>CM039676.1:327381807-332447942 GCA_022496015.1 Hordeum marinum | reverse complement strand
AAACATCACATATTGCAACATGTTCCGCAATATCTTTCTTCATACCTGTCCACCAATAACTTTCCTTTAAATCGAGATACATCTTGGTATTGCCTGGGTGTATCGAGTAAGGTGAATCGTGGGCTTCCTGAAGTATCAACTTCCTGAGCTCTGGGTCATTGGGCACATAGATTTGGTTCTCAAACCACAAAGTTCCGTGTTCATCCTCACGAAAACCTTTAGCTTTACCATCTTCCATTCTCTGCTTTATCTCAGCTATCTCCTTGTCCGATTTCTGGGCTTTACGAATTCTTTCGGTCAAGGTGGACTGGATCTCTAGTGTACCAACATATCCTCTTGGAACTATCTCTAGCTTGAGCTCTCTGAGATCATCGGCTAACTCTTGGGGTAATCCTCCCGCTGTGAGTGTGTTCACATAAGTTTTCCGACTCAAGGCATCGGCTACAACATTAGCCTTACCTGGATAGTAATGTAATCTCATGTCATAGTCCTTGATTAACTCTAACCATCTCCTCTGTCTGAGGTTCAACTCTTTCTGCGTGAAAATGTATTTCAGGCTCTTATGGTCGGTGTAAACATCACAACTATTTCCGATAAGAAAATGTCTCCAGGTCTTGAGTGCGTGCACTACGGCTGCTAGTTCCAAATCATGGGTGGCATAATTCAACTCATGAGGTCGTAGTTGTCTGGATGCATAAGCTACAACCTTTCCATCTTGCATGAGTACTCCTCCAAGTCCTTGACGTGAAACATCACAATAAACTTGGAAGTCCTTCCGAATATTGGGCAAGATCAATACTGGGGCTGTGACCAAACGTTTCTTCAACTCCTGGAAACTGGCTTCACATTCCTCAGTCCAAACATACTTAGATTCTTTCTTCAACAACTCTGTCATGGGCTTGGCAATCTTTGAGAAATTCTCAATGAATCTCCGGTAATATCCAGCAAGTCCGAGGAAACTGCGGATCTCCTTAACTGAGGTGGGTGACTTCCACTCGGTGACGGCTTCAACCTTAGCGGGGTCTACGGCTATTCCTTCTCCGGAAATAACATGTCCAAGGAATCCGACTTCCGTTAGCCAAAATTCACATTTGCTGAACTTGGCATATAACTGATGCTCTCTTAGCTTCTCCAGAACTAAACGCAGATGTTCCTTATGTTCTTCCTCGTTCTTGGAGAATATCAAAATGTCATCGATGAACACCACGACAAACTTGTCCAAATATTCCATAAACACTTTGTTCATCAAATTCATGAAGTAGGCAGGAGCATTAGTCAAACCAAAGGACATGACAATATACTCATACAAACCATACCTGGTGGTGAAAGCTGTTTTGGGTATATCCTGTTCACGAATCTTCAGTTGATGATACCCTGATCGAAGATCGATCTTAGAGAATACTTTTGCGCATACTAGCTGATCAAACAAATCATTAATCATCGGCAGAGGGTACTTGTTCTTGATAGTCACCTCGTTCAAGGCACGATAATCGACTACCATTCTCAAGGTTTTATCCTTCTTCTCCACCAAAAGAACTGAGGCTCCCCAAGGTGAAGAACTTGGGTGTATATAACCTTTGTCCAATAACTCCTTAATCTGCTTCTTGATTTCCAACAGATCATTTGCGGGCATCCGATAGGGTCTCTTGGAAATTGGTGCTGTCCCTGGCTGCAGCTCTATTAGGAACTCAATTTCCCTATCTGGTGGCATTCCTGGTAATTCTTCCGGAAATACATCCAGATAATCTTTTACCACAGGTACTTCCTCCTGAACAACTCCTGTGAGGGAATTTAACCTAGCACTCATACGTGTGCGTCGGGATACATACTTAATCCTCTTGTTCTCCGGGGTGGTGAGTGAAACAGACTTGCTGAGGCAATCAAGATTTCCTTCATACCTGGTCATCCAATCCATGCCTAGGATTACATCCAATCCCTGGGATTCTAAGACGATGAGGTCGGTGGGAAAAACATGGTTTCCTATATTGAGTTTCAAAGCATGGCATCCTATCCCTGCCATCATCATACCTCCTGGGGAACTGACCTTAATGGGCTGACTAAGGGTTTTGGTGGGCAAACCATACTTATCCACAACTACCCTTGATATGAATGAATGAGTTGCACCGGAATCAAAAAGTACTGTAACTGGACGTGAATGCAATAAAAACTTACCAACCACAGTCTCGGGTTGATCATAGACTTCTTCCATGTCAAGGTGGTTCACCTGGGCACGAGGAAAAGGGTTTGGCTTCTTGGCTGCGGAGTTGCCGTTTCCATTTCCCTGCTTGTTCTGGGGACACTCAGTAGCATAGTGCCCTGTCTTCTGGCACTTGAAACAGGTGATGTGACTCAGATCCTTCTGAGTAGGAACGTGACGGTGCTGATTGTTGTTCCCATTGTCAGTCTTGAAGTTGCCATGGTTGGGACGGGCATTCCCATTTCCTCCATGGTTGTGGCTTCCATGGCTGTGCACAGCATGAGTGTGTCTTCCAAACTTACCGGTCCCTGATCCGGTATTCCCTGAGTACGGGGAGTAGCGGGACTTCTGATGAGCTCCCGAGTTAAACTTCCCCTGAGTGTACTTCCTCTTGCGGTTCTCAATCTGCTGCTGTTTACCTTCCAGAATGAGTGCCTTATCCACCAGCTCTTGGTAGTTGTTGAAATTAGCCACTACCAGCTGCATGCTCAACTCATCGTTGAGTCCTTCCAGAAATTTCTCTTGCTTGGCCGCATCATCGGCAACGTCTCTTGGTGCATAACGTGCCAATGTGTTGAACTCTTCCACATATTGGGCCACGGAGCGATTACCCTGGCGCAAGTTGCGAAACTCGCGCTTCTTCAGACTCATGGCTCCAGCTGAGACATGAGCGGTGCGAAAAGCTTGCTGGAAGTGCTCCCAAGTTACATCAGCAATAGGATATGTGGTGATGTAATTCTCCCACCATGAAGCTGCTGGTCCTTCAAGTTGATGTGCGGCAAATCGCACCTTCTCAGCATCAGTACATCCAGCGGTGACAAGTTCTCTCTCCATCTTATGGAGCCAGTCATCTGCCACAATGGGCTCAGTGCTGCTGGAGAAAGTTGGAGGATTCAGCCTCAGAAAACGGGTGAGATTGTCAGTCTGGGGTGGATGGTGGTTGTTGTTGTTCTGGTTGTTGGTCTGATTCTGGATCAATAACTGCATCAGTGCATTCTGTTGCTGAAGGAGTTGCGTGAGTTCCGGCGGGAAAGTGAAGTCGGTCTCACGTCGTGGAGGCATCTTGCTGTTTTCAGAGGGGTGAGAATTAGAATAGAAAAAGGGCCTAAAAGAAGAAATCACTACCCATATGCAATGCAACAAACATATCACACCAAACACTCATTCATTTATTCAATCAATGTCAAACATCGGGAATACAAGTCTCAATCAAACTACACATCGACCTACGCTCTTAACGTTGAAACTAAAAGATACATGGAGGGCATAACTAAAGTTTTTCCTCAGAAGTACATGGTGACTGAGTCTCCTCCAGTGGTGCTCTCCTCATAGTCATCATCGTTGCTGATGAAAGGAGCCAAGTCTCCCTCAGGATGAAGATTTTCACCCATGTCCATCTGTTCCTCCAGAGTGGCGATGCGAGTGTTCAGCTTGTCGATCCTCTCTAAGAAATCCTTCACCTCATCCTCATGCTCGTACCCGGCTTCCCGTAAGTCAGCTTCAAGGTCAATCTCGCGGTTCATCAGATTCTTGATTGTCTTCGTATCAGCACGAACTCGAAGCTCCAGAGTCCTGATGTGAGTCTCCAGGGTCTGGATATAGGAAATAGGGGTGTCTGTAGTGGGAGGAGTTATGATGTTTCCATGGACATCCCTGCGACAAACCACGCTGGGTCCTGGTGAAATGGTTCCACCTCTGTATTCCTCCTGAATACGTCCAAGGGCACGATGAATGGCCATGTCTCTTCCAAGTATCCAGCTGGGTGTCACGAACTTGAAGTCGATGGGTTTCTTCCGATTCCCAAAGGTCTTCCCTGGGATGTGCACCTCGATCCTGTAGCGTCCATCTTGGGGAAATGACATGATAGGAGTCCCGGTGATGCTTGGCAAAGCAATCCTTACATCCTTAACGATCCTCATCAGCTCCTTACCAAAGAGCATCGTTGCGTCAGGCTGGCAAAACTCCGTGATCAACACTGGGATGAAGGTGGCCATCTATAAATTTTGAAATAATCGGAGAGAAATCAGAAATGAGTAGCTGAGAGTATAAGAATTTTAAAGACAAAGAGAAACAATCCTAAGGCTTTCCAATCCTAGAGGTTACGTCCTACGGTCAGCGTGTGCTCTGATACCATTTCTGTAGCGACCCGACCTGAAAGGTCGAATCTCCGATGTTTCTGTACCATCCCAAGATCATGCTGGTACACACACGGTACATCAATGTATATATCAAAGGGAAATCACATAGCATTATATTAATCGAAATCTCATATCGAGTCCTTTATTACAATAATCATTACAATAAAGTGGCTGAAGGCCAACTCATGAGAATATCTAAATCTTGCGGAAGCGTCGAAGGTAGATGAGTCCATCTGACTCCAAGGGCATCTCACTGAGCATAGAACGCGTCCTCACTCCTGGTCGGAAAAGTACTCTGCAACATGATACGTTGCAGCCATGTAGGTCAGCATATGGAATATGCCGGCAAAGTCACAAGAGAGGGGTGAAAAGATAATCATCTAATCTATATGCAAATATGGCAGGTGGGGTGGTAAGTTTTTGCGTAAAGCCAAGTTTTTCCTACATCAAGGGAGGGGTTAAGCAAAATATTACTAAGTTTGTTGATTAATGAGATGGTTCCACCAACCACTTCTCATTCCCAAATTGAATATACCCACATCCTCATTATTAATTGTGTTGAGAGTTCCGGAAGTTTCAATTCCTTTGGCTCAAGTCGTCCATGACCGTGGACATGGCTAATCGATTAGGTTTTGAATACTCTGCAGAGTTTTGCACACGTTCCCCATAAGATTTGATCGCCTCCGTTTGATTTCTCGCACTTCAGGGTGTTTGAGAAACGGATGACCAAAACATGGTCTTCCAAAGGGTTTCCCTGCGACTCTGTCGGTGCCCATCCTTTCCTACCGTTCTTCTACCTCTCGTAGCACCGCTTGTCCAGGGTCACCACGATATCCAACCAAGCCAGAGCCCATAATGACTTGTGGCTGTGCAGGTAAGCCTTGGGTTTTAAAGCATCCATCCATCTCTTTGTGCCTGGGTGGACCTTTCCGCGTGAATACTGGCCATCTCCAGCATCACCTAGGCAAACCCACTGGTTTCTCCAGGGTGCCGTTCAACCATCATCCACCCAGAGGTATGTTGAAAACTCGGAGTCTTAAATCTTGATCATTATGTAGGTCTTGAAATTATTAACTCTCTCAACTCTCATGAATCACACAACCAACCCCGTGTACTAATAGCATAGCAAAAGGTAAAACAACGTTTCCCGGGGCCAATGTGTCAAAGAGGTTGAGGGGGGGTACCTACCACATGATACTACTACAATGTAACCAAGTTTCCAACTAACCTATCTTGCATGCAATTGGGGAGATGGTAGAACTAATGCATATAAAACATGGGTAAACATGGTCAAAGTGACTTGCCTGATTGATGATCTTCGTACGTGAGTGACTCTAAGTAACAAGCTTCGCACTCCGGATAATCTAACAAAACAAACAAGCACTCAAATAAGTATACAACAAAATAACAACTCATAACATCAACCAAGAACTAGTAAACAATCAAGACAAAACAATGCACAAATCTCGAGTAAGAAAACACACAAAGTTTTGTTTACTAGGAGGTGATTGATAAAACACTACTATCTTTATAAAACTATTTTGAATCTAAGTTTGTTGAGAAAAGTTTTGTAAAGTTTGTAAAAGTTTTGATAAACACTAAATGGAACAAATATAGTTTTACTAACAAGAGAGCAAAACAAAACTATTACTAACTAGTTGTTTTAATCATATTAACCTATTTGAAAAGAAGTTGTGATTCCTATGTTAAATAAAATTAAACTAAGCAAATTTATATTTTTATTAACAGTGAGTGAAATCACTAAATGTTTATTAACAGAACCTAATAAACAAATGAAACCAAATCTAAATTTAAACTAATTAAAACTAAGTATATAAAACTATATTATAATACTAGGCAGATTCTGTTTTTGGTTAAAACACTAATCAAATATATCCTGAAAATCCTCAAACTAAACATGAAGATAGTCCTAAATAATACCAAACAGTAGCAAAAAGATTCATATCAAAATCTATTTTCAAACTCTAGTTATTCAGATTTGAAGATTTTGAGCAAATTTGATTAAATTCAAATTTTATAGGTCAAATTTGAAATTTAAAAGTACAGGGTGAAACTACATGAAAAATGTGAGCTATTGCAAAAAGAATCAACTCAAAATATTAAACAGGTTAAAAGTTATAAGCAAAACAAAATTTGAAATCATTCTGTTAATTAAAACAAAAACAGGAAAGGAAAATAATTTGCAACGGTTAGGGGGCTACGTGGCGTTGTCCGATTGGCTAAGGGGGGTGTGCGCGCGAGGGTTACGGGCGGGCGACCGGTCCGTAAAGGAAAACGGTTCGGATTTAAATCCGTTCTAATCTGGACCGTGGGTTTTGGATCCAAGGGGTGGGAGTGCTCACGGGGTAAAGTCGCCGGCGTCGGGGTTTCTCCGGTGGATCCGAAGGCGGCGAAGTCGACGGCGTGGTGCTCCGGTGGTCGGGGAAGACAGTGGAGTGGTCCGGGCAACGGCGACGGGTCTCTGGAGTCGAAAGGTGAGGTCGGTTGGGCGAGAGGTGGTCGGAATTGGTGGCTACGGTCGACGGGAGATCCGGTGGGGGTGGCTACTCCGGCGTGCAATTGCGGCAGCCTTCCGGCGAGAGAGAGAGGGGGCTCGGGGGGAAATGGATGCGGGGAGTGGCCGGCTACTTATAGGGTGCTCGGGGGTGCGGGGAGTTAAGAGAGGAGAGAGATCCGGGAGGGAAAGAAACGGCCGGCGAGGATCTCCGGCGCGCGCGGGGAGGAGGGAGATGACCGTTCGGTAGTAATGGTCGGTCGGGGTGGGGTCCAGTGTCAGCGAGAGGAGAGCGTGTCCGTTACGCGCGGTCGGCCGATCGGTAATAAATGCGCGAATAACTGCCCGTGGGCCGGCCCGTTTAATACAGTAACCGTTACCGTTTCCTTTAATAATTTTCCAGAGACATTCAAAAACATTTAAAGCATTCAAACCGTCTCTAAATATAGGGGTATTATATATCATAATTTACAGAATAATAAATTCTATTTAATGAACATTTTTATTCTGTCATTTGAACACTTTAAAAAAAATATTATTTCCAGAAATTGCCTAATTGTTTTTAAACCCTTTTTGCAAATATTTTCAAAATAACTCCTGGTTATTTTTGTTCAAATAAATCACCAATTTGACCCTGGTGTGGAGTGTCATGTTACTCCCCTCTTATTTTGAGCATTTAACCAAAATTTCCAATAGGTGAAAGCAACATAGGGAAAAGTAGAAAGAGCTTTCTGGAATTCAGAAGAGGCATTTCAACTAACACATACAATCAAGCAATGATGATGATAGATGCATAGCTATATCATAACATTCCAAAATGGAATTTTGGGATGTTACAGGTACCCGTCGATGACTAGTGCTTCAGCGGGTCTCAGCTTGCTAAAACGCTCGGTGAGCATGTCGATGTCGAGCATGAGGTCAACGAAGCTGCCCGTAGGGTGTGCCAGAGCAAGCCCCACGAGCTTGCGGTTTTGCCTGGACGTGCGACGGTCGTGGGAAATGGCGAAGGGTCCCGCCTAGAGCAGGACTCTCGCCGGCGCCGCATACGACCCCACAATGGGCGCCAATTGTCGTCGTTTTCTCACAACAGATGCCATGGGTAGGATTATCAAACATGGTTGGCGCCAGAGGACGCCGACGGGTTTCGGGAGCAGGTTTAGGCACAAGAGGTTACTAACACACAATGTACCCAGCTTCGGGGCCCTCCATGGGAGGTAATACCCCTAGTCCTGCCTGATCTAGTTGATAGGTGAGGAGAGGTTACAATGGTGCTCCTCGAGCTGTATCTAGAGGTGGAAGGAGGAGCACCCGGATCCCCTTCTCTTCCTACGAAGGTGGTGGTCGAATGAGATATTCCTTGGTGTGTGTATGTGTTCTCGTCTACCTATTCCTCTCTGTGTGTGTGTGTCCCCCTTGTGCATGGGGGCCTCGGGGGGTTTTATAGGCCAACCCCCGGCCTACAATATTCTTAAGGTATTGCATGGGGGGACATCACTGGCAGCCTCTCCGGTTGGCCAGGGGGACCCACCTCTTGAGCCGTCTTGTCGCGTGCGGGGTGCACCAGCTATGTGGTCCCATCGCCCGAGGGGACTCGCCAACCGGCCGCGATTGGCCCGCACCCACCTGCTACGGCACGGGCCGCCTAAGCGGCGGCGTCTTGCGCTAGCCGGCCAAAGTCTCCGGACAGCTGGCGGCACTGTAGCCACGCGGGGGCAGGTAACGGAGTGGGCGGAGGCGTGCCGGCACTGTTGCCCTTCCCGATCGCGATCAAGCGAGGTCAACAGTATGGCTGGTTGGACTGTAGCCATACACGCCCGCGTGTCAACCGTTACTGTTGCCACGTTGGGACCCATCGTGGGGGTCTTGTCTTGTCATTGTACCCACGTGCAGCGGGATGGGACGGAAACCTACTCGCCCGAATGTCAACGGGGGAGCCAGCCTGGGGGCAGCCGGTTGTGTCCCAGCCAGCCAGGGCCGAGCCAGCTCTTCGGAGTGCCGGCCGCGAGCCTGTCGGTCATGCACCAGCCGGCCGTGAGACAGCCGATGATATGATTTTTCTTGAAGCGGGGGAGAGAACCCCACTTCTTTGGCCAACCCCGGGGTAATAACATTGTCAATGAGTGAGGCCAAGAAGGTTCTTTCTTGTGTCACATGGTATAAGGCTAACCAGGACTCAGAGTCCTATGACTTCTGATGAGTGAAACTAGATGAGTAGGATTTCATACGCCTCGGCAATTGGATCCATCATGTATGTCATGCTATGTACACGGCCTGATATTGCCTATGCAATAAGCTTAACAAACATATATAGCAGGCCGACCCAGGTGAGAGTCACTGGGCAGCGGTGAAAACTATCTTGAAGTACCTAAGAAGGACTAAAGAGATGTTCCTAGTTTATGGAGGTGAGGAGGAGCTCTGTGTAAAGGGTTATGTCGATGCTAGTTTCCAAACCGACAGGTATGATTGTTGATCGCAAACTGGATTCGTGTATTTCATGAATGGAGGAGCAATGAGTTGTACGAGTTCCAAGCAAGATACAGTGGCCGACTCCATAACAGATGCCAAATACATTGTGGCTTGTGAAGCCGCAAAGGAAGGTGTTTGGATTCAGAAGTTCCTGGAAGATGTTGGTGTGTTCCCGGGCTGGTCAGAACCGTTAGACCTTTATTGCGATAATTCAGGTGCCATCTCACAGGCCAAGGAGCCAAGACAACACCACAAGACCAGACACATGGACCGAAAATATCACCTGATATGAAAGCTCGTAGAGAAAGGTGATACCAATTTATGCAAGATTCATACGGATGCAAATATTGCAGATTTGTTGACTAAGCCGCTTCGACAACCCATGCATGAGGGGCAAGTTAGAGCTATGGGCACCTGATGTCTATTTGATTGACTCTAGTGCAAGTGGGAGACTGTTGGAGGTAATGCCCTAGAGGCAATCATGTATGATGATATTTCCTATGTCTTTATGAATAAAGATAGTCCTTGCACATTATAAGTGATGTGTATTAACAAGTACGTGACTTGTTTGTGAGACTATGCATTGTATGATAACTGTCCTAAATGGTCCCTAATCGAAAGGGTTGTGTGGATGCACAACTAATCAGACTAGCATATAACCCGATGGATGGTTTGGTCTCATTGACCATGTAGCATTGGATGCTAGCCGGATAATATGTACTCAAAAAGGTCTGGTCGGATTCGAGGTAAGGTCTGAGTTGGACAGACCCAACTACCAGACATAGCGATAGGTCATCTGTGAGTCTCTAGTACAACATACATTCTATGTCCTAAGACCCGAGCTAGCGCATGTACTCGGGATGGTGACAGACTTGCTTTGGGCCGACCAAACACTACTCCATGTCTGGGTAGTTACAAAGGTAGGTTTCGGGCTTGTCCAGACCCATGCTACGAGACATGGTCGAGCAAGATAGGATTTGCCCCTCCTACTACGAGAGATATACTCTGGGCCCCTCGAGTGAACCGACCTAGATAAGCATGGCCATGCGACGATAATTATGAGATAATCCAAAGTGTTGGTCAGATTCACCGGAACAAGAAAGAGGTCGTGCATCAACAAGGATGACCATGTCGCCTTGTGCACGGCAACATATATCGTGTGGCAAAGGGAACAAAAGTGTGAAGTACAGGCTTGCCTAACCAGCTTCATCGGACACTGAGTCAGCACGTCTTGCTAGAGGCCGCTACCGACTGGTTGAGTCGGATGTGATCTGACTCGCGAACAAGTGGACAAGAACCTAAAGGGTTACGCACTTAAGGGAAGGAACACGTGGGCTTTAGGATCCGTGCGGGGCCCAAGAGTTGAGCCCACACCGAATGCCTATATATAGTGGAGGTGCGGCACACCCATCCGGTTGATCGCTTCGACACTGCCATTAGGGTTTGCACGTGTTGTGAATAGCCACCTCCACTCACTGTCGAGTGTGTGATCGGACCTAGCAGTTCGCCGCACTGTGTCCTCCTGCACGTGCGGATACCTTGAGAGGCGGTGCACTTGCGCCGCTCCGGCGAACTTGTACGCGGGATCCGGTGGACCATCTGTTTGAGGGAGATCGGACCGGCTGCTCAAGGGAGAATGAACAAGGAGGAGACGGACCATGAAGACATGCTGCCCCAACTCTACTTCCACCGCACGGCACTCTGCGTCTAGTGGTAACGATCTGTGATCCATCTCCATAGCATGTTCTTGGATGTTCTGCACATAGGAAAAAATTTATTTGCATGCGATGCACCTATAGTAGAACCCAATAGCAACCCCCCTTGAGCATATTCGATACAAACCCACCCTCTCACTCTTGCTCTCATTTCAATGCATTAGGACAATGCGATTCAACTGCTACTTGTGTTGGGGTAGATGAACCCACTCTTTTGCATGACCTATCATTGTCACAGTAAATAGCTAAACCAAGCAACCTAGCATACCTGGTAGATGCTTGAGCCATGTTGTGATATATCCATGTTATGCTTGATACACTTAGAGTTGTGCCAGGTCCAATTCATCTAGGTGATGAACCGGACTGCGCTATTGTGTCCTGATGCTGAGGATTAAGTGTTCAACCCGTTTTGGTAAAGGTAGCGATGAGAGGCCATGTAGGAGTACATGGCGGGTTGTCTCATTGAAGCCGCTCATAGGAACTGAGTTCCGTGTTTGTGTTCCAAGACTAGCTACTAACGCACATTGGGTTCCGGTAACTAGACCTCTCTCGGCCTATTAACCTACATTGTTCTCTGCCCAGGAGTCGTACTAGTTTGAAAAGTTCATAGGATGTGGTCGGCCTACGAAGTGAATGAACGGCCCAACCGGGACCGTCTGGGGCCGTTGTACACAACTTCTGAGTCTGAATCATGAAACACGGCCGGATTCTCGATTCTGGTGACCAACTCAGTTAGGCATCTGCCTTGGTCTCGAGTCGTTGAAGGTTAACATCCGTGGCCGACTCCCTTGTTGGGCTTCTGCTTGAAGGTTCTCGAGGTGCATTTTTACGTGCACATGGCGGTAAGTGGCGAGAGCATGTGTGACGAAGTACACCCCTGTAGGGTAATTTATCTATTCGAATAGCCGCGTCCGCAGAAATGGACTACTTGGATACTTGCATAATTCATAGACAACTTTAAGTGGATTCTCTAAAATGCACCAAACAAGTGTGAGTGCTATGGATGTCTTCTCGTAGGAAGACGAGAGAGGATCCATAGTAGTGTATTGATATGGATAACATGTGGACTCGTGTGTGCTCTCTTGTAGGGAGACGAGAGAGTAGCGATACGTCGAATACATTGGCGTAGTCTAGGATAGCTAAGGGTCAAAGCTAGCATTTTGCAGTAAACCCCATAATCCTGTTCATTCATACATAATGCATATGTAGATAGTTCTGATGTAAGACTTGTTGAGTACCTTCATACTCACTGTTGCTTAATTACAGTTTTGCAGAGATAGATGTTGTTCAGTTTATGTTCTTCTTAACATTGACATCGTAGGATGAGCAAGGAAACCCAGACAGGAGTCTGGATCCTTTGGTAGGGTCATTGTAGCTTTTTAGGCTCTTCTAGCCGCTTTTGTAGATGTCTGTACCCACACATGTAACTTCCGCTTGTTGTTTGTATGCTCTGACTATTGGGTCGTGTGACCCCTCCTGCTTGTAACATTATAATATGTTGGCTCCTCGGAGCCTCCTAAATAAATATTATGTTGTAGAGTTTTGTTGTGATGCCATGTTGTATCTACGCATATCGTGCATAGTGCGTGTATGAATGATGCATTGGTATGTGTGGGATTCGACAGCTAGTCGTGTGCCTTTAGTAGCCTTCTTTACGGGGAAATGCCCCTTTGTGCTTCCACCGAGCCATGATAGCTTGCTACTGCTCTGGACATGTTGATTGATCGATGTGTATCCTTCTTTGCTGATGTGTCTGTCCCTTCAAGGAAATGTCCCGCAGTGTAATGGAGTCCCTATAGCCTGCTACGACTCGTCTACGTGCAGTGATGACATTTATGTACCACGACGTAATGGGGTCCTTGTATCTTGCTATGACTCGTCTACACACGCTGATGACTGACACCTGCATTGATGGGTTACGTATGCCCGTCCCTATACGGTTGTGCCACCTAGGTCTATAACTAGTCATGTTCATATTTGTGTGCCAATATGTGCAAATGGTCCCGAACAAGGTAAGGCGGCAGCCGTGGGTTACAATGCGTGAGGCTGCAAAGTGGTGTGACATGTTACAGGCTGGATTCATATGGGTTAGGATCGGGGTCCCGACAACGTTCGTATCAGAGCTGAACTGTGTAGGTTTACGAAGCCAAACTGGTCGATGTTGAGTCTAGTAATGCTTTAGTTATATAAGGGAATTGATTGTGGAAGGGAACGTAAGGCTCTTTTTACTCCTTTCCTCAAGTTACTCTATTCTGGGTCACTCTCTTTCTTTCTATGGGGATTAAGAACTAGGCTTCTTACCTATCTGCTAGGATGATGAGTTACTGGACCACAGACTCATGGAATGGTTGTTTTTGACAAGTCATGTCCCATCGGAGTCGTGATAAGGGATGCCTATGTTCTGTCCATGCCTTGAACCATGATGTTGAGTGGTTATGCTGCCAAATCTTGTGCAGGTTGCCTCATATTTCATGCCCGTATAGCTATTATGTTGTTCGAGTTATCCTAGGATTCATTGTGTTTTAGTGTTCTTCCTTGATTCTGAACCCTGGGTTTTTCCTTCAGGATGTCACAAGTTAACCAGAGATCTGCGGGTCGTAGTAAAAACCATGGAGGTGTTAGGGATAAACAAGATCCTCTTGACCAATCCTCCTTGGTAGAGGTTATTCTAGAAATTGAGATGAACAAGCGTGCCGCCAACCATTTGTTGGAGCACATCGAGCAAAATACAACCCATCATCGCAATGATCTAGTATCCATCTGAGACTTCATCAAATTGCAACCGCCCACCTTCCAGCACTCCACTGAGCCACTAGACGCAGATGATCGGCTCCATAGCTTCAACAATAAGCTACATTATGCAACCGTGGCTAAAGGAGACAAGGTCACCTATGCTGCATATCACCTTTAAGGTTTCGCTAGCCTTTGGTGGGAGAACTTTGAGGCCATGCAACCTACAGGCCAAGCTATTTCAGGGAAGGAATTCTGTGAGGCTTTTCGTGAGCATCACATTCCGCAGGCCCTGATAGATCTTAAGCAAGAGGATTTTTACAACCTAGCCCATGGAAAGATGGATGTGGATGGCTATAGCCGTCAATTTGGACGCCTTGCGCATTATGCACCTGAAGAAGTATCCATAGACGCCAAGAAGCAAGCAAGGTTCAGGAAAGGTCTCGACCCAGAGCTACATCATGACCTCAACTTGCATGAGTTCACTACCTTCCAGGTTCTTGTGAACAAAGCCATTCAAGCAGAAACTGGTAGGATGACCTACGAGGAATCTCGCAAGCACAACTATGATTTTGGGTCATCATAAGTCTTTATATCTCAGAGGCATAGAATATGGATTCCGAACACCGCTCTCCCTCCAGGATATGCACCGAGGCCATCCTATGTGGCGCCTCGTCTGCCAATGCCATGTGTTCCCCAGAAGAACCTCATAAACCAGATGCTCAACTTAGATACATGTCCCATTCATGGGGCATGTTTCAAGTGCGGTCAGCCTGGACATTATTCAAAGAATTTCCCTTTGCGAGCAAATGTTCCATCCTCTTCAAGAAATGTTGGCGGTCGTGGCAAGCCTCAATTCAAGAAGTTGAAAATGCCAGGTCAGTTGTTTATACTCATGGATGTGTGCATCATGTAACTACAGAAGAAGCTGAAGATGATGTTAATGTCGTGCTTAAGATGCTTCTAGTCAATTCTCATCCGGCTTCAGTTCAATTTGACTCTGGAGCATCTCACTCTTTCATTTCCGAAAGGTATGCCATGTCGCATGATATGTCTTTTGATATTACACCAACTCCTTTGGAAGTTCAAACTCCTGGTTCTATATGGCAAATTGCTAGAGTAAGCCATGAAAAACAAATCCTTGTTGATGGTTTAGTATTCCTTGCTTCTCTGATAGCTCTCAAGTCTTCAAACATCAATATTGTTTTGGGGATGGACTGGATGACAGCCCATCATGCCAAAATTTATTGTTTCACTAGTTTTGTTCAGCTTACCCATCCTTCTGGCCATACAGTCAAGGTCCAAACCTGCATTCCAGAGGGCATAATTTATTCCCTCAATGCCAATCCTCTTCGAGACCTTGAAAACATCCCGGTAGTCCATGACTTTCCGGATGTTTTTCCAAAAGAATTGCCAGGTGTTCCACCTGACAGAGAAGTAGAGTTTTTCATAGAACTTATTCCAAGATCCGCTCCAATTGCTAGAAGGCCCTATAAGATGTCTCCCCAAGAGCTAGCTGAGCTTAAGACCCAACTCGATGAATCTTTCAAGAAAGGTTTCATCCGTCCTAGCTCTTCTCCATGGGCTTGTCATGTCCTCTTTGTCAAGAACAAGGATGGTACGGACCGGATGGTTGTCGATTATCGACCGATTAATCTTGTTACGATAAAGAACAAATATCCGCTCCCTAGGATCAACAATCTATATGATCATCTCGCTGGATCCGCAGTCTTCTCCAAGAGGGATTTGAGATTAGGTTATCATCAAATCAAAATTAGGAACTGGGACATTCCAAAGACAGCTTTTCTCACTCGTCATGGCCAATATGAGTACACCGTCATTTCCTTCAGCCTAACCAATGCCCCAGCCAACTTCTCCCGCTTAATGAATTCGATCTTCATGGAGTATTTGGAAAAATTTGTCGTGGTTTACCTTGATGAAATCCTCATATAATCGAAGAACGAAGAAGAACATGTTGAGCATTTTAGGTTGGTATTGATGAAACTTTGAGAGCATCACATTTATGCCAAATTATCCAAGTGCAAATTCTAGTTGCGGGAAGTGACCTATCTAGGTCACGTAATCACTGCGAAAGGTATTGTTGTCAATCCCGTGAGAGTTCAAGTTGTCCTTGACTGGACTCAACCTAAATCGGTGAAGCAAGTTAGGAGTTTCCTTGGCATAGCGAGCTATTGTCGTCGCTTCGTTGAAAACTTCTCCAAAGTTGCCAAACCTCTAATTGAACTCCTCAAGAATTATAAAAAGTTTGAGTGGATTCCAAAGTGCGAGGAAAGTTTTCAGGAGTTGAAAAGACGGCTGACTACTGCCCTCGTACTGGTACCCCCAGATTTCACAAAGACTTTGTTATCTACTGTGATGCCTCACGGCAAGGTCTAGGTTGCATTCTTATGGAAGATCGTCATGTGATTGCCTACGCATCTCGACAGTTGCATCCACATGAGGAGAATTATCCAACACACAATCTGGAACTTGCCGCTGTAGTTCATGCACTTGTCACTTGGCGACATTACCTTTTGTGTAATCGTTGCAAAATATACACTAATCACCAAATTCTCAAATATATATTCACCCAACCGGATTTTAATCTCATGCAAAGATGGTGGATTGAGTTGATTGTGGACTAGGACAGGAATATCTTACACCCCAGGCAAAGCTAATGTCATCGATGATGCACTAAGTCATAAATCCTATTGTAACAACCTCATGTTTGATACAAAGTCAACCGCTTATCCACGAGGAAATTCGTAAGTTAAATCTTCACATTGTTCCTCAAGGATCCCTTATTACCTTGGTGGCGAAGCCGATTCTTCAGGGTCGGATCGTAGAAGCCTAGAAGCATGATATGGGAATTTCCCGGATCAAGAGCAACATCGCCAAGGGAGTTGCTTGTTCCTTCTCGGTAGATGATCGAGGTGTTGTATTCTTTGATGACCGTTTGGTGCTTCCCAAGAAGCAACAACTCCAAGAGCTGATCCTTGAAGAAGCTCATGAATCTCCTCTCATGATTCATCCAGGTAGTACTAAGATGTATCAGGATCTACGCCAAAGGTTCTCGTGGACCCGGATGAAGAGAGAAATCGCTTAGTTCATTACTAACTGCGATGCTTGTCGTCACATTAAAGCATAGCACCAAAGGCCTGCTGGCACCCTTCAGCCCTTGGTTATTCCGGAGTGGAAATGGGACAAAGTCGGTATGGATTTCATCACCGGCTTTCCAAAGACTAAGAAAGGGAATGATGCCATCTTCGTGGTTATCGATCGCCTTTCAAAAGTTGCTCATTTCCTTCCAGTTCGAGAAAGTATAACTTCTAGTCAATTAGTAGATCTGTATATTTCTCAAATAGTTTCTCTTCATGGTGTTCCTCTAGAAATCAATTCTGATCATGGAAGTCTTTTACTTCTCAATTTTGGGAAAGTTTCAAGAATGCTATGGGAACCCATCTCTCCTTTAGCACCGCTTATCACCCTCAGTCAAGTGGTCAAGTAGAAAGAGTCAATCAAATTCTCAAAGATATGCTCAGAGCATGTGTTATCTCATTCGGAATGAACTGGGAGAAATGTCTTCCATTCACCGAGTTTGCTTATAACAACAGCTTCCAGTCTAGTCTAGGCAAAGCTCCTTTCAAAGTGTTGTATGAACGAAGATGTCGAATGCAATTAAACTGGTCAGAAACCGGTGAAAGACAATTCTTTGGACCAGATATGATCCAGGATGCAAATGAGCAAGTTCGCATCATTCGTGAGAATCTAAAAACAGCCCAGTCTCGTCAAAAGAGTGAATATGATCGTCATCATAAGGACATAAGTTATGAAGTTGACGAGAAAGCTTACCTTCGGGTTACACCTCTCAAGGGTACCCATCATTTCAGTATGAAAGGCAAATTGGCCCCTTGTTACATTGGTCCTTTTCGCATTCTCGCCAAACGAGGAGAGGTTGCCTACCAGTTGCAACTACCTCCACAACTTTCCAAAGTTCATGATGTGTTCCACATTTCTCACCTCAGGCATTGCTTCAAGGATCCTATCCGCGAATGTAGACCATGAAACGCTTGATCTTCAAGATGATCTTTCATATTGAAAATATCATGTTTGTATTCTCGATGAAGCTGAGCGCAGCACTCGATGTCGCAGCATCAAGTCTCTCAAGGTTCAGTGGTTTCATCATTCCGAGGATGAAGCAACCTGGGAGTGTGAAGATCGACTTCGGCTCTAGTACCCTGCACTCTTCCTGACTACTCCTGAATCTCAGGATGAGATTCTTGTTTAGTGGGGGTGAGTTGTCACGTCCCTAGTTTCTTTATGCTTGCGTATGCATTCATGCATGCATTTATTTTTATTTGAAGATGAATTGAGGAAATGATCAAGCCTCAGAAATCATTTTTCTGCCAAAATAAACATTATAAAAAATGCTTCAAACATATCCAAGAAAATGTTCCTGGTCTTCAGATAAAATATTGGCATGATGTGAAAATGTTAATCAATATTTATTGATCACAGAAACATTTTATCTTGGGCATTTGAATTAATCAAACAATAATTGCATTGGATTTATATTTATTATATATAAAATATAAGTCCAATAATTCGAAAACTTTTTGTGTGGCATTAGTTATTTATACCTAGCTCACATAAAAAAATTTAGGATTTTAAAAAATGGCTAAGTAATTTATTTTTAGCCAGAACAAACGTCAGAAAAAGAATAGAAAACACAAAAGTAAATTAAAAGAAAAGCATAGAACTTACCTGGCTCCCTGTTCTAGCGAAGAAGAGGCCCATCTGGCCCAGGCCGGTCATCTTCCACCTCTCGCCAGTAGGAAGAGGAGAAGGTGTGCACGGCGCTGCGCCTACCGGCACGCAGCTGCCTGCCTGGCCAGCCCCTTGCCACCGCGACAACAGGGATGAGCTCCTGAGCGTCGTCCGGATCCTTCTGTCCCTCTCATTCCTCTACTCCCTCCCGTCTGCTCTTCCTCCCCTCGGTCCCGAGACCGCCATGGCCTTGCCCCCATGAACCTCACTGTCGCTGACCTCGCCGAGCCTCTCTATTATGCCCCATAGCCCCGTAGAAGAGCCAATCCCCCTCTCGCCAACGGAATCGACCTCGGACGGCCTCTATCCTCCCCAGCGTCATTGTTCGACCGTCAAGCACAGAAGGTCACTGGCCTTGATTCGCTACTGTCCCCGATTCCTCGATCTCACCGTTAACTCCATCCGCTTCGCCATGAGCCCCTATCCGTTTCCCCCGCTTCCTCCTTCTCTCCCGTGCCCTATAGCCCCTGCACCTCTCGAGCCCAAGCCGCTGGCACAGTGCACCTCCCCACCGGTGTCGACTCCGGCGCCTCCGCGGCCAGCCGCATGCCCCCTAGATGCGGGCGAGTCTGGGCTACTCCCTGGTGCCCTCGAAACGTCCAACCGCAGCCATTGCGCGATTCCGGCGAACCTTCGCCACGACCGATGGTCGCCGACGATATCCCTCCATCCGGCGCTGACGTGACCGGCCATTAGAGCTTAATTAAACCACTAACCCAGCCCTTAGCCGCTGACAGTGGGCCCCTAGGGCGGGTCAAACCCCTGGTCACCACGGGGATTAACCCTAGGTCACTGACCAGTGGGCCCCACTACCCAGGTTTGACCTGGGACCGGCGTTGTTGACCAGCTAACGCCACCATGACGCAGTGCTGAAGCAATTAATGAATTTCCATAACAAAAATATCCTAGAAAATTATATAAACTTCAAAAATTCATAGAAAATAATTTGTAAGTCAGATTAAAATAATTTATATATGAAAATTTATCATAAAAATGCAATGAATCTGGTGGTGGCATTGTCATGCATGTTATAGCAACCTAACTAGGACAACTTGGACATTTTGTTCAAAACACATTATGTAACCTCACAAATGGAGTTGAATTTGAACCATGGGTCCAAACTATCTTCATTTAACATGTTGATAGATGGATTAACTCAAACTAGCAACATATTGCCATGACATTATCATGCATCATTGTGAAGCATTTGTCGAGCTTAATTTATACGTTGTTTGATCATGTCGATAGACTTGCGAGACGTAGTTATCGACGACATCGAAGAACAGTTGAGTTCTTCTGATCCACACGCAAGCAACCCCCCTTGAGCATATTCGATACAATCCCACTCTCAGACTCTAGCTCTCATTTCAATGCATTAGGACAACGCGATTTAAGTGCTACTTGTGTTGCGGTAGATGAACCCACTCCTTTGCATGACCTGTCATTGTCACAGTAAATAGCTAAACCAAGCAACCTAACATACTTGTTAGATGCTAGAGCCATGTTGTGATATATCCCTATTATGCTTGCTACGCTTAGAGTTGTGTCAAGGCTGATTCATCTGAGTGATGAACCGGAGTGCACTATTGTGTCTTGATGATGAGGATTAAGTGTTGAACCCATTTTGGTAAAGGTAGCGATGAGAGGCCATGTAGGAGTACGTGCCGGGTTGTCTCATTGAAGCCGCTCATACGAACGGAGTTTCGTGTTTATGTTCCAAGACTAGCTACTACCGCACATTAGGTTCCGGTAACTCGACCCCTCACGTCCTATTAACCTACCATGTTCTCTGCGCAGGAGTCGCACTAGTTCGAAAAGTTCATAGGATGTGATCGGGCCTACGAAGTGAATGAATGGCCCAACCAGGACCGGCTTGGGACCCTGTACACAACTTCTGAGTCCGAATCATGAAACACGGGCGGATTCTTGATTGTGGTGACCAACTCAGTTAGGCGACTACCTTGGGCTAGAGTCGTTGAAGGTTAATGTCCGTGGCCGACTCCCTCGCTGGGCTTCCGCTTGAAGGTTGTCGAGGTGCCTTTTTACGTGCACATGGCGGTAAGTGGCGGGAGCATGTGTGACGAAGTACACCCTTCCAAGGTAATTTATCTATTCGAATAGCCACGTCCGCGGATATGGACTACTTGGATACTTGCATAGTTAATAGACAACTTTAAGTGGATACTCTAAAATGCACCAAACAAGTGTGAGTGCTATGGATGGCTTCTCGTAGGAAGACGAGAGAGGATCCATAGTAGTGTACCAATATGGTGAACATGTGGACTTGTGTGTGCTCTCTCGTAGGGAGACGAGAGAGTAGTGATACGTTGAATACTTTGCCGTAGTCTAGGATAGCCAAAGGTCAAAGCTGGCATTCTGCAGTAAACCCCACAATCCCGTTCATTGATACATGATGCATATGTAGATAGTTCTAATGTAAGACTTGTTGAGTACCTTCATACTCACTGTTGATTAATTATATTTTTGCAGAGATAGACGTTGTTCAGTTTATGTTCTTCTTGATGTTAACCTCAACGGATTAGCTAGGAACCCCAGACAGGAGTCTAGCTCCTTTGGTAGGGTCGTTGTAGCTTTTCAGGCTCTTCTAGCCGCTTTTGTAGAGGTCTGTACCTAGACATGTAACTTCTGCTTGTTGTTTGTATGCTCTGAATGTTGGGTCGTGTGACCCCTCCTACTTGTAAAATTATACTATGTTGTCTCCTCAGAGCCTCCTAAATAAATCTTATGTTGTAGAGTTTTGTTGTGATGCCATGTTGTATCTACGTATATCGTGCATAGTGCGTGTATGAATGAAATGCATTGGTATGTGTGGGATTCGACACCTAGTCATGTGCCTTTAGTAGCCTTCTTTATGGGGTAATGCCCCCTTGTGCTTCAACCAAGCCATGGTAGCTTGCTACTACTCCGGACACATTGATTGACCGGCATGTATGCTTCTTTGTTGTTGTATTTGTCCCTTCAGGGAAATGTCTCACAGTGTAATGGAGTCCCTGTAGCCTTCTATGCCTCGTCTACGTGCAGTGATAACATTTATGTCCCATAACGTAATGGAGTCCTTGTAGCTTGCTATGACACATCTACACACGCGGATGACTGACACCTGCATTGTTGGGTCACGTATGCCTGTCCCTGTACGGTTGTGCGACTTGTGTCTATAACTAGTCATGTCGACCCAGGTTCTTTGACATGTGAATTCTAGCGACATGTTCATATCTGTGAGCCAAAATGCGCAAATGGTCCCAACCAAGGTAAGGCGGCAGCCATGGGTTACCGTGCATGAGTCCGCAAAGTCCTGTGACATGTTACAGGCTAGATTCATATGGCTTACGATCGGGGTCCCGAAAATTTACAAGAAAGTGAGTGGGAGCACTATAGAATTTTTGATAAATATATGTGGATGACATATTGTTTATCGGAAATAATGTAGAATTTTTTGAAAACATACAGGGTTGTTTGAAAGCAGATTTTCAAAGGTAGACCTTGATAAGCCTACTTGAATATTGGGCATCAAGATCTATAAAGATAGATTAAGACGCCTGATAAGATTTTCCAATGAGTACATACCTTGAAAAGATTTTGAAAGAGTTCAAAATGGACCAGTCCAAGGAGTTCTAGCCTGATTTGTAAGGTGTGAAGTTGAGTAAGACTCAAAGCTCGACCACAGCAGAAGAAAGAGAAAGGACGAAGGTCTTCCCCTATGGCTTATACATAGGCTCTATATAGTGTGACATGATGTGTACCACACCTGGTGTGTGCCTTGCCATGAGTTTATCAAGGGGTACAAGAGTGATCCAGGAGTGGATCACTAGACAGTGGTCAAAATTATCCTTGGTAGTTAGAGGACGAAGGAAGTGTTTCTTGATTATGGAGGTGATAAAGAGTTCGTCGTAAGGAGTTACGTCGATGCAGGATTTAACACTATTTCGGATGACTATGAGTAGCAATCCGGATATGTATAGTGGAGCACACATTTGGAATAGCTCCAGGTGGGGCATGGTAGCAGCATCTACAATATGGCATATAGATTTTCAAAGTCCACATAGATCTAAATGGTGTAGGACCATTGACTAAAACCTCTCTCACAAGAAAAACATGATCAAACACAAGAACTCATTGGGTGTAAATCACATGGTGATGTGTACGAGATTATTGACTCTAGTGCAAGTGGAAGACTATTGGAAATATGCCCTAGAGGCAATAGTAAGTTAGTTTTTATCTTATTTTCTGGTTCATGATAATTGTTTATTATCCATGCTAGAATGTTATTGATCGAAAATGCAGATACATGTGTGGATACATAGACAACACCATCTCCCTACTAAGCATCTACTAGACTAGCTCATTGATTAGAGATGGTCAAGGTTTTTTGAGCATAGACATGAATTGTCATATGATAATGGGATCACATCATTAGGAGAATGATATAATGGACAAGAACCAAAGTATGAACATAGCATATGATCGTGTCAGTTTATTGCTATTGTTTTCTGCATGCCAAGTATTTGTTCCTATGACCATGAGATCATGAAACTCATGACACCGGAGGAGTACCTTGTGTGTATCAAACGTTGCAATGTAACTGGGTGACTATAAAGGTGCTCTACAGTTATCTCCGAGCATGTTTGTTGAGTTGGCATGGATCGAGACTGGGATTTGTCACTCCGTTTGATGAAGAGGTATCTCTGGGCCCTCTCGGTAATACAACATCGCAAGAAGCTTTCAAGAAATGTGACTAAGGAGTTAGTCACGGGATCTTGTATTACGAAACGAGTAAAGAGACTTCCCGGTAATGAGATTGAGCTAGGTATGGAGATGCCGATGATCGAATCTTAGGCAAGTAAAATACCGATGGACAAAGGGAATTGCATACGGCATTGATTGAATCCTTGGCATTGTGGTTCGACTGATGAAAATATTCATGGAATATGTAGGAACCAATATGGGCATCAGGTCCCACTATTGGTTATTGACCGGAGAGGTGTCTCGGTCATGTCTACATGATTCTCGAACCTGTAGGGTCCGCACGCGTAACGTTGGGTGATGCTAGAATAGTATTGGGATATGTATGTTGGTGACCAAAAGTTTTTCGGAGTCTCGGATGAGATCTCGGACGTCACGAGGAGCTCCGTAATGGTCTAGACGAAAAGATTTATATATCGGAAGTCATATTTTGGCTATCGGAAAAGTTTCCGGTTTTTCCAGTATTGTACCGGGAAGCTTCTGTAAGGTTCCGGAGGAGACCAGAAGCATCCCTCTAGCCCCTAGGGCATGCATGTGCTGTAGGGGGTGCCCTAGACTTATTGGTCCAGGGGCACCAGCCCCACTAGGTGCATGCGCAAGGGGAAGAGGAAACCCTAAGTGGGAGGTTGTCCACTTGCCTTGGGAGGCAACTTTCCTCCCTAGCCATCGGCCCTCCTTGGAGGAGGGGCCTAGGGCTCTGACCAAACCCTTCCCCTTTACTCCTATATATAATAGAGGAGAGGGGGAGGGTTGTACACAACAATCCCACACCTCGATGGCAGCCCTACCTATCTTCCTTGATCGTTTTCTCCTCACATCACATCTACGGTAGCGCTTGGTGAAGCCCTGCCAGTATTTCTCCACCACCATCTCCACCATGCCGTCGTGATGGTTGAGATCACATCTACTTATCCTCCCATGCTTGTTGGATCAAGAAGGAGGATACGTCGTCGAGCGGCACATGTGCGGAACATGGAGATGACGTCCGTTTGCCGCTAGATCGGATCGGATCGTGAAGAGTACAACTACAAGGGTATGTAGATACACTCTCCCTCTTGTAGTTGTTGATCTCCATAGATAGATCTTGGGTGTTCGTAGGAGTTTATTTTGTTCCCATGCAACATTCCCAAACAAAACATCCAAGATTGATAATATAATAACATGGAACAATCAAAAAATATTTTTACGTTGGAGACGTATCAGTATCCCCAAGCTTAATTCCTACTCGTCCTCTAGTAGGTAAATGATAAAAACAGAATTTTTGATGTGGAATGCTGCCTAACATTTCATCACATATTCTTTTCTTTTGTAGCATGGACATTTGGACTTTTAGATGGTTCAAAGCAATACTCTAGTTAATACTCAAGCATATAAACAAGCAACCATGTCCTTCAAAATATCAACACTAAAGAAAGTTATCCCTAGCCCATCATGCTCAATCATTGATCCATTCATAAAACACACTCAAATATTAGCTACACCCAGTGCTTAAGTACGATCATAGTGCCCCCTAGTTGGTGCTTTATAAGAGAAGATGGAGACTCGGGTAAAAAAAAGTTGCATAAAGTAAATAGATAGGCCCTTCGTAGAGGGAAGTAGGGATTTGTAGAGGTGCCAGAGCTCAAGGTATAAATTTATAGAGAAAATATTTGGGGTGGCATACCTTTCCTGTCAACAAAAAAAAACCGAGAGCTTTCAATACCTTTCCATCTTAGATATATCATAAGAGGTTCCCAAATAGAAAATAATGTTTATTCCTTTTTCCACCATTCTTTCACAATCCATGTCTAGCCGAATCCAAGGTTGCCTTCCATACCAACAGTTTCCAAAGAATTTATTATTTGACAACATAAAGTAAATTTCTTTTTTTCATTTCGGGACTAGACATCCCTATTACCGTCATACTCTCGTGCAATGACATGTGAATCAACACTCATCTTGAGAATAACACATCTAAAACCCATCTCGGCTGATCCCCCGCGTCGCCTCCTCTCTGGCGACTCGGAGGGATCCCTCTAGCGCCGCCACCACCACACATGTCCTCCTCCTCCTCACCTTGCTGTCTCCTGAGGAGCTCACCGGCAAAGCCCGGGCCGGCTCCAAGGAAGGTTGCGGCGGGGCTTCTCGCAGGGAGGCTCGCGAGCGGATCTGGCGAGCGGGAGGAGACGTGTCACGCGGGTGCGGCTCTGGGTGGCCCGTGAGGTGGATGACGGGGCGATGGCCATGGGAGGCCGGTTCGCTCGCGAGCAAGGGCTCTCGCTGCGATTGTTGGTGGTAGCCGGGACTATGGTTGTTGGCGCTTGGGTCTAGTTCGGGATCCGGCATGGCGGCGGCTGGGCGTGGCGCCCTGTGTAAGGGAGGCTCACGGGCGTTGGAATGTTGTGGTGGCGGCCCAAGGACGCGACGGTGCCGTCGTGCACCATCCCTGCAGAGGTGGGTCGGCAGCTGCCTGTGAGGTGGCAGATCCGGGGCCCTCGCGCCTTAATCTAGTGGTGCGGCGGGGGTCGGCCCATGGCGGCGGCCTCGCAGAGGCGCTCCTTCTCCAGTCCGTAGGGGGTGCGAGGATAGGGCAACGATGGTGCTGCCCTACGTGTTGGGCGGCCTTGGGTCGCCTCGGTGAGCTAGGAGCGCTGCTCTGGTTGGTGCTGCTGCTGATGGTTGGCAGCGGCGAGCGTCTTTGCATGTCTTTTCATGTTGCTTTGGCAAGGACGGTCAGCAAGTTGCCGCAGACGGTTTGTTGGGCACGCTGATCTGACAATGGATTTGGTGAGCTCCAGGCGATAGCCTTTCTTGACCTCGGTCAGTACCGGCGTCGACGGCATCCTAGGAAGTCGTTCCCTTCTTGGAGGCGATGTCATGGAGCCCCTTCACCACCATTGTCGTCTCAGTCTCGGGCTATCCGGGTGAAAACCCAAGTTTCGACCGTGGTCGGACCGGGCGTCGGTGTCGTTCTCGTTGCTTCCCTCTTGGAGGCGATGATAACCCACAAGTATAGGGGATCAATGGTAGCGTTTCTTGATAAGTAAGAGTGTCGAACCCAACGAGGTGCTAAAGGTAGAACAAATATTCCCTCAAGTTCTATCGATCACCGATACAACTCTACGCATGCTTAATGTTCAATTTACCTAGAACAAGTATGAAACTAGAAGTCCTTTGTAGGTGTGATAGGATAGGTTTGAAAGATAATAAAGAGCACGTAAATAAAAACTAGGGGTGCTAAGATAAAGAAACAAGTAAGTTAGTTTAACGAATGTGGAAAAGTGGTCATAGGAGTTGCGTAATTGTCCCTAGGCAATCAATAACTAGAACGGTAATCATTATTGTAATTTTATATGAGGGAGAGGCCTAAGCTAACATACTTTCTCTACTTGGATCATATGCACTTATGATTGAAACTCTAGCAAGAATCAGCAACTACTAACGATCATTATGGTACAACCCAACCATAGCATTATAAGGTATCAAGTCCTCTTTACTCCCATATGCAACAACCCACCTACTCGGGTTTATGCTTCTATCACTCAAGCAACCCACCATAGTAAAATCATGAACACATTGCAACACCCTACAGCGACGATCCCTCACGCTTGAGCGACACAGAGAGCACCATAGGACATCACCAATAATAAAACATGCAACTCAAACAAATCATGATCATCAATCATCCCATGGGACAACAAAAATCTACTCAGACATCATAGGATGGCAACACATCATTGGATAATAATATGAAACATAAAGCACCATGTTCAAAATAGCATGGCCTTAGAAAGTTATCCCTACAAAATCATATGGTTTGGCTATGCTCCATATTCCCCACACAAGGTATCTAAATCATGCACAACCCCGATGACAAGTCAAGCAATTGTTTCACACTTTTTTATGTTCTCAAACCTTTTCAACTCTCACGCAATACATGAGTGAGAGCCATGGATATAGCATTATAGGTGGAATAGAATATGGTGGAGGTGATGTGGAAAAAGGAGAAGATACTCCCACCAACTAGGCGTATCAACGGGCTATGGAGATGCCCATCAATAGATATCAATGTGAGTGAGTAGGGATTTCCATGCAACAAATGCACTTAGTACTATAAGTGTATGAAAGCTCAAAAAGAAAACTAAGTGGTCATGCAAAAATTCCACTAGTTATATGAAAGTGACAAAATAGGAGACTCTCTATCATGAAGACCATGGTGCTACATGAAGTACAAGTGTGTAAAAGGATAGTAACATTGTTCCCTCTCTCTTTTCTCTCATTTTTTTTTGGTGGGCATCTTTGGCCTCTTTTTTTTACTTATTTAGGCTTCGCTGGCCTCTTCTATTTTTTGTAAAGTCCGTTGACTCATCCCAACTTGTGAGGGATTCATAGCTTCCATCATCCTTTTCTCACATGGGACAAATGCTCTAATAATGGAAATCACCACACTTTTATTTACTTACAACTCGATACCTAGAACAAAATATGACTCTATATGCAATATGAAAGTGGTGATGCATGTCATGAAAAACAGAATGGTGGAAGTTGCATGGCAATATATCTCGGAATGGCTATGGAAATGTCATAATAGCTAGGTATGGCGGCTGTTTTGAGGAATATATGGTGGTTGTTTTGAGTAAGGTGGGTTTGATGCACCGCCGAAAGTTGCGCGGTATTATAGAGGCTAGCAAAGGTGGAAGGGTGAGAGTGCGTAAAATACAAGGACTCAATATTAGTCTAAAGAACTCACATACTTATTGCAAAAAATTAGTTATCAAACAAAGCATTAGATGCATGCTCCTAGGGTGGAGGTTGGTAGGAGTTAACCATCGCACGCTCCCGACCCTCACACAAAGGTTGACAATCATTAAACAAATCATGCTCTGACTTCCTTACATAACGGTTCACCATACGTGCATGCTACGCGAATCACAAACTTCAACACATGTATTTCTCCAGTTCACAACTACTCAATTGCATGACTCTCATACTACCATCTTCATATCTCAAAACTATTGCAAGGAATCAAAGATATCATATTCAGTGGTCTACAAGTTTTATGTAGGATTTTATGACTAACCATGTGAATGACCAACTCCTGTTAACTCTCTAAATATATATAAGTGAAGCATGAGAGTTTAATTCTTTCTACAAAATATATTCCCACGCTCTAACATATATAAGTTAAGCAAAAGAGCATTCTACAAATGGCAGTTTTCTATGGGTAGAGAAACAGGCAATCCAAACTTCAAATGATATAAGTGAAGCACATGAAGAGTCTACAAAGCCATACTCAAAAGATATAAGTGAGGTGCAAAGAGCCTTCTATAAATCAACCAAGGACTGTCTCATACCAGCATGGTGCATTATTAAAATGAAAAAAACACGACGCTCCAAGATTTACGCATATCATGTGACGAAAAAATATAGGTCCAAGTAAAATTACCGATGGTTTTTATAAGAAAGAGGGGATGCCTTCCGGGGCATCCTCAAGCTTAGTTTCTTGGGAGTCCTTGAATATTACCTTGGGGTGCCTCGGGCATCCCCAAGATTAATATCTTTCCACTCCTTATTCCTTCATCCATCGTGATCTCACCCAAAATTTGAAAACTTCAATCACACAAAACTTAAACAAAACCCTCGTGAGATCCGCTAGTATAATAAAGCAAATCACAACTTTACGTATTGTTGCCAACCAATTCTTATTTTATTTTTGCATTGTATTTACTGTATTATAATTTTAACATGGCTTATACCACCGATTCTATCGATAGTTTCATCAAAACGAGCAAAACAATGCATCAAAAACAGAATATGTCTTAAATAGGACAGTTTGTAGTAATCTGGACATTCACCATACTTCTGTAACTCTAAAAATTCTGAAAAATTAGGGGGCGGGGGAAATCATGCAAGTAATTTGTAAAAAAATTAGAAACTTTTGACATTCTAGTAAAAAATGTAAATTCATGCACTACAGCCAAAGTTTCTATTTTTGCACTTCACACACCAAACAATCAATCTAATCATCCTAATGGCAAATCTTGGCACATTGTTTTTATAATAAAATGGATTTATACAAGGGGATAATTATTTTTGTTGAAAAATTCTGTAATTAAGATTTTCAAAGTTTCCATGGGCATGAACAAAGTTCAAGGAGCTCCCCCACTTCAACAGTGCTCGTCCTTCAAACTTTCACTTCTCTTTTTGAAAAAGTTTTAGGTTACCCTCTTTATTTATTTTTGTTTTTAAAATTTATAAAAGCACACAACATAATAAAATGAATCTCTAAAACTTCTGGGTTGTCTCCCCGGCAGCGCTTTCTTTAAAGCCATTAAGCTAGGCATAATGTGCTCAAGTAATTGATCCACCTGGATCCCAAGGTATATCAAAGCCAATTTTAATAGCAATGATGTTTAGTTTAGTCGTGATCACAATGTAACATATGTCATGCAACAATGAAGTCTAACTCTCTTCCTATGCATCGGCATGTCATAAAATAACAATTCACGCACACAAAGTAAAGGTCAATACATAGCATAAGCAGTTTCTTGCAATTTTATCAAATGGGAAACATAGAGAGGTGGAGATGTAGTTCCTCTCTCATAATGATTGCAAGTAGGAGCAGCAAGCACATGCATATTATATCTATCAAAATCATCATGTGTAATAGTAAAAGGCAACCATCTATATAATCCTTAATAAGTGCAAACTTCTTCGATATAGTGTAGTTGGGAGAATTCAAAAAGATAATAGGACTATCATGCGTGGATGCAATAGCAAAAATTTCATTCTTAACATAAGTAACTATAGCAAGTTCATATCCATAAGCATCTTTCATATTGGCATCATGGCCACAAGCATAGTAAGCACCAAGTTCATCAAAAAGGGATATTTCAAATGAATCCAAGGGATCATAGCAATCAACATAGCATTCATCCTTCGGTAAGCACGAAGGGAAATTAAACAATGTATGAGTTGAAGAGTTACTCTCATTAGAAGGTGGGCACGGGTAGCTAATCCGATCTTCCTCTTTTTGTTCCTCGCTCTCCTCCTCATCTTTTTCATCTAATGAGCTCACAATTTCAACAATTTCTTCTTCCATAGATTGCTCCAAAATATTAGTCTACTCCAAGGCAGCACACATTCTCTAAATAAATGCATCAATATCAGAATTATTTTCATGATTCTCATAGAAATATTTAAGCATAGCACAATTTTCAACTCTATAAACAGCATCATCATAATTTTCACACTTCTCAAACAAAGATTCAATTTCATAAGCACCCTTAAAAGCAATGAATTCTTTTATTCGTTCCACATCATAGTAATCATAAATACCATTAGCATAAGAAGCCAAGGTTTCATTATCATTAAATTTACATGAAAAATGAAGGTGTGTAGCCTTCATCCTAGAGCAACAAGTATAATCATATCTCTGGCATAGATTCCAAGCATACCATTTCAACATATAAATTTCATCCCATAACAGTTTCCCTTTTTGAATCAAGTGATGATCCCTAAAGTATTCACATTGATCCAACGTGTCTCCCATTATCAAGTTGAATGGGGTTTTCTCGGGATTATCAAAGTAGTGCACAATATCTTTCACACAACGAGCATCGAGGGTTTTAGGAGGTTCCCCATCTCCATGAGTAGCAAGTACACCTAATTTTTGGTATTTCGTGTTCCATATCCATAACTAAACATGGAGAACAACTTATAACATCAAATAAAATCTACTTAGTGATAAAGCAAACAAGCACACACGAGAATATTCACCCCACGCTATTGCTCCCCGGCAACGGCACCCGAAAAAGGTCTTGATAACCCACATGTATAGGGGATCAATTGTAGCCTTTCTCGATAAGTAAGAGTGTCAAACCCAATGAGTATCTAAAGGTAGAACAAATATTCCCTCAAGTTCTATCAACCACCGATACAAATCTACGCACGCTTAACGTTCGCTTTACCTAGAACAAGTATGAAACTAGAAGTACTTTGTAGGTGTGATAGGATAGGTTTGCAAGATAATAAAGAGCACGTAAATAAAAACAAGGGGCTGCTAAGATAAAGAAACAACTAAGTTAGTTTAACGAGTGTGGAAAAGTGGTGGTAGGAGTTGCGGAGTTGTCCCTAGGCAATCGATAACTAGACTGGTAATCATTATTGCAATTTTATATGAGGGAGAGGCTTAAGCTAACATAATTTCTCTACCTGGATCATATGCACTTATGATTGGAACTCTAGAAAGCATCTGCAAATCCTAAAGATTATTAAGGTAAAACCCAACCATAGCATTATAAGGTATCAAGTCCTCTTTACTCCCATATGCAACAACCCACCTACTTGGGTTTATGATTCTGTCACTCAAGCAACCCACCATAGGCAAGTCATGAACACATTGCAACATCCTACAGTGAGGATCCCTCACGCTTGCATGACACGGAGAGCACCATAGGAAAGCACCAATAATAAAACATGCAAATCAAACCAATAATGATCATCAATCAACCCATAGGACAACAAAAATCTACTTAGACATCATAGGATGGCAACACATCATTGGATAATAATATGAAGCATAAAGCACCACGTTCAAGTAGAGGGTACAGTGGTTTGTGTAAGAGTGGACTACTGTAGATAGATGGGGAAGGTGATGAAGATGTTGGTGAAGATGACGGAGTTGTTAGAGTAGATCGTTGCCACGATGATGGCCCCGACGGCGTTCCGACACCACCGGGAGAGAGTCGGGGAGAGCCCCCCTCCTTATTCTTCTTTCTTGACCTTCCCCCTAGATGGGAGAAGGGTTTACCCCCTGGTCCCTGGCCTCCATGGTGGCGGAGGGGTGAGATCCCCTCCGATATTGGATCTCTCTCTCTCTCTGTTTCCTTGTGTTTCTGCGCTCCCTGATTCGGGCCTTTCATCATTTCTTAAATATCCTGAGATCCGTAACTCCGATCGGGATAAAATTTTGAGGGGATCTTTATCCATAAATTAGTTTCCTTGCAGCCAAAGGACAGCTCCAACCAACCTAACGGGTGGCCACAAGCCCTCAGGGCGTGCTCTACCCCCAAGGCGTGCCCTAGTGGCTTGTGGGCCCCTCGGGCATCGCCTTCTATTGATTCCACTTCCCAGAAATCACATATATTCCAAAAAAATCTCTGTAGGTTTTTATCCTGTTTGGACTTTGTTTGGTATGGATTTTCTACGAAACAAAAAACATGCAAAAATAGGAACTGGCGCTAGGCACTGGATCAATATGTTAGTCGCAAAAATAATATAAGAAGTTGACAAAAGTATATGAAAGTTGTAGAATATTGGCATGAAACAATCAAAAATTATAGATACGATGGAGACATATGAGGTAACGCCTTGGAGGTCTGATCCTTCGTTAGTTCATGATGGTTGGGCGGCATTGATGGTTCATCGTCGGTCAGGAGTGTGCACGGCCTCGGGGCCGGTGGGGAAGCCGGAGCAAAGGCTCTGGAGAGCCCCCCTATGTTGTGGAGTGTCTTGTATGGTCGCATGGGCGGCAGAGCCGTCGACTCAGGAGGAGCGCGACCTCGGGGCCGGCGGGGAAGTCGGAGCGGCGGCTCCGAAGAGCACCCCTATGTCGTGGAGTGTCGGGTCTAGTTTCATGGGCAGCAGAGCCGTCGACTCAGGTGGAGCGCGGCCTCGGGGCCGGCGGCGAAGTCGGAGTAGCGGCTCCGGAGAGCACCTTCGTGTTGTGGAGTGTCAGGTCCAGTTGCATGGGCGACAGAGTCGTCGACTCAGTTGGAGAGCACCGCTCTGTTGTGGAGTGTCGGGTGTGGTCACGTGGGCGGCAAAGTCGTCGGCTCGTGGGGTGTGCGGCCTCGGGGCCGATGTGTGTGTGTTGCTCAGGTTTGTAAGCCGGAGTGGCGGCTCTAGTTCGTGTGGTGGGGTGGCAACTCCGGTCGTTTGGGCGACAGGGAAGTCGGCTCGTTAGGTTACGCAGCCCCAGGCTGGTGTGTGTTTTGATGTATTTGTTTTCGGCCAGTTTGCCTAATAAACTTTCCAATTCTCTTCTTCCTAAAGCAAAGGCAGAGCTCCTGCTGGTTTCTCGAAAAAAAGAATAACACATCTAGCATGGAAAAATATCAGTCACCCCCTTTCGCTTCATGAGCGGTACGAGCACACAAAAAGGAAATTCATTTTGAAAATTAGAGATGACACATACAAATTTTCTCGGAACGGCATGAAAATACCTCATATAGGTAGGTATGGTGGAATCGTATGGCAAAACTGGTTTTAAGGATTGGGATGCACAAGTAGTATTTCTACTTAGTACAAGTGAAGGCTAGCAAATAGATTGAGAAGCAACCAACCAAGAAATGAAAATTCACATATGCGAGCCTTAATCATAACTACCACCAGATAATGCACCATAAGTAGGATGTAATTTCATTGCACAACTATTGACTTGTGTGCTTGCATAGGGAATCACAAACCTTAATATCGATATTCTTACTAAGCATAATTACTCACCAACATAGCTCACATATTACTATCATCATGTCTCAAAACTATTACAAAGAATCAAGTTTAATTTGTCCAATGATCTTCATGAAAGTTTTTATTATATCCCTCTTGAATATCTATCACTTTGGGACTAGTTTCATATATTTCCATTGCTTTTTGACAAGCTCACATAGATTTAAGTGAAGATCATGAGCATAAATGTTTCATCTCTCAAGATAATTAAGTGAAGCATGATAGCATTTCTTAAAAAATTACTAACTCTAAAATTAATCTAAGTGAAGCATGAGAGCATTTCTTCAAACATGTAAAATCACGCCGTGCTCGAAAAGATATAAGTGAATCACTAGAGCAATTCCTTAACTCAAACAATTTAAGTGAAGCACATAGAGTAATTCTAACAAATCATAGAATAATTTTGGATCTCCCAAATAGGTGTGTCCAGCAAGGACAAAAATCAAATGAAGCAAAGACTCATATATTACAAGACGCTCGAAGCAAAACTCATGATATGTGTCAAATAAAATTATAGCTCCAAGTAAAATACCGATGGTTGTTAGAAGAAAGAGGGGATGTCACTCGGGGCATCCCTAAGCTTAATTGCTTGTTCCTATTTGGGTATTATTTTGTGGTTCCATGGTCATTCCCAAGCTTATTATTCTTACTCCTTATTCCTTCATACATCGTGATCTCATCCAAAACTTCAAAACTTCAATAACACAAAAGTTAACAAAATCTTCATGAGATCTATTATTATAATAAAGAAAATTACCACCCTAAGTACTGTTACAAACCCATTAATATTTTATTATTGCATTATATCTACTATATTCTAACTTTACCATGACTTATAACCTCCAATACAAGCAATATGTTCATCAAAACAAGCACACAATGCAACAAAAACAGAATTTGTCTCAAACAGAACAATATGTAGTAATCTATAGTCTACTCACACTAATGTAACTCTAAAAATTCTGAAAATTTAGGACAATGTAAAGAATTTGTATATAAATACTTTTTTAAAATTTCATATCATTATCACGTTCCGGTAAAAAATGAAAATTCGCGCACTGGAGTCAAAGTTTATGTTTCGGCATTGTTTCTACTCATCTTATGAATCATCCTAGAGGCTTTACTTGGCACAAATAAAAAATAAAAACACAATCAATACATAGGAATAATTTTGTAAACCCTCAAAAACATAAAGCAAAAGTTAAAATAAATTGTATTCATTGGGTTGCCTCCAAACAAACTCTTTCTTTATAGCCATCAAGATAGGCTTACAATAATAATGATGCTCACATAAAAGACAAGAGTTAAAGCACAAAGAGAGAATCATAAGACATGTGACAAACACATTTAAGTCTAACATACTTCATATGCATAGGGATTTTATAAGCAAACAATCTATGGGAGCAAGAATCAACTAGCATAGGATGGCAAAGCAAGCATAACTTCGAAATTTTGAACACACAGGGAGGAAACTTGATATTATTGCAATCCCTACAAGCATATGTTCCTCCCTCATAATAATTTTCAGTAGCATCATGAAGGAATCTCACAATATAACTGTAACATAAAGAATTCTTTTCATGATCTACAAGCATAGCAAACTCCTTTTCATTCATGGTAGTGGGAGCAAACTCAACAAAATAACTATCATGTGACACTTGATTGTCATAACCAAATTGAATATTAAAATAATGATGACAAGTTTCATGGTTATCATTACCAATTATAGCATACGTGTCATCATCAAAACTTGGCGGAAGCATATCATCCTCATAAAGCATAGCATCCCCAAGCTTGTGGTTTTGAATATCATTAGCATCATGGATATTCAGAGAATTCATACTAAGAACATGGCAATCATGATTTTAATTCAAGGAACTATCATGAATCACTTTATAAATTTCTTCTTCCAAAACTTCATGAAAATTTCCAGATTCATGATTTTCAAACAATACTTCATAGATATAATCAAGTGCACTCAACTCACTAGCAATTGGTTAATCATAATTTGGCCTTTCGAAAAGATTAGCGAGTGGATGAGTATCCATATCAAGAGATTTATAGCAAGAGAAGATGCAAGCAAATAGAAGGCACATGGCAACAGAAGCAAAGATAGCAAACAAGCAAAAAGGGAAACAAAAAATAGGGCGAATAAAACCGTATTTTTTTGTGAAGTGGGGGAGAGGAAAACGAGAGGCAAATGGCAAATAATGTAAGTTGCAAGGAGATGCGATTTGTGATTAGTAACCTGATAGATGTTGATGATGTCTCCCTGGCGCCAGAGATTGACACGCTAAAGAGAGACTGCTTATGCACCTCCTAGACGGCAACGGCACTGGAAATTCCTTTGACGTGGCTTGAGACTGTGTCGGTATTTGCCCAAAGAGGAAGGGATGATGCAGCACAGTGACGACAAGTATTTCCCACAGTTAAGAACCAAGGTATCAATCCATGGAGGAAGATCAAGCAAGTATGTAAACAACACATGCACAAAAAGAACAAATACTTGCAACCCGACATGTAAGAGAGGTTGTCAAGCTCTCAATGGTAAAAATATATATTAGATTGTAGTAGGTTGGGCAACTAGATCTCGCAAGAACACAAAATAAAAGAAGTAAACAAAAAGTGCAGCAAGGTATATTTGGGGTTTTGGATTAATAGATCTAAAAACAAAAGCGGCAAAAATATAGATCGGAAAGCAATATGTCGGAAAAGTAGACCCAGGGGCCGTAGGTTTCACTAGTGGCTTCTCTCATGAGTATAGCCCACGGTCGGTAAACAAATTACTATTGGGCAATTGATATAAGATCAAATGATAATGACGATATCCAAGGAAATGATCATTATATAGGCATCACGTCCAAGATAAGTAGACCAAAATGACTCTGCATCTACTACTATTACTCCACACATCGACCGCTATCCAGCATGCATCTAGTGTATTAAGTTCATGGAAAAATGGACAAATGAAATAAGAACAGTGACATGATGTAGACAAGATATATTCATGTACGAATAGACCCCAGCTTTGTATCATTAATGTCAACGATACATGCGTGCCTTGCTGCCACTTATGTCACTCGGAAAGGACACCACAAGATCGAACCCATCACAAAGCACCTCTTCCCATGGCAAGAAAAATCGATCTAGTTGGCTGAACTAAACCAAAGATTCGAAGAAGAAATAGGAGGCTATAAGCAATCACGCATATGATAGATCAAAGAGGACTCAAATAATATTCATGGGTAGAAATTGATCATGAACTCAAAATTCATCGGATCCTAACAAACACAACGCAAAAAGTCAGTACATCAAATAGATCTGCAAGAGACCATTGTATTGAGAATCAAAAGAGAGAGAGGAAGTCATCTAGCTACTACCTATGGACATGTATGTCTGTGGTGGACTACTCACGCATCATCGGAGAGGCACCCATGAAGACAATGCACCTCTCTGTGATGGTGTTAGATTGGATCTCGCGGTTCTGGAACTTGCGGCGACTGGAATCGTGTTTCCTCAACTCCCTTAGGGTTTTGTGAATATTTGGGTATTTATAGAGCTAATAGTCGGTGGAGGGGGTCCCCAAGGTGGCCACATCCCATCAGGTCGAGCCTGGAGCCTCTGGCGCGTCCTAGTGGGTTGTGGGCGGCCTGGGATCCCTCCTGGTTACTTCTTTGGCCCACTGGCCTTCTTCGGGTCCAAAAAAATTCTCCAAAATGTTTCATCACGATTGGATTCTGTTTGGTACTCATATTCTGCGAAGTCAAAAACAAGCAAGAAAAACAACTGGCACTTTGGCACTATATCAGTAGGTTAGTCCCAAAAAATGATATCAAGTTGCTATAAAATGATTGTAAAACATCCAAGATCAATAATATAACATCATGGAACAATCGAAAATTATAGATACGTTGGAGACGTATCAGTACCCAAATTAACAATTGATGTTAAATTATGCGACGACATGGATAACCACTGTAACCAGGGAAATTCGGAGCAAAAATTTGCGGCCATATCCCCATTCCATCTTCCAATTGAAAATGAAATTGAATTTCATGGCACACATTTTTTTGGAACAAACTGTGTGCAATGTAGTACCCAATCTTACGTCGCAAGCTTGGAGACAAACATTTGCACGTCCAGGTTCATCACACAGGGGTATAGCACATGCTTCATTTGTGATGTGTTGATATCGAGAACTATTTTGCACCAAATGAAAATTTTGGGCTTTCATGGAAATATCTACCTCCCTCGCCTCCTGGTACCAATCAAAGGCCACATTTCCCCCTTTTCCTCTACCTTTCCTAGTTCCAACCTTCATTGTTTATTTGCAGCGCCGCCTCCTCGCCGGCGATGCTCCTTCCTGTCGCTCGGCCTCCTCCATCTAGTCAGGTAATCCACACCTCCCCAATACCCCCTCACCCCATCCTCCTCCATCCCACATGCCCCGACCGACGCGACACCTTCCACCCAAATAACTGCCCCATCCTCCAAATAACCACTGCCGAAAGGCATGGTGCACGCAGTATTGCCAGGATCTCAAAGAGCATTTGGCTATAGAGAAGGATATCGCGATTGCACGCGTACATGGGGCATCTATGGCTTCCATGCATGCCGACCCCCATATCTTGGAGGATCACCTCACCATTGAGGCCACCGCTGAAGCCTCGCGCGCTGACACCTCCACGTGGTTTGCTTCTATAAATGACGTCCCGTGCTCTTTTCTCGAGGGCACAATTGGTGCATTCGACGAAGACTTCGATGTGTTTTCCCAACGTGCCCGTGCTTACCTCAACTCCAGAGCCGACATGTTGGTGCCGGGGCAGGACCAGACCACTCACCACTACGAGGGGTGCACCCACTATGTGGAGGCCTCACCCTCCTCCAAGTTGAAGGAGCCCATCATCATCGATATCTCCGACGATGATGAATAGCTTGTTTTTCTTATCTTTATCACTAAGGACCTATGTTCACCTAGCTACGCCGGTTAAGCATGTTTGATTTACCTATTACATGTGCCCCTATTGCCTTTCATTTTAAAATTCTAGTGAAATGTCCAATGTAATGCTACTGCAAATTGACCTTCTAGCATGCTCGATTGTGCAATGTGGTGCTTAGTTAACTATTTTGTTCATTTGTTGTGGCGATCATTTAACTATTTAATTCAATTTCGAAATTTGATGTACGATTTTTGTTGGTACAATTTCGTATTGTTATGCACGTGATGAATAAATCGAATTTAGATGTACTAAATATATGGGAAACATATAGAATTGCTATATTTCCTAGTTATTATCACACTTGGTTTAGATATTTGGCTTTTCCATGTGGCTCGAACTAGTCTGTTGGATCTGCAATGTGTTTATTTTCCATTAACATATTTCACTGATAGTATGCCAAATATCACTTGTAACCTGATCAATATTTGTCTTAAATATGTTGCATGGGGAAACAATGGGGGACACTGGAGTTTGCCATCGAGGTTTGCACATCCATGGTCGTTTGGCTAATAGCACATTATTATGCAATTGCATAAACCATTGTAATATTAATGTTTTTAATATTTTGTTCTTGCACATGTAGGTCCTGCTGTAAGAGGTTTAGACCCACTATTCAACCCTTTTTGCATGTAGGGGAAATGAGGTGTCCTTGAATATCAGTCAAATCAAGAAGCTCGGAAATATTGTTAAGATCAAGAAACTAGCTACGAAAAACAACAAGATTTTTGTCTGCACAATGAAGAAGGCATCAGTCAACTATCGGATCGGATCATCTCTTTCACCTTGTCCTTTTCCCTTTGTGCCATTTCAAATTTTAGGTAAGATTTGTATGCATATGTTTGTTTTCAGTCCTTCTCAAGGCAGTTCATCGATCGTAACATCTAAACCACCTATACAATCAAGAGGAAACGAAGGTATGCATATATCACCCATGGTATAATCTTGAAGTCTTCCTTAAGAGGACGAAGGATGGGCGGGCAATCATCCACTTGCACTAGCCTAAACTTGCGAGGACCTTCAACTTCATCGAAGGCTCAATATTTTCCTTCCACTTTAACAGTATTCTAGATGAGACTCATCTGTCTATTTACCGTCTATGATGATACTTAATTTCCAAAGGTTTTAGATGTTGCATTTGTAACTTTATCCTATTGTGCAATTGGGTAGCTAGTCAGTTGATGACCAAAAAGTAGAGGGGATCCATCATAGTCCTTTTGATAAGTAAGAGTTTCACCCAATAAGGAGAAGAAGGAAATGACAAGCGTTTTTTAGTAAGGTATTCTCTGCAAGCACTGAAATTATCGGTAATAGATGGTTTTGTGAAAAGGTAATTCGTAACGAGTAGGAAGTAATAAATGTAGCAAAGGTGCGGCAAGGTGGCACAATCCTTTTTGTATCAAAGGACAAGCCTGGACAAAACTCTTATACAAAGTGAAGTGCTCCCGAGGACACATGGGAATTTCTGTCAAGCTAGTTTTCATCATGCTCATTTGATTCACGTTCGTTACTTTGATAATTTGATATGTGGGTGGACCGGTGCTTGGGTGCTGCCCTTACTTGGACAAACCTCCCACTTATGCTTAACCTCTCTCGCAAGCATACGCAACTACAAAAGAAGAATTAAGATAAATCTAACCATAGCATGAAACATATGGATCCAAATCAGCCCCTTACGAAGCAACACATAAACTAGGGTTTAAGCTTCTGTCACTCTAGCAACCCATCATCCACTTATTACTTCCCAATGCCTTCCCCTAGGCCCAAATAATGTTGAAGTGTCATGTAGTCGACATTCACATGACACCACTAGAGGATAGACAACATACATCTCATAAAAATATCGAATGAATACCAAATTCACATGATTACTTATAACAAGACTTATCCATGTCCTCAGGAACAAATGTAACTACTCAAAAAACATGTTCATGTTCATAATCAGAGGAGTATTAATTATCATAAAGGATCTGAACATATGGTTTTCCACCAAGTAAACCAAATAGCATCAACTACAAGGAATAATCAACACTACTAGCAACCCACATGTACCAATCTGAGGTTTGAGACAAAGATCGCATACGAGAGATGAACTAGGGTTTGGAGAGGAGATGGTGCTGGTAAAGATGTTGATGGATATTGACCCCCTCTCGATGAGAGGATCGTTGGTGATGACGATGGCTTTGATTTCCCCCTCTAGGAGGGAAGTTTCGCCGGCAGAACAGCTCCGCCAGAGCTCTAGATTGGTTATGCCCAAGTTCCGCCTCCAGACGGCGGTGCTTCATCCCAAAAGCTCTCTTATGGCAGAAGATGGCACCGAAGGGCTGCCAGGGGGGCCACAAGCCAAAAGAGCGCGGCTAGGGGGTAGGTCGCGCCTAGCAGGCTGGTGACCTCTTGGTGGGTCCCCTCTGGTATTTGTTTTGCACAATATTTTTTATATATTCCAAAATAATTCTGCGTAAATTTTCAGGACTTTTGGAGTTGTGCATAATAGGTCTCTCATATTTTCTCCTTTTTCAATCCAGAATTCCAGGTGTCGGCATTCTCCCTCTTCATGTAAACCTTGTAAAATAAGAGAGAAAAGGCATAAGTATTATACCATAATGTGTAATAACAACCCATAATGCAATAAATATCAATATAAAAGCATGATGCAAAATGGACGTATCAACTCCCCCAACCTTAGACCTCACTTGTCCTCAAGTGAAAGCCGAGATCGGTAAATGTGTCCACATATTTAGAGATAGAGGTGTCGAAATAAAATACGGACATGAGGGCATCATGATCATCTTTAGAACAAAAATACTTATTGATATATAATTTCTTATACTAGAGTAACAATTCATTCACAAGATAAAGTATGAACCAAGAACTCTATTGAGAACCAACAAACTATGCTCTCAGTCATTGAAGCAATTTGCAATTTATCATAACATCAGAAAGGGTCAGTATAAGAACTTGTAAAGCAAATCCACATACTCAATCATATTTTAGTCTACATAATTGCTAACACTCACGCGGTACTGATGAGGTCAAAGCTTCAATTGGACACAGAGAAAGATCGAGGCTTATAGTTTTGCCTCCCAACTATTTACCTCCAGGGTAATGTCAACAGAAATAATTCATGATCACCCACATCCGAGTGGATATATGTGTCTAGATCATTCCTCAACACATAATGCTTTCCAAGAGAGAAAGGCGAAATATAGGAAGTGGTGAAGATCACCATGACTCTTGCATAAAAGGTAAGTACTAGAAAGTAAAAGTAATAGATAGGCCCTTTGCAAAGGGAAGAAGTGGTTGTCATGTGCTTTTTGTTTTTGGATGTGCAAACCCTTAATGCAAAGGAACACCGCGTTGTATTGCCCTTTGTGATAGCAACCTTTATTATGCAGTCCGTCGCTTTTATTTCTTTACCATCACAAGTTCGTACAACGCTTATTTCCCCTTACAATAAAAGATCATAAATATTTAGGAGCAATTCTTATTGCTTTTTGCACCGATGAAAACTTACTTGAAGGATCTTACTCAATCCATAGGTAGGTATGGTGGACTCTCATGGCAAAACTGGGTTGAGGGTGCTTGGATGCACAAGTAGTATCTCTACTTGGAGCGGAAGTTTTGGCTAGTATGAAGTGGAAGCAAGCACTACATATTTGAGGATCTATAACCATATAAATTCTATTCGGAAATAAGCAAACATGACCCATTATGTTGTCTTCCTTCTCCAACATCAACTTCTTAGTATATAATATTTCAATGAGTGCTCACAATCATAAAAGATGTCCAAGATAATATATTTATATGTGAACCTCTCTTTCTTTATTACTTCCTTTTAATTGCACCAATGACCAATCGCTATGTTTGTCAACTCCCAACAAATTTCAATCGACATACTTCTTATATGTGAAGTCACCACTCCCCATAAGATCATCATATATACTCTTTGCTTTTATTCTATTCTTCTTATATTACCTTTTTTATTTTTCTCAAGATCATAGAAACAAGCAAAGACCTCACATCAAAACTAATTTTTATTATATAACTCTCAGACTCGCTTACATAAGGGGAACATAAAGAAAAACTCAAAGCTAGATCATACTAAAACTTTATTCTACTAGATCAAGGTAAAACCAAAAGGATCAAACTAGGAAAAACGAGAAAAGTAAAAGATGTGATGGTGCTATGATACCGACGCACCTCCCCAAGCTTGGCACAAGACAAGGGGAGTGCCCATACCCATGTGTTTAGATGTCCTTCTTCGGAGGTGGTGATGTTATATTCTTGGCGATGATGCCCCTCAGAATGCGATTCTCCCCCTCAAGCTTGTTATTTTGCCGTCTAAGATCCATTATCTCCTTACGAAGCTTTCCGGTGACGGTTAGGGCTCCCATCACCCATGGATGTTTCATTGCTGCCGGAGAAGAAGCAACACTCTTTTTCATATTTTCATAAGTAAGAAATCTAGCATTGGGAGGGATGATGGAATTCGGAATTGTTGAGCTCTGAAGTTCCTCCAACATGACTCCAAGATGTAGACGGAAGGTAACTTCTTGGTCTTCCCCAATGGCATCCACCCTTTTCAAGTCGGCCTCCATCTCTTCCTTCGTGGCCTTCACAAAGTGGTTGGCTTCGCTGTATGCTCTGGGCCCCGGTGTCGGGTGAGAGACACGGCTCTCCCCGACCGACTCTTGCAAAGACATCTTGCTCTAACTCTGCTGTACAAACAACACAAAAGGAAAAGAAGATGTATTGTTGTGATACAAAGGTACAAACCTTTGGGATATTATATAATGAATTTTTACCAACCTAAAGGAGTGTAGCAAAAGAAAACGGTGTCCGGAGGGTGCACGGGGTGGCCACAAGCCACAGGGGTGCGACCAGGGGGTAGGCCGCACCCTGCAGGCTTCTCGCCTCCCCCTGCACTTTTCAGACTACTTTAAATTTTCCTAATTTATTAAATATTCCAAAATGGAGAAAAATTGCTATTGGAAAAATTTTGGAGTCGGTTTGCTCACCGTACCACATACCTATTCCTTTTCGAAGCCTGAAACATTCTCGTAGGTCTCCCTAGTGTACTCCTCCGAAGTTATATTATTGTTAATATTGGTTTCAACATATATGGGAGTACCTGAGATATAATGTTTGATTCTTTTCCCGTTTACCACCTTCGGGTTAGTGCCTTCGGCATTGTTGATCTTGATGGCATCGGAATGATATACTTCCTCGACAATGTAAGGCCCTTCCCATTTAGAGAGAAGTTTTCTTGCAAAAAAACTTAAACGAGAATTATATAGCAAGACATGATCACCTACATTTAATTCATGCTTTTGTATCCTTTTATCATGCCATCTCTTAACCCTTTTTAAAACAACTTGGCATTCTCGTGGGCGTGGGTTCTCCATTCATCAAGTGAGCTAATGTCAAATAACCTCTTCTCACCAGCAAGTTTGAATTCATAGTTAATCTCATTAATTGCCCAATAAGCTTTATGTTCTAGTTCAAGAGGTAAGTGACAAGCTTTACCATAAACCATTTTATACGGAGATATGCCCATAGGGTTTTTGTAAGCAGTTCTATAAGCCCATAATGCATCATCAAGTTTCTTAGAAAAAATCTTTCTAGATCTATTAACAGTCTTTTGCAAGATCAATTTAATTTCTATATTGCTTAATTCTACTTGACCACTAGACCGAGGATGATAAGGAGATGCAATTCTATGATTAACATCATACTTAGCAAGCAAGTTATGAAAAGAACCATGAATAAAGTGTGAATCACCATCTATCATTAAATATCTAGGGACTTCAAATCTAGGGAAAATAACTTCTTTAAGCATTTTAATAGAAGTTTTATGATCACCACTACTGGTTGGAATAGCTGCTACCCACTTAGTAACATAATCAACAACAACTAGAATATGAGTATACCCGTTGGACATTGGAAAGGGTCCCATATAATCAAAACCCCAAACATTAAATGGTTCAATAACAAGTGAGTAATTCATAGGTATTTCCTGGCGTCTACTAATATTACCAATTCTTTGACATTCATCACAAGACAAGACAAACTTACGAGCATCCTTGAAGAGAATAGACCAATAAAAAATAGATTGTAATAGCTTGTGTGCAATTCTATCTCAAGCGTGGTGTCCTCCATAGGCCTCAGAATAACACTTGCGTAGGATCTGTTCCTATTCATGCTCAGGTACACAATGTCTAATAACACCATATACCCCTTATTATAAAGGTGAGGGTCATCCCAAAAGTAATGTCTTAAATCATAGAAGAACTTTTTCTTTTGTTGGTATGTGAAACTAGGAGGTACAAATTTAGCAACAATGTAATTTGCATAATCAGACTACCATAGAGGATTACGCGAAGCATTTATGATAGCTAATTGTTAATCGGGAAAGCTATCATCAATAGGTAGTGGGTCATAAAGAACGTTCTCTAACCTAGACAAGTTATCTGCTACGGGGTTCTCAACACCCTTTCTATCAATAATATGCAAATCCAATTCTTGTAGCAGAAGAACCCATCTAATAAGTCTAGGTTTAGCATCTTTATTTTCCATAAGATATTTAATACCAACATGATCAGTGTGAATAGTTACTTTGGAATCAACAATATAAGGTCTAAACTTGTCACAAGCAAACACAACTGCTAAAAATTCCTTTTCAATGGTAGCATAGTTTCTTTGAGCACTGTCTAGAGTTTTACTAGCATAATGGATAACATTTAATTTCTTATCAACTCCTTGTCCTAGAACAACACCAATTTCAAAGGGTAGATTCCAATCAGGTGGTTGAACAACAGGTGCAGAAATCAAGGCATTCTTAAGGATTTCAAATGCTTCTACACAATCATCATCAAAAACAAAAGGAACATCTTTTTGCAAGAGATTAGTGAGAGGTCGAGAAATTTTAGAGAAGTCTTTAATAAATCTCCTATAGAAACTAGCATTACCAATGAAACTTCTTATACCTCTGATATCCGTGGGACACGACATTTTTTCAATAGCATCTACTTTAGCTTTATCCACCTCAAGACCTCTTTCGGAGATTTTGTGTCCCAAGACAATGCCCTCACTAACCATAAAGTGGCACTTCTCCCAATTCAATACAAGATTAGTTTCTTCACATCTCTACAAAACTCGATCAAGGTTGCTCAAGCAATCATCAAAAGAAGTTCCATAAACGTAAAAGTCATCCATGAAAACCTCAACAATCTTTTCACAAAAGTCAAAGAATATAGCAGTCATACATCTTTGAAAGGTAGCAGGTGCATTGCATAAACCAAAAGGCATATGTCTATAAGCAAAGGTACCGAAAGGGAAAGTAAAAGTTGTCTTTTCTTGATCCTCTTTTGACACATGTATTTGATAAAAACAAGAATAACCATCTAGAAAGCAGATGTGTGTGTGTTTAGATACTCTTTCTAGCATTTGATCAATAAAAGGCAGAGGGTAATGATCTTTCCTAGTAGCTTTATTTAATTTACTAAAATCAATTACCATTTTATATCTTGTAACGATTCTTCGCGGGATCAATTCATTTTTATCATTAGGAACAAAAGTAATACCTCCCTTCTTAGGGACACAATGAAGGGCCATAACCCATCTACTATCAGCAATAGGATAAATTATACCTGCCTCCAAAAGCTTTAATATTTCATTTCTTACCACTTCTTTCATTTTAGGATTTAACCGTCATTGGTGATCAACAACTGGTTTAGCATCAGGTTCCATATTAATTTTATGCTGACATAGAGTGGGAGTAATGCCCTTAAGATCATCAAGAGTATATCCAATAGCAGCACGGTGATTCTTCAAAGTTTTCAATAATCTCATTTCTTCATGCTCTGAAAGGTTAGCACTAATAATAATAGGATATATCTTCTTTTCATCAAGATAAGCATATATCAGAGTATCTGATAATTGCTTAAGCTCAAACACGGGATCACCCTTGGGTGGAGGAGGATCGCCAAGTATTTCAACAGGCAAATTGTGTTTCAAAATAGGATGTTCATCAAAGAAAAATCCTATCTATTTCATTCCTTTCATTCATATGCATATCGTTTTCATGGTCTAGCAAATATTGTTCTAAAGGATGAGTAGGAGGCACAACAATAGAAGAAAGACCAATAATTTCATCCTTACTAGACAATTCTTTATCATGGGGTTATCTATGAAATTTAGAGAGCTTAAACTCATAGGACACATCCCCAAAACTCACGGCAATAGTTTCTTTCTCACAATCTATCTTGGCATTAACAGTATTCAAGAAAGGCCTACCAAATATAATGGGACAAAAAACATCTCATGGGGAACCAAGAACAAGAAAATCAGTAGGATATTTTATTTGTCCACACAAGACTTCAACATCTCTAATAATCCCAACTGGTGCTATAGTGTCTCTATTAGCAAGCTTAATGGTAACATCAATTTCTTCCAATTCAGTTGGTGCAATATCATTCATAATTTCTTTATACAAGGTAAAGGGAATCACAATCACACTAGCACCCACATCACATAGGACATGATAACAATGATCTCCTATTTTAATAGAAACAACAGGCATGCCAACAATAGGTCTATGTTTATCTTTAGCATCAGGTCGAGCAATTCTGGCAGCTTCATAACAGAAATGAATAACATGCCCATCAATATTATCAACCAAGAGATCTTTGACCATATCAATACTTGGTTCAACTTTAGTTTGTTCAGGAGGTGTAGGTGTTCTAACATAGCTCTTACGAACCACAGTTGAAGCTTTAGCATGTTCCTTTATTCCAATAGGGAAAGGTGGTTTCTCAATATAAGCAGTAGGAATAACAAGATCAACATTATAAGTAATAGTTTCTTCTTCAACTTTAATAGGTTCAACTACTTTCACTTCCATAGGAGGAGGATATTTAAACCACTTCTCCTTAGGGATATCAACATGAGCAGCAAAATATTCACAAAAAGAAGCTACTATCTTAGAGTCAAGTCCATATTTAGTGCTAAATTCATGAAAAGCATCGATGTCTACAAAGGATTTAACATAATCAAACTTAAGGTTTATACCTAACTCCTTACCTTCGTCGAGTTCCCAATCTTCAAAGTTGCATTTAATTCTTTCCAATCAATCCCATTTGAAGTCAATATCTTTCTTCATATAGGAACCAGTATAATAAGTATCGAGCATGGATTGATCATTACGAGAAAGCCAAGCATAAAAATTCTGAATAATAATTTCTCTTGAGAGCTCATGATTGGGGCATGAATATAACATTGACTTAAGCCTCCCCCAAGCTTGAGCGATTCTTTATCCTTAATGAGGCCAAAAATTATAGATATAATTTCAATCACGATGAACCAGATGCATAAGATAAAACTTCTTATGAGATTCCTATTTCAATCGGTTGTAGTTCCATGATCCAATATCATCACATAGCCTATACCATGTCAATGCCTTCTCCTTCAAAGATAAAGGAGAGACCTTCTTATTGACATCATCCTTGCGCAAACCTGCAAGCTTAAATAATCCACAAACTTCATCCACATAGGTTAGATGCAAATCAGGATGTAATGTTCGATCTCCTGCATGAGGATTAGCTAGCAGTTTCTCTATCATACCCAAAGGAATTTCATAATAAATATTTTCAGTAGGTTGAGGAGCAACTCTTTGTGCTTCCGGTCGAGAAGATACCCGAATAAGCCCCTCAAAGGATTATTTTCCATAGTAACAAGTGAAAGTAAATTTCGGCACACTATACCAAAGGCGCTTCACTCCCGACAACGGCGCCAGAAAACAGTCTTGATGACCCACAAGTATAGGGGATCTATCGTAGTCCTTTTGATAAGTAAGAGTGACGAACCCAATGAGGAGCAGAAGGAAATGACAAGCGGTTTTCAGTAAGGTATTCTCTACAAGCACTGAAATTATCGGTAATAGATAGTTTTGTGAAAAGGTAATTCGTAACAGGTAGCAAGTAATAAATGTAGCAAAGGTGCAGCAAGGTGTCCCAATCCTTTTTGTAGGAAAGGACAAGCCTGGACAAACTCTTATACAAAGTTAAGCGCTCCCGAGGACACATGGGAAGTTCGGTCAAGCTAGTTTTCATTTGATTCGCGTTCGTTACTTTGATAATTTGATATGTGGGTGGACCAGTGCTTGGGTGCTACCCTTACTTGGAAAAAACTCCCACTTATGATTAATCTCTCTTGCAAGCATCCGCAACTACAAAATAAGATTTAAGATAAATCTAACCATAGCATGAAACATATGGATCCAAATCAGCCCCTTAAGAAGCAACGCATAAACTAGGGTTTAAGCTTCTGTCACTCTAGCAACCCATCATCTACTTATTGCTTACCAATTTATTCCCATAGGTCCAAATAATGGTGAAGTGTCATGTAGTCTAAGTTCACATGACACCACTAGAGGATAGACAACATACATCTCCTCAAAATATCGAATGAATACCAAATTCACATGATTACTTATAACAAGACTTGTCCAATGTCCTCAGGAACAAACGTAACTACTCATAAAACATGTTCATGTTCATAATCAGAGGAGTATTAATTATCATAAAGGATTTGAATATATGATCTTCCACCATGGAAACCAAATAGCATCAACTACAAGGAGTAATCAACACTACTAGCAACCCACAGATACCAATCTGAGGTTTGAGACAAAGATCGGATACAAGAGATGAACTAGGGTTTGGAGAGGAGATTGTCAGGGTAAAGAGTTGATGGATATTGAACCCCTCACGATGAGAGGACTGTTGGTGATGATGATGTCTTCGATTTCCCCCTCTGGAAGGGAAGTTTCCTCAGCAGAACAGCTCCGCCAGAGCTCTGGATTGGTTCTGCCCAAGTTCCGCCTTGAGACGGAGGCGCTTCATCCCGAAAGCTCTCTTACGATTTTTTCCAGGTCAAAACCCTTCATATAGAAGAAGATGGGTACCAGAAGGCTGCCAAGGGGCCCACAAGCCACAAGGTCGTGGCTACGGGGGTAGGCCGCGCGCAGCAAGCTTGTGACCTCCCGGTGGGTCCCCTCTGGTATTTGTTTCGCCCAATATTTTGTATATATTGAAAAATAATTCTCGTAACTTTTCAGGACTTTTGGAGTTGTGTAGAATAGGTCTCTCATAATTGCTCCTTTTCTAGTCCAGAATTCGAGTTGCGGGCATTCTCCCTCTTCATGTAAACCTTGTAAAATAAGAGAGAAAAGGCATAAGTATTGTACCATAATGTGTAATAACATCCCATAATGAAATAAATATCAATATAAAAGCATGATGCAAAATGGGCGGATCAGCAGTATATGCCTATATGATTTGTACCCTGATGTAATTCAATTGTGAAATCCTGGTTGATGTACTACGAATAAGAAATATATTCTATGGTTGATACGAAATGTTAATTTGATTACTAAATGGATTGTAAAAAATAGACCAATCAGGCTGATTATTGGGGTTCCATTGCAGACGGTTTCTAAGACAACACCGTGGGCGACGACCTGAACAAACCCACACGGTTTCTAGAAAGTTGGCGTGTTGGATCAGTCAGCAATCACCCGCGAATTCTGGTTGACAACTATGTGCATTAGGACACGCAATCACAAATGATTTTACATAGCTAGTGTGTGTGATGGGCAGCCCAATGACAAGCAGTTTCTTCTAGACACCATGAGTGATGTTTTGAGTAACGCAAACAATAGAACTATAACTATCGTGTGTGATGACCACCCCTATCACAAACGATGTTATGTAGAAAATTGTGTGTGATCCACAATACGAACGGAAACGTACCCTTGGGATTCCCTGTGTGGGATGCTAAGCTCATCTCACACGTCTTCCCCAATATGTCTGTTTGTGATGGCCCTTCCAATCAGAAACAATATATTTTTGCCCATCGTGTGTGACCAGGTGCACGCATCGCCGACGGGTTTAGCCTGTCATGCGGGATATGCCCCCCATATCACCCAAACATGCAAGGCAATGGTTTAAGACTACGTCATGGAAAGGGGTTAAAAACTATTTGTATAGCACGTGGCTGCACTAGTGATATGTGGGCTCACGTTGGCAATATATAGATGTATGAGCTATCTTTTTAAAAAATGTATTTGAGATAATTTAATTTTTATCTGGATTGTAAACTATGAGATATTCTTTTTGCTTGTGGAACTATGAGATATTTGTATTGTCTTTGAATTATGTGAAATAGGGTGATTGTTCTTTATATGTTTGTAAAAATAGTTAAATAAAAATGGGCAAGCGCCGACTATGAGGACGAAAATGCGTTCACGCGTTGGGACATGGCCGATCCAAATACAAATAGCGAACAAAACACACATCTTCGGGTTGCTCTTAGAGAATTTTGAGCAGATCCCGCAAACTGGGTCGTCCGCTAAAATAGTTGCCGACTTGCGGGATCCATCCCGTATCCACGACCCGACTAGATCCCACATATCACGTCGTCCAAGAATATGTTCGCGGGAACCCACAACCGCGATCCCATTTCCTCCATATGTGCGGGAAATTGCCTGGCCTTTGCAAGATCCCATTTCCCTTGGCATGAAGCATTTATCCCGACTTCTGCTTCCCACTTGCACACCCCGTTGTCACCGTTGCCGCACATACCCACTAGTAGATGCTGCCCCCGGCTGCCGTGGGCCTCTAGAAAGCTCCCCACCCGTTGCCACACCCATTCCACCTAATTTTGATGGCGGGGGTGACCCTTCCCCTGGGAGCTTGGTGCACGGGCTTGTAGCTTCCGGATTTGGTCGTTTCCTGTGACTATGAGCACGAGAAGAGGACGACACGGTGTTGCTTAGGCCTACGGGGAAAGGAAGATGTGGTGCTACTTTGGGTAGTCGCAAGAAGAAAGGGGCGGCGCGGGGGAGCTTCGGTCAACGTGGAGAAGAAAGGTATGTTCGACCAACGGGTCGAGCTCGATTTTCCCATGATTGTATGGACATAGAAGACTTCACTCTCGTCGACGATGACGAGAATCTACCATTGTTTGAGGTCCTGCTCGCTTCTGGGATAAAAAATCCCTATGAAAAATCATGACTGCTTGTGTAATATTAAACAATATGATCCTTAAGAATGAGAGGGGTTTGGACTTGGAATACAACTATGACAATGTTGGTAGTCGTGTGAAGCCTGTCAGAGACGCTAATGAGGTCAATGCATTTCTTGAGACCTACCACAAGATTGAGAACCGTGACACACACCACCAACTCTAGAATGATCCTATTGAGCATCGGTGGCAGCTCTATGGGGGAAGATAGATACCCATTTGTATGCATTTTTTTTCATGTGAGACTTGAGCAATTTGGCATTGCAATTATTATTTGAATTCAAACATTTGTTGTAATGATTACTATTGTTGTATTGTGATTTGTTTTTAGACCATGTATATTGAATTTATATTCAGATTTGTCGATATGTGTAATTTATTTGAAGTTATGTTAAAAAATGAAAAAATTCCTTATATAAAACTATTTCCCTATACACTGGAAAAATAATTCTTCCTTATCTAGCACCAAATGTAAATCTTTTTCCTTAACTAACATTTCTATCCATTCTATTAGCCCATGTCATTAAAATGAGCATTTGCCCATGTCAGTTATTGTTCGTCGTACGAAACAGTTGGGGAACATTGCATGGGAAACAAAAAAAATCCTACGCACACGCAAGATCTATCCATGGTGATGAGCATCTACGAGCGGGAGAGTGGATCTACCTACCCTTGTATATCGCTAAGCGGGAAGCGTTAAGAAACGCGATTGGTGTAGTCGAATGTCTTTGCGATCCAAATCGCCGAGCATCCCGCGACCTCATCACGATTCATCCCGCGATCCAATCACGATCCGTCCCGCGAACTCATCACGATCTGTCCTGCGATCTCATCACGAACTGATCACGATCCTTCCGATCTAGCGCCGAACGGACGGCACCTCCGCGTTCAACACACGTACAGCTCGATGACGATCTCTGCCTTCTTGATCCAGCAAGAGGGAGCAGACAGGTAGATGAGTTCTTCGGCAGCGTGACGGCACCACAGTGATGGTGGTGGAGAAATTCTGGCAGCGCTTCGCCTAAGCACTGGAGAAATCCAATCTAGAGAAGAAACTATGCACTAGAGGAACGAGTAGCACGTGGCTAAAAATCTTGTGCCAAAAACCCTAAAACCACTAGTATATATATAGGAGGAAGAGAGGAGGAGGCTTGGCTCCCAAGGAGCCAGCCCTTGGGTCGGCCAAACCAAGGAGGATTGGAGGATTCCTCCTCCAATCCTAGTACGACTAGGGTTCCTCCTTATTTTTGCCTTTTTTGCCTTTTTCCACCTTTTTCTCTTTGGGATTTTCTTCCAGCTGCATGGGCCTTGTGTGGGACTTCCATCAACCAACTAAGGGCTGGTATTTACTCTCCCACAGCCCATGTAGCCTCTTGGGTCGAAATACCCCTCCCGATGGTCTCCAGGTACACTACCGACACTCCCGGTATACTACCGATGAGCCCGAAACCTTTCCGGCGACAAAAACAGGACTTCCTATATATCAATATTTACCTCCGGACCATTCCGGAGCTCCTCGTGACATCCGGGATCTCATCCGGGACTCCGAAAAACATTCGATCGCCACCATACATAACTCTATACTACCGAAATGTCATCGAACCTTAAGTGTGGACACCCTGCGGGTTTGAGAACTATGTAAACATGACCGAGACACCTCTACGGTCAATAACCAATAGAGGGAGCTGGATGCCCATATTGGTTCCTTCATATTATACGAAGATCTTTATCGGTCGAACCTTTATGTCAAGGATTCAGTTAATCCTGTATGATGTTCCCTTTGTTCTTCGGTATGTTACTTGCCCGAGATTCGATCGTCGGTATCTCCATACCTAGTTCAACCTTGTTACTGGCAAGTCTCTTTACTCGTTTCGTAATACAAGATCCCGTGACTAACACTTAGTCACATTGCTTGCAAGGCTTATTGTGATGTTGTATTACCGAGTGGGCCCTGAGATACATCTCCGTCACACGGAGTAACAAATCTCAGTCTTGATCCATGCCAACCCAACAGACACCCTCGAAGATACCTGTAGAGCACCTTTATAGTCACCCAGTTACGTTGCGACTTTGATACACACAAGGTACTCCTCCGGTGTTAGTGAGTTGCATGATCTCATGGTCATAGGAACATATACTTGACATGCAAAAAACAGTAGCAATAAACTGACACGATCATATGCTACATTTGTAGTTTGGATCTTGTCCATCACATCATTCTCCTAATGATGTGATCCCGTTACCAAATGACATCTCATGTCCATGACTAGGAAACCATAGCCATCTTTGATCAACGAGCTAGTCTATTGGAGGCATACTAGGGACATGGTGTTGTCTATGTATCCACACATGTATCTGAGTTTTTGATCAACACAATTATAGCATGGATAATAAATGATTATCATGAATAAGGAAATACGATAATAAATAATTTATTATTGCCTCTAGGGCATATTTCCAAGAGTCTCCCACTTGCACTAGAGTCAATAATCTAGTTCACATCACCATGTGATTCGCATTGTTATGAATCTAACACCCATTGAGTTTTGGGGCTCGATCATGCTTTGCTTGTGAGAGAGGTATTATAGTCAACGGGTCTGCGACATTCAGATCCGTATGTACGTTGCAAATCTCTATGTCAAACTGTAAACACTGCTACCACACTCCACTAGGTACTATTCCAAATGGCTGGTCCACTATACGTATTTGCATTGCTACTAAGAGTCATCCGGATTAGTGTTAAAGCTTTCACCGACGTAACTCTTTACGACGAACCCTTTATCACCACCATAATCGAGAAACATTTCCTTGGTCTTTTAGTCACTAAGGATTATATTGACCGTTGTCCAGTGATCCACTTATGGATCACTCTTGTACCCCTTGACGGACTCATGGCAAGGCACGCATAGGTGTGGTACACAGCATGGCATACTATACAGAGCCTATGGCTAAGGCATAGGGGACGACATTCGTCCTTTCTCTTTCTTCTACTGTTGTCAAGCTTTGAGTCTCACTCAACTTCACGCCTCGCCAATCAGGCGAGAACTCTTTCTCTGACTGATCCATTATGAACTCTTTCAAAATCTTCTCAAGGTATGTACTCATTGAAAGTCTCATCAAGCATCTTGATCTATCTCTATAGATCTTGATGCTCAACAATTAGGTAGCTTTATCCAGGTCTTCCTTTGAAAAACTCTTTTCAAACAACCGTTTATGCTTTCCAGAAATTCAACATGATTTCCGATCAACAATATGTCATCCACATATACTTATCAGAAATTCTATAGTGCTCCCACTCACTTTATTGTAAATACAAGTTTCTCGTAAACTTTGTATAGACTCAAAAACTTTGATCACCTCATCAAAGTGTACATTCCAACTCCGAGAAGCTTGCTTCAGTTCATAGAAGAATCACTGTAGCTTGCACACCTTTTAGCATCCTTAGGACTGACAAAACCTTCTGGTTGTATCAGATATAACCTTTCCTCAAGTAAACCGTTAAGAAAACTATGTTTTGATATCCATCTGCCAGTTTTCATAATTGAAAAATGCAGCAACTGCTAACATAATTCCAACAGACTTTAGCATCGCTACGAGTGAGAAAGTCTCATCGCAGTCAACTTCTTGAACTTATCGTAAACTTCTTTGCAACAAGTCGAGCTTTACAAATGGTGACATTTACCATGAGCATTTGTCTTCATTTTAAACATCCATTTGTACTCAACGACCTATTGTCCAACGAGCAAGTCTACCAAAGTCTATACTTGGTTTTCATACATGGATCCTTTCTTGGATTTTATGGCCTCTAATCATTTGTCGGAATCCAGGCCCATCATCGCTTCTCCATAGCTCGTAGGTTCATCGTTGTCCAACAACATCAACCTCCAAGACAGGGTTGTCGTACCGCTCAGGAGCAGTACACATCCTTGTCGACCTACGAGGTTTGATAGTAACTTGATCCAAAGCTTCATGATCATCATCGTTAACTTCCTCTTCAACTAACGTAGGCTACATAGAAACAAATTCCTGCGTTGTGCTACTCTCTGGTTGAACAAAGGTTCAACAACCTCATCAAGTTCTATCTTCCTCTCACTCAATTCTTTCGAGAGAAACTCTTCTCGAGAAAGGACCCAGTTTTAGCAACAAACACTTTATGCTTGGATCTGAGATAGAAGGTTTACCCAACTGTCTTTAGGGTATTCTATGAAGATGCATTTGTCTGCCTTGGGTTCGAGCTCATTAGGTGAAAACCTTTTTCACATAAGTGTTGCAGCCCCAAACATTAAGAAATGACAGCTTAGGTTTCTATCAAACCATAATTCACACGGTGTCATCTCAACGGATTTAGTTGGTGCCCTATCTAAAGTGAATGTAGTTGTCTCTAATGCATAACCCCAAAATTATAGTAGCAAAATGATAAGAGACATCATAGCAAGCACCATTTTCAATAGAGCACTACTATGACGTTCGAACACACCATCACACTATGGTGTTCCAGGGGCGTGAGTTGTGAAACAACTTTCACATTGTCTAAAGTTGTAAGCCAAACTCGTAACTCAGATATTTACCTGCACGATCATATCGCAGACATTTTTATCTTCTTGTCACGATGATCTTAAACTTCACTCTGAATTTTCTTGAACCTTTCAAACGATTCAGACTTGTGTTTGATTAAGTAAATATACACTATATCTACTCAAATCATCAGTGAAGGTAAGAAAATAGTGATATCCACCGCATGCTACAACACTCATTGGATTGCATACATCAACATGTATCATTTCCAATAAATCACTTGCCCGCTCCATCCATCTGGAAACGGGGTCCTTAGTCATCTTGCCCAAGAAGCATGGTTCGCATGTCTCAACTGATTTGAAATCGAATGAGTCCAAAGATCCATCAGCATGGAGTTTCTTCATGCGCTTTCTACCAATATGACATTTAGCGGCAGTGCCACAAGTATGTGGTACTATCATTATTAACTTTGTATATTTTGGCATCAATGTTATGAACATGTGTATTACTACGATCAAGATTCAACAAACCATTCTCGCTGGGTGCATGACCATTGAAGGTATTATTCATGTAGACAGAATAACCATTATTCTCTAACTTAAATGAATAATTGTGTTGCAATAAACATGATCTAATCACGTTCATGCTCAATGCAAAACACCAAATAACATTTATTTAGGTTTGTCACTAATCCCGAAGGTAGAGAGAGCGTGCGATGTTGATCACATCAACCTTGGAAACATTTCCAACACACATCGTCACCTCACCCTTAGCTAGTTCTCCGTTTATTCCGTAGCTTTTATTTCAAGTTACTAACATTTATCAACAAAACCGGTATCCAATACCCAGGTGCTACTAGGAGTACTCGCAATGTACACATCATTAACACATATATCAAATATACTTCTGTCGATGTTGCCAACCTTACTATCTACCAAGTATCTAGGGTTGTTCCGCTTCAGCGACTGCTCTCCTCATAATCGAAGCACTTAGTCTCGGGTTTGGGTTCAACTTTGGGTTGCTTCACTGGAGCAGCAACTGACTTGCCATCCATCAAGTTTCCCTCCTTGCTCTTTCCCTTCTCGAAACTAGTGGTTTGACTAACCATCAACACTTGACGCTCCTTCTTGATTTCTACCTTCGCAGTGTCAAACATCACGAATAGCTCAGGGATCATTATTTCTATCCCTGGCATTTTATAGTTCATCACCAAGTTCTAGTAGCTTTAGTGATAGTGACTTGGAGAACTATATCAATCACTATCTTATCTGGAAGATCAACTCCCACTCGATTCAAGCGATTGTAGCACCCAGACAATCTGAGCATATGCTCAACGATTGAGCTATTCTTTTTCATCTTGCAGGAAAAGAATCTTGTTGGAGATATCATATCTCGCAACACGGGCATGGGCCTGACATCCTAATTTCAGCTCTTAGAACATCTCATATGTTCCGTGACATTCAAATTGTTTCGGAGCCTCAATTCTAAGCTGTAATGCATGACACACTAAACTTACAAGTAGTCATTAGAACGTGCCTGTCAGATGTTCACAACATCTACAAACGTCACACTCCGTCCTAGTACACGCTACCCCCTGGCGAGTATGTGTGTGCTGCCTCGACGTCATCGCTATCACCACTCCCATCCTCTGCTTGCGCAGCCCTTCGAGATCCGAACTAGCTTGCAGTGATGCAAGAGGAGTTTGATGCTCTTCAGCACAACAACATATGGTGGCTTGTTCCACGGCTACCACATGCCAACGTCATCACCAGCAAGTGGGTCTTCCATCACAAGACTCGCCCACATGGATCTCTTGAGCGCCATAAGGCGCGCTAGGTGGTATGCGGCTTTCAAGAGCGCGCTGGAGTCGACTTCACTAACACTTTTGCCCCGGTTTTCAAACCAGGCACCATCCGCACTGTCCTCCAGCTAGCAGTCTCCCGTGTGTGGACCGTTCACCAGCAAGATGTGTCGAACGCCTTTCTCCACGGTCATCTTCAGGAGAAGGTCTTCTGCCAGCAACCAACCGAGTTCGTTGACGCTGCAGACCCAGATCACGTGTGTTTTCTCTCCCAGTCACTCTATGGCTTGAAGCACGCACCTTGGGCATGGTACCAACGCATGGCGACCTTTCTTCAACAGATGGGGTTTCGGTCTACATGCTCTGATGCCTCCCTCATCATTTATCATCAAGGCGCCAACACTGCATACCTCCTCCTATACGTCGATGACATCATCCTCACAGCATCATCCTCTGCGCTCCTCCAGCAGGTCACTGCTCATCTCAGTGCTGAGTTTGCTCTCAAGGATTTGGGGGCTCTGCACTACTTCCTCGGTGTTGAGGTCACTCACCACCCCACAGGCTTCTTTCTGCATCAGCAGAAGTACACCCATGATATTCTGGAGTGAGCAGGCAAGCTTAATTGTAAGGCTGCTACCACGCCTATTGACACGAAGGCCAAGGTGTCCGCTATTGAGGGAACTCCAGCCTCCGACACCGCCTTCTACAAATCCATCGTTGGTGCTCGACGGTATCTCACATTCACACGGCCGGATCTTCAGTATGCTATCGGGCAGGTGTGCCTTCATATGCACTCTTCGCACGACACTCACTGGGCATTGGTGCGACCTATTCTTTGATGCATCCATGCCACTATGGCCAGGGGCCTTACTTTGACAGCCTCCTCCGCCACCGACCTTGTCGCCTAGTTTGACGCGGATTGGGCTGGCTGCCCAGACACACGATGCTCCACCTCTAGCTACTACTTTTACCTTGGGCCCTCTTTGATATCGTGTTTGTCTAAACGACAACCCACGGTGTCCCGCTCGACTGCCGAGGCGGAGTACCGTGTTGTGGCTAATGCTGTTGCAGAGTGCTCCTGGTTACGACAGCTGCTACGGGAGTTGTTGGTCGGGGTTCCGAAAGCCGCACTTGTCTTCTGTGACAATGTGGCTGTCATCTACCTCTCGGCCAACCCAGTTCATCATCGACGCACCAAACAAATTGAGCTTGAAATTCACTTCGTTCACGAGCAAGTAGCGCTTGGTCACATTTGAGTCTTACGCGTGCCCACCGATCAGTAGTTCGCCGATGTCATGACAAAGGGACTACAAACCTCCACGTTTGGAGGCTTTCGGTCCAGTCTCTGCGTCTCTGGCGACGCTTCGACTGTGGGGGTGTTGAACATGTAGACTATGCGTAACATTTCTATAGGTCTTGATTGTATATTGCGCCTGTCACGTCTCCATCTCTTTGTATTATGTATGTAACTTGGGAGACAAGACATGAGTTGCACCCCTTGTACCTATATATGTGCCTGGCGCACCATCAATGAGAATCATCGATGCATGCAATCCCTAACTTACATGCAACATCACAAGAATCTTGCAAGCAATGTGACTTAGGAGTTAGTCACAGGATCTTGTATTACAGAAAGAGTAAATGGACTTGCCTGTAACGATGTTGAACTAGGTATGGAGATACCGACGATTGAATCTTGGGCAAGTAACATACCGATGGACAAAAGGAACGACATATAGGATTGACTGAATCCTTGATATTGTGGTTTCACTGATAAAGATCTTGGAGGAATATGCAGGAACCAATATGGGCATCCAGGTCCCACTATTTATTATTGACCGAAGAGGTGTCTCTGTCATGTCTACATGATTCCCGAACTCGTAGGGTCCACACGCTTTATATTCGATGACGATATAGTATTATTAGGATATGTATGTTGGTGACCAAATGTTGTTTGGAGTCTCGGATGAGATCCTGGACGTGACTAGGAGCTCTGGAATGGTCCAGAGGTAAAGATTTTTATATGGGAAGGTGGTATTGGGGTTTCGGAAAGGTTTCGGGTATTTTCGGTAGTGTACCGGGAGTGCAGGAAGGGTTCCAGGAGTCCATCGGGGGGCCTACCCACCCCGGGGAGCACATGGGCTGAAGAGAGAGGCGCACCATCCCCTGGTGGACTGGGTTCCCCTTCCCTAAGGGCCCATGCGCCCTGGTTGTAGGTGGGGAGGCGCCTTGGGGAGGAGGGATTCCTCCCCTAGGGCTCTCACCTCCCTTGGGAGAGGAGGACTCCTCCCTTTGGCCGACCAGCCCTACCTTTGATGAGGGGCTAGAACCGGCGCCCTACCTACCCCCTTCCTCCTATAAATAAAGAGGGAGAGGGAGGGCAGCCGCACCCCAAGCCCTAGGCATAGCCTTCCCCTCGCCCAACTCCATTTCTTCATCTGATCACATATACGGTAGCGCTTGGTGAAGCCCTGTCGAGATTGCTCCGCCACCACGCCATCGTGCTGCCGGAGATACCATCTACTACTCCGCGCTTGCTCTCTAGATCAAGAAGTCAAAGATTGACGTGGCTTGAGACTGCGTCGGTATTTCCCCAATGAGGAAGGGATGATGCAGCACAGCTACAGTAAGTATTTCCCTCAGTTAAGAAACCTAGGTATCAATCCGTGGAGGAAGACCAAGCAACTATCTAAAAGGTACTTGCACACAAAGAACAAATACTTGCAACTCGACGCGTAAGAGAGGTTGTCAATCTCTCAATCGTAAAAAGATGGATTAGATTGAAATAGTTCGGGCAAATAGATCTCGCTATTATACAAAACAAAAGGTGTAGCAAGGTATTTTTGGGTTTTTGGACTAATAGATCTGAAAACAAACATGGCAAAAACATAGATCGGAAAGCAATATGTTGGAAAAGTAGACCCGTGGGCCATAGGTTTCACTAGTGGCTTCTATCATGAGTATAGCGCATGGTGGGTGAACAAATTATTGTTGGGCAATTGACAGAAGATCAAATAGTCATGACGATATCCAAGGCAATGATCATTATATAGGCATCACATCCAAGAGAAGTAGACTAAAATAATTTTGCATCTACTACTATTACTCCATACATCGACCGCTATCCAACATGCATCTAGTGTATTAAGTTCATGGAAAAATAGAGTAATGCAATAAGAACGGTGACACGATGTAGACAAGATCTATTCATGTAGGAATAGACCTCATCTTGTTATCCTTAATTGAAATGATACATGCGTTCCTTGATGTCCCTTCTGTCACTAGGAAAGGACACCGCAAGATTGAACCCATCACAAAGCACCTCTTCCCGTGGCAAGAAAAATCGATCTAGTTGGCCTAACTAAACCAAAAGATTCGAAGAAGAAATACGAGGCTATAAATAATCATGAAAATAAGAGATCAAAGAAGACTCAAATAATATTCATGGATAGAAACTAATCATGAATTCAAAATTCATCAGATCCCAACAAACACATCGCAAAAGGTCATTACATCAAATATATCTCCAAGAGACCATTGTATTGAGAATCAAAAGAGAGAGTTGAAGCCATCTAGCTACTACCTACGGACCGGTAGGTCTACTGTGGACTACTCACGCATCATCGAAGAGGCACCGATGAAGATGATGCACCCCTCTGTGATGGTGTTTGATTGGATCTCACGGTTCTAGAACTTGCGGTGGCTGAAATTGTGTTTCGTCGACACTCTTAGTGTTTTCTGAATATTTGGGTATTTATAGAGCTGATAGGCGGTGGAGAGGCGTCCCGAGGTGGGCACAACCCACCAGGGGCACGCCTGGGCCCTCTGGCGTGCCATGGTGTCTTGTGCTCTCCTTGACCCTCCTCTCTAGCATTTCTTTGGACCACTCCTCTCTAGCACTTCTTTGGCGCACTGGATGTCTTCTGGCCCAAAAAAATCTGCTAAAAGTTGCACAGTGTTTGGGCTTCGTTTGGTATTGATATTCCGCAAAGTAAAAAACAAGCAAAAAACAGCAATTGGCAGTTGGCACTGTGTCAATAGGTTAGTCCCAAAAAATGATATAAAGTTGCTATAAAATGATTGTAAAACATCCAAGGTTGATAATATAATGGCATGGAATAATCAAAAATTATAGATACATTGGAGACGTATCAGTATCCCCAAGCTTAATTCCTACTCGTCCTCGAGTAGGTAAATGATAAAAACTGAATTTTTGATGTGGAATGCTACCTAACAATTCATCACATATTCTTTTCTTTTGTAGCATGGACATTTGGACTTTTAGAAGGTACAAAGCAATAGTCTAGTTTTGACATAAAGACTTTAATACTCATATAGTCTAGTTTCTTTAGAAGGTACAGAGAGTGGGGAAGTAGGGTCCGGCCTCCCCGTTGATGTTAACTGTGGTCCGACCAGATGAGACCATCTACATAACATGGGTGACCCATCGGTCATCAAAGCCTTTGCGGAGAAGTACTTCCCGCAAGAAGGCCCAGGAGAAGGTGTCGCAGGCCTTGTGAAAGTCGATCTTCAAGAAGACCTCACGTTGTCACCTAGTGCGCACATCGTGCAGGACCTCATGAAAGACCAAGACGTCATCCAAAATATACCGGCCGTGGATAAAGGCCAATTGATTAGGATGGGTGATACGGTCAGCTAGAAGGTCACCCTATTGGCATACCCTTTCACCAGAATACGGAAGATCACGTTGATCACCGTGATCGGTCGGAACTGACGGATGTTGGAGGCCCCCACCACCTTGGGGATGAGGGTGATGAGCCCATAAATGAGGCGGGAGAGGTCAATGGCGCCCACATAAAATTACTCGAACAAGGCTACCACCTCCGGCTTAATCACATCCCAGAAGGTCTGGAAGAACTTCACGAGGAGACCATCCGGACCAGGAGCTAGCGGAGGTAGGGTTCATCCCCTTGATGGTCGCCCACACCTCAGCCTCAGGGAAGAGGTCCGTAAAAGCCACGTTCTCATCGTCTGAGACGCGCTGGTGAGAGGCTCAGAAGGACGGCGCTAGAGACGGCCCTCCTGAGGGGGAGAAAAGGAGGCTCTCATCTCTCTCCTGCAGACAAATTAACGCACCATTCAACACCGGTTGTTAAAGCTGACATGCATGCTAAATTTGCCTCTGCAGAAATGCACGCATGGCTAAAGATAAAGCTGACCTGAAGGTCCATGGGCACGTTTGTTGGGAGCCGATTCTCGTGAAGCTCTTGAGACAGGACGACCGGAGGCAGCGGGCCTCAGAAGCAGTGCACGTCCTCCTCTGTCCTCGCATGCAAGTCCACTGGGAGCGAGCAATCCAAGCACCGCCTGCTTACACGGCCTCTGGTAGCGTGCCTAATCAACAATTAATCCAACGCCGAGGAGATCGATCAGCGAGCAAGAATGGAGGGCATGATTGGAGCCCAGTTGCGGGGCTCCACTGCTCTGGTGAGGCACAGATCGGCGGCGAGGCTGAGAAAACTTGGGCAGACAACTATACTTCGCAAACAAAAAAAGAGAAGAGAAACAATCAGCCGGCACATAAGCAAAAGAAGTTGCACGAATCATAGTACAAACATGAACAAATAAGTAAATTTACCGAAACCGGTATGTACCAGTGAAGTATTCACTATCCATGTCAACATCAAGATGCACACTGTCATTTAACTAATAAACTAAAAAAAATCTTTTGTGGGATGAATCAAGATGCACACCATCTGACTAATACGTGAACATGCCCCCATAAAGCCACAACCTTTTCATGTAGTCATGCATGTCAGCATGTGTACTCCCAGACCACTTGACCCTACACATGAACATTTTACTTTCTTGTTAGCTATAAAATGACTGATATATTTTAAATAAATCTTTTATTTTTAAATATATTTTTATATTTGAATTCCTAAAGAGAAGATCTTTAAAATAAGACCAATATTCAATATATTTTAGCGTAGTCTGAATTTTACTGTTTCATTTGGTTTGGGATTTCAAAAAACTTGTTTCACTTTGTTTAAGAAACGGATTTCACAATTAAGAAAACAAGTTTGAGTCATTCGAAAATACAGATTTAACACATTCCAAAATAGATTTAACTCATTTTGGAAAATAGATTTTATTTATTTTAAACCACTGATTTCACTCGTATCAAAACACATATTGGAGTCATTTCAAAGAACTAATTCTGCTCATTTTGAAAAGGTGATTTCACTCATTTCAAAAAAAACTAAATTCACTCATTTTCAAACACTGATCTCACTTGTTCCGAATAAAATATTTCATTTACAAAAAACAATTTCACTCATTTTAGAAAGCACATTACGCTCGTGTCAAAAAACATATTTACTCAATTTAAACACCGATTTCACAAATTTGAAAATACATATTTCATTTGTTTCAAAGAAATGGCTACACTAATTCCGTAAAACTGATTCCACTCATTTCACTATATTAAAAAATGATTTCACTCTTCTGAAAAAACTGATGTCACTCATTTCAGAAAAAAAATCACTAAGTTGGGAAAACAGATTTCACTCATTTTCATATTTTAGTTCGAAATGGATTTCAATCAGTGCGAAACTGATTTCACTTATTTAGAAATTTATTTCACTCAAAGCAAAAAACTGATTTAACATATTTCAAAATACTGATTTAACTCAGTTCAAAAAATTTAATTCAAAAAAAAATCACTTGTTTCGTAAAACAGATTTCACTAATGTAAAAAAAGGTTTGAATTAATTAGTTTCATATGTTTTACATGACTAGTTTCAAAATTCCGAAATAACAAGTTTCACATATTTCACACCCAGAAATGGATCATGTCTATGAAAAACATATTTCACTCATTTAAAATTTTTGTTTCACCCAATTCAAAGATCATATTTCACTATTTTCAAAATGCTGATTTCACTCATTTCAAATGTTGAAATTTAAACATGTTTGAGTGTATTCAAGATTGATCTTGTTCGAAAGGTCTTGGCTCCAGAAGTTCAAATATATACAAAATTTCAAAAACGGAATTTATGTTTTGAAGATATGAACAATCTAAGCAGCGAAAAGGGAATTAAAAGTGATGGATTTAGAGATGGAGAGAGGAGAGATAATAATGTGAGAGACATGCATGTCATAGTGTGTACCATGAGCAGGAAAAGAGAGAAGTAGGACCATACATGGGTCCTTTGCATGTGAATGGTGGGCCCGATCTAATGAAATACGGTGACTTAAATAGAGAAAAGAGGGGAATACAAATGTACACCCCACTGGCGAGAGCGCCCCGATTCTGGTGCCCGGTTGCTGCGATGTCCTTAGATGGTGCGGTTCTAGCGGTGGAGCTGCCTCTTGAGAATAACGCACGTGTCTGGTTGTGCACTCTGGGTGATCTGGCAGCTTGTGCCGGTTTGGTTGGGTGAGGACGCGCCATGGGATGGCTCCAGTCCGCGCGCGTGACGATGAGGCCCTGCGTCGTCACCGCACGGAGGAGGTGGAGGAGGAGCGCAGTGTTCTGCTCATGCGTCGTGCAACGATGAAGACAGAAGAGGGCGAGAAGGCGTAGGAGCATCCCTGGCGGTGTTAACAAGCTCGGTGATGCGCGCGAGCCAGACATCGTAGCCAGCCGGAGTCGGATGATAGCGCAGCAGCTCCTGCGCCATGAGCAGCAGCGACTTGCGGTGCTGGCAGCCCGTGACGAGCGAGCGAAGATGCATTGCCGGTGTGCTCGGGCGGATGTTGTTGCTGCTGAGCGGACGGGTCGACAGAGGAAGCTTGCTGCTCCGCCGCTGCCGGCTCGGTGGCGGCACGTGCACATCTGCGGCCGTTGTCATTGACGATGGGCTCCGTGCAGACAAGTTGTCCCAGCACTAGGCACGAGCTTGGCGCGCGTCGTCCATGTCGAGGTCGAGGTCGACGACGTTGCAACAAAAGAAAGACCACGCGCCAAATGTCGAAGAATCGTTTAAGCTAGGATATACTCTCCAAACCCCTGGTTCGAATTCTGGGGCCTCTATGTGGTGCTATCTCACGACCCGACTGTGACTATGGGGATCTTCGCGAGAGCACACACGCAGGGTACAATACTGGACACGCATTTTCATCCAAGTTCGGGCCACATTACGATGTAAACCCTATTCTTGCTTGATGGGATTGCTCTTGAAGAGGCACTAATGTTACAAGGTGGAAGACGAACGTACAAGTGAATGATTGGGGGTTGAAAGGCTTAGTTGGATCCCTCTATGGTGGCGGCACTGCCCATCTTATCCTTTCCATGGTCCTCTTCCTGAAAAATATCGGTGGGAAAGGGCAGCCACATGGCAACAATACAAAGGCGGATAGGCGCTCAGTCTATCCTGACAAAAGTCGGCCTTTCTCTGCAAAGGTGTCGTCCATGACGCGCTTCTGGGCTCGGTGATGACCTTCGCTCCGGCGACCTGTCACCTTGGTCGCCTTGCACCAAAATGGCAAGCTTTGGGAAACTGTGTTGGAGGAGGCAGCGGGTGCTGCCCTTTTATTACCAGAAAGGATATCCTCTCTGTTCGCGTCTATTGGCATGGTTCTGTCGTCCTTGCCAGCGTGATTGCATCACCCATGCGGTGGGCGTGTAGCCATGCAACCAGCACTGCACGACCCCTCGAGGCAAAGGGCCTCGTGGGGGATTGCCTCGCAAGAGGAGCTTCGTGAGGTTGCCTGATGCTGAAGATGCTTGACTTGAAGAGTCCCGTCTTGCGGAGAGAGGGCATCGCGAGGTTCCAGCCTCACAAGGTGCGTTGCTTGCGAAGATCTTGAGTGGACCGCCTACTGAGCCTTTCGCCAGGTGCCGCTCCTGGGCCGCAGGCAGATGGGTCGTGGTACCCTGGTTCCCACTGCACCGACAATTTCCTCTTCACACGAAATGAAGCTGCATCTCTACACCCAATTCCTGAACGAAAATACATAAACAAGTATGTGAGAAAATAGAGTCCATAAAACAACAAATAACAACATATAAAAAATGAGGATATAGCACTTAGTTTTGGTTTAGGCTACATGTCTGCATGTTATGACTTGCAGTGTTACCTAGACGGCACAAAGGACCACTTTTCTTCTCATTAAAAGAATTGGGTATATAGTTTTTCATAATGTTAGGACCCCCTTTGGACCGCCCTTTCTTAGATGCACCCTTCGTCGAAACTTTCTCAGGATCACCTATAGCAGCAGAGCCTTGTTCCGACTAACTTGCCTCCTTCCTAGCAAACCTTCTACGACCTAGAAGTTCTTCTTCTAGAATCTCTTTTTTCTATTATATTGTCCATGCACTTCATCAATTCATCGAACAAGAAGGAATCATTCGCTGTAACATGATAAGCTTCCGCGGATTTTATGTTCAGTTGACTATACCGTTATCTCTCCTCTAACCCTGACCAATCCCAGCAAAACAAATCACTCTTGCACTGCACCGGGAACCCATCTCTCGCATTTTTTGACAACCGAGGGAAGACACGACACTTTGATATTTTAGATATGTTAAGTGTTGGGGAACGTTGCATGGGAAGCAAAAAAAATTCTTACGCACACGCAAGATCTATCCATGAAGATGTATAGCTAGGAGAGGGAGAGTGTGCTACATACCCTTGTAGATCGTTAAGCAGAAGCATTAAAAACATGGTGGATGTAGTTGTACGTCTTCACAATCCAATCATGATCCGTCCCGATCCAGCGTTGAACGGACGGCACCTCCATGTTCAGCAAACATGCAGATCGATGACGTCTCTGATACGTCTCCAACATATCTTTAATTTTTGATTGTTTCATGTTGTTATATTATCAATCTTGTATGTTTTACAATCATTTTATAGCAACTTTATATCATTTTTTGGGACTAACCTATTTACATAGTGCCAAGTGCTAGTTGTTGTTTTTTTGTTTTTTACTTTGCAGAATATCAGTCCAAATGAAGCCCAAACACCGTAAAATTTTTGGAGATGTGTTTGGGTCAGAAGACATCTAGTGGGCCCAAGAAGTGCCAGAGAGGAGGGCCGAGGAGGGCACAAGACACCAGGGCACGCCATACGTCCCAGGCGCGCCCTGGTGGGTTCTGCCCACCTTGGGACGCCTCTCCACTTCCTATCATCTCTATAAATACCCAAATATTTAGAAAACCCTAAGAGAGTCGATGAAACACAATTCCAGCTGCCGCAAATTTCAGAACCGCGAGATCCAATCTACCACCATCACGGAGGGGTGCATCGTCTTCATGGGTGCCTCTCCGTTGATGCGTGAGTAGTCCACCATAGACCTACGGGTCCGTAGGCAGTAGCTAGATGGCTTCCTCATTCTCTTTTGATTCTCAATACAATAGTCTCTTGGATATCAATTTGATGTAATGACTTTTTCCGATGTGTTTGTTGGGATCCGATGAATTTTGAGTTCATGATCAGTTTCTATCCATGAATATTATTTGAGTCTTCTTTGATCTCTTATTTGCATGATTACTTATAGCCTTGTATTTCTTTTCCGAATCTTTGGTTTAGTTAGGCCAACTAGATTGATTTTTCTTACCATGGGAAGAGGTGCTTGATACGTCCATTTTGCATCATGTTTTCCTACTGTTATTTATAATGGTTTTTTATGCAAAATGATGCTTTGGGGAGTAATTCTAATGCCTTTTCTCTCACAATTTTCAAGGTTTACATCAAGAGGGAGAATACCATCAATTGAAATTCTGTACCTGAAAAAGCATGTCAGAGATACCTATTCTGCACATCCCCAATGAAGCTGAAATTTTACGAAGATTTTTTATATAATAAATAAGAAATACTGGAGCTGAAAACTACCGGAGGGGGGTCACCAGGTGGCCACCCTCCATCAGGGCGCGCCAGGCCCCCTACCAGTGCCCTGCTGGAGCGTGCCCATCCTGGCCCACCTCCGGAGCCCATCTTCTGGTATAAATTCCCAAAAAACATTAAAAAAATTAGTAGGAGGATTTTCGGTATGAAGCACCGCCGCCTCGAGGCGGAACTTGGGCAGCAGCACTTTTGCCCTCCGGCGGAGCGATTCCGCCAGGGGAACTTCCCTCTCGGAGGGGGAAATCGAAGTCATCATCATCATCAACAACCCTCTCATCTTTGGGAGGCCATTCTTCATCAACATCTTCAACAACACCATCTCTGCTCAAACCCTAGTTCATCTCTTGTGTTCAATCTTTGTACCGGAACCTCAGATTGGTACCTGTGGGCGACTAGTAGTGTTGATTACCTTGTGTAGTTGATTGCCATATGGTTTATTTGGTGGAAGATTATATGTTCCGATCCATTATGCTCTTCAATACACCTCTAATCTTGAGCATGCATATTATTCGTGAGTAGTTACCTTTGTTCTTGAGGTCACGGGAGAAGTCATGTTGCAAGTAATCATGTGAATTTGATATGTGTTCGATATTTTGATGATATGTATGTTGTGATTCCCTTAGTGTGTCATGTGAACATCGACTACATGATACTTCACCGTCCTTGGGCCTAAGGGAATGCATTGTGGAGTAGTTATTAGATGATGACGTGCTAGAGTGACAGAAGCTTAAACCCTAGTTTATGCGCTACTTCATAAGGGGCTAATTTGGGTCCACATGTTTAATGCTATGGTTAGACTTTGTCTTAATACTTTTCTCGTAGTTGTGGGTACTTGTGAGGGGGTTAATCATAAGTAGGTTTTTAGTTCAAGTAAGAACAACACCTTAGCACCGGTCCACCCACATATTAAATTATCAAAGTAGCGAACACGAATCAAACCAACATGATGAAAGTGACTAGATGAAATTCTCATGTACCCTCAAGGACACTTTGCTTATCATAAGAGATAGTTTTGGCCTATCCTTTGCCAAAAAAGGATTGGGATACCTTACTGCACCATACCTATTGTTACCTTTACTTGCTCGTTACAAATTACCTTGCTATCAAACTACTTGCTACTTACAATTTCAGTGCGTGCAGAATTTACCTTGCTGAAAACCGCTTATTATTTCCTTCTGCTCCTCGTTGGGTTCGATACTCTTACTTATCAAAAGTACTACGATTGATCCCCTATACTTGTGGGTTATCAGTGCTTTGTGATGGGTTTGATCTCGCGGTGTCTTTTCCAAGTGACACAAGGGGCAGCAAGGCACGCATGCATCGTTGCCATTAAGGATAACAAGATGGGATCTATTCCTACAAGAATATATCTTGTCTACATCATGTCACCATTCTTATTTCATTACTCCATTTTTCCATGAACTTAATACGCTAGATGTATGCTGGATAGCGGTTGTGTGGAGTTAGTAGATGCAGAATCGTTTCAGCCTACTTATCTTGGATGTGATGCGTATATAATGATCATTGCTTTGGATATCGTCATGATTATTTTGATCTTGTATCAATTGCCCAACAGTAATTTCTTCACCCACCGTGTGCTATACACATGAGAAAATCCACTAGTGAAACCTACGCCCTCGGGTCTACTTTTCCAACATATTGCTTTCCAATCTATCTTTTTGTTGTGTTTGTTTTCGAATCTATTAATCCAAAAACACAAAAATACCTTGCTGCACCTTTTGTTTACTTCTTTTACTTTGTATTCTTGTGAGATCTATTTGCCCAAACTATTGCAATCTAATCCATCTTTTTACCATTGAGAGATTGACAACCTCTCTTACGCATCGGGTTGCGAGTATTTGTTCTTTGTGTGCAGGTGTTGTTTACATAGTTGCTTGGTCTTCCTCCACAGATTGATGCCTTGGTTGGCTATGCTTAATGCTCGCTTATGTGAATTTTCATTTCTTGGTTGGTTGCTTCTCAATCTATTTGCTAGTCTTCACTTGTACTAATTAGAAATACTACTTGTGCATCCAAAATCCTTAAACCCTATTTTCCATATGAGTCCGCCATACCTACCTATATGCGGCATTTCTATGCAGCTCCAAGCAAATTTTTATGTGCCATCTCTAATTTTCAAAATGAATTTTCCTTTTTGTGTGCTCGAATCTCTCAATAAGCGGAAGGGGTGACCGATATTTTTCCAGGCTAGATGTGTTATTCTCAAGATGAGTGTTTATTCACTTGTCATTGCACGAGAGTATGGCGGTAATAGGGATGCCCAGTCCCAAAATGAAAAAAAAATAATTTATGCTGTAAAATAATAAATTCCTTGGAAACTGTTGGTATGGAAGGCAACCGTGGATTCGGCTAGCTATGGAAAGTGAAAGAATGGCAGAAAAGTAAATAAACTTTATTTTCTGTTTGAGAACCGCTTATGATATATCTAGCACGGAGAGGTATCGAAATCTCTTAGTCATTTTCGTTGACAGGCAAGGCATGCCACCCAAAATATTTTTCTCTATCAATTTAAACCTTGAGCTCTGGCACCTCTACAAATCCCTACTTTCCTCTACGACGGGTCTATCTATTACTTTATGCAATTTTTATTTTTACTTGAGTCTCCATCTTCTCTTATAAAGCACCAACTAGGGGGCACTATGATCGTACTCGAGCATTAGGTGTAGCTATTATTTGACTGTGTTTCATGAATGTATGAATGATTGAGCATGATAGGCTAGGGATAACATTCTTTAGTGTTGATATTTTGGACGACACGGTTGCTTGTTGATATGCTTGAGTATTGAAGTCTTTATGTCAAAAACTAGACTATTTCTTTGTACCATCTAAAAGTCCAAATGTCCATGCTACAAAAGAAAAGAATATGTGATGAATTGTTAGGTAGCATTCCACATCAAAAATTCAGTTTTTATCATTTACCTACTCGAGGACGAGTAGGAATTAAGCTTGGGGATACTGATACGTCTCCAATATATCTATAATTTTTGATTGTTCCATGCCGTTATATTATCAACCTTGGAGGTTTTACAATCATTTTATAGCAATTTTATATCATTTTTTGGGACTAACCTATTGACATAGTGCCAACTGCCAATTGCTGTTTTTTGCTTGTTTTTTACTTGCATTGTCCTTTCCTAGAGACAGAAGGGACATCAAGGCACGCATGTATCATTGCCATTAAGGATAACAAGATGATCTCTATTCCTACATGAATAGATCTTGTCTACATCATGTCGCCGTTCTTATTGCATTACTCCGTTTTTCCATGAACTTAATACACTAGATGCATGCTGGATAGCGGTCGATGTATGGAGTAATAGTAGTAGATGCAAAATTATTTTAGTCTACTTCTCTTGGATGTGATGCCTATATAATGATCATTGCCTTGGATATCGTCATGACTATTTGATCTTCTGTCAATTGCCCAACAGTAATTTGTTCACCCACCATGTGCTATACTCATGATAGAAGCCACTAGTGAAACCTACGGCCCACGGGCCTATTTTTCCAACATATTGGTTTCCGGTCTATATTTTGCCGTGTTTGTTTTCAGATCTATTAATCCAAAAACCCAAAAATACCTTGTTGCACCTTTTGTTTACTTCTTTTGATTTGTATTCTAGCGAGATCTATTTGCCTTGCTACGATAGCTCCTTCACCATACTCCTTTGCTCTACGTTCAGAGGCACTGGGACTGGATTGCCACGAGCTGATTTGGAGCAAGCTATTGGTCAACTTGGCTACAAACTCACTGCGAGAGGGATGGGGGCGTTCGCGGCGGCAGTTGAGCAAGGCCGGGCGATGCTCCGACCCGGCGTCTCCGGCAACAGCCATTGGGGCTCCGGTGGTAAACTTTTTTTTGGAACTGGATGAGTCATGAGTGGCAGCCGAGCCCCACACTCACAAGGCGTGTCTTTGAGTGACCGCTCACGTGCGGCACGAGGCCAGTGATGGAGGCGCAGGCGTGGTTGGAGCAGCCTTCGTGTATGTTGTTGCATACGCACTAGTGGCAGGCGCGCCAAGGCCTCCTCTGCGGTCCTTTGCCCACATATCCAGCTGTTTTATTTGTAACCGTGTCTATGAAATCCAAACAGACGCCAGTTGTTCAAGAAAGAACACAATTAATAAATGTACAGTAACCGATCGTTTAGTAGTCATGCATATAAGAAGCATATGAAGCTAGTAGGTCTATATTAACATAGAGATCACATTCTTACAGAGTGGATTAGAAATACATCCAACAGGTAAAATGATAACCAGAGCGTGAACGGTACTGCTACCAGATACATAGCTCTCTATTGCCAAAATAATCAGAAGGATACATAGCATCTAAAACTGACTGCTAGCTACTACATCGATACATCCTTCAGAGGGAGGGAACGGTGTACCTCGGCAACACACGTTGCCGTTGGTACCACGCCTCACCTCATGGTCGCCACCGCGATCAGCTCCATCATACCCGTCGTCAGGTAGTTTGGCCACTCCAACGGCACGGAATGACCAGCATGATCCGCAAGAACCCTCAAAATAAAGTTCAGGGACATGACCAAGATCTTAGTATAAAACGACCAAAGAATTCAATATATAGAGTGAAAACGGAGGCAAACTCACTCTGCAACTTCTTAATCTTTAGCTTCCCAGATTTATTATCTTATATTGAAGTGAAAGATAATCAAAAAAAGACTTTATTGATAATCAAAATAAGAACTCACTCTGGAGAATTTAAGGTCCTACTCTTATCATGAGTTGCAGGGGCATGTTCATGCCTACCATATGCACCAAAGGGTTTAAAAACATGATATATTACCTAAAATATGTAGGTGGATTTCCAGTTTGCTCCTTTACAGTAGTAGCCCTGCCCAACGAAAATTTGATACGTGCCAGCCACCAAGATCAGGAACAGGCAAATCACAGGGGAGACGAAGTGGGGTTTGGAAAGGAGGAGCTACAACCGGTGAAGCAGGCCAGGTTGTGTACATGTAACATCAGCATCCTTTCCTAATTCAACTGCACATCAAGAAAAAAATCTAGCCAAACAGAATGTTTAGAACTTCAGCATCATTTAATGTAATAAAAAGCAGCTAATCATCGCTGATATCAGTAGTGGTAGAGGCAAACTTACGAAACTCTGTCTACTAATGTAAAAATAAGCACAACTAAAGAAAGATTAGGTGTTCCTTTTCGATTCATGCTTATTTACCCCTTGTATCTGTGAGTTAAAAAAATTATACATCAAGCTAGTTTTACAGATTTTTTTATAGCAACGACTAATATTTGCGCAAAGAATGCTTTAAATCGGCTAATCATGTCACCCATAAGGTCGAATTTGATGAACACATATGAAAAAATAAACTCAGATTGCAAAAGGGACTATATACAGAAGGAAGTATAAAAGCAACCATCAGCCTACCAAGGTTAAGATGATACAAACTACTAACATCGAAACGCATGTCCCAAAGAAAAGAGAAAGAATGCAAGCCATAATCGGAATTAGCAAGTTTGAGATGGAGAGGTGCAAAAACTAACCAGAGAATCTTCTAATGATGATATAGCTCAAGTGAATCCCTAATGTTTGGTGGTGCTAGTATCGATTTGGAAGACCAAACGTTAACCTAGCTTAGCTAATTGATTGCATGAAGGAGCATCAATATGTGTATCCCAGGATTATTACACATAAATTATTGGAAGATGCACCAGCAATATAAGGGCTCAACTGAATCGTCTTTTACCGTACGAACGAACAGATCTCAACTGAAACCATCAAGCGTTCCAGCTTCTACCGAAGGAAGCTGCCTCGAAATTTTATTTTAATCCAAATAGTTTGTTCGTCCTAATTCTTTTTTTACCAACAGAGTAAATAGCTCGCCCATCTGGTGACGTGTCTATCGCGAGTGCACTCCCTGCAGTTCGTTCCTGATGGATGTAAAGTGCAGAATAGAGCATTGAGAAGAGCAAATAAGTGGAAGAATAATTAAACCACTAATGCTTACCAATCTTGTGATGTCACTCAGTCCTCTGCGCTGGTTGCTGGTAGATCAAACAGACGCCGCTTTTGCTAGAGTTTGAAATCTACTAAACTTACAACATCCAAAGAAGGTTTGCCCTGGTCTGGCAAGCCTTCACTCATCAGGCTAAACAAATCTGTAGAGTGCCTTCTATTTGTCTGTAGCCTGCCCATGTTAAAGAAAGTTTACATGAGAACACTGTCACGAATGATTCTAGAATAAATGAAGCAGTACCAATTCAGTATATTCCACAAGGATACACATTCAAGATTTATGAGGACAATACTTTAAGCCTACTGCATAAAAAATATATTGATGCGAAAGCTTCATCTTGATATGCAAAAAAAGAGGAAAAATAAGAGAACATAAGCTGGTGCTTATATGTGATCGCAGACTATTTTTTGTAATGTGATGTTGATCAGTTGATGACATCCCACCAAGATGAGTGATTATGTACTTTTGCTTGGCTGCACACTCCTCACCAGAATCAATGAATTCATGTTGCTCTCAATGAATTACAAGGTCACATACCAACAACGACAACAATTATGATTAACCTAGAGGAAAACCAACAAGTAAAACTCTGTGCAAAGGAAAAGCAATTCACACCTGATTTGTAGATCGTAGCCACTTCGGATGGCCCATCGTAAACAAACCCAGAAGAGTGTGTAATCCATACAAATCCTGATGAATTAAAAGATAATTGCAAAGTTGATCATCGGTGAAGCATAAGCACGAACATGTGATGAGTGGCAGTCCATTCACGCAATAAACCAACCAAACAGAGTTTTCCAATCCCATTACCTACACACCGGATGAACGTCAGGCCTGACAAAATCAAGAGGAGCAGGAAACAATTCAGCCCTAACACTAACAGAAAGAACATAACAAAACAGAGGCAATGAGGAGGGATTACCTCGGTTTGATTTCTTCGTCGGTCCTTGCGGGGTCATTGAAGGTGGACGCGAATCATGATGGAAGCAATCTCGGCACAGTGTCCTCTTCCTCGCCCGCCAATCGACAACCGCACTTGGGGTCGCCGCTAGCGGCAGTAGAGGAAGGAGAGGTCCTACACCACACCCCAATCAGCGCCAAAGAGAGCACGAAGAAGAGCAGAAGGGTGGGGGCTAACTATGGGGTAAATAGGCGGTAGGGAGCCCCAGATCCGGCCTCCCTACGCCATGGGAGGTAGTTTGCCATGGTGACAAGGAAGGGAAGATGGAGGACGACCGACATCACAGTAAATAGACACAGTACCTTCGACATCACAGTAAATAGACACAGTACCTTGCGAATCCCTCCTTCCTACAGGGCATGCGCGAGCAGGCGGCCAAAGGTTCGCTCTTGGAGAGTGTAACAACGTGATTACGTGGATGTGTTGCCACGTTGCCGCCTAATTCATTATTCCTGATCAAGTTGTTCTAGAGATCGTGGGTTTTGTAACGGAAACTATGCCTTAATTATTATTTTGCTCAAATAGACAAGTATGTGTGTTTGCCATCCTTGTTTACTGATTTAGCATGGCAAGATTTTAACTCTGCTATAGTTTTCCTAGAGTATACTGCTATTGTGTTGTGTGTGATATATATAATTCTCAGTGAAGTCCTACAAAAAATTAGGATGAATTTTATAAAAAACATAAATTAAACTGTAATAGCTCATTGGCAACTGAATTGGTAGTTGTGCATGTATGAAGGGAGGGATTTTTTCACTATTTTACTTGTGCACGTGTGAAAAGTAATTTTGCATGGATGCATCGATTTATCAAAGTGGACATTCATTGTTAGTAAAATCCATACTGTGATCTTCCACTAGCTATGCATATGAGAAAACCACGAAACAATAGAAAGAAAAATATGTTGACCTACGCCCACTCCGTCACAATCTAGGAGGCGGAGGCGTCTACACGAGCCTGATAGCAAGCTCCACGTCCGCGAAAGACAAAAGGAAGGAACAGGCCTTCACTCCACGTCTCCATCACTCCATCCCTAAGACCAACTCATAGTATAGCAATATAAAGACTGTCTAGAAACTACTATTGCACAACTATTCTGTCGCTCACTAGAAAGATAGACAAATACATAATGTACAGCGAATTCTCAGAAACTCAATAAAAACAAATCACAAATGAATCAATAAGGCAATGCATGCCGCCATGCGCTACCTGCTACTAGTTGATACTAATGCAGTCATAATAGTGTCATGAGTACAGAATATCACTTCAGACAACTTGACAACCGTCCATTAGAGTACCTCGGGACTATTATAACATAACATAACAGCAAAGCCAGTTACGCCAGAAGCTAGAAAAGAGAAGACAAGCCAAGCTTAAGCTCTTTGCAAAGAACTATCATAGTCAAACTTGCAACTCGGAAGAAGAGACCATGTCACAGTTACCTCCATCTCACAGGAACCAATCTCAATATTCTCCTTGCTTTTACCAGCTCTTTTGGGAGTAAAAGTCTTACGAACTCTTCTCACACCTTTCTCATCACTACCAGGCAGTTCCTTCGCCGAAAATATTAGCTTACCACGAAGCTCGACACAGACTACACGGCGTGAAAACTCAATGCTTCCTTTACCATCAACTGGCAATCTATCACCTTTAAAAGCAAGCAACAAGATTTCCATGTCTTCTAAACTAGCTGTACTGGCAGTAAATAAACCTCGGCAACCAGGCCATGACCCATCCTTTTTCAGTTTCACACTGATTGCGGCTTCCACAGAGTCGTGCATTCGAATATATGTCAACTCCAATGTGCTACGCTTGCTAGCTTCAGCGCGATAAGACGGGCCACCGAGAGAAGACGCGACTACTAAATAGCTTAAATCCATGTCCTCCGATTCAGTGGCGCCCTTAACTTTAAGATCAACTTCAATATACGTAGGATGTACATCCACCACAACTCCTCGGGTGGGACCCGTCAGCGTAAGAGACCGATCCTGCATGGCATGCAATATATGGTTGAGTAAATAGTAATCTTCAGTTATAATAATAAGACTGGGACCATCAACAGTCGAATGTACCCAAACCACCCAATTTTGACAAAGAGGAGTGTCAACCTATACATGAACCACTTCTTAACTGGGTCTTATTCCTAAACTTAATTAGAAACTTATTGCTCCAGGCAAATACCACAGAACTAACTTATGCTGAACAAAATTATCCAGGAGGCATGAGCCGGCAATTTATGTAAGGTGAGCAAGCCTTTCCAAATCATCATAGCAATTTAAGAGTGATGGAAGGAAGCTAAATTAACAAGTTATGCCAAAGAAGAGGAAAATGTTGAGTAGCATAATGAAAGCGTAAACCATAACAGATATGTCTAGAACCTCTAGACAAACCAGACTTGTACACAAATAACTGAAGTAGCTGAACAATAGACCAAATAGTATTCACGCACGGAGTATTCATAGCTCCTCGGTGATTATTGGCATTTGTTTCATACATCAAATTTATACTACACACTTTGCAAGGTTATACATGTACTGTACATGCCCACATCGACATGAATTTGATACGTCTGCTTGCTAGCAGTCGGGACTCTTGTGGCCATTGGTTGGCAACCTCTGCCAGGTCGACCACATCTTTTAAGTGTTCTGGGGTGCAACGTTATTTTAGATTAAAAAAAGGATGTGTTCTGGGATGCGAACCTTCTCTGTCTACAGCACCAGAACACAGTCAAACTGTGGTGGCATATCATTGCCTTCTTTTTCAGTCATCTCATCTCTAAAAGCAAATCTCAAAGGGGAGATGGCAAGCACGCACGATACTAAAAAACCACGTTGCATAAGCTTTCAACTTATACAAGGCAATCATATACGTAAAAGAGATCACGGTTGCCGGCCATCAGCAGTCACCAACTGATAGTCCATATTGGTACCATAAAAACATATTATTACATTTCACTCAATAATGCCAAATGCATAAACCAATCGCTGCTAAGACCAACACAACAACAAACAGAAACGATTTCCCCCCCACCACAAATACCTCTATGACCATTAGTTACAACTATAGTTAGAGCAACTCAAATTTAAGAGCATAATCTCATATTCATACTGATGCATCCCAGGCAGAAGGCACTGCTTTGTGTTTTAAATCATATGCCAACTCTTATCATGAAGTTAGCTGAAAGAACAGACCAATGAAGCCATGTATGTATGCATGGAGTAGCAAGGATAATATACAAACCTTCTTGGTGAGGATTTGGCAGTTCTCCCTTTGACGATGGAAAACCATAATGCGATTGTGATCCACCTTATCCCGTACAGCGACTGAACCAAAAACATGCAATGGCCACATTAGGGGCTTCTTTATCTTTCCGACTTTGATTGAGAAGATCTGAAGAGTTTGCTGTGGCCTGGCAAAGGAGTTACGGAAGCGATGGTGGCTGCAACACGAGGGTGGGATAGACGCTGCATGGCAAATAGCAGAGTCAGTGATATACTAATAGGAGGCGTATGCTATTAAGAGGAGCAGCAAAGCTAGGATAGGGCTGGAGGAGGACACTTGTCTTGTCAAAGGGACCGTAGTGTGGGGCAAAGAGCCAGTCCCAATCTTGACGGTAAACACGGGCACAATAGGCATTATAATCAGTGTTGGCCTCCTCAGGTACTTCCCCTAGCATCTCTCTTGTTATCGCCATCATTTCATCAATCGACAGGTCACCTCTCCTCTTCCTCTTCTGCTCTCCATTTTCAGCCACTTCTCCAGCCGCCTCCTCAGCCAGGGCCCCCAATTCCATCATCATCATCTCCTCGTCAGCAGCTACCTCAGCCGCTTCCTCGGAGATCCTCATCATCCTTATCTCATCCCCAGTAGCCTCTTCAGGCGCTGCTGCTTCAAACTTGGCAGAGTCATCATCGTCATCTGCCATATTCTGCTTCAGGAGCTCCATTGCCTCATGCTTCTCCTCCTGATCAGACCAATCATCATCAGCTTGAGTACATGCTTGGTAGGCATTTGGATCAGTGCTGGCTTTGTGAACTATCTTTCTCCCTGCTTCCTCCTCCAAAAGCACCGAAAATTCTTCATTCGACAGATTAACTCTCTTCTTGTGCTGTCCACTTTTAGCCGCCACAGCCGCCTCCTCAGCCAGGCCAATTTCCCCTTTAGCGGTGTCTGCTAGGATCCTCATCGTCATCGTGTCATTCTCAAGAATAAAGGCTGGCTCATATGCCTCTTCAGGCGCTGCTGCTTCACACTTGACATGCTCATCGTCATCATCCGCCATATTCTGCATCAGGAGCACCGGCGTCTCCTGCTGATCCTCCTCCTGATCACAGATTTGGTAGGCATTTGGATCAGTCTTGGCTTCCTGAGCTATCGCTATCCTTGCATCCTCCTCTTCCAGTGAGGCCAAGATTTCTGCATTCGACAGAGCCTCCATAGACTGGCCAATCAGGCGCTCCCTCGTCTCTCTCAATGAAACATCATCCGCCCGTCCACGCAAGCTCGCAAGCTGCGACAGCAACAACGCCGCCTTCCGCACTTCAGATCCCGCAGTCTTCACCGACTCCTGCTTAGATGTCCTCCCCGTCATCGCCAGCAACTCCTGCTTAGATGTCTTGTTACCCGTCGTCGCCAGCAATGCCTGCAACGATGCCTTCTTCCCCGTCGTCGCCAAAAACGCCTGCGTAGATGTCTTCTTCCCCGACGTCGCCGTCGCCGCCACCGCCTTCCCTGTTCCCCCCACCTTAGATATCTTCCCCGCCACAGATCTTTCCCCCAGCACACAAGACTCGGCACTTGACGACTCCATCTCCATCTAGATTCACCGCTGCCGCCGCCGCCCCTCGCCTTCTTTCTTATCTGGATTCACCGCCGCCGCCCCTCTGCCTTCTTTCTTTTCTGGATTCGTGTCGCCGCCGCCCCCTGCCTTCTTTGCACGGGAAGGAAACCCTAGACGACCGACTAAAAGGAACAAACGCCTCCGCAGGCAGGGTGGCGGGCAGATATATGTCCAGTGCTTTCAGCCCAGTTCCTCCACGACAGAAACAAATACATCGGTTACGCGGACCTGCGTGCCTCGTTTTTCAATTCAGATTCACTCATCTTGGCCCATTAGCCACGTGTTCGCCCCATAGATTTGCTGGAGCATTTAGATTTCCTTTTTTATTACCCATAAAAAAATAGATTTCCTTTTTATATTAGTTTTCTTTTTTTAATAATAACTCGAGAAAGGGTTCCCAAGGAACTACGGAAGTGTCTGCGCACAAACTTCTTATTTACTTGTTTTATTTCTTGCCTAGTTATTTCTGGCCCACTGGCAGGGACGCTGGGGGGTGGCCCCAGCCCAGCCACGTCAGCAACGACCGACGTTCATAGTCGGAGGCGCTCCGGTGGGCACCCGAAACACGGCGGGGCTCGGAAATCGTCTACAGGGGGTCATTTTGCATGATTCTTCTTGCGTTTGAAGGCTGAGATCGTCGACGTTCCATCCCGGGCATCGGCAGCTGCTGCGATGGCCGGAGCTGGGCGCTACGTCGACGGCGACGGAAGGAGCTTCGGGTGGGAGCAACTTACTACGGCGGCCTATGGGAGCTACGAGGGAAAGGGAAGGTCGCGGGGGAGCTCACTTGCGCTAGTGGGAAGGCCCGGAGCAGTGGTGATGCCATGACGGTGACGAATCGACGACGGTGAGCTCTCTGATCCGTGGAGGAGGACGGGTGTTGGCGGCGATGCAGGGGCGTAGGAGCTCGGGTGCGCGGTCAAGGAGGACGAGGAGGTCGCGACGGTCCTCGTGGACGCGACGGCAGGGCTCGGGGGTGGCTGTGGCCGCGGCTATCCGTCGGCCATGGTGGCGGCGGTGCTCGGGCACGATGGGGAACGAGCGAGGGAGGAGGTGGGGAGCTCGAGGGAGGGGTTGGAGGCGATCTAGGGTTTGCGGGCAGGGAGAGAGAGGCCGTGGGGGGCGTTCTTATCCTCCTCGTCGGCGGGGACGACGCGGTGCGTCGACAACGTCGCGGTGGGCCACCCTGTAGTGACCGTTCTGATCGCTACAGAGGAAGGAGACGACGAAGGGGAGAGGTGGTGTCACGCCCAAGATGCGGTCCTATCCTTATTTTGGCACGACGGCCTCGACAGGGATAGAAGCGCATCTCGATGCGTTCGCAAGAATGGATATCATTACAAGTACATGTACAAAAAAGATGAGTATATGGAATTGGCTTACACTCGCCACAAGCTACATCAGAGTCACATCAATACAACAACATACTCAACATCATACAAAAGAGCAGGGTCCGACTACGAACGAAATCAAACAAAAAAATGACATCCACCCTTGCTATCCCAGGCTGCCGCCTGGAACCCATCCAAGATTGAAGAAGAAGAAGAAGAAGAAGAACTCCAAATCAAACCAAGCAACGCGCTCACGTCAATTCATCGCATTACATGTACCTGCAACTGTTGTTGTAGTAATCTGTGAGCCACAAGGACTCAGCAATCTCATTTCCAAGGGTATCAAGACTATTAAAGCTTAATAGGTGAGGTGTGGTTAAGTGGTGAGGCTGCAGCAAGCGACTAAGCATTTGTTTCAGTGGCTAACTTACGAGTACAGAAAGTAAAGTATGGTGGTCTACGCATAACAGACGGAAACTAGAAATGATCACTAACTGATCCTGAACACCTACTAACGTCAATCATAACCCCACCGTGTTCTCTTTCGGATAAGAGCTCACGAGAAGACACAGTCACGGTTACGCACACAGTTGGTGTATTTTATTAGAGTTTACTTCAAGTTTGCTATGACCGGGTGTTAAACAAAATATCCAAGTTTGCCACATAACCGCGGGCACGGCTTCTCGAAAAGATTTAACCCTGCAGGGGTGCTCCAACTCATCCATCATAAATTAACCACACGCAGCGGGAATAACCTCAACCACGGATCTCGTGATCATCCTAGGCAATTCCAAAGGAAATCCGACACCTCGAGATAGCTCGAAGAAGATCAGAGTTCCTCACCCAAGACGTTCGAGAAAGGTAAAACAAATCCAGCAAGGCCGCCCGGCGTGTCGACGAACCCGATAGGAGCCACGTATCTCATTCTCAGGACACGACCAGATGAGCACAGTGTACAGTGGCCTGATAGAAATCTCCCGAGTTTCCCCGGGTTGGCCCCGCACATGACTCTAGTTTGGACCAACACTCATGAGGAGCACTGGTCCGGCGGTTGATTAAATTATCCGCGGGTGCCGGCGGGTCCCTATGCAATTTTATTAGTTATTAGGCAAATGTAGTACCAATGTTGGGCCTTGCCAGACAAGCTTTAGTCTAATCCGAAAATCAAGGGGGTCCCCATAACAACCTCGAGCATGTTAGGAGCGCTCGTTTATGGAACATAACACCGGTGCACAAGTAACTAAGGGTGGCAAGAGTGGAACAAAACACCGAGCATAAGGCCAAGCCTTCCACCTTTACCAAGTATATAAGTGCATTAAGTTAAATAGCAGCAATATTGTGATATAACAAAAGAATGTCCATGTTGACACATGGAAGCAATTGCACCTGCAACTAGAAATGCTATAAGAAGGGCTGAGCAAGCGGTAACATAGCCAAATAAAGGTTTGCCGGGTTGTGGAGGGGTTAGAGGCTTTTCATGGCAATGTTGGGAGGCTTATCAAACAAGTGGTAGGTAGCGTGACATAACGATAAAAAGACGAGACAACTAGCATGGCAATGATAGTAATGGTATCCAAGGAAATGAGTCATCTTGCCTGAGATCCCGTTCGGAAGAAGAACGAATCCATGAAGAAGACGAGCCAACGTAGTCGAACGAATCCTCACACTCCGAACGCTTTCGAAACTCTATCGAGAAGAAGCAATCCGAAACAAACAATCAACACAAGATACACCACAACATATGCATGACACGATGCACAAACAAATATGATGCATGTCTGGTTTAATTATGCGAGGCATGACAAATCACGTCAAACAACTTCTACACATTAAAGTGAAGCTCAATATGCAACGGGTTGCATATTGATGAAACTTCACATTCGAATTATTAGTTCAATCCCTTTTAGGTACACGACAATATTAAATGTTGTTAAACATGGCAAGAGGTGAAGCATAAGTAAACTATACTATCTAGGCATCTTAAATGAGGCCGGAAACAACTTATAGCATTTCCGAAATGACCTCATAAGTTAATTCCAAAATTGGTACAGATCTTAACTAATCGTATTTTATATTTGTTAAATAACAGAAATAAGCATACCATGCAATTCTACACGTCATTTTAGTCGATTTACATATAAAGATCAACTCAAACGGAGCTACGGTCTAAAAGATACGAGCAACGCAAGATGCACATGTCATGAATGCAAATGCATGGAAAATACCATCACAAACATCTCAAATCATGAATGTAGCAAGTTATTATGAAACTACATTAGATTTTAAGCAAGTTTCATACGCAACATGTTCAAAACGGAGCTACGGTTCAACCACAATCAACAAAACAAGTTTTGTTGAAATCTGCCAAAACAGCAACATGGCCTTTTGCACTCACGAAGACAACAAGTTACAAGATTCCAAAATGCACAAACTAAGCATGGGGCAATAGCATACAACACACTTCATTTCATCTTCACATATCATAACCAAAACATGCGTGGAACACATGCTAGGAAGCTCACAAGGTGGCTACTTGAAAACAGTTTCAGACTTAGTGAAAATAGCAGTTTTTAACAGTGCAGTTTTTATCACGAAGGCATATTGACAGCAGCAAAACTATATGCTACAGGTCATATTATGGCATGAAACTTAACATACTAAATGACAATATCAACTACAATTAACTCCATTACACCTACCACAAAAGGGTTCTAGATCACTAGCCAAACACATGGCAAGACAACAACAAAATATTTCAGATTCCAGACTTAGAAATATTTTAGCATTTCAAAATAGCAGAATTTTATAGCAAGTTGACAACAACGAAACAACACCTACTCATGCACTTCTATGACAAGCAAAATGTCCAGGGGCTAGGACACATATCAAAGAGCATTTCTCATGTTGAAAATAATTTCATATCATGCCCCTAATAAATCACACGAAAAAGACAAAAGGGCATCACGGCATAAATGACATGCACACAAAATGCTCAAATGACAAAACTAAATGCACCGATAATTCCTATGGATTTTCTACCCCGAAATCATATATAATATGCTTAGGTTTATGTAGGAAATTAATCACAATTAAATATGCTAGTATTAGGCCTAATCACCTTATAGCAATTCATTAATGCAAATTAAATGCAAACATGGTGCCAACATTTTTATCATGCATGAAAATGCAATGCCGGTAAGATGAACATTTTTAAAATATGGTTTTATTGACTTCGATGCGCGGTTACTTAATATGGCAATGCAATTAATGGCAATAATGCGAAATGCAGGAAAATGGTATGTTAAATATTTAAAACATGGATGATATTGACATATTAGTAATCTACACATTTTTCTAAACATTTTACATATTTAAAATATTGTAAAACGACTTACGGATATTTATATATTAATGTTTAAAGAAAAACATGCAATTGGGCCTACCGAACGAAAAAAAGAAGAAGAAAACTCGCAGAGGGGGAGTTGGGCTCACCCTGGCCACTGGGCCGGTTGGAGGAGCAACGGCTGGGCCGCGGGGCGAGGCCGACCCACACAGGCGCTACGCTGGGTCAACGCCCGAGCGAGCGGAGCTTGGCGCGCGTCCTCCTCCCCGCGAAGCAGGGCAGAAACGACCAAGACAGGAAGAGGCGAGGGGAGGCGTGGGGGAGGCCGGCTCCAGTGGTGGCGGGGCCAGATCCGGCGGTGGCGGCCCGTTCCCGACGGTGGAGCTCCGGCAGCGGCTGCCTTGGCGGCGCAAACCTGCATGGAGGGAGCTCGGGTGAGGAGAAGAAGAAAGAAGGAAGAAAGGAGGAGGGAAAGGGAGGAGACGGCGGCAGGGCTCTCCGGCAGGGCGGCTGCAGCGGCGCCGGCAGCTCTCCGGCGAGGGGCTGGCTGGGGCGCGAGGCAGCTCGGGCAGGGAGCTCGGGCAGCCATGGGAGCTTGGGAGGAGCTCGGGGACAGGCCCAGATGGGCTTCCCCGGGCCCAGATGGGTTCGGGCGGGCCCACTACGGCTGAGAGGAGAGAGGAGCTAGGGTTTGGGGTCCTATATATAGGTTTTCGGGCTAGGGTTGACGTCTCTGTCCGCTTTCGGACCGTCGGATGTCGTTTTGACGGACCGAGAGCGGAGGGGGACGCGGTGGCTGTGTAGATTCCGTGGTTTCGAGAAGAGAGGGAAATGGTGTGGCGCAGCACGAAGATTTTAAAATAGTGATAAACGTCCGACGATAGTCCCGGCGACGGTGCCACTACTGATGACCATTCGGGGAATCAAATGACCTCCGATTGCGACGAAAATCGACAGGCGGTCTACCGACGCTAAAACAAGACTGCACGTCAAGTTTCGAACCAATCCGAGAATACTTTTGCGCGCACTATAAAAACATTTTTAAAATGGTGCCGCGGGCGCGTGCAAGTGTGGTTGGATCGAAATGGGCAACGACAAGAACGACGAGAACCGGCGACTACGAACGGATGCAAGTTTTGAAAATGAGTGATGACGCAATGCAGATGATGCGAATGATGCGATGATGAATGCAACAACCAAACAAAACACAGACGAGAAAGAAAATAAAAGGGGAAATCTTCTGGAATCTTCTGGAACGTCGGTCCCAGGCTGTCACAACTCTCCTCCACTACACGAGGATCTCGTCCCGAGATCTAGAATGAAGAGGGGAAGAGAAGAGCAAAAGGTAAAACTTAGTTGCTTCTTTTACAAACTAATGAAACCAATGAAACATGAAGGTTGGAAGAGATGAAGAATAACATGGGAAGAAGCAAGACTTCACAAGAAATTTCGGCAGCACTTCGGTAGGAAAGAGAGGCAAAATTAGATATGATGGAAAGAAATTGAAAGAGAGGCACCAAACTTCAGTTGGATAGCATCAAACTTTCAAAAGATGGAAGGAACAAGAAAGGATTGACAGCACCCCGGGCAATGAACAAGCAAGGGAAGAACATGATCTTAATCAAACTAGATGATGGATTGAAGAGAGCAACATGAAAACGCCTCCGAAAGAAAGAATAGAAGCTAGATCATTGGAGAGAAGAGAACGGATAAGAAAATAACAACTTCTAGCACCAATGAATTTGAGAAGCATTGTTGAACGGAGTTGTTGGAACACCAACAACAAAAAGAACAAGCTTATTGTGGACTTGTGTAAAACATCTCAAAATTATGAGGTGACAACCTGCCAAAACAGAAACAATTGATTGCTTGAGAACAACAAGATATACAAAACTTCTTTCACCAAGAAGAGGAGGAGAAAACTTGAATCATATATGACACCATGGTAGCAACAATCCTTAGGAAATGCTTTAGGTGAAATCCAATCCCAAATAACTCTGAGAAAACAAGATGGGGTTACTTATCTTATTCTTGACAATTTCCTTCGAGACTCCTCATATCAAGAATTTACTAACACCATCTCAAAATACAATGGAGAAGGAATTGAACTTAGAGATCCAAGATAAAGAACACTTAAGCACCTCCAACAAGAATCTTGAAGAAAACTTGAAAATGAAAAAAATCTTGATGAACCACTATGAAGAACCTCCGGAAGCACTCTGAAATGATAGGATGATAGAAAAGAATTGAAGGATCTAAAAAGAACAAGATTGAGGCCTTTATATGAATTAGATGAAGCTTAGCGACAAGATACTTGAGAAAAACTAGGAACTCCGGAAAAGAAAAATGACCACTTGGGACAAGGAATTTGATATCATGAACACTCCAGAAGAAGGATTGAGATCACTTGGATGAAACAAGAATAAGAATTATGATGTGCCTATCCTTCATCAAGTTAAATTGATGACAAGCAATGGATTTCGCACACCACTTGTTCTTCTTGCAAAGAATTGAAGGGAGATAGATAGATTACACACCGAAGAAGTCTTGCACGAGAACACCGGCAAGAATTCACAATGAATGAGGATAAAGCAAAAGGATGATATAACATGCCAACGAAGAGAGCATGATCCACCGAATAGAAAACTTCACAAGGCATCGGAAAGAATTAGAAACTAAAGAGGACACATGAGGATGAAGAGATCAAGATTTGCCTAATAGAAACTAAAAAAGGCACCGGAATAATTGGGATACGAACGAAGGAACAAGAATTGAGAAGAATTTGAGAACGAAAGCTGAAAGCTGAGAATGAGGAAATCTTTTGAAATGATGGCCTTCGGAGGATCGAGAAATGAAAACAATTATGAAATGCACCGGATAGATATGGGAGAATTACTCATGATCAAAAACAATTTGAGATGATAGCAACCAGCTGAAACCAAGAATCTTTGGAAGAATGGACAACGATTAAAGAGAAATAGAAATGACACCATGACTTACTAAGACACTCCGGAACAATGAATAAAGAAAGGTTGAGACAACAATGAAAATGATTTAGAAGCGATCTTCAAGAAGGCATATGACTGATGAAATTCATTCTTACGTCATATTGAAGAGAACTTGAGAGCATCTCCGGAAAGATTAGAAGAGTCAGGTATGATCCTGGGAAAAACACCTATGGGTTATGGGCCCACTCAAAAGAAACCGCCGTTGAAACAATTGCTTCAAAGAGAGATTGCACCGGTACAAAATAAGAACTTTATGATATGAGAATCTTGAAATAATTAAGAGGACAAGAATGAAAATGAATGTCTTCTGAGATATCTTCAACACTTCGGATAGAATAGAGAGGGATGAATAAACCAGAGAGGCTTGATAAAGAATTCCAACATGGGAGAGCAAATAGAGAATGAAAATGATATGATGAACACCAAGAGCTTGAATTGAATCCACCGAAAAAGAAAACAAGATGAATACTAATAAATGATAACTTGAGCACTGAGCATCTTCATAAAGAATCACCGGAGAAGAATAACAACAAGAACAAGGAATATGAGGATAGATCTTGAAATTGAAACTCTTGAGAATCTCCACAGAAATCACCGGAAACAAGATAGAAGAAAAGATAGCGGAAGCATTACATGAATAGAAAGACACTTGGATGAGAATTTAATCATCGAAGAAAAAGGGCGGGAGGGTGGGAAAAACAAAGAAACTTGGAATAGATGAGACAAACTCCGGAACGAAATATGAGGATTGATCTTGCAAATATTGGAGATGATAGAATTATCTTGAAGAGAAGCACACCGGTAAGAATAGAATTGATATGACAACTTGATTGAGCAGAAGAATTAGCATTCCCACAGAAATATGAGAACACTTCTTAGGAAAGATATGAAATCACCACGTGACATCAAAGCAACTCGAATTACCATATTCAAAACAACACAAAGGATGAGGCTTATGAAACAAACCAGAACAGATGCATACCCACTATGCACTTGTTGGAAAGATAATCCTAGGTACCTACATGAATTCCCACCTAAGAACTTACAAAAACTTTCTTGTTTATGCGATTCGGGTTGCGGAACCAGGAACCTGTCCTAGGCAATCAGCTGCAACTGCATCCGTAACCTTCCACACCATAATTCAAGAAATTCTGCAAACTCGTCTAATCTCGAATCCTCGAACTCACAACGATACTAAACCATGGTGGTACCCCGGACGCCTCCCCAGTACTGGGTGACTCCGATCTTATCTCACCACGATAAGTATTGAAGTAATTTCGAACATCCTCCGTCCCGAGATACTAAGAAAACTAATGATAACAATGTGCCAAGAATCCCTCGGAGCTCAACTCTCCGGAAGAAATCAAGTCAGACAGGAGGCACCAAGACAGAACTCCGTCACATCGACATCATATAGTTTCCAAAATACTCGCGTGATCCTAAAAAAATTTGAGCGAGAAGGGGAGTAGAAACAAAAATTCCTAAGTTGAATATCTCACCACAGCATAGAAGAGGAGTAAAAAGAAACCTACTCTCCAATATAACTAGAGTCAAAACAGTTTTTCTCTAGACTCGACTCGTCCAAGTTTGATCAATCAAGGGGTCTCCTAGGTCGGTACTGGCTCTGATACCAACTTGTCACGCCCAAGATGCGGTCCTATCCTTATTTTGGCACGAGGGCCTCGACAGGGATAGAAGCGCATCTCGATGCGTTCGCAAGAATGGATATCATTACAAGTACATGTACAGAAGAGATGAGTATATGGAATTGGCTTACACTTGCCACAAGCTACATCAGAGTCACATCAATACAACAACATACTCAACATCATACAAAAGAGCAGGGTCCGACTACGGACGAAATCAAACGAAAAAATGACATCCACCCTTGCTATCCGAGGCTGCCGCCTGGAACCCATCCAAGATTGAAGAAGAAGAAGAATAATAACTCCAAATCAAACCAAGCAACGCACTCATGTCAATTCACCGCATTACCTGTACCTGCAACTGTTGTTGTAGTAATCTGTGAGCCACAAGGACTCAGCAATCTCATTTCCAAGGGTATCAAGACTATTAAAGCTTAATAGGTGAGGTGTGGTTAAGTGGTGAGGCTGCAGCAAGCTACTAAGAATTTGTTTGAGTGGCTAACTTACGTGTACGGAAAGTAAAGTATGGTGGTCTACGCATAACAGACGGGAACTAGAAATGATCACTAACTGATCCTGAACACCTACTAACATCAATCATAACCCCACCGTGTTCTCTTTCGGATAAGAGCTCACGGGAAGAGACAGTCACGGTTACGCACATAGTTGGTGTATTTTATTAGAGTTTACTTCAACTTTGCTATGACCGGGTGTTAAACAAAGTATCCAAATTTGCCACATAACCGCGGGCATGGCTTCTCGAAAAGATTTAACCCTGCAGGGGTGCTCCAACTCATCCATCATAAATTAACCACACGCAGCGGGAATAACCTCAACCACGGATCTTGTGATCATCCTAGGCAATTCCAAAGGAAATCCGACACCTCGAGATAGCCCGAAGAAGATCAGAGTTCCTCACTCAAGACGTTCTAGAAAGGTAAAACAAATCCAGCAAGGCCGCCCGGCATGTCGACAAACCCGATAGGAGCCGCGTATCTCGTTCTCAGGACACGACCAGATGAGCACATCGTACAGTGGCCTGATAGAAATCTCCCGAGTTGCCCCGGGTTGGCCCCACACACGACTCTAGTTTGGACCAACACTCATGAGGAGCACTAGCCCGGGGGTTGATTAAATTATCCGCGGGTGCCGACAGGTCCCTATGCAATTTTATTAGTTATTAGGCAAATGTAGTACCAATGTTGGGCCTTGCTAGACAAGCTTTAGTCTAACCCGAAAATCAAGGGGGTCCCCATAACAACCCCGAGCATGTTAGGAGCGCTCGTTTATGGAACATAACATCAGTGCACAAGTAACTAAGGGTGGCAAGAGTGGACAAGTAACGTAGTCGAACGAATCCTCACACTCCGAACGCGTTCGGAACTCTATCGAGAAGAAGCAATCCGAAACAAACAATCAACACAAGATACACCACAACATATGCATGACACGATGCACAAACAAATATGATGCATGTCCGATTTAATTATGCAAGGCATGACAAATCACGTCAAACAACTTCTACACATTAAAGTGAAGCTCAATATGCAACGGGTTGCATATTGACAAAACTTCATATTCAAATTATTAGTTCAATCCCATTTAGGTACACGACAATATTAAATGTTGTTAAACATGGCAAGAGGTGAAGCATAAGTAAACTATACTATCTAGGCATCTTAAATGAGGCCGGAAACAACTTATAGCATTTCCGAAACGACCTCATATGTTAATTCCGAAATTGGTCCAGATCTGAAATAATCATATTTTATATTTGTTAAACAACAGAAAAAATCATACCATGCAATTCTACACATCATTCTAGTTGATTTACATATAAAGATCAACTCAAACGGAGCTACGGTCTAAAAGATACGAGCAATGCAAGATGCACATGTCATGAATGCAAATGCATGGGAAATACCATCACAAACATCTCAAATCATAAATGCAGCAAGTTATTATGAAACTACATTAGATTTTAAGCAAGTTTCATATGCAACATGTTCGAAACGGAGCTACGGTTCAACCACAGTCAACAAAACAAATTTTGTTGAAATCTGCCAAAACAGCAACATGGCCTTTTGCACTCATGAAAACAATAAGTTACAAGATTTCAAAATGCACAAACTAAGCATGAGGCAGTAGCATACAACACACTTCATTTCATCTTCACATATCATAAGCAAAACATGCATGAAACACATGGTAGGAAGCTTACAAGGTGGCTACTTGAAAACAGTTTCAGACTTAGTGAAAATAACAGTTTTTAACAATGCAGTTTTTATCACAAAGGCATTTTAACAGCAGCAAAACTATATGCTACAGGTCATATTATGGCATGAAACTTAACAGCATACTAAAGGACAATATCAACTACAATTAACTCCATTACACCTACCACGAAAGGGTTCTATATCACTAGCAAAACACATGGCAAGACAGCAACAAAATATTTCAGATTTCAGACTTAGAAAATAATTTGAGCATTTCTCATGTTGAAAATAATTTCATATCATGCCCCTAATAAATCACACGAAAAAGACAAAAGGGCATCACGGCATGAATGACATGCACACAAAATGCTCAAATGACAAAACTAAATGCACAGATAATTCCTATGGATTTTCTACCCCGAAATCATATATAATATGCTTAGGTTTATGTAGGAAATTAATCACAAATAAATATGCGAGTATTAGGCCTAATCACCTTATAGCAATTCATTAATGCAAATTAAATGCAAACATGGTGCCAACATTTTTATCATGCATGAAAATGCGATGCCACTAAGATGAACATTTTTAAAATATGGTTTTATTGATTTCGATGCGCGGTTACTTAATATGGCAATGCAATTAATGGCAATAATGCGAAATGCAGGAAAATGGTATGTTAAATATTTAAAACATGGATGATATTGACATATTAGTAATCTATACATTTTTCTAAACATTTTACATATTTAAAATATTTTAAAACGACTTACGGATATTTATATATTAATGTTTAAAGAAAAACATGCAATTGGGCCTACCGAAAGAAAAAAAGTAAATAAAACTCGCAGAGGGGGAGCTGGGCTCACCCTGGCCACTGGGCCGGTTGGAGGAGCAGTGGCTGGGCCGCGGGGCGAGGCCGGCCGACGCAGGAGCTGCGCTGGGTCAATGCCTGAGCGAGCGAAGCTGGGCGCGCATCCTCCTCCCCGCGAAGCAGGGCAGCGGCGACCAAGGAGAGGGGCGGCGTGGGGGAGGCCGGCTCCACCGGCGACGGGGCTAGATCCGGCGGCGGTGGCCTGTTCCCGGCGACTACGCGGCGGCGGAGCTCCGACAGCGGCTGCCATGGCGGCGCAGACCTGCACTGAGGGAGCTCGGGGTGAGGAGAAGAAGAAAGAAGGAAGAAAGGAGGAGGGAAAGGGAGGAGATGGCGGCAGGGCTCTCCGGTGGGGCGGTTGCAGCGGCGCCGACAGCTCTCTGGTGAGGGGCCGGCTGGGGCACAAGGCAGCTCGGGCAGGGAGCTCGGGTAGCCATGGGAGCTCGGGGAGGGGCCCAGATGGGCTTCCCGGGCTCAGATGGGCTCGGGCAGGCCCACTACGGCTGAGAGGAGAGAGGAGCTAGGGTTTGGCACTGGGAACGAGGGGGATTAGGGTTAGGGGTCCTATATATAGGTTTTCAGGCTAGGGTTGACGTCTTTGTCCGCTTTCGGACCGCCGGATGTCGTTTCGACGGACCGGAAGCGGAGGGGGCCGTGGTGGCTGTGTAGATTCAGTGGTTTAGTGAAGAGAGGGAAATGGTGCGGCGCGGCACGGAGATTTTAAAACAGTGGTAAACGTCCGACGATAGACCTGGCGACGGTGCCGCTACTAACGACCGTTCGGGGAATCAAATGACCTCCGATTGCGATGAAAATCGAGAGGCGGTCTACCGACGCTAAAACAAGACCGCATGTCAAGTTTTGAACCAATCCGAGAATACTTTTGCACCCACTATTAAAACATTTTTAAAATGGTGCCGCAGGCGCGTGCAAGTGTGGTTGGACTCGAAATGGGCAACGGCAAGAACGACGAGAACCGGCGACTATGAACGGATGCAAGTTTTGAAAACGAGTGACGACGCAATGCAGATAATGTGAATGATGCGACGATGAATGCAACAACCAAACGAAACATAGACGAGAACGGAAATAAAAGGGGAAATCTTCTGGAATCTTCTGGAACGTCGATCCTGGGCTGTCACAGGTGGGCCAGCACTATGGCCACTTGGGCCCAGTGGCACGGGCCTTTTCTTTTCTTTTCCTTTTCTGTTTCATTTCTATTTTCCTTTTTCCAGCAATTGTCTTATTTTATTCTAGCCCCATTTCATCACAGCAAAAATGCATCACTGGGTCAATTAAATATGTTGCAATTTTAGGGAGGGCCACAGCTAGCTTGGGCATTTTTGTAATCAGTTTGCATTTCCAATTTGAATTTAAAGTGCATTTTTAAAATACTTTCAGCTTTTGTTATTGATGGTGGGGTCCGAACCACATGTTTGGCGATGTTATTTTCCCCAACATTGTTTACCTTGGATTATTTCAAAACTTTGGAACATTTTAGTTTTGTTGTTTGAAGGTTTAAATTTGTCACATTGAATCACAAGGCATTTGAATGGAATGTGGGAATTAGAATTGATTTTCAACTTGATCATATTCCACTTAGCAAAATAATTAGTGACTGACCATGCCATTACTGTAGCTTAATTACATCTTCACTGTAGCACTAACACCAGGTTGTTTTATTCAGGTAACATTCGAACACAATCATGCAGATCTTTGGAAGAATAATCCTATCGAGAACAATGAGGATGACTTCATGTAGTGTTCGATGTACGATGTTAAAGGAACAAGTTGCATCTTAATTTCTTTCGTAGTGTTCGATGCACGGCGTTGAAGCAACATGATGTATCTTAATTTCTATTGTATTTTATGAAATGTCTAAAACAAGGTTGATGCCTTCATCTAACATAGTTGAAATGACATAAACATTACATAGTCATCATACAATAGAAATGGCATACAACATCACATAGTTCAAATGGCATAAAACATCACATAGTTCAAATGACATACCTAGCTTTCACATAATCTCGGATGACACAAATAGTTCATGACACGAAAGTCCATCATTAATGTAATTATAGTTTAAATGGCATAAACATCACATAGGGCAACATCAGGCACATTAGCGTTTTGGAGCATGCTCTTCATACCAACTCGGTTTCTTGTAACAATGCAAATCAATCTTCCTTTTGGATTTGAATTCTTTAGTCATGTGTTGAAATGTAGTCTCATCAGTCAGTTCAATCATCGCTCTGCCATTTGATTCCAACTTGCTTCTATAGTACATGAAATCGTCTTCGTTGAACCCATAGGTCAACATGAAGTTCTTTTCAAGAAATCAATAGTGATAAGCTCTTCAATCACTGGCTCCCATACAGGTTGAGGAAAAAAATTTACATGCACAATGCACCAACCACCTAAGTAACATAGTTTACTCGTATACCACCCATTAGCATTAGCCATCTGCAATAGACAAATCCAATAAGATTTCATCATAAACAATTGATAGTGTGAGGAGCCTCCATGAAATGACCACTACCAAATTGTTTCATGCCAATGTATCTAGACAAGTCATCCATATCACCCCTAAAACTCTTGGTTATCCTTCTACCCTTGGTCTCCACCTTCAAGAGAGGGTCTGGCTTAATATGGGGGCCATGATACTTAGGCCAAGTTGATTGGTCTAAGAAAGGGTGAAATCGAGGTGCCCATGTCAACGTAGTAGCTTCGACATGGAACTCTTGCATCCACACGGTTTTACCATCACAAACTGATATGTGTCTCGCCTTCGCCACTGTTTTCAAATGTGAGCATGGCCAATGATACTTACTAGGACTCTCGCACTAGCTCCATTGTGTCTTGCAGTGCACCTCAAATACGGCACCACCATATGAAAATCCGTCTCGTTTTGTGCCACCTGGCTCATCGATTTGATAGATCATTTCATTTTTGTGGAATATGATAATTTGTTCTTGCGAAGACAAGCTTCCTTGTAATTGAAGCCATTCATCAACCTTTACTGGATAATACATTTTGTCACCTATCCATTTGGTAGTCTCTTATGAATGCCTCTGAAAATACTCAGTAAGTTTGAAGAAGGTATACTCCATGATACGTCTCCAGCGTATATATAATATTTTATTGTTCCATGCTATTAAATTATCATTCTAGGATACATATTGAGTAATAATTTACCAAATTACATTATTTTTGAGCACTAACCTATTGATCCAGTGCCCAGTGCCAGTTGTTGTTTTCTGTGTCTTTTTTACTTTTCAGGTTTACAGTACCAAACAATGTCCGATTGCCTCGGATCTTTTTTATGATTTTTTCTGGACCAAAAGAAGACCTGGAAGCTTCGGGAGAAGACCGAAGGCCGCACGAGGGTGGCACAAGCCAACAGGGCGCGCCCAGGGGCGGTCGGTACGGCTTGATGGTTTGTCCCTCCCTGGTGGCCATCCTACCCCTGTTCTGTGCCCTGTTAATTTGCATATATTCCAAAAACCCTAGAGTTATCCCGAAACACCTTTTCCACTGCTGCAAGTCTCTATTCACCGTGATCCCATCTGGAGCTCCGTTCCGGCACCCTGCCGGAGGGGGATTGATCACGGAGGGCCTCTTCATCAACCTTGCTGCCCTCATGATGATGTGGGAGTAGTTCACCACATACCTACGGGTCTGTAGTTAGTACCTATATGGCCATTTATCTCTCTTTTGATCTTCAATACAGTGATCATCGCATCTTCGCTTTGATCTATCCGATGTAATTCTTTTGTATGGTGTGTTTGTTGGGATCCGATGAATTGTGGGTTTATGTTTCAGATTATTCATGAAAGTATTTGAGTCACCTATGAGTATTATGATTCTTATTTGCATGATCATTATAGCTTCGTAAATATCTCTGATCTATTGAAATAGTTTGGCCAACTAGATTGATATTTCTTCACTGAGAGGGGTGCGTTGTAGTGGATTCAATCTGGCAGTGCTCAAAAGGGGAAAAACATGTCTTTATATTGTTGCCATTAAGGATAAAATGATGGGGTTAATTCATATTAATTGAATTCTCTTTGTCTACATCATGTCAATGTTCTCCCAGCATCACTTTGTTTTACTTAATACTCTAGATCCATGGTGGATAGCGGTCGATGGGTGGAGTAATAGTAATAGGTGCAGGCTGGAGTCGTCCTATTTGTTTATGGACATGATGCCTATTTATACATGATCATTGCCTTGAATATCTCATAACTATGCACTTTTCTATCAATTGTCCAACAGTAATTTGTTTAGCCACCGTATGTTGCCTACATGAGAGATGACGCTAGGGAAAACTATGGCCCCGGAGTCTATTCACTTATATCCTTACAAAACCTACCATTACATTTTTGCCATTCTTTACCTTTTATTTTATTTTGCAATTTACTATTATCTACACACTTCACTTGCTTGCAAATAATGAGATCAAGGGGATTGACAACCCTCTTGCCGCGTTGGGTGCAAGTTGTTTGCTATTTTGTGTGCAACCGCTGAAGACAGTTGTGGATCTTTATTCCTATTGGTTCGATAAACCTTGGTATCTAAACTGAGGGAAATACTTATCCGTATTGTGCTGCAATTACACATTCCTCTTCACGGAAAACCTAACACACATCCCAAGTATCACGAAGGATTTCTGGTGCCGTTGTCGGGGAATATCATCAACCAACTATCAAGTAACTTCACATAAATTATCATTCACTTGTTCTTCTTTTTATTTGCTGTTATATTTAGTTTGCATGCTATAAAAATAAAAAATAGAAAAAAATCTATTTGCTTACTTGCCTAGTTATTTATCTTTATCTTTGTCACACCAAAACAGAAAGTAAAATACAAGAAAAATAAGATAAATGGATCCTCATCCACTTGCTAATCTTTTCAAAAGACTTGATTATGTTGAACCAATTGCTAGTGAATCGAGTGCACTAGAGTATCTTTATGAGGTCTTGCTTGAAAACCATGAATCTAAAAATTCTGATGAAATTTATAAAGTGATTCATGATAGTTCCTTGAATGAACGGCATGATTGCCATGTTGTTAGTATAAATTCTATGTCTATCAATTGTGCTAATGATCATGATTGGGGTGATAATCATGATGTTTGTTGTGATCTTGATAGTTCTATGCTTCGTGATGAATCTACTATTGATTATGATATTGCAACACTTCTAAAAGTGGGCTTGGAAGAGCGTCAACTTTAGGTAATAATGATCCCACTACCTTGGAAGGTTATACGACTTGTATGCATATGGATCATAAAGAGAATGTTTTACATTATAGCTATATTGTTGAGTTTGATCATGATCCTACATGTAATTATTATGAGAGAGAGGCAAATATGGTTATAGGAATTTGCATGTTACTCAATTATCTCGCTTTGTGTTGAAATTATTAATGCTTCACTCTTCCTATTTGCATATGCTAGATATTAATTGTCTTGATAATTTGTTTTCCTATAAACTGCCTATGCATAGCAAGTATGTTAGACTTAGATATGTTTTTCACATGCTTTATGATGCTCTCATTGTGCTTCTATTCCTGTCTTTTATGTGAGCATCATCATTATCCCAAGCCTATCTTCATGGCTATAAAGAAAGAGCTTGTTGGTAGACAACCCAATACTTTCTATTTGTGTGTGATAAAATGATTATTGCCTCTGTAATAATTGTGTTTTTATTTTTTAATTAATTTTTGTGCCAAGTAAAACCTTTGGGATGACTCACAAGATGAGTAGAATTGATACGGTGCAAAAACAACAACTTTGGCGTCGAGTGAAGAATTTCTATGATTTTACTGGAAAGTATTTTTGATATGAATTTTTTACACAATATTTATATAAAAATCTTCAGGTTGTCCTAATTGTTAAGAATTTTTAGAGTTACATAAGTATAGGTTCTCTACAGATCTTTATAGACTGTTCTGTTTTAGACAGATTTTGTTTTGCTTGCATAGTTTGCCTGTTTTGATGATGATATGGATTATATCAGGGGGTACAAGCCATGGAGAAGTTAGAATAGAGTACCTATTATGCAATAATGAAATATGAATCAATTTATAACAGTACCTAAAGTATTTGATATGTTGCTTATAATAACGGATCTCGCGAAGTTTTGTTCAGTTTTGTGTGATTGAAGCTTTCAAGTTTTGGGTGTTATCACGATGGACGAAGGAATAAGGAGTGGGAAGAGCGTAAGATTGGGGATTCCCAAGGCACATCAAGGTAACATTCTAGGAAGAATAGATCATCTAAGCTTGGGGATGCCCCGAAAGGCATCCCTCTTTCGTCTCAATCCATCGGTATGTCACTTGGATCTATATTTTTATTCGTCACATGATATGGGTTTTGCTGGGAGCGTCATTTTCTTTTATTTACTTTTATTTTAAATTTTCCACAATCATCATTTGCTGGACACACCTATTTCAGAGAGACATGCCTTCATCATAATTTATTAGAATACTCTATGTGCTTCACTTATATCTTTTGAGCTTAGAAGTTGCTCTAGTACTTCACTTACATCTTTTTGAGCATGGTGGCGTATAGATTTTATAAAAATAATTGCACTCTAATTCTTAACTTATATTTTTTTGAGAGTTAATAAATAGTGATAGTAATTTGCATGGGTCCTAATACTAGTCCAAAAATAATAGGTATTCAGTGAGTGATAATCAAAACCATCATGTAGCACATAAAAGAGAAATTGTGGGTTAATGATATTGATGTGGTAATATGAAAAAGGTATGAGTTCATCATTGTTGATCCATACAAGTATCGGTATTAAGAGGTGTTAATTTACCATTTGTATAAATATTAAAAAGGCATGGTGGGGATGTGTGAGTCTTTCTATTCCTAGTTAAAATCCTAGTGTTGTTTCGGGTTGGAGGCGCGCGATGGTTAACTCCTCCCAACCTCGCCCCTTGGGGCATGCGAGTAGTACTTTGAATTATGATAAAACAAATAAAACTTTGCAATAAATATTTGAGTTCTTCATCACTAATGTGAACCCATGGACATATGCAATCTCACCACCACCTCCTATTTTGCTAGCCTCTTCGGTACCGTGCATTGCCCATTCTCACCCCGAGGATTGGTGCGAACTTCGCCAGTGCATGCAAATCCCATGACATGATACACTCTGTCACACATAAGCCTTCCTATATCTTCTTCAAAACAACCACCATACCTACCTATTATAGCATTCCCATACCCATTCCGAGATATATTGCCATGCAAATTCCACCGTTACATCATATGACTAGTTCATTCATCATCATATTGCTTTGCATGATCTCTGACATAGTATTTTTGTCAAAGACACCATTCATCATATTTTTGATACATGTCATGCTAGATCATTGCACATCCTGGTACACTGCTAGAGGCATTCATATTGAGTCCTATTGCTTCATAGTTCTAGTTTTCATATTGAGTTGTAAGTAAATAAAGTGTGATGATCATCATTATTAGAGCATTGTCCTAGTGCGGAAATAAAGATGGGGGAGGCCAAATGAGCCCACCATAATAAATAAAAAATGATGCTAGTGGTAATTCGCTACTATCCTTTACCACACTTTTGCCTCAAAGTGGCATCTTGTTCTTCATACAGAGAGTCTCATGTTATGCCATTTTCATATGCTAGTGGGAATCACTTTTTCATTATGATAAAGTTGGCTTGTATATTCCGATGACGGGCTTCCTCAAATGCCCGAGATCTTCATGAGCAAGCAAGTTGAATGCACAACCCATTCATTTGAGCTATCATACACTTATAGCTCTTGTGCATCATTTGCATGGCAATCCCTACTCCTTGCACTGACATCTATTGATGGGCATCTCCATAGATCGTTGATATGCCTAGTTGACGCGAGACTCTATTCTCCACTTTTTACCCCTTCGATATCTACCACCATATTCTATTCCACCTTTATGCTATGTCCATGGTTCACGCTCATGTATTGCGTGAAGAATAAAAATTTGATGCACATTGAAATAGTATGATCCAATTGCCCGACTTGGACACCACGATGCTTGACATTTGTATTAATGTGGTGAAGACGGAGCCATGCCTTTCTTATATGATAAAATGAATGGGGGTAAACATTCTTTTAGGATCGCATACTTTGAAAGATTGATGATTTTGTTGCTTGTGCTTATAAATATTACTATGTTGATGTTTGTTAATTCATAGTTTATTAATGAGCATACATGCAAAAGATTACATGTTGGGTAGCATGTCACATCAAAAATTCCGTTTTTATCATTTAGCTACTCGAGGACGAGCAGGAATTAAGCTTAGGGATGTTGATACGTCTCCAATGTATAAATAATTTTTGATTGTTCCATGCTATTATATTATCATTCTAGGATACTTTTTGAGTAATAATTTACCCATTTATATTATTTTTAGCACTAACCTCTTGACTCACTGCCTAGTGCTAGTTGTTGTTTTCTACGTGTTTCTTACTTTTCAGGTTTACAGTATCAAACAAAGCCCAATTGCCTCGAAACATTTTTTTTTGGACCAAGAGAAGACTTGGAAGCTTTAGGAGAAGACTGGAGACCACACGAGGGAGGCACAAGCCAATGGGGTGTGCCCAAGGGGGTCGGTGAGGGAGTCTAGATTAGGGGGTCCTCAGATAGTTGGCGTATTACCTGTGGGCCGAACTGTATGGGTCGCGAGGTGAATATTGGATGGTCAAGATCACCTACGCTGGGTTGGAAGCTTCGAGGAGCCGTGGCGTACTCTCCAAGTTATCAAATGTAGATAGGCATGTTTATATCTTCGGCATCTAACTGACCATGTGTAAAAGCCTTAGGCACCCTCGGCGTCTATATAAGCCGGAGGGTTTTAGGTGACATGACAACTCATCTACGGTTAGCTATACGATCTCGAGGTAGATCAACTCTGTAACCCCCCATATCATCAATACAACCAAGCAAGACATAGGGTATTACCTCCATAGGAGGGCCTGAACCTGGGTAAATCTGAGTCCCCTTCGTCTCCTGTTACCGTCGCTTATAATCTCATAGTTCGGGACCCCCTACCCGAGATCCTCCGGTTTTGACACCAACATTGGTGCTTTCATTGAGAGTTCCTCTGTGAGTGCCAAAGGAATCGATGCTCACCTCGCCACGAGCAACGACATATGTGTCTAGGGGATTCCCACCCCCGATCAGATCTCGCCAATGATGACATCTTGTCACACGCCAACCCGATCAGCCGTCATGGCCAGATCGGGAACTTCTCCCCCGATCAAATGATCAAGTTCAGAACCTTAGAGTTCGTTGTTGATTCACGGGGAGAACTTGTTCTAGTCGAACCTTCGACCCTTGAGGAGAAGCCTCTAAGTCCGGGCACCTCGACGCCTAAGACCTCAAGTCTCATGGCTGGATGGAACACGGATCCGCTCTAGCGCAGCTCCAGAACCGTCATGCCGCCCATTGAATCCACTCGCTTCAGTGACACGCATCCTACCATCGCCTCATTTTTAAACGAGTTGTTCGATCAGATCGAAGCTATGCGTATAACGGATGACCAGGTTACGATCTATGATCGGCTCGGGATCAGACCCGATGACATGGAGATTCATGTCCCTCCGGTCACCCACCTTATCGCTACTATCAAGTGTCCGGTTGCGGATTCGTCCCAACAGCCAGAACTAAAAACAGTCTACACCCCGGTCTCTGACCACCAAGACTCCATACGAGCCAGATGCCGGGGATCACCCTAAAGCCAGACCGTCATCGGTTGAGGATCTATGGCGCGATTCGGAGTTCGTGCTTCCGAACACTCAATGTGGCATGGAGTCCAAATTTTTGCCACCCACCACCCAGGACGATAATCGCAGTATCACACCAAAGCCCGTGTCTTCGGGCCTTTGAGATATTAAGCAATTACAAGGAGAATCAGTCCATGACGATTTGGCCAAACTCCTACTCGCTAGGAGCAGAGAGAAGAAGGTCTTAGTGACCAAGATATAATGGCAACTTTCATGCACAATTTCCATGATGAAGGAATTCTTAACGCCCTGGCCCGCTGATACATTAGTGACTTTTCGGAGTTGTCTGATTTAGTCCAGAAATACTATGCCATGGAAAGCGTTTGGCAATCCGAACATTGTTGGAAATATGCTCTAGAGAATATAAATAAAGTGTTTATTATTATATTTCCTTGTTCATGATAATTGTTTATTATCCATGCTATAATTATATTGATTGGAAACACATTACATGTGTGGATAAGTAGACAACACTTTCTCCCTAGTATGCGTCTAGTAAGACTAGCTCGTTGATCAAAGATGGTCAAAGTTTCCTAGCCATTGACATGAGATGTCATTTGATAAACGGGATCACATCATTGGGAGAATGATTTGATGGACAAGACCCAAACTATAAACGTAGCATATGATCGTCTCAGTTTATTGCTACAGTTTTCTGCATGTCAAAGTATATGTTCCTATGACCATGAGATCATGCAACTCACGGACACCAGAGGAGTGCCTTGTGTGTATCAAACATCACAACGTAACTGGGTGACTATAAAGGTGCATTACAGGTATCTCCGAGGGTGTCTGTTGGGTTGGCATGGATCAAGACTGGGATTTGTTACTCCGTGTAACGGAGAGGTATCTCAGGGCCCACTCGGTAATACAATATCACAATAAGCCTTGCAAGCAATGTGACAAAGTGTTAGCCACAGATCTTGTATTACGGAACGAGTAAAGAGACTTGCCGGTAACGAAGTTGAACTAGGTATACAGATACCGATGATCGAATCTCGGGCAAGTAACATACCAAAGAACAAAGGGAACATCATATGGGATTAACTGAATCCTTGACATAGAGGTTCGACCGAAAAAGATCTTCGTAGAATATGTCAGAACCAATATGGGCATCCAGGTCCCGCTATTGGTTATTGACCGTAGAGGTGTCTCGGTCATGTCTACATAGTTCTCGAACCCGTAGGGTCTGCACACTTAAGGTTTGGTGACGTTTCGGTAGTATAAAGTTATGCATGGTGGTGACCGAAGGTTGTTCGGAGTCCCGGATGAGATCCCGAACGTCACGAGGAGCTCCGGAATGGTCCGGAGGTCAAGATTGATATATAGGAAGTCCTGTTTTGGTCTCTAGAAAAGTTTTGGGCTCATCAGTAGTGTACCGGGGGACCATCGGGAGGGGTGTTTCGACCCAAGAGGCTACATGGGCTGTGGGAAGGTGTATACCAGCCCTTATTGGGCTGGTGGAAGTCCCACACAAGGCCCATGCGGCTGGGAAGAAAATCCCAAAAGGAAAAAGGTGGAAAAAGGCAAAAAGGGCCAAATAAGGAAGGAGTCCTAATCCTATAGTGGAGGAGGAGGACTCCTCCCTCCTTGGTTCGGCCGAGTCTAGGGCTGGCCCCTTGAGGGCCAAGCCTCCTCCTCCCCTCCTCCTATATATACTAGTGGTTTTGAGGGTTTTTGCACAAGATTTTCTGCCACGTGCTGCCTTCTCCTCTAGCGCATAGTTTCTCCTCTAGATCGGATTTCTGCAATGCTTAGGCGAAGCCCTGCCGGAATAGCTCCACCACCATTGCTGGAGCGCCATCACGCTGCCGGAGAACTCTTCTACCATGCCGCTCCCTCTTGCTAGATCAAGAAGGCGGAGATCGTCATCAAGCCGTACGTGTGCTGAACGCGGAGGTGTCGTCCATTCGGTGTATCATGACTGGATCGCGGGACGCTCGGCAATTTGGATCGCGAAGACGTTCAACTACATCAACCACATTTCTTAACGCTTCCTCCTTAGCGATCTACAAGGGTACGTAGATCCACTCTCCCCCTCGTAGATGCTCATCACCATGTATAGATCTTGCGTGCGCGTAGGAATTTTATTGTTTCCCATGCAATGTTCCCCAACAGTGGCATCATGAGCTACGTCTGTGTGTAGATGAGATCTCGAGTAGAACACAAAGATTTTGTGGGCATTGATGCTTAGATTGCTTCCTCTCTTGGTCGTGTTTTGGTTCAGCAGTATTGTGGGATGAAGCGGCTCGGACCAACATTACTCGTACGCTTACGAGAGACCGGTTCCATCGACTGACGTGTAACTTCATTAAACAAAGATGGCTGGCGGGTGTCTGTTTCTCCTACTTTAGTTGGATCGGATTTGACAAAGGCGGTCCTTGAGAAGGTTGAAAAGCAACTAATGTATCACCGTTGTGGTTTTTGCGTAGATGAAAATTGTTCTTGCTAGATACCCGTAGCAGCCACGTAAAACATGCAACAAAAATTAGAGGACGTCTAACTTGTTTTTGCAGGGTATGTTGTGATATGATATGGCCAATTACATGATGTCATATATGTGATGTATGAGATGATCATGTGTTGTATAGAATATGACGACTTGCATGTCAATGAGTACGGCAACCGACAGGAGCCATAGGGTTGTCTTTAATTATTGTATGACCTACGTGTCAATCATTAAGTGCTATGTAATGCTTTACTTTATCGCTAAACGGTAGAAATAGTAGTAGAAGCATGGTGGGCGCGACAACCCCGATGGTGACACATTGACGGAGATCAAGATGATGGAGATCATGGTGTCGTGCCGGTGACGATGGAGATCATGCCGGTGCTTTCAAGATGGAGATCAACAGCACAAGTTCATGGCCATATCATGTCACTTATGATTTGCATGTGATGTTAATCCTTTTATGCACCTTGTTTTGCTTAGGACGACGGTAGCATTATAAGGTGATCCCTCACTTAAATTTCAAGATGAATTGTGTTCTCCCCAAGTGTGCACCGTTGCGAAAGTTCGTCATGTCGAGACACCACATGATGATCGGGTGTGATAGACTCTACGTTCACATACAACGGGTGCAAGCGAGTGTTGCACATGCAGAACACTCGGGTTAAACTTGACGAGCCTAGCATGTACAGACATGGCCTCGGAACACAATAGACCGAAAGGTCGAACATGAGTCATATAGTAGATATGATCAACATGATGATGTTCACCATTGAAACCACCTCAACTCATGTGATGATCGGACTTGAGTTGGTGAATTTGGATCATGTGACACTTAGATGACCTGAGGGATGTCAATTTGAGTGGGAGCTTTAATAATTTGATTAACTAAACTCATTATATTGAACAATAGTCTAAGTAAACTTTGCATATTTATGTTGTAGATCAATGGCTCACGTAGTAGCACCTCTGAATTTTAATGCGTTCCTAGAGAAAGCTAAGTTGAAAGATGATGGAAGTAACTTTGTTGACTGGGCCCGTAATCTGAGGATTATCCTCACGGCTTCCCATAAATCATATGTCCTTGATGCACCACTTGGTGACCAACCCGAAGACATGTCATCCAAAGATGTTAAGAATGCTTGGGAGGCACGTTCTGGAGATTACTCAATAGTTCAGTGTGCAATATTGTATGGCTTAGAACTGGGACTTCAAAGACGTTTCGAACGTCATGGAGCATATGAGATGTTCCAGGTGTTGAAGTTCATCTTTCAGAAGAATGCCCGGATCAAGAGGTATGAGACCTCCGATAAGTTCTATGCTTGCAAAATGGAGGAGAATGGGTCTATCAGTGAACATATACACAAAATTTCTGGGTACTCGACTCATCTGGCAGAGTTGGGAATTGCCCTTCAGCCAGAGGCGATCACTGACAGAGTTCTTCAATCACTGCCACCTAGTTACAAGAGCTTTGTGATGCACTATAACATGCACGGGATGAACAAGTCAGTCGCCGAGCTGTTTGCGATGCTAAAAGTCGCTGAGTCTGAAATCCAGAAAGAACATCAAGTGTTGATGGTCAATAAAACCACTAGTTTCAAGAAGAATGGCAAGGGCAAGAAGGGTAAAACCAAGAAGGATGGCAAAGCAGTTGCTACTCCTGTAAAGAAGCCCAAGGTTGGACCCAAGCCAGAAACTGAGTGCTTTCATTGCAAGGGAACTGGTCACCGGAAGCGGAACTGCCCCAAGTACCTGGCTGACAAGAAGGAAGCCAACGACAAACAAGGTATATATGATATACATGTTATTTATGTGTACCTTACTAGCTCTTGTTGTAGTGCCTTGGTATTTGATACCAGTTCGGTTGCTCACATTTGCAACTCAAAACAGGAACTACGGAATAAACGAAGGCTGGCAAAGGAGGAAGTGACGATGCACGTGGGAAATGGTTCCAAGGTGGATGTGATTGCCGTCGGCACGCTCTCTCTTTGATTATCATCAAGATTAGTGATGAACCTGAATAATTGTTATTTAGTGCCTGCGTTAAGCATGAACATTATATCTGGATCTTGTTTATTGCGAGACGGTTACTCATTTAAATCAGAGAATAACGGTTGTTCTATTTATATGAGTAATATCTTTTATGGTCATGCACCCAATGTGAGGGGTTTATTCATGTTGAATCTTGATAGTGATGATACACATGTTCATAACATTGATGCCAAAACATGTAGAGTTGATAATGATAGTACCACTTTCTTGTGGCACTGCCGTTTAGGTCATATTGGTGTAAAACGCATGAGGAAGCTCCATACTGATGGGCTTTGGGAGTCACTTGAGTTTGAATCACTTGACACATGTGAACCATGCCTCATGGGCAAGATGACTAAAATGCTGTTCTTTGGAACAATGGAACGGGCAAGTGACTTATTGGAAATCATACATACTGATGTGTGCGGTCCAATGAATGTTACAGCGCGCGGTGGATATCGTTATTTTCTCACCTTGACTGATGACTTTAGTAGATATGGGTATATTTACTTAATGAAACACAAGTCTGAAATATTTGAAAAGTTAACACAATTTCATAGTGAAGTTGAGAATCATCGTAACAAGAAGATTAAATTCCTGCGATCTGATCAAGGAGGTGAATATCTGAGTTATGAGTTTGGCAGTCACTTAAGACAGTGTGGAATTGTTTCACATTTGACACCGCCTGGAAGATCACAGCGAAATGGTGTTTCCGAACGTCGTAATCGAACCTTATTAGATATGGTGCATTCTATGATGTCTCTTGCTGATTTGCCACTATTGTTTTGGGGTTATGCATTAGAGACAGTTGCATTCACTTTAAATAGGGTACCATCAAAATCCGTTGAGACGACGCCATATGAATTATGGTTTGGCAAGAGGCCAAAGTTGTTGTTTCTTAAAGTTTGGGGATGTGATGCTTATCTCAAAAAGCTTCAGCCTGAAAAGCTGGAACCCAAAGCGGAGAAATGCGTCTTCATAGGATACCCGAAAGAGACAGTCGTGTATACCTTCTATCTCAGATCTGAAGGCAAAGTGTTTGTTGCAAAGAACGGAACATTTCTTGAGAAAGAGTTTCTCTCGAAAGAATTGAGTGGGGGGGAAAATAGAGCTTGATGAGGTTATTGAACATTTACTTCAACCAGAGAGTAGTGCAGCGCAGAAAGATGTTTCTGTGGAGCCTACGATAGTTGAATAGGAAGTTAATGATGATGATCATGAAGCTTCAGATCAAGTTACTATTGAACCTCGTAGGTCGACAAGGGCGCGTACTGCTCCTAAGTGGTATGGCAACCCTCTCTTGGAGGTCATGTTGTTGGACAACAATGAACCTACGAGCTATGGAGGAGCGATGATGGGCCCGGATTCCGAGAAATGGTTAGAGGCCATGAAATCCGAGATGGGATCCATGTATGAAAACAAAGTGTGGACTTTGGAAGTATTACCTGAAGGGCGAAAGGCCATTCAGAACAAATGGATCTTTAAGAAGAAGACGGACGCAGACGGTAATGTCACCTTCTATAAAGCTCGACTTGTGGCAAAGGGTTTTTCACAAGTTCAAGGAGTTGACTACGATGAGACCTTCTCACTCGTAGAGATGCTTAAGTCCGTCAGAATCATGTTAGCAATAGCTGCTTATTTCGACTATGAAATTTGGCAGATGGACGTCAAAACAGCGTTCCCCAATGGTTTTCTTGAGGAAGAGTTGTATATGATGCAATTAGAAGGTTTTGTCAAACCAAAGAATGCTGACAAAGTTTGCAAACTCCAGCTATCCATTTATGGGCTAGTGCAAGCATCTCAGAGTTGGGAATAAGCGCTTTGATGAGGTGATTAAAGCATTTGGGTTTATACAAGTTTATGGATAATCTTGTATTTACAAAAAGGTGAGTGAGAGCTCTATAGCGTTTCTAATATTATATGTGGATGACATATTGCTGATTGGAAACAATATAGAAATGCTGGAAAGTGTGAAGGAATATTTGAATAAGAGTTTTTCAATGAAGGACCTAGGAGAAGCTGCTTTCATATTAGGCATTAAGATCTATAGAGATAGATCGAGACGCTTAATAGCACTTCCAGAGAGCACATACCTTGATAAAGTTTTGAAGAAGTTCAAAATGGATCAGGCCAAGAAGGGGTTCTTGCCTGTGTTACAAGGTGTGAAGTTGAGTAAGACTCCGTGCCCAGTGACTGCAGAAGATAGAGAAAAGATGAGTGTCATCCCCTATGCTTCAGCCATAGGCTCTATCATGTATGCAATGCTGTGCATAAGACCCGATGTCAGCCTTGCCATAAGTATGGCCAGAAAGTTTCAAAGTGATTCTGGAATGGAGCACTGGGCGGCGGTCAAGAATATCCTTAAGTACCTGAATAGGACTAAGGAAATGTTTCTTGTTTATGGAGGTGATGAAGAGCTCGTCGTAAAGGGTTACATTGATGCAAACTTTCACACTGATCCGGATGACTCTAAGTCACAAACAGGATACGTATTTATTCTCAACGGGGGAGCGGTAAGCTGGTGCAGTTCCAAGCAAAGCGTGGTAGCCGATTCTACATGCGAAGCAGAGTACATCGCAGCCTCAGAGGCGGCGAAGGAAGGTGTCTGGATGAAGCAGTTCATGACAGATCTTGGAGTAGTGCCCAGTGCACTGAATCCAATGACTCTGTTCTGTGACAACACTGGTGCCATTGCTCTAGCCAAGGAACCAAGGTTTCACAAGAGGACCAGACACATAAAGCGACGTTTCAATTCCAACCGCGAGTACATCGAGAAGGACATAAATATTTGCAAAGTGCACACGGATCTGAATGTTGCAAACCCGTTGACTAAACCTCTTCCAAGGGCTAAACATGATCAACACCAGAACTGCATGGGTGTTCGATTCATTACAATGTAAATCACATAGTGATGTGAACTAGATTATTGACTCTAGTGCAAGCGGGAGACTATTGGAAATATTCCCTGGAGGCAATAAATAAAGTGTTTATTATTATATTTCCTTGTTCATGATAATTGTTTATTATCCATGCTATAAAGTATTGATTGGATACACATTACATGTGTGGATAAGTAGACAACACTTTGTCCCTAGTATGCCTCTAGTAAGACTAGCTCGTTGATCAAAGATGGTCAAGGTTTCCTAGCCATTGACATGAGATGTCATTTGATAAACGGGATCACATCATTGGGAGAATGATGTGATGGACAAGACCCAAACTATAAACGTAGCATATGATCGTCTCAGTTTATTGCTACAATTTTCTTCATGTCAAAGTATATGTTCCTATGACCATGAGATCATGCAACTCACGAACACCGAAGGAGTGCCTTGTGTGTATCAAACGTCGCAAGGGTGACTACAAAGGTGCATTAAAGGTATCTCCGAGGGTGTCTGTTTGGTTGGCATGGATCAAGAGTGCGATTTGTTACTCCGTGTAACGAAGAGGTATCTCAGGGCCCACTCGGTAATACAACATCACAATAAGTCTTGCAAGCAATGTGACTAAGTGTTAGCCATAGGATCTTGTATTACGGAATGAGTAAAGAGATTTGCCAGTAACGAGGTTGAACTAGGTATACAGATACCGACGATCGAATCTTGGGCAAGTAACATACCGAAGAACAATGGTAACATCATACGGGATTAACTGAGTCCTTGACATAGTGGTTCGACCGATAAAGATCTTCATAGAATATGTAGGACACAATATGGGCATCCAGGTCCTGCTATTGGTTATTGACCATAGAGGTGTCTCGGTCATGTCTACATAGTTCTCGAACCCGCAGGGTCTTCACACTAAAGGTTTGGTGACGTTTTGGTAGTATAGAGTTATGCATGGTGGTGACCGAAGGTTGTTCGGAGTCCCAGATGAGATCCCTGATGTCACGAGGAGCTCCGGAATGGTCTGGAGGTAAAGATCAATATATAGGAAGTTCTGTTTTGGTCGCCGGAAAAGTTTCGGGCTCATCGGTAGTGTATTGGGAGTGCCAGTAGTGTACCGGGGGACCATCGGGAGGGGTATTTCGACCCAAGAGGCTACATGGTCTGTGGGAAGGTGAATACCAGCCCTTAGTGGGCTGGTGAACGTCCCACACAGGGCCCATGCGTTTGGGAAGAAAAGCCCAAAAGGAAAAAAGGTGGAAAATGGCAAAAAGGGCCAAATAAGGAAGGAGTCCTAATCCTACTAGGAGTGGAGGAGGAGGACTCCTCCCTCCTTGGTTCGGCCGAGCCTAGGCTGGCCTCTTGAGGGCCAAGCCTCCTCCTCCCCTCCCCCTATATATACTAGTGGTTTTGAGGGTTTTTGCACAAGATTTTATGCCATGTGCCACCTCTCCTCTAGCGCATAGTTTCTCCTCTAGATCGGATTTCTGCAGTGCTTAGGTGAAGCCCTATCGTAATTGCTCCACCACCATTGCCGGAGCGACGTCACGCTAGCGGAGAACTCTTCTACCTCTCTGCTCCCTCTTGCTGGATCAAGAAGGCGGAGATCGTCACCAAGCTGTACGTGTGCTGAACACGGAGGTGCCATCCGTTTGGTGCTAGATCGGGACAGATCATGATTGGATCGCGGGACGCTCGACGATTTGGATCGCGAAGACGTTCGACTACATCAATCGGGTTTCTTAACGCTTCCCGCTTAGTGATCTACAAGGGTACGTAGATCCACTCTCCCCCTCGTAGATGCTCATCACCATGGATAGATCTTGCGTGTGCGTAGGAAAGTTTTTGTTCCCACGCAACGTTCCCCAACAAACATTTGATCTCGGAAACAATTTCCCTGAACACCCTAGTGGAGATCTGAAAAAGAGGACACCTTTGAAATGGCCAGCCAGATATGAACCTATGGAAAAAAGGAACAAGTACCTTTCAAGTTCGGGCACTGTCCTTGACACACTATTGGATAAACCTTGCCCTATACATTCTGTGTTGTTAAACACAAGCCCGACTCACAGCCTTAGATCTTGTTGGGTCGTTAGGTAGGTCGCAAAAAGAGGCGAGGCCATCCTTGAAACACCTCCCTCAAGAAGGCGGTCCCTATCGCCGTCTAGATACATTGCTGAAGTCCTAACGGTCTATGAAACATTCCCCTCGAGGAACAGGAGGAAAAAAGCTCTTAGAGAGCTCGACAGGTCTACCATGTGGCAGTAACGAGTCCATGGGCAGACATACAGATTACTTTCGAGGACACTGACCAGCCGGCCATTCTGCCCGGTCATTCACCGGCCACACTAGTCTTGAACCCCATCATCGATGGATACAGGCTACATAAAGTGCTAATGGACGACGGTAGTGGTCTAAACCTTATATATGAAGGCACCCTGGAGAAAATGCAGCTTGACCAATCTCGCATCGAACACAACAATACAACTTTCTGGGGAATTATTCCACGGAAAGAGGCGCATTGTTTCGGACGTATCGTCCTGGACGTAGTGTTCGGCACAGCCGAAAACTATCGATCCGAAGAACTTCTCTTCCACATCATACCCTTCCCAAGCGGCTACCACGCCCTGTTGGGACGTGACGCCTGCACCAAGTTCCAGGCTATAACCCATTACGGGTACATGAAACTTAAAATGCTAGGACCAAATGGAGTGATCACAATCGCTAGTGATCCAAACATAGCCCTCCGGGCCTAAAACAAAATGGCAGCACTCGCCCTTGAGGCGTTAGCGGAGACTTTCGATGACGAAGAACTGACCGCACTACGGTCGATAGTTAATAAGGATGATGTGATCCTTAGCAAACGGCCCAAGTCTACGTCCTTCAAGCCCACAGAGGAAATCGTCAAGTTTCAAGTACATCCGACGGACCCCAATAAGATAGCGTCCATCGAAGCCCAGCTCGATCCCCTTGTGGACGAGGCACCGCGGAATTTTCTTTGAGAAAATTGGGACATTTTCGCCTGGCATCCTTCCGATATGCCCGGAATCCCTCGACGACTTGCCGAACACAGTCTGAACATTATCTCCGGCTTTAAGCCTGTTAAACAGACTCTGTGCCACTTCTCCGAGCCCAAACAGCAAGCTATGGGTGAGGAATTAGCTAAACTGTTCAAGGCCGGATTCATTCGGGATATTAAGCACCCCGAATGGCAGGCAAACCTGGTGATGGTACCAAAGAAAGACAAGTCCTGCCCACTGTGTGTCGACTTTAAAGACCTCAACAAAGCTTGCCCTAAGGACCCTTTCCCCTTACCCCGAATAGACCAGACCATTGACGCCATAGCCGGACACGATTCGTTGTGTTTCCTCGATGCTTACTCTGGATACCATCAAATTAAAATGAAGGAATCCAATCAAGTGACAACCGCACTCGTCACCCCCTACGGGCCATTCTGCTTCAATACAATGCCCTTCAGGCTAAAAAACGCTGGGGCTACATACTAGCGCATGATCCAGACATGTCTTGCGACACAGGTCGGTAAGACAGTCGAGGCATACGTGGATGACGTGGTAATCAAAACCAACCATGTCGTCTAGTTTATCGACGACCTACGGCAAACCTTTGCGAGTCTACGCGAGTATGACATCTGGCTCAATCCGGAAAAATGTGTGTTCGGAGTTCCTTCTGGTAAATTGCTTGAGTTCATCATCTACCATAGAGGAATAGAGACTAATTCGGCTAAGATTTGTGCTCTATCCGCACTTGCAATTTCCACAAAGTTGAAGCATGTCCAGAGGCTTGCTGGGTGCATAGCGGCGTTAAGCCACTTTATCTCCCTCCTCGGAGAGAATGCTTTGCCGCTCTATAAGCTGCTCAAACGGACTAACAAATTCGAGTGGACCGACGAAGCAACGACAGCGTTAGAAGAAATTAAAACACTGCTGGCAACAAACCCCATCCTCACTGCACCGGGCGCTCATGAGCCCATGTTATTGTACATATAGGCCACCAATCAAGTTGTTAGCGCGGTGCTCATCTTTGAACGAGATGAGGAGGGACACAAATTCCAGACTCACAAGTCGGTCTATTACGTGTCAGAGGTACTAATGCAGTGCAAGTCCAGATACCCGCATTACCAGAAGATAGCCTACACAGTGTTCATGGCAACAAGGAAACCTAGACATTACTTCCAAGAGTGTGTGGTAACAGTGGCATCTGAGGTCCCCCTGAATGATATAATCAACAACAGGGGTGCCATCGGCCGCATAGCCAAGTAGGTCACTGAGCTCCTTCCCTTTGAAATAACCTACAAGTCGCATCGTGCCATAAAATCTCAGGTGTTGGGAGATTTCCTGGCTGAATGGACAGAGGCCAAGCTTCCGAAGGAATACAGTGCATACTCCCATTGGACAATGTACTTTGGTGGATCCAAAACCCTGGCCGGACTAGGGGCTGGAGTTATCCTCACATCCCTCATAGGCGACAACGTACGATACATGTTGCAAATCATGTATGCCGACTCCAACAATGCAACCAAATATAAGGCTCTCCTTCATGGTCTTCGGATGGCAGTATCAATGGGCATACGATGGCTAGAGGTATGGAGAGAGTCCAACTTGGCCACCTCCCAAATTAATGGTGAATTCGACGCCAAAAACCCGGAGATGGCGGCATATAGAAATGCTGTCCTCAAGATATCAGCCTGGTTCGAGGGGCTGGAATTTCACCACGTCGCTCGCGAAAACAACCAAGTCATCGACATATTGGATCATATGGGAGCCAAGCCCGATCCTGCCCAAAGAACACTTTTTTGGAGCAGCTCTTTTAGCCTTCCATAGTATGGCAAGACGATGACAATGGCGCTGGTCCAAATACCTCGGACGAGGTTGTTCCCCCTGTCAACAAATCGGACGATCACATAATCGACAGCTCCGTAATGAATGAAACGCCTTCGGCTCATGAGGTATTGGCAGTAATCGCACCATGGACAGAGCCCTTCCTCGCCTACCTTGTTCGCCAGGTACTCCCCGACGATCATACATAGGCACGACACATAGTTCGTCAATCCAAGGCCTACAAAGTACACGAGGGTGAGTTATACAAGAAAAGCACAACTGGAGTATTACAGCGATGCATATCCAAGGAAGAACGGGAGCTTCTCGCTGAAGTCCACGCAAGCATGGGCGGCCATCATGTCGTGGCAAGATCCTTAGTTAGCAAGGCCTTCCGAGCCGGTTTCTTTTGGCCCACAGCTCGGACGGACACCCATTCACTTGTCAAACATTGCGTGGGGTGTCAGCTCTTCGCAAACCAAAGTCACATGCCTCCAACAACTCTTCGGACTATTCTGATCACTTGGCCTTTCGCGGTCTGGGGGCTAGACATGGTTGGACCCCTTAAAGGGGGACCAAGAAATATAAATACCTGCTCGTCATGGTTGACAAATTCACTAAGTGTATAGAGGCAAAGCCCGTGAAATTGGCCAAGTCCGGACCATTTATCGACTTCGTATGCGGCATGGTGCATCGTTACGGTGTCCCGCATAGTATAATAATGGATAATAGATCCAATTTCATGGCCTAAGAGGTCAAGGACTAGTGCGCAAAAATGGGCATTAAGCTAGATTATGCATCGGTCTATCATCCGTAGACCAATGGACAAGTCGAACGAGCAAACGGTCTCATTATGAGCGTCATTAAGCCATGTTTGGTCCGATCTCTTCATGAGTCCGACTGCCATTGGGTGGAGGAGCTCGACTCCGTTTTATGGGGCCTGCGCACCACTCCGAATAGATCGACGCGTTACACACGATTCTTCATGGTCTATGGGGCTGAGGCAGTCCTCCCTTGTGACATTATTCACAACGTACCAAGAGTGCGCATGTACGAGGAAAAGGAGGCCTAGTTGGATCGGCAGGACGACCTAGATGCCTTAGAAGGAGAGCGCAACATAGCTCTGGCTTGCTCTATGTTTTATCAGCAGCAAGCATGACGCTACCAGAGTAGGGAGGTCAGGGCAAAAGCATACGACATAGCCGAACTCGTCCTATGGCTCCCTGAGAAGCAGAAGCATAAACTCAACCCCAAATGGGAGGGCCCCTTCATCATCGACGAAGTACTCGCGGGAGGAGCCTATCGTCTTCGAAGCCCATCAGATAATCGCCTTGAACCAAACCCATGGAATATGGCTCGTCTTTAGCGCTTTTACGTATAAACCAATGTCGTCCAATTCTCCAATACTTTTATTTTTTTGTTTTCTTGTATTTCCCTCTTTCTTTCTTTGCTGTTTGATAGGATCCACTTTCTTTTTCCTACGTTCGGTTAAATCGATCTTGTACCAAGGTTATTGGCATACACCATAAAGTGTTAAATCCGAACACAACACCCAGGGGCTTCTTCTCAAGGCCAATGTTATTACAAGTATTCACTTGCACTTATCGTGTGCACACGTTTCCTTTGTCACATCCAAGCCATCATATGCATCAATTCAAGCTAAGATTTTGCCAAGATGGGTTGCCTCGCTTGTGCGATTACCTCTACGTTCTCGACTGTTCGGCTAGAGGGTAAAGGGAGCACCTCTGTGATTGTTACGACCGGGTCATCCGGACACGTACCTCATACGGGCGAAGCCGAAATCTAGCTATGTTACGTAGAAAATTGATCGACTGTGACGGAAACACCTTATACGGCTCTGGTCGTTATCACCATTGTTTGGGTTTATCCTTCCCAAAGCACAATTAGCCGCATACTAAAAGTATGCGGACTTCTATCTACGATCTTTGTAGAGGCTTGATGAAAGGTATCGATAGAGGTACTATTTTCCTCGGAAGATGTTTCTTACGCTAAGCTGTAATATAACATATCTTTCTGTGTACTTTCTGTCTGTTCGCACCACATGGCCGGATTGCTTGGTTCCCTGAGTATAGTTTACTCTTTTGGAGTGGCAAACAAGGAGGAACACTCCCGAGCTCTTCGCACGGGAGGGAGAAGCCGATGGCCGGTTAAGACAAAGTTTACAACACAAACTGTTTATACATAAGTACATATAAATTACATGTTCGGCTGGTGATTGAGATTATTGATTATGGTGTCAAGGGGGCAGTCCTCTTGTGAAAGATGGGCGACAGGCATCACCTGGTCATACACCAGGTGGAGTGGCACTTCTTGCCCATCCGATCCCACAAGACCAACCCGCGCCATATGCTCGGGATTAAGTCTGGTGTAACGGGTCTTGATCATGGCCCATGCTTCCCGTGCTCCTTCCCGGCAAGCCGAAGTCTTCCACAGCTCGAACCTACTCCGGGCTCCCTTGAATCGATTGTCTAGTTCAGCTAGCCCTTCAGGAGGCTGTTCGGTCGGCCATAGTGCCTTGACCATGCTTTTCATCGCTTTCCGCGCATGCCCATGGAGAGCGGTCATCTCTTTCAGCAGGTTCCCCTGATATGATCCGAGTTCTTCTTCAGGGCGTCCGGACAGGAGGCATGTACAAGAGGCAAGGGCATACTTACTTTTACTTCCCCTATACGAAATATCTATTGATGATAGAATCGCACTTACTGAACATGCCCTTTTGAAGTTTTTGGTTTTCTTCTTGGGTCTATGCCAATTGAATTTTCAAATTCTTAATTTCTTCGGCCTGCTTTTGCATTGCAAGATAGCCAGCCCCGTGTTGGGACTCGGTGTAACGTTGAGAGTCTCAGGCCTCCCCCAACTGCCTTTGGATATGCCCTATTGATTCAGCTGCTACATGGAATCCTTGCGTCGAGCATATGAATATATTAAGATTAGCAGTAAAGGCACACTCACCATGGGCCTCCCGGGTGAAGCTCTTCACTTGCTCCAGTTCGGCCTTCATAGACTTAACTTCTATGCGGCTATCTTCCAGCTCCTTGGCTAATTGCTCAGCATGTTGCTTCGAAGCCCGCGTCAGCAGTCAAACACTGTCGAGATCCTTAATTCCCTTTTCCAAACCAAACTAAGGCTCGGGGGCTACTGGGTCTACATGAGTGTTTGGACTCTATAAAAACCGATCCCTTACCTGCATGCCGGTTGATATGAGCTTCATAGCTTCGCCGAACCCGGCTCAAGCAACACCAATGTGCGCGCCCGCTGAGCGTAGTACGCTGAACTCTTGTTCAGAGAATATTGGATGCTGCATGGCCTCCCACCATCACCGGTGATTCATGGCGCTCCCCACCTCTGAGTTGGTGACAAATACACCATCACCAGAATCGGTAGGCGCTGGATTGGCCATGGATGCTTCTATAACAGGAGCCGTATGAGCTATAGCTCGCGAATTTCGGGCGCCTCCGGACACACGGGTAACCTCTTTGACAGGAGAGGACTGGGCATTTCGGCTAAGTATTTCAATAAAAAAAACTGTTGTAAGACTCTATTGATTGTGACAATGAGCGGATAACCGAATAATGTACCTTTGGGGCGAGCAGGCAGGCGGATTCTTTCCTATGGCCGGCTCTTTGGTAGGATCCTTGTTGTCCCCCAACTCGATCGCAGCTTCGTCTGCTGATGTATGGCGCGCGGATCGACGATGGTTGGGAGTCGGGGCCAGTGCGTTCGGGGCGCTGTTGGTAGCTTGCCTCTTGCGGGACGAGCTTTTCTTCTTCTTGCCCATTACAGGGATGGAGAATGACCCAGGGCAATCGACTATGATAGCCACTAGGGATTGGTCGAGGCTATCCTTGTAATAGACTACGTCTTCGACGTCAAGTAGAAGATCCGGGTCCTCGTTGAAACCCGGATCATTGTTGTGTGAATGGTTGTCAGGCTGAGGAGCCGGACAGTTGACTGTCTTGATGAAACTCCTCCATTCCTATTCATGCAAGGCTTCGGTTAAATAAAGTGTGGAATGGAAACCCCGAATTATGTTCATGATAGAAAAAAGGGCTTACCCATTCGATGGGAGTATGGGCCGAATATCCTTCCTTGGTCGCCCACCGAACAATGTCCTCTTGCTCTCCTTTGTACAAGTCGGCAAGTGTGGCAGCCAACACTGTTGGATTGGCGGGCCCTAGTCTTCGGGAGCGCGTGGTGTCACTTGTCCCATTGTATTGACACAAGGGGTGTACCCTCTGTTGGAGGGGCTGTACACACTGGGAGATGGTAGCGGCCATGACATTAATCATGGTAAGTTGGTGGTGGATGAGCATCCGCACCTGAGCTGCTAGGCGTCCCACTTCGACGCTTTCTTCCTGGGACGAACTCCTCGGCCACCAGTTGTATGTTTTCTTTGGGAGGGCATCGAAGTATTCGGGAAGACCTGTCCGAGTTGGCTCGAACAGGGGGACGTCTTCAATATAGAACCACTCCGAAGTCCACTCTTCGGATTTATTAGGTGTGCCCACCAGATACCGTGTCCCCGCTATGCGGCACACTTCAGCGCCGCCGACCTCCAAAATTGTCTTGTCCCGAGTTCGGGGAACAAGACAGAAGTATTTTCTCCACAAATCGAAGTGCGCTTCGCACCCCAGAAACATCTCGCAAAGAGCAACAAAGCCCGAGATGTGCAAGATGGACGCTGGAGTAAGGTGGTGGAGTTGGATCCCGTAGAACTCCAACAACCCCCTTAGGAATGGGTGGATGGGAAACCCAAGGCCTCGAATGAGAAAAGGTATCAAGCATACGCGTTCCCCCTTGTTAGGATTGGGGAAACGATTGACGAAAACTTCGTCGTTGTAAGAAAGTAGACTGGCGCGGGTCGTCGCCAGGTCTGAAGAAGGTAGATATCCCTGTTGGAAGTATGCCCTAGAGGCAATAATAAATTGGTTATTATCATATTTCCTTCTTCATGATAATCTTTATTATCCATGCTATAATTGTATTCATCAGAAACTCAGATACATGTGTGGATACATAGACAACACCATGTCCCTAGTATGCCTGTAATAGACTAGCTCGTTGATCAAAGATGGCTATGGTTTCCTAGTAATGGACATGAGATGTCATTTGATAACGGGATCACATCATTAGGAGAATGATGTGATGGACAAGACCCAAACTATAAACATAGCATATGATCGTGTCAGTTTATTGCTACTGTTTTCTGCATGTCAAGTATCTATTTCCTATGACCATGAGATCATGCAACTCACTGAAACCGGAGGAGTGCCTTGTGTGTATCAAATTTCGAAACGTAACTAGGTGACTATAAAGCTACTTTACAGGTAGCTCCGAGGGTGTTTGTTGGGTTGGCATGGATCAAGACAGGGATTTGTTACTCCGTGTGACGGAGAGGTATCTTAGGGCCCACTCGGTAATACAACATCACAATAAGCCTTGCAAGCAATCTGCCTAAGTGTTAGACACGGGATCTTGTGTTACGGAACGAGTAAAGAGACTTGCTGGCAACGAGAATGAACTAGGTATGAAGATACCGACGATCGAATCTTGGCATAGAGAACAAAGGGAACATCATACGGGATTAACTGAATCCTTGACATAGAGATTCAACCGATAAAGATCTTCTTAGAATATGTAGGAACCAATATGGGCATCCAGGTCCCGCTATTGGTTATTGACCGTAGAGGTGTATCGGTCATGTCTACATAGCTCTCGAACCCGCAGGGTCTGCACACTTAAGGTTCGGTGACGTTTCGGTAGTATAGAGTTATGTATGGTGGTGACCGAAGTTTTTTCAGAGTCCCAGATGAGATCTCGGAAATCACGATGAGCTCCGGAATGGTCCAGAGGTAAAGATTGATATATAGGAAGTCCTGTTTTGGGCACCGGAAAAGTTATGGGCTCATCGGTAGTGTACCGGGAGTGCCGGGAGGGTGCCGTGGGACCATCGGGAGGGGATTTCGACCCAAGAGACTACATGGGCTGTGGGAGAAGGAATACCAACCCTTAGTGGGCTTGCTGAAGTCCTACAGAAGGCCCATGCGGATAGGGAAGAAAACCCAAGGTGGAAAGAAGGCAAAAGTGGGAAAATAAGGAAGGAGTCCTAATCCTACTAGGAGTGGAGGAGGAGGACTCCTCCCTCCCACTTTGGCCAAACTTGGGTTCGCTCCCTTTGGAGCCAAGCCTCCTCCCTCCCCTCCTCCTATATATACTAGAGGTTTTGTGGGTTTTTGACACAGAAAACCAGCCACGTGCTGCCCTCTTCTCTAGATCGTAGTTTCTCCTCAAGATTGGTTTTATGGTGCTTAGGCGAAGCCCTGCTGGAATAGCTCCACCACCATCGCCGCAACACCGTCACGCTTCCGGAGAACTCATCTACCTCTCTGCTTCCTCTTGCCGGATCAAGAAGGCAGAGGTCGTCATCGAGCTGTACGTGTGCCGAATGCGGAGGTACCGTCCGTTCGGCACTAGACCGGAAGGACCACAATGGGATCGTGGGACGGCTCGTGATGAGATCGTGGGACAGATCGTGATTGGATCATGAAGGCATTCAACTACATCAACCGCATTTCTTAACGCTTACTCTTAGCGATCTACAAGGGTATGTAGATCCACTCTCCCTCTCGTAGATGCTCATATCCTAGATTGATCTTGGTGAAGCGTAGGAAATTTTTTGTTTCCCATGCAACGTTCCCCAACAGTGGCATCATGAGCTATGTCTATGTGTAGATGAGATCTCGAGTAGAACACAAAGAGTTTGTGTGCATTTATGCTTAGATTGCTTCCTCCCATGGTCGTGTTTTGGTTCAACTTAGTCGTACGCTTACGAGAGACCGGTTCCATTGAATGACGTGTAACTTCGTTGCACAAAGATGGATGGCGGGTGTATGTTTCTCCTACTTTAGTTGGATCAGATTCGAGAAGGGCGGTCCTTGAGAAGGTTGAAAAGCAATTTATGTATCACCGTTGTGGTTTTGCGTAGGTGAGAATTGTTCTTGCTAGATACCCGTAGCAGCCACGTAAAACTTGCAACAACAATTAGAGGACGTCTAACTTGTTTTTGCAGGGTATGTTGTGATGTGATATGGCCAATTACATGATGAGATATATGTGATCTATGAGATGATCATGTATTGTATAGAATATCACGACTTGCATGTCGATGAGTACGACAACCGACAGGAGCCATATGGTTGTCTTTAATTATTGTATGACTTGTGTGTCAATCATTAAGTGCTATGTAATGCTTTACTTTATCACTAAGCGGTAGCGATAGTAGTAGAAGCACGGTGGGCCTGACACCCCGATGGCGACACGTTGATGGAGATCAAGTTTATGGAGATCTTCATGTCATGCCAGTGACGATGGAGATCATGCGGGTGCTTTCAGGATGGAGATCAAAAGCACAAGTTCATGGCCATATCATGTCACTTATGATTTGCATGTGATGTTAATCCTTTTATGCACCTTGTTTTGCTTAGGACAACGGTAGCACTATAAGGTGACCCCTCACTTAAATTTCAAGATAAATTGTGTTTTCCTCGAGTGTGCAACATTGCGAAAGTTTGTCATGTCGAGACACCACGTGATGATCGGGTGTGATAGACTCTACGTTCACATACAATAGGTGCAAGCCACTGTTGCCCATGCGGAATACCCGGGTTAAACTTGACGAGCCTAGCATGTACAGACATGGCCTCAGAACACAAGTGACCGAAAGGTCGAACATGAGTCATATAGTAGATATGATCAACATGATGTTCACCATTGAAACCACCTCAACTCACGTGATGATCGGACTTGAGTTGGTGAATTTGGATCATGTGTCACTTGAATGACCGGAGGGATGTCAATTTGAGTGGGAGTTCTTAAGTAATATGATTAATTGAACTCTTTATCATGAACATTGTCAGTAGTGTCTTTGCAATTATGTTGTAGTTACAGGCTCACACTGTAGCTCCCTTGAATTTTTATATGTTCCTAGAGAAATAGAGTTGAAAGATGATGGTGGCAATATTGCGGACTGGGTCCATGATCTGAGGATTGTCCTCATTGCTGCACAGAAGGCTTATGTCTTTAATGCGCCGCTCGGTGCGCCACCCCCTCTAGCGTCGTCTGTAGATGTTGTGAACATCCGATAGGCACGTTCCGATGACTACTTGATAGTTTAGTGCATCATGCTTTACGACTTAGAATTGAGGCTCCAAAAACGTTTTGAACGTCACGGAACATATGAGATGTTCTAAGAGCTGAAATTGGGATCTCAGGCCCGTGCCCGTGTTGTGAGATATGAGATCTCCAACAATATTCTTTGCCTGCAAGATGAAGGAGATTAGCTGAATCGTTGAGCATGTGCTCGGATTGTCTGGGTGCTACAATCACTTGAATCGAGTGGGAGTTGATCTTCCGTATAAGAAAGTGATTGATATAGTTTTCCATGTCACTGTCACTAAGCTACTAGAGCTTCGTGTTGAACTATAAAATGTTAGGGATGGAAATAATGATCCCTGAGCTATTTGCAATATTTGATGTCGCGAAGGTAGAAATCAAGAAGGAGCATCAAGTGTTGATGGTTAGTAAAACCACTAGTTTCGAGAAGGGCAAGGGCAAGGAGGGAAACTTCATGGATGGCAAGTCAGTTCCCAAAGTTGAACCCAAACCCGAGACTAAGTGCTTCTATTATGAGGAGAGCGGTCGCTGAAGCGGAACAACCCTAGATACTTGGTAGATAAGAAGGCTGGCAACGTCGACAAAAGTATATTTTGATATACGTGTTATTGATGTGTACCTTGCTAGTACCCCTAGTAGCACCTGGGTATAGGATACCGGTTCGGTTGCTAAATGTTAGTATCTCGAAATAAAAGCGACGGAATAAACGAAGACTAGCTAAGTGTGAGGTGACGATGTATGGTGGAAATGTTTCCAAGGTTGATGTGATCAGCATCGCACGCTTTCTCTACCTTCGGGATTAGTGACAAACCTAAATAAATGTTATTTGGTGTCTGCATTAAGCCTGAACATGATTGGATCGTGTTTATTGCAACACGGTTATTCATTTAAGTTAGAGAATAATGGTTATTCTATTCACATGAATAATACCTTCAATGGTAATGCACCCAGTGAGAATGGTTTGTTGAATCTTGATCGTAGTAATACACATGTTCATAACATTGATGCCAAAAGATGCAAAGTTAATAATGATAGTGCCACATACTTGTGGCACTGCCGCTAAATGTCATATTGGTATAAATCGCATGAAGAAAGTCCATGTTGATGGATCTTTGGACTCATTCGGTTTCAAATCGGTTGAGACATGCAGACCATGCCTCTTAGGCAAGATGGCTACAAACCCCGTTTTCAGTATGATGGATCGGGCTAGTATGATACATATTGATGTATACGATCCAATGAGTGTTGTAGCGTGCGATGGATATCATTATTTTCTTACCTCCACTGATGATTTGAGTAGATATAGTGTATATTTACTTAATGAAACACAAGTATGAAGTGTTTGAAAAGTTCAAGAAAAAATAGAGTGAAGTTTGAGATCATCGTGATGAGAAGATAAAATGTCTACGATATGATCGTGGAGGTGAATATATGAGTTACGAGTTTGGTATACAACTTAAGATAATGTGAAAGTTGTTTCACAACTCACGCCACCTAGAACACCATAGTGTGATGGTGTGTCCATACGTCGTAGTCGTGCTCTATTGGATATGGTGCGAATTGTGATGTCTCTTATCGTTTTGCCACTATCATTTTGGGGTTATGAATTAGAGACAACCACATTCACTTTAAATAGGGCACCATCTAAATCCGTTGAGATGACACCATATGGTTCGGCAGAAACCTAAGCTGTAATTTCGTAGAGTTTGGGAATGCGCCACTTATGTCTGATAAGCTCGAACCCAAAGCGGAAAAATGCATCTTCATAAGATACATTAAGAACAGTTGGGTATACCTTCTATCTCAGATCCGAGTACATAGTGTTTGTTGCTAAAACTGGGTCCTTTCTCGAGAAAAAGTTTTCTCGAAAGAATTGAGTGGGAGGAAGATAGAACTTGATGAGGTTGTCGAACCTTTGTTTCAACAAGAGAGTAGTGCAGCACAGAAAGATGTTTGTGTGGAACCTACGTCAGTTGAAGAGGACGTAAATGATGATGATCATGAAGCTTCAGATCAAGTTACTATCAAACCTCGTAGGTCGACAAGGACGCATACTGCTCCTGAGTGGTACGACAACCCTGTCTTGGAGGTCATGTTGTTGGAGAACAATGAACCTACGAGCTATGGAGAAGCGATGATCGGCCCGGATTCTAACAAATGGTTAGAGGCCATGAAATCCGAGAAAGGACCCATGTATGAAAACCAAGTATAGACTTTGGTAGACTTGCTCGTTGGACGGCAGGTCGTCGAGTACAAATGGACCTTTAAGATGAAGACAAACGCTGATGGTAAATGTCACCATTTATAAATCTTGACTTGTCGCAAAGAAGTTTCCGACAAGTTCAAGGAGTTGACTGCGATGAGACTTTCTCACTCGTAGTGATGCTAAAGTCTGTTGGAATTATGTTAGCAGTTGCTGCATTTTTCAATTATGAAATCTGGGAGATGGATGTCAAAACATCGTTTCCTTAACGGTTTACTTGAGGAAAGGTTGTATGTGATACAACGAGAAGGTTTTGTCAGTCCTAAGGATGCTAAAAGGTGTGTGAGCTCCAGCAATCCTTCTATGGGCTGGAGCAAGCATCTCTGAGCTGGAATATATGCTTTGATGAGGTGATCAAAGTTTTTGAGTCTATACAAAGTTTATGAGAAACTTGTATTTACAATAAACTGAGTGGGAGCACTATAGAATTTTTGATAAGCATATGTGGTTGACATATTATTGATCGAAAATGATGTAGAATTTCTGGAAAGCATAAATGGTTGTTTGAAAAGAGTTTTTCAAAGGAAGACCTGGATAAAGCTACCTAATTGTTGAGCATCAAGATCTATAGAAATAGATCAAGATGCTTGATGAGACTTTCAATGAGTACATACCTTGACAAGATTTTGAAAGAGTTCAAAATGGATCAGTTAGAGAAAGAGTTCTTGCCTGATTTATAAGGTGTGAAGTTGAGTAAGACTCAAAGCTCGACCATGGTAGAAGAAAGAGAAAGGATGAAGGTCGTCCCCTATGCTTTAGCCATAGGCTCTATATAGTATGCCATGCTGTGTACTGCACCTGTGTGTGCCTTGCCATGAGTCCGTCAAGGGGTACAAGAGTGATCCAGGAGTGGATCACTAAACAGCTGTCAAGATTATCCTTAGTAACTAAAAGACTAAGGAAATGTTTCTCGGTTATGGAGGTGATAAAGAGTTCCGCGTAAAGAGTTATGTCGATGCAAGCTTTAACACCAATCCGAATGACTCTTAGTAGCAATCCGGATATGTATAGTGGAGCAGCCATTTGGAATAGCTCCAAGTGGAGTGTGGTGTACGTGTCTATAGTATGACATAGAGATTTGCAAAGTACACACAGATCTGAATGTCGCAGACCCGTTGACTAAAAGACCTCTCTCACATGCAAAGCATGATCGAGCCCCAGAACTCATTGGGTGTTAGATTCATAACAATGCGAATCATATGGTGATGTGAACTAGATTATTGACTCTAGTGCAAGTGGGACACTGTTAGAAATATGCCCTAGAGGCAATAATAAATTGGTTATTATCATATTTCCTTGTTCATGATAATCTTTATTATCCATGCTATAATTGTATTGATCGGAAACTCAGAGACATGTGTGGATACATAGACAACACCATGTCCCTAGTGTGCCTCTAATAGACTAGCTCGTTGATCAAAGATGGCTATGGTTTCCTAGTCATGGACATGAGATGTTATTTCATAACGGGATCACATCATTAGGAGAATGATGTGATGGACAAGACCCAAACTATAAACGTAGCATATGATCGTGTCAGTTTATTGCTACTGTTTTCTGCATGTCAAGTATCTGTTCCTATGACCATGGGATCATGCAACTCACTGACATCGGAGGAGTGCCTTGCGTGTATCAAATGTCACAACGTAACTGGGTGACTATAAAGGTACTCTACAGGTATCTCCAAGGGTGTCTATTGGGTTGGCATGGATGAAGACTGGGATTTATTACTCCGTGTGATGGAGAGGTATCTCAAGGCCCACTCGGTAATACAACAGCACAATAAGCCTTGCAAGCAATGTGACTAAGTCTTAGCCACGAGATCTTGTGTTATGGAACGAGTAAACAGAATTGTCGGCAATGAGATTGAACTAGGTATGAAGATACCGACGATTGAATCTCGGGCAAGTAACATACCGAAGAACAAAGGGAACATCATACGGGATTAACTGAATCCTTGATATATAGGTTCAACCGATAAAGATCTTCGTAGAATATGTAGGAACCAATATGGGCATCCAGGTCCCGCTATTGGTTATTGACCGTAGAGGTGTCTCGGTCATGTCTACATAGTTCTCGAACCCGCAGGGTTTGGACACTTAAGGTTCGGTGACGTTTCGGTAGTATAGAGTTATGTATGGTGGTGACCAAAGGTTGTTCGGACTCCTGGATGAGATCCCGGACATTATGAGGAGCTCCAGAATGGTCCGAAGGTAAATATTGATATATAGGAAGTCCTGTTTTGGTCACCGGAAAAGTTTTGGGCTCATCGGTAGTGTACCAGGAGTGCTGGGAGGGTGTCGGGGGACCATCGGGAGGGGTATTTCGACCCAAGATACTACATGGGCTGTGGGAGAAGGAATACCAGCCCTTAGTGGGCTTGCTGAAGTCCCACAGAAGGCCCATGCGGCTAGGGAAGAAAACCCAAGGTGGAAAGAAGGCAAAAGTGGGAAAATAAGGAAGGAGTCCTAATCCTACTAGGAGTGGAGGAGGAGGACTCTTCCCTCCCACTTCGGCCGAACTAGGGTTCGCTCCCTTCGGAGGCAAGCCTCCTCCCTCCCCTCCTCCTATATATACTAGAGGTTTTGAGGGTTTTTGACACAGAAAAATAGCCACATGCTGCCCTCTTCTCTAGATCGTAGTTTCTCCTCTAGATTGGTTTCAGCGATGCTTAGGTGAACCCCTGCTGGAATAGCTCCACCACCATCGCCGCAACGCTATCATGCTGCTGGAGAAATCATCTATCTCTCCGCTCCCTCTTGATGGATCAACAAGGCGGAGATCGTCATCGAGCTGTACGTGTGCTGAACGCGGAGGTGCCGTCCATTTGACACTAGATCGGAAGGACCACGATGGGATCACGGGACGTCGCGTGATGAGATTGCGGGACGGACCATGATTGGATCGTGAAGACATTCGACTACATCAACCGCATTTCTTAACGCTTCCGCTTAGCGATCTACAAGGGTATGTAGATCCACTCTCCCTCTCGTAGATGCTCATCTCCTAGATTGATCTTGGTGAAGCGTAGTAAATTTTTTGTTTCCCATGCAACGCTCCCCAACAATCGATGGGTCTCCATATTGCGGAGCCGCAAGAGTGTGACGGAGTAGCTAGTCCAGTCCCCTGCGCGTGAGCCGTAGGGGCGCGCGGAGGAACTGGGGGTAGTAGCCATGTTTTTCGTGGAGCTTCCGCTAGGAGTTTCTTTCAATGGTGAGGAAGAGGATGTGGTCTGAACCACGGCTTTGTTTAATTAAATGGGTGGTGCCTCCTCTATGAAGGGTTAAGATTGTAAAAATCACCGACCACTGGCCTCCCCACGACGCACGAAAATCGAGGAACCCACGCGGTTATTATAAATGGACCTGCGCCTGCGACGCTTGGGATCTTGCCAAAGACTGGTCGGTTGCCGAACAAGGAGGAGTGAGGGGCTCGCCTCGCAAGCCGAAGATGATGACACAGGGAGATTGACCGAATATGCATCAGCGTTGAAGGCTAGTCCGGGGGCTACCGAGGGAGTCATGGATTAGGGGGCCCTCGGATAGTCGGCCTATTGTGTGTGGGCCAAACTGTATGGGCCGCGAGGTGAGCATTGGATGATCAGGATCACCTACGCTGGGATGGAAGCTTCGAGGATCCATGACGTACTATCCAAGTTATCAAACGTAGATAGGCATGTTTATCTCTTCGGCATGTAACCGACCATGTGTAATAGCCTTAGGCACCCTCGGCGTCTATATAAGCTGGAGGGTTTTAGGTGACAGGGCAACTCATCTAGGGTTAACTATACGATCTCGAGGTAGATCAACTCTGTAAGCCCCCATATCATCAATACAACCAAGCAGGATGTAGGGTATTACCTCCATAAGAGGGCCCGAACCTGGGTAAATCCGAGTCCCCTTCGTCTCCTGTTACCGTCGATTCTAGTCTCATAGTTTGGGACCCACTACCCGAGATTCACCGGTCTTGACACCGGCAGTCGACGCCCTGATGGCTAGTGCCTCCCTAGTGGCCCTTCTACCCCCGTTCCCTGGCCTAAAAATTCACATATATTCCAAAAACCCTAGAGGGCATCCCCCAACACTTTTTCCACCATCGCAAGTCTCTGTTCCCCCATGATCCCATCTGCAGCTCCATTCCGGCACCTCACCGGAGGGGGGATTGATCACGGAGGGCCTCTTCATCAATAGTGCTGCCCTCATGATGATGTGTAAGTAGTTCATCATAGACCTACGGGTCCGTAGTCAGTACCTAGATGGCTATCTTTCTCTATCTTTTGATCTTCAATACAATAATCATTGCATCTTCGCTTTGATCTACCCGATGTAATTCTTTTGTATAGTGTGTTTGTTTGTATCCGATGAATTGTGGGTTTATGTTTAAGATTATTCACAAAAAGTATTTGTCTCACCTATGAATATTATGATTTTTATTTGCATGATCATTACAGCTTAGTAAATCTCTCTGATCTATTGAAATAGTTTGGTCAACTAGATTGATATTTCTTTAGTGAGAGGGGTGCGTTGTAGTGGGTTTAATCTCGCGGTGCTCTATATCCCAATTACAGAAGGAGACAAGACACGTATTTGTATTGTTTCTAGTAAGGATAAAACGATGGGATTAATTCGTATTAATTTATTTCTCTCTGTCTACATCATGTCAATGTTCTCCAAGCATTACTCTGTTTTACTTAATACTCGAGAAGCATGCTGGATAGCGATCGATGGGTGGAGTAATAGTAATAGGTGCAGGCAGGAGTCGACCTATTTGCTTATGGACGTGATGCCTATATATACACATGATCATTGCCCATGAATATCACATAACTATGCGATTTTCTATCGATTGCCCAACAGTAATTTGTTTACCCACCGTATGTTGCCTACATGAGAGATGCCGTTAGGGAACTATGGCCCATGGATCTATTCACTTATATCTTTACAAAACCTACCATTACCTTGATGCCATTATTTACCTTTTATTTTATTTTGCAATTTGAAATTATCTATTATTATCTGCACACTTCACTTGCTTGCAAATAATGAGATCAAGGGGATTGACTACCCTCTTGCCGCGTTAGGTGCAAGTTGCTTGCTCTTTTGTGTGCAGCCGCTGAAGATGGTTTTGGATTGATATTCCTATTAGTTCGATAAACCTTGGTTTCTTAATTGGGGGAAATACTTATCCATATTGTGCTGCAATTACCCATTCCTCTTCAGGAAAAACCAGACATAGGTCACAAGTATCACTCCATTATTGCAGTTACCGGTAATGAACGAGCACCCTTGAGCACATTGTTGAAACATTCAACTAGGTTGCTCGTCATGTCGCCATATCACCTACCTCCATCATCATGAGTGCGTGCCTGCTTGTGCTTCTTGATGATATTCCTTGTTAAGAATTATTTCCAAGCTTCGTTCAGTGATACTTGTAAATTGCTTTGTGATGTCTACTACGCAACTTTATTCTTGTAGACACGTGTTGGGCCTCCAAGCGCAGAGTTTTGTAGGACAGTAGAAATTTTACCTCAAGTTGATGACCTAAGGTTTATCAGTCCGTGAGAGGTGTAGGATGAAGAGGGTCTCTCTCAAACGACCCTGCAACCAAATACAAGAAATCTCTTGTGTCCCCAACACAGCCAATACAATGGCAAATTGTATAGGTGCACTAGTTCGGCGAAGAGATGGTGATAAAAGTGTAGTATGGATGGTAGAAATATATTTTTATAATCTGAATAAATAAAACAGCAAAGTAAACGGGAACAACAACGGTATTGCAATGCTTGAAAACAAGGCCTAGGGTCCGTACTTTCGCTAGTGCAAGTTCTCAACACTGCTAACATAGTTGGATCATATGACCACCCCTCAAAGTGGGATAAAGAATTATTCCCGAGTTCCTATTAGGAGAGAAAAAAAGATAGAAATTGTTTGTAGGGCACGAAACCACATCAAAGCTATTATTTCCGTTTGATCTATCCTAGAGTTCGTACTAAAATAACGCAAGCTATCCTTTCCGATCGATCTACTCAAGAGTTCATACTAGAATACCACCAAAGAAAATTCATATTCATAATACTCAATCCACACAAAGAACTACAAGGGGTCCCCAAAGTTTCTATCGGAGAAAAGATAATAAAAACATGCATGAACCCCTATGAATAGATTACCCCAATATAACCGCGGGAATCCACAAGTTGAGTGCCATAACGTATATCAAGTGAACCAATAAGATAGCCCAATGTCACCTCAAGTATTCATACCGCAAGACATACATCATGTGTTCCCAAATCTGAACATTCAATCCGACATAACAAAACTTCAAAGGGTAAAGATTCAATTCATCACAATAAGAGTATAGAGGGGAGAAACATCATATGATCCATCTATATTAACAAAGACCATGATATAGATCGCGCGAGAGAGATATTAAACACATAGCTACTAGTACAAACCCTCAGCCCTGAGGGTGGACTACTCCCTCCTCATCGTGGTGGCCACCGGGATGATGAAGATGGCCATCGGAGATGATTCCGCCCTCTGGCAGGGTGCCAGAACGGGGTCTAGATTGGTTTTCGATGGCTACAGAGCCTTGCTGCGGCGGAACTTCTGATCTAGGGATTCCTCGGAGGGTTTCGGAATATTTGGGAATTTATAGTGCAAACAGGGGGTGTGGGCAGCCACCGAGGTGGGCACAACCCACCTGGGCGCGCCAGGGGCCCAGGCGCGACCTGGTGGGTTGTGCCCCCTCGGGGCACCCCCCCATGTGCAGCTCTGGCCCATTGGGTTCCTTCTGGTCCAAAAAAAATCTCCAAAAAGTTTTGTGATGCTTGGACTCCGTTTGATATTGATTTCCTGCGATGTAACAAGCGAAAAATAGCAACTGGCACTGGGCACTGGGTCAATAGGTTAGTCCGAAAAAATGATATAAAGTTGCTATAAAATGATTGTTAAACATCCAAGAATGATAAAATAACAACATGAATACTTCATAAATTATAGATACTTTGGAGACGTATCAGCATCCCCAAACTTAATTCCTACTCGTCCTCGAGTAGGTAAATGATAAAAGAAATAATTTATGAAGTGTGAATGCTAGAAAGTGCATAAGTTTGATCAATGATAATTTCAATCACCTTTCCTAGCATCATTATAGCAATTCTTTTCTCATAAAGTTTTCTCATGTTAAAGTAGCAACCAATTCACATGTTAAGGTTCAAACAATGAATTCTCTTGAAACCCATCAACCTATGTTCTCAGTCACCAAGCAATTGCAATTCAACTTATTCAACAGAATTCAAGTAAGAGCTCCACATACTCAACCATCATATAGTCTTCTATGATTGCTAACACTCACCGCATACACATGTGCAAAACGTTTCAACCGGACACATAGAAAGATAGGGGCTTATTGCTTTGCCTCCCAACATATTCACCTCAAGGGTGATGTCAACAATAATAACTCATGCTACCCATACTCAACTGGACATATGTGCCTAGATCTTTCCTCACCACATGATGCTTGCCAAGAGAGAAAAATAAAAAGTAATAGAGAGAAAAACTTTGACTCTTGCATAAAAGTAAATACATAAATTAAAAGATAGGCCCTTCGCAGAGGGAAGTAGAGGTTGCCATGCGCTTATTTGTTTGTATGCTCAACCCCTTAGTGCAAAAGAATATCACGTTATATTGCCCCTTATGATAGCAACCTTTATTATGTAGTCAGTCGCTTTTATTACTTTTCCATCACAAGTTCGTACAATGCTCAATTTTCTCTTACACTAGATGATCTAACACTTTTAGAAGCAATTTTTATCGCCTTACTGCACCGATGACAACTTACTTGAAGGATCTTGCTCAATCCTTAGGTAGGTATGGTGGACTCTTGAAAATAAGATTTGGGTTTAATGGTGTTTGGATGCACAAGTAGTATCTCTACTTGGTGCGGATTTTTTGGCTAGCAAAGATGGGGGGGGGGCAAGCACCACATGTTGAAGGATCTATGACAATATAACTATTGGAAATATGCCCTAGAGGCAATAATAAATTAGTTATTATCATATTTCCTTGTTCATGATAATCGTTTATTATCCATGCTATAACTGTATTGATCGGAGACTTAAATGCATGTGTGGATACATAGACAAAACCATGTCCCTAGTATGCCTCTAATGGACTAGCTCGTTGATCAAAGGATGGTTAAGGTTTCCTAGCCATGGACATGAGATGTCATTTGATAACGGGATCACATCATTAGGAGAATGATGTGATGGATAAGACCCAAACTACAAACATAGCATATGATCGTGTCAGTTTATTGCTACTGTTTTCTGCATGTCAAGTATATGTTCCTATGACCATGAGATCATGCAACTCACGGATATCGGAGGAGTGCCTTGTGTGTATCAAACGTCGCAACGTAACTGGGTGACTATAAAGGTGCTCTACAGGTATCTCCGATGGTGTTTGTTGAGTTGGCATGGATCGAGACTGGGATTTGTTACTCCGTGTGACGGAGAGGTATCTCAGGGCCCACTCGGTAATACAACATCACAACAAGCCTTGCAAGCAATGTGGCTAAGTGTTAGTCACGGGATCTTGTATTACGGAACGAGTAAAGAGACTTGCCAGTAACGAGGTTGAACTAGGTATAGAGATACCGACGATCGAATCTCGGGCAAGTAACATACCGAAGAACAAAGGGGACGTTATACGGGATTAACTGAATCCTTGACATAGAGGTTCGACCGATAAAGATCTTCGTAGAATATGTAGGAACCAATGTGGACGTCCAGGTCCCACCATTGGTCATTGACCGTAGAGGTGTCTCGGTCATGTCTACATAGTTCTCGAACCCGCAGGGTCTGCACCCTTAAGGTTCGGTGACGTTTCGGTAGTGTAGAGTTATGTATGGTGGTGACCGAAGGTTGTTCGGAGTCCCGGATGAGATCCCGGACGTCACGAGGAGCTCCGGAATGGTCCGGAGGTAAAGATTCATATATAGGAAGTCCCAGTTTGGTTTCCGGAAAAGTTTCGGGCTCATCGGTAGTGTACCGGGAGTATCGGTATTGTACCGAGAGTGCCGGTAGTGTACCGGAGGACCTCCGGGAGGGGTATTTCGACCCCAAGAGGTACATGGGCTGTGGGAGAATAATAACCAGCCCTTAGTGGGCTGGGAAAACAGCCACAAAGGCCCATGGCGCAGGAGAGAAAGTCCTAAAGCAAAAAGTGGAAAATCAGCCAATAGGAGGCAATCCTACTCCAACTAGGATTGGAGGTGAAGTAGGATTGCTCCCACCTCCTATTTCGGCCGACCCAAAGGCCTTGGCTGCCTCTCCTCTCCTCTCCTCCTATATATACTAGTGGATTGGGTGGTTTTTGGACAGAATTTCCGGCCACGTGCTACCCGTTCCACCGGTGCATAGTTTCTCCTCTAGATCGTAGTTCCGCAGTGCTTAGGCGAAGCCCTGCCGGAATTGCTCCACCACCATCACCGGAGCGCCGTCACGCTGCCGGTGAACTCTCTCTCCTCTCCACCCCTCTTGCTGGATCAAGACGGTGGAGATCGTCATCAAGCTGCACGTGTGCTGAACGCGGAGGTGCCGTCCGTTCGGTACTAGATCGGAAGGATCGTGATCAAGGCCACGAGACGTTCGTGATTGGATCGTGGGACGGATCGTGACGAGATCGTGGGACGGTTCGTGATTGGTTCGCGGGACGGTTCGTGATTGGATCGCGGGACGCTCGGCGATTTGGATCGCGAAGAAGTTCGACTACACCAACCGCGTTTCTTAACGCTTCCCGCTTAGCGATCTACAAGGGTACGTAGATCCACTCTCCCTCTCGTAGATGCTCATCACCATGGATAGGTTTGCGTGTGCGTAGGAAAATTTTTGTTTCCCATGCGACGTTCCCCAACAGTGGCATCATGAGCTAGGTTGATGGTTCGATGAGATCTCGAGTAGAACACAAAAGGTTTGTGGGCGTTGATGCTTAGATTGCTTCCTCCCTTGGTTGGATTTTGGTTCAGCGGGATTGTGAGATGAAGCGGCCCGGACCAACATTACTCGTACGCTTACGAGAGACCGGTTCCCTCGACGCAACTTGTTGCTTAGATGGCTTGCGGGTGACAGTTTCTCTCACTTTAGTTGGATCGGATCCGACAAAGGCGGTCCTTGAGAAGGTTGAAAAGCAATCTATGTATCACCGTTGTGGTTTATACGTAGGTGAGAATCGTTCTTGCTAGATACCCGTAGCAGCCACGTAAAACATGCAACAACAATTAGAGGACGTCTAACTTGTTTTTGCAGGGTATGTTGTGATATGATATGGCCAATTACATGATGAGATATATGTGATGTATGAGATGATCATGTGATGTATAGATTATCACGACTTGCATGTCGGTGATTACGGCAACCGGCAGGAGCCATAGGGTTGTCTTTAATTATTGTATGACCTGCGTGTCAATCATTAAGCGCTATGTAATGCTTTACTTTATCGCTACGGTAGCAATAGTAGTAGAAGAATGCAGGGCGTGACAACCCCGATGGCGACACGTTGATGGAGATCAAGATGATGGAGATCATGGTGTCATGCCGGTGACGATGGAGATCATGCCGGTGTTTCGAAGATGGAGATCTTAAACACAAGTTGATAGCCATATCATGTCACTTATGAATTGCATGAGATGTTAATCCTTTTATGCACCTTGTTTTGCTTAGTACGACGGTAGCATTATAAGGTGATCCCTCACTTAAATTTCAAGATGAACTGTGTTCTCCCCGAGTGTGCACCGTTGCGAAAGTTCGTCGTGTCGAGACACCACGTGATGATCGGGTGTGATAGACTCTACGTTCACATACAACGGGTGCAAGCCAGATTTGCACGTGCAGAACACTCGGGTTAAACTTGACGAGCCTAGCATGTACAGACATGGCCTCGGAACACAAGAGACCGAAAGGTCGAACATGAGTCATATAGTAGATATGATCAACATAATGATGTTCACCATTGAAGCCACCTTAACTCACGTGATGATCGGACTTGAGTTGGTGAATTTGGATCATGTGACACTCAGATGACCCGAGGGATGTCAATTTGAGTGGGAGCTTTAGTAATTTGATTAACTAAACTCATTATCTTGAACAATAGTCTAAGTAACCTTTGCATATTTATGTTGTAGATCAATGGCTCGCGCAGTAGCACCCCTGAATTTTAATGCGTTCCTAGAGAAAGCTAAATTGAAAGATGATGGAAGTAACTTTGTTGACTGGGCCCGTAATCTGAGGATTATCCTCACGGCTTCCCAGAAGTCATATGTCCTTGATGCACCGCTTGGTGACCAGCCAGAAGACATGACCTCCGAAGACGTTAAGAACGCTTGGGAGGCTCGTGCTGGAGACTACTCAATAGTTCAGTGTGCAATATTGTATGGCTTAGAACCGGGACTTCAAAGACGTTTTGAACGTCATGGGGCATATGAGATGTTCCAGGAGTTGAAGTTTATCTTTCAAAAGAATGCCCGGATCGAGAGGTATGAGACCTCCGATAAATTCTATGCTTGCAAGATGGAGGAGAATGGGTCTATTAGTGAGCACATACTCAGAATGTCTGGGTACTCAAACCGTCTAGCGGAGTTGGGAATTACCCTTCCGCCGGAGGCGATCACTGATAGAGTTCTTCAATCGCTGCCACCTAGTTACAAGAGCTTTGTGATGAACTATAACATGCACGGGATGAACAAGTCAGTCGCCGAGCTGTTTGCGATGTTGAAAGTCGCTGAGTCTGAAATCCAGAAAGAACATCAAGTGTTGATGGTCAATAAAACCACTAGTTTCAAGAAAAACGGCAAAGGCAAAGGCAAGAAGGGTAAAACCAAGAAGGATGGCAAAGCAGTTGCTACTCCTACAAAGAAGCCTAAGCATGGACCTAAGCCAGAAACTGAGTGCTTTCATTGCAAAGGAACTGGTCATTGGAAGCGGAACTGCCCCAAGTACCTGGCTGGCAAGAAGGCGGCCAACGACAAACAAGGTATATATGATATACATGTTATTGATGTGTACCTTACTAGTTCTCGTAGTAGTGCCTGGGTATTTGATACCGGTTCGGTTGCTCACATTTGCAACTCAAAACAGGAACTACGGAATAAACGAAGACTGGCAAAGGACGAAGTGACGATGCGCGTGGGAAATGGTTCCAAGGTTGATGTGATCGCCGTCGGCACGCTCTCTCTTCGATTACCATCAGGATTAGTGATGAACCTAAATAATTGTTATTTAGTGCCTGCGTTAAGCATGAACATTATATCTGGATCTTGTTTATTGCGAGACGGTTACTCATTTAAATCAGAGAATAAAGGTTGTTCTATTTATATGAGTAATATCTTTTATGGTCATGCACCCAATGTTAGGGGTTTATTCATATTGAATCTTGATAGTGATGACACACATGTTCATAACATTGATGCCAAAAGATGTAGAGTAGTTAATGATAGTACCACTTTCTTGTGGCACTGCCGTTTAGGTCATATTGGTGTAAAACGCATGAGGAAGCTCCATGCTGATGGACTTTTGGAGTCACTTGATTTTGAATCACTTGACACATGTGAACCATGCCTTATGGGCAAGATGACCAAAACGCCGTTCTCTGGAACAATGGAACGGGCGAGTGACTTATTGGAAATCATACATACTGATGTGTGCGGTCCAATGAATGTCGAAGCGCGCGGTGGTTATCGTTATTTTCTCACCTTCACTGATGACTTGAGTAGATATGGGTATATTTACTTGATGAAGCACAAGTCTGAAACATTTGAAAAGTTCAAGCAATTTCAGAGTGAAGTTGAGAATCATCGTAACAAGAAGATTAAATTTCTTCGATCTGATCGAGGAGGTGAATATCTGAGTTATGAGTTTGGCAATCACTTAAGACAGTGTGGAATTGTTTCACAGTTGACACCGCCCGGGACACCACAGCGTAATGGTGTGTCTGAACGTCGTAATCGGACCTTATTGGATATGGTGCGTTCTATGATGTCTCTTGCCGATTTGCCACTATCGTTTTGGGGTTATGCATTAGAGACAGCTGCATTCACTTTAAATAGGGCACCATCAAAATCCGTTGAGACGACGCCATATGAACTGTGGTTTGGCAAAAAGCCGAAGTTGTCGTTTCTTAAAGTTTGGGGATGTGATGCTTATGTCAAAAAGCTTCAGCCTGAAAAGCTGGAACCCAAAGCGGAAAAGTGCGTCTTCATAGGATACCCGAAAGAGACAGTCGGGTATACCTTCTATCTCAGATCCGAGGGCAAAGTGTTTGTCGCTAAGAACGGAACATTTCTTGAGAAAGAGTTTCTCTCGAAAGAATTGAGTGGGAGGAAAATAGAGCTTGATGAGGTTATTGAACCTTTACTTCAACCAGAGAGTAGCGCAGCACAGAAAGATGTTTCTGTGGAACCTACAACGGTAGAAGAGGAAGTTAATGATGATGATCATGAAGCTCCGGATCAAGCTGCTATTGAACCTCGTAGGTCGACAAGGACGCGTACTACTCCCGAGTGGTACGGCAACCCTGTCTTAGAGGTCATGTTGTTGGACAACAATGAACCTACGAGCTATGGAGGAGCAGTGATGGGCCCGGATTCCGAGAAATGGTTAGAGGCCATGCAATCTGAGATGGGATCCATGTATGAAAACAAAGTATGGACTTTGGAAGTACTACCTGAAGGGCGAAAGGCCATTCAGAACAAATGGATCTATAAGAAGAAGACGGACGCGGATGGTAATGTCACCGTCCATAAAGCTCGACTTGTGGCAAAGGGTTTTTCACAAGTTCAAGGAGTTGACTACGATGAGACTTTCTCACCCGTAGCGATGCTTAAGTCTGTCAGAATCATGTTGGCAATAGCTGCTTATTTCGACTATGAAATTTGGCAGATGGACGTCAAAACGGCGTTCCTCAACGGTTTCCTTGAGGAAGAGTTGTATATGATGCAACCCGAAGGTTTTGTCGATCCAGAGAATGCTGACAAAGTTTGCAAACTCCAGCGATCCATTTATGGACTGGTGCAAGCATCTCGGAGTTGGAATAAACGCTTTGATGAGGTGATCAAAGCGTTTGGGTTTATACAAGTTTATGGAGAAGCTTGTATTTACAAGAAAGTGAGTGGGAGCTCTATAGCGTTTCTAGTGTTATATGTGGATGACATATTGCTGATCGGAAACGATATAGAAATGCTGGAAAGCGTGAAGGAATATTTGAATAAGAGTTTTTCAATGAAGGACCTAGGAGAAGCTGCTTTCATATTAGGCATTAAGATCTATAGAGATAGGTCGAGACGCTTAATAGCACTTTCACAGAGCACATACCTTGATAAAGTTTTGAAGAAGTTCAAAATGGAACAGGCCAAGAAGGGGTTCTTGCCTGTGTTGCAAGGTGTGAAGTTGAGTAAGACTCAATGCCCAGTGACTGCAGAAGATAAAGAAAAGATGAGCGTCATCCCCTATGCTTCAGCCATAGGCTCTATCATGTATGCAATGCTGTGCACAAGACCTGATGTCAGCCTTGCCATAAGTATGGCTGGAAGGTTTCAAAGTGATCCTGGAATGGAGCACTGGCAAGCGGTCAAGAATATCCTTAAGTACCTTAACAGGACTAAGGACATGTTTCTCATTTATGGAGGTGATGAAGAGCTCGTCGTAAAGGGTTACGTCGATGCAAGCTTTGACACTGATCCGGACGATTCTAAATCGCAAACCGGATACGTATTTATTCTTAACGGGGGAGCGGTAAGCTGGTGCAGTTCCAAGCAAAGCGTGGTAGCTGATTCTACGTGCGAAGCGGAGTACATCGCAGCCTCGGAGGCAGCGAAGGAAGGTGTCTGGATGAAGCAGTTCATGACAGATCTTGGAGTAGTGCCTAGTGCACTGAATCCAATAAATCTGTTCTGTGACAACACTGGTGCCATTGCTCTAGCCAAGGAACCAAGGTTTCACAAGAGGACCAGACACATAAAGCGACGCTTCAACTCCATCCGGTTCTACATCGAGGAGAAGGACATAAATATTTGCAAAGTGCACACAGATCTGAATGTTGCAGACCCGTTGACTAAACCTCTTCCAAGGGCTAAACATGATCAACACCAGAACTGTATGGGTGTTCGATTCATTACCATGTAAATCACATAGTGATGTGAACTAGATTATTGACTCTAGTGCAAGTGGGAGACTATTGGAAATATGCCCTAGAGGCAATAATAAATTAGTTATTATCATATTTCCTTGTTCATGATAATCGTTTATTATCCATGCTATAACTGTATTGATCGGAGACTTAAATGCATGTGTGGATACATAGACAAAACCATGTCCCTAGTATGCCTCTAATGGACTAGCTCGTTGATCAAAGGATGGTTAAGGTTTCCTAGCCATGGACATGAGATGTCATTTGATAACGGGATCACATCATTAGGAGAATGATGTGATGGATAAGACCCAAACTACAAACATAGCATATGATCGTGTCAGTTTATTGCTACTGTTTTCTGCATGTCAAGTATATGTTCCTATGACCATGAGATCATGCAACTCACGGATATCGGAGGAGTGCCTTGTGTGTATCAAACGTCGCAACGTAACTGGGTGACTATAAAGGTGCTCTACAGGTATCTCCGATGGTGTTTGTTGAGTTGGCATGGATCGAGACTGGGATTTGTTACTCCGTGTGACGGAGAGGTATCTCAGGGCCCACTCGGTAATACAACATCACAACAAGCCTTGCAAGCAATGTGGCTAAGTGTTAGTCACGGGATCTTGTATTACGGAACGAGTAAAGAGACTTGCCAGTAACGAGGTTGAACTAGGTATAGAGATACCGACGATCGAATCTCGGGCAAGTAACATACCGAAGAACAAAGGGGACGTTATACGGGATTAACTGAATCCTTGACATAGAGGTTCGACCGATAAAGATCTTCGTAGAATATGTAGGAACCAATGTGGACGTCCAGGTCCCACCATTGGTTATTGACCGTAGAGGTGTCTCGGTCATGTCTACATAGTTCTCGAACCCGCAGGGTCTGCACCCTTAAGGTTCGGTGACGTTTCGGTAGTGTAGAGTTATGTATGGTGGTGACCGAAGGTTGTTCGGAGTCCCGGATGAGATCCCGGACGTCACGAGGAGCTCCGGAATGGTCCGGAGGTAAAGATTCATATATAGGAAGTCCCAGTTTGGTTTCCGGAAAAGTTTCGGGCTCATCGGTAGTGTACCGGGAGTATCGGTATTGTACCGAGAGTGCCGGTAGTGTACCGGAGGACCTCCGGGAGGGGTATTTCGACCCCAAGAGGTACATGGGCTGTGGGAGAATAATAACCAGCCCTTAGTGGGCTGGGAAAACAGCCACAAAGGCCCATGGCGCAGGAGAGAAAGTCCTAAAGCAAAAAGTGGAAAATCAGCCAATAGGAGGCAATCCTACTCCAACTAGGATTGGAGGTGAAGTAGGATTGCTCCCACCTCCTATTTCGGCCGACCCAAAGGCCTTGGCTGCCTCTCCTCTCCTCTCCTCCTATATATACTAGTGGATTGGGTGGTTTTTGGACAGAATTTCCGGCCACGTGCTACCCGTTCCACCGGTGCATAGTTTCTCCTCTAGATCGTAGTTCCGCAGTGCTTAGGCGAAGCCCTGCCGGAATTGCTCCACCACCATCACCGGAGCGCCGTCACGCTGCCGGTGAACTCTCTCTCCTCTCCACCCCTCTTGCTGGATCAAGACGGTGGAGATCGTCATCAAGCTGCACGTGTGCTGAACGCGGAGGTGCCGTCCGTTCGGTACTAGATCGGAAGGATCGTGATCAAGGCCACGAGACGTTCGTGATTGGATCGTGGGACGGATCGTGACGAGATCGTGGGACGGTTCGTGATTGGTTCGCGGGACGGTTCGTGATTGGATCGCGGGACGCTCGGCGATTTGGATCGCGAAGAAGTTCGACTACACCAACCGCGTTTCTTAACGCTTCCCGCTTAGCGATCTACAAGGGTACGTAGATCCACTCTCCCTCTCGTAGATGCTCATCACCATGGATAGGTTTGCGTGTGCGTAGGAAAATTTTTGTTTCCCATGCGACGTTCCCCAACAATAACTTCTATGTGAATATGAACAAACATATATCATTACATTGTCTTCCTTGTCCAACGTCGACAATTTTGTCATATAATATTTTCATGGGGGCTCACAATCACATAAGATTTCCAGGATAGTGTATCTGCATGTGAAAGTTCTCTTCCTTATACTAATTATTCGTGAATTGCTTGTATGACCAATATTGTGATTGTCAAGCCTCAAAAGATTACACTTTGTAAACCCAATGTGAAGCTACAACTAGGCATGATATGGTTTCAACTTCATGACATTCAATTTATTCAACAATTTACTCATAGGATATAAGTGAAGCACAAGAGTAAATGATAAGCTACTCTCAAAAGACATAACTAAAGATTAATGAGTAGTCAAACAATTAAGTAGCTATGTGAGGACTCTCTCTCTCCCTCAATAAATATTTTCAGATCTTAAGTACTTTATTCAACAGCAAGAAAAAGAAAAATAACAATCCAAGAATAGCACACATCATGTGAACGAATAAAAATTTAGGCTCAACATAGGCTAACCGATAATTGTTGATGAATTGAGGTGGGATGCGTAGCATCCCCAAGCTTATATGCTTGAGAGTTCTTGAAATATTTACTTGGGGTGCCTTGGGCATCCCCAATCTTGAGCTTTTGTATCTCGTTCAATCGTCTCATACCACGGTTTCACCTATTCTCAAAAACTTCATCCACACAAAACTCAAAAAGAACTCGTGAGATAGGTTAGTACACATAATAATAAATCAACTTTTTATGTAATTCCAATAAAAGTTGCATAATATTTTTCAAACATTAGATACTGTATACTATCATTTCCACAATTTATATCTACCAATATAGGCTATGGAAACTATAGGATAAGTAGATAACGAAACTATGACAGCAATCTGTCTAAACAGAACAGTCTGTAGACATTTATGAAAACAGTGTACTTCTATAACTCATAAAATTATGATAATTTGGGAAAGGATATAAAATTTATCTGACCATACTGTGTAATAATTTCAGAAACTTTCCACATTGCAGTAAATATGAAAATTCAAATGCTACAACAGAAGGTCCTGTTTTCACACAATACACATCAAAACATGCAATGCAAGCATCCTAAAGGCAATTCTTGGAACTTTTTATTGAAAAATAAGATTATAAATAACACCTAACAGAAATTAACAAAATAAAATGATGCTCCAAGCAAAACTCATATTATGTGAGGAATAAAAATATAGCTCCAAGTAAGATATACCGATAGTGTTGAAGACGAAAGAGGGGATGCGTTCCGGGGCATCCCCAAGCTTAGAAGCTTGAGTCTTCCTTGGATATTACCTTGGGGGTTCCATGGGCATACCCAATCCTAGTTTATTGTCACTCCTTGTTCTCCTCATATCGGTATCTCACCCAAAACTTGAAAATTTCAATCACACAAAACTTAACGGAACTTTGTGAGAAAGGTTAGTGTAGTAAAGATAAATCATTCACTTTGGTACTGTCAAGACAAGATTCATAATTATTCCCACATGATACCTACTATATGCCATCATTCCCACAACTTATATTAATCAATATAAGCTATTGGAACACTTGAAACAAGCAAACGATGCATGCAAAACAGAATCTGTCAAAAACAGAACAGTCTGTAAAGATCTGAATGATCACCAAACTTCCCTGACTCTAAAAATTCTGATACATTAGGACAACTCAAGGAATTTGCATATTTTTTTTAAAAAACGGAGATTTTTTTGACTCTCCAGCCAGATAAGATAATTCATATATTGCACGCAATACTTTCTGTGTTTGCACTGAATCAAACAAGCAAGTATCCACAGTATCCCAAAGGATTTACTTGGCACTTTATTGAAATAAAAGACACAAAACATGATTACTACAGTAGCCTAATCATGTGAACATAGAAAAGCAGAAAGTAAATGTGTTGGATTGTCTCCCAACAAGCGCTTTTCTGTATTGCCTTTTATCTAGGAATGATGGTTTCAATGATGCTCACAAAAGAATAGTAATTGAAACATGCAAAAGAGCATCATGAATCTCATGACAAGCACATTTAAGTCTAACCCACTTCCTATGCATATTGATCTTGTGAGAAACAATTTATGGGAGCAAGAATCATCTAGCATAGGAAGGCAAAACAAGGATATCTTCAAAAATTTGAACACATAGAGAGGAAACTTGATATTATTGCAATTCCTATAAGCATATGTTCCTCCCTCATAATAATTTTCAGTAGCATCATGAAGAAATTCCACAATATAACCAGCACATAAATCATTATTTTTATGATTCACAAGCATAGAAAAATTTTCACTCTCCACATAAGCAATTTTCTTCTCATTCGAAATAGTGGGAAAAACTCAAGAAAATAACTATCATGACATAGTTGATTGACATAACCAGTTTGAATATTAAAATCATGATAACAAGTTTCATGGTTACCATTACTCTTTATAGCATACGTGTCATCACAATAATCATCATAGATAGGAGGCATGTCATAATCATAATCATTTTTCTCATCAAAACTTGGAGGACTAAAAATATATTCTTTATCAAACATACCATGCCCAAGCTTGTGGCTTTGCATGTCATTAGCATGATGAATATTCCGAGAATTCATACTAACAACATTGCAATCATGCTCATCACTCAGAGATTTAGTGCCAAACATTTTAATAACTTCTTATTCTAACACTTGAGCATAATTTTCCTTTCCATCATTTTCACGAAAGATATTAAAGAGATGATCAATAATATGATGCAACCTAAATTCCATTTTTTGTAGTTTTCTTTAATAAATCAAACTAGTGATAAAACAAGAAATTAAAAGATTCGATTGCAAGATCTAAATATATACCTTCATGCACTCACGTCCCCGGCAACGGCGCCAGAAAAGAGCTTGATGTCTACTACACAACTTTATTCTTGTAGACACGTGTTGGGCCTCCAAGCACGGAGTTTTGTAGGACAGTAGCAATTTTCCCTCAAGTTGACTACCTAAGGTTTATCAATCTGTGAGAGGTGTAGGATGAAGATGGTCTCTGTCAAATGACCCTGCAACCAAATACAAGAAATCTCTTGTGTCCCCAACACACCTAATACAATGGCAAATTGTATAGGTGCACTAGTTCGGTGAAGAGATGGTGATAAAAGTGTAATATGGATGGTAGAAATATATTTTTATAATCTGAATAAATAAAAACAGCAAGGTAGCAAATAGTAAACAGGCACAAAAACGGTATTGCAATGCTTGAAAACAAGGGCTAGGGTCCATATTCGCTAGTGCAATTTCTCAACAATGCTAACATAGTTGGATCATATGACCACCACTCAAAGTGCGATAAAGAATAATTCCTGAGTTCCTATTAGCGGAGAACAAAAGATAGAAATTGTTTGTAGGGTACGAAACCACCTCAAAGCTATTCTTTTCGTTCGATCTATCCTAGAGTTCGTACTAAAATAACACAAGCTATCCTTTCCGATCGATCTACTCAAGAGTTCGTACTAGAATAACACCAAAGCAAATTCATATTCATAATACTCAATCCACAGAAAGAACTACAAGGGGTCCCAAAAGTTTCTATCAGAGAAAAGATAATAAAAACATGCATCAACCCCTATGCATAGATTACCCCAATATCACCGCAGGAATCCGCAAGTTGAGTGCCATAATGTATATCAAGTGAACCAATAAGATACCCCAATGTCACCTCAAGTATTCATACCGCAAGACATACATCATGTGTTCCCAAATCTGAACATTCAATCCGACATAACAAAACTTCAAAGGGTAAAAGACTCAATTCATCACAATAAGAGTATAGAGGGGAGAAACATCATATGATCCATCTATATTAACAAAGCCCATGATATAGATCACAAGAGAGAGAGATTAAACACATAGCTACTGGTACAAACCCTCATCCCTGAGGGTGGACTACTCCCTCCTCATCGTGGTGGCCACCGGGATGATGAAGATGGCCACCGGAGATGATTCCCCCCTCCGACAGGGTGCCGGAACGGGGTCTAGATTGGTTTTCGGTGGCTACAGAGCCTTATGGCGGCGGAACTTCTGATCTAGGGATTCCCCTAAGGGTTTTAGAATATTTGGGAATTTATAGTGCAAAGAGGGGGTGCAGGAGGCCACCGAGGTGGGCACAATCCACCTGGGCGCGCCAGGGGTCCCAAGCGCGCCCTGGTGGGTTGTTCCCCCCTCGGGGCACCTCCTAGGTGTAGCTCTCGTCCACTGGGTTCCTTCTGGTCCCAAAAAATCTCCAAAAAGTTTTGTGGTATTTGGACTCCGTTTGATATTGATTTCCTGTGATGTAAAAAACAAGCAACTGGCACTAGGCACTGGGTCAATTGGCTAGTCCCAAAAAATGATATAAAGTTGCTATAAAATGATTGTAAAATATCCAAGATTGATAAAATAACAGCATGAATACTTCATAAATTATAGATACTTTGGAGACGTATCACTTTGCGATTTCCCCTAAAGAGGAGGGGAGATGCAACACAATATAGATAACTATTTCCCTCAGTGAGATCCAAGGTTATCGAACCAATAGTAGAACCACACAAATTCCCTTCTTCAGCGCCTACACAAAATAGCACACACTTGCACCCAATGCGGGAAACAGGGTTGTCGATCAATCCCCTCGAACTCGTTACTTGCAAGGTATAAGTAGTGATAGATACATAAATTGATAAATATAAATTGCAAGTAAAAATAAAGTAACAAAATGGCAGCAATATTTTAGGAGTTTTTTTCATAATATTTGTGAAGAGACCCCGGGGGGCATAGTTTTCGTTAGAGGCTTCTCTCTCGAAGAAAGTATACGGTGGGTAGACAAACTACTGTTGGGCAATTGATAGAAAAGCACATAGTTGCGTAATATTTATTAATGACAATGATCATGTATATAGTTATCATTTCCATAAGCAAGTCGACCAACTCATGCATGCATCAAGTACTATTACTCCACCCATTGACTGCTATTCAGCATGCATCTAGAGTATTAAGTAAAAATTGAGTAATGCTTGGAGGATGATGACATGATGCAGACAAACTAAATACAATAAATATGAATGAACCCCCATTGTTTTACCCTTAATGGAAGCAGTACAATGCATGTCATGCCCCTTTATGTCACTGGGATTGAGCACATTAATATTGAACCCATTACAGCGCACTAGTCCCATAGAAGATAAATCAATCTAGTTGGCCAAACCAAACAAATATATCAGAGAGCATTATGAATCTATAAAAATCATGCATATAAAAATTTAGAGAAGACTCAAATATTATTCATGAATAATCTGAACATAAACCCACAATTCTTTGGATCCCAACAAACACACCACAAGATTAAATAGAATATATCACCACGGGAATCTCGATGATCTTTGCCTTGAAGAACATAGAGAGAGAGATAGCCATCTAGGTACTAACTATGGACATGTAGGTCTATGGTGAACTACTCACACATCATCATGGGATCAGCAAGGTTGATGTAGAGACCCTCCGTGATCGATCCCTCTCTGACGGGTGAGACGTCTCAAACGTATATACAATTTTTGATTGTTCCATGCTGTTACATTATCAATCTTGAATGTTTTACAATCATTTTATAGCAACTTTATATCATTGTTTGGGACTAACCTATTGACATAGTGCCAATTGCCAGTTGTTGTTTTTTGCTTGTTTTTTACTTCACAAATATCAGTACCAAGTGAAGCCCAAACACCGTGAATCTTTTTGGAGATTTTTTGGGCCAGAAGACATCTAGTGGGCCAAAGAAGTGTCAGGAGGGCCGAGGAGAGCACAAGACACGAGGGCGCGCCAGAGGCCCCAAGCGCGCCCTGGTGGATTGTGACCACCTCGGGACGCCTCTCCACCGCCTATCATCTCTATAAATACATAAATATTCAGAAAATCCTAGGGTGGTCGACGAAACACAATTCCAGCTACCGCAAGTTCCAGAACCACAAGATCCAATCTAACACCATCACAGAGGGGTGCATCGTCTTCATGGGTGCCTCTCCGATGATGCATGAGTAGTCCACCATAGACCTACGGGTTCGTAGGCAGCATCTAGATGGCTTCCTCTCTCTATTCTAATTCTCAATACAATGGTCTCTTGGAGATCTATTTGATGTAATCACTTTTTGCGGTGTGTTTGTTGGGATCTAATGAATTTTGAGTTCATGATCAGTTTCTATCCATGAATATGATTTGAGTCTTCTTTGATATCTTATATGCATCATTACTTATAGCCTCATATTTCTTCTTCAAATATTTGGTTTAGTTAGGCCAACTAGATCGATTTTTATTGCCATGTGAAGAGGTGCTTTGTGATGGGTTCGATCTTGCGGTGTCCTTTCCTAGTGAGAAAAGGGGTAGCAAGGCATGCATGTATCCTTGGCATTAAGGATAACAAGATGGGGTCTATTCCTACATGAATAGATATTGTCTACATCATGTCACCGTTCTTATTGCATTACTCCATTTTTTCATGAACTTAATACACTAGATGCATGTTGGATAGCGGTCAATGTGTGGAGTAATTGTAGTATATGCAGAATCATTTTGGTCTACTTATGTTTGACGTGATGCCTATATAATGATCATTGCCTTGGATATCGTCATGATTATTTTATTATCTATCAATTGCCCAACAGTAATTTGTTTACCCACCATGTGCTATAGTCATGAGAGAAGCCACTAGTGAAACCTACGGCCCTCGGGTCTACTTTTCCAACATATTGCTTTCCGATCTATCTTTTCGCCGTGTTTGTTTTTAGATCTATTAATCCAAAACCCCCAAAAAATACCTTCTTGTACTTTTTTACTTCTTTTATTTTGTGTTCTCGTGAGATCTATTTTCCCAACCTATTACAATCTAATTTATCTTTTTACCGTTGAGAGATTGACAACCTCTCTTAAGCGTCGGGTTGCAAGTATTTGTTCTTTGTGTGTAGGTGCCGTTTACATAGCGTTGCGTGGTCTTCCTCAATGGATTGATATCTTGATTTCTTAACTGAGGGAAATACTTGCCGTAGCTGTGCTGGATCATCCCTTCCTCTTTGGGGAATACCGACGCAGCCTGAAGCCACGCCAGCAGGGCACTGGAGTAGGGCTCCAGATGGGCACATGACGGAAGAGAGGCTTGCAGCACAGAAAAAGTGTTTCGGGAGGCTCTCTAGGGCTTTCCCAATATATGTAAATTTATAGCAAAGACTGATACGTCTCCAACATATCTCTAATTGTTGATTGTTACATCCTATTATATGATCATTCTAGGATCCTTTTGAAGCATTTACTTGTTGATTTATATTATTTTTAGCACTAACCTATTAACCTAGTGCCTAGTGCGAGTTGCTGTTTTCTGCTTCTTTTAGTTTTTGGTAAAATTGTACCAAACAAAGTCCAAATACCCCGAAACTTTCTGATGATTTTTTCTGCACAAAAATAAGACCTGGAAGCTTCGGAGGGAAACTGGAGGCCACACGGGGTGGTGTCGGCAACATGGCGCGTCCAGGGGGTGGTCATGCCCTAATGGCTTGGGGCCAACTCCCATGGCCTCTGGCCCAGATTTCTTTGCTATAAATTCAAATATATTGGGAAACCCTAGAGAGCCTCCAGAAACACCTTTTCCGCCGCCGCAAGTCTCTGTTCTGTCGTGTGTCCATGTGGAGCCCTTTTCCGGTGCCCTGTCGGAGGAGGGATCAATAACGGAGGGCATCTACATCACTGTTTCTAAAAGTGCGTTATATCAACTAGAGGGGGTGAATAGGCAATTTTTAAAAATTCATCACTTGAGGAATTTCAACTTTGAGGAATTCGAAATGTGATGAATAACTAGCAGCGGAATAAGTACTTAAGTGCATGAGGAACATAGTAACAACATAGTCTTCATGATGAAATGAAACATGCACTAATGGTAAGTAGCATGATACAGGATAAGCACTTATGAGCAAGGTAACTTGAAGAATTTGAGGTGAGGAATTTGTGAAAGTCTCCAGTCAAATTCTTCAAACAGTAACAATCAATTTCATCAACAGGTATATGAGGAATAGAGGGGTCGAGGAAATAGAACCAGATAGCTCGATGAAGACAATGGATTGATGACCCAGTTCCAATTGCTGTGATAGTCGTCCATCTGGTTTGGAGCGGCCTGGTATTTAAACCAGAGGACTCACAGTCCTAGAACACATAGTCACCTGGCGATCCACAATTTACTGCTGGATGCTCTAGACCAAGGTCACTTCGTGATCCCCAATTGACTGCAGGAGCACTAGACCATGACGCCTAACTGTTTGGAGGATGCACAGTCCTCAAAGGTAACAAGCATCGGATCCACACAGGAATTTCTTCAGTGATGCTCAATCACTATGGGTTTGTTGGTTTGGTTGTGGGTTTTTCCTCACTGATGATTTTCTCTCAAAGTCCTCAAAGGATGGGGTGCTCTCAAATGACAAGTGTCAGTTCTCTCTCGGAGCAGCCAACCAACTAGTGGTTGTGGGGGGTGGCTATTTATAGCCAAGGTGGAACCTGACATGATAAGACATAAATCCCCCCAATTATATGACCATTATGTGGATGTTATGATTGGGGACAGCTGGCGCTAAGCACAACAATGGTCGGAATTTTGAACTATGAAAGTCCTCAGGCTTATCATGTTCCTCACTTGTAGGCAATTCGCACTGGCAAAATCCTAAATCCTCAGTCATATCAATTTCCTCAGAGACCAGAAGAATTTTCGTCTCTGTCACTGAAGAATTTGTCTGAACCGTAAGAGATTTCCAAAGGCTTCACTCGAATGGTTGTATACGTTCAGGATCTTGGAGTTGAGCATCAGTTGTAAATTTTCCTTAGTATTACCTCGGCCCCCTTTAACAGTACGGTGTTTCCTATGACTTAAATAAGGAAATGAAACTACGAAAACAAAAGTCTTCATGCTTCATATTCCTCATTCATATCTTGAAGGTCACACCAACTTCTTCATTTTCAAAGTCCTCACAAAGTCTTCACCAAAGTCTTCACAAATTCTTCAGCAAAGTCTTCAGTTGAAGACATAAATTTTTAGGTGTCGATAATCTCTGGATATATCAAACTCCTCATCGACTTATAGAGCCTGTGTACACTCACAAACACATTAGTGCCTTAACTTATAAGTCTTCAATACACCAAAATCACTAAGGGGCACTAGATGCACTAACAATCTCCCCCTTTTTGGTGATTGATGACAAATAGGTTAAGTTTTCAATGGGGATAAACATATGAAGTGAAAGTACTTAGTTTGAGGAATTTGATTGAAAGATATAGAAGAACTCCCCTTGAAGATGTGCACATTTGAGGAATTTGCTTTGGACTGCAAATGCACATGGCAGGTTAAAACATGGAGAACTCCCCCTATATCTTGTAATTCATACACGCATTTGAACATATGATATGAAGAATTTGAAATGCGTGAGGAAAATGGTGTCTGACGAAATTCAGCATGTATGCATTAAGGTACTTGAGGAAATAAACATGCGAGTAAATAGTTCAAAAGTGTCAGACCACCATCGGACTTAAGTTTACAACTCAACCAACAAAAGTTTCAGAAGAGCGAGAGTTGTAACTTAAACAAAAAATAGCCCATATATAGATACCCACTTGAAGACTAACTCAAATTTTCTCCCCCTTTGTCATCGAAGACAAAGAGGGACGAAAAAGTGAGGACTAATGCACCTTTGAAGAATTTCATCGTGTTGGTGAGGAAGGAGCACCAGCGTTGTTGGGGTCGTTTGTCGATACAGGGCCAGCCGCGGTGTCGTCAATGTCTTCATCCTCATCGCGCTCTCGAGATGAAGAATATGAACTTGTGACCATCATAGGAACTTGGACTTTCTTAAATTTCTTCTATGGTCAACGACCCTAGTCAGGATGTTCATCAAGATCCAGCTCATTCAGTTCTTTAGAAGACTTGAGGTGAGGCAATATGGCCCAAGTGCGGTTGAGGTTTTCATGTGCATAGTAGTGATTCCTCTTCACAGTGTTCTGTGTCAGAGTCATGTTTTGCACAATGTAACCAAGTTGACGCTTCACCCACTTGGGATTGCGATCGACCTTCTAATGAGGATTATTAGAAGCTCGCGATCAAATATCACACGAGGGGCAGACTCTTGAGGTTTCTGAGCCAAGGCTTTTGCTTCTGAGTCCTGAGTTGTAGTGTCATCATTGGTGGAGAAGGAAGCAACTTTGCGAAACTGTCCATCCAATGGATGAGTGCCTTCATCAATGACAGCCTTGCCTTTTCCTTCCACTGAGTCAATTGTGCTCTTGACGACTTCGATTGGAGGCAGGAAGCCAAAGTGGTTCTGGAAATCAGCCTTGAAGGGAACTGAGGACTTTGCCCTGATGAATTTCATGATCGAAGGCGCATAAGGCTTCTGTTCAAATGGAGCTAAAGCAGCACTAGAAAATGTCCTCATGAAGAAATCGTGTAAGTCTATGGGAATCCCATGAATGATGTTGAAGAGCATATTCTTCATGACTCCCTCCACTTCTTCTTCTTCAGAATTGTGGCCCATCTGAGGATATAGAGTATTTGTGAGTATGCGGTAGACCGTCCTGGGCACATATAGCAATTCCTTCACAAGTAAGGTTTTCCATTGAGGCTTCCCAGGAGGCAATGTCTTCATCAGCACTTGCATCAGCTGATTCGGAAGTGCAGGCTCATCAAACAGTTTGCGAGCTTCATCTGAGGGAATTGGAACTGGTACACACTGAAGTAATTCAGAAGCTTGAGCAGTGAAGTGTGTTGATCCTATCATCCAGTCTAAAAGCCAGGAGTTGATGTCTGAAGCATTTCCACTGATATGCAGTGTGGCATAGAACTAAAGTATGATTTCCTCATTCGAGTCGGAGATGTCAACGCAGAAAGGAAGAATGCCTGCATCATGAAGAACTTGGAGCATCGGTGTGAACGATGGAAGTGTTTCCATATCCGCATGAGGAATTTGGTGGTGCTCGAAGACTTTCTTCTTATCGAACAGGACTGATGCATAGTTGTTGAGTTGAGTTGCCATCCAGAATCTGCTAAGACCGGCCCTTGTAGAGTCATGAGGATTTGGACCTGTGAAGAACATGCGCTCATTGAAGAAATTGCTCTTGAGGAATTTGGGCGCGCTAAGCCTTTGAATGGCATCCTTGGCTTCGGTTGAAGATTTTTCTTGAAGCGTCCCTTGATATCCTTTGGCATGGGAGGAACTTGAACAATCTGGAGAGCTGGTTCCTCAATTACGAGAGAAGCAGCAAAGTCATCAGTTGTTGCAGCTGGAATTTCTTCAATGATTTGAGTGGTCTGATTGGCAGATTCTTCATGTATTTCTTCAGTCGGAGCAAGTGACTGAGGAATCGTTGTGAGAGGAGTAGTCATTGGTGAATTTGGGTGTGCTGATTCCCAATATTCATCATTGATGATAGGCATTGTATTGCCAATGTCTACGTCCTCATCAATTTCTTCAACTCCAGCCTCTTCAGCAGTGAACTGGGGCTGGGGCGATGATACCTTTGGAGTTGAAGCAATGTCTTCAACTTCAATTTCTTCATCAATCTGCTCTGTCGAAGCAGCAGAATGATCTTCATCTTCTTCATCTAGGATGACATAGTCAACCCCAAATGGTAAAAGTTCATAGGCAGGTGCAGAGGAAATTGGTGTAGCGTCAATGGGTCTAGTTGAAGAACTTGCCATCGTCTTCAACTTCTTCACAGCTGAGGATTCTGACATTGATGCTTTTCTCTTGAGAGTCTTTTCCTCTGCAGTTTCAGCTTTTTCAGGTACGACTGATGCAGTCGCCCTGGTGGGTTCAGGTTCTTCAGGCGCAGCAAAAACTTCAGCTGGCCTTTCAATTTCTTTAGGCACAACAGTGATGGTTGTCCTGGCATGGTCATCAGTGGTCTGAGTTTCCTTAGTAGCACTGGTCGTTTCTTCTAGTGCAGAAGCATTCTCATCAGCAGTCACATCGGGCTGAGCAGTTTCATCAGCAGCCTGAGGAATTTCATCACACTGAGGATTTTGTGGTTGCGATCGAGCTGCAACCCTAGTGTTGTGATCCCTCACAGCAGCTTGAACAGCCCTGATGAATCTCACCTTAGTGCCCTTCCATTCAGCATCATACCTTTCTTGATCCTGAGAAAGTGTGCGAATTTTAGACTGAACAGTGACGAATTGATTCGAGGTCAAGTTCATCACATTGTCTCTTAGAAACTTTTGATTCCGAACCCTGTTCCTCTTGGCTCTCAGAGCTTGTTCTCTCTTCCATTTTTCTTCAGAGATGAAGTGGGTGAGGACATGATCCACACCAAGAGGCAGATTTAGTGAAGAAAGTGGAGTGTTTAGATCTTCATGCCATATATCTATCAAGTTGAGGATCATCTTGGGATCTAGCATGAGAGGAACAGAGCTGCCCTTTGCTATAGCAGCCCTCTGCTGACTTTGCCTAATGATTTCTTCCAATTCCTCATCATCAGCTTCATCATCATCATCCTCGGATCCTAAGGGTATGGTTACCACAGCCTTGCTTGAGTGAGGACTTGGTCTTTGACCTCGTCCAGCAGTTTTCTTCAGCTTCAACACAGAAGGGCTAGTTGAAGACTTTGCTGTAGTAGAGGGGCTTGCCGAGATCTTCAGAACTTTTGAGAATCCCTCAGTCCTCTTACATGATGCCAGATGCACTGGGGTTAAGGACTTTGTAGCTGTAGCTGAAGACTGAGCAGCAACAGTACCAGCATATGAGACCTTTGTAGGTCGAGGCCTTTGAACTTGAGGAATCTGCTATGAAGGTTTTGAGGTTGAAGAACTGGTCTTCACAGCAGCTTTCTTCATCATTGATTTCTTCGGAGCACTTGCAGAGCCTCCGGCAGAGGCGGCAGTAGCAGAATCTTCATTGAATTTCTTCATTTCCTCTTTGGCTTTCCTCGCAAGCTTGGCTTGCTGATTCTCCCACATATGAGGAAAGTCCTCACCAGTCTTGAGGCTAGTGGGATCAGCAATTTGATTTTGATCCAGGGGAGGCCTGCTGCAAGGAGGTTTCATAGTGAATTTCATCATGTATTTAGGAATTACATAACGATATTCCTTCCATTCCCTTGCCCATCTCCTCTCAATTTTCTGCAGACGAATTTTTCTCTGCTTGGTCATTTCTTTGCCATGAATTTCTTCATCGGGTGTGCAGTATTCCTCATACAGATCATCTAGAATCTCAAAAGCAGTGTGGACATCTGGCTTCGTTCCACCTTTCTGAGGTTTCTTTTTGCCAGTCAGTTTCTTCACCTGAGTAATTTGAACTCTTGAGGACTCTGAAGAACTACACAGTTTTTCCTCAAGGAACGCTGCAAATGAGTTAAGTTGATGAGAACCTAGTGATTCATCCGCGGACATGTTGTACCTGTGAACAGAGTATAGGTGCGAGGAATTTGAAGAGGTCATATGCGTTCTCAGAAATTTTAAATAAAATAGGTGAGGAATTTGACCATGGGTGTCTTGAGGAATTTCACTAAGTGTTCTTTGTCTTAGGTTCTAGAGTTGTGCAAATTTTGAGGATTCACACAATTGAGGAATCTTGCAGAAAATCATTACTTAGGGAAAATCATCAAGTATATGAAGATGTAAGGTGCTTTAGAATAAGATTCATGAAGAATAAACACCTTTTGAGGAATATGAAGAGCATTTGAAGGTCAAACAAGGGCAATAAAAATAAATTTTATTTACCCTAGTGAAGAACACGACGAACTGAGAGATGAGATTGGGAAGTTCGTCAGTTCAAATCTCCCACGCCCTAGCTTGGCAGAGGGAGACAGCTACAGCGGCGGCGGGATGAAGACTTCCGTGGCCGATGCGAGTATGGCAACGGCGAGGTCGAGGTAGTGAAGCTCTTCACACCAAGGTCGATGACTTTAGCGGCGGCGCTAGGTTGGAGCTCAGGAGAGAGTAGAGATAAGGAGTAACCGAGCACTATTTAAGGGGAGGGGGTATTTATAGTGGAAGTGAAAACCAATCCGTCCGAAGTTTTTGGACAGTATTGCCCCTGACCCTTGCTCTCCATGCGACAGGTGTCACCCATGTTCTGAGTAGTGGAGATTATGGGGGATCATGGGTTATCCAGTCGAGGGAATCAGAACCGTTTGAGCGGGAACTGCTGAAATTTTTTATAGTGAAAATTTCAAAGTTTTCGTTCACAAATTCTTCAGCTGTCAAGGACATAGTGAAGACTTTGAACAAGTTTCAAAGAAGAACGCATATGAAGAATTTGTGAACAAACTGGGTTGAGTTTAGCATAGAGGGGAAAGGGTCCGATCACATTCACTGCGATGAAAATCAACTTGAATAATTTAGCAATAAGTGAATGCTGTTGAGGATGTTGAAACCTCAAATATATAGATATATAGTCAATGAAGAACATGAGTTTCAACGTTTGAAGAATTTGAAAAGTTGAGGAATTTGAAAACTTGAAGAATTTGAAAAATGACGAAAAACTCAATTGTGAAGAATTTCAATTTGGTTGGTGGCGTGACCCACCATATAAGAATGATGATTTCAGACATCGCGTACAATTGTCGTAGGGTTCTGAGAATCAAATTCTTCATTAATTTCATCACACTTAGAGTGTTATTCTTCATTGATTGAAGGAAAATGTTACTTCGTGTGTTGCACATCTAAGTCATCAATTTTGCACATGTGTTAGGAGGTGTGTCCTTTTTCAAAGAACATTCGAAGATTCTAAGATATTTAGCTCAGACCGCAACTTGCAAAATCTCTTTTCATCCAAGGGCTTTGTGAAGATATCGTCCAGTTGTTCTTCAGTGGGGATGTGTTCGATGGAGATGTCGCCCTTGAGTACATCATCTCGAAGAAAGTGATGACGAATCTGGATGTGCTTGGTCTTGGAGTGCTGAACTGGGTTGTAAGCAATCTTGATAGCACTCTCGTTGTCATAGTAGAGAGGCACATTATTCAACTTGATACCATAGTCCTTGATGGTTTTCTTCATCCATAGTAACTAAGCACAACATGAGCCAGCAGCAATGTACTCAGCTTCATCAGTAGAGAGTGAGACGCAGTTCTGCTTCTTCGAGGACCAACAAACTAAGGATCGTCCAAGGAAATGACATGTGCTAGAGGTTGACTTGCGATCCACACGATCTCTAGCATAGTCAGCATCAGAGTATCCGACGAGGAGAAGATTTGAGCCCTTGGTATACCATAATCCAAGTGTTGGTGTGTGAGCTAAGTATCGAAGAATATGTTTCACAGCCTTATGGTGTGATTCCTTCGGTGTTGCTTGGAATCGGGCACACATGCAAACACTCAGCATAATATCAGGCCTAGATACACATAGATACAATAATGAACCAATCATGGAGCGGTATACCTTCTGATCCAAATCTTTACCATTTTCATCAGTGTAGAGGTGGCCTTTTGAAGGCATTGGAGTTTTGACGCCTTTGCCATCTTGCATGTTGAATTTTCTCAGAACATCCTTGAGATACTTCTCTTGGGAGATGAAGATGGCATTGTCTTGCTGACAAATTTGAAGACCTCAGAAGAATTTCAACTCTCCCATCATAGACATTTGATATTCTTCACTCATCATATAGGCAAATTCATCACTGTAACGTTTGTCAGTACAACCAAAGATAATATCATCTACATATATTTGGCATATGAACAGTTCATTGTCATAGGATTTTGTGAAAAGAGTTGGGTCGAGTGAATCGGGCTTGAAGCCTTTCTTCATGAGGAATTCCTTCAGAGTGTCATACCACACTCGAGGGGCCTGCTTGAGGCCGTAGAGGGCCTTGTTGAGTCTGAAGACTTTGTCAGGATGCTTAGGGTCTTCAAAACCTAGGGGTTGAGCAACATATACTTCTTCCTCAAGCTTACCATTGAGGAATGCACTTTTCACATCCATTTGATATAAGATGATATTATGATCGTTAGCATAAGCAAGCAATATGCGAATAGCTTCAAGTCTAGCAACAGGTGCAAACATTTCATCAAAGTCAATTCCATCAGCCTGTGTGTAGCCTTGAGCTACAAGACGAGCCTTATTCCTCACCACAAGGCCATTTTCATCTTGCTTGTTGCGGTAGATCCACTTGGTACCTATGATGTTATGTTTGTGAGGATCTGGCCGGTTGACAAGTTCCCACATGTTGTTGAGCTTGAACGGATGCAATTCCTCTTGCATTGCTTGAATCCACTCAGGCTCCTTGAATGCTTCATCAACTTTGGTGGGCTCTATGATAGAGACAAAGGCAAAGTGCCCAGAAAAGTTAGTTAAATGTGAAGCTTTTGAGCGAGTGAGGGGACCTGGTGCATTGATGTCATCGATGATTTTGTCAATCTGCACTTCATTTGCAACTCTAGGATGAGCAGGTTGACGTGGCTGAGGACTTCCTTCAGCACCATTTTCTTCAGGTGTATCAACATGAAAGTCTTCATTCGTTGGAATGACTTCCTCATTGGGTATGATATTTATAGTTGCCTTCACCTTGATGGATTCCTCAGGAGACTGTTCATCTAACACAGAAGGCAGGTGCTCTCTTGGCGAGCCATCAGTTTCATCGAACCACACATCTACAGTTTCAACAACCTTGTGATGGTAGGTGTTGAAGACTTTGTAGGTGTGTGAGTCCTTTCCGTAACCAAGCATAAAACCTTCATGTGCTTTCGGTGCAAACTTAGAACTATGGTGAGGATCTCTGATCGGCATTTTGCACCGAAGACTTTGAGATAACTTACATTGGGTTTCTTGCCAGTCAAAAGTTCATATGAAGTCTTCTTGAAGAATTTGTGAAGATATACCCTATTGATGATGTGGCATGCAGTATCAATTGCCTCAGGCCAGAAGCGATGAGGAGTCTTGTATTCATCAAGCATGGTGCAAGCCATCTCAACTAGAGTCTTGTTCTTGCGCTCCACAATGCCATTCTACTGAGGAGTATAAGGGGCAGATAACTCATGAGTAATACCAAGTTCATCAAGGTATTAATCAAGATTAGTGTTCTTGAACTCATTCCCATTATCACTCCTAATATGCTTGATCTTGACGCCGAAGTTGGTGGAGGCCCTTGAAGCAAATCGTCTAAAGACATCTGCACTTCATTTTTGTATAGAATAATATGCACCCAAGTGTAACGAGAGTAATCATCAACAATGACAAAGCCATACAAACTTGAAGAATTTGTTAGTATGGAGTAATGAGTGGGGCCAAAGAGATCCATGTGAAGCAATTCAAAGGGTCGAGTCGTGGTCATGCTTGTCTTCGAGGGATGCTTGGATCTGGTCATCTTCCCAGATTCACATGCACCGTAGAGGTGATCCTTGAGGAATTTGACACCCTCAATGTCAATGACGTGCTTTTTCTTCACGAGCGTGTGCAAGTTCCTCATACCCGCATGTCCAAGTCGTCGATGCCACAACCAGCCTTCTGAAGACTTTGTAAGTAAGCATGTGGCAGGTTGAGGACCTGTAGAGAAATCAACAATATACAAGTCTCCTCTCCTAAATCCTTCGAAGACATTGGAATTGTCAGATTCCATGATGACAACACAACGATATTTTCCAAATACGACGATCATATCAAGATCACAAAGCATTGAGACAGACATAAGGTTGAACTCAAGGGATTCAACAAGAATCACCTTATCCATGGTTTGGTCCTTTGAGATAGCAACCTTACCAAGTCCCAATACCTTGCTTTTTCTTTTGTTTGCGTAGGTGATATGCTTTAGAGGAGATGGAGTGAGTGGCAAATTCATCAGTAGATTCTTGTCACCATTCATGTGATTTGTGCATCCACTATCGAGGACCCACTCAGTAGCTTTTGGAGTATCATCCTGCAGATGAATTAGTACAACTTACGAACTCATATGCTTCAGAGTGAAGAATATGACAACAATTTCATCAGATAGGATTTCATCACACAAGATAGTAAGCAAGTAGTGTGAGGACGTGAGAAATGAGGTGTTAATTTCATCATGGTTAGCTTGCGTTCTTTCAAGCATTTCCTCAGGTCTCCAGCAAGTTCATCAGATGTTCAGTTCATAAGAAATTAGTTCAATTTCTTCACCACCCACATCTGGAGGGGTGGCAAAGAGTTCATCATTCTACGAGCACCATGTGAGAAAGGAGGCATTGAAGCAAGTGCGCTTCATTTCACACGGCAAGGATTAGAGTTCTCAAATGAATAAGTAGATAAATTCTTCGAGGACTCATGAACATAATGGTTTGAAGAATAATGCACATATTCGTAACTCTTAGGTTTTCCCTGCGAAACAGAAGCATTAGCGCGAGAATGATATTTTTGACCATTTGAGGAATTTGGTCCAAGTGAGGACTTTGATCTGGGGATCCTATTCTTCATGAGTGATGTCGTGAGGACATTCACTTGAAGATTTTGTAGGTAGCTCTTGGGAACCCAGATTTTCTTCATAGGAGAACCATTCCTACAGTTAGTTCCAACAAATCTAGCAAATACTTCACCTTTCTGATTTTTGAAGAATGTGTAGTTGGAGTTAAGTGACTCACCAGAGGAATATGAAGTTTCACAAGTAAAGCCAGATAGAGTGGATGGATCTACATGAGATCTTTCATAGCAACCCATGAGGTTTTGGGGTACTGCTCAGGTGTCCAGTAGGATCCATCAACATTGAGTTTCCTCACAAAGGCAATACCCTGTTTCCTAGGGTTCCTGTTCAGACTCTGCTTTTTGAGGACATCGCAAAGGGTTTGATGCCCTTTGAGACTTTTGTACATGCCTGTCACATACAATTCCTTCAACCCTGGATTGTCGTTAGTGCTACTTGTGGTATCCTCAGATGAGGAATCTGAGACCACAGGAATAGTTGAAGAATTTGCAGCAATAGAAGCATTTGAACATTCAGGTGAAGAATTAGCAATTTCACGTTCGATGCATTTCAAACAAGGTGGAACAAATTCTTCCTGAGCGGTACTGATCTGTTGAGCCAGTAAGGAATCGTTTTCCCTTTGGAGATCCTCATATGACACCCTTAGTTTCTCAAGATCTCGCTTTCTTTGGAGAAATTCATAAGAAAGCTTCTCATGATCAGCTAAGAGGTCGTTATAATGACTCTGAAGGTTATCATACTTTGTCTGAAGACTTTCGATATCATCAGACATAATTTGAGTCTGATCCACTTCATGGTTCAACAGATCATCGCTTTTGTCTAGCATTTGCTGAAGCTTTTCAAGTGCACTTTGTTGCTTAGTGGCAAGTTTAGCAAGTTTAGCATCGCTAGGTTTCACATATTCATCAGATTCACCTTCACTTGATACAGAAGAGGAATGATGTGTGTGTACCTTTCATCCTTTTGCCATGAAGCAATAGGTGGGAGCGTAATCATCATTGCTGACGTCAGAGCCGTTGGAGTAGTCATATTCTTCATTGTTGAAGATGGACTTGCTGACGAAAGCAATAGCGAGAGCAAGGCTAGCGACACCAGATTCTGATTCCTCCTCAGATTCTTCCTCTTCTTCATATTTTTCAAATTGTTCCTCGGAATCCCTTTCCTTGTCGATGAATGCACGAGCCTTTCTGGAACCATTCTTCTTGTGCTTTGAGGACTTTGAAGATAAGGATTTTCTAGATGAGGACTTTGAAGATTTCTTCTTTTTCTTTGAGTCATCAGAACTGTCCTCCTTGTACTTCTTCTTCTTCTTTGAATCTTTTTCCCAGAGAGGACAGTCAGAGATAAAGTGACCAGGCTTTTTGCAACAATGACAGGTTCTTTTCTTGTAGTCTTCTGAGGAATCTGATTTCCTCAAGCCACTTTTTGATGACTTTCCAAATCCACCTCTCCTTGAGAACTTCTGGAATGTCCTCACGAGCATTGCCAATTCCTGACTCAGTTCTTCGGGATCACCAAGACTTCTGTCTGAATCTTCTTCTTCGGATGAGGAAATTGATTTTGCCTTAAAAGCACGAGATCTTACATAGCTTGGCCCGTAGAGGTCTCTCTTCTCAGCTTGTTGGAATTCATGAGTATTGAGTCTCTCCAGAATATCAGCAGGATCAAGTGACTTGTAGTCTCCACGTTCTTGAATCATCAAAGCCAGTGTATCGAATGAGGAGTCAAGAGATCTTAGCAGTTTCTTCACCACTTCATGGTCAGTGATATCGGTGGCACCTTGTGCTTGAAGCTCATTGGAGATATTAGTGAGATGATCAAAAGTTTGCTGAACATTTTCATTGTCAAGTCTCTTGAAGCGGTTGAAGAGATTGCGAAGAACATCAACACGAGAGTCGCATTGAGTGGAAACACCTTCGTTGACTTTGGACGGCCTATCCCAGATAAGCTTAGCAGTCTCCAAAGCACTCACTCTGCCATACTGACCTTTGCTCAGATGGCCAAAAATGATATTCTTCGCTTGAGAGTCAAGTTGCTTGAATCTCTTCACATCGGCAATAGTGACAGTGGGAGTGACAGAGGGCACACCATTTTCCACAACGTACCAGATATCGTTGTTAATAGCTTCAAGGTGCATACGCATCTTGTTCTTCCAGTAGGGGTAGTCTGTCCCATCGAAGGTAGGAACCCCGCAAAAACCTTGATCATACCTGTAGTCGACATAACTAGAACTCCAGGTGGTTAAACCAAAATCACACAGAGCGAGGGAGTACCTACTCTGATACCAATTGGAAGTGCGTTATATCGACTAGAGAGGGGGTGAATAGGCAATTTTTAAAAATTCATCACTTGAGGAATTTCAACTTTGAGGAATTCGAAATGTGATGAATAACTAGCAGCGGAATAAGTACTCAAGTGCATGAGGAACATAATAACATCATAGTCTTCATGATGAAATGAAACATGCACTAATAGTAAGTAGCGTGATACAGGATAAGCAGTGATGAACAAGGTAACTTGAAGAATTTGAGGTGAGGAATTTGTGAAAGTCTTTAGTCAAATTCTTCAAACAGTAACAATCAATTTAATCAACAGGTATATGAGGAATAGAGGGGTTGAGGAAATAGAACCAGATAGCTCGATGAATACAATGGTTTGATGACCCAGTTCCAACTGCTGTGACAGTCGTACGTCTGGTTTGGAGCGGCCTGGTATTTAGACCAGAGGACTCACAGTCCCAGGACACATAGTCCTCACCGTATTCTCCTTGAGCTAAGGTCACACAATCCTCGCACAACACTCGTGGTAAGTCTTTAGGGTAGACTTCCAAAACCCTCACAAACTAGTCACCTGGCAATCCACAATTTACTGTTGGATGCTCTAGACCAAGGTCACTTCGTGATCCCCAATTGACTGCAGGAGCACTAGACCATGACGCCTAACCGTCTGGAGGATGCACAGTCCTCAAAGGTAACAAGCGTCGGATCCACACAGGAATTTCTTCAGTGATGCTCAATCACTATGGGTTTGTTGGTTTGGTTGTGGGTTTTTCCTCACTAATGATTTTCTCTCAAAGTCCTCGGGGGATGGGTTGCTCTCAAATGACAAGTGTCAGTTCTCTCTCGGAGCAGCCAACCAACTAGTGGTTGTGTGGGGGGGTGGCTATTTATAGCCAAGGTGGAACCTGACATGATAAGACATAAATCCCCCCAATTATATGACCATTATGTGGATGTTATGATTGGGGACAGCTGGCGCTAAGCACAACAATGGTCGGAATTTCGAACTATGAAAGTCCTCATGCTTATCATGTTCCTCACTTGTAGGCAATTCGCACTGGCAAAATCCTAAATCCTCAGTCATATCAATTTCCTCAGAGACCTGAAGAATTTTCGTCTCTGTCACTGAAGAATTTGTCTGAACCATAAGAGATTTCCAAAGGCTTCACTCGAATGGTTGTATACGTTCAGGATCTTGGAGTTGAGCGTCAGTTGGAAATTTTCCTTAGTATTACCTCGGCCCCCTTTAACAGTACGGTGTTTCCTATGACTTAACTAAGGAAATGAAACTACGAAAACAAAAGTCTTCATGCTTCATATTCCTCATTCATATCTTCAAGGTCACACCAACTTCTTCATTTTCAAAGTCTTCACAAAGTCTTCACCAAAGTCTTCACAAATTCTTCAGCAAAGTCTTCAGTTGAAGACATAAATTTTTAGGTGTCGATAATCTCCGGATATATCAAACTCCTCATCGACTTATAGAGCCTGTGTACACTCACAAACACATTAGTGCCTTAACTTATAAGTCTTCAATACACCCAAATCACTAAGGGGCACTAGATGCACTAACAGTTTATACTCCCATGGTGATGTGTTAGTAGTTCACCATAGACCTACGGGTCTATAGTTAGTACCTAGATGGCTATCTCTCTCTGTATGTTCTTCAATGCAAAGATCATCGTGATTTCCATGGTGACCTATCCTATGTAATCATCTTTGTGGTGTGTTTGCTAGGATCGGATGAATTGTAGGTTTATGTTCAGATTATTCATGAAAATATATTGAATCTTAGCTAGTTATTTATATGCATGATTGTTATAGCTTCCTAAGGCTCTCTGATCTATTGGTTTGGTTTGACCAACTAGATTAATTTATCTTTGGTCGGAGTGGTGTGATGAACCACAAGTATAGGGGATCTATCGTAGTCCTTTCGATAAGTAAGAGTGTCGAACCCAACGAGGAGCAGAAGGAAATGAGAAGCGGTTCTCAATAAGGTATTCTCTGCAAGGACTAAAATTATCGGTAATAGATAGTTTTGTGATAAGATAATTCATAGCGGGTAGCAAATAACAATTGTAACAAAGGTGCAGCAATGTGGCCCAATCTTTTTATAGCAAAGGACAAGCCTGAAAAAACTCTTATATAAAGCAAGGTGCTCCCGAGGACACATGGGAATTTCTGTCAAGCTAATTTTCATCATGCTCATATGATTCGCGTTCGTTACTTTGATAATTTGATATGTGGGTGGACCGGTGATTGGGTACAGCCCTTACTAGGACAAGCCTCCCACTTATGATTAACCCTTCCACAACCATCCGCAACTACGAAAGAAGAATTCAGATAAATCTAACCATAGCATAAAACATGTGGATCCAAATCAGCCCCTTACGAAGCAACACATAAACTAGGGTTAAGCTTCTGTCACTCTAGCAACCCATCATCTACTTATTACTTCCCAATGCCTTCCTCTAGGCCCAAAAAATGGTGAAGTGTCATGCAGTTGACGTTCCCATGACACCACTACAGGAGAGACAACATACATCTCATCAAAATATCGAACGAATACCAAATTCACATGATTACTTATAACAAGACTCATCCCATGTCCTCAGGAACAAACGTAACTACTCAAAAAGCATATTCATGTTCATAATCAGAGGAGTATTAATGATGATCAAGGATCTGAACATATGACCTTCCACCAAGTAAACCAACTAGCATCAACTACAAGGAGTAATCAACACTACTAGCAACCCACAAGTACCAACCTGAGGTTTTGAGGCAAAGATCGGATACAAGAGATGAACTAGGGTTTGGAGACGAGATGGTGCTGATGAAGATGTTGCTGGAAATTGACCCCCTCTCGATGAGAGGATCGTTGGTGATCACGATGGCTTCGATTTCCCCTCCAGGAGAGAAGTTTCCCCGACAGGATCACCCTGCCGGAGCTCTAGATTGGTTTTGCCCAAGTTCTGCCTCGAGACGGTGGCGCTTCGTCCCGAAATCTCTATTATGATTTTTCCAGGTCATAACCCTCAATATAGCAGAAGATGGGCATTAGAGGGCTGCCAGGTGGGCCACAAGCCTCAGGGGCGTGCCTAGGGGGGTAGGGCGCGCCCTGCATGCTTGTGGGTGCCTGGTGGGCTCCCTGATGTAGTTATTTCGCCCAATATTTTTTATATATTCCAAAATAATTCTCCGTAGATTTTCAAGACTTCTGGAGTTGTGCACAATAGGTATCTTAGATTTGCTTCGTTTCCAGTCCAAAACTCGAGATGCCGGCATTCTCCCTCTTCATGTAAACCTTGTAAAATAAGAGAGAAAAGGCATAATTATTTTACGAAAATGTGTAATAACATCCCATAATGCAATAAATATCAATATAAAAGCATGATGCAAAATGGACGTATCAACTCCCCCAAGCTTAGACCTCGCTTGTCCTCAAGAGAAAGCCGAAATCGATAAATATGCCCACATGTTTAGAGATAGAGGTGTCGATAAAATAAAATACGGACATGAATGCATCATGATCATCCTTAGAACAACAAAATATATTGACATATAATTTCTTATGCTAAAGTAACAATTCATTCACAATGGTAAAGTACAAATCAAGAACTCTATTGAGAACCAACTAACTATGATCTCAGTCATTGAAGCAATTTAAATTTATCATAACGTAGGAAAGAGTCAATGTAAGAGCTTGTAAAGCAAATCCACATACTCAATCATCTTTTAGTCTTTCACAGTTGCTAACACTCACGGGATACCTATGAGGTCAAAGCTTCAATCGGACACAGAGAAAGATAGGGGCTTATAGTATTGCCTCCCCACTATTTAACTCAAGGGTAATGTCAATAGTAGTAACTCATGATCGTCCAGTTCTGAGTGGATATATGTGTCTAGATCATTCCCCAACACATGACGCTTGCCAAAAGATAAAGGCGAAATAAATAAAGTGATGGAGATCACCACAACTCTTGCATAAAGGTAAGTACTAGAAAATAAAAGTGACAGATAGGCCCTTCACAGAGGGAAGCAGAGGTTGTCATGCGCTTTTATATTTGGATGCACAATCCCTTAATGCAAAAGAACGTCACTTTATATTACCCCTTGTGATACAGAACTTTATTATGCAGTCCGTCGCTTTTATTTCTTCCCTATCACAAGTTTGTATAAAGTGTATTTTCCTCACACTAATAGATCACACATATTTAGAGAACAATTTTTATTGCCTACACCGATGACAACTTACTTGAAGGATCTTATTCAATCCATAGGTAGGTATGGTGGTCTCTCTTGGCAAAACTGGGTTAAGGGTGTTTGAATGCACAAGTAGTATCTCTACTTGGTGCGGAAGTTTTGGCTAATATGAGGTGGAAGCAAGCGACACATGTTGACAGATCTATAACAATATAACTTCTATTCAAAAATAAGCAAACATAAACCATTATGTTTACTTCCTTGTCCAACATCAACTTCTTAACATATAATATTTTGATGAGTGCTCAAAATCATAAAAGATGTCCAAGATAATATATTTATATGTGAACCTCTTTTTCTTTATTACTTCCTTTTAATTGCCCCAATGACCAACAACTATGTTTGTCAACCCACAACAGGTTTCAATCGACATACTTCTTATATGTGAAGTCATCACTCCCCATAAGATCATCATATATACTCCTTGCTTTTATTCTATACTTCTTTCGACTTCATATTTCTCAAGATCAAGATCATACCAAATAAGCAAAGCCCTCAACTGAAAAGCACTTTTAATTATATAATTCTCGGACTTGCTTACAGAGGAGGAATCATAAAGCAAAAACTCAAAACTAGATCACACGAACACTTTATTCTACTAGATCAAGATATAACCAAAAGTATTGAACTAAGAAAAGATGGTAAAAATAAAAATAAAAATAAAAATAAAAGGTGTGGTGGTGATATGATACCGGGGCACCTCCCCCAAGCTTGGTGCAAGCCAAGGGGAGTGCCCATACCCATGTGTTTAGTTGTCTTGCTCCGGAGGTGGTGATGTGGGAGTTGTTGATGACATTGGAACCTTTTCTAGTTTCCTCCTAAGCATAAAATTCTGCTCCCTCAAATCGTCCACTTCCTGCTTGATCTTCAATATCCTTTGACATAATTCTTCCTTGTTCTCCTACAGGAAACGAGAAGGGATAAATAGAACCTTGGGTTCTTGCCTTGTGTTTGGGAAGCTTGATTTCTTGAACTCCACGTGCATATCTCCTGGCTGAAGCAGGGAGGCCTCTTCGTCGCCCAACCTTTCTTCCTTGTACTTGCCTTCTTGTTCCTCCTCTGAGAACAATCCATAAGGATCCAAGTCCCCATAGAGCTTGGGATTGGCAAGATGATGCGATATATAGCTCTCCCCATCAGAATCTTGGGACGACATATTATTCTAAATCTCCTGCAAAAACAGCTCAAAAAGAAAACATGAGGTATTGTCGTGATATGAGAGTCAAAACCTTCGGGAGATTATATAATGATTTTTACCGACCCGAAGGAGTATGCCACAAGAAAATGAAGTCTGGATGGCACACGAGGTGGCCACAAGACCCAGGGGCGCGCCCAAGGGGGTAGGGCGCGCCCTGCAGGCTTGTCGCCCCCTCGTGCACTATTCGGACTACTTTAAATTTTCCTATTTTTTAAATATTCCAAAACAGATAAAAATTGCCTTTGAAAAAGTTTCGGAGTCTATTTACTTACCGTACCACATACCTATTCCTTTTCGGAGTCTGAAACATTTTGGTAAGTCTCCCTAATGTACTCCTCCGGAGTTATGGTATTGATGATATTGGTTTCAACATTCATGGGAGTACCTAAGATATAATGTTTGATTCTTTGACCATTCACCACCTTTTGGTTTGTGCCTTCGGCGTTGTTAATCTTGATGGCACCGGAACGATATACCTCCTCGATAACGTAAGGACCTTCCCATTTAGAGAGAAGTTTTCCTGCAAAAAATCTTAAATGAGAATTGTATAGCAAGACATTATCACCTACATTAAATTCATGCTTTTGTATCCTTCTATCATGCCATCTCTTAACCTTTTCTTTAAACAACTTGGCATTCTCATAGGCTTGGGTTCTCCATTCATCAAGTGAGCTAATGTCAAATAACCTCTTCTCACCAGCAAGTTTGAAATCATAATTGAGCTCTTTGATTGCCCAATAAGCTTTATGTTCTAGCTCTAGAGGTAAGTGACATGCTTTACCATAAACCATCTTATACGGAGACACACCATAGGGTTTTTGTAAACAGTTCTATAAGCCCACAATGCATCATTAAGTTTCTTAGACCAATTCTTCCTAGATCTATTAACAGTCTTCTACAAAATCAGTTTAATTTCTCTATTTCTCAATTCTACTTGACCACTATACTCAGGATGATAAGGAGATGCAATTCTATGATTAACATCGTATTTAGCGAGCAATTTACGGAAAGCACCATGAATAGTGTGAACCACCATCAGTCATCAAATATCTAGGGACTCCAAATCTAGGGAAAATAACTTCTTTAAGCAATTTAATAGATGTGTTCAGATCAGCGCTACTAGTTGGAATAGCTTCTACCCACTTAGTAACATAATCAACATCAACTAGAATATGAGTATACCCGTTAGATTGTGGAAAAGGCCCCATATAATCAAAACCCCAAACATCAAATGGTTCAATAACAAGAGAGTAATTCATAGGCATTTCCTGATGTCTACTAATATTACCAATTCTTTGACATTCATCACAAGACAAGACAAAATTACGAGCATCCTTGAAGAGAGTAGGCCAATAAAACCCAGATTGTTGTACCTTATGTGCAGTTCTATCTCCAGCGTGGTGTCCTCCGTAGGCTTCGGAGTGACACTTGCGTAAGATTTGTTCCTGTTCATACTCAAGTACACAACGTCTAATAATACCATCTACTCCTTCTTTATAAAGGTGTGGATCATCCCAAAAGTAATGCATTAAATCATAGAAGAACTTTTTATTTTGTTGGTATGTGAAAGTAGGCGGTATAATTTAGCAAAAATGTAATTGGCATAGTCAGCATAACATGGAGCATTGTGTGAAGCATTCACGACAGCTAATAGTTCATTAGGAAAGCTATCATCAATAGGTAGTGGGTCATCAAGAACATTTTCTAACCTAGACAAGTTATCTGCCACAGGGTTATCAACACCCTTTCTATCAATAATACGCAAATTAAATTCTTGTAGCAGAAGGACCCACCTAATAAGTCTAGATTTAGCATCTTTATTTTCTATAAGGTACTTAATAGCAGCATGATTGGTGTGAACAGTTACTTTGGAATCAACAATATAAGGTCTAAACTTATCACAAGCAAACACGCCTGCTAAAAATTCCTTTTCAGTGGTAGCATAGTTTCGTTGAGCACTGTCTAGAGTTTTACTAGCATAATGGATAACATTTAATTTCTTATCGACACTTTGTCCTAGAACATCACCAACAGCACAATCACTAGCATCACACATAATTTCAAAGGGTAGGTTCCAGTCGGGTGGTTGAACAACAGGTGCGGTAATCTAGGCATACTTAAGAATTTAGAATGCTTCTACAAAATCATCAACAAAACAAATGGAACATCTTTTTGACAAAGATTTGTGAGAGGCCTAGAAATCTTAGAGAAATCTTTTATAAACCTCCTATAGAAACCAACATGACCAAGGAAACATCTTATACCTTTTATATCCGTAGGGCACGACATTTTATCAGGTAAGTTGTGTTTCAAAATAGGCTGCTGATCGAAGTATTTCAACAGGTAAGTTGTGTTTCAAAATAGGCTGCTGATCGAAGAAAATTTCATCTATTTCATTCCTCTCATTCATATGCATATCGTTTTCATGGTCTAGCAAATATTGTTCTAAAGGATCAGTAGGAGGCACAACCATAGAAGCAAGACCAATAATTTCATATTTACTAGGCAATTCTTTGTGATGGGGTTGTCTACGAAATTTAGAGAAATTAAACTCATGAGACACATCCCCAAAACTCATTGTAACTGTTTCTTTCTCACAATCAATCCTAGCATTAACAGTATTCAAGAAGGGTCTGCAAAATATAATGGGATAAAAATTATCTTGTGGGGAACCAAGAACAAGAAAATCAGTAGCATATTTTATTTTCCCACACAAGACTTCAACATCTCTAACAATCCCCATCAGTGCAATAGTGTCTCTATTAGCAAGCTTAATAGTAACATCAATTTCCTCTAGTTCAACTGGTGCAATATCATGCATGATTTCTTTTTATAAGCAATAGGTAATTGCACTTACACTAGCACCCATATCACACAAGCCATGATAACAATGATCTCCAATTTTAACAGAAACAACAGGCACTCCAACAATTGGTCTATGTTTACTTTTAGTATCAGGTCTAGCAATTCTAGCCGCTTCATCACAGAAATGAATAAGACGCCCATCAATATTATCAACCAAGAGATTTTTAACCATAGCAATACTAGGTTCAACTTGAATTTGTTCATGGGGTGTAGGTGTTCTAATACAAATCTTACGAACCACAGTTAAAGCTTTAGCATGTTCCTTTATCCTAACAGGAAAGGGTGGTTTCTCAATGTAAGCAGTAGGAATAACAAGATCAGCATTATAAGCAATAGTTTCCTCTTCAACTTTAATAGGTTCAACTACTTTCAATTCAATGGGAGGATCATATTTAAACCAATTCTCCTTAGGGAAATCAACATGAGTAGCAAAAGATTCATAGAAAGAAGCTACTATCTCAGAGTCAAGTCCATATTTAGTGCTAAATTCACAAAAAGCATCGTTGTCTATAAAGGATTTAACACAATCAAACTTAAGGTTTATACCTGACTCCTTACCTTCGTCGAGTTCCCAATCTTCAGAGTTGCATTTAATTCTTTCCAATAAGTCCCATTTGAATTCAATATCTTTCTTCATAAAAGAACCAGAGCAAGAAGTATCGAGGATGGATCGATCATTATGAGAAAGCCGAGCATAAAAATTCTAAATAATAATTTCTCTTGAGAGCTCATGGTTGGGGCACGAATATAACATTGACTTCAGCATCCTCCAAGCTTGAGCGATTCTTTCTCCTTCATGAGGCCAAAAAGTGTGAATATAATTCCGATAACGATGAACCAGATGCATAGGATAAAACTTCTCATGAAATTCCAATTCCAATTGGTTGTAGTTCCATGATGCAATATAATTACATAGCTTTCTCCTTCAAACATAAGGGGAAGACCTTCTTCTTGAAAACATCCTGAGGCAAACCTGCAAACTTAAATAATCCACAAACTTCATCCACAGAGATTAATGCAAATCAGGATGTAGTGTTCCATCTCCTGCATAAGGATTAGCTAGCAGTTCCTCTATCATACCCGAAGGAATTTCATAATAAATATTTTCAATAGGTGCATCAGGTTGATGAGCAACTCTTTGTGCTTCCGATCGAGGTGAAGATACCCCGAACAAGCCCCTCAAAGGATTATTTTCCATAGTAACAAGTGACGGTAAATTTCAGCACACTATATAAAATTTTCCTTACCAAGTTCCACTCACCAAAGGCGCTTCACTCCCCGGCAATGGCGCCAGAAAAGAGTCTTGATGACCCACAAGTATAGGGGATCTATCGTAGTCCTTTCGGTAAGTAAGAGTGTCAAACCCAACGAGGAGCGGAAGGAAATGACAAGTGGTTCTTAGTAAGGTATTCTCTGCAAGCACTGAAATTATCGGTAACAGATAGTTTTGTGATAAGATAATTCATAACGGGTAGCACGTAAAAATTGTAACAATGGTGCAGCAAGGTGGCCCAATCCTTTTTATAGCAAAGGACAAGCCTGAACAAACTCTTACATAAAGCAAGGTGCTCCCGAGGACACATGGGAATTTCTGTCAAGCTAATTTTCATCATGCTCATATGATTCACGTTCGTTACTTTGATAATTTGATATGTGGGTGGACCGGTGCTTGGGTACTGCCCTTACTTGTACAAGGGTCCCACTTATGATTAACCCCTCTCGCAAGCATCCGCAACTACGAAAGAAGAATTAAGATAAATCTAACCATAGCATGAAACATGTGGATCCAAATAAGCCCCTCACTCTAGCAACCCATCATCTACTTATTACTTCCCAATGCCGTCCTCTAGGCCCAAACAATGGTGAAGTGTCATGTAGTCGACGTTCACATGACACCACTAGAGGAGAGACAACATACATCTCATCAAAATATCGAATGAATACCAAATTCACATGATTACTTATAAAAAGACTTATCCCATGTCCTCAGGAACAAACGTAACTACTCACAAAGCATATTCATGTTCATAATCAGAGGAGTACTAATGATGATCAAGGATCTGAACATATTATGTTCCACCAAGTAAACCAACTAGCATCAACTACAAGGAGTAATCAACACTACTAGCAACCCACAGGTACCAATCTGAGGTTTTGAGACAAAGATTGGATACAAGAGATGAACTAGGGTTTGGAGAGGAGATGGCGCTGATGAAGATGTTGCTGGAGATTGAATCCCTCTCGATGAGAGGATCATTGGTGACGATGATGGCTTCGATTTCCCCCTCCGGGAGGGAAGTTTCCCTGGCAGGATCGCCCTGCTGGAGCTCTAGATTGGTTCTGCCCAAGTTCCGCCTCGAGATGTTGGCGCTTCATCCTGAAAGCTCTGTTATTATTTTTTCCATGTCGAAACCCCCAATATAGCAGAAGATGGGCATCGGAGGGCTGCCAGGGGGTAGGGCGCGCCCTGCAGGCTTGTGGCTGCCTGGTGGGCCCCCTGATGTATTTCTTTCGCCCAATATTCTGTATATATTCCAAAATAATTCTCCGTAGATTTTCAGGACTTCTGGAGTTTTGCAGAATAGGTATCTCAGGTTTGCTTGTTTTCCAGTCCAGAAGTCCAGCTGCCGGCATTCTCCCTCTTCAAGTAAACCTTGTAAAATAAGAAAGAAAAGGCATAAGTATTGTACCAAAATGTGTAATAACAGCCCATAATGCAATAAATATCAATATAAAAGCATGATGCAAAATGGATGTATCATGGTGCATTGTAATGGGTTCAATCTTGTGGTGCTCAATCCAAGTGAAAAAAGGGACATGACATGTATTGTATTACTGTCATTAAGGGTAAAACGATGGGGTTTATTCATAATAAATGGATTTACTTTTTCTAGATCATATCATAATCCTTCAACCATTACTCTCTTTTTTACTTAATACTCTAGATTCATGTTGGATACCGGTTGATGGGTGGAGTAATAGTAGTAGATGTAGGTAGGAGTCGGCCTACTTGTTTATGGACGTGATGCCTATATACATGATCATTGGTGTGAATAAATATTACATAATTATGGGCCATTCTATCAATTTCCCAATAGTAATTTGTCTACCCACCTTATGCTTTCTTTCATAGAGAGGCCTCTAGCAAAAACTATGGCCCCGGTTCTCTTCACAAATATTATTACAAAAACTCCTAAAATATTGGTGCCAATATTTACATTATTTTTATTTGCAATTTATATCTATAAATTTATATATATATATATCACTACTTATCGCTTGCAAGTAATGATTTCAAGGGGATTGCCAACCCTCTTGCCCGCGTTGGGTGCTAGTGTGTGCTCTTTTGTGTGTAGGCGCTGAAGACGGGAATGTGCGTGGTTCTCCTATTGGTTCGATAACCTTGGTTTTTGATACGTCTCCAACGTATCTATAATTTATGAAGTATTCATGCCATATTCACCTATGTTTACAATACTTTTATATGGTCTTGATGCAATTTGTATGATATATTTAGATCTAACCCAGATTGACGCTGTTTTTAGCAGAACTACCGTGGTGTTGTTTTTTCTTTTCTGTGCAGAAATAAAATTTCTCCAAATTCAACGAAAATTTTTGAATTTTTTTTGGAACAAAAGAGACACTAGAAGCTTTGTTGGAGGGCCAGAAGAGCCACAAGGTGGGCACAACCCACCAGGGCGCGCGAGGCCCCTCCGGCTTGTCCTGGTGTCTTGTGCTCTCCTCGTGGCCCATCTTTGTGTGAAACCGACGCTCAAAAATCCTATAAATACATAAACCATCACAAATAACCCTAGACTCCTCATTATGCCATTGTAAATATTTGTATAAATGAAAAACCAACCTGGAGGCGTTCCAGTACCCTGTCGGAGAGGGTAGAACATCTCCGCTGGCCATCTTCATCATCCCGACGGAGGCCATGATGAGGAGGGAATAGTCCACCCTCGGGGCTGACGGTTTGTACCAGTAGCTATGTGTTCACTTTGTCTCTCTCTCTCTCTCCTGTTCTTGATATGGCATGATGTTGATGTATCACGGGCTTTGATAATATAGTTGGATCACATGGTGTTTTCCCCTCTCTCTCTTGCTGTGATGAATTGAGTTTTCCCTTTGAGATTTTGTTATTATCGGACTGAATGCTTTTATGGATTTGAGATCACTTGATATATGTCTTGCATGCGGATACCCGTAGTGACATTGGGGTATTCAAGTGATTCACTTGATATACGTTATGGAGTCAACTTGTGGATTTCGGTGACCTTGGGGATCTATGCATAGGGGTTGATTGCACGTTTTCATACCTTGTTCTCCGATAGAAATCTTGGGGCACTCTTTGAAGTTCTTTGTGTTGTATTGAGTATTATGAATCTGAAATTGTTTGATGTGTATCGTCTAATTAACTCGTGGATACTTGTGGTGGCAATTGAGTATCTTGGTGACATTAGAGTTGGTTGATGCGTATCGTATGGTGTTATTATAGTACGAACTCTTAGATAGATCGATCAGAAAGGATAACTTGGTTATTTTAGTACGAACTCTTGGATAGATCGATCAGAAAGGATAACTTTAAGGTGGTTTCATACTCTACAAACAATTTATTCTTATGTTCTTCGCTAGATAAGAACTTTGGAGTGATTCTTCGTTGCACGTTGAGGGATGGTTATGTGATCCAATTATATTAGCATTGTTGAGAGATTGCACTAGCGAAAGCATGGACCCTAGGCCTTATTTCCAAGCATTTATACAACGTTTTGCTTTGTGTTTTACACTTGCTACCTTGATATTTTTATATTTTCAGATTACAAAAACCTATATCTATCATCCATATTGCGCTTGTATCACAATCTCTTCGCGGAACTAGTGCACCTATACAATATGCCATTGTATTGGGTGTGTTGGGGACACCAAGATTTCTTGTATTTGATGGCAGGGTTGTTTGAAAGAGACCATCTTCATCCTACATCTCCCACGGATTGATAAACCTTAGGTCATACACTTGAGGGAAATTTGCTATTGTGCTACAAAACTTTGCGCTTGGAGGCCCAACACGAGTCTACAAGAATAAAGTTGCATAGTACTCCCTCCGTCCGGAAATACTTGTCCTAGAAATAAATAAAATGGACGTATCTGTAACTAAAATAAGTCTAGATACATCCACTTCTAGGACAAGTATTTTTGGACGGAAGGAGTAGACATCAAGCTCTTTTTTGGCGCCGTTGCCGGGGAGGTGACTGCTTGAAGGTGTAATTCAGATCTTGCAATTAAATCTTTTAGTTTCTTGTTTTTCAATAGTTTTTTTTTAAATAAAAATACAAGAAATTGGAGTTTGGTTTGCATCATTTGTTTCGTCTTTATAATGTCTTTCGTGAACATGGATTCAGAAAATTGTGCTCAATTGGTAGAGGAAGAAATTATGAAAATACTTGATGAGAATTCTTTGAATGATGAGAATGATAAAAATATGGTTAGTATGAGTTCTCTAAATATTCATGAAGCTAATTATATGCAAAGCCACAAGCTTGGGGATGCTATGTTTGATGAAGATGATATTTTTATTGCCCCAAGTATTGATGAGCAAAACTATTATGATGATAGCATGCCTCCTATGTATGATGATTATTGTGATGACATGTATCCTATAAATAGTAATTACAACCATGAAACGTGTTATCACGATCTTAATATTCAAAGTGGTTATGTCTATCAAGTACCTCATGATAGTTATTTCATTGAGTTTGCTCGCACTATTTTGAATGACAAGAAGTTTGCTTATGTGGAGAGTGATAAATTTTGTATACTTGTAGATCATGAAAAGAATGTTTTATGTCATAGTAATATAGTTTAATTCCTTGATGATCCTACTAAAAATAATTACGAGGGAGGAACATATGCTTGTAGGAATTGCAATAGTATCAATTTTCCTCCCTATGTGCTTGTTTTTGCCTTCCTATGCAAGTTGATTCTTGTTCCCATGAATTGTTTGCTCAAAAAATCTCTATGCATAGGAAATGTGTTAGACTTAAATGTGCTTGTCATATCATTCATCATTCTCTCTTGAATTTTCAACTTTAATTCCTATACGAGCATCATTGAAATCATCATGCCTAGCTAAAAGGCATTAAAGAGAAGTGCTTGTTAGGAGACGACCCAACACTTTTAATTTCTGTTTTTGTGTGTTCAAATGATTAAACTACTGTATTAATCATGTTTTGTGTCTTTTATTTCAATAAAGTACCAAGTAAATCCTTTGGGATACTGTGGATACTTGCTTGTTTGATTGTGTGGAAAAAGAGAAAGTTTTGCGTCCAGTATATGAATTATCTAATTTTACCGGGCGTCAAAAAATTCTGAAATTTTTACAAAACATTTATATACAAATTCTATTCTTTTTACTAATGTTTTAGAATGTTTAGAGTCAGGGAAGTATGCTGACCATTCAGATCATCACAAACTCGTCTATTTTTGACAGATTTTTTGCATGCATAATTTGCTTGTTTGAAGTGTTCCCATAGCTTATATCGAGTAATATAAATTATAAGAATGGCAGAATACAGTAGGTATCATCTGGAAATAATTATGAATCTTGTATTGACAGCGCCTAAGTGAATGATCTATATTTACTATACTAACACATCTCACGAAGTTCCGTTAAGTTTTGTGTGATTGAAGTTTTCATGTTTTGGGTGAGATACCGATATGAGGTGAACAAGGAGTAGCAAGGACATAGATTGGGGATTACCAAGTCACTCCCAAGGTAATATCCAAGGAATACTCATGCGTCTAAGCTTGGGGATGCCCCGGAAGGCATCCCCTCTTTCGTCTCCAACATTATCGGTATATCTTACTTGGAGCTATATTTTTATTCAACACATGATATGTGTTTTTCTTGGAGCATCATTTTATTTTGTTTTTCTATGTTATATGCTATTTATAATCATGTTTTTCAATAAAAAGTGCCAAGAATTGCCTTAGGATGTTTGCTTTGCATGCTTTGATGTGTGCTGTGTAAAAGCAGAAACTTTTGCTCTAGTCTTTGAATTTTCATATTTTACTGGAACGTAGAAAGTTTCTTGAAATTTTAAACAGTATTTTAATATAAATTCTTTATCATGTCCTAAATTGTTAGAATTTTTTGAGTTACAGAAGTACACTGGTTTAATATATTGTTACAGACTGTTCTATTTGGACAGATTGCTGTCATAGTTTTGTTATCTACTTATCCTAGAGTTTTCATGGGTTATATTAGTATATATAAATTGTGGAAATGATAGCATATAGTACTTAATGTTTTTAAATTATTATGCAACTTGTCTTGGAAGTGTAAGAAGTATTGATTTATTCTTATGTGTACTAACCTATATCACGAGTTCTTTTCAAGTTTTTGTGGATGAAGTTTTTGAGATCTAGGTGAAACCGGGATATGAGAGGATTGAACAGGATACAAAATCTCAAGCTTGGGGATTCCCAAGTCACCTCAAGTAAATATTTCTAGAATTATCAAGCATCTAATCTTGGGGATGCTACACATCCCACCTCTCTTCATCAACAACTATCAGTTAGCCTATGTTGAGCCTAAATTTTTATTTGTCCACATGATATGTGATATTTGGAGTTTCATTTCTATTTTTCTTGATGTTTTAATAAAATAGTTAGATCTGAAAATATTTATTGAGATAGATAGAGATCCCTCACATAGCTACTTTATTGTTTACCTACTCATTGACCTTCAGTTATATCTTTTGAAGAGTAGTTTTGATGTTTACTCTTGAGATTAACTTATCTCATATGAGTAAATTGACAATTGATAAAATATCACAAATATGAAATTATAAATTTTCTTTATGCTTAGTAGTAGCTTCACATCTATTTTAGAAAGTAAAAACTGTTGAAGTTTGACAATCACAATATTGGTCATACAACCAATTCATGAATGATTAGTATAAGGAAGCGAACTCTCACATACAAATATGTTATCTTGGACATCTTCTATGATTATGAATACCCATTAATTATTTTCAAACTTGAAAAATTTAGTTGAAGTTGGACAAGGAATACAACGTAATGAGTTATGGTTGTGTATATTTGCATAGAAGTTATATTGTTATGGATCCTCCAACATGTGGTGTTTGCTTAGGATCTTTTGCTAGACAAACATTCATACCAAGTAGAGATACTACTTGTGCATCCAAATCCTTGAGCCAAGTTTCTTCCATGAGAGTCCACCATGCCTACCTATATATGGTTTTTCACTGCCATTCCAAGTAAATTTGCATGTGCCACCTCTTAAATTTCAAATGAACAAATGGTTTGTGTGCCTAGTCCGCTCATGGAGCGATAGGGGGAGGTCAGTATCTTCCATGTTAAGCGGTTTATTCTCATGATGAGTGTTTATTCACTCGTCCTTGCACGAGAGGGGTGGTAATAGGGATTCCCAGTCCCGAAATAAAAAAATGCAAATAGTAAAACAAACATGAATGTTGTTGGTATGGACAATACCCGTGGATTCGGCCAGCAGTGGAGTGTGTTTGTTGGTGGAGAACCTTCACTTTTATTGCTTGGGAACCGCTGCTAATGTGTTTAACATGGAAGATATTGATAACTCTTGGTTGTAATGTTAACAGCAAGGGTGCACCTCCAAAAATTATATTTATCTCTGATTTAAGCTTTGAGCTCTGACACCTTTGCAAATCCCTGTTTCCCTATGCGAAGGGACAATATATTTACTTTCATGTTATTTACTTTTCATGTTGAGTGAACTTCTTATTCCTACCTCAATCTATTAGTTGGCAAGCATCATGTGGTCGGAAACATCTAGGCACATATGGCCAGTCATATATATATATATATATATATATATATATATATTTGATCATGACTTATTATTGTTGACAATTATCTCTATGATAAATGAGTTGGGAGGCGAAACATTAAGCCCCTATCTTTTTATGTGTTCGATGGATGCCATTTTTTCTAAAAATATGCTTTGAGTACTAGCAATCATAGAAGACTATATGATGATTAGTATGTGGAACTCTTACTTAGACTTTGTTGAGTATAAGTTGAATTGAAATTGTTTGGTCACTAAGAACATAGGTTTTTAAGTTTCAAGAGAATTCATTGTTTGAACCATAACATGTGAATTGGTTGCTACTTTATCATGATGAGTTTTATGAGAAAGAGTTGCTGTTATGATTCTAGGAAAAGTTGTTGAAATTATCATTGATCAAACTTATGCACTATGCTAGCATTCCCACTTCATAAATTATTTCTTTTATCATTTACCTACTCGAGGACGAGTAGGAATTAAGCTTGGGGATGCTGATACGTCTCCAACCTATCTATAATTTATGAAGTATTCATGCCATATTCACCTATGTTTATAAACCTTTTATATGTTTTTGATGCACTTTATATAATGTATTTAGAACTAACCCGGACTGACGCTGTTTTCAGCAGAACTACCGTGGTGTTGTTTTTTGTGTTGAAATAAAAGTTCTCCAAATGCAACAAAACTTTTTGTTGATTTTTTATGGAACAGAAGAGGAACTAGAAGCTTCATTGGAGGGCCAGAAGATACACGAGGTGGGCACAACCCCCCAAGGCGCTCCCGGCCCCTCCGTCGCTCCCTGGTGTCTTGTGCTCTCCTTGTGGCCCATCTTTGCGTGAAACCAACGCTCAAAAATCATATAAATACGTAGACCATCAGAAATAACCCTAGACTCCTCGTTCCACTGCCGCAACTCTCTGTATCATCGAAAAACCAATCTAGAGGCGTTCCAGTACCCTGTCGGAGAGGGTAGATCATCTCCGATGGCCATCTTCATCATCCCGGCGGAGGCCATGATGACGAGGGAGTAGTCCACCCTCGGGGCTGACGGTTTGCACCAGTAGCAGTGTGTTCAGTCTCTCTCTAGTGTTCTTTAGATGGCACGATCTTGATGTATCACAGGCTTTGTTAATATAGTTGGATCACATGGTGTTTTCCCCTCTCTATCCTGTTGTCATGAATTGAGTTTTCCCTTTGAGGTTTTGTTATTATCAGATTGAATACTTTTATGGATTGGAGAGCACTTGATATATTTCTTTCATGTGGATACCTGTATTCAAGTGATTCACTTGATATACGTTATGGCGTCAACTTGCGGATTCCGGTGACCTTGGGGATCTATGCATAGGGCTTGATTGCATGTTTTGATACCTTGTTCTCTGATAGAAATCTTGGGGCACTATTTGAGGTTCTTTGTGTTGGATTGAGTACCATGAATATGAAATTGTTTGTTGTGGATCGTATAATTAATTCATGGATACTTGCGGTGACATTGGAGTATCTAGGTGACATTAGAGTTGGTTGATGCGTATCATATGGTCTTATTTTAGTAAGAACTCTTAGATAGATTGATCGGAAAGGATAACTTGGTTATTGTAGTACGAAATATTGGATAGATCGATCGAAAAGGATAAATTTAAGGTGATTTTATGGCCTACAAACAATTTCTTCTTATGTTCTCCGCTGGATAAGAACTTTGGAGTGATTCTTCATTGCATGTTGAGGGATGGTTATGTGATCTAATTATTTTAGCATTGTTGAGAGATTGCACTAGCGAAAGTACGTACCCTGGGCCTTATTTTCAAGAATTTATTTAACGTTTTGCTCGCTGTTTTACACTTGCTACCTTTCTGTTTTTTCTATTTCAGATTACAAAAACCTATATCTATCATCCATATTACACTTGTATTACCATCTCTTCACTAAACTAGTGCACTAATACAATTTTCCATTGTATTGGGTGTCTTGGGGAGACAAGAGATTTCTTGTATTTGATTGCAGGGTTGTTTGAGAGAGACCATCTTCATCCTACACATCCCATAGATTGATAAACCTTAGGTCATCCAATTGAGGGAAAATTGATACTGTCCTGCAAAACTCTACGCTTGGAGGCCCAACACGAGTCTACAAGAATAAAGTTGCATAGTAGACATTAGTTCTCACTCACGAAAATACTTATCTATACTATGATGCATCCCCCTCCTCTTTTGGGAAACACCCAGCGTAGTTTACAAGTAGCAAAGAGATCAGGGCCAAAGGTTGTGGGAGGTGGCCCCAAGCCATCAAGGCGCGACCACCCCCTAGGCGAGCCCTGTTGGCTTGGTGCCACCCCGTGTGGCCTCCCCCCGAAGCTTCCAGGTCTTATTTTTGTTCAAAAAAAATCATCAACAAGTTTTGGGGTATTTGGACCCAAAAAAATCAGCAACATAGTAGAGAAAAGTATTTCCCTTAGTGAGAACCAAGGTTATCGAACCAACAGAAGAATCACGCAAACTCCCATCATCAACACATACACACACAAAATCAAACGCTTGCACCCGACGCGGGAAAGAGGGTTGTCAAGCCCTTTGAACTCGTTACTTGCAAGGATTAAATACTGATATTTGGATAAATATAAATAGAAAATAAAATAATAGTAAATAATGGCAGCAGTATTTTTGGAGTTTTAGCAATAATATTTGTGAAGACCCGGGGGTCATAGCTTTTGCTATAGACTTCTCTCTCGAAGAAAGCATACGGTGGGTAGACAAATTACTATTGGGAAATTGATAAAAAACACATGGTTATGAAATATTTATTGAAGACAATGATCATGTATATATGCATCACGTCCATAAGCAACTTCCATAAGCAAGTAGACTGACTCCTGCCTGCATCTACTACTATTAGTCCACTCATCGACCGCTATCCAGAATGCATCTAGAGTATTAAGTATGAAACAAAGTAATGTTGTGAGCAAGATCTCATGATGTAGACAAACTAAAATCAACTAATATGAATAAACCCCATCGTTTTCCCCTTAATGGCAGTACAATATGTGTCTTGACCCCTTCTGTTAGAAGGATAGAGCACCGCAAGATTAAACCCATCACAACACACCACTCCCACTAAAAATAAATGAATCTAGTTGGCCAAACCAAACTGATAGATCGGTAAAAAATACGAAGCTATAAAAATCATACATATAAGAATTCATCAAAGACTCAATATATTTTCATTAATAATCTGATCATAAACCCACAATTCTTCGGATCCCAACAAACACACAGTAAAGAAGATTACATCGGACAGATCACCATGGGAAGCGCAGTGAACTTTGTATTGAGGATCATAGAGAGAGAGAGAGAGAGAGAACTAGGTACTAGCTATGGACCCGTTGGTCTATGGTGAACTACTCACACATTACCATGGGAGCAACAAGATTGATGTATAGGCCCTCCGTAATTGACTCCCCCGGGTAGGTGATACGTCTCCAACGTATCTATAATTTTGGCTTGTTCCATGTTGTTATATTATCAATGTTGGATGTTTTATAATCATTTTACAGCAACTTTATATCATTTTTTGGGACAAACCTATTTACACAGTGCCAAAGTTCCAGTTGTTGTTTTTGCTTGTTTACTGGGGCACCATCTAAATCCGTTGAGATGACACCGTATGAATTTTGGTTTGGCGGAAACCCAAGCTGTCATTTCTTAATATTTGGGGTTGCGACGCTTATGTGAAAAAGATTTTTCACCTACTAAACTCGAACCCACAGCGAACAAATGCATCTTCATAGAATACCCTAACATAATAGTTGGGTAAACCTTCTATCTTAGATGCAAGCACAAAGTGTTTGTTGCTAAAACGGGTCCTTTCTAGAGAAAGAGTTTCTCTCGAAAGAATTTTGTGAGAGGAAGATATAACTTGATGAGTATGTTGGACCTTTGTTTCAACCAGAAAGTAGTGCAACGCAGAAAGTTGTTTTTGTGGAGCCTATGTTAGTTGAAGAGGAAGTTAATGATGATGATCATGAAGCTTTGGATCAAGTTACTATCGAACCTCATAGGTCGACAAGGACACGTACTACTCCTGAGTGTTACGGCAACCCCGTCTTAGAGGTCATGTTGTTGGACAACGATGAACCTACGAGCTATGGAGAAGCGATGATGGGCTCGGATTCTGACAAATGGTTAGAAGCCATGCAATCCGAGATGGGATCCATTTAAGAAAACAAGGTATGGGGATTTGGAAGTATTACCTGAAGGGCGAAAGGCCATTCATAAAAAATGGATCTTTAAAAGGAAGACAGACGCAGATGGTAATGTCACTGAAATCTCGACTTGCGGCAAAGGGTTTTTCACAAGTTCAAAGAGTTGACTACGATGAGACTTTCTCACCCGTAGCGATGCTAAAGTGTGTTGGAATTATGTCAGTAGTTGCTGCATTTTTCAATTATGAAATCTGGCAGATGGATGTCAAAACATCGTTTCCTTAACGGTATCCGTGAGGAAAGGTTGTATGTCATACAACCGAAAGGTTTTGTCAGTCCTAAGGATGCTAAAAGGTGTGCGAGCTTCAACGATCCTTCTATAGGCTGGAGCAAGCATCTTGAAGTTGGAATATATCCTTTGATGAGGTGATCAAAGTTTTTGGGTATACAAAGTTTATGAGAAAATTGTATTTACAAGAAAGTGAGTGGGAGCACTATAGAATTTTTTGATAAGCATAGGTGGTTGACATATTATTGATCGGAAATGATGTAGAATTTTTGGAAACCGGTTGTTTGAAAAGAGTTTTTCAAAGGAAGACCTGGATAAAGCTACCTAATTGTTGGGCATCAAGATCTATAGAGATAGATCAAGATGCTTGATGAGACTTTCAATGAGTACATACCTAGACAAGATTTTGAAAGAGTTCAAAATGGGTCAGTCGAAGAAGGAGTTCTTGCCTGATTTGTAAGGTGTGGAGTTGAGTGAGACTCAAAGCTCGACCACGGCATAAGAAAGAGAAAGGACAAAGGTCGTCCCCTATGCTTTATCCACAGTCTCTGTATAGTATGACATGCTGTGTACCGCACCTGTGTGTGCCTTGCCATGAGTTTGTCAAGGGGTAAAAGAGTGATCCAGGAGTGGATCATTGGACAGCGGTCAAGATTATCCTTAGTAACCAGAGGACCAAGGAAATATTTCTTGATTATGGAGGTGATAAAGAGTTTGTCGTAAAGGGTTATGTCGATGCAAGCTTTAACACCAATCCGGATGACTCTGAGTAGCAATCCGGATACGTATAGTGGAGCATCCATTTGGAATAGCTCCAAGTGGAGTGTGGTAGCAGTGTCTACAGTATGACATAGAGATTATCAAAGTACACACGGATCTGAATGTCGCAGACCCATTGACTAAAGACCTCTCTCACATGCAAAGCACGATCGAACCCTAGAACTCATTGGGTGTTAGATTCATAACAATGTAAATCACATGGTGCTGTGAACTAGAGTATTGACTCTAGTGCAAGTGGGAGACTGCTAGAAATATGCCCTAGAGGCAATAATAAATTGGTTATTATCATATTACCTTGTTCGTGCTAATCTTTTATTATCCATGCTATAATTGTATTGACTGGAAACTCAAATACATGTGTGGGTACATAGACAACATTGTGTCCCTAGTATGCCTCTAGTTAACTAGTTCGTTGATCAAAGATGGTCAAGGTTTCCTGGCCATAGACATGAGATGTCATTTGATAATGGGATCACATTATTAGGAGAATGATGTGATGGACAAGACCCAAACTATAAACATAGCATATGATCGTGTCAGTTTATTGCTATAGTTTTCTGCATGTCAAGTATCTGCTCCTATGACCATGAGATCATGCAAATCACTAACACCTGAGGAATACCATGTGTGTATTAAATGTCACAACGTAACTGGGTGACTATAAATATGCTCTGCAGGTATCTCCGAGGGTGTCTTTTGAGTGGGCATGGATCAAGACTGGGATTTGTTACTCCATGTGACGGAGAGGTATCTCATGGCCCACTCGGTAATACAACATCACAATAAGTCTAGCAAGCAATGTGACTAAGTGTTAGCCACAGGATCTTGTATTACAGAACGAGTAAAGAGACTTGCAGGTAACGAGATTGATCTAGGTATAAGATACCAACGATCGAATCTCGTGCAAGTAACATATCGAAGAACAAAGGGAACAACGTATGGGATTAACCGAATCCTTGCCATAAAGGTTCAACCGATAAATATCTTCGTAGAATAGGTAGGAATCAATATGGGAATCCAGGTCCCACTATTGGTTATTGAGCGTGGAGGTGTCTCGGTCATGTCTACATAGTTCTCGAACCCTGCAGGGTCTGCACACTTAAGGTTTGGTGATGTTTTGGTATAGTAGAGTTATGTATGGTGGTGATCAAAGGTTGTTTGGAGTCTCGGATGAGATCCTGGACGTCACGAGGAGCTCCGGAATGGTCCGGAGGTAAAGATTGATATATATAGGAAGTCCTGTTTTGGACATCGAAAAAGTTTCGGGTACTTTGGTAGTGTACCGGGAGTGCCGGGAGGGTACCTGGGCCATCGGAAGGGGTGTCTCGACCCAAAGGACCTCATGGGCTATGGGAGGAGTCAAACCAGACCCTAGTGGGCTGGCTGAACCCCCCACTAAGGCCCATACGGCTAGGGGTGGGAAAAACCCAAAAGGTTGAAAGGTGGAAAGGGTTTGCAAGTAGAGAGGAGGAATCCTACTCTTAGTAGGATTGGAGTTGGACTCCTCCACCTCCAATTTCGGCCAAACCTTGAGGATTTGAGGCTGCCTCCTCCCCACCCTCCCTCCCTCTTATATATGCTATAGGAATTAGAGGGGAGAGCTAACCTTATTTGTCACATGCTCCCTCTACTTCCTCTAGATCGTTTCCCCTTTAGTCTAGTTCGGCGATGCTTAGGTGAAGCCCTGCCAGAAGAGTTCCACCACCACCACCATCGCGGTGCTGGAGAACTCATCTACCTCTCTGCTCCCTCTTGCTGGATCAAGAAGGCGGAGATCGTCATCAAGTTGTATGTGTGCTGAACGCGGAGGTGCCTTTCGTTCGGCGCTAGATCGGGACTGATCGTGACTGGATCACGGGACGCTTGACGATTTGGATTGCGAAGACATTTGACTACATCAACCATGTTTCTTAATGCTTCCCGCTTAGCAATCTACCAGGGTATGTAGATACACTCTCTGCCTCGTAGATGCTCATCAACATGGATAGATCTTACGTGTGCATATGAATTTTTTGTTTCCCATGCAACGTTCCCCAACACCGTAGGCAGTAGCTAGATGGTTTCCTCTCTCTCCATGATTCTCTATACAATGGTCTCTTCGAGATATATTTGTTGTAATGACTTTTGCGGTGTGTTTGTTGGGATCTGATGAATTTTGAGTTCATGATCAGTTTGTATCCATGAATATGATTTGAGCCTTCTTCAATATCTTATTTGCATGATTACTTATAGCATCGTATTTCTTCTTCAAATCTTTGGTTTAGTTAGGCCAACTAGATCATTTTTTCTTGTCATGGGAAGAGGTGCTTTGTGATGGGTTCGATATTGCGTTGTTCTTTCCTAGTGACAGAAGCGACAACAAGACACTCATGTATCGTTGCCATTGAGGATAACAAGATGGGGTCTATTCCTATATGAATAGATCTTGTCTACATCATGTCACTGTTCTTATTGCATTACTCTGTTTTCCCATGAACGTAATACACTCGATGTATGCTGGATAGTGGTCGATGTGTGGAGTAATAGAAATTGATGCAGAATCATTTCAGTCTACTTATCTTGGACATGATGCCTATATAATGATCATTGCCTGGATATTTTCATGATTATTTGATCTTCTATCAATTTCCTAACAATAATTTTTTCATCCACCGTGTGTTATACTCATGAGAGAAGACACTATTGAAACCTACGGCCCCCGGGTCTACTTTTCCAACATATTGATTTCCGATCTACTATTTTGCCTTTTTGTTTTCAGATCTACTAATCCAAAATATCCAAAAATACCTTGTTGCACTTTTTGTTTACTTATTTTATTTTGTGTTCTTGTGAGATTTATTTGTCAAAACTATCATCACCTAATCTATCTTATTACCATAGAGAGCTTGACAACCTCTCTTTCGCAGAGGGTTGCAAGTATTTGTTATTTGTGTGCAGGTGCTGTTTACGTGGGTGCGTGTATCTTCCTCTACAGATTGATACCTTGGTTTCATAACCGAGGGAAATACTTACCGTCGTTGTGCTGCATCATCCCTTCCTCTTTGTGGAAATGCCGACTTAGTCTCAAGCCACGTCAAAGGAATTTTTGGCGCTGTTGCCGGGGAGGAAGAAATATCATCTACCCGGTTCCTAATCACAAATTTCATATCCTTGCAATTTACATTATTCGCCATTTTCCTCTCCCCCACTTCACAAAATTGCTGTTTTATTCACCCTCTCCTTTTCGTTTTCCTTTTTCTCGTCAGATCTCTTGTTTGCTTGCAATCTTATTTGCGTAGTCATGATGACTCAAGAAAACACCAAGCCGTGTGATTTTTCCAATACAAATAATAATGATTTTATTAGCACCCCTATTGCTCCTCCCGCCACTAGTATGGAGTCTTGTGATATACAATGCCGCTTTGTTGAATCTTGTCATGAAAGATCAATTTTCTGGTACTCCTAATGAGGAAGCCGCGTTCCATATAAATACCTTCATGGAATTATGTGATATGCAGAAGACAAATATGTGGACAATGATATTGTGCAGTTGAAATTGTTTCCTTTCTCCTTAAGGGTTTGTGCAAAAATTTGGTTTTCTTCTTTGCCTCGTAATAGTATCGATTCCTGGGATAACTGCAAGGACGCTTTCATTACTAAGTATTTTCCGCCCGCAAAAATTCTTTCCCTTAGAAATCAAATCATGAATTTTAAGCAACTTGAGCATGAACATGTTGCAAAATCTAGGGAAAGAATGAAATTGATGCCAAGAAATTGTCCTACTCATGGTTTAAATGTTTGGATGATCATACAATTTTTTTATGCGGGATTGAATTTTGTCTATAGAAATCTTTCAGATTCCGCCGCGGGTGGTACTTTTATGGAAATTACTTTGGGTGAAGCTACAAATTTATAGATAATATTATGGCAACTTATTCACAATGCCATACTGGAAGAGCACCTACTAGTAAAACGGTTAATTCGGTAGAAGAAATTAGTACTTTCAGTGAAAAAGTTGATACTCTTATGAAGTTGGTTGCTAGTAAAAATGCTAATATATATCTTAATTATGTGCCTTTGACTAATTTGATTGAGCAAAATAATGATTCCGTAGATGTGAATTTATTCTCGCAAAACAACTTCAATAATAATGCTTATAGAGGTAATTTTATTCCTAGGCCTTTTCCTGGAAATTCTTGTAATAATTTTGGTAATTCCTATGGTAATTCTTATAATAATAATAATAGGAACACCTCTGATCCTGTGAATATTTTTAAATAATTTATCAATGCTCAAAAGTCTTTCAATACTACGATAGAAGAAAAGTTGAATAAGATTGATGATATGTCTAGAAGCATTGATAGAATTTCCAGTGATGTAGAAAATATCAATTTGCATGCTTTTCCACCTAAGATTAGTGAATCAATTAAGGCTTTATATGTTTCTGTGGATGAAAGTAAGAAAAGAACCGCTATGCTTAGAGCTAAAAGAGATTTTTTTTAGAAAAAGCGTTTTCTAGGAACTACTTTCATAACAATGATGAAGATCTTGAAATGATTGGTGTTTGATCTATTGATTCGTTGTTTAGTAATGTTAAAATTTATGATAAGGGGACTGGAGAAGAGTCAACTTTAGCTAGAGGGCGTCCAATGATTTGGAGGGTGTAAATCTTGATGAAAATTTTGATAAAAGTGGGTTTGGAGAGGTCAAAACTTGAGCTAGTGATGTGCCCACTATTTTTTATTACAAAGACTTAAATTATGAGATTTGCTCCTTGGTTGATTGTATTTGTTTGCTGCAATCTATGATAAATTCACCTCATACTTATGAACAAAATAAAGCTTTTACTAAACATATCGTTGATGCCATGATGAAATCCTTAGAAGAAAAGTTGGAATTAGAAAATTTGATTCCTAGAAAATTGCATCATGAGTGGGAACCTACCATTAAATTCAAGATTAAAAATTATGAATGCTTTGCTTTATATGATTTGGGTGCTAGTGTTTCCACAATTCCGAAATGTTTATCTCATGTGCTTGGTCCTACCAATATTGAAGAATGTTCTCTTAATTTGCACTTGGCGGATTCTACTATTAAAAAGCCTTTGGAAAGAATTAGTGATGTTATTATTCTTGAAAATAGGAACTATGTGCCCATTGATTTTATTTTTCTTCATATTTATTGCAATCCGTCTTGTCCCATCATACTTGGTAGACCGTTTTTATGCACTATAGGTGTCGTGATTGATATGAAAGAAGGCAATATTAAGTTTCACTTTCCCCTTAGAAATGGTATGGAACACTTCCCTAGAACAATAATTAATACACCATATGAATCAATCATGACACCATATGAATCAATCATGACACCTTCAATGGAGTGAAAACTAAAGATGACAATACTTGAAACTATGTGTTATGCCTAGCTAGGAGCGTAAAACGATAGCGCTTGTTGGGAGGCAACCCAATGAATAAAGTATTTTATCTTTTGCGTTCTGTTTTTGAGTGTTTTTCACAATTATTACTATGTTATGATTGTGTTTTTATGTTTTATTTAGTGCTTGTGCCAAGTAATGCCTTTAGGATGACCGTTAAGATGAGTACAAACAATGCTGAATCTGAAACAAAAACTTTGTTCCCAGTGCACGAATTTTCATTTTTACTCGAACGTGATATTAAGCTGAAATTTTAACACAATATTAATATACAAATTCTTTACATTGTCCTAATTATTCAGAATTTTTTAGACTTCCAAAAGTATGGGCAGGGTATAGATTACTACACACTGTCATGTCTAAAACAAAGTTTGTTTTCTTTGCATTGTGTGCTTATTTTGATGAATCTATGGCTTGTATCGGGGGTTATAAGTCATGGTAAACTTAGAATACAATAGGTATAATACAATAATAAAATATGAATGGGTTTACAACAGTACCTAAAGTGGTAATTTGCTTTATTATACTAACAGATCTCACATGAATCTTGTCAAGTTTTGTGTGATTGAAGTTTTCAAGTTTTGGGTGAGATCACGATGGATGAAGGAATAAGGAGTAAGAAGAGCCTAAGATTGGGGATGCTACAACACCCCAAGGTAATATACAAAGAGTAACAAGCAACTAAGCTTGGGGATGCCCCGAGTGGCATCCCCTCTTTCTTGTAACAACCATTGGTATTTTACTTGGAACTATATTTTTATTCGTCACATATCATGAGTATTGCTTGGAGCATCTAGTATCTTTGCTTTATTTTATGTTATGCTTGCTGAACATACCTATTTGAGAGAGCCAAAAATATGCTATGATTTGCTAGAATTGCTCTTTATGCTTCACTTAAATCTATTGAGCAAAGGAATTTCTCTTATGCTTCACTTATATCTATTTGAGCATGGCGTACTATTACATGTTTGAAGAAATGCTCTTATGCTTCACTTATATTTATTTGAAATTTAGCAATTTATAAGAAATCCGCACATGCTTCACTTATATTATTTTGAGAGATGAAACTTGTATGCTCATGTTCTTCACTTATATCCATGTGAACTTGTCAAAAGAAATTGCAATATACGAAACTAGTCCCAAATTGATAGATCTTCAAGAGTTATATAATAAAAACTTTCATGAAGATAATTGGACAAATTAAACTTGATTCTTTGTAATAGTTTTGAGACATGACAATAGTAATATGTGATTTATGTTGGTGAGTAATGATGCTTGGTAAGAATATTGATGTTAAGGTTTGTGATTCCCTATGCAAGCACGAAAGTCAATAGTTGTGCTCCAAAATTATATCCTACTTATGGTGCATTATTTAGTGTTAGTTATGCTTAATGCTCGCTTATGTGATTTTTTTTCTTGGTTGGATGCTTCGCAATCTCTTTCTAGCCTTCACTTGTACTAAGTAGAAATACTACTTGTGCATCCAAAATCCTCAAACCAGTTTTGCCATATGAGTCCACCACACCAACCTATATACGGTATTTCCATGTCGTTCCACGCAAATTTGTATGTGCCATCTCTAAATTTCAAAATAAATTTTCCTTTTTGTGTGCTCATACCGCTCATGAAATGGTAGGGTGTGACCAATATTTTTCCATGCTAGATGTGTCATTCTCATGACGAGTGTTTATTCATTTGTCATTGCACGAGAGTATGGCAGCAATAGGGATGCCTAGGCCCAAAATGAAAAACAAAAAAATATTTACTTTATGTTGTAAAATAATAAATTCCTTAGAAAGTGTTGGTATGGAAGGCAACCATGAATTCGAATAGCCATGGAAAGTGAAAGTATGGTGGAAACAGAAATAAACTTTATTTTCTGTTTGGTAACCACCTATGATGTATCTAGTGTTGGAAAGATATTGAAATCTCTCAGTTGTTTTGGTTGACAAGATAGGCATGCCACCCAATTTTTTTTCTCTATCAATTTAAACACTTGAGCTCTGGCACTTCTACAAATCCCTACTTGCCTCCACGAAGGGCCTATCTATTTACTTTATGCAATTTTTATTTTTAAATTTGAGTCTCCATCTTCTCTTATAAAGCACCAACTAGGAGGCACTATGATCTTACTTGAGCATTAGATGTAGCTAATATTTGAGTATGTATTGTGAATGGATCAATGATTGAGCATGATGGGATAGGGATAACTTGCTTTAGCATTGATATTTTGAAAGACATGGTTGCTTATTGATATGCTTGAGTATTAAAGTTTTCATGTCAAAACTAGACTATTGCTTTGAAGCATTTGAAACTCCAAATGTCCATTCTACAAAGAAAATAATATATGATGAACATGTTAGGCAGCATTCAACATAAAAAATCTGTTTTTATCATTTACCTACTCGAGGACGAGTAGGAATTAAGCTTGGGGATGTTGATACGTCTCTAACGTATCTATAATTTTTGCTTGTTCCATGTTGTTATATTATCAATCTTGGATGTTTTACAATCATTTTATAGAACCTTTATATCAATTTTCGGGACTAACCTATTCACATAGTGCCAAAGTGCCAGTTGTTGGTTTTGCTTGTTTTTTACTTCGCATAAAATCAGTACCAAATGGAGCCCAAACACTACGGGAATTTTTGGAGAATTAGTATGGACCAGAAGAGCCAAGATGGGACAAAGAGCACGAGGAGAGGGGGGCCCTGGGTGGCCACCCTCCACTAGGGTGCGCCAAAGGCCCCTAGCGCGGCCTAGTGGAGGGTGCCCATCTCGCCCCCCCCCCTCAACCGACTATCGAGCCTATAAATTCCCATATTTTTGGAAATCCTAAAGGAGTCGACGAAACACAATTTCAGCCGCGGCCAGTTCCAGAACCTTGAGATTCAATCTAACACCATCACGGAGGGGTTCATCTTCTTCATAGGTGCCTCTCCGATGATGCGTGAGTAGTCCACAATAGACCTACGGGTCCGTAGGCAGTAGCTAGGTGTCTTCCTCTCTCTCTCTATGATCCTCTACAATGGTCTCTTGGAGATCTATTTGATGTAATGACTTTTGCGGTGTGTTTGTTGGGATCCGGTGAATTTTGAGTTCATGATCGGTTTCTACCATCAATGTGATTTGACTCTTCTTTGAACTCTTATTTGCATGATTACTTATAGCCTCGTATTTCTTCTTCGAAACTTTTGTTTAGTTAGGCCGACTAGATTGATCTTTCTTGCCATGGGAAGATGTGCTTTGTGATGGGTTCGATCTTGCGGTGTTCTTTCCCAGTGAGCAAGACACACATGTATCATTGCCATTAAGGATAACAAGATGGGGTCTATTCCTACATGAATAGATCTTGTCTACATCATGTCACCGTTCTTATTGCATTACTCCGTTTTCCCATGCACTTAATACACTAGATGCATGCTCGATAGCGGTCTCGATATGTGGAGTAATAGAAGTAGATGCAGAATCATTTCGGTCTACTTGTATAGGACGTGATGCCTATATAATGATCATTGCCTAGATATCATCATGATTATTTGATCTTCGATCAATTGCCCAAAAGTAACTTGTTCACCCACCATGTGATATACTCATGAGAGAAGCCACTAGTGAAACCTACGGTCCTCGGGTCTACTTTTCCAACATATTGCTTTCCAATCTACTATTTTGCCTTTTTGTTTTCAGATCTACTAATCCAAAAAACCAAAAATACCTTGCTGATCTTTTTGTTTACTTATTTTATTTTGTGTTCTTGCGAGATCTATTTGCCAAAACTATCATTACCTAATCTATCTTATTACCTTAGAGAGCTTGACAACCTCTCTTTTGCGTTGAGTTGCAAGTATTTGTCATTAGTGTGCACTTGTTGTTTACGTGGGTGTGTGATCTTCCTCTACGGATTGATACTTGGTTTCATAACTAAGGGAAATACTTATCGTCGTTGTGCTGCATCATCCCTTCCTCTTTGGGGAAATACCGACGTGGTCTCAAGCCACGTCAGTAGGGCACCAAAACAAAGGGCTCTAGATGGACACGCAACAGAAGAGAGACTTGCGGCAATGGAAAAAGTATTTTGGATGGTTCTCGAGTGTTTTCCCGATTTATGAGAATTTTTAGAAGCGGAGTTACATCACGAGGCGTTGGGACGTGGTCCCAAGCCATGAGGGAGTGGCCATCCCCTGGGCGCTCCCTGTTGGCTTGGCACCACTCCGTGTGGCGTCTGGTCTACCTCCGAAGCTTCCAGGTCTTCCTTTTGTCTAGAAAAAATCATCAAAAAGTTTATTTGCATTTGGACTTCGTTTGGTACAGTTTTCCTGAAAGGCCAAAAATAAGAAAAAAACATCAATTGCCAATGGGCTGTGGGTTAATAGGTTAGTTCTCAAAAATGATATAAAACATCATATAGATGCATATAAAATATCCAAGAATGATAATATAGTAGCATGGGACACTAAAAAATATGGATATATTGAAGACGTATCAGCATCCCCAAGCTTAATTCATGCTCGTCCTCGAGTACGTAAATGATAAAAACAGAATTTTTGATGCGATATGCTACCCAACATGTAATCTCTTTTAGGTATGATCTTTGAGAAACGATGAACTAATAGACATCAACATAATAATATGGCATGAATCCCCACTCATTTTACTCCCCACTCATTTTACGATGAACTAATAGACATCAACATGTTACTCCCCACTCATTTTATCATATTAACATGGCATGACTCCGTCTTCAGCACACAAGTACAAATCATGAGCACCACGGTGTCAAGTCAGGCAATTGGATCGTACTTATAATGCGCTTCATCATTTTCAACCTCACTCAATACATGAGCGTGAACCATGGATATAGCAAATGGGTGGAATAGAATATGGTGGTAGAGATCAAAAGGAGTCAAAGTGGAAAGAAATCTCGCATCAACTAAGTTGACCAAGGGGATATGGAGATGTCCATCAATCGATATCAATGCGAGGAGTAGGTACTACCATGCAACAGATACACTTGAGCTATAAGTGTATAAAAGCTCAACGGAAGCTAAGCGGGTGTGCATCCAACTTGCATTCTCATGCAGACCTCGGGCACTTTAGGAAGCCCTCATCAAAATATTCAAGTCATTTCCATCATTAAAAAATCCCACTAGCATATCAAAGTGCCATCTCGGGGGACTCTCTATATGAAGAACATGGTGCCACTTTGAGGCATAAGTGTGGTAAAGGATAGTAGCAAAGTCCCTTCTATCTTTTTCTCTCCTTTTATTTTTATTTTTACTTTTTTCCTTTCCCTTTTTCCCTTTTTCTTTTCTTTTTCTTGGTGGGGTTATTTGGCCTCCCCCATTTTTCGTTTTTCAACCGGAGCTCATCCCGACTTGTGGGGGGGGATCATTACTCCATCATCCTTTCCTCACCGGGACAATGCTCTAATAATGATGATCATCACACTTTTATTCACTTACAACTCGATATGACAACTCAACATAAAACAATTATGACTATATATGAATGCCCTTGGTAGTGTACCTGGATGTGCAATGATCTACCGTAATATGTAAACAATGATCAACGGTGGATTTTCCACAAATAGTATGTGAGCTACATGAGCATGCGAAGCAATATAATGATGAACACACAAGTCATGTGATGTAATGGTGGAAGTTGCATGGCAATATATCTCGCAATGGCTATGAAAATGCCATAATAGGTAGGTATGGTGGCTGTTCTGAGGAGGATATAAGGAGGCTTATGTGTGATAGAGTGTATCATATCATGGGGCTTGGATACACCAGCTAAAGCTGCACCGATCCTCGAGGTGAGAATGGCAATGCACGGTACCGAAGATGATAGCATTATATGGAAATGTGAGTGTGTGTACATCCGTGGATTCACATTATTTATAAAGAACTCATATACTTATTACAAATCCTTATTATCTCTCTCGAACCAAATTACTACCACATGCCCCTAGGGAGGAGGTTAGGAGGAGTTAACCACTGCGCGCCTCCGACCCGAACAACACTTGGATTTCAACAAGGAATAAGAATGCTCGCACATCATCTTCTTGCCATAACCAATATTTAGATGAGCAACAAGTAACACGCTTTAACTACTGATATTTATACTAAACAACAATCATGTACTCATTCCCTTTCATATTACTACATCAATATCATTAACTTACAATTTTTCTTATAGGGTGAGATACATGAAGGTTTTGATTATACACTCCTCGAATGCCTATCCTTTTGTACTAGTCTTATAACCTCTGAAAATTACTATTACTATTTATTAGACTCTTAAACAATTTTTAGTATAGCACGAGAGTTCAATTATTTCTATAAAAAATCTACACGCCACCCTACTCTAGAAGGTATAAGTGAAGCACTAGAAAACTGCTTAGCTCAAAAGATATAAGTGAAGCACATAAAGTATTCTTACAAATCATGTTGAACATGTGTCTCTCTCAAATAGGTGTGTTCAGCAAACAATGATTGTAGCAAACCAAAAATAAGGCAAACTATAATACACGATGCTCCAAGAAAAACACATAACATGTGATGAATAAAAATATAGTTGCACATGACATGCCAATGGAATAGAGACGAAAGAGGGGATGCCTTGCGGGGCATCCCCAAGCTTAGACGCTTGAATATTCCTAGAATTTTAGCTTGGTGTGCCTTGTGTGGGGAATGTTGCATGGTAAACAAAAAATTTCCTATCTATCTATGGAGATCAACAGCTACGAGAGGGAGAGTGGATCTACATACCCTTGCAGATCGCTAAGAGGGAAGTGTTAAGTCAGAATCCACCCCGTGATCCAATCACGATCCATCCCGATCTAGCGCCGAACGCACGGCACCTCCATGTTCAACAGACGTACAACTCGATGATGGTGTGGTGGCGGTGATAGATGAGTTCTCCGGCAACACGACGGCATGGTGGCGGTCATGGTGGTGCTACCTTGGCAGGGCTATGCCTAGGGCTACCAAAACCGCGAACGGAGGGGAAAACCATCTAGGGAGAGAGACGGGCGCTAATAACCCACAAATGTAGGGGATCGTTTGTAGGCTTTTTTGATAAGTAAGAGTGTCGAATCACAACGAAGATCTAAAGGTAGAACAAATATTCCCTCAAGTTCTATCGACCAGTGATACAACTCTACACACACTTAATGTTTGCTTTACCTAGAAAAAGTATGCAACTACTTTGCAGGAATAAAATAAGAACGTGTAAATCAAAGTTAGGTGTTGTTTTAATCACAAAACAATAAAACTAAATAGTTTTATAGCAAGCTTTTTGTGTAATGCAAGAGAAAGATTGTCCCTAGGTAATTGAATATGATACGATAGATACTTGTTATAATCAATGAGGGAGAGGAATGAGCTAGCATGCTTTCTCTAGTTGGATCATATGCATTTTTGATTGGAACTCTAGAAAACATCCACAACTACTGAAGATCATTAAGGTAAAACCCAACGATAGCATTAGGTATCAAGTCCTCTTTACTCCCATACGCCATAACCCACCTACTCGGGTTTGTGTACTATGTCACTCACGCAACCCACCATAAGAAAGTTATGAACATATTGCAACACCATACAACGAGGATCCCACCGCTTGTGCGACACAGAAGGCAACATAGGACAGCACTCTATCAACATACAACTCACATCCATAACATCATACCACAATTAAGCCATAGGACAAAAGATATCTACTCAAACATCATAGGATAGACAAATATCATTGGGAAAATATATATGGAGTTGAGCACCATGTTTAAGTAGAGGTTACAATGGGGAAGAGATGTGTTAGACCACTGCAAGAGGGGGAGAGAGTTGGTGTTGACGGCGGCTAGATTGTTGATGTAGATCGCCGTCACGATCCTTGCCCATGCGGCGTTCCGGCGCCACCAGGAGAGAGGGGGAGAGAGCCCCTCCTCCTTCTTCTTCTTCCTTGGCCTCCCCTAGATGTGAGGAGAGTTCCCCCTCTGATCCATGGCTTCCATGGCGGCGGAGGGGCGGGAGCCCCTCCGAGATTGGATCTCCCTCTCTATTCTCTTCTGTTTTTGTGCTCCTATTTTCTGCCCGAAAACCGTTTCTTATATTCCTGGAGATCGGTAACTCCGATCGGGCTAAAAGTTTGAGGGACTTTTTATCCAAAACTTAGCTTTCTTGCACCCAAAGGTTAGTTCCAACCGACCAACGAGGTGGGCATGCTCCACCAGGGCGCGTTTGGGCCCTGGCCCATGCCTTGGTACTCCATGCCCACTGTGGGCCTCCGTTTGCAGTGATTCCACTTCCCAAAATTGACAAATATTACAAAAAAATCTTCGTAAATTTTATCGCTTTTGTACTTTGTTTCATATGGAATTTCTGCAAAACAACAAAACACAAAATAAACAGGAACTTAGACTCGGCACTGGATCAATGGGTTAGTCCAATAAATCATATAAATAGTTGCCAAAAGTATGTGAAAGTTGTATAATATTTGCATGAAACAATCAAAATTTATAGATACGATGGAGACGTATCAACATCCCCAAGCTTAATTCCTACTCCTACTCGAGTAGGTAAATGATAAAAAAGATAATTGTTGATATGGAATGCTACCTAGCATAATCTTGATCATATATCTAATCATGGCATGAATATTAAGATACAAGTGATTCAAAGCAATAGTCTAGTTTTGACATGAGACATCAATACCCAGGCATCCCAACAAACAATCATGTCTTTCAAAATATCAAGGCTGGAGAACGCTATCCCTACAAAATCATATAGCCTTGTCATGCTCTGTCTTCCTGACACAAAGTATAAATCATGTACCACCCCGGTGTCAGCCAAGCAATTGATTCATACTTTTTAATGCGCTTTAGCATTTTCAACTCTCACGCAATACTTGAGCACAAGCCATGGATATAGCACTATGGGTGGAATAGAATATGGTGGTAGGTTTCAAAGGGGTAAAAGTGGAGAAGAGAGTCTCGCATCAACTTATTGTATCAATGGGCTACGAAGATGCCCATCAATATATATTAATGCGAGGAGTAGGGATTTCCATGTAACGGATGCACTAAGAGCTATAAGTGTATGAAATCTCAATATGAAAACTAAGTGGGTGTGCATCTAACTCTAAAAAAATACCCACTAGTATATCAAAGTGACAATATAGGAGACTCTCTATATGAAAAACATGGTGCTACTTTGAAGCACAAGTGTGGAATTAACATGCCCCTTCTCTCTTTGTCTCTCATCATTTTTTCTCTTTTTTTTATTTTTGTCTTTTCCTTCTTTTCCTTCTTTTCTCTTTTTTTTCTTTTTCTGTTTTTTTATTTGTCTTCCGGAGTCTCATCCCGACTTGTGGGGGAATCATAGTATCCATCATCCTTTGCTCACTTGGACATGCTCTAACAATGAATAACGATGATCATCACACTTGTATTTACTTTTAACTCAATATTACAAATCGATACCTAGAAGAAAGTATGACTCTATATGAATGTTGTGTAGTGATCTAGCATAGCAAAGATATAAAAAACCCAGACAAGCCATGTAAACATCATGCTAGCTATCTCACAATCATGTAAAGCAATATGACAATGAATGCTCAAGTCATCAACATGAAAACCGTGGAAGTTGCATGGCAATATATCTCGGAATGGCTATGGAAATGCCATAATAGGTAGGTATGGTGGCTGTTTTGAGGAAGTTATACTAGGGATTATGTGTGATAGAGCGTATCATATCATGGGGTTTGGATGCACTGGCAAAGTTTGCACCGACTCTCAAAGTGAGAATGGGCAATGCATGGTATCATAGAGGCTAGCAAAATGCGGAAAGGTAAGAGTGCGTATAATCCATGGACTCGCGTTAGTCATAAAGAACTCATATACTTACCACAAAAGTTTATTAGCCCTCGAAGCAAAGTATTACTACGCATGCTCCCAAGGGGATGTTGGTAGGAGTTAACCATCGCACTCCCCCAACCTTCACACAAAGATAGACAATCAAGGATAAATTGCGCTCCAACTTTGATCGCATAACGGGAGACTATACATGCATGCTTCGGGAATCACAAACCTTAACATCAATATTCTTACTAATACACAACCGTTTACTAGTACCTCCCACATATTATCATCTCTACATTGCAAAACTATTGGAAGGAATCAAACATATCATATTCAGTGATCCATAAGTTTTATGTAGGATTTTATGACTAACCATGCAAATGACCAATTCCGGATGACTCTCTAAATAGATATAAGTTAAGCAAGATAGTTTAATTATTTCTAAAAATACCATGCTGTAATAAATATAGGTTAAGAAAAAGAACATTCTTCAAATAACGGTTTTCTATGTGAAGACAAACAGGCAATCCAAACTTCAAATGATATAAGTGAAGCACACGAAGCATTCTATAAAGCCATAATCAAAAGATATAAGTGAAGTGAAATGAGAATTCTATAAATCAAACATGGATTATCTCATACTGGCATGGTGCATAAACTAAACGCAAAAGATACTCCAAGATTTGCACATATCACATAAATGAGACGAATTTCGAAAACATACCAATACCCGTTGAAGAAAGATGGGATGCCTTCCGGGGCATCCAATATTAGACGCTTGAGTCTCCTTGGATATTTACTTGGGGTGACTTGGTCACACCCAAGATTGAACTCTTGCCTCTCCTTCTTCTCCTCATGTCGAGACCTCCTCGATCTTCAAACACTTCATCCACACAAAACTTAACAGAAGATTGGTAAGATCCGTTAGTATAATAAAGCAAAATACTACTTTAAGTACTGTTGAAAAACAATTCATATTATATATTTTAATTATTCCTGATATATATATATATATATATATATATATATATATATATAACAATTACATGGCTTGTACCACCGATAATATCAATAGTTTCATCAAAACAAGCAAAACAATGCATCAAAAACAGAATATGTCTTAAACAGGATAGTGTGTAGTAATCTGAACTTTGACCATACTTATGTAACTCCAAAATTTCTGAAATATTAGGAAGCATTTATAATTTTTTATAGAAATAATTTTCAAAAAAAATAGAAACTTTTCACGTTACAGTAAAAAAATGAAAATTCACGCATAGCCAAAGTTTCTGTTTTTACACCGCACAAACCAACAAGCAATCTAATCATCCTAAAGGCAAATCTTGGCACATTATTTTTATAATACAATGGGTTTTTACAAGGGGATAATTAATTTTGTTGGGAAAGTTTCTGTGATTCAAGATTCACAAAGTTTCCATGGGCAGGAACAAAAGTTCAAGGCTAGCCCCTACTTTATCTATGCTCATCATGTCTTCTAGCTTTCACCTTTCCTTTTGTGGAGTTTTAGTTTGGCCTATATATTTTTTGTTTTTAAACTTTATAAAAGCACACAACAGAAATAAATGACTCTCTAAAACTTCTAGGTTGTCTCCCTGACAATGCTTTCTTTAAATCCATTAAGCTAGACATAAAGTGCTCAAGTAATGGATCCACCCGGATCCCAAGGTATATCAAAGCCAATTTTAATTAACAATGATTTGTAATTTTGCAGTGATCACAAAGTGATATATATCATGTGACAACAAAGTCTAACTCTCTTCCTATGCATTGTCATGTCATACAAGAACAATTCATGCACACTAAGTAAAGGCCAATGCATAGTATAAACGGTTCCTTGCAATTTTATAGTATTGGAAACATAGAGCGATGAAGGTGTAGTTACTATCTCATAATAATTGCAAGTAGGATAAGAAAGCACATGCATATTATATTCATCAAAATCATCATGTGTAGTAGCAAAACACAATCCATCAATATAATCCTTAACAAGACCAAACTTCTCCGATATAGTCTAGTTGGGAGAATTCAAAAGGATAATAGGACTATCATGTGTTGGTGTAGTAGAAACAATTTCATGCTTAACATACAGAACTATAGAAAGTTCATCTTCATAAGCATAATTTATATTGGCATCTTGGCCACAAGCATAGCAAGCATAAAGTTCATTAAAAAGGGATATTTCAAACAAATCCAGGGGATCATGGCAATCATCATAGCATTCATCCTTCGGTATGTGCGAATGGTAATTAAAAAATGTGTGAGTTGAAGAGTTACTCTCATTAGAATGTGGGAATGGGTGATCAATCTGGTCTTCCTCCTTTTTTTCTTCGCTCTCCTCCTCATATTTTTCATCTAATGAGATCACAATTGCAGCAACTTATTCTTCCATAGGTCACTGCAAAATATTAATATCTTCCAAGGAAGCATACATTCTCTCAATAAATTCAATAATATCAGCATTGCATTCATAATCATCATAACAACTTTAAGTATGGCATAAATTTCAGATTTATAAGAAACATCATCATACTTTTCAAGCAAAGAAGCAATTTCATAAGCACCCTTAAAAGAAACAAATTCTTCTATTCGTTCCACATCATAGTAATCATAAATACCATTAGCATAAGAAGCTAAGGTTTCATTATCATTAAATTCGCATGAAAAGGGAAGGTGTGGAGCATTCATCCTAGAGCAACAAGTAATATCATTTCTCAAGCATAGCTCCCTAGCACACCAATGCAACATATGAATTGATCCCATAACAATTTCCCTTTCTAAGTCAAGCGATAACCCCTAAAGTATTCACGTTGATCCAACATTACTCCCATTATCAAGTTGAATGGGGTTTTCTCAGGATTATCAAGTAGTATTTAATACTTCACACATAACTAGCATTGAGGGTTTTAGGAGCTTCCCCATCTCCATGAGTAGGAAGTACCACTAATTTTTTTGGTGCTTCATGTTCCATATCCATAACTAAAGATATAAAACAACTAATAACAGAAAATAAAATTTACTTAGTGACAAAGCAAACAAGCACACACGAGAATATTCACCCCACGCTATTGCTCCCCGGCAACGCTGCCAAAAAAAGATCTTGATAACCCACAAGTGTAGGGGGTTGTTTGTAGCCTTTTTTGATAAGTAAGAGTGTCGAATACCAACAAGGAGCTAAAGGTAGAACACATATTCCCTCAAGTTCTATCGACCACCGATACAACTCTATGCACAGTTAACGTTTGCTATACCTAGAACAAGTATGAAACTACTTTGCGGGAATAAAACTTGAAGTACTTTGCAAGAAAATAAAGAACATGAAAATAAAAGTTAGGTGCTATTTTAATAAAAGAACAATAAAAGTAAATGGTTTTGTAGCAAGCTTTTTGTGTAAATCAAGAGAAAGATTGTCCCTAGGTAATTCAATATGATACGATAGATACTTGTTATAATTAATGAGGGAGAGGAATGAGCTAACATACTTTCTCTAATTAGATCATATGCATTTATGATTAGAATTCTAGAAAGCATCCGCAACTACTAAGGATCATTAAGGTAAAACCCAACCATAGAATTAGGTATCAAGTCCTCTTTACTCCCATATGCCATAACCCACCTTCTCGGGTTTGTGTATTCTGTCACTCACGCAACGCACCCTAAGCAAGTTATGAACATATTGCAACACCCTACAGCGGGGATCCCTCCGCTTGCGTGACACAGAAGGCACCGTAGGGCAGCACCCTATCAACATACAACTCACATCCATAACATCATACCACAATTAACCCACAGGACAAAAGAGATCTACTCAAACATCATACGATAACCAAATATCATCGGGAAATAATATATGGAGTTGAGCACAATGTTTAAGTAGAGATTACAATGGGGAAGAGATGTGTTACACCGCTGAAAGAGGGGGAGATAGTTGGTGTTGACGGTGGCAAGATTGTTGATGTAGATCACCGTCATGATCCTTGCCCAGGCGGCGTTCCGGCGCCACCAGGAGAGAGGGGGAGAGAGCTCCCTCCTCCTTATTCTTCTTCCTTGGCCTCCCCCTAGATGTGAGGAGAGTTCCCCCTCAGATCCATGGCTTCCATGGTGGTGGAGGGGCGGGAGCCTCTCCGAGATTGGATCTCCCTCTCTGTTCTCTTCTGTTTTTGTGCTCCTATTTTCTATCCGAAAATTGTTTCTTATATTCCCGGAGATTCGTAACTCCAATCGGGCTGAAATTTTGAGGGTATTTTTATCCAAAAATTAGCTTTCTTGCACCCGAAGGATAACTCCAACTGACCTACAAGGTGGGAACCCTCCACCAAGGCGCGTTTGGATCCTATCCCGCGCCCTGGTACTCCGTGCCCACTATGGGCTTCTGTTTGCAGTGATTCCACTTCTCAAAATTCACAAATATTCCAAAAAAATCTCTATAAATTTTCATCGTGTTTGGAATTTGTTTGACATGGAATTTCTACAAAAAACACTCACACAAAAAACAGGAACTGGCACTGGTCACTGGATCAATAGGTTAGTCCAATAAATCATATAAATAGTTGCCAAAAGTATGTTAAAGTTGAATAATATTGGCATGAAACAATAAAAAAGTATACATACCATAGAGCGTATCAGGCTCCAAGGCTTCGTGTGTATTCTTGGGGCGCCCCCTCCCCTCTATATATAGGTGCAGGGGTGTGGAGATCAGCCTCTCAAATCCCTAGGGAGCAACCAAGGGGAGGAGTTGAACTCCTAGTCCAATTCCCTCCCTTTCCATAAAGAGGTGGACTTTCCACCTCTCCCAAGCCACATTGGCCTTGAGGGACTTGTGCGCCTAGCCCAATAATGCCAGGGCAACTCTGCTCAGCCCATGCAAACCCTTGGGATGTGGTGGAACCCTTGGTGGACTTCCGGACTCCTCTAGAAGTTTCTGGAACCTTCCAAGAGCTTCCCTATACAATACCGGAAAAAACTGGAAATTTTTCGGTAGCCAAAATATGACTTCCCATATATAAATATTTACCTCCGGACCATTTCGGAACTCCTCTTGACGTCTGGGATCTCATCCGGGACTCCGAACAACCTTTGGTCACCAACATACATAACTCAACAATACCAAATCGTCATCGAATGTTAAGTGTGCAGACCCTTCGGGTTCGAGAACTATGTAGACATGACCGAGAAAACTCAATGGCCAATAACCAATAGCGGGACCTAGATGCCCATATTGGTTCCTACATATTATATGAAGATGTTTATCGGTCGAACCACGATGCCAAGGATTCAATCAATCCCGTATGCAATTCCCTTTGTCCATCGGTATGTTACTTGCCCGAGATTCGATCCTTGGTATCTCCATACCTAGTTCAATCTCATTACCAGCAAGGCTCTTTACTCGTTCCGTAATACAAGATCTTGTGACTAACTCCTTAGACACATTGCTCGCAAGGTTCTTGTGATGTTGTATTACCGAGTGGGCCTAGAGATACCTCTCTATCATACGGAGTGACAAATCCCAAGCTCGATCCACGCCAACCAAACAAACACCCTCGGAGATACCTGTCGAGCACCTTTATAGTCACCCAATTATGTTGTGACATTTGATACACAAAAGTCATTCCTACGATGTCAGGGAGTTGCATGATCTCATGGTCATAGGAACAAATACTTGACATGGATAAAGCAGTAGCAATAATCTAACACGATCATATGCTATGCTTACGGTTGGGTCTTTTCCATCACATCATTCTCCTAATGATGTGGTCCCGTTATCAGATGGCAACTCATGTCTATGGTCAGGAGACCTTGACCAACTCTGATCAACGAGCTAGTCTAGTAGAGGCTTCCTAGGGACATGGTGTTGTCTATGTATCCATACATGTATGTGACTATCCGTCCAACACAATTCTAGCATGGATAATAAACGATTATCATGAACAAGGAAATATGGTAATAACTAATTTATTATTGCCTCTAGGGCATATTTCGAACGGTCTCCCACTTGCACTAGAGTCAATAATCTAGTTCACATCACCATGTGATTTACACCCAATGAGTTTTGGGTTTGATCATGTTTTGCTTGTGAGAGAGGTTTTAGTAAATGGGTCTGCAACATTCAGCTCCGTGTGTACTTTGAAAATATGTATGTCATACTGTAGATACTGCTACCACGCTCCACTTGGAGGTATTCCAAACTACTGCTCCACTATACATATCCAGATTGCTACTCAAAGTCATCCAGATTGGTGTCAAAGATTGCATCGATGCAACCCTTTACGACGAACTCTTTATCACAGTTACTTCTCGAGCATGCGTTGGTTTCCGTGAAGAGGAACGGTTTGATGCAGAAAAGTAGATAAGTATTTCCCTCAGTTGTTGAGAACTAAGGTATCAATTCAGTAGGAGATACAAGTGCATCCCCAATAGATGTACCTAAGCAAAGAATCAAACTCTTGCACCCAATGCTATAAAGGGGTTGTCAATCCCTTCACGATTACTTGCAAGGATGAGATCGGATAGAGATAGATATAATAAGATGATTGACTGGAAAGTAAAACAAAAGGTAAAAATAATGCAGCAAAGTATTTTTGGTTTTAGATCTGAAAGTATAATATGGAAAATAGACTCGGGGCCATAGGTTTCACTAGAGGCTTCTCTCATGATGGCAAGTATTTAGGTCGGGGACAAATTACAATCGGGCAATTGATAGAAAAGCGAATAATTATGAAGATATCCAAGGCAATGATTATGCATATAGGCATCACATCCGTGTCAAGTAAACCGAAACGATTCTGCATCTACTACTATTACTCCACATATCAACCGACTCCTGCCTGCATCTAGAGTATTAAGTTCATGAAGAATAGAGTAGCAGATTAGGTAAGATGACATGATGTAGAGGGATAAGCTCAATCAATATGATGAAAACCCCATCTTTTTATCCTTGATGGCAGCAATACAATACGTGCCTTTCTACCCTTACTTTATCACTAGGTGAGGACACCGCAAAATTGAACCCAAAACTAAGCACTTCTCCCATTGCAAGAATTACCAATCTAGTCGGCCAAACCAAACCAATAACTTGAAGAGACTTGCAAAGATATGAAATCATGCATATAAGAAACTAGAAAAGACTCAAATAATATTCATGGATAATCTGAACATAAACCCACAATTCATCGGATCTCGACAAACAAACCGCAAAAGAGTATTACATCGGATAGATCTCCATGAAGATCATAAAGAACATGGTATTGAAGAGCAAAGAGAGAGAGAGAAGAAGCCATATAGCTACTAGCTAAGGACCCGAAGGTCTATGGAGAACTACTCACGCATCATCGGAGGTGCAATGGAGTTGATGTAGATGCCCTCCATGATCGAATCCCCCTCCGAAAGATTGCCGAAAAAAGCTCCAAGATTGGATCCCTCAGGAATGGAGGCTTCTGGCAGCGGAAAAGTGTTTTCGTGGCTTGCTCTGGTATATTGGGAATATTTGGGAATTTATAGGCCGAGAAATAGGGTTAGGAGAGCTGTCGTGGGCCCACAAGCCTACTGGGCGCGCCATACCCCCTGGGCGTGCCCCTAGGGCTTGTGGCCCCATGGTGGCTCTCCCGACTTCATCTCCAAGTCACCTGGTTTCCTTCTGGTCCAAGAAAAATTAATCTGGAGATTTTATTCCGTTTGGACTCCATTTGATATTCCCTATCTGCAATTCTCAAAAACAAGGAAAAAACAGAAACTGGCACTAGGCTCTAGATTAATAGGTTAGTCCCAAAAATAATATAAAATAGCATATTAATGCATATAAAAACATCCCAAACAGATAATATAATAGCATGGAACAATAAAAATTATAGATACATTGCAGACGTATCTGCATCCCCAAGCTTAATTCCTGCTCGTCCTCGAGTAGGTAAATGATAGAAAAAGATTGTTTATGTGAAATGTTGTCTAACATATTAATCCATGTAATATTCTTTATTATGGCATGAATATTCAGATCCATAAGATTCAAAACAATAGTCTAATTTTGACATAAAAACAGTAATACTTCGAGTACACCAACAAGGCAGGCGTGTCCTTTCGAAATAACATGGCCTTAGAAAGTTATCCCTACAAAATCATATGGTCTAGATATGCTTCATCTTCCCCACACAAAGTATCTAAATCATGCACAACTCCGATGAACAAGTCAAGCAATTGTTTCACACTTTTGGTGTTCTCAAACCTTTTCAACGCTCACACAATACATGAGCGTGAGCCATGGATATAGCACTATAGGTGGAATAGAATATGGAGGAGGTGCAAGGAAAAAGGGAGAAGATAGTCTCACATCAACTAGGCGTATCAACGGGCTATGGAGATGCCCATTGATAGATATCAATGTGAGTGAGTAGGGATTACCATGCAACAAATGCACTTAGAGCTATAAGTGTATGAAAGCTCAAAAAGTAAACTAAGTGGTCGTGCAAGAAGAATATCCACTAGTTATATGAAAGTGACAAAATAGGAGACTCTCTATCATGAAGATCATGGTGATACTTTGAAGCACAAGTGTGGAAAAAGATAGTGGAAATTGTCCCTTCTCTCTTTCTCTCTCTTTTTTTATTTTTTATTTTTATTTTGGTGGGCCTCTTTGGCCTCTTTTATTTTTTTGTTTGGGCTTCGCTGGCCTCTTTTATTTTTTGTAAAGTCCGGATACTCGTCCCAACTTGTGAGGGAGTCATGGCTTCCATCATCCTTTTCTCTCACGAGACAATGCTCTATTAATGAAAATCCTCACACTTTTATTTACTTATAACTCAAAAGGAAAATTACAAGTCGATACCTAGAACAAAGTATGACTCTATATGCAAGATGAAAGTGATGGTGCATGTCATGAAAAACTACATGCTGGAAGTTGCATGGCAATATATCTCGGAATGGCTATGGAAATGCCATAATAGGTAGGTGTGGTGGCTGTTTTGAGGAATATACATGGTGGCTGTTTTGAGGAAAATATGGTGGCTGTTTTGAGGAAGGAGGGTTTGATGTACCGGCGAAAGTTGCGCGGTACTAGAGAGGCTAGCAAAGGTGGAAGGGTGAGAGTGCGTATAATCCATGGACTCAACATTAGTCATAAAGAACTCATATACTTATTGCAAAAGTCTATTAGTTATCAAACAAAGCATTAGATGCATGCTCCTAGGGGAGAGGTTGGTAGGAGTTAACCATCGCGCTCTCCCGACAGTGACACAAAGATTGACAATCATTAAACAAATCATGCTCTGACTTTGTTACATAACGCTTCACCATACATGCATGCTACGGGAATCACAAACTTTAACACAAATATCTCTTCCAATTCACAACTACTCACTAGCATGAATCTCATATTACCATCTCTATTATCTCAAAACTATATGCAAGGAATCAAACTTCTCATAGTATTCAATGCACTTAATATGAAAGTTTTTATTATATCCCTCTTGGATGCCCATTATATTAGGACTAAATTCATAACATAAGCAAATTACCATGCTGTTTTAAGAAACTCCCAAAATAATATAAGTGAGGTATGAGAGTTTAATAATTTCCATAAAATATAACACCACCATGCTCTCAAAAGATATAAGTGAAGCACTAGAGCAACATTGCCTAGCTCAAAAGATATAAGTGAAGCACATAGAGTATTCTAATAAATTCACGATCCAGCGTGTCTCTCTCAAAAGATGTGTGCAGCAAGGATGATTGTGGCAAACTAAAAAGCAAAGACTCATATCATACAAGACGCTCCAAGCAAAACACATATCATGTGGTGAATAAAAATATAGTCTCAAGTAAATTTACCGATGGATTGAAGACAAAAGAGGGGATGCCTTCCAGGGCATCCCCAAGCTTAGGCTTTTTGGTATCCTTGAATATGGCTTGGGGTGCCTTGGGCATCCCCAAGCTTAGGCTCTTGCTGCTCTTTATTCCATAGTCCATCAAATCTTCACCCAAAACTTGAAAACTTCACAACACAAAACTCAACAGAAAAATCATTAGATCCGTTAGTATAAGAAAAATAAATAAATCACCACTTTAGGTACTGTTGTGAACTCATTCTTTATTTATACTAGATGATACCCCGCGTGTTGCTGCGGGACTTCTAAATTCTACTTCTCGCAAACAACTTGAAAGAAACACATTACAATACAGCAGAAAGAAAGAAAGTTAATATTTCCTTTTGAAATGTTCAATGATACATACATACATCGTATGGACTTGGTATTTAGCTCACTTTTTTGGCAACAACAAATGAATATACATACTTCCTGCAAAAATAATGAATGTTTATTTAACAGAAACTGTAAACATGTTTTCTTGTGCTATAGAAGTGTATTGTGCTAGCAATACTCCATATGATTATTTAATAATGAGAAACGGTCTGAGAGGCTAAATACACCAAAGAGTTAGGGATCAAGATAGAAGAGACATGAGAAGCCACATGGCATGATAGAGGGCTAACTATTTATACCTATTGAAGTTACAAAGGAAGCGTGATATGAAACCAACATAACCTGCCGACTCGGAAACTTATCTTATTTATTCCATAGAAAGTAGCAATTATAAATCAGAATTAGCAAACAATGGAACTTGGCATGTATTCTAAATTCAGTTAGCTAATCCAAGATGATAATGGGGCCAATACTTTAGGTTTACAATAGCTAACACACAGTTACCTGTTATGACTTGTGATATGCCTGTTATCTTTGGAGAAAATTTAGGTGCACCTTGAAACTAAAATAAAAGTAAACTCGGAAAGTAAAAAAGAGGGGATGTATCGACACGACACGGTGGCCAATTAAAATCTTCATGTTCACTTTAGGTATAAATTGCGATGGAACCGTAGTATAAATTACTCAAATATTTTGGTTCATAATGAATTAACCACTTCATCAAGGGTTACCACTAGGCATGTGGATGACAACATCTGCAGGTGAATCTATAGGTCATGACAGCAAGGCAATAGGTATTGTATGTGGGGTGATTAGCATATTTCAACATGTGGACTCATCGATAGTATACGCGTATTAGGGCACAATCTGATGTATGCTTACATAGACACACATACGGTTCAACTCGACAAAGCAGGAAAAAAATAAACTGCAGAAGCAAGAGGAATATTGGTGGCATATTGTATATTGATCAATACATCTCGTGGCATGGATGCATGCCTATAGTACGTAGGCAAAAAGGCAGGGCCACGGTGAGGCAGTTACACTCCCGACATAGACATGCCACGCCGATCTTCAATGAACGCAGACAATTAGATCATTTGTACTTCCATAGCCATGGATAAAAAATAAGATGAGAAATTAGAGAAAATTCTGATTATAGATCAGATGCAATCTATCAAATTGAACAACAAAAACTGATGGAGAAAAAACTTACAGTTCCACGAAGAGCCTCGGAGGCACACCACGAATTTGCTCCTCTTACTCCTCACAAACCTTAGACAGGGCGCAAGTGATGAATATGTTCGTCCTCCTCCTCACAAATCTAAAAAAAATCAAAAGGAAACGGACAATAAAGTCTCACTCAAAACTGTGTAGGAACATCCGATCATCTACGCCCCGCGCTTCAGCGGACGGCTCAGCTGGTTCCCCATTGTCGACCACGGGAACGCCCAGAGGAGCAGGTTGCCGAAGTAGCGTGACGGGGCGGCCAAGCGCTGCCGCCCGTCCACGGAGATGCGGATAGTGAAGGTCTCGCTAGGGGTAGTGCGTGCGCCATGCTATGCCACAACAGGTGTATGAGTGTTGTATCGAACCGGCTGAACGGCCATCCGCGCGCCCTCTGATGCCTTGGTGTGTAGTCCAGAGATGAAGTCCTTTGTTGAAGTGCCCCTTGTGGAGGATCCGTTGTCGGCGTCATGGTGCACAGCCCCGACCTTCTTGAGGTTGCTGAACGACGGACAATAATACTGGGCGCATGGCCAGAGGAGGTCGGGATGGTTATGCTTGTGCAGCGAAGGAGCAGAGATGTCCAACCTTCACGTGACATGGCCCCACACGACGAGGAAGTCGCTGGTGGTGTGGTCGTTGGCGACCGCGTGGTTGCTCGTGAACTGTACGTCGAGTGAGCCGCATGCAAAGCACATGAGCTGGACTTGCACTACCACAGGGTACGTAGCCCTCTCCAGGTACAAGTGCAGCTGAAGCACGACGGTCGACGGCTTGGGCGGTGCGGATTCGACCATTGTGGCTCCGTCCACGCGTGTCATGGTCATTGAGCAGCATCGTCATTGCAGCACAACAAAATCTCACTCAAAACCTTGTGGGAACATCCGATCCAAACAAAATATTCAGGAATGACTCAAAACTTTGTGGGAACATCCAATCCAAATGAAATATTCAGGAATGAGAAGGGAGAGGAAGAAGAATCAGTGTGAGGAAGAAGAAGAGATTCAAGAAGAAGGGGCAACCAGGTCAATTCTATGCAATGAGAAGATGAGTGAGGTGAAATGCCTCGTGGGGAGGAAGGACCAATGAAAAGATGTGAATGGGGTTATTATCACCAGATAATTAACTACGGAAGCAAGGGAGGGGGCTGTTAGCCTTCATCTCTTGGGGAAAATATGTGAATGGAGGTGGAATGTCTAGAGGTGGAGCGAGAGAGTTGGGGCTGTTGGCCTTCGACTCTTGGTCCCGGGGAAAATACTTTTTTTGCCTGAGGGAGATATGCATGGGCTTTCTTCTCCGTGGTGGGGCTTTGATTAGTTGTTACACGGAAAATTAAGTACTTGCAGGAACATGGTTGCCGACATGGCACATGTGTTGTGGTGGGATGGTTGAATGTCAAGAGAAACGAAGTAATGGACCTACTTGATGATTTGGATAGCTTGCATGTCAAGACAAATAGGATAGTAAAGATGAACTATTTAGGTATTATAGATTTGTGTAATACCTATTGTATTCTAACTTCTTCATGGTTCATACCCCCGATACGACCTATAGATACATCAAAATAAGCAAACAACACAAACAAAACAGAAACTGTCAAAAACAGAACAGTCTGTAGCAATCTGTAGACTTAGAATACTTATGGAACTCTAATAATTCTGAAAAATTAGGACAATCAGGGCAATTTGTATATCAATCATGTGTAAATATTTCAGGTCAATTAGATGCTCTAAAAAATTTAGAAAACTCCTGAACTGAGCGTAAAAGTTTCTGTTTCCAGCAAGATCAAATCAACAATTACCATAGATCATCCCAAAGGTTTTACTTGGCACAAACACTAATAAAACACCAAAACACAATTACTACAGAAGTAATAATGTGCAAAACGCATCAAAATAGAAACAAAAAAACAGAAAGCAAAATAAAAATTGGGTTGCCTCCCAACAAGCGCTATTGTTTAACGCCCCTACCTAGGCAAAACGCAATAGATCTAGGTATTGTCATCTTCGGTAAGCAACCCAAACTTGATCAATCCATCAAAAGATTTCCTAACTAGATCTATCCTTTCCTTTATTTCTTTTCTAGTAGAAGAACTTAAATCATGAAATGGGCGGTGGCTAGTGATTTTAACATTCATAAACCCGTAGTCTAGATCATCGCCATAGATATCATCATATAACACATGTATCTTATTTCTAAGAGGTTCCTTAACCATATTTTCAAGCAAATCATCCTTATAACCTTCCAAAACTCCCCTAGTAATCCAGTCAAATTCCTCATAGGTTTCATGATACAAGGCGTGAGTTATTTCCACGTAGGGACCTCTCTTCCTAAGATTTGCACTATAAGATTGATAGTCTCTAGATTCTAGGCTACGCAAGGTTTATTTATCATGAAGAATTTCTTCAATAGGAGGGTGTTCAACATCTTTATCATAGAAGGCAAAAATCTCCCTAGCTTCTTGTATGATAAAATCAAATTCTCGCCTAAGGATAATAGTAGCAATCTTTTTAGCCTTAGGATGATTAATATTGGGGAGTTCATAAAACACTTTCTGCAAAGCGGGGTGAATGTGCACAAATTTCCTTTCCAATTTTTCAATGAGCATGAAAATAGCATCTGCATAACTATTCGTGCTAAGAAGAATAGATCTCTTACTCATAGGTATCATTCCCGTACAATCAAAGAACTCTTGAATGACACTCTTACCAATAATGTTTCCATCTCCAACTTGAAAAGTTTTAGTTTTAAGAAGAGATTCAGTTTCATGATCTAGAGAGCAAGATTCAAATTTTTCCTCAAGATTAGTACTAGCGATGCCGCCCAGATTTTCAGTGATGCCCTCCCCTGCTTCAGACATGGTGGTAAAACAAGCAATCAAGCACACGAAAGGCAAACAAAAGAAGGGCGAATAAAAAGGCAAATCTTCTTGGTATTTTCTGAAAATCGTTTTAGAAGTGGGGGAGAGGAAAATGAGAGACAAATGGAAAATAATGTAAATGCAAGAGATGAGTTTGTGATGGGTACTTGGTAGGCTTGATGTGTATCTCCCCGGCAACGGCACCAGAAATCCTTCTTGCTACTTCTCGAGCATGCGTTGGTTCCAGTGAAGAGGAACGGTTTGATGCAGCAAAGTAGATAAGTATTTCCCTCAGTTGATGAGAACCAAGGTATCAATCCAGTAGGAGATACAAGTGAGTCCCCAATAGATATACCTACACAAAGAATCAAACTCTTGCACCCAACGCTATAAAGGGGTTGTCAATCCCTTCACGATTACTTGCAAGGATGAGATCGGATAGAGATAGATATAATAAGATGCTTGAGTGGAAAGTAAAACAAAAGGTAAAAATAATGCAGCAAAGTATTTTTGGTATTTTTTGTTTTAGATCTGAAAGTATAATATGGAAAATAGACTCGGGGGGCATAGGTTTCACTAGAGGCTTCTCTCATGATGGCAAATATTATGGTGGGTGAACAAATTACTGTCGAGCAATTGATAGAAAAGTGAATAATTATGAAGATATTCAAGGCAATGATTGTGCATATAGGCATCACGTCCATGTCAAGTAGACCGAAACGATTCTACATCTACTACTATTACTCCACACATCGACCCACTCCTGCCTGCATCTAGAGTATTAAGTTCATGAAGAACAGAGTAACACATTAGGTAAGATGACATGATGTAGAGGGATAAACTCAAGCAATATGATGAAACCCCCATCCTTTTGTCCTTGATGGAAGCAATACAATACGTGCCTCGCTACCCCTACTTTGTCACTGGGTGAGGACACCGCAAGATTGAACCCAAAACTAAGCACTTCTCCCATTGCAAGAATTACCAATCTAGTTGGCCAAACCAAACCAATAACTCTAAGAGACTTGCGAAGATATGAAATCATGCATATAAGAAATCAGAAAAGACTCAAAAAATATTCATGGATAATCTGATCATAAACCCACAATTCATCGTTCTCGACAAACACACTGCAAAAGAGTATTACATCGGATAGATCTCCATGAAGATCACGAAGAACGTGGTATTGAAGAGCAAAGAGAGAGACAAAGCCATCTAGCTACTAGCTATGGACCTGAAGGTCTTTGGTGAACTACTCACGCATCATCAGAGGGGCAATGGAGTAGATGTAGATGCCCTCCGTGATCGAATCCCCTCCGGCAGATTACCGGAAAAGACTCCAAGATTGGATCTCTCGGGAATGGAGGCTTATGGTGGCGGAAAAGTGTTTTCGTGGATTGTTCTTGGGAATATTTGGGAATTTATAGGCCGAGAAATAGGGTTAGGAGAGCTATCATGGGCCCACAAGCCTGCTAGGCGCCCTACCCCCTGGGCGCGCCTCTAGGGCTTGTGGCCCCACGGTGGCTCTCCCGACTTCATCTCCAAGTCTCCTGATTTCCTTCTGGTCCAAGAAAAATTAATCTGGAGATTTTATTCCGTTTGGACTGCATTTGATATTCCTTATCTGCAATTCTCAAAAACAAGGAAAAAACAGAAACTGGCACTAGGCTCTAGATTAATAGGTTAGTCCCCAAAAATAATATAAAATAGCATATTAATGCATATAAAACATCCAAAACAGATACTCCCTCCGTTCCTTGATATAAGGTGTATAAATTTTTGTGAAAAAATCCAAAATATAAGGTGTATTGCGTTGCACCACTCGTTTGGATATTTATTTTAGCGATTTGACTACATTTCCTTATATCATGCAAGCTCCTCTATTTTCTGATGTCAATTAGTCAGGTGTAATCTCATCGAAAACTTGTGAAATTTTCCCTCCATGTGCGTTCTTTAATTTATGTGCCAAAAACTATACACCCTATATTTAGGAATGGAGGGAGTAATATAATAGCATGGAACAATCAAAAATTATAGATACGTTGGAGACGTATCAATCACCTCCATAATCGACAAATGTTTCCTTAGTCCTCTAGTTACTAAGGATAATTTTGACCAATGTCTAGTGATCCACTCCTAGATCACTCTTGTACCCCTTGACAGACTCATGGCAAGGCACACACCAGGTGCGGTACACATCATGGCATACTATACAGAGCCTATGGCTAAGTCATAGGGGACGACCTTCGTCTTTTCTCTTTCTTCTTCCGTGGTTTAGCTTTGATTCTTACTCAAATTCATACCTTACAAGACAGCCAAGAACTCCTTTGACTGATCTATTTTGAACTCCTTCAAAATCTTATCAAGGTATTTATTCATTGAAAGTTTTATAAAGCGTCTTGATCTATCTCTAAGATCTTTATGCCCAATATTTAAGTAGCTTCGTTCCAAGTCTTCCTTCGAAAAACTCCTTTCAAACAACCCTTTATGCTTTCCATAAATAGTACATCATTTCCGATCAACAATATGTCATCCACGTATACTTATCAGAAATGTTATAGTGCTCCCACTAACTTTCTTGTAAATACAAGTTTCTTGCAAACTTTGTATCAACCCAAAAGCTTTGATCACCTCATCAAAGTGTACATTCCAACTCCGAGACGTTTGCCCCAGTCCATAGAAGGATCACTAGAGCTTGCATACCTTTTAGCATCCTTAGGATCGACAAAACCTTCCGATTATATCACATACAACCTTTCCTCAAGGAAACCATTGAGGAACCGATATTTTGACATCCATCTGCCAGATTTCATAATCGAAAAATGCAGCAAGTGCTAACATAATTCCAACAAACTTTGGCATCGCTACAGGTGATAAAGTCTCATCGTAGCCAACTCCTTGAACTTGTCGGAAACTTCTTTGCAACAAGTCAAGCTTTATAAATGGTGACATTTACCATCAGCGTTTGTCTTCTTCTTAAAGATCCATTTGTACTTAATAACGTGCCATTCATCACGCAAGTATACCAAAGTCCATACTTGGTTTTCATACATAGATCCTTTATCGGATTTCATGGCTCCTAGCCATTTGTTGGAATCTGGGCCCACCATTGCTTTTTCATAGCTCGTAGGCTCATTGTTGTCCAACAACATGACCTCCAAGACAGGATTGCCATGCCACTTAGGGGTGGCACAAATCCTTGTCGACCTACGAGGCTTGGTGATAACTTGATCCGAAGCTTCATGATCATCATCATTTGCTTCCTCTTCACTTGGTGTAGGTGCCGCAGAAACATCTTTCTGCGTCGTGTTACTCTCCAACTGAAGTGATGGTTCAACAACCTCATCAAGTTATACTTTCCTCCCACTCAATTCTTTCAAGAGAAACTCTTTCTCGAGAAAGGACCCGTTTTTAGCAACAAACACATTACCCTCGAATCTAAGATAAAAGGCATAGCCAATTGTTTCCTTAGGGTATCCTATGAAGATGCACTTTTTTGCTTTGGCTTCGAGCTTATCAGACATAAGTGTCGCATTCCCAAACTCTAAGAAATGACAGCTTAGGTTTCTACCAAACCATAATTCATTTAGTGTCATCTCAACGGATTTAGATGGTGCCCTATTTAAAGTGAATGTAGTTGTCTATAATGCATAACCCCAAAATGATAGTGGCAAAACAATAAGAGACATCATAGTACGCACCATATCCAATAGAGCATGAGTACAATGTTTGGACACACCATTACACTATGGTGTTCCAGGTGGCATGAGTTGTGAAACAATTTTCACATTGTCTTAAGTTGCATATCAAACTCGTAACTCGGATATTCACCTCCACAATCATATTGTAGACATTTTATCTTCTTGTCATGATGATCTTAAACTTCATTCTGAATTTGCTTGAAGTTTTCAAACATTCCAGACTTACGTTTCATTAAGTAAATATGTCCATAGCTACTCAAATAATAAGTGAAGGTAAGAAAATAATGATATCCACTGCACGCTTCAACACTCATTGGACCACATACATCAACATGTATCATTTCCAATAAGTCACTTGACCGCTCCATCATATCAAAAACGGGGTCTAAGTCATCTTGCCCATGAGGCATGTGTTGTAAATATGCCCTAGAGGCAATAAATAAAGTGTTTATTATTATATTTCCTTGTTCATGATAATTGTTTATTATCCATGCTATAATTGTATTGATTGGAAACACATTACATGTGTGGATAAATAGACAACACTTGGTCCCTAGTATGCCTCTAGTGAACTGGCTCGTTAATCAAAGATGGTCAAGGTTTCCTAGACATTGACATGTGATGTCATTTGATAACGGAATCACATCATTAGAAGAATTATGTTATGGACAAGACCCAAACTACAAACGTAGCATATGATCATGTCAGTTTATTGCTACTGTTTTCTGCATGTCAAGTATATGTTCCTATGACCATGAGACCATGCAACTCACGGACACCGGAGGAGTGCCTTGTGTGTATCAAATGTCGCAACGTAACTGGGTGACTATAAAGGTGCTCTACAGGTATCTCTGAGGGTGTCTATTGAGTTGGCATGGATCAAGACTGGGATTTGTTACTCCGTGTGACGGAGAGGTATCTCAGGGCCCACTCGGTAATACAACATCACAATAAGCCTTGCAAGCAATGTTACTAAGTGTTATTCACGGGATCTTGTATTACGGAATGAGTAAAGAGACTTGCCGGTAACGAGGTTGAACTAGGTATGGAGATACCGACGATCGAATCTCGGGCAAGTAACATACCTAAGAACAAAGGGAACATCATACGGGATTAACTGAATCCTTCACATAGAGGTTCGACAAATAAACATCTTCGTAGAATACGTAGGAACCAATATAGGCATCCAGGTCCCTCTATTGGCTATTGACCGTAGAGGTGTCTCGGTCATGTCTACATAGTTCTCGAACCCGCAGGGTCTGCACACTTAAGGTTTGGTGATGTTTCGGTAGTATAGAGTTATGTATGGTGGTGACCGAAGGTTGTTCGGAGTCCCGTATGAGATCCGGATGTCACGAGGAGCTCCGAAATGGTCCGGAGGTAAATATTATATATAGGAAGTCCTGTTTTGGTCGCCGGAAAAGTTTCGGGCTCATCGGTAGTGTATCGGGAGTGCCTGTAGTGTACCGGGAGACCATCGAGAGGGGTATTTCGACCCAAGAGGCTTCATGATCTGTGGGAGAGTGAATACCAGCCCTTAGTGGGCTGGTAGAAATCCCACACAAGGCCCATGCGGGTCGGGAAGAAAATCCCAAAGGGAAAAGGTGGAAAAAGGCAAAAAGGGAGGAATCCTAGTCCTACTAGGATTGGAGGAGGAGTCCTCCTCTCCTCCCCACTTCGGCCAAACCAAAGGAGGCTTGGCCCTTGCGCCAAGGCCTCTCCTCCCTCCCTCTTATACATACTGGAGATTTTAGGGTTTTTGCACTAGATTTTCAGCCACGTGCTACCTGTTCCTCCAGTGCATAGTTTCTCCTCTAGATCGGATTTCTGCAGTGCTTAGGCGAAGCCCTGCCGGAATAGCTCCACCACCATCGCCGGAGCGCCGTCACGCTGCCGGAGAAGTCTTCTTCCTCTCCGCTCCCTCTTGCTAGATCAAGAAGGCGGAGATCGTCATCAAGATGTACGTGTGCTGAACGCGGAGGTGCCGTCCGTTCGGCGCTAGATCGGAAGGACCGTGATCGTGTTCGTGGGACGGATCGTGATTGGATCGCGGGACAGATCGTGATTGGATCTCGGGACGCTCGGCGATTTGGATTGCGAAGTCGTTCGACTACACCAACCGCGTTTCTTAACGATTCCCGCTTAGCGATATACAAGGGTATGTAGATCCACTATCCCTCACGTAGATGCTCATCACCATGGATAGGTCTTGCGTGAACATAGGAAATTTTTTGTTTCCCATGCGACGTTCCCCAACAGTGGCATCATGAGCTAGGTCTATGTGTAGATGAGATCTCGAGTAGAACACAATGAGTTTGTGGGCGTTGATGCTTAGATTGCTTCCTCCCTTGGTCGTATTTTGCTTCAGCGATATTGTGAGATGAAGTAGCCTGGAACAACATTACTCGTACGCTTACGAGAGACCGGTTCCCTCAACCGCAACTTGTTGCATATATGGCTTGAGGGTGCCAGTTTCTCTCACTTTAGTTGGATCGGATTCGACAAAGGCCGTCCTTGAGAAGGTTGAAAAGCAACTAGTGTGTCACCGTTGTGGTTTTTGCGTAGATGAGAATTGTTCTTGCTAGATACCCATAGCAGCCACATAAAACATGCAACAACGATTAGAGGACGTCTAACTTGTTTTTGCAGGGTATGTTGTAATGCGATATGGCCAATTACTTGATGTGATATATGTGATGTATGAGATGATCATGTGATGTATAGATTATCACGACTTGCATGTCGATGAGTACGGCAACCGGCAGGAGCCATAGGGTTGTCTTTAATTATTGTATGACCTTCATGTCAATCATTAAGCGCGATGTAAAGCTTTACTTTATCGCTAAATGGTATCAATAGTAGTAGAAGCATGTTGGGAGCGACAACCCCGATGGCGACACATTGATGGAGATCAAGATGATGGAGATCATGGTGTCGGGCCGGTGATGATGGAGATCATGCCGGTGCTTTCTAGATGGAGATCAAAAGCACAAGTTCATGGGCATATCATGTCACTTATGATTTGCATGTGATGTTAATCCTTTTATGCACCTTGTTTTGCTTAGGACGACGGTAGCACTATAAGGTGATCCCTCACTTAAATTTCAAGATGAATTGTGTTCTCCCCGAGTGTGCACCGTTGCGAAAGTTCGTCGTGTCGAGACACAACGTGATGATCGGGTGTGATAGACTCTACCTTCACATACAACAGGTGCAAGCCAGTGTTGCACGTGCAGAACACTCGGGTTAAACTTGACGAGCCTAGCATGTATAGACATGTCCTCAGAACACAAGAGACCGAAAGGTCGAACACGAGTCATATAGTAGATATGATCAACATAATGACGTTCACCATTGAAACCACCTCAACTCACGTGATGATCGGACTTGAGTTGGTGAATTTGGATCATGCGACACTCAGATGACCTGAGGGATGTCAATTTGAGTGGGAGATTTAGTAATTTGATTAACTAAACTCATTATCTTTAACAATAGTCTAAGTAACCTTTGCATATTTATGATGTAGATCAATGGCTCGCGCAGTAGCACCCCTGAATTTTAATGCGTTCCTTGAGAAAGCTAAGTTGAAAGATGATGGAAGTAACTTTGTTGAATGGGCCCTTAATCTAAGGATTATCCTCACGACTTCCTAGAAATCATATGTCCTTGATGCACCGCTTGGTGACCAACCAGAAGACATTACCTCCGAAGACGTTAAGAACGCTTGGGAGGCACGTACTGGAGATTACTCAATAGTTTAGTGTGCAATATTGTATGGCTTAGAACCGGGACTTCAAAGACGTTTTGAACGTCATAGAGCATATGAGATGTTCCAAGAGTTAAAGTTTATCTTTCAGAAGAATGCCCGGATCGAGAGGTATGAGACCTCTGATAAGTTCTATGCTTGCAAGATGGAGGAGAACGGGTCTATCAGTGAACATATACTCAGAATGTCTGGGTATTCGACTCGTCTAGCGGAGTTGGGAATTGCCCTTCCACTAGAGGCTATCACTGACAGAGTTCTTCAATCACTGCCACCTAGTTACAAGAGCTTTGTGATGAACTATAACATGCACGGGATGAACAAGTCAGTCACCGAGCTATTTGCCATGCTAAAGGTCACTGAGTCTGAAATCCAGAAAGAACATCAAGTGTTGATGGTCAATAAAACCACTAGTTTCAAGAAGAATGGCAAGGGAAAGGGCAAGGGCAAGAAGGGTAAAACCAAGAAGGATGGCAAAGCAGTTGCTACTCCTGTAAAGAAGCCCAAGCATGGACCCAAGCCAGAAACTGAGTGCTTTCATTGCAAGGGAACTGGTCACTCGAAGCGGAATTGCCCCAAGTACCTGGCTGACAAGAAGGCGGCCAACGACAAACAAGGTATATATGATATACATGTTATTGATGTATACCTTACTAGCTCTCGTTGTAGTGTCTGGGTATTTCATACCGGTTCGGTTGCTCACATTTGCAACTCAAAGCAGGACCTACGGAATAGACGAAGGCTAGCAAAGGATGAAGTGACGACGCGCGTGGGAAATGGTTCCAAGGTTGATGTGATCGCCGTCGGCACGCTCTCTCTTCAATTACCATTGGGATTAGTGATGAACCTGAATAATTGTTATTTAGTGCCTGTGTTAAGCATGAACATTATATTTGGATCTTGTTTATTGCGAGACGGTTACTCATTTAAATCAGAGAATAAAGGTTGTTCTATTTATATGAGTAATATCTTTTATGGTCACGCACCCAATGTGAGGGGTTTATTCATATTGAATCTTGATAGTGATGACACACATGTTAAAACATTGATGCCAAAAGATGTAGAGTTGATAATGATAGTACCACTTTCTTGTGGCACTGTTGTTTAGGTCATATTTGTGTAAAACGCATGAGGAAGCTCCATGCTGATGGACTTTTGGAGTCACTTGATTTTGAATCACTTGACACATGTGAACCATGCCTCATGGGCAAGATGACTAAAACGCCGTTCTCTGGAACAATGGAACGGGCGAGTGACTTATTGGAAATCATACATACTGATGTGTGCGGTCCAATGAATGTTACATCGTGTGGTGGATATCGTTATTTTCTCACCTTCATGGATGACTTAAGTAGATTGGGTATATTTACTTGATGAAACACAAGTCTGAAACATTTGAAAAGTTCAAGCAATTTCAGAGTTAAGTTGAGAATCATCATAACAAGAAGATTAAATTCCTGCGATCTAATCGAGGAGGTGAATATCTAAGTTATGAGTTTGGCAGTCACTTAAGATAGTGTGGAATTGTTTCATAGTTGACACCGCCTGGAACACCACAGCGTAATGGTGTATCCGAACGTCGTAATCAAACCTTATTAGATATGGTGCGTTCTATGATGTCTCTTGCTGATTTGCCACTATCGTTTTGGGGTTATGCATTAGAGACAGCTGCATTCAATTTAAATAGGGCACCATCGAAATCTGTTGAGATGACGCCATACGAACTGTGGTTTGGAAAGAGGCCAAAGTTGTCGTTTCTTAAAGTTTAGGGATGTGATGCTTATGTCAAAAAGCTTCAGCCTGAAAAGCTGGAACCCAAAGCAGAGAAATGCTTCTTCATAGGATACCCAAAAGAGACAGTCGGGTATACCTTCTATCTCAGATCCGAAGGCAAAGTGTTTGTTGCTAAGAACGGAACATTTCTTGAGAAAGAGTTTCTCTCGAAAGAATTGAGTGGGAGGAAAATAGAGCTTGATGAGGTAATTAAACCTTTACTTCAACCCGAAAGTAGCACAGCGCAGAAAGATGTTTCTGTGGAACCTACGACGGTACAAGAGGAAGTTAATGATGATGACCATGAAGCTTCAGATCAAGCTACTATTGACCCTCATAGGTCGACAAGCCGCGTACTACTCCTGAGTGGTACGACAACCCTGTCTTGGAGGTCATGTTGTTGGACAACAATGAACCTACGAGGTATGGAGGAGCAGTGATGGGCCTGGATTCCGAGAGATGATTAGAGGCCATGAAATCCGAGATGGGATCCATGTATGAAAACAAAGTATGGACTTTGGAAGTATTACCTGAAGGGCGAAAGGTCATTCAGAACAAATGGATCTTTAAGAAGAAGACAAACGCGGACGGTAATGTAACCGTCTATAAAGCTCGACTTGTGGCAAAGGGTTTTTCACAAGTTCAAGGAGTTGACTACAATGAGACCTTATCACCCGTAGCGATTCTTAAGTCTGTCAGAATCATGTTGGCAATTGCTACTTATTTTGACTATGAAATTTGGCAGATGGATGTCAGAACAGCGTTCCTCAACAGTTTCCTTGAGGAAGAGTTGTATATGATGCAACCAGAAGGTTTTGTCGATCCAGAGAATACTGACAAATTTTCCAAACTCCAATGATCCATTTATGGGCTGGTGCAAGCATCTCGGAGTTGGAATAAGCGTTTTGATGAGGTGATCAAAGCGTTTGAGTTTATACAAGTTTATGGAGAAGCTTGTATTTACAAGAAAGTGAGTGGGAGCTCTATAGCATTTCTAATATTACATGTGGACGACATATTGTTGATTGGAAACAATATAGAAATGCTGGAAAGTGTGAAGGAATGTTTGAACAAGAGTTTTTCAATGAAGGACCTAGGATAAGCTGCTTTCATATTAGGCATTAAGATCTATAGAGATAGATCGAGATGCTTAATAGCACTTTCACAAAGCACATACCTTGATAAAGTTTTGAAAAAGTTCAAAAATGGATCAGTCAAAGTGATCCTGGAATGGAACACTGGGCAGCGGTCAGGAATATCCTTAAGTACCTGAAAAGGACTAAGGAAATGTTTCTCGTTTATGGAGGTGATGAAGAGCTCGTCGTAAAGGGTTACGTCGATGCAAACTTTCACACTGATCCGGATGACTCTAAGTCACAAACCGGATATGTATTTATTCTCAACGGGGAGCGGTAAGCTGGTGCAGTTCCAAGCAAAGCGTGGTAGCCGATTCTACATGCGAAAGCGGAGTACATCGCAGCCTCAGAGGCGGCGAAGGAAGGTATCTAGATGAAGCAGTTCATGACAGATCTTGGAGTAGTGCCCAGCGCACTGAATACAATGACTCTGTTCTATGACAACACTGGTGCCATTGCTCTGGCCAAGGAACCAAGGTTTCACAAGAGGACCAAACACATAAAGCGATGTTTCAATTCCAGCCGCGAGTACATCGAGGAGAAGGACATAAATATTTGCAAAGTGCACACGGATCTGAATGTTGCAGACCCGTTGACTAAACCTCTTCCAAGGGCTAAACATGATCAACACCAGAACTGCATGGGTGTTCGATTCATTACAATGTAAATCACATAGTGATGTGAACTAGATTATTGACTCTAGTGCAAGTGGGAGACTGTTGGAAATATGCCCTAGACGCAATCAATAAAGTGTTTATTATTATATTTCCTTATTCATGATAATCGTTTATTATCCATGCTATAATTGTATTGATTGGAAACACATTACGTGTGTGGATAAATAGACAACACTTGGTCCCTAGTATGCCTCTAGTGAACTGGCTCGTTAATCAAAGATGGTCAAGATTTCCTAGCCATTGACATGTGATGTCATTTGATAATGGGATCACATAATTAGAAGAATGATGTGATGGACAAGACCCAAACTACAAACATAGCATATGACCGTGCCAGTTTATTGCTATTGTTTTCTGCATGTCAAGTATATGTTCCTATGACCATGAGATCATGCAACTCATGGACACCGGAGGAGTGCCTTGTGTGTATCAAACATCGCAACGTAGCTGGGTGACTATAAAGGTGCTCTACAGGTATCTACGAGGGTGTCTGTTGAGGTGGCATGGATCAAGACTGGGATTTGTTACTCCATGTGATGGAGAGGTATCTTAGGGCCCACTCGGTAATACAACATCACAATAAGCCTTGCAAGCAATGTGACTAAGTGTTATTCATGGTATCTTGTATTACAGGATTAACTGAATCCTTGACATAGAGGTTCGACCGATAAAGATATTCGTAGAATATGTAGGAACCAATATGGGCATCCAGGTCCCACTATTGGTTATTGACCGTAGAGGTGTCTCGGTCATGTCTACATAGTTCTCGAACCCGCAGGGTCTGCACACTTAAGGTTTGGTAACGTTTCGATAGTATAGAGTTATGCATGGTGGTGACCGAAGGTTGTTCGGAGTCCCGTATGAGATCCCGAATGTCATGAGGAGCTCCGGAATGGTCCGGAGGTAAAGATTCATATACAGGAAGTCCTGTTTTGGTCGCCGGAAAAGTTTCGGGCTCATCGGTAGTGTACCGGGAGTGCCGGTAGTGTACCGGGAGACCATCTGGAGGGGTATTTCGTCCCAAGAGGCTTCATGGGATGTGGGAGAGTGAATACCAGCCCTTAGTGGGCTGGTGGAAATCCCACACAAGGCCCATGCGGCTAGGGAAGAAAAGCCCAAAGGGAAAAGGTGGAAAAAAGGCAAAAAGGGAGGAATCCTAGTCCTACTAGGATTGGAGGAGGAGTCCTCCTCTCCTCCCCATTTCGGCCAAACCATAGGAGGCTTGGCCCTTGCGCCAAGGCCTCTCCTCCCTCCCTCTTATATATAATGGAGATTTTAGGGGTTTTGCACTAGATTTTCAGCCACGTGCTACCCGTTCCTCTAGTGCATAGTTTCTCCTCTAGATCGGATTTCTGCAGTGCTTAGGCGAAGCCCTGCCAGAATAGCTCCACCACCATCGCCGGAGCACCGTCACGCTGCCAGAGAACTCTTCTTCCTCTCCGCTCCCTCTTGCTGGATTGTAGCGACCCGACCTGAAAGGTCGAATCTCCGGTGTTTCAGTACCATCCCAAGATCATGCTGGTACTCACACGGTACATCAATGTATATATCAAAGGGAAATCACACAGCATAAATTGATCAAAATATCATATCGAGTCCTTTATTACAATATTGATTACAATAAAGTGGCTGAAGGCCAACTCATGAGATAAACTAAACCATGAACTTGCGGAAGCATCGAAGGTAGATGAGTCCATCTGACTCCAAGGGCATCTCACCGAGCGTAGAGCGTATCCTCACTCCTGGTCGGAAAAGTACTCTGCAACATGATACATTGCAGCCGTGTAGGTCAGCATATGGAATATGTAGGCAAAGTCACAAGAGAGGGGGTAAAGTAATCATCTAGTCTCCCACCATGAAGCCGTTGGGCCCTCCAGTTGATGGGCGGCAAAACGCACTTTTTCCGCCTCAGTGCATCATGCGGTGGTGAGCTCCCTCTCCATCTTGCGGAGCCAATCATCTGCCACAATGGGCACTGTGCTGCTGGAGAAGGTTGGGGGATTCAGTCTCAGAAAACGGGTGAGGTTGTCGCCTTGTGGTGGAGGGTGGTTGTTGTGGTTGTTGGTCTGATTCTGAATCAACAGCTGCATCAGGGCGTTCTGCTGCTGAAGAAGTTGGGTGAGCTCTGGCGGGAAAGTGAAATCGGGCTCACATCGCGGAGACATCTTGCTGTTTTCAGAGGGGTGAGAATTAGAATAGAACAATGACCTAAAAGGGAAGTTCACTACCCATATGCAATGCAACAAACATATCACACCAAACACTCATTCATTTATTCAACTCAAAGTCAAACATCGAGATACAAATCTCCATTCAAACTAAACATCGACCTACGCTTTAACGACGAAAATGAAGATACATGGGGGCATACCTAAAGTTTTCCTCAAAAGTACATGGTGACGGAGCCTCCTCCAATGGTGCTCTCCTCATAGTCATCATCGTTGCTGATCAAAGGAGCCATGTCTCCCTCGGGATGAAGATTTTCACCCATGTCCATCTGTTCCTCCAAAGTTGTGATGCGAGTGTTCAGCTTGTCGATCCTCTCTAAGAAATCCTTCACCTCATACTCATGCTCGTACTCGGCTTCCCGTAAATCAGCTTCGAGGTCAATCTCACGGTTCATCAGCCTCTTGATCGTCTTCGTGTCGGCACGTACCCGAAGCTCCAAGGTCCTGACGTGCGTCTCCAAGGTCTGGATATAGGAAATGGTGGTGTCTTCAGTGAGAGTGGTTATGATGTTTCCATGGGCATCCTTGCGACAAACCACGCTGAGTCCTGGTGAAATGGTACCACCTCTGTATTCCTCCTGAATACGTCCAAGGGCACGATGAATGGCCATGTCCCTCCCAAGTATCCAGCTGGGTGCCAAAAACTTGAAGTCGATGGGTTCCTTCCGATTCCCAAAGGTCTTCCCTGGGATGTGCACCTCGATCCTGTAGCGTCCATCTTGGGGAAAAGACATGATAGGAGTCCCGGTGATGCTCGGCAAAGCAATCCTCACGTCCCTGACGATCCTCATCAGCTCCTTGCCAAAGGGCATCGTTGCGTCAGGCTGGCAAAACTCCGTGATCAAAACTGGGATGAAGGTGGCCAGCTATAAATTTTGAAATAATCGGAGGGAAGTCAGAAACGAGTAGATGAGAGTATAAGAATTTTAAAGACAAAAGAGAAAATATATCCTAAGGCTTTTCCAATCCTAGAGGTTACGTCCTACGGTCAGCGTGTGCTCTGATACCATTTCTGTAGCGACCCGACCTGAAAGGTCGAATCTCCGGTGTTTCTGTACCATCCCAAGATCATGCTGGTACTCACACGGTACATCAATGTATATATCAAAGGGAAATCACACAGCATAAATTAATCGAAATCTCATATTGAGTCCTTTATTACAATATTGGTTACAATAAAGTGGTTGAAGGCCAACTCATGAGATAAACTAAACCATGAACTTGCGGAAGCATCGAAGGTAGATGAGTCCATCTGACTCCAAGGGCATCCCACCGAGCGTAGAGCGTATCCTCACTCCTGGTCGGAAAAGTACTCTGCAACATGATACGTTGCAGCCGTGTAGGTCAGCATATGGAATATGCCGGCAAAGTCACAAGAGAGGGGGTAAAGTAATCATCTAGTCTATATGCAAATATGGCAGGTGGGGTAGTAAGTTTTTGCATAAAGCCAAATTTTTCCTACAACAAGAGAGGGCAAAGGCATAATTACTACAATGTTGGTTGATTAATGAGATGGTTCCACCAACCAATTCTCATACCCAAGTTGACATTAATAACCCACATCAATATAATTAAATTGTGTTGAGAGTTCCAGATAGTTTCAGTTCCTTTGGCTCAAACTGTCCATGACCGTGGACACGGCTAATCGATTAGGTTTGTGTACTCTGCAGAGTTTTGCACACGTTCCCCACAAGATTTGGTCGCCTCCGTTTGATTTCTCGCACTTCAGGGTGTTTGAGAAACGAATGACCAAAACATGGTCTTCCAAAGGGTTTCCCTGCGACTTTGTCGGTGCCCATCCTTTCCTACCGTTCTTCTACATCTCGTAGCACCGCCTGTCCAGGGTCACCACGATATCCAACCAAGCCAGAGCCCATAATGACTTGTGGCTGTGCAGGTAAGCCTTGGGTCTTGAAGCATCCATCCATCTCTTTGTGCCTGGGTGGACCTTTCCGCATGAATACTGGCACATCTCCAGCATCATCTAGGCTAACCACTGGTTTCTCCAGGGTGCCGTTCAACCATCATCCACCCATAGGTATGTTGAAAACTCAGAATCTTGAAGTCTTGATCATTATGTAGGTCTTGAAATTATTAACTCACAACTCTCATGAATCACAGAACCAACCCCGTCTACTAATAGCATAGCAAAATGTAAAACAACGTTTCCAGGGGCCAATGTGTCAAAGGGTGGAGGGGCGATACCTACCACATGATACTACAACAAGTAACCAAGTTTCCAATTTACCTACTTCTCATGCAATTGGGGTGATGGAAGAACTAATGCAATAAAACATAGGTATACATGGTCAAAGTGACTTGTCTTGCTGACGATCCTCGAAATCAAGTGATTCTAGATAACAAGCTTCGCACTCTAGATGATCTAACGAATCAAACAAGAGCACTCTATAAGCATACATCAAAAGTTTGTAATGAAAAAATCTTAGTAGGGTTTTAAAAGTTTTGATAAACACTACTACATGAAGTGGGCTAGGGTTTTCTAGCAAAAGAGTAAAAACTAAACTTATTATTTTATTAACATAACACTGTCTTAACAGAAAGGAATTTACTAAAAACTTTTCTTAGAAAACAGAATTTAATTATTTAAAACTTTGTTAAAAAAATCTATTACTAAACTGGTTGGGTTTTTTTAATCAAATTAAACCTAGTTGGAAAAGAGTAGAGTTCCTATAACATTATAGAATTAACCTAGCAAATTGTTTTATTTATATTAACAGAAAGTAAATCACCTAATGTTTAAACAACAGAACCTACTAAAAACAACATATAACAATTCTGATTTGAACTAACTAAAATCTAAATTAACTAAACTATACTAACCACTAGGCAGATATTGTTTATAGCTAAAACACTAAACAAATTTATCTTTAAAATCTTCAAACTAAGCATGATGACATTCCTAACTAATACCAAGCATTAGCAAAAAGCATACAAAAATCTATTTTTAAACTCTAGTTATTCAGATTTGAGTAGTTTGAGCAAATTTGATTAAATTCAAATTTTAGAGTTCAAATTTAAAATCTAAGACTACAGGGTGAAACTACATGAAATATGTGACCTAATGCAAAAATAATTAACTAAAAACACTAAATAGTTTAAAAGATATAAGCAAAACAAATCAGAAAGCATCTGTTTTCTAAAAACAAAACAGAAAATAATAAAAAACTAACGGACGGTCGAGGCTACGTGGCAAGCGGTGATTGGTTGTGCTAGCGTGTGCGTGGGAAGCTAGCGAGCGGTGGCCGAATTTTAAAAGAAAATGGTTCACGTTATAAATCGATCTAATCTGGATCGTTGTCTACAGATCCGACGATCCAGAGAGGTCCGATGGCTTACAGGGATGGTCGAGGTGGTCTTCGGCAAGGACGGCGGCGGCCGGTGGTCGAAGTTGGTTGGGGAGGTCGCTCCGGTGGTCGAGGGAGACGTCGAAGGGGTCCAGACGACGGCGGTGAACCTCTGACGATGATTGGTGGCGACGGTGGTGCGAGGGGATGAGGCAGGCGACGGCCAGGTGCGATGGATGGGTTTGGGAGTGGCAGGAACTCCGGCGAGCTTTGGCGCAGCGCTCTAGCAAGGGAGAGAGAGGGGTTTGGGGGGTGGAGTGCAGAGGGTGCATTTGTAGTGCTTATCAATTTGTAGTGCTTATCAATTTCAGGGTCATTTAGCTAAAAAAATCAGTAAATGCATGAAAAAAAGCAAATGAAGTCGGAAAGGGTTGAAAATTGATGGTCTCCCTTCGAATGGTGCATATTGAACGCATAAAAAGTCTAGAGTTGAAATAAGTTAAAAAAATCAAATGTCTTTGTAACATGAGAGTTTTCGTCTGAAACCCTGATACTTCGAAAGAGATTGTCCATTTTGTACACGAAGTGCATCCAGTTTTTGCCGTAACCATCTCAACTTTTTAGCAAATGCTATGTGGGTGAAATGATGATACCATGCCAACTTTTAACCTTTTCAGAGTTCATCTGTAGTGCTTATCAATTTCAGGGTCATTTATCAATTTCAGGGTCATTTAGCTCAAAAAAAATCAATAAATGCATGAAAAATATCAAATGAAGTCGGAAAGGGTTGAAAATTGATGGCCTCCCTTCAAATGGAGCATACTGAATGCACAAAAAGTCTGAAGTTGAAATAAGTTTAAAAAAATGAAATGACTTTGTAACAGGCGAGTTTTCGTGTGAAACCCTCATACTTCGAAAGAGATTGTCCATTTTGTACAAGAAGTGCATCAGTTTTTGCCGTAAACCTCTCAACTTTTTAGCACATGATATGTGGGTGAAATGATGATACCATGCCAACTTTCAACCTTTTCAGAGTTCATTTGTAGTGCTTATCAATTTCAGAGTCATTTAGCTCAAAACAAATCACTAAATGCATGAAAAATAGCAAATGTAGTCAAAAAGGGTTGAAAATTGATGGCCTCCCTTCAAATGGTGCATACTGAATGCACAAAAATTCTGGAGTTGAAATAAGTTAAAAAAATGAAATGTCTTTGTAGCAGGCGAGTTTTCGTCTCAAAACCGTGATACTTCGAAAGAGATTGTCCATTTTGTACACGAAGTGCATCCAGTTTTTGCCGAAACCCTCTCAACTTTTTAGCACATGCTATGTGGGTGAAATGATGATACCATGCCAACTTTCAACCTTTTCAGAGATTCATTTGTAGTGCTTAGCAATTTCAGGGTCATTTAGCTCAAAAAATCAGTAAATGCATGAAAAATAGCAAATGAAGTCGAAAAGGGTTACAAATTTATGGCCTCCCTTCGAATGGTGCATACTAAATGCACAAAAAGTCTGGAGTTGAAATAAGTAAAAAAATGAAATGTGTTTGTAACAGGCGAGTTTTCGTCTGAAACCCTCATACTTCGAAAGAGATTGTCCATTTTGTACACGAAGTGCATCCAGTTTTTGCCGCAACCCTCTCAACTTTTTAGCGCATGCTATGTGGGTGAAATGATGATATCATTCCAACTTTCAACCTTTTCACAGTTCATTTGAGGTGCTTATCAATTTCAGGGTCATTTAGCTCAAAAAATCAGTAAATGCATGAAAAATAGCAAATGAAGTCGGAAAGGGTTGAAAATTGATGGCCTCCCTTCGAATGGTGCATACTGAACGCACAAAAAGTCTGGAGTTGAAATAAGTTAAAAAATGAAATGTCTTTGTAACAGGCGAGTTTTCGTCTGAAACCCTGATACTTCGAAAGAGATTGTCCATTTTGTACACGAAGTGTATCCAGTTTTTGTTGTAACCCTCTCAACTTTTTAGCACATGCTATGTGGGTGAAATGATGATACCATGCCAACTTTCAACCTTTTCAGAGTTCATTTGTAGTGCTTATCAATTTCAGGGTCATTTAGCTCGAAAAAATATAGGGGGACCGTTAGTCCCGGTTGGTGGCTCCAACCGCGACTAAAGGTTAGCCTATAGTCGCGGTTGGAGCCACCAACCGGGACTAAAGGTTCCCGTGGGGCCTCAGACTGACGCCGGCCTGCCACCATACCTTTAGTGCCGGTTCGTGGCACGAACCGGCACTAAAGGTCTGTAACAAACCGGCACTAATGATCCCCATCACGAACCAGCACTAAGGATCACATTAGTGCCGGTTCAAAAGCCAACCGGGACTAATGATGTGGACAAAAGGTCGATTTTCTACTAGTGCACCTCTCCCAAGCCACGTGGGCCTTGAGGGACTTGTGCGCCTGGACCAATAAGCCAAGGGCACCTCCCCTCAGCCCATGCAAACCCTTGCGATGTGGTGGAACCCTTGGTGGACTTCCGGACTCCTATGGAAGTTTCCGGAACCTTCCACAAGCTTCCTGGTACAATACCGGAAAAACCCAAAACTTTCCCGGTAGCCAAAATATGACTTCCCATATATAAATCTTTACCTCCGGACCATTCTGGAACTTCTCTTGACATTCGGGATCTCATCTGAGACTCTGATCAACCTTTCGTCACCAACATACATAACTCAACAATACCGAATCGTCACCAAACGTTAAGTGTGCAGACCATGCGGGTTCGAGAACTATGTAGACATGATCCAGACAACTCCACGGTTAATAGCCAATAGCAGGACCTGGATGCTCATATTGGTTCCTACATATTCTACAAAGATCTTTATCGGTCGAACCACGATGCCAAGGATTCTATCAATCCCGTATGCAATTCCCTTTGTCCATCGGTATGTTACTTGCCCGAGATTCGATCGTCGGTATCTCCATACCTAGTTCAATCTCGTTAACGGCAAGTTTCTTTACTCGTTCTTTAATACAATATCTCGTGAATAACTCCTTAGTAACAATGCTTGCAAGCTTCTTGTGATGTTGTACTACCGAGTGGGCCCAGAGATACCTCTCCCTCATACGGAGTGACAAATCCCAGTCTCGATCCACGCTAACCTAACAGACACCCTCGGAGATACCTGTAGAGCACCTTTGTAGTCACCCAGTTATGTTGTGACATTTGATACACACAAGAAATTCCTACGGTGTCAAGAGTTGCGTGATCTCATGGTCATAGGAACAGATACGTGACATGGATAAAGCAGTAGCAATAAACTAACATGATCATATGCTATGCTTATGGTTGGGTCTTGTCCATCACATCATTATCCTAATGATGTGATCTCGTTATCAAATGACAACTCATGTCTATGGTCAAGAAACCTTGACCATCTTTGATCAACGAGCTAGTCTAGTAGAGTCTTACTAGGGACATGGTGTTGTCTATGTATCCACACATGTATCTGAGTTTCCGATCAATACAATTCTAGCATGGATAATAAACGTTTATCATGAAAAAGGAAATACAATAATAACTAATTTATTATTGCCTCTAGGGGATATTTCCAATACCTTGGGAATCCCCAAGCTTAGGTTCTTGCCACTCCTTTCATTCATTCATCGTGATCGCACCCAAAAGTTGAAAACTTCACTACAAAAAACTCAACATAAAACTCGTGAGAGCCGTTAGTATAATAGGTAAATGGAAAAAATTAGGTACTGTTGTAAATTGACTAATATTTTATTATTGCATAAGGTACTATATTCTAACTTATCCATGGCTTATATCCCCCGATATAATCTATAGCATCATCAAAACAAGAAAACTATGCAAGGGAAAAACAAAATCTGTCCAAAACAAAACAAGTTCTAATGATCTGCACAAACACCGTACTTATGTAACTCCAAAAATTCTGAAAAAATAGGACAACCGGAAAAATTGTATATCAACATTGTGTAAAAATTTCAGGTTGAGATACATAGCAGTAAAATTAGACAAATTATGCAGTGGACGCTAAAGTTTCTGCTTTTGCATCATCTCAATTCTACTATCTTCCAGATCAATCCCAAAGCATTTACTTGACACAAACATGAAGTAAAACATAAAAACACAATCATTACAGTAGAAATAATCATGTTAACACACCAGGATAGAAAGTATTGGGTTTTCTCCCAACAAGCTCTTTCTTTATAGCCATTAGGATAGGCTTGGGATAATTATGATACTCACATAAAACAAATGAATTAAAGCACAGAGAGAGCATCATAAAACATGTGAAAGGTACATTCATGTATAACATACTTCCTATGCATAGGCATTTTATAAGAAAACAATTTATCAATACAAGAAGTGTCTAGCACATGCAAGTAAGAAGAATAAAGCATATCAAGAGAGGTAAGTGAGTAACATGAAAATTTCTATAACCATATTTGCCTCTCTCATAATAATTACATGTAGGATCATATTAAAATTGCAAATATAGCTATTGTATAAAATATTTTCTTCATGATCCACATGCACAATTTTTTTACAGTTATCCAAGATAGTCAGATTAACATTAACTAAAGTCGCGACCTCTCCAAACCCACTTTTATAAAAAAAATGTAAGATTGACATTCTCCAAAGTAGTGGGGCCCTTATTTCCTAAAGTTGATGCTCTTCCAAACCCACTTTTAGTAGCATTGCAAATATCATTATCAATAGTAGATTCAACATGAACCCCAGAATTCTCAAGATCACAAGAATTATCATGATTATCACCCAATCATGATCATTAGCACAATTGATATTCCTGGCATTTATGCTAGAAAAATTGCAATCTTGCTTTTCATTCAAGGAACTATCATGAATCACTTTATAAATTTCTTTTAACACTTCATCACAATTTTTACATTCATGATTTTCAAGCAAGTCCTCATAAAGATAATCTAGTGCACTCTCACTAGGAACTGGTTCAACATAATCAGGTCTTTTGAAAAGATTATCAAGTGGATGAGGATCCATTTATCTTAAACTTTTGTTTTACCTTCTATTTTTGTGTGACAAATATAAAGATAGATTTGCTAGTCAAGTAGAGAGTATAACAAATGAATGATAATGTGTGTGTAGGTACGTGATAAGAATTTCATGATATCTCCTCGGCAATGGTGCTAGAAATTCTTCCTGTTACTTGTAAACTACGTTGGGATTTTCCCCGAAGAGGAGAGTAGATGCAACACATTAGAGATAAGTATTTCCCTCAATGAGAACTAAGGTTATCGAATCAGTAAGAGAATCATGCAAACTCCCATCGTCAGCACCTACACACACAGAATCAAATGCTTGCACCCAACGCGGGCAAGAGGTTTGTCAAGCCCCTTGAACCCATTACTTGCAAGGATTAAATATTGATAGTTGGATAAATATAAATAGGAAATAAAATAACAATAAATAATGGTAGAAATATTTTTGGAGTTTTAGTAATGATATTTGTGAAGACCTGGGGGCCATAGTTTTCGCTAGAGGCTTCTCTTTCGAAGAAAGCATATAGTGGGTAGACAAATTACTATTGGGCAATTGATAAAAAAGAGCATAGTTATGAAATATTTATTCACTTCAATGATCATGTATATAGGCATCATGTTCATAAGCAAGTAGACTAACTCCTGCCTGCATGTACTACTATTAGTCCTCATCGACCGATATCCAGCATGCATCTAGAGTATTAAGTATGAAATAAAGTAACACTTTGAGCAAGATCACATGATGTAGACAAAGTAAACTCATATAATATGAATAAACCCCATATTTTCCCCTTAGTTGCAGTAATACAATACGTGTCTTGACCCATTTTGTCATGAGGATACAGCACCGCAAGATTAAACCCATCACAACGCGCCACTCCCACTGAAGATAAATCAATCTAGTTGGCCAAACTAAACCGATTGATCAGAGAGAAATACGAAGCTATAAAAATCATGCATATAAGAATTCATAAAAGTCTCAATATATTTTCATGAATAATTTGATCATAAATCCATAATTCATCGGATACAAACAAACACATTGCAAAGAAGATTACATCATATAGATCACCGCGGGAAGCACGTTGAACTTTGTATTGAAGATTATAAAGAGAGAGAGCCCCCTAGGTACTAGCTATGGACCCATAGGTTTCTGGTGAATTACTCACACATCACCATGGGAGTAGCGATGTTGATGTAGAGGCCCTCGATGATCGATCCACTACTTGGCAGGGCACCGGAACAGGACTCCAGATGGGCACACGAGGGAACAAAGACTTGTAGCGGTGGAAAAAGTATTTTGGTTGGCTTCCGGGTGCTTTCCCGGTTTATGAGAATTTATAGAGGCGCAGTTATGTCAAGAGGCATCGGGAGGTGGTCCCAAGCCATTAGGGCGCGGCACCCCCTGGGCGTGCCCTGTTGGCTTGGCACCACTCCGTTTGGCCTCCAGTCTCCCTCCAAAGCTTCGAGATCTTATTATTGTCCAGAAAAAATCATCAAAAAGTTCCATGGCATTTGGACTTCGTTTGGTACAGTTTTCCCAAAAGGCTGAAAACAAGCAGAAAACAGCAACTGGCACTAGGCACTGGATTAATAGGTTAGTTCTCAAAAAGGATATAAAACAACATATAAATGTGTATAAAGTATCCAAGAATGATAATATAGTAGCATGGAACAATCAAGAATTATAGATACATTGGAGACGTATCAAAGCTTTGGAAACCTGGAATAAAAATGTCCACTACCTTGACTATGTGATGGTGTCGGTCCGATATGCTGCATACCTCCATAGAACCAATCACCTTGTGCCTCACATGGCCCATCTCCTAGTTGTCTTGGTGCTCGAAAGGCACCAAAGCAAATGCCATCGACATCACATTCTCGTTCGACGAGTGCGCCATTAGTGTTCCCATCTAACTGTCGATCAATAAGGTGCCATCTACAGACAAGATTGGGCGACAAAGCTCAAATGCCACCACACATTGTCCATAAATTTAGAAGGCATGGTGGAACACTCTGTCATTATCATCGACCACATGATACATTCTCGGGTTCTTGTGTGGAATCGCTCCCAACAACCTCAGGAGTTGGTTGTATGCTTCTTCGTAACCACCATACAACATCCTATTAGCATTTTCCTTGGCCGTCCATGCCTTCCCATACTTTACTTGATATCCAAATTCTTTTTTCACCATACGCATGAGAAACCTCACTTTTACAGTGGGATCAACGACTATGTATTTCATATATTTGTATCCGGGGTACTTAGACGTGAGCTGGTGATGTGTCTTACGAAGTTGTTTTGTTGGTGGTTTTTGATGTCTACTACACAACCTTCTTCTTGTAGACTCGTGTTGGGCCTCCAAGTACAGAGTTTTGTAGGACAGCGGCAATTTTCCCTCAAGTGGATGACCTAAGGTCTATCAATCCGTGGGAGGTGTAGGATGAAGATGGTCTTTCTCAAACAACCCTGCAACCAAATAACAAAGAGTCTCTTGTGTCCCCAACACACCCAATACAATGGTAAATTGTATAGGTGCACTAGTTCGGCGAAGAGATGGTGATACAAGTGTAATATGGATGGTAGATATAGTTTTTTTGTAATCTAAAAATATAAAAACAGCAAGGTAACAAATAGTAAATCGCGAGCAAAACGTTGTATAAATGCTTGGAAACAAGGCCTAGGGTCCATACTTTCACTAGTGCAATTTCTCTCAACAATATTGGCATAGTTGAATCATATGTAAATACCTCTCGTGCGACAAAGAGTTCACTCCAAAGTCACAAATAGCAGAGAACTAATGAAGAAATTATTGTAGGGTACGAAACCACCTCAAAGTTATCTTTTCTGATCAATCTTATGAGCTGTCCCTATAAGTGTCACAAACAACCCTAGAGTTCGTACTAAAATAACACCTTGAGATACACATCAACCAAAACCCTAATGTCACCTAGATACCCCAATGTCACCTCAAGTACCCGTGGGCTTGATTATACGATATGCATCGCATAATTCCAGATTCATCATGTTCAATCCAACACAAAGAACTTTAAAGAGCGCCCCAAAGTTTCTACCGGAAAGTCAAGACGAAAACATGTGCCAACCCCTATGCATAGATTCCCAAGGTCACAGAACCCGCCAGTTGATCACCAAAACATACATCAAGTGTATCAATAGAACATCCCATTGTCACCACAGATATCCCATCGCAAGACATACATCAAGTGTTCTCAAATCCTTAAAGACTCAATCCGATAAGTAAACTTCAAAGGGAAAACTCAATTCATCACAACTAGGTAGCGAGGGGAAACACTCCATATGATTCATCTATATTAATGAAGCTCGCGGTACATCAAGATCGTGTCATCTCAAGAACATGAGAGAGAGAGAGAGATCAAGCACATAGCTACTGGTACATACCCTCATCCCCGAGGGTGAACTACTCCCTTCTTGTCATGGAGAGCGTCGGGATGATGAAGATGGCCTCCAGTGATGGTTTCCCCCTCTGGCAGGGTGCCGAAACGGGCTCCCGATTGGTTTTTCATGGCTCTAGAGGTTTGCGACGACGGAACTCCCGATATAGGTTCTGCGTTGCGGTTTTTGGTATTTATAGGAATTTATGGCGGTGGAAAAACTTGTGACTGTCTCGTGGGTCTTCTCGCCCAACTCCGATGCTCCATGGGTCTCTTCTGGTCCAAAAAAATCACCGGAAATTTTTATTCAGTTTGGACTCCGTTTGATATTCCTTTTCTGTAAAACCCCAAAACACGGAGAAAACAGGAACTGGCACTGGGCTCTAGGTTTATAGGTTAGTCCCAAAATAATATATAGTTGTGGTAAAATGATTGTTAAACATCCAAGAATGATAATATAGCAGCATGAAACAAGCAAAAATTATAGATATGTGGGAGACGTATCAGTTTTCACCTATGAGTGGCACCACAACTTCTTAACACCCATTCTATGGTTTCTTCAAGCTTTCTTACACGGACCTTTCATGGGCATCCTTCTTGCTGATACTTCTCGGTGTAATGCAAATTTATGTCAGAGTGCTCAACATAACATGGCATGTGGTTCCGAATGGCATAGTCACACAACTAAACCTTCATCCCAGCCGAACTTAGAAATTTCACTCCTTTCTTCAAATAAGCATTGCCGTCCTCGTTCTCCCGTTCACCTTGATCCGGGCAAGGTGTTGGCCCAATCGCCGTAATTCTCACGCCGCCATCAACTACGGCTTTATGGGTAAGGTTGAGATCTCTAAACAAGTGAGCTCTTTTTTCCAAGCCAATCAACTCAAAGTGAATTTGGTTTTCCTACTTCGTGAATCCATCCGCGTCCAATTCTTCCTCTGGACCTTCATCATCTGAGTCATACCATATAGACTCCTAAAAGGTAACTCACGATCCATGTCCTTTTGCGCTGCAGGCATCCAAGTCACCAAAATCATTACCATGAAACCCTTCCTCTAGCTCGTCGTCATCACCATGAGCATCATCATCACCATCCTCTTGAATTACTTTGTCATTAGAAATCACCTCAACTTCATTTGCTTGGCTAGTTGGTGTTTGGCTACAAGCATTAGGGGCATACAACTCAACCTCATTTGCTTTGCTAGTTGGTGGTTGGGGACGTGGTTTGCGATAGAAGGCATCAACCACAACCCTATGCTCAATAAGAGGCACACTTGTCCTCTCGGTCATTGCGGAAGAGGCATGCCGGTTCAAGTGAATTGCAAACTGAGGAGCTTCAACCTTGGTGGCAAACAATTCAAGTGATTGTATTTCGATTGGGCAAATTCTTCCTTTTACACATCCCAAAGCAAATATGAGGTGATAGGCATACTTTTCAAGCGAGATTTCGCTCCAACTACAACATCATACCTTCCTATTAACTTAACACCAACATTGGGGTCCATCCACTTTAAGACATGTCTCACTTTGGCACCAACCTCCTCATATCTAGGGCTTGTATCAAAAACCATTGTTTCCTCACCCGTGTCGACCTTGTTACTCAAGAATGCTCCTTGTCCATATAATGAACACTAACAAGTCTCTCCATCTAAAAACAATATGGATGAAATTAAGGCAACAATGATAATTGTTGGTTACCCAAAGACATTCCATTATATCCAAATCATATCAACACTAAATTATTCATGATGTCCAAAAAAGTGCCATTAATTAAGTTACACTAAGCAAAGTTTACCCTAAACACTAACCAACCCTAACCCCCAATCTTTCTACTCATAAAGCAAATATTCCTACTACACCAAGAATATCCCTATATTACCAAACATAAACAAGATATTCAAACACACTAAAATTAGGGGAAAGCATGAACTAGGGTTCCTCCAAGAAGATGTAAAAAATGCTAGCAAAATAACAAGATTAAACAAAAAAAATGGATGATTCGGGGGAGATTACCACAAGCAACAAAGTGATGGAAATACCCACCTAAGGGAAGCACATTTTGGAGAGGATTTGATGGGGGGGGCTTGAGAGGTCGGAGAGAGGGGAGAGCAGGAGTGTTCTTGCAAGCTCGGGCTAGATTGGGGAGGCCCCACCCACTCTCCCGTGGGGCCAGTTCACTTATTAGGACTAGACGCCAAGGTCCATTGCGTCTTTGTCGGAAGTGGGAAACGTCATGGTTCTTGGCATTTGGCCCTTTGCCACGTTAGCCGGTCAACGTGCTGGTGGGTTGTGCGGGCTAGGGACCAGACGTCGGGGTCCTTGGCGTCTCCCATGCAAGCTCGACGTCAGGGATGTTGGGTGGCAAAAAAAAGGTCAGATTTATTTTTTTAAACGAGGTTAATTTTGGATTTTGCTAGCACAAAAAGGTCAAAATACAAATTTTGTCCCGGTGTGTGAGTGTGCGTGAGAAATGGATAAGAAGAGGAAAGATAGACGCGTGGCGGGTTCCTATGCACGACGGTGGTCTTTTTTCCCGAACGCTCTCACTCGCTGGCCTGGAAGTGGACCTGTGCTTTAAGATACGTGATCAAATCCAACGAAGAAATGGGCGTTCAGGCGGTATACTATATTCGTGACGCCCGGTGGTTATCTTTTCTGGTAATCTTTTGACATGGCTAGATTTAGACTAAGAGCATCTCCAATAGGCCCGCTATAAAAGCCGCGTGCTGTAAAAATTAATGCGCGAGCGGCCGACTCCAGCAGACACGTGAAACTTTGGCGTTAGAAAAAAAATGCCGCGTGTGGAAAGGCGGTAACGCGCGCTATCTTCATGCTCACCAACCGTCCATTTTCATATCCCTTGCCTCTTCCCGTGCTCTGCCGCCTCCGTGCCTTCTCCCGCCGCCTCTTCCAACGCCTCATCGCTGTCGCGCCCCATCATGTCGCCGCGACCCCGAAGCATCTTGGGCTACCGCGGCGTCCTCCTTCGTCCCTCTGGCGTGTATTACGCGGACATCCGCTCCGGTGATACACGCCTCGGGCTTGGCACGTTCAAAACAGCCCACGAGGCCGGCCGCCCGACGCGGCGGCGTGGCGCCTAAGGCGGCCTCGAGCACAGATGAACTTCACCAACGTCAGGACGCGCCAACAGGCGCAGGATCTCGCCCCCCCCCCCCCCCGGTGCATCTAGTCACTGCGGAGGAACGCCTCCGTCTCTCCGGCATGTATTACGCGGAGATCCGCTCCGACCATACACGCCTCGGGCTCGACACGTTCGAAACCGTCCACGAGGCCGTCCGCGCGTACGAAACGGATTTCTGGCGCCTCGGGTGGCCTCAAGCGTAGATGAACTTCACCGACGTCAGGACGCGCCAGCAGGTGGGGGATCTCGCGCCTCCCCCGCGTCTAGTCACCGTGGAGGACCGCCGCGTCCAGCGGAATCGGGAGCGTCGCCGAGAGGGACGAGGCCGCCATGGGGGCATGGTGCGAGCGCTTCCCGAAGGACGTCGTCGTCGAGACCGAGTTCTGGGCGTAGAGGAGGGCAGAGCGAGTCGCGTCGACAGGACAAGTGTGCGCGCAAGGCACTGGCGAATGCCCAGATAGACAACCCAACGTCGAGCTGGGACTCGGACGATCCTCGATGGGAGGACGTGTTTACATCGTCGGACTATACCACCGAGGAGGACGAGGAGTAGTCTAGGATTATGTATTTTTATTTTAGCATGTTATGAATTTGAATTTGCTTATTTTGAATTTAAATTTGAAGGTTAATGTTTTGTCGTTAAACTATTTGTTGTTGATTTTACTTTGTGTATGTTTGACCTTCTTGTTCTATGTTTGAGTGAAAAAATCTGTTCGTGCTAGACACGCATGCTATATTTTTATCGCATCTGGTGAAACGCTGCAATGACACATTAAATTTTACTGTTCTTGTTAAAACTACCACATGACCGCACATTAAAACGCTATATTTGGACATAAAAAAATTAGCACGTCGCACCACCGCGCGTGCTCTAAAATCATAGTCTCAGCATGCTATTTGAAAACGCTATTTTCTGTACCAGCATAAGACGCATAGCATGCTGAGGCACGGAAATATCAATTATACCCCAACCTGCCCGTGTCTTCTCCACCCCGCTTGTCCCCTAAGTTGTGCCCGTGGCGCTGAAGTACCAATTCTGCCCCCAGAAAACTCTGCGAACAGTACCTTTCTCTTCCTCCGTCTCCCCCTCCCTCTCCACAATCCCATGAGCGCTCCGCCTCCGGCAAAGTCCGAGCAATGGGGAACGTCGTATCACGTCCCATCAATGAGTCCTTCAAGTACCGCTACGCCCGCATCCCTCCGTACAGTGAAAGGAAGGGTCATCCCTGCTCTCCTGCCCAAAGAAGCCTCGATGTAAGTTATTATTTTCCTCCCTGGGTACAGACCGCGGTCGCATCAGTTCGTAGGAGCATGATTCAATTCGAGGTAGGCCTGTACGCTCCGTCGCGAATGGTTTCTTTCCCCTTGCTGGGAAAGCACCGACGCGTGGGCTAGGCTTGCGGAGCTATGTCCGCTGAACCGCCGGCAAAACATGGAAGGCGGGCCCGATCCCGTTGAGGGCGAGCACTATTGTGCTATGCACGGCACTGCCGGTGGCGGTGGAGGCTTGGCTAGGACGGCCTCACCTCCCCGTGGGAGGTTTAGGCAGTGGTTTTAGCCGGGAAAGCAGCAGGGATGGCCGTGAGCTGTAATGATGGTCTCACACCTAATATTGCTGAGTTCATTTCATTCAAACTATAAATCTTATCGCTTCCTTGACCAGTGTGGTTGGCAGCATGCTTTCAATGTTTGAGAGTCTGTATTTTTTTCTTTTTTGTGCAGCCTTCACAACTCTTCATTTGATAGAGCAGTAAATCCCAGTTTTACAAACTACTAACTGATCAACACTTTTTTATACATGGATTGGATCGTTGTAGCGTGGCTATTTTATGATTCCCAGTTGCCGGATTAGCTCTTTCTTTGATGGAGCAGAAAATGCTAGTTGCAGGCTTGCAGCTCATATTCCTTCCATTGATTATTTAAACATTTCATTCTTCTGGTCTGGACTGAACTGCATGGGGTTTAGTATCGTGTTGTCCTAAGTTTCTTTTAGAATTAAGAGCTTGGAACACTGACTTTTGAGTGGCCAATGACCGCTAGGAAATAACCAGTTTTTTTTTTAGAAAAGGAGTGTTATCTTCGGCCTCTGCATCAGCGAGATGCATACGGCCCCTTTATTAATAAAAAGCGAACTTCAATAATCTGGTGTTACAACTAAGCTCTGAAGGAGCAATCACAAATAGTAGAAAATATCAAGAAAAGCCACAGCCGGCAAAATAAGGCATAGATGTCTACTCATCTATCCTATTAGTGGACCGCCATCCAAACCGGCTGTAGATATCCCGCGCTACCATCTCCCACCGGGCAGACCCACTAACCAAAGGTTTCCTGGCTTTCGCAGGAGTGAGTAACGACCATGTACGGATCCAAGCCGACGCCCTGAATAGTACCTGCAAGAAATGAATATGTATTTTTCTATTAAATGTCAAGTCATTCCTACAGTTCCATATCGCCCAAAACAGTGCACACACTCATATGCTTATATGTTTTGCTACGTTAACATCCACTCCATTTAGCCACGTCCCAAATAACGTGTCAATACTATCAGGAGGTTCAATATTGAAAGTAATTGTGACTGTTTGCCATAGAAGTTTCGCTAGTGGGCAGCGGAAAAACAGGTGTTCGATTGTCTCGTGATGATCATAGAAGCTACATCTTGTGCATCCCGGCCAATTGCGCTTTGCGAGGTTATCCTTCATAAGAATCACTTTCTTGTGAACAAACCACATAAATATTTTGATTCTCAAAGGGACTTTGACTTTCCAGATATGTGTTGCTTTTGTTACAGCCGTTGTATTGATGAGAGCAAGATACATGGATTTAACTGAGAACGTCCCAGTCGCAGAAAGTTGCCAGATGACCTTGTCCGCTTCTTCCATAATTTGCACATCCATGAGTCTTCTGACTAGATGTAGCCACTCCGCCCATCGATGACCTATCAATGAGCGCCTGAACTGGATGTTGAGGGGAGTGGACTGCAATACCGTGGACACAAATCTCTCCTTGTGTTGCACTATATTGTATAGGGTAGGATATTGTATGGCCAGAGGCGCGTTCCCCAACCACGTGTCCTCCCAAAACCGGATTGTCTCTCCATTTCCAATGATGAACTTCGTTCTATGAAAGAACTGAGATTTGACCTTCATCAAACCTCTTCAGAAAGGGGAGTCAATCGGTCTAGCCGTGACTTGGGATAAAGTTTTGTTGTGTAGGTACTTATTACGCAGAATTTGTACCCACATACCCTCGGTCTCAACCGATAGTCTAAACAGCCACTTGCTGAGTAAACACCTATTTTTGACCTCAAGGTTTTCGATTCCATGTCCTCCCTGGTCTTTGGGTCGGCATATAATGTCCCATCTAGTCAATCTATATTTCTTCTTAATCTCATCACTTTGCCAAAAGAACCTAGAACGATAAAAATCCAATCTTTTCCGTACCCCTACTGGTATCTGAAAGAATGACAGAAGGAACATCGGCATGCTCGTGAGTACCGAATTAATCAAAATTAACCTTCCTCCGTAAGACAACAGCTTGCCCTTCCAGCAGCTTAGTTTCTTCTCGAATCGATCTTCTATCCATTTTCATTCGTGGTTTGACAATTTTCGATGATGAATTGGTATGCCCAAGTAGCTAAACGGCAAGGATCCCAATTCACATCCAAACAATTGTCTATAGTTCTCTTGTTCCTCCTTGGCTCTCCCAAAACAGAACAATTCGTTCTTATGGAAATTTATTTTCAAGCCGGATAGTTGTTCAAATAGGCAAAGGATGAGTATTGGCAAGTTTATTTGCTCTCTGATATGATTCTTTTCTTTATCTAATAACTAGTAACAACCAATCCTTCTCTACATGTTTCTTTGAGAAAGATATTTAGTGTTGATTTTTATGTTTGGTAAGAAGTTCACAGTTTCTTTTGAGGAAGAGAATATGCTGATTTGGTAGGTCAAATAGTACTTGTATCTAAGCATTTTGGTTGTAATCTGAGCATTTTGACATTGTTGTGTACCAGTCACAAGCAGGTCAGCATTTAAATTACAGTGATTGCTTCTTTCTGTAGGACATTCCAGTAATCTGCTTTGATGTCAGCAAAAAAAAAAAGAACAAGGAGATTTATAAGGTTCATGCGAGCAAGAATGAGAAGGGCGCAAAAGTGGAGCCATGAGAGGTATTATGGTAAATCTGTTACGCCAATGTGGAACCCCTCTAACCCCAAGATCAATTATACAAAGGAAGAGACGGCCAAGGATCATAAACTCAAGGGAAAAAACCCCAAGACTGGGTATGGCTATCACATTGTGGAGCTAACCAACAACAGGAAAGACAGCAACAAAGTGCAGCTTCTTTTCAACGATTTCAATAAGTATCTATCAGCCTTCCGTAGTTTCAAAGATGCAAAATGGAGCCGCTGGTATCGTTGCAGTGATACGGAGATCCCAGATTATTTCGATGCAATCGACATGGGGGTGGATGGCTGCCACGGCGCCGAAAAGTAAGTGCTTTCAACTTATTGCAACATGAGCTTTCATGTTGACCAGCAGTTCAGCACTCACTTTTGGCATACAGGAATACATTGTTCGTTGCTCATCCTCGTGTTGTTATCTTGACCTTCGTAATGTCTTTCTCTTTTCAGAAGTACGATTGGTGGAGACGAAACCCTGGATGATATTTTCAATACCCTTTGCTCATTTCCCTTCAAACAAATGAGGAAAGGTGATCTTAAACGGGCTCTTATGAGGGCAGTTGTAGTTTTCTCAGAGACATTGAGGCTCATATTGGTTTATCACATAGTCGTACGAAGGATGCAGTTCAATTCCAAATCTCTTCGGCTTCCCCCTATAGCATGGGATCAAATCACTAGTTGGGGTAACTTGGGGGAGTTTGCACTTGAGACAGGGTGTGAAAACAATGGGTGTGTGGACTACTGCAAGTTCAACAGCTTCGTCAGACCCCATGGAATTATGGATTTTGAGCACCTTATAGTCCACAGGCGTTCTGCTGTAATGGTGATACAGTGGAAAGGTGAGCAACTGTTACCTTGTGGTTGGAAGGAATCCAATCATAAGCTGCTTGTTGGGAAACCAGGAAGGCCAGGTGGCAATAGGGTGCTGGAGGATGTTGAAACTACTTTCGTGCCATCACCGGCGGTCAGCCCGTATGAGACACGCAATGCAAGGAGGGCTGCCAGGGTTGCAAGGCGTGAAGCACAACGTCAGAGTGACAAGCAGTTGTACGCGTACACGAGGCCTCCACGCACTGCCCCGAACAAACGATATGATACAGCTGAAGCAAAGAGGGAAGCCAGAATTGCCAGGAAAGCTGCAAGGCGAGAAGAAGAGAGAACAATCCGCGAGGACATAACAAGAACCATCAGGCATGGAGAATTTGGTGAGATAGGTGAAGAATTTCTACAAGACCTTTTGGATACCATTGAGCTAGAGGTAATTGGCACTAATCTTGGAAAGTGGTGCTTGAGCTTAAACGTTGTTTGATTTCGCATTCCTGTATTGATTATTTTCTTGCTCTGGTTGCAGCTTGCAGTGGCGGCAACATGGCGTTTGTATAATCCAAACCAAGACCTTGTCCAAGACTAGTGGCGATTACCTTAGTAAAGGCATTCTCACCTTGTTCAGCATAAGCCAAATCTTTAACCTGACGAGCCTCCCCTATCCACTTCAAAGATATAAAAAAGAGTTTCCTCTGTCATGGCCGGTGGTAACAACAACAGGCTTTATCTGCTGCGTGGCATGAAATGTTTGTCTGCCCTTTGTTGATGCATCAGTTGGCTTGGTCATGCTAGATACGTTGAGCCTTGATGTTCATCTGCTCAGCGATGTGAAATGTTTGTTTGTCCTTTGCTGATGCATCAGTTGGCTTCGTTGTGCCAGATAAGTTGAGCCTTGATGTTCACCTTAATTATCTGGATTGTAGGTTATATGTAGTGTAACATCAGAACATGGGGAGCTTGATGTTTCTGGCTTTACCATTGTGGTTTTAAACTGGAACCTATTGATTGGCAATTGGAAGTTAGTGTGGGATGTGAGGAATGACACTGGATTGTTCACTTCCTATTATCATCTGCTTGCTTGCTCTAAATCATGGTAGTTGGTAGACGATGCAGAAACATACCCATATAGCAGGTTGCATCTTCTTACGTCTGAACCATGGGTATGTATGTTAGATGATACAGTAAGATATAAGCTGTAGAGATAGTCAGACTGTTGCAAGGAAAACATCTCCGATCGCCAAAATAAGCAGTTACTTTATTTCCTTTATTATTTCAGTTTCAATAGTGCTACACTTGCTTTCCACAGATTATTTTTTCAAAACGGAGGCAAAAGATTTGCCTCATCGATTAATTAAGCAGAAGAGAGTTGGTCAGTTAAATGAAAAACCGGGCGAAAGCCGATACAAGCATATCACATGAGGGCTACTCACCTAACATGCAACTCCATAAACACACAAACAGCTCGACAATCATACCCCAACACATAACGACCATCAACCTTCACACAGGTACATCGCAAACACATACCCAACGAGAAAACCTGCCAGCCGTGGCGCACGAAGAATCATGGGACAGGAAGTGGAGTATGGCAATTGGCAAGTGAAGTGACTCGATGGCCTGAGCCATCATCGGCTTCGGCTTCTGTACTGAACACCTTCTCCCGCTTCCTTGTTCGCGTAAACTTTGTTGGTTTTAGAGGCTTCGTACCTTGATGCTTGCTACATGTCCGGAATTCAGGTCAGGTGCCTCCGGCTGAATCGACTACAGAAATAATTACGGTCTTGCAACAACAACTCCTGTTTTTTCTGGCAACCCCAAGCCCTGACAGGGTCTGAAGAACTAGAGGTTTGGTGGTTCAACTGAACATGAAGAAATGTGTTTCGTTCTTCAGAGTTTTGGTGCCTGACATCTCCAACGAGCTCCCGACCTGTAACGTCCCGGTCAGGAAGGTAATCGGCGACGAACAGAGAGGGGAGGAGCAGGTGAGATGCAGAGGAGTGGGTAAGAGGAATCCTAACAAAGAGAGAGATGACGACGATCAACTTCTTTCCAAGCTTAAACCCTAACAGTGTCGACGGCTGCTTTTTCTTTTTTGAGATAGTGTCGACGGCTGCTTAAGCAGCCAGTTGGCTCCAATCTAATGGGCCACTTGGTCCCAGCTTACGAAGTACAGGGCCCACTCGCAATGCAGCAAGGCTTGGCCTGCTCCTGCTGCTCACCAGCTTCAGGTGCATATCCCTCAAAAAAGAAAAAGGAAAAAAACAGCTTCTGGTGCAGAACTGAACCTCAGTCTGAACTGCAGGCGTGACTGACATTGTCCCAGATGGCGATCGGCTTCAGGTTGATGGTTGTCAGGTCGGGTATGCTGGGAAGTTCAGAGAACACCGGCGTATTGTTGGGGGTCAAGGGCTTGAGCTGGGAGATGGGAGATGTGGAAGAATGGGTGGACACGCTGTCCTGTCCAGAGGAAGCTTGAGTGGGTGGGCGACCTTGCCAATGCGTTCTTTTCTTCCACGGTGAAGCGGCCGAACAACTTGTAGGCGAGCTTGGGGTAGAGCCTGCTGGCGATCAACGATTGCATGTACGTACGGCTGGAGCTTCAGGACGACGAACCGGCATTGTGCGCGGGCGAGTTGCTGTCGGAGCATCTCGCTCTGAGTTGCCCAGTCGAGGCCGCGTCCGGTGGCAGCGACTCGCTCAGGTGTGGTAGGTCTCCTTGGTTCGGGTCTCGTGCAGAATTAAATATTTTGCACAGATCATTGGGCTGTTTGTATTGTAACTATCTTTGTCACATCTTGTCATATTATTTTTGCCATACTTGTCACACTTGCCGCACTTGAGTTGTTTAAATTGTTAGCCACACTTTGACTTGTCCAAGGGAATCTTGTCATTCTTTTTATGTCTATGACATGTGGGGTTTACTACTCATTAAAAAATGATTGCCTTAAATGTAGCTAGAACCAAACACATACCTAACTTGATCAAATTTGCCTAAGGTGAGTTGTGGTAATGTGTGGCTGGAAACCAAACAACCCCTATAAGCTCAACCAGTCTGCAGTCGGCATCCATTTCAATTGATGGATGCAGATGTGCTTATACCATTCAATAAATCAACACAATTAGGTATCTCACCACTATCTGCAATGTTCCATTCTTCCTTCATTCAAATACATCATGAACCAGGTGACCAGCTCAAGTTGTGAAAAAATGTAATCACACAGATTATCATCGTGCCCAATCGCACACCAGATTCTCACAAACCAGACAACCAACTTAAGGTTGTACTAGAACGAAAGAACCTTAATCACCCAGATTACCATCATGCCTAATCTCACATCAGTTACTCTCGTAAGTCATAACCAATGCCAACTTCAAATGGGAGGTGATCGTGGTTTACGGTCCCGCCGACCATTGTCGTTCCCTGATTTTCCTAGAAGAACTCCAACTCAAGATTAGTTCGGCCACCCTCCCGGTGGGGGTTGGTGGAGATTTTAATCTCCTTCGGTCTTCGGCGGATAAGAATAACGCTCGAGTCGACCTACAGAGCATCCAGCGCTTCAATGACTGGGTTGCGGATTTGGGTCTTCGTGAACTAGATCGACTGGGGGCGAGGTTTACCTGGACTAATAGACAAGTGTCTCCCACCCAGAGTGTTCTTGACCGGGTTTTTATGTCCCTGGATTGGGAGCTTCGGTTCCCTTTGTCCACCCTCCAGGCGATCACTCGCATTGGGTTCGACCATGTGCCCCTAATGCTCTCTTCGGTGGATGAGTGCCCTCATCCCCCTCCTCGGTTTCGGTTTGAAACCTTCTGGCTCCGGCAGGAAGGGTTCATCCCGGCTGTGCGAGATCATTGGGAGGCTGCTCGGGCCGAGCCACATAGAGCGATGTCGGTGCTCGATGAATGACACCATCTCGCCAAACGCTCGCGGCAATTTATGAAGGGTTGGGGCGCTAATGTGGGCAGGGATCTGCATTTACAGAAGGATGCTATCCTCGCTGAGATTCAGGTCCTTGATCTCCGTGCCGATGGCACCGGCTTGTATTCGGATGAGTGGGCATTACGGTACAGCCTTCAGGACACGCTGATGGATATTTATTCCAAGGAGGAGGAATATTGGGGGAAGCGAGGATCCATGAACTGGATCCTCTTTGGTGATGCTAACACCGCCTATTTCCAGGCAATCGCGAATGGTCGGCGGAGACGGTGTATTATCCCCCTCCTATGGGATGGGGATCACTTGATCCAGGATCTGGAGGAACTCCGGACCCACATAGATGCCTTTTATAAGGCCTTATTCGCGGGCCGCCCTAGGGGGGTGTTGCCTTGGCTGACGACATCTATGTTTGGGACCAACTTATCTCTCCACAAAAGAATGATGAGTTATTGGCCCCCTTCGAGGGCACTGAGATAGAGGCCTTCATCAAATCCATGAACCCGGCTTCGGTCCCTGGGTCGGATGGGCTGCCAGTCCGCTTCTTCCAAGTATTTTGGCAGTCCATCAAGCGGAATGTCATTGCTCTGTTCCACGACTTTTCTCGTGGAACTTTGGACATATCCCGCCTAAACTACGGGATCATCTTGCTCATTCCGAAGGTCCAGGGGGCCTCGGATATTAGACAGTTCCGCCCCATTACGGTTATCAATGTGATACTCCGTATCTTGGCCAAAGGGTACGCCACTAGGGCGGCCCTTATTGCGCCGAGGATCTATCATCCTAACCAGTCAGCGTTCACTAAGGGACGGTTTATCCTCGATGGAGTCCTCGTCCTTCGCGTGTTGTGTTCTTCAAGATTGACTTTCACAAAGCTTATGACACGGTCCATTGGTCCTTCCTTCGGGAAGTTTTGATTTGGTGTGGCTTCGACCAACAGTGGATTGCTCGAGTCATGCAGCTCGTCTCGAGTAGCCAGACGGCTATCAATATTAATGGGGTTATTGTGGGGCCATACTTCCCCACCGAGCAGGGAGTTAGACAAGGGGACCCCTCTCCCCTTTCCTCTTCAACCTAGTGGTTTATGCCCTTGCCACGATCCTTGATAAAGCTCGGCTCGCAGGGCATAATCGCGAGATATGCCCCCATATTCGCGGACGACACGATTCTGATGGTAGAAGGATCGGATGTAGATATCACCAGCCTTAAGTTCCCCCTGTTATGCTTCCAGGAGATGTCGGGATTGACCATTAACTTCGCCAAGAGCGAGGTGATGGTCTTGGGATACTCAAAGGAGTAGGCCCTTGGCATTGCGAATAGGTTAAATTGTCGGTTGGGGTCTTTCCCCACAACCTACCTTGGGCTACCGATCAGTGATAGTAAGATCCAGGAAAAGGACCTACGACTGACGGTATCCAAGGTCCAACATCGTGTGGAGCCCTGGCAGGGCCAATGGCTCTCCAAGGCTGCGAGGGTTGTGCTTATCAACTCCTCTATGATTAGCCTTTTGATGTTCCTGATGGGATTCTATAGTCTTCACGAATCCCTGCATCAGGAAATCGCCAAATACCAGTCCCAATTCTTCTAGGCAGGTAAGGGCAATAAACAGAAGTACCGTATGGTGAAGTGGTCAAAAATATGCAAGCCTAAAGACCAGGGAGGGCTTGGCGTCATCTCTTCTGAATGAATGAACATCGCCCTCCTCTATAAGTGGCTTTGGCGTATTGAGACCGGAGATGGCAGCCTCTGGCTTCACATCATCCGCTCTAAATACCTTCGGGGCTAGCCACTTGCCTTTACACCTCAGGTGGGCGGTTCCCAGTTCTGGCAGACGATTATTCAATTGTTGTCGGTCCTACAGCTTGGGTCTTCGATCACGATTGGTTCGGGTTTGAACACGCTATTCTGGCTTGACCGTTGGTCAGGCACTAGACCCTTTGCGAAACGGTTCCAGTCGTTCTTCCTAATATGTGCCACTCCCCAACTCACGATGGGAGCCGCTCTGGCCGACCTTTCTCGCATGACCTTTAGGAGTACGTTCGGCCCCCACGAGCGAGGCCAATGGGAGGAGCTACTAGAATGCATTACCCTGCATGCTCCGTCCCTTGAGCCGGATGCCATGTCTTGGCATTTAGAGCCCAATGGGCACTTCTCCATCAGGTCCTTGTATCAGGCCTTGGTGGCTACTCCAGGGCCTCAGGAGTTAAATCACCTTTGGGAGATTAGAGTGCCATTGAAGATTTGAATCTTCCTTTGGCAACAGGAGCGGGGACGCCTCCCATCCGGGACGGAAGTGCGCAAGCGCAATGGCCCTGGGGATGGTAATTGCCCCCTATGCGGTGTCCCTGAGGACACTAACCATATTTTGTTCCGCTGTCTAGCTGCCATTTTCTTATGGATCTGCCTTCGAGAGACACTGGGAGGCAATTGGGCCCATGACAACCTCCCGGATCTCTTCGGGGAAATTATTGATTCCCTGTGTAGAACTCGCCCCACCCTTTGGGTGGCGACTAGTGCGCTAGCTTGGACGCTCTGGAATGTGCACAATAAACTTGTGATTGAACATGTGATTCCGCTTTGGATGACTGACGCCATTTACAAAATGTGCGGATTCTTGCAGCTCTGGCGGACGCTTAGCAAGCAGCGTCATCAGGACGGCATCAACACCATCATCGCCGGACTTCGCTCCACTGCCATCTCCCTCGCGCCACTGTTACCTCCTCCACCCCTGGAGCCTGATTAGCTAGTTGCTTTCTTTTGGGGTTTGTTGTGTTATGCCCCAGCCAGACCTATTTTATTTTTTGTTGTTGTTGTTGTTGCCCGTTGACGAGGATATGTACCTAGGGTAGGGTCCTAGGCAAGGCCTACATACCCTACCTAAGGACACTACATGGGAGGACTTGAAGATCAAGCATGAACTTCCGAGTGGATTCCTGGAGACGTTCAAAGTCACTCGATAGATATCCACTCGGAGACTCCTTCCTTCACTCGGCAGTCGCATGTCATTTGGAAGACCTCGCTTTCACTCGACGCCAAAAGACCAGGAGCCATCATCAAGAGCTCAACAGGCAGACGTTGGTTCAATTGTCATTAATAGATTTTATTACGTACGTTACCAGTAACGGCGGACTTTAACCCCCACGATCAGACCCTTAGATGTTGGGGAATTATGAGGGGCAGCGAACTCTATATAAGCCGCCCTCCCCTCTGGCACAAGGGTTCGCAACCATTGTAATCTCTATATTCCACACGACATAAGCCCCTGAGCACTGAGACGTAGGGCTGTTACCTCCATGAGAGGGGCCTGAACTCATACATCCGTGTGTACATCCTCGCCGTAGCTAGGACTCTGCCCTCTCCTTTCGTACCCCTACCATCTACTGTCAGGATCGTTCCCACAACAGTTGGCGCCCACCGTGGGGCAGGCGTCTAAGCGACTTTCGACGAGGTTGCATTTTTCAACCTTCGACATGTCTTTCGGCGGTGTTTTCGCTCTGGGCCACGAGATCTGTTTTGGAGCGCTCACTTTCATCACCGACGATTCGGCATGGCTCCAGGAAGCGCTTCTCGATGTCGAGGCGCTCCCGGTCCGCGGGGCCGCGCACTTCCACACGTGTTCCTGCGGCGTGTTGCTGTGTCAGCCTTCGACTCCTTACACATCGGCTCCCCTCGCTGTTCGCGGTCGCAAGCGGTCCGGCCGCTCACGACTTCAGCGTTGGGTCAAACACACAGTGATGCGTCAAACTTCTCCGTAGATTGCAGCACTTGAGACCGCCGAGTCCCTTCATGGCGTGTTTGAGTCGGATTCCAATCCGTCCGACGCGCCTTCCGAGTGCGAAAGCTGCGCTCCTGCAATGGAGGTCTTGATGGTGGGCTCTCATCAGAGTTCACCGCCTAGCTTTGGTTGTGGCAGGCGCGAGGCTAGAGGTCCGTCGAAAGAGCAGCCGCGCCGCGAGAAGGAGGTTCTTCATACTCCCATCATCGGTGCGACTATCGAGGCCCAAGCTTTGGAGGCCGCACGCATTCTTCTGGAAGAACTCTAGGCAGAGCTTGACAAGCGCACTCGCCAGCGCCCGCCACGCCCCAGTCGACGTCAGCGACAGCTGTTTCTGACTGGATCTCGCGATGACGTTGAGCTATATCGAACTCCTGTGTTAAATGTTGGTGCTACTGCTAGGATAGTAGATTCCATTCAGCCGTTCCGATCAGAGGCTGGAAGAGGGTTGATGCAGATTAGAGCACTGTTAGATGCAGCGCAGCATCAGAATTCAGTAATTTCTCAGTCCCGCAACAGGATACATAGCAATTCACCCAGGGCAGAGGCCGTTCAGTCGGCACACAGCCCTGGATCGCCCTTGCGCCGTCGGGGTGGGAGTTTCCGTGAAGGGCAAGACAGAGATCAGTTTCATCGCGAAGACCACCGTCGAGTGCCCACTCCTTTGCGGATTGGTCCGTACGCACCCCGGCGCCAGGACGGTAGGCGCTCCTTCGGTGATGAGCGGAATGCGGGCTTTGACGCCCGCGACCTCCTTGTTCATAAGCGGATTGACAAGGGCAGAGCCCATAGGGAAGGATACAACAGATATTTTTCGAGTGGTAGCTCGGTCGTGGTTTCCAGTCTTGAGTGTTTTAGCAGAGCCATACATTCTGCGGAGATTCCCCCCAACTTCAGGTTGGTGGCAGGAATCGGGAAGTTTTCTGTCAATTCAAAGCCGGAGACTTGGTTAGATGATTACCGAGTGGTTGTGCAAATTGCTGGCGGGAATGACAATGTTGCAATGAAGCACATGTCCCTGATGTCGGATGGTTCAGCTCGAGCTTGGCTATCGCCTGGATCCTTCCAGTATACATTGTTGGGAGGATCTTGCCCGAGTGTTTGTCCGAACCTTTGAGGGCACTTGCAAGCGTCCGGCAGGTCTGGTCGACTTATAGCAATTTGTCCAGAAGCCCAATGAAACTTTAAGACATTATATTCAGCGATGGTCCACTCTGCATCATGCAGTGGAGAATGTGTCAAAACATCAGGTTGTTTGTGCATTCAAGGCCGATGTGAGATACAGAGAACTTTATCTGAAGTTCGGGCGAACAGGTGATATTTCACTCGGCAAGATGATGGAAATCGCCACTCGGTACGCCAATGGCGAGGAAGAAGACCGCCTCCATAGCGGCAAAGGAAAGGCAGTTGTCAATGAGGCTGGCGGCAGTAACAATCGGAAACAGAAGCGAAAGGCAGAAGATCCGGTTCAGGCAGAAGCGACCGCACTGGCGACTCGGTCGAAGAACAAGGGCAAAGCTAAAGCACAGTATGCCCCCAAGAAAGGGAAAAATCAGTCAGGAACTGATATCATCGATCAGCCGTGTGTAATACACACGAGGAAAGATGCGGAAGGCAATCTGATTTTTCCCAAGCACACCGCTCGACAGTGTCGGACCCTTATCCAGCAATTCAAGGGAGACCTGCCGAGTGATAAATCTCCTCAGAAGGGAGATGAAGATGAGAATAAGGAAACATTCTTGGATGTCACTGCTACACTGGTGATCTTTGCTGATGTCGAGAGCAAGAGCCATTTGAAAATCATCAACAGAGAAATCAACATGGCTGTACGAGATACCCCCACCTACCTCAAATGGTCCCAGTATGCTATCACATTCGACCAAACAGACCATCCTGCTCATGTGGCCACTCCTGGTCGACAGGCTCTGGTAGTTGATCCGGTGGTGGGGGAGACTCGACTTAGAAAGGTCCTCATGGACGGCGGTAGCGGCCCGAACATTCTCTATGTGGATACCTTGAAAGGGATGGGCATTCCGATGTCCCGTCTGACTGAGAGCAGCATGCAGTTTCACGAGGTCATCCCAGGAAAGAAGGCCAGGTCACTCGACCAGATTGCATTAGATGTATCATTCGGGAATGACAAAAATTTCCGAAAAGAAAAGTTGACATTTGAAGTCATGGATTTCAAGAGTGCTTACCACGCCATTCTGGGTCGACCCGCTTATGCACGTTTCATGGCCCGACCATGTTATGTGTATCTCAAGTTGAAAATGCCAGGCCCTAAGGGCGTGATCATGGTCACTAGCAATCGACAGCGGGCCGAAGAATGCCTCCAGCAAGGCTCCAAGATCGCCGATCACCAGATGACCATGGCTGAGTTGGAGGAGTACAAGAAAACCGCCGACCCTACTGATTTTCTCTGTGCAAAGAAGCCGGCTTCCGAGTCGGCATTTCAGTTGGCAGGGGAAGTGAAGAAGGTACACATTCACCCGACGGATCCAACTGCTGCCCCGACGAATATCTCAACAACACTCGACAGTAAATAGGAAGCCGAGCTCATCCAGTTTCTCCGTGAGAACTGGGATATCTTTGCATGGAAGCCTGCTGACATGCCAGGGATTCCCAGGGAGCTGGCTGAGCACCGTCTGCGAGTGGATCCGAAAGCCAAACCAGTCAGGGAGCATTTGCTTCGCTCAGCAGCGGAGAAGCGCAAGGCAATCGGAGAAGAAGTGGCCCGTCTCTTGCAAGCCAAGTTCATTCGAGAGATTTACCACTCCGAGTGGCTCTCGAATGTTGTGATGGTGCCAAAGAAAGATAAGTCGTTGCGCATGTGCATTGACTTCAAACATCTCAACAAGGTGTGCCCAAAAGATCATTTTCCACTCCCCCTCATAGATCAAATTGTTGACTCGACAGCGGGGTGTGAGTGGTTATCATTTTTGGATGCTTATTCTAGGTACCATCAGATCCGTCTGTATGGCCCGGACGAAATAAAGACAACCTTCATCACCCCATTCGGGTGTTTTTGTTACATCACCATGCCTTTTGGTCTCAAGAATGCCGGCGCTACTTTTATGCGCATGATTCAGAAATGTTTACTCGACCAGATCCCTCGGAATGTCGAGGCATACATGGACGATATAGTGGTCAAGTCCCGCAAAGGTTCCGACTTACTGGCTGACTTGGCTGAGACATTCGCCAATCTGAGGCGATTCGACATAAAGCTGAATCCGGCCAAGTGTACTTTCGGCGTCCGTAGCGGCAAGTTACTCGCTTTTATCATTTCCGAGCGAGGAATTGATGTCAACCCCGAGAAAATCAGCACCATTACTCGTATGAAGACTCCCGTGCAAGTGCACGATGTTCAGAAGCTCACAGGTTGCTTGGCAGCATTGAGTCGATTCATTTCTCGTCTTGGTGAGAAGTCTCTTCCTTTATATCAATTGATGAAGAAGTCCGACACGTTCGACTGGACTCCCGAAGCCGAAGTAGCGTTTGTTGAGCTCAAAGCCCTGCTCTCCACCCAGCCGGTGCTTGCCGCTCCTGCCAGCAAAGAGCCATTGCTCCTGTACATCGCGGCCACAAATTAGGTCGTCAGTACAGTACTGACTGTCGAGCGGGAAGAGGAGGGTAACGCTTATAAAGTCCAGAGGCCAGTTTATTATGTCTCGGAAGTATTGTCCCCTTCAAAGCAAAGATATCCACACTATCAGAAGCTGGTTTATGGTATTTACCTATCAGCGAAGAAGGTGGCACATTATTTCCAAGACCACTCGATTTCAGTCGTCAGTGATGCTCCTCTATCCGAAATTTTCAATAATCGAGACGCATTAGTTCGAGTGGCTAAGTGGGCAATCGAGCTTGGACACTTTGACATCAGATTCGAAGCTAAAAAAGCAATTAAGTCCCAAGCATTGGCAAATTTCATGGCCGAGTGGATTGAGCGGCAACAGCCTATCCAAGTTCACTCGATGCATTGGAAAATGTTCTTCGACGGCTCCAAGATGTTGAATGGGTCCGGTGCTAGTGTTGTCTTGATATCTCCCAGAGGTGACAAGCTCAGTTATGTCTTGCAAATTCACTTTGATTCCTCCAACAATGAGGTAGAGTATGAAGCACTTTTGTATGGGTTGCGCACGGCTATCTCACTCGGCATCAAGCGCTTGATGGTTTATGGCGACTCAGATTTGATGGTGAATCAAGTGATGAAAGAGTGGGATGTTCGAAACCCCGCTATGACGGGATACTGCAATGCAGCCCGGATGTTGGAGAAGAAATTTGAAGGCCTGGAACTTCATCATGTTCCCTCACTGAAAAATCAAGTGACCGATGAGCTATCCAAGATTGGTTCCACTCGACGGCTTGTCCCTAGTGGTGTGTTCTTGGAGCACTTGCACACTCCTTCGGTTCAAGAAGATCCTTTCACCGAAGATCCCCCACAAGCTTTGAGTTCCACTGACCCGACAGAAGTCGATGTCCCTGCAGTGATTGACCTAGTCATGGAGATTCTGGTTATCACTCCCGACTGGATCGTTCCTTACATTGCTTATATCCTCAGACAAGAGCTCCCTAAAGATGAAACAGAGGCTTGACAGATTGTGCGAAGGTCCAAGGCTTTCACTGTGATGGGAGACCAGCTGTTCAGAGAGAGTGCGACTGGTGTTACATAGCGCTGCATTCCCCCGAGGAAGGTCAAATGATTCTAGACGAGATTCACTCGGGAACTTGTGATCACCATGCGTCCTCAAGGGCGATCGTCGCTAAAGCATACCGAGCTGGTTTTTACTAGCCACGAGCTAATGAGATGGCTAAGGACATCGTCGATCATTGTGATGGTTGCCAGTTCTATGCAAACTTGTCACACAAGCCGGCATCTGCCCTGAAGACAATTCATCTTGCCTGGCCGTTTGCGTTTTGGGGACTCGACATGGTTGGCCCTTTTCGACCCGGAAAAGGAGGATTCACTCACTTGTTGGTAGCAGTCGACAAATTCACCAAGTGGATAGAAGCCAAGCCAATCAAGAAGCTGAACTCCCGCACGGCAGTCACATTCATGAGGGAGATAATTTATCGGTACGACATTCCACACAACATCATCACAGACAATGGCACTAATTTGACTCGGAAGAATTCTGGAACTTCTGTAACTTCCAAGGCACCCAAGTGGATTATGCATCTTTGCACATCCTCAAACCAATGGACAAGTCGAGCGGGCTAATGGACTCATTCTGCAAGGTCTGAAGCCTCGTCTCATGCGTGATTTGGATCATGCCGCTGGAGCCTGGGTAACTGAGCTGCCGTCTGTTTTGTGGGGTCTGAGGACAATGCCTAATCGGTCGACTCGACGGACTCCTTTCTTCCTGGTCTATGGTGCTGAAGTTGTTCTGCCGAGTGACTTGTTCCACAATTCTCCTCGAGTGGAGCTGTATTCTGAGGTGGAAGCTGAACAGGCCAGACAGGACGGTGTAGATCTTCTGGATGAGGAGCGAGAGATGGCTCTGATCTGGACTACTGCCTATCAGCAAGACCTGCAGCGCTTCCATGCGAAGAATGTCAAGAGTCGGGCGTTTCATGAGGGAGACTTGGTGCTTCGAGTGAATCAACACCGACCTCACAAGCTTGCTCCTGCATGGGAAATCCTGTTCATCGTCACAAAGGTGCTAAACAACGAAGCCTATCATCTGTACAATCTCATGAAGCGGATAGATGGGCCACGAGCTTGGAATGCAGATCTGCTCCGGCGTTTTTATACTTGAGACGGAGGAATCCCCTAATGTAATAAAGATACTTCATCAATGCAATTCACATTTCTGCGATATATGTTGTCGATTCCAATTGTACAATTACATTCTTGGGAATACTCCGAGTGATGAGCAATCCTCGCCCTCGGGGGCTTGGCTGTGTACATGCTTTCGCCTAAGTTAAAAACCTTGTCGGGTGGATAGCAGTCCATTCACTCGATGGCCTATTTGCGAATCCGACTTCGCTTAGGTTCAAAAAATAACTCCGAGTGATGAGCAATCCTCGCATTCGGGGGCTTAGCTACGAATCGATAATTCGCCTAAGTTAAAAACTACTCCGAGTGCTGAGCGATCCTCACACTCGGGGGCTTAGCCACGAACATGTTTCGCCTAAGTTAAAAACCTCGTCGGGTGGATAGCAATCCATTCACTCGACAGCTTAGCTGCGAATCGACATTCGCCTAAGTTTGAAAATAACTCCGAGTGATGAGCAATCCTCACGCTCGGGGGCTTAGCTGCGAACATGCTTCACCTAAGTTAGAAACCTCGTCGGGTGGATAGCAATCCATTAAATCAACGGCCTATTTGCAAATCCAACTTCGCTTATGTTCAAAAAATAACTCCGAGTGATAAGCAATCCTCGCACTCGGGGGCTTAGCTGAGAATCGACATTTTGCCAAAGTTAAAAACTACTCCGAGTGTTGAGCAATCTTCACACTCGGGGGCTTAGCCGCGAACACGTTTTGCCTAAGTTAAAAACCTCGTCGGGTGGATAGCAATCCATTCACTCGACAGCTTAGCTGCGAATCGACAATCGCCTAAGTTCGAAAATAACTCCGAGTGATGAGCAATCTTCACGCTCGGGGTCTTAGCTGCGAACATGCTTCGCCTAAGTTAGAAACCTCGTCGGGTGGATAGCAATCCATTCACTCGACAGCTTAGCTACGAATCGACATTCGCCTAAGTTCGAAAATAACTCCGAGTGATGAGCAATCCTCACGCTCGGGGGTTTAGCTGCGAACATGCTTCTCCTAAGTTAGAAACCTCGTCGGGTGGATAGCAATCCATTAACTCGACAACTTAGCTGCGAATAGACATTCGCCTAAGTTCGAAAACGCTCCGAGTGATGAGCGATCCTCTCACTCGACGGCCTACTTGCGAATCCGTCTTCGCTTAGGCTCAAAAACTCTCCTAGTGATGAGCGATCCTCTCACTCGGGGGTTTAGCCGCGAACACGTTTCGCCTAAGTTAAAAACCTCGTCGGGTGGATAGCAATCCATTCACTCGATAGCTTAGCCGCGAATCGATATTCGCCTAAGTTCTAAAACGCTCCGAGCGATGAGCGATCCTCACACTCGGGGGCTTAGCTGCGAACACGCTTCGCCTAAGTTAAAAACAAACTCGGTCGAACAGACGATTGAAAGCCAAATACAAATAAAATCCAAAGGGTAAACCACGGATAAACGTTTCGTACAGAAGCAAATGTGCTCAGGCCTAAGGCCTGAATGAAGTTTTAAGGAATACAATTCCACTCGGCATACCAAGGCAAATATAAGTGTTTCTTCCAAAGACCAAGTTTTTTAAACGGATGACGGGCTGGCTGGCTCGACAAAGGTGTCCAAGTCGATGCCGTCGGCGATTCTGGTGGCTGCCTCAATGAAGGTTTCCATGAAGTGCTCAAACTGGAGTTTCTTCGTGTTTACCACTTGGAGCTCCTTCAGTTTCTCCTCCCTCACGTCCCTGCAATGGACCCTGACAAGTGATAACACCACGTCGGCCCCGCAGCGAGCAGCAGACTTCTTCCAGGCTTGCACTCGACTGGGAAGTTCATTCAGGCGAGCCATTATAGAGTTGAGGTCGAGCTGAAGAGTGTCCTCAAGCCATAGCTCCTTGTTGATTCTCTCCATTGCAGATTTCAGTCAGGCAATATATGCCTGGACGCCTTGGAGCCGGAAGTTGAGTCTCAGCATGTTCATGGCCACTGCATCGGCGACTGGTGACTTGGTGGGATCCAGATTGGGCTCAACCTCTTCTATTTCCTTCTCGAAATCTTGGCAGAATTCTGTTGAAGAGTTGGAATGGAGGAGAATCGGTGAGCTGCGACCTTCAAAGGTTTTACAAACTTCAGTCGACAGGAAACACTTACCGTCGAGCAGGATATACATCTTCCTCGAGAATTCGCCCAAGTGCTTCTCCAGGCCATTGCTCCTTTTGTTCAGTTGTTTGGCCCTTTTGACGAGGTCCGCGCGCTCCTAATTCAGCTTGCTGTTCTCCTCCTCCAGCTTCTTGGCGGCCGCCAGCTTCCGATCTGCAGCTTCGGTCTTGTCCCTGGCCACCCGTTGGGCGTCGGCGAGCGTTTTGTCCTTCTCCTCCAGTGCCCTCTTCATGGAATCTAAAGAAACAACATTGTTGAGTCACGCTTGAAGTCGACGGTTTTCATTGCGCACGTCTGTTTGAGTGAAAGCACTCGGTTCAAAACATGAAAAGTGAAGGTGGGAATGCATAAAGTCAATAGTATTTACCTCCCAGAGACTTCAGCTCAGCACGCGCTCGCTCCAAAGCATTGTTGGAGGCTTCCAGATCCACACGCAGCTGGTTCCTTTCATCCTCCAGACCCTTGTACTGCGTCCCAAGTTCGCAAGCCCTCTGAAACCAACAAAAGAAAGAGATTCAATCGGCAAGTAATGCCAAGGACGGTCGACTGGTCTATGAACACCGTTGAATGACTGTCCTACAACCTTGGAACGGCGTCACATATTGGTTGACCTATGATGTCCATGAAGCCCATGTCCAGGGGAAGAAGAATTCAAGCAAAAAGTCCACTCGACATGTCGAGTAGCCCTGGCGCTCCGCACGCCGTAAACAAATTCAAAGCGGTCTCTATTAAGACCCTTGCCGGTGCAAGCACTTGACCGTGGTCTCGGGGACTACACCCAATGGGTGCACTTAGAGTGCCCCCACTGAGATGGTTAACTCTCGATCCGTCGAGTAACTCGTCAGAAAAAAAACTCAACATGTCGAGTGACTCCAGTACTCCACGTACGACAAGTTTTCAAGACTACTGCTTATTGTCTGCGATTAACAGTAGCCTCGGGGACTACACCCAGTGGGTGCACTTAGCATGCCCCACTGGTTATTAAAACATTCAACAAGGCCAGCCCTGTCAGAACATCTACCCGGCACTCGACCCGTCGAGCGACGCGCCTCCCTGCTCTTTGAAGTTCAATCTATCCTTATGCAGCATCATATCATGGTTTTTCAATAATATCCATGAAACCTACAAGGTAGCTTCGGAGCGGTGTGATCCAAGGCAAGATATATCCCGTATACAATAAACTCTATGACCCCTACCGGTGTAAACACCCGACAGCAGTCTCGGGGACTACACCCAGTGGGTGCACTTAGCGTGTCCTCATTGGATCTGCCGATTCTCGATCAGTCAAGCGGCAGAAACATCCATCATGGGAATATCCATCACTCCGAGAAGTGTAGTCTATCCTTATGCAGCATCATATCATGGTTTGTCAATGATATCGATGAAACCTACAGAGTAACTACGAAGTGGTGGGTACGACAAGCTCTAAGACCCCTACCGATGCAAGCACTCGACAGCGGTCTCGGGGACTACACCCAGTGGGTGCACTAAGAGTGCCCCCATTGAGGCGGTTAACTCTCGATCCGTCGAGTAACTCGTCAGGAAAAAAAAAACTCGACATGTCGAGTGACTCTAGTACCACGCGTACTATCGATTCCAATCCTACTCGACTACGATCCGATCTATTCGGGTGGAGAAATTTCAAACATTCTACAATAATCACCCAGTGCGTGTACAACATCCAAGAAAAGACCGGAATTCAATTAGAAATGTACTTACAATCGAACTTACTCGGACATTGGTGCGGAGGGCTACGCTGATGTCGTAAGCCAGCTTGTTGGCCTCGTAGGCCTCCTTGGTTCGCAGCATGATTTGCTCTGCCTAGATCATAGCCTCCTTTGTAGCTCCAGTTTGATCTTCTAGGACGCAATGTAGAGAGAAGGCCGTCATAGGCGGGATCGACGTGGTTGCTGGGGCAGCTGAGGCAGTCGGAGTGGGTCCGGTTGGAGTTGACGTCACAATGGTCGAGACAGCAGGAGGAGCATTCGATAGAGGTGCTGCAGGTTCAGCTCTGAGTTGTGTCGAGTCACCTATCCCTTGGGAGGACTCTATAGTCGAGCGTTGAGGCACCTGCGCTGATGAAGCTCTTCGGATGCGAGTGCGCGAAGTGTATAGGTGCTCCTCGTCGTCTTCCACCTGAATGACCTCTGCAACAACAACCGACAATGTTAACATTTGCATGTGTCGAGTCCCATTCAGATAAATCAATAACCTACTAACCTCTCTGAGAAGTGGCAGCGTCAGCAGTGTCAATGTCCATCGCCTCCCCTCCGCCTTGATGAGGCGAGGTTACAGACGTAGCAGCTCTGACGGATCGGACAACACTCCGTCAGCTACAACTCAAGACTACAGTCGATAGAAAAAATTCAGAAATAAATACTTACATGGAGACGACAGGTATGACCATCCTCATGTGAGGCAAAGCCTTGCGAGGTTTGGTCGTGACTTGCTTGGGCTGCTTGGCCAGCCTCTTACTCGACTCAACAGTTGAAGGGCGACCCCGCTTCGGGTTTTCTCGCTGGGGCCTGGAGCCCTGTCCTCAACAACTGCCGGATCCTGACGGGACTTGGTGCGGCTTTCACGCCGGGGAGGTGACTCAACTTCTTCCTCTTCGTCGGAGTCCGCGTATTCATCTTCGGAGTCAGAGGGACCATCGCCGTCCATGCTGCCACCCTCGCTCACCATGCCATACTCAGCATGGTTCCCGTTGGGAACAGGCGAGTGCATGTTCGTCCACTCCTGCATGATTCAAGTAAAGAAGTCAGTTTATAAGTCAATGTATTACTCAACAGTACAAACACATCAGTCGACACCGTGCAACTCACCAGATTCTTCGGCGGGTTTTCGACCGAGTAAGGTCGGATCCTCTTGGCTCCCAAAGGATTGTCGCATGCTCCAGTGATGCTGCGAAGCCACTGCTCGACATTTTTTTGTGGGACCTCTTCTGGATGTGTCCTGCTCGAGTCCCCAGGGCCCGCATAGTGCCACATGGTGTGGTCTCTGGCTTGGAGCGGCTGAATACGTCGACCAAGAAACGTCTCCAACAGATCCATACCAGTCACTCCACCTCGGATCAGCTGCACCACCGCTTCAACTAAGATACCCACTTGGACATGCTCCTCTTAGGTTACCCTCAGAGACTTGGGGACAGCTGGACGGTCAGGTGTATAGGGGGGAAGGCCAGTCGACATATTGGGTGATGCTACATCTTTGCAGAAGAACCAGGTCGACTGCTAGCCTCTAACAGACGCAGGAAAAGTCATGGCAGGGAAGGAACTACAGACTCTTTTCTGGACTCCTAAACCTCCACACAGCTGAAGCGCATGGGTCTTCCCATCAGCGAGGAGAGCTTTCTTCACGGTCTGGGGTCTGACCGTAAAGAGGTGCTTGAACAGCCCCCAATGGGGAGAGCAGCCCAGAAAACACTCGCACAAAGTGACGAAGGCAAACAAATATGCAACGGTATTCTGCGAAAGGTGATGCAGTTGGGCGCCGAAGAAATTCGGGAATCCCCTAAAGAACGGGTGGGGTGGCATGGAGAAACCTCTTTCAACGTGTGAGAGAAGGAGGACCCGCTCCCCGTCGCGCGGCTCCGGCTCACGCTCTTCCCCCGGCAGCCTCCAGGCGCCGTCCGCCACGAGCCCGTTAGTGACAAGGCCCTCCATGTCCACACGAGTGACTACAGAGGGGAGAAAGTCCCCCTGAATCCATCCCGCCGGCGCGGTGAACCGAGCAGTCAAGGGCTTCTTGCCCTTGAGCTTCGTCGCCCCCTTCTTAGCTTGCTCCAGCTTCTCCGTGGTACCTTTCGTCATTTCAGTTGCGGCTCTCGGCGGAGAAGAACAAGATGGGGTGCTAGAGACAGGGGGCGGAGGAAAGGAGGAAGAATGGGCGGAAGTACTGTGCAAACCATGGCGCGTGAGGCTTTATACTCCGCCGAGTGTCCCACTAGCCAGTGGGCCCGCGAGATCACCACGCACGCCAACCACTGACGGCGCCCAGTACGTGGCAATATGACCGGCGCAAAAATCGAGGCATTGTGCCTTCACTTGCCCTGATCGTGGCGTCATCATCGCACGCGCGCATGCTTCCCAAATTTTCGTATCCGCAAAATCCGGGTCTGTCAGACCGACCCGTCACCTCACAAGATACTTTCGGTTCACTCGGAGCAAATAGGCGTTGAACATCCACTCGGACACTTTTAAGGCTGAATGAATCCAGGCAAACGGAGAAGGATTCAATCGACGCAAGTTTCGTTGAAGTCCCGAACATCATTCGGAAGAATCTGCGTGTCGATCCTCAAAGGACGTTAATACTCAGAGTTCAGTCGGCGCAAGTTTCATTGAAACCCCGAATATCATTTGGAGGATTTCATGCCCTAACTCAAGATTGACATTGATACCTCATTTCACCACTCGAACCCCGATCCATTTGGGGGCTAATGACAAGGATATGTACCTAGGGTAGGGTCCTAGGCAAGGCCTACATACCCTACCTAAGGACACTACATGGGAGGACTTGAAGATCAAGCATGAACTTCCGAATGGATTCCTGGAGATGTTCAAAGTCACTCGACAGATATCCACTCGGAGACTCCTTCCATCACTCGGTAGTCGCGTGTCACTCGGAAGACCTCGCTTTCACTCGACGCCAAAAGACCAGGAGTCATCATCAAGAGCCCAACGGACAGACGTTGGTTCAATTGTCATTAATAGCTTTTATTATGTACGTTACCAGTAACGACGGACTTTAACCCCCACGATCGGACCCTTAGATGTTGGGCAATTATGAGGGGTAGCGAACTCTATATAAGCCTCCCCTCCCCTTTGGCACAAGGGTTCGCAACCATTGTAATCTCTATATTCCACACGACATAAGCCCCCGAGCACTGAGACGTAGGGCTGTTAACTACACGAGAGGGGCATGAACTCATACATCCGTGTGTACATCCTCGCCGTAGCTAGGACTCTGTCCTCTTCTTTCGTACCCCTACCATCTACTGTCAGACTCGTTCCCACGACACCCGTGAACATTGAGCTTGTGGATTGGTGGTATGCTTTCTAATATAAAACGGGGGGAAACCCTAGTTCGTGAAGCCATAACCAATGGAGCAACATGCAAGCTTTTGATGGAATAATTTTCCTATAGACAAAAATCTCGAAAACAGGATCTAAAATGAACAATAATTATCCGGATGCGAATCAAGAAACATGAGCATGTTGCGCCGATGATGTACATATATGTCGGTTGCAGAAGCATCAACAGAGTCAAAAAAGGACATTTTTCAATGCATTAAAAATGGATAGATTATCGGTATATGACATCTATATTCTTTTATTGAACAAAGCCACGTGTGCAAAGTGCAAATTAGTATTCTCTCCGTTCTAAAATAATTGCCTCAAGCTTAATATAACTTTGTATTAAAACTAGTATAAAGTTAAGACACTTATTTTGAGACGGAGGGAGTATACATTACTAAAAAATATCACAATATCAATCCAACAACTGCACACTGTAATGACCTGCAAACCAACCAGGAGAAGCATGTGTTAACTAAATTCCATAAAAGGGACTTTGTATAACGGTGAACCTCCAGTTAGCAACTTCTCTTATCTCAAGTCTTCTATTGGAAGATCTCCACAAGGAAACAAAAGTACTAACGTCATACAAAATTATTTCGGTGCTATTATCAAATTTAGAAACTTCTTGACAATTGAGAAAATATTGTCACCTAAAATGCACAACTACCATTTACCACCTTCAAGTGCCAAAACTTAATATGGTGACTTTCCAAATGATGCTTGTTGTATCAAGAAAAGCAGGGTTCTTTAACCAGGCTTCTGAAATATAACTTCTACAAAGAATACTGTTAACGGATGGGTCCCAAAATTCGAGGTTAAAGTTCCTCTGAAAGAAAGAATCAACATACCAGTCTATGTTTCAACGCATGTAAGTGGACCGCTCCTCGCCTTTTCTTTTCTTCCTGTGTTTTCGTTGTTGCATATGTGCACTTCATCTTCTATTGATAAAACAATGCTACACCCAGTTATTGAAAAGAGCAGAGCACATCAGGCATACAAGGATGACCTTCCTAGAGAAGAGAAAGAGCGAACCCATTGAAGCAACGGGGTTGCCAAGCAGCCGCTCGATTCACCCATGCTTCACACACGGAAATGCCCTTGGCCATTTCTAACCGAGTAACCGATCCCAAATAAATAGCGGAGTATCCGGCAAAGTACACCCTTAATAAAGTATTTTTACTCTATTAAGATTTAGCCGGACCCAGTCGATTCCCTATATATAACGGAGTAAAACTTATTTTTGGCTTAAACATTTTTACCGAATAACTACTATGCGCCCCGTGACGATAGTGACCAAGCCGCCACGACTAGTGAGCACGCGAGACATGACGACCACGGACGCCAGCAGGTTGATGGTGAAGATGAGGCGCGCCCCGGATGTGGCTAGCGCAGAGTGTAGATGAGGACGACGACAGCTCGGATTGGAGCGCCCCCTACGAGAGCCAACACTGTTACTGTCAATGGCATGGCGTGCCCAGGTGCACGCATAGCGCCTCCACCGTCGCCACCTGCCTCCACAACGCCTCCACCAGTGCCTCCTCTCCCTTGTACGCCGGAGACGCCGCGGACTGCCTGATCTTGCCCGCCAGCGACACGAACTATAGGAAACGTAGGAACGTTGCCGCTCGCACCTGCCCGCCTTCCGTCTCCTTGGCCGTGACTGTAGGAACTCGTTGGCCGTGTGGTGGACCATTTGGTTCTCCATCGCCATGACCTCGCTCATCTGCCTGTCCCACAGGCACCTTGTGGAGGCCAGGACCTCCCGGCATGGTCGCATAGCGCCACCGCCACCGCACGCACCTCCTCGCCCGGCCTCCAGGAGACCATCTCCGCACCGTCTTGGTAGTCCTCTGCGACCTCTGAGATGTTCTAGGAGGCTGTCACAATGTTGGCCTCGATGTCATTCACCCAGTCCAGCGCCGCGAGCAAGGGGAACTCCATGGTGTTCTCTAGCAGGTGAGCGGTAGCAGCCGCCCTGCATGGATGCGGCAGCAGAAGCCGGTGAGGGTCATCATGAGATCGCCGGCAAACTCGATGCAGTGCAACACTAGAAGCTGTGTGGGGAGCTCAACGATGTTCAGCAGCTGCTTGACGCAATGCGCAGTCACCGGCGAGGCCCGAGGTCGCCACGGTCGACAAGGAAGCTTCACGTGAGTCACCGGCCGATCACACGAAGACTTTGGCATGAAGAAAATTTATGCTCAGTCGCTTCCGGATGGACTATATTTAGGGAATGGATAGGGTCCGGAGTAAAAGAAATTCCTCCTTTATACGTTTTAGGGGACCGGCTAGGTATGACATAAGGGAGTAAAATCGAATTTATACTCTACTAACACCGGACAGGGGATCGGTCAAAAAGGGCCTTACATGCATATTCGAATGTAGTGTTGGTTGCTTGGACGGGTGGGTACCTCCTTTGCACGACTGTCACTGGATCTCGCTGAAGAGGGAGAAGTGGAGGGGCCAAACGAGGGCGTGGTTGTCCTGAATCCGTAGCAAGGTCGAAGATGGAGTGGTAGTGTGGTGAGTGCTGGAGAATAATGAGGGCCTCTTTAATTTGCAAGATTCTGACGCATGAATATAAAAGGTATACGATTAGAATGGCATGTTCATTCGAACGCTATACGATTAGTAAGGAGTGTGTGATGCCATAGAAAAACAAAGGATTGAAAAAAAATCGAAGTGAATATTAGATTTCCTATATGAAATGTATTAAAACAGATTTCGTAGGAAAAATCCTATGGGATTCAATCCTATGAATCAAAGAACTAATATAGAAGAAATTCATAAGGATTTCAATTCTCCATAAATCCTATAGAATTCTTTGAAATCAAAGGAGCCGTAGACTAGATGTGGGGATGCTCTTGCCCGAGAAAGAAGGGAGAAGGACGCAAAAATTCGTATACACACAAGGTCATGGCCGAAGGGTGGGTAGGGGCAGCTGGCATTAAGAGACGAGAGAAGTTAGGGGAGGACCCAAATTCAAGAATCGATCCTTGGAACAGATCAAAAGAAGATGGCGCAAAGCAGCAACCACCGGACAGACGGCCGACCGAAGCCCTCCCCTACCGGGCTAAAACGCGACGCAGATCAACGGAGGCAAGATGATAGCCGGATGAAACAAACCCTCACGCATCAAAAGCGCGTATCCAGCGGGCAACCTCCACAGTAGCATCGAAAAAGAGCACTCGAGATTTGAGGACTCGTCAGTCACCAGTACAGGCGACAACAGCACCCCATCTTGATAGAAAAAATAAATAGAAGGGGAGGAATGTCATACCGTGCTGGCCCAAGAAAGATACTCCCTCCGTTTGATAAAACTTGTCCCCGCCGACATTTTACGAAAAAACCCTTCCCTTTCCTCCGACAAGCCACGCAACCCATCGCGCCTGCTTCGTCGACCGTCGCCTTGCCACGCGCTGGCCGCCTGCTCTATCGCCTCGCCGCTTGCTCCATTGCCTCGACGCCTGCTCCGCCGGCTCGCCACGCGCCGGCCGCTTTCTCCGCCTCGTCCTGCCTTCTCTTCGCCCTCCCGCATGAGGAGATCAAGAGGGAAGAGATCCCCTTTTCTGCAAAGCCCGTGACTTGCCGGCTTCGGCGGCGGCGCTCATGTCCTGAAGGGGGTTGGGGCTCGATCCGGAGGCATGGCAGGTCCTCAAGCTCCTCGTTCTCGAGCTCGTCACCCACCAGCTCCTCTTCTAGACCACGGCGTGCTGCTGCAGCAGAAGTCAACGACGCGAGGAAGACGAAGACTTGCTCCAGCCACATGCCACTGCCCCGTGCTCGTCTTGCCGCTGCGATTCCCCTCCTCGAGCTGGCGGACTCGCCCTCTTCGCTCCACCGGCTCCGCGGCTGTCGTTGCCGCTTCTGCTTCAGCCGCTCTCTTCTCCCAGGTCTTCTGCTTCACTAGTTGCGTTGATTTCAGTCTCTTGGTAAGCAGGTGAGCTAATTTTGTTCTTGTCCTCTTGGTTGTGCAGTGCATGTCCACTTGGTTTGTGCAATAGCTGCTGATTTCAGTCTAGTGCAGAGGAATGGATGTTGCTTGCGTTTATCTCATGTGATTTTAAAACTACCGGTAGCCATACAACGAATTAATTCGAACAATTTTCTTCTTGTATTTAAGGGAATTTAGTTGGACTGAAAATTAATTCCTGTATTTAGGGGAATTCATGTATTTAGGGGAATTTAGCTGCGTTGATTTCAGTCTCTTGGTAAGCAGGTGAGCTCCATTGTTCCCCTGTCTCTGTTTTGACTTGTTCGTTGTGCCTCTGTCTCAACAACAAACGCCCAAGTACTAATTTTTTCCATCGAACGTCATCTCCCCTTCATCACTATATTGGGGCTTTGCCACGGCGGTCAAGAACATGACCTTCCCAATGTTGTTAGCGTTCATCACGGTGCGCTCAGGTTCAGGTTCATCAGGCAGTACATAGTAACTATTTTTGACTCTGGTCATGTCATACCATTTCTCCTCAATGTGGACCATGTTGTTCATTGATTTGAAGCTAGGATAAGGGGTTGACATCGAGTGCTCATCCGTCATGGATATGCAGAACTTGAGCCTCGCGATCTTGTTTTCTGGCTTGAGAGAGGGCTTGACGGTGTTCGTGATGCGTTTCAGCTCTTTCAATTGAAACATATCGTGTAGCGTCGAGCGGGGAACACCCAAACACCTTGCAAGAGATCTAATCGTTCTTCTTCTGTTCAACGGGACTGTAGATGTTTTCGACAAATCTAGCTCTTTCCTCTTCCTGCCACTGTTCCCTTTCTTCTTACTAGAAACATCAACTTCTTGGCCTAAGTCAAGTTGTTCTCTGGCTATATTCCATATTCTTGTAACTGTTCATAGGTGAACATCCAACATACTTGCAATTAGCACCTTGTCATACAAGTGAACCTCCCCATCTTTGAGCTCGATTACCCGCAAAGCAAAGTATACACCAAACCTCTCCTTGTCCGACAACTCTTTCCTTTTTGGTTTACCTTGTGCATCAGCTTCTTGAGCCTCTTGAGCTTCTTCATCTCCTGCATTTGCTTGAGCCTCTTCTTCAGGAAGCCAATTCAATTCAAGATCTTGTTGAGCTTCATCCTTCTCTTCCAGCATCATGTTCAAATCAATAGGGTCACCTTGTTGAGCTTCATCCCCCTCTTCACACATCAAGTTCACATCCATAGAGTCACCTTGTTGAGCTTCATCCTCCTCTTCCGGCATCAAGTTCAAATCCATAGGGTTACCTTGTTGAGCTTCATCCTCCTCTTCCTGCATCAAATTCAAATCAATAGGGTCACCTTGTTGAGCTTCATCCCCCTCTTCCGGTATCAAGTTCAAATCCATAATGTCACCTTGCTGAGCTTCATCCTCCTCTTCCGGCATCAAGTTCAAATCCATAATGTCACCTTGTTGAGCTCCTATCTGTACTCATAACAAGAGTATGATGAATGGTTAACATATAAGATCTTTTTGCATCTCAAGTCTGAATGATTTTTTTGACATCTAAGATCTTCTCAAATTTGAATATTTTCAGTTAAAAGAACATGAACCTGAATATTACTCTGAATATTTTCAGTTATTGCTGTAGATTACTCTGAATATTTTCAGTTAAAAGAACCTGAACCTGCATATTACTCTAAGACAATAGTTTTTTCTGCTACAATTCATTCAGCCATAATCTAAACTAAAATCATCTAAAATTGACAGTAGTCTAAAATTGACCGTAGTCTGACCCAACTAATCTAAGACAGTACTCTGACCATGCAGCAACACTAAAATCATCTAAGACAGTAGACAATCATCACACTTCGGAGTATAACACTTCAGTTAAAATCCAGTTATAACAGTAGTGTTGTTTGTTTGCCCTAGCATTTCTGTAGTACTTGTAGGAAGAGGATCAACATCAAACTACTCCAAATTTACAGGTAACTGAATTTGTTGGAGTACTAATAGTTAACTGAATTTTCTGGGGTACTAACAGTTAACTGAATTTTCTGAAATACTAAGAGTTAACTGAATTTTTTGTAGTACTAACAGTTAACTGAATAATGTTGGAAGAGCTCTGCTTGTTATCACCGGCAGAAGCACGAGAAGGGTACCTCTGGTGGCAGCAGCACGAGAAGGGGACCTCCGGCGACAGCAACACGAGCAGGGGACGAGCGGCCAGTTGCATAGGAGCAGCAATTTACTGAAATTTCAGACTTTTCAGAGGAGGAGTTGACGCAGAGGAGCGGCCAGTTGCTGAGCGGCCAACACTAGCACCGGAGTGGCTGGACTTGGCGGGTCGGGGATGATAGCAGGACGCCGACGAGGAGCCGCCTGTGAGCCGTGGAGGAGCAGCGAGGAGGCGAAGCTGTCCTCCGTGCGCGCAGGTGAGCAGGGGCGACGGCGGCACAAGATGGCTGCCGCGGGGCAGGTGGGCGGCGGCGCAAGTGGGTCCGTCAGCTGATCCGTACGGCGGCTAGGGCGACGCCGTACCCACGGGAGACCGAGGCGGGGGCGGGCGTCAAGGAGGGAGGAAGAAGGGCAGGCGTCGCGGCGTCGGGGCGGAGGAGCAGGGCGGCGTCGCGGCGGCGTCGCGGCGGAGGAGCAGGGCGGCTCGTGGCGGCGTCGCGGCGGAGGAAAAGGACCTGATTGCAACGGATTTGAAATCCTAAGGGGGTTTTGTATAAAAATAAATTTGAACTAAGACTGGACATGTTTTCTCGGACGGAGGGAGTACATTGTAAGGTCTTTATGAATAATTATAAAATGGCTAAGATGCAGAGGCCGGACTAATCCTTCTCATCTAAAAAAAATCACATCGTCGCTATCACACCGTCTAAGCCTCAGGACTACGCTACTGCTCCGCCACACATAAATCAACTGACTGATGGAAGAATTCTCAGGCCACCAGAAATAGCAAACGCGAGGGGGGAAAACGAGTACCAGTGAATCACCATCTAACAAGTTTAGAAAATTGTCAACCTGACTACAGTGTGTTATCTACCTAACGCTCTGCTCTGATCTTCATCTGGTCCCCTCCGCTACTTCCCGTGCTCGAATTCTATGTTTAAGATTACAACAGTGGCAGTTCGTCAGGCGTTTCAATTCCAACGTTCAAACGACAGCAGCACATAAGTCATAACTAGTAGTAGTATTTCTCTTGCATAAGGGAACAGTAATATATCAGGGGAGTCTTACAAGTTCAGGCTTACCGTTGATAAACCGACATAACTGCGGACTATTTTGAGCCCCTAAAGACAGCTCCAGGCAAAATGAGGCTTGGCTGTCTATAGGCATTCGTTTAGACTACATAGCAGATAGGAGGAAACCGCATTACTTGTGCTGTTCTGGAGTAGTGGTCGGTGTTCGCCATGCAAAATGGCACTAACTGTACAAAACACCTCATGTCGAAACGTCGCATCATCTTGGAAGGCCAAAGTTTCTCTGCTCTAGTGAGATCCTTGTAGCAGAGACACAGCCTCCAAAACGACCCTTCACTGTCCACCATAGAACTGAATCAGCCTTTCCAGCCTATCCTGCCTCTGAGCCGACTCCTTGTAGCGATTCTTGAGGAAACCAGAGTAGCCCAGGCTGGCTTCTCCAGGCATCAATTGCCTCTCCATCTCATACTCCCGCTGCAGACTCCTCTGGTATTCTCCTGAGTAGTAGTTGTTGCTTCTCCATGGTGGCACAACTGGAGGCCGCTCTTGGTGCCAAGGCTGCTCTGGATGCCCGATGTTCCCCATTGGTGGATGAAAGCCGCCTTGGCTGGGCAAAACATGCAACGGTGGCCCTCTGCACAGTGGCTGGATCATGTCCTGGTGATGGAAGTAAGGAGCTCTCTCTGGGGCTCGGCCATAGAAGTTGAGTGGAAACGCTGGACGTTCCATTGGAGGACCTCCAAAGGGGTAAGGATCAAACATGATTGGTATGTCAACTCTGTTGGCTGGAGGAAAATGTGGCCGAGGCCATGCTGGAGCAAGTGGATGCAGATCAAATGGCCCCGTGTCAGTTGCCAATATGCCAGGACAGAGTTTGCTTCCTCCAAGGGATGAGAATGAACCAACACTGTTTCCACGTGCTTTCTTCAGTTTCTTTACGTCACCGATGCAGAACTTAAAAGTGTAGCAAGGGCCTAGAGCAAAAGATTGATCACACTTTGCACCATCTCCTCTCTTTTGGTTATAACCAGGGTACTCCTCTTTGCAGAAAATATCTTTACCAAACATAATAAGACAAGACTCATTGGCTAGTTGTTCGATATTCCATGCGTCGTAAGGATATCCTGTCTTGTGGCTAAGGTGGATTTCGCCAAAGGACCGAAGCAGGTGTCGTGCATTGGCGAAAAATTCATTTACCAGCTGCTTATGCAAGCTACAGGTCAAAGGAACAACATGTTAATAAGAAGTTAGCTAAGAAACCAACGATCCAAAAGGTCTGTTCAAGCATTAGATCTTGAGAAGGTTCTTGGGCTAACCAAACTAAATAAGAAACCATCAGTTAACTACTATTAGCAGACAAACATTAAGCTCCCTACGGATAAACAAACCAATCTTACTTCACAGTTCATATGTATAGAAACTTCTGCTTACAAGTTACAAAAACAGTCTGAAGTTACAGTTCAAATGCCTTGGATTTGTAAATACCATTACCTCCGTATCAAAATATAAGACGTTTTTGTAGGCTAGTTTAGCCTACAAAATCATCTTATATTTTTGTAGGGAGATAATAGTAGATACAGAGAAGGAACTAGCAAACAGACTGATTTATAAGATTTATGTGAAGGTTAAGGAATCGAATGAAAACATTCTAGTTCAGTTTTCTTGCATTTGGTACATGGAGATATTTCTGCCTTCATGATAAGATAAATGTCATCTTGAATACAGAGAACACATAGCCATGGCATGTGCAATATATCTAGGCTGTGTTCGGCAACCCTCTGCTCCTTCACTACGGAGAGGAGCACGCCGAGCAGCCGGTTAGCCGCTCGCCAAAATATAACTGCGTACCGCTCCACTCCGCAGCGGAGTTGCAGAGTGGAGGCATTCCAAACAGCCTCCTAAAATGCTATCTATTCTTACTGTAACCATAAAAAGCAGTGCATTTCAACCAATGAGACTGCAACGTGAGAGAGTCCTCTCTGGCCATAACTAAAATAAAATTAAAATTCCTATAGATTCCATCCAATGACACATGCACCTATGGCCCTATGCACAAATTTTCTAAACGAAACCACCAACAATGAAACTTCTCGTACACAGATGCAGCCCCATGAATACTAAATCAAACTTAAACCAAAGAAAGTCACTAAGACCAATTATCGTGCAACCAGCCAATATGGAAAAAAGATAGCAACTTTGTAATCCATGAATTAAGCAAAGATTAGTGCACATACTTGATGACTAGCGGGTCATCCTCTTTTCCGTTGAAGCCAGCATGAGGAAAATTAAAGACGATCCGATCGAACCGTCTCATCTTCAGAGAAGGGTAAAGCTTCATTAGTTTTGCATCAACGCCATGCAAAACTGTAGACTCCAACCTTTTCAGCTCTGTTATATTTGCCTCAGCATTGCCATACTTCCTCTTTAAAGCGTCTGCCCGAGAAGATTGAGAACAAGATAAGCAGACCAAACAGATAAGTTCACAGAACAACCGTATCTCTCGGAGATTGATGTAGGTTTAGGAGTGGAGCAAATAAGAAATATATAAAGTAAGAACAATTTAAATACAAAATATTTAGGAAAAAAAACAAGAAAGAGTGGTGTTACATGGAATGAAATCAAGATACTTTTCAGAGCTACCCTGACGCCCTAATATAGTATGTTCACTGAGTTAATTTCTCACTCACTCATTTCCATTTTCCTGCTCCAAGGGCATTTTGTCACAATTCGCTGAGTTGAGTAATCGTTGACACAACAGAGTGACAAAAGGAAAAATAATAATGGTCTGGATATATTTGGTCTACAAGGTGCAAACCATATCAAAACAACAGGTTACCCTAAGCAGCTCTGATCAGCAAAGCAGGGAATCTCAGGGTGAAACAGACTAACCAAAAAGGCTTAGTACACACACTTAACTTGTTAAATTCATAATGTTAAGTTTCCAACGATAGAAACAGTGATTCCCAATGCACGACTGGATGTGATCCTTCCAGGACACGCAATTTTTTTTTTAATGAAAGGGGTTCCCCCACTCAACTTTTTATAGAATGAAGCATAATATTGTTCACAGCATACGGGCCTGTCAGGATGACACACAATTTCTTGCAGTAAAAAACAGTACAACACACGATTGGAGTTGGAACTTCTTCATGATTAGTTTCAGCGAGATCGCATACAATCCTTACCAAAACCAATCACGTTCGAATGTATATATGTATAGCACCTTGTCTTCTCCATACAGCTCGAGAAAACTACTACCAGCTCAATTTATAGTATGCGGGATTAGTTCCTTTGTCACAGAATGTGAAGCCAGTTTACGATAACTTTGATCCCAAGTTCGTAACCCAGTAAAGTGCATAAAATCCTTTACAACCAGTAGAAGATACCAAATTGTCCAGGGCACATGGTAGTATTCTTGTGTGTACCCTACATCCCATGGTCCCATTTATTCCCCATGTCCAAAGCACGAAATGCCAAAAATGTAGTAGTAGTATCATCCAAATTAGTACTGCTAGTACGAACACAGAGCACACATATCTGGCCGAATATTACGAGCAGCAAGAGGGATGGAATGGATCGAACCGTAGGAGTCCAAGGACGTGGCGACGATGTGCTCGCCGGAGCCGAACGCGGTGGCGAGCGCCAGCGAGAAGGAGAAGTCCCCGTCCCCGACGATGAGTATGCTTTGCATCGACGAGTAGTGCTTGAGCCACCTCACCCCCTCGTCATCCTTCTCCGCCACACCTTTCGCCGCCGGCGCATCGGCCTTCCGATCAGCGGCGGGGGGCGCCGGATCCCCTTGCACGGGAGCATCGCCCTCCCCGCCGACGGCGATCACCGGCGCCCCCTCGGCCCTCTCCACGGCCACCGCGACCTCCGCCCCCATTGTCGCCTTCTCCCCGCCGCCACCGCCCCCAACCGCCGCGGCCACCGGAACCCCTAGCACCGCCGCCTCCACATCCCTGCCGACGGCGATCACCGGCACCCCGTCGGCGCTCTTCAGGGCAACCGCGACGTCCGTCCCAGGCGGCGCCTTCTCCCCGCCGCTGTCCCCAGCCGCCGCAGCCACCGGAATCCCTAGCACCGACGCGTCGCCCTCCCCGCCGACGGCGATCACGGGAGCCCCTTCAGCATCCTCGAGTCCCGCCGCAGCCTCGGCCCCCGGTGCCGCCTTCTCCCTGCCTCCGGGCTTCCCTAGTCGCCGTGGCCGCCGCATTCCCCCCTCTCCACCAGCGGCGAGAGCAGAGCAGTCGCTGTGCGCCCGTGCGCCCGTGCGAGCAGAAGAGAGTAAAGCGCGTGGACTCGGGTCCACCTCCGAACCCAAGTTGCAATCAGACCGCTCCGGCGAGGGATAACCTTCTGGGGCTGCGGTGGCGGGCCCGAGGGGGCGCGAGGCCCGCATGGCGGCGAGAGCGAGGTGCGGGATCGGCGAAGGGGTGCCGGATTTTGCGCGGATAGAAAGCAAACCTTGTGGACTCTGTGTTGACGAGTTTGAAATTTGAACTGCGAGAGAGTCGCTATCGCTGCAACGTTTTTCGATGGCTTCGGCTTCACTGCCATCGCCATCGCTGGCGTTTGATTGGACGCGGGCTACGGCAGCACCACCACGTGGAGGCCGTGGTGGCGCTCTGGGGAGCGACGCCGGAGGTGGGAGTTTTATTTTTTTCCAGAAAAGAGGATGAAACTATCACGGTTTTTTTTTAGGACCCATCGGAGCTATCACTACTGGCATACGTATGCATCGTTGTCACGTTACCGAACTTGATGCGAAGCGATGAAACAATGGCTCGATGTAAGACGTCCATTTTACATGAATTTCATATGTTTGAATAGAGCAATGAGGTGGTGTCCGGTCTTTTTCGTGATTACGCCGGCCATACGTTTAACACGTGAACGTAGATCCATGTTAGCACTTAGCAACATAGCCAACGGCTGGAAACAAATATCAGCCTACCAAAATGGTCAAGCCTCACGTTTCATGTCGGCAACAAAGCCAACGGTCAACACACTAGTCAGCCTCCAAAACGAATAAATTTTGCACGTCGACTACAAAGTCAGCGACCGACACACTAGCCAACCTTCAAAAAGAACGACTTCACGGTCGCATGTTGCCGAGACCTCCCTAGTCCAAGCCATCTTGGTCGAACATCTCATTTTGCCGGTTCGCGAATCAACTCTTTCTTCTTGGGAACATATTTGTCAAGTTCATGCTCATGATCACAAGAGCCACCTATTTTGCTTTGGCATCGGCAATGGTGGCCTCGATCGCGAGCTTCTTTACTTGGGCGGCCTCCTCCTTGTCAGGCTTTCCCTTTTTGGCGGCCTCCTTCATATCAAGCTTCTTCGTTTGGAGCTCCAAATATATTTTCATGTGTTCCTCCTTTCCTTTGCTCCTCTTCTCCTTCCTCACTTCTTTTTGAGTCATCATAGCTTGCAAAGTTTCTTGCAAGGCGAAGGATGTCGCATCACGCTTCTCGTCAATCTTTAGTTACTCTTGTCCCTTGACCTTTTGGGCAATTCATTCTCAGCCACGAACGCCTTCCCTTTCTTCTTCTTCATTAAAACAACATATTGATCTCTAAACTTGGTGAGCGACCAACAATGGGTTAGAGTGAACGACTTCTTCTTGTGACAGGCCTTGAAGACTTCCAAAGATTGGAATGCCTACACAAAGAAGACCAAAAGCAAAATGGCCCGTGATGCAAACATGTTCATGGGCCAAAAATGCATAAATAGAAGAGGTCATACCAAGTCTCGCACGCCTAGGCCGCTCATGGGACGGGCTTCAACGCTCTCAAACGCGACACAATACTTGTTGCATTCTTGTTGGATGAACCCCATCTCTTTTCGAAGCCTTCAAGCCCAGCCACAAGAACACGCGTGATGTTGAGGGGAATGATGGGCGGGATTGGGAGGTGGTCGCGCGATCCCGCCAGCGTTCGGCGACGTCGAGAACCGGTGGCCGTGCAACCTGGATGTCAAGAACCCGGGTGCCTCCAGGGTTACAAAGGATGCCGACGACTGGCATGCGGAGAACGAACGGCCGACGAGCTTGTGCTTGCCGCGACCATTGCGGCAGCGGAGAGAATGACCAACGACGACTGGCACAACCCTGACATCATGAGGGCCAGTAGCGGATCTAGGAATTCAACTTACCCGAGGCAGAACGATATTGAAGGTCTATTTTTTTTCAAATGAAGGTCCACTCAACCAAAACTCATAAAATTTAAATGCGATACTAAATGCACTATTTTTTTTACCAAAACTAATGGTTCAAAAATTTGAAGATTAACAAAACCAATTCATAAAATCTCGACCCAGCAAAGCTCCACAAAACGGCCCTATATGTTCGGGCTGACGGGCACCTCATATCCAACCCATATTTAGAGAAAATATGAGGAAGCACCGAAGCGTCCCCCACACAGGACTAACATGCGGGACCCATGTAGACACCCGTTGTTACCCAGAGGTCCGATGAGGATGCCGCTCCATCGCATATCTAGGAGCCGGAGCTGTAGGAGGCAGACAACGACAAGGAAGCAGGAATTGCCAGAACGGAGGTCATCTACATCTATGCCGACGGGTAGTAGTAGGTTAGTTTTATCTATATAGTGCTTCCTCCGTCTCGAATTATTTGCCTTATATTTGTCTAGATATGGATATAATGTGTCTAGATACATTCATATCTAGACATATCCAAGATAAATAATTCGGGATGAAGGTAACAATATGTAACTTTTGAGTTGCATGGTGTAGTATAGATTTGAGATAAAAATTAAGATATGTGCGCCGTATTTGCGTCCATGCTGACACGAAACAGACACGACACATGTCTTCTTGGTGTCGGTTACGGCCCATATGTGTTCCGATCCGCGTGTGCACACGCGGAGGAGGTTCGCTGGCACACGACAACCAGCATACATGGCTAACTCCTCAAACTGGGAGGTTTGATTCATCATGGAGCACGAGTAGAAGCACCTCGATGACATCTATACCGTTGTTTGGGCTATTAAATATTTATTTTTATTTTTTCGGCGTTTAAAAGTCTGAACCTGCGTTGAGTGCACGAGCCGACTTAAGCAAAAAAGCGGACACTCACGTTCGTTGGACTGTTCCAAACAAACAAAAAATGGACACAGGACACGTCGTTTCGGTTGGCCCATTGGATTGAGTGGTCGTCACCATTTTTCACTTCTACCGCTAGCGATTTGTACAAATAATGATCGTGGGGCCACTGCCTACTGCTAGGTGTTACGAGGACTCGTCCATCTCACTTGGAACGGTGGAGGAAAGATACGCTATTTAATTTGGACTGCAACTGAGCCACTTAACTTAAAATGAATCGCTACTGTTTAGTGAGATGGATGAATCAGCATGTATTTAGGGCTTACATTTCAGTTACTCGGGGCGGCCACCCATGCCAGTCCCTACGGTGGCGCTGCCCTGATGAGGGTGTTTGCTGTAGCTGTATGCGTGGCCTTGGCGACGATCTCTTCATTCTTTTCAACGTCGGCCTTGTATTGAATGGCGCTCTCCATGGCCGTGACCTCGGAGGCGATGTTAGCCGCGACTTTCTTCTCCACCACTGCGTTTCGTCGTGCCCTCCGCTTGTCCGGTTCACGGTCGAGGTGCGCCTTCTCCTCCGACATGAGCTTCGACCGCAACTTGTTCAGGCCCTTCTTCTTCGTCGCGGACCGCACGGCCGCGGCCGGGGCACCGGGTTTCTTCGGGGGCATGGCGAAGGAAGGGAAAGGGTAGCGTGGGAGGCTTTTTTCCGAGGGGGGGAGGAGGAGGAGGACGAAAAATAGGAGTGTTTGTGTCCCCGACGAACGGGGCAAAAAATGATAAGGGCGTGCATCCCACCCGTCCGAGCTTGTCCGCTTGGGTGCAAAGGCAGTCCAAAAAGACCGGAAGAAAATGAGAGCAGACAAAAAATGAACAAATGTCCGTTTGCTTAGCAGGTTGTGCCGGGTTTTCCGTCCTTTCACCTCAAAGGAATTATTTTTGTGTCGTGCTCCGGAGTTGGTCTAACAACACCATGAACTTTCTTTCCCTGAGAGGAGATTCAAACCCTGATCTTCGCATCAATGTACGCAACTACTTTTTAATATATTTGACAGCCTCTTTTCTAATTGAAGTTGGTATAGAACATCGAGGCCGAGATGTGAATATAACATCTAGTATGACTAAATCAGACTTTTTCAGCAACAAGGACGACGAAGTTCCTGTTACCATCTTCATGATGGGTTTGCTGAAACTCACGTGAGCCAGTACTCACTCCATGGCAGACCTGGAGAGGACACCATGAACATGGTGAGTGTTTTAAGCTTGTACTCCCTCCGTTTCTAAATATAAGACTTTTTAAAGATTTTACGTATCAACTGATGCATAGCTAGCAATGCTAAATTCCATCTCGTTGTTATGCATCTTTTTGACACATTTCGTTAGCATGACAGCTCACATAAATAAATAGTGAAACATTATTTTGATAGCACGTCATTGTCAAGCCAAATGTATCGTGAACCTATTGCTTGTGGCTCGCTCCGTACATATATCTTGAGAATCCCTTGATCGGAGTTAATGGACAACGACCGACCACGCTAAACACAGGGCCTCACAAGTCACTTAGTATTTCACAAGCAACAAGCAATTCTTTGCCTTACCCTCGTCCACGAAGCAATTCTATCGACCGAAACCCACGATTATTCTTAGCATCGAACGGGAGATATCACTCCGATGCAAGAAAGAAGAGAAGATGAGGATTGTTAACCCTTCCTTTCTTTTACTTCCCAACCCAGCTCACTCCACCCCGCTCTCGCTTGCTCGCCACCCATAAAGAAACCAATGCAGATTAGCAGGAGTATCGAACAAGCACTCCCTAATCCATCTAAGCCCCTGATCCGAAGCTACCCGAGACCATGGGGCTCTGCGCGTCGATGCTGCAGCGGAGGACGGAGAGGCGGTACCCCGAGCCAAGGCGCGGCGCGGCGAAGGCGCTGTTCGTCGTCAGAGGCGACCGCCGGCCGTCGAACCCGGAGGGGCTGGTGGTCCGGGTGCAGGACTCCGGTCGAACACGGCGACAGAGACCTGGCACTGGCAGGGCGGAGAGCGGAGGACACGGTGGGTGCTGGCAACAAGGCACGGACGCGCTGGACAGGATGATCGCCCGCGCTCGGATGCCCCGGCTGCCTTGCGCCGGCACCGGGACCGTCGGGGTCGAGCCGGACGCAGCGCTGCGCACGCGTGAGACGACGACGGCGGACCGTGGTGCCCCGCCAGGGCTTGGGGTCGAGCCGGATGCGCCGTTGCGCACGTGCAAAACGACGGCGGCAGACCGTGGAGCCCCTCCAGAGCCGCGCTGGACGCCACCAACGACCCCAGTAACACCGACGCCGGCCTCAACGGCCATGACGGCCATGAGCGGGGCGCCAGCGGCACCGAGTACGCCGGCCTCGGCAGCCATGACGCCGGGCCGGCCGGTGTGGCAGAGGAGGATACTGATGGGGATGCGGTGCGAGCTGCCGCGGTTCAGCGGGCTCGTGCTGTACGACGAGCACGGCCGGCCCATCCATGTCGGCACCCCGGGCAGAAGAAACCACCGCCAGGTACGCAGGCAGCCAGGCAGAGTAAGCTGTGCTCGACAGATAGTTATTAGTTTCTCCCTGAGAAATATGGGAGTTCAGATTAACGTACGCTTTTGACCTGTTTTTCTCCAGGGGAAGAAGAAGACTGCCAGTGCCAGGACATCTTCCACTACAACTCTCAGGGACCTCCTATAGGCTTTAGTATAAGTTGCGATTCATTGACAGAGAAGCTGAACTGAACGAATGCTTCTCTGTCGAATTCCCTGCTGTAAAGCGGCAAATACTTCTCATGCGAATATATCAATGTCGAAAATTTGTATGGAGGTCTTCACTGTAACATCGCAACTTACTTTGTTTGGAAAATTGCTCGGAGGCCAGCACTAATCCACAATCGCATTGCATTGTTTTTTAACAAGCTCGCCTCCCTACTAAATGCATGCAAATGTTAAAACCATATGAAATCATATTGAGACAATTTGACTTCACGGTACTCAATCTACCCATTTTAGTCATGATGACTTGCTTAATTTTTTTCTGCAAGTGATATACTATGTTTACTTTGAATTTTAGTTGACGTTAGAGCATCTATACACCTAGACTTGACAAATCTGAGCCCATGTACGTTTGCAAGTGATGGATCATAAATTATTTTTCCTCCACTGCAACCAACTACCACATATTTCATACCTCAAATAGCATGCATCACAAAATCCAATACGTAGGTAACCTACAACTAGCCTACACTAATCGTCATCGTAGATGTGAACGACCTTCGTGCCGGCAATGCCGGATGGACCTCCGAGTGGATGGCCGCTTGCCACACCTCTGGTTCCTCGTGCGAGTCTATTTCAGAGATGATCTCGTTGAAATCCATGTCCTGCTAGCGACAGAAGCAACGGTTTTTCTTCACCTCCGCCTCCGACTGATGGAGTCGAGGATGGCCCGCTACTTCACCGCCTCCTCCGCTTGGGCCACCTCGAACTCCGTCGGTGCCTCACGCATGGCGAAGCCCGTAGCCAGAGGTGCCAGATCCACCTCCCCTGCGTCTTCCTCAGCTCCACGTCCTCCATGGTCGCGACCTCCTCCTCGTCTCGCTCCTCCTCCTCCTCATTCGGCTTCGATGAGTCCGAAGGTAGGACGACTGTGATCCGGGCTTCACGCCTAGCCCGATCTGCTCAAGGATCTCGAGCCGCAGATCCGAAGTGATCATGGCGTACATCGTGATTCAACATCTGGGCATGGCTATCGACGGACTGCGAGCAGATTGGAATATGGCGGTGAAGGAGGGGAGGGGAGGGAAAAGGGGACATGATAGGGTTTGGTGCCTATGTCCGGCTTAAATAGTCGTACTAGGGCCCTCGGGAGGCGTGCTGGAGTAGCGACACAAGGCACCATAACCGAGGGGCTTCCAAGTGTTCCCGTGTGGGGTCCCGCAGTCAGTCCTATGTAAAGGATGCAACCATGCCTCCTCATATCCGCCCAGATTTAAACTGGATATGTGGGGTGTCGTACAACCCAAACATATAGAGTCGGTATAAGGAGCCGTCTGGATGGGGTTTTCTTTTGCTGGTCAACGAGCGGACCATCCGTCCGAACGTATAGAGGGTTTTGAGGCATCCAACTATAGTTGCTCTTAGGTTATCTATATGGCCAGAGTAGTGCATTGTTTCCCAACCCACCGAGAACCAAACATCGGGTCTGATGTTTGTGTATGGTCAAGGTGGATTCATCGTTCCATTGATAGTGATTTGTCTTTGGTGATTGCGTCAATTTTGAATTCTCACGACTCATCTTTTTTAGTGGCAATGTGTGCACACATATGAGTTATCGACATTGTACTAATTTTACGGGGAACCTATGTTGTACTTTGTACCATGATTCTCAGGAAAGAAGAAAAATGGCTGCAATATCTAGGGAACGTTGTCTGGAGAGTTTTTTCAGCGAACTCGAATTGCCATGCAATTTGAACTAAAGTTGTCATGGCAATTTTACAAGGCTTTCCATGATCGAAAGTGAAACCTGCCATGGAAAAAAAATATGCTAATGATTTTATAAATAATTGCTATAGATGTGATCGGATCCAAAGGCCATGGAGGCGTTTCCTGGGACCTTCTGATCAGTGAGCATTCCCCGATTACCATTTCTCCCAGAAAATAACCTCATCACTTTGGTAAGATCGATTGAGTTTACCAACATCATTCGTGTGATACATCTGTGGTACCTCTAAAATCATAGTACATGGGGAAATTTTCGTACACACTTTCTAATTTAGTGCCAGAGTGAGTAAAGTAAAACTAGTGGAGTAGCACGTGCAATTGTGCCACTAGATTTATCTTCTCCACACATAATTTTTTTAGCATTGTGACACTGATATATTATTTATAGATACATAATCATTGCAATATAAGTCTAATGTGGTTGGTTTTACCAACATGAACGGTCTATATGTTTTTACTACATAATTAATAACAATGATAACACCTTTTCCTTTTCATATGCTTGAAACTAAACACTCACCCCTTAGTGTAAGTCCATCTAGTGCCCTTTGTGGTCGTTGACATCTACGATGAGAAGAAAGGGGTGTTGTAGACTCATGTAAGTGCATCTAGTGTCCTTTGTGGTTTTGAAGTATTGTCGACAAACTTGGTTAAGGGACTGATATGTTTGTGAGTGTATCCAAAAGAAAGTCCAATGAGATTTGGTTTAACCGGCGAAGACGACCCCTAAAAAAATCTTTGAAGACATTGAAGACTTTGGTGTCTCCATGAAGACTTAGCTTTCAGACTTGGTAAACGAAAGCTTTGTCTTTGATAGTTTCTTTCTTCTACTTGAGTCACAGGAAATAACATACTGTTAAGTGGGGTTGAGGTAATACGAAGGCAATGTTTCAACATGATACTCAACCCAAACCTAGGTCTTCAAGCGAAGACTTGAGAGAATTCTATTCCGAAGTGGTTAAGTTATCTTTAAATGTATCTCAAGTAAACTTGTCACATGTATACCCTTCCGCGTCGCTCCCGTGTGGCGACCTGGAGGGCCAACCCTAGCGCCGCCGGCTTCGGCCTCCTCCTCCCCTAACCCCTCCTCGCTGCCGCCGGGGCGCGCCGCCAAGCAAAGCCCGGTCGGCGTTGGCGGCGGCGGGGCTTCTTCTCCCCTCGCGAATTGGTAGCTGCACGGGATAGCTTCCTCGAGCGATGGCGGCGCGCTGACGGCAGGGCGCGACGGCGAGGTGACTGGTGGCTGGGGGTGTCGCGGCTTGGTGCTACCTCTGCCGGTGGCCACCCATGGCGTGGAGGGCTGCGTGCGAGGCGTCGTCGTGGCAACGGTGCCGGCTCGATATGGATCGACCAGATCTGGCCGATGGTGTTGCGGACGGCGCGGGGATCCCGCCGGCGGGCCCTGACCGACGACGGCGGTCGTCTTCCTGACGTGGCTCCGCTCAGATCCAGCAAGCCGCGAGATCGGGACGAAGTGGCTTCCGGTGAAAATCGCGCCTGACTACGGTCTTGGCGGACGATGGCGGCGTCTCGGATGTCGTTCCCTACTCGAGGCATCATCGTTGCAGGTCACGTCAACCTGATCGGAAGGTTCCGGGGGAAACCCTAGATCTGGATCTATCGGATCGGACGATGGCGACATCTTCGATGTCGTTTTCCCTCCGGGGGGCATCGTTTTGGAGCAAGTGCTGGCTGGAGGGGACCAGAGGAGGAGCGGCGCGGCATCTGACTCGGTGGCCACCTCCTTCGCCAGAGGTGTTTGACCTGAGGCTGGATGGTCGGATCTTGAGATCCGTCATCTAGTCCCGGCTGCGGGTCGGGAAGACATAGTTGCCGGTGAAAACCGAGCCGATGGCGGGCGATGGCGGCGTTCTGCGTCGTTACCTTGATGAAGGCATCATTGTGTGACTTATGTTGACCCACTCGTGCTACTCTGGGGGAAACCCTAGGATCTGGTCTTCTAGATCGGACGATGACGGCACTGCGGTGGCTTTTCTCTCTTGGGAGCATCGTTTCTCGAGCAGAGCTGGTGATCAGAGGAAGGAGGTGGAGCGGCTTCGTCTGGCACAGAGCTTCAGTGAAGATGTCAAGTCATGCTTGGCCGACAGGTGCTACGCTTTGTCATGCCTGGTCGGCAGGTGCTACGCACGACATATCTTCCAGAGGCTTCAAGTTGTGTCGGTTGGTGGTACCTTGCGGCATGGGGCTGAGGGGTACCGGCGGTGACCGCGACGTGCTCAGCAGTTTGCGCGTAGGGTGGTGGTGCCGTTGGGCGCCGTGGTGGCGTCGACGGAAGCTAGATCAGGCAAGGATGATGCGTCAGTACATCTCTGAAGAAGGAGGAGTGACAGTTGGCGGCGGCGGCCTCTGAGAGCACGCCGGACCGATGGGTGCCCCATACCCGGCAAGTGGCTTGGTTGGGGACTCAGGTCTTAGATGTTAGGCTTGTCTGCGAGGTCTGGGTATTAGGCCTAGACTATCAGCATCCCTTCATCAGTTCGATAGGAGTAGCGACAGTTGTCGTCTTGACGGAGGCTTCACACTTATTGATGTATTTCTTTGTATGGTCTTTTGTGAATAATTAATAAAATGGTTGTATGCATCGGCAAGATGCAGAGGCCGGGGTCGATCCTCCATTTCTAAAAAAAAGTTGAAATCCGACCGTTGGCAACGTGGCAGTTGGTCATTGGCTCGGGGTCACTTCGGCTAGTTCCCCTTGGGTGCGCTCCAGCTAAAAATAGTCACCCACCTCAACAGTTGTTGGTTCGCTGCTCCGAGTTATTGCATGACACGTGTTCTTTAGGGCAACCCATCCTCCGAATCATTTGAGAGAATTCTGAGTGAGGAAATCAAAATACCTAGAGCCAAAGTGATTCAGAACCAGTTGAGACTTTGTTTTGAGTGAACCAAAGAATTATTACGCTTGAAGACGATTGTGATCTTCCAAACGGTTAGGCGTCATGTTGTGAGCATCCAAGAGTCCATTGTGGATTGCCGATGAATGAGTATGTGAAGTTTTGAAAGTCAGCCTTGAAGATTTACTGGAGCAATTTGATGGAGTTGATTTGGCTAGGTACCAACTTCCAGGAGTGTGGCGTCCTTGCGTCCATCAACCAGCTGCCAGGACAAAAGCCCCCCCCCCACATGGTTTCATCGGTGTTCTTGGGACAACATCAACGTGGAGGTGGTGAATCTATCAATTCTTACTCCAAACTTCATGGTGCTAATCCGCACATGCTTGATTCCGCAAACATTGTCCTATTACCGAAGAAAGAGGGGGCAAGGATATATCTGAGTTCCACCCTATTAGTCTTATTATTCATGCATGGACCAAGATGCTGGCAAACCACTGTGACAGCCCGAGACCGGCATTCCAAAAGATTCCAGAAGATTCCCTTGGTGTTTCCGTTTTCGTTCGTGATTCATTTTGGTTGTCGCATTCATCATCGCATCATTTGCATCATCTGCATTGCATCATCACTGGTTTTCGAAAACTTGCATTCGTTCGTAGTTGCCGGTTCTCTCCGTTTCGCCGTTGCCGTTTCGAGACCAGCCACACACGCCCGCGCCCGCGGCACCATTAAATAAAACCGTTTTTAAGCGCGCGCAAAAATATTCTTGGATCGAGTTGAAACTTGTCGTGCGGTCTTGTTATAGCTTAGGTAACCGCCCGTCGATTTTCGTCGCGTTCTGAGTTCGTTTGATGCCCCATCGGTCATCCGTAGAAATGAGGTTATCGGTAGTTATCGGTATTCGTCGGTCGTTGTCGGTGTTTTATAATCCTCGTGTCACGGGTCGCACCGTTCTCTCTCTTCCCCTCTTTGCCCGTCTACACAGTCACCGCAGCCCCGATCCTCCGCTTCCGGACGTCGGACCGACACCCGACAGTCCGAAACGCAGTGCCGTAACCCCAGCCCCGAATCCCTATAAATAGGTCCTCATTCCGCATGCCCCCAAACCTAACCCTAGACTTTCTCCCACCTCCATCCAGCCTGCCCGAGCCCATCCGGAGGCTCGTTCGAGCCGATCCGGGCCCGATCCGGCCGGTCCGGAGCTCTCCGGAGCTTCTCCCGAGCTCCCATGGAGGTCCTCTCGCGTCCCCGCCGCGCAGCTCGCCGGAGCCAGCTCACCGGAGCCGGATCGCCGCGCCGCCGGACCCCCTCGCCGACCGGACCTCTCCCCCTCTCCCTTTCTCCTTCCTCCCTCCTTCTTCTTCCTCTGCCTCACCTCTCCTCTCTTGCAGGTGTGCGTTACCGCCATGGCTCGGTCGCGCCGGAGCTCCCCGCCGCCCCAGCAGCCGCCGCCGGTCTCCCTCCGCGCCGGATTCGGCCGGGCCCCGCGCTCCTCGCCGGCGCCGCCCCTCGCCGTGGCCGCCGTCGCCCGGCCTCCGTCAACGCCGCCCCTGCCTCCCCGATCGATCGGGAGGAGGACGAGGCTCCCGCTGAGCGTTGACCGGCCTGCGTGGGCCAGCGCAGGCCCAGCTCCCCTCCGATTCGGCCCAGTTGGCCTAGGGTGAGGTAGCCCCTCCCCTTTTTTTAGTTTTGCGTATTAAAACGTTGATAAATATTTATCCGTGCACCATTTCAAAATAATTTCAACATGAAATATGTTTAGAATAATATGTAGAATTTTAATATGTCATTTACACCCATGTCAAAAATAAATTAACATGTCATTTTGCATTTTTTGCATTAATTGCATTTTTATATATAATTAACCGTGCATCGAATTAATAAAATTCATATATTAAAAATTCCCATCTCATTTGCATTGCATTTTCATGCACGGGATAATTGTCGGAATCTTGCTTGCATTTATTTTGCATTGTTGAATTGCTTTAACATGATTAGATCATAACCCCGAATAATTAATTGTGATTAAGTTTCTACAAGAATATATCCATATTATATATGTTTTTGGGGTAGAAAAATATATAGGATTTAACTGTGCATTTAGTTTTGTCATTTGAGCATGTTTGAGTGCATGTCATTTTCACGTGATGCCTTTTGCCATTTCGTAGGAATTAATCCGGACATGATATGAATTATTTTCTAACATGAAAGTTGCTCGTTGATGTGTGTCCTAGCCCATGGACATTTTGTTTGTCATAGAAATGCATGTGTAGGTGTTGTTTTGCTGTTGTCAACTTGCTAGGAAAATCTGTTATGTTGAGGGTCCAAAATATTTCTAAGTCTGGAATCTGTTATATTTTGTTGCTGTCTTGCCATGTGATTTGCTAGTGATCTAGGCCTCTTTTGTGGTTGATGCAATGGAGTTATTTGTTTTTGTATTGTCTTTTAGTATGCTGTTAAGTTTCATGCCGTTTCATGACCTGTAGCATATAATTTCACTGCTGTCAATATGCCTTCGTGATAAAAACTGCACTGTCTAAAACTGCTATTTTCACTAAGTCTGAAACTGTTTTCAAGTAGCCTTCTTGTGAGCTTCCTACCAAGTGATCCATGCTTGTTTTGCTCATGATATGTGAAGATGAAATGAAGTGGATGTTGTATGCTATTGCCCCATACTTAGTTTGTGCATTTTGGAGTTTTGTAGATTGTTGTTTTCATATGTTCAAAATGCTAAGTTGCTGTTTTTGGCAGATTTCAACTAAAACTTGTTTTGTTGATTGTGGTTGAACCGTAGCTCCGTTTTGGACATTCCATATATGAAACTTGTTTAGAATCTCATGTAGTTTCATAATAACTTGTTGCATTCATGATTTAAAATGTTTGTGGTGGTGTTTTCATGCATTTGCATTCATGTCATCTGCATCTTGTATTGCTCTTATCTTTTGAACCGTAGCTCCGTTTGAGATGTTCTATATATGTAAATCGACTAGAATTCCGTGTAGAATAACATGGTATGCCTTATTCTGCTGTTTAATAAGCATAGAATATGTTTAGATCAGATCTGGACCAAATTCATAATTACCATATGTGGTCATTTCAGAAATGCTATAAGTTGTTTCCGACCTCATTTAAGATGCCTAGATAGCTAGTTTACTTATGCTTCACCTCTTGCCATGTTAACAAAATTTAATATTGTCGTGTACCTAACGGAAGTGAACTAAATAATTCGAACGTGGAGTTCCGTCAATATGCAACTCGTTGCATATTGAGCTCCACTTAATGTGTAGTATTTGATTGTTGTGAGTTGTCTTGCATTGCATATTTAACCGGACATGCATCATGTTTGTGGTGCATCGTGTTTTGCATATGTTGTGGTGTATCTTGTGTTGATTGTTTGTTTCGGATTGCTTCTTCTCGATAGAGTTCCGAAAGCGTTCGGAGTGTGAGGATTCGTTCGATTACGTTGGTTCGTCTTCTTCATGGATTCGTTCTTCTTCCGAGCGGGATCTCAGGTAAGATGACACATTTCCCTGGATACCATTACTATCATTGCCATGCTAGCTGTCTCGTCTTTTATCGTTATGTCTCGCTACCTACCACTTGTTTGATAAGCCTCCCAACATTGCCATGATAAGCCTCTAACCTGTCCACTTCCCAGCAACCGTTGTTTGGCTATGTTACCGCTTGCTTAGCCTTCTTATAGCGTTGCTAGTTGTAGGTGCAAATGCTTCCATGGGCCAACATGGACCTTCTTTTGTTATATCACAATATTGCTGCTAATTAATCTAATGCACATATATACTTGGTAAAGGGTGAAAGGCTTGGCCTTTTGCTCGGTGTTTTGTTCCACTCTTGCCGCCCTTAGTTACTTGTGAACCGGTGTTATGATCCATAAATGAGCGCTCCTAACATGCTCGGGGCTGTTATGGGGACCCCCTTGATTTTCGGGTTAGAATAAAACTTGTCTGGAAAGGCCCAACATTGGTACTACATTTGCCTAATAAATGAACTTGCATAGGGGATATTTTTCCGAACCCCGTGGATAATTAATCAACAACCCGGGCCAGTGCTCCGAGTGTTGGTCCAACCTGTCAACCATCGGTGGCTACTAGGGGCAACTCTGCGTTTGGCCTATCGGAAGTTTGGACAATCCGTTGTGCCCTGAGAATGAGATACACGGCTCCTATCGGGATTGTCGGCACGTCGGGCGGCCTTGCTGGATTTGTTTTACCTTTCTCGAACGTCTTGAGTAAGGAACTCTGATTTTCTTCGGGTTATCTCGAGGTGTTGGATTTCCTTTGGAATTGCCTAGGAAGATCACGAGATCCGTGGTTGAGGTTATTCCCGCTGAGTGTGGTTAATTTGTGATGGACGAGTTGGAGCACCCCTGCAGGGTTAAATCTTTTCGAGAAGCCGTGCCCGCGGTTATGTGACAAACTTGGATAATTTGTTTAACACCCGGTCATAGCAAACTTGAAGTAAACTCTAATAAAATACACCAACTGTGTGTGTAACTGTGGCTGTCTCTTCTCGTGAGCTCTTATCCGAAAGAGAACACGGTGGGGTTATGATTGACGTAGGTAGGTGTTCAGGATCAGTTAGTGATTATTGATAGTTCACGTTCGTTATGCCTAGACCACCATACTTTAATTTCCGTACTCGTAGGTTAGCCACTCTAATAAATGCTTAGTCGCTTGCTACAGCCTCATCACTTAACCATGCCTTACCTATTAAGCTTTAATAGTCTTGATACCCTTGAAAATGAGATTGCTGAGTCCCTGTGGCTCAAAGATTACTACAACAACAGTCGCAGGTACAGGTAATGTGATGATTTGACGTGAGCGTGTTGCTTGATTTGATTTGAAGTTCTTCTTCTTATTCATCATCAATCTTGGATGGGTTCCAGGCGGCAGCTTGGGATAGCAAGGATGGATGTCATTTTATCGTTTGATTTCGTCCGTAGCGGACCCTGCTCTTACGTATGATGTTTGAGGTGTATTGTATTGCTGTGACTCTGATTTAGCTTCTGGCGAGTGTAAGCCAACTCCATATACTCATCTCTTCTGTACATGTACTTGTAATGATATCCATTTTTGCGAACGCATCGAGATGCGCTTCTATCCCTATCGAGGCCCTTGTGCCCAAATAAGGATAGGACTGCATCTTGGGCGTGACAACCACCTATGTCCTTTTGTGCATACTCTTCTTTCTAAGGCCTTGATCCTCCTCCTCAAGACTAGAAGCATTCATAATAACTTCATGTTCGTGCGTAGATCTCTGAGGCAGCTGCAACGCGACCACCCATGCACTCCTCTTCAAGTTGGATACTAATAAGTTGTTTGATTCACTAAGATGAAATTATTTGCTAGAATTATTGCAGCACCAAGGGTTCCCTATCAAATTTAAAAAAATCTTGCCACACTATGCTTATACCTGATCATTTGTCGGGTCGGACTTTGCAAAGCCCGAAAAAAATCCCAAGCCCGAACCCAGCCCGAAGCCTGAAATGCACTCTTTTTTCAAGCCCGAACCCGGCCCGAAACCCGACTCGAGGCCCGAAAGCCCGATCCAATTGTTGTTGTTTTATTGTTTGCACGCGTAAGCCCGGCCCGAAGCCCGAAAGCCCAGCCCAAAATCCTTAAAAAGAGAATCCTGAGCCCGGCCCGAACTATCTTTCGGGCTGAAAAATGAAGCCCGAGCCTGGCCTGAATGCCAAGCCCGAATCCCGAAGGCCATTTTTTTGGGTCGGGTTGTCCATGCACATGTTTAAGTATGCTCCTCTTCTTCATCGAGTACCCTTAAGTGTATCTAGGGTGATCCCATATTGAGTCATGACATCCACCAGTGGGACTCTAATCGTTGTTTCTTTTTTTATCAGTGCCAACGACCCCTTTCAACCCCTCACAAAAAGACCCCACCTTCAACAATTTTGGACGAAAAGCCATAGATCTGAGCTCCTGGATATGCTTCTTGGTCTGGGCATATCCCTCCTTAGCTCATTATATGCGGATGATGTGGCCATTGTCATGATGTCACCATATTCAACGTCAATAATAAAAGAGGACATCGAGCGCTTTCCCGTGGTTCTTAATAGTTTCACGATGTCACCAACTTGTTAACCATTTTCTTAAAAGCCTTGTTGCTCACATCATATGTGACAATTGAAAGGTCAACTATATTTAAAGAGTTTCCCTCTAGGGCGCTTTGTATTCATCCTCATATATATTAGGTTATCGCTCTCCGGCCATTGTTTGAACAAGGCCTGTTTACAACACCTTGAGGATAAAATGAGGGCCAAGCTAGCCCTTTGGTGAGAGGGGGGGGGGGGGGGGGGGTCGTTATGGCTAGATGCACCATAATGGCCAAATACGTTTTTATGTTCCAGGTTATCTACCATATCACTTGTTTTGACATTCCCCAAGGTAAGGACAACTCACAACTCAGGAAGACCAGAAAAATCCCGAGGTTTTGACATGCTTCCTGGATGTAGGTCACAAGCCAAAGGATTTTTCCCTTGGAATCTTTGAAATCTACAAATGCAAGAAGTTCAATGTCCACAAAATTTTTGGCAACAATGACCGAATCAAACGCATTGACATGCAATGGGGCCTCTCGGACAACCACATTCATGATGTTTTTATTGCTTGTTTGGAGCAAGTTGCGGGAGGTCACTTTGCAGCACGAAAACTGGATGAAATTAGATAGAAATTCACGGCAGATGGTGTAGTCTGCCAAAACTGTGTAAGATACAATCTACTGGAGCCATCAACTCGAACATCCCTTAGCTGGTCTGGAGGCATTGCCCCCTAGGGTTTGGACTGCAAATAGATTACACCGGAGTGCTTGAATTAATCGTGGTCTTTGCCAATTATGTAAGCATGAGACGAAGACTGTGGATTAGCTCCGTTTCAAATGTCGCTATGCAATCCGGACATGGAGTATGTTAAGAAATTGGCTAGGTCCCAAGTAGATTTGTTTGGCTTGCCACAGCATCTTTCATTCGGTCAAAGAGTGGTGGATACACATGCTTGTGATGCCTGACCATGCTTTTCTCTTGGGAGTTTGGAACGAAAGAAATACACACACTTTTCCCGTAATGAATCTAAGAGTGTCCAAGTTTTTTTTTTTTTGCGAAATTCAGGGTGTCCAAGATTAAGGGTGAGGACTGAGGAGCGCACTTGAGTGTTCGCTGGCACAATTTTTTTGAGTAATTTAGTTCCGGAAGAGTAGCCCACTTTATCGACCTTCGTCGTCTTATTACCCCCTCCCCACACAAGACACACATCGATGAAGAAAAAATAGAAATGAAAGAGAAAAGCATAGGATGGAGCTAATTAAACTGATAAGCTGTTGCATTTTTCATCAGCATTGTTGTTCACTGTCAATAGATAGCATACAGATTAGCTCCAAGACCCATGAAACCGCTGAAGTCACACGCACAGGCCTGGCTAAAAAAAGAGAACATCATCCGACGCCCACAATTCCACGCGGAACTTGAAGGTGGAGCAATCACCTATAGCGAAGTCTTGGTCGCACCTCCAGCTAGACCCTCTCTTCTGGTTATAACCAGGGTAGTCTTGTATCTGAAAGTCAGCTTCCTCGACCATAGTCAGAGAGGACTCGGATGCTAGCTGCTCGATACCCCACATCGAGAACGGATGCTTGGTCTTGTGGGTGACGTGGATCTCGCCGTGTCGATAGAGCATGTGCCGCGCGGTGGCGAAGAAGCTCCTCACCAGCTCCTGGTGCGACCTAGAAGCCAGATCCAACGAGAGGTTAGTAAGAGGTTGAATCATAGAATCATAGGTAGATTACCACAAGAGAGTGCGCGTACTTGATCACATCCACTTTTTCCTCGCGTCCATTGAACCCGGCGTGAGGGAAGTTGAAGACGATCCGGTCGAACCATCTCAGCTGCAGATTGGCGTGGAGATTCATGTCTTTCACGTCGACGCCGTGCAGAACCGTGGCGCCCATCGCCTCAAGCTTCGTCACATTAGATGTTGCGTCGCTGTACTTGATGTTCAGGTCCGCTGTTCAAGAGGATTCATTGGACGGAGAAAGACAATGCACGCGGAGAGATAGTTCAGTGCAAACTTCAAACTAACTGAAGATCCAGGATCACAGAAATCACAGCGGCAAGATAAGGATAGGCATGCACGTATGACGCCAAAAGATAGCGCCGCTCGTAATCTTAGCAATACGAGCTGCGAGAGAGGAAGAAGAAAGGGCCGAACCATAGGAGTCCAGGGACGTGGCGACGAAGTTCGCGCCAGAGCCGAAGGCGGTGGCGAGCGCCAGCGAGAAGGAGAAGTCCCCATCGCCGACGATCAGGATGTGCTGCGCCGAGGAGTAGTGCTTCAGCCACTTGGTTTCCACCGCCCCATCGTTCCAAGCCACGGCCATCGCCTGCACCTCGCCGGAGCTTTGTGCCAGTGAGTGTGAGGAAGTGAGGGAGCGTGTGGGATTCGAGTCCAAGTGGAGGGGTTTTTGATCTTCATGGAAGGGAGATCAAGGGGCTGGGTCGCGCCTTGGGTTCTGCTGTGGAGTGATCTTGGGCCGGATGTCCTCCATAAATTCTGTGCTCGCGCATGGGATTCCAAAAATGCTGAGTGGATGGCCTTTATTATGAAATTTAAGAATTTTGAACGGGTCTATTTATGTTGGATCTTTTGGATTCAGTTTACGAAGTTTAAGCCTTTTTCTTTCTTGCAGGATTTCAAAATTTTGGATCGTATAAGATTTCGGCGGAAAGCATTAACAGATGAGAAGGTACAACTGTACACACTATCAAAAACATATACTCCACAAAAGAAAACTCCCTCCATTCTGTTATCCTCTATTCCTAAATACTTCCCCCGTCGGGTAAAAAGTGTACATATAATTCTTTTAGAATAAATTTTGGAGTGAAGTAAAACCTGCATTGAAAAAGTGAAGCCACCATCCCTCTTCTCTTTAATTATCCAATCCCATTAAGCTAAGTGCATTGAGGTAAGCAGATGAGTTATCAGTGCTAACAAATGAAGTACGCCTAACATATTTGGAAATCCTAAATTTTCCTAGATGCCCTATGCACCTGGACAGAGTATTACATATTTTTTTATTTACTCTATTCATGCAGGACTGCCACGTCATCAATTCATGCATGTTAGTTATAAATAAAATTTTGCATTATATTTTCTATTGACAATTTATGTTTTGGGCGATTGCAGCATACCTATGTATTTCATCCTTCACATTTTATTCGAAATGATATTTTGTTAATTGGAATCCGTTCTTCTATTCTTTTTTACATGCTTTTATATTTGCATCTTTTTACACTTGCATTCATTTTTCATTATTTTTAGATGTTCTAAGAACCTATTTATGCATATTTTAACAAGTTTCCGGTAGCAATGCGTGGGACATCATCTAGTTTATTTTAAAGATGATACCAAGTACATCCAACCTTTATGAGAAGTCGATAGTAATATATTTTTCCTTTATCAGAAATATTGTTGGGAACACCCAAAATATATATCACTTAGAATGACCCACAATTTGGGCAATATCTCAACATGCATTACTCAACATGCATTGCTTCTGCAAAATAAATATATCACTTAGAATGACCCTAATGACTCTGAGAAAAAAATATAACTAGAGCCAGAGAAAGGTTTTCGCCGATGTGGTGCTGGTGAGGGAGCACTTTTTTTGGGTATGTACACAACATGCCTCTTTTATCTCAGCTCTGACGCCCCACCCAAAGAAAAATTTGAACTCTTTAAGTTGGAAAGGTTTATTGAGCGAACAAATTCTAGATTTCATTTATCTTAATTATGCTTATGGACAAGATGAAATGACGGTATCAAAGGGAATCTGTTCCAATACAAGAGAGAAAAGAGGAGATGACACGATCATACGGAAGTGACACGTCTCGGGGGAAAGATGCATGTTCTGTGAATGGACACAAGCAAGCAAGCACTAAGGCACTTCCCAGTGCCCCATGATGGATAGGTGGTAAGCATGTCATATAAGCGAAAAATGACATGGTACAATAATTAAGGAGGAAAGAGAGCACTTTGGTGACCGCAGGAAGAACCAATGCTAACCACGTGAACATAGGCAAACCACTTAAATGAAAAAAGGTGACCAATGCATGAAAGATTTTATGTGCTAAATTATTAAATAAAGTGAGCTTAGCAACAACAAGTTAAGCACCTATGCATCGAGGAGTTGAGTTGCTAAGCTATTTAATGCACTTGGCACCCCATCTAAGCACCTTTGCATTGGAAGAGGTCTAAGGCTAACCATAGTGTTGGTATCTTAGATGGTAACATGCACTTGGGACTTGCAAACACGTTGATGTGGCGGACAATTAAAGAAGGAAGTATATACGATATCATAATAAATGCTATGTTACTAATGTGTAATGCATGACAATAAATAAGATCATCTATGATACTATAATGTATGATACCATGCACTATGAATGCAGTATCATATACTAGTATCATATGGATGAGACTAGTCACAATGGAGAGTAACTTACACTGGCAATATACATACCTCCATAGTGGGTAGTAACATATGTGTAGTGTCATGCAAAACTTCATTTATTAGGTTATAGACTCATTTTGTCTTGGCATGTGATGTTACTCATAGAATGAGTAACTAGCTACGTTACTCAATTTACCTCTCTCCTCATTAACTCATTGCCGCATAGGCAAATTTTCTGAGTCGGACCCGTTGTTACTCTTGAAGTTACTCCCAGTGTAGCCGGTCTGATACTACTCCCTCCCTCCAGGTACATATGGCATCTAAGAAGCCGCATCGCAACCTATGTGCATGGAGATTGGATGGAGGGTATTAAAACAAAACTTAATGGCAATAATTGTTGGAAATATGCCCTAAAGACAATAATAAATTGGTTATTGTCATATTTCCTTGTTCATGATAATCGTTTATTATCCATGCTATAATTGTATTGATCAGAAACTCAGATACATGTGTGGATACATAGACAACACCATGTCCCTACTATGCCTCTAATAGACTAGCTCGTTGATCAAAGATGGCTATGGTTTCCTAGTCATGGACATGAGATGTCATTTGATAACGGGATCACATCATTAGGAGAATGATGTGATGGACAAGACCCAAACTACAAATGTAGCATATGATCGTGTCAGATTATTGCTACTGTTTTCTGCATGTCAAGTATCTGTTCCTATGACCATGCGATCATGCAACTCACTGACACCGGAGGAGTACTTTGTGTGTATCAAACGTCGCAACGTAACTGGGTGACTATAAAGGTGCTCTACAGGTATCTCCGAGGGTGTCTGTTGGGTTGGCATGGATTAAGACTGGGATTTGTTACTCCGTGTGACGGAGAGGTATCTCAGGGCCTACTCGATAATATAACATCACAATAAGCCTTGCAAGCAATGTGACTAAGTGTTAGCCACATGATCTTGTATTACGGAATGAGTAAATAGACTTGTCGGTAATCAGGTTGAACTAGGTATGGAGATGGTGACGATCGAATCTCGGGCAAGTAACATACTGAAGAACAAAGGGAACAACATACGGGATTAACCGAATCCTTGACATAGAGGATCGATCGATAAAGATGTTCATAGAATATGTAGGAACCAATATGAGCATCCAGGTCCTGCTATTGGTTATTGACTGTAGAGGTGTCTCGGTCATGTCTACATAGTTCTTGAACCCGCAGGGTCTGCACACTTAAGGTTTGGTGACGTTTCAGTAGTATAGAGTTATGTATGGTGGTGACTGAAGGTTGTTGGAGTCCCGGATGAGATCTCAGACATCATGAGGAGCTCCGGAATAGTCCGGAGGTAAAGACTGATGTATAGGAAGTCCCGTTTTGGTCACCGAAAAAGTTTCGGGCTCATCGGTAGTGTACAGGGAGTGTCGGGAGGGTGCTAGGGGACCATCGGGAGGAGTATTTCGACCCAAGAGGCTACATGGGCTGTGGGAAGAGGTATACCAGCCCTTAGTGGGCTGGCCTAAGTCCTACAAGAGGCCCATGCGGCTGGAGTGTAAAGAGTTTCCAAGTGGGAAGGAGGAGTCCTAGTCCTACTAGGATTGGAGGAGGACTCCTCCTCTCCTCCTTGCAGAAGGCCAAGTGATGGCCCCTTTTGCGCCAAGTCTCCTCCCTCCCTACTCCTATATATACTAGATGTTTTGAGGGTTTTGAGACACAGAAAACAGCCACGTGCTGCCCTCTCCTCTAGATCGTAGTTTCTCTAAATTGGTTTCAGCGGTGCTTAGGCGAAGCCCTGCTGGAATAGCTCCACCACCATCGCCGCAACGCCGTCACGCTGCCGAAGAACTCATCTACCTCTTCGCTCCCTCTTGCTGCATCAAGAAGGTGGAGATCGTCATCGAGCTGTACGTGTGCTGAACGCGGAGGTGCCGTCCGTTCGGCGCTAGATCGGAAGGACCATGATCAAGATCGCGAGTCGATTCGTGATTTGATCGCGGGACGGATCGTGATGAGATCGCAGGATGGATCGTGATTGAATCGCGAGATGGATCATGATGGGATCGCAGGGCGCTCGGCGATTTGGATCACGAAGACGTTCGACTACATCAACAACGTTTCTTAACGCTTCCGGCTTAGCGAAGTACAAGGCTATGTAGATCCACTCTCCCTCTCGTAGATGCTCATCAACATGGATAGATCTTGCGTGTGCGTAGAAATTTTTCGTTTCCCATGCAACGTTTCCTAACAATAATTACTGTTATTTTGCCCGCTTGGAAAATTGAGAAGAGCCAAACACTACGTTAGTTTCCCATGTCATTAATTCCTAAAGACCAGCATTCAAATCTTATTTAATGTGTTAATTCGAACAACAACATGTAAAATGAAAATTAATAATCACGAGGAATAAGGATTTCCTTCCACGCATAGTAACTTATATATTGGGAATACTAAATTTTTATAAGATGCCCTATGCACCTGGACCGAGGGATTATATATGATACTCCTCAATATGAGTAGACCAATGATATATAGTTGCTAATGCTAATGATGGTTCATTAATTAGCATGTCATAATTAATGAATCGACGTGTGATAGACTAATTCGAACACCCCTCGGTACATAACCGCTTCTTATAAAAGTCATTATAGAAGTCTCCCTGTATCCATCTCATTCATCTTGAGAAATCCTTATATATTTTTGAGTCTCCTCCATCCATGTGGGGAAAATATGAGGAGAGCTGTGCAAATATGTTGCAAAAACTCCTTAAACCAATTGAGAAAAATTATACAGACAAAATGATGCATCATATAATGGTTATTGTCTCTTGATAATTCATATGAGAAAAACCTTTCAAGAAGGAGATAACTCATTGGTAAGTTTAGAGAACAATAAATATGCTTTGTATACTTTTCTTTAAAAAGGTGACATTTTGTTTGAAAGTATTGAATATGATCTTGAAAACATATTGCTTCACTAAAAATCATTATGAGAAACTTTGAGAGAAAACTCATAAGGGAAAATAGTATGATCTGATATGCAATTTAAAACTCCTTTAAACCCCATGGGAAAAAATAAGGATAAAATGATATGACATATGTGAACACTTGATATTTTTTTTCTCATTAACAACCTTTTTATGAGAAAGCAAGAGGCAAACCTCATGAAGGAAAAAAAAAGAGTACAATATATGTATAATCTTATGGTTATTAATAGGTTGTTATCTCGGATATATTCCCCTTGAACTTTGAAAATGTTACGGTTGTATCATACCAATTCCATGGACATGATCATGGAATGTGGAAGTAGGTAATGACATTGTGAATAATCTGTTCGCTTTTCACAAAATTCTGTATACAAATTATCTCCTCACTTTTTAGTAATTTGTGTGGATAAATAATATATGATTAATTTGTTTGTGATATTACCATATATATCAAATGTATTTTAATGATACATGCGATATTATCTTGCTACATAATAATATGTGATTCTATTGAATCTTAGCCACATGATTTTGAGTGTGGCCAGGCATTCTGCTAAGCCATGCACATTTTGCAATGGTTCATATAAAGTAGTTATTTTATAATGATGAGTGAAAGTAGCAATTAGGGTCTATATAGATGACTTTTGTGATGAGGCTATTCTAGAGAATCCAATATGTCATGTGGCATTGTAGGGATCAGATAAGTAGTCAGTATGAGTATATCACATCGGTCATATCTCGATTTTCCTAGTACAATTAACGAAGTCATGTTCTGAACTTTTGATATAAATGGATATCCCTTATGACAACCATATACCTTTTATTGGGGGTTTCACTTTGAACAAGGATAACAAAATATAGTGACATGCCTCACATAGTTTGCAATGATATGACTCTCTGATGTTAGTGAGCCATGGAACTTCAGGTCCTGATATCAATTCGTTATCACCCTAGGCCGGAATGGATTTGTATTCCCATCAGAGGTAATGTGATCATAGATGTATTTTATTGATATGATATAACCATATTGGATTTTTCATATATGTTCTGCATACATGCAAACTGATATGTATGTATTACTGAGAGAATGCTCTAGTTGTAATTTAAGAAAAAATATAGTTGAATCCAAAATTTTCATCTTGTCGGGGTTCATACCCCCGGTAGGCCAATGCGACGGGATGCTCCCCTCTCCGCTTCGAAGAAAAACCAAGTGACCGGCTGGTCAAAGACGGTCAGAGGACGCATGAGGCGGGCTGGCCATGGCTGGCGCCTCGCCCGGCTGGTCAAGCAGCCGGGCGGGTCCTCGGCCGGCTGATCATGCAGCCGACTGCCCACGAGCCGGCCCCTCCTTGTTGACTTTGGGACGGACACACCCTGTCCCATCCCTCTGTCTGCAAGTACGACAACGCAACGCGACTGGCGGGATGGGCGACACTGTGGCTACAGTGGTCACCCACGCATCGTCCCGCATGGCTATAGTTCAGCCGTCCGGACCGCTGACCCCGGTGATCGGTACCGGGCGGGGGAACAATGCCGGCACGCCTCCGTCACTCGATGGCCTGTCCCGGCGTGGCTACAGTGCCGCCGGCCGTACTGGAGACCTCGGCCGACTGGCGCTAAACGACGCCTCCCCAGGCAGCCCATGCCGGGGCAGGTGGGCGAGGACCAATTGCGGCGCCTATCGGCGGCCCCCAGCAGGGATGGAACTGCTCGGCTGGCGGGCCTCGCCCACAACAAGACGACACAAGCCGTGGGACCCTTGGCCAGGCGGAGAAGCTGCCAGCCGGGTCCCTCCATCCTAGTACCTAAATCATATTGTAAGAGCCAGGGGGTTAGCCTATAAACCCCCCCCGAGCCCCCGATGCAACGGGGACGAAAGGGGACGCACGCATACACGCACGGACGGAACCCTCGATTAAGAACAGACACATAGGAAGCTCCCATACCCTTCCCAGGAGCGGAGGTAGACGAGCCGGCTGCTCCTTTCCTCCTCCTCCAAACACAGCTCTAGGAGCACCTTTGTACACTTATCCACTCATCAACCGAATCCAAGCAGGATTAGGGGTGTTACCTCCCGCGGAGGGCCCCAAACCTGGGTACATCGCGTGTCTCCACCTTCTTGTGCCCAATCTCACACCCGGGGCTCATCGGCGTCCTATGGCCCCAACACCACCGATAAGCCACCCTATGGCATCTGTCGTGAGAAAACAACGATAGTTGGCGCCCATCGTGGGGCCATCCGCGGCGTCTTTCGGGTTCATGCTCCGGGCGGGACCTCTCGCCATTCCCCGCCACCGTCGCTCGTCCCGGCGAAACCGTGGGGGGCTCGTGGGGCTTGCTGCGGCACGCCCTGCGGGCAACTCCGACGGCCTAGCGGCCGACATCGACGCGCTCACCGAGCACTTCGGCAGGCTCAGCCTTGTCGAGGCTCCGGCCGCGGGTGAGTATCCCGCGGGGGTACTCGTCTATGCCGGCCCGCCCATAGCCATGGACATACTCGCTGCGGCCTGCCCCAACGGGTCCCGCGACCGTGAGGGGGTGATGGCCATCACCTCCTCCACCGCGTCAGGACGGGCACGGGTAATAGCTACCGCTGCCGCCGCCCCCGTCGGCACGTCCGACCCGGTCGGTGCGGCCCTCCGGGGCCTGAGCACTCCGATCGCCCCGACGGCAAACCCCGACACCGCCGCGGCTGACCTCGAGGCGGCTTGTCGCATCCTCTTCGAGGATGCCACCGCCCTCGCCGCCACGCGTCGCCGCATGAAAGCGGCGCAACGGGAGTACGCCTCCGCTTACGGCCTTACCTCGGCTGGCGCCGAGCCCAGCCGGCGTGGGGCCGTGCGCAATCATGGCCGCGTGGTCGCCGAAATCCTCGGCGGCAAAATGCCCGTCTACGACACCCCCAGGGCTAACCTGCGGGCCCTAAAGGTGGCCTACGAGGAACTGGACACCTTGGAGGGCGAAGAGCGTGCCACTCACGAGCGCCACATCAAGGAGCTTATCGATGCTGTTGATGCACAGTAGCATCGGCTCGCGCCAGGCGGCACCACCGCGGAAGGCCCCCGGCCCGAGCGCGAGGGCACGGGAACTATCGGCCGCCAGGTGGCCCAGTACTCCTGTTCCCCTCGCGTCTCCGGCCGCCGGGTTGAGGCAAACCACCCCCGGCCCTCTCAGATGCCGGGGAGTGAACAGCCGGCCGTTAGCAGCCGGCGCACCAACGAGCCGCCTCGCAGCGGCCGTCACCATGAAGCGCCGGCATCCGGCAGCCGGCGCAGCCGGACGTACACACCGCCTCCGTGATGCGGGTCGCGGCAATCAACGCCGCCTACCATCTGCCCCAAGCTTTCAGCCCGGCTAGGGCCGCGGGTCCCCCGCAGCAAGGACGATGCTCGCAATCGTATCGGCCAACTCACCCGAGGAGGGCTTGATCGGCCCGGCTTGCTTTGGCCCCCGAATCCACACCGAGCCGTTCCCAAAGGGCTTCACGCTCCCTAGGGACACCCCAAAGTATAACGGGGCCACCAAGCCAGAAGACTGGTTGATCGACTACACCACCGCAGTGGGCATCGCCAGGGGAAACAAACGCGTGGCCGTCCACTACGCCCCCCTCATGCTCATCGGCTCGGCCCGCACCTGGCTCAACAGCCTGGCGTCTGGCAACATCAACATGTGGACAGACTTCGAAGAGGTCTTCGTATGCAACTTCACCGGCACCTACAAGCGGCCTGGCCGGCCCCGAGAGCTCGCCATGTGCATTCAGGGGCCGGACGAGTCCCTCCGCGACTACCTCACCTGGTCGACCGAGCTCTGCAACTCCTGCGAGGGAGTGCCCGAGGTGCAAGCCGTGTAATACTTTATCGAGGGTTGTCGGTACGACACTCCTCTCAAGCTTAAGCTTCTGTGATCCAAGCCGGCCACGCTGGCCGAACTCATGACCAAGGCGGACAAATACGCCACGACCTATTCGGCCATCTGGGTCAAGACGACCCCGCCGGCCAAGGCGGCGACGACGCCGGCCGCGGCCCGGACGGTTGCCGACAACCGGCAGCCACAGTGCAACAAGCGCAAGAACAACCAGTCGGATCCATGCTACGAGAGCTGGCAGGTCAATACTGTCGAGGATCAAGAGCCGGCTGCCCAGTCTTTCGGCCAGCGCTAGCGCACCGGCAAGGCTGCCTGGCAGCCGAAGCTCACCTTCGAGCAGATGCTCGATCTTCCATGCAAGAATCACTCGGGGGCCAAACCCTCCACGCACATGCTCCAGCAGTGCAGCTTCTCATAGCGATTGGCCTGGGGGGACGGCCTCCCAGGTACTCCCGCACCGCCAGCCCGTGCGCCGGCCCCGGCCCAAGCTGCCGTCCCGGCGCCGGAAACGGCCCCAACCGACGGTCTCCTAGTCGACCAGTACCCCAACCAAGACGGTTGCTACGTCGTCTTCACTAGTGAAGAGACGGGCAAGCACGTGGAGCGCCGGATCCGCCGTGAGGTGAACGCCACCATGCCGGCAACTCCCCAGTTCATGCACTGGTCGGAGAAGACGGTCACATGGAGCCAGGCCGACCATCCCACGGTGATGCCGAACCCCGGCAGCTATGCCCTGGTCCTCGACCCCACCATCGCCACCAAGGATTGAGCCTGCCGATTTACGCGAGTGCTGATAGATGGTGGCAGCAGCATCAACATCCTCTACCTCGACACGATGCACAAGCTGGGGATAAAGATAGAAGACCTACAGGCGAGCTGGACGGTTTTCCACGGCATCGTGCCTGGAAAGTCTTGCTCCCCGGTAGGCAAGATTACGCTCGACGTCCTCTTCGGCGGACCCGGCCACTTCCGCCGCGATCCAGTACTGTTCGAGGTCGTGGACCTCGCAAGCCCCTACCATGCACTACTGGGTCGGCCGGCTCTAGTCAGCTTCATGGCGGTCCCGCACTACGCCTATCTCAAGCTCAAGATGTCGGGCCCCAAGGGAATCATTACCGTGAAGGGCGACTACAAGATGTCGCTCGAGTGCGCTCGAGACGGCAGCCGGCTAGCCGAAGCCCTGGAAGTCGTCGAGGAGAAGCGGTAACTCGACTAGCTCGTGGCCCTCGCCGCCAGCCAGCCGGCCGTGACGGCTCCTCCCTCGCAATCCACCAGCGAGGCCTCCTTCCAGCCGTCCAAGGACACCAAGCAAATCCTGCTCGACCCGGCCAACCCGGCTCAGTGCGTCACGATCGGCTCCCGCCTCAACAACAAATAGGAAGGCGAGCTCGTCGACTTCCTCCATGAGAATAGGGACATCTTCGCGTTGTCCCCCAAGGACATGCCGGGTGTTCCGAGGAAGTTCGCCGAGCACAAACTACACGTCCGGCCGGACGTCAAGCCGGTCAAGAAGCCCCTACGCCGCTTCTCCGAGGAGAAGCGGCGCACTATAGGAGAAGAGATCGCTCGGCTGCTCGCGGCCGGGTTCATCATGGAAGTGTTCCACCCAGACTGGCTGGCCAACCTAGTCCTGGTGCTGAAGAAGAACAAGACCTAGCGCATGTGTATCGACTATACTAGCTTGAACAAGGCATGTCCCAAGGACCCATTCGCCCTGCCATGGATCCATCAAGTTATCGACTCCACAGCCGGCTGGGACTTGTTGTCTTTCTTGGACGCCTATTCCGGCTACCACCAAATCAAGCTAGACCCGGAAGACCGGCTCAAGACCTCCTTCATCACACCCTTTGAGGCGTACTGCTACGTCACCATGTCCTTCGGCCTGAAGAACGCAGGCGCCACCTTCCAACGGTGCATGCAAAAGTGCCTCCTGCCTCAGATAGGCAGGAACGTCCACGTCTACGTCGACGACATCGTCGTCAAAACCAAGAAGCACTTTAGCCTCCTCGACGACGTCCGGGAGACCTTCGCGAACTTGCGCGAATACAAGATCAAGCTCAACCCGGAGAAATGTGTCTTCGGCGTCCCCGTCGGTCAACTCTTGGGTTTCTTCGTTTCCGCCCGCAGCATCGAAGCTAACCCCGAGAAGATCCACGCGATCGAGCGCATGCCAAAGCTGACCCGGCTCCGCGACGTCCAGAAGTTCACTGACTGTGTTGCCTCGCTCAGCCGGTTCATCAGCCGGCTGGGGGAGAAGGCTCTGCCCCTCTACGAGCTCCTTCGCAAGACGGCTCTCATCGAGCCGGGTCAAACCAAGAAGCCGGGCACCTTCAACTGGCCTGACTAGGCGGACGAGGCCTTCCGTGGCCTCAAGAAGGCTCTCATCCACGCGCCAATCTTGGCTGCGCCAGCTAAGAAGGAGCCGCTGCTCGCGTACATCGCTGCGACAACCTGGGTCATCAGCGTCGTGCTGGTGGTCGAGCGGCCGGAGGAGGGCAAGGCCTTGCCGGTCTAGCGGCCCATCTACTACCTCAGCGAGGTCCTCTCCGCATCCAAGCAGAACTATCCCCACTACCAGAAGATGTGTTACGGCATATACTTTGCTGCCAAGAAGGTCAAACAATATTTCCAAGAGCACACCATCACCGTGGTGAGCACGGCCCCGCTCGGCAAGATCATGAGCGACCAGGACTCCACCGGCCGGATCGCCAAGTGGGTGATCGCCCTCGCCGATCACGAAATCCGGTATGAGCCGAGAACCGCCATCATGTCGCAAGCATTTGCGGATTTCCTCGTCGATTGGGCGGAGACGGAGTTCGTCCCGCCTCCCCTAGACTCCACGCATTGGCGAATGCACTTCGACGGCTCGAAGATGAGGACCAGCCTGGGTGCCGGCATAGTCCTCTCCTCCCCAAAAGGTGATCAACTCAAGTACGCCCTCCAAATCCACTTCGCCGCCTCCAACAACGTGGCGGAGTACGAGGCCATCGTCCATGGCCTCCGGCTCGGCAAGGAGATCGGCATCAAGCGCATCCTATGCTTCGGCGACTCCGACCTCGTGGTGCAGCAAGTCTCTGGCGAATGGGACGCTAGGGATGCCAACATGGCCACCTATCGTTTCCTCATACAACAACTCACCGGCTCCTTTGAGGGCTACGAGTTCCATCATATCCCCCAAGCAGATAACGAGGCGGAAGACGCATTGGCAAAAATCAGCTCCACCCGGTAGGCCATCCCAGCCGGTGTCTCTCACGAGCGGCTTCTCAAGCCTTCGGTCAAGCCCTCCCTAGAGCCGGAGTCAATTTTCGTGCCGGCAATGCCGACGGCCCGTCAACGACGCCGGCCGCCTCCCTCACAGCTTCGTTGCCGGCTCTCGAACCGCCGGTTGCCTAGCCGGCTCCGGTCGAACCGGTGGCACACGGAGCGGGCGGACCCGATGACGCGGTCATCATGATGGTCATCGACCAGCCGGCCCCAGGGGCCGGCGAGCCAGGCCCGGTGGACGACCAACTAGCCTCGGGGGCTCCCGAGCAGGTCCTGGGGGCTGATCAACTAGTCCCGGGAGTTCTTCAGCCGGCTGCCATCGCAACCCCCTCATGGGCCCAGCCCATCTTGGCTTTCCTTTTACAAGACGAGCTACCTCCTGACGAGGCTCTGGCTACGCAGATCCAGCGCCGGGCCTCGACCTACAGCATCATCAACAATGAGCTTGTCCACCGCAGCACCAACGGCGTCTTCCAGCAATGCGTCGAGCCGGAAAGAGACCAAGAGATCCTCCTCGACATCCACCAGGGCGAGTGCGGGCACCACGCTGCCTCTCGGACCCTGGTGGCCATGGATTTTCGTCACAGCTTCTACTGGCCCATGGCTCTCGAGGCGGCGAAGAAATTGGTCGACGAGTGCGAGGGCTGCCAACGCTTCAGCGCGCAAAGCCACCTGCCGGCAATAGCCTTCCAAACCATCCCTCTCTCGTGGCCCTTTGCCGTTTGGGGGCTGGACATGGTGGGCCCCTTCAAAACCACTCGAGGCGGCATGATGCACTTGCTGGTGGCCGTGGACAAATTCACCAAGTGGATCGAAGCACAGCCCATCAAGAAGCTGGACGGTCCCATGGCCGTCCGGTTCATCGATGACATTACGGTACGCTACAACGTCCCCCACAGCATCATCACCGACAACGACACCAACTTTGCCAAAGGCGCACTCACATGTTTTTGCTCCAAGCAAGGGATCCGTCTCGACCTGGCCTCCGTCGCTCATCCGCAATCAAACGGCCAGGTCGAGAGGGCAAATGGCCTCATCCTATCTGGCATCAAGCCCCGGCTCGTGACTCCGCTGGTCAGGTCGGCCGACTGCTAGATCGACGATTTGCCGGCCATCCTTTGGAGTCTTAGGACCACCCCGAACCGTTTGACCGGCTACACCCCGTTCTTTCTCGTGTATGGGTCCGAGGCGATCATCCCCACCGACATCAAATTCGACTCGCCTCGGGTCGCCCTATACACGGAGAAGGACGCCAAGGAAGCAAGAGAAGACGGCGTCGACCTGCTCGAGGAAGCTCGCGAGCTAGCCTTGAGCCGGACGGCAATCTACCAACAGAAGCTCCGGCATTATCACAGCAAGAGGATCCGGCCGCTCTATTCCGCGAGGGGGACCTGGTCCTCAGACGGATCCAACGAACCGCCGGTCAGCACAAGCTGTCTTCCCCATGGGAGGGCCCGTTCATCGTCATCAAGGCACTACACAACATTGCGTACTATCTAATAGATGCCCAGAAGCCACAGAAGCGCAAGAGAGACACCTCCAACGAAGAAACGGAGCGTCCATGGAACACAGCACTCCTGCGCCCGTTTTACTGCTAAGGAAAAACCAATGTATGTATGTATCCCCGTCCTTTTGGGCTTATGAATGCAATGGGCGTCCCAAGCCGGCTCTTGGGGCGCGCCCCTTTTCATTTATCTCACAGCATTCCACACTCATCGGCTTCCCGGTCCGTCTCCCGAGCCCGGGGGCTAGCCGGCTGGACCTGGAAGTATCTCTCCGCAAAAAAGACTAAGTAATGTGATCTGGCCAAGCCTCCTCGCCCTTACCAGCTACAGACCGGCACCCGGCTGTCCGGCTGACGGGGCCTCGGGGCGGCAGGGTTCGGCTCGCACCAAAGATCGAAACGGGAAGGGATGTTTTCTAGGCCCAGCCGGACCCTTGCCGCATCTCTAGCCGCTTCACTTACCCCAAAAAACGCTCCGCGATTCCTAAGTTTCGAAATGGCTCCCTCGAGGCGGACGCTCCGACCCAGCCATAGACCGGCTCCCGGCTGTCTGGCTTGCGGGGCTGAGGCCAAAGGGGAAATGGAGTAGACGTGCAAGGGGTCGTGGCGGGTGAAAAAAGTGGTAAGGTGGAGGCGGCAAAAGTCATAAGGCATAAAACACAAAGTATTCATGACATAAAGCAAAACGGCCCACGGCCGGCATTCAATTCATTACATACACACCCCTAGTGGGTGGATCGAATCCAAGTTCAAAGTGCAGGAAAGAAGAATAAGAAAGAGCAAAACAGGAAGATGCCCGGGGGCTCAAGCCACCGGCGCGTCGCCAGCCGGTGCGTCGCCAGCCGACACATAGAGAGGCGGCTCGGTCCTCGTCCCGGAGGTGCTCGCGGCCTTCGGATCGGCCGCCTTGCCCTTCGTAGTAGCCTCCTCGGTCTCCACCGTCTCGCCGCTCGAGTCGGTGCTCTCGTCGGCAGCTTCAGCATCGTCCGGACCCTGGGGGATGCCAAAGGAGTCCTCGGGCAGCAGCTCCCCGTCTTCTCCAAGGGGCGGCAGGAACTCATCCGCGTCGACATACGACGCGAGCTCGTTCGCCCGCAAGACAAGGGCCGGCTCGCGAGCCTCCCGCTCCGCGGCTGGCACGTCCCGCATCGTCGCCAGCCGGGCGAGGTCCACCCGTCGGTACCATGAAGTGACGAACCGAAGCGCCATCTGCGCTCCGTCTCGGGCTGCCGAGGCCTTCCAGGCCTCGAGGCGGGGGACCGCATGCTCAAGCCAAAGGGCCACGCGATCTGTCGGAGCTCCGCCACGGCCCGGCCATAGCGCGGAGATGACCTCCTGGCCGGCGGTCTTGAGCCGATCCATGGTCCCCTCGAGGAAGGCCATCCGCACCTTGACGGCTATCCGGATCTCGTCCATGTCCCACGGGGCGTGCTCGTCAATGGAGCGGCCGCACTCCCGAAGGTACTCCTGGTGCTCCTCAACGGCACGCGAGGCGCGGTGATGAGTCTTTGGGAAACGCCCTGGGGGGAAGAAGAGAAGAAAGAAGACAAAAAACAAGATGAAGCTCGAGAGATGGCAAGAAAAAGGGCAACAAACGGAAGGAGACAAGAGGTCGACGCGTACCTTCGATCGTGTCGTCCACACCGATGGCGAACTGGAGCGCCTGCTCGCGCTCCTGCTTCCGGGCCACCTCCGAGGTGGCAAGGGAACTCCGGGCCTCCTTGAGCGCCTTCTCGAGGCGGGTCACTTCACCTTGGAGGGCAGTCATCCTCTGGGCGGCCTCGGACGCCTCCTTGACGTCCGCTTCCCGGGCCGCCGCCTCCTTGGCCGCCTCGGCCTTGAGCCAGCCCTTGGCCGCCTCCCCGTCGACCAACAGGGTGGCCTGCCGGTCCAGCTCCTTCCTGACCGCCTGGACGTCCCGCGTCAACCGGTCCCGGTCGGCCACGAGGCCGGTCAACTCCTCCCGAAGGATGGCCAGCTCGCCTGCATAGAGCAACCAACGTCAGCAGACGGCAACGGCTGCCGACTCCCGGGGGCTACATGCCCCCTCCCACAAGGGTGGAACTCACCTTGTACGTGCGCCAGCTCCTCCTCCAGGCGGTAGAAGCCATACTTGCCGCGGTCGTGGATGGCGACCGCCTCCGCAAAAAGCTTCTGCCGCAGGGAGGTCCCTTCCTGTTGCAAAGGAAGCAAAAAGTCAACAAAACACTCAAAGGAGATCCGGCCCGGCTGCCCGTCAGCTGGTCAGCCGGCCCGCATCTCGGGGGCTACACCCAGTGGGTGCGCTTGCGTGCCCCGACTGATAACTCGTAAGAGAAGAGGTCGACTCACCTCGGCGCGCTGAAGGGCGGCGTCCGCCGCCTCCGCGAACCGGGCCAGGTCCTGCCAGCACCGGTCCAGGACACTTCCCAGGTCCGCAAGGGAGGAAACTGGGCCGCTTGCTGGGGGAGCCGGCAGGGCCGGCTCGCTCGCCAGTGCATCCCAATCCCGACAGACCTCCTGCATCGACCGCAGGACTCGCCGGGCCCGGTCGTTCCTGCCGCCCGGACTCGCCGCGGCTCCGGTCGCTGGGGGCGGGTTGATAACGACGAGGGCCCAGGAGTCGCCTCCTGCCGCCCCCCACCGGGCATCGTCGCCGCCTCACCTGCCGGCTGCTCCGGCGCGTCGGTCGCGCGGGAGGGCCGCTCCACCTCCATAACGACCACCTCCAACGGCACCTCCGACGTCGCCTACGGAGCCAGCGGGATCACCTCCTCCCGGGCTGGCTCGGGGGCTGGCGGGGTAACCTCCGGCACTTCACGCCGAGATGCCTTGAGGGCCGGCTCCGTCACCGTCTCCCGCGCGGGCGGGGACGGCGGAAGATCCATGGCCGCATCTCGAGGCTCGCTGGAGGGGGGTCTTGCCACGCGGGTGGACTCCGCCGCCGAGTCCGAGGCTCGCGACAGCTCGGCCGCCCCTCTGCGCCGCCGGCCGCTTGAAGTCTCAGAGCATGCGGCCCCTCCCTGCGTGCCAGACTAGGAGGCTCGCAGCTGCGCGAGCTTCCTCTTCTCCTCCCTCTGGGTGGCCGCGTGCTCGCTGGCCAGCCGGCTGGCGGCATCTGCCTGCTCATCGGGCGCCCCCTCCTCTTGGAGCTCGATGGGGTCACTACGGCATCCAATCCTCGATCATCGACCGGCTCACAAGACAAAAACGAAAGATACAAGTGAAGAAGCGCAAATGACTTACGCGACGACGAGGGGTAGGGCCCGCTTGGCGCGAGGCGGCAACTTCCGCGCAACCACCTTGACCCGCTTCGGGTCGGTCGGTGTGTTGGGAGACGTAGTAGTAAATCAAAATTTTCCTACGTTCACCAAGATCTATCTATGGAGAAACCAGCAACGAGAGGGGAGAGATTGCATCTTCATACCTTTGAAGATCGCTAAGCGGAAGCGTTACAAGAACGCGGTTGATGGAGTCGTACTCGCAGCGATTCAGATCGCGGTAGATCCGATCAAGTGCCGAACGGACGGCACCTCCGCGTTCAACACACGTGCAGCCCGGTGACGTCTCCAACACCTTGATCCAGCAAGGAGGAAGGAGAGGTTGGGGAAGGGCTCCAACAGCAGCACGACGGCGTGGTGGTGGTGGAGTAGCAAGGTATTCCGACAGGGCTTCGCCTAAGCGCTGCGGAGGAGGAAGAAGAGAGGTAGGGCTTCGCCGTGAGAGAGAGAGATCAAATCCTGTCTCAAAACATCCAAAACCTCAAGTATATATAGGAGGAGGGACGTGGAGGGCTGGCTTGGCCTCTACTCCAAAGAGGAGATGGCCGGCCGAATTAAAGGGAGAGTCCACCTCCCACAAGGGAGGTGGATCTCCTCCTTTTAAATCCTTTTTGCCTTATCTCCTTATCTCCAGCCACATGGGCCTTTAGCAAAAGTATTTCCCAGCCCAATAAGGGCTGACACACTTTATCTAACAGCCCATGAAGTCCTCTGGTCGTCACACCCCTCCCGGGGGTCCTCCGGCACCCTCCCGGCACTCCCGGTACAATACCGATGAGCCCGAAAACTTTCCGGTGACCGAAACTGGACTTCCTATATATCAATCTTTACCTCCGGACCATTCCGGAGCTCCTCGTGACGTCCGGGATCTCATCCGGGACTCCGAACAACCTTCGGTAATCACGTATACCTTTTCCCTATAACCCTAGCGTCATCGAACCTTAAGTGTGTAGACCCTACGGGTTCGGGAGACACGTAGACATGACCGAGACACCTCTCCGGTCAATAACCAACAGTGGGATCTGGATACCCATGTTGGCTCCCACGTACTCCACGATGATCTCATCGGATGAACCACGATGTCAAGGATTCAATCAATCCCGTATACAATTCCCTTTGTCTATCGGTATGATACTTGCCCGAGATTCGATCGTCGGTATCCCCATACCTTGTTCAATCTCGTTACTGGCAAGTCTCTTTACTCGTTCCGTAATACATCATCCCGTGGCTAACTCCTTAGTCACATTGAGCTCATTATGATGATGTCTTACCGAGTGGGCCCAGAGATACCTCTCCGTCACACGGAGTGACAAATCCCAGTCTCGATTCGTGCCAACCCAACAGATACTTTCGGAGATACCCGTAGCGTACCTTTATAGCCACCCAGTTACGTTGTGACGTTTGGCACACCCAAAGTATTCCTACGGTATCCGGGAGTTACACAATCTCATGGTCTAAGGAAATGACACTTGACATTGAAAAGCTTTAGCAAACGAACTACACGATCTTTGTGCTATGCTTAGGATTGGGTCTTGTCCATCACATCATTCTCCTAATGATGTGATCCCATTATCAACGACATCCAATGTCCATGGCCATGAAACCGTGACCATCTATTGATCAACGAGCTAGTCAACTAGAGGCTCACTAGGGACATGTTGTGGTCTATGTATTCACACATGTATTATGGTTTCCGGTTAACACAATTATAGCATGAACAATAGACAATTATCATGAACAAGGAAATACAATAATAACCATTTTATTATTGCCTCTAGGGCATATTTCCAACAGTCTCCCACTTGCACTAGAGTCAATAATCTAGTTCACATCACCATGTGATTAACACTTACATCACCATGTGATCATATCATCATGTGATTAACACCCAATAAGTTCTGGGGTTTGTTCATGTTCTGCTCGTGAAAGAGGTTTTTAGTCAGCGGGTCTGCGACATTCAGATCCGTGTGTACCTTTGCAAACTTTCCATTTCATATTTGTAGATACTGCTCCCACGCTCCACTTGGAGCTATTCCAAATGGCTGCTCCACTATACGTAGCTGGATTTCTACTAAGAGTCATCCGGATTGGTTTTAAAGCTTGCATCATCGTAACACTTTACGATGAACTCTTTATCACCTCCATAATCGAGAAATATTTCCTTAGTTCTCAAGTTACTAAGGCTAACTTTGACCGCTGTCTAGTGATCCACTCTTGGATTACTCTTGTACCCCTTGACAGACTCATGGCAAGGCACACACAGGTGCGGCACACAGCATGGCATACTATATAGAGCCTATGGCTAAAGCATAGGAGATGACACTCATCTCTTCGTTATCTTCTGCCGTGGTCGGGTATTGAGTCTTACTCAATTTCACACCTTACAATACAGTCAAGAACTCCTTCTTTGACCCATCTATTTTGAACTCCTTCAAAAACTTGTCAAGGTATGTCTTCGTCGAAAAAACTTATCAAGCGAATAGATCTATCCCTATAGATCTTGATGCTTAATAAAATAGTAGCTTTATCTGGGTCTTCCTTTGAAAAAAAAAACTTTTCAAACAACCCTTCATGCTCTTCCAGAAATTCTACATCATTTCCGATCAATAATATGTCAACTACATATTCTTATAAGAAATTCCATAGTGCTCCCACTCACTTTCTTGCAAATACAAGTTTCTCATAAACATTGTATAAACTTAAACACTTTGATCACCTCATCAAAGCATATATTCCAACTCCGAGATGCTTGCTCCAGTCCATAGAAGGATCGCTGGAGTTTGCATATTATTAGCATCCTTAGGATTGACAAAACCTTCTGGTTGTATCACATACAACTCTTCCTCACAGAAACCATTACGGAAACCTTGTTTTGTCATCCATCTGCCAGATTTCATAATCGAAAAATGCAGCAACTGCTAACAAAATTTTAATAGACTTTTAGCATCGCTACAGATGAGACAATCTCATTGCAGTCAACTCCTTGAACTTGGCGGAAACTTCTTTGCGACAAGTCGAGCTTTATAAACGGTGACATTTCACCATTAGCGTCTATGTTTATCTCAAAGGTCCATTTGTACTCAATGACCCGCCATTCAACAGGCAAGTCTACCAAAGTCCATACTTGGTTTTCATACATGGATCCTTTCTCGGATTTCATGGCTCCTAGCCATTTGTTGGAATCCGGGCCCACCATCGCTTCTCCATAGTTCGTAGGTTCATCGCTGTCCAACAACATGATTTCCAAGACAGGGTTGTCGTACTACTCAGGAGCAGTACGCGTCCTTGTCGACCTACGAGGTTCGATAGTGACTTGATCCGAAGCTTCATGATCATCATCATTAACTTCCTTTTCAACTGAGTAGGCTCTACAGAAACATCTTTCTGTGTTGCGCTATTCTCTGGATGAAACAAAGGTTCAACAACCTTATCAAGTTCTATCTTCCTCCCACTCAATTCTTTCGAGAGAAACTCTTTCTCAAGAAAGGACCCGTTCTTAGCTACAAATACATTTTGCGCTTGGATCTGAGATAGAAGGTATACCCAATGTCTCATTAGGGTATTCTATGAAGATGCATTTGTCTACTTTGGGTTCGAGCTCGCTAGGTGAAAAACCCATTTTCACATAAGCGTCGCAGCCCCAAACATTAAGAAATGACAGCTTAGGCTTCTATCAAACCATAATTCTCACGGTGTCATCTCAACAGACTTAGATGGTGCCCTGTTAAAGTGAATGGATTTGTCTTTAATGCATAACCCCATAACGATAGTGGTAAAACGATAAGAGACATCATAGTACTCACTATATCCAATAGAGCACGACTACGACGTTCGAACACACCATCACACTATGGTGTTCCAGGAGGCGTGAGCTGTGAAACAATTTCCACATTGTCTAAAATTGCATACCAAACTCGTAACTTAGATATTCACCTCCATGATCATATCATAGACATTTATCTTCTTGTCACGATGATCTTTAACTTCACTCTGAAACTCCTTGAACCTTTCAAACATTTCAGATTCGTGTTTCATTAAGTAAATATCCCCATATTTACTCAAATCATCAGTGAAGGTAAAGAAAAACAACGATATCCACTGTGTGTTTCAACACTCATTGGACCACATACATCAACATGTATTAATTCCAATAAGCCACTTGCCCGCTCCATCATATTGGATGACGGGGTCTCAGTCATCTTGCCCAAGAGGCATGGCTCGCATGTCTCAACCGATTTGAAATCGAGTGAGTCAAAAAACATCCATCATCATGGAGTTTCTTCATGCGATTTATACCAATATGACATTACGTGGCAGTGCCACAAGCATGTGGTACTATCATTATTAACTTTGTATCTTTTGGTACCAATGTTATGAATATGTGTACTACTACGATCATGATTCGATAAACCATTTCGAGTGGGTGCATGACCATTGAAGGCATTATCCATGTAAACAGAATAACCATTATTCTCTAACTTATATGAATAACCGTATCGCACTAATCATGATCTAATCACGTTTATGCTCAACGCAAACACCAAATAACATTTATTTAGGTTTATCACAAATCCTGAAGGTAGAGAGAGCGTGCGATGGTGATCACATTAATCTTGGAAATACTTCCAACACACATCGTCACCTTTCACCTAGCTAGTCTCCATTTACTCTGTAGCTTTTATTTCGAGTTGCTAACACTTAGCAACCGAACCGGTATCTAATACCCAGGTGCTACTAGGAGTACCAGCAAGGTACACATCACTAACACGTATATCAAATATACTTCCATTGACATTACCAGCCTTCTTATCTACCAATCATCTAGGGTTTTTTCGCTTCAGCGAACATTCTCCTCATAACAGAAGCACTTAGTCTCGGGTTCGGGCTCAACCTTGGGTTTCTTCACTAGAGCAACAACTGGCTTGCCATTCCTGAAGTTTTTCCCTTCTTGCCCTTGCCCCTTTTGAAACTAGTGGTTTTCACTTAACCATCAACACTTGATGCTCCTTACTGATTTCTACCTTCGTGGTGTCAAACATCACGAACAACTCAGGGATTATCTTATCCATCCCTGGCATGTTATAGTTCATCACGAAGCTCTAGTAGCTTGGTGGCAGTGACTTGGAGAACTGCATTAATCACTATCTCATCTGGAAGATTAACTCCCACTTGATTCAAGTGATTGTAGCACCCAGACAATCTGAGAACACGCTCACCGATTAAGCTATTCTCCTTTATCTTGCAGGCAAAGAATCTTGTTGGAGGTCTCATACCTCTCAACATAGGCACGAGCTTGAGATCACAATCTCAGCTCCTAGAACATCTCATATGTTCTGTGACGTGCAAAACATTTTGAAGCCTCAATTCTAAGCCGTAATGCATGACGCACTGAACTATCACGTAGTCATCAAAAAGTGCCTGTCATATGTTCACAACATCTACAGACAACGCTTGAGGGAGTGATGCAGTTAGCGGTACATCAAAAACATAAGCTTTCTGTGCAGCAATGAGGACAATCCTCAGATCACGGACCCAGTCCGCATTATTGCTACCATCAACTTTCAACTTACTTTTCTCTAGGATTGTATCAATAAAACTGTGGAGCTACAGCGCGAGCTATCTACGACATAATTTGCAAGGACATTTTAGACTAAGTTCATGATAATTAAGTTCATTTAATCAAATTATTAATGAACCCCCACTTAGATAGACATCTCTCTAGTCTTCCAAGTGATACATGATCCATGTCAACTAGCCCGTGTCCGATCATCACGTGAGACGGACTAGTCATCCATGGTGAACATCTCTATGTTGATCGTATCTTCTATACGACTCATGTTCGACCTTTCGGTCTTCCGTGTTCCGAGGCCATGTCTGTACATGCTAGGCTCGTCAAGTCAACCTAAGTGTTTCGCATGTGTAAATCTGGCTTACACCCGTTGTATGCGAACGTTAGAACCTATCACACCCGATCATCACGTGGTGCTTCGGAATGACGATCCTTAGCAACGGTGCACAGTTAGGGTGAACACCTTTCTTGAAATTTTATTGAGAGATCATCTTATTTACTACCGTCGTTCTATGCAAATAAGATGTAAACATGATAAACATCACATGCAATCAATATAGTGACATGATATGGCCAACATCATCTTGCTCCTATGATCTCCATCTTCGGGGCACGATGATCATCATTGTCACCGGCACGACACCATGATCTCCATCATCATGATCTCCATCATTGTGTCTTCATGAAGTTGTCTCGCCAACTATTACTTCTACTACTATGGCTAACGCTTAGCAATAAAGTAAAGTAATTACATGGCGTTTATGATTGACACGCAGGTCATACAATAATGTAAGACAACTCCTATGGCTCCTGCCGGTTGTCATAGTCATCGACATGCAAGTCGTGAACCCTATTACAAAGAACATGATCAATCTCATACATCACAATGCATCACATCACATCCTTCTGGCCATATCACATCACAAGGCATATGCTGCAAAAACAAGTTAGACGTCCTCTAATTTGTAGTTGCAAGTTTTTACGTGGTTGCTATAGGTTTCTAGCAAGAACGTTTCTTACCTACGCCAAAACCACAACGTGATATGCCAATTGCTATTTACCCTTCATAAGGACCCTTTTCATCGAATCCAATCCGACTAAGGTGGGAGAGACAGACACCCGCTAGCCACCTTATGCAACTAGTGCATGTCAGGCGGTGGAACCGGTCTCACGTAAGCGTACGTGTAAGGTTGGTCCGGGCCGCTTCATCCCACAATACCGTCGAATCAAGATAAGACTAGTAACGGCAAGCATATTAACAAAATCGACGCCCACAACTGCTTTGTGTTCTACTCGTGCATAGATTCTACGCATAGACCTAGCTCATGATGCCACTGTTGGGAGACGTAGTAGTAAATCAAAATTTTCCTACGTTCACCAAGATCTATCTATGGAGAAACCAGCAACGAGAGGGGAGAGATTGCATCTTCATACCTTTGAAGATCGCTAAGCGGAAGCGTTACAAGAACGCGGTTGATGGAGTCGTACTCGCAGCGATTCAGATCGCGGTAGATCCGATCAAGTGCCGAACGGACGGCACCTCCGCGTTCAACACACGTGCAGCCCGGTGACGTCTCCAACACCTTGATCCAGCAAGGAGGAAGGAGAGGTTGGGGAAGGGCTCCAACAGCAGCACGACGGCGTGGTGGTGGTGGAGTAGCAAGGTATTCCGACAGGGCTTCGCCTAAGCGCTGCGGAGGAGGAAGAAGAGAGGTAGGGCTTCGCCGTGAGAGAGAGAGATCAAATCCTGTCTCAAAACATCCAAAACCTCAAGTATATATAGGAGGAGGGACGTGGAGGGCTGGCTTGGCCTCTACTCCAAAGAGGAGATGGCCGGCCGAATTAAAGGGAGAGTCCACCTCCCACAAGGGAGGTGGATCTCCTCCTTTTAAATCCTTTTTGCCTTATCTCCTTATCTCCAGCCACATGGGCCTTTAGCAAAAGTATTTCCCAGCCCAATAAGGGCTGACACACTTTATCTAACAGCCCATGAAGTCCTCTGGTCGTCACACCCCTCCCGGGGGTCCTCCGGCACCCTCCCGGCACTCTCGGTACAATACCGATGAGCCCGAAAACTTTCCGGTGACCGAAACTGGACTTCCTATATATCAATCTTTACCTACGGACCATTCCGGAGCTCCTCGTGACGTCCGGGATCTCATCCGGGACTCCGAAAAACCTTCGGTAATCATGTATACCTTTTCCTTATAACCCTAGCGTCATCGAACCTTAAGTGTGTAGACCCTACGGGTTCGGGAGACACGTAGACATGACCGAGACACCTCTCCGGTCAATAACCAACAGCGGGATCTGGATACCCATGTTGGCTCCCACGTACTCCACGATGATCTCATCGGATGAACCACGATGTCAAGGATTCAATCAATCCCGTATACAATTCCCTTTGTCTATCGGTATGATACTTGCCCGAGATTCGATCGTCGGTATCCCCATACCTTGTTCAATCTCGTTACTGGCAAGTCTCTTTACTCGTTCCGTAATACATCATCCCGTGGCTAACTCCTTAGTCACATTGAGCTCATTATGATGATGTCTTACCGAGTGGGCCCAGAGATACCTCTCCGTCACACGGAGTGACAAATCCCAGTCTCGATTCGTGCCAACCCAACAGATACTTTCGGAGATACCCGTAGCGTACCTTTATAGCCACCCAGTTACGTTGTGACGTTTGGCACACCCAAAGTATTCCTACGGTATCCGGGAGTTACACAATCTCATGGTCTAAGGAAATGACACTTGACATTGAAAAGCTTTAGCAAACGAACTACACGATCTTTGTGCTATGCTTAGGATTGGGTCTTGTCCATCACATCATTCTCCTAATGATGTGATCCCGTTATCAACGACATCCAATGTCCATGGCCATGAAACCGTGACCATCTATTGATCAACGAGCTAGTCAACTAGAGGCTCACTAGGGACATGTTGTGGTCTATGTATTCACACATGTATTATGGTTTCCGGTTAACACAATTATAGCATGAACAATAGACAATTATCATGAACAAGGAAATACAATAATAACCATTTTATTATTGCCTCTAGGGCATATTTCCAACACGGTGGAGCCGCTGGCCCCTCCTGGGACGGCCTTTTCCTCCGGCCTGCCGGCTCGGCGGCCAGGCCTCGAGGCGGGCGCTCCTTGCTCCTTTGGTCCGAGCGCACTGCAGTAGGAGGTCCATCGAGGATCATCAGCTCATCGTCGTCGTCGTCGTCATCCGTCCAATCGCGGATGGTGGAACCAAAAGGGAACTCACCCGCTCCGCTGGGTCCCCCGGCTGCTCCGGACCCACCGACCGCTCCGGACCCTCCGGCTCCACTGGGAGCGCCGCCTCGTGGCCCTGCCGGCTCGTTGGCCTCCCCGGAGGAGTCCACACCCTCTTCCGCGGGACCCCCCATCAGGAAGTCCCAGGAGTCGGAGTCCGCCCGCTCTGTCTCGAAGATTTACGGATGTGGGCCGTCTGGGGTGTTCTGTAGCACCAACCGCTACGATCAGCACCCCATCATAAGTTCTCCAGCCGACTGCCGGCTGGGGATATCAAGCAAAATAACAACCCCTACAAGAAGACTTACTAGTGGGGGCCGGTTGATGCGGTCATACGGGTCCATGCTGAACGACCATGAGGTGGGCTTCAGCTTGAACGTCGTGAGGGCGTTCACCCGCTTCGCCACCTGAGGCGGCGTCAGCTCTATGGTGGACTGCCGGCAGGGGTCGTGCCGGCCTGACATGTCGCATATCCGGTGCGGCCTCATCTAAAGAGGCGACACCCGACACGATATGAAGGCTGCCACCAGGTCAGAGGCAACCAGAAAGGGGAGGGAAGCGGGCAACACCGCGCCAGCACACTACGGCGCCCCCACACGCGTTGTTGATCAACGACTTGAGGTAGAGGAGCACGTTGAAAAGGCCAAGAAAAGGAAGAACTCCCAGATATCCCTCACAAAATGCCACAAAGGTGGAGAGATACAAGATGGCATTGGGTCCAAGATTGTGGGGTTGGAGATCGAAAGTTTCAATGAAGAGGCGGAAGAAGTTGCTTACCGGGAGCGTGAAGCCCCGGGAGAAATGCCAGAGGAACACTACTCGTTCCCCTGGCTACAGCGCCGGCACCAGCTCGCCGCCCGGCACATGGGCGGCCACCCGCTAGGGCGGTTGCAGCATCCGCGCCTTGCGCAGCTCCTCGATGTCGGCATCATTGACAAAGGATCCTCCCCAGCTGCCGCCGCGTCCGTCGGCCATCTCAGTGGTGGGGCGGCGTGCGGGCGTGTGCGCGGGCTCGAGCACGGCAGCGTGGGGAGAGGCGAGGTCAGGAGGCAAGGGGCAATGGCGAGAAGGGCAGCAAGGGGGCGAGCGGGGCGTGGGTACCCCTGCCCCCTGCCTTTCCCTCCCCTTTATAGGGGAGGACACGACCGGGAACGTGGGATCGTTTGTGCCCACGTTCCCCGGAAACCCCGCGCGAGTGGATGGTCCGGGGCCGTAACGGCCACCTCGGGGCGCAGAAGATCCGGTTCCAGCCCCGAGGCCTATCGGGCTATGCCTGGGCCCTAGCGAACTAGGCCCAGGCGACGTCCCGTCTCCCCTCGTGCGCAGGGCCCATCACGTCGTCGCGCTCCGCGTGGCGAGTCACGTGCCGGTGCGTGTCTCGAAGCGGCACGCCAAAAACCGAGGCGTCGGGTCCGGCGACTGGCCCGGCTGCCCCTTTGCCTTTGAGCCGGAAACAAGTCGGGCCGAAAGGAAGCTGCCGGCTCCCCACTGCCCGCCAGACGTGGGCTCCCGCCGGCTTAGGGGGCTACTGTCGGGGTTCATACCCCCGGGTAGGCCAAAGCGACGGGGTGCTCCCCTCTCCGCTTCGAAGAAAAACCAAGTGACCGGCCTGTCACAGCCGGTCAGAGGACGCATGAGGTGGGCTGGCCAAGGCTGGTGCCTAGCCCGGCTGGTCAAGCAGCCGGGCGGGTCCTCGGCCGGCTGATCATCCAGCCGGCTGCCCACGAGCCGGCCCCTCCTCTTTTACTTTGGGACGGAAATGCCCTGTCCCATCCCTCAGTCTGCAAGTACGACAATGCGACGCGACTGGCGGGACGGGCGACCCGGTGGCTACAATGGTCGCCCACACATCGTCCCACATGTCTATAGTTCAGTCATCCGGACCGTTGACCCCAGTGAGCGGGACTGGCCTGGGGAACAGTGCCGGCACGCCTCCATCACTCGATGGCCTGTCCCGGTGTGGCTACTGTGTCACCGGCCGTACCGGAGACCTCGCCCGGCTCGCGCTAAACGACGCCTCCCCGGGCGGCCCATGCCGGGGCAGGTGGGCGAGGACCAATCGCGGCGCCTGCCGGCAGGCCCCAGCGGGGATGGAACTGCTCGGTCGGCGGGCCCCGCCCATGACAAGACGACACAAGCCGTGGGACCCCCTAGCCAGGCGGAGAAGCTGCCAGCCGGGTCCCTCCACCCTAGTACCTAAATCATATTGTAAGAGCCGGGGGATTGGCCTATAATACCCCCCGAGCCCCCCATGCAACGGGGACGAAAGGGGACGCGCGCACACACGCACGGACGGAACCCTCGATTAAGAACAGACACATAGGAAGCTCCCATACCCTTCCCAAGAGCGGAGGTAGACGAGCCGGCTGCTCCTTTCCTCCTCCTCCAAACACAGCTCTAGGAGCACCTTTGTACACTTATCCACTCATCCAACGAATCCAAGCAGGACTGGGGGTGTTACCTCCCGCGGAGGGCCCCGAACCCGGGTACACCACGTGTCTCCATCTTCTTGTGCCCAATCTCGCACCCGGGGCCCATCGGCGTCCTATGACCCCAACACCACCGATAAGCCACCCTATGACATCTGTCGAGAGAAAACGACGACACATCTTAAGATGATTTTGTGTGTGTTTACGTCTTGTATGGACATTCATGATGAGTTCATCGATATACATTGACATGATGTAAGGAAATAAAATTTGGGATTCATTTGTTAAACACATAAACAATCATCATTATTCGAGTAATCATTTGTAAGGAAGTACTTATTTAGTCGGTAGTATCATATAATTCTATGACTATATGAAGTCATGAACCAAGTTTTGAAGTTTTACACAATACATGTCATAGTTTATTTTTGGAGTTAGAATTGTAAGCCCTTCAGGGACTTCAATATAGATATCATAAATGAGTAACTCATATGAGAACGTAGACATGACATCCACTAAATGCATGGGCAAAGTATTCGTACTAGCAATGATATTTAGTATTGAAACATAATTCCACTCATACCAAGAGGGTACGTTACATCGTAATCGATGTCGTGTCTCTATGTGAACCCTTTTGCTACAAGCCTCGCTTTATCACCACCTCATTTAATTTTTCTACGAATGAGAAGTTATTTGTATACCATATGGGAGATGGTTATGCGGATCATGTATTACTATGGTAAATACAACTCTTTTGTTGAACAATTATTACTTCCTAACTTGATTAAATTTTTTATATGAACCAGTGTGAGTGCAAGATGCACTCTACCATGGATTTTGGTTCATGACTCAACTGTTCTAGCAATTTTGAGAAGAGATATATTTCAATAAATGTTTTTTTCAAAATTGCCGGATTTCTACATTTATTAAGATGAAAAGAGTTGCTCAGTTAATTAGGGAAAACTGAGTGAAAACATATTTCCTGGTTAATTATGGATAACCGGATGAAAAACCATCACAACCGTTGAGCGATACACATTAGAAATCCCAGTCACACCACTCCAAAGGGACCTCGGCTAGACATCACAAAGGCGTCATCATCATCATCCCCACCCTAGAGGTGTTATCAATAAGTATAGTCTTTACGTTATATGATTTGGTGGAATCGATGAAATTTTGTGAAAGTGTATTTATTCCTTTTTTAACTCCTTGTGATTTTCCACAACAATGGAGTGAAGGCGTTACGGTGTCCGGCACTACAAATTTTGTGTAGGTCTACGTTGGGCTTTGGATGATGAGCATCCTACCAGGTGTCTTTCAACTTGATATTGAATTACATTTACTGGTTGAGGGTATAATTTCCTTTATTTCCACGAAAGCATGTGATAAATTATATCTTGTGTAGTCAGATTTCTTCCCCTCTTGCTCTCATTTTGGGAGAAGAGTAGTTTATTAGGTATTTCCAATCTCTCTAACATTTTACTGCAATAATACAAAAAATTGTGACACCTTTGTGAACACTAAATGTATGTGCTAGATATGTAGTGTGTTACAAGTATATGATTTTATGAACTATTATTCATATTCTTTAAGTTCATGGACATAAGGATCGAAAGTCAATGACATTCCGAGAGAAAATTTGCGCTCCAAGATCTTAGGTTTTCACCCCAGAGAATATCTGCGCTCAAAAAAAATTTACTTCAGCAAGGCAATCGCCAGGCACAACCAATGAAGGCCATACCTTGCGTTTTCACCCAAAAAGTCATTACTCGGTACCCGAGGAGTACCACAAAAGATGAAATCCTCCAGTGTTGCCACCTCCACTTATCACTGCTGCTCTTGAGAGTTATCTAACACCTGGCTGACTCCATTGCATCCAACGCTCTATATGTGTAAATTATCCTCCGATCTCATCCACCATGACCTTCTCCCCCGATGTCTTCATCATGGAAATCGAGAAGCCAACATGTCCCAAGGTGTGATAAGCCAATAGAGCTTAAATTGCACCACGCCCTCGGAACCTCATAGGATGATATGCACATGCATGACCGGAAACTAAACGATCCAGATATCTCAAGCAAAATCTCCAACGGCCATTCCGGAACACCTCGATGTCCAGATCGAGGAGGACCGATCACGCATGCTGTTGTCTAGATGCGGGAAGAGCACGAGGACCGCCACCGTTATCATCATGACATCAGGTCCATCAAGAGTGCTAAATTACAATTCGGTAAGAGCGGTCTTGTAATTAACTTGACTAAATTTGATAAGATATTTTACTAAACAATTATGGGCAATGCTCATGGAGTGAGTTCAACAACACTCACTACTGTAGGAATGCCTAGCAGTGGCGCGTGTAAAAAGGCCATCAGTGGCGAGCCAGGCTCCCAGTGGCGCCCGCCACTGACCTTCTGCCAGTTCTATAACCTCATTAGTGGCGGGGGGCCGCCCTCCACTGGTAGAGCCTCTGCATTGGTGGACGGTGCTACATGGCTCGCCACTGATTGTGCAATCTGTAGTGTCGGGTTGTTGCTAGTGCCCACCATTGATCTATTCACTGGGATTAAAGTATAATTCAGAAGTGGTCTTTGTTGACACACATTAGCATAAATGAAATAGTCGTGTGGATGGGAATCTGGTGGTGCAGAATCTAATGGTGGTGGGGGCATTCTCTACGGAAGTATCCCGGCAACACTTCCCCATGGGGCTCTCTGAGCCGGGCATCAAGATGTCACTTGTTGTAGCGCCCATTCCATAACCAAATGGGGACTACTCTGAGGTAGCATCCGAGCATCCTCTGCAACATTGGCCACAGAGAAGATGACGTTTGCCGCAACTTTTAGTTGTGTTTCGGCATAACTTTTGCACGAAATTGACTTTGTGCTCCCAGTGACCATACTGAGTCTTCCGTTCCATATTCTCCGCCTCTTGCAGCTCCCGCATACAATCTCTCCATCCGAACATTATATCGTCAATCCTTTTTCCCCGCGCCACTAACTTCCTCCGCCACTTCAACTCATGTTCATGAGAACGTTTAGGAGCCATGGAATCCCTTTAAATGTTGTCAGACGTAATGCATATCATTAAATCTTTACATGTGCAAATTTTGGCATGACATTTGCTTAACAATGGACATATTAAGTGCGAGAAATTTGGCAAAAAGAATTTAATTAACTTTTCACCAAAACATTTGCACTTAACATATCATTTCCTATTAAAAAAGTGGCACAAAACGCATTCATAAAACATTTGACATTGAATACTAGCACACATAGGAAACTAGCCCAAACTAACTCGTATCTGGCCCCACTAATTAGGCAAGATTATTCTAATATTGCACCATACGAGAATTTATCTTTCAAGCCCAAACTAACTCGTATCTGGCTCCACTAATTAGGCAAGATTATTCTAATATTGCACCATACGAGAATTTATCTTTCAAGCAAAACATATAGTTACAGCCAAGACATTAAGAATGTGATGTACCACCGTCACGCCGTGGAGGAAGCCGCTGAAGGGAGCAACCGCCATGCCATAGTTGGGCCACCGCGTGCGTCTGTCCCGCAGCCACCAGGTGCAGGAGCACCATCAATGACGCGGATCTGCACGTAGGAGGGGCGATAGCCGTCGGAGAGGACGAAGGAGAGGCATCAGAGCCGCGTCGGAGTTGGAAGAGACGTCGCCACCCAAGCCCTAGCCACGGGGAGCAGCCGTGGGTGAGCTCTCGAGGTCGTGAGAGGCGGATCTGGTTGGAGTAAAGGGAGGAGTGTGACGAGGGGAGCAGGGTAGGATGTTGGGCACTGGTGAGGAACACCAGAATTCCCCAGAATCAGCGGTGTTGGCGTTGGCGGCGATGCCGAGGGTTCACGGGAGGCATGGAGAGGAGAGACCGAGAGACATGAAGAATGAGAGGGTTGGGTTGTACGTGCGGCTAGGATTGGGTACGGTTTGGTGGGCTTTTGGGCCTGTTTCCCGTACGAGTGGGCTGCCACTGGTATTTTTGGGTCAGCGAAAAATTTGTCAAAACATAGCACTGTTGGGGGTCCTTTTCTGTCCGCCATTGCCATTTGAGTTGCCTGTGGCAGTCACCAATGGTTGCCCGTTGCTGATAGTTCTAGACAGATCTGATACGGGCCTAAAAAATAACAGTGGCCGATACTTCTTATCGGCCGCCACTCGTAACTCAATCATCAGTGGTGGATGACATTTCGGTCCGCCACAAGTAATATTTGTCCCACGAAAAATCTAAACAACTATAACAGTGGCATACATAATTTGGCGCCTGACATTGGTAAGCAAATAGCAGTGGCGGGCTTATTTTTGTGTCCGCCATTGCTAATGGCAGTGGAGGGTGCTACGCTTTCCACTTATTCGAGGTCACCTATAAGCCCTTTCTCAGTAATGTCTGTCTATTCAAATGTGTATCAGATATGCAAAAAATGCCAACGGTGCCCGACCTCAATGGAAATGGGTATTTGAAAAGTCCGATAATCACATTTTGGAGTTCCAAAAAATTCTGAAAACAATTCTACACATCTATATGGATGTATTATACATGTGTATAAAGTCTCGCATTGAAATACGTAATGGTGAGAGCTACACAAAAAAGATTAAATCCAACATTTCTAATAGTGAACAGTGCTTGTACCGTTCATTATTTCAAAATCGTGATTCTGTTTTTTTTGTACAGCCTACGAATCACAACCTTTTCAAAGTCGACTTTTGGAGCCCGACCACCATTGTGGGGGGTATTTTCAGAAAATAAAAATGCTCGTTTAAAAATTCCAAAAAGAACACTGTTCGCTGTTAGAAATGTTGGATTTTGTCTTTTTTGTGTAGCTCTCACCATTAGGTATTTCATCGCCAGACTTTGTACACAGGTAGAATACATCCATATGAATGCGTAGAATTGTTTTCGGAAATTTTTGAGACTTCAAAATGTGATTATCGGATTTTTCAAATACCCGCCTCCATGGAGGTCGGGCACCCTTGGCACCTCTATTGTAGACTTGATGACCCGTTGCGCCCATTGGGCAAAGGGCGAGAGGGAGCCAAGTATTGTGAGAATATTCAGACACCCAAGTCTTTACTGTCGGTACATAGATGTTTAGTTACAATGTGATACGCAAAAAAGTAGAAGCAATGAGCAGCAGAAAGACCCATTGCTGAACTCTCCATAGTGTCTATGGTTGGTGGTTTTCATTGTCCAGAACAGAAATTCCTTCGATATCATTGTCAAGGTTCCAGTAATACTTGTTTGTCTACTCGAGTTCATATTCTGATTGTGTAGTTGTATCACTAAGACGGTTAGCAACATATTTTACCTATGATAAAATATGTTTCAGATCATTGTTTTCGGATGTTGATCCGGCTGTGAAGTTGGTATTTATTATACGACAAAGTTCCCTCGCTACCATGCGATCTTCACCGAGGCTATTGTACCAGTTGTCGCTAAAATAGTCTATTATTCCATTTTTCTCTTTGTTCTGATGCTCTAGAGAATTACATTTTTGCTCAACCAGCTGTAATTTCTCGTAGTTTCGGTCTTACAGAATCTTGCTGTGAGTTCCTTTCATGTAATTGAGAGCTTCAGTTGCCAGTTGATGTTGATCTTCAGCTTCTTCAAGTTCATCATGCACATGGATGGATGTTGTTTTTTTAGACTGTTTTCCAGTTGGTGCTTACATCCATAGAAGAGAATTGTTGCACCAAGACCAGATGGCCTACCCTTTTGTGTTGACTATACTACATTTGGGAGGCCAAGCTGCTGCATCATAGCGTTGAGGAGCACCTTTGTTGCAATCCTCACTTTTTTTCCATTGTGGCTCCTTAATGACTAGGAAGAGTACACTGTGAGCAAGCGTAGTTTGTAACCCTACATTTCTTGTATGCATGTTAATTTTTTGAAAGACATACAATAGTTACAGTAACCAAGTGAATGTGTTGTATACCTATTTGTAAAGTGGACAACATGGACTTATTTACCAGGCGTTGCTAGTAGAAAATAAATTTGTTAATTTTTTTCTTCATTCGGCGCCATGCATTAAATTTGATCGTGGGAGCAAACCTGAGTTAAAATATTGTTTTGTCTCATTTGGTCTGAATAACAGTCCATGCTTATCATTTCATTTCTGCAGGTGTATTGCAAAGCAAGTTAAATTCGCTGGAATGAATCAAAAAGGATAATGCTACGTTTTTGCCTAAGTAGTAGAAAGCTGGTCCTTTTGTTCCTGTGTCTGGGAAGAACACCTCATTGGATAGAAATAGTACTCAGGATATATTTGGAAGTGACTGTAGCGGCTTTATCTACTGAGGATTCAGGCAAACAACTAACTTGTTGGCAAGATTTGTAGAGGCAGCAACGAGATCTTGGAATTGAGGCAACCATCACTGAAGCGAGCTTGAATGTAAAGAGCGAAAATAAAACTCAGCACCTGCAGTGGCAATCTCATTCATACTCCCAATCATTTTAGTAGTTCTCTTGAATTAATGGAACAAAGAAAATGGAATAATAATGAATGACTCTACATAAGCACTAAATTGGCAGCCTGCACATTTGTCTTTCTCTAAATTTTATTCCTATTTTTCTCAGTACGAAAACAACTTTGGATTTAGCTATGCCTATAAGTAAAATGTAAGTAGCACAAGCATTTAATGAAACGGTGCATAGACAAGCAAAACAGCAGTCCATTTGCCTGAGCTGACAAGGAGAAGCACACGAGCAAAGTAGGCAAAATCGAGGAGACGAAGGTGGACGTCTGGAAAAATAGACTTGAACCAAAAATACAACACAGTCAGCACACAGACATTTCATCAAACATCTTATAGGCAAGCACAAGGAGTAAGATCTAACCTCTAATGTGAAAGGGAGAACGCTGCGCCAACGTACATAGTGGGTCCCAGAAACGTTGCGACGACATATGGTTTGGCAGCCATCAAAGTGTCCCCATGAAGTAAGATTTTTTTCTTTTATTCTTTTTTCTGAAGCAGTTGTCAAACTGATAAACCATACGTTTCCTAATTTGATAGTTTAGAACCTGTCGTGGTTTTGTCACGGCAGATGTCCGAAGACTTAGGTTCGAGGCCATCGTTAAGGCGGTGGACTCAAAGGGGTTGATCGGGACGAAAGACACGAGTTTACCCAGGTTCGGACCCTCGAGAAGAGGTAAAAGCCTACGTCCTACTTTGTATGTATTGATTGGAGTATCGATTACAAGGGAGCATATTCGCTTGACCTAGCTCTCGATTGATTGGTTTCTAGTCTAAGCTGTCCCCGGGTCTTGCCTTTACATAGAAGGTCAAGACCCTGGGTTACACGAGTCCCAAGCCGACTATTACAACATGTCTGGCTCCGTCTCTAAGCTGTCTTGCCTACCTCGGCAAGCTATCTCCGGGCGGCTCTCCCGTCCGGGTCTTGCGCCATCTTTCTGTCTCCGGGCCTCCGTCTCAGCCCATCTAGTGAGCCGTTGTGCGGCCTAGCCTTCCTCTTTCATCCCACTTGACAGTGAGCCGCCAGGTATGACCCGGCCCCTCCTGGGCGGGTCTTACCACAAGGTTATATCCCCAACATTAGGCCCCAGGTTGATTTGAGCTTGCCCATGTCAATCGTCATTTCGCTCAGTGGCGAGTCTCACGTCCTTATCACCTGAAAACAGAAGAATTCATAACCCACCGTGACGTCATCTGTGAATATGCCGAAAAGATTCTGTGACGTTTGCAATGTATCTTCTCATTAAACGATCGGCCCGAAAATCAAGGTGTCCGCTTCGGTCAATCATCATTTCACCTCCTCGATTCCCGCGCGCACTGTTTGCCTTCCCATCTCTTAAATAGGGCCATGAGGGGGTCTTTTCCTTTTCTCCGCCGCCACCATCCTTCTTCGTCCTCCCGACGCCTGCGCTTCCTGAGCTCCGCCGTGCCGGTGGAATCTCGTCGTCGTCACCAACCTTGGCCACTGCATCAACCTGAAAGGTCCAGACTTTCGCCCGCGTCAACTACATCCGCGAGGTACCTCTCTCAACCCCTTTCAGATCAGGAGTTACCTCATTTGAATCCCTTCGAGTTCGCCGGGCTTCCATTAACGTGCTCTGCTTGTTCATCCAATCGTCCCTCATAATGCACACTGATAAATAGTCCTTCGAATCTCGCAATGGTTTTAATCTATTGCGACTGTCCATATAAAGTGAACAATATCTCATCCTGGATCTGTATCCTGCCCCTTTTCTTGCGTCATCTGCTTGTTTTTCCACCGCTCCTCTTTTAGGGTTGAATTAAGTTTGATTTTCCTTGCCTGTAGATCTTGTAGTCACAATAATAATGTGTGAACCTTATTTGTCTATCCTTAGCAATATTTGTAGCACATTATTGCCCACTTAACCCGCCATTGTGTTACCGGCTCTTTCCGCTGAACTGTACTTGGCGGCTTAGCACCATACTAATTTGTTTAGTCATAGCCTTCTTGATTGTTTGGTGTTTCTCTGACCCGCCATGTCCTTCACCTTTCACAGTTTGACCCACCACCATGTCACGAGCACCTTCATCCTGTGATTGCGTCGGCTCTGGAGTCACCGAGCAATTCTTATTGGTTTCGTAGAGGCAGGTACATTGCCGGCTCAGGATGTTATTCACTGGCGGGTTCCTGGGCCAAAGAGGAGACTCGCCCCTAAGGAAGGGGAGGTTGTCATATTTGCCGATCACCTTCTCCACGGTTTCAGTCCGCCCGGGTCAAAATTCTTCTGAGACATCCTCAACTTTTTTAATCTGCACCCTCAATACATTGCCCCAAATTCTGTCTCATGTGCAACTTCCAAGTCATGTGCGAAGTTTACTTACAAGAAGAGCCGTCTGTCGACCTCTTCTGTGACTTCTTTTATGTCAACCACCAAACGGAAGTGGCGGCTGGACCAAGCTTGGAGCTCGGCGGAATCTCCATCCAAGGACGAAGAGATCTGGCCTATCCAGATGTCCTCATGCCAAGCCACCCCAAAGACTGGAATATAACTTGGTTTTACTGCAAAGACACCTCTCCGGAAGGAGAAAATCCACTGTCGGGTTATCGTCCGACCCGGCTCTGTACTTCCACTGAACTTACGGACCGGATGTCCGCTACAACTCGAGCAAAGTATGCTCCGGCTTTCGCAAAAATCAAGGCCCTTCTGGCAAACGGTTTGACTGGAGTCGATTTGACCCGCTGCTGGATCTCCTGGAAAGTCTTGCCATTAAGCCAGCGTGATCGGCTTATGTGCAAATATACCGGCGACGAGAATGATCCTCTCTGCTTCAACCACACACCTCTGACAGAAGAGAACGTCATCTCTGCAGTTAAAGGACTTCTCCGTGAATCCTAGGAAGCTTGAAGTGCGATCGGGTTAAAACCCTTCTGCATCGCAAACCCAGCTCCGTATGTAAGGACGACTTTCAAAATTGCTTGCTATTTGTCTTAACCTTGTATACGACAATTTTACCTCTTTTGGCGGCTTTGCATACATGTCAACTCTAACTTCTAGAAGAAAAAGTACACCCCCACCCCCGCGAAGAAGAAATCTCAGGCGGGTAAAGTCTGTGGTCATAAGAAGAAAACTTCGGCTCAAGATCTGCTCGAGCTTGATGGTACAGAGGTAGAACTTGACTCCCATGGCCGTCTTTTTATGCAACTTACTGACAACGATTGTGCGCAGGAGGAGACAGAAACGAGCCACGCCAACGCCCCTGTGGTAACATATATTTCTTCCGACTCAAAAATCTTTCCACAAGAGATGATACGGCGGGTCGTCCAAAAAGTTCCTTTTTCACATCCTCTTGCTTACTTAGGTTCTGAATTTTCCTTGAAAAAGCAACAACACGACTCTCAGCGTTAGACCCGAAGCACCAACTCTGAGGATCTTATGGCCAGCTTACCTAACTCCCCGGCTCCGAGGGAGCGTCCTGCTGAGGTAATCTCTTACCAAAAATCTGCCTTATACTCCTGTATTGCCGCCATACTCTTGTGTTTTATTGTTTTAATTTATAGGAGTCACCTCCGTCGGCTGGCGACTCGACTGCCTCCAAACTTCCTCCTATGAAGATCAACCCAGAGTATGTCTTTTACTTTGTCGTGTGTACATTATTTGTACTATCTTTATACTGCGTAATGATTCTTTGCACTTCCAGAGCTCCCAAACGTAGGAAGACAAGCGGGTCAATCGTTCTTCCTACCGCCCAAAAACCGGCGACTACTGAGCTGTCTCCCTCCACTCATGCTGAATCTTTTGACGCTAATAAGGAGGCACCTGAGAACACTCCTCCACCTTCAGAGCCGGAGGATCACCGCATGGTGCCTTCTGAAAGTCTAGCGGCTGACCCTAAGCCACCCAGTCCTGACCGTCTCTTCCCGAAGTTACCATCACCGGAACAGGCTATCAACCCCCAACTCATCATGTATTGGCGAGACACTCCAGAAAGATCGATACTTGCTCTCCAGAGAAGCTTGACTTCAAGTTCCCCGTCTTGGAGAAGATGACTGAAGACGATCTGCATGCTGTCTATTTGAACCGCATCTCTGCCAGCCGAACCATGGAAACCAAGCTTGTTGGCTTGATGAAGAAAACTTTCATATCTTGTATTTCCCTGATACCTTTGTGTGGCCCCCAAGAGCCGGTTTAATATTGAAAATACTGGACCGGGTCTTCCAAACCTTGATGTGATGTAGAGAACCTTAACCCGTAGCTCTCAAGTAACGGGTTAAACTGTATGTAAGCCGGTACTTGCTTGAAAACTAGATCCACGTGTAGCCCCCAAGACTGGATCATTATAACAATGATGAACTGGAGCTTTAATATTTTGAGAAGTTTGTCGGGTGTAGCCCCCAAGTCCTGGTTATTATGATAATGATGAGCCGGAACTTCATCGTAGACTTGGAGAGAAAACACAGACATTAGCCCCCAAGTTCCAAGTATATTGCTTGCAATCTGCTTGGGACTTGTATCAGAATGAAGCCATCCTGGCGACTTAACTTTTATACTCTTTCCCTTATGTAATGCAAGAGGCATTAGACGCAGCTGAGTCTGAACGAGCCGGCTTAAGGGAAGACCTGACCACCCAAAAACCGCCCGAGCCACAGCCGAAGATAAATTACGGATGGCTGTTGAAAAACTTGAGAAGCTCTAGGTTGGCTTAATACACATATAAAAAGACTGCCGAATCTGAGCAAGCCGCCTTGTCCAAGCGCGTAAACGACACTGAGAATTAGCTTAAGCTTACCTCAGAAGAACTGAAGACTCTCAAGGGTCATATATCCAAGATGATTGTCACTATCTTTGGTAAGTATACGGCTTAGAAATTGTGCTTGTTTGAAAAAATGTTTGTCAGGCGGCTGACCACTTTGGACTTTTCTTTGTAGGTGAGAGAAGGTGCCAGCTTTCTTCTAATAGTTTGTTGAAATTGAAGGCAATATACACTTTGACTGAGCAACTATACATTGGAGCCCTCTGCACCATCAAAGCTATGATGACTGCCAAGTATGTTCCCAAATTCATGAAGGGGGTTATAGAAATTTTGTCAACCTTGCCTAAGCAGGTAGAGGAAATGAGGCGATCAGCCGCCAGGAGAGGGGCCATAGCTACACTAAGCCGGTCCCTGGCCTTTGTCCCTGAGGTAACCTCCGAAGAGATGATGAACGGCTTCCCCTCCAAAAAGGATGACGGTTCAGACTTTACTGAGGCAGATTATGCCAAATGTATCAAGGCCTCCAGGATACTTGCCTCTATACTCGTCGATGAGATGGATCTGACTCCTTACCAGGCAGCTTATGATGCAAACAACCAACGACTGCGCTGCCCAACTTTCGAAGCCAGTGACTTGATCCCTGCACGCCGTAAGCCGCTCTTCGCCCCTGAAGTTGATTCGTCTCCTATTTTCGACGATGCCCAATTCTAGGCTTTATTAAACTGTAATTGGGATGTGGATAATCTTCAGATCGAAGAGCATGAATACTCGGCGCAAGATGACCCGCCAACGTGTTAAAACTTGGTTGTTCTTGGCTGAATGTAACCCGGTCAGCTAAGCCGCCGAGATGTGGAAGTGTATGAAAAACTTTAAGTCCTTCGCCTTTTGAGCTCCTGGAGAGCCTTGTAATAGGCCTAGCAGAAACTTGATTGCCTTAGCCATCGTGCACCCATGAATTTGGAATCATCTTATGCACTTTCTATCTGCCTTGCATTCTTCACATAATGTCTTTCAACATACTTAACAACAATTCATCTCAGGAGATAGAACCTGCAAAACAAGACAGAATATACTCTGTAGTGTTTGTAAGGGTGGCTTGAAAAAGCACAACCCGGAAATAATAAAATCTTTTAGTCTTGCTTCTTTCATAACCTTGCTCTGACCCGACTTAATAAGCCGGCATGATATGCAATGCATAATGTAATGTATGATATGATGTATGATGTATGATGCAAAGGATAATGCAATGTATGATGTTCTTGCTTTGTCTTTCTTGTTTTCAAAAACTCATATGATGGTTCTTCCTGGCTGGACTCGATGCTTGAACTCATATCAATGCAGGGTCTATAACGAGAGTGACCGTCAACTCTTTTGAGCGGCTCAGGGTCTCTAGGAGTGATTAACTGATAAGAGCGCAACGAACCAGAAAAAGGCACATATGCCGGTTCTGCTGGGTGGACTCATAGCAATACCTTTTTTCCAGGCGAAAATTTATGAGCGCAACGTCCTAGAAAGAGACACAGACGCCAGTTCTGCTGAGTTGACTCGCTACTTGAACTCATAATAATACTCGACTTTCAGGCGAGGATTGATGAGCGCAACGCCCCAACAAGAGACACATTAGGGCATGAGTATCCCTAGGGCCCAGAAGCCCCACTCTCACGTGACATAGTCCGCCATTTGAACCTTAACCAGTGCTCAGGGTCTCTTGGCGAGATTAACTGACTGGTCCGTTGGTCAAACAGTGTCTCTAAGCGGTGATTAACTGGTAAGAGTTCGGTGGGTCACCTGTTGGAGAGGCCATCAAAAGGGGGTAAGTTGACAACTCGCTGCACCCCTAATGATCTAGTTGACCGAGTCAATGTTTGGGTCCTCGACCCGCCTTACAGTGGTTGAAAAGCCTGATCAAGAGGGTTGAAGCTTAACCCGACGGGTTAAAAGCCCCCAAACGACCTTGTCGATGGTATCAACTTGTGTCTCATCTTTATAAAGCACCATCTTGTGGATCGCCAACTTGCAAGCCATCGTCTTGTGGACTGCCAACTTGTAAGCCATCGTCCAGTGGACCATCAGCTTGTAAGCCGCGTCCAGTTTATTGCTATGGCTGAAGAGCCGACAAAGAGGGTGAGCAAGCTAAACCCGATGGGTTGGAAGCCCCCAAGTGATCATGTGAAAGTATACACTTTTGCCCAAATCTGCAATGCAAAAAATGGCAGAGGCCCCAGCTTGGAGGGATGCCAACTTTATTATATGAAAAAAATACAATAAGGGATGTATATACAACGATGGGAGTCGATGACTCCAGTATAGTAAGGCCACAGATGAGCGATATTCCATGGCCGATGGGTCTCCTGCCCAGAAGTATGTGACTCATTCCTTATGTCGATGAGATAATACAACCCATTGTTCAGGTTTCTACTAACCACAAAGGGTCGTTCCCGGGGGGGGGGGGATAACTCGTGCGCATCCGTATGATCTTGAATCAAACGTAACACCAAATCGCCTCCTTGGAATGTCCCGATCCAAACCCTCTGACTATGATAGCAACACAAGTCTTGTTGATAAATCGCCGATCAAGCTGCTACAAGATCACGTGCTTCATCCAGAGCATCTAACGCGTCCTGACGCGTCGTCTCGTTATCAGCTTCCACGTAAGCTGCCACCCATGGCGAGTCATGATGTATATGTTGGAAATATGCCCTAGAGGCAATAATAAATTAGTTATTATCATATTTCCTTGTTCATGATAATCGTTTATTATCCATGCTATAATTGTATTGATCGGAGACTTAAATGCATGTGTGGATACATAGACAAAACCATGTCCCTAGTATGCCTCTAATGGACTAGCTCGTTGATCAAAGGATGGTTAAGGTTTCCTAGCCATGGACATGACATGTCATTTGATAACGGGATCATATCATTAGGAGAATGATGTGATGGACAAGACCCAAACTACAAACATAGCATATGATCGTGTCAGTTTATTGTTACTGTTTCCTGCATGACAAGTATGTGTTTCTATGACCATGAGATCATGCAACTCACGGACATCGGAGGAGTGACTTGTGTGTATCAAACGTCGCAACGTAACTGGGTGACTATGAAGGTGCTCTACAGGTATCTCCGATGGTTTCTATTGAGTTGGCATGGATCGAGACTGGGATTTGTTACTCCGTGTGACGGAGAGGTATCTCGGGGCCCACTCGGTAATACAACATCACAATGAGCCTTGCAAGCAATGTGACTAATTGTTAGTTGTGGGATCTTGTATTACGAATACAGTAAAGAGACTTGCCGGTAACGAGGTTGAACTAGGTATGGATATACCGACGATTGAATCTCTGGCAAGTAACATACCGAAGAACAAAGGGAACATCGTACGAGATTAACTGAATCCTTGACATAGAGGTTCGACCGATAAAGATATTCGTAGAATATGTAGGAACCAATGTGGACATCTATGTCCCACCATTGGTTATTGACCGTAGAGGTGTCTCAGTCATGTCTACATAGTTCTCGAACCCGCAGGGTCTGCACACTTAAGGTTCGGTGACGTTTCAGTAGTGTAGAGTTATGTATGGTGGTGACCGAAGGTTGTTCGGAGTCCCGGATGAGTTCCCGGACGTCACGAGGAGCTCCGGAATGGTCTGGAGGTAAATATTCATATATAGGAAGTCCCAGTTTGGTCGCCGGAAAAGTTTCGGGCTCATCGGTAGTGTACCGGGAGTGCCAGTAGTGTACCGGGAGACCTCCGGGAGGGGTATTTCGACCCTAGAGGGTCCATGGTCTGTGGGAGAATAATAACCAGCCCTTAGTGGGCTGGTGGAACATACACAAAAAGCCCATGGCGCCAGGAGGAAAAAGCCTAAAGAAAAAAGGTGGAAAAAAGGCAAAAAGGGGGAGTCCTACTCCTACTAGGAGTGGAGGAGAAGTAGGACTTCTCCTCCTTGGCTCGGCCGGCTCCTAGAGGGCTTTGCCCTTGCACCAAGGTAACCTCTCCTCTCCTCCTATATATACGGGTGGAATAGAAGGGATTTGCACATAATTTACGACCACGTGCTACCCGTTCCACCGGTGCTCCTCTAGATTGGATTTTCGTAGTGCTTAGGTGAAGCCCTGCCGGAATTGCTCCACCACCATCACCGGAGCGCCGTCATGCTGCCGATGAACTCTCTCTCCTCTCCACCTCCTCTTGCTAGATCAAGAGGGCAGAGATCGTCATCAAGCTGCACGTGTGCTGAACGCGGAGGTGCCGTCCGTTTGGCGCTAGATCGGAAGGACCGTGATCAAGATCGCGAGACGGTTCGTGATGAGATCGCGGAACGGATCGTGATGAGTTCGCGGGACAGATCGTGATTGGATTGCGGGACGGATCGTGATGAGATCGCGGGATGCTCGGCGATTTGGATCGCGAAGATGTTCGACTACACCAACCGCGTTAATTAACGCTTCCCGCTTAGCGATCTACAAGGGTATGTAGATCCACTCTCCCTCTCGTAGATGCTCATCACCATGGATAGATTTGCGTGTGCGTAGGAAAATTTTTGTTTCCCATGCGACGTTCCCCAACAGTGGCATCATGAGCTAGGTCTATGTGTCGATGTGATCTCGAGTAGAACACAAAAGGTTTGTGGGCGTTGATGCTTAGATTGCTTCCTTCCTTGGTCGGATTTTGATTTAGCGGTATTGTGAGATGAAGCGGCCCGGACCAACATTACTCGTACGCTTACGAGAGACTGGTTCCCTCAACCGCAACTTGTTGCGTAGATGGCTTACGGGTGACAGTTTGTCTCACTTTAGTTGGATCGGATTCGACAAAGGCGGTCCTTGAGAAGGTTGAAAAGCAACTAGTGTATCACCGTTGTGGTTTTTGCGTAGGTGAGAATTGTTCTTGCTAGATACCCGTAGCAGCCACGTAAAACATGCAACAGCGATTATCACGACTTGCATGTCGCTGAATACGGCAACCGGCAGGAGACATAGGGTTGTCTTTAATTATTGTATGACCTGCGTGTCAATCATTAAGCGCTATGTAATACTTTACTTTATCGCTAAACGGTAGCAATAGTAGTAGAAGCATGCAGGGCGTGACAACCCCGATGGCGACACGTTGATGGAGATCAAGATGATGGAGATCATGGTGTCATGCCGGTGACGATGGAGATCATGCCGGTGCTTTCTAGATGGAGATCAAAAGCACAAGTTCATGGCCATATCTTGTCACTTATGATTTGCATGTGATGTTAATCCTTTTACGCACCTTGTTTTGCTTAGGACGACGGTAGCATTATAAGTTGATCCCTCACTTGAGTTGGTGAATTTGGATCATGTGACACTCAGATGACCTGAGGGATGTCAATTTGAGTGGGAGTTCTTAAGTAATATGATTAATTGAACTCATTATCATGAACATAGTCAAAGTGTCTGTGCAAATTTTGTTGTAGATTACTAGCTCACATTGTAGCTCCCTTGTATTTTTATATGTTCCTAGAGAAATAGAGTTGAAAGATAATGGTAGCAATATTGCGGACTTGGGTCCGTGATTTGAGGATTGTCCTCATTGCTGCAAAGAAGGCTAATGTCCTTAATGCACCGCTCGGTGCGCCAACCCCTCTAGCGTCGTCTGTAGATATTGTGAACATCTGATAGGCACGTTCTGATGACTACTTGATAGTTTAGTGCGTCATGCATTACGGCTTAGAATTGAGGCTCCAAAACGTTTTGAACGTCACGGAACATATGCGATTTTTCTAAAGAGCTGAAATTAGGATCTCAGGCTCATGCCCGTGTTGCGAGATATGAGATCTCCAACAAGATTCTTTGCTCGCATGATGATGGAGAATAGCTCAATAGTTGAGCATGTGCTCAGATTGTCTGGGTGCTACAATCGCTTGAATCGAGTGGGAGTTGATCTTCCAGATAAGATAGTGATTGATACAGTTCTTCAAGTCACTGTCACTAAAAGAACTTGGTGATGAACTATAAAACGCCAGGGATAGAAATAATGATCCCTGAGCTGTTCGCGATGTTTGACACCGCGAAGGTAGAAATCAAGAAGGAGCGTCAAGTGTTGATGGTTAATCAAGCCACTAGTTTCGAGAAGGGAAAGAGCAGGGAGGGAAACTTCATGGATAGCAAGTCAGTTGCTGCTCCAGGGAAGCAACCCAAAGTTGAACTCAAACCCGAGACTAAGTGCTTTTGTTATGAGGTGAGCGGTCGCTGAAGCGGAACAACCCTAGATACTTGGTAGATAAGAAGGCTGGCAACATCGACAGAAGTATATTTGATATACGAGTTGTTGATGTGTACCTTGCTAGTACTCTTAGTAGCACCTGGGTATTGGATACCGGTTCGGTTGCTAAATGTTAGTAACTCAAAATAAAAGCTACGGAATAAACGGAGAACTAGCTAAGGGTGAGGTGACGATATGTGTTGGAAATGTTTCCAAGGTTGATGTGATCAACATCGCACGCTCTCTCTACCTTCAGGATTAGTGACGAACCTAAATAAATGTTATTTGGTGTTTTGCGTTGAGCATGGACATGATTAGATCATGTTTATTGCAAATATGGTTATTCATTTAAGTTAGAGAATAATGGTTATTTTGTTTACATGAATAATACCTTCAATGGTCATGCACCCAGTGAGAATGGTTTGTTGAAATCTTGATCGTAGTAATACACATGTTCATAACATTGATGTCAAAAGATACAAAGTTAATAATGATAGTACCACATACTTGTGGCACTACCACTAAATGTCATATTGGTATAAAGCGCATGAAGAAGCTCCATGCAGATGGTTCTTTGGACTCATTCGATTTTGAATCGGTTGAGACATGCGAACCATGCCTCTTGGGCAAGATGACTAAAGGACCCCGTTGGATGGAGCGGGCAAGTGATTCATTGGAAATGATACATGTTGATGTATGCAATCCAGTGAGTCTTGTAGCGTGCAGTGGATATCGTTATTTTCTTACCTTCACTGATGATTTGAGTAGATATAGTGTATGTTTACTTAATGAAACACAAGTCTGAATCGTTTGAAAGGTTCAAGCAAATTCAGAGTGAAGTTTAAAGATCATAGTGACAAGAAGATAAAGATGTATGCGATGTGATCGTGGAGGTGAATATCTGAGTTACGAGTTTGGCATACAACTTAAGACAATGTGAAAGTTGTTTCACAACTAACGCCACCTGGAATGCCATAGTGTGATGGTGTGTCCGAACGTCAGAGTGTATGTTTACTTAATGAAACACAAGTCTGAATCGTTTGAAAGGTTCAAGCAAATTTAGAGTGAAGTTTAAAGATCATCGTGACAAGAAGATAAAGATGTCTGCGATGTGATCGTGGAGGTGAATATCTGAGTTACGAGTTTGGCATACAACTTAAGACAATGTGAAAGTTGTTTCACAACTAACGCCACCTGGAACGCCATAGTGTGATGGTGTGTCCGAACGTCATAGTCATGCTCTATTGGATATAGTGCGTGCTATGATGTCTCTTATCGTTTTACTACTATAATTTTGGGGTTATGCATTAGAGACAACTACATTCACTTTAAATAGGGCATCATCTAAATCCGTTGAGATGACACCGTGTAAATTATGGTTTGATAGAAATGTAAGCTGTCATTTCTTAATATTTGGGGCTGCGACACTTGTGTGGAAAATGTTTTCACCTAATGAGGTCGAACCCAAGGCGTACAACTGCATCTTCATAGAATACCCTAAGATCAGTTGGGTGAACTTTCTACCTCAGATCCTAGTGCAAAGTGTTTGTTGCTTAAACTGATCCTTTCTCGAGGAAATGTTTCTCTCGAAAGAATTGAGTGGGAGGAAGATAGAACTTGATGAGGTTGTTGAACCTTTGTTCAACCAGAGAGTAGCGCAGCGCAGAAAGATGTTTCTGTGAAGCCTACGTTAGTTGAAGAGGAAGTTAATGATGATGATCATGAAGCTTCAGGATCATGTTACTATCGAACTTCGTAGGTCGACAAGGATGTGTACTGCTCCTAAGTGGTACGACAACCCTGTCTTGGATGTCATGTTGTTGGACAACGATGAACCTACGAGCTATGGAGAAGCGATGATGGGCCTGGATTCCGATAAATGGTTGGAGGCCATGAAATCCGAGATAGGATCCATGTATGAAAACAAAGTATGGACTGTGGTAGACTTGCTCATTGGACGACAGGTCGTTGAGTACAAATGGATCTTTAAAATGAAGACAGACGATGATGGTAAATGTCACCATTTATAAAGCTCGACTTGTAGCAAAGAAGTTTACGACAAGTTCAAGGAGTTGACTACGATGAGACTTTCTCACTCGTAGCGATGCTGAAGTGTATTGGAATTATGTTAGCAGTTGCTGCATTTTTCAATTATGAAATCTGGCAGATGGATGTCAAAACATCGTTTCCTTGACGGTTTAATTGAGGAAAGGTTGTATGTGATGCAACCAGAAAGTTTTTGTCAGTCCTAAGGATGCTAAAAGGTGAGAAAGCTTCAGTGATCCTTCTATGGACTGAAGCAAGCATCTCGGCGTTGGAATATATGCTTTAATGAGGTGATCAAAATTTTGATGTTTATACAAAGTTTACGAGAAACTTGTATTTACAATAAAGTGAGTGGGAGCACTATAGAATTTCTGATAAGTATATGTGGATGACATATTGTTGATCGGAAATAATGTAGGATTTCTGGAAAGCATAAATGGTTGTTTGAAAAGTGATTTTCAAAGGAAGACCTGGATAAAGCTACCTAATTGTTGAGCATCAACATCTATAGAGATAGATCAAGATGCTTGATGAGACTTTCAATGAAGTACATACCTTGACAAGATTTTGAAAGAGTTCAAAATGGATCAGTTAGAGAAAGAGTTCTCGCCTGATTTGTAAGGTGTGAAGTTGAGTGAGACTCAAGGCTCGACAACGGCAGAAGAAAGAGAAAGGACGAATGTCGTCCCCTATGCCCTAGCCATAGGCTCTGTACAGTATGCCATGCTGTGTACCGCACCTGTGTGTGCCTTGCCATGAGTCTGTCAAGGGGTACAAAAGTGATCCAGGAGTGGATCACTTGACAGCGGTCAAGATTATCCTTAGTAACTGAAAGACTAAGGAGATGTTTCTCTATTATGGAGGTGATAAAGAGTTCGTCGTAAAGAGTTACGTCGATGCAAGCTTTAACACCAATCCGGATGACACATAGTAGTAATCTGGATACATATAGTGGAGTAGCCATTTGGAATAGTACCAAGTGGAGTGTGGTAGCAGTGTTTACAGTTTGACATAGGGATTTGCAAAGTACACACGGATCTGAATTTTACAGACCCATTGACTATAAGACCTCTCTCACATGCAAAGCATGATCGAGCCCCAGAACTCATTGGGTGTTAGATTCATAACAATGCGAATCACATGGTGATGTGAACTAGATTATTGACTCTAGTGCAAGTTGGAGACTGTTGGAAATATGCCCTAGAGGCAATAATAAATTAGTTATTATCATATTTCCTTGTTCATGATAATCGTTTATTATCCATGCTATAATTGTATTGATCGGAGACTTAAATGCATGTGTGGATACATAGACAAAACCATGTCCCTAGTATGCCTCTAATGGACTAGCTCGTTGAACAAATGATGGTTAAGGTTCCCTAGCCATGGACATGAGATGTCATTTGATAACGGGATCACATCATTAGGAGAATGATGTGATGGACAAGACCCAAACTACAAACGTAGCATATGATCATGTCAGTTTATTGCTACTGTTTTCTGCATGTCAAGTATGTGTTTCTGTGACCATGAGATCATGCAACTCATGGACATCGGAGGAGTGCCTTGTGTGTATCAAACGTCACAACGTAACTGGGTGACTATGAAGGTGCTCTATAGGTATCTTCGATGGTGTATGTTGAGTTGGCATGGATCGAGACTGGGATTTGTTACTCCGTGTGACGGAGAGGTATCTCGGGGCCCACTCGGTAATACAACATCACAATGAGCCTTGCAAGCAATGTGACTAATTGTTAGTTGCGGGATCTTGTATTATGGAACGAGTAAAGAGACTTGCCAGTAACGAGGTTGAACTAGGTATGGAGATACCGACGATCGAATCTCGGGCAAGTAACATACCGAAGAACAAAGGGAACATCGTACGGGATTAACTGAATCCTTGACATAGAGGTACGACCGATAAAGATCTTCATAGAATATGTAGGAACCAATGTGGACATCCAGGTCCCGCCATTGGTTATTAACCGTAGAGGTGTCTCGGTCATGTCTACATAGTTCTCGAACCCGCAGGGTCTGCACACTTAAGGTTCGGTGACGTTTCGGTAGTGTACGATTATGTATGGTGGTGACCTAAGGTTGTTAGGAGTCCCGGATGAGATCTCGGACGTCACGAGGAGCTCCGGAATGGTCCAGAGGTAAAGATTCATATATAGGAAGTCCCAGTTAGGTTGCCGGAAAAGTTTCGGGCTCAACGGTAGAGTACCGGGAGTGCCGGTAGTGTACCGAGAGACCTCCGGGAGGGGTATTTCGACCCTAGAGGGTCCATGGGCTGTGGGAGAATAATAACCAGCCCTTAGTGGGCTGGTGGAACAGCCACAAAAAGCCCATGGCACCAGGAGGAAAAAGCCTAAAGAAAAAAGGTGGAAAAAGGCAAAAAGGGAGAGTCCTACTCCTACTAGGAGTGGAGGAGAAGTAGGACTTCTCCTCCTTGGCTCGACCGGCTCCTAGAGGGCTTTTCCCTTGCGCCAAGGCAGCCTCTCCTCTCCTCCTATATATACTGGTGGAATAGAAGGGATTTGCACATAATTTACGGCCACGTGCTACCCGTTCCATCGGTGCTCCTCTAGATTGGATTTCCGCAGTGCTTAGGCAAAGCCCTGCCAGAATTGCTCCACCACCATCACCGGAGCACCATCACACTGCCGATGAACTCTCTCTCCTCTCCAACTCCTCTTGCTGGATCAAGACGGCGGAGATCGTCATCAAGCTGCACGTGTGCTGAACGCGGAGGTGCCGTCCGTTCAGCGCTAGATCGGAAGGACCGTGATCAAGATCGCGAGACGGTTCGTGATGAGATCGCGGAACGGATCGTGATGAGTTTGCGGGAAAGATCGTGATTGGATCGCGGGACGGATCGTGATGAGAACGCGGGACGCTCGGCGATTTGGATCGCGAAGATGTTTGACTACACCAACCGCGTTTCTTAACGCTTCCCTCTTAGCGATCTACAAGGGTATGTAGATCCACTCTCCCTCTCATAGATGCTCATCACCATCGATAGATCTGCGTGTGCGTAGGAATTTTTTGTTTCCCATGCGACGTTCCCCAACAGTATATCACTTGGTAGCACAGCTTCTGCACCGTAAACCATGAAAAAACGTGTATAACTTGTTGATCTGTTTGGGGTAGTATTGATGCTCTAGAGGATAGAGGGTAATGCCTAAACCCAACAACCCGGCGTTCGTTGCAACGGAACCATCAGCCGGGGTTTGATTCCTCTCAAGATTTCCTTGTTAGCACGCTCTGCCTGACCATTGGACTAGGGTTGAGCAACAGCAGAGACGTCAAGCCGAATGTGCTCACTTTCATAGAAGACCTCCTTAGCCGCCTTGGACAAATTTGTTCCATTGTGTGTGATGATACTATGAGGATAACTGAAACGATAGATCAATTTTTTTTGACAAACTAAACCGCTGTGGCTGCATCACATTTACCAACTGGCTTAGCCTCCATCCATTTGGTAAACTTGTCCACCGCCACCAAGAGGTGGGTCTTCTTATCTTAAGACCTTTCGAAAGGTCGAACCATATCAATCTCCCAGACTGCAAATGACCAAGTGATCGGAATCATCCGTAATTCCTGAGCCGGCACGTGAGCACGTCTTCCGAACTTCTGACACCCGTCACACTTGGTGACCAGGTCCTCTGCATCTTTAAGAGCCGTCAGCCAAAAGAAACCATGCCGGAAAGCCTTAGCCACCAAGGACTTTGAGCTAGCGTGATGACCGCAGTCACTGGCATGTCTTTCATTTAAAATCTCCCTACCCTCTTCAGGAGAAGCACAACACTAAAAAACGCCGGTAATGCTACACTTATGTAGCTCGCTGTTAATGATGGTCATGGACTTAGATCACCTTACTATTTTCCGTGACAGAGTCTCGTCCTCAAACAACTCGCCGCGAGTGAGTTACGCCAGGTAAGGTAACATCTAGTCCGGAATAGCATGTAGAGCCGCCACCAACTATCCTTCCGATTCAGGTACAACCAGATCCTCCTCTGAAGGTATTTTAACAGACGGGTGATATATCACATCCAAGAAAACATTTGGCGGCACCGGCTTATGTTGGGAGCCCAGTCTTGACAATGCATCAGTTGCCTTGTTCTTGCGATGGTCAATATGATCCACCTGATAACCCTTGAAGTGACTAGCAACGATATCCACGGCATGACGGTAAGCCGCCATCCGCGGGTCCTTAGAGTCCCATGTGCCTGAAACTTGTTGTGCCACCAGGTCTGAGTTGCCAAGGCATCTAAACCGGCTCAAGTTCATCTCCTTTTCCACATGAAGTCCATGAAGCAAAGCTTCGTATTCAGCTGCATTGTTAGTACAAGGAAACATCAGCCTTAGCACGTAATAGAACTTATCACCCTTGTGGGAAGTTAAGACAACTCCAACCCCCGATCCTTCCAACTGTCTCGACCCATCAAAGTGAATTATCCAATAAGTGTTATCCGTCTTCTCCTCCGGCGAATGACACTCCGTCCAATCGAATATGAAATCCACCATTGCCCGAGACTTCACAACTGTACGATGCACATACTTTAGATTCAGAGGCCCAAGCTCCAACGCCCACTTAGCAATCCTGCCTGTGGCCTCCCTGTTTTGAATTATATCACCTAATGGGGCAGAGCTAACCACCGTGATCTGTTGTCCAAGGAAATAATGCTTCAACTTGCGGTTTGCCATGAACACATCGTATATTAACTTCTGCCAATGTGGGTACCTTTGCTTGGAATCTATGAGAACCTCACTGACATAGTAAACCAGCCTTTGAACCGGGTATTCTTTCCCTGCTTCCTTGCGCTCTACCACAATCGCGACGCTGACAGCCCTATTGCTAGATTCCATGTAGAGGAGTAAGGGCTCTTTCTCAGCCGGAGTAGCCAAGATCGGCGGCTCAACCAACTATTTCTTGAGCGCTTCAAGGGCTTCGTCCACAGCCTTACTCCAGACAAAGTCATCCGTCTTTTTCATCATTTGGTATAGAGTAATTAATAGCCTTCTCCCCTAGGCGGCTGATGAAGTGGCTTAAAGCGGCAATACGACCCACCAAGAGCTGCACATCATTGATGCTCGCCGGCTTAGCCACTGACGTGATGGCCTTTATCTTGTCCGGGTTGGCCTCAATCCCTAGCTCCTAAACCAAGAAATCCAGAAGTTTACCTGGAGGAACTCCAAAAACACACTTAGCTAGGTTAAGCATGATTTTGTAGAGCCGTAGGTTGTCAAACGTCTCCTTCAGGTCGTCGAGCAACGTCTCCTTCTTTCTTTACTTAACCACAATATCGTCCACATAGGCATGAACATTGTGTCCAATCTGACCTGTGAAGGCAATTCTGCACATAGCGTTGATAAGTCGCCTGCGCATTCTTGAGCCTGAAAGGCATAAACACATAGCAAAAAGGCCCAAAAGACGTTATAAATGACGTCTTCTCTTGGTCTTTAACTGCCATCTAGATCTGGTGATAACTCGAATAAGTGTCCAGGAAGCATAAACTCTCGCAACCCGTCGTTGCATCAATAATTTGGTCGATCCGGGGGAGAGCAAACGGGTTAACTGGACAAGCTTTGTTTAGATCCGTGTAATCCACACACATACGCAATGTGCCGTTCTTGTTAAGCACCAGCACGGGATTTGCTAACCATTCCGGGTGAAATACTTCCACGATGAACCCTGTTGCCAAGAGCCCGGTCACCTCTTCTCCAATTGCTTTACGCCCTCTTCATTGAAACGATGAAGGAACTACTTGATCGACTTAAACTTGGGATCCACATTAAGGTGGTGCTCAGCGAATTCTCTCGGTACACCCGGCATGTCAGGCGGTTTCCATGCGAAGATGTACCGATTCTCACAGATGAATTTGATGAGCATGCTTTCCTATGCAGGTTCTATGTTAGCCCCGATAGTGAACTATTTTGATGAATCACCAAGAGTAAAAATCACCAGCTTGGTGTCATTCGCTGCAAACTTCAAAGGCGGCTCAGACTCCGTATTGTGCTTCTTCAATGGAGCCATATCTGACGGGTCAACATTTTCTTTATAGAACTTGAGCTCGGCCTCCGTGCAACTTGATTCTGCATAAGTTGTATCTCCTTCCTCACACTCAATGGCCACCTTCCGATCATCGTGCAGTATAATCATTCCATTGAGAGCCGTCATCTTGAGTTGTAGATAGACATAACAGGGCCTGGCCATGAACTTCGCAAAAGCCGGTCGGCCAAACAGGGCATGATACGGGCTCTTAATCTTCACCACTTCAAACCACAAGGTCTCTACCCTATAACTATACTCATCCCCAAATGCCACTTTAAGCAATCTTTCCCACTGGATAAGCCCACTTGCCTGGCATCACTCCATGGAAAACTGTCGATGATGGCTTAAGAGCCTTATCAGTTAACCCCATCCGCTGGAAAGTGTCGTACTACAAGATATTGATGATGCTGCCCCCATCCATCCATACTTTCATAAACTAATAGCCCCCAACCTGAGGAGCTACAACCAAAGCCAGGTGACCCAGATTATCAACCCGCGGTGAGTGATCCTCCCGGCTGAAAGTGCGTTATATCGACTAGAGGGGGTGAATAGGCGATTTTTATAAATTCATCACTTGAGGAATTTCAACTTTGAGGAATTTGAAATGTGATGAATAACTAACAGCGGAATAAGTACTCAGTGCATAGAATCCATAGCGGCAGCATAGTCATCATGATGATATGAAACATGCACAAGTTGTGAGTAGCGAGATACAGTATAAGTAGTGATGAACAAGGTGACTTGAAGAATTTGAGGTGAGGAAATGGTGAGAGTCTTCAGTCAAATTCTTCAAACAATAACGATCAATTTCATCAACATGTAAATGAGGAATAATGGAGTTGAGGAAATAGAACCAGGTAGCCTGATGAAGACAATGATTTGATGACCTAGTTCCAACTGCTGTGACAGTCGTACGTCTGGTTTGGAGCGGCCTGGTATTTAAACCAGAGGACACACAGTCCCAGGACACACAGTCCTTACCGTATTCTCCTTGAGCTAAGGTCACACAGTACTTGCTTAACACTCGTGGTAAGTCTTCAGGGCAGACTTCCAAAACCCTCACAAACTGGTCACCCGGCGATCCACAATTTTCTGCTGGATGCTCTAGACCAAGGTCACTTCGTGATCCCCAATTGACTACAGGATACACTAGACCATGACGCCCAACCGTCTGGAGGATACACAATCCTCAAAGGTAACAAGCGTCGGTTCCACACAGGAATTTCTTCAGTGATGCTCAATCACTTTGTGTTGGTGGTTTGATTATGGGGTTTTCCTCACTATCGGACAAAAGCCCTCGGAGGATGGGATGCTCTCAAATGACAAGTGTCAGTTCTCTCTCTGAGCAACCAACCAACTGGTGGTTGTGGGGGGTGGCTATTTATAGCCGGGGGCGCATCCAGACATGATATGACATTAATGCCCCCAATTGATATGACCGTTATGTGGATCGGAATGATTGGGGACAACGGGCGCTAAGCACAGCAACGGTCGGATTTTTGAATAGTGAAAGTCCTCAGACATATCACGTTCCTCACTTGTAGGCAATTCGCACTGGCGAAGTCCTAACTCGTCAGTCAGAACAATTTCCTCAGAAACCAGAAGAACTTCGTCTCTGTCACTGAAGAACTTGACTGAGCTGTAAGAGGTTTCCAAAAGCTTCACTCAATTGGATATGTAGGTTGAGGATTTTGGAGTTGAGCATTAGTTGGAAATTTTCTTAGTATTACCTCAGCCCCCTTTAACAGTATGGTGGTTCCTATGACTCAAGGAAAGGAAATGAAACTACGAAAACAAAAGTCTTCACGCTTCATAGTCCTCGTTCATATCTTCAAGGTCACACCGATTTCTTCAGTATAAAGTCTTCAGCAAAGACTTCAACACATTAGTCTCATCAACTTGTAGAGCCTGTGTACACTCACGAACACATTAGTATCTTAACCTATAAGTCTTCAACACACCAAAATCACTAAGGGGCACTAGATGCACTAACAACGGCTCTATGTGATTTGATATTCCGACCACTTCAAGTATCGTGGGAGAGCCAGCATGGCCGCATTAACCGCCCTCTTGTGTAGCTTCTGATCCCTCTTATCAAGGATCATAGTGAAGACGTGATACTGCCCTCCGCTAAGTTGCTTCGGGTTACTCTGGTATCTTGACTGATTGTTCTGCTGCTGACCACCATTGCCAGTCTGCTAGTGATGATTTCCTTGATTGCCTTGACCCTGGTAACCTGAACCCAAACCGTCGGTACCAAAACCGGCTCCTGAGCTGCCCGACGGTCCATTGCCATTATTATGGTGCTATCGAAGACCATGTTCTTGGAACTGTCGCATGATGCTGCAATCCTTCCATTTGTGGGTTGCCACCTTATCGGGCCGGCTGTGCTCTAGGCAAGGCTTGTTAAGCACCTCTTCCAGGTTGAAAGGCTGAGGTGCCTTACCCCTGTTAAACGATGGCCTAAAATTTCCGTTACCTCAGGCACGATTGTTCCCGATATTTGTATTCGCCACTAATTCCGACCCGCCATCCGGGTTCTTCCGTTTGCCCTGGTTGTCGTTCCCAGCACCGCTCTATTGTTGATTCCTGCCATTCTTGCCTTTCTTGCCCTGAGCCGACTTGTCATCATACGAGCTCGGGTTCTTGGTGGTATTTGAATCCGCATATTTGGTGAGAGCCGTCATGAGCTCACCCATATCTTGACAGGAACGCTTCAACCGCCCAAGCTTCTGCTTAAGGGGTAAAAAGTGGCAGTCCCTTTCCAAAATCAGAACCGCCTGAGACGCCGAAATATTTTTAGACGAGTGGATCACCGTCGAGACCCGCCGGACCCAATGATGGTCCGACTCTTCTTCCTGCTGCACACAGTGATCAAGATCCACAATCGTCATGGGTTGCTTGCAGGTTACCCTGAAATTCTTTATAAAATGTGCTTTCAACTCGGCCCAGGACGTGTTGGTGTTAGGTGGCAAACCCTTCAACCAAGTGCGAGCCGGTCCTTCTAACATCATGATGAAGTATTTCGCACAAACCGCCTAGCTGACATTCAACATCTCCATGGCGAGCTCATAGCTTTCGACCCAGGCCTCTGGGGCAGATCGGCCGTGTAGTTAGGTACCTTCCTCGTCCCTTTGAAGTCTTTAGGAAATCGCTCATTCCTTAAATCCTTCGTAAGACACGGCACACCAACTTCCCTGGATGAGACGCTAATGGGAGGGTTTGTCGGTGCCGGCTCAGGCATCTCCGAGAAAACCGTCACGGGTGTTGATCCTCGCTGAGCCCGTACCCTATCCACAGCATATGGACCATCCCATCCAGGCATGTTACCGTCAGTTGGGTTACGCCTCTGCTCACTGCTAGACACCGCCGGCAACTCTATACGCAGGCTGTAGCTACGGCTATGAACCGGCATGGAGTGCACCCGCCCCCGGCTGTACGTATACTTCTCCTGCTGAGCCACTAATGTCTGCAATAGACTAATTGCATTTCACGCCTCTTCAGCGAACAGCGTTCCTTCGGCCAAGGGGAGGGCGTCGAGCCTGGCTACCGCTGCTATCATATTCTCCACCGGGTTAGAGTAATGGTCGGGCGGCGTCACAATCTGTCGTGGCGGGGTCCTTCTCGGCGGGTCTGGCTGCCGCGGCACCTCTGCGGCCCGGGTCACCTTCGGCGGTGTATTTGGTCCGGCTCCAGGAGTGTTGAAGAGATTTCGAGCCTGAATAGGGAGACCGACCTGGGTCCTCTACGCTGAATCGCCTCCGAAGCTCACTGGGCCAAGCTAAAATAGAGAGCCTCCGCCCTCAAGCGTTCCGACTCAACATTCATCTGAACCTGGAGTGCGTTAATATCCTCCTGGGCCTGAGCCATCTGTCCCTTGATCCGGATGATCTCGACATTGCGCTCTGCTTGGTTTCCGGCTATAACCTCCATGGCCATCAAGGCTGATATCTCATCCATGAGTTCTAGCAAGACTTGAGCCCGTGGTTTAGGAAGATCGGCCTCAGGTGCCGCCGCTCCGGACGTTGTGCCGTTAGAAGCCGGTGTCAGGCCTACCATGAACACGGCAGCTCGGCTCAGCAGGTAGTAGGGCTCCGGAATACTGCTGCCATCGGCATAGCCCCCTAATCCGCCGTTGTGAAGCAGGTAGATTGAGTCTGCGTCCTTGCTTGAGGATCCTTCATGCGAGAAGTCCAATGTTTCCCCTCCTGAGACGGAGTCTTCTCTGTCCTGCGTAAAGCCGACGAACACACTCTTTTGCCTGGGTTGAACTCGGGCGGGCTTCGCACGCCGGGCCGTCTTGACAAGATCGGTGCAGATGTTCGGCCCGGGTGTGGATCCGTCGAGCTTGCTGATGAACACGTGCATCTTGCCGATGGGAATCCGGTACCCGTACTCAATTGAGCCGGCCTTCGGATCCCATCCCGAGTCATCGATGTAGAGCTTGCCGCGGTGACTCTTCGTCATCCAACCCATGGCATGTCCTTCGATCCCTGGGATAGTGCCCTTTGAGAACTCAACACCATCGCGTGCGAGCCCGACGGTGGGTGCCAACTGTCGTGGTTTTGTCACGACAGATGTCCGAAGACTTTGGTTCGAGGCCATCGCTAAGGCGGTGGACTCAAAGCGGTTGATCAGGACAAAAGACACGGGTTTACCCAGGTTCGGCCCCTCGAGAAGAGGTAAAAACCTATGTCCTACTTTGTGTGTATTGATTGGAGTATCGATTACAAGGGAGCGTATTTGCCTGACCTAGCTCTCGATTAATTGGTTTCTAGTCTAAGCCGTCCCCGGGTCTGGCCTTTACATAGGAGGTCAAGACCCCGGGTGACACGAGTCCCAAACCAACTCTTACAACGTGTCTGGCTTCGTCTCTAAGCTGCCTTGCCTACCTCGGCAAGCTGTCTCTGGGTGGCTCTCCCGTTCGGGTATTGCGCCATCTTTCTATCTCTGGGCCTCCGTCCCAGCCCATCTAGTGAGTCGCCGTGCGGCCTAGCCTTCCTCTTCCAGTCCACTTAATAGTGAGACGCCAGGTATGACCCGGCCCTTCCTGGGCGGGTCTTACCACGGGGTTATATCCCAAATAGAATGTTGGGGAACGTTGCATGGGAAAAAAATTCCTACGCACACGCAAGATCTATCCATGGTGATGAGCATCTACGAGAGGGAGAGTGGATCTACATACGCTTGTAGATCGCTAAGCGGGAAGCGTTAAGAAACGCAGTTGGTGTAGTCGAACGTCTTCGCGATCCAAATTGCCGAGCGTCCCGCGATCACATCACGATCCGTCCCGCAATCCAATCATGATCCGTCCCACGAACTCATCACGATCCATCCCAGGATCTCATCACGATCCGTCTCGCGATCTTGATCACGGTCCTTCTGATCTAGCGCCGAACGGACGACACCTCTGCGTTCAGCACACGTACAACTTGATGACGATCTCCGCCTTCTTGATCCAGCAAGAGGAAGCGGAGAGTTAGATGAGTTCTCCGGCACCGCGACGGCGTTGCGGCGATGGTGGTGGAGCTATTCCAGCAGGGCTTCGCCTAAGCACCACTGAAAACCGATCTATAGGAGAAACTGCGATCTAGAGGAGAGGTAGCACGTGGCTATTAGGGTTAGCTTTTCCCTCTAAATCCTCTACTATATATAGGAGGGACGGAGGGGAGGAGTCAGCCTCAAACCCTCAAGATCTGGCCGAAATTGGAGGTGGAGGAGTCCTACTCCAATCCTATTAGGATTAGGACTCCTTCCTTATTTAGACTTTTTGTCTTTTTCCACCTTTTTCTCCTTGGGCTTTTCTTCCCAGCCGCATGGGCCCTTTGTGGGACTTCAACCAACCCACTAAGGGCTGGTATTTATCGTCCCACAGCCCATGTAGCCTCTTGGGTCGAAATACCCCTTCCGATGGTCCCCCGGTACACTACCGGCACTCCCGGTACACTACCGATGAGCCCGAAACTTTTCTGGCGACCAAAATAGGACTTCCTATATATCAATCTTTACCTATGGACCATTCCGGAGCTCCTCGTGACGTCCAGGATCTCATGCGGGACTCCGAACAACCTTCGGTCACCATCATACATAACTCTATATTACCGAAACGTCACCGAACCTTAAGTGTGCAGACCCTACGGGTTCGAGAACTATGTAGACATGACCGAGACACCTCTACGGTCAATAACCAATAGTGGGACCTAGATGCCCATATTGGTTCCTACATATTCTACGAAGATCTTTCTCGGTCGAACCTCTATGTCAAGGATTCAGTTAATCCCGTATGATGTTCCCTTTGATCTTCGGTATGTTACTTGCCCGAGATTCGATCGTCGGTATCTCTATACCTAGTTCAATATCGTTACCGGCAAGTCTCTTTACTCGTTCCATAATACAAGATCCCGTGACTAACACTTAGTCACATTGCTTGCAAGGCTTATTGTGATGTTGTATTACCAAGTGGGCCCTGAGATACCTCTCCGTTACACGGAGTAACAAATCCCAGTATTGATCCATGCCAACCCAACAAACACCCTCGGAGATACCTGTAGAGCACCTTTATAGTCACCCAGTTACATTGCGACGTTTGATACACACAAGGTACTCCTCCAATGTTAGTGAGTTGCATGATCTCATGGTCATAGGAACACATACTTGACATGCAGAAAACAGTAGCAATAAACTGACACGATCATATGCTACGTTTGTAGTTTGGGTCTTGTCCATCATATCATTCTCCTAATGATGTGATCCTATTACCAAATGACATCTCATGTCCATGACTAGGAAACCATAGCCATCTTTGATCAACGAGCTAGTCTATTAGAGGCATACTAGGGACATGGTGTTGTCTATGTATCCACACATGTATCTGAGTTTCCGATCAACACAATTATAGCATCGATAATAAATGATTATTATGAACAAGGAAATATGATAATAACTAATTTATTATTGCCTCTAGGGCATATTTACAGTAGTCTCTCACTTGCACTAGAGTCAATAATCTAGTTCACATCACCACGTGATCCGCATTGTTATGAATCTAACACCAAATGAGTTCTGGTGCTCGATCATGCTTTGCATGTGAGAAAGGTCTTATAGTCACCGGGTCTGCGACATTAAGATCCGTGTGTACTTTGCAAATCTCTATGTCGAACCGTAAACACTGCTACCACACTCCACTTGGCACTATTCCAAATGGTTGTTCCACTATGCGTATCTAGATTGCTACTACGAGTCATCCGGATTGGTTTTAAAGCTTGCATCGACGTAGCTCTTTACGACGAACTCTTTATCAGCTGCATAATCGAGAAACATCTCCTTAGTCTTTTAGTTACTAAGGATAATCTTGACCGCTGTCGAGTGATCCACTCCTGGGTCACTCTTGTACCCCCTGACGGATTCATGGCAAGTCACACATAGGTGCGGTACACAGCATGGCATACTGTACAGAGCCTATGGCTAAGGCATAGGGGACGACGTTTGTCCTTTCTCGTTCTTCTGTCGTTGTCGAGCTTTGAGTCTCACTTCAACTTCACACCTTACAAATCAGGCAAGAACTTTTTCTCTGACTGATCCATTTTGAACTCTTTCAAAATCTTGTCTAGGTATGTACTCATTAAAAGTCTCATCAAGCATATTGATCTATCTCTATAGATCTCGATGCTCGACAATTAGGTAGCTTTATCCAGGTCTTCCTTTGAAAATCACTTTCCAAACAACTACTTATGCTTTCCAAAAATTCTACATTATTTCCGATCAACATTATGTCATCCACATATACTTATTAGAAATTCTATAGTGCTCCCACTCACTTTATTGTAAATACAAGTTTCTCGTAAACTTTGTATAAACCATAACACTTTGATCATCTCATCAAAGTGTATATTCCAACTCTGAGATGCTTGCTTCAGTCCATAGAAGGATCACTGAAGTTTGCTCACCTTTTAGCGTCCTTAAGACTGACAAAACCTTCTAGTTGTATCTCATACAACCTTTCCTCAAGGCAGGAAACGATGTTTTGACATCCACCTGCCAGATTTCATAATCGAAAAATGCAGCAACTGCTAACATAATTCCAACAGACTTTAGCATTGCTAGAGTGAGAAAGTCTCATCGCAGTCAACTCATTGAACTTGTCAAAAACTTATTTGCGACAAGTGAAGCTTTATAAATGGTGACATTCACCATCAGCATCTGTCTTCATTTTAAAGATCCATTTGTACTCGATGACCTTCCGTCCAATGAGCAAGTCTACATAGATGGATCCTCTTCTCAGATTTCATGGCCTCTAACCATTTGCTGGAATCCGGACCCATCATCGCTTCTCCATAGCTCGTAGGTTCATCGTTGTCCAACAACATGACCTCCAAGACAGGGTTGTCGTATCGCTCAGGAGCAGTACACATCCTTGTCGACCTACTAGGTTCGATAGTAACTTGATCCTGAAGCTTCATGATCATCATCATTAACTTCCTCTTCAAGTAACGTAGGCTGCACAAAAAACATCTTCCTGCGCTGCGCTACTCTCTGGTTGAACAAAGGTTTAACAACCTCATCAAGTTCTATCTTCCTCCCACCCAATTATTTCCAAAGAAACTTTTTCTCAAGAAAGGACCCATTAGTAACAAACACTTTGCACTTGGATCTAAGATAGAAGGTATTACCCAACTGTTCTTAGGGTATTCTATGAAGATGCATTTGTCTGCTTTGGGTTCGAGCTTATTAGGTCAAAACATTTTCCAAACAAGCGTCGCAGCCCCAAACATTAAGAAATGACAGCTTAGGTTTCTATCAAACCATAATTCACACGGTGTCATCTCAACGGATTTAGATGGTGCCCTATTTAAAGTGAATGTAGTTGTCTCTAATGCATAACCCCAAAATTATAGTAGTAAAACGATAAGAGACATCATAGCACGCACCATATCCAATAGAGCATGACTATGACGTTCGGACACACCATCACACTATGGTGTTCCAGGTGGCGTGAGTTGTGAAACAACTTTCACATTTTCTAAAGTTGCATGCCAAACTCGCAACTCGGATATTCACCTCCACGATCATATCGTAGACATTTTTATCTTCTTGTCACGATGATCTTAAACTCCACTCTGAATTTGCTTGATCCTTTCAAACGATTCAGACTTTTGTTTCATTAAGTAATTATCCACTATATCTACTCAAATCATCAGTGAAGGTAAGAAAATAACAACATCCACCGCACGCTAAAAGCCTCATTGGATTGCATACATCAACATGTATCATTTCCAATAAACCACTTGCTCGCTCCATCAATTTGGAAAACGGGGTCCTTAGTCATCTTGCCAAAAAGGCATGGTTCGCATGTCTCAACCGATTCGAAATCGAATGAGTCCAAAGATCCATCGACATGGAGTTTCTTCATGCACTTTATACCAATATGACATTTAGCGGCAGTGCCACAAGTATGTGGTACTATCATCATTAACTTTGTATCTTTTGGCATCAATGTTATGAACATGTGTATTACTACGATCAAGATTTCAACAAACCATTCTCACTGGGTGCATGACCATTAAAGGTATTATTCATGTAAACAGAATAACCATTATTCTCTAACTTAAATGAATAACCGTATTGCAATAAACACGATCTAATCATGTTCATGCTCAACGCAAAACACCAAATAACATTTATTTAGGTTTGTCAATAATCCCAAAGGTAGAGAGAGCATGCGATGTTTGATCACATCAACCTTGGAAACATTTCTAGCACACATCGTCACCTCACACCTATCTATTCTCCGTTTATTCCTTAGCTATTACTTCGAGTTACTAACATTTAGCAACCGAACCGGTATCCAATACCCAGGTGCTACTAGGAGTACTAGCAAGGTACACATCAATAACACGTATATCAAATATATTTCTGTCGACGTTGCCAGCCTTCTCATCTACCAAGTATCTAGGGGTGTTCCGCTTTAGCGACCGCTCTCCTCATAATCAAAGCACTTAGTCTCGGGTTTGGGTTCAACTTTGGGTTGCTTCACTGGAGCAACAACTGACTTGCCATCCATGAAGTTTCCCTCCTTGCCCTTGCCCTTCTCGAAACTAGTGGTTTTTACTAACCATCAACACTTGATGCTCCTTCTTGATTTCTACCTTCACGGTGTCAAACATCACGAACAGCTCAGGGATCATTAATTCTATCCCTGGCACTTTATAGTTCATCACCAAGTTCTAGTAGCTTAGTGACAGTGACTTGGAGAACTATGTCAATCACTATCTTATCTGGAAGATCAACTCTCACTTGATTCAAGCGATTGTAGCACCCAGACAATCTGAGCACATGCTCAACGATTGAGCTATTCTCTTTCATCTTGCAGGCAAAGAATCTTGTTGAAGATCTCATATCTCGCAACACGGGCACGAGCCTGAGATCCTAATTTCAGCTCTTAGAAACATCTCATATTTTCCGTGACGTTCAAAACGTTTTGAAGCCTCAATTCTATGCCATAATGCATGACGCACTAAACTATCAAGTAGTCATCAAAACGTGCCTGTCAGATGTTCACAACATCTACAGACGACGCTAGAGGGGTTGGCGCACCGAGCAGTGCATTAATGACATAAGCCTTCTGTGCAGCAATGACGACAATCCTCAGATCACGGACCCAGTCCGCAATATTGCTACCATCATTTGTCAATTCTATTTCTCTAGGAACATATAAAAATTCAAGGGAGCTACAGCGTGAGCAAGTAATCTACAACATATTTGCAAAGACACTACCGACTAAGTTCATGACAATGAGTTTAATTAATCATATTACTTAAGAACTCCCACTCAAATTGACATTCCTCCAGTCATTCGAGAGATAGATGATCCAAATTCACCAACTCAAGTCCGATCATCACGTGAGTTGAGGTGGCTGCAATGGTGAACATCATCATGTTGATCATATCTACTATATGACTCATGTTCGACCTTTCGGTCTCTTGTGTTCTGAGGCCATGTCTGTACATGCTAGGCTCGTCAAGTTTAACCCGAGTGTTCTGCATGTGCAACACTGGCTTGCACCCGTTGTATGTGAACATAGAGTCTATCACACCCGATCATCACGTGGTGTCTCAACATGACGAACTTTCGCAACGGTGCACACTCGGGGAGAACACAATTTATCTTGAAATTAAGTGAGGGATCACCTTATAATACTACCGTCGTCCTAAGCAAAACAAGGTGCATAAAAGTATTAACATCACATGCAAATCATAAGTGATATGATATGGCCATGAACTTGTGCTTTTGATCGCCATCTAGAAAGCACCGGCATGATCTGCATCATCACCGGCACGACACGATGATCTCCATCATCTTGATCTCCATAAATGTGTCGCCATCGGGGTTGTCACGCCGTGCATGCTTCTACTACTATTGCTAGCGTTTAGCGATAAAGTAAAGCATTACATAGCGCTTAATGATTGACACACAGGTCATACAATAATTAAAGACAACCCTATGGCTCCTGCCGGTTGCCGTACTCATCGACATGCAAGTCGTGAAATTCTATACATCACATGATCATCTCATACATCACATATATCACATCATGTAATTGGACATATCACCTCACAACATACCCTGCAAAAACAAGTTAGACATCCTCTAATTGTTGTTGCATGTTTTACGTGGCTGCTACGGGTATCCAGCAAGAACGATTCTCATCTACGCAAAAACCACAACGGTGATACACTAGTTGCTTTTCAACCTTCTCAAGGACCGCCTTTGTCGAATCCGATCCAACTAAAGTGAGAGAAACTAGCACCCGCAAGCCATCTATGCAACAAGTTGCGGTCGAGGGAACCGGTCTCTCGTAAGCGTATGAGTAATGTTGGTCCGGGCCGCTTCATCTCACAATACAGCTGAACCAAAATCCGACCAAGGGAGGAAGCAATCTAAGCATCAATGCTCACAAACCTTTTGTGTTCTACTCGAGATCCCATCTACACATAGACCTAGCTCATGATGCCACTCTTGCGGAACGTTGCATGGGAAACACAAAAATTCCTATGCACACGCAAGATCTATCCATGGTGATGAGCATCTACGAGAGGGAGAGTGGATCTACATACGCTTGTAGATCGCTAAGCGGGAAGCGTTAAGAAAGGCGGTTGGTGTAGTCGAACGTCTTCGCAATCCAAATCGCGGAGCTTCCCGCGATCACATCACGATCCATCCCGCAATCCAATCACGATCCGTCCCGCGATCTCATCACAATCCGTCTCGCGATCTTGATAACGGTCCTTCCGATCTAGCACCGAATGGACGGCACCTCCGCGTTCAGCACACGTACAGCTTGATGACGATCTCCACCTTCTTGATCCAGCAAGAGGGAGCCGAGAGGTAGATGAGTTCTCCGGCAGTGCGACGACATTGTGGCGATGGTGGTGGAGCTATTCCAGCAGGGCTTCGCCTAAGCACCGCTGAAAACCAATCTAGAGGAGAAACTGCGATCTAGAGGAGAGGTAGCACGTGGCTATTAGGGTTATCTTTTCCCTCTAAATCCTCTAGTATATATAGGAGGGAGGGAGGGGAGGAGGCAGCCTCAAACCCTCAAGATCTGGCCGAAATTGGAGGTGGAGGAGTCCTACTCCAATCCTATTAGGATTAGGACTCCTTCCTTATTTAGACTTTTTGCCTTTTTGCATCTTTTTCTCCTTGGGCTTTTCTTCCCTGCCACATGGGACCTTTGTGGGACTTCAACCAGCCCACTAAGGGCTGGTATTTATCCTCCCACAGCCCATGTAACCTCTTGGGTCGAAATACCCCTCCCGATGGTCCCCCGGTACACTACCGGCACTCCCGGTACACTACCGATGAGCCCGAAACTTTTCTGGCGACCAAAATAGGACTTCCTATATATCAACCTTTACCTCCGGACCATTCCGGAGCTCCTCGTGACGTCCTGGATCTCATCCGAGACTCCGAATAACCCTCGGTCATCACCATACATAACTCTATAGTACCGAAACGTCACCGAACCTTAAGTGTGCAGACCCTGCGGGTTCGAGAACTATGTAGACATGACCGAGACACCTCTACGGTCAATAACCAATAGCGGGACCTAGATGCCCATATTGGTTCCTACATATTCTACGAAGATCTTTGTCGGTCAAACCTCTATGTCAAGGATTCAGTTAATCCCGTATGATGTTTCCTTTGTTCTTCAGTATGTTACTTGCCCGAGATTCGATCGTCGGTATCTCTATACCTAGTTCAATCTCGTTACCGGCAAGTCTCTTTACTCGTTCCGTAATACAAGATCCCGTGACTAACACTTAGTCACATTGCTTGCAAGGCTTATTGTGATGTTGTATTACCGAGTGGGCCCTGAGATACCTCTCCGTCACATGGAGTAACAAATCCCAGTATTGATCCATGCCAACCCAATAGACACCCTCGGAGATACCTGTAGAGCACCTTTATAGTCACCCAGTTACGTTGCGACGTTTGATACACACAAGGTACTCCTCCGATGTTATTGAGTTGCATGATCTCATGGTCATAGGAACACATACTTGACATGCAGAAAACAGTAGCAATAAGCTGACACGATCATATGCTACGTTTATAGTTTGGGTCTTGTCCATCGTATCATTCTCCTAATGATGTGATCCCGTTACTAAATGACATCTCATGTCCATGACTAGGAAACCATATCCATCTTTGATCAACGAGCTAGTCTATTAGAGGCATACTAGGGACATGGTGTTGTCTATGTATCCGCACATGCATCTGAGTTTCCGATCAACACAATTATAGCATGGATAATAAACGATTATTATGAACAAAGAAATATGATAATAACTAATTTATTATTGCCTCTAGGGCATATTTCCAACACAGAACCCATGTATATAGACTAAAGAAACACCAACACAAGGCTGTTAGATGCAGTTTTAACAAACCAACATCATGCAATAAGGAACTAAACAAGATATATCATGCTATTGAAACAGAATTTTCTTACCTACACTCTAAACATGTTCTCAAGGAAACAAATGCAAAACATAGTAACAACTTTTCACTAACCAATACAAGGAGATGATCCAAAGGAATATCTCACCCAATTTTCTCTCCACTACCAACAATATGATGTCGTGTGAGTTGTAACGATACCCTAATATGAAATGGGTATGTGCCTCTATCACCTTGGTGTAGCATCTGAATTTCAAAATAAATAAATAGATACACTGGTGTACAGTGTCCAAACATCAATGTTCGCATAGAGAATCATGTTACTGCACAACCATCTAATGCAAGGCAAAAAGTAATGATAACATGAACAATAACCTAGTATTGCATAGGAAAAAACCCTATTGCAGAAAGCAGAGCAAATGGTAAGCCTTATAAACAACATCCTGACGATGCAAGAGTCATATCAGTCTCATACCCTTGCTCAATTCAGACAACCTTATAAAGCAGAAGTTCACTCTAAAATAGCGGAAGAACAACCCTTGCAAATGAAATTTAAAATACACACTTGTATGGGTACAGAGTTATTAAATAAGGTAATGGCAATGACACAAGGGAACGCAGCCAGCCGCGCCTCGTCCGTGTTTGGTGCCGATAGATCTGTTGTTTGGCTTCTAAAGTGTCCACAGATCTGTTGTTTGGAAATTCATTGTCATAATCAAAATAAAATAAAATTTGGTTTGGTGCCGATACACTTTAGAAGCATATCAAGCAACAACACACGAATACGAAAGAAGAGGATGGAAGAAGAACAAACCACAACCACTGACCTTGGCCTCTGTTCTAGTATGCAGTTAAGAATGAGATGGCCTTGGCTCCTCCTCCTGCCGAGGCCGAATCTAGGCTGACGGGCGTCGACAGAGTATGGGGCGACTGCATCTGGACAGCCGCGTAACACGGACAAGGCGCGGCTGGCTGCTGCCCCTGCCCCCTCGTCCTGCCAAGTGGTTCCTCGGCTCGAGCTCAAGGTGGCCAGGCTAACAGGCGGAGAAGGAGGGTCGGGAGGTCGCTGGTGGCCGCTGAGGGCAAGAAAGGAGAGGAGGCGGCCGCGGGGGTCACCGGGGAGACGCGGGCATGCCTTTTTTCTCTCTCTGCCCGCTCGACCTCGCCGGTGCAGGCCAACGCCGTCTTTGACCCTCTCCCATCCGATGCCACGCCTCCCTCTCCTCTTTTCCCCTCTCTCTCATGCAGGCGTGGCTCTGCCGCAAGGTTAGCGAGAGAGAGAGAGAGAGAGAGAGAGAGAGAGAGGAGGGCGACCAAGAGAGGGAGGCGAGTGGGACGAGAGGCGGCGGTGCCAACAGGAGCGGAGGCGCCGACGACAAGAGGAGGCGGGGAAGAGAAGAGTGGGTAGGAGGGGGAGTAGAGTGCGGGAGCGGGTGACGGCTAGGGTTTCTCCACGGGAGCGACTGCGATTTATACACCTACACATGAAAAGACTAAAATGCCCTCGGCAGGGCACAAAATTTACAAGCGGTGGCAGCAGCACTACTCATAGTGATTTAAGGCGACGTGGAGGCATTGGTTGTGCCTACAAGCCCAGCGTCATTTATCATGTTAGATTTGGCAGCAACACTCGGAGTCTGGAGTAGTTTCGCATCAGGAGCCTTACATTCTCTCTTTTTTTTTAGGGGAGAGACCTTACATTCTGTTAGACTATCTCAACATTCAAACTCCTATTAGCGCAACGTTGTTCATGTTACTAACTCATAGTCCTACAACGAGAAAATTGGCTATTTGTCACTTTCAATATGGGGTTTTGCAAAAATACCACTGTCAAGATTGGCTTCGTAAAAATGCCTCATAGCTCGCGTGCAGTTTGATTAACATGCCATTTTCCCTTTTCGCGTTATTTTTCTTTTCCTTTTCCATTTTTTGGCACTTGAAAGGACCAGAGTGCCCTTGGCTCTTTCAACCTTATCTGATGCTTTTGTGGGCTGGTTGGATGGGATTACCTTGTCGACATGTCACTCATGTTTGTTTGAGCCACCGCAGCTCACCCTCGCCTTGCGGATCCCTACACAATAGCACGAGCCATTGCAGGTCGCCGTCTGTGCTCGTGCACGTCTACACGTGCCGATGCAGCCTTGCAGATGCCTACGCCGAGCCACCGTAGCTTGCCGCCGGTGCTCGCCCTCCGCTTCGCGCGTTGGCGCAACTCGTTCCAAGAACCAAGACAAGCAAGGGAGGTGCTGAACAGCAGCTCCAGTGACGTGATGGCATCACCGGCTGGAGGAGGAGACGGATGCGTGAGCATGTTCTGAAGATTGAGATGCAAGCAACCTGTTTCAAGTGTTGATGAGATGTCAAGTAGGTGTAGATAACATCAAGGGCAGTTTAGTCTTTTCCAGTACCTACAAATGAGAAAGGAAAAAAGATAAATATGTAAAAGGAGCTGAATGGCATGTTAATCAAACTGCACATGAGCTAAGTGGCAATTTTACGAAGTCAATCTTGACAGTGGCATTTTTGCAAAGTCCCATATTAAAAATGGCAAATAGTCAATTTTCCCGTCCTACGACACACCTGACCGTTTCTGCAGACACAAGAGATGGATGTCTTTTACTTTTTTCTTTTTGCCGGGACACAGAGATGGACGTCTGATCGTCAGGAACTCAACATGCACGTGCACATCAATGGATCAATGGAAGTGATGTGCTCGTCAACATTACAAAAACACGCTGGAATGTCAGGTCATGCAACACAAACCTTTCCTCCATTGTCGTGCATTGGTGAAAATAACACAAGTATACTGATTCCTGGATACAACTACCAGTGCACGAAATACACCAAATTTCACAACTAACACAAAAGTACCCTGATATAGCGCCACCAGCCAAACAATTTTTTCCATGGCCTTCAAATGGCTCTGCTCTGCTCACATAGTCACGTTACGATTGGCGACTGGTCTGAGACCTTTTTTCATCGGAAAGGAAGTTATACCTCTGGCCTCACAAACGGTCGGGAGAAATGTTGACCATTCTTCTGGAGGTACAACCCTCTTTATTACCTTGGCCAAAAAGGTAGGAACAGAAATTGCTTTAATTTCGTCTTCAGCTTCTTTACTTTTAATGCAGAACTTATAAGTGCAGCAGTCACCTAGAGGGAAAGATCGGTTGCACTTTGCACCATCTCCTCTCTTCTGGTTATACCGGGGGTAGTCGCCCTTTTGAAAACTAACTTTTGCAATCATAAAAAGAGAAGAATCCAAGGCGAGCCGCTCGAGATCCCAGGCATCATAAGGATGCCCCGTCTTGTGGCTGATGTGGATTTCACCATAAGGCTGAACCAGGGGTCGACCATTGTCAAGAAAACCCTTCACCAAATCCTTATGCATGCTGCAAAAGAACACAAATGGTTATCCATATTAAAACAAGGCCATAGAAGTTTGTTGAAGCATTGGATCCTGAACAAAGGTTCAAACATGTAGCAAACTACCAATGTAAAGAAAAGAAAAGAAAAAGCCTTTTATGCATGTTTTATGCAACACTAACATTTATGTAAGTACGTCATGCTATATTTTTTGCGGAATAAGTTGATGCAGCTCGAAATTTAAACAAAAGGTGTAACATACTCATGTACTTAGTTTCTGCCATGATATGCATGTGCAGCTGCAGAAGAAAACAAATGGTTTTGGAAATTAAAACAAGGCACTAGAAGTTTATTATATCCTGAACAAAGGTTCAAACATGTAGCAAACTACCAATGTAAATAAAGAAAAGAAAAGAAGCCTCCTATGCATGTTTTATGCAACCCTTATAGCTATGATATGCATGTGAAGCTGCATTGATCAGTGGTCAGTCCTAATATATGTCCATTTGTATCTAGTTGAAAATACAAGGAAAATAAAGGCGCGCACGGGGTGCCACTATGGTGCTGCAGCTCCGGTGACGTTGCAGCTCTATCGGGATGGGTAGGCGGCTGCTGCAGGACATGCTCCCTCGGCCTCCGAAGAATCTGGTGGCATCAGCCTCCTGAAGCACGCCGTGGCATGTGTGGCGCACGTCAGCCCCTCTGTTGCAGGGCTAAGGCCGGGCTCCGTGTGGTTATCAGCCTCGGACGGCACTCCTCTGTCCCCTTGCCGGCATGGTGCCTGACAAGGCACAACGGCTCATGCTGCGTCCGGTGGCCCTCATTCCTGTTGGTTGTTGGTGTATCCGGTCGTTGGTGCCGTTGAATGTCAACTGATGACCTTCGAGAGGTGCGGTTGGCTGCGGCGGTTGCTCTATGCTCCCTGGTCGCCAGACTAGCCTGTGGTGGTGGTGGTTGGTGGGCTTGTTGACGCCGGTTGGACTTCATGCGCAGCTGAGGTGGTGTCGGGAGCTTGTGTGAAGACCTTGTCTCGGTTGTGGCCTTGTACAGGGATGGTGGCGGTTGTGGCCATTGCTAACCTTCCTGAAGGCATTGCTGCATTGTTGGTGTACCCTCCCGATCTGACTGCTACAGCTATGGGGAAACCCTTGATCTCGTCTGATTGGATGATGGCGACGCCTTGGTGTCATATTCCACCCTAGGGGCTTCGTCCTTGGAGCTAGGAATTCGCAAGCGAAACAAATGGAAGGCGGCAGTGTTGGCGGCGCGGCTTCTGTGGCAATGATGATGGGATGAGAAATGTCGGAGACGCGACATTGGTTGAGGTAGTTGACTCTTGTCCAGTGTGTCAACGGGATTTGGCTTGGATTGTTTGTTGCTCTGAAGTCGAAGTTGAGGTGCCGCGGCCCCGGTGGCGTACAATGACGGGTTACAGTTGGCCCCTTTGGTGATCTTCCATGGCGCTGGTTGTGCCTAGTTCTCCTTCGTAGTTCTCCCTCGAGTTGGAGTAGCGTTGTCTCGTCATAGGTGGCCGAGTTACGGCACGGACCTTCATAGAAATCCAAATGGCCCCTACAATATCGGTTGAGTCGACGATCGCCTATGGCAAAGTCGAAGTCATTTACTCAGGGTTTAGACATGGTGATGATGCATGCCTTCTAGGAGAGGAGTCATGAGGATGGCGCATGTGTGTTCTCAACAAGGCCCTCTTTGGAGTGGTATGCGGGGGATATCATGTGCGTGTGGTTCAGCAGTTGTGATAGTCTTCGCCCAATTTTCATAATTAACCAGGAAACTCTCTGGTTTTTGCAGGGTTTTCCGTAATGAACCTGGCAACTCTTTTTTACTTAATGTAGGAATCCTGCCATTTCGAAAAAAAATTTGAAGACAACATATACATGGATAGTATGGTGCAATATTCACTTTACCTTTTTTTCACACAACAAAAACAGACTAGTTTTCCATTCATTTTAGTAGATTCAGATGTTATAGCATACCATATCAATGAATACGCATTGTCCACATTTTTGCTGCAAATTTGGATAACGCAGCTAACATGGGTCAATAAAAGCAATAGGCAGCGAATTGAAATTATTGTCTTGCCATTATAAAGAAATCACTTTTGCTCACAAGTTGGAACAACAATTTCATGATGTAATGTAAATGTGTATTTCACAACTAACTAGAGGGAATATATAAATAAAAAGTCTAGCAAAAACCACCAGGAACAGATAAAAGTCAAGTTTCAGAAATCCAAGAAAAATGTTTTTTCATCTACTGTTCTAGCATTATAGGTAGCCACATATGATTTTATTCTATGCATATGAAAGGATAAAATGGCATGTTATAATATCTATGAAATGCAGATCACTGATCTTTATAAAAATAAATTTTAAACGATGACCCGATGAGTAAGAGGCCTACCCCAACTTTTTTGGGACTATAGGCTTGGTTGTTGTTGTTGTTACATGACATCGGGGGCTCACTAAAGTTTGCCATTGAGGAACATCAACTAGTGGTGAGATCAAAATTGAAAGGAAATAACGAATCAAATTTTATCAACGGAACTCAATAAGATAAGCTATGACAGTCAACCAATTACTTTGATCTATCCAAGCATTAAGGAAATACGATCAGTGACACATAGAGTGACGGGGGGACGACCCTGGGGTATCCTCAAGCGTCCCCTTCTCTCTTGCTCTCCGAACGCGACTAAAGGGCGGGTCGCTTCTCCTAGCGGTCCGGCTACGCCTCGCCGGCCCCAACCCTTCGGCTAGGGACTGCCGGCTATGCGTCGGCCGGCTACGGCGCGCTAGCCGGCTGAGGACGTTGCCGGCCACCCCCCTCAGCCGGTTGGGCATTGGATACCCTTGCCAGGGACTACGTGGCAACAGTGGACCCCATCCCATCGGGGGTCAGCGCCCGCATGGCTACAGTGCCGGCGTCAGGACCTCTGACCTTGGTGGATGGCGACCGGACCTCCAACGGTGCCGGCACGCCTCAACCACTCCCTTACCTGCCCCGGCATGGCTACAGGACCGCCGACCGGACCGCTGACCTCGGCCTGGCGCTGCAAGACGACACCGCGAGGGGCGACCCATGCCATGATGCGACCGGCATCGAGACCCACCGTGCGGGCCCTGCCGGCTCCGGACGGGACCCTTCAGCCGGCAGGACCCACCGACGACAAGACTCCGCCGCCGGCGGGCCCCGCAGCCGGTCCAAGAGGCTGCCATCCGGGGCCCTCCCCGGCCTTTTACTCTTATTGTAATCCGGGGGGGGTTGGTCTATAAAACCCTCCGGGCCGCGCCCATGCAAGGGGGATCGAACTTTTCCTCCACCTTCCCACTGATCGAACGCACACACAGAGGCAGGAGATCGGCTAGCTCCTTCTCCTTCCTCACTCAAACAGCTCCAGGAGCACCATTCTAATTACTCCATCACCTAATCTAGACCGAGCAGGACTAGGGGTTTTACCTCCCACGGAGGGCCCTAAACCTGGGTACATCGCGTGTCAGCCACCATCTGTGCCTAACCCCGTTCCCGGAGCCCACCGGCGCCCTTCGGCCCCTCTCGATAAGCCTACCCATGGCATCTGCCGTGACGAAACCACGACAGTTGGCGCCCATCGTGGGGCTGTCCGCGGCGTCGGCCGGAGTCGTGCTCCGGGTGGGGCCCTTCGCCACCTCCCCCGGCCGCCTCGCGCCCGGGAAGAACCGCATGCTCGTGGGGCTTGCTCCAGCAGGTCCCGCGGGCAGCGCGGTCGGCGTCTCTGACGAGCGCCTCGGCCGCAGCCTTGCGCGCAATGTCGCCACGCTCGCCGAGCAGCTTAGCAAGCTGAGCCTCGCCGATGCGCCGGCGGCCAACGAGTACCCTAGCTGGGTGCTCAACTGCACAGAGCCTCCCTCGTCCGTAGGCGCGCTCGCCACAGGCAAGGCCGTCGGCTCCCACGCTCGCGTGGGAGTGATGGTCGCCACTTCTTCCACCACCTCGAGCCGTGTGCGGGCGGCCGAGGCCGGCGCAGCCGCTGCTCATGCCGGCACCTCCGACCCGCTCGCCGCCACCCTCCGGGGTCTGGGCACACCCATCGCCACGACGGCGGACCCAGCTACCACCCGGGCCGAGCTGGAGGCGGCCCGCCGCCTGCTATTCGAGGACGCCAGCGCCCTCGGCGCCAAACGGCGCTGGATGGAGGCCGCGCAGCGGGAGTACAACTCCGCGTACGGTCTCACCCCGGCTGGCCCCGAGCCCAGTCGGCGTGGGGTCGTGCGGGAGCGTGGCCGCGTGGTCGCGTAAATCCTCGGCGGACGCCTCCCCGTCTACGATAACCCCGCGGCCAACCTGCGCACTGCCAAGGTTGCCTAAGAGGACCTGGCAACTTTGGAGGGCGAGGAACGCACCGCGCGCGAGCGCCACATCAAGGACCTCATCGACACCGCCAACGCGCAGCAAGCCGGCCTCGCCCCCGGCGGGGCCGTCTCGGAGTTCCCCCGTCCCGAGGGCGAGGACGTTGGTGCTGCTGACCGCCGGCCGGATCAGCATTCCAGCGCCCCTCATCCCTCCGTCCGTAGATCTCGAGGGAGTAACATCCAGCGCCCCCCTCGCGCGGGAACGAGCAGCCGGTTGTGAATAGTCGGCGCAGCAACAACCCGGCCCGCAGCAACCGTCGCGATGAGGCGCCGGCAGGAGGCAGCCGGGGCACCCGCGAGCACACTCCGCCTTCGCGGCAAGAACCAGCGCGGTCCATCCCGCCGGCCGTTCGCCCCGAGTTGGCGGCCCGGCTCGGGCCGCGTGTCCCCCACAGCGACAACGACGCCCGGCTCTGTCTCGACCGCCTCGCACAGTCGGCCCTCCTCGAGGAGGAGGGCTCGATAGGGCCGGCCTGCTTCGGCCCCCGGATCCACAACGAGCCCTTTCCGCCCGGCTTCACCCTCCCTCGTGACACCCCGAAATACACCGGGGCCGCCAAGCAGGAGGACTGGCTGATCGACTACACCACCGCCGTCGGCGTCGCCAGGGGAAACAAGCGCGTAGCCGTCCGCTACGTCCCCCTCATGCTGATCGGCTCGGCCCGCACCTAGCTTAACAGCCTGCCCGCCGGCAGTGTCAACACCTGGACGGACTTCAAGGAAGCCTTCGTCCGCAACTTCACCGGCACCTACAAACGGCCCAGCCGGCCCCGCGAGCTGGCCATGTGCGTCCAGGGGCCGGAAGAGCCCCTCCGCGACTACCTCACGTGCTGGACCGACCTCCGCAACTCCTGCGAGGGAGTGCACGAGGTACAAGCCATCCAGTACTTCATCGAAGACTGCTGCGATGGCACCCCTCTCAAGCACAAGCTTGTGTGCTCCGAGCCAACCTCCCTGGCGGACCTAATGTACAAAGTGGACAAATACGCCACGGCCAATTCCTTAATGAGGATGAAAGCCAAGGCGCCGGCCAAACCGGTTGCGCCCCCTGGCACGCCGCGGGCGGCGACCGACAACCGGCAGCAGCGGGATGGCAAGCGCAAGAACGACCAGCCCGACTCCTGCTACGGGAGCCGGCAGGTCGCCTCCATCGAGGAGGAGCAGCCGGCTGGCCAGGCCCCCGGTCAGCGCCAGCGCACCGGCAAGGCCGCCTGGCAGCCCAAGCTGACTTTCGAGCAGATGCTTGACCTCCCCTGCAAGAACCACTCCGGTGCCAAGCCGGCTACGCACACGCTCCGATAGTGCAGTTTCTCCCAGCGACTGGCCCGGGGGGACGGCCTCCCGGCTCCCCCCGCGCCGCCAGCTCGCGCTCCGGCTCCGGCCCATGCTCCGGCTCCGGCCCCCGGACCGGCTCAGGCGGCTCCGGCCCTGGCTCGCAACGATGGCCGGCTGCTCGACCAGTACCCCGAGCACGACGGCTGCTACGTCGTCTTCACCAATGAGGAGACGGATAAGCACTCCCAGCGTCGGCTCCACCGCGAGGTGAACGCAACCATCCCTGCGACTCCCCAGTTCATGCATTGGTCCGAGAAGCCGGTCACCTGGAGCCGGGCTGACCACCCGGCCGTGATGCTTCTCGCGGGTGCTGATCGATGGGGGCAGCAACATCAACATCCTCTACCTGGACACCCTGCTCAAGCTAGGGCTCAAGGTGGAGGACCTGAAGGCAAGCCGGACCGTGTTCCACGGCATCGTGCCGGGCAAGTCCTGCACGCCCGTCGGCAAGATCAAGCTCGACGTCCTCTTTGGCGACGCCAGCCATTTCCGCCGCGAGCCCATCTCGTTCGAGGTGGTCGACCTCGACAGCCCCTACCACGCATTGCTGGGCCGGCCGGTCCTCGTCAAGTTCATGGCGATCCCCCATTACGCCTATCTCAAGCTCAAGATGCCGGGCCCCAAGGGCATCATCACCGTCGCCGGCAAGTACCAGATGCCGATCGCGTGCGCGCGCAATGATAGCCGGCTGGCCGAGGCCCTAGAGATAGCGGAGGAGAAGCGGCATCTCGACCGGCTGGTGGCTCTTGCCTCCGCCCAGCCGACCGTGCCGGCTCCCCCCTCCCAGTCGGTCGGCGAAGCTTTGTTCCAGCCGTCCAAGGACACCAAGCAGGTGCCACTCGATCTGGCAAACCCCACCCAGTGCGTGACCATCGGCTCGCGCCTCGACAGCAAATAGGAAAGCGAGCTTGTCGACTTCCTCCGTGAGAATCGGGACATCTTCGCATGATCCCCCAAAGACATGCCGGGTGTCCCGAGGAAGTTCGCCGAGCACAAGCTGCACGTACGACCGAACGCGAAGCCGTTTAAGAAACCCCTGTGCCGTTTCTCCGAGGAGAAGCGGCGCACTATCGAAGAAGAAATTGCCCAGCTGCTCGCAGCCGGCTTCATCATGGAGGTGTTTCACCCGGACTGGCTAGCCAACCCAGTCCTGGTGCTGAGGAAAAACAAGACCTACCGCATGTGCATCGACTACACGAGCCTAAACAAGGCGTGCCCCAAGGACCCGTTCGCCCTGCCACGGATCGATCAAGTCATCGACTCCACGGCCAGTTGCGATCTGCTGTCCTTTTTCGACGCCTACTCCGGAGACCACCAGATAAAGCTAGACCTGGCCGACCGGCTCAAGACCTCCTTCATCACCCCCTTCGGGGCCTACTGCTACATCACCATGTCCTTCGGACTGAAGAACGCCGACGCCACTTTCCAGCGCTGCATGCAGAAGTGCCTCCTGCCTCAGATAGGCAGAAACGTCCACGTTTACGTGGACGACATCGTCGTCAAATCCAAGAAGCACTTCAGCCTCCTCGACGACCTTTGGGAGACGTTCGCCAACTTGCGCGAGTACAAGATCAAGCTCAACCCGGAAAAGTGTGTGTTCGGCGTCCCAGCCGGCCAACTATTGGGTTTCTTCGTGTCCGCCCGCAGCATCGAAGCTAACCCTGAAAAGATCCGGGTGATCGACCGCATGCCCAAGCTGGCCTGGCTCCGCGACGTCCAGAAGTTCACCGGCTGCCTCGCCTCCCTCAGCCGGTTCATCAGCCGGCTAGGCGAGAAGGCCTTGCCCCTCTACGGGCTACTGCGCAAGTCGGCCCTGGTCGAGCCAGGCCGGGACCTCTCGAAGAAGCCGGCCCTGTTCGATTGGTTCGACGAGGCGGACGCGGCATTTCGCGACCTCAAGCAGGCCCTTACCAGCGCGCCCATCTTGGCCACGCCGGTCGACAAGGAGCCCCTGCTCGCTTACATCGCGGCCACCACACGCGTTGTCAGCGTCGTCGTGCTGGTGGAGTGGCCAGAGGAGGGCAAGACACTGCCGACGCAGCGCCCCGTCTACTACCTCAGCGAGGTCCTCTCCGCCTCCAAGCAGAACTACCCCCACTACTAGAAGATGTGCTACGACATATACTTCGCCGCCCAGAAGATCAAGCAGTATTTCCAAGAGCACGTCATCACCGTCGTGAGCACAGCACCGCTGGGCGAAATCATGGCCGGCCGGGACGCCACCGGCCGGATCGCCAAATGGACCATTGCCTTGGCCGACTACGAGATCCGGTATGAACCCCGTACCGCCATCAAGTCCCAGGCGATGGCCGACTTCCTCGTCGACTGGGCCGAAACCCAGTTCGTGCCGCCTCCGCCCGACTCCACACACTGGCGCATGCACTTCGATGGCTCGAAGATGCGAACCGGCCTGGGAGCCAGCATTGTCCTGTCGTCTCCCAGAGGCGACCAGCTCCGCTACGCCCTCCAGATCCAGTTCGCCGCCTCCAACAACGTGGCCGAGTACGAGGCCCTCGTCCACGGCCTCCGGCTCGCCAAGGAGATCGACATCCGGCGCATTATCTGCTTCGGCGACTCCGACCTCGTGATGCAGCAGGTCTCTGGCGAATGGGACGCCAGGGACGCCAACATAGCCAGCTACCGCTTCCTCGTCCAGCAGCTCACTGGCTCCTTCGAGGGCTACGAATTCCACCACGTCCCTCGTGCGAACAACGAGGCGGCCGACACGCTGGCCAAGATTGGCTCCACCTGATAGGCCATCCTAGCCGGCGTTTCCCTCGAGCATCTACTGAAGCCCTCGATCAAGCCCTCCTCGAGTCGGAGTCCATCTTCGTTCCGGCAAGCACGGCCGTCACCTCGGCGGAGCCGGCCCCACAACCAGCCCCGCCAGCTACGATGGCTCTGCCGGCTCCATCTTCACCTGCCTCCGAGCCGGCACTTCCCGCCACGACGACCGAGCCGTCCATCTCTGCGCGCGCCGGCTCCGAGGCCGCCGACGTGATGACGACGGACAACATCCCGGCCACTTCCTCGCTCCCGGGGACTGACGAGCCGGTCTCGGTGGCTGGGCTGGCCTTTGTCTCGGCGCCATTATGGGCTCAGCCCATCCTGGCGTTCCTCCAGCACGGCGAACTCCCCTCCAACGAGGCCACTACAAGGCAAATTCGGCGCCGGGCCTCGGCCTACAGCATCATCAACCGGGAGCTGGTTCACCGCAGCACCACCGGCATCTTCCAGCACTGTGTCGAGCCGGAGAGGGGGCTCGAGATCCTCCTCGACATCCACCAGGGCGAGTGCGGGAACCACGCCGCCTCAAGGTCCCTGGTGGCCAAGGCGTTCCGCCACGGTTTCTACTGGTCGAACGCCCTGGAGGCGGCCAAGGAGTTGGTCGGCAAATATGAGGGCTGCCAGCGCTTCAGCACGCAGAGCCATCTGCCGGCTACCGCCCTCCAAACCATTCCCCTCTCGTGGCCTTTTGCCGTTTGGGGGCTGGACATGGTCGGACCATTCAAGACCGCCCGGGGTGGCATGACGCATCTGCTGGTCGCTGTCGATAAATTCACCAAGTGGATCGAGGCCCGACCAATCAAGAAACTGGACGGCCCCACGGCCATCCGGTTCATCGAAGACATCACGGTCCGCTACGGCGTCCCCCATAGCATCATCACTGACAACGGCACGAACTTTGCCAAGGGCGTGCTAGCGCGTTTCTGCTCAAGACGTGGCATCCGGCTCGACCCGGCATCCGTTGCCCACCCACAGTAAAACGGCCAGGTCGAGAGGGAAAATGGCCTGCTCCTGTCCGGCATCAAGCCCCGGCTCGTGACACCACTGGTTCGGTCGGCCGGCTGCTGGGTCAAGGAACTGCCGGCTGTCCTTTGGAGCCTCCGGACCACGCCAACCGGTCGACCGGCTACACCCCGTTCTTTCTCGTTTACGGGTCCGAGGCGATCATCCTCACCGACATCGAGTGCGATTCGCCTCGGGTTACCCTGTACACCGAGAAGGACGCAAAGGAGGCAAGGAAAGATGGCGTTGACCTCCTCAAGGAAGCCCGTGAGCTGGCTTTGAGCCGGACGGGCATCTACCAACAGAAGCTTCGACACTACCACAGCAAGCGGATTCGGCCGCTCTCCTTCCGCGAAGGGGACTTGGTGCTCAGGCGGATCCAATGAACAGCCGGCCAGCACAAGCTGTCCTCCCCATGGAAGGCCCGTTCATCGTCAGCCGGGCGCTACACAACAACACATACTACCTGATAGACGCTCAGAAGACGCAGAAACGCAAGAGAGACGCCTTCGGTGAGGAGACGAAGTGCCCGTGGAACGCGGCGCTCCTCCGTCTGTTTTATTGCTACGAACAACATATGTATCCGCCCCTTTGCGCCTATGAATACAACGGGGGCCCCAAGCCGGCGCTTGGGGCACACCCCTTTTCGTCCTTCCCAAAGCTTTTTTCCGTCGCTCCGAGGCGCTCCGGCCGGGTCTGGTTCCCGGGCCCGGGGGCTTGCCCGGTTCCCTCCCAAGGCGGACAAATTGTGTGGGCAAGCAATCCTTCGCCTCCCCTCCCTAACCAGCTACAGACCGGCTCCCGGCTGTCCAACTGAAGGGGCCACGGGGTACGAAGGGACTTCCCACACAATGACTAGCTGACGCAGGGCAACCGGACCGGCCTAATAGAACCACACTACTCCTAGTAACCGGCCTCTGCCGGCTCAACCTAGCCCTAGCCGGATTGACTCTAAAAAGTTCGCCGGTTTTTCCCAAGGACGAAGCCCTGTCCTTGTCCCAGACCGGCTCCCGGCTGGCCGGCAGGCGGGGTGGAGGCCGGAAGGAATCCCGGTGCGCGAATAGAAGTCGAAAGGTGAAGGGCAAAAGTAAAGTTGGCACGCACACTATGGAACAAAGGCAAATGACATAAAATTTAGGAGATTAAAGAGGCCCACGGCCACGAGTTCATTACATATGTTCTAAATACACCCTTAGTGGGTGGAATTCCGGTACTAAACAGAAATGCAGAGAAAATAAAGAAGGCCCGAACAACGACAGCCTCGGGCCGGCCCTCCTCCGACGCGGGCGCTCCTAGAGCCGGCGGCGTTCAAGCTCCCGTGGTTGGCGGTGCTGGCGCCTCCGATGCCGGTGCTCCCAGGGCAGCCGAAGTAGAGGCTCCCGCATCCAGGGACGGCTCGGACGGGGCATAGTCGTCGGTGTCGGACCCCCCGTGCTTCGTCTCGTCTCCGCTCCCCTCCGGGTCGTCGAAGGCGAGCCCATAGTCATCTTCCGGGACCGCCGTGCCATCCTCACTGCACTCCGGGATGTACTCGTCCCACGCCGCGAAGGAGGCAAGCTCGCTGGCCCGCGCCCGCAGCTCGTCCGCCACCGCCTCCAGCTCAGCATCGGTAATGGCGCGCTGGGCCGCGAGCATACCCAAGTCAAGCCCGGGGTACCACGATCTGGCGACGTGGAGCGCCATCTCCGCGCCGGCGCGCGCTGCGGAGGCGCTCCAAGCGTTTACCCATGCGGTTCCGTACTCCAGCCATCTGGCGAGCCAGGTCACGGAGCCCGGATTCACCGCTCTGGGCCAAAGGGTGCGGACCAACGCCAAGCCAGCCGCTTGGAGCCGCCTCGTGGTGCGGACGACCTCCGTCAGGCGCGCGTCGGCGGCGGTTCCCACCTCGTCCAGGTCCCAGGGGGGCATGTTCCCCAACGGTTTTCCCCCTTGGCTCGACGGGCCTCGCGGTCGGCCTCCACGGCCGCCTTCGCGACCTCCTGCGTGCCGGGGAAGAGTCCTGAGGGGGGACGAGGGGTGAGCACGAGGCGCCACGGGGAGCAAGATGCGAAAAAGGGAGAGGGAGCATGTGACAGCCCGAGAACGATGTCCCAGAAGATTCCAGAAGATTCCCCCTTTCTTTCCGTTTTCGGCATGTGTTCATCTGGTTGTCGCATTCATCATCGCATCATTTGCATCATCCGCATTGCATCGTCGCCTGTTTTCGAAAAATTGCATTCGTTCGTAGTTGCCAGTTCTCTCCGTTTCGCCATTGCCCGTTTCAAGCCAGCCACACATGCACGTGCCCGCGGCAGTGTTAAATAAAACCGTTTTTTAAGCATGCGCAAAAATATTCTCGGATTGAGTTGAAACTTGTCGTGCGGTCTCGTTATATTGTAGGTAGACCGCCCATCAAAATTCGTTGCGATCTGAGGTCGTTAGTTACCCCATCGGTCAATCGCAGCAGAGAGGTTATCAGTAGTTTATAGGTGTTTTATCGGTCGTTCTCGGCGTTTTAAATCCTCGTGTCACGGGTCGCACTGTTCTCTTTCTCTTCCCCTCTTTGCCCGTCTGCACAGTCACGCAGCCTGTCCCTCCGCTTCCGGACAGTCGGACCAACACCCGGCAATCCGAAAACGCAGTGCCGTAACCCTAGCCCGATCCCTATAAATAGCCCCTCATTCCGCGTGCAGCCAACCCTAGCCTTTCTCCCACCTCTAGTCAGCCCGCCCGAGCCAAGATCTGAGCCCGTTCGAGCGATCTGGGCCCGATCCGGCCGATCCAGAGCTCTCCGGAGCTTCTCCCGAGCTCCCATGGAGGTCCTCTCGCGTCCCCGCCGCGCAGTCCGCTGAGCCAGCTTGCCGAAGCCGGATCGCCGCGCCGTCGGACCCCCTCGCCAGCCGGACCTCTCCCTCTCTCCCTTTCTCCTTCCTCCCTCCTTCTTCTTCCTGTGCCTCACCTCTCCTCTCTCGCAGGTGTGCGCTGCCGCCATGGCTCCGCCGCGTCAGAGCTCCCCACCGCCCCAGCAGCCGCCGCCGGTCTCCCTCCGCGCCGGATCCGGCCGGGCCCCGCGCTCCCTCGCCGGCGCCGCCCCTCGCCGTGGCCGCCGCCGCCCGGCCTCCGTCAGCGCCGCCCCTGCCTCCCCGATCGATCGGGAGGAGGAGGACGAGGCTCCCGCTGAGCGTTGACCGGCCTGCGTGGGCCAGCGCAGGCCCAGCTCCCTTCGATTCGGCCTAGTTGGCCCAGGGTGAGGTAGCCCCTCCCCCTTTTTTTTAGTTTTGCGTATTAAAACATTGATAAATATTTATCGGTGCACCATTTCAAAATAATTTCAACATGAAATATGTTTAGAATAATATGTAGAATTTTAATATGTCATTTGCACCCATGTCAAAAATAAATTAACATGTCATTTTGCATTTCTTGCATTAATTGCATTTTTATATAAAATTAATCATGCATCGAATTAATAAAATTCATATATTAAAAATGCCCATCTCATTTGCATTGCATTTTCATGCACGGGATAATTGTCGGAATCTTGCTTGCATTTATTTTGCATTGTTGAATTGCTTTAACGTGATTAGGTCATAACCCCAAATGATTAATTGTGATTAATTTTCTACAACAACCTGCCCATATAATATATGTTTTCGGGGTAAAAAAATCCATTGGATTTATCGGTGCATTTAGTTTTGTCATTCGAGCATGTTTGCGTGCATGTCATTTTCACCGTGATGCCCTTTTGTCATTTTCGTAGGAATTAATCCGGACATAATATGAATTATTTTCCAACATGAAAGTTGCTCGTTGATGTGTGTCCTAGCCCATGGATATTTTGTTTTTCATAGAAATGCATGTTTAGGTGTCGATTTGCTGTTGTCAACTTGCTATAAAAATCTGCTATTTTCAGGGTCCTAAATATTTCTAAGTCTGGAATCTTTTATATTTTGTTGCTGTCTTGCCATGTGATTTGCTAATGATCTAGACCTCTTTTGTGGTTGGTGCAATGGAGTTATTTGTTATTGATATTGTCCTTTAGTATTCTGTTAAGTTTCATCCCATTCCATGACATGTAGCTTATGTTTTCACTGCTGTCAATATGCCTTCATGATAAAAACTGCAGTGTCTAAAACTGCTATTTTCACTAAGTCTGAAACTGTTATTAAGTAGCCTTCTTGTGAGCTTCCTACCAAGTGATCCATGCATGTTTTGAATGTGATTTGTGAAGATGAAATGAATTGGATGTTGCATGCTATTGCCCCATGCTTAGTTTGTGCATTTTAGAATCTTGTAACTTGTTGTTTTCATGTGTTCAAAATGCTATCTTGCTGTTTTGGCAGATTTAAAAAAAAAACTTGTTTTGATGATTGTGTTTGAACCGTAGCTCCGTTTTGAGCATTCCATATATGAAACTTTTTTAGAATCTCATGTAGTTTCATAATAACCTGCTGCATTCATGTTTTGAGAGGTTTACGATTGCATTTTCCATGCATTTGCATTCATGACATGTGCATCTTGTGTTCCTCATATCTTTTGAACCGTAGCTCCATTTGAGATGTTCTATATATGTAAATCGACTAGAATAACGTGTAAAATAACATGGTATGCTTTATTTTGATGATTAACAAACATAAAACATGTTTAGTTCAGATCTGGACCAAATTCATAATTAATATATAGGGCCATTTCGGAAAAGCTATAAGTTGTTTTCGGCCTCATTTAATATGCCTAGATAGTATAGTTTACTTATGTTTCACCTCTTGCCATGTTAACAACATTTAATATTGTCGTGTAGCTAACGGGAGTGAACTAAATAATTCGAACGTGGAGTTTCGTCAGTATGCAACTCATTGCATATTGAGCTTCACTTAATGCGTAGCACTTGATTGTTGTGAATTGTCGTGCATTGCATATCTAAACCGAACATGCATCATATTTGTTGTGCATCGTATGTTGCATATGATGTGGTGTATCTTGTGTTGATTGTTTGTTTCGGATTGCTTCTTCTCAATAGAGTTCCGAAAGCGTTCAGAGTGTGAGGATTCGTTCGACTACATTGGTTCTTCTTCTTCATGGATTTGTTCTTCTTCCGAGCGGGATCTCAGACAAGATGACCCATTTCCCTGGATACCATTAGTATCATTGCCATGCTAGTTGTCTCATCTTTTATCGTTATGTCTCGCTACCTACCACCTGTTTGATAAGCCTCCCAACATTGCCATGATAAGCCTCTAACCCTGCCACGTCCCAGCAAAACATTGTTTGGCTATGTTACGGCTTGCTCAGCCCTTCTTATAGCGTTGCTAGTTGCAGGTGCAATTGCTTCCATGTGTCAACATGGACTTTATTTTGTTATATCACAATATTGCTGCTATTTAATCTAATGCACATATATACTTGGTAAAGGGTGGAAGGCTTGGCCTTTTGTTCGGTGTTTTGTTCCTCTCTTGTCGTCCTTAGTTACTTGTGAACCGGTGTTATGTTCCATAAATGAGCGCTCCTAACATGCTCGGGGTTGTTATGGGGACCCCCTTGATTTTCGAGTTAGATTAAAACTTGTCTGGCAAGGCCCAACATTGGTTCTACATTTGCCTAATAATTAATGAACTTGCATAGGGACCCACCGCCACCCGTGGATAATTTTTAATCAACCCCCGGGCTAATGCTCGTCATGAGTGTTGGTCCAAACTAGAGCATTGTGCGGGGCCAACCCAGGGCAACTTGGGAGATTTCTATCAGGCCTCCGTACACTAGCTTATCCGCCGTGTCCTAAGAACGAGATACGCGGCTCCTATCGGGATTGTCGACACGTCGGGAGGCCTTGCTGGATTTGTTTTACCTTTCTCGAACGTCTTGAGTGAGGAACTCTGATTTTCTTTGGGTTATCTCGAGGTGTTGGATTTCCTTTGGAATTGCCTAGGAAGATCACGAGATCCATGGTTGCGGTTATACCCGCTAAGTATGGTTAATTTGTGATGGACGAGTTGGAGCACCCTGCAGGGTTAAATCTTTTCGAGAAGCCGTGCCCGCGGTTATGTGGCAAACTTGGATACTTTGTTTAACACCCGGTCATAGCAAACCTGAAGTAAACTCTAATAAAATACACCAACTGGGTGTGTAACCGTGACTGTCACTTCTCGTGAGCTCTTATCCGAAAGAGAACACGGTGGGGATATGATTGACGTAAGTAGGTGTTCAGGATCAGTTAGTAATCATTTCTAGTTCATGTCTGTTATGCGTAGACCACCATACTTTACTTTCTGTACTCGTAAGCTAGCCACTCAGCTACAACCTCACCACTTACCCATACCTTACCCATTAAGCTTTAATAGTCTTGATACCCTTGGAAATAAGATTGCTGAGTCCCTGTGGCTCATAGATTACTACAACAATAGTTGCAGGTATAGGTAATGTGATGATTTGACGTGAGTGCGTTGCTTAATTTGACTTGGAGTTCTTCTTCTTCTTCTTCTTCAATCTTGGATGGGTTCTAGGCGGCAGCCTAGGATAGCAAGGATGGATGTCATTTTATCGTTTGATTTCGTCCGTAGCCGGACTCTGCTCTTATGTATGATGTTTGAGATGTATTGTATTGCTGTGACTCTGATGTAGCTTGTGGCAAGTGTAAGCCAACTCCATATACTCATCTCTTCTGTACATGTACTTGTAATGATATCCATTCTTACGAACGCATCGAGATGCGCTTCTATCCCTGTCGAGGCCCTCGTGCCCAAATAAGGATAGGATCGCATCTTGGGCGTGACAGAGCAGAAGACTTACGGCGCAGCATCTGGTCCACCTCCTAACCCTGCTCTCGTAGCCGCGCCTCCCGAGCCTCCGCCTCCTCGCGCAGACGCTCCCGGGCCTCTTGCGCCTCCTTGGCCGCCTTGGCCAGCGCGGCATCTTGGGCCTCCAGCTTCTGGCGGAGTACCTTCTCCCGCTCCTCCGCCTCCTGGAGGAGGACCGCCTCCCGCTCCGCCAACGCCAGGCGGTGGGCCTCCTCGAGCGTTTTCCGCTCCGTCCTCGCCCTCTCCACCTTCTCACGGAACCGGCCGCACTCGACCGCCATGGTGTCATGTTCCTCGTACAGGCGCACCACCTGACGCCGGAGGCTGACCGTCTCGGCGTGGGTAACTTCGTGCAAGGAAACCTCCATTGTCAGAAAACAAATACAAAAAGAACTCGGCCCGCCTCGGAGGCGGACGGCCTGATCCCCGGGGGCTACGCCCCCCTTCACTGAAAATGAAAAGATGCACACCTCACAGGTCCACGGCGACGTCGGCGAGCCGTTTCTCGGTCCCTGGTACAACCCCAGCAGGGTGTTGTACGCGGCCACCCGACGATCGTGCGCCGCCTGCAGGACAACAACTTAACTGCTTCAGGCCCAGCCCGCCTACACCCTAGCCGGCCTGGGCCTCGGGGGCTACACCCAGTGGGTGCGCTGGCGCGCTCCCACTGGAAAGAAGAGAAGGAAAGAAGAGCCAAAGACAAGAAGAGAGAAAAGAAAAACTTACCGCCACCGCCTGCTCCAGGCTCACCAGTCGGTCGTTGGCGGCCCGGGCGTCCTGCGACACCTGGGTGCGGTAGGCGGCAAAGGCCTCCATGACGGCGACCACCGCCGCCCCAAGGGCATTCGACGGCTCGCCAGAGGCCGAGCCCCCGGCCGTCGCCCATGTCTGCTGCGACCGGCCCCCGTCTGCAGGCTCCTCGTCGTCAGAGACCACGACGGGGCCGGCCCCCATCGTCGCCACCACGCGGGGCGCCGTCGACGTGCCCACCGCGACCGTCTCCTCGGTCGCCACGGCCCCGGTCTGGGGCGCTCCGCTTCCGGCGGCTCCCGGCCTGCTCGCGTCCGATGTCGGCACCTCCGGAGCCGGCATCCCTGGTGCCGGCACTTCGGGAGCCGGCGCTGCCGGCGTCGGCGCCTTCGGGGCCGGCGCGCCCGACACCGGCGCTTCCGGGGGCGGTGCCTCCGCCCCTAGTGGCACGTTGCCCGCCTCCGGCGAGGCATCGCCCGTCGCCGGCGGTGCGTCGTCCGCTCCTGGCTGGGCGGCGTCGCGGCTCCTCCTCACCGCGTCCTTCGCGGCCTCCATGGACCGTCCGGAGCCGTGGCGGCCCAGCGTCCTCTCCTCTGGGTCGTGGGGGAAGGCCTCCAACGCGCCGCCGGCGATCTCCGCGTTGGCTCCCCCCGTGTCCTCGCCGCCTCCTCCCACCGGCGGCGTTCGTCGACGCGCCGCTCCCGTTCCTCCTCCTCGAGGTCGAGCCACGCTTGGCGCTCCCTGGCCTCGGCCGTCGTCGTCGGTGCCGCCTTCTTCGTCCCGCCGCCTGGGGCCTTCCCCAGCGCATGCATCCCTAGCAGCATAAAGGCTAGGGGTTGGAAGGGAGGATGGCGGGAGGCGAACTGAGGACGGGGGCAGATAGACTTACCCGGTCACGACGGGGACTGCCCGCCTCGAGGGCCCTGACGGGGCAATCCTCTGCCTCTTGCTCCCTCCTCCGCGGCTACCGCCCGGCTGTGCGGTCGCCACACGCTTGGGCGCCGATTTGGGGGCGGGCGGCCCTTTCCCTTTGTCGTCCATGGCCGGGTCCCCCAGGCTGGAGCCACCTCCGGCCCGCGGCTAGCGCCTCCGCGGCGCTGTGACCTCACCCTCCGAGAACTCCTCCGGAGCCTCTGCAGCACGAAGCGGCTCCTGCTCAGCATCGTCATCATGCCAGCCCGTAGACGCGTCAGGGGAGGAGACTCACCTGTCGATTCGGCCTCGTCGGCCTCGTCCGTCTCCGTCTCGGCCTCCTCCGTCTTCGACACGCCAGCTCGCCCAGAGACGGCCGGCTCCACGTCGTCGGCGTCCTCGACCTCCTCTTGGTCCGAGTCTGCCGTGTTGGGCGCCGGCTCCACGTAGTTCTACAGAAGCGGGAACTTCTGCAGGCAAGCCGGACGATGCGCGTCATCAGGACAAAGCAAGAAAAGTTCCACGGTGGCAAGAGTGAGATGCAGGAGCCGGCCGATGTACTTACCCGCGGTGTCGGGTGGCTCCGGCTGTAGGGAATCTTCCCCCACTGCCAGTCGCCCTCCTTCATCTTCGCCATGGTGATGACATTCACCTTCCGTGCCACGTGAGCCGGCTTCAGATCCTTCGTGGAGAGCCGGCAAGGATCGTGGCGTCCTCCCATCTGGCAGATGAGATGCGATCGCTGCTGCAGCGGCGCCATCGGGCGCGCAATCATCGCCGCCAGGAGATCGGTGGCCTTCAGCGCTTCCGGCCCGGTCAGCTCAAGGAGACGGGCGCAGAGCCGGTCGGCCGTCTCGGGGGGCTGAGACGACGTCACTCGCCAGTTCAGCATGGCGGTCGGCAAATGGTTGTCGAAGTCGGGGAGGTTGATGAAGTCCTCCTCCGGCTTCACGTTCTTCACGTAGAAGAATCCCCGCTGCCAGTTTTTCACCGACTCGTGCAGCGGGAGCTTGGGAAGGCCGGCCCCCTTGTGGATGTGGATCGAGGCGCCTCCACAGGCGGTCATCACCATCTGCCCCGATGCCGGATCCTTCACCGTCTACCGCTTGAGGAAGAACAGGCGGCACCAGAAGTCGAGCCTCGACTCGACCCCCAGATACCCCTCGCAAAGGACGACATAAGCCGCCAGCTGCAAGACGGCATTGGGGGTGAGATGGTGCGGCTGCAGGCCGAAGCGCGTCAGGAAGCGATGAAAGAACGCGCTCTCCAGCAGCCCCAGCCCATGATGGAAGTGGTCGGCGAAGACCACGACCTCGCCTTCCCACGGCGCCAGGGAGTTCTCCGCCCCATCCGGTCGTGCCTCCAGGTGTTCCTCCGCTAGGAGCTTGCGGCGGTGGCGGAGGTGCTCGATGAATGTCTCGTCGACGTCGCTCTCGTCCCACACGCCCTTGGTCACCATGGTCGTGGAGGGGGCGTGCGGTCGCGGCGGCGGCACGGAGGGTCGATGGCTGTCCGGGCCCTCTGCGACGGCAAGCGGCGGCGCGGGCTCTTCGTGGGCTCTGCTTGGCGAAACCCTTCTCTCTCGCGCGCGCGTGGTGAGGGGGGGCGGGAAGACGAAACCGAAGCGACGGAGGCGAGGGGGGCAAATAGATCACACCGCTTGCCCTCCCCTTTCTTTTATATCCTACGCGGGTTAGTCGTGGGGAGCGCACCCGCCGCGCACGACCCCCACGACTCCCGAAGCGCGCGGAGCGGTCATCATGGCGCTCGGGAACGCCAACCGCCCGCCCGTGCCGTGCGAGATCTCCGCGCGCGAATCGAGGCCGCGGCCATTGGGGGCCCTCCCTCCGTGGTCCGGTCTTTTCTGGCGCGTGGCCTGTCAAGCCGCGGCCCGCAGTCCCCTCCGCGTGGTGCCACCCTTTGGTCCGACGGAGGACCTGAGGCGGCGCGCCTGACCTCGGTCGGCCGCCTGCAGGCGTCATCCGGCCCTCCGGACACCCCCTGGCACACGAGCGATCTTCAAGCCGGCGAGGACCGCCGTGGTCCATCGGCGGGCCTTCCCGGCTTCGGGGACTACTGACGGGGGGAGGACCCCGGGGTATCCTCAAGCATCCTCTTCTCTCTTGCTCTCCGAAGGCGACTAAAGGGCGGGCCGCTTCTCCTAACGGTCCGGCTACGCCTCGCAGGCCCCAACCCTCCGGCTGGGACCGCCAGCTACGCATCGGTCGGCTGCGGCGTGCTAGCCAGCTGAGGATGTTGCCGGCTGCCCTCTCAGCCGGCTGGGCATTGGATACACTTGTCAGGGACTGCGTGGCAATAATGGACCCCATCCCATCGGGGATCAGCGCCCGCATGGCTACAGTGCCGGCGTCAGGACCTCTAACCCTAGCGGATGGCGACCGGACCTCCAACAGTGCCGGCACACCTCAACCACTCCCTTACCTGCCCCGGCATGACTACAGGACGGCCGGCCGGACCGCTGACCTCGGCCGGGCGCCGCAAGACGACACCGCGAGGGGCGACCCGTGTTGCGATGCGACCGGCATCGGGACCCACCGTGCGGGCCCTGCCGGCTCCGGACGGGACCCTTCAGCCGGTGGGATCCACCGACAACAAGACTCCGCCGCCGGCGGGCCCCGCAGCCGGTCCAAGAGGCTGCCAGCCGGGGCCCTCCCCGGCCTTTTACTCTTATTGTAATCCGGGGGGTTGGTCTATAAAACCCCCCGAGCCGCCCCCATGCAAGGGGGATCGAACTTTTCCTCCACCTTCCCACTGATCGAACGCACACACAGAGGCAGGAGATCGGCTAGCTCCTTCTCCTTCCTCACTCAAACAGCTCCAGGAGCACCGTTGTAATTTCTCCACCACCTAATCTAGACCGAGCAGGACTAGGGGTTTTACCTCCCACGGAGGGCCCTGAACCTGGATACATCGCGTGTCAGCCACCGTCTGTACCTAACCCCGTTTCCGGAGCCTGCCGGCGCCCTTCGGCCCCTCTCGATAAGCCTACCCATGGCATCTGCCGTGATGAAACCACGACATAGAGACAACAATTGCAAGGAAGTACACATACTTGACCATATCCACCTCTTTGAAATCTTTTGCTTTGAACCCAGCATGTGGATAATTAAAGACAATCCGATCAAAGCGTCTCCTCTTTAAATAAGGGTGAGTCTTCATCTTTTTCGCATTGACACCATGCATAATAGTGGCCCTCATTATTTTGAGTTCCATTACATTTGATTCCGCTTCACTATATTTGCCAACCAGGGCCTCTGCCAAAGTGGAATGCCAACATGAATGCAAAGACAATAGACAAGTACAAATTAAAATGATCACAAAATCACCTTCATAATATTACCACTCTGAATTTATAAGGTAAGCAGGGGCAATTTAGTGTATATTTATACAGAGGACTTGAGAAAGAATTAGGAATAATGCTAATAAGAGAAACTTAACAATATGGAAATATCACAAATTTACTGCAGAATCCAACAAAATACAATGATGTTACTAAATTAACTTATACAAAGTGCCAAACATATGGAAACAATAGGTTACACAACCAACATGAATACAGGATGAGAGAAACAAATCAGCAGACGTCTGTGTGACATGATATATAGTAAAAAAAAATTTAGTTGCGGTTTTATGTTTTAATCAAACTCCTCTAAATGACGTATGTATATTTGTCACTTGCCATATCATAATGAATTAGGCAGAGCGCAATGCCTTTGTCGTAAGAAAAGGATAGTAATTAGCCTCCACATGTCCCACCTTCCATAATAATTTCACTGCCCGTAAACAAATAAATACTAGTAATTAATCTTTTATCCTTGGTAACCCAATAAAGTAGATCAATCACGGACACATGCCTCTTTTGGCCATGTGACAACGCCCGGGCACATACTATTTTTGCTCCGTGGCAACACACATGCACGTACATAGTTTACAGTAAAAACACAAAAATAGCAGTAGTTGTTACTCAACACATGTGTTCCTTCCATAGCATACAAATTATAGCATTAGGCAATACTTAGTTCTGTTAGAAAAAGCTTAGTTTTAGTAAGACCATGCAAATTCTTGAAAGAATCAGCAATGTTCTGCTGTATAACTAAATTATTCGAGCACATTTTCGACATAGTATGCCCCGTAGCACTTTTATCGCCGCAATCAACCATGTTAGTGTGAATTTAGATCTCAACGGAATAAAGTTAATCCTCATATTACAACATGGTGCATGACGAGCGATTGCGTATGTATTGTGTTAAAGAAAAAACATGATGCATCACATCACTCTAATGGTTTCGTGTACCATTTAATTTCTCCATCGAAGCCAAAAATCTAGGCAGTATCCAAATCCAAGTAGCTGCATAAAACTGCAACCTTCAAGCAGCGAGAGACTGAGCGGCAAGGATCGAACCGTAGGAGTCGAGGGATGTGGCGACGATGTTCTCGCCGGAGCCGAAGGCGGTCGCGAGCGCCAGCGAGAAGGAGAAGTCCCCGTCCCCGACGACCAGGATTCTTTGAACCGACGAGTAGTGGTTCAGCCACCTCACCGCGCTCCACATGTTTCTCCGCCTGCTCACTTCCATCCAGAAATCGCCGGGGCACACTCCGCGACCGGCGCCTTGCCCTTCCAATCGAGCGCGATCACAGCCGGAACCCCGCCCGCGCCATTCACGTCCGGCCCCGCGTCCGCCTCCGGTGGCGTCTTGCTTTTCCCCCCTCCACGGCAGTCGATACTCGAGAGTGAGGCAAGAGTGGCGTAGGTGTGCCGGTGTGTGAAACGTGCGTGTGTACTCGATCAATCCAGTCGAGAGTGCGAAGGGTCAGTGATTGCGGGTCGGACGAAGAGTTGGGCTACATGACAGGGTGATAGAGAACGCCTTGGGTTCTGCTCTGGGGCGATCTGGGTTGGATCCTCCATTGATTCGGCCCTCGTTGGAATCCGAAACGCTAGCTGAGCTACGGAGTGAAGACTGAAGTGAAGAGCGCGAACGTTCACGAATGCTTTTGTGGGTCTCCTGAGCAACTTCAATGGGACGACCCAAAAACATGATTTGTTCGTTTCTTATTTGTTTGGATCGGTCGAGTAAACGTTGATGTTCGTTTTTTTAAATGAAATCAGTTAGTCCGTCCAATCCTGTTCGTCTCGGCCTCACTTGTCAGCACAGATTCAAAATACTCAAACAACGATATTAAAATATAATTAAACATTGAAGGCCGGTCAAAACCGGCCCAAGTCCATATAAAACTTAAATAAATAAATAAACGCGGCCTGTCCTGGCCTGCATCTGGCGCCGGCCCTACGCATCGTCGTCGTCGTCGTCGTCGTCGTCGTCCGGGGTGAGGTCGATGAGCTCCGACGCAGGCCCAGCCCAAGGGAACGCAGCCTCCCACGCCCGCGCAGCGTCCTGCCCCGGCAGCATCGACGACGCAGGCTAACGGGCTCACTCCTCCTCCTCCTCCCGCTCCCGACGCTCCGCCTCCTCCTCTGCCGCCCACCTACGCTCCCGCTCCATCTGCTTTGCGGCCTCGGCTCCCTCCCTCGCCAGAGCCAGCGACCTGTGGTGCAGGAGAGGCGTGGACACCCACTCCCGAAGCTGGTCGGTCCACTTGTAGCTCTCTGGCTGGCGCTCCTCGGCCTTAACCTTGGGCTCGTGGATCGCCAGAAGCGACCGGCGGAGCTGGAGGAGGAGGAGGCATGACGCAGTCGCCCGCCGCGGACAGCGCGAGGGCTTCATCGAGGCCTACCCAGCGCGTCTCCTCCTCGCGCCTGCTCTCCTCAATGGCGTAGGCCGTTGCCTCCTCAAGGGCGGCCTGGTAGGCGGCCTCCTCCTCCTGCTCCTCTGGCTTCGCTTCAGGGGGCGGTGGAGGGATGGCCGGATCGAACTGGACGTCGTGGAGGCGCTCCCGCTCGTGCTCCAAGGCGAACCAAACTTCCCAGTTAGGGGAGTCGGCCGCATAAATGGTGTGGTGCCGCTGCTCCGAAGTGAGGAGCACGCGCCGCCGGCGGACCTTCTCCACGTGCGCACGTGCAGACCGCGGCACTGCTGGGATGAGGATGCGGCCGGGGTCCAGATGCCAACCATGGGGAAAATTGACATCTGGGTAGGGCAGAGCTTGCCTGTACTGCCAGTGCCACCGAACTCCGGAGTCCCGGATGAGATCCTGGATGTCACGAGGAGCTCCGGAATGGTCCGGAGGTAAAGATTCATATATAGGAAGTCCCAGTTTGGTCGCCGGAAAAGTTTCGGGCTCATCGGTAGTGTACCGGGAGTGCCGATAGTGTATCGGGAGGCCTCCGGGAGGGGTATTTCGACCCCAAGAGGTCCATGGGCTGTGGGAGAATAATAACCAGCCCTTAGTGGGCTGGGAAAACAGCCACAAAGGCCCATGGCACAGGGAGAGAAAGTCCTAAAGGAAAAAGTGAAAAAATCAGCCAATAGGAGGCAATCCTACTCCAACTAGGATTGGAGGTGAAGTAGGATTGCACCCCACCTCCTATTTCGGCTGAACCAAAGGCCTTGGCTGCCTCTCCTCTCCTCTCCTCCTATATATACTAGTGGAATAACTAGGGTTTGGCTAACAATTACGGCCACGTGCTACCCGTTCCACCGGTGCTCCTCTTGATTGGTTTTCCGCAGTGCTTAGGCGAAGCCCTGCCGGAATTGCTCCACTACCACTATCACCGGAGCGTCGTCACGCTGCCGGTGAACTCTCTCTCCTCTCCACCTCCTCTTGCCGGATCAAGACGTCCGAGATCGTCATCAAGCTGCACGTGTGCTGAACGCGGAGGTGCCGTCCGTTCGGCGCTAGATCGGAAGGACCGTGATCGAGATCGCGAGACAGTTTGTGATGAGATCGCGGAACAGATCGTGATGAGTTCGCGGGACAGATCGTGATCAAGATCGTGAGACGGAACATGATGAGATCGCGGAACGGATCGCGATGAGTTCGCGGGACGGATCGTGATTGGATCGCGGGACGGATCGTGATGAGATCGCGGGACGCTCGGCGATTTGGATCGCGAAGACGTTCGACTACACCAACCGCGTTTCTTAACGCTTCCCGCTTAGCGATCTACAAGAGTATGTAGATCCACTCTCCCTCTCGTAGATGCTCATCATCATGGATAGGTTTGCGTGTGCGTAGGAAAATTTTTGTTTCCCATGCGACGTTCCCCAACACACCCCAGTGTTGTCAAGTTCAGGCGCCATGGAACGTGAGACGTCGAGGCGCGACAGTGGCACAGGGATCTGCTACGGGCGCGGTGGGTTGCATGGTGGCGGGGCGCGTACAGTGGCTGATGCGGCTGCGTCAACTGGATCTGGCCCTACGACGGTGCGGGCCGAGGGCGCCATGACCAGCGGGCGATCACCTCTGCCATGGCCTTTTTGGCTGGTGAAGGTGGGTGGTTTTGGGTCTGCTAAAGGCCACAGACGGCGGACGTGGGATGGCGTAACAACGGCTTGGCCAGATCTTGCCTCAGCACGACGCGAGCTACAAGTCGCTTGGTCTTTGGGCGGTTGCCCCGACCGAGGCCACTCCGACTTGTTGGGGTGGCGGTGCGGCAGCGGTGGATCGACCTTCCTTCCCCTGATTCTTGGGGTGCTCGAAGTTGCGGATGTCGACGGGTGGAACACGGTGGCTTGAATTCTCTCGTCTGTGGCTGGGCATAGTGGTAGGGGCACTCCGAGAAGTTGGCAGGGGTGCCTCCTGGTCTTGTTGTTGCGGGGGTGGCGACGGCGATCTGCCCCCGGTTCATGAAATGGCATGGTGGCTGCGGCGCGACCGACAACCACCAATGGCTTCCCCCTGCCTTGATCCGGCTGGCTGGGGCCCGTACTTGCCAAAGGTGTGTGCTTTTTTGACATCGGTGTCAGTGGCTCAGGTTGAAGGGGTTGGGGTGGTGTTGGATTCCGGAGCAGCGACTCCGACGGTTGGAGCACGGTGCTCGTGGGCGGAGCCCGTGGCTCCGGTACTGCCCGGTGGCCATGGTCGTGTTGGCGGCATGGTGGCTGGGGTGCATCGATCAGTGGTGGTGGTGCGGGTCCATACCTTTGCCACAGGCGATGAATGTTGGCCGGGGTGAAAACATGTTCTGTCTTCGGGCAGGCCAGCGACAGTGATTTCGTTCCCTTCTTGAAGGCATCACCGCGGTCCTCATTGCCCATCATGTTGCTCCGAGTCCACAGATCAGGCGGTAGCGATGCTTTGGTGTCGTGACCTTTCTGAAGGCGCCGCCTTGGAGCTCACGATTCGTCGTATGCGGCTTCGTCTCTTCGCAGTGGTGCTCATGGTTGACGGCCCATGTAGCTCTTGTAGAGATAGGGGTGAAGTAGCTACGCTCAACGCCTATGTATGTAGCCTTGAGCGTGTGCGTGTGTTGGGTGGCATGCGTTTGTATCAACTTATTGACGGTTATTGCTTTTATATATAAAGCCGGTCGAATGCCTTTTTCGTATATGAGTTGATGTGAAAATACAATCATTGTGCGAACGTACGTGTCGTGTATGTGCTTGGTTTGACCACTTGTTGAATAGGTATGATTTTTTATATATCAAATTGTTATGTAAGACACTATATTATATACATTATAAACTATTTCTACGATTAGATATGTACACACATTGTAATTACTCATTAGTTCAGTTATTTAACGAGATATGACCCTTTCTTAGTTTCGCACGGGCAACCGGATTTTGCCTGCCTGGCTCTGTGTTCTCAGTGCAAAGGGAGTCTTTGAGAAGGTTTCGTTTTTCTAAAGAGAGAAAAGATCAGTAGAGCAGTCCGATAACTGGAGCTATATTCCATTTTTAAAAGCGGATTCGGTGGTTCAAGAAGTAGAATTATGCATAGATTGCCCTCCTTCCTTCCTTTCTATATAAGGTCCTCTTCTTGTATTGTTGTCTCCTACCTATTAATAAAAAAATAAACAATAAAGATACACAATCTTTGCGCATTCGTAAAAAATAAAGCACGCTTTCAATCATAATTCATAAAATACGTAGTAATCTACGCCATGTCCATGGAAGTCGGTCGCAGGTACATGTGATGCGACGGTCAAGCAGCGTCACAAGGTGTTCCATCGTAAAAGCCCCGATCGTTTACGGCTACGCCAGCTAGAGAAGTTTAGCGAGGCGAACGCAGGAACTTGAAAGTGCAGCCGTTGCGTAGAGGGAATTCCTCGTCGCACCTGTCACCGTGGCCTCTCTTCTGGTTGTACCCGGGGTAATCTTCTTTACGGAAGGCGACCATCTCAAACTTGAGAAGCGAAAACTCAAGGGCGAGATGCTCGATTTCCCATCTGTCGTATGGCTGCCCCGTCTTGTGGCTGACGTGTATCTCGCCGAGGGGACGGAGCATCTGGCTCGCATTGCGTAAGAACCTTTGCACCAGCAGCCGGTGGGCGCTACAACGACACAGGAAAATGTCAGTAATACGAACTTAACTCTTTGCCAAGTGCGAGCTGTCCGACAAATAATGTTGTACATATATCGAAGGAGCGAGCATACGTACTTGATCATATGCACCTGATTCTCCTTTCCTATGAAGCCGGCGTGGGGAAAGTTGAAGACAATTCGATCGAACCGTCTAGACTTGAGGTCGGTGCGTTTCTTCATTTTCCTCACACTGACACTATGTAACACCGTGGCACCCAGTCTCTTCAGCTCCGCTACGTTTGATTCCGCTTTGCTGTAAATGCTGATCAGATGAACTGTACTCCAAGATGATTGCCAGAGAGAAACGGCAGAGAAAATAGATAAGTATAGAACGATCGAGTCACAAATTAAGGCACGCATGTAATCATCCATCATTATCCAGACCCTAACCCTTTTGTGCGTGCTGCGTGCAAACAACATGAGAAGATCAAGCGCGTGGCAAGAGAAAGCGTATAGGGTATCGAACCGTAGGCGTCTAGGGACGTGGCGACGAGTTTCTCCCCGGAGCCAAAGGCGGTGGCGAGCGCCAGGGAGAAGGAGAAGTCGCCGTCGCCAACGATCAGTATGGTCTGAGCCGACGAGTAGTGCCCCAGCCACTTGACCACCTTCTCATCCTTCCTCTCCTCCACGGGGGTCGCCACCAGCTTTACCATCGGCATCGGCATCGACGTTTCCGTTTCCCTTCCCCAAAGAGAGCGAGACCAGTGCTACGTGCAGTGCCAGTGTGTGTGACGAAGCGTCTGGACTGGCGTCCAGTTGGATTGGAACCGAACGGTCCCGGCGAGCGCCGAGGGGTTTTGAATTAGATGGCGGGTGAGTGGGTCGCCTTGGCCCTTGGGTTCTGATCATCCACTAAGCTGCGATCTCTTGGGATGGATTCTCCATTAACTCTGCGACCATGGGAATCTGAAACGCCAAGGGATACTGTACATATACATACATCATGCATCAATACATTTTATTTACGGTGAACCGTTTTGAAATGCTAATGTAGCAGAAATTTAACAGAAATTTGTTGTTTTATATACAAAACGGAGGAAAATATTTTTTCGTCAATGTAGCAGAAATTTGTCACCTTGATGCGTGCTTTCAACAGAACCTTTATCCAGTGACGGATCTAGTGGGGGTGCCCCTCTAACACTGCAATCTACCAGGGAAGGAGTAATTTATTATATACACTAGACACTAATCATTTGAAAACTTAATGTTGTTTAAGGAGTATTTGTTAGGATCACGACGGAATGCAACGTTTTCTTCCTAACGAAATCGACGAGTTTGGAGTGTTCGGTAGGGCTCAATAGTTCATATGCAACATCTTTGAGCTGAATTGGAATGAGTATGACATAGTTGGCGAAAATAGCTTCCGTGCTACATTGTTTATGACAAGTATAGCTCCTATGCGACATGACCCTCTTTAACCGTAAAACACAAGACACAAGGGGTTAGCAATTTGAGTTATGACGCGGGACCCATCGGTTATCCACATCAACGTGGGACCCACAACTTACTCAGATGCGTGCGAAACCCATCACTTATCCACATAAGCATGCCCGTGCTCATCAGTGTGCCCGAGCCGGCCCCATTGCTTGCCCTTCCTATTTCCTTTCGCCCACCCTCTTCTACCTCTTCTCTGGCGATGAAGTGCGGCAACACCGGCCGGCGAGTGATGTCTAGATCGACTTCGTCCTCCCTCCAATCATGGCAGCAGTACGGTCCAGTGTCGCTGACAAGATGCCCCGATTGCCCGCGCATGGAGCCTCTGAAGCGTTTGACTTAAGGAAGAAAATGGCAACCGTGTGCGTGAGTTCGTGAAATGCTTGAGCAGGCCATAGGCCGGACAGGTTAGATATGTGTACCTCACCAATCGTATGTTATAATTTCTCCCGATTTCTTTCTTTTTTCCGTTAAATTCGGGCGGTGGATCTAGAGTTCATGCGCCATCGACCCCCGTTTTTCAGGTTCTGAAGATATGTGGGCATTTGGAGTGGCTCGATGAGTACGTTAACATGTTAAAATTGGAGGTATCAATCGAAGAGCTCAATTTTTTGGGGGAGGGGGGACTACTAGGAGAAAGCTTAGTAGTAACGCTGGAATTACTCTTAGTAGCAACGCTGGCGCTACATCTAAGTTGTAGCAGTAGCGCTGGATAACCAGTGTTACTGGTAAGTAGGGTTAGCAGTAGCGCTGGAAGAGAAACAGAGATACTGGTAAACCAGCGCTGCCGCTAGATGCAGACCAGCGCTACTGCTAATATTCCTGCTTGGTAAGATTACATCCCCTCTACGTATTTGTCCATGCTCTATACAGTAGTTTTATCATATGACAACATAAATAATTATTGTTCCAATAACTACATTTAAATTAAAGTGCATGGATGCAAATGATCATATTGAATTAGAAGAAAACATCATAATAGTAATCATCCTAATTGACCATATAATTTAACTAAGCTTTTCTCTCATAGGACCTAGTCCTCCCTCCTAGGTAAAATAACATAAAGCAAAATAACACCTATGTCTCCATGATGAAGCAAAGAGATCCAACGGTCTTCAACTTGTGGCTTGCGATCCTTCTTTATTTGTCCCCATGCTTCAATTTGGAACCGTCTTGGTGGTTTGCGCTCAGTCGAATATGCAAAAGAAAACTCGGGATGGAAGGGGCTTTTAATTGTCATATTACCTTCGGGTTGCATCAAGGGTGGCACAACTTCATATGGTAATTTCTGTTGAAGAACATAATAGTAGTGTAGTTAGCAATGTAATCAATACCATTTATGCAATAGTATTAGTGTACTTAATTAGCAACTCTTACCAAGATATTTCGGCGAATGTCATCCGTTCTCAACCTATGCACCAGTGTCCTGTGCAAGGTATAATTTGGGTCAGTTCCCAAATTGTACGGGAAGATCTCCATACCAACTAGGACACCAATAATAAAGTTGATAAGATCATCCTTCTCTTCCCAAGATTGATATGGTCCATAAGTGTAGTGTGTCGTGTCGATTATGTTCTGTGTTTCACCTGAAGAAACGAAATAAGTTGTAAATTATAAATTAACAAATTTAGTACGGATGAACACCAAATATTTTTCAATATAGAATGCAAATTACTTGACGTATATGCATGGTTGACAAAAACTCACATGAAGGTAAAACAGGAAGCATATCGACATCCACCCAAATGTCGATGTTTCCTTCAATACGATCTTCAGGACAAAGATCGAAGGTTATTTGCATATCCTCCCGAAATCCATATGCCTTGCAAAGAGCTTCCCAATTTGAGCACCCTAATTCTGTGTTATTAGGTGCATTCATTACTTTCACAAGAAATGTGTGAACATGTTTAGTCCTCAGGTTGGTTGTCCTCGTCTCGAAACTCTCGTGCTCTTTGAAACCGAGCCTCTCCAAGAAATACCGTCTTGCATGACATGGGATGAACTAGTCGAATTGTATAAAACAAAAATTACACGTTGAAGGAAAGAAACAAAAATCATGCTTAATTGCGAAAACACAGTTGTCATCATTGCGTACCGTAGAAATATCAAAGTCCTCGTAAAGCTTCATGGTGAAGAACCTGCCGCCTCGCAGCCCAGGCTGGTCGCAAAAACCCTTATCTTCACCAAAAAAATCACATGCTTGGATCCTATCATCGTCTGATGACGACGACATTTCCTGTGTTCATGATTCAAGAATTATGGCACGCTTGGATCTTAATGTGTGTGTTACTTTCTGTCCATCGAGGCTTTTCTTAAATAACTCTGATATCTCTTGGTGTGTTGGTGTGCACTCTCTCACACTGATATGATGGTGCATATATGTTGGTGGACACTCTTTCACAGTAATAGTTTGACCGTCGGTGATGGACGCCCCCCTCTTCTCTTCTTGCGCATTATACCGACGAATATATCACAAGGAAGAGAAGATGAGGAGGCACCCCCAGGACAACAATTGGGATTCCTCCAATAAGAACACAGATGAAAGTCACATAAGGAGCAACGACATGCCGAAAGTCACACATGCATTATACCGATAAAATATCACTAATGCATTTATAATGAACTCGAATATAATATCACTAATACATCATCCTGAATAATCCAGTTAATGCATCATCAAATATTAACTAATACATCTCGTATATTATCATATAAGATCACTAATATAGATCGAATACTATCGAATAATCGCAGGTGGTGGACACCCAAAGATAAGGAACCATCACGGGATCATAACTCGGGTGAGATCCCTGAAGAATCTGCCAGGTATTGTTGAACCTGGCGTCCAACGCCGTCATGTAGCGACGGACGTGCTCGTCCTCCTCCCTGACACGGCGACGTTAAATGAGAAAATTTTCTTATCGTTTAATGTTCTACTTTCTAGTTATCATTTGTACAACAATCATCTCATTTGAATTTAGCTAGCGCCCACTAACCTATTTTTCTCAACATGCAAGTATGAGCAAATATATAGAAAATAATAATACACAATATATAGAAAATATTGCAAATATTTCCGCAAGAACGTTCAGGGCATCATCTAGTCCTTAGCAAGAACCCTATAGGTGTGGGGATGTCTCACCAGAGGTCGGGGTCGGTGTCGGGGTCGGGGTCGGGGCCAAGGTCGAGGTAGGGGTTGGGGGCAAGGTCGCCAGGGAGGACCTGCGGTGGTGGTGGCGCAGAGTGTAGAGGGAGGGAGGGAGGAGGGGGAGAGGGAGGGAGTGAGGGGAGGGGCGGCGACGCAGAGTGGAGAGGGAGGGAGTGAGGGGCGGAGGTGCCGGCGGCATAGGGAGAGGGAGGGAGTGAGGGGCGAGGCGGAGGCGGAGCAGGGAGAGGGACGGAGTGAGGGGCGGCGATGCAGGGAGAGGTAGGGAGGAGGGATAAAGGGAGAGAGTGAGAGAGATGGGTCGTGTGGGGCGAAGAGGATAAGTGCATGACGCACTTAGCTGTAGCACTGGTCCGTAACAAGCGCTACTGATAGGAGGTGTAGCAGTAGCGCTTTCTTAAGGAAAGCACTGCTACTATAAATACTATTGGCGGATCGTTGGGGCCCCCTTAGTAGCAGCGCTTTTCTAGATTCCAGCGTTACTGCTAAGACCTTACTTGTAGAGCTGCCCGAATACAATGCTACTAGTACTTAGCAGCATCGTTTGTATTTTTCCAGCGCTACTAGTAGGCTCCTCCCTATAAGGTTTCTCCTAGTAGTGTGTGTGTGTGTGTGGTGGTGGTGGTGGTGGTGTTTGCTATGGAACCCGCCCCTCATTTGGTTGACAAAGCCGATCCAATGATAGATAGTACTGAACTGAATGGGGAACTGAAGAAAATAAATAAGAAACTAAAGCAGACAATCATTTGATGTAGCAAGTAAATATGATGGCTGGAGCATTTTATTGTTGTATCATTGGTATGGGTTTCTTTTAGTTCATGTTCATTAATCGCTAGAAATTGTTAGACTTTTATTTAGTGTGCCAAGCTAGTTTTAGGGGTCCCTACTTTTAGTTAGCGTGTCTAGTTAGTAGTTTCAGATAGTCTTAAAGCATTTGCTAGCTGAATTTATGTCAAGCAAAACTTGCCTGGATTCTTGTAATGACCCTGTTTCCAGTTACAGTTCTACCCCCGATGAATAAAATGCAACAATTCATGAAGTTTGTCTCCTCTGTCCCTGGATTATTTGCTTTCCCTGATAATACAATGTACTAATTTGGTCTCCTCTTTCGCGTACACTTGCAGCCCATTCTTCAGTTAACAAAGAGTTCAATGCAGAGTTCATGGTAAAAAAAGTTATTGGGCCGTGGGCTGATGATGAGTGCAAGAAAAAGCATGCCCAAAGAGAAAACAAGTCCACCCGCTTGGTGCACCCATGTTGCTTCGACAAAAAATGTCGAGCAATAAATTTTGTGATGGGTCATTTTTTGATACACAATGTAAATCGATAAAACATTTTTCGATACAGAATGTCTCCAACTAAATTAATGAAGAAAATAAATGGGCTATGTCGTGTACACCATAGCATGTTTATTTTTGGATAAATTGATTGAATCGTTTTTAAGGACAGATAGATTCATTCGTGCATGGTTGCATGAACATATGTTTGTATTGTAACTTGTTTGTTTTTTTGCTTTACATACTTGTTCCTTGTCCACTATTGTTGATTCTTCCGAGGCATGAACTAGATAGATTCTTTGTATGCATGTCCATAGTGAAATCTTACTTTTATTACTAACAAATAAATCAACTAGATAAAACATCAATAGTGGCATAGATAGTACCATTGCATGAACTAGATATAATATCAACCCAATATCAACGTAATCACGACATAGATAGGGGTACCCCAGCCTAGATAGTACCATTATCACTTACATAGATCAACCCAACACACCATAGATAACACGTGACCCTAGATAATAGATGAGATGTAACACCACCAGTTGGCTTGCTCGAAGGCAACCCCAACTCATCCTAGCTTGCTTTCTCTATGGACCTTCACTCGTCGTCGTTCATGTAGGGGAGGGTGTGCATGCCACCAACGGTGGGGAAGATGTCATTGAAATGCATGAAGATGTTGTATGTGGTGAATGTGATGAACTCACATCCACACAAAAACACATGTCCAAGGAGGTGGTAGGCCTCGAAGTAGTTGGTGAATCTCACGAGAAGCCCAATAGCATAGCCGTTGTGACTTACCTATTCGATCTGGAAAATGACCAGAGAGCCCTGATAACCCACAAGTATAGGGGATCGCAACCGTTTTTGAGGGTAGAGTATTCAACCCAGATTTACTGATTCGACACAAGGGGAGCCAAAGAATATCCTCGAGTATTAGCAGTTGAGTTGTTAATTCAACCACACCTGAAAGATTTCATATGTGCAGAAAAGGATTTAGTAGCAAAGTAATATGATGGTAACCGTAGCAGTAGCAGCAGTAGCAGTAGTGATTTGTGTAGCAAGTGTAACAGCAGTAGCGGTAAACTAATGTAGCAAAGACCAGTATAGGAAAAGCTCGTAGGCATTGGATCGGTGATGGATGATTATGCCGGATGATATTCATCATGTAAAAGTTATAACATAGGGTGATATGTAACTAGCTCCAGTTCGTCAATGTAATGTAGGCATGTATTCCGTATATAGTCATACGTGTTTATGGAAAAGAACTTGCATGACATCTTTTGTCCATCCCTCCCGTGGCAGCGGGGTCCTAATGGAAACTAAGGGATATTAAGGTCTCCTTTTAATAGAGTACCAGAACAAAGCATTAACACATGGTGAATACATTGGATCCTCATACTATGGTCATCTCCGGGAGTGGTTCCGGCTATTGTCACTCCGGGGTTGCCGGGTCATAACACATAGTACGTGCTACAACTTGCAAAATAGGATCAAGAACACACATATATTGATGAAAAGATAATAGGTTCAGATCTGAAATCATGGCACTCGGGCCCTAGTGACAAGCATTAAGCATAGCAAAGTAGTAGCAACATCAATCTTAGAACATAGTGGATACTAGGGATCAAACCCTATCAAAACTAACTCGATTACATGATGGATCTCATCCAACTCATCACCGTCAGCAAGCCTACAATGAGATTACTCACGAACGATGAAGAGCATCATGAAATTGGTGATGGAGGATGGTTGATGATAACGATGGCTTCGATTTCCACTCTTCGGAGCCCAGAACGGACTCCAGATCTACCCTCCCGAGGAAGAACAGGTGGTGAAGCGGCTCCGTATCGTAAAACGCGATTATTTCTTCTCTTTGATTTTTTCTGGGACGAATAGGGTTATATGGAGCTGGAGAGGAGGTCGGAGGGGCCACGTGGGCCCCACGAGCCTGGCAGGCGCGACCTAGGGGTGGGGGGCTCCTGGGCTCGTGGCCCACTGGCTCCTCCCCTCCGGTTGATTCTTTCGCCAACATTTTTTATATATTCCTCAAAAATTCTCCGTCAATTTTCAGGTCATTCCGAGAACTTTTATTTCTGCACAAAAACAACACCATGGCAGTTCTGCTGAAAACAACGTCAGTCCGGGTTAGTTTCATTCAAATTATGCAAATTAGAGTCCAAAACAAGGGCAAAAGAGTTTGGAAAAGTAGATACGTTGGAGACGTATCAACTCCCCCAAGCTTAAAGCCTTGCTTGTCCTGAAGCAATTTAGTTGATAAACTGAAAGAGACAAAAGAAAAACTTTTACAAACTCTGTTTGATCTTGTTGTTATAATTATATCGAACTCATATTCAGATTTTCAGCAAGATCATAAGCTAAGCACATAAGCAATGACATTCAGGTCTCTCGATATACTCATATCAATGGCATAATTAACTAGCGAGCAATAATAACAAGTTTCAAACTTCAACACTTCAATCAAAACAATCATGATACAATATGAATAGATGGTATCTCGCTAGCCCTTTCTGAGACCGCAGAACATAAATACAGAGTTCCTTCAAAGACCAAGGGTTGACTAGAAATTGTAATTCATGGCAAAGAAGATCCAGTCATAATCATACTCAATATCAATTAATAGCAAAGCATACAAATGACGAAGGTGCTCTCTAGCTGGTGCTTTTAATAAGAAGAGGATGACTCAGTATAAATGTAAATAGATAAGCCCTTCACAGAGGGAATCATTGATTTGCAGAGGTGCCAGAGCTCAAGCTTTTTAAAACAGAGATAGATAATTTTGGGGTGGCATGCTTTCATTGTCAACGCGATAACAAAGAGTTTTCACCATCTTCCATGCTACACGTATTATAGGCGGTTCCCAAACAGAATAGTAAAGTTTTGACTCCCCCAACCACCAGTCAATCACACTCCACGGCTAGCCGAATCCTCGAGTGCCGTCCATACCAACAACAATCCTGGGGGAGTTTTGTTTGCAATTATATTTTTATTTGATTTGAACATGGAACTGGGCATTCCGATTACCGGCCCCTTTCTCATGAATGATAGTGAATAAACACATATCGAGGATAACACGCCTAGCATGGAATATACTAACCGCCCCTTGTCACAACATGAGCGGTTCAGGCATAAAACAGGTTATTATTTGAAGGTTTAGAGAGTGGCACATGCAAATTTACTTGGAACGGCAGGTAGATACCGCATATAGGTAGGTATGGTGGACTCATATGGAACAACTTTGGGTTTAGGAAATGGATGCACAAGCAGTATTCCCACTTAGTACAAGTGAAGGCTAGCAAAGGACTGGGAAGCGACCAACTAGAGAGCGACAACAGTCACAAACATGCATTGAGATCAACTAACATTCAGTGCAAGCATGAGTAGGATATAAATCACCATGAACATTAATATCATGAAGGCTATGTTGATTTTGTTTCAACTACATGCGTGGACATGTGCCAAGTCAAACCATTTGAATCGTTCAAAAGAGGATACCATCCTATCATACTACATCACAATCATTTTAGAATTCATGTTGGCATCCAAGACAAACCATTATAAGCTCCTAGCTAATTAAGCATGGCATAAGAAACTATGATCTCTAAGTTGTCATTGCAAACATGTTTCTCTCATAAGAATTCTGAATTAGGAATGATGAGCTAGTCATATTTACAAAAACAAAATAGATCGAGTTCATACTAGCTTTTCCAGGCTCAGTCACTTCATCATATATCATCATTATTGCCTTTCACTTGCACGACCGAATGATGTGAATAATAATAAGAGTGTTCGTGCATTGGACTAAGCTGGGATCTGCAAGCAAACTCAGAGGAGAAGACAAAGTAATATGGCTCTTTGACGAATAAACAATAATGCATAGAAGAGCCACTAATCATTTTAATCATGTTCTTCTACCTCGACCCAAAGAAAAAGAAAACTATTTACACGGGAAATCTCCCAACAAGCAAAAGAAGAACAGGAAATGTTTTTGGGTTTTCTTATCTTAATTACTACTAAGCATGCAAGAATGTAAAGTTACAACTATTTTTTTTGTTTTTTCTCGTTTATAATTTTGTGGGGTTTTCTCAAGTTAATAAAACACACAAGAAGAATGCAAGAAAAAAGAAAACAAACTAGCATGGATGATCTAATGAAAAAGTGTGAACACCGACTATCAAAGTAAATGTGTGAACAGGAATATAAAGTCGGTGAGAAACACGTACTCCCCCAAGCTTAGGCTTTTGGCCTAAGTTGGTCGACTCCCAGGGAGGAAAGTAAGCAACTCCTGGGTACTCCGGGCGATATCCGAAATCATAATGTGGGTTGTACTGGGACGAGGCAGCTACCGCCTGAATAGCTGCCTCATGGAGGCGAGCAGCCTTCACGTCCCTCTCATATTCCACTGCCTCGTCTCTAGTTATGTAATATCTTCGTTTACTCTGAAAATCAAAGAAAGCAAGAGCAGGAAGGGTAATACGAAAAACACGCTGCCGGTTAAATATTAACCGGTATAGGAGGGACTCACTGATCCTCTCGAGAAACTGGAAGCGTATCATAGCAGCACGATCGAGGAAAGCACTATGAAGCGGGGGATCTCCAGTCTGAATGGGTATTCTAAAATAATTAGCTAGGCGAGTGGCATATATCCCACCAAAGAAATCTCCTTCATTAGCATTGTTATTTAGTCTCCTAGCAATTATAGCTCCCATGTTAAAACTTCTATCACCTGTTACAGCACTCTTAAGTATACTGAGGTCACGTGTATAGAGGTGGCTATGGTCGTGCTTACCATTAATGCATCTACCTATGAAGAGGGCAAAATAATGTAAGGCAGGAAAATGAATGCTCCCCATGGTAGCCTGCGTAATATCTCTAGTTTCTTCAACAGTTATACTGGACATAAAGTCTCTAACAGAGGACTTAGGAGGGTCATTGGGACTACCCCAATCATGTATCTTGCATATTCTATTGAAATCCTCTAAGTCCATAGCATACGATTTATCATAAAGATCAAACAGTATGGATGTATCATGGCCAACTAAAAATTTGAATCTACGAACAAAGGAGGTAGTGAGTATAGTATACTGTTCACATCTGTTGGAGACGAACTCTTCGAGCCCGGCGTTGCGAATAAGTGTATCAAACTCGTCCTTGAAACCTGCATCAATCATGAATTCGTCGGAAGGCCATTCACATGGTTGCACCAGTGCGTCCCTCGGCTGATAATGATCGGGCTCCCGAATCGCGAGACGGGGACCCCTCTTGCTTGAGGAACTACCATGATAGCTCTTCCTAAACATTTTCCTTTTTCTGAAATAATTCTGAAATTTTTAGTGGAGCAAAATAAAAGTGAATAAAACTTAACAAAACTCATAGCAACTACTCCTACAAGTGCCTAGAGGCCATATCTTGCATCAAAACTACTTGGGACCAAATAAAATTAACATGCAAAGCTCAAGAACAGGGTCACCAAGGCAACAATAATATGCAATGAATAAAGCACTGGAACAAAAACTAATTGGACCAATGGAGGAGTCACATACCAAGGAACAATTCCCTAAAACAGTTTGGTGAATGGAGCTTTGCACAAGGAGATCGAAAAATGCAGCAAAATGAGCAAGAACACGGGTTTGAGCTGTGGGATGATTTTTTCTATAGGTAGAAGAAGAAGATGGGGGCTGGAATAAGTGGAGGGGGGCCACGTGGGCCCCACGAGCCTGCTAGGCGTGGCCAGGGGGGGTGGCCGTGCCTCCTGGGCTCGTGGCCCACTAGTGCATCCACCTGACTAGTTATTTATTTCAAAAATTCTTAAATATTCCAGAAAAATCATACTAGAATATCAGGGCATTTGAAGAACTTTTATTTTCAGGTCATTATTTATTGGACAGATAATGCAGAAAACAAGAAAATAATGCTATATTTATTATTTTTCTACTAATAACATAAATTAAAAGTTGAGAACAGAAGGTTGTGACTTCTAAATTCATCCATCTCATGGTCATCAAAAGAAATCCATCAATGAGGTTGATCAAGTCTCCTTGACAAACCTTTTTCGAATCACATGAAACCGGAGAATTTTCGAAAAATCACTAGGTTACCTCAATGGGAATATGCATATCCCCAACAATAAGTATATATTATCTCATCTTGACAGTCGGTAAAGGAATTTCAAAACTTCCAACAATAATGGATGAAGATCTTTCAATAGAATTTATGCAATGAGCCCGATATTGTTTCTTCGGAAAATGCACTGTGTGCTCATTACCATTGACATGGAAACTGACATTGCCTTTGTTGCAATCAATAACAGCCCCTGTAGTGTTTAAAAAGGGTCTTCCAAGGATGATTTCCATGGCATCATCCTCGGGAATATCAAGGATAACAAAGTCTGTTAAGATAGTAACGTTTGCAACCACAACAGGCACATCCTCACAAATGCCGATAGGTAAAGCAGTTGATTTGTCGGCCATTTGCAAAGAAATTTCGGTAGGTGTCAATTTATCTAATTCAAGTCTACGATATAAAGAGAGAGGCATAACACTAACATTGGCTCCAAGATCACATAAAGTCGTTCTAACATAATTTCCTTTAATGGAGCAAGGTATAGTGGGTACTCTGGGATCACCTAGTTTCTTAGGAGTCCCACCCTTAAAAGTGTAATTAGCAAGCATGGTGGAAATCTCAATATCAGGTATCTTTCTTTTATTTGTCACAATATCTTTCATGTATTTACCATAAGGAGACATTTTAAGCATACAAGTCAACCACATTTGCAAGAAGATAGGTCTAATTATTTCAACAAAGCGCTCAAAATCCTCGTCATACTTTTTCTTGGATGGTTTGGGAGGAAATGGCATGGGTTTATGAACCCATGGTTCTCTTTCTTTACCATGCTTTTTAGCAATAAAATCACTCTTATCATATCTTTTATTCTTAGGTTGTGGGTTATCAGGATCAATAGCAGGTTCAATTTCCACACCATTATCATTACTAGGTTGAGCATCAACATGAACATCATTATCAATATTATCACTAGGCTCATGTTCATCACCAAATTGTGCCTCAGCATCAGAAATAGATATATCAATTTGATTCTCAGGTGTAACAGAAATAGGTTTACTAGCATGCAAGTTCCTATCATCTTTCTTTTTCTTCCTATTACCAGGATGACTAGGTGCATCAGTATTAGTTCCATGAGAATCTTGCTCAATTCTCTTAGGATGGCCCTCAGGATACAAAGGTTCCCGAGTCATTCTACCACCTCTAGTAACAACTTTAATAGAATTATCATTCAATTCATTAAGCAAGTCATTTTGAGCCTTAAGTACTTTCTCTACTTGAGTAGTGACCATATAAGCATGTTTACTAATAAGCTTAAGATCATTGACATTTCTATCCACACAAGCACTTATATGATTACTAATACGAGAATTTTGTTCCAGTTGTCTACTAACATAATCATTAAAACTTTGTTGTTTGACAACAAAGTTATCAAATCCATCTAAATATAAGCTATCAGGTTTATCATAAGTAATATCACTCTCATTGAATCTACGGAGAGAATTTACCTCTATTACCTGTGTCGGGTTATCAAGACCATGTATCTCTTCTACATTTGTTGGGTTATCAAGACCATGTATCTCTTAAATAGGTGGTAGATTCTTAACATCTTCAGATTTAATACCTTTCTCTCGCATAGATTTCTTTGCTTCCTGCATATCTTCAGGACTGAGGAATAGAATACCTCTTTTCTTCGAAGTTGGCTTCGGAGGTGGTTCGGGAATAGTCCAAGCATTATCATTGCTCAAGATATTATTTAATAGAATTTCAGCTTGTTCCATAGTACGTTCCCTGAAAACACAACCAACACAACTATCTAGGTGGTCCCTAGAAGCATTGGTTAGTCCATTCTAAAAGATATCAACTATTTCATTTTTCTTAAGAGGGTGATCAGGCAAAACATTAAGTAACTGGACAAGCCTCCCCCAAGCTTTTGGGAGACTTTCTTCTTCGATTTGCACAAAGTTATATATATCCTGCAAGGCAGCTTGTTTCTTATGGGCAGGAAAATATTTCTCAGAGAAGTAGTATACCATATCCTGGGGACTACGCACACAACCAGGAGCAAGAGAGGTAAACCAAGTTTTGGCATCACCCTTTAGTGATAAAGGAAACAACTTAAGGATATAGTAATAGTGATTTTTTCCTCATTAGTGAATAGGGTGGCAATATCATTCAGTTTAGTAAGATGTGCCACAACAGTTTCAGATTCATAACCATGAAAAGGATCAGATTCAACCAAAGTGATTAACTCAGGATCGACAGAGAACTCATAATCCTTATCAGTAACAAAGTTAGGTGAAGTAGCAAACTTAGGATCATATTTCATTCTAGCATTCAGTGATTTGTCTTTCCACTTGCATAATAATTTCTCAAGATCATAGCTATCCTTACAAGCAAGAAAGCCTTCAACTACCTCTCCTTCCATAACATAACCCTTAGGTATATTAGGCAATTCATATTTAGGAAGGCTAGGTCTAACAGGTGTAATTGCAGGTTCCATTTCAATAATTTCATCAGTTTCAGAAGTATCATTTGATTCAGTAGTAATTCTAGAAATTTGTGTATCCAGAAATTTACCAAGTGGCATCTCATTGTAAAGCAAAGCATCATCATAATTATCATGTATACCAGAAGTAGCATCATCAAGCACAGGCGACATATCAGAATTAGTAGTAGGTGGCGGTGTCGCAAATTTACTCATAACAGAAGGTGAATCAAGTGCAGACCTAGACGTCAGTTCCTTACCTGTCCTCGTAGTTGAGGGCAGAACTTTAGTTTTTGAATCTCGCAATTTCTTCATAGTGATCAACAGATATAAATCCCAAGTGACTCAGAGAATAGATCTATGCTCCCCGGAAACGGCGCCAGAAAAAGGTCTTGATAACCCACAAGTATAGGGGATCGCAACAGTTTTCGAGGGTAGAGTATTCAACCCTGATTTATTGCTTCGACCCAAGGGGAGCCAAAGAATATCCTCGAGTATTAGAAGTTGAGTTGTCAATTCAACCACACCTTAAAGATTTAATATGTTCAGCAAAGTTTTTAGTAGCAAAGTAATATGATGGTAACCGTAACAGTAGCAGCAGTAGTAGTAGTGATTTGTGTAGCAAGTGTAACAGCAGTAGCGGTAAAGTAACGTAGCAAAGACTAGTATAGGAAAAGCTTGTAGGCATTGGATCAGTGATGGATGATTATGCCGGATGATATTCATCATGTAAAAGTTATAACATAGGGTGATATGTAACTAGCTCCAGTTCGTCAATGTAATGTAGGCATGTATTCAATATATAGTCATACGTGCTTATGGAAAAGAACTTGCATGACATCTTTTGTCCATCCCTCCCGTGGCAGAGGGGTTCTAATGGAAACTAAGGGATATTAAGGTCTCCTTTTAATAGAGTACCGGAACAAAGCATTAACACATGGTGAATACATGGGATCCTCATACTATGGTCATCTCCGGGAGTGGTTCCGTCTATTGTCACTCCGGGGTTGCCGGGTCATAACACATAGTAGGTGACTACAACTTGCAAAATAGGATCAAGAACACACATATATTGATGAAAACATAATAGGTTCAGATCTGAAATCATGGCACTCGGGCCCTAGTGACAAGCATTAAGCATAGCAAAGTAGTAGCAACATCAATCTTAGAACATAGTGGATTCTAAGGATCAAACCCTATCAAAACTAACTCGATTACATGATGGATCTCATCCAACTCATCACCATCCAACAAGCCTACGATGAGATTACTCATGAACGATGAAGAGCATCATGAAATTAGCGATGGAGGATGGTTGATGATGACGATGGCTTCGATTTCCACTCTCCGGAGCCCAGAACGGACTCCAGATCTGCCCTCCCGAGGAAGAACAGGTGGTGGCGGCGGCTCCGTATCGTAAAACGCGATTATTTCTTCTCTCTGATTTTTTCTGGGACGAATAGGGTTATATGGAGCTGGAGAGGAGGTCAGAGGGGCCATGTGGGCCCCATGAGCCTGCCAGGCATGGCCTACGGGGGGGGGGGGGGGCTCGTGGGCTCGTGGCCCACTGGCTCCTCCCCTCCGGTTGATTCTTTCGCCAGTATTTTTTTATATATTCCACAATAATTCTTCGTCAATTTTTAGGTCATTCCGAGAACTTTTATTTCTGCACAAAAACGACACCATGGCAGTTCTGCTGAAAACAGCGTCAGTCCGGGTTAGTTTAATTGAAATCATGCAAATTAGAGTCCAAAACAAGGGCAAAAGAGTTTGGAAAAGTAGATACGTTGGAGACGTATCAATGCCCCAGGGGACCTCCTTGCACCCCTCCACCTCGACATCGCCCACAGCTAGAGGGTGTTCTCTACAAGGACCCTGTCGGGGTAGAGCCTCTCGGGAACGGTGGCCCGCATACAGTAGGTCGGCCCATTGTACTGCATATTTGCTTGGGATATTGGTACAACTTTGGGACAGTTTGTGGTGAAGAAGAGGGATTGGAAGATGGGATATGAAGGAGAGTGAGAGGACGATGTAGGCTTAGGTGTGCTAAAATAGCCGTGGTGCACCAGTTTATTTCCCTCTCCATCATGGAAGTAATGGCAATGGGAAATATGGGGCATCGAGTGTGTACACGCATGGAAATGGCAAGGGTCACACCTCGCACATGAGCCATTCAAACGGGTCGAGAAATGAGGTTTTGCATGCTTTGTGTCTATATCAATAGCCATAATGCAACAACCGGGCGTGCTTGTTGGCTTCGCGCACGCATGCAACATCGAGGGTTGCGAGGGTGGCATAGGGGCTGCATGCTCATGCATGCAATATCCTGGCATGGTTAGTTCAACGCCACGTCCAACGGTCCAATGGGTGGGCTGCTTTTATATCACAGCCCAACAGTGCATGATAGTCCTGCTTGAACTTATCCAACGCGATCCATAAAAAGGTGCTAAAAATACTTATCCACTATTTTAAAATCAGCTAATCAAAGCGCAGAACAAGCCTCATGCAGATCTGTGACGTGGCTCCCGACCCATAATGTTGCTTCCGTTCACATCTATCCAATGGTCCGGAAAGGTGCATCCAACACCTTTGAGTCTAGCCAATCACAATCAAAATAAGCTTCCCTCAGATTGCTGACCTAGCCCTAGCGCCTGATCCAGACCGTTCACTCGTAGCGATCCAATGGTCCAGAAAGGGTGCGGGGTTTTGAGAGGGTTTGAGGCCGTTTTGAGGGGTTTTCAAGGGTTAGGATTGAGCACATATAATTAAGAAAAAAAATAAAACTTGTGCCGATCATTGTTTTATGTGACTAAGTTTCTAGGAAAAATAAGAAACTTGGACTACATATATTTTAATGAAAAAACCTTCACAAAACATAGCTATGATGAACGAGGTTGTAGGGTTTCAAGAGAAGTGAGATTTAGTGTTAAGCATGTCATTTGTAAAATTTAAATAAACTTGGAGTCCGGATATTTTCATGGAGAAACCATATACACACACACTAGATGTCAAGTTTCATTTAGAGAAGTTCGAACTTTTTTGCTTAGAAATGGGGTTGTTTACCCATAATTCAGCTTCTTCTTACCACTCGATTTCTTCTTCTTTTTACCTATGCTTTTTTCGATGCTACGACACCCAGTTCACTCAAGCTCTTGGTTTTGTTCACTCAACTACCTAGAATAGCTTTAGTTTGCACCACATTAGCTGGAATATCATAAGTTGGCAAGACAACTTCCAATATAGGCACAGTTGGTAGCACATCAGCTGGAATATCATCAATTGGCGAGACAAGTTCCAAAATAGGCTCAGTTGGAAGCACATCAACTGGAATATCTTCTTGTTCATTTTGTAGCACCATAGCTTGCTCATTTTGCAGCACCACATCCAAGTATGGCTCACACTACTAGGGAAAACCTTATGGACAGAATCTTACCAGTAGCATGGTTTTAAAAAAAGGCGCTACTACAACTTAGCACCGCCCTCCTCCCCCTCCTCACCCTCCTCTTCTCTCCTCCCTCCTCCTCCTCCCTCCTCCCACCCCATCCTCCCTCCATCTCTCCTAAACCCTAAACAGTTTTTTATTGTTCTTGTATAATATTTTTTTTATTTTTTAGCAAGTGTTTAATAGAAATAGTTTATTTAGGAAGTGGTTCATAGAACTAGTTTGTTTATAGTAAGTGCTTAATAGAACTTGTATAATGGTAGCGACCATCATCGACGGTCGAAAAATCATTGAGGGAGTGTCCACCATATATAAGAGAAGAAGAATGCCGACCGTTGTCGTGGGGGTCGCTTCTCCTTCTTCTCCTGTGCTACATATTTGTTATGCAGTAGGGGAAGGAGGAGTAGCGACCATCATCGACAGTCTAAAAATTGGTGAAGGAGTGTCCACCATATACGTGAGATAAGAGTTTAGGAAGGAAGACTCGACGTCATTGATAGTAAGTGCTTAATAGAACTAGTTTATTGATAGTAAGTGCCTAATAGAACTAGTTTATTGATAGTAAGTGCTTAATAGAACTAGTTTTTTTAATAGTAAGTGCTTAATACAACTACTTTATTTAGTAAGTAGTTAATAGAAGTACTTAACATAACTAGTTTATTTAGTTTATTTAGTAAGTAAACTTGGTGTCTCGTTGATGTCATTGATGTCGATGATGATACATTCTGAATATAGAGGATGTCTTGGTGTTCTTGTTTGCAATGTACCTCTGAGTGGCCTATGTTTTGCCGGAATGTTGATTCTTTTCCGTTCCGGCAAATTTCAGGCGCTCGATATGTCATGTTTTAAGCAAAGGTCATGCCGATTTTTTCCATGAATTTTAGCATGACTTGTGCTACAATGTAGGACATATCGAGTGCTTCTGATTTGTCACAACGGCAATTCAATGATATTCACATAAAACATAGGGCATTTTTTCTATGTCATTGCTCGATATATGGAATGGGTTGACTTTAGGTCTGCTAAGTGTTTATTAATTTTGTTTTCATAATTAAGCATTTGTTATTGACGTCGACGATGCCTGGCCCGCATCCTCGTTGTGGACTCAGCGGAAGAGCCCTGCTTAATTATAGGGGCCCTATACGGGCTGGTACTGGGAGGTCCTACCTTCCGGGGCGTGCAACTTGGTGAGGAGGCAGCCCGTTGTTGACCCAGAGATTATTTGGTGGCGGTTGCGTGGGCCACTATCAATGCAGAGGGAGCCGGCCCCGCAGAGGTGATAGGTCGCCGTGTTAGGGAGGAGGACGAGCACGTCCGACGCTATATGGCTGCGTTGGATGCCATGTTCTCCAATACCTGGCAGGTTCTTCAGGGATCTCACCCAAGCTATGATCCCGTGATGGTTCCTTCTCTTTGGGTGTCCATCGCCCGTGCCGATACCCGTCGTTCGCTACGGTTCTAACTGTATTAGTGATGTTATATGCATGATACTACTCGAGATGTATTGGTGATAATATTCGACGATGTACGGACGCAAGAGATGATTTAGTTTTGCTTATTGAATGCATGCTAATTTGAATACTAATTTGTTTCTCAACCATATTTGTCTCTCCTCCTTGGTAGTTTCCTGGTAGTTTCCTTCGATCGATTTTAAATGTTTCAACTATGAACATAGGAAATGACTGATGACGAAAGGGTATTCGTTATGTGCGAATACCGTGAAGACGAGCGCGGCCTGTGCGGCAAGCCATACCTAGTTGGTGGTAGGCGCTTCAGCACCATGCTGGATGAGACCTTAGTAGTGGATACGGTAAGTCACAATGACAAGTCTTTTTTTCATAATTAAGCATGTCTTCTGCTTCTCTTGCTTCAACTTATAATTTTTATTTTTACTATTCTACTAGCATATCCCCTGCCATGCAAGAACTTTTGTCTTGGATAAGATTGGTTTCAGTACTAAGGAAAGTATGGAGGTAAAGAGAGTTCACTTGAGGACCGAGCATGGTTATACTTTGCCGTAAAATTGTACAATGCAGACACCTACTCCTATTTTCAATGCAAAAATTGGAGAGCACTATGCAAGGCTTATGCATTTGAGCCTAATATGCTTATCACCTTTGATATTCATTCGGAAGATGAAATTGAAGGTAATATCGACATCTGAGTCGATGTGCAGGCGCCTCTAGTTCTACCATTATGTGAGTTTCTCAACCATATTTATTAAGTAATTTAATTTTTTTATTAAAAAATAGTTGACAACTAATTTCTATTGACAACTTATTTCCATTCAAGAAAACATGTCCCACGCTTGGTAGAAAGCATGTACTATTGTCCCGAGGCTGAACTAAACTGCGAGGAGGTAGGTCATTATGTTTCATGGCTTGAGGATCTTGACACTGTCAAGACAGGTTATTTTCCTGGACTTTGAGATATTAGTACTCAAAACGTGCGACCACTAGTGTGTGTATTGAACTATGGTCACGTATATTTAGAAAAGATGGTATGATTTTTACTATTTGTCCGTAGTGCATCTTTTGCATACATTATTTTTAAGGTAAACTTCTTTGCTAAGTATGTTACTATGATGTTCTTCAACAGGGACTACCAATGAGTGTTGTGCCACGTTGGATTGAGCCTAAAGGTTGCATGCCAATACTTAGCTTATGGCCAAGATATCCTACATTGCACATGAGTGCATTCATCATTTCTCGAAACGAACAAATCTTAATAGTCAAAGACTGGAGCAAAATTGTGAAGGATCGCAGAGAAGTACTAGGGGGTAGCAATCGGAAGCACAACCCACAATTAGGAGACAGGTTCATCTGCATTCTCCAATATGATGAAGTAGGAGTGCTACACATGTTTTATGCTATTTTACCTGAGAGAGAGCAATAGGAGTAGGTCCTAGGTATTAAGAACAATTAGTTAGTGTTGGTTATATATGACTATGATGATGATGAGAAGTTCTTATTATGTGCTACAATGTGTTAGAGTTGATGGTGATGCCGAGGAGGAGCAGTAGTGATTATGAGTACTATGATGATGAGTTGTTATAACTAGTGACCAAGTTGTTATATGATGTCTCATGGACGAAAATGATGATGAGGATGAGTTGTTATATGACAATGATGTATTATGATGATAATGTATGAAAACTTGTATAGTGGCGTATGAATATACGACATAAAAAATATATGTAATAATAGTAGTAGCATGGGCGGAGAGGCGCGCTGCTAGTAACTACCAGCAACGCTTTCTACTAAAAGTGCTACTACCAAGCAGGTATAGCAGTAGCGCGGGCTAACACACGCTACTGCTACACTTTAGCTGTAGCGTCGTAGCAGTAGCGCGCTGCCCCGCGCTTTTGCTATACCCAAAACCAGCGTTGCTGCTAGGTTTTCCCTAGTAGTGTCATTTTGCTTCAAAGCATTTAAATTTGGCTCATCTTGCGCCACAACATCCAAGTCTAGTTCAATGTGCGTTATTTCACCAAACTTTTGTTTTTTCTACAGCCATTGACTTATGCCTTTTTCTTTGGCCAACAATCTTAAACAACAAGGGGATGACATACACACTTCCTCCTAAAAAATAAAGCATGCCATTGGTTAGTAATTGAAAACTACAGCCAAATAGTAAACATCAAAAACATGATCCCACATACTTTGGCCTTTCAGGAGTGTAACAACATTTGGGAGATCCAACTCGATGACCAAATTCCTGGCACAACCCGCATCTATTTTTGTTACCTTGTTGGGACCTTTTTGGATTTGCATCCTTATTTCCTTTCCCCTTTTTACTCCTCCCACCTATCTCAAACCATGCCTTGAATATACTCTTTTTAGGCCTGCCAACCTTTCTTTTTGTTAGGGGAGGACACATGGACAATTTCTAGTTTAGGCCACTCAAACTGAATTGTAAGTGCTAGAATTGGAGTTGCATATGCAGCCTTGAACCTTGCTACTAAGTAATATTCCTGCAAATATGAGTACATGTTTATGTTTGGTGGGAGGCCAAGAAAAGTATGGCATGATCACATGGTATTCCTAGTGTTTTGCCACTCCAGACAAGTGCAATCATGCATACCAGTGTTCACAACATGCCTTCTTCTAGTCTTGGTATATCTAACTTCAGCACCCCACACAGAAGATTTTTCACACACAAATGTGTAATATTTCTATTGCTATTGACCACTTGTTGTACCACTGCAAGAAGTTTATCGCCTTGCAGACAATCACCAATCCTTCTTCTCAATTCCCAAAAGTGCTTGATCATGATCATGATTTGGTCAACCATGTCATGCACATGCAAGTTTTTTAACTCCTTCACCTTGTTGTTAAAACTTTCTGCCAAGTTGTTGTTGTGATCACATTTGATGGTAGTGTTAAATCGTGACCTATACCATAAAATAAAATGGCAGGTGTTCACCCATGAACCAAACTCAGGGTATGCTGTCATTATCTTATCAAGATGATATGAATGTGTCTATTTAGTGTAAGATCTTGCTGCTTACCACATGTGACCAAACTCTTCCTCTCTGAATGTTTTTATCAAATTCATCCACATATGGGCGAAGCACTCCCTTTGCTCACAATATGGGGAAACATTCTTGACTTCATTTTCTAGCCCTTTACATGCATCTATGTGGACTGCCAAAGGTTACACTCGCCCTATGCATCTTTTCAACTACATCCTAAACCATGTCGATGAGACCTCTGAGTGTGACTGAAACAAGCAAATAGAAACATTGAACATCTAGTTGTGTCTATATAAAGCATTGCAAGCTACAAATTGACCATTCCATTTGCCTGTTAAAAACAATGAGTCTATGCTCAAATATGGACGACACCCTGATACGTCTCCAACGTATCTATAATTTTTGATTGTTCCATGCTATTATCTTATCTGTTTTGGATGTTTTATATGCATTAATATGCTATTTTATATTATTTTTTGGACTAACCTATTAACCTAGAGCCTAGTGCCAGTTTTTGTTTTTCCTTGTTTTTGAGTATTGTACATAAGGAATATTAAACGGAATCCAAACGGAATAAAATCTCCACGATGATTTTCCTTGGACCAGAAGAAATCTACTAGGTTTGGAGAGGAAGGCGGGAGACTTGCTAGGAGGTCACAAGCCACCCTAGCATGGCCAGGGGGGCGCCCCCTGGCTTGTGTCCCCCCAGCAGGTCCTCCAACCCTAATCTTCGGCCTATAAATTCCCAAATATTCTCCCAATACCAAAAAGAGCAACGATAATACTTCTCTGCCACTGGAAGCCTCCGTTCCCGAGAGATCCAATCTTGGAGCCTTTTCAGGTAATCTTACGGAGGGGGATTCGATCACACTGGGCATCTACATCAACTCAATTGTCCCTCCGATGATGCGTGAGTAGTCCACGACAGACCTACGGGTCCATAGCTAGTAGCTATATGACTTCTTCTCTCTATTTGAGCTTCAATACCATGTTCTCCATGATATTCATGGGGATCTATCCAATGCAATACTCGTTCACGGTGTGTTTGTCAAGATCCGATTAGTTGTGGCTTTATGATTAGCTTATCTATGAATATTATTTGGTTCTTCTCCGAATTCTTATATGGTTGATTTCATATCTTTGCAAGTCTCTTTGAGTTGTTGGTTTGGTTTGGCCAACTAGATTGGTAATTCTTGCAATGGGAGAAGTGCTTAGTTCTGGGTTTAGTCTTGCGGTGTCCTCACCCAGTGACAAAGTAGGGGTAGCGTGGCACGTATTGTATTGTTGCCATCAAGGGTAAAAAGATGGAGTTTTCATGATATTGCTTGAGTTTATCCCTATACATCATTTCATCTTACTTAATGCGTTACTCTATTCTTCATGAACTTAATACTCTAGATGCAGGCAGGAGTCGGTCGATGTGTGGAGTGATCGTAGTACATGTAGAATCGTTTCAGTCTACTTGACATGGGCGTGATGCCTATATGTATAATCATTGACTTGGATATCTACATAACTATGCGCTTTTCTATCAATTGCTCGACATTAATTTGTTCATCCATCAGGTTATTTTCCTTCAAGAGAGAAGCCTCTAGTGTAATTTGTTCATAACTATGCGCAATCTTTCACATCTATCTCTATCAGATCAAATCCTTACAAGTAATCGTGAAGGGATTGACAACCCCTTTATAGCGTTGGGTGCAAGTGTTTGATTGTTTGTGTAGGTGCATCTATTGGTGACTTGCTTGTTCCTCCTACTAGCTTGATACCTTGGTTCTCAACAACTAAGGGAAATACTTATATACTTTGCTGCGTCACACTTTCCTCTTCAAGTGAAAACCAACGCAAGCTCAAGAAGTAGCAAGAAGGATTTCTGGCGCCATTCCCGGGGAGGATACATATCAAGCCTACCATTTACCCATCACAAACTCATATCTTGCATTTACATATTTCCATTTGCCTCTCGTTTTCCTCTCCCCCACTTCTAAAATGACTTTCAGAAAAAAACCAAAAATATTTTCCTTTTTATTCACCCTCTTTCTTGTTCGCCTTTTTCTCGCCGGATATCTTTTTGTTTGCTTGTGTTGCCATGCGCCTTCTATTTGCTTGCATCTTTGCTTGCTAAAAATCTATTGATATGGATCCTCATCCACTTGCTTATCTTTTCAAAAGTCCAAATTATGATGAACCAATTACTAGTGAGTTGAGTGCACTTGATTATCTCTATGAAGTTTTGTTTGAAAATCATGAATCTGAAAATTTTGATGAAGTGTTGAAAGAAGGAAATTATAAGGCGATTCATGATAGATCCTTGATTGAAAAGCATGATTGCAATTTTCCTACTATGAATTATCTAATAATCCATGATGCTAATGATATGCAAAGCCATAATCTTGGGGATGATATGTGTTCATGAAGATGATATTTTCTGTTCCCCAAGTTTTGTTTGGTAAATTCATTATGATGATTGCATGCTTGTGCATCATGAAAAGAATGATTTATGTGATAGTTATATTGTTGGATTCCTTAATTATGCTACTGAAATTTATTATGATGGAGGAACATATGCTTGTAGGAATTGCAATAATATCAAGTTTCCTCTCTATGTGTTCAAAGTTTTGAAGTTATGCTTGTTTTGCCTTCCTATGCTAGTTGATTCTTGTTCCCATAAACTGTTTGCTCACAAAATCCCTATGCATAGGAAGTGGTTTAGACTTAAATGTGCTTTTAATGAGATTCATGATGCTTTCTTGCATATTTTGATTACTACTTTTTATGTGAGGATCATTGAAATCAGTATGCCTAGCTGGGGGCGTTAAACAATAGCGCTTGTTGGGAGGCTACCCAATTTTATTTTATGTTTTTGTTTTTGATTCTTCTCTTGAGTGATTTACACATTTTTACCTCTATAGTAATTTTGTTTTAGTGTTTTAATTTGTGTTTGAGCCAAGTAATACCTATGGGATGGTCTACGATGATTGTTGATTTGATCTTGCTGAAAAACAGAAACTTCTGCGCTTAGTATAGAAATTGTATAAATTTGAAGAGAGAGGAATGAGTCTGAAATTATTAAAAAAGATTGACATAGAAATTTCCCAGGTTTTTAAATTTTTTCAGAATTTTTGGAGTTATATAAGTATACAAAGTTTCCAGATTGCTACAGACTGTTCTGTTTTTGACAGATTCTGTTTTCTTTGTGTTGTTTACCTATTTTCATGTATCTATGGGTCGTATCGAGGGGTACAAACCATGGAGAAGTTGGAATACATTTGATATTACACCAATATAAATAACGAATGAGTTCACAACAGTACCTAAATTGGTGATTTATTTTCTTATACTAACGGATCTCACGACTTTTCTATTGAGTTTTGTATTGTGAAGTTTTAAAGTTTTGGGTGAAGATTTGATAGACTATGGAATAAGGAGTGGCAAGAGCCTAAGCTTGGGGATGCCCAAGGCAACCCAAGGAATCAAGGATTCCGAAAATCTTAAGCTTGGGGATGCCCCGGAAGGTATCCCCTGTTTCGTCTTCAATCCATCGGCAAATTTACTTGAGGCTATATTTTTATTCACCACATGATATGTGTTTTGCTTGGAGCGTCTTGTATGATATGAGTCTTTGATTTTTAGTTTGCCACAATCATAATTGATGAAAACATATTTTGAGAGAGACACGCATGAATCGTGAATTTATTAGAATACTCTATGTGCTTCACTTATATCTTTTGAGCTAGGCAATTTTGCTCCAGTGCTTCACTTATATCTTTTTTAGAGCACGATGGTGTTTTGTTTATAGAAAGAATTTACTCTCGTACCTCACTTATATTATTTTTAGACTCTTTAAACAACATGGTAATTTTTTTAGGTTGTGAATTTAGTCCTAATATAATAGTCATTCAAGAGGGATATTATAATAACTTTCATATAAAGTGCATTGAATATTATGAGAAGTTTGATTCCTTGCATAAAGTTTTGTGATATAAAGATGGTAATGTTAGCGTCATGTTAGGAAGTAATTGTGGATTGTAGAAATACTTGTGTAAAGGTTTATGATCCCCGTAGCATGCACGTGTGGTGAACCGTTATGTAAGGAAGTCGGAGAATGATTTGTTTATTGATTGTCAACCTTTGTGTGAGGGTCTGGAGAGCACGATGGTTCACTCCTACCAACCTCTCCCCTAGGAGAACTACAAGAATCAGGTACTTTGTTGTCTTCCATAGCAGACAACAAAGGGCAGGACCACTGATGGCAAAGGCTTTGCCGTCGACTGCTGGACGGAAAAATTTCCGGTATTGGAAAATCTGGTAAAGGACTGCTATGCCGTGTGCCTTGGCTCAGCGGACGGCAATTTTTTTTGCTGTGAGGATGCAGACGACAAAGACGTTGGATGGCCTATGTTGGGACTAACCCCCGTTAGTGGCTAACGGCAGTCTTTGTCGTCCACCGCCAATGGTAAAGCACTACCACCTTTGCCGTCTGACGACCCCCACCTTTGCCATCTGCCAGCCCACACGTTTGCCGTCTACCAACCCAACCTTTGCCGTCCGCCACCCTTTGCCATCGGCCCCTGGACGGCAAATTCCCCAAATTGCACCAGGCCTGCACTCCCAAGTTGCACAGGCGAGTGCCACGTGGCACCTTTGCCGTCAGTGGCAGACGACAAAGCCTCTTAAGGGTCGGTGGTAGACGGCAAAGTGGCAATATTTCCTCAGTTTTTTCTGCTTTTTCTTATATCCTACAATTTTCACAGGAATAATATGTATATATTACATAGTAACAATATTCTTGCCATGGTGATGATCATCCAACAACAAACACAAATATCATCCTATCATCCAACAACAACCACAATTCATCCAACAACAAGCACAAATATCATCCAACAACAAGTAGCAACTTTAAAGTTATCATCCAACAACAACAAGGGCGTCATCATGGAGGTGAGGTGCCGCGGTTGCTCGGGCCGGTTTCACCTAGAGAAGGCTGCCCTGGAGAAGGGTTGTGAGATGTGACTCCGGAGTTATGCTACACCAAATATGATTTGTAATGTCTCGTTAGCATGATGACACTGAAAAAATCATTGCAACATTCAAATGAAACTCACCGTTGCAGTAGTGGTAATGACTGGCATCGATGGAGCGGTCTAGCCGTTCTTCTCGCTCATAGTCTGGACATTTAGTTTTCACAAGTTAATGATATTCGTTATTAATGAAACAAACATTAAATGCAATATTTGAGAAATATGAAGAAGAATCTTACCACGAAGAGCTCATAGATGGCCCGGTAAGATGCATCGGACCGTGTCCTCTCCTCCTCCAACAACCTAGTCGTCCTCTCCTCCATGTCCTTCTCCTTCGCCGCCATAAGCGCTAGTGTTTCCTCTCTGTATTTCTGAATAACAGCCTACAACACAACTCTTCGTTAGCATTGTAATCATATTTATTCACACACACTACGTAGTGAGAAAAGATATCTGAGTCTGTATAACTAACCTCGATGGCGAGCTCGATTGGCCGTGTTCAAGGCTTTATCTCAGGACAGGAGCTCATTTGGCGCGCCTTGATCTGTCGGAGAGTGCTAGGACAAGGTATAAGGCCATCTCCAATGGCAATTGACCCATGGGGCCTCCTGTCGCCAGCTATCATCACTAGCTCTAGATCGACAGGCCCCTAGCTCGGGTTAAAGTCCTCCCCTTCCCTCGCCTTCACCTTATCTATGTACATCACGAGCTTGTTGTGGGAGGAGATGTTGGTGAACCTCTCGGGATGATCGAGGTGAGACTCAGAGAATGCCTTGACCTTCTTGTATGAGGCAGTATGGGCCATCGCATAGAGGTCGTACATCTCTGGCACCTCCGTTTTGTTGTGATGCGCCTAAAAGAGAGAGATGAACAAAGTATTAGTAAAGGGCTCAAGCTACAATCAAGAATGAATTGCATGAATCAATCAACTAACCACATACCCAGTTCTGACCAAACTGATTTAAATTGGCGCTCCCTTGATGGTGTGGCACACCAACCATTTTGTTACGCCGGTCCTTGGCATTGTTGTGGACGGATAGCCATTGTTCCGAGCACCACCCATCCACAAACGCCTCCCAACAAGCCATCTTATCCGCACACCATCTCGTGGCACCTAAGTTATTTAAGAGATATTTGAGCGCTACGCATAGGAATCAAATGATGGAAACTAAGTACAAGGCCTTAAGAATATGTAATTACCTTCATGTAATGCTCCTTCTCCATCTTCTTTCCGTGGCACGTCAACTTATCCTTCCTAATATGCCGCAAGGCGTAGCAGTCTCGAACAGGCTGCACCCAAGCCTTGTGTCGAAAGTATTGCAGTAGGCAGCTGCATTGCTGATCGATAGTCTTTGCCGCGACATCCTCGTATCACTCCTGACACCTATAGAAGGCCTGCAATCAAACGAGACAACGCTTAGTACAATAACTAGCTATTGTTCATTTTTAATTGTGTAAAGGATAAATTACCCAAAACTGTCTGATCACCATCCCCGCCCTCATGTGGCACAAAACACCGTCGATACTGTCCTCAGGCGGCACCGGTGCAGCCAAGTAATGCTCCCAGGTCAGTCCTAAATCTGGAACCTTACCCTCACCGGGAAACTGGACAAAACTTGGGAAGTTTTGCCTGATAAGGACACCAAGGATGCTGTTGGGCCTATGGGCATCCTGGTGTTGATGCCAACCCCTGCAGTATGACAAAGCCAACACATTAGATATTTGAAAAAATGCGAAGGCAAAAGGTTAAAAAAGAGTACATGCGCTTACCTCTCCCCATCAAGCTGAATCGAACACCTTAGCTCGCGGGTCACCGGCACGAGCGGGAGCCGTGTACTACTGATACGTCTCCAACATATCTATAATTTTAGAAATATTCATGCCATGTTTACAATAATTCTATATGATTTCGGTATGATTTTATTAGCACTAACCCGGACTCACGCCGTTTTCTGCAAAACTACCATGGTGTCATTTTTTGTGTAGAAAAAAAAGTTCTCGGAATGGGCTGAAAATTTAGTATGATTTTTCTGGACTAAAAGAAACCCTCGAAGCATTGGAGTTGGGCCAGAAGAGCCACAAGCATGTCACAAGCCTGCATGGCACGACCACCCCCCTGGCCGCGCATAGGAGGCTTGTCACCGCCTCGTGCCCCCCTCGACATGAGATCGACGCCAAACATTCCTATAAACATAGAAACCTCCAAAAATAAACCTAGATCAGGATTTCCGACGCTACAAGTCTCCAGAGCCACGAAAAACCAATCGAGAGCCCGTTCCGGCACCCTGCCGGAGGGGGAAACCATCACCAGAGGCCATCTTCATCATCCCGACGGCCTCCATGATGAGGAGGGAGTAGTTGACCCTCGGGGCTGAGGGTATGTACCAGTAGCTATGTGTTTGATCTCTCTCTCTCCCCCTCTCTCTCTCGTGTTCTTGAGATGGAACGATCTTGATGTACCGCGAGCATTGTTGATATGGATGAATCATATGGAGTTTTCCCCTCTCTATCTTGTCGTGATGAATTGAGTTTTCCCTTTGAAGTTTTCTTGTTGATATTCATGATTCTACTGAAAATTATTAAGAGGGAGGAACATATGCTTGTAGGAATTGCAATAATATCAAGTTTCCTCTCCGTGTATTGAAAGTTTTGAAGTTATGCATGTTTTGCATTCCTATGCTAGATGATTCTTGTTCCTATAAATTGTTTTCTCACAAAATCCCTATGCATAGGAAGTGGGTTAGACTTAAATGTGCTTGTCATGAGATTCATGATGCTCTTTTGCATGTTTCAGTTATTATTCCTAGCATCATTGAAATCATCATGCCTAGCTAAAATGCATTAAAGAAAAGCGCTTGTTGGGAGACAACCTAACAATTTTACTTTCTATTTTTGTGAGTTAACATGATTAATATGCTGTAGTAATCATTATTTGTGTCTTTGATTTGAATAAAGTGCCGAGTAAAGACTTTGGGATAGTGTGGATACTTGCTTGTTTGATTCTGTGCAAAAACAGAAAGTTTTGCGTCCAATATATGAATTATCTGATTTTACTAGAGCATCCAGCAATTCTGATTTAAAAAAAATTATTTGTATGAAAATCCATTGAGTTTTCCTATCTTTTAAGAATTTTTAGAGTCAGGGAAGTATGGTGATCATTCATATCTTTACACACTGTTCTTTTTTTACATAATCTGTTTTGCATGCATAGTTTGCTTGTTTCAAGTATCCCTATAGCTTATATTGAGTAATATAACTTGTGGGAATGATGTAATACAGTAGGTATCATGTGGTAATAATTATGAATCTTGTCTTGACAGTCCCTAAGTGAATGATCTATCTTTATTACACTAACCCTTCTCACAAAGTTCCGTTAAGTTTTGTGTGATTGAAGTTTTCAAGTTTTTGGTGAGACATTGATGTGAGGAGAATAAGGGCTGACAAGAACCTAAGATTGGGGATTCCCAAGTCACTCCAAGGTAATATTCAAGGAATACTCAAGCATCTAAGCTTGGGGATGCCTCGGAAGTCATCCCCTCTCTTTCGTCTTCAACACTATCGATATATCTCACTTGGAGCTATATATTTATTCGTCACATAACATGAGTTTTGCTTGGAGCATAATTTTATTTTGTTTTTATGTGTTAGGTCTTATTTATAATATTGTTTTTCAATAAAATGTTCCAAGAATTGCCTTAGGATGCTTGCATTGCATGTTTTCATATGTGCTTGGTAAAAACAGAAACTTCGGCTATAGTGTTTGAATTTTCATATTTTAGTGGGACGTGGAATGTTTATCAAAGTTTTACACAGTGTTTTGATATAAATTGTATTGCATGTCCTATTTTTTTATAATTTTTTGACTTACAAAAGTACATTGTTTTCACAAATTTCTACAGACTCTTCTGTTTAGACAAATTGCTGTCATAGTTTTGTTATCTACTTATCCTGTAGTTTCCATAGCCTATATTGGTAGACATAAATTGTGGAAGTGATAGTATACAGTACCTAATGTTTGAAAATTATTATCCAACTTGTTTTGGAAGTACATAAAGAGCTGATTTATTATTATGTGTACTAACCGATCTCACGAGTTCTTTTCGAGTTTTGTGTGGATGAAGTTTTTGAGAATAGGTGAAACCATGATATGAGAGGATTAAACGAGATACAAAAGCTCAAGCTTAGGGATGCCCAAGGTACCCCAAGAAAATATTTCAATAAGTCTCAGGCGTCTAAGCTTGGGGATGCTACGCATCCCACCTCTCTTCGTCAACTATCTGTTAGCCTATGTTGAGCCTAAATTTTTATTCGTTCACATGATATGTGCTATTCTTGGAGTGCTATTTTTTAGTTTGATGTTTAAATAAAATACTCAGATCTGAAATATTTATTGAGAGAGAGAGAGAGAGAGAGCCCTCACATAGCTACTTGATTGTTTGACTACTCATCGATCTTCACTTATATGTTTTGGAGTAGTTTTTTCATTTACTCTCGTGCTTCACTTATATCCTATGATTAAATGGTTGAATGAATTGAATATAATAAATCTAAAATTATATATTTTTTATATGCTTATCCCATGGGGAGTAATGACTTCACATATAATAAGTATAGGCGGTAAAATTATTGAATGTTAGCAAACACCGCATTGGTCACTTGCATAATTCATGAAAGAATATTGATGGAAGAGAGATTTCACATATAAATATACTATCTTGGACAACTTCTATGATTATGAATACCCATTAATTATTTTCAAACTAGAGCAAATTAGCTGAAGTTGGACAAGTAAGACAACGTAATGAGTAATGCTTGGGTATATTTGTATAGAAGTTATATTGTGATGGATCCTCCAACATGTGGTGCTTGCTTCCACCTCATATTAGCCAAAACTTCCGCACCAAGTAGAAATACTACTTGTGCATCCAAACACCCTTAAACCCAAAGTTGTTCCATTTGAGTCCACCATACCTACGCATATGCGGTATTTACCTGCCATTCCAAGTAAATTTACATATGCCAAACTCTAAACCTTCAAATAATATTCTGTTTTGTATGCCCGAATCGCTCATATAGTAACTAGGCGCTGTCAGTATCTTCCATGCTAGGTGGGTTATTCTCACGATATGTGTTGAGTCACTATCATTCACGAGAAAGTGGCTAGTAATAGGTATTCCCAGTCCCGAAATCAAAGAAAAAAAAGGAAAATAATTAAACAAACTCCCCCAGGAATGTTGTCGGTATGGACAGTACCTGTGGATTCGACTCGCCGTGGACTGTGATTGATTGGTGATGGGGGAGTAAAATCTTTACCATTCTGTTTGGGAACCGCGTATAATGTATCTAGCATGGAAAATACCGAGATCTCTCGGTTGTTATGGTTACAATGAAAGCATACCGTCGAAAATTATTATTCATCTCTGTTTTAAAAGCTCGAGCTCTGGCACCCCTATAAATCAATGCTTCCCTCTGCGAAGGGCCTATCTTTTACTTTCATATACTTACCTTTATGCAAGAGTCATGGTGATCTTCACCACTTCTTATATTTTGCCTTTTTCTCTTGGCAATCGTCGTGTGTTGGAGAAAGATCCAATATATGGCCATTCAAATATATGTGCTCATGAATTATTATTGTTGACAATTATCTATATGATAAATAAGTTGGGATGCGAAACTTTAAGCCCCTATCTTTCTTTGTGTTCGACGGACTAACCTGTACTCACGTTGTTTTTAGTGCAGAAATAAAAGTTCTCGGAGTGGGCTGAAAATTTAGTATGATTTTTCTGGACCAAAAGAGACCCCCGAATAATTGGAGTTGGGATAGAAGAGCCACGAGGAGGTCACAAGCCTGCCAGGCACGACCACCCCCTAGCCGCGCCTAGCAGGCATGTCACCGCCTCATGGCCCTCTTTGACGTGAGATCGACGCCAAAAATTCCTATAAATATAGAAACCTCCGAAAATAAACCTGGATCGGGAGTTCCACTGCCGAAAGTCTCCAGAGCAACAAAAAACCAGTCGGGAGCCCGTTGTGGCACCCTGCCGGAGGGGGAAACCATCACCGGAGGCCGTCTTCATCATCCCGGCGGCCTCCATGACGAGGATGGATTAGTTGACCCTCGGGGCTGAGGGTATGTACCAGTAGCTTTGTGTTTGATCTCTCTCTCTCTCGTGTTCTTGAGATGGAACGATCTTGATGTACCGCAAGCATTATTGATATAGATGAATCATATGGAGTTTTCCCCTCTCTATCTTGTCGTGATGAATTGAGTTTTCCCTTTGAAGTTTTCTTATCGGATTGAGTCTTTAAGGATTTGAGAACACTTGATGTATATCTTGCGATGGACTATCCATGGTGAAAACGGGATGTTCTATTGATCCACTTGATGAATGTTTTGGTGATCAACTTGCGGGCTCCGTGACCTTGGGAATCTATTTATAGGGGTTGGCTCCCGTTTCTGTCTTGACTTTCCTGTAAAAACTTTGGGGCACTCTTTGAAGTTCTTTGTGTTGGATTGAATATGATGAATATGAAATTATGTGATGCACATAGTATAATCAAGCCCATGGGTATTTGCGGTGACACTGGAGTATCTAGGTGACATTAGGGTTTTGGTTGATGTGTATCTTAAGGTGTTATTTTAGTATGAACTCTAGGGCTGTCCATGACACTTATAGGGATAGCTCATAAGATTGATTAGAAAAGATAACTTTGAGGTGGTTTCGTACCCTATAATAATTTCTTTGTTAGTTCTCCGCTATTTGTGACTTTGGAGTGAATTCTTTGTTGCATGAGAGGTACTTACATATGATTCAACTATGTTATTATTTTTGACAGAAATTGCACTAGTGAAAGTATGGACCCTAGGCCTTGTTTCCAAGCATTTATACAACATTTTTCTCGCGGTTTACTATTTGTTACCTTGCTGTTTTTATATTTTCAGATTAAAAAAACCTATATCTACCACCCATATTATACTTGTATCACCATCTCTTCACCGAACTAGTGCACCTATACAATTTGCCATTGTATTGGATTGTTGGGGACAAAAGATACTCTTTGTTATTTGGTTGCACGGTTGTTTGAGAGATACCATCTTCATCCTACATTTACCACGTATTGATAAACCTTAGGTCATCCACTTGAGGAAAAAATTTCCGCTGTCCTACAAAACTCTTCGCTTGGAGGCCCAACACGAGTGTACAAGAAGATGGTTGTGTAGTAGACATCAAGATCTTCTTTGACGCAGTTGCCGAGGAGGTGAGTTCTTGAAGGTATATCTTTGTACCTTGCAATTAAATCTTTTAGTTTCTTGTTTTTCACTAGTTTTGTTTTATTAGAGAAAACTACAAAAAAATGGAATTGAGGTTGCCACATATGCTTCATCTTTTTAATGTCTTTTGTGAAAATGATGGAAAGGAAAATTGTGCTCAAGCGTTAGAAGGAGAAGTTATTAAAATGTTTGGCACTAAATCTTTGAGTGATGAGAATGATTTAAATATTGTCAGTATGAATTCTCTGAATATTCATGAAGCTAATGATATGCAAAGCCACAAGCTTGGTGATTCTATGTTTGATGAAGATGAGATTTTTAGTCCCCCAAGTTTTGATGAGCAAAACTATTATGATGATGGCATGCCTCCTATCTATGATGATTATTGTGATGACACTGCTATAAAGAGTAATGACAACCATGAAACCTATTATCATGATTTTTATATTCAATGTGGTTATGTCAATCAAGTGTCACATGATAGTTATTTTATTGAGTTTTCTCCCATTATTATGAATGAGAAGAAGTTTGCTTGTGTGGAGAGTAGTAAAATTTCTATGCTTCTAGATCATTAAAAGAAGGCTTTATGTGTTGGTTATATTGTGGAATTCCTTCATGATGCTACTGAAAATTGTTATGAGGGAGGAACATATGCTTGTAGGAATTGCAATAATATCAAGTTTCCTCTCTATGTGTTGAAAGTTTTGAAGTTATGCTTGTTTTGACTTCCTTTGCTAGATGATTCTTCTTCCCATAAATTGTTTTCTCACAAAATCTCTATGCATAGGAAGTGGGTTAGACTTAAATGTGCTTTTCATGAGATTCATGATGCTCTTTTGCATGTTTCAATTATTATTCCCATACGAGCATCATTGAAATCAACATGCCTAGCTAAAAGGCATTAAAGAAAAGTGCTTGTTGGGAGACAACCCAATACTTTTACTTTCTCTTCTTGTGTGCTAACATGATTAATACGTTGTAGTAATCATGTTTTGTGTCTTTTATTTCAATAACGTGCCAAGTAAAGCCTTTGGGATAGTGTGTACACTTGCTTGTTTGATTCTGTGTAAAAACAGAAAGTTTTGCGTCCAGTATATGAATTATCTGATTTTACTGGAGCGTCCAACAATTCAGAATTTTTTGAAAAATATTTTTATGAAAATTCCTTGAGTTTTCCTAATTTTTAAGAATTTTTGGAGTCAGGGAATTATCGTGATCATTCATATCTTTACAGACTATTCTTTTTTTGAGAGAATCTATTTTGCATGCATAGTTTGCTTGTTTCAAGTGTTCCTATAGCTTATATTAAGTAATATAAATTGTGGGAATTATGCAATACAGTAGGTATCATGTGGGAATAATTATGAATCTTGTCTTGATAGTACATAAGTGAATGATCTATCATTATTACACTACCCCTTCTCACAAAGTTCCGTTAAGTTTTGTGTGATTGAAGTTTTCAAGTTCTGGAGACTGGGGATTCCCAAGTAACCCCAAGGTAATATTGAAGGAATACTCAAGCATCTAAGCTTGGGGATGCCCCGGAAGGCATCCGCTCTCTTTCGTCTTCAACACTATCGGTATATCTCACTTGTAGCTATATTTTTATTCGTCACATATTATGAGTTTTTCTTGGAGTGTCATTTTATTTTGTTTTTACATGTTAGGTGTTATTTATAATCTTGTTTTTCAAAAAAAAGTTCCAAGAATTGCCTTAGGATGCTTGCATTGCATGTTTTGATATGTGTTGGGTAAAATAGAAATTTCTTCTGTAGTGTTTGAATTTTCATATTTTAGTGGAATGTGGAAAGTTTCTGAAATGTTTACACATTGTTGTCATATAAATTTTATCGCATGTCCTAATTTTTCATAATGTTTTAACTTACATAAGTACACTATTTTCATAAATTTCTATACACTGTTCTGTACAAATTGCTGTCATAGTTTTGTTATCTACTTATCCTATAGTTTCCATAGCCTATATTGGTAGATATAAATTATGGAAATGATATTATACATCACATAATGTTTGAAAATTATTATTGAACTTGTCTTGGAAGTACATAAAGAGTTGATTTATTATTATGTGTACTAACCGACTAACGAGTTCTTGTCGAGTTTTGTGTGGATGAAGTTTTTGAAAATAGGTGAAACCATGATATGATATGATTGAACGAGATACAAAAGCTCAAGATTAGGGATTCTCAAGGAACCCCAAGCAAATATTTCAAGAAGTCTCAGACATTTAAGCTTGGGGATGCTATGCATCCCACCTCTCTTCGTCAACTATCGGTTAGCCTTTGTTGAGCCTAAATTTTTATTCGTTCACATGATATGTGATATTCTTGGAGTGCTATTTTTGTTTAGTTTTGGTGTTTAAATAAAATACTCAGATCTGAAAATATTTATTGCAAGAGAGAGAGCCCTCACATAGCTACTTGATTGTTTGACTACTTATCGATCTTCACTTATATGCTATGGAGTAGTTTTGTCATTCACTCTCGTGCTTCAGTTATATCCTATGAGTAAATGGTTGAATGAATTGAATATAATAAACCTGAAATTATATATGCTTCACATGATTATCCCATGGGGAGTAATGACTTCACATATAAGAATTATAGGTGGTAAAAATTATTGGAAGTTAGCAAACACCGCTTTGGTCACTTGAACAATTCATGAAAGAATATTGATGGTAGATAAATTACACATATAACTATACTTTCTTGGAAAACTTCTATGATTGTGAATGCCTATTAATTATTTTCAAACTTGAGCAAATTAGCTGAAGTTGGACAAGTAAGACAACGTAATGAGTTATGCTTGGGTATATTTGTATAGAAGTTATATGTTTATGAATCCTCCAACATGTTGTCCTTGCTTCCACCTCATATTAGCCAAAACTTCCGCACCAAGTAGAAATACTACTTGTGCATCCAAACGCCCTTAAACCCAAAGTTGTTCCATTTGAGTCCACCATACCTACCCATATGCGGTATTTACCTCCTATTCCAAGTAAATTTGCATGTGCCAAATGTTGGGGAATGTCGCATGGGAAACAAAAAATTTCCTACGCACACGCAAACCTATCCATGGTTATGAGCATCTATGAGAGGGAGAGTGGATCTACGTACCCTTGTAGATCGCTAAGCGGGAAGCGTTAAGAAACGCGGTTGGTGTAGTCGAGCATCTTCGCGATCCAAATCGCCGAGCGTCCCACAATCTCATCACGACCCGTCCCGCGAACTCATCATGGTCCGTCCCGCGAACTCATCACGAATCATCTCGTGGCCTTGATCACTATCCTTCCGATCTAGTACCGAACGGACTGCACCTCCGCGTTCAGCACACGTGCAGCTTGATGACGATCTCCACCGTCTTGATCTAGCAAGAGGAAGTGGAGGGTAGGAAGAGTTCACCGGCAGCGTGACGGCGCTCCGGAGATGGTGGTGGAGCTATTCCAGCAGGGCTTCGCCTAAGCACTGCAGAAATCCGATCTAGAGGAGAAGCTATGCACTAGAGGAACGGGTGGCACGTGGCTGAAAATCTTGTGCCAAAACCCTAAAATCCTCTAGTATATATAGGAGGAGAGGAGGAGGAGGCTTGGCTGCCAAAAAGGCAGCCCTTGGGTCAGCCAAACCAAGGAGGGAGGAGTCCTCCTCCTCCACTCCTAGTAGGATTAGGACTCCTTCCTTATTTGGCCCTTTTTTTTGCCCTTTTCCACCTTTTTCCTTTTGGTATTTTCTTCCCAGCCTCATGGACTTTTTGTAGGACTTCCACCAGCCCACTAAGGGCTGGTATTCATCCTCCTACAGCCCATAAAGCCTCTTGGGTCGAAATACCCCTCCCGGTGGTCTCCCGATACACTACCGATGAGCCCGAAACTTTTCCGGCGACCAAACTGGAACTTCCTATATATGAATCTTTACCTCCAGACCATTTCGGAGCTCCTCATGACGTATGGGATATCATCCGGGACTCCGAACAACCTTCGGTCACCCCCATACATAGCTCTATACTACTGAAACGTCACCAAACCTTAAGTGTGCAGACCCTGCGGGTTTGAGAACTATGCAGACATGACCGAGACACCTCTATGGTTAATAACCAATGGCGGGACCTGGATGTCCACATTGGTTCCTACATATTATACAAAGATCTTTATCGGTCGAACCTCTATGTAAAGGATTCAGTTAATCCCATACGATGTTCCCTTTGTTCTTCGGTATGTTACTTGCCCGACATTCGATCGTCGGTATCTCCATACCTAGTTCAACCTCGTTACGGGCAAGTCACTTTACTCGTTCGTAATGCACGATCCCATGGCTAACATATTAGTCACATTGCTTGCAAGGCTTGTTGTGATGTTGCATTACCGAGTGGGCCCTGAGATACCTCTCCGTCACACGGAGTAACAAATCCTAGTCTTGAGCCATGCCAACTCAACAGACACCTTCGGAGATACCTGTAGTGCACCTTTATAGTCACCCAGTTACGTTGCGACGTTTGATACACACAAAGCATCCCTCCCGTGTCAGTGAGTTACATGATCTCATGGTCATAGGAACATATACTTGACATGCGGAAAACAACAGCAATAAACTGACAAGATCATATGCTACGTTTGTAATTTGGGTCTTGTCCATCACATCATTCTCCTAATGATGTGATCCCGTTATCAAATGAAATCTCATGTCCATGGCTAGGAAACCTTAACCATCCTTTGATCAACGAGCTAGTCCATTAGAGGCATACTAGGGACATGGTTTTGTCTATGTATCCACACATGCATTTAAGTCTCCGATCAATACAATTATAGCATGGATAATAAACGATTATCATGAACAAGGAAATATGATAATAACTAATTTATTATTTCCTCTAGGGCATATTTCCAACAGTCTCCCACTTGCACTAGAGTCAATAATCTAGTTCACATCACCATGTGATTCGCATTGTTAACATCACCATGTGAATCTAACACCTAGTGAGTTCTGGGGCTCGATCATGCTTTGCATGTGAGAGAGGTCTTATAGTCAATGGGTCTGTAACATTCAGATCCGTGTGTACTTTGCAAATCTCTATGTCAAACCGTAAACACTGCTACCACACTCCACTTGGTACTTTTCCAAATGGCTGCTCCACTATACGTATCCAGATTGCTACTACGAGCCATCCGGATTGGTGTTTAAAGCTTGCATCGACGTAACTCTTTACGACAAACTCTTTATCACCTCCACAATCGAGAAATATCTCCTTAGTATGTAAGTTACTAAGGATAATTTTGACCGCTGACCAGTGATCCATTCCTGGACCACTCTTGTACCCGTTGACAGACTCATGGCAAAGCACACACAGGTGCGGTACACAGCATGGCATAATATAGAGCCTATGGCTAAGGCATAGGGGACGACGTTTGTCCTTTCTCTTTCTTCTACCGTTGTCGAGCTTTGAGTCTCACTCAACTTTGACACCTTACAAATCAGGCGAGAACTCTTTCTCTGACTCATCCATTTTGAACTCTTTCAAAATCTTGTCACGGTATGCACTCATTGAAAGTCTCATCAAGCATCTTGATCTACCTCTATAGATTTGGATGCTCAACAATTAGGTAGCTTTATCTAGGTCTTCTTTTGAAAATCACTTTTCAAACAACCATTTATGCTTTCCACTACATTATTTCCGATCAACAATATGTCATCCACATATACTTATCAGAAATTCTATAGTGCTCCCACTCACTTTATTGCAAATACAAGTTTCTTGTAAACTTTGTATAGACTCAAAAACTTTGATCACCTCATCAAAGTGTATATTCCAACTCCGAGATGCTTGCTTCAGTCCATAGAAGGATCACTGAAGCTTGCACACCTTTTAGCATCCTTAGGACTGACAAAACTTCCTGGTTGTATCACATACAACCTTTCCTCAAGTAAACCATTAAGGAAACGATGTCTTGACATCCATCTGCCAGATTTCATAATTTGAAAAATGCAGCAACTGCTAACACAATTCCAACAGACTTTAGCACCGCTACGAGTGAGAAAGTCTCATCGTAGTCAACTCCTTGAACTTGTCACAAACATCTTTGCAACAAGTCGAGCCTTACAAATAGTGACATTTACCATCAGTGTCTGTCTTCATTTTAAAAATCCATTTGTACTCAACGACCTGCCGTCCAACGAGCAAGTCTACCAAAGTCTATACTTGGTTTCATACATGGATCCTATCGCAGATTTCATGGCCTCCAACCATTTGTCGGAATCCAGGCCCATCATCGCTTCTCCATAGGTCGTAGGTTCATCGTTGTCCAACAACATGACTTCCAAGACAGGGTTGTCGTACCACTTAGGAGCAGTACACATCCTTGTCGACCTACGAAGTTTGATAGTAACTTGATCATGAAGCTTCATGACCATCATCATTAACTTCCTCTTCAACTAACGGAGGCTTCACAGAAACATCTTTCTGCGCTGCGCTAATCTCTGGTTGAACCAAGGTTTAACAACTCATCAAGTTCTATCTTCCTCCCACTCAATTCTTTCGAGAGAAACATTTCCTTGAGAAAGGATCCGTTTAAGCAACAAACACTTTGCACTTGGATCTGAGATGGAAGCTTCACCCAACTGATCTTAGGGTATTCTATGAAGATGCATTTGTCCGCCTTGGGTTCGACCTCATTAGGTGAAAACATTTTCCACACAAGTTTCGCAGCCCCTAACATTAAGAAATGACAGCTTACGTTTCTATCAAACCATAATTCACATGGTTTCATCTCAACGGATTTAGATGGTGCCCTATTTAAAGTGAATGTAGTTGTCTCTAATGCATAACCCCAAAATTATAGTAGTAAAATGATAAGAGACATCATAGCACGCACCATATCCAATAGAGCATAACTATGATGTTCAGACACACCATCACACTGGTGTTCTAGGTGGCGTTAGTTGTGAAACAAATTTCACATTGTCTTAAGTTTTATGCCAAACTCGTAACTCAGATATTCACCTCCACGATCATATCGCAGTCATTTTTATCTTCTTGTCACGATGATCTTAAACTTCAATCTGAATTTGCTTGAACCTTTCAAATGATTCAGACTTGTGTTTCATTAAGTAAATATACACTATATCTACTTAAATCATCAGTGAAGGTAAGAAAATAACGATATCCACTGCACGCTACAAGACTCACCGGATTGCATACATCAACATGTATCATTTCCAATGAATCACTTGCCCGCTCCATCCAACGGTTTTTTTAGTCATCTTGCTCAAGAGGCATGGTTCGCATGTCTCAACCGATTCGAAATCGAATGAGTCTAAAGATCCATCTGCATGGAGTTTCTACATGCGCTTTATACCAATATGACATTTAGCGGCAGTGTCACAAGTATGTGGTACTATCATTATTAACTTTTGTATCTTTTGACATCAATGTTATGAACATGTGTATTACTACGATCAAGATTTCAACAAACCATTCTCACTGGGTGCATGACCATTGAAGGTATTATTCATGTAAACAGAATAACCATTATTTTCTAACTTAAATGAATAACCGTATTGCAATAAACATGATCTAATCATGTCCATGCTTAATGCAAAACACCAAATAAGATTTATTTAGGTTCATCACTAATCCTGAAGGTAGAGAGAGCGTGCGATATTGATCACATCAACCTTGGAAACATTTCCAACACATCGTCACCTCACCCTTAGCTAGTTCTCCATTTATTCCGTAGCTTTTATTTCGAGTTTACTAACATTTAGCAACCGAACCGGTATCCAATACCCAGGTGCTACTAAGTGTACTAGCAAGGTACACATCAATAATTCGTATATAAAATATACTTCTGTCGATGTTGCCAGCCTTCTTATCTACCAAGTATCTAGGGTTGTTCCGCTTCAGCGACCACTCACCTCATAACAGAAGCACTTAGTCTTGGGTTTGAGTTCAACTTTTGGGTTGCTTCACTGGAGCAGCAACTGACTTGCTATCCATGAAGTTTCCCTCCTTGCTCTTGCCCTTCTCGAAACTAGTGGTTTGATTAACCATCAACACTTGACACTCCTTCTTGATTTCTACCTTCGCGATGTCAAACATCGCGAACAACTCAGGAATCATTATTTCTATCCCTGGCAAATTATAGTTCATCACCAAGTTCTAGTAGCTTAGTGACAGTGACTTCGAGAACTATGTCAATCACTATCTTATCTGGAAGATCAACTCCCACTTGATTCAAGCGATTGTAGCACCCAGACAATCTCAGTACCTGCTCAACGATTGGGCTATTCTCTTTCATCTTGCAGGCAAAGAATCTTGTTGGAGATCTCATATCTCACAACATGGGCACGATCCTGAGATCCTAATTTCAGCTCTTATAAACATCTCATATGTTCCATGACGTTCAAAATGTTTTGGAGCCTCAATTCTAAGCTATAATGCATGACGCACTAAACTATCAAGTAGTCATCAAAACGTGCCTGTCAGATGTTCACAATATCTACACATGACACTAGAGGGGTTGACGCACCGAGCGGTGCATTAAGGACATAAGCCTTCTGTGCAGCAAAGAGGACAATCCTCAGATCACGGACCCAGTCCGCAATATTGCTATCATCATCTTTCAATTCTATTTCTCTAGGAACATATAAAAAATTATGGGAGCTACAATGTGAGCTAGTAATCTACAACATAATTTGCAAAGACACTATTGACTATGTTCATGATAATGAGTTCAATGAATCATATTACTTAAGAACTCCCACTCAAATTGACATCCCTCCGATCATTCGAGTGATACATGATCCAAATTCATCAACTCAAGTCCGATCATCACGTGAGTTGAGGTGGCTGCAATGGTGAACATCATCATGTTGATCATATCTACTATATGACTCATGTTCGACCTTTCGGTCTCTTGTGTTCCGAGGACATGTCTATACATGCTAGTCTCGTCAAGTTTAACCCGAGTGTTCTGCATGTGCAACACTGGCTTGCACCCGTTGTATGTGTACGTAGAGTCTATCACACCTGATCATCACGTCGTGTCTCAACACGACGAACTTTCGCAATGGTTCACACTCGGGGAGAACACAATTTATCTTGAAATTAAGTGAGGGATCACCTTATAATGCTACCGTCGTCCTAAGGAAAACAAGGTGAATAAAAAGGATTAACATCACATGCAAATCATAAGTGACATGATATGGCCCTGAACTTGTGCTTTTGATCTCCATCTAGAAAGCACCGACATGATCTCCATCGTCACTGGCATGACACCATGATCTCCATCATCTTGATCTCCATCAACGTGTCGCCATCGGGGTTGTCACGCCCTGCATGCTTCTACTACTATTGCTACCGTTTAGCGATAAAGTAAAGCATTACATAGAGCTTAATGATTGACACGCATGTCATACAATAATTAAATACAACCCTATGTATCCTGCCGATTGCCGTATTCATCGACATGCAAGTCGTGATAATCTATACATCACATGATCATCTCATACATCACATATATCACATCATGTAATTGGCCATATCATATCACAACATACCCTGCAAAAACAAGTTAGACGTCCTGTAATTGTTGTTGCATGTTTTACGTGGCTGCTACGGGTATCTAGCAAGAACAATTCTCACCTACACAAAAAAGCACAACGGTGATACACTAGTTGCTTTTCAACCTTCTCAAGGACCACCTTTGTCGAATCTGATCCAACTAAAGTAGGAGAAACTGACACCCGCTAGCCATCTTTTGCAACAAGTGCAGTTGAGGGAACCGGTCTCTCGTAACCATACGAGTAAGGTTGGTCCGGGCCGCTTCATCCCACAATACCGCTGAACCAAAACCCGACCAAGGGAGGAAGCAATCTAAGCATCAATGCCCACAAACCTTTTGTGTTCTACTCAAGATCTCATCGAACCATCAACCTAGCTCATGATGCCACTATTGGGGAACGTCGCATGGGAAACAAAATATTTCCTACGCACACGCAAACCTATCCATGGTGATGAGCATCTACGAGAGGGAGAGTGGATCGACGTACCCTTGTCGATTGCTAAGCGGGAAGCGTTAAGAAACTCGGTTGGTGTAGTCGAACATCTTCGCAATCCAAATCGCCGAGCGTCCTGCGATCTCATCACGATCTGTCCCACAAACTCATCTCGGTCCGTCCCGCGAACTCATCACGAATCATCTCGTGGCCTTGATCACGATCCTTCCGATCTAGTACCGAACGGACGTCACCTCCGTGTTCAGCACATGTGCAGCTTGATGACGATCTCCACCGTCTTGATCCAGCAAGAGGAAGTGGAGGGGAGGAAGAGTTCTCCGGCAGCGTGACGACGCTCCGGAGATGGTGGTGGAGCTATTCCAGTAGGGCTTTGCCTAAGCACTGCAGAAATCCGATCTAGAGGAGAAGCTATGCACTAGAGGAACGGGTGGCACGTGGCTGAAAATCTTGTGCCAAAACCCTAAAATCCTCTAGTATATATAGGAGGAGAGGAGGAGGAGGCTTGGCTGCCAAAAAGGCTGCCCTTGGGTCGGCCAAACCAAGGAGGGAGGACTCCTCCTCATCCAATCCTAGTAGGCTTAGGACTCCTTCCTTATTCGGCCCTTGATGTGTTATTCTCACGATATGTGTTGATTCACTATCATTCAAGAGAAAGTGGCTGGTAGTCGGAATTCCCAGTCCCGAAATGAAAGAAAAAAATGCAAATAATTAAAAAAACTCCCCTAGGAATGTTGTTCGTATGGACGGTACCCGTGGATTCGGCTCATCGTGGACTGTGATTGATTGGTGGAGGGGGAGTAAAATCTTTACCATTCTGTTTGGGAACCACCTATAATATATCTAGCATGGAAGATACCGAGATCTCTCAGTTGTTATGGTGACAATGAAAGCATACCGCCCACAATTATTATTCATCTCTATTTTAAAAGCTCAAGCTCTGGCACCTCTGGAAATCAATGCTTCCCTTTGCGAAGGTACTATCATTTACTTTCATGTACTTACATTTATGCAAGAGTCATGGTGATCTTCACCACTTCCTATATTTTGCCTTTTTCTCTTGGCAAGCGTCATGCGTTAGGGAAAGATCCAATATATGGCCATTCAGATATATTTGATCATGAATTATTATTGTTGACAATTATCTATATGATAAATAAATTGGAATGCAAAACTTTAAGACCCTATCTTTCTTTGTGTTCGACGGACTAACCTGGAGTGATGTTGTTTTCAGTAGATCGACCATGGTGTCGTTTTTTGTGGAGAAATAAAAGTTCTCGGAATGGGCTAAAAATTTAGTATGATTTTTCTGGACCAAAAGAGACCCCCCAAGGATTGGAGTTGGGGTAGAAGAGACACGAGGAGGTCACAAGCCTGCTAGGCATGGCCACCCCCTGGCCGCGCCTAGCAGGCTTGTCACCGCCTCGTGGCCCCGTTGACGTGAGATCGACGCCAAAAATTCTTATAAATATGGAAACCTTCGAAAAGAAACCTAGCTCAAGAGTTCCGCTGCTGCAGGTCTCCAAAGCCACGAAACACCAATCGGGAGCCTGTTCCGGTTCCCTGCTGGAGGGGGAAAACATCACCGCATGCCATCTTCATCATCCCGGCGGCCTCCATGACGAGGAGGGATTAGTTGACCCTCGGGGCTGAGGGTATGTACCAGTAGCTATGTGTTTGTTCTCTCTGTCTCTCGTGTTCTTGAGATGGAACGATCTTGATCTACCGCGAGCATTATTGATATAGATGAATCATATGGAGTTTTCCTCTCTCTATATTGTTGTGATGAATTGAGTTTTCCCTTTGAAGTTTTCTTGTCAGATTGAGTCTTTAAGGATTTGAGAACACTTGATGTAGGTCTTGTGATGGTATATCCGTGGTGACAATGGGATGTTCTATCGATCCACTTGATGTATGTTTTGGTGATCAACTTGCGGGCTCCGTGACCTTGGGAATCTATGCATAGGGGTTGGCACATGTTTTTGTCTTGACTTTCCGGTAAAAACTTTAGGGCACTCTTTGAAGTTCGTTGTGTTGGATTGAATATGATGAATCTGAAATTATGTGATGCACATCGTATAATCAATCCCATGGATACTTGTGGTGACATTGGAGTATCTAGGTAACATTAGGGTTTTGGTCGATGTGTATCTTAAGGCGTTATTTTAGTACGAACTCTAGGGCTGCCCTTGACACTTATAGGGTTAACTCATAAGATTGATCAGAAAAGATAACTTTGAGGTGGTTTCATACCCTATAATAATTTATTCGTTAGTTCTCTTCTATTTGTGACTTTGTAGCGAACTCTTTGTCGCACGAGAGGTACTTAAATATGATTCAACTATGTCAATATTGTTGACAGAAATTACATTAGTGAAAGTATGGACCCTAGGCCTTGTTTCCAAGAATTTATACGATGTTTTGCTCGGTCTTTGCTATTTTTTACCTTTCTATTTTTATATTTTCAGATTACAAAAACCTATATCTACCATCTATAATATACTTGTATCACCATCTCTTCACCGAGCTAGTGCACCTATACAATTTACCATTGTATTGGATTTGTTGGGGACATAAGAGACTCTTTGTTATTTGGTTGCAGGGTTGAGAGAGACCATCTTCATCCTACATCTCCCACGGATTGATAAACCTTAGGTTATCCACTTGAGGGAAAAATTGCCGCTGTCCTACAAAACTCTATGCTTGGAGGCCCAACACGAGTCTACAAGAAGAAGTTTGTGTAGTAGACATTGATACGTCTCCAACATATCTATAATTTTTGATCGTGCCATGCTATTATATTATCAACTTTGGATGTTTTATATGCATGAATATGCTATTTATATGATTTTTGGGACTAACTTATTAATCCAGTGCCCAGTGCAAGTTCCTGTTTTTTCCGTGGTTTTGACCTTTTTCAGATAGGAATATCAAACGGAGTCCAAATGGAATAAACTTTTGCCGTGTTTTTTTTGGAAAATATGAAAAATACCTGAAGAAAAAGATACCGGAGAGGCGGCCCGAGGGAGTCACAAGCCTGGGAGGCGAGGGCCCCCCTTGGCCGCGGCTAGGGGGCTCGTGACCTCCTCGTGCCACCTCTTGACTTGTTACAGACTCCAGACGGCCTTATAAATACGGAAACACTCGAAAATAAACCCAGATCACAAGTTCCGCTGCCGCAAGCCTCCAAAACCAACAAAAACCAATCGGGAGACCGTTCCGGTATCCTGCCGGAGGGGAATCCATCTCCGGTGGCCATCTTAATCAACATCCTTGCCTCTCCGATGATGCGTGAGTAGTTCACATCAGACCTACGGGTCCATAGCTAGTAGCTAGATGGCTTCTTCTGTCTCTCCGATCTTCAATACAAAGTTCTCCATGATCTTCATGGTGATCTATCCGATGTAATCTTGTTTTGCGGTGTGTTTGTTGAGATCTTATGAATTGTGGATTTATGAGAAGATTATCTATGAATATTGTTTGAGTTAATTCTGAATTCTTCTATCCATGATTTCATATCCTTGTAAGTCTCTTCGAGTTATGGGTTTTGTTCGGCCAACTTGATCTATAGTTCTTGCAATGGGAGAAGTGCTTGGTTTTGGGTTCATACCGTGCGGTGTCCTCACGTAGTGACAGAAGGGTAGCGAGGCACGCATCGTGTTATTTCCATCAAGGGTAAAAAGATGGGGTTTATATCAGATTGCATGAATTTATCCTTCTACATCATGTCATCTTGCTTAAAGCGTTACTCCGTTTCTTATGAACTTAATACACTAGATGCATGCTGGATAGCGGTCGATGTGTGGAGTAATAGTAGTAGATGCAGAAAGTATCGGTCTACTTGTCTCGGGCGTGATGCGTATATGTATGATCATTGCCTTAGATATCGTCATGACTTTGCGCTATTCTATCAATTAGTCAACAGTAATTTGTTCACCCACCGTAATACTTGCTATCACTAGAGAAGCCTCTAGTGAACACTATGGCCCCCGGGTCTATTTTACATATTATATATTAATATCTAAACATAAAAACACCAAAAATACCTTGCTGCAATTTAATTTACTTATTTATATTCATCTACTATCACTATCAGATCTCACTTTGCAAACAATCGTGAAGAGATTGACAACCTCTTTATAGCATTGGGTGCAAGTTTGCTTTTGTTTGTGCAGGTTCCTTGTTGCTCCATCTTGATACTCCTACTGGATTGATACCTTGGTTCTGAAACTACGGGAAATACTTACCTCTACCTTGCTGCATCACCCTTTCCCCTTCAAGGGAAAAACCAACGCAAGTCAAGAAATCTCACAACGACTAGCGAATTTCTGGGGACGTTGCAGAGAAGTAGCAGACATCAAGCTCTTTTCTGGCACTGTCGCCGAGTAGGTGAGTGCTTGAAGGTATATCTTTAGATCTTGCAATTGAATCTTTTAGTTTCTTGTTTTTCACAAGTTTGGTTTTATAAAAGAGAACTACAAAAAAAGGAATTGATATTGCCACATATGCTCATCTTTTTAATGTCTTTTGTGAAAATGTTGGAATGGAAAATTGTGCCCAAGGTGATATTACAGGAATACTCAAGCATCTAAGGTTGGGGATGCCCCGGAAGGTATCCCCTCTCTTTCGTCTTCAACACTATCGGTATATCTCACTTGGAGCTATATTTTTATTTGTCACATAATATGAGTTTTGCTTGGAGCATCATTTAGTTTGTTTTTCTGTGTTAGGTGTTATTTATAACTTTGCTTTTCAGTAAAAAGTTCCAAGAATTGCCTTAGGATGCTTGCATTGCATGTTTTGATATGTGCTGGGTGAAAACAGAAACTTCTGTTGTAGTGTTTGAATTTTCATATTTTAGTGGACGTGGAAAGTTTCCAAAAATTTTACACAGTGTTTTGATATAATTTGTATCGCTTGTCCTACTTTTTCATAATTGTTTGACTTACAGAAGTACACTGTTTTCATAAATTTCTACACACTGTTCTGTTTAGATAGATTCCTGTTATAGTTTTGTTATCTAATTATCCTATAGTTTCCATAGCATATATTGGTAGCTATAAATTGTGGAAATGATAGTATACAATACCTAATGTTGAAAATTATTATGCAACTTGTCTTGGAAGTACATAAAGAGTTGATTTATTATTATGTGTACTAACAGATCTCACGAGTTCTTTTCGAGTTTTCTATGGATGAAGTTTTTGAGAATAGGTGAAACCATGATATGAGAGGATTGAGCGAGATACAAAAGCTCAAGCTTGGGGATGCCCACCGGTGTATGCAGACTAGAATACAATGCTCTCCGGAGAGAGTCGGCGGGAAGGGAAGTACCCATCCCATCACCCTCCGACGAAGGAGCCGCGGAGTGCTCTCGACAATTTCCCACCATGTTTCAACAACTGCCATGACAAATAATAAATGAAATTAGTACAACATAAAATTGAATACCGACATGAATAATAAAATGTATATAATTTAAGTGTATCATAATATACCTAACATGAACTAAAAGTTGATTACCTGACTTGGATTAATAATAATCTTGATCGTCTATATATTCTCCGGGCCAATAAATGCATCATCATCATCACTATCAGGAACAACGTGCAGAAAGCCTCCTTCATGTAATCGGTTAAGTATTGACAAGTCATTCACATCAGTAACCTCTTCTTTTTCCGTCTCTTCCTGTTCCGGCTCAGGGGTTAAGTCAGATTCATTGTCGCTGTCTACTTCAATGTTTCGGGGTGAAGTAGAGTGATTCTTGAAACTTTTTTTGATATACGTGTTTCTTGGAAGAATTCCCCTTCATAGGTGTTTTGGTTAATCTGAGGTTCATGACCCTCTTCATTGAGGGGAGGTGGTCTAAAATGTGGCGGCACATCATTAACGACATCCCAACGTTTCAGATTTGGATCAGTTTGGCAGGCCGACGGTAGATAGAAAACTTGGGTCGTTTGTTGAGCTACAATATAGACATCGGGCACATTTACATGGGTGCTTTGTTTGATTTCGACTAGCCCTATATGCTCATGAGTCCTTCTAGTCTCCTTCGGCTGGAACCAATGACATTTGAAGACTACGACATTTGGTGGGTTTTCAGCACAGAATAGAAGTCCATAAATTGCTTCAACTCTTCCATAGTAATCTGTACCTCCTTCGCTCATAGCAGAGACACAACAATTTGTAGTTTTAGGTCGAGAATAGATAGCTCTTTGCCAAAAGTACGAAAGCGATACCCGTTGATGTCGTATTTGTCAAATGAATGGACCTTATAGTCAAAACCATTAGTGACTTGTCTCAGCTTGGCGTCCATAGACTCTGAATTATCCTACAAGTTTAATATGAAAGGATTGCTGCATTAACCGCAAATAATATGAAGAAATGAAATGGTCCATTAATGGTAATTACCATTTGTTTGAACCAAGAGATGAAACCGGGATAGCCGCCTCCTTGCTTTGCCAGGAGCTCATACTCTTCGACGGAATCCTTTTCGATGACCACTCCATCCGAGAATTTGGTGATGTATCAACTATATCAAATATCCGGGAATAAGAGCAGTTTTAAGGAATTACAAGTTGCAAAATAGTAATGTATTGAAAACAAACTCAATGTACGGACACACTTCTTTTAGGTTGTTGAAGATATACAACGAAATGGTTCGCCATTCATCAACATCCAAAGATTTTCCTTTAGAAGCACTGGATGGTGGGAGCTTCCCTTTGAATAGGCTGAGGTTGGATCGACTTTTTCTGGCTCGCCATTATTGTACCGAGGCTTCGGATAATGCAAATGACGATTTTTGGCTTCGTAGTGTGCCGTCACGAAGTTTGCCGCCTCCTCGGTAATAAATGCCTCGGCCATTGATGCTTCAGTTCTACGTTTATTTTTACATTTTGCTCGAAGCGTCTTCTGCACCCTCTCAGTTGAGAAGCACCAACGATTTTGCACGCCCCCCATCTTGCCTCGGTCGCGAGATGCAAAATCAAATGCTGTATTGGATTAAAGAAGCTCGGTGGAAAGATCTTCTCTAACTTGCAAATCAACTCCAATGCCAACTATTCCATTTCATCTAGCACGCCAGTTGATAGTTCTTTCGCACGAAATGAATGGAAGAAATAGCCCAGGTCTGCCAATACTAGCCATTGATCCTCAAGGGTAAAGCCACGTAGCATCACCGACATTACCCGCTCAAGCCATATGTGCCAATCATGACTCTTGAGACCAAATACCTTCAGTTTGTCAAGACTCGCTCCCCTCTTTAGATTAGCTGCATAACCATCGGGGAACATCAACTGTCGTCCACAAGACCATTTCCCTCATAGCCAGACTTCCAAGATTGAACCATGCCTTTGGCTTTGTCTAGTTTTCCTTTCCTTTCGCTTTTCGCATGTTTTGTAACAGTCTATCACATAGAGCCTCTTGATCGATTCTAGCCTTAGTATTATCCTTTGACTTCCCCTCTATGCCAAACAATGTACCAAAAATGCCCTCGGCGATATGCTTTTCAGTGTGCATCACGTCGATGTTGTGTGGGCAAAGGATGACTTTGAAGTAAGGCAGATCCCATAAGCATGACTTGTGAGTCCATGCGTGTTCTGTATTATACCCTTTGAAATACCCAGGACGATTTGGATCTGGCTTGAGAGCATTTAGCTGATCCAACATCTATTGGCCTGTCAATGCGGGTGGTGTAGAGTTTTTGACAACTCTACCTTTGATGAAATTCTTCATGCCTTTTTCGAACTTATGGCGAGGATCTAGGAACTGTCTATGCATGTTGCACTACTGGAATCAGACAATTTGCCGTCTGCCAGCTCTTTGCCATTCGCTAGCAGACGACAAAGAGGCTGTTTGCCGTCTGACTTTCCAAAGCAGACGACAAAGAACCAGCTGATGGGAAAGAGGGTCTTTGCCATCTGCACTTCTTTGCAGTCTGCTGGCAGACGGCAAAGAGTTCTTTGTCGTATGCCAACAGACGGCAAAGACCAGAGTGGGCCCCGTGGGGCACGGCACTAGCTAGGCCAAGCTCTTTGCCATGTGCCACTTCTTTGCCATCTGCTCTTTGTCGTCTGCCAGCAGATGGCAAAGAAGTAAGGGGGGCCCACAATGTCATGACGGACTAACGGTTACCCCGCCCCCGCGCCTCTCTCTCTCTCTCACATCTCTCTCTCTCTCTCTAAGCGCCGCCGCCCCACCCTCCCACCGCCGCCCCTTCCCGCAGCCCTCCTCCACCACCGCCCCCTCCCCGCAGCGCTTCTCCACCACCGCCGGAGCTAGGCCATGGCGCCGCCCGCCCCCTTCCCACAGCCCTCCTCCACCACCTCAGCCCCGTCGCCCCCGCCGCCCCTACCCTGCCGCTCTGCCGCGTCGGTCGCCGGCGAGCAGGCACCCCCGACGACCCAGCGCCGCCCTCCCCTCCGCCGCCTGCACCGCCGCTCGCCCACCCCTCCGGGCGCCACCTCCCCCCTTTTTATGTTTTTTTCTATTTTTATTAGTTCATATTAGTTAGTTTATATTAGTTAGTTATTAGTTCATATTAGTTAGTATATATTAGGTAGAAAAAATTTAGATATAAAAGAAGAAAAGAAAAAACCTAGAAGAAAAAAGAAGAAAAAAAGGAAAATAAAAAGGAAAAGAACAAAAAATAATAAAATAAGAACCGAAAAAGAGGAGGAACAAAACAAAGAAAAGAAGACAAGAACCAGAGGAGAGGAGGAGAACGAGAAGAGGAAAAAGAAAGGAAAAAGAAGAGAGGAGAGGAGGAAATAAAAAACTTTCTTCTCCATACTATTTTTTGAATAAGAGAGGAAAAAGAAACCTAAGAAAAGAGTAGGAGAAGAAAAAAGAAGAAGAGGAGGAGAAGAAGAAGAGGAAAAAGGAAAACACAGAGGAAGAAGATGTCTTCTTGGACCAGATAAACAACTTTTTGTCATAGCTGCATACATATACACTTAACCCCCAGTTTTTGATGGTTCCATCGCCTTTCTAATTGCAGATGCCTACAACAATAGAAGAGTGGGAACTTGCAATACAAGATACTGAATCAGAAGAAAATTCGATGCTATTTCTCAATCAAAACATTTTGCAGGAGTATCAAAACCGGCAAAGCGAGGTACAAAAATTTACCTACTAAAGTAGCATAGATAAAGGGAGATTGGAACCTCGAAGCATTTCAGAGTTTGAGCTGATAGAATCAGGAGGGGCAAACTATTCGGCTGCAGGTGCTAAGTGCTCATCACCAATCTGGAGGGGTATGGATAAACTCTATCTCAAATGTATTGTGTTTGCGCCTTTTTTTCCTTTGTTGTGTGTTCTTATAGTTGACATTTATTTTCATGTGATTTGTAGGAGCGGTCAGTTTCTACCATCCTATATCTCGTGTTGCTCCAAGTTCTTACCAACTACCCATTTCGAGTGGTTGATGAGATAAACCAATGCAAGCAGATACCTGCTTATGCTTTTTGTTTTACCATGTGCACTGCTTTTGTTTCAACATTGTTAGACCTGCATGAATGAATGAATGATGCATGCAGTAGCTTACTTGTCCACCCTAAAAAATATGTGCAGGAATGGATCCCATAAATGAGAGGAAGATGTTCCAACATCTTGTGAGGGCCGTGAGTCAATTGAACACACCACAGTAAGTCTTGCACGATAGAAAGTTTGACCTTGGATCTGCCGGGGTGTGCTTTCCTTGTAACCAACCTGGTCGATCGGTTTGTTCATCAAATGTGGCTGCTATGTAGGTGCTTCCTGCGGACACCCAAGTTGCTGCCTGATTTGGAATATAGCGACGCGTGCAGCATCTTGAACATCATGAACGGTCCCTGGATTGAGAAACCAGCCCATGGTAATGTAGTTTTTTTTATAGTGGATAGTAGTTGACTTTGTTCATCCCATTTTGGAAGTTGACGACTGAATTCCTTTGGAATGCAGCTTGGCGTGTGGGAGATAATTGGAGAACAGTCACGGGCTTGGCAGGGAGCAGGAATTAACTCTCCTCTGGTGATGATCCACAATTACCACTTGGAAGCAGGCTGCTACTTCTGGGGTGTAAATATAGCAAGCTAGCTGGGTCTAGTAGGCGTGGAGCTAATGGCTTAGCTAATTGCATACCTTTATTATTATTGTTATTATTATCCACAATCGGAGTAGATTGAAACTACCAGTAAGTATTAAGTTAGTAATTTAGTTGAGTATATTTATCAGCAGCTAGTAATTGGGTGTGAATAATTAAGTAGGGGGGGGGGGCTGGAGCAGAGCAGGTAAGGATGATGTGAAGACTAACTATTAATTATCCTTTTGATTGACAATGACAAGTTGTATCCTTTCGACGCAGTCTGTGGTTCCAAGCGCTATAGATGAGGAAGCTTGCATTGATGGAGTGTATACTCTTCTACTTCTGCTTCCTTTGTGTTTAGTGGATATGTTGGAAACTTGTTTTGGGTATGTATGTTGGACACTTGTTTTCGATATGTATGTTGGATATGTTGTTCGAAACTTGTATATGTTGGATATGTTGTTTGAAACTTGTATATGTTGGATATGTTGTTGGAACTTATTTGGTATGCTTGTTGGAACTTGCCGAATGATATGTTTGTTCTGGATATCTATGTTGGATATGTATATGTTGGCTATATACGAAGATTATGTCAAATTGAATGATTTTAAGAAAAAACAAAAAATAACAGGGGCTATATAGCCACTTTGCCGTCAGCTGTCAGACGAAAAAGAGCTTTGCCGTCAGCCAGTAGACGGGAAAGTGGCCACATGGCAGCTACCTGTGCAAACTGGGGCTGGCCTAGGTGGGTTCTTTGCCGTCTGCCAGCGGACAGCAAAGCACGCCGTTAAGCCCCCTAACGGAGTTAAGTGCCCACATGTGCCGTCCAGGCTCTTTCCCGTCTGCTGGCAGACGACAAAGATTCGAAGGTCTTTGCCGTCCGCTAGCAGACGGCAAAGCGGCCTTTACCATGGCTTATTCAGCCGCACAGTTTGCCGTCTGCTGGCGGACGTCAAAGCCTTGCCGTCCGGGATGCATGCCTTTGCCGTCCGGGATGGCGGACAGCAAAGTGCCTATTTCCTGTAGTGTTGAAGCAAGAAAACTTGCGACGCGCCTGCAGCCAACGGAACTCAAGAGCTGCCTTGCATGTGGGTCACGGGAATGTTTCATGCACACACCAGCCAACGAATAGGGCATACGCCGGCAAGTCATGCTTCGAGTACATGTACCACACATGCATTTTGATTTTTTTTGGTAGCGGCGTCGTATGTCTTCAACCCTTTATCCCAAGCATCTTGCAATTCATCCTTAGGCGACTACATGTACACATTCATATTCTTCCCCGGATAGTTGGGCCCCGGAATTATCAACGTTAGGAAAATGTTCTATCTTTTCATAATACAGGCCAACAACTCTATTCGGTTGCCTTCATACCAAAGACATTGAACCCATCTATTTTGATGGCAACCCGAGGATTGATACGTCTCCATCGCATCCACTTTTCCAAACTCTTTTGCCTTGTTTTGGACTCTAATTTATATGATGTGAATGGAACTAACCCGGACTAACGCTGTTTTCAGCAGAATTGCGTTGCTAATATTTTTGTGCAGAAATAAAATTATCGGATTGACCTCAAAACTTATGGATATTATTTTTGGAATTAATAAAAAATACCAGCGAAAGAATCGACCGAAGGAGGCCACCCATAGGTGACAAGCCCACTACGCGCGACCACCCCCCTGGTCGCGCCTGGCAAGCTTGTTGGCCCCCTGTGGCTTCGCCGACCTCAGTTACAAACCTATACATTCCTATTCGTGGAGAAAAAAACAAGGAGAAGAGTTCATCGCATTTCACAATATGGAGTTGTCGCCACCTCCCGTTCTTCGTCAGGAGGTCAAATCTGGAGTCCGTTTTGGGCTCCGGAGAGGGGAAATCGGTGCCATCGTCATCACCAACCATCCTTCATCACGAATTCCATGATGCTCTCTGCCATTCGTCAGTAATCCCATCGTAGGCTTGCTGGACAGTGATGGATTGGATGTGATTTATCATGTAATCGAGTTAGTTTTGTTAGGGTTTGATCCCTAGTATCCACTATGTTCTGAGATTGATGTTGCTATGACTTTGCATTTCTTAATGCTTGTCACTAGGGCCCGAGTGCCACGATTTCAGATCTGAACCTATTATGTTTTCATCAATATATATGTGTTCTTGATCCTATCTTACAAGTTCTAGACACCTATTACGAGTTATGATCCGCGTCCCCCAGGGTGATAATAACTGGGATTCTTTCCTGTGATTACCGTAGTTTGAGGAGTTCGTGTATTCACTAAGTGCTAATGCTTTGGTCCGGTTCCCTATTAAAAGGAGGCCTTAATATCCCTTAGTTTCCATTAGGACCCCACTGCCACGGGAGTGTAGGACAAAAGACTTCATGTAAGTTCTTTTCCATAAGCACATATGACTATATATAGAATACATGCCTACATTACATTGATGAATTGGATCTAGTTCCGTGTCACCCTACGTTATGTCTGTTGCATAATGAATGCCATCCGGCATAATTATCCGTCACTGATCATTGCCTATGAGCTTTTCACACATTGATATTTGCTAAGTTACTTTTCCGTTGCTACTGTCACAATCACTACAAAATTGCTACTGTCACTTTTTCCATCGTTACCGTTACTCCCATACTACTTTGCTACTGAATACTTTGCTGAAGATATTAAGTCTTTCAGGTATGGCTGAATTGATAACTCAGCTGCGAATACCCGAGAATATTCTTTGGCTCCCCTTGTGTCGAATCAATAAATTTGGGTTGAATACTCTACCCTCGAAAACTGTTGCGATCCCCTATACTTGTGGGTTATCAAGAACTTTTTCTGGCGCTGTTTCCGGGGAGCATAGCTCTATTCTCTAAGTCACTTGGGATTTATATCTCTTGATCACTATGAAGAATCTAAAAGATCTAAAAACCAAGATCTATCCCTCTACTACGAGGGGAGGTAAGGAACTGTCATCTAGCTCTGCACTTGATTCACCCTCTGTTATGAGTAAGTTTGTGACACCACCACCTTCTAGTAATTTTGATATGTCGCAAGTACTTGATGATGACACTTCTGCTATGCATGATGCTTATGATTATACTTTGCTTGATAATACTATGCTACTGAGTGAATTTCTTGATGAACAAATTGCTAGAGTCAATCCTGAAACTAATGATACTTTTGAAACTGACGAAATTACTGAAACTGAACACTATGAGACACCTGCTAGACCTAGCTCTCCTAGATATGAATTGCCTGGTATACCCGAGGGTTATGTTATGGAAGGAGAGGCAGCTAGGGACTTTCTTGCTTGTAAGGATAGAGATAATCTTAAGAAATTTCTATGCAAGTGGAAAGAAAAATCTTTGAATGCTAGAATGAAATATGATCCTAAGTTTGCTACTTCACCTATCTTTGTTACTGATAAGGATTATGAATTCTCTGTCGATCCTGAGTTAATTACTTTGGTTGAATCTGATCCTTTCCATGGTTATGAATCTAAAAGTGTTGGGGCACATCTTACTAAATTGAATGATATAGCCACCCTATTTACTCATGAGGAAAACATTCGTTATTACTATATTCTTAATTTGTTTCCTTTCTCATTAAAGGGTGATGCTAAGATATGTATCAATTCTCTTGCTCCTGTTTGTGTGCATAGTCCCTAGGATATGATAAATTACTTCTTTGAAAAATATTTTCCTACCCATAAGAAACAAGCTTGGGGGAGGCTGGTCCAATTAGTTAATGCTTTGCCTGATCACCCACTCAAGAAAAACGAAATACTTGATATAATTTATAATGGACTAACTGATGCTTCTAGGGACCACCTAGATAGTTGGCCTGGTTGTGTTTCAGGGAACGAACTATTGAACAAGCTTAACTACTATTGAATAATATATTGAGCAACGATAATGATTGGACTATTCCCAAACCACCTCCGAAGCCAACTCCGAAGAAAAGAGGTATTCTATTTCTCATATCTGAAGATATGCAAGATGCAAAGAAAATTATGAAATAAAAAGGTATTAAAGCTGAAGATGACAAGAAACTACCACCTATTGAAGAAATACATGGTCTTGATAACCCGACACAGGTAGTAGAGGTAAATTCTCTCTATAGATTTGATGAAAGCGATATTCCTTATAATAAGTCTGCTAGCCAATGCTTGGATGAGTTTGATAATTTTGTTGTTAAGCAAGAAAATTTTAATGCTTATGTTAGTAGACAATTGAAACATAATGCTTACATGCTTGATCTCTTAGGTGATTATATGAGTAGAACTATCAATGATATTAAGCTTATTAGTAAACATGCTTCCATGGTAACCACTCAAGTAGAACAAGTGCTTAAGGCACAAAATGATTTGCTTAATGAGATGAATAGTAAGAACAATGATCATTCTGTTAGAGTGGTGACTAGAGGTTGTAAAATGACTCAGGAACCTTTGTATCCTGAGGGCCATCATAAGAGAATTGAGCTAGTTTCTCAAAGGAGTAATACTAATGCACCTAGTCGTTCCAGTAATAACAGGAATAAGGATGATGATAGAACTTTGCATGCTGCCAGTGAACCTGTTATAGATACACCTGAATACCCGAATGATATTTATGTTTCTGATCCCGAGACACAATCTGGTGATGAACATGAGCCTAGTGATAATATTAATGATGATGTTCATGTTGATGCTCAACCTAGTAATGATAATGATGTGGAGATTGAACCTGCTGTTGATCTTGATAACCCACAACCTAAGAATAAAAGATATGACAAAATAGATTTTGTTGCTGGGAAGCATGGTAAAGAAAGAGAACCATGGGTTCAAAAACCCATGCCGTTTCCTCCTAAACCATCCAAGAAAAAGGATGCTGAGGATTTTGAGCGCTTTGTTGAAATACTTAGACCTGTCTTTTTGTGTATGCCCTTGACTGATATTCTGAAAATGTCTCCTTATGCTAAGTATATGAAAGATATTGTGACTAATAAAAGAAAGATACCAGAAGCTGAGATTCCCACCATGCTTTCTAATTATACTTTTAAGGGTGGTGTACCAAAGAAATTGGGAGATCCAGGAGCACCAACTATACCATGCTCTATCAAAGGGAATTATGTTAAAACGGCTCTATGTGATTTGGGAGCTGGTGTTAGTGTTATGCCTTTCTCTTTATATCGTAGACTTGATTTGAATAAGTTGACTCCTACTAAAATGTCTTTGTAAATGGCTGATAAATCAACTGCTTTACCCATCGGTATTTCTGAGGATGTGCGTCTCATAGTTCCAAACACTACTATCCTCACAGACTTTGCTATTCTTGATATTCCTGAGGACGACAGTATGTTGCTCATCCTTGGTAGACCTTTTTGAATAATGCAGGGGCTCTTATAGATTGCAACAAAGGCATTGTCACTTTTCATATCAATGGTAATGAGCATACGGTACACTTTCCGAAGAAACAACGCCAAGTTCATTGTATCAAATCCATTGAAAAAATTTCAATGATTATTATTGGAGACTCTGAATTCCCTCTTCCAACTATCAGGAAGAAATGGATATACTTATTGTTGGGGATATGCATATCCCCACTGAGGTAACGTAGTGTTATTTGAAAATTCTCCAGTTTCATGTTACTCGAAACAAGTTTGTTAATAAGACTTGATAAACTTTATTGATGGATTCCTTTTGATGAGCATCATATGGATGAATTTAGAAAGCACAACTTTCTATACCCAGCTTTTACTTTCTGTTAGTTAGAGAAAATAAAGTAAAAATGCTATTATTTTTCTGTTTTCTGAGTTTTCTGTGCATTAGAAAATGACCTGAAAATAAAATTTCTTCAAATGCCCTGAAAATGTAGTATGATTTTTTCTGGAATATTTAAAAACATCTAGCACTGACCACACGTCAGGGGGTAACACCAGTGGGTCACAAGCCCACAAGGCGCGGCCACCCCCTGGCCATGCCTAGGTGGCTTGTGGGTCCCACGTAGGCTCCCTTCACTTATTCCAGCTCCCATCCACTTTGTCTTCCTCCAAAAAAAATCCCACCATTGATCAAACCCATGTTCTAGCTCCCTTTGCTGCCATTTTCGATCTCCTTGTGCAAAGCTCTTGTCACAAAACTGTTTTAGGAGATTGTTCTTTGATATGTGACTCCTCCAATGGTCCAACTAGTTTTTGTTCTAGTGCTATATATATTGCAATTTTTTGTTGCTGTGGTGACCTTGTTGTTGAGCTTGCATGTCATATTTGTATGGTCCCAAGTATTTTTGATGCATGATATAGGTTCTAGGCACTTATGGGAGTAGTTGCTATAAGTTATGTTGAGTTTTGTTCACCTTCATTTTGGGTCACTGAAAATTTCAGAATTTTTTCAGAAAGAGAAAATGTTGAGGAGATCGTTAATGAGATCTTCAAGCCTAGGTTCTAAAGAAGATGAAAATGAGATGAAGAAGAAGTCCAAGTACAATCTTCCTCGCATCGCAGAAGTTTGACCATGTGAATGGCCAAGTAATGCATTCCTGAGGGCGCCCGAAATTTAGGAAGATTTCTATCATTTGGCCAAGAATGCAGGCATCACCGACTTCCTCAACTTTAAGTGTGATGAGTACCTCTTGATCACCAATATCTTTGTGCAAAAATTTCACTTTCATTACAGGGAAGACCCTCCTACGGTAGAATTTCATTTATATGATGTGCCTCAGAAAATGAAACTTTACGATTTTTGCAATGTTTGCAAAATACCCTATGAGGGCAGCATCAGGGAACCACATCCTAGAGACATGGAAATTCACAATCATGGTGGGAGAAGAGAGAGGGGTTTCAAAGGCAAGAGCAACTAGTTTACATTTTTTTGTTCCACGTTATTATTCATTATTTGCGGGAAGATGTTTAGTTAGACATGGGGATAGTGGGGGCCTTACAGCCCCTGACCTCGCCATTCTTCGCCTTTATTTGCTGATAGAACTATTAGTCTGGGCGCTATGGTGGCCCAACGGTTGAACTTAAACCATTCGAGGGGGCCCATATTCGGAGGTACACCCACTTAGTTTCTTCTTGAGCAAGCAAGTTGGTTGCACACCCACTTAGTTTCTTCTTGAGCTTTCATACACTTATAGCTCTAGTGCATTCGTTGCATGGCAATCCCTACTCACTCACATTGATATATATGAATGGGCATATCCATAGCCCGTTGATACACCTAGTTGATGTGGGACTATCTTTTCTTTTTTTCTTCACAACCCCCACCATATTCTATTCCACCTACAGTTCTATATCCATGGCTCACGCTCATGTATTGCGTGAGAGTTGAAATTTTTTGAGAACATAAAAGGTGTGAAAAAATTGCTTGACTTGTCATCGGGGTTGTGCATGATATAAATACTTTGTGTGGGGAAGATGGACCATAGCCAGACTATATGATTTTGTAGGGATAACTTTCTTTTGCCATTATATTTTGAAGAGACACAATTTCTTTGTTAGTATGCTTGATATATTTTTTGATGTCAACATTAAGCTTTTGTTTTGAGTCTTATGGATCTGAACATTCATGCCACAATAAGGGATATTACATGGATAGGTATGTTAGGTAGCATTGCACATCAAATTTTTTGTTTTTATCATTTACCTAGTCGAGGACGAGCGGGAATTAAGCTTGGGGATGCTGATACGTCTCCAACATATCTATAATTTTTGATTGTTCCATGCTATTATATTATCTATTTTGGATGTTTTATATGCATTAATACGCTATTTTATATTATTTTTGGGACTAACCTATTAACTTAGAGCCTAGTGCCAGTTTCTGTTTTTTCCTTGTTTTTGAGTATTGTAGATAAGGAATATTAAACGGGGTCCAAAAGGAATAAAATCTCCGCGATGATTTTTCTTGGACCATAAGACATCTACCAGACTTGGAGAGGAAGGAAGGATACCTGCCAGGAGGTCACAAGCCACCCTCGCGCGGCTAGGGGGGCACCCTGGCGTGGCTAGGGGGCGCCCCTTGGATTGTGGTCCCCCAACAGGTCCTCCAACCCTAATCTTCGGCCTTTAAATTCCCAAATATTCCCCCAATACCAAAAAGAGCAACGATAATAATTTTCCGCCGCCGGAAGCTTCCGTCCGCGAGATCCTATCTTGAAGCCTTTTTCGGTAATCTGCCGGAGGGGGATTCAATCACGGAGGGCATCTACATATCAACTCCACTGCTCCTCCGATGATGCGTGAGTAGTCCCCCACAGACCCACGGGTCCATAGCTAGTAGCTAGATGGCTTCTTCTCTCTCTCTTTCTGCTTCAATACCATGTTCTCCATGATCTTCATGGGGATCTATCCGATGTAATACTCTTTTGCGGTGTGTTTGTCGAGATCCGATGAATTGTGCGTTTATGATCAACTTATCTATGACTATTATTTGGTTCTTCTCTGAATTCTTATATGCATGATGTCGGTGTCAAAACCGGTGGATCTCGGGTAGGGGGTCCTGAGCTGTGAGACTAGGATCGACGGTAATAGGAGACGAAGGGGACATGAGTTTACCCAGGTTTGGGCCCTCCAATGGAGGTAATACCCTAGGTCCTGCTTGATCGTATTGATGGTGTAAGGGGTTATAGAGTTGATCTACCTCGAGATCGTATGTCTAACCCTAGATGAGTTGTTCTATAACTATACCCTAAAACCCTCCGACTTTTATAGATGCCAAGGAGGCCTAGGGTTTGCACATGGTCGGTTACATGCCGAAGCGATAAACATGCCTATTTACTATATCAAACATGGAGCACAAGCCGTTCTGCTCGAAGCTTCCATCCTAGAAAATGGCCTTCAAATCATGCAGTGTTCAGCAAGTAGCCCATATAGTCCGGCACATAATCAATAGGTCGGCTATCCGAGGACCCCCCTAATCCAGGACTCCCTCAATAGGGCCCGAACTTGCCTCCAACACCAAGGGTCTTCAGCTCCAATTCCTTCGCGAATAGAGTCTTCAGCTTGCGAGGTGAGTTCCTTTCTGCCAAACCATAGTTCAGCCTCCGATGATATGTAGTTTTCCGCAGAGTGGCACGTCCGAATCTTGTGAGATAAGCTGGCTTTGAAGGCCAAACATCAGGGGGAATAGTAATGTTTCCTGACGACCTCTTTGACGGAAGGTCACAGCCCACCACGACCGATAGGCGAGTTACAGGCACTCAATGCGCGGTTTGAGGTTGTTCCAACCACACGATCTATCAACATGTCGATCTTGTCTCATTTTATACGGGATATACTTAATCACGCGTGTGCAATGGCTCGCACGTCTCGGGAAGTGGAGGGATTCACGGCGCAACAAGGGGAGCCCAAATCGGCAGACCTCATAAAAGGAGAAAGAAAAAACCCAAAGGCCTTTCATGCTCTCCATTTGACTTCTGCACCTCCTATTCCCTTGCGCCTCCAGAGCACAGATCTAGGTTTATCCACCCTCACTACCAAGATCAACAATGGTAGGCTTCAATGGCCAGTGGGAAGCTTCCACAGTCACCAATAAATACACCCTCGACCTCAAGAAGGCCGGTTACCTCCCCACCGGCATTCCTCACCATGCAGTGGTGGAGGGCCAAGTGATTCCCAGTCCCAGGCCAGGCGGGAGGGTGGTGTTCATCCCCCACTTAATCAGGGGGCTGAGCTTCCCACTCCACCCCTTCGTTAGGGGATTAATGTTCTTCTACGTCCTTGACTTCCACGACCTCCTGCCGAACTCCATCATGCATGTAACGACATTCATCCTCGTTTGCGAGGCCTTCCTGCGCATCGAGCCACACTTCGGGCTCTAGCTGCAGGTCTTCAATATCAAGCCCAAGTGCGTCGGAGCCAAGCATACGGACTACGGCGAGGTAGTCATAGGCAAGCTTGCCCGCGTCGGGTGGCCGTCGCGCACCTTCATCGACACCATCAAAGGATGGCAGAAGGAGTGGTTCTATTTCACCAAACCACGAGAGGAGGGCCAACTCCCTGCCACCGCATTCAAATCTGGCCCCCACACCTGACTGGCGTCATGGCCCGAGAAGGGCCTAGCCTGGGGTTCGGGCAAAGAGGTGGCCGATCTGTAGAAGCGCCTCCGCTCCCTGGTCGTGGAGGGCATCAAGTTGGACGATGTGGTCCAGGTGATGCTCTGAAGATGCATCCTTCCCTGCCAGCATCGGAACACTCTTCTATGGGCTCGAGAACTCGAAGCTGAGCCCACAGTCCAGAATCTCTTCCGCACTACATGGGAGAAGTTGTGGAAGGCACTCTTCAAGTCGATGAAGAGTTGGCCAACCGAGGAGGAGGACAAGGGCCTGCACGTTGCCGAGATGGACTCCGAGGTAAGATTTCCCCCGACTTGGTTGGCTCTATTACACAGAGATCCCTTCATCCTCTTATCCAATCTATTGTGGCAGAGATAGCAAAAGAAGGCCATCAACATCAACAATTCGGCTCCTCAGCCCGAAGACGAGAGGGTCGGGCTGTTAGCCAGGATGGTCGTGGAGAAGCTGTACGAGGCTCCCACGAAGAAGGAGAAGAAGAAGAAACCAGGTTAGGCTGGCCTTTGCATCAAGGACCATCCTGATGCTGCATCCAAAGACTCCCCCGCCTCCTCGAATCAGGAGAAGGCCGAAGAGGAGGAAGAGGAGGAGGAGGTCAAGAGCGAGGGGGGAGGCAGCTTCCCTCGCACCAAGAAGAGAGCGAAATCTTCGGACGCCCCGGGGCAGGCAGCCTTTCCTGCCCCGAAGAGAGCACGTCAAGTGCGGATGATCCTGTCCAATGATAGCGCAGACTAGAGCTCCACGTCCGAAGACCCCAAGGAGGTTCCGCGAAGGAGTGTAAGGGTCAAGCCCCCTCCATCCAGGTTAGGATCCGAAGACTCTTCTACCTATATCTAGTAGATTTAGAGATTGCTAACATGCAGGTTATTTGTCCAAAAGCCCCCCACGCGTTATCCCCACTGAGGTAATATCGGATGGGGAGACCCCGCCTCCAGAACTGGCGGAGAGCGGTCACGCATCACACCCCACCTCTCGAGGCCCCACGAAGGACGTTGTGGAGGTGTCGTCCCAGCCCACTCCAATGGCGGCAGACACAGGAGGCGAGGGACAAAACAACGTGGCCGAGGCTAACGCCTCGGCCTCTAAAGACCAGGGGACAATGCCCCACCCGGACACCGAGGAGGCCGGACGGTGTGCACTGTGCCTCCGGAGGCACCGGTCCAATCCCCGGTGGGTTATCGGGAGATCTGATCATCCCCGACACCGCCGACCAACAGGTGGTCGTCCATGGAGGAAGCTCTATCGAGTGCCTCCATCCCCGAGGGTAGGCTACGGTACTACAAAGCATCCAGTCCGTTGACAAAGGACTGAAGGAGGGCTTCAAAGGTCTCCTTGCAGGCTTTCAAGGAAGTCGCCCGATGTTTTCTCTAGGATTTTTATTTATTCGTATTGTATACATGGCAGCCCCTGAGCCCTAGGTCAGATGAACAAGCTCACCTAGAGGTTATATCTATAATTTTGGGAAGTGAGTGCCGATGTAATGTATGCACTGTGTGATGTAGGATTCGTCATCAGCGGCGGCCAGAAACAGTGCCGAGCTGGACGAGCAGCATCAGAAGCTCAAGCGTTCCGCGGATGAGGTGGAAGCCCTCAACAAGAGGTTCGACGAAGTGCACGGTAAGTACGAACTAAATCTAGATGCTTTCCCCCCGAATACTTTGAATGCAAATTACTTTTTAAATACAGTTGCATCGTGTTGCAGCTTCGTCGAAAGAGCTCGAAAATCTCAAGGCCGAGCTTCAACGTGCCGAAGATGAAGCGGCCATCAAGAAGGCGGCGGCCAAAGAAGCGGCCACCGCTCTCTCTGCCCTATGAGCCACGAGTGATAAACACCAGGCTCGTGTGGTGGAGATATAGGATGAGCTCAAGGACGCTAGCAATAGGTGCGAGTCCTTGGAGCAAAAGAATAAGGCCTCCTCAGCCAAACTGTCCACCATGAAGGCCGATCTCCATAAGGAGCGGGTGGACAAACGATTCTTCGAGGAAAAAGTTCGTCAAGCCAAGGAGATAGCCGATGGTAAGCCATACTCCCTAAACTGCGTATTCGGGGATAGCAAATTCGAATTGCTAACCCGGGTGTGGTGATCCTCAGGCGCAGCCGCCGATCTATAGAAGAGCGTGGCAGACGCCAATCAGCTGCTTGCCTTGCGGGGAGAGGAAGACGAAGCTCGGACGTTCTGGGCACAGTTTGGAGCCCCCGAGCGTCCTCCTCTTCTAGTGGAGCATCTAAAATAGCTGATGGAGATGCACCAGATGGCGGACCCGGCCATCAAGGATCTCTACGTCCGCTTATGGCCCGGCGAGCCACTCCCCAGTAGCTACTTGTCCTGGTGCGATGACTGATTGATGCTGTGCCCGCCTCGACGCCATCAAGCGCTCCTCCTGCATCGAAGGAGTACGGATGGCCCTTTCCAAGGCCAAAGTGCACTGGCCGGGGCTCAATCCGATGAAGGTTGCCACCAACCAACCACCACCGGGAAAGTAGCACCGACACCCCGAGCTTTACTTTGATGGAGTTATGGAGAATGCGCAGGTGATAGCACCGCAGTGTTCGGGCGAAAAATATATTTGAATGAGCTTGTAATATGTCTGAAGACTTGTTATAATTTTCAATGATATTAGTATCTGCCCTTATATGGTTTTGCTTTCCTTTATAACTCCAGTATTGTTGTTTAATACTGAAAGATGCGAGTCGTCGGCTTCAGCCCCCACGTAGATGCTACATGGGGTGTCTATGCCAATGCACTGTGTCCCTTAGCCAAATTATAGGAACCCGAATGCGTTTTAGTGTGTGCTACTTCCGTAGCTTGCGTTGGTTTTTCCCTTGAAGAGGAAAGGGTGATGAAGCAAAGTAGAGATAAGTATTTCCCTCAGTTTGAGAACCAAGGTATCAATCCAGTAGGAGTATCAAGATGAGGCACCAAGAAACCTGCACAAACACAAACAAACTTGCACCCAACGCGATAAAGGGGTTGTAGATCCCTTCACGATTACTTGCAAGGTGAGATATGATAGTGATTATAAGTCAATGTAAATAAGTAAATAAAATTGCAGCAAGATAATTTTGGTGTTTTTGTATTTAGATCTGAATATATAATATGTAAAATAGACCCGGGGGCCATAGTGTTCACTAGAGGCTTCTCTCATGATAGCAAGTATTACGATGGGTGAACAAATTACTATTGAGCAATTGATAGAATGGCGCAAAGTCATGACGATATCTAAGGCAATGATCATACATATAGGCATCACATCCAAGACAAGTAGACCGATATTGTCTGCATCTACTACTATTACTCCACACATCGACCGATATCCAGCATGCATCTAGTGTATTAAGTTCATAACAAACGGAGTAACGCTTTAAGCAATATGAAATTATGTAGAAGGATAAATTCATGCAATATGATATAAACCCCAGCTTTTTACCCTTGATGGCAACAACACGATACGTGCCTCGCTATCCCTTTTGTCGCTAGGTGAGGACACCGCACGGTATGAACCCAAAAGCAAGCACTTCTCCCATTGCAAGAATCATAGATCAAGTTGGCCAAACGAAACCCATAACTCGAAAAGACTTACAAGGATATGAAATCATACATATAATAATTCAGAATTGACTCAAATAATATTCACAGATAATCTGATCATAAATCCACAATTCATCGGATCTCAACAAACACACCGCAAAAGAAGATTACATCGGATAGATCACCATGAAGATCATGGAGAACTTTGTATTGAAGATCAAAGAGAGAGAAGAAGCCATCTAGCTACTAGCTATGGACCCATAGGTCTAATGTTAACTACTCACGCATTACCGGAGAGGCAATGGTGTTGATGAAGATGGCCACCGGAGATGGATTCCCCTCCGGCAGGATGCCGGAACGGACTCCCGATTGGTTTTTGGTCGCTATAGAGGCTTGCGGCGGTGGAACTTGAGATCTAGGTCTATTTCTGTGTGCTTGGCTATTTATAAGACCGTATGGTGGCGGAACAAGTGGAGATGGGCCACGCGGAGGTCATGAGTCCCTAGCCACGGCCTAGGGGGGCGCGCCTCCCAGGCTCGTGACTCCCTCGGCCCACTTCTCTAGTATTTATTCCTTCAGGTATTTTTGATATTTTTCATAAAAAATCAAGGCGAAATTTTATTCCATTTGGACTCCGTTTGATATTCCTATCTGAAAAAGATCAAAAACACGGAAAAAACAGGAACTAGCACTGGGCACTGAGTTAATAAGTTAGTCCCAAAAATCATATAAAATAGCATATTCGTGCATATAAAACATCCAAAGTTGATAATATAATAGCATGGAACAATCAAAAATTATAGATATGTTGGAGACGTATCAAGCATCCCCAAGCTTAACTCCTGCTCGTCCTCGAGTAGGGAAGTGATAAAGACCGAATTTTTGATGTGGAATGCTACCTAACATATTTGTTTTATGTAATCTCTTTATTATGGAATGAATGTTCAGATCCATAAGATTCAAAACAATAGTTCAATATTGACATGAAAACAATAATACTTCAAGCATAATAGCAAAGTGATCATAAACTTTTGAAATAACAAGGACAAAGAAAGTTATCCCTACAAAATCATATAGTCTGGCTATGCTCCATCAACCCCACACAACGAATTTAAATCATGCACAACCTTGGTATTGGCCAAGTAATTGTTTTCATAGTCTTAGTTTCTCAAACCTTTTTCAACTCTCACGCAATATATGAGCGTGAGCCATGGATATAGCACTATAGGTGGAATAGAGTGTGGTGAAGGTTGTGAGGCAAAAAGAAGGATATGGTCACATCGACTCGGCGTATCAATAGGCTATGAAGATGCCTATCAATAGATATCAATGTGAATGAGTAGGGATTGCCATGAAACGGATGCACTAGAGCTATAAGTGTATGAAAGCTCAAAAATGAAAACTAGTGGGTGTGCATCCAACTTGCTTGCTCATGAAGACCTAGGGCAATTTTGAGGAAGCCCATCATTAGAATATACAAGTCAAGTTACGTAATGAAAATTCCCACTAGCATATGAAAGTGACAAAACAAGAGACTCTCCATCTTGAAGAACATGGTGCTACTTTGAAGCACAAGTGTGGAAAAATATAGTAGCATTATCCCTTCTCTCTTTTCTCTCATTTTTTGGTTGGGCTCTTTGGCCTCTTTTTTTTATTTTTTTTTATTTTGGCTCTTCGGCCTCTTTTTTTTGGTGGGCACCTTTGGCCTCTTTTATTTCCTCACATGGGACAATGATCTAATATTGATGATCATCACACTTTTATTTACTTACAACTCGATACTTAGAACAATAATGATTCTACATGAATGAAAGTGATGGCACATGTCATGAGACAGAACGGTGAAAGTTGCATGGCAATATATCTTGAATGGCTATGAAAATGCCATAATAGGTAGGTATGGTGGCTGTTTTAAGGAAGATATATGGTGGGTTTGTGTACCGGCAAAAGTTGCGCGGCACTAGAGAGGCTAGCAATGGTGGAAGGAGAAAGTGCATCTATACCATGGACTCAGATTAGTCATGAAGAACTCACATACTTATTGCGAAAGTTTTATTAGTAATCGAAACAAAGTGCTAAGCGCACACTCCTAGGGGAAGGGTTGGTAGGAGTTAACCATCGCGCGATCCCGACCTCTACACAAAGGATGACAATCAATAAATCAATTATGCTCCGACTTCCTAACATAGCGGTTCACCATACGTGCATGCTACGGGAATGACTAACCTCAACACACGTATTTCTAGGTTCACAACACACTACTAACATAACTCTCATATTACCATATCCATATCTCAAAACTAATCATGAGGAATCAAACATCTCTTACTAATCAATGCAGTTGAATATGAAAGTTTTTATTATATCCTCGTTGCATGCCTATCATATTTAGGACTAATTTCATAACACACGCCAATTACCAAGTTTCTCAAAGAGAGAGCACTCTCAAAATGATATAAGTGAATATTAGAGAGTTTTTATTTCTACAAAACATGACATCGTCGTGCTCTACAAAGATTTAAGTGAAGCACTAGAGCAAAATTATATAGCTCAAAAGATATAAGTGAAGCACATGGGAGAAAAATTACTACGCTCGAAGGATGTAAGTGAAGCTCATGGGACCAAAATCATCAAGCTCAAAAGATATAAGGGAAGCACATGTGAGCTAATATTACCAATCTCAAAAGATATAAGTGAAGCACATGTGAACAAAATCATCAAGCTCAAAAGATATAAGTGAAGCACATGTGAGCTAATACTGCCTAACTCAAAAGATATAAGTGAAGCTCATTGAGTATTCTAACAAATTCACGATGAGTGCATGTACCTCTAAAAAGGTGTACAACAAGGATGATTGTGATAAAACAAAAATAAAAGACTACTATAACACACGACACTCCAAGCAAGACATATCATGTGGTGAATAGAAATATAGCTCCAAGTAACGTTACCGATGGATTGAAGACGAAAGAGGGGATGCCTTCCCGGGGCATCCCCAAGCTTAAGCTTTTTGGTGTCCTTGAATTTGGCTTGGATGCCTTGGGCATCCCCAAGCTTAGGCTCTTTCCACTATTTATTGCATTGTCCATAAGAACATCACCGAAAACTTGAAAACTTCACAACACAAAACTTAAACAAAAACTCGTGATAGCATTAGCATAAGAAAACAAACCACCAACTTTTTGTGTTCTGTAGTAAAATTTAAATTCCATTTAGATTGATGTTATATTACTGTATTCTCACTTTTCCATGGATCATACCCCCCGATACTAACCATAGTTTCATCAAAATAAACAATCAACACAATAAAAAAATCTGTCAAAAAAAGATCAGTCTGTAGCAATCTGTATATTTCGTGTACCTATGCTAACTCAAGTATTCTTAAACAATTATGACAATTAGGTAAATTCGTATATAAATCATCATCAAAAAGAATCAACTCAAAAGCTCTTTCTGTATAGAAATAAAAAATAATTTCGTGATCATAAAGTTTCTGTCTTTTTTCAGCATGATTAAACAACTATCACCAAAACTAATCATAAAGGTTCTACTTGTCACAAACACTAATTAAAACACAAAAAATACGATCATAACAGAATCATGATGGTGTGGACTCAAAAAAACAGAAATTAAAAAACAAAAATAAATCTATTCATTGGGTTGCCTCCCAACAAGGGCTATCGTTTAACGCCCCTAGCTAGGCTTAACGATTTAAATGATGCTCACATAAAAAGTAGTAGTTGAGATATGAAAAAGAGCATCATGAATGGGAAAAAACACGTTTAAGTCTAACCCACTTCCTATGCATAGGCATTTTGTGAGCTAAGAATTTATGGGAACAAGAATTAACTAGCATAGGAAGGCAGAACAAGCATAACTTCAAAATGTTGAACACATAGAGAGGAAACTTGATATTATTGCAATTCCTACAAGCATATGTTCATCCCTCATAATAAATTTCAGTGGAATAACGAAGTAATTCAACAATATAACTATCACACAAAGCATTATTTTCATGATCAATTATAGCATACGTGTCATCACCAAAACTTGGGGAACAAAAATTATCATCTTCATCAAGCATAGCATCCCCAAGCTTGTGGTTTTGCATATCATTAGCATCATGGATATTCAGAGAATTCATACTAACAACATGTATATCATGCTTTTCATTCAAGGAACTATCATGAATCACCTTATAAATTTCTTCTTTGAACACTTCATCAAAATTTTCAGATTCATGATTTTCAAACAAAACTTCATAGAGATAATCAACTACACTCAACTCACTAGCAATTGGTTCATCATAATTTGGTCTTTTGAAAAGATTAGCAAGTGTATGAGGATCCATATCAATAGATTTTTAGCAAGAGAAGATGCAAGCAAATAGAAGGCACATGGCAACACAAGCAAACATAGCAACGAAAAAGGCGAACAAAAAAGGGCGAATAAAGAAAGGCAAATATTTTTGTAAATTTTGTTTTAGAAGTGGGGGAGAGGAAAATGAGAGGCAAATGGCAAACAATGTAAATGCAAGAGATGAGTTTGTGATAGGTACTTGATAGATATGCTTCACTTGAATACTCCCCGGCAACAGTGCCAGAAATTGGCAAGTTAATGGGAGAGATCTTGTCTTTACTTGCTATGTATCCTCCCCGACATCGGCGCTGAAAATTCTTCTTGCTACTTCTTGAGCTTGCGTTGGTTTTTACCTTGAAGAGGAAAGGGTGATGTAGAAGAGTAGAAATAAGTATTTCCCTCGGTTTGAGAACCAAGGTATCAATCCAGTAGGAGTATCAAGATGAGGCACCAAGAAACCTGCACAAACACAAACAAACTTGCACCCAACACAATAAAGGGGTTGTCAATCCCTTCACGATTACTTGCAAGGTGAGATCTGATAGTGATGATAAGTGAATGTAAATAAGTAAATAAAATTGAGTCAAGGTATTTTTGGTGTTTTTTGTATTTAGATCTAAATATATAATATGTAAAATAGACCTGGGGGCCATAGTGTTCACTAGAGGCTTCTCTCATGATAGCAAGTATTACGGTGAGTGAACAAATTATTGTTGAGTAATTGATAGAATAGCGCAAATTCATGACGATATCTAAGGCAATGATAATACATATAGGCATCACGTCCGAGACAAGTAGACCGATACTGTCTGCATCTACTACTATTACTCCACACATCAACCGCTATCTAGCATGCATCTAGTGTATTAAGTTCATAAGAAACTAAGTAACGCTTGAAGCAAGATGACATGGTGTAGAAGGATAAATTCATGCAATATGATATAAACCCCATCTTTTTACCCTTGATGGCAACAACACGATACGTGCCTCGCTACCCCTTGTGTCACTAGGTGAGGACACCGCACGGTATGAACCCAAAACAAAACACTTCTCCCATTGCAAGAATCATAGATCAAGTTGGCCAAACAAAACCCATAACTCAAAGAGACTTACAAGGATATGAAATCATGCATCTAAGAATTCAGAATTGACTCAAATAATATTCATAGATAATCTGATTATAAATCCACAATTCACCGGACCTCAACAAACACACCGCAAAAGAAGATTACATCGGATAGATCACCATGAAGATCATGGAGAACTTTGTATTGAAGATCAAAGAGAGAGAAGAAGCCATCTAGCTACTAGCTATGGACCCGTAGGTCTGATGTGAACTAGTCACGCATCATCGGAGAGGCAATGGTGTTAATAAAGATGGCCACCGAAGAGGGATTCCCCTCCGATAGGATGCCGGAACGGACTCCCGGTTGGTTTTTGGTCGCTATAGAGGCTTGCGGCGGCGGAACTTGCGATCTAGGTCTATTTCTGTGCGTTTGGCGATTTATAAGACCGTATGGCGGCGGAAAGAAGTGGAGATGGGCCACTAGGAGGTCACGAGCCCCCTAGACGCGACCTAGGGGGCGCCTCCCAGGCTCGTGACTCCTTCGGCCCACTTCTCTAATATTTCTTCATTCAGGTATTTTTGATATTTTTCATAAAAAATGACGGCAAAAGTTTTATTTCATTTCGACTCCGATTGATATTCCCATCTGCAAAAGATCAAAAACACGGAAAAAACAGGAACTAGCACTAGGCACAGAGTTAATAAGTTAGTCCCAAAAATCATATAAAATAGCATATTCATGCATATAAAACATCCAAAGTTGATAATATAATAGCATGGAACAATCAAAAATTATAGATATGTTGGATATGTATCAGTGTGGCACACTAGGCAATTGGACTATTATGCTTTATTTCTTTCACTTAGCCGATAGGGGGCGAAAAGGACTGCGGGAAGCGTACAATTAGCCACCGGAGTTTTGCGATGTTCGGACAAGCCGAGGCCAAAGCCGACATCATTGTATTTGCACAAAGGGCGAATTCCTCGTATAACACGGAATAACCGCTTATGAGGGATGAAGCATAATACTTCTAACTTGGGGTTCACAGATTGGATTGTGCATACTATGACAGTCTGTTTTCGGCTTTCTCCCCTGAGGTGCTTTACCATACTATCCATAAGTGCAATCGCAGGGGTGCTCCCTTTGCCCTTTTAGCAAAACGAGAGAAACATAAAGTGCGAAGCACACGAGCCGGGCAACCCAACTTAATGACCAAAGACATAGTTGTGATCCGATGCATATAAAGAGAATGCCAAGACGCCCATCACACAATGGTTAAGCCGATTTGTGTCTGAAATCGAGCCCCCGGTCTATTAGCCGGTGACCTCGAGCCATACTAAACAGGTTTCATGAGAAGAGGAAGGGAAGAGCAAAAACGGTATGTTCCAAAAACAGGACAAATGAGGCATACGTGTGCCATGCAATTTCGCATTTCATCAACAACTCTTATAACTCAGATTGCCGAAGCAACTATTTACACGTATGTGATAATAAATAAAGTCCAACAGGAGCTATTGTACAAGGGGTCTTCAATTGGTGAGCAGACGTCTTCGATATGCCCTGTTGCTAGCCGACTCCTGCTTTTAGATGCACCTTGATGGGTGCTAGTGCGGGCGGATCTTGCGAACAAACTCTTGAGAGGCCGCAGTGTGAAAGGTGAGCTTTACATCGTGGTCAGGCTTTGTTAGGAGCGCCTGCATCTTGTCCGAAGACGTGTTGATGGTAACAGTTCGGGACACCCGAACACCCATCATAAGTTCCCCACTGCTACCCATGGAATCTTAAGTGGGAACTTGTGCCTCCTCGACACATGCTTCGCTAGTCCCGAGGTTGTGCAGTGGGGGATGAGTCCCTATTGAGGGTAGGAAGGAGGGTCGGAGTTTTCGGCCTGAATCTGAACTCACTTCCCAGCCTTTCGTGCCTTTATGGCGACTGCCGAAGCTTGTCGGTCGTCTTTGTAGCTCAATTCAGCTGCCAGTGCCAGTGCATGTTCCTCTGTTCTAAGGGACCACTCTGTATTGCCATTGACAGTAATGACCCCCTTGGGGCCCGACATCTTGAGCTTGAGGAATGCATAATGCGGGACTGCGTTGAACTGAGCAAACGCCGTCTGCTGAGTAGTGCATGATAGCCGCTGCGAAAGGGCACAATGTCGAAGATCAAGTCCTCACTGCGGAAGTTATCGGGCGAGACGAACACAACCTCCAGGGTTACAGAACCCGTACATCGGGCCTCAACACCTGGGATCACTCCCTTGAAGGTAGTGCTGCTTGGCTTGATCCTTGACGAATCTATACCCATCTTTTTCACCATGTCTGAGTAAATCAGATTGAGGCTACTTCCTCTGTCCATTAGGACTTTAGTGAGGTGATACCCATCTATAATGGGATCTAGGACGAGGGCAGCCGAGCCCCCATGATGGATACTGGTCGGATGGTCGCACCGGTCAAAGGTGATCGAGTATGCTGACCATGGGTTATACGTCGGAGCTACGGGCTCCACAGCATAGACCAATCGAAGGGACCGCTTCCTCTCCTTCTTAGGTATGTGGGTGGCATATATAATATTCACCATATTGACTTCAGGAGGGAATTTCTTCTGACCGCCACCTATTGGACCCTGAGGCTCTTCTTCGTCCTTGCTGCGCGAGCTCTTGCCCTGGTCTTCGGGTTGTATCTTGCCGGCCTGTTTAAACATCCAGCAGTTGCAGTGTGTGTGTGATTGGCTAGCTTTTCCGAAGTTCCATGGATTTGGCAAGTCCTGTCCATGATCTTCTCGAGTTGTGTGGGTCCGTCATGATTGCCTTTAGGGGGATTCTTCCACTACCTGGGTCAGGAGTTGCGGAATTCGGCATTAACCGCTGTGTCATCGACGTCATTACTATTGTGCCGGCATTTGTTCTTTTTGCGTTTCGTCTTTGAATTACCATCCTGGGCTTCAGGTGCCACTGGATCTTCAGAGTTGTGGTTGTGTCTTGCCAGCTAATTATCTTCGCCCGCACAGGGTCATGAGGGAGGTAAGGGCGAACATAGTCCAAGGCTTGTCCTGGCCTAGCTGGCAGGCTAGCCATTCGTCCCGAATATTGTGCCGGAAGGAGGCTATGGCCTTAGCATCTGGATAGTCGAAAATTTGGTTCTTGTTAGTCAGTAACCGATTCCAAAACTGTCGGGCAGACTCGTCGGGCATTTGGATGATGTTACTCAGGTCGGAAGAGTCCAGCGAGCCGACATAGGTCCCCTGGAAGTTAGAGCGAAATGCGACTTCCAAGTCTTCCCAGCATCCTATTTAGTTTTCCAGGAGGCTGTTTAACCAATGCCGAGCTGGCCCCTTAAGCTTAAGAGGTAAGTATTTCATGGCATGGAGATCATCTCCTCGTGCCATATGGATATGGAGGAGGAAGTCTTCGATCCATACAGTTGGCTCAGTGGTCCTGTAATACAGTTCTATATTTACGGGTTTAAACCCTTTGGGGAACTGATGCCGCATTACTCTATCTATGAAGTACAGTGAGTGAGAGGCGCCTCTGACCCGAGCTTTGTCCCGCCTACACTCGGCGTCTGTATGGGTCCGGTTGCATCCTTGGCCTCTATGGTTTTGGTTGAACCATGGTATATGTTCTCCTCGTCTATCCGGTGAGTAATTTCTGGATCCGTAGATGGATCTTGTATGGCCGGCTCTATGATTTAAGTCATCATGCAGGTCGAACGTGTCATTGGGCTCGAATGGCTCCTTACCCTGTCTTCGGGGCATCGTCAGTACATAACTGGTGTCTTTGGCCACTCTGTCACGCCCACGAGGAGGGCGGTCGGGCTTGACATATGGGGTATGATGCAGAGACGGAGTGTTGGTGAACTCATCGTTGAATTGTGGCAGCAGCCTTCTCCGAGGGAAGCTTTTGGGCTGGTTTTACAGACCAGTGTCGTATACTTCCTTGGCCGAGAGGAGTTTCGTCCATGGACCAGTGAGGTCGGCCTGTTCGGCTTTGAGATGACGCTCCTTGGACTTTAGGCTGCGAGCCGTTGCTACGAGCCGTGATACGTCTCCAACGTATCTATAACTTTTTATTGTTCCATGCTATTATATTATCAACTTGGGATGTTTTATATGCATTTATATGCTATTTTATATCATTTTTGGGACTAACTAATCAACTCACTGCCCAGTGCCAGTTTCTGTTTTTTCTGTGTTTTTAACCTTTTTCATATCAGAATATTAAACGGAGTCCAAACGGAATAAAACCTTCTGGATGATTTTTTTTTCCATGACAGAACGGATCCAGAAGATTGAGAACCAAGGCAAAGGGCCACGGAGGAGGCCACAAGCCCCCCTAGACGCACCCTAAGGGGGTGGGCGCACATAGCAGGCTTGTGGGCCCCACGGGCCTCCTTTGCCCTACCTCTTTCTCCTAGAAATTCCCTAAAATCCCAAAATCACCAGGGAGAGCCACGAAAATAGTTTTCCGCCGCCGCAAGCTTCTGTTTCCGTGAGATCCCATCTGGGGACCATTCTGGTGCCATGCCGGAGGGGGATTCGGACATAGAGGGCTTCTTCATCAACACCATTGCCTCTCCGATGATGCCTGAGTAGTTCACCACAGACCTTCGGGTCCATAGCTAGTAGCTAGATGGCTTCTTCTCTCTCTTGGATCTTCAATACAAAGTTCTCCTTATCTTCATGGAGATCTATCCGATATAACTTTCTTTTGCGGTGTGTTTGTCGAGATACAATGAATTGTGGATTTATGATCAGATTACCTATGAATATTATTTGAGTCTCTTCTGATTTCTTATATGCATGATTTCGTATCGTTGTAAGTTTCTTCGAGTTATGGGTTTCGTTTGGCCAACTTGATCTATAATTCTTACAATGGGAGAAGTGCTTGGTTTTGGGTTCATACCGTGCGGTGTCCTCACCTAGTGCAGAAGGGATAGCGAGGCACGCATCGTGTTGTTTCCATCAAGGGTAAAAACATGGGGTTTATATCATATTGCATGAATCTATCCCTCTACATCATGTCATCTTGCTTAAGGCATTACTCTGTTTGTTATGAACTTAATACACTAGATGCATGCTGGATAGCGGTCAATGTGTGGAGTAATAGTAGTACATGCAGAAAGTATCGGTCTACTTGTCTCGGAAGTGATTCCTATATGTATGATCATTGCATTAGAAATCGTCATGACTTTGCACGATTCTATCAATTGCTCGACAGTAATTTGTTCACCCACCGTAATACTTGCTATCATGAGAGAAGCCTCTAGTGAACACTATGGCCCCCGGGTCTATTTTACACATTATATATTCAGATCTACGTACAAAAATACAAAAAATACCTTGCTGCACTTTTATTTATTTATTTATATTTAACTATTATCACTATCAGATCTCACCTTGCAAGTAATCGTAAAGGGATTAACAACCCCTTTATCGCGTTGGGTGCAAGTTTGTTTGTTTTTGCGCAGGTGCCTTGGTGCCTCATCTTGATACTCCTACTGGATTGATACATTGGTTCTCAAACTGAGGGAAATACTTATCTCTACTTTGCTGCATCACCCTTTCCTCTTCAAGGGAAAAACCAACGCAAGCTCAAGAGGTAGCAGGAAGAATTTCTGGTGCCGTTGCCGAGGACTATTCAAGTGAAGCATATCTACCAAGTACCTATAGCAAACTCATCTGTTTCATTTACATTATTTTCCATTTGCCTCTCATTTTCCTCTCCCCCACTTCTAAAACAAAATTTACAAAAATATTTGCCTTTCTTTATTTGCCTTTTTTGTTCGCCCCCTTTCTTTCGCTTGCTTTCTGTTTGCTCGTGTGTGCTATCTTATTTATCCTCATTGCCCAACCAAATGATTATGATGGTTACTATAAAAAGTTGGAATAATCCATTATGAGAGCTACTTTTGGTTTGAGCAATAAAGATGGCAATACTTGATTCTATTGCCTTACGCCTAGCTAAGGACGTTAAACGATAGCGCTTGTTTGGAGGCAACCCAATGAATAGATTTATTTTTTATTTTTACTTTCTGTTTTGTTGAGTCCAAACCATAATGATTCTTTTATGATTGTGTTTTTTATGTTTTAAGTAGTGTTTGTGCCAAGTAGAACCTTTATGATTAGTTTTGGTGATAGTTGGTTAATCATGCTGAAAAAAGATAGGAAACTCTGTGCTCACGAAATTATTTTTAATTCCTATATAGAAAGAGATTTTGAGTTGATTCTTTTTGCTTCTGATTGATATGCGAATTTTGGTAATTTTCATATTTGTTTCAGAATTTTTGGGTTAGCAAAGGTATACTAAATATACAGATTGCTACAGACTGTTCTGTTTTTGACAGATTCGGTTTTTGTTGTGTTGATTGCTTATTTTGATGAAACTATTGTTAGTATCGGGGGGTACGAGCCATGTAAAAGTGAGAATACAGTAATATAACATCAATATAAATGGAAATTAAGTTTACTACAGTACCTAAAAAGTTGTTGGTTTGTATTCTTATGCTAATGCTATCACGAGTTTGTGTTTAAGTTTTGTGTTGTGAAGTTTTCAAGTTTTGGGTGATGTTCTTATGGACAATGGAATAAAGAGTGGAAAGAGCCTAAGCTTGGGGATGCCCAAATCATGCCAAGACAAATTCAAGGACACCAAAAAGCCTAAGCTTGGGGATGCCCCGGGAAGGCATCCCCTCTTTCGTCTTCAATCCATCAGTAACGTTACTTGGAGCTATATTTTTATTTACCGCATGATATGTGTTTTGCTTGGAGCGTCGTGTATTATAGGAGTTTTTGATATTTTTTATCACAATCATCCTTGCTGCACACCTTTTGAGAGGGACATGAACTCATCGTGAATTTGTTAGAATACTCAATGACCTTCACTTATATCTTTTGTGTTAGGCAATTTAGCTCACATGTGCTTCACTTATATCTTTTGAGCTTGGTAATTTTGCTCCCATGAGCTTCACTTATATATTTTGAGCTTGGTAATTTTTCTCCCATGAGCTTCACTTATATCTTTTGAGCTTGGTAATTTTGCTCCCATGAGCTTCACTTATATCTTTTGAGCTTGGTAATTTTTCTCCCATGAGCTTCACTTATATCTTTTGAGCTTGGTAATTTTGCTCCCATGAGCTTCACTTATATATTCTGAGCTAGATAATTTTGCTCCCACGAGCTTCACTTATATCTTTTGAGCTAGATAATTTTGCTGTAGTGATTCACTTAAATCTTTGTAGAGCACAGCGGTGTCATATTTTGTAGAAATAAAAAACTCTCGATTTTCACTTATATCATTTAGAGAGTGCTCTCTCTAAGTAAATTGGTAATTGGCGTGTGTTATGAAATTAGTCCTAAATATGATAGGCAACCAAAGAGGATATAATAAAAACTTTCATATTCAAGTGCATTGATTAGTAAGAGAAGTTTGATTCCTCATGATTAGTTTTGAGATATGGAGGTGATAATATTATAGTTATGATAGTAGGGTGTTGTTAATCTAGAAATACTTGTGTTGAGGTTAGTGATTCCCGTAGCATGCACGTATGGTGAACCACTATGTTAGGAAATCGCAGCATAATTGATTTATTGATTGTCACCCTTTGTGTGGCGGTCGGGATCGCGCGATGGTTAACTCCTACAAACCCTTCCCCTAGGAGTATGCGTTTAGCACTTTGTTTCGATTACTAATAAAACTTTAGCAATAAGTATATGAGTTCTTCATGACTAATGTGAGTCCTTGGTATAGATGCACTCTCACCCTTCAACCATTGCTAGCCTCTCTAGTGCCGCGCAACTTTCGCTGGTGCACAAACCCACCATATACCTTCCTCAAAACAGCCACCATACCTACCTATTATGGCATTTTCATAGCCATTCCGAGATATATTTCCATGCAACTTCCACCGTTCCATCTCATGACATGTGCCATCACTTTCATTCATATAGAGTCATTATTGTTCTAAGTATCGAGTTGTAAGTAAATAAAAGTGTGATGATCATCATTATTAGAGCATTGTCCCATGTGAGGAAATAAAAAAAAGAGGCCAAAGATGCCTACAAAGAAAAAGAGAAAAAAATGAAAAAAAGAGGCCAAAGAGCCCAAACTAAAAAAATGAGAGAAAAAGAGAGAAGGGACAATGCTACTATATTTTTCCACACTTGTGCTTCAAAATAGCACCATGTTCTTCATGATAGAGAGTCTCTTGTTTTGTCACTTTCATATGCTAGTGGGAATTTTCATTATATAACTAGGGTTGTATATTCCAGTGATGGGCTTCCTCAAAAATCCCTAGGTCTTCGTGAGCAAGCAAGTTGGGTGCGCACCCACTAGTTTTTATTTTTGAGCTTTCATAAACTTATACCTCTAGTGCATCCGTTGCATGGCAATCCCTACTCATTCACATTGATATCTATTGATGGGCATCTACATAGCCCATTGATACGCTGAGTCGATGTGACCATCTCCTCCTTTTTGCCTCACAACCTCCACCACACTCTAATCCACCTATAGTGGTATATCCATGGCTCACGCTCATGTATTGCGTGAGAGTTGAAAAAGTTTGAGAAAGTAAGAGTGCAAAAACAATTACTTGGCCAATACCGGGGTTGTGCATGATTCAAATTCGTTTTGTGGGGATGATGGAGCATAGCCAGACTATATGATTTTGTAGGGATAACTTTCTTTGGCCTTGTTATTTCAAAAGTTCATGATTACTTTGCTATTATACTTGAAGTATTATTGTTTTCTTGTCAATATTAAACTATTGTTTTGAGTCTTATGGATCTGAACATTCATGCCACAATAAAGAAGTTGCAAAGAACAAATATGTTATGTAGCATTCCACATCAAAAATTCGGTCTTTATCACTTCCCTACTCGAGGACGAGTAGGAGTTAAGCTTGGGGATGCTTGATACGTCTCCAACGTCTCCAACGTATCTATAATTTTTGATTGTTCCATGCTATTATATTATCAACTTGGGATGTTTTCTATGCATTTATACGCTATTTTATATCATTTTTGGGACTAACTTATTAACCCCGTGCCGAGTGTCAGTTTCTGTTTTTTCCGTGTTTTGACCTTTTTCAGATAAGAATATTAGACGGAGTCCAAACGGAATAAAATCTTTGGGATGATTTTTTCCAGGATAGAACGGATCCAGAAGACTTGAGAACCAAGGCAGAGGGCCACGCAGGAGGCCAGGAGCCCCCTAGGCGGGCCCTAGGGGGGTGGGAATGCCTAGCAGGCTCATGGGCCCTCGTGCCTCGTTTGGCCTACCTCTTTCGCCTATAAATTCCATAAAATCCCAAAATTACCAGGGAGAGCCACAACAATACTTTTCCGCCGCAGCAAGCTTATGTTTCCGCGAGATCCCATCTGGGGACCGTTCTGGTGCCCTGCCGGAGGGGGATTCGGACACAGAGGGCTTGTTCATCAACACCATTGCCTCTCCGATGATGCGTGAGTAGTTCACCATAGACCTTCGGGTCCATAGCTAGTATCTAGATGGCTTCTTCTCTCTCTTGGATCTTCAATACAAAGTTCTGCATGATCTTCATGGAGATCTATCCAATGTAACTTTCTTTTGCAGTGTGCTTGTCGAGATCCGATGAATTGTGGATTTGTGATCAGATTATCCATGAATATTATTTGAGTCTCCTCTAATTTCTTTTATGCATGATTTCGTATCCTTGTAAGTCTCTTCGAGTTATGGGTTTCGTTTGGCCAACTTGATCTATAATTCTTGCAATGGGAGAAGTGCTTGGTTTTGGGTTCATACCATGCGGTGTCCTCACCTAGTTACAGAAGTGGTAGCGAGGCACGCACCATGTTGTTGCCATCAAGGGTAAAAAGGTGGGGGTTTATATCATATTGCATGAATCTATCCCTCTACATCATGTCATCTTGCTTAAGGCGTTACTCTATTTGTTATGAACTTAATGCACTAGATGCATGCTGGATAGTGGTCGATGTGTGGAGTAATAGTAGTAGATGCAGAAAGTATCGGTCTACTTGTCTCGGACGTGATGCCTATATGTATGATCATTTCGTTAGATGTCGTCATGACTTTGCGCGATTCTATGAATTGCTCGACAATAATTTGTTCACCCACCGTAATACTTGCTATCATGAGAGAAGCCTCTAGTGAACACTATGGCCCCCGGGTCTATTTTACACATTATATATTCCGATCTACATACAAAAATACAAAAAATACCTTGCTGCACTTTTATTTATTTATTTATATTTACCTATTATCACTATCAGATCTCACCTTGCAAGTAATCGTAAAGGGATTGACAACCCCTTTATCCGTTGGGTGCAAGTTTGTTTGTTTTTGCGTAGGTGCCTTGGTGCCTTATCTTGATACTCCTAGTGGATTGATACCTTGGTTCTCAAACTGAGGGAAATACTTATCTCTACTTTGCTGCATTACCCTTTCCTTTTCAGGGAAAAAACCAATGCAAGCCGCTGCCTGATTTCTTCCTGATCCTCGAGGTTGTCAGGGATGTACAAGTCATCGGGTTCTGGTAAGTCTTCCTCCTCGACCAGGGGAAGTTAATCGTCAGCTTGGGGGGCATTGATGGTATCGGGGTCGTTCTTGTCCTCAGGCCCTTCCAGACCCTCGAACGGGTGCTCGGGGATATCGGGATTGCCATGATCGGCGGGCGTATTACCGTCCCCGTTGCTGATAATAGCTTTTCTTCCCTTTTTTCTTTTGGACCGCTTATGTGATATCCGACGCCTTGATGGCGCATCGCCCGATTTGTCGCCGTCGTTGTGAGGCGTATTGTCGCCGTTGGTGGCAGTAGTATCAACCATGTAGACGTCGTATGTAGAAGTCACGATCCAACTCCCGGGATTAACGGGGGTGGGAGCACAGTCCTCTTCATCCATGTATTCTGCCTCCTCGTAGGAATAGTCTAGCACGTCGGTTAAGTCTTCGACGGTGGCTATTAAGTGGGTGGTGGGTGGGTCGAAACATTCGTCCCTGCCCGAAGTGTAACTGGGCCGGACATAGATCGGTGCTAGATCGTCGGTGATCCTCATCGACGAGAATTGTTCCAAGGCCTCGTCGACCGCTGAGGGGCCGATCGGATCCAACTGTCCGGAACTCGTGCAGTTAACCCCCATGAAGCCCACCCATGGGGAGTGTTCATAAGGAACACATGTCCGGTCATATGGCTTGATGGCCAGACCAGGATGAGATGTCCCATTGGTATGTCTGATGAAGGGGCTCGAGGTAAAAGCCTCAGAGTCCTCGAGGGATACTAGCGAAGCCATGCGCCCGATTAGTGACAAGTCACCCCGAGAGTCGACGGAAGACTCTAAGTTTCTGAATCTGGCCTCATGATCAGGGGCGAACCTCTCAACGTGGCTTAGATGGCTGACGAAATCAGCATGCAGCACAACACTGTCGAAGGCGATGATCTGCGTGGGGAGGAAAACGTCCATGTTGTGGACCTCTTCGTTGATGACAAGGCGAAGCGTCGATTCCATCTTGTTCATAGAGGAACTCTCAATGAAACCACCAATGTCGGTGCAAAACTGGTGGATCTCGGGTAGGGTGTCTCGAACTGTGAGACTAGGATCGACGGTAACAGGAGACGAATGGGTCACGAGTTTACCCATGTTCGGGCCCTCCAATGGAGGTAATACCCTACGCCCCGCTTGATTGTATTGATGGTGTAAGGGGTTACAACGTTGATCTACCTCAAGATTGTATGTCCAATCCTAGATGAGTTGTTCTATATCTATGCACTAAAACCCTCCGGCTTATATAGATGCCAAGGAGGCCAGGCGTTTGTACAGGGTCGGTTACATGCCGAAGAGATAAACATGCCTATTTACTACATCAAATGTGGAGCGGAAGCCGTGCTCCTCGAAGCTTTCAACCTGGAAACTGGCCATCAAATCATCCACTGTTCGGCAAGTAGCCCATATAGTCCGGCCCATAAACAATAGGTCGGCTATCCGGGGTCCCCATAATCTAGGACTCACTCACATGATTTCATATATTTGCAAGTCTCTTCGAGTTATTGGTTTGGTTTGGTCAACTAGATTGGTAATTATTGCAATGGGAGAAGTGCTTAGTTTTGGTTGAATCTTGCGGAGTCCTCACCCAGTGACAAAGTAGGGGTACCGAGGCACCTATTGTATTGTCACCATCAAGGGTAAAAAGATGGGGTTTTCATCATATTTCTTGAGTTTATCCATCTACACCATGTCACCTTACTTAATGTGTTACTCTGTTCTTCATGAACTTAATACTCTAGATGCAGGTAGGAGTCGGTCGATGTGTGGAGTAATAGTAGTAGATGCAGAATCGTTTTGGTCTACTTGACACGGACGTGATGCCTATATGCATAATAATTTCCTTGGATATCGTCATAACTATGCGCTTCTCTATCAATTGCTCAACGATTAATTTGTTCACCCACTTTGTTATTTTCCTTCAAGAGAAGCCTCTAGTGAAACCTATGGCCCCCGGGTTTATTTTCCATATTATATTTTCAGATCTATATACCAAAAGTACCTTGCTGCAATTTATTTACCTTTTACTTCTTGCAATCTTTCACATCTATCTCTATCAGATATAATCCTTGCAAGTAATCGTGAAGGGATTGACAACCCGTTTATAGCGTTGAGTGCAAGTGTTTGATTGTTTTTGTAGGTGCAGCTATTGGTGACTTGCTTGTTCCTCCTACTGGACTGATACCTTGGTTCTCAACAACTGAGGGAAATACGTTTCTACTTTGTTGCATCACCCTTTCCTCTTCAAGGGAAAACCAACGCAATCTCAAGAAGTAGCACACCCTGCCTTGAAGCCATCGCTGCAAGTCTTTAAGCCATAAAAACTTAGAGAAAATGACTTTTGCATCATCTATTACCTGGATGTTTATCTCCAAAAATGCCAGGCGACCTCTTCTTCACCTCTGCTTTGAAGTTATAAAGCATCCTAAAATTATTTGGCCAATCATCATATAATTGTTTCATTGCCCTTTGTTTTGCCTTCCACACTGTGTTATACTTCACCTTAATGGGGAACTACTTTTAGAAGTCTACTTTAAGTTTCTTTTCAGTAGTCTTTAATTTCTTGGCTAAAATAGGAGTTATCTTTTCTGCAATCCAAAGTTGTGATGTCATGCTAGATACTCTTTGTGAACTTGTAATACAAGTCCATTGAGTGGTATTTGATTGACCATGATGGTACTTCCATCAGGTTGGTGTCTAGCAGATATGTACCACTTGCGAGGTGTGACAGCCCGAGACCGATGCTCCAGAAGATTCCATAAGATTCTCCTTTTGTTTCTGTTCTCGTCATGTGTTCATCTGGTTGTCGCATTCATCATCGCATCATTCGCATCATCTGCATTTCATCATCACTCGTTTTCGAAAACTTGCATGCGCTCGTAGTTGTCGGTTCTCTCCGTTCTTGCCGTTGCCCGTTGAGACCAACCACACGCACGCGCCCGCGACACCATTAAAATAAACCATTTTTAAGCACGCGCATAAAATATTCTCGTATTGATTTGAAACTTGTCATGCGGTCTTGTTATATTGTAGGTAGACCGCCCGTCGAATTTCGTCGCGATCTGAGTTCGTTAGATGCCCCATCGGTTATCGTCGGATGTTTATATCTGTTTTAAATCTTCGTGCCTAGCCTCACTGCTTCCCTCTCTTCCCCTCCTAGTCCCTCTGCACAGCCATCGTAGCCCCGACCCTCCGCTTCTGGACGTCGAGTCGACAACCGACAGTCCGAAAATGGACAACGTCAGATAACCCTAGCCCCCATTTCCTATTTAAGCCCCCCTAGCTCCACCTCGTTCCGCGTGCAAACCCTAGCCAGCCCCTCCATCTCCCTCCTCCAGCCAGCCCGCTCGAGCCCATCTGGGCCCGTTCGAGCCCATCCGGGCCCGAATCGCCGTCCTGGAGCTCTCCCGGAGCTCCCCGAGCCTCCCATGGCAGCTCCTCTCCTTCTCCCCGTGCCAGATGCCAGAGGGCCCGTGCCCCGCCCTGGAACCGCCGGAGCTGCTCGCCGCCAGCCACCGCCATGGTCGCCGGACCACCACCGGCCCCATCCCCCTCTCCTTCCTCCTTTCTCCATCTTCCTCCTCTCACCCCCTGCCCCTTCTCTCTCCTGCAGGTAGCCTGAGCTCGCCGCCGCCGCCTTGGGTCGCCGCCGGCCAGATCCGGCAAGGAGCCGTCGGATCCCAAGCCCCTGGCCCGGATCCGCCCGGTCCCTGCCTCCCCTGGCCTTCCCCTCGCCGTGGTGCCTGCCGCCGTTGCCCTGCGCGTGCGGGAGGTCGAGGCTGCGCTAAGTGCGTTGACCCCGAGCGCCTCCGCGAGGGCCTGCGCTCCCATCGGCCCAGCTCGGCCACCGCCAGCCAGGCCTAGTTCGGCCCATGGGTGAGCTAGCCCCTTTCCTTTTTGTTTTTGGTTTTATATTTCTTTTGCGGTTCTAAACGATATAGTAAATTAACCGTGCACCATTTCAGAATAATCTTAATATGTAAAGTGCTTAGAATAAAACATGGTTTAATAATATGCCATTTTGACCCATGCATAAAATTATTTAACATGTCATTTTGCATATTTGCATTAATTGCATTTTCATAATAAATTAACCATGCATCAAAATTAGTAGAATCATATATTAAAAATGTTCATCTCATTCGCACCGCATTTTCATGCATGAGATAATTGTTGTCATCATGTTTGCGTATTATTTCCATTATCGAATATCCGCATATTTAATTGTGATTAATTTCTACATAAACCTAAGCATATTATATATGTTTTCGAGGTAGAAAAACCCATAGAAATTATCTGTGCATTTAGTTTTGCCATTTGAGCATGTTTGTGTGAATGTCATTTATGCCGTGTTGCCCTTTTGTCATTTTCGTAGGAATCAATCCGTGCATGATATGAATTAAGTTTCAACATGAAAGTTGCTCTTTTATATGTGTCCTAGCCCATGGACATTCTACTTGTCATAGGAATGCATGTTTAGGTGTTGTTTTGTTGTTGTCAACTTGCTATAAAAATCTGTTGTTTTAAGTCTGAAATCTGTTATATTTTGTTGATGTCTTGCCATGTGATTTGCTAGTGATCTAGAACTCGTTTGTTGTAGGTGTAATGGAGTTATTTGTTTTTGATATTGTCCTTTAGTATGCTGTTAAGTTTCATGCCATTTCATGGCTTGTAGATTATACTTTTACTGCTGTCAATATGCCTGCGAGATAAAAACTGCATTGTCTAAAACTGCTATTTTCACTAAGTCTGAAACTGTTTCAACGAGCCTTCTTGTGAGCTTCCTACCAAGTGATCCATGCATGTTTTGCATTTTATTTGTGAAGATGAAATGAAGTGGATGTTGTATGATATTGCCCCATTCTTAGTTTGTGCATTTTAGAATATTCTAGCTTGTTGTTTTCATGTGTGCAAAATGCTAAGTTGCTGTTTTTGGCAGATTTCAACTAAAACTTGTTTTGTTGATTGTGGTTGAACTGTAGCTCTGTTTTGGACATTCCATATATGAAACTTGCTTAGAATCTCATGTAGTATTATAATAACTTGTTGCATTTATGATTTGAATTGTTTGTGGTGGTTTTCCCATGCATTCACATTCATGGCATGCGCAACTCGTGTTGCTCATATCTGTTAGACCGTAGCTCCGTTCGAGATGTTCTATATATGTAAATCGACTAGAAGGACGCGTAAAATACCATGGTATGATTTATCCTGCTGTTTAATGAACATAAAATATGTTTAGATCCGATCTGGACCAATTTCTAAATTAACATATGGGGTCATTTCGGAAATGCTATAAGTTATTCCCGACCTCATTTAAGATGCCTAGATAGTTAGTTTACTTATGCTTCACCTCTTGCCATGTTTAACAACATTTAATATTGTCGTGTACCTAACAAGAGTGAACTAAATAATTTGAGTGTGGAGTTTCGTCAATATGCAACTCGAGCTTCACTTAATGTGTAGTATTTGGTTGTTGTGATTTGACATGCCTAGCATATTTAAACCAGACATGCATCATATTTGTTTGTGCATCATGTTTTGCATATGTTGTTGTGTATCTTGTGTTGATTGTTTGTTTTGGATTGCTTCTTATCGATAGAGTTCCGAAAGCGTTCGGAGTGTGAGGATTCGTTCGACTATGTTGGTTCGTCTTCTTCATGGACTCGATCTTCTTACGAGCGGGATCTCAGGCAAGATGACACATTTCCCTGGATACCATTACTATCATTGCCATGCTAGTTGTCTCGTCTTTTAACATTATGTCTCGCTACCTACCACTTGTTTGATAAGCCTCCCAACATTGCCATGATAAGCCTCTATCCCCTCCACAACCCAGCAAACCTTTGTTTGGCTATGTTACCGCTTGCTCAACCCTTCTTATAGCGTTTCTAGCTGCAAGTGTAATTGCTTCCATGTGACAACATGGACCGTCTTTTGGTATATCACAATATTGCTGCTATTTTATTTAATGCACATATATACTTGGTAAAGGTGGAAGGCTTGGCCTTTTGCTCTGTGATTTATTCCTCTCTTGCCCCCCTAGTTACTTGTGAACTAGTGTTATGTTCCATAAATGGGCACTCCTAACATGCTCGGGGTTGTTATGGGGACCCCCTTGATTTCCGGGTTTGAATAAAACTTGTGTGGCAAGGCCCAACTTTGGTACTACATTTGCCCATCATAATAGAACTGATCACCTTATTAAAGCATAGAGGGTCGCCCCCTAGTGGATTAATTTAACATAATACAGGGGGGCCAGTGCTGCTGGTGCTGGTCCAAACTAGAGCACCGTGCGGGCTACCTAGGGCAACCCGGGACTTCAGTTACTATACGCTTAGCTCATTCGCCATGTCTTGAGAACGAGATACGCGGCTCCTATCGGGATTGTCGACACGTCAGGAGGCCTTGCTGGACTTGTTTTACCTTTCTCGAACGTCTTGAGTGAGGAACTCTGATTTTCTTCGGGTTAACTCGAGGTGTTGGATTTCCTTTGGAATTTCCTAGGAAGATCACGAGATCCGTGGTTGAGGTTATTCCCGTTGAGTGTGGTTACTTTGTGATGGACGAGTTGGAGCACCCCTGCAGGGTTAAATCTTTTTGAAAAGCCATGCCCGCGGTTATGTGGCAAAACTTGGATAATTTGTTTAACACCCGGTCATAGCAAACTTGAAGTAAACTCTAATAAAATACACCAACTGTGTACGTAACCGTGACTGTCTCTCTCGTGAGTCCTTATTCGAAAGAGAACACGGTGGGGTTATGTTTGACGTAAATAGGTGTCCAGGATCAGTTAGTGATCACTTCTAGTTCTCGTCCGTTATGCGTTGACCACCATACTTTAATTTCTGTACTCGTAAGTTAGCCACTCAAATAAATGCTTAGTCGCTTGCTGCAGCCTCACCACTTAACCATACCTTACCTATTAAGCTTTAATAGTCTTGATACCCTTGGAAATGAGATTGCTGGGTCCCTGTGGCTCATAGATTACTACAGCAATAGCTGCAGGTACATGTAATACGATGATTTGACGTGAGCGCGTTGCTTGATTTTACTTGGAGTTCTTCTTCAGTCTTGGATGGGTTCTAGGCGGCAGCCTGGGATAACAAGGGTGCATGTCATTTTATCGTTTGATTTCGTCCGTAGCCGGACCGTGCTCTTATGTATGATGTTTGAGATGTATTGTATTGATGTCACACTGATGTAGCTTATGGAGAGTGTATGCCATTCCATATACTCATCTCTTCTGTACATGTACTTGTAATGATATCCATTCTTGCAAACGCATCGAGATGTGCTTCTATCCCCTTCGAGGCCGTCGTACCAAATAAGGATAGGACCGCATCTTGGGTGTGACACGAGGCTTGACACTTCCATCAAAACCTCTGCATCTTGCATAAAACTTCCTTTTATCAGTCCACTTGGTCTTGGCATCAAACTCATGGTTGACTGCATAAGTCTTGAAACACCTCCTAAACTCTTTCATGTTTGGGAACAACTTCCCTACTACAATAAGAGGGTTTTAAATGTCATAGACATTTACCAACTAATCATCATTTGCATCATCTACATCACACGTAGCATATTCCATTAGCTATCCATCCACAACTTCAGATAAATCTCTGTTACCATCAGTAGGCATACTAGATTCACCATTCTCCTCCTTATATTGATCATATACTGGAATGCCAAAAAAATCGGCCATCTCAGTGTCCTAAATTGGTGCAATGACCAAATCAGTTGGGTCATTTAATTCTACATAATTCTAAAAAAACCTTGCAACATCTTAATAGCCCTCTTGTGCATTTGCATCAACCCCCTCAGCTAATATTGTCACTAAACCCGTACACATGGGAATTATCTGCCTCTCTAAAGCCCAATCATCATCCACCATCTGGGAAGCCAACTTTGAGAGCAACCAAACGTAGAATCTGATTTTAGATCAATGAGATCTGCATGAAATTTAGTCTGTTTGCTTATCCAGTCATCTTGTCTATCGATTTCATCAACCATCTCTTCATCATCCTAAATTATCACATACTCGCCTTTCCAATTATCAAACCGTAACAATGCTACCTCTTGCCCTGGACCCCAAAAATGCTCTCCCCAATTTTTTCCACCACATTCTTCATGGCCTTCTCTTCCATGCTCTGTAGGTCTTGTGGATCAATCTCTTCAAATTCAACCTCTCATTTCACAATTATATCTCTCTCTATGTTCCTCACTCTACTATAACCTAGCTTCAGCTTAGATGCAAAGAATCCGGTAGTGAATTTCAATGTCTGAGAAGGATCGCCCCTGTTTTTCAATGGCGGGCAGTGTGAGCTAGCGGAAGCACACGCGTCAAAAATCGCATAAGTTGGAAAGTATGCCCATTAGGGGATTACCTAGTCGACGTTGTCTTTGGGGGCACCATCGCGTTCAATCCCCTCCCCCCAAATTGGTCGAAAATAGATGCGATGTGGTGAGATCTAACTCGACGCAGAGGGGAATATAACAAGGGTTCCAGATTCTCTCACCACAGCCACCACCGTAGCCGAGAACGAAAGTTACGCCGCTTTGTCGCTGTCGTCGTTAGCTTGCCATTGAAATTGAATAGGAGGGAGCAACATGGTTTCAGTCCTACAAGGGGACATGGTTCACCTGATGCACTACCAAGTGGGTCCCGTAACTAGTGCACTGCCAAGTGGGACCTACTTGTCTTAAGCATAGCATCACTCCCGTTGACGACCATTTTAATCCCCCGGGTGGGCCTGATAACCCACAAGTGTAGGGGATCGTTTGTAGCCTTTTTTGATAAGTTAGAGTATCAAACCAAATGAGGAGCTAAAGGTAGAATTAAAATCTCTCAAGTTCTATCGACCACCAATACAACTCTATGCACACTAGGGCTTACTTTACCCAGAACAAGTGTGAAACTATTTTGTGGGAATGAAACTAGAAGTACTTTGTAGGTGTTAAGATAGTTTTACAAGACAATAAACAACGTGGAAATAAAACTTAGGTGTTGTTTTAATAAAAGAACAATAAAGTAAATATAGTAAGTGTGGAAAATTGGTGATAGGATTTGCGACATTGTCCTAGGCAATTGATAACTAGACCGGTAATCATTATTGCAGTTTTATATGAGGGAGAGGCATGAGCTAACACACTTTCCGTACTCGGATCATATACACTTATGATTGGAACTCTAGCAAGCATCCGCAACTACTAAAGACCATTAAGGTAAAACCCAAGCATAGGATTAAACATAAAGTCCTCTTTACTCCCATATGTAAAGAACCCCATTACTTGGGTGTAAGCTTCTGTCACTCTAGCCACCCACTATAAGAGAATCATTAACATATTGAAACACCCTCCAGCGTGAATCTTCCACATGTGCACCTCATGGAAAGTAGCTTAGGACATCACACATATAAACCATGTAACTCAAACCAATCAATATCATAAATAAACCCATTGGACAACATGGAACTACTCAAACATCATAGGACAGCCAAACATTGTTGCATAATAATATATAGCATTAAGCTCCATGTTCAAGTAGGGGATGTAGCGTGATGCGAGAGAGTGGACCGTTATAGATAGATGAGGGAATGTGATGGTGGTGGTGATGACGGCGGCGAAGTTGTTGGTGTAGACCGTCGTCATGATGGATGCCCTGGTGGTGCTACGGCACCACCGGGAGAGAGTGGGAGAGAGCCCCCTCCTTATTCTTCTTCCTTGGCCTCCTGCCTAGGTGGGAGGAGGGTTTCCACTCTGGTCCTTGGCCACCATGGCTCCCGGGGAGCAGCAGCCCCTACGAGTTTGGATCTTTCTATGTGTTTCTCTCCTGTTTTAGGACCCCTTCCCTATTTCTTAAATATCTGGAGATCCGTAACTCCGATCTAGCTGAACTTTTGACATGATTTTTATCGCAAAAACATGTTTCTTGCGCCATAAGGATGGCCTCAACTAACCTAAGGGATGGACATGACCCCCCTAGGGGAACGACCGGTTGACTTGTGGGGCCCTCGAGCATCATCTTGCGTTGATTCCGACTCTCAAAATTCACATATATTCCAAAACAATCTCCATAAATTTTTATTGTGTTTGGACTGTGTTTGATATGGAATTTGTGCGAAAACAAAAAACACCCGGAAAACAGGAACTGGCATCGGGCACTTGGTAAGTAACTTAGTCCCAAAATATTACAAAATGTTGCCAAAAGTATATAAAAGTTGTAGAATATTGGCATGAAGCAATCAAAAATTATAGATATGATGGAGACGTATCAGTATCCCCAAGCTTAATTCCAGCTCGTCCTCAAGTAGGTAAATGATAAAAATATAATTTTTGAAATGGAATGCTACCTATCATAATCTTGCACAAATGTCTAATCATGGCATGAATATAAATATATAAGTTATTCAAGGCAACAGTCTAACAAAAAGATATCAATACTTAGGTTTACTAGCAACAATCATGTCCTTTCAAAATAGAAATTCTAAAGAATGTTATCCCTACAAAATCGTATATCCTATCATGCTTGGTCTTCCTACCATAAAGTATAAATCATGAACACCCCGGTGTCAATCCAAGCAATTGGATCGTACTTTTTCAATGTGCATCAACTTTTTATTCTTCATGCAATAAATGAGCGCGAACCATGGACATAGCATAAGGGTGGAATAGAATATGGTGGTAGATATCAAAGGGGTTGAAAGTGGAGAAGAAAGTCTCGCGTCAACTCGACGTATCAACGGCTATGGAGATGTCCATCAATAGATATCAATGGGAGGAGTAGGGATTGCCATGCAACATATGCACTAGAGCTATAAGTGTATGAAAGCTCGACTCAAGAGAAGTGGGTGTGTATCCAACTTGCTTGCTCATGAAGACCTAGGGCATTTGAGGACGCTCATCATCGGAATATACAACCCAAGTTCTATAATGAAAAATTCCCACTAGCATATGGAAGTGACAGAACAAGAGAGTCTCTATATGAAGAACATGGTGCCACTTCGAGGCACAAGTATGGTAAAGGATAGTAGCAAAGTCCCTTCTCTCTTTTTCTCTCATTTTTATTTTATTTTTTTCATGGTGGTCTTTTTTGGCCTCCCCCATTCATCATTTTTTATATCGTGGGCTCATTTTGCCTCCCCCATTTTTATTTATTTTTCATCCGGAGTCTCATCCCGACTTGTGGGGGAATCATAGTCTCCATCATCCTTTCCTCACTGGGACAATGCTCTAATAATGATGATAATCACACTTTTATTTACTTACAACTGCATATGAAAGACTGGTAGGATGATATGACTCTATATGAATGCCTCTGGCAGTGTACCAGGATGTGCAATGATCTAGCATAGCAAAAGATATCAAAAAACGGACAAGCCATGTAAATGTCATGCTGGCTATCTTACGATCATGCAAAGCAGTATGACAATGGAAGTACATGTCATATTAAGTAACGGTGGAAGTTGCATGGCAATATGTCATGAAATGTCTATGGAAATGCCATGATAGGTCGGTATGGTGGCTGTTTTGAGGAAGATATAATGAGGCTTATGTCCAACAGACCGTATCATGTCACGGGGTTTGCATGCACCGACGAAACTTGCACCGATCCTCGAGGTGAGAGTGGGCAAGGCACGGTACCGAAGAGGCTAGCAAAGTATGAACAGGTGAGATTACGTATGTCCATGGATTCACATTGGTCATAAAGAACTCATATACTTATTGCAAAGTTTTATTAGTCTTATCACAAATCAAAGTACTACTGTCATGCTCCTAGGCAGGAGGTTGGGAGGAATTAACCATCACGTGCACCCAATTCAAAAACACAAAGGATTTCAATCAAGGATAAATTATGCTCTGATTTCATCGCATAACGAGAGACCATACATGCATGCTTCGGGAATCAAAAACATTAAAATCAATATTCTTAATAATATAGAATCATCAACTAGTTCACCCACATAGTACTATCTTAATGTCGCAAAACTATTGCAGGGGATCAAACATATAATATTCAGTGATCTACAAGTTTTATGTAGGATTTTAAGACTAACCATGTAAATGACCAATTGGTGTTGACTCTCTAAATAGGTATAAGTGAGGCATGAGAGTTTAATTCTTTGTACAAAAGGTATGGACATGCTCTAATAAATATAAGTGAAGCAAAAGAGCATTCTACAAATAACGGTTTTCTATATGTTGAGAAATAGGCATCCAACTTCAAATGATATAAGTGAAGCACATGAAGCATTCTATAAAGGCATACTCAAAATATATAAGTGAAGTGCAAAGAGCATTATCTAAATTAACCATGAAATTTCCCAAACTAGCATCGTGCATTTCTAAAAGGAAAATAAAAGTCACACGACGCTCCAAGAATTTACACATATCATGTGAACAAAACAAAAACAAAAACATAGCGATATTGTTGAAGAAGAAAGATGGGATGCCTTCTGGGGCATCCCCAAGCTTAGATGCTTGAGTCTCCTTGAATATTTACTTGGGGTTCCTTGGTCATACCCAAGCTTTATCTCTTGTATCTCCTTATTATTCTCATATCAATACCTCCTCGATCTTCGAACACTTCATCCACACACAACTTGACGAAACTTTTATTAGATACGTTAGTACATAATCACAAAATCTCATCATGTCCAGCCATAAAATTATTGCATGATTATAATCTCACATTACCCACTGTGAGCTATCACAGTTCTATGGCTACCAAGTCAATGAGTCAAAACAAGAATCCAAACATAAGCACGCAAAGCAACTGTAACAACAATTTGTGAAAAACAGGACAGTCTGTAAATATCTGTTTGGTAACTATACTTATGTAACTCAAAAAATTCAAAAAAATTAGGAAGTAATAAGAATTTGCATAACAGTATTTTGAAAAAAATTTAGAAGCTGTTGACATTCCAAGAAAATATGAAAAGTCAAACACTACAACCAAAGTTTCTGTTTTTACACAACACATATAAAACAAGCAATTTAAACATCCTAATAGTAATTCTTGGCACATTATTTTTATAGTAGAATGGATTTATACAAGGGTTTAATTAATTTTGTTGAAAAGTTTCTGTAATCAAGATTCGTAAAGTTTCCATGGGCATGAACAAAGTTCAAGGCTAGCCCCCACTTCAACGGTGCTCATCTTTCTCACTTTCACCTTTCTTTTTGAAAAAAGTTTTTAACTTACCCAATTTATTTTTTGTTTTTAATTATTTTAAAAGAACACAACAGAAATAAATGACTCTCCAAAACTTCTGGGTTGTCTCCCTAGCAGCGCTTTCTTTAAGTCCATTAAGCTAGGCATATTGTGCTCAAGTAATTGATCCAGCCGGATCCGAAGGTATATGAAAGCCAATTTTAATTAACAATGATTTGAAATTTAGTAGTGAGCACAAAGAGATATATATCATGTGACAACAAAGTTTAACTCTCTTCATATGTCTTTCAATTTTATAGTATTGGAAACATAGAGAGGTGAAGACTTGATTCCTCTCCCATAGTAATTGCAAGTAGGAGCAGAAAGCACATGCATATTATATCAATCAAAATCATCATTATAGTGGTAAAATGCAACCCATCAATATAATCCTTAATAAGTGCCAACTTCTTTGATATAGTGTTGTTAGGAGAAATCAAAAAGATAATAGGATTATCATGTGTGGGTGAAATAGTAACAATTTCATGATTAACATAAGGAACTACAACAAGTTGATCTTCATAAGCATAATTCATATTTGCATCATTGCCACAAGCATAGCAAGCATCATGTTCATCAAAAAGGGGTATATCAAATGAATCCAAGGGATCATATCACTCATCATAGCATTCATCCTTCAGTATGTGTGAAGGGAAATTAAAAAATGTATGAGCTAAAGAGTTACTCTCATTAGAAGGTAGGTACAGGTAGGTAATCTGGTCTTCCTCCTTTTGTTCTTCCCTCTCCTCCTCATCTTATTCATCTAATGAGCTCATAGTTCCGACAATTTCTTCTTCCATAGATTCCTACAAAATTTTAGTCTCTTCCAAGACAGCGGACATTCTCTCAATAAATTCAATAATATCATAATTGTATTCATAATTATCATAGCAATATGTAAGTATGGCCAAGTTTTTATATTTTTAAGGAATATCATCATTGTTTTCAAGCAAAGAAGCAATTTCATAAGCACCTTTAAAAGCAACAAATTATTCTATTTGTTCCACATCATAGTAATCATATATATCGTTAGCATAAGAATTCAAGGTTTTATTATCATTAAATTCACATTGAATGGGAAGGTGTCGAGCCCCTATCTTAGAGCAACAAGTATAATCACATTTCAAGCATGCATCCCAAGCAAATCAATGCAATATTGTAATTTGATGCCATAAGTGTTTCCCTTTTTGAGATAAGCGATAATCCCTAAAGTAATAACGTTGATCCAACATGTCTCCCATTATAAAATTCAATGGGGATTTCTCACAATTATCAAAGGAGTCATTAACGTGGTCCACATAACGAGCATCGAGGGTTTTAGGAGGTTCCCCATCTCCATGAGTAGCAAGTACCACTAATTTTTTTGGTCTTTCGTGTTCCATACCCATAAATAAAGATATTAAAGAACTAATAACAGAAAATCAAACAACTAATGACAGAAAATACAAATTAATAAGTGCTAAAGCAAAAAAGCACACATGAGAATATCAACCACTACACTATTCCTCACCAGCAACGGCGCCAAAAAAGGTCTCGATAACCCACAAGTGCAGGGGATCATTTGTAGCCTTTTTCGATAAGTACGAGTGTCAAACACAAAGAGGAGATAAAGGTAGATATAATACTCTCTCAAGTTCTATCAACCACCGATACAACTCTACGCACGCTAGCCTTACTTTACCTAGAACAAGTATGATACTATTTTGCAGGAATGAAACTAGAAGTAATTTGCAGGTGTAAAGATAGTTTTGCAAGATAATAAAGAATGTGGAAATAAAAGTTAGGTGATGTTTTAATAAAAGAACAATAACATAAATATAGCGAGTGCGGAAAAGTGGTGATAGAATTTGCGAGATTGTCCTAGGCAATCGATAACTAGACCGGTAATCATTATTGCAGTTTTATATGAGGCACAGGCATGAGCTAACACACTTTCCATACTTGCATAATATACACTTATGCTTGGAACTCTAGCAAGCATCCGCAACTACTAAAGATCACTAAGGTAAAACCCAACCATAGCATTAAACATAAAGTCCACTTTAGTCCCATACGTAAACAACCCTGTTACTCGGATGTAAGCTTTTGTCACTCTAGCCACCCACTATAAGAGAATCATGAACATATTGCAACACCATACAACATGAATCTTTCACATGTGCGCCTCACGGAAAGATCCTTAGGATGGCACCAATATAAACCACACAACTCAAACCAATCAACATCATCAATCAACCCATAGGACAAATAGGAACTACTCAAACATCATAGGATAGCCACACATAATTGGATAATAATATATAGGATTAAGCACCATGTTCAAATAGGGTGTACAACAGGATCCGGGAGAGTGGAACGCTGTAGATAGATGAGGGATGGTCATGGTGGTGGTGATGACGGCGGCGAAGTTGTTGGTGCGGATCGCCGTCATGATGGATGCCCGACGGCGCTCCGGTACCACCGGGAGAGAGGGGGAGAGATCCCCCTCCTTATTCTTCTTCCTTGTCCTCCTCCCTAGGTTGGAGGTGTGTTTCCCCTCTGGTCCATGGCCGCCATGGCTATCGGAGGAGCAAGCCCTTCAAGATTGGATCTCCCTGTATTTTTCTCTTCTATTTTCGCGACTATTTCTGGACCCCCTTCATCATTTTTTAAATATCCGGAGACCCGTAAATCCGATCGGGCTGAAATTTGATGGGATTTTTACCGCGAAAATATCTTTCTTGCGCCAGAAGCGTAGCCTCAACCGACCTAAGTGATGGCCATGAGCCATCTGGCCATGCCCCCCCATTGCGGGTGTGATTGGTTGGCTTGTGGGCCCCTCGAGCATCGTCTTGCGTTGATTCCGACTCTCGAAATTCACATATATTCCAAAAAAATATCTCTATAATTTTTCATCGTGTTTGGACTTCTTTTTATAAGGAATTTCTACGAAACAAAAAACACACAAAACAGGAACTGGCACTCGGCACTAGGTAAGTAAGTTAGTCCCAAAAATATTATAAAATGTTGCCAAAAGTATATAAAAGTTGTAGAATATTGGCATGAAGCAATCAAAATAATAGATACGATGGAGACATATTAGGGCCTTGACTATTTGGGCTACTGAAATGTAGCAAAGGAGCTATTTTCGTCAACTACGTCGTACTCTTTCCAATTTAGCTCAAACATGTCACATAGGAGCTATTGACCTGTTCGATAGGCAGGCTACTAGGGATGAGATCTTGTTGAAATTGCTGGGAAGAAGTTCATTTCTACTGGGACTGGGAGTATGATATGAGTGAATCACTAGGTATATCTCACCTATGCCTCGTGCAAGCTTCTTGGAATACTATGTTGTGCGATTTTACCAAGTCGAATTGATGATTTTATCCAAATTAATTACTTGATGCTTTTGTTAGGTTTAGTTATGCTAGTTTCATACATGAATTGCTTCTTAACTTTTGGCATTTTCACGTCATCTAGAAAGTTTGCATGCGTTGTTAGAAAAGAGAGGAACCATGAACATGGGTTGATAGAATCATAGAAAGTTTGCATTCAGTAGTTAGAAAGAAAAGGAGGAAACATGTACATGGGTTGATAGAACCACACAGGTAATGTATTTATTTATTTCTTAAGAGCAACTTTATGCATCGAGAAAGAATTGTTGGATGATGTTGATATATATTCCACCAGCAGCAATTTTGCATCTTTGATCGTTAGAAGAAAATTTCAAGATAGCATTTATAAATTAATTGATAGAAATATTGAATTTGGATGGTTTTAATAGTAACATTTCATATGTGTATTTTATTATCAGTTTGATGTTTATATTAAGGACCCCTAAATTTAGTTCCGCCAGCCCTCCGAAATTCCAAGACCGGAGCTGCAGTTAACATATAATACGGTGTGATAATATGTAAAGAGTAGAGAGTGAATATTGAAATGTTAATAATATTGAAAAGGTATCATCAACCCACATAAGTACAACAAAGCAAGTTTTCTAGTGCTACATATTGATGTTCAACCACCTGAGAACCATGACAACTAAGTGGCAGGGCATCTCCAAGGTCGACCCGCAAATTCCCTCGGTATATGTCCGTTTTTATATCCGAATGTGGTTCGCGGACATGATACGAAGGAAGACATCCAATACTAATTATAAGGTATCTGGTTGGGAGGAGAAAAGTAAGTGAGGATCATGCATGTGGTGTGCTATTTGTGGTGTGGTGTTCGGTTGGGACAAGAAAGAGAAGAGATGACCATGCATGTGAAGAGAGAGAGAAAAAAGAGGAGGACCACGTGGAGACTTTTTGTTGGTCTAGACTCCGGTATAGCTCCCTCATGTTTGTCTTTGATTTGTCAGAAGAGAGCTGCTATACACACGGCAAAATTCCATATGATTTTTGTACGACTAGACTCATCTATTGGTGTGGGCCTAAACCTTGAGAAGTGTGCCTGTGTCTTGTCGTACGAAAATCGTACCAAATACCATCGCACGCTAGGCAGTTTCGTTGTTAGAAAACGAATGGTCGGATCACTTCGCGGATCGATGTATGACTGCGTTCGATTGCAGAAGTGGACAAAAATATCTGATCGGACATATGCCGGAGTTTTGCTAGTCTCCCTTGAAGATGTCCTAATCTTGCAACTAAATGACAATATTGTTGCAACTATGCATAAAAAATTGTCACAGTATGTCGATATGGGATCTAATTTCGAACACCTACACGTGAAAAAGCTAAGAAAAAGCTAATGGTGAAAGTGGATCGTCAATTTTGTTAATAGTTTGAGAGATAACAGTTTTTTTAAATTCCGAATCGAAGTATTCTTTGATGATGGCATGCCTATGTGTCTTTGCATGCATGCAAGACAGAGAGGAGGGTCACATGTGAAGGCTTGCTTGCGGCCTTGCCCCCTAGTCGGGTCCTTCTTTCTTTCAAACTTTGCTTGCGTGATGTATGAGCTCCGGTTGGTGCTCTATTTATAAAAGCAGAACGAAGGAGGGTAGTTTTTTGGTCTATGGGTGTAAATACATCCTACCTATATGAAAAAAATAATTAAATAATTAAATAAAGAGTCAACCATTTCTGAAAATATTTTTTAAACAAACATGACCTTCTATTGCACTGGTACAAAAATCCACAAACAGAAAAAACATCGATTTCTGTTCAAAAAAGGAAAAAAAAAGATCAAAATAGTATGAATAGTAACTTTAAAATCAAATAAAATCAGTTTTTTCTCCAAACTAAAAAATGGTTTTCTATTTGTGAGAATTTATATACTAGTGTAAAAGAAAGTCAAGTTTATTGTAAAAAACTTCCAAACATCTTTTACTTTTTTTTCATATAAGGTGTATATAGACTCATGAACCGAAGTGTATTTCCCGTTAGACAAAAGCCTATTTCAAGAGTACAAAGGCTGAACACATGCATTCCATACATTTTGAATTCATTTTTTGTAAAGTGGAAATAATTGTAATCATAGAAATAGATGACATTTTATGTTTTTGAAGTTTCTTATAAAAGAATACAATAATTCATGAAAACAATCCAACGTGAGAAATAGAGAAGTGCATGCATGCATGCATTTGCCATTACCATAAATGTACATCACAAAGCACGCAGTCATCTACTCCCTCCGTTCCTAAATATAAGACCTTTAGAGATTGCATTATAGACTACATACGGAGAAAAATGAGTGAATCTACACTCTAAAATATGTCTATATACATCCATATGTAGTTTATAATGAAATCTTTAAAAGGTCTTATGTTTTGGAACAGAGGGAGTAGATGACTACACACACGCCATGCATGGACCGATGTCCAATCAGCATGCACGCGCTGTTGGGGAACATTGCATGGGAAACAAAAAAATTCCTACGCACACGCAGATCTATCCATGGTGATGAGAATCTACAAGAGGGAGAGTGGATCTACGTACCCTTGTAGATCGCTAAGCGGGAATCGTTAAGAAACGCGGTTGGTGTAGTCGAACGTCTTCGTGATCCAAATCGCCGTGCGTCCTGCGATCCAATCACGAGCCATCCCGCGATCAAATCACGATCTGTCCTGCAAGCTTGATCACGATCCGTCCCACGAACTTGATCATGATCCGTCCCACGAGCTTGATCACGATCCTTCCGATCTAGCGCCGAACGGACGACACCTCCGCGTTCAGCACCCGTACAGCTTGATGACGATCTCTGCCGTCTTGATGCAGCAAGAGAGAGCGGAGAGGTAAAGGAGTTATCTGGCCGCGTGACGGCGCTCCGGCGATGGTGGTGGAGCAATTCCAGCAGGGCTTCGCCTAAGCACTACAGAAATCCGATCTAGAGGAAAAACTATGCACTAGAGATTAGGGTTTGCACGTGGCTGAAAATCAAGTGCTAAAACCCTAGAAATCCACTAGTATATATAGGAGGAGAGGAGGATAGGAGGCAGCATTCGCCTCCAAGGCTAGCTTGGTTCGGCCGGCTAGGAGAGGAGGAGTCCACCTCCTCCACTCCTAGTAGGATTAGGATTCACCTTTTTTTTTCTTTTTGCCTTTTTCCACCTTTTTCCTCAGGCCTTTTTCCTACTGGCACCATGGGCCTTTTGTGTCTGTTCCACCAGCTCACTAAGGGCTGTTTATTATTCTCCCACAGCCCATGGACCCTCTAGGGTCGAAATACCCCTCCCGAAGGTCTCCCGGTACACTACCGGCACTCCCGGTACACTACCGATGAGCCCGAAACTTTTCTGGCGACCAAACTGGGACTTCCTATATATGAATCTTTACCTCCGGACCATTACAGAGCTCCTCATGATGTCCGGGATCTCATCCAGAACTCCGAACAAACTCCGGTCACCACCATACATAACTCTACACTACCGAAACGTCACCAAACCTTAAGTGTGGAGACCCTGCGGGTTCGATAACTATGTAGACATTACAGAGACACCTCTAAGGTCAATAACCAATGGCGGGACCTGGATGTCCACATTGGTTCCTACATATTCTACGAAGATCTTTATCGGTCGAACCTCTATGTCAAGGATTCAGTTAATCCCGTATGATGTTCCCTTTGTTCTTCGGTATGTTACTTGCCCGAGATTCGATCGTTCGTATCTCCATATCTAGTTCAACCTCGTTACCGGCAAGTCTCTTTACTCGTTCCGTAATACAAGATCCCGCAACTAACAATAAGTCACATTCCTTGCAAGGCTCATTGTGATGTTGTATTACCGAGTGGGCCCCGAGATACCTCTCCGTCACACGGAGTAACAAATCCCAGTCTCGATCCATGCCAACTCAACAGACACCATCGGAGATACCTGTAGAGCACCTTTATAGTCACCCAGTTACGTTGCGACATTTGATACACACAAGGCATTCCTCCGATATCCGTGAGTTGCATGATCTCATGGTCATAGGAACATATACTTGACATGCAGAAAACTGTAGCAATAAACTCACAGGATCATATGCTACGTTTGTAGTTTGGGTATTGTCCATCACATCATTCTCCTAATGATGTGATCCCATTATAAAATGACATCACATGTCAATAGCTAGGAAACCCTGACTATCTTTGATCAATGAGCTAGTTCACTAGAGGCATAGTAGGGACACAGTTGTGTCTATTTACCCACACATGCAATGCGTTTCCAATCAATACAATTCCAGCATGGATAATAAACGATTATCATGAACAAGGAAATATAATAATAAACACTTTATTTATTGCCTCTAGGGCATATTTCCAACAGTCTCCCACTTCCACTAGAGTCAATAATATAGTTCACATCACTATGTGATTTACATGGTAATGAATCGAACACCCATACAGTTCTGGTGTTGATCATGTTTAGCCCTTGGAAGAGGTTTAGTCAACGGGTCTACAACATTCAGATCCGTGTGCAGTTTGCAAATATTTATGTCCTTCTCCTCGATGTAGAACCGGATGGAGTTGAAGCGTCGCTTTATGTGTCTGGTCCTCTTGTGAAACCTTGGTTCCTTGGCTAGAGCAATGGCACCAGTGTTGTCACAGAACAGGTTTATTGAATTCAGTGCTCTAGGCACTACTTCAAGATCTGTCATGAACTACTTCATCCAGACACCTTCCTTCGCTGCCTCCGAGGCTGCGATGTACTCCGCTTCGCACGTAGAATCAGCTACCACGCTTTGCTTGGAACTGCTCCAGCTTACCGCTCCCCCGTTAAGAATAAATACGTATCCGGTTTGCGACTTAGGGTCGTCCGGATCAGTGTCAAAGCTTGCATCGACGTAACCCTTTACGATGATCTCTTCATCACCTCCATAAACGAGATACATTTCCTTAGTCCTTTTCAGGTACTTAAGGATATTCTTGACAGCTTGCCAGTGCTCCACTCCAGGATCACTTTGAAACCTTCCGGCCATACTTATGGGAAGGTAGACATCGGGTCTTGTGCACAACATTGCATACATGATAGAGCCTATGGATGAAGCATAGGGGATGACGCTCATCTTTTTTTATCTTCTGCAGTCACTAGGCATTGAGTCTTACTCAACTTCACACCTTGTAACACAGGCAAGAACCCTTTCTTGGACTGCTCCATTTTGAACTTCTTAAAAACTTTATCAAGGTATGTGCTCTGTGAAAGTGCTATTAAGCGTCTTGATCTATCTCTATAGATCTTAATGCCTAATATGAAAGCAGCTTCTCCTAGGTCCTTCATTGAAAAAGTCTTATTCAAATATTCCTTCACGCTTTCCAGCATTTCTATATTGTTTCCAATCAGTAATATGTCATCCACATATAACACTAGAAACGCTATAGAGCTCCCACTCACTTTCTTGTAGATACAAGCTTATCCATAAACTTGTATAAACTCAAACGCTTTGATCACCTCATCAAAGCGCTTATTCCAACTCCGAGATGCTTGCACCAGTCCATAAATGGATCGCTGGAGTTTGCAAACTTTGTCAGCATTCTCTTGATCGACAAAACCTTCGGGTTGCATCATATACAACTCTTCCTCAAGGAAACCGTTGAGGAACGTTGTTTTGACATCCATCTGCCAAATTTCATAGTCGAAATAAGCAGCTATCACCAACATGATTCTGACAGACTTAAGCATCACTACGGGTGAGAAAGTCTCATCGTAGTCAACTCCTTGAACTTGTGAAAAACCCTTTGCCACAAGTCAAGCTTTATAGACGTTGACATTACTGTCTGCGTCCGTCTTGTTCTTAAATATCCATTTGTTCTGAATGGCCATTCGCCCTTCAGGTAATACTTCCAAAGTCCATACTTTGTTTTCATACATGGATCCCATCTCGGATTTCATGGCCTCTAACCATTTCTCGGAATTTGGGCCGATCGCTGCTCCTCCATAGCTCATAGGTTCATTGTTGTCTAAGAACATGACCTCCAAGACAGGGTTGTCGTACCACTCAGGAGAAGTACGCTCCCTTGTCGACCTACGAGGTTCAACAGTAGCTTGATCTGAAGCTTGATGATCATCATCATTAACTTCCTCTTCTACCGTCGTAGGTTCCATAGAAACATCTTCCTGTGCTGCGCTACTTTCTGACTGAAGTAAAGGTTCAGTAACCTCATCAAGCTCTATTTTCCTCCCACTCAATTCTTTCGAGAGAAACTCTTTCTCAAGAAATGTTCTGTTCTTAGAGACAAACACTTTGGCTTTGGATCTGAGATAGAAGGTGTACCCAACTGTCTCCTTCGGGTATCCTATGAAGACGCATTTCTCCGCTTTGGGTTCCAACTTTCCAGGCTGAAGCTTTTTGACATAAGCATCACATCCCCAAACTTTAAGAAACGACAACTTTGGCCTTTTGCCAAACCACAGTTCATATGGCGTCGTCTCAACGGATTTCGATGGTGCCCTATTTAAAGTGAATGCAGCGGTTTCTAATGCATAACCTCAAAACGATAGTGACAAATCGGCAAGAGACATCATATAACGCACCATATCTAATAAGGTTCGATTACGACATTCAGACACACCATTACGCTGTGGTGTTCCGGGCGGTGTCAACTGTGAAACAATTCCACATTGTCTTAAGTGAGTGCCAAACTCATAACTCAGATATTCACCTCCTCGATCAGATCGCAGAAACTTAATCTTCTTGTTACGTTGATTCTCAACTTCACCCTGAAATTGCTTGAACTTTTCAAACGTTTCAGACTTGTGTTTCATTAATTAAATATACCCATATCTACTTAAGTCATTAGCGAAGGTGAGAAAATAACGATATCCACCACGCGCTATAACATTCATTGGACCGCACACATCAGTATGTATGATTTCCAATAAGTCAATTGCCCGTTCCATTGTTCCAGAGAACGGTGTTTTAGTCATCTTGCCCATCAGGCATGGTTCACATGTGTCAGGTGATTCAAAATCAAGTGACTCCAAAATTCCATCAGCATGGAGCTTCCTCATGCGTTTTACACCAATCTGACCTAAACGACAGTGCCACAAGAAAGTGGTACTATCATTATCAACTCTACATCTTTTGGCATCAATGTTATGAACATGTGTGTCATCACTATCAAGATTCAATATGAATAAACCCCTAACATTGGGTGCATGACCATAAAAGATATTACTCATATAAATAGAACAACCTTTATTCTCTGATTTAAATGAGTAACCGTCTCGCAATAAACAAGATCTAGATATAATGTTCATGCTTAACGCAGGCACTAAATAATAATTATTCAGGGTCATCACTAATCCTGATGGTAATCGAAGAGAGAGCGTGCCGACGGCGATCACATCAACCTTGGAACCTTTTCCCATGCGCATCGTCACTTCGTCCTTTGCCAGCCTTCGTTTATTCCGTAGTTCCTGCTTTGAGTTGCAAATGTGAGCAACCGAACCTGTATCAAATACCCATGCACTACTACGAGAGCTAGTAAGGTACACATCAATAACATGTATATCATATATACCTTGTTTGTCATTGGCCGCCTTCTTGTCAGCCAGGTACTTGGGGCAGTTCCATTTCCAGTGACCAGTTCCTTTGCAATGAAAGCACTCAGTTTCTGGCTTAGGTCCATGCTTAGGCTTATTTTTAGGAGTAGCAACTGCTTTGCCATCCTTCTTGGTTTTACCCTTCTTGCCTTGCCCTTGCCATTTTTCTTGAAACTAGTGGTTTTATTGACCATCAACACTTGATGTTCTTTCTGGATTACAGACTCAACGACTTTCAGCATCGCAAACACCTCGGCGACTGACTTGTTCATCCCGTGCATGTTATAGTTCATCACAAAGCTCTTGTAACTAGGTGGCAGTGATTGAAGAACTCTATCAGTGATCGCCTCTGGCGGAAGGGTAATTCCCTACTCAGCTAGACGGTTTTAATACCTAGACAATCTGAGTATGTGCTCACTGATAGACCCGTTCTCCTCCATCTTGCAAGCATAGAATTTGCCAGAAGTCTCATACCACTCGATCCGGGCATTCTTCTGAAAGATATACTTCAACTCCTGGAACATCTCATATGCTCCATGACGTTCAAAACGTCTTTGAAGTCTCGGTTCTAAGCCATACAATATTACACACTGAACTATTGAGTAGTCTCCAGCACGAGCCTCCCAAGCATTCTTAACGTCTTCGAAGGTCATGTCTTCTGGTTGGTCACCAAGTGGTGCATCAAGGACATATGACTTCTAGGAAGCCGTGAGGATAATCCTTAGATTACGGGCCCAGTCACCAAAGTTACTTCCATCATCTTTCAACATAGCTTGCTCTAGGAACGAATTAAAATTCAGGGGTGCTACTGCGCGAGCCATTGATCTATAACATAAATATGCAAAGGTTACTTAGACTATTGTTCAAGATAATGAGTTTAGTTTATAAAATTACTAAAGCTCCCACTCAAATTGACATCCCTCAGGTCATCTCTATTGGAAATATGCCCTAGAGGCAATAATAAATTAGTTATTATCATATTTCCTTATTCATTATAAACTTTTATTATCCATTCTATAATTGTATTGATCGGAGACTTAAACGCATGTGTGGATACATAGAAAAAACCATGTCCCTAGTATGCCTCTAATAGACTAGCTCGTTGATGAAAAGATGGTTAAGGTTTCCTAGCCATGGACATGAGATGTCATTTGATAACGGGATCACATCATTAGGAGAATGATGTGATGGACAAGACCCAAACTACAAACATAGCATATGATCATGTCAGTTTATTGCTACTGTTTTCTGCATGTCAAGTATGTGTTTCTATGACCATGAGATCATGCAACTCACGGACATCGGAGGAGTGCCTTGTGTGTATCAAACATCGCAACGTAACTAGGTGACTACAAAGGTGCTCTACAGGTATCTCCGATGGTGTCTGTTGAGTTGGCATGGATCGAGACTAGGATTTGTTACTCTGTGTGATAGAGAGGTATCTTGGGGCCCACTCGGTTATACAACATCACAATGAGCCTTGCAAGCAATGTGACTAATTGTTAGTTGTGGGATCTTGTATTATGAAACGAGTAAAGAGACTTGCCAGTAACGAGGTTGAACTAGGTATGGAGATATCGACGATCGTATCTCGGGAAGGTAACATACCGAAGAACAAAGGGAACGTCATACGGGATTAACTGAATCCTTGACATAGAGGTTCAACCGATAAAGATCTTCATAGAATATGTAGGAACCAATATGGTCATCCAGGTCCCGCTATTGGTTATTGGCCATAGAGGTGTCTCGGTCATGTCTACATAGTTCTCGAACCCGCAGGGTCTGCACGATTAAGGTTTTGGTGACGTTTCGGTAGTATAGAGTTATGTATGGTGGTGACCGAAGGTTGTTCATAGTCACGGATGAGATCCCAGTCGTCACGAGGATCTCCGAAATGGTCTGGAGGTAAAGATTGATATATAGGAAGTCCTATTTTGGTCGCTGGAAAAGTTTTGGGCTCACCGGTAGTGTACCGGGAGTGCCGGGAGTGTACCGGGAGACCATCGGGAGGGGTATTTCGACCCAAGAGGCTATGTGGGCTGTGGGAGGATGAATACCAGCCCTTAGTGGGCTGGTTGATGTCCCACACAAAGCCCATGCGGCTGGGAAGAAAACCCCAAAAGGAAAAAGGTGAAAAAAGGCAAAAAGTCTAAATAAGGAAGGAGTCCTAATCCTAATAGGATTGGAGTGGGACTCCTTCACCTCCAATTTAGGCCAGATCTTGAGGGTTTGAGGCTGCCTCCTCCCCTCTCTCCCTCCTATATATACTAGAGGATTCAGAGGGAAAAGCTAACCCTTATACCAACATGCTACCCGTTCCTCTACTGCATAGTTTCTCCTCTAGATCGGTTTTCTGAAGTGCTTAGGCGAAGCCCTGTTGGAATAGCTCCACCACCATCGCCGGAGCGCCGTCACGCTGCCGGATAACTCTTCTACCTCTCCACCCCTCTTGCTGGATCAAGAAGGAGGAGATCGTCATCAAGCTGCACGTGTGCTAAACGCGGAGGTGTCGTCCGTTCGGTGCTAGATCGGAAGGATCGTGATCGAGATCACGAGACGATTCGTGATGAGATCACGGAACGGATCGTGATGAGTTTGCGGGACAGATCGTGATCAAGATCGTGAGATGGATCATGATGGTTTCGCGAGACGGATCGTGATTGTATCACGGGATGGATCGTGATGAGATCGTGGGACGCTCGGTGATTTAGATCGCGAAGATGTTCGACTACACCAACCGCGTTTCTTAACGCTTCCCGCTTAGCGATCTACAAGGGTACGTAGATCCACTCTCCTTCTCGTATATGCTCATCACCATGGATAGGTTTGCGTGTGCGTAGGATTTTTTTTGTTTCCCATGCAACGTTCTCCAACAGTGGTATCAGAGCTAGGTTGATGGTTCGATGAGATCTCGAGTAGAACACAAAAGGTTTGTGGGCGTTGATGCTTAGATTTCTTCCTCCCTTCGTTGTGTTTTGGTTCAGAGGTATTGTGGGATGAAGCGGCCTGGACCAACCTTACTCGTACGCTTACGAGAGACCGGTTCCCTCAACTGCATTTGTTGCAAAAGATGGCTAGCGGGTGTCAGTTTCTCCTACTTTAGTTGGATCGGATTCGACAAAGGCGGTCCTTGAGAAGGTTGAAAAGAAACTAGTGTATCACCTTTGTGGTTTTTGCGTAGGTGGGAATTGTTCTTGCTAGATACCCGTATTAGCCACGTAAAACATGCAACAACAATTAGAGGACATCTAACTTGTTTTTGCAGGGTATGTTGTGATATGATATGGCCAATTACAAGATGTGATATATGTGATGTATTAGATGATCATGTGATGTATAGATTATCACGACTTGTGCATGTCGATGAATACGGCAACCGGCAGGAAACATAGGGTTGTCTTTAATTATTGTATGACCTGCGTGTCAATCATTAAGCGCTATGTAATGCTTTACTTTATCGCTAAACGGTAGCAATAGTAGTAGAAGTATGCAGGGCATGACAACCCCGATGGCGACACATTGATGGAGATCAAGATGATGGAGATCATTGTGTCATGCCGGTGACGATGGAGATCATGCCGGTGCTTTTTCAAGATGATGATCAAAAGCACAAGTTCGTGGCCATATCATGTCACTTATGAATTGCATGTGATGTTAATCCTTTTATGCACCTTGTTTTGCTTAGGATGACGGTAGCATTATAAGGTGATCCCTCACTTAATTTCAAGATAAATTGTGTTCTCCCCGAGTGTGCACCGTTGCACCCGTTGTATGTGAACGTAGAGTCTATCACACCCGATCATCACGTGGTGTCTCGACACGACGAACTTTCGCAACAGTGCACACTCAGGGAGAACACAATTTTTCTTGAAATTAAGTGAGGGATCACCTTATAATGCTATCGTCGTTCTAAGCAAAACAAGGTGCATAAAAGGATTAACATCACATGCAAATCATAAGTGACATGATATGGCCATGATCTTGTGCTTTTGATCTCCATCATGAAAGCACCGGCATGATCTCCATCATCACCGGCACGACACCATGATCTCCATCATCTTGATCACCATCAACGTGTCGCCATCGGGGTTGTCGCGCCCAACATGCTTCTACTACTATTGCTACCGTAGCGATAAAGAAAAGCATTACATAGCGCTTAATGATGGACACGCAGATCATACAATAATTAAAGACAACCCTATGGCTCCTGCCGGTTGCCGTACTCATCGACATGCAAGTCATGATAATCTATACATCACATGATCATCTCATACATCACATATATCACATCATGTAATTGGCCATATCATATCACAACATACCCTGCAAAAACAAGTTAGACGTCCTCTAATTGTTGTTAGATGTTTTACGTGGCTGCTATGGGCATCTAGCAAGAACGATTCTCATCTACGCAAAAACCACAATGGTGATACACTAGTTGCTTTTCAACCTTCTCAAGGACCGCCTTTGTCGGATCCGATCTAACTAAAGTGAGAGAAACTGTCACCCACAAGCCATCTATGCAACAAGTTGCGGTTGAGGGAACTGGTCTCTCGTAAGCGTACGAGTAATGTTGGTCCGGGCCTCTTCATCTCATAATACCGCTAAATCAAAATCCGACCAAGGGAGGAAGCAATCTAAGCATCAACGCCCACAAACCTTTTGTGTTCTACTCGAGATCTCATCGACACATACACCTAGCTCATGATGCCACTGTTGGGGAACGTTGCATGGGAAACAAAAAATTTCCTACACACACGCAGATCTATCCATGGTGATGAGCATCTATGAGAGGGAGAGTGGATCTACGTACCCTTGTAGATCGCTAAGAGGGAAGCGTTGAGAAACGCGGTTGGTGTAGTCGAACATCTTCGCGATCTAAATCGCCGTGCGTCCCGCGATCCAATCACGATCCGTCCCGTGATCAAATCACGATCTGTACCGTGAGCTTGATCATGATCCGTCCCACGAACTTGATCACGATCTGACCCATGAGCTTGATCACGATCCTTCCGATCTAGCGCCAAACGGATGGCACCTCCGCGTTCAGCACACGTATAGCTTGATGACGATCTCCGCCGTCTTGATCCAGCAAGAGAGAGCAGAGAGGTAGAAGAGTTCTCAGACAGCGTGGCGGCGCTCCGGCAATCGTGGTGGAGCAATTCCGGCAGGGCTTCGCCTAAGCACTACAGAAATCCGATCTAGAGGAGAAACTATGCACTAGAGATTAGGATTTGCACGTGGCTTAAAATCAAGTGCTAAAACCCTAGAAATCCACTAGTATATACAGGAGGATAGGAGGAGAGGAGGCAGCCTTGGCCACCAAGGCTAACTTGGTTCGTCCGGCTAGGAGAGGAGGAGTCCACCTCCTCCACTCCTAGTAGGATTAGGATTCACCTTTTTTTTCTTTTTGCCTTTTTCCACCTTTTTTCTTAGGCCTTTTTCCTCCTGGCGCCATGGGCCTTTTGTGGCTGTTCCACCAGCCCACTAAGGTCTGGTTATTATTCTCCCACAGCCCATGGACCCTCTAGGGTCGAAATACCCCTCCCGGAGGTCTCCCGGTACACTACCGGCACTCCCGGTACACTACCGATGAGCCCGAAACTTTTCCGGCGACCAAACTGGGACTTCCTATATATGAATCTTTACCTCCGGACCATTCCGGAGCTCCTCGTGATGTCCGGGATCTCATCTAGGACTCCGAACAAACTTCGGTCACCACCATACATAACTCTACACTACCGAAACGTCACCAAACCTTAAGTGTGCAGACCCTGCGAGTTCGAGAACTATGTAGACATGACCGAGACACCTCTACGGTAAATAACCAATGGAGGGACCTGGATGTCCACATTGGTTCCTACATATTCTACGAAGATCTTTATCGGTCGAACCTCTATGTCAAGGATTCAGTTAATCCCGTATGATGTTCTCTTTGTTCTTCGGTATGTTACTTGCCCGAGGTTCGATCGTCGGTATCTCCATACCTAGTTCAACCTCGTTACCGGAAAGTCTCTTTACTCGATCTGTAATAGAAGATGCCTCAACTAACAATTAGTCACATTGCTTGCAAGGCTCATTGTGATGTTGTATTACTGAGTGGGCCCCGAGATACCTCTTCGTCACACGGTGTAACAAATCCCAGTCTCGATCCATGCCAACTCAACAGACACCATCGGAGATACCTGTAGAGCACCTTTATAGTCACCCAGTTACGTTGCGACGTTTGATACACACAAGGCACTCCTCCGATATCCGTGAGTTGCATGATCTCATGGTCATAGGAACATATACTTGACATGCAGAAAACTGTAGCAATAAACCGACACGATCATATGCTATGTTTGTAGTTTGGGTCTTGTCCATCACATCATTCTCCTAATGATGTGATCCCATTATCAAATGACATCACATGTGAATAGCTAGGAAACCCTGACTATCTTTGATCAACGAGCTAGTTCACTAGAGGCATATGAGGGACACAGTGTTGTCTATTTACCCACACATGCAATGCGTTTCCAATCAATACTATTCCAGCATGGATAATAAACGATTATCATGAACAAGGAAATATAATAATAAAAACTTTATGTATTTCCTCTAGGGCATATTTCCAACATGCGCCATGTGCATGTATGTTTTCGATCAACATGTGCTTGTACGTTTTTGATCAGCCTATTTCAAAATTGCATGGAAGTCGATCACAGATACAGGCAACAACCAAGCACAAAATAAGATAGCATCACAAGAGGTGCTCGTCAAAGCCTCGTCACTTTGAGCAATTGGATTGTGTCACTTTTTTTCCTCTCATAACCGAAAACCCCTTTTAGGGCGATTAGGGTTTCGCGGTGGACTTGAAGACGGCTGCCAGATTCGATCGGAAGGCCGCACCCAGTACTATGACGAGGGATGACAGCATCTTCTTCAAGCACAGGCAGCGGGACGATGACAGACTCTCCCTCGACGGCTAGGGCTTAGCTTGAAGAAGACCTCATCGGGCTCGCCATGGCATATTAGCAAGCCCATCCACATACTAGCAGATTTTGAGGATCACATGAGGCCTGATGAGGTCTCGTTTGATCACTTTCACTTTTGGGTTAGAGTCACAAATCTACCGTATAATCTTAGGAATGATGCATGGGGCAAGCTGATAGCACAACGGATTGACAAGAACGCTTCACTAGTTCAGTTTGACCATGTGAGAGGATACCTGAGAGCAAGAGTTTCCATAGATGTCAATAAACCTCTTCGGAGGTGGATCTTGATTAACTCGACCAAGAGTATGAAGGAAGAGCCTTATGATATCCAGTATGACACTAGTAGAATGTCGATCTGTAGTCCCGGTCCGGATGGGCCTTTAGTACCGGTTCCCCAACTAATACTAAAGGGTCGGGACTAAAGTTCCAGACCTTTAGTACCAGTTGGACCACGGATCGGTACTAAAGGCCCACCACGTGGCTGCCTGCGTGGGCTGGTGGTGGAGGACCTTTAGTACCGGTTGGTGATACCAGCCGGTACTAAGTGTTCTGTTTTTTTTTTTGTTTTCGCTTTTAATTAGGTTTTAGTTTTCCTCTCCATTTATTATGTTTTACATTCGTTTTGAATTTATTTTACGGTGCTACATATTGTAAACATTAATTACGCATGTTGAGGGATATATATATATATATATGTGTGTGTGTGTGTGTGTGTGTGTGTGTGTACGTAATATAATATACAATATCTCATACATAGTATATATAAAAATGGAATTACGCATCCATATATATTCTCGACTTATAACTTAAGGCTGAAAACCCGGCATTATTGAGGCGGCGGTAAGTAATAGTGCTCTCTGTTTACATCAATGACATGTTGAAGAAGAAATGCCGCAAATTCCTCTTGAAGTGCTACGAAGCATTTCTCGGGTGAGAGCTTCAAAAACATCTGCAAAAGCTGGAGTTGTCTTTCATGTGCTCCTCTGCGACGTATACGACCTTCAGTCTAGATGCGAATGTTCTCGCAGAGGAAGTATCCACATAAATTTGTCCCCTATGGCTGCTTTGCACACTTTGCAAAAGAATAGAATTCAATAAGATAATTAATAATCAAGCATGATAATGGTATTGAAAATAGAATTAAAGAGATGCGCGGACCTAGTAGTACTACTTAATTACCTTAATCCTTTTCCATTTCAGCTTCGGTTTCCATTGACGACCCTGATGGTTTTTTGCTATCATCTTTTTCCAAACACTACGCGGCAAAGGAAAAGAACGAAAGAGTTATTATAATTACTTTTGATATCAGGAAATAATGAAAGAAAGCGAGGTCGATAAAGATTGAAATTACAGTTCTATCATAAAAAAATAAGTCCACATATAATTGTTCTGGTGTATCTAGAGAGGCGTAAACTTGAGCAAGTCCATCCGCGAGGATAATATATAGGAGGATATAGTGGTCTTTGCATAGAAGTTTATATAATTAAGAAGGCATGCATATAACTCATCTACTACATTTGACAGCGAGCTAGTAAGCAAAAATAGAATTTATAGAATACAAGAGAGTAAACACTCACCCCGTGTTGTATGGAAATATTATAGTAGATTTGATATTCATTAGTGCCTCTAGAAAATTTTCCAAGAGATCTTGTGTGTCCTTGGCATAATGTTTTACCACATGACCATTCCCGGTACTTAGGTTGATGAACCCAATGTCATCGATTCCCTCTTGTTTCAATTCCCACATCTTCAATCTGCATAATAGCGTAGAAAAGAACATATATAATGAGGATAGTCCAATGAACGATATCTTAGCTAGAGACTTAAATTATTAAAGATATAAATCACGTACAGACAATAGCAACTGATGAGAGTTTTGTCGATAGAGTCCATGTGGTATAACTGGAAAAGTTCTGAGAATTCAAGACATATGTCACATGCATTGACGTAATGCTCTTTTCTTACTTTGACCATGACCGCCGTCTCCCCTTGCTTTGCTTCACGCATGTACCAATCATGCAACCGTCGCATCACAGTTGGTAGTTCCTTGTACTGCTCGGGTGTGACAAGTGGTTTTCCGACGGTATATTGCATTGCGTACTTAGTTGCACCATACCCGCCGATTTCCTCGGTGCCAAGGATTTGGTCGAGAGTGAGACCTGCAACCTTTAGTACTTCGAGGTCGATTGGGTTGCCTTGCACGTTGACTGGTTGGATCGATTGCTTGCTTGGATTGGTACTCACCTTGAGCAGAGAGATCGATTGCTTGGATTGTTCTCCGAGCTAGGGAACTGTTTTCCCGCTAGTTGCTGTCGTACTTCCCGACTTCTTCCTTGGGCTGGGCCGACTTCTCTGCTCACTTGCCTTCTGAGTCTGTCGCTCATAGTCTGTCGGCATACGCTCGACATACGTCGGGGGGCGATCAATAAAGTGTTCCATAAAGTGCTCTTGGACTTCCGTGGGTATTACCTCCTTTGGCGGCACGGTATTCTTTGCAAAAAAGGCTTTCACTTGGAGATCGCATTCAATTTTGTTTTCCTCTGGTGTCATGTCGTAAGGAAGCTTCCTTTCGGCCGGAGGCTCTGGTTTCTTCTTTGTCTTCTTCCGAAGAGGACTGCTGGTGGCCTTCCTCTTTCGGGAGCCCTTCTGGCTGGACCGCTGCCGGGGTGGAGTCGGCTCACGCGGCGGAGATCGATATCGATGATATGGACTCATGTCGTGCTCCGTCCCGAGGTTGGGAGCACTGCTCATGGCGAGGTGGGGAGGACTGCTGGCGAGGTGGGATGCCTCTCGAGGTGGGGACGACTGTGGGGGAGCTCGAGGTGGGGAGGACTGCTCGAGAGGTGACTGCTGGCGAGGTGGGGAGGACTGCTGGCGCTGCGATGCCTCTGGCTAGGATCCCTCGCGCTGCACATTGATACTCGGAGGAGCCGGTGGCCTTAGCGCCGAGTGTGGAAAGACGATGCAGTCCTTACTCCATAGAATGAGACCACGGCCAGCTTCTGCAAGTGTGGACTCCCCCTCACCTCTAGGGATGTCAAGCAATAGTTCATCATATCCTGGCTCTATTGCATCCACCGCGACACGAGCGTACCTAGCTGGAACCGGATTGCAATGCCAAAGAACATCAGGTGTATTTGGTAAAGCATAGGCCGTCGCGACCCGCACGTGTATGTTCTTCATTTTCTGGATTAGCTCACAAGATGTCTTCACACTGATATCATCCATGGGGGTGTGACCCAGTGTGCCCCAGTGGAACCCACGCTGCTTTTCGGCAGTGTAGATGGGACGGGTTCCCCTGCCTCCTGCTGCGGAGTTTCCCTTTGCTGGGTCAGCACCTGTATCTGCAGCTGCTACTGCTCGTACTTCTATTCCAACTTTGAAAGTCAGTCTGCTTCCACCTTCTTTTTGCTCGAACGGCTTTTATAATAGTCTTGCCATCCTACAAACCCCTCGTACCACGGAACAACGCCCATGCCTCGTGTTCGTCCTCCATGTTCGGAATTCCCAAGGGCGCGTGTCAGCTCGTCGTTCTTTCTATCGGGGTGAAACCGTCCTTCTTGGGAATCTTTTATTGCTTGAATCAACTCATCTGATGCATGCTTCAAACTGGCCAATGCAATAATCTTCCCTGTTGCTGGGTCCAACTTTCCCCCATGCGCAAAAAACCAATTCCTGCACCTCTTGGGCCAGTTGAAGGTTACTGGAGTGATCCCTTCGGCAAGCATCATATTCTCTAATGCATCCCACTTAGGAATGGCTGACTTGTATCCACCTGTCCCTAGTTTATGGTGATACTTTTTGCTCATCATTTATCTTATTGTTTGCTGACTTCTCTATAGCATCTATCGATGTCTTGTACTCGATAAATGCGTCCCAGTGATTTCTTACCTTCTCGTATATTTCTTTGAATTTGGGCGCGTTCTTGCCTTTAGTGTTGTACTCCGTCCATAATCTTTTCTTCAAAGTCTGGAACACGCCGGCCATCTGATGGAGAGCAAACTCCTTGACTTTGTTCCTTTGATGCTCCGAGAGAGAATCAGGTAGGGTGAAATGCTCCATGAGCTCTTGCCAAAGGGCATCTTTAATTCTTGTATCGACATAATTCATTCCTGGTTTTGGTTGTTTGGCTGAATCCATTCATGCATTGTAATTGGGACTCCGTCCCTAACAACCACTCCGCATTAACCCACAAATGTCTTGGCATTGGCTTCAGGGTGAGTCGGTTCGCCATTATGTTTGAAAGCATCAAGATTGAGCTTTATGTTGCCGTCCAATATTTTGGCACCGCCTTGTACATTTCTACTAGATTGGCTCGATCCGGAGGGCTGATAATTAAAATGAGAAAGATTTTTTAATATATATATATATACAAATCAATTAATACACATGTAATTATGACGTGCGTGTAAATCTTTAAGTGCTATGTAATGCTTTGCTTTATCTCTATGGTAGCAATAGTAGTAGAAGCATGTTGGGCGCGACAACCCCGATGGCAACACGTTTATGGAGATCATGGTGTCATGCCGGTGACGATGAAGATCATGCCGGTGCTTTCATGATGGAGATCAAAAGCACAAAATCATGGCCATATCATGTCACTTATGATTTGCATGTGATGTTAATCTTTTTATGCACCTTGTTTTGCTTAGAATGACGGTAGCATTATAAGGTGAGCCCTCACTTAATTTGAAGATAAACTGTGTTCTCCCCTAGTGTTCATTGTTGCGAAAGTTCGTCGTGTCGAGACACCATGTGATGATCGGGTGTGATAGACTCTACGTTCACATACAACGGGTGCAATCGAATTTTGCACGTGCAGAACACTCGAGTTAAACTTGACGAGCCTAGCATGTACGAACATGGCCTCGGAACACAAGAGACCGAAAGGTCGACTATGAGTCATATAGTAGATATGATCAACATAATGATGTTCACCATTGAAGCCACCTTAACTCACGTGATGATCGGACATGAGTTGGTGAATTTGGATCATGTGACACTTAGATGACCTGAGGGATGTCAATTTGAGTGGGAGCTTTAGTAATTTTATTAACTAAACTCATTATCTTGAACAATAGTCCAAGTAACCTTTGCATATTTATGTTGTAGATCAATGGCTCGTGTAGTAGCACCCCTGAATTTTAATGCGTTCCTAGAGAAAGCTAAGTTGAAAGATGATGGAAGTAACTTTGTTGATTGGGCCCGTAATCTGAGGATTATCCTCACGGCTTCCCAGAAACAATATGTCCTTGATGCACCGCTTGGTGACCAACGAGAAGACATGACCTCCAAAGACGTTAAGAACGTTTGTGAGGCTTGTGCTGGAGACTACTCAATAGTTTAGTGTGCAATATTGTATGGCTTAGAACCGGGACTTCAAAGATGTTTTTAATGTCATGGAGCATATGAGATGTTCTAGGAGTTGAAGTTTATCTTTCAGAAGAATGCCCGGATCGAGAGGTATGAGACCTCCGATAAATTCTATGCTTGCAAGATGGAGGAGAACGGGTCTATCAGTGAGCACATACTCAGAATGTCTGGGTATTCAAATCGTCTAGCGGAGTTGGGAATTACCCTTCCACCAGAGGCAATCACTGACAGAGTTCTTCAATCACTGTCAACTATAACATGCACGGGATGAACAAGTCAGTCGCCGAGCTGTTTGCGATGCTGAAAGTCGCTCAGTCTGAATTCCAGAAAGAACATCAAGTGTTGATGGTCAATAAAACCACTAGTTTCAAGAAAAATGGCAAGGGAAAGGCAAGAAGGGTAAAACCAAGAGGGATGGCAAAGCAGTTGCTACTCCTACAAAGATGCCTAAGCATGGAGCTAAGCCAGAAACTGAGTGGTTTCATTGCAAAGGAACTGGTCACTGGAAGCGGAACTGCCCCAAGTACCTGGCTGACAAGAAGGCGGCCAACGACAAAGAAGGTACATATGATATACATGTTATTGATGTGTACCTTACTAGCTCTCGTAGTATCGCCTGGGTATTTGATACTAGTTCGGTTGCTCACATTTGCAACTCAAAGCAGGAACTACGTAATAAACGAAGGCTGGCGAAGGACAAATTGATGATGCGCGTGGGAAATGGTTCCAAGGTTGATGTGATCACCGTCGGCACGCTCTCTCTTCGATTACCATCAGGATTAGTGATGAACCTGAATAATTGTTATTTAGTGCCTGCGTTAAGCATGAACATTATATCTGGATCTTGTTTATTGCGAGACGGTTACTCATTTAAATCAGAGAATAAAGGTTGTTCTATTTATATGAGTAATATCTTTTATGGTCATGCACCCAATGTTAGGTGTTTATTCATATTGAATCTTGATAGTGATGACACACATGTTCATAACATTGATGCCAAAAGATGTAGAGTTGATAATGATAGTACCACTTTCTTGTGGCACTGCCGTTTAGGTCATATTGGTGTAAAACGCATGAGGAAGCTCCATGCTGATGGACTTTTGGAGTCACTTGATTTTGAATCACTTGACACATGTGAACCATGCCTCATGGGCAAGATGACCAAAATGCCATTCTCTGGAACAATGGAACGGGCAAGTGACTTATTGGAAATCATACATACTGATGTGTGCGGTCCAATGAATGTTGTAGTGCATGGTGGATATCGTTATTTTCTCACCTTCACTGATGACTTATGTAGATATGGGTATATTTACTTAATGAAACACAAGTCTGAAACGTTTGAAAAGTTCAAGCAATTTCAGAGTGAAGTTGATAATCATCGTAACAAGAAGATTAAGTTCCTACAATCTGATTGAGGAGGTGAATATCTGAGTTATGAGTTTGGCAGTCACTTAAGACAATGTGGAATTGTTTCACAGTTGACACCGCCCCGAACACCACAGCGTAATGGTATGTCCGAACGTCGTAATTGAACCTTATTAGATATGGTGCATTCTATGATGTCTCTTGCTGATTTGCCACTATCATTTTGGGGTTATGCATTAGAGACAGCTGCATTCACTTTAAATAGGGCACCATCAAAATCCATTGAGATGATGCCATATGAACTGTCATTTGGCAAAAGGCCAAAGCGGAGAAATGCGTCTTCATTGGATACCTGAAAGAGATAGTTGGGTATACCTTCTATCGCAGATCCGAAGGGAAAGTGTTTGTCGCTAAAAATGGAACATTTCTTGAGAAAGAGTTTCTCTCGAAAAATTCAAGTGGGAGGAAAATAGAGCTTGATGAGGTTATTGAACCTTTACTTCAACCATGAAGTAGCACAGCGCAGAAAGATGTTTCTATGGAACCTACGACGATAGAAGAAGAAGTTAATGATGATGATCATGAAGCTTCGGATCAAGCTACTATTGAACCTCGTAGGTCGACAAGGGCGCGTACTACTCCTGAGTGGTACGGCAACCCTGTCTTGGAGGTCATGTTGTTAGACAACAATGAACCTACGAGCTATGGAGGAGCAGTGATGGGCTCGAATTCCGAGAAATAGTTAGAGGCCACGAAATCCAAGATGGGATCCATTTAAAACAAAGTATGGACTTTGGAATTATTACCTGAAGGGTAAAAGGCCATTCGGAACAAATGGATCTTTAAGAAGAAGACGGACGCAGATGGTAATGTCACCGTCTATAAAGCTCGACTTGTGGCAAAGGGGTTTTCACAAGTTCAAGGAGTTGACTACGATGAGACTTTCTCACCCGTAGCGATGCTTAAGTCTGTTAGAATCATGTTGGCAATAGCTGCTTATTTCGACTATGAAATTTGGCAGATCGACACCAAAACGGCGTTCCTCAACGGTTTCCTTGAGGAAGAGTTGTATATGATGCAACCCGAAGGTTTTGTCGATCCAGAGAATGCTGACAAAGTTTGCAAACTCCAGCGATCCATTTATGGACTGGTGCAAGCATCTCGGAGTTGGAATAAGCGCTTTGATGAGGTGATCAAAGCATTGGAGTTTATACAAGTTTATGGAGAATCTTGTATTTACAAGAAAGTGAGTGGGAGCTCTATAGCGTTTCTAGTATTATATGTGGATGACATATTGCTGATTGGAAACAATATAGAAATGCTGGAAAGTTTGAAGGAATATTAGAATAAGAGTTTTTCAAAGAAGGACCTAGGAGAAGCTGCTTTCATATTAGGCATTAAGATCTATAGAGATAGATCGAGACGCTTAATAGCCCTTTCACAGATCACATACATTGATAAGGTTTTGAAGAAGTTCAAAATGGATAAGTCCAAGAAGGGGTTCTTGCCTGTGTTACAAGGTGTGAAGTTGAGTAAGACTCAATGCCCAGTGACTACAGAAGATATAGAAAAGATGAGCATCATCCCCTATGCTTCGGCCATAGGCTCTATCATGTATGCAATGCTGTGCACAAGACCCGATGTCAGCCTTGCCATAAGTATGGCCGGAAGGTTTGAAAGTGATCCTAGAATGGAGCACTGGCAAGCGGTCAAGAATATCCTTAAGTACCTAAAAAGGACTAAGGAAATGTTTCTCATTTATGGAGGTGATGAAGAGCTCGTCGTAAAGGGTTACGTCGATGCAAGCTTCGACACTGATCCGGACGACTCTAAGTCGCAAATCGGATACGTATTTATTCTTGACGGGGGAGCGGTAAGCTGGTGCAGTTCCAAGAAAAGCGTGGTAGCTGATTCTACGTGCGAAGCGGAGTACATCGCAGCCTCGGAGGCCGCGAAGGAAGGTGTTTGGATGAAGCAGTTCATGACAGATCTTGGAGTAATGCCTAGTGCACTGAATCCAATGAACATTTCTGTGACAACACTGGTGCCGTTGCTCTAGCCAAGGAACCAAGGTTTCACAAGAGGACCAGACACATAAACCGACGCTTTAACTCCATCCGGTAATACATCGAGGAGAAGGACATAAATATTTGCAAAGTGCAGACAGATCTGAATGTTGCAGACCCGTTGACTAAACCTCTTCCAAGGGCTAAACATGATCAACATCAGAACTGCATGGGTATTCGATTCATTACCATGTAAATCACATAGTGATGTGAACTAGATTATTGACTCTAGTGCAAGTGGGAGACCGTTGGAAATATGCCCTAGAGGCAATAAATAAAGTGTTTATTATTATATTTCCTTGTTCATGATAATCGTTTATTATCCATGCTATAATTGTATTGATTGGAAACACATTGCATGTGTGGGTAAGTAGACAACACTGTTTCCCTAGTATGCCTCTAGTGAACTAGCTCGTTAATCAAAGATGGTCAAGGTTTCCTAGCCATTGACATGTGATGTCATTTGATAACAGGGTCGCATCATTAGGAGACTGATGTGATGGACAAGACCCAAACTACAAACGTAGCATATGATCATGTCAGTTTATTGGTACTGTTTTCTGCATGTCAAGTATATGTTCCTATGACCATGAGATCATGCAAATCACGGATATCGGAGGAGTGCCTTGTGTGTATCAAACGTTGCAACGTAACAGGGTGACTATAAAGGTGCTCTACAGGTATCTCCGATGGTGTCTGTTGAGTTGGCATGGATCGAGACTAGGATTTGTTACTCTGTGTGACAGAGAGGTATCTTGGGGCCCACTCGGTTATACAATATCACAATGAGCCTTGCAAGCAATGTGACTAATTGTTAGTTGTGGGATCTTGTATTATGAAACGAGTAAACAGACTTGCCAGTAACGAGGTTGAACTAGGTATGGAGATATCGACGATCGAATCTCGGGCAAGTAATATACCGAAGAACAAAGGGAACGTTATACGGGATTAACTGAATCCTTGACATAGAGGTTCGACCGATAAAGATCTTCATAGAATATGTAGGAACCAATATGGTCATCCAGGTCCCGCTATTGGTTATTGGCCATAGAGGTGTCTCGGTCATGTCTACATAGTTCTCGAACCCGCAGGGTCTGCACGCTTAAGGTTTTGGTGACGTTTCGGTAGTATAGAGTTATGTATGGTGGTGACCGAAGGTTGTTCAGAGTCACGGATGAGATCCCAGACGTCAAGAGGATCTCCGAAATGGTCCGTAGGTAAAGATTGATATATAGGAAGTCCTATTTTGGTCGCCGGAAAAGTTTTGGGCTCATCGGTAGTGTACCGGGAGTGCCGGGAGTGTACCGGGAGACCTCCGGGAGGGGTATTTCGACCCAAGAGGCTTTATGGGATGTGAGAGAGTTAATATCAGCCCTTAGTGGGCTGGTTGAAACTCCCACACAAGGCCCATGTGGCTCGAGAAGAAAACCCAAAAGGAAAAGGTGGAAAAGGGCAAAAAGGAAAAAAAAGGATGAATCCTAATCCTACTAGGAGTGGAGGAGGTGGACTCCTCCTCTCCTAGTTCGGCCGAAGCCTACAAGGCTTGGAGGCCAAGATGCCTACTCTCCTCCTCTCCTCCTATATATACTAGTGGATTTCTAGGGTTTTGCACTTCATTTTCAGCCACGTGCAAACCCTAATCTCTAGTGCATAGTTTCTCCTCTAGATTGGATTTCTGCAGTGCTTAGGTGAAGCCCTGCCGGAATTGCTCCACCACCATCGACGGAGCACCGTTATGCTGCCAGCGAACTCTTCTACCTCTCCGCTCTCTCTTGCTGGATCAAGACGGCAGTGATCTAGTTCGTGGGACGGATCATGATCAGGTTCGCGGGACGGTTCGTGATTAGATCGCAGGACGGATCGTGATTGGATCGCAGGATGCATGACGATTTGGATCGTGAAGACGTTCGACTACACCAACCGCGTTACTTAACGCTTCCCTCTTAGCGATCTACAAGGGTACGTAGATCCACTCTCCCTCTCGTAGATGTTCATCACCATGGATAGATCTGCGTGTGCGTAGGAAATTTTTTGTTTCCCATGCAACGTTCCCCAACAGGACTAGGGATATTACCTCCCACGGAGGTCCCTGAACCTGGGTACATCGTGTTTCTTCACCACTTGTGCCTAATCTCGCATCGGGAGTCCGTTGGCGTCCTTCGGCCCCAACCACCTTCGATAAGCCTACCCAATGCATTTGTCGTGAGAAATCGATGACAGTTGGCACCCACCATGGGGGCGTACGCGGTGCCGGCCGGATTCATCCTTCGGACGGGACCCCTCGCCATTCCCCACCACCACCGCACGTCCAGGCGAAACTGCAGGCTAGTGAGGCTTGCTCCGGCAGGTCCTGCGGGCAGAATCATCGACCTCAAGCTCGACATCGACGTGCTCACCAAGCGCTTAGGCAGGCTAAGCCTTGCCGAAGCGCCGGTCGCTGACGAGAACCCTAGCCAGTAGCTCAACTATGCCGACCCGCCCACGGCTATAGGCGCACTCGCTGCGACCCAGTCCAGTAGCTCTCACGTCCACATGGGAGCGATGGCCATCGTCTCCTCCACCTCCTCCGGTCGTGCACGGTCCAAGGCCGATGACGCCACGGCCTGTTTCGGCACCTCCGATCCGCTCGGCACGGCCCTTCGGCGCCTGAGCACCCCCATTGCCCCGACGGCAAACCCTGACATCGCCAGAGCCTTCTGTTCGAGGATGCCAGTGCCCTCGTGGGCACGCGGTGAAGCATGGAGGCCGCTCAGCGGGTATACGCCTCCACCTATGGTCTCACCCCGGCTGGCACCGAGCCCAGCTGGCATGGGGCTATGCGCGACCGCGGTCGCATGGTCGCCGAAATCTTGGGCGGCAACATGCCCGTCTATGACACCCGTGCGGCCAACCTGCGGGCCGTCAAGGTAGCCTACGAGGATTTGACTACCTTGGAAGGCGAAGAACATGCCGCCCATGAGCGTCACATCAAGGACCTCATTGACGCCGCCGACGCGTAGCAGCATCAGCTCGCGGCGGGCGGCGCTGCCTCCGTAGCACAAGGGCACGGGGAATGCTGGCCATCACTCGGCTCAGCACTCGTGTTCCCCTTGCACCTCCGGTCGCCGGTTCGAGGCAAGCAACCTCCAGCACTCTTAGCTGTCGGGGAATGAGCAGCCGGCTCTAAACAGCCAGTGCACCAACAACCTGCCTAAAAGCAGCCGCTACCACGAGGCGTCTGCTGCCGGCGCAGCTGTGGGCATTTGCCGCCCCCGCGACGTGAGCCGGAACTCTCGGCCTGGCTCGGCCCCACAATGAGAATGATGCCCGTCTCCTTATCAACTGGCTCGTGCAGTTGGCCCTCGTCGAGGAGGAGGGCTCGATTGGCCCGACAAGCTTCGGCCCTCAGATCCGCAACGAGCCGTTCCCGACCGGCTTCATGCTCCCCCGAGACACTTCAAAGTACAACGGGGCGCCAAACCCAAAGTCTGGGTGATCGACTACACCACCACAGTCAACATCGCCAGGGGGAACAAGCACGTAGCTGTCTGCTACGCTCCCCACAAGCTGATCGGCTCTACCTGCACCTGGCTCAACAGCCTGGCAGCAGGCAACTTGAACACCTGGACGAACTTCGAGGATGCCTTAATTTGTCCTCAACTTCACCGGCACCTACAAGCGGCCTAGTCGCCCCGGTGAACTAGCCATGTGCGTTTAGGGGCCGGATGAGTCCCTCGGCGACTACCTCACCCGGTGGACCGAGCTCCGCAACTCCTATGACGGGGTGCATGAGGTGCAAGCCATACATTACTGCATCGAAGGCTATCGTGATGGCACCCCCTCAAGCACAAGCTCCTGTGCTCTAGGCCTCCTATGCTAGCCGAGCTCATGACCAAGGCGGACAAGTACGCCACGGCCGATTCCGCCATTTGTCTTAAGACGACTCCACCCACCAAGGCAACGCCGATGCCGATAGCGTCCTGACCGGTTGCCGACAACCGGCAGCCGCAGAACAACAAGCGCAAGAATGACTGGTCCGACTCCCACTATGGGAGCTGGCAGGTTGACACCATCGGGGAGCAGGAGCCGGATATCCAGTCTTCCAGCCAGGGCCAGCGTACTAGCAAGGATGCCTGACAGACCAAGCTCACGTTCGAACAGATGCTTAACCTCCCCTGCAAGAACCACTCTAGGGGCAAGCCCTCCACGCACATGGTCCGGCAATGCAGCTTCTCATAGCTACTGGACCGCGGGGGACGGCCTTCTGGCTCCTCCCGCGCCGCCAGCCCGTGCGTCGGCCCCGGCACCAGCTACCGCCCCGGCGCCGGCTCCAGCTCCGGCCCAGAACGACAGTCGCCTAAACGACCAATTCCCCAACCAGGATGGTTGCTACGTCGTCTTCACCAGTGAATAGACAAGCAAACATGCTCAACGCCGGCTCCATCGTGAGGTGAACGCCACCATGTCGGCAACTCCCCTGTTTATGCACTGGTCGGAGAAGCCGGTCACCTGGTGCCGGGCAAATCACCCGGCTGTGATGTCGAGTCCCAGCAGCTATGCCCTGGTCCTCGACCCCACCATTGCCACCAAGAAGCACACCTTCCGCTTCTCATGGGTGTTGATTGATTGTGGCAGTAGCATCAACATCCTCTACCTCTACACGATGCGCAAGCTGGGGTTGAAAATAGTAGAACTTCAGGCAAGCCGAATGGTTTTCCACGACATCGTGCCAGGAAAGTCCTGCTCCCCTATCAAAAAGATCCAGCTCGACATCCTCTTCAGCAGCCCCAGACTTCTGACGCGAGCCGGTGGTATTTGAGGAAGTGGACCTCGCAAGTCCCTACCACGCGCTGCTGGGCCGGCCGGCTCTCGTCAAGTTCATGGTGATCCCCCATGACGCCTACCTCAAGCTCAAGATGCCGGGCCCCAAGGGAATCATCACCATCCCGGGAAACTACAAGATGTCGCTCGAGTGCGCTCGAGATGGCAGCCGTATGGCCAACGCCCTAGAGATAGCCGAGGAAAAGCGGTAGCTCGACCGGCTCGTGGCCCTTGTTGCCAGCCCGCCGGGCGTGCCGTCTCCTCCCTCGCAGTCGGTTAGCGAGGCCTCCTTCTAGCCGTCCGAGGACACCAAGCAGATCCTGCTCGACCCGGCCAACCCCGCTCAGTGCATCACCATCGGGTCCCGCCTCGACAATAAATAGGAAGGCGAGCTCGTCGACTTCTTCCATGACAACCAGTACATCTTTGCATGGTCCCCCAAGGACATGTCGGGTGTTCCGAGGAAGTTCGCCGAGCACAAACTACATGTCCGGTCGGACGCTAAACCAGTCAAGCAACCCCTACACCGTTTCTCTAAGGACAAGCGGTGCACTATAGGAGAAGAGATCGCCCGGCTCCTTGCAGCCGGCTTCATCATGGAAGTTTTCTAGCCGGACTGACTAGCCAACCCAGTCCTGGTGTTGAAGAAGAACAAGAGATGGTGCATGTGCATCGACTACACCAGCCTCAACAAGGCGTGCCCCAAGGACCCATTCACCCTGCTGTAGATCAATCAAGTCATCGACTCCATGGTGGCTGCGATTTGCTGTCCTTCTTTGATGCCTACTCCGGCTACCACGAGATCAAGTTGGAGCCGGAGGACCGGCTCAAAACCACCTTCATCACGCCTTTTGAGGCCTACTGCTACATCACCATGTCCTTCGGCCTGAAGAACACGTGCGCCACCTTCTAGCAGTGCAAGAAGAAGTGCCTCTTGCCTCAGATAGGTAGGAACGTCCACGTCTATGTGGACTACATCGTCGTTAAGACCAAGAAGCACTTCAGCCTCCTCGACGATCTCTGGGAGACCTTCGCGAACCTGCACGAGTACAAGATCAAGCTCAACCCAGAGAAGTGTGTCTTAGGCGTCCCGGCTGGCCAGCTGCTGGGTTTCTTTGTTTCCTCTTGCGGCATCAATGCCAACCCGGAGAATATCAGTGCAATCGAGCGCATGCGCAAGCCAACCCGACTCCACGACGTCTAGAAGTTCACTGGCTGCCTTGCTTCACTAAGCCGGTTCGTTAGCCGGCTGGGGGAGAAGGCCCTGTCACTCAACGAGCTCCTTCGCAAGATGGCCCTGGTCGAGCCGGGCCACATGAAGAAGCCGGGCATGTCCGACTGGCCCGACGAGGCGGACAAGGCCTTCCACAGCCTCAAGTGGGCTCCCACCCGCGCGCCCATCCTTGCCGCGTCGGCTGAGACGGAGCCGTTGCTCGCCTACATCATGGCGACCACTCGCATCATCAATGTTGTCTTGGTGATCAAGCGACAGGAGGAGGGAAAATACCTGCCGGTCCAACGCCCCGTCTACTACCTCAACGAGGTCCTCTCCGCCTCCAAGCAAAACTACACCCACTACCATAAGATGTGCTACGGCATTTATTTCGATGCCAAGAAGGTCAAGCAGTACTTCTAGGAGCACACAATCACCATGGTGATCACAGCCCCGCTCGGCGAGATCGTGAGTGGCTGGGACTCCACCGGTTGGATCACCAAATGGGTGGCTGGGACTCCGTGTATAGGGCGACCCGAGGCGAATCAAACTCGATGTCGGTGGGGATGATTGCCTCGGACCCATACACAAGGAACAAGGAAGTGTAGACGGTTGAACGGTTTGGGGTGGTTCTGAGAATCCAAAGGACGGCCGGGAGCTCGTCGATCCAGAAGCCGGCCAACCTCACCAGCTGCATCACGAGCCGAGGCTTGATGCCGGACAGGATGAGGCCGTTCGCCCTATCGACCTGGCCGTTTGACTGTGTATGAGCGACGAAGGCTAGGTCGAGCTGAATTCCTTGCTTGGAGCAGAAGCGCGCGAGTGTGCCCATGGCAAAGTTGGTTCTTGTTGGAAATATGCCCTAGAGGCAATAATAAAATGGTTATTATTGTATTTCCTTGTTCATGATAATTGTCTATTGTTCATGCTATAATTGTGTTAACCGGAAACCATAATACATGTGTGAATACATAGACCACAACATGTCCCTAGTGAGCCTCTAGTTGACTAGCTCGTTGATCAATAGATGGTCACGGTTTCATGGCCATGGACATTGGATGTCGTTGATAACGGGATCACATCATTAGGAGAATGATGTGATGGACAAGACCCAATCCTAAGCATAGCACAAAGATCGTGTAGTTCGTTTGCTAAAGCTTTTCAATGTCAAGTGTCATTTCCTTAGACCATGAGATTGTGTAACTCCCGGATACCGTAGGAATACTTTGGGTGTGCCAAACGTCACAACGTAACTGGGTGGCTATAAAGGTACGCTACGGGTATCTCCGAAAGTATCTGTTGGGTTGGCACGAATCGAGACTGGGATTTGTCACTCCGTGTGACGGAGAGGTATCTCTAGGCCCACTCGGTAAGACATCATCATAATGAGCTCAATGTGACTAAGGAGTTAGCCACGGGATGATGTATTACGGAACGAGTAAAGAGACTTGCCAGTAACGAGATTGAACAAGGTATGGGGATACCGACGATCGAATCTCGGGCAAGTATCATACCGATAGACAAAGGGAATTGTATACGGGATTGATTGAATCCTTGACATCGTGGTTCATCCGATGAGATCATCGTGGAGTACGTGGGAGCCAACATGGGTATCCAGATCCCGCTGTTGGTTATTGACCGGAGAGGTGTCTCGGTCATGTCTACGTGTCTCCCGAACCCGTAGGGTCTACACACTTAAGGTTCGATGACGCTAGGGTTATAGGGAAAAGGTATACGTGATTACCGAAGGTTGTTCGGAGTCCCGGATGAGATCCCAGACGTCACGAGGAGCTCCGGAATGGTCCGGAGGTAAAGATTGATATATAGGAAGTCCAGTTTCGGTCACCGGAAAGTTTTCGGGCTCATCGGTATTGTACCGGGAGTGCCGGGAGGGTGCCGGAGGACCCCCGGGAGGGGTGTGACGACCAGAGGACTTCATGGGCTGTTAGATAAAGTGTGTCAGCCCTTATTGGGCTGGGAAATACTTTTGCTAAAGGCCCATGTGGCTGGAGATAAGGAGATAAGGCAAAAAGGATTTAAAAGGAGGAGATCCACCTCCCTTGTGGGAGGTGGACTCTCCCTTTAATTCGGCCGGCCATCTCCTCTTTGGAGTAGAGGCCAAGCCAGCCCTCCACGTCCCTCCTCCTATATATACTTGAGGTTTTGGATGTTTTGAGACAGGATTTGATCTCTCTCTCTCACGGCGAAGCCCTACCTCTCTTCTTCCTCCTCCGCAGCGCTTAGGCGAAGCCCTGTCGGAATACCTTGCTACTCCACCACCACCACGCCGTCGTGCTGCTGTTGGAGCCCTTCCCCAACCTCTCCTTCCTCCTTGCTGGATCAAGGTGTTGGAGACGTCACCGGGCTGCACGTGTGTTGAACGCGGAGGTGCCGTCCGTTCGGCACTTGATCGGATCTACCGCGATCTGAATCGCTGCGAGTACGACTCCATCAACCGCGTTCTTGTAACGCTTCCGCTTAGCGATCTTCAAAGGTATGAAGATGCAATCTCTCCCCTCTCGTTGCTGGTTTCTCCATAGATAAATCTTGGTGAACGTAGGAAAATTTTGATTTACTACTACGTCTCCCAACAGTGGTATCAGAGCTAGGTCTATGCGTAGAATCTATGCACGAGTAGAACACAAAGCAGTTGTGGGCGTCAATTTTGTTAATATGCTTGCCGTTACTAGTCTTATCTTGATTCGACGGTATTGTGGGATGAAGCGGCCCGGACCAACCTTACACGTACGCTTACGTGAGACCGGTTCCACCGCCTGACATGCACTAGTTGCATAAGGTGGCTAGCGGGTGTCTGTCTCTCCCACCTTAGTCGGATTGGATTCGATGAAAAGGGTCCTTATGAAGGGTAAATAGCAATTGGCATATCACGTTGTGGTTTTGGCGTAGGTAAGAAACGTTCTTGCTAGAAAACTATAGCAACCACGTAAAAACTTGCAACTACAAATTAGAGGACGTCTAACTTGTTTTTGCAGCATATGCCTTGTGATGTGATATGGCCAGAAGGATGTGATGTGATGCATTGTGATGTATGAGATTGATCATGTTCTTTGTAATAGGGTTCACGACTTGCATGTCGATGACTATGACAACCGGCAGGAGCCATAGGAGTTGTCTTACATTATTGTATGACCTGCGTGTCAATCATAAACGCCATGTAATTACTTTACTTTATTGCTAAGCGTTAGCCATAGTAGTAGAAGTAATAGTTGGCGAGACAACTTCATGAAGACACAATGATGAAGATCATGATGATGGAGATCATGGTGTCGTGCCGGTGACAATGATGATCATCGTGCCCCGAAGATGGAGATCATAGGAGCAAGATGATGTTGGCCATATCATGTCACTATATTGATTGCATGTGATGTTTATCATGTTTACATCTTATTTGCATAGAACGACGGTAGTAAATAAGATGATCTCTCAATAAAATTTCAAGAAAGGTGTTCACCCTAACTGTGCACCGTTGCTAAGGATCGTCGTTCCGAAGCACCACGTGATGATCGGGTGTGATAGGTTCTAACGTTCGCATACAACGGGTGTAAGCCAGATTTACACATGTGAAACACTTAGGTTGACTTGACGAGCCTAGCATGTACAGACATGGCCTCGGAACACGGAAGACCGAAAGGTCGAACATGAGTCGTATAGAAGATACGATCAACATAGAGATGTTCACCATGGATGACTAGTCCGTCTCACGTGATGATCGGACACGGGCTAGTTGACATGGATCATGTATCACTTGGAAGACTAGAGAGATGTCTATCTAAGTGGGGGTTCATTAATAATTTGATTAAATGAACTTAATTATCATGAACTTAGTCTAAAATGTCCTTGCAAATTATGTCGTAGATAGCTCGCGCTGTAGCTCCACAGTTTTATTGATACAATCCTAGAGAAAAGTAAGTTGAAAGTTGATGGTAGCAATAATGCGGACTGGGTCCGTGATCTGAGGATTGTCCTCATTGCTGCACAGAAAGCTTATGTTTTTGATGTACCGCTAACTGCATCACTCCCTCAAGCATTGTCTGTAGATGTTGTGAACATATGACAGGCACTTTTTGATGACTACGTGATAGTTCAGTGCGTCATGCATTACGGCTTAGAATTGAGGCTTCAAACTGTTTTGAACGTCACAGAACATATGAGATGTTCTAGGAGCTGAGATTGTGATCTCAAGCTCGTGCCTATGTTGAGAGGTATGAGACCTCCAACAAGATTCTTTGCCTGCAAGATAAAGGAGAATAGCTTAATCGGTGAGCGTGTTCTCAGATTGTCTGGGTGCTACAATCACTTGAATCAAGTGGGAGTTAATCTTCCAGATGAGATAGTGATTAATGCAGTTCTCCAAGTCACTGCCACCAAGCTACTAGAGCTTCGTGATGAACTATAACATGCCAGGGATGGATAAGATAATCCCTGAGTTGTTCGTGATGTTTGACACCACGAAGGTAGAAATCAGTAAGGAGCATCAAGTGTTGATGGTTAAGTGAAAACCACTAGTTTCAAAAGGGGCAAGGGCAAGAAGGGAAAAACTTCAGGAATGGCAAGCCAGTTGTTGCTCTAGTGAAGAAACCCAAGGTTGAGCCCGAACCCGAGACTAAGTGCTTCTGTTATGAGGAGAATGTTCGCTGAAGCGGAAAAACCCTAGATGATTGGTAGATAAGAAGGCTGGTAATGTCAATGGAAGTATATTTGATATACGTGTTAGTGATGTGTACCTTGCTGGTACTCCTAGTAGCACCTGGGTATTAGATACCGGTTCGGTTGCTAAGTGTTAGCAACTCGAAATAAAAGCTACAGAGTAAATGGAGACTAGCTAGGTGAAAGGTGACGATGTGTGTTGGAAGTATTTCCAAGATTGATGTGATCACCATCGCACGCTCTCTCTACCTTCAGGATTTGTGATAAACCTAAATAAATGTTATTTGGTGTTTGCGTTGAGCATAAACGTGATTAGATCATGATTAGTGCGATACGGTTATTCATATAAGTTAGAGAATAATGGTTATTCTGTTTACATGGATAATGCCTTCAATGGTCATGCACCCACTCGAAATGGTTTATCGAATCATGATCGTAGTAGTACACATATTCATAACATTGGTACCAAAAGATACAAAGTTAATAATGATAGTACCACATGCTTGTGGCACTGCCACGTAATGTCATATTGGTATAAATCGCATGAAGAAACTCCATGATGATGGATGTTTTTTGACTCACTCGATTTCGAATCGGTTGAGACATGCGAGCCATGCCTCTTGGGCAAGATGACTGAGACCCCGTCATCCAATATGATGGAGCGGGCAAGTGGCTTATTGGAATTAATACATGTTGATGTATGTGGTCCAATGAGTGTTGAAACACACAGTGGATATCGTTGTTTTTCTTTACCTTCACTGATGATTTGAGTAAATATGGGGATATTTACTTAATGAAACACGAATCTGAAATGTTTGAAAGGTTCAAGGAGTTTCAGAGTGAAGTTAAAGATCATCGTGACAAGAAGATAAATGTCTATGATATGATCATGGAGGTGAATATCTAAGTTACGAGTTTGGTATGCAATTTTAGACAATGTGGAAATTGTTTCACAGCTCACGCCTCCTGGAACACCATAGTGTGATGGTGTGTTCGAACGTCGTAGTCGTGCTCTATTGGATATAGTGAGTACTATGATGTCTCTTATCGTTTTACCACTATCGTTATGGGGTTATGCATTAAAGACAAATCCATTCACTTTAACAGGGCACCATCTAAGTCTGTTGAGATGACACCGTGAGAATTATGGTTTGATAGAAGCCTAAGCTGTCATTTCTTAATGTTTGGGGCTGCGACGCTTATGTGAAAATGGGTTTTTCACCTAGCGAGCTCGAACCCAAAGTAGACAAATGCATCTTCATAGAATACCCTAATGAGACATTGGGTATACCTTCTATCTCAGATCCAAGCGCAAAATGTATTTGTAGCTAAGAACGGGTCCTTTCTTGAGAAAGAGTTTCTCTCGAAAGAATTGAGTGGGAGGAAGATAGAACTTGATAAGGTTGTTGAACCTTTGTTTCATCCAGAGAATAGCGCAACACAGAAAGATGTTTCTGTAGAGCCTACTCAGTTGAAAAGGAAGTTAATGATGATGATCATGAAGCTTCGGATCAAGTCACTATCGAACCTCGTAGGTCGACAAGGACGCGTACTGCTCCTGAGTAGTACGACAACCCTGTCTTGGAAATCATGTTGTTGGACAGCGATGAACCTACGAACTATGGAGAAGCGATGGTGGGCCCGGATTCCAACAAATGGCTAGGAGCCATGAAATCCGAGAAAGGTCCATGTATGAAAACCAAGTATGGACTTTGGTAGACTTGCCTGTTGAATGGCGGGTCATTGAGTACAAATGGACCTTTGAGATAAACATAGACGCTAATGGTGAAATGTCACCGTTTATAAAGCTCGACTTGTCGCAAAGAAGTTTCCGCCAAGTTCAAGGAGTTGACTGCAATGAGATTGTCTCATCTGTAGCGATGCTAAACGTCTATTAAAATTTTGTTAGCAGTTGCTGCATTTTTCGATTATGAAATCTGGCAGATGGATGACAAAACAAGGTTTCCGTAATGGTTTCTGTGAGGAAGAGTTGTATGTGATACAACCAGAAGGTTTTGTCAATCCTAAGGATGCTAATAATATGCAAACTCCAGCGATCCTTCTATGGACTGGAGCAAGCATCTCGGAGTTGGAATATATGCTTTGATGAGGTGATCAAAGTGTTTAAGTTTATACAATGTTTATGAGAAACTTGTATTTGCAAGAAAGTGAGTGGGAGCACTATGGAATTTCTTATAAGAATATGTAGTTGACATATTATTGATCGGAAATGATGTAGAATTTCTGGAAGAGCATGAAGGGTTGTTTGAATTTTTTTTTTCAAAGGAAGACCCAGATAAAGCTACTATTTTATTAAGCATCAAGATCTATAGGGATAGATCTATTCGCTTGATAAGTTTTTTCGACGAAGACATACCTTGACAAGTTTTTGAAGGAGTTCAAAATAGATGGGTCAAAGAAGGAGTTCTTGACTGTATTGTAAGGTGTGAAATTGAGTAAGACTCAATACCCGACCACGGCAGAAGATAAATAAGAGATGAGTGTCATCTCCTATGCTTTAGCCATAGGCTCTATATAGTATGCCATGCTGTGTGCCGCACCTGTGTGTGCCTTGCCATGAGTCTGTCAAGGGGTACAAGAGTAATCCAAGAGTGGATCACTAGACAGCGGTCAAAGTTAGCCTTAGTAACTTGAGAACTAAGGAAATATTTCTCGATTATGGAGGTGATAAAGAGTTCATCGTAAAGTGTTACGATGATGCAAGCTTTAAAACCAATCCGGATGACTCTTAGTAGAAATCCAGCTACGTATAGTGGAGCACCATTTGGAATAGCTCCAAGTGGAGCGTGGGAGCAGTATCTACAAATATGAAATGGAAAGTTTGCAAAGGTACACACGGATCTGAATGTCGCAGACCCGCTGACTAAAAACCTCTTTCACGAGCAGAACATGAACAAACCCCAGAACTTATTGGGTGTTAATCACATGATGATATGATCACATGGTGATGTAAGTGTTAATCACATGGTGATGTGAACTAGATTATTGACTCTAGTGCAAGTGGGAGACTGTTGGAAATATGCCCTAGAGGCAATAATAAAATGGTTATTATTGTATTTCCTTGTTCATGATAATTGTCTATTGTTCATGCTATAATTGTGTTAACCGGAAACCATAATACATGTGTGAATACATAGACCACAACATGTCCCTAGTGAGCCTCTAGTTGACTAGCTCGTTGATCAATAGATGGTCACGGTTTCATGGCCATGGACATTGGATGTCGTTGATAACGGGATCACATCATTAGGAGAATGATGTGATGGACAAGACCCAATCCTAAGCATAGCACAAAGATCGTGTAGTTCGTTTGCTAAAGCTTTTCAATGTCAAGTGTCATTTCCTTAGACCATGAGATTGTGTAACTCCCGGATACCGTAGGAATACTTTGGGTGTGCCAAACGTCACAACGTAACTGGGTGGCTATAAAGGTACGCTACGGGTATCTCCGAAAGTATCTGTTGGGTTGGCACGAATCGAGACTGGGATTTGTCACTCCGTGTGACGGAGAGGTATCTCTAGGCCCACTCGGTAAGACATTATCATAATGAGCTCAATGTGACTAAGGAGTTAGCCACGGGATGATGTATTACGGAACGAGTAAAGAGACTTGCCAGTAACGAGATTGAACAAGGTATGGGGATACCGACGATCGAATCTCGGGCAAGTATCATACCGATAGACAAAGGGAATTGTATACGGGATTGATTGAATCCTTGACATCGTGGTTCATCCGATGAGATCATCGTGGAGTACGTGGGAGCCAACATGGGTATCCAGATCCCGCTGTTGGTTATTGACCGGAGAGGTGTCTCGGTCATGTCTACGTGTCTCCCGAACCCGTAGGGTCTACACACTTAAGGTTCGATGACGCTAGGGTTATAGGGAAAAGGAATACGTGATTACCGAAGGTTGTTCGGAGTCCCGGATGAGATCCCAGACGTCACGAGGAGCTCCGGAATGGTCCGGAGGTAAAGATTGATATATAGGAAGTCCAGTTTCGGTCACCGGAAAGTTTTCGGGCTCATCGGTATTGTACCGGGAGTGCCGGGAGGGTGCCGGAGGACCCCCGGGAGGGGTGTGACGACCAGAGGACTTCATGGGCTGTTAGATAAAGTGTGTCAGCCCTTATTGGGCTGGGAAATACTTTTGCTAAAGGCCCATGTGGCTGGAGATAAGGAGATAAGGCAAAAAGGATTTAAAAGGAGGAGATCCACCTCCCTTGTGGGAGGTGGACTCTCCCTTTAATTCGGCCGGCCATCTCCTCTTTGGAGTAGAGGCCAAGCCAGCCCTCCACGTCCCTCCTCCTATATATACTTGAGGTTTTGGATGTTTTGAGACAGGATTTGATCTCTCTCTCTCACGGCGAAGCCCTACCTCTCTTCTTCCTCCTCCGCAGCGCTTAGGCGAAGCCCTGTCGGAATACCTTGCTACTCCACCACCACCACGCCGTCGTGCTGCTGTTGGAGCCCTTCCCCAACCTCTCCTTCCTCCTTGCTGGATCAAGGTGTTGGAGACGTCACCGGGCTGCACGTGTGTTGAACGCGGAGGTGCCATCCGTTCGGCACTTGATCGGATCTACCGCGATCTGAATCGCTGCGAGTACGACTCCATCAACCGCGTTCTTGTAACGCTTCCGCTTAGCGATCTTCAAAGGTATGAAGATGCAATCTCTCCCCTCTCGTTGCTGGTTTCTCCATAGATAAATCTTGGTGAACGTAGGAAAATTTTGATTTACTACTACGTCTCCCAACAGTGGTATCAGAGCTAGGTCTATGCGTAGAATCTATGCACGAGTAGAACACAAAGCAGTTGTGGGCGTCGATTTTGTTAATATGCTTGCCGTTACTAGTCTTATCTTGATTCGACGGTATTGTGGGATGAAGCGGCCCGGACCAACCTTACACGTACGCTTACGTGAGACCGGTTCCACCGCCTGACATGCACTAGTTGCATAAGGTGGCTAGCGGGTGTCTGTCTCTCCCACCTTAGTCGGATTGGATTCGATGAAAAGGGTCCTTATGAAGGGTAAATAGCAATTGGCATATCACGTTGTGGTTTTGGCGTAGGTAAGAAACGTTCTTGCTAGAAAACTATAGCAACCACGTAAAAACTTGCAACTACAAATTAGAGGACGTCTAACTTGTTTTTGCAGCATATGCCTTGTGATGTGATATGGCCAGAAGGATGTGATGTGATGCATTGTGATGTATGAGATTGATCATGTTCTTTGTAATAGGGTTCACGACTTGCATGTCGATGACTATGACAACCGGCAGGAGCCATAGGAGTTGTCTTACATTATTGTATGACCTGCGTGTCAATCATAAACGCCATGTAATTACTTTACTTTATTGCTAAGCGTTAGCCATAGTAGTAGAAGTAATAGTTGGCGAGACAACTTCATGAAGACACAATGATGGAGATCATGATGATGGAGATCATGGTGTCGTGCCGGTGACAATGATGATCATCGTGCCCCGAAGATGGAGATCATAGGAGCAAGATGATGTTGGCCATATCATGTCACTATATTGATTGCATGTGATGTTTATCATGTTTACATCTTATTTGCATAGAACGACGGTAGTAAATAAGATGATCTCTCAATAAAATTTCAAGAAAGGTGTTCACCCTAACTGTGCACCGTTGCTAAGGATCGTCGTTCCGAAGCACCACGTGATGATCGGGTGTGATAGGTTCTAACGTTCGCATACAACGGGTGTAAGCCAGATTTACACATGTGAAACACTTAGGTTGACTTGACGAGCCTAGCATGTACAGACATGGCCTCGGAACACGGAAGACCGAAAGGTCGAACATGAGTCGTATAGAAGATACGATCAACATAGAGATGTTCACCATGGATGACTAGTCCGTCTCACGTGATGATCGGACACGGGCTAGTTGACATGGATCATGTATCACTTGGAAGACTAGAGAGATGTCTATCTAAGTGGGGGTTCATTAATAATTTGATTAAATGAACTTAATTATCATGAACTTAGTCTAAAATGTCCTTGCAAATTATGTCGTAGATAGCTCGCGCTGTAGCTCCACAGTTTTATTGATACAATCCTAGAGAAAAGTAAGTTGAAAGTTGATGGTAGCAATAATGCGGACTGGGTCCGTGATCTGAGGATTGTCCTCATTGCTGCACAGAAAGCTTATGTTTTTGATGTACCGCTAACTGCATCACTCCCTCAAGCGTTGTCTGTAGATGTTGTGAACATATGACAGGCACTTTTTGATGACTACGTGATAGTTCAGTGCGTCATGCATTACGGCTTAGAATTGAGGCTTCAAAATGTTTTGAACGTCACAGAACATATGAGATGTTCTAGGAGCTGAGATTGTGATCTCAAGCTCGTGCCTATGTTGAGAGGTATGAGACCTCCAACAAGATTCTTTGCCTGCAAGATAAAGGAGAATAGCTTAATCGGTGAGCGTGTTCTCAGATTGTCTGGGTGCTACAATCACTTGAATCAAGTGGGAGTTAATCTTCCAGATGAGATAGTGATTAATGCAGTTCTCCAAGTCACTGCCACCAAGCTACTAGAGCTTCGTGATGAACTATAACATGCCAGGGATGGATAAGATAATCCCTGAGTTGTTCGTGATGTTTGACACCACGAAGGTAGAAATCAGTAAGGAGCATCAAGTGTTGATGGTTAAGTGAAAACCACTAGTTTCAAAAGGGGCAAGGGCAAGAAGGGAAAAACTTCAGGAATGGCAAGCCAGTTGTTGCTCTAGTGAAGAAACCCAAGGTTGAGCCCGAACCCGAGACTAAGTGCTTCTGTTATGAGGAGAATGTTCGCTGAAGCGGAAAAACCCTAGATGATTGGTAGATAAGAAGGCTGGTAATGTCAATGGAAGTATATTTGATATACGTGTTAGTGATGTGTACCTTGCTGGTACTCCTAGTAGCACCTGGGTATTAGATACCGGTTCGGTTGCTAAGTGTTAGCAACTCGAAATAAAAGCTACAGAGTAAATGGAGACTAGCTAGGTGAAAGGTGACGATGTGTGTTGGAAGTATTTCCAAGATTGATGTGATCACCATCGCACGCTCTCTCTACCTTCAGGATTTGTGATAAACCTAAATAAATGTTATTTGGTGTTTGCGTTGAGCATAAACGTGATTAGATCATGATTAGTGCGATACGGTTATTCATATAAGTTAGAGAATAATGGTTATTCTGTTTACATGGATAATGCCTTCAATGGTCATGCACCCACTCGAAATGGTTTATCGAATCATGATCGTAGTAGTACACATATTCATAACATTGGTACCAAAAGATACAAAGTTAATAATGATAGTACCACATGCTTGTGGCACTGCCACGTAATGTCATATTGGTATAAATCGCATGAAGAAACTCCATGATGATGGATGTTTTTTGACTCACTCGATTTCGAATCGGTTGAGACATGCGAGCCATGCCTCTTGGGCAAGATGACTGAGACCCCGTCATCCAATATGATGGAGCGGGCAAGTGGCTTATTGGAATTAATACATGTTGATGTATGTGGTCCAATGAGTGTTGAAACACACAGTGGATATCGTTGTTTTTCTTTACCTTCACTGATGATTTGAGTAAATATGGGGATATTTACTTAATGAAACACGAATCTGAAATGTTTGAAAGGTTCAAGGAGTTTCAGAGTGAAGTTAAAGATCATCGTGACAAGAAGATAAATGTCTATGATATGATCATGGAGGTGAATATCTAAGTTACGAGTTTGGTATGCAATTTTAGACAATGTGGAAATTGTTTCACAGCTCACGCCTCCTGGAACACCATAGTGTGATGGTGTGTTCGAACGTCGTAGTCGTGCTCTATTGGATATAGTGAGTACTATGATGTCTCTTATCGTTTTACCACTATCGTTATGGGGTTATGCATTAAAGACAAATCCATTCACTTTAACAGGGCACCATCTAAGTCTGTTGAGATGACACCGTGAGAATTATGGTTTGATAGAAGCCTAAGCTGTCATTTCTTAATGTTTCGGGCTGCGACGCTTATGTGAAAATGGGTTTTTCACCTAGCGAGCTCGAACCCAAAGTAGACAAATGCATCTTCATAGAATACCCTAATGAGACATTGGGTATACCTTCTATCTCAGATCCAAGCGCAAAATGTATTTGTAGCTAAGAACGGGTCCTTTCTTGAGAAAGAGTTTCTCTCGAAAGAATTGAGTGGGAGGAAGATAGAACTTGATAAGGTTGTTGAACCTTTGTTTCATCCAGAGAATAGCGCAACACAGAAAGATGTTTCTGTAGAGCCTACTCAGTTGAAAAGGAAGTTAATGATGATGATCATGAAGCTTCGGATCAAGTCACTATCGAACCTCGTAGGTCGACAAGGACGCGTACTGCTCCTGAGTAGTACGACAACCCTGTCTTGGAAATCATGTTGTTGGACAGCGATGAACCTACGAACTATGGAGAAGCGATGGTGGGCCCGGATTCCAACAAATGGCTAGGAGCCATGAAATCCGAGAAAGGTCCATGTATGAAAACCAAGTATGGACTTTGGTAGACTTGCCTGTTGAATGGCGGGTCATTGAGTACAAATGGACCTTTGAGATAAACATAGACGCTAATGGTGAAATGTCACCGTTTATAAAGCTCGACTTGTCGCAAAGAAGTTTCCGCCAAGTTCAAGGAGTTGACTGCAATGAGATTGTCTCATCTGTAGCGATGCTAAACGTCTATTAAAATTTTGTTAGCAGTTGCTGCATTTTTCGATTATGAAATCTGGCAGATGGATGACAAAACAAGGTTTCCGTAATGGTTTCTGTGAGGAAGAGTTGTATGTGATACAACCAGAAGGTTTTGTCAATCCTAAGGATGCTAATAATATGCAAACTCCAGCGATCCTTCTATGGACTGGAGCAAGCATCTCGGAGTTGGAATATATGCTTTGATGAGGTGATCAAAGTGTTTAAGTTTATACAATGTTTATGAGAAACTTGTATTTGCAAGAAAGTGAGTGGGAGCACTATGGAATTTCTTATAAGAATATGTAGTTGACATATTATTGATCGGAAATGATGTAGAATTTCTGGAAGAGCATGAAGGGTTGTTTGAATTTTTTTTTTTCAAAGGAAGACCCAGATAAAGCTACTATTTTATTAAGCATCAAGATCTATAGGGATAGATCTATTCGCTTGATAAGTTTTTTCGACGAAGACATACCTTGACAAGTTTTTGAAGGAGTTCAAAATAGATGGGTCAAAGAAGGAGTTCTTGACTGTATTGTAAGGTGTGAAATTGAGTAAGACTCAATACCCGACCACGGCAGAAGATAAAGAAGAGATGAGTGTCATCTCCTATGCTTTAGCCATAGGCTCTATATAGTATGCCATGCTGTGTGCCGCACCTGTGTGTGCCTTGCCATGAGTCTGTCAAGGGGTACAAGAGTAATCCAAGAGTGGATCACTAGACAGCGGTCAAAGTTAGCCTTAGTAACTTGAGAACTAAGGAAATATTTCTCGATTATGGAGGTGATAAAGAGTTCATCGTAAAGTGTTACGATGATGCAAGCTTTAAAACCAATCCGGATGACTCTTAGTAGAAATCCAGCTACGTATAGTGGAGCACCATTTGGAATAGCTCCAAGTGGAGCGTGGGAGCAGTATCTACAAATATGAAATGGAAAGTTTGCAAAGGTACACACGGATCTGAATGTCGCAGACCCGCTGACTAAAAACCTCTTTCACGAGCAGAACATGAACAAACCCCAGAACTTATTGGGTGTTAATCACATGATGATATGATCACATGGTGATGTAAGTGTTAATCACATGGTGATGTGAACTAGATTATTGACTCTAGTGCAAGTGGGAGACTGTTGGAAATATGCCCTAGAGGCAATAATAAAATGGTTATTATTGTATTTCCTTGTTCATGATAATTGTCTATTGTTCATGCTATAATTGTGTTAACCGGAAACCATAATACATGTGTGAATACATAGACCACAACATGTCCCTAGTGAGCCTCTAGTTGACTAGCTCGTTGATCAATAGATGGTCACGGTTTCATGGCCATGGACATTGGATGTCGTTGATAACGGGATCACATCATTAGGAGAATGATGTGATGGACAAGACCCAATCCTAAGCATAGCACAAAGATCGTGTAGTTCGTTTGCTAAAGCTTTTCAATGTCAAGTGTCATTTCCTTAGACCATGAGATTGTGTAACTCCCGGATACCGTAGGAATACTTTGGGTGTGCCAAACGTCACAACGTAACTGGGTGGCTATAAAGGTACACTACGGGTATCTCCGAAAGTATCTGTTGGGTTGGCACGAATCGAGACTGGGATTTGTCACTCCGTGTGACGGAGAGGTATCTCTGGGCCCACTCGGTAAGACATCATCATAATGAGCTCAATGTGACTAAGGAGTTAGCCACGGGATGATGTATTACGGAACGAGTAAAGAGACTTGCCAGTAACGAGATTGAACAAGGTATGGGGATACCGACGATCGAATCTCGGGCAAGTATCATACCGATAGACAAAGGGAATTGTATACGGGATTGATTGAATCCTTGACATCGTGGTTCATCCGATGAGATCATCGTGGAGTACGTGGGAGCCAACATGGGTATCCAGATCCCGCTGTTGGTTATTGACCGGAGAGGTGTCTCGGTCATGTCTACGTGTCTCCCGAACCCGTAGGGTCTACACACTTAAGGTTCGATGACGCTAGGGTTATAGGGAAAAGGTATACGTGATTACCGAAGGTTGTTCGGAGTCCCGGATGAGATCCCGGACGTCACGAGGAGCTCCGGAATGGTCCGGAGGTAAAGATTGATATATAGGAAGTCCAGTTTCGGTCACCGGAAAGTTTTCGGGCTCATCGGTATTGTACCGGGAGTGCCGGGAGGGTGCCGGAGGACCCCCGGGAGGGGTGTGACGACCAGAGGACTTCATGGGCTGTTAGATAAAGTGTGTCAGCCCTTATTGGGCTGGGAAATACTTTTGCTAAAGGCCCATGTGGCTGGAGATAAGGAGATAAGGCAAAAAGGATTTAAAAGGAGGAGATCCACCTCCCTTGTGGGAGGTGGACTCTCCCTTTAATTCGGCCGGCCATCTCCTCTTTGGAGTAGAGGCCAAGCCAGCCCTCCACGTCCCTCCTCCTATATATACTTGAGGTTTTGGATGTTTTGAGACAGGATTTGATCTCTCTCTCTCACCGCGAAGCCCTACCTCTCTTCTTCCTCCTCCGCAGCGCTTAGGCGAAGCCCTGTCGGAATACCTTGCTACTCCACCACCACCACGCCGTCGTGCTGCTGTTGGAGCCCTTCCCCAACCTCTCCTTCCTCCTTGCTGGATCAAGGTGTTGGAGACGTCACCGGGCTGCACGTGTGTTGAACGCGGAGGTGCCGTCCGTTCGGCACTTGATCGGATCTACCGCGATCTGAATCGCTGCGAGTACGACTCCATCAACCGCGTTCTTGTAACGCTTCCGCTTAGCGATCTTCAAAGGTATGAAGATGCAATCTCTCCCCTCTCGTTGCTGGTTTCTCCATAGATAGATCTTGGTGAACGTAGGAAAATTTTGATTTACTACTACGTCTCCCAACAGTTCTGCTGTCGGTGATTATGTTGTGGGGAATGCCGTAGCGCACTGTGATGTCGTCGATGATCCGAACAGCCGTGGAGCCGTCCAGCTTCTTGATTGGTCGCGCCTCGATCCACTTGGTCAATTTGTCGACAGCCATCAGCAAGTGCGTCATGTCGCCTCGAGCGGTCTTGAATGGGCCCACCATGTCCAACCCCCAAATGGCAAAGAGCCACGAGAGGGGGATGGTTTGGAGGGTCGTTGCCGGCAGGTGGCTTTGTGCCCTTGAGGAGCCGTTCGAGGGAAACGCCTGCTGGGATGGCTTGCCGGGTGGAGCCGATATTTGCCAGCGCATCAGCTGCCTCGTTATCCTCTCATGGGATGTGATTAAAATCACAACCCTCGAAGGAGCCGGTGAGCTGTTGTACGAGGAAGCGGTTGCTGGCCATGTTGGCATCCCTGGCGTCCCATTCACCAGAGACTTGCTGCACCATGTGGTCAGAGTCGCTGAAGCAGAGGATGCGCCTGATGCCGATATTCTTGGCGAGCCAGAGGCCATGGACGATGGCCTCGTACTCGGCCACGTTGTTGGAGGCGGCGAAGTGGAACTGGAGGGCATATTTGAGCTGATAATCTTTCGGGGAGGAGAGAACTATGCAAGCAAGCTGGCCAGTCCTTATTTTCGAGCCATCGAAGTGTATGCGCAGGGTGGAGTGTGGGGGAGGCGGAACGAACTCTATCTCGCCCAGTCGACGAGGAAGTCTGCCAACGCCTGTGACTTGATGGCAGTTCTTGGCTCGTACCAGGTCTCATGATCGGCGAGGGTGATGACCCATTTGGCGATCTGGCCGGTGGAGTCCCGCCCGCTCATGATATCACCAAGCGGGGCCGTGCTCACCACGGTGATGGTATTCTCCTAGAAGTACTACTTAACCTTCTTGGTGGAAAAATATATGCCATAACACATCTTTATATAGTGGGGGTAGTTCTGCATGGACGCAGAGAGGACCTCGCTGAGGTAGTAGACAGGTCGTTGGACCGGCAGGGACTTGCCCTCCTCCGGTCGCTCGACCACCAGAACGATATTGATGACGCGGGTGGTCACCATGAAGTAGGTGAGCAGCGGTTCCTTCTCAGCCAGTACGACCAGGATGGGCACGTAGGTGAGAGCCTTCTTGAGGTCGCGAAAGGCCTCATCTGCCTCGTCAGGCCAGTCAAAAATGCCCGGCCTCTTGGTTTGACCTAGCTCAATTAGAACCATCTTGCGAAGGAGCCCGTAGAGGGGTAGGGACTTTTCTCCCAGCCGGCTGATAAACCGGCTGAGCGAGGCGAGACAGCCGGTGAACCTCTTGACGTCGCGGAGCCGGGTCGGCTTCGGCACGTGCTCGATAGTGCTGATCTTCTCGGGATTAGCTTCACTGCCTCGAGCGGACATGAAGAAACCCAAGAGTTGGCCGGCGGGGACGCCGAAGACGCACTTCTCCGGGTTGAGCTTGATCTTGTACTCGCGCAAGTTCGCGAAGGTCTCCCAGAGATCGTCGAGGAGGCTGAAGTGCTTCTTCGTTTTGACGACAATGTCGTCGACGTAGACGTGGACATTCCATCCTATCTGAGGCAGGAGACACTTCTGCATGCACCGTTTGAAGGTGGTGCCTGCGTTCTTCAAGCCGAAGGACATGGTGATGTAGCAGTAGGCCCCAAAGGGCATGCTGAAGGACGTCTTGAACCGGTCTTCCGGGTCCAGCTTGATCTGGTGGTAGCCTGACTAGGCGTCCAGGAAGGACAGCAAGTCGCAGCCGGCTGTGGAGTCGATGACTTGATCGATCCGTGGCAGAGCGAACGGGTCCTTGGGACATGCCTTGTTCAGGCTAGTGTAGTCGATGCACATGCGCCAGGTCTTGTTCTTCTTTAGCACCAGGACTGGGTTGGCCAGCCAGTCCGGGTGGAACACTTCCATGATGAATCCGTCTGCGAGCAGCCGGGCGATCTCTTTGCCTATAGTACGCCGCTTCTCGTCGGAGAAACAGCGCAGGGGTTGCTTGACCGGCTTGACGTCCGGCCGGACGTGGAGTTTGTGCTCGGCGAACTTCTTTGGAACTCCCGGCATGTCCTTGGGGGACCATGCAAAGATGTCCCAATTCTCACGGAGGAAGTTGACGAACTCGCCTTTCTATTTGCTGTCTAGGCGGGAGCCGATGGTGACGCACTGAGCCGGGCTGGCCGGGTCGAGCGGGATTTGCTTGGTATCTTTGGACGGTTAGACACTACTAGGGAAATGGTTATACACAGGAGCTCACCAGTAGCACTTTTAAAAAAGAAGCGTCGCTGATAAGTAGGAGTAGCGCTTGGGCAGAAAGAGTGCTTCTACTATGCACATAGCAGTAGCGCTGTAGACATAAAACACGCTACTACTATAATTCACAGACCGATGTAGGCAGACTAGGTATACTAGTAGCGCTCATAGGCTAAAAGCACTACTGCTATTGAATTTAGAAATAGTGCTTTCCTGTAACCAGCGCTACTGCTAAAGTTCAGTCCCAGCACGCTCCGCGAACAAATTAGCTGTAGCGCTTCTACACCTGAAGCGCTACTGCTATTGTATTTAGCAGTAGCGGTAGTTAAGAACCAGCGCTACTACTACAGGGCACTTTATCCAGCCGCGCGCATCCTCACTTTCCACCTCACACTCTCACTCACTCCGCCACGCGACGTCTCCGCCGTTGCCCACCGTCGCCCCCAAGGTCCCTCCCTCCCTCCTCCCTCCTCCTCCCTCCTCCTCCCCCTCCTCCTCCCTCCTCCTTCCGGCGGCCCCCTCCTCCTCCCCCTCCTCCTCCCTTGTCCCTCCGGCGGCCCCCTCCTCCTCCTCCCTTCGGCAGCCCCCTCCTCCTCCTGCCTCCTCCTCCTCCCTCCGGCGGCCCCTCCTCCTCCCTCCACTTCCTCCTCCCGCCCCCTCCTCCTCCCTCCTCCTACTCTCTCCTCCTCCTCCCTCCTCCTCCGACCTCCTCCTCCTCCTCCTTTCTATAATACAAATTTTTTTAGTAATAAAAACTTTATTTAAAGAAATTAGAAACAGAATTTTCTTGGTACAAAAATGTATTATGCTATATGATATTTTTTAGTAAATGCAGGTTTTTGAATACAATAGATTTCTTTCGATGTCGGTATGAAACAAAATATGAAAGTGCCCATGTCGATGATTAGAACTAGGGTTTATGAGGAAATATAGATAGATGGATGGATGGATAGATGTAAGAGCTAGAACTATGGGTCTTTCCAATTTTTAGAGTTAGAACAAGGTATTTTTGTTTGTAGTAAGTGTTTAATAGAATTAGTTAGAAAATTAATAGAACTAGTTAAACAAGTTTATTTTTAGTAAGTAATAGTTTATTTTATTTATAGTAAGTGCTTAGTTGAACTAGTTGAATTATGAGAGAGGAAGTGCTCGATATATGGAATGGGTTGACTTTAGGTCTGTTTCGGCTCCTTGAGTGTCTTTCACTGAGGGAGGTGTCCACCATATATAAATATGAGAGAGGAAGAATCCCGACTGTTGTCGTTGGGTCGCTTCTCCTTCGTTCCCGTGTGCTAGACATTTTGGTGTAATGCACTCGGTGACGAATGGAGGAGCCACCATCACCAACTGTCGCAATATCAGAAGAGTGCCCACCATATACGTGAGATGAGAGTTTAGGAAGGAAAGACTCTACACACGTAAAGTCAACCTATTGCGTATTGAGTAATTTAATAGTGATATGTGTGTTGATCAGTTTTCTCTTAGTTTCCTTCGATGGGTTTTAAATGTTTCAACTATGAACATAGGAAATGTCTCACGAAGAAAGTGAATTCGGTATGCGCAAATACTGCGAAGACGAGCGCGGCCTCTGTGACAAGATTGTCCTAGTTGATGGTAGGCGCTTCAGCATCATGCTGGATGAGAACTTCGAAGTGGATACAGTAAGTCACAATGACAAGTCTTTTTTCGTGATTTAGCATGACTTCTGCCTCTTTTGCTTCAACTTATAATAAATTTTAATTTTTTACTGTTCTACTAGCGTATCCCCTGCCATGCAAGAATTGTTGTCTTGGATAAGATTGGTTTCAATACTAAAAAAGAAATGGAGGTAAAGATAGTTCACTTGAGGACCGAGCATGGTTTTACTTTTGCGGTAAAATTGTTCCATGTAGACACCTATTGCTATTTTAAATGCAAAAATTAGCAAGCACTATGCAAGGCTTATGCATTTGAGCCTAATATGCTTATCACCTTTGATATTCGTCCAGAAGATGAAATAGAAGGTAATATCGACATCTGGGTCAATGTGCAGATCCCGGAGGATTGTGTGCCTCATCTGATGTTTCCAGGAGGCCAAGTTGTTGTTACGAGCTTAGGGCCACCACGGCCAGGTCAGCCTACGCATCACTCCTGTCCATACCGGATTTCTAAAAGTGATGGAGTCATGACAACCAAAGATTGGAAAAAACGTATGCTCAATCGTGGAGAGCTACTTGGAAGTAACATTGTGCGTAGGCCAAGACTGGGAGACAGGATGATCTCTGTTCTCCATAATGGAGACTCAGGGCCTATTTTGTTTTATGATATTGTACCTAAGAGAGGGTAGAATAGGTCCTACGAGAGGGGACTAGGTCCTAGGTACAATGTGTTATTATGTGCTACAATGTGTTAGAGTTGATGATGACGAGAAGGAGGAGTTCTAATTATGACTAGTGACCAACTCGTTATATGATGTCTCCTGGACGAAAATGATGATGATGAGGAGTTCTTATATGACAATGATGTATTATGATGATCTGATGAAACTACTGTATAGATACGGTATAAATACATCACAAATACATAGAGGGGGTATGAATCTATGAAAGCAGTAATACTAGCAGCAACGCTGGAAGAAATCTAGCAGCAGCGCTAGATTATCAGCAGCGCTTGCCTCTTTATAGCGTTATAGATAGTTAGCAGTAGCGCTGGTAAGTGCAGCCCTACTGCTAACCAGACTTAGCAGTAACGCTGCACCAACCAGTGTTACTGATACACTTTAGCTGTAGCATCTTAGCAGTTGCGCTGGTGTTGGGATCCTGATCCTAAGTCATATGAATGCAGGCTGTAACATATCACATCACTTTGCGGCCTCACGCACGGTAACTCCACGGCTAGAGCCTGACCTTGGCTGAGACCGTTTGCGCTTTTGGCTCATGTATGTGAAAATATCGCTGGCAATCACAGAACAGAGAACCCGGGCCGACGTTACTTGTCATAGAACCCAAGTGGCACATCCGTACGGAAATAGGCATACATAACCCAGCAATGCAGGTGTCGGCCTCAAGCGTGTGTAGATGAGTCATAGCAAGCTAGAAGGACTCCATTACGTCGTGAGACACGAATGTCATCACTGCACGTAGACGAGTCATAGCAGGCTACAGGGACTCCAATACACTGCAAGACATTTCCCCGAAGGGACAGACACAGCCGCAAGGAAGGATACATGCGGGTCAATCCAAGTGTCCGGAGGAGTAGCAAGCTACCATGGCTCAGTGGAAGCACTAAGAGGCAGTTTCCCCTAAAGGGTACTACTAAAGGCATAAAACTAGGTGTCGGATCCCATACATACCGTTGCACGTCACACGTACGCACGACATGCCCGATACGCATAGATACAACCATGGCATCACAACATAACCATACAACAACATAACTTTTATTTAAGAGGCCTAGAAGAGCCTTGCATAATATTTTCTTACAGATAGGGGTCACATGACCCGACAATCAAGTCATACAAACATGTTCATACAAACCAAGCAGAAGCATAAAGCTGTCTGGGTACACACAGATGAAAGGGTAAAAAGGCACATGGCCCGCCACACGACACAGGGTCGTAGCTTGGACACCAGCTATTCGGCGTCATCAACGTCTAGAAAGAACCCACCTGATGGGTCCTGGTTCTGTTCTGCAACATTTATTAAGCAAGGATGAGTACAATCGTACTCAGCAAGTCTTTAAATCAGACCTAGTCTAATCACGCTCATGTATCAATAAGGGGGAGGTGGAGTTCATGCAGAAATGCCAGCTTTGACTCATGGCTATCCTACACTACTCAATTTTAACTCTTTGTTAATATTTTAAATATCGCACATGAGTCCACTAACTCCACAATAATACACCACCATGGATTCATCTTCCCCTCCTGGAAGAGTGCCATCCATGGTACTCACACTTGTCTTGATATTTTTATGAGTATCCATTTGATTATCTATGAACAGCGTATGTTCTCCAAGTAGTCCATATCCGAGGGAGAGGCTATTCGAATAGTTTCATACCCTGCAGGGGTGTACTTCTTCACATACGCTCTCGCCACTTATCGCTGTGTGCCATACCATGCACCTCGGCAACCTCCAAGCGGAAGCCCAGCGAGGGAGTCGGCCATGACCGTCAATCACATAAGACCACTAGTCTAGGCTATCACCTATTTGAGACTGAACCTGCACGAAAGTCAGGCCGAAGTTTCCGCTATGGTCCCAAACAATGCACGCAGGGTTCCCAAGTCCACCATTCGGGTGACCCTTGGTACACCATGCCACTGCCTACCGCGTCGTAACCCACCCCGAGGGTCAGCGCTACGCATGGCCTCCGGCATACTATAAACACCAGAAACTACTTGCAACTCCGGGACCAAGGACTAAGCGACTGATAATGTCGAGCGGGGTCATATTTCAGGGCCCAGCATGTGGTAGTAACTCGTCTTGGATCACAAACACGGAACTCAGTTCCTAATATCGGTCCCAATGAAACAACCCGCTATGTACTCCTACATAGCCTCTCATCGCTACCTTTACCAAATCGGATTCATCATATGATCATCACATTAAGACAACACTATTCCACTCAGTTCATCACCTATATGAAACAGACCTGACACAACTCTAAGCATAGCAAGCATGGCAGACAGAGTAAGCTAAGCACATCATGGCACAAGCATCTACCAGGTATGCTAGGTTGCAAGGTTTAGCTATTTACTGTGACTAGGGCGAGTCATGCATAAGAATAGGATCATCTACCGTGTATGACTGACATGTGATCATTTTTCCTAATGCAATAAACAAGAGCAGGAGCGAGAGAGTGGGTCATTATCGGAATTATCAAGGGGGTTGCTTGCCTTTCTAGGGTGCGGGAAGGTTTTCTCCTTCATGTCAATTTAAAATGGATTTGAATATAGGATCAAAGTTGTTCTTATTTTCAAATTCCATATATTAACCTATTGGTAAATGTCAATGTTTACCTATTTAGGTTCCTCTAGCATGCATGACAGGAGAACCATTGGATTCATTGGATTTTTCTGATCAATTTTCATATATAAATTATTTTCATGTGACTTACAAATTATTTTATATGATTTTTCAAAGTTTTAAATATTTTCTGGAATTTCAACAGACCGTTCCAGGTCAAATCTGACCGGTGGGGCCCGTCTGTCATTGACTAATTACTAATCCAGTTTCGTTTTAATTAATCATCCTGACTAATTATGATTTCAGGGCCCACTGTCAGTGTTAGGTTAGGTTAATTAAATTATTTAGTTTAATTTTAAACTTGATTAGGTTTAAACAGGGCTGGGCCCACTTGCCAGTGACCCAGAGGGGTCAACCCTCATGGTCAAACGGCTGTGCACGACGGCTTTTAGCCGCCGGCGGCACCAGACACGGCGGAGGGGATCGGAATCCCCCCTCCGATGACCAAACGGACGGTAGATGGGCTCAAAATGACGCCCATGCACGCGCCCATCCATCTGGGCACACCCCCGAGGCTAGGGTGGCCGGAAACGGCGCCTGCGACGAGGTCAGCGGCGGAGCTTCTCGGGGCTCTGAGGAAACAGAGCTACGGCACGCAAAAACAACAGGAAGAGGGGGAAAAGTGGGAAAAGCTCACGGCGAGCATGCAGGCGGCGAATAGGAGCTCAAGGACGGCTGGAAGCGACGGAAACTGGCAACAATCTCTAGTGACTGCGGCGAAGAAGAGCTCGGAGACAGTGCTGATGGGCCTCAGGCGACGATTCTCTTGGGCGAGCAGGACCAGCAGAGCACTAGGGATCTTTGGATCTAGGTAGGGGCGAGAGGGAGCGGCGGATTCGGGCTAACAGCGGCAAGCTTCGAAGGCGGCCATGGCAGGAGCAGAGAGCAGAGAGGGGGAAAGCGAGAGGAGGAGCGGCAGCCGAGAGAGAGAGGGAAAAGGCCACGACGACGAGGGGAGGGGCGCTGGCGCACGCAGAGTCCTCCACGGTAGCCAGTCAAGAAGGAACTGGCCGGCGTGCCGCGGCCACACGCCCTCCTACCTACTGGCAGGAGGTTGACGACGGTGGGGGCTGGTTGGGCCAGCTGGGCCAGCACCACCTGGGCCTTAGGTAGGCTTCTCCTTTCTTTTTTTTCTTTTCTTTCTGTTTTTCCTATTATACGACCTTTGTTTATTTTTGTTACAGGTCCAAATGACTTTTCAAAATGATCCAAATATTTTCTAAAATGAAGTTTGAATATTTCAAACTTGTAAAAAAAGTTTCAGGTTATTTTGAAAATAAGAATAATGATAATGCTTTATTTATCAATTTTAGAGGCTTTAACCATTATTTTTAAATTGCTTCTCATGTTCTAATATTTTAAATGATCCCCGTTATATACTTGTCCAAATTTATCATACTTAGGGAACATTTTAAAGGGCATTTTGGATTTTTTGAAAATTTCATCAAACTTGGATTCACTTTATTTCAATGTGAGTTAGGGTTTTCTTTTCCTCCCCATTCATGTTGATGCAATGATGATGATGATGATGCAACACCGATGCTTGACCTAAGACACTTGCTAGGGATGTGACAGCTGGACCCAGCGCTACTAGTAAGGGTATTTCCAGCACTAGTACTAGGCTTTTTCCTAGTAGTGCGAAGGAGGCCTCGCCGATGGATTGCGAGGGAGGAGCTCGCACGGCCGGCTGGCTGGTAGCAAGGGTCACGAGCTGGTCGAGCTGTCGTCTCTCCTCGGTGATCTCCGTGGCCTCGGCCAGCCGACTGTCGTCTCGAGTGCACTCGAGCGACATCTTGTAATCGCCCTTGATGGTGATGACTCCCTTGCGGTCCGACATCTTGAGCTTGAGGTAGGCATAATGGGGTTCCGCCATGAAGCTGACAAGACCCGGTCGGCCCGAAAACACATGTTAGGGGCTCGCGAGGTCCACGACCTCAAATAGCACTGGCTCACAGCGGAAGTGGCCGTGTCCATCGAAGAGGACGTCGAGCATGATCTTGCCGACAGGGGAGTAGGCTTCCCAGGCACGATGTCGTGGAAGACCGTCCGTCTCGCTTGCAGGTCTTCTGTTTTCAGCCCTAGCTTGTGCATCGTGTCGAGGTAGAGAATGTTGATGCTACTCCCACCATCTATTAGCACCCGAGAGAAGCGGAAAGCTCGCTCCTTGGTGGAGATGGTGGAGTCGAGGACCAAAGCATAGCTGCCGGGATTCGGCATCATGGCAGGGTGATTGGCCCGGCTCCAAGTGACCGGCTTCTCCGACCAATGCATGAACTGGGGAGTCATCGGCATGGTGGCGTTCACCTCATGGCGGAGCTGGCGCTAAGCATGTTCGCCCGTCTCTTCACTGGTGAAGACGACGTAGCAATCGTCCTCGTTGTGGAACTGGTCGATTAGACGACCGTCGTTCTGGGCCGGAGCCGGAGCTGGTGCCGGGGCGATAGCTTGGGACAAGGCCGGCGCGGGGGCTAGCGGTGCGAGAGGAGCCAAAAGGCCATCCCCCCGGGCCAGTCACTGTGAGAAGCTGCACTGCTGGAGCGTGTGCGTAGAAGGTTTGGCCCCTGAATGGTTCTTGCAGGGGAGGTCGAGCATTTGCTCGAAGGTGAGCTTCGGCTGCCAGGCAGCCTTGCCGGTGCGCTGTCGCTGGCTGGAAGACTAGGCAGCCGGCTCCTGATCCTCGACGGTACTGACCTGCCGGCTCCCGTAGCGGGGATCCGGGTGGTCATTCTTGTGTTTGTTGTTCTGCGGCTGGCAGTTGTCTACAGCCGCGTGGGTCATGGCCGGTGTCGTCGTCGCCTTGGCAGGTGGGGTCATCTTGACCCGGATGGCCGAATCGGCCCTGGCGTACTTGTCCGCCTTGGTCATGAGCTCGACAAGCATGGCCGGCTCGAAGCACAAAAGCTTATGTTTGAGGTGTTGGGAGACGTAGTAGTAAATCAAAAAATTTCCTACGTGTCACCAAGATCTATCTATGGAGAAACCAACAACGAGAGGGGAGAGATTGCATCTTCATACCTTTCAAGATCGCTAAGCGGAAGCGTTTCTAGAACGCGGTTGATGGAGTCGTACTCGCAGCGATTCCGATCGCGGTAGATCCGATCAAGTGCCGAACGGACGGCACCTCCGCGTTCAACACACGTGCAGCCCGGTGACGTCTCCTACGCCCTGATCCAGCAAGGAGGGAGGAGAGGTTGAGGAAGAGCTCCGGCAGCACGACGGCGTGGTGGCGGTGGAGCTGCGTGGTACTCCGGCAGAGCTTCGCTATGCACTACGGAGAACGAGGAGAGGAGGAGGTAGGGCTGCGCCTGAGAGAGAGAGAGAGAACTGTGTGTTCTGCAGCCCAAATACCTCCACTATATATAGGGGAGAGGGAGGAGGGGTGCTGTGCCCTAGGGTTCCACCCTAGGGGTGGCGGTCGCCTCCAGAAACCCATCTGGCCGGCGGCCAGGTCAGGGAGAGGTGGGGCGCCCTAGGGTGGGCCTTAAGGCCCATCTAAGCCTAGGGTTTGCCCCCCTCCACCCTTGCTGCGCCTTGGGCTGGGGTGGGGGGCACACCAGCCCACCTAGGGGCTGGCTCCCTCCCACTCTTAGCCCACGGAACCTTCCGGGGCAGGTGGGCCCACTTGGTGGACCCCCGGAACCCTTCCGGTGGTCCCGATACACTACCGGTGACATCCGGAACACTTCCGGTAACCAAATCCTCACTCCCTATATATCAATCTTTGTCTCCGGACCATTCCGGGACTCCTCGTGACGTCCGGGATCTCATACGGGACTCCGAACAACCTTCGGTAACCACGTACACTATTTCCCTATAACCCTAGCGTCATCGAACCTTAAGTGTGTAGACCCTACGGGTTCGGGAGACACGTAGACATGAACGAGACACCTCTCCGGCCAATAACCAACAGCGGGATCTGGATACCCAAGTTGGCTCCCATGTACTCCACGATGATCTCATCGGATGAACCACGATGTGAGGGATTCAATCAATCCCGTATACAATTCCCTTTGTCTATCGGTATTGTACTTGCCCGAGATTCGATCGTCGGTATCCCTATACCTTGTTCAATCTCCTTACCGACAAGTCTCTTTACTCGTTCCGTAACACATCATCCCGTGGCTAACTCCTTAGTCACATTGAGCTCATTAGGATGATGTCTTACCGAGTGGGCCCAGAGATACCTCTCCGTCACACGGAGTGACAAATCCCAGTCTTGGTTCGTGCCAACCCAACAGACACTTTCGGAGATACCCGTAGTGTACCTTTATAGCCACCCAGTTACGTTGTGACGTTTGGTGAACCCAAAGCATTCCTACGGCATCCGGGAGTTACACAATCTCATGGTCTAAGGAAACGATACTTGACATTGAAAAGCTTTAGCAAACGAACTACACGATCTTGTGCTATGGTTAGGATTGGGTCTTGTCCATCACATCATTCTCCTAATGATGTGATCCCGTTATCAACGACATCCAATGTCCATGGTCATGAAACCGTGACCATCTATTGATCAACGAGCTAGCCAACTAGAGGCTCACTAGGGACATGTTGTGGTCTATGTATTCACACATGTATTACGGTTTCCGGTTAACACAATTATAGCATCAACAATAGACAATTATCATGAACTAGGAAATACAATAATAACCATTTTATTATTGCCTCTAGAGCATATTTCCAACAATCTCCCACTTGCACTAGAGTCAATAATCTAGTTACATTGTGATGAATCGAACACCCATAGCATTCTGGTGTTGATCATGTTTTGCTCGTGAGAGAGGTTTAGTCAAGGGATCTGCGACATTCATATCCGTATGCACTTTACAAATATCTATGTCTCCCTCCTGAATGTAATCACGGATGGAGTTGAAGCGGCGCTTGATGTGTCTTGTCTTATTTTGAAACCTGGGCTCCTTCGCAAGGGCAATAGCTCCAGTGTTGTCACAGAGTAGAGTCATCGGGCCCGACGCATTTGGAATCACTCCTAGGTCGGTGATGAACTCCTTCATCCAGACTCCCTCCTTTGCTGCTTCCGAAGCAGCTATGTACTCCGCTTCACATGTAGATGCCGCCACGACACTTTGCTTGCTGCTGCTCCAGCTGATTGCCCCTCCATTCAAAATATACACGTATCCGGTTTGCGACTTAGAGTCGTCCGGATCTGTGTCGAAGCTAGCGTCGATGTAACCCTTTACGACGAGCTCTTCGGCACCTCCATATACGAGAAACATGTCCTTTGTCCTTTTCAGGTACTTCAGGATATTCTTGACCACTGTCCAGTGTTCCGCTCCGGGATCACTCTGGTACCTCCCTGCCAAACTTATGGCAAGGTTCACATTAGGTCTGGTACACAGCATGGCATACATGATAGAGCCTATGGCTGAAGCATAGGGGATGACACTCATCTCTTCTCTATCCTTTGCCGTGGTCGGGCATTGAGTCGTACTCAATCTCACACCTTGCAACACAGGCAAGAACCCCTTCTTGGACTGATCCATATTGAACTTCTTTAATATCTTTTCAAGGTATGTGCTTTGTGAAAGACCAATGAGGCGTTTCGATCTATCTCTATAGATCTTAATACCTAATATGTAAGCAGCTTCTTCAAGGTCCTTCATTGAAAAACACTTATTCAAGTAGGCCTTTATACTTTCCAAGAGTTCTATATTATTTCCCATTATTAGCATGTCATCCACATACTGTATAAGAAATGCTATAGAGCTCCCACTCACTTTCTTGTAAATACAGGGTTCTCCATAAACCTGTACAAACCCAAACGCTTTAATCACCTCATTAAAGCGAATGTTCCAACTCCGAGATGCTGTTGAGCTAGGTGCGGGCCGAGCCGATCAACATGAGGGGGGCGTAGCGAATGGCTACGCGCTTGTTCCCCCTAGCGATGCCAACCACGGTGGTGTAGTTGATATGCCAGTCTTCGAGCTTGCTGGCCCCGTTGTATTTCGGGGTGTCCCTAGGGAGCGTGAAGTTTGTTGGAAACGGCTCGGTGCAGATCCGGGGGCCGAAGCAGGCCGGACCAATCGAGCCCTCCTCCTCGAGGAGGGCAGATTGCGCGAGCCTATCGATGAGGTTGCGGGCATCGTTCTCACTGCAGGGGACGCGTGGTCCGAGCCAAGCCGAGAGCTCGGGACGGACGGTGGGTGGCACCGACTGCCCCGACTCGCGCCGCGGTGGCGGCGTATGCCCGTGGCTGCGCCGGCTGCTGGATGCCGGCGCTTCATAGTGGCGGCAGCTTCGAGGCGGCTCGTTGATGTACCGGTTCCAGACAGCCGGCTGTTCGCTCCCTGACATCTGAGAGGGTCGGGGGTTGTTCGCTCCGGCTCGGCGGCCGGAGACGCGAGGGGAGTAGGAGTACTGGGCCGCCTGGCTGCCGGCACTTCCCGTGCCCTCGCGCTCGGCCCGGGAGCCTTCAGTGCTGGCGCCGCCCGTCGCAAGCAGATGCTACTGCGCATCAGGAGCATCGATGGGCTCCTTAATGTGATGCTCGTGGGCGGCGCACTCTTCACCCTCCAATGTGACCCATCCCTCGTAGGACACCTTGAGGGCCCGCAGGTTGGCTGCGGGGGTGTCATCGAGGATTTTAGCGACCATGCGACCGCGGTCGCGGACAACCCCACACCTACTCGGCTCGGTGATAGTCGGGGAGAGTCCATAGGCGGAAGCGTACTCCCGTTGCGCTACTTCCATGCGTCGCTGTGTGGCCGTGAGGGCGGTGGTGTCCTCAAACAGGATGCGACGAGCCGCGTTGAGATCGGCCGCGACGGTGTCGGGGTTCGCCGACGGGGCGATCGGAGTGCTCAAGCCCCGGAGTGCCGCACCGAGCGGGTCGGACGTGCCGACGCAGGCAGTGGCAGCGGTAGACGCGACCCGCGCCCGTCCAGAAGCGGTGGAAGAGGTGATAGCCATCACTCCCACATGACCGTGGGAGCAGCATGACTGAGTTGCAGCGAGTGCGCCCATTGCCGTGGGCAAACCAGCGCAGACGAGCACCCCCACAGGGTATTCGTCAGCGACCGGAGCCTCGGCAAGGCTAAGCCTGCCAAAGCGCTCGGTGAGTGCGTCGATGTCGGCCGTGAGGCCGATGGAGTTGCCCGCGAGGCACGCCAGAGCAAACCCCATGAGCCTCCCATGATTTTGCTAGGACGAGAGGCGACGGTGGTGAATGGATCTGGCTGGCGCCACGTACGGGCCCACGGTTGGCACCAATTGTCGTCGTTTTCTCATGACAGATGCCATCGGGTGGCGTATCGTAGGTGGTTGGTGCCGAAAGATGCCTACGGGCTCCGGCTGCAAGATTGGGCACAAGCAGTGTCGACAAATGATGTACCCAGGTTTAGGGCCCTCCGTGGGATGTAATACCCCCAGTCCTGCTTTGTTTGGTTGGATGGATGGGTATAAGTACAATGGTGCTCCTGGAGTTGTATCTAGAGGAGGAAGAAGGGGCAGCCGGCTCCTCTTCCTCCGTTGCCAGAAGGGGATGTAGGTGGAGATGATCGTTTGTGCGTGTGTCTATCTGTCCGTCCGTCCGTCCTCGTTGCATGGGGGGCTCGCGGGGTTTTATAGGCCTAGCCCCCGGCTCTTATAATATGTGCCAAGTACAAAGGTGGGGGCACCCGACTGGCAGTCTCTCCGGCTGGCCAGAGGGTCCCGCCCTTCGTGCCATCTCATCGTTGGTGGGGTCCGCCGGCCGAGCGGTCCGATCTCCCGTTGGGGCCCGCCAGCCAGCTCTGCGATTGGCCCTAGCCCACCTGCCGCGACACGGGCCGCCCGGAGGGGCGTTGTCTAGCACAAGCCAGCCGAAGTGTATGGTATGGACGGCCGCAATATAGCCATGCCGGGGCAATAAATCGAGTGGCTAGGGCGTGCCGGCAATGTTCCCATGCCCGGTCGTGCTCACCGAGGTCAGCGGCGGGGACGGTTGGACTATAACCATGCGCTGCGGAGCGTCAGCGGCCACTATAGCCACAGGGCCGCCCGTCGTGCCGCTCGCGTCGTGTCGTCGTACCCGTGCGCAGAGGGACGGGACGGGGCATGTCCGTCCCAAGTTCAACAGAAGAGCCGGCCCGTGGGGAGCCGGCTGCACCCTGTCGGCCGTGGGTCTAGCCGGCTCCTCGTCCAACCGTCCGGGGCGTCAGCTGGCACTGGCTCGCGCCGGACGTTCTCCAGCCGGCCGCGTAGTTTTTCTTCGAAGCGAAAGGGGGAAGACCCCGTTGCTTTGGCCTACCAAGGGGTAATAACCCGGTCATGGATGGCCGCCTCGCGGTCCGCCAGATCTTGGTGGTGGGCCACCTCATGCTTAGTCGCCGCCGCCTCCGCCCGGGCTGCCTCCTCACGAAGCCGCTCGCACTCTGCGGTCAGGGAGCTCCGCTGATCCCCGAGCTCCACAACCTGGCGTTGGAGGTTGATATCCTCGGCGTTGGTGTATGCTCGTTACGGAAAAAGCCACAATCAGAAGACAGAAAAAGGAAAAGGGGATTCGACCCGTCACCACGACGACCGGCTCGAATCCGGGAGCTATGCACCCACCTCAAAAAACATGAACAATTTACCTCCCATATCTTGGGACAAGGTGGCCAACCGACCCTCGTTCTCCTAGTACAAACTCAGCAAGGAGTTGTACGCGGTCACCATGCGGCCATGCGCCGCCTGCGGACAACAGAAACAACACGCAACGTTAGCCCCGACCCGCCTACATCACAGCCGGCTCGGCTCTTGGGGGCTACACCTAGTGGGTGCACTAGCGTGCCCTCACTGGAGAAAACACCGAAGAAAAGACAAGGAAAGGAAGAGAACTTACCGCGATGGTCCGTTCCAGCTGCACCAGCCGGTCATTTGCTGCCCGGGCATCTTGCGCAGTCCAGGCGCGGTCGGTGGCGAATGCCTCGACCACGGCAGATACAGCCGCCCCGAGTGCGCTCGTTGGATCCCTAGCTGCCGGGTGGCTAGGCATGGCCCAATTTTTTTGCGGCTGGCCTCCGTCCGCCGGCCGCCCTTGCCTGAGGTCACTAAGGGGCCGGCTCCTCCCGGCACCATCGTAATGGTGGCCCTGGACGAGGAGCCCACGCCGCTCGATCCCTTGCCACTGGCCTCTCCTGTCCGGCTCAGTCCGGGAGCCGGCACCACCATAGTCGGCTCATCTCGAGACGGCACCTCTCGCGCCAGAGCTTCCGGAGGCGGCACCTCCGGAGCTGGCATGTCCAGTGCGGGCGTCCCCGCCGTCGTCGCCTCCGCATCCGGGGGACTGGCGGCCCCCGGCGGTACGTCGCCCGCCCCTAATGGGTCCATGTCGTGTCCCGCCTCCTCCTCCTACTCACCGGCGGCACGGTCCGCTCCCGCGTCTGCCGCCCCCCGCGGTCTCCGCGGCTATTTTTGCTTGTCCCGCGGGGTCGTGACGGTCCCTTAACCACCTCTCCCGGCCCTCGGGGAAGGGATCCCACGATTTGCCGGCTGTCTCCCTACCGGCTCCTCTTAAGGGCACCCACTTCTTCGCCGCCTCCTCCCACGGGCGGTGCGCCTCGATGCGCAGCTCCTGCTAGGATGCCTCCATGGCGTGCCACGCCTTGTTCTCCCTCTCCTCGATAGTGCTTGGCGGCGCCTCTCCCATGGCATCGCTCGCCAAGGACCTCACCAAGGCGCACGCTTCCCTAGGCAAATGGAATAAGAGGGGGAGGGGGCGAAGGAATATTCAGGGGGATGGGATTAGGGCATGCCAGCTTACCCGATGAAGATGAGGACCTCCCTCCTCGCGGGGCCCATCATGACGTTCCGCCACCTCTTGCGGCCGCCTCCACGGCTGCTGCTGGGCTGCTCAGTGGTGGCCCCTTTTAGCACCGGACGCAGGCAGGCCACCTGCTTCCCCTTGTCACCGGTCGCCTCGTCGTTCTGGCCGGGCTCATCACCGCACTGGCAAAGATGCCTCCTCGGTGGCTTCGTGGCCTCGTCCTCCGAGGCCTCGACGTCCTACGGAGCCTCTGCATCGTGCGATTCCTCCAACTCGGTGCCGTCATCAGTCCAATCCCGCAAATTTGGACGGGGAGGTGACTCACCCGTCGACTCGGTCGCCTCGGGCTCTGTCGCCTCCCCTTCGGCCTCGGATGCATCGGCTCGACCTGGTTCGGCCGGCTCCACATCGTCAACATGCTCCACCTCTTTAGGGTACGAATCCGCCAAGTCGGTGGCCGGCTCCTCATACACCTATAATGAAGGAAAAACCTGCATGCCCGGAGTCGTTCTTCACCATTAGATCGAGGCGGCACACTTGGGGGAAGGAAGGAGGGCGATTCAGCTGCCTCACTTACCAGTTACCACTAGTGCAAACTAGCTCCGGCTGTATGGGGTTTTGCCCCACTGCAAACTCCCCTCTTTTAGCTTCGCCGTAAAAATGGCGTTCACCCTCCGCGCCACGTGGACCGGTTTCCGCTCCTTAGTGGGGAACCAGCAGGGGTCATGCCGGCCCCCCATCTAGCAGATGAGGTCCGACCGGCTATTCAGCGGTTGCACCCGACGCGCCACCATCGCCATCAGCAGGTCGGCCGCCTTCAGGCCCTCCGCCCCGGTCATGAGGACCAACCGCTCGCAGAGCTGGTCCGCTATCTTCGGTGCTATAGGCGGGGTGATCCGCCAGTTCAGCATAGCCACCGGTAGCGTGTTGACGAAGTCGGGGAGGTTGAAGTAATCCTCCTCCAGCTTCATGTTCTTCACATAGAAGAACCCCCGTTGCCAGTTCTTCACCGACTCATGTAGCGGGAGTTTTGGGAAGCAGGCACCTTGGCGGATGTGGATCAAGGGGCCCCCGCAGGCGGTCATGACCACCTTCTTTGTCACCGTGTCCTTCGTCGTCTCCCTCTTGAGGAAGAAGAGGCGGAACTAGAGGTCAAGCCTTGGCTCCCCCACCCAGGTACCCCTCGGAGAGGGTGACGTAGGCCGGCAGCTGCAGGACAGTGTCGGGGGTGAGGTGGTGCAGCTGTAGGCCGAACCGCATCAGGAACCACCAAAAGAACGTGCTCGCTGACAGTCCGAGCCCGCGAAGGAAGTGCTCGGCGAAGACCGCCACCTCACTGTCTCGCGGGGCAGGGGATTTCTCCGGCCCAGCCACGTGCGCCTCCACGAACTCCTCCGCCGGTAGCTTGCGGCGGTGGTAGAGGTGCGTGATGAACTCCTCGTCGACGATGCTGCCGTCCCATGCCCCCTTGCTCGCCATGACCTCTCGGTGGGCTTGCGCGCGCTGTGACAGGCACGGGAGTCCTGTTGCTAGGCGGTCTCTAGTGGAGACGGCGGGAGCACGACGTTGGGCACGAGTCTCCCTCTTTCTCTTTTTCTCTCGGGGCGGGAGGAGGAGGGCGATGAGTGCAAAGCGACAGAGGTGAGGGGAGCGAATGCGCCGTTTCTGTTCCCCTCCCTGCTCCATTTAAACCCCGCGCGGGCGGTCGTGGGGGGCAGATTCATTGCTCACGACCCCCACGATTCCCCTCGCGTGCGGGACGACAGTTACCACCCTCGGGCATGCCAACCGCGCACGCGGGCCAAGGCCGTGGCTGGGGCAGGCCCCCTCTCTTGGTTCGGTCTTGTGGCCTATCGGGGTCCCGGCCTGTGGTGCCCACCACGTGGCGCGGGAGTACCGCTTGGCGAGGCGCCCCACATGACGCTCGGGCTTCGGGACGGCCATCGACGGCCGCCCTCTGTTGCCAGCTATGACACCAGGACGATTCTCAAGTCGGCGAGGTCCACCGCGGCCTGGCGGCGGGCCTCCCCCGCTTTGGGGACTACTATCGGGGGGATAACCCCAGGGCATCCTAAAGCAACATACTACCCCAAGACTTTCTGAAATGGTTGAAGGGTGAGCCGCCTCCTCCTACGGCTAAGACTAAGCCCGGTCGGCTCCACCGCACCGGCTGGGCACTGCCGGCTACACATGGGCAGCTCCACCAGGGGCTGATGGCTAGAAGAAGGGAATCTTGCCCCCCTATCCGGCCGCACCTTGGATCCCACTGCCCAGGTGTGCGCGGCTAAAGTGGCTCCCATCCTAATTGTGGTCAGTGCCCATATGGCCACAGTGGAGGCAAAAGCATCGCTGACTACGGCTGACCATGACCGGGCTCCCAACAGTGCCGGCATGCCTCCAACCACTCCTTGACCAGCCCCGGCATGGCTACAGTGCAGCCAGCCATACCGCTGACCCCGGTCGGCTGCCGCAAGACGACACTGTGAAGGACGGCCCATGCTGAGAAGTTACCGTGGCTAGGGCCTACTACGTGGGCCCCGCCCCATCATGAAACGACCTCCCAGCCGGTGGGCCCTACCAATGATGAGACCCTACAGTCGGGGGGCCCACGGCCGGCCATAGAGGCTGCCAGCTGGAGCCCCTCATGGATTCCAACTCATATTGTGATTTGGGGGGCTTGCCTTCAAAACCCCCCTGATCCCCCCATGCAAAGGGCAAGCAAGAAAGCAGAGAGATCAAAACCCACATTCTCACCACATAGCCAAGGAAGAGGAGCCGGTTGCTCCCTCTTCCACCTCCATATAGAAGCTCCAGGAGCAACCTTGTAACCATTCCTCATCGATCAACTAGATCAGGCAGGACTAGTGGTATTACCTCCCATGGAGGGCCCTAAACCTGGGTACATCGTGTGTCGTCACCGCTTGTGCCTAATCCCACACCCGGAGCCCGTTGGCATACTCCGGCCCCAACGACCTTTGATAAGCCTGCCCATGGCATCTATCGAGAGAAAACGATGACACCGCAACCACCAGCTCCACAAGACGGACATCATCGCTGAGCCCGTCCCTGCAGCATCGACAACTACTTTGTAGGCAAAGACCGCCTTTGGATAGGATGAGCATGAACCCCTATCCCCCTTCAAAATTGGCTGTTGTGGGACCCCTTCCTTCCATGGCGATAAGGGAAGAGGAGCCGGGCCACCGCTATATAGAGAGGGTAGGCTGCTTCGTAGAGGCCGAACCGATCTGGTTCGATCAGATCCGACTGGAACCAAATCGACCAACTCCACCACTCACCAAACATCAAGGAGCCTTGGGCACCACTGTACTTGTTCATCCACCTCACCTCCTCGAGAGACAATCCACCAAAGCAGGAGTAGGGTATTACGCTTCACAGCAGCCTGAACCTGGGTAAACTGTTGTGTTCATCTTCTTCCTCGTCATCGTGCGAGTTCTTTGCAATGCTCATCGGGTAGTGAGCTAGGTCGGACAAGGCCGCGGGGGATTTTCGCACATGCCCCAGTGTTTGAATCTTAAGGATTTTGGAGAGCCCAAATTCCGACAATGTTCTTGAGCCTCGGCAGGGGCTCAAGGTGTGTTCTTGGCTCTCTTCCTTGTGGTGGAGTGTTGGGTGGATAAGTGTTGGATCCGGGGTCCTTCTATGGTGTGACCTTGCTTCTATATATAGCGGTGGCCTAGGTCCTCCTCCCTTATCACAATGGCAGGAAGGGATCCCACAATGGCCAAATTCGAAGGAGGACAGGAGTACAGCCGCGCCCTGTCCAAAGGCGGTCTTCTCTTGCAAAGTAGCTGTAGGTGATGCAGTTGTGAGCTAGGCAATGGCATCCGCCCTGCCGGGCTCATGGTCTTGGCCTTGTTGCACTTTTAGGGAAACCTTTGGGCGGTGCTTTGGGAACCCGCGTACATCCTTGCTCCCATTGCACAAGAGGGGAAACTACGCCTGCCTGTCCTTCATTGCGTCACCCTTCGGGCGGGGGCCTGAGGGGCCCCGTCTTGCCGGTCTTGATGCCGCTCTTCCTAACGAGGGCCTTGTCTTGGGTAGCACCGCGCCATGCCACGCCTGGCTGATGAAGTGGGCCATGCCCTGAGCCGTAGGCAGGCAGGACTGGGTACCCCCATTCCCAAAAAGCCAAAAGTAGTTCCCGGGACGAAGGCATGCTCGAGCTGGCTTCAGAGCGAAGCTTAGTGGATGGCCCAAGGCACCGCGGACCCAAAATGCCTACAGGCCAGGCTCTGGAAGCGCAGGCCGCTCGAGTGGCGATGCCTCCGCTCCTTGAACGCGTCAGGAACCGCCCAAGACAAACTGACGCGACGCCCGCATCAGCGTCGGCCATCATTACCTTTCCTTGAATGTTGTCGGTTCCTCAACCCTCTATCCCTCAGGCCACGCGGATATGACCTGACAGCGTCAGGCGAGGCGTCGTGCAGCAGAGCCATGCGTCGATCGAGCCGGCCCTTTTGGGGACCGAGGGGCGCACATCGCTTTCTCTCCCATGACGCTTCATGGTCTCAATCCCGCCTATAAATCCACCTCTTCATGATGGTTCCCACCCATCTCGAAGCATCCGCCTCTTTCTGCAACTCCGAAGAAAATCCTCTTCCCCTCCTCATCTTTTTCCTTCCTTCATGGCGTCTGGTGGGAGCACCACCGATGTTGGATGACGTCCGGGGCCGTCAGCACCCTTGCTTCCCTCCGGAGGCAGCGACGGGGCCCATCGGAATCGGCGCAGATCCGCCAATGCTAGGCCATGGTAGAGAGTGAGTGTTCCGTCGCCTCCTTCTTCCTTCGCTCGATACGTCCAATGCGCCAGGCTTGACTGTTTCCTTCTTTCAGGGCACCGGCAGCCAAGAAGCGAAAGACCGCCGAGCTCCAGGAGGAGGCGGATGCGGTTCGCTCTCACTTGGCGACTGTCACCGCCGCCTTTCAGGCCGCCGTCAGTGGCGAGGCGGAGGCCAGGGTAGAGTTGGCGGCTCTCCAAGCTCAGGTCCAGTAGGTAGCGGACTCTGTGCAGGCCGCTTGGGACGAGGCATTCTACGCCAGGAGGATGGAGTCCCGGCGGGCCAAGATGTTTCGCGACATCGCCTTCCACGTGTCCGCCGCGTTGGAACAGTTCGTCGAGGATGCCCTCACACTCCCCAATATGTAGGGAGACGGAGTATACCTTGAATTTTTTTCTCTAGGTGGTGGAGGCGATGGAGACCGGCGTCTGCTGCGTGAACGCTGATAGTGAGGCCATGCGCGGGAGCTCGTGGAGTTGGCGTCGACGCATGTCTTCTCCAACCTGCGTCTCCTCGCACCACGGCTCGACCACCAACGTTTGGTGGAGCAGGCATGTGAGGGGCTCCTGAGGCTTCTACGGGATGGGGTGCGCCCGCATGTGGACGCCCTGGTCGCGCAGTTCATCTGGGTGCGTCCTCTAGGGGGAGAAGGCGGCCCCGGCGCTAAGGCGCCTGTCGGCTCGGACAGCGACAATGACTCCTACACTTAGATTCTCCTACTCCTTCCTCCTGTTACTTGTAATAATTCAAGGAAAACTTGGCCCAAGTAGGCGTTAACCTTTTGCGCATTACCTATGTCCTCGATTGTCATTCTTGACTCTCCGTCGGCCGCTCGTAGTTCGGCGTTTTAGTTTCCCCTTGCCATCTTGGCGTTGGCTCCAATGCGACCTGATGATGCTGGCAGGTCAGGTCTCCGCGAACCCTCACCTCCTGAGGGGCAGCATGCGGCCGCCAACCCTGGGCTCGTGGCCTAGCAGACCCTCGTCACCAGGCCTCCTTCCTTGTGCCGCCTTCCCTGCTGCTCTAGATCACCTGAGGTACCCGTGGTCGCACGCAGCTGGCCCATAGTACCTGCATCCTCGTGTTAACATGTAGACACTTCCCCTTTCCCTTGGGGCGCCATTAGATCAGGAAATTCAAGCTTGATTCGGTAGTGTACTTAGCTTGTGAGCCGCGGATGACCTCGTGGCATGGCTGGGTAGTTCAGGTATTCTGATGTTCCGCCTGGGACGCTCCTGCCTCACTTACGGACGAGGTGTGTCGGGGGCCTTTTGCACGCCTTGTGTCTATAGGTCCCAGTCCCGCACATTTGCCTACCACCGTAGCTTATGACTGGCCTAGGTCGCAACCACGAGGTGAGGCCTTGACAAACTCGATACCGACCAGATCACGAAGGACGTCATCGAGGCTGCCGAATGGCTTCATGAGCGGTAAGGCTTGTGAGGTGCGATGCTCAGGCGTCCCCTTTGACACTCAAGGAGATCTAGGTCGACGGGTCCTAGTCCTGCCATTTCCCTATCACCATGGTATATGAGTAGATCACCAAGGATACAACCATGAGGTGGGGACCCAACACCCCCAATGCCGGCCAGAACACCAAGGACGACATTGAGGCTGCCGAGTGGCTTTCTGACCGGTAAGGATCCTGAGGCGCAATGATTAGGACACCCCTTTGATGCTCAAGCGGCCCCGCCACGCTGTTGGTTTTTGCCTCAAGAGGCCCAAGCGTCGTTGCCTGCTGAGTCTCATGCTGCAGCGCTGTGCTGCAGTCGAAGCCCCCGAGCAGAGGTCGACCGTTGGATGTTGGAAGTCCCTGAGGTGAGAAGCCCTCACTTTCCAGGTCCGGGGAGGGCTGTGGCGTGCGGGACCTCACGAGACATCGATCCAGAGGAAAGAGAACTCAAGATTTGGTAAAAAAGAGAACTTAATGAGTGAACAAGTCCTCGCCCCTTTTTCCTTTGAATTTTGAGCTCTGAGCTCTTCAAACTTGGTTTCAAAAGTTGACAATTCGAACATCAAAAGAAAGCAAGCAAATGTCGCGTCCGACACCTAGGCTAGTCTTTGTCTTCCCCCACCGCTGAGCGTAGGGCATGCACGTTGCATGGGCATAGCCATTGATGGGCAGTGTTGACTTCTCCGCCAGCACGGAGCTATGGCTGCCACACTGCATGGGAGGAACCCCTCCGCGTCCTTGGGGGGCTCCGGGCATATATAGCCTGCTCGTTATTACGTGAGAGTGTCATGGTCGTAGATAGCTGGGCAAGCCCCCGAGCATCGGGCCCGATAGCAACCAACTCTGCCAAGAGCCAACCCATGCATTTCTGCCCGTTTACATGCCCCTACGACCCCAAGCCTGAATGCATTGTTCCCCGCGTAGCTTCGGGATTGCACTCCCTTGGCCCAAACATGTGTACAATGCATCCGGCGTAGCCATAAGGGTGTTCTGCCGGTGATGCTGCCTCGTGAGGCGTTTGAGTGACGATTGCGCACTGACCCGGGAGCCCTGGCCTCCCAAGCCGTGTTGATGTTCCAGTTGCCAAGGGTGGCCCGCGTTACCTGTGTCTTGTTGTCCTTTCCCCAGGCATCGCTCTTGACGCCCCAAGGCCCTGCTTTGCAATGCTTGCCTATGGGGGTGGCACCTCGCGCAGCGCCCCCACGGGTCTTGCGGCATCCTCCCTCGTCCCTTTCCTGTGATGGCCACGCTTGGTCCTTCCTCAGGGGAAGCCCCCAAGCCCGGCTCAGGGAGAACGCCCGAGACTTCCCCTATCCCTGCTGGGCACCGGCGCTTGCGGTAGGCACTTGATCCGGTCCGTCCTCCCTTTTCACGACGTGGCATGGTACGTAGGGCTCCACGTATGGGCCCGGTTCCTCTCTTGTGGAGGCCCATAGGGCACCAGGGTAGGTCCCCCTAGGTGGTGATGGGGCACTGCTCTTCGTGCGCTACCACAAACTCTGCTGCGTCGAGCCTCAGAACGAAGTTGCCTACTTCTGTTGCCGCTGCCTTGTGGGCAAGTACTTGCTGACGCAGGTTGCTTCCTCGATGATTCAGCGCGCGTTCACCGTTGTTGCTTGTTTTCTTGGATGCCTGCACCATTTGCTCCATGTGCAGGATGGCGTGCTTTTGTCTCGTCAGTTCGGGTTGCCAAAGATCCGCTGGGTCGCGGGGGCGCACGTCAGTGTGCATGGGGTGCCTCGTAGTCTCATTTGCGAGCCCGGGCGCCGGGGATTGGCTGTACCAATAGGTCGGTTATAGGAATCCGTAGGAGGAGGAGCACGGAGTGCGGCAGGCCCAGCCCAAGCCTGGCCAGGGTGGAAGGGGCTGCGCTCTTGGCAGGTGGAGGGACAGGCGCGATGAACGAGCCTCTAGCGCTTGATGATGAGTGAGGGCCCGCAGCTCCCCGCGCGACGTTGGTCAGCTCCTTGATGTGGTCAACCCATGTGTCGAAGCCCCCGAGCATCGGGCGGTGGCGGAGCACCGCGCTGGCCAACAACAGTTCGTCGTTCGCGTCTAGGTCCACCATGTAGAAGCGACGTGGCACACACGCTGAGGGGGGCGCTCTCCCGTCGTGTACTTGAGTGTCGCGAGAGGCGGTGATGGTAGAGACGATGCTGGCGGCCTGATATTGTTGGAAATATGCCCTTGAGGCAATAATAAATTAGGTATTATCATATTTCCTTGTTCATGATAATTGTTTATTATCCATGCTATAATTGTATTGATCAGAGACTTAAATGCATGCGTGGATACATAGACAAAACCATGTCCCTAGTATGCCTCTAATAGACTAGCTCGTTGATCAAAGGATGGTTAAGGTTTCCTAGCCTTGGACATGGGATGTCATTTGATAATGGGATCATGTCATTAGGAGAATGATGTGATGGACAAGACCCAAACTACAAACGTAGCATATGATAATGTCAGTTTACTGCTACTGTTTTCTGCATGTCAAGTATATGTTCCTATGACCATGAGATCATACAACTCACGGATATCGGAGGAGTGCCTTGTGTGTACCAAACGTCACAATGTAACTGGGTGACTATAAAGGTGCTCTACAGGTATCACCGATGGTGTCTGTTGAGTTGGCATGGATCGAGACTGGGATTTGTTACTCCGTGTGACGGAGAGGTATCTCGGGGCCCACTCGGTAATGCAACATCACAATAAGCCTTGCAAGCAATGTGACTAATTGTTAGTTGCGGGATCTTGTATTACGGAACGAGTAAAGAGACTTGCCGGTAACGAGGTTGAACTAGGTATGGAGATACCGACGATCAAATCTCAGACAAGTAACATACCAAAGAACAAAGGGAACGTTATACGGGATTAACTAAATCCTTGACATAGAGGTTCGACCGATAAAGATCTTCGTAAAATATGTAGGAACCAATGTGGACGTCCAGGTCCCGCCATTGGTCATTGACCGTAGAGGTGTCTCGGTCATGTCTACATAGTTCTCGAACCTGCAGGGTCTGCACACTTAAGGTTCGGTGACGTTTCGGTAGTGTAGATTTATGTATGGTGGTGACCGAAGTTTGTTCGAAGTCCCGGATGAGATCCCGGACGTCACGAGGAGCTACGTAATGGTCCTAAGGTAAAGATTCATATATAGGAAGTCCCAGTTTGGTTTCCGGAAAAGTTTCGGGCTCATCGGTAGTATACCGGGAGTGCCGGTAGTGTACCGGGAGGCCTCCGGGAGGGGTATTTCGACCCCAAGAGGTCCATGGGTTGTGGGAGAATAATAACCATCCCTTAGTGTGCTGGTAAAACAGCCACAAAGGCACATGGCGCAGGAGAGAAAGTCCTAAAGCAAAAAGTGGAAAATCAGCCAATAGGAGGCCATCCTACTCCAACTAGGATTGGAGGTGAAGTAGGATTGCTTCCCACCTCCTATTTTGGCCGACCCAAAGGTCTTGGCTGCCTCTCCTCTCCTCTCCTCCTATATATACTAGTGGATTGGGTGGTTTTTGGACAGAATTTCTGGCCACGTGCTACCCGTTCCACCGGTGCATAGTTTCTCCTCTAGATCGGTTTTCTGCAGCGCTTTGGCGAAGCCCTGCCGGAATTGCTCCACCACCATCACCGGAGCGCCGTCACGCTGCCGGTGAACTCTCTCTCCTCTCCACCTCCTCTTGTTGGATCAAGACGGTGGAGATCCTCATCAAGCTGCACGTGTGCTGAACGCGGAGGTGCCGTCCATTCGGCGCTAGATCGGAAGGACCGTGATCGAGATCACGAGACGATTCGTGATGATATCGCGGAGCGGATCGTGATGAGTTCGCGGGACAGATCGTGACCAAGATCGTGAGACGCATCATGATGAGTTTGCGGGAAGGATCATTATGTGTTCGCGGGACGGATCGTGATGAGATCGCGGGACGCTCGGCGATTTGGATCGCGAAGATGTTCGACTACACCAACCGCGTTTCTTAACGCTTCCCGCTTAGCGATCCACAAGGGTACGTAGATCCACTCTCCCTCTCGTTGATGCTCATCACCATGGATAGGTTTGCGAGTGCATAGGAAATTTTTTGTTTCACATGCAACGTTCCCCAACAGTGGTATCAGAGCCAGGTTGATGGTTCGATGAGATCTCGAGTAGAACACAAAAGGTTTGTGGGCATTGATGCTTAGATTGCTTCCTCCCTTGGTCGGATTTTGGTTCAGCAGGATTGTGAGATGAAGCAGCCCGGACCAACATTACTCGTACGCTTACGAGAGACCGGTTCCCTCAACGCAACTTGTTGCTTAGATGACTTGCGGGTGACAGTTTCTCTCACTTTGGTTGGATCGGATTCGACAAAGGCGGTCCTTGAGAAGGTTGAAAAGCAACTAGTGTATCACCGTTGTGGTTTTTGCGTAGGTGAGAATTGTTCTTGCTAGATACCCGTAGCAGCCACGTAAAACAATTAGAGGACGTCTAACTTGTTTTTGCAGGGTATGTTGTGATGTGATATGGCCAATTACATGATGAGATATATGTGATGTATGAGATGATCATGTGATGTATAGATTTTCACGACTTGCATGTCGGTGAATACGGCAACCGGCAGGAGCCATAGGGTTGTCTTTAATTATTGTATGACCTGCGCGTCAATCATTAAGCGCTATGTAATGCTTTACTTTATCGCTAAGCGGTAGCAATAGAAGTAGAAGCAGGGCTGGCGCCATAACCCCAATGGCAACACATTGATGGAGATCAAGATGATGGAGATCATGGTGTTGTGCCGGTGACGATGGAGATCATGCCGGTGCTTTCTAGATGGAGATCAAAAGCACAAGTTCATGGCCATATCATGTCACTTATGATTTGCATGTGATGTTAATCCTTTTATGCACCTTGTTTTGCTTAGGACGACGGTAGAATTATAAGGTGATCCCTCACTTAATTTCAAGATAAATTGTGTTCTCCCCGAGTGTGCACCGTTGCGAAAGTTCGTATTGTTGAGACACCACGTGATGATCGGGTGTGATAGACTCTACGTTCACACACAACGGGTGCAAGCCAGATTTGCACGTGCAGAACACTCGGGTTAAACTTGATGAGCCTAGCATGTACAGACATGGCCTCGAAACACAAGAGACCGAAAGGTCGAACATGAGTCATATAGTAGATATGATCAACATGATGATGTTCACCATTGCAGCAACCTCAACTCACGTGATGATCGGACTTGGGTTGGTGAATTTGGATCATGTATCAGTCGAATGATCGGAGGGATGTCTATTTGAGTGGGAGTTCTTAAGTAATATGATTAATTGAACTCATTATCATGAACATAGTCAGTAGTCCCTTTGCAAATCATGTTGTAGATTACTAGCTCGCGCTGTAGCTCCCTTGAATTTTTATGTGTTCCTAGAGAAATAGAGTTGAAAGATGTTGGTAGCAAAATTGCGGACTGGGTCCGTGATCTGAGGATTGTCCTCATTGCTGCACAGAAGGCTTATGTCCTTAATGCACCGCTCGGTGCACCACCCCATCTAGCGTCGTATGTAGATGTTGTGAACATCTGACAGGCAAGTTTCGATGACTACTTGATAGTTTAGTGTGTCATGCATTACGGCTTAGAATTGAGGCTCCGAATCGTTTTGAACATCACGGAACATATGAGATGTTCTAAAAGCTGAGATTGTGATCTCAGGCTCGTGCCCATGTGGCGAGATATGAGATCTCCAACAAGATTCTTTGCCTGTAAGATGAAGGAGAATAGCTCAATCGTTGAGCATGTACTTAGATTGTCTGGGTTCTACAATCGCTTGAATCAAGTGGGAGTTGATCTTCCAGATAAGATAGTGATTGATATAGTTCTCCAAGTCACTGTCACTAAGCTACTAGAACTTGGTGATGAACTATAAATTGCCAGGGATAGAAATAATGATTCCTGAGCTGTTTGCGATATTTGACACCGCGAAGGTAGAAATCAAGAAGGAGCGTCAAGTGTTGATGGTTAATCAAACCACTAGTTTCGAAAAGGGCAAGAGCAAGGAGGGAAACTTCATGGATAGAAAGTCAGTTGCTGCTCCAGTGAACCAACCCAAAGTTGAACTCAAACCCGAGACTAAGTGCTTCTATTATGAGGTGAGAGGTCACTGAAGGGGAACAACCCTAGATACTTGGTAGATAAGAAGGCTGGCAACATCGACAGAAGTATATTTGATATAGGAGTTATAGATGTGTACCTTGCTAGTACTCCTATTAGCACCTGGGTATTGGATACCGGTTCGGTTGCTAAATGTTAGTAACTCGAAATAAAAGCTACGAAATAAACGGAGAACAAGCTAAGGGTGAGGTGACGATGTGTGTTGGAAATGCTTCCAAGGTTGATGTGATCAACATCGCATGCTCTCTCTACCTTCAGGATTAGTGACGAACCTGAATAAAATGTTATTTGGTGTTTTGCGTTGAGCATGAACATGATTAGATCATGTTTGTTGCAATATGGTTATTCATTTAAGTCAGAGAATAATGGTTATTCTGTTTACATGAATAATACCTTCAATGGTCATGCACCCAGTGAGAATGGTTTGTTGAAATCTTGATCGTAGTAATACGAATGTTCATAACATTGATATCAAAAGATACAAAGTAAAATAATGATAGTACCACATACTTGTGGCACTGCCGCAAAATGTCATATTGGTATAAAGCGCATGAAGAAACTCCATGGTGATGGATATTTGGACTCATTCAATTTCGAATCGGTTGAGACATGCGAACCATGCCTCTTGGGCAAGATGACTAGAGGACCCCGTTGGATGGAGCGGGCAAGTGATTCATTGGAAATGATACATGTTGATGTATGCAATCTAGTGAGTCTTGTAGCATGCAGTGGATATCATTATTTTCTTACCTTCACTGATGATTTGAGTAGATATAGTGTATATTTACTTAATGAAACACAAGTCTGAATCGTTTGAAAGGTTCAAGCAAATTCAGAGTGAAGTTTAAAGATCATCGTGACAAGAAGATAAAAATGACTGCGATATGATCATGGAGGTGAATATCTGAGTCACGAGTTTGGCATATAACTTAAGACAATGTGAAAGTTGTTTCACAACTAAACGCCACCTGGAACACCATAGCGTGATGGTGTGTCCAAACATCATAGTTATGCTCTATTAGACATGGTGCATGCTATGATGTCTCTTATCGTTTTACTACTATAATTTTGGGGTTATGCATTAGAGACAACTACATTCACTTTAAATACGACACCATCTAAATCCGTTGAGATGACACCATGTGAATTATGGTTTGATAGAAACCTAAGCTGTCATTTCTTAATATTTGGGGCTGCGACACTTGTGTGGAAAATGTTTTCGCCTAATGAGGTCGAACCCAAGGCGGACAAATGCATCTTCATAGAATACCCTAAGATCAGTTGGGTGAACCTTCTATCTCAGATCCTAGTGCAAAGTGTTTGTTGATTAAACGGATCCTTTCTCGAGGAAATGTTTCTTTCAAAAGAATTGAGTGGGAGGAATATAGAACTTGATGAGGTTGTTAAACGTTTGTTCAACCAGAGAGTAGCGCAACGCAGAAAGATGTTTCTGTGAAGCCTACGTTAGTTGAAGAGGAAGTTAATGATGATGATCATGAAGCTTCAGAATCAAGTTACTATCAAACATCATAGGTCGATAAGGATGTGTACTGCTCCTAAGTGGTACGACAACCCTATCTTGGAGGTCATGTTGTTGGAGAACGATGAACCTACGAGCTATGGAGAAGCGATGATGGGCCCGGATTCTGACAAATGGTTGGAGGCCATGAAATCTGAGATAGGATCCATGTATGAAAACCGAGTATAGCCTTTGGTAGACTTGCTCGTTGGACGGCAGGTCGTTGAGTACAAATGGATCTTTAAAATGAAGACAGACACTGATGGTGAATGTCACTATTTGTAAAGCTCGACTTGTTGCAAAGTTGTTTGTGACAAGTTGAAGGAGTTGACTGCGATGAGGCTTTCTCACTCGTAGCGATGCTAAAAGTCTGTTGGAATTATGTTAGCAGTTGTTGCATTTTCAATTATGAAATCTGGCAGATGGATGTCAAAACATCGTTTCCTTAACGGTTTACTTAAGGAAAGGTTGTATGTGATACAACCAGAAGGATTTGTCAGTCCTAAGGATACTAAAAGATGAGCAAGCTTCAGTGATCCTTCTATGGACTGAAGCAAGCATCTCGGAGTTGGAATATACACTTTGATGAGGTGATCAATGTTTTTGTAGTTTATACAAAGTTTACGAGAAACTTGTATTCGCAATAAAGTGAGTGGGAGCACTATAGAGTTTCTGATAAGTATATGTGGTTGACATATTGTTGAACGGAAATGATGTAGAATTTCTGGAAGGCATAAAAGGTTGTTTGAAAAGTATTTTTTCAAAGGAATACCTGGATAAAGCTACCTAATTGTTGAGCATCAAAATCTATAGAGATAGATCAAGATGCTTGATGAGACTTTCAATGAGTGCATACCTTGATAAGATTTTGAAAGAGTTCAAAATGGATCAGCCAGAGAAATAGTTCTCGTCTGATTTGTAAGGTGTGAAGTTGAGTGAGACTCAAAGCTCGACAATGGCAGAAGAAAGAGAAAGGACGAATGTCGTCCCCTATGCCTTAGCCATAGGCTCTATATTATGCCATGCTGTGTACCGCACCTGTGTGTGCCTTGCCATGAGTCTGTCAAGGAGTACAAGAGTGGTCCAGGAGTGGATCACTGGACAGCGGTCGGAATTATCCTTAGTAACCAGAGGACTAAGGAAATGTTTCTTGATTATGGAGTTGATAAAGAGTTGGTCGTAAAGAGTTACATCGATGCAAGCTTTAACACCTATCCGGATGACTAGTAGTAGCAATCTGGATACGTATAGTGGAGCAGCCATTTGGAAATAGTACCAAGTGGAGTGTGGTAGCAGTGTTTACGGTTTGACATAGAGATTTGCAAAGTACACAGGGATCTGAATATCGCAGACCCGTTGACTATAAGACCTCTCTCACATGCAAAGCATGATCAAGCCCCAGAACTCGTTGGGTGTTAGATTCATAACAATGCGAATCACATGGTGATGTGAACTAGATTATTGACTCTAGTGCAAGTGGGAGACTGTTGGAAATATGCCCTAGAGGCAATAATAAATTAGTTATTATCATATTTCCTTGTTCATGATAATTGTTTATTATCCATGCTATAATTGTATTGATCGGAGACTTAAATGCATGTGTGGATACATAGACAAAACCATGTCCCTAGTATGCCTCTAATGGACTAGCTCGTTGATCAAAGGATGGTTAAGGTTTCCTAGACATGGACATGGGATGTCATTTGATAACGGGATCACGTCATTAGGAGAATGATGTGATGGACAAGACCCAAACTACAAACGTAGCATATGATCGTGTCAGTTTACTGCTACTGTTTTCTGCATGTCAAGTATATGTTCCTATGACCATGAGATCATGCAACTCACGGATATCAGAGGAGTGCCTTGTGTGTACCAAAGGTGCTCTACAGGTATCACCGATGGTGTCTGTTGAGTTGGCATGGATCGAGACTGGGATTTGTTACTCCGTGTGACGGAGAGGTATCTCGGGGCCCACTCGGTAATGCAACATCACAATAAGCCTTGCAAGAAATGTGACTAATTGTTAGTTGCGGGATCTTGTATTACGGAACGAGTAAAGAGACTTGCCGGTAAAGAGGTTGAACTAGGTATGGAGATACCGACGATCAAATCTCAGACAAGTAACATACCGAAGAACAAAGGGAACGTTATACGGGATTAACTGAATCCTTGACATAGAGGTTCGACCGATAAAGATCTTCGTAGAATATGTGGAAACCAATGTGGACGTCCAGGTCCCGCCATTGGTTATTGACCGTAGAGGTGTCTCGGTCATGTCTATATAGTTCTCGAACCCGCAGGGTCTGCACACTTAAGGTTCGGTGACGTTTGGGTAGTGTAGAGTTATGTATGGTGGTGACCGAAGTTTATTCGAAGTCCCGGATTAGATCCTGGACGTCACGAGGAGCTCCGTAATTGTCCGGAGGTAAGGATTCATATATAGGAAGTCCCAGTTTGGTTTCCGGAAAAGTTTCAGGCTCATCGGTTGTGTACCGGGAGTGTCGGTTGTGTACCGAGAGTGCCGGTAGTGTACCGGGAGGCCTCCGGGAGGGGTACTTCGACCCCAAGAGGTCCACGGGCTGTGGGAGAATAATAACCATCCCTTAGTGGGCTTGGAAAACAGCCACAAAGGCCCATGGCGCAGGAGAGAAAGTCCTAAAGCAAAAAGTGGAAAATCAGCCAATAGGAGGCAATCCTACTCCAACTAGGATTGGAGGTGAAGTAGGATTGCTTCCCACCTCCTATTTCGGCCGACCCAAAGGCCTTGGCTGCCTCTCCTCTCCTCTCCTCCTATATATACTAGTGGATTGGGTGGTTTTTGGACAGAATTTCCGGCAACGTGCTACCCGTTCCACCGGTGCATAGTTTCTCCTCTTGATCGGTTTTCTGCAGCGCTTAGGCGAAGCCCTGCCGGAATTGCTCCACCACCATCCCCGGAGCGCCGTCACGCTGCCGGCGAACTCTCTCTCCTCTCCACCTCCTCTTGCTGGATCAAGACGTTGGAGATCATCATCAAGCTGCACGTGTGCTGAACGCGGAGGTGTCGTCCATTCGGCACTAGATCGGAAGGACCGTGATGGAGATCACGAGACGATTCGTGATGAGATCGCGGAACGGATCGTGATGAGTTCGCGGGACAGATCATGACCAAGATCGTGAGATGGATCCTGATGAGTTCGCGGGACGGATCATGATGTGTTCGCGGGACGGATCGTGATTGGATCGCCGGACGGATCGTGATGAGATCGCGGGACGCTCGGCGATTCGGATCGCGAAGATGTTCGACTACACCAACCGCATTTCTTAATGCTTCCTGCTTAGCGATCTACAAGGGTACGTAGATCCAATCTCCCTCTCGTATTTGCTCATCACCATGGATTGGTTTGCGTGTGCGTAGGAAATTTTTTGTTTCCCATGCAACGTTCCCCAACAGATATTGCCCGCCCAGCACCGTGCCACCGAGGCACGAGCCGTCGCCGGCATTGGTGGAGTCGACGGGAGCTGGTCCGCCACGGTAGGTGGAAGCTCGCCGGGCGGCGGCCATTGGAGCAGCGAGGCAGAGGAAGAGTTTGGCTCAAGGAAGACTTCGACACGGCCCCTACCTAGCATGCTAAATGTCGGATTTCGAGCTCCGCAAAACCCTTAAGGTTCGAACACAGGGGTGTGAGTGAAGGATTCTCACGGCCTCACTCAACCTAGCTCGCTACTCGATGGACACTGCAGTGAACTCACATAATGACGAGGAAGAAGATGAACACGACAGTTTACCCAGGTTCGAGCCGCTATGAAGCATAATACCCTACTCCTGCTTTGGTGGATTGCCTCTCATGGAATGTGTAGTGGATAGACTAGTACAATGTTCTTGAGCCTCGCGAGGGGCTCAAGGTCCGTTCTTGGCTCTTTGCCTTGCGGTTATGTGTTGGGTCGCTAAATGTTGGATCCGGGTTCTTTCTATGGTGTGACCTAGATTCTATATATAGCGGTGGCCCGGGTCCTCCTCCCTTATTACAATAGCTGGAAGGGATCCCACAATGGCCAAATTCAAAGGGGGACAGGAGTACAGCCGCACGCTATCCGAAGGCAGTCTTCACTTGCAAAGTAGGTGTAGGTGATGAAGTAGTGGGCTCGGCAATGACATCCGCCCTGCGGGGCTCGTGGTCTTGGTCTTGTTGCACTAGAAGGGAAACCTTTGGGTGGTGCTTTGGGAACCCGCGTACGTCCTCGCTCCCTTTGTACCAAAGGGGAAACTGTGCCACCTGGCGCACTGGCGCCTGCCTGTCATTCCTTGCGTCACCCTTGAGTCGTGAGGCTAGGCCTTGCATAGAGAACTCCATCGCTCAGGAGGGGGCTAGAGGAGGCCCGTCTTGCCGGCCTTGATGCCGCTCTTCCTCACGAGCCCAGGGTCCTCGTGAGGGCCTTGTCTTGAGTAGCGCCGTGCTAGGCCACGCCTGGCTGACGAAGTAGGTCATGCCCTAGGCCACAGGCAGGCAGGACTGGGTATCCCCGTTCCGAGAATGCCAATAGAATCCATGGATATACACACTCTCACCTCCACATATTGGCTAGCCTCTTCGGTACCATGCATTGTGCATTCTCACCTCAAGGATCGGTGTAAATTTCGCTGGTGCATCCAAACCCCGTGTCATTAGACGCCTTGTTGCACATAAGCCTCATTTTATCTTCATCAGAACAACCACCATACCTACCTATCATTGCATTTCCATAGCCATTCCAAGATATATTGCCATGCAACTTCCATCGCCACTTCATATGACTTGTGCCTTCATTGTCATATTGCTTTGCATGACCCTAAGATAGCTAGCATGATATTTCCAAGGCTTGTCCGTTTTTTGATATCTTTGCTATGGTAGATCATTGCACATCCAGGTACACTGCCAGGGCCATTCGTATAGACTCATATCATCCTATCAGTTTTTCATATATAGTTTTAAGTAAATAAAAGTGTGATGATCATCATTATTATAGCATTGTCCCAATGAGGGAAGGATGATGGAGACTATGATCCCCCCACAAGTCGGGATGAGACTATGAACAAAAAATAAAAATGGGGGAGGCCAAATGAGCCCACGATTAAAAAAAGGAGATGGGGGAGGCGAGAAAAAAAGCGCACCATGAAAAAATAAAAAATAAAAAGAGAAAAAGAGAGAAGGGACTTTGCTACTATCCATTACCTCACTTGTGGCTCAAAGTGGCACCATGTTCTTCATATAGAGAGAGTCTTGTTTTGTCACTTCCATATGATAGTGGTGATTTTTCATTATAGAACTTGGCTTGTATATTCCAATGATGGACGTCCTCAAATGCCCGAGGTCTCCATGAGCAAGCACATTGGATGTACTCCCATTTAGCTTCAGTCGAGCTTTCATACACTTATATCTCTAGTGCATCTGCCGCATGGCAATCCCTACTCATCGCACTAAGATCTATTAATGGGCATCTCAATAGCCCATTGATACGCCGTGTTGTTGCGAGACTTTCATCTCCAGTTTTACCCCTTTGAAACCTACTACCATTTTCTATTCCACCTTTATGATATATCCATGGTTCACGCTCATATGTTACCTGAATAATACAAAGCTGAAGCGCGTGAAAAAGTACGAAGCAATTGATTAGTTTGACACTGGGGTGCTCACGATTTATACTTTATACTAGGAATACAAAGCATGGTAGGCCATGTGATTTTGTATGGGTGGCACTCTTTGCCATTGTTATTTTGAAAGGACATGATTATGATAGTAAACCTGAGTATGGATGTATTTTTGTCAGACTATTGCCTTGCATCACTTGTATTTTAATATTCATACCATGATTAGATATTTGCTCAAGATTATGTTAGGTAGGATTCCACATCAAAAAAATATCTTTTTATGATTTACCTACTCAAGGAAGAGAAGGAATTAAGCTTGGGGATGATGATATGTCTCCGTCGTATCTATAATTGTTTTTGCTTCATTCCGATATTCTACAACTTTCATACATTTTTGGCAAGATTTTATATTACTTTTGGGACTAACTTACTTATCAAGTGCCTAGTGCCAGTTCCTGTTTTTCGTGTGTGTTTTTCCGCAGAAATTCCATATCAAACGAAGTCCAAACGCGATAGAAATTTACTGGGATTTATTAGGAATATATGTGAGTTTTGAGAGTTGGAATCAACATAAGACGATGCCCGAGCGCCCTGATAGCTTGTGGATAGCCCTTAGGTTGGTTGAGGCTCTCCTTCTGCCGCAAGAAAGATATTTTTGCGACAATAGTCCCCTCAGAATGTCATAGTTATGGATCTCCAGATATTTAAGAAACGGTGAAGGGGGCAGAAACCAGTCGCGCATAATAGAAGAGAAAGAGGGAGAGAGAAAGTGAGAGATAGATTGAGAGAGAGATCCTATCTCGGAGGGGCCCCTGCCCTCTGGGAGCCATGGTAGACATGGACCAGAGGGGAAACCCTCCTGCCATCCTAGGGAGGAGGTCAAGGAACAATAACATGGAGGGGGGTCTCTCCCCTCTCTCCCGGTGGCGCCAGAGCACCGTCGGGGCATCCATCATGACGGCGATCTATGCCAACAACTTCGCCGCCGTCATCACAAACCCCTCTCCATCAATACGGCCATGATGCTCACCACCGAGAGTGAGTAATTCCTTCGTAGGCTTGCTAGAAAGTGGTGGGATTGGATGAGATGGATCATAACCGAGTTAAGTTTGATAGGGCTTGAGCCCTAGTATCCACTATGTTTTGAGATTGAAGTTGCTATGACTTTTCTATGCTTAATGCTTGTCACTAGGGCCCGAGTGCCATGATTTCAGATCTGAACATATCATGTTTTCATGAATATAAGATTTATTTGGATCCTATCTTGCAAGTTTTATGCACCTATTACGTGTCTCGATGCGCATACCCCAAGGTGACAATAATTGGGATTCTTTCTAGTAATTGTCGTAGTTTCAGGAGTTCATGTATTCACCATGTGTAATGCTTTGTTTCGGATCTCTATTAAAAGGAGTCCTTAATATCCCTTAATTAGTTTCCAATAGGACCATGATAACCCACAAGTATAGGGGATTGCAACAGTTTTTGAGGGTCGAGTATTCAACCCAAATTTATAGATTCGACACAAGGGGAGCTGTTGGGGATATAACCCCATGGCGAGACCTGACCAGGAGAGGATGGGTTACACCTGGCGGCTCATATTCAAGGTCATTTAGTGGGCCAAAGGATTGAAGACAAGGCTACATGGAGACTCACCAGATCGGACAAGGTGGAGGCCCAGAGTCAGAGGAAGGAGCGAGACCCGGGTGCATGATCCGCCCGGAGATGGATTGCCTAGGAAGGCAAGGCGTCTTAGAGACAAGATCGAACACCTTGTGTAAGTCTCTTTGGACTCTTTTAACCCTAGGGCCTCGACCTACCTATATAAAGGCAGGACCCTGCGACGACTTAGGAGAAGAAACAATTGATTAGTAACCAGGTCAAGCGAATCCGCTCCCTTGTAATCAATACGCCATCAATACCACAAAGCAGGACGTAGGCTTTTACCACTTACCGATGGGCCGAACTTGGGTAAATTCATGTCTCTCGTCCCGTTCAAACCCTTTGAGTCCACTGCCTTAGTGATGGCCTCGAACCTAAGTCCTAGGATATCTGTCGTGACAAAACCACGACAGTTGGCACCCACCATGGGGATAGCGCGTGATGGTGTGGAGTTCTCGAAGGGCTCTCTTCTAGGGATCGAGGGATACACCATCGGCATGATAACTAAGAGTCGCCGTGGCAAGCTCTACATCGACGGTGCTGATGGATCACTAGAAGAGTCTCTAGGAGGGGGAGGGGTGAATAGACAACTAGCAGAAAATTAAAACCTAACCTTTTCCCAAGTTAACTGGTTGGAAGATTTTAGCAGCTTTAGCAAGACTAGCAAGTCTATATACCGTACACATGCATGTCAATAAATATAGCAACGAAAAGTAAAGACATAGCACATGAAGTAAAGAGTTGAGATTTGGAGATCAAACGCAATAGGAGACGCAAGGATTTTTCCCGTGTTTCCAATAAGTGGTTCTATCGTATGTCCACATTTATGGAGTCTTCAACCCACAGAGGATAACAATCGCGAGAGTCCATAGAAGGCTCCACCCATAAGGGTCCACGAAGTAGCAACATTAACTATTCCATAACGGCTTCCATCCACAAAGGACTAGCCTCACTATGGGTAGATCTTCATGAAGCTGGCGATCTCCTTGCCCTTACAAACTTCTTGGTTCAATCCACAACACGAAGTAGGAGGCTCCCATGTGACACCTAACCAATCTAGGAGGCACACCCCCACAAGGTAATAGGCTCGGTAATGTCGATGAACTCCTTGCTCTTGTGCTTCAAGATGATAGACTCCTCAACACACAATTACTCTCTCACAGATATGGCTTGGTAGAAGAGATGGGATTGGTGGAAATCTACTTGGGGAGGCTAGCAATAAAGATACTTATGGTTGGAGTGGAAGATCTTGACCTCAACACAAGGGTAGGTGGTTCTTTCTCAGAAAACTGATAGGATAGGTATGGAATAGTCCTGAGTGCTTCTCTTCCAAGTGAGTGGTGGTGGAGGGGTATATATAGGCATCCCTAAAAATCCAACCGTTACAAACAATAAGTCAGGCTCGGTGACACCAATGTGTTAATCTCGGTGGTACTGAAGTCACCAAAGGTGGCACCTTTTGAATCTCCGAGTGACCGATATAGGAATCTCGGTTACACCGATAATGCGAACAACAGTCAGAATGCTCAATCTCGGTGACGCCGATTCAACAATCTCGGAGGGACCGAAACTGTGGACTTGCGTAACAGAAATTTGGCAGCCTGAACTCGTTGGTACAGGTATGGAATCGATTGCACCAAAGTGGCTAGGGTTTGGCTGAGTCTGTCTAGGGTATTGAATCGGTGGAACCAAATGTAGAAAGTTGGTTGCACCAATTTTGAGTTTATGGCTTTGGACAAACTTTGGAGGGAGAGTTTGTGGGTGTCTTTGGTGACTATCACTTGTGCACATAGGAGCATTTTGCCTTTTAACAGTATTGGCTTTCCTATGGACTCAAAGTGATTTCTCACAAATATAAAATGTAGAGTCCTCTTGCTTGAAGCTTTACCAACCTATTTCCTTGCATCTTGGGGTATTCCACAATCTCTTTGCCAACCCAACTCTCCATGGACTATTATCTCAAATACACTACATAAAACTATTAGTCCAAGAGACAATGTGTGTTGTCATGAATTATTAAAACCACCAAGGGAGCATGTTGTTCTTTCAATCTCCCCCTTTTTGGTAATTGATGAAAACATACAATAAAAGCTTCAAATAAAGATATGTGTAAATATAATGAAGAACTTTAGAGCCACATGACTTAGATTTTCTCCCCCTAAATGTGTGTAGTTAATTAGAACATATTTGCTTTGGAATGCATGGACACACATATGGATGAAGGGATATAAGGAGTCATGTGTATCTTGGCTATATGCATCAAAATATATGAATGAGGTGTACCCTTGGTCAAGAATTCACTCTTGCAAACAATACATGCAAGAAGCAAGAGATCATATTGATCAAAGACATGATGCATATACTTACCTTGACTTCTTGAGCATTCTAGCTGTAGAAACACACTTGAGAAAACTATGTTATGAAACACAAGAGTATTCTACTAATCAAAAGCAATAGAACTCAAAAGATACCAAGATATGGAGAACATATAAAATATGATAATCGTTAAGATTTATATGTCTCTCCCTTTGTCATAAAGAGTAGTTCATCCCCTCCCCCTGAATCTTAGATTGTAGATATTGGGATTGGATTGGTTCAGAAAAGTCTAAAGTGAATACTCAAATAAAATAAGTGAACAGTCAAATAAAATAAGCAAGAATATTATTGAGATTAGAATTTTCTCCCCCCTTACTTTGACATTCTCTCCTTGTTTACATAAGTGTGAACCTTTGATATTCTCCTCTCCCCCTAAATCATATCTCGCCCTTTACATAAGCATGTAACTCTCCCTTTAGCATGAAACTTTGGTATTCTACCCCTTTGGCATTAATTTCCAAAAAGGTAAAATTTAGAAGTAGGTCCAGGGATCATTGACAAGGAAGGGATCCTTGAGAACAAGGGTCATTGAAAGTAAGGTCCATAGAAAATAACTGAGGTAATCATTGAATGTAACTTCTCTCCCTATGGTAAATATTAGTCTTCCCCTCCTTTGAGCTAGGGAGGCTTGAATAAAGAATTTCTCCCCCTAAGTTTTGCTTGTGATTCTCCCCCTAATTTTTAAGGGATCATCGAAGTAACAGAAGAAGGACAAATAAAATAAGAAAAACAAATCGGTGACTCCGAGACAGATAGATCGGTGGTACCAATATTTTTTAGTGCAACTTATCCGCAATTTTGGTAGAACCAAGATATCTGAGTCGACGGCTCCAAGGCTAAAACAGAATGAAAAGAATAATTGACCAAGCTTCTATTTTCAAAGAGACAAAAGAAAATATTTCCAAAAGAGGAGTGAAGGGCATCATCTAGAAAAGATTTGAGTGGTTACTAGAGATCATGCTAATAGAGGACAAACCACACAAGGTTCTTAACTAGTGATGGGCGGTGACTAGGTCACCTATATTACAGTGTATTGACTTAGCTAGGAGCCACGCAAGAATACTTGATCATAGGTCATAGTCTATGTTAAGCTCAAAATGGAGTAACCATTTTTTGATTTAGCATTTTAATGTCTTCATATCACTTGAGTTGCTTTAGCTCATGACTTGGAGTAAAGCCTTTTCAAGGATATGAGAGCATACCTTTAAGTGACGTTGATGACGTTTCTTGTAGGTGAATTTGTTGATGATGCTCAAGGTTGATAAATAACATCTTGAGTCGGGAGCAATCCTTCTCGTTCTAGTACACTTGTTACCTACAAGGGTTAGTCATGCAAGGAAGAACAATAGGTATATCCATTTGGCATGATACCAACTGAGATTTTGCAATAATGATCAAGTATATGTCAAGGATATGTTTTTGTTGTCTTCTTCCTTCCATCATCAAGAGGAGTTGTGGATACTTGGTCCATACAAGATCACTTATAATTTAAGTTGGTTGCAATCTCATGGAATGATGTTCTTCCAAGTACCTACAAACGGTTAGATGCAATGCAAGGGAGCTGAGAATTCCATTTCATAAGATAACACATTTGCAATATCATGGAAGTATGAAGAAGGCTCATGCCCTTCCAAGCATCCGAGTGAGTCTAGATCAAGTTTGAAACATCAATGATGTTCAACTCATTCATCAAGTGACAAAAAGTTTTCTCATCAAGTGTCTTAGTAAAGATGTCGGCCAATTGCTTGTTAGTGCGGACATGCTTAAGATTAATATCTCCTTTGGCAACATGATCGCGAATGAAATGATGTGGAACTTGTATATGCTTAGTTCGAGAATGTTTCATAGGATTGTGACCAATATTAATAGCACTTTCATTGTCACAAAGAAATGGAACATTTTTAACATGCATTCCATAATCCTTAAGCGTTTGTCTCATCCATAGTAAGTGCGCACGACAAGATCCGGCAGCAATTTACTTAGCTTCGGTAGTAGATAGAGATACCGAGTATTGTTTCTTGGAGGACCAAGACACAAGAGATATACCCAAAAATTGACAAGTACCCGAGGTGGATTTTATATCAACATTTTCACCGACATAGTCCGAATCGGAATAGCCAACAATGTTAAAAGATGATCCCTTGGGATAACAAATGCCAAAGTTTGGTGTTTGTATCAAGTATCTCAGAATATGTTTCACAGACAAAAGATGGCACTCCTTAGGTGCAGCTTGATATCTAGCACACATGCAAACACTAAGCATAATATCGGGACGAGATGCACATAGATATAGCAATGAACCAATATAGATCGATAAAAATTTTGACGAACCGGTTCATCTTACTTGGTAAGATCAACATGTCCACTAGTTGGCATGGGAGTTTTCATACCTTTGCACTCTTGCATGTTGAATTTCTTGATCAAGTCCTTGGTATACTTAGTTTCAGAGATGAAATTCCTTCTCTTGATTACTTGATTCGCAATCCAAGAAAGAATTTCAGCTCACACTTCATAGACATCTCATACTTCTCGGACATCAATCTTCCAAATCTTTCACTAAATTGAGGGTTAGTGGAACAAATGATAATATCATGCACATAGATTTGGCACACAAATAATTATCCATTAACTCTCTTAGTGAACAAGGTTGCATCAGTTTTTACCAAATTCAAAACCCTTTTCAATGAGAAAATTCGTTAAGCATTTGTACCAAGCACAAGGGGCTTGCTTAAGACCATAAAGGGCTTTACGATGCTTGTAAACATGGATAGGTTTCTTAGGATTCACAAAACCAGGTGGTTGCTTAACATAAACCTCTAGTCTAGGCAAGAAGAAGCTTGATATCATGGTGATAAGCATAGGCAAGAAGAATTTTAATAGCTTCTAGTCTAGCAACGGGGGCATAAGTCTCACCGTAGTCCATACCTTCAAGACGTGCCTTGTTGAGTATTACTTGACCGTCTTCATCTTGCTTGTTCCGAAACACCCATTTTGTTCCGATGACATTGTGCTCATCCTCGGGCTTCTCCACGAGTGTCCACACTTCGTTCCTTTCGAAGTTGTGAAGCTCTTCATGTATATCGTTCACCCAATCTGCTCTTCAAGAGCTTGTTCTACCCTCGAAGGCTCAATGCTAGATATGAATTAATAATGTTCACAAAAGTTAGCTAGACAAGTTTTAGAGCAAGTGATTCTCCCGGTTAGGATGTCTCCAAAGATTTGGTTAAGGGGATGCTTCTTGGTCACTTGTTCTCGAACTCGGGTCAGCTTCCGATTGTTGGATGGTGGAGCTTATTCTTCATCATCGTCTCCTTTGTCTTTGTTGTTGTTAGTGTGACCATCTCCTTGAGGTGGTTGTGAAGGAGGTCGTGGTGGATCTACATGATGTATTTCCTCCTCCTTTTAATCTTGTCGTGTACCTCTTGTGGATGACTCCATGTCGTGTTGTGGTTCACCTTGTCATGAAGTAGGGGCTTCCACTTGAGTTCATGAAGTACTTCCCTTCACCTCCATGGGACGAATCTTGCCAATGGGTAAATCTAGGATAGCCTCCGAACGGTCCTTATCACCTACATCATTTGGCAATTGTTCGACTTGCGAACCATTAGATTCATCAAAATTCACATCTACCATCTCTTCGACTTTTCGAGTGAAGTTGTTGTAGACACGGTAAGTGTGAGAATTTGATATGTAACCAAGTAGGAAACCTTCATGAGATTTAGGAGGAAATTTAGTACAACGATGCTTGTCAAGAATATAGCACTTGAAGCCGAATACCCGAAAGTATCCAACTTGGGGTTTGTTACCAATGAGTAGCTTGTATGCCATTTTCCCGAGAACCTTGTAAAAGTATAGTCGGATTATGGCATGAAAGACTGTTTCCACGGCTTCTGCCCGAAAGTGTCGTGGCGTCTTGTATTCGTCAAGCATCGTTCTGACCATCTCAATAAGCGTTCGGTTCTTCCTCTCAACAACTCCATTTTATTGAGGCGTGTATGTAGCCGAGAACTCATGTGAGACACCTTCTTCGTCAAGAAAGGTATCCACATGGGTGTTCTTCAACTCCGATTCGTTATTGCTTCAAACTTTCTTGATCTTCACTTCAAACTGTTTTTTTGCTTTGCGAACGAAGCCCTTGAAGATGTTGTGAACCTGTGACTTATCATCAAGGAAAAATACCCACGTAAATCTGGAAAAGTTATCAACTATAACTAGACCATAGGAGTTTCTACCGAGACTCTTGTAAGCATTGGGACCAAAAGGATCCATGTGAAGTAACACGAGTGGTCTCCTGGTAGTCATGATATTCTTAATGGGATGACATCCACCTACTTGCTTTCTAGCTTGAAAAGCACTACAAAGTCTATCTTTGTGAAAGAATACGTCTTTAACACCAAGTATTTGGTCGCCCTTGATTACCTTATCTAGATTGCGCATGCCTGGATGTCCAAGTCTTCTATGCCATAACCAACCTTTAGAGGACTTAGCAATTAAACAAGTGCGAGGCTTGGATCTCTTAGTGGAATAAACAATATATAGATCACCTCTATGGATACCGGTAAAGACCATTTTAGGATTATCTTGACGAAACACTTGGCAATCTACTTGTGTGAATAACAAATTGAAACCGAAATCGACAAGTCTAGATACGGAAGGAAGAATGTAGCTAAGAGATTCAACAAGCATAACATTTTGAATAGAGATATTATGAGATATGGCCACCTTACCAAGGCCAAGTACCTTACCCTTAGAGTTGTATCCAAAGGTCACGTACCTTCGAGCACCTTAATTAGGCGTGATCTCTTGGAACATGTCTTTATCACCATTCATGTGATCTGTACATCCACTATCGAGAGTCCACTCTTTTCCCTCGGATATATAATCCTTGAAGTTTGCCATTAGACTCAGATTCTTCATGATCTTTTCATGCTCGATGTCGAACAACTCATCTTCTCCAAGGTAGTCATGTTCCACATTATCATCATCAAGTGGGAAATCCTCGTCATAAGGAACAAGAGATTCGTTAGAATTGTGATCATGATAATGTTCAAGTTTATGAATGCGAATGGTTTCAAAATAATGTTGTTGATAGTGGTGAAATCTCCTTTAGCAAGCATAAGATCACGGAGCTCAAATAAGCATTTATCAAAGTTTGGATCACTAGGCTTCATTTTGTGAAAACAACAGTATTATGAAGAATTTCGTCGAGATTTCCTAATGAAAGATTTGGATATCATTTCTCCAAATCAGTACACAAAGCATAGGCACATGCAAAGTTCTTCAATTGAGAAAACACGGATCTTGGTAAACCGCTAACAATAAGATTGACAGTTCTTAGGTTACCAAGCATGTGAATTTCCTCTTTGTGTGTGGGATGCAATTCGTTGATAGGGATCACATAGGGGTTTTCAATATATTTTCCCAAATGGAATTTATCAAATAAATCAATCATAGCATTCTTCCATTGACTATAGTACTCTCCATCAAGAATGGGCACTCTACAACTCAAGCTCTCTATACTAGACACGTCCATCTTCCTCCTTGGTGATTAAACCGATGCAATGGAGACTAATGCCCTGGTACGAATTGAGGGATCACTAGAAGAGTGTCTAGAGGGGGGTGAATAGACTACTAGGAGAAAATTAAAACCTAACCTTTTCCCAAGTTAATTGGTTGGACGATTTTAACATTTTACTAGGACTAGCAACTCTATATACCCTATACATCCATGTCAAAAAAATAGCAGCGGAAAGTAAAGACATAGCACATGAAATAAAGAGTTCAGATATGGAGATCAAACGCAATTGGAGATGCAAGGATTTTTCCCGTGGTTGATAGGTGGTGCTATCGTACGTCCATGTTTATGGAGTCGTCAACCCACGGAGGGTAACGGTCGTGAGAGTCCACGGAGGGCTCCACCCATAAGGGTCCACGAAGTAGCAACCTTGACTATTCCATAGCGTCTTCCGTCCACGAAGGACAAGCCTCACTAAGGGTAGATCTTCATGAAGTAGGCGATCTCCTTGCCCTTACAAACTTCTTGGTTCATTCCACAACACGAAGTAGGAAGCTCCCAAGTGACACCTAACAAATCTTGGAGGCACCACCCCCGAAAAGGTAACAGACTCGGTAATGTCGATGAACTCCTTGCTCTTGTGCTTCATGATGATAGACTCCTCAACACACAATCACTCTCTCACAGATATGGCTTGGTAGAAGAGATGGGAATGGTGGAAAGCTACTTGGGAAGGCTACAAATCAAGATCCATATGGTTGGAGTGGAAGATCTTGACCTCAACACAAGGTTAGGTGGTTCTCTCTCAGAAAACTAATAGAATAGGTATGGAATAGTCCTGAGTGCTTCTCTTCTGAGTGAGTTTTGGTGGAGGGGTATATATAGGCATCCCCAAAAATCCAACCGTTACACACAGTAAGTCAGACTCGGTGACGCCGATGTGTTAATCTTGGTGGTACCAAAGTGACCAAAGGTGACAACTTTTCAATCTAGGAGGGAACGATATAGGAATCTCGGTTACACTGATAAGGTGACCAACGGTCAGAATGCTCAATCTCGGTGACACCGATTCAACAATCTCGGAGGGACCAAAACTGTTAACTTGCATAATAGAAAGTTGGCAACCTGAACTCGGTGGCACCGGTATGGAATCGGTTGAGCCGAAGTGGCTAGGGTTTGGGTGAATCTATCTAGGGTTTGGAATCAGGAGCACCGAATATAGAAAGTTGGTTGCACCGATTATGAGTGTTTGACTTTGGACAGACTTTGGTGGGAGAGTTTGTGGGTGTCTTTGGTGACTATCACTTGTGCACGTATGAGCATTTTGTTCACCAACAAAACCTTACCCCCTGTTAATAGTATTGGCTTTCCTATTGACTCAAATTGATTTCTCACAAATATAAAATGTAGAGTCCTCTTTCTTGAAGCTTTGCCAACCTATTTCCATGCTTCTTGGGGTACTCCACAATCTCTTCGCCAACCCAACTCTCCATGGATTATTATCCCAAATACACTAGATAAAAGTATTTGTCCAAGAGACAATGTATGTTGTCTTGAATTATCAAAACCACCAAGGGACCATGTTGTGCTTTCAGGTGCTGGCGGGGACCGGAGATCAACTCAATCAAGTATGGGTATCGGGTTCCCTTTGGTGGAAATCACGTGTTCATTGGGAAGATGGGTGTATCTATATCGGACCGGACATCTGTACCGACCTTGTCGAGCCGGCCCGGCTTGCGCAACCCGCCCATGTTCAACCCAGGCGAAGGAGCGTCTTCGTCGGCTTCACGCATGGCAGAGATGATTCTGTGTCAAGGGGGAAACTTTGTGCCTATCAGATGATGGATCCTCCAATGGAGAGGCGGAATCAATTCACCAGCTTCACGATGGCGGTCTTGGGGGCTCCGCCAACGGCAATAGTATTCTGAAGCCCTATGACCCACCGAGCCGGGATGACCGTCTTCATGGCAGGCTCGGTGCCAACATTCAACAGGACGATGTCAGGCGCAGTGGCGGGAGGCGCCACGCCAGATGTCGGGCCTCCCAAGCTGTCGGCTCAGGTCTTGCTCGAACTGATGGAGGAGCTAACAACCTTTATGGCAACTGAGGTCACAGCCGGAAATCAGGCAGAGCACGGTGCCGAAATCACTCGGATTGAGGGACTGATGACTCAGGCTCACGAGGATATCAACACATTGCAAGTTCAGATGAATGCTGAGTAGGAACGTTTAAGGGTGGAGGCTCTCCGTTTTAGCTTACACCATAATGCTTCGGAGGCGGTTCTTCGGAGGAGGACTCAAGTCGGCCTCCCTATGCAGCTTCAGCCCCGAAACCTCTTCAACACCCCCGGGGTAGGGCCGAGCATGCCACCTGCCTTAACCCGGGCCATGGAGGCACCACAACAGCCAGACCCGCCCCGGAGGGATCAGACTCCGTCGTGGCACCTTGTGACACCACCTGGCCATTATTATAACCCAGCGGAGAACATGATAGTGGTGGCTACTAGGCTCACCGCACTCCCCTTCACTGAAGGGATGCCATTCGCTCAGGAGGTGCGTAGTGCCATTGAATTGCTATAGACGGCGGTAGCTCAGCACAAAAAGTACACATACAGCCGGAGTCGTGTGCACTCCACACCCATGCCAAGTTGTAGCTACAGCCGGCGCATAGAGTCGCCGATGGTTTCCAGAAGGAAGCAACGATGTAACCCTCCTAATGATAACTCGCCTCGAATTAATGCTCAGGAGATGGTGGATATGGTCCGAGCTCATCAGGGAGTGACTCCGATAACAGATTACCCGGTAATTCCTGAGCCAGATCCGGTAACCCCTTCAATCTCAGCGCGAGCTGGAGTGTCATCCAGGGGCATTGGTGTGCCCTGCCTGATGGCGGCTCTGTGGAACGAGCATTTTCCCAAGGACTTGAAGGTGCCTATCTATACGGCTGATTTACCACCTGAGGCTTGGACTGAAAGTTATGAGCTCGCCATGGAGATGTTGGATGTCAGCGAGGCAGTTTGTGTAAAGTACTTCATCATGGTGTTAGAAGGATTGGCTCGCACGTGGTTAAATTGTTTTACTCCCAATACCATTGCATCTTGGGCTGAGTTGAAGGCATGTTTCATCAAGAACTTCCGAGGAACATGCAAGCAGCCTATGACAATAGTGGATCTTAACCATTGTGTCTAGCATGAGGATGAGTCGGCCAATCATTGGGTCTAGCGGGTTTCGATGGTTATCCACTCGTCCAAGAACATCTAGACATCTTAGGCGGTTCTGATTTTAGAGAAAAAAATGTCACTTCTTACCACTTAACAAGAAGCTCGGGCGACTGAAGCGTTCTTGTCAAGACATGGGTGAGCTCATGAAGGCTCTCACAAAGTATGCGGATTCAGATACTACTAAAGATCCGGGCTTGGATGATGAGAAATTGGTCAAGGGTAAGAAGAAGAATAATGGCAAGAGTCAACAGCAAAACAGGGCAAGAAATAACAACTCGGGCAAGAGAAAGAATCTGGATGGCGGGTCAGAATTGGTGGCAAACGCCAGCACTTGGAACAATCATGCTAAAGGTAATGGTAAGCCACCCTTTAACAAAGGTAAATCCCACTTTAACTTGGAGGAAACGCTCAGTAAGCCTTGACCAGAGCACAGTCAACCCGGTAGGCCGGCCAGGCACGCATGGAGGGAATGTAACACTATGTGGGAGTTCCAGAACTACAACTTTAATCGGCATCGTAATAATAGGAATGGGTCATCGGGTGGCTCAGGTCCAAGAAGCTCCGGGACCGGCTTTGGTGGAGGCGGCTTAGGTTCAGGTTATCAGGGGCAAGGTAGTCAAGGTGGTCACCATCAACAGCCTGGCAACGGTGGTCAGCAGCAAAACAATTAGTCAGGGTATCAGAGTAACCCGAAGAAGCTCAGTGGAGGCTAGTATCACATTTTCACTACAAGCCTGGACTAACGGGATCAAAAGCTACATAAGAGGGCAGTTAACACGTCAATGTCGGCTCTCCCACAGTATTTGAAGTGGTCAGAGTATCTGATCTCATGGAGTAGGGAGGATCACCCACCGCGGGTCGCTAACCCAAGGAACTTGGTGCTTGTGGTGGCATCTTAGGTAGGAGGCTATAAGTTTACAAAGGTACCAATGGATGGTGGCAGTCGCATCAACATCTTGTACTATGAGACCTTTCGTCGGATGGAGCTAACCGACAAGATTCTTAAGCCATCGTCAACAGTCTTTCACACGGTGGGCAAAATTGCTGATGAGGTAGCATTTGGGGATGATTACAATTAGAGAGTGGAGACTTTGTGGTTTGAAGTGGTTAAAATTAAGAGCCCATATCACGCCTTATTTGGCTGGCCGGCTTTTGTGAAATTTATGGCTAGGCCCCGTTATGTCTACATATAGATCAAGATGTCGTCTCTCAAGGGGACAATGACATTACACGGTGATCGGAAGGTGGCTCTTGAATGTGAAGAAGGCGACGCGGCCTATGCAGAGTCAAGGTGTGTTGAGGCAGATTTTAAGTTTTACAAGGACAATGTTGACCCGCCGGATATGACATCGTTGAAGAAGCCCGAGACAGAGTCTGAGCCACCCTTAAAATTTGTGGCGGAGGATACAAATATGGTGGACTTTGCTCTGGGCGACTCATAGAAGCAGTTCACTATTGGGACTAACATGGACCCCGCATAGGAAAGCACGCGCATCGAATTCATCCGTGAGAATCGAGACATCTTCGCATAGAATCCTTCAGACATGCTGGGTGTACCGAGAGAATTCACTGAGCACCGCCTTAACGTGGATCCCAAGTTTAAGCCAACATAACAGTTTCTCCGTCGTTTCAATGAAGAACGGTGTAAAGCAATTGGAGAAGGGGTGGCCCGGATCTTGACAGCAGCGTTCATCGTGGAGGTTTTTCACCCGGAGTGGTTAGCTAATCCCATGCTTGTGCTAAAAGAGAATGGCACGTGGCATATCTGTGTGGACTACACGGATCTTAACAAGGCTTGTCCAGTTGACCCGTTTGGTCTCACCCGTATTGAACAAATCATTGATGCGATGGCGGGTTGTGAGAGTATATGTTTCCTGGATGCTTATTCGGGTTATCATCAGATCAAGATGGCAGTAAAGTACCAAGAGAAGACATCTTTTATATCACCTTTTGGACCTTTCTGCTATGTGTCTATGCCTTTTGGGCTTAAAAGTGCGCTAGTGACTTATCAACATTCTGTGCAAAATTGCCTTCATAGTGAGATTGAGCGCAATGTTAATGCTTATGTGGATGATATTGTGGTTAAGTCAAGGAAGAAGGAGACTCTGCTTGACGACTTGAAAGAGACGTTCGACAACTTACGGGTCTACAAGATGATGCTTAACCCGTCTAAGTGTGTCTTTGCTATTCCTACAGGAAAGCTCTTGGGTTTCTTAGTTTCAGAGCGAGGTATTTATGCTAACCCAGATAAGATAAAGGCCATCACGTCGTTCTCTAAGACGGTGAGCATTAACGATGTGCAGTGCTTGGCAGGTCGTATTGCCGCTTTAGGCCGCTTCATCAGCCGACTAGGCGAGAAGGCTATTCCTTTATATCAGATGATGAAAAAGACGGATGAATTTGTCTGGAGAAAGGCTGTGGATGAGGCGCATGAGGTGCTCTAGAAACAGTTGGCTGAGCCGCCAATTTTGGCTGCTCCGAAAGAGAAACAACCTTTGCTCTTATACGTGGCGGCTAACAACAGGGTAGTCAATGTTGTGGTTGTGGTGGAGCATAAGGAAGCAGGGAACAACTATCCAATCGAGAGGCCGGTTTACTATGTCGCTGAGGTTTTGATAGAATCCAACCAAAGATACCCGCATTGGCAAAAATTGGTCTATGGGGTGTTCATGGCAAACCGCAAGTTAAAGCATTATTTCCTTGGACACCAGATCACAGTGGTTAGCTTTGACCCTTTGGGGGATATCATGCAAAATAGAGAGGCTACTGTAGGATCGAAAGTTGGTCTAGAGGGGGGGTGATTAGACTACTTGACCAAATAAAACTATGCTTTTTCCCAATTTTAGTTCTTGGCTAGTTTTAGCATTCATAGTATGTCAAGTACACCCTACACATGCATGTCTAAGAGTATTACAACAGACAGTAAAGACATTGCGCATCTAAGTAAAGAGAGGGTCAGGAAAGAAAACACAATTTGTGACACGATGATTTTTCCCGTGGTTCCAATAGGTGGTGCTATCGTACGTCCACATTCATGGAATCTTCAACCCACGGAGGGTAACGGCCGCGAGATTCCATGGAGGGCTCTACCCACGGAGGGTTCCACGAAGGAGTAACCTTGACTGTACCATGACGGCCTACGTCCATTGAGGACTAGCCTTACTCGGGGTAGATCTTCAGGAAGTAGTCGATTTCCTTGCCCTTACAAAATTCTTTGTTCACTCCACAACACGAAGTAGGAGGCTCCCAAGCGACACCTAACCATTCTAGGAGGCACCACCCTCCAAAAGGTAATAGGCTCGGTAATGTGGATAAACTCCTTGCTCTTGTGCTTCAAAATGATAAAATCCTCAACACACAATCACTCTCTCATAGATATGGCTTGGTAGAAGAGTTGGGATTGGTGGAAAGCAACTTGGGGAGGCTAGAAATCAAGATACATATGGTTGGAGTAGAAGATCTTGACCTCAACACAAGGGCGGGTAGTTCTTGCTCAGAAAAATGATAGGATAGGTATGGAATGGTTCTGAGTGCTTCTCCTTCCACTAGGTGGTGGTGAAGGGTTATATATAGGCATCCCCAAAAATCTAACCGTTACACACAAAATGACCAACTCGGTGACACCGATGTGTTAATCTCGGTGGTACCGAAGTGACCGAAAAGTGGCAACTATTGAATCTCGGAGGGACCGATATACGAATCTCATTTGCACCGATAAGGTGACCAATGGTCAGCATGCCCATTCTCGGTGATGCCAATTCAATAATCTCAGAGGGTCCGAAACTATGAACTTGCATAACGAAAAGTTGGTAGCCCAACTCGGTGGCACCGAAAGCAGTATCGGCTGTACCGAAGGGTTAGGGTTTGGCTAAGTCTGTTTAGGATTTGGAATCGGTGGCACCGAATGTGGAATGTTGGTTGCACCGATTTTGATTGTTTGTCTCAGGACATACTTTGGTGGGAGAGTTTGTGGGCGTCTTTCATGAGTATCAACTATGCATGTATTATCATTTTATTCACCAACAAAACTTTACCCCCTTTCAATAGTATTGGCTTTCCTATGGCCTCAAGGTGATGTCTCACAAATATAAAATGTAGACTCCTCTTGCTTGAAGCTTTGCCAATCCATTTCCTTGCATATTGGGGTGTTCCAAAATCTCTTTGCCAACCCATCATTGAACTTTTCCTGAAATAATTGATGGAAACATTAGTTCAATGACTTATATGTTTCTATGAATTATCAAAACCACCAAGGGAGCAAATGTGCTTTCAATCTCCCCCTTTCTGGTAAATGATGGCAACATATAGATCAAAGCTTCGACATATGATATAATCAATGAATATAACGATCGCTTTGAGAAGTATGTGATAAGCAAGAGCTCCCCCTAAATTTGTGAAGTATTTTGAATTTGCATTTGAATGCAAATGCACAATCGATTAGGTACATGGGGCGATTCTTCCATGTCACATACATCTTGGTGGTCTGCGCTAATAATTAGAGTGAACATCATAGCACAACCACAATCAAGCAATGTAGAAAGATCATTTCTTGAAGCATACTTCTCCCTCTTTGTAATAAGGTGATAGGAAATAGTAGCATCACAAGCAACCAAAAGACAATAGTTTCTTTTGAAAATCAATAAACACCAAAACTCTCTCTCACTCAAAGCCTAAAGATCAATATACACTTCTCCCCCTTTGGCAACAAGTTACATAAAGGTTCAAAGGCATATATCTAAGCGTTCTTTGGCTGATCTCCTCCGGTTTTTGATGAAGGAGTCGAGAAAATAGCATCGGCGAAAATCTCTGCAGATGTCGTTGATGGAGTTGGAGTGGCAGCTGGAGGAACTGTAGCAGATGGAGCAGGAGCTAAGGTGACAACAGCAGGAGCGGATGAAGAGGGCCTCAAGTCTGGAGCTGGCACTATGGTTGATCTGACCTGAGTAGGAATCTCTGTGCCTGTCATGAGAGGTGATCCATCATCATCATCATCATCAGAAGAAGAAGAAGAAGAAGAAGAAGAAGCATGAGGTATGTGCAATGAGTCAACTTCCTTCTGAAGCTCTATGACTGTCTTAGTCACCCTGTCCACCTTATCATTAAGAGTCTTGATCCTTGTTTCAACGATCCTCACGAGACTGTTCTGGTTGTCCAGAATCCCCTTAATGTCCTTCTGCATGTTCTGAGCTGATGAAATCAATAGATCCATTTGCTCACTTCTGGATCTAGGAACTTGAGCACTAGTGGCTCGAACTGCCTCTGCCTCTGCCTGAGCTGCAGCTGATGTGGGATGATCTTGGTCCAACACCACAACATTGTCCTGGAGATCTGGCTGTAGGGGCAAACGGGGATGATCTAGTGCAAATATGTGCTTTTCCAACTTGGAGTTGATGAGCATCTAGATGTAGGGTGCATAGAAGCAAGAGCGCTTCTGATCAGCAGCAACTCTCTTAACTGTCTCAACAATCAAGTCCATGACTTTTATCCTGGTGTGTTTGTCAAGGTGGATTAACATGTTGATGGAATATCCTCGGATCATCTTTTCATCTCCTGGCTTGGTCATCAAAGTATGACTCAGAATGGTGTTCATGGTACGGAGGCCAGCCTGAAGATAGTAGATGGATCCTAGCTTGTGAGACTTCACATTAGCAGCAGGGATCTCCTTGTACATTTTGGCCATAGCATTGTGGCTCTCATTGGACTGTGAGTAGACATCCAAATCACCATCCTATGCCTCTGGAATTCCTGAAATAGCATCCCATTCATCAACAGTGGACTCATATCTTGCTCCTTCTGTCATCCATACAATGCTACCATCTCAATAGAAATGTGCAGTGTAGTAGAATTGCATGATCATTTCATCATTGCATGTAGTAAATTCTCTGTCAACAAATTCATCCAGACCAATGTAGTGGAAATTCTCTTGGACACTAGGAAAGTAGTCCTCATTCTCCTTAATGAATTTTCAGTCTACATATCTCATGTCACTAACTATTGGGCTCTTGTCTAGCAGGACTGTCTCATCGAAGTCTTTCTGCTCCTTGGTGTAGAATCTGTAATCAATAGCAGTCTTTTTCCTCTTGGCATATGGATCAACAGCTCTCCATGCCCTCAAACCTGAGTCTTTCCTCTTCTTCATATCTTCAGCAACTAGGTGGCTGACATCATGTACTGGAAGATGTGGTCTAAGCTTCATCAAGGTTTTTAAGTCATCATCATCTACAATTTTGGAGGTAGTTCCCTTAGGCTTTTCAGCAGCAGCCTTCTTGGATGCAGATTTGGTGCTCTTGGATGCGCCCGTCTTAGGCATAGCATCATCTAGAAGTTTATTGGCCTTCTTCTTGGGAGGAGCCTTTGCAGCTGGCTCATCCTCCTCTTCAGCAGCAGCTGCCTCCTCTAGATCTTCATACATAGATGTAGGCCTGCCAGTCACATGGATGATCCTCGTTCTGGCTTTATTCTCCCCTACCTTCTTAGACATTGACTTCCTTGGGGAATCAGTGGTCATTGTAGCTCTTGCACTCTCAGGTGCTTCAAAAGTTTCATCAAGTGCATAAATTTTGCTGACCACCCTCCTGGAAGAGGTGGCCTCATTTGCTGACTTCTTGGCAACTTTCTATTACTTCTTGGCAAGAACCTCCTCTGGCATGAAGTCTGAATCTTCCTCATCTGAATTCAGCTTCTTCCCGGCCATAGTGTCAGCCTTGGGCCACATATGAGAGCTGTGGGTGCCTGGATCTGAAGATGAACTAGGCTCTGGACTAGTGCCTAAACTCATGTCAACTCCCTGCTCTGGTAAATTCAGACTGTCTGACTCTGACATGGTGACCATGTGAATAGAATATAGAAGAGTGGAATAGGTTGAGTCATGAAAACATATTTAGCTGGTTTTTCAAAGTTTGAACAGAAAAATTATAGATGTAGTTCACTGCAAAATTGGATTTCGGTGTCACCAAGTCAAACCTTTCGGTTTCACAAAACCCTTAGCCGAAACTTGGCAACAGTTTCGATCGGACCAAAAACTGTCACTCGGTCTCACCGAGTTCTGTCCTTAGTAGCACAAACAGGAAATTGGCGGAACCAATTTTTTTGAGTCGGTCTCATCGACATGCAATTTTACGGGCAACTAAACCTAAAATTGTTTGATTCACTAGACTATCGAAATAATCTATTGATAGAATGATCTCGTGCTGTAGTAAGATAATAGTGTAACCCTAATGCGCAAGATTCAGAGGTTTGAACGCAAGAGGGGGCCGAATTTGTACCCTACCTCGGTGAAGGATCCGCTACGGTGGTAACGGGGACAAATTTTGTCAACGGCGGCGATTCCTAGCGGTGAAGGAGCGCGGGAAAACAAGGGCGACGACCAGAGGGTCCTTCTACGACAACTTGAGGCTTCGGGCGCGATGATTTGATGAATGAAATTTTGAATCGTCGGTTCCAGAGATTATATACCCTTCACTGTCGGTGATGCTGATTCTAAATTTTTGGTGTCACCAAGTTCGTCAACTCTCAGCTGAGAGGAAAAGGTGTAACCGAGAATATGGAATCGGTAGTACCGAGGCAAGAAATCCAGATCAATCCTAGGCATTCGGTGTGACCGAGATTTTGGTGTTGGTTCCACCGAGATGCACTTGGGAGGTTTCAATGGTCAGTCCTTGCCAATACGGAACTCCACGTGCTCCACACACAAAGGATCGAAAAGCACTTGTTCAAATTTTGTGATGCAACATCAATAGAGTATGAGGTGAGCAAGCATAGATAGCTAAAGAAGTGGTCCTAGGCATTCTTGTATATCCAATTGGAAAAAGATAAATCAAAAGCCGAATAGCAGCAATTGGATATCCTCGAGTGAGTAAATAAATGCAGACCAACATGCTCACACAATAAGATGTCAAACGAAATCATGGCAAACATGCACAAACACTATATCACTAACAAGCACTTTGGAGATGACGGAGTCATCTATATATGAGTAAATTGACTTAGGAGCCAAGTAAGAATACTTGACCATAGGTCATACTTATTGTTTAAGCACAAGTGGGGTTACCGCTTTCACATAAAGCATTTAATGTTGTCACATTCTTTTGAGATGCTTTAACTCAAGTATTAGAGTAAAGCCCCCCCTAGATGTGACATCCCCCCATAAGAGGGATAAACTAACCTTGGGTTTTGTCAAGGAAGACTTCATGTTGGTGAGGTAGTGATGGATGCCCAAAGTAGATGAAAATCACCAAGAGTTGGGAGCATCCTTGTTGTTTTATTACTCTTCTCACCTACATGGGTTAGTCCCAACATACAAGAGACAAATACAATGATATCTATGGACATGGAGTCCAAAGCATATGTGATGATGTCCATTGATTTGTTGATTACCTTGTCCCTTGCTTACCTTTGAGGGAATGTGTGACTCCTTTAACTATTGCATAGAGTTGATGTTGATTGCAAATAGTCCTTAACAACAATGAATATGAGTGAATTTCATTGGCGGAGTCACCCCTCAAAAACTCTCTAGTTCTTCTTCTTGGGGACCCACTTCAAGTTGATGGGGATCCTTTGTGTTGAAGTAGCACTTGTAGAAGTTGAGCTTGTAGTAGCCTTGGGAACCCACTTCGCGAAATCTTGGGATTCATCTTCATATGACTCAATGTCCCCTTGAAGCTTTTTCTTGCCCTTGAGCTTTGTATCTCTTGGTGGAAGGTTATCTTGCAACTTTGTTCCCTTGGAGAGAGTATTTTCATACTTCCCCTTTTGCAGAACAAACTTTGGATTGGGGTATTGAACTTCTTCCCACTCAACTCCATTAGCGTTGAAGTAGCCAACACCACGATTCTTCCGGTATCCTCCATGCTTGCGTACAACCTGCTCAAATTGTTTGCACCCTTCAAGACTCTTGTAGATATCTTTCTCTGTCATCCCTTTCAAGAGTTCATTTTCTTGCTCAAGTGTACCTGTGCTAAGAGAAGAGTTAGTGGGATCAAGATAACTACTAGAAGCAATATCATTGGATTTATCTTTTTTATTACCACTAGTTGAAGAACTTTTCTTACCTTTGTTACTAGGTTGCTTAGAATTAACTTGAGGCATGAATGTAGATAAGAGAATTCGTTTGGCTAGAAAGAGGAAGTCTTCTTTTGAAGATCGGCATTGATACCTTTAAGGAACTCATGCTCTAGCTCTAAATTGATCTTCTCGAAGCGTAGCTTCTCATGTGTCCTTACAAGTTCTCTATGATCTTCTAGAGTTGACTCATGAGCTAACTTAAGAGTTTTTAGTTTTTGAGTTACTCATTATATTTACAACTTATCATCATCACATGACTTATCTACACTAGAGTGAGTACTAGAAAGTTCATTTTGACAATCATGACTAGTTTTTTCAAATAGCAAGTCATCTACAATTAACAAGTCATCTTCATCACTATTGAAATCAACATACTCAGGATGTGATACCTTAGGGCCTTTAGCCATGAAGCAACTTCCACTTCTTCATTTGATGAATCGAATAGATCATAGGAGTTGGTTGTCACTAAAGCAATTCCGACAACACCTTCATCTTGACTATAGTCGGAGTTGGAGTGATAGCTTCTCTCGGAGTGGTTGTCGGAGTTGGAGCCGGAAATCCATTCACCAACATGAGCTTGATGTTTCCTACTGAGTAGCTCTTGGTGGACTTGTCGTTCTTCTCCGAGTCCCTACTTCTCCTTCAGGGTCTTCGTTCATAACGATCATCTCTACTCCTACTCTCTCTTTGAGGTGACTCATCTCTTTAGCTTCATCTTCTTGGTGACTCTTCTCTTCGTTTGTAAGGAGCCGTGCACTCATTGGAGTAGTGTCCGGGCTTCCCACAATTGTAGCAGTTTCGGTCACGACTTGACAAACGCTTCTCTTCATATCTTGAGTTGGAGCTTCCATCTTTGCTTCTATTATGGTAGACCTTGTTGAATTTCTTGACCATTAGGCTTATCTCTTCATTTGTGACAAGGTTGTTGCTTGAGGTAGTGGTAGCATCACTTGTGGCTTTGTAATCACTTCTAGTCTTGTGTTGAAGCTATTCCTTGCCTTTGAGTGTCATCTCATGAGCAACAATTCTACCAATCACTTCTGTTGGTTTGAGATCTTTGTAGATGGGCATCATTTGGATCAATGTGCAAACGATATCATATTGATCATCCAAAGCTTGAAGTATCTTCTTGGTGATGAATTCGTTAGCCATTTCTTCGCTTCCTAAGGTGGCAATCGCATTGGTGATGAGAGCTAGCCTAGAGTACATCTCAGCGACTCCTTGACCCTCCTTCATCTTGAACTTGTGAAGCTGACCTTGAAGAACATCTAACTGGGATTCTCTCACGGACTCAGTTCCTTCGTGCATATCAACCGAAGTATCCAAAATATCTTTTGCATGTTCAAGATGGCTGATTTTGTTGAATTCTTTGGGGCATAGTCAGTTGAAAAGAATGTCACATGCTTGAGCATTGAGTTGCAACATCTTCCATTCATCCGCGGTTACTTCACGATCGGGTTCCTTTCCTTTCGCAAAGAATTCACCTTGCAAGATAACACGAACAACACCCCAAACGGCAAGATTATTACCGAGCAAATGCATTTTCATTTTGTGCTTCCAACTAGCAAAATTTGTGCCATCAAACTACGGACCTCTACGGTGATAGTTTCCCTCACTAGATCCCATACTTCTCCTATGTTGTCAAAACAATGCAATGGAGACTAAAGATCTGATACCACTTGTAGGATCAAAAGTAGATCTAGAGGGGGGTGATTAGACTACTTGACACAATAAAGCTATGCTTTTTCCCAATTTTAATTCTTGGCAAGTTTTAGTATTCATAGTATGCCAAGTACACCCTACACATGCATGTCTAAGAGTCTTGCAGCGGAAAGTAAAGACATTGCACATGTAAGTAAAGGTAGGGTCAGGAAAGCAAACAGAATTGGTGACATGATGATTTTTGCCGTGGTTCCGATAGGTGGTGCTATCGTACGTCCACGTTCATGGAGTCTTCAACCCAAGGAGGGCTCTACCCATGGAGGGTTCCACGAAGAAGCAACCTTGACTGTACCATGACAGCCTACGTACATGGAGGACTAGCCTTACTCGGGGTAGATAATCACAAAGTAGGCGATCTCCTTGCTGTTACAAACTTCTTGGTTCACTCCACAACACAAAGTAGGAGGCTCCCAAGCGACACCCAGCCAATCTAGGAGGCACCACCCTCCAAAAGGTAATAGGCTCGGTAATGTTGATGAACTCCTTGATCTTGTGCTTCAAGATGATAGACTTCTCAACACACAATCACTCTCTCACAGATATGGCTTGGTAGAAGAGATGGGATAGGTGGAAAGCAACTTGGGGAGGCTACAAATCAAGATCCATATGGTTGGAGTGGAAGATCTAGACCTCAACACAAGGGTAGGTGGTTCTCTCTTAGAAAACGAATAGGATAGGTATGGAATGGTTCTGAGTGCCTCTCTTTCGAGTAGGTGGTGGTGAAGGGTATGTATAGGCATCCCCAAAAATCCAACTGTTATGCACAAAATGACCAACTCGGTGACACCGATGTGTTAATCTCGGTGGTACCGAAGTGACTGAAAGGTGTCAACTTTTAAATTTCGGAGGGACCGATATACGAATCTCGGTTGCACCGATAAGGTGACCAACGGTCATAATGCCCATTCTTGGTGACACCGATTCAATAATATCGGAGGGAACAAAACTGTGAACTTGCGTAACAGAAAGTTGGTAGCCCAACTCGGTGCACCGAAAGCAATATCAGATATACAGAAGGGTTAGGGGTTGGATGAATCTGTCTAGGGTTTGGAATTGGGGGCACCGAATGTGGAATGTTGGTTGCACCTATTTTGAGTGTTTGCCTTAGGACAGTCTTTGGTGGGAGAGTTTGTGGGTGTGTTTGTTGAGTATCACTTGTGCACGTATGAGAATTTTGTTCACCAACAAAGCTTTACCCCCTTTTAATAGTATTGGCTTTCCTATGGACTCAAGGTGATTTCTCACACATATAAAATGTAGAGTCCACTTGCTTGAATCTTTGCCAATTGATTTCCTTGCATCTAGGGGTGTTCCACAATCTCTTTGCCAACCCATCATTAAACTTTTCCTAAAATATACTTGATGGCAACATTAGTTCAGTGACTTATATGTTGTTATGAATTACCAAAACCACCAAGGGAGCAAATGTGCCTTCAGCTACTAGCAGGATTCTTAACCTGGCACTAGAGCTTGGGCCCCTTAATTTGAAGTATGTGTCTTGTACGGCTGTCAAGTCTCGAGCCTTGGTGGATTTCATAAATGATTGGACGGGGAGTCAATCGCACGAGGAGAAGCCGAACAACGCATACTGGTAAGCGCGGGCCCACCCTAGCCGCGCCTAGCAGGCTTGCCGTATCTTGGCAGGTCTCCTGACCCTATTTTTTATCCTATAAATACCCAAATATTCCCCAACATCAGAATGGGCCATGCAAATACTCTCCCGCCGCCAGAAGCCTCCATTCCTGAGAGATCCAATCTTGGAGCCTTTTTCGGTAATCTGTCGAAGGGGGTTTCGATCACGGAGGGCATTTACATCAAATCCATTTCCCCTCTGATGATGCCCGAGTAGTCCACCAAGGACCTACGGCTACATAGATAGTAGCTAGATGGCTTCTTCTCTCTCTTTGATCTTCAATACCATGTTCTTCAAGATCTTCATGGGGATCTATCCGATGTAATCTTCTTTTGTGGTGTGTTTGTCAATATCCAATGAATTGTGAGTTTATGTTCAAATTATCCATGAATATTATTTGAATCTTCTCTGAATTCTTATATGCATGATTTTGTATCCTTGTAAGTCTCTTCAGGTTATTGGTTTGGTTTGGCCAACTAGATTGGAAATTCTTGCAATGGGAGAAGTGCTTGGTTTTGGGTTCAATCTTGCGGTGTCCTCACCTAGTGACATAGTAGGGGTAGCGAGGCATGTATCGTATTGGTACCATCAAGGGTAAAACGATGGGGTTTTCATCATATTGCTTGAGTTTATCCCTCTTCATCATGTCATCTTTCTTAATGTGTCACTCTGTTCTTCATGAACTTAATAGTCTAGAGACAGGAAGGAGTCGGTTGATGTGTGGAGTAATAGTAGTAGATGCAGAATCATTTCGGTCTACTTGACATGGACGTGATGCCAATATGAATGATCATTTCCTTGGATAACTACATGATTATTCTCTTTTCTATCAATTGCTTCACAGTAATTTGTTTACACACCATGATACTTTCCTTCAAGAGAGAAGCCTCTAGTGAAACCTATGGCCCCCGAGTCTACTTTCCATAATATATTTTCAGATCAATAAACCAAAAATACTAAAAATACTTTTTTGCAATTTATTTACCTTTTACTTACCGTTCTCGTTTACGTCTATCTCTATTGGATCTAATCCTTTGAAATAATCGTGAAGGGATTGACAACCCCTTTATAGTGTTGGCTGCAAAAGTTTGATTGTTTGTGTAGGATCACCCATTGGTGACTTGCTTGTTCCTCCTACTAGATTGATACCTTGGTTCTCATCAACTGAGGGAAATACTCATCTACTTCGCTGTATCACCCTTTTGTCATGCCCAAGATGCGATCATATCCTTATTTTGGCACGAGGGCCTCGACAGGGATAGAAGCACATCTTGTCGTGTTGCAAGAATTGATATCATTACAAGTACATGTACAGAAGAGATGAGTATATGGAATTGGCTTACACTCGCCACAAGCTACATCAACATCACATCAACACATCAACATATTCAAACATCATACTGAAGAGCAAGGTCCGACTACGGACGAAATCAAACAATAAAATGGCATCCATCCTTGCTATCCCAGGCTGCCGCCTGGAACCCATCCTAGATTGAAGAAGAAGAAATCCAAATCAAACAATCATCGCTCTCACGTCAAAGCATCAAATTACTTGTACCTGCAACTGTTGTTGTAGTAACCTGTGAGCAACATGGACTCAACAATCTCATTTCCAAGGGTATCAAGACTATTAAAGTTGAATCAGTGAGGTATGGTTAAGTGGTGAGGCAGCAGCAAGTGACTAAGCATTTATTTGAGTGGCTAACTTACGAGTATAGAAAGTCAAGTGGGTGGTCTACACATAACGGACGTGAACTAGTAATGGTCACTAACTGATCCTAAACACCTACTTATGTCAAACATAACCCCACCATGTTCTCTCTCGGATAAGGACTCATGAGAAAAGACAGTCACGGTTACTCACACAGTTGGTGTATTTCATTAGAGTTTACTTCAAGTTTGCTATGACTGGGTGTTAAACAAAATATCCAAGCTTGCCACATAACCGTGAGCACGGCTTTCCAAAAGATTTAACACTTCAGGGGTGCTCCAACTCATCCATCACAAACTAACCACACACAGCGGGAATAACCTCGGCCAGGATCTCCTGCTCTTCCTAGGAAATTTCCACATGAAATCCGCCACCTCGAGATAACCCGAAGAAAAATCGGAATTCCTCACTCAAGAAGTTCGAGAAAGGTAAAACAAATCCAGCAAGGATGCCCGACGTGCCGACAATCCCGATAGGAGCCGCGTATCTTGTTCTCAGGGCACGGCAGATGAGCTACGCGTACAGTGGCCTAATAGAAAACTCCCGAGTTGCCCCGGGTTGGCCCCGCACAGTGCTCTACTTTGGACCAACGCTCATGAGGAGCACTCGCCTGGGGGTTGATTAAATTATCCGCGGGTGCTAGCGGGTCCCTATGCATTTTATTAGTTATTAGGCAAATGTAGTACCAATGTTGGTCCTTGCCAGACAAGCTTTATCCTAAAACAAAAATCAAGGGGGGCCCCATAACAACTCCGAGCATGTTAGGAGCGCTCAATTATGGAACATAACACCGGTTCACAAGTAACTAGGGCGGCAAGTGTGGAACAAAACACCGAGTAAAAGGCCAAGCTTTCCACCCTTTACCGAGTGTATAAGTGCATTAAATTAAATAGCAATAATATTGTGATAACAAAAGAATGTCCATGTTGACACATGGAAGCAATTGCACCTGCGGCTAGAAACACTATAAGAAGGGCTGAGCAAGCGGTAACATAGCCAAACAAAGGTTTGTTAGGAAGGTGGACGGTTAGAGGCTTTTCATGGCAATGTTGGGAGGCTTGACAAACAAGTGGTTGGTTGCGAGACATAACGATAAAGGAGGGACAACTAGCATAGCAATGATAGTAGTGGTATGCAGGGAAATGTGTCATCTTGCCTGAGATCCCGCTTGGAAGAAGAATGAATCCATGAAGACGACGATCCGACATAGTTGAACGAATCCTCACACTCCGAACGCTTTCGGAACTCTATCGAGAAGGAACAATCCGGAAACCACAATCAACACATGATACACCACAACATATGCATGACACGATGCGCAAACAAATATGATGCATGTTCGGTTAATATGCAAGCATGGCATGACATTGCAAGAACAACAAACAACTACATGTTAAGTGAAGTTCAATATGCAACGGGTTGCATATTGACGAAACGCCATGATTGATTATTTAGTTCACTCTCGTTTAGATACTCATCAATCTTAAATGTTGTTAAACATGATAGGAGGTGAAGTATGAACAACTATATCATCTAGGCATTTTAAATGGGCCGGAAGCAACATATAGCATTTCCGAAACATCCCCATAAGCATAATAGGAATTTGGTTCAGATCTGTCCTAACACAATTTTTTATTTATCAAGCATGGAAATAAAGTGTGCCATGAGATTCTACACGTTTTTCTAGTCAAGTTACATATATAAAACATTTTTAATGGAGCTACAGTTAATTACTTATGAAATAAATTATTTTACATGGCATTTATGCAAATTACATGAAATCAGCAAGTTAAACATCTTAAACACATGTGAGAGTTGAATATTGTAAATCTACACGAAATTCTAGTCACTTTACATATATAAAGTTTTTACATATGATGCACGGTTATGAAGTTATTATTTGCATGCTGTTAAGGAGGTTTTCTGCAAAATAGTAATTCGCTGGTTAATTAACAAATTCGCAGAGACTAAAAAATGACCATGGGCCAAATCTGGACAGGGCTCAACACTGGATATGGGCGGAACATACAAAATGACCCCCGCAGGCGGAAGATAGTAGGGCGGCTGGGTGCTCAGCCATGGGCCTCGGCCCAGTCGGTGGAGTGGCTGGGCCTTGCGCCGCCAGCCGGCCCACTCGCGGAAGAGGAGGCAGCCCACGTGCACAACGTGGCACCGGTTCATGCCGGCGATGGATCGGGTCAATGGGCGCTCGTCTCCCTAGCCACGAGCAGAGGTAGCAGCGACGCTGTCCAAGGTGGTTGGCGGCGGGGCTTGAACAGATCAGGTGATAGGAGGCGAAGGAGGTCGGGGATGTGGTCCTCTGGCCGGATCCGGTGGTTCTGCTACGTTCCCGGCGGCGGGGCTCGTCGAGGTCGACCACGACAACGCTGGCGTTGAGCTGCATCGGGTTGGCCATGGCGGAGAGATGTGATGCGGTTCCCTGCATCACGGGAACAAGAGAGGGAGAGACGTCAGGGGATAGAGAGGAGGAGGTCCGGTGGCCTGTCGGATTTGCACCGGCGAGGTCCGTCAACGCGAGGAAGAGCTCGGGATGGGAGGCATGGGAGTCAGGCGAGCGCTTGTTCCCTCGATCCCGATCGTGATCGAGCATGTTGCGGGTGGCTCTCTCGGCCATACGATCTAGGATCCATCGGTCCAGATCGAGTGAAGAGGTTGTGGTGGTTAGTAGGATGGAGCTGGAGGCTGGTTGGTGCGTTGGTGATCCCGAGGAAGTCACGTAGTTGGCGGCGTGGTGAGGAATTTAAGGGAGGCTCAAAGCACAACATGCTTCTTTGGTGGTTTTGATAATTCACGACAACATACATTATCTTTTGGACTGATATTTTCATCTAGTGTATTTCAGATACAATCTACAGAGAGGATTGGCAATGTGGACAAACCCCAAAATGCAAGGAAATAGATTGGCCAAGCTTCAAGCAAGAGGAATCTACATTTTATATTTGTGAGAAATCATTTCGAGTCATAGGAAAGCCAATACTATTAAAAGGCGGTAAGGTGTTGTTGGTGAACAATATGCTCCAATGTGCACAAGTGATAGTCGCCAAAAACATCCACAGAACTCTCCCACCCAAGTCTGTTCTATACCCAGCACTCAAAATCGGTGCAACCAACTATCCCACTTCGGTACCACTGATTCCAGAACCTAGACAGACACGGCCAAACCCTAGCCACTTCAGTGCAACCGATTCCATACCGGTGCCATCGAGTTTAGGTTGCCAACTTTCTGTTACGCAAATTCACATTTTCGGCCCCATCGAGAATGTTGGATCGGCATCAACGAGATCGGAAATCTCACATTATCGGTGCAACCGAGTTTCCTATATCGGATTTACCGAGATTCAAAAGTTGCCACCTTTTGATCACTTCGGTACCACCGATATTCATACATCGGTGTCACCGAGTTGGTCATTTTGTGTGCAATGGTTGGATTTTTGGGGATGCCTATATATACCCCTTCACCACCACTCACTCGACAGTGAATCACTCAGAACTATTCCATACCTATCATATCAGATTTTCTGAGAGAGAACCACCTACCCTTGTGTTGAGGTCAAGATGTTCCACTCCAATCATATGGATCTTGATTTCTAGCCTTCCCAAGTTGCTTTCCACTAATCCTATCTATTCTACCAAGCCAAACCTGTGTGAGAGAGATTGTGTGTTGAGGAGTCTATCATCTTGAAGCACAAGAGCGAGGAGTTCATCATCATTACCGAGCCTATTACCTTTTGGAGGGTGGTGTCTCCTAGATTGGTTAGGTGTCACTTGGGAGCCTCCTACTTCGTGCTGTGGAGTGAACCAAGAAGTTTGTAAGGGCAAGGAGATTGCCTACTTCGTGAAGATCTACCCCATAGTGAGGCTAGTCCTTCATGGACGGAAGGCGTATGGAATAGTCAAGGTTGCTACTTCGTGGACCCTTTTGGGTGGAGCCCTCCGTGGACTCTCACGACGGTTACCCTCCGTGGGTTGAAGACTCCATAAACGTGGATGTACAATAGCGCCACCTATTGGAACCACGGGAAAAATCCTTGCGTCTCCAACTACATTTGATCGACCTATCTCAACTCTTTACTTCATATGCAATGTCCTTACTTTCCGCTGCCATATTTGTTGGCATGCATGTGTAGGGCTGTTAGACTTTCTAGCTTTGCTAAAAACTGTTAAAATCTACGAACCAAATAACTTGGGAAAAGGTTAGGTTTTAAATACCTGCTAGTAGTCTATTCACCCCCTGATACGTCTCCAACATATCTATAATTTTTTATCGTTCCATGCTATTATATTATCAACTTTGGATGTTTTCTATGCATGAATATGCCATTTTATATTATTTTTGGGACTCACTTATTAATCCAGTGCCTAGTGCCAGTTCCTGTCATTTCCGTATTTTTGACCTTTCTCAGATAGGAATATCAAATAGAGTCCAAATGGAATAAAACTTTTGCCGTGATTTTTTTTGGAAAATATAAAAATTACCTGAAGAAAAAGATACCGGAGAGGCGGCCCGAGGAAGCCACGAGCCTGGGAGGCGCGCCCCCCTCACCGCGGCTAGGGGGCTCGTGACCTCCTCGTGCCACCTCTTGACTTGTTCCCGACTCCAGATGGCCTGATAAATATGGAAACCCTCGACAATAAATAGAGATCGCAAGTTCCGCCGCCGCAGACCTCCAGAGCCACCAAAAACCAATCGGGAGACCGTTCTGGCATCTTGCCGGAGGGGAATTCATCGCCGGAGGCCATGTTCATCAACACCATTGCCTCCCTTGCCTCTCCGATGATGCGTGAGTAGTTCACATCAGACCTTCGGGTCCATAGCCAAGAGCTAGATGGCTTCTTCTGTCTCTTTGATCTTCAATACAAATTTCTCCATGATCTTCATGGTGATCTACCCGATGTAATCTTCTTCTGCGGTGTGTTTGTTGAGACCCGATGAATTGTGGATTTGGTCAAATTATCTATGAATATTCCTTGAGTCAATTCTGAATTCTTATATGCATGATTTCATGTCCTTGTAAGTCTCTTCGAGTTATAGGTTTCGGGTGGCCAACCTGATCTATGATTCTTGCAATGGGAGAAGTGCTTTGTTTTGGGTTCATACCGTGCGGTGTCCTCACCTAGTGACAGAAGTGGTAGCGAGGCATGTATCGTGTTGTTGCCATCAAGGGTAAAAAGATGGGGTTTATTGTTGGGGAACGTCACATGGGAAACAAAAAATTTCCTATGCACAGGCAGATCTATCCATGGTGATGAGCATCTACGAGAGGGAGAGTGGATCTACGTACCCTAGTAGATCGCTAAGCGGCAAGCGTTAAGAAACGTCGTTGGTGTAGTCGAACTTCTTCATGATCCAAATCGCCGAGCGTCCCACGATGCAATCACGAACGATCCCATGATCTCATCACGAACCGTCCCAAGATCCAATCACGAACCATCCCGTGATCCGATCACGAACGTCTCGTGGCCTTGATCACGATCCTTCCGATCTAGTACCGAACAGACGGCACTTCCGCGTTCAGCACACGTGCATCTTGATGATGATCTCCACCGTCTTGATCCAGCAACAGGAGGTGGAGAGGAGAGAGAGTTCACCGGCAGCGTTACGGCGCTCCGGGGATGGTGGTGGTGGAGCAATTACGGCACGGCTTCGCCTAAGCACTGTGGAAAACCAATCTAGAGGAGCACCGGTGGAACGGGTAGCACGTGGCCATAATTTCTTCCAAAACCCTAGCTATTACAGCAATATATATAGGAGGAGAGGAGAGGAGAGGCAGACAAGGGCCTCTTGGTTCAGCCGAATAGGTGGGGTGGAGTCCTACTCCACCTCCAATCCTAGTTGGAGTAGGATTGCCTCCTATTGGCTGATTTTCACCTTTTTCCTTAGCCTTTTTTTCCTCCTGCGCCATGGGCCTTTTGTGGTTTTTTCACCAGCCCACTAAGGGCTGGTTAATACTCTCCCACAGACCATGGACCCTCTAGGGTCGAAATACCCCTCCCGGAGGTCTCCCGGTACACTACCGGCACTCCCGGTACACTACCGATGAGCTCGAAACTTTTCCGGCGACCAAACTGGGACTTCCTATAGATGAATCTTTACCTCCGGACCATTCCGGAGCTCCTCGTGACGTCCGGGATCTCATCCGGGAGTCCAAACAAACTTTGGTCACGACCATACATAACTCTACACTACCGAAACGTCACCAAACATTAAGTGTGCAGACCCTGCGGGTTCGAGAACTATGTAGACATGACCGAGACACCTCTACGGTCAATAACCAATGGCGGGACCTAGAGGTCCACATTGTTTCCTACATATTCTACGAAGATTTTTATCGGTTGAACCTCTATGTCAAGGATTCATTTAATCCTGTACGATGTTCCATTTGTTCTTCGGTATGTTACTTACCCGAGATTCGATCGTCGGTATCTCCATACCTAGTTCAATATCGTTACCGGCAAGTCTCTTTACTCGTTACGTAATACAAGATCCCGCAACTAACACTTAGTCACATTGCTTGCTAGGCTTGTTGTGATGTTGTATTACTGAGTGGGCCCTGAGATACCTCTCCATCACACAGAGTAACAAATCCCAGTCTTGATCCATGCCAACTCAAAAGTCACCCTCGAAGATACGTGTAGAGCACCTTTATAGTCACCCAATTACGTTGCAACGTTTGATACACACAAGGCACTCCTCCGATGTCTGTGAGTTGCATAATCTCATGGTCATAAGAACACATACTTGACATGCAAAAAATAGTAGCAATAAACTGACACAGTCATATGCTACGTTTGTAGTTTGGGTCTCGTCCATCACATCATTCTCCTAATGACGTGATCATGTTGTCAAATGACATCACATGCCAATGGCTAGGAAACCTTAACCATCTTTTATCAACGAGCTAGTTCACTAGAGGCATACTAGGGACATAGTGTTGCCTATTCATCCACACTTGCAATGTGTTTCCATTCAATACAATTATAGCATGGATAATAAACGATTATCATGAACAAGGAAATACAATAATAAACACTTTATCTAGTGCCTCTAGGGCATACTTCCAACGGTCTCCCACTTTCACTAGAGTCAATAATGAAGCTCACATCACTATGTGATTTACATTGTAATGAATCGAACACCCATGCAGTTCTGGTGTTGATCATGTTTAGCCCTTGGAAGAGGTTTAGTCAACGGGTCTGCAACATTCAGATCCGTGTGTACTTTGCATATATTTATATCCTTCTCCTCGATATAAAACCGGATGGAGTTGAAGCATCACTTTATGTGTCTGGTCCTCTTGTGAAACCTTGGTTCCTTGGCTAGAGCAATGGCACCAGTGTTGTCACAGAAGAGGTTTATTGGATTCAGTACACTGGGTACTACTCCAAGATTTGTCATGAACTGCTTCATCCAGACACCTTCCTTCGCTGCCTCCGAGGCTGCGATGTACTCCGCTTCGCACGTAGAATCAGCTACCACGCTTTGCTTGGAACTGCACCAGCTTACCGCTCCCCCGTTAAGAATAAATACGTATCCGGTTTGCGACTTAGAGTCATCCGGATCAGTGTCAAAGCTTGCATCGACGTAACCCTTTACGACAAGCTCTTCATCACCTCCATAAATGAGAAACATTTCCTTAGTCCTTTTCAGGTACTTAAGGATATTCTTGACCGCTTGCCAGTGCACCATTCCAGGATCACTTTGAAACCTTCTGGCCATAATTATGGCAAGGCTAACATCGGGTCTAGTGCACAGCATTACATACATCATAGAGCCTATGGCTGAAGCATAGGGGATGACGCTCATCTTTTCTCTATCTTCTGCAATAACTGGGCATTGAGTCTTACTCAACTTCACACCTTGTAACACAGGCAAGAACCCCTTCTTGGACTGATCCATTTTGAACTTCTTCAAAACTTTATCAAGGTATGTGCTCTGTGAAAGTGCTATCAAGTGTCTTGATCTATCTCTATAGATCTTAATGCCTAATATGAAAGCAGCGTCTCCTAGGTCCTTCATTGAAAAACTCTTATTCAAATATTCCTTCACGCTTTCCAGCATTTCTATATTGTTTCCAATCAGCAATATGTCATCCACATATAACACAAGAAACGCTATAGATCTCCCACTCACTTTCTTGTAAATACAAGCTTCTCCATAATCTTGTATTAACCCAAACGCTTTGATCACCTCATCAAAATGCTTATTCCAACTCCGAGATGCTTGCACCAGTCTATAAATGGATCGCTAGAGCTGGCAAACTTTGTCGGCATTCTCTGGATCGACAAAACCTTCGGTTTGCGTCATATACAACTCTTCCTCAACGAAACCATTGAGGAACGCCGTTTTGACATCCATCTGCCAAATTTCATAGTTGAAATAAGCAGCTATTCCCAACATGATTCTGACAGACTTAAGCATCGCTACGGGTGAGAAAGTCTCATCGTAGTCCACTCCTGGAACTTGTGAAAAACCCTTTGCCACAAGTCAAGCTTTATAGACGGTGATATTACCGTCCGCGTCCGTCTTCTTCTTAAAGATACATTGGTTCTGAATGGCCTTTCGCCCTTCGGGTAATACTTCCAAAGTCCATACTTTGTTTTCATACATGGATCCCATCTCGGATTTCATGGCCTCTAACCATTTACCGGAATCCGGGCCCATCACTGCTCCTCCATAGCTCGTAGGTTCATTGTTGTCCAACAACATGACCTCTAAGACAGGGTTTCCGTACCACTCTGGAGCAGTACGTGGCCTTGTCGACCTACGAGGTTCAATAGCAGCTTGATCTGAAGCTTCATGATCATCATCATTAACTTCCTCTTCCACCGTCGCAGGCACCTGAGAAACATCTTTCTGTGCTGTGCTACTCTCTGGTTGAAGTAGGGGTTCAACAACCTCATCAAGCTCTATTTTCCTCCCACTCAATTCTTTCGAGAGAAACTCTTTCTCTAGAAATGTTCCATTCATAGTGACAAACACTTTGCCCTCGGATCTGTGATAGAAGGTATACCCGATTGTCTCTTTCGGGTATCCTATGAAGATGCATTTCTCCACTTTAGGTTCCAGCTTTTCAGGCTGAAGCTTTTTGACATAAGCATCACATCCCCAAACTTTAAGAAACGACAACTTTGGCCTTTTGCCAAACCACAATCCATATGGCGTCGTCTCAACGGATTTTCATGGTGCCCTATTTAGAGTGAATGCAGCTGTCTCTAATGCATAACCCCAAAACGATAGTGGCAAATCAGCAAGAGACATCATAGAACGCACCATATCTAATAAGGTTCGATTATGATGTTCGGACACACCATTACGCTGTGGTGTTCCGGGCGGTGTCAATTGTGAAACAATTCCACACTGTCTTAAGTGACTGCCAAACTCATAACTCAGATATTCACCTCCTCGACCAGATCACAGGAATTTAATCTTCTTGTTACGATGATTCTCAACTTCACTCTGAAATTGCTTGAACTTTTCAAATGTTTCAGAATTGTGCTTCATCAAGTAAATATATCCATATCTTCTCAAGTCATCAGTGAAGGTGAGAAAATAACGATATCCACCACGCACTGCAATATTCATTGGACCGCACACATCAGTATGTATGATTTCCAACAAATCACTCGCCCGTTCAATTGTTCCAGAGAACGGCGTTTTAGTCATCTTGCCCATGAGGCATGGTTCACATGTGTCAAGTGATTCAAAATCAAGTGACTCCAAAAGTCCATCAGCATGGAGCTTCCTCATGCGTTTAACACCAATATGACCGAAACGGCAGTGCCACAAGAAAGTGGTACTATCATTATGAACTCTACATCTTTTGGCATCAATGTTATGAACATGTGTTTCATCACTATCAAGATTCAATATGAATAAACCCCTAATATTGGGTGCATGACCATAAAAGATATTACTCATATAAATAGAACAACTTTATTCTCTGATTTAAATGAGTAACCGTCTCACAATAAACAAGATCCAGATATAATGTTCATGCTTAACGCAAGCACTAAATAACAATTATTCAGGTTGATCACTAATCCTGATGGTAATCGAAGAGAGAGCGTGCCGACGGCGATCACATCAACCTTGGAACCATTTCCCACGCGCATCGTCACTTCGTCCTTCGCCAGGCTTCGTTTATTCCGTAGTTCCTGCTTTGAGTTGCAAATGTGAGAAACCGAACCGATATCAAATACCCAGGCACTACTACGAGAGCTGGTTATGTACACATCAATAACATGTATATCATATATACCATGTTTGTCGTTGGCCGCCTTCTTGTCAGCCAGGTACTTGGGGCAGTTCTGCTTCTAGTGACCAGCTCCCTTGCAATGAAAGCACTCAGTTTCTAGCTCAGGTCCATGCTTAGGCTTCTTAGGATTAGCAACTGCTTTGCCGTCCTTCTTGGTTTTACCCTTTTTGCCTTTTCCCTTGCCATTTTCCTTGAAACTAGTGGTTTTATTGACCATCAACACTTGATGCTCTTTCTGGATTTCAGACTCAGCGACTTTCAGCATCGCAAACAGCTTGGATGATGACTTGTTCATCCCGTGCATGTTATAGTTCATCACAAAGCTCTCGTAACTAGGTGGCAACGATTGAAAAACTCTATCAATGATCGCCTCTTGCGGAAGGGCAATACCCAACTCAGCTAGACGATTTGCGTACCCAGACATTCTGAGTATATGCTCACTGATAGACCCGTTTTCCTCCATCTTGTAAGCATAGAATTTATCAGAGGTCTCATACCTCTCGATCTGGGCATTCTTCTGAAAGATAAACTGCAACTCCTGGAACATCTCATATGCTCCATGACGTTCAAAACGTCTTTGCAGTCCCGGTTCTAAACCATACAGTATTGCACACTGAACTATTGAGTAATCTCCAGCACGAGCCTCCCAAGCGTTCTTAACGTCTTCGGAGGTCATGTTAGCGGGTTGGTTACCAAGCGGTGCATCAAGGACATATTATTTCTGGGAAGCCGTAAGGATAATCCTCAGATTACGGGCCCAGTCAACATAGTTACTTCCATCATCTTTCAACTTAGCTTTCTCTAGGAACGTATTAAAATTCTGGGGTGCTACCGCGCGAGCCATTGATCTACAACATAAATATGCAAAGGTTACTCAGACTATTGTTCAAGATAATGAGTTTAGTTAATCAAATTACTAAAGCTCCCACTCAAATTGACATCCCTCAGGTCATCTGAATGTCACATGATCCAAATCCACCAACTCAAGTCCGATCATCACGTGAGTTGAGGTGGTTTCAATGGTGAACATCATCATGTTGATCATATCTACTATATGACTCATGTTCGACCTTTCGGTCTCTTGTGTTCCGAGGCCATGTCTGTACATGCTAGGCTCGTCAAGTTTAACCCGAGTGTTCTGCACGTGCATTACTGGCTTGCACCCATTGTATGTGAACGTAGAGTCTATCACACCCGATCATCACGTGGTGTCTCGACATGACGAACTTTTGCAACGGTGCACACTCAGGGAGAACACAATTTATCTTGAAATTAAGTGAGGGATCACCTTATAATGCTACCTTCATCCTAAGCAAAACAAGGTGCATAAAAGGATTAACATCACATGCAAATCATAAGTGACATGATATGGCCATGAACTTGTGCTTTTGATCTCCATCATGAAAGCACCGACATGATCTCCATCGTCACCGGCAAGACACCATGATCTCCATCATATTGATCTCCATCAACGTGTCGCCATTGGGGTTGTCACGCTCAACATGCTTCTACTACTATTGATACCGCTTAGCGATAAAGTAAAGCACTACATAGCGCTTAATGATTGACACGCAGGTCATACAATAATTAAAGACAACCTATGGCTCCTGCCGGTTGCCGTACTCAACGACATGCAAGTCGTGATAATCTATACATCGCATGATCATCTCATACATCACATATATCACATCACGCAATTGGCCATATCACATCACAACATACCCTGCAAAAACAAGATAGACGTCCTCTAATTGTTGTTGCATATTTTACGTGGCTGCTAGTTGCTTTTCATATCACAACATATCACAACATATCAAAAACAACGGTGATACACTAGTTGCTTTTCAACCTTCTCAAGGACTGCCTTTGTCGGATCCGATCCAACTAAAGTGAGAGAAACTGCACCCGCAATCCATGTAGGCATCAAGTTGCGTCGAGGGAACCAGTCTCTCAAAAGCGTACGAGTAATGTTAGTCCGGGCCGCTTCATCTCACAATACCGCTAAATCAAAATCCGACCAAGGAAGGAAGCAATCTAAGCATCAACGCCCACAAAACTTTTGTGTTCTTCTCGAGATCTCATCTAGACATAGACCTAGCTCTAATACCACTATTGGGGAACGTCGCATGGGAAACAAAAATTTTCCTACGCACACGCAGATCTATCCATGGTGATGAACATCTACGAGAGGGAGAGTGGATCTACATACCCTGGTAGATCGCTAAGCGAGAAGCGTTAAGAAACACGGTTGGTGTAGTCGAACTTCTTCACGATCCAAATCGCCGAGCGTCCCGCGATCCAATCACGAACTATCCCACGATCTCGTCACGAACCGTCCTGCGATCCAATCACTAACCGTCCCGCGATCCGATCATGAACGGACGGCACCTCCGCTTTCAGCATAGGTGCAGCTTGATCGCGATCTCCACCATCTTGATCCCGCAAGAGGAGGAGGTTGAGAGGAGAGAGAGTTCACCGGCAGCGTGACGGTGCTCCGGTGATCATGGTGGTGGAGCAATTCCGGCAGGGCTTCGCCTAAGCAGTACGGAAAACCAATCTAGAGGAGCACCGGTGGAATGGGTAGCACGTGGCCGTAATTTCTGCCACAACCCTAGCTATTCCACCAGTATATATAGGAGGAGTGGAGAGGAGAGGCAGCCAAGGGCCTCTTGGTTCGGTCGAATAGGTGGGGTGGAGTCCTACTCCACCTCCAATCCTAGTTGGAGTAGGATTGCCTCCTATTGGCTGATTTTCACCTTTTTCCTTAGCCGTTTTTTCCTCCTACGCCATGGGCCTTCTGTGGATGTTTAACCAGCCCACTAAGGGCTGGTTAATACTCCCCCACTGCCCATGGACCCTCTAGGGTCGAAATACCCCTCCCGGAGGTCTCCCGATACACTACCGACACTCCCGGTACACTACCGATGAGCCCAAAACTTTTCTGGCGACCAAACTGGGACTTCCTATATATTTACCTCCAGACCATTCCGGAGCTCCTCGTGACGTCCGGGATCTCATCCGGGACTCCGAACAAACTTCGGTCACCACCATACATAACTCTACACTACCGAAACGTCACCGAACCGTAAGTGTCCAGACCCTGCGGGTTCGAGAAGTATGTAGAAATGACCGAGACACCTCTACGGTCAATAACCAATGGCGGGACCTGGACGTCCATATTGGTTCCTACATATTCTACGAAGATCTTTATCGGTTGAACCTCTATGTCAAGGATTCATTTAATCCCGTACGATGTTCCCTTTGTTCTTCGGTATGTTACTTACCCGAGATTCGATCGTCGATATCTCCATACCTAGTTCAATCTCGTTACTGGCAAGTCCCTTTACTCGTTATGTAATACAAGATCCCGCAACTAACACTTAGTCGCGTTGCTTGCAAGGCTTGTTGTGATGTTGTATTACCGAGTGGGCACTGAGATACCTCTTCGTCACACGGAGTAACAAATCCCAGTCTTGATCCATGCCAACTCAACAGCCACCCTCGGAGATACCTGTAGAGGACCCTTATAGTCACCCAGTTACGTTGCAACGTTTGATACACACAAGGCACTCCTCCGATGTCTGTGAGTTGCATGATCTCATGGTCATAGGAACACATACTTGACATGCAGAAAATAGTAGCAATAAACTGACACGATCATATGCTACGTTTGTAGTTTGGGTCTTCTCCATCACATCATTCTCCTAATGACGTGATGCCGTTATGAAATGACATCACATGTCAATGGCTAGGAAACCTTAACCATCTTTGATAAACAAGCTAGTTCACTAGAGGCATGCTAGGGACATAGTGTTGTCTATTCATCCACACATGCAATGTGTTTCCATTCAATACAATTATAGCATGGATAATAAACGATTATCATGAACAAAGAAATACAATAATAAACACTTTATTTATTGCCTATAGGGCATATTTCCAACATTTATATCATATTGCATGAATTTATCCTTCTACATCATGTCATCTTGCTTAAAAGCATTACTCCTTTTGTTATGAACTTAAGACACTAGATGCATGCCGCATAGCGGTCGATGTGTGGAGTAATAGTAGTAGATGCAGAAAGTATCGGTCTACTTGTCTCGAACGTGATGCCTATATGTATGATCATTGCCTTATATATCGTCATGACTTTGCGCTATGCTATCAATTGCTCAACACTAACTTGTTCACCCACCGTAATACTTGCTATCATGAGAGAAGCCTCTAGTTAAAACTATGGCCCCCGGGTCTATTTTACATATTATATATTCAGATCTAAACACAAGAACACCAAAAATACCTTTCTGCAATTTTATTTACTTATTTATATTTACTCATTATCACTATCAGATCTCACCTTGCAAGTAATCATGAAGGGATTGACAACCCCTTTATCGTATTGGGTGCAAGTTTGTTTGTGTTTGTGCAGGTGTCTTGGTGCCTCATCTTGATACTCCTACTATATTGATACCTTGGTTCTCAAACTGAGCGAAATACTTACCTCTACCTTGCTGCATCACCCTTTCCTCTTCAAGGGAAATACCAACGCAAGACAAGTATTCACACGTTAACTTGTCAATTTCTGGCACCGTTGCTGAGAACTAGACCCGGGGGCCATAGTGTTCACTAGAGGTGTCTCTCATGATAGAAAGTATTACGGTGGGTGAACAAATTACTGTTGAGCAATTTATAGAATAGCGCAAAGTCATGACGATATCTAAGGCAATGATCATACATATAGGCATCACGTCTGAGACAAGTAGACCGATACTTTCTGCATCTACTACTATTACTCCACACATCGATCACTATCTAGCATGCATCTAGTGTATTAAGTTCATAACAAACGGAGTAATGCTTTAAGCGAGGTGACATGATGTAGAAGGATAAATTCATGCAATATGATATAAACCCCATCTTCTTAACCTTGATGGCAACAACACGATACGTGCCTCGCTACCCCTTCTGTCACTAGGTGAGGACACCGCACGGTATGAACACAAAACCAAGCACTTCTCCCATTGAGATCAAGTCGGCCAAACAAAACCTATAACTTGAATAGACTTATATGGATATGAAATCATGCATATAAGAATTCAGAATTGACTCAAATAATATTCATAGATAATCTGATAATAAATCCACAATTCATCAGATCTCAACAAACACACCGGACAAGAAGATTACATCGGATAGATCACCATGAAGAACATGGAGAACTTTGTATTGAAGATCAAAGAGAGAGAGAGGAAGCCATCTAGCTACTAGCTATGGACCCGTAGGTCTGATGTGAAGTACTCACGCATCATCGGAGAGGCAAGGGAGGCAATGGTGTTGATGAAGACAGCCTTCAACAATGAATTCCCCTCCGGCAGGATGCCTAAACGGTCGCCCAATTGGTTTTTGGTGGCTCTGGAGGTCTGCGGCGGCGGAACTTGCGATCTTGATCTGTGTTCGAGGGTTTCCGTATTTATAAAGCTGTCTGGAGTCGAGATGAAAACCACGAAGATCTTAAAGTCTTGATGTGACTCCTATTGAATCCTTGTTTTCTAATGTCAATCCTAATTATGATGGGGTTGTATGTGAATCCACTCTGGTTGATATACACCCCAATGATTCGAAGTCTATTTATCTTGATGCTAAAAATACTAAAAGTGTAGTAGAGGGTATCAAAACTTTGAATAGTGATGAAACTACTACTTTTGATTTCAAGGAATTTAATTATGATAGCTGCTCTTTGATTGAATGTATTTCCTTGATGCAATCCATGTTAAACTCTCCACATGCTTATCGCGAAAATAAGGCTTTTACTAAACATATGGTTGATGCTATGATGAAATCTCTTGAAGAGAAACTTGAGTTGGAAATATCTATTCGTAGAAAACTTCATGATGAGTGGGAACCTACTATAAAATCAAGATTAAGAATTATGAATGCCATGCTTTGTGTGATTTGGGTGCTAGTGTTTCCACGATTCCAAAATCTTTATGTGATGTTCTAGGTTTCAATGAGATTGATGAGTGCTCTCTTAATTTGCATCTTGCGGATTCTACTATTAAGAAACCTATGGGAAGGATTAATGATGTTCTTATTATTTCAAATAGGAACTATGTGCCCGTAGATTTCATTGTGCTTGATATTAATTGCAATCCAACATGTCCCATTATTCTTAGTAGACCTTTTCTTAGGACTATTGGTGCTATTATTGATATGAAGGAAGGGAATATTAAATTCAATTTCCATTAAAGAAGGGCATGGAAAACTTCCCTAGAAAGAAAATAAGATTTCCTTATGAATCCATTATGAGAGATACTTATGGTTTGAGCACTAAAGAAGATAATACTTGATGTCATTGTCTTATGCGTAGCTAAGGGCGTTAAACGATAGCGCTTGTTGGGAGGCAACCCAATGAATAGATTTATTCTTAATTTTTACTTTCTGTTTTGTTGAGTCAACACCATCATGATTCTGTTATGATTGTGTTTTTATGTTTTAATTAGTGCTTTTTCCAAGTAGAACCTTTATGATTAGTTTTGGTGATAGTTGTTTAATCATGCTGGAAAAAGACAGAACCTTTCTGCTCACGAAATTATTTTTCATTCCCATACAGAAATAGATTTTGAGTTGATTCTTTTTGCTTCTGATTGATATGAAAATTTAACCAATCTTCATAATTGTTTCAGAATTTTCTAAATATACATATTGCTACAGACTATTCTGTTTTTGACAGATTCTGTTTTTGTTGTGTTGATTGCTTATTTTGATGAAACTATGGTTAGTATCGGGGGGTACGAGTTATGGAAAAGTGAGAATACAGTAATATAACATCAATGTAAATGGAAATCAAGTTTACTACAGTACAAAAAAAGTTGGTGGTTTGTTTTCTTATGCTAATGCTATCACGAGTTTCTGTTTAAGTTTTCTGTTGTGAAGTTTTCAAGTTTTGGGTGATGTTCTTATGGACAATGGAATAAAGAGTGGCAAGAGCTTAACCTTGGGGATGCCCAAGGCATACCAAGCCAAAATCAATGACACCAAAAATCCTAAGCTTGGGGATGCCTTGGGAAGGCATCCCCTCTTTCGTCTTCAATCCAACGGTAACGTTACTTGGAGCTATATTTTTATTCACCAAAAGATATGTGTTTTGCTTGGAGCTTCGTGTGTTATAGTAGTCTCTGCTTTTTGTTTTATCACAATCATCCTTGCTTCACAAATTATGAAAACTTTCATATTCAAGTGCATTGATTAGTAAGGGAAGTTTGATTCCTCATGATTAATTTTGAGATATGGATATGGTAATATGAGAGTTATGTTAGTAGGGTGTTGTGAATCTAGAAATACTTGTGTTGAGGTTAGTGATTCCCGTAGCATGCACGTATGGTGAACCGCTATGTTAGGAAGTCGGAGCATAATGCATTTATTGATTGTCATCCTTTGTGTAGAGGTCGGGATCGCGCGATGGTTGAGTCCTACCAACCATTCCCCTAGGAGTATGCGTTTATCACTTTGTTTCGATTACTAATAAAACTTTCGCAATAAGTATGTGAGTTCTTCATGACTAATGTAAGTCCATGGTATAGATGCACTTTCACCTTCCACCATTGCTAGCCTCTCTAGTGCCACACAACTTTCGCCGGTGTACAAACCCACCATATATCTTCCTCAAAACAGCCACCATACCTACCTATTATGGCATTTTCATAGCCATTCTGAGATATATTGTCATGCAACTTTCACCATTCTGTCTCATGTCATGTGCCATCACTTTCATTCATATAGAGTCATTATTGTTCTAAGTATCGAGTTGTAAGTAAATAAAAGTGTGATGATCATCATTATTAGAGCATTGTCCCATGTAAGGAAATAAAAGAGGGCAAAGATTCCCACCAAAAAAAAGAGGTCAAAGATCCCAAAAAGAAACAAAAACAAAAAAAATGAGACAAAAAAGAGAGAAGGGACAATGCTACTATCTTTTCCCACACTTGTGCTTCAAATTAGCACCATTTTCTTCAAGATGGAGAGTCTCTTGTTTTGTCACTTATGTAGCTTGACTTGTATATTCCAATGATGGGCTTCCTCAAAATTGCCCTAGGTCTTCATGAGCAAGCAAGTTGGGTGCACACCCACTAGTTTCCATTTTTGAGCTTTCATACACTTATAGCTCTAGTGCATCCGTTTCATGGAAATCCCTACTCATTCACATTGATATGTATTGATGGGCATCTCCATAGCCTATTGATACGCCGAGTCGATGTGACCATCTCCTCCTTTTTGCCTCACAACCTCCACCACACTCTATTCCACCTATAGTGCTATATCCATGGCTCACGCTCATGTATTGCGTGAGAGTTGAAATAGTTTTAAAAAATAAGAGTGTGAAAACAATTACTTGATCAATACCGGGGTTGTTCATTGTCGGGACCCCGATCCTAAGTCATATGAATCCAGGCTGTAACATATCACATCACTTTCCGGCCTCACGCACGGTAACTCCACGGCTGCAGCCTTACCTTGGCCGGGACCGTTTGCGTCTTTTGGATCACGTATGTGAAAATGTCGCTGGCAATCACAAAACAGAGAACCCGAGCCGACATTACTAGGCATAGAACCCAAGTGGCACATCCATACGGAAACAGGCATACATAACCCAGAAATGCAGGTGTCGGCCTCAAGCGTGTGTAGACGAGTCATAGCAAGCTACAAGGACTCCATTACGTCGTGATACACGAATGTCATCACCGCAAGTAGATGAGTCGTAGCAGGCTACAGGGACTCCATTACATAGCGAGACATTTCCCCAAAGGGACAGACACAGTAGCAAAGAAGGATACATGTCGGTCAATCAATGTGTCCGGAGCAGTAGCAAGCTACCATGGCTCGGTGGAAGCACAAAGGGGCAGTTTCCCGTAAAGAGTACTACTAAAGGCACAAAACTAGGTGTCGGATCCCATACATACCGTTGCACGTCACACGTACGCACGAGATGCCCGATATGCATAGATACAACCATGGCATCATAACATAACCATACAACAACATGACTTTTATTTAAAAGGCCTAGAAGAGCCTTGCATAATATGTTGTTACAGATAGGGGTCACATGCCCCGGCACTCAAGTCATACAAACAAGTTCATACAAGCAAGCGGAAACTTAGAACTATCCAAGTACGGACAGTGAAATGAAAAGAGGGCACATGGCCTGACTATGACAGCACGCCACACGTCACAGGGTCGTAGCTGGGACACCAGCTACTCAGCATCATCAACGTCTAGAAAGAACCCACCTGATGGGTCCTGATTCTCTTCTGCAATATTTATTAAGAAAGGATGAGTACAATCATACTCAGTAAGTCTTTAAAATAGACCTAGTCTATTTATGCTCATGTATCAACAAGGGGGTGGTGGAGTTCATGCAGAAATGCCAGCTTTGACTCATGGCTATCCTATACTACTCAATTTTTAACTCTTTGTTAATATTTTAAATATCGTACACGAGTCCACTAACTCCACAACAATACACCACCATGGATTTATCTTCCCCTCCTAGAAGAGTGCCAACCACGGTACTCACACTTGTCTTGATATTTTTATGAGTATCCATTTGATTTTCTAAGAACAGCATAAGTTCTCCAAGTAGTCCATATCCAAGGACGTGGCTATTCGAATAGTTTCATAAACCTGCAGGGGTGTACCTCTTCACACACGCTCTCGCCACTTATCGCTGTGTGCTCATAAAACCATGCACCTCGGCACCTTCAACCGGAAGGCCAGCGAGGGAGTAGGCCACGACCGTCAATCACTAAAGACCACTAGTCCAGGCTACCGCCTATTTGAGACTGAACCCGCACGGAAGTTCGGCCGAAGTTTCCGCAACGGCCCCAAACAATGTGCGCAGGGTTCCCAAGCCCACCATTCGGGTGACCCTTGGTACACCATGCCACTGACTACCGCGTCGTAACCCACCTCGAGGGTCAGCATTACGCACGGCCTCCAGCATGCTATAAACACCAGAAACTACTTGCAATACCTGGACCAAGGACTAAGCAACTGATAAGTCGAGCGGGGTCATATTTCAAGGCCCAACATGTGGTAGTATCTAGTCTTGGATCACAAACACGGAACTCAGTTCCTAAGAACGGTCCCAATGAGACAACCCGCTATGTACTCCTACATAGCCTCTCATCGCTACCTTTTACCAAAACATATTCATCATGAGCTCATCACATCAGAACAACACAGTTTCACTCCGGTTCATCACCTAGATGAATCAGACCTGACACAACTCTAAGCATAGCAGCATGGCATGAAGGTAAACTAAGCACATCATGGCACAAGCATCTACCAAGTATTCTAGGTTGCAAGGTTTAGCTATTTACGGTGACAAGATCAGGTCATGCAGAAGATTGGGTTCATCTACCATGTATGATTGTCATGTGAACAACGTCCTAATGCAATGAACAAGAGCAGGAGCGAGAGAGTGGTATGTTATTTGGAATGATCAATGGGGTTGCTTGCCTTGCTGGGAAGAGGAGTGGTTCTCTCCTTCGTCGGGATACGGGATGGTATCTTCCGGATTTGGGCCTACCGCAACGCAGATAAGAGCATTCAATACAAGCAAGTGCAACAATATGATGCATGATCATGGTATAGTAATATGCATGGGTGAGTTGATGTAACTAGTGATCATGTCAATTTAAAATGGATTTGAATGTAGGTTCAAATTTGTTCTTCCTTCAAATTCCATATATTAACCTAATGACAAATTTCCATGTTCACCTATTTAGATTGCTCTAACATGCATGAGAATAGCACCATTGGATTCATTGAATTTTTCTGATCAATTTTCATATATAAATTATTTTCATCTGACTTACAGATTATTTTATATGATTTTTCAAAGTTTTAAACATTTTTTGGAATTATTTTTAAATAAGAAAATGAATTAATGCGTCAGCCTGACGTCATGCTTGCGTCAGCAGGTCATCAGATCCAACCAGAATCAAACCTGACATGTGGGGGCCACATGTGAGTGACTCAGACATTTAACTAAATAATTAATCTAAATCCTAATTAATTAACAGGAGTTGGGCCCATTATCAGTGTCTAATTAGGTTAATTACTTAAATTAATTAAATTTTCAAACTTTGTTAATTAAACAGGGGCGAGGCCCCACCTGTTAGTGACCTAGAGGATCAACCCTCGTGGTCAAATGACTGATCCCACCGGTGTTTACCCGCCGGTGGCACCAGAAACGGCGGAGGGGATCGGAATCCCCTCTCCGATGACCAAACGGCCGGCGAAGACCATCAATCGAACCTACGCTCATGCGCGCATCCATTCCGACACCTCCCAGGAGCTGGGGTGGTCGGAATCGTCACCGACGACGAGCTTGGCGGCTGTCGGAACTCAGACGAGCACGGGCTCGTCGAGCCGGAGCGCAAACGAGGCGGCTGAGGCTTCCAAAGGCTACCTGGAAGCCTCCTGTGCACATCTGCGTGCTCAGACACGAGCTTAGGCCGTCGCAACGGCGAATGCAACCTTGCCGGTGGCGAGAAGCTCTCGGGGTCGGGGAAAACCGGCGATACAGGGCCCTCTCGAAGGGGGAAAGGAGAGGAGAAGGAGCAGGAGCTCACAACGGTCGCAGAGGCATCGACGGCTAGCTCGGGGAGGGCCTGGAACGGCAGCAAGCTCCGGTTTCTTATTCGGCGACCCGAGGAGAAAGAAGAGGGCGCGCCGGCGACAGGGGGCTTCCGACGATGCGCAACTTGGCCAGGAGGAAGAGGAGGTCTGGGCGGAACTTCTGGCGAGAGCAACGGCGGCGAGCTCGAGCAGCTCTCGGCCATGGCGGAAGCAGAGAGGGGGAAAAGAGCGAGAGAGAGAGAGAGAGAGCTCGTACGGGGAGAGAGATAGAAGGAGAGGGCTCAGCGGCGGCTTCGCACTGGCGCACGCAGGAGCCTCCACGGCACCCAGGCAGGCACGGAGGAGGTGGCTGGTGTGTGCCCACGCGCGGCGAGCACGCGCCCTGTCCTCTTGGCGCGAGGACAGGGATGGCTGGCTCTTGGGCCAGTGGGCCGACCTCGGGTAGGCTTTCTGCTTCTTCTTTTTTTAATTCTTTTGTGATATTTCAATTCTACTGACCTTTGTTTAATTCTTTTCATATTAAAATGACTTTATAAAATATCCATGATATTTTATATATTCAAGTTTGATTATCTCAGACTTTTCTGAAAATTTTCAAAATAATTTGAAAACATAATTAATGATAATAGCTTTGTTTGTCAATTTCAGAGGCTTTAAACATTGTTTTTAAATTGCTTCTGGGGTTCAATTATTTAAAATGATCCCTGTTATATACTTCACCAAATTTATCAGACTTAGGGAACATTTTTAAGGGCATTTTGGATTTTTTGAAAATTTCATCAAACTTGGATTCACTTTAACTCAATGTGAGTTAGGGTTTTCTTTTCCTCCCCTTTCATGTTGATGAAATGATGATGATGATGATGCAACAACCATGCTTACCCTAAGACACTTACTAGGGATGTGACAACTCACCCCCACTCAAAAGAATCTCGTCCCGAGATTTTGAAGTCGTCGGGAAGAGCGCGGGGTACTCTAGTCTAAGACGATCTTCTCTTTCCCATGTGGCTTCCTTCTCGGAATGATGTGACCACTGAAACTTAAGAAACTTGATGTTCCGTCACCGAGAGGTACACTCAGCTTGATCAAGAATACGAACAGGGTATTCCCGGTATGTAAGGTTATCTTGGAGATCAAGCGCTTCGTGGTCCACTTCTCGGACAGGGTCCGAAAAGCAACGCCTGAGTTGCGAGACGTGGAAGACATCATGAACCTTGGAAAGATGCGGTGGACGTTCCAATTGGTAGGCAACCTCTCCTTGTTTGGCAAGAATGCGAAAAGGTCCAATGTAACGAGGAGCCAACTTGCCTTTGATACCGAATCGATGGGTACCCTTCAGAGGTGTACCCCGAAGGTAAGACTTCTCGTCAACTTCATAAGTCATAGACTTATGATGGCGGTTATATTGACTCTTTTGATGGGATTGGGCTGTTTTCAACTTTTCACGAATAATGCAAACTTGCTCCTCTGCATCCTGGATCATATCCGGACCAAAGAGTTGCCTCTCTCCAGTTTCTAACCAGTTAAGAGGTGTTCGACACCTTCGTCCATAGAGAACTTCAAAAGGGGATTTGCCCAAGCTTGATTGGTAACTATTGTTATAAGAAAATTCGGCAAATGGAAGACATTTCTCCCAATTCATGCCGAAGGATATAACACAAGTTCGAAGCATGTCTTCAAGAATTTGATTGACTCGCTCAACTTGACCACTTGATTGAGAGTGGAAAGCAGTGCTAAAGGATAGATGAGTCCCCGTAGCGGTTTGAAAACTTTCCCAAAATCGAGAAGTAAAAATACTCCCACGGTCTGAGTTAATCTCCAAAGGAGCGCCATGAAGAGAAACTATTCGAGATACATACAACTCTGCTAGCTGGCTAGCAGTTATGCTCTCTCGAACAGGAAGAAAATGAGACACTTTGGAAAGACGGTCAATGACCACAAAGATAGCATTATTCCCTCTTTTGGTCCCGGGAAATCCGGTAATGAAATCCATTCCGACTTTATCCCATTTCCATTCAGAAATAGCTAAAGGTTGAAGGGTGCTAGCAGGCCTTTGATGTTCTGCTTTCACACGACGACAAATGTCGCAGTTAGCAACGAACTAAGAAATTTCTCTCTTCATCCTAGTCCACCAGAACCTCTGGCGTAGGTCCTGATACATCTTGGTACTACCTGGATGAATTGTGAGAGGAGAATCATGAGCCTCCTTAAGGATCAGCTGCCGCAGATGTTGGTTCTTAGGAACCACCAGATGGTTCTGAAAGAACACTACACCTTGTTCATCAATGGAGAAGTCCTTAGCGAAACCGCTAACGAGATTCTCTTTGATCCGAGAAATACCCTTATCCCTCTTTTGTCCAGCTATGATTTGATCCTTAAGAGTAGGTTTCGCCACCAAGTTGGATAGGAATCCTTGAGGAACAATGTGGAAATTTAGCTTCCGAAATTCCTCATGGAGAAGTGGTTGACTTTGTTGTAACATCAGGTTGTCACAATAAGACTTACGACTTAGTGCATCAGCCATGACATTGGCTTTCCCCGGGGTGTAAGTTATCCCTAAGTCGTAATCTGTAATCAACTCTACCCACCGTCTTTGCCTGAGATTCAAATCCGGCTGGGTGAAGATATATTTTAGGCTTTGGTGATCAGTGTATATCTCGCAATGATTACCCAGAAGGTAATGTCGCCATGTTTTTAGTGCATGGACTACAGCTGCAAGCTCAAGATCATGTGTGGGATAGTTATCCTCATGTGGACGCAATTGTCGAGATGCATATGCAATCACATGACAATCCTGCATGAGAATGCAACCTAATCCTTGTCGCGAGGCGTCACAGTAGATAACAAAGTCCTTAGAGAAGTCTGGTGGCACCAGAACGGGAGCAGAGGTCAGTCGTCTTTTCAACTCCTGAAAATTGTGCTCGCATTGTGGGGTCCACTCGAACCTTTTATCTTTCTTGAGGAGTTCAGTCAGAGGTTTCGCAACCTTGGAGAAATTCTCAACAAAGCGGCGACAATAGCTTGCTAAGCCCAGGAAACTCTTTACTTGCTTAACTGATTCAGGTTGATTCCAATCAAGGACGGCTTCAACTCTCTCGGGATTGACAGCAATACCTTTACCAGAGATTACGTGGCCTAGATAGGTCACTACTGGTAACCAAAATTCACACTTGGAGAATTTGGCATACAAGCGGTGCTCTCGAAGTTTCTTCAATACTAGCCTTAGATGCTCGGCATGTTCTTGTTCGTTCTTCGAGTAGATGAGTATGCCGTCAAGGTAAACCATGACTAACTTATCCAGATACTCCATGAAGATCGAATTCATTAGCCGAGAGAAAGTGGCTGGAGCATTGGTTAAACCGAAGGACATGACGGTGTACTCGTATTGGCCATAACGAGAGACGAAAGCCGTTTTTGGAATGTCCCTATTTCTAATTCTGATTTGATGGTATCCCAACCTCAAATCCATTTTGGAAAAGACAAAGGATCCAACGAGTTGATCATACAAATCGTTGATCCTGGGGAGCGGATACTTGTTCTTAATAGTGACCAGATTCACTGGCCGATAATCCACAACCATCCGAACCGATCCATCCTTCTTCTTGATGAAAAGGACAGGAGAAGCCCAAGGAGATGAACTAGGTCGGATGAAACCTTTCTTCAAACCTTCATCGAGATGAATTGTAAGCTTGGCTAGTTCTAAGGGTGCCATCTTATAGGGTCTTCTGGCTATTGGGACGATCCCTCGAATGAGCTCTATCACAAACTCGACATCTCTGACAGGTGGAATTCCTGGCAATTATTCTGGAAAGACATCTGGAAAGTCATGGACTACCGGAATATCTTCTAATTCTGGAAGAGGGCTTGCATTGAGCGAATAGAGTTGGCGCTTGTCTATTCGAGTAGAGACATTAACTATCTCACCCGAGGGATGTGTAACTTGAACATTCCTAGTATGAGTATCAATCTTGGCATAGTGAGCTGACATCCAGTCCATGCCCAAGATTATATTGATGTCCGAAGATTTAAGAGCTATCAAAGATGCTAGGAAAACTAGCCTATCCACCAGGATCTCATTGTCATGGCTTACTCTAGAAGTTTGCCACTTTGAACCAGGAGTCTGAACTACTAGGGGAGTTGGCATATCACAAAGAGACACTTTATGCAACTGTGCATAACTTTCTGAGATGAATGAGTGAGATGCCCCAGTATCATATATAACAGATGCAGGATGGCTGTTGACAAGGAGCATACCTAGAAGGACATCAGGGTCTTCCATAGCTTCTTCAGTAGGCACATAGTTAACTCGGCCACGGGCAGGAGTTGGCTTCACAAAGAAGGCTTTTCCCGGCTTTCCACGTCCAGCCGGCTTGATGTTGTTCTGAGGACGCTCACGAGAATAGTGTCCTGGCTCTCCACACTTGTAGCAAACCACGGTGTGACGGGGAGCAGTGTTGGCGGTTGGACGTCCAAATGTCCTGACCGGAGGATTAGGCTGAGCTGGGCGGGGCGCCTGAAAGGATGGCCTCGCAGTATATCTCGGTGGCAGGGCTGCATTGGGCACCCACACTCGGCGTTTATTGGAGCCTGAACCAGACGCAGAGTTAAAATCACGGTTGTGCTTCCTGGTTGCCTCGTAGTAAGTCTGTCCAGTCTCAGCATTGATTGCCTTGTTGACGAGGGCTTGGAAGGTAGCGCACTCATGAAGGCACAGATCATGACGGAGCTCTGGACTAAGTCCCTTGCGGAACCTAGCCTGCTTCGTGGCATCAGTTGACACTACCTCTGGGGCATACCGAGCAAGGTTTCCAAATTCTTGGCTATATGCATCTATGGTGAGACTGCCCTGATTGAACACGGAGAATTCCTCTCTCTTACGATCCATCAGCCCTTCCGGGATGTGATGGGTACGGAATGCATCACTGAATTCTGCCTAGGTTGGTGCGGGGCCTGCAGGTCGCATAGCTTCAAAATTCTCCCACCACAAATTGGCAGGTCCTTCCAGAAAGTATGTTGCAATGGTCACCTTATTGGCCTCTAAAACATTTGCAGCTCGGATCTTGCATGTTCTACTAGTCAGCCAGTCATCTGCATCGAGTGGGTCGACCGGATGATGAAATTTTGGTGGACACAACTTAACGAAGTCATGGAGGGACACACCGTCAACACGGGCATTACAGGGAGCACGGGCAGTATTCTGCTCAATCCTTTCCAATAGCCTGTTGGTCTCCCTTTTGTTCCGTTCAGCCTCTAGCATCACTTCCGCCAAAGAAGGCGCTTGTGGCAGATTCTCTTGCCTTGGCTGGCTTCCCTCGCCCTGCTCGGGGTTAGGCACGGGGTTATTCCTAGTTGCAGCCACCATCCTAGAGAAACAACCCACAACTTAGACATCGAGGATATCAACTCTAAGACATGAGAAAAGGAATGTACTGGACAACTTGGTATGCAGGATAAACACCAATCAACATGGTAAAGCAACTACCATATGAACATTAGGTTTCATACACACCATGACATAGTTCAGTACAAGCCCAAGCTGAAAACAACTACGAAGAGATGACACAACTCATCGGAGGCATTGCAAGCTTCCTATACATTATCTATCTACACCTTCGGAACTCAACTCTCAACATTGGTCATATCCCACAAGACGCGCAGGACTGTGGCGATACGACTACTACATACTAATACTAACACCCACGTACTCAGGCAACGCCATAGAATGCCTCATACAGGTTACCTCCATGACCCGGAACCTGAACCTATGGATCTGGAAACACTCTAGCCTGTGATCCGTGGAAACCAAGAGGACACGGGTGTGGCCTTGGTCCCCTTTATGGTGGCAACAGCGGTCCTCGAAGAGGTGTGATGCCTCCAACGTCGGGAGAGTCTACGCGTGCTGGCAGATGAGTCCGTGATGGGTTCAACATCTCCATATTTCCATAGCCTGTCTGCACGACAGGTGCTAACTGAGTCAAGGCTGTCAAAAGACGCGCACATGTAGCATAAAGCTCCGTGCAAAGAGCACGTGCATCTCAATCCCTGTTCTCCAACATCTGAGCAGTCACCTGCAGCCTAAGATCTTCATGAGAATGATCATAGTAAGTTGCACTGAAATAACTATCCTTTCCTCCCTGAGAAACAGGAACATAGAAAAACTCCGTGTTCTGAAGCAGACCATGGTGAAACCTCATGATAGTGAGCATAGTGAAAGCGGCCTCCTGGACTGTCAAATCAATGGTAACTCCTAATCCATAAGTCCAGTGAAGCGGCTCTGCAGCTCCAGGATAGGGTGGATAAATCCTAACGGTACACAGATATTGACTCTGATTGAAGTCTCGGTACTTCTCCTCCACTGTGTACTCCGGCTACCAGCGATATCTAGCCTCCATCATGACTCTAACCAACATGGCCATGTGACCCAGTACATCAATGCACCTAGTCAAACGGACCACCTGACGGGAGGGATGAGGGGGCATCTGAAACAGAGAATGATGCAAAGACATTAGAGTTTCTAACAGAAATCAGACATCATAACTGCTGTAATTGCTCAAAAAGGATTTTGAGGCAATTGCAAAATATTGGAAATGCATAATCACTCGACTATCCAGACTCAAATCTCTTCTCCATCTGATTGTCATACCAACAATACTCAATACCGACGATCACTTGCAACAAACTAGCTAGTGGTCAATGGCTAGTAACTCGTCATCCTAAGCATTAGATAAGAATCCTAATTACTATCCCCGTAGACAAGATGAGAATGACTCAGCATAGAATAACTTGGGAAGAGGAGTAAAAAGAGTGTTATGTTCCCTTCCACAAACAATTCCCCCACTTTTCTATAGTGTTTCTAGACTCAACTTCGACCAGTTTGGCTTGGTAGTCCTACAGTCAGCCAGGCTCTGATACCAACGCTGTCGGGACCCCGATCCTAAGTCATATGAATCCAGGCTGTAACATATCACATCACTTTGTGGCCTCACGCACGGTAACTCCACGGCTGCAGCCTTACCTTGGCCGGGACCGTTTGCGTCTTTTGGCTCACGTATGTGAACATGTCGCTGGCAATCACACAACAGAGAACCCGGGCCGACATTACTAGTCATAGAACCCAAGTGGCACATCCGTACGGAAACAGGCATACATAACCCAGCAATGTAGGTGTCGGCCTCAAGCGTGTGTAGACGAGTCCTAGCAAGCAACAAGGACTCCATTACGTCGTGATACACGAATGTCATCACCGCACGTAGACGAGTTGTAGCAGGCTACAGGGACTCCATTACACAACGAGACATTTTCCCGAAGGGACACACACAGCAGCAAAGAAGGATAATTGCCGGTCAATCAATGTGTCCGGAGCAGTAGCAAGCTACCATGGCTCGGTGGAAGCACAAAGAGGCAATTTCCCATAAAGAGTACTACTAAAGGCACACAACTAGGTGTCGGATCCCATACATACCGTTGCATGTCACACGTACGCACGACATGCCCGATATGCATAGATACAACCATGGCATCACAACATAACCATACAACAACATGACTTTTATTTAAAAGGCCCAGAAGAGCCTTGCATAATATGTTCTTACCGATAGGGGTCACATGACCCGACACTCAAGTCATACAAACAAGTCCATACAAGCCAATGGAAACTTAGAACTATCTGAGTACGGACAGTGAAATGAAAAGAGGGCACATGGCCTGACTATCTACAGCACGCCACACGGCACAGGGTCGTAGCTGGGACACCAGCTGCTCGGCATCATCCACGTCTAGAAAGAACCCACCTGATGGGTCCTGATTCTCTTCTGCAACATTTTTTAAGCAAGGATGAGTACAATCGTACTTAGCAAGTCTTTAAAACAGACCTAGTCTATTTATGCTCATGTATCAACAAGGGGGTGGTGGAGTTCATGCAAAAATGCCAGCTTTGACTCATGGCTATCCTATTCTACACAATTTTTAACTCTTTATTAATATTTTAAATATTGTACATGAGTCCACTAACTCCACAACAATACACCACCATGGATTCATCTTCCCCTCTTGGACGAGTGCCATCCATGGTACTCACACTTGTCTTGATATTTTTATGAGTATCCATGTGATTTTCTATGAACAACATAAGTTCTCCAAGTAGTCCATATCCGAGGACGCGGCTATTTGAATAGTTTCATAACCCTGCATGGGTGTACCTCTTCACACACGCTCTCGCCACTTATCGTTGTGTGCTCATAAAACCATGCACCTCGGCAACCTTCAAGCGGAAGCCCAGCGAGGGAGTCGGCCACGACCGTCAATCCCTAAAGACCACTAGTCCAGGCTACCGACTATTTGAGAGTGAACCCGCACGGAAGTCCGGCCGAAGTTTCTGCAGTGGCCCCAAACGATGTGCGCAGGGTTCCCAAGCCCACCATTCGGGTGACCCTTGGTACACCGTGCCACTGCCTACCGCGTCGTAACCCACCCCAAGGGTCAGCGTTACGCATGGCCTCCAGCATGCTATAAACACCAGAAACTACTTGCAATACTTGGACCAAGGACTAAGCAACTGATAAGTCGAGAGGGGTCATATTTCAGGGTCCAACATGTGGTAGTATCTAGTCTTGGATCACAAACACGGAACTCAGTTCCTAAGAACGGTCCCAATGAGACAACCCGCTATGTACTCCTACATAGCCTCTCAGATCGCTACTTTTTACCAAAACAGATTCATCATGAGCTCATCACATCAGAACAACGCAGTTTCACTCCGGTTCATCACCCAAATGAATCAGACCTGACACAACTCTAAGCATAGCAGCATGGCATGAAGGTAAACTAAGCACATCATGGCACAAGCATCTACCAGGGATGCTAGGTTGCAAGGTTTAGCTATTTACTGTGACAAGATCAGGTCATGCAGAAGATTGGGTTCATCTACCATGTATGACTGTCATGTGAGCAACGTCCTAATGCAATGAACAAGAGCAGGAGCGAGAGAGTGGTATGTTATTCAGAATGATCAATGGGGTTGCTTGCCTTGCTGGGAAGCGGAGGGGTTCTCTCCTTCGTCGGGATACGGGATGGTATCTTCCGGATTAGGGCCTACCGCAACGCAGATAAGAGCATTCAATACAAGCAAGTGCAACAATATGATGCATGATCATGGCATAGTAATATGCATGGGTGATTTGATGTAACTAGTGATCATGGCAATTTAAAATGGATTTGAATATAGGTTCAAATTTGTTCTTCTTTCAAATTCCATATACGAACTTAATGACAAATGTCCATGTTCACCTATTTAGATTGCTCTAACATGCATGAGAATAGCACCATTGGATTCATTGAATTTTTCTGATCAATTTTCATATATAAATTATTTTCATCTGACTTTTATATAAATTATTTTCATATATAAATTATTTTATATGATTTTTCAAAGTTTTAAACATTTTCTAGAATTATTTTTAAATAAGAAAATGAATCAATGCGTAAGCCTGACATCATGCTTGCATCAGCAGGTCATCAGACCCGACCAGAGTCAAACCTGACATGTGGGGGCCACATGTGAGAGACTCAGACATTTAACTAACCAATTAATCTAAATCCTAATTAATTAACAGGAGCTGGCCCCACTGTCAGTGTTTAATTAGGTTAATTAATTAAATTAATTAAATTTTCAAACTTTGTTAATTAAACAGGGGCGAGGCCCCACCTGTCGGTGACCTAGAGGGTCAACCCTCGTGGTCAAATGACTAATCCGACCAGCGTTTAGCCGCCGGCGGCACCAGACACGGCAGAGGGGATCGCAATCCCCTCTCCGATGACCAAACGGCCGACAGAGACCATCAATAGAACCTACGCTCATGCGCGCATCCATTCCGACACCTCCCAGGAGCTGGGGTGCTCGGAATCGATGCTGGCGACGAGCTTGGCGGCTGCCGGAACTCGGACGAGCATGGGTCGTCGAGCCGGAGCGCAAACGATGCGGCTAAGGCTTCCAAAGGCTACCTGGAAGCCTCTTGAGCACATCCGTGTGCTCAGACACGAGCTTAGGCCATCGCAATGGCGAACGCAACCTTGCCGGCGGCGACAAGCTCTCGGGCTCAGGGAAAACCGGCGATACAGGGCCCTATCGAAGGGGGGAAAGAGAGTAGAAGGAGCAGGAGCTCATAGCGGTCGCAGGGGCATTGACAGCTAGCTCGAGGAGGGCCTGGAATGGCGGCAAGCTCCGGTTTCTTCTCTAGCGACCTGAGGAGGAAGAAGAGGGCGTGACAGCGACAGGGGGCTTCCGGCGATGCGCAGCTTGTCCAGGAGGAAGAGGAGGTCCAGGCGGAACTTCTGGCGAGCTCAGATGGGCGCGGGGATGGCTAGAGCGACGGTGGCGAGCTCGAGTAGCTCTCGGCCATGGCGGAAGCAGAGAGGGGGAAAAGAGCGAGAGAGAGAGAGAGAGCTCGCAGGGGGAGAGAGAGAGAAGGAGAGGGCTCGGCGCCGGCTTTGCGCTGGTGCACGCAGGAGCCTCCACGGCACCCAGGTAGGCACAGAGGAGGTGGCCGGTGTGTGCCCAAGCGCGGCGAGCACGCGCCATGTCCTCCTAGCGCGAGGACAGGGATGACTGGCTCTTGGGCCAGTGGGCTAGCCTCGCGTAGGCTTTCTGCTTCTTCTTTTTTTTAATTTTTTGTGATATTTCAATTCTACTGACCTTTGTTTAATTCTTTTCAGATTAAAATGACTTTATAAAATATCCCTGATATTTTATATATTCAAGTTTGATTATCTCAGTCTTTTCTGAAAATTTTCAAAAATAATTTGAAAACATAATTAATGATAATTGCTTTGTTTGTCAATTTCAAAGGCTTTAAACATTGTTTTTAAATTGCTTCTGGGGTTCAATTATTTAAAATGATCCTTGTTATATACTTGTCCAAATTTATCAGACTTAGGGAACATTTTTAAGGTCATTTTGGATTTGTTGAAAATTTCATCAAACTTGGATTCACTTTAATTCAATGTGAGTTAGGGTTTTCTTTTCCTCCCCTTTCATGTTGATGAAATGATGATGATGATGATGCAACAACCATGCTTACCCTAAGACACTTACTAGGGATGTGACATTCATGATTTAAATTCGTGGTGTGGGGATGATGGAGCATAGCTAGACTATATGATTTTGTAGGGATAACTTTCTTTGGCTTTGTTATTTCGAAAGTTGATGATTACTTTGCTATTATGCTTGAAGTATTATTGTTTTCATGTCAATATTAAACTATGGTTTTGAATCTTATGGATCTGAACATTCATGCGACAATAAAGAGATTACATGAAACAAATATGTTGGGTAGCATTCCACATCAAAAATTCATTCTTTATCACTTCCCTACTCAAGGACGAGCAGGAGTTAAGCTTGGGGATGCTTCATACGTCTCCAACATATCTATAATTTTTTATTGTTCCATGCTATTATATTATCAACTTTGGATGTTTTCTATGCATGAATATGCCATTTTATATTATTTTTGGGACTAACTTATTAATCCAGTGCCCAGTGTCAGTTCCTATTTTTTCCGTGTTTTTGACATTTTTCAGATAGGAATATCAAACGGAGTCCAAATGGAATAAAACTTTTGCCATGGTTTTGTGGAAAATATAAAAAATACCTGAAGAAAAAGATACCGGAGAGGCGGCCCGAGGAAGCCACGAGCCTGGGAGGCGCCCCCCACCTAGCTGTGGCTAGGGGGCTCGTGACCTCCTCGTGCGACCTCTTGACTTGTTCATGACTCCAGATGGCCTTATAAATACGGAAACCCTCGAAAATAAACAGAGATCGCAAGTTCCGCCGCCGCAGACCTCCGGAGCCACCAAAAACCAATCGGGAGACCGTTCCGGCATCCCGCCGGAGGGGAATTCATCGCCGGAGGCCATCTTTATCAACACCATTGCCTCCCTTGCCTCTCCGATGGTGCTTGAGTAGTTCACATCAGACCTTCGGGTCCATAGTCAGTAGCTAGATGGATTCTTCTCTCTCTTTGATCTTCAATACAAAGTTCTCCATGATCTTCATTGTGATCTACCTGATGTAATCTTCTTTTGCGGTGTGTTTGTTGACTCCGATGAATTATGGATTTATGATCAGATTATCTATGAATATTATTTGAGTCAATTCTGAATTCTTATATGCTTGATTTCATATCCTTGTAAGTCTCTTCGATTTATAGGTTTTGTTTGGCCAACTTGATCTATGATTCTTGCAGTGGGAGAAGTGCTTGGTTTTGGGTTCATACCGTGCGGTGTTCTCACCTAGAGACAGAAGGGGTAGCGAGGCACGTATCGTGTTGTTTCCATCAAGGTTAAAAAGATGGGGTTTATATCATATTACACGAATTTATCCTTCTACATCATGTCATCTTCCTTATAGCATTACTCTGTTTGTTATGAACTTAATACACTAGATGCATGCTGGATAGCGGTCGATGTGTGGAGTAATAGTAGTAGATGCAGAAAGTATCGGTCTACTTGTCTCAGACGTGATGCCTATATGTATGATCATTGCCTTACATATCGTCATGACTTTGCCCTATTCTATCAATTGCTCAACAGTAATTTGTTCACCTACCATAATACCTGCGATCATGAGAGAAGCCTCTAGTGAACACTATTGCCCCCGGGTCTATTTTACATATTATATATTCAGATCTAAACACAAAAACACCAAAAATATCTTGCTGCAATTTTATTTACTTATTTATATTTACTCATTATCACTATCAGATCTCACCTTGGAAGTAATCGTGAAGGGATTGAGAACCCCTTTATCGCGTTGGGTGCAAGTTTGTTTGTGTTTGTGCAGGTTTTTTGGTGCCTCATCTTGATACTCCTACTGGATTGATACCTTGGTTCTCAAACTGAGGGAAATACTTACCTTTACCTTGCTGCATCACCCTTTCCTCTTCAAGGGAAAAACCAACCCAGGACAAGAATTCTCATGTCAACTTGTCAATTTCTGGCACCATTGTTGAGAAGTAGCACCCCCCTCTAGACACTCTTCTAGTGATCCCTCAATTTGTATCAGAGCTTTGGTCTCCATTGCTTCGGTTTAATCACCGAGGAGGAAGATGGATGTGTCTAGTGTAGGGAGTTTGAGTTGTAGAGTGCCCATTCTTGATGGAGAGTACTATAGTCAATGGAAATCCTTGATGCTTGAGCTGTTTAATGAATTTCAATTGAGAAACTATGTTATGCGCCCCTATGAGCCTCCTATTGATGAATTGCATGCCACACACGAAGAGGAAATTAACATGCTTGGTAACCTAAGAACTGTCAATTTTATCATTAGAGGTTTACCAAGATTCGTGCTTTCTCAAATGAAGAAATTTGCATGTGCATATACCTTATGGACTGATTTGGAGAAACGATATCCAAATCTTTCCTTAGGGAATCCAGATGAAATTCTTCATAAAGCTATTGCTTTTCACAACATGAACCCTACTAATCCAAACTTTGATAAATGCCTATTTGAACTCCGTGATTTTATGCGTACTAAAGTAGATGTCACCACTATAAACAACATTATCTTTGAAGCAATTCGCACTCATAAACTTGAACATTGTCATGATCACTATTCTAACGAATATCTTATTCTTTATGACGAGGATTTCCCACTTTATTATGACAATGTGGAACATGGCTATTATGAAGAACGTGAGTTGTTTGACATCGAGTATGAGAAGATCATGAAGAATATGAGTCTTATGGCAAACCTTAAGGATTACATGTCCGGAGGAAAAGTGTGGATTCTCGACAGTGGATGTATGGATCATATGACAGGTGATAAAGATATGTTCCTGGAAATCACACCTAATCAAGGTCCTTGACGGTACGTGATCTTTGGAGACAACTCTAAGGGTAAGGTACTTGGCCTTTGTAAGGTGGCCACATCCCAGGATAGCTCTATTCAAAATGTTATTCTTGTTGAATCCCTTGGTTACAATCTTCTTTCCGTGTCTAGACTTGCTGATTTCGGTTTCAATGTTGTATTCAGGAAAGTAGATTGCCAAGTGTTTCGTCAAGATAATCATAAAATTTTCTTTACCGGTATCCGTAGAGGTGATCTATACATTGTCGATTTCACTAAGAGATCCAAACCTTGCACTTCTTTAATTTCTAAATCTTCTAAAGGTTGGCTTTGGCATAGGAGATTAGGACATGTTGGCATGCATAATTTAGACAAACTTATTAAAGGTGATCATATACTTGGTGTTAAAGATGTTATCTTTGACAAAGATAGACTTTGTAGTGCTTGTCAAGCTTGAAAGCAAGTAGGTGGAAGTCATCCTGTTAAGAATATCATGACTACTAGGAGACCACTCGAGTTACTTCACATGGATCTATTCGGTCCCAATGCTTACAAGAGTCTCGGTGGAAATTTCTATGGTCTAGTTATAGTTGATGATTTTTCAGATTTACGTGGGTATTCTTTCTTGATGATAAGTCACAGGTTCAAAAGATCTTCAAGAACTTTGCTCGCAAAGTGCAAAATCAGTTTGAAGAGAAGATCAAGAACGTTCGAAGCGATAACGGATCTGAGTTCAAGAACACCCATGTGGATACCTTTCTTGACGAAGAATGTGTTTCACATGATTTCTCGGCTATGTACACACCTCAACAAAATGGAGTTGTTGAGAGGAAGAACCGGGCACTCATTGAGATGGCAAGAACGATGCTTGACGAATACAAGACGCCAAAGCACTTTTGGGCAGAAGCCGTGGAAACAGCATGTCATGCCACAAACCGACTCTACTTGCACAAGCTTCTTGGTAAAATGGCATACGAGCTACTCACTGGTAATAAACCACAAGTTGGATACTTTCGGGTATTCGTCTCCAACTGCTACATTCTTGGTAAGCATCGTCGTACTAAATTTGCTCCTAAATCTCATGAAGGATTCCTACTTGGTTATGGATCAAACTCTCACACTTACCGTGTCTACAACAACTTCACTCGAAAAGTTGAAGAGACGGTAGATGTGAAGTTCGACGAATCTAATGGTTCGCAAGTCGAACAATTTCCAAATGATGTAGGTGATAGGAATCCCTAGGAAGCTATCTTAGATTTACCCATCGGCAAGATTCGTCCCATGGAGGTGAAGGAAAGTACTTCATCAACTCAAGTGGAAGCCCCTACCTCACGACAAGGTGAACCACAACATGACTTGGAGTCATCCACAAGCGCTACACGGCAAGATGATGAAGAGGAGGAAGTGCATCATGAAGATCCACCACAACCTCCTTCGCCACCACCTCAAGGGAACGACACCTTCAACAACAACGAAGATGAAGAAGATGATGATGAATAAGAAGCTCCACCAACCAACAATCGGAAGCTGACCCGAGTTCGAGCACAAGTGACCAAGAATCATCCCCTAAACCAAATATTTGGTGATATACACACAAGGAGAATCACTCGCTCTAAAACTCATCTAGAAAACTTTTGTGAGCATTATTGTTTCATTTCTAGAATTAAGCCTTTGAAGGTCGAACAATATCTTGAAGACGCGGATTCGGTGAACGCTATGCATGAAGAGCTTCACAACTTCGAAAGGAACGAAGTCTGGACACTCGTGGAGAAGCCCAAGGATGAACACAACATCATCGGAACCAAATGGGTTTTTCAAAACAAGCAAGACGAAGACAGTCAAGTCATGCGCAACAAGGCTCGCCTCATAGCTCAAGGATATATGCAAGTTAATGGTATGGACTACCGTGAGACCTATGCCCCCGTCGCTCGACTTGAAGCTATTCGCATTCTTCTTGCTTATGCCAATCACCATGATATCACGCTTTATCAAATGAATATTAAAAGTGCATTTTTAAATGGTGAAATTTAAGAAGAGGTTTATGTTATACAACCACCTGGCTTGGTACAAATGTTTAACGAAGTTTCTTAAAGCTCTCTATGGTCTTAAGCAAGCCCCCCGTGCTTGGTACAAATGTTTAACGAAGTTTCTTAAAGCTCTCTATGGTCCTAAGAAACCTAATCGTGTTTACAAGCTTCGTAAAGCTCTCTATGGTCTTAAGCAAGCCCCCCGTGCTTGGTACAAATGTTTAACGAAGTTTCTTATCGAAAAAGGTTTTGAAATTGGTAAAATTTATGCAACCTTATTCACTAAGAGAGTTAACGGTGAACTATTTGTGTGCCAAATTTATGTGGATGATTTTATCTTTGGTTCCACAAACCCTCAATTTAGTGAAAGGTTTGGAAGGTTGATGTCTAAGAAGTATGAGATGTCTATGATGTGTGAGCTGAAATTCTTTGTTGGGTTGCAAATCAAACAATCAAAATAAGGAACTTTCATCTCTCAAATTAAGTATACTAAGGACCTGATCAAAAAGTTCAATATGCATTAGTGCAAAGGTATGAAAACCCCTATGCCTACTAGCGGACATCTTGATCTCACCAAAGAGGATGAGCCGGTTTATTAGAAAGTTTATCGATCTATGTTTGGTTCATTGTTAGATCTATGTGCATCTCGTCCCGATATTATGCTTAGTGTTTGCATGTTTGCTAGATATCAAGCTGCATCGAAAGAATGTCATCTTTTAGCTGTAAAGCGCATTGTGAGATACTTGATAAAAACGCCAAATTTTGGCATTTGGTATCCCAAGGGATCTTCTTTTGAACATGTTGGCTATTCTGATTTGGACTATGCCGGTGACAAGGTTGATAGAAAATCCACCTCGGGTACTTGTCAATTTTGGGCAGATCTATTGTATCTTGGTCCTCTAAGAAACAATACTCGGTATCACTATCGACTGCCGAAGCTGAGTATATTACTGCTGGATCTTGTTGTGTGCAACTTCTTTGGATGACACAAACACTTAAGGATTATGGAATTCATGTTAAAAATGTTCCATTACTTTGTGACAATGAAAGTGGTATTAAAATTGGTCATAATCATGTGCAACATTCTCGAACTAAGCATATTCAAGTTCGACATCATTTCATTCGTGATCATGTTGCCAAAGGAGATATTAATCTTAAGCATGTTCGCACTAACAAGCAATTGGCTGATATTTTTACTAAGCCACTTGATGAGAAGACATTTTGTCACTTCAGGAGTGAGTTGAACATCATTGATGCTTCAAACTTGAACTAGACTCACTCGGTTGCATGCAAGGGCATGAGCTTTCTTGATATTTCCTGTGTCTTAACATTTCATCTTATGCCATGGAATTCAATGCTTCGTTGTATCGCATCTAATCTCGTGTAGGTACTTGGAAAAACTTCATTCCACAAGATTGCCATCAACTCCAATCATAAGCAATCTTCTCGTTACCAAGTATCCACAACCCCTCTCGATGATGGAAGGAAGAAGGCCACTCAACCATATCCTTGGCATATACTTCATCAAAATTGCACACTCCCAATTGGTATCATGTCAGTTGTATATAGCTATTGTTCTTCCTTGCACGACTAATCTTTGTAGGTAACTAGTGTACTAGAACAAGAAGGATTGCTCAAAACTCAAGATGATCTTCATCAACCTCGAGCATCCTCAACAAGTTCATCTACAAGCTACGTCATCAACATCACTCAAAGGCATGAACTCATGTCCTTGAAAAGGCTTTACGCCAAGAAATGAGCGAAAGCAACTCGAGCGACATGAAGACATTAAGATGCTTAATCAAAAAATGGTAAACCCATTCTAAGCTTAACGTAGAGTATCACCTATGATCAAGTATTCTTGCTTGGCTCCTTAGTCAATATACTCCAATATAGGTGACCTAGTCACCGCCCATCATCTAGTTAAGAATCTGGTGTGGTTTGCTCTCAATTGCATGATTTTTCATAACCACTCCAATCTTCTCTAATTGATGTCCCTTGTATATTTCATCGCAAATGTTTCTGTTGACTCTGTGAAAACAGAACTTGGTTTTTCCTTCGGAACCACCGAGTCAGATATATCAGTTCTATCGATATTGCAGACAAGTTGCACTACAACATCTCGATACCACCAATCTATCTATCTCAGAGTCATCGATTTTCATTCTGGTTCATTTGAATTCACTTTTGCAAACTCAGTGTTTTATTAGTAAACTGTCTTGTAATACTTCCGTTACTTCGATGATCCCTCAGTTAAAACAAAAATTGTATTAATTAGGGGGAGAATAACTAAAGTTAATCTTGAGGAGAGAATTTCTTCCTTCAAGGATCCATATCTTCAATGAAGAAAGGAGGAGAAGAACAAATCATTTTTCATGACTCTCTCAGTTTTCATTTCTACGAATCCTACATTTCGATGACCCTTGTCCTCAAGGATCCCATTCTTAGTAAATGATCCCTGTATCTATTCCTGTTTTTCTTTTCACCCTTTCTTTTTGGAAATTAATGCCAAAGGGGGAGAAGACCAAAGCTTCAACCATTTTGGGAGAAGACCAAAGCTTCAAGCTAAAGGGGAGATACATGCTTATGCAAATGGGGAGATATGATCAAGGGGAGAGCCAATATCAAGAATCATATCTTTATAAACAGGGGGAGAATATCAAAGAGGGGAGAAGAAAATCTTTGATCTTTCTCACCTTATCATATCCTAATATCTACATGCTAAGATTCAGGAGGAGAGGATAATCTATTTTCATATCTATGTGAGAAAATTCTAAATGATTTTGGAGACATATTAATTCTAAGGAATACTACTGTCAATATGTCCTCCATATCTCATCTTGGAAATTTTGAGTTCTGTTGCCTTGCTGATAGGTAGAATACTCCTTTGTCTTCTAACATTGTTTTCTCAAGTGTGTTTTTATCACCAAGATGCTCAAGAACTCAAGGTAAATATATGCATCATATCTTTGATCAAGTTTATCTCTTGCTTCTTGCACATATTGTATCCAAGAGTGATGTCTTGACCAAACATACATTTCATTCATATATATTTCATGCATATAGCCAAGATAACACATGACTTGTTATATCCCTTCACCTTATGTGTGTTCATGCATTCAAAAGCAACTATCCTTTAAAGGACTGCACACACTTAGGGGGATCAGGTCTAAGTCATGTGTCTCTCAAAGTCTTCAGTATAACCATGCACGTCTTTATTTTGAAGCTTTGATTGTATGTTGTCATCAATTACCAAAAAGGGGGAGATTGAAAGGACAACATGCTCCCTTGGTGGTTTTGATAATTCATGACAACATACATTAACTCTTGGACTGATATTTTCATCTAGTGTATTTCAGATACAGTCTACAGAGAGGATTGGCAAAGGAGATTGTGGAAAACTCCAAGATGCAAGGAAATAGGTTGGCCAAGCTTCAAGCAAGAGGACTCTACATTTTATATTTGTGAGAAATCACTTTGATTCATAGGAAAGCCAATACTATTAAAATGGGGTAAGGTGTTGTTGGTGAACAATATGCTCAAACGTGCACAATTGATAGCCGCCAAAAACATCCGTTACCCTCCGTGGGTTGAAGACTCCATAAACGTGTATGTACGATAGCGCCACCTATCGGAACCACGAGAAAAATCCTTGCGTGTCCAACTGCGTTTGATCGACCTACCTCAACTCTTTACTTAATATGCAATGTCTTTACTTTTTGCTGCCATATTTGTTGACATGCATGTGTAGGGCTGTTATACTTGCTAGTATTGCTAAAAACTGTTAAAATCTGCCAACCAAATAACTTGGGAGAAGGTTACATTTTAAATTCCTACTGGTAGTCTATTCACCCCCCCCCCTCTAGACACTCTTCTAGTTATCCCTCAGAGGTTGTCTAGGGCTTGTACTGATTTAGCTAGGGTTCATCTACTATAAATAGCAGGTAGGTAATAGGAGGGGATTTTAAGACCGTTTCGAGCCCTACGATCGCAATCGAACGACTCTGGTCATGGGGTTCGCTAGGTGGGCTGGGTTGGGCTGTGGAAAGGGGTGTGGGATGAGATGAGTGGGATGAGTGAGGCCCGTGACATGCTTTGAAATACCGAAAACGTCTATGATAATAAACCGATGATTGCACTACTACGGTTGACCGTTCGGGTATCAAACGAACTCGGAATGTGACGAAATTCTGCAGGCTGCCTACCTACACTATAATAAAACCGCACGCCAGGTTTCGACCCAATCCGGAATTATTTTTAGCACGCCTTTTAAAACATTTTTTAAAACGATGTCGCGGGCGCATGCGTGTGTGGTTGGTCTCAAAATGGGCAACGGCAAGAACCGACACTACTGGAATCAGACAATTTGCCGTTTGCCAGCTCTTTGTCGTCCGCTAGCGAATGACAAAGAGGCTGTTTGCCGTCTGTCTTTCCAAAGCAGTCGGCAAAGAACCAGCTGATGGCAAAGAGGGTCTTTGCCATATGCACTTCTTTGCCGTCTGCTGGCAGACGGCAAAGACCAAAGTGGGCCCCACGGGGCACGACACTGGCTAGGTCAGGCCCTTTGCCATCTGCCACTTCTTTGTCGTCTACTGGTAGACGACAAAGATTTCTTTGCCGTCTGCTAGCAGACGGCAAAGAGGTGAGGAGAGCCCACAATGTCACGGCAGGGGGCGGACTAACGGTTACCCTCTTTGCCGTCTGCTGGTAGACGGCAAAGAGTTCTTTGTCGTCTACCAGCACACGGCAAAGAAATGAACTTGACTTTCGGCCCTGCCCCCCACGCCTCTCTCTCTCACACATCTCTCTCTCCCTCTCTCTCAGCGCCGCCGCCCCACCGTCCCACCGCCGCCCCCTCCCCGTAGCCCTCCTCCACCATCGCCCCCTCCCCGTGGCCCTTCTCCACCATAGCCGGAGCCAGGCCGCCTGCCCCCTCCCCGTGGCCCTCCTCCACCACCTCGGCCCCGTCGCCCCCCTGCCCCCTGCCCCGACGCTGAGCTACGTCATGTCGCGGGCGAGTAGGCATCCCCAACGACTCAGCTCTGCCCCTCCCCGTCCTCCGCCACGCGTCGCCGCCTCGACCCCCCCCCCTCCGGTGTGCTCCACCCTCCCCCCTTTATGTTTTTTTTTCTGTTTTTATTAGTTCATATTAGTTACTTTATATTAGTTAGTTATTAGTTCATATTAGTTAGTATATATTAGGTAGAAAAAAACTTAGATAGAAAAGAAGAAAATAAAAAACCTAGAAGAAAAAAACAAGAAAAGAAAAAAAAGAAGGAAAAGAACAAAAAATAAGAATAAAAAAGAAGAGGAGGAGGAGAAGAAAACAGAAGAAGAAGAAGAAGAAGAAGAAGAGGAGAGGAGGATAAGAAGAAGAGGAAAAAAGGAAAGGAAAAAGAAGAAGAGGAGGAGGAGGAGAAGAAAAAAGAAGAAGAGGAAGAAGAAGAAGAAAAAAGAGGAGAGGAGGAGAAGAAGAAGAGGAAAAAGGAAAGGAGGAGGAAGAAGAAGAAGAAGAAGGAAAAAAGGAAGAAAATGAAGAAAAGGAAGAAGAGGAAGAAGAAGAATAGAAAAAGGAGGAAAAACCATGACTCGACCTCGACCCGACACCCCGAATCCGACCCCGACCCGACACCCCGACCCCCGACACCCCGACCCTGACCCCGACCCCGACATGACATCTCGACCCTGACACGACACCCCAACACCACGACACGATGACCCCGACCCCCGACACCTCTTCGGCCTCCTGTTGACTGAAAGGGTGCTCTTCGGCATTCAAGAGGCCGGCGGGGTCATATATGTGTGAATTATGAGTCAGGTCATATAATTTCTGATTTTTTTGAAAAACATCATATATATATATATATATATTTGTGTTGATCAGGTGGATTTAAATGTGCTTTTGTTTCGTCGTTGCAAGGGTTTGGTGTTCGACGACCTCCCCGTGCGTTCGGCGAGCTCCGCCCCGGCGTTCGTGGGTGAGCACAAATGACATCTCCTCCTCCCCCTTCATTTGCTCTGTTCTGGTCTTCGTGCTAATGAAACTTGCTAGCTGTAGGTAGATTGAATCATCAGTATGCGTGAACACTATGCGTCTCCCATTCGAAAGGGTTACATCTATAAATATGCATACATTTGCATATTTATAACCGTGATTCTTTTGAATTGTCCAACGTTATCCATGGACAGCCCGAGTATGTGTAGATTGGGTTTGTTTTCCCATATGCTCTGCTTCGGATCCGATGTAGAATTTCTTCGGTGCCTCCCTGTGGTTTTTCGGGTACACATCCTCTCTGCTTATTGCCGAGACATGTATCAGGAGAACAGCAGGGAGGTGCTACCGAAATTTTGCATCGGATTCGGAGCAGAGCATGGGAAAATGAACCCAATCTACACATACTCGGGTGGGATTAGGACCTATCTTTACCTACTAGCATCTAGGTTGCATCGACGTAATGAAACTGACAAACTCTATTAACTGATGAATATGGTTTGCTGAATTATGTATATATTTTGTGTGTGTTCAGTAGCTAGGCAGGATGTGTGATCGTGGGTGGATGTACTCCGGTCACACTAGTCAGAAAGACATGACCCGTGAATGGTTAACAAAAACGAAGGAGTTTGTGAGAGTTGCATTTGCAAATGGACAGAAAACAACCTAGTCCCCTTGTGTCGATTGCGACAACTATAAAAAGAAGTCAGAGTTTGAAATGATCAAACACCTACAGAAGTGGGGGTTTTCGCCTAATTATATGGTCTGGACATTTCATGGAGAGTCTACCCAACGTGCCAGAGCTGAGGAGCTTCGTCGTTGCACCGACGAGCATGGTACCAGAATCGAAGACATGGTGCAAGACTTTGATGATGCTCGGGATTTGGACGATGAGATGGAGGAATCTGCAAAGGCCTTGTATGAAATGTTGGAGTCTTCAAAACGTCATCTCCTTGAGCACACTGAGCTTTGTCAGCTGGATGCCATCGCGCAAGTAATGGCTCTAAAGGCTCAGTTGAACATGGGCAGAGAATGCTACGATGCGATTATGACGATATTTGGACGCTTTCTACCCAAAGGCCATGTATTGCCACAAAACGTGTACCAGTCGGACAAAATCCTGCATGCGCTTAAGATGCCCTATGAGAAGATAGATGCATGTGCGAATGGATGTGCCTTATTTAGGCTTCAGTATGCGGGCTTGAACTATTGGCCCATTTGCAATGCTTTGAGGTATGTTCTGGTAGACAACGGTATGGGTGAGAAGATTCAGACCAAAATCCCCATTAATGTTCTTCGGTATCTGCCAATCATACCAGGACTTCAACGGCTTTTCATGGTCGAAGAGATGGCTAGATAGATGACGTGGCCTAAATTGAGCAAAAGAACAGAACTGGATGCAGATGGGAATCCGATGTTGGGACACACTTCGGACGCTTTTGCGTGGAAGCACGTCGATGCATTACATAAGGATAAAGCGGCATAACCATGGCATCCTCGCATTGCCATCAACACGGATGGGTTCAATGTGTATGGTATGAGGGCAACACAATACAGTTGTTGGCCTGTATTTGTTATTCCACTCAATCTCCCCCCTGAGAGATTATGAAAAGAAAGAACATTTTCCTGAACCTAATACTTCTAGAGCCCAAATATTCGAGGAAGAATATGAATGTGTACATGCAACCGCTTAAGGATGAATTCCAAGAAGACTGGGATAATGGGATCAAGACATACGACGCTGCTACAAAAAAGAACTTGAAAATGCATGTGTGGTACATGTACTCGATGCATGACTTGTCGGCATATGCGCTATTCGTTGGCTAGTGTGCATGGAAGGTTTCCGTGCCCCACATACAAAGCAACTCTTCAGTTCCGTTGGTTGGAGGCGGGTCGCAAGTTTTCTTGCTTCGAACTGCATAGACAGTTCCTGGATCCTGACCATAAGTTCAGAAAAGACAAGAAGAATTTCATCAAAGGTAGAGTTGTCAAAAACATTAAACCACCTGCGTTGACAGGCCAACAGATCCTGGATCAGATAAACGCTCTCAAGCCGGATCCAAATCTTCCAGGATATTTCAAAGGGTATAATACGGAACACGCCTGGACTCACAAGATATGTTTTTGTGATCTGCCTTACTTCACAGACCTCCTTTGCCCACACAACATCGACGTGATGCACACTGAAAAGAATGTCGCGGAGGCCCTTTTTGGTACATTGTTCGGCATAGAGGGGAAGTCGAAGGATAATCCTAAGGCTACAGTCGACCAGGAGGCTCTATGTGATAGAGCGTTAAAAAAAATTCGACAACCGAAAGGAAAGAAGAACTGGAGGAATCCAAAGGCATGTTTCAATCTTGGAAGACTAGCTATGAGGGAAATGATATTGTGGGTGAAAATGTAGTTGACGTTCCCCGATGCGTATGCAGCGAATCTAAAGAGGGGAGCGAGTCTTGAAAAATTGAAAATATTTGGTCTCATGAGTCATGATTGGCACATACGGCTTGAGTGGATAATGCCGGTGATGTTGCGTGGCTTTATCCCTGAGGATGAATGGCTAGTACTGGCAGAGCTGAGCTATTTGTTCTGTGCTCTTTGTACGAAAGAACTATCGCCTCACGTGCTAGACGAACTGGAAGAGTTATGCCGGAATTGATCTACAAGTTTGAAAAGATCTTTCCACCGGGCTTCTTTAATCCAATGCATCATTTGATTTTGCATCTCCCGAACGAGGCAAGATTGGGGGGGCATGCAAATCGTTGGTGTTTCTCAACTGAGAGGATGCAGAAGACGCTTCGAATAAAATGTAAAAATAAACGTACAGTTGAAGCATCGATGGCCGAGGCATTCTTTACTGAGGAGGCGTCATACTTTGTGACAGCACACTATACAACCCAGAATCGTCATTTGCATAATCCGAAGCCTCGGTACAATGATGGCGACCGTGAAAAAGGTCGATCCAACATTAGCATATTCAAAGGGAAGCTCGCACCAGCCGGTGCTTCAAAATCAATAGGGTTGGATTTTTTGAAATATGCCCTAGAGGCAATAATAAATTAGTTATTGTCATATTTACTTGTTCATGTTACTCGTTTATTATCCATGCTATAATTGTGTTGATCGGAAACTCAGATACATGTGTGGATACATATACAACACCATGTCCCTAGTATGCCTCAAGTAGACTAGCTCGTTGATCAAAAGATGGTTAAGGTTTCCTAGCCATGGACATGAGATGTCATTTGATAACAGGATCACATCATTAGGAGAATGATGTGATGGACAAGATCCAAACTACAAACGTAGCATATGATCATGTCAGTTTATTGCTACTGTTTTCTGCATGTCAAGTATGTGTTCGTATGACCATGAGATCATGCAAATCACGGACATCGGAGGAGTGCCTTGTGTGTATCAAGCGTCGCAACGTAACTGGGTGACTATAAAGGTGCTCTACAGGTATCTCCGATGGTGTCTGTTGAGTGGGCATGGATCAAGACTGGGATTTGTTACTCCGTGTAACGGAGAGGTATCTCGGGGCCCACTCGGTAATACAATATCACAATGATCCTTGCAAGCAATGTGAATAATTGTTAGTTGCAGGATCTTGTATCACGGAACGAGTAAAGAGACTTGTCGGTAACGAGGTTGAACTAGGTATGGAGATACCGACGATCGAATCTCGGGCAAGTAACATACCGAAGAACAAAGGGAACATCATATGTGATTAATTGAATCCTTGACATAGAAGTTTAGCCAATAAAGATCATCGTAGAATATGTAGGAACCAATATGGGCATCCAGGTCCCGCTACAGGTTATTGACCGTAGAGTTGTCTCGGTCATTTCTACATAGTTCTCGAACCCGCGGGGTCTGCACACTTAAGGTTTGGTGACGTTTCGGTAGTATAGAGTTATGTATGGTGGTGACCGAAGGTTGTTAGGAGTCCTGGGTGAGATCCCGGACGTCTGGAGGAGCTCCGAAATGTTCTGGAGGTAAAGATTGATATATAGGAAGTCCTGTTTTGGTCGCTAGAAAATTTTTGGGCTCATCGGTAGTGTACTGGGAGTGCCGGTAGTGTACCGGGAGACCATCGGGAGGGGTATTTCGGCCCAGGAGGCTACATGGGCTGTGGGATAGTAAATACCAGCCCTTAGTGGGCTAGTGGAAATCCCACACAAGGTCCATGAGGCTGGGAAGAAAATCCCAAGGAGAAAAAGGTGGAAAAAGGCAAAAATAGGGTGAATCCTAGTCCTACTATGATTGGAGGTGGATTGTACCTCTCCTACTTGATTTGGCCGACCCAATTGCTAGTACTTTGAGGGCCAAGCCTTCTACTATCTTACTCATATATATACTATAGGTTTTAGGGTTTTTGGCACTAGATTTTAGCCACGTGCAACCCTACCCTCTAGTGCATAGTTTCTCCTCTAGATCCGATTTCTGCAGTGCTTAGGCGAAGCCCTGCCGGAATTGCTCCACCACCATCGCCGGAGTTCCGTCATGCTGCCGGAAAACTCTTCCAATTCTCCACACTCTCTTGGTGAATCAAGACAGCGGAGATCGTCATCAAGCTATACGTGTGCTGAACGCGGAGGTGTCGTCCGTTTGGCGCTAGATCGAAAGGATCGTGATCAAGTTCGTGGGACGGATCGTGATCAAGTTCGTGGGACGGATCATGATCAAGTTCGCGAGATGGATCGTTATTAGATCGCGGGACGGATCGTGATTGGATCGCGGGAAGCACTGCGATTTGGTTCGCGAAGACGTTCGACTACACCAATCGCGTTACTTAACGCTTCCCGCTTAGCGATCTACAAGGGTATGTAGATCCAGTCTCCCTCTCGTAGATGCTCATCACCATGGATAGATCTGCATGCGCATAGGAAATTTCTTGTTTCCCATGCAACATTCCCCAACAGTGGCATCTTGAGCTAGGTCTATGTGTAGATGAGATCTCAAGTAGAACACAAAGAGTTTGTGGGTGTTGATATTTAGATTGCTTCCTCCCTTGGTCGGATTTTGGTTCAGCGGTATTGTGAGATGAAGCGGCCCGGACCAACATTACTCGTACTCTTACGAGAGACCGGTTCCCTCGACCGCAACATGTTGCATAGATGGCTTGCGGGTGATAGTTTCTCTCACTTTAATTGGATCGGATTCGACAAAGGCGGTCCTTGAGAAGGTTGAAAAGCAACTAGTGTATCACCGTTGTGGTTTTTGCGTAGATGAGAATTGTTCTTGCTAGATGCCCATAGCAGCCACGTAAAACATCTAACAACAATTAGAGGACGTCTAACTTGTTTTTGCAGGGTATGTTGTGATATGATATGGCCAATTACATGATGTGATATATGTGATGTATGAGATGATCATGTGATGTATAGATTATCAAGACTTGCATGTCGATGAGTACAGCAACCGGCAGGAGCCATAGGGTTGTCTTAAATTATGGTATGACCTGTGTGTCAATCATTAAGCGCTACGTAATGCTTTACTTTATCGGTACGGTAGCAATAGTAGTAGAAACATGTTGGGCGCGACAACCCCGATGGCGACATGTTGATGGAGATCAACATGATGGAGATCATGGTGTTATGCCAGTGATGATGGAGATCATGCCGGTGCTTTCATGATGGAGATCAAAAGCACAAGTTCATGGCCATATCATGTCACTTATGATTTCCATGTGATGTTAATCCTTTTATGCACCTTGTTTTGCTTAGGACGACGGTAACATTATAAGGTGATCCCTCACTTAATTTCAAGATAAATTGTGTTCTCCCCGAGTGTGCACCGTTGCGAAAGTTCGTCGTGTCGAGACACCACGTGATGATCGGGTGTGATAGACTCTACGTTCACATACAACGGGTGCAAGCCAGTGTTGCACATGCAGAACACTCAGGTTAAACTTGACGAGCCTAGCATGTACATACATGGCCTCGGAACACAAGAGACTGAAAGGTCATACATGAGTCATATAGTAGATATGATCAACATAATGATGTTCACCATTGAAGCCACCTGAACTCACGTGATGATCGGACTTGAGTTGGTGAATTTGGATCATGTGTCACTCAGATGACCTGAGGGATGTCAATTTAAGTGGGAGTTCTTAGGTAATATGATTAATTGAACTCATTATCATGAACATAGTAAAAGTGTCTTTGCAAATTATGTTGTAGATTACTAGCTCACGTTGTAGCTCCCTTGTATTTTGTATGTTCCTAGAGAAATAGAATTGAAAGATGATGGTAGCAATATTGCGGACTGGGTCCACGATCTGAGGATTTTCCTCGTTGCTACACAGAAGGCTTATGTCCTTAATGCATCGCTCGGTGCACCACCCCCTCTAGCATCGTCTGTAGATGTTGTGAACATCTGACAGGCACGTTCCGATGACTACTTGATAGTTTAGTGCGTCATGCATTACAACCTAGAATTGAGGCTCCGAAACGTTTTGAACGTCACGGAACATATGAGATGTTCTAAGAGCTGAGATTGTGATCTCAGGCTCGTGCCCGTGTTGCGAGATATGAGATCTCCAACAAGATTCTTTGCCTGTAAGATGAAGGAGAATAGATCAATCATTGAGCATGTACTCAGATTGTCTGGGTACCACGATCACTTGATCGAGTGGGAGTTGATCTTCCAGATAAGATAGTGATTGACATAGTTCTCCAAGTCACTGTCACTAAGCTACTAGAACTTGGTGATGAACTATAAATTGCCAGGGATAGAAATAATGATTCATGTGTTGTTCGTGATGTTTGACATCGCGAAGGTAGAAATCAAGAAAGGAGCATCAAGTGTTGATTGTTAGTAAAACCACTAGTTTCGAGAAGGGCAGAGGGCAAGGAGGAAAACTTCATGGATGGCAAGTCAGTTGCTTCTCCAGTGAAGCAACCGAGAGTTGAACCCAAACCCGAGACTAAGTGCTTCAATTATGAGCAGAGCGGTCGTTGAAGCGGAACAACCCTAGATACTTGGTAGATAAGAAGGCTGGCAACGTCGACAAAAGTATATTTGATATACGTGTTATTGATATGTACCTTGCTAGAATTCCTAGTAGCACCTTGGTATTGGATACCAGTTCGGTTGCTAAATGTTAGTAACTCGAAATAAAAGCTACGGAGTAAACGGAGAACTAGCTAAGGGTGAGGTGACGATGTGGGTTGGAAATGTTTCCATGGTTGATGTGATCAAACATCGCATGCTATCCCTACCTTCAGGATTAGTGACAAACCTAAATAAATGTTATTTGGTATTTTGTGTTGAGCATGAACATGATTACATCGTGTTTATTGCAACGCGGTTATTCATTTAAGTTAGAGAATAATGGTTATTCTGCTTACATGAATAATACCTTCAATGGTCATGCACCCAGTGAGAATGGTTTGTTGAAATCTTGATCGTAGTAATACATATGTTTATAACATTGATGCCAAAGAATATAATGTTAATAATGATAGTACCACATACTTGTGGCACTGCCGCTAAATGTCACATTGGTATAAATCGCATGAAGAAACTCCATGTAGATGTATCTTTAGACTCATTCGATTTCGAATTGGTTGAGACATGCGAACCATACCTCTTGGGCAAGATGACTAAGGACCACGTTTGCAAGATTGATGGAGCGGGCAAGTGGTTTATTGGAAATGATACATGTTGATGTATGCAATCCAATGAGTCTTCTAGCATGCGATGGATATCGTTATTTACTTACCTTCACTGATGATTTGAGCAGACATAGTGGATATTTACTTGATGAAACACACGTCTAAATCGTTCGAAAGGTTCAAGGAAATTCAGAGTGACGTTTAAGATCATCGTGACAAGACGATAAAAATGTCAGTGATATGATCGTGGAGGTGAATATCCGAGTTGCGAGTTTGGCATGCAACTTGAGACAATGTGAAAGTTGTTTCACAACTCATGCCACCTGGAACACCATAGTGTGATGGTGTGTCTGAATGTCATTGTCATGCTTTATTGGATATGGTGCGTGCTATGATGTCTCTTATCGTTTTACTACTATAGTTTTGGGGTTATGCGTTAGAGACAACTACATTCACTTTAAATAGGGCACCATCTAAATCCGTTGAGATGACATCGTGTGAATTATGGTTTTATAGAAACCTAAGCTGTCATTTCTTAATGTTTGGGGCTACGACGCTTGTGTGGAAAATGTTTTCACCTAATAAGCTTGAACCCAAAGCGGACAAATGCATCTTCATAGAATACCCTAAGAATAGTTGGGTATACCTTCCATCTCAGATCCAAGTGCAAAGTGTTTGCTGCTAAAACGGGTCCTTTGTCGAGGAAAAGTTTCTCTCAAAAGAATTGAGTGGGAGGAAGATAGAACTTGATGAGGTTGTTAAACCTTTGTTCAACCAGAGAGTAGCGCAGCGCAGGAAGATGTTTCTGTGAAGCCTACGTTAGTTGAAGAGGAAGTTAATGATGATGATCATGAAGCTTCAGGATCAAGTTACTATTGAACTTCGTAGGTCGACAAGGATGTGTACTGCTCCTGAGCGGTATGACAACCCTGTCTTGGAGGTCATGTTGTTGGACAACAATGAACCTACAAGCTATGGAGAAGCGATGATGGACCCGGATTCCGACAAATGGTTAGAGGCCATGAAATCCGAGAAAAGGATCCATGTAGGAAAACCAAAGTATAGACTTTGGTAGACTTGCTCCTTGGCCGGCAGGTAATCGAATACAAATGGACCTTTGAGATGAAGACAGACGCTGATGGTAAATGTCACCATTTATAAAGCTCGATTTGTTGCAAAAGAAGTTTACGACAAGTTCAATAAGTTGACTGCAATGAGACTTTCTCACTCGTAGTGATGCTAAAGTCTGTTGGAATTATGTTAGCAGTTGCTGCATTTTTCAATTATGAAATCTGGCAGATGGATGACAAAACATCGTTTCCTTAAACAGTTTACTTAAGGAAAGGTTGTATGTGATACAACCAGAAGGTTTTGTTTGTCCTAAGGCTGCTAAAAGGTGAGCAAACTTCATTGATCCTTCTATGGACTGAAGCAAGCATCTCGGAGTTGGAATATACACTTTGATGAGGTGGTCAAAGTTTGTTGAGTCTATACAAAGTTTATCAGAAACTTGTATTCGCAATAAAGTGAGTGGGAGCACTATAGAGTTTCTAATAAGTATATGTGGATGACATATTGTTGATCGGAAATAATGTAGAATTTCTGGAAAGCATAAACGGTTGTTTGAAAAGTGTTTTTCAAAGGAAGACCTGGATAAAGCTACCTAAATGTTAAGCATCAAAATCTATAGAGATAGATCAAGATTCTTGATGAGACTTTCAATGAGTACATACCTTGACAAGATTTTGAAAGAGATCAAAATGGATCAGTCAGAGAAAGAGTTCTCGCCTGATTTGTAAGGTGTGAAGTTGTGTGAGACTCAAAGCTCGAGCACGGCAGAAGAAACAGAAAAGGACGAGCGTCGTCCCCTATGCCTTAGCCATAGGCTCTGTACAGTATGCCATGCTGTGTACCGCACCTGTGTATGCCTTACCTTGAGTCAGTCAAGGGGTACAAGAGTGACCCAGAAGTGGATCACTGTACAGCGGTCAATATTATCCTTAGTAACTAAATTACTAAGGAGATGTTTCTCGATTATGGAGGTGATAAAGAGTTCATCGTAAAGAGTTACGTCGATGCAAGCTTTAAACACCAATCTGGATGACTCGTAGTAGCAATCTGGATACATATAGTGGAGCGGCCATTTGGAATAGTACCAAGTGGAGTGTGGTAGCAGTGTTTACGGTTTGACATAGAGATTTGCAAAGTACACACGGATTTGAATGTTACAGACCCGTTGACTATAAGATCTCTCTCACATGCAAAGCATGATCGAGCCCCAGAACTCATTGGGTGTTAGATTCATAACAATGCGAATCACATGGTGATGTGAACTAGATTATTGACTCTAGTGCAATTGGGAGACTGTTGGAAATATGCCCTAGAGGCAATAATAAATTAGTTGTTATCATATTTCCTTGTTCATGATAATCATTTATTATCCATGCTATAATTGTGTTGATCGGAAACTCAGATACATGTGTGGATACATAGACAACGCCATGTCCCTAGTATGCCTCTGGTAGACTAGCTCATTGATCAAAAGATGGTTAAGGTTTCCTAGCCATGGACATGAGATGTCATTTGATAATGGGATCACATCATTAGGAGAATGATGTGATGGACAAGACCCAAACTACAAATGTAGCATATGATCGTGTCAGTTTATTGCTATTGTTTTCTGCATGTCAAGTATGTGACCCTATGACAAGGAGATCATGCAACTCACGGACATCGGAGGAGTGCCTTGTGTGTATCAAACGTCGCAACAAAATTGGGTGACTATAAAGGTGTTGTACAGGTATCTCCGGTGGTGTCTGTTGAGTTGGCATGGATCAAGACTGGGATTTGTTACTCTGTGTAACGGAGAGGTATCTCGGGGCCCACTTGGTAATACAACATCACAGTGAGCCTTGCAAGCAATGTGACTATGTATTAGTTGCGGGATCTTGTATTATGGAACGAGTAAACAGACTTGAAGGTAACGAGGTTGAACTAGGTATGGAGATATCGATGATCGAATCTCAGGCAAGTAACATACCGAAGAACAAAGGGAACATCATACGGGATTAACTGCATCCTTGACATAGAGGTTCGATCGATAAAGATCTTCATAGAATATGTAGGAACCAATATGGGCATCCAGGTTCCGCTATTGGTTATTGACCATAGAGTTGTCTCGGTCATGTCTACATAGTTCTTGAACCCGTAGGGTCTGCACATTTAAGGATTGGTGACGTTTCGGTAGTATAGAGTTATGTATGGTAGTGACCGAAGGTTGTTAGGAGTCCCGGATGAGATCTCGGAGGTCACGAGGAACTTCGGAATGGTCCATAGGTAAAGATTGATATATAGGAAGTCCCGTTTTGGTCGCCGGAAAAGTTTCGGGCACATCGGTAGTGTACCAGGAGTGCCGGTAGTGTACCGGGAGACCATCGGGAGGGGTATTTCTGTTGGAAATATGCCCTAGAGGCAATAAATAAAGTGTTTATTGTTTTATTTCCTTGTTCATGATAATCGTTTATTATCCATGCTATAATTGTATTGATTGGAAACACATTGCATGTGTGGATGAATAGACAACACTATGTCCCTAGTATGCCTCTAGTGAACTAGCTCGTTGAACAAAGATGGTTAACGTTTCCTAGCCATTGGCATGTGATGTCATTTGATAATTGGATCACGTCATTAGGAGAATGATGTGATGGACAAGACCCAAACTACAAACGTAGCATATGATCGTGTCAGTTTATTGCTACTGTTTTCTGCATGTCAAGTATGTGTTCCTATGACCATGAGATCAGGCAACTCACAGACGTCGGAGGAGTGCCTTGTGTGTATCAAATGTCACAACGTAACTGGGTGACTATAAAGGTGCTCTACAGGTATCTCCGAGGGTGTCTATTGAGTTGGCATGGATCAAGACTGGGATTTGTTACTCCGTGTGACAGAGAGGTATCTCGGGGCCCACTCGGGAATACAACATCACAACAAGCCTTGCAAGCCATGTGACTAAGTGTTAGTTGCGGGATCTTGTATTACAAAACGAGTATAGAGACTTGCCAGTAACGAGATTGAACTAGGTATATAGATACCGACGATCGAATCTCGGGGAAAAGTAACATACCGAAGAACAAAGGGAACATCATACGGGATTAACTGAATCCTTGACATAGAGGTTCGACCAATAAAGATCTTCGTAGAATATGTAGGAATCAATGTGGACGTCCAGGTCCAGCCATTGGTTATTGACCGTAGAGGTGTCTCGGTCATGTCTACATAGTTCTCGAGCCCGCAGGGTCTGCACCCTTAAGGTTCGGTGACGTTTCGGTAGTGTAGAGTTATTTATGGTGGTGACCAAAGTTTGTTCGGAGTCCCGGATGAGATCTCGGACGTCACGAGGAGCTCTGGAATGGTCCAGAGGTAAAGATTCATATATAGGAAGTCCCAGTTTGGTCGCAGGAAAAGTTTCGGGCTCATCGGTAGTGTACCGGGAGTGTCGGTAGTGTACCGGGAGACCTCCGGGAGGGGTATTTCGACCCTAGAGGGTCCATGAGCTGTGGTAGAGTATTAACCAGCCCTTATTGGGCTGGTGAAACAAACACAAAAGGCCCATGGCACAGGAGGAAAAAAGGCTAAGGAAAAAGGTGAATATCAGCCAATAGGAGGCAATCCTACTCCAACTAGGATTGGAGGTGGAGTAGGACTCCACCCCACCTATTCGGCCAAACCAAGAGGGCCTTGGCTGCCTCTCCTCTCCTCTCCTCCTATATATACTGGTGGACTATCTAGGGTTTGGCAGAAATTACAGGCATGTCCTACCCGTTCCACCGGTGCTCCTCTAGATTGGTTTTCCGCGATGCTTAGGCAAAGCCCTGGCGGAATTGCTCCACCACCACCATCACCGGAGCGCCGTCACACTGCCGGTGAACTCTCTCTCCTCTCCACCTCCTCTTTCTGGATCAAGACGGTGGAGATTGTCATCAAGCTGCACGTGTGCTGAACGTGGAGGTGTCGTCCATTCGGTAGCAGATCGGAAGGATCGTGATCAAGGCCACGGGACGTTCGTGATTGGATCGCGGGACGGTTCGTGATCGGATTGCGGAACGGATCGTGACGAGATCATGGGATCGTTCGTGATTAGATCACGGGATGCTTGGCGATTTGGATCGCGAAGAAGTTCGGCTACACCAACCGCGTTTCTTAACGCTTCCCGCTTAGTGATCAACAAGGGTACATAGATCCACTCTCCCTCTCGTAGATGCTCATCACAATGGATAGATCTGCGTGTCCTTAGGAAATTTTTTGTTTCCATTGCAACGTTCCCCAATAGTGGCATCATGAGCTAGTTCTATGTGTCGATGAGATCTCGAGTAGAACACAAAAGGTTTGTGGGCGTTGATGCTTAGATTGCTTCCTTCCTTGGTCAGAATTCCATTTAGCGGTATTGTGTGATGAAGTGGCCCAGAGCAACATTCCTCGAACGCTTATGAGAGACCGGTTCCCTCAATGCAACTTGTTGCCTAGATGGCTTGCGGGTGCAGTTTCTCTCACTTTAGTTGGATCGGATCTGACAAAGGCGGTCCTTGAGAAGGTTAAAAAGCAACTAGTGTATCACCATTGTGGTTTTTGTGTAGGTGAGAATTGTTCTTGCTAGATACTCGTAGAAGCCACATAAAACATGTACCAACAATTAGAGGACGTCTAACTTGTTTTTGCAGGGTATGTTGTGATATGATATGGCCAATTACATTATGTGATATATGTGATGTATGAGATGATCATGTGATGTATAGATTATCACGACTTGCATGCCGTTGAGTGCGGCAACCGGCAGGAGCCATAGGGTTGTCTTTAATTATTGTATGACCTGCGTGTCAATCATTAAGTGCTATGTAATGCTTTACTTTATCGCTAAGCAGTAGCAATAGTAGTAGAAGCATGTTGAGCGTGACAACCCCGATGGCGACACGTTGATGGAGATCAAGATGATGGAGATCATGGTGTCTTGGCGGTGACGATGGAGATCATGCCGGTGCTTTCATGATGGAGATCAAAAGCACAAGTTCATGGCCATATCATGTCACTTATGGTTTGCATGTGATGTTAATCCTTTTATGCACCTTGTTTTGCTTAGGACGACGGTAGCATTATAAGGTGATCCCTCACTTAATTTCAAGATAAATTGTGTTCTCCCCGAGTGTGCACCGTTGCGAAAGTTCGTCGTGTCGAGACACCACGTGATGATCGGGTGTGATAGACTCTACGTTCACATACAACGGGTGCAAGCCAGTGTTGCACATGCAGAACACTCAGGTTAAACTTGACGAGCCTAGCATGTACATACATGGCCTCGGAACACAAGAGACTGAAAGGTCATACATGAGTCATATAGTAGATATGATCAACATAATGATGTTCACCATTGAAGCCACCTGAACTCACGTGATGATCGGACTTGAGTTGGTGAATTTGGATCATGTGTCACTCAGATGACCTGAGGGATGTCAATTTAAGTGGGAGTTCTTAGGTAATATGATTAATTGAACTCATTATCATGAACATAGTAAAAGTGTCTTTGCAAATTATGTTGTAGATTACTAGCTCACGTTGTAGCTCCCTTGTATTTTGTATGTTCCTAGAGAAATAGAATTGAAAGATGATGGTAGCAATATTGCGGACTGGGTCCACGATCTGAGGATTTTCCTCGTTGCTACACAGAAGGCTTATGTCCTTAATGCATCGCTCGGTGCACCACCCCCTCTAGCATCGTCTGTAGATGTTGTGAACATCTGACAGGCACGTTCCGATGACTACTTGATAGTTTAGTGCGTCATGCATTACAACCTAGAATTGAGGCTCCGAAACGTTTTGAACGTCACGGAACATATGAGATGTTCTAAGAGCTGAGATTGTGATCTCAGGCTCGTGCCCGTGTTGCGAGATATGAGATCTCCAACAAGATTCTTTGCCTGTAAGATGAAGGAGAATAGATCAATCATTGAGCATGTACTCAGATTGTCTGGGTACCACGATCACTTGATCGAGTGGGAGTTGATCTTCCAGATAAGATAGTGATTGACATAGTTCTCCAAGTCACTGTCACTAAGCTACTAGAACTTGGTGATGAACTATAAATTGCCAGGGATAGAAATAATGATTCATGTGTTGTTCGTGATGTTTGACATCGCGAAGGTAGAAATCAAGAAAGGAGCATCAAGTGTTGATTGTTAGTAAAACCACTAGTTTCGAGAAGGGCAGAGGGCAAGGAGGAAAACTTCATGGATGGCAAGTCAGTTGCTTCTCCAGTGAAGCAACCGAGAGTTGAACCCAAACCCGAGACTAAGTGCTTCAATTATGAGCAGAGCGGTCGTTGAAGCGGAACAACCCTAGATACTTGGTAGATAAGAAGGCTGGCAACGTCGACAAAAGTATATTTGATATACGTGTTATTGATATGTACCTTGCTAGTATTCCTAGTAGCACCTTGGTATTGGATACCAGTTCGGTTGCTAAATGTTAGTAACTCGAAATAAAAGCTACGGAGTAAACGGAGAACTAGCTAAGGGTGAGGTGACGATGTGGGTTGGAAATGTTTCCATGGTTGATGTGATCAAACATCGCATGCTATCCCTACCTTCAGGATTAGTGACAAACCTAAATAAATGTTATTTGGTATTTTGTGTTGAGCATGAACATGATTACATCGTGTTTATTGCAACGCGGTTATTCATTTAAGTTAGAGAATAATGGTTATTCTGCTTACATGAATAATACCTTCAATGGTCATGCACCCAGTGAGAATGGTTTGTTGAAATCTTGATCGTAGTAATACATATGTTTATAACATTGATGCCAAAGAATATAATGTTAATAATGATAGTACCACATACTTGTGGCACTGCCGCTAAATGTCACATTGGTATAAATCGCATGAAGAAACTCCATGCAGATGTATCTTTAGACTCATTCGATTTCGAATTGGTTGAGACATGCGAACCATACCTCTTGGGCAAGATGACTAAGGACCACGTTTGCAGGATTGATGGAGCGGGCAAGTGGTTTATTGGAAATGATACATGTTGATGTATGCAATCCAATGAGTCTTCTAGCATGCGGTGGATATCGTTATTTACTTACCTTCACTGATGATTTGAGCAGACATAGTGGATATTTACTTGATGAAACACACGTCTAAATCGTTCGAAAGGTTCAAGGAAATTCAGAGTGACGTTTAAGATCATCGTGACAAGACGATAAAAATGTCAGTGATATGATCGTGGAGGTGAATATCCGAGTTGCGAGTTTGGCATGCAACTTGAGACAATGTGAAAGTTGTTTCACAACTCATGCCACCTGGAACACCATAGTGTGATGGTGTGTCTGAACGTCATTGTCATGCTTTATTGGATATGGTGCGTGCTATGATGTCTCTTATCGTTTTACTACTATAGTTTTGGGGTTATGCGTTAGAGACAACTACATTCACTTTAAATAGGGCACCATCTAAATCCGTTGAGATGACATCGTGTGAATTATGGTTTTATAGAAACCTAAGCTGTCATTTCTTAATGTTTGGGGCTACGACGCTTGTGTGGAAAATGTTTTCACCTAATAAGCTTGAACCCAAAGCGGACAAATGCATCTTCATAGAATACCCTAAGAATAGTTGGGTATACCTTCCATCTCAGATCCAAGTGCAAAGTGTTTGCTGCTAAAACGGGTCCTTTGTCGAGGAAAAGTTTCTCTCAAAAGAATTGAGTGGGAGGAAGATAGAACTTGATGAGGTTGTTAAACCTTTGTTCAACCAGAGAGTAGCGCAGCGCAGGAAGATGTTTCTGTGAAGCCTACGTTAGTTGAAGAGGAAGTTAATGATGATGATCATGAAGCTTCAGGATCAAGTTACTATTGAACTTCGTAGGTCGACAAGGATGTGTACTGCTCCTGAGCGGTATGACAACCCTGTCTTGGAGGTCATGTTGTTGGACAACAATGAACCTACAAGCTATGGAGAAGCGATGATGGACCCGGAGGCAATAAATATGACCTAGAGGCAATAAATAAAGTGTTTATTATTGTATTTCCTTGTTCATGATAATCGTTTATTATCCATGCTATAATTGTATTGATTGGAAACACATTGCATGTGTGGATGAATAGACAATACTATGTCCCTAGTATGCCTCTAGTGAACTAGCTCGTTGATGAAAGATGGTTAAGGTTTCCTAGCCATTGGCATGTGATGTCATTTGATAACGGGATCACGTCATTAGGAGAATGATGTGATGGACAAGACCCAAACTGCGAACGTAGCATATGATCGTGTCAGTTTATTGCTACTGTTTTCTGCATGTCAAGTATGTGTTCCTATGACCATGAGATCGTGCAAATCACGGACATCAGAGGAGTGCCTTGTGTGTATCAAATGTCACAACGTAGCTGGGTGACTATAAAGGTGCTCTACAGGTATCTCCGAGGGTGTCTGTTGAGTTGGCATGGATCAAGACTGGGATTTGTTACTCCGTGTGACGGAGAGGTATCTCAGGGCCCACTCGGTAATACAACATCACAACAAGCCTTGCGAGCAATGTGACTAAGTGTTAGTTGCGAGATCTTGTATTATTGAACGAGTAAAGAGAATTACCAGTAACCAGAATGAACTAGTTATAGAGATACCGGCGATCGAATCTCGGGCAAGTAACATACCGAAGAACAAAGGGAACATCGTACGGGATTAACTGAATCCTTGACATAGAGGTTCGACCGAGAAAGATCTTCGTAGAATATTTAGGAATCAATGTGGATGTCCATGTCCCTCCATTGGTTATTGACCGTAGAGGTGTCTCTGTCATGTCTACATAGTTCTCGAAGCCGCAGGGTCTGCGCACTTAAGGTTCGGTGACGTTTCGGTAGTGTAGAGTTATGTATGGTGGTGACCGAAGTTTTTTCGGAGTCCCGGATGAGATCTCGGACGTCACGAGGAGCTCCGGAATGGTCCGGAGGTAAAGATTCATATATAGGAAGTCCCAGTTTGGTCGCCGGAAAAGTTTCGGGCTGATCGGTAGTGTACCGGGAATGCCGGTAGTGTACCGGGAGACCTCCGGGAGGGGTATTTCGACCCTAGAGGGTCCATGGGCTGTGGGAGAGTATTAACCAGCTCTTAGTGGGCTGGTGAAACATCCACAAAAGGCCATTGGAGCAGGAGGAAAAAAGGCTAAGGAAAAAGGTGAAAATCAGTCAATAGGAGGCAATCCTACTCCAACTAGGATTGGAGGTGGAGTAGGACTCCACCCCACCTATTCGGCCGAACCAAGAGGGCCTTGGCTGCCTCTCCTCTCCTCTCCTCCTATATATACTGGTGGAATAGCTAGGGTTTTGGAAGAAATCACGGCCACGTGCTACCCGTTCCAGCGGTGCTCCTCTAGATTGGTTATCCGTGGTGCTTAGGCGAAGCCGTGCCGGAATTGCTCCACCACCACCATCACTGGAGCGCCTTCACACAGCCGGTGAACTCCCTCTCCTCTCCACCTCCTCTTTATGGATCAATATCGTGGAGATCGTCATCAATCTGCACGTGTTCTGAACGCGGAGGTGTCGTCTGTTCGGTACTAGATCGGAAGGATCGTGATCAAGGCCGCGGGGCGTTCGTGATCGGATCGCGGGACGGTTCGTGATCGGATCGCGGGACGGATCGTGACGAGATCGTGGGATCGTTCGTGATTAGATCGCGGGATGCTTGGCGATTATGATCGTGAAGAATTTCGACTACACCAACCGCGTTTCTTAACGCTTCCCGCTTAGCGATCTACAAGGGTACGTAGATCCACTCTCCCTCTCGTAGATCCTCATCACCATGGATAGATCTCCGTATGCGTATGAAATTTTTTGTTTCCCATGCAACGTTCCCCAACAATTTTGACACAACAGGCTACATGGGTTGTGGGAGAGTAAATACCAGCCCTTAGTGGGCTGGTGGAAATCCCACACAATGCCCATGAGGCTGGGAAGAAAGTCCCAAAGAGAAAAAGGTGGAAAAAGGCAAAAATAGGGTGAATCCTAGTCCCACTAGGATTGGAGGTGGATTCCACCTCTCCCACTTGATTTGGCCGACCCAATTGCTGGTCCTTTGAAGGCCAAGCCTCCTCCTCTCTTCCTCTTATATATACTAGAGGTTTTAGGGTTTTTTGGCACCAGATTTTAGCCACGTGCAACCCTAGCCTCTAGTGCATAGTTTCTTCTCTAGATCAGATTTTTGCAGTGCTTAGGCGAAGCCCTGCCGGAATTGCTCCACCACCATCGCTGGAGAGCCATCACGCTGCCGTCGAATTCCTCTACCTCTCCGCTCTCTCTTGCTAGAGCAATACGGCGGAGATCGTCATCAAGCTGTATGTGTGCTGAACGCGAAGGTGCCGTCCGTTCGGCGCTAGATCGGAAGGATCGTGATCAAGTTCGTGGGAATGATCGTTATCAAGTTCGTGGGACGGATCGTGATCAAGTTCGCGGGACGGATCGTGATTAGATCGCGGGACGGATCGTGATTGGATCGCGGGACGCACGATGATTTGGACCGCGAAGACGTTCGACTACACCAACCACGTTATTTAATGCTTCACGCTTAGCGATCTACAAGGGTATGTGGATCCACTCTCCCTCTCGTAGATGCTCATCACCATGGATAGATCTGCATGCGCGTAGGAAAATTCTTGTTTCCCATGCAACATTCCCCAACATGGATGTCGAGGAACGGCAGACCATTTCATTGTCTATCGTCAAAACCTAACAGAAGTGCGGCCGTACATCGAGTAAGTTCTTGGTACATTGTTTCGCAACTTCTAATTCCTTTGAAATGCTCTTATTCCTGGATATGTTTTACAGTCGATACGTCACCAAATTCTCGGCTGGAGCGGTGATCCAAAAGGATTCCATCGAAGAGTATGAGCTACCTAGCTCCAAAATGACCTATATTTAGCTTATTTTCATCAAAAATGACTTGATATGCTTAGCTAGCCAGAAAATGGTATATTCTACCTAGGATAGCTATAAAATGAGCGATACTTACCAGTTTTTCCTCCAAAATGACTTGATATGCTTAGTTAGCTAGAAAACGGCATTACTACCTAGTATAGCTCAATAATGATCTATAGCTAGCTTAGCTAGTTCATTTATGACATAATTAGCTCACCTACGTCCAAAATGGCATAACTACCTAGGATAGCTCAATAATGATCTATCATTAGCTTAGCTAGTTCATTTATGACATAATATGCTCACTTAGTTACAAAATGGCATTATAATCTTGGTTTACCTCCAAAATGACCTATACTTTGCTTATTTTCCTCAAAAATACATAATAACCATACTTACCTCCAAAATGATATATTCTACCTACGATAGCTATAAAATGACCTATACTTTGCATTTTTTTCCTCCAAAATGACTTGGTAAGCTTAGTTAGCTAGAAAAAAGACATTACTACCTTGGAGAAGAGGAGATGAGAGGAGAAAAAGAAAGAGAAGATAAATTCTTCTTATTTTTCTTTTTCTTCTTCTTTTTCTTCTTTTTCCTCTTTTTCCTCTACCTAGTCTTCTTCTTCGAACTCTCATCTTTCCTACTTTGCAGATTTGCTATACATGAGGAAGTTTGCATTGATGGAGTGTATACTCTTCTACTTCTGCTTCCTTTGTGTTTACTGGATATGTTGGAAACTTGTTTTGGATATGTATGTTGGACATTTGTTTTGGATATGTATGTTGGATATGTTGTTCGAAACTTAGATATGTTGTTCGAAACTTAGATATGTTGTTCGAAACTTAGATATGTTGTTCGAAACTTCTATATGTTGGATATGTTGTTGGAACTTATTTGGTATGCTTGTTAGAACTTGTTGAATGATATGTATGTTCTGGATATGTATGTTGGATATATATATGTTGGCTATATATGAATATTCTGTCAAATTGACTAATTTTAAGAAAAACAAAACAGGGGCTATATAGCCACTTGGCCGTCTGCTGGCAGACGGCAAAGAGCTTTGTCGTCTGCGAGCAGACGGCAAAGTGGCAACGTGGCAGCTACCTGTTCAAACTGGGGCTGGCCTAGGTGGGTTCTTTGTCGTTTGCTGGCGGACGACAAAGACCTAAGGTTCTTTGCCGTCTGCCAGCGGACAGCAAAGAACCCACCTAGGCTATCAAAAAATGGTGCTTTATCTTCCGCTGGCGGACGACAAATACCTAAGGTCTTTGAAGTCTGCCAGCGGACGGCAAAGCACACCGTTTAGCCCCCTAACGGAGCTAAGTGCCCACGTGTGCCGTCCAGGCTCTTTGCCGTCTGCTGGCAGATGGCAAAGATTCAAAGCTTTTTGCTGTACGCCAGCAGACGGCAAAGCGGCCTTTACCACGGCTTATTCAGCCGAACGGTTTGCCGTCTGCTAGCGGACGACAAAGCCTTTTCCGTCCGGAATGCATGCCTTTGCCGTCCGGGATGGCGGACGGCGAAGTGCCCGTTTTCCAGTAGTGGGAGAGAACCGGAGACTATGAATGGATGCAAGTTTGAAAACTCATGTTGACAAAATTCCGATGCTATGCAGATGATTCGAATGATGTGATGATATATGCGACAACCGAAGAAACACATGACGAGAATGGAAATAAAAGGGGAATCTTCTGGAGCGTTGTCCCGGGCTGTTACAACTGTCCTCCACTACGCGAAGATCTCGTCCCGATATCTAGAATTAGAAGGGGAAGAGAAAGATAAAGAGGTAAAACTTAGTTGCTTCTTTGACCAACGATTGAAACCAATGATGATTGAAGGTTTCAACGAGATGAAGAATGACATGGGAACAAGCAAGAATTCACAAGAAATTTCTGCAGCATTTCGGTACGATAGAGAGGAAAATTTTATATGATGGAGAGAATTGAAAGACAGACACATAAGTTCGGTTGGATTAGAATCAAAACCTCATAACATGGAAGGATCATGAAAAGATTTCACAGCACTCCAGTTAAATGGATGAGAAAAAGAATATGATCTTGATAATGCAAGATGATAGATTGAAGAGAGCATCATCACAAGGCCTCCGTAATAAGAGAATCTAAACTAGATCATTGGATAGAAACGAACGGAGAAGAAAATGCCAATTACTACCACAATTGAATTGGAAATGATCGTTACAAAGGGGAGATTGAATGGAGTTGTTGGAACACCAACAGCGGAAAGAACAGCTTTATGTGGGCTTATGGAGAACATCTCAACATTATGAGGTGACAACGGGACACTAACGGAAGCAAGGAGAGATGGAAAACTTCTTTCACCAAGAAAAGGAGGACAAAACTTGGATCATTTATGACACCATGATAGCAACAAACCTTAGGAAATGCTTTAGGTGAAATCCAACCCAAGATAACTCCGAGAAGACATGATGGTTTTACTTATCTCATACTTCACAATTTCCTTCGAGACTCCTCATAATCAAGAATTTAATACACCATCTCAAAAGACAATGGAGAAGGAATTGAACTTAGAAATCCAAGACAAAGAACACTTGAGCACCTCTAATAAGAATCTTGAAGAACACTCGAGAAGAATTACATCCTTAACAAACCACCATGAAGAAGTATCTTGAAGAACACCAGAATGAAAGGATGATAGAAAAGAAGAGAAGGTTGCAAAAGAACAAGATTGATGCCTTCTAAGATTTAGATGAAGCTTCCTGACGAGATACTTGAGGAAAACTTGGAGCTCCGGAAAATAAAAGATGGATACTTGGAACCAAAAATTTGATGCCATGAACACTCCGGAAGAAGGATTGAAATCACCTTGATGAAACTAGAATAAGAATTATGTTACGCTTATCCTTCATCAAGTTAAATTGATGACAAGCAACAAATTTCGCACACCACTTATTCTTCTTGAAAAGATTGAAGAGAGAGATAGAACACAAACTTGAAGAAGTCTTGCACGAGAACACCGGTAAGAATTGAAACGAATGAGGACACCATGAATGAATGGGGATACAAGAGAACAAAGAGATCACGATCCACTTGATATAAGATTTGAATGAAGCACCGGTATAATTGAGAGATGAAGGAAGAGACAACAATTGAGAAGAATTTGAGAACAAAAGCTGAAAGTTGAAAACAAAGAATTCTTCAGAAATGATGGCCTTCGGAGGATCGCGAAACAAAAACAAATATGAAATGTGTCGGATAGATATGAAAGGAATTACTCATGATCAAAAACAATTTAAGAGGATAACACGAAGCTAAAACCATGAATCTCTGATAATGGATCAAGATTTAGGAGAAACTCTTCTTGCGTCTTCAATGCTGCGGATGATGACGAGAAACAACATCATGAATTACTGAGACACTCCGGAACAACGAATAAAGAACGGTTGAGCCAATGATGAAAAAAATAGTTAGACGCGATCTTGGAGAAGGAATATGACTGACGAAATTCATTCTTTCGTCATATTAGAAGAGAACTTGAGAACATCTTCAGAAAAGATTAGAAGAGTCACGTAAGATCCTAGGGAAAACACCTGTGTGTTATGGGCCCACTAAAAGAGATCACCATTGAAACAATTGATTAGGAAGAGAGATTGCATCGGTAGAAATGAAAACATGAAGAGGTGAGAACCTCAAAATAATTTGGAAGGATTGATAGAAAACATGAATCTTCTAAGATATCTTCAGCAATCCGGATAGAACAAAGGGAGACGAAAAACAAGAGATACATCGACAAAATTTCTGACATGGGGAAGCATTTAGCATTTGAAAGGATATGAAGAACACTGAGATCTTTAATTGAATGCGCCGGGAAGGAAAACAAGAATAAAGAAATGATGAATTATAATCACTTGAGGTTCTTCACAATCAATCACCGGATACGATACAAATGAAAAGATAGTGGAAGCATCGTTGAAAAGGCATTTGGATGAGAATTTAATCATTGAAGAAAAAAGGCGGGAGGGTGGGAAAAACAAAGAAAACTTGGAACAAATGAGATAAATCTTAAAAAAATATCAGGATTGATCTTGCAAATATTGGAGATGATAGAATTATCTTGAAGAGAAGCACACCAGATAAAAAGAATTTATATGACCACTTGATTGAGCAAAAGAATTAGCAATACCACAAAAATATGAGAACGGTACTTTGGAAAGATATGAGATCACCACTTGACATCGAAGCAACTTCAATTACGATATACAAAACAAAACAAAGTATGGGGCTTACGAAACAAGCTAGAACAAATACATGACAGAGATTCCGCTCGATATTTTCATGGTAAGGTTCGCACGGCCTCGATCTTATAGTAGACATCATGTGAAAGGCAATGCACACGACATACGATGCATCCCCGAGTCATAGCAAGCTACAAGTACCTTTTAAGACACAACGAGAACCGTTGTAAGAAAGACCATGAACAAAGGAATCCACTAGATGTCGAACCCCAACCTCACATCATGATCTGTTGGAAGATAGACTAGCTAACTACTTGAATTCCCACCTAAGAACTCCCGAAACTTTCTTGGTTATGCAATCAGGTGTTGGGGATACAAGGAGAAAAATATCTCACACAACTAACAAGCCCTAAACCCTAATTGTATCCATCCTTCAACACATTACCAGAGGCTTCGGAACTCCATCTATCTCGGACCATCGAAAATACAACGATACTAAGAATGGCAGTACATCCGAACTCTCTCCACCAGTACTGGGGATGCCGGACTCCTCTCGCCACTACTAGTATTGAAGCAATTTCGAACATACTCAGTCCTGAGATACTATGGAAACTAAACAATAATGATGTGTCAAGAATCCCCTGGAGCTCAACTCCCCGGAAGAAATCAAGTCAGATAGGAGGCACCAAGACAGAACTCCGTCACATTGGCATCATATAGTTTCCAAAATACCCACGTGATCCTAAAAAAAATTGAGCGAGAACAGGCTAGAATCAAAATTCGTAAGTCGTAATTACTCACCAAAGCAGATAAGAGAAGTACAAAGATTCCTACTCTCCGATATAACTAGACTCAAAAATAGTTTTTCACTAGAATCGACTCGGCCAAGTTCGATCAATCAAGGGGGCTCCTAGGTTGGTACATGCTCTGATACCAACTTGTCACGCCCAAGATGCGATCCTATCCTTATTTTGGTATGAGGGCCTCGACAGGGATAGAAGCGCATCTCGTCGTGTTGCAAGAATGGATATCATTACAAGTACATGTAGAGAAGAGATGAGTATATGGAATTGGCTTACACTCGCCACAAGCTACATCAACATCACATCAATACATCAACATATTCAAACATCATATTGAAGAGCAGGGTCCGACTACGGACAAAATCAAACAATAAAATGGCATCCATCCTTGCTATCCCAGGCTGCCGCCTGGAACCCATCCTAGATTGAAGAAGAAGAAATCCAAATTAAACAATCATCGCTCTCACGTCAAAGCATCACATTACTTGTACCTGCAACTGTTGTTGTAGTAACCTGTGAGCTACATCAACATCGCATCAATTCATCAACATATTCAAACATCATAACAAAGAGCAGGGTCCAACTACGGATGAAATCAAACGATAAAATGGCATCCATCCTCGCTATCCCTGCTGCTGCCTGGAATCCATCCTAGATTGAAGAAGAAGAAGAACCCCAAATCAAACAATCATCGCTCTCACATCAAAGCATAGCATTACCTGTACCTACAACTGTTGTTGTAGTAATCTGTGAGCCACAGGGACTCAGCAATCTCATTTCCAAGGGAATCAAGACTATTAAAGCTTAATGGGTGAAGTATGGTTAATTGGTGAGGCTACAGCGAGTGACTAAGCATTTATTAGAGTGGCAAACTTACGAGTACAAAAAGTAAAGTAGGTGGTCTACACATAATGGACGTGAATTAGTAATGATCACTAACTGATCCTGAACACCTACTTACGTCAAACATAATCCCACCATGTTGTCTCTCGGATAAGGACTCACGAGAAGAGAGAGTCGTGGTTATGCACACAATTGGTGTATTTTTATTAGAGTTTAGTTCAAGTTTGTGATGACCGGGTGTTAAACAATGTATCCAAGTTCGCCACATAACCGCGGACACGGCTTTCCGAAAGATTTAACCCTGCAGGGGTGCTCCAACTCATCCATCACAAATTAAACGACACGCAGTGGGAATAACCTCGACCACGGATCTCATGATCTTCCTAGGCAATTCCACAGGAAATCCGCCACCTCGAGATAGCTTGAAGAAAAATCAGAATTCCTCACTGAAGACGTTCGAGAAAGGTAAAACAAATCTAGAAAGGCCGCCCAACGTGCCGACAATCCCGATAGGAGACGCGTATCTTGTTCTCAGGGCAAGGTAGTTGAGCTACGCGTCCAGTGGCCTGATAGAAATTTTCCGAGTTGCCCTGGCGTGGCCCCGCACAGTGCTCTATTTTGGACCAACACTCATGAGGAGCACTAGCCCGGGGATTGAATAAATTATCCGCGGGTGCCGGCGGGTCCCTATGCATTTTATTTGTTATCAGGCAAATGTAGTACCAATGTTGGGCCTTGCCAGACAAGCTTTATCCTAAAACGAAAATCAAGGGGTCCCCATAACAACCCCGAGCATGTTAGGAGCGCTCAATTCTGGAACATAACACCGGTTAACAAGTAACTAGGGCGGCAAGAGTGGAACAAAACACCGAGCAAAAGGCCAAGCCTTCCACCCTTTACCAAGTGTATAAGTGCATTAAATTAAATAGCAATAATATTGTGATAACAAAAGAATTTCCATGTTGACACATGGAAGTAATTGCACCTGCAGCTAGAAAGGCTATAAGAAGGGCTGAGCAAGCGGTAACATAGCCAAACAAAGGTTTGCTAGGAAGGTGGAGGGTTAGAGGCTTTTCATGGCAATGTTGGGAGGCTTGACAAACAAGTGGTAGGTAGCAAGACATAACAATAAAGGCGTGAGAACTAGCATAGCAATGATAGTAGTGGTATCCAGGGAAATTTGTCATCTTGCCTGAGATCCTGCTCGGAAGAAGAATGAATCCATGAAGATGACGATCCGACGTAGTTGAACGAGTCCTCACACTCCGAACGCTTTCGGAATTCTATCGAGAAGGAACAATCCGGAAACCACAATCAACATATGATACACCACAACATATGCATGACATGATGCGCAAACAAATATGATGCATGTCCGGTTAATATGCAAGCATGGCATGGCAAGAACAACAAACAATTACATGTTAAGTGAAGTTCAATATGAAATGGGTTGCATATTGACGAAACTCCACGATTGATTATTTAGTTCACTCTCATTTAGGTACTTATCAATATTAAATGTTGTTAAACATGGCAAGAGGTGAAACATGAACAACTATATCATCTAGGCATTTTAAATCGGGCCGGAAGAAACATATAGCATTTCCGGAACATAATCATAAGCATAATAAGAATTTGGTGCAGATCTGTCCTAACACAATTTATATTTATCAAGCATGGAAATAAAGTGTGCCATGAGATTCTACACATTTTTCTAGTCAAGCTACATATATAAAACATTTTTAACGAAGCTACGGTTAATTAGATATGAAATAAATCATTTTACATGGAATTTAAGCAAATTACGTGAAATCAGCAAGTTAAACATTTTAAACACATGTGAGAGTTGAATATTGTAAATCTACATAAAATTCTAGTCACTTTACATATATAAACTTTTTACATATGATGCACGGTTATGAAGTTATTATATGCATGATGTTTAGGGGTTTTCCGCAAAATAGTAATTCACTGGTTAATTAACAAATTCACAGAGACTGAAAGAAATGACCATGGGTCGAATCTGGACAGGGCCCAATACTAGATATGGGTGGAACATACAAAACGATGCCCACAGGCGGAAGATAGAAGGGCGGCGGGGTGCTCACCCATGGGCCTCGGCCCGGTCGGTGGAGTGGCTAGGCCTTGCGCGCCAGCCGGCCCACTCGCGAAAGAGGAGGCAGCCCACACGCACAACGTGGCACCGGTCCATGCTGGCGATGGATTGGGTCAACGGGCACTCGTCTCCCTTGCCACGAGAAGAGGCAGCGGTGGCGCTGTCCAAGGTGGTTGGTGGCGGGGCTTGACCAGAGCAGGCGATAGGAGGCGAAGGAAGTCAGGGATGGGGTCCTCTAGCCGGATCCAATGGTTCTGCTCCGTTCTCGGCGGCGGGGCTCATCGAGGTCGACCACGGCAACGGCAGAGTGGAGCTTCATCGGGCTGGCCATGGCGGAGAGCTGTGCTGCAGTTCCCTGCATCACGGGAACAAGAGAGGGAGAGACGTCAAGGGATAGAGAGGAGGAGGTCCGGTGGCCTGCCGGAGTTGTGCCGGCGAGGTCTGTCGATGCGATGAAGAGCTCGGTAGAAGATGCATGGGAGGCAGGCGAGTCCTTGTTCCCTTGATCCACATCGTGATCAAGGAGGTTGCGAGTGGCTCTGTGGGTCGTACAATCTTGGATCCAGCGGTCTAGATCGAGTGAAGAGGCCGTGGTAGTTGGTGGGATGGAGCTGGAGGCTGGTTGGTGCGAATATGACCCCGAGAAAGTCACGTAGTTGGCGGAGGGGTGAGGAATTTCTGGGAGGCTGTCTAGGGTCTGCATTGATTTAGCTCGGGTTCATTTGCTATAAATAGCAGGTAGGTAATAGGAGGGGATTTTAAGACGGTTTCGAGCCCTACGATCGCAATCGAATGACTCTGGTCATGGGGTTTGCTAGGTGGGCTGGGTTGGGCTGTGGAGAGGGGGTGTGGGCTGAGATGAGACGGAAGAGTGAGGCACCTGACATCTTTTGAAATACCAAAAATGTCTGCGACAATAAACTGATGATCTCGCTACTATGGTTAACCGTTCGGGTATCAAACGAACTCGGAATGCGACGAAATTTGGCAGGCAGCGTATCTACATTATAATAAGACCGCATGCCAGGTTTCAACCCAATCCAGGATTATTCGTATCGCATCTTTTAAAACAATTATTAAAATGATGTCGCGGGCGCGTGCAGGTGTGGTTGGTCTCGAAATGGGTAACGGCAAGAACGGAGAGAATCAGCGACTACGAATGGATGCAAGTTTGAAAACTCTTGTTGACAAAATGCCGATGCTATGCAGATGTCGCGAATGATGCGATGATGAATGCGGCAACCAGACGAAACACATGTCGAGAATAGAAATAAAAGGGGAATCTTCTGGAGCGTCGGTCCCGGGCTGTTACACCTTTCCTCTTCAAGTGAAAACCAACGCAAGATCAAGAGGTAGCAACCACCATACTTTAGTTTCTGTATTCATAAGTTAGCCACTCAAATAAATGATTAGTTGCTTGCTGCAGCCTCACCACTTACCCATACGTTACCCATTAAACTTTGCTAGTCTTGATACCCTTGGGAATGAGATTGCCGAGTCCCTACGGCTCACAGATTACTACAACAACAGTTGCAGGTACAAGTAATGCGATGCTTTGACATGAGAGCGATGCTTCTTTGATTTGGAGTTCTTCTTCCTTATCGATCTAGGATGGGTTCCAGGCGGCAGCCTGGGATAGCAAGGATGTATATCATTTTATCGTTTGATTTCGCCCATAGTCGGACCCTGCTCTTATGTATGATGTTTGAATATGTTGTTGTATTGATTTTATCTTGATGTAGCTTGCGGCAAGTGTAAGCCAGTTCCATATAGTCATCTCTTCTATACATGTACTTGTAATGATGTCCATTCTTGCGAAACGACGAGATGCGCTTCTATCCCTAGCGAGGCCCTCGTGCCAAAATAAGGATAGGATCGCATCTTGGGCATTACAAGTTGGTATCACAGCCCCCTTTGTTGATCGAACTTGGCCAAGTCGAGTCTAGTGAAAAACTATTTTGTGTCTAGTTATATATCGGAGAGTAGGTTTCTTTTACTCCTCTTATATACTATGGTGAGGTATTCGACTTAGGAATTTTATTATACCCCTCTTCTTACTAAATGTTTTTTAGGATCATGTGGGTATTCTTGGATTGTTCCGATATATTTGTGATGACATCATTGTTCTTGGTGCCTCCTGACATTTAGGGCTTGTGGCAGTGTCCCGGGGAGTTGAGCTCCGAGGTGTTGTTGTCACATTTGTATCGTTGCAGTTCCGGAATACTAGAGGTCAACTACATAAAAACACTTCTATACTATTTGTGGTGAGAATAGTTTGATGCCACCCAGTACTGGGGAGAGCAATCAGATGTATTGCCACAATTAGTATATCGGATGTTTTTCGATGGTCTGAGGTACATGATTTCCGAGGTTTTCTTGGTTATGTGTTGACGGATGGATACAGTTGGAGTGTAGGGCTTGTTAGTTGTGTGAGATATTTTGTCTCCCTGTATCCCCAACTCCTGATTGCATAACCAAAGATTTTGGAAGTTCTTAGGTGGGAATTCAAGTAGGTACCTAGGATTATGTTTCCAACAAGTGGATAATGGGTATGTATTTGTTCTGGCGTGTTTCCTAAGCCCCATCCTTTTTTTTGTATATGGTAATTCGTGGTGCTTCGATGTCAACTGGTGATCTCTTATCTTTGCGAAGCAGTGTTTTATATTCTTGTGGGAATGCTAATTCTTTTGCTCAATCAAGTTCTCATATCAATTCTTTTCATCCGGTGTGCTCTCTTCAAATGAATTTGATCCTTTCAATATTTGCAAGATCTATCCTCTTATTCTTTCTCGGAGTTCATTTCATCCATCCCAAGTTTTCTTTGTTTTCCCCACCCTCTCGCCCTTTCTCTTAATCAGTTAAATTCTCATCCAAGTTCCTTTCTTTTCGTCAATGATTCCACTATATTTTTCTCTCATAATGTTCCTGTGATTGATGTGAAGATGCTTAGGAGCTTCAAGTTCATCATTCTTCTTCTATGTTTTCTTCTCCGGTGAATTCAAGTCAAGCTATTTTTGTTCATCTTATCCTTTTCATTCCCTAAAAGTTTTCCTTGTTGGTAATTCTTGTCGAAGTATCTCTTTGTTGTTATATCTCTCTATTCTATCCGGAGTGCTGGAGATATCTCAGAAGATTGATGTTACTGTTCAAAAATCTTTTCAATTATTTTGAGGCTCTCACCTCATCAAGTTTCAGCTTGTACCGGTGCAATCTCTCTTTCTAAGGAATTGTTTTAGCGGTGTTTTCCTTTCAGTGGGCCCATAAGCCACAGGTTTTTCCCCAGGATCTTACCTGGCTCTTCTAATCTTTTCTAGAGATCTCAAGTTCTTTTCAAACGTGAGGTAAGAATGATTTTCATCAGTCATGTTCCTTCTCCATGGTTGCTTCAAATTATTTTCATCATTGGCCCAACTGTTCTTTATTCATTATCCCGGAGTATCTCAATAATTCATGGTGTTGTTTCTCACCATCATTCTCAGCATTGAAGACCGAAGGAGAGTTTCTCCTAAATTGTTGTTCGTTCTTCCAAAGGTTCATGGTTTCAAGTTGTTTCTATCATCCCAAATTGTTCGATCATGAGTAATTCTTTTCATATCTATCCGGAGCTTTTTAGAGTAGTTGTCATTTCTCGACCCTCCGAAGGCCATCATTTCTGAAGATTTCCTCATTCTCAGCTTTCAACTTCATTCTCAATTTTTGTCTCTTCGTTCGTCTCTTTATTATTCTGGTGCTTGTTAAAGTTTTTTATTAGACGGTTCATGATCTCTCATTCTCATGTATCTTCATTCATTCTTGTTATCCTTATTCGTTTGTGAATTCTTACCGGCATTTCATTGAAGACTTCTTCAAGTTTGTGCCTGATCTCTCTCTTCAATTCCTTTTCAATAAGAATAAGTGGTATGCCAAATATGTTGCTTGTCGTCAATTTAACTTGATGAAGGATAAGCATAACATAATTCTTATTCTTGTTTCACCAAGGTGATTTCAATCCTTCTTTCGACGTATGTTCATGATACCAAGTTCTTGATTTCAAGTGTTGTTATATTTTGTTTCTGGAGTTCCAGGTTATTCTCAAATATCTCTTCGCGAAGCTTTATCTAAAGCATTGCAAGGCCTAAATCTTGTTGTTTCGCATCCTTCAATTCTTTTCTATCACCCTTCCATTATGGAGTTCGTCCTTATGCTTCCTCATGGTGGTATGTTAAGGATGTAATTTTTCTCGAAGTGTTCTTCAAGATTCTTGTTGGAGGTGCTCAAGTGTTCTTTATCTTGGATTTCTAAGTTAAATTCCTGGTCCGTCTTATTTTGAGATGGTGTTATTTATTCTTGATTATGAGGAGTCTTGAAGGAAAATTGTCAAGAATAAGATAATTAAACCCATCTTGTCTTCTCGGAGTTATCCTGGGTTTGATTTCACCTAAAGCATTTCCTAAGGATTGTTGCTATCATGGTGTCATAAATGATCCAAGTTTTCTCCTCTTCTTCTTCGTGAAAAAAGTTGTTCATCTCTTTTGCTCCCAAGCAATCCTTGTTTTGTCAGTGGCTAGTTATCACCCCATTATTTTGAGATGTTGTCTATTAATCCTACAACAAGCTTATTCTTTTTGTTGTTTTTTTAAACAACTCCGTTCAACCAATGCTTATCAAGTTTAGTGGTGGTAGAAGTTGTCATTTTCTTCTCCATTCTTTTCCTTCGAATTATCTAGTTTCTATTCTTTTGTTCCGGATGCGTTGTCATGTTGCTCTCTTTCAACCATCATCTTGTTTTATCGAGTTCATATTCTTTCCTTACTTATCCACTCAACTGGGGTTGTGCCCTCTTTTCAAGTTCTTTCCATCTTATCAAGTTTTGCCTCTCTTTCCTACAGAAGTGTTGCCAAAATTTCTTTTGAATTCTTGCTTGTTTCTCATATCATTCTTATTCTCTTGCAATCCTTCAAGTTCATGTGGTTTGACTCGTTGGTCAAAGAAGCAACTAAGTCTTACCTCTTCCTCTTGCTCTGTGTCTTCCCCTTCTCATTCAAAGATCTCGGGACCAGATCTGTTGTAAGTGGAGGAGAGTTGTAACAGCCCGGGACCGATGCTCCAGAAGATTCCTCTTTTATTCCATTGTTGTCGTGTGATTTGTTTGGTTGTCGCATTCATCATCACATCATTCGCATCACCTACTTAGCATCATCACTCGTTTTTTAAAACATGCATCTGTTCGTAGCTACCGGTTCTCTCCATTCATGTGGTCGACCGTTTTGTGACCAACCACACACGAACGCACCCGCAGCACCAACAAAATATTGTTTTTAAAAGTAAGCATAAAATATCCTTGGATTGGGTCGAAAGTTGGCGTGCGGTCTCGCTTTATTGTAGGTGGACCGGGTGCCAAATTTCGTCACAATCAGAGTCCGTTTGATACCCCAACGGTCGCCCATAGCGGCATCGTCATCATGTCACACCTTGTGTTTATAGCACATTGTTATGTTTGGGTTTATAAAATTTGGCACCAACAAAAACTTTTTTTCAAAGTTGTTGTGCTTGTTTGCTATGTTGTTTGCTTGCTTGTTGATTGTGTTATGTGGCACTCCTAGATTCAATTCCACTTCATATTCATCATCCTTGTTCCAAACCTCTTGCCCAATTATCATGCCATGTGAATAGTGCCAAAAACTATTTTTATCAAATTTTGTTTTAAATAAAAATGATTTATTCAAATTAGATTTTCAAAACCCCTCAAATTAGGTTTGCACTGCAAGTCCTCAAATTTGGTGGACCCCTCTTTCCCTAACGCTTTATTTCAAACCAACTATATATATGACTTGCAAAAACCACCAAATATTATTTTTGAAGATTATTTTCATATTTTATTTAAAGGCTTTTTCTTAAGGCCAGAAATGGTTTTTCCTAGGGAAAAATTATTTAAATGCCTTGAAATATTTGAGAAAATTTATAGAAACTCAGTGGACATATATTTTACATATATATGAGTTTCAACACAAGCGCATGATCAGATCATGGGTAAAACCCATCAAAACCCGTTATGTTCAGATCAAACTTTTGGAATATTTCTATAAGAAATGTTCTCAATTAATTTCAAGAAAATTCCAGCAAGTCAACACTATCATAGGTGACGATCTTGCAAAGTTTCATCTCAATCCAAGTTGATTTGGTTCATCAAACCATCCCAAAACCATTCATGTCCAGAATCAAATTTGAGTACCTTTGCATTGTGAAGTGTCCCCCATTGGCCTCAAATTTTGTGGGCATGCTCTAATGACCAAATGGTGATGATACACTAAGTGGTGCATCAAGGGTAAAAGCCTAGCATGACTAGATCTACAGAAGCCTAATTCTATTGATTTCTAGGGTTTATGAAATCTGCATTGTCAACTTCTTCCTCCTAAGCTCAAACTTCGTGAATTCCCTCATTTCTACCTAGCCTTTGACCCTGGTATGTATGTCGGTGAGTTGGAAAAATCTTCTTGCCCAAACCACCTCCAAACACCTTCTCGTGATTTGGTAAAACCCCCATTTTCATACTCTTCTCTTTTACCCTTGCCCCCAACTTTCTACCACAGCCTCACATAGATACATTTCACCTCCAGTAAAAGTCCCAAGCCATCAGGCCACTGTGAGGTGGGGTAAAACCCCCATTTTCACCCCTGGACAACATCTTTCCCTTTACTTTTCTTTTCTCCCTAGCCCTACTTAGCCTCTAAGGCGCCCCAAGAGCATCTCCAAGCCCTCCATGTGCTAGCGGACAAGGTGGGGCACCCTAGAGCGCGCAGGCAATGACAATGCCGGCCATACGATTGCTCTGGAGCTGCTGCCCAATGGCCGTCCCCGACCACCATGGGCTTCCCCTGCGTGTCCCCCGTGGCGCCCTCGGCGTCCGTGACATGCTACGCTGTCGGCCCTCTCCTCTCTCCTCCTCCTCCAACCCCCTCCCGCGCATGCCCGCCGCCACCCGAGCAGGCCAATGCGCGAGCTCGCACGCGCACCCTCCTCTCTCAACCTTGCTCCCGCTCGTCGTGGACCACCCCCAGGAGCACACCAGACTCACCCCCATCTCTCCCCGTGCCCTCTGGCCTCGTCCACGAGCTCGCCCGCGCACCAGCGTTCGGTGGACCTGTCCCAGTCTATAAAAGGCCCTCCTGGACCCCTCTCTACCCTCTGGCCTCTCTCTCCTCTCCCCAATAGCCCCCCCCTATGCGCTCCGAGGACCACCTGAGGCCCCTGTGCTCGGTATCGACCCGAGGACCGCCGCGGCCATCTCCCCGTCGATCTCCGCGTACGGAGCCTCTCCGGCCCCCATTGCTCTTCTGTTGGTCCTCCCTCGCTGTCAGGACCGATTTTCCAGGATATTAATTTCCCAGTAAATGGCCCTTGTGCTCATTAGCCCCATGATTACTATTGGCTGATGAGACACAATCTTGGTACAGAAATTCCAAGCAAAATTACAATAGATGAAGTACAAGACCTTCATGGACTATGAGTACAATGAAAGGTTTCTAGTGGTTGGGGGCGGAAGCGGTTCGGGGTCATCAGCGTCTATGGCACTCCATTTCCCACATGAACAGCTGACCTGGTTAACTCCTATCTTCGCGTGGCTGCAATCTTCGATGCCTAGGTTCTGGGGTTGCCGTCATAATGCTCCTCTCCACATGCATAATCTGGCCAAGACAATAGCCAAGGACAAGCATGTGAGTACTTTTAATGTACTCGCAAACATTATGAAAACAGGTATAACATAGTAGTGATAAGCATGCACTGAAATATTCCGCGATTACTTAGTCAGTCACAAAATAAAATTCATGATGCATGCAAGCCAGTCATTCATGTTAGACAGGAATAAGCAACCAGAGAATGAAAATAAACCAATCGGGTGTCTGAAGCGATGCCTCGAAAGGATAAAAATATAAGGCATGCCTCAGTCGGGCATCTGAGTGACACCACATAAGGGCTTATAAAGAAAGTAAATAACAAATGTTCCACAGTCGGGCGTCTGCGCGACACCACATAAAGGGCTTATGAAGAAAGTAAATAACAAACGTGCCACAGTCGGGCGTCTGAGCGACACCACATAAAGGGCTTCTAAAGAAAGTAAATAACAAACGTGCCACAGTCGGGTGTCCACGCGACACCACATAAAGGGCTGATAAAGGAATAATCACAATGAATATCCAGGAGGTAGAACCATCCTAGGGATACTCAACAATTTAAGTAACATAAACAGTTAGTCCACAATAATAATAGTCATAATCACCACATGCCACATGTCATGATCAATGTTTTGGCTTAGAAGATTTTCTCCGAAGACCAACACTAAGACCGACACTTGACCCATCCCAGACTGTAGTCCTTAACCGCGGACACGGCTATTCGAATAGATATTAACTTTGCAGAGGTTGTACTCTTTACCCACAGCCGACGGATTTCAGTAGTCACAAAGGACTAGTTTCGTCTACGGTATTTTAGAAGAAAACACACCTCACCAGTATACACTCATTTCTCATCCCGATGCCAGGTATCACTCTAGGCAACATTCAAGAAAAACTTTAAGACGGGGAGGCCGCCACCTCGAATAGCATGGGATCAAATTTATATCGTGCGCTCTAAGGGGTGCCCCCCTCTCGGTCCCAACCGGAAACACCCATGCCCCCTGATCGGATGACTAGCTTTAATCCATGGCCATGGGACCCTCATCACAGCCCCTCTATTTGGTGTGTACATGGAAAGAGGTTTGTAACTTACTATATCGTATTCTTTGCAGAAGGCTTGTGACAACACGAAAAGATGTAGAACAGGGACAAGACTCGATCTATGGTCGACTCAGGAGGTTGTGGATTCTCTGCATGGTTAACACAGCAAACATATTCCACGAGATTAGGCAGAATCACCAGTCATCATACCCCTTCATACCTTATTGACCATTCTCGCTCCAACGAGATGTCAATACCAAGCTCGTGTCTATCAGAGATACAGACTTCTCCCGATTCCTTCCGATAGGCATGAATGGCATATGAGGGTGAATACTCTCACAAGCATATCAATTCCAACAACAAGGAATTTTCATAATGCAATAGTAAACACGATCACACCATCACGTGAAATAATGCATAGTTTAGGTCAACTCAATGTTATAGTCACCTTGAGCAACACACAACAAATATTATACCGGGGTTCAGAATGCTTGCCTTCAATGTGTATGTATTTGAGCTACACTCCAAAACTTTTCTCTTCACTCCAATTTCCTATTTGAAAATATTCTAATTAACATCCAATTCAAAAACATCACAAAAAGTTGCCTTTGAAAATTTTCAAATAAAAATTGAAATAAACTGGATGGAATTTTGAAGACAACAGAAAAAGAATCAGGTCCATTGGAGTTATATTTTAAAAGTTATAGCCAGTCAAAGATCATGTCAAAATCTAATTTTTAGAAAATGAATAAAAAGAAAACGTTTCGTTGGTGAATACGCTTTCCCGAAACAGAAAACACAAGCAGAAAATACGCTTACTCACAGTGAAGACGTACTCCGCACCAGCGCCACTGGCGGTTTTCTTGAGGGACCGATAGGTGGGAACCACCTGTTGGGTTCCTCTTCTTTCTCTTCCTGCGCGGTTGGCAGACGCAGGAGCAGGCTCCGGCGATGTTTCTCGGCGGCATGGGCCATCGTTAAAGGGGCTCTGGGCATGGAGGTGATCGGGAGGAGGCACCGCATCCATTCGCGGTGGTTAGGAGCGCAGGCGAGCTCTAGGTTGAGCAGACCCTCATCCATGGTGGAAGGGGCTTCGGGCCTTGGGGAATTTCCTCCTACGGTGGTCTTAGGCGGACAGAGGGAATGGGAATGGGTCCTCTGCATCTCAGGGACTCGGTTGGAAAGCACTAAGCGAGAGGGAAGACACTAGGGGCTCCGGATTTAACCATGATGGTGGCGGCTGAATCCTGACCGGAGGCGGGGAAGGCGGCCTCCCTCCGCCGATTGCTGGCTACGGGGACTCTAGGTGGATGGCATGAGGTCGCGTGAGGGTCTGGTTGAGCTCGGGGGTCTCCTTTTATAGCGCAATAAGGTCGGTTCCACGGCGGCCAGGGATAACATCGGCGAACCGCCGTTCTGTTGATAGCAGGGCGACGTGGCAGTGACGGACGCTAGCGGACAAGCTCGCGAATGAGCTCAACCTGTTCCAGAGGGCAGCTGGCTAGCTGGCATGGTTGGGGCGGTACCGTCCATGGCAGAAAGGCAGCGGCCACAGGCTAGCCGCTAGCGAGCTCTGACGGCAGCGCTGCAATATGGCAATGGGCAGCTGAGTGGCTCTGCGGCGTTGCAGGGGTCTGGGCATGTCCCTATGGGGGAGCAAAGGCTAGGGGCAGCACTAGGCGGACACGGCGGCTCGGGAGACCGCACGTGCAAAACGCATGCTCTGCTCGCGCTCCAGACATGCTCACCAAGTATTCAACAAAATGTCACGACACTCCAGAGGGTCCCTATGCCACTCAGACTCTCCAGGCTTAGGTTAGAAGGCCAGGTTGAGGTAGCAGACATCTTGGTTAGGCAAAGGAAGCAAGTCCACAATGCAACCATGGTTTCATGTTAAATATGTTCATGAACTCAAGGTGCTCGCAGAATGCCATGTGCACCTAGAAATACTTTCTAGCTACCAAACTTTCCAGGTTAAGGTCTCCATGGATGCATAAGAGTATGACATGGTTAGTTTGTAAAAAGCAAAAATTCCCTAATGCAAGTTTTGCAAGTCTACAATTCTGGACAGAAACAAAATGGTGCTATTGTATGAACCAAAAAGAGTCCAATTGTCTCAAACTCCTGGACTTAACGGTTTGGTGGCAAGTACTAATAGCAGGAAAAATCCCAAGATCAATAGAGCAAAATAAAATAGAGTTGTAGTACAAATCACCAAACTGGACGAGAATACAAATGTGGATGGTTTGCTCAAATTTTCCAAAGAACACAAATGGGTTTTTGCATAAAAATGAATTATATACTTGTACTAACATCTCCAAATTTTTATAGAATTATCAAAGTAATATTTAAATAGGTTGTAGTGTAAACTACAGACTGGACCAGATTTGAAAACTTGAGATAAATCTCAAAATCTCCAAATGACTAAGAGAGGTTTTTGCATAAAAGTGATATAGAAACATCACCTGTCATCTAAGAATTTGTGTCAAAAATTTCAAAGAAGATATCAAATGGTTGTAATGCAAAAGAAACTCTAAAAGTTATGAGAAAGCATTTTAGAATAATTAAATCTCAGGAAAAATAATTCTAGAAATATCTCCACAGATCAAATAAAAAACAAAGAAATGTTCTTGAGGAGCTATTCAAGTCCAACAATTATTTTTAAAAAGTTTGTATTTGGAGGGAAATCTCCACATTTCAGAAGGAAGAAGTGATTCTGAAATTAATAGATGATAAAAAAAGAAAAAGAAAAATCCTGGAAAAAAATTTAATTAATAAAACATGATTAAAATTTTCGGGTGTTACACTCGCCATGCGTATGCCTTCCCCTCTTCCTCTCGTCCTTTTTGCTGCACGGGACGGCCCCGATGACCCCTTCCCGAAGCGCCCTCCGCCGCAGGAGCTCGTTGCTGGCGACTCCGTCAGCCCTAAGTGGTCCTTAGACCTCCAGAGGAACGGTGGGTCGACGCTGACCTCATCCCCGCCTTCGCCTTCCATCGCCGTGCCCTGCATCATCGCCGGTGAGCACGCCGGCCTCCCTGTCGCGAGGTTGGAGATGACTGGTGGGGCCTGCCTGTCATCCTCACCTCCCTCCCCCTCCTCTCTCTGTCGCTGACCTTCGGGGACCAGCCGTCAAGTTCGAACGCGCACGTGCACGCCGGTTCGCCTGGGTTAATTGGCCTCTGGGTTGGCCGAGTTACTGGCCTTCTCCGGCCAGGGCACTGTGCCCGTTTCTTTTTCCTTTTTCATTTTTCCTGCAACTTCCAAAATTGCCACAGTGTAGAATATTATTCCAAATCCAAAAATTCCTTCACATAAATTCTTGAAATAAACTATAGGATTTATTAGTGCCATTTGCGAAAATGTTTGAAAAACTGTTTAGTACTGTTTTATTTTAAAACCTATATTTGGGCACCTTTTAGCCTCTGGTAATTTATTTCCAACATATTTTTAACCACCAAACCCTAGGGAAATGTTCTTAGTATGATATTTCGTATTTATTAGAGTAGGTTAACATTTTTGGTAGTAGATTGTGTGCTCTGTTTTGGTGCGTTGCTTATTTTTATCGCCTTATTTCACGACGATAGATTGCGCGGTTGACAAAGAAGTTGGGCTTGCAGACTTCGAACACCCCGGAGACTTTGTTGAGCTAGGCAAGCAGCCCATTGACCATGATGAGAAACCATTTTCATTGCATGTAATATAGCACTTTACTTTCAATATAATTGATCAGGTGATGTGGTGTTCCCCTTTCGGTACGATGCCTCTGGTACTTTTTGTTTAGTATCACTAGGGGAAAGGCATTGTTCAGGTGCTTACCTCGGGTATGTTATATACCGTGAGTCGTGGATGACACGGAAGTTCCCCGAGTCTTGTGGGTAAAGAGTGCAACCTCTATAGAGTGTAAAACTATTCTAATAGCCGCGTCCGCAGTCATGGACAGTTGGAGGTCCTTCTTAAACTACGTCCGGAGATTTTCATGAAACTTGGTGTGAGTATGGATGTGATGGTGACAAGAGGTCACATGAGCTAAGTCCGATGACTTAGTGTGAGGATTGAACTAAGTCTGATGACTTAGTGTGATGAGTGAACATGAGATGTTCAACCAATACTTATGATGATATCGGTATCTTGATCATATGGTTACTCGCTTATTGATGATGCATTCTTACAAGTTATTTGATCATGACATTTGCATCCAAAATTAGCTTTCCACAAAGTTAGCTACTTAGTGCTATACCATGCATCATTATCACCTTGTTCCACAACTTGGGTTGCTTGCGATTACATTCAAAGTACTCATTGGCTTGCCACTGGTTATTTAATTGGCCAGGCATGGAATAACCAGAGAATGTTGAAGAGTTCGTTGGATACGAACATGCGAACTATGACGCCTACTAGTCAGAATGCCTGTAGGTTAAGGCAGATGACATGGGTTCATGCTTTTAGCCAAGATTCCGCTGCTTGTTCTATTTTAAGTGTTTGGCCGTGTGGCCCTACCTATGTAAGACTAAAACCTTCGTGGTTATTATTTGTATATGATGTTAAGTGCGGATCTAAGACTCTTGTTATTCAGCTTCTGTCTGTTCAGTGAGCGTTGATCTCTGGGATCACTGTACCCGTGCACTCGGTGATCACGACTTATGAGTCGGGGTCCCCACAGAGCTGGTATCAAAGCCATCCTGACTGTAGGAGGCCCTTAGTTATCATGGACGTTAGTTAGGATAAAACCAACTTTCAATCCTACACCTAGCATTTGTACTTAGGAATTCTGCACTATTTACCTCTTCTCATCTTCACACAACCCCTCTGCTCATCTCCTTCTTTCAAACCTTTGTAGATGGTCGTCGTACATGAAGCCTTCCAGACATCTGGCTTTCCCTTACTCCTTGGGGATAGCCTGGAGAAGTGCCAGTTTCACCAACCACCCATTTTCCTCTACCACGAGCACTAGGTCGATGCCGTCACAAAGGAGTACCACGTCGATGTGGTTGTGAAGGCAAACGACTCCCTGACGAGTTGGTTCTTTGAAGGACCATGGATGGAGACCATGATGTTTTCGGTCGAGAAAGCTGCACACAAGGCACTCCTACACCTTCGAGACATCATTCCAGAGATGGCTAATGAGCCGTCTACTCGCTACCTTCCATTTAGGAAGGATGATCTCGGCGAGAGTTGGACGCTGATTCCAACCAAGGAGGATGGCACACCACTCAGGTTCCAGACGCCTGGTTCACAACTTGATGAACGAGTCTGTGAAGGTCCACGAGGAACTTCACCACACCCGAGAGTTGCTTCAACAAGCGAAGACAAAGCCAGACAAGATCAAGAAGGATGGAGCCCCCGAGGGATGACCAGCTATCGCATATCGAGGAGGAGTACCCCCAGCTAGTGATGCACCCACACGTCATCACCGCACGAGTGCGAAGGAGTACCGTGAGCTCTTCACCGACCCGCCTGTAAAGCGTCGTCGAGATGGACCTCCTCCTTCCCAGACCCGTTCGACCGGGAATGATGCCCATTCGGGTGATGAACAGGAGGAAGACCCAGAGGAGCGTGACTACGAGACCAAGCACTCCACCACCTGAGTCCGAGAACCCCTACGGTAGGATCAGTCATGTATCCCTCATGTGAAGTCAAGTCCGTGTAATGGTTCATATGAAACCATGTGTGCTTGTTGTTTGTTTTGTTTTTTGTGTTCCGATGTAAGTCGCGCTTTTGCCTTAGGCAACATGTACGCGACTCCATCGTCTATCTTAATATATGTTGGTCTTTCGACCTTTGTTTCAACACACTTGCACTTGACCGACCCCCTTAGGCGCTCTTTTCCATTATTGCTTATCCTCTTGTCAATTCCAGTTGTTTGACTTGGCTGCTCCAAATAGGATGGTGACTCCTACCCGCAACAGCTCCTTCACCAACCCTGAAGCCGGCAACTCCAGCCAGCAACATGGAGCTAGTGGGGCTGCAAATGCTGGAGGACACCAGGAGCAGCCAAAAGGTGACATTCCCCCGCCACCACCTCCATCGGAGAACATGACCATAGCTCAGTTTCTCCAAGTTCTCCAGGAGGAACGCCAAGAAAACAATGCTGGTATCCAGCAGATGGCTCAGGCTCTCGTGAACAACCAGCAGCAAGGCAGGAATAGCAATGGCCGCTCCACGCTGTCTTAGTTCATGAGGAACTCGCCCCCAACCTTCACCGAGACTACTGAACCATTGGATGCAGATGACTGGATCCACACCATCGAGGACCTCCTTGTAGTGGTCAATTGCAATGAGGATCGTGAGAAGGTCCTTTATGCCTCTCACTGCCTTGGACTCAAGGTCATTCAAGGAGAACGTGTGATCACGTGGAATGACTTCAAGGAAGGATTCCGCACTGCCCATATTCCTTCTGGGATCATGGCTATCAAGAAGAGAGAATTCCGAGCGCTGATGCAAGGAAGTGGCTCTTTCAAGGAGTACCTGCAGAAGTTCAACCTGTTTTCAAGATATGCACCTGAAGACGTCAGCATAGAGGCTGCCAAGAAGGAACGCTTCATGAAAGGACTTCAACAGAACCTGCAGTATTAGCTCATCGTCTGTGATTGTCGAACCTTCTTTGACTTGGTGAACAAGGCCCTCATGCTGGAGGACAAGCATCATGCCATCGACGACACTCGCAAGCGCAAGATGATTAGCAAGGGTAGCCCCAGCAACCAGAAGCCTCGCCCCTGGCAGCCAGCCCCAGCCAAGCCGACCTATCAGCCGCACCAGGCTAGACCTCCTGCACCTCGTCCGAGCTACCAGCCTCAGCAGTATGACAATCCCAGGCCAGCTTACAACAACAACCCTAATAACAAAAATGGTGGCAGGAACTTCAACAACTCTCGAGAAGTCACTTGCTTTGGATGTGGTCATCCATGACACATCTCTAGGTTGTGTCCCAAAAAGAAGCCAGATGCACCGCGCCCCAATGCGCCAGCTCAAGGTCAAGCCCGTGGAGCGCCACCAAGGAACCTAGCTCCCCGCAACTAGCCCAACAATGGCAAGGGTCATGTGAATCATGTCACCGCAGAGGAAGCCCAGGAAGACCCGGACGTCATACTGGGTACGTTCCTCGTCAACTCAACCCCAGCAACAGTATTGTTTGATTGTGGAGCTTCGCATTCCTTTCTCACCCAAAGGTTTGCCCTAGAGAGTGGCATGAAGCCTACACCCCTGGGTAGTCGTATGTTGATAAAAAAACCGGGATCAGTTTCGAAGTCTAGGTTAGGTTTTAAGGGAGTTGAGATTAACATCAACGGGGTAGATTTCCTAGCAGACCTCATCATCCTGAAGTCAGAAGGTTTGGATGTGATCCTAGGCATGGACTGGTTAACCAAGCACCAAGGCTTGTTAGACCGTGTCAAGAGGATCGTTACCATGACCAATAGCCAGGGAGTGGAAGTCAAGTTTGTTCCCAACCCTTCCTCCACTCAAGCCCCTCAGGCTAACTGCCTATCGGGAGTCGAGTTGAATCAAGTGCCAGTGGTATGTGAGTACCCGGATGTGTTTCCTGATGAGCTGCCTGGAATGCTTTTTGACCGTGACATCGATTTCATCATTCAGCTTATGACCGGATCAAGGCCCATCTATAAGGCCTACAGGATGGGATCCGAAGTGTTGGCTGAATTGAAGAAGCAACTAGCAGAGCAGCTCAGGAAATGATTCATTCGCCCTAGTGCCTTTCCTTGGGGATCACCTATTCTATTTGTGTCAAAGAGGGAAGGAACTATCAGACTTTGTGTTGATGATAAAGAACAAGTACCCACTCCCTAAGATTGAAGATCTGTTTGATCAGTTGAACAAAGACAAGGTGTTCTCCAAGATCGACCTCAGGTCTGGGTACTACTAGTTGAAGATCAGACCCCAAGACAATTCTGAAGACGGCATTCATAACCTGGTTTGCCTGTATGAGTACACGGTCATGTCATTTGGGTTAACCAATGCCCCTGCCTACTTCATGTACCTCATGAATAAGGTCTTCATGGAGTACTTGGACAAGTTCGTTGTTGTCTTCCTTGATGACATACTCGTCTTCTCCAGGTCTGAAGAAGAGCATGAGGAACACTTGAGATTGGTCCTAGAGAAGCTTCGAGAGCTCCTAGAGAACCGGGCTTGGAGGCGTTCTGATGCAAGAAGGCAGAGTCGTAACCTATCTATCAAGACAGCTATGACCCCATGAAGAGAACTACACCACTCAAGATCTTGAGTTGGCAGCCGTGGTTCATGCCTTGAAAACATGGCGACATTACATTCTGGGGAAGCGATGTGAGATATTCACAGACCACAAGAGGCAGTGAAGATGGTTGGAATAGATCAAGGACTACGACCTTAGTATTCAATACCACCCCGGAAAGGCCAACGTGGTAGCAGACGCCTTAAGTAGAAAGGCTTATTCCTTGAATGCTATGATTAACAAAACGCTACCCGCCCTGTATGAATAGCTTGAGAGCTTCGGCTTGGAACTGGTTGCACCAGGATTCCTCGCCAACCTCCAAGCAAAGCCTACCTTGATGGATGATATCAAGGAAGCCCAGAAGGGACACGACAGCATTGAACGCATCAAGAGGAAGATCAAGGCAAGCAAGGCCCCATGATTCTTGGTGGATGAACAAGGAGTTGTATGGTTCGGGACTCGCATTTGCTTACCCAACAAGGAAGATCTCAAGAACCTGATCTTGCAAGAAGCTCATGACACTCCCTACTCCATCCATTCTGGAGGAACCAAGATGTATCAAGACCTCAAGCCAAGATTCTGGTGGCATGTCATGAAACGGGAGATAGGCACGTTCGTGGCTAAGTGTGGCATATGCCAGAGGGTCAAGCCTGAGCATCAATGAGCCGCTGGACTACTGCAGCCCCTCAAAGTGCCTGAATGGAAGTGGGATAAACTCGGGATGATTTCATCACCGGATTGCCAAGGTCAAGCAATGGACATGATTCCATTTGGGTCATTGTCGACCACCTGACCAAGGTAGCCCATTTCATTCCCGTCAAGACCACCTATGACGGTAACAAGTTAGCCAACCTCTACATCGAGTGTATCGTGAGCCTTCACAGAGTTCCAAAGGAGATTGTGTCAGATCGAGGCACCCAGTTCGCCTCAAGATTCTGGAAGATGTTTCAAGAGGCCATCGGGACCAAGCTCTCCTTCAGCACTGCTTTTCACCCCCACACCGGCGGGCAAATGGAACGAGTGAATCATATACTCGAAGATATGCTCCGCACTTGTGTTTTGGCGTATGGAGCCAAGTGGGAGAATTGCCTGCCCTTCGCCGAGTTCTCATACAACAACAGCTATCAGTCAAGTCTTCAGATGGCACCATTTGAGGTGTTGCATGGACACAAGTGCCGTACTCCCCTCAATTGGTCAGAGACCGGAGAAGGATTTACTTTTGGACCAGCCATCCTCCGCGAAGCCGAAGAGCAAGTTCAACTTGCCTGAGAGCACCTTGAGACCACCAAGTCAAGACAGAAGAGCCATGCCGACTCTCACCATCGAGAACTGAACCTCAACGTCGGAGATTATGTCTACCTCCGTGTCACGCCTCTCAAAGGAACCAAGCGTTTCCACGTCAAAGGGAAGCTTGCATCAAGATTCATCGGCCCCTTCAAGATCACCACAAGTGTCACAACCCTAGAAATTGCTTGTATTAGTTGCATCATTGATCATTAATTGCATCATGTTTAACTTCAAATGAAACTGAAATGGGGATTAACAGAAACCCTAGCACCTCACCAAACCAAACAATTCAAATAGTTGTGAATTTTTCAATGAATATAAAATGCCTTCAAAAATGTTCATTGTTATTAGAAAATGTTGGCAACAACATTTCAGGTGATATTTGAATTTTCACAATAGTGTTAGAATTTTAAAAATGAGTACCTAGTGCTATGAAATGAACTACTAAATCATTATAAATATGAAAGATGCCCCAACATTACCAAAAATTCTCGAAAAGTTTAAAATATTCAAACTAACCTCCTAGCAACCCTGTGGTATTTTTGAGTTAGGATTTGAGCCCTAAAATAAATTAAGAAACAAATGTCAGAAACTAAAAAAACAAAAAAAGGGAAAGAAAAGGCAAAGGACTTACCTGCAAGGCCCATTACCCGGCCCAGCCCACTGGCCTATGCCAGTCATCGTCTACCTCTGCCAGAAGGCAGAGGCAAGACGAAGCACGGCGTCGGGCGAGCCAGCTCCGCTTCTCGCTGGCGAGCCCTCCCGCGTCCTTATCCCGCGTTGGAGAATGCGTGGAGCCCCTCGTCCTCATCTCTTCCTCGCTCTGTCTCTCCCCCTCTCTGAAGGCTGCCGTAGCCATGGCCAGGCTGCCGCTAAACCACAGCCACCCGTTGCCTTTCTCCTCCCTAGTGAGTCCTCGAGCCCCGCCTCGACCGACAAGTCCTCCTCGCTGAGCCATCCTTCGCCGTGAGCACCGCAACGCCATGATGCCACCGTCTTCACTGTCAATGCTCGTGGATGTCGCCGTCAATTCACTCCGTCCTGAAGGTCCCTGACCTCGCCGTCGACTCCAGACGAACCCCCGTGAGCCCGTGAGTCCTTCCCTCACCTACCCCTCCCGTATTCCTTCTCTGGTCCCCGCCCTGAGAGAAACCATCGCCGCTGTCCGCCATGGCCGACAAGGTCCTTGCCTCGAGCCCCCTCCGCTTGCTCCATTGGAACGATCTTTCTCCTGGTGCTCCCAGGAGCCCGCCAAGCCATTTAGCTAGCCTCCCCGTGCACCACAACCCTGCGCCGCCTGATGCCCGATCTCTGGCCGCCGCTGCAGTCGACGCCGTGCTCGAACGAGCTCGTCCACAGTCATCCCGAGGTCACCATTGGATGCGGACGAGCACCAGCTCCCCTCTAGTGCCCTCAGCGCACCTAGCCACCCCCTGTAGCGCCGCCCCGAGAACGCCGGCGAGCCACCACCGCGAGATTTGGTCGCCGCCGGCTAACCCCGGCCTTGGTGACATGGTCGTTGACCGGACCCACCAGACAATGACTGACTAGGTCTCCTGTTGACTGCTGAGTTACCAGTTGACTGGGCCCACTCGTCAGCTAGAGTGGTTGACCCTGGGTCACTGACCAGTGGTCCCCACTGGTCAGGTTTGACCTGGACCAGGTCAGCCGACCTGCTGACGTCATGATGATGTCAGGCTGACGCAGTAATTAATTTTTATAATAAAAATAAATCAGGAAATTCCAGGAAATGTTTAAAACTTCTAAAAATCATAGAAAATAATTTATAACTTAGATGAAAATTATTTATGCATGAAAAATGATCAGAAAAATCCAATGAATCTGTTTATGCCATTATCATCCATGTTTGAACAAGTTAACATCACCAAGTAGGACAATTTATGATTAGGGCAATATATGAAATATCATTTGGAGTTGGAATTCAAACTTGTTTGAATTCCACTTCAACCAACTTGGCTAATTATGTCTCTAGGTCAATTCAGTACCTTAACTTGTCATATCATGCATCATGATTGTTGCATTGCATTGAATGTATTCCTTTCTTGTTAGCCGGTGGTTGTTCCCCCTCGGTAGACGATGGTTCCGACGATGTGAACGTTGACACTAATGAAGAGAAGTTATATCTTCAGAACTGTCAAGAAAGCAAAACCCCCCTTGAGCATGCTGATATGAACCCATTCTTTCACTCCTGCTCTCTCTTACTGCATTAGGACAATAACGATTCAACTGTTACCTGTCATCGGTAGTTGAACCCATTCCTTTGCATGACCTGTCTTTGCCACAGTAAATAGTTGAAACCACTTAGCATGAGTAGCAACTGCTTGAGCCTTGTTGTGCTTACTCAGCCATGCTTGCTTGTTGTGCCTGCTATGCTTAGAGTCGTGTCGTGTCGGGTCTGATCCATCTGGGCGATGAATCAGAATGGCAGTGTACACGTCCCTCTGTGTGAGAGCTAAGTGTATGAACATGATTTGGTAAAGGTAGCGATGAGAAGTCATGTAGGAGTACATGGCGGGTTGTCTCATTGGGACCATCCTTAAGAACTGAGTTCTGTGTTTGTGATCCAAGACAGTTACTACCACACGTTGGGCCCTAAAATATAACCCCACTCGACTTATTAATCTCCTAGATCTCTGTCCAGGAGTTGCAACTAGTTTGTGGTGTTTGTAGGAAAAATGTTGGTGGCCGTGCATCGCGCTACCCGACGGGGTGGACTTTGATACGGTATAGTGTGATAGCCCAAGTGCTGCCCCTACCTTATTTGGCATGTACCCCATGTATGACTTGTGACTTGAGCTAATATATGATTGCACCTTGTTATTCATGTGTGTTTGCATTCATGCATCATCTCATTCTCATATCATTCATTTGCATCCTTGTTAGTTTTCATATGTCTTGCTATGATGTGATGGTGGTGGTGTGTTTGTTATGTGGTGTGTGAGGTGTTGGGGTGGTTGGATCCATGTGTGCATCTCCTCTTCTTCTTCCCCCTCACTTCTATCTTTCAAACACCAGCCTCTTCTTCCCTGTCTTCCTATTAATTATATGACCAGATTTTACTTGCTGTTTTAATTGATTAAAAATGTTCAAGAGGTGGCCCTTATATTCTTATGAATGATGTGATTGGTGCTTTTGTCATTTGAGAGTGTTTGGGGTTTTGAATTCCATTTAAACAAAGATGCCTTTTATTTAATAATTAAATTAACTTGCAAGATAATTCAACTTCACATTTTTATTAAATACAGCAGATTATTTCCTTTACAAAAGTATTTTTGTTTTTCTCAAAACCTTTTTTTAATGGCCTGGGGTTTTAACTTTGTGTGGCTGTTTATTTAAATAGGAAAACCCTGGGGCTTTATTTTCTCTGCATGTGGAGGCAGAGCTGGGCCGGCTCCTCCCTACGCAGCCCAGCCCAGGTGCCAACCGGCTACCTGCTCCGACTCGCCTCCGCCAGTGCAGAGTGTGAGAGGGCGCGTCTGCGACGCCTTTCCGTTGTCGTTGCCATCTGTTCTAGGGAGTATATAGTCCCCTCGACGGTCATGCCGCTCCCCTAGGTTCCTTCTTCCCCCTCGCGCCGCCACCATCCATCTCTCCCTCTCTATCATCTCAAGTAGGCATGGGTTTAGGGGGTCTAGAGCGGGTTCAGTAAGTTCAGAGTGGGTTCAGTAAGTTCAGCGCGGATGCTCTTCGCCGCGGAAGCTCCTCCGGTGAGCCCCTCGGGCCAGAGACCGTCACTATCGCGTCGTCGTCGTCTTCTGCTTCCCCGACGTCCTCTGCATCTGACTGGGACGCCAAGGCCGCACCTCTGCTTCCTCTTCTTCCTCTCCGGTCGAGCTCCTCCACCGCGGCAATTCTCCGTCGCCGAGCCCCCTCGAGCTAAATTGGTTGTGTGATCAGCTTTCGGTGAGCTCTCCGTTCCCCCTTGCCAAATCCCGAGCCAGCTATATAAGTGTAGGTGCGTGTGCCCGCTAGGTTTATTCCGCCGCCATCGGATCTCGTCCCCGACGAGTGCAACGACGAGCTCATGCTTTCGGGAGTCGTGTGCGATCCTGCTCCTCGTTGGGGTCCATTTGCAGCCTGCCCCGTCCGGTTCATTGTCGGGTTTGCCGTAGTGCGTGTCGTGTGCTGTTGTCTGCGCGAATCGTTGTAGTTCCATCGCCGCCGTCCACAAGTTGAGCATCGGCCGCTCGTCTCCGTCCCCCTCTTCGCAAGATGAGTAGAGGAACGGAATCCCCGTAGACCCCCGCATTGATTCCGCCCGTTCTCGTCGCCGGAGATGCCCTGTGCCACCGTGTAGCGTCGCCGCGGTTGTCTGTCGCCGTAGTGCTCCGCTTGGTTTAGTTTCATCAGTTAGCTTTGCACGTGTGTGTATTAGAGAGGAGACGACCCCCCTCTGTTAACAACAGGCACCATAGCGCAGTGGTAGTGTGTGAGTGGTGAGATCAGGGGGTTGCAGGTTCGATCCCAGCCTCCCCCATTTTTTGCTGTTTTCTTTTTTTTCTTTCTTCTTCTCTTTGTTTTCTTTTATTTGCAACATGTATGTAGGTTTGTATAGGAATGTTTGGGCCAGGATATAATATTGTGGGTGTATGTATGTGATGGAGGTGTATGTGCATGTATGGGAGTGTGTGTGTGGTATTGTGAGAGAGTGAAGTGTGTGTATATGTATGTATCCACATGTGTGTGGTGTAGATGTGTGTGTGTGTGTATGCCTAATGCATATACACATGTGTGGGTTTTGTGTTGTTTGTGTGGTGTGCTTATGCATACATGCATATGAGTGGGTGTATGTAGGTGGTGTGTTCTCTTATGCATGTATATGCACTTGTGTGTGTGTGTGGTGTGTGTAGTGTGTAGGGCATTGTGTGTGTATGTGGGCATATATATATGGTAGTGTATGTGTGCCTATATAGACATGCTTGTGTGTGTGGTGCTTGTGCATTCTTGCACATGTATGTGGTGGTTTGTGTTGTATGTTTGCAAGAGAGTGTGTGTGTGTGAGTGAGTGGCCATGCACATGCATGAGCATGTATGATCTTGGGAATATGTGTGATGTGCATGTGAGTGTGGATGAACACCCACACACACATGTGTAAGAGTAGGCCCATGTGTAGGAGTGGTCTCTTAAGTGCATATGAGCTTAGTTTATGTCTAGCTAATTTCACATTTGCATTGATGCTATGACATGTTATCATGCCCCTAATTTTCTAATTAACCACTTCCAACATGTATCAATAGGGCACATGTCATTTTGGGGCATTTTCACTAAGTTACATAAGTGACATAAGTCACCCATGCCCTAGGGAGGTCAAATTTCGACCTAGAATTCCTCCCACTTGCTCCAAGGAAGCATATGGTTATGAGTAATGATTTGGGGGTAGAATCAATCCATGAATGCCTCTGTGAAGTCAGATTTGACTTTGGGGCAACTTGACAAAACTGCATTTTTAGGCTGTGATGCCCTTTTGTCTTTTTATTTTGAATTTATCCGTGCATGCTATTAGGTTCTTGCCAACATGAGTTTGTTAGTTAAGGTTTCTGGGAATGTCCCAGAATTTTTGTTATTTATGTTAAGTCAGTAGATAAGTGGGAACCATGCTGTTTAGTAAGCTACTTTCTATTTCTGTCAACCTGCTGTTATTGTTTTGCCTTGTAGAGTGGGGTGTAGCTAGTGATGTGGTTGATATTTGCTCAGGCTCAGTGTTAGTAAATTGTAGTAGATATTGTCATATACCCTCCTATTGATTTTCATGCCAATAGGAGCTCTCTAGCATACTTAACCAGTGTTGTCAGCTTGCTACTTTATTAACCCAGATTCTAGAAAACTGGAATTTTCACCAAGTCCCTGAAAAACTAATTCATCATGCCAACTTGCTTGATCCATGCATATTGATGTGTGCCTCTTTTGCTGATTGCATAGTTGGACAAGTTGATGTGGGTGTTGAGTAGATTCTGTCCATGTATTGTTTGCGGCTGTAGGGTTCCTATAGCTCAAGTTGTGAGCTTCTCAAATTGCTATGATGCTGTTTTGTGGCAGATTGGGTGTTATTTTGTTTTGTGACTTGTGGGAGCTATACTCCATGTAATTGATTGATTCTTGAGCCTATTGTGATATATTTTTCATCACCTATCCAGTGGATAACTTGGGATGCCAAGAAATGGCCTAGGTATTTAGTGGTCTTGTGTTTTGCCTTCGTACCTTGTCGTGAGCGTATCTCGAGAACCGTAGCTCCGTTTATTGCGATCCTTATATGCATTTCCATCGATTTTGCATGATGCATCCATATTTTCCATCTTCATGCATGTCTAAATAACTTAACATGAGGTTCTGTCCGGATTCACTAATATACAAACTTTGCATGTGAAACGTGACTAGTTTGGGAAGGCCATGTTAAATTCTTCATAAAATGAATCATGCATCATCTTGGTTGTGCATTGCACCCTTATTGGTTATTTATTTTCTGTTCTCTTGGGTAGACGCAAGTGTTGAACCGAGTTTGAGGACCCTAGAGAGTACCACTACGAGGATCACGCTACTTGTTCCACTGAAGAACCAACAGGCAAGATGATCGTACCCGGATCCCAATACTATCTTTGCTTGCTAGTTTCTTGCTCTTTTCGTTACAATTGCGCTACCTACCACTTGATATCAGCCCCGATGTTGCCATGATAGCCTCTAACCTCCACATCCCAGCAAACCTTTGACTGGCTAAGTTACCACTGCTCAGCCCCTCTTATAGCATTCTTAGTTGCAGGTGCACGTTGTTCCATGTGATAACATGGATTGGATATCACAATGAATTCCGGTATTTAATTTAATGCACATATATATCTGGTATTGGTGGAAGGATTGGCCTTTTGCTAAGTGATTATTTTCGCTGTTTCCGCCATTAGTTCCTTGTTACCGGTGTTACGTTTCCATATTTTGCGCTCCTAACACGCTTGGGGTTGTTATGGGGACCCCCTTGTTTATCTGGTTGAGATAAACCTTGTCTAGCAAGACCCAACTGTGGTACTACATTTGCTCATAACTTAATAAACTTGCATAGGGCTTTGCAACCCCGTGGATAATTTAATCAACCCCCGGGCTAGTGCTCCTCATGAGTGTTGGTCCAAACTAGAGCACTGTGCGGGGCCAACCCAGGGCAACTTGGGATATTTCTATCAGGGCTCCGTATGCGTCGCTTATCCTCCGTGTCCTGAGACTGAGATACGTGGCTCTTATCGGGTTCGTCGACATGTCGGGTGGTCTTGCTGGATTGGTTTTACCTTTATCGAATGTCTTGCGTGTGGACACTGACTCTCTTCGGGTTTTCTCGAGGTGATGGAATTCCTTTGGAATTACCGATGAATACCACGTGATCCGTGGTCGAGGAATTCCCGCGGAGTGTGGTTATTTGTGATGGACTAGTTGGAGCACCCCTGCAGGGTTAAAACTTTCGGAAAGTCATGCCCGCGGTTATGTGGCAACTTGGATATTTGTTTAACACCCAGTTCTAGTAAACTTTAAGTAAACTCTAATTAAAATACACCAACTGTGTGAGTAACCGTGATTGTCTCTGCTCATGGACATGAATCCGAGAGAGGACATGGTGGGGTTATGATTGACGTAAGCAGGTGTTCAGGATCTCATAGAGATTATGCTAGATTCGATCGCTTAACGTAGACCACTAACATTTACATTCTTGTTGCGTAAGATAGCCACCATATAATGCTTAGTGCTGTTGTAAACTAAACATCACCCCTTCCATCCTAAAGGTTAAATAGTCTTGGTACCCGGGCACATGATAGCTGAGTCCTTTGTGGCTCACAGTTTACTACAACAACTCCAGGTACAGGTACAGAAGAGAAGATGCAGGATGATCTTACCCAGCTCCAGTGGGAGTATGGTGAAGAAAGAGGTCGTATGTACGCGGCGTATCTAGATGAGTGAGGACCTGTTCGTGATCTTCGGGACAGCTTGATAGTATCATTTGATTTCGTCCATAGCCGAACCCTGTGTTCAACTTGATGCTATGATTTGAGTGACATTGTAATTTAGCATGTGGCGAGTGTAAGCCAACTTGTATACTGTTCTCATTCAGTATTGTATGTTGTGATGATACTATTCTTGCTAACGGCAAGATGCGCATCTATCCCTTGCGAGGCCCTCGAGCCTTAACTGGATAGGCGCGCATCTTGGGCATGACATATAGGCACAGTGGCACGGTGTACTAAGTGGCATCCGGACGGTGGGCTTGGGAACCCTGCGCACATCGTTTGAGGTCGTAGCGGAAACTTCGGCCGGACTTCCGTATGGTTTCAGTCTCAAATAGGCGATAAATCTAGACTAGGGTCTTGTGTGATTGACGGTCGTGGCCGACGCCCACGCCAGTGCTTCCGCTTGAAGGTTGTCGAGATGCATGACGTGCATATGGTGATAAGTGACGAGAGCCTGTGTGAAGAAGTATACCCCTGCAGGGTGAAATAATCTGTTCGAATAGCTACGCCCTCGGATATGGACTACTTGGAGAACTTATGTGGTTCATAGAAAACTTGAAATGGGTACTTATAAAATACACAAGATAAGCGTGAGTGCTATGGATGGCCTTCTCGTAGGGTGACGGAAGTGAGTCCATAGTGGTGTATTGATATGGTGAATATGTGGACTCGTGTGCGCTATCCCACCTTAAAGAAGGCTCTTGTAGACGTAGTATAGGTTAGCCAAGAGTCAAAGCTAGCTTGCTGCAATAAACTCCACAACCCCCTTCCTTGAAAATGATGCGTATGTAGTTAGCTCTGATGTAAGTCTTACTGAGTACCTTTGTACTCACGTTTGCTTAATTTATGTTTTTGCAGAGGAGACGTCAGTCTCACTAGTGATTCTTATGACGTGAAGTTCGATGTGGACCGGATTAGCTTGGGAATCCCAGACAGAGGTCTGGTTCCTGATGGTAGGGTCGTTGTAGCTTTTCACGCTCCTCCAACCACCTTTGTATATGTCTGCACACAGACATGTTTAACTTCCGCTTGTTTGTTTGAATGCTCTGAATGTTGGGTCTTGTGACCCCTGTTTGTAACATCATATTGTGTTGGCTCTTCCCAGCCTTCTAAATAAATGTTGTAATGTTGTATGATTTCGGTGTGATGCCATAGTTGTATCTATGCATATCGGGCATGTCATGTGTACGTGTGACGTGCAAAGGTATGTATGGGATTTGACATCTAGTTGTGTGCCTTTAGTAGTACTCTTTACGAGGAACTGCCTCTTTGTGGTTCCACCGAGCCTTGGTAGTTTGCTACTGCTCTGGACACATTGCTTGACCGGCATGTATCCTTCTTTGCTATTGTGCCTGTCCCTTCGGGGAAATGTCTCGCGGTGTAATAGAGTCCTTGTAGCTTTCTACGACTCGTCTACACACGCTGATGATTGATACCTGCATTCCTGGGTTACGTATGCCTGTCCCTGTACGGACATGCCACTTGGGTTCTACGACTAGTCATGTCAGCCCGGGTTCTTCAAAATTTGAATGCTAGCGACACATTCACATGCATGAGCCAAAAGACGCAAATGGTCCCGGCCCAGGTAAGGTGGCAGCCGTGGAGTTAACCGTGCGTGAGGCTGCAAAGTGATGTGCTGTGTTACATGCTGGATTCTTATGGCTTAGGATCGGGGTCCCGACAGCAAGACGAGGAGAAATTGCCTACCAACTGGAGTTACCTCCTGAACTGTCGGATGTGCACAATGTCTTTCACATGTCACAGCTCTGGAAGTGTCTGCAAGTTCCCAACCGCCCGACCTCTACAAGGACATCGACCATCAAGCCATCGATCTTCAGCCAGACCTCACTTATCGTGAGAGGCTAGTTTGCATTTTGGATAAAGCCGAGCGCTGCACCCGAAGCCAAACCATCAAGTACTTCAAGGTCCAGTGGAGCAACCATACTGAAGCTTAACCAACCTAGGAGCAGGAAGACTATCTTAGATCGGAGTTCCCTTACCTTTTTAGCACTTAGCCTAGGAATCTCGGGGACGAGATTCTTGTGAGGGGGGAAGGTCTCTCCCACCCTGGGTTTATAGCACATTGTTATGTTTGGGTTTATAAAATTTGGAACCAACAAAAACTATTTTTTCAAAGTGTTTGTGCTTGTTTGCTATGTTGTTTGCTTGCTTGTTGATTGTGTTATGTGGCAAATCTTAGATTCTATTCCACTTCATATTCATCTTCCTTGTTCCAAACCTCTTTCCCAACGATCATGCCATGTGAATACTGCCCAAAACTATTTTTATCAAAAAAATTAACTAAAAATGATTTATTCATATTAGGTTTTCAAAACCCCCTGAAATGACGTTTGCACTACAAGTCCTCAAATTAGGTGGACCCCTCTTTCCCGAAAGCTTTATTTCAAACCTACTATATACATGACTTCCCAAAACCACCAAATATTATTTTTAAAGATTATTTTCATATTTTATTTAAAGGCTTTTTCTGAAGGCCAAAAATGGTTTTTCCTAGGGAAAAATTATTTAAATGCTTTGAAAATATTTGAGAAAATTTAGAGAAACTCAGTGGACATACATTTTCCATATATATGAGTTTCAATCCAAAGGCATGATCAGATCATGGGCAAAACCCCTCAAAACCCTTTCTGTTCAGATCAAACTTTTGGAATATTTCTATAAGAAATGTTCTCGATAAATTTCAAGAAAATTCCAGATAGTCTACAATATCATAGGTGATGATGTTGCAAAGTTTCATCTCAATCCAAGTTGATTTGGTTCATCAACCCATCCCAAAACCATTCCTGTCTAGAATCAAATTTGAGCAACTTTGCATTGTGAAGTGTCCCCCCTTGGCCTCAAACTTTGTGGGCATGCTCTAACGACCAAATGGTGATGATACACTAAGTGGTGAATTAAGGGTAAAAGCCTAGCATCACTAGATCTACAGAAGCCTAATTCGGTTGATTTCTAGAGTTTATCAAATCTCCATTGTCAACTTCTTCCTATTAAGCTCAAACTTGGTGAATTCCCTCATTTCTACCTAGCCTTTGACCCTGGTAAGTATCTCAGTGAGTTGCTAAAATGTTCTTGCCCAAACCACCACCAAACACCTTCAAGTGATTTGATCAAACTGCCATTTTCACCCTCTTCACTTTTACCCTTGCCCCCAACTTTTTACCACAGCCTCACATGGATACATTTCACCTCCACTAAAAGTCCCAAGCCATCAGGGCACTGTGAGGTGGGGTAAAACCCCTATTTTCACCCCTGGACAACATCTTTCCCTTTCCTTTTCTTTTCTCCCTAGCCCTAATTAGACTCTAAGGCGCCCCATGAGCATCTCGAGGCCTTCCAGGTGCTAGTGGACAAGGTGGGGCACCCCAGAGCATGCAGGCAACGGCAATGCCGGCCATACGCACGCTTTGGAGCGCGCTACAGTGTGCTGCCGCATTGTAGCTGCTGCCCAATGGACATCCCCAACCACCTTGGGCCTCCACCACGTGTCCCCCGAGGCGCCCTCGGCGTCTGTGACACGCTATGCTGTCAGCCCTCTCCTCTCTCCTCCTCCTCTGACCCCCTCTCGTGTGTGCCCGACGCCACCCGAGCCGGCCAATGTGCGAGCTCGCACGCACGCCCTCCCCTCTATCTTCCTAGCTCCCGCTCGTCGTGGACCACCCCCAGGAGTGCCCCAAACTCACCCCCGTCTCCCCCCGTGCCCTCTGGCCTCGGTCACGAGCTCGTCGGCGCACCAGCATTCGGTGGACTCGTCCCCATCTATAAAAGGGTCCCCAGACCCATCTCCACCCTCTGGTCTCTCTCTCCTCTCCCCAATAGCCCCCCTGCACGCTCTGAGGACCGCATGAAGCCCCTGTGCTCGGGATCGACCCGAGGACCCCCGCGGCCATCTCCCCGTCGATCTCCGGGTCTAGAGCCTCTCCGGACCCTTTTCCTCTCCCGTTGGTACTCCCTCGCCACGCTGATGCCTTCCCCTGTTCCTCTTGTCCTTTTGTAGCACGGGATGGTCCCGATGACCCCTTGCCAAAGCGCCCTCCACCGTAGGAGCACGTCGCCGGCGACTCAGTCCGCCCCAAGTGCTCCTTCGACCTCCAGAGGAACGGCGGGTCGACGTTGAGCTCATCCCCGCCTTCGCTTGCCGTTGTCGTGCCCTGCATCATTGCCGGTGAGCACGTGGGCCTCCCTGTTGCGAGGTTGGAGATGAAAGGCATGGCCCGCCTGTCATCCTCACCTCCCTCTCCCTCCTCTCTCTGTCGCTGGCCTTCGGGGCCTAGCCGTCAGGTTCGAACACGCGCGCGCGCGCCCACCGGTTCACCTAGGCTGATTGGCCTCTAGGCCGTCCTAGTTGCTGGCTTCCTCCAGCCAGGGCACTGTTCCCATTTATTTTTCATTTTTCATTTTTCCTGCAACTTCCAAAATTCCCACAGTATAGAATATTATTCCAAATCCAAAAATTCCTTCAAATAAATTCTTGAAATAAACCATAGGATTTATTAGTGCCATTTGCAAAAAAAATTGAAAAAGTTTTTTGTATTGTTTTATTTTAAAGCCTATATTTGGGCACCTTTTTGCCTGTGTTAATTTATTTCCAAAATATTTTTAACCACCAAAACTTAGGGAAATATTTTTACTATGACATTTAATATTTATCAGAGTAGGTTAACATTTCTGGTAGTAGATTGTGTGCTCTGTTTTGGTGTGTTGCTTATTTTTATCGCCTTATTTCGTGACGATAGATTGCGCGGTTGACGAAGAAGTTGGACCCGAAGACTTCGAAGACCCACGAGACTTTGTTGAGCCAGGCAAGCAGCCCTTTGACCATGCTGAGAAACCATTTTCATTGCATGTCATATAGCACTTTACTTTCATCATAATTGATCATGTGATGTGGTGTTCCCCTTTCGGTGGGATGCCTCCGATACTTTTCCACTGACACTTGCATCGTCCATGACCCTACCACCTTATGAGGGTTGTGCTGGTGGGTGTAGTTAGGATGCTAGTAGATGCTACGCAGGTGGGATTGGGATATATGCATAAGTTATGGGAAGAAAGATATGATTTCAAAGACTTTTCGAAAACCCCGTCGGGTGCCACTAATGCCCGAGGGAGATGATGACAAGATGGGGGACCACTTGAGAAAGAAGAGGTGTGCCAGAATAAGTTGAGTATGTGTTTTCGATAACGGATTAGATTTAAGGTCTGTTGACCGTCCCAACCTTACATGTGCAATCACGATACCCCTTATGGTTCGCGAATTTGTTGAGTACCTTGGTGGGTACTAGTAAGGAGCCTACGATACTAGTGGCGGAGGTGGCATGGCCACTCTCAATACGGGGTCGTACCGGTATGTACAATCATGCGCTGTCTTCACAGGCACCGGACACACCGTTGGTCCCCTCATGGATGGTACGGTTTAGAGCGAGGCTCGTGTGAAGTACATCATGAGGGCTGGGTACCAGTTGAGTCAACTCTTTGTTTAGTATCGCTAGTGGAAAGGCATTGTTCGGGTGCTTGCGTCGGGTATGTTATATACCGCGAGTCGTGGATGACACGGAGGTTCCCCGAGTCTTGCGGGTAAAGTGTGCAACTTCTCTAGAGTGTAAAACTATTCGAATAGCCGCATCCGCGGTCATGGACAGTTGGCGGTCCTTCTTAAACTATGCCCGGAGGTTTTCGTGAAACTTGGTGTGAGTATGGATGTGATGTTGACAAGAGGTCACATGAGCTAAGTCCGATGACTTGGTGTGAGTATTGAACTAACTCCGATGACTTAGTGTGATGAGTGAACATGACATGTTCAACCAATACTTATGATGATATCGGTATCTTGATCATATGGTTACTCGCTTATTGATGATGCATGCTTACAATTTACTTCATCATGACATTTGCATTCAAAATTAGCTTTCCACAAAGTTACTGACTTAGTGCTATACCATGCATCATTATCACCTTGTTCCACAACTTGGGTTGCTTGCGAGTACATTCAAAGTACTCATTGGCTTGCCACTAGTTATTTAATTGGCCAGGCATGGAAGAACAGGAGTATGTTGAAGAGTTCATTGGAGACGAACATGCGAACTAGGACGCCTCCCAGTCAGAATGCATGTAGGTTAAGGCAGATGGCATGGGTTCACTCTTTCGACCAAGATTCCGCTTCTTGTTCTATTTTAAGTGTTTGGCCGTGTGGCCCTACCTATGTAAGACTAAGACCTTCGTGGTCATTATTTGTGTAAGAAGTTAAGTGTGGATGTAAGACTCTTGTTATTCAGCTTCTGTGTCTTTAGTGAGCATTGATCTCTTAGATCACTGTACATGTGCATTCGGTGATCACGACTTATGAGTCGGGGTCCCACACATCGGCTATTAGCGGACATTTTTTGGTGTTTCAACTCGTGTCATGGGCCGCAACCCTCCTCTCATCTCAGCCCAACAACCTCTCCATAGCCCACTAACCCACCAAACACCTACCCCTCCAACCCGACCGTCCGATCACGGTCAGAGGATCGAAAATCGGCCTCAAATCCCTAACCTAGTCCATTTTCCCTATATATAAACCAACTACTAGTCTAACCCTAAAGTATAGGAACCCTATCCCGTCCATCCCATGTATGCACCGCCACCCTCGTATCCCTCGGGACCCATCTCCAACAAGCAGCCTCCGACCAACTTCCTTGATTTCGGCGTCGCCCTATCCATCCATCGATCGAGCCAGCCTCTCGTGGATCCTTGTGCCTGCGTGCCCGAAGCCAGTCCCGAACCCTGAAGTGCCTGCAGCCCCGAGCGATAGGAGCTCGTCTCCAAGAACCACATCCTCCTGGACTTGTGCACGAGGAGCCCTCGCCAAAGCAAGCAACCAGCACGGTTGCGTCATCCCGTCTAGCCCGGAGTTCCCTGCCTCTAGCGCCGCCGCACCGTGAAGCATCATCCGCTTCCGACCCCGTCCATATCCGGCACCCCCAAACTTCACGAGGCCCCTGCCTTCGCCTCCTGTTGCTGCCGGCAAGCAGAGTCGCCGGGGTGCCTCGCCATTCCCCTCGCAAGTCCACGACCATGCCCCTGCCACCTCCTCCTTCCTCCATTTTCCTCCCCCTCTTAGAACTCTCGCTCTCTCTTTGTATTTCGCAGCAACAGGAGACCTCCATGAATGAAGGCCGGAGCTCCCTCATCGCTGTTCGACCTCGCCTTGCCCCGATTAGACCGGCCCTGACCTCCCAGCCAACGGATCCGCTCTGTCCCGACCGTTCTCAGCTAGCCAGCCCGCCGAGGTCACCGGAGATCAACCCTGCACCGAAGTGACCAGTGCCTCCTCCAGGACGTGAGCCTCCCCGGCCACTTTGTTAGTATTTGTTGCAGACCACTTCTAATATTGCACACCAGGAAGCCCAGCCGAGCTGGTCATCCCACTAGGTTTCAGCTGACAGGTTCTAGGTTAAATTCCAGGTGGCCTCATTTTTATTTTTGTTGCTAGGAATTGTAGTGTGTTGTATGTTCCTATGACATTTGGATCCCATCATACCCTGTTGGACGGTCTCTGTTGACCTCCTGACCTACCTATTGGCCCCACTATCATAGGCACTAGCTAGAGCAGCTTGTGTCTATCTTTGGGCTGTTTTCTTTTGTCAAATAAAATTGCATAATCATAAATGTCATCATTTTCAATTGCTCATAACTAAATAACCGCGCACCGGATTAAAATGAGTTATATATGTAAACTGCTTAGAATTTCGTGTAGATTCACAATATAAAACTTTCACACATGATAGAAATTATTAAACTTGCTGTTTGCATTAATTTGCGTCAATGCCATGTTAGAATGATTTATTTCATAACTAAATAACCGTAGCTCCGAATTTAATGTTTCACATATGTAACTTCTCCAGAAAAATGTGTAGAATCACATGGCATAGTTTATTTTTCTATTTAAAAATATAAAATATTTTTAGGACAGCTCTGTACCTGTCGGCATTCTGGGAACGGGGGTACCCATACCTGCTTGCCTGCGGCCCAGGGCGTGGCTCACTTCATCAACCAAATAGGACCAGACGCGGTCCCACTCAAGAGAAGGCCCTCACGAGGTCCCTAGCCTTGCAAGGAAGAACAGCGACAACACCCTCGAAGGATGGGCTTCCTTAGGAACCCTCCGAAGCGGTGGAGATTTCTCTGCAAGGCCCGACCTCGGGACTCAAGGGTGATGCTGGGAAGGACACGCGGTCGTCAGTGCGCCAGGCGGCGCAGTTTCCTCTTTGGTGCAAAGGGAGCAAGGACATACGCGGGTTCCCAAAGCACCCCCGAAAGGTTTCCAGTCCAGTGCAATAAGACCACAACCACTCGCCCTGCATGGCATATGTCATCACTCAGCCCATCCCTGTGCCGTCGATAGCTACTTTGCAGGCGAAGACTGCCTCCGGGCAGGGCGAGCACGTACTGCTGTCGCCCTGCAAAATTGGCTGTTGTGGGATCCCTTCCCGCCATTGTGATAAGTGAAGAGGACCCGGGCCACCACTATAGATAGAAGATAGGCTACACCGTAGAGAGGGACACCCCTTGGTCCGATATGATCCACCACACAATCCATTCCACCACTCATCCACCACCAAGCCACAGAGGACCGCGAATACCTCAAGAAAGCCCTCAGCAGGCCCAAGAACATTGTACTATTTCATCCGCATCACCTCCTCAAGAGGCAATCCGCCAAAGAAGGAGTAGGGTATTACGCTTCGCAGCAGCCCGAACCTGGGTAAACTGTCGTGTTCATCTGCTTCCTCATCATCGTACGAGTTCGATGTTGTGTCCATCGAGTAGCGAGCTAGGGTGACGAAGCTTCAGGGATCTTCGTACACGCCCCTATGTTCGAATCTTAAGGGTATTAAGGAGCCCGAAATCCAACATTTGGCCCGCCAGGTAGGGGCGTGTCGAGGTCTTCTCCAAGATCTGTTCTTCCCAGGCTTCGCTGCTCCAATGGCCTACGCTCCACAAGTCCCTCCCCACCGTAGGGCCACCCCCGCCAGCGCTTGCATGCTCGGTGGATCACAGGCACCATCCTCCAGTCGTCACATCAAGCACTTCCTACGCCACATAGGAGCGGCTCGACCGTAGCCCGAGCCCATGCAGCACCGCGCATGGCCAAAGATCGACATCACCATTGGCCCCAATGACCACCCCAAGATGACGGCGGTTGCTGGAACGCTCACCCATGGTGTGCAAAGCAACCATATGCAGCGTCGCTGTCTCCAGGACCCTCATAGACGGTGATGTCGGCCTCAACCTCATCTCTATGGACGCCTTCAATGCGATGCAACTACCCCGTGACCAGATCGCGTCTTCAAGGCCCTTCTACGGTTGATCCGTCGTCCCCGTGGGGTGGGTGCACCTCCCCGTCACCTTCGGCACTCGCTCCAACTTCCACACCGAGCAGATCGACTTTGACGTTTCCCACATCCACCCCATGTACAAAGCGATACTCGGCTACCCCGCGCTCGCTCAGTTCATGGCGGCAATGCACCTGGGCTACAACATCGTCAAGATGCCTAGGAGCGGTGGCATCCTCACCTTCACCGGCGATGTCAAGGAGGCGTCACACTGCTCAATCTCTCCTACAAAGTCGCGCCTCTAGTACGCACTAGTGTCGAGAGCACCGCGCAAGTCATAGAGGACCAAGGGGACGCTTTCCCTGATGTCGCGCCCATAAAGAAGAGGTAGCTGCTCTTCCTGAGTCGAGTGGAGACGAAGTGGGTGCTGGTGGACGAAGGGAACCCTGGCCCCACCTTCACCATTGGCGCCAACTTACCCCAAGATCAAGAGGAGGCGTTGGTGGCATTCCACCGGGCAAACAAAGAAACGTTAGCATGCAGTGCCTCCGACCTAGTGGGAGTCCCAAGAGATGTGATCGAGCACCATCTCATGGTGTGCCCGAATGTGCGTCTGGTGAAGCAGAAGGCAAGAAGACAAGCCCCGGAGAAGCAGGTGTTCATTGCTCAGGAGGTCGGCAAGCTCAAGAAGGCGGGGGTCATTTGGGAGGTCTGCTACCCAGAGTGGGTGGAAAACCTAGTGGTCGTCCCGAAGAAGTGCGGGAAGGAGCGTATGTGCGTCGAATTCACAAGGCTCAAAAGGCCTGCCCTCAGGACCTGTTCCCACTGCCGCACATCGACCAGATTGTGGACCCACTCCTGAGTGTGACCTCCTGTGCTTCCTGGACGGCTTCTCGGGTTACCACCAGATCAAGATGGCGGTGGAGGATGTCGAGAAGACGGCCTTCCTTACTTCATGTGGGGTTTTCTGCTATACATGCATGTCCGTCGGGCTACGGAACACCGAGGCGACCTTCCAGTGGCTGATGCACATCGCCCTAGGGTCATAGCTTAGGAGAAATGCGGAAGCTTATGTCGATGACATCGTGGTCAAGTCCAGGGCCGCCAGCCTGAGGGAAGTGAGCTTGAAGCTCAACCCTGAGAAGTGCGTCCTCGGGGTTCCCTCAGGCAAACTTCTTGGTTTCCTAGTGTTGCAACAGGGAATCGAGGCGAATCCGGAGAAGGTCAAGGCCATCTGCAAGATGAGCCCGCCCTAGACCCTTAAGGAAATGCAGAAGCTAGCAGGATGTGTGACCTCCTTGGGGCGTTTCATCTCCAAGCTTGATGAGCTGTCCTTGCCGTTCTTCAAGATCATGAAGAGGAAGGGCCCTTTCGAATGGACCCTTGAGGCAGACGTGGACTTTAAAGAACTCAAGCCCTACCTCACCAGCCTGTCGGTCATGGTAGCACCTTGACCTCGGGAGCCCTTGTTGATGTACCTGGATGCCACCCCCACTCCGCTAGTGCTGCACTAGTGGCGGTCAGGGAGGAGTGGGTCGTCACGCGCGCCAAGACTGCAGGCGATGGCGGGCCCCCAACAGTAGGGCCAGAGGGCTCGCAGGATCCTCAGGAGCATGTTTCCCCTCAAGACGAAGAACCGAAGCTCCAAGCTATTCCGGTGGTCCCAGAAGCACCCTACCCTCTGGATCCCCAAGCTTCCCAAGCGGCTCCTTAGGCCCTCTACCCTCCCGAGGCCCAGGCCGCTCCCACGGTCTCCAAAGCACTCGGCCCTCATGAGGCTTCCTCTGCACCGGAGGCCCCCAAGGAGCCCAAGCATCCTGGGCCCATGGCGGAGCAGGGCACCACTAAGGGCTTTACTCTCGTCGAGCACCCAGTATACTATGTCAACACAGTGTTGTGGGATGTGTGCTCACGTTACCCCATGCAGCAGAAGCTCCTCCTAGCTCTCCTTGTCGCTTCGAGGAAACTGCACCATTACTTCCAAGGGCATCATATCAGGTTCGTCTTTGCTTACCCCTTGGAGAAAATCCTGAATAACCCCAACGCGGAGGGAAGAGTCGCCGAATGGAACATCAAACTACAGGCCTTCAACATCGAGTTCAACATGACATGGGTCATCAAAGGGGCACCCTAGCAGATTTTTTGGCGGAATGGACAGACGCCCCGGACAGGGGTCTTCACGGGAGTCAGTCCCTCGGTCCTGGCGATGAGGCACCAGAAGGACGGACCATGCATTTTGACGGAGCCTTTACGCGCAAGGGGGCTAGAGCTGGGGTCGTGCTCACTTCCCCGAAGGGAGACAAGCTCCGTTATGCTATGCAACTATCCTTCCATCATGGCGAGAAGGTCTCCAACAATATCGCGGAGTACGAGGGCCTCATCACCATCCTCAAGGCGGCGACAGCTCTAGGGATCCGGTGCCTCAACGTCAAGGGCAACTCCCACCTCCTCGTCAACTTCTCCAACAAGGAATACACACCCAAGGATGAGCACATGGAGGTATATTTGGAAGAGGTATGTAAGATCGAAAAAACATTTTCGGGGCTTGGAGTTGCAGCACATCCCGTGCAGCGCGAAGAAGGAAGCCGACGATATCGCCAAGAGGGCCTCCCACCACAAGCCCCAGGAGCTAGACGTCTTCGAGGAGCGGCTCTTCAAGCCCTTTGCGGCACCGCATGCAGAGAACCTGGCACCATAAGGGGAGGATCTCTCCCCAGCACTGACCTCGGAGGCTCCGCACTATGGCCTGGCCTCAGAAGCCTGACTGCTTCTAGCCCTGGAGCCTCAGGATGACAGCTAGTTGTCGGAGCTCGTGGCATATCTGCTTCATGGCACGTTGCGAGAGAAGGAGGAAGAGTGGAGCATGTGGCTCGACAGGCCACAGCCTACTACCTCTGAGACGGCGACTTGTACCGCAAGCTCCCTAATGACGTCGCGCTACTGTGCATCTCCAACGAGTAAGGATGCGAGCTGCTGGTTGACATCCATGGAGGAGACTGCGGGCATCACTCCTCTTCACGCATGCTGGTAGGGAAGGCGTTTCGATCGGGATTCTACTGGCCCTCAACACTTGACGACGCCATCGAGCTAGTCCGGTATTACGAGGGGTGCCAGTTTCATGCCAAGAAGATCCATCAACCCGTGCAAGGCCTCTAGACCATTCCAATCTCCTGGCTCTTTGCAGTCTAGGGGTTTGACAATCTGGGGCCTTTCCCGCGGGCAGCGGGCGGATACAGCTACCTCTGTGTCGCCATCGACATGTTCACCAAATGGGCGGAGGTGGATCCTGTTCGCACCATCACGGCCGGGTCGGACGTCAAGGTCATCAAGGGCCTCGTGAGCCGCGTCGGCGTCCCCAACCGCATCATCACCAACAACGGTTTGTAGTTCACAAGTAACCTCTTCAAAACCTATTGTGCTAACCTTGGTACGCAGATATGTTATGCCTCGGTGGCCTACCCAAGGAGCAATGGCCAGGCAGAGCGCGCCAACGTGGAAGTCTTATGGGGACTCAAGGTAAGGAGCTTCAAGAAGAAGCTTGAAGCCTGCGGCAAGGGTTGGACTGAAGAGCTTCAGTCGGTGTTGTGGTCCATCCGCACCACCCCGACTAAGCCCACCGGCGAAACCCCGTTCTTCCTCGTCTACGGAGCCGAAGCTATCATCCCCCACGAGATCAAGCACCGGTCCCCACGGGTCTTGGCATTTGACGAGGAGCGTCAGGATGCCGAGCGGGGAACATACCTCCTTCTCGGAGAGGAGGTGCGACGTCGGGCCTCGCTCCAAGCTGCGCGGTACCAGTAAGCCCTACGGCGCTACCACTACCGCAACATTCTCTACGGGACCCTCGAAGTCAGAGATCTCGTCCTGAGGCAGGTTCTCTCTAGGGAGGGCTTGCATAAGCTCTCGCCATGTGGGAGGGCCCGTTCAAGGTCTCTCACGTCTCCATGCCTGGCGCCGTGCGCTTGGAGACTTAGGATGGGGTCCCCATCTAGAATGCCTGGAACATCCAGCACCTACGAAAGTTCTACCCCTGACACTCTCACGTAATAATGAGAGGGATGTATATGCCCGGAGCCCCCCGAGGACGCGGAGGGGTTCCTACCATGTAATTTGGCAGCCACAGCCCGAAGCTGGCAGAGAAGACAACACTGTAAATCAATGGCTATGCCCATGCAACGTGGATGCCCTATGCTCAGCGCTAGGGGAATACGAAGCCCAATCTATGTGTCGGACACGGCCGTTATTTGCGTTTCTCTCGTTTGGATTTGCCAACCTTTATGAAATCAAACCCGGGGTCTTTCCAAATCGGTTTTTAGTCAAAAAGGTCAAAGATTTGTTTTCATTGCCATCTTTTATGTCGGTTTCTTCCTCCAAGTTAACCATTTGCCTGCTCCCCTCCCCCTTGTACCCCGCGAGCGGGGGCTGGCGGCACAGTGCTTACACCTCGCCAAGGCCTTCGCACCGGGGACCTTGCATGGTACTCACGGGCGGGTTTGTAGGCACATGCCGCCTCGTACTCACCCAGAGGCTCCATTCTCGGACCGACGCGCCATATTGGAAAGGAAACATTTTTTCTTCAAACAACGTGAGCGTCTAAGGGGGATCCTAAGCATCGCGCCTCAGGAGCCTTACCGATCACAATTTCCCTTGACCCTCCTGGTGTCGTCCTGGTTTCCATTCGGCATCAGGAGTGTCGTGGCCTTGCCCCGTGAAGTGCGTCCTTGGTTTTCAGTCATACCTAAAATGGTGGGGAAATGCACGGGACTGGGACCTATCGATGCAGGGCTAGTTGGACTACAACTACAAGCCTCAAGAAGCCTCGGGAAGCCCATCCTTCCCAAATTAGGAAGCAGGATTTTCGAGGGGGGGGCTTGAGTGTCCAAGGGGGCTCCTGAGCATCGTGCCTCAGGAGCCTTACCGGTCATAATGCCACCCGACTTCCTGGTGTCGTCCTTGGTTTCCAGTCGGCATCAGGAGTATCGGGGCCCCGCCTTGTTTGGAACATCCATGGTAAGATGGTCATACCCTGCGATGGTAGGGAAATGTGCGGGACTGGGAACTGCTGACGTAGAGCTGCTTGAGTGTTAAAGGGGGCTCCTGAGCATCGCGCCTCAGGAGCCTTACCGGTTATAAGGCCACTCGACCCCCCTGGTGTCGTCCTTGGTTTCCAGTCGGCATCAGGAGTGTCGGGGCCCCGCCTCGTGAGGAGCATCCAGGGTAAGATGGTCGCACCCCGTGATGGTAGGGAAATGCGCAGGACTGGGACCTGCAGACACAAGGTGTCGTAAGAGCCCCCAACTTGCCTCAATCGCAAGAAGAAGAAGTCGACCGGGTGAACGGACCCTCCAGGCACCACAGCCGCACCCCACAACCCAAAAGCCTACCACGGGCCTCCCTTAGTTCTTGTGTTGCAGGTGCAAAAGAAAATGAGGAGAAAGAAAGTGAGAAGCCGCACGGGGGTTGTTGCCTCAGGAGCCCGATGCCGGCGCACCGATGTTCAGTCGGTGTCCTCCTCCTCCTTCACGACACCGCGGAAGCATCCCGGGGCGGACGTCCCCGGAGCGGGAGAACGGGGCCGTAGCGGCGGACTACCTTCCGAGACCCGGGCATGTCGGCGTGGTGGTGCGCCATAGCTGACGTCGCTTCTGTCGCTCGGGCTCCCCTCAGAGTGGGTGTCGCTGCTGCTAGAGGCGCGACACCCGTCATGAAGGGAAAGCTCATCTCCAGGACCGCCGTGGCCAACGTCCTCCGGGCAGCACCCCAGGCGCTCGGCCTCACTCTCGAAGATCTTGACAAAGAGTGTCGCCTCTCCATCACTTGAAGTGGAAGATGCGCCTCCCCCTCAGGCCATGGGCATGGGCGAACGTTTGCCACCCGCATTTCAGGTACACGTAGCCTTCGGGGCTACCTCAAGCTCCGCCCAGGATGCCCCGTTGCAGCAGCCGTCGGCCTGTGGCCAAAGGCTAGAAAGCCTTCCAGCCGGCAGGGCCCTCGCGAAGATGTTCGGAAGCTCGAACCAAGGGGCTTCTGGCATGTCCTCCCATGTCACGAATTCAAGGGACGAGTCGGCCAAATCGAGCCGTGGGCGCGGCAGCCAGGTAGCCATCACCGCCCTCCCACCTCGGCCGCCACCGCGTTGACCGCCGCGGCTGCACGCACTGGACAGCATTCAACCGCGGCTGCCATGGCATGTTGGTGCGCGGTTGCACTCACCGGGAGCCTCCGCTGGCGTCACGGCATATTTATGCGGGCGACCACGGCCCCTCCGGTGCGACGGGGCGGCAGGGCAATCCCTGGAAGCCTTCCTCTTCTCTAAAGTCAAAAATGTCCTCATCGACGCCATTGCTGGGAGGGGACAGTTTGAGAGATGTTGAGGCAGAGAAGACAAACATGGGTGAAGGTTTCTCGCCCTCGCCAGTTTATATACAGCCAAAGACCACACAGCATTCCCTTGCGTTCCGAGGGTGCGCGGCCCATCGAAGAGTCACATCCGCGTGGCCCGGAGCAGCAGCAGCATTTAATGTGAAGCAACGATGACCGGCGCGGCGCCCATGCATAAATCCATTTGACTAGGTTCGGTTCTGGATGCCCTTGGGGAGCAGAGGCGCCACCACCGAGGCGTTTGACACGTGCCAAGCCTGGACCGAAGGCGTTTGGGGCCCACAGCACTTTGGGCCGTCCTCCAGGCTTTGCTCGTAAGCCAGCTCGAGTGCGGCTTGGGCCTGGGGACTACCGTCGGCATTTTGGGAACGGGGCTACCAAGACCTGCCTGCCTGCAGCCCAGGGCGTGGCCCACTTCATCAACCAAATAGGACCAGGCATGGTCCCACTCAAGACAAGGACCTCGCGAGGGCCCTAACCTCGCAAGGAAGAACAGCGACAAGACTCACGAAGGATGGGCATCCTCAGAACCCCTCCAGATTTGCAGAGATTTCTATGCAAGGCCCGGCCTCAGAAGTCAAGGGTGACGCAGGGAAGGGCAGGCGGGCGTCAATGCGCTAGGCGCGCAGTTTCATCTTTGGTGCAAAGGGAGCAAGGACATAAGCGGGTTACCAAAGGACCCCCCAAGGTTTCCATTCTAGTGCAAGAAGACCACAACCACTCGCCCCGCAGGGCAGATGTCATCGTTGAGCCCATCCCTGCGATGTCGACAGCTACTTTGCAGGCGAAGACCGCCTTTGGGTAGGGCGAGCATGTACTGATGTCCCCCTTCAAAATAAACTGTTGTGGGATCCCATCCCGCCTTTGTGATAAGGGAAGAGGACCCGGGCCACTACTATATATAGAAGATAGGCTGCACCATAGAGAGGGACACCCCTTGGACTGATCAGATCCACCACACAATCAATTCCAGCAATCATCCACCACCAAGCCACAGAGGGCCTCGAACACCTCAATAGTGCCCTCAGGAGGCCCAAGAACATTGTACTATTTCATCCACATCACCTCCTCGAGAGGCAATCCACCAAAGCAGGAGTAGGGTATTACGCTTCGAAGCGTCCCGAACCTGGGTAAATTGCCGTGTTCCTCTTCTTCCTCGTAATCGTCTGAGTTCGATATTGTGTCCATCGAGTAGCGTGCTAGTGTGATGAGGCTGCAAGGATCTTTGCACACGCCCCTGTGTTCGAATCTTCAGGGTTGTGCGGAGCTCGAAATCAGACAGTACCAAATTCATATTATGCTTATGGCTATATGTTGCTCCTGGCCTCATTTAAAATGCGTAGATGTTGTAGTTGTGTATGCTTCACCATTTTTCATGTTAACAACATTTAACATTGATGTGTACCTAAAGGGAGTGAACTAAATAATTCAAATATGGAGTTTCGTTAATATGCAACTCGTTGCATATTGAGCTTCACTTAATGTGTATGAGTTGTTTGATGTGCTTTGCTTCCAGCCTCATTTAAAATGCGTAGATGTTGTAGTTGTGTATGCTTCACCGTTTTTCATGTTAACAACATTTAACATTTATGTGTACCTATAGGGAGTGAACTAAATAACTCAAATATGGAGTTCCATTAATATGCAACTCGTTGCATATTGAGCTTCACTTAATGTGTAGGAGTTGTTTGATGTGCTTTGTTATGCCTTGCATAATTAAACCAGACATGCATCATATTTGTTTGCCCATTATATCATGCATATGTGTGGTGTACCATATGTTGATTGGTATTTTTGGATTGCTTCTTCTCGATAGAGTTCTGAAAGCGTTCGGAGTGTAAGGATTGGCTCGACTACGCCTGTCGGGTATATACCCCACGGTGTGACCCGATAGACAATTATGACCCGTCAGACAATTATGACCCGGCTGAAAGTTAAAGTTCCGAAGACGAGTCCCTGAAGATGAGTCCTTGAAGATGAGTCTTGAAGATAAGCCCTAGTTGTAAGCCGCTCGGCGTAAGTAGCCCGGCGTAAGCCGCCCGGTTCTAAGCTTCCCGGTTCTAAGCTGCAAGGTTAAGCCGCCAGGTGTAAGTCGCCCGTCGTAAGCCGCCCGGTTGTAAGCTGCCCGGTGTAAGCCGTCTGTCTAAGATAAGAAGCCCAGGACTCAGAAGCCCATGAAGAGAAGCCCACAATGGGAAGTCATAATAGGTTAAGTCTCAATCCGACTTAGACTCTAGATGTAAGCCGCCCCTTCAACTTATATAAGGAGGGCCAGGTCGCCCCGAGAGGGTGAGGTTTTTTAGACGTCTCAATAGACAGATCTTAGATAGACAAGTCATGAGAGATAGACAGATTAGTGACACTCGAAATTAGAGGTAGCGATTCCGCACCCTTGTAACCGAGATTGTCGTCATCATCATCAATACTAGACAAGTAGGATGTAGGCTTTTACCTCCATCGGAGGGGCCGAACCTGGGTAAACTTGCGTCTCTCGATTCCGACCAACCCCTTCAAGCCACCACATAGTTGCGCTTATGCCCCGAACCTAAGTCCGTTCACCCGAACATCTGTCATGACAAATCCATGACAGTTGGCGCCCATCATGGGGCCCACACAGTGATGTTGAATTCTTAGAGGGATCTCTCCCAGGGGTCGAGAGCTTCACAATTTTCGGGATGAAGAAGACCTAGCTCAGAAGAATCTATGTCAGCTTCAACTTTATCAGTCCAGATTTACAATCTGTGCGATTTAAGTGTGAAAAAATATAATAAGGTTGTGGTTTCTTGTCCGACGCCGGTCAGCGATTTTCTCGATTGTTTTCAAGTCACCAGGACTAATAGTCGTACTACAATTATACGTCTCCAGGAGACCTCCTGTTACTCTATACGTTGACCAGATCAAAAAAGGGAGAGAAGAAGATAGAAAGAGAAGTAGGCCGACTCGGACTCAATTTCCTCCGCTCCAGCTCACCTCGCCTCCACAACAGCAGGACTTTGACCCTGCCCTCACTCGCCACTATGGTTTGCCCCGATCGCGTTTTGACCTGTTCGCCTCTGTTGAGAGCCGCCTTGCGCTGCCTCCGAAACGCCTCGGGCCTGAGCCACCACAAGCCGCACCGGCCGCCTAGGAGTCACCTGTGGCTCGAAGCCGCCCTGCATGAGCCTATGCCCATGTTGGTTCTTCCTTGCCCCGTCGTTGCGCTACTAACGCCTTGCGCCCGCCTCGACGTCACGGAATCACCTCGAGTTGGCCTCGTCTCCGCTACATCGACTACCTCCCTCTGCATGCCAGCCATGCTGTCGCCGCGTTGCCATAGACCCGTCGGGGTGCTCCTCTTTAAGCCATCATCGCCGGTGCACCAAGTCGTCGTCGGGTCTCATCTCTGAAACACGCCTGCTCGCCTCCGTTGTGAGCCGCCACGCGTTCGGCTTGCTCCATCTCGCCCCGCACTCTCACGTTGTCGTCTCAGCTCCATCTTCATAGTGGACGAGCCTCCGCCATGGGTCACCGGCGCGCCTCCTTGTTGCTTTGTTCTGAGCCGCTCCGCCTTCCACCGTAGGTCGACGCCTCTAAGCCACCTTGGCCGCGGCTTCCGCCACCGCCATGAGTCGGCACCTCCTCACCTCACCTCATGTGCCCATACAGGCCAGCCGCCGCCTCGCCCACTTCATCCCGCCTCCGCTGCGCTAGCCGCGGCTTCTCCCCGCCGTGGGCGGTCCCTCGGGAGATGCTCCGAAGGTTAGTCGACCGCCGTGAGCCGCCGCTCAGAACCCGTCGCCACTAAGGCGCTGGACAAGCCGCCCCAGCCTCTCCTCGCTGAGCCGCCCCCTTATAGGATCGAAAGTAGGTATAGAGGGTATTCTTTGCCGACTTCTCCATAGCAGCTTCCGATGTCTTCTACTCGATAAATGTGTCCCAGTGATTCCTTACCTTCTCGTATATTCTTCTGAATTCGGGCGCCTTCTTGCCTCTAGCGTTTTACTCGATCCATAATCTTTTCTTCCAAGTCTGGAACGCGCCGGCCATCTTATGTAGAGCAAACTCATTGATTTTGTCCCTTTGGCGCTCCGAGAGAGAATCTGGTAGGATGAAATGCTCAATGAGATCTCGCCAAATGGCATCTTTAATTCTTTTATTTACATAATTCACTCCAGGTTTTGGTTTGTTTGGTCGAATCCATTCTTGCATTGTGATCGGGACTCCGTACCTAACAACCACTCCGCATTGACACGCAAATGTCTTAGCATTGGCTTCAGGGTGAGTCAGTGCGCTATCATGTTTGAAAGCATCAAGATTGAGCTTTACATTGCCGTCCAATATTTTTGCACCACCTCATACCTTTCTACTAGATTGGCTCGATCTGGAGGGATGATAATTAAAAGAAGATAGATTTGTTAATATATATATACAAATCAAATAATACACATGTAATGATCACCAGAGGATAATATGTGTATATACCTCACCGGACATTGTTAGTTGTTCCGGATTTTGGAACATAAGTTGTTCTTCCTCGGCCTCACATCCATCACCATAATCATTCAGAAATTGTGAGTCGTCATCATCATGTGATTCACCCAGAAGGTCCATTAGGTTTTCGGAGCAGTGTATCATGTCGAAGATGTCCTCTTCATGACCTCTACCGGTATTGTCCATAGCTTAATAACTAATCCATGATAATATAGATAAAACAAATTAGTATTAAAATTAGCATGCATTCAAGAAGCAAAATAACTGATAGTTAATTAATAATGCATCATCAAATACATATATAGTAGTTCTTACAAAAGATCTCATCTCATAATCTTGGATAATTGTTAATACATCGGCTAATCCATCGATCTAGCTAATACATCATAATAATACATATACAGTAGCTAATATATCAATCTAGATAGAACCCTAGCGCCCGTAGGCGGGCGGTGGACACCCAAAGACAAGGAACCATCACAGGAACATTGCTCCAGTGAGATCGCTGAAGAATCTGCCAGCTATTGTCGGACCTGGCCTCCAAAGCTGTCATGTAGCGACGGACGTGCTCGTTCTCCTTGCTCACATGGTACTGTACCACCTCCGCGGGAGACTCAAGCCTCCGAATCGTCCGTGGTCCATGCGCCGCCACCACAGAACCTCCGGGTCAACAACGGGCTGGCTCCTCACCAAATTGCGCCGCCCGGAAGGTAGCACCTCCCAGTACCAGCACGGCGGAGCCCAGTCCTAGACAGGGCCCCTCGGCTCAAGCAAGTGACCTCCTCCACCGACTCAACGATGAGGATGCGGGATCGGCATCGACAACGTCGATAAGAAACACTTAATTATGAAAACAAATTAAACAAAACTTAGCAAAATTAACACTTAGCATCTAACAAATGAAACGGATGGGAATAAAATTCGGGAATGTTTTCACGAAGTCTACATATGAACATTTTCTATATACATCAATCCATCCCTCTATACATACATACATACATGGAGAAAAAAATCTATGAACAAAAAAATCATCATTACAAAATTTTGTATATATATACATCCATCTAAACATCCATCTAACATCTCTATCTATCCAAAGCTCTAATGCAAAAAAATGAACTCCAATGCAAATAAAATCTAAACATCCATCTAACATCTATATCTATACATCTAACATCTCTGTCTATCCATCTAACATATCTGTCGGAGCCGGCTCCTATGACGTGCGGCAGCCTGCCGTTCGGCCACTGACATGTGGGCCAGGTTGCCGCGCGGGCCCACATGCTAGTGGCCGAACGACAGGGTGCCGCGCGGCAGGGGATCCTCATCCATATCTATCTAAAAACTTTGCCACAACATATCTATCTAAAAATCTGAACATCCATCTAACAACTTTGACACAACATATCTATCTATCCATCTAAAATTCCTGAAATTCCTAAAATTCCTAAAATTCCAGCATCTAATCCATAGTTAAATTCCTAAAAATCAGCTTTTGCATCATAGTACATTTTCGCAAGGCTCGTCAGGGCTCACCGGCGAGATGGATCGTCAGGGCTCGTCGGGGCGGGCCGGCGGGACGACGCGTTGGGGGAGGGCTCGGCGACGGTGTCGGGGGCGGCGACGAGGAGCGGACTCGGGGAGGAGGGAGAGGAAGTCAGGCGACGGCATCGCGAGCAGGGCTCGGGGATGGCTCGGAGGCGACGGCGTCGGGCAGGGCTCGGGGACGTTGTCGGGGGCGGCAACAAGGAGTTGGCTCGGGGAGGAGGGCGAGGAGGTCCAGCGACAAGGACAACGGATTCCGGCAGCCTGGCGGTGGCGCAAATAATCTTCTCCCGGTGCATGGCTCGGCCCGGGACGAGGCCTTCACTATTTATACGTGGAGGACCTTTAGTACCGGTGCGTGGCTCGCACCGGTACTAAATGGGTCTTTAGTACCGGTGCGAGCCATGCACCGGTACTAAAGATCCACCCCAAAATATGTGCGGGGTGGTGGACCTTTAGTACCGGTGTGTGGCTCGCACCGGTACTAAAGGTTTTTTAATTCATTATTAATTATTATTTTCAGAAAAGCCCCTAAACTTTAGAAAATCATAGAAAAAAATCTATGACTCCAAAGGAAATAAATAATATATGAAAAAATATCAGAAAAATATAAAGAATCTGTTTATGGCACTTCCATACATGTTTGAACAACTTAAACTTCTGTATAAGACAATTTGATTAAATGGCATTTGAAATGTCATATCTCGAGTTTGAAAAGCTGTACAAATAAACTCTGAAAAGTTTGTAATTTGGCATGACATCATAATTTCACCCACATAGCAACTTCTAAAGAGTTGAGAGGGTTACGGCAAAAACTGGATGCACTTCGTGTACAAATTGGACAATCTCTTTCGAAGGATGAGGGTTTCGGACGAAAACTCATTTATTACAAAGGGATTTCATTTTTAATAACTTATTTTAACTTCATACTTTTTGTGTGTTCAATATGCACCATTCAAAGGCACATCATCAATTTTCAACCCTTTCTGACTTCATTTTATATTTTTCTTGCATTTAATGATTTATTTTGAGCTAAATGACCCTGAATTTGAAAAGGAGTACAAATGAACTCTGAAAAGGTTTTACCTTGGCATGACATTATAATTTCACCCACATAGCAACTTCCAAAGAGTTGATAGGGTTACGGCAAAAACTGGATGCACTTTGTGTACAAATTGGACAATCTCTTTCGAAGTATGAGGGTTTCGGACGAAAACTCATCTATTACAAAGGGATTTCATTTTTAATAACTTAATTTAACTCCATACTTTTTGTGTGTTCAATATGCACCATTCAAAGGCACATCACCAATTTTCAACCCTTTTTGACTTCATTTGATATTTTTCATGCATTTAATGATTTATTTTGAGCTAAATGACCCTGAATTTGAAAAGCATTACAAATGAACTCTGAAAAGGTTGTAACTTGGCATGCCATCATAATTTCACCCACATAGCAACTTCTAAAGAGTTGAGAGGGTTACGGTAAGAACTAGATTCACTTCGTGTACAAACTCTTACAAAGATACCATGCTAGAAAATGCATGCATGTCCTTCACATAGAAAGTGATGACGGTGAAGCCGGTCACATCCCAGAGTGGGATCTCGCAGTGCAAGACTTTTTTTGCATGTTTGTCACTTGCTTATGATTGCGCCGTAACCATGGAGAATCTTCATTATTTAGCAGGATGCTTGCGTAAGTCTTCACTCTCAAGGGAGGGATTTCATGAAACTTTTCATAATCTTCTGACATGTTTGTCTTGTCCTCCACTCCCACAATGTTTCTTTTCCCTGAAAGAGATATGTGCTGCTTTGGCTCATCATATGATGTATTCGCTTCCTTATCTTTTTCTCTCCTCGGTTTGCTAGACATGTCCTTCACATAGAAAACCTGAGCCACATCATTGGCTAGGACGAATGAGTCGTCTGTGTACCCAAGATTGTTGAGATCCACTGTTGTCATTCCGTACAGCGGGTCTACCTATACCCCGCCTCCAGTATATTTGACCCATTTACACCGAAACAAAGGGACCTTAAGATCAGGTGCATAGTCAAGTTCCCATATCTCCTCTATGTAACCATAATATGTGTCTTGAAAGTTGGTTGCATCATAGCGGACACCACTATTTTGGTTGGTGCTCTTTTTATCTTGGGCGATCATGTAAAATGTATTCCCATTTATCTCGTACCCTTTGAAAGTCATTACAGTCGAACTTGGTGTGTTGGCTAACCAGTACAGTCCATCTGGAACATCGTTGTCATTGATGAGCATTGTTTGCAACCAACCGGCGAAAGTCTCCATGTGTTTACGTTCAATCTAGGGCTCAGACTGCTCTGGGTTCTTGGACCGTACAATATCCTTGTGTTCCTCGATATATGGAGTCACCAAGGTGGAATTTTGTAGAACCGTGTAGTGTGCTTGAGTGAAAGAATGTCTGGCCATATTTATTGCTTCTTTATTTCCTAGTGTGCCTTTTCCACCCAGTATCCCCTCATGCCGCGATTCGGGAAGACCAATCGGCTTAATGTCAGGAACAAAGTCAACATTAAACTCAATAACCTCCTCTGTTCCAAATCCCTTGGCGATGCTTCCTTCTGGCCTAGCACGATTATGAACATATTTCTTTCAGACTCCCATGAACCTCTCGAAGGGGAACATATTGTGTAGAAATACAAGACCCAGAATGTTAATCTCTTCGACTAGGTGAACTAGAATGTGTGTCATAATATTGAAGAAGTATGGAGGGAACACCAACTCGAAACTGAAAGACATTGGACCAGGTCGTTCTGTAACCTTGTAGGATTTCTGGATCGATTACCTTCTGAGAAATTGCATTGAGGAATGTGCATTGCTTCTCACTGGCTAATCGAACATTTTCCGATAGAATCCCCCTAAGTGTAATCGGAAGTAATTGCGTCATAATCACGTGCAAGTCATGAGACTTTAGATTTTGAAATTTTTTCTCTGCCATATTTTTTATTCCCTTTATATTCGATGAGAAGCCAGACGGGACCTTGATACTGAGTAGGCATTCAAAGAATATTTCCTTCTCTTCTTTCGTAAGAGCGTAGCTAGCAGGACCTTGATACTGCTTTGGAGGCATGTCGTCTTTTTCGTTAATTCTTTGCTTGTCCTCCCATGCCTCCGTTGTATATTTTGTCCTTCCATACACGCCCAAGAAGCCTAGCAGGTTCACACAAAGATTCTTCGTCACGTCCATCACGTCAATTGCATTGCGAACCTCTAGGGCTTTCCAATATTCAAGTTCCCAGAATATAGATTTCTTCTTCCACATGGGTGTGTGCCCGCTGGCGTCATTCGGAAGAGATTGTCTGCCAAGACCCTTTCCAAAGATTACCTCTAAATCCTTGACCATGTCAAATATATATTCACAAGTATGGAGGCTAGGATTCTTCCGGTTATCTGGTTCACCTTTGAAATGGTTGCCTACCTTTCTTAAGATATGCTTCATCGATAGAAATCGACGATGTCCCATGTATACATTCTTATTACATTTATCCAAATATATACTTTCAGTATCATCTAAACAGTGCGTGCATGCATTGTATCCCTTGTTTGTATGTCCTGAAAGGTTACTAAGAACAGGCCAATCATTGATGGTTACAAACAGCAACGCTCGTAGGTTAATTTCCTTATGTGTGTGCGCATCCCACACACGTACACCTAGTTTTTTCCACAACTGTAGAAGTTCATCAACTAGTGGCCTTAGGTATACATCAATGTCATTGCCGGGTTGCTTAGGGTCTTGGATGAGCACTGGCATCATAATGCACTTCCACTTCGTTGTGTCAGCTGCAAAGTCCTCGAACTCCCTCTCGATATTTCTCCACAGCGACCCATCAGCGGGTGCTCTCAACATCCCGTCTTTCTTATGTTCTTCTTTGTGCCATCGCAACAACTTGGCATGCTCTTTGTTTTGGAACAAACGTTTCAACCATGGTATTATAGGAGCATACCACATCACCTTCGCAGGAACCCTCTTCCTGCGGCATTCGCCCTCCACATCACCAGGGTCATCGCGGGGGACTTATAGAGCAGTGCACCGCATACCGGGCATGCATCCAAATTCTCGTACTCCTCACCGCGGTAGAGGATGCAGTCATTAGGGCATGCATGTATCTTCTATACCTCTAATCCTAGAGGGCATACAACCTTCTTTGCTTCATATGTACTTTCAGGCAATTCATTATCCTTTGGAAGCATCTTCTTTATCATTATCGGCAATTCTTGAAATCCCTTGTCAGTTACACCATTCTTCGCCTTCCATTGCAGCAATTCCAACGTGGTACCCAGATTTTTCTCGTCATCTTAACAATTTGGATACAATAATTTCTTGTGATCCTCTGACATGTGTTTCAACTTCAACCTCTCCTTGTCACTTTTGCAGTTTCTCTTTGCATCAGCAATGACCCGACCCAAATCATCAGCGGGCTCATCTGATGCCTCTTCTTCAGCTTCCCCCATTGTTGTATCGGCGAAAGGATAGTTGTCATCATCCTCTTATTCTTCATTGTCTTCCATTATGACCCCTATTTCTCCATGCTTGGTCCAACAACTATAGCCAGACATGTAACCCAACTTCAGCACGTGGTAGTGAAGGGTTTTTGAGGTAGAGTAATTCCTATCATTCTTACAGTCATGACAAGGACAACACATGAAACCATTCTGCTTGTTTGCCTCAGCCACACAAATAAAATCATGCAGGCCATTAAGAAACCCTGGACTTAGTCGGTCATCGTACATCCATTTCCGGCTCATGTCTACTACACAACATCGAAATGACCAAATTCTTCATCATCACATTACAACCAAAGTAGAGCTAGAAGTGACCAAATGTTATTACTGCAAATAATAGATACTTATAGTTCATACATACATCTCATAAAACAACATACAACTATCTAAAACATGTAAATGCAACAACAAATGCGATCATAATCACAACTAAGGTAACAATTGAGCCAACGGCATAATGATACCAAGCCTCTTTATCAATGGCATATTTTCTAATCTTTCTAAGCTTCCAGTGCATTCCATCCATCTTGTTCTTGTGATCATCAACAATATCGGCAACATGCAACTCCAATCCCATCTTCTCATCTTCAGTTCTTTTCAATTTTTCTCTCAAATGATCAATTTCTTTTTCGAGCAGAATTGCATAGTTAGTTGGAATTTCTGGTTCAACTACTTCCTATAGATAAAAACATCTACGTCAATTTGGTGGCATAATTAATTGTCATAGACATTAGATGATGTGTGAAATAGTTATAAAATATAACGACATACCACATCTGAATCATAGACTGGACGAGGGCCGACGTGGGCGGATACCATAACCATGACACTACAGAATAACTAACAATAATACAAGTAATTAAATCGTACACGCAGCTATCTAAATCATACAAGTAATTTTTTTAACAAAAAGGTTTTAATAAGAACAAGAGGCTCACCAAGGTGGCCGGTGCCGCGACGAGACGGTGCGGACGATCGACGGTGGTTAGGACGGGGATGAGAAGGCACCAAATAAACCGCACCTAATCATATGCAACCTAACAAGTTAATTTGAGATCAGATTGCATATAAATCAAATAAACTCCCACATAATGATCACTCCTCCAAAACATAGCTAAAACCCACAGATCACATATCTTTGAGCATACCACAAGCTAATCTAGCAATGAGAGATGAAGGGGCAAAGTTGCTAACCTTTGTGAACACTTGGATAGATGGGGTGCCTTTAAATCTTGACAAATCCTTGATAAAATGGAGGATGAGCTTCGAGAAAGAAGAAGAGCAGGGGAGAAAACAAAGAAATGAGAGCCCCTTCGATCGGCTGTGGAGGAAGCATATATATATAGGAAGTCTTTAGTACCGGTTCATGTCACCAACCGGTACTAAAGAGGCACGCGGGGCCCAAGTCTGACCAAAATCCTTCCACACCCCCTTTAGTACCGGCTCGTGACATGAACCGGTACTAAAGATCCCTCACGAGCCAGTACTAAAGGTCTCCCTGCTCCTAGCCGTTGGAGCCGGCACGAACCGGGACTAATACCATCTTTAGTACCGGCTCGTAACCAGACCAGGACTAATGCTTGGGACGAAATGTCTATTTTCTACTAGTGGGAGAGTTAGACGAGTTATCCGGCAGCACGACGGCGTTGCGGCGATGGTGGTGGAGTTACTCCAGCAGGGCTTCGCCTAAGCACAGCTGAAAATCGATCTAGAGGAGAAACTGTGACCTAGAGGAGAGGTAGCACGTGGCTGTTTTTATGTGTCCAAAAAAACCTCAAACCTCTATTATATCGGAGGAGGGGAGGAGGAGGCTTGGCCCCAAGGGTCCAGCCCTTTGCTTCGTCCAAAGTGGGAGGGAGGAGTCCTCCTCCTCTACTCCTAGTAGGATTAGGACTCCTCCTTTCCCACTTTTGCCTTCCTTCCACCCTAACGTTTGCTTCCCCAACCACATCGGCTTCCTGTGGGCCTTTGTACAGACCACTAAGGGATAGTATTCCTTCTCCCACATCCCATGTAGTCTCTTGGGTCGAAATACCCCTCCCGATGGTCCCCCGGTACCCTCCGGGCACTCTCGGTACACTACCAATGAGCCCGAAACTTTTCCGGTGACCAAAATAGGACTTCCTATATATCAATCTTTACCTACGGACCATTCTGGAGCTCCTTGTAACGTCCGGGATCTCATCCGGCACTCCAAACAACCTTCGATCACCACCATACATAACTCTATACTATTGAAACATCACCGAACCTTAAGTGTGCAAACCCTGTGGGTTTGAGAACTATGTAGACATGAACGAGACACCTCTACGGTCAATAAAAAATAGCAGGACATGGATGCCCATATTGATTCCAACACATTCTACGAAGATCTTTATCGGTGAAACCTTTGTGTCAAGGATTCAGTTATGATGTTCCCTTTGTTCTTCGGTATGTTACTTTCCCATTCGATCGTCGGTATCTTCATACCCAGTTAAATCTCGTTGTAGGAAAGTCTCCTTACTCATTCCGTAACATAAGATCATGTGTCTAACAGTTAGTCACATTGCTTTAAAGGCTTATTGTGATGTTGTATTACTGAGTGGGCCCCGAGACACCTCTCTGTCACACGGAGTAACAAATCCCAGTGTTGATCCATGCTAACCCAGCAGACACCCTCGGAGATACCTGTAGAGCACCTCTATAGTCACCCAGTTACGTTGCAATGTTTGATATGCACAAGGCACTCCTCCAGTGTCCGTGAGTTGCATGATCTCATGATCATAGGAACATATACTTGACATGTAAAAAACGGTAGCAATAAACTGACACAATCATATGCTACGTTTATAATTTGGGTCTTGTCCATCCCATCATTCTCCTAATGACATATCAGGTCAATGGCTAGGAAACCTTGACCATCTTTGATCAATGAGCTAGTTCACTAGAGGCACACTAGGGACAAAGTGTTGTCTATATATCCACACATGCAATGTGTTTCAAATCAATACAATTATAGCATGGATAATAAACAATTATAAAGAACAAGGAAATATAATAATAACCATTTTATTATTGCCTCTAGGGCATATATCCAACAGTGGGAGCGTTTGTCGGTTGGACGTCCTGAAAGGGACACCAAAAAGCCGGTACCGTGGGTAGGCCTTGATGATGAAGACCCGATACCATGGGAACACAAAGGATCTTCTCGACTCCCCACTATGGCATTCTCCTAGGACAAAGGATCTTCTCGACTCCCCACTTGATGATAAAATGTTCGGGAGAAAGCAAAAGTCCTTGTACATGAGCTTCATAAACGAGATTAACAACCTGACATATCGTCGAGTATATATACCCATCATTTTATGTCAGCTAATCATGGAAAACATTGGATCAACTAACTGGCTCTTTTACAGGTTAACTAGAGGCCTTACGAGGCACATAGGGGTTTTCCGTTGAACGAGACGTGTATGAGGGACCACCATCTTTGGCGGATCAGGTGCCCCCTCATATGCATTTTTGTTGTCGAGTCGCATCTACCGCATCGAGTGGCGTCAGAATTTGGTAGGAGGCAACTCACCTCATCGGCAAACGCAAGCACGGGTGGATTTGAGATCCACGAGTGAGTTACATAACCAAAGCTATTTTAACCAACGATATACATTTTTTTTCTTATTCTTTGTTGTTTCTTGTTCGACGCAGGTTTAGCCGACAGAATAATCAGAGTTTGGTTGAGTGGGGACAACACCATGTAACATATGTCAAGATGTGGATGGAGAAGGAAAGTTACATGGAGACCAATATGACATGGTCTAATATGAGGGAATTCAAAGAAACACATCTGGAATGGTATGACAACAGAACGTGTTATCGGTTGCATTTGAGACCAAGGTGGACTGACGCAGATCTCGCTGAAGCCCTTCAAGACAGTGACGCGGAAGATGAGTACGACATCATGGTGAGAAGTACACAAGGTGCACATAGAGAGTACGCGCCCATGACTGACCGAGTGGTAAGTCTTTTGACCTTGTTTGACCTCAAATTATGTCGAGAATGGTTTTGAAATCATGCACACTTTTGACCTCATTTTATTTTTAGACTTGTGAGCTTAACAGAAGTATCATCGAAGGCTCGAATGCACTCCTGCAGCCCGAGCCTGCACTGAGGGACACCATGAAAGTAAGCAGTTTAACTACTTATCCTACTGTTTACTTTACAAATGTTTATCTTTCTTGAAATGTGTTCAAATGTTGTCATCTTAGCGCTTCATAACATGCTGCCGGAGGATAGTCACCATGCTTGGGTGTGTAGCCCCTGCCAACATTTATGTGCATGTTCCTGGCACATCCATGGAGGAAAGTGGAGTTGCCGCTTCTTCTAGACATGCTCGTGCATCTAATACGCAGATCGACGTATCTGACGAAGAAGAGGAGGACTCATAGGAGTAGGGTGCAGAGGATATGAACATCTCACACATGTCGGATGCACCACCGGTTTCCTAGCCGAAAAGGTCTTCACACCCTCATTCGTATGTATTTCCCCGAGATCCATTTCAAAAAGATTTGCCTCGTCGCCACAAGAAAACTGTTAGTAAGGGGGCTCAAAGAGAGGAAGAAGGTGATGCGGGTGGTTAATGACTGTTTAGTTTATCGCTACGTTGGGGGTGTTGAACTTTTACTATTTCATCATGTTGAATTTGCAACTACTTGTTTAGCTTGTTGTTGAACTTCTATTGTCATGTAGAACTCTAATGTGCTATGGTCATGCTGAACTATATATTTCTGTCAATTAAGATGCATATTAACTGTTGTGTACAATCAAATTGTTGTTGTGCACCTTGCTGTTGTGCACTTGGATAGCAAAGGATCCTACCCCATATAGAGCGATGGTGGGGCACTAGAGCCTACCGCCAGAGTGGGTGGCGGTTGGGTACTAGAGCCTACCGTCGCTGGCAGTGGCGGTAGGGGGTTGGATCCCTTTTAAGTTGCTGGCAATGCCCACCCACTCCTAGCCACTCATTTGCTACATGATTCATCCTCCCTGAGCTCTTCCCTTCTCTTGCACCTCACCCTCCCCTCAATCCCCCCCCCCAAATCAGTATACGTTCTTTGAGGATTTTCTGGTGGATCTGGGCTATTTTCCTTGGGCAAGGTGTCTCCCCCCTAACTAACTTTTTTCTGCATTCCATCATCTCGTATGGCTTTGTTGTTGGCTTTAATGTAAACACTAGTTTTTGTAAATTTTGTGCTGGTTTTATAGATTTTTTTGCTTTCCATTGTATTATATGTGAATAATAGTGTAACGACCCGACCTGGAAAGGTCAAGCCTCTGTGTGTCCTGGGCCATCCCTGGATCAGTATGCTGGCACACACAGTACATCAATTTATATATCAAAGTGCAATCACATGTAAATAATCATAAAACTGATATATACCTTAAAATAGTAGCTAAAACAGTCAACGGGAGTGGAGTCCCAATAACACCAACGGCAGGTTGAGTGCGGACCGTAACCCTGGAGCGTACTCTTACTCGTCGTAGAAGAGTATCTGCAACATGAGACGTTGCAGCCGTGTAGGTCAGTACATTGAATGTACTGGCAAGATCACCATAATAGAAATCAGAAGATAAGGACTATTCTATATGCAAAGGCTTTGTGGCTCTTGGCCTAAGTTTTTTGTGTGTAAAAGCTGATTTTTACTTTTTCCTACAACAAAGGAATATCATAAATTTCACTATAGAGTTACCTATCCTGACATGGTTCCGCCAACCGATGTCTAAATGCCCACAAGTATCATTAGGTTGCCCACAATTAATTATCAGTCCAGTGTTGAGAGTTCAGAGATAGATCCAAGTCTAGAAGCTCAAATTGTCCGTAACCGGGGACACGGCTAATTGATTAGGTTTAACTCTGCAGAGTGTTGTGTACTTTACCCACAAGATTCATTCCCTCCTGGTAAGTCCTCGCACTACATGGTGTTTGAGAACAGGATGAACGAAACATGGTCTTTCAGAGTGTTTCCCTGACTACCGACAGTGCCCATCCAATCCTAACGTCGACTACATCTCGTAGCACTGCCTAGCCAGAGTCACAACAAAGATCAACCAAGCCAAGAGCCCATAATGACTTGTGGCTACATAGGTAAGATTCCGGGCATGAAGTATTCATCCGTCTCTTTGAGTCTAGGTGAGGCTTTCCACGTGAATACTGGCACTTCCCCGGCAACACCTAGGCTAACCACTGGTCCTTCCCCAGGGCGCCGTTCCAACCATCCTTCACCCAGTAGTGTGTATTGAAAACTTGTTTCTCGAGTCTCGAAGTCTTGAGGTCTTGAAGATGCCTTCATGAAGTTGTCGTCTTGACGTGGAGTCCTCCTTCTCACACCACTCTCGAACACTCATACCAGACCCCGTCTACTTTAGCATAGCATTGAACTAACTAGCGTTCCCTGGGCTTTAGTAATAAGTGGTGGGTTCCTACCTCATGCATTCTATTCAACTACAAGAATTTCAATAACACCATGGGAGGGATTTGTTGAATGATGTCTCTACATGCAATAAAACATAGGTATGAAATAGATGGTCAAAGTGAACTTGCCTGTACTGTTGATGAAGATAAAGATCGCTCTCAGAAATAACTTGATAGACTATTCGTCACTCTCCGATGAAAATCTATATAATCAAACATTGCATTCATATAAGCTATCGTACTAGCAATCAATTCTAACAACCACAAGGTAACGCAAAAACAAAAATCAACAAGGTTGATGAAGGAAATACTTAAGACAAAACCTAAAACAACAAAGTTTCATCACAACAACCAAATGTTGGTTTTCTCTACAAATAAAGCCTATTTTCAAAAAGTAACAAAACAAAACAATGTAAAATATAACAAAAGTATTTTATTAAATATTTTACTAGCAAAAAGAATTACTTTTGAAGAACAACTGAGAATTATGAAAAACAACACTCTAAACAACATACGTTTTAGCCTAATAAACTTAACAATCAAGAAAGCAAATAAAGCAATTTAAATATGAAAATAACAGAAAACAAAATATAAAACAACTAAGTTACAGAAAATAAAACTTCTAAAACAATTTATAAAAATATTTTCAAATAAGAGTTCCACTTAGCAATGAAATCAATTTTTGCAAGTTATTATGAAACTAGAATTGATTTCATGCTATCAAAATAATAAATAACATAAAAATAAAATTTAGTTGAAGTACTACTGATAACTAACAAAATATAATAACTAAGTTAACAGAAAGTATATTTTATAAAACAAAATTTTATTAAAAGTATTTTCAAATAGCAAATCAAACTAGCAATGGAAATTCAATTACAAGTTATAATTGAACTAGAATTGATTCCATGCAATTAACTAATAAAATAATATTTGTTTTGAAGGACAACTGTTTTCTAACAGAAAAATTTATAAAATTTATCAACTAATATAAAAGAAAATAATTTAAAACAATTTAAAACAAAAGGAATATAAATAATCCTAATAGGAACTAAACAGAATCTGTTTTTGGTTGAAAATACTATTTTAAAATATTTTAAAATTTTCCAAACTCTAGCTACTGATAACTAAGGTTACTGGTGACAGGTAGCAAAAAGAATCCATAAAAAATATATTTTTAAACTCGAGTTATTCAGAAAATATTATTTAAATCAAATCTGTTTAAATTCAAAATTAAATAGTCAAAAATAGACAAACTTTATATCTACAGAAACTAAAACGAATTTGTGACCTAATGCAAAAAGAATCAAATTAAAAAATCTACAAACATAAAAGATATGATAAAAACAAAAACAGAACTATTCTGTTTTTAAAACAGAAAACAGAAAAAGAAAATCGTTTCTAACGGACAGGGGTACACGTGGCAAGTTCTGATAGGCTACGGGGTGTGCGCGTTTGAGCTAACTGGCGGACGAACGAAACTTAATAGAAAACGGTTTGGGGTTCTTTAATAAAACCTACGTTCCAATCTGGGCCGTCCATCTAGATCGGACGGGGAGGAAGAAGGGGAAGCTCACCGCGGCGGTGGTGAAGTCCGGCGAGGGCTCCGGCAACGGCGGCGGCTTGGGAACGAAGCGGGCGACGGCTCCAAGGGGTCTCCGGCAATGGCGTTGGCACCAGTCGACGTGGGAGAGCACGGCGAAGACGATGGTGGTGATGAGACGGCTTGGGGGCGACGGTGTCGACGACGGTGAACTCGGGGGCGGCGGCGGCGCTCGGGTGGTTGACGGGGATGTCCCTCCGGTGGGTGCGGGGCAAGGGAAAGTGCACAGGGAGGTGCGGGTGAGCGAGGCGAATGGGTTGGTGGGCTCGGAGGGGTTCGGGTGGTCGGGGTGGAGCAGCACGATGAAAATGGCACGGCGGCGACCGGTGGTTCCGGCAAGGGATTCTGGCAAGGGGAGGGCACGGATAGAGGGGTTTCGGAGGGGAATGGGTAGAGGGGACCTCGGGCTTTATATAGGAGGGGTCGGGGCTCAAGGGGAGGGACAGGAGAGTGATCTCCGGCGAGGGATTCTCGCCGGCGTGAAGAGGGGAGCGGGAGGAGGGGGTTGACCACGTGGTTTGGGGGTCGGTCGGTGGGGTCGCGCGGTCAGTGAGAGAAAGAGAGAGCGCGGTCATCGAGCGGCCAATCTGGAGGGGTTTCGGGAGCGGTTAGGGGCAGGTGGGCCGTGGGCTTTAATACACGTGTTAACTAATTCCCTTTATTAATTTACGGGGCATTAAAACATCATTAAGGCATTCAAAACTAGTCCAAAAATAAAGTTTTACATACCAAAATTATCAAGGAATTAAATGCCATTTAATGAACATATTCCTCGGCCAAATTAAATACTTTAAAAAAAATTATTTTCAGAAAATGCCTAATTGGATTTATTTAATTTTGCAAATTTTTCAAATAACCCCATGGGTTTTATGGTTCAAATACTTCAACAAATACCCCTGGTTTGGAGTGTCATATTACTCCTCTCAAAATATTGGTCAATGGGTTTGAATGCTTATAAATTCAAATAGGAAATTCAAATATGAAAGTGAAACTCCATATGAGGAATTTCTCAAAAAGTTTTCATATCCTTCTTTTAAACTTCCAACTCATATTTCATATAATTTGAAGAAGTCATTTTATCCTCTCTCATGAAAATCATTGAGTTGCATAAAGTTTCTAAATTTGAAATATTTTCAAATGGAATTCAAACCAGTTTCAAATCCTGTTTCATTTCTTAAAATGGAAGAAGTCATATCATCTTCTCTCACAGATTTGAATTAGATTTGAATTCAAATCACATGGGAAAGTTATTTTATTCCCTCTCATTCAAAAGTTTTCAAAAGTTTCAAATTTTCACTCAATTAAATCACGCAAACAAACAAACATTCATTCTAATTATTTATTATAACATTCCAAAATTTGGGATGTTACAAATAGTGTGCCAAGTCTATGGATCTGATAACTCAGACATATTTGCTTTTAGTGCATTTAGTATTAGGGTTAGTAGTCATGATAGAGGTTAGTGCCTTAACAACTTAATTAAGGTTGCGGTGACCTTACTAGCCAATCCTAAAAATGTAGGATGGCACCGTTCATGTACGTTGTGGCTACCGTTGACGCAGAAGCAATGCTTGAACGCGAATTTATCGAGGAAAAGGTGAACGTGTGTGTCAAAGCCATTGATGCATTGAACGAGGCTTCGAAAGCCTTTCCAAAGTATTATTTTCGTAAGAAGGCTTCGGAAAATCTTATCAAAAAAGGAAAGGGATATAACCAACGTCAATGAGGCGGAAAAGTATTGTAGGCGTGATCTTGCAATGCAAATTGCATTCTGTACAACAAGGGAAGAACATGCTCAATTTAAAGTGCAAAATCATGGCCAGGTCATCGATTGGTTAGTTAGGCAACCATTTTTGCCCCTACCAAAGCAGGCTTCTCGTTGGGCATGGGTGAAAGAAAGACAGCATGTTATTTTTTGCAACCTGAGACCGTACGACAACCCGAACGGGTGTTCATTAGCATGATGCTATGTAACCTTTTGTCATTTGAACTACAATGACATGTATCGATTTGCTTCCGCATTGTCATTCAAACAATTATGACATGTACCTTCGTCATTTCAATTCCTTAGGAATTTGGTGTTCTATTTCATATTAATTAGAGATTTTGAATTATTTTTCGTATCCTTAAGTTCGCAGGGGAGGGCCTTTCCCTATGTTAGATATGCATTTCTTCTCACTTCATCCTCTCTCTCGATCTGCCACAGCCGTCAACTAGCCGTAGATGGACAAGTTCGAGTGCGAGAGCTGGCGGCCGAAGAACAGGGAGGGAGTGTATTCTTCCTGGCAGAGAGGTGGATGCGCGGCAAGCGGGTGCTGAGGCCTGAGTTATGTCGTTGTGTGCTCCAGCGCACGATAGGGATGTACCGGGTAGAGGAGAAGTTGCGCGGTCTTGCGCTGGTGGGTAGAGTGGAAGGGCACCGGCCTCCCGTGTCCCCTGCGTGGGTGGTTGTTGCTTTGGAGTCGCAATGCAGGCTCTCACGTGATGAAGTCATGGTTGAAGTTTGTTCTCCTCCAGCAGATTTTCTTATACGGTTTCGGTCGGGCGAGGATTGCACTCGAGTGCTCATCTACCACTCCCGTAAGCTAACCGCCGGTGGAGAGACAATACAGTTCACTCCTTGGCATCATGGGATGGGTGGCGAGGTGTTGTCTCTGAAATTCTTGACTAGGTTGATGTTTGATGGGCTGCTGCAAGAAGCATGGGAGGTCAATTTTGTTGGTAAGCTTGTTAGCAGCTTCGGCGGTGATCTCGCTAAGATGTTGAAGCCCACTCATCATTCTTTCCTAGTTTTCAAAGCATGGATGATAAATCCGAACAAAGTCCCCAAGTTATATGAAGTCGAGCTTCCAAAACCTAACCTAGGACAGGATTATCCAACCTCTAACTTTCAAGCGCCAATTTCACCACCGGATAGTCACCTCAAACTTGAGAAGCCGATAGTTCTACATGTTGTGAAGATCCATATTCTGAAGGTGATAGATCGGAGCCCTATATCAATAGAGTTGTTGAATTCTTACAGTGAGGAAGATGAATCGAACAGTGCTCGTTGTCACACTTTCACTTGCTATGCTGGCACAAGTGATGGAGTGAATAGGGCATACATTGGGTGTGCGCACGGATTAGCAAATCAAGGGACAGATGGCCGTGCAGGTGGTCTGTTTAGGATGTGGATGTAGCATGAGTGTTCATTAGCATGAGGCTAATTAACCTGTTGTCGTTTTAACTTTTATGACTTGTACCTTTATTATGTAACTTGATGTTTTACATGTCATTTAGGTTGTGATTTGATGTATGCCATTTCAAATGATCTTTGAAACTGTAATATTCATGCATGATGAACGGTATAGAAATGACTCTGCAGGTAGCAATTACGAAGTGTTTAGACGAACGACGCCGTTGTATGATGACGCGGCTTGAAGAATGGATAAAGACTTGTGACAAGGCAAATTCTGCTATGAGGGATTTCAACAAGTATCACTTTTGCAAAGGCAACAAGAAACTTATAAGGGAAAAAGAGAAGATACTTCATGAGTTACAGGAGAAGGAAAATAGTTGTAGACATGAACTATCTATGGACATAGGGTTCTCCGTGAACAAAGGAGAATTTAACAAGCTAGACTTGACAAGACCTAGGCAGGTCATTGGATGGGCAATCAAACAAGGTGTGTCCAAGAATCTGAAGCAATGTGCTGAATGGCAATGGTTTCGTGCCATAGAAAATGTGAGGATGCATTGGTCAGGATCCACCGAGTTTGTACTGGAGCCTAGTCGTGAGCAGGCGGAACAAATTGAACATATTAAACGTGTTAAACCTTTTGTGCCGGTGTAGGAAGAAGGTTGCAATGACTTGTATGTCATTTAAATTATCGGTTGTTGTATGTCATTTGAACTATCGGTTGTTGATGTCATTTGAACCATGCTGAAATGTAGGTGGACTCATGCGGTCATGCTTCCAACCATTACATTACATTAGCTTCAAATTGGGAAGGAAAGTTAAGTGCCTCTTGCTCTAAATCATAACCATATATGGTGGCGGTAGGCAGCCACATCCTACCACCGTAGGTGCTGGCGATAGGGTCTCCAACCTCACACGGGCGACCAGACATGGCGGTTGGTGCTGCGCGCCACATCCTACCGCCATAGATGGTGGCGGTAGGAAGCCACACCCTACCGCCATATGTGCTGGAAGTAGGGTCTCCAAACTCACGCGAGCGACCAGACAAGGTGGTTGGTGCAGCACGCCACACCCTACCGCCATAGAGGGTGGCGGTAGGCAGCCACATCCTACCGCCATAGGTGCTAACTATAGGATCTCCGAACTCATGCAGACGACTAGACAAGGTGTGGGATACCGCGTGCCACATCCTACCGCCATAGGTGCTGGCGGTAGGGGCCTACCAGTTCTCTCAAGCGAGAACTCAACCCATATATATAAGCATTGCAAGATCATGAATAATCAGATAGTCATGAATGGTTTAACATTGGACTTAGTTCAACAAAAGCATAAAATAGTTCAATGTACAACAAGATCATAAAATACCTAGCGGCTCCTCGTGCACCACCTCTAACGCTAGTCCTTCATCCACGACCACTAGTCCTACCTCCACATTGACCAATAGAACGGCCACCTGTTTGTGTTGTGCTCGTGTTGGCATCGGTCGTTCTTGTTGTGCTATTGTATGTCATGTTATTGTGTCATGGGTTGTCACATTGACCACAGTTTTTGGTGTCAGGAGGCTCCATGAACTGACCGCTACCAAATTGTTTCATGCCAGTATATCCAGCTAGATCATCCATGTCACTCCTAAACCTCTTATTTCTTCTTCTTCCTTTTCTACATACCATGAGTTCAGGATCAGACATGATGTGTGGGCCATCATACTCAGGCCACTGTGACTGGTCAAGGAAAGGATGGAACCGAGGTGCCCATGTCAACCTCATGGCTTCCAACATCAACTCATGCAACCGTATGGTCCTCCCATCTGAAACAGGTGAGTTCCCTACCCTCGCAGCCGTCATCACATGTGAGCAAGGCCAGTGGTACGTATGAGGCCTCTCGCATTGACACCACCAGTCCTTGAGGTGCACCTAATAAGCAACACCACTATAGGTGACACCATCTCATGTTGTGCCCCCTAGCTTGTCGACTTGGTAGATCATTTCTTTATTGTTGAATCTGATGATTTGTTTATGCGAAGACTTGCCTACTTGAAATTTCAGCCAATCATGAACCTTATCTAGATAATCCATTTTGTCCCCTATCCAATCGGCCATTGATACGGGATGCTTAAGGAAATACTTGTTCAACTTCAAGAAGGTGTATTTCAATATTGCAGTCACGGGCAAAGAACGAAGACCCTTAAGCACATTGTTGAAGCATTCCACAATGTTGCTGGTCATGTCGTCGTATCTCCAACCTCCTTCATTGTAAGCGTGTGACCACTTTTGTTTTTCCTCATAATGTCTGGTCAGGAATGCTCTTCCCTTCTTGTTCTTTTCCAATGTATTCAAAAGTTTACCATAGCGGCTTGTGAATGCATCCAAGGTGAATGTCGTGCACACGTGTGTAAGGTCTTTGCAAAACTCTTTGCTCTTGCATGCCCGGTAAAAGTTTTCCATGAAATGCCTCATGCACCATCGTGGATTTATCACGGCAGATGTCCGGGTGAACGGACTTGGATTCGAGGCCATCGCTAACGGGGTTGATCGGGACGAAAGACACGGGTTTACCCAGGTTCGGCCCCTCAAGTCGAGGTAATAGCCTACGTCCTTCTTGTGTTTGTATTGCTTGTTGTATCGATTACAAAGGAGCTAAAACCTTGACCTATTTATCGATAACTTGTCCTCTAAGCTGCCCCGGGTTTGCCTTTATATAGGAGGTCAGGACCACCGAGTCTTTACAATTGTGTAATCGAGTCTCATCGTACATCCGAGTCTCTCTCTATCTTCTTGTCCAAGATGTCTCTGAGGTAGCTTACACGCCCGGGTCTTCTCCGTCCGGGCCACCTTATGGCCCACTCCATGAGCCATCTATCTTCTCGGGCCGTAGGTTTTACGGCTCTCCCTTTGGTCGGCTCATGAGCCACCAACATGACCCGGAGCCTTAAGGGCGGGTCATATTGCGAGGTTATATCCCCAACATTAGGCCCCAGGTTGAATTGAGCTTGGTCACTTCATCCTTCTCTTCTGCTCTTGGCGAGTCGCCCGGTGATGACCCGGCGTGACGTCATGAGATCTGCTGACGTCCCACTGAATCTTTTATTAAATGGTCCGCCCGAGAATCGAGGCGCCCGCCTCGGTCAAACGGTTTCGTCGCCTAGATTTTTGCGCCTGCCTCTCCTTCTCTTTAAATAAGACACGTGCGGTATGGAAACCTCCCTTCTCCCGCTCATTCTTCTTCTTCTTCCTCCGGTCGTCTCCGCTTCCAGTCGCATCCGACCTCCAGTGCCGTCTTCGCCTCTTCACCGACCAGGCCGCTGCATCGACCTGAATCGCACCAGAGCCTCGTCCGCATCCGACACTCCATCATTGGTGAGTTCTTGTTCTCCCTAGATCGTCCGCCACCGTAGTAGGGTTTCACGGGAAGCTCCGCCATTGCCGCTCAGTTTTCTTTGCCGCTACTGCTAGGGTGTCTTGGCGCCGTCGACGTCTTAGCGCACGTTCTTGCCGCGCCGCCACGTACGAGGCGGCCACGCATAATGCGCGGACCGATGCGGCTCCGTTTAGCACTTCTCAGTTTCCACTATTCTTTGCTAGGTTGAAATAAGATTACTTTTCCCCGCTTTTGTAGCTCCGTAATTGTAATGGTAGTTTGCGAAACTTGTTTTCAAGACTTAGCCAATTTTCGCTCCTCTTTTCCTTGTTGAGCCACCAGGTCTCTCCGGCTCTCATCAGCCGGACTATGGCATAGTATTTGTAGAACCCTTAAAGTTGTGAACCGCCACAGATACCTGCTGACCTTATCTCGCCACTTATCCCCTTTGCACAGCCGCCAATATGTCTCGTGCCTCCAACTCATGCAACTGGGTTGGGTCTTGTGTCACGCAGGAGTACCTAACGGAATTTGTCTAAGCAGGTACTCTCCCTTCCAAGGAGGTCCTTCACTGTCGGGTTCCGGGTGATGAGATACGGCCCTCTCCAAAGAAAGGAGAAATAGTAGTTTTCACTGATCACGTCGAACGAGGGTTCGTGCCGCCCGGCTCTAAATTCTTCCGTGATATTCTCCATTGGTATAAGCTTCACCCTCAAGACTTGGCCCCCAACTCCGTTTCAAATATATGCAACTTCCAAGTGCTCTGCAAAGTTTACCTGCAAACCAGGCCGTCTGTGGGGTTTTTTCGAGAGTTCTTCTATGCCAACTGCCAAACTGAGATGAAGGGCGGTCCGAGTCTGGAGCTGGGCGGCATTTCTATTTAACATTGCCGAGACATTATCTTTCCGGCTGCTCAGATGTCGAGTCATCCGAAGGACTGGAACAAGACCTGGTTCTACTGCAGGGACACCTCTCCAGAGAATGAGTGCCCCTTGCTGGGTTATCGTCCCTCCCGGCTCAGGACAGATTCAGAGCTTCCAGGTTGGCTCTCAGCTTCGGAGCGTGCCAGGTACAAGCCGGCTCATGCCAAGATCAAAGCGTTCATGGCCAATGGATTAACAGAATTAGAGTTGTCTGCTGCTAGATTTCCTGGCGGATCATGCCCTTAAGCCATAGAGGCCGGCTTATGTGCGAATATGAAGGCAAGTACGACAGCTCCTTGTGTTTTAGCAAATCAACTCTGACAGAGGATGACGTCACCATGGTCATCCGGAGCCTTGTCCACGAAGCCTTCGGCTCATGCAGCGCCATTGGCCTGGCACCTTTCTGTGTCAACAATCCGGATCCAGACGTAAGTTAATTTCTTCTCATCCATCTCTTGGATGTTGCTTGTATTTTGTTGATCTATTACCCTTCTTCGGGTCACTCCTGCAGGCCGACTCAGATTTCTGGAAGAAGGAGTGCGTCCCTCCTCTGAAGAAGGTCAAGAAGAAGGCTGCGGGCAAGAAGTCAAAAAAGGGCGCTCCGCAAGAGGATTGGCTCGAGCGGCCACAGTCGTCCGACTCAAAGGTAAAACATTACTTGTTTGCTAGACCCTTTACCTTCCCGTCTTACTAATGCTTGTTTTGCTCACAGGATGAAGTGGAAACCAGCTGTGCTAATGCTCCTGAGGTAAACCATGTTTCTTCTGGCTCAGAATATAATGTCCCCTAAAAGCCTCCCGCTTACTTGGCTCCCGACTTTCCTTCGAAAAAGCAACGACAGGCTGTACACCGCCAGACTCGGAGCGTAGGCTCCACTGAGCTTATGTCCGGCTTCTCGAACTCGCTGGCTCAGAAGAAGCGCCCTACTGAGGTATGTGTTCTTGTTTGACTTGTTTTTCTTTATGTGTTCCTACATTAATGTCGTCTCATCCTCCTTAAATTTAATATCAGAAGTCACCCTCTTCCGGCGACTCTTAGGCGACCGCTCTACCGCCCCAAAAATCAACCAGCTGTAAGTGTCTTTCTGTTGTAACCTCGAGTTCTTTATCTGGTAGTAATATCTTTTGAATTTCTGATCTTTCTATCTTGAAGTGCTCAGGCCAAGCATCATAAGACCAACAAGCCCACCCTCGGCCCAGCTGCTAAAGAGCCGGAGCAAGAACAACCGGAGGAGGCACAACCAGATGTAGATCTGCCGGCTGCCTCTACTGAACCAGCTGCTGAAGACGTCATCTTGGAAAGCCCTCCGAGGGGCCCTTCACAACCGCCAAGTCTTGCCAAGACCACTGCCACTCCGGAGGTCGTAATCACTGGCTCTGCTCACCAGACTCCTCTAGCTCACGTGCTGACTAGACATAAAAAGTCGGTCGAGGCCTACAAGAAACTGAACTTCGACTCTTCCTTTAAGAAGATGACGGTTGACGAACTGCACGCCGGGTATATGAACCGGATTAACACTAGCCGGGATTTGGAGCTTCGGCTGGTGACCCTGATGAAGACAAAATATGAGGTACTTTTCCTTCTTACTATATCCTTACCTAGACCCCAAGGGCAGGTTCAATTTAGTTAAGAGTTGAACCGGGTCTTTCTTAAATGTCTGTATAGAAATCCAAGTGCATTATCCCCAAGGTCCGGCTTAATTTGTGAGAGATGAGTCAGATGTGTACTGTAGATAGTGTGAACAGCCGATCGTAGCCCCCAAGGGTCGACTCAAGTTTGATAAAGTTGAGTCGGGTCTTCATTGTAGATAGTCTGAAGAACAACTTGTAGCCCCCAAGGGCTGACTCAACTCTGATAAAGTTGAGTCGGGACTTCCATCATAAGTAATTTGAAGAGCCATATCGTAGCCCCCAAGTTCCGGATTAACTTTGATGAAGATGAACCGGAAGTTTGTTGTACTCTATAGGATCAAATACACATTAGCCCCCAAGTGTCAAACATATTGCTTGCAATCTGTTTTGAGACTTGCATAATCTTGTTTTCAACGCTCATCATTTGATATGCCTTCTATTTTGGCGACTTATCCTGTATTTTGATGTGTCACAGGAAGCTTTAAGTGAAGCCGGGTCTCAATTGATGGACCTGAAGACAAACTTGGTGGCTCAGTAAGAGGATCGCAGCATCGCTGACGAAATGTGTCGGCTTCTTTCTGAAGAGCTGGCCACCATCACAGCTGATTTTACTGCTTTCAAGGAGTCGGCTGAATCAGAGAAGATTGCTTTGACCCAGCGGGCGGATGACGCTGACCAGTGGCTGATAGCCGTGGTGGATGAACTCCAAGACTTGAAGCGCCACATAGCGAAGATGTCAGCCGCCCTCTTTGGTAAGCTCTTAACTATTTTGCTTTTTCAATGTGTCTCTCTTTACTTAAGCTGGCGGCTCATCTGAATTGTTTGATTTACACAGGCCTCAAGAGCCGGCAATTTGCTTCTGATAGCCTTTTGCCATTGAAAGCCGTCTACACTTTGACTGAACAGCTGTACTGCGCAGCCATCTGCACCATGAAGGTTGTGCAGTACAAGGACAAGATTCCGGCGACTCTCAAGGGCGTCTTAGAGCTCTTCTCCACAATGCCAAAACAAATCGCCGAGCTCAACAAATCAGTCGCCCGCCAAGGGGCCATTGCAGGCATCAGCCGGGCTCTGGCTTTTGCTCCGGGTCTGACAGCGGCCGAGATGATGGATGGCTTCCCTTCACGAAAGGACGACGGCTCAGAGTTCACTGACGCAGATTATAACCGGTGCATGAAGGAATCCCGGGTCTTGGCTTCCGTTCTGGCGGAGGAAGTCGACTTATCCACTTATCAGGCAGCTTACGACTCGGAGCAGAAGAGGGTATATGGTCCTTTATATGAGTGCAAAGAGTTGACGCCGGCTCGGAGTAAGGATCTCTTTGCTCCAGAACTTGACCCGTCACCTTTTTTCGAAGGCACCTTTGCAGCTCTAACAAACTGCAATTGGGATTTGGATAACCTCCGAATCAGGGCCCCAAAAGAGCCGGCGCAGGATGACCCGTCAGCTAGCTACCTTCCGATTTACCAACTTTGTAGCAGCTTAACCTGCCGTGTGCCGGCTGTAAGAACCTTGTCTGAAATTTTGATCTCCTCTGGGAGTGTAATTGTTTAGATGAAAACTAGTCCTGATGTTTCTTATAAGAAGATCCGTATTTTGATCCGCCATTTGTCCTTGTATGCCTTGATTTTATTTGCACCCGCCTTGTCGTCATACAAGATACTTGTAGCCATGATTTAGGCCAATTACACCCGGAGGTGGTGACTCCTTCTTTGATAATTACGGCTCGTCTGGTCAGCCGGAGGTGGCATGAAGCCCGGCCAATAAGGCATTTAGAAGATACTCCCGGAGGTAAGCGTCTATAGATAAGCATTAGAAGTTGTACCCGAAGGTAAGAAGTTGTCGTTCACTACAGCTAATTTTCCTTAGCTGTTTTTAAGTGGCCTAGGGACGGCTAATAGGCATGAAAGGTTGTACCCGGAGGTAAGAAGCTGTCATTCGCCGCAGCTTAGCTGCTTTAGAGTGGCCTAGGGCCGGCTAGTAGGCATGAAAGGCAGTACCCATAGGTAAGAAGCTGTCGTTCGCCGCAGCTTAGCTGCTCTAGAGTGGCATAGGGCTGGCTAATAGGCATGAAAGTCTGTACCCGTAGGTAAGAAGTTGTCGTTCGCGGGTCATGAGATGTAACTACCCGTCGGTAAGAAACCTCTCATAACCGCGGCTAAGTATGTTTTTAGCCAGAGATTTGGCATAAAGCCGGCTCATAGGGTGGTAGAAGCGATACCCGTCGGTAAGAAGCCCCCCTCAGCAGTTATGGCATGACCCGTCGGCAATAGGCATTAGAAGTTGCACCCGAAGGCGAGAAGCCGCCATCACCATGACTAATTGCCTTAGTCGGTTTTTGTTTTTTGGTGGCAAGATGCCGGCTTAATAGGTGTCTACCACCATTCAGCAATATGACGCAAAGCACCAGTTGATAAGCGTTGGAAGCTGTACCCGAAGGCGAGAAGCTGCCCTCGCCGCGACTCATTTTTCTGAGCCGGATTTTGTGGCATAATGCTTGGCTAATAGGCATCTACTGCCATTTGCCAACTTCAGTCGGTGCATCAACTGGAATATTTTTAATCTTATCTTACATGAGGATGTGAGAAATAGCAGAGGCTTGCTTGTTTATTCATATAACTGCGGTATGTAAAATGATAGTGTACAATGATAGATTTTTACACCCTAAGGTGAAATAAGGCCGGAGATGTGCGATGTTCCATGCCCGACGGGTCTCCTGACCCGCCATATCTGAGTCATCCCGAATATTGATGAGCTAATATGACCCGTTGTTGAGATTTCTGCTGACCACAAAGGGTCCTTCCCATGGGGGTGATAGCTTATGCATATTTGTCTGGTCTTGAATCAGCCGGAGCACCAAGTCGCCCTCTTGGAACGTCCGGGTCTTGACCCTGCGGTTGTGATAGCGGCGCAGGTCTTCTTGATAAATTGCTGATCGGGCTGCTGCTAACTCTATTGCCTCTTCCAGAGCATCGAATGCATCTTGGCGCGCCGTCTCGTTCTCCATCTCAATGTAAGCCGCCACCCTTGGCGAGTCATGTCGTATGTCACTGGGTAGCACGGCCTCAGCTCCGTACACCATAAAGAAGGGCGTGAAACCTGTAGACTTGTTAGGGGTAGTTCTGATGCTCCATAAGACGGAGGGTAACTCTTCAACCCAACACCCGGGCATTCGTTTCAAAGGAACCATAAGCCGTGGCTTAATCCCTCTTAAAAATTCCTGATTGGTGCTCTCTGCTTGACCGTTGGACTGTGGATGTGCCGTGGCTGAAATATCGAGCCGGATGTGCTCCTCATCACAGAATTTCTTCATAGCCCCCTTGGATAGATTTGTACCATTATCAATGATGATGATGTGCGGGTAACCAAAGCAGTAGATCAGCTTCTTAATAAATAGAACCATTGTGGCCGCATAACACTTGCTGACCGGCTCTGCTTCTACCCACTTGGTAAATTTGTCAACCGCCACCAGGAGGTGTGTTTTCTTGTCCTTAGATCTTTTGAAAGGTCCTACCATATCCAGCCCCCAGACCGCAAATGGCCAAGTGATTGGTATCATCCTCAGTTCTTGAGCCGGAACATGAGCACGCCGGCCAAATTTCTAACAGCCATCGCACTTATGGACTAAGTACTCTGCATCTTTGTGAGCCGTCAACCTGAAGAACCCGTGCCGGAAAGCCTTGTCCACCAAAGATTTCGAGCCGGCATGGTGTCCACAATCACCAGCGTGGATTTCACTCAAGATCTGTCGGCCCTCTTCTGGCGAAACACAACGTTGAAACACCCCTGTCACACTGCATTTCTGCAACTCACCGTTAATTATCGTCATGGACTTAGAACGACGGGTGATGTTTCTGGCCAGGTCTTCATCTTCTGGTAACTCGCGCCGGGTTAAATAGGTCAAATAAGGAATAGTCCAATCCGGGATAGCATGTAGGGCCACCACCAATTCTGCCTCCGGGTCAGGAACAGCCAAATCTTCTTCTGAAGGTGTCTTGACAGTCGGATGGTATAAGACGTCTAGAAAGACATTAGGCGGCACCGGCTTATGTTGGGAACCTAGTCGTGATAAAGCATCAGTTGCCTCATTCTTACGACGATCAATGTGATCTACCTGATACCCCTTGAAATGTCCTGCAATAATATCCACCGCATGCCTGTAAGCCGCCATCCTTGGATCCTTGGAATCCCAAGTGCCAGGTACCTGCTGAGCCACTAGATCTGAGTCGCCCAAACACCTGAGCCGGCTCAAATTCATCTCGTTGGCTAATCTAAGACCATGAAGCAAAGCCTCATATTCATATGTGTTGTTAGTGCAGGGGAACATCAACCGGAGCACATAACAAAACTTGTCACCCTTCGGGGATGCGAGGACAACCCCTGCTCCGGACCCCTCTAACTACTTGGATCCATTAAAGTGTATAGTCCAGTATGTGTTATCCGGCTTTTCCTCAGGAGCTTGACACTCTATCCAATCATTTATGAAATCCACCAAAGCTTGGGATTTAATCGCCGTGCGAGGAAGATACCTGATATTAAGAGGTCCCAGCTCTAAGGCCCACTTGGCCATCCTCCCTGTGGCCTCTCTGTTCAGGATAATATCTCCCAACGGGGCAGAACTAACCACAGTTATCTCGTGCCCTAGGAAGTAGTGTTTTAACTTGCGGTTGGCCATGAAAACTCCGTATACCAGCTTCTGCCAATGCGGATATCTCTGCTTAGATTCTGTCAAGACCTCACTGATATAATAAACCGGCCTTTGCACAGGATACACTTTCCCTTCCTCCTTACGCTCAACCACAATTGCAACACTGACCGCCCTGTTGTTAGCCGCCACAGAAAGGAGCAACGGTTCTTTCACAGCCGGAGCAGCTAATACTGGCAGCTCAATCAGTTGTTTCTTAAGCGCCTCAAGTGCTTCACCCGCTGCCTTGCTCCAAGCAAATTTGTTTGTCTTTTTCATCATCTGATACAAGGGAATGGCCTTCTCTCCAATCCGGCTTATGAACCAGCTCAACGCTACAATCCGCCCTGCCAGGCGCTGAACATCATTAATGCAAGTCGGCTCTCCTTGAGAAGTGATAGCCTTAATCTTATTTGGGTTAGCCTTGATGCCACGCTCAGAGACCAAGAAACCCAAAAGCTTTCCCGCTGGAACACCAAAAACACACTTTGTCGGGTTAAGCATCATCTTGCAGATTCGGGGACTGTTAAAGGTTTCCTTTAGATCTTCCAAAAGAGATTCCTTCTTTCTGGATTTGACCACGATGTCATCCACATAAGCATGAACATTGCGGCCAATTTGACTGTGAAGGCAGTTCTGCACACATCGTTAGTAAGTCGCCTAGGCACTCTTGAGCCCGAAAGGCATAGAGACATAATAGAACGAACCAAAGGGTGTAATAAACGCCATCTTCTCCTGGTCTTTTACTGCCATCTTGATCTGATGATAACCTGAATAGGCATCCAGGAAGCATAAACTTTCACACCCTGCTGTAGCATCAATGATTTGATCAATACGAGGGAGTGCAAAAGGATTAGTCGGACAAGCCTTGTTAAGATCCGTGTAGTCCAAACACATATGCCAGGTGTCGTTCTTTTTGAGCACCAGCACCGGGTTAGCCAACCACTCTGGGTGAATAACTTCCACAATGAAACCTGCAGCCAAGAGCCGATCAACTTCCTCCCTAATAGCTTTACGTCTCTCTTCATTGAACCATCACAGAAATTGTTTGATCGGCTTAAACTTTGGATCCACATTAAGGTTGTGCTCAGCAAACTCTCTTGGTACACCCGGCATGTCAGAAGGCTTCCATGCAAAGATGTCCCGATTCTCACTGATGAATTCGATGAGAGCGCTTTCCTATTTGGGATCCATATGAGCCCCAATGATGAACTGCTTAGATGAGTCGCCCGGATTGAAATATACTACCTTGGTATCATCCGCTAAAAACTTGAGGGGCGGCTCAACCTCCATGGTTGGCTTTTTCAAGGGGGTCATACCCTCCGAATCAACATTTTCCTTATAGAACTTAAGCTCCTCCTGAGCGCAACTTGAGTCTGCGTAAGCCGCGTCTCCTTCCTCGCACTCAATAGCCGCGTTTCGGTTACCATGAATGGTGATGGTGCCGTTTAAGCCGGGCATCTTGAGCTGTAAGTAAACATAGCAGGGCCGGGCCATGAACTTGGCGTAAGCCGGCCGTCCAAACAAGGCATGATAAGGGCTCTTGATTTTGACCACTTCAAACCATAAGGACTCTACTCTGTAATTGTATTCATGTCCAAAAGCCACTTCCAAAGAAATCTTGCCCATCGGGTGTGCTGAGTTACCCGGCACTACTCCATGGAAAATAGTGGACGAAGGTTTTAAGTCCATGTCAAGCAACTTCATCCGCCGGAAGGTGTCATAATAAAGGATATTTATACTGTTGTCGCCATCCATGAGCACCTTGTTTAACATATACCCACCCACCTAGGGGCCACAACCAAAGCCATCCGCCCCGGGTCATCAATACGTGTCGGGTGATCTTCACGGGTCCATGTGATGTCATATTCAGGCCACTTCAAATACTGTGGAATAGCCAGTGTGACCGCATTGACTGCCCGTTTTCGCAACTTCTGGTCCCGTCTATTGAGACTAGTCGTGAAGACGTGGTACTGCCCAGAGCTGAGCTGCTTTAGATTACTCTGAATGCCGGACTGATTCCGTTGTTGCTGTTGTTGTTGTTGCTGATGGTGATGGTGATTGTTGTTATCAGAATGTTGCTGCTGTCCCCCATGATTATCCTGACCCGCATGACCGGATGTTGAGCCGCCGGATCGAAATCCGGCTCCTGACCCGCCGGAGCCAAATCCTGTTCCTGACCCGCCATGTCCTGGGCCTCCTGGCGGGCCGCCACCGTGATGGTTAGGTTGTGTGACATACCATTTGAACTTCTGCATAAAAGAACAACTCCCCCATGTATGGGTTACCGGCTGATCAGGCGTACTGTGACTCGGACAAGGCCGCTTCAGCAGCTCCTCCATGTTCGAAGAAAAATTATCCCTTCCTGAAGGTGGTCCAAATCTCATGTTTCCCTTGGGGTGGTTTTGCTGGGTGTTTGTGTTAGCCACCAGCTCTGACCCGGACTCTGGGATCTTACGTTTACCCTGGTTACCATTGTTTACTATGCCTTTGTCTTGGTTGCCCTTCTTGCCTTGACCGGTCTTTTCCTCATCAGAACCAGGATCCTTTGCGTTGTCTGAGTCGGCGTACTTCGTGAGAGCCGTCATGAGCTCTCCCATGTCTTGACATGTGCATTTGAGCCGGCCAAGTTTCTACTTTAAAGGAACAAAGTGGCAATACCACTTGAGCCGCCGTGATCTGTTCTGATGAGTGAATAATTGTCGAGACTCGTCGTACCCAATGATGAGCCGACTTGCCCTCTTGTTGGACACACTGATCAAGATCCACAATGGTCATAGGCTGTTTGTATGTTCCTTGAAATTTTTTGATGAATCGAGCCCTGAGCTCAGCCCATGAATTGATGGTATTAGGTGGCAACCCCTTTAGCCAGGTATGAGTCGGGCCTTCAAGCATCATGATGAAGTACTTGGCACAAACCGCCTCACTAACCTCTAGCATGTCCATGGCCAGCTCATAGCTTTCCACCCAGGCCTCTCGGGGTAAATCAGCGGTGTAATTTGGAACCTTGCAGGGACCCTTGAAGTGTTTCGGCAACCGCTCGCTCTGGAGAGCCGGTGATAGGCATGGCAACCCTCCTGTCCTGGGGGTTACTCCTGCCCCTACGGAAACGGAGAGCCTGGGCTCTTGGTAAGCCGGCCCAGCTTGCGCCTCTTGTGGGCTTCCCACGTGGTTTGCATACGCCTGTGCATCTCTCCCTGGTCGGTGACCCGTTGGAATTTCTCTGTGATGGTTGCTGCTGGAACCTGCTGGTGACTCATAGCGCCGGCTAAAACTACGGCTGGGAAGAGGGGTTGAATGGACGCAGCTCCGGCTGTGGGTGTATCTCTCTTCCTGGGCCATGGCCATCTGCAAGTACCCGATGGCGTTCCGCATGTCCTCCGCAAAGGGTGCTTCATCTGGGATAGGGATCGTCCCGAGCCGTGTGGCCGCCGCCACCTTGTTCTCGGTCGGGTTAGAATAATGACCCGCCGGTGTTGGAAAACCTCCAGGTGAAGCTTGGTTATGCTGGGCCAGATGAGTCGCCGGCCGTTCCGTCGGGCGGCTCTCGGGCGCGCCCGCGGCTCGCCCCGCGCCGGGGGTATTAAAAAGGTTCCTTGCTTCGTAACGCTCTGGTAGACAGGACTGATGCCTCCTCTGGTGAACTGCGGCTGCTGACCTTTGCTCTAACCCTAGACGGAAAGCATCTGTCTTGATACGTTCTGCTTCTTCCTCCACCTGGGTATTCAGCTCAGCCATCCTTTGTCGTTCCTCTACCATCCGGCCCTTGATCCACGCAACCTCTATGTTCCGAGCTGCTTGATTATCTGGTGTTACCTCAGTGGCCATGAGAGCCGCTAGCTCATCCATTAGTTCCACGAGAACCTGAGCCGGCGGCGGCGGGCTATCACCCGCAGCGGTGGCTCCCGCGGTTGTAGTTCCCGCAGCTGGGGCTGATCCCTCCATAAACACCGCCGCATGAACCGGAGGTTTTGGAGCATCCGACTTAGAGTACTCATCGTCGTAGCCCCCAAGGCCACCATCGCGGAGCTGGTATACTGATTCTGTTTCTCCACTTGAAGCTTCCAGATCCCTACCTTGTGTGAAGCCTACGAAGGCATGTTTCTGACCCGGACTGGCGCGAGTAGGCCGCACGCTACTTGCAGATTGGAGACGCCGAGCTGGCTCGATGATGTTGGTGTAGATGTCCGGCCCGGGTGTAGATCCATCAGCCTTTCCAAAGAAAACATGGATCCCGCCGAACGGAACCTGGAATCCATACTCCACGGACTCGGCATCAAGCCCCCAGCCAGCATCGTCGATGTAGAGCCGGCCGCGGCGGCTCTTGCTCATCCTTCCGACCACGTATCCCTCGAGTCCTGGGAGAGAACCCTTTGATAACTCAACACCACCAAGCGCAAGCCCCACGGTGGGTGCCAACTATCATGGATTTATCATGGCAGATGTCCGGGTGAATGGACTTGGATTCGAGTCCATCGCTAACGGGGTCGACTCAAAGGGGTTGATCGGGACGAAAGACACGGGTTTACCCAGGTTCGGCCCCTCAAGTCGAGGTAATAGCCTACGTCCTGCTTGTGTTTGTAATGCTTGTTGTATCGATTACAAAGGAGCTAAAAGCTTGACCTACTTCTTGATAACCTGTCCTCTAAGCCGCCCCGGGTCTGCCTTTATATAGGAGGTCACGACCACCGAGTCTTTACAATTGTGTAACCGAGTCTCATCGTACATCCGAGTCTCTCTCTATCTTCTTGTCCAAGCTGTCTCTAAGGTGGCTTACACGGTCAGGTCTTCTCTGTCAAGGCCACCTTACGGCCCACTCCATGATCTATCTACCTTCTTGGGCCGTAGGTTTTATGGGTCTCCCTTGGGCCAGCTCACGAGCTATCAACATGACTGATAACCCACAAGTATAGGGGATCGCAACAGTTTTCGAGGGTAGAGTATTCAACCCAAATTTATCGATTCGACACAAGGGGAGCCAAAGAATATCCTCGAGTATTAGTAGTTGAGTTGTCAATTCAACCACACCTGAAAGATTTAATATCTGCAGTAGAGTTTTTAGTAGCAAAGTAATATGATAGTAATAGTAATAGTAGCAGCAGTAGCAGTAGTGATTTGTGTAGCAAGTGTAGCAATAGTAGCGGTAAAGTAACATAGCAAAGACTAGTATAGGAAAAGCTCGTAGGCATTGGTTCGATGATGGATAATTATGTTGGATAGCATTTATCATGTAACAGTTATAACATAAGATGATATGTAACTAGCTCCAATTCATCAATGTAATGTAGGCATGTATTCCGTATATATTCATACGTGCTTATGGAAAAGAACTTGCATGACAACTTTTGTCCATCCCTCCCGTGGCAGCAGGGTCCTAATGGAAACTTAGGGATATTAAGGTCTCCTTTTAGTAGAGTAACAGAACAAAGCATTAACACACGGTGAATACATGGAATCCTCATACTATGGTCATCTCCGGGAGTGGTTCCGGCTATTGTCACTACGGGGTTGCCAGGTCATAACACATAGTAGGTGACTACAACTTGCAAAATAGGATCAAGAACTCACATATATTGATGAAAACATAATAGGTTCAGATCTGAAATCATGGCACTCGAGCCCTAGTGACAAGCATTAAGCATAGCGAAGTAGTAGCAACATCAATCTTAGAACATAGTGGATACTAGGGATCAAACTCTATCAAAACTAACTCGATTACATGATAAATCTCATCCAAACCCTCACCGTCCAGCCAGCCTACGATGAGATTACTCACGAACGATGGGAAGCATCATGAAATTGGCGATGGAGGATATTTGATGATGATGATGGCTTCGATTTCCCCTCTCCGGAGCCCAGAACGGACTCCAGATCTGCCCTCCCGAGGAAGAACAGGTGGTGGCGGCGGCTCCATATCGTAAAACGCGATTATTTCTTCTCTCTGATTTTCTCTGGGATGAATAGGGTTGTATGGAAGTGGAGAGGAGGTCGAAGGAGCTACGTGGGCCCCACGAGCCCGCTAGGCACGGCCAAGGGGGGCGTGGCTCCTGGGCTCGTGGCCCACTGGCCCTCCCCTCCGGTTGATTCTTTCACCAGTAGTTTTTATATATTCCACAAAAATTCCTCGTCCATTTTCAAGTCATTCCAAGAACTTTTATTTCCGCACAAAAACAACACCATGGCAGTTCTGCTGAAAACAGCGTCAGTCCGGGTTAGTTTCATTCAAATCATGCAAATTAGAGTCCAAAACAAGTGCAAAAGAGTTCAGAAAAGTAGATACGTTGGAGACGTATCAACTCCCCCAAGCTTAAAGCCTTGCTCCTCCTCAAGAAATTCAGTTGATAAACAGAAAGAGACAAAAGAAACACTTTTACAAACTCTATTTGATCTTGTTGTTGCAATTATGTCTAACTCATATTCAGATTTTCAGCAAGATCATAATCTAACTACATAAGCAATGACATTTAGGTCTCATGGTATACTCATATCAATGGCATAATCAACTAGCGAGTCATAATAATAAGTTCCAAATGTCAACACTTCAATCAAAACAATCATGATACAATATGAATAGATGGTATCTCGCTAGCCCTTTCTGAGACCGCAAAACATAAATGCAGAGCACCTTCAAAGACCAAGGGCTGACTAGAAATTGCAATTCATGGCAAAGAATATCCAATCATAATCATACTCAATATCAATTAATAGCAAAACATACAAATGACGGAGGTGCTCTCTAGTTGGTGCTTTTAATAAGAAGAGGATGACTCAACAGCAATGTCAATAGATAGGCCCTTCGTAGAGGGAAGCATTGATTTGCAGAGGTGCCAGAGCTCAAGCTTTTTTAACAGAGATGAATAATTTTGGAGGTGATATGCTTTCATTGTCAACGCGATGACCAAGAGTTTTCATCATCTTCCATGCTACACATATTATAGGCGGTTCCCAAACAGACTAGTAAAGTTTTGACTCCCCCAACCACCAATCAATCACACTCCATGGCTAGCCGAATCCTCGGGTACCGTCCATACCAACAACAATCCTGGGGGAGTTTTTGTTTGCAATTATATTTTTATTTGATTTGAACATGGAACTAGGCATTCCGATTACCGGCCCCTTTCTCGTGAGTGATAGTGAATAAACACATATCGAGGATAACACGCCTAGCATGGAAGATACGGACCGCCCCTTGTCACAACATGAGCGGTTCAGGCATAAAACATATTATTATTTGAAGGTTTAGAGAATGGCACATGCAAATTTACTTGGAACGGCAGGTAGATACCGCATATAGGTAGGTATGGTGGACTCATATGGAACAACTTTGGGTTTATGGAAGTGGATGCACAAGCAGTATTCGCGCTTAGTACAAGTGAAGGCTAGAAAGAGACTGGGAAGCGACCAACTAGAGAGCGATAACAGTCATCAACATGCAATGAGGTTAACCAACACGGAGTGCAAATATGAGTAGGATATAAATCACCATGAACATGGATATCGTGGAGGCTATGTTGATTTTGTTTAAACTACATGCGTGAACATGTGCCAAGTCAAGCCACTTGAATCATCCAAAGGAGGATACCATCCTATCATACTACATCACAATCATTTTAAAATTCATGTTGGCATCCAATACAAACCATTATAAGCTCCTAGCTAATTAAGCATGGCATAAGAAACTACGATATCTAAGTTGTCACTCCAAACATGTTTCTCTCATAACAATGCTGAATTAGGAACGATGAGCTAGTCATATTTACAAAAACAAAATAGATCAAGTTCATACCAGCTTTTCCATGGTCAGTCACTTCATCATATATCGTCATTATTTCCTTTCACTTGCACGACCTAATGATGTGAATAATAATAAGAGTGTTTGTGCATTGGACTAAGCTGGAATCTGCAAGCAAACTCAGAGGAGAAGACAAAGCAATATGGATCCTTGACGAATAAACAATAATTCATATGAGAGACACTAATCATTTTAATCATGGTCTTCTACCTCGACCCAAAGGAAAAGAAAACTATTTACACGGGAAAGCTCCTAACAAGCAAAAGAAGAACTGGAAATCTTTTTGGGTTTTCTTTTCGTAATTACTACTAAGCATGCAAGAATGTAAAGTTACAACTAATTATTTTTTCCTCGTTTTTAATTTTTTGGGGTTTTCTCAAGTTAATAAAACACACAAGAAGAATGCAAGAAAAAGGAAAGAAAATAGCATGGGTGATATAATGAAAAAGTGTGAGCACCGACTATAAAAATGAATGTGTGAACAGGAATATAAAGTTGGTGAGAAACACGTACTCCCCCAAGCTTAGGCTCTTGGCCTAAGTTGGTCTACTCCCAAGGAGGAAAGTAACCGGCGCCGGGGTACTCTGGATGATATCCAAAATCATAATGTGGGTTGTACTGGGACACGGCAGCTACCGCCTGAATAGCTGCTTCATGGAGGCGAGCAGCCTTCACCTCCCTCTCATATTCCTCTATCTCCTCTCTAGTTATGTAATATCTCCATTTACTCTGAAAATCAAAGAAGGCAGGAGCAGGAAGGGTAATATGAAAAACAGGTTTATGGTTAAATAATAACCGGTATAGGAGGGACTCATTGCTCCTTTCGAGGAACTGGAAACGCATCATAGCAGCACGATCAAGGAAAGCACTGTGAAGCGGGGGATCTCCAGTCGGAATGGGTATTCTAAAATAATTAGCAAGGCGAGTGGCATAGATCCCACCAAAGAAATCTCCTTCACTAGCATTGTTATTTAGTCTCCTAGCAATCATAGCTCCCATGTTAAAACTTCTATCACCTGTTACTGCACTCTTAAGTATACTGATGTTAGGTGCGCAGAGGTGGCTATGATCACGCTTACCATTAAAGCATCTACCTACGAAGAGGGCAAAATAATGTAAAGCAGGAAAATGAATGCTCCCTATGGTAGCCTGCGTAATATCTCTAGTCTCTCCGACAGTTATACTGGAAAGAAAATCTCTAACTGAGGACTTAGGAGGTTCATTGAGGCTACCCCAATCGGGAATCTTACATATTCTATTAAAATCTTCTAAATCCATGGTATACGATTTATCATAAAGATCAAACAATACGGATGTGTTACGGCCAGATAAAAATTTAAATCTATGAACAAAGGAGGCAGTGAGGGAAGTATACTGTTCACATTTTTCGGAGATGAATTCTTTGAGCCCGGCATTATGGATAAATGTATCAAACTCGTCCTTGAAGCCTGCTTCAATCATGAATTCGTCAGAAGGCCATTCACAAGGTTGTACCAGTGCGTCCCTCGGCTGATAATTATCGGGCTCCCGAATCGCGAGACGGGGACCCCTCCTGCTTGAGGAACCACCGTGATAACTCTTCCTAAACATTTTCCTTTTCCTAAAATAAATCTTAAATTTTTAGTGACTCAAAATAAAATTGAATAAAACTTAACAAAAATCATAGCAACTACTCCTACAAGTGCCTAGAGGCCATATCTTGCATCAAAACTACTTGGGACCAAATAATATTAACATGCAAAGCTCAAGAACAGGGTCACCATGGCAGCAATAGTATGCAATGAATAAAGCACTAGAACAAAAACTAATTGGACCAATGGAGGAGTCACATACCAAGGAATAATTCCCTAAAACAGTTCAGTGAATGGAGCTTTACACAAGGAGATCGAAAAATGCAGCAAAATGAGCAAGAACTCGGTTTGAGCTGTGGAATGATTTTTTCTGGAGGTAGAAGAAGAAGATGGGGGCGAGAATAAGTGGAGGGGGGCCACGTGGGCCCCACGATCCTGCCAGGCGCGGCCAGGGGGGTGGCCGCAGCCCCTGGGCTCATGGCCCACTAGTGCATCCCCCTGACTAGTTATTTGTTTCAAAAAAAAGTAAATATTCCAGAAAAAGTCATACTAAAATTTCAGGGCATTTGAAGGACTTTTTTTAGGTCATTTTTTATTGGACGGATAATGCAGAAAACAGGAAAATAATGCTATATTTATTTATTTTTACTACAGAAAGTAAAAGTTGAGAACAGAAGGTTGTGACTTCTAGATTCATCCATCTCATGGTCATCAAAAGAAATCCATCAATGAGGTTGATCAAGTCTCCTTGACAAACTTTTTTCGAATCACATGCAACCGGGGAATTTTCAAAAAATCACTAGGTTACCTCAAAGGGGATATGCATATCCCCAACAATAAGTATATCATATCTCATCTTGACAGTAGGTAAAGGAATTTCAAAACTTCCAACAATAAAGGATGAAGGTCTTTCAAACGGATTTACGCAATGAATCCGATGTTGTTTCTTCGGAAAGTACACTGTGTGCTCATTACCATTGACATGGAAACTGACATTGCCTTTGTTGCAATCAATAACAGCTCCTGCAGTGTTCAAAAAGGGTCTTCCAAGGATGATTGTCATGGCATCATCATCGGGAATATCAAGGATAACAAAGTCTGTTAAGATAGTAACGTTTGCAACCACAACAGGCACATCCTCGCAAATGCCGATAGGTAAAGCAGTTGATTTGTCGGACATTTGCAAAGAAATTTCAGTAGGTGTCAACTTATCTAATTTCAAGTCTACGATATAAACAAAGAGGCATAACGCTAACACCGAATCCAATAACACATAAAGCAGTTCTAACATGATTTCCTTTAATGGAGCAAGGTATAGTGGGTACTCCGGGATCACCTAGTTTCTTAGGAGTCCCACCCTTAAATGAGTAATTGGCAAGCATGGTGGAAATCTCAATATCAGGTATCTTTCTTTTATTTGTCACAATATCTTTCATATATTTAGCATAAGGAGACATTTTAAGCATATCAGTCAAACTTATTTGCAGGAAGATAGGTCTAATGATTTCAACAAAGCGCTCAAAATCCTCATCATCCTTTTTCTTGGATGGTTTGGGGGGAAAGGGCATGGGTTTCTGAACCCATGGTTCTCTTTCTTTACCGTGCTTTTTAGCAATAAAATCGCTCTTATCATATCTTTTATTCTTAGTTTGTGGGTTAGGAGGATCAATAGCAGGTTCAATTTCAACATCATTATCATTACGAGGTTGAGCATCAGTACGAACATCATTATCAATATTATCACTAGGTTCATGTTCATCACCAGATTGTGTCTCAGCATCAGAAATAGATATATCATCTTGATTCTCAGGTGTAACAAAAACAGGTTTACTAGCATACAAGTTCCTATCATCTTTCTTTTTCTTATTACCAGGATAACTAGGTGCATCAGTATTAATTCCTTGAGAATCTTGCTCAATTCTTTTAGGATGGCCCTCAGGATACAAAGGTTCCTGAGTCATTCTACCACCTCTAGTAACAACTTTAACAGAATCATCATTCAATTCATTAAGCAAGTCATTTTGAGCCTTAAGTACTTGCTCTACTTGAGTAGTGACCATAGAAGCATGTTTACTAATAAGCTTAAGATCACTGACATTTCTATCCACACAAGCACTTATATCATTAATCATGCGAGCATTTTGTTCCAATTGTCTGCTAACATAATCATTAAAACTTTGTTGTTTGACAACAAAGTTATCAAATTCATCTAAACCTAAGCTAGCAGGTTTATCATAAGGAATATCACTCTCATTGAATCTGCAGAGAGAATTTACCTCTACTACATGTGTCGGGTTATCAAGACCATGTATCTCTTCAATAGGTGGTAGATTCTTAACATCTTCAGATTTAATACCTTTCTCTCGCATAGATTTCTTTGATTCTTGCATCAGGACTGAGGAATAGAATACCTCTTTTCTTTGGAGTTGGCTTCGGAGGTGGTTCGGGAATAGTCCAAGCACTATCATTGCTCAAGATATTATTTAATAGAATTTCACCTTGTTCCACAGTTCGTTCCCTGAAAACACAACGAGCACAATTGTCCTCGTAGTTGAGGGCAGAACCTTAGTTTTTGGATCTCGCAATTTCTTCATAGTGATCAACAGATATAAATCCCAAGTAACTCAGAGAATATAGCTATGCTCCCCGGCAATGGCGCCAGAAAAAGGTCTTGATAACCCACAAGTATAGGGGATCGCAACAGTTTTTCGAGGGTAGAGTATTCAACCCAAATTTATTGATTCGACACAAGGGGAGCCAAAGAACATCCTAGAGCATTAGCAGTTGAGTTGTCAATTCAACCACACCTGAAAGATTTAATATCTACAGCAGAGTTTGTAGTAGCAAAGTAATATGATAGTAATAGTAACAGTAGCAGCAGTAGCAGTAGTGATTTGTGTAGCAAGTGTAACAGCAGTAGTGGTAAAGTAACGCAGCAAAGACCAGTATAGGAAAAGCTCATAGGCATTGGATCGGTGATGGATAATTATGTTGGATAGCATTTATCATGTAACAGTTATAACATAAGGTGATATGTAACTATCTCCAGTTTGTCAATGTAATGTAGGCATGTATTCCGTATATAGTCATATGTGCTTATGGAAAAGAACTTGCATGACATCTTTTGTCCATCCCTCCCGTGGCAGCGGGGTCCTAATGGAAACTTAGGGATATTAAGGTCTCCTTTTAATAGAGTACCGGAACAAAGCATTAACACACGATGAATACATGGAATCCTCATACTATGGTCATCTCCGGGAGTGGTTCCGGCTATTGTCACTCCGGGGTTGCCGGGTCATAACACATAGTAGGTGACTACAACTTGCAAAATAGGATCAAGAACTCACATATATTGATGAAAACATAATAGGTCCAGATCTGAAATCATGGCACTCGAGCCGTAGTGACAAGCATTAAACATAGCGAAGTAGTGGATACTAGGGATCAAACCCTATCAAAACTAACTCGATTACATGATAAATCTCATCCAAACCCTCACCGTCCAGCAAGCCTACGATGAGATTACTCATGAACGATGGGAAGCATCATGAAATTGGCGATGGAGGATGGTTGATGATGACGATGGCTTCATTTCCCCTCTCCATAGCCCAGAACGGACTCCAAATCTGCCCTCCCGAGGAAGAACAGGTGGTGGCGGCGGCTCCGTATCGTAAAATGCGATTATTTCTTCTCTCTTATTTTTTCTGGGACGAATAGGGTTATATGGAAGTGGAGAGGAGGTCAGAGGAGCTACGTGGGCCCCATGAGCCCGCCAGGCGCGACCAAGGGGGGGCGCGGCTCCTGGGCTCGTGGCCCGGTGACTCCTCCCCTCCAGTTGATTCTTTCGCTAGTATTTTTTATATATTCCAAAAAAATTCCTCGTCCATTTTCAGGTCATTCCGAGAACTTTTATTTCTGCACAAAAACAACACCATGGCAGTTCTGCTGAAAACAGCGTCAGTCCGGGTTAGTTTCATTCAAATCATGCAAATTAGAGTCCAAAACAAGGGCAAAAGAGTTCGGAAAAGTAGATACATTGGAGACGTATCAATGACCTGGAGCCTTAAGGGCGGGTCATATTGCAGGGTTATATCCCCAACAGAGGCCGAGAATAAAGACGGCTATCGCCTTGAGAATCCCGTGATGCCGGTCCGATATGATGCCTACCTCCCTATTCCCAATCACCTTTGTTCTCACATGCCTCATGAACCACTCTCAGCTGTTGTCATGCTTGGAAGGAACTATAGCAAATGCAACCGGCAACACGTTATCATTGGACAAGTGAGCCATTGCCCACCATTAGAGTGCCCTTGTATTTGCCAGTCAAGAATGTGCCATCGAAAGACAACACCGGACCACAATGCTTGAATGCCTTGATGCATTTCCCAAAACTCCAGAATGCACGGTGAAACACTCCATCAATTTCCTCCACCGCATGACACATGCGAGGGTTCCTATGTGCGATTGCTACCAACATCCTTGGGAGAATATTGTATGTGGCCTCATAATCACCATGCAACATCCTTATTGAATTTGCCTTCGCCTTCCATACCTTCCCATAGTTGACCGGGTATCTGAATAGTTCGTGAACCGTACTCATGTGAAACTTCACCTTCACGGTTGGATCATGGGATATGTGATTCAACAATTTGTATCCTAAAAATTCAGACATGAGTTGAGGGTGTCCCTTGCTTCGATCAGCTTTGTCCTACAGCATGCACGTGTGAGTGGCCACACCACTCTTCAGCACCCATTGCCCGGATTCTTGAATTTTTCTTCCACAGACCTTCCAACGGCAACCTTCTTTGTCACATTTGACGATGTATCGCAGATTTTGGTCGAAATGACCAACAAACAGCCTATGGTTCCTAATGGCATGGTCACTCAACCATATCTTAAACTCTTGCAAGCAACTGAACCTGATGCCTTTCTTCAAATGAGCATTCTCGTCCTCATCCTTGGATTTAGGGTCACCGACCTTCGGGCACGGTGTTGGTTGAAGCAACCCTAATCTTATGCCACCATCAATAGCAGCCTTGTCGGCAAGACTAAGATCATGAAACAATGGGGGGGCTCTTTCCTTCCCCGTAACCTTCTTGAAAAAGTCATTTTCTTGTGCAGTGAATCCATCCTCATCCAATTCCTCCGTCGGACCCTCGTCATCGGAGTGATACACATACATACGGCTATAGGGGAGGTTACGATCCATGTCTTGCTGGTGCACAAACACATCCAAGTTTCCAATGGGAGTATAATGAATCTTTTTGGATTCCTCATAAACATCAACATGGCCGGCTTTAGCATCAACATGGTCAGCTGCAGCATCAACATGAACATCTTCCTCGTGAATTAACATAGCTCCATCATTCATCTTAGCTTCATTTGGTGGTTGACTAGAAGAATTGGGGACATACACCTCCACCCTTGCATCATGTATTGGGGAGTAGGCATCTCGGTTCAAGTCAATTAGCAGCACACGAGGCTCAACATTGGTGGCAAACAATTCAAGGGATTTGTATTGCGATTCAACTACTTTATCATTGTAAACCTTCCAATGCAATTCTGAGGTGATAGGCATACTCTTCAATCAAGACTTCACCCCCACTCCAACATCATACCCTCCAATGAGTTTAACATCAACATTTGGATCAATACAATTTAGCACACTCCTAACTTTCAAAACCACCTCCTCATAAGTTGGGCTTGAGTCAAAAACATGGGTTCTTCCCCTTCATCGGCATTGCCTTTCATAAATGTATCCTTATCCAAATAATGTACATTGACTTTCATAAATGTATCCTTATCCAAATAATGTACATTAACAAGCCTATCCATCTAAAAACATTGTAAAATTTGTCAATAATTCATGGATCTAAAATATCTACACACTAAATTGAAAAAACAACAATAATATAATTTGATTAACACTAACTACTAAATAATGACAATACCTAACCCTAACCATAAACCTAGCAATAACTATAGATCGGTGTTACAAACATGATGATTAGTCACACTACACATACTAAAGAAAGAAAACAACCCTATCATCCATGATATCCATTGATTTGAAACAAAAATGACCTAAACTAGGGTTTGCATACAAGTAAAGAATGCCACCAAATGAGATGATTCCAACCAACAAAAAAGAAGAGAGTGGGGGAGGTACCTTGAGTGATGAAATTGGCCTCGATCCACCGAAGAAAACTCAAGCAATGGAGATGGATTTGGTGTAAGCAAGAATGGAGGAGGGAGAGGGGAGAGGAGCTCAGCTCGGGGAAGGAGGGGGTTTGGGGATTAATGGGTGGCTGGTAGTGGCTGGTGAGGCCCACAAGCCTCTACAGTATCATTTCACTGGTCTGGGGACCCTAACGCCACCCACCCTGGCGGTAGGCTCTAACACCCTACCGCCGATAACTCTGGCAGTAGGATACTAATGCATGTTAGCAGGCCAGACGGCTCCGGCTGGCCTGACGGGAGCCTACCGCCATCGTCGCTGGTGGTACCATGTGTTACCCAACCGCCACATCGGGTGGCGCTAGGAAAAGGGTCAAATCCGAAAATTTCTTCCGACCGGGGTTAGATCCGGCTAAACTTGGAGAAAAGGGTCAAAACCGTGAATTTGGCCCCCTCCCGCGAACCCCGGCGACATCGGCAACCCTATCGGTTGTGTATAGTTGACCTGCAAAATTTCTAGGTACAACTCATTCAAAATTTGAAATTTGACAAAATTAAGTTTCATCGGAAATATTGGAAACATTTTATACAAAATAGTGACACTTGTGTATAGTTGACCTGCAAAGTTTCAAGGTCAAATGTTCTCTCATTTTGAAGAAAAAAAAATTTATATACAAGGATAGCATGGATCTTGATGTAAAATGAACGGTCTAAATTGAAGGTACATGGGGGTATGAAAAATCCACTCATATAATATCTCTTTCCCACTGTTGGGTACATCAGAATCGACTTACTTGTTGTAATAACCGGAGCACTAAGCTCCTACTAATGGCGAGAAGGGGCCGAGGTAGACGAAGGTGGAGGATTGTTTTTGTGCAGCGCTCACTCTTCTGCTTTTCTGTTTTCCTTTTTATTCACTGATGAACGAGAAAACCGGATCAAGGACTACTCCCTCTACTAGATCATGCCATCCCACGATCAAAGGCGTTCGCTCGCCGTGAACTATAACCCCGGGACGGCACACACCGCGTCCTCGGGCGCTTCTAACTAAAACCAAAAGAACCGGCTAACTGAAAACCCTAAACTACGAATGGCAGCTCTAACTGAATTAGTGTCACGCTAGATTATTAGCTAACAATCTCCCCCTAAGCTAGCAGTGGCACAAATCTAAACTTCAACCATACCAATGCATGTACGCAGCTCCAGGAACCGCGTGTGTTCGAGTGGCTTCGTTAATATGTCTGCAAGCTGGTCACCGGTGGCGACGTGCTCGACCTGGATCTTCCCCTCCTCCACACCTTCGGATGGAGTGGAACCAAACGTCGATGTGCTTGCTTCGGTCGTGGAAGACAGGGTTCTTGCACAGCTGGATGGCCGACTTGTTCTCGACAAGAATGGTGAACGTGTCGGCCTCCTCCATGAGCAAGTCCTGCACGAGCCTGCTTAGCCAAATGCCCTGGCATGCCGCAGTCGTTGCGGTCACGTACTCAGCTTCACATGAGGATAGTGTGACAATCTTCTGCTTCTGCGATTGCCAGGTGATCGGTGCTCCTCCCAGAAAGAAGAGATTGCCAGACGTGCTCTTCCAATGGTCGATGTCGCCGGCCATCTCTGAGTCGCTGTAGTCGATGAGCTTGCTACGTCTTCCCTTGATGTACTTGCACCCATACCTGCGAGTGCCAGAGATGTATTGGAGGAGGTGCTTGACGGCAGCCAGGTGTGTTGTGGTTGGAGCCTCCATGAAGCGACTTAGGTACCCCACGGAGAAAGTTATGTCCGGCCACGTATGAGTGAGGTAGCGGAGCCCTCCCATGATGATGCAGTAGTCTGTGGCGTCCACGCGTGGATCAGCTCCCTCCTTGCTCATCTTGAGGCGTGGTTCCATGGGAACATGCATCGGGTTGCAGTCTGCCATGCCCGCACATTGCAGGAGTTCTCCTGCGTACGCCGCCTGAGACAAGGTGATCTCCCCGGTTGTCTGCTTCACTTCTATGCCCAGGTAGAAGCTGAGCAATCTGAGGTCACTCGTGCAGAACCTGGCCATCATCTCTTTCTTGAAGCCACGTATCGCTTCGGCGTCATCTCCGGTAACGACGAGGTCGTCGACATAGACACCGACCAGGAGTCGTGCTTGTCCCTTTCATCGTGCGTACACGGCATGCTCTGACGGGTAGCTTGCGAACCCAAGCTGTTGCATGGTGCTGTCAAGCTTGGCGTTTCATGCCCACGGCGCCTGCCACGGCCCATAGAGCGCCTTGTAGAGGCGAAACACCTTGTGATCCTCGCCTCTCCACGCGAAGCCAGGTGGTTGCTTGATGTAGACCTCCTCCTTGAGCTCGCCGTTGAGGAAGGCTGACTTGACGTCGAGATGGTGTAGCTCCCAGCCGCGCTGAGCCGCCGTGCCGACCATGACGCGCACCGAGTCCAGTCTCTTCACGGGCGTGAACGCGTCATCGTAGTCCACGCCTTCTTTCTGCACAAAGCCTCTTGCTACGAGCCTGGCCTTGTGCTTCACCACCACGTCGGCGGTGTCTTTCTTCAGCTTGAATACCCATTTGAGGTCAATTGTAGTGTGGCCTGCGGGCAGGTAAGTGAGGGTCCAGGTGCCGTTCTCCTCAATGCTCGCAAGCTCCTCCAGCATCACGCTTTGCCAGCTTTCGTGCGGTGCTGCTTCTGCAAATGTTGCGGGTTCTTCCTCGGCCACCAGCAGATGCTCCTCCGACGATGAGGTCTTGGCCGCTCTGCTGTACAGGTCCGCAAGGCGCCATAAGCGATGCCCCGTGAATGGATCATCGTCTGCATCGAACGAGTCGTACCGTGTTGTGGGCGGCAAAACAAATTCCACCCCTTCTGGAGCCTCATCTGGCGGCGGCCCGTCGTTTGGCCCGCTCGGAGGGGGCGTGAACTCATCTGGCATCGGCGTTACTGGAGCTCTGGGTACAGCCGCGCTACAGGGCATGGCTGGTGATGCGTCTCTAGCGTCATTGTTCCCTCCTTGGTCTCCACTTGTGTCGCCCGCCGTGGTGGGCACCGTGTGGCCACCGGAGGTAGGAGGGAGCTCGTAGTGGATGACAAGCGGATCCGTCATGGGTGCGCTAGTGGCTCTCCCATCCTAGCTTGCGCCCTCGTCGAACACCACGTCGTGTGATGCATACATGCGCTTGGTCAGTGGGTCGTACACCCTGTACGCCTTCGAGCCCTCCTCATAGCCGATGAAGACTATCTTGGTGCTGAGATTGTCGAGCTTCTTCAGCCCGGGCCATGTGTTCTTGACGTAGGTGATGCACCCGAAGATGCGCAGGTAGTGCACGGCCGGCTTCTTTCCGTGCCACACCTCCTACGGGGTCTTGCCGTCAATGCTACGGGTGTAGGACCTGTTGAGGATGAACACCGCAGTCGCCACAGCTTCACCCCAGAAATAGCTCGGCATGTTCTTCGCCTTGAGCATGCTTCTGGCCATGCCGATGACCATATGATTGCGCCGCTCCATGATGCCGTTCTGCTGCGGTGAATAGGGCGCCGTCAGGTGCCGTTGAATGCCCTGATCTGCAAAGTACTCGCCGAGAGCAGCGGAGGTGAACTCATCGCCCCGATCCGTCCGGAACGTGCGCAGCTTTGCTCCCCGCTCCGCTTCTGCTATGGCGACGAACTGTCTGATGTGATTGCAGCGGCATCCTTCGTCGGCAGCATCATGGCCCACATGTAGCAGCTGTGGTCGTCGACCACGAGCATGAAGTAGCGCTTGCCTCCTAGGGTGCACGGGGTGATCGGACCGCAGAGGTCGGCGTGAACCAGCTCGAGCGGCTCCGTTGCTCGATAGCGCCTGCGAGGGAAACGGTGGTCGCCGCTGCTTCCCCACTAGACATGCGTCGCAGAGCTCCTCGGTGTGATCCACGAGGGGCAGCTTGCGTACCATGTCCGTGTGTGCCATGCGCCAGAGTGCGTCAAAGTGCTGATGTCCAAACCTCGCATGCCACCTCCAGGCCTTGTCGCTGACGTGAGCCGCCAGACAAACAGGTTGTGATTGGTCCAGACGGACCACATAGAGGCGCTTGCCGTTTCGGCATACCTGGGCCAGCTCGTGTTGGCGGCAATCGTACAGTGTCAGGATGCCGCCTTGGATCTTGGTGGTGCACCCGTGCTCGTCCAGCTGCCCGAGGCTGATGATGCTTATCTTCAGGAGCGGAATGAAGTAGACGTCGGTGAGGGCGCGGTGATCGCTGCTGCGCATGGTGAAGGTGATCGTGCTGCGGCCGTGGATGGCCACGCTGGACCCATCTCCAAACTTGACGCTGCCAGTGACGCCCTCGTCCAGCTCCATGAACGTCGTGCGATCACCGGTCATGTGGTTGGACGCGCCAGTGTCCAGGAACCACCGGCCGTCGCACGGCACCTCCTCCGCGTCGAGGTTCGCCTCTGCACGCTCCTCGTTCAACATGACGTGCTCCCCCATGCTCCGTGACGGGTCCGTAGCGATAACTGCCATCAGTAGCGTCGGGTCGACGTCATGCCTGTCCGTAGTGTGCCCGCCTTGTTCGGCGAGGTTCGCCTCCCCACGCTCCTCCCGTAGGCAGGTCCTACACCCGTGCTTCCAGTGTCCGTACTTCTTACAATGACGGCACTGGTCAATGGGCTTTGCATGGCTCCCGGAGCCACGTATGCCACCGCGCCCCCGGCCGCGGCCACGGCATCCCCTGCCGCGCGCTGACCCGAAGCTACTGCCTCCGGAGCCGTCAGAACCGTTGCGCTGCAGGCGCGCGTTCCATTCCCTCCGATGTGAGCAGAAGGCGCCCACGCCTGACTCCACCTGATCGATATCATATCTCTCCACGGCGACCCTTAGTTGCCCAATGAGTTCTTCCACAGAGAGCGTGTCCAGATCAACAAGGGTCTTAATGAAAAGGCGATCTAAGCGTACCTCTTCGGCACGGCGGAGAGGAACTTGCGGACGACACGTTTCTCTAGAATGGTCTCCCCCCAGCTGCGCCATCTGGGCCACCATGTTTGTGATCCACATGGCGAAATCATCGATGGTCTCGTCGTCGCTGAAGCGTATGTTGTTGTACTGCTTGGAGAGGGTTGCGAGCTTGGCGCATCGTCTTCACAGCATCCCACGCGTCCTTCGCCGTGGCCTTGCCGGCAAGGGTGGGCGCCATCTCCGGTGGCACCCCACGCAGAATCGCCTCGAGCGCAAGCCAATCGTCGCTCCACTCTGTCGTGCCTATCTGCACAGCGTCCCACAGGTGCCACCCTTCCATAATAACTTGCATGAGGACGGCCCAGTCGGTGTAGTTGGTTGCAGCCAACCCGCACCGCCGATGTCGCGCACCACCCCCACCGAGGATCTATCTGCCACGGCAAGCTTTGTGTCGTCAGAGATTCTCGCGCGCGGCATCGATGGCAACTTGCCCCCCCCCCCCCGGTGTCATCCCCGGCCATTACCTGGACCAGAACGAGGCTCTGATGCCAATTGTAATCACCGAAGCACCACTAGTAGAAAACAGGGCATTGGTTCGGGCCTCCTAAGACCATTAATCCTGGTTCTCTCACGAACCGGGACCAAAGGTGGCAACCATCCTGGTTCGTGAGCCCAGGGGGCCGGCCGGGCCATGTGGGCCATTGGTCCCGGTTCGTCTGGCCTCTTTGGTCCCAGTTCTAGGCACGAACCGAGACCAATGCGCCTCGCACCTGGCCCATGACCTTTGGTCCCGGTTCGTGGCTACAACCGGGACCAAAGGGAGACCTATTATCCCGGTTCCATCCATGAACCGGGACCAATGAGCTGCCTATATAAACCCTTGCCCACCGCTAGCAGAGCCATGGAGTGCTCTATTTTTCCACGATAGCAGTGTTAGAGCTTTGTGGTGCTCTAGCTCATCTCCTATGCACATGAGGTGTTCGATGAAATGCCCGAGCCACACTTAAGCTTTCTCCTCTCGAAGCTCCTTGTCCAAATTCCATTTTCGTCAAGATTTGTCTAGGTTTGGCGGTCCATCCTGTCCCGTCCCCGTCTTGAAACCACTGTCGATCGCCGGCATGTGGTGAGCCTCTTGATCTTATCTTCTTTCTAAAAGAAAATATACTTACTCGTATAATTTTCTTACTTTTATTATTGTTTGTTATTATATAGTGGCATGGTTATGGTATCCGCCCACGTCGGCCCTCGTCCAGTCTATGATTCAGATGTGGTATATTATCTTTTACAACTATTTCACACATCTAATGTCTATGACAATTAATTATGCCACCAACTTGACGTAGATGTTTTAATCTATAGGAAGTAGTTGAACCAAAAATGGATACCGACTATGCAATTCTGCTTGACAAGTTAACTAAAGCTGAAAAAGAAATCGATCATTTGAAAGAAAAAATGAAAAGAACTGAAGATGAGAAGATGGGATTGGAGTTGCATGTTGTCGATATCGTCGATGATCACAGGACCAAGATGGATGCAATGCGCTTGAAGCTTAGAAAGATTAGAAAATATGACATTGATAAAGAGGCTTGGTATCATTATGCCGTTGGATCAATTGTTACCCTAGTTGTGATTATGATCGCATTTGTTGTTGCATTGAAATGTTTTAAATAGTTTCAATGTATGGTTTAATTAGATGCTCTGGAGAGCTATATGTTGGTCAACGAGAACTATGTATCTACTTTGGTTTTAATGTGATGATGAACTTCTATTAATTTGGTCACTTTTGTATTCCTGATGTTCTGTAATGGTTTTTGACACACTTAATTATAATAAGGCACGCCGATGAACCGGCAATGGATGTACGGTAACAGACGCACCGATGAGTACATTAAGGGGGTGCATCATTTTCTTGAAGTGGCCGAGGCAAACAAGCAGAATGGTTTTATGTGTTATCCATGCCCTACATGTGGGAATTTGAAGTCTTACTCTGACCAGAAAATCCTTCACAGCCACCTGTTTGTGAAGGGTTTCATGCCACACTATAATGTTTGGACCAAGCATGGATAAATAGGGGTTATGATGGAAGACGGCGAAGAAGAAGAGGATGATGAAAACTATGTGCCCCCTGAATACGGTGATGCTGCAACCGGGGAAGCTAAAGATCAAGAGGAACTAGACGATGTGCCCGATGAAGATCTTCGCCGGGTCATTGTTGATGCAAATAGACAGTGCGAAAGTGAAAAGGAGAAGCTAAAGTTCGATCACATGTTAGAGGATCACAAAAAAGGGTTGTACCCCAATTGTGAAGATGACAACACAAAGCTCGGTACCACACTGGAATTGCTACAGTGGAAGGCAGAGAATGGTGTACCTGACAAAGGATTTGAGAAGCTACTGAAAATATTGAAGAAGAAGCTTCCAAAGGATAACGAATTGCCCGATAGTACATACGCAGCAAAGAAGGTTGTATGCCCTCTAGGATTGGAGGTGCAGAAGATACATGCATGCCCTAATGACTGCATTCCTCTACCGCGGTGAGTACGAGGAACGGAACGCATGTTCGGTATGCGGTGCATTGCGCTATAAGATCAGACGCGATGACCCTGGTGATGTTGAGGGCGAGCGCCCCAGGAAGAGGGTTGCTTCCAAGGTGATGTGGTATGCTCCTATAATACCACGGTTGAAACGTCTGTTCAGAAACAAAGAGCATGCCAAGAATATGCAATGGCACGGAGAGGACCATAAGAAAGACGGGAAGTTGAGAGCGCCCGCTGGCGGGTCGCAGTGGAGAAAGATCGAGAGAAGGTGGAGTGACTTTACAGGTGACCCAAGGAACGTATGGTTTGGTTTAAGCGCAGATGGCATTAATCCTTTTGGGGAGTAGAGCAGCAATCACAGCACCTGGCTCGTGACTCTATGTATCTATAACCTTCCTCCTTGGTTCTGCATGAAGCGGGAGTTCATTATGATGCCAGTTCTCATCCAAGGCCCTAAGCAACCCGGCAACGACATTGATGTGTACCTAAGGCCATTAGTTGAAGAACTTTTACAGTTGTGGAATGGAAACGGTGTATGCGTGTGGGATGAGCACAAACAGAAGGATTTTGACCTGCATGCGTTGCTGTTTGTAACCATCAATGATTGGCCTTCTCTTAGTAACCTTTCAGGACAGACAAACAAGGGATACCTTGCATGCACGCACTGTTTAGATGACACCAAAAGTGTATACCTGGACAATTGCCGGAAGAATGTGTACCTAGGGCATCGTCAATTTCTTCCGACCAACCATCAATGTCCAAAGAAAGGCAAGCATTTCAAAGGCGAGGCAGATCACCGGAAGAAGCCTGCCATCCGTACCGGTGATCACATACTTGCTATGGTCAATGATTTACAAGTAATCTTTGGAAAGGGTCCCGGCGGACTATCTGTTCCGAATGACGTTGAGGTACGCGCACCCATGTGGAAGAAGAAATCTATATTTTTGGACCTACCCTACTGGAAAGACATAGAGGTCCGCTCTGCAATCGACGTGATGCACGTGACGAAGAATCTTTGCGTGAACATGCTAGGCTTCTTGGGTGTGTATGGGAAGACAAAAGATACACCGGAGGCACGGGAGGACCAGCAACATGTTCATGAAAAAGATAGCATGCCTCCAAAGTAGTATGAAGGTCATGCCAGCTACGCTCTTACCAAAGAAGAGAAGGAAATCTTCTTTGAATGCCTGCTCAGTATGAAGGTCCCGTCTGGCTTCTCGTCGAATATAAAGGGAATAATAAATATGGCAGAGAAAAAGTTCCAGAATCTAAAGTCTCATGACTGCCACGTGATTATGACGCAACTGCTTCCGGTTGCATTGAGGGGGCTTCTATCGGAAAACGTTCGATGACCCATTGTGAAGCTATGTGCATTCCTCAATGCAATCTCTCAGAAGGTGGTCGATCCAAAAATCCTACCAAGGTTAAGGAGTGATGTGGCACAATGTCTTGTTAGTTTCGAGCTGGTGTTCCCACCATCCTTGTTCAATATCATGACGCACGTCCTAGTTCATCTAGTCGACGAGATTGTCGTTCTGGGCCCTGTATTTCTACACAATATGTTTCCCTTTGAGAGGTTCATGGGAGTCCTAAAGAAATATGTCCGTAATCGCTCTAGGCCAGAAGGAAGCATCTCCATGGGCCATCAAATAGAGGATGTCATTGGGTTTTGTGTTGACTTCATTCCTGACCTTAAGAAGATTGGTCTCCCTCAATCGCGGTATGAGGGGAGACTGACTGGACAAGGCACGCTAGGAGCGAAGTGAATAATATGTGGGGACGGGCATTCTTGGTCTCAAGCACACTACACAGTTCTATAGAATTCTACCTAAATGACCTCGTATGTCGATGAACACAAGAAAATTCTGCGCTCCAAACACCCAGAGCAGTGTGACGACTCGATTACATGTGAACGCGTCAAGACTTTTGGCAGTTGGTTGCAAACACGTCTCAGGTGTGACAACACTGTTTCTGATGAGTTGTACTCGTTGGCCAGGAGACCATCTTTGATTGTATTGACTTACAATGGGTACGAGATAAATGGGAATACATTTTACACGATCGCCCAAGATCAAAGGAGCACCAACCAAAACAGCGGTGTCCGCTTTGATGCAGCAACGACCAATGGGAAAGTCTACACATATTATGGTTACATAAAGGAGATATGGGAACTTGACTATGGACATGATTTGAAGGTCCCTTTATTTCGATGCAAATGGGTCAATCTTACAAGAGGCGGGGTACAGGTAGACTCGCATTACGGAATGACAACAGTGGATCTCAACAATCTTGGGTACACAGACGAACCATTTGTCCTAGGCAATGATGTGGCGCAGGTTTTCTATGTTAAGGACATGTCTACCAAACCAAGAAAAAGAAAAGATGAGGAATCGAATACATCATACGATGAGCCAAAGCCTCACATAGTTCTTTCAGGCAAAAGAGACATCATGGGATTGTAGGGCAAGACAGACATGTCTGAAGATTATGAAAAGTTTTAGGAAATTCCTCCCTTCAAAGTCAAGGCTGACCCAAGCACCCTGTTAAACAATGAAGATTATCCATGGTTACGGCGCAATAAGCAAAGGATAGAAGCGAAGAAAAAGTGGCTTTGAATGGTGCATTTTGAACACACAAAAAGTATGGAGTTCAAATAAGTTCAAAAAAATGAAATCCCTTTGTAACAGGTGAGTTTTCTTCCGAAACCATGATACTTCGAAAGAGATTGTCCATTTTGCACACGAAGTGCATCCAGTTTTTTCCGTAACCCTCTCAACTTTTTATAACATGCTATGTGTGTGAAATGATGATACCATGCCAACTTTCAACCTTTTCAGAGTTCATTTGAAGTGCTTTTCAATTTCAGGGTCATTTAGCTCAAAAAATCAGTAAGTGCATGAAAAATACCAAATGAAGTCAGAAATGGTTGAAAATTGATGATGTGTCTTTGAATGGTGCATTTTCAACACACAAAAAGTATGGAGTTCAAATAAGTTCAAAAAAATGAAATCCCTTTGTAACAGATGAGTTTTCTTCCGAAACAGTGATATTTCGAAAGTGTCCATTTTGTCCAGTTTTTTCCTTAACCCTCTTAACTTTTTAGCACATGCTATGTGGGTGAAATGATGATACCATGACAACTTTGAACCTTTTCAGAGTTCATTTGAAGTGCTTTTCAATTTCAGGGTCATTTAGCTCAAAAAATCAATATTTTCATGAAAAATACCAAATGATCAAGTTAGAAAGGGCTGAAAATTGATGATGTGGCTTTGAATGGTGCATTTTGAACACACAAAAAGTATGGAGTTCAAATATCTTCAAAAAAATGAAATTCCTTTGTAACATATCAGTTTTTGTCCGAAAGTATTTTTGTTAAGAACTTTTAATATGCAAAAAAATAATGTAAAAATGGCAAAAGTGAAAAAAGATGTGCTTATAGAGGAAATTAAACCTAAATTAAAAGTGCTAGTTAGGCGCCTAACTAGTATTTTAAATTTAGGTCTAATTTCCTATATAAGGGCATCTATTTTCAATTTGAGAGGAGCTCAATGTAGCTGCCACAGCGGGGCTTATAAACAAGTTTGTGCTCCCTTCGCTTGGCGAGGTGGGACTAAATTTTGTTAAGAACTTTTAATATGCAAAAAAATAACATAAAAAATGCCCACCTACTAAGCCACTATGGCCTGCATACGACTAGTAACCCAATATACATGGGCCAGGACGTAGGCCCACGGGGTAAGTAGGCCCAACAGGAAGAGACAATTAGGCATGCACAGCCTACGGTTGAGAGGAGCTCGAGACAGTAGGTGCAGATGATCTTATAAACCAGTAGGTGCGCTCCTTGCTTAGCGAGGTGGGACTAAACTCTGCACCGTGCCAGGAAAAGGGATTTGGTCCTGGTTGGTGGTACCAACTAGGACCAATACCCACCTTTAGTCCTAGTTGGTGCCACAAACCGGACAAAGGTCTCTTCCTGGCGGATTGGGACCTTTGGTCTCGGTTGGTGCCACCAACCGGGACCAAAGGTCCCTTTTCTATGTTTGCCACTAATTAATATAAACCTCTAGTATTTTTGGAATTATAATTACGTAAAAATTATGCAACTAAAATTATCAAAGTATTTTTTGTTCAAAAGAATGAACTAAAATAACATAAGAAAAATAGTGGAAAAAAATAAAAAAATGCCCACCTACTAAGTCACCATGGCCTACATATGACTAGAAACCCAATTTTCATGGGCCAGGACGCAGGCCCACAGGGCAAGTAGGCCCAACAGGCACAGATAATTAGGCATGCACTGCCTACGGTAGAGAGGAGCTCGAGACAACAGGTGCAGAAGTGCTTATAAACCAGTACATGCGCTCCTCGCTTGGCGAGGTGGGACTAAACTTTGCACCTAGCCAGGAAGAGACCTATGGCCCCTGTTGGTGGCAACAACCGGGACTAATGCCCCCCTTTAGTCCCGGTTAGAGGCACCAACCGGGACCAATGCTCCCTGTATAAAAGCCCACACTTAGCAGTTTTCGACCAGATCGCTCCCCCGAAGGCCAGATCGCACCCATGCCGTCAGGCTGCCCGAATCGCGCGCGCTCTCCGTCATTGTCTCCGCCGCCGGCCGCCGTCCCCGACTTCCCCGACCTCGCTCCGGCCTCCCAGCCCCGCGCCATCCCGCTCCGGCCACCCCGTTCCACCCTGCCACGCCCCGCTCTGGCCAGTGCTCCGCGCCGGCCGCCCCGCCCCATTCCGGCCACTCTGCCCCGCTCCAGCCACATCCCCCCTCCCCTATACGTGAGCCTTCATATATGTGTGTGTTCATATAAGTGTTCATATATGTATGTGTTCATATATGTGTTTATATATGTGTATGCATGTGTTCATATATGTGTATGTTTCTAGGCATTTAACAGGTTTTTGACAGGTTTATATATTTTTCTTTTTAGTGTATTTATGGCAAATACAAGAAAGATGTAAATTTGGGTTGAAAGAAGTTGATATATATATGTGTGTTTTTGAGTTTATGTTTGTGCATTATTCCAAGAAAAAACAGAGGACTCTACATGAAACATGGACTTTATTGGATTTTAATTCTCCAAAATACAAATGAAGTATGAAAAATATGACACCTGGCATCGTGTCATTATATGATATCTAGTGGCCATGAATAATTTTTTAGAAAGTTTGACATAATTTGTGAAGTTCATTAATTGATTAGAAACCATATCATCTTCGAGAAAGAATCTAGGTTTCGAGATGGAACATGTAGGTTTAAAGGCATTTGACCTAAGGTTGGGGACCAAAGGTCTCTTCCTGCCATATCCCGTATCGCCGTACCCATATCGCCATATCGATGTTGCCGTATCGGTGCTTCGTAGGTTACCGTCGCCACGTGATGATATGGCCGGCCGGCATTTTTTTTTCATATAGAAAACTCCGGTAATTTCGACATGAGGGGGGACGTCGATCAACCCCCTCTCGCCCGACCAACTCTCGAGTCCGCCTAGACCGGGACTGAAAAAGCGTTATCGATCTCCTACCCCCTCTCTCCCCTACCCGACAAACTCTCGAGGCCACCCAAACCACTAGAAGAAAACTCCGGTAACTTCGATCAACCCCACATGCCCGACCAAACCCTAGAAGCGTTGCCGAGGCCACCCAATTCCTAAAACTGTTGCCGAGGCCACCCAAACCCTAGAAACATCGAGGCCACCCAATCCCTAGAAGCGTTGTCGAGGCCACCCCAAACCGTAGAAGCATTGAGGCCACTAATATGATCCCTTGTCTATGTTTGCTACTAATTAATATATACATCTCTCATGTTTGTATATCAATTGCCATGTTGTAATATTTGCAGAAACCATGGATCCAACCATGAATAGAGACTTTGAAGGAGAAGCGTTGTTGGGGGGACATAATCCGCGGAGGCGATGATCCCTTCTTGTGAATGAATTTTGACACAGAAGAGCTAGGACATGATGATGACAACTCCAGTCACCGAATGATGGAGGAAGAAGGAGACCATGATGACGGCTCCGATGACCGAACGGAGGGGGCTGTTGCAAAGTTGTCCGGCGAGGTATATATATTAATTGATGCATTAATTGTTTTGGTATGTACATTTATTAACTCTTATTTCTTCTTTTATATAGCCCTCTGGATCGAGCCAAACTTCGGTAACGAGATGAGGCCCGAAGAAAAGGTTGGGCAAGGAAGAAAGGTTCACGATCACCTTAATCGTGAACGATGGACAACCGATTGAACCGAAGAAGACCAAGGATGCATTTTCTGCTCAGTTTGGAGCTATTGTCAGGGACAGCATCCCGATCAGCATCCAGCAATGGAATGAGCCGGCTAAGAACGCTAAGAACTACGACCCTCAAGTTTCTTATGTCACGGATAGAGAGAAAGAAGATCTTTGGAAGGCCCTGAAGGCAAATTTCACCCTACCGCCAGAGGAGGATGAGAGTAATCCATTTATAGAGCTACTGGTCAGGTCATTTGCTCTTAAGAAGATGGCAGATCTTTTCAGGAGGTGGAAGAATGAGTTGAAAGCTAAGTTTGTCGACCAAGAGAAGATTCCGGTATTCGTCGGCCGATATGCGGGATAGGATATCAATGGGACGCGTTCGTGGCCTACAAGACTTCTGAAAAGAGTAAGCAAATGTCAGCGATAAACAAGAAAAATGCTGAAAAGAAGCTGTTTCACCATCGCATGGGGTCAGGTGGCTACCTCAGAGCCAGGCAGTTGTGGGCCAAATGGGAGGATGACCTGCGAGCTAAAGGGGTCGAACAACAGACAGCGAACTGGCCAGACCGTTCAAGGACTTGGCTCTTTGGGGTTGGGGGAACTTTGGACCGTGAAACAGGGAAGTGCGTTTGGACGAATGAGCAACTTGCAATACCCATCAGGAAGCTTGAGCAAATTATCAAGGAAGCACTGGAAGGGAGGTTCAAACCCGACAGAGAGAAGGACGAGCTGACTGAGGCCCTCGGGAATCCTGAGCATCCTAGACGAACACGAGGCACGACAGGCTCCGTTCCGTGGAAGTTTGGGTTTCCCGGAGCAGGCGGTTACAAAAGCCAGGAGAGGAAGAGGAAACAGGAGCTGAGCGTTGTGCAGGAGCTGAATGCAAGAGTACGAAGGCTAGAGGAAGAAGTTATGAGCCAGCGAGCTCCCGACCAGCAGCTTGTTTAGGGGCATGAAGCTACCCCAGAAGCTACCCCGCCATCTCAACGGAAAAGCAGCGTGGCTTCCACGGAGGTCCTTCAGCAGCCTGACTTCACGGCTCCTTGCTACCCCGTGGATGCTATCACAGATGGCCAACATTGCGAGCTTATGACGAAATGCGTTAACCTCACCCTCAAGGCGGTTGACGGCTTTGTTGCACCTCCTCGAACCAACGGAACTTTTCACCACGGTCAGATTCCACATGGCTATGCTGTCGTGCAAGTGGATGAAATAATGGGGGGATTTGAGGAGCTCGAGCTTGACCACCCTACAGGTGAAGGGGAGACTCGGCTGAGATTTGCTCTGAGGAGTACATGTCTATGGTGGAAGGAGTACATCAAGCTTCCGAACTGGACAACTCCGCCTCTTTCTCTGGCGAGTGATGAAGGCACTCATCCTCCTCCTCCTCCTCCGGCGAGGGATCAAGGCACTCTGCCTCCTCCTTCGCCTCGTCCGGCGCGTGACGTCGACGATCAAGGCACTCCGCCTCCTCCTTCTCCTCGTCCGGCGCGTGACGTCGACGATAAAGGCACTCCGCCTCCTCCTTCGCCTCGTTCAGCGCGTGACATCGACGATCAAGGCACTCTGCCTCGTAAGCAACGACGGAAGAGAGACATCGTCACTCCGGCTGCTAGCAGTACAACCAGTGGCAGGAGGCCATACAAATACGGTCCTAAGTCTCTCAAGACATTGGAAAAGTTGCCATACGAGAGGACCGTGCAGGAAACCGCGAAGATCTCTCAAGACGAAGTGAGGGCCCATTTTGCAAAGAAAGCTCCACCTCCGAAGCAGACGATAGATCCGGTGGCAGCGAAGCGCACTATCGAGGCCCTGAAGCGACCACCACCGCCTCCGCTGGATACCAACTATGCCCGCGCTACTAAAAAGGCATATCAAAATGCGATGCGGACGAGAACTACTTCCAGTGATGACAGGTTAGCTAAACAAAGAATTGGGAAAACAATTCCCCATCCTGGTAAACAGGCTAACCAATCGTTCCCCCCACTGAAGGTGTCTACCGATATCGTGCCTAATCAGGCGCCGGGGGTGGTGGTGGAGGGGATGGCGCCCGGTTATGACAATATTGACGATTACCTCGATGTTGAATTCCCAATAGCAGAGGTGGAATACAAATACCAGTACGGGAAGCCTCTCATCAAAGATGGAAGTCCTCCTCTAGGAACGATGATGAGACAATTGCATGATTGGTACATGAACACCTGCAAGGAGTCTGGGATGGATTGTTTGATGCTGAGTATTAAAGAGGAGCATGACTTCTTTGGCCAAGAGCTGATTCCTGTTGAATTTGACGAGCTTTTCCAGTTTTACAATCAAAAGGACATCGACAAACAAATCATCACTTGCTACTGTCTGTAAGTACTTCTGTAATTAAGTCTCTATATATAGCTCACCTCTTTCATTGCATGTATATATATAATTATCCTCATCACTATATTATGTAGATTGAAGATCATTGAATGCAGAAAAGCAGAAATGTATGACATTGGGTTCATTAACCCAAATATCATACATGAATGGACAGTTAAACACAAAGCCCGAGAAACCGAGCACAACTTTCTACAATCGATGCTTAAAAATCAAAACAAAGACAAAATACTCTTTCCTTACAACTTCAAGTGAGTGTTACTGTCTTGTGCATATTCGGTTTCTCCCTTATTACTCGAGGAGATAGTAATGTAACTGATGAGCTATGCATGTGTGCGCAGCCACCACTTTATTCTACTAGAGATTAAGCTTGAGCGGGGAGTAGTAGCCGTCTTAGACTCGAGACGAAATGCCCCCGAGTTGTATGCGAACCTGACTGAAATGCTCCAGAGGTAAGTTCAATCGATCATTATCACATCATATCGGCAACTTTGTTCATTTCCTGATATATATCAAGTAATTATTTTCTTTGTCTGCCAGGGTTTGGAAAGATTTCACCAAAATTGCTCTGGGACTGCCTACCGAGCTGCAATTTAGACACCCGAGAGTAAGTAATATATAGTACCTAGTTCCACCCATCTCCCATTGATTCTAGCTAGTTTCATCAATATATACCATTTAGCATGCTTGCTTATCAGTTCGATTGACCTCTATTCTCGTATAGTGCTTGTTTCAGGAACAAGGGACTAGTTATTGTGGATGCTACATTTGCGAGTTCATCTACAACGAGACGAATCCTAATAAGCAGGGCTACATTGAAAAAGAATATGAAGTGCGTAAGCAAAAATATTCACAATTTTATTTTATTACAATCATTTGTGTTGAGTTTCAATCATATACATGTATTGTCCCTCTTCTTCAATTTAGATCTGGCGGATGCAGGATGAACTCCTACCACAAGATCGCATACGAGCTATTCAAAAGGAATTGGCGGGATTCTTTATGGACCACGTCATCAATAAAGCCGGACAATACCATGTGGAACTTGATATTAGATGTTAGGGATTGTAACATAGGATAGATATACGAAAACTTGTTGTTTGACCAATCTCTCGGAGAAGGAGGAGGTCGATCACTTCTTTGTGTATATATGACAATCTTGTGTACTTAATGGTTTCCTTCATTTGCTTACTAACCAGCGTGTCGCGAGTTCTCTCTATACGTATAGTACATAGTGTCGCAACCAAGCACGGAGATAAGAGAGGTCACTTGTCTTTATTAGCTAGCTAAGACAATATATGAAACCCATAAATTAACCCTCCAAAACCCTCAAACCCCACCACCCCTCTTTCAAAAAAAAACTTCTGAGCTGCTGATGCGTGGACGCTTTTTTGGTCCCGGTTGGTGTTACCAACCGGGACCAAAGGCCCTCCTGCCTGGGCTCGGCGGAGCGGCCACGTGTAGCCCCATCTGTCCCGGTTCGTAAGTGAACCGGGACTAATGGTCATGGGCTTTAGTCCCGACCTTTTAGTCTCGGGTCCAGAACCGGGACAGATGGGCCTCTGGAACCGGGACAAATGGGCCTTTTTCTAATAGTGCACTGAGCTCCTACTAATGGCGAGAAGGGGCCGAGGTAGACGAAGGTGGAGGATTGTTTTTGCGCAGCGCTCACAGATGAACGAGAAAACCGGATCGAGGACTGCCCCCTCTACTGGATCGTGCCATCCCACGATCAGAGGCGTGCGCTCGCCGTGAACTAAAACCCCAGGACCGCACAGACCGCGTCCTCGAGTGCTTTCGCCGTGAACTAAAACCCCGGGACCGCACAGACCGCGTCCTCGAGTGCTTCTAACTGAAACCAAAAGAACCGGCTAACTGAAAACCCTAAACTGTGAACGGCAGCTCTAACTGAATTAGTGTCACGCTAGATTATTAGCTAACACTTGTGACCCTTGATAATATCATGGCTAGTCAAAGAAAGAGAACTGTAGCTTGCTCAGCAGCTAACATGGTTGCACATTTTGCTCACCGCATGAAGAGGATGTAAGCTTAACTACATTTATTTATGAGAAAGCCCGTCATCCTGACTTGAGAAATCAAGGCGATGAATAAATTTAGAAGGCGTGCAGTTTTACCTCAACACCATGGCAAACAGTGGCATGTCACTCGAACTTTTCCGTAAATTAGTGCGCTGCCCCTGATATTTAGAAGCACCATCTTCAATTTCATATTTGGGTGGCGGACAATCTAGAACAGGAACCATGGTAGGAATACAGGTACCAAAGAAGTATATTTGCAATGGTAGACATCATGTCATTCCGAAACCTCTTAACTTCTACTAGTAGGTCGAAGGTGCGGCGTCACGCCGTGCCCGAAGGAAAGCTTGGGCGAACCTGTTTTTGGCTAAATTGCAGAAATTAACTAATGTCATGTTGGAGATAAGTCAGGCCGGCTTCATTGTGAACATGGCGATTCAAAATGAAGTGGTTAATTTATTGTACGATGGAAAATACAATTCTATAAAAAAAATACCTACGTAAAATTGGTTAAAAATGAAACTGGTAATCCGGAATCACAAAAAAATATTGAGAGGAGATAGTAAAGAGGACATCCATTGGACAATAGAATTGTTATTATAGTAAGATACTAATATCAAAACAATGTCTTTTGGATGAGAGGAGTTGGGAGTTGGAGCACATGGCACAATAGAATTCAAGTTTCTTTTGGATGGCAAGCATCTGTTCATCCTCCTAGTAAAGTAGTCAGTGATTTGGGTATCTGCATCATTCAATTAGAGAGAAGAGAAATGTATTATCATTAATTTAGAGAGAAGAGAAATATATTTAGAACGTGCAAACTCAATTGATTGTTGCACCTTTGGCAGTTTTGACATTTGAAAGAATAACTTTTGCTTAGCTAGTAAATTTCCAAAAAAAAATATTTACAAAAAGTAAACTTATTTCGTATTGCCAAACAGTTTGCACATCTCTTCTGTGAAGAGTTTTAATATTTATAAAATTAGCGTCCAAATCTATGGGCGCGGTTGGAAGAGCAGTATCCTGCAACCCAGAAGGTTTTGCTCTAATGTCACTTTTGTAATAATGTCATTTTTTACAATGTCAGAAAAACATTGAGCGGGGCAAAAATTATATTCATTTATTAGGTAGGCTCTCAAGTCTCATATCAAAAGAATTTTCCAAGTACATAAGATGCATATGCTAATCAAAACTATATGATACCATAGAAAAAATGTACAAAACACGATCAGTTCAAACTATTGTTGGACCAATTCGGTAGGGCTTAGCAACTCAACAAATAAAAAAAGCATCCATAGATAGCATTTCTTTGTATTCTCTATCTAATAAGAAACCTAAACAGAGTTGCATACCGATACCACAAAGCATGTTGTTGTTAGAGAGTTTTGTCTATGCATACTTGCGCAAAACACTGACCATTGTGCGTGGTGAGAAAAATAAAAGATTGAATTACCTCATTCGCTCCTCAGCCCATCAGGATTCAAATTCTACATCTGATATAGGTGCTCGCATTATTCCTGATTTATTTCAGTCTTGTGGCGATGTTCGTTCAGTGGGATGTTACGTTCCCTTGGACTGCAAGGCGTCCATGATGACTTCATAAAATCTCAATATGTTATGTCAACTCAATCTTTGTGAGGTGTTTATATGGGTAGAATGTGCGGTAGTGCGTTCATAGGATGAGCTTATATTTCGTGTATGCGAGCAATTTCGATCGTATCGTGCTAAAAAGATCAAAAATAAACACTTCCAACGATGTCCGTTCAGTGGGATGAGACGTTTCCGTGGACTGGACATCTATGGTTGACTTCATAAAATATATCGACACAATATCTGGAAGGTACTCGTATGGATAGGGTGTACATGAGTGCAGAAATAAGTGTACATGAACGGATTCGATTGTACATGAGCGGATTCGGTTGTACAGTGCAAAAAATTGCAATAATAAACACTAAGAAAAATAAATAAATAAATAAATAAATAAACAGATTTTAAAAGAAAACACGTGTCAGGCTAGGAGATGCATAGCCTAACACAGGCAGCGAAGGAGAGGGCTCCTCGCTTAGTAGTTTTAATATAGTAGTATATTTTCCTGTGTGTCACATACTTGCTTGAATAGATGGGGGAGCTTTAAAACATTTTTTATGTGCATTTCATACATTTCCTTTCCAAAAATAATGCATGATAATGAACAAGGATAGTTAGAAATATCAGCTCATCACATTCACAGAACAATGACAAGGGGGAAATATGCACCAACCATGTAATTGCCTAGGAAACTCTGCATATTAGAGGAGCACACAACTTGAGTATTGTGAACTGGAAAAAAACAGCTGGGCCATCAGTCTCAGGCGAATCCAGTTGTCGCAGTGACTGTGACGCCGACCAGACCATGCCGTACAACATCATCAATTGCAAGGCATCCGATGTGTCTAGGTTTTATTTGCAGGCAGAGCTGACCGGTCTGCATTCTAGATACCAAAACACCAGAACCAGGGGCAATATAGTACTCTTCTATGGACAAAAGTTTCTGTGTATGGACAAAATATAGTACTCTTCGAGCGTTAACCACAGTAGCCACTAGCTAGACCACTCATCAAGCATATTGCAACTAATCCGAAGTTGGATGTGGTTCGACGAAATGCAAAAAAAACAAAACCGAAAAACACAGGAACACAGGAAAGACATGCAAATATCTAATATGACACTTTACAGATTAAATAGGAGAAAACACATGCATATATTGAAGAAATGGCATTTCAAGAACCTTTTGGGTTCTCTTATTCCCCTCTCCTTTAACAATTCAAGGTACGAATTAATGACCTGAAGACAACGGATCCCACTTTCTTCATTACGTATAAAAATATCAGTGTAAAGCTTACATATTTTGCAATCAGTGAAGATGGTTTAGTACGTGTAAGATGAATATGTACCTCGTCATTTAACCAGTCGTGTGGTCTCAAACTCTGATTTTTTTTTCCTGCTATCCTGAATGTTAGACAGTTCATGCAGCACCAGGACTTTGCTATTGTAAGTGAAAAGGAGCAATGTTTAGCTGTGTTAACAAGGCACATAGGAAGCTTCAAACAAGATGCAAGCATGTCCTGAAATGTACCTTGAACCGTTACCATACAAACAATCATGAACTTCATTTTCAGCTTCAGCAGTTAGAGGTACAAAGAACTAAGATAGATCAACATACATAAATAAAAGGGTTAATGGAGAATAGAAGGTTATACAGGCCGCAACGAAGCAGATCAATCGGCCACGCATTAAAGAGAAGAAAAAAACAGAAGAGGAATTCCCTGGTTGCCTCTTCTAAAATTTGAAGTAGTCAAACCAGATTTGACACTAAGTACGTCAAAACTATGAAACTATCTCCATCAGTTTGCTACTTCCATCCACAAATAAGAGCAACTTCAATGAGACGACCCATTTTGCCCGCCTGCGTCCGTTTGACTCGATGCGAACAAAAATGGAGGCCCAACGTGCTGACCAAAACCCAAATCGCGGACGCGAAGCGGATGCCGCGCTCGTCTTTCCGGTGTCCGTCGCGTTGCCACCTGATGGTCCTCCAACCAACCAGCGGCCAGTTTGGTCAGCTTAATTTATGACGACCGCCCACCTCAGGCCCACGCGTCAGCGACGACGGTCGTCCTTTTTTTAAGATGGCCATGCGGGGGGGCGTCCTCATCCGCTTCCAGAAAGCTCTCGTTCCCCCGTCGGCGGCGACCCTAGCCACCCTAGTCAACCTAGATGGGGCTCTTCTCCGGCGTCGGCAGCAGCAAAGCCAAGGCAAGGCCCCCGCCATCCCTTTTCCTCCTGAGCTCCCCCACCTCCGTCGGCGCCAGCTCGCCGGACGAGGAAGCGCGTGAACGTGCCAGTGCACCAGGTGGAGTGGCACTGGCAGAACCGTATGCCTCTCCCGTATCCCGACGTCACCCTATCGCACGACTGGCATCTAGATCCGGAGAGGATCCCAGTACCGGCGGTGCCGCGGTCGGCTAGGGCGCAACTGACGTTGGAGCAGTGCAGAGACGCCGCGTACTCGCCCAACTAGGCTTGGTGATTCTCCTTCGAGCACGAGAAGGCCAGGCGGCGCGGCGTCCGCGAAGTCGGCCGCAGGTTGCCGCCGACCCCCTCCCCCCCCCCCCTCGTCGTCCACGATGAGGACCAGGAGGCGGAGGCCGCCTACCAGGCGGCCATGGCAGTCGTCATCCGGGAAAGGGAGGAGAAGGAGCGTCGCGAGGAGGAAGAGGAGGCGGCGTACCAGGCGGCCATGGCGGAGGCCATGGCCCTCTCCACGGCGGGCGACTGCGTCGTGCCGCCGGTGGCCCCGCCTTCCCCCATCAAGGCCGAGCCGGAGCCAGAGCCGGAGCCAACCCCCATCGAGCGCTACTCATGGACCGGGCGAGTGCGTGAGTGGGTCAGTGCTCCGCCGGTCTGGATGGGGGCAACGTCGGCGAAAGATGCGGCGTACCTCCAACAATGACGCCAGCGACGGCTGGACGAGGAGGGCCGCCACGAAGAATACGTCGAGATGCTCGAGCGCGACGCCGGGGAGGAGCAACGCGAGCCCAAGGAGGAGGCACGCCAGGCCCAGGAAGTGACGGCACAGCCCGCGCCCGACATCAATGTCGTCTGGAACACGGCGCTCCCCTGGGCCGGTCCTGCGCCGATGCTCATCAACCTCGCCGGCCCTGACGACGACAACGTGGATGCCTAGGGCAGTGCGCCGCCTCGTAGCTAGCTTTTTTTATGTTTATGTGGACGTATGGACTATTGTCGGCCTTCGTGACCGGCTTTAATGTTTAATTAACGTTTATTTTAATTTTCAAAATATATGTTTTTTTTGCACGCCATCAAAATAGATCGGGCCAGTGTTGGGCGCACGCGCCAACTAAAGGTGGAAGCAAACGTTGATGTTCGCCGGGCCAATCCAAATGGATAAAAAGTGGACTAATTCGACGTCCGTTTGTGTCGATGCGTTGAGGTTGCTCGAAGTTTCAAGTCACTGGCCAGGCAAAATTTGCGTCCCAATGCACAAGCACGAGGAGGAAGATTGAAGAAAAACGGATAGTTACTGCACCCGTGACTTGGAGCAGACTTGGTACTAATGCCGCATCAGATTCGCTACAGCCTCAGCGTTCACTGACTGGTCGGCGGCACAGGGGATGACAACGTCAACGTATCCGATAGCCCAGGTGAAGACGGCGTCGACGCTCGTCTATGGGGCTATGGGAGAAAAGCAAGCAAGCAACACTGATCCAGACCGGGCCAGCAAGATGAGTTGCCCAGAAATGGAAAGAGCCAGTTTTCTGTTGTCAAACAGAAAAGAAAAGAAGTTCAAAGCAGAGCATGCCAGCTGTCATCAGAAGCTATGAGTCTTTTTCACTGAATATGACACAATTCATGCAGCACAAATACAGGAAAAATTGTGGCACATATATTGCCACTCGAGAGTTTGAACTAAATTGCAAGAATTTTGTAAACAAATGGACCATTTTGACTGACCAAACCAAACTGAATGTTATAAGCAAGGGATAAACAACAAGATTCGATCACAGATAGGGTTGATTCTTGAATCTGCCAAGTTCTTGGAAGGTGCGTACTTATAGAGAAGGAGGAGAAATCTCGGCCATGATGATGCCAACGAACCAGGTGAAGAAGGATACGATGACCCATCCCCACACGAGGCTGGCCAGCCCGGCGTACTGGAGGACGCTACCGTACAACGGCGTGATCCCCGTGAAGAGCATCATCGTGGAGAAAGTGATAGCCAGTGTCTGCCGCACATGCAACAAAAGGTCTACATCTCTTGATAAACAAGAAAAATAGGACTGGCAAAACGAAACGCAACTCGCAAGCCGGTCATGCACGATCGCATCACGCTTCTATCGGACGAAGAAAATAGCCAACGCCGCCACAGTTTTACCGAAACAAGCAATGTAACCAGCATCTCATCTCATTACAAAATACAAGTGGTTGCAATCCGCAAGCGCCGAATTCTCTTTGCCACAAATGATACGTACAAAGCCTCGTCGGCTGATTTTTTTTTCGGTTACGATTGAGTGGGAGTGATAAGAAAAAAACAGACGATGGTGGAAGTTGAGATGAAAAAAACATGAAACGCAGACTACCAAGTCTCTACTTATGAGTAGAGATCAGTATATGCGTACCTTGTAGTTTCCAACATTATGTTGATATGCTGGATTCACTTGTAGTCAGGAACTGAGGGCTGCAGATTCATTGAATTTGAAGTTGTGGATATACTGATATTTTCTATATCTACTTAGCAATTTGGATGCTAATATGCTTTTACATGCTAGAGAAGTTCTCCAACTAAAAAAAAAAGAGGAAATGAAAAATTCTAACAACTTTGGCACATTAACTACTGCTAGTGAACTTCCATTCACTCTCAAGCTCTCGGCTGGATTCTGCCATACTCCCTCCGTATCGGTGTATAAGCCATCTTACAAAAATCAATAATCTCAAAACACTTAGGCGCGGTACATTAACTTTCACCTCGTTTTTGAAATCAACCAATGAAAGAAGTAGGGTTAATGACTTGAGACTAACAAGGATGACATGCATTGGTCAATTCATTGCATGCAATGATATTAGTTAGCAAATTAACATTAATTTTTCTTGTTTTTCTCTTCGTCTTGATCACGGTGCACAACCCAAGATGACTTATACACCAAGACGGAGGGAGTACTTGCTTTGTGCTCACAGGTGTACTGGTGGCATGACAAGTACCGACCAAGGAAACCAAAATACTACCTCCGTCACAATTTAGAAGGCATGCACGTATATCTAGGTCGTTAATTTGACCAACTTAATAAGATGCATATATTATAAAAAATATACCATTAGAAACTTTAGATGTTCTATTTTCTCCTGATATAATTTTTATATTAAATAACATATTTTATATAAGTTAACTTAACAACATAGATATACGTGCATGCCTTCTAAACTGTGACGGGGAAGTACTTCAATCGTGTGCATACTGGATACTAGTGGAACCAAATACAATCAAACTCATTAGAGCAACTCCAACGGGGCGACCCATTTCGTCCGCGGTCGTCCGTTTGGGTTGGCACAGACAGAAAAGCCGGCCCAACGCGCCGACCCAAACAGACGCGCGTCCGCTTTTCGTCTGTCTGCCGACCCATTCCCAGCTCATTGTTGAGCCGAATTTGTGCCGGCGTGGACATGAGACGGGCGCGTGCGCGGATGCCTACTCCTCCCCCTGGCCCGACATTTCCCTCTATTCCCCCCCCCCAAAAAAAACTCCCGTCCGCGTGCGCTCCCGTCGCTCGACATGGACGCCATGGACGCCGGCTTAGCCTCGTCCGGCCTCTCCAAGCGTCGCCCCCCCCCCTCCCTCCCGGCAAAGGCAAGTCTCGCGCCCCCCGCAAGACCGCCACCGCGCCCAACCCAAAAAGGATTTGACGCCTGACGAGCGGGCATGGGAGTCGATGAAGAGAAAGAACCGGCGGCACGCGGCGTCCGCAAGGGAGGAAGCCATCGAGGTGGCCACCGAGCAGTGGGACTATTGGAAATATGCCCTAAAGGCAATAATAAAATGGTTATTATTATATTTCCTTGTTCATGATAATTTTCTATTGTTCATGCTATAATTGTATTAACCCGAAACCGTAATACATGTGTGAATACATAGACCACACCATGTCCCTAGTGAGCCTCTAGTTGACTAGCTCGTTGATCAATAGATGGCCATGGTTTCCTGGCCATGGACATTGGATGTCGTTGATAACGAGATCACATCATTAGGAGAATGATGTGATGGACAAGACCTAATCCTAAGCATAGCACAAGATCGTGTAGTTCGTCTGCTAGAGCTTTTCTAATGTCAAGTATCATTTCCTTAGACCATGAGATTGTGCAACTCCCGGATACCGTAGGAATGCTTTGGGTGTATCAAACGTCATAACGTAACTGGGTGACTATAAAGGTGCACTACAGGTGTCTCCGAAAGTGTCTGTTGGGTTGGCACGAATCGAGACTGGAATTTGTCACTCCGTATAATGGAGAGGTATCTCTGGGCCCACTCGGTAATACATCATCATAATGAGCTCAACATGAATAAGGAGTTAGTCATGGGATCATGTGTTACGGAACGAGTAAAGAGACTTGTCGGTAACGAGATTGAACAAGGTATAGGGATACCGACGATCGAATCTCGGACAAGTAACATACCGATGGACAAAGGGAATTGTATACGGGATTAATTGAATCCCCGACATCGTGGTTCATCCGATGAGATCATCATGGAACATGTGGGAGCCAATATGGGTATCCAGATCCCGCTATTGGTTATTGGACGAAGAGGTGTCTCGGTCATGACTGCATGGTTCCCGAACCCGTAGGGTCTACACACTTAAGGTTCGGTAACGCTAGAGTTGTAATGGGAATTGTATGTGGTTATCGAAAGTTGTTCGGATTCATGGATGAGATCCCGGACATCACGAGGAGTTCCGGAATGGTCCGGAGGTGAAGATTTATATATGGGAAGTCCAGTTTCAGTCACCGGAAAGGTTTCGGGGTTTATGGGTATTGTACCGGGACCACCAAAGGGGTTTCGGGGGTCCACCGGGAGGGTCCACCTGCCCCGGTGGACCTAATGGGCTGTAGTTGGGTGGGAACCAGCCCCTTAGTGGGCTGGTGCACCCCCCACCCCCAACGGCCGAAGGCGCCTAGGGTTGGAAACCCTAGGGGGTAAGGGCGCCTCCCACTTAACTTGGAGTCTCCCTGGGGGCCGCCCCCCCCCCTCTAGATGGATCTAGGGGGGCGGACCCCTCTCCCCTTTCCCCTATAAATAGTGAGGGTGGGAGGGCAGCCGCACCCCTTCCCCTGGTGCAGCCCTCCCCCACTTCTCACACATCCTCCTCCTCCGTAGCGCTTAGCGAAGCTCTGCCGGAGAACCACGAGCTCCACCGCCACCACACCGTCATGCTGCCGGAGCTCTCCCACAACATATCCCCCCCCTTGCTGGATCAAGAAGGAGGAGACGTCCCCGGGTTGTACGTGTGTTGAACGCGGAGGCGCCGTCCATTCGGCGCTTGAATCGAATCTTCCGCGATTTGAATCGCAGGGAGTACGACTCCATCAACCGTGTTCGTTGTAATGCTTCCTCTTAGCGATCTTCAAGGGTATGAATATGCACTCTCTCTCTCTCTCGTTGCTAGCATCTCCTAGATTGATCTTGGTGACATGTAGGAAATTTTTGAATTATTACAATGTTCCCAACAAGGAGGCCACCAACGCCCGCTCGTGGCGGCAACGAGGGAGGCACTAATGTACCTAGGGTTAAACCTAGGCTAGCATGGCTTCGTCAACGCCATCATGGCCGTGGCTAGCTCTGGATCATCTGTGTTTCCGTGGATGGTGCTGCCCGACTCGCCCCGTGCGTCGGCGACGCAGCTGATGCCCAGCTTCCACATCTACCCACGGGCCTCCCGACTCTCCGGGAAATGCTCGCCCGAGGTGAGCGTGGTGGCGCCTAGCACACCCGCTCCCGCTCTCACGCCCATCGACCTCAACGCCACGCCGGTGGCCGGTGGCTCATCATCCGGAGGGGCAAGGAAACGAGCACGGCAGGTGCCAGCAGACATGCTGCCGGGCGCATGCAACCTGTTCAACGGAATGCCGGCCTCAAGCGATGATGACTACATTTAAAACATTATCTTCGAGGTCGGAGCGCCGGCCGTTGACCGTGCTGCCGCGGTTGGCTTCGACCCCAGTGAGACACAAAGCCAGGACAGCCGAGTGCCGTTTACGTTGTTTACCTTTGATCAAAATCAAGTCGCCTTCATGCATGATCAGGTCAGCGTGGACCTGGATGGCTTCCCGCTCGACCACGAGTTTCCAAAAGACTACGGTCTCGAGGAAGAGGCTGAGGTGGACATCAAAGGGGAGCCCTTGTTCGAGGACGAGCTGGCCAACCAAGCCGCCGGGGAGAAACCGAAGCGCAAGAGCAGGCGGACGAAGGCGTATACGACGTCCGAGGACAAGCTTCTTTGTGAGTGTTGGAGGGACATTGGGCAAGACCCCAAGGCCGTCATGGAATAAAAGGCATCAACCTTTTGGATCCGTGTCCATCGTGAGTTCCATGAAAGCAAGAAGTTTACACCGTATCAAATTTAAAGCAAGCATGGATGGGTGTCCGTTTCGAAGCGTTGGAAGGTGATCCAACAAGAGTGAAACAAGTTTTGTTCCACTCTTGAGAGCATCAAGGCACGCCACGTGAGTGGCATCGACGTGCAAGACATGGTATGCTAGCAAGCGGTCCTCTTTGTGTCTGTTAATGCTTGATCCTTGCATGTTCATTTCCATATCTATTTTGTCAATATGCTTGCATGCAATTCATTTGTAGGCATTCCAAGCTTTGGAGGCATTCAAGGTCCAACATGCTGGCAAGTCCTTCAACCTCTCCCATTGTTGGAGGATCGTCAAAGACGAGGAGAAGTTCAAGGCACAATATGCCGCCATCAAGGCGCGTGGGGGCAAGAAGGTTGTGGAGGAGGAAGATGGCAAGAAGCCACGGCCGTGCAGGAAGGGCAACTCCAGGAAGGAGGACCAGCGGGATGCGACGGCGAACGCCTTGATCGCGAAGGTCGAGGGCATGATGAGCAAGAAGGACTCGGGGGAGGAGGAGCGCCGGTGATACAAGGAAGAGTTCATGAACGCCTTCATGGAGATCTAGAGAAGGAGGCTTGAGATGGAGGCGGAGAAGCAAGCCAAGATGCTAGATATCGAGGCCGCCAACGCCAAAACCAAGGCAAAAGAAGTGGCTCTCGCGAGCATGATGACGGGAGTGGAGATCATGAAGGTGGATTTCAACACCGTGTCTCCAAGGAAGAGGTCGTGGTTCGAGAAGATACAGGCCGACATGCTCATGTTCGATGACGAGTGATCTATGGCGGCCTGCGCCATCCTTTTTCATATGCCGGCAAGTGTGCTGGCATGACCACAGCCGCGTGGTCGAACTCTCCCGCCCTTTTTGTGTGCTGGCATGTGTGTCGGCCGCTGGCAAGTGCGCTAGATGAACTGCTTCATGTTTTCTGAAGCTAGCATTGTATGTCGGTGCTGGCATGGTGCCGACATGAACTTCGGGCGACGACATGGCCGCTGACATGATCTATGGCTGTGGGCCTTTCACACAGCTGACCCAAATGTTAAATAGGACGGACGCCGAGCGGGCGATTGACCCAAACGAACAAAAAGTGAACAAATGTGTCGTCCGTTTGGGTCGGCCCGTTGGAGTTGCTCTTATGATCACGACAAACCACCTCCTAAAATCGTCCAGGGCTACAAGTTGAACATATTTTACCCTGATCATGTGAATAAATCAAAAGCATCAATATACATTATAGAGAAAGATGGAAGCGTTGGGGAGGCATGCCATATAAGGTTTCATGTTGGCCCTCCATACGAGGATATTGTAAGCCTTTTGCCTCTCCTTTTCAATTTAGTTGCCGTAGTTTCCATGGAAGATCCACTTGCTTACTCTGGTTTTCCTTGGCAGTCTTTCCGCATCGTGAACAAGGAGTGGGAGTACTCACACAAGAAGCACTTCAAGTGAGTGAATTGCAGAAAACATCGATACTTAAGGCTAGGTTTGCAGGAACCACAAGTTTATGGAATTGTGCCCAAAACCATTAATTTTTTTATCTGCTTTTTTACAAAAAATACAAGTTGCTCTGTTTGGTCGTTTTAAGTCAGATTATGACATGTGCGGTCCATTTTTGTCGACGTGGCAGTATTGTTCATCCATCCGAGCCGTTACGCGGCGTTAGCCGCCGTGCGCCGCACTGGTTCGGGCCGCTAGGTCGTCTTCCCGTCTGCTCTTCTTCATCTATTTTCCTCCCCCGCCCCCGCACTCTCTCCTCATAGACATGGCAACAGCTAGCGATGGCGACGGCGGTGATTGCGGCAGGTCTGTCGGTGGCGGAGACGATAGGCCACCGGAGGCAGATATCTATGGGAGCTCAAATCCTAGCCGTGTCCCTTTGGATACGAGCAGCCCCAGCCCTAGCCACAGCCCCAGCACTCGCTCGAATTTGCGGCAGCGAGATCTTGTGCCAGGGCCATGAAGGATAATCGGACGGAGAGCCACCGGTTTGCATCGTCATTTGGCGGCGTCTGGTAAGTTGCCCTCTGCTCCAACCTAGTTTCTTATCATTTTTGACCTACAGATCTATTCTAGGTTTAGGGTTAGGCAATATGCACTGTTAATTAGAGTATTTTCTTGTACAATAACCATTGTTAATTAGAGTAGCTTCTTGTAATATGTTTTAAATTTTTCAGAGTCAATTATAGTAGTTTCTGTTAGTATGCATTGTTAATTAGAGTAGAGATCTGTTAACTTATATTCTATTAATGATTCAGTGTTCATTATGAAACTTATATTAGAGTAATTATAAAATGTATATTAGTGTAATTATGAAACTTAGAGTAATTATGAAGTGTTTACTGCAGTAGTGCTTTGTTATAGTAATTATGTGCTCTGTTAATTAAATTCGTTGTACTTTCTGTGTGTCTAGTTTGGATGATGAGGTTCGGAAGGTTAGAATGCACTTTCATGACAGAGACAACTTGGAGAGAATAATTTCCCTTTCAGACATCACATACCGTAATTTGGTAGCCCTAATAGAGACAGGGGGATATGGGTTGAATGATTTCATGTATTTTGTGAGGCATCCTGGTATGGGGTTTACAGGATTGGATGAAATTAGTGATGATGATGAAGTGGATGAAATGCTTGACCATATTGCTAATGTAGATCAGAAGGTAGTTAATTTGACAGTGATTAGGGGGACTCATCCAAGAACTGTAGATTTGAATTCAGGCATTTTGTATGAGGAGCAGGTTCCCTTGAGTGAGTTAGGAGAGAAACCTGTTTATGAAGTCAATCCTTGTGGTGTTCTCTTCAAATCATCATCAAAATGCAATAAACAGAGGCAGCCAGAGCCACTGCAGTTCTACTCCACATAGCAGAGCACAAACCATGAATGCAATGCAGCAGAATAGGATGAACTAGACACGTTAATGGAGGTGAAGAGGAGAATAAAGATTGCAAAATTTAGGAAACATTAGAAGGGAGTTGAGCATGTTAAAACAGGTAAGAAAAAACTACTAGTTCTTCTAACTAAAGATGATTCTGATCTGGGTACATACGAGGACTTTCTTAAGAGGCTTAATGAGATGAGGAAGCAGAGAGAGGATTCACTCCTTCATTTTGATGAAGACACTGATGTGGATGAATTGTATGAGCAAGATGAGGAAGAGGAGTAGGTTGAGCAAGAGGAGTAGGTGGAGCGGCAAGAGGAACCTAAAAAGAAGAAGAAAGCTAGAAAAGGGCCAAGCATAAGGTCACGTTCTAGCTTGGAGCGAAGGTTTGAGGATGTGTGGATACCATCATTAGATGAGGAGATAGATCCAGGTGTTCTGAAGTAAGAATATGATGATGGAGCTGAGGAACCACCTTTTGTTCTGCCCAATGAAAGGAAGAGCAGACCAGTGAGATCTTTGCCAAGGAACTGGTACAGTGAGGAGAGAGAGAATCCAGAGGAGCGATTTTGTAGAAAACTTTGCTTCCTTAATGTGTATCAGTTTAGGAGAGCACTTCAGACATTTCACATAAGTAAGAATAGGAATTATCAGTTTCACAGAAACTGCAATGACAACATCATAGTTGTGTGTAGTAATGTAAAATGCCCTTTCTTCATTGTAGCTTCTGTTGTTGCATATGAGACTACTTTTTGCATAAGAAAGGCCAATTTTCTGCACACATGCCCAGCAGTAGGAGAGAATACCAAGGTCGCTGCAAAATGGATTGCACACCAGTGTGAGGCAATGATGAGAATTGATATTGGCACACCACTCACCACAATAATGCAAAATTTGAAGAAGAAATCTCGAGTAGAGATCTCCGGCCATATGGCCTACAGGGCTAGGAAGCAAGCCTTCAAGGTTGTCCAAGAAGATCAGAGAGGACAATACACTAGAATCAGAGATTATTTGCAGGCTATGTTGGATACAAACCCACGCTCTAGATGTGTTGTGATAACTAAGTATATGCCAGAGCACCCAAGCAAAACCCAAGGTTCCATGGCCATTTTTTCTGTCTTAATGCTTGCAAAGAAGGGTTTTCGAATGGATGCGGTCCATTCATAGGTACATTGTGTTTTCTGACATGTGAATTGCTATGTGCTCACATTATATACACTATATTCTCACAATTGTCACTTTTCAGGGGTAGATGGTTATTTTACCAAGCTGCAACAGGTCAATAGATCCTTGCTGCAACAGGAAGGGATGGGAACAATAATATATACCCTATAGCATTTGGAGTTGTTGACAAAGAGGACACACATAGCTGGACCTGGTTCTTAACACAACTTAAAGATGCACTTGGTGGAGAAAGTGGAAAGTTTGGATACTATATGTACCATCATATCTGATAGGCAGAAGGTAAACTTCTCTTCTCGTAGTTTCATAGGAACATTGCTCTAGCACTTCATAGGACCATTGCTTAGCTCTATTTCATATTGCTACAAACAAGGGATTTTAAATGCAATAAACCATATTTTTGTTGGAAATATGCCCTAGAGGCAATGATAAATTAGTTATTGTTATATTTTCTTGTTCGTGATAATCGTTTATTATCCATGCTATAATTCCGTTGATTGGAAACTAAATACATGTGTGGGTATATGGACAACATTGTGTCCCTAGTATGCCTCTAGTAGACTAGCTCATTGATCAAAGATGGCTAAGGTTTCCTAGCCATGAACATGAGATGTTATTTGATAACGGGATTGCATCATTAGGAGAATTATGTGATGGACAAGACCCAATCTATAAACATAGCATATGATCGTGTCAGTTTATTGCTACAGTTTCTGCATGTCAAGTATCTGTTCCTATGACCATGAGATCATGCAACTCACTGACACCGTAGGAGTACCTTGTGTGTATCAAATGTCGCAACATAACTAGGTGACTATAAAGGTGATCTACAGGTATCTTTGAGGGTCTCTGTTGGGTTGGCATGGATCAAGACTATGATTTGTTACTCCGTGTAACGGAGAGGTATCTTAGGGCCCACTCGGTAATAAAACATCACAATAAGCCTTGCAAGCAATGTGACTAAGTGTTAGCCAAGGGATCTTATATTACGGAACGAGTAAAGAGACTTGCCGGTGACGATATTGAACTAGGTATAGAGATACCGACGATCGAATCTCGGGCAAGTAACATACCGAAGAATAAAGGGAAGAGCATACGGGATTAACTGAATCCTTGACATAGAGGTTCAACCGATAAAGATCTCCGTAGAATATGTAGGAGCCAATATGGGCATCCAGGTCCCACTATTGGTTATTGACCGTAGAGGTGTCTCGGTCATGTTTGCATAGTTCTAGAACCCGCAGGGTCTACACACTTAATGTTTGGTGACGATATAAGTATAGTTGAGTTATTATGTCGGTGACCAAAATTTGTTCAGAGTCTCGAATGAGATCCTGGACATGATGAGGAGCTCCGGAATAGTCCGGAGGTAAAGATTGATATATGGGATAATTGTGTTTTGTCACCAGAAGAATTCCGGAATTCACTGGAATAGTTTCGGATGTTTCCCTAAATGTTCGGGGTACAAGAACACTTTATTTGGGCCAAGGGGTAAAGCCCATGAGGCTTTAGGAAGGTGCAAAAGCTTTTTTGCGAAGGCCAGGGGCCAGATGCCACGGACCCTGGTGTCTGGGGCCAGACGCCGAGGACCTTGGCATCTGGTCCAGGAGTCCGAGGAGGACTCTCGCCTTGCAGGCAAACCGACCTTGAGGAGGATTTTTCTCCAAGTTTCGACCCCAGGGCTCATCTTATAAATAAAGGGGTGGGGCTAGCACCTGGAACACATCAAGAAACCCTAAGCCGTGTGTCAGCAACCCCGTCCATCTAGTTTATCCTCCGTCATAGTTTCCGTAGTGCTTGGTGAAGCCTTGCAGAGATTGTTCTTCACCAACACTGGCACCACGTCGTCGTGCTGCCAGAACTCATCTACTACTTCGCCCCTCTTGCTAGATCAAGAAGGCGAGGACGCCATCAAGTTGTACGTGTGTTGAATGCGGAGGTCTCGTTCATTCGGCACTAGATCGGAAGGGTTGTGATCAAGATTGCGAGACAGATCGTGATGGTATCGCGGGACGGATCGTGATTGGATCGCGAGACGAAACATGAAGGGATCGCGGGGCGCTCGGCGATTTGGATCACGAAGACGTTCGACTACATCAACCGCGTTTCTTAATGCTTCCACTTAGTGATCTACAAGGGTATGTAGATCCACTCTCCCTCTCATAGATTATCATCACCATGGATAGATCTTGCGTGTGCGTAGGAAAAAATTTGTTTCCCGTGCAACATTCCCCAACAGTGGCATCATGAGCTAGGTCTATGTGTAGATGAGATCACGAGTAGAACACAAAGTAGTTTGTAGGCGTTGATGCTTAGATTGCTTCCTCCCTTGGTCATGTTTTGGTTCAGCGGTATTGTGGGATGAAGCGGCCCGGACCAACCTTACTCGTACGCTTATGAGAGACCGGTTCCATCGACTGACGTGTAACTTCGTTGCACAAAGATGGCTGGCGGGTGTCTGTCTCTCCTACCCTAGTTGGATCGGATTCGAAAAAGGCAGTTCTTGAGAAGGTTGAAAAGCAATCTATGTATCACCATTGTGGTTTTTGCGTAGGTGAGAATTTTTCTTGCTAGATACCCGTAGGAGCCACGTAAAACTTGCAACAACAATTAGAGGACGTCTAACTTGTTTTTGCAGGGTATGTTGTGATGTGATATGGCCAATTACATGATGAGATATATGTGATGTATGAGATGACCATGTATTGTATAGAATATCACGACTTGAATGTCGATTAGTACGGCAACCGGCAGGAGCCATAGGGTTTTCTTTAATTATTGTATGACATGCGTGTCAATCATTAAGCGCTATGTAATGCTTTACTTTATCGCTAAGCGGTAGAAATAGTAGTAGAATCATGGTGGGCGCAACAACCCCGATGGCGACAAGTTTATGGAGATCAAGATGATGGAGATCATGGTGTCATTCCGGTGACGATTAAGATCATGCCGGTTTTTTAAGGATGGAGATCAAAAGCACAAGTTCATGGCCATATCATGTCACTTATGATTAGCATGTGATGTTAATCCTTTTATGCACCTTGTTTTGCTTAGGACGACGGTAGAATTATAAGGTGATCCCTCACTTAAATTTCAAGATAAATTGTGTTCTCCCCGTGTGTGCACCTTTGCGAAAGTTCATCATGTCGAGACACCACATGATGATCGGGTGTGATAGACTCTACGTTCACATACAACGGGTGAAAGCTAGTGTTGCACATGCGGAACACTCGGGTTAAACTTGACGAGACTAGCATGTACAGACATGGCCTCGGAACACAAGAGACCGAAAGGTCGAACATGAGTCATATAGTAGATATGATTAACATGATGATGTTCACCATTGAAACCACCTCAACTCACGTGATGATCGGACTTGAGTTGGTGGATTTGGATCATGTGACACTCGAATGACCAGAGGGATGTCAATTTGAGTGGGAGTTCTTAAGTAATATGATTAATTGAACTCATTATCATGAACATAGTCAGTAGGTGTCTTTGCAAATTATGTTGTAGATTACTAGCTCACACTGTAGCTCCCTTGAATTTTTAGATGTTCCTAGAGAAATAGAGTTGAAAGAGAAATTTTTGTTGAATCTTGATCGTAGTAATACACATGTTCATAACATTGATGCCAAAAGATACAAAGTTAATAATTATAGTACCACATACTTGTGGCACTACCGCTAAATGTCATATTGGTATAATTCCATGAAGAAACTCCATGTTGATGGATCTTTGGACTCATTCGGTTTTTAATCAGTTGAGGCATGCGGACCATGCCTCTTGGGCAAGATGGCTACAGACCCCGTTTTCAATATGCTGGAGCGGGCTAGTAACTTTTTGGAAATGATACATATTGATGTATACGGTCCGATGAGTGTGGTAGTGTGCGGTTAATATCGTTATTTTCTTACCTTCACTGATGATTTGAGTATATATAGTGTATTTACTTAATGAAAAACAAGTCTGGAGCATTTGAAAAGTTCAAGCAGAATCAGAGTGAAGTTTGAGATCATCATGACGGGAAGATAAAATGTCTACGATATGATCGTGGAGGTGAATATCTGAGTTACGAGTTTGGTATACAACTTAAGACAATGTGGAAGTTGTTTCATAACTCACGCCACTTGTAACACCATAGTGTGATGGTGTGTCCATACATCGCAGTCGTGCTCTATTGGATATGGTGCGAACTATGGTGTCTCTTATCGATTTGCCACTATCGTTTTGGGGTTATGCATTAGAGACAACTACATTCACTTTAATAGGGCACCATCTAAATCCGTTGAGATGACACAGTATGAATTATGGTTAGATAGAAACCTAAGCTGCCATTTCTTAATTTTTGGGGCTGCGTCGCTTATGTGAAAAAAAGGTTTTCACCTAATGAGCTCGAACCCAAAGCGAACAAATGCATCTTCATGGAATACCCTAAGAATAGTTAGGTATACATTCTATCTCATATCGGAGCACAAAGTGTTTGTTGGTAAAACGGGTCCTTTCTCGAGAAAGAGTTTCTCTCGAAAGAATTGAGTGGGAGGAAGATAGAACTTGATAAGGTTGTTGAACCTTTGTTCAACCAGAGAGTAGCGCAGCACAGAAAGATGTTTCTGTGGAGCCTATGTCAGTTGAAGAGGAAGTTAATGATGATGATCATGAAGCTTCGGATCAAGTTACTATCAAACCTCGTAGGTCGACAAGGACGCGTACTACTCCTGAGTGGTATGGAAACCTTGTCTTAGAGGTCATGTTGTTGGACAATGATGAACCTACGAACTATGGAGAAGTGATGATGGGCCCGGATTCCTACAAATGGTTCGTGTCGTGGTTTTGTCATGGCAGATTCCATGGGTAGGCTTATCGAGAGGGGCCGAAGGACGCCGGCAGGCTCCGGGAGCAGGGTTAGGCACAGACGGTGACTGACACGACATGTACCTAGGTTCAGGGCCCTCCGTGGGAGGTAATACCCCTAGTCCTGCTCGCTCTAGATTAGGTGATTGAGAGATTACAACGATGCTCCTGGAGTTGTATGAGCGAGGAAGGAGAAGGAGCTAGCCGTCCTCCTGTCTCTATGTGTGCGTGCGTGTGATGAGCGGGGAGATGGAGCGAACTTGGAACCCTTTGCATGGGGTGGTCCGGGGGGTTTTATAGGCCCACCCCCCGGATTACAATAGGGATAAAAGGCCGAGGAGGGCCCCGGCTGGCAGCCTCTTGGGCCGGCTGTGGGGCCCGCCGGCTGTGGTGTCTTGTCGCTGGTAGGTCCCGCCAGCTGAACGGTCCCGTTTGGAGTCGGCGGCCCCGTATGGTGGGTCCCGACGTCGGTCACATTGCGGCACGGGTCGTCCCTTGTGATGTTGTCTTGCGGCGTCCGGCCGAGGTCAGCGGCCCGGCCTGCCGCCCTATAGCCATGCCGAGGCAGGTAATGGAGTGGTTGAGGCGTGCCGGCACTGTTGGAGGCCCGGTCGCCGTCCGCCAGGGTCAGAGGTCCTGACGCCTTTACTGTAGCCATGCGGGCGCTGATCCCCGATGGGATGGGGTCCACTGTTGCCGCGCAGGTCCTGACAATGGTATCCAATGCCCAGCCGGCTGAGAAGGCTAGGCGACAACGTCCCGAGCCGGCTAGCGCGCCGTAGCCGGCGGGCCCTAGCCAGAGGGTCGAGGCCGGCAAGGCGTAGCCGGACCGCTAGGAGAAGCGGCCCGCCCTTTAATCGCGTTTGGTGATCTAGATCAAGGGGGCGTTTGAGGATACCCCAGGGTTGTCCCCCCGTCAGTAGTCCCCGAAGCCGGGGAGGCCCGCCGATGGGTCACGGCGGTCCTCGCCGTCTTGATGATCGCTTGTGCACCAGGGGATGTCCGGAGGGTTGGGTGACGCCAGCAGGCGGCAGCCGGCCGAAGCCATGCGCGCCGCCTCAGGTCCTCCGCCGGGCAGAAGAATTGCACCATGCGGAGGGAGCAGTGGGTCACAGCCTGACAGGCCACGCGACAGAAAAGATCGGACCGCGGAGGGGGGCCCTCCACGATCGCGGCCTCGATCCGTGCGCGCGGATCTCGCACGGCACGGGCGGGCGGTTGGCGTTCCCGAGCGCCATGATGACCGCTCTGCATGCTTCGGGAGTCGTGGGGGTCGTGCGCGGCGGGTGCGCTCCCGACGACCTGCCCGCGCAGGGTATAAAAGGGGGAGGAGGGTGAGAGGTGCGGCCTATTTGCTCCCCTTGCCCCCGTTGGTTCGATCTCGTCCCCCTGCCCCCCTCGCCGTGAGAGAGAGACAGAGAAAGATAAGCAAGGTAGAACTCGCGAGGAGTCCGCACCGCCACCCGTCGTCGTAGAAGAGCCCGGGCCGCCGTTGAACCACCGCGCCACCGACGCGACCGCACACCCCCACCATGACCATGGTGAGCAAGGGTGCATGGGACGGGAGCAACATCGACGAGACATTCATCGAGCACCTACGCCACCGCCACAAGCTCCCGGTGGAGGAGCACTTGGAGGTGCGACCGCGGGAAGGCGAGGTCGTGGTCTTCGCCGACCACTTCCACCGGGGTTTGGGGCTGCCGGCGAGCGCATTCTTCCGCCGGTTCCTGACGCGCTTTGGCCTGCAACCACACCATCTCGCCCCCAATGCCATCTTGCACTTGGCGGCCTACGTCGTCCTCTGCGAGGGATATCTGGGGGTCGAGCCGAGGCTCGACTTCTGGTGCCTGCTGTTCTTCCTCAAGCGGCAGACGGTGAAGGATCCGGTGACGCAGCGGATGGTGATGACCGCCTGCGGGGGCGCCTCGATCCATATCCGCAAAGGGACCGGCTTCCCCAAGCTCCCGCTACATGAGTCGGTGAAGCACTGGCAGCGGGGGTTCTTCTACGTGAAGAATGTGAAGCCAGAGGAGGACTTCATCAACCTCCCTAACTTCAACAACCATCCGTCGACCGCCATGTTGAACTGGCGTGCGACGCCGCCTCAGCCTCCCGAGATGGCCGACCGACTCTGCGCCCGTCTGCTCGAGCTGACCGGGCCGGAGGCGCTGAAAGCCACCGACCTACTGGCAGCGATGATGGCGCGTCGGGTGGCGCCGCTGCAGCACCGGCCGCACCTCATCTGCTAGATGGGGGGACGCCATGATCCTTGCCAGCTCTCCACCAAGGAGCTGAAGCCGGCTCACGTGGCGAGGAAGGTGAATGCCATTACGACGGCGAAGATGAAGGAGGGCGAATGGCAGTGGGGGAAGATCCCTTACAGCCGGAACCACCCGGCGCCACGGGTAAGAATCCGACCGACTCATTCCGCCACTCTTTTGTTGTTGTAGGACTCTTCTTTCTTTGATCTGACGATGCGCACCGTCCGGCCTGCCTGCAGAGGTTCCCGCTCCTGCAGAACTACGCGGAGTCGGCGCCCGACACGGCGGATTCGGACCTCCAGGAGGTCCAGGATGCCGACGACGTGGAGCCGGCCGTCTCCGGGCGAGCCGGTGCGTCGGAGACGGAGGAGGCCGAGAGAGAGACGGAGGAGGCCGAGACGGAGATGGACGAGGCCGACGAGGCCGAGTCGACGTGTGAGTCCCCTCCCCAAATGCATCTACGGGCTTGGCCTGATGACGATGCTGAGCAGGGGCCGCCCCGTGCTGCAGAAGCTTCGGAGGAGTTCTCGGAGGGGGAGGTCATGACGCCGCGGAGGCGCCAGCCACGAGCCGGAGGCGGCTCCAGCCGGGTAGGCCCGGTCGTGGATGACAAAGGGAAAGGGTCGGCCGCCCCAAGCCGGCACCCAAGCGCGTGGCGACCGCGCAGCCGGGCGGCAGCCACGGAGGAGGGAGCAAGAAATAGAGGGTTGCCCCGTCGGGGCCCTCTAGGCGAGCAGTCCCCGTCGTAATCGGGTAAGTTCATCTCCCCCCTCCTCAGTTTGCCTCCCGACATCCTCCCTCCCCACCCCTTATCTTTCTGCTGCCAGGGAGGTGCGCACGCTGGGGAAGACCCCAAGCGGCGGGACGGAGAGGGCGGCGCCATCAACGACGGCCGAGGCCAGGGAGCGCCAGGCGTGGCTCGACCTCGAGGAGGCCGAGCGGGAGCGGCACGCCGAGGAGCGCCGCCGGTGGGAGGAGGCGGCGAGGGAGCAGGGGAGAGCCAGCGGGGAGGTCGCTGGCGGCGCGTGGGAGGCATTCCCCCGCGACCCGGAGGAGAGGACACCGGGCCTCCACGGCTCCGGGCGGTCCGCGGAGGCCGGCGTGGAGGCCGCGGGAGGACGCGGCGAAGAGGGGCTGTGACGCCGCCCAGCCGATGGCGGACGACGTGTCGCCGACGATGGACGACGCCCCGCCGGAGGAGGGCGACATGCCGCCAGGAGCGGAGGTGCCGCCCCCGGAAGTGCCGACGTCGGGGACGCCGGCCCCAGAGGTACCGGCGTCGGGAACGCCGGCTCCCGAAGTGTTGGCGTCAGGGATGCCGGCTCCAGAGGTGCCGGCGCCGGATGCGAGCCGGCCAGGAGCCGCCGGAGGCGGAGCGCCCCAGGCAAGGGCCGCGACGACCGAGGAGACGGTCGCGGCAGGCACATCAACGGCGACCCTCGGCATGGTGGCGACAATGGGGGCCGGCCCCGTCATGGTCTCCGACGACGAAGGACCTGCGGACGGGGGCCGGCCGCAGCAGACATGGGCGACGGCCGGGGGCTCGGCCTCTGGCGAGCCGCCAAACGCCCTCGGGGCGGCGGTGGCCGCCGTCGTGGAGGCCTTTGCCTCCTGCCACACCCAGGCGACGCAGGACGCCCGGGCCGCCAACGACCGGCTGGTGAGCCTGGAGCAAGCGGTCGCGGTAAGTTTTCCTTTCTCTTCTTCTTGTCTTCTTCTCTTCTCTTCTTCTCTTCTCTCGAATGGGGGCGCGCCAGCGCACCCACTGGGTGTATCCCCCGAGGTCCGAGCCGGCTGGGGTGCAGGCGGGTCGGGCCTAAAGCAGTCGTGTTGTTGCTGTCTTGTAGGCGGCGCACGATCGTCGGGTGGCCGCGTACAACATCCTGCTGGGGTTGTACCGGGGGACCGAGAACCGGCTCGCCGTCGTCTCCGCGGACCTGCGAGGTACGTATCTTTGCACTTTCAGTGGGCGGGCGTAGCCCCCAGGAATCAGGTCGGCTGCCTCGAAGGCGGGCTGAATCCCTTTTGTTGTTGCTTTTTGACAACGGAGGTTTCCTCGCATAAAGCCACCCACGCCGAGACGGTCAGCCTCCGGCGTCAGGCGGTGCACCTATACGAGGAGCGCGACTCCGTGGTGGCCGAGTGCCGCCGGTTCCGCGAGAGGGCAAAGGGGGCGAGGGCGGAGCAGAAGGTGCTCGAGGAGGCTCACCGTCGAGCATTGGCGAAGCGGGAGGTGGTTCTCTGCCAAGAGGCGGAGGAGCGGGAGAAGGTACTCGGCGAGAAGATGGAGGCCCAAGATGCCGCGCTGGCCAAGGCGGCCAAGGAGGCGCAAGAGGCCCGGAACGAGAACGAGCGTCAGCGCCAGGAGGCGGAGGCCCGGGAGGCGCGGCTGCAGGAGCAAGGTCAAGAGGTGGACCAGATGCTGCGCCGTAAGTCTTCGGCCCTTCTCCCTTTTTGCATCTTCTTCTCCATCTCGCCTCATGCTCACCTCCCGTCCCCCCTTAGGGCTCTTCCCCGGCACGCAGGAAGCTGCAGAGGCAGACGTGGAGGCCGACCGCGAGGCCCGGCGAGCAAAGGGGGAAGCTATTGGGGAGCTTGCCCCCTGGAACTTGGACGAAGTGGGAACCGCCGCCGACGCGCGCCTGACGGAGGTCGTCCGCGCCACGAGGCAGCTCCAGGCGGTCGGATCGGCACTGGTCCGCACCCTCTGGCCTAGGGCGGTGGATCCGGATTCCATGACCCGGCTCGCCAGGTGGGTGGAGTATGGAACCGCGCGGGTGAACGCCTGGAGGGCCTTCGCAGCACGTGCCGGCGCGGAGATGGCGCTCCGCATCGCCAGGTCGTGGTACCCCGAGCTTGACTTGGGTCTGCTCACGGCCCAGCGCGCCGGTACCGACGCGGAGTTGGAGGTGGTGGCGGACGAGCTGCAGGTGCGGGCTAGCGAGCTCGCATCCTTCGCCGCGTGGGACGAGTACGTCCCGGAGCGCGGTGTGGACGGTGCGGTGATCCCAGAGGACCACTATGGGCTCGCCTGGGATGACCCGGAGGGGAGCGAAGCCAAGACGGAGGACGGGAGGTCCGACACCGATGACTACGCCCCATCCGAGCCGACTCTGGATGCGGGAGCCTCTACTTCGGCCGCTCCGGGAGCGCCGGCTTCGAAGGTACCAGCACCGCCGGCCACAGGAGCGTGAATGCCGCCGGCTCTAGGAATGCCGGCACCGGAGGAGGGCCGGCCCGAAGCTGCCATCGTTTGGGCCTTCTTTATTTTCTCTGCACTTTTGTTTAGTACTGGAACTCCACCCACTGGGGGTGTATTTAAAACATATGTAATGAACTCGTGGTCGTGGGCCTCTTTAATCATCTTAAGTTTCGTGTCATTCATACTTTTTTGAATAGTGTGCGTGCCGGCTTTTCTTTCGCCTTTCGCCCTTTGACTTGTATTCGCGCGCCAGGATTTCCTCCGGCTTCCACCCCGCCTGCCAGCCAGCTGGGAGCCGGTCTGGGACAAGGACGGGGCTTCGTCCTTGGGAAAAACTGGCGAACTTTTAGAGTCAACTGGCTAGGGCTAGGTAGAGCCGGCAGAGGCCGGTTACTAGGAGTAGTGCGGTCTGTTAGGCTGGTCCGGTTGCCCTGCATCGGCTAGTCTTTGTGTGGGAAGTCCCTTCATACCCCGTGGCCCCTTCAGCCAGACAGCCGGGAGCCGGTCTGTAGCTGGTTAGGGAGGGGAGGCGAAGGATTGCTTGCCACACAATTTGTCCGCCTTGGGAGGGAACCGGGCGAGCCCCCGGGCCCGGGAGCCGGACCCGGTCGAAGCGCTTTAGAACGACGGGAAGAAAACTTTGGGAAGGACGAAAAGGGGCGTGCCCCAAGCACCGGCTTGGGGCCCCGTTGTATTCATAGGCCCAAAAAGGGGAGGGTACATATGCTGGTTTTTAGCAATAAAACGGACGGAGAAGCGCCGCGTTTCACGGGCGCTCTGTCTCCTCGCCGGAGGTGTCTCTCTTGCGTTTCTGCGGCTTCTGAGCGTCTATCAGGTAGTACGCGTTGTTATGCAGTGCCCGGCTGACATGAATAGGCCCTCCCATGGGGAGGACAGCCAGGCCCGGCCCTAGGGAGGCGAACGATGCGGCCGCCCAGGCCCCCAAAAGTCAGGGCCCCACCTGGGTATGTGTACGTAGGCTGCTAGAAGCTAGCAAGGGCCCTCAAGCTAGCTGTAGTAACTACAGGTGACTTTATCAAGCGGTAGTAAAAAAATTGTAGCCAAACTCAGCGACATCTCAGCATAGGAAACAAAAAGAGAGATGTGGGCCTACTGGCCTGGCCTATGTTTGCATCACGTACATGCACAGGATGTCTGGAGTCTGGACGTGTACAGGAAAGGAATCGCTGGATTCCCGGTTTCCTTTTTCTTCGGATCGTAGTTTATTTCGATGACCGCAGGCGCTGTTCGTCTAGTTTAATCTCCGTCCTCGACTCTGCGTCGCTAGGTCGCCTGAGTGCGTCCTGACTCCTGACGAACGCCCGAAGTTGTCGCCGACTGCATCAGGCAGGTACTGTGCGTCGCTGCGCTCAGCCGTCCAGGCCTGCCGCCGTCTGCCTTCTTGTTTTTTTTCTCTAATCCCGAGTCCCCAAATCAAACAGGTCAATAGGGAATTGTTGGCTGGGTGATCAAATCATTGAGCACACAAAACTACATTAGATTACAGAGAGAAGGTACTATATTATGCCCTATCAGATTTTGTCATCATATTATATAAAGATTTTCTGTAATTAATCTAATGTTTTAATTAGCTAAAAAAAGCTTTGTGGTAATCGTAAAAGCTAATTGTTCCTTTCAATTTCAGCAAGGTCATGTCAAGTTCGAGTAGAAAATATCCATCCGGAAGTCAAAAAAAAAGGAAGAGGAAGAAGCGGAGAAAAAAGCATTGAGTGGACCCTTTTTAAATATTACAAGAGCAACACGAGCACTTCATCAAGAAATCCAGATGAGTTGGCGATAGTTCTTGCGAATGACCAAGCTAATGCCAATCGGGAAGGTGATGGTCATACTCCTACAGAAGATGATGTTGACATCAACATGGATGATACCAATGTGAGTGATCATGAGCCCATATTTAATTCATCTGCGATAGAATCTGCTAGTGTTGATGAGGAACCGGTTATTACTGTGGATATTTATGATCCAAGCAACTGGGGTAGTCTTGATAACAAGACGAGGGACATATTAGTGGAAAAGGGGCCTAAAAGGGAAGAAGAAAACACTAAATATCATTTGGATGAAACTTCACATCATTTTTCGTACAACCATTACTCCAAAAAAATGAGCAATGGAGAGGTGCGTGATAGGAGATGGTTAGTTTTTTCAAAACACACAAACAAAGTGTTTTGTTTTTGTTGTAAGCTTTTCAATTCCGATAAATGCAAGAGTGCATTGGCGCATGATGGCTTTTGTGATTGGTGGCACATTAGTGAGAGACTGAAAGAACATGAAGCTAGTGTCGACCACATTACTAACATGAACTCTTGGAATGAACTAAGAATTAGACTGAGCAAGCATGAAACAATTGACAAAGAGTTACAACAGCAAATCACAAAGGAGAAGGAACGCATAAGGCAAGTTTTATTGAGAATAGTTGCCATTGTGAAATTTCTTGGTAAGCGTAATTTGGCTTTTAGAGGATCCAGCGAGCAACTTTATGATGATTTCAGTGGCAATTTCTTAGCTTGTGTGGAGATGGTTGCAGAATTTGATTTGGTAATGCAAGATCATCTTAGGCGTATTCAAAACAAGGATATACATTACCATTATCCTAGTCATAAAATTCAGAATGAGTTGATTTCTCTTATGGCTGTTGATATTAGATATTCTATCGTCAAGATTGTCAAAGTGGCCAAATATTTCACTGTTATCCTAGATTGTACCCCGGATGTGAGTCGTCAAGAACAAATGAGTTTGTTGGTTCGATGTGTTCATATGTCTGATGGGAAAATACAAATTGTGGAGTACTTTCTTGGTTTTTTGGTAGTAGAGGACACATCTGGTTTGGAAATTTTCAATGTACTGGTTGATTCTATGAAGTCCTTCGATCTTAATATTGATGACATTAGGGGCCAAGGTTATGACAATGGATCTAACATGAAAGGAAAATACAAGGGGGTGCAAAGTCGGTTGCTTGGGGTAAATCCAAGAGCTTTGTATATGCCATGTGCTTTCCACAGTCTCAATCTCACTCTTTGTGATATGGCCAAATCATGTGGTAAAGCTGTTTCGTTTTTTGGAATTGTGCAACGAATATATGTACTATTTAGTGGTTCTACCAAAAGATGGAAAGTTTTTGTTAGCCATGTGACAGATCTAACGGTGAAATCTTTGAGCAATACTCGCTGGGAGAGTAGGATAAAAAGTGTTAAAGCAATTAGATATCAAGCTCCGAACATAAGATCTGCTCTACTTGAGTTAAGTGAAGATAGTGGTACGGAACCCAAGGATAGGAGTGATGCAACAAATTTGTTTGACGTGCTTGGCAGCTATGAGTTCATACTTGGCACGGTCATTTGGCATGACATTCTATTTGCTGTAGATACAGTGAGCAAGAAGCTGCAATCACCATCCATGTGCATTGAGGCCGCCTTAATGCAAATATATGGTATGAGGACTTATTTTGACACTTATAGAAAGGAAGGGTTTGTTTCTAGTGTGATAGCTGCCAAAGAAATTGCAGCTGAAATGGGTGTTGAGCCATCATTTCCAGTAAAGCGTCGTGTTTCTAGGAAGAAACAATTTGATGAAGATGACAATGATGAAGCAATGTTTGAAGCTGAGAAGGACTTTAAAGTCAATTATTTTTTGATCATGGTTGATAAGGCGACCACTTCACTGAAAATCAGATTTGAAGAACTTGAATCATTCAAAAAAAATATTTGGATTTTTAATGAGTTCAACGGCCTTGAAGTCATTGGGCCGTTCTGAACTTATTGACAGTTGCACTAAATTTGCAAGTTCATTCTCCTCAAGTGGTTCATCTGATGTTGATTTAAATGACCTGATTTCTGAGTTAAGTATTATGCAGTCAACTTTGCCCGATAGAGCAATGTCTGCTATGGAGATTTTTGAGTTTGTCAAAGAAGCAGATTGTTATCCCAATATTTCTATTGCATATCGGATTTTCTTTACTATGCCTGTGACTGTGGCATCAGCTGAAAGAAGTTTCTCAAAGTTGAAATTATTGCAGAACTACCTGAGATCTACAATGTCGCAAGAGAGGTTAAATGGCTTGGCTACTTTATGCATTGAGAAAAAAATGCTTGATCAAATTGATATTGATACTATCATTAGGGATTTTGCATCTCAAAATGTTAGGAGAAATTTTTGATGGTAATATGTAACACGTTATGTCATATGCACATTGATTTTTGATGTTCTTAATTGTTTTCTTTGATAAAATTATATATACATATTATGATTAGTAGTTAGACATTTATACTAAAGGCCTCAAAGGGCCCCGGATTATAGTTTCGCTCGGGCCCCTGAAATCTCAGGACCGGCCCTAAGGACAGCTTGTGCTGGCCGGCGGTTCGCTGAATCCGCCTGAGCACCATGTCCCCTTCGCGGAAGGAGAGTGGCCGGATCCGCTTGTTGTGGTAGTGCCGGAGCTTCTGTTGGTAGATTGCCGTCCGGCTCAAAGCCAGCTCGCGGGCTTCCTCGAGGAGGTCAATGCCGTCTTCCCTTGCCTCCTTTGCGTCCTTCTCGGTGTACAGGGTAACCCGAGGCGAATCAAACTCGATGTCGGTGGGATGGTCGCCTCGGACCCGTAAACGAGAAAGAACGGGGTGTAGCCGGTCGACCGGTTGGGCGTGGTCTGGAGGCTCCAAAGGATGGCCGGCAACTCCTCGACCCAGCAGTCGGCCGATCGGACTAGTCGTGTCACGAGCCGGGGCTTGATGCCGGATAGGAGCAGGCTGTTTGCCCTCTCGACCTGGTTGTTTGACTGTGGGTGGGCACGGACGCCTGGTCGAGCCAGATGCCTCGCCTTGAGCAGAAACGCGCTAGCGCGCCCTTGGCAAAGTTCGTGTCGTTGTCGGTGATGATGCTGTGGGGGATGCCGTAGCGGACCGTGATGTCTTCGATGAACCGGACGGCCGTGGGGCCGTCTAGCTTCTTGATTGGCCGGGCCTCAATCCACTTGGTGAATTTATCGAGGCAACCAGCAGATGCGTCATGCCGCCTCGGGCGGTCTTGAAGGGTCCCACCATGTCCATCCCCCAGACGGCAAAAGGCCACGAAAGGGGGATGGTTTGGAGGGCGGTAGCCGGCAGATGGCTCTGCATGCTGAAGCACTAGCAGCCCTCGCACTTGTCGAGCAGTTCCTTGGCCGCCTCCAGGGCGGTCGGCCAGTAGAAACCGTCGCGGAATGCTTTGGCCACCAGGGACCTGGAGGCGGCGTGATGTCCGCACTCGCCCTGGTGGATGTCGAGGAGGATCTCGAGCCCCTTCTCCAGCTTGACGCAGCGCTGGAAGACGCCGGTGGTGCTGCGGTGAACCAGCTCACGGTTGATGATGCTGTAGGCCGGGGCCCGGCGCTGAATTTGCCTCGTAGTGGCCTCGTCGGAGGGGAGCTCACCGCACTGGAGGAATGCCAGGATGGGCTGGGCCCATGATGGAGCCGAGACAAGGTCCGGCTCAGGCCCCGAGACCGGCTCGTTAGTCCCGGGACCTGCTTGCCAGCACCCGGGGGTGAGGAAGCGGTCGGGACGTCGTCCTCATCATGACGCCGACGTCTCGAAGCCGGTGCACGCAGAGGTGGATGGCTCGATCGTCGTGGCGGGAAGTGCCGGCTCGGAGGCGGGTGGAGATGGAGCCGGCAGAGCCGCCCCAGCCGGCGGGGCTGGTTGGGCAGCCGGCTCCGTCGAGGTGCCGGCCACGCTCACCGGAATGAAGATGGACTCCGATTCGGGAGAGGGCTTGATCGAGGGCTTCAGCAGCCGCTCGAGGGATACGCCGGCTGGGATGGCCTGCCGGGTGGAGCCGATCTTGGCCAGCGTGTCGGCCGCCTCTTTGTCCGTGCGGGGGACGTGGTGGAACTCGCATCCCTCGAAGGAGCTGATGAGCTGTTGGACGAGGAAGCGGTAGCTGGCCATGTTGGCGTCCCTGGTGTCCCATTCGCCAGAGACTTGTTGCACCACGAGGTCGGAGTCACCGAAGCAGATGATGCGCCGGATGCCGATCTCCTTGGCGAGCCGGAGGCCGTGGACGAGGGCCTCGTACTCGGCCACGTTGTTGGAGGCGGCGAAGTGGATCTGGAGGGCGTAGCGGAGCTGGTCGCCTCTGGGAGATGACAGGACGATGCCGGCTCCCAGGCCGGTTCGCATCTTCGAGCCGTCGAAGTGCATGCGTCAGTGCGTGGAGTCAGGTGGAGGCGGCACGAACTGGGTATCGGCCCAGTCGATGAGGAAGTCGGCCATCGCCTGGGACTTGATGGCGGTACGGGGTTCGTACCGGATCTCATAGTCGGCCAAGGCAATGGCCCATTTGGCGATCCGGCCAGTGGCGTCCCGGCCGGCCATGATTTTGCCCAGCGGCGCTGTGCTCACGACAGTGATGATGTGCTCTTGGAAGTACTGCTTGATCTTCTGGGCGGCGAAGTATATTCCGTAGCACATCTTCTAGTAGTGGGGGTAGTTCTGCTTGGAGGCGGAGAGGACCTCGCTGAGGTAGTAGACGGGGCGCTGTGTCGGCAGTGTCTTGCCCTCCTCCGGCCACTCCACCACACTAGGACGATGCTGCCGACGCGCGTGGTGGCCGTGTTGTAGGCGAGCAGGGGCTCCTTGTCGGCTGGCGCGGCCAAGATGGGCGCGCTGGTGAGAGCCCGCTTGAGGCCGCGGAACGCTGCGTCCTCCTCGTCGGACTAGTCGAACAGGGCCGGCTGCTTCAAGAGGTCCCGGCCCGGCTCGACCAGGACCGACTTGCATAGGAGCCCGTAGAGGGGCAAGTCCTTCTCGCCCAGCCGGCTGATGAACCGACTGAGGGAGGCGAGGCAGCCGGTGAACTTCTGGACGTCGCGGAGCCGGACCGGCTTGGGCATGCGCTCGATCGCCCGGATCTTCTCAGGGTTAGCTTCGATGCCGCGGGTGGACACGAAGAAACCCAGCAGTTGGCCGGCTGGGACGCCGAAGACACACTTCTTCGGGTTGAGCTTGATCTTGTACTCGCGCAAGTTGGCGAACGTCTCCCGGAGGTCGTCAAGGAGGCTGAAGTGCTTCTTGGATTTGACGACGATGTCGTCCACGTAGACGTGGACGTTCCTGCCTATCTGAGGCAGGAGGCACTTCTGCATGCAGCACTGGAAGGTGGCGCCAGCATCAGGCCGAAGGACATGGTGATGTAGCAGTAGGCCCCGAAGAGGGTGATGAAGGAGGTCTTGAGCCGATCGGCCGGGTCCAGCTTTATCTGGTGGTAGCCAAAGTAGGCATCCAGAAAGGACAACAAATCGCAGCCGGCCGTGGAATTGATGACTTGATCGATCTGCGGCAGGGCGAATGGTTCCTTGGGGCACACCTTGTTCAGCCTCGTGTAGTCGATGCACATGCGCCAGGTCTTGTTTTTCTTCAGCACCAGGACTGGGTTGGCTAGCCAGTCTGGGTGGAACACTTCCATGATGAAGCCGGCTGCGAGCAGCCGGGCGATCTCTTCTCCGATAGTGCGCCACTTCTCCTCAGAGAAACGGCGCAGGGGTTGCTTGACCGGCTTCGCATCCGGCCGTACGTGCAGCTTGTGCTCAGCGAACTTCCTCGGGAAACCCGGCATGTCTTTGGGGTACCATGCGAAGATGTCCCGATTCTCATGGAGGAAGTCGACAAGCTCGCTTTCCTATTTGATGTCGAGGCGCGAGCCGATGGTCACGCACTGGGTGGGGTTGGCCAGATCGAGCAGCACTTGCTTGGTGTCCTTGGACAGCTGGAACGAAGCTTCGCCGACCGACTGGGAGGGAGGAGCCGGCACGGCCGGCTGGGCGGAGGCGAGGGCCACTAGCCGGTCGAGCTGCCGCTTCTCCTCCGCTATCTCCAGGGCCTCAGCCAGCCGGCTACCATCGCGCGTGCACGCGATCGACATCTGGTACTTGCCGGCGACGGTGATGATGCCCTTGGTGCCCGGCATCTTGAGCTTGAGGTAGGCGTAATGGGGGGCCGCCATGAACTTGACGAGGGCTGGACGGCCCAGCAACGCGTGGTAGGGGCTGTCGAGGTCGACCACCTCGAACGAGATGGGCTCGCGGCGGAAATGACTAGCATCGCCGAAGAGGACGTCGAGCTTGATCTTGCCGACGGGGGTGCAGGACTTGCCCGGCACGATGCCGTGGAAGACGGTCCGGCTTGCCTTCAGGTCCTTCACCTTGAGCCCTAGCTTGAGCAGGGTGTCCAGGTAGAGGATGTTGATGTTGCTGCCCCCATCGATCAGCACCCGCGAGAAGCGGCCCGAGCGCTTCTCGGAGGCGATGGTGCGATCGAGGACGAGGGCGTAGATGCCGGGGTTTGGCAACACGGCCGGGTGGTCCGCCCGGCTCCAGATGACCGGCTTCTCGGACCAATGCATGAATTAGGGAGTTGCGGGGATGGTGGCGTTCACCTCGCGGTGGAGCCGGCGCTAGGTGTGCTTGTCTGTCTCCTCACTGGTGAAGACGACGTAGCAGCCATCGTGCTCAGGGTACTGGTTGAGCAGCCGGTCGTCGTTGCGAGCCGGGGCCGGGGCCGCCTGAGCCGGTCCGGCAACCGGAGCCGGAGCTTGGGCCGGAGCCGGTGCGCGAGCTGGCGGCACGGGAGGAGCCGGGAGGCCTTCCCCAGGGCCAGACGCTGGGAGAAGCCGCACTGCCGGAGCGTGTGCATAGCCGGCTTGGCGCCGAAGTGGTTCTTGCAGGGGAGGTCAAGCATTTTCTCGAAAGTCAGCTTGGGCTTCCAGGCAGCCTTGCCGGTGCGCTGGCGCTGACCGGGGGCCTGGCCAGCCGGCTGCTCCTCCTCGATGGAGGCGACCTGCCGGCTCCCGTAGCGGGAGTCGGGTTGGTCATTCTTGCGCTTGCCGTCCCGCTGCTGTCGGTTGTCAGCCGCCGCCCGTGGCACGGCGGGGGGCACAGCCAGTTTGGCCGGTGCCTTGGCTTTCATCCTCATTGAGGAATCGGCCGTGGCGTATTTGTCCGCTTTGGACATTAGGTCCGCTAGGGAGGTTGGCTCGGAGCACAAGAGTTTGTGCTTGAGAGGTGTGCCATCGCAGCAGCCTTCGATGAAGTATTGGATGGCTTGTACCTCGTGCACTCCCTCGCAGGAGTTGCGGAGTTCGGTCCAGCACATGAGGTAGTCGCGGAGGGGTTCTTCCAGCCCCTGGACGCACATGGACAGCTCACGGGGCCGGTCGGGCCATTTGTAGGTGCAGGTGAAGTTGCGGACGAAGGCTTCCTCGAAGTCCGTCCAGGTATTGACGCTGCCGGCGGGCAGGCTGTTAAGCCAGGTGTGGGTCGAGCCGATCAGCATGAGGGGGACGTAGCGGACGGCTACACGCTTGTTTCCCCTGGCGATGCCGACGGCGGTGGTGTAGTCGATCAGCCAGTCCTTCGGCTTGGCGGCCCCGGTGTATTTCGGGGTGTCGCGAGGAAGGGTGAAGCCGGGTGGAAAGGGCTCGTTGCGGATCCGGGGGCCGAAGCAGGCCGGGCCTATCGAGCCCTCCTCCTCTAGGAGAGCCGACTGCGCAAGCCGGTTGAGACGGAGCCGGGCGTCGTTATCGCTGTGGGGGACGCGCGGTCCGAGCCGGGCCGCCAGCTCGGGACGGACGGCCGGTGGGATGGACCGCGCAGGCTCCTGCCACGGTGGCGGGGTGTGCTCGCGGGTGTGTTGACTGCCTCCTGCCGGCGCTTCGTCGCGGCGGTTGCTGCGGGCCGGGTTGTTGCTGCGCCGGCTGTTCACAGCCGGCTGCTTGTTCCCGTGCGAGGGGAGGCGTTGAACGTTGCTCCCCCGGGAGTTCCGGACGGAGGGACGAGGGGCGCTGGAGTGCTGGGCCGGCCGGCGGTCAGCAGCTCCAACGACCTCACCCTCGGGGCGGGGGAACTCGAAGACGGCCCCGCTGGGGGTGAGGCTGGCCTATTGCGCGTTGGCGGTGTCGATGAGGTCCTTGATGTGGCGCTCGCGCGCGGCGCGTTCCTCGCCCTCCAAAGTTGCCAAGTCCTCGTAGGCAACCTTGGCGGCGCGCAGGTTGGCCGCGGGGTTGTCGTAGACGGGGAGGCGTCCGCCGAGGATTTCCACGACCATGCGGCCGCGCTCCCGCATGACCCCACGCCGGCTGGGCTCGGGGCCAGCCGGGGTGAGACTGTACACGGAGTTGTACTCCCGCTGCGTGGCCTCCATCCGGCGCCGCTCGGCAACGAGGGCGGTGGCGTTCTCGAATAGCAGGCGGCGGGCTGCCTCCAGCTCGGCCCTGACGGTAGCTGGATCCGCCGTCGTGGCGATGGGAGTGCCCAAACCCCGGAGGGTGCCGGCGAGCGGGTCGGAGGTGCCGGCGCGAGCCGCGGCTGCGCCAGCCTCGGCCGCTCGCACATGGCCCGAGGTGGTGGAAGAGGTGGCGACCATCACTCCCACGTGAGTGTGGGAGCCGATGGCCTCGCCCATGGCGAGCGCGCCCACGGACGAGGGAGGCTCGGTGCAGTTGAGCACCTAGCTAGGGTACTCGTCGGTCGCCGGCGCATCGGCGAGGCTCGGCTTGTTGAGCTACCCGGCGAGCATGGTGACGTTGAACGCGAGGTTGTGGCCGAGGCGCTCGTCAGAGACGCCGGCCGCGCTGCCCGCGGGACCTGCCAGAGCAAGCCCCACGAGCATGCGGTTCTTCCCGGGCGCGAGGCGGACGGGGGAGGTGGTGAAGGGCCCCACCCGGAGCGTGACTCCGGCCGACGCCACGGACGGCCCCACGGTGGGCCCCAACTGTCGTGGTTTCTTCACGGCAGATGCCATAGGTAGGCTTATCGAGAGGGGCCGAAGGACGCCGGCGGGCTCCAGGAGCGGGGTTAGGCACAGACGGTGACTGACACGCGATGTACCCAGGTTCAGGGCCCTCCGTGGGAGGTAATACCCCCTAGTCCTGCTTGGTCTAGATTAGGTGATGAGAGATTACAACGATGATCCTGAAGCTGTATGAGCGAGGAAGGAGAAGGAGCTGGCCGTCCTCCTGTCTCTATGTGTGCGTGCGTGTGATGAGCGAGGAGATGGAGCGAACTTGGAACCCTTTGCATGGGGGTGGTCCGGGGGGTTTTATAGGCCAACCCCCCGGATTACAATAGGGATAAAAGGCCGAGGATGGCCCCGGCTGGCAGCCTCTTGGGCCGGCTATGGGCCCGCCGGTTGTAGGGTCTTGTCGCTGGTAGGTCCCGCCGGCTGAAGGGTCCCGTCCGGAGCCGGCAGGGCCCGCACGATGGGTCCCGACGCCGGTCACATCGCAGCACGGGTCGTCCCTTGTGATGTCGTCTTGCAACGTCCGGCCGAGGTCAGCGGCCCGACCGGCCGCCCTGTAGCCATGTCGGGGCAGGTAATGGAGTGGTTGAGGCGTGCCGGAATTGTTGGAGGCCCGGTCACCGTCCGCCAGGGTCAGAGGTCCTGACACCTTTACTGTAGCCATGCGGGCGCTGACCCCCGATGGGATTGGGTCCACTATTGCCGCGCAGGTCCTGACAATGGTATCCAATGCCCAGCCGGCTGAGGAGGCCAGGCGGCAACGTCCCCAGCCAACTAGCGCGTCGTAGCCGGCGGAAGCGCAGTCGGCGAGCCCTAGCCGGAGGGCCGCGGCCGGCAAGGCGTAGCCGGACCGCGACCCGCCCTTTAATCATGTTTGGTGAGCTAGAGCAAGGGCCGTTTGAGGATACCCCGGGGTTGTCCCCCCCTCCCCCCCCCCCCGTCAGTTAGAGGCCATGAAATCCGAGAAAGGATCCATGTATGAAAACCAAGTATAGACTTTGGTAGACTTGCTCGTTGGACGGCAGGTCATCGAGTACAAATGGACCTTTAAGATGAAGATAGACGCTAATGGTAAATATCACCATTTATAAAGCTTAACTTGTCACAAAGAAGTTTCCGACAAGTTCGAGGAGTTGACTGCGATGAGACTTTCTCACTCATAGCGATGCTAAAGTCTGTTGGAATTATGTTAGCAGTTGCTGCATTTTTCAGTTATGAAATCTGGCAGATGGATGTCAAAACATCGTTTCCTTAAAGTTTACTTGAGGAAAGGTTGTATGTGATACAACCAGAAGGTTTTGTCAATCCTAAGGATGCTAAAAGGTGTGTGAGCTCCAGCAATCCTTCTATGGGCTGGAGCAAGCATCTCGGAGTTGGAATATATGCTTTGATGAGGTGATCAAAGTTTTTGAGTCTATACAAAGTTTATGAGAAACTTGTATTTACAATAAAGTGAGTGGGAGCACTATAGAATTTCTGATAAGCATATGTGGATGACATATTGTTTGTCGGAAATGATGTAGAATTTCTGGAAATCATAAAGGGTTGTTTGAAAAGAGTTTTTGAAAGGAAGACCCAGATAATGCTACTTAATTGTTGGGGGTCGAGATCTATAGAGATAGATCAAGATGTCTGATAAGACCTTCAATGAGTACATACCTTGACAAGATTTTGAAAGAGTTCAAAATGGATCAGTCAAAGAAAGAGTTCTTGCCTGATTTGCAAGATGTGAAGTTGAGTGAGACTCAAAGCTCGACCATGGCAGAAGAAAGAGAAAGGACGAACGTCGTCCCCTATGCCTTAGCCATAGGCTCTATATAGTATGACATGTTGTGTACCGCACCTGAGTGTGCCTTGCCATGAGTCTGTCAAGGGGTACAAGAGTGATCCAGGAGTAGATAACTGGACAGCGGTCAAGATTATCCTTAGTAACTAAAAGACTAAGGAAATGTTTCTCGATTATGGAGGTGATAAAGAGTTTGTCGTATAGAGTTACATCGATGCAAGCTTTAACACCAATAAGGATGACTCTTAGTAGCAATCCGGATACGTATAGTGGAGCATCCATTTGGAAGAGCTCCAAGTGGAGTGTGGTAGTAGTGTTTACAGTATGACATAGAGATTTGCAAAGTACACATGGATCTGAATGTCGCAGGCCCGTTAACTAAAAGACCTCTCTCACATGCAAAGCATGATCGAGCCCCAGAACCCATTGGGTGTTAGATTCATAACAATGCGAATCACATGGTGATGTGACCTAGATTATTGACTCTAGTGCAAGTGGGAGACTGTTTGAAATATGCCCTAGAGGCAATAATAAATTGATTATTATCATATTTCCTTGTTTATGATAATCGTTTATTATCCATGCTATAATTGTATTGATCGGAAACTCAAATACATGTGTGCATACATAGACAACACCATGTCCCTAGTATGCCTCTAATAGACTAGCTCGTTGATCAAAGATAGCTATGTTTTCCTAGTCATGGACATGAGATGTCATTTGATAACGGGATCACAACATTAGGAGAATGATGTGATGGACAAGACCCAAACTACAAACATAGCATATGATCGTGTCAGTTTATTGCTACTGTTTTTTGCATGTCAAGTATCTGTTCCTATGACCATAAGATCATGCAACTCACTGACACCAGAGGAGTACCTTGTGTGTATCAAACGTCGCAAAGTAACTGGGCGACTATAAAGGTGCTCTACAGGTATCTCCGAGGGTGTCTGTTGGGTTGGCATGGATCAAGACTGGGATTTGTTACTCCGTGTGATGGAGAGGTATCTCAGGTTCCACTCGGTTATACAACATAACAATAATGTTGGGGAACATTGGATGGGAAACAAAAAAATTCCTACGCGCATGCAAGATCTCTCCATGGTGATGAGCATCTACGAGAGGGAGAGTGGATCTACATACCCTTGTAGATCGCTAAGCGGGGAGTGTTAAGAAACGCGGTTGATGTAGTCGAACGTCTTCGCGATCCAAATCGCCGAGCGTCCCGCGATCCAATCACGATCCGTCCCACAATCTCATCACGATCCGCCCCGCGATCCAATCACGAATCTTCTCGCAATCTTGATCACGGTCCTTCCGATCTAGCGCCGAACAGCCGACACCTCCGCGTTCAGCACACATACAACTTGATGACGATCTCCGCCTTCTTAATCCAGCAAGAGGGAGCGGAGAGGTAGACGAGTTCTCCATCAGCGCAACGGCGTTGCGGAGATGGTGGTGAAGCAATTCCAGCAGGGCTTTGCCTAAGCACCGCTGAAACCCATCTAGAGGAGAAACTACGAACTAGAGGAGAGGTAGCACATGGCTTAGGGTTTCTTGATGTGTCCCCAGTGCTAGCCCCACCCCTTTATTTATATGCTGAGCCCTGGGGTCGAAACTTGGAGGAAAATCCTCCTCAAGGTCGGTTTGCCCACAAGGCAAGAGTCCTCCTCGGACTCCAAGACCAGACGCCAAGGTCCTCGGCGTCTGGCCCCACACGCCAGGGACCCTGGCGTCTGGCCCCTGGCCTCCGCAAAACACCTTTTGCACCTTCCTTAAGCCTCATGGGCTTTACCCCTTGGACCAAATAAAGCGTCCTTATACCCCGAACATTTCGGGAAACATGTGAAACTATTTCAGGTGAATTCCGGAACCCTTCCGGAGACCAAACACTATTATCCCATATATCAATCTTTACCTCCGGACCATTCCGGAGCTCCTCGTGACGTCCGGGATCTCATCCAGGACTCCGAACAACCTTCGGTCACCACCATAGATAACTCTATATTACCAAAACGTCACCAAACTTTACGTGTGCAAACCCTGCGGGTTCGAGAACTATGTAGACATGACCGAGACACCTCTACGGTCAATAACGAATAGCGGGACCTGGATGCCCATATTGGTTCCTACATATTCTACGAAGATCTTTATCGGTCGAACCTCTATGTCAAGGATTTAGTTAATCTCGTATGTTGTTCCCTTTGTTCTTCGGTATGTTACTTGCCTGAGATTCGATCGTCGATATTTGTATACCTAGTTCAACCTCGTTACCACCAAGTTGTTGGCAGACGTAGTAGTAAATCAAAAAAATTCCTACGTGTTCACCAAGATCTATCTATGGAGAAACCAGCAACGAGTAAGGGGAGAGTGGATCTTCATACCTTTGAAGATTGCTAAGCGGAAGCGTTGCAAGAACGGTACCTCCGCGATTGACACACGTGCAGCCCGGTGATGTCTCCAACACCTTGATCCAGCAAGGAGGAAGGAGAGGTTGAGGGAGAGCTCCAACAGCAGCACGACTGCGTGGTGGTGGTGGAGTAGCAAGGTATTCCGACAGGGCTTCGTCTAAGCGCTGCGAAGGAGGAAGAAGAGAGGTAGGGCTTCGCCGTGAGAGAGAGAGAGAGAGTTCAGATCTGTTCTCAAGGGGCCAAACCCTCAAGTATATATAGGAGGAGGGAGAGGGAGGGCTGACCTAGCCCCTCCTCCAAGGAGGGGGCTTCGGCCGAAGTGGGGGGGAAGAGTCCACCTCCCACAAGGGAGGTGGATCTCCTCCTTTTAAATCTACTTAGCCCTTATCTCCAAATCCCAGCCGCTTGGGCCCTTTCTAGGAGGCCTTGGCTGGCCCAATATGGGCTGGCACACCTCCTCTAAGGGCCCATGAGGTCCTTTGGTCGTCACACCCCTCCCGGGGTCCTCCGGCACCCTCCCGGCACTCCCGATACACTACCGATGAGCCCGAAAACTTTCCGGTGACCAAAACTGGACTTCCTATATATCAATCTTTACCTCCAGACCATTCCGGAGCTCCTCATGACGTCCGGGATCTCATCCGGGACTCCGAACAACCTTCAGTAATCACGTATACCATTTCCCTATAACCCTAGCGTCATCGAACCTTAAGTGTGTAGACCCAACGGGTTCGGGAGACACATAGACATGACCGAGACACCTCTCTGGCCAATAACCAACAGCGGGATCTGGATACCCATGTTGGCTCCCACGTACTCCACGATGATCTCATTGGATGAACCACGATGTCGGGGATTCAATCAATCCCGTACACAAATCCCTTTGTCTATCGGTATGATACTTGCCCGAGATTCGATCGTCGGTATCCCTATACCTTGTTCAATCTCGTTACCGACAAGTCTCTTTTACTCGTTCCGTAATACATCATCCTGTGGCTAACCCCTTAGTCACATTGAGCTCATTATGATGATGTCTTACCGAGTGGGCCCAAAGATACCTCTCCGTCACACGGAGTGACAAATCCTAGTCTTGATTCGTACCAACCCAATAGACACTTTCGGAGATACCCGTAGTGTACCTTTATAGCCACCCAGTTACGTTGTGACGTTTGGTACACCCAAAGCATTCCTACGGTATCCGGGAGTTGCACAATCTCATGGTCTAAGGAAACGATACTTGACATTGAAAAGCTTTAGCATACGAACTACATGATCTTGTGCTATGCTTAGGATTGGGTCTTGTCCATCACATCATTCTCCTAATGATGTGATCCCGTTATCAACGACATCCAATGTCCATGGTCATGAAACCGTGACCATCCATTGATCAACGAGCTAGTCAACTAGAGGCTCACTAGGGACATGTTGTGGTCTATGTATTCACACATGTATTACGGTTTCCGGTTAACACAATTGTAGCCTGAACAATAGACAATTATCATGAACTAGGAAATACAATAACAACCATTTTATTATTGCCTCTAGGGCATATTTCCAACAGTCTCCTACTTGCACTAGAGTCAATAATCTAGTTACATTGTGATGAATCGAACACCCATAGCATTCTGGTGTTGATCATGTTTTGCTCGTGAGAGAGGTTTAGTCAACGGATCTGCAACATTCAGATCCGTATGTACTTTACAAATATCTATATCTCCCTCCTGAATGTAATCACGGGTGGAGTTGAAGCGGCACTTGATGTGTCTTGTTTTCTTGTGAAACCTGGGCTCCTTCGCAAGGGCTATAGCTCTAGTGTTGTCACAGAGTAGAGTCATCGGGCCTGACGCATTTGGAATCACTCCTAGGTCGGTGATAAACTCCTTCATCCAGAATCCCTCCTTTGCTACTTTCGAAGAAGCTATGTACCCCGCTTCACATGTAGATGCCGCCACGACGCTTTGCTTGCTGCTGCACCAGCTGACTGCCCCTCCGTTCAAAATATACACGTATCCGGTTTGCGACTTGGAGTCGTTCGGATCTGTGTTGAAGCTAGCATCGACGTAACCCTTTACGATGAGCTCTTCGGCACCTCCATATACGAGAAACATTTCCTTTGTCCTTTTCAGGTACTTCAGGATATTCTTGACCGCTGTCCAGTGTTCCGCTCCGGGATCACTTTGGTACCTCCCTACCAAACTTATGGCAAGGTTCACATCATGTCTGGTACACAGCATGGCATACATAATAGAGCCTATGGCCGAAGCATAGGGGATTACACTCATCTCTTCTCTATCCTTTGCCGTGGTCGGGCATTGAGTCGTACTCAATCTCACACCTTGTAACACAGGCAAGAACCCCTTCTTAGACTGATCCATATTGAACTTCTTCAATACTTTATCAAGGTATGTGCTTTGTGAAAGACCTATGAGGCGTCTCGATCTATCTCTATAGATCTTGATGCCTAATATGTAAGCAGCTTCTCCAAGGTCCTTCATTGAAAAACACTTATTCAAGTAGGCCTTTATACTTTCCAAGAGTTCTATATCATTTCCCATTATCAGTATGTCATCCACATATAATACCAGAAATGCTACAGAGCTCCCACTCACTTTCTTGTAAATACAGGGTTCTCCATATACCTGTACAAACCCAAACGCTTTAATCACCTCATTAAAGCGAATGTTCCAACTCCGAGATGCTTGCACCGGTCCATAGATGGAGCGCTGGAGCTTGCATACTTTGTTAGCATCTTTAGGATCGACAAAACCTTCCGGCTGCATCATATACAGTTCTTCCTTGAGGAAGCCATTAAGGAATGCCGTTTTGACGTCCATTTGCCAGATCTCGTAATCATAAAATGCGGCAACTGCTAACATGATTCGGACAGACTTCAGCATCGCTACGGGTGAGAAAGTCTCATCATAGTCAACTCCTTGAACTTGTTGATAACCCTTAGCGACAAGCCGAGCCTTATAGACGGTCACATTACCATCCGCGTCAGTCTTCTTCTTAAAGATCCATTTATTTTCAATGGCTCGCTTATCATCAGGCAAGTCCATCAAAGTCCATACTTTGTTCTCATACATGGATCCTATCTCGGATTTCATGGCTTCAAGCCATTTGTTGGAATCCGGGGCCGCTATTGCTTCTTCATAGTTCGAAGGTTCACCGTTGTCCAACAACATGATCTCTAGGACAGGGTTGCCGTACCACTCTGGTGCGGAACGTGTCCTAGTGGACCTTCGAGTAGCGAATTGATCTGAAGTGTCATGATCACCATCATTAACTTCCTCTCTGGCCGGCGTAGGCTCCACAGAAACAACTTCCTGTGCTGCGCTACTCTCTGGCTCGAGTGGAGGTACTATTACCTCATCAAGTTCTATTTTCCTCCCACTTACTTCTTTCGAGAGAAACTCTTTCTCGAGAAAGGATCCATTCTTGGCAACAAAGACTTTGCCCTCGGATCGTAGGTAGAAGGTATACCCAATTGTCTCTTTGGGGTATCCTATGAAGACGCACTTTTCCGCTTTCGGTTCGAGCTTCTCAGGTTGAAGTTTCTTCACATAAGCATCGCATCCCCAAACTTTTAGAAACGATAGCTTAGGTTTATTTCCAAACCATAATTCATACGGTGTCGTCTCAACGGATTTTGACGGTGCCCTATTTAAAGTGAATGCGGCAGTCTCTAATGCATACCCCCAAAATGATAGCGGTAAGTCGGTAAGAGACATCATAGATCGCACCATATCCAATAGAGTGCGATTACGACGTTCAGACACACCATTTCGCTGAGGTGTGCCAGGCGGCGTAAGTTGTGAAACAATTCCACATTGTCTTAGGTGCGTGCCAAACTCGTGACTTAAATATTCTCCGCCACGATCAGATCGTAGGCACTTTATTTTCCTGTCACGTTGATTCTCGACCTCACTCTGAAATTCTTTGAACCTTTCAAAGGTTTCAGACTTGTGTTTCATTAAGTAGACATACCCATATTTGCTCAAGTCATCAGTGAGGGTGAGAACATAACGGTAACCACCGCGAGCCTCGACGCTCATTGGACCGCATACATCGGTATGTATTATTTCCAACAAGTCAGTTGCTCGCTCCATTGTTCCGGAGAACGGAGTCTTGGTCATCTTACCCATAAGGCATGGTTCACATGTGTCAAATGATTCGAAATCAAGAGACTCCAAAAGTCCATCAGCATGGAGCTTCTTCATGTGTTTGACACCAATATGACCAAGGCGGCAGTGCCACATGTAAGTGGGACTATCGTTATCAACTTTGCACTTTTTGGTACTCACACTATGGACAAGTGTAACATCACGTTCGAGATTCATCAAAAATAAACCATTGACCAGCGGGGCATGACCATAAAACATTTCTCTCATATAAATAGAACAACCATTATTCTCAAATTTAAATGAGTAGCCATCTCGAATCAAACAAGATCCAGATACAATGTTCATGCTCAAAGCTGGTACTAAATAACAATTATTTAGGTTTAACACTAATCCCGAAGGTAGATGTATAGGTAGTGTGCCGACGGCGATCACATTGACCTTGGAACCATTCCGGACACGCATCGTCACCTCGTCCTTTGCCAGCCTTCGCTTATTCCACAACTCCTGCTTGGAGTTACAAATGTGAGCAACTGCACCGGTATCAAATACCCAGGATCTACTACGAGCGCTGGTTAGGTACACATCAATTACAAGTATATCACATATACCTTTAACGTTGCCGGTCTTCTTATCTGCTAAGTATTTGGGGCAGTTCCGCTTCCAGTGACCGGTACCCTTGCAATAAAAGCACTCAGTCTCAGGCTTGGGTCCATGCTTGTTCTTCTTCCCGGCAACTTGCTTACCGGGCGCGGCAACAGCTTTGCCGTCCTTCTTGAAGTTCTTCTTACCCTTGCCTTTCTTGAAACTAGTGGTCTTATTCACCATCAACACTTGATGCTCCTTTTTGATCTCGACCTCCGCTGATTTCAGCATTGAGTACAACTCAGGAATGGACTTCTCCATACCCTACATGTTGTAGTTCATCACAAAGCTCTTGTAGCTAGGTGGAAGCGACTGGAGGATTCTGTCAATGACCGAGTCATTCGGGAGATTAACTCCCAGCTGAGTCAATCGGTTGTGCAACCCAGACATCTTGAGTATATGCTCACTGACAGAACTATTCTCCTCCATCTTACAGCTGAAGAACTTGTCGGAGATGTCATATCTCTCGACCCGGGCATGAGCTTGGAAAACCAGTTTTAGCTCTTGGAACATCTCATATGCTCCGTGTTGCTCAAAACGCTTTTGGAGCCCCGGTTCTAGACTGTAAAGCGTGCTGCACTGAACAAGGGAGTAATCATCACAGCGTGACTGCCAAGCATTCGTAACGTCTTGTTCCGCTGGGAGAACGGGTGCGTCACCTAGCGGTGCATCTAGGACATACAATCTCTTGAAAGCTATGAGGATGATCCTCAAGCTACGGACCCAGTCCGCATAGTTGCTTCCATCATCTTTCAGCTTGGTTTTCTCTAGGAACGCGTTGAAATTGAGGATGACATTCGCATTGGCCATTGGATCTACATCATAGATTGTAAAGACAATTTTAGACTAAGTTCATGATAATTAAGTTCACATAATCAAATTAATGAACTCCCACTTAGACAGACATCTCTCTAGTCTTCCAAGTGATACATGATCCATGTCAACTAGCCCGTGTCCGATCATCACGTGAGACGGACTAGTCATCCATGGTGAACATCTCCATGTTGATCGTATCTTCTATACGACTCATGTTCGACCTTTCGGTCTTCCGTGTTCCGAGGCCATGTCTGTACATGCTAGGCTCGTCAAGTCAACCTAAGTATTTCGCGTGTGTAAATCTGGCTTACACCCGTTGTATGCGAACGTTAGAACCTATCACACCCGATCATCACGTGGTGCTTCGGAACAACGCTCCTTAGCAACGGTGCACAGTTAGGGTGAACACTTTTCTTGAAATTTTTATTGAGAGATCATCTTATTTACTACCGTCATTCTAATCAAATAAGATATAAACATGATAAACATCACATGCAATCAATGTAGTGACATGATATGTCCAATATCATCTTGCTCCTTTGATCTCCATCTTCGGGGCAACATGATCATCACTGTCACCGGCGCGACACCATGATCTCCATCATCATGATCTCCATCATTGTGTCTTCATGAAGTTGTCTCGCCAACTATTACTTCTACTACTATGGCTAACGTTTAGCAATAAAGTAAAGTAATTACATGGCGTTTATGATTGACACGCAGGTCATACAATAAATAAGACAACTCCTATGGCTCCTGCCGGTTGTCATACTCATCGACATGCAAGTCGTGAATCCTATTACAAGAACATGATCAATCTCATACATCACAATGCATCACATCACATTCTTTGGCCATATCACATCACAAGGCACATGCTGCAAAAACAAGTTAGACGTCCTCTAATTTGTAGTTGCAAGGTTTTACGTGGCTGCTATAGGTTACTAGCAAGAACGTTTCTTACCCATGTCAACACCACAACGTGATATGCCAATTGCTATTTACCCTTCATAAGGACCCTTTTCATCGAATCCAATCCGACTAAGGTAGGAGAGACAGACACCCGCTAGCCACCTTATGCAACTAGTGCATGTCAGGCGGTGGAACCAGTCTCACGTAAGCGTACGTGTAAAGTCGGTCCGGGCCGCTTCATCCCACAATACCGCTGAATCAAGATAAGACTAGTAACGGCAAGCATATTAACAAGATCGACGCCCACAACTGCTTTGTGTTCTACTCGTGCATAGATTCTACGCATAGGCCTAGCTCATGATGCCACTGTTGGGAGACGTAGTAGTAAATAAAAAAAATTCCTACGTGTTCACCAAGATCTATCTATGGAGAAACCAGCAACGAGTAAGGGGAGAGTGGATCTTCATACCTTTGAAGATCGCTAAGCGGAAGCGTTACAAGAACGCGGTTGATGGAGTCGTACTCGCAGCGATTCAGATCGCGGTAGATCCGATCCAGTGCCGAATGGACGACACCTCCGCGTTCAACACACGTACAGCCCGGTGATGTCTCCAACACCTTGATCCAGCAAGGAGGAAGGAGAGGTTGAGGGAGAGCTCCAACAGCAGCACGACGGCGTGGTGGTGGTGGAGTAGCAAGGTATTCCGACAGGGCTTCGCCTAAGCGCTGCAGAGGAGGAAGAAGAGAGGTAGGGCTTCGCCGTGAGAGAGAGAGAGAGAGTTCAGATCTGTTCTCAAGGGGCCAAACCCTCAAGTATATATAGGAGGAGGGAGAGGGAGGGCTGACCTAGCCCCTCCTCCAAGGATGGGGCTTCGGCCGAAGTGGGGGGGGGGGGGGGAAGAGTCCACCTCCCACAAGGGAGGTGGATCTCCTCCTTTTAAATCTACTTAGCCCTTATCTCCAGATCCCAGCCGCTTGGGCCCTTTCTAGGAGGCCTTGGCTGGCCCAATATGGGCTGGCACACCTCCTCTAAGGGCCCATGAGGTCCTTTGGTCGTCACACCCCTCCCGGGGTCCTCCGGCACCCTCCCGGCACTTCCGGTACACTACCGATGAGCCCGAAAACTTTCCGGTGACCAAAACTGGACTTCCTATATATCAATCTTTACCTCCAGACCATTCCGGAGCTCCTCGTGACGTCCGGGATCTCATCCGGGACTCCGAACAACCTTCAGTAATCACGTATACCATTTCCCTATAACCCTAGCGTCATCGAACCTTAAGTGTGTAGACCCAACGGGTTCGGGAGACACGTAGACATGACCGAGACACCTCTCTGGACAATAACCAACAGCGGGATCTGGATACCCATGTTGGCTCCCACGTACTCCACGATGATCTCATCGGATGAACCACGATGTCAGGGATTCAATCAATCCCGTACACAAATCCCTTTGTCTATCGGTATGATACTTGCCCGAGATTCGATCGTCGGTATCCCTATACCTTGTTCAATCTCGTTACCGACAAGTCTCTTTTACTCGTTCCGTAATACATCATCCCGTGGCTAACCCCTTAGTCACATTGAGCTCATTATGATGATGTCTTACCGAGTGGGCCCAGAGATACCTCTCCTTCACACGGAGTGACAAATCCCAGTCTTGATTCGTACCAACCCAACAGACACTTTCGGAGATACCCGTAGTGTACCTTTATAGCCACCCAGTTACGTTGTGACGTTTGGTACACCCAAAGCATTCCTACGGTATCCGGGAGTTGCACAATCTCATGGTCTAAGGAAACGATACTTGACATTGAAAAGCTTTAGCATACGAACTACACGATCTTGTGCTATGCTTAGGATTGGGTCTTGTCCATCACATCATTCTCCTAATGATGTGATCCCGTTATCAACGACATCCAATGTCCATGGTCATGAAACCGTGACCATCCATTGATCAACGAGCTAGTCAACTAGAGGCTCACTAGGGACATGTTGTGGTCTATGTATTCACACATGTATTACGGTTTCCGGTTAACACAATTGTAGCATGAACAATAGAGAATTATCATGAACTAGGAAATACAATAACAACCATTTTATTATTGCCTCTAGGGCATATTTCCAACACAAGTCTCTTTACTCGTTCCGTAATACAATATTCCGTGGCTAACACTTTAGTCACATTGCTTTCAAGGCTTGTTGTGATGTTGTATTACCGAGTGGGCCCTAAGATACCTCTCCGTCACACGGAGTAATAAATCTCAGTCTTGATCCATGCCAAACCCAATAGACACCCTCGGAGATACCTGTAGAACCCCTTTATAGTCATCCGGTTACGTTGCGACGTTTGATACACACAAGGTACTCCTCCGATGTCAGTGAGTTGCATGATATCATGGTCATAGAAACAGATACTTAACATGCAGAAAACTATAGCAATAAACTGACACGATCGCTGCTAATCTCACCGCTCAAAGCTGCCATTTTTATGCGTTGGCTATGCGTTGCTGGGTGAGGAGGAGCTGGATCGGTGTGCGCTGGCGCTCGATCTGAGTGCGCCAGTGCTCGATCTGCTTTAGGGAGAGGTGTGAAGGAGTCACCCAAGTGGAGCCTGAGCGGCGCTGGCGCGGGCGTGAAGACAGCGGCGTGAGGAGCTGGGGCTCGAGCGGGAGGAGATGGACCCGCATCTGGACGTCGCCGTGATGAGGAGCTGGAGCCGCATCTGGATGCCGCCATGAGCTGGACTTCCCCGACCACACCGTCGCCGCCGCCGCCGTGAGGTTTGTTTGTAGCTTCAGTTCAGTTTAGCTTCGTCAGGCCAATGGGGATTTTTCTTCTACTCCAGTTTGGCTGTACTCCAGAGGCTAGATGGATGGATGGAGTAGGATTACTTAGTGGATGCGTTAATGAGGCTGCATGCATTAAGTAAGACGAGTAAAATTCAGTAAGATGTGTACTCTGAACTCTGAAATTTGTACTGTCTCAAAATTCAGTAAGATTTGTTCTCAGGATGCATTAAGTAAGATGAGTAGGGTACTTGAACTCTGAAATTTGGTTTTGACTGAAGATCAGTAAGATTTTGACTATGATAGAGACAAAATATCATGTTTATTCTCCAGTCAAAATTCAGTAATCTGATAGTGACTTTGATACTCAGGAAGATCAGTAAGATTTTGACTATGATAGAAACAAATACGACTGGAGTACATTATGTTTAGTTTCACTATTTAGGCATCACCAATTTTCATGACAAGGATGATGAAAGAGTAGATGATCGTCAGGAAGGAAACTTGTCAGTTTTCAATACTGTCACAATTCGGTACTGTAAATTGGGAGTAGGCATGTCTGCATGCTTTCACTACTGTCAGAATTCACATGAAAATTGACAGAATGTAAATTCACATGGCACTCTGAATGTAAATTCACATAGGCAGATTCATGGACCATTTAATCATTTCATCCAAAATTCACTTAATATTTTTTTGAATTGTCATAGTCACTCTTAATAATAGCTGTATTTTTGGTAAATTCACATGGAAGATTAAGTCTTTTTGGTTCCATATTTGAACCTACGGACGGAACAGCTGGAGCTTGAATTAATTTGAGAAAAGGAGTACAGTAGTAGGAGTAGGAGTCGCTGTTCAGTAGGACTTGATTAATTTAATCATGATTTATTGAAAAGTTTCATTTAATGAAAATCCTTTCTGTTAACTAAAAAATTCAGCAAATGAAACCATTTCTGTTAATTTAAATTGGGCGTAGGAGTAGGAGTAGGAGTAGGTGTAGGAGTAGTGTAGGAGTACTCCAGATTTAGTGTAGGATTAAAAATTCAGTACATTAGTCTAGGAGTACATTAGTGTAGGAGTGCTCGAGATTTAGTGTAGGAGTACTTGAGATTTAGTGTCAGGTACTGCTACTGATGTTGCTGATGTCAAATTGCTGTTGCCATGTCAAATTGTTGCTTTTTAGTACTGTTGCTGCTGGTCTCTTGCAAGTTAACCTTGGATTGTTGCTGCTTTTTACTCCTGCTGCAAATTAACCTTAGGACATAAGATGTCTTGAGAAGAATAAAAGAAGATTGAAGAAATAGAAAAAAAACATGTGCTGATGCTCCTTTTGAATTGTAAATTGTGGTTCCAATTTACTCCAGTTCTAAGATCATCAGAATTCAGAATGTGGAGTACTGAACATTCTCTTTGTACCAATGGTCTAAATTGCTGTACTAGCCTGTTCGTTGCAATTTTTATGCATGCTTCAACATTTTTCTAAGATCATCAGATATTTCTTTTTTCGTTTTCTTTGGGACTAATAGGACGATCTTGTACAAGTTTGTGAAACTGAAGCTTTTTTAGAGAAAAGGCACTTCTGCCCTGCTTGACAGTTCGACCTTTGCATGGCAACAGTGGCTAGCTCCAAGGGGCGGGCGATCGCTGGGAGCCTCGTCGCGCGCGTCCTCGCAGGCAAGGCCAACAATGCCTCCCCGAGGTATGCTCCAAGATCTTGCTGCTGTGCAGATTTGTAATGGTTCTTTTATGCTGGAGTAATAGTTCAAATAATTCTGAAATGCTTGTCCTGAGATACAAACTCCTTGCTAAATTCTGATTACAACAAGTACTCCAGCTGATTTTCACACTGCCTCAGCAAAAGGTTCAAAGTTTTCTCTGTCTTAAACTTACTCAGATGATTAGATCAAGTCTTACTCCAAATTATTTATGATCATCAAATTGTTTACTCAGATTGTTTATGATTCAAAGTTTCCTCAGATTGTTTATGCAAGTGTTCATGGTCATCAGATTGTTTATGACCATCAAATTGATGCAGAGCGAGTACTGGGCGAGGAGATGAACCTATGCGAGCAAAATTGAGAACTCCAGCAGCGGCGAATACTTGAGCGGCAGTAACACATACGCGTGGGGAGGAACTTCAGCGGCAGTAGCGGCAGCAACACATTGAAAACTCCAGCAACTCGCCTCCACCAGCGGGCGGCAGCAGATCACCAGCTCGCCTCCACCAGACACCGGCAGCAGAGCACCAGCTCGCCTTCACCAGCGGCTGGCAGCAGAGCACCAGCTCGCCTCCACCAGCGGCCGCGCGTGGGCCAGGAGGAGGCCCTGGGCGTGGGAGAGGAGGAGCACCTGGGCGAGGGTGGAGGTGGAGGGCGGGGGTGAAGGTGGAGGGCGGGGGCGGAGGCGGAGGTGAAAGACGCCGAGGAAGAAGACGGCTGATTCAAAATTTCTATTAGGGGCATAAAGATCCATTTGCCCATTTTCACCTGGTCGGAATCTATTCCCCACCGTCCTACATTTCGGTACGGGAGTACAAATTCACCAGTTCGTAACACGGGACGGAACCTGGTCAACCGTTATGAACCGGCACTTACGTTATGTACAGTGGAAACAGTTGGCACATGCGCCGTGACAGCATTGTTAGATGAAACGTCGGCTCGGCCGTATACCACTGTTTCACGTCACATGTGGGTCTGCTGATATATATGATTGCATTCAAAACCCGATGCAACATGTCTCCCGTCCATTGGCCGTGTAGCGGGAGCGGGCGTGCTCGTCCGCTACAACGCCGCTCTCTCCCCGACATCGATCAGGCTATTAGAAGTTGGTTCTCTGTTTCTCGCCTGAAAGCATATTCTTACAAGCTCGCTCCCGCATCACAGAAGTCCGAGTAGGCATGCTCAAATTAGTTCTTGTACCAAAATGTGAACATACCAACAATTGGATAGTTTGTATCAAAAATTTCTGGCACTTGCTACCTTGATTTGAATGGAGGTTACAGTATAGCGTAAATTCAAAGTATCTTTACATGTATGCTATGCATTCTTTTTTTTTTTGAAACGAAATATGCTATGCATTCTTGTGCCCTTCGTGTGGCATATTCTCCAAACTAACAAAAGAGATGGATATATTTTCTGTAGTTTGAGATAATTGTTGTTAGAAACATAGCATATGAACACAAAGGCTTGCACAAATAGCAGGTTGTAGTCAGGTATACATCTTCAAAGTTGACCAGAAAAATTGTAGTCAGGTATACATCTTCAAAGTTGACCAGAAAAATGAGAGAACTGAGAAGCATATTTCTGCCGTGCTCACGAGAAGCATATATCAAGTTTTTAGTTGTGTTGTGAACGCTTTTGTTTTTGGCACAAACAGAAATTTTATTCATCATGCAACATAAAAGGCAGAGCCTGAAGCTTTAAAAAGGAACAAGTTTAGAACGGCACAAAGTAAAACCGCTGTGAATCTTATGACACATTAAGTGTACTAACATAATTAGGATTTGTGATCAGTTGTATGGGTGCTAACTATGAAATTCATTGTTGGGATTAAAATCATGCCTTATTTCACTCGAAAAGAGAATGCAATCTGATTGATGCTTTTGAAAAGTGTTGCTCCTTTGAGGCAACAACACTCAATGACTAAATAACACTGCATGGAATTCTGCCTACAAAAACTCTCTGTTAACTGGACCAGTAAAAACAAAGATACATTTTGCAAAAGCCATCCGACTATGCAATCTCGAACTGGCTGACCAATTTGGATCAGAATACTGGGCAAGCCTAAGTCCAAGCCAAAAGCAACTTCATAAGCTTAACAAAAGGAACAAGTTTAGAACGACATTTGTGTTTGTGAAGCTCAGAGTATTCTCAACTGGGAAGCTTGTGACCGCGTTATGTGTACAAAACAAGTTAGCCCTTTGGAAAAATAAGACGCAGCCTGGTGCTTGTGAAAAGTTCTACTCCTAGTTCAACTGAAAATACTCCACCTGCAAGACTCTATGAGATGAGAAGTTCTCTCTGAAAACTCTTCAGAAAAGAACCGGAGGAAGTAAAGTCGAAGGTGCAATGTTGGCCAAATCGGCTGTGGAATCTAGAACTGGCTGACCAATCTGGTTCTGGATTCTGGACAAGCCTAAGTGCAAGCCAAGGGCTACTTAAACAAGTTGCTCCTCTGACTTGTACCTGCTAACCCAAAAGCCAGAACTAAAATAGTTCACCAGATACCAAGATCATGCCAAAAAATCTCAAACTTAAAACCCAAAAGGTCAGAATAGCACAGATCAATCAATAGGGCAACTAGCAAAACCACTTGTTAACTTAAAACCACTTGCATAGATCAATAGGTAACAGAAGCTCAGTCATAGATAGCAGGTATCCTGGCTACTTCGAATTGAACTTAGATATTACTGGTGCTACGAGCAACAGGCTACACGGCCAAAGTCACCAAAATAGTCATAGACATCTCAGGCTCTCTCTCTCTCTCACGCAAAAAAACTCAGGGTAGGGTAGGTCAAGGAACAGCTGCTGTGGAGCTCAGCAGTAGAACATGACGTCCTTGACGTTCTCCTTGATCTTTGCGCGCTGGCGCACCTCCGCAGGGACTGCACCTTCTTGACACAATACAGCAGAAAGTGTGGGCAAATTAGATTCTAAAATTGTGGCAAACAGACTTCGTGAAGAATCAAGGTATTCAGTTTTCACAGTACAGTACTACTAGGGAGATCAAAATTAAAGCAACTTAAGTCTGAAACTCACCAAAGGCCTAAGCTCCTAAAGCTTTGCCAATATCCCAACCTTGAACCAAGAGGTACTTAATTATCCTGCAAATCACTGTGCCAAGTATAAGGGTTGCACTCAGGTCCCTCAGATGCCAGGGCACCTGTTAAACAAAACAAATAAAGGTTAGTATATTGGAGCCAAGAGCAACTTCTTTATGATGCTAGACTAATACAAAAGGCTCTCACATGATCAATATACAGAAAGACTTACCACAGGGGAATGCGTGTTAAAATCTCTAACGAACTGTAGAATTTTAAATCCTCTACCACTATACTCTTTATTGTGGTTTCGTAAGGCATAGTCCAAAGTAGGCAGGAACATGTAATTGTCCCAAGCCTCGCCACGATGCATATCAAAAGCAATGCTCGTTTCCTTATTGCAGTCTTTTTTGAACTGGTCCTTGTCCTTTTGACTTTTCAGGTCATTGAAGTAGAGCATTATGTTTGAGGTGCTGGTGCCTGTATACACAAAGAAAAGCTGTTAATAGGGGGGGGGGGGGGGCTGCAAAACATCACCCTAGGTCTGGCCAGAAAATAAATCTGATCAAAGGACTAGTCTGTACCTCGTTCAATTATGCTTTTGAAAGCGTAATGAGTAATCAGGTATGTACCCCAGGAAGAACGCACCCTTAATACCCCATCATCATCCACGTGACCATCAGCAAGAGGACTCTGACTTGCATTCTCCAGTGTAGATATCAGCTCATCCATAAACAGTAGTTGTTTCTCTTCCGTTCCGATGAAAATCCTCTTGATCAACTGGGCTAAACAATAACTATCAGCTTGAAAACCCGTTGCACTAAGTGGATCAACGGGATCTATTAGACAAAACACCCTGCCAGCAATAACACAGAAATCATCAATTGTAAGCACGCCGTTCCAGGTTAGGTTTTGCTGCACCGCATTCACAAATATATCAACAAGGCTCTTTCCCAGAATGCGGCCATCAGTATCAATTAATACTTCCTGCTGACTCTCAGTGCTAATTCTTGGGTCGCGAATGTCCAACAATCGGAATAGCTTAGCTGAACTTGCGTAGTTGGCCAAGCTTATACTCTGAATAGGTGTGGTTAACCTGCATAAGTAGCTTAGTTCAATATAAAGTTGCATAAAGCAAAAAATGCTTTTGTATTCATTCTTAAAATAAGAAATCCTGCCTTCTTAGAATCCATTGGTAAAATGAAGATGCAGGGTGGTGTTTATGAAAAGTTCTACACCTTTCAAGCAACTCTACATGGAACTCTATCTACAAGACTCTGTTAGAAGTTCTCTTTGAAAACTCGTATGTAAATAACTAGAGCAGTAAATGTTCAAAGGCCAATACAACTGCGTAAAGAACTTTTCCAGGGTATGATAGGATAAGTCGCACAAGGAAAAAATATCCAGTGAAGGTTTGCAGATGTAAACTTACATGGCCGGTTGAGCATTTGCCTTGTCGTTGCTGCGGCTCTTCCGTGTTCTTTTTTTAGGACGCCTGCATAATTAATCTATAACTATGATTCTATGTCGGTAAAAGACAACAAAATGTGCTGTCAAGTGGTTCAATTGAAGAAAAAACATGCAACTGAACTTACTTCGCCTGCATTAAGTTATGAGGTATGCTCTTATCAGTTCGGCGGCGCTTTCTTGACTTTCGTGATGCCCTCCTGCATAATTAATTTAGCAGATTATTTACTGCGGTATACCTGAAGAAAAGGTGATAACAAGTGAACCACAAAGAGATGGGGAATAGAGTGTATACCTTATACTGCCTTCGGGGTCATTCTGGTTTCTATCAGCTCCACCCCTCATCTTGGGATCCATACGAAGTAGGGGATTTTCCTTTATTCCATAGAATTCCAACGTTTGATTATAGTCAATGATCGAATTACCAATTTTCAAAGTAAAGTTGTCGATAGAGGCATCGATTTTGGATTCGATTGCATTTTTAATATCCAAACATGCCCCATTAGAAGGTACGTCCACTGTTAATCTATCAGCTAAGGTGCTGATGGAAATGTGGACGAGTTCTGGCTGAAAAGGACTATCTTGGGTCGAGTCACTGCCTGAAAAAATTAAATAAATTTTGTTACTAATAAGTAATATGAGCACTCTGATGAGATGAGAGATCCAGGAAGTAGCAGATACTTTAATTATAAATGACATAATAATTAACATTATACTTACCCGAAAGGAAATTTTCCCTCTTCACTTGAACCTCAGGGACCGGCCTGCGGTAATGTATTTCATCGGTTGCAATATAGATTATTTGTGGTAAACACCCTTCCTCCAAGCAAGCCTTGCAACAGAAAAGTAGAAAACCATCAAAATGACATAAGCCAAGGATAACCATAGGAGGTAGACCAAATCAGAAATCTGCATATAATCATGCTCCAGGCTTACCTTCCTGATTGCGTCCATTTCATGAAGACGCACGTGGCTCAACTGGCCTTCACTAACACCAGCCCTGTACATAAGAAAGATCGGTCAATCAGTTCCATTGACTGTATAAGCTGAAAAGAGCCTCCTGAATTTGTGCACATACCTGTAGAATAGTATTCTCTCCGGCCTCCGACCTGTCCTCCTGCGAAAGGTAATCAGCAACTCCCTGTACAGAAAATTATGTCAGTTTAGCAGTTATCTATATGGCAATTGATAGATAGTGATTATCTCTACTTAATCAAAAGACACACCTGATCATGCCACCATTGATATTACCCCTCTCTTGATCTTTGTTGACACAGAAGAGATCTTCGATTATCTCCTGCCTGTGTGGTTGGACAGAAACAAGACCTTTGTACTTGGTCATCTTTGGCCAGTCCATTGATGCCACCACCTGCATACGTCAATCCAATAAAATAAACGACTAAGTATATATGAACACCAACCACCCCTAACTGCAGCATTGTACTCAACAGCATGTGCATGCATGATGATAGTAAATAACGAATTGAAAAACCTTTAGCTATGGGAAAAACTAACCGCAGCAATAGATGATAAAGAGTTCTCTCCAGGTGGGGGGTGTGTAACATCAGCACCAAAGATGATTGTCGGGACTTCGGCAACGGCAGGTAAACCAAACCTTGCAAATCCCTTTTCAATAGCTATGTTGCGTCCCCCGGCCTAGTTAAGACACAGAATCATCACATTTAACAGAAATCGAAGTAGACAAAGAATCAACACATTCCATGGAAACTGAATGTAAAACATGGACCAGGTGGTTATGTTACCTTCACATTGATTTTGAGCGCAACATTCTCCATATATTGCTTGTTCGGTCTGGCAGCATGCCTTGGCAGGCAACACTGAGACACAATCCCAAGATCAGTCTCGCAAACCTTCTTGATTTTCCCTGCAAAATTAAACGCGGCACACACATAAATCTACAGAATAATCCAAGACAATGTGAAAGGGGATTGACCAGAGGAGCCGTATGCATACCATAAGAACCACCGACTTCAGGTAGGATTACGATTAACAGTTGTAACTGTTTTTTGTGTCCCTGTTTGTCAAGCATTTCCATAGTTCTCCTGTACACATCCCTCAAAGCATTCTCAATGTGGTTGGGGTTAGCTGATCGGTTGTCTACAATTGGCCTTGGATTGACAGACTGCAGGGTTGGAAAACAAAACTCAGTCAGCTGCAACACACACATTAATCATAAATGCCTTAGAAAAAGGAAAGCAAAGTAGGCTTTTACCATTCCAGTCATATTGCACATCTGAATCAGATCACAACAGAACCTGTGTACCTCCTCAGGAAGCATGCGTGAAAAACTCACACAGGCCCAGTTGTCTATGATTCCTCCATTAATCATTTTCTGCAGGGACAAAAATACACAAATGAGACCTATCATTTGTACTATCATCGACATCACATATGTGCTACATAAGAAATAATGGGCCAAGTCACAAACAAGCTCAACAGGTTTTCAGTTAAGCAACTAGTGTGAAAACCACATAATGAACAAAGTGTGAACAAGCAAAATAATTTGAGTTGCTATACATACAAAATAATGACCTGTCATTTTTCAATACATTGAGAACGAACAAACAAGAAACTCAGCAAGTTCTCCATGTATTTGGTTCCAAGAAAAAGTAATGCTTAGCAAAATTGGGAGTGAAGACATTGAAAAGAGAAATACCTTGTTAATCATGTTCCACTGTCCAACACTTGGCGCACAGGTTTTCTCCTTTCCAGAATCATGATATCTCAACTGAAGCAGACAGATACAAAGGATGTGATTACTACAAATCCTTCCAGTTAAGCAGCTTAGAGAATGGGGAATAAGGCAGCACTCTTACCATGGGGGGAGGCAGCACACGGGCTGGAACAGCGACAAGGTCACTGCAGACATTGATTCCAAACTCCTGAGCAAACTTGTCCTCAGCATACTTGTTGTGCAGAACCATCTACAGTGTGAAAAAGAATTTTATGAGAGATTTCGCATTACAGGCAAATTAAAACTAGCTGAGAAAGGGTGGGCATTCCTAACTACATGAGTTACAGCCGAATGGAAGGATCTACCAAATACATCATCATAACAAGTGATGTTGAAATATATGGGCAGGCATAATAAGAAAACCAATCGATCAGTATTTACAGAATCTAGTTGACAACAGGTATACCTCACGAATGCTTTGCTCCCTCTGCTGGGGACGTTGACAGGTAGCTCCAAGTATGTTGGTGACCTGCTTGTCATTCAGTTTCGAGTACCTTTGTCCTTCAACAATCTTGCACGTCTAAAATCAATTTGTAGAGAACACTGAGCAAACAACATATAATTCAAATATAAGGAAGCAGGCATGGATACAGTACCTCCATAGGCAGATACACAGGCCGAGCATCACTTCCAGACTGCAGGCAGGGCCAAGTGGTGTACTGCAGATTGTAATTGTTTCTTTGCATGAAGTACTGAACAACTGACATTCTTGTTCCTCTCTCATCAACAGGAAATCTAACAATAACAAAAAAAAAGAGAGGAGTGAAGTGATATTAGGAAGGGAATAATAATCAAGGATAGATGCTAAAAAGGAAACTGTGGTATATAAACATTCATAAGGAAAATTGAACATGCACAACTTAGCACAAACAGATATTTGCTATGATGCAGAAATCAAATGCATATGCCACAGGAAGAATGTTGTAAACAAAATTATTCCCCTAACCAATACCTGACACACCAACCAAACAACAACAAAGTAGCAATAAGCAGAAAATCTAGACAACTACACATCTTTCTAATATTCCAGCAACCCTGATTATTTGCTCCAGAATACAGAGATAGAAGACATAATGGAAAATATTATAGCATGTGTGGACAGATCATTACATGAGCTGGCTCATGGGAACAGGAGTAATCCCTGTTATCTTGTATCTTCTGATTTGGTCTTCTTGGTGGTTTGTTTCTACCCGCACCCCACGGAGTGCTTTCTTTATCTGCACAAAGTCAGGTACGAGAGAGATTAGTCAAGTATTTACAGCCAATAACAGGTTGCAGTGTGCTAATATGTTCTCTAAAACTAGCTGAGCATCTATATCAGAATAGTACCTTGACACGGTCCCTGTCTGTCAGAGGTCGCGAGGCATCACGTAAGTTGAGGAACTCTAGCACGAATTGGACCACCGTCACAGGCTTGAAGAAGGATGTTGCAGATGTATCTGAATAATGTAAGTTCAGATCATCAGATAAACAAGGCTATAACTCACTACAATTAGATAACAATGGCAGTAACAGTAACAGTAACAGACAGGGGAGTACCAATATTGAGCGAAAGCCCCATCTGTGTCGAGTGTAAGCTCTGGTAGTAACCTCTCCAGCACTCTAATCCTTCACCAATGTCTCCTCTGTGACCAAAAGTGGTGGAGAAGAAGGATCTGGACACTGTCACATAGCTGCAATGAAAATGCATTGCCAACAGTAGTGTCAGGGTTCCAGAAAACTAGCTAGTAATGATCAAGAAAAACTGGTAGCAAGAAACTGGAGTGTGGATGTCATACTTCCAGGATGGTGACTCCCTGAGGACAACATCGAGCACTTGGATGGTTTCTTGAGGCATATCCGTCTGTCTTCCTTTGAGAAACTGCTGAAGGTGGTACAGGTCTGTCCTCCCAGCAATTCTAATGGTGATCTTGTACTCCCTTTCAGCCCTGCAAATGAAGAGGGAGGGCAAGTTAGCAGCCACAAATACATTGGATAAGCAAGTTGATCAAATCAAGGGAAGCAATCCTAATTCCTAAGCTCAGAATCCAATCTGACCTTTCTTTGTCTTTCTTTTCGGGATCGACGAGAGTAACAGAAAACTCCTCTGACTCGAAAGGAAGCGAGCCTGCAGTGTAAAGACTCTTTCTTCCATCATAGGTAGGCAATTTGCCGCCGAGGGATGTCTTGCCGTGCAACTTGATTAGCTCACTGAGTACCTCCCTGTTGACAGCTCTTGATTTCGACTCCGGGTTGATGGAAACCTACAGCAACACGTTTGGACATCATTATGTATGCACAAACAAGAGATGACTCTGTTGTACATTTAGCACAGAGGAGTGAAACAATTAGGCCTCTGTTTTGTCCAGTCATTCTAAACAAATCGAATCAAACCCAACATTTTAATTCTGTGTACTTGTGCTAGAATAGTTGATTCAACAGAGCCGAAGCGTGCAAGTTGAAGTAACACACCATAGAATCCAGTCAGGGGAAAACTAGAAACCACTAAACCAAAGTTAGGCGATAGACGAAATTAACAGCTGGCATCGTAGGAATGGAAATGTAGCAATCAAACGGGAAGACATACCCTGTGGTGGCCTCCGTTTCCACCTGGACCCCAAACAGAAATTCCTCTTGAAACGAAAGAGGGGAGGAACCCTGGATCCCAAAGGGAACATCCCAAACTCTAGGGGTGGGGCGCAGTGAAGGATTTTTCTTGGCACAGCCATACTAGGGTTCCTGCCCAAGGGCTGCGGCTGAGCAGGCAACCGCCGCCGGAGGCGGAGAAGGGGCGGCGGCGTTGGCTGAGGGGTGGATAGGGTGGTGGTGTGGGATGGGGGTGGGTGCGAAGGGCACTGGCAATCATGCGGTACGTAGTAAAAAAGAGGACCGTAGTACCGTACATATGTAGTAAAAAAAGAACCTATGTACTGTACATAGTAAAAAAAAAGACCTCCATGAAATAAAAAAAAGGACCTGTGTAGTGTACGTAGTAAAAAAGGACCTACGAGGGGTACAAAAATAATTCGAAAATAAGATGTATTATGCATAAGCGGATACAAAAACAATCTCATTGCAATTCCTAAAAAATAGTCCTACACGCACATACTCCAGTTTGCCAAAAATAAGACACATACTCATATATGTACTGTGGATAGGGTGGTGGTGTGGGATGGGGTGGGTGCGATGGGCACTGGCAATCATGCGGTACCCTATACTGTACATAGTAAAAAAGGACCGTAGTACCGTATGTACAGTAGTAAAAAAAGACCTGCGTAGTGTACATAGTAAAAAAAAGGACCTCCATGGAAGAAAAAAAAGGACCTCCGTAGTGTACGTAGTAAAAAAGGACCTACGAATACAAAAATAATTCGAAAATAAGACGCATTATGTATAAGCGGATACAAAAATAATCCCATTGCAATTCATAAAAAATAGTCATAGACGCACATAGTTTGCCAAAAATAAAGACACATACTCATACATGTACAAGCTGAGAAAAATATGTTATCAAATCTATGGAATTTGAAAATATATTAAATCGCACATGATTTCTTTCGCGTAAAAAATCCAGCTGGATTTTGGAGGCGTGGGGTCGGTGAAGCAGTTGTAGTAGGCCTATTATATATAATGCTTCATCGAATTAAACCCAACACATTTCTTAGAAAAAAAGAAATGAATTAAACCCGATACGCGTGGGATCATACGTGTCTCTGTCACGATTGATACCGAGAGCCAAGAAAATGTCCACAAGGAAAAGAAGAAGAAAGTTGACTCAACCTACTGTACTGTACATGCTATGCTAACACAGAGAGCTGAGCCACATGCTGGCCGGGCGCCACACGGATTAGCACTCGAGGTGACGGTACAATAGATCCGAGCACGGCCTCTGCGTTTTTTGCATGCTGTGGAGACAAAGACAAAAACAAAAGCTGCTGCGCGGACGGGACCGCGGGCAGGCGGAACGAATCGCAAAACTGCACCGGCAACAAAGGTGGCATGGCAAGGAAGACAGAGGCCTCCTGCTTCGCCAAAAATGTGTATGGCAGCCACGTACTACAAAGAAGATGCAGGACCATGGTCAAGCATCTGCGTTGGTACGCTGCCTTGCCCCTTTGTCGCCAGAGGAGAACAGGGACCAGATCAAAAAAACCATGGGGAAACCGGACCAAAACCGTCCAAGATCCAAGAAAAAGACGCAGGAGATCAAAGGAAAGACGCGCGGCTTTGCATGAGACGAGGAGGCTCCGATCGGTACCCACGAGGATGAGATCTCACGACCTCCCCGTGTATATCTATCAAGTGCTAGCTAGTTCCAAGATAACCGATCCAACGAAAAGCTTTCTGTCTCGCTTTCCCAAAACTCGCTACGCGTACTACTGCTCATCACAACAGGAGAAACTATGCATGCATCTTCGAAAACGCCAAGATCGATCCAAAGGCAAAAAAGACGACCGAATATCACCGTACGTGTGGCGAGCTAGGAGCGCTCGACCGAAACACCCATGGATGGATGGATGCGGTCGCATAGAAGAAAACGAAGCAGCAGCTAGGAAGAACACAACACGATCGGTCGGTCACAAGCGTATACGTACTGCCAGATCTGAACAAGAACAACTAGCTTACTACGTGCGTGCACAGGAAAACGTACGAGAACATGCAGGAACGCCAGATCTAGGCAAGAACTAGCTAGTAGTACGTGCACGGAGAAGGTGCGTAGGGAGGGGGAGGGGGCTTGGGAGAGGGAGCTGCTCACGTCGTAGTGGAAGAGGCTGTTGTCGGCGACGTTGACGAGGAAGTGGTTGGCGCGGATCATCACCTTCTTGCCGACGGTGCCGGCCCCGGGCCGCGCCGGGTGGGCGAGCCCCTTCTTCGACACCGGCGCCAGGTCCACCTCCGGCGCCTTCTCCGCCTCGAGCTGGTCGACATGCGCCGCCGCGGCCGCGGCGGCGGGCGGCGCCAGCGCGGTCTCGGTGACGAAGAGCTTCTGCTCCAGCTCCTTGGCGACGGACGCGGGGGTCGGCGGAGCGGGGGCGGGGGCGGAGACGCGGGCCGGCTGGTACGGGGCCGCGGCCGGCGAGGGCGTCGAGGAAGGCGCGGGGACGGTGGCCGGGGTGGGCGAGGGGGCGCGGATGGTGACCGGCGCGGAGGAAGGCGGCGCGGGGCCGCGGAAGACGACGCCGTGCTGGTAGGCGCCCTGGTGAGGCCCCGTGGCGTTGGGGTTTTGGTGGACGGCGACCGCGGGACGCGGCGCGGACGACGAGGACGCGCCCGGAGGTGGCCACGGGAAGCGCCCGCCCCCGCGCCCTCCTCCCGCCGGCGCGCCGGCGCGCCCACCGCCGTACTGCTGCTGCGGGTGGTCGCCGCGGCCTCCGCGGTAGGCCATGGCGAGGGAGCTGTGGTGGTGGTGGTGGTGGGAGGGCTACGGTGGTGGCGACGGGGGTGGATTGGAGAGGAAGAAAGGAGCGGAGCGGATGAGGAAGATGATGAGCTGGTTGGAAGGAGGAGGCTGCTTTTACAGGCAGAGCAGGGCGCGGTGAGCGAGTGGGTGGGGTGGGGAAACCCTAGCGAGCGAGCGAGGTGGTGAGCGCATGGCGTGGTCCGTACGTGGGAGGGGGACGGGGGAGGTGTCTCCAATTTCGCAGTTCCGTCCGGACCGGGATGAAAAACGCCGTCGCTCGGGGGAGAAATATATGGGGCTCGCTCTCGGGTGCGTGAACGCGCGCGCGGGGGGACAGTCACAGAAATGCGCGGCGGCGGGAGGGCCTTTCTGCAAACTGCCGGCGCGCCGGGTTGCTTAGCTAACCACGGTTAGGAATGGTAACCACGGTTGGGTCAGGTTCAAACGGTGCTGAACGTACACGGGGGTTTCGAATTTCGATAAAAACACAGAAATTTTTACTTGCTCGCTTGTTTCTTGTTGGGATTTTCTTATTTAAGAAAATATTTTTTTGCGAGAATATTTAAGAAAATATAGTGCATGATTGTACATAAGAAAATGGAAAAAACATGGCATGAAAATGAAGAATGCTTCACCCCAATACTTTGAGAAAGTGCTCATAGCTGACAATTGTGAAACGTAATATGTAGAATTTATAAAATGTATTTTTAAGAGTTGGTACCATGATTTTAAATTTTATTCAAACAAAGACCACTTTATTCATTTAGAAAGAAGTTCAAAGAACTAAATTTATTTAGAAGGAAAATATTCAACAAAGTGAGTTCAAAAATGAGGTTGCACTCACTTAACTAAAAGGAAATATTCAACAAAATGGACCCAAAAATGTAGTTGCACTCACTTAACTAGAAGATAAGTTTTACTCACTTAGCTAAAAGTGAATTTAGAAATGAGAATATTGGTCATAGGTGATAAATACTCAATTCAAAATTGTTCAACAAGTACTACTTGACCAATAATAATTGCACTGCTTCTAGTTGCACTCACTTGAGTACAAGGAAAATGCACACTCTACATTTCCTTTTAAAATGTTGCTCGAATATGGGGCTTGCATTTAGAAGCAAAATTTTACTTGTAGTTGCACTTCGAAGAGAAGTTTCTTCTATCCTGCATATTTTGATACTGGTGAATAAAATGCACTTTCTTGATCTCCTCTTCATGCTTAGTTCATTTGGTGTGGCCTGCATTTGAGGTTAAATGCAAAATCAGTTGAGTGCTACACCACAATTGTTTTTGCTAACTTTGCCTGCTTGCTTTCTTTTGCAACCATAGTTGGAAATGGTAACCACGGTTGGGTCAGGTTTGGTGTTGTGTGTAGACGGGATTTTCAAATTTCGATTCCATTTGTGACGGGTCTAGCCAACTGCTAGTGCGACTCGGATCAATGAGGAAAGAGTGTGCTACCAATGGGTGAACATTATTAATTTTTCGCGCGCTTGAACTTTGTTTATCTTGATTTTTACTTGGTCCATTTAATTTAAGGTACAAGTATGTGTGCGAAAACAATTAATTATGGTGTATTGGTAGAACTTAGCCTTGAGGTTGTGGCGTCTCTCCTCCGTCAATCTTTTTTATATCGGGTGCAATTTCTACACATGCCTACATAATAAATAGACCTTCTCTACCGTGAGATTGATTTCAAAATTGTCACATCATCACAAACAGAGCTTGTTTGAGTAGTGCTTTTAGATACTTCTGATCCAGGTAGATTTCTCAAATAATTATTTATTGGCTCAATAGTAATCTGAAGCGCGACTAAAAAAGTTAAGATCGATTCTTGGACCAAACCATACGGCAATTGGGGAGGGTAGCCTGTTGGAAATATGCCCTAGAGGCAATAATAAAATGGTTATTATTGTATTTCCTTGTTCATGATAATTGTCTATTGCTCATGCTATAATTGTGTTAACCGGAAACCGTAATGCATGTGTGAATACATAGACCACAACGTGTCCCTAGTGAGCCTCTAGTTGACTAGCTCGTTGATCAATAGATGGTCACGGTTTCATGACCGTGGACATTGGATGTCGTTGATAACGGGATCACATCATTAGGAGAATGATGTGATGGACAAGACCCAATCCTAAGCATAGGACAAGATCGTGTACTTCGTCTGCTAAAGCTTTTCAATGTCAAGTATCGTTTCCTTAGACCATGAGATTGTGCAACTCCCGGATACCGTAGGAATACTTTGGGTGTGCCAAACGTCACAACGTAACTGGATGGCTATAAAGGTGCACTACGGGTATCTCCAAAAGTGTCTGTTGGGTTGGCATGAATCGAGACTGGGATTTGTCACTCCGTGTGACGGAGAGGTATCTCTGGGCCCACTCGGTAAGACATCATCATAATGAGCTCAAAGTGACTAAGGAGTTAGCCACGGGATGATGTGTTACGGAACGAGTAAAGAGACTTGCCGGTAACGAGATTGAACAAGGTATAGCGATACCGACGATCGAATCTCGGGCAAGTATCATATCGGTAGACAAAGGAAATTGTATACGGGATTGATTGAATCCCCGACATCATGGTTCATACGATGAGATCATCGTGGAGCATGTGGGAGCCAACATGGGTATCCAGATCCCGTTGTTGGTTATTGACCGGAGAGGTTTCTCGGTCATGTCTACGTGTCTCCCGAACCCGTAGGGTCTACACACTTAAGGTTCGATGACGCTAGGGTTATAGGGAAATAGTGTACGTGCTTACCGAAGGTAGTTCGGAGTCTCGGATGAGATCCCGGACGTCACGAGGAGTTCCGAAATGGTCCGGAGACAAAGATTGATATATAGAAAGTGAGGTTTTGGTTACCGGAAATGTTTCGGGTGTCACCGGTAACGTATCGGGACCACCGGAAGGGTCCCGGGGGTCCACCGGGAGGGGCCACGGGCCCCGGAGGGCTGCATGGGCCGAAGGTGGAGGGAACCAGCCCCTAGGTGGGCTGGATCGCGCCTCCCACCTGGCCCAAGGCACAACAAGGAGAGAGGGGGGCTGAAAGCACATTTGCTCCCTTGGTGGTTTTGGTAATTAATAACAACATATAAGTCATCATTGAACTAATGTTTCCACTAAGTATATTTCAGGAAATGTTCAATGACAGGATTGGCAAAAGGAGATTGTGGACATACCCCAAGATGCAAGGAAATAGGTTGGCCAAGCTTCAAGCAAGAGGACTCTACATTTTATATTTGTGAGAAATCACTTTGAGTCCATAGAGAAGCCAATACTATTAAAAGGGGGTAAGGTTTTGTTGGTGAACAATATGCTCAAACGTGCACAAGTGATAGTCGCCAAAAACATCCATAAAACTCTCCCACCAAAGTCTGTTCTATACCCAACACTCAAAATCGGTGCAACAAACTTTCCCACTTTGGTGCCACCGATTCCAGAACCTAGATAGACTCAAGCCAAACCCTAGCCACTTCGGTGCAACCGATTCCATACCGGTGCCACCGAGTTTAGGTTGCCAACTTTTTGTTACGAAAATTCACATTTTTGGTCCCGCCGAGAATGTTGGATCGGTGTCACCGAGATTGGAAATGTGACCGTTAGTCACCTTATCAGTGCAACCGAGTTTCCTATATTGGCTTTACCGAGATTTGAAAGTTGCCACCTTCTGGTCACTTCGGTACCACCGAGATTAACACATCGGTGTCACCGAGTTGGTCATTTTGTGTGTAACGGTTGGATTTTTGGGGATGCCTATATATACCCCTTCACCACCACCCACTCGAAAGAGAAGCACTCAGAACTATTCCATACCTATCCTATTAGATTTTCTGAGAGAGAACCACCTACCCTTGTGTTGAGGTCAAGATCTTCCACTCCAATCATATGGATCTTGATTTCTAGCCTCCCCAAGTTGCTTTCCACCAATCCCATCTCTTCTACCAAGCCAAACCTATGAGAGAGCGATTGTGTGCTGAGGAGTCTATCATCTTGAAGCACAAGAGCAAGGAGTTCATCGTCATTACCAAGCCTATTACCTTTTGGAGGGTGGTGCCTCCTAGATTGGTTAGGTGTTGCTTGGGAGCCTCCTACTTCGTGTTGTGGAGTGAACCAAGAAGTTTGTAAGGGCAAGGAGATCGCCTACTTCATGAAGATCTACCCATAGTGAGGCTAGTCCTTCGTGGACGGAAGCCATATGGAATAGTCAAGGTTGCTACTTCGTGGACCTTTTGGGTGGAGCCCTCCGTGGACTCTCGCAACCGTTACCCTCCGTGGGTTGAAGACTCCATAAACGTGGATGTACGATAGCTCCACCTATCGGAACCATGGGAAAAATCATCGTGTCTACAATTGCATTTGATCTTCCTACCCTATCCCTTCTATACATGCTTGTTGTTACTTTCCGCTGCTATATACTCTTAGACTTGCATGTGTATGGTGTACTTGACTTGCCATGAAATGCTAAAAACTATCAACCTTAAAACTTGGTGTAGGCAAAACTCTTAATTGGTCAAGTAGTCTAATCACGCCCCTCCCTCTAGACCTACTTTCGATCCTACAAGTGGTATCAGAGCATTGGTCTCCATTGCTTAGGTCTCACAACCTAGGAGAATTATGGCGTCTAGTGAGGGAATTTATCATCGGAGAGGTCCGTACTTTGATAGCACAAATTTTGCTAGTTGGAAGCATAAAATGAAAATGCATATTCTTGGTCATAACCCCCGCCGTTTGGGTTGTTGTTCGTGTTGGCTTGCATGGTGCGTTCTTTGCGAATGGACGGGAACCGGATCGTGAAGCGACCGCGGATGAATTGAAGATGTTGCAATTCAATGCTCAAGCATGCGACATTCTCTTCAACTGCTTATGCCCCGAAGAATTCAACAAAATCAGCTGTCTTGAGAATGCAAAAGAGATTTGGGATACTTTGGTTGATATGCACGAAGGAACCGAGTCCGTGAGAGAATCCAAGTTAGATGTTCTTCAAGGTCAGCTTGACAAGTTCAAGACGAAGGATGGTGAAGGAGTCGCAGAAATGTACGCTAGGCTAGCTCTCATCACCAATGAGATTGTAGGCTTAGGAGGCGAAGAAATGACTGACAAATTCATCATCAAGAAGATACTTAGAGCTTTGGATGAGAGATACGACACCGTGTGCACATTAATCCAAATGATGCCAAACTACAAAGATCTCAAGCCTACGGAAGTCATTGGAAGGATTGTTGCTCATGAGATGACACTCAAAGATAAAGAAGAGCTTCATCAAAAGTCTAGCGGTGCTTCCAAAGCCACAAGTGATGCTCCCACAACTTCAAGCAACAACCTTGTCACCAATGAAGAGATAAGCCTCATGGTCAAGAAATTCAACAAGTTCTACAAGAATAGAAGCAAAGAAAGAAACTCCAACTCAAGATATGATGAGAAGCGTTCGTCAAGTCGTGATCGCAATTGCTACAATTGTGGGAAGCCCGGACACTACTCAAATGAGTGCACGGCTCCCTACAAAATAAGAGAAGAATCACCTCGAAGACGAAGCTCAAGGAATGAATCACCACAAAGAGAGAGAAGGAGTAAAGATGATCGTTATGAACGAAGACACTCAAGGAGAAGTAGAGATTCGGAGAAGAAGGACAAGCACACCAAGAGCTACACAAGAAGAAAACCTCAATCTCATGTTGGTGAATGGGTTTTCGGCTCCGACTCTGACAACCACTCTAAGTGAAGCTATCACTCCGACTCCGACTATAGTCAAGATGAAGGTGTTGCCGGAATTGCTCTAGTGACTACCAACTCCTACGATCTATTTGATTCACCAAACGAAGGGCGTGGAAGTTGCTTCATGGCTAAAGTCCCCAAGGTATCACACCCCGAATATCTTGATTTTTATAGTGATGAAGATGATTTAGTTTGTGATGATGACTTGCTTGTGATAAAACTAGTGATATTGATCAAAATGAACTTGATAATTCTCATGCTAGTCAAGATAAGTCATTTGATGATGATAATATGAAAATAGAACAACTAACTAAAGAACTAAACACTCTTAAGTTAGCTCATGAATCTACTCTCGAAGATCATAGAGAGCTTGTGAGAACTCATGGGAAGCTACGCTTCGAGAAGCTCAACTTGGAGCAAGAGCATGAGTTTCTCAAGGCTATCAATGACGATCTCCGAAACAAGACTTCATCTTATCTAGCCAAACGACTACTCTTGTCTACTTTCATGCCTCAAGTTAAAACTAAGCAATCTAGTAACAAAGGCAAGAAAGGTTCTTCATCTAGTAGCAACAATAAAAATGCTAAACCCAATGATGGTTCTTCTAGTAGTTCTATTGATTCCACTAATGATGATTCTCTTAGCCAAGTTACACTTGAGCAAGAAAATGCTTTATTGAATGGAATTATAGAAAAGGGTATCTACAAGAGTCTTGCCGGATGTAAGCAATTTAAGGAAATTGTATGCAAGCACGGAGGGTACCAGAAGAATCGTGGTGTTGGGTACTGCAACGCTAATGGAGTCGAATGGGAAGAAGGTCAATATCCCAAACCCAAGTTTGTTCTTCAAAAGGAGAAGTGTGAAAATACTCTTCCCAAGGGGACAAACACTCAAGATGACCTTCCACCACAAGACCACAAGCTGAAGGGCAAGAACAAGCTTCAAGAGGACATTGACTCATATGAAGATGAACCCCTAGCTTTGGTGGAGTGGGTTCCCAAGGCTACTTCAATCTCAACTACTACAAAGGATACTTCAACACCAAGGATCCCCATCAACTTGATGTGCGTTCCCAAGAAGAAGAACTAGTAAGTTCTTGAGGGGTGACTCCACCAATGAAATTCACTCACATTCATTATTGGCAAGAACTTTTTGCACTCAACATCAACTCAATGCAATAGTTCAAGGAGTCACACATTCCCTCAAAGGTAAGCAAGTGACAAGGTAATCAACAAATCAATGGACATCATAACACATGCTTTGCACTCCATGTCCATAGATATCCTTGTATTTGTCTCTTGTATGTTGGGACTAACTCATGCAGGTGAGAGGAGTAAGGAAACAACAAGGATGCTCCCAACTCTTGGTGATCTTCATCAAAATTGAGCATCCACAACTACCTCACCAACATGAAGTCTTCATCGACAAAACCCAAGGTTAGTTTATCCCTCTTATGGGGGGATGTCACATTAAGGGGAAGCTTTACTCTAAGACTTGAGTAAAAGCATCTCTTAGTATGTGACAACATTAAATGCTTTATGAAAAAGTGGTAACCCCACTTGTGCTTAAACGATGAGTATGACCTATGATCAAGTACTCTTACTTGGCTCCTAAGTCAAATAATCATATATAGATGACTTTGTCATCGTCCAAGTGCTCTTTAGATGCTAGTGTGTTTGTGCATGTTCGTCATGATTTTCTTTGACATCTTATTGTGTGAGCATGTTGGTCTGCATTTATTTTCTCATTCGAGGACATCCAATTGTTGCTATTTGGCTCTTGATTTATCTTTTGCCAATTGGATGGACAAGAATGCCTAGGACCACTCTTTAGCTATCTATGCTCTCTCACCTCATACTCCATTCATGCTGCATCACAAAATTTGAACAAGTGCTTTTCGATCCCTCTGTGTGTGGAGCACTCGGAGTTCCGTATCGACAAGGACTGACCATTAAAACCTCCCAAGCGCAACTCGGTGGAACCAACCCCACAATCTCGGTCTGACCGATTGCCTAGGGTTGATCTGGTTTTCAATCTCGGTAGCACCGATTTCATATTCTCGGTTACACTGAGTTTCCCTGTCAGCTCACAGTTGTGGAACTCGGTGACACCGAAAACATAAAATCGGTATCACCGAGAGTGAAGAGTATATATGCTATGGACCCCGACGCTTTGAAATTTCTATCTTCATCGCGCCTTAGAACCCTAAGCTGCCGCCCTAAGACCCCTGGTCATCGCCCTTGACTTCTCGAGCTCCTCCGCCGCTAGGAATCGTCGTCGGCGACGTAATCTACACCAACATTGCCGCCATAGAGGATCCACGTCAAGCTAGGGTACGGATTCGATCTCTAGTGCGCTCCCATTCTGATTCTTGCGCATTGGACCTAGTTTTCTCTATAAGCCACCCCTTGCTCATATATTCATCCAATCAAATCGGCAAAATCTCGAGTTAGGTGAATTTTTGTAGGGTTTTGTTGTCCGCCCGATACATCTCGGTGGAACCAAAACGGAAATATCGGTCTCATCGATATACTTTTCCGTGTTGCTAAGAACTGACTCGATGGAACCGGGTGGCTCTTTTCAGTCCTACCAAAAAGGCTGCCAAGTTCCTGTTAAGGAGTTGGTCTATCTCGGCCCCACCAAAAATTTCATTTCAGCTGTACCGATATGTATGTGACAGATTGTAAAACTTTTGAAAAACTCACTGCTCAAATTTCAAAAACAGCCTCATTTTTTGATGGCTCATCTCCTTCTGCTCATCTACACTCTATTCACAGGGTCAGCATGTCAGGTTCAGAAGACAGTCAGAACAGGACAAAGCAGGGAGTAGACATGAGTTCAGGAACAAGTCTAAAGCCTAGTTCATTCTCAGATCAAGTCACCCCCATCTCTCATGGGTTTCCCAAGGCTGTCACCAGAACCAGGAAGAGGTTGAACTCAGATGAAGAGGATTCAGACTTTGTGCCTGAGGAGATTCTTGCTAAGAAGCAAGAGAAGGCTGCCAAGAAGGCTGCAACTGAAGCTACTTCCTCTAGAAGAGTTGTCAGCAAAATATATGCACCAGCTTCTACCTTCAAAGCTCATGAGACTGCCAGAGCAACAATGTCTGTTGAGATCCCCAAGAGAGATATGCCTAAGAAGGCAGGAGAGAAAAAGGCTAGGAAGAGGATCATCCATGTGACTGGCAGGCCTACCTCCATGTTTGAGGATCCAGAAGAAGCTGCTGCTGCTGAGGAAGAGGAGGTTGAGCTAGCTACAAAGGCTCCTCCCAAGAAGAAGGCAAATAATTTGATGTCTGATGCTATGCCTAAGACCAGCACATCCAAGAAGGCTGCTGAGAAGCCTAAGACGACAACTAGACAGATTCCAGCTTCTGAGAAGAACAAAGGAACTGCATCCAGAGTTGATGATGTGGAAGACTTGACAACACTTATGAAGCTTAGACCACACCTCCCAGTTCATAATGCCAGCTACCCACTAGCTGAGGACATGAAGAAGAGGAAGGATTCTGGATTGAGGGCATGGAGAGCAATAGATCCTTATGCCCAGAGAAAGAAAACAACTGTGGACTACAAGTTCTATACCAGAGAGCAGCAGGACTTCTATGAGACTGTGCTCTTTGACAAGAGTCCAGCTCTCAGTGATATGTGGTACGTTGATTGGAAGTTCATCAAAGAAAATGAGGACTACTTTCCAAGTGTCCAAGACAACTTCCACTGCATAGGTCTGGATGAGTTCGTTGGCAGAGAATTCACAGCGTGGAATGATGAAATGATCATGCAGTTCTACTCCACTGCACACTTCTACGGAGATGGTAGAATTGTCTGGATGACTGAAAGTGCGAGGTATGAATCAAATGTTGAGGAATGGGCAGATATCTTAGGAGTTCCTGAAGCACAGGATGGTGACCTGGATGTCTACTCAGAATCCAAGGCTAGTCACAATGCTATGGCTAAGATGTATAAGGAGATCCCTGTTGCAAATGTGAAGTCTCACAGGCTAGGATCCATCTATTTCCTCCAGGCTAGCCTCCGCACGATGAACACCATACTAAGGCACACCTTGATGCCCAAGTCCGGAGATGACAAGATGATCCGAGGCCACTCCATCAATATGTTGATCCACCTTGACACTCACACCAGGATCAGAGTCATGGACTTGATTGTAGAGACAATCAAGAGGGTTGTTGCTGACCAGAAGCGCTCATGTTGTTATGCACCCTACATCCAGATGCTCATAAACTCAAGACTGGAGAAACACATATTTGCCCTAGATCACCCACATTTGCCCCTACAGCCAGATCTCGAGGACACCGTTGTGGTGATGGATGCTGATCATCCCACTTCTGCTGCAGCTCGAGAGGAAGCAGAGGCAGTGAGAGCCGCTAGTGCTCAAGTCCCACGATCCAGGAACGAGCAAATGGATCTATTGATTGCATCAGTCCAGGGCATGCAAAAGGACATTAAGGGGATTCTGGACAACCAGAACAGTCTTGTTAAAATCTTTGAGACCAGAATCAAGACCCTTACTGATAAGGTGGACGGGCTAACGAAGATAGTCACAGAACTTCAGCATGAAGTTGACTCCGTGAAGATCCCTCGGGTCTCTTCTACTTCAGATGAGGATGATGATGATGATGATGATGATGATGATGATGATGAGGAGGAGGAGGAGGAGGAGGACGAATCACCTCTAGGGCCAGGCACTCAGTTCACTACTTAGGCCAGATCAGCCACAATGCCAGCTCCAACAGCTCCATCAGCTCCATCAACTTCAGCTCCATCAGTGACCACTCCAGCTCCATCCACGACATCTGCAGAGATCTTCGCCGGCGCTGTCATCTCGACTCCTTCATCAAAAACCGGAGGAGATATGCCCAAGAATGCTTAGATATATGCCTTTGAACTTTTTGGTAACTGTTGCCAAAGGGGGAGAAGTGTATGTAGATCTTTAGGCTTCGAGCGAGAGAGCGATTTGGTTTTTATTGCTTTTCAAAAACATTTGGTTCTTTTGGTTTGATGTGAGATACATGTGTGTTATGCTACTATGTTATGGGTGATGCTGCTATTTCCTATCATCTTAAAGCTCATGAGATGATCATTCACCTTTGCTTGATTGTGTTGTGCTTTGTTATTCATTCTAATTATTCTCGCACACCACCAAGTTGTATGTGACATAGAAGAAGTGCCCCATATACCTAATTGATTGTGCATTTGCATTCAAACGCAGATTCAAAATAATGCACAAATTTAGGGGGAGCTCCTGCTTATCACATACCTCTCAAAGCGATGATTATATTCATTGATTTTATCATATGTCGAAGCTTTGATCTATATGTTGTCATCAATTACCAAAAAGGGGGAGATTGAAAGCACATTTGCTCCCTTGGTGGTTTTAGTAATTAATAACAACATATAAGTCATTGAACTAATATTTTCACTAAGTATATTTCAGAAAATGTTCAATGATAGGATTGGCAAAAGGAGATCGTGGACATACCCCAAGATGCAAGGAAATAGGTTGGCCAAGCTTCAAGCAAGAGGACTCTACATTTTATATTTGTGAGAAATCACTTTGAGTCCATCGGAAAGCCAATACTATTTAAAGGGGGTAAGGTTTTGTTGGTGAACAATATGCTCAAACATGCACAAGTGATAGTCGCCAAAAACATCCACAAAACTCTCCCACCAAAGTCTGTTCTATACCCAACACTCAAAATTGGTGCAACCAACTTTCCCACTTTGGTGCCACCGATTCTAGAACCTAGACAGACTCAAACCAAACCCTAGCCACTTCGGTGCAACCGATTCCATACCGGTGCCACCGAGTTTAGGTTGCCAACTTTCTGTTACGCAAATTCACATTTTCGGTCCCACCGAGAATGTTGGACCGGCGTCACCGAGAGTGGAAATCTAATCGTTGGTCACCTTATCTGTGCAACCGAGTTTCCTATATCGGCTTTACCGAGATTCGAAAGCCACCTTCTGGTCACTTCGGTACCACCGAGATTAACACATCGGTGTCACCGAGTTGGTCATTTTGTGCGTCACAGTTGGATTTTTGGGGATGCCTATATATACCCCTTCACCACCACCCACTCGAAAGAGAAGCACTCAGAACTATTCCATACCTATCCTATCAGATTTTCTTAGAGAGAACCACCTACCCTTGTGTTGAGGTCAAGATCTTCCACTCCAATCATATGGATCTTGATTTCTAGCCTCCCAAGTTGCTTTACACCAATCCCATATCTTCTACGAAGCCAAACCTGTGAGAGAGAGATTGTGTGCTGAGGAGTCTATCATCTTGAAGAACAAGAGCAAGGAGTTCATCGTCATTACCGAGCCTATTACCTTTTGGAGGGTGGTGCCTCCTAGATTGGTTAGGTGTCGCTTGCGAGCCTCCTATTTCGTGTTGTGGAGCGAACCAAGACATTTGTAAGGGCAAGGAGATCGCCTACTTCGTGAAGATCTACCCATAGTGAGGCTAGTCCTTCGTGGACGGAAGCCATATGGAATAGTCAAGGTTGCTACTTCGTGTACCCTTTTGGGTGGAGCCCTCCGTGGACTCTTGCGATCGTTACCCTCCGTGGGTTGAAAACACCATAAACGTGGATGTACGATAGCGCTACCTACCGGAACCACGGAAAAAATCATCGTGCCTACAATTGCGTTTGATCTTCCTACCCTATCCCTTCTATACATGATTGTTGTTACTTTCCGCTGCTATATACTCTTAGACTTGCATGTGTAGGGTGTACTTGACTTGCCATGAAATGCTAAAAACTGTCAACCTTAAAACTTGGTATAGGCAAAACTCTTAATTGGTCAAGTAGTATAATCACGCCCCCTCTAGACCTACTTTTGATCCTACAGGGGCAAACCCTAGGCCCAAATGGGCCCTAGGCCCACCCTAGGGCTGCTAGGGCTGCCGCACCACCTCTCCCTCCCTTGGCCGCCGCCAAGTCCCATCTAGGGCTGCCGCCGGCCCCTAGGGTGGGAACCCTAGGGCGCATCCCTCCCTCCTCCTCCTCCTATATATAGTGGCACCTTCGGGGATGTTTGAGACACGACTCTCTCTTCCTCTCGACGCAGCCCTACTTCTCCTTATCCTCGTTCTCCGTAGTGCTTGGCAAAGCCCTACCGGAGACCACGCAGCACCACCGTCACCACACCGTCGTGCTTCCGGACCTCTCCCTCAACCTCTCCTCCCTCCTTGCTGGATCAAGGCATCGGAGACGTCACCGGGCTGCACATGTGTTAAACGCGTAGGAGACGTCCACCGCGATCTGAATCGCTACGAGTACGACTCCATCAACCGTGTTCTTGTAACGCTTCCGCTTAGCGATCTTCAAAGGTATGAATATGCAATCTCTTCCCACTCGTTGTTGGTTTCTCCATAGATAGATCTTGGTGATCGTAGGAATTTTTTTGATTTACTACTACGTCTCCCAACAGTGCTATCAGAGCTAAGTCAATGCAGAGAATCTATGCACGAGTAGAACACAAAGTTGTTGTGGGCATTAATCTTGTTAACTTGCTTACCACTACTAGTCTTATCTTGATTCGGCGGTATTGTGGGATGAAGCGACCTGGACCAACTTTACACGTACGCTTACGTGAGACCGGTTCCACCGCCTGACATGCACTTGTTGCATAAGGTGGCTAGCGGGTGTCTGTCTCTCCCACCTTAGTCGGATTGGATTCGATGAAAAGGGTCCTTATGAAGGGTAAATAGCAATTGGCATATCACGTTGTGGTTTTGGCGTAGGTAAGAAACGTTCTTGCTAGAAACCTATAGTAGCCACGTAAAAAACTTGCAACTACAAATTAGAGGACGTCTAACTTGTTTTTGCAGCATATGCCTTGTGATGTGATATGGCCAAAGGATGTGTTGTGATGCATTGTGATGTATGAGATTGTTCATGTTCTTGTAGTAGGATTCACGACTTGCATGTCGATGAGTATGACAACCGGCAAGAGCCATAGGAGTTGTCTTATTTTATTGTATGACCTGCGTGTCAATCATAAACGCCATGTAATTACTTTACTTTATTGCTAAACGTTAGTCGTAGTAGTAGAAGTAATAGTTGGCGAGACAACTTCATGAAGACACGATGATGGAGATCATGATGATGGAGATCATGGTGTCGTGCCGGTGACAGTGATGATCATGGTGCCCCGAAGATGGAGATCAAAGGAGCAAGTTGATATTGGCCATATCATGTCACTATATTGATTGCATGTGATGTTTATCATGTTTACATATTATTTGCTTAGAACGACGGTAGTAAATAAGATGATCTCTCAATAAAATTTCAAGAAAGGTGTTCACCCTAACTGTGCACCGTTGCTAAGGATCGTTGTTTCGAAGCACCACATGATGATCGGGTGTGATAGGTTCTAACGTTTGCATGCAATGGATGTAAGCCAGATTTACACACGCGAAACACTTAGGTTGACTTGGCGAGCCTAGCATGTACAGACATGGCCTCGGAACACGGAAGACCGAAAGGTTGAACATGAGTCATATAGAAGATGCGATCAACATGGAGATGTTCACCATGGATGACTAGTCCGTCTCACGTGATGATCGGACACGGGCTAGTTGACATGGATCATGTGTCACTTGGATGACCAGAGAGATGTCTACTAAGTGGGAGTTCATTAAATAATTTGATTATGTGAACTTAATTATCATGAAATTAGTCTAAAATTGTCTTTACAATCTATATTGTAGATCCAATGGCCAACGCTAATGTCACCCTCAACTTCAACGCGTTCCTAAAGAAAAGCAAGCTGAAAGATGATGGAAGCAACTATGCAGACTGGGTCCATAGCTTAAGGATCATCCTCATAGATTCCAAGAGATTGTACGTCCTTGATGCACTACTAGGTGACCCACCCATTTTCCCAGCGGACCAAGACGTTACGAACACTTGGTAGTCATGCTGCGATGATTATTCCCTTGTTCAGTGCAACATGCTTTACAGTGTAGAACCGGGGCTCCAAAAGCGTTTTGAGCAACACGGAGCATATGAGATGTTCCAAGAGCTGAAACTGGTTTTCCAAGCTCATGCCCGGGTCGATAGATATGACGTCTCCAACAAGTTCTTCAGCTGTAAGATGGAGGAGAATAGTTCTGTCAGTGAGCACATACTCAAAATGTCTGGGTTGCACAACCGCTTGACTCAGCTGGGAGTTAATCTCCCGGATGACTCGGTCATTGACAGAATCCTCCAGCCGCTTCCACCTAGCTACAAGAGCTTTGCAATGAACTACAACATGCAGAGTATGGAGAAGTCCATTCCTGAGTTGTACTCAATGCTGAAATCAGCGGAGGTCGAGATCAAAAAGGAGCATCAAGTGTTGATGGTGAATAAGACCACTAGTTTCAAGAAAGGCAAGGGTAAGAAGAACATCAAGAAGGATGGCAAATTTGTTGCCGCGCCTAGTAAGCAAGTTGCCGTGAAGAAGAACAAGAATGGACCCAAGCCTGAGACTGAGTCTTTTATTGCAAGGGTATCGGTCACTGGAAGCAGAACTGCCCAAGTACTTAGCGGATAAGAAGGCCGGCAACGTTAAAGGTATATGTGATATACTTGTTATTGATGTGTACTGATACGTCTTCATCGTATCTATAATTTTTGATTGTTTCATGCCAATATTCTACAACTTTCATATACTTTTGGCAACTTTTTATACTATTTTGGGACTAACATATTGATCCAGTGCCTAGTGCGAGTTCCTGTTTGTTGTATGTTTTTTGTTTTGCAGAATATCCATACCAAACGAAGTCCAAACGCAATAAAAAAACCTACGGGGATTTTTTTGGAATATTTATGATTTTTGGGAAGAAGAATCAACGCGAAACGATGCCCGAGGGGGTCACGAGCCCAGGAGGCACACCTGGCAGGCTCGTGACCAACCCTTAAGGAGGTTGGGGCCCTTCTTTCGCCGCAAGAAAGATATTTTTATAAGGAAAATCCCCTCAAAATTTCAACCCGATCGGAGTTACGGATCTCCGGGAATTTAAGAAACAGCGAAAGGCCAGAATCTGGGAGCGCAGAAACAGAAGGACACAGAGAGAGAGATCCAATCTCGAAGGGGCTCTCGCCCCTCTGTCACCATGGAGACCATGGACCAGAGGGGAAACCCTTCTCCCATCTAGGTAGGAGGTCAAGGAAGAATAAGAAGAAGGGGGCTCTCTCCCCCTCTCTCTCGGCGGCGCCGGAACGCCGCCCGGGACATCATCGTGTAACGACGATCTACACCAACACCTCCGTCATCTTCACCAACACCTCCATCACCTTCCCCCATCTATATTCAGCGGTCCACTCTCCCACAACCCGTTGTACCCTCTACTTGAACATGGTGCTTTATGCTTCATATTATTATCCAATGATGTGTTTCCATCCTATGATGTCTGAGTAGATTTTCGTCGTCCTATCGGTGATTGATGAATTGCTATGATTGGTTTAAATTGCTTGTGGTTATGTTGCTATCCTTTGGTGCCCATCATATGAGCGCGCGCGTGGATCACATCATAGGGTTAGTTGTATGTTGATAGGACTATGTATTGGAGGGCAAGGGTGATAGAAGCTTCAGCCTAGCATAGAAATTGATGCATACGGGATTGATGGGGGACCAATATATCTTATTGCTATGGTTACCTTAATGAACGTTAGTAGTTGCAGATGCTTGCTAATAGTTCCAATCATAAGTTCATAGAATTCCAAGTAAGGGATGACATGCTAGCAGTGGCCTCTCCCACATAAAACTTGCTATCGGTCTAGTAACATAGTCAATTGCTTAGGGACAATTCCGCAACTCCTACCACCACTTTTCCACACTCGTCAAACTAACGTAATTTTTCTTTATCTAAACAGCCCCTACTTTTTATTTACATGTTCTTTATTATCTTGCAAACCTATCCTATCACACCTACAATGTACTTCTAGTTTCATACTTGTTCTAGGTAAAGCGAATGTAAAGTGTGCGTAGAGTTGTATCGGTGGTCGATAGAACTTAAGAGAATATTTGTCCTACCTTTAGCTCCTCGTTGGGTTAGACACTCTTACTTATCGAGAAAGGATACAATTGATCCCCTATACTTGTGGGTTATCAAGACCTTTTTCTGGCGCCGTTGCCGGGGAGAGATAGCGTGGGGTGAATATTCTCGTGTGTGCTTGTTTGCTCTATCACTAAGTAGATTTATTTGATGTTATAAGTTGTTCTCTATCTTTAGTTATGGATATGGAACACGAAATACCAAAAAAATTAGGTGTACTTGCTACTCATGGAGATGGGGAACATCCTAAAACCCTCGATGCTCATTGTGTGGAAAATATTATGCACTTCTTTAATAATCCTGAGAAAACCCCATTCAATTATAAATGGGACACACATTGGATCAACGTGAATACTTTAGGGATTATCTCTTGACTAAAAAAGGGAAACTATTATGGGATCAAATTCATATGTTGAAATGGTATGCTTGGGATCTATGCTTGAGATATGATATTACTTGTTGCTCTAGGATGAAGGCTAAACACCTTCCCTTTTGTTGTAAATTTGATGCTAATGAAACTTTGGCTTCTTATGCTAATGGTATATATGATTACTATGATGTGGAACAAATAGAAGAGTTTGTTGCTTTTATGGGTGCTTATGAAATTGAAGTTGTGTTTAAAAAGTGTGATGATAATGATGATGCTTTTTACCGATCTAAATTTTTTGTTATGCTTCGTTATTGTTATACTAATTATGAATATAATGCCCATATTTATAGATTTATGGAGAAATTCTCCGCTGCCCAAGAACAGACTAATATTTTGCAGGAAACTATGGAAGAAGAAAATGCTGAAGCTGTGAGCTCATTAGATGAAAAAGATGAAGAGGAGAGCGAAGAGCAAAAGGAGGAAGAGCGGACTAGCTACCCGTGCCCACCTTCTAATGAGATTAACTCTTCAACTCATATATTTTTTAATTTCCCTTCGTGCTTACCAAAGGATGAATGCTATGTTGATTGCTATGATCCCTTGGATTCGTTTGAAATATCCTTTTTTTACGAACTTGATGCTTGCTATGCTTGTGGCCATGATGCCAATATGAATGATGCTTATGGAGATGAACTTTCTATAGTTCCTTATGTTAAACATGAACTTGTTGCTATTGCACCCACATATGATAGTCCTATTATCTTTTTGAATTCTCCCAACTACACTATATCGAAGAAGTTTGCTCTTATTAGGGATTACATTGATGGGTTGCCTTCTACTATTACACATGATGATTTTGATGAATATAATATGCATGTGCTTGCTGCTCCTACTTGCAATTATTATGATAGAGGAACTACATCTCCACCTCTCTATGTTTCCAATACGATAAAATTGCAAGAAACTGCTTATGCTATGTATTGGCCTTTACTTGATGTGCATGAATTGTTCTTTTATAACATGCCAATGCATAGGAAGAGAGTTAGACTTCGTCATTGCATGATATATGTTACCTTGTGCTCACTACTAAATTACAAATCATTGTTAATTAAAATTGGCTTTCATATACCTTGGGATCCAGGTGGATCCATTACTTGAGAACTTTATGCCTAGCTTAATGGCTTTAAAGAAAGCGCTGCCTGTGAGACAACCCGGAAGTTTTAGAGAGTCATTTATTTCTGTTGAGTGCTTTTATATAGTTTAAAAACAAAAAAAAATATAAAGGGGAACTTAAAACTTTTTCAAAAAGAGAAGCGATTGAAAGGTGATGCATTGCGGAAGTGAGGATCGACCTTGAACACTTGTGTTCATGCTCATGGAAACAATGTAGAATTTTTCATGGAAGTTTTTCGCAAAAAATAATTATCCCATTGTAAAATTCCATTGTATTATAAAAATAATGTTCCAAGTAAAGCCTTTATGATTAGTTTGGGTGATAGTTGTTTGATCATGCTGAAAAAGACAGAAACTTTGCACTCACGAAATCATTTCTTATTTCTATACAGAGAGTGATATTGAGTTGATTCTTTTTTATTCTGATTGATATACAAATTGCCTTAATTATCATATTTTTTCAGAATTTTTGGAGAATCAGAAGTATGGTATATGTTCAGATTACTACAGACTGTTCTGTTTTTGACAGATTCTGTCTTCTATGCATTGTTCTCTTATTTTGATGAATCTATGGGTAGTATCGGGGGGTATGAACCATGGTGAAGTTGGATTACACTAGATATAATGGTAATATGAATTTGGAATGAGTTCAAAACAGTACTTAAAGTGGTGATTTACTTTATTATACTAACGGATCTCACGAAGGTTTTGTTGAGTTTTGTGTGATTGAAGTTTTCAAGTTTTGGGTGAGACCACGATGGATGAAGGAATAAGGAGAGCAAGAGCCTAAGCTTGGGGATGCCCGAGGAACCCCAAGGTAATATTCAAGGAAGACTCAAGCGTCTAAGCTTGGGGATGCCCCGGAAGGCATCCCCTCTTTCGTCTACAATCTATCGGTAATTTTACTCGGAGCTATATTTTTATTCGTCACATGATATGTGCAAATGCTTGGAGCGTCTTTTGTGTTTATTTTTCTTTTTCTTTTATGCACCATGCTGGTATGAGATAGTCCTTGGTTGATCTATAGAGTGCTCTTTGCACTTCACTTATATCTTTTGAGTATGGCTTTATAGAATGCTTCATGTGCTTCACTTATATCATTTGAAGTTTGGATTGCCTGTTTCCCTACACATAGAAAACCGCCATTTGTAGAATGCTCTTTTGCTTCACTTATATTTGTTAGAGAGGGCATATATTTTGTAGAAAGAATTGAACTCTCATGCTTCACTTATACCTATTTAGAGAGTTAACAGGAGTTGGTCATTCACATGGTTAGTCATAAAATCTTACATAAAACTTGTAGATCACTGAATATGATATGTTTGATTCCTTGCAATAGTTTTGCGACATGAAGATGTGATATTAGAGTCATGCTAGTGAGTAATTGTGTATTCGTAGAAATACTTGTGTTAAGGTTTGTGGTTCCCGTAGCATGCACCTATGGTGAACCGTTATGTGACGAAGTCGGAGCATGATTTATTTATTGATTGTCATCCTTTGTGTGGAGGTCGGGATCACGTGATGGTTAACTCCTACCAACCCTTCCCATAGGAGCATGCGTGCAGTACCTTGTTTCTATGACTAATAGACTTTTGCAATAAGTATGTGAGTTCTTTATGACTAATGTGGAGTCCATGGATTATACACACTCTTACCCTTCCACCATTGCTAGCCTCTCTAGTACTGCGCAACTTTCGCCGGTGCATTACACCCACCATATACCCTTCCTCAAAACAGCCACCATACCTACCTATTATGGCATTTCCATAGCCATTCCGAGATATATTGCCATGCAACTTCCATCGTTCCGTTTATTATGACACGCACCATCATTGTCATATTGCTTTGCATGATCATAAGATAGCTAGCATGATGTTTTCATGGCTTGTCCGTTTTTTAATGTCATTGCTACGCTAGATCATTGCACATCCCGGTACACCGCCGGAGGCATTCATATAGAGTCATATTTTGTTCTAAATATCGAGTTGTAAGTAAATAAAAGTGTGATGATCATCATTATTAGAGCATTGTCCCATGTGAGGAAGTAATAAAAGAGGCCAATGAAGCCCAAATAAAAAAAGGAGGCAAAAGAAGCCCACCAAAAAATAGAAAAAAAATGAGATAAAAGAGAGAAGGGACAATGCTACTATCCCTTACCACACTTGTGCTTCAAAGTAGCACCATGATCTTCATGATAGAGAGTCTCCTATATTGTCATTTTCATATACTAGTGGGAAATTTTCATTATAGAACTTGGCTTGTATATTCCAATGATGGGCTTCCTCAAATTGCCCTAGGTCTTCGTGAGCAAGCAAGTTGGATGCACACCCACTTAGTTTCTTTTTGAGCTTTCATACACTTATAGCTCTAGTGCATCCGTTGCATGGCAATCCCTACTCACTCACATTGATATCTATTGATGGGCATCTCCATAGCCCGTTGATACGCCTAGTTGATGTGAGACTATCTCCTCCTTTTTGTCTTCTCCACAACCACCATATTCTCTTCCACCTATAGTGCTATGTCCATGGCTCACGCTCATGTATTGCGTGAAAGTTGAAAAAGTTTCAGAATACTAAAGTATGAAACAATTGCTTGGCTAAAACCGGGGTTGTGCATGATTTAATACCTTGTGTGATGAAGATGGACCATAGCCAGACCATATGATTTTGTAGGGTAACTTTCTTCGGCCATGTAATTTTGAGAAGACATGATTGCTTTATTAGTATGCTTGAAATATTATTGTCTTTATGTCAAATGATAGACTATTGCTTTGAATTACTCATGTCTTAATATTCATGCCATGATTAGATTATATGATCAAGATTATGCTAGGTAGCATTCCACATCAAAAATTATCTTTTTAATCATTTACCTACTCGAGGACGAGCAGTAATTAAGCTTGGGGATGCTGATACGTCTCCGTCGTATCTAAATTTTTTGATTGTTTCATGCCAATATTCTACAACTTTCATATACTTTTGACAACTTTTTATACTATTTTTGGGACTAACATATTGATCCAGTGCCTAGTGTCAGTTCCTGTTTGTTGCATGTTTTTTGTTTCACAGAATATCCATACCAAACGAAGTCCAAACACAATAAAAAAACCTATGTGGATTTTTTTGAAATATTTATGATTTTTGGGAATAAGAATCAACGTGAAACGATGCCCGAGGGGGTCACGAGCCCAGGAGGCACGCCTGGCAGGCTCGTGACCAACCCTTAAGACGGTTGGGGCCCTTCTTTCGCCGCAAGAAATATATTTTTATAAGGAAAATCCCCACTCGTTAAACTAACATAATTGTTTCTTTATCTAAAAAGCCCCTACTTTTTATTTACATGTTCTTTATTATCTTGCAAACCTATCCTATCACACCTACAAAGTACTTCTAGTTTCATACTTGTTCTAGGTAAAACGAACGTAAAGTGTGCGTAGAGTTGTATCGATGGTCGATAGAACTTGAGGGAATATTTGTCCTACCTTTAGCTCCTCGTTGGGTTCGATACTCTTACTTATCGAGAAATGCTACAATTGATCCCCTATACTTGTGAGTTATCATGTACCTAACCAGCGCTCGCTGTAGCTCCTGGGTATTTGATACCCGTGCAGTTGCTCACATTTGTAACTCCAAGCAGGAGCTGCGGAATAAGCGGAGACTGGCAAAGGACGAGGTGACGATGCGCGTCGGGAATGGTTCCAAGGTCGATATGATCGCCGTCGGCACGCTACCTCTACATATACCTTCGGGATTAGTTTTAAACCTTAATAATTGTTATTTAGTACCAGCTTTGAGCATGAACATTGTATCTGGATCTCGTTTGATGCGAGATGGCTACTCATTTAAATCTGAGAATAATGCTTGTTCTATTTATATGAGAGAAATGTTTTATGGTCATGCCCCACTGGTCAATGGTTTATTTTTTATGAATATCGAATGTGATGTTACACATGTTCATAGTGTGAGTGCCAAAAAGTGTAATGCTGATAACGATAGTCCCACTTACATGTGGCACTGCCGCCTTGGTCATATTGGTGTAAAACGCATGAAGAAGCTCCATGCTGATGGAATTTTGGAGTCTCTTGATTTCGAATCATTTGACACATGCGAACCATGCCTCGTGGGCAAGATGACCAAGACTCCATTTTCCGGAACAATGTTGTGAGCAACTGACTTATTGGAGATAATACATACCGATGTATGTGGTCCAATGAGCGTCAAGGCTCGCGATGGCTACCGTTATGTTCTCACCCTCACTGATGACTTGACCAGATATGGGTATGTCTTCTTAATGAAACACAAGTCTGAAACCTTTGAAAGGTTCAAGGAATTTCAGAGTGAGGTAGAGAATCAACATCACAGGAAAATAAAGTGCCTACGATCTGATCGTAGCGGAGTATATTTAAGTCACGAGTTTGGCACACACCGAAGAAAATCTGGAATTGTTTCACAACTCACGCCGCTTGGCACACCTCAGCGAAATGGTGTGTCTGAACGTCAAAATCGCACTCTATTGGATATGGTGCGATCTATGATGTCTCTTATCGACTTACCGCTATCATTTTGGGGATATGCATAGAGACTGCCGCATTCACTTTAAATAGGGCACCGTCAAAATCCGTTGAGACGACACCGTATGAATTATGGTTTGGAAAGAAACATAAGCTGTCGTTTCTAAAAGTTTGGGGATGCGATGCTTATGTGAAGAAACTTCAACCTGAGAAGCTCGAACCCAAAGCGGAAAAGTGCGTCTTCATAGGATATCCCAAAGAGACTATTGGGTATACCTTCTACCTCAGATCCGAAGGCAAAGTCTTTGTTGTCAAGAATGGATCCTTTCTTGAGAAAGAGTTTCTCTCGAAAGAAGTAAGTGGGAGGAAAATAGAACTTTATGAGGTAATTGTACCTCCACTCGAACCGGAGAGTAGCGCAGCACGGGAAGTTCTTTCCGTAGAGCCTACACCGGTTGGAGAGGAAGTTAATGATGATGATCATGAAACTTTAGATCAAGTTACTATTGAACATCGAAGGTCCATTAGGACACGTTCCGCACCAGAGTGGTATGGCAACCCTGTCCTCGACATAATGTTGTTGGACAATGGTGAACCTTCGAACTATGAAGAAGCAATGGCGGGCTCGGATTCCAACTAATGGATCGAAGCCATGAAATACGAGATAGGATCCATGTATGAGAACAAAGTATGGACTTTGGTGGACTTGCCTAATGATAAGCGAGCCATTGAAAATAAATGGATCTTTAAGAAGAAGACTAGCGCGGATGGTAATGTGACCGTCTATAAGGCTCGGCTTGTCGCTAAGGATTATCGACAAGTTCAAGGAGTTGACTACGATGAGACTTTCTCACCCATAGAGATGTCGAAGTCTGTCCGAATCATGTTAGCAATTGCCGCATTTTATGATTATGAGATCTGGCAAATGGACGTCAAAATGGCATTCCTTAATGGCTTCCTTAAGGAAGAACTGTATATGATGCAGCCAGAAGGTTTTGTCGATCCTAAAGATGCTAACAAGGTATGCAAGCTCCAGCACTCCATCTATGGGCTGGTGCAAGCATCTCGGAGTTGGAACATTCGCTTTAATGAGGTGATTAAAGCGTTTGGGTTTGTACAGGTTTATGGAGAACCCTGTATTTACAAGAAAGTGAGTGGGAGCTCCGTAGCATTTCTCATATTATATGTGGATGACATACTGATAATGGGAAATGATATAGAACTCTTGGAGAGTGTAAAGGCCTACTTGAACAAGTGTTTTTCAATGAAGGACCTTGGAGAAGCTGCTTACATATTAGGTATTAAGATCTATAGAGATAGATCGAAACGCCTCATAGGTCTTTCACAAAGCACATACCTTGAAAAGATATTGAAGAAGTTCAATATTGATCAGTCCAAGAAGGGGTTCTTGCCTGTGTTATAGGGTGTGAGATTGAGTACGACTCAATGCCTGACCACGGCAAAGGATAGAGAAGAGATGAGTGTCATCCCCTATGCTTCAGCCATATGCTCTATCATGTATACCATGTTGTGTACCAGACCTGATGTGAACCTTGCCATAAGTTTGGTAGGGAGGTACCAAAGTGATCCCGGAGCGGAACACTGGACAGCGGTGAAGAACATCCTAAAGTACCTGAAAAGGACAAAGGACATGTTTCTCGTATATGGAGGTCCCGAAGAGCTCGTCGTAAAGGGTTACGTCGTGCTATCTTCGACACAGATCCGGACAAATCCAAGTCGCAAACCGAATACGTGTATATTTTGAACGGAGGGGCAGTCAGCTGGTGCAGCAGCAAGCAAAGCGTCGTGGCGGCATCTACATGTGAAGCGGAGTACATAGCTGCTTCGGAAGTAGCAAAGGTAGGAGTCTGGATGAAGGAGTTCATCACCGATCTAGGAGTAATTCCCAATGCAACGGGCCCGATGACTCTATTCTATGACAACATTGGAGCTATTGCCCTTGCGAAGGAGCCCAGGTTTCACAAGAAGACAAGACACATCAAGCGCCGCTTCAACTCCATCCGTGATTACATTCAAGAGGGAGATATAGATATTTGTAAAGTACATACGGATCTGAATGTCGCAGATCCGTTGACTAAACCTCTCTCACGAGCAAAACATGATCAACACCAGAATGCTATGGGTGTTCGATTCATCATAATGTAACTAGATTATTGACTCTAGTGCAAGTGGGAGACTGTTGTAAATATGCCCTAAAGGCAATAATAAAATGGTTATTATTGTATTTCCTTGTTCATGATAATTTTCTATTGTTCATGCTACAATTGTGTTAACCGGAAACTGTAATGCATGTGTGAATACATAGACCACAATGTGTCCCTAGTGAGCCTCTAGTTCACTAGCTCGTTGATCAATAGATGGTCACGGTTTCATGACCATGGACATTGGATGTCGTTGCTAACTGGATCACATCACTAGGAGAATGATGTGATGGACAAGACCTAATCCTAAGCTTAGCACAAGATCGTGTAGTTCGTCTGCTAAAGCTTTTCAATGTCAAGTATCGTTTCCTTAGACCATGAGATTGTGCAATTCCCAGATACCGTAGGAATACTTTGGGTGTGCCAAATGTCACAACATAACTGGGTGGCTATAAAGGTGCACTACGGGTATCTCCGAAAGTGTCTGTTGGGTTGACACGAAACGAGACTGGGATTTGTCACTCCGTGTGACAGAGAGGTACCTCCGGGCCCACTCGGTAAGACATCATCATAATGAGCTCAAAGTGAGTAAGGAGTTAGCCGCGGGATGGTGTGTTACGGAACGAGTAAAGAGACTTTCCAGTAACGAGATTGAACAAGGTATAGGGATACCGACGATCGAATCTCGGGCAAGTATCATACCGGTAGACAATGGGAATTGTATACGGGATTGATTGAATCCCCGACATCGTGGTCCATCCGATGAGATCATCGTGGAGCATGTGGGAGCCAACATGGGTATCCAGATCCCGCTATTGGTTATTGACCAGAGAGGTGTCTTGGTCATGTCTACGTGTCTCCCGAACCCGTAGGGTCTACACACTTAAGGTTCGATGACGCTAGGGTTATAGGGAAATAGTGTATGTGGTTACCGAAGGTAGTTCGGAGTCCCGGATGAGATTCCAGACGTCATGAGGAGTTCTGAAATGGTCCGGAGACAAATATTGATATATATGAAGTGAGGTTTTGGTTACCAGAAATGTTTCGGGTGTCACCGGTAACGTATCGGGACCACCGGAAGGGTTCTGGGGGTCCACTGGGAGAGGCCACAGGCCCCGGAGGGCTGCATGGGCCGAAGGTGGAGGGAACCAGCCCCTAGGTGGGCTGGAGAGCGCCTCCCACCTGGCCCAAGGCGCAACAAGGAGAGAGGAGGGCAAACCCTAGGCCCACCCTAGGGCTGCTAGGGCTGCCGCACCACCTCTCCCTCCCTTGGCCGCTGCCCAAGTCCCATCTAGGGCTGCCGTCGGCCCCTAGGGTGGGAACCCTAGGGCGCAGCCCTCCCTCCTCCTCCTCCTCCTATATATGGTGGTGCCTTTGGGGCTGTTTGAGACACGACTCTCTCTCCCTCTCGGCGCAGCCCTACTTCTCCTTCTCCTCGTTCTCCGTAGTGCTTGGCGAAGCCCTGCCGGAGACCACGCAGCTCCACCGTCACCATGCCGTCGTGCTGCCGGAGCTCTCCCTCAATCTCTCTTCCCTCTTTGTTGGATCAAGGCGTAGGAGACGTCACTGGGCTGCATGTGTGTTGAACGCGGAGGCGCCGTTGTTCGGCGCTAAGATCGGAGTCCATCGCGATCTGAATCGCTATGAGTACGACTCCATCAACCGCGTTCTTGTAACGCTTCCGCTTAGCGATCTTCAAAGGTATGAAGATGCAATCTCTTCCCACTCGTTGCTGGTTTCTCCATAGATAGATCTTGGTGAGCGTAGGAATTTTTTTTATTTACTACTACGTCTTCCAACATAGCCAACCCACTCCGCACCAACGAACTACGAACTACCGACTCACTCTTTACCCTTTCCTCTCTCCATAGGAGTTCAGACTGACACTGTTAAATTCGGCCCCCTCCTTCCTTTCTCCTTCCCCGACATTATCGATCGAAGGGGGGTGAGGGTGTATCCTCTCGTAGTTGTAAGCTTCTTTATGGTTCTTTCGTTGTGGTTTTGTAGGAGCCCTTTTACAACTTTTCTAAGCCACGCTGAAGATAGGCTAGGCTCCTGTGATCGCCATACATGGTGGAAGGTGGCTATAGGTGGGTGATCCAGTAGGAGTTCATCCTCAATAAGCTCGTGCGACTCCTTACTCTGCTCGAGGCTATTATGCGTGCCCCACCTCTAGTTGCCCCCGTGGTGGTGGAACAAGGGATGAGGAGAAGCAAAGAGATGGAAGTTATTGGTAGGGTTAGAGCTCATAATTGATGGTGTTTGGGCTGGAGGTATGGCACACGTGTGGTAACCACGGTTTGAGAAAAAGGTAACCAGGGGTGGGCTTGAGTGTAAGTGGGTACACGAAATTTCAAAAAACTCAACGGATGTGGCTAGTTGCTAGTGCGATTGCAATCAATGAAGAAATATTTTAGCACCAACGGGTTGCAACTCGGAATTTTTAGTGTTTCCTTCATGTGAACCATCTTGAATTCTGGTTCACTTGGTTGGTCTTGATTTTAGTTAGTACATTCCACGATTATATATATATATATATATATATATATATATATATATATATATATATATGCATGAATAATTCTGGTGCATGGATTAAACTTAGCCTTGAAATGGTGGCAACTCTACTCGGTCTTTTTGATACCGAGTTCAATTTCTACACATATCCACGTAATTAGTAGGCTTCTCTCAGGTGGGATTGGTTACAAAATGCCCACATGATCACAAATATATCTTATTTGACAAGTGTTTTTAGCTACTTCTAAACAGGGTAGGTTCTTCCCATACACCTTTAGTGGATAAATAGTAATGTGCCATGGTACGGATCCGATGGAGGAGGGACTGGTGCAGGGCTGTCTTCGGAAATTCGGGGGGCCAAGCGGAAATCGAAATGTGGCCCAAAATTTTGAACAATTCACATCACAGAAGAATTAATATGCGTAAAGCATACTCTCATTTTATTATATAATTTCGAGTTTGTTTCCATTGTATCTTTTTTAGGCATATATCAACACTAATGCTAAAAAAGGTAAAGGGATTGCAAAGCAACTAGCATCGCAACATCAAAGTCATGCTTCCCAATTCTATTAGACATGATAAAAATTCCGGAAGAGAACCTAACAAATTATAAGTGATCGTTGATCAAACATAATCTAATTAGTTTCTAATAGTAATGATCGCTAGATGAATAGATCGTTCAAATACGAAGAAAATGAATTGAAAATTGAACCTTGCACTTGAAGATTAAAACACAGTCCGTAGTTTGGCCTCGATGTGTTCATCAATCCTGATTGAAGCAACGAACGGAACCACGGTCCACGGCTGTCGCGTCTTCACGCAACAAGACGATCAACAATTGGATTAAGTTCATCCAATTTAAAAAAAGTCCGTTGATTTTGGAAAATAGTTCGTCAACTTTCGAAAAAAGTTCATAGATTTTGGAAAAAGTTCATCTAATTTTTAAATACTTCATGATTCAGAAAAGTTCAATGTTTTTAAAAAATGTTTTTCGAATTTGAATACAAATCATCAAATTTAAAAAAATGTTAAGTAAGAAAAAAGGTTCACGGATTTTATAAAAAACGCACGTTAGAATGAAACAAAAAAGGATGAGAAAATAAAAAGAAACGAACTGATGACGAATAAAATAGGTAAAACGAGGTTTGTGTGCATCACTTGGGTGGTGGTCTGACCAAGCTGTTGCAGGTTCGAATCCCTGTGCACGCAAGAGTTTCTAAAACAGCAAAAAAAGAGGATGGGAAGCAAATGAGCCGGCCCAGTACGCAAGAGGTGATGTGCGTTGCAGGCGCCGGTTAGGAAGATTGCATTATAACCAGCGTCTGCAGCGCCAAATAGGGTTTACCGTGTTATTAGGCTTCCAAACTTCTTTCTCTTCTATAAGATGTTTATTTGGCCCTCTAGCACTAGCAGCCCAGATTCCCATATGCCACGTACTCAGTTAGTCACGTCTTGCACACAATAAAAAGGAACTCAGTTAGTCACGTACACACGTACTTTAGTTTCCTTTCCTGGGTTTTCTAGTGATCTTTCAACGGAAGGGAGGCATCGTACCAAGGTTTTTCTTTCTCTCGACGGGCCGCATGTCCCGCGTTGTTGCACGCGACCAAATCCATCACACCTCACACGCGCGCGTCTCGATCCCTCCCGCGCGCACAGCGCGTGCGACCACGCCAACCCTCTCTCCCTCTCTTCCTCCCTGGCCACGCCGCGCCACGCGCGCAGACGGGCAGAAACGTACGCACGTCATACGGGGCGGCTTTCGCTTTGCTTTGCTTTGCTTTTGCCCGGCCGGTGCAGCGGCAGGCAGCCGGATCAGCTGGCAGGGATTGGACGGGTGCGGTCAGGCGCAGAGGCCGTGCATGTCCCCCCGCCCCGCCCGTCTCCACCCACACGCGCTCCACCACCATCCATCTTTCCCTCGCTCGCACCATCGTTGCACCGGAACGGCAACTGCGCGGGCGCCGTGCGTCCGTCGGCGAGAACGTGCCGCCGTGGGTTTCAATTTTCAAACGGGCGCGCAGCTCGCACCGCGTTGCTATCTCCCACGCGCGCGCGGACACACGTCTCCGTCGGTCGGATCACCTGCCCGCCCCGCTCGCTGCGATCGCGTATCGGCCTGAGACCGAGCTCGTGCGTGCGTGCATGATGCCCGCCTGCTCCCGTGCATCCGCGTTCTACAGTGACGAGGTTTGGGATCCAAGTAACATACTACTCCTGGCTCGTAACACTCTGCGGCCGGCGACTGTTAAAACCTAGCTTCGCCGTATCTACATGCTCATACTTCGGTCTTTTTTAGTTTGCATATAAATTTTGGTAAAAGTTAAAGTATTTCTATTTTGATCAAACTTATAGAAAAAATTATTAACATTTATAATGCCAAATCAATGTTGTTAGATTCTTCATGAAATGTAGTTTCATAGTATATATATTTGACATTGGAGATACTGATATTTTTAATACAAATTTGGTCAAACTTTACGAAGTTTGACTTGACCAAAATCTAATACGCGAAGTAAAAAGGATCGGAGGGAGTATATGCCTTCGTCGTGTTTAGTCTCAAAGCAGGACAAGCGTTTTCTCGCTTACTTCGCTTAGTCTCAACAAATACAATCAGGCATATGCACCAATCACATTTATAATTCGCAAAAAAATAATCACATTTATCACTGATGACTAGTATGCACGAAGGGGTGTGGAACATTATTTTCCGGCATAAAAGACCACATGTCCGAAGGATTTGGCAGCAACGACCACCTCCGGCTGGAATTGACGAAAATACCGTGACGACATGCCCAGGAGCAGAACGGCGATGCCACGTGTAGCCTGGCGCCACACCCTGTGGTGGCATTGATTCTTGATGTTGTTTGTGACGCGACACCTATAGTTGTCAGTTGGTGGATTTTTGGCGTCTTCTGTCGACACCGTGCTCCATATATCAAGTGATGCTCCCAGCGTAGAGGCGCAATCTCTTGTTTGGCTTAGTGTTTCCTCTCTCTCTCTCCAAGAACAACGAGCAAGAACAGCTGTAATAGCCGTTTTGACTCATGATTTTGATCGATTTAGAGTTTGATTTTGAAGATGGTGAAGTTGAGGAAAGGATAGATCTAGGTAAGACTATCCATTTTTGTTGGTTTCCTTCACATACATACTTCTTTTTTCTATTTGATTAGCCCTAAATACATATTCTCGGCTATTTTAGGCATCAGTTAATCATTTTGTGGAGTCATTTGGAGCATTTGGACTAGGATTTGTCGTGCGAAGCAAACTAAGAAAAAGGAAGGAGGTGCGGCTTGTGAGCATCGGCAGCACGGCTTCCCTCCGCAGTCCGCACTACCTGCTGGTTTAAAAGAGAGACCCGAACGGACAAAAACCGTTCCACAGAAATTACCGAAGGGGTTCCTCGAAAAAAAAGGAAATTACCGAAGGGAAGCCAGGGATGGGAAGATGGCACAGTAAAACAAAAGGTGGCGGCGCCTGGCTGTGAAAGTGAAACTTTGTTGGTTGGAAGAGAAGACGGATGCTCCCCTGGTCGTGTGGTGTGGTCTGGCGTGGGTTCTGGGGCCACCAACAAGGCATTGGGATATCCTCTACTAGTACTACTCAGCTTTGCAGGCCCGACAGGAAGATCGTCGGAGCCCACCTCAGGCCCTGCGTTGCGATTCTGTCCTGCGCTGCCCACCACCCCCTCCTCTGTCGCCTGCGTATGTGTGTTCCCCAATCCCGATGAAAGGGATGCACGGCAACGGCATGCACGCAATGCCCATCGCCAATGGCTTCTATTGTTGATCGAGAAGGACGAGATCATCTGCATGCAGTGTCACGGCTGGCCCGCGCTGCCGAGCCGAGCAGGGTGGATGAACTGGAGTTTGGTGGGTCCCCACCCCGCCCTGCCTCCCTCTCTTCCTCCCCCTTTCTTGGCCGCGAAGACACCTGCCCCTCCGTTCCTTCCCTCCCTCGGCCTCCAGTGTAGCAGTACACAGGATCCGGTCCGGTCTGCTGCTTTTGGCAGGGCCGTTTTGGTTTTGAACCTTGGACCCGTGCCACCGATCCGCCTAGGCAGGTTCGTTTCGGTGCATGCGCCCACGGACGGACGCGCAGATGCATGGTGGACGCGCGCGCGCCGGCGGCCGTCACGTCCCCACCGTTCGGTCGGTGTAGTTGCACTTGCACACGGCCCGATCCATCAAGCACGATCGGTCCACCCAGCTCGCCCGTCAGAGCAGGTCTAACGGACCGACCTAAACGGACGGCGCATTTGTTCGCTATTTATCCGTTTAGGTTGGTCGCCCGTCCGACGTCCGTCCAGTTTTGCATTTGGATCGGCAGTACGCTTAACGCGTCGAGCCATTTCATATCCGTACTTAACTTTATCCTAAAAGAGACCCGCGGTCGATCATGCCAACGGCCATGTCTCATGCCGGCACCATCCAGCGCCAGCATACAATGTCGGATTCAGAAAATATCACCATAGTTCATGCTGGCGCACTCGCCAGCCGGCCGGCACACATGCCAGCACACAAAAAAGGATGGGACTTGAATTCGACCACGCCACCGCGGCTCCCGTGGTCATGTCAGCACACCTGCCGGCATACAAAAAAGATGGTGCTCGCCGCCATAGATCACTCGTCGTCAAACTTGAGCATGTCGGCCTGCATCTTCTCGAACCACGACCTTTTCCTTGGCGACACGGTGTTGAGATCCACCTTCATGATCTCCACTCCGGTCATCATGCTCGCGAGAGCGACTTCTTTTGACTTGGTCTTGGCGTTGGCGGCCTCGGTCTCTAGCATCTCGGCTTGCTTCTCCACCTCTAGCTCGAACATCTTGGCTTGCTTCTCGGCCTTCATCTCAAGCCTCCTCCTTTGGATCTTCATGAGAGCGTCCATTTGCTCCGCCTTGAAACGCCGGCGCTCCTCCTCCCTTGAGTCCTTATTCATCATGCCCCCCACGCTTGCGATCAAGGCGTTGGAGGCTGCATCCCGCTTGTCCTCCTTCTTGGAATTGGTCTTCCCCCGCGGTCGTGCCGACTCGCCCTCCCCAACATCCTCCATGGCTTGCTTCCCCCCACGCGACTTGAGTGCGGCATAGTGCACCTTGAACTTCTCCTCGTCCTTGATGACCCGAAAGCAATGGGAGAGGTTGAAGCACTTGCCATTGTGTTGAACCTTGAATGCCTCCAAAGCTTGAAATGCCTACAAATGTTTCCATGCAAGCATTGTTGGCAATATGCCCTAGAGGCAATAAATAAAGTGTTTATTATTATATTTCCTTGTTCATGATAATCGTTTATTATCCGTGCTATAATTGTATTGATTGGAAACGCATTGCATGTGTGGATAAATAGACAACACTATGTCCCTAGTATGCCTCTAGTGAACTAGCTCGTTGATCAAAGATGGTCAGGATTTCCTAGCCATTGACATGTGATGTCATTTGATAACGAGGTCACATCATTAGGAGAATGATGTGATGGACGAGACCCAAACTACGAACGTAGCATATGATCGTGTCAGTTTATTGCTACTGTTTTCTGCATGTCAAGTATGTGTTCCTATGACCATGAGATCATGCAACTCACGGACATCGAAGGAGTGCCTTGTGTGTATCAAACGTCGCAACGTAACTGGGTGACTATAAAGGTGCTCTACAGGTATCTTCGAGGGTGTCTGTTGAGTTGGCATGGATCAAGACTGGGATTTGTTACTCCGTGTGACGGAGAGGTATCTCAGGGCCCACTCGGTAATACAACATCACAACAAGCCTTGCAAGCAATGTGACTAAGTGTTAGCCACGTGATCTTGTATTACGGAACGAGTAAAGAGACTTGCCGGTAACGAGGTTGAACTAGGTATGGAGATACCGACGATCGAATCTTGGGCAAGTAACATAACGAGTAAAGGGAACGTTATACGGGATTAACTGAATCCTTGACATAGAGGTTCGATCGATAAAGATCTTCGTAGAATATGTAGGACCAATGTGGACATCCAGGTCCCGCCATTGGTTATTGACCGTATAGGTGTCTCGGTCATGTCTACATAGTTCTCGAACCTACAGGGTCTGCACACTTAAGGTTTGGTGACGTTTCGGTAGTATAGAGTTATGTATGGTATTGACCGAAGTTTGTTCGGAGTCCCGGATGAGATCCAGGACGTCACAAGGAGCTCCGGAATGGTCCGGAGGTAAAGATTCATATATAGGAAGTCCCATTTTGGTCGCCGGAAAAGTTTCGGCCTCATCAGTAGTGTACCGGGAGTGCCGGTAGTGTACCGGGAGACCTCCGGGAGGGGTATTTCGACCCAAGAGGCTTCATGGGATGTGGGAGAGTGTGAACCAGCCCTTTTTGGGCTGGTGAAACATCCACAATAGGCCCATGTGGCTGGGAGAAGAAAGCCCGAGAGAAAAAGGTGGAAAAAAAGGAAAAAAAGGTGAATCCTAGTCCTACTAGGATTGGAGGTGGACTCCACCTCCTCCACCTCCTTCGACCGAAGCCTCCAAGGCTTGGAGGCTTGGCTGCCTCTCTTCCTCCCTCACTCTTATATATACTGGAGGTTTTAGGGTTTTTGCACAGAATTTTAGCCACGTGATGCCCGTTCCTCCAGTGCACAGTTTCTCCTCTAGATCGTATTTCTGCAGTGCTTAGGCGAAGCCCTGCTGGAATTGCTCCACCATCATCGCCGGAGCGCCGTCACGCTGCCGGAGAACTCTTCCTCCTCTCCAACTCCTCTTGCTGGATCAAGACGGTGGAGATCGTCATCAAGCTGCACGTGTGCTGAACGCGGAGGTGCCGTCCGTTCGGTACTAGATCGGAAGGATCGTGGTCAAGGCCACGAGACGATCGTGATTGGATCGCGGGACAGATCATGACGAGATCACAGGACAGATCGTGATTGGATCGCGGGACGGTTCGTGATTGGATTGCAGGATGCTCGGCGATTTGGATCGCGAAGAAGTTCGACTACACCAACCGCGTTTCTTAACGCTTCCCGCTTAGCGATCTACAAGGGTACGTAGATCCACTCTCCCTCTCGTAGATGCTCATCACCATGGATAGATCCGCGTGTGCGTAGGAAATTTTTTGTTTCCCATGCGACGTTCCCTAACAGTGGCATCATGAGCTAGGTCTATGTGTAGATGAGATCTCGAGTAAAACACAAAAGGTTTGTGGGCGTTGATGCTTAGATTGCTTCCTCCCTTGGTCGGATTTTGATTTAGCGGTATTGTGAGATGAAGCGGCCCGGAGCAACATTACTCGTACGCTTACGAGAGACCGGTTCCCTCGACCGCAACTTGTTGCATAGATGGCTTGCGGGTGACAGTTTCTCTCACTTTAGTTGGATCGAATCCGACAAAGGCGGTCCTTGAGAAGGTTGAAAAGCAACTAGTGTATCACCGTTGTGGTTTTTGCGTAGATGAGAATTGTTCTTGCTAGATACCCGTAGCAGCCATGTAAAACATGCAACAACAATTAGAGGACGTCTAACTTGTTGTTGCAGGGTATGTTGTGATGTGATATGGACAATTACATGATGTGATATATGTGATGTATGAGATGGTCATGTGATGTATAGATTATCACGACTTCCATGTCGTTGAGTACGACAACCGGCAGGAGCCATAGGGTTGTCTTTAATTATTGTATGACCTGCGTGTCAATCATTAAGCGCTATGTAATGCTTTACTTTATCGCTAAGCGGTAGCAATAGTAGTAGAAGCATGTTGAGCGTGACAACCCCGATGGCGACACGTTGATGGAGATCAAGATGATTGTCACAACCCTAGTAAGAGTCATAGGCTGCATTGTGTTTGCATCATCATCATCATCTATGCATCAATATGAAATGGGGAGAAGAAGAAAACCCCACCCACTTAATGAATTAAAGGATTTCTAGATAAATGAAATTTCAACAAATCCAAAATGCCCATAAAAAATGTCCCCTATGTCTGATAATTAGGGACATGGATATACCAGGGGCCATTTTAATTATTTGAACATTTGAAATATTTTAAATTAATGAGTTATGTCCCTGAAAATGACAAATATAAAATATTATCATTATCACTTCCTTCAAATCAATCTAAAACTTATGAGGCAAGTTTGAAATATTCAAACTTGAATTTATAAAAGTTTCGGAATAAATTGAAAGGGTATTTGGACCTGCAAATAAAATCAAACAAATGATTAGAAAAACAGAAATCAGAAATAGAAAGGAAAGGGGAAAGAGCTTACCTGTGGCCCAGCACTGTAGCAGGCCTGACCCAGGAGCGAGCCGACGCCAGTCGTCGTCCTCCCTGCACCAGAAGGACGCCGGGCGCGTGGTCGCCGCGCGTCGGCCACCTCCTCCCTGCCTGGCACCTTGCTGGAGGGCTGGGAGGGCGCCAGCGCGAAGCACCTCGCCGCTGTGGCCTCCTCTTCTCTCTTCTCTTCCGCGCGCTCTCTCTCTCTCGCGCGCATTTCTCCTCTCGGCTCCGCCATGGCCGACCCACGTTTCTCCGACGTGCCGTCGTTCTAGCCAACCCCGAGCCCTTCTGAGCCAGCCAATCGCTCCGCCCGGACCTCCTCTACCTCCCAGACAAGCCACGCATCGCCGGAGGGCTTCTATCGCCGTCGCGCCATCTTCTTCCTCCTCGGGTCGCCGGAGGGGAATTCGAAGCTTGCCGCCGTTCCAGGTCGTCCCGGAGCCCGCTCTCGACGCCTCTGCGTTCGCTGTGAGCCCGTGGTCCTTTTCCCCCTCTTTCCCCCTTCTATCTCGCGTCCTAGCCTCGGATTCCATCGGAGCCCGAATGGCGCCGCCGCTAGAGCTCGTCGCCGGTTGCCTTCCGGTGATCGGTTGGTCCTCCCAAGGCCACCGTTGCGTTTGCGGAGTCATGTAGCTGTTGTTGGAGCTAGGTAAGAGCCTTGTCGTGCCCTGGTTCGACGAGCCCGAGCTCGCCCGAGCTCCGGCCGCCGCCCAGCTCGTCGCCGGCGTCGATTCCGACCACCCCGGCTCGTGGGAAGGGTCGGAATGGACGTGCGCGTCGACGCTGAGTAGATAGGTGCCCTCCGCCGTGGATTTGGTTGCCGGAGGTGGGTTTCCGAGCCCATCCGCCGTTCCTGGAGTCGCCGGCGGCTCGTCGCCGGTGACCCTGGTCGGTTTGACCAGGGGGTTTGACCCCTTACAGGTGGGGCCAGCCCCTGGCTAATCCCTGCTTAAGAATAATTTAATTAGTTAAACTAATTAGACACTGACAGGTGGGCCCAGTTAGCTAATTGAACCAGGATTAATTTTAATCAGTTAATTAAATTAACCAGACACTGACATGTGGACCCCACATGTCAGGTTTGACTCTGGGCCGAGTCAGCTGACCAGCTGATGTCATCATGACATCAAGCTGATGTCATAACTCATTTTCTTATTTAAAAATAATTCCAGAAAATGTTTAAAACTTTGAAAAATCATATAAATTAATCTGTAAGTCAGATGAAAATAATTTATATATGAAAATTTATCAGAAAAATCCAATGAATCCAATGGTGCTATTCTCATGCATGATAGAGCAACCTAAATAGGTGAACATGGACATTTTAGCATTAGGACAATATATAGAATTTGAAATGAGAACAACTTTGAACCTATATTCAAATCTGATTTAAATTGACATGATCACCACTCACATTAGCTCACCCATGCATACCACTATGCCATGATCATGCATCATATTGTCGCATTTGCTTGTATTGATTGTTCTTATCTACATTGCGGTAGGTCCAAATCCGGACGATACTACTCCGTACCCCGACGAAGGAGAGAACTCTTCCGCAACTCAGCAAGGCAAGCAACCCCATTGATCATTCCGATAACATCCCATTCTCTCGCTCCTGCTCTCATTATTGCATTAGGACAAACTATCACATGACAATCATACATGGTAGATGAACCTAATCTTCTGCATGACCTGATCTTGTCACAGTAAATAGCTAAACCTTGCAACCTAGCATACCTGGTAGATGCTTGTGCCGTGTTGTGATTAGCTTACCTTCATGCCATGCTGCTATGCCTAGAGTTGTGTCAGGTCTGATTCATCCGGGTGATGAACCAGAGTGAAACTGTGATGTTCTGATGTGATGAGCTCATAACGAATCAGTTTTGGTAAAAGGTAGCGATGAGAGGCTATGTAGGAGTACATAGTGGGTTGTCTCATTGGGACCGTTCTTAGGAACTGAGTTCCGTGTTTGTGTTACAAGACAAGATACTACCACATGTTGGGCCCTGAAATATGACCCCGCTTGACTTATCAGTCGCTTAGTCTTTGGTCCAGGTATTGCAAGTAGTTTCTGGTGTTTATAGCATGCTGGAGGCCGTGCGTAGCGCTGACCCTCGGGGTGGGTTACGACGCGGTAGGCAGTGGCATGGTGTACCAAGGTTCACCCGAATGGTGGGCTTGGGAACCCTGCGCACATCGTTTGGGACCGTAGTGGAAACTTCGGCCGGACTTCCATGCGGGTCAGTCTCAAATAGGCGGTAGCCTGGACTAGAGGTCTTATGTGATTGACGGTCGTGGCCGACTCCCTCGCTGGGCATCCGCTTGAAGGTTGCCGAGGTGCATGGTTTATGGCACACAGCGATAAGTGGCGAGAGCGTGTGTGAAGGAGTACACCCCTGTAGGGTTATGAAACTATTCGAATAGCCGCGTCCGCGGATATGGACTACTTGGAGAACTTATGCTGTTCATAGATAATCAAACGGATACTTCTAAAATTCTCAAGACAAGTGTGAGTATCGTGGATGGCACTCTTCCGGAAGGGGAAGATGAGTCCATGGTGGTGTATTGAGATGGTGTTAGTGGACTCGCGTGCGATAACTAATAATGTAACTAAGGGTTTAAAACTGAATAGTGTAGGTTAGCCATGAGTCAAAGCTGGCTTTCTGCATAAACTCCACCAACCCCCTTTGTTGATACATGAGCATAAATAGACTAGGTCTGTTTTAAAGATTTGCTGAGTACGATTGTACTCATCCTTGCTTAATTAATGTTGCAGAGGAAAACCTGGACCCATCAGGTGGGTTTTATCTAGACGTTGACGATACCGAATAGCTGGTGTCCCAGCTACGATCTTGCCCGTGTGGTGGGCTGTAGATAGTCAGGCCATGTGCCTCTTTGCCTTTTCACTGTCCGTACTCGGATAGTTCTAAGTTTCCGCTGGCTTGTATGAACTTGTTTGTATGACTTGAGTGCCGGGTCATGTGACCCTATCTGTATGAACATATTATGTAAGGCTCCTCTGGGCCTTTTTAAATAAAAGTCATGTTGTTGTATGGTTATGTTGTGATGCCATAGTTGTATCTATACATATCGGGCATGTCGTGCGTACGTGTGACGTGCAACGATATGTATGGGATCCGACACCTAGTTGTGTGCCTATAGTAGTACTCTTTACGGGAAACTATCTCTTTGTGCTTCCATCAAGCCTTGGTAGCTTGCTACTGCTCCGGACACATTGATTGACCGGCATGTATCCTTCTTTGCTGCTGTGTCTGTTCCTTCAGGGAAATGTCTCGCAGTGTAATGGAGTCCCTGTAGCCTGCTACGACTCGTCTACGTGCAGTGATGACATCTGTGTCTCGCGATGTAATGGAGTCCCTGTAGCTTGTTATGACTCGTCTACACACGCTTGAGGCCGACACCTGCATTGCTGGGTTATGTATGTCTGTTTCCGTACGGATGTGCCACTTGGGTTCTATGACTAGTTATGTCGGCCCGGGTTCTTTGTTGGTGATTGCCAGCGACATGTTCACATACGTGAGCCAAAACACGCAAACGGTCCCGGCCCAGGTAAGGTGGCAGCCGTGGAGTACCGTGCGTGAGGCCGCAAAGTGATGTGGCTTGTTACAGTATGGAATCATATGACTTAACATCGGGGTCCCGACAATGATGGAGATCATGGTTTCATGCCGGTGACGATGGAGATCATGCTGGTGCTTTGATGATGAAGATCAAAAGCACAAGTTCATGGCCATATCATGTCACTTATGATTTGCATGTGATGTTAATCCTTTTATGCACATTGTTTTTCTTAGGACGACGATAGCATTATAAGGTGATCCCTCATTTAATATCAAGATAAATTGTGTTCTCCCCGAGTGTGCACCGTTGCGAAAGTTCGTCGTGTCGAGACACCACGTGATGATCGGGTGTGATAGACTCTACGTTCACATACAACGGGTGCAAGCCAATGTTGCACGTGCGGAACACTCGGGTTAAACTTGACGAGCCTAGCATGTACAGACATGGCCTCGGAACACAAGAGACTGAAAGGTCGAACATGAGTCATATAGTAGATATGATCAACATGAAGATGTTCACCATTGAAATCACCTCAACTCACGTGATGATCGGACTTGAGTTGGTGGATTTGGATCATGTGACACTCAGATGACCTGAGGGATGTCAGTTTGAGTGGGAGCTTTAGTAATTTGATTAACTAAACTCATTATCTTGAACAATAGTCTAAGTAATCTTTGCATATTTATGTTGTAGATCAATGGCTCGCACAGTAGCACCCCTGAATTTTAATGCGTTTTCCTAGAGAAAGCTAAGTTGAAAGATGATGGAAGTAACTTTGTTGACTGGGCCCGTAATCTGAGGATTATCCATACGGCTTCCCAGAAATCATATGTCCTTGATGCACCGCTTGGTTACCAACCCGCAGACATGACCTCCGAAGACGTTAAGAACGCTTGGGAGGCCCGTGCTGGAGATTACTCAATAGTTCAGTGTGCAATACTGTATGGCTTAGAATCGGGACTAGAAAGACGTTTTGAACCTCATGGAGCATATGAGATGTTCCAAGAGTTGCAGTTTATCTTTCAGTAGAATGCCTGGATCGAAAGGTATGAGACATACGATAAATTCTATGCTTGCAAGATGGAGGAGAACGGGTCTGTCGTGAGCATATACTCAAAATGTCTGGGTATGCAAACCGTCTCGCTGAGTTGGTAATTACCCTTCCGCAAGAGGCGATCATTGACAGAGGTCTTCAATCACTGTCACCTAGTTACAAGAGCTTTGTAATGAACTATAACATGCACGGGATGAACAAGTCATCGTCCGAGCTGTTTGCGATGCTGAAAGTCACTGAGTCTGAAATCCAGAAAGAGCATCAAGTGTTGATGGTCAATAAAACCACTAGTTTCAAGAAGAATGGCAAGGGCAAAGGCAAGAAGGGTAAAACCAAGAAGGATGGAAAAGCAGTTGCTAATCCTAAGAAGCCTAAGCATGGACCTAAGCCAGAAACTGAGTGCTTTATTGCAAGGGAACTGGTCACTAGAAGCGGAACTGCCCCAAGTACCTGGCTGACAAGAAGGCGACCAACGACAAACAAGGTATATATGATATACATGTTATTGATGTGTACCTAACTATCTCTCGTAGTAGTGCCTGGGTATTTGATACCGGTTAGGTTGCTCACATTTGCAACTCAAAGCAGGAACTACGGAATAAACGAAGGCTGGCGAAGGACGAAGTGACGATGCGCGTGGGAAATGGTTCCAAGGTTGATGTGATCGCCGTCGGCACGCTCTCTCTTCGATTACCATCGGGATTAGTGATGAACCTGAATAATTTTTATTTAGTGCCTGCGTTAAGCATGAACATTATATCTGGATCTTGTTTATTGCGAGACGGTTACTCATTTAAATCAGAGAATAAAGGTTGTTCTATTTATATGAGTAATATCTTTTATGGTCATGCACCCAATGTTAGGGGTTTATTCATATTGAATCTTGATAGTGATGAAACACATGTTCATAACATTGATGCCAAAAGATGTAGAGTTCATAATGATAGTACCACTTTCTTGTGGCATTACCATTTAGGTCATATTGGTGTAAAACACATGAGGAAGCTCCATGCTGATGGACTTTTAGAGTCACTTGATTTTGAATCACTTGACACATGTGAACCATGCCTCATGGGCAAGATGACTAAAACGTCGTTCTCTGGAACAATGGAACGGGCGAGTTACTTATTGGAAATCATACATACTGATGTGTGCGATCCAATGAATGTTGCAGCGCGTGGTGGATATCGTTATTTTCTTACCTTCACTGATGACTTATGTAGATATGGGTATATTTACTTAATGAAACACAAGTCTGAAACATTTAAAAAGTTCAAGCAATTTCAGAGTGAAGTTGAGAATCATCATAACAAGAAGATTAAATTCCTGCGACCAGATCAAGGAGGTGAATATCTGAGTTATGAGTTTGGTAGTCACTTAAGACAGTGTGGAATTGTTTCACAGTTGACACCGCCCGAAGCACCACAACGTAATGGTGTGTCCGAATGTCGTAATCGAACCTTATTAGATATGGTGCGTTCTATGATGTCTCTTGCTGATTTGCCACTATCATTTTGGGGTTATGCATTAGAGACAGCTGCATTCACTTTAAATAGGGCACAATCGAAATCCGTTGAGACGACGCCATATGAACTATGGTTTGGCAAGAGGATAAAGTTGTCGTTTCTTAAAGTTTGGGGATGTGATGCTTATGTCAAAAAGCTTCAGCCTGAAAAGCCGGAACCCAAAGCGGAGAAATGTGTCTTCATAGGATACCCGAAAGAGACAGTCGAGTATACCTTCTATCTCAGATCCGAAGGCAAAGTGTTTGTCGCTAAGAACGGAACATTTCTTGAGAAAGAGTTTCTCTCGAAAGAATTGAGTGGGAGAAAATAGAGCTTGATGAGGTTATTGAACCTTTACTTCAACCAGAAAGTAGCGCAACGCAGAAAGATGTTTTTGTGGAACCTACGGCTGTGGAAGAGGAAGGTAATGATGATGATCATGAAGCTTCAGATCAAGCTGCTATTGAACCTCGTAGGTCGGCAAGGGCGCGTACTGCTCCAGAGTGGTACGACAACCCTGTCTTAGAGGTCATGTTGTTGGACAACAATGAACCTACGGGCTATGAAGGAGCAGTGATGGGCCTGGATTCCAAGAAATGGTTAGAGGCCATGAAATCCGAGATGGGATCCATGTATTAAAACAAAGTATGGACTTTGGAAGTATTACCTGAAGGGCAAAAGGCCATTCAGAACAAATGGATCTTTAAGAAGAAGACCGACGCAGACGGTAATATCACCGTCTATAAAGCTCAACTTGTGGCAAAGGGTTTTTCACAAGTTCAAGGGGTTGACTACGATGAGACTTTCTCACCCGTAGTGATGCTTAAGTCTGTTAGAATCATGTTGGCAATAGCTGCTTATTTCGACTATGAAATTTGGCAGATGGATGTCAAAACGGCGTTCCTCAATGGTTTCCTTGAGGAAGAGTTGTATATGATGCAACCCAAAGGTTTTGTCGATCCAGAGAATGCTGACAAAGTTTGCAAACTCCAGCGATCTATTTATGGACTAGTGCAAGCATCTCGGAGTTGCAATAAGCGCTTTGATGAGGTGATCAAAGCGTTTGGGTTTATACAAGTTTATGGAGAAGCTTGTATTTACAAGAAAATGAGTGGGAGCTCTATAGCGTTTCTAGTATTATATGTGGATGACATATTGCTGATTGGAAACAATATAGAAATGCTGGAAAGCGTGAAGGAATATTTGAATAAGAGTTTTTCAATGAAGGACCTAGGAGAAGCTTCTTTCATATTAGGCATTAAGATCTATAGAGATAGATCGAGACGCTTGATAGCACTTTCACAGAGCACATACCTCGATAAAGTTTTGAAGAAGTTCAAAATGGATCAGTCCAAGAAGGGGTTCTTGCCTATGTTACAAGGTGTGAAGTTGAGTAAGACTCAATGCCCAGTGGCTGCAGAAGATAAAGAAAATATGAGCGTCATCCCCTATGCTTTAGCCATAGGCTCTATCATGTATGCAATGTTGTGCACAAGACTCGATGTCAGCCTTGCCATAAGTATGGCTGGAAGGTTTAAAACTGATCCTGGAATGGAGCACTAGCAAGCGGTCAAGAATATCCTTAAGTACCTGAAAAGGACTAAGGAAATGTTTCTCGTTTATGGAGGTGATGAAGAGCTCGTCGTAAAGGGTTACGTCGATGCAAGCTTTGACACTGATCCGGACGACTCTAAGTCGCAAACCGGATACATATTTATTCTTAACGGGGGAGCGGTAAGCTGGTGCAGTTCCAAGCAAAGCGTGGTAGCTGATTCTACATGCGAAGCGGAGTACATCGCAGTCTCGGAGGCGGCGAAGGAAGGTGTCTGGATGAAGCAGTTCATGACAGATCTTGGAGTAGTGCCTAGTGCACTGAATCCAATGAATCTGTTTTGTGACAACACTGGTGCCATTGCTCTAGCCAAGGAACCAAGGTTTCACAAGAGGACCAGACACATAAAGCGACGCTTCAACTCCATCCGGTATTACATAGAGGAGAAGGACATAAATATTTGCAAAGTGCACACGGATCTGAATGTTGCAGACTCGTTGACTAAACCTCTTCCAAGGGCTAAACATGATCAACACCAGAACTGCATGGGTGTTTGATTCATTACAATGTAAATCACATAGTGATGTGAACTAGATTATTGACTCTAGTGCAAGTGGGAGACTGTTGGAAATATGCCCTAGAGGCAATAAATAAAATGTTTATTATTATATTTCCTTGTTCATGATAATCGTTTATTATCCATGCTATAATTGTATTGATTAGAAATGCATTGCATGTGTGGATAAATATACAACACTATGTCCCTAGTATGCCTCTAGTGAACTAGGTCGTTGATCAAAGATGGTCAAGATTTCCTAGCCATTGACATGTGATGTCATTTGATAATGAGGTCACATCATTAGGAGAATGATGTGATGGACAAGACCCAAACTACGAACATAGCATATGATCGTGTCAGTTTATTGCTACTGTTTTCTGCATGTCAAGTATGTGTTCCTATGACCATGAGATCATGCAACTCACGGACATCGGAGGAGTTCCCTTGTGTGTATCAAACGTCGCAACATAACTGGGTGACTATAAAGGTGCTCTGCAGGTATCTCCGAGGGTGTCTGTTGAGTTGGCATGGATCAAGACTGGGATTTGTTACTCCGTGTGACGGAGAGGTATCTCAGGGCCCACTCGGTAATACAACATCACAACAAGTCTTGCAAGAAATATGACTAAGTGTTAGCCACGGGATCTTGTATTACGGAACAAGTAAAGAGACTTGCTGGTAACGAGGTTGAACTAGGTATGGAGATACCGACGATCGAATCTCGGGCAAGTAACATACCGAAGAACAAAGGGAACGTTATACGGGATTAACTAAATCCTTGACATAGAGGTTCGACCGATAAAGATCTTCGTAGAATATGTAGGAACCAATGTGGACATCCAGGTCCCACCATTGGTTATTGACCGTAGAGGTGTCTCGGTCATGTCTACATAGTTCTCGAACCCGTAGGGTCTGCACACTTAAGGTTTGGTGACGTTTCGGTAGTATAGAGTTATGTATGGTGGTGACCGAAGTTTGTTCGGAGTTCCGGATGAGATCCAGGACGTCACAAGGAGCTCCAGAATGGTTCGGAGGTAAAGATTCATATATAGGAAGTCCCGTTTTGGTCGCCGGAAAAGTTTCGGCCTCATCGCTAGTGTGCCGGTAGTGTACCAGGAGACCTCCGGGAGGGGTATTTCGACCCAAGAGGCTTCATGGGCTGTGGGAGAGTGTGAACCAGCCCTTTGTGGGCTGGTGAAACATCCATAATAGGCCCATGCAGCTGGGAGAAAAAAGCCCAAGAGAAAAAAGTGGGAAAAGAGGAAAAAAAGGTGAATCCTAGTCCTGCTAGGATTGGAGGTGGACTCCACCTCCTTCGGCCGAAGCCTCCAAGGCTTGGAGGCTTGGATGCCTCTCCTGCTCCCTCCCTCTTATATATACTGGAGGTTTAGGGGTTTTGCACAGAATTTTAGCCACGTGCTGCCTGTTCCTCCAGTGCACAGTTTCTCCTCTAGATCGTATTTCTGCAGTGCTTAGGCGAAGCCCTGCCGGAATTGCTCCACCATCATCGCCGGAGCACCGTCACGCTGCCGGCGAACTCTTCCTCCTCTCCACCTCCTCTTGCTAGATCAAGATGGTGGAGATCGTCATCAAGCTGCACGTGTGCTGAACGCGGAGGTGCCGTCCGTTCGGTACTAGATCGGAAGGATCGTGATCAAGGCCACGAGACGATCGTGATTGGATCGCTGGACGGATCGTGACGAGATCGCGAGACGGATCGTGATTGGATCGCGGGACGGTTCGTGATTGGATCGCGGGACGCTCGGCGATTTGGATCGCGAAGAAGTTCGACTACACCAACCGCATTTCTTAACGCTTCCCTCTTAGCGATCTACAAGGGTACGTAGATCCACTCTCCCTCTCGTAGATGCTCATCACCATGGATAGATCTGCGTGTGCGTAGGATTTTTTTGTTTCCCATGCGATGTTCCCCAACAAGCATATGGGAAAATGATATGCAAATGAACACGCAAATGATGAACTTGATGACACAAAAGAGGACGGCTTGCTATCATACCACGTATGCCGATGCCGCTCACGGGGCGGGCCTTGACGCTCTCAAGAGTGGCGCAAAACTTGTTTCACTCTTTTTGGATCACCCTCCATCGCTTGGAAATGGAGACCCACCCGCGCTGCTCACAAATTGGTATGGCGGAAACTTCTTGCGCTCATGAAACTCTCGGTGGACACGAATCCAAAAGGTAGAATGCTTTTGCTCGGCGCCCCTATTGGGGTCTTGTCCAATGTCTCGCCAACACTCGCAAAGAAGCTTGTCCTCGGCCGCCGTGTATGCCTTCGTGTGCTTTCTCTTGCACTTCGGCTTAGGACCGGCGACTTGGTTGGCGAGCTCGTCCTTGAAAAAGGCTCCGCTTTGATGTCGCACTCATCCTCTTCCTCTTGCCTGTAGTCGTCCGGGAACTCGTGGTCGAGTGGAAAGCCGTCCAGGTCGATGCCGGCCTGATCACGCATGAAGGCCGCCTAATCGGGATCATAGCCAGCGGCCGGCGTGAATGCCCCGCGGCCGTCCTGGCATTGTGTCTCGTCGGGATCGTAGCCAGCGGTCGGCGCACCGCCCTCGAAGATGAGGTTCTGCATGTAGTCCTCGTCGATGGCGGACGGTATTCCCTCGAACAGGTTGCAGGCGTCCGGGAGCTTGCTGGTCAGCGTCTGCCTCACGCGTTTCCTTGCGTCGTCGTATGACGAGCCACCTGCCACCGAGGTGGCGTTGAGGTCGATGGGCGCGGGCGCGGGCATGGAAGGCGCGACCACGCTCATGTATGGTGAGCACTCCCCAGAGAGGCGGGAGGCCTGCGGGTAGACGTGAAAGCCGGGGATCGAGTTGCAAGCCGACGTGCGGGGCGAGTCGGGCAGCACCATCCGAGGAAACACCGACGAGCCGGTGCTGGTCGCGGCGACGGCGGCTTGGACGAGGCCGTGCTGGCTTGGGTTTAACCCTAGCATGTAGAGCGCCTTCCTCATTGCCGTGGCGAGGCGGGCGTTGGTGACCTCCTACTGCGTGGCGGCGACGATGGCGGCCTGTGCGGCGGCCTCAGCCCTCGCGTCCGCGGCGTGCCTCCGGTCCTTCCTCTTGGACGAATCCCTTGCCTGTTGTTCGGCCGTCAGTTCCTTCTTTGGCTTGGTCGCAACGACGGTCTTGCGCGGGGCATGAGGCTTGTCTTTCCCGGACGAGGCGAGGAAGGTGAGGCTGGTGACGGCGTCGAGGTCGATGGCGTCGTCCATGGTGGGTGTGCGGCGGGAGCGCACGGGCAGGAGGGTTTTTGATGGAAATGGTGGTGGCTGCCACCGACCGGCGGGCTCGAGGAGAAGAGTAGGCGTGCGCGCATCCGTCTCATGTCCGCGCCGATGCAAATCTGGCTCAAAATTGGGCCAAAAATGGATCGCCATGCAGACGCAAAGCTGAGTGCGTCCGTTTGGGTCGGTGCGTTGGCCGCCTTTTGTGTCCGCGCCGACCTAAACGGACGACGGCGGACGAAATGGGTCGCCCCATTGGAGTTGCTCTCACACTTTACACGCGCGCGTCTCGGTCTCCACACGACGCCCATTCATCCATGCATCCCCCTCCCGCGCGCCAGATCAGCCACCACCAGCCCAGGCGCAGCGCGTGCTACCCAGGCCAACCCCTCCCTCCCTCTCTTCCTCCCTAGCCGCACCACGCGCGCAGACGGGCAGGAACGTACGCACGTCACATGGCGCGACTTTTGCTTTGCTTTTGCCCGTCCGGTGTAGCAGCGGGCAGCGGGCAGCCGGATCAGCTCGCAGTCGCATGGCAGCGCAGAGCAGGGGTTGGAGCGCTGTGGTCGCAGCCGCAGTTGCATGGCAGCGCAAGGTAGGGGTTGGAGCGCTGTGGTCAGTGCGCGCAGGCGCAGGAGCAAAAGGAATCCATGCATGCAATGCCATGGCTGGCCCAGCCGCACTGGTGAGCAAGGATGGGTGAACTCCAGTTGGTGGTCCCCTCCTCACTCCCCACCCCGGCCGGAGCTGCCTCCCCTCCCCTCCCTCTGTTGAGGCAAAGACACGTGTCCCTTCCCTACCAGGATGCGAACCACAACCAGTCCGGTCTGTTGTTTTTGTCAGAGACGCGGGTGGTATGTACGCGCGTTCACGTCGGCTGCTCACGCAGTTCCTTTTGTTGTTGCAGAGGACCAGATCCCAACTGCGTGGAACCAACTGCACAGGACAATTCACATGGGCGCGGCTTCATCTCCACCTCCACAGACAGCGGACAGCTGGATCAGCTAGCAAGGCGTGGCAGTTTCATCTTCGACACGTCCCTACCCTGCCTCCCGCCCTCCCACCCCACCCTCAAATTCGGTTTTTAAGGGCATGTACAATAATTCTATCTTAGGAGTGTCAGAGCAACTCCAACGGGGAGACCCAAACAGACATGGATTTTGTTCGCTTTTTGTCCGTTTGGGTCGTCCGTCCGCGCGTTTGTGTCCGCTTTTTCATATGGGTCGGTCAGTGCGCCCAACAGGACTGGACACATTTTGGATATGTTCGCATCGGCATTCGGTCGAACACCTGGTGGGCAAGCTTTGTCGTTGCCTTGTCCCACAGCTCGCCCGGCCCCACGCCCGCTAAAGCTCGTCGCGCCCGTTACAGCTCGCTAGCCCGTTTTAAATCCCCACATCCCACATGAACAAGCTCTGCAAAAAAGCACGCGAACCGAACCCACCAGCAAAGAGGAGAGAGTCGAGCACGAGGCGGTGAAAGACAAGCGAGAACGCAGCTGCCACCGGCAAGAAAGCGTAGCGTGGGAGCGGCGGCCGGCAGGCAATGGGCAACAACATCGGCGGCCGGCGTAAGGGCGCCAAGATGATGCAGCTGGACGACACCATGTTCAGGATAAGGCCGCCGACGCAGGCGAGCGCGGTGCTGCACGACCACCCGGGCTTCCAACTGCTCGAGTCGGAGCAGGTCAAGCTGATCGGCGTGCACGCGCGCCCGCTCGACCACGACGCGCTGTTCTAGCCGGGCCATCTCTACTTCCTCATTGCGCTGCCCAGCCCCACCGTGGCCCCGCGCCACGACTGGTCCGGCGCGCTCCACGTCGGCGCGCGCAAGAGGCTTGAGTCGGTCATGCTCACGTGCCGCTCCACCTCCGACCTCAACTTTCCGAGCTCGGCCGGCACCGGCACTGTGCCTTCCCTGATGTTCTCCGCCTCCGAAGGCAGGCCGGTCCAGCTCAGGATGCGCCTGCCCAAGGCACAGGTCGCCAAGCTTATGGGCGAGAGTCGCGGCGCTGCCGAGGTGGCCGCTAAGATCATGCAGCTCATAGTCGCCAACGGTGCTGTGGCGTCGGAGCAGAACCCGCTGTTCCTGCCGACGGCGGACTGGGGCACTGATGGGTTCGCGTAGACGCCAGAGCGGAGCCCGCGGTTCGTGCCAACGCCGGACTGGGGCGCCGGCAGGCTCGCGTGCTCCGGTGGTGGCAGTACGAGAGAAAAGGAGGAGAGAAAGAGGTGGTGGGATGGGTGGGTGGGCCCGTCTTGTTTGGATGACAGATGGGCCACCACTAGCATGCAGTGGACAGAGGCGGACAAGGAAGCCACAGAAAACGTCCGCTTTGTGTCCGCGTACGACCAAATGCGACCCAAATTTGAGCCAGAAATGGGTCCGCGCGGACATGAGGCGGACGCAAAATGGAAATGGGTCTCTGCGTTGGGCCACCTTTTTGTCCGCGTGGACCCAAACGGACACGGGCGGACGAAATGGGTCCTCCCCATGGAGTTGTTCTCACGTAGGATAAATGATGAGGTGGAGAGAGAGACCTTATAAAAAAGGCTTTGCCTTCTCTTATTTAAGAGAAGACAAGACGTGACCTCTTAACACAATATGTCTCATCATGTTTTTAGGAATAGGTAGTTATTGAAGATAAGGCTAAGAGATGATCCATTGTAGACTCTTTTTTTTGTCATCTCTAAATTACATGCAAGACTTAAAATACAATCATCTTATCAACCATTGTACATGTCCTAAGTGTGTTTTCTAGGTGCATTTTGTATGTGGTTTCATGAGTTATAATAACCGTTGCAAGCCATGTTTAATTAGTTGTAAAGACATTTCAGCTCTCCTTTTCCTCTATGCAGAGCCTCCCGAACCTCCGATGTTTGGCTCCTTCCTCGTGTTCACCCTCCTCCTCCTCAACCCAGCCCAATCCATGATGAGGCGACACCAACCCCCGATGCTTTCTGCTCAATTACGACAAAGGCCAATATGGGATGAACTTTCTCCTCCTAAGCCTGTGTAATAGGCGTTATCTTGAACACGAGTGTACAGTGGCGTGTCGATGTCGACAATGGCAATGAGTAGCTAGTGTACGAGGCATGGCAAAAATATGCAGGATCTATGGTTTGGTATTAGTTCGGTTGGTTGGTTCCAAACCGAAGTACTAAGATGGATGGGTGTCATTTGGGGTAAATTTGGTGCGGGTTGGTTTTCAGAAATTTATTAATGAGTTGGTTTGGAATGATTTATATGTGGATCGGTTTGAGCTTACGTGTGGTTTTCCCACACTTAATCCCGCGTCTGAGGTTACTTGTAGCACAAAAAATGGTTCTAGGAAATACAGTTTTGTGAGTCTTGTATCATGGAGTTTTGAGATAATTAATCATGAGTCTGAGGTTACTTGTAGTAGAAAAAATGGTTCTAGGAAATATAGTTTTGTGAGTCTTGTGTTATGGAGTTTTGAGATAATTACACTATTTTGCAAGAGTCAAGTGACTCGGGTATACCGGTTCGCTACCATAAAATCAACTTCCGTCAAAGTGAACTTTTTCCTTTTTGGTGAGGCCATTAATAAAACTGCTTCATACCAATAAATTTTTACTTGTGCTTTGGGGTCTCTCCCTTTGAAATATTTAGGACTCCCAGTCGCTAACACCGAAATTAGAAAGAAACTTTGGAAAAACATGACTGAGAAAATTGAGAAGAGATGTGCATGTTGGTGGGGGAGGTTACTAAATATTGCAGGGAGAGTTACTCTTGTACAATCCTGCTTAACTAATATTCCTATATACATGATGTCCTTCTATCCTCTTCCAGCTGGAGTAAGGAAGAAAGCAGATTTTTTTTCAGATCTAGGTTGGTATGGCAGACTGATATTCATAAAAGAAATATCATTTAGTAAGTTAGGATATTATCAGAGGAAAATACATTGGGAATAAGTGCATTTCTGGTATTATTCATAGGAATGGGGACTCTCAATTTTGGTCTAGTCTTTTAAAAGTTAGAGATATTTTTCACCAACATGTTAAAAAAAGCTTAGGGATGGATGCAATACCATATTTCGGGAAGACTGATGGGTGGGGGATAAACCCTTGAAAGATTCTTATCCAAACCTATATTTCATTAGTAATGATCATGGCATTTCGGTTAAAAATGCTATTGAAAAAGGATGATATAACTTCTCTTTCAGAAGAAGCCTTTGTGGGGAATCTATCCCTCTACGGTAAAGCATGAAATCCAGATGTGAAGAGATACTTATGTATGGTGGCAAGGACAAATCAATGTGGATGGTTTCCCATAGAAATTCACTATTAAATCCGTCTACCCACATCTGTTTAAGAGTGGCAATAGTTTCCCATAGAAATTTCTGTGGAAAGTTAAAGTTCCAGCAAATCAAAATTTTCTTGTGGCTGGTTAACAGGAAAAGCATCTTGACTAGAGACAATTTGCTTAAGAGGTCTGGAAAGGGGATAAAAACTGTGTGCTATGTGGTAACGATGAAAGTATTGATCATTTGTTTTTCTATTGTTGAGTTTCTAGATTGATTTGGAATTTGATTAAACGTGCTTTCAATTTCCATTCCATACCAGCTGATACGAGAGACTACTTTGGTAGGTGGTTAAACGGCTTTCCGAAAAATGATAAGAAACCGATAGTAGTTGGTACCTCTGCCTTGCTCTGGGTTGTGCGAAAATGTAGAAATGACATTATATTCAACAGAAAAAGGATCAATTATCCTATGCGTATGATAAAGCTAATCTGCTCCTGGATTGCTGATTGGTCTATCTTGCAGACAAAGTACCCAGATGCAAAGTTCCTAACGGTGGGAGCAAATTTAATCGAGCAGGTGGCAAGTGAGATCTACAGGGCTGCTCAAGGCTGGCGTTTCGGAGTACTCAGATTGACCTGAACAGGCGGTGGCCCTTCTGGTGCTCTTCTTTTGTGTAGATTGCTAGTGCTGCAGTTGATGTTGGAATGATCTTTTACCTCTCTCATGATCCAGAGAGGTGCCCTGATGGTTGTTCCTAGTTAGATAATTTGACCATGAGAACTCGATCGCTTTAAGCCTTGTAATAACTAGATATTTTATCTTTCGTGCTGTAGTTGATAGTTTGGATGTTGTTCGAACTTGGTTGATTTCTATAAATGAAATCAGGGGGGCCCCCTCCCTCTTTTGCTCGAAAAAAACGGGTTTGCTACCCTATCTCTGTGTCTCTTCTCGACCCACCCCCATTCCTCTCCCCCCAAGCTCCACCTACAACCCTAATGTCTAGCCACAACCAGACATCGCCCGTCTCACCTCCTCGAGAAACCAAGGCACATTGTCAATATTTATGCAATGGTTTGTCAATTGCATCATTTTTAAAATAACTGTTTAAAAGTTTCATTAAAATATGTTTCTCTGCCATTCAATAAGAACCGTTTCCCTAATTGATCTTAAGCCATAAGGGCATATACAATGGTACTATCTTAGGAGTGTCACGTAGGATAAATGATGAGGTGGAGGAAAGAGAACTCATAAGAAAAGGTTTGTCTTCTCTTATTTAAGAGAAGACAAATAAGAGAAGACAAGACATGATCTCTTAGCATAATATGTCTTACCATGTTTTTAAAAATATTTAGTTATTGAAGATGAGGCTAAAAGATGACCCATTGTAGATAATTTTTTTGTTTAGCTTATCAACAATTGTACATGCCCTAAGAAATCCGCAAAAATGTTCGACGTCAAAACAATACGCTTGATCAACACTAGCACATATGTCCGTGCGTTGCACCGGGAGAAAGGAATAGATGTGCATTTAAATTTCTATAAAACAACTTGTGCATTTAGATTTTAGTTGAGCTTTTTTCTTCTTCTTGTTTCTACGGTTACTTTTTGAGTTTTTTCCAGTTTCTTTTTCTTTGTCATTTTTCTTTTGTTGTTTACTTTTGTAAAATAATTATGTTTTTTTTTCTAAATTAAGATATTCCAAAAAAAATTCATATACTTTTAAAAATTCGTGAATGTTTTTGGAAGTTCATGAGCTATTTGTTATTTTACCAAAAAAACAAAAGAAAAAGGAAAATGGACGGTTTCCCCCTATTATTAAACCAACAGGCAACAACAAAAAAACTAGGATGAAGAAAAAACAGCAACAAACCAGGCCGAGTGAGCATGCGGGGCCGACAAATGTACATGGTGAGATTACTGAGCCAGGGCCCACATGCGATACTTGTGCAGTTTTGCCTTTCAAATCTTTATTAATTTGCATTTATTAGGAAAATTTAAAAATATTGTATAAAGAGATAAAACCCTAATTTATCAGAATTAGTATTTGCTTTGTAATGGAGCATGGATTGTTGCAATGCTAATTTCAAAATGAGGTGTCGCGTTAAAATTAGAATACGAATGTTTGGTTTTTCTTCTGTTGCAACATACCGTCATATTTACTAGTACCACTTATAAATATATTAAGTACAAAAGAATAATACATGATCTTTAGTTTGTACCTGAGTTGCAACAAGTGCGCCTATTTGTTTTTTTTACATCGTCCATATCCGTACGAACTAAGAGATTTCTCCACAAGACAATATAACAGACTATTCTATGACACTGAATAATAAAGAAGTTTATACATGGAAATAAAATCTGAAGTATTTGTTCACTATAGATCATCTCTTCAGAAAATGTTTCATGATATGGACACAGAACTTTACATCCACTCTGAATTGATTCCTGTAGTTTGCAAAAGACAGAAAAGAGAGGGAGAGAGGTGGGCGTGGGCAGAAAGTTGATGCGGCTTTCCGCGTGTGCAAAATCAGGATGATGTGGAAGCCAAGTGCTAGACTATGTAGCATTTCATATTACTATATTAGTAGTTTTTGCTTTCCGTTGATTGGTATATACGGTCGTGATTATGTCTTATGATCAATTTTCAGTGTAGCGAAGAAATGTAGATTGCCAATTGTCACTGTAGTGTGAACAACTTGCCATCTTTAGTGTAATTGATATTAGTAGTTCCATTCTGATGATTGATATATAGGTTTTATGGTCACTTTTCAGTGGCACGGCTAAAATGTAAATTGCCAGCAGTCACTCTAGTGTCAGCAACTTGTCATCTTTCTTCAGAAAAAGTTTGATCCTATATGTACAGAACTTGGTATGTACTACTCTTTGTTTCTTCAGGAACATGGTGCCTGTGCCATTCATCATCCTCTACCTGAAGAAACTCACAACTTTCCTCTCGCAAAGTGCTTGGGCGACCCGGATAATGGACCTCCTCTTCAAGCGGGCGCGATGGAAGGCTGCACCCATCAAGGAGTTCCAGACTTGCAGTGGCTCGGGCTGATCCTGTTGGTCGTTGTTCCATTTGCAGGCACTGAAGCATCGACCGGCGCCATCAACGTGTCCGTGCTGGGCATGCCCTTCTGGTCAGGCTTGTCGGCCAACTTGGTGCGAGTGGTTCTTGCAGGGTTGCTGGTAAATTTGTTCATGAACCTCGGTCTGTGATAACTACAAGATGGAAGTTTCACTGCCATAAATACAGTACAGTAGATATCCATGCTAGTAGAAAAGTAGAATGGGGATAATACGGTGCAGTAGTTTGTAACAACATTTGAGAAGATGTTGTGCTCCGTTCCGTCTGAAAAAAGGAAGGAAGAAGGTGCGGCTGGTGAGCACTGGCATGTAGTACAAGTGCCTCCCTCGGTACTAGATGCTTTTTAAAAAGAGAGACCCGAAAGAATAAAAACCGTTCCACAGGAATGAAATTACCAAGGCCAAGGGAAGCGAGCGAGGCAGGGAAGATGGTACAGTAAAACAAAAGGCAGCGGCACTGTGAAAATTTTCTTGGTTGGAAAAGAAGATGGATGCTTTTTTATATCGCCACGCCAGGCCACTCCACGAGTGGTAGCAGTACCTCCCTCCCCTGGTCATGGTCGTGTGTGTTCCGGGGGCACCAAGCTTTAGCACCAGGCCTGCGTCGCGATTCTGCCCACCACCCCCTCCTCTGTCGCCTGCCTGCCTGGCTGCCTGCCTGCGTGTTATCCAATCCGGATGGAAGCTAAAAGTTGGTGCGGACTGCGGAGAGAGCGAAAGGGATGCACGGCAACGGCAATGCCCGTCGCCAATGGCCGATCAAGAAGGGACCAGTTGCGAATCATCTGCTGCATGCATGCATGCATGCAACGCCACGGCTGGCCCTCCCTTACCTTATCCTCTTTCTCCTTCACTCGGTCTCCAGTACTAGTGCCATTCACCAGCTGCTTTGCCAGAGCCGGTTGAACCTTGGATCCGTGTGCCTCAGATCCGCCTAGCTGCGGTGCATGCGCCGACGGACGCAGTGCAGGTGATACGCGCGTGCGTGCCGGCGGCCGTTACGTTCCACTACCACCGTCCGTTGTTGCAGTGGCACACGATCGGTTTCGTCCACTTGCAATCCCACCGGCGCGCGCATGATTCCATCCCTCCCGTTCCGTGTAGGCGCGCGCATGCTACCCGGCGCGGCGCCAGATCAACCAGCAGACCGCGGAGCGCGTACGATCCACGCCACCCCTCTCTCTCGCTCCCTGTCCCTGGCCACGCCGCGCGCGCAAGGGCAGGAACGTAGGCGCGGCATCCCACACTTTCGCTTTGCTTTGCTTTGCGCGCGCAGCCGGATCAGTTCGCAGGACAAGGCAGGGCATGGGTTGTTGTGGTTAGACGCGGAGGCGGCGAGTTTCAGTGCTTTGACTTTTTCGACTTGATCAATAAGTGACCCTGGAAATCTAGATCTAACCCCTCGCTAGGGTCAACGGCGATAAGATACAACAGTCTACCGTCAAGACCCCTGACCGTAGGCTATTTATCCATTTACCGTTTTGCGCATCGAGATGCCTCCAGGACCAGAGGCTCCTTTGATCCCTCCAAGTAGTTTTAGTCTTTTAGACAAACAAAAAAAACTATGATTTTCATGCATTTTTTTTTGGCACAAGATGAACCTGTTCATCTATGGTTTTAAGTTTTTCTGATTTTAGGTTTATTTGGAATGATGGATGTGTTGAAGATGAACCCTAGTTCATACTGTAGTAACTAGTTATGTTGATTCTACCTAGTTTGGAGATGAACCCAAGTTCGTATTATAGCTTTTTTAAATTAATCATTGATGTTTGATAAAATATGATTGATGTTGGTTCAATACGATTGATGATGGAATGTGTTGGTTATAGCTTATTTCAATGCTGATTATAGCTTTATTTAGTCCAATGTTGATAAATGTTTCATACGTATATTTCAATTGTTGATGATGAATTAATGTTGTTGAATGAACGATGTTGATATTTGATGATTGAATGTTGTTGATATTAGTTTATTATATTTTTTTTAACTTTAGTTTGTACTATATTAGTGTATTATATGCGTCGTATAGAATGAATGTTGATAACTAAATGTTGTTTTTAACTGTTATAGGAGGACCCTTGATCCGAATATCAGCACTAAGTACACCATGCTTGACCCTGCGTTCGACAACAGTCACCGGGCACATTTTATCAAGAATGAAGTGGTAATAACTATTATCATGTTTTTGCAAAAACTGGCTTTTAGAAAGTAAGTTATTAACAATTTGCATCTAAATTTTGGCAGATGCTACCACCATTGCATACGAGGGGTCACACGAAGGCCTGCCAGATCCGATACGACCCCTGCTTCGAGGCGTACTTCAGGAGAGTTAGGTTGCTGCCATTTGTGCTTCAGTTCAAGCGTGCGCCGCCGACGCTCGTCCACTCAGCTCTCACATCCTTGGTGGACGTTGGCGACCCGAGACACACAGTTTTCATTTCCCATGTGGTGAGATGATGATAACCCTCGAGGACTTCGGCATGATCACAACCCCACCGCTCTAGGGTCGGGCTATCATTGGGCGAGAGGAGATAAACATTTGGCGGGAGAGGGTTGTCGCCATCATCTATGATTGCCCCGCCTCTATTCGTGATGAGGTTCACGACCTGGTGGATAACCGAACATCCGGTATACCACCAATGTGGCTCCATGCCAACCGGTCCGGATGCCCGCAAGATGCTGACGTGCGGACTGTGGAGTAGTATGCGAGAGCCTACTTGTGGCATCTCCTGACATGCTATTCGGGGACACTGCCATATGGTTATATCTGGACTTCTTGGCCGACTGGGACGCAAGGTACACCTGGGGTCTGCCGGCCTCGTGTACCTATACCGTTCGGTAAGAAGCTATCTCAATATTCGTTTATGGATGCATGTATGCTTTTGTGAATTGTGTCATGTAATCATGAGTTGGCACATGTAGCTGGACGACACATGTCAAAGGACCGGATTACCTCCGGTTTGTCTGGATGTGTGTGGGCCCTCTCGATTTGGATGTGGGAGTGGCTATCGGTGGGTCGTCCTGAGAAAGTTACTTGGCATCCATGGACAGATTATGGTGAAGGAGGTGACAATACTCGACACTTGACCATCACATACTCTTTGAACAGGGTTAAAGTCTTTACAGACAAGGCCATCGCGTTGTACAAGGCCTTCATCAACGAGCTAGACAACCTGGCATATCACTAGGGATTTTTTTTCAAAACTAGCGTTAATATTTTTTTAACTTTGAAAACAGGTGGCCCAGTTGAACAAAAACCAGAACTGGACCCCTGTCGGCCGCCACTGGGCCGACCGGGGGCCCGTCAGCCTCCACTTGGCCGACCAGGGGCCCGTGAGCCTCCACCGCGCCGATCGCCCACCCGTCGGTCGGCACCTGGCCGAGTGCCCACCCGTCGGTCGGCAGTAGGCCGACAGGCCCGTGGATAAGGCCGACGCGGCCGGGTCTTTTCTTCCTCCTCCAGCTCCTCTTTTGCTCATATTTCGCCTAAATTTCCCCCCTCTTGATCTACCATTCCCTCCGGCCATTTCACGTTTCAATCCGATGAAACGGTAGATCGGGTTGTTCTCCCCCGACCGACGGTTTTCTTTTTTAAAACGGGGTATTGGTTTGTTCGTTTGGAGGAGAAAAGGGTGTGGTGGTGGAGTCGTCAATGGTGAGAGTGTGGAGTGGTTTATAGGAAGAAGAAGGTGGAGAGGAAGAAGAAGTGCATTCACGCGTCGAAGGTATATTTTTTGCTGTTAGTTTTTGTTTTTTCCGGTATTTTTTTAATAATCGTAAAATTAGTTTATGTTTTTCAAGCGTACTGAATTTAGTTTTAGTTAGTCGGTTTATTTAGTGGAGTTATATGACTATCGTATTAGTTAGTGGAGGTATATTAGTGTTGTTTTAGTTACTAGGTTTAGTTAGTCGGAGTGTAGGTTTAGCTAGTCGTAATGTACGTTTAGTTAGTCGGAGTGGAGGTACATTTTAGTGTATTTTTTTTAGAATCTGCAGATGCATTGTAGTGTATATTTTTATTTTACTGTCGATTTATTCGTTGGGAATACTAAGAAGCTGGCAATGTGGTGACAGGTTAAAATGTCTGAGTCCGTAAATTTGACCGTGTATTACGGCCCTGGCAATGTTCGATATAATGAGTTGGGCGTTGATCTTAGCGAGTTTAAAACAGGCGAGATGACACTTTCAGACCCGGACAGAGTGGACATTAGGCAGTTGAAGCATTGGTTGACCACTAGTTTTGGCCTCGATCCACCAATTCCTGTAAAAATGTCAACTGGTATTTGATTCCGATAGAGAGGAGCCATCATTGGTTGTCTCTGTTAAGTCGTTGCAGAGACCGAAGAATCCATCCTTATGCCCTAGTGCAACTAGTGGCGAAGGAGGAGAACATCATCTCGCCAACCGTGGGGTATGATCCAGGCCAGAGTAGTCAAGTGGCTAATGAGATTTATGTATCCGGGTCACAGCCAACGGATGTGAATAATACTCAAGCCGGCAATGATACTCAAGCTGCCGGTTAGAGTATTCAAACGGTAGTACTAGCTGCCTCTGGTGTTGCTGATGCGGATGAGGAAGGTGAGGAAATGCAGAGGGTGATGGAGGCAGAGGACGAGGATGGGATTGTAGAGGAACTTGATTCTGAAAATTCCGAGGATGAGGAGGAGGTACCAAATCCTGCTGCCTAGGAGCATGACATATCGGACGGCTTTGCTGTCAACGATGGCCAGGAGACTCCATGGCAATATAATCTGAATCAAGTCCAGATCGGGGCTATGTTTGACACGAAGAAGAAAATGAAGTATGCGGTGATAAAGTGGGCTATGTCTACGCAGAGGGTATTCCGGACACACATATCTAGTCAAACAAAATATACCGTCAAGTGTGTTGAATCAAGTTGTCCTGCGAAGGTGCACGCCCACGTGCCAAAGTATCACATCCACTGGGTTGTGACAAATGTTGTACCGCATAATTGTGTTAGGAAAAACTTGTTGGTTCGTCATCCAAACCTTACTTCAACTCTCATAGCGCAACTCATGTATACTGAGATAGTAAGAAGAAAGATATGGAAGCAAAACACATCCAGACATCAGTGAAGGTCAGATGGAAGTATGACATTACATATGGGAAGGCTTGGAGAGCTAAGCAGAAGGCGATGGAGGAGAGGTTTGGGTTTTTTTTTTGACTGCTATGATAATGTTGTCCGTCTCCTTGACATACTGAAGGAGAGGAATCCTGACACTTATGTTAACATTCAGCACACGAGGTTGGAAAGCATACCGGATTACAAGGTGTTCAACGGGTATTCTTCTCTTTTGGCATGTGCATAGAAGCTTTCAGGCATTGTCCTCGAGTGATGTTTGTGGATGGTACGTTCCTGATTGGACAATACAAAGGGCAAATCCTTACTGCTATTGGTGTGGACGGGAACAACCAAATCATACCACTAGCCATGGCATTTGTGGAGGGTGAGAACTTTCCGAGCTGAGTATGGTTCTTCCGTCAAATTAAAATTGCGATCGTGAAGGAAAGACCAAATGTGTGTCTCATTCATGAGAGACATGCTGGTATATTGAAGGCCGTGAAAACACTGAGTAATCCAAGTGCTGCCGAGCAAACACCTTGGAAGGACTTGCAAAGCCGGTGGTGCATGCGGCATTTAGGTGCTAATTTTTACTCACAGTTCAAGAACAAACGGTTGATGAACTTGTTCAAGAAGTTATGCAAGCAGAACCAGCGGCGCAAATACGATTTTATTTGGTCGAAACTAGATGAGTTCACTAAGAAGAAGGTCGTTGCTAGGAAGAAAATGGAAAAAGACCAAGTTAAATTAACAGCACTCCTTGCGGAGATGGAGGGGCCAGTAGGTCTTTGTGACTTGCCAGCAATTGACCCTCCCAATACGAAGAGAAAGAAGGGCAGGGCAATAAAGAATTTTTCTGAGTGGATAGAGAAAGAGCCTCCAATTAATTGGTCTTTGCTGCATGACACCCATGGAGCTAGGTATGGCCACATGACAACCAATCTTGCAGAGATATATAACTTTGTTTTCAGAGGGAATAGAGCATTGCCACTGACATCTATTGTGGAGGGTGTATTCCATGGCACTGTGAGGTATTTCAGAGAAAGACATGAGTTGGCAAGGAAGCATACTGAAGTTAATCAAAACACTCCTTACTGCAGCCGTGTCATGGAGTATATGGCTGAGAAGATAGAGAAAGCCAAGAAGCACACCGTCACACTCATAGGTAATCAGGAAAGGAGGTATGAGGTTCAGATTCCTACTGATGGTTTAACTTCTGCAAATGAGGTGAAGACGCATGAGGTTACAATTGGAGCAAAATTTTATCCAACTTGTGAGTGTACATGCAACAAGCCGCAGTTGTTGCACCTGCCTTGCTCACATGTGTTGGCTACCTGTGGGCAGATTCAGTTGGACGCTATATCCTTCGTGTCTCCGTACTATTCAAAGGAGGCAGTACTCAATGTCTGGATAGGTGAGATGACATGGTTCAGAGTTGTCGGCAATTTCAACAAGGTAAACGATGCCGATAGAGTTTACATTCCGGATCCAGAACTACGGCGAACTAGCAGGGGCAGGCGTAAGGTAAAGCGCATCCGAAATGATATGGACCAATCTGAAGCTGGTGGAGCAACCAGGCAATGTTTGCTCTGCGCGGCGTATGGGCATAGGATGAAATATTGCCCCACACTGAAGAAAGACGGTGCTTCCACATTGACGAGTGCTTCCGCATCGACGACTGCAACAACAGTTGCAACAACAGTTGCAAGAGGAGGTCCTGGCAGTCGTGGTGGACGTGGCTCTCGAGGCCGTAAGGGCGGACGACGAATGAATAACTCAGAAGCGACATAACCTGTGGGACTATGTTTGTATTTGTACTATGTGGGACTATGTTTTTAATTTGTAATATATCAGACTATGTTTGTATTTGTACTATGTTTTTAATTTGTAATATGTGGGACTATGTTTTTATTTGTAATACGTGGGACTATGTTTTTAATTTGTAATATGTCGGACTATGTTTTTTTTGTAATATGTGTGCACTATGTTTTTACCCGTAGTATGTGAGACTATGTTTTTATGACTTTCGGATATTAAGTTTGTATTTTTATTGCAGATATGGCTTCGTATCCGATGCTTAATGCTGATATCGATAGAGGGCACCAAGGCGCACTTACTGAATAGAGCACGAACTTAGACGTGTTGATTACTCGCACCCCAAAGTCTAACTGGATGATACACCCTGCATGGATTGATAGGTATGTATCGGCACAATCACCTAGTACGTTCGACATCGTTTTGATAGAAGCTAATTGTAAGATACATTCTGTTCATTTTGTAGGCTCCGGCGCCGCCGTCCGTGCTTCCTCAACTCAGGCCGCTGCATCACCCTGTTCACGTCAGAGTCTCTTCCGTCGCTGTCTCCGCCTCCGGTAAGTCCTCCTTCCCGTAGCGTAGTCCGGTAGCAGATAGGGTTTCGCCGGTTGGACCTCCGCCGTGTGTTTTGTTCGCCGGCGTGGCCTCACAGCCAAGTCTTGGGCCCGGCCGCGCATTCCTTTAGGCCGCGTTGTTTCCACCGCCACCACACGTGGCCCGCCCGTGCGCAATGAGCGGCCGGTTAGGGCCGTAGGCCATTTTTCACTTCTTGGTGTTCTTCGACTAGGTCATCGTAGAACCTCTTTTTTCAGCTTCGGTAGATCCAAAATCTTTGCAATGTTTTGTGAAACTTGTTTGTCCGGGTCTTGATGACGTCCGGCTCATATATCCATCGTAAGTCGCTAGACTCCCTCTGGCTCTTTATCAGCCAGACCCCTTAGAGCCTTTAATTTTTAGAACCCTGTAATTTGCAAGCCGCCATTGCTATCTGCCTTTGTTAATTAGTCGCCATTTTCTTCTTGTATAGTACTTTTAAGCCGCCAGGATGACACGTGCCACCAATTCCTGCAATTGGGTTGGCTCCTGCATAACCAAGGAATACCTGTCTGAGCTAGTAGCCGGTGGCACCCTTCCTCCGAAGGATGTGATCGGCTGGCGGGTTCCAGGTGATGAGACCCGCCTCGCCCCCAAGGAAGGAGAGATCATAGTCTTTGCGGATCATATCGAACGAGGATTCATGCCACCCGGGTCAAAATTCTTCCGTAATATTCTGCACTGGTACAAGCTGCATCCCTAAGACCTGGCACCAAAATCCGTGTCAAACATTTGCCACTTTCAAGTTCTCTGCGAGGCATACCTTAGGTCAAGGCCCTTGGTCAGATTCTTTAGAGAGTTCTTCTACGCCAACCGCCAGACCGAATGCAAGGGCGGGCCAAGCTTGGAACTTGGAGGAATCACCATCCAGCACCGGAGGGGTATCACTTTCCCGGCTATCCAAATGCCCAGCCACCCCAAGGACTGGAACAAGACGTGGTTCTATTGCAAGGACACGTCCCCTGAGACGGAGCATCGCCTGCCGGGTTACCGCCCTTCCCGGCTCTCTACTGACACTTCACTACTCGATCGGCTCTCAGCTGCCAACCGTGCTAAATACAAGAAGCCCCGCACCAGAGTGAAGGCTCTCCTGGCCAACGGCCTCATCGGAATGGATCTCATCCGCTGCTGGATACAATGGCGGATCATGCCTCTGAGTCTCCGGGACCGGCTCATGTGTGAGTACCCAGGAAAGTATGACAAGGAGCTGTGCTCCAGCGCCACTACCTTGACTGAGAATGACGTTTGTATGTCTGTCCGAAGTCTTGTGCACGAGTCCTCCGGCTCATGCAGCACCATCGGTCTAGCGCCCTTCTGCGCAAAAAACCCGGCACCTCTTGTAAGTATTTTACCTTTTTCCGTCTACTGCATGTTTATATACTTCTTTTCCAAAGCTTTATATCCTTCCTCCGGCTCAATTTGCACAGGCTGACTCCGACTTCTGGAAGAAGGAATACGTTCCTCCTCCAAAAACAACCAAGAAGAAGGTCGCCGCCAAGAAGCAAAAGAAAGCGGCTCTTCAAGAAAACTGGCTCGAACCCCCGGCCTCTTCAGAGTCGGAGGTAAGATCTTTCAATTCTACTTACTTAACTCTTATCTTGTCGGCTCTTTAAAAATATCTTTCCGTATCTCACAGGATGAAGCAGAAACTAGCCACGCCAACGCTCCTGAGGTAACTTACCTGTCCTCCGACTCAGATTATTTCTTCCGAAAGCCGCGGCGGGTCGTTAGATAATTTGCTCTATCTCACCCTCTCGCTCATCTGACTCCCGATTTCCTTTTAAAAAAGCAACAGCAAGTTGAACGACGTCAGACCCGGAGCGTCGGCTCTACAGAGCTTGCATCTGGGCTGCCAAACTCGCCGGCTCCCAAGAAGCGGCCTGCAGAGGTTAATATCTGTACTTCTCTTTTTCGCTCCTCCTCATATCCAAGTATCTTATCATTTCCGTGTCTTGCTTTTTCAGGAGACGCCTTCTTCGGGCGACTCTTAAGCATCAGTCATCCCCCCACCAAAGATCAATCCTCTGTAAGTATTAAAATATCCGGATGTCTAGATGAAATATCAATCTCTTTTAAGTGCCGACTCTTTACTTTGCAGTGCTTAGGCGAAACGCCGCAAGACCCATCAATCTTCTTCCGGCCCTGCCGTTGATCATCAGGAGCCTGAACAGCCGGCCCCGACTCAACCGGATGTTGAACAGCCGGAGGAGACCCCAGCGGAAGAGGAAGCTCCACCAACGGCTTCTACTGAGCCGGCAGCAGATGATGTTATCATGGAACACTCCGCCGCTGCTCCTTCGAAGCCGGTTACACCCGTCAGGACCCCTGCGACTCCGGATGTTATCATCACCGGGTCTGCTCAGAAGGCGCCTTCACCAGCGCATGTTTTGACCCGACACATCGAGCCGTCTAAAGCTTCACGGAAACTTCAGTTTAGCTCATCGTATGAGAAGATGACAGCCGAAGAACTCCACTCCGGCTACCTTAACCGGGTTAACACCAGCCGAGACTTGGAACTTCAGCTGGTCAATATGATGAAAGGAAAATAAGAGGTATGTTACCTTTCCTTTAGCCATAACCTTCCCCAGCCCCCAAGAGCCGGATTTAATCTTAATATAGAATTGAATTCGGGTCTTCGTTGAAGGTTTATGCAGAAAATACACTTGCATGAATATTGCAACACTTATATACTGCCAAATACAGCCCCCAAGGACCGGCTCAAATTTATTTGAACCAGAACTTTTGAGAAAAAAGTACCATAGTGTAGCCCCCAAGGGTCGGCTCAAATTTATTTGAGTCGGGACTTTCATAGTTTGAGCAAAAGCGTAGTGTAGCCCCCAAGGGCCGGCTCAAATTTATTTGAGCCGGGACTGTAGGTGTGAACAGATCAAATATACATTAGCCCCCAAGTGTCAAATATATTGCTTGCAATCTGTTTGAGACTTGTAGAATTTGAACTGTGAACCCTTATGCATACGAATACTCTTGTTTCTGCAATAACTGATACTTTGCCGTTGACATGCATAGGACGCTCTGAACACCGTCGGCTCTCAGCTGGCGGATCTAAGAAACAACCTGGCAGCTCAACAGGAAGCACGAAGCCTTGCTGATGAGAAGTGCCGGCTCTTAGCCGAAGAATTAGCCAAAATCACCGCCGAGCTAACAACTGTGAAAGCAGCAGCCGAGTCAGAAAAAGCTGCATTGGTCAAACGGGCAGATGATGCCGATCAGCGGCTCATCGCCGTTGCTGAGGAGCTTCAAGGGCTCAAACGGCACATCGCTAAGATGTCTGCCGCCTTATTTGGTAAGTCAACCTTTCCTGCACTCCTCACTTAACGTCTTTGATGAAAGAACTAACAACTGACCCGCCTCCTCCAGCTTATGTAGGACCTTTGAGCCGGTAACTTGCAGACGACAACATCCTGTCGCTGAAGGCTGTTTACACCTTCATTGAACAACTGTATTGCGGTGCAATGTTCACCATTAAAAGCATACAGTACAAGGAGAGAATCCCCAAGACCCTGAAAGAGGTGTTAGGGCTGCTCTTAACGTTACCCAAACAAATCCAAGAGCCGAAGAAGTCGGCATTTCGCTCTGGAGCCGTCGCGGGCTTGAGCCGGGCCATGGCCTTCGCGCCGGATCTCACAGCAGAGGAGATGATGGGTGGTTATCCTTCAAAGAAGGTGGACGGCTCAAAATTCTCTGATGAAGATTACTACAAAGTTGTCAAGGACTCTCGTTATCTGGCGTCTGTAATGGCTGACGAGGCGGAGGATGATTTAAAGAGCCACCAAGCCGCGTATGACCAGGAAGATAAACGGATTCGTGGGCCTCTTTACGAGGCTCAAAATCTAATACCCGCCCGTAGCAAAGATATCTTCCCTGGTGAGCTTAACGTCGCGCCTTTCTTTGAAGGGTCATTTGATGCCGTCTCTAACTGCAACTGGGAACTCGACAATCTTCAGATCCGAACCACGGAAGACCCGGAGCAGGATAAGCCGGCCGAGTGCCGAACCTTGTACTAGTCCGAGCAAGTATTGGATTCTTGTAATTACCCGCCCATGGCGGTTTAAAACTTTGTTAGAAATATCGTCTGTTCCTTCTGAGAACATCTTTTGTAACAGCCCTTTAATATCGAAATGCATTTGCTGGCTGTTTACCTTATAGCATTGTTAAACCTTCCTTCTCAGCTCTGTACTTCCAACTTTGATAAACTTGTCAACGATTCATGTGAGATATTTGGAAATCTTCAGAGCTCTTTTAGAGCCGGATAGCGCCTCCATTAGTAATCAGCCCTCATGCATAAAACGCAGCTGTTGATAAACCAACACGTAATCTTTCTGAGACGTGTGTCCTTCACCCGGACCCATTAGAGCCGGGAAGTTTCTCCATCATCCGGACCATTATGACTCCTTCTGTTATAATAAAAAGTCATGGAAGAGCCGGCTGCCATAGGATAAAGTAAGCTACACCTGACGGTAGGAAGCCTCTATGTGACAACTACGACTGTTAAGAATTTTAAAGCGGCCTACAACCGGCTTTATGAAGGGTGACATAAGCTGTACCCGAAGGCAAGAAGCCTTCTCCAATCAGCCAATGTTGAATAGGGCCGGCTGCCGATGGTATTATGTAAGCTATACCTTATGGCAAGAAGCATCCATTCGACATCCGCGACTAGTAATTGTACTAGCCGGCTGCGTGAAGGGTTTATGTAGGCTATACCCAAGGGCAAGAAGCCTCCTTCCGCAACTATTTTTGGCGTAAACGCCGGTTGTTAGGGTGAGATAAGCGAACCCGTCGGTAAGAAGCCCCCTTCGACAACCGCGGTTAATAAGTAACCGAAAGTGGCATAAAGCCGACCATTAGGGTGAGATAAGCGATACCTGTCGGTAAGAAGCCCCCTTCGATGGCCGCAGTTGATAAACAACTGGAATTTAATGTACACGCTGCTGCCTTAGGGGAATTTTTTAAGCTATACCAAAGGTAAGAAGCCTCCATCAGCAACAATGCTTAATGTACTCAAACTATGCATCGTACCAGTTCAGGGTCTCTAAAGCGAGATTGGCCGTCAACTATGTGAGCCGGCTCAGGGTCTTTAAGGCGAGATTGACTGATAAGAGCTTTAATTGTTTTACCTTACAACAGTTCAGGGTCTCTAAAGCAAGATTGACTGGTAAGAATAACATCAGTTCAGGGTCTCTAAAACGAGATTGACCGTCAACTATGTGAGCCGGCTCAGGGTCTCTAAGGCGAGATTGACTGGAATAAATTCAATTTGGCACTTTAACGGGTTCAGGGTCTCAAAAGAGACTAACCGGCAAGACCTTGGCGGGTCACAGAACCGCAAGAACCGCAAATTTGCTGGTACTGAAGAATTTTCATCCTTAGATCATAAAGATACACGTAAGAGCCAGAGCTCGAGTCTTTGGTAGTAGTACTATTCTATATGATATGTACAATGATAACGGATCTGCATCATCCCTTAAGTATAATATGGCCGCAAGTGTGCCACGTTCCACGGCCGCAAAGTCTCCTGACCCGCCGTATTCGACTCATCATGAATATCAATGAGATAGTATGACCCGTTGTTGAGGTTTCTGCTAACCACAAAGGGCCCTTCCCATGGCGGTGAGAGCTTATGCATCCCAGTTTGGTCTTGAATAAGCCGGAGCACCAGGTCACCTTCCTGGAACGTCCGGGTCTTCACCCTGCGGCTATGATAGCGTCGCAGGTCTTGCTGGTAAATTGCTGATCTGGCCGCTGCTAACTCTCGTGCTTCGTCCAAGGCATCCAACGCATCTTGACGTGCCAGCTCATTGTCCGTCTCAACATAAGATGTCACTCTTGGTGAATCATGCCAGATGTCGCTGGGTAGAACCGCCTCAGCTCCGTATACCATGAAAAAAGGTGTAAAACCTGTAGACCTGTTAGGTGTAGTCCGGATGCTCCATAAGACGGAAGGCAACTCATCAACCCAACACCCGGGCGTCCTTTGCAAAGGGTCCATGAGCCGAGGTTTAACCCCTCGCAGGATTTCCTGATTAGCTCGCTCGGCCTGGCCATTGGACTGTGGATGTGCCACGGCTGAAACATCAAGCCGGATATGCTCCTTTTCACAGAACACCTTCACAGCCCCCTTAGACAAATTTGTACCATTATCAGTGATAATACTGTGTGGATAGCCAAAACAATAGATCAATGACTTGATAAACTCAACCGCTGTAGTCGCATCACACTTGCTTACTGGCTCAGCCTCCACCCATTTGGTAAACTTGTCAACCGCCACCAAGAGGTGCGTTTTCTTATCTTTGGACCTCTTGAAAGGTCCTACCATATCAATCCCCCAGACCGCAAACGGCCAGGTGATAGGTATCATCCTTAACTCTTGAGCCGGAATATGAGCACGGCCAAATTTCTGACAAGCATCACACTTACGGACCAGGTTCTCTGCATCCTTGTGAGCCGTCAACCAGAAGAAACCATGCCGAAAAGCTTTGGCCACTACAGATCTTGACCCGACATGATGCCCACATTCACCAGCATGAATTTCACCTAAGATCTGCTAGCCTTCCTCTGGTGATACACAGCGTTGGAGAACACCTGTCACACTGCATTTGTGTAACTCACCATTGATAGTTGTCATGGATTTGGAACGGCGAACGATCTCCCGAGCCTGGCTCTCGTCATCCGGCAACTCGCCGCGCGTCAAGTACGCTAAATAAGGAGTAGTCTAATCTAGAATAACATGTAGAGCCGCCACTAGAGCCGCCTCTGGGTCAGGAATTCCCAGATCCTCCTCAGAAGGCATCTTGACGGTCGGGTGATATAACACATCGAGAAAAACATTAGGCAGCACCGGCTTACGCTGAGACCCGAGTCATGATAATGCATCAGCCGCCTCGTTCCGTCGTCGATCAATGTGATCCACCTGATATCCTTTGAAATGACCTGCAACAATATCAACCGCCTGTCGATAAGCCGCCATTCATGGGTCTTTAGAATCCCAAGTACCTGAAACTTGCTGAGCCACAAGATCTGAGTCGCCCAGGCATCTAACCCGGCTCAAATTCATCTCCTTAGCAACTCTCAAACCATGGAGCAAGGCTTCATACTCAGCAGCATTATTAGTACAGGGGAACATCAATCGGATATTTGTCACCTTTGGGGGAGGTGAGAACCACACCAGCACCAGACCCTTCAAGCTGTTTAGATCCATCAAAATGTATAGTCCAATATGTATTATCCGGCTTCTCTTCAGGCGCCTGGCACTCTGTCCAATCATTTATGAAATCCACCAAGCCTTGAGACTTAATTGCTATACGAGGGGTGTAATTGATGTTAAGTGGTCCCAACTCTAAAGCCCACTTAGCAATCCACCCTGTAGCCTCTCTGTTCTGAATAATATCTCCCAACGGGGCAGAGCTTACTATAGTTATTGGATGGCCCAAAAAATAGTGCTTCGGCTTACGATTAGCCATAAAGACCCCGTATACAAGTTTCTGCCAATGCGGATACCGTTGCATGGACTTTGCCAAGACCTCACTGATGTAGTAAATAGGCCTCTGAACAGGATATTCCTTCCCTGTCTCCTTGCGTTCAACCACAATCACCACACTAACCGCCCGACTGTTAGCTGCTACATATAAAAGTAGCGGCTCTTTCTCAGCCGGAGCGGCTAATAACGACGGCTCAGTCAATTGCTTCTTAAGAGCCTCCAGCGCCTCTGCGGCTGCCTTGCTCCACTTAAACTTGTCCGTCTTCTTCATCATCTGATACAAGGGGATGGCTTTCTCCCCAAGCCGGCTTATGAACCGGCTCAGCGCAGCAATCCGCCCTGCAATACGCTGAACATCATTGATGCATGTCGGCTCTCGCAGAGAAGTAATAGCCTTGATTTTATCCGGGTTAGCCTCGATGCCACGCTCAGAGACCAAGAACCCCAAAAGCTTCCCTGCAGGAACACCAAAAACACACTTTGCCGGGTTAAGCATCATTTTGTAGACCCGGAGATTGTCAAACATTTCCTTGAGGTCCTCCAAGAGGGTTTACTTGTTCCTAGACTTCACCACTATGTCATCCACATAAGCATGAACATTACGACCAATCTGACTGTGGAGACAATTCTGCACACACCGCTGGTAAGTCGCCTAGGCACTCTTGAGCCCAAAAGGCATGGAGACGTAGCAGAACGCCCCAAAAGGTGTGATAAATGATGTTTTCTCTTGATCCTTGACTGCCATCTTAATCTGATGATACCCCGAGTAGGCATCCAAAAAGCACAAATTCTCACACCCGGCTGTTGCATCGATGATCTGATCAATGCGAGGAAGTGCAAAGGGATCAGCCGGACAAGCCTTGTTAAGGTCCATGTAATCTATGCACATACGCCAAGTACCATTCTTTTTAAGCACTAGCATTGGGTTGGCTAACCACTCTGGGTGAAAAACTTCAACTATAAACCCTGCGGCTAAGAGCCGGGCAACTTCTTCCCCAATGGCCTTACGCCTCTCCTCATTGAACCGGCGTAGGAATTGTTTGATAGGCTTAAACTTTGGATTCACATTAAGGTTGTGCTCAGTGAATTCCCTCGGTACACCCGGCATGTCAGAAGGTTTCCATGCGAAGATGTCCCGATTCTCAAGGATGAATTCGATGAGCGCGCTTTCCTATTTGGGATCCATATGAGCCCCAATGATGAACTGCTTGGATGAGTCGCCCGGAGTGAAGTCCACCACCTTGGTATCATCCGCTGAAAACTTGAGTGGCGGCTCTGCCTCTGTAGTTGGCTTCTTCAACGGGGTCATATCCTCCGGGTCAACGTTCTCCTTATAAAACTTAAGCTCCTCCTGTGCACAACTAGCTTCTGCATATGCCGCGTCTCCCTCTTCGCACTCAAGAGCCATCTTTCGGCTGCCATGAACCGTAATCGTGCCATTTAAACCGGGCATTTTGAGCTGCAAATAAACATAACAGGGCCTAGCTATGAACTTGGCCTAAGCCGGCCGCCCGAACAATGCGTTGTAAGGGCTATTGATCTTGACCACCTCAAACCATAAGGTGTCCACCCTGTAGTTGTATTCATCGCCGAAAGCCACCTCCAAAGATATTTTACCTACAGGGTACGCTGACTTACCGGGCACCACGCCATGAAACACGGTAGATGAGGCTTTAAGATCCTTGTCTAACAACTTCATCCGCCGGAAGGTGTCATAGTATAAGATGTTAATGCTGCTACCTCCATCCATGGGCACCTTATTCACCCCATAACCATGTATCTGAGGGGCCACTACTAGAGCCAGCCGGCCCGGGTCGTCCACCTGCGGCGGGTGATCCTCCCGACTCCAGGTTATGTCATACTCTGACCATGGCAAATACAGTGGGAGAGCCGGCGCGACCGTATTAACCTGTCGCCTCCGTAGCTTCTCATCTAGTTTACTGTGGCTAGTTGTAAACACATGATACTGCCCTGAACTAAGCTGCTTTGGGTTACTCTGGAATCCAGACTGATTGCACTGCTGCTGCTGTTGATTATTATGATTGTTGTTGCTAGGGTTCTGTTGATGCTGTTGATTATTATGACCCGGATGATCTGCTCCTGAGCCGCCAGCACCAAAACCAGCGCCTGACCCGCCATGGCCTGAGCCGCCAGGCCCTGAGCCGCCAGGTGGCCCACCGCCCTGATTATGAGGTGGTTGAAATTGTTGATTCTTAAACCTCTGCATGATAAAACAATCGCCCCACGCATGCGTGGCTGGCTTATCAGGTGTGCAATGCGCCGGGCAGGGCTTCCTAAGCACCGCTTCTAAATTAAAAGGAGGCCTGTTATCGCGCCGGTACGGCTTGTAGCGCCCGTTCCCCTTAGGAACATTCGGCCCTGTGTTAGCGTTTGCTACCAGCTCTGACCCGCCACCGACATTCTTCTTGCCTTGGTTGTTCTTCTTTCCCTGATTTGACTTCTCCTCATCCGAACCCGGATCTTTGGTGCTGTCTGAGTCGGCGTACTTCGTTAGAGCCGTCATGAGCTCTCCCATGTCTTGACACGTGCGTTTAAGCCGGCCAAGTTTCTGCTTCAGTGGAACAAAATGACAATTCTTCTCCAAAATGAGCACTGCTTGAGCCGTCGTGATCTGTTCTGATGAGTGAATAATGGTCGACACCCGCCGAACCCAATGATGAGCCGACTCATTCTCCTGCTGAACACAATGATCTAAATCCACAATGGTCATAGGCTGCTTGCAAGTCCCTTGGAAATTTTTGATGAATTTCGCCCTTAATTCGGCCCAAGAGCCTATGGTGTTGGGTGGCAAACCCTTTAGCCATGTGCAAGCCGGACCATCGAGCATCATGATAAAATATTTAGCAAAAACAGCTTCACTGACGTCTAGCATCTCCATAGCTAGCTCATAGCTCTCAACCCAAGCCTCGGGAGGGAGATCTGCCATGTAATTCGGAACCTTTCGGGGCCCCTTGAAATCCTTAGGCAACCTTTCACCCTGTAGAGCCGGAGTTAAGCATGGAACTCCCACGGCTCTAGCGCTACCAGCCGCCCCGGCCTCTATCAATACTGAGGGCTCAACACCCGGAGGAACCGTTGCCGCCTCTTGTTCTCGCCTATTTCTTGCCCTGTCCACCAGGGCCTGCGCGTCTAGCGCTGTTCGTCCTCCTCCTACCCCATGATGCGGACCACTGCTGGAAACCACCAGTGACTCATAACGCCGGCTGTAGCTTCGACTATGAAGAGGGGTGGAGTGGATCCGGCTCCGGCTGTGGGTATACTTCTCCTGTTGAGCCACAGCCGTTTGTAAATAACCGATAGCGTTTCTCACCTCCTCCGCAAAGGGTGCTTCATCTGGAATAGGAATTGTTCCAAGCTAAGTAGCTGCTGCTACCATGTTCTCAGCCGGGTTAGAATAATGACCCGTCGGTGTTGTAAACCCTCCGGGTGGGGTTGTGTGAGCCGCTGCTCGCCCTTCCTCAGGGGCAGCTGCCGCTCTCCCAGAGCCAGGGGTGTTAAACAGATTTCTCGCCTCATAGCGCTCCGGCAAACGAGACTGATGCCTCCTGCGGTGCACAGCCGCTGCTGACACCTGTTCCAGCCCCAAACGAAAAGCGTCGGTCTTGAGCCGCGCTGCTTCCGCCTCCATCTGGGTGTTTAAGTCAGTTATCCTCTGACGTTCCTCGGCCATTAGGCCCTTGATTCCTAAGATCTCCGCATTACGGGACGCCTGATTATCTGGTGTAACCTCTGTAGCCAACAAAGCCTCAAGCTCATCCATCAACTCCACAAGGCCCTGAGCCGGCGGGGGGTTAGATCCTGTCCCGCCTGCCCCTGGCCCTGCCATGAATACTACTGCGTGAGACGGCCGCTCCGGCTCGCCTAACTCGCCATGTGCTGACCCGGGGCGAGTGCCATCGTAGCCCCCAAGGCCACCATTGCTGAGCTGATACACATACTCTGTTTCCCCACTTGATGACTCACCGTCGGAGTGCATGGGAGTCCCTTGAGATCCGGATGCTTCCAGATCCATACCTTGAGTAAAACCCACGAAGATATGCTCCTGAACCGGGTTAACACGGGCAGGGCCTGCCTTACACGCGGGCTGAAGACGTCAAGCCGACTCGATGATGTCGGTGCAGACGTCCGGCCCGGGTGTAGATCCGTCGATCTTTCCGATGAACACCTGGATCCCGCCAAATGGAACCCTGAAACCATACTCCATGGAAGCAGCATCAAGCCCCCAGCCGGCGTCGTCGATGTAGAGCTGGCCGCGGCGACTCTTGCTCATCCTGCCAACCACGTATCCTTCGAGCTCTGGAAGGGAGCCCTTTGAGAACTCAACACCACCGAACGCGGGCCCCATGGTGGGCGCCAACTGTCGTGGTTTTGTCACGGCAGATGTCCAGGTTACCAGACTTGAGTTCGGAGCCATCGCCATGGTAGTGGACTCAAAGGGATTGAACAAGATGAAGGACACGAGTTTACCCAGGTTTGGCCCCTCAAGTCGAGGTAAAAGCCTACGTCCTGCTTGTGTTGTTATTGCTTGATGTATCGATTACAAGGAGCTAGAAGCTTGCCCTAGTTCTCGATAACCTACCTCTAAGCCTTCCCGACTCTGCCCTTATAGGTCAAAGCCGTCGGGTCTTACAATTGTATATCCGGATCATGTTTACATCTCCGAATCTATCTCTATCCTACCAATCAAGTTATCTCCCGAAGGTCTTGCGCCTTCGGGTCTCTGCCGTCCGGCCCATCTCATGAGTCGCCAATCATCTTGGGCCTCCAGCTATTACATGTCTTCATGGGCCGGCTCATAACCAATGCTATCAACCAGAACCTTCCTGCCGGGTCATAACACGGGGTTATATCCCCAACAACTGTAGATGCACAACTGATCAGCATTACATGAGAGATAGATGAGGCACGTTCCCCTGAGAACATTGTGCGAAGGAGTTTTGGTTCTGCCGTGTTAGCAGCTACCTATAGAGGCCTCTGCAAAGCTTGCCAGTTGAGGTCTAGGAAATCTGGACTTCTTGGATGTCCACTTCTGTTGCAGCTTTGGCCTTATGAGAGATTCCCCATTGGTCGACCCTACGTGAGTGTTGACAAACCTTTTGGTCACGAGGACATGGCTGGACATTACGTGCCTTCTATCGGTGACTTGCCTACTATGGGGTCTGTTTGGACACGGAGAGAGGTATTTTCATTATTAACAATATGAATTAGTAATGTTTATTTCTCGCTATTCGATATTATGTACTAATGTTTGTTGTGATGAACAGAGACAGTTTACGCCTAGCCAGGTGAGGGGCTGCTACCCCTCCTTCACGGCGCAGTTTGATACTCTGCAAGAGGATCAGGTTATATGGGAACCGTACACTCGTCAGGCTATTTCAGATAGGTACCCAAAGGGGATTTCTGGATACTGCACTAGAGATCAGCATTACTTGATGACCAAGGCCAAGTTGGTCTTCGATGTGACAGTTGAGGAGATGGCCGTTAATAGGGTGATGAGATAGTTCGATCTGTTCCAAGAGCCTGACATTCCGGTTATTTCACGATTACCAGCTCACGTGCACAAGTAAGTAATACTACTTTGGTTCTCATCTTCGCATTAACAGGTTGAAGATACTCATGTCACATGCATTTTAATCTCAGGTACAGTCACAGTGGAGGAAACAAGTCTCATGCTTCTTGGGTTAGTGATATCAGACCTTACGTCGAGGAATGGAATACTGCCCCGACAAATATATGGGATGAACTTCGTGTCTTCGACTGGGACAGGTACGGGGTGTATCTGCGGCGTTACAGACAGAGCACGAGGATCTACTTGATTCCATCATCTGCTCCGAAACATATCCCAGTTCCTCTCGCTAGCGATCTGTTCCCAACTGTCTCAGTTGTGGGAACCAGACACCACGCGGTATGTCCTTTGTTTTTCTCACATGCTACGTTTTCCGTAAACCTGAACATGCATAATTGCTTGACTTTCTATGTACAGGGTGAATTGTCATCTCAGGCGCTAGAGGAGGTTACCCCTTTAGTGAACCGCTTCGAGAGAGGAGAAAATATCCCACAACAAGATGCAGTAACAAGGTTAAAGAGTCTTCAAGCGAAGATATGCGGAATCGTTGCAACCCTTACTTGTAGGCGATCTTCCGATGTTGTTGTCACTCGTGCAACACATCGTCCGCCACGCCCCTCTGTGCAGCGTTCAGAACCTCGGCCTTCATAGCCAAGGATCTCCTCCTGGCAACAGGCAGCTCCTTCGCAGCCAGGAAGCTCCTCCTGGCAGCAGGAACCACCTTCACAGCCAGGGGGCTCTGCCTGGCATCAGGCACCTACTTCACAGCCCGGGAGCTCCTCCTGGCAACAGGAACCACCTTCCCAGCCAGGGGGCTCCTCCTGGCATCAGGCACCTACTTCACAGGCAGGGGGCTACTCCTGGCAGCAGCCACCTCCTTCACAGCCAGGGGGCTCCTCCTGGCATCAGGCACCTCCTTCACAGCCAGGGGCTATTTGTATCATCAGCCCGCGGACTCTTCCTGGCTTCAGCAGATGGACCTAGGTAACTTTGTACATTCTTTTACAAAATTTAGTCTCGTAAGTCATTCCTTACATGTTTTATTTCACCAGGAGGTGGTAGCCAGTCGCAGTCGTTTATGCCTTCAGTTCAGTCACCTGTACCCGGTCCTCATTCGTACGTACCTGGTGGCGACGAGGACGATGATCGTGCTGCATTCACAATGGTCTCTCGGAGACAGTTCTTGCCACTCCTAGCTAATTGGTGAGCCAACTCATGCATCATGCAGTCAGTACTAATCAGTTCCTCCCATGGAACTACTCTGTCATTCATCTTGAAATTGGCATCTAGACGAAGAAGACGGTCGGACATACCCTTGTGAAAACTACAATCAAAAGGATAGTGAGGATGAGGAGGATGAGACATCTCAATGGAAGGATGATGAGAGCGGAAGGATGGCCTGCTCACCCTACTTACTGCGAATGTGGTTTTATAGGCAGAAGAGAATGTGGCGGGAATGAATGGTGGGACAACAGCGGCGGGAACGGATGGCGGGAAAGACTATGGCGGGAATTAATGCCAGGAGAGAAAGTGGCGGGAGAGAAAGTGGCAGCACAGAAAGTGACGGTAGAAAAGCTGATATTTGCTGAAATTAAGATACAATTTGCTGAAATGAAGATACATCTTGCTAAAATTAAGATACAACTTGCTGAATTAAGATACATCTACTGAGTCCAACATGGGTATTTTCCTTTTCCATCTGCAGCTTCTTCTGCTGCCTGGGCTGCACGAGCCCTTTCTTTCTTCCTCTGCCTCTCAGCTTCATGGGCCTCCTCTCGCTGACGGCGCTCCTCCGCATGTAGAATTTGGTTTTCTTGGTTGTTCTTCTTCATCTCAGCAAGGAAAGCCCTCAGCTCGACACAATACTCTTGCCAAGCTCTCTCCGGCTCTGCTTTCTCTTCTACCATGGCCTTCTCTCGGCGCTCCTCCAAGTCCAAACTAGCCCATGCTCGACGACTTCTTTCACGAATCTCATTCACCGCCCATTCCGGCTTTTCCGTGTCTATCCAACGATAGTACTGGCACATGGGCGGAGGAGACTACAAAAGAAACAGAAATATAAATATGAAATCAACAAAAATATCAACAATGTGTTTATTCTGTGTGACTCGAACTTACCGGAGGTGTGATGTAAGGTGAAGGACCAACGGGTGGATCTTCCTCATAATTAGCGCACATGAAAAACTTCATGCCCAACCAATCTGAAAAATCCATCACCTCCTTCACCTTGCAGACATCCCCGCACCAACAACGAACTGCTTCCACCCCCTGAGGCAACTTCGCACTCCTACATTTGCTAGGCCTAATGCTTTGATCAGAACAAGGCAAACTCATAATGACTACCGCGCTGGTTTTTTCGAGTACTGGTTGCCGATGGAGGAAAGCACATACAATGGCTCCTTTTATAGGCAGGTGACAACCGCAATGGTGGGAAAACGGCCGGGAGAGAATGGCGGGGCATAATGGCGGGAGAGAATGGCGGGAAACATAATGGCGTGAAACATAATGGCGGGAGAGAATGGTGGGAAACATAATGGCGGGAGACAATGGTGGGATAAAGGTAGCGGCGCAGTACGACGGCAAATAGAAAACGGGAATAGTACGGCTGGTTCATAAGATACAATTTGCAGAATTTAAGATACAACTTGATGAAATTCGAGTTACACGTAGATAATTCTACTGAGTACAATGTGGATATTTTCCTTTTCCATCTTTGGCTTATTCTGGTACCTGGGCTTCACGGGCCGTGTCTTTAATTCTCATTGCGTTAGATAGCTGAAAACAACAGCTAGCTCCTGCTCACGCTGTTTGAATGTTATGAGCACCAAATTGTTGACTTCCATAGACGATGCCAGCAGAGAATTACCGAAACCTTCCTTCTTCAACACCATTCGATCACCCAAGCCAATGAAGTATGAACAAGGAATGGTCACAAATATATCATCATCTTCTGAATCCAAAGTAATTTTAAGAAGTAAAGAACCAGTCCTAGGAATAGCCACAAATTCCATCAGACTCCTCACAACCATGGTAGGAATAACCCGACAGAAGCAAGCAACTTATATGATCCATCCTATTAACCAGCAAAGAACAAACAAATAATAAAAACCAGAAACCAAAGCTTACCATATGTTTGGAAATAACATTCATGCGATTCATCCTATGAACAAAAAGAGTACATGGTATGTAGTTGTCATCAAAGAGTTGTCGTGACATGACATACATTTGATGATAATTCAGAGTGACACCACAACTATAAAAACAGCTGTCAACAAGTTCCCTCTGAGTTTCACTCAGATCCTCAAGAGCTACAAAAAATGATTTCACTAACTGAGATGAATAGCAAGACATATAAGCTGAAACAAAAATGAAAATGAGTCAAACAAATATCTTACCAACATGGGGTAAAGGAAACAACATAACACCATCGCGATGAAATTCGACACGAATATAAGTTCCGTAGTGCTCAAGCATAACAGTCATCATGCCACTGTGGCGGAGACCGTAATCATTCACGAGTTCCTCCCACGAAGGACCATGGAATTTACTGCTCATCCTACCATGTGTAAATATAACATGGTATAAGTTACCCTCAGTGTTGTGCAGAGCAAGGTCAATATCTGTGTCACCTCTCCGAATAGCTAAAGCTTTGCACTCCTCAATGTACCGATCAAGATGTGATCTAACACTGCACGGAACATACGACAACAAGAATGGGAGCAACGATCATAAACTTGTAAACAAAGGCATTTCAATATGCCACCGTTAGATAATCAAAACATAGAATCTTACAACACGTCTTGCACATCGACGATCGAGCACCACAGTAAATACGGACGAACCGGAATCGACGGCAGCACAAGGGCCACCTGGAGCTCGGCAAAATGGGCAAGCCATTACCTGCAGAACTGGAGGTAAATCCAGTACCGACTCTACAGTTCTCATTCGATTGAGTTGAAACGCAGAAAAAAATACCGTAGGCCGGTGGAGAGCATCCTGATCTATTGTTTACGCGGAGAGAATAACTAAATGGGTGCTCCAGCAAAGAGATCGGCGAGGCAATGCAAGCACCGGACAACTACAGGAGTGAGAGGTGAAGAGGGGACAGATACTAGACACGGAAGGGTGAAACGTGTGGTCAGAGGAGGAAGAAAGAAGTGCCGGGCCTTATCCAGGGGCCCATTGGCCTCCCATTGGCCGACTGGTGGCCTTTCGGCCCCCCTCTGGCCGACAAGCCTCCCCTCTGGCCGACAGGCCCCCTCTCGGCCTAGGGTTGGCCAACAGGTCCCCTCTCGGCCTAGGGTTGGCCGACAGGTCCCCTCTCGGCCTAGGGTTGGCCGACAGGTCCCCTCTCGGCCTAGGGTTGGCCGACAGGTCCCCTCTCGGCCTAGGGTTGGCCGACAGGCCCCCTTTCGGTCTAGGGTAAGCCGACAGGGGTAATGGCCGACGGGGTACTAGTTTCGGCAATATTTCAGATGACTCACCTGTTTTCAAAAATGCTACAAAATCCGTACTAGTTTTGAAAAAAATCTATCACCAGGCATACCTCTTGGCTCTTGCTAGTGTCTTTTTGTAACCACTTTCACGGTTGCTCACCAATCTTTCTACAAGTTAACTGGTGTCCTTATCGAGACACAAACCGGTGTTTCGAGATGAACAAGTTAGCTGGTTGATATCCCACTGATATGCGTGTACACTGTCTGAGTGGCGCGTACCACAATGCATGGACTTTTTGCAATTTGGTAAATTTCAACACAACCCATCGAAGGATACTGACACTCGCGTGGTGCTCGCACTAGCACTGCATGCAGCGAGGCGAGCCAGCGGTACGGATGGCGCGTTCGTTCGACGGTGGGTGGGCGAGAGGACGGGTTTGGTTACGTACCTTGGCGTAGCCGTTGTGAATGTCCTCGAGACCTCGACCATGCAGTATGAGCGGGGGAGACGACAACCCATGTACCCTACCGGGCCGGCGCCGTCGGCACCGGAGTCGGGGCAGAGGACGCCGTCCTCCGAGACCTCCACGATGGCCAAAAATCTTTTACTGAATGACGATGGCCCACATCCCGTCGGCGTGCTACTTGCAGAAGCGCGTGAACGTCACCTCCCTGACCGGCATAGGCGACGACAACACCTGCAACTCTGCGCGCATCTGCACACATGATCACCAGGGCGTTCATATGTCACAGGAGCGAGCGAGCGAGCTCAAGTTAGGCTGATCGCAATGTGAAGCTAGGTTGCAATGGGAGTGAATGGTCGCTAGTTGGATTGAGCCGCTGCGGGTGCCGCCCATGCCGCTCGAGATGATATTCAACGTGCTCGCCCTCGCCACCATGCACGGGAACATCTCCGACTACCGAGCCTGCAACATTGCGCCGATTAGCTCTTTCGTTTTTGCATAAAGCACCGCTAGTATGCATGTTGATGACAATGTGCACCTCGTTCATGAGGATGTTGACGAGGTCGACGTTGTTTATGATGGCGATGCCGACCTTGCGTGTGGGCTCGGAGATGTAGCCGGCGGGGCCGGGGCCGAGCACGCGGGCGAACACCCGTCGGTACTCGTCGTAGTTGAGCTTCTCCAGCCCAATATGCTGGGCTGCCACAACGGGTCGTCCACCTACCACCTATGTCGCCTTCACCAGCTCCTCCATGCGGCCAGCCCAAACTCCAGCAGCGCGCCGCGGTCGATGGGTCCTTCACCGCGGCGGTCATCGTCGAAGCCGCCGCCCATAATGCCAGCGGGCAGGCGCATGGCCGCCGAGCAGTCGCCCATCAGGTCCGGAATGGATTGTGTTCCTATTCCCATGAAGCCGTTGTTGATGCCGATGCCGAGATCGAGGCCGGAGCAGAGGGACGCCAGGAGGCTCAGCGGCGAGGAGATGGCAGAGACAGGGCGACCGAGGAACTTGCCGGAGAGAGCACAGACGTGGTCCAGCTCGTCCGTGAGGCGTGAGTTCTTGATGGGTATGTGTTGTTCCTCCAGCGACGTATCAGCAGAAACGAGTAGGGCGCTGACTAGATTCGAACAGAATAGTTAGACAAAATTAATTCAGGTGGCTATCCTGCTGGTTGAATTCAAGAAACGACATAGGGTATCCGTAAAAATCTAGTGCTGACGGACCGGGCCAGCTAGCACCACTTGGCCGCGTCTCAATGGCCATGGACTAAACTTGCACATTGTCTCCAAGTTATAGGATGAGTTTGTCGTGTTTTGCAAGTTTTAGATCAATTCATCGCATCTAGGACAAGTTGTAGGACGTGTGGTTCTATTACCTCTTTTTTTTTGCTTCGTTTCATGTTCCTAGTGGTCTGATGAAGCAACATAGCATCACCATGGTACACCTTAGCTTAAGGGTCCAACTTCTTTTTTCTACTCTTCTTCTTTTGTTTTTCCAGATCTTTTACTTCATATTTTTGTTTATTTTCCTTTTTATGTTTGTTTTTTAATAGAGGTATTATTGACAAATACACAAACATTTATGTCAAATGCGTGAACGGAACTTTTTTAAAACGCATGGCATTTTTTAAAACTATAGGAACATTCTTAAAAATGGTGATTTTTTTAATTACATGAAGGTTTATTTAAAATCAAGACACCTTTGATATTACAGGAACATTTTTACAACGGAGTGGCTGCTTTTTGAACTTAACTGAAATCTGGTGTTACTGCGAGAATCTAAAATGCAAGACATAACTGAGCAGATATTAAGATCTTTATCCCTCACTGTCTCGATCATTTTGTCTCGTTACCTGCGAACGGATCGGCGGTTGGAACAGTCTCTGTGACGAACTTGGCGTTCCTAAACATTATCTCGTACAATAATCACACCTTCATGATCACCCTAATAATCAACACTCTGCCAGATTGCCAAAATATTGCAGTTACAGACATCTATGTACCATCAGGCCATTCACTTAAGTAATCCTTGACGGGATCAAATCAATAAAACAGGATAACCGGACAACGTAGGTTAATAATTGAGGATTTCAACCTACTTATATTCTTGTCCAACAAAAATAAAAACACTTTCCGACAAAATGAAGCCAATGCCTTCAATGACACTCATTATACTAGCCTTGCTTGATCGCCGATACACTAAGTCGACAAAACATATCCGCCTACCTTCGAACGCATCGACCGTGCCTTCTTCAATTTAGCTTGGAATGATTCATTCCCTAGCACAACTTTACCCCCTTGACACGCTTTACTTCGGATCATGTTCCAATCCTAGTCCTCATAAACACAGAGCTCCCACGCAACAATTTATTCAAATCCGAATATGGTGGGTCATTTTCCCGAGCTGCCAACAAATTGTTCAAGGTTGCTGGGTGTGTGGCAACCCGTCAATCAATGTTGTCGGTGCACTTGCGGCCACTCTATATAGATAAGTTGTAGGCTCAGACGTCGGGCCTATTCACGAATGAACGGGCTAGAGTAAAACAGACCCCTGTCCACTCCAGAAAAATTAACCAAGCAAGTTATTATCTCTGTCTTGCAAAGAAAAATTCAAGAAAAAATCGCTTTCTGGCACTGGCGTGGGAAAAGTAAGAAATCCATCAAAGGTGGAGAAAACACATGGTACTTCCACGTATCAGCCTCCCATCATCTCAGGAAAACAAATTCCACTCACTATCACACCGAGGTGTGAAGTACACTGCTCATGACCAAAAGGTCACAATCTTAATTTTTTTTCACCGGTCTAATTGGAACCGAACCGCAAACCTTGTGGTCCTCCGATCTCTTTGGAATTTACAGCTCCACTTTATCCTCTCCGCACACACTCATTAAGCCCTTCTCATCGAGTCTTTTGCCAACTTTGGCCAATATCGTTGAGAACTTCTAAGGTCTGACCGACGGTGGTACGGTGTCTCACTCGTGCTACATCTCTCTATAGTCTTGAGATTTTGCTAGCATACTCTTAGTTTAGTTATTTCATTCTTGAGGTGTTGCCCCCATGAGTAGTCTTGCATAAAATGCTTACTGGTATCCACAATTTCTCATTGGAGCGTTTATGTGCTTTTGGCCCATTTTCATAAATGCAAGGTAAAGAAGTTACTTTTTGTCCTAGAATCTTCATGGCTACATGTTCTATGGTTCTTATTTGAAAGAACATGCAAGCTTGCATCATCTAGGCTATGGTTTCACTCGTACTAGAAGGGTTGAGCGTGCTTTGTTGCGTCATCGGTGATGTCGGGTTTCTTAAAAGAATACTCTCTCTGTTTCAAAATATAAGATGTATTGCTTTTTTTAATAAATATACCAAAATACATAATATCAAATCGATATGACTAGATTCATCATGAAATGAATCTACATACTTTTTTTGTTTAATATTGTGGATGTCGATATTTTTGCTCTAAACTTGGCCAAAGTTATAAACTTTGACTTTTCAAAAAACTGATACCCCTTATATTTTGGAACCGATGGATTATTTAGTTTGGTAAAATGGGGGATGATGGAACATCACTTATTTATATTTATATAATGTGGTCCTGCTGATTGATATGTTTTTATTGGCCAGTTCTTCGGATTGGTTTGAGAAATCATTGGCCTAGTCAAAATCAACCAAATACAAAATTGAATACCTCAGTTAAATGAAAGAGTTTCAAAAACAGAAAACGTGATGGATTAAATGAATTATATGGGAGGGGTCCTTGAGAAATTGTTGACTCAATCAAAATCGAGTGACCAAATTCTAAATTGGTGACCTCGATTAGTTGTGAGGACTTAAAAATTAGGAAGCATAGTGCACAGTATAAAAGAATAAAATGAGAAAGCTTTGTAAAATTGTTGACCTGGTAAAGATCGTGCGACCATATTTCATTTGAAGATGTCAATTGAATGTGCGTTCTTCAAAACTGTGGAGCATAGTGTTACAGAGGATGAATCGAGTCCTTATTTATGTGAGTATGAACTAGGCCTTTGAAGCACCGCTAATTGCATATGCTAAGAATAAATGGTGTTGATGTGTATAGATGGTTAGAAAATAATGTAGGCTCCTATTTCGACCATGCGATGTACCTTGCTCCTTTTCAACCATGCAATGTACCATGCTATGTTTTTCTTGAAAAAACTGTTTGTGATTTTTGTGATGCTCATCGTCATACAACCTCTATGATGCACCTTGATATATTTTTCTCACATAATTGTGTGGGTTGTCTTTTTTTAGGGATTGTGTGTGCCGCCTTTGAATCATCTCACCACCTAAGAAAAGGAGGTTGAATGTAATGCTCTTTATGGTTGAAATCAATGATCTTGTGGGACTGTGGCCAACCCCAAATCCCACTAATCAATTGATGTAAGTGCAAACCCTTTCCTCTCACTCATTTCCCCATGTTGTGGTATAAAGAGATGAGGAGATGGGAGCATTGGGCATTTTTTGCAGAGACCACCATGGTGGGCTTTTGTGGTTGTCTATTGAGAGATCATAGACCCTCGACCACTTGAAGTTGATTCATGTAGAGAAAAGTTAACTCTGGCATAAGGCCTCTACGCTCAACAAATCCACGTGCCTCCTTAATACTTCAAGGTGATGAGCGAAGGTTGAGCAGGGTTCTGGGAACTATGGTGCCACTGTACATGAGATCAGAGGACATTCCACAACATTCGCCTCATGTGGTCATAGTTTTACAAACCAAATAGGAATAACACATAAGCATTTATCCTCTTGGTTCTTCCAGCACCACGGTCGTGCCCTTCCACCAGACCAATGAAAGCTTTGAATTGGGCCGTTTTATGGCGAAAACATTGAATAAACTAAGTGGTTGGAATTGTTGGAGTGATGAAATGTTTTAAGATAAGGAGGATTCGATACGATGCCGTTTGGGTGGTACACCAAAGGCTACCTTTGGGCCAATAACCACCTCAAAAAGTTTCTTTCTCGTCCCAAACCAAAATATATTATTTTCACCGTTCTGTATACTACATTTGCATACATTGGTAATTAATACCATTTTATTGTAAAAAACCAAGCAAGGAAACTATGAACTGGTGGTTCGACTGGTGAAAACATGAACCGAAGGTTTCACCGGTCCGGTTACCGGTCCAGTTTTTTAAGTCATGCATGTAGCTTTTTTTCATGAGCAAGAAACTTTAATTATAAATATCACATCATTGCAAAAATCATGCTCTTTATTTGGTGTGGGTCGTTGTGTATGGTTTGTCCCACCCTGTGATCATGTATCCACTACTATAAACGTTATGTCTGGACGTCTGGACAAATAAAGCTTTGCAGTTTTTCCTAATAAAACTCATATCCACATGTGACCCATCGCCGCCACTGAACCATCAAACCCTCCAACTCCGAGCATGCTTGGATTGCTACGATATTTTGGCTAGGCATTGTTGACAAGCCAAAATTTGGCAATTCCAAGACTTGCCAAACGTTGGCAACTTTATATGAGATTGACTACATAAATGGGGCATCTTTGGATGTTACCGCCCCTTCAAATCATGGGCGAGCCAAGATATTGGTGGATCATGTGCCCCCCACGTCTTGCCAAATCATTGGCATGAAAATAAACTAGGAATCCCTGGTAGGCAAGGCATGCAATTAATTTATTTTTAGAGGTAAAGACATGCAATTCTAGTGTCCATCCAAACACATCCAATCAGACCCATCCCTATTTTTCAGCTAGGCAACTCAAGGTTCCAATCCAAAACAAGCTCCTGGTAACGATGTCATATCTTATGTATTCGGATTTTCGGGTAAGACGATGGAACACAAAGATAGATGAATGAGGAAGAATTTAGTACACTCAAAAGCAAAGCAAGCATTCCGACTCTTTATTTTCATTTTAGTGTTCATCTTGTACACCATAATGTTATGAGAAATCCAAGCCTAAAGTACAAATGACATTTGAAGGGTTCACAGTTGCGGAACAATTAAGATGATATGGTCCTAAATATTGGTTATGATGTTGCCAAGCTTAGGTCCCTTGTAAATACACAATACCGAAATACACTTGTCGTAACGTCAAAATATTCGTGTTACCATCATAGTGAATTTCCAGCATGTTAATTGCAAGCAGGCTTGTTCCTGTTACCCATTATTTTAAAGCTATTTACGTTACGAAAGGATTATGTAATCCCGCACGAAACATAAATTTGGAAATCTAGAAACTAGCTCTTAGTGTTTCACACATTTTTTTTGTAAAGTTATTCAAATTAGAGGAAATTTATGATTATATTATGCGCATACAAAACAAAAGAGGAAATATCTAATAATACCTGACATGTCATGTGGATTTGAGTTTACAGAACCAATTTATAACTTTGTGGTTCCATTCCTTGACCTAGTTTTTCATGAGAAAATATTCCTAATTAAAAGCGTTGTATCGAAATAATGCTTCCCTACCCGCAAAAAAATGCTTCCCTGGCTTTATGGGTTGGGCAGCGATCTGCGCCGGCGTACTGGCGCAAAGGTTCGGCCGATCGCGCCCAGGCCGTCCGACGCAGCGAGCCACGTCCGTCAGATCTGCGCGCGAACCCACCGAAGACACTGAAGCAAACCGTTGCATCAAAACACTAGAATCTATGTTGCAACGCACCCCCACCCAACCACGCATGAGGAAAACAGAGCCCTCTTTCCCTCGCGTCGACCCGTCCCTGATCCACGACGTCGGCGGTCGGATCCGCCAGGTTTTGGTTGCGGTGATAGGAAGAGCTCGAGGAGGGCCTTCCCCATCTATCACGGGACCTGGGATTTTCTTCAACCATGTCATACATCAGAGATAAACTACTTGCTGCCATGGATTTGGGCTCAAGCTCTGGGATGAGCTCCGCCGCCGTTCATGGCCAAATCCCCGTGAGGCAGCAAGAGGATGGTTCTAGTGTGCAGTTGATGCAACGCTACGTCAACCCGGGTGTGGTCTTCCAGGATGCAGCACGTCATGGCCGTGATGAATTTGATTTGTTATGAACCCTAGATCCTTTATCTCACAAAAAAATGTTGCAACCATTGGTTTTTAGTTGATTTTCTTCAAACAAGAGGATTTGTTCTCAATACTTGTGTTGATTATTCTGAATTTCCTCTGAAACTGGCAGTCTTGATAAGAAACTGGTATTCTGCTAATATGATGTTACATCCATATTGTGCATCTGCTACATGTAATGTATTAATTGTTACATGCAACATCATAATTGCTGCATGCTACAAACCTTCACGCTACAAGGAGTAACTGGTTCAAGTATGAATGAAACCACAACAAATTGTTCTATACTACCAAACTCCAAGCTATTTGCACCCTTGTTTTACATGCTATGAACGTTCTAGAGAATGTTTGATGGAGAAATAACATTATGCTATGATGCTAGCAACAAAAAACTTGTTTTTGGTTTGTGTTTCACAAGATGGATCCAGTATTTTTTATTTATGTTTGGCATTTTTGTCCATGGTTTTTGAAGCATTAACTTGAAAATGACGTGGTTCCTTGTTTTGTTGCAGACTATTGCTACAGAACCATCGATTTTCTTTGATGATGACATGCAAAATTCCGTGGATCTAGAAGAACATGAGGCCATTGATCTGAATGATCCTCTGGGAATGGATTGTGAGGGCACCTTGCAGCAAAACACAGATGGTGCAGCAAATTACAACGAGCGAGTTGGTGGTAATGATGCCACTTGAAATGCTACAACACTTGTTGATGAACCAGACGAAGATATAACGTCGCAACCAATTGTTCCCTTTGTTTGAATGGTTTTTGAAAATGTTGAAGGAGCACAATGGGTATACAATGAGTAGGCGTTAAAGATGGGCTTCGATACTCGAATTGTGACAACGAGACATAGTAAGGCAAGAGGCTCAGGGTATTATGATCTATAGAGTTTTTGAGTGCATACACTCCAGAAAAAAGCCATCCAAGAATGCCGGTGGCAGCATTTCTGATGGTGTTGCAACAAACCAGTGTGATGATGCTGACATGAGCTATGCTACTAATAAAAAATCAGCAAGCAAACAAGTTGGCATCTCTATGGATGTGAGCGACAAGAGGCAAAGAAACAGATTGGAGCGGTATGATTGCAAGGCGCATACGGGTGTTAGCTCGCGAGACGGGACCTGGGCTGTCACCTTTTTCGAGGTTGATCATACTTACCCACTGATGTTGCAAAAGGGTCATCGCAGATTCTGCCGCTCTCATAGAAAGATCCCGGAAGCCGACATGCAATACATCACTTCCCTGCACTACCAGAACATATCAATAGCAAATGTGATGGGCTTGCTAGGAGATGAACGGTGTTGCGATCCAAGGAGTTTGTCGTATGTTAAGACAAATGTGACGAATGCAAGAGCTAGGCTGCGAAAGGGCCTGTCGGAGCATGACTTGGAGCTTACAATCGAGTACTTTAAGAGGAGGCAGGTTGAGAACCCAAACTTCTTCTTCTCCAAGCTAGAGGAAGATGGGGCTGTTAGGGCGCTGTTCTGGGTTGACGGGAGAACAAGGTCATTGTACCCAAAGTACAGAGATTGCGTGTTTTTCAACACCACATTCTGCACAAATGTCTACAACCTCCCTTTCGCGCCGATTGTTGGGATTAACAACCAAACACACATGGTTTGCTTAGGGTGTGCTTTGCTGCCCAATGAGAAGATTGAAACGTTCAAATGGGTCTTTGAGCAATGGATGTTGGCAATGAACAACGAGCATCCATTAAACATCATGACTAGTCAAGACCAAGCAATGGCTAGTGCCATCTCCTTGGTGTTCCCAAACTCGGCACACAGATGTTGCAAGTGGCATGTCTTTCGGGTTGTGAGGACAAAACTAGGGAAGATGCTGGGCAAGGAAGAGCCTTTTGCCGAAGCATTGTATGGTTGTATCAATGGTTCAGATGCAATTGAGGAGTTTGAACAAAGTTGGCAGCAAATGATTCAATTCATTGGTTTGGCAAACAAGAAACATCTCAAATACATGTGGAGCACCAGGAAGACATGGGCTCCCGTGTACTTTAGGCATAACTTCTTGATCTAAATTTCGCCTGCTACTATTTATAATACTTCACGGGATAATGAAACTATTTTGGTAAAATTCAATTATCTCAATTCCGTGGCAATCGCGCCAAAAACTCGAGTTCCTTTTGGGTCGAACCCGTGACCTCAAGGTTATGAGCCTCGTGAGCTACCAAAATGCTCCACTCCGCTCTATAGTACCAAAAACTGGTGGACAAAAAAGGCTTGGGATTTGACGGCGGACATCAAAAGCCACCTACAAACACTTTATGCCCAATCATGCCGGATAATGCTTGCATCCTCTGTCTTACCGCGGCTGCTGGCATAGAGTTACCTGATGCTTATTCCTCAGATACCGTCATTGTTTCTTCTCCGAGAAAAGAAGTTGACGACCCGTAGGACCTCCACGAAAAAAATACCCAATATCTTGCTAGAACAAGATATTGGGTATTTTGAATCTTTTTTTCTTCTTAATCTTTCTATTCAGAATTCAGTTAACGACAAGATTTAGTATCCTTTCTTGCATTTTCATAACTCTTAAAATGCCGAGTAGGCTCGAATTCTTCCAATTTGTGACCTACCATAGGATTTGTTATGTAAATACGTATATGTCCCTTTCCATTATGAATCAAAATTGTATGGCCAACCATTCTGGGTAGAATGCTAGATGCCCGGGACCACGTTACTATTGTTTCTTTCTCCTCCTTCATATTGACCTTTTCTATCTTTGCCAATAAATGATGAGCTACAAAAGGATTTGTTTTTTTTGTGTCACAGCTGATTACTCCTTTTTTCCTTTTTAAAGAGTGGCATTCTATGTCCTATATCTCAATCGAAGTACGGAGGTCAGAATAAATAGAATAATGATCAACGAAAAAAAGCAAAAAATCCTTTAGCTGGATAAGGGGCGGATGTAGCCAAGTGGATCAAGGCAGTGGATTTTCCCATTCACAGGAACAACCGGCGGGTCCAAGGGGCTGAATTCCTACTTCAAGACCTTGAACCATCATGGAGACTCGGTTTGGACGTTCGTTCAGCAGTTTGAGCTTTGCCAAGAGCTAATGCTAGACATTGTTTCGTCAATGAAATGACTAGGCCACCACTATGGGGGAAGTAAGTCGAAACAATATCATGTTTTCTTGCACAACACTGTTTTTCAATGTTTTTGGCAGTACAGTTTGGTTGCAACATTTATTTGAAGCATATGTAGCACTTTGTTAATGTCGGAAGCTTTTCTTTTTACAGTTACAACATTGAAAAGAAAGCAGCTGATTTCTATACCAGGGAGGTATTTTCCAAGTTCCAAAAGATCTTGGCTAAATCAAAAAGCTTTGGGCTGCAATTTCAAGTTGAGGGGGATACAATGTGGTTTCGTCTTGTTGCAAATTATGGCGTCAACCCTAAAGCCTATGTTGTGCGAGTTGATCCTAAGGATGAGTGGTACATGTGTAGTTGTAACATGTTTGAGATGTTGAGGGATCACTAGAAGAGTGTCTAGAGTGGGGTGAATAGACTACTAGCAGAAAATTAAAACCTAACCTTTTCCCAAGTTAATTGGTTGGCTGATTTTAACAGTTTTAGAAAGGCTAGCAAGTCTATATACCCTACGCATGCATGTCAACAAATATGGCAGCAGAAAGTAAAGACATTGCACATGAAGTAAAGAGTTGAGATATGGAGATCAAACGCAATTGGAGATGCGAGGATTTTTCCCGTGGTTCCGATAGGTGGTGCTATCGTACGTCCATGTTTATTGAGTCTTCAACCCATGGAGGGTAGCAGTCGCGAGAGTCCACGGAGGGCTCCACCCATAAGGGCCCACGAAGTAGCAACCTTAACTATTCCATAACGGCTTCCGTCCATGAAGGACTAGCCTCACTATGGGTAGATCTTCACGAAGTAGGCGATCTCCTTGCCCGTACAAACTTCTTGGTTAACTCCACAACACAAAGTAGGAGGCTCCCAAGCGATACCTAACCAATCTAGGAGGCACCACCCTCCAAAAGGTAATAGGCTCGGTAATGTCGATGAACTCCTTGCTCTTGTGCTTCAAGATGATAGACTCCTCAACACACAATCACTCTCTCACAGATTTGGCTTGGTAGAAGAGATGGTATTGGTGGAAAGCAACTTGGGGAGGCTAGAAATCAATATCCATATGGTTGGAGTGGAAGATCTTGACCTCAACACAAGAGTAGGTAGTTCTCTCTCAGAAAATCTGATAGGATAGGTATGGAATAGTCCCGAGTGCTTCTCACTCGATTATGTGGTGGTGGAGGGGTATATATAGGCATCCCCAAAAATCCAACCATTACGCACAAAATGACCAACTCGTTGACACCGATGTGTTAATGTTGGTGGTACTGAAGTGACCAAAAGGTGGCAACTTTTGAACCTCGATGAGACCGATATAGGAATCTTGGTTGCACCGGTAAGGTGACCAACGGTCAGAATGCCCAGTATCAGTGACGCTGATTCGACAATATCGGAGGGATCGAAACTGTGTACTTGCGTAACAGAAACTTGGCAACCTAAACTCGATGGCACCGGTATATAATCGGTTGCATTGAAAGGCTAGGGTTTGGCTGAGTCTGTCTAGGGTTTGGAATTGGTGGCACCGAATGTGGAATGTTGGTTGCGCCGATTTTGAGTGTTTGGCTTAGGACAATCTTTGGTGGGAGAGTTTGTGGGTGCCTTCGGTGAGTATCACTTGTGCACGTATGAGCTTTTTGTTCACCAATAAAACCTTATCCCCTTTTAATAGTATTGGCTTTCCTATGGACTCAAAGTGATTTCTCACAAATATAAAATGTGGAGTCCTCTTGCTTGAAGCTTAGCCAATTCATTTCCTTGCATCTTGGGGTATCTCTACAATCTCTTCAATCCTTTTGACAACCCGACTTTCCATGGACTATTATCTGAAATACACTAGATGAAATTATTAGTCCAAGAGACAATGTATGTTGTCATGAATTATCAAAACCACCAAAGGCGCATATTGTGCTTTCAGATATGTGGGTTGATCTGCCCACACATCATCCATGTCATGGTGCACCTAAACGTGCAAACTATACCTGCAGCTCACATGCTTGAAAGATGGTCAAAGAGAGCAACTGATGTAGCACATGATCCCGGTGATGGGCATAGGGCTATGCACTTTGGTGCCCCCACAACAAACACACTCAAGTTCAACTCTCTCTGCACGAAGTTTGGCAGGCTCACTTCTGATGCATTCTTTAGTGATGAAGCTTATAAATTTTTCTCGGGACTTATTGATCAAGGAAATGTTGGGGTTGCTGCAATGAAAGCTAGAGCGAGGGATGGGGTTATAGGAGCTGGCGCAGAAGCCCAAAGCCATGAAGCCACTGAACAAGGGCATGCTTCAACGGGTCCGGTTACAGGGCAGAAGGAACCAGCCCCTGTAGGTTTGCAGAACCCGCCAAAGTCTGTGAAGAAAGGGAGGCCAAAGAAAAAAGAGAAGCGAAGGAAGCCACTAATTGAGCTATGAGAAGATGAGATGAGGAAGAAAAGAAAGAAAGACGAAGAAAAAACAAAGAAAGCTCAAGCTCCAAAGCCAAGGGGTAAGAAGACACCTTGCAATTTTTGTGGAGATGAGGATCACAATGCCAAGAGCTACTAACTGCTTGATCCGGATGTCGAAACGATCCTTACACTTTAGGATGTTTCAATGAGGGAAAATGATGTATTTCTTTGTAGCCTTGCTGGATTCTATTTGTGTGATGGAATGCAACATATTACTACATGTGTGAATTTTAAAAAGGGCAGATTCCAAATTTCATAATTTTATGAAGCTGTGTTTTTTGTTGAACGATGGGTACTAAGTTTGTTGCAAGGGTTGAATGGTTTTATTTAGAGTTAGAAACCATTATGAAAAAAAATAGTATTGCTTGTAACAAATGCAGAAACTGGTTGCATAAAAAACACATAGTAGTTGAAGCATTTTGTTTGAATGATGCAACCCAACATGATTCCTGTTGTGTCGGGAGGACTTGATTATGCTTGTAAGGTTATGAGTATTTAAAACCACATGGATTAACATATTTTAATTGTTATTTCCAGTGAAATAAATGTTGAAAGATAAAAAAATTGCTTGGGTTAGAAAACTGTAATGCTTTGGCAATGAAACAAAATTTTGGAGTGTATGTGTAATTGTTGTAGAACATGGATGAAGCATCTTTTTGTGAGCTTGAAGCAAATAAAATGCAAGAATGTAGCACTACAATTATTACATGAAACACATGTTTGTAGAAAAAATATTGTAAGTGGGGTGTTGGAAATATGCCCTAGAGGCAATAGTAAATTAGTTATTATCATATTTCCTTGTTCATGATAATCGTTTATTATCCATGCTAGAATTGTATTGATCGGAAACTGAGATACATGTGTGGGTACATAGACAATACCATGTCCCTAGTATGCCTCTAATGGACTATCTCGTTGCTCAAAGATGGTTATGGTTTCCTAGACATGGACATGAGATGTCATTTGATAACGGGATCACATCATTAGAAGAATGATGTGATGGACAAGACCCAAACTATAAATGTAGCATATGATCGTGTCAGTTTATTGCTACAGTTTTTTGCATGTCGAGTATCTGTTCCTATGACCATGAGATCATGCAAATCACTAACATCGGAGGAGTACCTTGTGTGTATCAAACGTTGCAACATAACTGGGTGACTATAAAGGTGCTCAACAGGTATCTTCGAGGGTGTCTGTTGGGTTGGCATGGATCAAGACTGGGATTTGTTACTCCGTGTGATGGAGAGGTATCTCAGGGCCCACTCGGTAATACAACATCACAATAAGCCTTGCAAGCAATGTGACTAAGTGTTAGCCACGGGATCTTGTATTACGTAACGAGTAAAGAGACTTGCCGGTAGTGAGATTGAACTAGGTATGGAGATGCCGACGATCGAATCTCGGGCAAGTAACATACCGAAGAACAAAGGGAATAGCATACGGGATTAACTGAATCCTTGACATAGAGGTTCAACCGATAAAGATCTTCGTAGAATATGTAGGAACCAATATGGGCATCCAGGTCCCTCTATTGTTTATTGACCGTAGAGGTGTCTCGGTCATGTGTACATAGTTCTCGACCCCGCAGGGTCTGCACACTTAAGGTTCGGTGATGTTTCGGTAGTATAGAGTTATGTATGGTGGTGACCCAAGGTTGTTCAGAGTTTCGAATGAGATCCCGGACGTCATGAGGAGCTCCGGAATGGTCCGAAGGTAAACATTGATATATAGGAAGTCCCATTTTGGTCGTCGGAAAAGTTTCGGGCTCATCGGTAGTGTACCGGGAGTACCGGGAGGGTACCGGGGGACCATCGGGAGGGGTATTTCGAGCCAGGAGGCTACAATGGCTGTGGGAGAAGGAATACCAGCCCTTAGTGGGCTGGCTGAAGTCGCACATAGGGCCCATGTGGCTGGGAAGAAAACCCAAGGTTGAAAAAGGTGGAAAAGGCCAAAGTGGGAAAATAAGGTAGGAGTCCTAATCGGACTAGGAGTGGAGGAGGAGGACTCCTTCCTCCCACTTCGGCCGAAGCCTAGGGATGGCCCCTTGGCGGCCAAGACTCCTCATTCTCTCCTCCTATATATACTAGAGGTTTGAGGGTTTTTTTGGACACAGAAATCAGCCACGTGCTACCCTCTACTCTAGATCATAGTTTCTCATCTAGATCGGTTTCAGCGGTGCTTTGGCGAATCCCTTCTGGAATAGCTCCACCACCATCGCCGCAACGCCGTCGCGTTGCTAGAGAACTCTTCTACCTCTCCGCTCCCTCTTGCTGGATCAAGAAGGCGGAGATCGTCATCGAGCTGTACGTGTGCTGAACGCGGAGGTGCCGACCGTTCGGTGCTAGATCGGAAGGACCGTGATCAAGATCGGGAGACGATTCGTGATTGGATCGCGGTACGGATCGTGATGAGATCGTGGGATGGATTGTGATCGGATCGCAGGACGGATCATGATGGGATCGCGGGACGCTCGGCGATTTGGGTCGTGGAGACGTTCGACTACATCAACCGCGTTTCTTAACGCTTCCCGCTTAGCGATCTACAAGGGTATGTAGATCCACTCTCCCTCTCGTATATGCTCATCACCATGGATAGATCTTGCATGCGCGTAGGAAAGTTTCCCACGCAACATTCCCCAACAGTGGCATCATGTGCTAGGTCTATGTGTTGGGGAACGTTGCATGGGAAACAAAAATTTTCCTACGCACACGCAAACCTATCCATGGTGATGAGCATCTACGAGAGGGAGAGTGGATCTACGTATGCTTGTAGATCGCTAAGCGGGAAGCGTTAAGAAACGCGGTTGGTGTAGTCGAACTTCTTCGTGATTCAAATCGCCGAGCGTCCCGCGATCCAATCACGAACCGTCCCGCGATCTCGTCACGAACCGTCCCGTGATCTAATCACGAACCGTCCCGCGATCTTGTCACGATCCGTCCCGCGAACCAGTCACGAACGTCTCGTGGCCTTGATCCCGATCCTTCCGATCTAGTACCGAACGGACGGCACCTCCGCGTTCAGCACACGTGCAGCTTGATGACGATCTCCATCGTCTTGATCCAGCTAGAGGAGGTGGAGAGGATAGAGAGTTCACCGGAAGCGTGACGGCGCTCCTGTGATGGTGGTGGAGGGATTCCGGCAGGGCTTCGCCTAAGCGTTGCGGAAAACCGATCTAGAGGAGAAACTACGCACCGGTGGAACGGGCAGCACGTGGCCGTAAATTCTGTCCAAAACAGCCCCAATCCACTAGTATATAAAGGAGGAGAGGAGGGGGAGAGGGGCTGGCGCACAAGGCCTCCCTAGGGGATTCGGCCAAGGGGGAGGAGGAGTCCTACTCCTCCACCCAATCCTACTCCTAGTAGGATTGCTCCCTATTGGCTGATTTTCCCTTTTTCCCTTTTCCTCTTTATCCCTGCGCCATGGGCCTTATTTGGCTGATTCCCCATCCCACTAAGGGCTGGTAATTAACCTCCCACATCCCATGGACCTCTTGGGGTCGAAATACCCCTCCCGGAGGCCTCCCGGTAGACTACCGGCACTCCCGGTACACTACCGATGAGCCCGAAAGTTTTCCGGCGACCAAATGGGGACTTCCTATATATGAATCTTTACCTTCGGACCATTCCGAAGCTCCTCGTGACGTCCGGGATCTCATCTGGGACTCCGAACAATCTTTGGTCATCACCATACATAACTCTACACTACCAGAACGTCACCAAACCTTAAGTGTGCAGACCCTGCGGGTTCGAGAACTATGTAGACATGACCGAGACACCTCTACGGTCAATAACCAATGGCGGGACCTGGATGTCCACATTGGTTCCTACATATTCTACGAAGATCTTTATCGGTCGAACCTCTATGTCAAGGATTCAGTTAATCCTGTATAACGTTCCCTTTGTTCTTCGGTATGTTAGTTGCCCGAGATTCGATCGTCGGTATCTCTATACCTAGTTCAACCTCGTTACCGGCAAGTCTCTTTACTCGTTCCGTAATACAAGATCCCATTTCTAACACTTAGTCACATTGCTTGCAAGGCTTGTTGTGATGTTGTATTACCGAGTGGGCCCTAAGATACCTCTCCGTTACACGGAGTAACAAATCCCAGTCTCGATCCATGCCAACCCAACAGACACCCTTGGAGATACCTGCAGTGCACCTTTATAGTCACCCAGTTACGTTGCGACGTTTGATACACCCAAAGTATTCCTCCGGTGTCAGTGAGTTGCATGATCTCATGGTCATAGGAACACATACTTTGACATGCAGAAACAGTAGCAATAAACTGACACGATCATATGTTACGTTCGTAGTTTGGGTCTTGTCCATCACATCATTCTCCCAATGATGTGATCCTGTTTATCAAATGACATCTTATGTCCATGGTCAGGAAACCATAACCATCTTCGATAAACAAGCTAGTTCACTAGAGGCATACTAGGGACACTGGGTTGTCTATGTATCCACACATGTATCGGTGTTTCCAACTAATACAATTTATAGCATGGATAATAAACGATTATCATGAACAAGGAAATATAATAATAAACACTTTATTTATTGCCTCTAGGGCATATTTCCAATAGTCTCCCACTTGCACTAGACTCAATAATCTAGCTCACATCACTATGTGATTTACATTGTAATGAATCGAACACCCATGCAGCTCTGGTGTTGATCATGTTTTGCCCTTGGAAGAGGTTTAGTCAACGGGTCTGCAACATTCAGATCCGTGTGTACTTTGCAAATATTTATGTCCTTCTCCTTGATATAATACCGGATGGATTTGAAGCGTCGCTTTATATGTCTGGTCCTCTTGTGAAACCTTGGTTCCTTGGCTAGAGCAATGGCACCAGTGTTGTCACAGAACAGGCTCATCGGATTCAGTGCACTGGGCACTACTCCGAGATCTGTCATGAACTGCTTCATCCATACACCTTCCTTCGCCGCCTCCGAGGCTGCGATGTACTCCGCTTCGCACGTAGAATCAGCTACCACGCTTTGCTTGGAACTGCACCAGCTTACCGCACCCCCGTTAAGAATAAATACGTATCCGGTTTGCGACTTAGAGTCGTCCGGATCAGTGCCAAAGCAACCATCGACGTAACCCTTTACGACGAGCTCTTCATCACCTACATAAACGAGAAACATGTCCTTAGTCCTTTTGAGGTACTTAAGGATATTCTTGACCGCCGTCCAGTGCTCCATTCCAGGATCACTTTGAAACCTTCCAGCCATACTTATGGCAAGGCTGACATCGGGTCTTGTGCACAGCATCGCATACATGATTGAGCTTGTGGCTGAAGCATAGGGGATTATGCTCATCTTTTCTTTATCTTCTGCAGTCACTGGGCATTGAGTCTTACTCAACTTCACACCTTGTAACACAGGCAAGAACCCCTTCTTGGACTGTTCCATTTTGAACTTCTTCAAAACTTTATCAAGGTATGTGCTCTGTGAAAGTGCTATTAAGCATCTCGATCTATCTCTATAGATCTTAATGCCTAATATGAAAGCAGCTTCTCCTAGGTCCTTCATTGCAAAACTCTTGTTCCAATATTCCTTCATGCTCTCCAACAATTCTATATTGTTTCCAATTAGCAATATGTCATCCACATATAATATTAGAAACGCTATAGAGCTCCCACTCACTTTCTTGTAAATACAAGCTTCTCCATAAAATTGTATAAACCCAAACGCTTTGATCACCTCATCAAAACGTTTATTCCAACTCGGAGATGCTTGCACCAGCCCATAAATGGATCGCTGGAGTTTGCAAACTTTGTCAGCATTTTCTGGATCGACAAAACCTTCTGGTTGTATCATATACAACTCTTCCTCAAGGAAATCGTTGAGGAACGCTGTTTTGACATCCATCTGCCAAATTTCATAGTCGAAATAAGTAGCTATTGCCAACATGATTCTGAATGATTTAAGCATCGCTACGGGTGAGAAGGTCTCATCATAGTCAACTCCTGGAACTTGTGAAAAACCCTTTGCCACAAGTCGAGCTTTATAGACGGTCACATTACCGTCCGCGTTCGTCTTCTTCTTAAAGATCCATTTGTTCCGAATGGCCTTTCGCCCTTCAGGTAATACTTCCAAAGTCCATACTTTGTTTTCATACAAGGATCCCATCTTGGATTTCATGGCCTCTAACCATTTCTCGGAATCCGGGCCCATCACCGCTCCTTCATAGCTCGTAGGTTCATTGTTGTCTAACAACATGACCTCCAAGACAGGATTGCCGTACCACTCAGGAGTAGTACGCGTCCTTGTCGACCTACGAGGTTCATTAGCAGCTTGATCCGAAGTTTCATGATCATCATCATTAACATCTTCTTCAACCATCACAGGCTCCACAGAAACACCTTTCTGCGCTGCGCTACTTTCCGGCAGAAGCAAAGGTTCAACAACCTCATCAAGCTATATTTTCCTCCCACTCAATTATTTCGAGAGAAACTCTTTCTCAAGAAATGTCCCGTTCTTAGCGACAAATACTTTGCCCTCAGATCTGAGATAGAAGGTATACCCGACTGTCTCCTTCGGGTATCCTATGAAGACGCATTTCTCCGCTTTGGGTTCCAGCTTTTCAGGCTGAAGCTTTTTGACATAAGCATCACATCCCCAAACTTTAAGAAACAACAACTTTGGCTTCTTGCCAAACCACAGTTCATATGGCGTCGTCTCAACGGATTTCGATGGTGCCCTATTTAAAGTGAATGCAGCCGTCTCTAATGCATAACCCCAAAATGATAGTGGCAAATCAGCAAGAGACATCATAGAACGCACCATATCCAATAAGGTACGATTACGACGTTTGGACACACCATTACGCTGTGGTATTTCAGGCGGTGTTAACTGTGAAACAATTCCACATTGTCTTAAGTGACTACCAAACTCGTAAGTCAGATATTCACCTCCTCGATTAGATCGCGGGAATTTAATCTTCTTGTTACAATGATTCTCAACTTCACTCTAAAATTGCTTGAACTTTTCAAATGTTTCAGACTTGTGTTTCATTAAGTAAATATACCCATATCTACTTAAGTCATCAGTGAAGGTGAGGAAATAACGATATCCACCACACGTTGTAACATTCATTGGACCACACACATCAGTATGTATGATTTCCAACAAGTCACTTGCCCGTTCTATTATTCTAGAGAACGGCGTTTTAGTCATCTTGCCCATAAGGCATGGTTCGCATGTGTCAAGTGATTCAAAATCAAGTGACTCCAAAAGTCCATCAGCATGGAGCTTCCTCATGCGTTTTACACCAATATGACCTAAACGGCAGTGCCACAAGAAAGTGGTACTATCATTATCACCTCTATATCTTTTGGCATCAATGTTATGAACATGTATATCATCACTATCAAGATTTAAGATGAATAATCCCCTCACGTTGGGTGCATGACCATAAAAGATATTACTCATATAAATAGAACAACCTTTATTCTCAGATTTAAACGAGTAACCGTCTCGCAATAAACAAGATAAAGAAGTAATGTTCATGCTCAACGCAGGCACTAAATAACAATTATTTAGATTCATCACTAATCCTGATGGTAATAGAAGAGAGAGCACGCCGACAGCAATCACATCAACCTGGGAACCATTTCCCATGCGCATCATCACCTCATCCTTCGCCAGCCTTCGTTTATTCCGCAGTTCCTGTTTTGAGTTGCAAATATGAGCAACCGAACCGGTATCAAATACCCAGGTACTACTACGAGAGCTAGTAAGGTACACATCAATAACATGTATATCATATATACCTTGTTTGTCTTTGGCTGCCTTCTTGTCAGCCAGGTACTTGGGGCAGTTCCGCTTCCAATGACCAGTTCCCTTGCAATGAAAGCACTCAGTCTCCGGCTTAGGTCCATGCTTAGGCTTCTTTACAGGAGTACCAACTGCTTTGCCATCCTTCTTGTTTTACCCTTCTTGCCTTTGCCTTTGCCGTTTTTCTTGAAACTAGTGGTTTTATTGACCATCAACACTTGATGTTCTTTCTGGATTTCAGACTCAGCGACTTTCAGCATCGCAAACAGCTCGGCGACTGACTTGTTCATCCCGTGCATGTTATAGTTCATCACAAAGCTTTTGTAGCTAGGTGGCAACGATTGAAGAACTCTATCAGTGATTCCTCTGGCGGGAGTTCAATTCCCAACTCCGCCAAATGAATCGAGTACCCAGACATTCTGAGTATATGTTCACTGATAGACCCGTTCTCCTCCATCTTGCAAGCATAGAACTTATCGGAGGTCTCATACCTCTCGATCCGGGCATTCTTCTGAAAGATAAACTTCAACTCCTGGAACATCTCATATGGTCCATGACGTTCAAAACGTCTTTGAAGTCCCGGTTCTAAGCCATACAAAATTGCACATTGAACTATTGAGTAATCTCCAGCACGTGTCTCCCAAGCGTTCTTAACGTCTTCGGATGACATGTCTGCGGGTTTGTCACCAAAAAGTGCATCAAGGACGTATAGTTTCTGGGAAGCCGTGAGGATAATCCTTAGATTACGGGCCCAGTCAACAAAGTTACTTCCATCATCCTTCAACTTAGCTTTCTCTAGGAACGCATTGAAATTCAGGGGTACTACTGCGCGAGCCATTGATCTACAACATAAATATGCAAAGGTTACTTAGACTATTGTTCAGGATAATGAGTTTAGTTAATCAAATTACTAAAGCTCCCACTCAAATTGACATCCCTCAGGTCATCTGAGTGACACATGATCCAAATTAACCAACTCAAGTCCGATTATCACGTGAGTTGAGGTGGCTTCAATGGTGAACATCATTATGTTGATCATATCTACTATATGACTCATGCTCGACCTTTCGATCTCTTGTGTTCCGAGGCCATGTCTGTACATGCTAGGCTCGTCAAGCTTAACCCGAGTGTTTCCGCGTGTGCAAATCTGTCTTGCACCCGTTGTATGTGAACATAGAGTCTATCACACCCGATCATCACGTGGTGTCTCAACACGACGAACTTTCGCAACGGTGCACACTCGGGGAGAACACAATTTTATCTTGAAATTTAAGTGAGGGATCACCTTATAATGGTACCGTCGTACTAAGGAAAACAAGGTGCATAAAAGGATTAACATCACATGCACTTCATAAGTGACATGATATGGCCATAAACTTGTACTTAAGATCTCCATCTTCACAGCACCGGCATGATCTCCATCGTCACCGGCACGACACTATGATCTCCATCAATGTGCTGCCATAGGGGTTGTGGCGCCAGCTGCTTCTACTTCTATTGCTACCGTTTAGCGATAAAGTAAAGCATTACATAGCGCTTAAAGATTGACACGCAGGTCATACAATAATTAAAGACAACCCTATGGCTCCTGCCGGTTGCCGTACTCATCGACATGCAAGTCGTGAAATTCTATACATCACATGATCATCTCATACATCACATATATCTCATCATGCAATTGGCCATATCATATCACAACATACCCTGCAAAAACAAGTTAGACGTCCTCTAGTTGTTGTTGCAAGTTTTACGTGGCTGCTACAGGTATCTAGCAAGAACGATTCTCACCTACGCAAAGCCACAACGGTGATACATAGTTTGCTTTTCAACCTTCTCAAGGACCGCCTTTGTCGGATCCGATCCAACTAAAGTAAGAGAAACTGTCACCCAAGCCGGCTAAGCAACAAGTTGCATCACGGGAACCGGTCTCTTGTAAGCGTACGAGTAATGTTGGTCCGGGCCGCTTCATCTCACAATACCGCTGAACCAAAATCCGACCAAGGGAGGAAGCAATCTAAGCATCAACGCCCACAAACGTTTTGTGTTCTACTCGAGATCTCATCGAACCATCAACCTAGATCTGATACCACTGTTGGCGAACGTTGCATGGGAAACAAAAATTTTCCTACGCACACGCAAACCTATCCATGGTGATGAGCATATACGAGAGGGAGAGTGGATCTACGTACCCTTGTAGATCGCTAAGTGGGAAGCGTTAAGAAACGCGGTTGGTGTAGTCAAACTTCTTCGCGATTCAAATCGCCGAACGTCCCGCGATCCAATCACGAACCGTCCCGCGATCTCTTCACGAACCGTCCCGCGATCTAATCACGAACCGTCCGCGATCTTGTCACGATCCATCCCGCGAACCAGTCAAGAACGTCTCGTGGCCTTGATCACGATCCTTCCGATCTAGTACCGAACGGACGACACCTCCACGTTCAGCACACGTGCAGCTTGATGACGATCTCCACCGTGTTGATCCAGCAAGAGGAGGTGGAGAGGAGAGAGAGTTCACCGGCAGCGTGACGGTGCTCCGGTGATGGTGGTGGAGGGATTCCGGCAGGGCTTCGCCTAAGCGCTGCGGAAAACCGATCTAGAGGAGAAACTATGCACCGGTGGAACGGGCAGCACGTGGCCATAAATTCTGTCCAAAACAGCCCCAATCCACTTGTATATAAATGAGGATAGGAGGGGGAGAGGGGCTGGCGCACAAGGCCTCCCTAGGGGATTCGGCCAAGGGGGAGGAGGAGTCCTACTCCTCCACCCAATCCTACGCCTAGTAGGATTGCTCCCTATTGGCTGATTTCCCCTTTTTCCCTTTTCCTCTTTATCCCTGCGCCATGGGCCTTCATTGGATGATTGCCCAGCCCACTAAGGGCTGGTAATTAACCTCCCACAGCCCATGGACCTCTTGGGGTCCAAATACCCCTCCCGGAGGCCTCCCGGTACACTACCGGCACTCCCGGTACACTACCGATGAGCCTGAAAGTTTTTCGGCGACCAAATGGGGACTTCCTATATATGAATCTTTACCTCCGGACCATTCCTAAGATCCTCATGACGTCTGGGATCTTATCTGGGACTCCGAACAATATTCGGTCACCACCATACATAACTGTACGCTACCGAAACGTCACCAAACCTTAAGTGTGCAGACCCTGCGGGTTCGAGAACGATGTAGACATGACCGAGAAACGTCTACGGTCAATAACTAATGGCGGGACCTGGATGTCCACATTGGTTCCTACATATACTACGAAGATCTTTATCGGTCGAACCTCTATGTCAAGGATTGAGTTAATCCCGTATAACGTTCCCTTTGTTCTTCGGTATGTTACTTGCCCGAGATTCGATCGTCGGTATCTCTATACCTAGTTCAACCTCATTACCGGTAAGTCTCTTTACTCGTTCCGTAATACAAGATCCCATGGCTAACACTTAGTCACGTTTCTTTCAAGGCTTGTTGTGATGTTGTATTACCGAGTGGGCCCTGAGATACCTCTCCGTTACACGGAGTAACAAATCCTAGTCTCGATCCATGCCAACCCAACAGACACCCTCGGAGATACCAGTAGTGCACCTTTATAGTCACCCAGTTACGTTGCGACGTTTGATACACCCAAAGTATTCCTCCGGTGTCAGTGAGTTGCATGATCTCATGGTCATAGGAACACATACTTTGACATGCAGAAATAGTAGCAATAAACTGACACGATTATATGCTACGTTCGTAGTTTGGGTCTTGTCCATCTCATCATTCTCCCAATGATGTGATCCTGTTTATCAAATGACATCTTATGTCCATGGTCAGGAAACCAGAACCATCTTCGATAAACAAGCTAGTTCACTAGAGGCATACTAGGGACACTGGGTTGTCTATGTATCCACACATGTATCGGTGTTTCCAACTAATACAATTTCTAGCATGGATAATAAATGATTATCATGAACAAGGAAATATAATAATAAACACTTTATTTATTGCCTCTAGGGCATATTTCCAACACTATGTGTAGATGAGATCTTGAGTAGAACACAAAGAGTTTGTCGGCTTTGATGCTTGGATTGCTTCCTCCCTTGGTCGTGTTTTGGTTCAGCGGTATTGTGGGATGAAGCGGCCCGGACCAACCTTACTCGTACGCTTATGAGAGGCCGGTCCCATTGACTGATGTGTGACTTCGTTGCACAAAGATGGTTGGCGGGTGTCTGTCTCTCCTACTTTAGTGGGATCGGATTCGACAAAGGCGGTCCTTGAAAAGGTTGAAAAGCAATTTATGTATCACCATTGTGGTTTTGCGTAGGTGAGAATTGTTCTTGCTAGATACCCATAGCAGCCACGTAAAAATTCCAACAACAATTAGAGGACATCTAACGTGTTTTTGCAGGGTATGATTGTGATGTGATATGGCCAATTACATGATGAGATATATGTGATGTATGAGATGATCATGTATTGTATAGAATATCACGACTTTCATGTTGATGAGTACGGAAACCGACAGGAGCCATAGGGTTTTCTTTTATTATAGTATGACCCGCGTGTCAATCATTAAACGCTATTTAATGCTTTAATTTATCGCTAAGCGGTAGCAATAGTAGTAGAAGCATGGTGGGCGTGACAACCCCGATGACGACACGTTGATGGAGATCATGGTGTCATGCCGGTGAGGATGGAGATCATGCCTGTGCTTTCAAGATGGAGATCAAAAGAACAAGTTCATGGCCATATCATGTCACTTATGATTTGCATGTGATGTTAATCCTTTTATGCACCTTGTCTTGCTTAGGACTACGGTAGCATTATAAGGTGATCCCTCACTTGAATTTCAAGATAAATTGTGTTCTCCCCGAGTGTGCACCGTTGCGAAAGTTTGTCGTGTTGAGAAACCACATGATGATCAGGTGTGATAGACTCTACGTTCACATACAACGGTTGCAAGACAGTGTTGCACATGCAGAACACTCGGGTTAAAGATGACATGCCTAGCATGTACAGACATGGCCTCGGAACACAAGAGACCGAAAGGTCGAACACGAGTCATATAGTAGATGTGATCAACATGATGATGTTCACCATTGAAACCACCTCAACTCACGTGATGATCGGACTTGAGTTGGTGAATTTGGATCATGTATCACTCGAATGACCAGAAGGATGCCAATTTGAGTGGGAGTTCTTAAGTAATATGATTAATTTAACTCATTATCATGAACTTAGTCAGTAGTGTCTTTGCAAATTATGTTGTAGATTACTAGCTCACGCTGTAGCTCCCTTGAATTTTTATATGTTCCTAGAGAAATAGAGTTGAAAGATGATAGTAGCAATATTGCAGACTTTAGTTATCTGAGGATTGTCCTCATTGCTGCAAAGAAGGCTTATGTCCTTAATGCACCGCTCGGTGCGCCACCCCCTCTAGCGTCGTGTTTAGATGTTGTGAACATCTGACATGCGCGTTCTGATGACTACTTGATAGTTTAGTGCGTCATGCATTACAGCTTAGAGTTGAGGCTCCAAAAAATTTTGAACGTCACGGAACATATGAGATATTCTAAGAGCTGAAATTATGATCTCAGGCTCGTGCCCATGTTGTGAGATATGAGATCTCCAACAAGATTCTTTGCCTGCAAGATGAAGGAGAATAGCTCAATCGTTGAGCATGTGCTCAGATTGACTGGGTACTACAATCGCTTCAATTGAGTGGGATTTGATCTTCTAGATAAGATAGTGATTGATATAGGTCTGCAAGTCATTGTCACTAAGCTGCTAGAGCTTCGTGATGAACTATGAAATGCCAGGGATAGAATTGATGATCCCTAAGCTATTCGCGATGTTTGACACTGCAAAGGTAGAAATCAAGAAGGAGCGTCAAGTGTTGATGGTTAGTAAAACTACTAGTTTCGAGAAGGGCAAGGGCAAGGAGGGAAACTTCATGGACGGCAAGTAGTTACTACTCCAGTGAAGCAACCCAAACTTCAACCCAAACCCGAGACTAAGTGCTTATATTATGAGCAGAAAGGTCGCTGAAGCGAAACAATCCTAGATACTTGGTAGATAAGAAGGCTGGGAACGTGGACAGAAGTATATTTGATATACGTGTTATTGATGTGTACCTTGCTAGTACTCCTAGTAGCACCTGGGTATTGGATACCGATTTGGTTGCTAAATTTTAGTAACTCGAAATAAAAGCTACGGAATAAACGAAGAGTAGCTAAGTGTGAGGTGATGATGTGTGTTGGAAATGTTTCCAAGGTTGATGTAATCAACATCGCACGCTCTCTCTACCTTCGGGATTAGTGGCGAGCCTAAATAAATGTTTTTGGTGTTTGTGTTGAGCATGAACGTGATTAGATAGTGTTTATTGCAATACGGTTATTCATTTAAGTTACAGAATAATGGTTATTCTGTTTACATGAATATTACCTTCAATGGTCATGCACCCGATGAATGGTTTGTTGAATCTTGATCATAATAGTACACATGTTCATAACATAGATGCCAAAAGATACAAAGTTAATAATGATAGTACCACATACTTGTGGCACTGCTGCTAAATGTCATATTGGTGTAAAGCGCATGAAGAAAACTCCATGCTGAAGGATCTTTGGACTCATTCGATTTTGAATCGGTTGAGACATGCGGACCATGCGTCTTGGGAAAGATGACTAAAACCCCGTTTTTCGGCTTGATGGAATGGGCAAGTGACTTATTGGAAATGATACATGTTGAAGTGTGTGGTCCAATAAGTGTTGTAGCGTGCGGTGGATATCGTTATTTTCTTACCTTGACTGATGATTTGAGTAGATATAGTGTATATTTACTTAATGAAACACAAGTCTGAATAGTTTAAAAAGTTCAAGCAGAATCAGAGTGAAGTTTGAGATCATCATGATGAGAAGATAAAATGTCTACGATATGATCGTGGAGGTGAATATCTGAGATTACGAGTTTGGCTTACAACTTTAGACAATGAGAAAGTTTATTCACATCTCACGCCACCTGGAACACCATAGTGTGATAGTGTGTTCGAATGTCATAGTCGTTCTCTATTCGATATGGTGCGAACTATGATGTCTCTTATCGTTTTGCCACTATCATTTCTGGGGTTATGCATTAGAGACAACTACATTCACTTTAAAAGGGGCACCATCTAAATCTATTGAGATGACACCATATGGTTTGGCAGAAACCTAAGTTGTCATTTCTTAGAGTTTAGGAATGCGACACTTATGTCTGATAAGCTCGAACCCATAGCAGAAAATGCATCTTCATGGAATACCCTAAGAACAGGTTGTTATATGCTACTTCTCTACAACGTCACAAGAAATTGGCAAGTTGATAGCCGAATTCTTGTCTTGCGTTGGTTTTTTCCTTGAAGAGGAAAGGGTGATGCAGCAAGGTAGCGGTAATTATTTACCTCAGTTTGAGAACCAAGGTATCAATCCAGTAGGAGTAACAAGATGGAGCAACAAGAAACCTGCACAAACACAAACAAACTTGCACCCAACACAATAAAGAGGTTGTCAATCTCTTCACGATTGCTTGCAAAGTGAGATCTGATAGTGGTAATAGATGAACGTAAATAAGTACATAAAATTGCAGCAAACTATTTTTAGTGTTTTTATGTTTAGATCTGAATATATAATATGTAAAATAGACCCGGGGGCCATAGTGTTCACTAGAGGCTTCTCTCACGAAAGCAAGTATTACGGTGGGTGAACAAATTACTGTTGAGCAATTGATAGAATAGCGCAAAGTCATGACGATATCTAAGGCAATGATCATACATATAGGCATCACGTCCGAGACAAGTAGACCGATACTTTCTCCATCTACTACTATTACTCCACACATCGACCGCTATCCAGCATGCATCTAGTGTATTAAGTTCATGATAAACGGAGTAACGCTTTAAGCAAGATGACATGATGTAGAGGGATAGATTCATGCAATATGATATAAACCCCATCTTTTTACCCTTGATGGTAACAACACGATACGTGCCTCGCTACCCCTTCTGTCATTAGGTGAGGACACCGCACGATATGAACCCAAAACCAAGCACTTCTCCTATTGCAAGAACTATAGGTCAAGTTGGCCAAACAAAACCTATAACTCGAAGAGAATTACAAGGATACAAAATCATGCATATAAGAAATCAGAGGAGACTCAAATAATATTTATAGACAATCTAAACATAAATCCACAATTCATCAGATCTCAACAAACACACCGCAAAAGAAGATTACATCGGATAGATCACCATGAAGATCATGGAGAACTTTGTATTGAAGATCAAAGAGAGAGAAGAATCCATCTAGCTACTAGCTATGGACCCGTAGGTCTGAGGTGAACTACTCATGCATCATCGGAGAGGCAATGGAGGCAATGGTGTTGATGAAGATGGCCTCCGGTGATGAATTCCCCTCCGACAGGATGCCAGAACGGTCTCCCGATTGGTTTTTGGTGGCTCTGGAGGTCTGCGGCGGCGGAACTTGCGATCTAGGTTAATTTCCGAGGGTTTCTCTATTTATAAGGCCATCTGGAGTCGGAAACAACTAAAGAGGTGCCACGAGGAGGTCACGAGCCCCCTAGCCGCGGCCAGGGGGCGCCTCCCAGGCCCGTGACTCCCTCGGGCCGCCTCTCCGATATTTTTTTCTTCAGGTATTTTTGATATTTTCCATAAAAAATCACGGCGAAAGTTTTATTCCGTTTGGACTCCGTTTGATATTCCTATCTGAAAAAGGTCAAAAACACGGAAAAAACAGGAACTGGCACGAGGCACTGGATTAATAAGTTAGTCCCAAAAATAATATAAAATAGCATATTCATGCATAGAAAAGATCCAAAGTTGATAATATAATAGCATGGAACGATCAAAAATTATAGATGTGTTGGAGACGTATGAAGCATCCCCAAGCTTAACTCCTTCTCGTCCTCGAGTAGCGAAGTGATAAAGAACGAATTTTGGATGTGGAATGCTACCTAACATATTTGTTTCATGTAATCTCTTTATTGTGGCATGAATGTTGAGATCCATATGATTCAAAACAATAGTTTAATATTGACATGAAAACGATAATACTTCAAGCATAATAGCAAAGTAATCATGAACTTTGGAAATAACAAGGCCAAAAAAGTTATCCCTACAAAATCATATAGTCCGGCTATGCGCCATCATCGCCACACAACAAATTTAAATCATGAACAACCTCGGTATTGGCCAAGTAATTGTTTTTGCACTCTTATTTTTCCAAACTTTTTCAACTCTCACGCAATACATGAGCGTGAGCCATGGATATAGCACTATAGGTGGAATAGAGTGTGGTGGAGGTTGTAAGGCAAAAAGAAGGAGATGGTCACATTGACTCGGCGTATCAATAGGTTATGGAGATGACCATCAATAGATATCAATGTGAATGAGTAGGGATTGCCATGTAACAGATGCACTAGAGCTATAAGTGCATGGAAGCTCACAAATGAAAACTAGTGGGTGTGCACCCAACTTGCTTGCTCACGAAGACCTAGGGAAATTTGAGGAAGCCCATCATTGGAATATACAAGCCAAATTATATAATGAAAATTTCCACTAGCATATGAAAGTGACAAAACAAGAGACTCTCTGTCATGAAGAACATGGTGCTATTTGAAGCACAAGTGTGGAAAAAGATAGTAGCATTGTCCCTTCTCTTTTTTTCTCTCTCATTTTTTTGATTGGTCTCTTTGGCCTCTTTTTATTTCGTGGGCATCTTTGGCCTCTTTTATTTCCTCACATGGGACAATGCTCTAATAATGATGATCATCACACTTTTATTTACTTACAACTCGATACTTAGAACAAAATATATGACTTTATATGAATGCCTCCGGCAGTGTACCGGGATGTGCAATGACTCATGAGCGACATGCATGAAAGATATGAACGGTGGCTTTGCCACAAATACAATGTCAACTACATGATCATGCAAAGCAATATGACAATGATGATGTGTGAAAGCTCGGGACCGACGTTCCAGAAAATTCCAGAAGATCCCCTTGTGTTTCCGTTTTCGTCCGTGTTTCGTTTTGCTTGTCGCATTCATCATCGCATCATTTGCATCATCGCATTGCATGGTCATCTTGTTTTCGAAAACTTGCATTCGTTTATAGTTGCCAGTTCTTTCTGTTTCGCCGTTGCCCGTTTCAGGCCAGCCACACACGCATGCGCCCGCGACACCGTTTAAATAAAACCGTTCTTAAGCGCGCGCAAAAATATTGTCGGATCGTGTTGAAACTTGTCGTGCGGTCTTATTATAGCTTAGGTAGACCGCCCGTCGATTTTCATCGCGATCTAAGTTCGTTAGATGCCCCGTCGGTAATCCGTAGAAGTAAGGTTATCGGTAGTTATCGGGTTTTCGTCGGACGTTCTCGGCGTTTTAAAACCTCCGTGTCTGGGTCGCAGACTTCATTCCTCTCTTCTCCGCTTTGCCGCCTGCATAGCCATAGCAGCCCGTCCCTCTGCTTCCGGACCGTCGGGTCGACACCCGGCAGTCCGAAAACGGACAGTGCCGTGACCCCAGCCCCGATCCCTATATATAGTCCCTCATTCCCCGTGCCCAAACCCTAGCCAGCCATTCCCCCACCTCTAGCCAGCCTGCCGAGCCCATCTGGGCCCATTCGAGTCTGATCCGGGCCCGAATCGGCGTCCCGAAGCTCCCCGAGCCATCCATGGAGGTCCTCTCGTAGCTCCTCCCGTGGCCATGGCCGCCATCTCACCGGAGCCGCCGCCGGAGCAGCTCGCCGCCGGCCCCTTCTCCTCTCCTTTCCTTCTCCTTCCTTCCTCTCCTCTCTCTCCCTCACCCTGCTCCCTCTCTACCGCAGGATCCCCGCCATGGCCGCGTCATGGAGCTCCTATCGCCTCGCCGCGTTGGTGCGCCTCCTCCCCGCTGGATTCGGCCCTGCTCCCGGCCGCCGCCGCCGGAGCCGCCCCAGCCGTGCCCCGCCGCCGTCCCGGCCATCCCCGCGCCCCAGCCTCCTCGCCGCCGGCCCTGCGTTGCGCCGCTCGCCCTGCCTTCGCTCGCTCGGGGACGGGAGCGCCGCTGCGTTGACCGAGCGAGGCCAGCGCCCTTCGCGTGGGCCTCCACCTTCCCTTGCGCCAGAGCCGGCCCAATGGCCCATGTGAGCAGGCCCCTTTGTTTTTTTTCCTTTTGCGTTATTATTATTATTATCTGTTTCAGTTAATTGCATGAGTATTAAAATGCCTCTATATAATTATCCGTGCACCGTATAGAAATATTCTGAATATGTAAAATGGTTAGAAAATTGCGTAGATTAATTCCATGTCATTTTCATCCATATCAAAATATACTTTTAACTTGTTGATTGCATCATTTTGCATATTGGTCACGTTATTGCATTGTCATAATTAATTAATCGTACCCCGTATGAAGTTAATTTCAACATGAGATATGATTGGGATATTATGTAGTTTATTAATATGCCATTTTGCATCTATGTTGCCATTGTTTAACATGTCATTCCCGCATTTTTGCATATAGGTCATATTTGCATATTTAATAACCGTGCACCGGAATTAATAAAATCTTACAATAAAAATGCCCATTGCATTTGCATTCTATTTTCATGCACGGGGTAATTGTCAGAATCATTTTTGCATTTGTTTTTGCATTGTTGCATTGTTTATCGTGATTAGGCCTATTACCGGTTTAATTAATTGTGATTAATTTTCTACAAGAACATATGCATATTATATATGTTTTCGGGGTAGAAAAATATATAGGATTTAATTGTGCATTTTTTTTTGTCATTTGAGCATGTTTGAGTGCATGTCATTTTCACCGTGATGCCTTTTGTCTTTTTCACCGAAATTAATCCGGACATGATATGAAAATAATTTCAACATGAAACTTGCTCTTTGATATGTGTCCTAGCCCGTGGTCATTTTGTTTGTCATATGTATGGTTTTGCTGTTGTCAACTTGCTATGAAAATCTGTTATTTCCAGGGTCCTAAATATTTCTAAGTCTGGAATCTGTTATATTTTGTTGCTGTCTTGCCATGTGATTTGCTAGTGACCTAGACCTCTTTTGAGGTTGATGCAATGGAGTTATTTGTTGTTGGTATTGCCCTCTAGTATGCTGTTAAGTTTCATGCCATTTCATGACCTGTAGATTATGTTTTCACTGCTGTCAATATGCCTTCGTGATAAAAGCTGCACTGTCAAAAACTGCTAATTTCACTAAGTCTGAAACTGTTATTAAGTAGCCTTCTTGTGAGCCTCCTACCAAGTGATCCATGCATGTTTTGCTTATGATTTGTGAAGATGAAATGATGTGGGTGTTGTATGATATTGCCTCATGCTTAGTTTGTGCATTTTGGAATCTTGTAGCCTGCTGTTTGCATATGTTAAAAATGCTATGTTGCTGTTTTTGGCAGATTTCAACTAAAACTTGTTTTGATGATTGTGGTTGAACCGTAGCTCCGTTGAGGACAATCCATATATGAAACTTGCTTGGAATATCATGTAGTTTCATAATAACTTGATGCATTCATGATTTTAGATGTTTGTGGTTACATTTCCCATGCATTTGCATTCATGTCATCCGCATCTTGTTTTGCTCATATCTTTTGAACCGTAGCTCCGTTTGAGATGTTCTATATATGTAACTCGACTAGAATTACGTGTAGAATAACATGGTGATACTTATTTTGCTGCTTAACAATATAAAATATGTTTAGATCAGATCTGGACCAATTTCGAAATAACATATGGGGTCATTTCGGAAATGCTGTAAGTTGTTTCCGGCCTCATTTAACCTAACTAGATAGATAGTTTACTTATGCTTCACCTCTTGCCATGTTTAAACAACATTTAATATTGTAGTGTACCTAACGTGAGGGAACTAAATAATTCGAGTGTGGAGTTTCGTCAATATGCAACTCGTTGCATATTGAGCTTCACTTTAATGTGTAGTATGTGATTGTTGTGAATTGTCATGCATTGCATATTAAACCGAACATGCATCATATTGTTGTGCAACATGTTTTGCAATTGTTGTGGTGTATCTTGTGTTGATTGTTTCTTTCGGATTGCTTCTTCTCAATAGAGTTCCGAAAGCGTTCGGAGTGTGAGGATTCGTTCGACTACGTTGGTTCGTCTTCTTCATGGACTCGGTCTTCTTCCGAGCGGGATCTCAGGCAAGATGACACATTTCCCTGGATACCATTACTATCATTGCCATGCTAGTTATCTCTTCTTTTATCGATATGTCTCGCTACCTACCACCTGTTTGATAAGCCTCCCAACATTGCCATGAAAAGCCTCTAACCCCTCCATGTCCCAGCAAACCTTTGTTTGGCTATGTTACCGCTTGCTCAGCCCTTCTTATAGAGTTGCTAGCTGCAGGTGCTTGCTTCCATGTGCCAACATGGACCTTCTTTTGTTATATCACAATATTGTTGCTAATTAATTTAATGCACATATACACTTGGTAAAGGGTGGAAGGCTTGGCCTTTTGCTTGGTGTTTCGTTCCACTCTTGCCGCCCCTAGTTACTTGTGAACCAGTGTTATGTTCCATAAATGAGCGCTCCTAACATGCTCGGGGTTGTTATGGGGACCCCCTTGATTTTCGGGTTAGATTAAAACTTGTTTGGCAAGGCCCAACATTGGTACTACATTTGTCTATTAATTAATGAACTTGCATAGGGACCTGCCGACACCCGTGGATAATTTTTAATCAACCCCCGGGCCAATGCTCGTCATGAGTGTTGGTCCAAACTAGAGCACTGTGCGGGGCCAACCCAGGGCAACTTGGGAGTTTTCTATCAGGCCTCCGTACACTAGCTTATCCGTCGTGTCCTGAGAACGAGATACGCGGCTCCTATCGGGATTGTCGACACGTCGGGAGGCCTTGCTGGATTTGTTTTACCTTTCTCGAGCGTCTTGAGTGAGGAACTCTGATTTTCTTCGGGTTATCTCGAGGTGTTGGATTTCCTTTGGAATTGCCTAGGAAGATCACGAGATCCGTGGTTGAGGTTACTCCCGCTGAGTGTGGTTAATTTGTGATGGACGAGTTGGAGCACCCCTGCAGGGTTAAATCTTTTCGTGAAGCCGTGCCCGTAGTTATGTGGCAAACTTGGATAATTTGTTTAACACCCGGTCATAGCAAACTTGAAGTAAACTCTAACAAAATACACCAACTGTGTGCGTAACCGTGATTGTCTCTTCTCGTGAGTTCTTATCCGGAAGAGAACACGGTGGGGTTATGTTTGACGTAAGTAGGTGTTCAGGATCAGTTAGTGATCATTTATAGTTCACATCCGTTATGCGTAGACCACCATACTTTACTTTCTGTACTCGTAAGTTAGCCACTCCTATAAATGCTTAGTCGCTTGCTGCAGCCTCACCACTTAACCATGCCTTACCCATTAAGCTTTAATAGTCTTGATACCCTTGGAAATGAGATTGTTGAGTCCCTGTGGCTCACAGATTACTACAACAACAGTTGCAGGTTCAGGTAATATGATGATTTGACATGAGCGCGTTGCCTGATTTGACTTGGAGTTCTTCTTCTTCTTCTTCTTCTTTAGTCTTGGATGGGTTCTAGGCGGCAGTCTGGGATAGCAAGGGTGGATGTCATTTTATCGTTTGGGTTTGTCCGTAGTCGGACCCTGCTCTTATGTATGATGTTTGAGATGTTATTGTATTGCTGTGACTCTGATGTAGCTTGTGGCGAGCGTAAGCCAATTCCATATACTCATCTCTTCTGTACATGTACTTGTAATGATATCCATTCTTGCGAACGCATCGAGATGCGCTTCTATTCCCTTGAGGCCCTCGTGCCAAATAAGGATAGGACCACATCTTGGGCATGACATGATGTGTGTCATACTAAACGAAACGGTGAAAGTTGCATGGCAATATATCTCGGAATGGCTATGAAAATGCCATAATAGGTAGGTATGGTGTCTGTTTTGGGGAAGGCATATTGTGGGTTTGTGCACCGGCGAAAGTTGCGCAGCACTAGAGAGGGTAGCAATGGTGGAAGGTGAAAGTGCATCTATACCATGGACTCACATAAGTCATGAAGAACTCATATACTTATTGCAAAAGTTTTATTAGTAATCGAAACAAAATGCTAGACGCATACTCCTAGGGGAAGGGTTGGTAGGAGTTAACCATCGCGCGATCCCGACCTCTACACAAAGGACGACAATCAATAAATCAATTATGCTCCGACTTCCTAACATAGCGGTTCACCATACGTGCATGCTACGGGAATCACTAACTTCAACACAAGTATTTCTAGATTCACAACACCCTACTAACATAACTCTAATATTACCATATCCATATCTCAAAACTAATTGTGAGGAATCAAACTTATCTTACTTAATCAATGCACTTGAATATGAAAGTTTTTATTATATCCTCTTTGGATGCCTATCATATTTAGGACTAATTTCATAACACACGCCAATTACCAAGTTACTTAGAGAGATCACTCTCAAAATGATATAAGTGAAGATTCAAGAGTTTGTATTTCTACAAAATATGACACCGCCGTGCTCTACAAAGATTTAAGTGAAGCTCTAGAGCAAAATTATCTAGCTCAAAAGATATAAGTGAAGCACATGTGAGCAAAATTACTAATCTCAAAATATATAAGTGAAGCACATGGGAGCAAAGTTACGAAGCTCAAAAGATATAAGTGAAGAACATGTGAGCAAAATTACCACACTCAAAAGATATAAGTGAAGCATGTGTGAGCTAAATTGCCTAACTCAAAAGATATAACTGAAGCTCATTGAGTATTCTAACAAATTCACGATGAGTGCATGTCTCTCTCAAAAGGTGTGGAGCAAGGATGATTGTGACAAAACAGAAAGAAAAGACTCTTATAATACACGACACTCCAAGCAAAACACATATCATGTGGTGAATAAAAATATAGCTCCAAGTAACGTTACCCATGGATTGAAGGTGAAAGAGGGGATGCCTTCCCGGGGCATCCCCAAGCTTAGGCTTCTTGGTGTCATTGAATTTGTCTTGGGATGCCTTGGGCATCGCCTAGCTTAGGCTCTTGCCACTATTTATTCCATTGTCCAGAAGAACATCACCCAAAACTTGAAAACTTCACAACACAAAACTTAAACAGAAACTCGTGATAGCATTAGCATAAGAAAACAAACCACCAACTTTTTAGGTTCTGTAGTAAACTTTAATTTCCATTTATATTGATTTTATATTACTGTATTCTCACTTCTCCATGGCTTGCACCCCTCGATACTACCCATAGTTTCATCAAAATAAGCAATCAACACAACAAAAACAGAATCTGTCAAAAACAGAACAGTCTGTAGCAATTTGTATATTTAGTATACCTATTTTAACTAAAAAATTCTTAAACAATTATGAAAATTGTGGAAATTTGCATATACATCAGCAGCGAAAAGAATCAACTCAAAATCCCTTTCTGTCTAGGAATGAAAAATAATTTCGTGAGCAGAAAGTTTCTGTCTTTTTCCAGCGTGATTAAACAGCTATCACCAAAACTAATCATAAAGGTTCTACTTGGCACAAACAGTAATTAAAACATAAAAAACACAATCATAACAGAATCATGATGGTGTTTACTCAACAAAACAGAAAGTAAAAGAGCAAGAGTAAACCTATTCATTGGGTTGCCTCCCAACAAGCGCTATTGTTTAACGCCCTTAGCTAGGCATATTAGAATCAAGTATCATCATCTTTAGTGCTCAAACCATAAGTTGCTCTCATAATAGATTCATAAGGCAATTTTATTCTATTAATAGGAAAATGTTCCATGCCCTTCTTTAATGGAAATTGAAATTTAATATTCCCTTCCTTCATATCAATAACCGCACCAATAGTCCTAAGGAAAGGTCTACCAAGAATAATGCGAAATATAGGATTGCAATCAATATCAAGCACAATGAAATCTACGGGCACATAATTCCTATTTGCAATAATAATAACATCATTAATCCTTCCCATAGGTTTCTTAATAGTAGAATCCGCAAGATGCAAATTAAGAGACCACTCATCAATCTCGTTGAAACCTAGAACATCAAAAAAGATTTTGGAATTGTGGAAACACTCGCACCCAAATCACACAAAGCATGACATTCATAATTTCTAATCTTGATTTTAACAGTAGTTTCCCACTCATCATGAGGTTTTCTAGGTATAGGTATTTCCAACTCAAGTTTCTCTTCAAGAGATTTCATCATAGCAGCCATGATATGTTTAGTAAAAGCCTTATTTTGGCTATAAGCATGTGGAGAGTTTAGCATGGATTGCAGCAAGGAAATACATTCAATCAAAGAACAACTATCATAATTAAATTCCTTGAGATCCAAAGTAGTAATTTCATCACTATTCAAAGTTTTCACATCCTCTACTCCACTTTTAGTATTTTCAGCATCAAGACAAATAGACTCCGAATCATTGGTGTGTTTCTCAACCAAAGTGGATTCACATCCAGACCCATCATAATTAAGATTGACATTAGAAAACAAGGATTCAATATGTAGCGACCCGACCTGGAAAGGTCAAGCCTCTGTGTGTTCTGTGCCATCCCTGGATCAGTATGCTGGCACACACAATACATCAATGTATATATCAAAGTGCAATCACATGTAATTAACGTAAAAATGATATATACCTTAAAATTACAGCGGAAACAGTCAACGGGTGTGGAGTCCCAATAACACTAATGGCAGGTTGAGTGTGGACCGTAACCCTGAATCGTACTCTTACTCGTCATAGAAGAGTATCTACAACATGAGACGTTGCAGCCGTGTAGGTCAGTACATTGAATGTACTGGCAAGATCACCATAGTAGAACAGAAGAATAAAGGCTATTCTATATGCAAAAGGCTTTATGACTCTGTGTCTGAGTTTTTGCATAAAAGCTGATTTTATTTTTCCTACAACAAGGAATATCAGAAATTTTACTATAGAGTTACCTATCATTACATGGTTCCGCCAATCAATGTCTCAATGCCCATAAGTACCATAAGTTGCCCACAATTAGTTATCAGTCCAGTGTTGAGAGTTCAGAGATAGATCCAAGTCTAGAAGCTCAAATTGTCCGTAACCGGGGACACGACTAATCGATTAGGTTTTAACTCTGCAGAGTGTTGTGTACTTTACCCACAAGATTCGTTCCCTCCTGGAAAGTCCTCGCACTGCCTGGTGTTTGAGAACAGGATGAACGAAACATGGTCTTTCAGAGTGCTTCCCTGACTGTCCGACAGTGCCCATCCAATCCTAACGTCGACTACATCTCGTAGCACTGCCCAGCCAGAGTCACAACAAAGATCAACCAAGCCAGAGCTCATAATGACTTGTGGCTACACAGGTAAGCTTCCGGGCATGAAGTATTCATCCTTCTCTTTGAGTCTGGGTGAGGCTTTCCGCGTGAATACTGGCACTACCCCAGCAACACCTAGGCCAATCCACTGGTTTCTCCAGGGTGCCGCTCCAACCATCCTTCACCCAATAGTGTGTAGTGAGTCTCGAAGTGTTGAGGTCTTGAAGATGCAGGACTTGACGATGTCTTCATGATGTTGTCGTCTTGACGTGGAGTCCTCCTTCTCACACCACTCACGAACACTCATACCAAACCTCGTCTACTTTAGCATAGCATAAAAGTAACTAACGTTCCCGGGGCTTTAGTAACAAGTGGTGGGTTCCTACCTCATCCATTCTACTCAACTACAAGAATTTCAATAACACTACATGAGGGATTTGTTGAATGATGTCACTACATGCAATAAAACATAGGTATGAAATAGATGGTCAAAGTGAACTTGCCTGTACTGTTGATGAAGATAAAGATCGCTCTCAGAAATAACTTGATAGACTATTCGTCACTCTCCGATGAAAATCTATATAATCAAACATTGCATTCATAAGCAATCATACTAGCAATCAATTCTAACAATCACCAGATAACACAAGAACGAAAAGCAACAAGGTTGATGAAGGAAATACTTAAGACAAAACTCAAAGTAACACAACTACATCAACACAACTAAGGTTGTGCTGAAGCAAATACTTAAGACAAAAGTTAAAATCAACAAAGTTTTCATAAACACAACTAGGGTAGTTCTACCCTACAAACAACTATTTTCAACAGTAACAAAACAAAAACAAAGCAAAATATAACACAAGTATTTTAGTAAATATTTTACTAGCAAAAAGAATTACTTTTGAAGAACAAGTAAAACTATGAAAACAACATCCTAAACAACATGAGTGTCTGCCTAATAAACTAAACAACAAGTAAAACAATAAGATGTTAAAATAAGAGAAAACAAAGTATAAAACAACCAAGTTAATAGAAAATAAAACTTATAAAGCACTTTGTAAAATATTTTCAAATAAGAGTTCCAATAGCAATGAAATCAATTTGCAAGTTATTATGAAACTAGAATTGATTTCATGCTATCAAAATAATAAATAACATAAAAATAAATTTAGTTGAAGTACTATTGATAACTAACAAAATATATAATAACTAAGTTAACAGAAAGTATATTTTATAAAACAAATTTTTATTAAAAGAATTTCAAATAGGAAATCCAACTAGCAATGAAAATCAATCGCAAGTTATAATTGAACTAGAATTGATTCCATGCAATTAAATAATAAAATAATATTTGTTTTGAAGGGCTACTGTTTTATAACAGAAAACTTTATAAAATCCATCACTAATATAAAATAAAATAATTTAAAACAAAGTTAAAACAAAAGGAATATAAATAATCCTAACAAGAACTAAACAGAATCTGTTTTTGTTGAAAATACTATTTTAAAATATTCTAAAAATTTCCAAACTCTACCTACTGGTAACTAAGGTCACTAGTGACAAGTAGCAAATAGAATCAATCAAAAATACATTTTAAAGCTCAAGATATTCAGAAAACAAAATTTAAATCAAATATGTTTAAATTCAAATTTGAATATCCAAATATAGGCAAACTTGATATCAGCAGAAACTTGATAAAATTTGTGACACAATGCAAAAGGAATCAATTAAAAACGTTACATAGTTTAAAAGATATAACGAAAATAAAACCAGAAACCTATTCTGTTTTCTAAAACAAAACAGAAAAAGAAAAAATTAAACTAACACACAGGGGGCTACTTGGCGTGCTCTGATTGGTCCAGGGGTGTGCATGCTAGAGCGTTCCAGGAGGACGACTGATATTTATAAGAAACCGGCCGGTTCTGTAAAATAAACCGCCGGTTCTGTAAAATAAACCGAAGGGGTAAGTTGGGTCTAATCTACGCCGTTCATACGAGATCGGATGTAGGAGAGTGCTCACCGCGGTGGAGGTAAACTCCAGCGAGGCAAGGACGACGAGGTCGACGGGGACGCGTCTTCGGTGGTCTTCAGCATCGGGGAAGGGGTCCAATCGACGCGCGCGAGCAAGGCGATGATGATGGTGGTGATGAGACGGCTTGGGGGCGACGGTGTCGTCAATGACGAGCTTCGTGGCAGCGGCGGCGCTCGGATGTTGACGGGGAGAGCACTCCCGTGGGTGCGGGACTCAGGCGAGGGCACTGGGAGGTGCGGGCGAGCGAGGGGAGTTCGGTGGTGGGCTCGGGTGGCGGCGGGGTGGTCGGGGTGAAGCAACGCGATGGCAATGGCGCGGCGGCGACTGAGAGCTCCGGCGAGCGACTGCGGCAATGAGAGGCATCGGGAGTTGGGGAAAAGTGGTGGAATGGGTCGAGGGGAGGCAGGGGGTTTTATAGGGGCACTCGGGTGCTCGAGAAATGGCAGGGGAGAGGAGATCACGACGGTGGTCGCCGATGATGTCATCGGGGAGGGAGAAGGAAGGAGGTGGCCGCGTGGTTTGCTTGGTCGGGCGGTGGGGCCAGGCGTCAGAGAGAGAGAGAGGAGGGGCGCTGTGTCGGTTGGCCGCAAAGAAGGCAAGTCGTGGGTGGGGATAAGGTAAGTGGGCCAACAGGTATTTAAACATTCTAAAACTTTCCTTTTTATTTTACCAGAATCAAAAAGCAATAAAGGTCTATAAATACTTTCCCCAAAATAAAAAGTTTGATACCAAAATTATCAGGAGATTTAATGCCATTTAATGAACATTTTACCACGGCCAAATTTAATACTTAAAAAAATATTATTCCAGAAAATGCCTAAATTGATTTTAAATCCTTTTGCAATAATTTTCAAATAACCCCTTGGGTTTTATGATTCAAAAACTTCACAAAAATGACCCTGGTGTGGAGCGTCATATTACTCCTCTCAAATTTTGCCAATGGTTTTGAATACTTTGAAAATTTGAATAGGAACCAAATATGAAATGGATTCCAAAATAATTCAGAGGCACTTTCAAATCCTTCTTTTAAACTTCCAACTCATATTTCATATAATTTGAAGAAGTCATATTATCCTCTCTCATGAAAATCATTGAGTTGCATAAAGTTTCTGAATTTGAAATATTTTCAAATGCAATTCAAACCATATTCAAATCCCTTTTCATTTCTTTAAATGGAAGAAGTCATGTCATCTTCACTCTGGGGTTTTGTGATGAAATGAATTTGAATTCCTGGTGATCAAAATGTAGAGTGAAAGTTTTGGGAAAGTCATTTTATTCCCTCTCACTCAAAAGTTTTTTTAAAAGTTTCAAATTTCACTCAATTTTAATCACTCAAACAAACAAACATTCATTCTAATCATTTATTATAACATACCAAAATTTGGGATGTTACAAACCTACCACACTTAAAATGAAACTCGTCCTCGAGATTCAGAGGGGCTAGCAAGAAAAGGTTAGGGTTTGGGGGTCTTCTAACAAATCCACTGGCCAAGAAGGTGTGGGGTCTTCCAAAAAGACTCCATTGACCTGGAAATGTGGGTCTACCACACTTAAAGTGAGAGTTACTGGTCCTTCAAAATCTTGACAGTCCTCTGGGTGCATCTTTCTGTTCACCTTCTTCATGATAGCTCCTTGGTGACGATCTTCCGTTATATCAAAATCTTGTGTTCTAACAACAAGATGAATTTCCTCCGATACTGGGTCTTCTTAACTGACAGGTCTCGTGATTATTATAAATATCTTATCGATGATCTCATGGTGGTCTACCATTAGTGGTTATCCTGCAGTGAAATGGGTCGTGGCTTCATTTCCTCACCGTAAAAATTCCTACATGTGACAGCAACTGTCATGTACAAGGGGTTTTATCATACCATTCTAAGGCTTGAACAAAAGCTTCAAAGAACGTCGTCTCTTTACTATGGGTAGGTCACTAAGATTTTCCATTCCAAATAGCAAGAGAATGATAAGAGTAAGTCGTCATGGTGGCCAAGCCATGTCGCACTGAAATCATTACCTTCTATAAGGTTTAGTAAATCTCGTATTCTAACACTTGGGCTTCCTCACAAGCATTGCAGAAATTTCTCTTATGAACGAACAAAGTTCGGATAAATCCATTGATTCTGCAAGCTGAACAAAAATTCAAGTTCCTACCTCATGCATTCTACTCAACTACAAGAATTTCAATAACACTACGGGAGGGATTTGTTGAATGATGTCACTACATGCAATAAAACATAGGTATGAAATAGATGGTCAAAGTGAACTTGCCTGTACTGTTGATGAAGATAAAGATCGCTCTCAGAAATAACTTGATAGACTATTCGTCACTTTCCGATGAAAATCTATATAATCAAACATTGCATCATAAGCAATCATACTAGCAATCAATTCTAACAATCACCAGATAACAGAAGAACCAAAAGCAACAAGGTTGATGAAGGAAATACTTAAGACAAAACTCAAAGTAACACAACTAAATCAACACAACTAAGGTTCTGATGAAGGAAATACTTAAGACAAAAGTTAAAATCAACAAAGTTTTCATAAACACAACTAGGGTAGTTCTACCCTACAAACAACTATTTTCAACAGTAACAAAACAAAAACAAAGCAAAATATAACACAAGTATTTTAGTAAATATTTTACTAGCAAAAAGAATTACTTTTGAAGAACAAGTAAAACTATGAAAACAACATCCTAAACAACATGAGTGTCTGCCTAATAAACTAAACAACAAGTAAAACAATAAGATATTAAAATAAGAGAAAACAAAGTATAAAACAACCAAGTTAATAGAAAATAAAACTTATAAAACACTTTGTAAAATATTTTCAAATAAGAGTCCCAACTAGCAATGAAATCAATTTGCAAGTTATTATGAAACTAGAATTGATCTCATGCTATTAAAAAAATAAATAACGTAAAAATAAATTTAGTTGAAGTACTACTGATAACGAAAAAAATATATAATAACTAAGTTAACAGAAAGTATATTATATAGAATAAATTTTTATTAAAAGTATTTCAAATAGCAAATCAAACTAGCAATGAAAATCAATTGCAAGTTATAATTGAACTAGAATTGATTCCATGCAATTAACTAATAAAATAATATTTGTTTTGAAGGGCTACTGTTTTATAATAGAAAAATTTATAAAATCCATCACTAATATAAAATAAAATAATTTAAAACAAAGTTAAAACAAAAGGAATATAAATAATCCTAACAAGAACTAAACAGAATTTGTTTTTGTTGAAAATACTATTCTAAGATATTCTAAAAATTTCCAAACTCTAGCTACGTATAACTAATGTCACTAGTGACAAGTAGCAAAAAGAATCAATCACAAATACATTTTAAAACTCAAGATATTCAGAAAACAAAATTTATATCAAATCTGTTTAAATTCAAATTTGAATATTCAAATATAGGCAAACTTGATATCAACAGACACTGGATAAAATTTGTGACACAATGCAAAAAGAATCAATTAAAAAAATTAAATAGTTTAAAAGATATAACAAAAATAAAACCAGAACCTATTCTGTTTTCTAAAACAATATAGAAAAAGAAAAAACTAAACTAACGGACAGGGGGCTACGTGGTGTGCTCTGATTGGTCCAGGGATGTGCATGCTAGAGCGTTCCGGGCGAACGACCGATATTTAAAAGAAAACGTTTCGTCTAATATTAACTTAACTAAAAACCGGCCGGTTCTGTAAAATAAATCGAAGGGGTAAGTTGGGTCTAATCTACGCCGTTCATACGAGATCGGATGGAGGAGAGTGCTCACCGCGGTGGAGGTAAACTCCGGCGAGGCAGGGACTGTGAGGTCGACGGGGACGCGTCTCCGGTGGTCTTGGGCGTCGGGGAAGGGGTCCAATCGACGCGTGCGAGCAAGGCGATGGCGATGGTGGTGATGAGACGGCTTGGGGGCGACGGTGTCGTCGACGGCGAGTTTCGTGGCGGTGGCGGCGCTCGGATGTTGACGGGGAGAGCGCTCCCGTGGGTGCGGGACTCAGGCGACGGCACTGGGAGGTGCGCGCGAGCGAGGGGAGTTCGATGGTGGGCTCGTGTGGCGGCGGGGTGGTCGGGGTGGTGCAGCGGGATTGCAATGGCGCGGCGGCGACCGAGAGCTCCGGCGAGCGATTGCGGCAATGAAAGGCGTCGGGAGTTGGGGAAAAGTGGGGGAATGGGTCGAGGGGAGGCAGGGCGTTTTATAGGGGCACTCGGGTGCTCGAGAAAAGGCAGGGGAGAGGAGATCACAACGGTGGTCGCCAGCGATGTCATCGGGGAGGGAAAAGGAAGGACGTGGCCGCGTGGTTTGCTTGGTCGGGCGGTGGGGCCAGGCGTCAGAGAGAGAGGAGGGGCGCTATGTCGGTTGGCCGCAAAGAAGGCAAGTCGGGGGTGGGGATAAGGTAAGTGGGCCAACAGGTATCTAAACGTTTTAAAACTTTCCTTTTTATTTTACCAAAGTATTAGAAAGCAATAAAGGTCCATAAATACTTTCCCAAAAATAAAAAGTTTTATACCAAAATAATCAGGATATTTAATGCCATTTAATGAACATTTTACCACGGCCAAATTTAATACTTAAAAAAATATTATTTTCAGAAAATGCCTAAATTGATTTTAAATCCTTTTGCAATAATTTTCAAATAACCCCTTGGGTTTTATGATTCAAAAACTTCACAAAAATGACCCTGGTGTGGAGTGCCATATTACTCCTCTCAAATTTTGCCAAGGGTTTTGAATACTTTGAAAATTTGAATAGGAACCAAATATGAAATGGATACCAAAATAATTCAGAGGCACTTTCAAATCCTTCTTTTAAACTTCCAACTCATATTTCATATAATTTGAAGAAGTCATATTATCCTCTCTCATGAAAATCATTGAGTTGCATAAAGTTTCTGAATTTGAAATATTTTCAAATGGAATTCAAACCATTTTCAAATCCCTTTTCATTTCTTTAAATGGAAGAAGTCATGTCATCTTTACTCTAGGGTTTTGTGATGAAATGAATTTGAATTCCTGGTGATCAAAATGCAGAGTGAAAGTTTTGGGAAAGTCATTTTATTCCCTCTCATTCAATTTTTTTTAAAAGTTTCAAATTTCACCAATTTCAATCACTCGAACAAACAAACATTCATTCTAATCATTTATTATAACATACCAAAATTTGGGATGTTACACAATAGGAGTCACATCAAGCACTTTAAGATCTTCGTGATTCTCATCACGAGAACACACCTTTTTGAGCCATTCTTATCTAGAACGAATTTGGGCGGTTCTTTCTTTACTCTCATTCATAGAAATACGCGTAGCTTTCAAAGTTTCATCCATATTAATCTTGGGAGGAACACATCTCAATTTCAAAGCATCAATATCAAGAGACATTCTATCAACATTCCTAGCCAAGTCATCAATTTTAAACAGTTTTTCTTCTATGGAAGCATTGAAAATCTTTTGCGAATTAATAAACTCCTTAATATTACTCTCAAGATCAAAGGGTATTTTATTATAATTTCCAAGAGCATTGTTGTAGGAATTTCCAAAATTATTAGAGGGGTTACCAGGAAAAGGCCTAGGATTAAAGTCACCTCTATAAGCATTGTTGTTACCAAAATTATTCCTAGCAACAAAATTAACATCCAAATTTTCATTGCTATTCTCAATCAAGGAAGATAAAGGCATATCATTAGGATCTAGAGGAACACTCTTACTAGCAACCAATTTCATTAACTCATCCATCTTAGCACTCAAAGAGTTAATTTCTTCTATAGCATACACTTTTTTACTAGTAGGTGACCTTTCAGTGTGCCATTGAGAATAATTTGTCATGATATTATCCAAGAGTTTTGTAGCTTCTCCTAATGTGATTTCCATAAAAGTTCCACCGGAGGCGGAATCCAAGATATTTCTAGAAGCTAAATTCAAACTAGCATAGAAAATTTGTATAATCATCCAAAGACTTAGACCATGAGCGGGACAATTTCTAATCATCAATTTCATTCTTTCCCAAGATTGGGCAACATGTTCATGATCTAGTTGCCTAAAATTCATAATATCGATACGGAGAGAGATAATCTTAGCAGGTGGAAAATACTTGGAAATAAAGGCATCTTTACACTTGTTCCATGAATCAATACTATTTTTAGGTAAAGATGAAAACCAAGTTTTTGCTCGAACTCGTAGTGAGAACGGAAATAGCTTCAGTTTAATCATATCATTATCCACATCTCTCTTCTTTTGCATATCACATAACTCAATAAAGGTATTAAGATGGGATGCGGCATCTTCACTCGGAAGGCCAGAAAATTGCTCTTTCATAACAAGATTCAACAAGGCAGCATTAATTTCATATGATTCCGCACTAGTGGCGGGAACAATTGGAGTACTAATAAAATCATTGTTAGAGAAATCACACTATTTAGTCTTTTCAGACATGGTGACTTAGCAAGCAGACAAGCACACGAGCAAATAAAGAAAGGAAAATATTTTTGTAATTTTTGTTTTTTTAGAAGTGGGGGAGAGGAAAACGAGATGCAAATAATGTAAATGCAAGAGAGGGTTTTTTGATAGGTACTTGTATATGTGCTTCACTTGAATACTCCCCGGCAATGGCGCGAGAAATTATTCCTGCTACTTCTCTACAACGTCACCAGAAATTGGCAAGTTGATAGACGAATTCTTGTCTTGCATTGGTTTTTCCCTTGAAGAGGAAAGGGTGATGCAGAAAGGTAGCGGTAAGTATTTCCTCAGTTTGAGAACCAAGGTACCAATCCAGTAGGAGTATGCTTGAGATTCTAAGGAGGCTCCCACTTCAAGATGGCCTCAACTTTCTCAGGATGCACCTTGATGCCTTCAGCCGAGATGATGTGCCCAAGGTAAACCACTTCATTAAGCCAAAACTCACACTTTGAGAACTTAGCATAGAGTCGATGCTCTCTTAACTTGCCAAGCACAAATTGGAGATGCTCTACATGCTCTTCTTTAGTCTTCGAGAATACAAGAATGTCATCCAAATACACCAAGACGAACTCATTTCTATAGGGAGACAAGACAATGTTCATCAATTTGGAGAAATTCGGAGGTGCATTTGTGAGACCAAAGGACATGACGGTGTACTCATAAGAGCCAAAACTCATCCTGAAAGCAGTCTTTGGAATATCTTCTTCATAGATGCGGATCTGATAATAGCCCCTGTGAAGATCTAGCTTCGAGAAAATCTTGGCCCCTTTCAGTTGCTCAAACAACTCATTTATGTTGGGAAGTGGGTACTTGTTCCTGATTGTCTTGTTATTCAATGGGTAGTAATCGACACAAGGTCGGTCCGTGCGATCCTTATTTTTGACAAACAGAACACCACAACCCCATGGTGAAGAACTTGGTCTGATCAGACCGAGACGTTCTTGTTCATATAGATGATTCTTCAATTCTTTAAGCTCTTCGGGGCCAATCTTATAAGGACGCTTGCACACCGATTCAGTTCTAGGCTCAAGTTCAATCACAAACTCTACTATCTAGTGAGGAGGCATTCCTGGCAATTCTTCTAGAAATATATCTTCAAACACACAAACAACGGGAATCCAAGAAATGGCTGAAATCTCACCCTTATGATTGAGAGAAAAGAGGCAAATCGTGTCATCGCGAGCTGCGAAAATGATCACGTCTTCAGAAGAATGAGTCAATTTGACTTCTTTGGCTTCACAATCAACAAAATCCTTGCTCATAGCAAGAAAATCCATGCCAAGAATGAGATCAATATTGGAATTGTCAATAACAATTGGAGAGGCCAGAAAAGAATAGCTGCCCATTTTGATCGAAACATCCGGAACCACCATCCTCGTGTGCATGAAAGCACCCGGGGAAAGAACTGACAAAGGCTTAGATAACTGCTCATGGTGCAAATTATGCTTGGTTCCAAAAGGTATTGAAATGAATGAATGCTATGCACCAGTATCAAACAAATTTTTTGCAAGAATAGAATTAACCAAGAGGTTACCCAATATCACTTGAGAAGACTCCTCTGCTTCAAATGCATTAACCATGTTCACTCTTGAAGACTTGGGGTTGTGCCTCACCATAGCATTGCTTGGAGGTCTGACTATAGGAGGAGGCGGAAGACGTCGTTGGTTTGTGCACTTGTTTGAGTAGTGGACCTTCTGACCACATTTGTCACAAGTAACCTCTGAGAGTAGACAGAAGTTGCTTGCAGGAGGAGCATTTGCTGCTTGGGTGCCTGAGGCCTATGCTGAACTCTGGGTTGTGTGGGTGGAAAGGACCACGACCACTATGTTGCTTCTGTTGCTGAGGAGGACGAAACGGAGGTGGAGGAGGAACCCAATACTTCTATTGCTTAGAAATAATTTAGAGCTTGATGAAGAAGAGTTGGAGTCCCTAAACCGCTTCCTTGAGTTGTCCACCCTGAGCTGGACTACTTCAAACTTTAGAGCAAGGTTATAGAACTGATCAAACTCATGAGGGTCGTGCAAGACTAGAGCCATATGAAGGCCATCCTTGAGGCCACCTCTGAACTGATAAATCTTCGCCTTGTCATCAGGAACGTCTTGTTTAGCATAGCAGGCTAGATTATGGAACTCGATGTTATACTGATAGACAGACGAGTTTCCCTGCTTCAAATTCCTGAACTTCTCACGCATACCCTCGACAAAGCTCGTCAGGAGATGATGAGGTCTAAAGTCATGGCAGAAATCATCCCAACTGACTACACGATCACCTCTCAAATCCTTGTACTGTTGCCACCAATCTGCTCCCGGACCCTTGAGCTGGAAGGTCATGAACCTGACATAGTTCTCTGCCTGACATTGCTGCACTCAAAATGCTTGTTCGTGTCATAGAGCCAATCATCCGCATCAACAGACTGATCACAAGGAGTGAAGGACTTGTGTTGGTTTGCGAGGAACTGGTTGAGAGTTGCGAACTGAGGCTGATTATGGAAATTCCCATGATGACCTTGCTGTTCCTGATTCCTTTCTAGCAACAAACTGAGCAACATATGAGTATTCACATTGGTTGCAGCCATCACAGCTTGCCAAACTTCTGGAGGAGGTGGTGGGGTGGTGGAGGGTTAGAATGCTCCCCATCATGACCCTGATTCCCACGAGTTTCTGGAGCCATCCCGAAGATGGACAAGAACATCAGCACACCATTGACAAAGACGATTGAAATAAGCTGAATCAAATGGCTTGAAAGAAATTGCAACGGAATATCAGCAATTGCATTCAAACTGAAAATTAGTAAGAACGCCTTCTTCTGGTTGGTGATAACATCATAAGATCTTCAAGCCACTTGAATAATCACAGCAAGGTGTTGAGCTAAGATGTGGTCAGAACAAATGTACAAACCCTCATACATCTGACAAATGATGATCCCAAGTAACTACTAGAATTCCCACCTAAGAACTTTGGTTATGCAATCGGATCCATGGATACACGGAGTTCAATCCATCACTGATTTCCTAGCAGTAATACTACTCTCCAGTGTATCACATCCGTCAACACACAACTAGAGGCCTCAAAAATACATCTATCTCGGACCCACGTAATCACAACAATACCAAACATGCCAGTACATCTGGACGTTCTCCCCAGTACAGGGTGACGCCAAACTCCTCTTGCCACAAATAGTATTGAAGCAATTTCAAACATCCTCTGTCCTGAGATACTAATGAAACTAAATGATAATGATGTGGCCGAAATTCCCTAGAGCTCTACTCCCCGAAACAAAGTCAATTCATACAAGAGGCACCAAGAACAAAACTCCGTCACATCGGCATCATATAGTTTCTAAAATACCCACGTGATCCTACAAAAAATTTGAGAAAAAAGGGGAGTAGAATTAAAATTCCTAAGTCAAAATTCCCCACTAGAGTATAGAAGAGGAGTAAAAGAAACCTACTCTCCAATATAACACTACTGTAGGATGGTCCAAAGCCGACACATGAATCAGACACCCTTTGAAGAAACTGTGTGCGATCGACCAATCGCAAAAGGTATTGTTCAACCTCCATCGCCAATGACACAAACTGTGTGCAATGACATATCCATCAAATACGATTCAAAAAGTAGTTGCGTGTGCGATCCACGGAAGATAGTTTATTCTTATGAAATGTTTGGGATTAGCTAAGATAACAGAAACAGTTAAAAAACTATGTACGTGTGCGATGTACGACACATAGTTCACTTGGATAAATTGTTTGTGCTAATCTAGCAAAACACAAACGGGTAAGCGTAAGAAGCTGTGTGTGATCTGTACCAATTGGTTCATTCAACAGAATTGTGTGGGAAGACCAATAGTAACCGAAACAATTCATACGGACAAGTTGTGTGTGTTGTGGGAAGACGGTTGCTGCCAAACAATTGTCAACAATTGATGAAATCATTACCAACGGTACGTACGAAAGTGCCGCTTGGCCATATTAATATCGCACATTTTATTATTATTACCAGTCTGACTACGCATCACCTCTTCTTCCTCTCTCATGTCTTGTCACCATGTTTTCGCCCGAGGATTCCAGTGCATGCTTCAGCACCACACCGGCGTTTCTTTTGGCCTCATTCCCGCACGAAATCGTGCATGTTCCCGCACAAGCTTCCCCATCGGTTTCCTGCTAGAAGCTAATGACCATAAGAGCCTATGCGCGCGTTCACACGCGGATGCACACCTAGTGCATCCTAGCCCATCTACGAAGCATGACAACCCGTCCAAGCGCCGCCTCTTCCATTAACCTCCCCGACAATGGAAATGATCCGGTGCAGGCGAACAGTCTGTCGAGACCGATGGCGTGTCCGGCGACGCACTGGATAACGCTATGCTGCGCGTCATCGCAAGGGTTGAGTAGACCCTTGGCGGAAGCTTCGCTGAGCAACATAGCTGTCTCACTGCCTAGAGGCTATAGCGCGCCACACAAAAAGATCATCGGTGGTGCTCCGTAGAGCAAAACATGCGCATCCACGCCGAGAGGGCAAGGTGTGCCACCCAGCAAGACCGATGGAGGGCCGCGGAGCGAGAGGTGCGGCATGCGGCAGAGCAAGAGCGGTTCCATCCCCGCTTGCCTGCTATCCCACCCGACATGACATTGCAGCTGTGTCCAAGGCATGTGGGTAGCCCTATTTCACGACAGGAATGGGCAGTGTCCGTCTGCGCCGTACTTGCACTAGAGCCCGGACGCCGGCCACGCCGATCGCATGGGACGTGCCGTTCGCCTTGTCCGCGCCCCCCTCGATGCTGACGGGCTCGTCGATAGGCTTGAGTGCCTCCTTGGCCCAGGTGTCTAGCTAGGAGCGATAGAAGCAAATGGTCGTCGAATCCTCGAGATGGTAATATCCAACGAAATAGCCAGCTTGGAGCTCGAGATCACGCTCCAGCTGTACCACGAGCATGTAAGCAGCATGTACGAATGCCTGACCAAGTTCAGGCATAGCCAAGAGCTTTCGTAGTATATGGTGTAGTCAACTAGTCATGGACGTGTTTTATTTTGTTGAACTGTTTAGATGTCGATCCCAATGTCTAGACGACAATCACAATATTGATATGTTTTTATGTGTGAATGATTTATGTTCTATTGTTATGTTTCAATATGTGTAAAAGACTAAAAATTAGAGCCACAAAATCAGTATGAAAACAGATATATAGAAATGTGAAACTAATAATATATATATATATTAATTGTTGAATAGCTCATTGAAGACATGATACTTATACAATATATATCTTCACATATATGTGATGCTAGTACTTAGCTAATACGTACAGTGAATAAAAACCACTCTTCAAAAAATCTTCCGATTCAACAATTTATCGTCGAGTTATCACTACTCATGGTGTGATCGATAAGATTGTGCCTTATCTTCACCGTTTATCTTTTGGGCTGATTTATCACTCTGACAAACGATTTATCGGGAATTTACAGATAATTTAGGCCTATTCCTAGCACTATGTTTCCAAGAAACTATGTTTATTTGTGTTTTTGTCGACCTTGTTACGCAATATGTACTATTGCCCCATTTTTTCATTATACGAGGATTCAAGGGCTAGGAATCAAGCACTTCTATCCAATATTTTTTTGATGTTGAATATAGCATATTTTAGTGTTGGGAACTGGGATTTTTAAAAAATGGCCGATTAACAGTCGACAGATAAAAATCAATTTATCGGCCGATTTCCGATTAATCTCTTATCCACGGCTGACCGAGATGCTAACGATAAGCGATATCCTCAACATTGATAAAAACTAAACTAATAATAACCCCTCCTTGAGCGGGGAGCAATAAAATGGCAGCCTCTCCCCATCAGCTCCCTGGTGCGCGGTGGCTTCCCAACGTGGAGGGAGTTCGCCGCCTCCTCCGCCTTGCAGCGTTTAATGTGCCGATCAATATCTTGCTGGCGAAGGTGCGCGACCATGCAGGACAGCTCACTGGGCGCCCACTGGAGCTCTTTGGCAGTCGCACGCTCGAGCTTGTCGGTCCATGCCAAAGTAGCGGTAAGGGGACTAGCACCTTGGCTTTCATTGTGTGGTACTTGGCCGTCTTCGTACATGTCGACCTCTTGTCGACTCGCCCGCTGCCAAAGCACCATCTCCTCCTTTTCCCTTGTGACACTGATACGTCTCCAACGTATCTATAATTTTTGCTTGTTCCGTGTTGTTATCTTATAATTCGTGGATGTTTTACCATCATTTTATTACCAATTTTTTTTTTGGACTAACCTATTAACATAGTGCCGAAGTGCCAGTTTTTATTTTTGCTTGTTTTTTTACTTCGCAGAAAATCCATACCAAAAAGAGTCCAATTGCGACGAAACTTTTTGGAGATTTTCTCTAGACCAGAACACAACCAACGGACCAAATAAGTGTCGGGGGAGTGGGCCAAGGAGACCACAACCCACCAGGCCGTGCCAGGGGGGCCTGTCCGTGCCCTGGTGGGTTGTGCCCTCGTCGGCACCCCTCTCCACCGCCTCTGATGCCTATAAATTCCCAAATATTCTAAAGACCCTAAGGGAGTCGAGGAAACACAATTCCAGCTGCCGCAAGTTCCATCACCTCGAGATCCAATCTAGACACCATCATGGAGGGGTTCATCCAAATCATAGGTGCCTCTCCGATGATGCATGAGTACTCCACCATAGACCTAAGGGTCCATAGGAAGTAGCTAGATGGCTTTCTCTCTCTCTTATGATTCTCTATACAATGGTCTCTTAGAGATCTATTTGATGTAAACTTTTGCGGTGTGTTTGTCGGTGTTCTGGATACCATGGTACCCACACTTGCCTACCTATGGCCCTAGGCGTGGCCCACCTCGACAACCAAATACGGCCCGACATGGCCTTAGTCGACACAAGGCCCTCGCGAGACCCCGAGCTCGTGAGGGAAGCAGCAACAAGAACCACGGGAAGGCAGGCCTCCCCAGGCCACCCCTCCTGAACGGCGGAGACTCCTATGCAACACGCGACCTTAGGAGGCTAAGGGTGACGCCAGCCAGGCCAGGCGGGCACCAGTGCGCTAGAGGGAACAGTTTCTCCGTTGGTGCAAAGGAGGCAGCGACACACGCGAGTTCTAAAAACGCCCCCATAGGTTTCCACTTTGGTGCAACAAGACCAGGACCACAAGCCTTGCAGGACGAACATCATCACCGAGCCCACTACTGCATCACCGTCGACCACTTTGCAGGCAAAGATCACCTTTCGTAAGGATAGGGTGTACCTCATGTCCCCTTTCAAATTTGGCCATTGTGGGATTCCTTCCCGTCATTGTGATAAGGGAAGAGGACCCAGTCCGCTATAAATAGAGGCTAGGTGGCCCGGTAGAGACAGAGAGCAACCACCCAGCAAACACACTCGCAAGGCAACATACCACTATACTAGTTCATCCACAAACCTCCTCGTGAGGCAATCCACCAAAGGCAGGAGTAGGGTTTTACGCTTCGCAATGGCCCAAACCTGGGTAAACTCTCATGTGCCATCGTCTTCCTCACCATCAAGTGGGGTTATAGTGTTGTGATCTTGGAGAGGGAAAAGCTATTGGGGAATCTCCACATACGCCCCTGGGTCCGAATCCCTTAGGGTTTTGTGGAGCCCGAAATTCGACATTTGGCGCGCCAGGTAGGGGCGTGTCGGAATCCTCACTGGAACTTCGCCTCACTTCCGCTCGGTGCATCCATGGTCAAGGGATGTCGAGCCCGCGCCGAACGACGGGCTGCCTGCATCACTCAGGCAACGCCGCCAGACCTCGGCATCCAGTGCTACCTTGCTTTTTCGACGAAAGGCGCCATCTCCGACCCGACCTTGGAGGGGAACCGGGGCCTATCGCCCTCGTCAACCATGTGACGGGCCCTCACCTCCTTGGACCTCCCCAGCATCCATGTCACGGTATCATCTACTCGGGCTCGCCGCGACCTGGCGCGCGGGAGAATCACGCTCCTCCTAGCCCGTGAGCTGCATCCTTTCCGCGTTGCTCATAGACGCTATGACAGTTGGATATGCCGCGGGACCATACGCGTCGTCCCAACCGGCGAGCCAGGGGCGCTTCCCCATGGGAGGGCCCAGGAGTGGGCTCACGCCCATGAGGTCGCCCAACCAGCTGTCAAGGCGTTGAGGGCGCGCGGACGTGCCGATGACGTGCCTCGCGAACCGCACTGGCCGGAAGTGGGGCCCGGCTCCCCGGGCACGCAAGAGTTGGCCCCCTGGTGCAGGCAGGGGTTGACGGGAGCTACCAACTGTGAGGGGTAGGTGCCCTAACGTACCCCCCGGCACGCCCAGTGGATCAAGGCAGGCCGCTCGACGACTCATCTACACCAACACCTGGCGCTCGCGCGATTCTACCACGACCATGTCGACGAGCGCCCGACCACCATGGGAGCGGCACCTGCTACCGCGAAAATGGAAGGAGCATATGCGATCCCGACAGCGGCTCTCGTCGAGGCTGGTGTGTACAGCCTCGTGAGGGCGGCTGGCAGGGCCAACCTCATGAGGATGCCAACAGTGGCTGCCTCGTGAGGCGCGTCTGCTGGTAGGGGGCTACCATTGGCAAGCGCTTGGGTCCGTGGACCGGGGGTTGCCTGCCTGGGAACGGAGGGTGGAACACACACCCATGTCCCCAGGCAGGGTGATGCCAGCCAGGATACATAGGGTGGAACACACGCCCATGTTGCCATGCCAGGTGTTTCCAACCTGGAGACGGAGGATGGAACACACGCCCATGTCTCCAGGCCAGGCGCCCCCAGCTAGGAAACGGAGGGTGGAACACACGCCCATGTCCCCTGGCAGGGTGACTCCTACCCGAAGACGGAGGGTGGAACATACGCCCATGTCTCCGGGTCTGGTTTCGCTTGACCAATGGCGGGAGCTCACGTACTCACCCATGTCTCCTGGCCCGGTTCGGCCTGCCCGGGGACGTGCAATGGGGTACCTGTGCGGGACTCCTGGGCACCCCAGCGAGGCATGCTGGGACACCGCCTTGGGTGACTATCCCACACGCGAGCTTTGGAGAGCCCTGCTTGCGACATAGGGGGCTGCAGCGCCACTACAACGACGACATCCGTCCCCGAGCTTTGGAGAGCTCAGAGCCCTGCTCCGGAAAGGGCCCTCCCTGCGAGGAGCGTGGGGTTCTCGCCCCATGCTCGAGGGCCCAATCGGGGCCTACCCCATGTCACCGCATCATGCTTGGGGAGCGGGAGCGAGCCCCATGCCAGGGAGGCATGGGGCTCTGAGCACACCCCAGGCCCAACCCATGACACTATCACGTAATAATGAGTAGGTTGTATATGCCCGGAGCCCCCCGAGGACGCGAAGGGGTTCCATCCCACGCCCAAGTGGAAGCCCCATGCTCTGTGCTGGCGGACAACACTGTCCCCCAATGGCTATGCCCACGCAACATGGAAGCCCTATGCTCCGCGCTGGGGAGAAGACGAAGATGAAGATTAGTCTAGGTGCTGGATGCAGCTGTTCTTTGTTTGTCCCTGTATTCAAATTTGCCGTTTTTTGGAATAGACTTTGGTGTTCTCGTCATTTTCTTCTGAAAATAAAAGGAGGAGGGGGTCGTTCTTTCTAGTATCATTTTTCATTTGATATCTCGCTTTCTTTGGGAAGTTCGGCAGCTGCCGGACCCTTCCACTCTCGCGATCAACCCAGAGCGAAGGGAGGGCGCGATCACTGCATCGTCGCACCACCCTGCTGAGGCATAAACTCTCGGACACTCGTGAGGCGCGGTCATCCAGACCAACAGGAACTTCTTGACAAAAACATCTAGTGTCACGCGCCATACAACGCGGGAGCTGAAACGTCTGCAACGTATCTATAATTTTTGATTGTTCCATGCTATTATATTATCTGTTTGGATGTTTTATATGCATTAATATGCTATTTTATATTATTTTTGGGACTAACCTATTAATCTAGAGCCTAGTGCTAGTTTATGTTTTTTCCTTGTTTTTTAGTATTGCAGATAAGGAATATTAAACGGAGTCCAAACAGAATAAAATCTTCGGAATGATTTTTCTTGGACCAGAAGAAACACAACAAACATGAAGATGAAGGCAGGAGAGCCACCGTGTGGCGACAAGCCATAGGGGCGCGCCCTAGGGGGCACGCCCCCTGGCTTGTGGCCCCACAGCAGCCCTCCTAACCCTATTCTTCGGCATATAAATTCCCAAATATTCCCTGGATACCAAAGGGAGCCACGAAAATACTTTTCCGCCGTGGAAGCCTCTGTTCGTGTGAGATCAAATCTTGGAGCCTTTTCTGGTAATCTGCCGGAGGGGGCTTTGATCACGGAGGGCATCTACATCAACTCCATTGCCCCTCCGATGATGCGTGATTAGTCCACCGCAGACCTTCGGCTCCATAGCTAGTAGTTAGATGGCTTCTTCTCTCTCTATGTTCTTCATGATCTTCATGGAGATCTATCCGATGTAATACTCTTTTGCGGTGTGTTTGTCGTGATCCGATTAATTGTGGGTTTATGTTCAGATTATCCATGAATATTATTTGAGTCTTTTCTGAATTCTTATATGCATGATTTCATATCTTTGCAAGTCCCTTTGTGTTATTTGTTTGGTTTGGCCAACTAGTTTGGTAATTCTTTCAATGGGAGAAGTGCTTATTTTTGGGTTCAATCTTGCGGTGTCCTCACCCAGTGACAAAGTAGGGGTAGCGAGGCACATATTTGTATTGTTGCCATCAAGGATAAAAATATGGGGTTTTCATCATATTTCTTGATTTTATGCCTCTACATCATGTCATCTTACCTAATGTGTTACTCTGTTCTTCATGAACTTAGTACTATAGATGCAGGCAGGAGTCAGTCGATGTGTGGAGTAATAGTAGTAGAAGCAAAATCGTTTTGGTCTACTTGACACGGACATGATGCCTATATGCATAATCATTTCCATGGATATCTACATAATTATTTGCTTTTCTATCAGTTGCTCGACAGTAATTTGCTCACCCACCGTATTATTTTCCTTCAAGAGAGAAGCCTCTAGTGAAACCTATTGCCCCCGGGTCTATTTTCCATCATATACTTTCAGATCTAAAAACCAAACATACCAAAAAATACTTTTTTGAAATCTTTTTACTTTTCGTTTTAGTAATCTTTAATATCTATCTCTATCAGATCTCATCCTTACAAATAACCGTGAAGGGATTGACAACCCCTTTATAGCGTTGGGTGAAAGTGTTCGATTATTTGTACAAGTACATCTATCGGGGACTTTCTTGTATCTCCTAATGGATTGATACCTTGGTTATCAACAACTGAGGGAAATACTTATCTACTTTGCTGCATCACCCTTTCCTCTTCAATAGAAAACCAACGCAAGCTCAACAAGTAGCAAGAAGGATTTTTGGCACCGTTGCCGGGGAGATCTACATCAAGTCTACCAAGTGCCCATCACAAAATCATCTCTTGCATTTACATTATTTTCCATTTGCCTCTTGTTTTCCTCTCCCCCACTTCTAAAATGATTTTCAGAAAGATTTGCCTTTTTATTCGCCCTTCTTCCGTTTGTCTTTTCATTTGCTTTTTGTTTGCTTGTATGCTAGATTGCTTGATTTGTCACGATGACCCAAGAGAATACCAAGTTGTGTGACTTTTCCAATAGTAATAATAACGATTTTATTAATACTCCGATTGCACCCGCCACTAGTGCGGAATCTTATGAAATTGACGCCACCTTGCATAATCTTGTTATGAAAGAACAATTTTCTGGCCTTGCTAATCAAGATGCCGCTTCCCATCTAAATACTTTCCTTGAGTTGTGTGATAAGCAAAATAAGAAAGATGTGGATAATGATATTTTTAAATTGAAGCTATTTCCGTTCTCACTATGAGATCGTGCTAAAACTTGGTTTTCATTTGTTCCTAAAACAATATTGATTCATCAGATAAGTGTAAAGATATTTTTATTTCCAAGTATTTTCCGCCCGCTTAGATCATCTCCCTTAGGAACGATATAATGAATTTAAAGTAACTTGATCATGAGCATGTTGCACAATCTTGGGAGAGGATGAAACTAATGATTAGAAATTGCCCCACGCATGGTTTGAGTTTATGGATGATTTTACAAAAACATTATGCGGGATTGAATTTTGCATCTATGAATCTATTAGATTCCGCCACGGGTGGTACTTTTATGGAAATTACATTAGCAGAAGCTACTAAACTCGTAGATGATATTATGGCAAATTAATCTCAATGGCATACTGAAAGCTGTATTAGTAAAAAAGTGCATGCTATTGAAGAAATAAATACTTTGAGTGAAAACATGGATGAATTGATGAAATTGTTTGCGAGTAAGAGTGCTCCTATTGATCCTACTGATGAATCTATGTATGTGAATTTTGTTGGTAGGAACAATTTTGGTTATAACGCGTATAGAGGTAATTTCAATCCTAGGCCGTTTCCTAGTAATTCCTCTGATAATTATGGTAATTCCTACAACAATTATTATGGAAATTATAATAAGTTGGCCTCTTATCTTGAGAACCATATTAAAGAATTTATTAGTTCACAAAAGGGTTTCAATTCTATGATTGAAGAAAAAATGCTCAAGATTGATGATTTGGTTAGGAACATTGATAGAATTTCTCTTGAGATTGATTCTTTGAAAATTAGATCTATTCCACCCAAGCATGATATTAATGAGACTTTAAGAGCTATGATAATTTCTATTGATGAATGTAAGGAAAGAACTGCTAGAATACGTGCTAAGCGTGAATGGCTTGAAAAGGTGTGTTCTCGTGTTAATATTGATGAAGATCTTAAAGTGATTGATGTGACTCCTATTGAATCTTTCTTTTCCAATATAAATCTTGATAAATATTGCACTGGAGATAAGTCAACTTTAGTTAAAAGGCGTCCCAATTATTCGGAGTTTATAGATCAGAATGCTAAGATTGATAAATGTGGGATTGAAGAGGTCAAAACTTTAAATAGCAATGAACCCACTCTTTTAGATTTCAAGGACTTCAATTATGATAGTTCTTCTTTGATTGATTGTATTTCCTTGTTTGAATCCATGTTGAATTCTCCTCATGCTTATAATCAAAATAAAGCTTTTACTAAACGTATCGTTGATTCTATGATGAAATCTTTTGAAAAAAAACTTGAGTTGGAAGTTTGTATACCTAGAAAGCTTTATGATGAGTGGGAACCTACTATTAAAATTAAGATTAAATATTATGAGTACCATGCTTTGTGTGATTTGGGTGCTAGCGTTTCCATGATTCCAAAAACTTTATGTGATGTGTTAGGTTTCCGTGAGTTTGATGATTGCTCTTCAAATTTGCATCTAGCGGATTCTGAGGGAGTCTTAGATTCAGGGGTCCTCGGGAGGCTGACCTATTTCTTATGGGCTGGACTGTATGGGCTGTTTGCCGGACACTGGATTGATCGAATACCCAGACGCCAGGAAGGAGGCTTCTAGAATCGTGGTGCATCGTCCACGTTCAAAGTAGTGAATAGGCATGTTTATCCCATCAGCGTGTAACCAACCATGTGTAAACCCTAGGGACCCCCGGCGTCTATATAAGCCAGAGGGTTTTAGGTTGTAGGCCAACAGAACTCATCTAGGGTTTAGTCATACGATCTCGTGGTAGATCAACTCTGTAACCCTTGTAATATCAATATAATCAAGCATGACATAGGGTATTTGTTGGGAGACGTAGTAGTAAATCAAAATTTTCCTACGTTCACCAAGATCTATCTATGGAGAAACCAGCAACGAGAGGGGAGAGATTGCATCTTCATACCTTTGAAGATCGCTAAGCGGAAGCGTTACAAGAACGCGGTTGATGGAGTCGTACTCGCAGCGATTCAGATCGCGGTAGATCCGATCAAGTGCCGAACGGACGGCACCTCCGCGTTCAACACACGTGCAGCCCGGTGACGTCTCCAACACCTTGATCCAGCAAGGAGGAAGGAGAGGTTGGGGAAGGGCTCCAACAGCAGCACGACGGCGTGGTGGTGGTGGAGTAGCAAGGTATTCCGACAGGGCTTCGCCTAAGCGCTGCGGAGGAGGAAGAAGAGAGGTAGGGCTTCGCCGTGAGAGAGAGAGATCAAATCCTGTCTCAAAACATCCAAAACCTCAAGTATATATAGGAGGAGGGACGTGGAGGGCTGGCTTGGCCTCTACTCCAAAGAGGAGATGGCCGGCCGAATTAAAGGGAGAGTCCACCTCCCACAAGGGAGGTGGATCTCCTCCTTTTAAATCCTTTTTGCCTTATCTCCTTATCTCCAGCCGCATGGGCCTTTAGCAAAAGTCTTTCCCAGCCCAATAAGGGCTGGCACACTTTATCTAACAGCCCATGTGGTCCTTTGGTCGTCACACCCCTCCCGGGGGGTCCTCCGGCACCCTCCCGGCACTCCCGGTACACTACCGATGAGCCCGAAAACTTTCCGGTGACCAAAACTGGACTTCCTATATATCAATCTTTACCTCCGGACCACTCCGGAGCTCCTCGTGACGTCCGGGATCTCATCCGGGACTCCGAACAACCTTCGGTAATCACGTATACCTTTTCCCTATAACCCTAGCGTCATCGAACCTTAAGTGTGTAGACCCTACGGGTTCGGGAGACACGTAGACATGACCGAGACACCTCTCCGGCCAATAACCAACAGCGGGATCTGGATACCCATGTTGGCTCCCACGTACTCCACGATGATCTCATCGGATGAACCACGATGTCAGGGATTCAATCAATCCCGTATACAATTCCCTTTGTCTATCGGTATGGTACTTGCCCGAGATTCGATCGTCGGTATCGCCATACCTTGTTCAATCTCGTTACCGGCAAGTCTCTTTACTCGTTCCGTAACACATCATCCCGTGGCTAACTCCTTAGTCACATTGAGCTCATTATGATGATGTCTTACCGAGTGGGCCCAGAGATACCTCTCCGTCACACGGAGTGACAAATCCCAGTCTTGATTCGTGTCAACCCAACAGACACTTTCGGAGATACCCGTAGCGTACCTTTATAGCCACCCAGTTACGTTGTGACGTTTGGCACACCCAAAGCATTCCTACGGTATCCGGGAGTTACACAATCTCATGGTCTAAGGAAATGATACTTGACATTGAAAAGCTTTAGCACACGAACTACACGATCTTGTGCTATGCTTAGGATTGGGTCTTGTCCATCACATCATTCTCCTAATGATGTGATCCCGTTATCAACGACATCCAATGTCCATGGTCATGAAACCGTGACCATCTATTGATCAACGAGCTAGCCAACTAGAGGCTCACTAGGGACATGTGATGGCCTATGTATTCACACATGTATTACGGTTTCTGGTTAACACAATTGTAGCATGAATAATAGACAATTATCATGAACTAGGAAATACAATAATAACCATTTTATTATTGCCTCTAGGGCATATTTCCAACAGTCTCCCACTTGCACTAGAGTCAATAATCTAGTTACATTGTGATGAATCGAACACCCATAGCGTTCTGGTGTTGATCATGTTTTGCTCGTGAGAGAGGTTTAGTCAACGGATCTGCGACATTCAGATCCGTATGCACTTTACAAATATCTATGTCTCTCTCCTGAATGTAATCACGGATGGAGTTGAAGCGGCGCTTGATGTGTCTTGTCTTCTTGTGAAACCTGGGCTCCTTCGCAAGGGCAATAGCTCCAGTGTTGTCACAGAGTAGAGTCATCGGGCCCGACGCATTTGGAATCACTCCTAGGTCGGTGATGAACTCCTTCATCCAGACTCCCTCCTTTGCTGCTTCCGAAGCAGCTATGTACTCCGCTTCACATGTAGATGCCGCCACGACGCTTTGCTTGTTGCTACTCCAGCTGACTGCCCCTCCATTCAAAATATACACGTATCCGGTTTGCGACTTAGAGTCGTCCGGATCTGTGTTGAAGCTAGCGTCGACGTAACCCTTTACGACGAGCTCTTCGGCACCTCCATATATGAGAAACATGTCCTTTGTCCTTTTCAGGTACTTCAGGATATTCTTGACCGCTGTCCAGTGTTCCGCTCCGGGATCACTTTGGTACCTCCCTACCAAACTTATGGCAAGGTTCACATCAGGTCTGGTACACAGCATGGCATACATGATAGAGCCTATGGCTGAAGCATAGGGGATGACACTCATCTCTTCTCTATCCTTTGCCGTGGTCGGGCATTGAGTCGTACTCAATCTCACACCTTGCAACACAGGCAAGAACCCCTTCTTGGACTGATGCATATTGAACTTCTTCAATATCTTTTCAAGGTATGTGCTTTGTGAAAGACCAATGAGGCGTTTCGATCTATCTCTATAGATCTTAATACCTAATATGTAAGCAGCTTCTCCAAGGTCCTTCATTGAAAAACACTTATTCAAGTAGGCCTTGATACTTTCCAAGAGTTCTATATTATTTCCCATTATCAGCATGTCATCAACATACAATATAAGAAATGCTATAGAGCTCCCACTCACTTTCTTGTAAATACAAGGTTCTCCATAAACCTGTACAAACCCAAACGCTTTAATCACCTCATTAAAGCGAATGTTCCAACTCCGAGATGCTTGCACCAGCCCATAGATGGAGCGCTGGAGCTTGCATACCTTGTTAGCATCTTTAGGATCGACAAAACCTTCCGGCTGCATCATATACAGTTCTTCCTTGAGGAAGCCATTAAGGAATGCCGTTTTGACGTCCATTTGCCAGATCTCATAATCATAAAATGCGGCAACTGCTAACATGATTCGGACTGACTTTAGCATCGCTACGGGTGAGAAAGTCTCATCGTAGTCAACTCCTTGAACTTGTCGATAACCCTTAGCGACAAGCCGAGCTTTATAGGCGGTGACATTACCGTCCGCGTCAGTCTTCTTCTTAAAGATCCATTTGTTTTCAATGGCTCGCTTATCATTAGGCAAGTCCACCAAAGTCCATACTTTGTTCTCATACATGGATCCTATCTCGGATTTCATGGCCTCAAGCCATTTGTTGGAATCCGGGCCCGTCATCGCTTCTTCATAGTTCGAAGGTTCACCGTTGTCCAACAACATGATCTCTAGGACAGGATTGCCGTACCACTCTGGTGCGGAACGTGTCCTGGTGGACCTTCGAATAGCAACTTGATCTGAAGTTTCATGATCATCATCATTAACTTCCTCTCTAGCCGGTGTAGGCTCCACAGAAACAACTTCCTGTGCTGCGCTACTCTTCGGTTCGAGTGGAGGTACAATTTCCTCATCAAGTTCTATTTTCCTCCCACTTACTTCTTTCGAGAGAAACTCTTTCTCGAGAAAGGATCCATTCTTGGCAACAAAGACTTTGCCTTCGGATCGTAGGTAGAAGGTATACCCAATAGTCTCCTTCGGATATCCTATGAAGACGCACTTTTCCGCTTTGGGTTCGAGCTTCTCAGGTTGAAGTTTCTTCACATAAGCATCGCATCCCCAAACTTTTAGAAACGACAGCTTAGGTTTCTTTCCAAACCACAATTCATACGGTGTCGTCTCAAAGGATTTAGACGGTGCCCTATTTAAAGTGAATGCGGCAGTCTCTAATGCATATCCCCAAAATGATAGCGGTAAGTCGGTAAGAGACATCATAGATCGCACCATATCCAATAGAGTGCGATTACGACGTTCAGACACACCATTTCGCTGGGGTGTGCCGGGCGGCGTGAGTTGTGAAACAATTCCACATTTCCTAAGGTGCGTGCCAAACTCGTGACTTAAATATTCTCCGCCACGATCAGATCGTAGGCATTTTATTTTCCTGTCACGTTGATTCTCGACCTCACTCTGAAATTCCTTGAACCTTTCAAAAGTTTCAGACTTGTGTTTCATTAAGTAGACATAACCATATCTACTCAAGTCATCAGTGAGGGTGAGAACATAACGGTAGCCACCGCGAGCCTCGACGCTCATTGGACCGCATACATCGGTATGTATTATTTCCAACAAGTCAGTTGCTCGCTCCATTGTTCCGGAGAACGGAGTCTTGGTCATCTTGCCCATGAGGCATGGTTCGCATGTGTCAAATGATTCGAAATCAAGTGACTCCAAAATTCCATCAGCATGGAGCTTCTTCATGCGTTTGACACCAATATGGCCAAGACGGCAGTGCCACATGTAAGTGGGACTATCGTTATCAACTTTACACTTTTTGGTACTCACACTATGGACATGTGTAACATCACGTTCGAGATTCATCAAAAATAAACCATTGACCAGCGGGGCATGAGCATAAAACATTTCTCTCATATAAATAGAACAACCATTATTCTCGGATTTAAATGAGTAGCCATCTCGCATCAAGCGAGATCCAGATACAATGTTCATGCTCAAAGCTGGTACTAAATAACAATTATTAAGGTTTAAAACTAATCCCGAAGGTAGATGTAGAGGTAACGTGCCGACGGCGATCACATCGACCTTGGAACCATTCCCGACACGCATCGTCACCTCATCCTTGGCCAGCCTCCGCTTATTCCGCAGCTCCTGCTTGGAGTTACAAATGTGAGCAACTGCACCGGTATCAAATACCCAGGAGCTACTACGAGCGCTGGTCAAGTACACATCAATAACAAGTATATCACATATACCTTTAATGTTGCCGTCCTTCTTATCCGCTAAATACTTGGGGCAGTTCCGCTTCCAGTGACCGGTACCCTTGCAATAAAAGCACTCAGTCTCAGGCTTGGGTCCATTTTTCTTCTTCTTCCCGGCAACTTGCTTACCGGGCGCGGCAACAGCTTTGCCGTCCTTCTTGAAGTTCTTCTTACCCTTGCCTTTCTTGAAACTAGTGGTCTTATTCACCATCAACACTTGATGCTCCTTTTTGATCTCGACCTCCGCTGATTTCAGCATCGAGTACAACTCAGGAATGGACTTCTCCATACCTTGCATGTTGTAGTTCATCACAAAGCTCTTGAAGCTAGGTGGAAGCGACTGGAGGATTCTGTCAATGACCGAGTCATCCGGGATATTAACCCCCAGCTGAGTCAAGCGGCTGTGTAGCCCAGACATCTTGAGGATGTGCTCACTGACAGAACTATGCTCCTCCATCTTACAGCTGAAGAACTTGTCGGAGACATCATATCTCTCGACCCGGGCATGAGCTTGAAAAACCAGTTTCAGCTCCTGGAACATCTCATATGCTCCGTGTTGCTCAAAACGCTTTTGGAGCCCCGGTTCTAGACTGTAAAGCATGCCGCATTGAACAAGGGAGTAATCATCGCAGCGTGATTGCCAAGTGTTCATAACATCTTGTTCCGCTGGGAGAACGGGAGCGTCACCTAGCGGTGCATCTAGGACATACAATCTCTTGGAAGCTATGAGGATGATCCTCAAGCTACGGACCCAGTCCGCATAGTTGCTTCCATCATCTTTCAGCTTGGTTTTCTCTAGGAACGCGTTGAAATTGAGGGTGACATTCGCGTTGGCCATTGGATCTACATCATAGATTGTAAAGACAATTTTAGACTAAGTTCATGATAATTAAGTTCACTTAATCAAATTAATGAACTCCCACTTAGACAGACATCTCTCTAGTCTTCCAAGTGATACATGATCCATGTCAACTAGCCCGTGTCCGATCATCACGTGAGACGGACTAGTCATCCATGGTGAACATCTTCATGTTGATCGTATCTTCTATACGACTCATGTTCGACCTTTCGGTCTTCCGTGTTCCGAGGCCATGTCTGTACATGCTAGGCTCGTCAAGTCAACCTAAGTGTTTCGCGTGTGTACATCTGGCTTACACCCGTTGTATGCGAACGTTAGAACCTATCACACCCGATCATCACGGTGTTTGTGGTTAGATTTTGTTGAAAAACAGAAACTTTTTTGGACAGCCCATAATTTTTATAAATTCACTAGTGCGTCAATTAGATATGAATTTTTTACAAAATATTGATATACAAATTTCCCTGATTGTCCTAATTTTCAGTTTTTTTGGAGGTACATAATTATTCGAGCTCTACAGATTGCTACATACTGTTCTGTTTTTGACAGATTCTGTTTTCTTTGTGTTGTTTGCTTATTTTGATGTATGTATAGGTTTTATCGGGGGTATCAACCATGGAGAAGTTGGAATACAGTATATATTACACCAATATAAATAAAGAATGAGTTTAGAACAGTACATAAAGTGGTGATTTATTTTTCTTATACCAACGGAGCTCACGAGTTTTCTGTTGAGTTTTGTGTTGTGAAGTTTTGAAGTTTTGAGTAAAGATTTGATGGACTATGGAATAATGAGTGGCAAGATACTAAGCTTGGGGATGCCCAAGGCACCCCAAGACATATTCAAGGACACCAAAGAGCCTACTCTTGGGGATGCCCCGGATGGCATCCCCTCTTTCGTCTTCAATCCATTGGTAAATTTACTTGAGGCTATATTTTTATTCACCACATTATGTGTTTTGCTTGGAGCGTCTTGTATGATATGAGTCTTTGCTTTTTAGTTTGCCACAATCATCCTTGATGCACACATATTTTGAGGGAGACACGCTAAATTGTTAAATTATTAGAATACTCTATGTGCTTCACTTATATCTTTTGAGCCAGGCAATATGCTCTAGTGCTTCACTTATATCTTTTTAGGGCACGGTGGTGTTATATTTTATAGAAATTATTGAACTCTCGTACCTCACTTATATTATTTTGAGAGTATATAAAAAGCATGGTAATTGGTTTAGGTTATGAACTTAGTCCTAATATAATAGGCATCCAACAAGGATATAATAAAAACTTTCATATAAAAGTGCATTGAATAGTATGAGAAATTTGATTCCTTGCATATAGTTTTGAGATATAGAGATCATAATATAAGAGTCATGCTAGTGAGTAGTTCTGAATTTGATAAATACTTGTGTTAAAGGTTGTGATTCCCGTAGCATGCACGTATGGTGAACCGTTATGTAACGAAGTCGGAGCATGATTTGTTTGATGATTGTCATCCTTTGTGTGAGGGTCGGGAGTGCGCGATGGTTAACTCCTACCAACCTCTCACCTAGGAGCATGCGTCTAATACTTTTTTCGATAACTAATAGACTTTTGAAATAAGTATGTGAGTTCTTTATGACTAATGTTGAGTCCATGGATTATACGCACTCTCACCCTTCCACCTTTGCTAGCCTCTCAAGCAGCGCGCGACTTTCGCTGGTGCATCAAACCAACCTTCCTCAAAATAGCCACCATATATTCCTCAAAACAGCCACCACCATACCTACCTATTATGGCATTCCCATAGCCATTCCGAGATATATTGCCATGCGACTTCCATCGTTCCTTTTTCTTGACTTGCACCTCATTTTCATGTTGCCTTGCATTCGTAAGCATTCATATAGAGTCATATTTTATTCTAGGTATCAAGTTGTAAGTAAATAAAAGTGTGATGATTTTCATTATTAGAGCATTTGTCCCGTGTGAGAAAAGGATGATGGAAGCTATGATCCCTCACAAGTTGGGAGGAGTTTCCGTACTTTGCAAATAATAAAAGAGGCCAATGAAGCCAATATAAAAAAAAGAGGCCAAAGATGCCCACCAAAAAAAAGAAAAAAATATGAGAGAAAGAGAGAAGGGACAATGCTACTATCTTTTTCCACACTTGTGCTTCAAAGTAGCACGATGATATTCATAATAGAGAGTCTCCTATTTTGTCACTTTCATATAGCTAGTGGAATTTTTCATCATGATGCACGTCCACTTAGTTTCTTTTTGAGCTTTCATACACTTATAGCTCTATTGCATCTGTTGCATGGAAATCCCTACTCACTCACATTGATATCTATTGATGGGCATCTCCATAGCCCGTTGATACGCCTAGTTGATGTGAGATTATCTTCTCCGTTTCCTTGCAACCTCCACCACATTCTATTCCACCTATAGTGCTATATCCATGGCTCAAGCTCATGTATTGCATGAGAGTTGAAAATGTTTGAGAACACAAAAGGTGTGAAACAATTGCTTGACTTGTTCATCGGGAGTGTGCATGATTTTAATACTTTGTGTGGCAAAGATGGAGCGTAGCCAGACCATATGATTTTGTAGGGATAACTTTTCGAGGCCATGTTATTTTGAAAGGACACAATTGCCTTGTTGGTGTGCTTGAAGTATTACTGTTTTTATGTCAATATTAGACTTTTGTTTTGAACCTTATGGATCTGAATATTCATGCCACAATAAAGAATATTACATGGATAAATATGTTAGGTAGCATTCCACATCAAAAAATTTGTATTTGTCATTTACCTACTCGAGGACGAGCAGGAATTAAGCTTGGGGATGCTTGATACATCTCCAACGTATCTATAATTTTTGATTGGTTCATGCTATTATATTATCCGTTTTGTATGATTTATATGCATTAATATTCTATTTATATTATTTTTGGGACTGGCCTATTAATCTAGAGCCTAGTGCTAGTTTCTATTTTTCCTTGTTTTAGAGTATTGCAGATAAAGAATATTAAATGGAGTCCAAATGGAATAAACTCTTCGGAATGATTTTTCTTGGACCAGAAGAAACCCAGCAAACTTGGAGATGAAGGCAGGAGAGCCGCCGTGTGGCAACAAGCCACACGGGCGCGCCCTAGCGGCACCCCCCTGGCTTGTGGCCCCACGGTGGCCCTCCTAACCCTATTCTTCGGCCTATAAATTCCCAAATATTCCCTGGATACCAAAGGGAGCCACGAAAATACTTTTCCGCAAACGCAAGCCTCCTTTCCCGTGAGATCCAATCTTGGAGCCTTTTCCGGTAATCTGCCAGAGCGGGATTCGAGGAAGGCCCCACAGCACGGCGCGACATGTTCTCGGTGAGGACCGCCAACGGAGTACGAAGCCTCGTCCCAGCGAGGAGGGGGCCACACACAAAGAAGCTCGCGGGGGGCTCGCGCACAAAACCCCGTGGGGGCCACGCGAGCTCGGGCACAGGTGCCGCACCGTGAGGAGCTGCGAAGACTGATGGTGCCAAGTCCACGATGGGCCCAGAAGCCTCGGGAGGCATCAACAGCATCTCGCTTCCTCCTTCCGCAAGGACGGACCTACGCCGCAGAGATTTAGGACGTATACACCATGGAAGACTGAGAGGTCCGGGCACTTACTCATCCTGGGCGATACACTTCCTCTTCATTGGCACCCACGGCTATGGGCGATGGTGCCCCTCGAGCCTCTTCCTCTTTCGGGAAGCATGGGGCCCCGGGGATGGCATCCCGATGTCTGGCCCCGCGCTTCCAGGAGCGAAGGTGGTGGCCATATCAACCGTCGAGGCATCACCTTCACTCCCGGTCACGGACTCTGCACTCCCAGGGCCCCTTGGCCTCGAAGCCACCCCGAAGGAGTCATCCCGAGGACCAGCCTTCATAGAGGGAGGGCCCCCACTCGTCGAAATGCAGCATCTTCCCGGCAAGCCCCCCCCACTAGGGCGGCTTAACGAGCGAAGGCCGTCCTGGGGAAGCTCACCCGGATCCCCACCGGTCAGGCGGCGGAGTAGCTCGCGCAACACGCTGAGAAGGAGAGAAGGGACCCGGAGCCTCATGGGGTCGCAAGGGCCCGCGAAGGTCCACATCGGGCGAGGATGGCGTTGGAGGGGAGCAATGCGATGGCGGGAAAACCCTCGCACCACCATCACCATAGTCATGCTAGACTCCCTCAGTTCTGCCAGCCTAGCCAAGACGGGTGCGAGCTGAGGGTCAGCGAGCTCCTCGCTTCCCCACCCAGGATTTGGCTCCGCAGGAACCGACGGGGGTTGGAATAAGGAGCCGGCCTCGACAGCGTCTACATACACCCACTGCCTTTGGAACCCTTTCGCATTCGGTGAAAGCCGGGCGTTGGGGGCCTCACTGGCCACCGCATCAGCAGCTCGCAGGAACACGCAGCCAGAGCAGTGCCCCCCGGGGTTCAACCGGAGAAAGAAGAAATGGCGAAGAAGGGCCATGGAAGTGGAGAAGCCGACGAAGGCCTCGCACATGAAGGCGAAGGCGAAGAGCAAGGGTCGAGATGGAGCGCATGGACCTGGTAGTGCACCAGCATAGCAGAAAAGAAGTCCAAGAACGGCGGTAGCAAGCCGGAAAGGAGGTCAGGGAGATGAAGGGGAATGCAGGAGGGCTCCAACTCGGTCTAAGGCTGCGAGCCCAGCCAGATCTTGGTCGCCCACCACTTGTTGGACATTGCGGTGACCACCAGGCGGACCTTCTCAAACCCCTCAAGATTGACCATCGAGGATCGTCCCAACATGGGCTCCGGCGTCGGCGCAGGTCCCGGCACCTTCGAGACCTCTCCCCCACTCTTCTTGGAAGCCATGGTGGGCGGCGGGGTCGGATGGGCAAAGAGTTCGGCGGAGAAGGTGTAAGCCGCCGAAGGGGAGAGACGGGCGACCAGATTGATGAGGAATAGTGAAACCTTGGAGGGGGATGCCAGGCGGTTTGTCAGCTGGGGCAATCATTGGGGCTTCGCAAAAAGGGGCTGGCGTCGACGTCTCGGAGGGCACCGTGTGTCAAGCCTGGCCTGCGGGTGATTGGGGCCCACAGTGCTCCGTCCCACCCCCGTGGCTTCGCCCCAAAGCTAGCTCGAGCGCGTGTCGGACCCGGGGCTACTGTCGGTGTTCTGGATACCAGGGTACCCAGACTTGCCTGCCTGCGGCCGAAGGCGCGGCCCACCTCGACGACCAAATATGACCCGTCGCGGCCTCACTCGACACAAGGCCCTCGTGAGACCTTGAGCTCGTGAGGGAAGCAGCGACAAGACCCGTGGGGAGGCAGGCCTCCCCAGGACCCCTCCTGAGTGGCGGAGACTCCTATGCAACACGCGACCTCAGGAGGCCAAGGGTGACACCTGCCAGGCCAGGCGGGCACCAATGTGCCAGAGGGAACACTTTCCCCTTTGGTGCAAAGGAGGCAGGGGCGCACGCGAGTTCCCAAAGCGCCCCCACAGGTTTCCACTTCGGTGCAACAAGACGAGGACCCCAAGCCTCGCAGGACGAACGTCATCACCGAGCCCACTACTACATCACCATAGACCACTTTGCAGGCGAAGACCATCTTTCGTAGGGATAGGGTGTACCACCTGTCCCCTTTCAAATTTGGCCGTTGTGGGATCCCTTCCCTCCATTGCGATAAGGGAAGAGGACCTGGGCCGCTATAAATAGAGGCTAGGTGGCCCGGTAGAGACAGAGAGCAACCACCCCACAAACACACTCGTAAGGCAACATACCACTGTACTAGTTGATCCACAAACCTCCTCGCGAGACAATCCACCAAAGGCAGGAATAGGGTTTTACGCTTCCCAGTGGCCCGAACCTGGGTAAACTGTCGTGTGCCATCGTCTTCCTCACCATCGAGTGGGGTTATCGTGTTGCGAGGTTGGAGAGGGCGAAGCTGTTGGGGAATCTCCACACACGCCGCTGGGTCCGAATCCATTAGAGTTTTGCGAAGCCCAAAATCCAACAATGTTTGTTGGGTTCCGATGAATTTTGAGTTCATGACTAGTTTCTATCCATTAATATTATTTGAGTCTTCTTTGATCACTTATATGCATGATTGCTTATAGCCTCATAGTTCTTCTTCAAATCTTTCGTTTAGTTAGGCCAACTAGATCGATTTTTCTAGCCATGGGAAGAGGTTCTATGTGATGGGTTCGATCTTGCGGTGTTCTTTCCCAGTGACAGCAGGGGAAGCTAGACACGCATGTATCATTGCTATTATGGATAACAAGATGGGTTCTATTCCTACATGAATAGATCTTGTCTACATCATGTCATCGTTCTTATTGCATTACTCCGTTTTCCATGAAGTTAATAAACTAGATGCATGCTGGATAGCGGTCGATGTGTGGAGTAATAGTGGTAGATGCAGACAAGAGTCGGTCTACTTATCTTGAACGTGATCCCTATATAATGATCATTGCCTTGGATATCGTCATCACTATTCGATTTTCTATCAATTGCCCAATGGTGATTTGTTCACCCACTATGCGCTATACTCATGAGAGAAGCCACTAGTGAACCCTACAGCTCCAGGGTCTACTTTTCCATCATATTGCTTTCCGATCTACATTTTTGTAATCTTTGTTTTCACATCTACAAAAACAAAAACCCAAAAATATATTGCTGCATATTTACTCTTTTTATTTTGTGTTCTTGCGAGATCTATCTCTCCTATCTATCATTACATAATCTATCTTATTACCGTCGAGAGCGTGACAACCTCTTTTTCATGTCGGGTTGCAAGTATTTGTTGTTTGTGTGCAAGTGCTGTTTATGTGGGTGAGTGATCTTCCTCTACAGATTGATACCTTGGTTTCATAACTGAGGGAAATACTTATCGTCGCTGGGATGCATCATCCCTTCCTCTTTGGGGAAATACCGACGCAGTCTCAACCACGTCAAATGAATTTCTGGCGCCATTGTCGGGGAGGAAGCAATCTCATTTATCCTAATCAAAAATCTCATCTCCATGCAATTACATTATTTGCCATTTGCCTCTTGTTTTTCTCTCCCCCACTTCACCAATTTGCCATTTTATTCACCCTCTTTTTCATTTGCCATTTTTCTTACCGGATCTCTTCCTTGTTTGCAACCTTGTTTGCGTAGTCATGATGACTCAACAGAACACCAAGTTGTGTGGTTTTTCAAGTACTAATAACAATGATTTTATTAGTACGCCTATTGCTCCTCCCACCACTAGTGCGGAGTCTTGTGATATTAATGCCGCTCTATTGAATCTTGTCATGAAAGATCAATTTGCCGGTAATCCTAATGAGGATGTCGCATGCCATCTAAACACTCTCATTGAATTGTGTGCTGGGCAAAAGAAAAAAGATGTGGACAATGATATTGTGAATTTGAAAATATTTCGTTTTTCCTTGCGGGATCGTGCAAAATTTTGGTTTTCCTCTTTGCCTCGCAATAGTATCGATTCTTGGAATAAGTGCAAGGATGCTTTTATCACTAAGTATTTACCGCCCACAAAAATTATTTCCCTCAAGACGCAAATCATGAATTTTAGGCAACTTGAGCATGAACATGTTGCACAATCTTGGGAAATAATGAAGTTGATGATAATAAATTGTCCTACACACGGTTTAATTCTTTGGATGATCATACAAAAAAATTATGCGGGATTGAATTTTGTCTCTAGAAATATTTTAGATTCAGCTGCGGGTGGTACCTTTATGGACATTACTTTGGGTGAAGCTACTAAATTTGTAGATAATATCATGGCTAATTATTCTCAAGGACATACCGAAAGAGCATCTACTAGTAAAAAAGGTTAATTTGGTAGAGGAATTTTGTACTTTGAGTGATAAAGTTGATGCTTTGATGAAATTGGTTGCTAGTAAAAATTCTCCTATTGATCTTAATGATGTACCTTTGCCTACTTTTATTGAGCAAAATAATGAAGCCGTAGATGTGAATTTTGTCTCGCGCAACAATTTCCATAACAATACTTATAGAGGTAATTTTAATCCTAGGCCTTTTCCTGGAAATTCCTCTAATAATAATGGTAATTCCTCTGGTAATTCTTCTTACAATAATAATAGGAACACCTCTAATCTTGAGAGTAATATTCAAGAATTATCAATGCGCAAAAGGCTTTCAATACCGAAGAAAAGTTGAATAAGATTGATGATATGTCTAAAAGCATTGATAGAATTTCTCATTATGTTGAAAATCTCAAGTTGAAAGCTTTTGTGCCTAAGATTGATGAATCTATTAAATCTTTATATGTCTCTATGGATGAAAGTAAGAAAAGAACCTCTATGCTTAGAGCTAAAAGAGAAATCTTAGAAAAATCATCTTCTAGTGATTTCTGCTATAAAAACGATAAAGATCTTAAAGTGATTGGTGTTTCTTCTATTGATTCCTTGTTTAGTAATATTAAAATTGATAATGAAGGGAATAATGTGGAGTCAACTTTAGCTAGAAGGTGTCCCAATAATTTGGAGGGTGAAAATCTTTATGAAAACGTTGGTAAAAGTGGGTTTTAAGAGGTGAAAACTTTAACTAGTGATGTGCCCACTATCTTGGCTAGCAAAGACTTTAATTATGAGAATTTCTCTTTGATTGAATGTGTTTATTTTCTGTAATTCATGTAGAATTCACCCCATGCTTATGAGCAAAATAAAGCTTTTACTAAAGATATCGTTTATGCCATGACGAAATCTTTCGAAGAAAAGTTGGAGTTGGAGATTTCTAGAAAATTGCATGATGAGTGGGAACCTACCATTAAGGTAAAGATTAAAAATTATGAATGTTTTGCTTTGTGTGATTTGGGTGCTAGTGTTTCCACAATTCTGAAATCTCTATGTGATGTGTTGTTGGGGAATGTAGTAGTAATTCAAAAAAATTCCTACGAACACCAAGATCAATCTATGGAGAAACCAGCAAACGAGAAAGAGGAGAGTGCATCTTCATACCTTTGAAGATCGCAAAGCGGAAGCGTTACTAGAACGTGGTTGGTGGAGTCGTACTCGTAGCGATTCGGATCGCGGTGGATTCCGATCTAAGCACCGAACAACGGCGCCTCCGCATTCAACACACATACAGCCCGGTGACGTCTCCCGCGCCTTGATCCAATAAGGAGGAGGGAGAGCTTGGGGAAGAGCCCCAACAGCAGCACGGCGGCGTGGTGGTGATGGAGCAGCAAGGTATTCCGACAGGGTTTCGCCTAAGCACTGCAGAGGAGGAAGAAGAGAGGTAGGGCTTCGCCGTGGGAGAGAGAGATCAAATCTTGTCTCAAAATAGCCAAAACCTCAAGTATATATAGGAGGAGGGAGAGGGAGGACTGCCTTTCCCCTCCTCCAAGGAGGAGAGGTTTGGTCGAAGCTAGGGGAGGAGTCCACCTCCCACAAGGGAGGTGGATCTCCTCCTTTCAAACTCCTTTTGCCTTATCTCTTTATCCCTATGCGCATGGGACTATAGAAAAGGTCTTGCCCATCCCAATAAGGGCTGTCACACTTTATCTAACAGCCCATAAGGTCCTTTGGTCGTCACACCCCTCCTGGGGGTTCTCCGGCACCCTCCCGGCACTCGCGGTACACTACCGATGAGCCCGAAAACTTTCCGGTGACCAAAACAGGACTTCCTGTATATCAATCTTTACCTCCAGACCATTCCGGAGCTCCTCGTGACGTCCGGGATCACATCCGGGACTCTGAACAACCTTTGGTAATCACGTATACCATTTCCCTATAACCCTAGCGTCATCAAACCTTAAGTGTGTAGACCCTACGTGTTGGGGATATAACCCCACAATATGACCCGCCATTAAGGTTCCAGGTCAAATTGATGGCTCATGAGCCGGCCCAAGGGTGAGACGTAAAGCCTACGACCCAGGAAGATAGGCAGCTCAAGGTGGGCCGCAAGGGTGAGACGTGGAAGACCCGGGCGTGTAAGCCGCTCGGGGACAGCTTGGACAAGAAGATAGAGGAAGACTCGGATAGACAATGAGACTCGGTTAGACAATTGCAAAGACCCATGGTCCTGACCTCCTATATAAAGGCAGACCCGGGGCGACTTAGAGATAAGGTTATCGAGAACTATGTCAATCTTTAGCTCCCTTGTAATCGATACAACAAGCAATACAAGAACAAGCAGGACGTAGGCTATTACCTCGATTTGAGGGGCCGAACCTAGGTAAACTCATGTCCTTCGTCCCAATAAACCCCTTTGAATCCATCACGTTAGCGATGTCCTTGAATACAAGTCCGTTCACCCAGATATCTGCCGTGATAAATCCACGACAGTTGGCGCCCGCCGTGGGGCTTGCGCTTGGTGGTGTTGAGTTCTCAAAGGGCTCTCTCCCAGGGCTCGAGGGATACGTGGTCAGAAGGATGAGAAAGAGTCGCCGCGGCCAGTTCTACATCGATGATGTCGGCTGGGGGCTTGATGCTGAGTCCGTGGAGTATGGTTTCTGGGTTCCGTTCCGTGGGATCCACATTTTCATCGGAAAGGCTGATGGATCTACAGCCGGGCCGGACATCTGCACCGACATCGTCGAGCCGGCTCGGCATCTCCAACCTGCAAGTAATGTGCGGCCTGCCCGGGCCAATTCGGGTCAGAGGCATGTTTTTGTTGGCTTCACGCAAGGTATGGATCTGGAAGCTTCCGGGTCACAGGAAACCGTTGTCTATTCAGAAGATGAATCTTCAAGTGGAGAAACAGAATCAGTGTACCAGCTCCGTAACGGTGGCCTTGGGGGCTACGACGATGTCTACCTTGAGTCGGATAGCTTTGAGTCGGATGCTCTAAAGCCTCTGGTTCATGCAGCGCTGTTCATGGTGGGATCAGCCCCAGCCGCAAGTAATGCAGCCGTGGGAGCCTCCACTTCGGGTGATAACCCGCCACCGCCAGCTCAAATTCTTGTGGAGCTGATGGATGAACTCGCGGCTCTCATGGCCACCGAAGTCACACCAGATAATCAAGCAGCTCGGAATCTAGAGATTGCAAGGATCAAGGGCCGAATGGTAGAGGAACAACAAAGGATGGCTGAGCTGAAGGTCCCGATGGAAGAAGAGGCAGAACGTATCAAGACAGGTGCTTTCCGTCTAGGGCTGGAGCAAATGTCAGCAGCGGCGGTACACCGGAGGAGGTATCAGTTCCGTCTACCAAGGCGTTATGAAGCGAGGAACCTCTTTAATACCCCTGGCGCGGGGCGAGCCGCGAGCGCGCCCGAGAGCTGCCCAACGGAACGGCCGGCAACTAATCCGGCCCAACGTAACCAAGCTTCACTTGGGGGCTTTCCAACACCGGCAGGTTATTATTCTAACCCGGCCGAGAATATGGTAGCAGCTGCCACCCGGCTTGAGACGATCCCTATCCCGGATGAAGCACCCTTTGCAGAGGATGTGCGGAACGCCATCGAGTACTTGCAGACGGCCATGGCCCAGCAGGAGAGATACGCTCATAGCCGGAGCAGCGTCCATTCAACACCTCTTCCTAGCCGTAGTTTTAGCTGACGCTATGAGTCACCAGTAGGTTCCAGCAGCAACCATCATAGAGAGATTCCAATGGGTCACCGACCGCGAAGAGATACACAGGCATGTGTAAACCAGGCAGGAAGCCCGCAAGAGGCGCCAACTAGGCCGTCTTACCAAGAGCCCGGGCCTTCCGTCTCCGTAGGGGCAGGAGTAACCCCCAGGATGGGAGGGCTGCCGTGTTTATCACTAGCTCTCAAGAGCGAGCAGTTTCCGAAAGACTTCAAAGGTCCCCGCAAGGTCCCACATTACACCGCTGATTTACCCCCAGAGGCCTAGGTGGAAAGCTATGAACTAGCCATGGAGATGCTGGATGTTAGCGAGGCGGTTTGTGCCAAGTATTTCGTCATGATGCTTGAAGGCCCGGCTCATACATGGCTAAAGGGGTTACCACCTAATACCATCAATTCATGGTCAGAGCTCAGGGCTCGATTCATTAAAAACATTCAAGGGACGTGCAAGTAGCCTATGACCATTGTGGATCTTGATCATTGCGTCCTACAGGAGAGCGAGTTGGCTCATCATTGGGTACGGCGGGTCCCGACAATTATTCATTCCTCAGAGCAGATCACGACAGCTCAAGCAGTGTTGATCTTGGAGAAGAACTGCCACTTTATTCCTCTAAAGCAGAAACTTGGCCGGCTCAAACGTATGTGTCAGGACATGGGAGAGCTCATGACGGCTCTCACGAAGTATGCCGACTCAGACAGCACGAAGGATCCGGGTTCGTATGAGGAAAAGGCTGGTCAAGGGCAGAAGGGCAACCAGGGCAAGGGTGCAGTGAACAATGGTAGCTAGAGTAAGCACAAGAATCCCGAAGCAGGGTCAGAGCTGGTGGCCAACACAAATGCCCAGCAGAATCATCCCAAGGGAAACAGGAGGTTTGGACCGCCCTCGGGCAGGGATAGTTTTTCCTCGAACATGGAAGAGTTGCTTAAGTGACCTTGTCCGAATCATAGTTTGCCTGATAGGCCGGCAAATCACACATGGGAAAGTTGCTATTTTATGCAGAAGTTCAAGCGTTATATCACAACCTAACAATAGCGGCGACGGCCCGCTAGGCAGCCCAGGGCATGGCGGATCAGGAGCTGGATTCGGGTCTGGCGGGTCAGGAGACGGATTTGGTTCTGGCGGTTCAGCATCCGGTCATCCGGGTCAATATAATCACGGGGGACAACAACCGCATTCTGGTAATAATAATCAACAACAACATCAACAGTGGAATCAGTCTGGTTTTCAAAGTAATCCGAAGCAGCTCAGCTCCGGGCAGTACCACGTCTTCACAACTAGTCTCAATAGACGGGACTAGAAGTTGCGAAAACGGGCAGTAAATGCGGTTACGCTGGCTCTTCCGCAGTATCTAAAGTGGTCCGAATATGACATAACATGGATCCGTGAAGATCACCCGCCACGTGTTGATGACTCGGGGCGACTGGCTTTGGTCGTGGCCCCCCAGGTGGGTGGATATATGTTGAACAAGCTGCTCATGGACGGCGGCAACAATATAAACATCCTTAATTATGACACCTTCCGGCGGATGAAGTTGCTCGACAAGGACTTAACACCTTCGTCCACTGTTTTTCATGGTGTGGTGTCGGGTAAGTCACCGCATCCGGTGGGCAGGATTTCTTTGGAAGTGGCTTTTGGCGATGAATACAACTATAGAGTGGAGTCCTTATGGTTTGAGGTGGTTAAGGTCAAGAGCCCTTATCATGCCTTGTTTGGACGACCGGCTTATGCTAAGTTCATGGCTCGGCCCTGCTATGTTTACTTACAGCTCAAGATGCCCGGCTTAAACGGTACCATCACCGTTCATGGTAATCGAAACATGGGTATTGAGTGTGAAGAAGCAGATGCGGCTTACGCAGAGTCCAGTTGCGCCCAGGAGGAGCTTACATTTTATAAGGAGAATGTTGATCCGAAGGATATGACCCCCCTGAAAAATCCAACCACAAAGGTTGAGCCGCCCCTCAAGTTTTCTGCAGATGATACCAAGGCAATAGATTTCAATCCGGGCGACCCATCTAAGCAGTTCATCATTGGAGCTCATATGGATCCCAAATAGGAAAGCGCGCTCATCGAATTCATGCGTGAGAATCAGGACATCTTTGCATGGAAGCCTTCTGACATGCCGGGTGTACCGAGAGAATTCGCTGAGCATAACCTTAATGTGGATCCAAAGTTTAAGCCGATCAAACAGTTTCTGCGGTGGTTCAATGAGGAGAGACGCAAGGCTATTGGGGAAGAAGTTGCCCGCCTCTTGGGTGCAGGTTTTATTGTTGAAGTTTTTCACCCGGAATGGTTGGCTAACCCGGTGCTGGTGCTCAAAAAGAACGGCACATGGCGTATGTGTGTGGATTACACGGACCTTAACAAGGCTGGTCCGGCTGATCCTTTTGCCCTCCCTCGTATTGATCAGATCATTGATGCTACAGCAGGATGTGAAAGTTTATGCTTCATGGATTCTTACTCTAGTTATCATCAGATCAAGATGGTAGTGAAAGACCAGGAGAAGACGACGTTTATCACACCCTTTGGGGCGTTCTGTTATGTTTCTATGCCTTTCGGTCTCAAGAGTGCCCAGGCAACTTATCAACGATGCATATAGGACTGCCTTCACAGTCAAATTGGCCGGAATGTTCATGCTTATGTGGACGACATCATAGTCAAATCTAGAAAGAAGGAGACTCTTTTGGAGGACCTAAAAGAAACCTTTGACAATCTCCAGGTCTACAAGATGATGCTTAACCCGACGAAGTGTGTCTTTGGTGTTCCAGGAGGAAAGCGTTTGAGTTTCTTGGTCTCTGAGGATGGCATCGAGGCTAACCCGGACAAAATCAAGGCTATTACTTCTCTAGGAGAGTCGGCGTGCATTAATGACGTTCAGGGCCTGGCAGGGCGGATTGCTGCGTTGAGCTGGTTCATAGGCCGTCTTGGAGAGAAGGCTATTCCTTTATATCAGATGATGAAGAAGACAGACAAGTTTCTCTGGAGCAAAGCGGCGCGTGAAGCACTTGAGGCGCTTAAGAAACAGCTGATTGAGCCGCCAGTGTTAGCCACTCCGGCTGAGAAAGAACCGTTGCTACTTTATGTGGCGGCTAACAACAGGGCAGTCAGCGTTGCAATTGTGGTCGAGCGCAAGGAGGCTGGGAAGGAGTATCCCGTGCAAAGGCCGGTTTATTATATTAGTGAGGTCCTGACAGAATCTAAGCAGAGATATCCGCATTGGCAGAAGCTGGTATACGAGGTTTTTATGGCCAACCACAAGTTAAAGACTACTTTCTAGGGCACCATATACCTATGGTCAGTTATGCTCCGTTGGGAGACATTATCCAGAACAGAGAAGCCACAGGAAGGATTGCCAAGTGGGCCTTAGAGCTGGGACCTCTTAATGTAAAGTATGTTCCTCGCACGGCGATCAAATCCCGAGCTTGGCTGGATTTCACCAATGATTGGACAGAGTGTCAAGGCCCCGAAGAAAAGCCAGATAACACATACTGGACTATACACTTTGATGGATCAAAGCAGTTAGAGGGGTCCGGAGCAGGAGTTGTCCTAACCTCCCCCTAGGGCGATAAGTTTTGTTATGTGCTCTGGCTGATGTTCCCCTGCACTAACAATGTGATTGAGTACGAGGCTTTGCTTCATGGTCTTGGATTAGCCAAGGAGATGATTTTGAGCCGGGTCAGGTGTTTGGGCGACTCAGATCTAGTGGCTCAGCAAGTTTTTGGTACTTGGGATTCCAAAGACCCACGGATGGCGGCTTATAGGAGGGCAGTTGATATTATTGCATGTCACTTCAAAGGGTATCAGGTAGATCACATTGACCGTCGCAAGAACGAGGCGACTGATGCTTTATCACGGCTAGGTTCCCAACATAAGCCGGTGCCGCCTAATGTCTTTCTGGACGCCTTATACCATCCGACTGTCAATATACCTTCAGAGGAAGATTTGGCTCTTCCTGACCCGGAGGCAGAATTGGTGGCGGCTCTACACGTTATCCCAGATTGGACTATTCCTTATTTGGCCTATTTAACCCGGGGCAAGTTACCAGAAGATGAAGACCTGGACAAAAAGATCACCCACCGTTCTAAGTCCATGACGATAGTTAACGGTGAGTTACATAAATGTAGTGTAACAGGAGTTTTCCAACGTTGTGTTTCACCATAGGAGGGTCGGCAGATCTTGAGTGAAATCCACGCTGGTGATTGTGCACACCATGCCAGCTCGAAATCTTTGGTGGCCAAGGCTTTCCGGCATGAGTACTTATGGTTGATGACTCACAAAGATGCAGAGGACTTAGTCCGTAAGTGCGACGGCTGTCAGAAATTTGGCCGGCGCGCTCATGTTTCGGCTCAAGAATGGAGGATAATACCAATAACTTGTCCATCTGCGGTCTGGGGGCTGGACATGGTAGGGCCTCTCAAGAGATCCAAGGACAAGAAAATGCACCTCCTGGTGGCGGTCGACAAATTTACCAAGTGGGTAGAGGCAGAGCCGGTCAGCAAATGTGATGCAGCTAAAGCAGTTCTATTTACCAAGAAGCTGATCTACCGCTTTGGTTACTCGCATAGCATCATCATTGATAATGGTACAAATCTATCCAAGGGGGCTATGAAGAAATTCTATGACGAAGAACATATCCGGCTTGAAATTTCAGCCGTGGCACATGCATAGTCCAACGGTCAGGCGGAGCGCGCCAATCAAGAAATTCTAAAAGGGATTAAACCACGTCTTGTTGTTCCTTTGTAGCGAACACGTGGGTGTTGGGTCGAAGAGTTACACTCCGTCTTATGGAGCATCAGAACCACCCCTAATAGGTCCACAGGTTTCACGCCCTTCTTTATGGTGTACGGCGCCAAGGCCGTCTTACCCAGTGACATCCGGCATGACTCGCCAACGGTGGCGGCTTACGTTGAGACGGCGCGCCAAGATGCATTGGATGCTTTGGAAGAGGCGCGAGAGTTAGCAGCAGCCCGATCGGCAATTTATTAACAAGACCTGCGCCGCTATCACAGCCGCAGGTTCAAGACCCGGACATTCCAGGAGGGCGACTTGGTGCTTTGGCTGACTCAAGACAAGACAATTATGCATAAACCGTCACCTCCATGGGAAGGACCCTTTGTAGTTAGCAAAAATCTCAACAACGGGTCGTATTACCTCATCGATATCCTAGACGACTCAGATACGGTAGGTCGGGAGACCCGTCGGCCATGGAACATCACACATCTCCGGCCTTATTTCACCTAAAGGGTGTAAAGATCTACCATTGTACACTATCATTGTACATATCACAGTTATATGAATAAACAAAGAAGCCTCTGCTGTTTCACACATCCTCGTATGAGAGAAGATTAAACAATATTCCGGTTGATGCATCAACTGAAGTCGGTGAATGGTAGTACATGCCTATTAGCTAGGCGTTACGCCACAGAATCCGGCTCAGGAAAATAGGTTGCGGCGAGGGGGGCTTCCTACCTTTAGCGGGTACAACTTCTAACGCCTATCCGTCGGCGCTTTGCGTCGTATTGCTGAACGGTGGTAAACACCTATTAAGCCGGCATTTTGGCACAAAAAAACCGACTAAGGTAAATTAGTCATGGTGAGGGCGCCTTCTTACCTCCGGGTACAGCTTCTAATGCCTATCCGCCAGCGGGTCATGCCGTATTGCTGAGGGGGGCTTCTTACCGACGGGTATCGCTTCTAACACCCTATTAACCGGCTTTATGCCATCTCCGGCTAACCAGTTCAGCCGCAGTTATGAGAGGTTTTTTACCAACGGGTAGTTAACATCTCATGACCCGCGAACGGCGGCTTCTTACCTCCGGGTACAACTTCTAATGCCTATTACCCGGCATAAGGCCATGTAAAAACAACTAAGGTAAATTAGCTCCAGTGAACAACAGCTTCTTACCTTCGGTTACAACTTCTAACACCTATTAGCTATTCTTATAAAAATCCGGCTACGGAAAATTAGCCGCGGCGAGGGCGGCTTCTTACCTTCGGGTATAGCTTCTAATGCTTATCCGCCGGCATTTACGCCATATTATTACCTCCGGGTGTATCTTCTAAAATGCCTTATCATCCAGGCTTTACGCCATCTCCGGCTGACCAGATTAGCCGTAATTACCAAAAATGGAGTCACCACCTCCGGATGTAGCTTACCTAATCTTGGCTGCAGTTGTCTTCTATGATGACAAGGCAAGTCTAAATGATTCAAAGCATACAAAGACAAATGGCAGCCAAAAGCCGGATCATCTTATAAAAACATCATGACAAGTTTCATACAAGTTTCATCTAGCTATTACACTCCCAGGGGAGATCAAAATCTCGGACAAGTTTTTCAACCGTCAGACAGCTGGTTAAGCTGATACAAGCTCTTAAGCAGAAGCTAATTAGCTGATGGGTCATCCTGCGCCGGCTCTTTTGTGGCCCTGATCTGGAGGTTGTCCAAATCCCAATTGCAGTTCGTTAGAGCCGCAAAAGAGCCTTCGAAATAAGGTGACGGGTCAAGATCTGGAGCAAAGAGGTCTTTACTCCGAGCAGGCGTCAAATCTTTGCACTCGTATAGAGGACCGCGGACTCTCTTCTGCTCCGGGTCATAAGCTGCTTGATAAGTTGACAGATAAACCTCCTCCGCCAAAACAGAAGCTAACACCCGTGACTCCTTTATGCACCGGTTGTAGTCAGCATCAGTAAACTCCGAGCCATCATCTTTTATTCAAGGGAAGCCCTCCATTATCTCGGCGGCTGTTAGACCCGAAGCAAAGGCCAAATCCCGACTAATGCCTGCAATGGCCCCTTGGCAGGCGGCTGACTTCTTGAGCTCGGTGATCTGCTTCGGCATGGTGGAGAAGAGCTCTAAGACACCCTTGAGAGTCACCGAAATTTTATCCCTATATTGCACGGCCTTGATAAGTGCATATTGCACCATAGTACAACTGCTCAGTTAAGGTATAGATGGCCTTCAACGGCAGCAGGCTATCAGAAGCCAACTGCCGGCTCCTAGGACCTGTATAAACCGGACAATTCAGATGAGTCGCCAGTCTAAGTAAAGATGTAGCCATTTGAAACACAAAGTTGTCAGAAGCTTACCAAAGAGGGCGGCTGACATCTTGCTTATGTGGCGCTTCAAGCCTTGGAGTTCATCCGCCATAGCTATCAGCCGCTGGTCGGCATCATCCGCCTGTTGGGTCAAAGCAGTCTTCACAGATTCAGCTGACTCTTTAAGAGCAGCAAAATCGGCCTTGATTGTGGCCAACTCCTCACAAAGAAGCCGACAGTTTTCATCGACGATGCTGCAGGCCTCTTGGTGAGCCGCCAGGTTGATCTTCAGGTCCATCAACTGTGACTTGGCTTCATTTAAAGCTTCCTGTGACATATCAAAATACAGAATAAGTCGCCAGAATGGAAATCGTATCAATTGATGAAGGTTAAAGACAAAGTTATACAAGTCTCAAGCAGATTGCAAGCAATATGTTTGACACTTGGGGGCTAATGTATATTTGATCTTCGATAAATCAATACATTTCTGGCTCATATTCATCAAAGTTAATCTGGAACTTGGGGGCTACAATATGTCTCTTCAAACTTACTTATAATGAAAGCTCCGACTCAACGTTATCAAGTCTGAGTCGGCCCTTGGGGGCTACAAGTGGTTCTTCACGCTATCTACATTAAAACTCCGACTCAACTTTATCAAGGTTGAGTCGTCCTTTTGGGGCTACAATTGGCTGTTCACGCTATCTACAGTGAAGTTCCGACTCAACTCTAAAAAATTGAGCCGGCCCTTGGGCACAATGGATTTGGATTTTGTACAGAGGATCAGAAAAGACCCGGTTCAACTCTTAAGCTAGAATTGAACTGGCCCTTGGGGGCTAAGTAAGGTTATAGCAAGAGGAGGAGTACCTCATATTTTATCTTCATCAAGTTGACCAGCCGAAGTTCTAGATCTCGGCTGGTGGAAAGCCTGTTCGTATACCCGGCGTGGAGTTCTTCGGCCGTCATCTTCTCAAAAGAAGAGTCGAAGTCCAGCTTCTTGGAGGCCTCGGCTGACTCTTTATGCCTGGTCAACACGTGAGCCGGAGGAGACTGAGGAGTAGAACCAGTGATCACGACCTTCGGAGTTGCAGTGGTCTTGGCAGGACTTGGCGGTTTCGAAGGACCCTTTAGAGGGCTCTCCGGGATGATATCTTCAGCAGCCGGCTCGGTGGAGGCAATTGGAGGATCTACATCCGGTTGTGGCTCCTCCGGTTGTTCTTGCTCTGGCTCTTGAGCAGCAGGGCCGGGGAGGGGTTGTCGGTCTTGGTATGCTTGGCTTGAGTACTGCAAGATAGAAAGGTCAGAATCCAAAGGATATTACTACCCTACAAAGAACCGGATGTTATAGTGGAAAGACATTTACAGCGGGTTGATCTTGGGAGGCGAAAGAGCGGTCGCCGAAGAGTCGCCGGAAGAGGGCAACTTCTGAGATGAAATTTAAGAAAGATGAGACAACACTAAGGTTATAAAGAGAAATGAATCAAACAGGAAGACATACCTCTGCGGGGCGTTTCTTCGGAGCCAGCAAGTTCGGCAAGCTGGACATAAGCTTAGTGGAGCCGACGCTCCGGGTCTGGCGACGTTCAGCCTGTTGTTGCTTTTCCAAAAGAAAACCGGGAGCCAGGTAAGCGAGAGGATGAGAAAGAGGAACTTTTTTGGTAAACCGCCGTGGCTTTCGAGGGACAAAATACTCTGAGCTGGATGAAACATAGTTTACCTCAAGGGCATTGATGCGGATGGTCTCCACATCATCCTGCGAGTAAAACAAGCATTGGTAAAACAGGAAGGCAAAGTATCAAACAGACAACTAAAATTTTACCTCTGAGGTGGATGACTGTGGTGGGTCGAACCATTCCTCTCGCGGGGCATCTTTCTTTGGTTTCTTGGCAGGGGCCTTCTTCTTGAGCTTCTTCGGAGGAGGGACGTACTCCTTCTTCCAAAAATCAGAGTCGGCCTGCGAACATAAATCGGAGAAGAGTAATAGATCAGCAAGGTACAAACAAAAATCCAAGAGATGGATGAGAAGAAATTGACTTACATCTAGAGCCGAATGGTTGATGCTAAAAGGCGCCAGGCTAATGGCGCTGCATGAGCCGGAGGCTTCATGGACAAGGCTCCGGATGACAATGGTAATGTCATCCTCTGTCAGTGTTGATTGGCTGAAGCATAAGGAGTTGTCATACTTGCCTTCATATTCACACATAAGCCAGCTTCTGCGGCTTAAGGGCATGATCCGCCAACAAATCGAGCAGCGGAGCAAATCCAATCCAGTTAAGCCATTGGACATGAGTGACTTTATCTTGGCATGAGCCGGCTCATACTTGGCACGCTCCGAAGCTAAGAGCCGACCAGGATGTTCTGAATCTGTCCTGAGCCGGGAGGGATGATAACCCGACAACGGGCGCTCATTCTCAGGAGAGGTGTCCTTGTAGTAGAACCAAGTCTGGTTCCAATCCTTCGGATGACTCGGCATCTGCGCAGCCGGAAAGATGATGTCTCTGTGTCGTTGAATGGAAATACCGCCAAGCTCTAGACTCGGACCGCCTTTCATTTTGGTTTGGCGGGTTGCGTAGAAGAACTCTCGAAACAAACCCACAGACGGCTTGATTTGCAGGTAGACTTCACAGAGTACTTGGAAATTGCATATGTTTGAAATGGAGTTGGGGGCCAAGTCTTGAGGATGAAGCTTGTATAAGTGGAGAACGTCATGCAAGAATTTCGAGCCGGGTGGCACGAATCCTCGCTCGATATGATCAGAGAAAACCACTACCTCTCCTTTTTGGGGAGAGGGCCGTGTCTCATCACCCGGACCCCGCCAATGAAGGACCTCCTTGGAAGGAAGAGTTCCCGCTCCAACGAAATCCATTAAATACTCTTCCGTGATGCAAGACCCGACCCAGTTGCATGAGTTGGAGGCGCGAGACATACTGGCGGCTTAAAGACTTTGCAAAATTAAATACGCAGCGAGTTAAGAGCAAGCACATATCTGTGACGGCTTACAATTTTAATTGCTCTACAAATACTATGCCATAGTCCGGCTGATGAGAGCCGGAGAGGCCTCGCGGTTCAACAAGGAAAGGAGGAGGGAAAATCGGCTAAGTCCCGAAAACAGGTGTCGCAAACTACCGCTACAATTACAGATCTACAAAAGCAGTAAAAAAGGTTCTTATTTTCGACCTAGCGTAGAACAGGCGAAGCAGAAGAAAGAAAATAGAGCTGCGAAGACCCGCGCATTGCGCACGGGCGCCCCGTACGCGGCGGCACGGCAAGGATGCGCGTTAAAGGCATCAATGACGTCGGTAGTACACCGACGATGGCGCGGACGGAGCCCGAGCGGCGGCGGTGGAGCTTCCGCAAACCCTACTATTGTGGCGATGGATCTAAGGAGGAGCTTGGGCTTACTGAGGATGGAGCGGCGGACGCGGAAGAAAATCTGGAACGACACGGGTAGATGCAGCGGCCTTGTTGATGACGATGCGAAGACGGCGCTGGAGTAGAGTGCGCTGGAGCAGAGGCGATGAGAGGAAGAAGATGAAGAGCGAGCGGGAGAAGGAAAGGTTTCCACCCACAAAAGGTCTTATTTAAAGGGAGAACGAGAAGGCACAAAAATCTAGGTGACGGAAACCATTTGATCGAGGCGGACGCCTTGATTCTTGGGCTAACCATTTAATGAAAGATTCAGTTGTATGTGAGCGGATCTTTCTCACAGGGACCACGTGACGTCACGCTGGGTCATCACCGGGCGACTCACCGAAGAGCAGAAGAAAGGGATGAAGTGAGCAAGCTCAATTCAACCTGGGGCCTAATGTTGGGGATATAACCCCACAATATGACCCGCCATTAAGGTTCCGGGTCAAATTGATGGCTCGTGAGCCAGCCCAGGGGTGAGCCGTAAAGCCTACGACCCAGGAAGATAGGAGGCTCGTGGTGTTGGCCGCAAGGTGGCCTGGACGGAGAAGACCCGGGCATGTAAGCCGCTCGGGGACAGCTTGGACAAGAATATAGAGGAAGACTCGGATAGATAATGAGACTCTGTTAGACAATTTTAGAGACCCGTGGTCCTGACCTCATATATAAAGGCAGACCCGGGGCGACTTAGAGATCAGGTTATTGAGAACTCCGTCAAGCTTTAGCTCCCTTGTAATCGATACAACAAGCAATACAAGAACAAGCAGGACGTAGGCTATTACCTCGACTTGAGGGGAAAAACTTGGGTAAACTCGTGTCCTTCGTCCCAATCAACCCCTTTGAGTCCATCACGGTAGCGATGGCCTCGAATCCAAGTCCGTTCACCCGAACATCTGCCGTGATAAATCTAGGACACTACGGGTTCGGGAGACACGTAGAGATGACCGGGACACCTCTCCGGTCAATAACCAACAGTGGGATCTGGATACCCAGGTTGGTTCCCAGATGCTCTACGATGATCTCATCGGATGAACCACGATGTCGGGGATTCAATCAATCCCGTATACAATTCCCTTTGTCTACCGGTATGATGCTTGCCCGAGATTCGATCGTCAGTATCCCTATACCTTGTTCAATGTTATTACCGGGAAGTCTCTTTACTCTCTCCACAACACATCATCCCGTGGCTAACTCCTTAGTCACATTGAGATCGTTATGATGATGTCTTACCGAGTGGGCCCAGAGATACCTGTCCGTCACACAGAGTTACAAATCCTAGTCTTGATTCGTGCCAACCCAACAGACACTTTCGGAGATACCCGTAGTGCAGCTTTATAGCCAACCAGTGACGTTGTGACGTTTGATACACCCAAAGCATTCCTATGGTATCCGGGAGTTGCACAATCTCATGGTCTAAGGAAATAATACTTGACATTGAAAAAGCTTTAGCAGACGAACTACACGATCTTGTGATATGGTTAGGATTGGGTCTTGTCCATCACATTATTCTCCTAATGATGTGATCCCGTTGTCAACGACATCCAATGTCCATGGTCATGAAACCGTGACCATCTATTGATCAACGAGCTAGCCAACTAGAGGCTCACTAGGGACATGTTGTGGTCTATGTATTCACACACGCATTATGGTTTCCAATTAACACATTTATAGCATGAACAATAGACAATTATCATGAACAAGGAAATACAATAATAACCATTTTATTATTGCCTCTAGGGCATATTTCCAACATGTGCTTGGTCTAACCAACATTGAAGAATGCACTCTTAATATGCACTTGGCGGATTCTACTATTAAAAAGCCTTTGGGAAGAATTAATGATGTTCTTATTGTTGCAAATAGGAATTATGTGCCCATTTATTTTATTGCGCTTGATATTGATTGGAATCCATCTTGTCCCATTATATTTGGTAAACCGTTTTTACGCACTATAGGTGTCATGATTGATATGAAAGAAGGAAATATTAAGTTTCAATTTCCCTTGAGAAAGGGTATGGAACACTTCCCTAGAACTAGAATTAGGCCACCATATGAATCAATCATCAGGGCATCTGGATCCAAAACCAAGGATGACAATACTTGAATCTATGCGTTATGCCTAGCTAGGGGCATAAAACGATAGCGCTTGTTGAGAGGCAACCCAATGAATAAATAAAATTTTGCTTTTTTCCTTTCTGTTTTTGTGTGTTGATACAATTATGCCTCTGTTATGAGTGTGTTTTATGGTTTATTTTGTGTTTGTGCCAAGTAAAGCCTTTATGATGGTTCATAGGATGAGTAGAAGTGATGCTCAATCTGAAACAAAAACTTTCCATCCAGTATATGAATTTTCATTTTTTACTGGAATGTGGTATTGAGCTGAAATTTTAAAATAGTATTTCTATAAAAATTCTTTACGTTGTCTTAATTTTTCAGAATTTTTAGAGTTCCATAAGTACGGGTAGAGTACACATTACTACAGACCATTCTGTTTAAGACAGATTCAGTTTTCGTTGCATTGTGTGCTTGTTTTGATGAATCTATGGTTTGTATTTGGGGTATAAGCCATGGTAAAGTTAAAATACAGTAGTTGTAATGCAATAAAAAAATATTAATGGGTTTGCAACAGTACCTAAAGTAGTGACTTGCTTTCTTATACTAACGGATCTCATGAAGATTTGTCGAGTTTTGTGTGATTGAAGTCTTCAAGTATTGGATGAGACCATGATGGATGAAGTAATAAGGAGTATCAAAAGCCTAAGATTGGGGATGATACCACACCCCCAAGATATATCCAAAGATAAACAAGCAACTAAGCTTGGGGATGCCCCCGAGTGGCATCCCCTCTTTCTTCTAACGACCACTGGTATTTTACTTGGAGCTATATTTTTATTCGTCACAAATCATTTGTTTTGCTTGGAGTGTCTTGTATCTTTGCTTGCTTTGTTTGTTAGTTTTTGCCTTTATATCCTTTCTATACACACCTATTTGAGATAGCCAAAATTATGCTACCATTTGTTAGAATTGCTCTATGTGCTTCACCTAAACTTTTTGAGCTATAGAAATTGCTCTAGTGCTTCACTTATATCTTTTTGAGCACGCTGTGCTTGGAAACTTTTGTAGAAATACTCTCATGCTTCACTTAGATTAATTTGAGAGTTAGTAAATTTTGAAGATATCCTCTCATGCTTCACTTATACCTTTTTGAGAGATGAAATCTTTATGCTCATGTGATTGACATAAATTTTTTTGAGCTTTCCAAAAAGCAATGAAAATATATGAAACTAGTCCCAAAGTGATAGATATGCAAGGAGGATATAATAAAAACATTCATGAAGATCATTGGACAAATTAAACTTGATTCCTTGTAATAGTTTTGAAACATGATGATAGTAATACGTGAGTCATGTTGATGAGTAATTATGCTTAGTAGGAATATTGGTGTTAAGGTTTGTGATTCCCTATGCATGCACGAAAGTCAATAGTTATGCAATGAAGTTACATCCTACCTGTGGTGCACTATTCGGTGTAAGTCATGTTCAAAGCTCACTTATGTGAATTTTCATTTCTTGGTTTGGTCGCTTCCCAATCTATTTGCTAGCCTTCACTTGTACTAAGTAAAAATACTACTTGTGCATCCAAAATCCTTAAACTAAGTTTGCTTTATGAGTCCACCATGCCTACCTATATGTGGTATTTCCATGCCATTCTAAGCAAATTTGTATGTGCCATCTCTAAATTTTCAAAATAAATTTTCTCTTTTGTGTGCCCGTACCGCTCATGAAACGGGGCGGAGTATCCAATATTTTTCATGCTGGATGTGTTATTCTCAAGATGAGTGTTTATTCACTTGTCATTGCATGAGAGTGTGGAGGTAATATGGATGCCCATTCCTGAAATGAAAAGCAAAAAGTATTTACTTTATGTTATCAAATAATAAATTCCTTGGTAAGTGTTGGTATGGAAGGCAACCGTGGATACGGCCCGCCATGGAAAGTGAAAGTTTGGTGGAAAAGGAATAAACTTTATTTTCTGTTCGGGAACCGCCAATGATTTATCTAGCATGGAAAGTATTGTGAGCTACTTTGTTGTTTTCATTGACAGGAAAAGCATGCCACCCAAAATATTTTTCTCTCTCAATTTAAACACTTGAGCTCTAGCACCTCTACAAATCCCTACTTCCCTCTGCAAAGGGCCTATCTATTTACTTTATGGAATTTTTATTTTTGATTTGGGTCTCCATCTTATCTTATAAGCACCAACTAGGGGGGCACTAGGATCGTACTTGAGCATTGGGCATAGATAATATTTTAGTGTATTTCATGAATGTATCGGTAATTGAGCATGATGGAGTAGGGATAACTTTCTTTAGTATTGATATTTTGAAGGACATGGTTGTTTGTTGACATGCTTGAGTATTGAAGTCATTATGTTAAAACTAGACTATTGCTTTCAATCATTATAAGTCCAAATGTCCATGCTATTTAAAAGAAAAGAATGTGATGAACATGTTAGGCAACATTGCAAATCAAAAATTCTGTTTTTATCACTTACCTACTCGAGGATGAGTAGAAATTAAGCTTGGGGATGCTGATACATCTCCAACCTATCTATAATTTTTGTTTGTTCCATGCTGTTATATTATCATTCTTGGATGTTTTACCATCATTTTATTATAACTTTATATCAATTTTTTGTCACTAACCTATTGACATAGTGCCAATGTGTCAGTTGTTGTTTTGCTTGTTTTTTACTTCATAGAAAATCCATACCAAATGGACTCCAATCACGATGAAACTTTTTGGAGATTTTTTCTGGACCAGAAGACACCCAACGGACCAAAGAAGTGCCGGCAGAGTGGGCCAAGGAGACCACAACCCACCAAGCCGCGCCAGGGGGGCCTGCCCATGCCGTGGTGGGCTGTACCCTCCTCAGGACCCCTCTCCACCACCTCTGATGCCTATAAATTACCAAATATTACCAAAACCCTAAGGGAGTCGAGGAAACACAATTCTAGCTGCTGCAAGTTCCAGAACCTCGAGATCCAATCTAGACACCATCACGGAGGGGTTCATCTTCATCATAGGTGCCTCTCCGATGACGCGTCAGTAGTCCACCATAGACCTACGGGTCTATAGCCAGTAGCTAGATGGCTTCCTCTCTCTCTCTCTTATGATTCTCAATACAATGGTCTCTTGGAGTTCTATTTGATGTAAACTTTTGCGGTGTGTTTGTTAGGATCCGATGAATTTTGAGTTCATGATCAGTTTTTATCCATGAATATTATTTGAGTCTTCTTTCATCTCTTATATGCATGATTGCTTATAGCCTCGTATTTCATCTTCAAATCTTTGGTTTAGTTAGGCCAACTAGATCGATTTTTCTTGCGGTGGAAAGAGGTGCTTTTTGATGGGTTTGATCTTGCAGTGTTCTTTCCCAGGGACAAAAGGGGTAGCAAGACACGCATGTATCATTGCTATTAAGGATAACAAGATGGGGTCTATTCCTACATCAATAGATCTTGTCTACATCATGTCATCATTCGTATTGCATTACTCTGTTTTTCAATGAACTTAATACACTAGATGCATGCTGGATAGCGGTTGATGTGTGGAGTAATAGTGGTTGATGCAGGCAGGAGTCGATCTTCTTGTCTTGGACGTGATGCCTATATAGTGATCATTGCCCTGGATATCGTCATGACTATTCAATTTTCTATCAATTGCCTAACAGTAATTTGTTCACCCACCGTGCACTATACTCATGAGAGAAGCCACTAGTGAATCCTACGGCCCCCGGGTCTACTTTTCCATCATATTGCTTTTCGATCTATGTTTTTGCAATCTTTGTTTTCAAATCTAGAAAACCAAAAACCCAAAAATATATTACTGCATATCTACTCTTTTTATTTTGTGTTCTTGCGAGATCTATCTCTCCTATCTATCATTACCTGATCTATCTTATTACCATAGAGAGCGTGACAATCTCTCTTTCATGTCGGGTTGCAAGTATTTGTTGTTTGTGTGCAGGTGATGTTTACGTGGGCATGTGATCTTCCTCTATGGATTGATACCTTGGTTTCATAACTGAGGGAAATACTTACCGTCGCTGTGTTGCATCATCTCTTCCTCTTTGGAGAAATACCGATGCAGTCTCAAGCCACGTCAGCACTAAGGGCATTCCAGGGCGCGAGGTTCCTCGCGCGCTCCTTAGCACACTCCCGCTTGAATGCCACCTGCCTTGCTCTCTTAGCCGGTGGTAGTGCCTTCCACAAAGCTAGATTGTACTAGCCTCAAAACCAATCTTCAGTTGGGTGGGCTGGCGCATTCTCGTCTAGGGGCGCGAAGGAGTCCTCCTCGTCGCTGCATTTCGCCATGTCCTCAGGGGGTAGCGCCTCCTCATCTGCTTGTCCACAGACCTGCAGCACCATGGTAGAGTTTTGTGCGAGGGGTGGGATAGAGAGACGAGAGAATGCATGCAGGATGACGTCTCGAGAGGCAGCATTTATAGGTGACTGGAATCTTGATTGACGCTAGTAGTGATTGCACACGATTTTCTACTCAACAATCGTGTGTGAATTAACAACATTGACGGTTCCCAATGCTTGACCACGTGTGATTAATAGCCCATGAAAATTGGCTTTCAAAACTCAAAACGCGAAATAGGGAGTCAATCATGTGTGACCTGTTTGTTTTGCCAAATGTTTACATTTTCTATCCAAATGTAATGCATGCCTGCCATTTGTGTTACAGAAGCAAGTGCGAGAGCAGTAACCACGACATCTTGGCCCCAGGGTGGGAAATCATGCATATTTTCATTTACTTCAGAATTCAGAGAATTTATTATTATTATTTTGAATTTAGAACCTAGATTCTTAATGCTTTTGTGTCCAAACCGTCACTCAAGATGTTTGGAACTCCTTCAAATTTTTTGCACGTGGCATATATATGTAAGCAAGTATTACATAAATATGATTTTCGATCGGTTTTTTGCTTCATCTAGCTTGTTCATGTGTTTAAGTTTTGAAATATGTCCATTAAATTTCTATAAACTAACTTAACGTATAAAATTACCAATAGAACGCCATTTTATTTTAAAAAAATAGTATGTCGGTCGTACTCGTGCATTGTATCGACGAAAAAAACTAGGTCGAATGAGATAGCGATTGGCGGTTTGTCATCACACATGCCCCCACGTTCCCCCTCGAAACCACGCAACTTCGTGTGATGCTCCGTTTTGTGAGAGGCTTGTGTCTAAAGCTTGGGATTTCTTAGGCGAGTATTGGAGTCCCATCTCCGTCCCCATCATCGCCCTCCCATCCCCGTCCCCGTCTACGTACCCGTGCACGAGGATAAAAAGTTTCCCATCCATGTCGCCACCGAGTTGTTTTGCACCATGGGAAAACTCACACATTCATTTAAGAAAACCTTCGCGTATTTCAGTACAAAAATAGTATTTCAACGCAATATAGTATATGTTTTGGCTAGGTTTGGGATTTCTTAGGGAATTTTCGGCCAAAGCGGTGGGATGTGTACGGGTGGCCGAGGCCCCAAATTATGTGGGGTCTACTAATTTCAGAGCCCACATGTAAGTACTCCCTCCGTCACGGTGTATAAGTCATCTTCAATTGTGCACCGTGACCAAGACAACGAAGAAAATGAGAGAATTTAATGTTAATTTGCTAATTAATATAATTGCATGAAATGAATTGACCACTGCATGTCGTGCTAGTTAGTCTCAAGTCATTAAAAACATACATGCCCCACGTCTCTTATTGGTTGATTCCTTTATGTATGTCAAAAAACAAGAAACGAGGTAAAAGTTAATGCACCACGCCTAAGTGCTTTGGTATTATTTTGTTTTAAGATGACTTATACACTGAGACGTAGGGAGTACTTTAATTCATGGGTAAGGCAGGTAATGCTATCCCATCCTCATCCCCGTCCTGCACGCTCGGTATGTAAGGTAATTGACCCACCAACTTCCAGATGGGCATTCAAGTTCGCACCCGTGCCCTAATAGAGTAATTACCAATGGGGACGTGGGTAACAGTTAATCATGCATTGCCATCTCTGACATGTGTCAAAGCTTATCTCAAACAAGCCGTTACTTTGATCACGACCTCTTGGCCCCATGTCGGGAAATCATGAATATTTTCATGCACTTCGGCGCATTTTTAAACTTTTGACTTTAAAAACCTAGATTCCCAATGCTTCTGTGTCAAAACCGTCACTCGAGATGTTGGACCTCCTTCAAATTTATTGCATGTGGCATATATATGGAACCAAGTAGTACATAAATATGAATTTCCGGCGATGCTTTATCTTGCTTGTTAAACTGTTTCAGTTTTGAACTATGGCCATTAAATTTCTAGAAACTAACTTCATGTATAAAAATTCCAATGGAATGCCGTATTTTTTCAGATTTTGGATGACGGTCGTATTCGTACATTGCATTGATGAAAAAAACTAGGACGAATGAGGCAGTGATCCATTTCGTCATCACACAACACCCCACGTCCCCTCTCGGAACTATACGAGCATGCGCGTGGTGCTCCGTTTTGTGAGAGGCATGTGTCAAAGCTTATCTCGAACAAGCCATCACATTGACTACAATATGTTGGCCCCATGTCAGGAAATCATGCTGATTTTCATGTACTTCATAGCATTTTTATATTTTTATATTTAAAACCGTAGATTATTCTCAATGCTTGTGTCCAAACCATTAATCAAGATGTCTGGAACTCCTTCAAATTTATTGCAGGTGGCATATAGACGGAAGCACTAGTACATATATATAAATGATTTTTCCTACAGTTTTTGCTTCATCTTGAACATGTCTGTGTGTTTTAGTTTTGAATTATGGCCACTAGATATCTAGAAACTAACTTCCTGTATAAAAATGCTCACTGAACCCCGAAAATGTCCAAATTTCAAGTTGTCGGACGTATTCGTGCATGGTAACGAATTCAAAAAAGATAGGCCAAATGAGGCAATGACCAGCGGCTCCTCATCAAACAAGGCGCATGTCCCCTCTCAGAACCACGACGCTTCGTGTGATGATACGTTTTGTGAGAGGCATGTCTCAAAGCTTATCTCGAACAAGCCATTCCTTTGACCACGACATCTTGGCCCCATGTCGGAAAATCATGCAGATTATTATCATGTACTTCACAACATTTTTTATCATTTTTAGAATTTTAAAACCTAGATCCCCAATGCGTGCACGTGTGTCCAAACTGTTACCCAAGATGTTTGGAACTCCTTAAAATTCATTGCAAGTGGCATATGTAGGGAAGCAAGTAGCACATAAATATGATTTTTCCAGCTATTTTTGCTTCATCTTGCATGTCCGTGTGTTACAAATTTGAATTACGGCCATAAAGTTTTTACATAAATATGGAACCGTATTTTACTAATGTATAAAAATGTCAATTGTACCTCGAATATTTCCTAATTTTAGGATGAATTTTGACGGTAGGGATCTTTTTCATACAAATAAAACAATATCCGTCACTGCTGTACCCAAAAATAGTTTTACAATTCAATACCAAAAGTGAACTGCGTACACACGGTTTCATACGGAAACCATTTGCAATGAAAATTCATGGATCTAGTTATGTCTTACGAGGGAAGCTTCGTCGGCTTCATCTAGCTCGGATTCTGTTCACCCTCGACCTTCATTCCCGAACAAACCCTTTGTGCAAAGGATGATGTCGTGGGAACGCTTTGTAAGGGTGTGTACTACCGCCCCCTGGCCCCGAGCTCTCCCGCCTCTGCCGAGAACACGGCCGCCTAGGTCGAGAGCGCAGCCGCATCCGCCTTAAGAGCAGTCGCATCCACCGAAAGGGCGTCTGTAGCCGTGGAGACGACAGCTGTAGCTGCTACGACGGCGGCTGCAAATGCCAAGAGCACTCGATAAGCGTGCCATGCCGCGGAGGCCACCCTGGCACGGGTCGTGGCCATCCAGGCCTATATCATCGAGAATTTCCACGCCAAGATACTCCAAGCTTCGGCAGAATCCAACATACACCACATGTCTGAAGAGGCGGCTGCTGCGGTTGCCGAGATGAATGCCGACGATGCGGCGGCGGAGGCCATGGAGCCCTTTCTGCACGAGATCTCCGAGAAAGAGCTAGAGATGCGGGAGCCATCCGAGAGCGCCGAGTGCTGAGAGGAGTTATGCGTGGCTCATGAGGAGGTCGAGAAGTGCTTGTCCATCAAGGAATCGGCGGTGGAGTACCAACGCGACCTATGGCAGCGCCACTACTACGAGTACTATGAAGATGAGGGCGATGCCGATGACGAGGACAACATCGAGGATGAGCACGTGGCCACGGTCGAAGTCAGCCTGGGGGACGCGGAGTCCAGCACCGACGGAATGTCACCAGAACAAGTCGTTGACATCTCATCGAAAAGCAGCGAGGAATAGGGCAGCTGCTTGTCGGCGTTTTTGTTAAAATTATGCGTATTACGTACTAATAGCCTTTGTTCAGACAGCCTGTCTGTTGTAAGAGCTATGTCTAGTTCAAACAGCTATATTATTTAGTGAACTTGCTCAGTTTAGTAACTGTGAGCTATGTGTGTCCGCTATTTTCTATACCCAAGTTAGCAGTTGATGTTACATTACGCAATGACGTGGATGTGCACTATAACAAGGGAATACGTGGGGAGGGGAAAATTTTGTTATGTTCTGTATCATCGCACTTGATAAAAGCTGAAAGACTGCGTCAGATGAATCTTTGTGCACCAAGATTCCCTGAAACGAGCGAAACATTTCGCCGACAGCCGAAATATCTGCCTCCCCCCAAAGGGCCACATTTCCCCTGTAAACTGTCCACCCTCCCCCCCCCCCCGCACCACCGCCCACATCTCTCCCTCTAGCATCCGACTGTCGCGGACACGCCATGGTCTCCTCGAGTGACCCCTCAAGCGGTATCCCCGACGACGACGAATCTCTCACCAGCCAGGTATTCGTCTCTCTTCTTTGTGGTTCAACTAGGCTTATGTTTTTTGTGGAATTGGGGATTTTGAAGCGGCAGTTCCATTTGCGCCATTTATTTCTCTTGTAGCTCCCTAGGACATTCACTTCCAACGAATGGAGAGGGGTAGCTGAAGACCTGCCTATTCATGGTCAACATCAATTTCAATCCGTGAAGTTGCGAGCTTTTGGATCTAGGTACAGTGCGAGGAAATTTATGTGATGTGCAAAGAAGGTAAGCCTAACTCTCGTTTTTAGAAATCATTTGTTATATTAGTTGTGATTCAGACTTCCCGTGTGCTATTAAATTGTGGATGTGATTAAGACATTGTCATAGTTTTAACCTGAATGCATATTGACAGCAAGAAGACTATATGTCACATGACTTATCATTGCATGGAAATTTACTGAAAGGTAGTACACATGAAGCACTTCATTTCATTCCGCACGAGCAAGGTCTAATTATGCACAGAAACATGGCTAGCATCAACACAATATGGCAATCTGAAATAAATAGATTCTCAGACCTAGTGAAAAAAACATGGTCCAAGATAATAGTTTTTAACAAATTGGAATGTTTGAAAACAGAATGTACATAGCTGTCACTATTAATTTGTTTTCATTCAAACACAGCCGATGTGCGTCCTGCACTACAAAGACTGTTGCATTTATGTTTAGCTTCCTGGTAAAATTGGCAATTTGTTATTACACATGAAAGAAATAGAGGAGGGACGAGTACCAGAGGCATCCTACTACGAAGACTCTTCGAGCAGAACCATGGCATTGCCGATAAAGACCCATGTAATCCTGGTTCTGATGAAGACCCATTTGAAGCACAAAAGTACAAGCATGTCTAGCCATTTCTTGCTGGCGAATGCTTTGATGAGTGCAGTTTCAGTTGTTGCAAGTTACATAAATATTGCATGGACCTAATGTAAAAAGGATAAGATCATAACATTGTGGAATTGCAGTACGACCGTCATCATTTCTGTCACGTTCCAGGTACCATCAGTGTGGCATTCGAGGACTTTCATCTCTTTTTCAACTTCGACGCACTTGCTGCCACTCTTGTCAATTGCCTGATGTTGTAAGTACTTTACAAACTCTAATCAACTTCTCCATACAAGGTTGTAAATTAAAAAAAAGCTAATTGTACTGTATTCCTCTCATGGGATTGACAACGCAGAGAACATCAAGGGTGCATGCATATTTCATAGATCCTGATTTAGCAAACGACGCTTTGTTAAAACAAAATCACTCACCCATGGCTTCCATTGATTATGTCGCCAAGATCTTGTTCGACTTACAGATAGGATAATTCTTCATGTGGTCATATTATGAAGAGTAAGTTAAATATACAACCACACATACGTTGATCATCTTTCAGTTTTAGACATAGTTTTATGTTCATAGTTTTCTTAAACTGTAGAGGTCACTAGATCTTGGTGGTCACTATTCCAAAACGTAACACAACTTACTACGTGGATTCACTCAGAGAGTCAAATGCGCCTCAGGATCTGAGTCATCTTTAGGATTTCATGGATAGGTATTTAATTCTTTGATGTTAATGCGTTGTGTTCATATCTGGTTCCAGAATTGAGTGTGTGAAAATTCATCTTCATTTGTAGTGTATTGTCAAAGAACATAACTTTAGGGGGATAAGGTTCGACCACTAACAACATCTGTAGCACGTGATCATTTCTTCGATAAGACAACGATATCCGTTGTTTTCAGAAAATGCTAGTCAGATGTTCAAATTTCTAAGTAAACCCCTTTCTATTTCTCTCCACAGAAAAAACAACTTACACCGGTTAGGCTGTTCCCAATAGGGAAAATACATGACTAATATTGTACAAAAAAATCAGTGTCCTTAGCAACAACAAGGTACCAGTCTATGTGGATACTACGTTTGTGCACACATGATAAACCTATGCAGACATCCTGAATGTGCTGTCGATGCTGACGGGATAAAACCAGTAAGTCTGCTTCTTAATTACTACCTTATACTCCACACGTATGTCACATTCTGATCTAAAATTCATGTAGCTCAACTTGAGACCGATGACTTCTGAACTGCTCACCGCCGATGAATTGTTGTCTGTTAGGAAATTTATCAGCACCTTCCTTGTGAATCACTATATCAAGCTCTCTAAAGACATCGAAGATATCTGGATTCAGATCTTCTAAAAATAAGTATGCATTCATATAGTGTTATCAGCTAAACATATATACATGGATGCATTATTTTCCATGTGGTTATGTCTTCGTATTTCTTACACTATGATTATGTACCGAATATGTCGGTTTAACAGCTGTGAAATTTAGCTAGAATTTTCTCAATTGCATATTGTCATGAATTATGATCAATCATCTGCTTGTGGTAACTATTTGTTTAATTGCATATTGTGGCGAATTATGATGAACGTTCTTCATGTGGACACTATTTGTTAATTGGATATTGTGGCGAATTTGCTATTTGTAGGGTGAATTAAATGTGATATTTTACAATAACCTGGCAATTTTAGTGCAATGGTTCAAGCAACTAAGCGTGTGCGGTCCAGAATGGAGAGCACACGCAACTCGTAGCGTAACCACCTGTGATACACACGAAAAGGACACGGTATATAATCTAAAATGTTGGTGATACATAAGAAATCGCAAACGGTGTGCAACACTTGTACCTGTGCGTAGGAGCTACTCAATCATTTGCGATAGCACTATATCTCACACGTCAGCCAACAAGAAACTGTGCCTGATGCAAAGAACATCCCACGCGTATATTTTCCGGAAAACGTGTCCGATGATGTTATACATGGTACACGATTTCCAAAGAAATCTCGTGTGCGATCTGTTCCTGCACCGCACACAATTATGTTTGCAGATCATTTGCATTCGTTAGCCACCATAGCCGACGGGTTTTGCAGTATCGTGTGGGATCGACTCCCCCTATCGCCCGCACAGGCAAGGCGACGGTTTGGAACTACGTCACGGAAAGGAGTTAAAAACTGTTTGTATAGCATGTTACTGCACCAATGTAACTAGACTCAAAATAGTTTTTCACTAGACTCGACTCAGCCAAGTTCGATCAGTTAAGGGGCTCCTATGGTTGGTATGGCTCTGATTACCAACTTGTAACAACCAAGATGCGGTACTATCCCAACTAAGGCTCGAGGTCCTCGATGGGGATAGAAGCGCATCTCGGCGTTTCGAAAGTACAGAATCATTGCATACGTGTAATGAGAAGAAGAGTATAAGAGTTGGCTTACACTCGCCACATGCTAAGTTACAATTCCGGATAATCACTCATACATTCATCCATAAAACATGGTCTTGCTACGAAAGAAATTAAACGATAAAAGAAGCAATGAAACTGCCTTGCTAGCACAGGAACATGACCATGAAGCCTCCCTACTCATCCGGAAATGTAACATACATCCGACCACGTTCCTCATCATACTCCACTAGAGACAGGGTGCCTCAACGGGATAGAACTCATCGGAACATGTACATGTAGTGTTATAGTAATCTGTGAGCCATAGGGACTCAACAATCTCATAACCCGGGTACCGAAACTATGTAAGCCAATGGGTGAGGAAGGTTAAGTGGTGAAGCTGCAGCAAGCACTAAGCATATGTTGGAGTCGCTAACTTACGAGAACAAGAATTAAATATGGTGGCCTACGCATAACGATCATGAACTGGAATGATCACTAAGTGATCTTGAACACCTAATTACGTCAATCATAACCCCACCGTATTCTCTCTCAGTTCATGTTCACGAGCAGAGACAATCACGGTTACGCACACAGTTGGTGTGTTTTATTTGATTTTACTTCAAGTTTGCTATAACCGGGTGTTAGAAAAATTTCCAAGTTGCCACATAACCGCGGGCATGGCTTCGCGAACGATTTAACCCTGCAGGGGTGCTCCAACTCATCCATCACAAACAAACCACACGCCGTGTGGAATAACCTCTATCACGGATAACCCGTGATCTCCTGAGAGATTCTGTAGGAACACCTCAACCTTACGATATCCCAAAGTATCCTTAGAGTCCCTCGCGCAAGACATTGAAGAAAGGTAAAACAAGTCCATCAAGACCACCCGGCAGGCCAGATCCCAATAGGAGCCGCGCGTATCTCTTTCTAAGGACACTACAAAATGGGCAAGACGTTGGGTTGCTTGAAACACCGGTTGACCAGGGGGTGCCAGACATCGTCCGGTTTGGACCAACACTCATGAAGAGCACTTGCCTTGGTTGTTGATTAATTATCCACGGGGTAGCTAAGCCCTATGCATTTTATTAGGTTATTAAGCAAATGTAGAACCAAAGTTGGGTCTTGCCAGACAAGTCTTATCCTAAAACGAATAGTCAAGGGGGTCTCCATAACAACCCCGAGCATGTTATGAGCGCAAAATATGGAACATAACACCGGTAACAAGTAACTAGGCCGGAAAAAGCGGAACAACACGCCGGGCAAATGGCCAAGCCTTCCACCTTTACCAAGTATATAGGTGCATTAAATAAAATAGCATTAAATATTGTGATATCTCCAGATATCCATGTTATCACATGGAAGCAACCTGCAAGTAAGAACACTATAAGAGGGGCTGAGCAGTGGTAACATAGCAAAACAACGTTTGCTAGGTAGTGGAGGGGTTAGAGGCTTTCATGGAAATTTAGGAGGCTTGACATGTAAGTGGTACGTAATGAAACATAACGATAGGAGAGAGACATCTAGCATAGCAAAAATAGTGTCGGGATCCAGGTATGATCATCTTGCATGTTGGGTCTTCAGGTGTCGTGGTTTCGTCACGGCAGATGCCATGGGTAGGCTTATCGAGAGGGGCCGAAGGACGCCAGCGGACTCCGGGAGCGGGGTTAGGCACAAGCGGCAATAGAAACACGATGTACCCAGGTTTAGGGCCCTCCATGGGAGGTAATACCCCTAGTCCTGCTTGGGCTAGATTAGATGGTGGTGAGGTTATAATGATGCTCCTGGAGCTGTATGGATCGAGGAGGAAAAAGGAGCTGGTCGCTCTCCTGCCTCTACACGTACGTGTGTGGGATGAACGAGACGATCCATCGATCCCTTTGCATGGGGGTGGCCTGGGGGGTTTTATAGGTTGACCCCCGGGATTGCAATATGAGTAAAAGGTCATGAAGGGCCCCAGTCGGCAGCCTCCTTGGCCGGCTGTGGGAGCCGCCGGCTATTGGGTCTTGTCGCTGGTAGGCCCCGCCGGCTGAAGGGTCCCGTCAGGAGTCGGTGGGGCCCGCGTGGTGGGTCTCGATGCCGGTCACGTCGCGGCACGGGTCGCCCCTTGTGGTGTCGTCTTGCGTTGTCCGGCCAAGGTTAGCGGTCCGGCTGGCCACCCTGTAGCCATGTCGGGGCACGTAATGGAGTGGTTGGGGCGTGCCGGCACTGTTGGAGGCCCGGTCGCTGTCCGCCAGGGCCAGAGGCCTTGACGCCTTCACTATGGCCATGCGGGCGCTGACCCCCGATGGGATGGGGTCCACTGTCACCACACAGGTCCTGACGACGGCATCCAATGGTCCGCCGGCTGGGGGCCAGGCGGCAATGCCCCCAGCCGGCTAGCACGTCGTAGCCGGCGGAGCACAGCCGGCGGGCCCTGGCCGGAAGGATGCAACCGGCAGGGCGTAGCTGGACCGCTGAGGGAAGCAGCCTGCCCTTTAATCGTGTTTGGAATGCTAGAGCAAGGGAGCGTTTGAGGCTACCCTGGGGTTATCCCCCCGTCAGTAGTCCCCAAAGCCGGGGAGGCCCGTCGACGAGGCATGGTGGTCCTCGCCGGCTTGAAGATCGTTTTTGCGCCGCGAGACGCCTCGGGAGCTGGGTGATGCCAGCAGGCGGTAGCCGGCTCCGCATCTAGCCAAAACCTCACGCGCCGCCTCGAGTCCCCCCATCGGGCAGAAGAGTTGCAACAGGCGGAGGGCGCAGCGGGCCGTGGCCTGACAGACCACGCGACGAAAAAGTCCGGGCCGCAGGGCGGGGCCCTCCACGACCGCGGCCTCGAACCGTGCGCGCGGATCTCTTATGGCGCAAGCGAGCGGTTGGCATTCCCGAGCACCATGATGGCCGCCTCGCGCGCTTCGAGAATCGTGGGGGTCGTGGGCGGCGAGTTCGCTCCCCACGACCGCCCGCGTGGGGTATAAAGGAAGAGAGGTGGGCGAGAGGAACAACCCATTTGCTCCCCTCGCCCCCGTTGCATCGACCTCGCCTCCCTGCTCCCCTCTTTGCAATAGAGAGAAATAGAGAGGGATAAGGTGGGCAAACCCTGCAGGCTGACCGCACCGCCGCCCGCCACCGCTGGAAGCCCAGGCCGCCGCCTAGCGTCCGTGCCAATCGTCGCGCCCGCGCACCCCCTCCGCGACCATGGCGAGCAAGGGTGCATGGGACGAGAGCAACGTCGACGAGACGTTCATCGAACATCTCCGCCACCGCCGGAAGCTCCCGGCGGAGGCATACTTGGAAGCATGCCCGACCGGGGCGGAGAACTCCCCTGCGCCGTGGGAGGGCGAGGTCGTGGTCTTTGCCGACCACTTCCACCGCGGGCTAGTGCTGCTGGCAAGCTCGTTCTTCCACCGATTCTTGAGGCGCTTCGGCCTGCAGCCGCATCACCTCACCCCCAACGCCATCCTGTAACTGGCGGCCTACGTCACCCTCTACGATGCATACTTGGGGATCGAGCCGAGGCTCGATTTTTGGTGCCGGCTCTTTTTCCTCAAATGGCAGACGACGAAGGACCCGGCGACGCAGCAGGTGGTGATGACCGCCTACGGGGGCGCCATGAGCCACATCCGCAAAGGAACCGACTTCCCCAAGCTCCTGCTGCATGAGTCGGTGAAGCACTGGTAGCGGGGGTTCTTTTACGTGAAGAACACGAAGCCGGAGGAGGACTACATCAACCTCCCCGACTTCGTCAACCACCCGTCGGCTGCGATGTTGAACTGGCGAGCGGCGCTGCCTCAGGCACCCGAGACGGCCGACCGTCTCTACGAGCGCCTGCTCGTGCTGACCGGGTCGGAGGGGATGAAAGCCACCAATGTGCTGGCCGCGATGATGGCGCGCCGGGTGCAGCCGCTGCAGCGTCGGCCGCACCTCATCTGCCAGACGGGGGGACGCCCTAACCCCTACCGACTCTCAACCAAAGAGTTGAAGCGGGCCCATGTGGCGAGGAAGGTGAGTGCCATAACAACGGCGAAGGTGAAGGAGGGCGAATGGCAGTGGGGGAAGACCCCGTACAACTGGAGCTGCCCGGAGCTTCAGGTAAGTGTCCAGACGACTTCTTCATCCGTTCTTTTTGTTGCTGTAAACTTCCTCCCCCTTTGGCCTGATGGCGCGCCTCCCGGCTCTCCCATAGATCTTCCGGCTGCTGTAGAATTACATGGAGCCAGCGCCCGACACAGCGGAGTCGGACCTCGAGGAGGTCGAGGACGCCGACGACGTGGAGCCGGTCGTCTCCACGCGAGCCAGCGCGTCGAAGATGGTCGACGCCGAGATGGAGACAGAGGAGGCCAACGAGGCCGAATCATCGGGTGAGTCTCCTCCCCACACGCATCTGCGGGACTGGCCCGATGACGATGCTGGGAAGGAGACACCTCGTGTTGTAGAGGCTCCAGAGGAGCCCGAGTTTTTGGAGGGGGAGGTCACGGCACCGCGGAGGCGCCAGCCACGAGTCGGCGGCGGCTCCAGCCGGGGAGGCCCGGCCATGGATGACAAGGGGAAAGGGCCGGCCACCTCCAAGACGGCACCCAAGAGCGTGGCGACCGCGCAGCCGGGCGCCCGCCGCGGAGGCGGGGACAAGAAGAAGAGGGTTGCCCCGGCGGGACCCTCGAGGCAGCAGGTTCCCGTCGTTGCCGGGTAAGTTCATCTCCCCCGCTACCTCAGTTTGCCCCAGCCTTCCTCCCTCCCCGCCCCTTATCTCATTGTTGCCAGGGAGGCGCGCGCGCTGGGGAGGACCTCGGGAGGCAGGACGGAGAGGGCGGCGCCACCGACGACTGCCGAGGCGAGGGAATGCCAGGCATGGCTCGACCTCGAGGAGACCAAGCGGGAGCGGCGCGTCGAGGAGCTCCGCCAGTGGGAAGAGGCAGCGGGGAAGCAGGGGGAGCTAGCAGGGAGGCTACTGGCGACGCGTGGGAGTCGTTCCCCCGCGACTCGGAGGGGAGGTCGATGGGCCACCACGGCCCCGGGAGACCCCCGGAGGCGAGCGTGGAGGCCGCGGAGGACGCGGCGGAGAGGGACCACGCCGCCGCCCAGCCGATGGCAAACGACGCGCCGCTGGACGCGGTCGACGTGCCGCCAGGGGCGGAGGTGCCGCCCCCGGAAGTGCCGGCATCGGGGATGCCGGCTCCTGAACTGCCAGCGCCAGATGTGAGCCGGCCAGGAGCCACTTGAGGCGGGGGCCGCGACGACTGAGGAGACGGGTGCGGCAGGCGCGTCGACGGCGGCCCTCGGCATGGTGGCGACGGTGAGGGCCGGTCCTGTCGTGGTCTCCGACGAGGGAGGACCTGCGGACGGGGGCCGGACGCAACAGACAAGGGCGGCAGCCGGGGGCTCGGCCCCTGGCAAGCCGCCGAATGCCCTCGGGACAGCGGTGGCCGCCGCCGTGGAAGCATTCGTCGCCTGCCGCACCCAGGCGACGCAGGACGCCCGGGCTGCCAATGACCAGTTGGTGTGCCTGGAGCAGGCGGTCGTGGTGAGTGTTCTTTCCTTTTCTTCTGTCTTCTATTCTTTTCTTCTTTCCAGTGGGGGCGCACCAGCGCACCCACTGGGTGTAGCCCCCGAGGCTCGATCCGGCTGGGGTGCAGGCGGGTCGAGCCTGAAGCAGTCGTGCCATTGTTGTTTTGTAGGCGGCGCATGACCGTCGGGTGGCTGCGTACAACACCCTGTTGGGGTTGTACCGAGGAGCCGAGAACTGGCTCGCCGTCGTCTCCGTAGACTTGCGAGTTACGTGCCTTTGTGATTTTAGTGGGGGGTGTAGCCCCCGGAAATCAGGCCGTCTGCCCTGGAGGCGGGCTGAATCCCTTTGTTGTTGATTTCTAACAGCGGAGGTTTCTTCACGTGAAGCCACCCACGCTGAGACGGTTGGCCTCCGGTGTCAGGTGGTGCGCCTCTACGAGGAGCGGGACTTCGTGATGGCAGAGTGCGACCGGATCCGCGGGAAGGCGGACGAGGCGAGGGCGGAGTGGAGGGAGCGCGAGGCGGCTCATCGCCAAGCGTTGGCGGACTGAGAGGCGGCTCTCCGCCGGGAGGGGGAGGAGTGGGAGAAGGTGCTCCGCGAGAATCTGGAGGCCCAAGACGCCGCGCTAGCCAAGGCGGCCAAGGAAGCGCAGGCGGCCCGGGACGAGAACGAGTGCCAGCGCCAAGAGTGGTTGGCGAGGGAGGCGCAACTTTAGGAGCAAGGTCATGGAGTGGACCGGATGCTGCACCGTCAGTCTTCTTCCTTTCTCTTTTTGCGCCTTCTTCTCTGTGTTTTCTTGCTTGCCTCCTGCTTATTTACTGTCTTCTTCTTAGGGCTCTTCTCCGGCATGCAAGAGGCCGCGGATGTGGCCGTGGAGGCTGCCCGTGAGGCCCGGCGGGCACAAGGGGAAGCCATTGGGCAGCTTGCCCCCTGGACCCTAGACGAGGTGGGGATTGCCGCCGACACGCGCCTGACGGAGGTTATCCGTGCCCTGAGGTGACTCCAGGTGACCGGCTTGGTGCTGGTCCGCACCCTCTGGCCCAGCGCGGTGGATCTGGGCTCCATGAACCGGCTGTCTAGGTGGCTGGAGTCTGAAACCGTTTGGGTGATTGCCTGGAGGGCCTCTGCGGCACACGCCGGTGCGGAGATGGCACTCTGCATCTCCAGGTCCTGGTACCCCGAGCTCGACATGGGTCTGCTCACGGCCCAGCGCGCCTGCACCGAAGCGGAGTTGGAGGCGGTGGCCGACGAGCTGCAGGTGCGCGCGAGTGAACTCACGTCCTTCGCTGCGTGGGACGAGTACGTCCTGAAGTGCGGGGCGGATGGCGTGGCGATCCCAGAGGACTAATATGGGCTTGCCTGGGATGACCTGGAGGGGAGTGGTGCCGAGACAGAAGACGGGAAGTCCGACACCGATGATTATACCCCGTCCGAGCTGGATCCGGATGCGGGAGCGGGGGCTTCTATCTCGGCCGCCCCGGAGGCGTTGACCTCGAAGTCGCCAGCATCGCCGGCCTCAGAGGCGTGAACGCCGCCGGCTCCAGAAGCGCCGGCGCCGGAGGAGGGCCAGCCCGAAGCTGCCACCATTTACAATTTTCTTTTTCCTGCATTTTGCCTTAGTACTGGAATTCCACCCACTGGGGTGTATCTATAATATACGTAATGCACTCGAAGTCGTGGGCCTCTTTTATCGTTTGAGATTTATGTCATTTACTCTTTGCTAAATAATGTGTGTGCCGACTCTTCTTTCGCTCTTCGCCTTCTCACTCGCATTCGCGCGCCGGGATTCCTTCCGGCTTCCACCCCGCCTGCCGGCGTGCCGGGAGCCGGTCTGGGACAAGGACGGGCCTTCGTCCTTGGGGAAAAATCGGCGAGCTCTCAGAGTTAACAGGCTTGGGCTAGGTTGAGCCGGCAGAGGCCGGTTACTAGGAGTAGCGTGACTCCGTTAGGCTGGTCCGACTGTCGTACGTCGGCCGACCTCTGTGTGGGAAGTTCCTTTGTACCCTGTGGCCCCTTCAGCCGGACAGCCAGGGGGCGGTCTGTAGCTTGTTAGGGAGGGGAGGTGAAGGATTGCTTGCCCACACAACTTGTCCGCCTCGGGAGGGAACCGGGCGAGCCCCCGGGCCCGGGAACCGGACCCGGTTGAAGCGCCTTAGAACAACGGGAAAAACTTTGGAGATAATTGCAAAGGGGGCGTGCCCGACGCGCCGGCTTGGGGCCCCCGTTGCATTCATAAACCCAAAAGGGGAGGATACATACATCGGTTCTTAGCTATAAAACGGATGGAGGAACGCCGCGTTCCGTGGGCGCTCCGTCTCCTCGCCGGAGGCGTCTCTCTTGCGCTTCTGCGGCTTCTGGGCATCTCTTAGGTAGTACACATTGTTGTGCAGCGCCCGGCTGACGATGAATGGGCCCTCCCATGGGGAGGACAGCTTGTGCTAGCCGGCAGTTCGCTGGATCCGCCTGAGCACCAAGTCCCCTTCGCGGAAGGCGATTGGCCGGATCCGCTTGCTGTGGTCGTGCCAGAGCTTTTGCTGGTAGATGGCCGTCCGGCTCAAAGCCAGCTCATAGGCTTCCTCGAGGAGGTCGACGCCCTTTTCCCTTGCCTCCTTCGCATCCTTCTCCGTGTATAGGGTGATCCATGGCGAATCGAACTCGACGTTGGTGGGGATGATCGCCTCGGACCCGTAAACGAGAAAGAACGGAGTGTAGCCAGTCAACTGGTTGGGCATGGTTCGGAGGCTCCAAAGGACAGCCAAAGCGACTGTGGGTGGGCAATAGATGTCAGGTCGAGCCGGATGCCCCGGCTCAAGCAGAAACGCGCTAGCACGCCCTTGGCGAAGTTCGTGCCATTATCGGTGATGATGATGTGGGGGACGCCGTAGCAGACCGTGATGTCTTTGATGAACCAGACGGCCATGGGGCTGTCCAGTTTCTTGATTGGCCTGGCCTCGATCCACTTGGTGAATTTGTCGACGGCTACCAGCAAAAGCGTCATGCCGCCTCGTGCGGTCTTGAAGGTCCCACGATGTCCAACCCCCAAACGGCGAAAGGCCATGAAAGGGCGATGGTCTGGAGAGCGGTAGCCGGAAGATGGCTCTGCATGCTGAAGCGCTGGCAGCCCTCGCACTCGTCAACCAGTTTCTTGGCCGCATCCAGAGCAGTCGGCCAGTAAAAGCCGTGGCGGAACACTTTGGCCACCAGGGACCTGGAGGCAGCATGATGCTCGCACTCGCCCTGGTGGATGTCGAGGAGGATCTCCAGGACCTTCTCCGGCTCGACGCAGCGCTGGAAGACGTCGGAGGTGCTGCGATGAACCAGCTCGTGGTTGATGATGCTGTAGGCCGGGGCCCGGCGCTGAATTTGCATCGCAGTGGCCTCGTTGGAGGGGAGATCACCGTGCTGGAGGAACGCTAGGATGGGCTGGGCCCATGATGGAGCTGGGACAAGGGCCGGCTCAGCCCTTGGACCGGCTCGTCAGTCCCCGGGACCGGCTCGTCAGCCCCTGGGGGTGAGGAAGCAGCAGGAACGTCGTTCGTCATCATGACGCCGATGGTCTCGGAGCCGGCGCGCGCAGACATTCATGGCTCGATCATCATGGCGGAAGGCGCCTACTCAGAGGCAGTTGGTGACAGAGCCGGTAGAGCTGCCGCAGCCGGTGGGGCTGGTTGGGCAGCCGGCTCCGCCAATGTGGCGGCCGCGCCCACCGGGATGAAGATGGACTCCGATTCGGCAGAAGACTTGATTAAGGGCTTCAGTAGCCGCTCGAGGGAGACGTCGGCTGGGATGGCCTACCGGGTGGAGCCGATCTTGGCCCGCGTGTCGACCGCCTCATTGTCGGCATGGGGGACGTGGTAGAACTCGCAACCCTCGAAGGAGCTGGTGAGTTGCTGGACGAGGAAGCGGTAGCTGGCCATGTTGGCGTCCCTGGCGTCCCATTCGTCAGAGACCTGTTGAACCACGAGGTCGGAGTCGTCGAAGCAGATGATGCGCTGGATGCTGATCTTCTTGGCGAGCCGGAGGCCATGGACGAGGGCCTCGTATTCAGCCACGTTGTTGGAGGCGGCGAAGTGGATCTGGAGGGCGTAGCGGAGCTGGTCTCCTCTGGGAGACGACTGGACGATGCCGGCTCCTAGGTCGGTTCGCATCTTCAAGCCGTCGAAGTGCATGCGCTAGTGCGTGGAGTCAGGTGGAGGCGGCACGAAGTATTGCTTGATCTTCTGGGCGGCGAAGTATATGCCGTAGCACCTATTCTCGTAGTGGGGGTAGTTTGTCTTGGAGGCAGAGAGGACCTCGCTGAGGTAGTAGACGAGGCGCTGCGTCGGCAGCGCCTTGTCTTCCTCCAGCCGCTCCACCACCAGGACGACGCTGACGACGCGCGTGGTCGGCGTGATGTAGGCGAGTAACGACTCCTTGTCAGCCGGCACGGCCAAGATGAGCACGCTGGTGAGAGCCCGCTTGAGGCCGCAGAACGCTGCGTCCGCCTCGTCGGACCAGTCGAACAGGGCCAACTTCTTCGAGAGGTCCCAGCCCGGCTCGACCAGGACCGACTTGCGTAGGAGCCCGTAGAGGGGCAGGGCCTTCTCGCCCAGCCGGCTGATGAACTGGCTAAGGGAGGCAAGGCAGCCAGTGAACTTCTGGACGTCGTGGAGCCGGACTGGCTTGGGCATGCGCTCGATCGCCCGGATCTTCTCCGGGTTAGCTTTGATGCCGCGGCCAGACACGAAGAAATCCTAGAGCTGGCCGGCTGGGACGCCGAAGACGCACTTCTTCGAGTTGAGCTTGATCTTGTATTCATTTAGGTTGGCGAACGTCTCCCGGAGGTCATTGAGGAGGCTGAAGTGCTTCTTGGATTTGACGACGATGTCGTCCACGTCTTCCTGCCTATCTGAGGCAGGCAGGAGGCACTTCTACATGCAGCGCTGGAAGGTAGCGCCTGCATTCTTCAGGCCGAAGGACATGGTGATGTAGTAGTAGGCCGCAAAGGGGGTGATGAAGGGGGTCTTGAGCCGGTTGGCCGGGTCCATCTTTATCTGGTGGTAGCTGGAGTAGGCCTCTAGTAAGGACAACAGATCGCAGCGGCCGTGGAGTCGATGACTTGATCGATCCACGGTAGGGCGAACTGGTCCTTGGGGCACGCCTTGTTCAGGCTTGTGTAGTTGATACACATGCGCCATGTCTTGTTTTCCTTCAGCACCAAGATTGGGTTGGCCAGCCAGTCCATGTGGAACACTTCCATGATGAAGCCGGTTGTTAGCAGCCGGGCGATCTCTTCTCCTATAGTGCGCCACTTCTCCTCGGAGATATGGCACAGGGGTTGATTGACCGGCTTCGCATCCGTCCGTACATGCAGCTGTTGCTCGGCGAACTTCCTCGGAACACCTAGCATGTCTTTGGGGGACCATGCAAAGATGTCCCAATTCTCACGAATTAAGTCGACGAGCTCGCTTTCCTATTTGCTGTCGAGGCGGGAGCCGATGGTCATGCACTGGGTGGGGTTGACCGGATCGAGCGGCACTTGCTTGGTGTCCTTGGAAGGCTGGAACGAGGCTTCGCCGACCGACTGGGATGGAGGAGCCGGCACGGCTGGCTGTGTAGAGCCGAGGGCCACGAGCCGGTCAAGCTACCGCTTCTCCTCCGCTATCTCCAGGGCCTCGGCCAGCTGGCAGCCATCTCACACGCACGCGATTGATATCTGGTACTTGTCGGCGACGGTGATGATGCCTTTGGGGCCCGACATCTTGAGCTTGAGGTAGGCATAGTGGGGGATTGCCATGAACTTGACGAGAGCTGGTCGTCCCAGCAACGCGTGGTAGGGGCTGTCGAGGTCAACCACCTCGAACGAAACCGGCTCGTGGCGGAAGTGACTAGCGTCGTCGAAGAGGACGTCATGCTTGCTTTTGCTGACGGGGGTGCAGGACTTGCCCGACACGATTCAGTGGAAGACAGTCCAACTTGCCTTTAGGTCCTCCACCTTGAGACCTAGCTTGAGCAAGGAGTCAAGGTAGAGGATGTTGATGCTACTGCGCCCATCGATCAACACCCGTGAGAAGCGGCACGAGCACTTCTCGGAGGCAATGGTGGGATCGAGGATGAGGGTGTAGCTTTCGGGGTTTGGCATCACGACCGGGTGGTCCGCCCGACTCCAGGTGACCGGCTTCTCGGACCAATGCATGAATTGGGGAGTGATGTCTACTACGCAACCTTTTCCTTGTAGACGTTGTTGGCCCTCCAAGTGCAGAGGTTTGTAGGACAGTAGCAATTTTCCCTCAAGTGGGTGACCTAAGTTTTATCAATATGCGGGAGGCGTAGGATGAAGTTGGTCTCTCTCAAGCAACCCTGCAACCAAATAACAAAGAGTCTTTTGTGTCCCCAACACACCCAATACAATAGTAAGTTGTATAGGTGCACTAGTTCTGTGAAGAGATGGTGATACAAGTGCAATATGGATGGTAGATATAGGTTTTTGTAATCTGAAAATATAAAAACAGCAAGGTAATTAATAGTAAAAGTGAGCACGAACGGTATTGCAATGCGTGGAAACAAGGCCTAGGGTTCATACTTTCACTAGTGGTAGTTCTCTCAACAATGATAACATAATTGGATCATATAACTAGCCCTCAATGTTCAACAAAGAGTCACTCCAAAGTAGCTAATAGAAGAGAACAAACGAAGAGATTATTGTTGGGTACAAAACCACCACAAAGTTATTGTTTCTGTTCAATCTATTCAAGAGTCCGTAGTAAAATAACATGAAGCTATTCTTTCCCTTCAATCTATCCAAGAGTTCGTACTAGAATAACACCTTAAGACACACATCAACCAAAACCCTAATGTCACCTAGATACTCCATTGTCACCTCAAGTATCCGTGGGTATGATTATACGACATGCATCACACAATCACAAAATCATCTATTCAACCAACACATAGCACTTCAAGGAGTGCCCCAAAGTTTTTACTGGGGAGTCAAAACGTGTGCCAACCCCTATGTATAGGTTCTCGAGGTCACAAACCCGCAAGTTCATCACCAGAACATACATCAAGTACTCACATGAATATCCCATTATCACCACAGATAGACACGGGCAAGACATACATCAAGTGTTCTTAAAGAATCAATCTGATAAAATAACTTCAAAGGGAAAACTCAATTCATTACAAGAAGGGAGAGGGGGAAGAACATCATAAGATCCAACTATAGTAGCAAAGCCCGCGATACATAGAGATGAAGACATCTCAAGAACACGAGAGAGAGAGAGCGAGATCAAACACATAGCTAGTGGTACATACACTCAGCCCCGAGGGTGAACTACTCCCTCCTCGTCATGGAGATCGCTGGGATGATGAAGATGGCCACCGGAGATGGATTCCCCCTCCAACAGGGTGCCGGAACGGGCTCCCGATTGGTTTTTGGTGGCTCTGCAGGCTTGCGACGGCGGAACTCCCGATCTAGGTTTAATTGTGTGGGTTGCTCTATTTATAAGACCGTGTGGCATCGGAAACAAGTCGAGAGGGGAAACAAGGAGGTCACAATCCTCCCAGGCGTGACCAGGGGGGTGGCCACGCCTCCCAGGCTCGTGGCACCCTCGGGCCCCCTTTTCGATAGTTTTTCCGTCAGGTATTTTTGATATTGGGACCGGGCACTGAGTTGATAAGTTAGTCCCAAAAATAATATAAAATAGCATATTCATGCATATAAAACATCCAAAGTTGATAATCTAATAGCATGGAACGATCAAAAATTATAGATACGTTGGAGACGTATCAAGAATCCCCAAGCTTAACTCCTACTCGTCCTCGAGTAGGGAAGTGATAAAGACCGAATTTTTGATGTGGAATGCTACCTAACATATTTGTTCTATGTAATCTCCTTATTGTGGCATGAATGCTTAGATCCATCAGATCAAAACAAAAGTTTAATATTGACATGAGAACAATAATACTTCAAGCATACTAGCAAAGTAATCATGAACCCTTGAAATAACATGGCCAAAGAAAGTTTTCCCTACAAAATCATATAGTCTGGCTATGCTCCATCTTCCTCACACAATGAATCTAAATAATGAACAACCCCGGTATTGGTCAAGAAATTGTTTTCACACTTTTACTTTTTCAAACCTTTTCGACTCTCATGCAATACATGAGCATGAGCCATTGATATAGCATTATAAGTGGAATAGAATATGGTGGAGGTTGTGAGGCAAAAAGGAGGATATGGTCACATCGACTCGGTGTATCAACGGGCTATGCAGATGGGCATTAATAGATTTCAATGTGAATGAGTAGGGATTGCCATGCAACGGATGCACTAGAGCTATAAGTGTATGAAAGCTCAAAAGAAACTGAGTGGGTGTGCGTCCAACTGTCTTGCTCACGAAGACCTAGGGAAATTTGAGGAAGCCCATCATTGGAATATACAAGCCAAGTTCTATAATGAAAATTCCCACTAGTATATGAAAGTGACAATATATGAGACTCCCTATCATGAAGATCATGGTGCTACTTTGAAGCTCAAGTGTGGTAAAGGATAGTAGCATTGTCCCTTCTCTCTTTTTCTCTCATTTTTTTGTTTGGGCTCTTTGGCCTCTTTTTTATATCCTCACATGGGACAATGCTCTAGTAATGATGATCATGACACTTTTATTTACCTACAACTCAATACTTAGAACAAAAGATATGACTGTATATGAATGCCTCCGGCAGTGTACCGGGATGTGCAATGACTCATGAGTGACGTGTATGAAAGATATGAACGGTGGCTTTTCCAAAAATACGATGTCAACTACATGATCATGCAAAGCAATATGACAATGATGATGTATGTCATAATAAACGGAACGGTGGAAGTTGCATGGCAATATATCTCGGAATGGCTATGGAAATGCAAAAATAGGTAGTTATGGTGGCTGTTTTGAGGAAGGTATATGGTGGGTTTATTCAGCGGCGAAAGTTGCGCGGCACTAGAGAGGCTAGCAAAGGTGAAAGGGTGAGAGTGCGTATATACCATGGACTCACATTAGTCATAGAGAACTCACATACTTGTTGTGAAAGTTTTATTAGTAATCAAAACAAAGTGCTAGACGCATGCTTCCAGGGGAAGGGTTGGTAGGAGTTAACCATCGCGCGATCCCGACCGCCACACAAAGGATGACAATCAATAGAAACATCAAGCTCCGACTTCCTAAAATAGCGCATGCTACGGGAATCACAAACTTCAAAACAAGTATTTCGAGATTCACAACACTCTACTAACATGACTCTAATATCACCATCTCCATGTCTGAAAACTAGATGCAAGGAGTCAAACTTCTCTTACTACTCTGCACTTGAATATGAAAGTTTTTATTATATCCCTTTTGGATGCCTATCATATTAGGACTAGTTCCATAACCTAAGAAAATTACCATGCTGTTTAAGACTCTCAAAATGATATAAGTGATACATGAGAGTTCATCAATTTCTCTTAAATATAAACATTGCAATGCTCTATAAGGATATAAGTGAAGCGCTAGAGCAAAAGACAAACTACTCCAAAAGATATAAGTGAAGCTCAATGAGTAGTTGAATAATTATTTAGCTATGTGAAGACTCTCCCATCTAAGAATTTCAGATCTTAAGTACCTTATTCAAACAAAATAAATTGACACTCCAAGGATAGCACGAATCATGTGAAGAAGCAGAAACTTAGGTTGAACCGATACTAACCGATAATTGTTGAAGAAGAAAGGTGGGATGCCAACCGGGGCATACCCAAGCTTAGACGCTTGAGAATTCTTGAAATATGGATTGGATTTCCTTGGGCATCCCCAATCCTGAGATTTTGTGTCTTCTTAATTCCTCTCATATGGTGGTTTCCAAAATCTTAAAAACTTCATCCACACAAAACTTAACAAGAACTCGTGAGATAGGTTGGTATAAATCAATGCAAAACTATATCATCCTATACTGTAGAAAATCACTAAGATTATTATTTCACATTTCATACTAAGTGCCTCTGAATATTTAAAACTCCCATCATCAAGTGGAATCACTAAACAAGCAAACATATGCAAACAATGCAAACATAACAGCAATCTGCCTAAACAGAACAGTCTAAAAGGAATGCAGCAAGATCCATATTTAATTAAATCCAAAAAATCTAAAAAAAATCCACACTATATAGAATTTATAAGATCATACTATGTCCGAATTTCAATTTATTCTGACATACAAAGAACTCTAGGGAATTTTTGCACTACAAGCAAACTTTCTGTTTTGGAACAGCAACTCCTATACTTGCAAATTGAGCATGGTAAAGGCTATCCTTGACATTTTTATTGAACTAAATGATGCAAAACATTAATATAAATATCAGAAAGCAAATACTACTGAATGAAAATGACGCTCCAAGCAAAACACATATAATGTGGTGGATAAAAATGTAGCCTCTAGTAAATTTACCGATGGATTGAAGACGAAAGAGGTGATGCCTTCCCGGGGCATCCCCAAGCTTAGGATCGTTGGTGTCCTTGAATATCGCTTGGGATGCCTTGGGAGTTCCCAAGCTTAGGATCTTTACACTCCTTTTTCCGTTGTCCATCCGAACTTTACCCAAAACTTGAAAACTTCACAACACAAAATTTAACGGAACTTCGTGAGATGGGTTAGTATAATAAAGACAAATTATTCATTTTGGTACTATCAAGACAAGATTCATAAATTTTCCCACACAATTCCTACCGTATCTTATCATTTCCACAAGTTATATCACTTAATATAATCTATGGAAACAATAAAACAACCAAACTATGCATTGAAAACAGAATCTGTCAAAAATAGAACAGTCTGTAAATGATCTGAATGATAACCATACTTCTGCACCTCCAAAAATTCTGAACAAATTATGAAAGTTAATGAAATTTGTATATCAATCATCGGAAAAAGATTTAACTCAAAAGTTCTTTCTGGATAAAAATGAAAAATAATTTCGTGAGCACAAAGTTTCTATCTTTTCAGCATGATCAAACAACTATCACCCAAACTAATCATAAAGGCTTTACTTGGCACTTTATTGCAATAAAAGCTATAAAAATGATTAATACAGTATAGTAATCATGTGAACACACAAAAACAGTAAGGCTACATATTGGGTTGTCTCCCAACAAGCAGTTTTGTTTTATGCCTTTCAAACTAGGCATGATGATTTCAATGATGCTCACATAAAAGATAATGATTGAAACATAATGGAAGCATAATGAAGCATATGACTAGCACATTTAAGTCTAACCCACTTCCTATGAATAGGGATTTTGTGAACAAACAACTGATTGGAGCAAGAATCATCTAGCATAAGAAGGCAAAGCAAGCATAGCTTCAAAAATTTCAACACATAGAGAGGAAACTTGACATTATTGCAATATGTAGAAGCATGTGATCGTCTCTCATAATAATTTTCAGTAGCATCATGAATGAATTCAACAATATAACTGTCACAGCCCTAGCAAGATGTCCTAGGTTAGCATTGTGTTTGCATCATCATCATCATCATTGCATTAATGTGAAATGGGGAGAAAGAAAAGAAACCCCAAGCACTTAATGAATTAAAGAAATTCAAATTTAGCGAAATTTAAACAAATCAAAAATGCCCATAAAAAATGTTCCCTATGTCTGATAATCAAGGACATGGATATTCCAGGGACCATTCTAATTATTTGAACATTTTAAATAATTTAAATTAATGATTTAAGCCTCTGAAAATGATAAATAAGGCAAATATCATTATTTATGTTTTCAAATTATTTTGGAACATTTCCAGAAAATTTGAGATAATCAAACTATAGTTTATAAAATACTTGGGGTATTTTTCAACTAGTCTTTTATACCTGAAAGAATTAAACAAAGATTAGAAAAGAAAACAGAAAACAGAATAAAAAAAGAAAAGGAAGAAGAGCACCTGGTCAAGTGGGAGGCCCAACCTAGCCCGCCAGGGGTGGGGAGGTCATCTCCCACCTCCCGCCAGTAGGCAGCGAGGTGTCGACCGCACGCTCGCCGGCCTCCACCTCCTGCTTGCCACGGAGCTGGCTGCTCCCTTGCCTCCTCCTGCGCCTGGAAGATGCGTGGAGCCTCCTCCCCCGAGCTCATTCCTTCTCCTCCCTTCTCCCTTGTCTCTCTCTCTCTCTCGTTTCCCCCTGCCAAGAGCCGCCACCGCCGGCCATCGATTCGCCGCCGTCGCTGCCTCCCCGAGCCCGCTCACCAGCTCCCTGGAGTCTCCGTGAGCTCCTCCTCCTTCTCCCCGTGTTTCCCGTCTCTTTCTCGTGCCGTAGCTAGCTTAGCCGTCAGACCCGAATCCCTCCGTCGCCATGGCCAGTCGCCGTCGTGCCCTCTAGCCCCAAAGCTCGCGTGCGAGTGCAGGGATGAACTCCTGGAGTTCCCAGGAGCTTGTAGAGCCCTTTGCTGAGCCGTTTCGTGCCTTGCATCCCGATTTGGTTCGGGCCCGAACTCCGGCCGCCGCCGCGAGCTCGTTTCCGGCGAGCTCCGGTGACCCCGCAGCCTCCTGTGGCCCCTGATGGATGCGGACGAGCACGAGCTGCTCGCCAGTGGCCTCAGCTCGTCGAATGAGCGCGTGTGGGCAAAACCCGAAGGTCGCCGCCGTTTCTGTTGGTCGCCAGCGTCGAGCCGTCGGCTAACTCCGGCGGGTATGACCCCGGTGAGCCCTGGCTTGACCCTATGGGTCAATGACAGGCTGGCCCCGTCCTGTTTAGTTTTAGATTAATCCGATAATTAGCTTAATTAATTTGTTAATTAACTGTGACACTGACATGTGGGCCCTTCAATTAACAGGATTAATTAGGGCTAAACAAATGTTAAATTAACTGATAATCTAATCTCTGTCTATGACAGATGGGCCCCACTGGTCAGATTTGACCTGGAGCAGGTCTGTTGACCAGCTGACGTCAGGATGACGTCAGACTGATGTCATAATCACATTTTCTTGTTAAAACTAATTACAGAAATTATTTAAAACTTTGAAAAATCATATAAAATAATTTGTAAGTCAGATGAAAATAATTTATATATGAAAATTGATCAGAAAAATTCAATGAATCCAACGGTGCTACTCTCAGTCATGTTAGAGCAATCTAAATAGTTGAACATGGATATTGGACATTAGGTTAATAATTGGAATTTGAAAGAAGAAAAACTTTGAACCTATATTCAAATCTGTTTTAAATTGACATGATCACTATTCACATTAGCTCACCCAGCATATTGCTATGCCATGATCATGCATCATATTGTTGCATTTGCTTGTATTGAATGTTTTTGTCTGCATTGCGGTAGGCCCTAATCCGGAAGATACCGTCCCGTATCCAGACGAAGGAGAGAACCCCTCCGCTTCCTGGCAAGGCAAGCAACCCCATTGATAATTCCGATAACATCCCACTCTCTCGCTCCTGCACTTGCTTATTGCATTAGGACATTGTTCACATGACAGACTTACATGATAGATGAACCTAATCTTTTGCATGACCTGATCTTGTCACAGTAAATAGCTAAACCTTGCAACCTAGCATACCTTGTAGATGCTTGTGTTGTGATGTTCCTAGATTACCTTCATGCGATGCTGCTATGCTTAGAGTTGTGTCAGGTCTGATTCATCTGGGTGATGAACCGGAGTGAAACTATGATGTTCTGATGTGATGAGCTCATAACAAATCCGTTTTGGTAAAAGGTAGCGATGAGAGGCTATGTAGGAGTACATAGCGGGTTGTCTCATTGGGACCGTTCTCAGGAACTGAGTTTCATACTTGTGATCCAAGACAAGATACTACCACATGCTGGGCCCTGAAATATGACCCCACTTGACTTATCGGTTGCTTAGTCCTTGGTCCAGGTATTGCAAGTAGTTTCTGGTGTTTACAGCATGCTGGAGGCCGTGCGTAGCGCTGACCCTTGGGGTGGGTTACGACGCGGTAGGCAGTGGCACGGTGTACCAAGGGTCACCCGAATGATGGACTTGGGAACCCTGCGCACATCGTTTGGGGCCGTTGCGGAAACTTCGGCCGCACTTCCGTGCGGGTTCAGTCTCAAATAGGCGGTAGCCTGGACTAGTGGTCTTATGTGATTGACGGTCATGGCCAACTCCCTCGCTGGGCTTCCGCTTGAAGGTTGCCGAGGTACATGGTTTTATGAGCACACAACGATAAGTGGCGAGAGCATGTGTGAAGAGGTACACCCCTATAGGGTTATGAATCTATTCGAATAGCCACGTCCTCGGATATGGACTACTTGGAGAACTTATGTTGTTCATAGATAATCGGATGGATACTAACAAAAATATCAAGACAAGTGTGAGTACCGTGGATGGCACTCTTCCAGGAAGGGAAGATGAATACATGGTGGTGTATTGTTGTGGAGTTAGTGGACTCGAGTGCGATACTTAAAATATTAATAGAGAGTTAAAATTGAGTAGTGTAGGATAGCCATGAGTCAAAGCTTGCATTTCTGCATAAACTCCACCACCACCCCCTTGTTGATACATGAGCATAAATAGACAAGGTCTGTTTTAAAGACTTGCTGAGTACGTTTGTACTCATCCTTGCTTAATAAATGTTGTAGAAGAGAATCAGGACCCATCAGGTGGGTTCTTTCTAGACGTTGATGATGCCGAGTAGCTGGTGTCCCAGCTACGACCCTGTGGCATGTGGCATACTGTAGATAGTCAGCCATGTGCCCTCTTTTCATTTCACTGTCCGTACTCGGATAGTTCTAAGTTTCTGCTGGATTGTATGAACTTGTTTGTATGACTTGAGTGTCGGGTCATGTGACCCCTATCTGTAAGAACATATTACGCAAGGCTCTTCTGGGCCTTTTAAATAAAAGTCATGTTGTTGTATGGTTATGTTGTGATGCCATGGTTGTATCTATGCATATCGGGCATGTCATGCGTACGTGTGACGTGCAATAGTATGTATGGGATCCGACACCTAGTTGTCTGCCTTTAGTAGTACTCTTTACGGGAAACTGCCTCTTTGTGCTTCCACCGAGCCATGGTAGCTTGCTACTGCTCTGGACACATTGATTGACCGACATGTATCCTCCTTTGCGGCTGTGTCTGTCCCTTCGGGGAAATATCTCGCAGTGTAATGGAGTCCCCGTAGCCTGCTACGACTCGTCTACGTGCAGTGATGACATTCGTGTCTCGCGACGTAATGTCGTCCTTGTAGCTTGCTATGACTCGTCTACACACGCTTGAGGCCGACACCTGCATTGTTGGGTTAGGTATGCCTGTTTCCGTACGGATGTACCACTTTGGTTCTATGACTAGTAATGTCGGCCCGGGTTCTTTGTTGTGTGATTGACAGTGACATGTTCACATACGTGAGCCAAAAGGCGCAAACGGTCCTGGCCAAGGTAAGGCCGGAACCGTAGAGTAACTGTGCGTGAGGCCGCAAAGTGATGTGATATGTTATAGCCTGAATTCATATGACATAGTATCGGGGTCCCGACAATAACCAGCAAATAAATCATTCTTTTCATGATCTACAAGCATAGAAATTTTACTACTCTCCACATAAGCAAACTTATTCTCATGATTAATAGTGGGAGTATCGTAAAAGACTTGAATACTATGAATAGTTTCACATTAAAAGAGCAATGTTTAGCAAAAGGGTACTCATAATCGTGATAAGTTTTATCATCATTCTTCTTTATAGCATAAGTATCATCACAATAATCATCATAGATAGGGGGCATGCTTTCTTCATAATAATTTTGATCATTCAAAGCACTTAATGAATTAAAGAAATTCAAGTTTAGCGAAATTTAAACAAATCCAAAATACCCATAAAAAATATTCCCTATGTCTGATAATCAAGGACATGGATATACCAGGGACCATTCTAATTATTTGAAAATTTTAAATAATTTAAATTAATGATTTAAGCCAATGAAAATGATAAATAAAGAAAATATCATTATTTATGTTTTCAAATTATTTTGGAACATTTCCAGAAAAGTTTGAGATAATCAAACTATAGTTTATAAAATACTTGAGGTATTTTTCAACTAGTCTTTTATACCTGAAAGAATTAAACAAAGATTAGAAAAGAAAACAGAAAACAGAATAAAAAAAGAAAAGGAAGAAGAGCACCTGGTCAAGTGGGAGGCCCAACCCAGCCCGCCAGGGGTGGGGAGGTCATCTCCCACCTCCCGCCAGTAGGCAGCACGGTGTCGACCGCGCACTCGCCGGCCTCCACCTCCTGCTTGCCACGGAGCTGGCTGCTCCCTTGCCTCCTCCTGCACCTGGAAGACGCGTGGAGCCTCCTCCCCCGAGCTCATTCCTTCTCCTCCCTTCTCCCCTGTCTCTCTCTCTCGTTTCCCCCTGCCGAGAGCTGCCACCGTTGGCCATCGATTCGCCGCCGTCGCTGCCTCCCCGAGCCCGCTGACCAGCTCCCTGGAGTCTCCGTGAGCTCCTCCTCCTTCTCCCCGTGTTTCCCCTCTCTTTCTCGCGCCGTAGCTAGCTTAGCCGCCAGACCCGAATCCCTCCGCCACCATGGCAAGTCGCCGTCGTGCCCTCTAGCCCCAAAGCTTGCGTGCGAGTGCAGGGATGAACTCCTGGAGTTCCCAGGAGCTTGTAGAGCCCTTTGCTGAGCTGTTTCGTGCCTTGCATCCCGATTTGGTTCGGGCCCAAACTCCGGCCGCCGCCGCGAGCTCGTTTCTGGCGAGCTCCGGTGACCCCGCAGCCTCGTGTGGCCCCTGATGGATGCGGACGACCACGAGCTGCTCGCAAGTGGCCTCAGCTCATCGAATGAGCGCGTGTGGGCAAAACCCGAAGGTCGCCGCCGTTTCTGTTGGTCGCCGGTGTCGAGCCGTCGGCTAACTCCGGCGGGTTTGACCCCGGTGGGCCCTGGCTTGACCCTATGGGTCAATGACAGGCGGGCCCTGCCTGTTTAGTTTTAGATTAATCCGATAATTAGCTTAATTAATTTGTTAATTAACTGTGACACTGACATGTGGGCCCTTCAATTAACAGGATTAATTAGGGCTAAACAAATGTTAAATTAACTGATAATCTAATCTATGTCTATGACAGATGGGCCTCACTGGTCAGATTTGACCTGGAGCGGGTTTGTTGACCAGCTGACGTCAGGATGACGTCAGGCTGATGTCATAATCACATTTTCTTATTAAAAATAATTCCAGAAATCATTTAAAACTTTGAAAAATCTAATAAAATAATCTGTAATTTATATATGAAAATAATTTATATATGAAAATTGATCAGAAAAATTCAATGAATCCAATGGTGCTATTCTCGTGCATGATAGAGAAATCTAAATAGGTGAACATGGATATTTGACATTAGGTTAATAATTGGAATTTGAAAGAAGAACAACTTTGAACCTATATTCAAATCTGTTTTAAATTGACATGATCACTATTCACATTAGCTCACCCATGCATATTGCTATGCCATGATCATGCATCATATTGTTGCATTTGCTTGTATTGAATGTTTTTGTCTGCGTTGCGGTAGGCCCTAATCCGGAAGATACCGTCCCGTATCCACACAAAGGAGAGAACCCCTCCGCTTCCCGGAAAGGCAAGCAACCCCATTAATCATTCCGGTAACATCCCACTCTCTCGCTCCTGCTCTTGCTTATTGCATTAGGACATTGTTCACATGACAGACTTACATGGTAGATGAACCTAATATTCTGCATGACCTGATCTTGTCACAGTAAATAGCTAAACCTTGCAACCTAGCATACCTGGTAGATGCTTGTGCCGTGATGTGCTTAGCTTACCTTCATGCCCTTCTGCTATGCTTAGAGTTGTGTCAGGTCTGATTCATCTGGGTGATGAACCAGAGTGAAACTATGATGTTCTGATGTGATGAGCTCATAACGAATCCATTTTGGTAAAAGGTAGCGATGAGAGGCTATGTAGGAGTACATAGCGCGTTGTCTCATTGGGATCGTTCTTAGGAACTGAGTTTCGTGTTTGTGATCCAAGACTAGATACTACCACATGCTGGGCCCTGAAAAATGACCCCGCTCGACTAATCAGTTGCTTAGTCCTTGGTCCAGGTATTGCAAGTAGTTTCTGGTGTTTATAGCATGCTGGAGGCCGTACGTAGCGCTGACCCTCGGGGTGGGTTACGACGCGGTAGGAAGTGGCACGGTGTACCAAGGGTCACCCAAATGATGGACTTGGGAACCCTGCGCACATTGTTTGGGGCCATTGCGGAAACTTTGGCCGGACTTCCATGCTGGTTCAGTCTCAAATAGGCGGTAGCCTGGACTAGTGGTCTCATGTGATTGACGGTCGTGGCCGACTCCCTCGCTGGGCTTCCGCTTGAAGGTTGCCAAGGTGCATGGTTTTATGAGCACACAACGATAAGTGGCAAGAGCGTGTGTGAAGAGGTACACCCCTGCAGGGTTATGAAACTACTCGAATAGCCGCGTCCTCGGATATGGACTACTTGGAGAACTTATGCTGTTCATAGATAATCGAATGGATACTCATAAAAATATCAAGACAAGTGTGAGTACCGTGGATGGCACTCTTCCAGGAAGGGAAGATGAATCCATGGTGGTGTATTGTTGTGGAGTTACTCGACTCGAGTGCAATACTTAAAATATTAACAGAGAGTTAAAATTGAGTAGTGTAGGATAGCCATGAGTCAAAGCTTGCATTTCTGCATAAACTCCACCACCACCCCCTTGTTGATACATGAGCATAAATAGACTAGGTCTGTTTTAAAGACTTGCTAAGTACGTTTGTACTCATCCTTGCTTAATAAATGTTGCAAAATATAATAAGGACCTATCAGGTGGGTTGTTTCTAGACGTTGATGACACCGAGTAGCTGGTGTCCCAGCTACGACCCTGTGTCGTGTGGCGTACTGTAGATAGTCAGGCCATGTGCCCTCTTTTCATTTCACTGTCCGTACTCGGATAGTTCTAAGTTTCCACTGGCTTGTATGAACTTGTTTGTATGATTTGAGTGTCGGGTCATGTGACCCCTATCTGTAAGAATATATTATGCCAGGCTCTTCTGGGCCTTTTAAATAAAAGTCATGTTGTTGTATGGTTATGTTGTGATGCCATGGTTGTATCTATGCATATCGGGCATGTCGTGCATACGTGTGACATGCAACAGTATGTATGGGATCCGACACATAGTTGTGTGCCTTTAGTAGTACTCTTTACGGGAAACTGCCTCTTTGTGCTTCCACCGAGCCATGGTAGCTTGCTACTACTCCGAACACATTGATTGACCGGCATGTATCCTTCTTTGTTGCTGTGTCTGTCCCTTCGGGGAAATGTCTCGCAGTGTAATGGAGTCCCTGTAGCCTGCTACGACTCGTCTATGTGAAGTGATGACATTCGTGTCTCGCGATGTAATGGAGTCCTTGTAGCTTGCTATGACTCGTCTACACACGCTTGAGGCCGACACCTGCATTGCTGGGTTATGTATGCCTGTTTCCGTATGGATGTACCACTTGGGTTCTATGACTAGTAATGTCGGCCCGGGTTCTTTGTTATGTGATTGACAGCGACATGTTCACATACAAGAGCCAAAAGGCACAAACGGTCCTGGCTAAGGTAAGGCTGCAGCCGTGGAGTTACCGTGCGTGAGGCCGCAAAGTGATGTGATATGTTACAGCCTGGATTCATATGACTTAGGATCGGGGTCCCGACAATAACCAGCAAATAAATCATTCTTTTCATGATCTACAAGCATAGAAATTTTATGACTCTCCACATAAGCAAACTTATTCTCATGATTAATAGTGGGAGTATCGTAAAAGACTTGAATACTACGAATAGTTTCACATTAAAAGAGCAATGTTTAGCAAAAGGGTACTCATAATTGTGATAAGTTTTATCATCATTCTTCTTTATAGCATAAGTATCATCACAATAATCATCATAGATAGGGGGCATGCTTTCATCATAATAATTTTGATCATTCAAAGTGGGGGAACTAAAAAGATCATCTTTATGAAACATAGCATCCCCAAGCTTGTAGCTTTGCATATCATTAGCATCATGGATATTCAAAGTATTCATACTAACAAAATTGTAATCATGCTCGTCATTCACATATTTTATGCCAAGCATCCTATGTAATTATTCTTCTAGCACTTGAGCACAATTTTCTTTTCCATCATTTTCGTGAAAGACATTGAAAAGATGAAGCATATGAGGTAACCTTAATTCTATTTTCTGTAGTTTTCTTTTAATAGACTAAACTAGTGAAAAACAAGAAACTAAAATATTTGATTGCAAGATCTAAAGATATATGTTCAAGCACTCACCTCCCCAGCAACAACGCCAGAAAAGAGCTTGATGTCTACTACGCAACCTTCTCCCTGTAGACGTTGTTGGGCCTCCAAGTGCAGAGGTTTGTAGGACAATAGCAATTTTCCCTCAAGTGGGTGACCTAAGGTTTATCAATCCGCGGGAGTCGTATGATGAAGATTGTCTCTCTCAAGCAACCCTTCAACCAAATAACAAAGAGTCTCTTGTGTCCCCATCACTCCCAATACAATGGTAAGTTGTATAGGTGCACTAGTTCGGCGAAGAGATGGTGATACAAGTGCAATATGGATAGCAGATATAGGTTTTTGTAATCTGAAAATATAAAAACAGCAAGGTAATTAATAGTAAAAGTGAGGACGAACGGTATTGCAATGCGTGGAAACAAGGCCTAGGGTTCATACTTTCACTAGTGGTAGTTCTCTCAACAATGATAACATACTTGGATCATATAACTAGCCCTCAACATGCAACAAAGAGGCACTCCAAAGTAACTAATAGCGGAGAACAAACGAAGAGATTATTGTCGGGTACGAAACCACCACAAAGTTACTTTTTCTATTCAATCTATTCAAGAGTCCGTAGTAAAATAACATGAAGCTATTCGTTCCGTTCAATCTATCCTAGAGTTTGTACTAGAACAATACCTTAAGACACACATCAACCAAAACCCTAATGTCACCTAGATACTCCATTGTCACCTCAAGTATCCGTGGGTATGATTATACGACATGCATCAGACAATCTCAAAATCATCTATTCAACCAACACATAGCACTTCAAAGAGTGCCCCAAAGTTTCTACCGAGGAGTCAAAACATGTGCCAACCACTATGCATAGGTTCCCGAGGTCACAAACTCGCAAGTTGATCACCAAAACATATATCAAGTACTCACATGAATATCCCATTGTCACCACAGGTAGACACGGGCAAGACATACATCAAGTGTTCTTAAAGACTCAATCCGATAAGATAACTTCAAAGGGAAAAGTCAATTCATTACAAGAAGGGAGAGGGGGAAGAACGTCATAAGATCCAACTATAGTAGCAAAGCCCGTGATACATAGAGATCAAGACATCTCAAGAACACGAGAGAGAGAGAGATCAAACACATAGCTACTTGTACATACCCTCAGTCCCGAGGGTGAACTACTCCCTCCTTGTCATGGAGATCGTCGGGATGATGAAGATGGCCATCGGAGATGGATTCCCCGTCTGGCAGTGTGCCAGAACGGGCTCCCGATTGGTTTTTGGTGGCTCTGGAAGCTTGCGGCGGCAGAACTCCCGATCTAGGTTTAATTCTGTGGGTTTCTCTATTTATAAGACCGTCTGGCGTCGGAAACAAGTCGAGAGGGGCCACAAGGAGGTCACGAGCCTCCCAGGCGCGACCAAGGGGGTGGCCGCGCCTCCCAGGCTCGTGGCTCCCTCGTGCCCCCACTTCGATAGTTTTTCCATCAGGTAGTTTTGATATTTTCCATAAAAAATCACGGCGAAAGTTTTATTCCGTTTGGACTCCGTTTGATATTCCTATCTCAAAAAGGTCAAAAACACGAAAAAAACAGAAACTGGCACTGGGCACTGAATTAATAAGTTAGTCCCAAAAAATAATATAAAATAGAATATTAATGCATATTAAACATCCAAATTTGATAATCAAATATCATGGAACGATCAAAAATTATAGATACGTTGGAGACGTATCAAGCGTCCCCAAGCTTAACTCCTACTCGTCCTCGAGTAGGGAACTGATAAAGACCGAATTTTTGATGTGGAATGCTACCTAACATATTTGTTCTATGTAATATCCTTATTGTGGCATGAATGTTTAGATCCATAAGATTCAAAACAAAAGTTTAATATTGACATGATAACTATAGTACTTCAAGCATACTAGCAAAGTAATCATGAACCCTCGAAGTAACATGGCCAAAGAAAGTTATCATACAAAATCATATAGTCTGGCTATGCTCCATCTTCCTCACACAATGAATCTAAATCATGAACAACCCCGGTATTGGTCAAGAAATTGTTTTCATACTTTTACTTTTTCAAATCTTTTCAACTCTCACGCAATACATGAGTGTGAGCCATGGATATAGCATTATAAGTGGAATAGAATATGGTGGATGTTGTGAGGCCAAAAGGAGGAGATGGTCACATCGACTCGGTGTATCAACGGGCTATGGAGATGCCCATTAATAGATATCAATGTGAATGAGTAGGGATTGCCATGCAACGGATGCACTAGAGCTATAAGTGTATGAAAGCTTAAAAGAAACTGAGTGGGTGTGCGTCCAACTTGCTTGCTCACGAAGACCTAGGGCAATTTGAGGAAGCCCATCATTGGAATATACAAGCCAAGTTCTATAATGAAAATTCCCACTAGTATATGAAAGTGACAATATATGAGACTCTCTATCATGAAGATCTTGGTGCTACTTTGAAGCACAAGTGTGGTAAAGGATAGTAGCATTGTCCCTTCTCTGTTTTTCTCTCATTTTTTTTGTTTGGGCTCTTTGGCCTCTTTTTTTGTTTGGGCTCTTTGGCCTCTTTTTTATATCCTCACATGGGACAATGCTCTAGTAATGATGATCATCACACTTTTATTTACTTACAACTCAATACGTAGAACAAAAGATATGACTGTATATGAATGCTTCCGGCAGTGTACCGGGATGTGCAATGACTCATGAGTGACGTGTATGAAAGATATGAACGGTGGACTTTCCAAAAATACGATGTCAACTACATGATCATGCAAAGCAATATGACAATGATGATGTGTGTCATAATAAACGGAACGGTGGAAGTTGCATGGCAATATATCTCGGAATGGCTATGGAAATGCCATAATAGGTAGGTATGGTGGCTGTTTTGAGGAAGGTATATGGTGGGTTTATTCATCGGCGAAAGTTGTGCGGCTCTAGAGAGGCTAGCAAAGGTGGAAGGTTGAGAGTGTGTATATACCATGGACTCACATTAGTCATAGAGAACTCACATACTTGTTGTGAAAGTTTTATTAGTAATCGAAACAAAGTGCTAGACGCATGCTCCTAGGGGAAGGGTTGGTAGGAGTTAACCATCGCGCGATCCCGACCGCTACACAAAGGATGACAATGAATAAAAACATCAAGCTCCGACTTCGTAACATAGCGGTTCACCATACGTGCATGCTACGGGAATCACAGACTTCAAAACAAGTATTTATAGATTCACAACACTGTACTAACATGACTCTAATATCACCATGTCCATGTCTGAAACTAGATGCAAGGAGTCAAACTTCTCTTACTACTAAATGCACTTGAATATGAAAGTTTTTATTATATCCCTTTTGGATGCCTATCATATTAGGACTAGTTTCATAACCTAAGCAAATTACCATGCTGTTTAAGACTCTCAAAATGATATAAGTGATACATGAGAGTTCATCGATTTCTCTAAAATATAAACATTGCAATGCTCTATAAGGATATAAGTGAAGCGCTAGAGCAAAAGACAAACTACTCCAAAAGGTATAAGTGAAGCTCAATGAGTAGTTGAATAATTATATAGCTATGTGAAGACTCTCCCATCTAAGAATTTCAGATCTTAAGTACCTTATTCAAACAAAATAAATTGACACTCCAAGGATAGCACGAATCATGTGAAGAAGCAAAAACTTAGGTTGAACCGATACTAACCGATAATTGTTGAAGAAGAAAGTTGGGATGCCAACCGGGGCATCCCCAAGCTTAGACCCTTTAGACTTCTTGAAATATGGATTGGATTGCCTTGGGCAGCCCCAATCTCGAGCTTTTGTGTCTCCTTAATTCCTCTCATATGGTGGTTTCCAAAATCTTAAAAACTTCATCCACACAAAACTTAACAAGAACTCGTGAGATAGGTTGGTATAAATCAATGCAAAACTATATCATCCTATACTGTAGGAAATCACTAAGATTATTATTTCAAATTTCATACTAAGTGCCTCTGAATATTTAAAACTCCCATCATCAAATGGAATCACTAAACATGCAAACATATGCAAACAATGCAAACATGACAGCAATCTGCCTAAACAAAACAGTCTATAAAGAATGCAGCAAGATCCATATTTACTTAACTCCAAAAAATCTGAAAACATTCCATGCTGTCTAGAATTTATAAGATCATACTGTGTCCAAATTTCAATCTGCAAACAATGCACCCCTCTCCGGTAGTTTTTCCTTCAAGTATTTTTGATATTTTCCATAAAAAATCACGGTGAAAGTTTTATTTCGTTTGGACTCCGTTTGATATTCCTATCTGAAAAAGGTCAAAAACACGAAAAAAATAGAAACTGGCACTCGGTACTGAGTTAATAATTTAGTCCCAAAAATGATATAAAATTGCATATTCATGCATACAAAACATCCAAAGTTGATAATATAATAGCATGGAACGTTCAAAAATTATAGATACGTTGGAGACGTATCAGGGAGTCGCGGGGATGGTGGCATTCACCTCGCGGTGGAGCCGGCGCTAGGAGTGCTTGTACGTCTCCTCGCTGGTGAAGACGACATAGCAGCCATCATGCTCAGGGTACTGGACAAGCAGCCGGCCGTCGTTGCGAGCCGGTGCCGGGGCCACTTGGGCCGGACCGGGAGCCGGAGCCGGAGCTTGGGCCGGGGCCGGTGCGCAGGCTGGCGGCGCGGGGGGAGCCGGGAGGCCGTCCCCCCAGGGCAATCGCTGTGAGAAGCTGCACTACTAGAGCGTGTGCATGGCCGGCTTGGCACCGGAGTGGTTCTTGCAGGGGAGGTCAAGCATCTGTTCGAAAGTCAGCTTGGGCTGCCAGGCAGCCTTGCCGGTGCGCTGGCGTTGACTGGGGGCCTGGCCAGCCGGCTGCTCCTCCTCGATGGAGGCGACCTGCCGGCTCCCATATCAGGAGTCGGCCTGGTCGTTCTTGCGCTTGCCGTCCCGCTGCTGCCGGTTGTCGACCGCTGCCCGCGGCGCGGGCGGGGGCGCAGCCGGTTTGGCTGGTGCCTTAGCTTTCATCCTCATCGAGGAATCGGCCGTGGCATATTTGTCCGCTTTGGACATTAGGTCCGCCAGGGAGGTCGGCTCGGAGCACAAGAGCTTGTGCTTGAGAGGGGTGCCATTGCAGCAGCCTTTGATGAAGTACTGGATGGCTTGCACCTCATGCACTCCCTAGCAGGAGTTGCGGAGCTCGGTCCAGCACGTGAGGTAGTCGCGGAGGGGTTCTTCCGGCCCCTGGACGCACATGGCCAGCTCGCGAGGCCGGCCAGGGCGTTTGTAGGTGCCGGTGAAGTTGCGGACGAAGGCCTCCTCGAAGTCCGTCCAGGTGTTGACATTGCTAGCGGGCAGGCTGTTCAACCAGGTGCGAGCCGAGCCGATCAGCATGAGAGGGACATAGCGGACGGCTACGCGCTTGTTCCCCCCTGGCGATGCCGACGGTGGTGGTGTAGTCGATCAGCTAATCCTCGGGCTTTTCGGCCCCGGTGTACTTCGGGGTGTCGCGAGGAAGGGTGAAGCCGGGCGGAAACGGCTCGTTGCGGATCCGCGGGCCGAAGTAGGCCGGGCCAATCGAGCCCTCGTCCTCGAGGAGAGCCGACTGTGCCAGCCGGTCGAGACGGAGCCGGTCATCATTGTCGTTGTGGGGGACGTGCGGTCCGAGCCGGGCTGCAAGCTCAGGACGGACGGCCGGTGGGATGGATCGCGCTGACTCTTGCCGCGGAGGTGGAGTGTGCTCGCAGGTGCGCTGGCTGCCTCCTGCCGGCGCCTCGTCCCGGCGGTTGCTGTAGGCCGGGTTGTTGCTGCGCTGGCTGTTCACAGCTGGCTGCTCGTTCCCGCATGACGGGGGCGCTGAACGTTGCTCCCCCGGGTGTTCCGGCCGGAGGGACGAGGGGCGCTGGAGTGCTGAGCCGGCCGGTGGTCAGCAGCACCAGTGTCCTCGCCCTCGGGATGGGGGAACTCGGAGACGGCCCCATCGGGGGTGAGGCCGGCCTGTTGCGCGTTGGCGGTGTGGATGAGGTCCTTGATGTGCCGCTCGCGCGCGGCCCACTCCTCGCCCTCCAAGGTTGCCGAGTGCTCGTAGGCAACCTTGGCGGCACGCGGGTTGGCCGTGGGGTTTTTGTAGACGGGAGGCGTCCGCCGAGGATTTCCGTGACCACGCGGCCGCGCTCCCGCATAGCCCCACGGCGGCTGGGCTCGGGGCCAGCCGGAGTGAGACCGTAGGCAGAGTTGTATTCCCGCTGTGCAGCTTCCGTCCGGCGTCGCTCGGCGATGAGGGTGCTGGCGTCCTCGAACAGCAGGCGGAGGGCTGCCTCCAGCTCTTCTCTGGCGGTAGCTGGATCTGCCGTCGTGGCGATGGGAGTGCCCAGACCCCAGAGGGTGGCGGCGAGCGGGTCGGAGGTGCCGGCACGAGCTGCGGCTGTGCCGGCCTCGACCGCTTACACACAGCCCGAAGTGGTGGAGGAGGTGGCGACCATCACTCCCATGCGGGTGTGGGAGCCGATGGCTTCGCCCATGGCAAGCGCGCCCACGGACGAGGGAGGCTCGGTGCAGTTGAGCGCCCAACTAGGGTACTCGTCGGCCGCCGGCTCTTTGGTGAGGCTCAGCTTGCCAAGCTACCCGGCGAGCGTGGCGACATCGGGCGTGAGGTCGCTGCCGAGGCACTCATTAGAGATGTCGGCCGTGCTGCCCGCGAAGCCTACCGGAGCAAGCCCCACGAGCATGCGGTTCGTCTCAGACGCGAGGCATCCTAGGGAGGTGGTGAAGGGCCCCGCCCGGAGCTTGACTCTGGCCGACGCCAGAGACGGCCCCAAGGTGGGCGCCAAGTGTCGTGGTTTCATCACGGCAGATGCCATGGGTAGGCTTATCGAGAGGGGCCTAAGGACGTCGGCGGATTCCGGGAGCGGGGTTAGGCACAAGCGGCGATAGACACACATGTATCCAGGTTCAGGTCCCTCCATGGGATGTAATACCCCTAGTCCTGCTTGGGCTAGATTAGATGATGGTGAGGTTATAATGATGTTCCTGGAGCCATATGGATCGAGGAGGAAGAAGGATCTGGTCACTCTCCTACCTCTACGCGTATGTGTGTGGGATGAACGAGAGGATCCATCGATCCCTTTGCATGGGGGTGGCCCGTGGGGTTTTATAGGCCAACCCCCCGGATTACAATATGAGTAAAAGGTCATGGAGGGCCCCAGCCGGCAGCCTCCCTAGCCGGCTGTGGGGGCCGCCGGCTGTGGGGTCTTGTCTCTGGTAGGCCTCACCGGCTAAAGGGTCCCGTCAGGAGCTGACGAGGCCGACGCGGTGGGTCCCGATGCCGGTCACTTCGCGGCACAGTCGCCCCTTGTGGTGTCGTCTTGCGGCATCCGGCCGAGGTTAGTGGTCTGGCCGGCCACCCTGTAGCCATGCCAGGGCAGGTAATGGAGTGGTTGGGGCATGCCGGCACTGTAGGAGGCCCGGTCATTGTCCCCCAGGGCTAGAGGCCCTGACGCCTTCACTGTGGTCATGCATAGGCCTGGGCGTTCGGTAGAAACCGAAATTTCGGTTTCTGCTGTTCGGTTTTTTTGGTAATTCGGTTTCTAAAAATGAAAACCGAAGCTGGCAGTAACATTCAACTAACCGATATTTCGGTTCGGTTTTCGGTTTTAACCGAATTATGTATGTTCATCAAATGCACTTTAAGAACATATTGACAGCATGCATATTTTATAGAAAAATTTGACAGCATAACAACGCAAAAATAAAAAATGCATAGAACATATTCACATTGTCAAATATCACATAATATCAAATACAATGATTTCATAATATTGATAGATGCATAACCATTAATCAATCAACTTCTAAAGTCCACACTAATAATTGACAATATAGTAATAAAAGAGTCCAAGTTCCAAACTTCCAACCCAACTCAATAGCAAAGTCCAAGACTCCAAGTTCCAAACTTCCAGCCCAATACACAACCGAAGTCCAAGTTCCATCCATCACAACACATAACCATAGTCCAAGTTCAACTAAACAAACCCATATTATTACACTTTAGAAATAGCACACTTGAGAATGGAGTGCACTTCAAGAGCAGCCACAATTTCACAAATTATCTGTTTTTGCCATCTTGAATAGGGGCATCTTGACATGTCTGGACTCCGGAGAATCATCACCATCCAAGGTTCGAGCCAAGTGATGTGACTATGTCATGTTCTGTACATGGTATAAAATTCGGTTAAAATAGAATGGTAGATGCAAGTATGGCACATTACAAGTATTGACATGAATAAATTAAAAGAGCTACTATGAGGCAAATCTTGTTATCATACATAAGACAAAATGAAAGCTAACGAACAAAAGCAAGGCAATAACTTGCAACTCATCAATGTTTATGCAGAGGAAGGAGGTGGACAAGATGGACCAACTCCAGATGGCTTGCAAACAGATTTGCTATTGCTTGCCTTCGACTTGGATGAATTTGTACTACCAAACTCTTCAATTAGTTCTAAAAAAGAATGAAATAAACATGTAATAAGCATGGGAAGTAATATATAAATAAAATTATGTAGAAAAGGAAAATAATCACAACATATTACCCTTTTCCAAGATTAATAATTCCTCCATATCTTCTTCATTGTTGACAGTAATAGAACCCCTTAGGCAATCTACGGCACAAACAAGAGCTTGAACCATGAATGGCGTGAGTGAGGTTCTAAATTCATTTAGGATGCGTCCACTTGTGCTGAATGCAGACTCAGACACAACCGTTAACACTGGCACAGTTAACACATCACGGGCCATTCTTGCCAATATGGGGAATCTAGCAGCATTGTCTTCCCACCATTTTAGAGTGTCAAAATCATCCCTATTTACTTCATTCTCTTCATGTAGGTATTTCTCAAATTCAGATTTGCTCATGCTAGTTTCACTATCACCACAAACTCTCAACTTTTTGTTTATCCGAGACACCAATTTTCTTCCTTCCCTTTTTTGAGTTGGTTCAGATTGTGGAGCGCCCACATGCTTACTTGAATCAGTTGGCGCATACTTAGATTTGTACTCTTCAAACAAAGCATGCACAAAGATTTTCACCTCCTCCCAAGCTTTGCCTCCATTTGACTCACCATACATCTCTTCCACTGCTAGCTTTGTGTAATTTGATAGCCTGAATCTTGGATCAAGAACAGCTACAACAAATACAAACATGTTCACATTCTCCTCTTCCTTTTTCTTTCCTTTCGCCTTCCCCTTTTCCTTCTCATTCTCCACCCCCTCATGCCAATGCCCCCAATACTTATCATATTTCTCTTGCATTTTCTTGGCCATTGTTTTGTGCAAAATATCATCACTATTAGCCCACTCTTCGAAGACAACATTAATTTCAGCAATATCCATAACATATTGATTTACAGTCACATGGAGTGTGGCGGAAACACTAAGAGTTAGCTCATAAAAAGTTCCAAGAAATTCAGCCATTTTCCTAGAATTCTCCCAATCACTATCAACGGGAGTACCGGGCGCTTTCTCCTTGTTTAAATCCAATGTATAGAGTGGATCTTCTTCCTCATACCTCACAAACACTTCCTCAAAGTTGATTGCAGTTTTTAACATTAGGTATGTGGAATTCCATCTAGTGCACACGTCCAAACTCAAGAATGCCTCGCTGTCCACCTTTTCTAAGACAGCAAGTTTTTTAAATTTTGAAATTCTAGATGTCCCATGTCTTATATATCTAATCGCGGCTCGCACACGCTTAACAGAATCATGTAACTCTTTTAGACCGTCCGTGACAATCAGATTTATAATATGGGCAGCACATCTCATGTGTAAATATTTACCTTCAGCTATGCTATTTCCAGTTTTGATCATTTTCTTCTGTATGTAAACTACACCACCATCATTCGCACTAGCATTATCAATAGTTATTGTCATAACTTTGTTTATTCCCCACTCCATCAAGGATTGCTCTAAGGCTTTTCCAATATCATCTCCCTTATGACCTTTTACTGGGAAAAAGCTAATGATCTTTTTGTGCAAATTACATTCAGGATCAATAAAATGTGCCGTGACTGTCATATAGCAATCTTGTGTTTGAGAAGTCCAACCATCAGTAGTGAGACACACTCTTTGACATGATTGTTTGAAAAAAAGTTTTAGCTTGGCTCTCTCTTCAAAATAAAGCTTCACAACATCCCTACTACATGTTCTTCTAGCAGGCATATTGAAACGTGGAAATGCAATTGACATCACTTCTCTAAAACCAGCTTTTTCAGTAAATGCAAGTGGAAGCTCATCTAATATAACCATCTTAGCAATAGTTCTCCTTAGTAATTCAGGATCAAATTTATGTACTGAAGGACTTTCCCCTTGGATTACTTGCAAAGTACCTTGATTCTTATTCTTATCGCTATGAGGATTATACTTGCAAGTATTAAAATGGCTTTTTAAGGCAGATGTACCGTTAATCTCCGGGACGGCCTTGATATTGCGATTGCAATAGTTGCACTTTCCAAACTTGAGAAGACCACCAACTAGTACCTCGGAAAAGTGATCCCACATTGGTGATCTTTTCTTCATCTGCCTTCTTCTAGGTTCTTCATCCATCGCCTTTGTTTCTTTTCATACTCCTCATTCTTTCTTTCTTCTTCATCATAAATTCGCATCTCCTCTTCAGTCATCTCAACATCACCATCTCCACCAGGTTCAACCATCTAAAATAGTAACATAATTAGAATTCATGTGATCATTCTTCTATACTAATTACTTGGAAAAAGAATTCAACAAGATGACAAAAATACAAATTACCAGCAGTGCATCTACTAAAACTAGTACATAGAGTGTGAGTACATGGTAGATAATTTATACAACAAAATGAGCAAATATGATCCAGGCCATAAAATTTGCTCCACATGCAACCCGATGGCAGAGAGAAATCTGAACCATCTTTATGTTTTTCTGACATACAAAAATCTGACCCATCATTATATTTAGTATTGACTAATAGTTGGTTCAGTAACAAATTCTTGCAACATATAGTTTCTTGTACGGTCTGTTAGTCCTCATCCTAGTCACCAACACCAAGTGGTAGTTCATCAACATTTTCTTGCAACGAACAATCGATACGTGAAGAACATGTAGGTTGAATGTGCAAAAATACTAAACAACATGTGCGGAGATGGGAGGTGGGGCTTATTACGTTGACTAAATGCTCTGTTTCTCCTGTCGAACACGTCGTGGTGAACTAGAGAAGAAGCCACCGAGGCGCCGAGATGCTGCCGAGGTGGATGGATGTGGCGACGCCGTGACGAGCCGACGACTAGGGCCAAAACGAATTGATAATGGAATGATAGAATGAGATTGATTTTCCAGCCCAAAACAAAACGAATTGATGATGGAATGAGATTTGTTTACTCACTGCTCCCTGCTGGCTGCTCCTCTCCTTCCTTCGTGTTCGTGCAGTAGAAGCTCTCCTAGTGCAAAAGTTGGAGTCAATGACGTCGGCAGTCGGGGATGGTTGGTCGCCTATGGGGAACAAGATGCGGTCGCCGGTGGGGGACGGGACAAGATGCGGTCGCGCCGGCCGCCGGCGTCTCAGCCCTGCAGATCTGATGAGTAGCGGCGGCGGCGGCGGCTGAGTACTAGTAGTAGGGATTGCAAAAGTGGGTGAGACAAGACGTGGTTTGCGGCCTTGCGGTTGCGGATGTGGGGGAGACGTGGGGTGGCTGGCTGGGTGGGCTTCAGTTGGGCTGGAGCCAGGGAGTAGGCCGAGTGCTGGCCGGGTTGGGTGGGCTAGTAGCCTAGTACTCGCTTATATCTGTTAACCGAGAAAAAAACCGAACCGACCGAATTCAGTTCGGTTAGTAGCCCAGCTAACCAAATTTTCTTACATAGAACAAAAAAACTAAAATTTCGGTTTATTCGGTTTCGGTTTTGGTTCAGTTTTCGGTTTGTCGGTCTTTATGCCCGGGCCTAGCCATGCGGGCACTGACCACCGATGGGATGGGTCCACTGTCTCCATGTAGGTCCTGACGAGGGCATACAATGCCCGGCCGCATGGGGGGCCAGGCGGCAACGCCGCCAGCCGGCTAGCACGTCGTAGCCGGCAAAGCGCAACCGGCGGGCCCTGGCCGGAAGGACACAATAGGCAGGGCGTAGCCGGACCACTGGGGGGAAGCGGCCTGCCCTTTAATCGTGTTTGGAAGGCTAGAGCAAGGGAGCATTTGAGGCTACCCCGGGGTTATCCCCCCGTCATCAGGGGGATACAGAGCTAGGTCCTTGTAGACGTTCTCTCCGGATCATCATACTCAGGCTCATCACTCAGGTCTACCCAAATAGAAACAACAACAAATAAACATAAAAATAAAGTGCAACACACAACCAAGATGATGCATAATCATATTGATGCAAATAACATGGCAACCTTATGGTAGTCATGTTTCTCGTACAAATCTTAAGTTCTTTAGTATTCTGGATAGAACCTCATATTTAGTTGTTTTAACATGCATGAACATGGCAAATATGAATGCTTCACGTAAAAACGATGCAAATGCATATGTAGAACGTTGCAAACGGCGTAACGAAGCTCACGGTACACTCACGGCAAGGTACGAATGTTAACGGAGACAAATACCAAGATGAAGAAAGCCATGGTATATTCCTAGGTATTCCATGGATTCCACTAGATTGGAAATGAAATTCTATCAAGAATAGACCTAAAGATCATGCAAAACAATGGAGTATAGCTCCCACAAATCATAAAACATTCAAACACACAATATGTCCACAAAAAACAACATGTCATCTTGAAACACACATAACTAGAGCTACAACAATTTTCAATTCATAACCAAGGCATGGACATGAAGTATACATCATGCTTAACATTTCATATATTAACATGAAAGGAAGCATGGATCAATGGCAATTGAGCTCACAAGATGGCATGTTGAAACAGTTTTTAGGGACTTAGTGAAAATTCTAGTTTTACAGAATCTGAGTTAACATGATTGCACTTTGACAACAACAATTACATATGTAGAGGAACTCTCATGGCATGAAAATTAACATGGTGCTAAAGGACCACATGTACTTCAATCAATTACATTATGGCAACATCCAAATATGCATATATAAATGGCTATCACCCCCCCCCCAACATGACCTATTGAGAATAACAGAATCACAGACTTAGTGAAATTCAACAAGTGGCAAACAGGGCAATTTTAGCAAAATGGCATGTTTGACAGAAATTTTAATTAGGATGCAATAGTTCAACCTACAATCATTTGGCACAAACTAACAGACGACAACATGCTCATCAATTCATGACATTGTGCCAACCTCAAAAGAGTAACGGAATCATGGGAATCATCAAGACAACATGGCAACAAAATAATAGTTTTCAACACTTGGAAATATTTGAGCATGGATGGTAACAATTTGGTGACACGTTGACAGGAAGAATGCCATCCATCTCATGATCTATCATGGCATGAAAAAATACCAGGGGCTAGCACACACATCAATGAACATATTTCATGTTGACAAGTTTATCAAATGATGCAAGGATTAAATCATGTGAAAAAGACAAAATGCACATTGTCACAAAATAACTTTTTTTGCAAACTTTCCCAAATACAAAACCAATGCCACCATTGAATTCACTGGACTTTTTCTACCCAGAATCACCTATCATAAGCCTATGTTCCTTAAGACAAAACTACCGCAAATGCATTCAAAAATTTGACCGATCACATATAACATGGTACATGCCAGATTTGGCGTGTGTCCCATAAGCACTGACAGATTTGGAAAATAACAAATCTGGCAAATTTCCTTAAAAGGACATATTCACAGAAACATCATAAAGAAAGAAAAAATAAAATAAAATAAAACACATCAGGCCCCACCTGGCATAGACACCAGGGGCCTTAGGGGACAGAAACGTGGGCCCAGGGCCCACTGTCAGTGGCTCAGCTGAAAGGGAAAATGGGTGGTTTAATCTCTCCACGTGGGGAATCAAACCCATGATCCCCCCTGTGAGTCAGTGGAGGCGCAACCACCATGCTAGGCTCTGTTGCTCGACAGAGAAGGGAGTGCTTTGGCTTAGATCCCATCAAAGACCAGGCTGTTGAGGAACGTTGCGTGGGAAACAAAAAATTTCCTTCGCACACGCAAGATCTATCCATGGTGATAAGCATCTACGAGAGGGGAGATAAGATCTACATACCCTTGTAGATTGCCAAGCGAGAAGCATTAAGAAACGTGATTGATGTAGTCGAACGTCTTCGCGATCCAAATCGCCGAGCGTCCCGCAATCCAATCACGATCCGTCCCTATCTAGCGCCGAATGGACGGCACCTTCGTGTTCAACACACGTACGGCTTGATGATGATCTCCGCCTTCTTGAACCAGCAAGAGGGAGAAGAGAGTTAGACGATTCTTCCGGTAGCGCGATGGTGTTGCGGCGATGGTGGTGGAGCTATTCCAGCAGGGCTTCGCCTAAGCACCAATGAAAACCGATCTAGAGGAGAAAGTACGATCTAGAGGGGAGGTAGCACGTGGCTGTTTATCTTTGTCAAAAACCCTCAAAAACTCTAGTATATATAGGAGGAGGGCAGGGAGGAGGCTTGGCTCCCAAGGGATACAACCCTAGTTTGGCTGAAGTGGGAGGGAGGAGTCCTCCTCCTCCACTCGTAGTAGGATTAGGACTCCTTCCTTATTTTCCACTTTTGCCTTCTTTCCACCTTTTGGGTTTTCTTCCCTAGCCGCATGGGCTTCGTGTGGGCCTTTGGCCAGCCTACTAAGGGCTGGTATTCCTTTTCCGACAGCTCATGTAGCATCTTGGGTCGAAATACCCCTCCCGATGGTCCCCGGTACCCTCCCAGCACTCCCGATACTCTACCGATGAGCCCAGAACTTTTCCGATGACCAAACCAAGACTTCCTATATATTAATATTTACCTACGGATGATTTAGAAGCTCCTCGTGACGTACGATATCGCATCCGGGGACCTATGAACAACCTTCGGTCACCACCATTCATAACTCTATACTACCGAAACTTAAGTGTGCAGACCCTTAAGTGTGCAGACCCTGCGGGTTCGAGAACTATGTAGACATGATTGAGACACCTCTACGGTCAATAACCAATAGCGGGATCTAGAAGCCCATATTGATTCCTACATATTCTATGAATATCTTTATCGGTCGAACCTCTGTGTCAAGGATTCAGTTAATCCCATATGATGTTCCCTTTGTTCTTCGGTATGTTACTTGCCCGAATTCGATTGTCGGTATCTCCATACCTATTTCAACCTCGTTACTGGAAAGTCTCTTTACTCATTCCGTAATACAAGATCCCATGGTTATTGTGATGCTGCATTACCGAGTGGGCCCTGAGATACATCTATGTCACACGGAGTATAAATCCTAGTGTTGATCCATGCCAACCCAACAGACACCCTCGGAGATAACTGTAGAGTGCCTCTATAGTCACCCAGTTACGTTGCGACATTTGATACATACAAGGCACTCCTCCGGTGTCCGTGAGTTGCATGATCTCATGGCCATAGGAACATATACTTGACATGCAGAAAACTGTAGCAATAAACTGACACGATCATATGCTACGTTTATAGTTTGGGTCTTGTACATCCCATCATTCTCCAAATAATGTGATACCATTATAAAATGACATCTCATGTCAATGTCTAGGAAACCTTGACCATCTTTGATCAACGAGCTAGTTTACTAGAGGCTCACTAGGGACAAAGTGTTGTGTATATATCCACACATGCAATGTGTTTCCAATCAATACAATTATGTATGGATAATAAACAATTATCATGAACAAGGAAATATAATAATAAACACTTTATTTATTGCCTCTAGGGCATATGTCCAATAGTCTCCCACTTGCACTAGAGTCAATAATCTAGTTCGCATCACTATGTGATGTGCATTGTAATTAATCGAATGTTGGAGAACGTAGCAGTAAATCAAACAAATTCCTACGAACACCAAGATCAATCTATAGAGAAACCAGAAAATGAGCAACGGGAGAGTGCATCTTTATACCTTTGAAGATTGCAAAGCGGAAGCGTTACAAGAACGCGGTTGGTGGAGTCGTACTCGCAGCAATTCAAATCGCGGTGGAATCCAATCTAAGCGTCGAACAACGGCGCCTCTGCGTTCAACATACGTGCATCCCGGTGACGTCTCGTACGCCCAATCTAGCAAGGAGGGAGGAGAGGTTTAGGGAGAGCTCCGGCAGCACAATGGCATGGTGACGGTGGAGCTACGTGGCACTCCGGCAGGGCTTCGCCAAACGCTACGGAGAACGAGAAAGAGGAGAGGTAGGGCTGTGCCGAGAAAGAGAGAGAGATAGAAACTCCTGTGTCTGGCAGCCCAAAACCCTCCACTATTTATAGGAGGAGGAGGAGGAGGGTACGTCCCCTAGGGATCCCACCCTAGGTGTGGTGGCAGCCCCTTAGATGGGGTGGGGCGGCGGCCAGAGAGGGAAGAGAGGGAGGGCGCATCCCTGGTGTGCCTTAGGCCCATCTAGGTCTAGGGTTTCCCCTCCCTCCCACCTTTCCTGCACCTTGGGATAGTGTGGAGGGCACACCAACCCACTCTAGGGCTGGTCCCTTCCACTCTTATCCCACACAACCCTATGGGGCTGGTGGCCCCACTTGGTGGACCCTCGGAACCCTTCCGGTTGTCCCGGTACGTTACCGGTAATTCCTGAAACACTTCTGATGACCAAATCCTCACTTCCTATATATGAATCTTTACCTCCGGACCATTCCGGAGCTCCTGGTGACGTCCAGGATCTCATCTAGGACTCCGAACAACCTTCGGTAACCACGTACACTATTTCCCTATAACCCTAGCGTTATTGAACCTTAAGTGTGTAGACCCTATGGGTTCGGGAGACACGTAGACATGACCGAGACACCTCTCTGGTCAATAACCAACAGTGGGATCTGGATACCCACACTACTAGAAGAAACCCTACTAGTAGCGCTTGAAAAACCTATAGTAGTAGCGTTGGGTAAGTTATAGCAGTAGCGTTGCAGGTAAGTTTTGGCAGTAGCGCTTGTTGGTGCAGCGCTACTGCTAAGTCTGGTTAGTAGTAGCGCTGCACTTACCAGCGCTTTTGCTAACTATCTGTAGCGCTGCAAAGAGGCAAGTGCTGCTGCTAATCCAGCGTTGCTGCAATATGTATTCCAGTACTGCAGCTATAACTCCTGTTGTCACAGATTCATATCCGCTCTATGTATTCGTTATGTATTTATACAGGCTCTATACAGTAGTTTCATCAGGTCACAATAAACATACACATACAATACATTATCATCATTCAACACAAATATCATCACATCTCGAAAATAACAATACACAAGTCATCTCATGTCTCGAATAAGTGCGACGGCATGGTCATGGCACACACACAAGTTTCATCATCTCTATCTAAACCATGATGTACAAGAGAAGAGCGATCAGCATCATCAAGACCGTGACTATGTAGTACTTGAGGCACCGGCGGTTCTGCCCCCGCTCTTGCTGTAGCGTCACCTCAAGTAACTCCTTTCTGCTTCGGCTCTGCTCTCGAACCCTCTGTGGCTAGCACCGGGGAACTTGTCCATCTGGGTCTGAGCGTCTGGCCAGTGGTCGTAGACTCCTGGAACCTTCCACTACTAGAAAAACGGCTCTAGCTAATATGGACATTAATGGCGCACCATGTATGTGGTGCGCCCCTGCTATATAGTAGTGGCGCACCAGATATAGGTGCGCCATTAATGGCCATATTACTAATGGCGCACCTGGTGTGTGGTGTGCCATTACTAGTTTTTGTCCTGGCCCCACACCCTTCCCAGACTTAGCAGTGGCGCACCATGGGAAAGTGCGCCATTACTAGTTTTAACTAGTAATGGCGCACCACACCCACGGTGCACCACTACTAACAATTTTTTTTCAATTTTTTTTCAAAACTAGTAATGGCGCACTTTTCCTTGGTGCGCCATTAGTAACCCTGGTTACCAATGGCGCATTCTTAGGAGGTGCACCATTGCTAACCTGAGAGCAGCTAGATATTTTTGACAGCCACCTACCACACTCACTTTCCCCACTTCATTCTCTCCACCTCTACCAAGCTCGGTCTCAGCTGCCTCCTCCTCCTCACCTCATTTGCAGCATAGATGCACCCAAATTAAGTGGTTGAATTTCCTTTTTTGATAGGTAAGTAAGGGGAAAGCTTTCTTTATGTTCTAGATCTACATTTTTCTCCCTCCAACGTACACACTTTTTATGGCCTAGATCTACGTATGTTTGTGGTGTTGCATAAGTTTGTGTTTGCAGGTACCGGTATTTGAAATGCGATAGTTGCCAATATTTTACCGGAATGTTGATTCATTTCCGTTTCGGCGAGAATTTGGCACTATGCATTCTTTTTGGTCCTATTTTTAGGCAAAGTCATGCCAATTTTTTGGTTCTAAAATATCGTTTTGCTCTACCCCTTAGGCGACCATCGTCCGCACGATGACCGAAGGCATCGTGAATAGGTTTTTGAGCTCTGCAAAGGCCGAGATGCTTCAAAAGAACGAGATGGAGATAAGATGTCCGTGTCGAAGATGCAAGCTGAAGAGCCTTATGGACCCAGATTCCAGACAAGTGCGGGACCACCTGCTCGTGCATGGTTTCATGGATGGCTATCAGTGGCAAGGTGATGAATATGATTATGAAGTCGTCCATGGGGGCCGGGCAAGAAATAAGGAAGGGCAGCAAGACAATAGCGGCGAGGGCGAGCGTGAAGACGAAGAATCTCTAGTACATGATCACGAAGTGGATGCAGGACACAGTCATCATGTAGAAGATGCCGGACATGATGATGAGGAAGATCAAGACAAAGGGCAGGATCATGAAGATGAAGATGCTGGAGCAGACAACGATGGACCATCGATGGGCTTGGTGCAGGTCCCTCATATTCAAGAGCTGCTTCTCAAGAAGACGGGTGACACAAGAGCTACCGCTCGAGAGAAAGCCAAGCTGGATCGACTAGAGATAGACACGGTTACTCCATTGTATGAAGGATGCAGGCCCGAGGATACCCGCCTGAAAGTAACGCTCATGGCTCTGGAGATGAAGGTAAAACACAAAATGACCGACGCATGCTTCGACGAGAACATGTCATTCTGGCACGAACGTCTTCCAAGGGGAACAAGTGCCCGAATAGTTTCGAGGAGGCGAACAAAATCGTGTGTCCTCTGGATTTAGCGCAAGTGAAATACCATGTGTGCTTCAATGATTGCATCATTTATCGGGACGAGAACGCGGAGTCTACGATATGTTCGGTGTGCGGCGTCACTCGATACAAGAAGAGGAAGAAAGCTCCTCGAAAAGTGGTGTGGTACTTTCCGATCACTCCTCGTCTACAGCGGTATTTTGCGGACCCTAAGCTAGCAAAGCTCCTGCGTTGGCACGCGGATAGGGAGGAGAAGAAGTGATAAGATGACAGAAATGATCCAGAGATAAATAAAAAAGACAAGATGCTGAGTCACCCTAAGGATGCGAGCCAGTGGCAAGCGTTGAACTTCGAACACCCAGAATTTGGGGACGATCCAAGGAACATCGTGCTGGGCGCGAGCACCGATGGAATCAATCCGTTTGGCAGCCAGAGAAGCACACATAGCACATGGCCTGTGTTTGTGTGGATGTGCATGAATAGGAAGTACATTCACATGAGTATGTTAATTGAAGGGCCGAAACAACCAGGGAACGACATCAATATGTATCTGGGGCTGCTGAAAGAGGAGCTAGACACGCTGTGGAAAATGCCAGCCAATACGTGGGACGCTGCAGCAAAACAATATTTCCCTATGAGAGCCGTACTGCTCACGACGGTGCACGACTATCTCGGTTACGGATATGTCACGGGGCAGGTGGTCCATGGATTTTTTGCATGCGTCAGGTGCATGGATGACACAACGTATTGCCAGCTAGATAGAGATCCTGGGCCTTCGAAAACCGTGTTCATGGGACATCGAAGGTGGCTTCGCGACGATGACACATGGAGAAAACGCAAGGATCTGTTTGATGGTGAAACCGAACCCCAAAGACCCCCACGTATGAGGAGTGGCGAGGAAATAGATGAGCTGTTCAAAAATTGGAAAGAGTGCCCACCGCCGGGAAAGAATCGAAAGGCGCCAGAGCCGCTGCTGAAGGTATGGAAAACGAGGTCTGTTTTCTGCGACTTGCCGTACTGGAAGATCCTCCGTTTGCCTCACAGACTTGATGTCATGCATATCACGAAGAACGTGTGCGAGAGTCTGCTTGGTACCTTGCTCAACATGCCAGAGAGGAACAAAGATGGGCCGAAAGCAAGGGCAGACTTCCAACCCATGGGCATTAGGGAGGAGCTTCACACAAAACGCCCTAATGATGATGATGATGATGATGAGGCGAAGGACACGGAAAGTCGTCGCAAAGGCAAAAAGGCCAACAAGATCGAATATGACTGCCTTCCCGCGTGCTTCACTCTAAGTCAGAAGGAGATCGAGCAGTTTTTCACCTACCTCGTAGGAGTAAAACTTCCTTATGGTTACGCGGGGAAGATAAGCAGATACCTAGACTCAGCGAAGCAGAAGTTCAGCGGGATGAAGTATCACGACTGTCACATGCCGATGACGCAAATACTTCTAGTTGCAACCCGTGGGATCATGGACGCCCACGTCCGTGAAACGCTATTTGGCCTATGCAACTTTTTCGACGTCATCTTTGGGAAGTCGGTTGGCATGAGGCAACTCAGAAGGCTACAGGAAAAGATCGTGGTGATACTATGCGAGCTTGAGATGTACTTCGCGCCCGCATTCTTCGACGTTATGGTGCATCTTCTAGTCCATATCGTGGAGGATATCATCCAACTTGGGCCGATGTTCTTGCACAACATGATGCCGTTCGAAAGGATGAATGGTGTCATCAAAGGATACGTTCGCAACTGGGCACGTCCAGATGGAAGCATAGCCAAGGGCTTTTTGACCGAAGAGTGCATCTCCTTCTACACGAATTAGCTAGGCATCGAGAACCCCATTGGTCTGCCCATCAACAGGGACCTCGGCAGGCTCGCTGGATGGGGTCACCGCGAGGGTCGCCGCGAAATGCATGTCGACTTCAAGGGTCGACTCACCGACTTTGAAAGAGCAAACCTAGTCACGCTACAACACATAGACATGGTCGATCCTTGGGTGGTAGAGCACAAAACCCTTATTGACAAGACGTACAATGACAGAGGCCAACAGGGGACGGACGGAGATATAATCAAAGAGCACAACTCATGTTTCACACGTTGGTTCAAGGACAAGCTTTTGTCGTACCCTTTACATGAGGATTCTTCCGCGGAAGAAAAACTCATATTCGCGTTGTCACAGGGCGCCGAGCACAACCTGATGACCTATGAGGCGTACGATATCAACGGCTACACATTCTACACCGAGGAAAAGGACATGAAGAGCGATTATCAGAACTCTAGGGTAACGATGGAATCCTACACCGGTAACGACAAGGACAGATACTACGGAAGGATCGAGGAGATCTGGGATTTGAGCTATGCTGGTGAAAAGGTCCTGATGTTCCGTGTCAGATGGGCCAAGAGCATCCTAAAAGAAGACCGGTATTTCACCACCATGGTTATACCCGGAGCCAAATCCAAGACCGTGGGCGCAAACATCACCGTGAAAAATGAGCCATGGGTTCTAGCTTGCCAAGTGGACCAATGCTTCTTCATTACCAACCCGTCAAAGCCCAGTCGTGTTGTCGTGAGGAGAGGCAAAAGGAACATCATCGGAATGGATGGAGTCGCCAATGAGCAAGACTTCAACAAGTACGGCGACCCGAAGATGGAAGATGACGACGACGATGAAGTACCATACACCACAAGAAGAAGCAGGACCATCCTACCTAAAGGACATCCGTTCAAGAGAAGAATTCAAGGGGTTCTGGGGCTAAATTATTCAACAACGATAAAGAAGGGCAAGAAGATTGTGAAAAGATAGCTAAGATCGAATCACGACATGTCGGCCGCGTGTGTGTATCACTGGCAAGATGAATCTTTGATGACTGTTATTTCATGTCACTTGATTTCAACCATGTCATCTAATTCTAAATCTTTGCACATTGGTTTTATCACTCCATTTGCATTTTCCTTTTATTTTATATCAAATCTTAAATTATTACATGCAACTAAAATCCAAAAAAAAAGTTAGTAATGGCGTACCAAGAGAAGGTGTGCCATTGCTATCATGGTGTTTATGGCGCACCCCTAAAAGGTGCGCCATTGATATAACAATTTTTATGGTGCACCCCTAAAAGGTGCGCCATTGATATACCAATTTGTATGGCACATCCCTAAAAGGTGCGCCATTGCTAACTCTTCCCCTTCTTTCATTCCCTCCCCTCCTCCGGTCGTCCTTCTCCCCAATCTGCATCTCGCCGTCTAGGCCATGACTCCACACCGCTGCCGCCCGCACTCCACACCGCTGCCGCTCGCACTCCGCACCACTGTCCGTCCGTCCGAAGCATCTCGCTGCCTTCCGCCACCACCACTGCGAGTAGAGCACCCCTCCGCCCCGTCCTCCTCCTCCACCCGGTGAGTATCGTCCTCCTCCTCTACGGTGAGTATCGAGGAGAAGAAGAAGATCTCTTGAACCCCATCCATCCTGTGTGTGTGTGGCACCCACACATAGACAGTGTGATGAATTCGCCATCCGTCCGTTCGCCCGCCTCTGCCTGCACCGCACAAGGTATGCCGCCGTATTTCCAATTTGCACGGAAACGGCGATGATGAACGGGAGCAGCGGCTTTGATCACGAATCGCGACCAACTCCATCGGGCCACAATGCCCATCTCTGCCTCTGAGCGGTTCGCAAGAGGAGGCAAATGCAGACGCAGATGGCCTGCCTGCCCCATTTCGGCAGCATGGCAACATGACCTTTGCTCGATCAATCAACCATGACACTCCTTCTCCGATTCGTCGACCAACCATGCCACAACAGGGTCAGTTTCGCCTTCCGTCGTTGTCAATCATCTCTCTCGAATCAGTCAGGGATTGCTGCAGCCTCATCTCTTTTGGCTACCTCTTTCGTTCTCGCTGAACTCAACCTGAATCTTTTCGGCAATTCCTGATGAGTGCTTTCACATTGCCTGGACCTCTGATTCAGATAGCGGTTGCTGCAGCATAGAGGCGCTGCCACTTGTGAAGTGCACCTTGTCTGCCGTCACAAATTTCACCAACTTCACACCACGGAGAGCCAGGCTGGTTCGAATCCAGTCCGACCGTGCCGTATCTCGCCGACAGCGTAGGTAGGGCCGTCTAGGGCCGTCCAGCGCTAGGTCATGTGACTGTACGTTTTAGTGGCAGAGTGTGGCGCGGAACGTGCTAGTGGGTTAGTAGTGTGAGTGATTGTCACCTTGAGGCTGATATGCCTGTGTATATATTGTGTATTGAATTAATGACTGAAATGAGGCCATGAGGGTTGAGATAAATATGTAGGAACTATGCTCACCATTGTATTTCTCTTGGTGCGTATGTGCATGCTGGCATGTACTTTGTGTTGTGTGAGACAAATCAAAGAGAGAAGAGAGAGTTGTGTGGGAGAGAGGAAGAATAAGAGAGGGGATGCATGAGGAGCAGCGCCAACACTATCACTGAAATACTTGGGTGGTGTTGCATGTAAATGACATACACACTATACAAGTAAGCGAGTATGATATGCACATTAATTTTTGTTATTTTGTGTGTTTACACTGTTCTTTGATGATGAGATGGACAATAACATAATAGGTGTAGAAAAGTGAAGTGGAAACACTTCATAACAGCGACTCAATGCTGATCTATCTAGGTGTGCTATACCTCCTTTTTTTACAGACGTCTGGCATAACTCTTGTGTGAAACTTTGAGATAAGAGGGTGATAAGGCATAAATAAAGAGTTCAATGACTCAATCTCTGTTCTTTTCTCTTATTAAGAACAAAGATTTTATTTTAAATAAAACATTTTTATCCTAGGACTAGGACCATATTGTCATGGTATCATAACTACATATTGACAAGTTTCTTGAAAAGTCATATGTACAAGGTTCAACCCCAAAAATGCGGAGTAAATGCATGCATATAACCTATATATTGACACATATGCATGTTTTTATACATGTGAAATTTGGTAAGGAAAGATGATAATTTGTGTTCCTATATGCAAATCAACCTTACGATCAGCTGGGCATGACACATTGAAGCTACAAATTAAGTTGACTGCTGCCGTTGATAATTTGGTTCAAGCAGGTCACTGCCCTGAGCTTGATGATCACTTGTTCAGGGGTGACACAACTGAACTGAGGCTCCTTTAGTTCAATATTTTGTGTAGGGACAAATAGTTACGCCTTTCTCCTGAAATGTTGATCAATTTCCGTTTCAGTTGAGAATGGGGCACTCCTAGGTCAAGAAAATTATTAAAGGTCATGCCCAGTTTTCTTGACAATGTTATTTCTACAAAGCAAATATTTCTAAGTGGCTTTTATAGTTTTTCCTTAAGTTGAAATGCAAACTATTTTTTCTTCCATACATATGCCATGCTAACGAAAGCTCAACCATCAGGCTCTAGAAATAAATCATCCAATAACTCTAGTAGCCTTCTTTCCTATTTAGAGCAAACATGGCCGACAACAATGAGGCCGGTGGTTCGGGCAAGCCATTCTGGGAGCTGTCCTAGGAGATGGAGGAAGAACCTCACCGCTATGAGGACGTCGCGGAAGACACCGGTCCCGACTACACAACCCCTAGTGGCATGAGTGATGACACCATTGATGGTGACACCGGGGATGCCACCACTGATAATGGCAGCGAATGCACAGATGGCAGCCAACCGAGGTGGCAACGGAAGGACCGGTGCCCGGACGTGCTCGACATCGTAAAGGTGGAATTTAGTGAAGCGTCCTACAGTGGGCATCCAACGGCACCCAACGAATTAGTACGTGGGTACGCGGGACAACTCGGGTGCATTCTCCGGAGCACCGTCTCGATCAACACCGAGAACCTAAGGCATCGTGACCGAGGGGATTTGCGCAACCTCCTCTTCACGAAGCTGCACGAACGATACGAGTTTCGCGGTGACTTCGCAAACACACGCCTCTCACGGAATAAAGTGAAAAGTCCCACCCTCACGAAGATGAGCACGGCCCTGGCTACTTGGAGAATCTCGATGAAGAGAAGGATTCTAAGTGGTGATAGTTATGAGAAGATCAAGGAGACAAATCCTTCGATCAGCGAAGCTAACTACCTGGAGTTCAAGATCAAGGGCGAGAGCAACGCATCCGCGGAATCAAGTCAGTGGGGGAAAGATATGCAGGACTTGAACTTAGGGGTCCACAAACTCGGTCCCGGCGGTTACAGAGTGGCAGAATCTAAATGGGACAAGGAGGACACGGAGCGTGTTGAGCATGGCCTACCGCCCCTCTTCGATAAATACCATGAAAAGCAGACCAGGAACTATGTCATGGCCCAGTACAAGGTGGACCCCATAACAGGGGAGCTTACCACTGATCCGAAGGTGAAGGAGCTTGAGCGTGTTCTGGTAAGGAATACACCCCCGCGTAATTAGCTCCATATGGTTGCATTCTAATTAATGAAGCCAAATTTCTAAATGGTTCACGTTCCTTCCACAGGAAATTTAAAGCAGTAGCGCGGGGTCTCAGAGCTCCCCGTCTGCCCCTTGGGACACCACTTTAAATAGGGCGTTGAACGTAATGAAACACAAGGATAAGTTCAATAAGCCGTTGTCAGCTGGTCGTGTGGCCGGCGAAGGCTTGTCCATGCAATGGTCAGAATACTATAAGGCTGGGCGACAGGAGAGAAAGACTAGCTCGGAAAGCCAGGAGCTCGAGGTTAAAGAACTCAAGGTACAAGTGGCGCAAATTCCGGAGATAGTCCAAGAGCAAGTGCGAGATCAACTAGGAGCGATGATCACTGCCATTATGCCTTCCTTGCTTAAGGTGCTGCGGGGGTGAATTGCGGGCGGCCAACAGGGGCCGCCCCAGATTCCCAGCTTCACGGGCAGCAACTCGCACAACGCACTGGCATTGGTGTCTCCGGCGGAGGCGGTATTGGTGTCTCCGGCATCGGCGCCGGTATTGGAGCTTAATGTACCCGGGTGTGGGAAGAATACGCCGGCCGACACCTCGGTAGCAAGCGGACCCTCGTTCACTTGCACGCCTGCCGTTGGCGGTGCCTCCACATTAGCTGAGCTCGACGCCATCACTGTAACTAACCCTCGGCCGATGACTTCATCTCCTTGCCTTTGACTTGGCATCCCTAACGCCCTACATGTTTTCGTAGGGCGCCGCCAACGTTCCATGCACTCTCCTGCACTTCGTGGACGGTGAGTTGATCGATGTCGCCAAGGCCAAAATCGTTGAACCGGGCAACCGCGTGTTCCATGGTAATCCGATGCCACCCACCGTGTATAGGGTTCAACTGGTTCGGGGGCTGCGGGGCTGCGATGACTTGTTACCTCCATATCGACCCCCTGGGGCTAACGAAGATGATGTGATGACCATCAGCACCTGCTTAAGCTGGTCCATGCTTTGGCCGAAGAGCCAGATTCGTTTGGGGGCGGGGACACCACCACACAGACAACACTGCTAGTCGTGCCGGTGCCAAGCCATGGCAAGACCGCCGCAACGCTACCGCCGTCAGCTGATCCGTACATGCATATGGCACAGGATCCAGACGACGACGACGGTACATTTTCCAACTTTGATAAGTACATCAACAAACATGGGTACGGTGACGAATTCTTGGGTCCTCCTTCTCAAGAACCCAACCCTGCAAAAGACGATCGCGATCTAGCTGGTACCACGGAGAAACCCAATTGCAAGAGGCGTCGGCTCTTCATATCTTAGGAGACGCCTCCAGCTGCCGCCTTCACCGAGACTCAAATAGCCGAGGTGTGAAATATTATCAGCCCCAACACACTCAAGAAAGTGGTCTTTGAGTAGAACTCGATCCCATTACAGCAGAAGAAGCAGAAGGGACGGAAAAGAAAAAATAACAAGGGTGCGAGCCAGACGGCTCCGAGTACGATACGTGCTCAGGACGGGCCACCAATACCTAAGGATATCTCGAGGAGGATGCATGTGGAGGTTAGGCCGATGCTACTGACTAATCTGCTCAATGCTGCAACCGGTGCTATGCGAAGTCTGCATGACGGTGTTCTTTCTATGGAGAAGTGGCATCTAACCGAGAATGATGTGGCATACCCGGTTATCGTGGCCAAGGTGCCAGAGGGCAAGGGCTTTGTCGATAGCACCATCGGGCGTATGATCGTCCTGCGGTTTGATGACATCTTCGCTATGTTTAACCTTTATCCGCTGCACTACACCTTCACTCGGCTATTTTCGCTCAGTATGGAGATGCGGATCATTAGAGACAAGACCCCGGATGTCGTGATAGTCGACCCCTTCTACCTGCGTGCAAAGATCTTGGGCAACGCTGGGGACCGGCAAGTCGCGAGTTCATACCTCGAAGGCGTCATTTTGGCGAACCTAGAGAAGGATAACTTCCTCGTGCCTTACTTTTCCGAGTAAGTCATCCCCTCACCTCCCCATAACATATAATTTCTTAGATTTCGACCGTTCTTTTTTTTCTAACATTCTGTGTTTTGTGCAGTGACACACATTGCACACTGATCCTCTTAAGCCCTAAATATTCCATGGCCACGTATTTCGACTCGGACCGTCAGTCGAATAAAGACTACACAAATATCAAGAAAGTTCTTGATGATGCTCTCCCCGGCTACGCCAAATCTAGAGGCACCTTCAGGAGGCCAATTTGTAGGTACAACAAGCACGTGTTCACCGACGTAACGACGTTCCCCTGCGTCAAGCAGCCGCCTGGCAGTCAGAAGGATGCCTACTACGCCCTCCATCACATGCGGGCGATCGTACGGGACCTTCATCACCTTATGCTACCAAATAATCTCAAAGAATGGGCCACACGCTTGTCGGCAATCCAGGGCGCGGACATCAGACAAGAATTCTTTCGCATCCAGTCAGAGTTTGCGGAAATCATCTATCAAGATGTCCTTCATATCTCGGGGCAGTTCTACCTCAAATATTGACCGTCCAACAGTGAAATAGGAATAATGCTACAAATGCAGGCTGACAACGACCGCACATTCATTACCATCACGAAAGACGGCGGCTTCATCCACGCTTCGGTCCCTGAGTTGAGTCGAAAGTATTGATGCTATGTAGTTCTGAAATATCGATTAGCTCATGTTGTAATTAAACTTTAATGAACTTGTATGTCTCGTTAGTTCGGACAGTCATTCAACTTATATGTAATCGATGCTATTTATTAGTAGGACCATGAATCGTGCTATTAATGTGTCGCTTTTATCTTCCGATCCTTTTGTTGCATACTTATATATTGCTTATATATTATCTGCGAATTGCTAATATCGTTTTGTTTGTCTAGTGCATAGAGATGCCGTCATATGTCGTGTACAAGGGAGAGGTTCCCGGAGTCTATGACGACTAGGAGGAGTGTCGGAGACAGGTTCACCGTTTCAGCGGTAACAGTTACAAAGGGTACACCACTAGGGCGGAGGCGGAAGCTAGATACGTGTCCTATCTAGCGAGAGAGAGGAGGGAGCGGAGGAGGAACCGGATGAAGATCAGTTTCATCGCGATGATGCTCATCATGACTGCAACGCTCTTCTATGTGATGGTAGTTTAGATATCGACTTGTAATGTGAAGACAAACTCGCTACTTGCGGTCTCGAGACATGTAATGTTCTAACTTTGTTCGGTATTTTGAATTCGGAGACTAATATGATGAATTGTATTCGGAGACTAATCTTCTATTGTATTCTAATAATCTGTTGTTTATGTTCTATGCTGTAATGTATTTTGTAACCAGTGCAAATATCAGAAAAGCAAAAAAAATTCCTAATATTCATAATAGTGGCGGACCATATTGCACTTTAGTGGCGCACAGAAATAAACACACCAGTGGCGTATTATCTAAAAGTGCGCCATTAGTAACATAGAGCACAAGGTACACATGGCCCCTTGGAGTAACAACAGTGGCGCATTTCTGGGCTAGTAATGGCGCACTTTAGCTGCGCCATTAGCGTTTGGGATAGTAATGGCACACCAGGTGGTGCGCCAATTGTTATGTAGATTAACAGTGGCGCACCAGGCGTGCACCATTACTATTTATTAGTAGTGGCGTGATAATTCTGGCGCACCTATAGTGCGCCATTAATAGCCAAAATAGGTGCGCCACTAACATCCTTTTTTTTAGTCCCAACGAACACGACGTAGCAGCCCTTCGCCATCTCTGATCTATGTACCTGCATCGTGAATGATAATATGCAACATAATGTACTTAAGAAACACAAAGAGGCATAATTAGCAAAATACAAGCAACCTATAGTAAGTAAACATAAATAACGAAGTTCCTCATATCCAAATACATTAACTAGAGAGATCTATGCTAGTTCAGGTCCACGGTTTAATTATATCACATAGTTTCGTCTGGACGCTAGTGACATATATATTGTCAACGACAATCAGTCCTTGGTCCAATCTTCATAGCCAGGGAGGAAGGACCCGAGCATCTTGAAAGGCTTCAGGTCCAGACGCTGAGCGATTAGCAGTGCTCGGACATCATCCTGCGTGATTGGCCCATGGTAGAACATCCCTGTTTGTTCGAGGACCTGCTTCATGATCACTTGGGCAAGTTCACACTGCACGTGATAAAACTCAGCTCGGAGTCGATGATCCGGTGTCTTTCCTATGCTTGTGGCCCAGTTGACAATCTCGACATCATTGGTAGTAGCTGACATGCGAAGGCATCGATTATCCCTTCTGAACTCGAGCAGGTGATGCATGAGGTAGAGTCCATCAGCCTTACTGATGTGCGATTACTGGATGCAACAGAAGTCGGTCTTATGGCTGAAACCCAGCCCGTTCCTCCTATACTTTTTATCCTTGATATATCCACCAGACATGCTGAAGGTTAACATAGCACTATCGAGAACACTCTTTATGTGCTTGTAATCCTTTTTCTTGATGTTCTTCGATGAGTCCAAGTATATAGCATGGGAGTATTCTGGGTACAGAACAATGAGGACGGTGCCCCCCTCCCCGCTGCGCAAATTAAGTATGCCTCAAATTAGACTCCATGCTTGCAAAGGAATGATTAACACTTATGAAAGGATATGCGTGACTGACTTACGTGGGATGATGAGGCAAGAGAATCGCTTCCTTGTCCTTATTAGCGATCATGAAGCCGCCGATGTACTGGCTCACATAGTCACGGAGCTCTTTGTAGACATCCAAGAAGCTCTCGTGCATATGGTACGGGTCCGCAACGCAGATATATTTTATGTTCTCGATCCTAATGATGTAGTTGAGATATAGCGCATACATGCGGATGAACTGGAAATCCAGCTTGGTCATGTGGAACATGTCGTAGATGTAGTCAAATCGTAGGATGTACTTATTCGCAGGGCCATCCCTCGACGTAATACTTCCCAGCCGGCAGCTGCGCCGCGTAAAGCTAGTATCCTGATTTTCCCGAGATGAGAATGCTATTCTCTCTGGCCAGCACATCATCATGAAGTCTCCTTAGATCATTGTTCAGTATGTCCTCTAGCACTTTCTGAGGTAGGATCAGGTGGTCGGTGACATGGATTCGCTCTGCACCTATGACAGGTATTCTGTCTACCTCCAGGGGCTTCAGAGGCGGCTGGCTGCTTGAAGCAGCTCTGGCGCCTTTAGGGCCTTTCTTTTCCGGTCTCCTCCTTGCCTTCTTGTTGGGTCGCAGAGGTAGTGAGCCCAACATACCTTCCCTAACCACCCCCAAGTATCCTCGGGCTAAAAATTGGACGGGCGTCGGGGGGTTGCTGGGTAGGGGCAGCATCTGGAGGTGTCTCCTACGAGGATCGCTTGAAGAGAGACTTTTTGCATTCCGCCTTAGGATGTTCCGACTCTGGCAAATCAGGCAGCATCAAGTCATCATCTCCACGCTCAAAGCATGAGTCTTCGTTGTACTGAGCCATCAATCCTCCATCATCATAGGTGGTTTTTGAAATACTTGTCTGGGTCATCATCCTCCTCCTCCATGTCATCATTAGCATTTTCTTCTTTGACAACGGGGCCGACGTCATCTGGCACTAATGGAGGCTCTCCCTCGCGTCGTCCGCTATCACCCTCCACGACAGGTGCAGGTAATTTGGTAGGTGGGGTGGTTTTCATACCTTCTTGAGAAGCTATCGTTGGTGTGATACGGGGCGCCTCGACACGAAGAAGAGTCTTCGGCCAAGGCAAGAACCAGCTCTTGCATGCGCCAATCCATTGAGGTGTCTCCTCGTCAACTGGTACCGGAGGAGTCAAATCCTCGAAGCCCGGTAAGACACTGGCCACATTAACCTTGAAGACGCCATCGGCCATCTCTCGGTTGTGGAACATGCGGTCCTTCAGCTTCATGATCGTTGCCTTTCCCACGGCCACCTTCTGGCCCTTGATGTCGTACAGTAGGGTGCACTGGGTATTGTTGGCCTACGAAGACATGTCTGCGACGTCAAACGTCTGAAAGGCAATTGAAATGGAAGACTAGATAGACAGGCTGGTGGAACGGGTATGACGCGTAATTACCATGAGGGCGTCGAGCTGAGCCATAGACGAAGGCCCACCGAGTTGGCCAGAGACGGAGGATGGTCTGCTATGAACATTAGCAGGAGCATGTGCGGTGGCATGAGCAGGTGCTAGTGGTGCGATGTTCAACGAATTGCTCCCGACGTAGCTGGGCATCAAAAAGTCCGCTGGCCCTTTATCTGGATTGTTCTTCGCCCAGTCAAAAAATGCTGGAAGCAAGCTGGAAATGCCGGAAGAAACCGCTGCATTGACCCTTGCATCGATCTTCTGGTCGATGGTCTGTTCCAACTCAGCTTTCGACTTATTGAACGCAAGCGCGACCTTCTAGTCGATGGTCTGTTGAGTAAGCAACTTTCTCTTCCTTCTTTCCTGTAGCTCCTCGTGGTAGCACGTCTTCCACGAGGCGCCATCTCCGACGCCATGCACACATCCATGGGACGGTGGTGTGGCCTCCGGGACCTTTTCAGTATGTTTAGGGCCTAGTTGAAATGGGTGTCCCACTTGGGCCTCGCCGACGATTGTGAGAACTCGTCGCTTTCGGCTGCCTTTTGGTGGCACGCTTTCTGCAAAAGGAACGTGGATGGTTTACTAATAATGTGACAAAACTTGTAGTCGAATTGATTGGAAGCTAATATGATAATGTGGTAATATAACAATTACCATAAGTCTCATGAACCCCCTCGTGTTAGGGTCCGTGTAAAAGGTCTTCTTGACACGGTCCCACTTGTACCGGGCCCTGATCCAGTCACGCTCTAGCGGGTCGGTGAACTCCGCCAAGGGGTCTGGGATTCTGTGAAGTTCATGTTCGGCGTCCTCCTTGGCCCATACGTGCCTCTTCCCCTCGTAACCACTGCTTCTGAGGCGGTGGGGAGGCGTGTTCCTAGCCTGGAGTGCCTTCATTTTCTCTGACTTTTTCTTGGTTTCATCCTTAGCGCAAGTCTCCTTAAATTTTTCGAAGTCCTCTTCCGTAAGTGATGGATTGTCAGCATGAATCTTGGACCACGGTTCATTCTTCTCAATCGCTTTTTTCACCCGAACTTTCCATGCGAACAAGTCATTGGTGAATGTCACAATCGCCTTGTTGTTTATCTTTGTCATGGCGTCATCATCGATCTTTGGTTTCTGTGTAGCCAGGAAACAAGAACCTATTGTGCAACTTCTCTAGGAGCATGTGCTCCATATGTGGTATCTTCTTCAACTTCTCGTCATTGATGTTGGTGGTTTCCCTAAAGATGCATCCTAGTTGATTGCCCCAGCACGAGCGCGCTTCACCCGGCGCCGTTGGCTCTAATTTCTTGGGGTGCATCTCCATGACCACAATTTGTCCGATGCCGAGCGTGTTTGGTCTTCGTGCCCTCTTCTGCTTCGATGGTTTACCGGCTATGGCAGCATCGTTGCCGGTCTAGGGGGTGGTGTCGGTGCCTGTGCCAGTGCTGGTGCCGATGTCGGTGTGGGTGTTGGGGTCGTTGGTGCCACTGCTGCCACCATGCTCCCCCATCTGGTGTTTGTCCAGGTACTCGAAAAAGTGATTTGCTGCCTCGATGGGGTCTTCTTCGAGGCGAGCAGAACCCCCGGCTGAGGTGTGGCTAGACATGTTAACTATTTAACAATTGTAAATAAAATATATAATGAAGAGAAAAAAGGGGTCTACATTTGGTCGGAATGTTGATTCATTCCCCTTCCGGCAAATCTCGGGCACTCCATATGTCCTAGTTTCTAGCACAAGTCATGCAGAAAATCACGGAAATTTTTGGCATGACCTTTGCTAAAAAGTGGACATATGGAGCACCTGAAATTTGCCGTAATAGAAATGAATCAACATTCCAACAAAATATAGGCCACTCGGATATTCTTCAACTAAATGCCCTAACCTAAGTAACATCTACTTAGCAACCACTACTTAGTTACAACTACTTAGTAACCACTACCTAACCTACTTCCCTAACTAAAAAACATCTAATTAATAGTACCACTACTTCCCTAACCTAATTAACATCTACTTAGTAACCAAATTAGTTAACCAAACATCTAAAAAACATCTAATTAACTTAGTTCGTAAACCAAATTAACCTAGAGGGAGAAGGAGGGAGGAGGAAGGAGGAGTACCTCTCGGTGAAGGACGGCCGGCGTAGGGGGGCGACGGGGAAGGAGGGCCGACGGGGGAGGAGGCCGGTATGGGGGAGGGTGGCCGGCGGGGGAGAGAAGAGCCGGCGTGGGCGCGGGCGGTCGGCGGGAGAAGAGCCGGCGCGGGGGAGAATGGCCGACGGGGGAGAGAAGAACGCGGCGAGGTCGAGGGCGGGCAAGGGAGAGGGTGGCGACAACGGCCGGGCGACGAGGTCATGGACAGGCAGGGGAGAGGGCGGCGACGATAGAGGAGAGGGAGAGAGAGTGGAGAGGGGCGGGGTGGGGGCGAAGGAGTTGTCGAAATTTTGAACCGGTCCGCCGGGAGGTTAACCCCAACTAGCAGTAGCGCTGATTTAGGAACCAGTGCTATAGCTAAGTTAGCTATAGCGCTTGTTCCAAGACCAACGCTACTGCTAAGTTAGCTATAGCCCTTGTTCCTAAATAAGCGCTACTGCTAACTATTTCAATGTTATTTTTTTAGTTATTTTTCCTTTTCTAGTTTTTACTTTCCTTTTCTGTGATTATTTTCCTATTCTTTTCTGTTTACTTTTCTTTTCTTTTGTATTGCTTTCTCCCTTTTGTTTTTGTTTTTTTGTTTTTCTCCCGACGACGTCTCCCTCCCACACTGCGTGAATATCACCGGAACCACGCATGTGATGTTAACATATATATATATCAGTTGACCAATAACGGTTACTTAAGTGTGTACACAAAATAGATACATATATATAAATGATGGTTTCTCAGCTGCGTCGACGACGTTTCACATTGAGCTTCTTCCCTTTCTTGTTCGTTGCCAAATAATTGAGCCCCTCCTTGTGACTTTTTCAAAACCATGGAGTATGATCTTTCTTATGTAATGTAGTATTCATTCTTCTTTTCACGTATGCTTCATCGTCATCGTCATCTTCCCTCATCGGGTTGCCGTATTGGTCATAGTCTTCCTCGTTGGTGACAACATCCATTCCGACAATGCTCCTTTTGCCTCTCCTCACGACAACACGGTAGGGATTGGTCGGGTCGGTTGTCAAGAAGCATTGTGTCATGTGCTTAGCGTGTACCCATGGCTCAGTTTTGGCGATGATGTTAACGTTCACGGTTGCGCTCCTCACGTCAGCGGGTGGTCTAGACATGGTAGTGAAATACTTGTTTTCTCTTACGACGTCCTTAGCCCATCTGACACAGAACATCGTCGCATCGTGCAATCCAGTATAGTCAAGCTCCCAGATCTCTTCGACCCTTTTGTAGAATCTTTCAGTTGTGCAGTTAGCGTCGGTCACGCATTCAATCGTCACCCCGGAGTTCTGGTAATCACTGTCCATGTCTTTGGCCTCCGTGTAGAACGTGTACCCGTTGATATCGTATGACTGATAGCTAGCGAGTTTGGGTGCGGGGCCATGTGCTAAGGCGTGTATGAGCAATCCGTCCGAACTGTCATCTTTCGGGGGATTTTCAAGAACTTGCTCTTTGAACCAACACAAGAAAGTGGCGGTGTGCTCTACAGTAACTTCGTCGTTTGTCTTATCAGAATACCTATTTGCGATGGTTTCTTTGTGCCGTGCCACATAATCATCTACCACATCTAGGTGTTGTAGCACTACTAAGTTAGCCCTGTCAAAGTCGTTCCGTCCATCTAAGTAGTCCACTTGCAATTCCCTCCGGCCGTTGTTGTGACCTTCTCCTTCTAGCCTCCCATCGTGCTTGTTGACGGCAAACCAACAATAGGGTCTTCGACGCCTATATAATTATCACAAAAGGAGATGCACTCATGCATCAGATACCCCTGGACGATGCTCCCATTGGGACGGGACATGTTATGAACGAATCCTTTGATGACCCCATTCATCTTCTCGAACGGCAACATGCTGTGAAGGAATGTCGACCCGAGGTCGATGATGTCATCCATGATGTGGACACACAGATGCACCATGAGATCAAAGAGTGCGGGCGGGAAGTACATCTCAAGCTCACATAGTATGACAACGACCTCTTCCTGTAACCTTCGGAGCTGCTTCACACTTATGGACTTTCGAGACATAACATTGAAGAAGTTACAGTGACCAGTAAGTGTGTCACGGACGTGCTTTTCCATTATCCCTCTAATGGCAACTGGGAGTATCTGCGTCATCATCACGTGATAGTCATGAGACTTCATCCCGCTGAACCTTTTCTTCTTGGGGTCTAGAAATCTTCTTATCTTCCCACACTAACAGGAACTGACTTTGATTCCCATAAGGCACTTGATGAATTGATCGATCTCCTTCGCACTTAAGGTGAAGCAAGAAGGGGGGCAATAATTCTCCTCCTTCTTGTTGACTTTTCTGCCCCTTTCCCTCTCCCGCATCTCCGTCTCTGTCTCCTCCATCAACTTTTTACGGTGGAGATCTTTCCTGATCTTCAAATCTTCCAAGTCTTTCCTTGCCTTTGGCCCGTCCTTGGTCTTTTCCTGCATGGTCATCAGTCTTCCAAGCAAGCTCTCCAGGACATTCTTCGTGATATGCATTTAATCAAGGCAATGAGGCGTGTCGTGATTGGGCCAGTACTCCAAGTCCCAAAAAATAGACCTCGTTTTCCATACCTTCAGTGGCGGCTCCGGTGCCTTTTTCATCGTTCCCGAAGCGGGGCACTGTCCCCAGTTATTCAATGGCTCGTTGATTTCGACGTTGCTTCTTTTACGTGGAGGTCCTCGATGCCCAGTCAACCCATTGAATATATCTCCACGCTTTCTCCACGGGTCATCCTTCTCGAGCCATCTACGATGCCCCATGTACATGATATTCCCGGACCCGGCATCTTTCGTCGACGTAAGCTGTTGAGACGTTGTATCATCCATGCACCTCGTGCATCCGCAGTATCCGTGGCACACCTGGCATGAGGTGTACCCGTAACCGAGATAGTCGTGCACCGTCGTCATCAGCGCGGCTCTCATATAGAAATACTCTCCTTTGCTGGCGTTGTCATGGTTTTGTCACGGCAGATGCCATGGGTAGGCTAATCGAGAGGGGCCAAAAGGACGCCGGTGGACTCCGGGAACGGGGTTAGGCACAAACGGTGACTGACACGCGATGTACCCAGGTTCACGGCCCTTCGGGGGAGGTAAAACCCCTAGTCCTGCTTGGTCTCATTGGGACAATGGTGAAGGCTACAATCGAGGAGGAAGCTAAGTGTTCCTGCTCGAGAGGTTCTCCGTAGGAGGTTCTACTTGGGTGGTTCTAACGTGCGAGATCATGTGTCCCAGGTTTCGTCGTCCCTCTGCATAGGGGAGGCCCGGGGGGTTTTATAGACCAACCTCCCGGCTTACAGTATGAATATAAACGTCATGGGGGGAACCAGCAGGCAGCCTCTCTGGCTGGCTGCGGGGGCCACCAGCTTCGGTCTTGTCGTGGGCGGGCCCCAAGCCCGGTCGCATTGCGGCATAGGGTGCCTCGGGCGGCGGCGTCTTGCGGCGGCCGGCCGAAGTCAGCGGACGGCCGGCTGTCCTGTAGCCATGCTGGGGTAGATGGCGGAGTGGTTGGGAGCAGGCCGCCATTGTTGGAGGCTTGGTCGCCGTCCAACAGTGGCGAGAGGCCACTGTGGCCATGCGGGCGCTGAGCCCCGACAGGATGGGGGACACTGTGGCCATGCGGGCGCCTACCCCCGATGGGAAGGGACCCACCGTTGCCATGCAAGGCCCGTCAGGGGCATCCGATGCTAGGCCGGCTGGGGGAAGGAGCCGGGCGGCGAGGCACTAGCCGGCCAGCGCACCGAAGCTGGTGAAGCAGTAGCCGGCACGCCAGGGCGGGGGGGGGGGGGGGTCGCAGCCGGCAGAGCGTAGCCAGGCCGGCTCCTCGAAGGAGGCCCTCCCATTAATCTTGTAGGCGGGCCCGAAGTATTAGGGGTGTTTGAGGATACCCGGGGGTCATCCCCCCGTTAGGAGTCCCCGAAGCCAGGGAGGCCCACCGACGGGAGATGGCGGGGCTCGTCGGCTTGAAGGTTGCTTGAGCGCCGGAAGCACCTCGGGAGCCGAGTGGTGCCGGCAAGTGGTGGCCGGCTCCACAGCCGGCCAGGGCCACCCGCGCTGTCAGCGTCGTCCCACCAGGCAGGGAAGCCGCGCCATGCGGAGGTTGGAGCGGGCCGCAGCCTGGCAGGCCAGGCGACGGTCCAGTCCTGGCGACCAGGCGGGGCCCGCCACGACTAGGGTCCCGAACCGTCTGCGGAGATCCCACACGTTCGTGCGCGGGTGTTTGGCGTTTCGGAGCTCCATGATGGCTGCCCCGTGTGCATCGAGGATCGTGTGGGGGCGTCTGCGCGAAGGGCGCGCCCACCACCATCGCTCGCGCGAGGTATAAATAGGAAGGGGAGGCGAGGGGAAGAACCTGTTTGCTGCCCTCGCCTCTGTCGCTTCGCCCTCCCCCCCTTTAACTTGTGGTGCCGGCTCTTTAACTTCAAGCGGCAGACGGTGAAGGACCCGGCGACCCAGAAGATGGTGATGACCGCCTGCGGGGGCGCCTCCGTCCAGATTCGTCAAGTGACCGGCCTCCCCAAACTCCCGCTGCAAGAGTCGCTGAAGCGGTGGGAGCGAGGGTTCTTCTATGTGAAGAATGTGAAGCCGGAGGAGGACTACATCTACCTCCCCGACTTCGTCAATCGCCCGCCGGTTGCCATGCAGAACTGGCAGGCAACGCTGGCCACGGCGCCCGAGAAGGCCGACCGGCTCAACGCCCGCCTCCGCGAGCTAACCGGGACGGAGGGGCTCACGGCCACGGACTTGCTGGCGGCGATGGTGGCATGTCGGGTACTGCCGCTGCTGCGCCGGCCACATCTTATCTGCCAGATGGGAGGGCGCCACAAACCTTGCCGACCCTCTACCAAGGAGCTGAGGCCGGCCCATGTGGCGAGGAAGGACAACGCCGTGTCGACGACGAAGATGAAGAAGGGGGAGTGGCAGTGGGGGAAGATCCCCTACAGCCGGAGTCACCCGGCACCGCGGGTAAGTGAAGAGTCAGCTCCCCCCTCCAATCTGTTGCCACCGGGTCGCATTCCCCCCTTGGTCTGACAGCACCGCCCGGTTTGCCTACAAAAATTCACGCTCCTGCAGTTCTACGTGAAGCCGACGCCGGACTCGGTGGAGTCGGACCCGGAGGAGGTCGAGGATGTCGACGACATGGAGCCGGCCGCCACCGAGCGAGCCGGCAAGGAGGAGGCAGGCGCGTTGAGGTGGAGGAGGAGGACGACGACGAGGCCCAGCCGTCGGGTGAGTCTTCTTTCTGGGCACCATTAAGGGATTGGCCCGACACCGATGTTGAGCGAGAGCCGGCTCTTGCTACAGAAGACACGACGAACTTGTCGGAGGGGAAGGTCACAACAACCCGGCTGTGGTGGACAAGGGGAAGGGGCCGGCTGCCTCCAAGCCGGCGCCCAAGCGCGTGGCCGCTGCGCAGCCGGTTGGTAGCCGCGCCGGGGGAAGCAAGAGGCACAGGGGGAACCCGACCAGGCCCTCAAGGCGGGCGGTGCCGGTCGTGATTAGCTAAGTCTGTTAATCTTCTGTTGAATCGATTCTTTGTTTGCCTCCTCCCTCGTCTAATGCCCCACCGCCATTAGGGAGGCCCGCTGGCTGGGTGAACAGCCAGGCGGCGGGACGACGAAAGCGACGCGCCGTCGACGGCCGAGGAGAGGGAGCGCCAAGCATGGCTCGATCTCGACAAGGCCGAGCAGGAACGGCGAGAGGAGGAGCGCCGCCGGTGGGAGGAGGCGGCCGTGAAGGTGGGGGCGGACACCGAGGAGGCCGCTGGCCAATCGTTGGAGGCATTCCCTCGCGGCGCAAAGGAGACGTAGCCGGGCCGCCATGGTGTCGACCGGCCCGCGGGAGACGGCGGGGAGACCGCGGAGGACTTGACAGAGAAGAGCCGCCAAGCCTCCCAGCCGGCAGGGAATGACACGCCGTCGGCGTCGAGCAACGCGCCACCAGAGGCGAGCGTCGTGCCGCCGGGCGCGATGGTGGTGGACTTGGAGGCGACGACGCCAGAGGCACCGGCTCCTGAGGTGCCGGCTCCCGAGGTGCCGGCTTCGGAGGAACCGGCATCGGGAACGCCGGCTTTGGAGGCACTGAATTCGGAGGCGCCGGCTTCTGGCATGCTGGCTCCTGAGACGCTGGCACCAGACGTGAGCCGGCCAGGGAGCACCGGTGGTGGAGGATCCAAGACGGGGGCCACGGCCACCGAGGGGGCGGCCGCAGCGACCACGTCGTCGACGACCCCTCGAACGATAACGACGACAGGAACCGGCACTGTCATTGTTTCCCGCGAAGGAGGGCCCGCAGACGGGGGCCGCCCCCAGCAGCTGTGGGCGACGGCCGGGAGGCCAGCCTCCGGGGAGCCGGCGAGCGCCCTTGGGACCGCGGTAGCTGCCGTCGTTGAGTCCTTCGCGGCTTGCCGTGCCCAGGCGAGGACGCCCGGGCCGCCAGTGAGCTGTTGGTGAGCCTGGAGCGGGCGGTTGCGGTAAGCGCCCTGTTTCTCCTTTCTTTCTTTTCTTTTCCAGTGGGGGCGCGCTAGCACACCCACTGGGTGTAGCCCCCAAGGCTCGAGCCGGCTGGGCTACAGGCGGGTCGAGGCTAAAGTGCTGTCTTCTTCTTTGTTCTTGCAGGCAGACCACGACTGTCGGGCGGTGGCGTACAACACCCTGCTGGGGTTGTTCCAGGGGACGGAGAGCCGTCTCGCCGCTGCGACTGTGGACCTGCAGGGTATGTGCCCCTGTGTCTTTAGCGGGGGAGCCCCCGAGAACCAAGTCGGCTGCCCCGGAGGCAGGCCGGCTTCCCTTGTCATTTCTTCCTTCTAACGGCAACGGTCTCTTTTTCGTGCAACCGCCCACAAGGAGGCGGTCACCCTCCGGCAGCAGGTGGTCCGGTTCCTCGGGGAGCGGGACACCGTGGTGGCGGAGTGCCGTAATTTCTTCGAGAGGACGGAGGGGCTGAGGGCGGACCGGAAGAATCCCGAGGAGGCCCATAGCCGGGAACTGGCGGACCGGGAGGCGGTGCTCCGCCAGGAGGCGGAGGAGCGGGAGAAGGTGCTCCGCGACAAGCTAGAGGCCCAGGACGCCGCGTTGGCGAAGGTGATCAAGGAGATGCACGAGGCTCAGTATGAGACCGAGCGCTATCGCGAGGAAGCGGTGGACCGGGAGGCGAATCTGATGGAGCAGAGCCACGGGGTGGACCGGATGCTACGCCTTCAGTTCCCGGTCCTCCTTTTCCTTTTTCCTTAATGCGTCCTCTTCTCTTTTCCTCGCCCTTTTCTTACTTCTTGTCTTTTCTTAGGACTCTTCCCCGCTACCCAGGAGTGCGCAGAGGCGGCCGTGGAGTCCGATCGTGAGGACTGGCGGGCCTGGGGAGAGGTCATCGAGCCGGGTGCCCCCTGGACCCTGGAAGAGGTGGGGGTTGCTGCCGAGGTGCGCCTGGAGGCAGTCATCCGCACCCCTGACACGGTTTCGGGCGGCCGGCTTGGAGCTGGTCCGGACCCTCTGGCCTCGGGTTGTGAATCCGGGCTCGCTGACACGGCTTTCCCGGTGGCTGGAAACCGGGACTGCGCGGGTGAACCCCTAGAGGGCCTCCGCGGAGCGTGCCGGCGCGGAGATGGCACTCAGCATTGCCAGGTCGTGGTAGCCTGGGCTTGACCTAGGGCTGCTTATGGCCCAGCGTGCCGGCACTGACGCGGAGTTGGCGGCGGTGGCGGACGAGCTGCAGATGCGGGCGAGCGAGCTCGCGTCCTTCGCCGCGTGGGACGAGTACGCCCCGGAGCGTGGTGAAGACGGCGCGGCCATCCCGGAAGACTCATACGGGCTGGCCTTCGACGACCTGGAGGGGAGCGAGTGCGAGACGGTCGACGGGGGGTCCGACACTGACGACTAGGCTCCGTCCGAGCCGGTTGGGGACACGGGAGTTCCACCTCGGCCGCCCCGGGAGCACCAGCCTCAAAGGCACCAGCGCCGCCGGCATGAACGCCGCCGGCCTTAGAGGTGCCGGCGCCGAAGGCTGACCGGCTCGAGACCACCCTTGCTCGGGTCTCTCCTCCTTGTATTTTTTTCGTCTGCATGTTTATTTTTAGTGCCGGAGTTCCACCCACTGGGGGTGTATTAAAGACATATCGTACTGAACCTGTGGCCGTGGGCCATTTGTTACGTTTCAATCGATGTCCTGTTATTACAAATGGAAAGAAGTGCGTGCCGGCTCTACTTTCGCCTTTTTCCTGCTGACTTGGATGTGTCTGCTAGGATTCCTTTCGGCTCCTGCCCCGCCTGCCGGCCAGCCGGGAGCCAGCCTGCGACAGGGACGGGGCTTCACCCTTAGAGAAAAGTAGCAAGCTCTTAGAGTCAACCGGCTAGTTCTAGGTCGAGCCAGCAGAGGCCGGCTATGGGGAGTGACGTAGCATGGTTGGGCTAGCCCGACTACCGTGCATTGGCAGACTTTTGTGTGAGAAGCTCCTTCGTACCCTGCGGTCCCTTCAGCCGGACAGCCGGGGGCCGGTCTGTAGCTAGTTAGGGCGGGGGAGGCGAAGGGCTGCCTCGGAGGGGAGCCGGGCGAGCCCACGGGTCCGCGAGCCGGATCCGGGCCTTAGATGGTAGGAGGAAACTTGGGAGAAATCGAAAAGGGGTGTGCCTCAAGCGCCAGCTTGAGGTCCCCACTAGATTCATGGGCCCGAAGGGGCAGAAGTACATGGTACATACACTGGCTTTTTAGCAGTAAAAGGGGCGGAGGAGCGCCGCGTTCCACGGGCGTTCCCTTTCTTCGCCGGATGCGTCTCTCTTGCGCTTCTGCGGCTTCTGGGCGTCTATCAGGTAGTAGGCGTTGTTGTGCAGCGCCCGGCTGATGATGAATGGGCCCTCCCATGGGGAGGACAACTTGTGCTGGCCGGCTGTTCGTTGAACCCGCCTGAGCACCAGGTCCCCTTCGCGGAAAGAGAGTGGCCGGATCCGCTTGTTGTGGTAGTGCCGGAGCTTTTGTTGATAGATGGCCATCCGGCTCAGAGCTAGCTCGCGGGCTTCTTCGAGGAGGTCGACACCGTCCTCCCTTGCCTCTCTTGCATCCTTCTCGGTGTAAAGGGTGACCCGAGGCGAATCGAACTCAATGTCGGTGGGGATGATTGCCTCGGACCCGTAAACGAGAAAGAACATGGTGAAACCGTTCGACCGGTTGGGTGTGGTCCGGAGGCTCCACAGGACGGCCGGTAGCTCCTCGACCCAGCAGCCGGCCGACCGGACCAGCGGCGTGACGAGCCGGGGCTTGATGCCGGCCAGGATCAGGCCGTATGCCCTTTCGACCTGGCCTTTGGACTGGGGGTGGGCGACGGATGCCTGGTCATGCCGTATGCCCTGTTGCAAGCAGAAACGCGCCAGTGCGCCCTTGGCGAAGTTCGTGCCATTGTTGGTGATGATGCTATGGGGGACGCCGTAGCGAACCGTGATGTCTTCAATGAACTGGACGGCAGTGGGGCCGTCCAGCTTCTTGATGGGCCGCACCTTGATCCACTTGTTGAACTTGTCGATGGCGACCAATAGGTGTGTCATGCCGCCTCGGCCGGTCTTGAAGGGCCCCACCATATCCAGCCCCCAGACGGCAAAAGGCCATGAAAGGGGGATGGTCTGGAGGGTGGTAGCCGGCAGGTGGCTCTGCACGCGGAAGCGTTGGCAACCCTCGCACTTGTCGACCAGGTCCTTGGCCGCCTCCAGGGCAGTCGGCCAGTAGAAACCGTGGCGGAAAGCTTTGTCCACCAAGGATCTGGAGGCGGCATGATGCCCGCACTCGCCTTGGTGGATGTCGGGGAGGATCTCCAGCCCCTTCTTCGGCTCGACACAGCGTTGGAAAACGCCGGTGGTGCTGCGGTGAACGAGCTCGTGGTTGATGATGTCGTAGGCCGAGGCTCGGTGCTGGATTTGCCTTGCTGTGGCCTCATCAGAGGGGAGCTCGCCGCGCTGGAGGAACGCCAGGATGGACAGAGCCCACGAGGGGGCCGAGATGGGAGCCGGCTCGGGCTCGAGCGGGACGTCGGAGGCGGCAGCCCCCTGGGCCGGGACGCCAGCCCCCAGGACTGGGACGTCAGCCCCCGGGGCCAGGACGCAAGTCCCCGGGACCGGAAGGCCCGTCCCCGGGAGTGAGGCGGCAGCGAGAGGGTCAGCCGTCGTTATGACGGTGTCGAGTGCAGGTGTGGCCGGCTGGTTTGGAGCGGCGGGTAGCGTCGGATCCGGCGAGGCGGCCGCGGTGCCGGCAGCACCCGCTGGCACGAAGATGGACTCCGACTCGGGAGACGGCTTGATCGAGGGTTTCAGCAACCACTCGAGGGAGACGCCGGCAGGGATGGCCTGGTGGGTGGAGCCGATTTTGGCCAGCATGTCGGCCGCCTCGTTGTCCGCCCGGGGGACTTGATGGAACTCACAGCCCTTGAAGGAGCCGGTGAGCTGCTGGACGAGGAAGCGGTAGCTGGCCATGTTGGCGTTTGGCGTCCCTCTCGCCAGAAACCTGCTAGACCACGAGGTCGGAGACGTCGAAGCATAGTATGCGCCGGATGCCTATCTCCTTGGCGAGCCGGAGGCCGTGGACGAGGGCTTCGTACTCGGCCACGTTGTTGGAGGTGGCGAAGTGGATCTGGAGGGTGTACTTGAGTTCATCACCTTTCGGAGAGGAGAGGACTATGCCAGCACCCAGGCCGTTCCTCATCTTGGAGCCATCGAAATGCATGCGCCAGTGTGTGGAGTCGGGTGGAGGCGGCACGAACTGGGTCTCGGCCCATACGACGAGGAAATCGGCCATCGCTTGGGACTTGATGGTGGTGCGCGGCTCGTACCAGATCTTGTAGTCGGCCATGGCGATGGCCCATTTGGCTATCCAGCCGATGGCATCCCGGCAGGCAATGATTTTTGCCTAACGGCGCTGTGCTCACGACAGTGACGACGTGTTCCTGGAAGTACTGCTTCAGCTTCTTGGCGGCGAAGTAGACTCCATAGCACATCTTCTGGTAGTGGGGGTAGTTCTGTTTGGAGGCGGAGAGGACCTCGCTGAGGTAGTAGACCAGACGCTGCGTCGGTAGCGCCTTGCCTTCCTCCAGCCTCTCCACTACCAGAACGATGCTGACAACGCGTGCAGTGGCCGCGATGTAGGCAAGCAGGCGCTCCTTCTCCGCCGGCGCGGCCAAAATGGGCACGCTGGTGAGAGCCTGCTTGAGGTCGCGGAACGCCGCGTCTGCTTTGTCAGGCCAGTCGAATAGGGTCGGCTTCTTCGAGAGGTCTCGGCCCGGCTCGACCAAGGCCGACTTGTGCAGGAGTCCGTAGAGGGGCAGGGCCTTCTCGCCTAGCCGGCTGATGAGCCGGCCGAGGGAGGAGAGGTAGCCGGTGAACTTCTGAACATCGCGGAGCCGGGCCAGCTTTTCGGGGTTAGCCTCGATGCCGCGAGCGGACACAAAGAAACCTAGAAGCTGGCCGGCTAGGACGCCGAAAACGCACTTCCCCGGGTTGAGCTTGATCTTGTATTCGCGCAGGTTGGCGAACATCTCCCGGAGGTCGTCGAGGAGGCTGAAGTGCTTCTTGGACTTGACGACGATGTTGTCGACGTACACGTGGATGTTCCTGCCTATCTGAGGCAGGAGGCACTTCTGCATGCAGCGCTGGAAGGTGGCGCCTGCGTTCTTCAGGCCGAAGGACATGGTGATTTAGAAGTAGGCCCCGAAGGGCGTGATGAAGGAGGTCTTGAGCCGGTCCTCCGGGTCCAGCTTGATCTGGTGGTGGCCAGAGTAGGCGTCCAGGAAAGACAGCAGGTCGCAGCCGGCCGTGGAGTCGATGACTTGATCGATCCGTGGCAGGGCGAACGGTTCCTTCGGGCACGCCTTGTTCAGGCTCGTGTAGTCGATACACATGTGCCAAGTATTGTTCTTCTTCAGCACCAGGACTGGGTTGGCCAGCCAGTCCGGGTGGAAAACCTCCATGATGAAGCCGGCTGCGAATAGCCAGGCCATCTCTTCTCCGATGGTGCGCCGCTTCTCCTCACAGAAACGACGTAGGGGCTGCTTGACCGGCTTCGCACCCGGCCGTACATGCAGTTTGTGCTCGGCGAATTTCCTCGGGACACCTGGCATGTCTTTGGGGGACCATGCAAAAATGTCCCGGTTCTCACGGAGGAAGTCGACGAGCTCGCTTTCCTATTTGGTGTCGAGGCGCGAACCGATGGTCTCGCACTGGGTGGGGTTGGCCGGATCGAGCGACACTTGCTTGGTGTCCCTGGATGGCTGGAAAGAGCCCTCGCCGATCGACTGGGACGGAGGAGCCGGCACGGCCGGCTGGGCAGAGGCGAGAGCCACCAGCCGGTCGAGCTCTCCTCCACGATCTCTAGGGCCTCGGCCAGGCGGCTGCCATCGCACGCACATGCCATGGAGATCTGGTACTTGCTGACAACGGTGATGATTCCTTAGAGGCCCGGCATCTTTAGCTTGAGGTAGGCATAGTGGGGAATCGCCATGAACTTGACGAGCGCGGGACGGCCCAGCAAGGCGTGGTAGGGGCTGCTAAGGTCCGCCACCTCGAACCAGATCAGCTCTGTCGGGGGGATTACCCCCGGGTAGGCTCAAGGAGACGACTCACCATTTTAAAGCATCGGGGAAGCCGCCCTGGTGTGCCAAGACCAACAAGACAGACGAAGAAGAAGGCTGATAACACTGTAGCTGACGACACTGTAGCTGGCCAGCTCCACCTTGCCGGCTCCTCCTGACGACACTGTAGCTGGCCGGCTCCACTCGGCCGGCTCCACTTGGCCGGCTCCTCTTGATGACACTGTAGCTGGCCGGCTCTACCTTGCCAGCTCCTCCTGACAACACTGTAGCTGGCCGGCTCCACTCGGCCGGCTCCTCCTGACGGCACTGTAGCTGGCCGGCTGCACTCGGCCGTCTCCACTCGGCCAGATCCTCCAGACGACATTGTAGCTGGCCGGCTCCATTTGGCCGGCTCCTCCTGACAGCACTGTAGCTGGCCGGCACCCCCTGGTCGACCACTGTAGCTGACGACACTATAGCTGACGGGCTGCAGAGCCTGCCACCCTGCCACAGATGGGCACTATTGGCTAATAGTGCCCCGCTGTGCACCCTGATGCGTCACCTCGCCTACACTTTGCATAGTGTAGTTGGTGGGTGGGCCATCGCCCACCTTTCCCCATACGTGGCTTGGTTTGTAACCTACCCCAGGTAGCTTACAGCCAACGTCATGTCCCAAGCCCTTCTCACTATAAAAGGGCACCCATCTATCCATCTAGGAGGGCCAGGCACACCACGCACACTTGCATGGCATCCTGGCCACTAGCTTACCCGACCACTCGTCCACGGGCATACATGCCCAGCATTTGTACACACATGTACGAGGCCAGTTGCCCACGACACTAACCTCAGATACAGCTCTATTAGCAACCATGTAACACGTATTCCACAGATATACACACATGCAGGAGTAGGGGTGTTATCTCTCCGGAGAGCCCCGAACCTGGGTAAAGTACCGCATGCAATTCGCATACCCGTCCCGGATCATCCATGGCAGCCTTGCTCTCACCAACATAAGCCATCCCGTGGCATCTGCCGTCTCTCGCGACCCCCCATGAGAAAGAGACGACAGGCTCGCGGTGGAAGTGGATGGCGTCGCCGAAGAGGACGTCGAGCCGGATCTTGCCGAGGGGGGTGCAAGACTTGCCCGGAACAATGCCGTGGAACACGGTCCGGCTTGCCTTCAGGTCCTCTACCTTGAGCCCTAGCTTGAGTAGGGTGTCAAGGTAGAGGATGTTGATGCTGCTGCCGCCATCGACCAGCACCCGCGAAAAGCGGTAGGAGCGCTTCTCGGAGGCGATGGTGGGGTCGAGGACGAGGGCTTAGCTGCCCGGGTCCGGCATCACAGCCGGATGGTCTGCCCGGCTCTAGGTGACCGCCTTCTCGGACCAGTGCATGAACTGGGGAGTCGCGGGCATGGTGACGTTCACCTCACGGTGGAGCCGGCGTTGGGTGTGCTTGTCCGTCTCTTCACTAGTGAAGACGACGTATCAGCCGCCGGGCTCGGGGTATTGGTCCAGCAGCCGGCCGTCGTTTCGAGCCGGGGCTGGTGCCGCGTGGGCCCGTCCGGGAGCCGGAGGTGGAGCCTGGGCCGGAGCCGGTGCACGGGCTGGCTGCGCGGGGGGAGCCGATAGGCCGTCCCCCCGGGCCAGGCGCTGTGAGAAGCTGCACTGCCGAAGCGTGTGCGTGGCCGGTGTGGCAAAGGAGTGGTTCCTGTAGGGGCTGTCCAACAGCTGCTCGAAAGTCAGCTTGGGCTGCCAGGCAGCCTTGCTGGTGCGCTGGCGCTTACCGGAGGCCTGGCCAACCGGCTGCTCCTCCTCGATGGACGCGACGAGCCGGCTCCCGTATCGGCGGCCGACTTGGCCGGAGCCGGAGCCAACATGGCTGGCGCCTTGGCTTTCATCCTGATGGAGCAGTCGGCCGTGGCGTATTTGTCCGCTTTGGATATCTGGTCTGCCAGGGAGGTCGGCTTGGAGCACAAGAGCGTGTGTTTGAGGGGCGCGCCGTCGCGAAAGCCCTCGATGAAGTACTGGATGGCCTGCACCTCGTGCACACCCTCGCAGGAGTTGCGGAGCTCGGTCCAACGCGTGAGGTAGTCGCGGAGGGGTCCGTCTGGGCCCTGGACGCACATGGCGAGCTCGCGGGGGCGACCGGGTCACTTTTAGGTGCCGGTGAAGTTGCGGACGAAGGCTTCCTCAAAATCCGTCCAGGTGTTGACGCTACCAGCAGCCAGGCTGTACAGCCAGGTGCGGGGAGAGCCAATCAGCATCAGGGGACGTAGCGCACGGCTACGCGCTTGTTTCCCCTGGCGATGCCGACGGCGGTGGTGTAGTCAACCAGCCAGTCCTCCGGCTTGGCGGTCCTAGTGTACTTTGTGGTGTCACGGGGGAGCGTGAAGCCGGGCGGGGAAGGCCAATAGCGGATCCGTGGGCCGAAGCAGGCCTGGCCAATTGAGCCCTCCTCCTCGAGGAGAGCCGACTGCGACAGCCGGTCGAGGCGGAGTCGGGCGTCGTTGTCGCTGTAGGGAACGCGCGGCCCGAGCCGGGCCGCAAGCTCAGGTTGGACGGCCGGCGGGACAGACCGTGCGGGTTCCTGCCGCGGAGGCGGGGTGTGCTCACGGCTGCGCTGACTTCCGCCAGCCGGCGCCTCGTCAAGACGGCTGCTGCCGGCAGGGCGGCTGCTGCGCCAGCTGTTCACAGCCGGCTGTTCGTTCCCACGCAACGGAGGACGCTGAGCGTTGCTCCCCCGGGCGTTCCGGCCAGAGGGACGAGGGGTGCTGGAGTGCTGATCCTGCCGATGGTCAACAGCACTAGAGCACTCACCCTCGGGACGGGGGAACTCAGAGACGGCCCCTTCGGGAGTGAGGGCGACCTGCTGCGCGTTGACAGTGTCGATGAGGTCCTTGATGTGCCGCTCGCGTGCGGCCCACTCCTCGCACTCCAAGGTTGCCAGGTCCTCGTAGGTAATATTGGCGGCACGCAGGTTGGCGGCAGGGTTGTCGTAGACGGGGAAGCGGCCGCCTAGGATCTTGGCGACCACGCGGCCGCGTTCCCGCACCGTGCCACGCCGGCTAGACTCGGGGCCAGCCGGGGTGAGGCCATACGCGGAGTTGTACTCCCGCTGCGCGGCCTCCATCCAGCCTCACTCAGCAACGAGGGCGCTGGCGTCTTCAAACAGCTGGCGGCGGGCCGCCTCTAGCTGGGCTCTGGCGGCGGCCGAGTCCTCCGTTGTTGTGATGGGGGTGCCGAGACCCCGGAGGGTGGCGGTGAGAGGGTCGGAGTTGTCGGCGCGGGCGGAAGTTGCACCGGCCTCGGCCGCTCGCACACAGCCCGAAGTGGTGGAAGAGGCGGTGACCATTACTCCCGCGTGGGCGTGGGAGCTGATCGCGTCGCTGGTGGCGAGAGCGCCTACGGACGGGGGGAGGGGGATCGGTGCAGTCGAGCACCCCGCTAGGGTATTCGTCTGTCGGCGCTTCACCGGCGAGGCTGAGTTTGCTGAACAGCTCGATGAGCGCGTCGTCGTCGAGCGCGAGGTTGCGGCCAGGGTACTAGTCACAGAGGTCGGCCGCGTCGCCCGTAGGACCTACCGGAGCAAGCCCTGCGAGCATGTAGTTCCGCCCGGATGCGGGGCGGCCGGGGGAGGTGGTGAAGGGCCCCGCCCGGAGCATAACTCCGGCTGGCGCCTCGGATGGCCCCACGGTGGGCGCCAACTGTGGTGGTTTTGTCACGGCAGATTCCATGGGTAGGCTAATCGAGAGGGGCCGAAAGGACGCCGATGGACTCCGGGAACGGGGTTAGGCACAAACGGTGACTGACACGCAATATACCCAGGTTCAGGGCCCTCCGAGGGAGGTAAAACCCCTAGTCCTGCTTGGTCTCGTTGTGACAATGGTGAAGGCTACAATGGTGCTCCTTGAGCTGTATGAATCTAGGAGGAAGCTAAGTGTTCCGGCTCGAGAGGTTCTCCGTGGGAGGTTCTACTTGGGCGGTTCTAACGTGCGAGATCATGTATCCCGGGTTTCGTCGTCCCTCTGCATGGGGGAGGCCCACGGGGGTTTATAGAACAACCCCCCTGACTTACAATATGAATATAAACGTCATGGGAGGATCAAGCCGGCTGGGGGAAGTGGGCCACCAGCTTCGGTCTTGTCGTCGGCGGGCCTCGATCCCGGTCGCGTCGCGGCACGGGGCGCCCCGGGCGGCGTCGTCTTGCGGCGGCCGGCCAAAGTCAACGGACGACCGGCTGTCTTGTAGCCATGCTGGGGTAGATGGCGGAGTGGTTGGGAGCAGGCCGCCACTGTTGGAGGCTTGCTCGCCGTCCAACAGTGGCGAGAGGCCACTGTGGCTATGCGGGCGCTGACCCCCGACGGGATGGGGGCCACTATGGCCATGCGGGCGCTGACCCCCGATTGGACGGGACCCACCGTTGCCACGTAGGGCCCGTCAGGGGCATCCGATGCTGGGCCGGCTGGGGGAAGGAGCCGGGCGGTGAGGCACCAGCCGGCCGGCGCACCGAAGCCGGTGAAGGAGTAGCCGGCATGCCTGGGCCGGGGGGTCGCAGCCGGCAGAGCGTAGCCGGGCCGGCTCCTCGAAGGCGGCCCGCCCATTAATCTTGTAGGCAGGCCCTAAGTATTAGGGGTGTTTGAGGCTACCCGGGGGTCATCCCCCTGTCAGGCATCCCATGTCCATTCCGGTGTTTTCCATAACCTGTCTAGCTCCTCTTTCAGAAGCCCCATATAAAGGTTAATATTATTTCCCGGATGTTTCAGACCTTGAATCAGCATGCTCATGTGTATGTACTTTGTCTTCATGCACTTCAATGGGGGGAGGTTGTACATCCATACAAATACGGGCCATGTGCTGTGGTTGGTATTTTGGTTTCCAAACGGATTCATGCCATCCATACTCGCTCCAAGCACGATATTCCTTGGATCTTCTGCAGCAAATCCATATACGGTGTTGAATGCTCTCCACTGGCTACCATCTACGAGGTGTCTCAGCTTTGGATCATCTCCACTGTCGGGCTTCTTCCTCTCCGTGTGCCAGCGCATGAGCTTTGCTTCCTTAGGATCTACGAAATACCGCTGCAGACGGGGAGTGATCGGAAAGTACCATACAACTTTTTGAGGAGCTTTCTTTCCTGCCTTCTTGTATCGAGAAGCATTGCACACTGGACAACTGTTTTTTTCCCCATGCTCCCCCCCGATAAATGATGCAATCCTTGATGCATGCATGGTACCTAATGTGCGGCAAATCAAAAGGGCAAATGATTTTCTTGGCCTCATCGACACTAGTAGGACACAGGTTCCCCACGGGAAGAACTTTACTATTTAGATACTTCAAATGCTCATGGAGGCTTTTGTCTGTCCATTTGTTTTTGGCCTTTGTCTTTAGAAGTTCGAGCGTGAAACTCAAGCGGGTCACCTCGGGATCGCAACCGTCATACAATGGAGTCTTCGAGTCTACTTCAAGTTGCGTCATCTGGGCCTCCTCTCAAGAAGCAGCTCTGTCGCTAGTTGTACTCTTGCGAAGGAGGTCTCGAACATGAGGGTCTTGCACGACTGCACTTAGTCGCATCGAAGGCTGCGGCGTGACCACCGCCTCTACTTCGCCGAGTCCGGAATCTTCTCCGCCACCATGTTCGGAATCTTCTCCACCACCATCATTTAACTCTTCCCCGCCGCCATGTCCGACGCCATCGTCTTCGTGTCGATCAGTCATCTCTTCGTCTAGCCCCATGTCGTTATTCCCTGCCATGTGGACACCCCCATCATCATCATTTTCACTTATCCACTGAGTACAGCCATCCATGAAACCATTCATCAACAAGTGCGCCTTCAATCCGCCATGATCATAAGGGTCCAAAAAGACTCCTTTGCATCATAAGGGTCCGATTATTTGCATGCATGTCCATCACCGTGGATTGCATGTATCGCTCCACCTTCCATCCACTCACCTTCATGACCGACTACATGCACAGTATAACAAGCAAAAGGGTAATAAAAAATTCATGCATGCATCAAAGTCATATATAATTTTGGCATGACCTTGCCTAAAAATAGGACATATCGAGTTTTCTCGAAATTCACTGAAACGGAAATAAATTGACATGTTGGCAAAGCATAAGCAACTCGGGGGCATGCCACTCGCACAAATCTCTCCATATCCCAAACACACATATTCCCATTCACACACACATATTCCCATTCTTGAAATGAACAACTTTTTACTCACCTATATATCAAGCTAGATCTAGCTACATCTAGTTGTTGGGGACATATCAATAGCTAGCTAGATCAAGTTGTTGGGGAGGACATTTGACTCTAGGTAACTGATGGAGAGGGACAGAGATTAGCTAGCTAGATCTATATGTTGGAAATATGCCCCAGAGGCGATAATAAATTAGTTATTATCATATTTCCTTGTTCATGATAATCGTTTATTATCCATGCTATAATTGTATTGATCGGAGACTTTAAATGCATGTGTGGATACATAGACAAAACCATGTCCCTAGTATGCCTCTAATGGACTAGCTCGTTGATCAAAGGATGGTTAAGGTTTCCTAGCCATGGACATGAGATGTCATTTGATAACGGGATCACATCATTAGGAGAATGATGTGATGGATAAGAGCCAAACTACAAACATAGCATATGATCGTGTTAGTTTATTGCTACTGTTTTCTACATGTCAAGTATATGTTCCTATGCCCATGAGATCATGCAACTCACGGATATCGGAGGAGTGCCTTGTGTGTATCAAACGTCGCAACGTAACTGGGTGACTATAAAGGTGCTCTACAGGTATCTCCGATAGTGTCTGTTGAGTTGGCATGGATCGAGACTGGGATTTGTTACTCCGTGTGACGGAGAGGTATCTCAGGGCCCACTCGGTAATACAACATCACTACAAGCCTTGAAAGCAATGTGGCTAAGTGTTAGTCACGGGATCTTGTATTACGGAACGAGTAAAGAGACTTGCCAGTAACGAGGTTGAAGTAGGTATGGAGATACCGACGATCGAATCTCGGGCAAGTAACATACCGAAGAACAAAGGGAACGTTATACGGGATTAACTGAATCCTTGACATTGAGGTTCGACCGATAAAGATCTTCGTCGAATATGTAGGAACCAATGTGGACGTCCAGGTCCCGCCATTGGTTATTGACCATAGAGGTGTCTCGGTCATGTCTACATAGTTCTCGAACCCGCAGGGTCTGCACACTTAAGGTTCGGTGACGTTTCGGTAGTGTAGAGTTATGTATGGTGGTGACCGAAGTTTGTTCGGAGTCCCGGATGAGATCCCGGACGTCACGAGGAGCTCTGGAATGGTCCGGAGGTAAAGATTCATATATAGGAAGTCCCAGTTTGGTTTCCGGAAAAGTTTCGGGCTCATCGGTAGTGTACCGGGAGTGCCGGTAGTGTACCGGGAGTGCCGGTAGTGTACCGGGAGACCTCCGGGAGGGGTATTTCGACCCCAAGAGGTCCATGGGCTGTGGGAGAATAATAACCAGCCCTTAGTGGGCTGGAAAAACAGCCACAAAGGCCCATGGCGCAAGAGTGGATCCTACTCCAACTAGGATTGGAGGTGAAGTAGGATTTCTTCCCACCTCCTATTTCGGCCGACCCAAAGGCCTTGGATGCCTCTCCTCTCCTCTCCTCCTATATATACTAGTGGATTGGGTGGTTTTTGTACAGAATTTCCGGCCACGTGCTACCCGTTTCACCGGTGCACAGTTTCTCCTCTAGATCGGTTTTCCGCAGCGCTTAGGCGAAGCCCTGCCGGAATCACTCCACCACCATCACCGGAGCGCCGACATGCTGCCGGTGAACTCTCTCTCCTCTCCATCTCCTCTTGCTGGATCAAGACGGTGGAGATCGTCATCAAGCTGCACGTGTGCTGAACGCGGAGGTGCCGTCCGTTCGGCGCTAGATCGGAAGGACCGTGATCGAGATCACAAGACGGTTCGTGATGAGATCGCGGAACGGATCGTGATGAGTTCGCGGGACAGATCGTGATCAAGATCGTGACACGGATCGTGATGAGATCGCGGGACGGATCGTGATGAGTTCACGGGACGGATCGTGATTGGATCGCGGGACGGATCGTGATGAGATCGCGGGACGCTCGGCGATTTGGATCGCGAAGATGTTCGACTACACCAACCGCGTTTCTTAACGCTTCCTGCTTAGCGATCTACAAGGGTACATAGATCCACTCTCCCTCTCGTAGATGCTCATCACCATGGATAGGTTTGCATGTGCGTAGGAAAATTTTTGTTTCCCATGCGATGTTCCCCAACAGTTGCATCATGAGCTAGGTTGATGGTTCGATGAGATCTTGAGTAGAACAAAAAAGGTTTGTGGGCGTTGATGCTTAGATTGCTTCCTCCCTTGGTCGTATTTTGGTTCAGCGGGATTGTGAGATGAAGCGGCCCGGACCAACATTACTCATACGCTTACGAGAGACCGGTTCCCTCGACGCAACTTGTTGCCTAGATCGCTTGCGGGTGACAGTTTCTCTCACTTTAGTTGGATCGGATTCGACAAAGGCGGTCCGTGAGAAGGTTGAAAAGCAATCTATGTATCACCGTTGTGGTTTATGCGTAGGTGAGAATCGTTCTTGCCAGATACCCGTAGCAGCTACATAAAACATGCAACAACAATTAGAGGACGTCTAACTTGTTTTTGCAGGGTATGTTGTGATGTGATATGGCCAATTACATGATGAGATATATGTGATGTATGAGATGATCATGTCATGTATAGAATTTCACGACTTGCATGTCGTTGGATACGGCAACCGGCAGGAGCCATAGGGTTGTCTTTAATTATTGTATGACCTGCGTGTCAATCATTAAGCGCTATGTAATGCTTTACTTTATCGCTACGGTAGCAATAGTAGTAGAAGCATGTAGGGCGTGACAACCCCGATGGCGACACGTTGATGGAGATCAAGATGATGGAGATCATGGTGTCGTGCCGGTGACGATGGAGATCATGCCGGTGCTTTCTAGATGGAGATCAAAAGCACAAGTTCATGGCCATATCATGTCACTTATGATTTGCATGTGATGTTAATCCTTTTTATGCACCTTGTTTTCCTTAGGACGGCGGTAGCATTATAAGGTGATCCCTCACTTAATTTCAAGATAAATTGTGTTCTCCCCGAGTGTGCACCGTTGCGAAAGTTCGTCGTGTTGAGACACCACGTGATGATCGGGTATGATAGACTCTACGTTCACATACAACAGGTGCAAGCCAGTGTTGCACATGCAGAACACTCGGGTTAAACTTGACGAGCCTAGCATGTACAGACATGGCCTCGGAACACAAGAGACCGAAAGGTCGAACATGAGTCATATAGTAGATATGATCAACATGATGATGTTCACCATTGCAGCCACCTCAACTCACGTGATGATCGGACTTGAGTTGGTGAATTTGGATCATGTATCACTCGAATGATCGGAGGGATGTCAATTTGAGTGGGACTTCTTAAGTAATATGATTAATTGAACTCATTATCATGAACATAGTCAAAGTGTCTTTGCAAATTATGTTGTAGATTACTAGCTCGCGCTGTAGCTCCCTTAAATTTTTATATATTCCTAGAGAAATAGAGTTGAAAGATGTTGGTAGCAATATTGCGGACTGGGTCCGTGATCTGAGGATTGTCCTCATTGCTGCACAGAAGGCTTATGTCCTTAATGCACCACTCGGTGCGCCACCCCCTCTAGCGTCGTCTATAGATGTTGTGAACATCTGACAGGCACGTTTCGATGACTACTTGATAGTTTAGTGTGTCATGCATTACGGCTTAGAATTGAGGCTCCGAAACGTTTTGAACGTCACGAAACATATGAGATGTTCTAGGAGCAGAGATTGTGATCTCAGGCTCGTGCCTATGTTGCGAGATATGAGATCTCCAACAAGATTCTTTGCCTGTAAGATGAAGGAGAATAGCTCAATCGTTAAGCATGTACTCAGATTGTCTGGGTACTACAATCGCTTGAATAAAGTGGGAGTTGAACTTCCAGATAAGATAGTGATTGATATAGTTCTCCAAGTCACTGTCACTAAAGCTACTGGAACTTAGTGATGAACTATAATACACCAGGGATAGAAGTATTGATCCCTGAGCTGTTCGCAATGTTTGACACCGTGAAGGTAGAAATCAAGAAGGAGCGTCAAGTGTTGATGGTTAATCAAACCACTAGTTTCGAAAGGGAAAGAGCAAGGAGGGAAACTTCATGGATAGCAAGTCAGTTGCTGCTCCAGTGAAGCAACCCAAAGTTGAACTCAAACCCGAGACTAAGTGCTTCTATTATGAGGTGAGAGGTCACTGAAGCGGAACAACCCTACATACTTGGTAGATAAGAAGGCTGGCAACACCGACAGAAGTATATTTGATATACGAGTTATTAATGTGTACCTTGCTAGTACTCTTAGTAGCACCTGGGTATTGGATACTGGTTCGGTTGCTAAATGTTAGTAACTCGAAATAAAAGCTACGGAATAAACGGAGAACTAGCTAAGGGTGAGGTGATGATGTGTGTTGGAAATGTTTCCAAGGTTGATGTGATCAACATCGCACGCTCTCTCTACCTTCAGGATAATGACGAACCTAAATAAATGTTATTTGGTGTTTTGCGTTGAGCATGAACATGATTAGATCATGTTTGTTGCAATATGGTTATTCATTTAAGTCAGAAAATAATAGTTATTCTGTTTACATGAATAATACCTTCAATGGTCATGCACCCAGTGAGAATGGTTTGTTGAAATCTTGATCGTAGTATTACACATGTTCATAACATTGATGTCAAAAGACACAAAGTTAATAATGATAGTACCACATACTTGTGGCACTGCCGCTAAAAGTCATATTGGTATAAAGCGCATGTAGAAACTCCATGTTGATGGATATTTGGACTCATTCGATTTCGAATTGGTTGAGACATGCGAACCATGCCTCTTGGGCAAGATGACTAAAGGACCCCGTTGGATGGAGCGGGCAAGTGATTCATTGGAAATGATACATGTTGATGTATGCAATCTAGTGAGTCTTGTAGCGTGGAGTGGATATCGTTATTTTCTTACCTTCACTGATGATTTGAGTAGATATAGTGTATATTTACTTAATGAAACACAAGTCTGAATTGTTTGAAAGGTTCAAGCAAATTCAGAGTGAAGTTTAAGATCATCGTGAAAAGAAGATAAAAAATGACTGCGATATGATCGTGGAGGTGAATATCTGAGTTACGAGTTTGGCATACAACTTAAGACAATGTGAAATTTGTTTCACAACTAACGCCACCTGGAACACCATAGTGTGATGGTGTGTCCGAACATCATAGTCATGCTCTATTGATATAGTGCATACTGTGATGTCTCTTATCGTTTTACTACTATAATTTTTGGGGTTATGCATTAGAGACAACTACATTCACTTTAAATAGGGCATCATCTAAATCCGTTGAGATGACACCGTGTGAATTATGGTTTGATAGAAACCTAAGCTGTCATTTCTTAATATTTTGGGATGTGACACTTGTGTGGAAAATGTTTTCACCTAATGAGGTCGAACCCAAGGCGGACAACTTGAATCTTCATAGAATACCCTAAGATCAGTTGGGTGAACCTTCAATCTCAGATCCTAGTGCAAAATGTTTGTTGCTTAAACGGATCCTTTCTCGAGGAAATGTTTCTCTCGAAAGAATTGAGTGGGAGGAAGATAGAACTTGATGAGGTTGTTAAACCTTTGTTCAACCAGAGAGTAGCGCAGCGCAGAAAGATGTTTCTGTGAAGCCTACGTTAGTTGAAGAGGAAGTTAATGATGATGATCATGAAGCTTCAGGATCAAGTTACTATCGAACTTCGTAGGTCAACAAGGATGTGTACTGCTCCTAAGTGGTACGACAACTCTGTCTTGGAAGTCATGATGTTGGACAACGATGAACCTACGAGCTATGGAGAAGCGATGATGGGCCCGGATTCCGACAAATGGTTGGAGGCCATGAAATCCGAGATAGGATCCATGTATGAAAACCAAGTATAGACTTTGGTAGACTTGCTCGTTGGACGGCAGGTCGTTGAGTGCAAATGGATCTTTAAAATGAAGACAGACGCTGATGGTAATTGTCACCATTTGTAAAGCTCGACTTGTTGCAAAGATGTTTGTGACAAGTTCAAGGAGTTGACTGCGATGAGACTTTCTCATTCGTAGCGATGCTAAAGTCTGTTGGAATTATGTTAGCAGTTGCTGCATTTTCAATTATGAAATGTGGCAGATGGATGTCAAAACATCGTTTCCGTAACGGTTAACTTGAGGAAAGGTTGTATGTGATACAACCGGATGGTTTTGTTAGTCCTAAGGATGCTAAAAGGTTTGCAAGCTTTAGTGATCCTTCTATGGACTGAAGCAAGCATCTCGGAGTTGGAATATACGCTTTGATGAGGTGATCAAAGTTTTAATGTTTATACAAAGTTTACGAGAAACTTGTATTTATAATAAAGTGAGTGGGAGCACTATAGAATTTCTGATAAGTATATGTGGATGACATATTGTTGATCGGAAATAATGTAGAATTTTTGGAAAGCATAAATGGTTGTTTGAAAAGTGATTTTCAAAGGAAGACCTGGATAAAGCTACCTAATCTTTGAGCATCAAAATCTATAGAGATAGATCAAGATGCTTGATGAGACTTTCAATGAGTGCATACCTTGACAAGATTTTGAAAGAGTTCAAAATGGATCAGCCAGAGAAATAGTTCTCGTCTGATTTGTAAGGTGTGAAGTTGAGTGAGACTCAAAGCTCGACCACGGCAGAAGGAAGAGAAAGGACGAACGTCGTCCCCTATGCCTTAGCCATAGGCTCTGTATAGTATGCCATGTTGTGTGCCTTGCCATGAGTCTGTCAAGGGGTACAAGTGTGGTCCCGGAGTGGATCACTGGACAGCGGTCGGAATTATCCTTAGTAACCAGAGGACTAAGGAAATGTTTATTGATTGTGGAGGTGATAAAGAGTTCGTCGTAAAGAGTTACGTCGATGCAAGCTTTAACACCTATCCGGATGACTAGTAGTAGCAATCTGGATACGTATAGTGGAGCAGCCATTTTGAAATAGTACCAAGTGGAGTGTGGTAGCAGTGTTTACGGTTTGACATAGAGATTTGCAAAGTACACACGGATCTGAATATCGTAGACCCATTGACTATAAGACCTCTCTCACATGCAAAGCATGATCGAGCCCCAAAACTCATTGGGTGTTAGATTCATAACAATGCGAATCACATGGTGATGTGAACTAGATTATTTACTCTAGTGCAAGTGGGAGACTGTTGGAAATATGCCCTAGAGGCAATAATAAATTAGTTATTATCATATTTCCTTGTTCATGATAATCGTTTATTATCCATGCTATAATTGTATTGATCGGAGACTTAAATGCATGTGTGGATACATAGACAAAACCATGTCTCTAGTATGCCTCTAATGGACTAGCTCGTTGATCAAAGGATGGTTAAGGTTTCCTAGCCATGGACATGAGATGTCATTTGATAACGGGATCACATCATTAGGAGAATGATGTGATGGATAAGACCCAAACTACAAACATAGCATATGATCGTGTTAGTTTATTGCTACTGTTTTCTGCATGTCAAGTATATGTTCCTATGACCATGAGATCATGCAACTCACGGATATCGGAGGAGTGCCTTGTGTGTATCAAATGTCGCAACGTAACTGGGTGACTATAAAGGTGCTCTACAGGTATCTCCGATAGTGTCTGTTGAGTTGGCATGGATCGAGACTAGGATTTGTTACTCCGTGTGACGGAGAGGTATCTCAGGGCCCACTCGGTAATACAACATCACTACAAGCCTTGCAAGCAATGTGGCTAAGTGTTAGTCACGGGATATTGTATTACGGAACGAGTAAAGAGACTTGCCAGTAACGAGGTTGAAGTAGGTATGGAGATACCGACGATCGAATCTCGGGCAAGTAACATACCGAAGAACAAAGGGAACGTTATACGGGATTAACTGAATCCTTGACATAGAGGTTCGACCGATAAAGATCTTCGTCGAATATGTAGGAACCAATGTGGACGTCCAGGTCCCGCCATTGGTTATTGACCGTAGAGGTGTCTCGGTCATGTCTACATAGTTCTCGAACCCGCAGGGTCTGCACACTTAAGGTTCGGTGACGTTTCGGAAGTGTAGAGTTATGTATGGTGGTGACCGAAGTTTGTTCGGAGTCCCGGATGAGATCTCGGACGTCAAGAGGAGCTCCAGAATGGTCCGGAGGTAAAGATTCATATATAGGAAGTCCCAGTTTGGTTTCCGGAAAAGTTTCGGGCTCATCGGTAGTGTACCGGGAGTGCCGGTAGTGTACCGGGAGACCTCCGGGAGGGGTATTTCGACCCCAAGAGGTCCATGGGCTGTGGGAGAATAATAACCAGCCCTTAGTGGGCTGGGAAAACAGCCACAAAGGCCCATGGCGCAAGAGAGAAAGTCCTAAAGCAAAAAGTGGAAAATCAGCCAATAGGAGGCAATCCTACTCCAACTAGGATTGGAGGTGAAGTAGGATTTCTTCCCACCTCCTATTTCGGGCGACCCAAAGGCCTTGGCTGCCTCTCCTCTCCTCTCCTCCTATATATACTAGTGCATTGGGTGGTTTTTGGACAGAATTTCCGGCCACGTGCTACCCGTTTCACCAGTGCACAGTTTCTCCTCTAGATCGGTTTTCCGCAGCACTTAGGCGAAGCCCTGCCGGAATCACTCCACCACCATCACCGGAGCGCCGTCATGCTGCCGGTGAACTCTCTCTCCTATCCACCTCCTCTTGCTGGATCAAGACGGTGGAGATCGTCATGAAGCTGCACGTGTGCTGAACGCGGAGGTGCCGTCCGTTCGGCGCTAGATCGGAAGGACCGTGATCGAGATCGCAAGACGGTTCGTGATGAGATCGCGGAATGGATCGTGATGAGTTCGCGGGACAGATCGTGATCAAGATCGTGAGACGGATCGTGGTGAGATCGCGGGACAGATCGTGATGAGTTCACGGGACAGATCGTGATTGGATCGCGGGACGGATCGTGATGAGATCGCGGGACGCTCGGCGATTTGGATCGCGAAGATGTTCGACTACACCAACCGCGTTTGTTAACGCTTCCTTAGCGATCTACAAGGGTACGTAGATCCACTCTCCCTCTCGTAGATGCTCATCACCATGGATAGGTTGGCGTGTGCGTAGGAAAATTTTTGTTTCCCATGCGACGTTCCCCAACACTATATCTAATGGAATGGTGGGAGAGCCAAACAAATGAGATAGGGGGACATTTAATTATGGAGCTAGCTAGAGATTAGAAGGCCATTTATGGTGGAGAGTTATGGTGGAGGGGGGCATTAATGGGGAGAGAAAAGAGGTAGGAGGAAGAGAGAAGAAGGGCAACAATGGTGAGGGGATAGGGGAAAGGAGGGGGAAAGAGGGAAATGGGAAGGAGGGGCGGGGGTGAGAAGGAGGCACCAGCCACGCATAGCAGTAGCGCTGTTTTTCAGCAAGCGCTACTACTATGTTACTTAGAAATAGCGCTTTCCAAAAAAACGCTACTATTAAGTGGGCCCCTATATCAGTAGCGGTTCCAACAAATAAAGCGCTACTACTAGAATATTAGTAGTAGCACTTTATTCTGGACAATGTTGCTACTACCAATAGTGCTGGTGGGCTCGTCTATTGCCACTTAGAAGTAGCGCTCTTTTTGTTTACACTTGTAGAGCTTGCTAAATAAATCTCTACTACTAACTAGCAGCAAAATGTGTTACATTCCAACGCTACTGATATTGTGCTGCCTATAAGGTTTTCCTTAGTAGTGCCATGTTGGTTCCCACATGCTCCACGATGATCTCATCGGATGAACCACGATGTCGGGGATTCAATCAATCCCGTATACAGTTCCCTTTGTCTATCGGTAAGACACTTGCCCGAGATTCGATCGTCGGTATCCTACACCTTGTTCATTCTCGTTACTGGCAAGTCTCTTTACTCATTCCATAACACATCATCATGTGGCTAAATCCTTAGTCACTTTGAGCTCAATATGATGATGTCTTACCGAGTGGGCCCAGAGATACCTCTCCGTCCCACGGAGTGACAAATCCCATTCTCGATTCGTGCCAACCCAACAGACACTTTCATAGATACCCGTAGTGGACCTTTATAGCCACCCATTTACGTTGTGACATTTGGCACACCCAAAGCATTCCTACGGTATCCGGGAGTTGCACAATCTCATGATCTAAGGAAATGATACTTGGCATTAGAAAAGCTTTAGCAAACGAACTACACGATCTTGTGCTATGCTTAGGATTGGGCCTTGTCCATCACATCATTCTCCTAATGATGTGATCTCGTTATCAACGACATCCAATGTCCATGGTCATAAAACTGTGACCATCTATTGATAAACGAGCTAGCCAACTAGAGGATCACTAGGGACATATTGTGGTCTATGTATTCACACATGTATTACTATTTTTGGTTAACACAATTATAGCATGAATAATAGAAAATTATCATGAACAAGTAAATACAATAATAACCATTTTATTATTACCTCTAGGGCATATTTCCAACAGTCTCCCACTTGCACTAGAGTCAATAATCCAATTACATTGTGATGAATCGAACACCCATAGAGTTCTGGTGTTGATCATGTTTTGCTCGTGAGAGAGGTTTAGTAAACGGATCTACGACATTCGAGTCCATATGTAGTTTATAAATATCTATATCTCCTTCATGAATGTAATCACAGATGGAGTTGAAGCGGCGCTTGATGTCTCTTGTCTTCTTGTGAAACCTGGGCTCTTTGGTAAGGGCAATAGCTCTAGTGTTGTCACAGAATAGGATCACGAGGCCTGACCCGTTGGGAATCAATCCTAGGTTGGCGATGATCTCCTTCATCCAGACTCCTTCCTTTGCTGCTTACGAAGCAGCTATGTACTTAGCTTCACATGTACTCAGCTTCACATGTATCCGGTTTGCGACTTGGAGTCGTCCGCATCTGTGTCGAAGCTAGCATCGACGTAACCCTTTATGACGAGCTCTTCGGCATCTCCATATACCAGAAACATGTCCTTGGTTCTTTTCAGGTACTTCAGGATTTTCTTGACCGTTGTCCAGTGTTCCGCTCCGGGATCACTTCGGTACCCCCCTACCAAACTTATGGCAAGGTTCACATCAGGTCTGGTACACTGCATGGCATACATAATAGAGCCTATGGGTGAAGCATAGGGGATGACATTCATCTTTTCTCTATCCTCTGCCGTGGTCGGGCATTGAATCATACTCAATCTCACACCCTGTAATACAGGAAATAACTCTTTCTTGGACTGATCCATATTGAACTTCTTCAATATCTTGTCAAGGTATGTTCTTTGTGAAAGACCTATGAGGCGTCTCGATCTATCGATATAAATCTTGATGCCTAATATGTAAGCAGCTTCTCCAAGGTCCTTCATTGAAAAACTCTTATTCAAGTAGGCCTTTATGCTTTCCAAAAGTTCTATATCATTTCCCATTATCAGTATGTCATCCACATATAATATGAGAAATGCTACAGATCTCCCACTCACTTTCTTGTAAATACAGGGTTCTCCATAAACCTGTACAAATCCAAACGTTTTAATCACCTCATTAAAGCGAATGTTCCAACTCTGAGATGCTTGCACCAGCGCATCGATGGAGCGCTGGAGCTTGCATACTTTGTTAGTGCCCTTAGGATCGACAAAACCTTCTAGCTGCATCATATACAGTTCTTCCTGAAGGAAGCCATTTAGGAATGCCGTTTTGACGTCCATTTACCAGATCACATTATCATAAAATGTGCCAATTGCTAACATGATTCGGACAGACTTCAACATCGCTACGGGTGAGAAAGTCTCATCGTAGTCAACTCCTTGAACTTGTCGATAACCCTAAGCGACAAGCCGAGACTTATAGACGGCAAGTCCACCAAAGTCCACACTTTGTTCTCATACATGGATCCTATCTCGGATTTCATGGCTTCAAGCCATTTGTTGGAATTCGGGCCCGCCATTGCTTCTTCATAGTTTGAAGGTTCACCATTGTCTAACAACTTTGATATCCAGGACAGGGTTGCCGTAGCACTACAGTGCGGAACGTGTCCTTGTGGACCTTCAAGTTTCAATAGCAACTTGATCTGAAGTTTCATGATCGTCATCATTAACTTCCTCTCTAGCTGGTGCAGGCTCCACAGAAACAACTTCTTGTGCTGAGCTACTCTCCGGTTCTAGTGGAGGTACAATTACCTCATCAATTTCTATTTTCCTCCCACTTACTTCTTTCGAGAGAAACTATTTTTCTAGAAAGGATCTAATCTTGGCAACAAAGACTTTGCCTTCGGATCTAAGGTAGAAGGTATACCCAACAGTTTCTTTGAGGTATCCTATGAAGACACACTTTTCCGCTTTGGGTTCGAGCTTCTCAGGTTGAAGTTTCTTCACATAAGCATCGCATCCCCAAACTTTTAGAAACAACAACTTAGGTTTCTTTCCAAACCGTAGTTCATATGGTGTCATCTCAACGGATTTTGATGGTGCCCTATTTAAAGTGAATGCGGCAGTATCTAATGCATATCCCCAAAATGATAGCGGTAAGTTGGTAAGAGACATCATAGATCGCACCATATCCAATAGAGTGCGATTTCGATGTTTAGACACGCCATTTCGCTGAGGTGTACCTGGCGGCGTGAGTTGTGAAACAATTCCACATTTCCTTAGGTGCGTGCCAAACTCGTGACTCAAATATTCTCCACCACGATCAGATCGTAGGCACTTTAGTTTCCTATCACATTGATTCTCTACCTCACTGAAATTCCTTGAATTTTTCAAAGGTTGCAAACTTGTGTTTCATTAAGTAGACATACCCATATATACTCAAGTCATCAGTGAGAGTGAGAACATAACGGTAGACACCACGAGCCTTGATTCTCATTGGACCGCACACATCGGTATGTATTATTTCCAATAAGTCGGTCGCTCGCTCCACTGTTTCGGAAAACGGAGTGTTGGTCATCTTGCCGATGAGGCATGGTTCGCACGTGTCTAACGATTCAAAATCAAGAGACTCTAAAAGTCCGTTAGCATGGAGCTTCTTCATGTGTTTGACACCAATATGACCAAGGCGGCAGTGCCACATGTAAGTGGGACTATCGTTATCAACCTTACATCTTTCGGTACTCACACTATGCATAGGTGTAACATCACGTTTGAGATTCATCAAAAATAAACCATTGACCAGCGGGGCATGACCATAAAACATTTCTCTCATATAAATAGAACAACCATTATTCTCAGATTTAAATGAGTAGTCATCTCGCATCAAGCGAGATCCAGATACAATGTTCATGCTCAAAGCTGGTACTAAATAACAATTATTGATGTTTAAAACTAATCCCGAAGGTAGATGTAGAGGTAGCTTGCCGACGGCGATCACATCGACCTTCAAACCATTCCCGATGCACATCGTCACCCCGTCCTTTGCCAGTCTCCGCTTATTCCGCAGCTCCTGCTTGGAGTTACAGATGTGAGCAACTACACCAGTATCAAATACCCAGGAGCTACTACGAGCGATGGTTAGGTACTTGGGGAAGTTCCACTTCTAGTGCCCGGTACCCTTGCAATAAAAGCACTCAGTCTCAGGGTTGGGTCCATTCTTGTTCTTCTTCCCGGAAACTTGCTTACCGGGCACGGAAATAGCTTTGATGTCCTTCTTGAAGTTCTTCTTACCCTTGCCTTTCTTGAAACTAGTGGTCTTATTCACCATCAACACTTGATGCTCCTTTTTTATCTCGACCTCCGCTGATTTCAGCCTCGAGTACAACTCAGGAATGGACTTCTCCATGCCTTGCATGTTGTAGTTCATCACAAAGCTCTTGTAGCTAGGCGGAAGCGACTGGAGGATTCTGTCAATGACCGAGTCATCCGGGAGATTAACTCCCAGCTGAGTCAAGCGGTTGTGCAACCCAGACGTTTTGAGTATGTGCTCACTGACAGAACTATTCTCCTCCATCTTACAGCTGAAGATCTTGTCGGAGACATCATATCTCTAGACCCAGGCATGAGCTTGGAAAACCAGTTTCAGCTCTTGGAACATCTCATATGCTTCGTGTTGCTCAAAACGCTTTTGGAGCCTCGGTTCTAAACTGTAAAGCATGCCGCAATGAACCAGGGAGTAATCATCACAGCGTGTTTGCCAAGTGTTCATAACATCTTGTTCTGCTGGGAGAACGGTTGCATCACCTAGCGGTGCATCAAGGACATACAATTGTTTGGAAGCTATGAGGATGATTCTCAAGCTACGGACCCAGTCCGCATAGTTGCTTCCATCATCTTTCAGCTTAGTTTTCTCTAGGAACGCGTTGAAGTTGAGGGTGACATTAGCGTTGGCCATTGGATCTACAATATAGATTGTAACGACAATCTTAGACTAAGTTCATGCTAATTAAGTTCACATAATCAAATTATTTAATGAACTCCCCTTAGATAGACATCTCTCTAGTCATCCAAGTGACACATGATCCATGTCAACTAGCCCGTGTCCAATCAGCACGTGAGACGGACTAGTCATCCATCGTGAAAATCTCCATGTTGATCGCATCTTCTATACGACTCATGTTCGACCTTTCAGTCTTCCATGTTCTGAGGCCATGTCTGTACATGCTAGGCTCGCCAAGTTAACCTAAGTGTATCGCTGTGTAAATCTGGCTTACACCCGTTGTATGCGAACGTTAGAACCTATCACACCTGATCATCACGTGGTGCTTCGGAACAACGATCCTTAGCAACGGTGCACAGTTAGGGTGAACACTTTCTTGAAATTTTATTGAGAGATCATCTTATTTAGCTACCGTCGTTCTAAGAAAATAAGATGTAAACATGATAAACATCACATGCAATCAATATAGTGACATGATATGGCCGTTATCATCTTGCTCCTTTGATCTCCATCTTCAGGGCACAATAATCATCACTGTCACCGGCACGACACCATGATCTCTGTCATCGTGTCTTCATGAAGTTGTCTCGCCAACTATTACTTCTACTACTATGGCTAACATTTAGCAATAAAGTAAAGTAATTACATGGCGCTTATGATTGACACGCAAGTCGTACAATAAAATAAGACAACTCCTATGGCTCCTACCGGTTGTCATACTTATCGACATGCAAGTCGTTAATCCTATTACAAGAACATGATAAATCTTATACATCACAATGCATCACATCACATCCTTTTGGCCATATCACATCACAAGGCATATGCTACAAAAACAAGTTAGACGTCCTTTAATTTGTAGTTGCAAATTTTTACGTGGCTGCTATAGGTTCCTAGCAAGAATGTTTCTTACCAACGCCAAAACCACAACGTGATATGCCAATTGCTATTTACCCTTCATAAGGACCCTTTTCATCGAATCCAGTCCGACTAAGGTCGGAGAGACAAACACCCGCTACCCACCTTATGCAACAAGTGCATGTCAGGCGGTGGAACCGGTCTCACGTAAGCATACATGTAAAGTTCGTCCGGGCCGCTTCGTCCCACAATACCGCCGAATCAAGATAAGACTAGTAGTGGTAAGTAAATTAACAAGATCGACACCCACAACTGCTTTGTGTTCTACTCGTGCATAGATTCTACGCATAGACCTAGCTCATGATGCCACTGTTGGGGAACGTAGTAGTAAATCAAAAAAATTCCTACGAACACCAAGATCAATCTATGGAGAAACCAGCAAACGAGCAAGGGGAGAGTGCATCGTCATACCTTTGAAGATCGCAAAGCGGAAGCGTTACTAGAACGCAGTTGGTTAAGTTGTACTCACAGCAATTCAGATCGCGGTGGAATCTGATCTAACCGCCGAACAACGGCGCCTCCGCGTTCAACACACGTGCAGCCCTGTGAGGTCTCCTATGCCTTGATCCATCAAGGAGGGAGGAGAGGTTGAGGGAGAGATCCGGTAGCACGACGACATGGTGACGGTGGAGCTACGTGGCACTCCGGCAGGGCTTCGCCAAGCGCTACGGAGAACGAGGAAGAGGAGTGGTAGGGCTGTGCCGAGAGAGAGAGAGAAACTCCTGTGTCTGGCAGCCCAAAACCCTCCACTATTTATAGGAGGAGGAGGACGGTGCGCCCCCTAGGGATCCCACCCTAGGGGTGGTGGCAGCCTCTTAGATGGGGTGGGGTGGCGGCCAAAGAGGGGAGAGGGGGAGAGGCCTTAGGCCCATCTGGGTCTAGGGTTTCCCGTCCCTCCCACCTTTCCTACACCTTGGGCCAGGGTGGAGGGCACACCAGCCCACTCTCGGGCTGTTCCCTTCCACTCTTAGCCCACGCAGCCCTCTAGGGCTGGTGGACCCACTTAGTGGACCCCCGGAACCCTTCCGGTGGTCCCGGTACGTTACCTGTAATTCCCGAAACACTTTCGGTGACAAAATCCTCAGTTCCTATATATGAATAGTTACCTCCGGACCATTCCGGAGCTCCTCGTGATGTCCTGGATCTCATCCGGGACTCCAAACAACCTTCGGTAACCATGTACACTATTTCCCTATAACCCTAGCGTCATCGAACCTTAAGTGTGTAGACATGACCGAGACACCTCTCTGGTCAATAACCAACAGCGGGATCTGGATACCCATGTTGGTTCCCACATGCTCCACGATGATCTCATCAGATGAACCACGATGTCGGGGATTCAATAAATCCCGTATACAGTTCCCTTTGTCTATTGATATGACACTTGCCCGAGATTCAATTGTCAGTATCCTATACCTTGTTCAATATCGTTATCGGCAAGTCTCTTTAATCGTTCTGTAACACATCATCCCGTTGCTAACTCCTTAGTCACTTTGAGATCAATATGATGATGTCTTACCGAGTGGGCCCAGAGATACCTCTCCGTCACACGGAGTGACAAATCCCAGTCTCGATTCGTGCCAACCCAACAGACACTTTCGGAGATACCCGTAGTGCACCTTTATAGCCACCCAGTTACGTTGTGACATTTGTCACACCCAAAGAATTCCTACCATATCCGGGAGTTGCACAATCTCATGGTCTAAGGAAACGATACTTGACATTATAAAAGCTTTAGTAGACGAACTACACGATCTTGTGCTATTCTTAGGATTGGGTCTTGTCCATCACATCATTCTCCTAATGATGTGATCCCGTTATCAACAACATCCAATGTCCATGGTCATGAAACCGTGACCATCTATTGATCAACGAGCTAGCCAACTAGAGGATCACTAGGAACATATTTTGGTCTATGTATTCAGACGTGTATTACCGTTTCTAGTTAACACAATTATGGCATGAACAATAGACAATTATCATGAACAAGGAAATACAATAATAACCATTTTATTATTGCCTCTAGGATATATTTCTCACAACGAACACCCTAGCAGTTCTAGTGTTGATCATGTTTAGCCCTTGGAAGAGGTTTAGTCAACGGGTCTGCAACATTCAGATCCGTGTGCACTTTGCAAATATTTATGTCCTTCTCCTCATGTAATCGCGGATGGAATTAAAGCGTCGCTTTATGTGTCTGGTCCTCTTATGAAACCTTGGTTCCTTCGCCAGAGCAATGGCACCAGTGTTGTCACAGAACAGAGATATTGGATTCAATGCACTGGGCACTACTCCAAGATCTGTGATGAACTGTTTCATCCAGACACCTTCCTTCGCTGCCTCCGAGGCTGCGATATACTCCGCTTTGCATGTAGAATCGGCTACCATGCTTTGCTTGGAACTGCACTAGCTTACCGCTCCCCCGTTGAGAATAAATACGTATCGGGTTTGCGACTTAGAGCCATCCAGATCAGTGTCAAAGCATGCATCGACGTAACCCTTTACGACGAGCTCTTGATCACCTCCATAAACGAGAAACATTTCCTAAGTCCTTTTCAGGTACTTAAGGATATTCTTGACCGCCGTCCACTGCTCCATTCTAGGATCACTATGAAACCTTCCGGCCATACTTATGGCAAGGCTAACATCGGGTATTGTGCACAGCATTGCATACATGATAGAGCCTATGGCTGAAGCATAAGGGATGACACTCATTTTCTCTCTATCTTCTGCAGTCATTGGGCATTGAGTCTTACTCAACTTCACACCTTGTAACATAGGCAAGAATCCCTTCTTGGACTGATCCATCTTGAACTTCTTCAAAACTTTATCAAGGTATGTGCTTTGTGAAAGTGCTATCAAGCGTCTCGATCTATCTCTATAGATCTTAATGCCTAACAAGAAAACAGCTTCTCCCAGGTCCTTCATTGAAAAACTCTTGTTCAAATATTCCTTCAGGCTTTCCAGCAATTATATATTGTTTGCAATCACCAATATGTCATCCACATATAACATTAGAAACGCAATAAATCTCCCACTCACTTTCTTGTAAATACAAACTTCTCCATAAACTTATATAAACCCAAACGCTTTGAGCACCTCATCCTAATGCTTATTCCAACTCCGAGATGCTTGCACCAGTCCATAAATGGATCGCTGGAGTTTGCAAACTTTGTCAGCATTCTCTGGATCGGCAAAACCTTCCGGTTGCATCATATACAACTCTTCCTCAAGAAAACCGTTGAGGAACGCTGTTTTGACATCCGTGTGCCAAATTTCATAGTCGAAATATGCAACTATTTATAACATGATTCCGATTGACTTAAGCATCGCTACGGGTGAGAAGGTCTCATCATAGTCAACTCCTTGAACTTGTGAAAAACCCTTCTGAAGGATTAATACTTCCAAAGTCCATACTTTGTTTTCACACATGGATCCCATCTTGGATTTCATGGCCTCTAACCATTTCTCGGAATTCGGGCCCATCATCGCTCCTCCATAGCTCGTAGGTTCATCGTTGTCCAACAACATGACCTCCAAGACAGGGTTGCCATACCACTTAGGAGCAGTACATGCCCTTGTCGACCTACGAGGTTCAATAGTAACTTGACCCAATGTTTCATGATCATCATCATTAACTTCCTCTTCAACTATGGTAGGCTCTATAGAAATATATTTCTGTGCTGCACTACTCTTTGGTTGAAGTAAAGGTTCAATAACCTCATCAAATTCTATTTTCCTCCCACTTAATTCTTTCGAGAGAAACTCTTTCTCAAGAAATGTTCCGTTCTTAGAGACAAACACTTTGCCTTCGGATCTGAGATAGAGGGTATACCCAACTATCTCTTTCTGGTATCCTATGAAGATTCATTTCTCCACTTTGGGTTCCAGCTTTTCAAGATGAAACTTTTTGGCATAAGCATCACATCCCCAAACTTTAAGAAACGACAACTTTGGCTTCTTTCCAAACCACACTTCATATGGCGTCATTTCAATGGATTTCGATGGTGCCCTATTTAAAGTGAATGCAGTTGTCTCTAATGCATAACCCCAAAACAATAGTGGCAAATCGGCAAGAGACATCATAGAACGCACCATATCTAATAATGTTCGATTACGACGTTCGGACACACCATTACGCTGTGGTGTTTCACGCGGTGTCAACTTTGAAACAATTCCACACTGTCTTAAGTGACTGCCAAACTCATAACTCAGATATTCACCTCCTCGTTCTGATCGTAGGAATTTAATCTTCTTGTTACGATGATTCTCAACTTCACTCTGAAACTGCTTGAACTTTTTAAACGTTTCACACTTGTGTTTCATTAAGTAAATATACCCATATCTACTTAAGTCATCAGTGAAGGTGAGAAAATAACGATATCCACCGCACGACTCAATGCTCATCGGACCGCACACATCAGTATGTATGATTTCAAACAAGTCACTCATCCGTTCCATTGTTCTAGAGAGCGGCGTTTTAGTCATCTTGCCCATGAGGCATGGTTCACATGTGTCAAGTGATTCAAAATCAAGTGACTCCAAAAGTCCATCGACATGGAGCTTCTTCATGCGTTTTACACCAATATGAGCTAAACAGCAGTGCCATAAGAAAGTGGTACTATCACTATCAACTATACATCTTTTGGCATCAATGTTATGAACATGTGTATTATCACTATCAAGATTCAACATGAATAAACCGCTCACATTGGGTGCATGACCATAAAAGATATGACTCATATAAATAGAATGACCATTATTCTCTGATCTAAATGAGTAACCGTCTCGCAATAAACAAGATCCACATATAATGTTCATGCTTAACGCAAGCACTAAATAACAATTATTAGGGTTCATCACTAATTCCGATGGTAATCGAAGAGAAAGCGTGCCAAGGGCGATCACATCAACCTTGGAACCATTTCACAAGTGCATCATCCCTTCGTCCTTCGCCAGCCTTCGTCTATCTCGTAGCTCTTGTTTTGAGTTGCAAACATGAGCAACCGAACCGGTATCAAATACCCACGTACTACAACAAGAGCTAGTAAGGTACACATCAATAACATGTATATCATATATACCTTGTTTGGTGTTAGCCGCCTTCTTGTCAGCCAGATACTTGGGGTAGTTCCGCTTCCAGTGACCAATTGCCTTGCAATGAAAGCACTCATTTTGTGGCTTGGGTCCAGCCTTGGGTTTCTTCATAGGAGGAGCAACTGCTTTTCCACCCTTCTTGGAGTTACCCTTCTTGCCCTTTCTGTTCTTCTTGAAACTAGTGGTTTTATTGACCATCAACACTTGATGTTCTTTCTGTATTTCAGACTCAGCGGCTTTGAGCATCGCAAACAGCTCGACGACTAACTTGTCCATTCCATGCATGTTATAGTTCATCACAAAACTCTTGTAGCTAGGTGGCAGTGATTGAAGAACTCTGTCATTTATCGCCTCTGGCGGAAGGGGCATCCCTAACTCCGCCAGACGAGTCAAATAGCCAGACATTCTGAGTATATGTTCACTGATATACCCGTTCTCCTCCATTTTCCAAGCATAGAACTTATCTGAGGTCTCATACCTCTCAATCCGGGCATTCTTCTTAAAGGTAAACTCCAACTCCTGGAACAGCTCATATGCTCCATGATGTTCAAAACATCTTTGAAGTCCCGGTTCTAAGCCATACAATATTGGACACTGAACTATTGAGTAATCTCCAAAATGTGCCTCCCAAGCTTTCTTAATGTCTTCGGATGACATGTCAGTGGGTTGGTCACCAAGCGGTGCATCAAGTATATATGACTTCTATCCTCAGATTAAGGGCCCAATCCACAAAGTTACTTCCATCTTCTTTCAACTCAGCTTTCTCTAGGAACGCATTAAAATTCAGGGGTGCTACTGCACGAGCCATTGATCTACAACATAAATAAGCAAAGGTTACTAAGACTATTGTTGAAGATAATGAGTGTAGTTAATCAAATTACTAAATCTCCCACATAAATTGGCATCCCTCAGGTCATTTGAGAGATACATGATCCAAATTCACCAACTCAAGTCCGATCATCACGTGAGTTCAGGTGGTTTCAATGGTGAACATCATAATGTTGATCATATCTACTATATGACTCATGTTCGACCTTTCAGTCTCTTGTGTTCCGAGGTCATGTTTGTACATGCTAGGCTCGTCAAGTTTAACCCAAGTGTTCCGCACATGCAACACTAGCTTGCACCCATTGTATGTGGACATAGAGTCTATCACACCCGGTCATCATGTGGTGTCTCGACACGACGAACTTTCACAACGGTGCACACTCGGGGAGAACACAATTCAGCTTGAAATTTAAGTGAAGGGTCACCTTATAATGCTATCGTCGTCCTAAGCAAAACAAGGTGCATAAAAGGATTAACATCACATGCAAATCATAAGTGACATGATATAGCCAGGAACTTGTGCTTTTGATCTCCATCTTGAAAGCACCAGCATGATCTCCATCCTCATTGGCATAACACCATGATCCCATCATCATGATCTCCCTCATTGTCTCACCATCAGGGTTGTCGCGCCCACCATGATCATACTACTATTGCTACCGTTTAGCGATAAAGTAAAGCATTACATAGTGCTTAATGATTGACACACAGGTCATACAATAATTAAAGACAACCCTATGGCTCCTGCCAGTTGCCGTACTCAATGACATGCAAGTCATGATATTATATACAAAACATGATCATCTCATACATCACATATATCTCATCATGTAATTGGCCATATCACATCACAACATACCCTTCAAAAACAAGTTAGACGACCTCTAATTTTTGTTGCATGTTTTACATGGCTGCTACGGGTATCTAGCAAGAACAATTCTCACCTACACAAAAAACCACAATGGTGATACATAAGTTGCTTTTCAACCTTCTCAAGGACCGCCTTTGTCGAATCCGATCAACCTAAAGTAGGAGAAACAGACATCCGCCAGCCATCTTTGTGCAACGAAGTCACACGTCAGTCGATGGAACCGGTCTCTTGTAAGCATACGGGTAAGGTTCGTCCGAGCCGCTTCATCCCACAAAAACCCTCAAAAACTCTAGTATATATAAGAGGAGGGGAGGGAGGAGGCTTGGCTCCCAAGGGAGCCAACCCTAGTTCGGCCGAAGTGGGAGGGAGAAGTCCTCCTCCTACACTCCTAGTAGGATTAGGACTCCTTCCTTATTTTCAACTTTTGCCTTCTTTCCACCTTGGGTTTTCTTCCCTAGCCGCATGGGCTTCCTATGGGCCTTTGGACAGCCCACTAAGTGCTGATATTCCTTCTACCACAGCCCATGTAGCCTATTGGGTCGAATATACCCCTCCCGATGGTCCTCGGTACCCTCCCAACACTCCCGGTACACTATCGATGAGCCCGGAACTTTTTCGGTGACCAAAACAAGATTTCCTATATATCAATCTTTACCTCTGGACCATTCTGGAGCTCCTCGTGACATCTAGAATCTTATTTGGGACTCCGAACAACCTTAGGTCACTACCATGCATAACTCTATACTACCAAAACGTCACCGAACCTTAACTGTGCAGACCCTATGTGTTCGAGAACTATGTAGACATGACCAAGACACCTCTACGGCAATAAACAATAGCGGGACCTGGATGCCCATATTGATTCCTACATATTCTACGAAGATCCTTATCGGTCAAACCTCTATGTCAAGGATTCAGTTAATCCCGTATGATGTTCCCTTTGATCTTCGATATGTTACTTGCCCGAGACTCGATCATCGGTATCTTCATACCAAGTTCAACCTCGTTACTAGAGAGTCTCTTTACTCGTTCCGTAATACAAGATCCCGTGGCTAACACTTAGTCACATTGCTTGCAAGGCTTATTGTGATGTTGCATTACCGAGTGGGCCCTGAGATACCTCTCTATCACACGGAGTAACAAATCCCAGTGTTTATCCATGCCAACGCAACACACACCCTCCGACATACCTGTAGAGTACCTTTATAGTCACCCAGTTACATTGTGACGTTTGATACACACAATGCACTCCTCCAGTGTCCGTGAGTGTCATAATCTCATGATCATAGGAACATATACTTGACATGCAGAAAACTGTAGCAATAAACTGACACGATCACATCATTAGGAGAATAATGTGATGGACAAGATCCAATTCTAATCATAGCACAAGATCGTGTAGTTCATCTGCTAAAGCTTTTCTAATGTCAACTGTCGTTTCCTTCGACCATGAGATTGTGCAACTCCCGGATACTGTAGGAATGCTTTGTGTGTTCCAAACGTCACGACGTAACTGGGTGGCCATGAAGGTGCACTACAGGTATCTCCGAAAGTGTCTATTGGGTTGGCACGAATCGAGACTGGGATTTGTCACTCCGTGTGACGGAGAGGTATCTTTGGGCCCGCTCGGTAAGACATCATCATAATGAGCTCAATGTGACTAAGGAGTTAGCCATGGGATGTTGTGTTATGAACGAGTAAAAAGACTTGCCGGTAACAAGATTGAACAAGGTATAGGGATACCAACGATCGAATCTCGGGCAAGTGTCATACCGGTAGACAAAAGGAATTTTATACGGGATTGATTGAATCCCCAACATCGTGGTTCATACGACATGATCATCGTGGAGCATGTGGGATCCAAAATGGGTATCCATAGCCTGTTGTTGGTTATTGATCGGAGAGGAGTCTCGGTCATGTCTACGTGTTTCCTGAACCCGTAGGGTCGACACACTTAAGGTTCGATGACGCTAGGGTTATAGGGAAATTGTGTACATGGTTACTGAAGATTTTTTAGAGTCCCGGATGAGATCCCGGACGTCACGAGGAGTTCCGGAATGGTCCGGAGGTAAAGATTCGTATATGGGAAGTGAGGTTTTGGTCACCGGAAGTGTTTCCGGCATCACCGGTAATGTACCAGTAACACCGGAAGTATTCCGGGGGTCCACCATGTGGGGCCACCGACACCAGAGGGCTGCGTGGGCCAAGAGTGGGAGGGAGCCAGCCCTTAGGTGGGCTGGTGCACCTCCCACCTCAGCCCAAGGCGCAGCAAAGGGTGGGAGAGGGGCAAACCCTAGCGCAGATGGGCCTTAGGCCCACCTAGGGCGCCGCCCCTCCCTCTCCCTCTCTAGCCGCCGCACCAGGTGCCATCTGGAGCTTCCGCCGAGCCTAGGGGGAACCCTAGGGGATGCACCCCCTCCTCCCCTCCTCCTATATATAGTGGAACCCTTGGGGCTGCTGGGGACAGGCATCTCTCTCTCTCTCGGTGCAGCCCTACCTCTCCACCTCCTCGCCCTCCGTAGTGCTTGGCGAAGCACTGTCGGAGTACCATGCAGCTTCACGATCACCACACCATCATGCTGCCGGAGCTCTCCCTCAACCTCTCCTTCCTCCTTGCTGGATCAAGGCGTAGGAGACGTCACTGGGCTGCACGTGTGATGAACGCGGAGGCGCCGTTGTTCGGCGCATAGATCAAAATCCACCGCGATCTGAATTGCTGCGAGTACGACTCCACCAACCACGCTCTAGTAACTCTTCCGATTGCAAGCTTCAAAGGTCTGAAGATGCACTCTCCCCTTAGTTGTTGCTGGTTTCTCCATAGATTGATCTTGGTGGTCGTAGGAATTTTTTTGATTTACTACTACGTTCCCCAACAGTGTTATCATGAGCTAGGTCTATGCGTAGAATCGATGCACGAGTAGAACACAAGTTGTTGTGGGCATCGATCTTGTTAATATACTTGCCGTTACTAGTCTTATCTTGATTCGGCGGTATTGTGGGATGAAGCAGCCCAGGCCAACTTTACACGTACGCTTACGTGAGACCGGTTCCATCGCCTGACATGCACTTGTTGCATAAGTTGGCTAGCGGGTGTGTGTCTCTCCCACTCTAGTCGGATTGGATTCGATGAAAAGTTTCCTTATGAAAGGTAAATATCAATTGGCATATCACGTTGTAGTGTTGGCGTAGGTAAGAACGTTCTTGCTAGAAACCTATAGCAGCCACGTAAAACTTGCAACAACAAATTAGAGGACGTCTAACTTGTTTTTGCAGCATATACCTTGTGATGTGATATGGCCAAAGAATGTGATGTTATGCGTTGTGATGTATGAGATTGATCATGTTCTTGTAATAGGATTCATGACTTGCATGTCGATGAGTATGACAACCGGTAGGATCCATAGGAGTTGTCTTAATTTATTGTATGACCTGCGTGTCAATCAAGATCGCCATGTAAGTACTTTACTTTATTGCTAAACGTTAGCCATAGTAGTAGAAGTAATAGTTGGCGAGACAACTTCATGAAGACACGATGATGGAGATCATGGTGTTGTTCCGGTGATAGTGATGATCATGGTGCCCCAAAGATGGAGATCAAAGGAGCAAGATGATATTGGCCATATCATGTCACTGTATTGGTTGCATGAGATGTTTATCATGTTTACATATTATTTGCTTAGAACGATGCTAGCCAAATAAGATGATCTCTCAATAAAAAATTTCAAGAAATGTGTTCACCCTAATTGTGCATCGTTGCTAAGGATCGTTGTTCCGAAGCACGACATGATGATCGGGTGTGATAGGTCCTAATGCTCGCATACAACGGGTGTAAGCCAGATTTACACACGCGATACACTTAGGTTGACTTGACGAGCCTAGCATGTATAGACATGGCCTCGGAACACGGAAGACCGAAAGGTCGAACATGAGTCGTATAGAAGATGCGATCAAGATGGAGATGTTCACCATGGTTGACTAGTCCGTCTCATGTGATGATCGGACACGGGCTATTCGACGTGGATCATGTGACTAACTATCTAAGAGGGAGTTCATTAAATAATTGGAGTATGTGAACCTAACTATCATGAACTTAGTCTAAAATTGTCTTTACAATCTATATTGTAGATCCAATGGCCAACGCTAATGTCACCCTCAACTTCAACGCGTTCCTAGAGGAAACCAAGATGAAAGATGATGGAAGCAACTATGCGGACTGCGTCCGTAGCTTGAGGATCATCCTCATAGCTTCCAAAAGATTGTATGTCATTGATGCACCGCTAGGTGACGCACCCATTCTCCCAGCAGAACAAGATGTTACGAACACTTGGCTAACGCGCAGTGATGATTACTCCCTGGTTTAGTGCGGCATGCTTTATAGTTTACAACCGGGGCTCCAAAAGCATTTTGAGCAACACGGAGCATATGAGATGTTCCAAGAGCTGAAACTTGTTTTCCAAGCTCATGCCAAAGTCGAGAGATATGATGTCTCCGACAAGTTCTTCAGTTGTAAGATGGAGGAAAATAGTTCTGTCAGTGAGCACATACTCAAAATGTCCGGGTTGCACAACCGCTTCACTCGGCTCGGAGTTAATCTCTCGGATGACTCGGTAATTAACAGAATCCTCCAGTTGCTTCCACCTAGCTACAAGAGCTTTGTGATGAACTACAAGTCCATTCCTGAGTTGTACTCGATGCTGAAATCAGCGGAGGTCGAGATCAAAAAGAAGCATCAAGTGTTGATGGTAAATAAGACCACTGTAGCAACCCGACCTGAAAGGTCAAGTCTCCGGTGTTTCCGTACCATCCCAAGACCATGCTGGTACACACATGGTACATCAATGTATATATCAAAGGGAAATCACACAGCATTTTATAAACGAAATCTCATATTGAGTCCTTTATTACAATAATCATTACAATAAAGTGGCCGAAGGCCAACTCATGAGAATAACTAAGTATTACGGAAGCGTCATGGTAGATGAGTCCATCTGACTCCAAGGGAATCTCGCCAAGCGTAGAGCGTGTCCTCACTCCTGGTTGGAAAAGTACTCTGCAACATGATACGTTGCAGCCGTGTAGGTCAGCATATGGAATATGCCGGCAAAGTCACAAGAGAGGGGGTTAAAATAATCAGCTAGTCTATATGCATAGATGGCAGGTGGGGTGGTAAGTTTTTGCGTAAAGCCAAGTTTTTCCTACTTCAAGAGAGGGGAATAAGAAAAATATTACTAAGTTGGTTGATTATTGAGATGGTTCTGCCAACCAAATCTCATACCCAAGTTATTATTACCCACATCATCAATTTAAGTTATGTTGGGAATTCCGGAAGTTTCAGTTCCTTCGGCTCAAGTCGTCCATGACCGTGGACACGGCTAATCGATTAGGTTGAGTACTCTATAGAGCTTTGCACACGTTCCCCACAAGATTTGATTGCCTCCGTTGGATTCCTCGCACTCCAGGGTGTTTGAGAAACGGATGACCAAAACATGGTCGTCTAAAGGGTTTCCCTGAGACTCCGTCGGTGCCCATCCTTTCCTACCATTCGTCTACATCTCGTAGCACCGACAGTCCAGGGTTGCCACAATATCCAACCAACCCAGAGACCATAATGGCTTGTGGCTGTGTAGGTAAGCCTTGGGTCTTGAAGCATCCTTCCATCCCTTCGTGCCTGGGTGGACCTTTCCGCGTGAATACTGTCACTTCCCCGGCAACACCTAGGCCAACCACTGGTCTATCCCCAGGGCGCCGTTCAACCATCATCCACCCAGACGTATGTTGAAAACTTGAAATCTTGATCATCTTAGTAGGTCTTGAAGTTATTATCTCACAATCTCTCATGAATCACACAACCAACCCCATCTACTAATAGCATAGCAAAATTGAAATCAACGATTCCCGGGGCCAAGTGTCAAAGGGGTTGAAGGGGGTACCTACCACATGATACTACAACAATATAACCAAGCTTCCAAGTAACCTATCTTGCATGCAATTGGGGTGATGGTAGAACTAATGCAATTTAAAACATGGGTAAAAACATGATCAAAGTGACTTGCCTGATTGACGATCTTCGTACTCGAGGGACTCTAAGTAACAAGCTTCGCACTCCGGATGATCTAACGAATCAAACAAGAGCACTCAATAAGCATACAACATAATATTGCAACTCACAAAATCAGAAATGAACTAGAGTCACTCAAGACAAGAAAATGCACAATCACAAGGAAAGGAAAACAACACTAAGTTTGGTTTTCTAAAAGATGATGGGAAAAATCACCACTAACATAACAAAACTATTGGTATTAACAAAACAATAGTTGACAGCAGGAGAAACTATAAAATATTTTATTAATAAACAGAATCAAATAAATTTAAAGTTTTGTAAGAAAAACTTTAGTAAAGTTTATAAAAGTTTTGATAAACTCTATTAGATGAGGTAACTATAGTTTTACTAACAAAAGAATGAACCTAAACTTTTTTATTTATTATTAAAACATTCCTTAAAAGAAAAGTAAACTACTAAAACTAGTATTGGAAAACATAATTAAATTATATAAAACTTGTTGAAAGAAAAACTATTACTAACTAGTTGTTTTAATCAAATTAATCCTATTTGAAATTGTGTTGAGATTCCTATGTTAATAAAGAAACAAACTAAGCAAATTTATAATTTTATTAACAGTAAGTAAAACACCTAAAGTTTAACTAACAGAACCTACTAAAACAATTAAAACTAAATCTAATTTAAACTAACTAAAACTAAGTTAATTTAAACTATACTAACTAATAGGAAGAATCTGTTTATAGCTAAAGCACTAAGAAAGATCATCCTAAAAATCCTCAAACTAAGCATGAAGATAGTCCTAAGTAATACCAAACAGTACCAAAAAGATTCATGTCAAAATCTATTTTCAAACTCTAGTTATTCAGATTTGAATGATTTGAGGAAATTTGATTCAATTCAAATTTAAAATTTAAAAGTTCAGGGTGAAACAACATGAAAAATGTGAGCTATTGCGAAAAGAATCAACTCAAAACATTAAATAGATAAAAAGATATAAGCAAAAGAAATTTTGAATATTTTCTGTTAACTAAAACAAAATAGAAAATAGAAAATTAAACTAACGGACGGCTATGGCTACGTGGCAGGTGGTGATTGGCCGGGAGGGTGTGCGAGCGAGTGTTTGCGGGCGGGCGACCGATCGGTAGAGAATACCGGTTCGGAAATTAATCCGATCTAATCTTAGGCGTCGGTTTGAGATCGGACGATCCAGGAAGGGGAAGGGGCTCACAGCGGTGGTCGGGTGGTGCTCCGGTGACGTTGACGGCGGCCGGTGGTCGAAGAGGGCGTCGGATGGTGAGGTCGGTGGGGCGAGGGGTGGACGGAGGCGACGAGCAGGAGTAGTGGGGAGCTCTGGTGGGGGCAGGAACTGCGGCGACGAGATGCGGCAGCCTTCCGACAAGGTAGGAGGGAGCTTTGGGGGGAAATGGAGAGCGGGGACTGGCCGGTATTTATAGGGCTGGAGGGGGAGCGAGGGGGAGTGAAGAGAGGCGAGATCTGCGGGGGAAAGAAACGACCGGCGACGAACGGCGAGAGGAGAGGGATGACCGAGCGGGTCTTCGGGTGGTCAGGGTGGGGTACGCCGCTCAGCGAGAGAGAGAGTGAGGTTTCCGCCTCGGTCGGCCGGCTCGAATTGATTTCGCTCTAAATGCCTGTGGGCCGGCCTGTTTAATTTTAAATCCGTTACCGTTTTTCTTTTAATGATTTCCAGCGACAATCAAAAGCTTTTAAAACATTCAAACTTTGGTTAAAAGTAGGAAATAAATATATCAAAATTAACAGAATAATAAATGCCATTTAGTGAACATTTTTATTCTGTCATTTGAATACTTTGAAAAAAAATATTTTTCAGAAATTGCCTATTTGTTTTTAAATCCTTTTTGCAAATATTTTCAAAATAACTCTTGGTTATTTTTGTTCAAATAAATCACCAATTAGTTCCTGGTGTGGATTGTCATGTTCCTCCCCTCTTATTTGAACTTTTTACCAAGATTTCAAATAGGTAAAAGCAACTTAGAGAAAAATAGAAAGGGCTTTCAGAAAGTCAGAAGAAGCATTTCAACTATTTCATATGTTCAAACAATGGTGATGATAGATGCATATCTATATATCATAACATTCCAAAATGAAATTTTGGGATGTTACAACCACTAGTTTCAAGAAAGGCAAGGGTAAGAAGAACTTCAAGAAGGGCGGCAAATCTGTTGCCGCGCCTGGTAAGCAAGTTGCCGGGAAGAAGAACAAGAATGGACCCAAACCTGAGACTGAGTGCTTTTATTACAAGGGTACCGGTCACTGGAAGTTGAACTGCACCAAGTACTTAGCGGATAAGAAGGTCGGAAAACGTTAAAGGTATATGTGATATACTTGTTATTGATGTGTACCTAACTAGCGCTCGTAGTAGCTCCTGGGTATTTTATACCGATGCAGTTGCTCACATTTGTAACTCCAAGCAGGAGCTGCAGAATAAGCGGATACTGGCCAAGGACGAGGTGACGATGCGCGTCGGGAATGGTTCCAAAGTCGATGTGATTGCCATTGGCACGCTACCTCTACATCTACCTTCGAGATTAGTTTTAAACCTTAATAATTGTTATTTAGTACCAGCTTTGAGCGTGAACATTGTATCTGGATCTCGCTTGATGCGAGATGGCTACTCATTTAAATCTGAGAATAATGGTTGTTCTATTTATATGAGAGAAATGTTTTATGGTCATGCCCCGCTCGTCAATGGTTTATTTTTGATGAATCTCGAACGTGATGTTACACATGTCCATAGTGTGAGTACCAAAAGATGTAAGGTTGATAACAATAGTACCACATACATGTGGCATTGTCGCCTTGGTCATATTGGTGTCAAACGCATGAAGAAGCTCCATGCTGATGGACTTTTGGAGTCTCTTGATTTTGAATCATTTGACACGTGCGAACCATGCCTCATGGGCAAGATTGTTGGGTAACGTAGTAGTAAATCAAAATTTTCCTACGTGTCACCAAGATCAATCTATGAAGAAACCAGAAAATGATCAAGGGGAGAGTGCATCTTCGTACCTTTGAAGATCGCAAAGCGGAAGCGTTACTAGAACGCGGTTGGTGGAGTCGTACTCGCAGCGATTCAGATCGCGGTCGATTCCGATCTAAGCGTCGAACAATGGCGCCTCCGGATTGAACACACGAGCAGCCCAGTGATGTCTCCTACACCTTGATCCATAAAGGAGGAAGGATAGGTTGAGGGAGAGCTCCGGCAGCACGATGACGTGGTGTCAGTGGAGCTACGTGGCACTCCGGCAGGGCTTCGCCAAGCACTCTGGAGATCGAGGGAGAGGAAGGGTAGGGCTGCGCCAAGAGAGAGAGATGAAGTCGTGTCTTGGCAGCCCCCAAAACCCCCACTATATATAGGAGGAGGGGAGGAGGGCGGGCTGTTCCCTAGGGTTCCCCTTAAGGGACCGGCGGCAGCCCCAGATCCCATCTGGCGCGGCGGCCAGAGGGAGAGAGGGAGGGGCAGCGCCCTAGGTGGGCCTTAGGCCCATCTGGACTAGGGTTTTCCCCCCTCTCCTCTTGTGCTGCACCTTGGGCCCTTGTGAGGGCGTGCACCAGCCCACCTAGGGGATGGTTCCCTCCCACTTGTGGCCCAAGCAGCCCTCTGGTGCCGGTGGCCCCACTTGGTGAACCCCCGAAACCCTTCCGATGGTCCCAATATGTTACCGGTGATGCCCGAAACACTTCGGCTAACCAAATCCTCACTTCTTATATATTATTCTTTACCTCCGGACCATTCCGGAACTCCTCGTGACGTCCGAGATCTCATCCGGCACTCCTAACAACCTTAGGTAACCACCTACACTATTTCCCTATAACCCTAGCGTCATCGAACCTTAAGTGTGTAGACCCTACGGGTTCGGGAGGGATGTAGACATGACCGAGACACCTCTCTGGTCAATAACCAACAGCGGGATCTGGATACCCATGTTGTCTCCCACATGCTCCACGATGATCTCATCGGATGAACCACGATGTAGGGGATTCAATCAATCCCGTATACAATTCCCTTTGTCTACTGGTATGATACTTGCCTGAGATTCGATCGTCGGTATCCCTATACCTTGTTCAATCTCGTTACCGGCAAGTCTCTTTACTCGTTCCGTAACACATCATCCCGTGGATAACTCCTTAGTCATATTGATCTCTTTACGATGATGTCTTACCGAGTGGTCCCAGAGATACCTCTCCGTCATACAGAGTGACAAATCCTAGTCTCGATTCGTGCCAACCCAACAGACACTTACGGAGATACCTATAGTGCACCTTTATATCCACCCAGTTACGTTGTGACATTTGGCACACCCAAAGAATTCCTATGGTATCCGGGAGTTGCACAATCTCATGGTCTAAGGAAACGATACTTGACATTAGAAAATCTTTAGCACATGAACTACACGATCTTGTGCTATGCTTAGGATTGGGTATTGTCCATCACATCATTCTCCTAATGATGTGATCCCGTTATCAATGACATCCAATGTCCATGTTCATGAAACCGTGACCATCTATTGGTCAATGAGCTAGGCAACTAGAGGCTCAGTAGGGACATGTTGTGGTCTATGTATTCACACATGCTTTACGGTTTCTGGTTAATACAATTATGGCATGAACAATAGGCAATTATCATGAACAAGGAAATACAATAATAACCATTTTATTATTGCCTCTAGGGCATATTTCCAACAATATACCACTTGCACTAGAGTTACTAATCTAGTTACATTGTGATGAATCGAACACCCATAGAGTTCTGGTGTTGATCATGCTTTCCTCGTGAGAGAGGTTTAGTCAACGGATCTGCGACATTTGAATCCGTATGTACTTTACAAATATCTATATCTCCTTCCTGGATTTAATCACGAATGGAGTTGAAGCGGCGCTTGATGTGTCTTGTCTTCTTGTGAAACCTGGGCTCCTTCGCAAGGGAAATAGCTTTAGTGTTGTCACAGAATAGAGTCATCGGGACGGACGCACTGGGAATCACTCCTTGGTCGGTGATGAACTCCTTCATCCAGACTCCTTCCTTTGCTGCTTCCAAAGCAGCTATGTACTCCGCTTCACATGTAGATGCCGCCACAACGCTTTGCTTGCTACTGCACCAGCTGACTGCCCCTCCGTTCAAAATATACATGTGTCCGGTTTGCAACTTGGAGTCGTCCGGATCTGTGTCAAGGCTAGCATCAACGTAACCCTTTACGATGAGCTCTTCGGCACCTCCATATACGAGAAACATGTCCTTGGTCCTTTTCAGGTACTTCACGATATTCCTGACCGCTGTCCAGCGTTCCGCTCCGGGATCACTTTGGTACCTCCCTACCAAAGTTATGGCAAGGTTCACATCAGATCTGGCACACAACATGGCATGCATAATAGAGACTAAGGCTGAAGCATATGGGATGACACTCATCTTTTCACTATCCTCTGCCGTGGTTGGGCATTGAGTCGTACTCACTCTCACACCCTATAACACAGGCAAGAACCCCTTCTTGGACTGATCGATATTGAACTTCTTCAATATCTTGTCAAGGTATGTGCTTTGCGAAAGACCAATGATGCATTTCAATCTATCTCTATAGATCTTGATGCCTAATATGTAAGCAGCTTTGCCAAGGTCCTTCATTGAAAAACACTTATTCAAGTAGGCCTTTATGCTTTCCAAAAGTTCTATATCATTTCCCATCAACAATATGTCATCCACATATAATATGAGAAATTCTACAGAGCTCCCACTCACTTTCTTGTAAATACAGGGTTCTCCATAAACCTGTATAAATCCAAACGCTTTAATCACCTCATTAAAGCGAATGTTCCAACTCCGAGATGCTTGCACCAGCCCATAGATGGAGCGCTAGAGTGTGCATACTTTGTTAGTATCTTTAGGATCGACAAAACCTTCTGACTGCGTCGTATATACTTCTTCCTTAAGGAAACCATTAAGGAATGTTGTTTTGACATCCATTTGCCAGATCTCATAATCATAAAATGCTGCAATTGCTAACATGATTCGCACGGACTTCAACATCACTAAGGGAAAAAAGTCTCATCGTAGTCAACTCCTTGAACTTGTCGATAACCCTTAGCGACAAGACGAGCCTTATAGACGGTCACATTACCATCTGCGTCAGTCTTCTTCTTTAAGATCCATTTATTTTATATGGCTTGCCGGTCATCGGGCACGTCCACCAAAGTCCATAGTTTTTTCTCATACATGGATCCTATCTCGGATTTCATGGCTTCAAGCCATTTGTTGGAATCCGGGCCCGCCATTGCTTCTTCATAGTACGAAGGTTCACTGTTGTGCAACAACATGATCTCTAGCACAGGGTTGCCGTACCACTCTGGCACAGAACGTGTCCTTATGGGACTTCGAGGTTCAATAGCACCTTGATCTGAAGTTTCATGATCATCATCATTAACTTCCTCTCCAGCCGGTGCAGGCTCCACAGAAACAAATTCCGTGCTGCACTACTCACTGGTTCAAGTGGCGGTACAGTTACCTCATCAAGTTCTATTTTCCTCCCACTTACTTCTTTCGAGAGAAACTCTGTCTCGAGAAAGGATCCGTTCTTGGCAACAATGACTTTACCTTCGGATCTGAAGTAGAAGTTATTCCCAATAGTCTCTTTGGGATATCCTATGAAGACGCACTTTTCCGCTTTGAGTTCGAGCTTCATAGGTTGAAGTTTCTTCACATAAGCATCGCATCCCCAAACTTTTAAAAACGACACCTTAGGTTTCATTCCAAACCATAATTCATACGGTGTCGTATTAAAAGACTTTGACGGTGCCCTATTTAAATTGAATGCGGAAGTCTCTAATGCATATCCCCAAAATGATAGTGGTAAGTCAGTAAGAGACATCATAGATCACACCATATCCAATAGCGTGCGACTACGACGTTCAGACACACCATTTCGCTGAGGTGTGCTAGGCGGCGTGAGTTGTGAAACAATTCCACATTTCCTTAGGTGCATGCCAAACTCGTGACACAAATATTCTCCGCAATGATCAGATCATAGGCACTTTATTTTCCTGTCATGTTGATTCTCTACCTCACTCTGAAATTCCTTGAACTTTTCAAAGGTTTCAGACTTGTGTTTCATTAAGTAGACATACCCATATCTGCTCAAGTCGTTAGTGGGGGTGAGAACATAAGGTAGCCACCGCGAGCCTCGACGCTCATTGGACCGCATACATCGGTATGTATTATCTCTAATAAGTCAGTCGCTTGCTCCATTGTTCTGGAGAACGGAGTGTTGAGGCTCGCGAAACAATGGAGCGAGTGACTGACTTATTGGACATAATACATACCGATGTATGCGGTCCAATGAGCGTCGAGGCTCGCGGTGGCTACCATTATGTTCTCACCCTCACTGATGACTTGAGCAGATACGGGTATGTCTACTTAATGAAACACAAGTCTGAAACCTTTGAAAAGTTCAAGGAATTTCAGAGTGAGGTAGAGAATCAACATGACAGCAAAATAAAGTGCCTACGATCTGATCGTGGCGGAGAATATTTGAGTCACGAGTTTGGCATGCCCCTAAGGAAATGTGGAATTGTTTCACAACTCATGCCGCCTAGCACACCTCAGCTAAATAGTGTGTCTAAACGTTGTAATCGCACTCTATTGGATATGGTGTGATCTATGATGTCTCTTACCGACTTACCACTATCATTTTGGGGATATGCATTAGAGATTGCCGCATTCACTTTAAATAGGGCACCGTCAAAGTCCGTTGAGATGACACCGTATGAATTATGGTTTGGAAAGAAACCTAAGCTGTCATTTCTAAAAGTTTGGGGATGCGATGCTTATGTGAAGAAACTTCAACCTGAGAAGCTCGAACCCAAAGTGGAAAAGTGTGTCTTCATAGGATACCCCAAACAAATTTTTGGGTACACCTTCTACCTAAGATCCGAAGGCAAAGTCTTTGTTGCCAAGAATGGATCCTTTCTAGAGAAAGAGTTTCTCTTGAAAGAAGTAAGTGGGAGGAAAATAAAACTTTGTGAGGTAATTGTACGTACACTCGAACCGGAGAGTAGCGCAGCACAGGAAGTTGTTTCTGTGGAGCATGCACCGGCTAGAGATGAAGTTAATGATGATGATCATGAAACTTCAGATAAAGGTTCTATTGAACGTCGATGGTACACAAGGACACGTTCCGCACCAGAGTGGTACGACAACCCTATCCTGGAGATCATGTTGATGGACACAAGTGAACCTTCGAACTATGAAGAAGCAATGGCGGGCCCAAATTCCAACAAATTGTTTGAAGCCATGAAATCCGAGATAGGATCCGTGTATGAGAACAAAGTATGGACTTTGGTGGACTTGCCCGATGATCGGCGAGCCAAAGAAAATAAATGGATCTTCAAGAAGAAGACTGACGCGGATGGTAATGTAACCGTCTCTAAAGCTCGGCTTGTCGCTAAGGGTTATCAACAAGTTTAAGGAGTTGACTACGATGAGACTTTCTCAGCTGTAGCGATGTTGAAGTTCATCCGAATAATGTTAGCGATTGCCGCATCTTATTATTATGAGATCTGGCAAATGGACGTCAAAACAGCATTCCTTAATGGCTTCCTGAAGGAAGAACTCTATATGATGTAGCCAGAAGGTTTTGTCAATCCTAAGGGCACTAACAAAGTGTGCAAGCTCCAGCGCTCCATCTATGGGCTGGTGCAAGCATCTTTGAGTTGGAACATTCTCTTTAATGAGGTGATTAAAGCGTTTGGATTTATACAGGTTTATGAAGATCCTGTATTTACAAGAAAGTGAGTGGGAGGTCTGTAGCATTTCTCATATTATATGTGGATGACATATTGTTGATGGGAAATGATATAGAACTTTTGGAAAGCATAAAGGCCTTCTTGAATAAGAGTTTTTCAATGAAGGACCTTGGAGAATCTGATTACATATTAGGCATTAAGATCTATAGAGATATATCGAAACACCTCATTGTTCTTTCGCAAAGCACATACCTCGTCTTGATATTGAAGAAGTTCAATATGGATCAGTCCAAGAAGGGGTTGTTGCCTGTGTTACAGGGTGTGAGATTGAGTACGACTCAATGCCCGACCACGGCAGAGGATAGAGAAAAGATGAGTGTCATCCCCTATGCTTCATCCATAGGCTCTATTATGTTTGCCATGTTGTGTACCAGACCTGATGTGAACCTTGCCATAAGTTTGGTCGGAAGGTACCAAAGTGATCCTGGAGCGGAACACTGGACAGCGGTCAAGAATATCCCGAAGTACCTGAAAAGGACCAAGGACATGTTTCTCATATATGGAGGTGCCGAAGAGCTCAGCGTAAAGGGTTACGTCAATGCTAGCTTCGACACAGATCCGGACGACTCCAAGTCAGCTGGTGCAGCAGCAAGCAAAGCGTCATGGCAGCATCTACATGTGAAGCGGAGTACATAGCTGCTTCGGAAGCAGCAAAGGAAAGAGTCTGGATGAAGGAGTTCATAATCGACCTAGGAGTGATTCCCAGTGCGTCGTGCCCGATGGCTCTATTCTATGACAACACTAGAGCTATTGCCCTTGCGAAGGAGCCCAGGTTTTTCACAAGAAGACAAGACACGTCAAGCGCCGCTTCAACTCCATTCGTGATTAAATCCAGGAAGGAGATATAGATATTTGTAAAGTACATACGGATTCAAAGGTCGCAGATCCGTTGACTAAACCTCTCTCACGAGGAAAACATGATTAACACCAGAACTCTATGGGTGTTCGATTCATCACAATGTAACTAGATTAGTAACTCTAGTACAAGTGGGATATTGTTGGAAATATGCCCCAGAGGCAATAATAAAATGGTTATTATTGTATTTCCTTATTCATGATAATTTTCTATTGTTCATGCTATAATTGTATTAATCAGAAACCGTAATGCATGTGTGAATACATAGACCACAACATGTCTCTAGTGAGCCTCTAGTTGACTAGCTCGTTGATCAATAGATAGTCACGGGTTCATGACCATGGACATATTATGTCATTAATAAAGGGATGACATCATTAGGAGAATGATGTGATGGACAAGACCCAATTCTAAGCATATCACAAGATCGTGTAGTTCGTCTGTTAAAGCGTTTCTATTGTCAAGTATCGTTTCCTTAGACCATGAGATTGTGCAACTGCCGGATACCGTAGGAATGCTTTGGGTGTGCGAAACGTTACAACGTAATTGAGTGGCTATAAAGGTGCACTACAGGTATCTCTGAAAGTGTCTGTTGGGTTGGCACGAATCGAGACTGGGATTTGTCGCTCCATGTGACGGAGAGGTATCTCTGGGCCCACTCGGTAAGACATCATCATAATGAGCTCAATGTGACTAAGGAGTTAGCCACGGTATGATGTGTTAGGGAACAAGTAAAGAGACTTGCCGGTAATGAGATTGACGCTAGGGTCTACACACTTAAGGTTAGATGACACTAGGGTTGTAGGAAAATAGTGTACATGGTTATCGAAGGATTTTCGGAGTCCCGGATGAGATCCCAGACATCACGAGGAGTTCCGGAATGGTCTGGAGGTAAATATTGATATATAGGAAGTGAGGATTTGGTCACCGGAATTGTTCCGGGCATCATCTGTAACGTATCGGGACCACCGAAAGGGTTCCGGGGGTCCACCGGCCCCAGAGGGCTGCATGGCCCACAAGTGGGTGGGAACCAGCCCCTGAGTGGGATGGTGCGCCCCCCACAAGGGCCCAAGGCGCAGCAAGGGGGGACAGGGGGCAAACCCTAGGTCCAGATGGGCCTTAGGCCCACCTAGGGCGCCGGCCTCCCTCCCCCCTCTCTGGCCGCTGCCCAACCCCATCTAGGGGCTGCCGCACCACCTAGGGTGGGAGCCCTAGGGGTGGGCGCCCTCCTCCCTCTCCTATTATATATAGTGGTGGGTTTTCGGGCTGCCATACACACGAGTTCTCTCTCTCTCGCCGCAGCCCTACCTCTCCCTCGCCTCGTCCTCCGTAGTGCTTGGTGAAGCTCTGCCGGAGCACCACGTAGCTCCACCGCCACCACGCCGTCGTGGTGCTGAAGCTCTCCCTCAACCTCTACTTCCTCCTTGCTGGATCAAGGCGTAGGAGATGTCATCGGGCTGCACGTATGTTCAACACGGAGGCGCCGTTGTTCGGCACTTAGATCGGAATCGACCGCGATTTGAATCGCTAGGAGTACGACTCCACCAACCGCGTTCTTGTAACGCTTCCTCTTAGCGATCTTCAAAGGTATGAAGATGCACTCTCCCCTTACTCGTTGCTGGTTTCTCCATAGATTGATCTTGGTGGTCATAGGAATTTTTTTGATTTACTACAACGTTCCCCAACACAAGGAAATATAATAATAAACACTTTATTTATTGCCTCTAGGGCATATTTCCAACACGGCTTCCTCTACCTGATGGTAGAGTAGTCAACGGGGATGCCAGCGAGCCTTCGGCGACCACCACGGTAATCGCAGATATGGCGGGGCTGCGGCGAGCACGAGGCTACGACGAGTGTGGGGCGAGGCAAGGACGGCTAGCCAAACTAGCGCGCACACGCGAGAGGGGTCCCGACCCGAAGAGGGAGGGTGCATCTCTTCTCCAAAGATCTTCTTCAGGGACCCACGCGGGGCAGGGAGAGCACGGGCAAGGCAAGAGCATGGCATGGGCTACGGAGACCTACTGGCGATAAGCAATGGCGGGGAAGACGGCGGAGGTTACCTATCTACCTGATGGCAAGACGGAGATGAAGGGAAGGCACGGAAGCGATGGCGGTGATGCGAAGAACTCCGACATGCTCTTGTCCAGGAAGAAGAGGAAGAAGAACCTTGGGGTTGCACTGATCCTGAGGTCCTGGCGCTCCCTTGGTCGACGAGGAAGAAGAGAGCGAAGCAGGGGTCCTTCCCGCTTCACCAGCACGACGGAGAAGGGCCGAGGAGGTCACCCCATGCTCGAGCAAAAGCTCGGCCGGAGCACCGGGAGCATGGTGACGGAGGGAGCTTGGAGAAGCTTACCTGGCGTCGGCGAGGCGAGGGAAAGGAGGGTATGGGACGGCTAGGGCTAGGGCTACGCGAGGGGCACGCTAAATAGGTGCTAGGGATGAGTGTCGGTTGTAAAATCACCAAGTACGGTGACGTGGCTCTCTGGATGGAGAGTCATACAGGCTGAAGACGACACGAATGCGGGGAAAGGCCGGCTGCTCTGCTGCTGCATGCTGGGCCGCTGCGGGAGGTCGCTGTTGGGCCATGAAGCAAAGAGGAGGCCCACTCGCTGCTCTCTCTCTTCCCTCTAGGAAACCCTAATGGTTTTTCCATTTAAAATAAAATAGAAACTATCATTTAAATACCAGGAAGTTTTAAAGAGAGTTTGAGGGAAAATAAAATACTTTTACAATCATAAAAATCAGCACTATTTTATAAAAATGGTTTGGACATTTTTATAGCAAACAAAATAAATCACATATATTTATATTGGGCTTTGTTTTGCAAAGACTAAAAAGACAAATAACTTCCAACATGATTGAGAGATACTCAACAAATTAATCTTATCAGATTATTTAGAAGTAGAGCAACATTTTAGTATGAGATAACAACAAGCAACTGAAACACCACATGTTGCATTTTTTAAATAAGAGAGCTGGGCATAGTTTTGAGAATTAAGGAGAGGCTTTCACAACATAGTTGCACACCAACACCACAACACACACACACACTCACATCCCACTTCACAAGCATGACAAGCCAAGGATGATGCAATTATGAAATGATGATTATGATGCCATGATGCAAAATGTCATGAAGGAAATTGTTATTAGTCCAACCACATCATGACATTCATAGAAGGTTCACACATGAAAATATTACAAAGGTGGAAAGGTAAAGCACTTGGGCTGTTAGACTTTATAATGGGAGACACGTTGGATCAATGTGAGTACTTTACAGATTACCGCTTATCTCAAAAAGGGAAACACTTATGGGATCAAATTACAATATTGCTTTGGTTTGCTTGGGATACATGCTTGCAATGTGATGATACTTGCTGCTCTAAGATAGAGGCTCCACACCTCCCTTTTGAATGTTTATTTAATGATAATGAAACCTTGGCTTCTTATTCTAATGTTATATATGATTACTATTATGTGGAAAGACTAGAAGAATTTGTTGCTTTTAAGGATGCTTTTGAACTTGCCTCTTCTATTGAAAAGTGTGATGATGTTTCTTATGTTGGAAATATGCCCTAGAGGCAATAATAAAATGGTCATTATTGTATTTCCTTGTTCATGATAATTGTCTATTGTTCATGCTATAATTGTATTAACCGGAAACCATAATGCATGTGTGAATACATAGACCATAACATGTCCCTAGTGAGCCTCTAATTGGCTAGCTCGTTGATCGATAGATGGTCACAGTTTCATGACCATGGACATTGGATGTCGTTGATAACGGGATCACATCATTAGGTGAATGATGTGATGGCCAAGACCCAATCCTAAGCATAGCACAAGATCGTGTACTTCATCTGCTAAAGCTTTTCTAATGTCGAGTGTCGTTTCCTTAGACCATGAGATTTTGCAACTCCCGGATACCATAGGAATCCTTTGGGTGTGCCAAACGTCACAACGTAACTGGGTGGCTATAAATGTGCACTACAGGTATCTCCGAAAGTGTCTGTTGGGTTGGCACGGATCGAGACTGGGATTTGTCACTCCGTGTGACGGAGAGGTATCTATGGGCCCACTCGGTAAGACAACATCATAATGAGCTCACTCTGACTAAGGAGTTAGCCACGGGATGTTGTGTTACAGAAGGAGTAAAGAGACTTGCCGGTAACAAGATTGAACAAGGTACAGGGTACCGACGATCGAATCTCGGGCAAGTGTCATACCGGTAGACAAAAGGAATTGTATACAGGATTGATTGAATCCTGAACATCGTTGTTCATCCGATGAGATCATCATGGAGCATGTGGGAGCCAACATGGGTATCCAGATCCCGCTGTTGCTTATTGACCAGAGAGGAGTATCGGTCATGTCTGTGTGTTTGCCAAACCCGGAGGGTCTACACACTTAAGGTTCAATGACGCTAGGGTTATAGGGAAATTGTGTACGTGATTACCGAAGGTTTTTCGGAGTCCCAGATGAGATCTCGGACGTCACGAGGAGTTCCGGAATCGTCCGGAGGTAAAGATTCATATATAGGAAGTGAGGTTTTGGTCACCGGAAGTGTTTCGGGCATCACTGGTAACGTACCGGGACCACCGGAACGGTTCCGGGGGTCCACCATGTGGGGCCATTGGCACCAGAGGGCTGCATGGGACAAGAGTGGGAGGGAACCAGCCCCTAGGTGGGCTGGTGCGCCTCCCACCTCAGCCCAAGGCGCAGCAAAGGGTGGGAGGTGGGCAAACCCTAGCGCAGATGGGCCTTAGGCCCACCTCGGGCGCCGCCCCTCCCTCTCCCTGTCTGGCCACCACACCAAGTGCCATCTGGGGCTACCGCCAGCCCTAGGGGGACCCTAGGGGCTTCGCCCCCTCCTCCCCTCCTCCTATATATAGTGGATCCCTTGGGGCTGCCGGGGACACGCATATCTCTCTCTCTCTCTCGGCGCAGCCCTACCTCTCCACCTCCTCGTCCTCCGTAGTGCTTGGCAAAGCCCTGCCGGAGTACCACACAGCTCCACCGTCACCATGTTGTCGTGCTGCCGGTTCTCTCCCTCAACCTTTCCTTCCTCCTTGCTGGATCAAGGCGTAGGAGATGTCACCGGGCTGCACGTGTGTTGAACGCGGAGGTGCCATTGTTCGGCGCTTAAATCAGAATCCATGGCGATCTCAACCACTGCGAGTATGACTCCACCAACCGCGTTCTAGTAACGCTTCCGCTTTGCGATCTTCAAAGATATGAAGGCGCACTCTCCCCTTACTCGTTGCTGGTTTCTCCATAGATTGATCTTGGTGGTCGTAGGATCTTCTTTGATTTACTACTAGGTTCCCCAACAGTGGCATCATGAGCTAGGTCTATGCGTAAAATCTATGCACAAGTAGAACACAAGTTGTTGTGGGCGTCGATCTTGTTAATATGCTTGCCGTTACTAGGCTTATCTTTATTCGGCGGTACTGTGGGATGAAGCGGCCCGGACCAACTTTACAAGTACGCTTACTTGAGACTGGTTCCACCGCCTGACATGCACTAGTTGCATAAGGTAGCTTGTTGGTGTCTGTCTCTCCCACTCTAGTTGGATTGGATTCGATGAAAAGGGTCCTTATGAAGGGTAAATAGCAATTGGCATATCACGTTGTGGTTTCGGCGTAGGTAAGAAACGTTCTTCCTAGAAACCTCTAGCAGCCACGTAAAACTTGCAACAACAAATTAGAGGACGTCTAACTTGTTTTTGCAACATATGTCTTGTGATGTGATATGGCCAAAGAATGTTATGTCATCAATTGTCATGTATGGGATTGATCATGTTCTTGTAATAGGATTCACGACTTGCATGTCGATGAGTATGACAACCAGAAGGAGCCATCGGAGTTGTCTTAATTTATTGTATGACCTGCGTGTCAATCAAGATCGTTATGTACTTACTTTACTTTATTGCTAAATGTTAGCCATAGTAGTACAAGTAATAGTTGGCGAGACAACTTCATGGACACGCGATGATGGAGATCATGGTGTCGTGCCGATGATAGAGATGATCATGGTGCCCCAAAGATGGAGATCAAAGGAGCAAGATGATATTGGCCATATCATGTTACTATATTGATTGCATGTGATGTTTATCATATTTACATCTTATTTGCTTAGAACGACGGTAGCTAAATAAGATGATCTCTCAATAAAAAAATTCAAGAAATGTGTTCACCCTAACTGTGCACTGTTGCTAAGGATCGTTGTTCCGAAGCACCACATGATGATCGGGTGTGATCACTACTAGGAAAAAGGCTAGTAGTAGCACTGGAAAACTGCCTACTAGTAGCGCTGGTTACCGCGCTACTGCTATCATGCTACAGCTAAATGTTAGTAGTAGCGCGGGTGTACCCGCACTACTACTAACCTAACTACTAGTAGCGCTCACTTATTTGCCACACTACTACTAACCTAACTACTAGTAGCGCTCACTTATTTCCCACGCTACTGCTAACAATTTAGGAATTAAAAAAATAAAGGTTAGATGTAGTATTCATGGATTCCAATACGTCCGCTGCAAACCAAACCAACATCACAGAACATTCTCAAGATTCCATATAACATCAGACACACAACCATCATCGAAAGGTGGGTACCTTCCCTGTTGTTCCATCACCAACCTAAACAGACCACTTCCCTAGATGTATCTACCAAGGCTTGGAGCTTAGACGCCGGTGGACCCAAATCCGCATCCCCCCGGACGGTGGCATCGAGGTCCTCCACCTCGGCGACCTCCAGCGTCGAAATCACCTGGACATTCATCTACGCGATGTGGCCACCGGGCTTCACGGAGAAGTCCGCCTCCAAGTGGTTGAAGAGCACAACACCCACCGGCTGCGCTAGTCAGCATCGATCACCCCTGCGCCCACGTCGAGAAAGTAAAAACTTGTTAGTACGAAAATTCCATCAGTTCAACCAAATAGTATATTCCAATTCACAAGACCCATTAAGTTAGGATTCCTTCTCATCTACTCCCTCCGTCCCATAATATAAGAACGTTTTTGACACGACCCAGTGTCAAAAACATTCTTATATTATGGGACAGAGGGAGTAGCAATTAAAAGGGGCTCATGCTGAAAATATATGCTTAATTTCTCACTGGCTATTCAAACTAAATGGTCGAAGAACACACATGGTTACCATGGATACCAGTCTAGATTAGTACTTACAGATATCTTCTTACATTCTTAGATAAGCGATACAGTTAAAAGATAAACATGCATAATCTTTTTTTTTGAGAATATAAATACGTATGTGAAAACACCAACTCTTTACATAAAAAAAGATGGAGCATTCAGATATTCAATCATTATGAGGCACTCACCGTCTTGAGAATGCTGACTCGATCTTAGAATTGATCCATAGCTCACTCATTCTCATGTTCATCTATCTCATGTGAAGAATAAGCTGGTGCTCATATTCCACCTTCTTCAATGCCATCAAAGAGAGCAGTTCTGGTGCTTCGGTGGCTATGAAAAGTGCAGAGAATAGTTATATAAGAATGCATATAGGTTTTACAAGTGCAAAAACGTCTTATATCTATTCTGTTTTATTTCTACAAATGTACATAAAGAATCGATTCAGTCTTTCCTTTGGAGTATTTAAGAAAATCCCGTTTAATTCTTATAAGGAGGTCCACAACAATCAAACGGGGAGGTGCTGACTTCCAATTTTAAAATATATACACCATGGCTGCTTCATATGTTCAAATGAAATGGTTGCCGAAAAAGGATCTCACCTTGTTCCAACAGTACATGTGGTGATCTTAAAAAATTACATGAAGCTATGTTGAATCTAGACCGCGCATAACTAGTTTTGGTATCTTGGTAACACACTAATTCTAGAAGAAGAAGTCAGAAGCATGTATCCATCTAACATCCAAACTTATCAGGACATCAGGATGTTTTAGTTCAAACAATAAATGAACAGGCAACATAATACGCTTTTTTCTAGACATAAAATCTCTATTTATTATGTTATCACTAAAACAGTAGGAAAAATGTGCATCTATGCTTAACTGACCATCAGCTATACTTTTCTACAAACAAATAGATGGACAATCAACTATACTTTTCTACAAACAAAACCTCTTGTAGAGGCTCTGAAAAGGCAAGACCGAACACATGAAAACTAACAGAAGTAGATAAAATGTGCACCTACTAACATTCTTCTCATGAGAAGTTTTAGGAATTCAAGGACGAATCACAGATGAACAAACGACATGCTTATCTGCAAAGAAAAAACACTAGTACTAGAGGTCCCCTGCAGACTACTTTCTTCTAGAGACCTGTGATTTTCCAAAACGAAATGAAAATAGAGGAGAAGTTCTGTATTCAATTTCATATTCACAATGCCATCTATGTTGAACTAGTATTGGAATCTAGGTAACACAATAATTCTAGAAGAAGTAGACAGAAATATGCATGAACCATCTAACATCCAAACATACATCAGGAGCACTTGATATGATGATTCTTTAGTACAAATAATAGATGACCAGCTACCGATATGCTTTTCTGAGACATGCTAAGTCTGAATCCCAGGAGACAACAGCAGCCGAGATAAGATTCGGCGTGACTCACTATGGTTCTAAAAGCTTGTGGCATAATGCACAATTGGAAATCATAGTACTGAATCGAGAACACCGCAAGCAAACCGCTAGCAGTCCTGAATTGCTAGTCCGGGAAGCAAGTTACGAGGCCACAAAAAAGTTGGATCCCAGGAGGCACACTAGCAGTCCAAAGCATATTACTCCATGAACTGCTGTTATTATAAAAGCTTGTAGCATCATGCATGATTGCCATTCACGGTGCAAACTATGCACTTGTTTAGTCGATTCTGAATATTGTACATATATTAATACTAAACCACTAGCAGCCTCTATTGAATCATAAACACAGGAACACCTATGATAGGACCCAGAACCAATCTAGCACAATCGCGTTACAAAACTGAACCAATCAACAAATCAAATGTGGGATCTAGGTAAGCCAGAGTGAGAGGGGACACAGGATTGGATCAGTCACCTTCCTCGCTACCCCAACGCGGCACCTGGCCCTCCCATCCCGCCTTCCTCCTCAGAACACCTTCACCCACGATAGAAAAAAAGGGTCAGAATCCTCCACTGCGCAAAAAGAAGGACCACCGACAGGCGGGTGTGGAGAAGCGGGCCCATGCCTTGCACCGAGCAGCGACGACGGTGGAGGCCACCGGCGCAGAGAGGGCCGAGGCCATCCGCCGGGGGCGAGAGCTGCAGCGCCCGGAGCAGCAGGAGGAGGGGGGCGAGGGTGATATGGACAAAGGTGCAGGCCTTGAGGCACGGATCAGATGGATGGGAGGGAGGGGCGGAGCTTGAGGAGCTTGGGGGCGTGTTGCGCACGGCCGGAGATCGGCGAAACCGGCTGGTGTGGGTGGTGGCGGCGGCGGCGAGGAGATCGTGGGGGAGAGGAGGTTGACCGAGGGGGTGGGGCTGAGGGTCATCAGAGAGAGAGAGTTATTTTTTACGGAGGGGGCTCAATTTAGCAATAGCGCTCGTTGGAGGAAAGCGCTATTGCTAAGTAAATAGCACTAGCGCTTTTGATGTATGAGCGCTACTAGTATACGTAGCCTGCCAGCAACGACCTGACAATTATAGTAGTAGCGTGTTTTACAAGTACAGTGCTACTGCTATATGAATAGTAGCAGCGCTCTTTCAGTCCAATCGCTACTGCTAAATAGTTGGAGCGCTGCCCTTAAAAGGGCTACTGATAAGCTCCTGTGTATAAGGTTTTCCCTAGTAGTGATAGGTTCTAAGGCTCACATACAACGGGTGTAAGCCAAATTTACACACGCGATACACTTAGGTTGACTTGACGAGCCTAGCATGTACAGACATGGCCTCGGAACACGGAAGACCGAAAGGTCGAACATGAGTCGTATAGAAGATACGATCAACATGGAGATGTTCACCATGGTTGACTAGTCCGTCTCATACGATACAGACACGGGCTAGTCGACGTGGATCATGTGACACTTGGATGACTAGACAAATGTCTAAGTGGGAGTTCATTAAATAATTTGATTATGTGAACCTAACTATCATGAACTTAGTCTAAAATTGTCTTTACAATCTATATTGTAGATCCAATGGCGAACGCTAATGTCACCCTCAACTTCAACGCGTTCCTAGAGAAAACCAAGCTGAAAGATGATGGAAGCAACTATGTAGACTGGGTCCGTAGCTTGAGGATCATTCTCATAGCTTCCAAAAGATTGTATGTGCTTGATGCACCTCTAGGTGACAAACCCATTCTCCCAGAGGAACAAGATGTTATGAACGATTGGCAAACGCATTGTGATGATTACTCCCTAGTTAAGTGCGGCATGCTTTACAGTTTAGAACCGGGGCTCCAAAAGTGTTTTGAGCAACACGAAGCATATGAGATGTTCCAAGAGCTAAAACTGGTTTTCCAAGCTCATGCCCAGGTCGAGAGATCTGATGTGTCCGACAAGTTCTTCAGTTGTAAGATGGAGGAAAATAGTTGTGTCAGTGAGCACATACTCAAAATGTCTGGGTTGCACAACCGCTTGACTCAGCTGGGACTTAATCTCTCGGATGACTCGGTCATTGATAGAATCCTCCAGTCGCTTCCACCTAGCTATAAGAGCTTTGTGATGAACTACAACATGCAGCGTATGGAGAAGTCCATTCCTGAGTTGTACTCGATGCTGAAATCAGCGGAGGTCGAAATAAAAAAGGAGCATCAAGTGTTGATGCTGAATAAGACCATGAGTTTCAAGAAAGGCAAGGGTAAGAAGAACTTCAAGAAGTACGGCAAAGTTGTTGCCGTGCCCAGTAACCAAGTTGCCGAGAAGAAGAATAAGAGTGGACCCAAGCCTGAGACTAAGTGCTTTTATTGCAAGGATACCGGTCACTCGAAGCGGAACTTCCCCAAGAACTTAGCGGATAAGAAGGTTGGCATGTGATATACTTGATATATGTGATATACTTGTTCTTGTGTACCTAACCAGCGCTCGTAGTAGCCTGGGTATTCGATACCGATGTAGTTGCTCACATTTGTAACTCCAAGCAGGAGTTGCGGAATAAGCGGAGACTGGCAAAGGATGAGGTGACGATGCGCATCGGGAATGGTTCCAAGTTCAATGTGATTGCCGTCAGAACTCTACCTTTACATCTACCTTCGGATTAGTTTTAAAGCTTAATAAATGTTATTTAGTACCAGCTTTGAGCATGAACATTGTATCTAGATCTCGCTTGATGCGAGATGGCTACTCATTTAAATCTGAGAATAACTTTTGTTCTATTTATATGATAGAAATGTTGTATGGTCATGCCACGCTGGTCAATCGATTATTTTTGATGAATCTCGAACATGATGTTACACATGTCCATATTGTGAGTACAAAAAGATGTAAGTTTGATAATGATAGTCCCACTTACATGTGGCACTGCCGCCTTGGTCATATTGGTGTCAAACGCACGAAGAAGCTCCATGCTGGTGGACTTTTGGAGTCTCTTGATTTTCAATCATTTGACACGTGCGAACCATGCCTCATGGGCAAGATGACCAACACTCCGTTCTCCGGAACAATGGAGCGAGCGACTGACTTATTGGACATAATACATACCGATGTATGCAGTCCAATGAGCGTCGAGGCTCGCGGTGGCTACCATTATGTTCTCACCCTCACAGATGACTTGAGCAGATACGGGTATGTCTACTTAATGAAACACAAGTTAGAAACCTTTGAAAAGTTCAAGGAATTTCAGAGTGAGGTAGAGAATCAACATGACAGGAAAATAAAGTGCCTACGATCTGATCGTGGAAGAGAATATTTAAGTCACGAGATTGACACGCACCTAAGGTAATGTGGAATTGTTCCACAACTCAATCCTCTTGGCACACCTCAGCGAAATGGTGTGTCTGAAAGTCGTAATCGCACTCTATTGGATATGGTGCGATCTATGATGTCTCTTACCGACTTATCGCTATCATTTTGGGGATATGCCTTAGAGACTGCCGCATTCACTTTAAATAGTGCACCGTCAAAGTCCGTTGAGACGACACTGTATGAATTATGGGTTGGAAAGAAACCTAAGATGTCGTTTCTAAAAGTTTGGGGATGTGATGCTTATGTGAAGAAACTTCTACCTCAGATCCGAAGGCAAGATCATTGTTGCCACGAATGGATCCTTTCTAGAGAAAGAGTTTCTCTCGAAAGTAGTAAGTGGGGGAAAATAGAACTTGATGGGGTAATTGTACCTCCACTCGAACTGAGGAGTAGCACAACATGGGAAGTTGTTTCTGTGGAGCCTGCACTGGCTGCAGAGGAAGTTAATGATGATGATCATGAAACTTCAGATCAAGTTGCTATTCGAAGGTCCACTAGGACACGTTCCGCACCAGAGTGGTACGACAACCCTATCCTAGAGATCAAGTTGTTGGACAACGGTTAACCTTTGAACTATGAAGAAGCGATGGCGGGCCGGATTCCAACAAATGGCTTGAAGCCATGAAATCTGAGATAGGATCCATGTATGAGAACAAAGTATGGACTTTTGTGGACTTGTCCGATGATCGGCGAGCCATAGAAAATCAATGGATATTTTAGAAGAAGACTAACGCGGATGGTAATGTGACCGTCTATAAGGCTTGGCTTGTCGCTAAGGGTTATCGACAAGTTCAAGGAGTTGACTATGATGAGACTTTCTCACCCATAGCGATGCTCAAGTCCGTCCAAATAATGTTAGCAATTGCTGGATTTTATGATTATGAGATCTGGCAAATGGACATGAAAACAGCATTCCTTAGTGGTTTCCTTAAGGAAGAATTTTATATGATGCAGCCGGAAGGTTTTGTCGATCCAAAAAAGCTAACAACATATGCAAGCTCCAGTGCTGCATCTATGGGTTGGTGCAAGCATCTCAGAGTTGGAACATTCGCTTTAATGAGGTGACTAAAGCGTTTGGATTTAAACAGGTTTATGGAGAACCCTGTATTTACAAGAAACTGAGTGGGAGCTCTGTAGCATTTCTCATATTATATGTGGATGACATTTTATTTATGGGAAATTATATAGAACTTTTGGAGAGGATAAAGGCCTATTTGAATAAATGTTTTTCAATGAAGAACCTTGGCAAAGCTGCTTACATATTAGGCATCAAGATCTATAGAGATAGATTGAAACGCCTCATTGGTCTTTCGAAAAGCACATACCTTGACAAGATATTGAAGAAGTTCAATATGGATCAATCCAAGAAGGGATTTTTGCCTGTGTTACAGGGTGTGAGATTGAGTACGACTCAATGCCCGACCACGACAGAGGATAGAGAAAAGATGAGTCTCATCCCCTATGCTTCCGCCATAGGCTCTATTATGTATGCCATGCTGTGTACCACACCTGATGTGAACCTTGCCATAAGTTTGGTAGGGAGGTACCAAAGTGATCTCGGAGCGGAACATTGGACATCGATCAAGAATATCCTGAAGTACCCAAAAAGAAACAAGGATATGTTTCTCGTATATGAAGGTGCCGAAGAGCTCGTCGTAAAAGCTTATGTCGATGCTAGCTTCGACATAGATCTTGATAACTCCAAGTCACAAACCGGATATATGTATATTTCGAACGGAGGGGCGGTCAGCTGGTGCAGCAGCAAGCAAAGCGGCATGGCGGCATCTACATGTGAAGAGGAGTACATAGTTGCTTCGGAAGCAGCAAAGGAAGGAGTCTGGTTGAAGGAGTTCATCACCGACCTAGGAGTAATTCCCAAAGCGTCGTGCCTGATGACTCTATTCTGTGACAACACTGGAGCTATTGCCCTTGCCAAGGAGGCTAGGTTTCACAAGAAGACAAGACACATCAAGCGCCGCTTCAACTCCATTCGTGATTACATTTAGGAGGGAGATATAGATATTTGTAAAGTACATACGGATTCGAATGTCACAGATCCTTTGACTAAACCTCTCTCCCGAGCAAAACATGATCAACACCAGAACTCTATGGGTGTTCGATTCATGACAATGTAACAAGATTATTGACTCTAGTGCAAGTGAGAGACTGTTGGAAATATGCCCTAGAGGCAATAATAAAATGGTTATTATTGTATTTCCTTGTTCATGATAATTGTCGATTGTTCATACTATAATTGTATTAACCGGAAACTGTAATGCATGTGTGAATACATAGACCACAACATGTCCCTAGTGAGCCTCTAGTTGGCTAGCTCGTTGATCAATAGATGGTCACGGTTTCATGCACATGGACATTGGATGTCATTGAGAACGGGATCACATCATTAGGAGAATGATGTGATGGACAAGACCCAATCCTAAGCATAGCACGAGATCGTGTAGTTCGTCTGCTAAAGCTTTTCTAATGTCAAGTGTCGTTTCCTTAGACCATGAGATTGTGCAACTCCCGGATACTTTAGGAATGCTTTGGGTGTGCCAAGCGTCATGACGGGACTAGGTGGCTATAAAGGTGCACTACGGGTATCTCCGAAAGTATCTGTCTGGTTGGCATGAATCGAGACTGGGATTTGTCACTCCGTGTGACGGAGAGGTATCTCTGGGCCCACTCGGTAAGCCATCATCATAATGAGCTCAATGTGACTAAGAAGTTAGCCACGGGATGATGTGTTACGGAATGATTAAAGAGACTTGCCAGTAACGAGATTGAACAAGGTATAGGGATACCGACGATCGAATCTGGGGAAAGTGTCATACCGGTAGACAAAAGGAATTGTATATGGGATTGGTTGAATCCCCGGCATCGTGGTTCATCCGATGAGATCATCATGGAGCATGTGGGAGCCAACATGGGTATCCAGATCCTGCTGTTGATTATTAACCGGAGAGGAGTCTCGGTATTGTCTACGGGTTTCCCGAACCCGTAGGGTCTAAACACTTAAGGTTCAATGACGCTAGGGTTATAGGGAAATTGTGTACGTGGTTATCGAATGTTGTTTGGACTCCCGGATGAGATCCTAGATGTCACGAGGAGTTCCGGAATGGTCCAGAGGTAAAGATTCATATATAGGAAATGAGGTTTTGGTCACCGGAAGTGTTTCGAGCATCACCGATAACGTATCGGGACCATCGGAAGGGTCCCGGGGGTCCATCATGTGGGGCCACCGGCACCAGAGGGCTGCGTGGGCCAAGAGTGGGAGGGAACCAACCCCTAGGTGGGCTGGTGCACCTCCCACCTCATCCCAAGGCGCAGCGAAGGGTGGGAGGTGGGCAAACCTTAGCGCAGATGGGCCTTAGGCCCACCTAGGACGCCGCCCCGCCCTCTCCCTCTCTGGCCGCTGCACCAGGTGCCATTTGGGGCTACCGCCAGCCCTAGGGGGGGACCCTAGGGGCTGCAACCCCTCCTCCCCTCCTCCTATATATAGTGGATCCCTTGGGGCTGCCGGGGACACGCATCTCTCTCTCTCTCTCGGCGCAGCCCTACTCCTCCCTTTCCTCGTTCTCCGTAGCGCTTGGCGAAGCCCTGCCGGAGTGCCACGTAGCTCCACCGTCACCATGCCATCGTGCTGCCGGAGCTCTCCCTCAACCTCTCCTTCCTCCTTGTTGGATCAAGGCGTAGGAGACATCATCGGGCTGCGCGTGTGTTGAACGCGGAGGCGCCGTTGTTCGCCGATTAGATCGGAATCCACCACGATCTGAATTGCTGCGAGTACGACTCCACCAACCGCGTTCTTGTAACGCTACCGCTTTGAGATATTCATAGGTATGAATATGCACTCTCCCCTTACTCGTTGCTGGTTTCTCCATAGATCTTCAAAGGTATGAAGATGCACTCTTCCCTTACTCGTTGCTGGTTTCTCCATAGATTGATCTTGGTGGTCGTAGGAATTTTTTTGATTTACTACTACGTTCCCCAACATCTTACAAATCTGAAAATATTTTCATAATGAAATATTTCTATGAGAATTGTGAATGCAACACAGATATTGTTGAATTTGTGAAGAGAATAACAGCTACCTTGGAAGAGACTAAAATTTTGCAGGAATCTATGGAAGAAGAAATTGCTGAAACTATGAGCTCATTAGATGAAGAAGATAAGGAGGAGAGCGAAGAACAAAAGGAGGAAGAGCGGACTTCTACCTGTGCCCAACTTCTAATGAGAGTAACTCTTCAAATATACATTGCTTAATTTCCCTTTGCACATACCGAAGGATGAATGCTATGATGATTGTTATGATCCCTTGGATTCATTTGAAATATCCCTTTTTGATGAACTTGATGCTTACTATGCTTGTGGCCATGATGCCAATATGAATTATGCTTATGAAGATGAACTTTCTATAGTTCCTTATGTTAAGCATGAAATTGTTACTATTGCACCCACATATGATAGTCCTGTTATCTTTTTGAATTCTCCCAACTACACTACATCGGAGAAGTTTGTACTTATTAAGGATTATATTGATGGGTTGCGTTTTACCACCACACATGATGATTTTGATGAATATAATACGCATATGCTTGTTGCTCCTACTTGCAATTATTATGAGAGAGGAACCACATCTTCACTTCTCTATGTTTCCAATATGATAAAATTGCAAGAAACTACTTATGCTATGTATTGGCCCTTACTTTGTGATGAATTGTTATTGTATGACATGCCAATGCATAGGAAGAGAGATAGGATTCGTTGTCACATGATATATGTATATCACCTTGTGCTCACTACTAAATTTCATATCATTGTTAATTAAAATTGGCTTTGATATACCTTGGGATCTAGGTGGATCAATTACTTGAGCACTATATGCCTAGCTTAATGGCTTTAAAGAAAGCGCTGCCAGGAAGACAACCCAGAACTTTTAGAGGGTCATTTATTTCTATTGTGTGATTTTAAGATAATTATAAACAAAAAAGGCGTGGAACCTAAAATCTTTTCAAAAAGAGAACTGAAAGTGAGAAAGACGAGCATCGTTGAAGTGGCGGCTAGCCTTGAACTTTGTACATGCCCATGGAAACTTTGTGAATATTGATTACATAAACTTTTCAACAAAAATGATTATCCTCTTGTATGAATCCATTGAATTATAAAAATAATGTGCCAAGAATTACCTTTAGGATGTTTAAATTGTGTGTTTGATATGTGCTGTGCAAAACCAGAAATTTTGGCTGTAGTGTTAGATTTTTCATATTTTACTGAAATGTCAAAAGTTTCTGAATTTTTTACATAGTAATTTTATGCAAGTTATTTCTTGTGTAATAATTTTCCAGAATTTTTTGAGTTACAACAGTATAGTAACCAAAGAGATCTTTATAGATTGTCCTGTTTTACACAGATTGCTGTTATAGTTGCTTTGCGTGCTTATGTTTGAATTCTTGTTGAGACCCAATGACTTGGGAGCCAAAGAATTGTGATAGTGTAGAGTGGGTAATGTTAGATTATAATTATACAATAATGTTATGTGAGGACATGATAAGATTTTATGATTATGTACTAACGTTTCTAATAAAAGTTTTGTCAAGTTTTGTGCGGATGAAGTGTTCGAAGATTGAGGAGGTGATATGAGAAGAATAAGGAGAGACAAGAGGTCAGGCTTGGGGATGCCCAAGGCACCCCAAGTAAATATTCAAGGAGGCTCAGAGCATCTAGGCTTGGGGATGCCCCGGAAGGCATCCCATCTTTCTTCTTCAACAATTATCGGTATGTTTCGGTTTTTGTTTTGTTCACATGATATGCGTAAATTCTTGGAGCATCATGTGCCTTTTATTTTCCTTTTAGCAATGTACCATGCTGGTTTTGGAAAGTCCATGGTTGATGTATAGAATGCTCTTTGCACTTCACTTATATCTTTTGAGTATGGCTTTATAGAATGCTTCGTGTGCTTCACTTATATCATTTGAAGTTGGATGCATGTTTCTCTACATATAGAAAACGGTTATTTATAGAATGCTCTTCGTTTTCTTAACTTATATCATTTGAAGTTGGATGCATGTTTCTCTACATATAGAAAATGGTTATTTATAGAATGCTTTTTGCTTCACTTATATTTATTAGAGCATGTCCAGGTATTTTTTATAAAGAATTAAACTCTCGTGCCTCACTTATACCTATTTAGAGAGTCAACGAGAATTGGTAATTTAAAAGGTTAGTCATAAAATTCTACATAAAACTTTTAGATCACTGAATATGATATGTTTGATTCCCTGCAATAGTGTTGCGACATTAAGATAGTAATATGTGGGTGCACTAGTAGATGATTGTGGATTAGTAAGAATATTTATGTTAAGGTTTGTGATTCCCGAAGCATGCACGTATAGTCTCTAGTTATGCGATGAAGATTGGAGCATAATTTATCCTTGATTAAAATCCTTTGTGCTGTTGAATCGGGGGTGCATGATGGTTAACTCCTCCCAACCTCCTCCCTAGGAGCATGCGAGTAATACTTTGATTTGTGATAGAACTAATAAAACTTTGCAGTAAGTATATGAGTTCTTTATGACTAATGTGAATCCATGGACATATGCAATTCACCTATTCATATTTTGCTAGCCTCTTCGGTACCATGCATTGCCCATTCTCACCTTGAAGATCTGTGCAATTTTCACCGGTGCATCCACACCCCGTGACATGATACACTCTGTTACACATAAGACTCATTATATCTTCCTCAGAACAGCCACCATACCTACCTATCATGGCATTTCTATAGTCATTCCGAGATATATTTCCATGCAACTTTCACCGTCACTTCATATGACTTGCACTTCCATTATCATATTGCTTTGCATGATCGTAAGGTAGCTAGCATGATATTTACATGGCTTGTTCGTTTTTTTGATATCTTTTGCTATGCTAGATGATTGCACATGTTGGTACACTGCCAGAGGCATTCATATAGTCATATCATCCTATCATTTTTTCATATCGAGTTGTAAGTAAATAAAGGTGTGATGATCATCATTATTAGACCATCGTCCTAGTGAGGAAAGGATGATGTAGACTATGATTCCCCCACAAGTCAGGATGAGACTCCAGACGAAAAATATAATAAAAATGGGGGAGGCAAAATGAGCCCACCATATATATGTAACATGATGAATGGGGGAAGCAAAAAAGGAAAAAAAGAGAAAAGCCCACCATGAAAAAAATGAGAGAAAAAGAGAGAAGGTACTTTGCTACTATCCTTTACCACACTTGTGCCTCAAATTGGCACCATGCTCTTCATATAGAAAGTCTCTTGTTTTGTCACTTCCATATGCTAGTGGGAATTTTTAATTATAGAACCTGGCTTGTATATTCCGATGACGGGCGTCCTCGAATTCCCGAGGTCTTCATGAGCAAGCAAGTTGGATGCATAACCACTTAGCTTTAGTCAATATTTCATACACTTATAGCTCTAGTGCATCCGTTGCATGGCAATCCCTACTCCTCGCATTGATATCTATTGATGGGAATCTCCATAGCCAACTTATACGCCGAGTTGATGTGAGACTTTATTCTCCACTTTCAACCCTTTTAAAACCATCATATTCTATTCCACCCTTATGCTATGTCCATGGTTCACACTCCTGTATTACATGAAGAATAAAAAGTTGATACACATTGAAAAGGTATGATCCAATTGCTTGGTTTGACACCAGCATGCTCATGATTTATACTTTATGCTAGGAAGACCAAGCATGACAGGCTATATGATTTTGTAGGGATAACGTTCTTTGGCATTGCTATTTTGAATGGACATGATAGTTGCTAGTAAACCTGAGTATGGATGTCTTTTTATCAGATTTGTTGCCTCAAATCACTTGTATCTTAATATTCATGCCATGATTAGACATTTGTTCAATGTTAGCTAGCATTCCACATCAAAAATTACCTTTTTATCATTTACCTACTCGAGGACGAGAAGGAATTAAGCTTGGGGATTCTGATACATATCTATTGTATCTATAATTTTTCATTGCTTCATGCCAATATACTACAACTTTTATATACTTTTGGCAACATTTTATAATATTTTTGGGACTAACTTACTTACGAAATGCCCAGTGCCAGTTCTTGTTTTTCGTGTGCTTTTTGTTTCACAGTAATTCCATATCAAATGAAGTCCAAACGCGATAAAAAAATACGGATATTTTTTGGAATATATTGTGAATTTTGAGAGTGCAAATCAACACAAGACGATGCCTGAGGGCCCCACAAGCCAACTGGCTGCGCCCCCAAGTTTTCCGCCATTACTGTCCACTCCTTCTGGTAGTGAGGGTCGCTCTCATGAGGGTCGGTCTCGCGAGGGCCGATCTCTTCCTCGTACTAACTACGGCTATTACAACATGGATGGTCACCCCGAGTCTGATTGCTTCGAGAAGAAGCGTGACATGCGTAATAGGGAGTGCAATTCTCACTACTAGGAAAAAGCCTAGTAGTAGCACTGGAAATACCCTTACTAGTAGCGATGGGTTCAGCGCTACTGCTAAGGCGCTACAGCTAAAGTGTAGCAGTAGCGCTGGTTGGTGCAGCGCTACTACTAAGTCTGGTTAGCAGTAGCGCTGCACTTACTAGCGCTACTGCTAACTATCCGTAGCGCTGCAAAGAGGTAAGCACTGCTGATCATCTAGCGCTGCTGCTATATTGCTTCCAGCGCTGCTGCTAGTATTACTGCTTTCACAGATTCATACCCCTCTACGTATCTGTGATGTATTTATACAGTATCTATACAGTAGTTTCACCAGATCATCGTAATACATCATTGTCATATAAGAACTCCTCCTCATCATCATTTTCGTCCATGAGACATCAAATAACAAGTTGGTCACTAGTCATAATTACAACTCCTCCTTCTCCTCATCATCAACTCTAACACATTGTAGCACATAATAACACATTGTACCTAGGACCTAGTCTTCTCTCGTCAGACCTACTCTACCCTCTCTTAGGTACAATATCATAAAACAAAATAGGCCCTGACTCTCCATTATGGAGAACGGAGATCATCCTGTCTCCCAGTCTTGGCCTATGCACAATGTTGCTTCCAAGTAGTTCTCTATAATTGAGCATACATTTGTTCCAATCTTTGATTTTCATGACTCCATCGGTTTTAGAAAGCCGGTATGGACAGGAGTGATGCATAGGCTAACCTAGCCATGGTAGCCCCAAGCTCGTAACGACAACGTGGCCTCTCGGAAACATCAGATGAGGCACACCATCCTCCGGGATTTTCTGTTGAAAAACATAGTAATAACTTTGTAGTTAGCAATGTAGTTTAGTTTTAGAAGAATTTATGCAAAAGATGCAGGGATGTCGTAATAGTAGAATTAAAATCTTACCATGCAATCTCCATGGATGTTACCGTAGTTCACCGTGTGCACTAGTGGCACGTATTGACCATAATGCGTAGGAGTTTTATAATAGCTATTGTAAGTCTCAAGATGACTAAGAAATGCGGTAAGATGATCTTTCTCCTTATAAGTTAATTCTGCTTCATCATTGTAGTAGTAGGTTCTGTCTACCATCTTCCGTACATTTTTTGAAGAATGAAAATAAGCTGTAAATGCAAATAAGTTGTGAACTATTTTTAAATAAACAATATAAATTACTTAATAAATATGGCTGGGAAACTCACATAATGGTAGAACTGGCGGCGTCTGCACATCGACCCAGATGTCGATATTACTTTCTATTTCATCTTCCGGACGACTATCAAAGGTTATAAGCATATTAGGCTCAAATGCATAAGCCTTACAAAGTGCTTGCCAATTTTTGCATTCAAAATAGCAATAGGTGTCTGCATGGAACAATTTTACCGCAAAAGTAAAACCATGCTCGGTCCTCAAGTGAACTATCTTTACCTCCATTTCTTTTTTAGTTGAAACCAATCTTATCAAAGACAAAAATTCTTGCATGGCAGGGGATACGCTAGTAGAATAGTAAAAAATTAAAATTAATTATAAGTTGAAGCAAAAGAGGCAGAAGTCATGCTTAATCACGAAAAAAGACTTGTCATTGTGACTTACTGTATCCACTTTGAAGTTCTCATCCAGCATGATGCTGAAGCGCCTACCATCAACTAGGAAAGTCTTGTCATAATGGCCGCACTCATCTTTGCAGTATTCGCACATACCGAATTCACTTTCATCATCAGACATTTCCTATGTTCATAGTTGAGACATTTAAAACCGATCGAAGGAAACTAGGAGAAAACTGATCAACTCACAGATCACTATTAAATTACTCAATATGCAACAAGTTGACTTTAGGTGTGTCGAGTCTTTCCTTCCTAAACTCTCATCTCACTTATATGGTGGGAGCTCTTCTGATATTGCGACAGTTGGTGATGGTGGCTCCTCCATTCGTCCCTGAGTGCATTACACCAAAATGTCTAGAACACGGGAACGAAGGAGAAGCGACCCCCACAACAACAGTCGGGATTCTTCCTCTCTCATATTTATATATGGTGGACACTCTCCTCAGTGAAAGACACTCAAGGAGCCGAAACAGACCTAAAGTCAACCCATTCCATATATCGAGCACTTCCTCTCTCATAATTCAACTAGTTCAACTAAGAACTTACTATAAATAAAATAAACTAGTACTTACTAAAAATAAACTTGTTTAACTAGTTCTATTAATTTTCTAACTAATTCTATTAAACACTTACTAAAAACAAAAATACCTTGTTCTAACTCTAAAAATTGAAAAGACCTATACATTTACTAAAAGTACCATAGTTCTAGCCCTAACATTTGTCCATCCATCCATCTATCTATATATCCTAATAAACCCTAGTTCTAATCATCGACTTGGGCATTTTCATATTTTATTTGATACCGATATCGAACGAAATCTATTGTATTCAAAAACCTACATTTACTAAAAAAATATCATATAGCATAATACATTTCTTTAACTAAAAAATTATGTTACTAAATTATTTAACTAAAATTGTTAATACTAAAAAACTTTGTATTATAGAAAGGAGGAGGAGTAGGAGGTGGGAGGAGGAGGGAGGAGGAGGGATGAGGAGGAGAGAGCAGAAGGAGGGAGGGGGGGAGGAGGGAGGAGGAGGGGTGGGAGCAGGAGGGGGAGGGAGGAGGAGGGGCCGTCGGAGGGAGGAGGAGGAGGGAGGAAGAGGGGGCCGCCGAAGGGAGGAGGAGGGGGAGGAGGAGGGGCCGCCGGAGGGAGGAGGGAGGAGGAGGGGGAGGAGGAGGGAGGAGAAGGGAGGGAGGGACCTTGGGGGCGACGCTGGGCGACGGCGGCGACGTCACGCGGCGGAGTGAGTCAGAGTGTGAGGGGGAAAGTGAGGACACGCGCGTCTGGATAAGGTGCCCCATAGTAGTAGCGCTGGTTCTCAACCACCGCTACTGCTAATTACAATAGCAGTAGCGCTTTAGGTGAAGAAGCGCTACAGCTAATCTGTTCGCAGAGCATGGTGGGACTGAACTTTAGCAGTAGCGCTGGTTACAGGAAAGCACTATTACTAAATTCAATAGCAGTAGCGCTTTTAGCCTATGAACGCTACTAGTATACCTAGTCTGCCTGCAACGGTCTGTGAATTATAGTAGTAGCGTGTTTTATGTCTACAACGCTACTGCTATGTGCATAGTAGCAGCGCTCTTTCTGCCCAAGCGCTACTGCTACTTATCAGTAGCGCTTCTTTTTTAAAAGCGCTACTGGTGAACTCCTGTGTATATGCATTTCCCTAGTAGTGCCTTCTTCTTGGGAATGTTCTTCTTCCTCGACGTCGTCTACTGTCTCATTGACTAAGCAGGATATTGTGAAGCTTAAGCGCCTACTTGTTGCTTCAGGCTCTTCAACGGGTATTGCAGGCTCTGTGACTGGTGCTTCTAGTGTTGAGTGACCACCACCTATACAGTCAAGTACATCCTCATTGGTCCTAGATTCTGGAGCTTCATCATATGTCTTCCAATTCTTCTGTCTTGTCCTCTCTTAGATCTCTTGATTCTCCTATTAATATTATAATAGATGATGGTACTCCTGTTCCTGTTTCTAGTCGAGGCACTCTTTCCACTTCTTCCTTTTATGTTCCCAATGTTTCTCATGTTCCTCGACTTACCATAAACTTATTTTCGCATGTCAGCTTACTAATTCTGGTTGTGGTGTCATTCGTGATGTTGATTCTTGCACTATCCAGGATCGTCACACGAAGGCTCTGGTTGGGTCTGGCCCTCGTCGCCTTGATTCTCAAGGGCTTTGGGAGTTAGACTGGCTTCACGTTCCTTCTGTGGCCGCCGCACTTGCCAGTCCATCAACCTCTGTCGTTTCAGCTACCAGCTCCTTCCAGTAGTGATATCAATGACTATGTCACCTTTGTGGTTCTTGACTGTCGTCTTTAGTTCATTGTGGTCTTCTAGGGCATGTCTCAGGAGATGCCTCTTTATAGTGTTAGGGTTGTAGGCTTGGTAAACAAGTTCAACTACATTATCGTACTAGTGAGTCAGTGTCTCATCGCCCTTTTGATTTGGTACATTTTCGATGTGTGGGGTCCAGCTCCCTTCCCTTCCAAAGGGGATCACCGATATTATATTATATTTATAGATGATTTCTTGCGCTACACTTGCCTTTACTTTATGACCTCTCGTAGAGAGGTTCTCTCTATTTATAACTATTTTGCCGCCATGGTTCACACTCAGTTCTCTACACCTATTCGTGTGTTTCGTGTTGATTCTACAGGCGAATATATCTACAAAATGCTACTTGGTTTCCTTGCTAAGCAGGGTACTATTGCTCAGTTCTCTAGTCCTGGTGATCATGCTCAGAATGGCGTGGCTGAGCGCAAGCATCATCATCTTCTTGAGACAACTCGTGTGATGATGGTTATCGCCTCTCTTTCGCCTCATTTTTGGGTTGAGGTTGTCTCCACTGCCACATATCTCATCAATATTCAACCCTCATGTGCTCTGCAGGGTGGTTTTCCCGTTGAGCGTCTTTCTAATCGATCTCCTAATTATTCAGTAATGCGATTGTTTGGTTGTATTTGTTATGTTCTCCTTGCCCCTCGAGAACATCCAAACTAACCGCTCAGTATGTCGAGTGTGTTTTTCTAGGCTATAGTGATGAGCATAAGGGTTATCATTGTTGGAATTCGGTCGGTCATTGGATGCGTATTTCTCGGGATCTGACTTTTGATGAGTATCGTCCATTCTACCCATGACCAACCTCCTCGATCTTTTCAGTCCAGGATATCTCTTTTCTCACATTTCCTGATACACCTCCCTCTATGCCTAGTACTCCTACTCCTCGTCTTGCTATTGGAGACCCGATGTCGTCCTCTCCTATGTTTTCTTCTCCACTTTCATCACTGATAGCTTCCTCTTCTCCACCTTCATCACTGATACATTCCTATTCTCCACCTTCATCACTGATACATTCCCCGTCTCCATCTCCAATGATTCCACCTCTCCCCTCCTTTACTTTCCATTATACTCGTTGTCGACGTGTGGTGGTTGAGTCTACTGATGTGCCATCTACTTCTGATGTGTCATCTTCATCCTCTCAACCAACTTATGGTCTTCGTTCTCGTCCTTGTCCGCCCCCAGATCGATATTGTCCTTCTCGCCATGGTCCTCCGACCGTTGTTGAGCCGACTTCTTATCAAGATGTTGTTGTTCATCCTGAATGGCAGTTTGCCATGGCAGAGGAGCTTGCTGCCCTTGAGCGCACTCGCACATGGGATCTGGTTTCTCTTCCTCCACGTGTTCGTCCCATCACTTGTAAGTGGGTCTATAAGATTAAGACTCGCTCTGATGGTTCTCTTGAGCATTATAAAGCTCGTCTTGTGGCTCGTGATTTTCAGCAGGAGCACAGTCGTGATTATGATGAGACTTTTGCTCTTGTGGACCATATGACCACCGTTCGCACTTTTCTTGTCGTGGCCTCTGCTCGCCATTGGTCTGTGTCTCATGTTGATGTTAAGAATGCCTTCCTTAATGGTGAGTTGCGTGAGGATGTATATATGCAGCCACCACCTGGGTATTCAGTTCCTGATGGCATGGTTTGTCATCTTCATTGCTCTTTCTATGGTCTTCAGCAAGCCCCTCGTACTTGGTTTGAACGTTTTGCCTGTGTGGTCACTCTAGATAGTTTTTCTTCCAGTGCTCATGATCTAGCGTTGTTTGTTCACCTTTTTTGCTTGTGGTCACACTCTTATTCTTCTACAGGTTGATGACATGATCGGCACTGGTGATGATTCTGCGTACATTGCTTTCGTCAAGGCCCATCTCAATGAGCAGTTCCTCATGTATGATCTTCGACCTCTTCGTTACTTTCTTGGGATTGAGGTTTCCTCCACCTCCTATGGATTTTTTATTTCTCAAGGAAAGTATATTCAGGATCTTCTTGATCGCACGACTCTTAGTGATGAACGCACTGTTGAAACTCCTATGGAGCTCAATGTTCATCTTCATGCTTCTAATGGTGAGCCCTTGTCTAATCCGACGCGTTATCGTCATCTTGTTGGGTGTCTTGTCTATCTTGCCGTCACTCATCCAGATATCTCCTATCATGTCCATATCCTGAGTCAGTTTGTCGCTTCTCCCACTTCAGTTCACTATAGTCACCTTCTTCGTGTTCTGCGCTATCTTCGTGGCACAATCTCTCGCCGTATCTTCTTTCCTCATTCTAGCTCGTTATAGCTCCAGGCCTATTCGGATGCTACGTGGTCTAGTGATCCTACGGATCGCCGTTCACTTTCTACTTACTGTGTTTTTTTGGTTCTCTCATTGCCCAGAAAACGAGGAAACAGACTGCAGTTTCCCGTTCGAGTGCAGAGGTCGAGTTGCGAGCTATGGATCTTCTGACAGCAGAGGTGAGTTGGTTACGATGGTTACTGGAGGATTTTGGTGTTTCTATTACTACACCAACTACCCTGTTGTCAGACAGTACATGTGCTATTAGTATTGCACGAGTGTCACGCCCAAGATGCACGCCTATCCATATTAAGGCACGGGGGCCTCGATAGGGATAGAGGCGCATCTTGTCGTTCGCAAGCACAATATCATTACATCATACATGTAGGAATAGAGGAGTATACGAGTTGGCTTACACTTGCCACATGCTAAATTACAAGTCCACACAATTTATTACAACATCAATCCAATGGCAGGGTCCGGCTACGGACGAAAACAAACGATAAAATGAAGTAATGACCCTGGCTAGCTAGCCCCGAAGATCATGAGCACGGCCACTTCACTCGTCTGGATATGTGACGTACATTCGGCCACGCTCCTCGTCGAACTTGCACTGGAGCTGCGTCACGTCATCTGGCACGGTCTCGTCTGCACCTGCACCTATATTGGTTGTAGTAATCTGTGAGCCAAGGGGACTTAGCAATCTCGTGCCCGGGTACCGAGACAATTCAAGCTTATAGGTTGGGAAGGGGTATGTGTTTAGTTTGCAGCAGTCCTAAGCATATATGGTGGCTAATCTTACAGGGACATGAAATTAAATATGTGGTCTACGATAAATGACCGAGGACTAGAATGACCTCTAAGAGAACCTGAACACCTACCTATGTCAGCCATAACCCCCCCTTGGATCATGTTCATGAGCAGAGACGGTCATGGTTACTCACATAGTTGGTGTATTTTATAAGAGTTAACTTCAACTTGTCTATAACTAGACGTAAAACAAATATCCAAGTTGCCACATAACCGCGGGCACGACTTTCCGAAAGTTTTAACCCTGCAGGGGTGCTCCAACTAGTCCATCATAAATTAACCACACTCTGCAGGAATAACCTCGATCACGGATCTCGTGACCATCATAGGCAACTCCAAAGGAATACCAACACCTCGAGATAGCCCGAAGAAGATCGGTGTTCCACACGAAACCACTCGAGAAAGGTAACACAAGTCCACCAAGACCTCCCGACGTGTTGATGAACCCGATAAGAGCCGCGTATCTCATTCTCAGGACACGATCGGATGAGCGCAGCGTACGGTGGCCTGATAGAAATCTCCCGAGTTGCCCCGGGTTGGCCCTGCACACGACTCTAGTTTGGACCAACACTCATGAGGAGCACTGGCCCGGGTTGTTGATTAATTATCCACGGGGTAGCAAAGACCTATGCAATTTTATTAAGTTGTTAAGCAAATAGTACCAATGTTGGGTCTTGCTAGACAATTCTTAATCTCACCCGAATAATTAAGGGGGTCCCCATAACAACCCCGAGCATGTTAGGAGCGCAAAGTATGGAAACATAACACCGGTAACAAGTAACTATGGCGGTAAAAGTGGAACAAAACACCGAGCAAAAGGCCAAGCCTTCCACCATACCAAGATATATAGGTGCATTAATTTAAATATCATATGAAAATATTGTGATATGCCAGCAATCCATATTATCATATGGAAACAACCTGCACATGCAACTAAGAACGCTATAAGAGGGGCTAAGCTGTGGTAACTTAGCAAAACAAATGTTGCTAGGATGTGGAGGGGTTAGAGGCTGTCATGGCAATGTAGGAGGATTGACAATCAAGTGGTAGGTAAATCAATTGGGATCCGGGTACGGTCATCTTGCCTGTTGGATCTTCAGAGGGACAAGTAGCGGGATCCTCGTAGTGGTACTCTCCTGGATCCTCATACTCAGGTTCAACACTCGCGTCTACCCAATATGAACATCAAGGAATAAACAAACATCCAAGGTGCAATGCACAAACAAGATGATGCATGATTCCTTGAAGTATTTAACATGGCAATCCTAAACTAGTCAGGTTCCACATGCAATAGATTAGTTATTTATGATTTTGGACAACACCTCATGTTAAGTTGTTTGAACATGCATGATCATGGCAAATATGGATGCTTTATGCAAAATCGGTGCACATGCATATGTGGAACGTAAGAAATGGAGTAACAGTTCTCACGATACGCTCACGGCAAGTTACGAAGGCAAAGCACAAGACAAGAAGGATGTTGGCTATTCCTTGGCATTCCAAGGTAGCCACTGGTTAGGAAATGAAAAAACAACCACAATAGAGCCAAAGATCAAGCAATTCCATGGAGTATAGCTCCCACAAGTCACAAAACACTAAAACAAACAATCTCTCCCAAAATAGCAACATAGCAACGTACACAGCCAATAACTAAAGCTACAGGAAGCCTACAACCCCAAACAAGGCATTGCTAGAAAATACATAGCATGCTTATCAAATTATTCAACTACACCATCTAGAATGGAGGCACACAACAATAAGCATGAAGCTCACGAGTTGGCATATTGAAACTGATTTTAGGGACTTAGTGAAAATCACAGTTTTCTGGAATCTGAGTTAAGCTGATGGCAAGTTGACAACAGTAATTAATGATGCTAGAGACACCTTATGGCATGAAAATTAACAGGATGGTATAGGACAACATCTACTTCAAAACACTAGCAATGAGCTTGAGGTAATTCACAACATAGCACTTGGTAGCATCCACTCTACATGGCATAAACATATTACCAGATTCCCAGACTTAGAAATATTTATCATCTTGAAAACAGCAACATTATGTTAGATACTTTGCAGCAAGTTTCCCACTCATATGAGTGACTAACATGACCAACAAAATTACCATGGCATAAAAGACACAAAACACTAACACTTCCATGTTGGCACATCTCCCAAAGCAAACATGGATAAAATCATGCAAAAATGACAAGGTTGCATCACAGCAGAAAATAGCAGATTGATGAACTTGCTCAAAAGTGAAATCCAAGTGGACCAATAAATTCCTTTGATTTTTCTACCCCAAAAACATATATTATACCAGCTCGGTGCAGGTGAGGGAGTCCTAGATTAAGGGGTCCTCGGATAGCCGATCTATTGTTCATAGCCCGGACTGTATGGGCCGCAAGGCGGGCATCGGATGATCGAAGACCACCTGTGCCAGATGGAAGCTTCGAGGAGTCATGACGTATTCTCCAAGTTATTAGCTGTAGTTAGGAATGCTATCTCTTCATCATGTAACCGACCATGTGAAAGCCTAGAACACCCTCGGCGTCTATATAAGCCGGAGGGTTTTAGGGTATAGGGAGGACAACTCATCTAGGGTTAGACATACGTTCTCTAGGTTTTACCTCCATAGGAAGGCCCGAACCTGGGTAAACGCGTGTCCCATTCGTCTCCTTTTACCATCAATCCTAGTCTCAAAGTTCGGGACCCCCTAGCGGAGATCCACTGGTTTTGACACCAACATTGGTGCTTTTATTGAGAGTTCCTCTGTGAGCGCCGAACGAATCGATTGCTCACCCCGTTGCAAGTAGCGAGATCTGTATCGAGGGGACTCTCGCCCCCGATCAGAGTTTCATCAGCAATGACATCTCGTCGCATGCTGGCCCGGTTGGCCGTCATGGCCAGATCGGAAGATTCCACCCAATCAGAGTATCAAGTTCGGAATCCTAGAGTTTCTGGCTGATTCAAGGGGAACACTCGTTCCAACGGAACCCTCAACCTTAGAAGAAAAACTTGTAAGTCCATATGCTTTGACATCCAAGACATCAGGTCCCACGGTGGAACGGAACACAGATCCACTTCGGTGTAACTCTCGAACTGTCACACCACTTGACGAATCCACTCGTATCAGCGACACTCATCCTGCCATCGCCTCGTTCTTAAACGAGCTGTTCAATCGGATCGAAGCTATGCATATATCAGATGACTAGGTTCCGATCTATGATTGTCTCAGGATCAGACCCGATGACAGGGAGATTCATGTCCCTTTGGTCACCCACCTTGTCACCACATTGAGTGTTTGGCCACGGATTCTTCTTGATAGCCGGAATTAAAAACTGTTTATACTCTGGTCCTGTCACTGGTCAGGATTTGTCACACGATTTGGTGAATCAGAGGTGGGGAATCGCTTTAAAGCCGTACTGTCACCGGTCAGGATTTGTCACGCGATTTGGAAACTGCAATTCCGAACACTCGTTGCGACAGGGAACCGAATTTTTTCCCATCCACTGCCCAAGATGATCATCCAAGTACCGTGCCAAAGCCCATGTCTTCGGACTTTCGGGATATCAAGAAACTATAAGGAGAATCAGGCTCCACTTTTGGGCAAGACTCCTACTCGCTAGGAGCAGAGTAAAAGGTCTTAGTAACCAAGATGTAATGGCAATTTTCATTCACATTTGCCATGATGAAGGGATTCTTAATGCCCAGCCCCACCAATGCATAAGTGACTTTTCGGAGTTACCGAATTGGTACAGAAGTACTGTGCCATGGAATGTGTCTGGCAATCCGAGCGATTGTTCTCGGAACCAATTTTCTCCGAACACCCTAGGGGAGCTCGAAAAAAGCGGATACCTCCAAATCGGCTAGCCAGGTATGAAACCAACGAAAAAAGAAATAAGTCCCTTTCTGGGACCGGTACCGTCCTCGACAGACTTTTGGATAAACCATGCCCCATTCATTCCTTGTTGTTAAACACGAACCCAACACATAGCCTTTGAGCTTGTTGGGTCGTCAGGCAAGTCGCAAAAAGTGGCGAGGTCATCCTCGACACACCTCCGTCGAACAGGCGCTCTCCTTCGCCACCCGGATTTAATGCTGAAGTCCTGACGGTCTATGAGATCTTCCCCTCAAGGAGCAGGCGTAAAATAGCTCTTAGGGAGCACGAGCAAGTCTACCATGTGGCAGCTACTAGCCCATGGGCAGACGTACCGATTACTCTCGGGGACACTGACCATCCGCCCATCCTTCCCGGTCATTCACCGGCCGCTCTAGTCTTGAATCCCATCATTGATGGATACATGCTACATAAAGTGCTAATGGACGACGACAGTGGTCTTAACCTCATATACGAGGCCACTCTGGAAAAAATGCAGTTCGACCGATCCTGCATCGAACATAGCAACACAACCTTCTGGGAATTATCCCAGGGAAAGAGGCACATAGCTCCGGATATATCATCCTGGGCGTTGTGATCGGAACGCCCGAAAACTACCGATCCAAAGAACTTCTCTTCCACATCGTCCCCTTCCCAAGTGGCTATCACACCCTATTGGTATGCGATGCCTTTACAAAGTTCCAGGCTATACCCCATTACGGGTACATGAAACTCAAAATGCCAAGACCAAATGGAGTGATCACAATTGCTAGTGATCCGAATATAGCCCTTCGGACCGAAAACAAAATGGCAGCACTCGCCCCCGAGGCATTAGCAGAAACTTTCACCGCCGAAGAGTTGATGGCTCTATGGTCGATAATTAATAGGGACAACATGATCCTTAGAAAAGGCCTAAGCCCACGTCCTTTAAACCCGCAGAGGAAATTGTCAAATTTCAGGTGCATCCAACGGAACCAAGCAAAATAGCGTCCATCGGAGCCCAGGTCAATCCCGTTATGGATGAAGCATTGCGGATTTTCCTCCATGAAAATTGGGAAATTTTTGCTTGGCATCCTTTCGATATGCCTGGAATCCCACGGCGGCTCTCCAAACACTGCTTAAACTTTTTACCAGGCTTTAATCTCGTGAAACGGACCCTGCACCACTTCTGCGAGCCCAACCGGCAAGCCATGGGTGAAGAATTAGCCAAATTCCTCAAGACTGGATTTATTTGGGATATTAAACACCCCGAGTTGCTAGCAAACTTGGTGATGGTACCTAAGAAAGACAAGTCCTGGTAGCTGTGTGTCGATTTCAATGACCTCAACAAAGCATGCCCCAAGGACCCTTTCCCCTTACCACACATAGACCAGATCATTGATGCCATAGCCGGACACTATTTTTTGTGGTTCCTCGATGCTTACTCCGGAGATCATCAAATTAAAATGAAGGAACCTGATCAAGCGGCTACTGCATTCATCACACCCTACGGGCCATTTTGCTTCAACACGACGCCCTTCGGACTAAAAAACGCCGGGGCCACATACCAGCGCATGTTCCAAACCTGCCTCGAGACACAGGTCAGAAAGACTATCGAGGAAAATGTGGAAGATGTGGTAATCAAAACCAAACAAGTCGACCAGTTGATCGATGACTTACGTCAAACTTTCACTAATCTACTGGAATATGATATACGACTCAATCTGGAAAAATGTGTATTCAGAGTTCCCTCTGGTAAGCTTCTTGGATTCATCGTCTCCCGGCCATAGAGGAATAGAGGCAAATCTAGCTAAAATTCATGCTCTATCGGAACTTGCAATCCCCATAGAGCTGAAGCATGTCTAGAGGCTAGCCGGGTGCATAGTGGCATTAAGGCGCTTTATCTCCCGCCTCGGAGAAAAGGATTTGCTGCTCTATAAGCTGCTGAAATGGACCAACAATTTCAAATGGACCGATGAAGCAGGTGCTGCATTGGAAGAAATCAGAACACTACTAGCAACCAACCCTATACTCACGTCACCAGGCGCCGGTGAGCCCATGTTGTTACACATATCGGCCACCAACAAAGTCATCATTGGGGTGTTCGTCGTTGAACAAGATGAGGAGAGACATAAATTCCAGACTCAAAAACTGGTATATTATGTGTCAGAGGTGCTAACATAGTGCAAGTCCAGATACTCACATTATCAAAAAATAGCCTACACAGTATTCATGGCATCGAGGAAACTCAACCACTACTTCCAGGAGTGTGCGGTAACGATGGCATTGGAAGTCCCCCTGAATTATATAAGCAACAACAGGGACGCCGCCGATCGCATAGCCAAATGGGCCATTGAGCTCGTTCCCTTTGATATAACCTACAAGCCATGTTGCGCCATTAAATCTCAGGTACTGGCGGACTTCTTGGCTGAATGGACAGAGGCCGAACTCCCCAAGGAGTATAGTGCATACCCCTATTGGACAATGTACTTTGATGGATTCAAGACCTTGGCTGGTCTGGGGGCTGGAGTTATCCTCACATCCCCCACAGGCGACAACGTGAGATACGTGTTGCAAATTATGTATGCCGACTCCAACAATGCCGCCAAATATGAAGCTCTTCTTCACGGTCTTCAGATGGCGGTTTCAATGGGCATACAGCAGCTAGAGGTACGGGGGGACTCAAACCTGGCCATATCTTAAATCAACGGCGAGTTCGACGCCAAAAATCTGAAGATGGCGGCATATAGAAATGTCGTCCTCAAGATATCTGCTCCATTCGAGGGTTTGGAATTCCACCATGTTGCTCGAGACATGTCTGGGAGCCAAGCACGATCCCACCCGAGAAACACCTTCCTGGAGCAGCTCTTCAAGCCCCCCATAGTGTGGCAGGACAACGATAATGGCGCCGGTTCTAGTACGGTGGACGAAGTTGTTCCCCCTATAAACGAGTGTCATTGTGTTCTCACGAGAGATGCCATAGGGTGGCTTATCATAGGTGGTTGGGGCCGGAGGACGCCGACGGGCTCCGGGTGCGAGATTGGTCACAAGCGGTGATGACACACGATGTACCCAGGTTCAGGGCCCTCCGGAGGAGGTAATACCCGTAGTCCTGCTTTGTTTAGTTAGATGGATGGGTATAGGTACAATGGTGCTCCTGGAGCTATATCTGGAGGAGGAAGAAGGGGCAGCCGGCTCCTCCTCCTCCACTGCTAGAAGGGGTGGTGTATAAGGAGATGATCGTTCGTGTGTGCATGTCTCTGCCCATCCTCATTGCATGGGGGGCTCGGGGGGTTTTATAGGCCAACCCCCGGCTCTTAATATGTTATAAGTACAAGGGTGAGGGGACCCGACTGGCAGTCTCTCCGGTTGGAAAGAGGGTCCCGCCGCTCGCGCCCTCTTGTCGTCGGCAGGGCCCGTCGGCCGAGCTGTCCCATCTCCCATTGGAGCCTACCAGCTGGCTCCGTGATGCGTTAGCGGCCGCTGTACGGTTGTACTATAGCCATGTACCGCAGTGCGTCAGCGGCCGCTGTAGCCATAGGGCCGCCCATCGTGTCGATCGCGTCGCATCGTCGTACTCGTGCGCAGAGGGACGAGACGGGGTGTGTACGTCCCAATGTCAACGGATGAGCCGGCCCTTGGGCAGCCGGCCGCGCCCAGCAGACCGAGGGTCCAACCGGTCCTTGACTAGCCGGCTGGGGCATCAGCCGGCCCTGGCCTGCGCCGGACGTCCTCCAGTCGGCCATGTTGTTTTTCTTCGAAGCGAAAGGGGGAAGATCCCGTTGCTTTGGCATTACTAGGGGTAATAACCCTATCAACGAGCCAGTTGATGGCATTATCGGTGGCTCAACGATGAATGAGACGCCCTCGGCTCATGAGGTAATGGCAGTAATTGCGCCATGGACAGAGCCCTTCCTCGCTTACCTTCTTCACAAGGACCTCCCCGACGAACAAACTGAGGCGCAACACATAGTTCGGCGATCCAAGGTCTATAAAGTACATGAGGGTCAGTTATACAAGAAAAGCACCACCGGAGTATTACATAGGTGCATATCCGAGGAAGAAGGACGGGAGCTCCTTGCCGAAATCCATGCAGGCATGGGTGGGCATCACACCGCGGCAAGATCCCTTGTCGGCAAGGCCTTTCGAGCCGGTTTCTTTTGGCCTACAGCTCTGACGGACGCCCAGTCACTTGTTCAACATTGCATTGGGTGTCAACTCTTCGCAAATCAAAGTCATATGCCCCCAACAACTCTTCAAACTATTCCGATCACTTGTCATTTTGCGGTCCGTCCCAAGGTCAACGGAAGAGCCGGCCTGTGGGCATCCGGCCGCGCCCAAACGGCCGAGGTTCCAACCGGCTTCTTGACCAGCCGGCTGGGGCGTCAGCCGGCCCTGGCTCACGCCAGACGTCCTCGAGAGGGGCACGGCTAGCCGGCCGCGTAGTTTTTCTTTGAAGAGAAAGGGGGAGACCCCATTGCTTTGGCATACCTAGGGGTAATAACCTCGTTAGTAGTCCCCGAAGTCGACAGGGGCCCCCGTCTGGCGGATGGTGGGGAGCCGGCGGCTTCCCCTCAGCGCCACCCACCTCCGTCTCAAAGGCGAAGGGGCAGCCGGGTCGGTCGTTGGACCTGCCGCCTCGGGTACTGACGCGCCTCCCCGGGACCCGTGCTGGCATGCGGCACGCCACACGGCATGTAATGATTTGGTGGGTCCCACGCACCCAAGGAGACGGGACAACGCCTAGGCCTAGCCCGCTCTTCTTCGCTGCCTTTCTTCGCTACCTCTCTCCTCCTTGCTGCCCTTCTTCGCTGCCTCTCTTCCTTCCTCGCACGCCGTCGTACCCGAGCCGGGGAACCCAGCGGAGCGGGTGAGTTCCCTCGTGCCACCTCCATCAGGGACTGGACAGATGACGGCGACGATGATGACGATTTGATGATTCTAGACAGGCCTCCTCTCGCAGTGCACCTGGACCGGAGGAGCGAGGAGCCACCATCTCGAGACCCGGTAGCCGAATCAGCTGTCCGGGGGAAGAAGCCAGCTCAAGAGGGGCCGGCGGCCCCGCCGCCCGGTCCGAAGTGGGTGAAGGTGGCCGCGCGGAAGCCGCCGCCACGTGCCAAGCAAGCCTTTCCCCTTGTTATTGTTGGAAATATGCCCCAGAGGCAATAAACAGAGTGTTTATTATTATATTTCCTTGTTCATGATAAACGTTTATTATCCATGCTATAATTGTATTGATTGGAAACACATTGCATGTGTGGGTAAATAGACAACACTTTGTCCCTAGTATGCCTCTAGTGAACTGGTTCGTTTATCAAAGATGGTCAAGGTTTCCTGGCCATTGACATGTGATGTCATTTGATAACAGGATCACATCATTAGGAGAATGATGTGATGGACAAGACCCAAACTACAAATGTAGCATATGATCGTCTTAGTTTATTGCTATTGTTTTCTGCATGTCAAGTATATGTTCCTATGACCATGAGATCATGCAACTCACAGACACAAGAAGAGTGCCTTGTGTGTATCAAACGTCGCAATGTAACTGGGTGACTATAAAGGTGCTCTACAGGTATCTCCGAGCGTGTCTGTTGAGCTAGCATGGATCAAGACTGGGATTTGTTACTCCGTGTGACGAAGAGGTATCTTAGGGCCCACTCGGTAATACAACATCACTATAATCCTTGCAAGCAACGTGACTATGTGTTAGTCACAGGATCTTGTATTACGGAACGAGTAAAGAGACTTGACGGTAACGAGGCTGAACTAGGTATGGAGATACCGACGATCGAACCTCGGGCAAGTAACATACCAAAGAACAAATGGAACACAAAACGGGATTAACTGATTCCTTGACATAGAGGTTCGACCGATAAAGATCTTCGTAGAATATGTAGGAACCAATATGGACATCCAGGTCCCGCTATTTTTTATTGACCATAGAGGTGTCTTGGTCATGTCTACATAGTTCTCAAACCCGCAGGGTCTGCACACTTAAGGTATGGTGACATTTCGGTAGTATAGAGTTATGTATGGTGGTGACTGAAGGTTGTTCGGAGTCCTGGATGAGATCCCGGACGTGATGAGGAGCTCCGGACTGGTCCGGAGGTAAAGATTGATATATAGGAAGTCTTATTTTGGTCACCGATAAAGTTTCGGGCTCATCGGTAGTGTACCGGGAGACCACTGGGAGGGGTATTTCGACCCAAGAGGTTACATGTGCTGTGGGAGAGTGAATACCAGCCCTTAGTGGGCTTGTGGAAGTCCTACACAAGGCCCATGCGGCTAGGGAAAGAAAATCCAAAGAGAAAAGGTGGATAAAAGGCAAAATAGGGAGGAATCCTAGTCCTACTAGGATTGGAGGAGGATTCCTCCTCTCCTCCTTGATTTGGCCAAACCAAGGGCTGGTACCTTGAGGGCCAAGCCTCCTCCTATCTTCCTCTTATATATACTAGAGGTATTAGGGTTTTTGGAACTTGACTTTAAGCCACGTGCTACCCGTTCCTCCAGTGCATAGTTTCTTCTCTAGATCGGATTTCTGCAGTGCTTAGGCAAAGACCTTCTGAAATAGCTCCACCACCATCGCCGGAGCGCCGTCACGCTGCTGGAGAACTCTTCTACCTCTCCGCTCCCTCTTGCTGGATCAAGAAGGAGGAGATAGTCATCAAGCTGTACGTGTGCTAAACGCGGAAGTGCCGTCCGTTCGGTGCTTGATCGAGACGTATCGTGACTGGATCGCGAGACGCTCGGTGATTTGGATCACAAAGATGTTCAACTAGACCAACCGCGTTTCTTAACGCTTCCTGCTTAGCGATCTACAAGGGCACATAGATCCACTCTCCCTCTCGTAGATGCACATCACCATGGATAGATCTTGTGTGTGCGTCGGAAATTTTTTGTTTCCCATCCAATGTTCCCCAACAGTTATCGCGTAAGTTCTTTGTTTTTGCATAAGTTTTGCCTCTACCTTGCGAGCCAGTTAACGACCGGTTCTTGGATGCTGCAGTGACCCCATCGAGCTCCACGAGGAGGAGCCAGCGGGGGAGCTGCTACTTCTCGAGCGTGTGTTGGTTTTTCCCTTGAAGAGGAAAGGGTGATGCAGCAAAGTAGATGTAAGTATTTCCCTCAGTTTGAGAACCAAGGTATCAATCCAGTAGGAGTATCAAGATGAGGCACCAAGAAACCTGCGCAAACACAAACAAACTTGCACCCAACGCAATAAAGGGGTTGCCAATCCCTTCACGATTACTTGCAAGGTGAGATCTGATAGTGATAGCAAGTATTACAATGGGTGAACAAATTACTAATGAGCAATTGATAGAATAGCGCAAAGTCATGACAATAACTATGGCAATGATCATACATATAGGCATCACGTCCGAGACAAGTAGACCGATACTGTCTACATCTACTACTATTACTCCACACATCGACCGCTATCCAGCATGCATCTAGTGTACTAAGTTCATAACAAATGGTGTAATGCTTTAAGCAAGATGACATGATGTAGAAGGATGAATTCATGCAATATGATATAAACCCCATCTTTTTAACCTTGATGGCAACAGCACGATACGTGTCTCGCTACCCCTTCTGTCACTAATTGAGGACACCGCATGGTATGAACCCGAAACCAAGCACTTCTCCCATTGAAAGAATCATAGATCAAGTTGGCCAAACAAAACCCACTACTCGAAGAGACTCACAAGGATATGAAATCATGCATATAAGCAATCAGAGAAGACTCAAATAATATTCATAGATAAGCTGATCATAAATCCGCAATTCATCGGATCTTAACAAACACACCGCAAAAGAGAATTACATCGGATAGATCACCATGAAGATCATGGAGAACTTTGTATTGAAGATCAAAGAGAGAGAAGAAGCCATCTAGCTACAATCTATAGGCCTGAAGGTCTGATGTGAACTACTTACGCATCATCGGAGAGGCAAGGATGTTGATGAAGATGGCCACCGGAGATGGATTCCCCTCCGGCAGGATGCTGGAACGGTCTCCCGATTGGTTTTTGGTGGTTCTGTAGGCTTGCGACGGTGGAACTTGCGATCTAGGTCTATTTCTGTGTGTTTGGCTATGTATAAGACCGTATGGTGGCGGAAACAAGTGGAGATGGGCCACAAGGAGGCCACGAGCCCCCTAGACGTAGCCTAGGGGGGCGCCTCCCAGGCTCGTGGCTCCCTCGGCCCACTTCTCTGGTATTTCTTCCTTCAGGTATTTTTGATATTTTTCATAAAAAATCACGAAGAAAGTTTTATTCCATTTGGACTCTGTTTGATATTCCTACCTGAAAAAGATCAAAAAACACGGAAAAAACATGAACTGGCACTGGGCACTAAGTCAATAAGTTAGTCCCAAATATCATATAAAATAGCATATTCATGCATATAAAACATCCAAAGTTTATAATATAATAGCATGGAACAATAAAAAATTACAGATATGTCGGAGGCTTATTAGGAGCCGACAGATGCCGTCGGCCGGCTGGCCTGCGAGCACGCGGCCACCCAGCGGGAGGAAAAGAGGAGGCTCGCGGAGTTGCGAGCCTCCATGTCTGGTACGCGAGGAGGGACCACGTACTCCGGGACCTCGAGCAGCCGGAGGCGGAGGGGGTCGGTGGATCCCCCACGGGCGTCGGACTTGGCAACGAAGTCAACCCGCATGTCGAGGCCCCCGTTAAGCGAGCCGCGGGGCGGCCATGGACCCTCCAGCACCTCCGCCCGTGCAAGAGACGGCCCAGGCAAGGGCGGCGATGACGGAGCCGTACGCGACCCGGCCTGAGGTGCCGAAGGTGACCCCGCATGTGGCCGAGCCGGCCCGGGCCGAGGTACAGGAGGTCCCGGTGGCCCTAGAGGTGGCGCCGGAGATGACGGACATGGAGGTGGAGGATCCCTTCGCCGCGACCGACGCGTCGGAACGACAGGAGGAGGAGGAGGAGGAGGCGAGGGCGACGGGCGGGGGTCTGACGGGGAGCGACTCCCGCACCCTTGCCCTTGTCAATCCACCCCCGATGGGTGGCGCCATGGCGAGCCCGATCGACAGCGGCGGCCGGGCCAGGAGGCCCCTGTGATCGATGCAGGAGGTGCTCGGGACTGGGAGGCGCCGGTGGGCACACCGGTCCTTCCGGCTCCCTAGGCAATCGGCCCGGTCCCCTCTTTCGGGGACTTGGGGAGCATCTTGGACCGGTGCCGGCAGGAGCTGGCTCAGTTCGCGAAGGCGGCCGACACCGCCCTACAACGTGCGGAGGTAAGCCGGCTAAATTGTCTTAGACTTTTCAGTGGGGGCGCGTGAGCGCACCCACTGGGTATAGGGCCCGAAATGCAGGCCGGCTGGCCAGCTGACGGGCAGCCGGGCCGGATCTCTTTCGAATGTGCCCTGACCTTTACCCCCTCTTTTTTTTGGCAGGAAGGAACCTCCTTGCAGCAGAAGCTGTTCGCAGAGGCAGTCGCCATCCACGACCGCGGCAAACATGGCTTCTACCGCCTGGAGGAGGAGTTGGCTCACGTGCGAGGTCAGTGCAGTTGCACTTTGTAGAAGGGGCACATAGCCCCCGGGAGTCGGCTAACGCCGGTTGTTGTTTTGCAAGTGAGCTGGCCACCCTTCGGGAGGAGAAAACCGGGCTTGCCTCCAAGCGGGGCCAGCTGGCGTGAGACGCCCAAGCGGCCGCGTAGGAAACGGACTGTCTGGCCGCACTGCTGGTCGACGGGGAAGCGGCCCAGGACTAGCTCAAGGCTGAGGCGGCGAAGGAGGCGGCAGCCTAGGAGACGGTCGTCCAGAAGGCGAGGTGACCCATCTCGAGAGGACGCTCGAGGAGGTCAGGGGTTCTCTCGCCGTGTCAGAAGTGGCCCAAGAGACGGAGCTCAAGGCGGCGCTTCACTTCGCCATTGGGGTGGACGACGCGATCGAAGGTAGGTGTGAATCTTTTTCTTCCCCAGCCGCTTGCTCTTCCCTTTTTCGTTTCTCATGTTTCATCTTGCTTTTCTTTCCTTCTCTTCTTCTTCTTCCTTCTAAGGCGTTTCCCGGAAACTCATCGCCGCGCTGCGCGCACCATTGAGAAGCACCGTGAATACCTTTGGGAGTGCGGTCGTTCCATCAAGGAGCATGCCGCATGGGACATGGACGAGATTGGGCTCGCCATCGAGATGCAGATGACCCATCTCAAGTGAAGCGTGGAGCGGCTCAAGACCGCCGGCAAGGAGGTCATCACCGCGCTGTGGCCGGTCCGCGGGTGACCTCCGACGCAACGCGTGGCTCAGTGGCTGGAGCATGCTGTCCCCCGCCTCGAGGCCTAGAAGGCATCAGCTGCCCGAGCTGGGGCACAGATGGCGCTCCGGTTCGTCATGTCTTGGTACCGTGGCATGGACCTGGGCCGGCCGGCGACCATGCAGGACATGCCGGCCACCGAGTGGGAGGCCCACGAGCCGGCCCTTGTCTAGTGGGCCAACGAGCTCGCGTGATATGTTGACGCTCACGAATTCCTGCCGGCCCTTGGCGAGGATGGCGAGCCGTTACCCGAGGACTCCTTCGGCATCCCTTAAGGCCCGGGGGATGACGAAGTCGCCGACGAGAGCACCCACTCGAGCGGTGAGACGGCCGAGACCGAGGAGCCCGCCTTGAAGGCCAAGGAGGCCGACCCGAAGGCCGCGACCACCTTCGAGGCAAGGACAGAGCCGCCCCACGACGCGCCAGCTGCCAGCTGGGGGCATGGTGGCTGGCGACGCGTCGGTGGTCTGAGCCCCCGGGCGTGTTTTTTATCTTTCTCTTTTTTCTCCCTGCATATAAAACTTGAATCCACCTGCTCGGTGTGTTTGTGTAATGAACTGAATGCTAGCCGTGGGCCACTTTTTCCTTAATATTTATGCCATGAATATTTCTTCGTGTTTGCCTTGTGACTCATGCCGCCTCGTCCTTATCCTTTTTTGCCAGCCTCGACTCTTTTCGTTTCTATTCCTTTCCCCCTTTAGTTTCGGCCCCGCCAGCCCGACAGCCGGGGACCGGTCTGTAGCTGGGTCGGGGCGTCCACCTCAAGGGAGACGGTTAAAAACATAGGAATCGCACGGGTTTTTCGGGATAAGTAGAGTGGTAGAGATGCGGCGAGGGTTCGGCTGGGCCTAGAAGGGTGCTTCCTTTGTTTTAACCTTTCGTGTGAGCTAAACCTTGCCGCCCCGAGGCCCCATTAGCCAGACAGCCGGGATCCGGTCCTGTAGCTGGTAAGGGCGAGGAAGTTTGGCCGGCTCACATTACTTAGCCATTTTTCGAAGAGGCGTTTCTAGGCCCAGCCGGCTAGCCCCCGGGCCCGGGAGTCGGGCCGGGGAGCCGGTGAGTGAGGAACACTTTTGAAAGAAACAAAACGGGGCGCGTCCCAAGAGCCGGCTTGGGGCACCCATTGCATTCATAAGCCCAAAAGGGTGGGGATACATACATACATTGATTTTTCTCAGCAGTAGAATTGGCGCAGGAGTGTTGCATTCCATGGGCGCTCCTTCTCTTCACCGGAAGCATTTCTTTTGCGCTTTTGCAGCTTCTGGGCATCTAATAGGTAGTATGTGTTGTTGTGTAGCGCCTTGCTGATGATGAATGGGCCCTCCCATGGGGAGGACAGCTTGTGTTGTCCGGCGGTTTGCTGGATCCATCTGAGGACCAGGTCCCCCTTGTGGAACGAGAGTGGCCGGATCCGCTTGTTGTGGTAGTGCTGGAGCTTCTGCTGGTAGATCGTCATCTGGCTCAAGGCCACTTCGCGAGCGTCCTTGAGTAGATAGATGCCATCTTCTCTTGCCTCCTTAGCGTCCTTCTCCGTGAATAGGGCGACCCGAGGCGAATCGAACTCGCTATCGGTGGGGATGATCGCCTTGGACCCATACACAAGGAACAAGGGAGTGTAGCCGGTTGACCGGTTTAGGGTGGTCTTGAGACTCCAAAGGACGGTCGGCAGCTTGTTGATCCAGCACCCGGCCGACCTTACCAGCGGCATCACGAGCCGGGGATTGATGCCGGACAGGATGAGGTCGTTCGCCCTCTCGACCTCGCCGTTTGATTGTGGATGAGCAACGGAGCCAAGGTCGAGTCGGATTCCTTGCTTGGAGCAGAAACACACGAGTGCGCCCTTGGCGAAGTTGGTTCCGTTGTCGGTGATGATGCTGTGGAGAACGCCGTAGCGTACCATGATGTCATCGATGAACCGGACGGCCGTGTGGCCATCTAGCTTCTTGATTGGTCGCGCCTCGATCCACTTGGTGAATTTTTCGATGGCCACCAGCAAGTGCATCATGCCGCCTCGAGCGGTCTTGAACGAGCCCACCATGTCCAGCCCCCAAAGGGCGAATGGCCACGAGAGGGAGATGGTTTGGAGGGCCATTGCTGACAGGTGGCTTTGCATGCTGAAGCATTGGCAGCCCTCGCATTCGTCGAACAACTTCTTGGCCGCCTCAAGAGCCGTGGGCCAGTAGAAGCCGTGGAGGAAAGCATTGGTTACTAGGGTCCGAGAGGCGGCATGATGCCCGCACTCGCCCTGGTGAATGTCGAGGAAGATCTCCAGACCCTTTTCTGGTTCGATGCATCGCTGGAAGATGCCGGTGGTGCTGCGGTGGACGAGTCGTTGTTGATGATGTCGTAGGCCGTGGCCCGGTGCTGGATTTGCCTTGCCAAAGCCTCGTCCGGAGGCAGCTTGCCTCGCAGAAGAAACACTAGGATGGGTTGGGCCCACGAGGGGGGTGAGACAGCGGCCGACTCGAGAGCCCCAGGGATTGGTTGATCAGTCCCCGGGACCGGCTCGGGAGCCCCCGAGGCTGGTTGGTCAGCCCCGGATCTGGCTCGACGGCCCCCAAGGCCGGCTCGTCGATGATCATCATGATGGCCCCGCAGCCAGGGCTGGCCGCCTCGGACGCCGCCGTCTCGACCGGAGACGGCTAGGCGGCCGATGGTTCGGGAGCCGGTGGTGATGCCCTGGAAAGGCTGCCGAGGCTGTTGATGGGCCGGCGACGCCCGCCGGCACGAATATTGACTCCGACTCTAGGGAAGGCTTGATAGACGGCTTGAGCAGTCGTTCGAGGGAGACGCCGGCTAGGATGGCCTGCCGAGGGGAGCCGATCTTTGTCAGCGCGTTCGCCGCCTCGTTGTCCGCCTGTCGGACATGATGAAACTCACAGCCCTCGAAGGTGCCGGTGAGCTTTTGTACGAGGAAGCGGTAGCTGGCCATGTTGGCATCCCTGGCATCCCAGTCCCCAGAGACTTGCTGCACCACGAGGTCGGAGTCGCCGAAGTAGAGCATGCGCCTGATGTCGATCTCCTTGGCAAACCGAAGGCCATGGACGGTGGCCTCATACTCAGCCACGTTGTTGGAGGCGGCGAAGTGGATCTGGAGGGCGTATTTGTGCTGATCACCTTTCGGGGAGGAGAGGAGTATGCCGACACCCAGTCCGGTCCTCATATTCGAGCCGTCGAAATGCATGCGCCAATGCATGGAGTTCGGGGATGGCAGAACGAACTCCGTCTCCACCCAGTCGACGAGGAAATCTGCCAATGCTTGTGACTTGATGGAGGTTCTTGGCTCGTACCGGATCTCACGATCGGGAAGGGCGATGAACCATTTGGTGATCCAGCCGGTGGAGTCCCGGCCACTCATGATCTCGCCGAGCGGGGCCGTACTCACCATGGTAATGGTATGCTGTTGGAAGTATTGCTTGACCTTCTTGGCGACAAAGTATATGCCGTAGCACATCTTTTGGTAGTGGGGGTAGTTCTGCTTGGACGCGGAGAGGACCTCGCTGAGGTAGTAGATGGGCCGTTGGACCGACAGGGACTTGCCCTCCTCCGGCTGATCGACCACCAGGACGACGCTGATGATGCGGTTGGTCGCCATGATGTAGAGGAGTAGCGGTTCCTTCTCAGCCGGCGTGGCCAGGATGGGCGCGCGGGTGAGCGCCTTCTTGAGGCCGCGGAAGGCCTCGTCCGCCACGTCAAGCCAGTCGAAGATGCCCGGCCTCTTGGTTTGACCCGGCTCGATTAGAGCCCGTAGAGGGGCAGGGCCTTCTGTCCTAGCTGGCTGATGAACCGGCTAAGCGACGCGAGGCAGCGGGCGTCATGGAGAATGCAGGCGCCAACTTCTGGACGTCGTGGAGCCAGGTCAGCTTCAGCATGCGTTCGATCGCGCTAATCTTCTCGGGGTTAGCTTCGATGCCGCGGGCGGACACAAAGAAACCAAAGAGTTGACCGGCGGGGGACGCCGAAGACACACTTCTGCGGATTGAGCTTGATCTTTTACTCGTGTAAGTTCACAAAGGTCTCCCAGAGATCGTCGAGGAGGCTGAAGTGCTTCTTGGTTGTGACGACAAGGTCGTCGAGGTAGACGTGGACGTTCCTGCCTATTTGAGGCAGGAGGCACTTCTGCATGCACCGTTGGAAGGTGGCGCCTGCATTCTTCAGGCCGAAGGACATGGTGATGTAGCAGTTGGCCCTGAAGGGCGTGATGAAGGAGGTCTTCTGTAACATCCCAAAATTCTAAATTTTGGAATGTTATATTAAATAAATAAGTAGGATTGTTTGCTTGAATGTTGTGTGATTGATTGTGTGAAATTGAGTGGAATTTTGAAACTTTTGAAATTTTAATGAGAGGGAATAAAATGACTTTCCCAACATTTTCTATTTTGAATCCCTATTCAATTTGAGTTCAAAATTTTCAAAACCCTCTTATAAAATCAAATGAGAGGAGGTAAATGACACTCAAAAATCAGATACAATGTTTTGACTCAATTTTTAAAATAAAATAAAAACTATTTGCCATTTATTTGAAATTCTAGTTTCTTTTCATTTTGGAGTTATTGCAAAAAAAAAAAATTTAAAGTATTTTATTCGGCCTTAAGAAAATGTTCATGTTTTAGTAAAATATTTTTCTGAAAATTTTGATATATAATATGCCTATATAAAATGTTTTTGTATTTTTTTTATTTGTTTTTCTTTGCTGTTTTTAAAATAAATAAATGAAAACACTGTTCATCCGGGCTGAATCAGCCCATGAGGCCCTCTTCTTCTCTCTTTTCCTCTTTGTGTATAATTTTAGTCCCACCTTGCTTAGCTATAGACTTTTGCACCTCCCTCCCACCTATAAATATAGACCCATAGGTGAACCCAAAAATCATTCACTTCGGGTTGAATCGAATCCTTTCGGTTTGACTAGCTTTATAAAAAATATATTTTCTTCTCTCCGGCGGGATTTCTGGAAGTCGTCTCCTCTTTGAAATTATATCTTCTCTGCATTTTAAAGGTATTCATTTCGTATTTTCTTTTATACTCCTGTAGTTTAATAGTTCATCATCCATTAACTCTTTTGAGTTGATTCCTTCACCTTTCACCTTACAACCCCATAAGAACCTATCTTGTCTTATTTTAACCTTAGTATGTTGTTATATTCGCTCCAAGACATGTTTTGTTCTTGCGTTCTTTTGGTTCTTTGTTTTGGCATGAATGTTTATTGAATGTTATTTGCTTACGATATATTTTTCATCGGAGAGTGACGAATAGTTCTATCCAGTTATTTCTGAGAGCGATATCTTATCTTCATCAACAGTACAGGCAAGTTCACCTTGACCATCTATTTCATACCTATGTTTTATTGCATGTAGTGACATCATTCAACAAATCCCTCCCGTAGTGTTATTGAAATTCTTGTAGTTGAGTAGAATGCATGAGGTAGGAACCCACCACTTGTTACTAAAGCCCCGGGAACGCTAGTTAGTGCAATGCTATGCTAAAGTAGACGGGGTCTGGTATGAGTGTTCGTGAGTGGTGTGAAGAAGGACTCCACGTCAAAACGACGACTTCATGAAGACCTCTTCAAGTCCTGCATTTTCAAGACCTCAAGACTTCGAAACTCGAGAATCAAGATTTTAATACACACTACTGGGTGAGTGATGGTTGAAACGGCGCCCTGGAGAAGCCAGTGGTTAGCCTAGGTGTTGCTGGAGATGGCCAGTATTCACGCGGAAAGCCTCACCCAGACTCAAAGAGAAGGATGAATACTTCATGCCCGGAAGCTTACCTGTGTAGCCACAAGTCATTATGGGCTCTGGCTTGGTTGGTCTTTGTTGTGACTCTGCTGGGCAGTGCTACGAGATGTAGTCGACGTTACGATTGGATGGGCACTGTCGGACAGTCAGGGAAACACTTTGAAAGACCATGTTTCGTTCATCCTGTTCTCAAACACCAGGCAGTGCGAGGACTTATCAGGAGGGAACGAATCTTGTGGGTAAAGTACACAACGCTCTGTAGAGTTAAACCTAATCGATTAGCCGTGTCCATGGTTACGGACAATTTGAGCCTCTGGACATGGATCTATCTCAGAACTCTCAACACTGGACTGATAACTTAATTGTGGGCAACTTAAGATACTTGTGGGTATTGAGACATTGGTTGGCGGAACCATGTCATGATAGGTAATTCCATAGTGAAATTCCTGATATTCTTTTTGTTGTAGGAAAATAAAATCAGCTTTTACGCAAAAATTTAGACATAGAGCCACAAAGCCTTTGCATATAGAATAGTCTTTATTCTTCTGTTCTACTATGGTGATCTTGCTGGTACATTCAATGTACTGACCTATATGGCTGCAACGTATCATGTTGCAGATACTCTTCTACGACGGGTAAGAGTACGATTCAGGGTTACGGTTTGCACTCAACTTGCCGTTGGTGTTATTGGGACTCCACTCCCGTTGACTGTATCCGCTGCTATTCTAAGGTATATATCAGTTTTACGTTAATTACATGTGATTGCACTTTGATATATACATTGATGTACTGTGTGTGCCAGCATACTGATCCAGGGATGGCATAGCAAACACAGAGGCTTGACTCGTTTTGAGTCGGGTCGCTACAGAAATGGTATCGGAGCACATGTTAACTGTAGGACGTGACCCTAGAAACTGGAAAGCCCTTAGGAAATGATTTCTCGAAAAACTTTGTTTTCAAAAGACCTTTTACTTCTCATCTTATTTCAGCCTTATCAAATGATCTCTCTTACCTCAAAAAGTTAGAAATTGCCCTTTTTCCCCTTGACCACATTAAGGATTAACTGAGGCCACTTCGGGAAGGACAAGATATCGAAACAACTGATGGTCACTTCAAAGTAAAGAAGATTTCACCATGCATTTGAAGAGTTGAAGCTACACGAGTTGATTACTATGAAGACCCGAAGAAATAGAAGACCATGAAGAATTTCCAAGATATTATGCCCCTAGAAGACCAAACCCCTGTTGTATACTTACGTTAGATACGATGATTTGTGAGTTGTCATTTGTGTGTAATTTTCGACAGCCACAACAAAAATCTATTTTCAAAACCATTGTTTGTATTGTGTGTATCCCCTCCTTTCTCTCTCTTACCCATCTCATCCCAAAACCTTGAACCCAATAGATGAAGAATGAAGCTGGACTTGTGTATTCTGGATCGACGACTCGGTTAGAGACAGAAGAATGGATTCAGAACATGGAGGATCACCTAAGGAGTAACCATGTTGCAAGGAACGAGATGGTCCTGTATGCTCTTCGGTACTTTGCAGAAGGTGCTGCACATTGGTGGAAGATGCATGAAGATATCCATGATACGCAAGCACCAATCACTTGGGAAGAATTCAAGATGATTTTGGTCTCATGTTGTTACCAACACCCAGAAGCCCCGTCGCAAAGTTGTAAAGAAGATTTGTGCGTGCAAGATATGTGGAGAGATAGGACACATCCAGGAAGAACACAAGGATGGATGCCCTCATTGTGAAGGAAATCACCCTGCAGAGGAATGCCCAACTGGGCAAGTGACATGTTTCTTGTGTGAAGGAACTACCCATTACCCTGCTCAATGCCAAGTGTACCCCAAGGTACAAGAAGTCATCAAACAGTAGAAGGAAGCCATGAAGGAAGCCTTCAGAGGAGAATTTGGAGAACTTGTGATGAAGGAAGATATTGAAGACCCTGATGGAGAAGGCCTAACTAGATTTTACTCCAATACCTGCTATTCATGTGGAGAAGAAGGACATTTCTCACAGGATTGTACGAAGGAAAGAAAGGAGTATATGGGAAACTTCCCGATAGAAGAAGTGGAGTTTGATCCACAGGAAATTGAAAGTTTGATCAGACCAAAGAAGCCCGGGAAGAGAAATCAAAGACATCCTCAGAACAACCCAATTTCTGCGAAGAAAGATCTGAGTCAGATCATGTGTTTTAGGTGTAAGAATTTAGGCCACTATGCCGATAAGTGTCCAAGAAAGGAACCAGAACTCCCAAGAGCAAAAACCAACATGAAGAAGCCTCGAGACTTGACAGGAATCATCTGTTTTCATTGCAAGGAAGTAGGACATTATGCTAACGATTGTCCCCAGAAGAAGAAAGCTAGAATGGAGAATTTCAAGGATGCACCTCACAAATTTTCAGTGGTACTAGAATATTTCGAAGGGGAGATGAATGAATAAATCGAGAGTTGATGCTAGACCATACCAAACTATGTGGATGGCAGCATTTGTAATAAAGTACTTTCTAGGAGTTTTATGTAGTGATTGAGGATGTAACCAAGGATTCAATATGAGGAGAAAGTCAGAATGGGATAGTTAAGTTTTGAAGATGGAAATACCTGTATCATGAAGCACCTTTGTTTCCATGAGCTTATCTTGTAACGGAAGCCTGAGAGTTGTAATAAATTCATGAGATCAATGGAATTTATGGTCTCATGATTTTCCTATGTTGAATTATATGAGTTGTTTCTCCACAAACAAAGATCTCCGACCAGTTTGGAGGATATAAGAAAATAAGGTCTATGCAAGCATAAGTGCATTTCATTTTAAGTGTGGTAGTAACCACAGGTATCTTTTCGGTTAAGGAGTTTGCATAAGTGAATACAGGTGAAGAGAATGTGGAACCACCTCAAACTATGTGGATGATAACCTTGTGACAAAGTGCTTTCGAAGATGGAACGTTGAAAAAAAAATGATTGAGATGAAACCATACCCAAGGTTAAACACACCAATGGAAAGGAAAATGGATTTCGTAGAGAGGAACTTAGACAAGAATAAGTCTGTGAATTGTTACCTCAAGGGTATAATGGAGTGAACTGAAGGTAACGTTGGGATATGGAACGATAGTAACCCCACGGGTGAGATGAAGCTATTCAAGGATTCAAGTGAAACCACAACTCACTGACCATCACGATTGATAAGGATCAAGCCCCATCTTGTGAACGAAGAAATTTGGAAGAAGCTACGACTGATCAGAAAACGTTTTTCTAGGAGTATACGATAACCTGAGAGTTGTGAAGAAACGATAGATGTTTTTGTTCAGCTTGCAGAAACCAAAGGATTTATCCGAACTTCGTTCATTGACAAGAGAAATTTTCTGCAATGCTTGTGAGGGAGCCCAAGTGCTAGAATACGAGATTACTAAACCTTATACAAGGTAATGATTTTAGTGCGACATGGCTTGGCCACCATGACGACTTACTTTTATCATTCTCTTGCTATTCGGAATGGTAAATCTGAGTGACTTACCCATAGTAAAGAGACGACGTTCTTTGAAGCTTTTGCTTAAAGCCTTAGAATTGTATGATGGAAATCCCTTGTACATTGACAGTTGCTGTCACACGTAGGAATTTTACGGTGAGGAATAAAGCCAAGACCCATTTCACTTCAGGATAACCACTAATGGTAGACCACCATGAGATCTTCGATAAGTTATTTAGAATTGGAGCGATTCAATTTGAATCCGAACCTTCATTTGATCATATCTTGCAAACTGTAACACCTTTTCAATTGATTCTTTTTGCCCCTAAATACTCGTGTCATGTATTTCTATTCATAACTCCTACTTCGGTTCAACTTCTTTTGACCTTTGTGAATTCAGATTCAATTCATACTTGAATTTACAATTTATTTCATACTTCAATTCGCTATAACTTGTGTTGTAGTGCTCCATTTCAATTAAACTCTTTCTACAAATAAATTCTTATGTCTTATACTATTTGTCAAACAATGATCTTGTTGTTCTCCCATACTTTGGATCGTCTTTCGTAGTCTCTCCAACCTAAGCTTATATAGTAATAGTTCATCATCCATTAACTCTTTTGAGTTGATTCCTTCACCTTTCACCTTACAACCCCATAAGAACCTATCTTGTCTTATTTTAACCTTAGTATGTTGTTATATTCGCTCCAAGACATGTTTTGTTCCTGCGTTCTTTTGGTTCTTTGTTTTGGCATGAATGTTTATTGAATGTTATTTGCTTACGATAGATTTTTCATCGGAGAGTGACGAATAGTTCTATCCAGTTATTTCTGAGAGCGATATCTTATCTTCATCAACAGTACAGGCAAGTTCACCTTGACCATCTATTTCATACCTATGTTTTATTGCATGTAGTGACATCATTCAACAAATCCCTCCCGTAGTGTTATTGAAATTCTTGTAGTTGAGTAGAATGCATGAGGTAGGAACCCACCACTTGTTACTAAAGCCCCGGGAACTCTAGTTAGTGCAATGCTATGCTAAAGTAGACGGGGTCTGGTATGAGTGTTCGTGAGTGGTGTGAAGAAGGACTCCACGTCAAAACGATGACTTCATGAAGACCTCTTCAAGTCCTGCATTTTCAAGACCTCAAGATTTCGAGACCCGAGAATCAAGATTTCAATACACACTATTGGGTGAGGGATGGTTGAAACGGCGCCCTGGAGAAGCCAGTGGTTAGCCTAGGTGTTGCTGGAGATGGCCAGTATTCACGCGGAAAGCCTCACCCAGACTCAAAGAGAAGGATGAATACTTCATGCCCGGAAGCTTACCTGTGTAGCCACAAGTCATTATGGTCTCTGGCTTGGTTGATATTTGTTGTGACTCTGCTGGGCAGAGCTATGAGATGTAGTCGACGTTAGGATTGGATGGGCACTGTCGGACAGTCAGGGAAACACTTTGAAAGACCATGTTTCGTTCATCCTGTTCTCAAACACCAGGCAGTGCGAGGACTTATCAGGAGGGAACGAATCTTGTGGGTAAAGTACACAACGCTCTGCAGAGTTAAACCTAATCGATTAGCCGTGTCCACGGTTACGGACAATTTGAGCCTCTGGACATGGATCTATCTCAGAACTCTCAACACTGGACTGATAACTTAATTGTGGGCAACTTAAGATACTTGTGGGTATTGAGACATTGGTTGGCGGAGTGAGCAAACGGTCTCATCATGAGCGGTATCAAGCCATGTTTGGTCCGATCTCTTCACGAGTCCGATTGCCATTGGGTGGAGGAACTCGACTCCATTCTATGGGACATGCGTACCACCCCTAATAGATCAACGAGTTACACACCGTTTTTTATGGTCTATGGGGCAGAGGCAGTGCTCCCCTGTGATATTATCCATGACGCACCAAGAGTGCACATGTATGAGGAAAAGGAGGCCGAGTTGGATCGGCAGGACGACTTAGACACCTTCGAGTGGGAGCGGGACATAGCTTTGGCTCGGTCCACTCCTTATCAACAGCAAGCTCGGCGATACAAAAGTAGGGAGGTCAGGGCAAAAGCATACAACATAGGAGAACTCGTCCTACAGCTCCCCGAGAAATAGAAGCACAAACCCAACCTCAAATGGGAGGGTCCTTTCATCATCGACGAAGTGCTCGTGGGAGGGGCCTATCGTTTGCGGAGTCCATCCGATAACCGCCTTGAACCAAACCCATGGAACGCAGCTCGTCTTTGGCGCTTCTATGGATAAACCGTTGTCGTATAAACTCCCCTACATCTTTTCCTTTTCGTTATTTTTTGCCTTTTTTGCCTTTTCCATTCCCACACTGTTGTTCGATAGGGACAATTTATTTTCTTACGCTATGTTCGGCTAGACCAATCTTGTACTACAGATAATCAGCATACACCATAAAGTGTTAAATCCGAACACAACACGTGGGGGCTTCTTTCTATATTCAAAATTTGATTTCCTCGTACTTACAGGGCACGCATGTTTCTTTTGTCATGTTCTAGCCATCATATGCATTAATTCGAACTAAGACTTTGCCAAGCTGGGTTGCCTCGCTCCTATAATTACTCTATACGGTCCCGATTGTTCCGCTAGACAGTAAAGCGAGAACCTCTGCGATTGTTACGACCGGGTCATCAGGACATGTACCTCAGAGCGGTGAAGCCGAAAGCTAGCTATCTTATGTAGATTATTGGTCATCTATGATGGAAACACCTTATACGGCTATGGTTGCTATTACCGTTGTAAGGGTCTTTTCTTCCCAAAAAACAATTAGCCTTATACTGCAAGTATGCGGATTTCTATCTACGCTCTTCTTAGAACCCCAACAAAAGGTATCGATAGAGGTACTATTTTCATCGGAAGATGTTTCTTATGCTATGTCGTAATATAACATATCTTTCTGTGTGCTTTCTGTCTATTTGCACCACACGGCCGGATTGCCTGGTTCCCCGAATATAGTTCGCTCTTTTGCAAGGGAAAAATAAGGAGGAATACTCTCGAGCTCTTCGCACAGGAGGGAGAAGCCGATGGCCGGTTAAGACAAAGTTTACAACACGGATTGTTTATACACTGGTACATATAAATTACATGTACGGCTGCTGATCGAGATCATCAATCATTGTGTGGAGGGGGCAGTCTATTTGTGAAAGACGGGCGGCTCGCATCACCTAGTCATATACAAATTGGAGTGGCACTTCTTTTCCATCCGATCCCACATGGACCAACCCGCACCATATTCTCGCGGTTAAGTCTGATGAAACGGGTCTTGACCATTGCCCGCGCCTCCCATGCTCCCTCACGGCAGGCCGAAGTTTTCCACAGCTCGAACCTATCCCGAGCCCCCCTAAATCAATCCACAAGTGCAGCTAGACCTTCAGGTGGCTGTTCGGTGGGCCATAGCGCCTTCATCATCCCTTTCATCACTTTTTGCACGTGCTTATGGAGAGAGGTCAGCTCCTTCAGCAGGTCCCCTTGGCAGGGCGAACGGGTCCTTCGGGCACGCCTTGTTCAGGCTCGTGTAGTCGATACACATGCGCCAAGTCTTGTTCTTCTTCAGCACCAGGACTGGGTTGGCCAGCCAGTCCGGGTGGAAAACCTCCATGATGAAGCCGGGTGCGAGTAGCCGGGCAATCTTTTCTATGATGGTACGCCGCTTATCCTCTGAGAAAAGGCGTAGGCGTTACTTGACCTGCTTTGCATCCGGCCGTACGTGCAGCTTGTGCTTGGCGAACTTCGTCGGGACTCCCAGCATGTCTTTGGGGGACCACGCAAAAATATCCCGATTCTCACGGAGGAAGTCGACGAGCTCACTTTCCTATTTGCTGTCGGGGCACGAACCGATGGTCACGCACTGGGTGGGGTTGGCCGGATCGAGCGGAACTTGCTTGGTGTCTCTGGAGGGCTGGAAAGAGCCCTCGTTGACGGACTGGGACGGAGGAGCCGGCATGGCTGGCTGGGCAGAGGCGAGAGCCACCAGCCAGTCGAGCTGTCACTCCTCCTCCACTATCTCCAGGGCCTCAGCCAGCCGGCTGCCGTCGCGCGCACACGCCATGGACAGCTGGTACTTGCCTGCAACTGTGATGATGCCCTTGGGGCCCGACATCTTGAGCTTGAGGTAGGCATTGTGGGGGACCTCCATGAACTTGACGAGCGCGGGCCAGCCCAGCAGGGCGTGGTAGGGGCTGCTAAGGTCCGCCACCTCGAACCAGATCGGCTCGTGGTAGAAATGGCTGGTGTCGCCGAAGAGGACGTCGAGCCGGATCTTGCCGAGGGGCGTACAGGACTTGCCCGGGACGATGCCGTGGAACACGGTCTGGCTTGCCTTCAGGTCCTCCACCTTGAGCCCTAGCTTTAGCAGGGTGTCAAGGTAGAGGATGTTGATGTTGTTGCCGCCATCGATGAGGACACGCGAGAAGCGGCACGAGTGCTTCTCGGAGGCGATGGTGGGGTCGAGGACGAGGGCGTAGCTGCCCGGATCCGGCATCATAGCCGGATGGTCTCCCCGGCTCCAGGTGACCGGCTTCTCGGACCAGTGCATGAACTGGGGAGTCGCGGGCGCGGTGGCGTTCACGTCGCGGTGGAGCCGGCGCTGGGTGTGCTTGTCCGTCTCTTCACTTGTGAAGACGACGTAGCAGCCGTCAGGCTCGGGGTATTGGTCCAGCAGCCGGCCGTCATTTCGAGCTGGCGCCGGGGCCGCATGGGCCGGTCTGGGAGCCGGAGGCGGAGCCTGGGCCGGAGCCGGCGCACGGGCCGGCAGCACGGGAGGAGCCGGGAGGCCGTCCCCCCGGGCCAGGCGTTGTGAGAAGCTGCACTGCCAGAGCGTGTGCGTGGCCAGTGTGGCACCGGAGTGGTTCCTGCAGGGGAGGTCCAACAACTGCTCGAAAGTCAGCTTGGGCTACCATGCGGCCTTGCCGGTGCGCTGACGCTTACGGGCGGCCTGGCCAGCCGGCTGCTCCTCCTCGAAGGAGGCGACGAGCCGGCTCCCATATCGGGGATCGGGCTGGTCGTTCTTGCGTTTGCCGTTGGGCTGTTGCCGGTTGTTGGCGGCCGGCTTGGCCGGAGCCGAAGCCGGCTTGGCTGGTGCCTTGGCCTTCATCTTGATGGAGGAATCGGCCGTGGCATATTTCTCCGCTTTGGACATTAAGTCCGCCAGGGAGGTTGGCTCGGAGCACAAGAGCTTGTGCTTGAGGGGCGTGTCGTTGCGACAGCCCTCGATGAAGTACTGAATGGCCTGCACCTCATGCACGCCCTCACAAGAGTTGCGGAGCTCGGTCCAGCGCGTGAGGTACTCGCGGAGGGGCTCCTCTAGGCCCTGGACGCACATGGCGAGCTCGCGGGGGTGGCCGGGTCGCTTGTAGGTGCCGGTGAAGTTGCGGACGAAGGCTTCCTCGATGTCCGTCCAGGTGTTGACGCTGCCGGCAACCAGGTTGTTCAGCCAGGTGCGGGCAGAGCCGATCAGCATTAGGGGGACGTAGCGCACGGCTACATGCTTGTTCCCCCTAGCGATGGCGACGGCGGTGGTGTAGTCGACCAGCCAGTCCTCCGGGTTGGCGGTCCCGGTGTACTTTGGGGTGTCACGGGTGAGCGCGAAGCCGGGCGGGAATGGCTTGTTGTGGATCCACGGGCCGAAGCAGGCCGGGCCAATTGAGCCCTCCTCCTCGAGGAGGGCCGACTGCACCAGCTGGTGGAGGCGGGGCTGGGCGTCGTTTTCGCTATGGGGAACGCGCGGCCCGAGCCGGGCCGCGAGCTCAGGCCAGACGGCCGGTGGGACAGGCCGCGCCGGTTCCTCCCGCGGAGGCGGGGTGTGCTCGCGGCTGCGCTGGCTTCCCCCAGCCAGCGCTTCATCATGGTGGCCGCTGCCAGCCGGGCGGTTGCTGCGCCGGCTGTTCACAACGGGCTGCTCATTCCCGCGCGACGGGGGACGCTGAGCGTTGCCCCCCCGGGCGTTCCGGCCGGAGGGACGAGGGGTGCTGGAGTGTTGGGCCTGCCGGTGGTCAACAGCGCCAGAGCCCTCGCCCTCGAGGCGGGGGAACTCAGAGACGGCCCCTCCGGGAGTGAGGGCGATCTGCTGCGCGTTGGCAGTGTCGATGAGGTCCTTGATGTGCCGCTCGCCTGTGGCCCGTTCTTTGCCCTCCAAGGTGGCCAGGTCCTCGTAAGCGACCTGGGCAACACGCAGGTTGGCGGCAGGGTTTTCGTAGACGGGGAGGTGGCCGCCTAGGATCTCGGCGACCACGCGGCCGCGCTCCCGCACAACGCCATGCCGGCTGGGCTCGGGGCCAGCCGGGTGAGGCCATACGCGGAGTTGTATTCCCGCTGCGCGGCCTCCATCCGGCGCCTCTCGGCGACGAGGGCACTGGCGTCTTTGAACAGCTGGGGTCGGGCCGCCTCCAGCTCAGCTCTGGCGGCGGTCGGGTCCGCCGTCTTGGTGATGGGGGTGCCGAGACCCCAGAGGGTGGCAACGAGAGGGCTGGAGGTGCCGGCACGAGCGGCGGCCGCGCTGGCCTCGGTCGCTCACACGCGGCCCGAAGTGGTGGAGAATACGGTGGCCATCACTCCCGCGCTGGCGCGGCAGCTTGTCGCGTCGCCCGTGGCCAGTGCGCCTACGGACGAGGGAGGTTCGGAGCAGTCGAGCACCCTACTAGGGTACTCGCTAGACGGCGCATCATCGGCGAGGCTGAGCTTGCTGAAGAGCTCGGTGAGTGTAGCATCGTCCAGTGTGAGGTCGCGGCCGGGGCACTCATTGGAGAGGCCGGCCGTGCTGCCCGTAGGACCTGTCGGAGCAAGACCCACGAGCGTGCAGTTCCGCCCGGCCGTGGGCCGGCCAGGGGAGGTGGCGAAGGGCCCCACCTGGAGCATAACTCCGGCCGGCGCCGTGGACAGACCCATGGTGGGCGCCAACTGTCGTGGTTTTGTCACGGGAGATGCCATGGGATGGCTCATCGAGAGGGGCCGAAGGGACGCCGATGGACTCCGAGAACGGGGTTGGCACAAACGGCATTCGACACGCGATGTACCCAGGTTCAGGGCCCTCCGTGGGACGTAAAACCCCTAGTCCTGCTTGGTCTCATTGAGACTACGGTGAAGGTTACAATGGTGCTCCTTGAGCTGGACGATCCGAGGAGGAAGCTAAGCCTTTCGGCTCGGGTGGTTCTCCATGGGGGAGAGTGTACGTATGAAAGATTTGCGGGGGAGAGATCATGTGTCCCCTTGCTTGGGGGAGGCCGGGGGTTTTATAGGCCATCCCCCCGGCTTACAATATGAGTATAAACATCATGGGGGGACCCAGCCGGCAGCCTCTCTGGCCGGCTACGGGGGCCACCAGCTTCGGTCTTGTCGTGGCGGGCCCCAAGCCCAGTCACGTCGCAGCACGGGGTGCCCTGCGCGGCGTCGTCTTGGGGCAGCCGGCCGAAGTCAGCGGCCGCCGGCCGTCCTATTGCCATGCAGGGGTTGGCGGCGGAATGGTTGGGCGCAGGCCGCCACTGTTTGAGGCTCGGTCGCCATCCAACAGTGGCATGAGGCCACTGTGGTCATGCGGGCGCTGACCCCCAACGGGATGGGGGCCACGGTGGCCATGCGAGCGCTGACCCCCGAGGGGGACGGGGCCCACTGTTGCCATGCAGGGCTCGTCAGAAGCATCTGATGCTGGGCCGACTGGGGGGAGGAGCCGGGCGGTGAAGCCCCAGCCGGCTAGCATCGCCGAAGTCGGCGATCGAGCGGCCGACACGCCTGGACCGGGGGGTCGCTGCTGGCAGAGCAGAGCCGAACCGGCTCTTCGAATGCGGCCCACCCATCAGCCTTGTAGGCGGGCCCGAAGCTTTGGGGGAGTTTGAGGATACCCGGGGGTCATCCTTGTCGGGACCCCGATCCTAAGTCATATGAATCCATGCTGTAACATATCACGTCACTTTGTGGGCTCACGCATGGTAACTCCATGGCTGGAACCTTACCTTGGCCGGGACCGTTTGCGCCTTTCGGCTCACGTATGTGAACATGTCGCTGGCAATCAAACAACAAAGAACCAGGGCCAACATTACTAGTCATGGAACCCAAGTGGTACATCCGTACGGAAACAGGCATACATAACCCAGCAATGCAGGTGTCGGCCTCAAGCGTGTGTAGACGAGTCATAGCAAGCTACAAGGACTCCATTATGTCGCGAGACACGAATGTCATCACTGCACGTAGACGAGTTGTAGCAGGCTACAGGGACTCCATTACACTACGAGACATTTTCCCGAAGGGACAGACACAGCAGCAAAGAAGGATACATGCCGGTCAATCAATGTGTCCGGAGCAGTAGCAAGCTACCATGGCTCGGTGGAAGCACAAAGAGGCAGTTTCTCGTAAAGAGTACTACTAAAGGCACACAACTAGGTGTCGGATCCCATACATACCATTGCACGTCACACGTACGCACGACATGCCCGATATGCATAGATACAACTATGGCATCACAACATAACCATACAACAACATGACCTTTATTTAAAAGGCCTAGAAGAGCCTTGCATAATATGTTCATACAGATAGGGGTCACATGACCCGACACTCAAGTCATACAAACAATTTCATACAAGTCAGTGGAAACTTAGAACTATCCGCGTATGGACAGTGAAAAGGAAAAGAGGCACATGGCCTGACTATCTACAGCCCACCACACGGGCAAGATCGTAGCTGGGACACTAGCTATTCGGCGTCGTCAACGACTAGATAGAACCCACCTGATGGGCCCTGATTCTCTTCTACAACATTTATTAAGCAAGGATGAGTACAATCGTACTCAGCAAGTCTTTAAAACATACCTAGTCTAATTATGCTCATGTATCAATAAGGGTGGTGGTGGAGTTTATGCAGAAATGCCAGCTTTGACTCGTGGCTATCCTACACTACTCAATTTTAGCTTTTGTTAATATTTTAAGTATTGCACTTGAGTCCACTAACTCCACGACAATACACCACCATGGATTCATCTTCCCCTCCTGGAAGATTGCCATCCACGGTATTCACACTTGTCTTGATATTTTAATGAGTCACCATTTGATTATCTATGAGCAGCATAAGTTCTCCATGTAGTCCATATCCGCGGACGCGGCTATTCGAATAGTTTAATAACCCTGCAGGGGTGTACCTCTTCACACACGCTCTCGCCACTTAGCGCTGTGTGCTCATAAAACCATGCACCTCGGCAACCTTCAAGCGGAAGCCCAGCAAGGGAGTCGGCCACGACCATCAATCACGTAAGACCACTAGTCCAGGCTACCGCTTATTTGAGACTAACCCACACGGGAGTCCGGCCAAAGTTTCCGCAACGGCCCCAAACGATATGCGCAGGGTTCCCAAGTCCACAATTCGGGTGACCCTTGGTACACCGTGCCACTTCCTACCGCGTCATAACCCACCCCGAGGGTCAGCGGTATGCACGGCCTCTAGCATGCTATAAACACCAGCAACTACTTGCAATACCTAGACCAAGCACTAAGCGACTGATAAGTCGAGAGGGTGAATTAAGTATCCCAACGTGTGGTAGTATCTAGTCTTGGATCACAAACACGGAACTCAGTTCCTAGGATGATCCCAATGAGACAACCCGCTATGTACTCCTACATAGCCTCTCATCGCTACCTTTTACCAAAACGGATTCGTTATTAGCTCATCACATCAGAACATCACCGTTTCACTCTGGTTCATCACCCAGATGAATCAGACCTGACACAACTTTATGTATAGAAGCATGGCATGAAGGTAATCTAAGCACATCATGGCACAAGCATCTACCAGGTATGCTAGGTTGCAAGGTTTAGCCATTTACTGTGACAAGATCCGGTCATGCAGAAGATTAGGTTCCTGTACCATGTATGACTGTCATGTAACAATGTCCTAATGCAATGAACAAGAGCAGGAGCGAGAGGGTGGAATGTTATCGGAATGATCAATGGGGTTGCTTGCCTTACTGGGAAGCGGAGGGATTCTCTCCTTCGTCGGGGTACGGGTTGGAACCTTCCGGATTAGGGCCTACCGCAACGCAGACAAAAACATTCAATAGAAGCAATGCAACAATATGATGTATGATCATGGCATAGCAATATGCATGGGTGAGCTAATATGAGTAGTGATCATGTCAATTTAAATCAGATTTGAATATAGGTTCAAAGTTGTTCTTATTTGCAAATTCCATATATTAACCTAATAGGAATTACCCATGTTCACCTATTTAGATTGCTCTAACATGCATCAGAATAGCACCATTGGATTCATTGGATTTTTCTTATCAATTTCCATATATAAATTATTTTATTCTGACTTACAGATTATTTTATATGATTTTTCAAAGTTTTAAACATTTTCTGGATTTTCCTGATTTATTGTTTAACAGAAAATTCCTTTATTGCATCAGCACTGTGTCATCATGACCTAAGCAGGTCAACTGGCCGTCTCAGGTCAAACCTGACCAGTGGGTCCCACTGGTCAGTGACATAGTCACTAACAGGGTTTAATTTCACTGTTAAATACTAATTAATATAGCAGGGCCCACCAGTCAGTGTCTTATTAAACTAACTATTCGGATTAATTAAATTAGAGACTAATCTTAAGTCTATCAGAACCTGGCCCCACCTGTCATTGAGTGATTAGGGTTAATTAATTAAGTTAATTACTTCAACTAAACTTCAAATTAGACAGGGCTGGGCCCACCTGTCATATACTCTGCGGAGTCAAACCTGCTCAGATGGGGTTCAATCCCACCGGCGTTCAGCCGCCGGCGAGGCCCGAGACGACGAAGAGTCTCGGAAATCGCCCTCCGATGGTCATTCGAGAAGCGGAGACCAGGAACGGGCAGCCAGGGAACGCGCGCGTCCATCTAAGGTAACGGGAGTACGCGGGGACGCCGGAGTTGACGGCCACGGCAACTTTGGTGGCGACCGGATCTCGGCAAAGGCGGGGACGACAGCTAGGGGGAGAGGAGGACCACAGGGAGAGGGGAAGAAGGACGGGAAGCTCACAGGGAGTTGGTCAGGCTGGCCAGCGGGCTCGGGGACTACCGGGGTGGTGCGATTCGACAACGGCGTCCGGCGACCGGAGGCGGAGAATATGGAGCGGACGGCGTCTTTGGGGCTTCCCGGTGCGATTCCTCTAGAGGGCACGGGCAGCTTGACGCGGCGGAGCTTTTGGACCGACTGGGGAGGTGAGGGATGGCCGGTGGCTACGGGGCGACGGCGGCAGTGCTCTCGGTCTGGGAGGAAGAGAGGCAGAGAGGAGAGGGGAGAGAGCGTGAGAGAGGAGAGAGCCGGCTCGATCCGGATGCCTCTGGCGAGGTCATCCACAATGCCTCGCCGGCCGAAGAGAGGCGGGCAGGCAGGGAGGAGGTGGAGGCCTCCCGGCGCGCGCACGCGTTACTTCGCCTCTGCCTACTGGCAGAGGTTGAAGATGACCGCTTGGCCTTGGTGGGCTGGGCCATCTTCTTCCTGTGCCATGTAAGCTCCCTCTTTTATTTTTTTATTTCTGTTTTCTGATTTCTACTAACATTTGTTTATTTCTTTGCAGGTCCAAATACCCTTTCAAATAATTCCAGAACTTTTATATATTCATGTTTGAATATTTCAAACTTGTATAAAAAGTTTCAGATTAATTTGAAAACAGTGATAATGATATTTGCTTTATTTATCATTTTTCAGGGACTTAAATCATTAATTTAAATTATTTAAAATGTTCAAATAATTAAAATGCCCCCTGGTATATCCATGTCCTCAATTATCAGATATAGGGAACATTTTTGATGGGCACTTTGGATTTGTTGAAATTTCATTTATCTGGAATTTCTTTAATTCATGAAATGCTTGGGGTTTCTTTTCTTTCTCCCCATTTCATATTGATGCAGTGATGATGATGATGATGCAAACACATTGCTAGCCTAAGACACTTGCTAGGGTTGTGACAATCCCCCCGTCAATATTTGTTTTTCTTGAGTATAGGATCCCGCACTATTAAGAGGGGATCGATAGGATCAGTAAAAGACTTTCTCATGCCACCATATCCCACCTTCAAAGTTTGTTTGGATCTATGAATTTCTCCCTTGGTTATGTCTCTGCCTCTGGGGTTGCAGGATGTCCGGGATGCAAGTCAGATGTCCAGGCCCTACTGCCATGCCGGATGTCCGGGCTCCAAGCCGGATGTCAGGCCCAACTGTCACGCGGGTTGTCCGGGCTCCATCCTAGATGTCCGACCACGACTACCTGTGAAACCAAGGTTCTGTATAACCATTCTGTGGACACGCCGGATTTCTAGCTATGTGCCGGATGTCCGGGCTTTCCTGGCATGCCAGATGTCTGGGCTTAGCCCCGGATGTCCGGGCCCTCTTTTTAGCGCCTGACCTGCCCTGTTTTCCATATAACTTGCCAGGCCGGATGTCCGGCCTCTAGCCCGGATGTCCGGCCTACCCGGTTACTTACACTACAATGGTCACCTATGCTCTCACAGTATATATAGCTCTCTTCCTCCATTGGAGAGGATTGACAATTCACTTTGAGCTTACCCAAGAACACATTTCACTCTCCCTCACTCTCACACACCAAATCTTAGATCCCCAAGGGATTTGAACGCATTTGAGAGAAGTTGTCCACCCAAGTGATAGATCCACTCCTTCCCCTTCTTTGCACCAAAGGAATTTGTGATTTGTGCAAATCTTGAGCTTTTTCCCCATTGTTTTTGTTACTCTTGGAGGTTGGAGACTCCTAGGAGGTAGGAGTCATTTGGAGAGGGATCAAACATTGTGATTACCCCTCAGAAAGTTTGTGAGGGTTTGGAGGCCACCTAAAGGTCCACCACTAGTGGATGGAAATCGCCTTTTTGTTGATATCTCAAGGAGAGAATAGGGTGAGGCTTCGTGGCGTTGGTGTTCCTTTGTGGTAACATCCACCTCTCTAAACGGTGACGTAGCTTCCCTCCAAGGAACTGAACATCGGCATACATCCTCATCTCTCAAAGTTGTGGTTATTCCTAATCCTAACTTCCTACTTGTGGTTAGTTGTCTCTTAGTCCTTACTTATATCTTATTTTTCTTGCTTACTTACCTACTTGTGTTTCTAGCTTACCTTGCTTAGTATACTACTTGCAATTGTTAGGCTCACTTTCATATTACGCATTATTACCTAAAATTGCTAAGTAACAATTAAAATTTGTAATTGTACCTATTCACCCCCTCCAGGTCCATCTCGATCCTTTAAATTGGTATCCGAGCCTCGTGCTCTATTCTTGTGGCTTAATAGCCCTAGAGCGAGATGAACTCCGATGGAACTCCCGTTGTTGCGGATCCGAAGAGTAGGGGTGCGGCTTCTACGGAAGTCAAGTCCTTCACTTCTAAGGATCTGGAACGGGTGCTTGCTAAGAAAAAGAAGGAGCATGATGCTTCTCTTGAGGCCTTGGTCCAAATGAGACTAGCCACACTAACCACGATGCTTGCACCACTTTCTGGTGGTGCGACATCGAGGCCAGCTATCCCTACTCCTTCACTTGGTCAACAACCTTCTAGTAATGAACACTCCAGTGTTCCTTGGCTTTATGCAAGACGTCAAATAGAGAAACCAAAGTATAACCCACAAGGCAAACCTCCTTTACTTGATGACACTACCGATTTTGCTTTGTGGAGAGTTGCTATGCAGGATCATCTTCGATATGGAAATGATGAGATGTTGGAGATCTTTGAATATGGCTACAAAACTGTTGATCCGAAGAATCTTACTCCAAGAGAGGTATATGACAAGAATCTCAACGACACGGCAATCATGTGCATAAGGATAGGTATGACTGACAAGCAAAGGAGACCATACATACTTATCACAAGTGCCAAGGAATTATGGGATAGCATTGTGAGGACCAAGACTGGTACCTCCACTCTTCGGCTTGCTCAATATGAAATTGCCAAGGGGAAATTCCAAAACTTTTTTACGGAGAAAGGTGAATCTCCAAAGCAACTCCTTGATATTCTCATGACTCTCACCACCGATATCGAGTCATGTGAATGTGAAAAGACACAAGATGGATTCAACTTGACTAAGCGATTTCTCATGGACAAGTTGCTTCATGCTCTTGCTCCGTATCATCACCAAATGGTGTGGGACATAATATAACACCATGGATTCAAGGAAATGACTCCAGATGACATCATATCCACTTTCCAACTCTTTGAAGAGTCAAAAGCAAATGCTACAAAACGTCTTGCCATGCATGGTACCTCAACATCAAAAATCAATCTTGCATTGAAGGCCAAGCATGTATATGAAGAAGAGAAAAGTGAAGAAGAAGAAGATGATGAGGATGAAGATGGTGATGAGATTGACTCTGATGAGATCCCTTCATATGAAGACATTTCCCTCTTTGTCAAGAAGTTTAGTGAGGGAATATTCAAATGAAGATTCTAGAAGAAGAAAGTGAGAACATGTTACAACTGTGAAGAAACAAACCACTTCTCCAACATTGCCCCTATGAGAAGAGAGAAGATAAACCAAGGTTTCCCAAGACCTTTCCCAAGAAAAAGTTACCAAACCCTTTGAACTCAAAGCTCAAGAAGAGAGATGGGAAAACAATGGTTGCTCATGAAGAATCCATCCGGATGATGTTAGTGGTGTTGCCGGAGTTGCTCAAGATTCTAAAAACACTTTGAGGCTAGTCAACAAGACTGGTGATGTTGTCACCTACAACTATACGAAAGATTACAAGGGCAACGCTCACAAGTGCCTAATGGAAAAGGTCGTGGAAGAAGATGGAGAGGACCAAAACTCTCCTGACAAGGTCAAGGTAACCCCACGATCAAATCCTCCTCTCCCCATTCCTCTTACTCCTAGTGATGAGTACCTTGATGCGGAGGATAATCATGATGATAATGATATAGATGAGCCCATGTTTGCTAAATTAAATAAGGTCATGTGCTCCCTCAAAGGAAAGAAGCTCACTATGTTTCGTATGGTTATGGAGATGGTGGGTAAGCACACCGTCACCATTAAGGAACTCGGAACCCTCGGAACCGAGGAAAAGGATAAATGTGAAATCCTTGAGCGAAAATTCCAATATGAGGAAGCATGAAATGATGAACTATTCTTGAAAATTGGTGTAAACATTGTTGTTCATACTAAAGATCTTGCCTCCTTGAAAAAGTCTAAGGACTCTTGCGCAGAGTTGATGAATGATAGAGGTAAGCTTGTTAAGTCTCATGCTTCTCTATCTAAGGATTGGGAGCTCCTGTCCATGTCCCTCAAGACTAAGGAAGAAGAGATCACCCTTCTTACAAAGAGTTTTGAGACACTCAAGCTTACTTATCTTGAAACTCTAGCCAAGGCTTACTCTTCTCCTATTATCAATGTTGATGCTTGTACTACTAACTCTAGTAGTGATCTAGCATCTATTCTTGAGGAGAATCGCTTTCTCAAGGCTCAAATCGAGAAACGTATCATGACATGTGCTCAAGGACAAAAGAACCTTAATGAGGTGTTGATCCAACACAATGAGGTGTTTGCCAAAGAGGGGCTCGGGTTTGACCCAAGCACAAGCAAGAAGAAGACGTCTACTCAAATGTGCACCACCCCTCTAAAAGAAACATTTGTACGAGAAGGGAACAAGGAGAAAAGTAAGGTTGTTAGGGAGAAGGCCACAAGGGGAATGCCCACTCTCAACAAGCCAAAAGAGTTCATGCCTCCATCCTATGTACTTTGTAAGACTAAGGATGGAGAAGTTTATGCAAAAATTGTTGGTCCTCGAAATGCATTCCGGTTCTATGATATTTGGGTCCCTAAGACCCTTGTGACTAACTTGAGAGGGCCCATTGTAAAATGGGTGCCTCTAAACAAGTCATAATTGTGTGTAGGTTGCTTTCTCCGGTGGAGTAAAATGGGTGATCGATAGTGGATGCACAAATCATATGACCGGAGATAGCGAATTGCTCTACGATTTCATGGAAGCTACTCAACCATTTATGAGCATTATGTTTGGTGGATGATCAAAAGGACAGGTACTCGGATTGGTCAAGGTGGCTATCACAAATGACATGTCTCTTGCAAATGTCATGCTTGTTCAGTCCCTTAAATATCACTTGCTTTCTGTTCGCCAATTGGCTTCTGTTGGTTATGATACACTCTTTTGACTAACGGATGTGAAAGTTTTTAAGAGAGATAACCTTGAAGTGGCCTTTGTTGGAGAGTTGGATGGCAACCTTTACACGGTTGATTTCTCGAAAGAGAGCACATTCCATGCAACTTGTCTAATGGCCAAGGCCGACAAGGGGTGGCTATGGCATCGCCGGCTAGCCCATGTCGGCATGAGAAATCTTCAAGATCTATTAAAGGGTAATCACATCCTTGGACTAACCAATGTATCATTTGAGAAAGATCGTGTGTGTAGTGCATGCATAGCAGGGAAGCAACATCAATCAAAGCACCCACCCGAGAATGTTGTATCTACCTCAAGGCCTTTGGAGCTCCTTCATGGGACAGTCTTGGTGGGAAAAAGTATGGACTTGGCATTGTTTATGATTACTCAAGATATACATGGATGTTTTTCCTCAAGTCCAAGGACGAGACAAAGATCACTTTCATTGATTTTGCCAAGCAAGCACAACACAAGTTTGACAAAGAAATCTTGGCAATAAGAAGTGATAATGGCTCCGAGTTCAAGAACTACACCTTGGAAGGATTTCTTAGTGATGAAGGGATAGGGCATCAATATTCTGCACCATACATGCCACAATAAAATGGTGTTTCAGAAAGGAAGAATCGTACACTTGTAGATATGGCAAGGTCCATGTTGGATGAGTACAAGTCACCACATAGTCATTGGGCCTAGGCTATCAACACCGCATGCCATTCATCTAACTGGCTCTTCCTCCACAAAATATTGGAAAACACACCATATGAGCTTCTAACCGGGAACAAGCCAAATGTCAAGTACTTTTGTGTATTTGGGTGCAAATGTTTCATCCTCAACAAAAGAGAACATTTATGAAAATTTCAATCCAAAACAACTCACGCCTATAGAGTCTACAACAAATCAAATGGATATGTTGTAGAAACTTGTGACGTGGTGTTTGATGAATTTAATGGCTCCCATGGGGAGCAAGTTGATCTAAGTGATGTAGGTGAAGGAGATTCGCCTCAAGATATTTTGACCATGGGCGTTGGTGCTCTTCTTCCGATGGAACAAGAACCTTGTCATGATGAACAAGAAAATGAAAGTTTCACACATCATTAAACCACTTCAACAACCATACCTCCACAAGCTCCTATTGCTCAACCAATGCACTTACTTCAAGAACACGAAGATAATCAAGTTCCTATCCAAGAACAAGATCATCATCAAGGGAAAGAACAAGAAAGTGAAATCATTGATGATGAACCTCAACAGATGCAATATGAAGAAGAAGATTTTCCACCACACATTAATGATCCATATGTTGAGGATGTGGATGATGGACATGAAGTTGAACCTTGTGAAACCCTAACCTCCATCAGGCCTCGAGTGGCCGGTCGTGTTGATGTTAACAAAATCCTCACCGGCATATCGGAAGGTAGAATCACTCGTAAACATTTGACAAACTTTTGTGCTCACTTCTCATTTTTGTCTAGTGTTGAGCCTCTCAAGGTACAAGATGCATTGATTGACAACGATTGGCTAATTGGTCAAGTATGGTCATTAGTGAAGAGGCCAACTACGGGGCACAATGTCATTCGAACAAAATGGATTTTCAAGAACAAGCAAGATGAGAATGGTGTAATCATCCGTAACAAGGCAAGGTTAGTGGCACAAGGGTACTCACAATTTGAAGGTTTGGACTTTGGTGAGACCTTTACCCCCGTTGCCCATCTTGAATCTATTCGCATCTTACTTGCTTCTACTGCTTTCAATGCTTTTACATTACATCAAATGGATGTGAAGAGTGATTTCCTTAACGGTCCTCTACAACAAGAAGTATATGTATCACAACCACCTGGGTTCGTTGATCCCTATCACAAAGACTATGTGTATAAACTTCATAAGGCTTTATATGGCCTCAAATAAGCACCTCGTGCTTGGTATGATCATCTTAAGAAGTTTCTACTCGATGATCGTTTTGTGAGAGGGGTGATCGATCTCACTCTTTTTACTAAGAGGGACAAGGGTGATTTGATCTGATGCCAAATCTATGTAGATTATATCATTTTTGGTTCTCCTAACATTCATTTGTGCAAGAAGATTGCGGCCTCCATGACCAAGAACTTTGAGATGTCACTCAATGCAGATTTAAAATTCTTTCTCAGATTCCAAATTCAACAATTTCAAGAAGGAATATTCTTATCTCAAGCAAAGTACCTCAAGGATATCCTAGAAAAGCTTGGCATGACTGATGCTAGTCCATGTAAGACACCCATTCCAACCAAAATTGTACTCACTTAAGACACAAACGGTACCCCTTCTGACCCATCTAAATACCTCTCTATGATTGGTTTGTTGCTTTATCTTTATGCATCTAGACCAGACATCATGTTCAGTGTGTGCATGTGTTCTAGATTTCAAGCTTCCCCTAGGGAAAGTCATCATAAGGCGGTTAAGCATATTCTTAGATACCTTGTTCACACCCCTAAATTGGGTCTATGGTACCCCAAGGATTCTAAGTTCGATCTCATTGGGTACACGGATGCGGATTGGGCTGGAGACAAAGTGGATCATAAGTCCACCTCCGGTGCATGTCAATTTCTTGGACGATCCTTGGTAAGTTGGTCCTCAAAGAAACAAAATTGTGTTGCTCTCTCCACCGCCAAAGCCGAATACAAGTCAAGCGCCAGTTGTGCAACTCAATTACTATAGATGAGGCAAACTTTGAAGGATTACGGTAGCACCTATAGACATGTGCCTCTTTTATGTGATCATGAAAGTGCCATCAACATTGTTGAGAATCCCAAAGATAATACCCGCACCAAGCACATTGACATTAGGTATCATTTCTAAGAGAGATCATGTGGAAAAGGGTAATTTTGATATTGCTCATGTTGGTACAGATATGCAACTTGCAGACATTGTCACCAAACCATTGGATGAAGCAAGGTTTTGTCAACTTAGGCGTGAACTTGGTATCTTGGAGCTTGACAACATTATGTGAAAAACCGCACCCATGCATGCAATTTACTGTTGGAAATATGCCCTAGAGGCAATAAATAAAGTGTTTATTATTATATTTGCTTGTTCATGCTAATTGTTTATTATGCATTCTATAATTGTATTGATTGGAAGCACATTACATGTGTGGGTAAGTAGACAACACTTTGTCCCTAGTATGCCTCTAGTGAACTAGCTCGTTAATCAAAGATGGTCAAGGTTTCCTGGCCATTGATATGTGATGTCATTTGATAACAGGATCACATCATTAGGAGAATGATGTGATGGACAAGACCCAAACTACAAACATAGCATATGATCGTGTTAGTTTATTGCTACTGTTTCTGCATGTGAAGTATATGTTTCTATGACCATGAGATCATACAACTCACAGATATGCAACTTGCAGACCATGAGTGCCTTGTGTGTATCAAACATTGCAACGTAACTGGGTGACTATAAAGGTGCTCTAAAAGTATCTCCGAGGGTGTCTGTTGGTTTGGCATGGATCAAGACTTGAATTTGTTACTCTGTGTTACGGAGAGGTATCTCAGGGCCCACTCGATAATACAACATCACAATAAGCCTTGCAAGCAATGTGACTAAGTGTTAGTCACGGGATCTTGTATTACGGAACGAGTAAAGAGACTTTCCGGCAACGAGGTTGAACTAGGTATAGAGATACCGACGATCAAATCTTAGGCAAGTAACATACCGAAGAACAAAGGGAACATCATACGGGATTAACTGAATCCTTGACATAGATGTTCGACCGATAGATATCTTCGTAGAGTATGTAGGAACCAATGTGGGCATCCTGGTCCCACTATTGGTTATTGACCATAGAGGTGTCTGGGTCATGTCTACATAGTTCTCGAACCCGCAGGGTCTGCACACTTAAGGTTTGGTGACGTTTCGGTAGTGTAGAGTTATGTATGGTGGTGACCGAAGGTTGTTCTGAGTCCTAGATGAGATCTTGGACGTCAAGAAAAGCTCCGGAATGGTCCGGAGGTAAATATTCATATATAGGAAGTCCTCTTTTGGTCGCCGGAAAAGTTTCAGGCTCACCGGTAGTGTACCGGGAGACCATCGGGAGGGGTATTTCGACCCAAGAGGCTTCATGGGCTGTGGGAGAGTGAATACGAGCCCTTAATGGGCTGGTGGAACTCCCACACAAAGCCCATGCGGCTAGGGAAGAGAAGCCCAAAGGGAAAATGTGGAAAAAAGGCAAAAAAGGGACGAATCGTAGTCCTACTTGGATTGGAGCAGGAATCCTCCTCTCCTTCCCTATTCAGCCGAACCAAAGGAGGCTTGGCCCTTGCACCAAGCATCTCCTCCCTCCCTCCTATATATACTGCTGGTTTTAGGGTTTTGGCACTTGATTTTCAGCCACGTGCTACCCGTTCCTCCAGTGCATAGTTTCTCCTCTAGATCGGATTTCTGCAGTGCCTAGGTGAAGCCCTACTGGAATAGCTCCACCACCATTGCCGGAGCGACGTCATGCTGCCAGAGAACTGTTCCTCCTCTCCTCTCTCTATCTTGCTGGATCAAGAAGGAGGAGATCGTCATCAAGTTGTACGTGTGCTGAACGCGGAGGTGCCATCCGTTCGGTGCTTGATCGGGACGGATCGTGATTGGATCGCAGGACGCTCGGCGATTTGGATCTTGCTAGCTCTATGTGTAGATGAGATCTTGAGTAGAACACAAAGAGTGTGTGGGCGTTGATGCTTAGATTGCTTCCTCCCTTGGTCGTGTTTTGGTTCAGCGGTATTGTGAGATGAAGCGGCCCAGACCAACATTGCTCGTATGCTTACGAGACACCGGTTCCCTCAACCGCAAGTTTTGCATAGATGGCTTGCGGGTGCTAGTTTCTCTAACTTTAGTTGGATCGGATTCGACAAAGGTGGTCCTTGAGAAGGTTGAAAAGCAACTAGTGTATCACCATTGTGGTTTTTGCGTAGGTGAGAATCATTCTTGCTAGAATACCCATAGCAGCCACGTAAAACTTGAAACAACAAAATTAGAGGACGTCTAACTTGTTTTTGCAGGGTATGTTGTGATGTGATATGGCCAATTGCACGATGTGATATATGTGATGTATGAGATGATCATGTGTTGTATAGAATATCACGACTTGCATGGCGATGAGTACCGCAACCGATAAGAGCAATAGGGTTGTCTTTAATTATTGTATGACCTGCGTGTCAATCATTAAGCGCTATGTAATGCTTTACTTTATCGCTAAACGGTAGCAATAGTAGAAGCATATGGGCGTGACAACCCCAATGGCAACATGTTGATGGAGATCAAGATGATGTGGATCATGGTGTCGTGCCGGTGACGATGGAGATCATGCCGGTGCTTTCGAGATGGAGATCAAGAGAACAAGTCCATGGCCATATCATGTCACTTATGATTTGCATGTGATGTTAATCCTTTTATGCACCTTGTTTTGCTTAGGATGACGATAGAATTATAAGGTGATCCCTCACTTAAATTTCAAGATGAATTGTGTTCTCCCCGAGTGTGGACCGTTGTGAAAGATCGTCGTGTCGAAACACCACGTGATGATCAGGTGTGATAGACTCTACGTTCACATACAACGGGTGCAAGCCAGTGTTGCACATGCAGAACAGTCGGGTTAAACTTGACGAGCCGAGCATGTACAGACATGGCCTCGGAACACAAGAGACCGAAAGGTTGAACATGAGTCATATAGTAGATATGATCAACACGATGATGTTCACCATCGAAACCACCTCAACTCACGTATTGATCGGACTTGAGTTGGTGAATTTAGATCATGTGACACTCACATGACCTGAGGGATGTCAATTTGAGTGGGAGGTTTAGTAATTTGATTAACTAAACTCATTATCTTGAAGAATAGTCTAAGTAACCTTTGCACATTTATGTTGTAGATCAATGGTTCACACAGTAGCACCCCTGAATTTTAATGCGTTCCTAGAGAAAGCTAAGTTGAAAGATGATCGAAGTAACTTTGTTGACTGGGCCCGTAATCTGAGGATTATCCTCACGGCTTCCCAGAAATCATATGTCCTTGATGCACCACTTGGTGACCAACAAAAAGACCTGTCATCCGAAGACGTTAAGAACGCTTGCGAGGCACGATTTGGAGATTAATCAATAGTTCATTGTGCAACATTGTATGGCTCAGAACCGGGACTTCAAAGACATTTTGAACGTCATGGAGCATATCAGATGTTCCAGGAGTTGAATTTTATCTTTCAGAAGAATGCCCGGATGGAGAGGTATGAGACCTCCGATAAGTTCTATATAACATCCCAAATTTTGGAATGTTATAATAAATATTAGAATGATTGTTTGTTTGTTTGAGTGATTGAAAGTGAGTGAAATTTGAACCTTTTGAAACTTTTGAAAGTTTAATGAGAGGCAATGAAATGACTTTCCCGAAACTTTCACTCTGCATTTTGATCACCAGGAATTCAAATTCATTTCATCACAAAACCCCAGAGTGAAGATGACATGACTTCTTCCATTTAAAGAAATGAAAAGGGATTTGAAAATGGTTTGAATTCCATTTGAAAATATTTCAAATTCAGAAACTTTATGCAACTCAATGATTTTCATGAGAGAGGATAATATGACCTCTTCAAATTATATGAAATATGAGTTGGAAGTTTAAAAGAAGAATTTGAAAGTGCCTCTGAATTATTTTGGAATCCATTTCATATTTGATTCCTATTCAAATTTTCAAAGTATTCAAAACCCTTGGCAAAATTTGAGAGGAGTAATATGACACTCCACACCAGGGTCATTTTGTGAAGTTTTTGAATCACAAAACCCAAAGGGTTATTTGAAAAATATTTGCAAAAATAAATAAAGCCACTTAGGCATTTTCTAGAAAAATATATTTTTAAAATATTTATTTTTGCCGGGAAAAATGTCCATGAAATGTCATTAAATCTCCTGATAATTTTGGTATAAAACTTTTTATTTTTAGGAATGTATTTATTGTCATTTAATAGTTTTTATTTCGCTAGTAAAATAAAAAGGAAAGGTTTTAAAGCGTTTTAAATAGCCGCCGGCCCACTTACCTTATCCCCCTCCACGACTTTCCTTATTACTGGCCAACCGACACGCGCCCGCTTCTCTCTCTCTCACGGCCCGGCCCCACCGCCCGATCCCTCTCATCCCGCGGCCACCTTGTTCCTCCCGCGCGCGCCCACCTCGCCGGAGATCCCTCCCGAGCGGATCTCTCTCCCCTTCCTTCCCTCGCTCACCCGCGGCCCTATATATAGCCGGCCACCATCCGCGCTCCATTTCCCCCGAAAAACCCCTCTCTCCCTCGCCAGGACGTGCCACCACCACCTCGCCGGAGTTCTGCCCACGACCGAAGCTCCTCGAGCTCTTGGCCGTCGCGCCCATCACCCCCACACACCTCCACCGCCACAAATCGACACCGAAACGTCCCCGCCGTCGCCTGGTGCTCCCAACGTCGCCGGAGACCCTCTGGAACGCCACACTACCACCCTCGCCGGATTTTGGCTCCACCCAAAGTTTCCACGAGCTCGTGTCGCTCGCCCCCAACACTCCCTCGCCTCGGTGTCACCACCAACCGTCGCCGGATGTCCGCCGCCACCAACTGCACCCCTCGGACGCCTTCCCCGACCACCATGACGCCGTCCCCGACCACCTCCAACGTCCGGCCACCGTCGACCATCACCGGAGTTTTTCCTCCTCCTCTGTAAGCCGCCGCATCAACCCTCCGTCGTTAGATCTAGGATCTACATACTAGATTAGATCTTTTATTTAAACGAACCGGTACGCAATAAAGCTCGGTCGTCCGCTCGGTAGCTCTCATGCGCACGCCCTCTCGGCCAATCACAGCATGACACGTGTACCCCTGTCCGTTAGAAATGATTTTTCTTTTTCTGTTTCCTGAAATAGTTCTGATTTTGTTTTTATCATATCTTTTTTTGTTTTAATTTCTGTTTCCTGAAATAGTTCTGATTTTTTTTATCATATCTTTTACGTTTTTAGTTTTTAGTTGTGTTTATCATTATGTTAGAATCAATCAAAAAATTTATCTAGTTTCTGTAGATACCATGTTTGACCATATTTTAATATTTAGATTTGAATTTAAACATATTTGATTTAAACCTTGTTTTCTGAATAACTTGAGTTTAAAAATATATTTTTGATTGATTCTTTTTGCTACTTGTCACTAGTGATCTTAGTTATCAGTAGGTAAAGTTGGAGAATTTTTCAAATGAATTTTATTTGGGTTTTAACTAAAAATAGAATCTGTTTAGTTTCCTATTAGTTAGTTAGTTTGATTTTCTTTTGGTTTAATTTGAAATCTGAATTTGACTTAACTTATGTTTTAGATTTCATTTAGTTCTATTGTTCTAAACTTTAGGATTATGGTTGCTGTTAACAAAAGTAATTTGCTTAGTTTATTAAATTATTATTGTAGGAACCTACACCCTTTTTCACTTAGGTATAGATTTTTAAAAACAAATTAGTTAGTAATGATTCTTTTAACAAAAGTTTTAAGTAATTAGATTATGTTTTCAAATAATGTTTTTAGTAATTCCTTTCTGTTAAGAAATGTTTTGTTAATAAAATATTTTAGTTTTGCTCTATTATGGTGGGAAAACTATATTATTTTTCATTAGGTAATGTGTTATAAAACAATTTAGTTTTAATAGAAACTCTTTTCACAAAAGTTTTAGATGATTTAATTCTGTTTTATAATAAGGATTTTTATTATTTGTTTTCTGTTAACTTGGTTGTTTTATACTTTGTATTCTCTTATCTTAATATTTTATTGTTTTACTTGTTGTTAAGTTTATTAGGCAAACACTCATGTTGTTTTCACAGTTTTACTTGTTCCTCAAAAGTAATTATTTTTGCTAGTAAAATATTTACTAAAATCCTTTTGTTATATTTTACATTGTTTTTGTTTGAAAATAGTTGTTTCTAGGCGAGAACTACCTTAGTTTCTTTTATGAAAACTTTCTTGATTTTAACTTTTGTCTTAAGTATTTCCTTCATCACCACCTTAGTTGTGTTGATGTAGTTTTGTTACCTTGAGTTTTTTCTTAAGTATTTCCTTCATCAACCTTGTTGCTTTTGGTTCTTGTGTTACCTTGTGATTGTTAGAATTGATTGCTAGTATGATTTCTTATATGAATGCAATGTTTGATTATATAGATTTTCATCGGAGAGTGATGAATAGTTCTACCAAGTTTTTTCTGAGAGTGATACTTATTCTTCATCAACAGTAAGGGCAAGTTCACTTTGACCATCTATTTCATACCTATGTTTTATTGCATGTAGTGACATCATTCAACAAATCCCTCCCATAGTGTTATTGAAATTCTTGTAGTTGAGTAGAATGCATGAGGTAATAACTCACCACTTGTTACTAAAGCCCCGGGAACGTTATTTACTTTTATGCTATGCTAAAGTAGACGAGGATTGGTTTGAGTGTTTGTGAGTGGTGTGATAAGGAGGAATCTATGTCAAGATGACAACTTCATGAAGACATCTTCAAGTCCTGCATCTTCAAGACCTCAAGACTTCGAGACTCGAGAAACAATTTTTTCAATACACACTACTAGGTGAAGGATGGTTGGAACGACACCCTGGAGAAACCAGTGGATTTGCCTAGGTGTTACTTGGGAAGTGCCAGTACTCATGCGGAAAGCCTCACCCGGACTCAAAGAGAAGGATGAATACTTCATGCCCGGAAGCCTACCTGTGTAGCCACAAGTCAGCTCTGGCTTGGTTGATCTTTGTTGTGACTCTGGCTGCGTAGTGCTACGAGACGTAGTCGACGTTAGGATTGGATGGGCACTGTCGGACAGCCAGGGAAGCACTCCGAAAGACCATGTTTCGTTCATCCTGTTCTCAAACACCATGGAGTGCAAGGACTTTCCAGGGGGAACGAATCTTGTGGGTAAAGTACGCAACACTCCGCAGAGTTAAACCTAATCGATTAGTCATGTCCCCGGTTACGGACAATTTTGAGCTTCTAGACTTGGATCTATCTCTGAACTCTCAACACTGGACTGATAACTAATTATGGGCAACTTAATGATACTTGTGGGCATTAAGACATCAATTGGCGGAACCATGTCATTTAAGGTATTCTGTAGTTAAAACTCCTGATATTCCTTTGTTGTAGGAAAAGAAAATAAAATCAGCTTTTACGCAAAAACTCAGACACAGAGCCACAAAGGCTTTGGATATACAATAGTCTTTATTCTTCTACTATGGTGATCTTGCCGGTACATTCAATGTAATGACCTACACGGCTGCAACGTCTCATGTTGCGGATACTCTTCTACGACGAGTAAGAGTACGATTCAGGGCTACGGTCCGCACTGAACCTGCCATTGGTGTTATTGGGACTCCACTCCCGTTGACTGTTTTCGCTGCTATTTTAAAGTATATATCGATTTTACGCTATTTACATTTGATTGCACTTTGATATATACATTTATGTACTGTGTGTGCCAGCATACTGATCCAGGGATGGCATGGAACACACAAAGGCTTGACATTTCCAGGTCGGGTCGCTACAGAGATGGTATTAGAGCACATATTGACTATAGGAAGTGACCCTAGAAACTTAAAAGCCAATAGGAAATGATTTCTCAAAAAACTTTATTTTCAAAAGACCCTTTACTTCTCATCTTACTTGAGCTTTATAAAATGTTCACTCTTACCTCCAATATTTAAATGATACCCTTGTCCCGTGACCATTATGGAAAGAGCTACAAAAGGATTGAGGATTATACAGACCTGAAGAAATTGAAGACCATGAAGAATTTCCAAGATATTATGCCCCTAGAAGACCAAACCCCTGTTGTATACTTACGTTAGATACGATGGTTTGTGAGCTGTCATTGTGTGTAATTTTTACATCCAGAACAAAAATCTGTTTTCAAAACCATTGTTTGTATTGATTATATCCCCTCTTTTCTTTCTCATGCCTCTCATCCCCAAGACCTTGAACCCAATAGATGGTGAATGAAGTTTGACTGACCAATGACCCCGCTGGAGATAGAAGTAAGGAATCAAAACATGGATGAAAATGAGTTGTTGGTGCATAACCTTGGATTTTGCTAAAGTACCAGGATATAAATGGAATATGGTAAATGGATAACCCATTGTTAAGGATGACAATACTCTCTAAAGATGTTGGGAAGTGAATTAGAAGCTTGATTTGGATGACATGGATGCTTACCCAAGGAGGAACATATGTTTATTTTGAGTACCCTTTTCTGACACCTACAGATGACTACCCTTTACGAGTCTTTCCTCAAAGGCTTGGAGACGATCATGACCCTGACTAGTGATCATGATTACCCAAGGATCCTGAAGGATATGATGAAGCACCTCCATCTTGAAGGAGATACAGTCTACAAAGGCTACCCATTCATGGAAAATGGAGTGGAACTCTGGTATGTGAAGGTACACCTCCACCGTGTGAAAGGAGTTTGCCCAAAGACTATGGGACAATACTTTTACATATCTTGTGTACCACGAGAAATTTTCTTTGACGCTGTTCGTGAAGCTGCCATGGAAGCTATACGCTAGATTGGAGTAATACTTAAAGCACGACTCCGTCATACTCAGGAATACCTACAAGAGGTGCATACGGAGATGATGGAGATGAAGCTCATGTCCACCCTGATTAAGGAAAAGATGGATGATTTCAAGGAGCACATCGCAAAGTTCCAGTGGTACAGAAATATCCCCAAGGGGGGATAAATGAATAAAGTTTTGAGTTGATGCTAGACCATACCAAACTATGTGGATGGCAGCATTTGTAATAAAGTATTTTCTAGGAGTTTTAAGAAGCGATTGAGGATGTAACCAAGGGTTGAATATGAGAAGAAAGCTAGAATGGAGTAGTTAAGTTTTGAAGATGGAAATACCTGTATCATGAAGCACTCTTGTTTTCATGAGATTATCTTGTAATGGAAGTCTTAGAGATTGTAATAAATTCATGATTCAATGGAATTTTATGGTTTGCATATGTTGAATTAGATGAGTTTTTGCTCTATGAACAAAGATCACGGACCAATTTCGAGGATATGAGAAAATATGGTCTATGCAGACATGAGTGCATTTCATTTTAAGTATGGTAGTAACCACAGGTACCTTTCCGGTTAAGGAGTTTGGATAAGTGAATACAGGTGAAGAGGATGTGGAACCTCCTCAAACTATGTGGATGATAACCTTTGTGACAAAGTGTTTATGAAGCTGGAACATTGAGAAAAAGGAATGATTGTGATGAAACCATACCCAAGGTTAGACAGACCAATGGAAAGGAAAATGAATTCTGCAGAGTGGAATCTAAACAAGAATAATTCTGTGATTTGTTACCTCAAGGGTATAATGGAGTGAACTGAAGGAAATGTTGGAATGTGGAACGCTAGTAACCCCAAGAGTGAGATGAAGCTATTCAAGTATTCAAGTGAATCCACAACTTACTGACCTCAGGATTGATAAGGATCAAGCCCTACCTTTGTGAAGGAAGAAAACTTGGAAGAAGCTACGACTGATCCGCAAAACGTTTTCTTAGGAGTATACGATAACCCGAGAGATGTGAAGAAACGATAGATGTTTTTGTTTAGCTTGCAGAATCAATGGATTTATCAGAACTTCATTCGTTGAAAAGAGAAATTCAGCAATGCTTGTGAGGAAGCGCAAGTGTTAGAATACGAGATTCACTAAACCTTATACAAGGTAATGATTTCATTGCGACATGGTTTGGCCACCATGACGACTTACTCTTATCATTCTCTTGTTATTCGGAATGGTAAATCTGAGTGACTTACCCATAGTAAAGAGACGACGCTCTTTGAAGCTTTTTCCTTAGAATGGTATGATGAAAACCCCTTGTACATGACAGTTGCTGTAATATGTAGGAATTTTACGGTGAGAAATGAAGCCAAGACCCATTTCACTGCAGGATACCCACTAATGGTAGACCACCATGAGATCATCGATAGGTTATTTAGAATGATCATGAGACTTGTCAGTTAAGAAGACCCAGTATCGGAGGAAATAAATTTGGATGTGAGAACTCAAGAATTTTATATAACGGAAGAGCATCACCGAAGGAGCTATCATGAAGAATGTGAATAGACAGATGCACCCAAAGGACTGTCAAGAATTTGATGGACCAATAACTCTCATTTTAAGTGTGGTAGACCCAAATTTCCAGGTCAATGGAGTCTTGTTGGAAGACCCCACACTTTGCAGGACAATGGATTCTTGTTAGAAGACCCCTAAACCCCAAACCCTAACCTTTTCTTGCTAGCCCCTTCGAATCTCGAGGACGATATTCATTTTAAGTGTGGTAGGTTTGTAACATCTCAAATTTTGGAATGTTATAATAAATATTAGAATGATTGTTTGTTTGTTTGAGTGATTGAAAGTGAGTGAAATTTGAAACTTTTTGAAACTTTTGAAAGTTTAATGAGAGGGAATGAAATGACTTTCCCAAAACTTTCACTCTGCATTTTGATCACCAGGAATTCAAATTCATTTTATCACAAAACCCAGAGTGAAGATGACATGAGTTCTTCCATTTAAAGAAATGAAAAGGGATTTGAAAATGGTTTGAATTCCATTTGAAAATATTTCAAATTCAGAAACTTTATGCAACTCAATGATTTTCATGAGAGAGGATAATATGACCTCTTCAAATTATATGAAATATGAGTTGGAAGTTTAAAAGAAGAATTTGAAAGTGCCTCTGAATTATTTTGGAATCCATTTCATATTTGATTCCTATTCAAATTTTCAAAGTATTCAAAACCCTTGGCAAAATTTGAGAGGAGTAATATGACACACCACACCAGGGTCATTTTGTGAAGTTTTTGAATCATAAAACCCAAAGGGTTATTTGAAAAATATTTGCAAAAATAAATAAAGCCACTTAGGCATTTTCTAGAAAAATATTTTTTTAGAGTACTTATTTTGGCCGGGAAAAATGTCCAATAAATGGCATTAAAGCTCCTAATAATTTTCGTATAAAACTTTTTATTTTTAGCAATGTATTTATTGTCATTTAATAGTTTTTATTTCGTTGGTAAAATAAAAAGGAAAGGTTTTAAAGCATTTTAAATAATCGCCGGCCCACTTACCTTATCCCCCTCCCCGACTTTCCTAATTACCGGCCAACCGATGCGCGCCCGGTTCTCTCTCTCTCTGACGCCCCGGCCCCACCGCCCGCTCCCTCTCATCCCGCGGACACCTTCTTACTCCCGCGAGCGCCCACCTCGCCGGAGATCCCTCCCGAGCGGATCTCTCTTCCCTTCCTTCCCTCGCTCACCCGCGGCCCTATATATAGCCGGCCACCATCCGCACTCCATTTCCCCCGAAAAACCCCTCTCTCCCCCGCCAGGACGTGCCACCACCACCTTGCCGGAGTTCTGCCAACGACCGAAGCTCCCCGAGCTCCTGGCCATCGCCCCCGCCACCCCCACACCCCTCCACCGCCACAAATCGACGCCGGAACGTCCCCGCCATCGCTTGGTGCTTCCAACATTCCTGGAGACCCTCTGGAACGCCACGCTACCACCCTCGCCGGAGTTCGGCTCCACCCAAAGCTTCCACGAGCTGGTGCCATTCGCCCCCGGCACTCCCTCTACTCGCTGTCCCCACCAACCGTCACCGGAGATCCGCCGCCATCAACTACACCCCTCGGACGCCTTCCCTGACCACCGTGATACCATCCCCGACCACCTCCAACGTCCGACCACCGTCGACCATCGCCGGAGTTTTTCCTGCTCCTTTGTAAGCCGTCGCATCCACCCTCCACCGTTAGATCTAGGATCTACGTACTAGATTAGATCTTTTATTTAATCGAACCGGTATGCACTGAAGCTCGGCCGTTCGCTCGATAGCTCTCACGCGCACGCCCTCTCGGCCAATCACAGCATGACACGTGTACCCCTGTCCGTTAGAAACGATTTTCCTTTTTCTGTTTTAATTTCTGCTTCCTGAAATAGTTCTAATTTTTTTTATCATATCTTTTATGTTTTTAGTTTTTTTAATTTGATTCTTTTTGCATTAGGTCGCAAATTTTATCTAGTTTCTGCAGATACCAAGTTTGACCATATTTTGATAACTAAATTTGAATTTAAACAGATTTGATTTAAACATTATTTTCTGAATAACTTGAGTTTAAAAATATATTTTTGATTGATTCTTTTTGCTACTTGTCGCTAGTGATCTTAGTTATCAGTAGGTAAAGTTTGAGAATTTTACAAATAAATTTTATTTGGGTTTTAAATAGAAACAAAGTCTGTTTAGTTTCCTATTAGTTAGTTAGTTTGATTTTCTTTTGGTTTAATTTGAAATCTGAATTTGATTTAACTTATGTTTTAGATTTCATTTACTTATGTTGTTCTAAACTTTAGGATTATGCTTGCTGTTAACAAAAATAATTTGTTTAGTTTATTAAATGATTATTGTAGGAACAAACACCCTTTTTCACTTAGGTATAGATTTTTAAAAACAAATTAGTTAGTGATGATTCTTTTAACAAAAGTTTTAAGTAATTAGATTCTGTTTTCAAATAAAGTTTTTAGTAATTCCTTTCTGTTAAGAAATGTTTTTTTAATAAAAATAGTTTAGTTTTGCTCTATTATGGTAGGAAAACTATATTATTTTTCATTAGGTAATGTGTTATAAAACAATTTAGTTTTAATAGAAACTCTTTTCACAAAAGTTTCAGATGATTTAATTCTGTTTTATAATAAAGATTTTTATTATGTGTTTCTGTTAACTTGGTTGTTTTATACTTTGTTTTCTCTTATTTTAATATTTTATGGTTTTACTTGTTGTTAAGTTTATTAGGCAAACACTCATGTTGTTTAGGATGTTGTTTTCATAGTTTTACTTGTTCTTCAAAAGTAATTCTTTTTGCTAGTAAAATATTTACTAAAATCCTTTTGTTATATTTTACTTTGTTTTTGTTTGAAAATAGTTTTTTCTAGGGGAGAACTACCTTAGTTGCTTTTATGAAAACTTTCTTGATTTTAACTTTTGTATTAAGTATTTCCTTCATCACCACCTTAGTTGTGTTGAGGTAGTTTTGTTACCTTGAGTTTTTTCTTAAGTATTTCCTTAATCAACCTTGTTGCTTTTGGTTCTTGTGTTACCTTGTGATTGTTAGAATTGATTGCTAGTATGATTTCTTATATGAATGCAATGTTTGATTATATAGATTTTCATCGAAGAGTGATGAATAGTTCTACCAAGTTTTTTTCTGAGAGCGATACTTATTCTTCATCAACAGTACAGGCAAGTTCACATTGACCATCTATTTCATACCAATGTTTTATTGCATGTAGTGACATCATTCAACAAATCCCTCCCGTAGTGTTATTGAAACACTTGTAGTTGAGTAGAATGCATGAGGTAGGAACCCACCACTTGTTACTAAAGCCCCGGTAACGTTAGTTACTTTTATGCTATGCTAAAGTAGACGAGGATGGTTGGAACAGCACCCCGGAGAAACCAGTGGATTTGCCTAGGTGTTGCTGGGGAAGTGCCAGTATTCACGCGGAAAGCCTCACCCAGACTCAAAGAGAAGGAAGAATACTTCATGCCCGGAAGCTTACATGTGTAGGCACAAGTTATTATGGGCTCTGGCTTGGTTGATCTTTGTTGTGACTCTAGCTGGGCTGTGCTATGAGATGTAGTCCATGTTAGGATTGGATGGGCACTATCGGACAGCCAGGGAAGCACTCCGAAAGACCATGTTTCGTTCATCCTGTTCTCAAACACCATGGAGTGCGAGGACTTTCCAGGAGGGAACGAATCTTGTGGGTAAAGTACACAACACTCCGTAGAGTTAAACCTAATCGATTAGTCGTGTCCCCGGTTACGGACAATTTTGAGCCTCTAGACTTGGATCTATCTCTGAACTCTCAACACTGGACTGATAACTAATTGTGGGCAACTTAATGATACTTGTGGGCATTAAGACATTGGTTGGCGGAACCATGTCATGTTAGGTATTCTGTAGTGAAAACTCCTGATATTCCTTTGTTGTAGGAAAATAAAATAAAATCAGCTTTTACGCAAAAACTCAGACATAGAGCCACAAAGCCTTTGCATATAGAATAGTCTTTATTCTTCTACTATGGTGATCTTGCCGGTACATTCAATGTACTGACCTACACGGCTACAACGTCTCATGTTGCAGATACTCTTCTATGACGAGCAAGAGTACATGGTTACGGTCCGCACTCAACCTGCCGTTGGTGTTATTGGGACTCCACTCCCGTTGACTGTTTCCGCTGCTATTTTAAGGTATATATCAGTTTTATGCTATTTACATGTGATTGCTCTTTGATATATACATTTATGTACTGTGTGTGCCAGCATACTGATCCAAGGATGGCACGAAACACACAGAGGCTTGACCTTTCCAGGTCGGGTCGCTACATTCTATGCTTGCAAGATGGAGGAGAACGGGTCTATCAGTGAACATATACTCATAATGTCTGGGTATTCGACTCGTCTAGCGGAGTTGGGAGTTGCCCTTCCGCAAGAGGCGATCACTGACAGAGTTCTTCAATCACTACCAACTAGTTACAAGAGTTTTGTGATGAACTATAACATGGACGGGATGAACAAGTCAGTCGTCGAGCTGTTTGCGATGCTAAAAGTCGCTGAGTCTTAAATCCAGAAAGAACATCAAGTGTTGATGGTCAATAACACCACTAGTTTCAAGAAGAATGGCAAAGTAAAGGGCAAGAAGGTTAAAACAAAGAAGGATGACAAAGAAGTTGCTACTCCTGTAAAAAAGCCTAAGCATGGACCTAAGCCAGAATCTGAGTGCTTTCATTGCAAGGGAACTGGTCACTGGAAGCGGAACCGCCCCATGTACCTGGCTGACAAGAAGGCGGCCAACGACAAACAAGGTATATATGATATACATGTTATTGATGTGTACCTTACTAGCTCTCGTAGTAGTGCCTGGGTATTTGATACCGGTTCGATTGCTCACATTTGCAACTCAAAACAGGATCTATGGAATAGACGAAGGCTGGCAAAGGACGAAGTGATGATGTGCGTGGGAAATGGTTCCAAGGTTGATGAGATCACCGTCGGCACGCTCTCTATTCGATTACCATCGGGATTAGTGATAAACCTGAATAATTGTTATTTAGTGCATGCGTTAAGCATGAACATTATATCTGGATCTTGTTTATTGCGAGACGGTTACTCATTTAAATCAGAGAATAATGGTTGTTCTATTTATATGAGTAATATCTTTTATGGTCATGCACCCAATGTGAGGGGTTTATTCATATTGAATCTTGATAGTAATGATACACATGTTCATAACATTGATGCCAAAAGATGTAGAGTTGAGAATGATAGTACCAGTTTCTTGGGGCACTGACGTTTAGGTCATATTGGTGTGAAACGCATGAGGTAGCTCCATGTTAATGGACTTTTGGAGTCACTTGATTTTGAATCACTTGACACATGTGAACCATGCCACATGGGCAAGATGACTAAAACGCCATTCTCCGGAACAATGGAACGGGCGAGTGACTTATTAGAAATCATACATACTGATGTGTGCGATCCAATGAATGTCACAACGCGTGGTGGATATTGTTATTTTCTCACCTTCAATGATGACTTAAGTAGATATGGATATATTTACTTAATGAAACATAAATCTGAAACGTTTGAAAAGTTCAAGCCATTTCAGTATGAACTTGAGAATCATCGTAACAAGAAGATTAAATTCCTTCAATCTGATCGAGGAGATGAATATCTGAGTTATGAGTTTGGCAGTCACTTAAGATAGTGTGGAATTGTTTCACAGTTGACACCGCCCGGAACACCACAGCGTAATGGTGTGTCTGAACGTCATAATCGAACCTTATTAGATATGGTGCGTTCTATGATGTCTCTTGCTGATTTGCCACTACCGTTTTGGGGTTATGCATTACAGACAGCTGCATTCACTTCAAATAGGGCCCCATCAAAATCCATTGAGACGACGCCATATGAACTATGGTTTGGAAAGAGGCCAAAGTTGTCGTTTCTTTAAGTTTGGGGATGTGATGCTTATGTCAAAATGCTTCAGCCTGAAAAGCTAGAACCCAAAGCGGAGAAATGCATCTTCATAGGATACCCGAAAGAGACAGTTGGGTATACCTTCTATCTCATATTCGAAGGCAAAGTGTCTGTCGCTAAGAAAGGAACATTTCTTGAGAAAGAGTTTCTCTCGAAAGAATTGAGTGGGAGCAAAATATAGCTTGATGAGGTTATTGAACCTTTACTTCAACCAGAAATTAGCGCGGCACAGAAAGATGTTTCTGTGGAACCCACAACGGTAGAACAGGAAGTTCATGATGATGATCATGAAGCCTCAGATCAAGCTATTATTGAACCCCATAGGTCGACCGGGGCGCGTGCTGCTCCTGAGTGGTACGGCAACCCTATGTTGGAGGTCATGTTGTTGGACAAGAATGAACCTACGAGCTATGGAGAAGCAGTGATGCGCCCGGATTCCGACAAATGGTTAGAATCCATGAAATCCGAGATGGGATCCATGTATGAAAACAAAGTATGGACTTTGGAAGTACTACCTGAAGGGCGAAAGGCCATTTAGAACAAATGGATCTTTAAGAAGAAGACGGACGCGGACGGTAATGTCACCGTCTATAAAGCTTGACTTGTGGCAAAGGGTTTTTCACAAGTTCAAGGAGTTGACTACGATGAGACCTTCTCACCTGTAGCGATGCTTAAGTCTGTCAGAATCATGTTGGCAATAGCTGCTTATTTTGACTATGAAATTTGGCAGATGGATGTCAAAACAGCGTTCCTCAATGGTTTCCTTGAGGAAGAGTTGTATATGATGCAACCAGAAGGTTTTGTCGATCCAGAGAATGCTAACAAAGTTTGCAAAATCCAGCGATCCATTTATGGGCTGGTGCAAGCATCTCGGAGTTGGAATAAGCGCTTTGATGAGGTGATCAAAGTGTTTGAGTTTATACAAGTTTATGGAGTAGCTTGTATTTACAAGAAAGTAAGTGGGAGCTCTATAGCATTTCTAATATTATATGTGGATGACATATTGCTGATTGGAAACAATGTAGAAATGCTGGAAAGCGTGAAGGAATATTTGAACAAGAGTTTTTCAATGAAGGACATAGGAGAAGCTGCTTTCATATTAGGCATTAAGATCTATAGAGATAGATCGAGACGCTTAAAAGCACTTTCACAGAGCACATACCTTGATAAAGTCTTGAAGAAGTTCAAAATGGATCAGTCCAAGAAGGGGTTCTTGCCTGTGTTACAAGGTGTGAAGTTGAGTAAGACTCAATGCCCAGTGACTGCAGAAGATAGAGAAAATATGAGTGTCATCCCCTATGCTTCAACCATAGGCTCTATCGTGTATGCAATGCTGTGCACAAGACCCGACTTCAGCCTTGCCATAAGTATGGCCGGAAGGTTTCAAAGTGATCCTAGAATGGAGCACTGGACAGCGGTCAAGAATATCCTTAAGTACCTGAAAAGGACTAAGGAAATGTTTCTTGTTTATGGAGGTGATGAAGAGCTCATCGTAAAGGGTTACGTCGATGCAAGCTTTGACACTGATCCCGATGACTCTAAGTCACAAACCGGATACGTATTTATTCTCAATGGGGGAGCGGTAAGCTGGTGCAATTCCAACAAAAGTGTGGTGGCTGATTCTACGTGCGAAGCGGAGTACATCGCAGCCTCGGAGGCGGCGAAAGAAGGTATCTAGATAAAGCAGTTCATGACAAATCTTGGAGTAGTGCCCAGTGCACTGAATCCAATGAACCTGTTGTGTGACAACACTGGTGCCATTACTCTGGCCGAGGAACCAAGGTTTCACAAGAGGACCAGACACATAAAGCGACGCTTCAACTCCATCTGCGATTACATCGAGGAGAAGGACATAAATATTTGCAAACTGCACACGGATCTGAATGTTGCAGACCCGTTGACTAAACCTCTTCCAAGGGCTAAACATGATCAACACCAGAACTGCATGGGTGTTCGATTCATTACAGTGTAAATCACATAGTGATGTGAACTAGATTATTGATTCTAGTGCAAGTGGGAGACTGTTGGAAATATGCCCTAGAGGCAATAAATAAAGTTTTTATTATTATATTTCCTTGTTCATGCTAATTGTTTATTATCCATGCTATAATTGTATTGATTGGAAACACTTTACATGTGTGGGTAAGTACACAACACTTTGTCCCTAGTATGCCTCTAGTGAACTAGCTCGTTAATCAAAGATGGTCAAGGTTTCCTGGCCATTGACATGTGATGTCATTTGATAACGGGATCACGTGATTAGGAGAATGATGTGATGGACAAGACCCAAACTACAAACATAGCATATGATCGTGTTAGTTAATTGCTACTATTTCTGCTTGTCAAGTATATGTTCCTATGACCATGAGATCATATAACTCACGGACACCGGAGGAGTGCCTTGCGTGTATCAAATGTCGCAACGTAACTCGGTGACTATAAAGGTGCTCTACAGGTATCTCCGAGGGTGTCTATTGAGTTGGGATGGATCAAGACTTGAATTTGTTACTCCGTGTGACGGAGAGGTATCTTAGGGCCCACTCGGTAATACAAAATCACAATAAGCCTTGCAAGCAATGTTAATAAGTGTTAGTCATAGGATCTTGTATTACGGAACGAGTAAAGAGACATGCCGACAACGAGGTTGAACTAGGTATGGAGATACCGACTATCAATCTCGGGCAAGTAACATACCGAAGAACAAAGGGAACATCATACGGGATTAACTGAATCCTTGATATAGAGGTTTGACTGATAAAGATATTCGTCGAATATGTAGGAACCAATATGGCCATCCAGGTCCCGCTATTGGTTATTGACCATAGAGGTGTCTGGGTCATGTCTACACAGTTCTGGAACCCGCGGGGTCTGCACATTTATGGTTTGGTGATGTTTCGGTAGTGTAGAGTTATGTATTGTGGTGACCGAAGGTTGTTCTAAGTCCCGGATGAGATCCTGGACGTTACGAGGAGCTCTGGAATGGTCCCGATGTAAATATTCATATATAGGAAGTCCTATTTTGGTCGCCGAAAAAGTTTCGGGCTCACCGGGAGTGTACCGGGAGTGCCGATAGTGTATCGGGAGACCATCAGGAGGGGTATTTCTACCCAAGAGGCTTCATGGGCTGTGGGAGAGTGAATACCAGCCCTCAGTGGGCTGGTGGAACTCCCACACAAAGCCCATGCGGCTAGGGAAGAAAATCCCAAAGGGAAAAGGTGGAAAAAAGGCAAAAAAGGGACGAATCCTAGTCCTACTAGGATTGGAGGAGGAATCCTCCTGTCCTCCGCTCTTCGGCCGAACCAAAGGAGGCTTGGCCCTTGTGCCAAGCCTCTCCTCCCTCCCTCCTATATATACTACTGATTTTAGGGTTTTGGCACTTGATTTTCCGCCACGTGCTACCTGTTCCTCTAGTGCATAGTTTCTACTCTAGATCAGATTTCTGTAGTGCCTAGGCGAAGCCCTGCCGGAATAGCTCCACCACCATTGCAGGAGCGCCGTCACGCTGCGGGAGAACTCTTCCTACTCTCCTGTCTCTCTTGATGGATCAAGAAGGCGGAGATCGTCATCAAGCTGTAGGTGTGCTGAACGCGGAGGTGCTGTCCGTTCGGTGCTTGATTGGGACGGATCGTGATTGGATCGCGGGATGCTCGGCGATTTGGATCGCAAAGACGTTCGACTACACCAACCGCATTTCTTAACGCTTCCCGCTTAGCGATCTAAAAGGGTACGTAGATCCACTCTCCCTCTCGGAGATGCTCATCACCATGGATAGGTCTGCGTGTGCGTAGGAAATTTTTTGTTTCCCATGCAACGTTCGCCAACATTTACTTCATGTCTTGTCTTGATGTAGGCATATATTTAGGGAGAGACATTCAACTCATGAATTCTCTCACCCCTATGCAATGCATAAATAAAACAAACACTGTCAAAGTTATCACGGTTTTTGAACTATGGTACTTTACAATGATGGAGTCATGACTGTGTACCCAAGGTTCAAATCTTTGCGGCACTATGTCTCATATGCTCAAACATGGTGACTTCGGTCACTGCTTGTGGATTGCGTATATGAACCTTTCTTTACCTTTTTAATATTATTGCACATCTTAGTATGGCCTTAGATTATTCAGGTTTTTATCCCTTCCATCTCTAAATCTCCTTGGCGGAGTCTATATCAAAATATCTTACGTTTTCCCTTTGCAAAAACTTCCCCCCTACTTGGACTGTCTATCCAGTTGCTGGATATCCGGCTCCTTAGCCAGACATCTGGGCCCTGGCATTTGCTCTCTGGTCTCTAATATCCCGATATTCGGGCTCGGCCCCAAATGTCCGAGCCATCGCCAACAGAGTTTTTGCTCTCTGGTCTCTGGTAGCCAGATATCCGGGCTTACCCCCGAATGTCTGGGCCGTCGCCAGAAGAGTTTTGCTCTCTGGGCTCTGGCCGCTGGATATCTGGGCTTGGCCCCGGATGTTCGGCCCATCACCAGCAGAGTTTTGCTCTCTGGTCTCTGGTCACCGGATATCCGGGCTTGGCCCCGGATGTCCGGCCCGTCGCCCGTAGACTCACTAAACGGGGGGAGGGATCAGGATTTGGGGACAGTTCCCCATTCTCTCCCATCTAACTCCAACAGTCGCCGCCGTCAGCCTATGCTCCGGCGCTGCCCCAGCCATCTCCTTCATCCTCCGGCCCCGATCTCCTACCCTCGTCCTCATCTCCTCCTGATCTACACTTGCACCCAATCCATTTTCTGGGTTGCGGTGTGAATCACTCGGGAGGGACCGATTCAGGTGTTGACTTGAGGTTCCTCCGCTCGAGTTCGTCATGGCGCATAGCAAGCAATGCGGTCCTCCTCCTTCTTCCTGGGTCAATCGCTGGCAAGGCTCCACTGACTCCGAGGACTGGGCTCGACCTAAGAAGAAATAGACCACCTCCGGACCCAAGAAGAAGCGTAGGGCTCCCTCCCCCAGTCCCTCGGCCTCTAATCCAGATGATGTGGATTTTGTTTTAGAGGATTAGGCCAACATTGCTCCGCGGACATCTGTTGGCCAGCCGAAGCCGGGCACACGGAAGGCGCCCGTGCCTCAAGTCCGGGGCTCTGCAATGCCCGTTTCTCATGGTCGTCACATTTCCATGGAGGTACCTTTCATTGGGGATTTCCCCATCCACGATTTCACAACCATGCGGTCTGGTCCGTATCTTGAGTTTCGCCGGGACATCAACCAGTTTGAGATGAGGGCTGATGCTAAGGATCCCCGGTTCCATACCCACATGCAGCAGGACCTCTTCTTCAGCTTTTTCCACGGTTGTGGTCTTCCTCCTCATACATAGGTGGATCTTTAGTTCTTGCGTTATAATCCTGCCATGTTCCCTGGAGGCCCAGTAAAACTCACTGATGAGATGACTCTCGACCCTGCAATGACCTTTAAGTGTGACTGGAAATAAGCCGCCATCCTCCAGTTCTATGCCACATGCTTCTTTGGTCCAGACGACACCCTCACCTGGATGACTGATAATACTCACCTCAGTGTCACCTACGCCCAATTTGTTCAGTTTTTGGGTTTGTCTGGTGTTGGCCATCAGATCCACACCAGTCATCCACATCATAGGACTAAGGGGATTGATGATTGTGCTTCTCTTATTAAACCTCCCACTCGGCTCACTTCGGAGGAACGTGGTTATCCTCCCAATGAGGTATCTCTCTTCCGTGCTCCTGTCTACATTCTCTATTAGTGTTTGCTTCGCACTCTCTATCCCAAGAAGGGAGATCGCTCAAGGGCTCGCAACTATTGTATTGATTTGATGGTTCGTGTCCAAGCTGCACCTACCGAGCCTCTGGACATAGCTCATTTCATTTGGCATGAGATTCGTCTTGCAAGTTTCATTCAGACGCACCAATTCCCTCATCCTCCATTCATTTAGGCTATGATTGATCATGCTTCCCCATTTGCGGTTGCCAAGACTATTGTGCACTCTATTTGGAAACCTCCGACTCATATGCGCATGACAACTACTCCCCGGTCTGCTGCTCCTGGTCAGCCCAAGAGGTCCACTAGTGGTTCTCAGTCCACAGTGTCCTTTGTGCCTTCTTCTCCGACCACACCTTGGAACCTCTTTGTCGCGTTCATAGGCAAGGCCCAGTCTGCTATTATGAAGGCGATCACATTCAACTGTCAGCAAAACCATGATGTTAATAAGCGCCTCATCATCTCCAAGAATCAGCTCAAGCAACGTCTTCATGACCGTGGGAGTCCTGTGAGTGATGATGATCCTATTCTCGCGACTCCGTCCGCCTCCACCTTCGGATTCCTGTCTTGTGACGAGTACGCCAAGTTCCTTGCTGTTGAAGATGACATCCGCCAAGAGTGATTTCTATGGAGCTCTTTTAGTTCTTCGCCCTTTTTGCATGTTGTCGTCAAAGGGGGAGAATTAGTATCTTACTTCGGGTCATACTATATGTTATCTATTTCTGTTCGCTGTTATTCAAACTCTTAATGTATGCTAGATATGGTACTTCAGCGTTCAAGACTATGTTGCTATCCTTATGGCTATGGATTGTTGTTATGGGTTATTATGGTTGTATCATATGTGCGTCATACTTCCCTATTTGTTTTTCTTTTTTTCTTTGAGCTACATATGATACCAATGAGAACAATCATCTCTATGCACACAATGAGGGGGAGCAAAAAAAGCAAATAGGAACATATACTGCGTTATGCTCTTATGATTTACAATGCTAAATTTATTTATTGCATCTATGATACTACATGTATGATTGTCATCAACAAACAAAAGGGGGGAGATTGAAAGTGCAATCATGCCCTTACGTCATGTTTTGATGTTGATGACAATATACATCTAGGGGATTAACTATTTTCGTCAAGTGAATCTCAGATGTTAGTCCGTGGTTTATCAAAAGGGTGTGGGTCATGAACAAATGAACTTAATCTTACTCAAGAAGATTGCATATTTGTTTTTCTTGAGTATAGGATCCCGCACTGTTAAGAGGGGATCGATAGGATCAGTAAAAGACTTGCTCATGCCACGATATCCCACCTTCAATTTTTGTTTGGATTTATGAATTTTTCCCTTGGTTATGTCTCTGCCTCTGGGGTTGCCGGATGTCCGGGCTGTAAGCCGGATGTCCGGGCCATACTGCCATGCCGGATGTCCGGACCCTACTGTCACGCCGGATGTCCGGCCACTACTACCCGTGCAACCAAGGTTCTGTATAACCATTCCGTGGACACGCCGGATGTCTGGCTATCTGCCGGATGTCCAGGCTTTTCTGGCATGTGGGATGTCCGGGCTTCGCCCGGATGTCCAGGCCCTTTGTTTTAGCCTCTGACCTGCCCTATTTTCCATATACCTTGCCAGGTCGGATGTCCGGCCTACCCGGTCACTTACACTACAACGGTCACCTGTGCTCTCACAGTATATATAGCTCTCTTCCCCCGTTGGAGAGGATTGACCATTCACTTTGAGCTTACCCAAGAACACATTTCACTCTCCCTCACTCTCACACACCAAATCTTAGATCCCCAAAAGAGATTTGAAAGCATTCGAGAGAAGTTGTCCACTCAAGTATAGATCCACTCCTTCCCCTTCTTTGCTCCAAAGGAATTCGTGATTTGAGCATGTCTTAAGCTATTTATCCATCATTCTTGTTACTCTTGGAGGTTGGAGACTCCTAGGCGGTAGGAGTCATTCGGAGAGGAAACAAACGTTGTGATTATCCCCCAGAAAGTTTGTGAGGGTTTGGAGTCCACCTAAAGGTCTACCACTAGTGGTTGGGAATCGCCTTTGTGGTGATCTCCCAAGGAGAGAATAGAGTGAGCCTTCGTGGCGTTGGTGTGCCTTCGTGGTAACATCCACCTCTCTAAACAGTGACGTAGCTTCCCTCCAAGGAATTGAACATCGGTATACATCCTCGTCTCTCAAAGTTGCGGTTATTCCTAACCCTAACTTCCTACATGTGGTTACTTGTCTCTTAGTCCTTACATATATATTATTGTGCTTGCTTACTTACCTACTTGTGTTTCTAGCTTACCTTGCTTAGTATCCTACTTGCAATTGTTAGGCTCACTTTCATATTCCGCATTATTGCCTAAAATTGCTAAGTAACAATTAAATTTGTAAATTTACCTATTCACCCCCCCTCTAGGTCCATCTCTATCCTTTCACTAAAACAAATTAAGGCTTGGGGCCTACTAGGCTTACACAAGTATTTGGATTCTATAAAATCCGATCACTTACCTGAATGTTGGTTGTTATCAGCTTCATAGCTTCACCGAATCCAGCTCGTGCGGCCTTGAGGTGTGCATCTGCCGAGCGTAGGGCGCCGAACTCCTGGTCGGAGAAAATTGGGTGTCGGATGGCCTCCCATCGGTGCCGATGATGCATGGCACTCTCCACCTCCGATTTGGTGACGGATACCCCATTACCAGATTCGGCGGGCGCCAGATTGGCCATGGGGGCTTCTTTAGCAGAAGCCGCATGGGTCATGGCTCGGGAGCTTCGGGCGTCTCCTGACACCCGAGTAGCCCCTTCGGTAGGAGAGGATTGGGTGTTTTGGCTAGGTATTTCAATAAAATGAGCTGCTATGAGACTCTACTGACTACAACGATAAAGCGGATATCCAAACAATGTACCTTCGTGATGAGCGGACGGGTGGATTTGTCCCCATGTCCGGCTCCTTCGCAGGGTCCCGGTTAGCCTCTGATTCGCCTGCAGCTTCGGCTGCCGATGCATGGTGCGCGGATCGGCGGCGCTTGGGGGTCGGGACTAGCACGCCTGGGGCGCTCTGGGTAGCGGGCCTCTTGCGGGAGTAGCTTTTCTTCTTGCCCACGGCAGGAATGGAGAATGAGTCGGGGTAATCAATTATGATAGACACCAGGGTATACACGATGGTGTCCTGGAAATATACTCCGTTTCAAAGTCAAGGAGAATATACGGGTCCTCGTTGAAGCCCGGATCGTTGTCGCGTCAATGGTTCTCGGGCTGAGGACCCGGACAGTTGATTGTCTTGATGAAACTCCTCCATTCTTGTTCACGCCAAGACCTCGGTCAAATAGAGTGCGGAATGAAACCCCACACTATTTCATGAATGAAAAAGAAAGGCTTACCTATTCCATGGGATTGTAGGTCGAATACCCTTCCTTTGTTGACAGCCGAATGAAGTCTTCTTGCTCTCCTTTGTACAGATCGGCAAGTGTGGCAGCCAATGCTGTTGGGTTGGTAGGACCAAGTTTTCCTGAGCGCGTGGCATAGCTTGTCCTGTTGTACTGCCATAAGGGGTGTACCCTCTATTGGAGGTGCTGCACACATCGGGAGATAGCGCCGGCCATGACATCAATCATGGTTAGTCGGTGGTGGAAAAGCATCCGCACTTGTGCGGCCAGGCATCACACTTTGGCGCTTTCCACCTGAGATGCGCTCTTGGGTCGCCATTTGTACCTCCTCTTCAGGAGGAAGTCGAAGTATTCGGGCAGACCCGTCTGAGTTGGCTCGAATAGGGAGACGTCTTTAGTATAGAACCACTCCGAGATCCATTCTTTGGATTTCCTCGGTGAGTCTGCCGGATACCTCGTCCCTGCTATCCTGCATACTTCGGCCCCAACAACCTCTAAGATTTTCTTGTTCCGAGTTTGGGGGACGAGGCATAAGTATTTCCTCCACATATAAAAATGTGCTTCGCACCCTAAGAACATCTTGCAGCGGGCGACAAAGCCCGAGATGTGTAAAATTGAACCTGGAGTGAGATGGTGGAGTTGGATACCGTAGAACTCTAGTAACCCCCTCAGGAACCGATGGATTGGAAACCCAAGGCCTCGAAGAAGGAAGGGGACGAAGCAAATGCGCTCCCTCTTGTTTGGATTGGGAAGCGCTCGTTGAAAACCTCGTCGCCATAAGAGAGCAGACCTGCGCGGGTCGTCGCCAGATCTGATGATGGAAGATATCCTTGGGTCTCCCGATTATGGAGCTGCAGAAGTGTGACGGAACAGCTAGTCTAGTCCCCTGGGCGCTAGCCGTAGGGATGTGCGGAAGAGCTGGGAGCGTTAGCCATGTTTTGTGTGGGGCTTCCGCTAGGAGTTTTTTTCGATGAAGGGCAAGGAGAAGATGTGGTCTGAACCACGATCTTGTTTGGTTAAATGGGTTGGTGCGTCCATTGCGGCGGGGTAAGATTGTAAAAATCGCTGGCCGCTTGCCTCCCCACGATGTGCGAAAGTTGAGGAGCTCGCGCTGTTATTATAATGAACCTGTGCCCGCGATGCCTGGGATCTTACCAAAGACTAGTCGATTGCTGAACGAACAAGGATGAGGGACTCGCCTTGCAAGCCGAAGACGAAGACATAAGGAGATTGACCGAATATATATCGGTGTTGAAGGCCAGTCCGGGGGCTACTGAGGGAGTCCTGGATTAAGGTGTCCTCACATAGCCGACCTATTGTTCACAGGCCGGACTGTATGGGCCGCAAGGCAGGCATCAGATGATCGAAGAACACCTGTGCCAAATGGAAGCTTCGAGGAGTCGTGACGTATTCTCCAAGTTATTAGCTGTAGTTAGGCATGTTATCTCTTCGGCATGTAACCAACAATGTGTAAGCCTAGGACACCCTCGGCCTCTATATAAGCCGGAGGGTTTTAGGGTATAGGGAGGACAACTCATCTAGGGTTAGACACACGATCTCGAGGTAGATCAACTCTGTAACCCCTTACACCATCAATACAATCAAGCAGGACGTAGGGTATTACCTCCATAGGAGGACCCGAACCTGGTAAACCTGTGTCCCCTTCGTCTCCTTTTACCGTCGACCCTAGTCTCATAGTTTGGGACCCCCTACTTGAGATCCGCCGGTTTTGACACCGGCAGCAGGTAAGACCGTTTGCCGTAGAGTGCTTGTCATTCTGTCCTTATATATTATTTTCTCAAACTTCAACCTCGATCACACCTTGCTTCCCCATTTCTGTCTTTCAGATCTCCCTTCGATGGAACTAATGGACGTCGACATCATCATTGAGGAAACCACCAAGGATGCTCCTGCCGAGGCCACCAGGGTTGCCACTGATGAGGACTCCAAGGACGCATAGGAAGACTCTGCCGAGAGATCTGCTGAGAAGGTCGACGAGGGGTCCAGTGACCATACCGATGGCATTCCTGCCGCAGGAGCGCAAGGCGCTGCATCGGCCACTGAGTCCCCGGCCACCGGTGAGGCGGTTGTTGAGGATCAGCCATCAACATCCGAAGTCCCCTCTTCGAGGAGATATCTCAAGGCTGGTGAGAACCTGTTCGTCAGCGTGCCATGAACGGCAAACATTGAGGTGCCCACTGAAGGAGAGACCCTTGAAGGGGAAGTTGCCACTGCTGCTGGACCTAAAGCTCTCGACAAGGAGAACACCGGCGACCAACCCAAGGAAGAACAACTCCTCCAAGCCATGAGCGATAACTTGCAAAAGCTCTAGGCTCTCTACCGCACCCAGAAGTAGAGGTTGAAAACTAGGGCGGCAGTCATGCAGGCGGCGGAGGTGGATTTCCAGGGGCGCATTGAGGAAACGTAGGCCTAGTTCGCCGAAGCCTTCAAGGAGATGAAGACCGGTCGGGGGCAGCTGGGCAAAGGCTAGAACGAACTCCTCTTGCGGCAGACTAACGTTGAGAGGGAACGAGAAGTGGCTTCATAACAGGCTGCTGTAGAAGATGTTCGCCTAACGGAATGCCACATCGGGCTTGATGCCCGTGAAGAGGAACTCATTGCTCGCGAGGGGGAGCTTTTCGACAAGGTTCGCCACAAGGATGAAGAAATTGAAAGGCTTGTTGTGCAGCGAACCCATGAGTTGGAGCATAAGCACAAGGAGGCCCTTGAGGCTCTGGTTATCGACCATGCTAGCAAGCTGAAGGAAACCGTGGATGCTGCCGAAGCTGCAGAGGCCACCAGAAACAAACTTGCCAACAAGGTGAAGAAGCTGGAGGCAGACCTTGAGGAACATGGCAAAGAGATCTCGAGGCTCGATACTAACAGAGAGAAAACTCTCCATAGCTTGATGGAGATACAAGTCGCCATGTCCGAGAAGATCAAACAACTCTCCTATGCCAACAAGTCCATCGCCAATCTGTAGCTCAAGTTGGACACACTGGAGGAATCTCTCGAGAGCAGCATGGCTCGCTAGAAGGCTCCGTCCAAGGATCTCCGGAGTGAGCAGGACTTGCTCGAGAGCGCCGCAGCCTCTCACAATGACTATGTGAAAGGCATGTAGATTTTGATTGAGCGCCTTGTGGATGTGGCGAAGAAGCTTGATGCATAGTTGTCTGCCCTCGGCTTGCAAGACGTCAACCTCTCCTTTGACAACATGGTGCCTTCGAGCGTCAAGATAACCATGTTCTTCGATGGTAAAATCAATGCTCTGAAGTAGATCTAGTCTGATCGGGCAGCCCATTTAGCCAATGGGTCCCGCAAGCTCTGCCGGGCTGTCCTCCTCAAGGTGCTTGTCGAAGTGGCGCACAAGAACCCTGGCATCAACTTTGCCAACATCCTCGACCGCTTGTCGAAGGACGTGGATGTCAAGGCTCTTGAGGAACTTGTCGTGCCCATCGTTGACAAGGTAAACCAAGTCAAGAGGGTCGAGGGCGATCACAGGGACTAGCTGCTCCACCTTTTCTTGTCACCGATGTTTCATGCCAAAGACGATTCTATCTTAAGTCAGAACTACGGCAACTCATTAGTCTAATATAATTGTCTATGTTTTGAACGAAAGCATGTCATTCTTCTTGTCTGATTTTCATCTGCATGGTGTATTCCCTAGGCTTTATTGGAAACTTACCAGTGTATGCAACACTGCCGCGAGCCCTTTGAGTAGCGGATCCTTAGCAGCCTGCTGGCGGTGTCGCTGCCATCAAGATATCTTGACATTTTTAGTGCAGCAACTTAAACTGTTGAGTGGACTCAAAACAAAGCAAGGGCATGACCAATCCTTACAAGTTACCTTAACGTTTTCTGTGCAGCCAATTAAACTATTGAGTGGACTCAAAATAGAGCAAGGGCGCAACCGATCACGGGAAGGTTCCTTCACGTGCAGGCTTCCCACACAAAAGTTGAAATTGTCCAAGGACAATAACCTCATAGTAAAAGTTTACATAAGGTTTTGCAACTTAGCTTTTTGTTGTTGTACTCCTTTCCACCAGGTGTCAACTTTGAATGTCGCCTTTAGGTGTCCATGTCCATACTATCTCATCCCCCTTGGCAACTTACGCGAGGAATCTACTATCCTTTAAGAGAAAGAAAGAGGGGGAAAATATGGGTATGGAACCTTGGCGGTTCGTTAGCACTTGCAAGGAATAAGCGTAATCCAACATCCCAGATAAACATGCATGTAAAGAAACATGGGAACCGACAAGAGTTGTAAGACGCTTGATCTTATTCAACTACGAATCGGGTTTGCGCCTGGCTTTGTACAAAGGATGCCATGCCCCGCCGGCAAGACTTGTACAAAAGGTGGTTGCCAGTGGCCGTACAACCGCACCTTATGGAGAGAACTTACGAAGATGTTCGATGTTCCAGGAGTTGCTCACTAGGATGCCATCTTTGGTCTCCAGACGGACTGCGCCAGACATGGTGACTCGTACTACCCGGTAAGGGCCTTCCCACTTTGGCGTCAACTTGTTTGAATTCTTGGCCGACTGAATGTGCCGAAGAACAAGGTCGCATTCCTCAAGACTTCGGGCATGAACTTTGCAGCTATGGTAGCGGCACATGGCTTGCTGGTAGTGCGCAACTCGCACAGCAGCCCGAAGACAATCTTCCTCAAGGAGCATTACGTCATCCTGGTGCAACTACTCTTTCTCAAGCTCGTCATAAGAGAGCACTCGAGGTGACCCGTATATGAGTTCCGTGAGGAGAACTGCCTCCGCCCCGTATACCAGGGAGAAGGGCATCTGGCCGGTGGCTCGATTTGGCGTCATTCTGAGCGACCAAAGAACCGCCCGTAGCTCATCAATCCAACATTCGGCGCACTTGCGCAGCCCGTCGAAAGTTCTCATCTGAAGCCCTCGCAATACTTCAGCATTTGGCCTTTCCGCTTGGTTGTTGCTCCTTGGGTGAGCAACAGAAGAAAAACACATCTTGCCCCAAGGTTTTGGACATATTGCATGAAGGTGCGGCTTGTGAACTATGTGCCATTATCGGCGATGACCCTGTTTGGTACACCAAAACGACAAACTAGTCCTTTGAAGAATTTGACGACTCATTGCGATGTCACCTTTCTCACCACTTCCACTTCCGGCCACTTTGTGAACTCGTTAATTGTGATGTACAAGTACTCAAAGCCCCGGGTAGCATGGGGAAAGGGGCCCAAGATGTCGAGCCCCCAGACCAAAAATGGCCAAGAAAGAGGGATTGTCTGAAGAGCTTGAGCTGGTTGATGTAGCTTCTTCAAATGGAACTAGCATGCTTCAGACTTGATTACAAGTGCAGTTGCATCCTAGAGAGCAGTAGGCCAAAAGAAACCTTGTCGGAAGGCCTTCCCGACAATAGTTCTGGATCCTATGTGGGAACCAGATATGCCACCATGTATCTCTACCAACAGTTCCAGTCCATCCTCCTGAGGAATGCACTTCTATTTCATGTCGTTTGGTCTCTTTCTGTACAGGACATCATCCACAAACTAGTACATGTTAGACTGATGGGCTACTTTCTCCCCTTCTTCCTGTTCCTCTGGGAGTTCTCCTGTTTGAAGGAACTGGACTATGCGATGTGCCCATGCTGGAGCCTGAGGCTCGACGACAAAGACTAAAGGCATGTCTACTGCCATGGGGGATCTTGTCTCAATGGAAGGGGCTTGAGGCCCTACCGGATCCTGTTGCTCCCCGGCAAGATTGGTGTCGATCCCGGTAACTTCCTAGCCGGTGGATTCTATGATCTGTGCCGGGAAGTACTAGTTGGGGTTCAATTTCCTTCTCTTCTTCTGTCTTGCCAACGGAGATACGGATGGCTGAGTCAGTTGGAGCACAAAAGTCCCTGGTTCCACAAGTAACTTGAGGGCAGCACACTTCGACAATTCGTTGGCAACACTATTCTCTACACAAGGAACATGCTCTGTTTGTAGGCCGTCAAAGCTCTCCTCCAACTTCCTCACTTCATCTACGTAAGCTTCCATCAACGGGATTTGATAATCCTTGTTGACTTTCCTGATGACAAGCTATGAATCTCCTTTGACAATAAGCTTCTTGATCCCAAGGTCTGCCGCAATCCTGAGACCTGCAAGCAGTCCCTCATATTATGTGATGTTTTTTCTCAACCTATCCCGGGGAAAGTACATCTGAATTACATATTCGAGGTGCTCTCCAGTGGGTGCGGCAAGTAGCATGCCAGCACCGGCTCCCTGCAGGGAGAAAGACCCATCAAAATACATAACCCACTCCTGGCTTGTTTCCTTGTCGGCGACGGTCGTTTCTTGAATCTCTTGGGCTGGCGTTGGAGTCCATTCCGCAATGAATTCTGCCAAAGCTTGACAACTCCACAGCCCACTTCACAATCCTTCCGATTGCGTCTGGGTTTTGCAAAATCCGTTGCATCAGAAAGCGAGTGATGATGGTGATTTCATGTGCTTGGAAATAATGGCGCAGTTTCCTTGAGGCCATGAGGAGTCCAAAAAGTAACTTTTGCACACCAGAGTACCTCGATTTGGCCCCTTGCAAAAGGGATCTAACAAAGTACACTGGGCGCTGCACCATCTTCTTCTTCATCTTTGTCACTTCGTTCATCTGCATAGGTCCTGACTTGTCGGCACAAGACCATACCAAGGAGGATCCTGCTTTGTCGCTTGGTGGTCTTGCTTCTATTGCTGCTTCTTTTCCGACTTCCCTCCGCGCCACCAATGCAGCACTAGCCACTTGATTTGTTACCGCCAAATATACCAACATTTCTTGTGGTCTAGGCTCAACTAGTATTGGTGGAGAGGAGAGGTATCTCTTCAAATCCTGCAGCCCTGCCTCCCCTTCCGGAGTCCACTTCATTGGACCCGCCTTCTTCAAGATTTTGAAAAGGGGTAGGGCGCGCTCTGCATAATTTGAGATGAACCTACTCAGAGTCGCAACACAGCAGGTAAGACGACGCACATCCTTGATGTGTCTTGGTGCTTCAATTTGCTCAATTTCCTTGATCTTGTTGGGGTTCGCCTCGATCCCGCGCTGAGACACAAAGAACACGAGAAGCTTGCCGGACGGAACACCAAACACACACTTCTCAGGATTGAGCTTTAAGTTGATCTTGTGCAGATTTGTAAATGTCTCTTCCAGATCTTGTATGAGCGTTGCTTTGTCCTTGGTTTTAACCACTATCTCGTCCATATATGCTTCCATATTTCTATGTAGCTGGGGCTCAAAACAAATCTGGACTGCTCTTGCAAATGTTGAACCAGCAATTTTCAACCCAAAAGGCATACATAAAAAGCAATGCGTACCACATGAGGTAATAAATGTGGTGTTCTCTTTGTCTTCTCTGGACATGAAGATCTGGTGGTATCCTGAATAAGCATCAAGGAATGACAGCAGATCACAGCCTGCAGTGGAGTCCACAATCTCGTCGATGCACGGCAAGGGGTAAGGATCCTTTGGGCAGGCCTTATTGAGATCTGTATACTCAATACACAGCCTCCACATTCCATTCGCCTTGCGCACCACAACTATATTGGCCAACCATGTTGGATGGAGCACTCCTTTGACCAAACCTGCCGCTTCCAATTTTGTGATTTCCTCGGCAATACATTCTTGCTGCTCCAAGGCTTGCTTCCTAACTTTCAGCTTGACGGGCCGTGCATGAGGACAGACAACAAGGTGGTGCTCAATTACTTCCCTGGGAACACCGGGGACATTAGATTGTTGCCACGCAAACACATCGACATTCGCCCACAGAAGGCAATGATCACGCTTTCCTATTTGTCATAGAGGGTGGAACTTATGGTGAAAGTTCCTCCCATACCATCCTCCTTAACGGGCACCTTCTTGGTTTCTGGTGGAGCTGCCTTGGATTTCTTGTTCTTGCCGGTGGAACTCTCTGGCGCATTTTCAATGGGAGTGCAGCACTCCGAAGAGGTGTGCTTGCCGGAATGTGCGCCATAGGCCTTGCCGGTCATCTCCCCCCCCCTCGGAGCTTCAGCGGCAGGAGCAGGTGCCTTGGCGGCAGGAGCTGCAACTGCCTCCCGGTAAAGTTGGTTGGCACATATAAGTGTGTCCTTCTTGTCAGAGTTGATCATGATGATGCTGATTGGCCCGGGCATCTTTAACACATTATAAGCATAGAATGATTCCGCCACGAACTCCCATTATACGACAAGGGTATCTTTGCGACGTCATAAACAATCTTATCTGTCCTGAAGTTCATGTCACTACTAAATGTTACCGGCAATGTGATCTTGCCCTTTGGCTGAGTCCTTCCTAGATTGATCCCCTGAAAAGTACATGTAACCTCGAGATCTTTGTCAGGAATTTGCAACCTCTTGATCACATGAGGTGATATCAGATTGAGACCGGCCCCGCCATCAACTAACATTTTCGTCACTTTGAGGTTGCAAATTGTTGGCGTGACCAACAAAGGCAGACACTCAACCGCGGTTGTGCGATCACGTTGATCCTCGACGTCAAAAATGATAGGCACATGGGACCATCTCAGAGGTTTCCGGGCTTCAATAGATGGTTCTGTCGCATTAATCTCGCACGCCCACTATTTGAGTTGGCGACAGGAAGAATGCAACGAGGCGCCTCCATCGACGCACATGACATATGTAGCTATTTGAAACTCATGCTTACTAGACTCATCGTCCTCTTCGTTGCCATCACCATCCTCCTCTCCCTTGTCGCGGCCTCGAGCGGGCCTCTCCTGCTGCTTGTCCTTGTCGCAGCGACCTCCTCGGCCACCATGTTTCTTGCCAGACCCCTCTGCACCTTCTTGGGCCTTCTCCTTTTCTCGCCTTACATACTCAGCCTTCTGCCTCTCGGCAAGCTGCTCAACTTGTCGGCAATTTTGGAGATCGTGTCCCTTGGTATGATGGATCTTGCAGTACTACTTGTCGGAGCCCTCCGGCTTGTCGACAGCCGGCAAGGCCTGACAAGAGGCACACCCCGCAACCTCCTTGTCGGGGCTGTAAACTTTAGTCTTCTTGGTGGTGTTTGGATTGCCGGATTCTTCAATGGCAATCACGTCCTTGTCCTTGCGTTTCTTGTTCCATCGTCGGACCTTCCTTGTCGGGGAGGTGGTGCCCTCGTCGGAATCGACTCCAGCACCGACATTCTCGCCGTGGAGTCTCCTCCCTTCTTCCGCTCGAGCGCATCTATCGACCAGAGCATAAAGCTTGGAAACATCCTTGACTCTATTCATCGCCAGCTCTTCGAGCATCCTATGGTTACGCACGTTCTGATGAAACACGCTGATAACAACAACAAGATGAATGTTTGGGATGTTGTGTTGTACACGGATGAATCTCTAATATATTTGCGCAAGGTCTCTCCTTCCTTCTGGAGCTTGGTGGCCTCCAGTAAAGGCTCCAACAAACTCATGGCACAGGTCTGCCCAGGAAGAAATAGAATTCTCCAGCAGATGCATCAACCACGACCTGACATTGGGCTTGAGTACCAACGGGAAGTAGTTGGCGAGTATCTTGTCGTCACGAGCCCCGACAGCCTGCACCGCAATGGTATAGATGCTCAAGAACTCCGACGGGTGGGTCTTGCCGTCGTATTTCTCCGGGACCTTTGGCTTGAACATTCAGGAATTGCGCCACCAGACTCGCCGCAGCTCACGGGTAAACATTGGACAACCTACCTCATAAGGTAAGTCGATAGGATACCCTGGCGCATGATTGTCTACAATGGGCCCTGCGTGCTTATCAAATTGATGGCGCGTTTCCTACCGTCGCTCGATGGTGGTCTGACCGTCCTCTTTGGTTCGCTCCCGAAGAACTTGATGTTGATCGCAGCGAGTTCGCGGATTAGATCATGTCATGGAGTCATCACCACCCGTGCCGACCGGCCGAGTCGGCGACGGCCACTATCGCCGCAAAGGAGAGTGCACCATGGTCGTGCCACCTCTGGCATTATCGCTATTGGCACGCGCTGACTCGATGGACCACTGCTGCGAAGGCTCCGCCCACAACTGTCCATCCCTATCAGCAAAGCTGACAAGGCTCTGGATGGTAGCTCTCCACTCATCAAGCTTTTCCGCCGTAGGAGGGAAATTCAGGAGCAGCTTCGTTCATGCCAATGATTCTGCTGATGATGTTGGCAGCGGAAGGTGCGATGAACGTGAGGTGCTGTGACTCCTAACTGTGATAGAAGGAGCTCCATCACGGTCCCGCGACCGCGTGCCACCTCCGTCAGCATTTTGGCACGCATGTTGGTCCGCGACCGCGTGCCACCTCCGTCAGCCTTTCCATGGGGGCGCATAATACCACCAACGTCGCGGCGCTGATCATCGCACGTGACATGAGAATGCCACATCCTATGCTATGGCATAGGTGTCTTGGAAGGCACCCTTCCGTCCCTGGAGCTCACTGCGCTGCCGTAGGCCGCACGACTCCGTCTTGAGATGCAATGGCGCGTGGATTGCCACCGTCATTGTGGACGGTGCTGCTGGCCTGGCCTTGATCACCAGAACATCGTGGAGGTTCGAGACCTCCGCCTGCATCCACACCGCCACTCATGTGTGTAGCTACGGGCGCACAGGACGTGTACGGGTCAACCACCCTGAAACCTTTCTTCTTGGGGGCCATTGCGATGACGATGATGAAGGAACTAGCGCACCGATCATTGGATCAGGTTCACACAACCTTGCCCCCTACCTGGCGCGCCAAGGATGTAGGAGGACGACACTCCGTGGGATCGCGCGGATCCATTTATGGTTCGGCGGGGAGATGGTATGCGCAAAAAGCAGATCAGCCGAACGGCGCGAGGGGAGATTTTACCCAGGTTCGGGCCACTGAGAAGCATAAAACCCTACTCCTGCTTTTGTGTATTATGGGTGTTTACGAGGGTTCTGGTTAGAGGAGCCCTACCAACAGCTGCTTCACGCGTGAGCCAGAAGGGTGAAATAATATGTTCGAAGAAGTATACCCCTGCAGGTTGAAATAATCTGTTCGAATAGCCGCGTCCTCGGATATGGACTACTTGGAAAACTTATGTGGTTCATAGAAAACTTGAAGTGGATACTTTTAAAATACGCAAGATAAGCGTGAGTGCTATGGATGGCCTTCTCGTAGGGATACGGAAGTGGATCCATAGTGGTGTATCGATTGGTGAATATGTGGACTCGTGTGCGCTATCCCACGTCAAAGAAAGCACTTGTAGTCGTAGTACAGGTTAGCCAAGAGTCAAAGCTGGCTTGCTGCATTAAACTCCACAACCCCCTTCATTGATACTGATGCACATGTAGATAGTTCCGATGTATGTCTTGCTGAGTACTCTTGTACTCACATTTGCTTAATTTATGTTTTTGCATAGGAGACGTCAGTCTTATTAGTGATCGTTATAACGTGAAGTTCGATGTTGACCGGATTAGCTTGGGAATCCCAGACAAAGGTTTGGTTCCTCTGGTAGAGTCATTGTAACTTTTCAGGCTCTTTCAGCGCCCTTTGTAGATGTCTGTACCCAGACATGTTTAACTTCCGCTTGCTTGTTTGAATGCTCTGAATGTTGGGTCTTATGACCCCTGTTTGTAAGATCTTATTGTATTGGCTCTTTCGAGCCTTCTAAATAAATGTTGTAATGTGGTATGGTTATGTTGTGATGCCATGGTTGTATCTATGCATATCGGGCATGTCATGCGTACGTGTGACGTGCAACGGTATGTATGGGATCCGACACCTAGTTGTGTGCCTTTTGTAGTACTCTTTACGGGGAACTACCTCTTTGTGCTTCCACCGAGCCTTGGTAGCTTGCTACTACTCCGGACACATTGATTGGCCGGCATGTATCCTTCTTTGCTGCTGTGTTTGTCCCTTCGGGGAAATGTCTTGCAGTGTAATGGAGTCCCTGTAGCCTGCTACGACTCATCTACATGTAGTGATGACATTAATGTCCCACGGCGTAATGGAGTCCTTGTAGCTTGCTATGACTCGTCTACACATGCTTGAGATCGACACCTGCATTGTTGGGTTACATATGCCTGTTTCCGTACGAATGTACCACTTAGGTTCTATGACTAGTCATGTCGGCCCGGGTTCTCTGTTGTGTGATTGCTAGCAACATGTTCACATACATGAGCCAAAAGATGCAAACGGTCCCGGCCAAGGTAAGGCTGCAGCCGTGGAGTTACCATGCGTGAGGCCGCAAAGTGATGTGATATGTTACGGTCTGGATTCATATGACTTAGGATCGGGGTCCCGACAACTTTGGTATCAGAGCTTGACTTCCTATAGGATTACCAAGCCAAACTGGTCGATGTTGAGTCTAGAACTACTTTAGTTATATAAGAGAATTGATTGTGGAAGGGAACGTAAAACTCTTTTTACTCCTTTCCTTATGTCATTCTAATTCCGAGTCACCCTCTTCTTTATTCCATGGGGATTAAGAACTAGGCCTTCTTATCTATCTATTAGGAGGTCGAGTTACTATGCTAGAGACCTATGGGGAAAGATGTTGTCCTTGTGGATCGATGCCTCAATAAGAATTCATGTCATGTTGTCAGTTGTCTTGCAGGTTGCCTTATATTCATGCCCATACAGCCGTTATGTTGTCCGAGTTATCCAAGGTTTCTAAATTATCTGATGCAATTGCAAAACTCTTTCATCTTGAGTCAATGTCTTTCAGGCAAGACAAAGCACACTAATTGTTGAGTTGAGGTACTTTATTACCTCGACGTGTTTGATGAAGGTGTTTAGGAAACCTTATTGTTTTAGTGAACCACCCAATAGTCTAGTGGTGTCTTTTGTTTCCAGTGTAATAATTCTGGCCATCATTATCAAAAGCATGATGTGATTCTACTTAGTTAACAGGTATTCTGTATCTGGGTTTTTTAACCCAAGGATCATTCTGCTCATTCCCTTTGATAGTAGTTGCTCGTTCCTTTAGGATATTAGTAGCCTTATTATAGTCCTCAAGGTTTGTGGTATATCATTCTTCCAATAACATGAACCAGTTATGGCAGAAGTTCTTGGTGAACGAAAGATCACAACATGAGCGCTTTTAAGGAGTTCTCCATCCCACAATTGTGACTCTGCCAATTCCTCATTTCTTCCTGGATTATCTGGAAGAAACATGTTGAACTCTGTTCGACATATTCAATCCATGCATCTGCAACTCAAAAAAAATCAGGTTCTCTTGAGTTGCCCTTCTTCAATTGTATTCTGACCTTTATCTATCAATGGATAGTCTAGAGTATGTCATGCATTGTCTTGTCGATGTCGACTATTCTTGTGGTCTTTCAAGCCATTCTATTCTAGAGTGACTAGGAGAAGCAAACTCCCGTTCCTCATCCATTTCTCGGATTGGGATGAAGTAGTTGTATTTTGCAGATCAAAATGCCAATCTAGCTTTTGATCTGTTCTTCCTTGAAGTATTACCCTCTTTATGTCAAGATTATCATGAGAACTGCACTCCCTTTTATGAAATCTTGATGTAGTGATACTTCTAGCCATCATCATTCATCCCTCGGTCTCCGTGTTGTTGTAACCAGGATACCGATAAGTGAATCATGATGTGTGCAATCAAATACTCCTAGCAATGATGTTGCTTGGTAGTTAATGGAAAATAATCTCACTCTTGGTGTGACGGTCATTGAATTGCCATACTAAGATTGATCGTGCTACCTAGTCCATTTTCCATGGTGCACTTTTCGATCAATAAGTTATAAGATTGTATTAATCTTTCGCTCTATTTACCATATCGTCTTGTCTTGAAAAGCAAGATTGTTTACGAGCTTGATAACTTATCGGTGGATCGTGATTTTCCGAATATCTTCTCGGAAGTATTACCAAGGTGTTCCTTGACTGTTATGTTGAGTTTGTGATCAAGATGGTTTTACTATAAACCATCCCGTCTCCAAGAATCTGTGTTGGATACCCCGAATTAGTCAGTTAAGCTAAACATCAACTTGGAGAGTTGGGAGATAAAAGCTTTGTCTGACTTAGTTCATACAAAGAGATATCTTGTGTTTTGTGTTGGTATGTGTAGAAGAAAAATGATATCTTCATCGATCAATCCTTGTGACCAATTGATGCACCTATCATCTTGATCAACCTTTGATTTGAGTATGGGCTATCGTCAAATCAAATGAGAACCAATGATTTCTTTAATATTGTTTTACTCGTGGATGTGCCCTCGAGCATACACCGTTGTATCTTTCGGTCTGACCAATGCTATCACCCTGTTCTCATAGTTGTGAAGTTCCATCTATATGGGTATTTTGATAAATTGTTGTTCATCCCATTGAAAACATTTTCATCTCTTCCATGAATCATAAAGAACATGAAGCTAGTGTTGGAAACTTTGTAGGCATATCTTCGTGTTCCGTACATGAAGTATATGTGTGGTGTAAGAAGTGACTTACTCTTGATTCATGTGCATATGGTGCAAGTTGCTGCCATGAACTTGAGAAAGGTCATTTTGTTTTCATTGGAATCATCCCAAGTCAATCATGCACGTGTGAAGTATTCTATGGTTTGGTAGACTAGTCATCTCCATTCCACATGCAATCCCTAGAACACTAAGCCACTGATTGATTTGTTTAAGGAAAAGAAGTTAAGTGCTACTCCTGAAGGTACCAGGCGGACTTGCACCCGACTTCGTTATCCGCAATGATGGTTCCTAAACCAAACTCGGTAGTGTTTTGTTGTAACATATCCATATGACCACAATTGTTTTGGACACCATGTTCATGTGGGTCTTGCAATCCAGCTCATGTTTTGGAGTTCTCTTCCGCTGTTCATTTCCCGAGAATCTCGCAACGTCATCTTTTCGATTTGTGTTGCAACTTTTCAGTTTTAGACATGCTGAGTATGGAATATCCTGAGACCAACCATATCTGAATCTCGGGCAGATATGATGGTAGGAACATCTCCCAAGAATTATAATATTGGTCTCTCTGTAATCTGGCAAAGGGATGTTGTGGTTAACATACCTATCCGGAAGACCTGCTATTACATTATCTTGTATCAGCAACTTGGCCACCTCCCCATGAGGACCTTGTATGACTTGATCTAGAAGTTATTCTTCATGGACCCCCTTTGAGATCCCGAAGTCCGACCTTTACTTGATGCTCTAGTGACAAAACCTGAATTATAATTGGGTTACGCTATTCCTCAAGGAGAACATTAGAAGTGGAGTGCTAAATGTCTCTCGGTCGATCATCCAGATTTTGCTCCCTTGGTATAGCTAAGGTGAAATCTGAGAAAGTGTTGTCTTCCTTTGCATCTGCATCCTCCATCATTGTTCATCATGGTAGAATGAGGTGTTGCCTGGATCCTTGGCACGGATGTTGGTAAAACTTTGATGAATACGGAGATGCTCAACTTCTTGAGAGCACACTCAGACACTGGGTTATACTCTTGGTATTAATTGGAATGTGCCCTCCATTGCCGAGTTGTTTTATAGCCCTAGCTCCCATTCTGATATGAGTATGCCATTCTTTAAAATTCCTTCAAATGATCGTTGTGAATTGCCTTAGGCTGGTATGAAGAGTTTCAAAGATCTATGTATCAGAAGTAATTCTTTTTACCACTTAACGGATAATCCTATGATTCACCTCCCCTAAGGTGTCTCGTAAATGGTATTATGGCAACTAACTCCTCGCTACTTTCAAACCTCTTCACCATTTGTATTAGCGTGGAATTGTTGCCTACCAATTGAACCTCCGTCGTCTACTTCATTCATTGTTCTTGACGTGTGTTTTGTGTCTCAGCTCGAGAGATGTTATCACATCTCATTCTATGAGTTGATCATGAGTTGCTCGATCTTCAAGAAGATCGAATCTTGTAGAGCTTTCTATCCATGTTGTCTTTGTGTTGGATGAAGATCCCGAAGGCAAAGATGTCAAGATCAGCATAATGCAATGAATCAACAACTTCAAGGAGAGCAATTGGATCGTGAAGATTGTGGTAGTTAAGTCCCCTTTGTTCTCATACCCTATGCGTGAATCTCGGGACGAGATTCTTGTTTAGTGGGGGTGAGTTGTCACAGCCCAAGAGTTGCTTGAAATTGTTTGCATCAACATCAGCATGTGCATCATTGCATCATGTTTAAATCCAAATGAAACCTGAAATGGGGATGACAAAACCCTAGCACCTCCTCAAATAAACAAATTACAACAATTTAATTTTCAGTGATTTCAAAATGCTCCTCAAAAATGCCCCCCCTCTCTGATAAATGTTGACAACAACATATCAGGGGTAAACTATAATTTAACAACTATTTTGATAAGTTAAATGAAATAAGAAAGCTCGTGAAATCAATTAATAAAGCATTATAAATATGTTAGTTGTCCAAAAATGCCCAAACCTTTTTGTGGAAATTTGAATATAATCAGACTATATTTAATAAAATATTGGGCATTAATGTGCTAGGTATTTTGGCCTCACAAAAATAAAAGAAGGTTGTCAGAATAAAAGAAAACAGAAACAAAAAAAAAAGAGAAAACGGAGCTTACCTGGCGGGCCCAGGAGAGGAATTGGCCCAGCCCAGCCCCTCTTCCTGTCGTCTTCCTCCTTGCCAGGAGGACAGGGCGTGGCAGCATGTCCGAGCGCGGCCTCGACCTCCTGCCTCCCTTCCTATCTCCCTCCTTCGCGCAGAGAGCGCCACGGCCCCCCTAGACAACTCCCTCTCGCGCTCGCCGCTCTCCCTCTCGGTCTCTCTCCCCCCTCTCTGTTTCTCTCTTGCTGGCAACCGAGGCTGTCGTCGCTCAATTCGTCGCCGCTGCCGCCTCCCTAGTGCGCTCCCTCTCGCCTGAGCAGCCCAGAAGCTCCTCCCCGTCTTGCTGCTGCTCCTTGCCGAGACACGCGACGCCAGACGTCGCCAATTGCCGCCTCGAGCTCTTCTTCAACCTTCGGCCGTCGGAGCATCACCATTAAATTCGTCGCCGTCAACGCACCTCTGAGCCTGCCGACCCCCCCCCCTGCGGACGCGCCGTGAGCAGCCCATTCGTTATCCCCTTTCCTCTGCTCGTTTTCTTCCCCGTTGCCAAGTAGCCACCGGACCCGAAACCTCCGGCCGCCGCGGACGCCGTCGCAGCCGTCGCCGTGGCACCATCATTAGCCGCTAATGACCGTGCTAATTAACCCCCTAGAGACACTGACAGCCGGGACCCGCCCACTAATTAATTACGAGATTAACTATCTAATCTAAAATAACCCAGTGGGTTAACCTTAAGTCACTGACATGTGGGACCCCCAGGTCAGCTTTGACCTGGCCACGTCAGGGTTGACTAGCCCCACCAGTCAGCCTCTGGAGCTGACCCAGTGTCACTGACCAGTGGGCTCCACTAGCGAGGTTTGACCTGGACCTGGTCCAGTTGACCTACTGACGCAGGCATGACCTCAGCATGATGCAATAAATATTTTCTGTAATAAAAATAATTCCAGAAAATGCTCTAAACTTCTAAAAACCATAGAAAAAAATCTATAGCTCATATGAAAATAATTTATATACGAAAAATGATTAGAAAAATCCAATGAATCTGTTTATGCCATGATCATGCATGTTTGAACAAGTTAACATCACCAAGTAGGACATTTTATGATTAGGACAATGTATGAAATATCATTTGGAGATGGAATTCAAACTTGTTTGAATTTCACTTCAATTAACTTGGCTAATAATTCCTCTAGGTCAATTCAGTACCTTAACTTGTCATATCATGCATCATAATTGTGCATTGCATAGGTTGAATGTTGGTTCTTCTTATTTGCCGGTGTTTGTTCCTCCTCGGTAGACGATGATTCAGACGACGTGAGCGTTGGCACTAGTGAAGAGAAGTATTACCTTCAGGACTGTCAGGCAAGCAAAACCCCATTGAGCATATCGATATGAACCCACTCTCTCGCTCCTGCTCTCTTTTACTGCATTAGGACAACAACGATTCAACTGTTGCATGTCATCGGTAGTTGAACCCATTCCTTTGCATGACCTGCCTTTGACACAGTAAATAGTTGAAACCACTTAGCATGAGTAGCAACTGTTTGAGCCTTGTTGTGCTTACTCATACATGCATGCTTACTTACTATGCCTGCTATGCTTAGATTCGTGTCGTGTTGGGTCTGATCCATCTGGGCGATGAATCGGAATGTCAATGTTCATGTTCTATAGTGTGAGAGCTAAGTGTGTGAACACGATTTGGTAAAGGTAGCAATGAGAGGTCATGAAGGAGTACATGGTGGATTGTCTCATTGAGACCGACCTTAAGAACTGAGTTCTGTGTATGTTATCCAAGACAAGATACTACCGCACATTGGGATACTTAATTGACCCTCTCGACTTATTAATCGCCTAGATCTTTGTCCAGGAGTTGCAACTAGTTTCTGGTGTTTGTAGGAAAAGTGTTGGCGGCCGTGTATAGTGCTGCCCGATGGGGTGGACTATGATGTGGTACAGGCACAGTGGCATAGTGTACCAAGTGGCACCAGAACGGTTCGCTTGGGAACCCTGCGCACATCGTTTGAGGCCGTAGCAGAAACTTCGGCCGGACTTCCGTGCAGGTTCAACCTTGAATAGGCGATAAACCTGTACTAGGGTCTTGTGTGATTGACGGTCGTGGCCGACTCCCTCACTGGGCTTCCGCTTGAAGGTTGCTGAGGTGCCCTTTTTCGTGCACATGGCGATAAGTGGCGGGAGCATGTGTGAAGAAGTATACCCCTGCAGGGTGAAATAATTTGTTCGAATAGCCGTGTCCTCGGATATGGAATACTTGGAGAACTTATGTGGTTCATAGAAAACATGAAGTGGATACTTTTAAAATACGCAAGATAAGCGTGAGTGCTATGGATGGCCTTCTCGTAGGGATACGGAAGTGGATCCATAATGGTGTATCGATTGGTGAATATGTGGACTCGTGTGCGCTATCCCACGTCAAAGAAAGCACTTGTAGTCATAGTACAGGTTAGCCAATAGTCAAACCTGGCTTGCTGCATTAAACTCCACAACCCCCTTCATTTATCCTGATGCACATGTAGATAGTTCTGATGTAAGTCTTGCTGAGTACTCTTGTACTCACGTTTGCTTAATTCATGTTTTTGCAGAGGAGACGTCAGTCTTATTAGTGATCGTTATAACGTGAAGTTCGATGTTGACCGGATTAGCTTGGGAATCCCAAACAGAGGTCTGGTTCCTATGGTAGGGTCGTTGTAGCTTTTCAAGCTCTTTCAGCCACTTTTGTAGATGTCTGTACCCAGACATGTTTAACTTTCGCTTGCTTGTTTGAATGCTCTGAATGTTGGGTCTTGTGACCCCTGTTCATAACATCTTATTGTATTGGCTCTTTCGAGCCTTCAAAATAAATGTTGTAATGTTGTATGGTTATGTTGTGATGCCATGGTTGTATCTATGCATATCGGGCATGTCGTGCGTACGTGTGACGTGCAACGGTATGTATGGGATCCGACACCCAGTTGTGTGCCTTTAGTAGTACTCTTTACGGGGAACTGCCTCTTTGTGCTTCCACCGAGCCTTGGTAGCTTGCTACTGCTCTGGAGACATTGATTGACCGGCATGTATCCTTCTTTGCTGCTGTGTGTGTCCCTTCGAGGAAATGTCTCACAGTGTAATGGAGACCCTGTAGCCTGCTACGACTCGTCTACGTGCAGTGATGACATTAATGTCCCATGGCATAATGGAGTCCTTGTAGCTTTCTATGACTCGTCTACACACGCTTGAGATGGACACCTGCATTGTTGGGTTACATATGCCTGTTTCCGTACAGATGTACCACTTGGGTTCTATGACTAGTCATGTTGGCCCGGGTTCTCTGTTGTGTGATTCAAAGCAATATTGTATCATTTGATATTAAGACAATAATAATCAACCATACCAATAAAGCAATTGTATCTCTTCAAAATATAATGGCAAAATAAAGTTATCCCTACAATATTATATAGTCTATCTATGCTCCATCTTCCCCACACAAAGTATTTATATCATGCACAACCCCGATGACAAGTCAAGCAATTGTTTCACACCTTTTATGTTCTCAAACTTTTCCAACTCTCATGCAATACATGAGCGTGAGCCATGGATATAGCACTATAGGTGGAATAGAATATGGTGGAGGTTGTGAAGAAAAAGGAGAATATAGTCCCACATCAACTAGGCTTATGAAAAGGCTATGGAGATGCCCATTAATAGATATTAATGTGACAGAGTAGGCATTGCCATGCAACGGATGCACTAGAGCTATAAGAGTATGAAAGCTCAACAAGAAACTAAGTGGGTGTAACACCCCGGACACACCCGCCGGTAGTCGTTACTCCTGGCGGGATCTAGACTGGCCTCATGGATCACTACTAGACTTTTCTGTGAACTTTGTCCTCACTCATGCGCACCTGCGACCAACTTCTCGATCGGTCACCCATCCTAGAACTACTCCAAGCCAAGCATGCTTAACTTGGGAGTTCTGTTCGAATGGGCTCCCGGAAAAGAAGGAATTTCTTATTGATATGAGTAGTCTATCATCCCTAATATGCTAGGCTATTACATACACCACCACTCAGAGAAACCGACATCCTCATCGGGTCACAGGAACGTTCCCTCTTGGCACAAACTTCTGTGCTTCCAGTACGATACATGTGTCACTCCGTGTGCCATGACGGGTCACCAACTTCATGAACAACATGACCGCGCACCTGTCAGCAAACATCCGTGTAATCGCGAGGGTCAGCTCTGATACCAACTTGTCACACCCAAGATGCGTGCCTATCCATTTTGAGGCACGAGGTCCTCACAAGGGATAGATGCTTATCTTGCTAACGGCAAGATGCGCAACTATCCCTTGCGAGGACCTCGTACCTCAAAATGGATAGGCGCGCATCTTGGGCATGACAGTGGGTGTGCATCCAACTTGCTTGCTCATGAAGACCTAGGGAAATTTGAGGAAGCCCATCATTGGAATATACAAGCCAAGTTATATAATGAAAAATTCCCACTAGTATATGCAAGTGACAAAATAGGAGACTCTCTAACATGAAGATCATGGTGCTACTTTGAAGCACAAGTGTGGAAAAAGATAGTAGCATTGTCCCTTCTCTCTTTTCTCTCATTTTTTTATTTTTTTATAGTGGGCATGTTTGGCCTGTTTTCTTATTTGGGATTCGCTGGCCTCTTTTATTTTTCATAAAGTCTGGAATCTCATCCCCACTTGTGAGGGAATCGTAGCTTCCATCATCCTTTCCTCACACGGGACATGCTCTAATAATGATAATAATCACACTTTTATTTACTTACAACTCAAAAGAAAATTACAACTCGAAACCTAGAACAAAATATGACTCTATATGAATGCCTCCGGCGGTGTACCGGGATATGCAATGATCTAGCATAGCAAATGACATCAAAAAACGAACAAGCAATGAAAACATCATGCTAGCTATCTTACGATCATGCAAAGCAATATATATCGGAATGGATATGGAAATGCCATAATATGTAGGTATGGTGGCTGTTTTTAGGGAGGAGATATCCTGGGTTTAATGCACCGACGAAAGTTGTGCGGTACTACAAAGGCTAGCAAAGGTGGAAGGGTGAGAGTGCGTATAATCCATGACCTTACATTAGTCATAAAAAACTAACATAATTATTGCAAAAGTCTATTAGTCATCGAAGCAAAGTATTAGACGCATTCTCTTAGGGGATAGGTTGGTAGGAATTAACCATCGTGCACTCCCGACCCTCACACAAAGGTTGACAATCAATAAACAAATCATGCTCCGACTTCCTTACATAATGGTTCACCATACGTGCATGCTACGGGAGTCACAAACCTTTACACAAGTATTTCTACCAATCCACAATTACTCACTAGCATGACTGTAATATCACCATCTTTATATCGCAAAACTATTGCAAGGAATCAAACACGTCATATTGAGTGATCTACAAGTTTTATGTAGGATTTTATGACTAACCATGTGAATGACCAACTCCTGTTAACTCTCTAAGTAGATATAAGTGAAGCATGAGATTTTAATTCTTTCTTGAAAAGATATGCCCATGCTTTAACAAATATAAGTGAAGCAAAAGAGCATTCTACAAATGGAGGCTTTCTATGTGTGAGAAACAGGCAATCCAAACTTCAAATGATATAAGTGATGCACATGAAGCATTCTATAAAGCCATACTCAAAAGATATAAGTGAGGTGCAAAGAGCCTTCTATAAATCAACCAAAAACATTCTCATACCAGCATGGTTCATTATTAAAATAAAAATAAAAATCACACAACACTCCAAGATTTACGCATATCAAGTGACGAATAAAAATATAGCTCCAAGTAAAATTACCGATTGTTGTTAGAAGAAAGAGGGGATACCTTATGGGGCATCCCCAAGCTTAGTTTCTTGGGAGTTCTTTAATATTACCCTGGGGTGCCTCGGGCATCCCTAAGCTTAGTATCTTTCCACTCCTTATTCCTTCATCCATCGTGGTCTCACCCAAAACATGAAAACTTCAATCACACAAAACTTAACAAAACCCTCGTGAGATCCGTTAGTATAATAAAGTAAATTACCACTTTAAGTACTGTTGCAAACACATTCATATTTTGTTTTTGCATTGTAACTACTGTAATATAACTTTTGCATGGCTTATACCACCGATACAATCGATACTTTCACCAAAACGAGCAAAACAATGCATCAAAAACAGAATCTGTCAAAAACAGGACAGTCTGTAGTAATATGAACATTGAACATACTTATGTAACTCTAAAAATTCTGATAACTTAGGAAACAATAAAAAAATTGCATTACAGTACTGTGCAAAATTTTAGAAACTTTTGACATTCCAGTAAAAATGAAAATTCACGCACTAAGGCCGAAGTTTCTGTTTTTGCACTGCACACACCAAACAAGCAGTGTAATCATCCTAAAGGCAAATTTTGGCACATTATTTTTATAATACAATGTATTTATACAAGGGGATAATTATTTTTGTTGAAAAGTTTCTGTAATTAAGATTCGTAAAGTTTCCGTGGGCATGAACAAAGTTCAAGGAGCTCCCCCACTTCAACGTCGCTCGTCCTTCTTACTTTCACTTCTCTTTTTGAAAAAGTTTAGGTTCCCCTGTTTATTTTTTTGTTTTTGAACTATATAAAAGCACACAAAAGACTAAAATGACTCTCTAAAACTTCCGGGTTGTCTCCTAGTACTTCTCGTACATGGGTTGGTTTCCCGTGAAGAGGAACGATTTGATGCAGCAAAGTATATAAGTATTTCCCTCAGTTTTTGAGAACCAAGGTATCAATCCAGTAGGAGACACAAGCGAGACACCAATAGATATACCTGCACAAGGAATCAAACTCTTGCACCCAACTCTATAAAGGGGTTGTCAATCCATTCACGGTTATTTGCAAGGATGAGATCTAGTAGAGAGAGATATAATAGGATGCTTGAACACAAAGTAAAACTAAAAGTAAAAACAAGGCAGAAAGTATTTTTGGTGTTTTTGGTTTTAGATCTGAAAATATAATATGGAAAATAGACCCAGGGGCCATAGGTTTCACTAGATGGCTACTCTCATGATGGCCAGTATTACGGTGGGTGAACAAATTACTGTCGAGCAATAGATAGAAAAGCGAATAATTATGAAGATATCCAAAGCAATGCTTATGCATATAGGCATCACGTCCGTGACAAGTAGATCGAAACAATTCTGCATCTTCTACTATTACTCCGCACATCACCCGACTCCTGCTTGCATCTAGAGTATTAAGTTCATGAAGAACAGAGTAACACATTAGCTAAGATGACATGATATAGAGGGATAAACTCAAGAAATATCATGAAAACCCCATATTTTTACCCTTGATGGCAACAATACAATACGTGCCTCGCTACCCCTACTATGTCACTGGGTGAGGACACCGCAAGATTGAACCCAAAGCTAAGCACTTCTCCTATTGCAAGAATTACCAATCTAGTTGGCCAAACCAAACCAATAATTTGAAGAGACGTGCAAAGATATGAAATCATGCATATAAGAATTCAAGACAGACTCAAATAATATTCATGGATAATCTGAACATAAACCCACAATTGATCGGATCTCAACAAACACACCGCAAAAGAGTATTACATCGGATAGATCTCCATGAAGATCATCAAGAACATGGTATTGAGAAGCAAAGAGATAGAAGAAGACATCTAGATACAAGCTATGGACCCGTAGGTTTGTGGTGAACTACTCACGCATTATCGGAGGGGCAATGGAGTTGATGTAGATGCCCTCTATGATCGAATCCCCCTCCGGCAGATTACGGAAAAAGGCTCCAAGATTGGATCTCTCGGGAACGGAGGCTTCTGGTAGCGGAAAAGTGTTTTACTGGATCGTTCTGATAGTGATGGAATATTTGGGTATTTATAGGCAAAAGATTAGGGTTAGAGGAGGTGCCAGGGGCCCACAAGCCTGCCCGGCACGGGTGCCCCCAGGTTGCGGCAAGCGGGCTTGTGGCCCCGTGGCAGCTCCTCTGCCTTGGTTCTCAAGTCTTCTGGCTTCCATATTTTCCAGAAAAAATCTTTTCGGATGTTTTATTCCGTTTGGACTCCATTTAATATTCCTTATCTACGAAAGTCAAAAACAAGGGAAAAATATAGAAACTGGCACTAGGCTCTAGATTAATAGGTTAGTCCCAAAAATAATATAAAATACCATATTAATGCATACAAAACATCCAAAACAGATAATATAATAGCATGGAACAATCAAAAATTATAGATATGTTGGAGACGTATCAGCATCCCCAAGCTTAATTCCTGCTCGTCCTCGAGTAGGTAAATGATAAATACAGAATTTTTGATGTGGAATGCTACCCAACATATTTATCCATGTAATATTCTTTATTGTGCATGAATATTCAGATCCGTTAGATTCAAAACAATGGTCTAATATTGACATAAAACAGTAATACTTCGAGCACACCAACAAGGTAGTTGTGTTCTTTCGAAATAACATGGCCTTAGAAAGTTATCCCTACAAAATCATATGGTCTGGCTATGATCCATCTTCCCCACACAAAGTATCTAAATCATGCACAACCCCGATGAACAAGTCAAGTAATCGTTTCATACTTTTTGTGCTCTCAAACCTTTTCAACTCTCACGCAATACATGAGCGTGAGCCATGGATATAGCATTAATTATAGGTGGAATAGAATATGGAGGAGGTGCAAGGGAAAAAGGAAAAGATAGTCTCACATCAACTAGGCATATCAGCGGGTTATGGAGATGCCCATCAATAGATATAAATGTGAGTGAGTAGGGATTGCCATGCAACAAATTCACTTAGAGCTATAAGTGTATGAAATCTCAAAAAGAAAACAAAGTGGTTGCGCAAAAATGAATATCCACTAGTTATATGAAAGTGACAAAATAGGAGACTCTCTATGATGAAGATCATGATGCTACTTTGGAGCGCACGTGTGGAAAAAGATAGTAGAAATTGTCCCTTATCTCTTTCTCTCATTTATATATATATATACATATATATTTTATTTTATTTTGGTAGGCTTCTTTGGCCTCTTTTTTTGGGCTTCATTGGCCTCTTTTATTTTTGTAAAGTTCGTATACTCGTCCCAACTTGTGAGGGAGCCATAGCTTCCATCATCCTTTTCTCTCATGGGACAATGCTCTATTAATGAAAAATAATCAAACTTTTATTTAATTATAATTCAAAGAAAAACAAATTACAACTCGATTCCTATGACAAGATAAAACTCTATATGCAATATGAAGTGATGATGCAAGTCATAGAAAAACTACATGGTGGAAGTTGCATGGCAATATATCTCGAAATGGCTATGGAAATGCCATAATATGTAGGTATGGTGGCTGTTTTGAGGAATATATGCTGGCTTTTTTGAGGAAGGAGTGTTTGATGTACCGGCGAAAGTTGCGCGGTACTAGAGAGGCTAGCAAAGATGGAAGGGTGAGAGTGCGTATAATCCATGGACTCACATTAGTCATAAAGAACTCACATACATATTGCAAAAGTCTATTAGTCATAAAACAAATAATTAGACGCATGCTCCTAGGGGAGAGTTTGGTAGGAGTTAACCATCGCGTGCTCCCGATCCTTTACACAAAGGTGGACAATCATTAGACAAGTCATGCTCCGACTTCGTTACATAGCGGTTCACCATACGTGCATGCTACGGGAATCACAAGCTTTAACACACATATCTATTCATTTCACCACTACTCACTAGCAAGACTCTCGTATTACCATCCTTATTATCTCAAAAATATATGCAAGGAATCCAACTTCTCATAGTTGTTAATGCACTTAATATGGAAGTTTTTATTATATCCCTCTTGGATGCCATTATATTAGGACTAAATTCACAACCTAAACAAATTACCATGCTGTTTTAATAAACTCTCAGAATAATATAAGTGAGGAACGAGAGCTCATTAATTTCTATAAAATATAACACCACCATGTAGTGAAAATATATAAGTGAAGCACTAGAGCAACATTGCCTAGCTCAAAAGATATAAGTGAAGCATATAAAGTATTCTATAAAAATCACGATTCAGCGTCTCTCTCTCTAATGATGTGTGCAGCAAATATTATTGTAGCAAACTAAAAAGCAAAGAATCATATCATACAAGACGCTCCAAGCAAAACACATATCATGTGGTGAATAAAAATATAGCCTCAAGTGAATTTACCGATGGCTTGAAGACGAAAGAGAGGATGCCTTCCAGGGCATCCCCAAGCTTAGGCTTTTTTGTATCCTTGAATATGACTTGGGGTGAAATGGGCATCCCCATGCTTATGCTCTGGCCACTCTTTATTCCATAGTCCATCAAATCTTCACGCAAAACTTGAAAACTTCACAACACAAAACTCAACACAAAACTCATGAGATCTGTTAGTATGAGAAAAATAAATCACCAATTTAGGTACTTTTATTAACTCATTCTTTATTTATATTTGCGTAATACCTAATGTATTCTAACTTTTCCATGACTCATACCCCCCAATACGACCCATAGATACATCAAAATAAGCAAACAACACAAAGAAAACAGAATCTGTCAAAAACAGAATAGTATGTAGAAATCTATAACTGTAAAAATACGAATACTTCTAGAACTGTAAAAATTCTTAAAAATTAGAGAAACCATGGAAATTTGTATATCAATCCTTTTTAAAATGTCAGGTCAATTTGACGCTTTAAAAAATTCAGAAAAATCCTGGACTGAGCGCAAAAGTTTCTGTTTTCCAGCAAGATCAAATCAACAACTACCATAGATCACCCCAAAGGTTTTACTTGGCTCAAATACTAATTTAAACACCAAAAACCAATTAGTACTAAAGTAATAATGTGCAAAACACACCAAGACAGAAGCAACAAAACTGAAAGCAAAATAAAATTGGGTTGCCTCCCAACAAGCGCTATTGTTTTACGCCCCTAGCTAGGCAAACCGCAATAGATCTAGGTATTGTCATCTTTGGTATGCAATCCATAAGTAGCTCTCATGATAGATTCATAAGGTAATTTTATTTTCTTTCTAGGAAAGTGTTCCATACTCTTCCTTAATGGGAATTGGAATCTAATATTCCGTTCCTTCATATCAATAATTGCACCAATCGTTCTAAGGAAAGGTCTACCAAGAATAATAGGACATGTAGGATTGCAATCTATATCAAGAAAAATGAAATCTACAGGAACATAATTCCTATTTTCAAAAATAAGAACATCATAAATTCTTCCCATAGATTTCTTTATAGTGGAATCCGCAAGATGCAAATTTAAGGAGCAATCATACAATTCACGGAAACCTAACACATCACATAAAGTTTTTGGAATAGTGGAAACGCTAACACCCAAATCACACAAAGCATGGCACTCATAATATTTAATCTTAATCTCAATAGTAGGTTCCCACTCATCATAAAGCTTTCTAGGTATAGAAACTTCCAACTCAAGTTTTTCTTCAAAATCCTTCGTCATAGCGTCAACAATATGTTTAGTAAAAGCCTTGTTTTGATTATAAGCATGAGGAGAATTCAACATGGATTGAAACAAAGAAATACAATCAATCAAAATAATCTACCATGATTAAATTCTTTTAAATCCAAAGGAGTGGGTTCATTGCTATTAAAAGTTTTTACCTCTTCAATCCCACTTTTATCAATTTTAGCATCAAGATTTAAAAACTCCGAATCATTGGGACGCCTTTTAACTAAATTTGACTCATCTCCAGTCCCATAATTATCAAGAATAACATTGGAAAACAAACATTCAATAGGAGTCACATCAATCACTCTAAGATCTTCATCAATATTATCATGAGAACATACTCTTTCAAGCCATTCACGCTTAGCACGAACTCTAGCAGTTCTTTCCTTACACTCATCAATAGAAATTCTCGTATATTTTAAAGACTCATTAATATCATGATTGGGAGGAATAGATCTAACTTTTATAGAATCAATCACAAGAGAAATTTTATCAACATTCCTAGCCAAATCATCAATCTTGAGGAATTTTTATTCAATCATAGAATTGAATCCTTTTTGCGTACTAATAAATTCTTTAATATTACTCTAAAAATCAGAGGGTATCTTATTATAATTTCCATAAGAATTTTTGTAGGAATTACCATAATTATTAGAGGAATTACTAGTAAACGGTCTAGTATTGAAATTACCTCTATAAGCGTTATTACCAAAATTCTTCCTACGAACAAAATTCACATCCATAGATTCATTATTATTTCCAATCAAAGAAGACAAAGTAATATCATTAGGATCAATAGGAGCACTCTTAATAGAAAAAGATTCATCTATTCATCCACCTTTTTACTCAAAGTATTAATTTCTTCAATAGCATGCACTTTTTTACTAGTAGGAGATCTTTCGGTGTGCCATTGAGAGTAATTTGCCATAATATTATCTAGGAGTTTAGTAGCTTCTACTAATGTGATTTCCATAAAAGTTCCAGGCACGGCAGAATCTAAGAGATTCCTAGAAGCAAAATTCAATCCGGCAAAGAAAATTTGTATAATCATCCATAAACTCAAGCCATGAGCGAGGCAATTCCTAATCATAAGTTTCATCGTCTCCCAAGATTGTGCAACATGTTAATGATCAATTTGCTTAAAATTCATTATATCGTGCCTAAGGGAGATGATCTTAGTGGGCGGAAAGTACTTGGAAATAAAAGCATCTTTACACTTATTCGATGAATCAATACTATTTTTAGGCAAAGATGAAAACCAAGTTTTAGCACGATCCCGTAGTGAGAACGGAAATAGCTTCAGTTTAACAATATCATTATCCACATCTTTCTTATTTTGCATGTCATACAATTCAACAAAAGTATTTAGATGGGATTCGACACCTTCATTAGCAAGGCCGGAAAATTGTTCTTTCATAACAGGATTGAGCGAAGCAGAATTAATTTCATAAGATTCCGCACTAGTGGCGGGAGCAATCGGAGTACTAATAAAATCGTTATTATTAGTATTGGAAAATTCACACTACTTGGTATTCTCTTGAGTCATCATGACAAAGCAATCAATCAGGCAGACAAGCAAGAATCAAATGAGGAGACGAACGAAAAAGGGCGAAAGGCAAATATTTTTGAAAATCATTTTAGAATTGGGGGAGAGGAAAATGAGAGGCAAATGGAAAATAATGTAAATGCAAGAGGTGAGTTTGTGATGGGTACTTGGTACTCTTTACTTGCTATGTATCTCCGCGGCAACGGCGCCAGAAATCCTTCTTGCGACTTCTCGAGCATGCGTTGGTTTGTCGTGAAGAGGAATGGTTTGATACAGCAAAGTAGATAAGTATTTCCCGCAGGTTTTGAGAACCAAGGTATCAATCCAGTAGGAGACACAAGCGCACCACCAATAGATATACCTGCACAAGGAATCAAACTCTTGCACCCAACGCTATACAGGGGTTGTCAATCCCTTCATGGTTATTTGCAAGGATGAGATCTAGTAGAGATAGATATAATAGGATGCCTGAACTGAAAGTAAAACTGAAAGTAAAAGAACAAGACATCAAGTATTTTTTGTGTTTTTGGTTTTAGATCTGAAAATATAATATGGAAAATAGACCTGGGGGCCATTGGTTTCACTAGATGGCTTCTCTCATGATGGCAAGTATTACGGTGGGTGAACAAATTACTATCGAGCAATTGATGGAAAACGAATAATTATGAAGATATACAAGGCAATGATTATGCATATAGGCATCACATCCGTGACAAGTAGACCGAAACGATTCTGCATCGACTACTATTACTCCACAAATCGACCGACTCCTGCCTGCATCTAGAGTATTAAGTTCATGAAGAACCGAGTAACGCATTAGGTAAGATGACATGATGCAGAGGAATAAACTCAAGCAATATGATGAAAACCCAATATTTTCACCCTCGATGGCAACAATACAATACGTTCCTTGCTACCCCTACTATGTCACTGGGTGAGGACACCGCAAGATTGAACCCAAAACTAAGTACTTCTCCTATTGCAAGAATTACCAATATAGTTGGCCAAACCAAACCAATAATTCGAAGAGACATGCAAAGATATGAAATCATGCATATAAAAATTCAGGAAAAACTCAAATAATATTCATGGATAATCTGAACATAAACCCACAATTCATCAGATCTCGACAAACACACCGCAAAAGAGTATTACATCGGATAGATCTCCATGAAGATCGAAGATCAAGAAGAACATGGTATTGAGAAGCAAAGAGACAGAGGAAGCCATCTAGATACTAGCTATGGACCTGTAGGTCTGGGGAGAACTACCCACGCATCATCGGAGGGGCATTGGAGTTGATGTAGATGCCTTCCGTGATCGAATCCCCCTCCGGCAGATTGCCGGAAAAGGCTCCAGGATTGGATCTCTCGGGAACGGAGGCTTCTGGCGGCAGTAAAGTGTTTTCGTGGCTCGTTCTGATAATGATGGAATATTTGGGTATTTATAGGCTGAAGATTAGGGTTATAGATGGTGCCAGGGGCCCACAAGCCTGCCCGGCACGGGTGCCCCCTAGCCGCGGCAAGCGGGCTTGTGGCCCCGTGGCAGATCCTTTGCCTTGGTTCTCAAGTCTCGTGGCTTCCTTATTTTCAAGAAAAAATCTTCCCAGAGGTTTTATTCCGTTAGGACACCATTTAATATTCCTTATCCGCGAAACTCAAAAACAAGGGAAAAACAGAAAGTGGCACTAGGCTCTAGATTAATTGGTTAGTCCCAAAAATAATATAAAATAGCATATTAATACATATAAAACATCCAAAATAGATAATGTAATACCATGGAACAATGAAAAATCATATATACATTGGAGACGTATCATCTCCCTAGCAGCGCTTTCTTTAAAGCCATTAGGCTAGGCATAAAGTAATGGATCCACCCGGATCCCAAGGTATATCAAAGCCAATTTTAATTAACAATGATTTTTAATTTAGTAGTGAGAATAAAGTGATATATATCGTGTGACAACGAAGTCTAACCCTGTTCATATGCATTGGGATGTCATACAAGAACAATTGATGCACACAAAGTAAAGGCCAATGCATAGTATAAACAATTTCTTGCAATTTTATCGTATTGGAAACATAGAGAGGCAGATATGTAGTTCCTCTCTCATAATAATTGCAAGTAGGAGAAGCAAGCACATGCATATTATATTCATTAAAATCATCATGTGCAATAGGAAAACGTAACCCATCAATATAATCCTTAATAAGTGAAAACTTCTTCGATATAGTGTAGTTTGGATAATTCAAAAAGATAATAGGACTATCATGTGTGGGTGCAATAGCAATAATTTCACGTTTAACATAAGGAACTATAGCTAGTTCATCTCCATAGGAATTATTCATATTGGCATCATGGCCACAAGAATAATTAGCATCAAGTTCATCAAAAAGGGATATTTCAAATGAATCCAAGGGTTCATAGCAATCAACATAGCATTCATCCTTCGGTAAGCATGAAGGGAAATTAAACAATGTATGATTTGAAGAGTTACTCTCAATAGAAGGTGGGCACGGGTAGCTAATCTGCTCTTCCTCCTTTGGTTCTTCGTTCTCCTCCATATCTTTTTCATCTAATGAGTTTACAATTTCAGCAACTTCCTCTTCCATAGATTCCTGCAAAATACTAGTATCTTCCAAGGAAGCGGTCATTCTTTCATAAACTCTTTAACATAAGAATTAGAAGCATAGTTTTCATAGCAATATTTAAGTATGGAAAAAATTTCAGATTCGTAAAGAGTAGCACCATACTTTTCAATGAAATAAGAAATTTTCATAGGCACCCTTGAAAGCAAGAAATTCTTCAATTTGTTCAACATCATTATAGCAATAGGCCTCCTTGGCATAAGAGGATAATATTTCATTATCATTAAACACACATTGGTAGGGAAGGTGTTTTTTAGTTTCTTTAGAATAACAAGTAAAATCATAAATTTCACATAGATTCCAAGCATAGCAACACAAAGTATTAATTTGATGCCACAAGAGTTTCCCTTCTTAAGATATGTGGTGTCGCACATAATGAGCATGGTCATTTAATGATTTTCCCTCAACTAAGCCAGTTGGGTTTTCAGCACAAGCACAAGTGGATCGAAGATGACCCAAGTAATATTCTTCTGTGGTACGAACACTAGTGGTTCCTCAACTTTTGGAGCAGCAAGTACAACTAATTTTTTTGGTATTTTGCATTTCCTACTCATATCTAAAGATAGAGAACAACTTAGAATAGGAAATAAAATCTACTTAGTGATAAACTAAACAAGTACACATGAGAATATTCACCCCATGCTATTGCTCCCAGGCAATGGTGCCAGAAAAGGTCTTGATAGCCCACAAGTATAGGGATCAATTGTAGCCTTTTGTCGATAAGAAAGAGTGTCGAACCCAACGAGGAGCTAAAGGTAGAACAAATATTCCCTCAAGTTCTATCGACCACTGATACAACTCTTCGAACGCTTAACGTTCGCTTTACCTAGAACAAGTATGAAACTAGAAGTACTTTTTAGGTGTAACGGGATAGGTTTGCAAGATAATAAAGATCACGTAATTAAATTAAAAACTAGAGGCTGCTAAGATAAGGAAACAAGTAGGTTAGTTTAACGTGTGTGGAAAAGTAGTGGTAGGAGTTGCGGAATTGTCCCTAGGCAACCGATAACTGGACCGGTCATCATTATTGCAATTTCATATGAGGGAGAGGCATAAGCTAACATACTTTCTCTACTTGGATCATATGCACTTATGATTGGAACTCTAGCAAGTACCCGCAACTACTAAAGATCATTAAGGTAAAACCCAACCATAGCATTATAATTATAAGGTATCAATTCCTCTTTACTCTCAAATCCAACAACCCACCTACTCGGGTTTATGCTTCTGTCACTCAAGCAACCCACCATAGGCAAATCATGAACACATTGCAACACCCTATAGCGAGGATCCCTCACGCTTGCGCAACATGGAGAGCACCATAGGACAACACAAATAATAAAACATGCAAATCAAACCAATCATGATCATCAATCAACCCATAGGACAACAAAAATCTACTCACATCATAGGATGGCAACACATCATTGGATAATTATACGAAGCATAAAGCTCCATGTTCAAGTAGAGGGTATAGCAGGTTGCGGGAAAGTGGAACGCTGTAGATAGATGGGGGAAGGTGATGGAGGTGTTGGTGAAGATGACGGAGTTGTTGGAGTAGATTGTCGTCATGATGATGGCCCCGACGACGTTCCGATGCCATCGGGAGAGAGGGGGGAGAGCCCCCTCCTCCTTCTTCTTCCTTGACTTTACGCCTAGATGGGAGAAGGGTTTCCCCTCTGGTCCATGGCCTCCATAGTGGCGGAGGGGCGAGAGCCCCTTAGAGATTGGATCTCTCTCATTGTTTCCTTCTGTTTCTGTGCTCCCAGTTTCTGGCCTTTCACCGTTTCTTAAATATCCAAAGATCTATAACTCCGATCGGTCTGAAATTTTGAGAGCATTTTTATCTAGAAATTAGCTTTCTGGTGGCCAAAGAACATATCCAACCAACCTACACAAGCCTACAAGGCGCAGCCAAGGGGGTTAGGCCGCTCCTAGCAGGCTTGTCACCTCCTCGAGCATCATATCACGTTGATTCTTTTCCCCCAAAATCACATATATTCCAAAAAAATGTCAGTAAGTTTTTATCGTGTTTGGACTTAGTTTGGTATGAATATTCTCCGAAACAAAAAACATGCAATAAATAGGAACTCACACTGGGCATTGGATCAATATGTTAGTCCCAAAAACAGTATAAAAAGTTGCCATAAGTATATGAAAGTTGTAGAATATTGGCATGAAACAACAAAAAATTACAGATACGATGGGGACTTATCAGGCCTTGCCGGGAGCACTCCTTGCCAGGGCTCCGGAGGCGCAAGATCTTACCGGGGTCCTAGCCTTTGGCCTTCGGTCTTGTGATTGTTAACTTGAATGTTCCTTGATGTCTTCGTATTTGCTTCTAGAAGTCCCCTAGTAGGCCTCGCCACTGGTGTGGCTACAACTGCCCGTGCACAAGTATGGGGGTACTAAAAGCCCAAACTTCAGTACACCAACACTAGATTGGTGTCAGTTGTAGGTTTATTTTGGTTCTGTCCTATGGTGCCTTCCTATAGTTGGTTGCTTGAGTGACATAAGCATAAACCCGAGTAAGGGGGTTGTTGCTGTTGGGGAACGTTACATGGGAAGCAAAAAAATTCCTACGCACATGCAAACCTATCCATGGTGATGAGCCTCTATGAGAGGGGAGTTGATCTACATACCCTTGTAGATCGCTAAGCAGGAAGCATTAAGAAACACGGTTGGTGTCGTCGAACGTCTTCACGATCCAAATCGCCGTGCGTCCCATGATCCAATCACGAACCATCGCGTGATCTCATCACGATCCGTCCCGCGATCCAATCACGATCGTCTCGTGGCCCTGATCACAATCCTTCCAATCTAGTACCAAACGGACGGCACCTCCGCGTTCATCACACGTGCAGCTTGATGACGATCTCCACCGTCTTGATCCAGCAAGAGGAAGTGAAGAGGTGGAAGAGTATGCCGACAGCGTGACGGTGCTCCGGCAATGGTGGTGGAGCAATTCCGGCAGGGCTTCACCTAAGCAACGTGGAAATACGATCTAGAGGAGAAACTATGCACCCGTGAAACGGGTAGCACGTGGCCGTAAATTCTGTGCAAAACCCTAGCAATCCACTAGTATATATAGGAGGGAGGGAGGAGGATAGGCAGCCTTGGCTCCAAGCCAAGCAGGCTTCGGCCGAAGCCAAGGAGGAGGAGTCCTACTCCTTCTCCAATCCTAGTAGGAGTAGGACTCTCCCTTTTTGCCTTTTTTCCTTCTTTTCCTTTGGGACTCTTCCCCCAGCCACATGGGCCCATTGTGGCAATTCCACCAGCCCACTAAGGGCTGGTTAATACTCTCCCACAGCTCATGAAGCCTCTTGGGTCGAAATACCCCTCCCAGAGGTCTCCCGATATACTACCGGCACTCCCGATACACTACCGATGAGCCCGAAACTTTGTCGGCAACCAAACTGGGACTGCCTATATATGAATCTTTACCTCCGGACCATTCGGAGCTCCTCGTGATGTACGAGATCTCATCTGGGACTCCGAACTAACTTCGGTCACCACCATACATAACTCTACACTATCGAAACGTCACCAAACCTTAAGTGTGCAGACCCTGCGGGTTCGAGAACTATGTAGACATGACCGAGACACCTCTACGGTCAATAAACAATTGCGGGACCTAGAGGTCCACATTGGTTCCTACATATTCTACGAAGATCTTTATCGGTTGAACCTCTATGTCAAGGATTCAGCTAATCCCGTATGATGTTCCCTTTGTTCTTCGGTATGTTACTTGCCCGAGATTCGATCGTCAACATATTTCCAACAGTCTCCCACTTGCACTAGAGTCAATAATATAGTTCACATCACTAGGTGATTTACATTGTAATGAATCGAACACCCATACAGTTCTGGTATTGATCATGTTTTGCCCTTCGAAGAGGTTTAGTCAACGGGTCTGCCACATTCAGATATGTGTGTACTTTGCAAATATTTATGTCCTTCTCCTCGATGTAAAACCGGATAGAGTTGAAGCGTTGCTTTACGTGTCTTGTCCTATTTTGAAACCTTGTTTCCTTGGCTAGAGCAATGGTACCAGTGTTGTGATAGAACAGGTTCATTTTATTTAGTGCACTAGGCACTACTCCAAGATCTGTCATGAACTGCTTCATCCAGACACCTTCCTTCGCCGTCTCCGAGGATGCGATGTACTCCGCTTCGCACGTAGAATCAGCTACCACACTTTGCTTGGAACTGCACCAGCTTACCGCTCCCCCGTTAAGAATAAATACGTATCCGGTTTGCGACTTAGAGTCATCCAGATCAGTGTCAAAGGTTGCATCGACGTAACCCTTTATGACGAGCTCTTCATCACCTCCATAAACGAGAAACATTTCCTTAGTCCTCTTCAGGTACTTAAGGATATTCTTGACCGCTTGCCAGTGCTCCATTCCAGGATCACTATGAAACCTTCCAACCATACTTATGGCAAGTCTGACATCGGGTCTTGCGCACAGCATTGCATACATCATAGAGCCTATGGATGAAGCATAGGGGATGACACTCATCTTTTCTCTATCTTCTGCAGTCACTGGGCATTGAGTCTTACTCAACTTCACACCTTGTAACACAGGCAAGAACCCCTTCTTGGACTGATCCATTTTGAACTTGTTCAAAACTTTATCAAGGTATGTGCTCTGTGAAAGTGCTATTAAGCGTCTCGATCTATCTCCATAGATCTTAATGCCTAATATGAAAGTTGCTTCTCCTAGGTCCTTCATTGAAAAACTCTTGTTCAAATATTCCTTCATGCTTTCCAGCATTTCTATACTGTTTCCAATCAGCAATATGTCATCCACATATAATATTAGAAACGCTATAGAGCTCCCACTCACTTTCTTGTAAATACAAGCTTCTCCATAAACTTGTATAAACCCAAATGCTTTGATCACCTCATCGGAGCGCTTATTCCATCTCTGAGATGATTGCACCAGTCCATAAATGGATCGCTGGAGTTTGCAAACTTTGTCAGCATTCTTTGGATCGACCAAACCTTCTGGTTGTATCATATACAACTCTTCCTCAAGGAAACCGTTGAGGAACGTTGTTTCTACATCCATCTGCCAAATTTAATAGTCGAACTAAGCAGCTATTGCTAACATGATTCTGACAGACTTAAGCATCGCTACGGGTGAGAAAGTCTCATCGTAGTCAACTCCTTGAACTGGTGAAAAACCCTTTGCCACAAGTCAAGCTTTATAAACGATGACATTACCGTCCGCGTCTATCTTCTTCTTAAAGATCCATTTGTTCTTAATGGCCTTTCGCCCTTCAGGTAATACTTCCAAAGTCCATACTTTGTTTTCATACATGGATCCCATCTCGGATTTCATGGCCTCTAACCATTTCTCGGAATCCGGGCCCATCACTGCACCTTCATAGCTCGTAGGTTCATTGTTGTCCAACAACATGACCTCTAAGATAGGGTTGCTGTACCACTCTGGAGCAGTACGCGCCCTTGTCGACCTACGAGGTTCAACAACAGCTTGATCCGAAGCTTCATGATCATCATCATTAACTTCCTCGTCTACCTCTGTAGGTTCCATAGAAACATCTTTCTGCGTTGCGCTACTCTCTGGTTGAAGTAGAGGTTCAATAACCTCATCAAGCTCTATTTTCCACCAAGTCAATTCTTTCGAGAGAAACTCTTTCTCAAGAAATGTTCCATTCTTAGTGACAAACACTTTGCCTTCGGATCTGAGATAGAAGGTATACCCGTCTGTCTCTTTCGGGTATCCTATGAACACGCATTTCTCCGCTTTCGGTTCCAGCTTTTCGGGCTGAAGCTTTTTGACATAAGCATCACATCCCCAAACTTTAAGAAACGACAACTTTGGCCTCTTGCCAAACCATAGTTCATATGGTGTCGTCTCAACGGATTTCGATGGTGCCCTATTTAAAGTGAATGCAGCTGTCTCTAATGCATAACCCCAAAATGATAGTGGCAAATCAGCAAGAGACATCATAGAACGCACGATATCTAATAGGGTTCGATTACGACATTCAGACACACCATTACGCTGTAGTGTTCCGGGCGGTGTCAACTGTGAAACAATTCCACACTGTTTTAAGTGACTACCAAACTCATAACTCAGATATTCACGTCCTCGATCTAATCGCAGGAATTTAATCTTCTTGTTATGATGATTCTCAACTTCACTCAGAAACTGCTTGAACTTTTCAAACGTTTTATACTTGTGTTTCATCAAGTAAATATACCCATATCTACTTAAGTCATCAGTGAAGGTGAGAAAATAACGATATCCACCACGCGTTGCAACATTCATTGGACCGCACACATCAGTATGTATGATTTCCAATAAGTCACTTGCCCGTTCCATTGTTCCAGAGAACGGCTTTTTAGTCATCTTGCCCATGAGGCATGGTTCACATGTGTCAAGTGATTCAAAATCAAGTGACTCCAAAAGTCCATTAGGATGGAGCTTCCTCATGTGTTTTACACCAATATGACCTAAACGACAGTGCCACAAGAAAGTGGTACTATCACTATCAACTCTACATCTTTTGGCATCAATGTTATGAACATGTGTTTCATCACTATCAAGATACAATATGAATAAACCCCTAACATTGGGTGCATGACCATAAAAGATATTACTCATATAAATAGAACAACATGTATTCTATTATTTAAATGAATAACCGTCTTGCAATAAACAAGATCCAAATATAATGTTCATACTTAACGCAGGCACTAAATAACAATTATTCAGGTTCATCACTAATCCCGATGGTAATCGAAGAGAGAGCATGCCGACGGCGATCACATCAACCTTGGAACCATTTCCCACGCGCATCATCACTTCATCCTTCGCTAGCCTTCGTTTATTCCATAGCTCCTGCTTTGAGTTGCAAATTTGAGCAACTGAACTGGTATCAAATACCCAGGAACTACTACGAGAGCTGGTTAGGTACACATCAATAACACGTATATCATATATACCTTGTTTGTCGTTGGCCGCCCTCTTGTCAGCCAGGTACTTGGGGCAGTTCCGCTTCCAGTGACCAGTTCCCTTGCAATGAAAGCACTTAGTTTCTGGCTTAGGTCCATGCTTACGCTTCTTAGGATTAGCAACTGCTTTGCCATCCTTCTTGGTTTTACCCTGCTTGCCTTTTCCCTTGCCATTCTTCTTAAAACTAGTGGTTTTATTGACCATCAACACTTGATGCTCTTTCTGGATTTCAGACTCAGCGACTTTCAGCATCACAAACACCTCGGACAATGACTTGTTCATCTCGTGCATGTTATAGTTCATTACAAAGCTCTTGTAACTAGGTGGCAGTGATTGAAGAACTCTATCAATGATCGCCTCTTGCAGAAGGGTAATTCCCAACTCAGCTAGACGGTTTGCATACCCAGACATTTTGAGTATATGCTGACTGACAGACCCGTTCTCCTCCATCTTGAAAGCATATAATTTATCGGAGGTCTCATACCTCTCGATCCGGGCATTGTTCTGAAAGATAAACTACAACTCCTGGAACATCTCATATGCTCCATGACGTTCAAAACGTCTTTGTAGTCCCTATTCTAAGCCATACAGAATTGCACACTAAACTATTGAGTAATCTCCAGCACGTGCCTCCTAAGCATTCTTAACGTCTTTGGAGGTCATGTCTACGGGTTTGCTACCAAGCGGTGCATCAAGGACATATGATTTCTGGGAAGCCGTAAGGATAATCCTCAGATTACGGGCCCAGTCAACAAAGTTACTTCCATCATCTTTCAACTTAGCTTTCTCTAGGAACGCATTAAAATTCAGGGGTGCTACTGCGCGAGCCACTTATCTACAACATAAATATGCAAAGGTTACTTAGACTATTGTTCAAGATAACGAGTTTAGTTAATCATATTAGTTAAGAACTCCCACTCAAATTGAGATCCCTCAGGTCATCTGAGTGATACATGATCCAAATTCACCAACTCAAGTCCGATCATCACGTGAGTTGAGGTGGTTTTAATGGTGAACATCATCATGTTGATCATATCTAGTATATGACTCATGTTGGACCTTTCGGTCTCTTGTGTTCTAAGGCCATGTCTTTACATGCTAGGCTCGTCAAGTTTAACCCGAGTGTTCTGCACGTGCAACACTATCTTGCACACGTTGTATGTGAACGTAGAGTCTATCACACCCAATCATCACGTGGTGTCTCCACACTCGGAGAGAACACAATTTATCTTGAAATTAAGTGAGGGATCACCTTATAATGCTACTGCCGTCCTAAGCAAAACAATGTGCATAAAAGGATTAACATCACATGCAAATCATAAGTGACATGATATGGCCATGAACTTGTGCTTTTGATCTCCATCGTGAAAGCACCGGCATGATCTCCATCGTCGCCGGCATGACACCATGATCTCCATCATCTTGATCTCCATCAACGTGTCGCCATCGGGGTTGTCACGCTCAACATGCATCTACTACTATTGCTACCGCTTAGCGATAAAGTAAAGCATTACATAGCGCTTAATGATTGACACGCAGGTCATACAATAATTAAAGACAACCCTATGGCTCCTGCCGGTTGCCGTACTCAACGACATGCAAGTCGTGATAATCTATACATCACATGATCATCTCATACATCACATATATCACATCATGTAATTGGCCATATCACATCACAACATACCCTGCAAAAACAAGTTAGACGTCCTATAATTGTTGTTGCATGTTTTACGTGGCTGCTACGGGTATCCATCAAGAACAATTCTCATCTACGCAAAACCACAACGGTGATACACTATTTTGCTTTTCAACCTTCTCAAGGACCGCCTTTGTCGGATCCGATCCAACTAAAGTGAGAGAAAATGCACCCGCAAGCCATCTAGGCAACAAGTTGCGTCGAGGGAACCGGTCTCTCGTAAGCATACGAGTAATGTTGGTCCGGGCCGCTTCATCTCACAATACCGCTAAATCAAAATCCGACCAAGGGAGGAAGAAATCTAAGAATTAACGCCCACAAACCTTTTGTGTTCTACTCGAGATGTCATCGACACATCAACCTAGCTCATGATGCCACTGTTGGGGAACATTGCATGGGAAACAAAAAAATTCCTACGCACACGCAAACCTATCCATGATGATGAGCATCTACGAGAGGGGAGTTGATCTACATACCCTTGTAGATCGCTAAGCGGGAAGCGTTAAGAAACGAGGTTGGTGTAGTCGAACGTCTTCGCAATCCAAATCTCTGTGCGTCCCGTGATACAATCACGAACCGTCCCACGATCTCGTCATGATCCGTCCCGCGATCCAAGCACGATCGTCTTGTGGCTTGATCACGATCCTTCCGATCGAGTACCGAACGTATGGCACCTCCGCGTTCAGCACACGTGCAGCTTAATGACAATCTCCACCGTCTTGATCCAGAAAGAGGAAGTGGAGAGGTGGAAGAGTACGCCGACAGCGTGACGGCACTCTGGCGATGGTGGTGGAGCAATTCCGGTAGGGCTTCGCCTAAGCACCGCGGAAATACGATCTAGAGGAGAAACTATGCACCGGTGAAACAGGTAGCACGTGGCCGTAAATTCTGTGCAAAACCCTAGCAATACACTAGTATATATAGGAGGGAGGGATGAGGAGAGGCAGCCTTGGCTCTAAGCCAAGGAGGCTTCGGCCGAAGCCCAGGAGGAGGAGTCCTACTCCTTCTCCAATCCTAGTAGGAGTAGGACTCTCCCTTTTGCCTTTTTTCCTTCCTTTTTTCCTTTGGGACTCTTCCCCCAGCCACATGGGCCCATTGTGGCTATTCCACCAGCCCACTAAGAGATGGTTAATACTCTCCCACAGCCCATGAAGCCTCTTGGGTCGAAATATCCCTCCCGGAGGTCTCACGGTACACTACCGGCACTCCCGGTACACTACCGATGAGCCCGAAACTTTTCCAGCGACCAAACTGGGACTTCCTATATATGAATCTTTACCTCTGGACCATTCCGGAGCTCATCGTGATGTCCGGGATCTCATCCGGGACTCCGAACGAACTTATGTCACCACCATACATAACTCTACACTACCAAAACGTCACCAAACCTTAAGTGTGCAGACCCTGCGGGTTCGAGAACTATGTAGACATGACCGAGACACCTCTATGGTCAATAACCAATGGCGGGACCTGGATGTCCACATCGGTTCCTACATATTCTACAAAGATCTTCATCGGTCGAACCTCGGTATAACGTTCAAGGATTCAGTTAATCCCGTATAACGTTCCCTTTTGTTCTTCGGTATGTTACTTGCCCAAGATTCGATCATCGGTATCTCCATACAAAGTTCAACCTCATTACCGGCAAGTCTCTTTACTCGTTCCGTAACACAAGATCCCATGTCTAACACTTTGTTAGATTGCTTGGAAGGCTTGTTGTGATGTTGCATTACTGAGTGAGCCCTGAGATACCTCTCCGTCACACGGAGTAACAAATCCCAGTCTTGTTCCATGCCAACAAAACAGACACTCTCGAAGATACCTGTAGAGCACCTTTATAGTCACCCAGTTATGTTGAGACGTTTGATACACACAAGGTAATCCTCTGGTGTCAGTGAGTTACATGATCTCATGGTCATAGGAACATATACTTGACATACAGAAAACAGTCGCAATAAACTGACACGATCATATGCTATGTTTGCAGTTTGGGTCTTGTCCATCACATCATTCTCCTAATGATGTGATCCCGTTATCAAATGACATCACATGCCAATGGCTAGGAAACCTTGACCATCTTTGATCAACAAGCTAGTTCACTAGAGACATACTACGGACATAGTGTTGTCTATTTATCCAGACATGCAATGTGTTTCCAATCAATACAATTATAGCATGGATAATAAACAATGATTATGAACAAGGAAATATAATAATAAACACTTTATTTATTGCCTCTAGGGCATATTTCCAACAGTCTCCCACTTGCACTAGAGTCAATAATCTAGTTCACATCACTATGTGATTTACATTGTAATGAATCGAACACCCATGCAGTTCTGGTGTTAATCATCTATAGCCCTTGGAGGAGGTTTATTCAATGGGTCTGCAACATTCAGATCCGTGTGTACTTTGCAAATATTTATGTCCTTCTCCTCAATGTAAAACCGGATAGAGTTGAAGCGTCGTTTTATGTGTCTGGTCCTCTTGTGAAACCTTGGTTCCTTGGCTAGAGCAATGGCACCAGTGTTGTCACAGAACAGGTTCATTGGATTCAGTGCACTAGGCACTACTCCAAGATCTGTCATGAACTGCTTCATCCAGACACCTTCCTTCGTCGCCTCCGAGGCTATGATGTACTCCGCTTCGCACGTAGAATCAGCTACCACGCTTTGCTTGGAACTGCACCAGCTTACCGCTCCCCCGTTAAGAATAAATACGTATACGGTTTGCGACTAAGAGTCATCCGGATCAGTGTCAAAGATTGCATCAACGTAACACTTTACGACGAGCTCTTCATCACCTCCATAAACTCCATACTTATCACTTCCACCTTTGGAAATTGCTATGATGATTCCTTGCACTTGCGGATTATCATTCAACCACTTAATCTATTGCAATCGTGACTGCTAGGATTTCACAAAAGATCTTATGCCGAAATACTCAGGAAACAAGTACGGCCATCTTCTGTCCAGAACGTTGCTGAGGTGACTAGCAATATTCATGAGTTTAGATATTCTGCTCATGTTGAACCTGCCATGGAGGCCCCTGTGGTCAATCCAGTCCCTAAAGATTCCGGGGATGTGGTATCGGTCAATAAATTTGAGGTGGAGAGTGCGATGAACCACCGGCGTAGGCAAGAAGCACTACGCCACCCAGCGATTTCCGAACAAGAGTTGAATGCTCTATGTTCGATAGATACACACATCGGAGCTGCCCGAGCTGGGCTTGGGGAAGGAGTGAAGCTGATATCATCCAGCCTGAAGGTGAGTGATTGATTTTAAGAATCCGAACACACATGTAAAATCAGTAGCCCTTGAGCCTTGAATTGGTCGGGAAGGCCGAGTTAAGGATCCACATAATGTTTTATCGATGATGTACGCCTCAAGGCAACAGAATGAGCAATTGGCCATTGAATTGGAGGCGAGCCGAACACAGGTGGAAGACATGAACGCCGAGCTAGAGCAACTAAATAATTTTACCTGGGAGGCGCATGGTTAGTATTCTCCATTTTGCTGATCCTATTATATAGTCCCGCGCTGACGTGAGGGTACTTTGTAGAAGCTGAGTCTATAGGGCAGTTGCAAAAAGATTTAGATGCGGCCCAAGAATCCTAGAGGTATGCCCAGTCCTAGTATGAGGCCGGCTGCCTTCTGGCGCAACAAAATCTTGAGGAGCAGAACCGTCTCCAGGCGGAAAACAAGCAGCAGGCCTAAGAAATTGAGAGTTTAAAGACTCAATCGGCCTAGGGCCAAGAAGAGAACCAGAAGTTACAGAGGGGCATGTTTAGTAAGTCTAATTATAACGTCGAAGGGTATCTTTAATACATGAAATGTAATGGGCATGCATCGTCTCATGTGTAGGTCTCCTAACCGGGTGGCCTGAAGAAGAGATCGGATCCTATCGGGGGAGCCTTCTAAAGGAATTGTCCGCCATTCATGAGCGGGCTCGAAAGTCTAGGAGGAGGATGATAAAAGCGTTATGGCCTGCCGAGCAGCCTCTAGAAGGGATGTCCGAACTAGCTGATTGGTTCAAGGGAGCACAGAGCCGATTCGATCTATGGAAGATATCGGCCTGCCGAGAGGGAGCACGAGAGGCGTGGGCGATGATCAAGACCCGTTATACAGGCCTTAAGCACGAGCATACGGCTTGGGTTGGGCCGGCAGGGCCGGATGGGCAGGAAGTGCCGCTTCATTTGGTGTATGACCAAGTGATCGTCACCACTCGTCTCTCGCAGGAAGATTGCGCCCTGGATGCCATAATAGACAATCTCTACCAATAGCTAGATGTTTGATTTTATGTAACTATGTACTGTAAATCAAAAAAAGGAGACCGAGTAGTGGCGATAACAACCATAATTTTTATTTGTTGCTTCCGTCGTAGTTGACCAATTTTTTGCTAATGATAGCTAGCTTTTGGCTTCACCCATCTGAGGTACATATCCGGATGACCCGGTCGTAACTATCATAGAGGTGCTCACTTTACCATCTAGCCAAACAATCGGGAACATAGAGGGTAAACACAGGAGAGAGGCAACCCAGCTTGGCAAAAATCTTAGTTCAAATTGATGCATATAATGGCTCAAAAATTGACAAGGGAAACATGCATACACAATAAATGTGAATAGATGCTTTAAAAATATATAATCATCGGCTTCGGGAAGAAGCCCCCAGGTGTTTTATTCGGATTTAACATTTGAGGATGTATGCCGAAAAACATAATACGAGCTCGATTTCGCCGAACATAGACTTGGGAAGAGAAAAATCCGAACATATCAGAAATCAAGTTGGAAGGGAAGAAAAATGACAAGAAAGAAAATAAAAAGGAGGTTCAAAAGTATGATGACACCAGTCTAGCCGTAAAAGCGCCAAAGACGAGCTGTGTTCCATGGGTTCGGTTCAAGGAGGTTATCCGACGGGTTTTGAAGACAATAAGCCCCTCCTGTGAGTACTTCGTCAATTATGAAGGGGCCCTCCCATTTGGGATTCAGTTTATGCTTCTTCTTCTCCGGGAGTCGTAAGACGAGTTCACCCACATTATACACTTTTGCCCTGACCTCCCTGCTCTGGTAACGCCAGGCATGCTATTGATAAAAAGTATTGCGAGCCCAAACTTTGTCGTGCTCCCCTTCTAAGGCATCCAAGTCGCCCCGTCGATCCAATGCGGCCTCTTTTTCTTTGTACATGCGTACCCTTGGTGCCTCATGAATAATATCACAGGGAAGGACTGCCTCTGCCCCGTAGGCCATAAAGAACGGTGTGTCTCCCGTTGATCGATTCGGGGTGGTACGCAGGCCCCACAGAACGGAGTTGAGCTCCTCTACCCAATGGTAGTAGGACTCATGAAGTGATTAGAAAAAACGTGGTTTAATACAACTCATGATGAGGCCGTTGGCCCGTTCGACTTGTCCATTGGTCTATGGGTGATACACCAATGCGTAATCGAGCTCGATGCCCATCTTTGCGCACCAGTCTTTTACCTATTTGGCAGTGAAATTGGATCCATTGTCCATTATTATACTACGTGGGACGCTGTAATGGTGTACCACGCCGGATATAAAGTCGATTACTAGTTTGGACTTGGCTGATTTGACAAGTTTTGCTTTGATCCATTTGGTGAACTTGTCAACCATGACTAGTAGATATTTATTCTTCTTGCCCCCCCCCTTTAAGAGGTCTTACCATATCCAGCCCTCAGACCGCAAAAGGGCAAGTAATCGGAATAGTCTGACGAGCTATTCGGGCATGTGGCTTTGATTTGCAAAAGGCTGACATCCCACGCAATGCTGGACAAGTGACTAGGCGTCCGCTCGAGCGACGGGCCAGAAAAACTAGCCTGAAAGGCCTTGTTTACTAAGGCCCTTGCCTGTAGCGACCCGACCTGAAAGGTCAAGTCTCCGGTGTTTCCGTACCATCCCAAGATCATGCTGGTACACACACGGTACATCAATGTATATATCAAAGGGAAATCACATAGCATTTTATTAACGAAATCTCATATCGAGTCCTTTATTACAATAATTATTACAATAAAGTGGACGAAGGCCAACTCATGAGAATAACTAAGTCTTGCGGAAGCGTCATGGTAGATGAGTCCATCTGACTCCAAAGGGCGTCTCGCCAAGCGTAGAGCGTGTCCTCACTCCTGGTCGGAAAAGTACTCTGCAACATGATACGTTGCAGCCGTGTAGGTCAGCATATGGAATATGCCGGCAAAGTCACAAGAGAGGGGGTGAAAATAATCAGCTAGTCTACATGCATATATGGCAGGTGGTGGGGTAAGTTTTTGCGTAAAGCCTAGTTTTTTCCTACATCAAAAGAGGGACTAAGCAAAATATTACTAAGTTGGTTGATTAATGAGATGGTTCCGCCAACCAAATCTCATTCCCAAATTATTAATACCCACATCATCATATTAATTTGTGTTGAGAATTCCGGAAGTTTCAGTTCCTTTGGCTCAAGTTGTCCATGATCGTGGACACGGCTAATCGATTAGGTTGAGTACTCTGCAGAGCTTTGCACACGTTGCCCACAAGATTTGATCGCCTCCGTTGGATTCCTCGCACTTCAGGGTGTTTGAGGAACGGATGACCAAAACATGGTCTTCTAAGGAGTCCCACTGAGACTCTGTCGGTGCCCATCCTTTCCTACCGTTCTTCTACATCTCGTAGCACCGCCTGTCCAGTGTCGCAACAATATCCAACCAAGCCAGAGCCCATAATGGCTTGTGGCTGTGCAGGTAAGCCTTGGGTCTTGAAGGATCCTTCCATCCCTTCGTGCCTGGGTGGACCTTTCCGCGTGAATACAGGCACATCTCCAGCATCACCTAGGCTAACCACTGGTTTCTCCAGGGCACCGTTCCAACCATCATCCACCCAGAGGTGAGTTGAAAACTTGATGTCCTTAAGTCTTGATCATCATAGGTCTTGAAGTTGTCACCTCACAACCCTCATGATTCACACAACCCACCCCGTCTACTAACAGCATAGGAAATCAAAATTTAACGTTTCCCGGGGGCCAAGGTTGTAAAAGGGGTTGAGGGGGGTACCTACCACATGATACTACTTCAATGTAACCAAGTTTCCAACTAACCTATCTTGCATGCAATTGGGGAGATGGTAGAACTAATGCATATAAAACATGGGTAAAACATGATCAAGGTGAGTTGCCTGATTGCTGATCTTCGTACGTGAGTGACTCTAGGTAACAAGCTTCGCAATCCGGATAATCTATATTAACTAATAGACAGAATCTGTTTTTAGCTAAAACACTACTCAAATTCATCCTAAAAATTCTGAAACTAAGCATGAAGGTAGTCCTAACTAATACCAAACAGTAGTAAAAAGATTCATGTTAAAAACTATTTTCAAACTCTAGTTATTCAGATCTGAGTATTTTGAGCAAATTTTAGAGGTCAAATTTGAAATTTAACAGTGCAGGGTGAAAGTACATGAAAAATGTGAGCTATTGCAAAAAGAATAAACTAAAAACACTAAATAGATTAAAAGATATAGCTAAAACAATTTCAGAATAGTTTCTGTTAACAAAAATAAAACAGAAAAAGGAAAAAATTCTACCGGTCGGCCAAGGGGGTGACTTGGAACGATCCTATTGGCTAGATAGCGTGTGCGTTAGGTGGTGTCGGGCGGACGACCGATCGGAAGAGAAAAATGGTTCGGGAATAAGTTCGATCTAATCTGAGCCGTTGCGTAGGGATTCGACGGATGGGGATGAGCTCGACGGCTTACCAGAAGGGGGGGTGGAATTCCGGTGATGGAGGCGGCGGCCGGTGGTCGAGGAAGTCGTCGGAGGTGGCTCCGGTGGTCGAGGGAGGCAGCGAAGGGGCTCGGGCGACAACGGCGGTCCTCCGGCGTCGAACGGAGGCGTCGGGGAGGGGTGAGGATGATCGAGGCGATGGCTACGGGCGATGGGAGCTCCGGTGGTGGCGCAACTCCGGCGAGGAATTGGCGGCGGTCTGGCAACTGAGGAAGTGGGATCCGAGGGGGAAATGGAGGCAAGGTCGGCTGCTCTTATATAGGGCCGGAGAGGAGCGAGGGGAAGGAAAGAACGAGAGATCCGGCGAGGGGAATCGCCGGCGAGGATTCCGGACGCGGGGGACGACGATGGCCGACGCGGGATTCGCGCGGTCAGGGTGGGCCCCGGGTGTCAGCGGCAGGGAAAACACGGGCAAGCTATCGGTTGGCTGAGATTAGAGGGATTCAGCAATAAATGCAGTGGGCCGGCCCGAATCAACATAATTCCTTTCCTTTTTTGATAAAACAGCATAGTAAAAAGCTTTTATTGCAAATATTATTTTTCCAAACATAGAAGTATTATATATCAGAATGGTCAGAATAAAATATGCCATTTAATGAACATTTTTATTCTGACATTTGAATACTTTGAGAAAATATTATTTTCAGAATTGACCTATTTGTTTTAAATCTCTTTTTGCAAATATTTTCAAAATAACCCCTTGTTTTTATTGTTCAAATAAATCACCAATTTTGTCCTAGTGTGGAGTGTCATATTCCTCCTCTCTTATTTGAACTTTTTACCAAGACTTCAAATAGGTGAAAGAAATAATGGGGAAAATGGAAAGGGCTTTCAGAAAGTTAAAAGAAGCATTTCAACATTTCCACACATTCAAGCAATGATGATGATAGATGCATAGCTATATTCATAACATTCCAAAATGGAATTTTGGGATGTTACAAACCTACCCACCTTAAGAGGAATCTCGCCCTCGAGATTCGGGTTGGCTAGAAAATAGGTGCGGGTGGTCTCTACGAAGATCTTCTTCGCGTTCCCAGGTGGCTTATTCCTCGGTGTGGTGACTCCACAGAACCTTACAGAACTTGATGATCTTGTTGCGGGTAACTCTGTTGGATGTCTTGAGGATCTTGATAGGCTTCTCCTCGTAGGTCAGATCACTGTCAAGTTGTGTGGCCTCTAGGGGCACTGTGTCTCTCAAAGGGATATCAGCCATCTCACCATGGCAGTTCTTCAGCTGGGACACATGGAACACATCATGAACTCCGGACAATCCTTCCGGCAATTCCAGCTTGTATGCAACTTCTCCTTTACGTTCAAGAATTTTGTAGGGGCCTATGAATCTGGGTGCTCACTTTCCTTTAACACCAAACCTCTTGATTCCACGAAGCGGGGACACACGAAGATATGCTCGGTCTCCCACTTCATACGTTACTTCCTTGCACTTGTTGTCAGCATAGCTCTTCTATCAGGATTGAGGTCAAAGAGTCTGTCACGTATCAATTTGACTTTATCTTCTGAATCTCGAATAAGGTCGGGACCAAAAAGTTTTCGGTCTCCAACACCATCCCATGTCAGTGGTGTTCTGCACCTCCTTCCGTATAAAGCTTCGAAAGGGGCCATCTTTATACTCGTCTGATAACTGTTGTTGTATGAGAATTCTGCGGAAGGCAAGTTATCATCCCAACTAGACCCATAGTCTAGTGCACAAGCTCTCAACATGTCCTCCAGAATCTGATTGACTCTCTCAGTCTGGCCATCTGTGTGCGGAAGAAAAGCTGTACTAAACTCCAGCCTTGTACCCAAAGTTTCATGTAGCTGATGCCAAAACTTTGAGGTAAATTGTGTTCCTCTATCTGACACGATACTCCTCGGAACTCCATGCAGACACACAATCCTGGTCATGTAAATGTTGGCTAACTTAGCACTGGTATAGGTGGTCTTCACCGGGATGAAATGAGCCACCTTGGTCAAACGATCAACCACTACCCAGATGGAATCATAACCTGAATGGGTCCTGGGTAATACTGTGATGAAATCCATACCAAGCATTTCCCATTTCCACTCGAGTATCGGCAAAGGTTGGAGTAACCCTGCTGGTTTCTGATGTTCCGCCTTTACTCGCTGACAAACATCACATATTGCAACGTGTTCCGCAATGTCCTTCTTCATACCTGTCCACCAATAGCTCTCCTTCAAGTCCAGATACATCTTGGTATTGCCTGGGTGTATCGAGTAAGGTGAATCGTGGGCTTCCTGAAGTATCAATTTCCTGAGCTCTGGGTCATTGGGCACATAGATGCGGTTCTCAAACCACAGAGTTCCGTTTTCATCCTCACGAAAACCTTTAGCTTTACCATCTTTCATCCTTTTCTTAATCTCAGCTATTTCCTTGTCCGTTTTCTGAGTTTCACGAATTCTTTCGGTCAAGGTGGACTGAATTTCCAGTGTGGCAACATATCCTCTTGGGACTATCTCTAGCCGGAGCTCTCTGAGATCATCGGCTAACTCTTGGAGTAATCCTCCCGCTGTGAGTGTGTTTACATAAGTTTTCTGACTCAAGGCATCGACTACAACATTAGCCTTACCTGGATGGTAGTGTAATCTCATGTCATTGTCCTTGATTAACTCTAACCATCTCCTCTGTCTAAGGTTCAACTCTTTCTTCATGAAGATATACTTCAGGCTCTTATGATCAGTGTAAACATCACAACTATTTCCGACAAGGAAATGTCTCCAGGTCTTGAGTGCATGCACTACGGCTGCTAATTCCAAGTCTTGGGTGGCATAATTCAACTCATGAGGTCGTAGTTGTCTGGAAGCATAGGCTACAACCTTTCCATCTTGCATAAGTACTCCTCCAAGTCCTTGACGTGATGCATCACAGTAAACCCGGAAGTCCTTCCGAATATTGGGCAAGATCAATACTGGGGCTATGACCAAACGTTTCTTTAATTCCTGGAAACTGGCTTCACATTCCACAGTCCAAACATACTTGGATTCTTTCTTCAACAACTCTGTCATGGGCTTGGCAATCTTTGAGAAATTCTCAATGAACCTCCGGTAATATCCAGCAAGTCCGAGGAAACTGCGGATCTCCTTAACTGAGGTGGGTGACTTCCACTCGGTGACGGCTTCAACCTTAGCGGGGTCCACTGCTATTCCATCTCCGGAAATAATATGTCCAAGGATTCCGACTTCCATCAGCCAAAATTCACATTTGCTGAACTTGGCATATAGCTGATGCTCTCTCAGCTTCTCCAGAACTAAACGCAAGTGTTCCTTGTGTTCTTCCTCGTTCTTGGAGAATATCAGAATGTCGTCAATGAACACCACGAACAATTTGTCCAAGTATTCCATGAAGATTTTGTTCATCAAACTCATGAAGTAAGCAGGAGCATTTGTTAAACCAAAAGACATGACGATATACTCACACAAGCCATACCTTGTGGTGAAAGCTGTTTTGGGTATATCCTATTCATGAATTTTCAACTGGTGATACCCTGATCGAAGATCGATCTTGGAGTATACTTTGGCTCCTACGAGCTGATCAAACAGGTCGTTAATCATCGGCAGAGGATACTTGTTCTTGATAGTCACCTCGTTCAAGGCACGATAGTCAACTACCATTCTCAAGGTTTTATCCTTCTTCTCCACCAAAAGTACTGGGCTCCCCAAGGTGAAGAACTTGGGAGAATATACCCCTTGTCCAATAACTCCTTGATTTGCTTCTTTATTTCTAGTAGATCATTTGCGGGCATCCGATAGGGTCTCTTGGAAATTGGAGCTGTTCCTGGTAGTAACTCTATCAGAAACTCAATTTCCCTATCTGGTGGCATGCCTGGTAATTCTTCCGGAAATACATCCGGAAAGTCCTTTACCACAGGTACTTCCTCCTGAACAACTCCCGTGAGAGAATTTAACCGAGCACTCATCCGTGTGCGTCGGGATACATACTTAATCCTCCTGTTCTCCGGCGTGGTGAGCAAAATAGACTTGCTGGGACAGTCAAGATTTCCTTCATACTTGGTCATCCAATCCATGCGTAGGATTACATCCAATCCTTGTGACTCTAAGACGATGAGGTCGGTGGGAAAAACATGTTTTCCTATATTGAGTTTCAAGGCATGGCATCCTATTCCTGCCATCATCATACCTCGTGGGGAACTGAACTTATAGGGTTGACTAAGGGTTCTGGTGGGCAAACCGTATTTTTCCACTACTACCCTTGATATGAATGAATGAGTTGCACCGGAATCAAAAAGTACTGTAACAGGACGTGAATGCAATAAAAACTTACCAACCACAGTCTCGGGTTGATCATAGACTTCTTCCACATCAATGTGGTTCACTTGAGCACGGGGAAACGGATTGGGCTTCTTAACTGTTGCATTGCCGTTGTTGTTGCCGTTTCCATTGCCTTGCTTGCTCTAGGGACACTCAGTAGCATAGTGCCCTGTCTTCTGACACTTGAAGCAAGTGATGTGACTCAGATCATTCTGAGTAGAAGTGTGACGGTGCTGGTTGTTGTTCCCATTCCCATTTTCATTCTTGAAGTTGCCATGGTTGGGACGGTTGTTCCCATTTCCTCCATGGTTGTGGCCTCCATGGTTGTGCACAGCATGAGTGTGCTTTCCAAAGTTACCGGTTCCTGATCCGGTATTCCCTGAGTACGGGGAGTAGCGAAGCTTCTGATGAGCTCCAGAGTTGAATTTCCCCTGAGTGTACTTCCGCTTGCGGTTCTCAATTTGCTGTTGTTTACCCTCCAAGATGAGGGCCTTATCCACCAGCTCTTGGTAGTTGTTGAAAGTAGCCACTACTAGCTGTATGCTCAACTCATCATTGAGTCCTTCCAGAAACTTCTCTTGCTTGGCCGCATCATCGGCCACATCTCCTGGGGCATAACGGGCCAACATGCTGAACTCTTCCACATATTGGGCCACGGAGCGATTACCCTGGCGCAAGTTGCGAAACTCGCGCTTCTTCAGACTCATGGCCCCAGCTGAGATATGAGCAGTGCGGAAAGCAAGCTTGAACTGCTCCCAAGTCACATCTGCAATAGGATAAGTGGTGGTGTAATTCTCCCACCGTGAAGCTGCTGGTCCTTCCAGTTGATGTGCAGCAAAGCGCACCTTCTCAACGTCAGTGCATCCAGCGGTGATGAGTTCTCTCTCTATCTTGCGGAGCCAGTCATCTGCCACAATGGGCTCAGTGCTGCTGGAGAAAGTTGGAGGGTTCATCCTCAGGAAACGGGTGAGGTTGTCAGCCTGAGGGGGATGGTGGTTGTTGTTGTTCTGGTTGTTGGTCTGATTCTGTATCAACAGCTGCATCAGTGCATTCTGCTGTTGGAGGAGTTGCGTGAGTTCGGGCGGGAAGGTGGAGTCGGTCTCACGGCGTGGAGGCATCTTGCTGTTTTCAGAGGAATCAGAATTAGAATAGAACAAGGGTCTAGAAGAAATTCACTACCCATATGCAATGCACAAACATATCATATCAATCACTCATTCATTAATTCAGAACAAGTTCAACATCGGAAATACAAGTCTCAAACAAACCAAACATCAACCTACGATTCAACGTCGGAAAATAAAAGATACATTGGAGAGCATGACTAAAGTTCTCCTCGCAAGTGCATAGTCGTGGGTCCTCCGGTGGTGCTCTCCTCATAGTCTTCATCGTCGCTGATGAACGGTGCCATATCTCCTTCAGGGTGAAGGTTTTCCCCCATGTCCAGCTGCTCCTCCAGGGTTGCGATGCGTGCATTCTGCTCATCGATCCTCTCTAAGAAGTCCTTCACTTCATGCTCGTGTTCATAGTTGGCCTCCCGCAGATCAGCTTCAAGGTCCAGCTCACGGTTCATCAGGTTCTTGATAGTCTTCGTGTCAGCATGAACACGAAGCTCCATCGTCCTGACATCCGTCTCCAGGGTCTGGATATATGACATGGTAGAGTCTCCGGTGGGGTTGGTGATGATGTTGCCATAGGCATCTCTGCGGCTAACCATGCTGAGGTCTCGTGAAATGGGACCACCTTTGTATTCCTCTCGAATACGTCCGAGAGGACGGTGAATTGCCATGTCTCTCCCGAGAATCCAGCTGGGTGCCATAAACTTGAAGTCTATGGACTCGGTGATAAATCCAAAGGTCCTCCCGGGGATGTGAAGTTCAATCCTATAGCGAGCGTCCTGAGGAAAAGACGTGATCGCATACCCGGTGATGGTCGGCAAAGCAATCTTCACGTCCTTGACTATCTGGATCAGCTCGTTGCCAAAAGGCATGGTGGCATCTGGCTGGCAGAACTCCGTGAAGCGAACGGGGGTGAAGGTGGCCATCTAGAAAAGTTGAAAACAACGGAGAGGAAAAAATCAGGAATGACCGGAGGAGAAAAATATAAGTATTTGTAAAACAGAGGAACAGAATGACCCTAAGGCTTTTCCAATCCTAGAGGTTACGTCCTACGGTTAGCGTGTGCTCTGATACCATCTCTGTAGCGACCCGACCTGAAAGGTCAAGTCTCCGGTGTTTCCGTACCATCCCAAGATCATGCTGGTACACACACGGTACATCAATGTATATATCAAAGGAAAATCACACAACATTTTATTAACAAAATATCATATCGAGTCCTTTATTACAATAATCATTACAATAAAGTGGCCGAAGGCCAACTCATGAGAATAACTAAGTCTTGCGGAAGCGTCATGGTAGATGAGTCCATCTGACTCCAAAGGGCGTCTCGCCAAGCGTAGAGCGTGTCGTCACTCCTGGTCGGAAAAGTACTCTGCAACATGATACGTTGCAGCCGTGTAGGTCAGCATATGGAATATGCCGGCAAAGTCACAAGAGAGGGGGTGAAAATAATCAGCTAGTCTACATGCATATATGAGAGGTGGTGGGGTAAGTTTTTGCGTAAAGCCAAGTTTTTTCCTACATCAAAAGAGGGACTAAGCAAAATATTACTAAGTTGGTTGATTAATGAGATGGTTCCGCCAACCAAATCTCATTCCCAAATTATTAATACCCACATCATCATATTAATTTGTGTTGAGAATTCTGGAAGTTTTAGTTCCTTTGGCTCAAGTTGTCCATGATCGTGGACACGGCTAATCGATTAGGTTGAGTACTCTGCAGAGCTTTGCACACATTGCCCACAAGATTTGATCGCCTCCGTTGTATTCCTCGCACTTCAGGGTGTTTGAGGAACGGATGACCAAAACATGGTCTTCTAAGGGGTCCCACTGAGACTCTGTCGGTGCCCATCCTTTCCTACCATTCTTCTACATCTCGTAGCACCACCTGTCCAGTGTCGCCACAATATCCAACCAAGCCAGAGCCCATAATGGCTTGTGGCTGTGCAGGTAAGCCTTGGGTCTTGAAGCATCCTTCCATCCCTTCGTGCCTGGGTGGACCTTTCCGCGTGAATACTGGCACATCTCCAGCATCACCTAGGCTAACCATTGGTTTCTCTAGGGCGCCGTTCCAACCATCATCCACCCAGAGGTGAGTTGAAAACTTGATGTCTTGAAGTCTTGATCATCATAGGTCTTGAAGTTTTTACCTCACAACCCTCATGATTCACACAACCCACCCCGTCTACTAACAGCATAGCAAATCAAAATTTAACGTTTCCCGGGGGCCAAGGTTGTAAAAGGGGTTGAGGGGGGGTACCTACCACATGATACTACTTCAATGTAACCAAGTTTCCAACTAACCTATCTTGCATGCAATTGGGGAGATGGTAGAACTAATGCATATAAAACATGGGTAAAACATGACCAAGGTGACTTGCCTGATTGCTGATCTTCGTACGTGAGTGACTCTAGGTAACAAGCTTCGCACTCCGGATAATCTAACGAAGCAAACAAGCACTCAATAATCATACAAAAATAATGTAGCTAACACACATCAACAAAGAACTAGTAAACATTCAAGACAAAACAATTGCACAAATCATAAGTAAGAAAACACACAAGTTTGTTTTCTAAAAGATGATGGGAAAATCACTACTAAACTATTTGTATTAACAAAACAATGGTTGACAGCAAGTAAACAATAAATATTTTTACTAATAAACCGAATAAAATCAATTTAAAGTTTGTTAAGAAAAACTTTAGTAAAGTTTATTAAAGTTTGGTTAAACACTATTTGATGAGGTAGCTATAGTTTTACTAACAAAAGAATGAAACTAACTTATTATTTATTACTAAGACATTATCTTAACAGAATGGAAATTACTAAAAACTTGTCTTAGAAAAACAGAATTAAATTATATAAAACTTGTTGAGAGAAAACTATTACTAACTAGTTGTTTTAGTTCAAATTAAAACTATTTGAAAATGTGTTGAGATTCCTATGCTAACAAAGATATAAACTAAAAAATTTATGTTATTATTAACAGTAAGTAAAACACCTAAGGTTTAACTAACAGAACCAATTAAACAAATAAAACTAAATTCTAATTTGAACTAACTAAAACTAAGTTAAATTAATCTATATTAACTAAAAGACAGAATCTGTTTTTAGCTAAAACACTAATGAAATTCATCCTAAAAATTCTGAATCTAGGCATGAAGGTAGTCCTAACTAATACCAAACAGTAGTAAAAAGATTCATGTTAAAAACTATTTTCAAACTCTAGTTATTCAGATTTGAGTATTTTGAGCAAATTTGATTAAATTCAAATTTTAGAGTTCAAATTTGAAATTTAAAAGTTCAGGGTGAAACTACATGAAAAATGTGAGCTATTTCAAAAAGAATCAACTCAAAACACTAAATATATTAAAAGATATAGCTAAAACAATTTCAGAATAGTTTCTGTTAACAAACATAAAACAGAAAAAGGAAAAAATTCTACCGGTCGGCCAGGGGGTGACATGGCACGATCCTATTGGCTAGCTAGCGCGTGCGTTAGTTGTTTGCGGGCGGACGACCGATCGAAAGAGAAAAACGGTTCGGGAATAAGTTCGATCTAATCTGAGCCGTTGCGTAGGGATCCGACGGATGGGGATGAGCTCGACGGCTTACTGGAAGGGGGGGTGGAATTGCGGCGATGGAGGCGGCAGCCGGTGGTCGAGGAAGTCGCCGGAGGTGGCTCCGGTCGTCGAGGGAGGCAGCGAAGGGGCTCGGGCGACATCGGCGGTCCTCCGGCGTCGAACGGAGGCATCGGGGAGGGGCGAGGATGACCGAGGCCATGGCTACGGGCGATGGGAGCTCCGGTGGTGGCGCAACTCCGGCGAGGAAGTGGCGGCGGTCTGGCGACTGAGGAAGTGGGATCCGAGGGGGAAATGGAGGCGGGGTGAGCTGCTCTTATATAGGGCCGCAGAGGAGCGAGGGGAAGGAAAGAACGAGAGATCCGGCGAGGGGAATCGCCGGCGAGGATTTCAGACGCGGGGGAAGACGATGGCCGACGCGGGATTCGCGTGGTCAGGGTGGGCCCCGGGTGTCAGTGACAGGGAAAACGCGGGCGAGCTGTCGGTTGGCCGAGATTAGAGGGATTCGGCAATAAATGCAGTGGGCCGGCCCGAATCAACATAATTCCTTTCCTTTTTTAATAAAACAGCATAGTAATAAGCTTTTATTGCAAATATCATATTTCCAAACATAGAAGTATTATATATCAGAATGATTAGAATAAAATATTCCATTTAATGAACATTTTTATTCTGATATTTGAATACTTTGAAAAAAATTATTATTTTCAGAATTGACCTATTTGTTTTAAATCTCTTTTTGCAAATATTTTCATAATAACCCCTAGTTTTTATTGTTCAAATAAATCACCAATTTGGTCCTGGTGTGGAGTGTCATCTTCCTCCTCTCTTATTTGAACTTTTACCAAGACTTCAAATAGGTGAAAGCAATAATGGGGAAAATGGAAAGGGATTTTAGAAAGTTAAAAGAAGCATTTCAACATTTCCACACATTCAAGCAATGATGATGATAGATGCATAGCTATATTCATAACATTCCAAAATGGAATTTTGGGATGTTACATTGCCATGGCGTGATGGCCGCCCATTCCTGCATGGATTTCAGCCAAGAGCTGCCTTCCTTCTTCCTCAGATATGCGCTGCTGGAGTACTCCTGTGGTGCTTTTCTTGTATAACTCAACCTCGTGGACCTTATTGGCCTTGGATTGCCGAACTATGCGTCTCACATCTGTTTGATCGTCATGGAGTTCTTGGCAAAGAAGGTAAGCAAGGAAGGGCTCGGTCCATGGTGCGATTACTGCCATGACCTCATGAGGCGAAGGCGTTTTGTCCATCACGGAGCCGCCGATGATTTCGTCGTCTGATTTGTTTGTAGGGGTAACAACCTCTTCCACACTGATGGATCCGCGCCCTTATTGTCTTCTTGGCAAACTACCGATGGCTTGTAGAGCTGTTCGCGGAAGGTGTTTATCGGGATAGGGTCATGTTTAGCCCCCATGCAGGCCAGTATGTCAACGACTTGGTTGTTGTCTCTAGTGACATGATGGAATTCCGGCCCCTCGAACCGTGCGGATATTTAAAGGACGACATTTCTATATGCCGCCGACTTTAGGTTTTTGGCATCGAATTCACTATTAATTTGTGAGATGGCCAGGTTGGAGTGTTCCCGCACCTCTAGCCGTCATATGCCCATCGATGCTGCCATCCGAAGACCGTGCAAACGTGCTTCGTATTCGGATGCATTGTTGGAATCGGCATACATGATTTTTAACATGTATCGGATGTTGTCACCTATGGGAGATGTAAGATTAACTCCAGCCCCCAGTCTGGCCAGTGTTTTGGATCCTTCAAAGTACATCATCCAATGGGAGTATGTACTATATTCCCTGGGGAGCTGGACCTCTCTCCATTCAGCGATGAAATCTGCCAACACCTGAGATGTAATAGCTCGTCGTGGCTTATAGGCGATTTTGAAAGGAAGGAGTTCAATGGCCCATTTGGCTATGTGGCCAGTGGCATCCCTATTATTGATTATATCGTTTAGGGGTACTTAGGATGCCATGCTGAATGAACACTCTTGAAAGTAGTGTCTTAGTTTCCATGATGCCATAAATACTGTATAGGCTATCTTCTGGTAGTGCGGGTATCTCGACTTGCATTGTGTTAGCACTTCCGACACGTAATATACCAGCTTCTGTTTCCGGAATTTGTGACCCTCCTCCTCTCGTTCAATGACGAGCACTGCGCTACCCACTTGGTTGGTGGCCGATATGTACAATAACATTGGTTCACCGGAAAATGGTGTTGTGAGTATGGAGTTGCTTGCCAGTAGTGTTTTAATTTCTTCTAACGCAACCGTTGCTTCATCGGTCCACTCGAAATTGTTGGTCCGTTTCAGCAACCTATAGAGCGGTAATGTCTTTTCACCGAGACGGGAAATAAAGCGACTTAACGCCGCCATGCAACCTGCCAACTTTCGGGCATGCTTTAGCTTTGTGGGAAATGCAAGTTCCGATAGGGCGCATGTCTTAGCCGGATTCGCTTCTATTCCTCTATGGGAAATAATGAATCCGAGAAGGTTACCAGCGGGAACTCTGAAGACACATTTCTCCAGATTGAGTCGTATATCGTACTCACGTAAGCTGGCAAAGGTTTGCCTTAGGTCGTCAATAAACTGGCTGACGTGTTTCGTTTTGATGACCACGTCGTCCACGTATGCCTCGACTGCCTTACCGACCTGTTTTTCGAGACACATCTGGATCATGTGTTGGTATGTAGCCCGAGCATTTTTTAGCCCGAAAGGCATTGTGCTGAAGCAGAATGGCATGTAGGGGGTGATGAATGCGGTTGTAGCTTGATCGGATTCCTTCATTTTGATCTGATGGTATCCAGAATAAGTGTTGAGGAAGCTAAATGAGTTGTGTCCGGATCTGGCATCAATAATCTGGTCTATGCGTGGTAAGGGGAAAGGGTCCTTAGGTGTCAGGACCCCGATCCTAAGCCATAAGAATCCATCCTGTAACACATCACATCACTTTGCGGTCACACGCACGGTTATCTCCACGGCTTCCACCTTACCTAGGTCGGGACTATGACAGCACAAGTGATGTCCCTACCTTGTTGGGCATGTAATCTTAAGTGAACCTTGTTGTCATGAGTTAATGAATGAGTTTTCTCCTTGTCATGCCTTGTCTCATGCATTCATGCATCATGCATCATATCAATCATCATCTTGCCATGCCTTGTTTGTGATGTGCTTTGTGACCTTGTTGTGTTGGGAGTGATCTTGTTTTGTGTTGTTGTTAGAGTGTGGGTGGTGCAACACTCCTTCTCCTTCCAACTCTCTTATTCTTTTTCAAATGACCCAAACTTCCCTCTTTATTTGATTGGCATTTTATCAACAGATTAAACTTTCTAATTAAATTGTTTTAAAATGGTCAGGAGATAACCTAATATATTTTAAGAATGAGAGTGTTGTTCTTTAGATTTTTTGAGCTTCATGATTGGGGTTTGCAATAAAACAGGGGTTGTTATTTAATAAAAGTATTTAACTCACCTGCTTGACAAATCATCTTGGCATTTTATTTAAATAGGGGATTATTCCTTTTGTGGCCAAGTATTTTTGTTTAACTCTGTTTGTTTCCCTGAGAGAGAGAGTGGAGCTGGGCCTAACCCCTCCCTGCGCGGCCCATCCTAGGTAGGCAACGCCTACCTGCCTTGTCGGCGCCTTCCATCAGTTCAGATATCAGAGAGAGAGTGAGAGTGCACCGCCGTGAGCCTTTTCGCCGTCCGTCGCCGTCAGCTCCTGGGGTATTTAACCCTCCTCGACGTGCGAGCTCGTTCGCCTAGGGTTCCTCTCCTCCTCCCAGCCACCGCCGCTCCCATCTCCCTCTCTAGCCTTCTCCTCCTCCCCGTTTTCTTCCCCCTCGGTGAGGTTCAAAGAGAGCAGGTAAGTTCAGAGAGAGGTTTCGCCGCTCGTCTTCGTCGTCGTCGCCACGTCTCCGGTGGCCCTCGTCGCCGATGGACATGGCGTGGAGCTCGGGGTCATGGCCCGCATTCCGTTCCCGCTGCTAGGAAGGTGAGGAGCACCTCCCCGCAGTGCGGCTTCGCATCGCCATCGTCCGCAAGGGAGTAGCTCGTCGGTGGCTGTCTTCTTCCCCTCCGTCTCGTCGTCGTCCGCGTCCCCACGCCTCCGAAAACCCCTCGGTGAGCAGCCGATCCTCGCAGCCCATTCTTCCCCGCGTAGGTCCGTAGTGTTGTCGCCGTCGTGTCCATCGCTGCCGGTCAGAAAGGCGAGCGCTTAAGCTGGCCTCCATCATCCTCATCCCGAGATGAGCAGAGGAATGGGACCCCGTAGTGTTCCCTCTTTGTTTGTGCCGTTGTCGTCGCCGGAGTGCCCGTGTGTTCGCTAGAATCGTCGTCGCCATTGTTTGTCGCCGTAGTGCGTAGGTTCTTCAGTTTTGTAAGTTAGCAGTCGCGTAGATAGTACTAGTGGGCTCGTTGCCCTCTTCTGTTAATAGCCGAAGCCGTAGCACAGTGGTGTGCGCTCGGGGGTGAGACCGTGAGGTCTGGGGTTTAATCCCCAAACCCCCTTTTTTATTTTGGTTTTCCTTTTGTTTCTATTTTCTATTTTATGATGTGGTATGTGTATGTATGTGTATGGGTATAAATACATGTATGTATGTGTTTTTTTACTTCTTTCCTTTTCTGTTTATTAAATATATGTGTATATGAGTGTATGTGTGTGAATGTGGTGCTACATGCATGTGTATGTGCATATATGCACTTGTGCATATATGTGTGCATGTGTGTGTTAGTTATGAGCACCCACACACATAGTGGTGTGTGTGTTCATGAGTGTGGGTGTGCCCATATGCACTTGTGCATATGTAGCTATGTGTGTGTGCATGCTTGTGTAGTGTGTGTGTGTGTGTTGAGTGTGTGTGTGTGTGTGTGACAAGTGGGTCCATGCCCCACTTGTCATACCCTATCTATTTTTTTAATGTGTCTTTTGTTGATATATGGTGATAATTAGATCTTTTCCAATTATAGCTATAATTCCAAATCTGGACATGCTCAAATATGCTCATGTGCATTTAGGGTATGTTTTCGCTTATAAGAGAGGATGATGTTTTTGCTGTGTAGTTTTTGTCATGATGCTCCATGTGACTATATGGATATGATACATGAATTTGGTGAATTTGGGGTAGAAAAATCCCAGGAATTCATTGGTGCTATTGGTGTGGTCTTTTGAGCAAGTTTGACAAAATGTCATTTTATCTCATAGTGCCATTTTGTCATTTTTGCCATGTTTAATCCATGCAAGCTATGATGTTTATGCCAACATGAATATGGTAGTCTTTGATGTGTAGAATGCCATGGTATTTATCTTTGTCATGATAAACTTGCAAATAAGTGGGAACCATGCTCTAAAGTAGCCACTAAAATGTTGCTGTTTTCAACCATGCCAAATATTTCTAAGTTTGAGAATCTGCTGTTATTTTTATGCCATGAAGAGTGGTTGCTATCTTGTGATATATTGTGAATTAGCTCAAGCTCAGTGCTAGTGATTTGAAGTATATGTTGTCTTCTAGCATCTTGTTAATTTTTATTCGATAAGGTGTTCTCTAACACCATTAGTTTCTGCTATCAACTTGCTATCAGTTTAACTCAGATTCCAGAAAAACTGTTATTAAGTCCCAGATTTCTATTTCATCTTGCCAACTTGTGAGCTTCATGCTTATTGATGTGTGCCTCCTTTCCAGATTGTGTGGTTGGATAAGTTGATAAGCATGTTATGTAGTTTCTGTCAATGCCTTGTTTGTGGTTGTAGGAATCCTGTAGCTCAAGTTATTGGCTGTGAAAGTTGCTATGTTGCTGTTTTGTGGCAGATTGTTGTTTTATTGTTTTGTGACTTGTGGGAGCTATACTCCATGGAATTGCTTGATCTTTGGCTCTATTGTGGTTTGTTTTTCATTGACTATCCAGTGGCTACCTTGGAATGCCAAGGAATAGCCCAGGTTTTCCTTGTCTTGTGTTTTTCCTTCGTATCTTGTTGTGAGCGTATCGTGAGAACCGTAACTCTGTTTCTTACGTTCTTCATATGCATGTTTATCATTTTGGCATGATGCATCCATATCTGCCATGTTCATGCATTTCTAAATAACTTAAGATGAGGTTCTATCCAGATTCATTAATAACCAATCCTTTGCATGTGAAACATGACTAGTTAGGATTGCCATGCTAAAACTCTTCAAATAAGCATGCATCATTCTTGCTTGTGCATTGCACCATGGTTGTTTGTTTATTCTTGCTGTTTCTTTTGGGTAGACGAGAACGTTGAACCTGAGTATGAAGAGCCAGGCGAGTACAACTACGAGGATCCTGCTACTTGTTCCACTGAAGAACCAACAGGCAAGATTATCGTACCCGGATTTCGATACTACTTTCGCTTGCTAGTTGACTCGCTCTTATCGTTACAATTGCACTAACTACGACTTGAATGTCAGCCTCCTAATTGCCATGATAGCCTCTAACTGTCCACGTCCTACCAAACCGTTGATTGGCTAAGTTACCGCTGCTCAGCCCCTCTTATAGCGTTCTAGCTGCAGGTACAGGTTGTTGCATGTGATAACATGGATTTGGCATATCACAATATTATCTGTTATTTAATTTAATGCACATATATATCTTGGTATTGGTGGAAGGCTTGGACTTTTTCTAGGTGTTTTGTTCCGCTGTTACCGCCATTGTTTCTTGTTACTGATGTTATGTTTCCATACTTTGCGCTCCTAACATGCTATGGGTTGTTATGGGGACCCCCTTGTTTATTCGGTTAAGATTAAAACTTGTTTGGCAAGACCCAACATTGGTACTACATTTTCTTAACAACTTAATAAAATTGCATAGGGCTTAGCTACCCCGTGGATAATTAATGAACAACCCGGGCCAGTGCTCCTCATGAGTGTTGGTGCAAAATGGGCTGCCCGCGGGGCCACCTCGAGGCAACTTGAGGATTGGTTTTCCCTGTAGCTAGACCCGCCTGGTAGTGCCCTGAGATAGAGATACGCGTGGCTCCTATTGGGATCTGGCCTGCCGGGCGGTCTTGCTGGACTTGTTTTACCTTTATCGAGTGTCTTGCGTGAGGAGCTCTAACTTTCTTCGGGCTATCTTGAGGTGTTAGAATTCCTTTGGAGTTTCCTAGGATGATCACGAGATCCATGGTCGAGCCTATTCTTGCAGAGTGTGGTTAATTTGTGATGGACTAGTTGGAGCACCCATGCAGGGTCAAACCTTTCGGAAAGCCATGCTCGCGGTTATGTGGCAACTTGGATATTTGTTTAACCCCGGTTATAGTTAACTTGAAGTAAACTCTAATAAAATGCACCAACTATGTGAGTAACCGTGATCATCTATGCTCGTGAACATGATCCGAGGGAGAACATGGTGGGGTTATGATTGATGTAAGTAAGTGTTCAAGATCTCTTAGAGGTCATTCTAGATTCAATCGTTCATCCTAGGCCACATATATTTGTCTTCATGTTACGTAAGTTTAGCCACCATAAATGCTTAGTGCTGCTGATAACTAAACACATACCCCATCCCAACCTTTAAGCTTCAATAGTCTCGGTACCCGGGCGCATGATTGCTGAGTCCTTGTGGCTCATAGATTACTACAACAATCCAGGTACAGGTACAAATGAGTTCGTGTAGGACGATCTGACGTAGCTCCAGTGGGAGTATGACGAGGAAAGAGGCAAGATGTACGTGACTTACCCGGATGAGTAGAGGACCATGGTCGTGATCTTCGGGATAGCGAGATAGTATCATTGCATCAGCTTTTTATCGTTTGTTTTCGTCCGTAGTCGGACCCTCTCTTCATATTGATGTTTGAACTCTTGTGTGGAATTGTAATTTAGTATGTGGCGAGTGTAAGCCAACTCATATACTCATCTCTTTTCTAATGTATGGTGTAATGATGCTATACTTGCGAACGACAAGATGCGCATCTATCCCTTGCGAGGCCCTTGTGCCTTAATATGGATAGGCGCGCATCTTGGGCGTGACAGGGACCGTTTGCGTCTTTTGACTCACGTATGTGAATGTGTTGCTAGCATTCAAATGTCAAAATAGCCGGGCCGACATGACTAGTCATAGAACCCAAGTGGCACATCCGTACAGGGACAGGCACACATAACCCAACAATGTAGGTGTCGATCTCGAGCGTGTGTAGACGAGTCATAGCAAGCTACAAGGACTCAATTACGTCACGGGACATAAATGTCATCACTGCACGTAGACGAGCGTAGCAGGCTACAGGGATTCCATTACACTGTGAGACATTTCCCCGAAGGGACAGACACAGCAGCAAACAAGGATACATGCCAGTCAATCAACGTGTCCGGAGCAGTAGCAAGCTACCAAGGCTCGGTGGAAGCACAAAGAGGCATTTCCCTGTAAAGAGTACTACTATAAGCACACAACTAGGTGTCGGATCCCATACATACCGTTGCACGTCACATGTACGCATGACATGCCCGATATGCATAGATACAACTATGGCATCACAACATAACCATACAACATTACAACATTTATTTAGAAGGCTCAAAAGAGCCAACACAATAAGATGTTACAAGCAGAGGTCACAAGACCCAATATTTAGAGCATTCAAACAAACAAGCGGAAGTTAAACATGTCTGGGTACAGACATCTACAAAAGTGTCTAAAGGAGCCTGAAAAGCTACAACGACCCTACCAAAGGAACCATACCTCTGTCTAGGATTCCCAAGCTAATCTGGTCAACATCGAACTTCACGTCATAAGTGCCACTAATGATACTGACGTCTCCTATATAAAACCATATTTAACAAACGTGAGTACAAGGGTACTCAGCAAGACTTACATCAGAACTAACTACATATGCATCAGTATCAATGAAGGGGGTTGTGGAGTTTATTGCAGCAAGCCAACTTTGACTCTTGGCTAACCTATACTATGACTACAAGTAGTATCTTTGAGGTGGGATAGCCCACACGAGTCCGCATATTCTGCAATCAATACACCACTATGGATCCAATTCCAAAAATAATCTCCGTAAATTCTCAGGTCAATCCAAGAACTTTTTTTCTGCACCAAAATAACACTAAGGCAATTCTGCTGAAAGCAGCATCACTCAGGGTTAGTCCCATTCAAATCATGCAAATTAGAGTCCAAAACTGTTGGGGAACGTTGCATGGGAAATAAAAAAATTCCTACGCACACGCAAGATCTATACATGGTGATGAGCATCTACGAGAGGAAGAGTAGATTTACATACCCTTGTAGATTGCTAAGCGGGAAGCGTTAAGAAACACGGTTGATGTAGTCGAACGTCTTCGCGATCCAAATCGCCGAGCGTCCCGCTATCCCATCACGATACGTTCCGCGATCCAATCATGACCTGACCCGCGATCTCATCATGATCCGTCCCGCGATCCAATCGGGAATCGTCTCGCGATCTTGATCACGGTCCTTCCGATCAAGCGTCGAATGGACGGCACCTCCGTGTCCAGCACACGTACAGCTCGATGACGATCTTCGGCTTCTTGATCCAGCAAGAGGGAGAGGTAGATGAGTTCTCCGGCAGCACGACGGCTTTGCGGCGGTGGTGATGGAGGTATTCCAGCAGGGCTTCGCCTAAGCACCGCTGAATACCGATCTAGAGGAGAAAAAGATCTAGAGGAAGAAGAGGCAAGCACGTGGCAATTAGGGTTAGGGCTGCCTTCATAACCTCTAGTATATATAAGAGGAGAGGAGGAGGAGGCTTGGCACAAGGGCCAGTCCCTCTTTGGTTCGGCCGAAGTGGAGAGGAGGTCCTCCTCCACTCCTAGTAGGATTAGGACTCTTTCCTTATTTCCACCTTTTTGCCTTTTTTCCACCTTTTCCACTTTGGAATATCTTCCCAGCCGCATGAGCCTTCTGTGGGACTTCGGCAAGCCCACTAAGGGCTGGTATTCCTTCTCCCACAGCCCATGTAGCCTCTTGGGTCGAAATACCCCTCCCGATGGTCCCCCGGTACACTACCAGCACTCCTGATACACTACCGATGAGCCCGAAACTTTTCCGGTGACCAAAACAGGACTTCTTATATATCAATCTTTACCTCCGGACCATTCCGGAGATCCTCTTGACATCCGGGATCTCATCAGGGACTCCAAACAACCTTCGGTCACCAACATACATAACTCAATACTACCGAAACGTCACTGAACCTTAAGTGTGCAGACGTTGCGGGTTCGAGAACTATGTAGACATGACCGAGACACGTCTACAGTCAATAACCAATAGCGGGACCTAGATGCCCACATTGGTTCCTACATATTCCAAGAAGATTTTTATTGGTCGAACCTCTATGTCAAGGATTCAGTTAATCTTGTATGTTGTTCCCTTTGTTCTTCGGTATGTTACTTGCCCGAGATTCGATCGTCGGTATCTCCATACCTAGTTCAACTTCATTACCGGCAAGTCTCTTTACTCGTTTCCGCAATACAAGATCCCGTGACTAACACTTAGTCACATTTCTTGCAAGGCTTATTGTGATGTCGTATTACCGAGTGGGCCCTGAGATACCTCTTCGTCACACGGAGTAACAAATCCCAGTCTTGATCCATGCCAACCCAACAGACACCCTCGGAGATACCTGTAGTGCACCTTTATAGTCACCCAGTTATGTTGTGACGTTTGATACACACAAAGCACTCCTCCGATGTCAGTGAGTTGCATGATCTCATGGTCATAGGAACAGATACTTGACATGCAGAAAACAGTAGCAATAAACTGACACGATCATATACTACGTAGTTTCGGTCTTGTCCACCGCATCATTCTCCTAATGATGTGATCCCATTATTAAATGCCATCTCATGTCAATGGCTAGGAAACCTTTACCATCTTTGATCAACGACCTAGTCTATTAGAGGCATACTAGGGACATGGTGTTGTCTATGTATCTACATATGTATCTAATTTTTCGATCAATACAATACTAGCATGGATAATAAACGATTCTCATGAACAAGGAAATATGATAATAATCAATTTATTATTGCCTCTAGGGCATATTTCCAATAGTCTCCCACTTGCACTAGAGTCAATAATCTAGTTCACATCACCATGTGATTCGCATTGTTATGAATCTAACACCCAATGAGTTCTAGGGCTTGATCATGCTTTGCATGTGAGAGAGGTCTTTTAGTCAATGGGTATGCTATATTCAGATCTGTGTGTACTTTGTAAATCTCTATGTCGTACTGTAGACACTACTACCACACTCCACTTGGAGCTATTCCAAATGGCTGCTCCACTATACGTATCCGGATTGCTACTAAGAGTCATCTGGATTGGTGTTAAAGCTTGCATCGACGTAACTCTTTACGACGAACTCTTTATCACCTCCATAATCGAGAAATATTCAATTAGTCCTTTGAGTTACTAAAGATAATCTTGACCACCATCCAGTGGTCCACTCCTGGATCACTCTTGTACCCCTTGACAGAGTCATGGCAAGGCACACACTAGGTGCGTACACAACATGGCATAATACAGAGCCTATGTCTAAGGCACAGGGGACGACCATCGTCCTTTCTCTTTCTTCTACCGTGGTCGAGCTTTGAGTCTCACTCAACTTCACGCCTTACAAATCAGGAAAGAACTCTTTCTTTGACTAATCCATTTTGAAATCTTTCAAAATCTTATCAAGGTATGTACTCATTGAAAGTCTTATCAGACATCTTGATCTATCTCTATAGATCATGATGCCCAACAATTAACTAACTTTATCCAGGTATTCCTTTGAAAACTCTTTTCAAACAATCCTTTCTACTTTCCAGAAATTCTACATCATTTCCGATCAACAATATGTCATCCACATATCCTTATCAGAAACTCTATAGTGCTCCCACTCACTTTATTGTAAATACAAGTATCTCATAAACTTTGTATAGACTGAAAAACTTTGATCACCACATCAAAGCATATATTCTAACTTCGAGATGCTTCCTCCAGCCCATAGAAGGATTGCTGGAGCTCGCACACCTTTTAGCATCCTTAGGACTGACAAAACCTTCTGGTTGTATCACATACAACCTTTCCTCAAGTAAACTCTTAAGGAAATGATGTTTTGACATCCATCTATCAGATGTCATAATTGAAAAATGCAGCAACTGCTAACATAATTCCAACAGACTTTAGCATCGCTACAAGTGAGAAAGTCTCATGGCAGTCAACTCCTTGAACTTGTCGGAAACTTCTTTGCAACAAGTCGAGCTTTATAAATGGTGACATTTACCATCAGCGTATGTCTTCATCTTAAAGGTCCATTTGTACTCGATGACCTGCCATCCAACAAGCAATTCTACTGAATTCTATACTTGGTTTTCATACATGGATCATTTCTCGGATTTCATGGCCTCTAACCATTTGTCGGAATCTGGTCCCATCATTGCTTCTCCATAGCTCGTAGGTTCATCCTTGTTCAACAAGAGGACCTCCAAGACAGGGTTGTTGTACCACTCAGGATAAGTACGCATCCTTATCGACCTACGAGGTTTGATAGTAACTTGATCCGAAGCTTCATGATCATCATCATTTACTTCCTCTTCAACTGATGTAGGTTCCACAAAAACATGTTTCTGCGCTGCGCTACTCTCTGGTTGAAACAAAGGTTCAACCACCTCATCAAGTTCTATCTTCCTCCCACTCAATTCTTTCGAGAGAAACTTTTTCTCGAGAAAGGACCCAATTTGAGCAACAAACTCTTTGGACTCGGATCTGAGATAGAAGGTATACCCAACTGTTCTTAGGGTATCTTATGAAGATGCATTTTCCGCTTTGGGTTTGAGCTTATCAGACATAAGTGCCGCATTCCCAAACTCTAAGAAATGACAGCTTAGGTTTCTTCCAAACCATATGGTGTCATCTCAACAGATTTAGAAGGTGCCCCATTTAAAGTGAATGTGGTTGTCTCTAATGCATAACCCCAAAATGATAGTGGCAAAATGATAAGAGACATCATAATTCGCACCATATCCAATAGAGCACGACTGCAACATATGGACACACCATCACACTATGGTGTTCCAGGTGGCGTGAGTTGTGAAACAACTTTCACATTGTCTTAAGTTGTATACCAAACTCGTAACTCAGATACTCACCTCTACGATCATATCGTAGACATTTTCTCTTCTCGTCACAGTGATCTCAAACTTCACTCTGATTCTGCTTGAACTTTTCAAACGCTTCAGAATTGTGTTTTATTAAGTAAATATACATTATATCTACTCAAATCATCAGTGAAGGTAAGAAAATAACGATATCCACCACACGCTACAACACTCATTGGACTGTATACATCAATATGTATCATTTCCAATAAGTTACTAGCCTGCTTCATCATACTGAAAATGGGGTTTGTAGCCATCTTGCCCAAAAGGCATGGTCCGCATGTCTCAACCGATTCGAAACCAAATGAGTCGAGAGATCCATCAACATGGAGTTTCTTCATGCGATTTATACCACTATGACATTTAGAGGCAGCGCCACTAGTACGTGGTACTATCATTACTAACTTTGTATATTTTGGCATCAATGTTATGAACATGTGTATTACTACGATCAAGATTCAACAAACCGTTCTCACTGGGTCCATGACCAATGAAGGTATTATTAATGTAAACAGAATAACCATTATTCTCTAACTTAAATGAATAACCATGTTGCAATAAACACGATCTGATCATGTTCATGTTCAACGCAAACACCAAATAACATTTATTTAGGTTTGTCACTAATCCCGAAGGTAGAGAGAGCGTGCGATGTTGATCACATCAACCTTGGAAACATTTCCAACACACATCATCACCTCACACTTAGCTAGTCTCCATTTATTCCGTAGCTTTTACTTCGAGTTACTAACATTTAGGAATCGAACCGGTATCCAATACCCAGGTGCTACTAGGAGTACTAGCAAGGTACACATCAATAACGTGTATATCAAATATACTTCTGTCGATGTTGCCAGCCTTCTTATCTACCAAGTATCTAGGGTTGTTGCGCTTCAGCGACCGCTCTCCTCATAATAGAAGCACTTAGTCTCGGGTTTGGGTTTAACATTGGGTTTCTTTATTGGAGCAGCAACTGTCTTGCCATCCATGAAGTTTCCCTCTTAGTCCTTGCCCTTCTTGAAACTAGTGGTTTTACTAACCATCAACACTTGATGCTCCTTCTTGATTTCTACCTGCGGGGTCTCAAACATCGCGAACAACTCAAGGATCATCATTTCCATCCCTGGCATAATTATAGTTCATCACGAAGTTCTAGTAGCTTAGTGATAGTGACTCAGAGAACTATAGCAATTACTATCTTATCCGGAAGATCAACTCCCACTCGATTCAAGAGATTGTAGCACCCAGATAATCTGAGCACATGCTCAATGATTGAGCTATTCTTGTTTATCTTGCAGGCAAAGAATCTTGTTGGAGATCTCATATCTCACAACACGGGCACGAGCCTGAGATCCCAATTTCAGCTCTTAGAACATCTCATATGTTTCGTAACGTTCAAAACGTTTTGGAGCCTCAATTCTAAGCCGTAATGCATGACGCACAGAACTATCAAGTAGTCATCAGAACGTGCGTGTCAGATGTTCACAACATCTACAGATGACACTAGAGGGGGTGGCGCACCGAGCGGTGCATTAAGGACATCAGCCTTCTTTGCATCAATGAGGACAATCCTCAGATCACGGACCCAGTGCACAATACTACTACCATCATTTGTCAACTCTATTTCTCTAGGAACATCTAAAAATTCAAGGGAGCTACGGCGTGAGCTAGTTATCTACAACATAATTTGCAAAGACACTATTGACTATGTTCATGATAATGAGTTCAATTAATCATATTACTTAAGAACTCCCACTCAAATTGAGATCCCTCAGGTCATCTGAGTGATACATGATCCAAATTCACCAACTCAAGTCCGATCATCACGTGAGTTGAGGTGGTTTTAATGGTGAACATCATCATGTTGATCATATCTAGTATATGACTCATGTTGGACCTTTCGGTCTCTTGTGTTCTAAGGCCATGTCTGTACATGCTAGGCTCGTCAAGTTTAACCCGAGTGTTCTGCATGTGCAACACTGGCTTGCACCCGTTGTATGTGAACGTAGAGTCTATCACACCGGATAATCACGTGGTGTCTCGACACGACGAACTTTCGCAACGGTGGACACTAGGGGTGAACACAATTCATATTGAAATTTAAGTGAGGGATCACCTTATATTGCTACCATCGTCCTAAGCAAAACAAGGTGCATAAAAGGATTAACATCACATGCAAATCATAAGTGACATGATATGGCCATGAACTTGTGCTTTTGATCTCCATCTTGAAAGCGCCGACATGATCTCCATCCTCACCAGCATGACACCATGATCTCCATCATTTTTATCTCCATCAACGTGTCGCCATCGGGGTTGTCCCGCCCACCATGCTTCTATTACTATTGCTACCGCTTAGCGATAAAGTAAAGCATTACACAGTGCTTAATGATTGACACGCAGGTCATACAATAATGAAAGACAACCCTATGGATCCTTCCGGTTGCCGTACTCATCGACATGCAAGTCATGATATTCTATACAACACATGATCATCTCATACATCACATATATCTCATCATGTAATTGGCCATATCACATCACAACATACCCTGCAAAAACAAGTTAGACATCCTCTAATTGTTGTTGCATGTTTTACGTGGCTGCTACGGGTATCTAGAAACAACAATTCTCACCTACGCAAAAACCACAACGGTGATACATAAGTTTCTTTTCAACCTTCTCAATGACCTCCTTGGTCGAATCCGATCCAACTAAAGTAGGAGAAACAGACACGCGCCAGCCATCTTTGTGCAATGAAGTTACACGTCTGTCGATGGAACCGGTCTCTCGTAAGCGTACGAGTAGGGTTTGTCCAGGCTACTTCATCCCACAATACCGCTGAACCAAAACATGACCAAGGGAGGAAGCAATCTAGGCATCAACACCCACAAACTCTTTTTCGTCTACTCAAGATGCATGATGCCACTATTGGGGAGCGTTGCATGGGAAGCAAAAAAATCATACGCACATGCAAGATCTATCCATGGTGATGAGAATCTACAAGAGGGGGAGTGGATCTACATACCCTTGTAGATCGCTAAGTGAGAAGCGTTAAGAAACACGGTTTATGTAGTCGAACGTCTTCGCGATCCAAATCGCCGAGCATCCCGCTGTCTCATCATGATCCGTTCCGCGATCCAATCACGATCCATCCCGCGATCTCATCATGATCCATACCGCGATCCAATCATGAATCGTCTCGCGATCTTGATCATGATCCTTCCGATCAAGCACCGAACGGATGGCACCTCCGCGTTCAGCACACGTATAGATCGATGACGATCTCCGCCTTCTTGATCCAGCAAGAGGGAGCGGAGAGGTAGATGAATTCTCCGGCAGCACGATGGCTTTGCGGCGATGGTGATGGAGGAATTCCATCATGGCTTCGCCTAAGCACCGCTGAAAACTTATCTAGAGGAGAAAACGATCTAGAGGAAGAAGAGGGCATCACGTGGCAATTAGGGTTAGGGCTGCCCTAAAAAACTCTAGTATATATAGGAGGAGAGGAGGACGAGTCTTGGCGGAAGGGCCAACCCCTCTTTGCTTCAGCCGAAGTGGAGAGTAGGAGTCCTCCTCCTCCACTCCTAGTAGGATTAGGACTCCTTCCTTATTTCCACCTTTTTGCCTTTTTTCCGCCTTTTCCACTTTGGAATTTCTTCCCAAATGCATGGGCCTTCTGTGGGACTTCGGCCAGCCCACTAAGGGCTGGTATTCCTTCTCCCACATCCCATGTAGCCTCTTGGGTCGAAATACCCCTCCTGGTGGTCCCTCGGTACACTACCGGCACTCCCGATACACTACCGATGAGCCCGAAACTTTTGCGGTGACCAAAATAGGACTTCCTATATATCAATCTTTACCTTTGGACCATTCTGGAGCTCCTCGTGACGTTCGGGATCTCATCCAGGATTCCGAACAACCTTTGGTCACCAACATACATAACTCAATACTACCGAGACGTCACCGAACCTTAAGTGTCACTACTAGGAAAAAGCCTAGTCGTAGCGCTAGAAATATCGTTGCTAGTAGTGCTGGGTACAGTGCTACTACTAAGGCGCTACAGCTAAATTGTAGCGGTAGCGTGTGTTAGCCCATGCTACTGCTATACCTGCTTAGCAGTAGCGCTTTTAGTAGAAAGCACTGCTAGTAGTTACTAGCAGCGCGCCTCTCCGCCAGTGCTACTACTATTATTATGTATTTCTTTTTTTATGTCGTATATTCATACACCACTATACAAGTTTTCATAATACATCATTGTCATATAACAACTCCTCTTCATCATCATTTTCGTCAAACAGATAACTAGATTTCGAAAACCTTACAAGTCCAGACCGAACTGCTAGATCGAGACCAATAATGATAAAACTATTAAACCTTAAACTAGAGCTTAATCCTACTACAATACTATTAATGAGCAGAATCTGGTGGTGCAGAATCTGATGGTGGGGGGATCATTCTTGGCGAAAGTATCCCGACAACACTTCCCCATCGAGCTCTTTGAGTCGGGCATGAAGATCTCACTTGTTGTTGTGCCCATTCCATGACCAATTGGGGACTAGTCTGAGGTGGCATATGAGCCCGCTGTACAGCGTTGGCCTCCGTGAAGATGACACCTGCTGCAACTTGTAGTTGTGCTTGGGCATAACTCTTGCACTCCTTGACTTCCCACTCCCAGTGACTACACTGAGTCTTCCGAAACATTTCCTCCGCCTCTTTCAGATCCCGCATACAACCTCTCCATCCGAACACTGCATCATCAATCCTTTTTCCCCACGCCAAAATCTTCCTCCACCACTACAACTCCTCTTCACGAGAACGTCTAGGAGCCATGGAATCCCTGTAAATTTGGCATCACATTTGCTTAACAATAGACATATTAAGTAGAAATAACATAGAACAAATTTCATGAAGAAATTATATCCATCCATGCATCTAAGTAGACATCACATATTAAGTAGACATCACATATTAAGTAGACATCACATATTAACTAGACATCACATATCATGAAGAAATCATATTAATCCATCTAGCCATCTAAATGCATCCATTCACGTCATCCATCCATCTAACCATATAAATTTCATCCATCCATCAATCTAACCATCTAAATTTCATCCGTCCATTCATCTACCCATCTAAATTTCATTTCATCCATCCATATGGGAGAGAGGAGGTACAGGGAGAGATACCGCTGCGTGGATGGCCGGTATGGGGGAGAACCGCCGCATGGGGATGACCGAGAGGGGAGCCGCCACGTGGGGATGACCGGGAGGGGAGCCTCCATGTGGGGGAGGGCCCGGACAGGGAGCCGCCGAGTGGAGATGACCGGGAGGGGAGCCGCCGCGTGAGGAGGGCCAGGACGGGGAGGGCTGCCGCGTCGGAGTGCTGGTGCGGGGATATGGTGCGGTGGCATGAGGATGAGATCGATCTGAGAGTGAGGAGCAAGGGGCGCGCGGGGGAAGATGATAAATAGAGGGACCCGATTAACAGTAGCGCTGGACGGGAACATCGCTACTACTACGCTATTAGTAGTAGCGTTGCCCCCCTGACAGCCGCTACTACTACCGTTCGCCCCCGTCGATCAGGATGGGACCGGTTAGTAGTAGCGCTGGTTAATAATCTAGCGCTACTGCAAATTAGCAACAACGGCCATTATTTTCCAGCGCTACTAAAGATGTCCTACCTATAACATTTTTCCTAGTAGTGTGTGCAGACCTTGTGGGTTCGAGAACTATGTAGAGAAGACCGAGATACCTCTATGTTCAATAAGCAATAGCAGGACCTAGTTTCCCATATTGGTTCCTACATATTCTATGAAGATCTTTATCGGTCGAACCTCTATGTCAAGGATGCAGTTAATCTCGTATGTTGTTCCCTTTGTTCTTTGGTATGTTACTTGCCCGAGATTCGATCCTTGGTATCTCCATACCTAGTTCAACCTCGTTACCGGCAAGTCTCTTTACTCGTTTCCTTAGTACTAGATCATGTGACCAACACTTAGTCACATTGCTTGCAAGGCTTATTGTGATGTTGTATTACCGAGTGGGCCTTGAGATACCTCTCCGTCACACGGAGTAACAAATCCCAGTCTTGATCCATGCCAACCCAACAGACACCCTCGGAGATACCTGTAGTGCACCTTTATAGTCACCCAGTAACATTGCGACGTTTGATACACACAAGGCACTCCTCCGGTGTCAAAAATTTGCATGATCTCATGGTCATAGGAACAGATACTTGACATGTAGAAAACAGTAGCAATAAATTGACACGATCATATGCTACGTTTATAGTTTGGGTCTTGTCCATCACATCATTCTCCTAATGATGTGATCCCGTTATCAAATGACATCTCATGTCAATGCCTAGGAAACCTTGACCATCTTCTCCTAATGGTGTTGTGTATGTATCCACACATATATCTAAGTTTCCGATCAATACAATTATAGCATGGATAATAAACGACTATCATGAAGAGGGAAATATGATAATAATCAATTTATTATTGCCTCTAGGGCATATTTCCAACAAAAACAAGGGCAAAAGAGTTTGGAAAAGTAGATACAATTGAAATGTATCAAGTCGTCGGTCGTCATGGTTAATAAAGCAGGAGGACAAGCATTGGGGGTTTGGGGGGATTTCGGCGAGACAGGCGAGAAGCTTGCGCAGGAACGGGAAGGCCAAACGAAACGATTGCATGTTCCCAAAGCATGCACTCGAATCCTCTGGCGACAACGTGTTGACAAGATGGGAGAGAGGAGGGAGAACTGAAGTACACAGACGATTAATAATAATAAAAAATTTGTGTTTTATTACATAGCAATCGACCATTTTGTACGCACCGCCGTGAACTACTCTACGCATGAGGTGGCTCAGGCGGCCGCGATGCATTGTGCTCGCCTTCCTTGGCGCATGCTCCGTCGGCGTCCAGCCATGCATAAACGATCACGTACGTTTGGGTTGATGCATGCGGTTGCGCCGCACCCGGCAGCACCATGCAGTTATATGTGTGCCACCATGCAGTTAAGTGCCGCAAAAAAATGCCATGTGGGCGTGCCGAAATTCCAGGCCATTCGGCGCCGACCCTCTTATTCCCGCGGCCATTTACATTCATCTCTTCCACCTTCTGATCGCACTACACAACACAAGAAGCAAAACCAAGATGACAAATAATAGCAAGAGGATGCACATCTTTTCATCGCTTCAACCTTCCTACGCGGATCCAATGGCGGCTACCGGCGCCGACCGGCAATTCGCCATTATTGTCAAAGTGCACACCCACATCAGGAACACGGACCTGTCGGTGGTCTACACCAACGACCCGGTCGTGGTGGGGAACTCCATCAACATGTTGCAGCAGCTGCTTGCTGAGGATGACAAGTACAAAGTGGTTGGCTTCGACCTCGAGTACACCGACAATCGTGACGGGCATGATCAGAAGGTTTCCATTGCCCAGTGGTGCATGCGCCATAACGTTCTCGTCTACCACTACTGCCTGGCCACAAGGCCTTGCAGGCATTTCGCCAGGTTTGTCAATAGTCCGACTATAGGTTCGCAATGGTGGACACCACCAACAATCTACAAGTTCTCAAGACTTCGGGCTTGTCCTTCCAGAAGCTTGTCAACATCCAATGTCAGTACAGTGTTTGGGGCGGCGAGAAGAAGAACCAAAAGGATTCCCTGGTTGACATTGCCGCGGCCATCTTTGACCCCTGCTATAGAGACATGAAGGCTGAGTGCGACAAGGACAAGTGTGTCTAGCACAAGGCCTGGGTGAACGAACTCGATGAAGAACACATCAACTACATGGCCAAGGACTCGTATACAAGCTATGAGATGCACATGAGGATCGTTGACATGAGGAAGTGCCTCCTTCCTGCAGACGGCGAGGGATAGCCACAAGCATAGCAGTGGCAACAACTATCGTCAGAAGAACAATATGATTTGATGATCATCTACTTATTGTAAATTTATATTGAGGAATGTACATGTGTTGTGTAGTCACTTATGTAGTTCAATGTTCAAGTTGGTTATGCAACAATGTTGGAGTTATGTGGACAGAGCATAGATGTTGTGCAAACAGAGCAAATGACATCTCATACAATTGTTTAGCAACAACCGTCTGCCCACAACACACACAGCTTGTCAAGATGAATCATTTGTGTTACTATTGATCTTCCCACACAATTATAATGAATGAACTGTTTTCTAGGTATCACACACACCTTCTTAAGCTAACTCGTTTATGTTATGCTAGATCAGTGCAAACATATTATTTGAGTGAACTGTATGTCGTACTTCACACACATATGTGTTTTGTTAAACATTTGTGTTATCTTGGCTAATTGAAAATAGTTTAGAAGAACCAACTGTATGCCACATATCACACGCGTGAGTCTTTTCTAAATTGTATTTGATGGTTCTGCTATGGCACACAGTTGTCGTTATTGGCGATGAGTTATAACTATACCGTTTCCGATTGATGGATCACACACAATTTGGTCGAAGGGTCTCTGATTAATGTGTCGTCTTTGGACCATCGTGCAGTAGTGCACATATATATGATCCATACTATTCACATCAAACCTGCAAAACAAAGTTATGCATAGAATAGCATTCTACCTGTTTGAGTGATTGTACGAAATATACGACGCTACACACATGGTGTAAACCGGTTGGTAGGGGTAGGTTGTGTCACAACCTCATCAATTCTAATTGATAGAAAACATAGCCTCAACGATCCCCATGTGCAGTTTATCTCATCAACCATGCACATAGACGGCCTCATAAATGATGACAGATCTCATCTACCGCCTCCACTGCAGTGTTATACCGTAGGTGCATTGGCTGCAATATAAAAATTTCCTACGCATAGAAAAACCAGGATCATGCCACATAGATGGATCATATATCGTTACCACTAGATGCTCAGTGCGATGCAACAGAAGTAGAGTTGGGAGAAAGTGTCCAAAGTTATCTCCTCCTTGTCTGATCTCCCACGAACATCGTCCATCAGATCCCACATACAGGTTCGACGGAGCGGCACAAGTGCCCGCCTATAACGGTATCCGCACGTAGGAGGAACACCATGTGGCAGACTGCTAGCTAGGTACGGTCACACAGTCAGTGGCGAGTGGAGGTGGCTACTTGCAACACATGCAAAACCCTAATGATGGTGCCAAAGCGATCAACCGAATGGGTGTGCCACACCTTCACTATATATAGGCATCCATCGTGGGCTCAACTCCTGGGCCTCACACGAATCCTAAAGCCCACAAATTCCTTCCCTTAAGCGCGTGAACCCTTAGGTTCTCAGTCACTTGGTCACAAGTCAGATCACATCTGTCTCGACTAGTCGGTAGTGGCCTCTAGCAAAGTGTGCCGACTCTAAGTGTCTGATGAAGCTAGTTAGGTGAACCTATACTACACACTTTTGTTCCCTTAGCCACACGATATATGTTGTCGTGCTCAAAGAGACATGGTCACCTTGTTGCAGCATGACCTCTTTCTCTCATCTCATAATCCTCACCGCATGGCCATGCTTATCCAGGTCGTATCACCCGAGGGGCCAAGAGTATATCCCTCCTGATCGGAGCAGCAAATTCCATCTTGCTCGATCATGTCTCGCAACATGGGTCCGTACAAGCCCAAAACCTAAATTTATAATTACCCGGCTACAAAGTAGCATTTGGTCGGCCCAAAGCAGAACTATCATCATCCCGAGTACATGCGTTAGCTCGGGTCTTAGGACATAGAACGTATTTTGTCCGACAGACTTACAAATGACCTATTGATGTTTCTCATAGTTGGGTCTATCCAACTCCGACATTATCTTGACTCGGATACGACTACGTAGGATCCGACCAGATATTTCTGAGTCCATATTGTCTAACTACCATCCAATGCTACATGGTTAGTCACACCGGACCATCCATCATGTCATATGCTTGTCTAATTTACTGCGTGTCCACACAGCCCTTTCGACTAGGGACCTTTTAGGATAGTCATCCTAAAATGCATAGTCTCAAAAACAAGTCGCGTACTTGTTGATACACATCATTGATAATGTACAAGGACTATCTTTATTCATAAACACATAGGAAATATCATCATACATGATTGCCTCTAGGGCATATCTCCAACATAGTTATCATTAAGAATCTCTGCCTCTATGGACATTAGGCCAGGGCACATCTGCACATACTCTGCGTCAGACAAAAATCCTTCAGTCGTGAGTCGATTCAGTTGCCCTAGGGTAACCAAACAACTCAACCAGTCTCCCTCGAGGGGGCGACGGTCCAGGTCGATAAGCCAGGACAATTCGCCATTACCTCGGAGCTCTAGAGGTGGCAATGGAGAAAGAAGCGGTGCGAGAACAAGGGAAGAATAGGGAGGATATGATCGTCACCCAAACTTTATATATGCAACGTTATGTCGTATTATGACGGGGCGTTTGAGTCTTTAATGGACTATTAATCTACTAGTTTCTCGGGCAACATGCTCTATGTGGGAACAAAAATCCAGAAAAATGAACTAAATACATGCCTTTTAAGGTGGAATGTGGGTGTGTGTGGGTCCCCCAGGTTACTTCAAACAGTTCCAGTCTTTCGAGGAACATGCTTCGCCTGTAAGGAGTCTGCCTCAATGCGAGAAGGACTTCGTAACCTGATGGGTCCTCGGATTTAGGAGCTGAATTTGGAAGATGGAACTCACCTACGAAACTGAAGACTAGAAGATGAAGCTATCCCGAGGAGAGGTGATCAATTAGGGGGTGCTCACCAAGTCAGCCTGCCATTCATGGGTCGGTCCGAGGACCCACAGATGATTCAAGAATGGGCCATGCAATCATGCACCCCGGCACGCTCAGGATGGAACTCCCCAAAGACTTGGTGCATGCTCCAAGGCATATTTGAATGACTGGCATGTTTATCCCTAGGTGTTGTCGACATACTTGTAACCCTAGATACCCCCCTTGGTGCATATATATACCGAGGGGTTTGGACCGTAGAGGCTAAGATAATTCATTCATATGATCTCGACGTAGATCATCCTATACTTTGTACCACATCACAATCAATATAATCGGAGCAGGACATAGGGTAAAACCTCTTAGAGAGGGCCAAAACCCGGGTAAACATCGTGTTTCTCTACTCAGGACCCCCCTACACGAGATGTGTCGGTTTTAGCACCGATGCCCCCTCAACTCTCGTTCCCGTTCTCTCATTCCCACAAACCAAACATGTTGTTAGCAGAGAAGAGAGACAGATTGGTATTTGAGGACGACCAGGAGATGCTCCTTGCCAGAAGGTTAGCTGACAATAGGGACATTACATTCATAGGAAATGGTGGTGCGGACCATGAAGAAAGTGGTGGCCTATCTGTCAGTGTGAATGCACTTTAAGGCCCATGCCTCTAGAAAAGCAAAGAGGGGTCGGTAGGCTGACGAATAATAGGGAGAAAGCATCGTATTTGGGACTAATCAAACATACGAGGTTTGTGTAGTATATGCAGCTATGAAGTTCACAAAAGAATGACATGCCCTGAACAGAAGGATACCCCTAAGAAACCCCATGAATCTAGGAAATTCAAGACTTGTCGAATGGAAGGCCACCGCCGGTATACATGCACACTACGACTTGAGGGTGTTCTGTTGACGCATATTCTATAGATCCCAGATGGCTTTAGCACAAAGACGTCGGCAAGTGCGTGGAGCACAACTGGGCTGCAAGATCAAGATGGTCGGGTTGTGGAGGAGGTGAGGAGGGGCACGCGATGAGAGGAAGGTAGGAAATCCCCGGGACAAGGAAGGATGATGAGGATGAAGTGGGACATGGTGATGGATCGAGAAGGGGCAGGCAACAGGGTGGGAAAACGTTTTTATAGAGTGCGTCTTGGTTAGATGCCCGTTAGTTCGTCGGCGTAAGCCAGACGGCTCAGGCTTGCACAAAAAACTCATTGGGTCATATGCACATAGCTTGTTCCGCCTACAAGGTGATGCCTCCTGACACAATGAATGCGGTACGCCCCACGCATTGTTTAAACCATATATAGTTGGAAAAGAATACAAGAAAGGGCACACATCTGCACGCAAGATGACGACATAGATTTCAAGACCAGCTGAGCATGGGCTCTGAATCCAATTTCAATTTTCAGGTACTAAAACATCTATCATGAGAAACCTTAAGAGTAGCATGTACCATTTTGGGATATCAAACAATCTATGATCTGCAATGCATTAAATATTTTATTGTACTCACCAATAAACCAAAAAAATAAAAAAAATATCTCCCATATTATGTTTAGAGTGGTCTAAAAACTGCATGAAAAAACTAAACCAGAGCATAACACCAACGTAATGATAGCTGAACCCCCCCCCCAAAATATACATCAGTCACACTATATCACCTACATCAAAGTTTACAAACAAACTAGCATGAATAATATTAATCATAGGGTGCATCCTAAAATGTACGAGTAAGTATGCATAGATAATATTGACCATGTGAATTGTAAATTTATTATAGTAAACTCCGGAAAGAGTTTTCTGAGAACATAAGTGCACTACTAGGGAAATGTTTATAGGTAGAATGTTACTAATAGCGCTGGATACTGTCCACGCACTACTACTAAGTACCAGTAGCGCGCAGAAAACAGGGTGCTGCTGGTTAAATTTAGCAGTATCATGGTGATGAATTTAGCGCGCTACTGCTAAGTGGTCGAAAGGATGCCCCAGGGTCGGCATGAATTAGCAATGATGGCCCAAAATCAAGCGCTACATCTAATAAGTTATCTATAGCGTGTTTGATCCAAAAAGCGCTACAGTTAAGTTTCTACGGGTAAGCCTGCGGGCCCCACTTAGTAGCAGCGCTTGTCTATAGAAAGTGCTACTGCTAGTTGAGATAGCAGTAGTGCGCTACCTCAAACAAACGCTACTGCTAATTTTCAACGGTTATGCTAGTGGCCCCAATTAACAATAGTGCATTTTAAGAAAAGGCACTACTACTAGCTTAGCTACCAGTAGCCTGTTTATCCTACTAGTGCTACTTCTATGGTCACTAGCCACTATATATCTGCCACCTTTTCCCCACCTCCTTTTCTTCTCCCTTCTTTCTTCCCCACATGATCTTCTTCCCCCTCCTCCCTCTCTCTCTTCTTTACCCCTCCATCACCTCCATTAATGCCCTCCGTCCCCCTCTCTCATTCTTTGCCCTCCACAACCACCTCCATTAATGCCCTCCCTCCCCCTCTCTCTTTCTTTTCCCTCCACCACCATCTCCATTAATTAATTGCCTAACCACTCTCTTTAAAATTTTAGCCCTCCACGAGCTAGCTTGTTCTCTCTCTTCCTAGTTACCTCACTATCTAGATCTAGCTAATTAAGAAAGAGACTTGAATATATATCTTTGTACCAGTGGGCATGATCTCTCTTGACATAGCTGAGGAAAAAGAAGAGATAACATGCAATAATGGAAATATGTGTATGTGTTCGTGCACGCGCATGATAGGACTGAACTATGTGATTGTGTGTGTGGTATGTGTGAGTTGCCTATATTGTGTATTTGATGAAATGTGCATGACATGAGTTGCCTATATTTTGCCGAAATGTCAATTCATTTTCGTTTCGGAAAATTTCGGGCAAACTTGACATGTCCTATGTTTAGGGAAGGTCATGTCGAATTTTGGTATGAATTTGTTGCATGCATGTACGTGGTTATAATTATTTGGCATCACGCAGGAAATCATGAAGGTACATTGGAAGGAAGGTGGAATCATACTAGCAATCCGCGATGGATGACACATATGAAAACAAATGGAAGAAGGTTTTATGTCCGTGTAGTAGATGGAAATGAAGAGTATGGCTCGACCCCTTTAAGGCTGACAAATTCGAGGCGCATATGCTCATATATGGTTTCATGGATGTCCATACATGATGGATAATTGAAGAGAGCGATGATGAGGACGTCAACGGGGCAGGCATTAACAACATGGACCGAGATGAAGAGATGATCGAAAATGCTCCCGAAGAAGAGGGCGTGGGAAATGGGCCGTACATGGCGCTCTAGAAGAGGCCGGACCTGGCAGAGAAGATGCAGTCACACCGCAGTCTTCGTCCCTACTAAGTTTAGCCATGGGGGACCCACATGTTCGAGAACTGCTTCGTAAGAGGACGACTAGTGATAGAGCTGCTTCTAGAGAGGAGACCAAGTTGGTGCAACTAGAGCCAGACTCGAAAGACACCATTGTATGATGGTTGCGATCCCGAGGTGACCCGCTTGAGTTTCACACTAGAACTTCTCAAGACGAAGGAAAAGACAAATGGACATACGCAAGCTTGGATGACCTTTTGAAGCATCTAAAGAAGGTTCTTCCCGCGGGAAGCCTGTGTCCCATTAGTTTCGAGGAGGCCCAAAAAATTGTGTACGCTCTTGATTTGCCGCACATTAGATACCATGCATGCATCAAGGATTGCATCATATATCAGAATAAGCACGCGGAAAAAACCATCTGCCCAAAGTGCAATGCTTCACGATATAAGAAGGTCGGAAAGAAAATTCCACAGAAAGGTGTGTGGCACTTTCCCATCACTCCCCGTCTGCAGTGGTATTTCTTAGATCGTAAGGAAGAAAAGCTCATGACGATGGAGATAATATAATCCAAAGCTGAGACACATCACAGATGCTAGTCAGTGGAGAGCATTAAACGCTGAATATAAATATTTCGCAGATGATCCAAGGAACATCGTGCTTAGTGCTAGTACTGATGGGATGAATCTGTTTGGCAAGCAGAACACTAACCATAGCACCTGGCATATGTTTGTATCGATGTACAACCTCCCCCCTGGAAGTGCATGAAGGCAAAATACATACACATGACTATGCTTATTCAAGGGCCAAAACAACCGGGAAATGATATTAATCTGTATCTCAGGTTACTAAAAGAGGAGCTAGACACATTATGGAGAACGTCGGCCAAGACATGGGATGCCAACATAGGAGAGTATTTCGACTTGAGAGCCGCGTTGATCACGACAGTGCACGACTATCTCGGTTACGGATATCTCGCAGGACAGGTGTGCCACGGATATTGCGGATGCACTAGGTGCATGGATGATACAACGTCTCAGTAGCTACCGAAAGATGATGGTTCTTCGAAAATAGTTTACATGGGGCATCGAAGATGGCTCGATAAGGATGACACGTGGATAAAGCATGGAGATCTATTCAATGGTAAGGTCGAGAATCGAGGACCTCCACGTAAGCGGAGCGGCATGGAAATTAATGAGTTGTTGAAGAACTGGGAACGGTGCCGCTCGCCGGGAAAGACGAATAAAAAGGCGTTGGAGCCGCTACTGAAGGTATGGAAAACAACCTCTTTTTTCTGGGACTTGGAGTACTGTCCCAAACTAGACACGCCTCATAGCCTTGATCAAATGCATATCATGAAAAATATCCTCGAGAGTTTGCTTGGAACATTGATGAACATGTCGGAGAAGACCAAAGATGGCCCGAAGGCAAGAGAAGACTTGGAAGTTTTGGATATCAGGAAAGATCTCCACATGCACGGTAAAAAGTCATTGGAAGATATGGAGATAGAGATGGAGACAGAAGATAGGGGCAAAAAAGCAAAAAAAGAAGGGAAAATAGTATTGCCCCCCCTCTTGATTCACCTTAGATCCGAAGGAGGTAGATCAATTCTTCAAGTGCCTTGCTGGAATCAAAGTTAGTTCTGGATACTGTGAGAAGATAAGTAGATATATGGACACCAAGAGAAAAAGGCTTGGCGGTATGAAGTCTCACGACTGTCACGTGATGATGACGTAGTTACTCCCGGTTGCACTTAGAGGCATTTTGGACACACACATCTGTGAGACACTTACACTAGTAGAAAAAAGGGCTTTGGTTGAGGCCAAGATAAGGGCATTAATCCCGGATCACTTAACAACTGGGACCAAAGGGTGCATCAGTTCTGGTTCGTGAGTCCAGGGTGCCGGCCGGGCCTCGGGGTCCATTGGCCCTGGTTCCTCTAACACTTTTGGTCCCGGTTCCAAACAAGAACCGGGACCAATGGGCCTCGCTCCAGGCCCAACACCTTTAGTCCCGGTCTTGGCTAGAACCGAGACTAGAGATCAACATTCTCTCCCGGTTCTAGCCACCAACCGGGACTAAATATGTTAGCCTATATATACCCCCGCCCCTGCCCGCTCACTCTCTGTTTTTGGCCAGTCGGCATGTGCACATGAGGTGTGTGTTGCTCTAGCTCTCACCTCCTATGCACATGAGGTGTTTGATGAAATGCCCAAGCAACAATTAAGCTTTCTCCTCTCCAAGCTCGACCTTCAAGCTCCATTTTCCTCAAGATTTGTTTAGGTTTGGCGGTCCGTCCCGTCACGTCCCCATCCTCACCGTCGTCGATCACCCGCGCCGATCTCGTCGTCGACACCACCGTGGTGAGCCTCTTGTTCTTATCTTCTTTTTAAAATAAAAGAATTCTTACTTTTTTGATTTAGATAGATACTTGTATAATTTTCTTACTTTTATTATTGTTTGCTATTATATAGTGCCATGGTTTTGGTATCCGCCCCCGTCGGCCCTCGCCCTGTCTATGATTCGGATGTGGTATATTATTTTTTATTACTATTTGTTTCATTTAGTGTTTATTACAATGATGTCGACCAACATGACATAGATTTTTTTATCTAGGAGTTATGTGAACCAGAAATTCCACCCGACATTGAAATTCTTGTGTAGGAGTTAAATTTGGCTGAAAAAGAAAATAATTACTTGAGAGAAAAATTAAAAAGAGATGAAGAGGAGAAGATGAAATTGGATTTGCATGTTGCCGATGTTGTCGACGATCACAAGATCAAGATGGATGCAATACGCTTGAAGATTAGAAAGATTAGAAAATATGTCATTCATAATGAGGCTTGGTATCATTATGCTGTTGGATCAATTGGTACCTTAGTTGTGGTTATGACCGCATCTTTTGTTGAATTTAATTTTTTTACATAGTTTCAATGTATGTTTTAATTAGATGCTCTAGAGAGCTATATGTTTTAATGTATGTTTTAATGAGAACTATGTATGAACTCTATGTATTTATTTTGGTCACTACTGTACTTTGGCTTTAATGTGATGATAAATTTCTATTAATTTGGTCACTTCTCTATTCATGATGTTCTGTAATGGTTTTTGATACACTTAATTCTATAATGCACATAGATGAACCGACAATGGATGTACGGTGACCGACGCACCTCCGAGTATATTAAGGGCCTGCATAATTTTCTCGAAGCGGCTGAGGCAAACAAGCAGAATGGTCTTATGCATTGTCCATGTACTGTCTGTGGGATACAAAGGATTACTCCAACTCTAAAGCCCTTCACTTCCACCTTCTTGAGAAGGGTTTCATGCCACACTATAATGTTTGGACCAAGCACAGAGAAAGAGGGGTTATGATGGAAGACAACAAAGAAGAAGAGGATGATGACAACTACCCGCCCCTGAATACGGTGATGCTGCAATGGGGGAAGCTGAAGATAAAGAGGAACCAGGTGATGTGCCCGATGATGATCTTTGACGGGTCATTGTTGATGCACAAAGAGAATGCAAAAGTGAAAGGGAGAAGTTGAAGTTCGATCGCATGTTAGAGGATCACAAAAAAGGGTTGTACCCAAATTGCGAAGATGACAACACAAAGCTTGGTACCACACTGGAATTGCTACAATGGAAGGTAGACAATGGTGTATCTAACAAGGAATTTGGTTTGCTACTGAAAATAATGAAGAAGAAGCTTCAGAAGGATAACGAATTGACCGGCAGTATGTGCGAAGCAAAGAAGGTTCTATGCCCTCTAGGATTGGAGGTGCAGAAAATACATGCATGCACTAATGACTGCATCCTCTGTCGCGGTGCGTACGAGGATTTGAACGCATGCCCAGTATGCGGTGCATTGCGGTATAAGATTAGATGAGATGACCCTGGTGATGTTGAGGGCGAGCGCACCGGGAAGAGGGTTCCTTCCAAGGTGATGTGGTATGCTCCTATAATACCATGGTTGAAACATCTATTCAGAAACAAAAAGCATGCCGAGTTGATGCGATGGCACATAAAAGACTGTAAGAAAGTCGGGAAGTTGAGAGCACCCGCGATGGGCCTCAGTGGAGAAAGATCGAGAGAAAGTGGAGGGACTTTACAGGTGACCCAAGGAATGTATGGTTTGGTTTAAGTGCAGATGGCGTTAATCCTTTTCTGGAGCAGAGCAACAAGCATAGCACATGGCATGTGACTTTCTGTATGTATAACCTACCTCCTTGGTTATGCATGTAGTAGAAGTTCATTATGATGCCAGTGCTCATCCAAGGACCTAAGCAACCCAGCAATGACATTGATGTGTACCTAAGGCCGTTAGTTGATGAACTTTTATAGCTATGGAATGGAAAAGGTGTACGTTTGTTGGATGAGAACGAACGGGGGGGATTTGACCTACATGTGTTGCTGTTTGTAACCATCAACGATTGGCCTGCTCTCAGTAACCTTTCAGGATAGACAAACAAGCGATACCATGCATGAACTCACCGTTTAGATGACACTGAAACTATATATTTGGAAAAATGCAGGAAGAACGTGTACCTGGGGCATCGTTGATTTCTTCCAACCAACCATCAATGTCGAAAGAAAGGAAAGCATTTCAAAGGAGAGTGCTACTTCTCGAGCATGCGTTGGTTTCCCGTGAAGAGGAACAGTTTGATGCAGCAAAGTAGATAAGTATTTCCCTCAGTTTTTGAGAACCAACGTATCAGTCCAAGAGGATATATAAGAGAGCCACCAATAGATATACCTACACAAGGAATCAAACTCTTGCACCCAACGCTACAAAGGGGTTGTCAATCCCCTCACGGTTATTTGCAAGGATGTGATCTAGTAGAGACTGATATGATAGGATGTTGCACGGAAAGTAAAACTAAAAGTAAAAATATGGCAGCAAGTATTTTTGGTATTTTTGGTTTTAGATCTGTAAATATAATATGGAAAATAGTCCCGGGGGGCATACGCTTCACTAGACGGCTTCTCTCATGATGGCAAGTATTGCGGTGGGTGAAAAAATTACTGTCGAGCAATTGATAGAAAAGCGAATAATTAAGAAGATATCCAAGGCAATGATTATGCATATAGGCATCACGTCTGTGAAAAGTAGACTGAAACGATTCTGTATCTACTACTATTACTCCGCACATCGACCAACTCCTGCCTACATCTAGAGTATTAAGTTCATGAAGAACAGAGTAACGCATTAGGTAAGATGACATGATGTAGAGGGATAAACTCAAGCAATATGAAAAAAATCCCATCGTTTTACCCTTGATGGCAACAAAAAAATACGAGCCTCGCTACCCCTACTTTGTCACTGGGTGAGGACACTGCAAGATTGAACCCAAAACTAAGCATTTCTCCTATTGCAAGAATTACCAATCTAGTTGGCCAAACCAAACCAATAACTCAAACAAACTTACAAAGATATGAAATCATGCATATAATAATTCAGGAAAAACTCAAATAATAGTCATGGTTAATCTTAACATAAACCCACAATTCATTGGATCTCGACAAACACACCGCAAAAGAGTATTACATCGGATGGATCTCCATGAAGATCATGAAGAACATGGTATTGAGAAGCAAAGAGAGAGAAGAAGCCATCTAGCTAGTAGCTACGAACCTGTAGCTCTATGGTGAACTACTCACGCATCATCCAAGGGGAAATGGAGTTGATGTAGATGCCCTCCGTGATCGAATCCCCCTCCGACAGATTACCAGAAAAGGCTCCAAGATTGGGTCTCTCGGGAACGGAGGCTTCTCGCGGCAGAAAAGTGTTTCCGTGGCTTGTTCTGATAATGATGGAATATTTGGGTATTTATGGGCCGAAGATTAGGGTTAGGGGAGTTGCCAGGGGCCCACAAGCCTACCCGGCACAGGGTACCCCCTGGTCGCGGCATGCGGGCTTGTGGCCCAGTGGCCGCTCCTCTGCCTTGGTTCTCAAGTCTCGTCGCTTCCTTTTATTCTAGAAAAAATCATTCTGGAGGTTTTATTTTGTTTGAACTCAAAAACAAGGAAAAACAGAAACTCGCACTTGGCTCTATATTAATAGGTTAGTCCCAAAAACAATATAAAATAGCATAATAATGCATATAAAACATCCAAAACAGATAGTATAATAGCATGGAACAATCAAAAATTATAGATACGTTGGAGACGTATCAGTGATGCATATCACCGGAAGAAGCTTGCCCTCCGTGTTGGTGATCACATACTTGATATGGTCAATGATTTACATGTAATCTTTGGAAAGGGTCGTGGCGGATTATCTGTTCTGACTGACGATGAGGGACGCATACCTATGTGGAAGAAGAAATCTATATTTTGGGACCTAGCCTATTGGAAAGACCTAGAGGTTTGCTCTGCAATCAACGTGATGCACGTGATGAAGAATCTTTGCATGAACCTATTAGGATTTTTGGGAGTGAAAGGGAAGATAAAATATACACCGGAGGCACGGGAGGACTAGCAACGTGTGCACGAAAAAGACGACATGCATCCAAAGCAGTATGAAGGTCCTGCCAGCTATGCTCTTACCAAAGAAGAGAAGGAAATCTTCTTTGAATGCCTGCTCAGTATGAAGGTCCCGTCTGGCTTCTTGTCGAATATAAAGGGAATAATAAATAAGGGAGAGAAAAAGTTCCTGAACCTAAAGTCTCATGACTGCCACGTGATTATGACGCAACTGCTTCTGGTTGCATTGAGGGGGCTTCTACCGGAAAACGTTTGATTAGCCATTGTGACGCTATGTGCATTCCTCAATGCAATCTCTCAGAAGGTAATCGATCCAGAAATCCTACCAAGGTTAAAGAGTGATTTAGTGCAATGTCTTGTCAGTTTCAAGCTGGTGTTCCACCATCCTTCTTCAATATCATGATGCACGTCCTAGTTCATCTAGTCGACGAGATTGGCATTCTGGGCCTTGTATTTGTACACAATATGTTCCCTTTTGAGAGGTTCATGGGAGTCTTACAGAAATATGTTTGTAACCGTGCTAGGCCAAAAGGAAGCATCTCCACGGGCCATCAATCAGAGGAGGTCATTGGGTTTTGTATTGACTTCTTTCCTGACCTTAAGCCAATTGTTCTCCCTCAATCACGGTATGAGGGGAGACTGACTGGAAAAGGCACGCTAGGACTGGACTCAATAATATGTAGGGACGGACAATCTTGGTCTCAAGCACACTACACAGTTCTACAAAATTCTACCTTGGTGACCCCTTATGTCAATGAACACAAGAATATTCTGCGCTCCAAACACCCGGAGCAGTGTGACGATTGAATTACTGGCTTTGATCAGAATATCACTTCAGTTACATGTCAAGAAATGAAATGCCTTTTGTCACAAACGTGTATTCGTCCAAAACCCTGATACTTCGAAACAGATTGTCCATTTTGTACACAAAGTGCATCCAGTTTTTGTCGTAACCCTCTCAACTTTTTAGCACATGCTATGTGGGTGAAATGGTGCTACCATGCCAAGTTTCAACAAATTTCAGAGTTCATTTGCAGTGCTTTTCAATTCAGGGTCATTTTAGCTTAAAATAAATGATGAAATATATGAAAATAGCAAATGAAGTCTGAAAAGGGATGAAAAGGGATGATGTGGCTTCGGATGGTGCATATTGAATGTAGAAAAATTCTTGAGTTCAAATATGTTTAAAAAATTGAAATCCTTTTGTAACAGACGTGTTTCTATCTAATAAAAGTTATATAACTAAACTTCATATAGTATAAAATTTATGCAACTAAAATTATCAGAGTTTTTCTGTTAAAAACTTTAATAGAAAAAAGAATATTCATAAAGTATTTTGTTAAGAACCTTTAATATGCAAAAAATTAACATAAAAAATAGCAAAAGTGAAAATAGATGCCCTTATAGAGAAAATTCTACCTAAATTCAAAGTGCTAGTTAGGCGCCTAACTAGCATTTTAAATTTAGGTCAAATTTCCTGTATAAGGGCATCTATTTTCACTTTGAGAGGAGCTCAACGTAGCAGCCGCGGCGAGGCTTATAAACAGGTTCGGGCACCCTTCGCTTGGTGAGGTAGGACTAAACTCCCACCACATCGCTGCTCCAACCCTTTAGTCTCGGTTGGTGGCACCAACCGGGACTAAAAAGATTTAATAGCAAACAAAAATAACATAAAAAGAAAAAAAAAATGATGCCTACTAGACACCACGGCCTGCATACGACTAGAAACCCAACATGGGCCAGGACGCAGGCCCGCGGGCCCAGCAGGCCCAACATGGCAGTGGCAGAGTTTAGGCATGTATATAGTCTGCATTGGAGAGGAGCTCGATAGGTCAGGCGTAGCGGGGCTTATAAATCGGTGTGGTCGCCCCTCGACTAGCGAGGTGGGACTAAACAATCGACACCGCTACGCACTACTAGGAGAAAGCCTAGTAGTAGCGATTGAAATACCCTTACAACTAGCGCTGGCTCCAGCGCTACTACTACTACGCTATAGCTAAAGTGTAGCAGTAGCATGTGTTAGCCTGCGCTATTGCTATACCTCCTTAGCAGCAGCGCTTTTAGTAGAAAGCACTGCTGGTAGTTACAAGCAGCACACCTCTCCGCCAGCGGTACTACTATTATTACGTATTTCTTTTTTTATGTCGTATATTCATATGCCTCTATACAAGTTTTCATACAGTATCATCATAATACATCATTGTCATATAACAACTCCTCATCATCATCATTTTCGTCAAATAGATAACTAGATTTCAAAAACCTTACAAGTCCAGACCGAACTGCTAGATCAAGACCAATAATGATAAAACTATTAAACCTTAAACTAGAGCTTAATCTTACTACAATACTATTAATGATCAGAATCTAGTGGTGCAGAATCTGATGGTGGTGGGGGCATTCTTGGCGGAAGTATCCCGACAACACTTCCCCATCGAGGTCTTTGAGCCGGGCATGAAGATGTCACTTGTTGTAGTGCCCATTCCATAACCAAGTGGGGACTACTCTGAGGTGGCATCCGAGCCCGCTCTGCAGCGTTGGCATCCGTGAAGATGACGCCTGCTGCAACTTGTAGTTGTGCTTGGGAATAATTCTTGCACTCCTTGACTTCAAACTCCCAGTGACTACACTGAGTCTTCCAAAACATATCCTCCGCCTCTTTCAGCTCGCGCATACAATCTCTCCATTCGAGCACTGCATCGTCAATCCTTTTTCCCCGCGCCAGCAACTTCCTCGGCCACTTCAACTCCTCATCACGAGAACATCTAGGATCCATGGAATCCCTGTAAATTTGGCATGACATTTTCTTAGCAATGGATACATTAAATAGCGCAACATCTAGGAGACATGGAATCCCTTTAAATTTCCCCGCGCCAACAAATCTAACCATTTATTGTGTGCTAGACATGGAATCTAACAATGTACATTTGCCCAAAGTTTGCAAGTTTAAACAATTTTTACAGTTATGACGTGAAGCACCTTTGTAACACAATTTATAGCATGTGGCTGAATTGCGATATGCATCCATACATAAGCATCTCTTGCCTCTCTTGCCTCTCTTGCATCCTTCTTAGTGTACAGGGTGACCCGAGGTGAATCGAACTCGAGGTTGGGCGTGGTTCGGAGGCTCCACAGGACGGCCGGCAGCTCCTCGACCCAGCAGCCGGCCGACCGGATCAGCGGCGTGACGAGCCGGGGCTTGATGCCGGCCAGGAGCAGGCCATTCGCCCTTTCGATCTGGCCGTTGGACTGGGGGTGGGCGACGGATGCCAAGTCATGCCGGATGCCCTGTCGCGAGCAGAAACGTGCCAGAGCACCCTTGGCGAAGTTCGTTCTGTTGTCGGTGATGATGCTGTGGGGGACGCCGTAGCGAACCGTGATGTCTTCGATGAACTGGACGACAGTGGGGCCGTCCAGCTTCTTGATGGGCCGTGCCTCGATCCACTTGGTGAACTTGTCGACGGCGACCAACAGGTGTGTCATGCCGCCTCGGGCGGTCTTGAAGGCCCCCACCATATCCAGCCCCCAGACGGCGAAAGGCCACGAAGGGGGATGGTCTGGAGGGCGGTTGCCGGCAGGTGGCTCTGCTTGCTGAAACGTTGGTAGCACTCGCACTTGTCGACCTGGTCCTTGGCCGCCTCCAGGGCAGTCGGCCAGTAGAAACCGTGGTGCAAAGCTTTGGCCACCAAGGATCTAGTGGCAGCATGATGCCCGCACTCGCCTTGGTGGATGTCGAGGAGGATCTCCAGGCCCTTCTTCGGCTCGACACAGCGTTGGAAAACGCCAGTGGTGTTGCGGTGAACGAGCTCGCGGTTGATGATGCCGTAGGCCGAGGACCGGCGCTGGATTTGCCTTGCGGTGGCCTCGTCAGAGGGGAGCTCGCCGCGCTTGAGGAGCGCCATGATGGGCAGATCCCACGAGGGGGCCGAGACGGGAGCCGGCTCGGGCTCGAGCGGGACGTCGGAGGCGGCAGCCCCCGTGGCCGGCACGCCAGCCCCCGGGACTGGGACGTCAGACCCGGGGGCCGGGACGCCAGCCCCCGGTACCGGAACGACAGTCCCTGGGAGTGAGGCGGCAGCGGGAGAGTTAGCCGTCGTCATGACGGTGTCGAGTGTAGATGGGGCCGGTTGGTTTGGAGCGGTGGGTGGCGCCGGGGCCGGCGAGGCGGCCGCGATCGGAGGGGCCGGCAACGCAGCCGGCTCAACCGCGGTGCCGGCAGTGCCCGCCGGCATGAAGATGGACTCCGACTCGAGAGACAGCTTCATCGAGGGTTTCAGCAACCGCTCGAGGGAGACGCTGGCAGGTATGGCCTGCCAGGTGGAGCCGACTTTAGCCAGTGTGTCGGCCACCTCGTTGTCCCCCTGGGGGACATGATGGAACTCACAGACCTCGAAGGAGCCGATGAGCTGCTGGACGAGGAAGCGGTAGCTGGCCATGTTGGCGTCTCTGGCGTCCCACTCGCTAGAAACCTGCTGGACCACGAGGTCGGAGTCGCCGAAGCATAGGATGCGTCGGATGCCAATCTCCTTGGCGAGCCGGAGGCCGTGGACGAGGGCTTCGTACACGGCCACGTTGTTGGAGGCGGCGAAGTGGATCTGGAGGGTGTACTTGAGTTGATCACCTTTCGGGGAGGAGAGGACTATGCCGGCACCCAGGCCGGTCCTCATCTTGGAGCCGTCGAAATGCATGCGCCAGTGTGTGGAGTCGGGTGGAGGCGGCACGAACTAGGTCTCGGCCCAGTCGACGAGGAAGTCGGCCATCGCTTGGGACTTGATGGCGGTGCGTGGCTCGTACCGGATCTCGTAGTCGGCCATGGCGATGCCCCTTTTGGCTATCCGGCCGGTGGTATCCCGGCCGGCCATGATTTTGCCTAACGGCGCTGTGCTCATGACAGTGACGACGTGTTCTTGGAAGTAATGCTTCAACTTCTTGGCGGCGACGTAGACGTCGTGGCACATCTTCTGGTAGTGGGGGTAGTTCTTTTTGGAGGCAGAGAGGACCTCGCTGAGGTAGTAGACCGGACGCTGCGTCGGCAGTGCCTTGCCTTCCTCCGGCCGCTCCACTACCAGAACGATGCTGACAACGCGTGTAGTGGTCGTGATGTAGGCAAGCATGGGATCCTACTCAGCCGGCGCGGCCAAAATGGGCGCGCTGGTGAGAGCCCGCTTGAGGTCGCGGAACGCCGCGTCCGCCTCGTCGGGCCAGTCGAACAGGGCCGGCTTCTTCGAGAGGTCTCGGCCCGGCTCGACCAAGCCCGACTTGCGCAGGAGTCCATAGAGGGGCAGGGCCTTCTCGCCTAGCCGGCTGATGAACCGGCTGAGGGAGGCGAGGTAGCCGGTGAACTTCTGAACATCGCGAAGTCGGGCCGGCTTGGGCATGCGCTCGATCACCCGGATCTTTTTGGGGTTAGCCTCAATACCGCGAGCTGGCCTGCTGGGACACCGAAAACGCACTTCTCCAGGTTGAGCTTGATCTTGTATTCGCGCAGGTTGGTGAACGTCTCTCGGAGGTCATCGAGGAGGTTGAAGTTCTTCTTGGACTTGACGACGATGTCGTCGACATAGACATGGACGTTCCTGCCTATCTGAGGCAGGAGGCACTTCTGCATGCAGCGCTGGAAGGTGGCGCCCGCGTTCTTCAGGCCGAAGGACATGGTGATGTAGCAGTAGGCCCCGAAGGCCGTGATGAAGGAGGTCTTGAGCCGGTCCTCCGGGTCCAGCTTGATTTGGTGGTAGCCGGAGTAGGCTTCCAAGAAAGATAGCAGGTCGTAGCCGGCCGTGGAGTCGATGACTTGATTGATCCGTGGCAGGGCGAACGGGTCCTTTGGGCACGCCTTGTTCAGGCTCGTGTAGTCGATACACATGCGCCAAGTATTGTTCTTCTTTAGCACCAGGAATGGGTTGGCCAGCCAGTCCGGGTGGAAGACTTCCATGATGAAGCCGGCTGCGAGCAGCCAGGCGATCTCTTCTCCGATGGTGCACCGCTTCTCCTTAGAGAAACGGCTCAGGGGTTGCTTGACCAGCTTCGCATCCGGCCGTACGTGCAGTTTGTGCTCGGCGAACTTCCTCGGGACACCTGGCTTGTTTTGGAGGACCATGCAAAAATGTCCCGGTTCTCACGGAGGAAGTCGACGAGCTTGCTTTCCTATTTGCTGTCGAGGCGCGAATCGAGCGGCACTTTCTTGGTGTCCCTGGATAGGTGGAAAGAGCCCCCGCCGATGGACTGGGACGCTAAGGTTTGCCACCTCGAACCAGATCGGCTCGCGGCGGAAGTGGCTGGCATCGCCGAAGAGGACGTCGAGCCGGATCTTGCCGAGGGGGGGTGCAAAACTTGCCCGGAACGATGCCGTGGAACACGGTCCAGCTTGCCTTCAGGTCCTCCACCTTGAGCCCTAGCTGGAGCTGGGTGTCAAGGTAGAGGATTATGATGCTGCTGCCGCCATCGACCAGCACCCACGAGAAGTGGCAGGAGCGCCTCTCCGAGGCGATGGTGGGGTCGAGGACGAGGGCATAGCTGCCCGGGTCCGGCATCATAGTCGGATGGTCTACCCGGCTCCAGGTGACCGGCTTCTCGGACCAGTCCATGAACTGGGGAGTCGCGGGCGCGGTGGCGTTCACCTCACGGTGGAGCCGGCATTGGGTGTGCTTGTCCGTCTCTTCACTCGTGAAGACGACGTAGCAGCCGTCGGGCTCCAGGTATTGGTCCAGCAGCCGGCCATCGTTTCGAGCCGGGGCTGGGGCCGCGTGGGCCGGTCTGGGAGCCGGAGGCGGAGCCTGGGCCGGAGCCAGCGCACGGGCTGGCGGCGCGGGGGGAGCCGGGAGACCGTCCCCCCGGGCCAGGCGCTGTGAGAAGCTGCACTGCCAGAGCGTGTGCATGGCCGGTGTGGCACCGGAGTGGTTCCTGCAGGGGAGGTCTAATAGCTGCTCGAAAGCGGCCTTGCTGGTGCCAGGCGGACTTGCTGGTGCGCTGGCGCTTACCGGAGGCCTGGCCAGCCGGCTGCTCCTCCTCGATGGAGGCGACGAGCCGGCTCCCATATCGGGGATCGGGCTGGTCGTTCTTGCGTTTGCCGTTGGGCTGTTGCCGGTTGTCTGCGGCCGGCTTGGCCGGAGCCGGAGCTGGCTTGGCTGGTGCCTTGGCTTTCATCCTCATGGAGGAGTCGGTCATGGCGTATTTGTCCGCTTTGGACATCAGGTCCGCCAGGGAGGTCGGCTCGGAGCACAAGAGCTTGTGCTTGAGGGGCGTGTCGTCGCGACAGCCCTCGATGAAGTACTGGATGGCCTGCACCTCGTGCACGCCCTCACAGGAGTTGTGGAGCTCGGTCCAGCGTGTGAGGTAGTCGCTGAGGGGTTCGTCCGGGCCCTGGACGCAAATGGCGAGCTCGCGCGGGCGACCGGGTCACTTGTAGGTCTTGGTGAAGTTGCGGACGAAGGCTTCCTCGAAGTCCGTCCAGGTGTTGACGCTGCCGGCAGCCAGGCTGTTCATCCAGGTGCGGGCAGAGCCAATCAGCATCAGGGGGACGTAGCGGACGGCTACGCGCTTGTTTCCCCTAGCGATGCCGACGGCGGTGTTGTAGTCGACAAGCCAGTCCTCCGGCTTGGCGGTCCCAGTGTACTTTGGGGTGTCGCGGGGAAGCGTGAAGCCAGGCGGAAATGGCTCGTTGCGGATCCGCAGGCCGAAGCAGGCCGGGCCAATCGAGCCCTCCTCCTCGAGGAGAGCCGACTGCACCAGCCGGTCGAGGCGGAGCCGGGCGTCGTTGTCGCTGTGGGGAACGCGCGGCCCGAGCCGGACCACAAGCTCAGGGAGAGGGAGGGAGGAGGGAAAGAGTGAGAGAGTGAGAGAGAGGGGCTATGCGGGGCGAAGAGGATAAGGGCACGACCCACTTAGCAGTAGCGCGGGTGGGAAATACATGCTACTAATACTATGTTAGCAGTAGCGCTGGTCTGGAAAGCACGCTACTACTAAATCTAGCCTGACAACAACGGTGGGTCAATATTAGTAGTAGCGCGTTTCTGCAAGCCAGCACAACTGCTAAGTGTTAGCAGCAGCGTTTTTTCTGGACACGCGCTACTGATATGTCATAGTAGCGCCTCCTTTTATCCAGTGCTACTGCTAAGGTTCTGTGTATAAGGTTTTCCCTAGTCGTGGCGCCAGGCCTTTGGTCCCGGTTGCTAGCAGCAAACGGGCCTCAAGGCCCCCCTTTAGTCCCGGTTGGAGCCACCAAGAGGGACCAAAGGCCTTGATACGTCTCCAACGTATTTATAATTTATGAAGTATTCATGACATGTTTGCAATAATTCTATATGATTTTGGTATGATTTGAGTAGAACTAACTCGGACTGACACTGTTTTCAGCAGAACTAATGTGGTGTTGTTTTTGTGCAGAAATAAAAGTTCTCGAAATGAGCTGAAAATTTACGGAGAATATTTTTTGGAAAGTATTAAAAATATTGGACCAAAAAGATACAGGAGAGGAGTCCCGAGGAGGCCATAAGCGATAGGGGCGCGCCCCTTGGCTTGTGGGCCCCTCGAGCACTCCCCTCACATGATTCCAACGCCAATACCTCCTATAAATCAAGAAAATTCCAGAAAGAAACCTAGATCGGGAGTTCCGCCGCCGCACACCTCCAGAGCCACGAAAAACCAATCTTGGCCATCTACGACACCCTACCGGAGGGGGTCACCATCATCGGAGGCCATCTTCATCGTCTCGGAGGGGCCAACAATGCCATGGAGGCGAAGGACCAGAGGGAGAACCTCTCCCCACAGTGGGGGGAGGCCATGGAGGAGGTAGCACAAGGGGGAGAACCTATCCCCCTCTCTCCCGATGGTGCTGGTGTGCCATCGGAGGAACCATCGCCGCGGTGATTGTCTTCATCAACATCACCTTCTTCATCACCATCCTCATCTCGTATTAGCGGTCCACTCTCCCGCACCCCTCTGTAATCACCTACTTGAACATGGTGCTTTATGCTACATATTATGATCTAATGATGTGTTGCCATCCTTTGATGTTTTGAGTAGATTACTTTTGTCCTTTGGGTTGATTGATACTCTAGATTGGTTTGAGTTGTATGTTTATTTTGGTGCTGTCCTATGTTGCCTTCTGTGCCACGCACACGTCAAGGATTCCCAATGTAGGGTGTTGCAATATGTTCATGATTCGCTTATAGTGGGTTGCTTCAGTGACAGAAGCATAAACCCGAGTAAGGGGGTTGTTGCGTATGGGATAAAGGGGACTTGGTGCTTTAATGCTATGGTTGGGTTTTACCTTAATGATCTTTAGTAGTTGTGGATGCTGGCTAGAGTTCCAATCATAAGTGCATATGATCGAAGTAGAGAAATTATGTTAGCTTTTGCATCTCCCTCATATAAAATTGCAATGATGATTTTCGATCTTGTTAACAATTGCCTAGGATAATTTCGCACACCGACCCATCATTATTCCACACTCTTTATTTGTAATATATGGTAATATTATGTTAACAACACCTATTTTAATATTTTAGTTCTCCGATATCATGCAAAGCTATCCTCTTCATACCCACAACGTAGTTTTATTTCTCCTTTCTAGATGGAACCAAACGTTTGGTGTACGTAGAGTCGTATCAGTGGCAGATATTACTTGAGAGAATATTGATCTTACCTTTATCTCGTTGTGGGTTTGACACTCCATACTTATTACTTCCACATTTGGAAATTTCTATGATGATTCCTTGCACTTGGGGATTATCAAGCTCTTTTTTGGCGCCGTTGCCGAGGAGCAATAGCGTGGGGTTGATATTCTCGTGTGTGCTTGTTTGCTTTCTTCACTAACTAGATTTTGTTTTCCCTTTTTGCTTTCTTTAGTCGTGTGTGAAACAAAAAAAATTAAAAAAATGAAAAATACAAAAAGAATTACTTGCCTCTTTCCTAAGAAGTTTTTCAAAAAGAGAAGTGATTGGAAGGTTGTGCATTGGAGAAGTGAGGGTCGACCTTGAACACTTGTGTTCATGCTCATGGAAACAATGTTGAATTTTTGATGGAAGCTCCTCAAAAATAATTATCCCCTTGTATATATCCATTGTATTTTTTTTGACCAACTACTGTAGGGCAAAACACCCCATAGCCTTTTCTATTAAAACAAGTCACCAATTACAATATACAACATTCTAACCTATTGAGAGAAAAGGGAAAGACTAACCTCAAGGGGGGAGATAAGAGACCCATTTGAGTAGGTCATCCTTAAATATAGTTTTAATCCTATGAGCTAACAAATATACATCATGCTTAAACAAAGTAATACATTGGTTAACTCTAGGCTGTTCATTCCGAAAGACTTTTGCATTACGTGTCCTCCAGATGCTGTAACAGGCCGTGAAAACCACCTCCAAGAAGAATGGGTGTCTGAACTCACGTCGGGCATGTCTGACCACCTCACACATGGTGCTCCCTTGCCATTCAATGCCTATGAAATTCCAAATTCTACTGGCGAAGTTACATTGGAAGAAGAGGTGGTCTCGGTCCTCCTTCACATGAGCATAACAGAGTACACATAGGTTGGAGTCAGAGACATTCCAATGTCTTCGCTGTAACATATCCTGTGTTTTCAGCCTATCCATAATCATCATCCAAGCAAACACCTTGACCTTCATTGTGCAGCAGCTCTTCCAAATTGAGGCAACCAACGGTTCCTTAGGCATAGTTTTATGAACCTGCAGGTAGAATTTCTTTGCGGCATAAGAGCGGCCATCTTCCTGCCATAACCACACGTCATTAGCAGATTCATCTCGGTTGAGCTGCAAGAGGGAACTCCGAAGTGTATTTAGCTCAGCAAAGGCTTGCTCCGATAGTGGCAGATGAAATAAGGACGACATATCATCCTCCTGAAAAGCCTAGAAGGCCTCTTTAGCTGTGATGAGCGAATCCATGGCATATGAGAAAAGACGCGGGAACCTGATCGCCAGGTTTCCAATGGAATTATCCAATCGGCAAGAATCAGCCCAGAAGAGAAAAGTGTCACCTTTATTTCGGAGAACATAGGTGATGGCCCGAAAGCTAGCTAATTTCTTGCAGATGTCCTTCCACCAAAAGGAACCACAAAGAGAGGTACCTTGAGGCACTCTACCTTCGTAGTAGGAGTTCCAAATCAGATTTACCCAGGGAACATTTGCTTTATTGAAGAACTTGTCAGCAAATTTAAGAAGGAGCGCATCGTTTTGAACGTTCAGGTTTAATATTCCAAGCCCTCCTTTTGACTTTGGCCTGCAGACAAGGTTCCAAGCAGCAAGAGCAGGTGCTTTATCCTGTCCATTTCGTCTCCATAAGCATTGTCTCTGTATTCTCTCCAGTTGTTTCATTATGCCAGGAGGAATCTCCAAAGAGCAAAGGAAAAAGAGAGGAACATAAGACAGTGCAGAGTTCAGATATTGGAGTCTACCCCCCTGAGAAAGAAAAGCAGAGCTGACCGAGAGCTTCCGTTCCATGTTGTCCACCAATGGCATTAAATCAGCAATCTTGGGTCTTGTTGTGCCCACAGGAAGGCCTAAGTATGTGAATGGAAGAGTCCCCACCTTACACCCAATGGAGGTAGCAAAGTTATCCAGGACATCTGAACTCATATTGATAGGAAGGAGAGCCGATTTGTGGTAGTTCATATGCAACCCCGATGATTGTGAGAACCTCAACAACATGGCCTTAAGCTCTAACAGTTGGACCTCCTCTGCAGGCAATATGATGAGGGTGTCATCAGCATATTGTATAATTGGGAAATCCTTATCATGACACGGGATGGGGAGAGAAAGCTTCCTATTCATCAACAGATCATTAACCAGTGTCTGCAAGAAATCTGCCGTAATAGCAAGAAGCAAAGGGGACATAGGATCACCCTGCCTGACACCCTTTCTGCAAACAAATTTTCTGCTAGGAACCCCATTGAGCAACACTGAGGAGGAAGCAGTGGAGAGGAACTGTCTGACCCATTGAATCCACTTAGCACAAAAACCCTTGTTTTCCAATACTTGATACAGAAACTCATGCTCAAGGGAATCAAAAGCCTTTTCAAAGTCTAGTTTGAGGATCACAATCGACTTTTCTGATTGATGACATTGATGCAGATACTCTGGAGTCCATCCCACACAGTCTTGTATTGTCCTCGATATGATGAAACCATACTGATTCTTATGGATACACCGCATTATGTGTTCTTGAAGCCGATTTGCAGTCATTTTGGACAGAAACTTCAAACCTATTCCAGTGAGGGAGATTGGTCTGAAATCACTAGTAGTTTCTGGGGAGCCCTTTTTGGGAATCAGGGTGATGTAGGACGAATTCATACATTCCAGCTGAGCTGACCCCTCATGGAAAACCCTAGCAAGTTCATAAAAGTCATCACAGATTACACCCCAGCATTTCTTAACAAATAACCCATTAAAGCCATCAGGTCCGGGGGCTCTATCACAGGGCATTTCTTTGACTGTTCTATCCATTTCCTCCTTTGTGACTGGCTCTGTCAGTTTCTCAAGACCAACCACCTTTCGTAGAAAAGAGGGAAGGTGAAAACTGAAGTTTATTCCTTGTGAACTTTGCATCCGCTCCTTGAAGGCTGACAAGAAAGCCCCAGCAATTTGTTCATGATCAGTAGATACAGATCCGTCACCAAGTTTCAGAGAAGAAATCGTGTTCCTCCTGAAACGTTTCGTGGCCATCGCATGAAAGAATTTCGTGTTTTCCTCCCCAACCTTAATATTCCTGATCGTTGCCCTTTTCTTTCAATAAATACATTGCAGATGCAGCAAGTGTTCCAGATGCGGCTTGACAATGCCACGAAAGTTTGCCTCAGGTCTGAACAGAGGCCTCCATTCCTCCAGGTTATCTAATGCGAGGATAACTTCATTACAATGTTTAATCAAATGTTTTACCTTGGACAGACTCGTTTGCCATCTCTTCAGCGCTGACCGTAGTATTTTAAACTTGCCCATGATGGCGGAAGCAATATGTGTTTTCCTGGACAATGAGTTCCACGAATTTTGCACACATTCCAAAAATCCTGGCAGTTCAACCCAGTAGTTCTCAAAAGAGAAAATGTTACACTTAGGTATTGTTGTGTTAATTACCACGACACAGGGCACATGATCCGACGCAGTTTTAGCCAGAGGTAGCACTTGGGACATTGGGTAATATAAAATCCAATTTGTAGAGGTGAAAAACCAATCAAGCTGCTAAAGTAAAGGGGAATCTTGCATATTGGACCAGGTGAAAGTTCTCCCTTTGATAGGGAGCTCAAGAAGTCCTAGATGTCCAATGATCTCATTGAAGATGAACATGTCATTTATATCGGCTCCAGGGCGATTTCTATTAGAAGGAGAACGGATGAAATTAAAATCCCCAAGGAGTAACCAATTTTCCTCTACTGGGATGGTGAGATGATAGAGCCAGGTGACAAACAAATCTATGTCCACCCCAATGCAAGGCCCATAAACATTCACCAAAGTCCATTGCTCCGAGTTAAATTTTGAGGTGAAGGAAATGACTATACCAAAACTTTTGGTATCAATTAATGTAACCTCAAAAATGGCTGAATTCCAAAGAACAACCAGGCCACCAGAAGCCCCCGAAGACGGAGAGAAAGAAAATCGGTCGAAACGCTAGCAAAAGCTTCTAACACTTCGGAAGTCCATTGAATGCATTTTGGTTTCTTGCAGACAAATAACAGAGGCGGAACTTTCATCAAGCTTGTTCCTAACCGCCCTCTGTCTAGCATTAGAATTCAGGCCTCGCACATTCCAACAAAGCACACACCAACTTCTAGTTGAAGGACAATCCATAAACACCACTGAAATTAAAAGTATCTATGCAATCACACAGCGACTGCAACACAATGTACTTAAGTTCACACAGAAATAACCATCCAGCAGAAAATAGTTCATAACCACACAACCAAATACGAAAAGACCTTGCCCCCCCCCAGAGAACCGCATAGCAACTTTAATCATCATTGCTCTTCTTGGTCTCAGCAGCGGGCTCTTCTGTAAGAAGCGCCAAAGTCAACTTCTCTGGCGATATACCCAGCTGCTGTCCTACTGATTGAAGCACCCGGATAGGCATTGCAAGGGAGATCTCCAGGTGATTAGACCCCTTTTCCTCCTCCCGTGGCTCCTGATCGAGTTGCTTGGCCTTGGGCTTCCTCTTCTTGGGCAACGGCACCGGCAGCTCCTGCAAAATAGGCTTGAAGCCATCGCGTTTGATCGAGCTGCGGGTACACCTCCGGAGAGTTGTGTCAACCAGAGGCGTTTGCTTCTTCCTAGCAATCATCTTCTTGTCCTTCTGAGCCGAGAACGCGAATTGCTTGTCAGCTTCAGAGATGTCAATGGTAGCGCTATAGAAAGAACCCGCAGCATCTGAGAACAAGCTCCGAGCCACCGGTCGAGCACGTGGTTCATCCGTGTGGACTCCATCAGTCTGTACCACCTGGACCTGAGACATGTCAGCATCAAAAGCCATACTCCAAGTACGCTTGGAGTTCATAATGGGATCCACCAATCGAAAGCCAATTGATTTTGGAATCTCAGTTGGTGGCAGGGAATGCAGCAATGTATCAAAAGTACGCCTCCAGATCATATCCGGTGGGAGCTCAGGCCCATAAAACACCCGGGCCATGCCTACCACAATGTTCACTGGCTGGACCATCGGCGACTGATACGGAACAATTCCCACGGGGTTGCTGTCTTCTGCTGGGTCCTGCTCCACTTGGTGCTCCTCGTGGTGTACCTTCTCTGCCTGCGGACTGTCAATATGGACCACTTCAATAGAATTAGAGGAACTAGGCTGGTCAATCACCATCGACTCCTGTTCCTGCACCGGCTCCTCCGGGGGAATGTCCTGAGCTGCATTATTGACGGGGGTATAACTCCTGGGGGGTCCTCAAATGACCCCTAAGCCCCGGGCCTGCCTTGAAGGTTGGCGGCCGGGCCGTCTTCTAGGTGCCGGCCCGGCATCGCCTTGCCGGGTGGGCCTCCCGGCCCCAGCGCGCCGGGCGCTCTCCCTCCGGCTGCGAGGGTTTCGCCGGCTGGGGGCTGTGTTGCCCGGCTTCCCCCCCAGTCGGCCTTACATTTAGATGCCTCTAACGAATCCTTCGTGGCAACAGTGCCCCCCTGCCATCGGGGGTCAGCTCCTGCATGGCAACAGTGACCTCCATACCGTCGGGGGTAAGCGCCCGCATGGCTACAGTGGCGGCTCGCCCTCAACCCCTCCGCCGCCCGCCGGGGCGTGGCTACAGGACAGCCGGTCGGCCGCTGACCCGATGCAACCCATGCCGAGATGCGACAGGCCCATAACCAGTGGCCCCCACAGCCGGCCAGTGGGGCCGCTGGCTGGGACCCCCGGGGCAGTTATATTCATATTGTAAGCCGGGGGGTTGGCCTATAAAAACCCCCGGGCCCCCTCCATGCAGGGGAGATCGAACACACCATGAGAGCTTCCTACGCCCACCTCTTCCTCCCCAGACCACACAACTCAAGGAGCACCTTTGTAACGTTCACCATAGTCTCAACAAGACCAAGCAGGACTAGGGGTTTTACCTCCCTCGGAGGGCCCTGGACCTGGGTACATCGCGTGTCTTTTGACGTTTGTGCCAACCCCGTTCCCGGAGCCCACCGGCGTCCTTTCGGCCCCTCTCGATAAGCCATCCCATGGCATCTGCCGTGACAAAACCACGACAGTAGGCGCCCACCGTGGGGCCTTCCGCGGCGCCGGCCGGAGTTACACTCCGGGCGGGGCCCTTCACCACCACCCCCGGCCGCCCCGCGTCCGGGCGGAACTGCACGCTCGTGGGGCTTGCTCCGGCAGGCCCTACGGGCGACGCAGCCGGCCTCTCTAACGAGTGCCCTGGCCGCAACCTCGCGCTCGACAACACTGCGCTCACCTAGCAGGGTGCTCGACTGCACCAATCCTCCCTCGTCCGTAGGCGCTCTCGCCACAGGCGACGCGATCAGCTCCCACGCCCGCGTGGGAGTAATGGTCACCACCTCCTCCACAACTTCAGGCCGCTTGCGAGCGGCCGAAGCCGTCGCGGCTGCCGCTCGCGCTGGCTCCTCCGACCCTCTCGCCGCCACCCTCTGGGGTCTCGGCACCCCCATCACCACGACGGCGGACCCGGCCGCCGCCAGAGCTGAGCTGGAGACGGCCCGCCGCCAGCTGTACGAAGACGCCAGCGCCCTCCTCGCCGAGCGCCGCTGGATGGAGGCCGCGCAGCGAGAATACAACTCCGCGTATGGCCTCACCCCGGCTGGCCCCGAGCCTAGTCGGCGTGGCTCCGTGCGGGAGCGCGGCCGCGTGGTCGCTGAAATCCTAGGCGGCCGCCTCCCCGTCTACGACAACCCCGCCGCCAACCTACGTGCCGCCTAGGTCGCTTACGAGGACCTGGCCACCTTGGAAGGCGAAGAACGAGCCGCACGCGAGCGGCCCATCAAGGATCTCATCGACACTGCCAACGCGCAGCAGATCGCCTTCACTCCCGGAGGAGCCGTCTCCGAGTTCCCCCGGCTCGAGGGCGAGGGCTCTGGCGCTGCGGATCTCCGGCAGGCCCAGCATTCCAGCACCCCTTGTCCCTCCGGCCGGAACGCCAGGGGGAGCAACGCTCAGCATCCCCCCTCGTGCGGGAACGTACAGCCGGTTGTGAACAGCCGGCGCAGCAACCGCCCGGCTGGCCGCCGCCACGACGAAGCGCCGGCTGGCGGAAGCCGGTGCAGCCACGAGCACACCCCACCTCCGCGGCTGGAACCTGCACGGTCCGTCCTGCTGGCCGTCCGACTTGAGCTCGCGGCCCGTCTCGGCCCGCGCGTTCCCTACAGCGACAACGACGCCCTGCTCCGTCTCGACCGGCTCGCGTAGTCGGCCCTCCTCGAGGAGGAGGGCTCAATTGGCCCGGCCTGTTTTGGCCCGTGGATCCGCAACGAGCCGTTCCCACCCATCTTGACGCTCCCCCGCGACACTCCAAAGTACACTGGGACCGCCAAGCCGGAGGACTGGCTGGTCGACTATACCACCGCTGTCGGCATCGCCAGGGGGAACAAGCGCGTAGCCGTCCGCTACGTCCCCCTGATGCTGCTCGGCTCTGCCCGCACCTGGCTGAACAGCCTGGCTGCCGGCAGCATCAACACTTGGACGGACTTCGAGGAAGCCTTCGTCCGCAACTTCACCGGCACCTACAAGTGACCCGGCCGCCCAGGCGAGCTCGCCATGTGCGTGCAAGGGCCGGAGGAGACCCTCCGCGACTACCTCACCCGTTGGACCGAGCTCCGCAAGTCCTGCGAGGGCGTGCACGAGGTGCAGGCCATCCAGTATTTCATCGAGGGCTGTCGCGAGGACACGCCCCTCAAGCACAAGCTTTTGTGCTCCGAGCCAACCTCCCTGGCAGACTTGATGTCTAAAGCAGACAAATACGCCACGGCCGATTCCTTCATGAAGATGAAGGCCAAGGCACCAGCCAAGCCGGCCGCCGACAACCAGCAACAGCCAAACGGCAAACGCAAGAACGACCAGCCCGACTCCCGATACGGGAGCCGGCTCGTCGCCTCCATCGAGGAGGAGCAGCCGGCTGGCCAGGCCTCCGGCAAGCGCCAACGCACTGGCAACGCCGCATGGCAGCCCAAGCTGACTTTCGAGGAGCTGTTGGACCTCCCCTGCAGGAACCACTCCGGCGCCACACTAGCCACGCACACGCTCTGGCAGTGCAGCTTCTCACAGTGCCTGGCCCGGGGAGACGGCCTCCCGGCCCCTCCTGTGCGGCCAGCCCGTGTGCCGGCACCAGCCCAGGCCCCGTCTCTGGCTCCCGGACCGGCCCACACGGCCCCGGCGCCGGCTCGAAATGACGATCGGTTGCTGGACCAATACCCCGAGCCCGACGGTTGCTACGTCATCTTCACGAGTGAAGAGACGGACAAGCACACCCAACGCCGGCTCCACCGCGAGGTGAACGCCACCGTGCCGGCAACTCCCCAGTTCATGCATTGGTCCGAGAAGCCGGTCACCTGGAGCCGGGCGGACCATCCGGCTGTGATGCCGGATCCGGCAAGCTACGCCCTCGTCCTCGACCCCACCATCGCCTCCGAGAGGCACTCCTGCCGCTTCTCTCGCGTCCTCGTCGACGGCGGCAGCAGCATCAACATCCTCTACCTTGACACCCTGCTCAAACTAGGGCTCAAGGTAGAGGACCTGAAGGCAAGCCGGACCGTGTTCCACGGCATCGTCCCGGGCAAGTCCTGCACTCCCCTCGGCAAGATCCGGCTCGACGTCCTCTTCGGCGATGCCAGCCACTTCCGCCGTGAGCCAATCTGGTTCGAGGTGGCGGACCTCTCTAGTCCCTACCACGCCCTGTTGGGCCGGCCCGCGCTTGTCAAATTGATGGCAGTCCCCCACTACGCCTACCTCAAGCTCAAGATGTCGGGCCCCAAGGGCATCATCACTGTCGCCGGCAAGTACCAGCTATTCATGGCATGCGCGCGCGATGGCAGCCGGCTGGCTGAGGCCCTGGAGATTGCGGAGGAGAAGCGGCAGCTTGACCAGCTGGTGGCCCTCGCCTCCGCCCAGCCGGCCGTGCCGGCTCCCCCGTCCCAGTCCGTCGGTGAGGGCTCCTTCCTGCCCTCCAGAGACACCAAGCAAGTGCCGCTCGATCCGGCCAACCCCACCCAGTGCGTGACCATTGGTTCGCGCCTCGACAACAAATAGGAAGGCGAGCTCGTCGACTTCCTCCATGAGAATCGGGACATTTTCGCATGGTCCCCCAAAGACATGCCGGGTCACGAGGAAGTTTGCCGAGCACAAGCTGCACGTACGGCCGGATGCGAAGCCGGTCAAGCAACTCCTATGCCGCTTCTCAAAGGGAGAAGCGGCGTACCATCGGAGAAGAGATCGCCTAGCTGCTCACAGCCGGTTTCATCATGGAGGTGTTCCACTCGGACTGGTTGGCCAACCCGGTCCTGGTGCTGAAAAAGAACAAGACTTGGCGCATGTGCTTCGACTACACTAGCCTGAACAAGGCGTGCCCGAAGGACCCATTCGCCCTGCCACGGATCGATCAAGTCATCGACTCCATGGCCGGCTGTGACTTGTTGTCTTTTCTGGACGCCTACTCCGGCTACCACCAGATCAAGCTGGACCCGGAGGACCGGCTCAAGACCTCCTTCATCACGCCCTTCGGGGCCTACCGCTACATCACCATGTCCTTCGGCTTGAAGAAGGCCGACGCCACCTTCCAGCGCTGCATGCAGAAATGCCTCCTGCCTCAGATAGGCAGGAACGTCCACGTCGACGTCGACGACATCGTCGTCAAATCCAAGAAGCACTTCAGCCTCCTCGACGATCTCCGGGAAACATTCGCCAATCTACGCGAATACAAGATCAAGATCAACCCAGAGAAATGCGTCTTCGGTGTCCCCGCCGGCCAGCTTTTGGGTTTCTTCGTGTCCGCCCGCGACAACGAAGCAAACCTCGAGAAGATCCGGGCGATTGAGCGCATGCCCAAGCCGGCCTGGCTCCGTGATGTTCAGAAGTTCACCGGCTATCTTGCCTCCCTCAGCCTGTTCATTAGCCGGCTCGGCGAGAAGGCCCTGCCCCTCTACGAACTCCTGCGCAAGTCGGCTCTGGTCGAGCTAGGCCGCGACCTTTCGGGGAAGCCGGCACTGTTTGACTGGCCCGACGATGTGGACGCAGCATTCCGCGACCTCAAGCGGGCTCTCACCAGAATGCCCATCTTGGCCGCGCCGGCTGAGAAAGAGACCCTTCTTGCCTACATCGCGGCTACCACGTGGGTGGTCAGCATCGTTCTGGTAGTGGAGCGGCCGGAGGAAGGCAAGGCGCTGCCGGCGCAGTGCCCGGTCTACTATCTCAGCGAAGTCCTCTCCGCCTCCAAGCAAAACTACCCCCACTACCAGAAGATGTGCTACGGCGTCTACTTCGCCGCCCAAAAGCTAAAGCATTACTTCCAAGAGCACGTCGTCACTGTCGTGAGCACGGCGCCGTTAGGCGAGATCATGGCCGGCCGGCATGCCACCGGCCGGATAGCCAAATGGGCCATCGCCATGGCCAACTACGAGATACGATACGAGCCGCGCACTGCCATCAAGTCTCAAGCGATGGCCGAGTTCCTCGTCGACTGGGCCGAGACCCAGTTCGTGCCGCCTCCCACCGATTCCACACACTGGCGCATGCATTCCGACGGCTCCAAGATGAGGACCGGCCTGGGTGCCAGCATAGTCCTCTCCTCCCCGAAAGGCGACCAACTCAATTACACCCTCCAGATACACTTCGCCGCCTCCAACAACGTGGCCGAATACGAGGCCCTCGTTCACGGCCTCCGGCTCGCCAAGGAGATTGGTGTCCGGCGCATCCTATGCTTCGGCGACTGCGACGTCGTGGTCCAGCAGGTCTCTGGCGAATGGGACGCCAGGGACGCCAACATGGCCAGATACCGCTTCCTCGTCCAGCAGCTCACCGGCTCCTTCGAGGGCTGTGAGTTCCATCATGTCCCCCGAGCGGACAACGAGGCGGCTGACACGCTAGCCAAAATCGGCTCCACCCGGCAGGCCATCCCTGCCGGTGTCTCCCTCGAGCGGCTGCTCAAGCCCTCGATCAAGCCGTCTCCCGAATCAGAATCCATCTTCGTACCGGCAAACACAGCCGGCCCCACGACCGAGTCGGTCGTCCCGGCCTTGCCAACCATGGCCGCCTCGCCGGCTCCGGCACCTCTGCTCGATGCCATCATCGCAATGGCCGGCTCCCTCACCCCCGCCTCACTCCTCGGGACTGACGTCCCGGTCCCGGGGGCGGGCGTACCGGTCCCGGGGGCTGGCGTCCCGGTCCCGGGGGCTGGCGTGCCGGTCCCGGGGGCTGCCGCCTCGGACGCCCCACCCGAACCCGGGCCGGCTGCCGTCTCGGCCCCCTCATGGGCTCAGCCCATCCTAGCATTCCTCGAGCACGGTGAGCTTCCCCCCGACAAGGCCATCGCAAGACAAATCCAGCGCCGAGCCCCCTCATACGGCATCATCAACCACGAGGTCGTTCATCGCAGCGCCACTGGCGTTTTCCAACGTTGCGTCGAGCCAGAGAAAGGGCTGGAGATCCTCCTCGACATCCACCAAGGCGAGTGTGGCCATCACGCCGCCTCCCGATCCTTGGTGGCCAAAGCTTTCCACCACGGCTTCTACTGGCCAACCGCCCTCGAGATGGCCAAGCATCTGGTCGACAACTGTGAGGGCTGCCAGCATTTCAGCAAAGAAAGCCACCTGCCGGCAACCACCCTCCAGACCATCCCCCTCTCATGGCCTGTTGCCGTTTGGGGGCTAGACATGGTGGGTCATTTCAAGACCGCCCGGGGCGGCATGACACACCAGTTAGTTGCTGTCGACAAGTTTACCGAATGGATCGAGGCACGGCCCATCAAGAAGCTGGACGGCCCCACTGCCGTCCAGTTCATAGAAGACATCACGGTTCTCTATGGCGTCCCGCATAGCATCATCACCGACAACGGCACCAACTTCGCCAAGGGCGCGCTGGCACGTTTCTGCTCACGACAGGGCATCCGGCTCGACCTGGTGTCCGTGGCTCATCCCCAATCCAACGGCCAGGTCGAGAGGGTGAACGGTTTGCTCCTGGCCGGCATCAGGCCCCGGCTCATCATGCCGCTCACCCGGTCGGCCGGCTGCTGGGTCGAGGAGTTACCGGCCGTCCTATGGAGCCTCCAGAGCACGCCCAACCGATCGACCGGCTTCACCCCATTCTTTCTTGTTTACGGGTCCAAGGTGATCATCCCTACCGACATCGAGTTCGATTCGCCTTGGGTTACCCTGTACACCGAGAAGGACGCAAGAGAAGCGAGGGAGGACGGCGTCGACCTCCTCGAAGAAGCCCGCGAGCTGGCCCTGAGCCGGACGGTGATCTATCAGCAAAAGCTCCAGCACTACCACAGCAAGCGAATCCGGCCACTCTCCTTCCGCGAAGGAGACCTGGTGCTCCGGTGGGTTCAGCGGACAGCTGGCCAGCACAAGCTGTCCTCCCCATGGGAAGGCCCCTTCATCATCAGACGGGCGCTGCACAACAATGCCTACTACCTGATAGATGCCTAGAAGCCGCAAAAGCGCAAGAGAGACGCGTCCGGCGAAGAAACGGAGTGCCCATGGAACGCGGCGCTCCTCCGCCCCTTTTACTGCTAAAAACCAGTATATGTACCCTCTACTCTTGCCCAGTCGGGCCCATGAATGCAATGGGGACCTCAAGCCGGCGCTTGAGGCTCCCCCTTTTTTTTCCAATTTCTCCGAAATACTTGTCCCGCCTTCTAAAAAGCGCGGATCCGGCTCGCGGATCCACAGGCTCGCCCGGCTCCCCTCCGAGGCAGATGCATAACTGTGAGCAAGCGGCCTTTCGCCTCTCCCGCCCTAACCAGCTACAGACCGGCCCCCGGCTGTCCGGCTGAATGGACCACGGAGTATGAATGAGCTTCTCACACGAAGGCCCGCCAACGCGCGGTAGCCGGGCTAGTTCCACCACGCTACATCACTCCTCGCAACCGGCCTTTGCCCGCTCGACCTAGCCCTAGCCGGCTGACTCTAAAAGCTCGCTACCCTTTCCCCAAGGACGAAGACCCGTCCCTGTCCTGGACCGGCTCTCGGCCGGCTCGCAGGCAGGGCAAACGCCAGAAGGAAACCTAGCGCGCTCACTAGTCAGCCAGCGAAAAGCGGCGGAAAGGCCGGCACGCTTTCCCTTGTTTTAAGAAAGCAAGCCTTCATTCAATCGAAATGATAAAGGCTCACGGCCAATGGTTCATTGCAATACACATTACAATACACCCCCAGTGGGTGGAATTCCGGTACTAAAAGCTAACATGCAGAAAAAAAGAGATACAAGAAAGACCCAGGCTGGCGGCCTCGTGCCGGTCCGCCTCCGGATGCCGGCATCTCCAAAGCTGGCCGCACTCACGCCGGCGGTGCCGGCGCCTCCGAGGTCGACGCTCCCGGAGTAGTCGAAGTGGTGGCTCCCGCGTTCCCGGCCGGCTCCTAGGGGGCGTAGTCTTGAGAGTCGGACTCGTCAACCTTCTCGTCGTCGCTCCCCTCTGGGTCGTCAAAGGCCATCCCATACGAATCCTCCGGGAAGACTGCGCCGTCTTCACCACGCTCCGGGACGTACTCGTCCCACGCGGTAAAGGACGCCAGTTCGCTCGCCCGGACCCGCAGCTCCCCTGCCATCGGCGCCAGTTCCGTCTCCGTGCCGGCACGTTGGGTTGTAAGCAATCCCAAATCAGGGCCGGGGTACCAGGACCGGGCGACGCGGAGGCCCTCCAGGCATCCACCCACGCCGGCCCGGTCTCCAGCCACCGGACTAGCCGGGTCAGGGTGTTCGACCTCACCGCCTGGGGCCAGAGGGTCCGGACCAGATCCTGTCCGACCATCTTGAACCCCGTCAGGGTGCGGATGACCGCCTCCAGGCGCACTTCCGCAGCCACCACTACCTCCGCCAAAGTCCACGGGGCGTCCGGCTCTACGACCTCCCCCCGGGCACGCCGATCCTCACGGTCGGACGCCACGGCCGCCACGGCATCATCCTGGGTGGTGGGGAAGAAACCTAAGAGCGAAACAAGTGAGACGGGGAGGAGACCTAAGGATGCTCGAGGATGTAGGGAGAGGAGGGACCGGGGACTCACGGCGCAATATCCGGTCCACCACATGGCCCTGCTCCGTCAGGGCCGCCTCCTGGTCCGTTGCTTCCTGGCAGGCCTGCTCGGCTTCAACCTGAGCATCGAGTTTCTCCCGCATGGCCTTGGCCAGTGCGGCTTCCAGGGCTTCCGCCTTGTCGTGGAGGACCTTCTCCCGCCCTTCCGCCTCCTTGCGGAGCGACTCCTCCCGGGCCACCAGTTGCTGGCGGTGGGCCTCCTCGAGTTTCTGACGCTCCGTCCCCAGCCACTCCGCCTTGTCGCGGAGCTTCCGGCTCTCCAACGCCACGGTGTCCCATTCCTCGAGGACCCGGATCACCTGCTGCCGGAGGGAAACCGCTTCGGCGCTGGCGGCTGCACAAAGGATAAATATCAAGATAGGGTAACGAGGCAACCCGGCCCGCCGTTACGGCGGCCGGCTTGGCTCTCGGGGGACTGCCCCGTCATGGACACAAGGGTCCTTACCTTGCAGGTCCATGGTCACATTCACCAGCTGGCTCCCCGTCTCCCTGTGCAACCCCAACAGGGCATTGTACGCCGTCGCCCGGCTGTCGTGGAACGCCTGCAAGTTCAAGAAGGCAGCAACTCTTTAGGCTCGACTCGCCTGCGACCCAGCCGGCTCGAGCCTCGGGGGCTTAACCCAGTGGGTGCGCTAGCGCGCCCCCACCGGAAGAAAGAGAAGAAAGAAGGCAAGGGACGCGCACTTACCGCAACTTGCCGCTCCAGGCTCAGCAGCCGTTCATTGGCGGCCCGTTCGTCCGCCATCACCCGAGCGCGGCCGGTCGCGAAGGCTTCGATGGCGGCAGCCACCGGCGTCCCCGAGGCGGCGCTCCCGGCCGCCGCCCACAGCAGGTGAGAGCAGTGCCCATCTGCCGGCCGCCCCTCACGGGGGGCAACGACGGACCTGGTCCCCGTCGTCACCACCACCCTGGAGACCGCGGTCGACGTGCCCGCCGCGGTCGTTCCCTCGGTGGCCAGGGTCCCCGCCCCGGATCCTCCGCTGCCGGCGTCCCCCGGCCGGTTCTCGTCCGGCACTGGCATCTCCGGGGCCGGCGCGCCAGAGACTGGCACCTCCAGAGTTGGCGTTGCTGATGCTGGCACCTCCACTGACGGTGTCTCCGGCGCCGGTGTTTTAGATCCCGACACCTCCGGGGCCGGCTCCTGGTCGACCACCTCCGCCCCCGGCGGCACGACCCTCCTTGACGGCGACGCGTCGACGAACGACGGCGGTGCGTCATCCCCTCCCGGCGGTGGGGCCCGGCGGCTCCATCCCGACACGTCCCCCGCGGGCCCTTCGCCGCCTCCCAACGGCCTCTCCTCCGGGTCGTCGGGGAAGGGCTCCCACGCCCGGCCAGCGGCGTTCCCGCCAGTCACCCCTGCATTCGCCGCCACCTCCTCCCACCGGCGGCGCTCCTCCTCCTGCCGCTCTTGCTCGGCCCTGTCGAGGTCGCACCACGCCTGGCGCTCCCTCTCCTAGGCCGTTGTCGGCGGCGCCTCTGTCGCCGTCCCGCCACCTATCGAATGGGCCTCCCTGGTGCCGACGGGGCGTTAGGCGAAGGGGGAAGAAAGGCAGATCAAGAGAAAAATGCCCAACTAATATCGACAAACTTACCCGGTGACTACAGGCATTGTCCGCCTCGCGGGCCCGGTCGGGTTGCCCTTGCGTTTCTTGCTGCTACCGGCACGGCTCTCGGCCGGCTGCGCGCCGGCCGCACGCTTGGGTGCCGGCCTTGAGGCGGCCGGCCCCTTCCCCTTGTCCGCTGCAGCTGGGCCGCTGGCGGCTCGCGGCCGGCTTCCTCGGCGCGCCGAGGCCTCCCCTTCCGAGAAGACCTCCGGGTCTTCTATAGCGAAGGCCGGCCTCGGCTCAGCATCATCGTCGGGCCAATACATCAAAGGGGTCCGGGTGGAGGACTCTCCCGGCTGGTCCGCCTCGTCGTCCTCATCCTTGTCCGCTTCGCCCTCCTCGTGCTCGGCCTCGTCCCCGGCCTCTTCCTCACCGACCCGCTCGGAGACGGCCGGCTCGACCTCGTCGGCGTCTTCGATCGCCTCCGGGTCTAGCTTGACCCGATCCGGTGCCGGCCGCGCGTAGTTCTGCAGAACCGGGAACTTCTGCAGATGTGCCGGATGGCGCTATCAGACAAAGGAGGGGGGGCACGGCCTGGCGATTGCTAATCAAAAACACCAAGACGGTTTCCCACTTACCTGAAGTGCTGGGTTATTCCGACTGTAGGGGATCTTCCCCCATTGCCATTCTCCCACCGCCATTTCACCGTCGACACGGCGTTCACCCTCTCCGCCACGTGAGCCGGCTTCAGCTCCTTGGTGGAGAGCTGGCATGGGTCGCGGCGCCCGCTCATCTGGCAGATGATGTGCGGCCGGCGCCGCAGCGGCAGCACCCGGCGCGCCACCATCACCGTCAGCAGATCCACCGCCGTCAGCCCCTCACTCCCGGTCAGCTCGCGGACCCGGCCGGCGAGCATGTCAGGCGTCTTGGGCGCTGTTGGCGGTTTCGCTCGCCAGTTCCGCATCTCGAGCGAGGAACGGTTGATGAAGTCGGGGATGTTGGCATAGTCCGCCCCCGGCTGCGCATTCTTCACATAGAAGAAGCCCTTCTGCCACTGCTTCACAGATTCCTGCAGCGGAAGCTTGAGGGGGCCGGCTTCTGGGCGGATCTGTATGGCGGCGCCCCCGCAGACGGTCATCACCATCTGCCCGGTAGCCGGGTCTTTCGCCGTCTGTTTCTTCAAGGTGAACAGCCGGCACCAAAAATCCAACTTGGGTTCGACGCCCAGGTAGCCCTCGCAGAGCACGACGAAGGCCGACAACTACAGGATGGGGTTGGGGGCGAGGTGGTGCGGCTGCAGGCCGAAGTTCGTCAAGAACCGCCGGAAGAAGTCGCTCGCCGGCAGCCCCAACCCACGGTGGAAGTGCTCGGCGAACACCACCACCTCGCCCGCCCATGGCGTCAGGGAGTTCTCCGCCCCCGGCGCACGGGCCTCGAGAAACTCCGTCGGAGGAAGCTTCCGGCGCTCACGGAGGTACGCGATATAGTCATCGTCGACCTTGCTGCCCCCCCCAGGAACCCTTGGTCACCTGCTGCATGACGACGGCGCGGGGGGCGGCGGCGGCGTGGTGGCTGGACAGCGGGGCGTTTTCCTCACAACGGCGAATGATGGCGCAAATTTGTCGTCCCTCTCGCGGTTTCTCTCTCTCTGTCGCTCGGCGTGAGGAGGGGAGGAGAGCACGAAGCGGCAGAGGCGAGTACGGACGAACAGACTCTCCCCTCGCCTCTCCCTCCCCTTATACTCGGCGCTATCGGGGAATGTGCGCAACCTCCACGCGCGCACGATCCCCGTGATCCCCACCATCCCTGAGGAGCACGGGGCGGCCATCATGGCGCTCCGATACTCCAAACGCCCGCCCACATTTCCTCGGGGTTCGCGCAAATGGTTCAGGATCCCTGGCGTGGCGGGCCCCTGTCCCGTCACCAGGGCAGAACCGTCGACTAGTCTCCTCCGGCTGCCGAGTGGCGCGCGTCTCCCACCTGACGGGAGGGCACTTGCGGTGCGGGCCACTCCAGCCGGCTGCAGAACCGGCCGCATCCTGCCGACATCCTACTACTCGCCGGGCACTTCCGGCGCCCAAGCGTTCAACAAGCCGGCGAGGTCCGCCGTCCGCCGTAGGCGGGCCTCCCCGGCTTCGGGGACTACTGACGGGGGTATAACTCCTGGCGTTCCTCAAATGCCCCATAAGCCCCGGGCCTACCTTGAAGGTTGGCGGCCGGGACGTCTTCTAGGTGCCGGCCCGGACTCGCTTTGCCGGGTGGGCCTCCTGGCCCCATTGCGCCGGGCGCTCTCCCGCCGGATGCGAGGGTTTGGCCGGCTGGGGGCTTTGTCGCCCGGCTTCTCCCCCCCCAGCCGGCCTTACATTCAGATGCCTCTGACTAATCATGCGTGGCAACAGTGGCCCCCCTGCCATTAGGGGTCAGCGCCCGCATGGCAACAGTGACCTCTATGTCGTCGGGGGTTAGCGCCCGCATGGCTATAGTGGCGGCTCGCCCTCAACCCCTCCGCCGCCCGCTGGCGCGTGGCTACAGGACAGCCGGTCGGCCGCTGACCCGATGCAACCCATGCCGAGATGCGACAGGCCCATAACCGGTGGCCCCCATAGCCGGCCAGTGGGGCCGCTGGCTGGGACCCCCGGGGCAGTTATATTCATATTGTAAGCCGGGGGGTTGGCCTATAAAAACCCCCGGGCCCCCTCCATGCAGGGGAGATCGAACAAACAAGGAGAGCTTCCTACGCCCACCTCTTCCTCCCCAGACCACACAGCTTAAGGAGCACCTTTGTAACGTTCACCATAGTCTCAACAAGACCAAGTAGGACTGTAGCGACCCGACCTGAAAGGTCAAGTCTCCGGTGTTTCCGTACCATCCCAAGATCATGCTGGTACACACACGGTACATCAATGTATATATCAAAGGGAAATCATACAGCATTATAATAATCGAAATCTCATATCGAGTCCTTTATTACAATAAAAATTACAATAAAGTGGCTGAAAGCCAACTCATGAGAATATCTAAATCTTGCGGAAGCGTCGAAGGTAGATGAGTCCATCTGACTCCAAGGGCATCTCACCGAGCGTAGAGCGTATCCTCACTCCTGGTCGGAAAAGTACTCTGCAACATGATACGTTGCAGCCGTGTAGGTCATCATATTGAATATGCCGGCAAAGTCACAAGAAAGGGGTGAAAAGATAATCCTCTAAACTATATGCAAATATGGCAGGTGGAGTAGTAAGTTTTTGCGTAAGGCCAAGTTTTTCCTACATCAAGAGAGGGGTAAGCAAAAAAAATTACTAAGTTGGTTGATTAATGAGATGGTTCCGCCAACCAATTCTCATACCCAAGTCATTAATACCCAACTCATCATATTAATTGTGTTGAGAGTTTCCGGAAATTTTAGTTCCTTTGGCTCAAGTCGTCCATGACCGTGGACACGGCTAATCGATTAGATTTGAGTACTCTGCAGAGTTTTGCACACGTTCCCCACAAGATTTGGTCGCCTCCGTTTGATTTCTCGCGCTTCAGGGTGTTTGAGAAACGGATGACCAAAACATGGTCTTCCAAAGGGTTTCCCTGCGACTCCGTCGGTGCCCATCCTTTCCTACCGTTCTTCTACATCTCGTAGCACCGCCTGTCCAGGGTCACCACGATGTCCAACCAAGCCAGAGCCCATAATGACTTGTGGCTGTGCAGGTAAGCCTTGGGTCTTGAATCATCCATCCATCTCTTTGTGCCTGGGTGGACCTTTCCGCGCGAATATTGGCCATCTCCAGCATTACCTAGGCAAATCCACTGGTTTCTCCAGGGTGTCGTTCAACCATCATCCACCCAGAGGTATGTTGAAAACTCGGAGTCTTGAAATGTTGATCATTATGTAGGTCTTGAAATTAATAACTCTCTCAATTCTCATGAATCACACAACCAACCCCGTCTACTAATAGCATAGCAAAAAGTAAAACAACATTTCCTGGGGCCAATGTGTCAAGGGTTGAGAGGGGTACCTACCACATGATACTACTACAATGTAACCAAGTTTCCAACTAACCTATCTTGCATGCAATTGGGGAAGATGGTAGAACTAATGCATATAAAACATGGGTAAACATGATCAAAGTGACTTGCCTGATTGATGATCTTAGTACGTGAGTGACTCTAAGTAACAAGCTTCGCACTCCGGATAATCTAATGAAGCAAACAAGAGCACTCAAATAAGCATACAAAAAAATATTGTAACTCACAACCATCAACCATGAACTAGTAAACAATCAAGACAAAACAATGCACAAATCACAAGTAAGAAAAACACACCAAGTTTTGTTTTCTAGAAGATGATTGATAAAACACTACTAACATAATGAAACCTGTTTGTAATAACAGAACAATAGTTGACAGCAAGAAAACAATAAAAAATGTTTTATTAATAACAGAATTGAATTCAGTAAAGTTTGTTGGGAAAATCTTTAGTAAAGTTTTTAAAAGTTTTGATAAACACTATATGGAACAAATATAGTTTTGCTAACAAAAGAGCAAAACAAAACTTACTATTTATTAACAAAACATGTTCTTAACAGAAAAGAATTTACAAATAAACTTGTCTTAGAAAACAGAATTTATTGATATAAAACTTTGTTCAAAGAAATCTATTGCTAAACTAGTTGTTTTAATCAAATTAAACCTGTTTGAAAAGAACTTATGATTCCTATATTAACAAAGAAATAAACTAGACAACTTTATATTTCTATTAACAGTAAGTAAAACACTAAATGTTTAATCAACAGTACCTACTAAACAAATTAAGACTAAATCTAAGTTAAACTAACTAAAACTAAGTAAATAAAACGATACTATAATACTAGGCAGATTCTGTTTATAGCTAAAACACTAACAATAATCATTCTAAAAATCCTCAAACTAAACATGGTGATAGTCCTAACCAATATCAAACAGTAGCAAAAAGATTCATATCAAAATCTGTTTTCAAACTCTAGTTATTCAGATTTGAATGATTTGAGGAAATTTGATTAAATTCAAATTTATAGTTCAAATTTAAAATTTAAAAGTACAGGGTGAAACTACATGAAAAATGTAAGCTATTGCAAAAAGAATCAACTCAAAATATTAAACAAATTAAAAGTTATAAGAAAAACAAAATTTGAGATCACTCTGTTAACTAAAACAAAAGCAGAAAAGAAAACTTGATTTTCAACGGCCAGGGGGCTACGTGGCGCTTTCCTATTGGTGGCTAGTGTGTGCGCGTGGAGGTTTGCGAACGGACGACCGGTCGGTAGATAATACTGGTTCGGAAATTAATCTGATCTAATCTCGTGCGTCGGTTTGAGATCGTACGGCTACGGAGTGGGAGGGGGAAGCTCACAGAGAAGAGGTCGCCGGCGAGGGTTCTCCGGCGAGTCCCAGACGGTGAAGTTGTCGGTGTTGGCGCTCCGGTGGTCGAGGGAAGCAGCGGAGTGGTCCGGGCAGCGGCGCTTGACGTCCGGCGTCGATTGGTGTCGTGGTGCGAGGGGTGGACGGAGTCGACGGCAAGTGCGGGGGAGAGCTTCGGTTGGTGCTGCAACTCCGGCGACGAGATGCGGCAGCCTTCCGGCGAGGTAGGAGGGAGGTTTTGGGGGGAAATGGAGAGCGGGGAGTGGCCGGTACTTATAGGGGGTGCGGGGAGCGAGAGGGAGTGATGGGAGGCGAGATCCACGGGGAAGAAAGAAACGGCCGGCGACGGGTGGCGAGAGGAGAGGGATGACCGAGCGGGTCTTCGGGCGGTCGGGGTGGGGTCCGCCGATCAGCGAGAGAGGGAGAGATGAATGCGCGTCGGTCGGCCGGCTTGTAATTAATACGCGAGTAAAAGCCTCTGGGCCGGTCGGTTTAAATAAAAAATCCGTTACCGTTTTCTTTTAATGTTTTCCAACGACAATCAAAAGCTTTTAAAACATTCAAACCGTGGTTAAAAGTAGGAAATAAATATATCAAAATTAACATAATAATAAATGCTATTTAATGAACATTTTTATTCTGTCATTTGAATACTTTCAAATAAAATATTTTCAGAATAACTCCTGGTTATTTTTGTTCAAATAAATCACCAATTAGTCCCTGGTGTGGAGTGTCATGTTCCTCCCCTCTTATTTGAACTTTTAACCAAGACTTCAATTAGGTAAAAGCAACTTAGGGGAAAAAATAGAAAGGGCTTTCAAAAAGTCAGAAGAAGCATTTCAACTATTTCATACATTCAAACAATGGTGATGATAGATGCATAGCTATATTTCGTAACATTCCTAAATGGAATTTTTAGATGTTACAAGGACTAGGGGTTTTACCTCCCACGGAGGGCCCTGAACCTGGGTACATCGCGTGTCTTTCGCCGTTTGTGCCAACCCCGTTCCCGGAGCCCACCGGCGTCCTTTCGGCCCCTCTCGATAACCCATCCCATGGCATCAGCCGTGACAAAACCACGACAATTATTCCAGCCCTAGCCATCACCGTGCTCTGGAGGAGGCACTTCCGGCTCCAGGGGCAGAGGAACATCGTTCCAGCCCATTGCTGGATACGGTGGCAGTGCAAACATCAGATTATCCTGCACGAGGTTACCAAGCAGAGGATGCGGGTTGCCATTGAGAGGCATTGGATCCTCATCCTGCAACAGTTGCTCTGCGAAGTTGGTGCCAAGGATGTAGACTGGGACTGACCAAGAAACCCTTGCCCCCCCTAGGTAGCATATTCAGAGAAAACCACGCTTCGCGGGACAAGGGAATCATCAGGGAAAGATGCAAACACAATGGAGCGAACAAGGAAGGGTTCATCACTGACCCAATGCTGGAACTCTCCAAAGGTGCTAACTGCAGCTCTTAAATCTTCCGTGTTCCTCAGGTCCAGCGGAACTCCAAGAAGCATCAGGCAACCCTGTCGAAAACCAGCGGCTGCCCAGAATCCCTCCCCCTCATTGTGCTTCATGTGGCGCACAAAAGAATCATCGCCAAGTACCTGCGGCACCATCTGAACTGCCGCAAAACGCTCACCGGCGTCACGAAGTTCAATCAAGCCAACACCCGCAATCCAAGGCTGAGCAGAGCGTACATGAAAACCCTGATTATTGAGCAAATCAACCACTTGCTGGCGTACCTGACCATGGTTCTCAACCGGTGGAGCAGGCATGACCTCTGCCACCAAATATTGTTCGTGGCGACGAACCACCGGCTCTGCCGGCATCACAAAGGTCCGGGGAAGGCGATTTTGGCCGCCATCCAAAACATGGTGACCTGGCAGAAGGTAGCGGTCAGGGTCAATCTCAAAGTTGGCCATTGTTTCCTGTAGGCGGGGCGGCGATGGTGGTGGTGGAGATGGAGTTCTTGGAGGCGGTTCCAATGGCAGAGGAGGACAATGCAGGAGTGATTGCGCAGCAGGAGAGGGCGGCGCTGCAGTCTATGCATGCTCGTCGAGGCAAGTAGGAGTTTCCAAAAAAACCGAGGACGTGGGGTGACTCCTCCGATTCCTAATGTGGTTATTATTATTTGCAGAAGTAGCACCGTTAGACACGTCCTGTCCCGCCTGACAATAGTTCAATGGTAAGTGACCTTATTGATTACAATCAGGACAGATCAGAACTCGATCAATCATGCCGTCAAAAGCCCTCCTGGCATCCGGCGAAGATGGTATAGTCAGCCCACATAACCTCTGATGGGCGGACATTGCGGAACAGTACCAAACGTAATATGCGGAGTGGCCACAGTCCATCGGAGATCGGTCGTCGCCGGTAGTGGAACAATAGCCCGTTCATCCTGCGGCAGATCATAGCCAGCAACATCGGTTGCCGCAATTTCATCTGCAGATACCGGACAGCGATACCCTTTGCACACCTCATACTGTTGCAAGGTAGCAAAAGATAATTTCTTATCGACCGCGGACGCCGATTTAAAAGCAGATTTAAGTGGTCTAGAATGCATAGCCATCAGACCTAAGCTTGAACGTCTCTTGGATGGACTCACTAAGATCCATTCAGCATCACACTGCTTCTTCCAAAGCTTGAATTCATGCCACCAATTAGGGCCACCATTATCCCAAAGATGAAATTAGCACTTAAAACCCAGACAAGCATAAGATCGCAATTGAAGAATATGAAATCCATCTTGCTTGCAAGAAACGCTAAAAGAGAAAACCTTATCTTTGATATAAGCCACCCTCAGATCAATGGCAGAACCACCTATCGCCGACTCAAGGGCAGTGGCGACAGAGTGTACTGTGAGCCTGAAGGCATGACGGCTAAATGACACCACCATGACAAAAGCACGTCAGCGACTTAGAGGATGCACCAAAAGACCAGACTGCTGGAAGAGCTCTTCCGCAAAAAGTGCACCATGAGAAAAATCCAGATCTAGAGTAGACCCCGAGGAAGAACCCATTGAGATGGGTACCCCCAAAATCAGGAGAGATCGCCTGAGAGAATGACCGGAGAGGAAATCCCAATGATCGGTCAGAAGTCCAGATCGCCATGGAGTCGCTGGAGAGGGGGTGGGAGCGCCATACGAAAGGCACTCGTTGGTGATGAACGGAATGCGGAGTTTGATGCATATATCCATTGTATTATAAAAATAATGTGCTAAGATTTGGTTTTAGGACAAATAGATTGCTTGTTTTCTTTGTGTTGTGCAAAAACAGAAACTTTGACTGTAGTGCATGAATTTACATTTGTTACTAGAATGTAAAAAGTTTCTGAAATTTTTATACAGTACTTCTATAAAAAAATTAATTTTTCCTAAATTTTCCGAATTTTTAGAGTTACATAAGTATGGTGAATGTTCAGATTGCTACAGACTGTCCTGTTTTACACAGATTCTGTTTTCTATGCGTTGTTCTCTTATTTTGATGAATCTACGGGTAGTATCGGGGGGTATAAACCATAGTGAATTTGTACTACAATATATATAATGCTAATATGAATTTGGAATGAGTTCATAACAGTACTTAAAGTAGTATTTTGCTTTATTATACTAACGGAGCTCACGAGGGTTTTTGTTAATTTTTGTGTGAATGAAGTGTTCAAAGATCGAGGAGGTATTGATATAAGAAGAATACGGAGATACAAGAGTTCATGCCTGGGGATGCCCAAGGCACCCCAAGTAAATATTTCTAGGAGACTCAAGCATCTAAGCTTGGGGATGCCCCGGAAGTCATCCCATCTTTATTCCTCAACAATTATCGATATATTACCTCTTTTGTTTTGTTCACACGATATGTGTCTTTAATGTTTGTCTTTTCCTTTATGCTCCCTTCTAGTATGATATAGTCCTTGACGGATTTGTAGAATGCTCTTTGTTCTTCACTTAAATCTTTTGAGTACGGATTTGTAGAATGCTCTTTGTGCTTCACTTAAATCTTTTGAGTATGGCTTTATAGAATGCTTCGTATGCTTCACTTATATATTTTGAGATTGGATATTTGTTAATATATATTAATTAAAAATTCTCTATGAACTTCACTTATATCTTTCAGAGTATGAATATAACGATCATCGGAATTTGGCTTGGAAGAGTATCATCGAAATATCATGCCTAGCTAAAAAGGCATTAAAGAAAAGCACTTGTTGGAAGACAACCAACACTTTTACTTTATGTTTTGATGTTTTATCATGATTAAGATACTGTATTAATCATGTTTTGTTAATTTTATTTCAAAAAATTGCCAAGTAAAGCCTTTGGGATAGTGTCGATACTTACTTGTTTGATTCTGTGCAAAAATAGAAAGTTTTGCATCCAGTATATGAATTGTCTGATTTTACTGGAGAGTCAAAAAATTCTGAAATTTTTAAAAAACATTTATATGAAAATTCTGTGATATTCCCTAAGTTTTCATAATTTTTAGATTCAGGGAAGTATGGTGATCATTCAAATATTTACAGACTATTCTGTTTTTGACAGATTCTGTCTTGCATGCATAGTTTGCTTGTTTCAAGTGTTCCTATAGCTTATATTGAGTAATATAAATTATGGGAATTATATAATACAGTAGGTATAATGGGGGAACAATTATGAATCTTGTCCTGACAGTACCTAAGTGAATGATTTATCTTTATTACACCAACCTTTTTCATGAAGTTCCGTTAAGTTTTGTGTGATTGAAGTTTGCAAGTTTGGGTGAGACAACAATATGAGGATACTAAGGAGTGACAAGAACCTAATCTTGGGGATTACCAAGGAACCCCCAAGTAATATCCATGGAAGACTCAATCGCCTAAGTTGGGGATGCCCCGGAAGCATCCCCTCTTTCGTCTTCAACATTATCGGTAACCTCACTTGGAGCTATATTTTTATTCATCACATATTATGTGCTTTGCTTGGATCATCATTATATTTTTTTCTTTTCTTTTAGGTTTTATTCATAATCTTGTTTTTCAATAAAAAGTTCCAAGAATTGCCTTAGGATGCTTGCATTGCATGTTTTAATGAGTGCTGTGTAAAAACAGAAACTTTGGCTAAAGTGTTTGAATTTTCTTATTTTACTCGAACGTAGAAAGTTTCTGAAATTTTTACACAGTAGTTTTATATAAATTACTTAGAATGTCCTAAATTTTATTAATTTTTTGAGTTATGTAAGTACACTTTTGTTATAAATTGCTACAGACTGTTCTGTTTGGACAGATTACTTTCATAGTTTTGTTATCTACTTAACCTCTAGATTCCATAGCCTATATTGGTAGATATCAACTATGGAAACGATAGTAAACAGTAGATGATGTTTGAAAATTAGTGTGCAACTTGTCTTGGCAGTACATGAAGTGTTGATTTATTCTTATGAGTACTAACCTATCTCACGAGTTCTTTTCAAGTTTTGTGTGGATGAAATTTTTGAGAATAGGTAAAACCATGATATGAGAGGATTGAACGAGATACAAAAGCTCAATCTTGGGGATGCCTAAGGCACCCCAAGTTAATATTTCAAGAAGTATCAGTTATCTAAGCTTGGGTATGCTACGCATCCCACCTCTCTTCATCAACAATTATCGGTTAGCCTATGTTGAGCCTAAATTCTTATTCGTTCACATGATATGTGCTATTCTTGGAGTGCTATTTTTCTTTTGCTTGTTGTTTGAATAAAATCACTGGATCTGAAATTCTTAGATGAGAGAGTCCTCATATAGTTATTCAATTGTTGGCTACTCATTGCTCTTCACTTGTATCTTTTTGGAGTAGTTTGTTATTCACTCTCGTGCTTCACTTATATCCTATGAGTAAATGGTTGAATGAATTGAATATCATAAATATGAAATTGAATATGCTTCATATACTTATCCCATGGGAAGTAATGACTTCACACATAATAAGTATAGGTGCTGAAATTTATTGAAAGTTAGCAAACACCTCATTGGTCACTTGAACAATTCATGAAAGAATATTGAAGGAAGAGAGATTCCACATATAAATATACTACCTTGGACATATTCTATGATTGTGAATACCCATTAACTATTTTCAAACTTGAGAAAATTAGTTGAAGTTGGACAAGGAAGACAACTTAATGAATTATGTTTGGGTATATTTGTATAGAAGTTATATTGTTATGGATCCTCCAACATGTGATGCTTGCTTCCAACTCATACTAGCCAAAACTTTAGCACCAAGTAGAAATACTACTTGTACATCCAAACACCCTTAAACCAGTTTTGCCATGAGAGTCCACTATAACTACCTATATGGATTGAGTAAGATCCTTCAAGTAAGTCGTCATCGGTGCAAAAGGCAATAAAAATTGCTCCTAAATATGTATGATCTTTTATTGTAAGGGAAAATAAGCATTGTACGAATTTGTGATGGTAAAGAAATAAAAGGGATAGACTGCATAATAAAGGTTGATATCCCAAAGGTCAATACAACGTGACGTTCCTTTGCATTAAGGGGTTTGCGCATCCAAAAACAAAAAGCACATGAAAACCTCTGCTTCCCTCTACGAAGGGCCGATCTTTTACTTTTTAGTGCTTACCTTTATGCAAGAGTAATGGTGATCTTCACCACTTCCTATATTTTGCTTTTATCTCTTGGCAAGCGTCATGTGTTGGGGAATGATCTAGACATATATATCCACACAAATATATTTGATCATGAATAATTATTGTGGACAATTATCTATACGATAAATAAGTTAGGAGGCAAAACATTAAGCCCCTATCTTTCTCTGTGTTCGATGGATGCCATTTGTTCTAAAAATATGGTTTGAGTGTCAATAATCATGGAAGACTATATGATAGTTGAGTATGTGGAATTTGCTAAATCAAAGCTCTTACATAGACTCTTCTTCGTAATAAGATGAATTGCAATTGTTCTATGACTAGGAATATGGTTTGTTAGTTTTCAAGAAACTTTCTGGTCGACACTTTAAACATGTGAATAACTTGTTACTTGATCATGGGAAGTTTTATGAGATGAGCTACTATTTATAGTTTATATTGATGCTAGAAAATGTGGTTGGAATTATCATGGATCGATCTTGTGCACTTGCTAGCATTCACACTTCACAAATTATTTCTTATATCATTTACCTAATCGAGGACGAGCACGAATTAAGCTTGGGGATGCTGATACGTCTCCAACGTATCAATAATTTATGAAGTATGCATGCCATGTTTGCAATAATTCTATATGATTTTGGTATGATTTGAGGAGAACTAACCCGGACTCACGCTGTTTTAAGCAGAACCACCATGGTGGTGTTTTTGTGCAGAAATAAAAGTTCTCGGAATGAGCTAAAAATTTACGGAGAATATTTTTGGAAAATATAGAAAATACCAGAGCAAAAAGAGATTGGAGAGGAGTCCCGTGGAGGCCACAAGCCACAGGCCCCCCTAGGGCGTGCCCCCTAGTTTGTGGGCCCCTCGAGCACTCCCCTAACGTGATTCCAGCGCCAATACCTCCTATAAATCAAGAAAACTCTATAAATAAACCTAAATCGGGAGTTCCACTGCCGCACACCTCCAGAGCCACGAAAAACCAATCTTGGCCCTCTCTGGCACCCTGCCGGAGGGGGTCACCGTCACCGGAGGCCATCTTCATCGTCCCGGAGGGGCCATCAACGCCATGGAGGCCAAGGACCAGAGGGAGAACCTATCCCCACAGGGTGGGACATGGAGGAGTAAGCACAAGGGGGAGAACATCTCCCCCTCTCTCCCGATGGTGCCAGAGTGCCATCGGAGGAACCATCGCCGCGGTGATCGTCTTCATCAACATCACCTTGTTCATCACCGTCCTCATCTCCTTTCAGTGATCCAATCTCCAGCACCCCACTGTAATCACCTAATTGAATATGGTGCTTTATGCTACATATGATGTTCCAATTATGTGTTGCCATCCTTTGATGTTTTGAGTAGATTACTTTTGTCCTTTGGGTTGATTGATGATCTAGATTGGTTTGAGTTGTATGTTTATTTTGGTGCTGTCCTATGGTGCCTTCTGTGCCACGCACACATGAAGGATTCCCGCTATAGGGTGTTGCAATATGTTCATGATTCGCTTATAGTCGGTTGCTTCAGTGACAGAAGCATAAACCCTAGTAAGGGGTTGTTGCGTATGGGATAAAGGGGACTTGGTGCTTTAATGCTATGGTTGGGTTTTACCTTAATGATCTTTAGTAGTTGTGGATGCTGGCTAGAGTTCCAAACATAAGTGCATATGATCCAAGTAGAGAAATTATGTTAGCTTATGCATCTCCCTCATATAAAATTTCAATGATGATTTTCGATCTTGTTTACAATTGCCTAGGATAATTTCGCACACCGACGCATCATTATTCCACACTGAGCCACCAACTCGGACTAATGCCCCCCTTTAGTCCCGGTTGGAGCCGCCAACCGGGAGTAAAGGTCTCTGTATATAAGCGGGAGTTGGAAAACTTTGCAGATATTACCTGCAGTTGCCCCGACGACGCCAAGCTCATCGATGCCGCCAGGCTGCCCGAGCTCGACGTCAATGCCCTTGCCGCCCTCTGGCCTATTGACGCCTTGACCCAACGCCATCCCCCTCGCCACCGTCACCATTCTTCCTGTAGCGGATCTCCCCGTCGCGCCACTCTCACCACGCACCCTCTGCCCTGTCGACGCCCCACGACCCGACGACGTCGCCCTTGCCGCCATCGATGCTCTCCCCGTCGCGGCTCTCTCGCCGCCCTGTGCATCGTCGCTGCTCTCCTTGTCTCGCCGCCCTCGCCGCTCTCACCGTCCTTTGCCCCGTCGCCGCCCTAACTCGACGCCGTCGCCGCTCGTCGCCATTGCCGCTTTCCCCATCATTGTTGCCGTTCTCCCCGTTGTCGCTCACCTCGTCGCGCCGCTCTCCTCATCAAGCCGCGGTGAGCTCCCCGACGATCGGTTTAGTTGTTTTATGTTTTAGTTAATTTAGTTTTTTATGTTTTAGTTAATTTAGTTGTTTTAGTTGTTTTAGTTGTTTAGTTTTTTTATGTTTTATTTGTATTAGTTAATTAAGTGTTCATATTGTTTTACTTAGTTTAGTTGTTTTTATGTTTTAGTTGTTTTAGTTGTTTAGTTGTTTTATCGGTGACGCGATATCGAGGAGTCCTTGACGATCGTCAGTGAGGGAGAGTCCCCGATGATCGACCATGAGGGATTCAGAGTCCCCGACAATATCGACGATTTTATATTAGGCAAATATATGATGTTTAAATGTTTAAATGATTACTTCAATAGGTAGCCATTGATTCGACGATGCCTGGCCAGCATCCTTGTCGTCGACTCGGTGGCAACCACCTGCTTGAGAGGAGCCATGTCCGGGCCTGGGCTCTGCTCGGCTGGCACTAGGAGGTGCTGCTTTCTGGGGCACCCAGCTTGTTGAGGAATCAGGGTCCCATCATCGACCCGGAGGTTCTTTGGTGGCAGTCGCGTGGACCATTTTCGGTGTAGTGGGAGCCGACCCTCGCAAAGCCGGTATGTCGCCGTGTCAGGGAGGAGGACGAGCATGTCCGAAGCTACATGGATGTGTTGGACGCTAGGTTCTCCAATACCTGGCAGGTTCTTCAGGGATCTCACCTGAGCTATGATCCTGTCATAGTTCCTTCTCTTTGGGTGTCCACCGCCTGCGCCGCTAGATGTCAACTACATATTTATTAGTGATATTATATAATAATGTTTGAGATGTATTAGTGATAATATTCGATGATGTATTAGTGATACTATTCGATAATGTATTAGTAATATTATATGATCATATTGTTGCATTAATTAATGCCTTGTATTGATTTCCATATCTCATCTTTGTATATTGCCATGTCGTAGTATTTGCGGAAACTTTGGATCATAGAGACATAGAACAAGAAGACTTGTTGGGGGATATAATCCGCGTCACGTATAATCACTTGGCGTATCTCAACGACACCGATGGTCAGGAAGGAGAGGACGGCTCCAGTGATCCAACAATGGAGGAGGCAAGAGATAATGACGGCTCTGGTGACCGAATGGCGGAGGAAGGAGATCATGATCACGACTTTGGTGACCGAATAGCGGAGGAAAGAGATCATGATCACGGCTCTAGTTATCGAACGGAGGAGGGATCCTCAACTGTTACAAAGTCCAGCAAGGTAAGGAGACAAGGCCCGAAGAAAAGGTTGCGCCAGGATGAAAAGTACACGATCACAAAAGTCGCAAACGATGGCCAACCGATTGCTCCCAAGCTGACCAAGGACACATTTGTACATCCGTGTGGAGTTGTTGTTAGGGACTACGTCTCAATCAACACCCAGCAATGGAATAAGAATAATAAGGACCCCGAAGTTTCTTATGTCCAGGATAGACTGAAAGATGATCTTTGGACCGAGTTGATGAGAAATTTCAGCCTACCGCAAGAGGAGGATCCGAATAAACCAGTTATAGAGCGAAAGGTCAAATCATGGGCTCTTAAGAAGATGGCATAACTATTCAGGAACTAGAAGAAAGAGTCGAACTCAAAGTTTGTCGAGAAAGATGAGACTCTGAAGTTCAAAGGTCGATATGAGAAGATAAGAGATCAATGGCTCAAATTTGTGGCCTACAAGAAATCGGAGAAGAGTAAGAAAATGTCACTGACAAACAAGAAAAATGCTGCAGTGAAGCAGTATCATCATCACACGGGGTCATGTGGCTACTACAAAGCCCAACCATTGTGGGACAAAGCTAAGCAAGACCTGCTTGCTAAGAATGTCCACCCAGAGACATTGCACTGGCTAGATCGTTCAAGGACTTGGTTCTTCGGGGTTGGGGGAACTTTGGACCCAGAAACAGGGAAGTGTGTCTGGACGAATGCTCAAGTTACAATACCCATCACAAAGCTTCAGGCAGCAATCAAGGCAGCGCATGAAGGGAATATTCATTCCCGACAGAGATAAGAACGAGCTCACAGAGGCCCTCGGGAATCCGGAACACCCTGGACGAACACGAGGTACATCAAGCTCCGTTCCATGGAACCATGGATTTCCCAACAGCGATGGTTATAGAAGCCGAGAGAGACAGAGGAAACTTGAAGCAAGCAAAATGCAGAAGCTCATGCAAGATTAGCAAAACTAGAGGAAATGGAGAGCGAGTGAGCTACCGGCCAACCATCTGAGCATCACGAAGATCCTTCCTTCGATTCCACCCCCACCATCTCAGCGGAGAAGCCGCGTGGCTTCCATGGAGCTCATTCAGCTTGATTTCATGGCTGCTTGCTACCCCGTGGATAGTATCACGGAGGCTCAACATTGCAAGCTAATGACAAGATGCCAGAACCTGACCTTCAAGGCGGCAGTCGGCTCTATTCTACCTCCTCGGGCTGAGGGAACTTTCCATTGTCATCCGATTCCACATGGCTATGCTGTTGTGACAGTGGATGAAATAATGGATGTGTATGAGGGGTTGGATCTTGACAACCCTACACATGAAGAGGATATTATTCTTCTCGAAAATGCTGAGAGGAGTACCTGTCTATGGAGAAAGGAGTACATCAAGCTTCCAAACTGGAAGCCTCAGCAGACTCAGCCTCCTCCGCAGCATCAAGGCACTTCGCCTCTGCCTCCTCCGGCTTGTGAGGCTACTCCTCCGCCGCAGCCTCCTCCTTCCCCTCCTCCGGTGCATGAGCCGACTCCGCCTCCTTTGGTGCATGAGGCCACTCCGGCCCCTCCTCCACCTCCTCCGGCGCATCAGGACACTAAGCCTCCTCCGGTGCGTCAGGCCACTCCACCTCCTCCTCCTCCTCCGGCGCGTTAGGCCACTCCGCATCCTCTGACGCATCGGTGCTACTTCTTGAGCTTGCGTTGGTTTTTCCCTTGAAGACGAAAGGGTGATGCAGCAAAGTAAAGATAAGTATTTCCCTCAGTTTGAGAACCAAGGTATTAATCCAGTAGGAGTATCAAGATGAGGCACTGATGACCCACAAGTATAGGGGATCTATCGTAGTCCTTTCGATAAGTAAGAGTGTCGAACCCAATGAGGAGCAAAAGGAAATGACAAGCAGTTTTCAGCAAGGTATTCTCTGCAAGCACTGAAATTGTCGGTAACAGATAGTTGTGTGATAAGATAATTTGTAACGGCTAGCAAGTAACAATAGTAACAAAGATGCAGCAATATGGCCCAATCCCTTTGGTAGCAAGGGAAAAGCCTGAACGAACTCTTATATAAAGTAAAGAGCTCCCGAGGACACATGGGAATTATTATCAAGCTAGCTTTCATCATGTTCATATGATTCGCGTTCGCTACTTTGATAGTTTGATATGTGGGTGGACCGGTGCTTGGGTGCTGTCCTTACTTGGAAAAACATCCCACTTATGATTAACCCCTCTCGCAAGCATCCGCAACTAAGAAAGAAGAAGTAAGACAAAGTCTAACCATAGCATTAAAGTAGTGGATCCAAATCAGCCCCTTACGAAGCAACGCATAAACTAGGGTTTAAGCTTCTGTCACTGTAGCAACCCATCATCTACTTATTACTTCCCAATGCCTTCCTCTAGGCCCAAATAATGGTGAAGTGTCATGTAGTCGACATTCACATCACACCACTAGAGGAGAGACAACATACAACGCATCAAAATATCGAAGGAATACCAAATTCACATGATTACTAGTAGCAAGACTTATCCCATGTCCGCCGGAACAAACATAACTACTCACAAAGCATAATTATGTTCATGATCAGAGAGGTATTGAATACCATTAAGGATCTGAACATATGATCTTACACCAAATAAACCAACTAGCATCAACTACAAGAAGTAATTAACACTACTAGCAATCTTAGAAGTACCAATCGGAGTCGTGAGACGGAGACTGGATACAAGAGATGAACCAGGGTTTGGAGATGAGATGGTGCTGATGAAGATGTTGATGGAGATGAGTCCCCTCCGATGAGAGGAGTGTTGGTGATGACGATGGCGACGATTTCCCTCTCCAGGAGAGAAGTTTCCCCGGCAGGACAGCCCTGCCGGAGCTCTAGATTGGTTCTGCTCAAGTTTCGCCTCGTGGCGGCAGCGTCTCTTCACGAAAGCTCCTTCTTGATTTTTTTTCTGTGATGAAACCCTTCATATAGGAGAAGATGGGAGCCAGAGGGGCTTAAGGGGGCCCACGAGCCCCCAAGCGCGCCTAGGGGGGTGGGGCGCACCTAGCAGGCTCGTGGCCTCCTGGTGGCTCCCCTCTAGTATTTCTTCCGCCCAGTATTTTTTATATATTCCAAAATAATTCCTCGCTGATTTTCACGGCTTTTGGAGTTGTGCGGAATAGGCATCTCAAACTTCCTCCTTTTCCAGCCCAGAATTCCAGCTGTCGGCATTCTCCCTCTTCATGTAAACCTTGTAAAATAAGAGAGAAAAAGCATAAGAATTGTACCATAATGTGTAATAACAACTCATAATGCGATAAATATCAATATAAAAACATGATGCAAAATGGACGTATCAATTCCCCCAAGCTTAGACCTCGCTTGTCCTCAAGCGGAAGCCGAGATCGATAAATATGCCCACATGTTTAGAGATAGAGGTGTCGATAAAACAAAATACGGATATGCAGGCATCATGATCATATTTAGAACAGCAATATCGTCATATAATCCCTTATGCCAAAGTGACAGTTCATTCACAATGTAAAGGATGCATCAAGAACCTTATTGAGAATTAACAACTAGTAGTCTTTAGTCATTATAGCAATTGCAATTTATCATAACATCGGAAAGAGTCAAATAAGATCTTGTAAAGCCAATCCACATACTCAATCATCTTTTAGTCTTCTACAATTGCTAAAACTCACGCGGTACTCATGAGATCAAAGTTTTAGTTGGACATAGAGAAAGATAGGGGCTTATAGTTTTTCCTCCCAACTATTTACCTCAAGGGTAATGTCAATAATAATAGTTCATGATTACTTACTTCCAAGTTCATATATGAATATAGATCTTTGCCTAGCACATGACGCTTGCCAGAATAATGGCGAAATAAGGAATTGGTGTTGATCACCATGACTCTTTTAAAGATAAAAAGTAAAGGTACAAGATAGGCCCTTCACAGAGGGAAGCAGAGGTTGACATGCACTTTTGTCGTTTGGATGTGTGATCTCTTAGTGTGATGGAACGTCACTTTATATTGCCTCCTGTGATAAAGAACTTTATTATGCAGTCTGTCGCTTTTATGTCTTCCTCATCACAGGTTCGTACAAAGATTATTTTCCACACACTAATAGATCATACATATTTAGGGAGCAATTTCTTATTGCTTGCACCGATGACAACTTACTTGAAGATCTTATTCAATCCATAGGTAGGTATGGTGGACTCTCATGGCAAAACTAGGTTGAGGGTTTTATGGATGCACAAGTAGTATATCTACTTAGTGCGGAAGTTTTGTCTAATATGATGTGGAAGCAAGCGTCACATGCTAAAGCATCTATAATCACATAACATTGTTCGGAACCAAGCAAACATAATTCATTATGTTGTCTTCCTTGTCCAACTTCTACTTCTTAGCATGTAATAGTTTAATGAGTGTTCACAATCATAGACGGTGTCGAAGATGATATATTTATATGTGAGTCTCTCTTTCTTTATTACATCCTATTAATTGCAACAATGACCAAGGTCTACATTTGTCTACCCACAACAAGTTTCAGTCAACATTCTTTTTATATGTGAAGTCATCACTTCCTATAATATCATCACATGATCTTTCATGCTTTTGTTCTTTTATTATTATTTTCTTTAGATCATGGAAAGGAGCAAAGCCCGTAACTAATACACTATTTATTATATAACTCACGAACTTTATTACATTGGGGGTAACACAAAGAAAAAATCAAGCCTAGATCATACTAAGAACTTTATTCTACTAGATAAAGACATTACCAAAAGGATCGGACTGAGATAAAGGTAAAGGCAAAAGATATGATGGTGATACGATACCGGGGCAACTCTCCCAAGCTTGGCACAAGCCAAGGGGAGTGCACATACCCTTGTGTTTAATTATCTTCCTTCGGAGGTGATGGTGGTGGAGTTGGGGCAGAATGCTCAAGCTTGTTTAGTTTCCTTTTTAGCACAAAGTTCTGCTCTTTTAGATCGTTAACTTCCTCTTCAAGCCTCAACACCCTTTGACAAAATTATTGCTTACTCTCCTGCAAAAGACGAGAAGGGGTAAACAAATTAGGCTTCTTCCTTGAGTTAGGGAGACTCGACTTCTTGAACTCCACATGCATGTCCCCAGGTTGGGGTAGAGGAACTTCCTCTTTGTTGAAACTTGTTCCTTCCTTCCCCTTAGGATCATAATCTCCTTCCTCATCTGTGGTCCACCTAGAAGGATCTAAATCTTCGTAGACCTTGGGGTTAGCAAGGTAATCAGCCACATAGCTCTCCCCCTCTAAATCTTGAGAGGACATCTTTGCTCTAAATCTGCTGCAGAAACAGGCTCGAAACGAAAACAGAGGATATTTGCGTGATACGAGGGTCAGACCTTTCGGGAGATTATATAATGAATTTTTACCGACCATAAGGAGCATTCCACAAGAAAACGGAGTCCTGGAGGCACACGAGGTGCTCACGAGCCCCCCCAGGCACGCCCAGGGGGTAGGGGCGCGCCTGGCAGGCTCATCGCCTCCTCGTGTGCTTTCCGGACTACCTTAATTTTTTGTATTTTTCTAAATGTTCCAAAACGGAGAAAATTGCTATTTGAAAAGTTTTGGAGTCGGTTTGTTTACCGTATCACATACCTCTTCATTTTCGGAGTCTGAAACAGGCTGGTAAACATCCCTTATGTACTCCCCCGGGGTTATGGTATTAATTATATTGCTTTCTACATTTATGGAAGTACCTGAGATATAATGCTTGATTCTTTGCCCATTCACAACTCTCGGAAAAGTGCCTTCCGCATTGTTGATTTTGATGGCACCGGAACGATATACTTCCTCGACAATGTAAGGACCTTCCCTTTAGAGAGAATTTTGCCTGCAAAAAATCTTAAACGAGAATTGTATAGCAAGACATAATCACCTACATTGAACTCACGTTTTTGAATCCTTTTATCATGCCACCTCTTGACTTTCTCTTTAAACAACTTGGCATTTTCATATGCCTGAGTTCTCCATTCATCAAGTGAGCTAATATCAAATAACCTCTTCTCACCAGGAAGTTTGAAATCAAAGTTGAGCTCTTTGATTGCCCAATAAGCCTTATGCTCTAGCTCAAGAGGTAAATGACATGCTTTACGTAAACCATTTTATACGGAGACATGCCCACGGGATTCTTATAAGCAGTTCTATAAGCCCACAGTGCATCATCAAGTTTCTTAGACCAATTCTTTCTAGACCTAATAACAGTCTTTTGCAAAATTAATTTAATTTCTCTATTACTTAACTCTACTTGACAACTATACTGAGGATGATAAGGAGATGCAATTCTATGGTTGACATCATACTTAGCAAGCATTTTATGGAAAGCATCATGAATAAAATATGAACCACCATCAGTCATTAAATATCTAGGGACTCCAAATCTAGGGAAAATAACTTCTTTAAGCATCTTAATAGAGGTGTTATGATCAGCACTACTAGTTGGAGTAGCTTCTACCCACTTAGTAACGTAATCAACATCAACTAAAATATGGGTATACCCATTGGACTTTGGAAAAGGTCCCATATAATCAAAACCCCAAACATCAAACGGTTCAATAACAAGTGAATAATTCATAGGCATTTCTTGACGTTTACTAATATTACCTATTCTTTGACATTCATCACAAGACAAGACAAACTTACGGGCATCCTTAAAGAGAGTAGGCCAATAAAAATTGGATTTCAATACCTTGTGTGCAGTTCTATCTCTAGCATGGTGTGCTCCGTAAGCCTCGGAGTGGCACTTCTGTAGGATCTGTCCCTGTTCATGCCCAGGTACACAACGTCTAATAACACCATCTACTCCTTCTTTATAAAGGTGAGGACCACCCCAAAAGTAATGTCTCAAATCATAAAAGAACTTTTTCTTTTGTTGGTACGTGAAACTAGGTGGTATATATTTAGCAACAATGTAATTAGCATAATAAGCATACCAAGGTGTACTACGTGAAGCATTGGTGACATTCAATTGTTCATGGAGAAAGCTATCATCAATAGGTTGTGGGTCATCAAGGACATTTGCTAACCTAGACAAGTTATCTGCTACGGGGTTCTCAGCACCCTTCCTATCGACAATATGCAAATCAAATTCTTGTAGCGAGAGAACCCATCTAATAAGTCTAGGTTTAGCATCCTTCTTTTCCATGAGATATTTAATAGCAGCATGATCAGTGTGAATGGTAACTTTAGAATCAACAATATATGATCTGAACTTATCACATGCAAACACAACAGCTAAAAATTCTTTTTCAGTAGTAGCATAATTTCTTTGGGCAATGTCTAGAGTTTTACTAGAATAATGAATAACATTTAATTTCTTATCAACTATTTGTCCTAGGACAGCACCAATAGCATAATCACTAGCATCACACATAATTTCAAAAGGTAGGTTCCAGTCAGGTGGTTGAACAATAGGTGCAGTCATCAAGGCCTTCTTGAATATTTCGAATGCTTCTTCACAATCATCATTAAAAACAAACGTAATATCATTTTGCAAGAGATTAGTAAGAGGCCTAGAAATCTTAGAGAAGTCTTTAATAAACCTTCTATAGAAACCTGCATGACCAAGGAAACTTCTTATACCTTTAATGTCTTTGGGGCATGGCATCTTCTCAATAGCATCAACTTTAGCCTAATCAACTTTAATACCTCTTTCGGAAATTTTATGTCCCAAGACAATGCCTTCATTAAGCATAAAGTAGCACTTCTCCCAATTCAAGACAAGGTTAGTATATTTACATCTCTGCAAAACTCGATCAAGGTTGCTCAAGCAATCATCAAAAGAAGATTCGTAAACGGAGAAATCATCCATGAAAACCTCAACAATCTTTTCACAAAAGTCAGAGAATATAGCCATCATACATCTTTGAAAGGTAGCAGGTGCATTACATAAACCAAAAGGCATACGTCTATAAGCAAAGGTACCGAAAGGGCAAGTAAAAGTGGTTTTCTCCTGATCAGATTGTGCAACAGGTATTTGGGAGAAACCAGAATAACCATCTAGAAAGCAAAAGTGTGTATGTTTAGACAATCTTTCTAGCATTTGATCAATAAAAGGTAGAGGGTAATGATCTTTCTTAGTAGTTTTATTTAATTTCCTAAAACCGATTACCATCCAATAGCCAGTATCAATTCTTTGTGGGGTCAATTCATCTTTATCATTAGGAACAACGGTAATACCTCCCTTCTTAGGGACACAATGCACCGGACTTACCCAATCACTATGAGCAACAGGGTAAATAATACCTGCTTCCAGGAGCTTTAGTATTACTTTCCTTACCACCTCTTTCATCTTAGGATTCAGTCTTCATTGGGGATCGACAACAGGTTTGGAATCAGGATCAGTTTTAATTTTATGCTGGCATAGAGTGGGACTAATGCCTTTAAGATCATCAAGAGTATATCCAATAGCAGCACGGTGCTTCCTTGGAGTTTTCAATAATTTCTTTTCTTCATGCTCTGAAAGGTTAGCACTAATAATAACAGGATATATCTCTTTTTCATCAAGATAAGCATACTTAAGAGTATCAGGTAATTGTTTAATCTCAAACACAGGATCACCCTTGGATGGAGGTGGATCTCCAAGTAATTCAACAGGCAAATTATTCTTAAGGATAGGACATTGTTCAAAGATAACTCTATCTATATCATTCCTTTCATCCATATGCATATCATTTTCATGTTCAAGCAAGTATTGCTCCAAAGGATTAGTAGGAGGCACAACAATAGAAGTAAGAGCAATAATTTCATCCTTACTAGACAATTCTTTTTCATGAGGTTGTCTACCAAACTTAGAAAAATTAAATTCATGTGACACACCTCCAAAGCCAACAGTAACAGTTTGTTTATCACAATCAATTTGAGCATTAACAGTATTGAGGAATGGTCTGCCAAATATGGTGGGACAAAAGCTATCTTGTGTGGTAGAAAGAACGAGAAAATCAGTAGGATACTTAGTTTTACCACACAAGACTTCAACATCTGTGATAATTCCCACAGGGCAGATAGTATCTCTATTAGTAAGTTTAATAGTAACATCAATAAATTCCATCTCGACAGGTGCAATCTCATCTTTAATTTCATTATATAAAGATTGAGGTATTGCACTAACACTAGCACCCATGTCACATAAACCATAATAACAATGATCTCCTATCTTAACAGAAACAACAGGCATGCCAACTACAGGTTTATGTTTGTCTCTAGTATGAGGTTTAGCAATTCTAGCAGAAGCTTCACAGAATTGAATAACATGTCCATCAACATTATTGGCCAAGAGATCTTTAATAATAGCAATACTAGGTTCAACTTTGATTTGCTCAGGGGGTGTAGGTGTTCTAATGTATCCCTTATGTATCATAGTTGAAACTTTAGCATGATCCTTTATTCTAATAGGGAAAGGTGGTTTCTCAATGTAAGAAGTAGGAACAATAGAATCATTATAAGCAATAACTTTCTCTTCAACTGAAACGGGTTTAGCTACATTAACTTCTATGGGAGGATGATATTTAAACCACTTCTATTTAGGGAGATTAATATGAGTAGCAAATGATTCACATAAAGAAGCTACTATCTCAGAGTCAAGTCCATGTTTAGCGCTAAAATCACGAAAAGTATTTGTTTGTACGAAGGATTTAACGCAATCGAACTTAAGATTCATACCTGACTCCTTACCTTCATCAAACTCCCAATCCTCATAATTGCGTTTAATTCATTCCAATAAATCCCATATGAAGTCAATATTTCTCTTCATAAAAGAACCGTAACAAGAAGTGTCAAGCATGGTGCGATTGTCATGAGAAAGCCGAGCATAAAAGTTCATAATAATAATCTCTCTAGGGAGCTCATGGTTGGGGCACGAATATAACATTGACTTAATCCTCCCCAAGCTTGAGCAATACTTTCTCTATCACGAGGCCAAAAATTATAGATATAATTCCGATCATGATGTACCAAATGCATAGGATAAAACTTTTGATGAAATTCCAATTTCAACCGGTTGGAATTCCATGATCTAGTATCATCACATAGCCTATACCATGTCAATGCTTTATCCCTAAAAGATAAGGGAAATACCTTCTTCTTGACCTCATCCTCGGGCAAACCTGCAAGCTTAAATAAACCACAAACTTCATCTACATAGATTAGATGCAAGTCGGGATGTGATGTTCCATCTCCTGTAAAAGGATTAGCCAACAGTTTCTCTAGCATACCCGAAGGAATCTCATAATAAATATTTTAAGTAGGTGCAGTAGGTTGAGTAGCAACTCTTTGTGCTTCCAGTCGAGGTGAAGATACCCCGAACAAGCCCCTCAAAGGATTAGTTTCCATAGTGACAAGTGACAATAAAGTTCAGCACACTATATATATGTTTCCTTACAAAATTCCACTTACCAAAGGCGCTTCACTCCCCGGAAACGGCGCCAGAAAAGAGTCTTGATGACCCACAAGTATAGGGGATCTATCGTAGTCCTTTCGATAAGTAAGAGTGTCAAACCCAATGAGGAGCAGAAGGAAATGACAAGCGGTTTTCAACAAGGTATTCTCTGCAAGCACTGAAATTGTCGGTAACAGATAGTTGTGTGATAAGATAATTTGTAATGGGTAGCAAGTAACAATAGTAACAAATATGCAGCAATATAGCCCAATCCCTTTTGTAGCAAGGGACAAGCCTGAACGAACTCTTATATAAAGTAAAGTGCTTCCGAGGACACATGGGAATTATTGTCAAGCTAGCTTTCATCATGTTCATATGTTTCGCGTTCGCTACTTTGATAGTTTGATATGTGGGTGGACCGGTGCTTGGGTGTTGTCATTACTTGTAAAAACATCCCACTTATTATTAACCCCTCTCGCAAGAATCCGCAACTGCGAATTAAGAATTAAGACAAAGTCTAACCATAGCATTAAACTACGTGGATCCAAATCAGCCCCTTACGAAGCAACGCATAAACTAGGGTTTAAGCTTCTGTCCCTCTAGCAACCCATCATCTACTTATTACTTCCCAGTGCCTTCCTCTAGGCCCAAATAAAGGTGAAGTGTCATGTAGTCGACATTCACATAACACCACTATAGGAGAGACAACATACAACGCATCAAAATATCGAACGTATACCAAATTCACATGACTACTAGTAGCAAGACTTATCCCATGTCCTCAGGAACAAACGTAACTACTCACAAAGCATAATTATGTTCATGATCAGAGAGGTATTGAATATCATTAAGGATCTGAACATATGATCTTCCACCAAATAAACCAACTAGCATCAACTACAAGAAGTAATTAACACTACTAGCAACCTTACAAGTACCAATCGGAGTCGCGAGACGGAGATTGGATACAAGAGATGAACTAGGGTTTGGAGATGTGATGGTGCTGATGAAGATGTTGATGGATATGAGTCCCCTCCGATGAGAGGAGTGTTGGTGACGATGATGGCGACGATTTCCCTCTTCGGGAGAGAAGTTTCCCCGGCAGGACAGCCCTACGGGAGCTCTAGATTGGTTCTGCTCAAGTTCCGCCTCGTGGCGGCGGCGTCTCTTCACGAAAGCTCCTTCTTGATTTTTTCTGTGACCAAACCCTTCATATAGGAGAAGATGGGAGTCAGATGGGCTTCAGGGGGGCCACGAGCCCCCAGGCGCGCCTAGGGAGTGGGGCGCGCCTGGCAGGCTCATGGCCTCCTGGTGGCTCCCCTCTGGTACTTCTTCCACCCAGTATTTTTTATATATTCCAAAATAATTCCTCGCTGATTTTCACGGCTTTTGGAGTTGTGCAGAATAGACATCTCAAACTTGCTCCTTTTCCAGCCTAGAATTCTAGTTGCCGGCATTCTCCCTCTTCATGTAAACCTTGAAAATAAGAGAGAAAAGTCATAAGAATTGTACCATAATGTGTAATAACAACTCATGATACGATAAATATCAATATAAAAACATCATGCAAAATGGACGTATCAGGCACCAAGGCACCTGCATAAAAACAAACAAACTTGCACCCAACGCGATAAAGGGGTTGTCACTCCCTTTGCGATTACTTGCAAGGTGAGATCTGATAGTGATAATAGGTAAATATAAATAAATAAATAAAAGTGCAGCAAGGTATTTTTGGTATTTTTGTATGTAGATCTGAATATATAATGTTGAAAATAGACCCGGGGGCCATAGTGTTCACTAGAGGCATCTCTCATGATAGCAAGTATTACAGTGGGTGAACAAATTACTGTCAAGCAATTGATAGAATCGCGCAAAGTCATGACGATATCTAAGGCAATGATCATACATATAGGCATCATGACCGAGACAAGTAGACCGATACTTTTTGCATCTACTACTATTACTCCACACATCGACCGCTATCCAGCATGCATCTAGTGTATTAAGTTCATAACAAACAGAGTAACGCCTTAAGCAAGATGACATGATGTATAGGGATAACTTCATGCAATATGATATAAACCCCATCTTTTTACACTTGATGGCAACAACACGATGCGTGCCTCTCTACCCCTTTATCACTAGGTGAGGACACCGCACGGTATGAACCCAAAACCAAGCACTTCTCCCATTTCAAGAATCATAGATCAAGTTGGCCAAACGAAACCAATAACTCGAAGAGACTTACAAGGATACGAAATCATGCATATAAGAAATCATAGGAGACTCAAATAATATTCATAGATAATCTGATCATAAATCCACAATTCATCGGATCTCGACAAACACACCGCAAAAGAAAGTTACATCGGATAGATCTCCATGAAGATGATGGAGAAATTTGTATTGAAGATCCAAGAGAGAGAAGAAGCCATCTAGCTACTAGCTATGGACCCAAAGGTCTATGGTGAACTACTCACGCATCATCGGAGAGGCAATAGTGTTGATGAAGAAGCCCTCCGTGTTCGAATCCCCCTCCGGCAAGGCACCAGAACGGTCCCCAGATGGGATCTCGCGGAAACATAAGCTTGCGGCAGCGGAAAAAGTATTTTTGTGGCTCTCTCTGTTGGTTTAGTGATTTTAGGGAATTTATAGGCAAAAGAGGTAGGGCAAAGGAGGCACGGGGGTCCCACAAGCCTGCTATGCGCCCCCCTTGGGGCGCGCCTAGGGGGCTCGTGGCCTCCTCCGTGGCCCTCTGCCTTGGTTATCAAGTCTTCTGGATCCCTTCTGTTATGGAAAAATCATCCCGAAGGTTTTATTCCGTTTGGACTTCGTTTAATATTCTTATCTAAAAAAGTTCAAAAACACGGGAAAAAAATTGGCACTAGGCACCGAGTTAATAAGTTAGTCCCCAAAATGATACAAAATAGCATATAAATGCATATAAGACATCCCAAGTTGATAATATAATAGCATGGAACAATCAAAAATTATAGATACGTTGGAGACGTATCAAGCATCCCCAAGCTTAACTCCTGCTCATCCTCGAGTAGGGAAGTGATAAAGACCGAATTTTTGATGTGGAATGCTACCTAACATATTTGTTCTTTGTAACTTCTTTATTGTGACATGAATGTTCAGATCCATAAGATTCAAAACAATAGTTTAATATTGACATGGAAACAGTAATACTTCAAGCATACTAGCAAAGTAATCATGAACTTTTGAAATAACAAGGCCAAAGAAAGTTATCCCTACAAAATCATATAGTCTGGCTATGCTCCATCATCCCCACACAACGAATTTAAATCATGCACAACCCCGGTATTGTCCAAGTAATTGTATTCGCACTCTTACTTTCTCAACATTTTTCAACTCTCACGCAATACATGAGCGTGAGCCATGAATATAGCACTATAGGTGGAATAGAGTGTGGTGGAGGTTGTGAGGCAAAAAGGAGGAGATGGTCACATCGACTCGGCGTATCAATGGGCTATGGAGATGCCCATCAATAGATATCAATGTGAATGAGTCGGGATTGCCATGCAACGGATGCACTAGAGCTATAAGTGTATGAAAGCTCAAAAATAAAAACTAGTCAGTGTGCACCCAACTTGCTTGCTCATGAAGACCTAGGGCAATTTTGAGGAAGCCCATCATTGGAATATACAAGCCAAGTTATATCATGAAAATCCCACTAGCATATGAAAGTGACAAAACAAGAGACTCTCTATCATGAAGAACATGGTGCTATTTTGAAGCACAAGTGTGGAAAAAGATAGTAGCATTGTCCCTTCTCTCTTTTTCTCTCATTCATTTTTTTGTTTGGGCTCTTTGGCCTCTTTTTTCATTTTTTTTCTTTTCTATTTTTTTGGTGGTCATCTTTGGCCTCTTTTTTTTATTTGGGCTTCGCTGGCCTCTTTTATTATTTCCTCACATGGGACAATGCTCTAACAATAATGACTCTATATGAAATGCCTCCGGCAGTGTACCGGGATGTGCAATGATCTAGCTTAGCATATGATGTTGAAACATCTCGCTAGCTATCTTACGATCATGCAATGGCAATATGAAAGTGATGTAACATGTCATGAGACGGAACAGTGGAAGTTGCATGGCAATATATCTCGGAATGGCTATGGAAATGCCAAAATAGGTAGGTATGGTGGCTGTTTTCAGGAAGGTATATGGTGGGTTCGTGCACCGGCGAAAGTTGCGCGGCACTAGAGAGGCTAGCAATGGTGGAAGGTGAGAGTGCATCTATACCATGGACTCACATTAGTCATGAAGAACTCATATACTTATTGCGAAAGTTTTATTAGTAATCGAAACAAAGTGCTAAACGCATACTCCTAGGGGAAGGGTTGGTAGGAGTTAACCATCGGGCGATCCCGACCGCCAACAAAGGATGACAATCAATAAATCAATTATGCTCCGACTTCCTAACATAGCGATTCACCACACGTGCATGCTACGGTAATCACTAACCTCAACACAAGTATTTCTAGATTCACAACACCCTACTAACATAACTCTAATATTACCATATCCATATCTCAAAACTAATTGTGAGGAATCAAACTTCTCTTACTAATCCATGCACTTGAATATGAAAGTTTTTATCATATCCTCTTTGGATGCCTACCATATTTAGGACTAATTTCATAACACACGCCAATTACCAAGTTACTTAGAGAGAGCACTCTCAAAATGATATAAGTGAAGATCGAGAGTTTTTATTTCTACAAAATATGACACCGCCGTGCTCTACAAATATTTAAGTGAAGCACTAGAGAAAAATTAATTAGCTCAAAATATATAAGTGAATCTCATGGGAGAAAAATTATCTAGCTCAAAAGATATAAGTGAAGATCATGGGAGCAAAATTACCAAGCTCAAAAGATATAAGTGAAGCACATGTGAGCTAAATTGCCTAACTCAAAAGATATAAGTGAAGCTCATTGAGTATTCTAACAAATTCACGATGAATGCATGTCCCTCTAAAAAGGTGTGCAGCAAGGATGATTGTGATAAAACAAAATGCAAAGACTCCTATAATACACGATACTCCAAGCAAAACACATATCATGTGGTAAATAAAAATATAGCTCCAAGTAACATTACCGATGGATTAAAGACGAAAGAGGGGATGCCTTCCCGGGGCATCCCCAAGCTTAGTCTTTATGGTGTCCTTGAATTTGTCTTGGGATGACTTGGGCATCGCCAAGCTTAGGCTCTTGCCACTCTTTATTCCATTGTCCATAAGAACATCACCCAAAACTTGAAAACTTCACAACACAAAACTTAAACAGAAACTCGTGATAGCATTAGCATAAGAAAACAAACCAACAACTTTTTAGGTACTGTAGTAAACTTAACTTCCATTTAGATTGATTTTATATTACTGTATTCTCACTTTTCCATGGCTCGTACCCCCCGATACTAACCATAGTTTCATCAAAATAAGCAATCAACACAACAAAAACATAATCTGTCAAAAACAGAACAGTCTGTAGCAATCTGTATATTTCATATACCTATGCTGACCCAAAAATTCTGAAACAATTATACAAATTAGGGAAATTTGCATATAAATCAGAATCAAAAAGAATCAACTCAAAATCACTTTATGGATAGGAAATTAAAATAATTTCGTGAGCACAAAGTTTCTGTCTTTTTTCAGCATGATTAAACAACTATCACCAAAACTAATCATAAAGGTTCTACTTGCCACAAACACTAATTAAAACATAAAAAAACAATAATAACATAATCATGATGGTGTGGACTCAACAAAACAGAAAGTCAAAAAGCAAAAATAAATCTATTCATTGGGTTGCCTCCCAACAAGCTCTATCGCTTAACGCCCTTAGCTAGGCGTAAGGCAATAGAATCAAGTCTTGTCATCTTTAGTGCTCAAACCGTAACTCTCATAATGGATTCATAAGGAAATTTTATTTTCTTTCTAGGAAAGTGTTCCATGCCCTTCTTTAATGGAAGTTGAAATTTAATATTCCCTTCCTTGATATCAATAACAGCACCAATAGTCCTAAGGAAAGGTCTACCAAGAATAATGGGACATGTCGGATTACAATCAATATCAAGAACAATGAAATCAATGGGCACATAGTTCCTATTTGCAATAATAATAACATCAATGATCCTTACCATAGGTTTCTTAATAGTAGAATCCGCAAGATGCAAATTAAGAGAGCACTCATCAATCTCATTGAAACCTAGAACATCACATAAATTTTTTGGAATTGTGGAAACACTAGCACCCAAATCACACAAAGCATGGCATTCATAATTTTTAATCTTGATTTTTATAGTAGGTTACCACTCATCATGAAGTTTTCTAGGAATAGATATTTCCAACTCAAGTTTCTCTTCAAGAGATTTCATCATAGCATCAACGATATGTTTGGTAAAAGCCTTATTTTGGCTATAAGCATGTGGAGAGTTTAGCATGGATTGCATCAAGGAAATACATTCAATCAAAGAGTAACTATCATAATTAAATTCCTTGAAATACAAAGTAGTAATTTTATCACTATTCAAAGTTTTGATATCCTCTACTCCACTTTTAGTATTTTTAGCATCAAGATAAATAGACTCTTAATCATTGGGGCGTTTCTCAACCAAAGTGGATTCACATCCAGACCCATCATAATTAAGATTGACATTAGAAAACAAGGATTCAATAGGAGTCACACCAAGCACTTTAAGATCTTTGTGATTCTCATCACAAGAACACGCCTTTTTGAGCCATTCATGTCTAGCACGAATTTGGGCGGTTCTTCCTTTACTCTAATTAATAGAAACACGCATAGATTTCAAAGTTTCATCCATATTAATCTTGGGAGGAACACATCTTAATTTCAAAGCATCAATATCAAGAGACATTCTATCAACAGTCCTAGCCAACTCATCAATTTTAAGCAGTTTTTCTTCTATGGAAGCATTGAAAATCTTTTGCGAATTAATAAACTCCTTAATATTACTCTCAAGATAAGAGGGTATTTTATTATAATTTCCATGAGCATTGTTGTAGGAATTGCCAAAATTATTAGAGGGATTACTAGGAAAAGGCCTAGGATTAAAGTTACCTCTATAAGCATCGTTGTTTCCAAAATTATTCCTAGACACAAAATTAACATCCAAATTTTCATTGCTATTATCAATAGAGGAAGATAAAGGAATATCATTTGGATCCATAGAGGCACTTTTACTAGCAAACAACTTCATTAACTCATCCATCTTAGCACTCAAAGAGTTAATTTCTTCTATAGCATGCACTTTTTTACTAGTAGGCGACCTTTCAGTGTCCCATTGAGAATAATTTGTCATGATATTATCTAAGAGTTTTGTAGCTTCTCCTAGTGTGATTTCCATAAAAGTTCCACCAGAGGCAGAATCCAAGATATTTCTAGAAGCAAAATTCAAACCAGCATAGAAAATTTGTATAATCATCCAAAGACTTAGGACATGAGCGGGACAATATCTAATCATCAATTTCATTCTCTCCTAAGATTGTGCAACATGTTCATGATCTAGTTGCTTAAAATTCATCATATCATTATGGAGAGAGATAATCTTAGCAGGTGGAAAATACTTGGAAATAAAGGCATCTTTGCACTTGTTCCATCAATCAATACTATTTTTGGGTAAAGATGAAAACCAAGTTTTTGCTCGATCTCGTAGTGAGAACGGAAATAGCTTCAATTTAATCATATCATTATCCATATCTTTCTTCTTTTGCATATCGCATAACTCAATAAAGGTATTAAGATGGGATGCGGCATCTTCACGGGGAAGGCCGGAAAATTGCTCTTTAATAACAAGATTCAACAAGGCAACATTAATTTCATATGAATCCACACTAGTGGTAGGAGCATTTGGAGTACTAATAAAATAATTGTTATTATTATTAGAGAAGTCACACAATTTAGTGTTTTCAGACATGGTGACTTAGCAAGCACACAAGCACACGAGAAAACAAAAAGCAAACGAAAGAAAAGGGGCGAACAAAAAAGGAAAATAAAGAAAGGCAAATATTTTTGTAAATTTTGTTTTAGAAGTGGGGGAGAGGAAAACGAGAGGTAAATGGAAAATAATGTAAATGCAAGAGATGAGTTTGCGATAGGTACTTGGTAGATATGCTTCACTTGAATATTCCCCGACAACGGCGCCAGAAATTCTTCCTGCTACTTCTTGAGCTTGCGTTGGTTTTTCCCTTGAAGAGGAAAGGGTGATGCAGCAAAGTATAGATAAGTATTTACCTTAGTTCGAGAACCAAGGTATCAATCTAGTAGGAGTATCAAGATGAGGCACCAAATCACCTGCGCAAAAACAAACAAAATTGCACCCAACGGGATAAAGGGGTTGTCAATCCATTTACGATTACTTGCAAGGTGAGATCTGATAGTGATAATAGGTAAATATAAATAAATAAATAAAAGTGCAGCAAGGTATTTTTGGTATTTTTGTATGTAGATCTGAATATATAATGTCTAAAATAGACCCGGGGGCCATAGTGTTCACTAGAGGCTTCTCTCATGATAGCAAGTATTACGGTGGGTGAACAAATTACTGTCAAGCAATTGATAGAATCGCGCAAAGTCATGACGATATCTAAGGCAATGATCATACATATAGGCATCACGTCCGAGACAAGTAGACCGATACTTTCTGCATCTACTACTATCACTCCACACATCGACCGCTATCCAGCATGCATCTAGTGTATTAAGTTCATAACCAACAGAGTAACGCCTTAAGCAAGATGACATGATGTAGAGAGATAAATCCATGCAATATGATATAAACCCCATCTTTTTACCCTTGATGGCAACGACACGATGCATGCCTCGCTACCCCTTCTGTCACTAGGTGAGGACACCGCACGGTATGAACCCAAAACCAAGCACTTCTCCCATTGCAAGAATTATAGATCAAGTTGGCCAAACGAAACCCATAACTCGAAGAGACTTACAAGGATACGAAATCATGCATATAAGAAATCAGAGGAGACTCAAATAATATTCATAGATAATCTGATCATAAATCCACAATTCATCGGATCTCGACAAACACACCGCAAAAGAAAGTTACATCGGATAGATCTCCATGAAGATCATGGAGAACTTTGTATTGAAGATCCAAGAGAGAGAATAAGACATCTAGCTACTAGCTATGGACCCGAAGGTCTGTGGTGAACTACTCACGCATCATCGGAGAGGCAATAGTGTTGATGAAGAAGCCCTCCGTATCTGAATCCCCCTCCGGCAGGGCACCAGAACGGTCCCCGGATGGGATCTCGCGGAAACAGAATCTTGCGGTGGCGGAAAAGTATTTTCGTGGCTCTCTCCATTGGTTTAGGGATTTTAGGGAATTTATAGGTGAAAGAAGTAGTGCAAAGGAGGCCCGGGGGGCCCACGAGCCTGTTAGCCGCCCCTCCCCCCTGGAGCGCGCCTAGGGGGCTCGTGGCCTCCTCCGTGGCCCTCTACCTTGCTTCTCAAGTCTTCTGGATCCCTTCTGTTATGGAACAAATCATCCCGCAGGTTTTATTCCGTTTGGACTCCGTTTAATATTCTTATCTGAAAAAGGTCAAAAACACGGAAAAAAACAGAAACTGGCACTAGGCACTGAGTTAATAAGTTAGTCCCAAAAATGATATAAAATAGCACATAAATGCATATAAAACATCCCAAGTTGATATTATAATAGCATGGAACAATCAAAAATTATAGATACGTTGGAGACGTATCAGTCAGCCATGAGGGAAGAGAGACGCAACCGCTTCGGTGGCTAGCAGTACAATAGGCGGGAACAAATTCAAATTTGGTCCAAGCCTCAAGCCTCTTCCAAAGTTACCATACGAGAGGACTGACAAAGAAAACGATGAAATCAGTAAAGCCGAAGTGAAGGCCCATTTTGCACGAAAACATCCACCTCCGAAGGAAACAGTAGATCCGGTGAAAGCGAAGCGCACTGTGGATGCCCTCAAGCGACCATCACCGCCTCTGTTACCATCAAATTATGACCGTTGTATTGTAAAGACATATAATGAAGCGCAATAGTTGGGAAGTACTTCCAGTGCTGCAAGAGTCAAAGAACGAAGAAGTGGAAAAACAATTCCCTAGATCGGGGAACAAGAGAAGCAATCGTGCCCCCCGTTCAAGGTGTCTAGCGATATCGCTAATCATCCGGTGCTACAGCCCGGTACCAATCCTGGTGATTACTTGGGGGATGATGTACATTATGAAACGGCTGAGGTAATAATACAAGAATTTAGATACGTGCATGGGAAGCCTCTCGTCAAACCTAATCATCCTCATCTAATAACGATGATGTACAAATTGCATGAGTGGTACGTAAAAACCTACAGGGAGTTTGGGAAAGACAGAATGTATGTCAGAATGAAAAAAAGAGCACGAATTCATTGGACTCGACCTGATGCCTATTGAATTTGTGGAGTTATTTCAGTTATACAATCAACAGGCCCTTGACAAACAAATCATTACTTGCTACTGTTTGTAAGTATTACTTATATAGTTAAGTCTCTAGCTCAGCTCATTCATTGCATGTATATATAATTATCCTCACTATATTATGCAGATTGAAGATCGTCGAATGTAAAAAAGCAGGAATCTTGAATGTTGGATTCATTAGCCCAGATGTTGTAAATGAATTTACGGTACGAAACAGAGTCAAAGATATTGAGAACTTGCTAAATTCGTTCCTTATACATCAAAACAAAAGGGAAATACTCTTTCCTGACAACTTCAAGTGAGTGTTACTGTCTTCTGCATATCCGGTTTCTCTTACTCAAGGTAAACTAATGTAATTGATGAGTTATATATGCATGCACGGTTACCACTTTATTCTGCTATCCATTAAGCTTGATGGGGCATTAGTAACTGTCTTAGACTCGAGACGTAAAGATCCCGAGGATTATGCGGACATGACTGCAATGCTCAAGAAGTAAGTTCAATCAATATCGGGACCATATAGACAACTTTCATTCATTTCCTGATTATGCGGACATGACCGCAATGCCCAAGAAGTAAGTTCAATCAATATCGGAACCATATCGGCAACTTTAATTCATTTCCTAATATCAAGCAATCATTTTCTTTTCCTGGCGGGGTTTGTAAAAAGTTCACCCGAAAGGTTCCCGGTCTAAACAAAGAGCTGCGATTTACACACCCCAAAGTAAGTAGTACTAGCTAGTTTTGTGCATCTCTAATTGATTCAAATTTTTACCAATATAACATTACCATGCTTGCTTATCAGTTTGATTGAACTTTATTCTCGTAAAGTGCTTGTACCAGGAATCCGGGACTGTTTTATGTGGATACTACGTATGCGAGTTCATTCGCCACTCAACCTGTGAGCGGGGCTTCTCTGACAAACAATTTCAAGTACGTAAATAATATTCACAATTTTTATTTTATATATTACCATCAATTGTGTTGAGTTTCAATCATATATATGCATGTATTGACCCCCTTCTTTAAATTAGATCTGGCAGATGCAGGATGAACTCCTACCACATGATTGCATACGAGGAATTCAATAGGAATTGGTGGGATTCTTTCTTGAGCATGTCATACCTAAATACGGAGAATACCATGTGGAATTGCGATTGGATCTTAGGTAGATGATGTTAGGGATTGCAAAAGATGTTATATTGTATATATGTAGTAGCGTCGGATAGATATATGAAAACTTGTTGTTCGACCAAGCACGGAGAAAGAGATGTCACTTCTCTCTATATAAGTTTAGTATGACGATCTTGTGTAATTAATGGTTTCCTTCATTTGCTTATTATCTAGCGTCGAGTTCTCTCTATATGTATAGTAGCTAGCGTCGAACAAACACGGAGACAGAGAGGTCACTTCTCTCTATTAGCTAGATAACACAATATGAAACCCCTAAATTAACCCTCCAAAATCCCTAAACCCCTTCCAAAAAAACCACAACGCCTGATGTGTGGTTGCCTTTTGGTCCCGGTTGGTGTTACCAAGCGGGACTAAACGAACTCTTGCATGGGCGCCCCGTAGCAGACACGTGGAGCCCCTTTGGTCCCGGTTCGTAAGCGAACCGGGACTAAAGGTTTTGGGTATGAGCCCCGCTTGTTTTGTCTCAATTCTAGAACTGGGACTAGTTCCCTGTTTTCTACTAGTGTTACTCATCTATGGCAATTTTTTGACACTATCTCTCAAAAGTCGACCAGTGTGAAGCAACTGAAAAGGCTATAGGAAGAGATCGTTGTCATACTAAATGAGCTAGAGATGTACTTTCCAATTGCGTTCTTCGATGTCATGGTGCATCTATGTGTCCACATGGTGGACAACATCATAGACCTAGGGCCGACAGTCCTACACAACATGACACTAATGCAGAATAGGCCTATAGTCATGGGTCATAAGGGCCTTTAGTGCTGGTTCTAGAACCGGCACTAAAAGGTGGGGACTAAAGCATACCCCCCATTAGTGCCGGTTCAACACGGCCCGGCACCAAAGGCCCTCCACATGGCACTCGATGGCGCCGTGGGATGGGGGACCTTTAGCCCCGATTGGTAACACCAACCGGGACTAAAAGTATTTAGTTTTTTTTTAGTTTTGTTTTTTTTCCTTTTAATTCTTTAGGGGATTATGAATTAATTGGTTATACGTTGTTATATCATTATGTTCATGATGAATTATTATATCATTGTGAGGAAGAAACATGGATTTTATTCATCCAAATGAATAAAAAGTGATCAAAAGTTGAATTAGTAGGACGACGATCCTACTAATTCAACTTTTGGTCACTTTTGATCCATCCAAATGAATCTAATCCGATTTCCTTCCCCCAATGATATAACAAATCATCATGATAATCATGATCATCATATTAATATAAAAAATCTTGCATCATATCATCACCAACAATACTATAGCTAATAATCATCATAGTCATTACCACGAACACTATTTAATCATCATTTTCGTCAATGAGACATCATATAACAAGTTGGTCACTAGTCATAATCACAACTCCTCCTCATCATCATCATCAACTCTAACACATTGTAGCACATAATAACACGTTGTACCTAGGACCTAGTCCTCTCTCATAGGACCTACTCTACCCTCTCTTAGGTACAATATCATAAAACAAGATAGGCCCTGACTCTCCATTATGGAGAATGGAGATCATCCTGTCTCCAATTCTTGGACTACGCACAATGTTGCTTCCAAGTAGCTCTCTACGATTGACCATACATTTTTAAAATCATTGATTGTCATGTCTTCATCGGTTTTAGAAATCTGGTATGGACAGGAGTGATGCATAGGCTGACCTGGCCGTGGTGGCCCTAAGCTCATAACAACAATGTGACCTCTCGGAAACATCAGATGAGGCACACTATCCTTCGGGATTTTCTGTTGAAAAACATAGTAATAACTTTGTAGTTAGCAATGTAGTTTAGTTTTAGAAGAATTTATGCAAAAGATGCACGGATGTCGTAATAGTAGAAAATCTTACCATGCAATCTCCATAGATATTACCGTAGTTCACCACGTGCACTAGTGGCACGTATTGACCATAATGTGGAGGAGTTTGATAATAGCTATTGTGATTCTCAAGATGATTAAGAAATGCGGTAAGATGATCTTTCTCCTTATAAGTTAATTCTGCTTCATCATTGTAGTAGTAGGTTCTGTCTAACATCTTCCGTACATTTTTTGAAGAATAAAAATAAGTTGTCAATGCAAATAAGTTGTCAACTATTTTAAAATAAACAATATAAATTACTTAATAAATATGGTTGAGAAACTCACATAATGGTAGAACTGGAGGCGTATGCATATCGACCCAGATGTCGATATTACCTTCAATTTCATCTTCCGGACGAATATCAAAGGTGATAGGCATATTAGGCTCAAATGCATAAGCCTTGCATAGTGCTCTCCAAATTTTGCATTCAAAATAGCAGTAGGTGTTTGCATTATACAATTTTATGGCAAAAGTATAACCATGCTCGGTCCTCAAGTGAACTATCTTTACCTTCATACATTTTTAGTATTCAAACCAATCTTATCCAAGACATAATTTCTTGCATGGCAGGGGATACGCTAGTAGAATAGTAAAAAATTAAAATTATAAGTTGAAGCAAAAGAAGCAGAAGTCATATTTAATTACGAAAAAAGACTTGTCATTGTGACTTACTGTATCCACTTTGAAGGTCTCATCCAGCATGATGCTGAAGCACCTACCATCAACTAGGAAAGGCTTGTCACACTTGCCGCTCTCATCTTCGTAGTATTCGCACATAGCGAATTCCCTTTCGTCGTCAGATATTTCCTATGTTCATAGTTGAAACATTTAAAATCGATCGAAGGAAACTACTCGAAAATTGATCAACACACAGATCACTATTACTCAATAAGCAATTGGTTGACTTTAGGTCTGTCAAGTCTTTCCTTCCTAAACTCTCATCTCACGTATATGGTGGGCACTCCTTCTGATATTGCGACCGTCGGTGATGGTGGCTCCTCCATTCGTCCCAGAGTGCATTACACCAAAATTTCTAGAACACTAGAACGAAGGAGAAGCGACCCCCATCACAACAGTCGGGATTCTTCCTCTCTCATATATATATATATATGGTGGACACTCTCCCTCGGTGAAAGACACACAAGGAGCCATAACAGACGTAAAGTCAACCTATTCCATGTATCGAGCAATGACATAGAAAAAACGCAACTTTTGCAAATACTAATTGCTATACATTGGATCAAATGTCAAAATTCATCAACTTTTTTCTATACATATATTGGATCAAAATGTAAAAATTCCTAGGTTATAACTACCCTAATAATATTCCATTCTCAATAAAAAAATCTAATTAAGCAACATTACATACTTCTAAGCAACATTTCAATAGGTTAGGGACATTATATACTTCCAATTAAGCAAAAAATCTAATTATGCATATATACTAATTAAACATATATATTAATTAAACACTAATTATAGAAAATAACATTATATAAAAAATTCAAAATTCATCTAATTAACATTTATATATCTAAAAATTCATCTAACATTTCTATAACTAAAAGTATAAAAAACTAAAAAAACATTCATCTAAAATTTAGATATCTAATTCATCTAACATTTCTATAACTAAAAGTATAAAAAACTAAACAAAAAACAAAAAATAAGAAAATGTGTGTGTGCGTGTGTGTGTTCATGCATGTGGGGCTCACAGCGGGGCGACGGGCGGCGAGGCGAGGCGAGTCATCGGCGACGGCGACTGCGACGGCGACAACGACGGTGCGTGAGCTCGAGGAGGGGGCGGCGCGCGACAGGGGCGGTGACGGGGAGCAGCACGTTGGGGGCGGCGACGGCATGGGCGGCGCGCCGGGGGCGGCGATGACATCGGGACAGGAGGTGCGTCGGCGATCTCCTCTATCCAGTGGTCGAAGAGACGAAGAAGCAGAGGGAAAATGAAAAAATTTCAACTCCTGCTTATATAGGAGGACCTTTAGTCGCGGTTGGTGTCTCCAACCGCGACTAAAGGGGGGGTCTTTAGTCACGGTTTGAGCAACCAACCGCGACTAAAGGTGAATTTCACCAGCCGAAGCGGTGGGAAGCGAAAATCTTTAGCCTCGGTTGGTGGCTCCAACCGCGACTAAAGACCAGTTCCTAGCATGGTGCACGGTGGTGGAAGTTTAGTCCCACCTCGCCAAGCGAGGGGCAGCTGCACTAGTTTATAAGCTACGATGCGGCTGCTACCTCGAGCTCCTCTCTAAGCAGGCCTATGTGGGCATATCGAACCTGTGCGGCCCTGTTGGGCCTACTGGGCCTTGCGGGCCTGCATCTTGTTCCCAAGTTGGGTTCCTAGTCATATGCAGGCCGTGGCGGCCCACTAGGCGGCCTATTTTTTAATTATTTTTCAACTTTTTTTTGCTTTATTTATTTTCTTTTGTTTTTGAGTTTTTTTGTGCTTTATTGAGAGTTAATGAGTGAATATTTTTGCGTTAGGTCATACAAATTATAAAATTTCTATTAGTGGCTGTAGTTTTCAAATTTGAATAGTTTAAATTTGAATTATTTGAAATTTGGGTGAATCACTAGTTTGTGAATAACTTTACTTTAAAAATCTAAAAATAGTAAATAGCAAAGTAACAAATAGTAAATGTACGAAATGTGCGAAATGTAATTATATCCAATTTGGTAATTCTTAGGTTATTTAAAAAATGAAATGCCTTTGTAACAGGCTAGTTTTCTTTTGAAACCCTGATACTTCGAAAGAGATTGTCCATTTTGTACACGAAGTGCATCTACTTTATGATGTAACCCTCTCAACTTTTTAGCACATGTTATGTGGGTGAAATGATGATACCATGCCAACTTTCAATCTTTTCAGAGTTCATTTGTAGTGCTTATCAATTTCAGGGTCATTTAGCTCAACAAAATTTGTAAGAGGCGAGTTTTCGTCCGAAACCCTGATACATCAAAAAAGATTCTCCATTTTGTACACGAAGTGCATCCAATTTTTGCCGTAACCCTCTGAAGTTTTTAGCACATGCTATGTGGGTGAAATGATGATACCGTGCCAACTTTCAACCTTTTCAGAGTTTATTTGTAGTGCTTATCAATTTTAGGGTCATTTAGCTAAAAAAGAGTAAATGCATGAAAAATAGTAAAAGAAGTCGGAAAGGGTTGAAAATTGATGGCCTCCCTTCGAATGGTGCATACTGAACGCACAAAAAGTCTGGAGTTGAAATAAGTTGAAAAAATGAAATGCCTTTGTAACAGGCGAGTTTTCGTCTGAAACCCTGATACTTCAAAAGAGATTGTCCATTTTGTAGACGAAGTGCATCCAGTTTTGGCCGTAACCGTCTCAACTTTGTAGCACATTCTATGTGCGTGAAATGATGATGCCATGCCAACTTTTAACCTTTTCAGAGTTTATTTGTAGTGCTTATCAATTTTAGGGTCATTTAGCTCAAAACAAATCACTAAATGCATGAAAAATAGCAAATGAAGTCGGAAAGGGTTGAAAATTGATGGCCTCCCTTCGAATGGTGCATACTGAACGCACAAAAAGTCTGGAGTTTAAATAAGTTAAAAAAATAAAATTCCTTTGTAACAGGCGAGTTTTCGTCGGGAACGCTCATACTTCGAAAGAGAGGGTCCATTTTGTACACGAAGTGCATCCAGGTTTTGTTGTAACCCTCTCAACTTTTTAGCACATGCTATGTGGGTGAAATGATGATACCATGCCAACTTTCAACCTTTTTAGAGTTCATTTGTAGTGCTTATCAATTTCTGGGTCATTTAGCTAAAAAAATATCAGTAAATGCATGAAAAATGGCAAATGAAGTCGAAAAGGGTTGAAAATTGATGGCCTCCATTCGAATGGTGCATACTGAATGCACAAAACACATAAGTACACTACTATTACAAAGATTCCCTTCAGTTTGTCCGAAGAGGGACTTCCTAGATATATATATATATGTGTAAATATATATATATACACATATATATATATATAAGTCCGAAAACTAACTAGAGAAGCCGGTCACATCCGAGAGTGGGATCTTTGGGTGTAAAACTTTGTCTTCGCATGTGTCCCTTTGATCGTAACCATGGGCAATCTTCATTGTTTAACTTGATGCTCAGGTTAATATTCACTGTGAAGGGAGCAATTTCTTGAAACTTGTGAGAATTACCCATTTGCACCTAAACAAAGGGACCTTCAAATCAAGTCCATAGTCAAGTTCCCATATCTCCTCTATGTAACCATAGTATGTGTCCTTTGGCCCATTGTTGTTTGTTGCATCAAAGCAGACACCACTATTTTGGTTGGCGCTCTTTTTATCTTGGGAGATCGTGTAAAATGTATTTCCATTTATCTCGTACCCTTTCAAAGTCAATATAGTCAAAGATGGTAACTTGGACAACAAGTATAGTTCGTTTTCAACAGTGTCATCATGTATGAGGTGTTGGAAATATGCCCTAGAGGCAATAATAAACTATTTATTAACATATTTCCTTGTTCATGATAATCATTTATTATCCATGCTATAATTGTATTGATCGGAGAGTTAGATGCATGTGTGGATACATAGACAAAACCATGTCCCTATTATGCCTCTAATAAACTAGCTCGTTGATCAAAAGATGGTTAAGATTTCCTAGCCATGGACATGAGATGTCATTTGATAACGGGATCACATCATTAGGAGAATGATGTGATGGACAAGACCCAAACTACAAACGTAGCATATGATCATGTCAGTTTATTGCTACTGTTTTTTGCATGTCAAGTATATGTTCCTATGACCATGAGATCATGCAACTCATGGACATCGGAGGAGTGCCTTGTGTGTATCAAATGTCGCAACGTAACTGGGTGACTATAAAGGTGCTTTGCAGGTATCTTCGAGGGTGTCTGTTGAGTTGGCATAGATCAAGACTGGGATTTGTTACTCCGTGTGACGGAGAGGTATCTTAGGGCCCACTCGGTAATACAACATCACAATAAGCCTTGCAAGAAATGTGAGTAAGTTTTAGTCATGGGATCCTGTATTACGGAACGAGTAAAGAGACTTGCCGGTAATGAGGTTGAACTAGGTATGGAGATACCGACGATCGAATCTCGGGCAAGTAACATACCGAAGAACAAAGGGAACATCATACGGGATTAACTGAATCCTTGACATAGAGGTACCACCGATAAAGATCTTCATAGAATATGTAGGAACCAATGTGGAAATCCGGGTCCCGCCATTGGTTATTGACCGTACAGGTGTCTCGGTCATGTCTACATAGTTCTCGAACCCGCAGGGTCAGCACACTTAAGGTTTGGTGACGTTTCGATAGTATAGAGTTATGTATGGTGGTGACCGAAGGTTGTTCGGAGTCCCAGATGAGATCCCGGATGTCACGAGGAGCTCCGGAATGGTCCGGAGGTAAACATTCATATATAGGAAGTCCTGTTTTGGTCGCCAGAAAAGTTTCGGGCTCATCGGTAGTGTACCAGGAGTGCCCGTAGTGTACCGCGAGACCACCGGGAGGGGTATTTCGACCCAAGAGGCTTCATGGGCTGTGAGAGAGTAAATACCAGCCCTTTGTGGGATGGTGTAAGTCTCATACAAGGCCCATGTGGAAAAAGGTGGAAAAAGGCAAAAAAAGGCAAGTTAGGGAAAGAGTCCTAATCCTACTAGGAGTGGAGGAGGTGGACTCCTCCCTAGCTGGTTCGGCCGAAGCCTCCTTGGCTTGTAAGCCAAGGCTGCCTCTCCTCCTCTCTTACTCCTATATATACTAGAGGATTTAGGGTTTTTGGCACCTGATTTTCAGCCACGTCCTACCCGTTCCTCTAGTGCATAGTTTCTCCTCTAGATCGGATTTCTGCACTGCTTAGGCAAAGCCCCTGCCAGAATTGCTCCACCACCATCGCCAGAGCGCCGTCACGCTGCCGGAGAACTCTTCTACCTCTCCGCTCTCTCTTGCTGGATCAAGATGGCAGAGATCGTCATCAAGCTGTAGGTGTTCTGAACGCGGAGGTGTCGTCCGTTCGGCGCTATATCGGATGGACCGTGATCGCGGGACGGATCGTGATGAGTTTGTGGGACGGATCGTGATTGGATTGCGGGACAGATCGTGATGAGATCGCAGGACGCTCGGCGATTTGGATCGCGAAGACGTTCGACTACACCAACCGCGTTTCTTAACGCATCCTGCTTAGCGATCGACAAGGGTACGTAGATCCACTCTCCCTCTCGTAGATGCTCATCACCATGGATAGATCTGCGTGTGCGTAGGAAAAAATTTGTTTCCCATGCAACGTTCCCCAACAGTGGTATGAGAGCTAGGTCTATGTGTAGATGAGATCTCGAGTAGAACACAAAGAGTTTCTGGACGTTGATGCTTAGATTGCTTCCTCCCTTGGTTGGAGTTTGGTTCAGCGGTATTGTGAGATGAAGCGACTCGGACCAACATTACTCGTACGCTTATGAGGGACCGGTTCCATCGACCGCAACTTGTTGGATAGATGGCTTGCGGGTGCCAGTTTCTCTCACTTTAGTTGGATCGGATTCGACAAAGGCGGTCCTTGCGAAGGTTGAAAAGCAACTAGTGTATCACCGTTGTGGTTTTTGCGTAGGTAAGAATTGTTCTTGCTAGATACCCGTAGCAGCCACGTAAAACATGCAACAACAATTAGAGGACGTCTAACTTGTTTTTGCAGGGTATGTTGTGATGTGATATGGCCAATTATATGATGTGATATATGTGATGTATGAGATGATCATGTGATGTATAGAATATCACGACTTGCATGTCGATGAGTATGACAACCGGCAGGAGCCATAGGGTTGTCTTTAATTATTGTATGACCTGCATGTCAATCATTAAGCGCTATGTAATGCTTTACTTTATCGCTAAAGAGTAGCAATAGTAGTAGAAGCATGGTGGCATGACAACCCCAATGGCGACACGTTGATGGAGATCAAGATGATGGAGATCACGGTGTCATGCCGATGACGATGGAGATCATGCCGGTGCTTTCATGATGGAGATCAAAAGCACAAGTTCATGGCCATATCATCTCACTTATGATTTGCATGTGATGTTAATCCTTTTATGCACCTTGTTTTGCTTAGGATGACGGTAGCATTATAAGGTGATCCCTCGCTTAATTTCAAGATAAGTTGTGTTCTCCCCGAGTGTGCACCGTTGCGAAAGTTCGTCGTGTTGAGACACCACGACATGATCGGGTGTGATAGACTCTATTTTCACATACAACGGGTGCAAGCCAGTGTTGCACATGCAAAACACTCGGGTTAAACTTGACGAGCCTAGCATGTACAGACATGGCCTCCGAACACAAGAGACCGAAAGGTCAAACCTGAGTCATATAGTGGATATGATAAACTTGATGATGTTCACCATTGAAACCACCTCAACTCACGTGATGATCGGACTTGAGTTGGTTAATTTGGATCATGTATCACTCGAATGACTGGAGGGATGTCAATTTGAGTGGGAGTTCTTAGGTAATATGATTAATTGAACTCATTATCACGAACATAGTCAAAGTGTCTTTGCAAATTATGTTGTAGATTAATAGCTCACGTTGTAGCTCCCTTGTATTTTTATATGTTCCTAGAGAAATAGATTTTAAAGATGACGGTAGCAATATTGCAGACTAGGTCCGTGATCTGAGGATTGTCCTCATTGCTGCACAGAAGGCTTATGTCCTTAATGCACCGCTCGGTGCGCCAACCCCTCTAGCGTCGTCTGTAGATGTTGTGAACATCTGACAAGCACGTTATGATGACTACTTGATAGTTTAGTGTGACTTGCATTACGGCTTAGAATTGAGGCTCCAAAACATTTTGAACATCACATAACATATCAGATATTTCTAAGAGCTGAAATTAGTTTCTCAGGCTCATGCCCGTGTTGCGAGATATGAGATCTCTAACAAGATTCTTTGCCTGCAAGATGCAAGAGAATAGCTCAATTGTTGAGCATGTGCTCAGATTGTCTGGGTGCTACAATTGCTTGAATCGAGTGGGAGTTGATCTTCCAGATAAGATAGTGATTGATATACTTCTCCAAGTCACTGTCACTAAGCTACTAGAACTTGGTGATGAACTATAATAATGTTAGGGATAGAATTAATGATCCCTGAGCTGTTCGCGACGTTTGACACCGCGAAGGTCGAAATCAAGAAGGAGCATCAAGTGTTGATGGTTACTATAACCACTAGTTTTGAGAAGGGCAAGGGCAAGGAGCAAAACTTCATGGATGGCAAGTCAGTTGCTGCTCCAGTGAAGCAACCCAAAGTTGAAACCAAACCCGAGACTAAGTGCTTCTATTATGAGGAGAGAGGTCGCTGAAGCGGAATAACCCTAGATACTTGGTAGATAAGAAGGTTGGCAACGTCGACAGAAGTATATTTGATATACGTGTTATTGATGTGTACCTTGCTTGTACTCCTAGTAGCACCTGGGTATTGGATACTGGTTCGGGTGCTAAATGTTAGTAACTTGAATTAAAAGCTACGGAATAAACAGAGACTAGCTAAGTGTGAGGTGACGATGTGTGTTGGAAATGTTTCGAAGTTTCATGTGATCAACATCGCACGCTCTCTCTACCTTCGGGATTAGTCACAAACCTAAATGTTATTGGTGTTTGCGTTAAGCATGAACATGATTAGATCGTGTTTATTGCAACACGGTTATTCATTTAAATTAGAGAATAACGGTTATTATGTTTACATGAATAATACATTCAATGGTCATGCACCCAGTGAGAATGGTTTGTTGAAATCTTGATCATGGTAATACACATGTTCATAACAATGATGCCCAAAGATACAAAGTTAATAATGATAGTACCACATACTTGTGGCACTGCCACTAAATGTCATATTGGTATAAAGCGCATGAAGAAACTCCATGTCGATGGATCTTTGGAATCATTCGATTTCGGATCGATTGAGACATGCGAACCATGCCTTTTGGGCAAGATGACTAAGGACCCCGTTTTCCGGATTGAAGGAGCGGGCAAGTGGTTTATTGGAAATGATACATGTTGATGTATGCAATCCAATGAGTCTTATAGCGTGCGGAGGATGTCGTCATTTTCTTACCTTCACTGATGATTTGAGTAGATATAGTGGATATTTACTTAATGAAACACAAGTCTGAATCGTTTGAAAGGTTCAAGCAAATTCAGTGTGAAGTTTAAAATCATCGTGACAAGAAGATAAAATTGTCTGCGATATGATCGTGGAGGTGAATATCCGAGTTGCGAGTTTGGCATGCAACTTTAGACAATGTGAAAGTTGTTTCACAACCCACGCCACTTGGAACACAGTAGTGTGATGGTGTGTCCGAACGTCATAGTCATGCTCTATTGGATATGGTGCGTGCTATGATGTCTCTTGTCGTTTTACTACTATAATTTTGGGGTTATGCATTAGAGACAACTGCATTCACTTTAAATAGGGCACCATCTAAATCCGTTGAGATGACACCATGTGAATTATGGTTTGATAGAAACCTAAGCTGTCATTTCTAAATGTTTGGGGCTGCAACGCTTGTGTGGAAAATGTTTTCACCTAATAAGCTCGAACCCAAAGCGGACAAACGCATCTTCATAGAATACCCTAAGAATAGTTGGGTATACCTTCTATCTCAGATCCAAGTGCAAAGTGTTTGCTGCTAAAAACGGGTCGTTTCTCGAGAAAGAGTTTCTCTCGAAAGAATTGAGTGGCAGGAAGATAGAACTTGATGATGTTGTTGAACCTTTATTCAAACAAAGAGTAGCACAGCGCAGGAAGTTGTTTCTGTGAAGCCTACGTTAGTTGAAGAGGAAGTTAATGATGATGATCATGAAGCTTCAGGATCAATTTGCTATCAAACCTAGTAGGTCGACAAGGATGTGTACTGCTCCTGAGCGGTACGACAACCCTGTCTTGGAGGTCATGTTGTTGGACAACGATGAACCTACGAGCTATGGAGAAGTGATGATGGGCCCAGATTCCGAGAAATGGTTGGGGGCCATGAAATCCGAGATAAGATCCACGTATGAAAACCAAGTATAGACTTTGGTAGACTTGCTCGTTGGACGGCTGGTCGTTGAGTACAAATGGATCTTTAAAATGAAGACAGGCGTTGATGGTAAATGTCACCATTTGCAAATCTCGACTTGTTGCGAAGATGTTTGTGCAAAGTTCAAGGAGTTGACTATGATGAGACTTTCTCACTCGTAGCGATGCTAAAGTCTGTTGGAATTGTGTTAGCAGTTGCTACATTTTTCAATTATGAAATCTGGCAGATGGATGTCAAAACATCGTTTCCTTAATTGCTTACTTGAGGAAAGGTTGTATGTGATACAACCAGAAAGTTCTGTCAGTCATAAGGATGCTAAAAGGTGTGCAAGCTTCATTGATCCTTCTATGGACTGAAGCAAGCATCTCGGAGTTGGAATATACACTTTGATGAGGTGATCAAAGTTTTTGTAGTTTATACAAAGTTTACGAGAACTTGTATTTACAATAAAGTGAGTGGGAGTACTATGGAACTTCTGATAAGTATATGTGGATGACATATTGTTGATAAGAAATAATGTAGAATTTCTGGAAATAATGTAGAGTTTTTCAAAGGAAGACCTGGATAAATCTACCTAATTGTTGAGCATCAGGATTTATAGAGATAGATCAATATGCTCGATGAGACTTTCAATGAGTGCATACCTTGACAAGATTTTGAAAGAGTTCAAAATGGATCAGTCAGAGAAATAGTTCTTGCCTGATTTGTAAGGTGTGAAGTTGAGGGAGACTCAAAAGCTCGACCACGGCAGAAAAAAGAGAAAGGACGAACGTCGTCCCCTATGCCTTAGCCATAGGCTCTGTACAGTATGCCATGCTGAGTACCGCACCTGTGTGTGCCTTGCCATGAGTCCGTCAAGGGGTACAAGAGTGACCCAGGAGTGGATCACTGGACAGCGGTCAAGATTATCCTTAGTAACTAAAAGACTAAGGAGATGTTTCTCGATTATGGAGGTGATAAAGAGTTCGTCATAAAGAGTTACGTTGATGCAAGATTTAACACCAATCCAGATAACTCATATAGCAATCTGGATTCGTATAGTGGAGCAGCTATTTGGAATAGTACCAAGTGGAGTGTGGTAGCAGTATTTACGGTTTGACATAAAGATTTTCAAAGTACACACGGATCTGAATGTCGCAGACCCGTTGACTATAAGACCTCTCTCACATGCAAAGCATGATCGAGCCCCAAAACTCATTGGGTGTTAGATTCATAACAATGTGAAGCACATGGTGATGTGAAGTAGATTATTGACTCTAGTGCAAGTGGGAGACTGTTGGAAATATGCCCTAGAGGCAATAATAAATTAGTTATTAACATATTTCCTTGTTCATGATAATTATTTATTATCCATGCTATAATTTTATTGATCAGAGACTTAGATGCATGTGTGGATACATAGACAAAACCATGTCCCTACTATGCCTCTAATAAACTAGCTCGTTGATCAAAAGATGGTTAAGGTTTCCTAGCCATGGACATGAGATGTCATTTGATAACGGGATCACATCATTAGGAGAATGATGTGATGGACAAGACCCAAACTACAAACGTAGCATATGATCGTGTCAGTTTATTGCTACTGTTTTCTGCATGTCAAGTATATGTTCCTATGACCATGAGATCATGCAACTCACGGACGTTAGAGGAGTTCCTTGTGTGTATCAAACGTCGCAACGTAACTGGGTGACTATAAAGGTGCTCTATAGGTATCTTCGAGGGTGTCTGTTGAGTTCGCATAGATGAAGACTGGGATTTGTTACTCCGTGTGACGGAGAGGTATCTTAGGGCCCACTCGGTAATACAACATCACAATAAGCCTTGCAAGCAATGTGACTAAGTGTTAGTCACGGGTTCTTGTATTACGGAACGAGTAAAGAGACTTGCCGGTAACGAGGTTGACCTAGGTATGGAGATACCGACGATCGAATCTCAGGCAAGTAACATACCGAAGAACAAAGGGAACATCATACGGGATTAACTGAATCCTTGACATAGAGGTTCGACCGATAAATATCTTCGTAGAATATGTAGGAACCAATGTGGACATCCAGGTCCCCCAATTGGTTATTGACCGTAGAGGTGTCTCGGTCATGTCTACCTAGTTCTCGAACCCGCAGGGTCTGCACACTTAAGGTTAGGTGACGTTTCGGTAGTATAGAGTTATGTATGGTGGTGACCGAAGGTTGTTCAGAGTCCCTGATGAGATCCCGGATTTCACGAGGAGCTCCGGAATGGTCCGGAGGTAAACATTCATATATAGGAAGTCCTGTTTTGGTCGCCAGAAAAGTTTCGTGCTCATCGGTAGTATACCAGGAGACCACCGGGAGGGGTATTTCGACCCAAGAGGCTTCATGGGCTGTGAGAGAGTAAATACCATCCCTTTGTGGGCTGGTGTAAGTCTCATACAAGGCCCATGTGGCTGGGAAGAAAAGCCCAAAAGGAAAAAGGTGGGAAAAGGCAAAAAAGGCAAATTAGGGAAGGAGTCCTAATCCTACTAGGAGTGGAGGAGGTGGACTCCTCCCTAGCTGGTTCGGCCGAAGCCTCCTTGGCTTGTAAGCCAAGGCTGCCTCTCCTCCTATCTTACTCCTATATATACTAGAGGATTTAGGGTTTTTGGCACCTGATTTTTAGCCACGTGCTACCTGTTCCTCTAGTGCATAGTTTCTCCTCTAGATCGGATTTCTGTAGTGCTTAGGCGAAGCCCTATCGGAATTGCTCCACCACCATCGCCGAAGCACCGTCATGCTGACGGAGAACTCATCTACCTCTCCGCTCTCTCTTGCTGGATCAAGACGGCGGAGATCGTCATCGAGCTGTACGTGTGCTGAACGCGAAGGTGTCGTCCGTTCGGCGCTAGATCGTAAGGACCGTGATCGCGGGACGGATCGTGATGAGTTCGCGGGACGGATCATGATTGGATTGCGGGACGGATCATGATGAGATTGCAGGACGCTCGGCTATTTGGATCGCGAAGACGTTTGACTACACCAACCGTGTTTCTTAACGCTTCCCGCTTAGTGATCTACAAGGGTATGTAGATCCACTCTCCCTCTCGAAGATGCTCATCACCATGGATAGATCTGCGTGTGCGTAGGAAATTTTTTGTTTCCCATGCAACGTTCCCCAACATGAGACGTGTCTGCAACCAACCGGCGTAAGTCACCGTTTGTTCGTGTGTAATCCAGTCGTCAGACTTCTCCGGGTGTTTGGAGCATAGAATATTCTTGTGTTGCTAGATATATGGAGCCACCGAGGTGGAACTTTGTAGAACTGTGTAGTGTGCTTGCGCCAAAGAATGCACGTCCCGGCATATTAGTGAATTCTTTCCTAGCGTGCCTTTTCCACCCAGTCTGCCTGCCGCGATTTAGAAACACCTATCGGCTTAATGTCGGGAATAAAGTCAACACAAAACTCAATGACCTCCTCTATTTCATGGCCCTTGGACATGCTTCCTTCTGGCCTACCACGATTATGAACATATTTCTTTAAGACTCCCATGAACCTCTCAAAGGGGAACATATTGTGTAGAAATACAGGACCCAGAATGGCAATCTCCTCGACTAGGTGAACTAGGACATGCGTCATGATATTGAAGAAGGATGGTGGGAACACCAACTCGAAACTAACAAGAAATTGCACCAAATCATTCTCTAACCTTGGTAGGATTTCTGGATCGATTACCTTCGGAGAGATTGCATTCAGGAATGCACATAGCTTCACAATGGCTAATCGAACGTTTTCCGGTAGAAGACCCCTCGGTTGCGTCCCAATCACATGGTAGTCATGAGACTTTAGGTTCCGGAACTTTTTCTCTCCCTTATTTATTATTCCCTTTATATTCTACGAGAATCCAGACGGGACCTTCATAATGAGCAGGCATTCGAAGAAGATTTCCTTCTCTTCTCTGGTAAGAGCGTAGATGGCATGACCCTGAAACTGCTTTGGATCCATGTCGTCTTTTCCATGCATACGTTACTGGTACTCCCGTGCCTCCGGCATAGCTTTTGTCTTCCCATACACGCCCAAGAAGCCTAGCAGGTTCACGTAAAGATTCTTCGTCATGTGCATCACATCGATTGCAGAGCGGACCTTGAGGTCTTTCCAATACAGTAGGTCCCAAAATATAGATTTCTTCTTCCACATGCGTGCACGTTTGTCAGCATCATTCAGAACAGATTGTGCACCAGGACCCTTGCCAAAGATTACTTTTAAATCCTTGACCATATCAAGTATTTCATCACCTGTACGGTGGCGAGGCTTCTTCTGGTGATCTGCCTCACCTTTGAAATGCTTGCCTTTCTTTCTTACGGGATGCCTACTCTGAAGAAATCGACGATGCCCCAGATACACATTATTCTTACATTTATCCAAATATATACAATCGGTATCATCTAAAAAGTGCGTGCATGCGTGGTATCCCTTGTTTATCTGTCCTGAAAGGTTATTGAGAGCAGGCCAATCATTGATGGTTACAAACAGCAACGCATGTAGGTCAAATTCCTCCTGATCTTCCGCATCCCACATAGGTACACCTTTTCCATTCCACAGTTGTAAAAGTTCTTCAACCAATGGCCTTAGGTACACATCAATGTCGTTTTCGGGTTTCTTGGGGCCTTGTATGAGCACTGGCATCATAATGAATTTCTGCTTCATGCACAACCAAGGAGGAAGGTTATAGATACATAGAGTCACGGGCCATGTGCTATGATTGTTGTTCTGCTCCCCAAAAGGATTAATGCCATCTGTGTTGGGGAACGTCGCATGGGAAACAAAAAAATTCCTACGCACGCGCAAGATCTATCCATGGTGATGAGCATCTACGAGAGGGAGAGTGAATCTACCTACCCTGGTAGATCGCTAAGCGGGAAGCGTTAAGAAACGCGGTTGGTGTAGTCGAACATCTTCGCGATCCAAATCGCCAAGCGTCCCGCGATCTCATCACGATCTGTCCCACGATCTCATCACGATCCGTCCCGCGATCTCATCACGATTCGTCCCGTGAACTCATCACGATCCGTCCCGTGAACACATCACGATCCGTCCCGCGATCTCATCACGATCCGTCTTGCGATCACGTCACGATCCGTCCCGTGAACTTATCACGATCCGTCCTATGAACACTTCACGATCCATCCCGGATCTCATCACGATCTGTCTCGCGATCACGTCACGATCCGTCTCGTGGTCTTGATCACGGTCCTTCCGATCTAGTACCGAACGGACGGCACCTCCGCGTTCAGCACACGTGCAGCTTGATGACGATCTCCACCGTCTTGATCCAGCAAGAGGAGGTGGAGAGGAGAGAGAGTTCACCTGCAGCATGACGGCGCTCCGGTGATGGTGGTGGAGCAATTCCGGCAGGGCTTCGCCTAAGCACTTTAGAAAACCGATCTAGAGGAGCACCGGTGAAACGGGTAGCACATGGCCGTAAATTCTGTGCAAAGCCCTTCTATTCCACCAATATATGTAGGAGGAGAGGAGGAGGAGGGCTGGCGTAGGGCTGAGCCCCTCTTGGAGTCGGCCGAAGCCAAGGTGGAGGAGTCCTACTCCTCCTCCAATCCTTGTAGGACTAGGATTGCTCCTTTTTTAGCCTTTTTCCACCTTTTTCCTTTGGGCCTTTTTCTCCCAACCGCATGGGCCTCTTGTGGTTGTTCCACCAGCCCACTAAGGGCTGGTTATTACTCTCCCACAGCCCATGAAGCCTCTTTGGTCGAAATACCGCTCCCGGAGATCTCTCGGTACACTACCGGCACTCCCGGTACACTACCGATAAGTCCAAAACTTTTCCGGCGACCAAACTGGTACTTCCTATATACGAATCTTTACCTACGGACCACTCCGGAGCTCCTCGTGATGTCCGGGATCTCATCTGGGACTCCGAACAACCTTCAGTCACCACCATACATAACTCTACACTATTGAAACGTCACCGAACCTTAAGTGTGCAGACCCTGCGGGTTTGAGAACTATGTAGACATGACCGAAACACCTCTACGGTCAATAACCAATGGCGGGACCTGGATGTCCACATTGGTTCCTACATATTCTACGAAGATCTTTATCAGTCGAACCTCTATGTCAAGGATTTAGTTAATCCCGTACGATGTTCCCTTTGTTCTTCGGTATGTTACTTGCCCGAGATTCGATCGTCGGTATCTCCATACCTAGTTCAACCTCGTTACCGGCAAGTCTCTTTACTCGTTCTGTAACACAAGATCCCGCAACTAACACTTAGTCACATTGCTATTGGAAATATGCCCTAGAGGCAATAAATAAAGTGTTTATATTATATTTCCTTGTTCATGATAATCGTTTATTATCCATGCTAGAATTGTATTAATTGGAAACATAGATACATGTGTGGATACATAGACAACCCAGTGTCCCTAGTATGCCTCTAGTGAACTAGCTTGCTTATCAAAGATGGTTATGGTTTCCTGACCATGGACATAAGATGTCATTTGATAACAAGATCACATCATTGGGAGAATGATGTGATGGACAAGACCCAAACTACAAACATAGCATAATGATCGTGTCAGTTTATTGCTACTATTTTTTGCATGTCAATGTATATGTTCCTATGACCATGAGATCATGTAACTCACTGACACCAGAGGAATACCTTGTGTGTATCAAACGTCACAACGTAACTGGGTGACTATAAAGGTGCTCTACAGATATCTCCGAGGGTGTCCGCTGAGTTGACATGGATCAAGACTGGGATTTGTTACTCCGTGTGACGGAGAGGTATCTCAGGGCCCACTCGGTAATGCAACATCACAACAAGCCTTTCAAGCAATGTGACTAAAGTGTTAGCCACAGGATCTTGCATTACGGAACGAGTAAAGAGACTTGCCAGTAACGAGGTTGAACTAGGTATGGAGATACCGACGATCGAATCTCGGGCAAGTAACATATGGAAGAACAAAGGGAACGTTATACGGGATTAACTGAATCCTTGACATAGAGGTTCGACCGATAAAGATCTTCGTAGAATATGTAGAAACCAATGTGGACATCCGGGTCCCACCATTGGTTACTGACCATAGAGGTGTCTCGGTCGTGTCTACATAGTTCTCGAACCCGTAGGGTCTGCACACTTAAGGTTCGGTGACGTTTCGGTAGTGTAGAGTTATGCATGGTGGTGACCGAAGTTTGTTCGGAGTCCCGGATGAGATCCCGGACCACACGAGGAGCTCCGGAATGGTTCGGAGGTAAAGATTCATATATAGGAAGTCCCAGTTTGGTCGCCGAAAAAGTTTCGGGCTTACCGGTAGTGTACCGGGAGTGCGGGAAGTGTACCGGGAGACCTCCGGGAGGGGTATTTCGACCCAAGAGGCTTCATGGGCTGTGGGAGAGTAAATACCAGCACTTAGTGGGCTGGTAAAAGTCACACACAAAGCCCATAAAGCTGGGAAGAAAATACCAAAAGGAAAAAGGTGGAAAAGGGCAAAAAGGCCTAAATAAGGAAGGAGTCCTAATCCCACTTGGAGTGGGAGGAGGAAACTCCTCCCCTTGCTTCGGCCGAAGCCAAGAGGGGCTGGCCCTTGCGCAAGCCCTCTCTTCCTCCTCTCCTCCTATATATACTAGAGGTTTTTCTAGGGTTTGGGACTAGTTCTTTTTCTCCCACGTGCAACCCTAGACCCGAGTGCATAGTTTCTCCTCTAGTTCGAATTTCTGCAGTGCTTAGGCGAAGCCCTGTCGAAATAGCTCCACCACCATTGCCGGAGCGCCATCACACTGCCGGAGAACTCTCCTACCTCTCCACTCCTTCTTGCTGGATCAAGACGGCGCAGATCGTCATCAAGCTGCATGTGTGCTGAACGCGGAGGTGACGTCCCTTCGGTACTAAATCGGAAGGATCGTGATCAAGGCCACGAGACGTTCGTGATCGGATCGCGGGGCGGATCATGACGATATCGCGGGACGCATGGCGATTTGAATCGCGAAGACGTTCGACTACACCAACCACGTTTCTTAATGCTTCCCGCTTAGCGATCTACAAGGGTACGTAGATCCACTCTCCCTCTCGTAGATGGTCATCACCATGGATAGGTTTGCGTGTGTGTAGGAAATTTTTTGTTTCCCATGCGATGTTCCCCAATAGTGGTATGAGAGCTAGGTTGATGGTTCAATGAGATCTCTAGTAGAACACAAAAGGTTTGTGGGCATTGATGCTTAGATTGCTTCCTCTCTTGGTTGGATTTTGTTTCAACGGTATTGTGGGATGAAGTTGCCCGAACCAACATTACTCGTACGCTTACGAGAGACCGTTTCCCTCAACTGCACTACCTGCAGAAGATGGCTAGTGGGTGTCAGTTTCTCCTACTTAGTTGGATCGGATCCGACAAAGGCGGTCCTTGAGAAGGTTGAAAAGCAAACTAGTGTATCAGCGTTGTGGTTTATGCGTAGGTGAGAATCGTTCTTGCTAGAAACCTGTAGCAGCCACGTAAAACATGCAACTACAATTAGAGGACGTCTAACTTGTTTTTGCAGGGTATATTGTGATGTGATATGGCCAATTACATGATGAAATATATGTGATGTATGAAATGATCATGTGATGTATAGAATTTCACGACTTGCATGTCGATGAGTACGGCAACCAGCAGGAGCCATAGGGTTGTCTTTAATTATTGTATGACCTGCGTGTTAATCATTAAGCGCTATGTAATGCTTTACTTTATCGTTAAACGGTAGCAATAGAAGTAGAAGCAGGGCTGGCACCACAACCTCAATGGCGACACGTTTATGGAGATCAAGATGATGGAGATCATGGTGTCATGCCGGTGACAATGGAGATCATGCTGGTGCTTTCAAGATGGAGATCAAAAGCACAAGTTCATGGCCATATCATGTCACTTATGAATTGCATGTGATGTTAATCCTTTTATGCACCTTGTTTTGCTTAGGACGGCGGTACCATTATAAGGTGATCCCTCACTTAAATTTCAATATGAATTGTGTTCTCCCCGAGTGTGCACCATTGCGAAAGTTCGTCGTGTCGAGACACCACGTGATGATCGGGTGTGATAGACTCTACATTCACATACAACGGGTGCAAGCCAGTGTTGCACATGAAAAACACTCAGGTTAAACTTGACGAGCCTAGCATGTACAGACATGGCCTCGGAACACAAGAGACCGAAAGGTCGAACATGAGTCATATAGTAGATATGATCAACATGATGATGTTCACCAATGAAGCCACCTCAACTCACGTGATGATCGGACTTGATTTGGTGAATTTGGATCATGTGACACTCAGATGACCTGACGGATGTCAATTTGAGTGGGAGCTTTAGTAATTTGATTAACTAAACTCATTATCCTGAACAATAGTCTTAGTAACCTTTGCATGTTTATGTTGTGGATCAATGGCTCTTGCGGTAGCACCCCTGAATTTTAATGCGTTCCTAGAGAAAGCTAAACTGAAAGATGATGGAAGTAACTTTCTTGACTGGGCCCGTAATCTGAGGATTATCCTCACGGCTTCCTAGAAACTATACGTCCTTGATGCACCACTTGGTGACAAACCCACAGACATGTCATCCGAAGACGTTAAGAACGCTTGGGAGACACGTGCTGGAGATTACTCAATAGTTCAATGTGCAATTTTGTATGGCTTAGAACCGGGACTTCAAAGACGTTTTGAACATCATGGACCATATGAGATGTTCCAGGAGTTGAAGTTTATCTTTCAGAAGAATGCTCGGATCGAGAGGTATGAGACCTCCGATAAATTCTATGCTTGCAAAATGGAGGAGAATGGGTCTATCAGTGAACATATACTCAGAATGTCTGAGTATTCAACTCATCTAGCGGAGTTGGGAATTGCCCTTCCACCGGAGGCGATCACTGACATAGTTCTTCAATCGCTGCCACCTAGCTACAAAAGCTTTGTGATGAACTATAACATGCACGTGATGAACAAATCAGTCGCCGAGCTGTTTGCGATGCTTAAAGTCGCTGAGTTTGAAATCCAGAAAGAACATCAAGTGTTGATGGTCAATAAAACCACTAGTTTCAAGAAGAATGGCGAGGGCAAAGGCAAAGGCAAGAAGGGTAAAACCAAGAAGGATGGCAAAGCAGTTGCTACTCCTATAAAGAAGCCTAAGCATGGGCCTAAGCCAGAAACTGAGTGCTTTCATTGCAAGGGAACTGGTCACTGGAAGCGAAACTTCCCCAAGTACCTGGCTGACAAGAAGGCGGCCAACGACAAACAAGGTATATATGATATACATGTTATTAATGTGTACCCTACTAGCTCTCGTAGTAGTACCTGGGTATTTGATACTGGTTCGGTTGCTCACATTTGCAACTCAAAACAGGAACTACGGAATAAGCGGAGGTTAGCAAAGGATGAAGTGACGATGCGCGTGGGAAATGGTTCCAAGGTTGATATGATCGCCGTCGGCACGCTCTCTCTTCAATTACCATCGGGATTAGTGATGAACCTGAATAATTTTTATTTAGTGCCTGCGTTAAGCATGAACATTATATCTGGATCTTATTTATTGCGAGACGGTTACTCATTTAAATCTGAGAATAAAGGTTGTTCTATTTATATGAGTAATATCTTTTATGGTCATGCACCCAATGTGAGGGGTTTATTCATATTGAATCTTGATAGTAATGACAAACATGTTCATAACATTGATGCCAAAAGATGTAGATTTGATAATGATAGTACCACTTTCTTGTGGCACTGCCGTTTAGGTCATATTGGTGTAAAACGCATGAGGAAGCTCCATGCTGATGGACTTTTAGAGTCACTTGATTTTGAATCACTTGACACATGTGAACCATGCCTCATGGGCAAGATGACTAAAACGCCGTTCTCTGGAACAATGGAACGGGCGAGTGACTTATTGGAAATCATACATACTGATGTGTGCGGTCCAATGAATGTTACAGCGCGTGGTGGATATCGTCATTTTCTCACCTTCATTGATGACTTAAGTAGATATGGGTATATTTACTTGATGAAACACAAGTCTGAAACGTTTGAAAAGTTCAAGCAATTTTAGAGTGAAGTTGAGAATCATCGTAACAAGAAGATTAAATTCCTGCGATCTGATCGAGGAGGTGAATATCTGAGTTATGAGTTTGGCAATCACTTAAGACAGTGTGGAATTGTTTCACAGTTGACACCACCCGGAACTCCACAGCGTAATGGTGTGTCTGAACGTCGTAATCGGACCTTATTAGATATGGTACATTCTATGATGTCTCTTGCTGATTTGCCACTATCGTTTTGGGGTTATGCGTTAGAGACAGCTGCATTCACTTTAAATAGGGCACCATCGAAATCCGTTAAGATGATGCCATATGAACTGTGGTTTGGCAAGAGGCCAAAGTTGTCGTTTCTTAAAGTTTGGGGATGTGATGCTTATGTCAAAAAGCTTCAGCCTGAAAAGATGGAACCCAAAACAGAGAAATGCGTCTTCATAGGATACCCGAAAGAGACGGTCGGGTATACCTTCTATCTCAGATCCGAGGGCAAAGTGTTTGTCTCTAAGAATGGAACATTTCTTGAGAAAGAGTTTCTCTCGAAAGAATTGAGTGGGAGGAAAATAGAGCTTGATGAGGTTGTTGAACCTTCATTTCAACCAGAGAGTAGCGCAGCACAGAAAGTTGTTTCTGTGGAGCATACGACGGTTGAAGAGGAAGTTAATGATGATGATCATGAGGCTTCAGATCAAGTTTTTGTTGAACATCATAGGTCGACAAGGACGTGTACTACCCCTGAGTGGTACGGCAATCCTGTCTTGGAGGTCATGCTGTTAGACAACAATGAACCTACGAGCTATGAAGGAGCAGTGATGGGCCCGGATTCCGAGAAATGGTTAGAGGCCATGAAATCCAAGATGGGATCCATGTATGAAAACAAAGTGTGGACTTTGGAAGTATTACCTGAAGGGAGAAAGGCCATTCAGAATAAATGGATCTTTAAGAAGAAGACAGACGCGGACGGTAATGTCACCGTCTATAAAGCTCGACTTGTGGCAAAGGGTTTTTCGCAAGTTCAAGGAGTTGACTACGATGAGACTTTCTCACCCGTAGCGATGCTTAAGTCTGTCAGAATCATGTTGGCAATAGCTGCTTATTTCGACTATGAAATTTGGCAGATGGATATCAAAACAGCGTCCCTCAACGGTTTTCTTGAGGAAGAGTTGTATATGATGCAACCCGAAGGTTTTGTCGATCCAGAGAATGCTGACAAAGTTTGCAAACTCCAGGATCCATTTATGGACTGGTGCAAGCATCTCGGAGTTGGAATAAGCGCTTCGATGAGGTGATCAAAGCGTTTGGGTTTATACAAGTTTATGGAGAAGCTTGTATTTACAAGAAAGTGAGTCGGAGCTCTATAACGTTTCTAATATTATATGTAGATGACATATTGCTGATTGGAAACAATATAGAATTGCTGGAAAGCGTGAAGGAATATTTGAATAAGAGTTTTTCAATGAAGGACCTAGGAGAAGTTGCTTTCATATTAGGCATTAAGATCTATAGAGATAGATCGAGACGCTTGATAGCACTTTCACAGAGCACATACCTTGATAAAGTTTTGAAGAAGTTCAAAATGGATCAGTCCAAGAAGGGGTTCTTGCCTGTGTTACAAGGTGTGAAGTTGAGTAAGACTCAATGCCCAGTGACTGCAGAAGATAAAGAAAAGATGAGTGTCATCCCCTATGCTTCAGCCATATGCTCTATCATGTATGCAATGTTGTGCACAAGACCCGATGTCAGCCTTGCCATAAGTATGGCTGGAAGGTTTCAAAGTGATCCTGGAATGGAGCACTGGCAAGCGGTCAAGAATATCCTTATGTACCTGAACAGGACTAAGGAAATGTTTCTCGTTTATGGAGGTGATGAAGAGCTCGTCGTAAAGGGTTACGTCGATGCAAGCTTTGACACTGATCCGGATGACTGTAAGTCGCAAACCGGATACGTATATATTCTCAACGGGGGAGCGGTAAGCTAGTGCAGTTCCAAGCAAAGCGTGGTAGCTGATTCTACGTGTGAAGCGGAATACATCGCAGCCTCGGAGGCGGCGAAGGAAGGTGTCTGGATGAAGCAGTTCATGACAGATCTTGGAGTAGTGCCCAATGCACTGAATCCAATGACTCTGTTATGTGACAACACTGGTGCCATTGCACTGGCCAAGGAACCAAGGTTTCACAAGAGGACCAGACACATAAAGCGACGCTTCAAGTCCATATGATACTACATCGAGGAGAAGGACATAAACATTTGCAAAGTGCACACGGATCTGAATGTTGCAGACCCGTTGACTAAACCTCTTCCAAGGGCTAAACATGATCAACACAAGAACTGCATGGGTGTTCGATTCGTTACAATGTAAATCACATAGTGATGTGAGCTAGATTATTGACTCTAGTGCAAGTGGGAGACTGTTGGAAATATGCCCTAGAGGCAATAAATAAAGTGTTTATTATTATATTTCCTTGTTCATGATAATCATTTATTATCCATGCTAGAATTGTATTAACTGGAAACATAGATACATGTGTGGATACATAGACAACCCAGTGTCCCTAGTATGCCTCTAGCGAACTAGCTTGCTTATCAAAGATGGTTATGGTTTCCTGACCATGGACATAAGATGTCATTTGATAACAGTATCACATCATTGGGAGAATGATGTGATGGACAAGACCCAAACTACAAACATAGCATAATGATCGTGTCAGTTTATTGCTACTGTTTTCTGCATGTCAATGTATATGTTCCTATGAGCATGAGATCATGTAACTCACTGACACCGGAGGAATACCTTGTGTGTATCAAACGTCACAACGTAACTGGGTGACTACAAAGGTGCTCTACAGATATCTCCGAGGGTGTCCATTGAGTTGACATGGATCAAGACTGGGATTTGTTACTCCGTGTGACGGAGAGGTATCTCAAGGCCCACTCGGTAATGCAACATCACAACAAGCCTTGCAAGCAATGTGACTAAAGTGTTAGCGACGGGATCTTGCATTACGGAACGAGTAAAGAGACTTGCCAGTAACGAGGTTGAACTAGGTATGGAGATACCGACGATCGAATCTCGGGCAAGTAACATACCGAAGAACAAAGGGAACGTTATACGGGATTAACTGAATCCTTGACATAGAGGTTCGACCGATAAAGATCTTCATAGAATATGTAGGAACCAATGTGGACGTCCAGGTCCCGCCATTGGTTATTGACCGTAGAGGTGTCTCGGTCATGTCTACATAGTTCTCGAACCCGCAGGGTCTGCACACTTAAGGTTCGGTGACGTTTCGGTAGTGTAGAGTTATGCATGGTGGTGACCGAAGTTTGTTCGGATTCCCGGATGAGATCCCGGACATCAAGAGGAGCTCCGGAATGCTCCGGAGGTAAAGATTCATATATAGGAAGTCCCAGTTTGGTCGCCGGAAAAGTTTCGGGCTTATCGGTAGTGTACCGGGAGACCTCCGGGAGGGATATTTCGACCCAAGAGGCTTCATGGGCTGTGGGAGAGTAAATACCAGCCCTTAGTGGGCTGTTAAAAGTCACACACAAATCCCATAAGGCTGGGAAGAAAATACTAAAAGGAAAAAGGTGGAAAAGGGCTAAAAGGCCTAAATAAGGAAGGAGTCCTAATCCCACTTGGAGTGGGAGGAGGAAACTCCTCCCCTTGCCAAGAGGGGCTGGCCCATGCGCCAGCCCTCTCCTCCTCCTCTCCTCCTATATATACTAGAGGGTTTTCTAGGGTTTGGGACTAGTGCTTTTTCTCCCACGTGCAACCCTAGACCACAGTGCATAGTTTCTCCTCTAGTTTGGATTTCTGCAGTGCTTAGGCGAAGCCCTGCCGGAATAGCTCCACCACCATTGCCGAAGCGCCGTCATGCTGCCGGAGAACTCTTCTACCTCTCCGCTCCTTCTTGTTGGATCAAGACGGCGGAGATCGTCATCAAGCTGCACGTGTGCTGAACGCGGAGGTGCCGTCCGTTCGGTACAAAATAGGAAGGATCGTGATCAAGGCCACGAGACGTCGTTATCGGATCGTGGGACGGATCGTGAAGAGATCGCGGGACGCACGGCGATTTGAATCGCGAAGACGTTTGACTACGCCAACCGCGTTTCTTAATGCTTCCTGCTTAGCGATCTACAAGGGTACATAGATCCACTCTCCCTCTCGTAGATGCTCATCACCATGGATAGGTTTGCGTGTGCGTAGGAAATTTTTTGTTTCCCATGCGACGTTCCCCAACAATTGCTTGCAAGGCTTGTTGTGATGTTGTATTACCGAGTGGGACCTGAGATACCTCTCCCTCACACGGAGTAACAAATCCCAGTCTTGATCCATGCCAACTCAACAGACACCCTCGGAGATACCTGTAGAGCACCTTTATAGTCACCCAACTATGTTGCGATGTTTGATACACACAAGGCACTCCTCCGATGTCCGTGAGTTGCATTATATCATGGTCACAGGAACACATACTTGACATGCAAAAAATAGTAGCAATAAACTGACACGATCATATGCTACATTTGTAGTTTGGGTCTTGTCCATCACATCATTCTCCTAATGATGTGATCCCATTATCAAATGACATCTCATGTCCATGTCTAGGAAACCTTAACCATCTTTTGATTAACGAGCTAGTTCACTAGAGGCATGCTAGGGACATAGTGTTTTGTCTATGTATCCACACATGTATCTATGTTTCCGTTCAATAAAATTATAGCATGGATAATAAACGATTATCATGAACAAGGAAATATGATAATAACTAATTTATTTTTGCCTCTAGGGCATATTTCCAACAGTCTCCCACTTGCACTAGAGTCAATAATCTAGTTCACATCACTATGTGAATCGCATTGTTATGAATCTAACACCCAATGAGTTCTGGGCTCGAACATGCTTTGCATGTGAGAGAGGTATTATAGTCAACGGGTTTGTGACATTCAGATCCGTGCGTACTTTTGCAAATCTGTAAACACTGCTATCACACTCCACTTGGTACTTATTCCAAATGGCTGCTCCACTATACGTATCCAGATTGCTACTATGAGTCATCTAGATTGGTGTTAAAGATTGCATCGACATAACTCTTTACGGCGAACTCTTTATCACCTCCATAATCGAGAAACATCTCCTTAGTCCTCTGGTTACTAAGGATAATCTCGATCGCTGTCTAGTGATCCACTCCTAGATCACCCTCGTACCCCTTGACATACTCATGGCAAGGCACACACCAGGTGCGGTACACAGCATGGCACAAGATAGAGCCTATGGCTAAGGCATAGGGGACGATGTTCGTCCTTTCTCTTTCTTCTGCCGTTGTCGAGCTTTGAGTCTCACTCAACTCCACGCCTTACAAATCATCCGAGAACACTTTCTCTGAATGATCCATTTTGAACTCTTTCAAAATCTTGTCAAGGTATTTACTCATTGAAAGTCTCATCAAGCATCTTGATTTATCTCTATAGATCTTGGATGCTCAACAATTGGGTAGCTTTACCTAGGACTTCCTTTGAAAATCACTTTCCAAACAACCGTTTATGCTTTCCAGAAATTCTACATTATTTCCGATCAACAATATGTCATCCACTCACTTTATTGTAAATACAAGTTTCTCGTAAACTTTTGTATGAACTACAAAACTTTGATCACCTCATCAAAGTGTATATTCCAACTCCGAGATGCTTGCTTCAGTCCATAGAAGGATCACTGAAGCTTGCACACCTTTTAGCATCCTTAGGACTGACAAAACCTTCTGGTTGTATCACGTACAACCTTTCCTCAAGTTAACCGTAAAGGAAACGATGGTTTGACATCCATCTGCCAGATTTCATAATTAAAAAATGCAGCAACTGCTAACATAATTTCAATAGACTTTAGCATCGCTACGAGTGAGAAAGTCTCATCGCAGTCAACTCCTTGAACTTGTGACAAACACCTTTGCAACAAGTCGAGCTTTACAAATGGTGGAATTTACCATCTGTGTTTGTCTTCATTTTAAAGATCCATTTGTACTCAACGACCTGCCGTCCAACTAGCAAGTCTACCAAAGTCTATACTTGGTTTTCATACATGGATCCTATCTCGGATTTCATGGGCTCTAACCATTTGTCGGAATCCGGGTCGATCATCGCTTCTCAATAATTCATAGGTTCATCACTGTCTAACAACATGACCTTTTAAGATAGGGTTGCCGCACCACTCAGGAGTAGTATGCGTCCTTGTCAACCTACGAGGTTCGATAGTAACTTGATCCGAAGCTTCATGATCATCATCATTAACTTCCTCTTCAACTAACGTAGGCTTAACAGAAACAACTTCATGCGCTACGCTACTCTCTGGTTGAAACAAAGGTTCAACAACCTCATCAAGTTCCATCTTCCTCCCACTCAATTCTTTTGAGAGAAACACTTTCTCGAGAAAGGACCCAGTTTTAGCAATAAACTTTTTATGCTTGGATCTAAGATAGAAGGTTCACCTAACTGTTCTTAGGTTATTCTATGAAGATACATTTGTCCGCTTTGGGTTTGTTATCATTAGGTTAAAACATTTTCCACACAACCGTCGCATCCCCAAAAATTAACAAATGACAACTTAGGTTTCTATCAAACCTTAATTCACACAGTGTCATCTCAAGGGATTTCGATGGTGCCCTATTTAAAGTGAATGTGGTCGTCTCTAATGCATAACCCCAAAACGATAGTGGCAAAACGATAAGAGACATCATAATATGTGCTATATCAAATAAGGCATGACTACGATGTTTGGACATACCATCACACTATGGTGTTTCCAGGTGGCGTGTTGTGAAACAACTTTCACATTGTCTAAAGTTGTATGCCAAACTCGTAACCTAGATATTCACCTCCACGATCATATCGCGGAAATTTTTATCTTCTCGTCACGATGATCTTAAACTTCACTTTGAATTTTCTTGAACCTTTCAAACGATTCAGACTTGTCTTTCATTAAGTAAATATACACTATATCTACTCAAATCATCAGTGAAGGTAAGAAAATAACGATATCCACCGCAAGCTACAAACACTCATTGGATCGTATACATCAACATGTATTGTTTCCAATAAGTCACTTGCCCATTCCATCAAGCCGGAAAACGGGGTTTATTCATCTTACCCAAAAGGCATGGTCCGCATGTCTCAACCGATTCGAAATCGAATGAGTCCAAAGACCCATCAGCATGGAGTTTCTTCATGCGCTTTACACCAATATGACATTTAGCCGCAGTGCCACAAGTATGTGGCACTATCATTATTAAATTTGTATCTCTTGGCATCTATGTAACGACCATGTGTATTACTACGATCAAGATTCAACAAACCATTCTCACTAGGTGTAAGACCATTGAAGGTATTATTCATGAAAATAGAATAACCATTATTCTCTGACTTAAATGAATAATCGCATTGCAATAAACATGATCTAATCACGTTAATGCTCAACGCAAACACCAAATAACATTTATTTAGGTTCCTTACTAATCCTGAAGGTAGAGAGAGCATGCGATGTTGATCACATCATCTTTTGAAACATTTCTGACACACATCGTCACCTCACACTTGGCTAGTCTCCGTTTATTCCGTAGCTTTTACTTCGGGTTACTAACATTTAGCAACCGAACCGGTATCCAGTACCCAGGTGCTACTAGGAGTACTAGCAAGGTACACATCAATAACATGTATATCAAATATACTTCTGTCAACGTTGCCAGCCTACTTATCTACCAAGTATCCAGGGTTGTTCCGCTTCAGCGACCGCTCTCCTCATAATCGAAGCACTTAGTCTTGGGTTCGGGTTTAACTTTGGGTTGCTTCACTGGAGCAGCAACTGACTTGCTATCCATGAAGTTTCCCTCCTTGCCCTTGCCCTTCCCGAAACTAGTGGTTTTACTAACCATCAACACTTGATGCTCCTTCTTGATTTCTACCTTCGCGGTGTTAAACATCGCGAACATCTCAGGGATCAATATTACTATCCCTGACACTTTATAGTTCATCACCAAGTTCTAGTAGCTTAGTGACAGTGAATTGGAGAACTATATCAATCACTATCTTATCTAGAAGATCAACTCCCACTCGATTCAAGCAATTGTAGCACCCAGACAATCTAAGCACCTGCTCAACGATTGAGCTATTCTCTTTCATCTTGTAGGCAAAGAATCTTGTTGGAGATCTCATATCTCGCAACACGGGCATGATCCGAGATCCTAATTTCATCTCTTAGAAACATCTCATATGTTCCGTGACGTTCAAAACGTTTTGGAGCCTCAATTCTAAGCCATAATCCATGACGCACTAAGCTATCAAGTAGTCATCACAACGAGCCTGTTCGATGTTCACAACATCTAGTGACGACGCTAGAGGGGTTGGCGCACCGAGCGGTGCATTAAGGACATGTAACATCCCAATTTTTGGAATGTTATAATAATTATTAGAATGAATGTTTGTTTGTTTGAATGATTGAAAGTGAGTGAAATTTGAAACTTTTTGAAACTTTTGAAAGTTTAATGAGAGAGAATGAAATGACTTTCCCAAAACTTTCACTCTGCATTTTGATCACCAGGAATTCAAATTCATTTCATCACAAAACCCCAGAGTGAAGATGACATGACTTATTCTATTTAAAGAAATGAAAAGGGATTTGAAAATGGTTTGAATTCCATTTTAAAGTATTTCAAATTCAGAAACTTTATGCAACTCAATGATTTTCATGACAGAGGATAATATGACTTCTTCAAAATTATATGAAATATGAGTTGGAAGTTTAAAAGAAGAATTTGAAAGTGCCTCTGAATTATTTTTGGAATCCATTGCATATTTGGTCCCTTTTCAAATTTCAAAGTATTCAAAACCCCTTGTCAAATAGTTTGAGACGAGTAATATGACACTCCAAGCCAGGGACATCTTGGTGAAATACTTGAGCAATAAAACCAGGGGGTCATTTGAAAAATATTTGCAAAAAGATTTAAAATCAAAAAGGCATTTTCTAAAATTAATATTTTTTTAAAGTATTTTTTTTGGACGTGGAAAAATGTCCATTAAATGGCATTTATTCTCCTGATAATTTTGGTATAAAACTTTTATTTTTAGGAATGTCATTATTGCCATTTATTAGACTTTGATTCGGTGTAAAAATAAAAAGGAAAGGTTTGAAAAAGCGTCTTAAATACCTGTCGGCCCACTTTCCTTCTCCTCCTCCCCGAATTACCTTAATATCGGCCAAACGACGCGCCCCTGCCTCCCTCTCTCTCTCTCTGACCGACTGGCCCCAGCGCTTAACCGAATCTTCCCAGCGCTCACCTTCCTCCTCGCGCGAGAGAACCTCGCCGGAGATCGCGCGCTCACCGGATCTCTCTCCCTCCTTCCTTTCCCTCGCACCACCGCGCTCCTATAAATAGCCCGACCCCTCCGCACTCCATTCCGCCCGAAACCCCTCTCTCTCCCTCGCTAGTACGTTGCCCACGAGCTCGCCGGAGTTCGGGTTCCACCCGAAACCCCCCGAACATCTGCCCGTCGCCACACTCCACCCCAGCCCCCACCGTCGCCACCTATAGACGCCGGACGCCCGCCGCCGTCACCTGGACCCCTCCGACGCCCTCCTCGACCACCGGAACGACTTCCCCAACCACCTTCTCCTTCCGACCACCGCCATCCTCGCCGGAGATCTCCTCTTCCCCCCTGTAAGTCGTCGGAACCCCTCTGGACCGTAGGATCTAAAGAGGACGCGCCAGATTAGATCGTTTTATTCCCCGAACCGGTATGTGCTAAGCTTTGGTCGCCCGCCCGGAAACGCACGCTCGCACACCCTCTCGGCCGACCACGGCCCGCCACGTAGCCTCAACCGTCTGTTAGTTTTGTTTTCTTCTCTGATTTTGTATTAGTTGTATCTTTTAAACTATTTAGTATTTTTTTGTTGATTCTTTTTGTATTAGCTCACAATTTTGTTGTAGTTTATGTCTGTATGCTTAGATTTCAAATTTGAACCTTAAAATTTGAATTTAATCAAATTTTCTCAAACTACTCAAATCTGAATAACTAGAGTTTAAAAATAGATTTTTCAATGAATCTTTTTGCTACTGCTTGGTATTAGTTAGGAATTTCATCATTTTTAGTTTGAGGATTTTTAGGATGGTTTTGTTTAGTGTTTTAACAATAAACAGAATCTGTCTAGTATTTATATAGTTTAGTTAATTAAGTTTTTAGTTAGTTTAAATCAGATTTAGTTATAATTTATTTTAGTACGTTCTACTGGTTAAACCATAGGTGTTTTACTTGCTATTAATAAAGATATATATTTGCTTAGTTTTATACTTAATATTATAGGAATCTCTACTATTTTTCAATTAGGTTTAATTTGATTAAAACAAACTAGTTAATAATAGTTTCTTTTAACAAAGTTTTAGATAGTTATATTCTGTTCTCTAAGAAATGTTTTGTTAATAAAAATAATTTAGTTTTGCTCTATTATGATAGGAAAACTATATTATTTTTTCATTAGGTAAGGTGTTATAAAACAATTTAGTTATTATAGAAACTCTTTTCACAAAAGTTTTAGATGACTTAAATCTATTTTATAATAAAGATTTTTATTATTTATTTTCTGTTAACTTAGTTGTTTTATAAATTGTTTTTCTCTTATGTTATTGTTTTACTCATTGTTATGTTTATTAGGAAAACACTTATGTTGTTAGGATGTTGTTTTCATAGTTTTACTTGTTCTTCAAAAGTAATTCTTTTGCTAGTAAAATATTTATTAAAATACTTTTGTTAAAGTTTTACTTTATATAGTTTTGTTGAAAATAGTTGCTTGTAGTGGAAAAACTACCCTAGTGGTGCATATGAAAACTTTGTTGATTTCAAATTTTGTCTTAAGTATTTCCTTCATCATCACATTAGTTGTGTTGATGTAGTTTTGTTACTTTGAGTTTTGTCTTAAGTATTTCCTTCATCAACCTTGTTGCTTTTGGTTCTTGTGTTACCTTGTGATTGTTAGAATTGAATGCTAGTATGATTGCTTATGAATGCAATGTTTGATTATATAGATTTTCATCGGAGAGTGACGAATAGTCTATCAAGTTACTTCTTAGAGCGATATTATTATCTTCATCAACAGTACAGGCAAGTTCACTTTGACCATCTATTTCATACCTATGTTTTATTGCATGTAGTGACATCATTCAACAAACCCCTCCCGTAGTGTTATTGAAATTCTTGTAGTTGAGTAGAATGCATGAGGTAGGAACCCACCACTTGTTACTAAAGCCCCGGGAATGTTAGTTGCTTTCATGATATGCTAAAGTAGACGAGGATTGGTATGAGTGTTCGGGAGTGGTGTGAGAAGGAGGACTCTATGTCAAGATGACAACTTCATGAAGACATCTTAAAGTCCTGCATCTTCAAGACCTCAAGACTTCGAGACTCGAGAAGCAAGTTTTCAATACACACTACTGGGTGAGGGATGGTTGAAACGACACCCTAGAGAAGCTAGTGGTTAGCCTAGGTGTTGCTGGAGAAGTGCCAGTATTCACGCGGAAAGCCTCACCCAGACTCAAAGAGAAGGATGAATAATTCATGCCCGGAAGCTTACCTGTGTAGCCACAAGTCATTATGGGCTCTGGCTTGGTTAATTTTTGTTGTGACTCTGGCTGGGCAGTGCTACGAGATGTAGTTGACGTTAGGAATGGATGGGCACTGACAGTGGTGAGCGAAACACTCTGAAAGACCATGTTTCGTTCATCCTGTTCTCAAACACCATGCAGTGCGAGGACTTTCCAGGAGGGAACGAATCTTGTGGGTAAAGTACACAACACTTTGCAGAGTTTAAACCTAATCGATTAGCCGTGTCCCCGGTTATGGACAATTTGAGCTTCTAGACTTGGATCTATCTCTGAACTCTCAACACTGGACTGATAACTAATTGTGGGCAACTTAATGACACTTGTGGGCAATTGAGACATCGGTTGGCGGAACCATGTCATGATAGGTAACTCTATAGTGATATTTCTGATATTCCTTTGTTGTAGGAAAAATAAAATCAGCTTTTACGCAAAAACTCAGACACAGAGCCACAAAGCCTTTGTATATAGAATAGTCCTTATCTTCTGATTTCTACTATGGTGATCTTCCAAGTACATTCAATGTACTGACCTACATGGCTGCAACGTATCATGTTGCAGATACTCTTCTACGACGAGTAAGAGTACGATTCAGGGTTACGGTCTGCACTCAACCTGCCGTTGGTGTTATTGGGACTCCACTCCCGTTGATTGTTTCCGCTGCTATTTTAAGGTATATATCAGTTTTACGTTATTTACATGTGATTGCACTTTGATATATACATTGATGTACTGTGTGTGCCAGCATACTGATCTAGGGATGGCACGGAACACATAGAGGCTTGACCTTTCCAGGTCGGGTCGCTACAGAAAATGGTATCGGATCACATGTTGACTGTAGGACGTGACCCTAGAAACTGGAAAGCCCTTAGGAGATGATTTCTCAAAAAACTTTGTTTTCAAAAGACCTTTAGTTCTCATCTTACTTGAGCTTTATCAAATGTTCTCTCGTACCTCCAATAGTTAGATGATACCCTTGTCCCCTGACCATTATGGAAAGAGCTACAAAAGGATTGAGGATTATACAGACCTGAAGAAATTGAAGACCATGAAGAATTTCCAAGATATTATGCCCCTAGAAGACCAAACCCCTGTTGTAAACTTACGTTGGATACGATGATTTGTGAGTTGTTATTTGTGTGTACCTTTTCGACAGCCACAACAAAAATCTATTTTCAAAACCATTGTTTGTATTGTGTGTATCCCCTCCTTTCTCTCTCTTATCTCATCCCAAGACCTGGAACCCAATAGATGGTGAAATGAAGTTTTGACTGAGCAATGACCCAGCTGGAGACAGAAGTATGGAATCAAAACATGGATGAAAATGAGTTGTTGATGCATAAAACTTGGGTTTTGCCAAAGTACAAGGGTATAAATGGAATATGGTAAATGGATAACCCATTCTGTTTTAAGGATGACAATACTCCGTAAGATGTTGGGAAGTGAATTTGAAGCTTGGTTTTGGATAACATGGATGCTTACCCAAGAAGAAACATATGTTAATTCTGAGTACCTTTTCTGACACCTGCAGATGACCACCCTTTATGAGTCTTTCCTCAAAGGCCCGGAGACGATCATGACTCTGACTAGTGACCATGATTACCCAAGGATCCTGAAGGATATGATGAAGCACATCCATCTGGAAGGAGATGCAGTCTACAAAGGCTACCCATTCATGGATAATGGAGTGGAACTCTGGTATGTGGAGGTACACCTCCACCGTGTGAAAGGAGTTTGCCCAAAGACTATGGGACAATACTTTTACATATCTCGTGTACCACGAGCAATTTTGTTTGACGCTGTTCGTGAAGCTGCCATGGAAGCCATACGCCAGATTGGAGAAATACTTGAAGCAAGACTCCGTCATACTTAGGAATACCTGCAAGAGGTGCATACAGAGATGATGGAGATGAAGCTGATATCCACCCTGATCAAGGAAAAGATGGATGATTTCAAGGATCACATCGCAAATTTCCAATGGTACTAGAATATCTCCAAGGGGAGATGAATGAATAAAGTTGGGAGTGATGCTAGACCATACCAAACCATGTGGATGGCAGCATTTGTAATAAAGTACTTTCTAGGAGTTTTAAGAAGTGATTGAGGATGTAACCAAGGACCGAAGAAGAGAAGAAAGCTAGAATGGAGTAGTTAAGTTCTGAAGATGGCAATACATGTATCATGAAGCACTCGTGTTATCATGAGCTTATCTTGTAACGGAAGTCTCAGAGTTTGTAATAAATTCATGAGTTAATGGAATTTATGGTGTCGTGATTCCCCTATGTTGAATTATATGAGTTGTTTCTCTATGAAACAAAGATCTCCGACTATTTTCGAGGATATGAGAAAATATGGTCTATGCAAGCATGAGTGCATTTGATTTTAAGCGTGGTAGTAACCACAGGTACCTTTCCGGTTAAGGAGTTTGGATAAGTGAATACAGTTGAAGAGAATGTGGAACCTCCTCAAACTATGTGAAGGATAACCTTGTGACAAAGTACTTTTGAAGGTTAAACAGGCCAATGGCAAGGAAAATGAATTCTCCAGATCAATGGAATGTTGGAAAAAGGAATGATAGTGATGAAACCATACCCAAGGTTAAACAGACCAATGGAAAGGAAAATGGATTCCGCAGAGTGGAATCTAAACAAGAATAAGTCTGTGAAGGGTATAATGAAGTGAATTGAAGGTAATGTTGGGATATGGAACGATAGTATCCCCAAGAGTGAGTTAAAGTTGTTCAAGTATTCAAGTGAACCCACAACTCACTGACCTCAGGATTGATAAGGATCAAGCCCCACCTTTGTGAAGGAAGAAACCTGGAAGAAGCTACAACTGAGTAGCAAACGTTTTCTTAGGAGTATACGATAACCTGAGAGTTGTGAAGAAAACGATATATGTTTTGTTTTGGCTTGCAGAATAAATGGATTTATCCGAACTTAGTTCGTTGACAAGAGAAATTTCTGCAATGCTTGTGAGGAAGCCCAAGTGTTAGAATACGAGATTCTCTAAACCTTGTACAAGGTCATGATTTCAGTGCGACATGGCTTGTCCACCATGATGACTTACTCTTATCATTTCTCTTGCTATTCGGAATGGTAAATCTGAGTGACTTACCCATAGTAAAGAGACGACGTTCTTTGAAGCTTTTTGTTTAAGCCTTAGAATGGTAAGATGAAACCCCCTTGTACATGACAGTTGCTGTCATACGTAGGAATTTTATGGTGAGGAATGAAGCCAAGACCCATTTCACTACAGGATAACCACTAATGGTAGACCACCATGAGATCTTCGATAGGTTGTTTAGAATGATCACGAGACTGGTCAGCTAACAAGACCCAGTATCGGAGGAAGTACATTTTGTTGTGAGAACACAAGATTTTGATATAACGGAAGATCGTCACCCAGGAAGTTATTGCGAAGATTGTGAAGAGACAAATGCACCCAGAGGACTGTCAAGATTTTTGAAGCACCAGTAACTCCCATTTTTAGTGTGGTAGACCCACCCTTCCAGGTCAATGGATTCTTGTTGGAAGACCCCACCCCTTCTTGTTCAGTGAATTTGTTAGAAGACCCCCAAACCCTAACCTTTTCTTGCTAGCCCCTTCGAATCTCGAGGACGAGATTCATTTTAGGTGTGGTAGATTTGTAACATCCCAAATTTTGGAATGTTATAATAATTATTAGAATGAATGTTTGTTTGTTTGAATGATTGAAAGTGAGTGAAATTTGAAACTTTTTGAAACTTTTGAAAGTTTAATGAGAGGGAATGAAATGACTTTCCCAAAACTTTCACTCTGCATTTTGATCACGAGGAATTCAAATTCATTTCATCACAAAACCCCAGAGTGAAGATGACATGACTTCTTCCATTTAAAGAAATGAAAATGAATTTGAAAATGGTTTGAATTCCATTTGAAAGTATTTCAAATTCAGAAACTTTATGCAACTCAATGATTTTCATGAGAGAGGATAATATGACTTCTTCAAAATTATATGAAATATGAGTTGGAAGTTTAAAAGAAGAATTTGAAAGTGCCTGTGAATTATTTTTGGAATCCATTGCATATTTGGTCCCTTTTCAAATTTCAAAGTATTCAAAACCCCTTGTCAAATAGTTTGAGACGAGTAATATGACACTCCAAGCCAGGGACATCTTGGTGAAATATTTGAGCAATAAAACCAGGGGGGTCATTTGAAAAATATTTGCAAAAAGATTTAAAATAAAATAGGCATTTTCTGAAAATAATATTTTTAAAGTATTTTTTTTGGCCGTGGAAAAATGTCCATTAAATGGAATTTATTCTCCTGATAATTTTGGTGTAAAACTTTTATTTTCAAGAATGTCTTTATTGCCATTTATTAGACTTTGATTCGCTGTAAAAATAAAAAGGAAAGGTTTGAAAAGCGTCTTAAATACCTGTCGGCCCACTATCCTTCTCCTCCTCCCCGACTTACCTTAATATCGGCCAACCGACGCGCCCCTGCCTCCCTCTCTCTCTCTGACCGACTAGCCCCACCGGCCGACCGAATCTTCCCAGCGCTCACCTTCCTCCTCGCGCCAGAGAACCTCGCCGGAGATCGCGCGCTCACCGGATCTCTCTCCCTCCTTCCTTTCCCTTGCACCACCGCGCTCCTATAAATAGCCCGACCCCTCCGCACTCCATTCCGCCCGAAACCCCTCTCTCTCCATTGTCAGTACGTTGCCCACGAGCTCGCCGGAGTTCGGGTTCCACCCGAAAACCCCCGAACATCTGCCCGTCGCCACACCCCACCCCAGCCCCCATCATCGCCGCCTATAGACGGCAGACGCTCGCCGCCGTCGCCTGGACCCCTCCGATGCCCTCCTCGACAACCGGAACGACTTCCCCGACCACCTTCTCCTTCCGGCCACCTTCCCCCCTGTAAGTCGCCGGAACCCCTCTGGACCGTAGGATCTATTGAGGACGCGCCAGATTATATCGTTTTATTCCCCGAACCGGTATGTGCTAAGCTTCGGTCGCCTGCCCGCAAACGCCCGCCCGCCCGCCCGCTCGCACAAGGAAAAATAAAGAGAAAAAGAAAAAGAATTTAGGAGCAGCGCTTCTAGGAAAACCAAGCGCTATAGCTAGTTAGCTATAGCGCATTTGGGGGAAACGCGCTATGGCTAAGTTAGCTATAGCGAGTTTCGAAAATGTGCGCTATAGCTAACTAAGCTATAGCCCGACCGTTCTTCCTCGATCTCATCCCCAATCTCACTCGATCACCCTCTCTACCTCGGGGACTCCACGCGCACGCGGCCGTCTCCTCCGCACCGCCGTCTTGTCCGCCCATCTCCTCCGGCCATCTTCTCTGGTGAGACATCGATCCCCAGTCCTCAATATAGGTTTACAAAACAATCTCATTCTATTTGGATTTGCATATACCAGAATAACTTTGTATGATAGATGAAAATGAGCAGTGTATAGTATGTAGGTCATATGCTTTAGCTAAAAAGGTGATTCCAGGAACTATAGCTAAAAATAGATGACATTTGTATCATTTGTATATAGTATGTAGGTCATATACTAGGGCATATTAGAGATAAACTTATTCAACCAGGTCAGATTGGTGTATATTAGCAGCCAAGATCGGGTGGAAAATGTAGTAGTAGCATGTGCAATCACATGAAATTATGAACCAGTGATAAATATAGTAGTAGTTGTGCAATTAGGGCTGCAAAAGTAATGTACTTTGCCAGCTGCCCTATTACTAGGAGTGTTTAGTTTCCCTAAATGCAAAACAAGAGATTCTTCAGAATGTTGTTAGTTTGAGTCATTTTACATTTGAATTGGACCAGATACAATGTGTTGTCGGCCTTAGGCCGTTCTTGTTTGCAGGGAAATTGATTCTAGCTGGCCTATGTTTTGCTGGAATGTTGATTCATTTTCGTTCCCGCAAATTTCAGGCGCTCGATATGTGCCATTTTTAGAATAGGTCATGCCAAAATTTGTCGTGAATTTCAACATTGTGTCTTCTTCAAAGTAGACATATCGAGTGTGAGAGATTTGCCAGGACGGGAATGAAATGATATCCAGGCAAAACATAGGTCGTTTTCCCAAGAGTCATTATTCATTTTATTATATAAAGTTCGAGAAATTAAACGACTAGATTGAACCCTAGGAAACATTGCCGACAACGACTAAGCCGGAGTTTCTCGCACACAAGATGAAGCAGCGCACGTTTACTTCAACTATCTCACTAGACAGGAGATGGGGACGGCCACTCATGCCAACGTCGATGGTGCCGATGGCGCAAATGGCACCGACACCGATGCCTCCCACACCGGCACTAAGGCGGAGACGGCCACCGATGGTACCTCCCAAGCCAGTGATGGAAAGAAGGGAAAGAGGACACGACCCCCAAATCAGGTTGGCATCGGAAGACTGGTGATCATGGAGGTGTCAAAAGGCTATTTCGAGCCAATCAAGCCGCGGGACGTGGTAACGATGTACAACAACCAACTAGCATGCATACTACGGGATACTGCTAACATCAATGACACAAAATTTTGGCAGAATGAACCTTTGCAATGCCTGCTCCTAAATAGGTTGCACGCAAGATTCTTGTTCCCCAGTCGGGATGAAAAGAATATCAATGACTCGTGGGATGATCCTGTCATGAAGAAAACAAACAACAAAACCCTAGGAAAGTTTAGCAACGCATTGAGAGCCTAGAAAACAATGGTGAAAAGGGCGATTGATGTAGAGCATCAAACCTATGTCCAGATAAAAGAAGACAATCCAACAACTTCGGAAGTGGACTTTGAAAAGTTCAAGGCGACTTGCACTAAAGAAGCTGCCAAGGCCAGATCAGAGAAAGGAAGGAGCTTCAGGCAAGGTGTTGGAAATATGCCCTAGAGTCAATAATAAATTAGTTATTATCATAGTTCCTTGTTCATGATAATCGTTTATTATCCATGCTATAATTGTATTGAATGGAAACATAGATACATGTGTGGATACATAGACAACACCGTGTCCCTAGTATGCCTCTAGTAAACTAGCTCGTTGATCAAAAGATGGTTAAGGTTTCCTAGACATGGACATGAGATGTCATTTGATAATGGGATCACATCATTAGGAGAATGATGTGATGGACAAGACCCAAACTACAAATGTAGCATATGATCGTGTCAGTTTATTGCTACTGTTTTCTGCATGTCAAGTATATGTTCCTATGACCATGAGATCATGCAACTCACTGACACCGGAGGAATACTTTGTGTGCATCAAACATCGCAACGTAACTGGGTGACTATAAAGGTGCACTATAGGTATCTCCGAGGGTGTCTGTTGGGTTGGCATGGATCGAGACTGGGATTTGTTACTCCGTGTGACGGAGAGGTATTTCAGGGCCCACTCGGTAATGCAAGATGACAAACAAGCCTTGCAAGCAATGTGGCTAAGTGTTAGTCACGGGATCTTGTATTACGGAACGAGTAAAGAGACTTGCCGGCAACGAGGTTGAACTAGGTATTGGGATACCGACAATCGAATCTCGGGCAGGTAACATACCGAAGAACAAAGGGAACGTTATACGGGATTAACTGAATCCTTAACATAGAGGTTCGACTGATAAAGATCTTCATGGAACATGTAGGAACCAATGTGGACGTCCTGGTCCCGCCATTGGTTATTGACCGTAGTGGTGTCTCGGTCATGTCTACATAGTTCTCGAACCCACAGGGTCTGCACACTTAAGGTTTGGTGACGTTTTGGTTGTGTAGAGTTATGTATGGTGGTGACCGAAGGTTGTTCGGAGTCCTGGATGAGATCTCGGATGTCACGAGGAGCTCCGCAATGGTCCGGAGGTAAAGATTCATATATAGGAAGTCCCAGTTTGGTTGCCGGAAAAGTTTCGGGCTCATCGGTAGTGTACCGGGAGTGCCGATAGTGTACCGGGAGACCTCCGGGAGGGGTGTTTCGACCCCAGAGAGTCCATGGACTGTGGAGAGTGATAGCCAGACCTTATTGGGCAGGAGTAACAGCCACAATAAGGCCCATGGCGTAGGAGACAAAAGTCCTAAAGCAAAAGGTGGAAAAAAGGCTAAAAGGGAGAGTCCTACTCCTACTAGGAGTGGAGGAGCAGTAGGACTCCTCCCCCTCTAGTTCGGCCGACTCCTATAGGAGTTTTTCCCTGCGCCAGCCCTCCTCCTCCTCTCCTCTTATATATAGTAGTGGAATAGAAGGATTTTGCATAGATTTTACGGCCACGTGCTACCCGTTTCACCGGTGCACCTCTAGATCGGTTTTCTGCAGTGCTTAGGCGAAGCCCTGCCGGAATTGCTACACCACCATCACGGGAGCGCCGTCATGCTGCCGGTGAACTCTCTCTCCTCTCCACCTCCTCTTGCTGGATCAAGATGGTGGAGATCGTCATCAAGCTGCACGTGTGCTGAACGCGGAGGTGCCGTCCGTTCGGCGCTAGATCGGAAGGACCGTGATCGAGATCGCGAGACGATTCGTGATGAGATCGCGGAATGGATCGTTATGAGTTCGCGGGATAGATCGTGATCAAGATCGTGAGACGGATCGTGATGAGATCGCGGGACGGATTGTGATGAGTTCACGGAACGGATTGTGATTGGATCATGGGACGGATCATGATGAGATCGCGGGACGCTCGGCGATTTGAATCGCGAAGAAGTATGACTACACCAACCGCGTTTCTTAATGCTTCCCGCTTAGCGATCTACAAGGGTACGTAGATCCACTCTCCCTCTCGTAGATGCTCATCACCATGGATAGGTTTGCGTGTGCGTAGGAAATTTTTTGTTTCCCATGCGACGTTCCCCAACACAAGGAACATGGGGAACCACCACCTCGGAAGTCGTGGTTACACGGGCAAGAGGCCCGTCTGGGCTAAGGAGGACGCGGAACATGAACGTCTGGGGATCCTAGATCCCTTGGCTGAGTTCACCGACCAGCAGGAGCATGACTTCATCAGGGCCCGGTTCAAGTGGGACCCAATAAAAAGGAATTTTACATGGACGGGCCTACGAGGGAATTCATGAGAATATTGGTAATTATAATTTTACCACTATTATTAGCTTCTGATCAAGTCGACGATGTTCTAGTCAACATTCCTAATTGATTCACGCTCATTTTGAAGAGAGAGCAACACAAGCTTGCAGCCGAAAGCAACTCGTCGACTCACTCGTCGGCGCCGAAGTACAAGTGGGACACCCCTTTCAACCGGGCACTCAACATAATGTACGAAAAACCGCTGGATAAGCCGCCTTCGTATGGACGTGTGCACGCCGTCGGAGACGGTGCTACGTGGAAGTACTATTATAGGGAGGACCCTGGGGCCAAAAAGCAGAGAAATAAGTTTAGTCGAGTGACTATCAACGAGAAGGTGGCACTGGCGTTGGAGAAAAACAAAGCCGAAACTATAGCTGAGGCAAGAAGGGCAGAGGCAGATGCCTGCAGAAATGTTGTGGCAGCTGCATTGACAAGCTTGATCCGAACTATGGTCAGTTGGGTACAACATAATCCACACTAGACCGCAAATGAATTTTCCATGTCCGGCTTCACCAGGAGCAAATCATTGAACTTCACACCCGCACCCTTACCTGCTATGGCGACCGCACTCGCACCTATTCCAGGAGCAGCAGCTCCTGCACCTCCTCCTGCACCTGCACCCTCTAATAGTAGCCCATGATCCGTCTCTGGCTTAAATGTAGGGTCGTCGACATTGTCCTAGCTTGATGCCCTCACGGTAAATACGCATCACACGCTCATCAACATAAGTAACTAATCTTTAGTTCTCGTTGCCTTTTGGACTCTGATGCTGCACACATGTCTTTCCAGGCTGACTCCATTTCGTGCACCCTCCTCTACAACATGAATGACGGGTTGGTTGTTGTGGGGAAGGCTTCTATAATGAAGCCAAAGGATCGCTCGTTCCATGTCTGACAGATGCACGATAATGCCTTAAGGGTCTTCGTGGCGAGTGTGGAACATGGCTATGAGGGTTTATGTCTCCCAGTATAAATAGGTGCAGAGGATGACGAGACACTGACGCAACTTGGCGAATTGAAAAATTGGCCTGCCCTGTGGCTGAAGAATCTTCTTTGTTTACAGGTGGTCGGGAGCAATCCAAAGGGACCAGACCAAGGTATGACCACAATCCCACCTACGCAATTACGACTACCGTCTGCGCTGTTGGGTGAGGGCGAGCGACACAAGGAAGGGGGTCCAAACGTTCTGGCGCTAGCTGATGATGTCGTCCACATGGATGAGGATATGGATCATGACATGCAAGTCGACGACCCTCTCCAGTGGCTCAATACCGGCACCGACACCCATGAGGACGTAGTGATGAGTCACCATATGAGGAACAGTCGGAGCCGGAACGTCCTCAAGAGTGCAAGAAGTATTTGTTTATGCAACCCTCATAGGACACCCCTCTAGATGTCGCCTCAACACAAGCTCAACTAAGCCAATATCATGAAATTCTTAGCCCAATGGCACTGGGGCGGTGGTTAGACAGGGTCAGACAGTTCCACCAACACCTGATCTCACCAAGAATAAACACATGAAGAGACCGACGAGGAAAGATCCGGTTGCAGACAAAGCTGCGAAAGTAGCTTCTGGCAGCCAACCGCCTCTGCATATCAGGGTTGCGGACAGTGTACTCATCAAAGGTGCACTGTCTATTCATATCACAGGAAATCTAATGTTACCGAAGGATGCGCTAGCCACCATAACAAGGGATCTCAGGAGACTGCATTATTGGAAATATGCCCTAGAGGCAATAATAAATTAGTTATTATCATATTTCCTTGTTCATGATAATCGTTTATTATCCATGCTATAATTGTATTGAGCGGAGACTTAGATGCATGTGTGGATACATAGACAAAACCATGTCCCTAGTATGCCTATAATAGACTAGCTCGTTGATCAAAAGATGGTTAAGGTTTCCTAGCCAGGACATGAGATGTCATTTGATAATGGGATCACATCATTAGGAGAATGATGTGATGGACAAGACCGAAACTACAAACGTAGCATATGATCGTGTCAGTTTATTGATACTGTTTTATGCATGTCAAGTATATGTTCCTATGACCATGAGATCATGCAACTCACGGACATCGGAGGAGTGCCTTTTATGTATCAAACGTCGCAACGTAACTAGGTGGCTATAAAGGTGCTCTAAAGGTATCTCCGAGGGTGTCTGTTGAGTTGACACCGATCAAGACTGGGATTTGTTACTCCGTGTGACGGAGAGGTGTCTTGGGGCCCACTCGGTAATACAACATCACAATGATCCTTGCAAGCAATGTGAGTAAGTGTTAGTTGCGGGATCTTGTCTTACGGAACGAGTAAAGAGACTTGCCGGTAACGAGGTTGAACTAGGTATGGAGATACCGACGATCGAATCTCGGGCAAGTAACATACCGAAGAACAAAGGGAACATCATACGGGATTAACTGAATCCTTTACATAGAGGTTCGATTGATAAAGATATTCATAGAATATGTAGGTACCAATGTGGACATCCAGGTCCCGCCATTGGTTATTGACCGTAGAGGTGTCTCGGTCATGTCTACATAGTTCTTGAACCCGCAGGGTCTGCACACTTAAGGTTTGCTGACGTTTCGGTAGTATAGAGTTATGTATTGTTGTGACCGAAGGTTGTTTGGAGTCCCGGATGAGATCCCGGACGTCACGAGGAGCTCTGAAATGGTCCGGAGGTAAAGATTTATATATAGGAAGTCCTGTTTTGGTCGCCGGAAAAGTTTCGGGCTCATCGGTAGTGTACCGGGAGTGCCGGTAGTGTACCGGGAGACCATCGGGAGGGGTATTTCGACCCAAGAGGCTACATGGGCTGTGGGAGGATAAATACCAGCCCTTAGTGGGCTGGTGGAAGTCCCACAAGAGTCCCATGTGTCTGAAGTTGAAGGAGAAGAAAAAAAACAAGGTGGAAAAAGTTTCCAAGTGGAAAGGAGAAATCCTACTCCTAATAGGATTGGAGTAGGACTCCTCCACCTCCAGTTTCGGCCAGATCTTGAGGGTTTGAGGCTGCGTCCTACCCTCCATCCCTCCTATATATACTAGAGAATTTAGTGGAAAAATCTACCCCTAATAGCCATGTGCTACCTCTCCTCTAGATCGTAGTTTCTCCTCTAGATCGGTTTTCAGCGGTGCTTAGGCGAAGCCCTGCTGGAATAGCTCCACCACCATCGCCGCAACACCGTCGCGCTGCCGGAGAACTCATCTACCTCTCCACTCCCTCTTGCTGGATCAAGAAGGCGGAGATCGTCATCGAGCTGTACGTGTGCTGAACGCGGAGGTGTCGTCCGTTCGCCGCTAGATCGGAAGGACCGTGATCAACATCGCAAGACGGATCGTGATGAGATCGTCGGACGGATCGTGATGAGTTCGCGGGACGGATCGTGATGAGATCGCGGGATGCTTGGCAATTTGGATCGCGAAGACGTTCGACTACACCAAACGCGTTTCTTAATGCTTCCCGCTTAGTGATCTACAAGGGTATGTAGATCCACTCTCCCTCTCGTAGATGCTCATCACCATGGATATATCTTGCATGTGCGTAGGAAATTTTGTGTTTCCCATGCAACATTCCCCAACAGTGGCATCATGAGCTAGGTCTATGTGTAGATGAGATCTCGAGTAGAACACAAAAGGTTTGTGGGCATTAATGCTTAGATTGCTTCCTCCCTTGGTCGTGTTTTCGTTCAGCGGTATTGTGAGATGAAGCAGCCTGGACCAACATTACTCGTACGCCTACGAGAGACCGGTTCCGTCAACCGCAACTTGTCGCATAGATGGCTTGCGGGTGACAGTTTCTCTCACTTTAGTTGGATCGGACTCGACAAAGGCGGTCCTTGAGAAGGTTGAAAAGCAACTAGTGTATCACCGTTGTGGTTTTTGCGTAGATGAGAATTGTTCTTGCTAGATACCCATAGCAGCCACATAAAACATGCAACAACAATTAGAGGACGTCTAACTTGTTTTTGTAGGGTATGTTGTGATGTAATATGGCCAATTGCATGATGTGATATATTCGATGTATGAGATGATCATGTGATGTATAGAATATCACGACTTGCATGTCGATGAGTACGGCAACCGCAGGAGCCATAGGGTTGTCTTTAATCATTGTATAACCTGCATGTCAATCATAAAGCGCTATGTAATGCTTTACTTTATCGCTAAACGGTAGCAATAGTAGTAGAAGCATGATGGGCGCGACAACCCCGATGGCGACACGTTGATGGAGATCAAGATGATGGAGATCATGGTGTCATGCCGGTGACGATGGAGATCATGCCGGTGCTTTCATGATGGAGATCAAAAGCACAAGTTCATGGCCATATCATGTCACTTATGATTTGCATGTGATGTTAATCCTTTTATGCACCTTGTTTTGCTTAGGACGACGATAGCATTATAAGGTGATCCCTCACTTAATTTTGTAGCGACCCGACTCAAAACGAGTCAAGCCTCTGTGCTTACCGTGCCATCCCTGGATCAGTATGCTGGCACACACAGTACATCAATGTATATATCAAAGTGCAATCACATGTAAATAACGTAAAACTGATATGTACCTTAAAATAGCAGCGGAAACAGTCAACGGGAGTGGAGTCCCAATAACACCAACGGCAAGTTGAGTGCGGACCGTAACCCTGAATCGTACTCTTACTCGTCGAAGAAAAGTATCTGCAACATGATACGTTGCAGCCATGTAGGTCAGTACATTGAATGTACTGGCAAGATCACTATAGTTGAACAGAAGATAAAGTCTATTCTATATGCAGTAAGGCTTTGTGGCACTGTGTCTGAGGTTTTGCGTAAAGCTGATTTTATTTTCCTATAACAAAAGGATTATCAGGAATATCACTATGGAATTACCTATCATGACATAGTTCCGCCAACCAATGTCTCAATGCCCACAAGTAACTTAAGTTGCCCACAATTAGTTATCAGTCCAGTGTTGAGAGTTCAGAGATAGGTCCAAGTCCAGAGGCTCAAATTGTCCGTAACCGGGGACACGGCTAATCGATTAGATTTAAACTCTACAGAGTGTTGTGTACTTTACCCACAAGATTCTTTCCCTCCTGGTAAGCCCTCGCACTGCCTGGTGTTTGAGAACAAGATGAAATAAACATGGTCTTTCAAAGTGTTTCCCTGACTGTCCGACAGTGCCCATCCAATCCTAACGTCAACTACATCTCGTAGCACTGTCCAGCAGAGTCACAACAAAGATCAACCAAGCCAGAGCCCATAATGACTTGTGGCTACACAGGTAAGCTTCCGGGCATGAAGTATTCATCCTTCCCTTTCAGTCTGGGTGAGGCTTTCCGCGTGAATACTGGCACATCCCCAGCATCACCTTGGCTAACCACTGGTCTATCCCCAGGGCGCCGTTCAAAACCATCCCTCACCCAGTAGTGTGTATTGAAAATCTTGTTTCTCAAGTCTTGAAGTCTTGAGGTCTTGGAGATGTAGGACATGCAGATGCCTTCATGAAATTGTCGTCTTATCGTAGAGTCCTCCTCTTCACACCACTCACAAACACTCATACCAATCCCCGTCTACTTTAGCATAGCATAAAAGTAACTAACGTTCCCGGGGCTGTTGTAACAAGTGGTGGGTTCCTACCTCATGCATACTACTCAACTACAGGAATTTCAATAACACTACGGGAGGGATTTGTTGAATGATGTCACTACATGCAATAAAACATAGGTATGAAATAGATGGTCAAAGTGAACTTGCATGTACTGTTGATGAAGAAATAGATCGCTATCAGAAATAACTTGATAGACTATTCGTCACTCTCCGATGATAATCTATAATCAAGCATTGCATTCATATAAGCAATCATACTAACAATCAATTCTAACAATCAAAAGTAACACAAAACAAAAACAACAAGGTTGATGAAGGAAATACTTAAGACAAAATCAAATAACAGAACAACATCAACACAACTAAGGTGATGATGAAGGAAATACTTAAGAAAAAATCAAATAACAAAACTACATCAACACAACTAAGGTGATCATGAATGAAATACTTAAGACAAAATCAACAAAGTTTTCACAAAAGCAACTAAGGTAGTTTTCCACTACAAGCAACTATTTTCAACAAAACAAAACCTAAAACAAAGTAAAAAATAACAAAAGAACTTTAGTAAATATTTTACTTGCAAAAAGAATTATTTTTGAAGAACAACTAAAACTATAAAAAACAACATCCTAAACAACATGAGTATTTGCCTAATGAACTAAACAACAAGCAAAACAATATCTAAGAGAAAACAATTTTGAAACAATTAGGTTAACAGGAAATAATTTATAAAATATTTATTACAAAACAGAATTAGATCATTTAAAACTCTTGTGAAAAGAGTTTCTATGAAAAACTAAATTGTTTTATAACATATTACCTAATAAAAAATAATATAGTTTTCCTACCATAATAGAGCAAAACTAAATTATTTTTATTAACAAAACATTTCTTAACAGAAAGGAATTTCTAAAAACTTTATATGAAAATAGAATCAAATTATATAAAACTTTGTTAAAAGGAAACTATTACTATCTAGTTTGTTTTAATCAAATTAAACCTATTTGAAAATAGAGTTGTGATTCCTATAACAATAAAGAAATAAACTAAGCAAATTAATATTTCATTAACAGTAAGTAAAAAAACTTAAATGTTTACTCAACAGAACCTATTAAACAATAAAACTAAATTCTAATTTAAACTAACTACAAACTAAATAATTAAACTATATTAACTAGTAGGCAGAATCTGTTTATAGCTAAATCACTAAGAAAAATCATCCTAAAAATTCTCAAACCAAGCATGATTAAAGTCGTAAGTAATACTAAACAGTAGCAAAAAGATTCATCTCAAAATATATTTTTAAACTCAAGTTATTCAGAAAACAAGATTTAAATCAAATCTGTTTAAATTCCAATTTAAATATTCAAACATGGTCAAACTTGGCATCTACAGAAACTAGATAAAATTTGTGGTCTAATGCAAAAAGAATCAATTAAAAACACTTGAAAACATAAAAGATATGATTAAAATGAAAACAGAACTAAATCTGTTTTTAAAACAGAAAACAGAAAAAACGAAAAACTTAACTAGCGGTCAGGGTTGACGTGGCGTTCTCTGGTTGGTCCAGGTGTGTGCGTGCGGAGTGTTACGGGCGGTCGACCGAACTATAATGTGTACCGCTTCAGTTTTAAGTTGGATCTAATCCTACACGTAGATCTACGATCGAACGGTCCAGGGAGGGGGAGGAGCTCACAGCGGTGGTGGGTCGCCGGCGAGGGCTTCTCCGGCGAGGCCGAGACGACATGGTTGACGTGGGCGGTGCTCCGGTGGTCCTCCGGCCACGGCGAGGGCACTAGTCGACGGCAGCGAGTACGGCGAGCACGTCGGTGGCGTCAGTGAGGCTCGGGGGCATCGGAGTCGACGGGCAGGAGCTCCGGGGCGGCGGTGGTGTTTCGGGTTTCGACGGAGAAGGGGCTCCGATGGGTCTCTGGTGAGGCAGAGGGGATGGGGAGGTGCGGGCGAGTGAGAAAGAAAGGTTTATTGGCTCTGGGGTTCTCGGGGAAGGTCGGGTGGTGCGGAGACGCGACAATGGTGCGGCGGCGACAGGGATTTCCGACGAGCGATTCCGGCTAGGCGAAGGCTTGGGGAGAGGGGGAAACAAAGGGAATGGATGCGGGAGAGGGGTGGGGTACTTATAAGGGCAGTGCGGTGGTCGGGAGGGCATGAGGGGCGAGATCCGCGGAGAGGGGGTCACCGGAGGTCGTCGGGCGCGTGGGAGGAGGGAGGCGACCGCGCGGATGACTCAGTCGGGCGGCGGGTCCCACACGTCAGCGAGAGGGAGAGGTGGGCGCTGCGTCGGTTGACCGGCTCGTAATAACTTCGCGAGTAACTTCCTGTGGGCCGGCTGTTTTATCATAAAACCGTTACCGTTTTCTATTTATGATTTTTCTAGAGCCATAAAACCTATTTAAAGCATTCGAATAAATTCCAAATATAGTAAAATTTTATATCAAAATTAACAGAATAATAAATGCCATTTAAAAGACATTTTTATTCTGACATTTGAAAATTTGAAAAATTATTATTTTCAGAAATTGCCCTTTTGCTTTTAAATCCCTTTGCAAATATTTTTTACAATAACCCCTGGTTTTCATTATTCAAATAAATCACCAAGAAGTCCCTGGTGTGGAGTGTCATGTTACTCCTCTCAAATTTTTGTCACGGGTTTGAATACTTTGAAAATTGGAATAGGAACCAAATATGAAATGATTCCAAAAGAAAATACAGAGATTTTCATATTCACTTTTCAAAGATGTATTTTAAACTTCCAACTCATATTTCATATAATTTGAAGAAGTCATTTTATCTTCTCTCATAAAATCATTGAGTTGCTTAAAGTTTCTGAAATTGAAATATTCTCAAATTGAATTCAAATCACTTTCAAATCCCTATTCATTTCATTAAATGGAAGAAGACATGTCATCTTCACTCTAGGGTTTTGTGATGAAATGAATTTGAATTATTGGTGAGAAAAATGCAAAGTGAAAGTTTGGGAATGTCATTTCATTCCCTCTCATTCAACTTTCAAAAGTTTCAAAAAGCTTCAAATTTCACTCACTTTCAATCACTCAAGCAAGCAAACAATCATTCTAATATTTATTATAACATTCCAAAATTTGGGATGTTACAAGTTTCAAGATAAATTGTGTTCTCACCGGGTGTGCACCATTGTGAAAGTTCATCATGTCGAGACACCACGTGATGATCGGGTGTGATAGACTCTACGTTCACATACAACGGGTGCAAGCCAGTGTTGCACATGCAGAACACTCATGTTAAACTTGACGAGCCTAGCATGTACAGACATGGCCTCGGAACACAAGAGACCAAAAGGTCTAACATGAGTCATATAGTAGATATGATCAACATGATGATGTTCACCATTGAAACCACCTCAACTCACGGGATGATCGGACTTGAGTTGGTGAATTTGGATCATGTATCACTCGAATGACCGGAGGGATGTCAATTTGAGTGGGAGTTCTTAAGTAATATGATTAATTGAACTCATTACCATGAACTTAGTCAGTAGTGCCTTTGCAAATTATGTTGTAGATTACTACCTCGCGTTGTAGCTCCCTTGTATTTTTATATGTTCCTAGAGAAATAGAGTTGAAAGATGATGGTAGAAATATTGCGGACTGGGCCCATGATCTGAGGATTGTCCTCATTGCTGCACAGAAGGCTTATGTCCTTAACCCACCGCTCGGTGCATCAACCCCTCTAGCGTCGTCAGTAGATGTTGTGAACATCGGACAGGCACGTTGTGATGACTACTTGATAGTTTAGTGCGTCATGCATTACGGCTTAGAATTGAGGCTCCGAAACGTTTTGAACGTCACGGAACATATGAGATGTTTCTAAGAGCTGAAATTAGGATCTCGGCTCGTGCCCGTGTTGCGAGATATGAGATCTCCGACAAGATTCTTTGCCGGCAAGATGAAAGAGAATAGCTCAATCGTTGAGCATGTGCTCAGATTGTCTGGGTGCTACAATTGCTTGAATCGAGTGGGAGTTGATCTTCCAGATAAGATAGTGATTGATATAGTTCTCCAAGTCACTATCACTAAGCTACTAGAACTTGGTGATGAACTATAAAATGTCAGGGATAGTAATAATGATCCCTGAGCTGTTCGCGATGTTTGACACCGCGAAGGTAGAAATCAAGAAGGAGCATCAAGTGTTGATGGTTAGTAAAACCACTAGTTTTGAGAAGGGCAAGGGCAAGAAGGGAAACTTCATTGATGGAAAGTCAGTTGCTGCTCCAGTGAAGCAACCCAAAGTTGAACCCAAACCCGAGACTAAGTGCTTCGATTATGAGGAGAGCGCTCGCTGAAGCAGAACAACCCTATATGCTTGGTAGATAAGAAGGCTGGCAACGTCGACGGAAGTATATTCGATATATGTGTTGTTGATGTGTATCTTGTTAGTACTCCTAGTAGCACCTGGGTATTGGATACCGGTTCGGTTGCTAAATGTTAGTAACTCGAAATAAAAGCTAAGGAATAAATGGAGAACTTGCTAAGTGTGAGGTGATGATGTGTGTTGGAAATGTTTCCAAGGTTGATGTGATCAACATCGCACGCTCTCTCTACCTTCGGGATTAGTGACGAACCTAAATAAATGTTATTTGGTGTATTGTGTTGAGCATGAACATAATTAGATCGTGTTCATTGCAACACGGTTATTCATTTAAGTTAGAGAATAATGGTTATTCTATTTACATGAATATACCTTCAATGGTCACGCACCTAGTGAGAATGGTTTGTTGAATCTTGATCGTAGTAATACACATGTTCATAACATTGATGCCAAAAGATACAAAGTTAATAATGATAGCACCACATACTTGTGGCACTACCGCTAAAATGTCATATTGGTATAAATCGCATGAAGAAACTCCATGCTGATGGATCTTTGGACTCATTCGATTTCGAATCGGCTGAGACATGCGAACCATGCCTCTTGGGCAAGATGACTAAGGACCCCGTTTTCCGGATTGATGGAGCGGGCAAGTGATTTATTGGAAATGATAAATGTTGATGTATGCAATCCAATGAGTCTTGTAGCGTGCGGTGGATATCGCTATTTTCTTATCTTCACTGATGATTTGAGTAGATATAGTGTATATTTACTTAATGAAACACAAGTCTGAATCGTTTGAAAGGTTCAAGCAAATTCAGAGTGGAGTTTAAGATCATCATGACAAGAAGATAAAAATGTCTGCGATAATCATGGAGATGAATATCTGAGTTACAAGTTTGGCATACAACTTTAGACAATGTGAAAGTTGTTTCACAACTCATGCCACTAGGAAGACCATAGTATGATGGTGTGTCCGAACTTCATAGTCGTGCTCTATTGGATATGGTGCGTGCTATGATGTCTCTTATCGTTTTGTTACTATAATTTTGGGGTTATGCATTAGAGACAACTACATTCACTTTAAATAGGGCACCATCTAAATCCGTTGACATGACACCGTGTGAATTATGGTTTGATAGAAACCTAAGTTGTCATTTCTTAATGTTTGGGGCTGCGACGCTCATGTGGAAAATGTTTTCACCTAATGAGCTCGAACCCAAAGCGAACAAATGCATCTTCATAGAATAACCTAAGAACAGTTAGGTGAACCTTCTATCTCAGATCGAGGCATAAAATGGTTGTTACTAAAACTGGGTCCTTTCTCGAGAAAAAGTTTCTCGAGAAAGAATTGAGTGGGAGGAAGATAGCACTTGATGAGGTTGTTGAACCTTTGTTTCAACCAGAGAGTAGCGCAGCGTAGGAAGTAGTTTCTGTGAAGCCTACGTTAGTTGAAAAGGAAGTTAATGATGATGATCATGAAGCTTCGGATCAAGTTACTATCGAACCTCGTAGGTCGACAAGAACGTGTACTGCTCCTGAGTGGTGCGGCAACCCTGTCTTAGAGGTCATGTTGTTGGACAACGATGAACCTACGACCTATGGAGAAGCGATGATGGGCCCGGACTCCAACAAATGGTTAGAGGCCATGAAATCCGAGATTGGATCCATGTATGAAAACCAAGTATAGACTTCGGTAGACTTGCTCGTTAGATGGCAGGTCGTTGAGTACAAATGGATTTTTAAAAAGAAGACAGACGTAGATGGTAAATGTCACCATTTGTAAAGCTCGACTTGTTGCAAATATGTTTGTGACAAGTTCAAGGAGTTGACTGCGATGAGATTTTCTCACTCGTAGTGATACTAAAGTCTGTTGGAATTATGTTAGCAGTTGCTGCATTTTCCAATTATGAAAATCTGGTAGATGGATGTCAAAAGATCCTTTCCTTAACGGTTTACTTGAGGAGAGGTTGTATGTGATACAACCAGAAGGTTTTGTCTGTCCTAAGGATGCTAAAAGGTGAGAAAGCTTCAGTGATCCTTCTGTGGACTGAGGCAAGCATCTCGGAGTTGGAATATACACTTTGATGAGGTGATCAAAGTTTGTAGTTTATACAAAGTTTACGAGAAACTTGTATTTACAATAAAGTGAGTGGGAGCACTATAGAATTTCTGATAAGTATATGTGGATGACATATTGTTGATTGGAAATAATGTAGAATTTCTAGAAAGCGTACACGGTTGTTTGAAAAGAGTTTTTCAAAGGAAGACCTGGATGAAGCTACCTAATTATTGAGCATCAAGATCTATAGTGAAAGATCAAGATGCTTGATGAGACTTTCAATGAGTACATACCTTGACAAGATTTTGAAAGAGTTCAAAATGGTTCAGTTAGAGAAAGAGTTCTCACCTGATTTGTAAGGTGTGAAATTGAGTGAGACTCAAAGCTCGACAAACGGCAGAATAAAGAGAAAGGACGAACGTCGTCCCCTATGCCTTAGCTATAGGCTCTATATAGTATGCCATGCTGTGTACCGCACCTATGTGTGCCTTACCATGAAGTCCGTCAAGGGGTACAAGAGTGATCCAAGAGTGGATCACTGGACAGCGGTCAAGATTATCCTTAGTAACTAAAAGATTAAGGAGATGTTTCTCAATTATGGAGGTGGTAAAGAGTTCGTCGTAACGAGTTACGTCGATGCAAGCTTTAAACCCCAATCTGAATGACTCGTAGTAGCAATCTGGATATGTATAGTGGAGCAGCCATTTGGAATAGTATCGAGTGGAAGTGTAGTAGCAGTGTTTACAGTTTGACATAGAGATTTGCAAAGTACACACGGATCTGAATGTCGCAGACCCGTTGACTATAAGACCTCTCTCACATGCAATGCATGATCGAGCCCCAGAACTCATTGGGTGTTAGATTCATAACAATGTGAATCACATGGTGATGTGAACTAGATTATTGACTCTAGTGCAAGTGGGAGATTGTTGGAAATATGCCCTAGAGGCAATAATAAATTAGTTATTATCATATTTCCTTGTTCATGATAATCGTTTATATCCATGCTATAATTGTATTGAGTGGAGAATTAGATGCATGTGTGGATACATAGACAAAACCATGTCCCTAGTATGCCTCTAATATATTAGCTCATTGCTCAAAAGATGGTTAATATTTCCTAGCCATGGACATGAGATGTCATATGATAAATGGATCACATCATTAGGAGAATGATGTGATGGACAAGACCCAAACTACAAACGTAGCATATGACCGTGTCAGTTTATTGCTACTGTTTTCTGCATGTCAAGTAGATGTTCCTATGACCATGAGATCATGCAACTCACGGACATCGGAGGAGTGCCTTGTGTGTATCAAATGTCGCAACGTAACTAGGTGACTATAAAGGTGCTCTAGAGGTATCTCCAAGGGTGTCTATTGAGTTGACATGGATCAAGACTGGGATTTGTTACTCCGTGTGATGGAGAGGTATCTCGGGGCCCACTCGGTAATACAACATCACAATGAGCCTTGCAAGAAATATGACTAAGTGTTAGTTGCGGCATCTTGTATTACGGAACGAGTAAAGAGACTTGCCGGTAACGAGGTTGAACTAGGTATGGAGATACCGACGACCGAATCTCGGGCAAGTAACATACCGAAGAACAAAGGGAACATCATACGGGATTAACTGAATCCTTGACATAGAGGTTCGACCGATAAAGATCTTCATAGAATATGTAGGAACTGTTGGGAGACGTAGTAGTAAATCAAAAAAATTCCTACGTGTTCACCAAGATCCATCTATGGAGAAACCAGCAACGAGTAAGGGGAGAGTGGATCTTCATACCTTTGAAGATCACTAAGTGGAAGCATTGCAAGAACGCGGTTGATGGAGTCGTACTCGCAGCGATTCACATCGCGGTAAATCCGATCAAGTGCCGAACAGACGGCACCTCCGCGTTCAACACACGTACATCCCGGTGACGTCTCCTACGCCTTGATACAGCAAGCAGGGAGGAGAGGTTGAGGGAGAGCTCAGGCAGCACGACGGCATGGTGACGGCGGAGCTGCGTGGTACTCCGGCAGAACATCGCTAAGCACTGTGGAGATCGAGGAGAAGTAGGAGTAGGACTGCGCCAGGGAGGAGAGGAACTCGTGTGTTGTGCAGACCTAAAAACCTCAGATATATATAGGGGGAAGGAGGAGAGAGGTCTGCAGCCTAGGGTTCCACCCTAGGGGCTGGCGGCAGCCTCCAGATGCCAATCTGGCTGGCGGCCAGGGCAGGGAGGAGTGGAGGCGCCCTAGGGTGGGCCTCAGGGCCCATCCACGCCTAGGGTTTGCCCCCCCCCCCCACCCCTTGCTGTGCCTTGGGCTAGGGTGGGAGGCGCACCAGCCCACCTAGGGGCTATTTCCCTCCCACTCTTGGCCCATGGAACCTTCCGGGGCTGGTGGGCCCACTTGGTGGACCCCCGGAACCCTTCTGGTGGTCCCGGTACGTTACCGGTGACGCCCGGAACTCTTCCGGTAACCAAAGCCTCACTTCCTATATATCAATCTTCGTCTCCGGACCATTCCGGAGCTCCTAGTGACGTTCGGGATCTCATCCGGGACTCCTAACAACCTTCGGTAACCACGTACACTATTTCCCTATAACCCTAGCGTCATCGAACCTTAAGTGTGTAGACCCTACGGGTTCGGGAGATACGTAGACATGACCGAGACACTCTCCGGTCAATAACCAACAGTAGGATCTGGATACCCATGTTGGCTCCCACGTACTCCACGATGATCTCATCGGATGAACCATGATGTCGGGGATTCAGACAATCCCGTATGCAATTCCCTTTGTCTACTGGTATGATACTTGCCCGAGATTCGATCGTCGGTATCCCTATACCTTGTTCAATCTCATTACCGGCAAGTCTCTTTACTCGTTCCATAACACATCATCCCGTGGCTAACTCCTTAGTCACATTGAGCTCATTATGATGATGTCTTACCGATGGGCCCAGAGATACCTCTCTGTCACACGGAGTGACAAATCCTAGTCTCGATTCGTGCCAACTCAATAGACACTTTCGGAGAAACCCGTAGTGTACCTTTATAGCCACCCAGTTATGTTGTGACGTTTGGCACACCCAAAGAATTCCTATGGTATACGGGAGTTGCATAATCTCATGGTCTAACGAAACGATACTTGACATTGAAAAGCTTTAGCAGACGAACTACATGATATTGTGCTATGCTTAGGATTGGGTCTTGTCCATCACATCATTCTCCTAATGATGTGATCCCGTTATCAACGACATCCAATGTCCATGGTCATGAAACCGTGACCATCTATTGATTAACGAGCTAGCCAACTAGAGGCTCACTAGGGACATATTGTGGTCTATGTATTCACACATGTATTACGGTTTCCGGTTAACACAATTGTAGCATGAACAATAGACAATTATCATGAATAAGGAAATACAATAATAACCATTTTATCATTGCCTCTAGGGCATATTTCCGACAGTCTCCCACTTGCACTAGAGTCAATAATCTAGTTCACATCACCATGTGATTAACACTTACATCACCATGTGATCATATCATCATGTGATTAACACCCAATTAGTTCTGGGGTTTGATCATGTTTTGCTCCTGAAAGAGGTTTTAGTCAACGGGTCTATGACATACAGATCCGTGTGTACCTTGCAAACTTTCTATGTCATATTTGTAGATACTGCTCCCACGCTCCACTTGGAGCTATTCCAAATGGCTGCTCCACTATATGTAGCCGGATTTCTACTAAGAGTCATCCGGATTGGTGTTAAAGCTTGCATCATCGCAACCCTTTACGATGAACTCTTTATCGCCTCCATAATCAAGAGATATTTCCTTAGTTCTCAAGTTACTAAGGATAACTTTGACCGCTGTCCAGTCATCCACTCTTGGATTACTCTTGTACCCCTTGACAGACTCATGGCAAGGCACACAAAGGTGCGGTACACAGCATGGCATACTATATAGAGCCTATGGCTAAAGCATAGGGGATGACACTCATCTTTTCTTTATCTTTTGCCGTGGTCGGGTATTGAGTCTTACTCAATTTCACACCTTACAATACAGTCAAGAACTCCTTCTTTGACCCATCTATTTTGAACTCCTTCAAAAACTTGTCAAGGTATGTCTTCGTCGAAAAAACTTATCAAGCGAATTGATCTATCCCTATAGATCTTGATGCTCAATAAAATAGTAGCTTTATCTGGGTCTTCCTTTGAAAAACTCTTTTCAAACTACTCTTCATGCTCTTCCAGAAATTCTACATCATTTCTGATCAATAATATGTCAACTACATATTCTTGTAAGAAACTCTATAGTGCTCCCACTCACATTCTTGTAAATACAAGTTTCTCATAAACTTTGTATAAACTTAAACACTTTGATCACCTCATCAAAGCATATATTCCAACTCCGAGATGCTTGCTCCAGTCTATAGAAGGATCGCTAGAGTTAGCATACTTTTTAGCATCCTTAGGATTGACAAAACCTTCTGATTGTATCACATACAACTCTTCCTCACAGAAACCATTACGGAAACCTTGTTTTGTTATCCATCTATAAGATTTCATAATCGAAACATGCAGCAACTGCTAACATAATTCTAATAGACTTTTAGCATCGCTACAGATGAGACAATCTCATCGCAGTCAACTCCTTGAACTTGGCGGAAACTTCTTTGCGACAAGTTGAGCTTTATAAACGGTGACATTTCACCATTAGCGTCTATGTTTATCTCAAAGGTCCATTTGTAGTCAATGACCTGCCATTCAACAGGCAAGTCTACCAAAGTCCATACTTGGTTTTCATACATGGATCCTTTCTCGGATTTCATGGCACCTAGCCATTTGTTGGAATCTGGGCCCACCATCGCTTCTCCATAGTTCGTAGGTTCATCGTTGTCCAACAACATGATTTCCAAGACAGGGTTGTCCTACTACTCAGGAGCAGTACACGTCCTTGTCGACCTACAAGGTTCGATAGTGACTTGATCCGAAGCTTCATGATCATCATCATTAACTTCCTTTTCAACTGATGTAGGCTCTACAGAAAACTCTTTCTGCGCTACTCTCTGGTTGAAACAAAGGTTCAACAACCTTGTCAAGTTTATCTTCCTCCCACTCAATTCTTTCGAGAGAAACTCTTTCTCAAGAAAGGACCCGTTCTTAGCCACAAACACTTTTGCGCTTGAATCTGAGATAGAAGGTATACCCAATGTCTCCTTATGGTATTCTATGAATATGCATTTGTCTGCTTTGGGTTCGAGCTCATTAGGTGAAAACCCTTTTCACATAAGCGTCACAGCCCCAAACATTAAGAAATGACAGCTTAGGCTTCTGTCAAACCATAATTCTCAAGGTGTCATCTCAACGGACTTAGATGGTGCCTTATTAAAGTGAATGGACTTGTCTTTAATGCATAACCCCATAATGATAGTGGTAAAACGATAAGAGACATCATAGTACTCACTGTATCCAATAGAGCACGACTACGACATTCGAACACACCATCACACTATGGTGTTCCAGGAGGCGTGAGCTGTAAAACAATTTCCATATTGTCTAAAATTGCATACCAAACTCGTAACTTAGATAGTCACCTCCATGATCATATCATAGACATTTTATCTTCTTGTCACGATGATCTTTAACTTCACTCTGAAACTCTTTGAACCTTTCAGACATTTCAGATCCGTGTTTCATTAAGTAAATATCCCCATATTTACTCAAATCATCAGTGAAGGTAAAGAAAAACAATGATATCCACTGTGTGTTTCAACACCCATTGGACCACATACATCAACATGTATTAATTCCAATAATCCACTTGCCCGCTCCATCATATCGGAAGACAGCGTCTTAGTCATCTTGCCCAAGAGGCATGGCTCACATGTCTCAACCGATTCGAAATTGAGTGAGTCAAAAAATCCATCAGCATGGAGTTTCTTCATGCGATTTATACCAATATGACATTAAGTGGCAGTGCCACAAGCATGTGGTACTATCATTATTAACTTTGTATCTTTTGGTACCAATGTTATGAACATGTGTACTACTACGATCAAGATTCAATAAACCATTCCCAGTGGGTGCATCACCATTGAAGGCACTATCCATGTAAACAGAATAACAATTATTCTCTAATATATGAATAACCGTATTGCACTAATCATGATCTAATCACATTCATGCTCAACACAAACACCAAATAACATTTATTTAGGTTTATCACGAATCCCGAAGGTAGAGAGAGTGTGCGATGGTGATCACATCAACCATGGAAACACTTCCAACACACATCATCACCTTTCACTTAGCTAGCCTCCGTTTATTCCGTAGCTTTTATTTCGAGTTTGCTAACACTTAGCAACCGAACCGGTATCCAATACCCAGGTGCTACTAGGAGTACCAGCAAGGTACACAACAATAACATGTATATCAAATATACTTCTATTGACATTGCCAGCCTTCTTATCTACCAAGTATCTAGGGTTGTTCCGCTTCAGTGAACGGTTTCCTCATAACAGAAGCACTTAGTCTCGGGTTTGGGCTCAACCTTGGGTTTCTTCACTAGAGCGGCAACTGGCTTGCCATTCCTGAAGTTTTCCTTTCTTGCGCTTGCCCTTCTTGAAACTAGTGGTTTTCACTTAACCATTAAAAACTTGATGCTCCTTCTTGATTTCTACCTTTGTGGTGTCAAACATCACGAACAACTCAGGGATCATCATATCCATCCCTGGTATGTTATAGTTCATCCCGAAGCTCTAGTAGCTTGGTGGCAGTGACTTGGAGAATTGTATTAGTCACTATCTTATCTGGAAGATGAACTCCCACTCGATTCAAGTGATTGTAGTACCCAGAAAATCTGAGCACATGCTCACCGATTGAGCTATTCTCTTTTGTCCTGCCGGCAAAGAATCTTGTTGGAGGTCTCATACCTCTCAACATAGGCACGAGCCTGAAATCCCAATTTCAGCTCTTAGAACATCTCTTATGTTCCGTGACGTTCAAAACGTTTTGGAGCCTCTATTCTAAACCATAATGCATGACGCACTGAACTATCACGTAGTCATCAAAAACTGTCTGTCATGTGTTCAAAACATCTACAGACAACGCTTGAGGGAGTGGTGCACTTAGCGGTGCATCAAAGACATAAGCTTTCTGTGCAGCAATGAGTACAATCCTCAGATCACGGACCCAGTTCGTATTATTGCTGCCATCAACTTTCAACTTACTTTTCTCTAGGATCGTATCAATAAAACAGGGGAGCTACGGCGCGAGCTATCTACGACATAATTTGCAAGGACACTTTTAGACTAAGTTCATGATAATTAAGTTCATCTAATCAAATTATTAATGAACTCCCACTTAGATAGACATCTCTCTAGTCATCTAAGTGACACATGATCCACGTCAACTAGCCCGTGTCCGATGATCACGTGAGACGGACTAGTCATCCATGGTGAACATCTCCATGTAGATCGTATCTTCTATACGACTCATGTTCGACCTTTCGGTCTTCCGTGTTTCGAGGCCATGTCTGTACATGCTAGGCTCGTCAAGTCAACCTAAGTGTTTCGCGTGTGTAAATCTGGCTTACACCCGTTGTATGCGAACGTTAGAACCTATCACACCCGATCATCACGTGGTGCTTTGGAACAACGATCCTTAGCAACGGTGCACAGTTAGGGTGAACACTTATCTTGAAATTTTATTTAGAGATCATCTTATTTACTACCGTCGTTCTAAGCAAATAATATGTAAACATGATAAACATCACAAGCAATCAATATAGTGACATGATATGGCCAATATCATCTTGCTCCTTTGATCTCCATCTTCAGGGCACCATGATCATCACTGTCACCGGCACGACACCATGATCTCCATCATCATGATCTCCATCATCATGATCTCCATCATTGTGTCTTTGTAAAGTTGTCTCGCCAACTATTACTTCTACTACTATGGCTAATGTTTAGCAATAAAGTAAAGTAATTACATTGCGTTTATGATTAACACGCAGGTCATACAATAAAATAAGACAACTCCTATGGCTCCTGCCGGTTGTCATACTCATCGACATGCAAGTCGTGAATCCTATTACAAGAACATGATCAATCTCATACATCACAATGCATCACATCATATCCTTTTGGCCATATCACATCACAAGGCACATGCTGCAAAAACAAGTTAGACGTCCTCTAATTTGTAGTTGCAAGTTTTACGTGGATGCTATAGGTTACTAGCAAGAACGTTTCTTACCTATGCCAAAACCACAACGTGCTATGCCAATTGCTATTTACCCTTCATAAGGACCCTTTTCATCGAATCCAATCCGACTAAGGTGGGAGAGACAGACACCCGCTAGCCACCTTATGCAACAAGTGCATGTCAGGCGGTGGAACCAGTCTCACGTAAGCGTACGTGTAAATTCGGTCCGGGCCGCTTCATCCCACAATATCGTCGAATCAAGATAAGACTAGTAACGGCAAGCATATTAACAAGATCGACGCCCACAACTGCTTTGTGTTCTACTCGTGCATAGATTCTATGCATAGACCTAGCTCATGATGCCACTGTTGGGAGACGTAGTAGTAAATCAAAAACATTCCTACGTGTTCACCAAGATCCATCTATGGAGAAACCAGCAACGAGTAAGGGGAGAGTGGATCTTCATACCTTTGAAGATCGCTAAGCGGAAGCGTTGCAAGAATGTGGTTGATGGAGTCATACTCGCAGCGATTCAGATCGCGGTAGATCCGATCAAGTGCCGAACGGACGGCACCTCCGCGTTCAACAAGCGTGCAGACCGGTGACGTCTCCTACGCCTTGATCCAGAAAGGAGGGACGAGAGGTTGAGGGAGAGCTCCGGCAGCACGACGGCGTGGTGACGGCGGAGCTGCGTGGTACTCCGGCAGAGCTTCGCTAAGCACTGCGGAGAACGAGGAGAAGGGTGAGTAGGGCTGCGCCAGGGAGGAGAGGAACTCGTGTGTTGTGCAGCCCTGAAAACCTCACATATATATAGGGGGAAGGAGGAGGGAGGGATGCACCCTAGGGTTCCACCCTAGGGGCTGGCGGCAGCCTCCAGATGCCAATCTGGCCGGCGGACAGGGGAGGGAGGAGTGGAGGCGCCCTAGGGTGGGCCTCAGGGCCCATCCACGCCTAGGGTTTGCCCCCTCCACCCCTTGCTGTGCCTTGGGCTGGGGTGGGAGGCGCACCAGCCCACCTAGGATGGACCCTCTGGGGTCGAAATACCCCTCCCGGAGGTCTCCCAGTACACTACCGGCACTCTCGGTACACTACCGATGAGCCCGAAACTTCTTCGGCGACCAAACTGGGACTTCCTATATATGAATCTTTACCTCCGGACCATTCCGGAGCTCCTAATGACGTATGGGATCTCATCCGGGACTCCGAATAACCTTCGGTCACCACCATAGATAACTCTACACTACCAAAATGTCACCGAACCTTAAGTGTGCCGACCCTGCGGGTTCGAGAACTATGTAGACATGATCGAGACACCTCTATACCAATGGAGGGACCTGGACGTACACATTGGTTCCTACATATTCTATGAAGATCTTTTATCGGTCGAACCTCTATGTCAAGGATTCAGTTAATCCCGTACGATGTTCCCTTTGTTCTTCGGTATGTTACTTGCCCGAGATTCGATCGTCGGTATCTCCATACCTAATTCAACCTCGTTACTGACAAGTCTCTTCACTTGTTCCATAATACAAGATCCCGCCACTAACACTTAGTCAGATTGCTTGCAAGGCTTGTTGTGATGTTGTATTACTGAGTGGGCCCTGAGATACCTCTCCGTCACACGGAGTAACAAATTCCAGTCTTGATTCATGCCAACTCAACCGACACCCTCGGAGATACCTGTAGAGCACCTTTATAGTCACCCAGTTACATTGCGACGTTTGATACACACAAGGCACTCCTTCGATGTCCGTGAATTGCATGATTTCATGGTCATAGGAACACATACTTGACATGCAGAAAACAGTGACCAATAAACTGACACGATCATATGCTACGTTTGTAGTATGCGTCTTGTCCATCACATCATTCTCCTAATGATGTGATCCCGTTATCAAATGACATCTCATTTCCATGGCTAGGAAACCCTAACCATCTTTTGATCAACGAGCTAGTTCACTAGAGGCATACTAGGGACATAGTGTTTTGTCTATGTATCCACACATGTATCTATGTTTCTGTTCAATACAATTATAGCATGGATAATAAACGATTATAATGAACAAGGAAATATGATAATAAATAATTTACTATTGCTCTAGGGCATATTTCCAACAGTCTCGCACTTGCACTAGAGTCAATAATCTAGTTCACATCACCATGTGATTCACATTGTTATGAATCTAACACCCAATGAGTTCTGGAGCTCGATCATGCATTGCATGTGAGAGAAGTCTTATAGTCAACGGGTCTGCGACATTCAGATCCATGTGTACTTTGCAAATCTCTATGTCAAGTTGTAAACACTGCTACTACACTCCACTTGGTGCTATTCCAAATGGCTTCTCCACTATACGTATCTAGATTGCTACAATGAGTCATCCGGATCGGTGTTAAAGCTTGCATCGACGTAACTCTTTATCACCTCCATAATCGAGAAACATCTCCTTAGTCCTCTGGTTACTAAGGATAATCTTGACCGTTGTCCAGTGATCCACTCCTGGATCACCCTTGTACCCCTTGACATACTCATTGCAAGGCACACACCAGGTGCGGTACACAGCATGGCATAATACAGAGCCTATAGCTAAGGCATAGGGGACGATGTTCGTCCTTTCTCTTTCTTCTGCCGTTTGTCGAGCTTTGAGTTTCACTCAACTCCACACCTTACAAATCAACCGAGAACACTTTCTCTGATTGGTCCATTTTGAACTCTTTCAAAATCTTGTCAAGGTGTGTACTCATTGAAAGTCTCATCAAGCATCTTGATTTATCTCCATAGATCTTTGATTCTCAACAATTAGGTAGCTTTACCCAGGTCTTCTTTTGAAAAGCACTTTCCAAAACAACCATTTATGCTTTCCAGAAATTCTACATTAATTCCGATCAACAATATGTCATCCACATATACTTATCGGAAATTCTATAGTGCTCCCACTCACTTTATTGTAAATACAAGTTTCTCGTAAACATTGTATGAACTATAAAACTTTGATCACCTCATCAAAGTGTATATTCCAACTCCGAGATGCTTGCTTCAGTCCATAGAAGGATCACTGAAGCTTGCACACCTTTTAGCATCCTTAGGACTGACAACAACCTTCTGGTTGTATCACATGCAACCTTTCCTAAAGTAAACCATAAAGGAAACGATGTTTTGACATCCATCTACCAGATTTCATAATTGAAAAATGCAGCAACTGCTAACATAATTCCAACAGACTTTAGCATCGCTAAAAGTGAGAATGTCTCATCGCAGTCAACTCCTTGAACTTGTCACAAACATCTTTGCAACAAGTCGAGCTTTACAAATGGTGACATTTACCATCAGCGTCTGTCTTCATTTTAAAGATCCATTTGTACTCAACGACCTGCTGTCCAACTAGAAAGTCTACCAAAGTCTATACTTGGTTTTCATACATGGATCCTATCTCGGATTTCATGGCCTCTAACCATTTGTCGGAATCCGGGCCCATCATCGCTTTTTCATAGTTCATAGGTTCATCGTTGTCCAACAACATAACCTTTTAAGACACGGTTGCCGTACCACTCAAGAGTAGTACGTGTCCTTGTCAACCTACGAGGTTCGATAGTAACTTGATCCGAAGCTTCATGATCATCATCATTAACTTCCTCTTCAACTAACGTAGGATTAACAGAAACAACTTCCTGCGCTGCGCTACTCTCTGGTTGAAACAAAGGTTCAACAACCTCATCAAGTTCCATCTTCCTCCCACTCAATTCTTTCGAGAGAAACTCTTTCTCGAGAAAGGACCCAGTTTTAGCAACAAACATTTTATGCCTGGATCTGAGATAGAAGGTTCACCTAACTGTTCTTAGGGTATTCTATGAATATGCATTTGTCCTCTTTGGGTTCGAGCTCATTGGGTGAAAACATTTTCCACACAAGCGTCACAGCCCCAAACAGTAAGAAATGACAGCTTAGGTTTCTATTAAACCATAATTCACACGGTGTCATCTCAACGGATTTAGATGGTGCCCTATCTAAAGTGAATGTAGTTGTCTCTAATGCATAACCCAAAACGATAGTGGTAAAACGATAAGAGACATCATAATTCGCACCATATCCAATAGAGCACGACTATGACGTTCAGACACACCATCACACTATGATGTTCCAGGTGGCGTGAGTTGTGAAACAACTTTCACATTGTCTAAAGTTGTATGCCAAACTCGTAACTCAGATATTTACCTCCATGATCATATCGCAGACATTTTTATATTCTTGTCACGATGACCTTAAAACTTCACTCTGAATTTTCTTGAACCTTTCAAACAATTCAGACTTGCGTTTCATTAAGTAAATATACACTATATCTACTCAAATCATAGTGAAGGTAAGAAAATAACGATATCCACCGCACGCTACAAACACTCATTGGACCATATACATCAACATGTATTGTTTCCAATAAGTCACTTGCCCGTTCCATCAAGCCGGAAAACGGGGTTTAGTCATCTTACCCAAAAGGCATGGTCTGCATGTCTCAACCGATTCGAAATCGAATGAGTCCAAAGATCCATTAGCATGGAGTTTCTTCATGTGCTTTATACCAATATGACATTTAGCCGCAGTGCCACAAGTATGTGGTACTATCATTATTAACTTTTTATCTCTTGGCATCTATGTTACGAACATGTGTATTACTACGATCAAGATTCAACAAACCATTCTCACTAGGTGTATGACCATTGAAGGTATTATTCATGAAAACAGAATAACCATTATTCTCTGACTTAAATGAATAATCGTATTGCAATAAACATGATCTAATCACGTTCATGCTCAACGCAAACACCAAATAACATTTATTTAGGTTCGTTGCTAATCCTGAAGGTAGAGAGAGCTTGCGATGTTGATCACATCAACTTTTGGAAACATTTCCAACACACATCGTCACCTCACACTTGGCTAGTCTCCGTTTATTCCGTAGCTTTTACTTCGAGTTACTAACATTTAGCAACCGAACCGGTATCCAATACCCAGGTGCTACTAGGAGTACTAGCAAGGTACACATCAATAACATGTATATCAAATATACTTCTGTCAACGTTGCCAGCCTACTTATCTACCAAGTATCCAGGGTTGTTCCGCTTCAGCGACCGCTCTCCTCATAATCGAAGCACTTAGTCTCGGGTTCGGGTTTAACTTTGGGTTGCTTCACTGGAGCAGCAACTGACTTGCTATCCATGAAGCTTCCCTGCTTGCCCTTGCCCTTCTCGAAACTAGTGGTTTTACTAACAATCAACACTTGATGCTCCTTCTTGATTTCTACCTTCGCGGTGTCAAACATCGCGAACATCTCAGGGATCAATATTACTATCCCTGACACTTTATAGTTCATCACCAAGTTCTAGTAGCTTAGTGACAATGACTTGGAGAACTATATCAATCACTATCTTATCTGGAATATCAACTCCCACTCGATTCAAGCAATTGTAGCACCCAGACAATCTGAGCACCTGCTCAACGATTGAGCTATTCTCTTTCATCGCAACATGGGCACGAGCCGAGATCCTAATTTCAGCTCTTAGAAACATCTCATATGTTCCGTGATGTTCAAAACGTTTCGGAGCCTCAATTCTAAGTCGTAATGCATGACGCACTAAACTATCAAGTAGTCATCATAACGAGCCTGTCCGATGTTCACAACATCTACTGACGACGCTAGAGGGGTTGGCACACCGAGCGGTGCATTAAGGACATGTAACATCCCAAATTTTGGAATGTTATAATAATAATTAGAATGAATGTTTGTTTGTTTGAATGATTGAAAGTGAGTGAAATTTGAAACTTTTTGAAACTTTTGAAAGTTTAATGAGAGGGAATCAAATGACTTTCCCAAAACTGTCACTCTGCATTTTGATCACCGGGAATTCAAATTCATTTCATCACAAAACCCTAGAGTGAAGATGACATGACTTCTTCCATTTAAAGAAATGAAAAGGGATTTGAAAATGGTTTGAATTCCATTTGAAAGTATTTCAAATTCAGAAACTTTATGCAACTCAATGATTTTCATGAGAGAGGATAATATGACTTCTTCAAAATTATATGAAATATGAGTTGGAAGTTTAAAAGAAGAATTTGAAAGTGCCTCTAAATTGTTTTTGGAATCCATTGCATATTTGGTCCCTTTTCAAATTTCAAATTATTCAAAACCCCTTGTCAAATATTCTGAGAGGAGTAATATGACACTCCAAGCCAGGGACATCTTGGTGAAATATTTGAGCAATAAAACCAAGGGGTCATTTCAAAAATATTTGCAAAAAGATTTAAAATCAAATAGGCATTTTCTGAAAATAATATTTATTAAAGTATTTTTTTTGGCCGTGGAAAGATGTCAATTAAATGGCATTTATTCTCCTAATAACTTTGGTATAAAACTTTTATTTTCAGGAATGTCTTTATTGCCATTTATTAGACTTTGATTCGTTGTAAAAATAAAAAGGAAAGGTTTGAAAAGCGTCTTAAATACCTGTCGGCCCACTTTCCTTCTCCTCCTCCCCGACTTACCTTAATATCGGCCAACCGACGCGCCCCTGCCTCCCTCTCTCTCTCTGACCTACTGGAACAACTTCGCCCACAAGCTCGTCGGAGCTCGGGTTCCACCCGAAACCCCCCGAACATCTGCACGTCGCCACACTCCACCCCAGCCCCCACCGTCGCCGCCTATAGACACCGGACGCCCGCCGCCGTCGCCTGGACCCCTCCGACGCCCTCCTCGACCACCAGAAAAACTTCCCCGACCACCTTCTCCTTCCGGCCGCCGCCATCCTTGCCGGAGATCTCATCTTCCCTACTGTAAGTCGCCGGAACCCCTCTGGACCGTAGGATCTAAAGAGGACGCGCCTGATTAGATCGTTTTATTCCCCGAATTGGTATGTGCTAAGCTTCGGTCGCCCGCCCGCAAACGCCCGCTCGCACACCCTCTCGGCCAACCATGACCCGCCATGTAGCCTCGCCCGTCCGATAGTTTTGTTTTCTTTTCTGTTTTGTTTTTAGTAAACAGAAACTTTTCTGATTTTGTATTAGTTGCATCTTTTAAACTATTTAGTATTTTTTGTTGATTCTTTTTGCATTAGCTCACAATTTTGTTGTAGTTTATGTCTGTATGCTTAGATTTCAAATTTGAACCTTAAAATTTGAATTTAATCAAATTTTCTCAAACTACTCAAATCTGAATAACTAGAGTTTAAAAATAGATTTTTGCATGAATCTTTTAGCTACTGCTTGGTAATAGTTAGGACTTTCATCATGTTTAGTTTGAGTATTTTTAGGATGGTTCTGTTTAGTGTTTTAACAATAAACAGAATCTGTCTAGTATTTATATAGTTTAGTTAATTTAGTTTTTAGTTAGTTTAAATCAGATTTAGTTATAATTTATTTTAGTACGTTCTGCTGCTTAAACCCTAGGTGTTTTACTTGCTGTTAATAAAGATATATATTTGCTTAGTTTTATACTTAATATTATAGGAATCTCTACTCTTTTTCAATTAGGTTTATTTTGATTAAAACAAACTAGTTAATAATAGTTTCTTTTAACAAAGTTTTAGATAATTATATTCTATTCTCTAAGAAATGTGTTGTTAATAAAAATAATTTAGTTTTGCTCTATTATGATGGGAAAACTATATTATTTTTTTATTAGGTAAGGTGTTATAAAATAATTTAGTTATTATAGAAACTCTTTTCACAAAAGTTTTAGATGACTGAAATCTGTTTTATAATAAAGATTTTTATTATTTATTTTCTGTTAACTTAGTTGTTTTATAAATTGTTTTTCTCTTATGTTATTGTTTTACTCATTGTTAAGTTTATTAGGAAAACACTTATGTTGTTAGGATGTTGTTTTCATAGTTTTACTTGTTATTCAAAAGTAATTCTTTTGCTAGTAAAATATTTATTAAAATACTTTTGTTATAGTTTTACTTTATATAATTTTGTTGAAAATAGTTGCTTGTAGTGGAAAAACTACCCTACTGGTGCTTATGAGAACTTTGTTGATTTCAAATTTTGTCTTAAGTATTTCCTTCATCATCACATTAGTTGTGTTGATGTAGTTTCTTTACTTTGATTTTTGTCTTAAGTATTTCCTTCATCAACCTTGTTGCTTTTGGTTCTTGTGTTACCTTGTGATTGTTAGAATTGAATGCTAGTATGATTGCTTATGAATGCAATGTTTGATTATATAGGTTTTCATCGGAGAGTGACGAATAGTCTATCAAGTTACTTCTTAGAGCAATATTATTATCTTCATCAACAGTACAGGCAAGTTCACTTTGACCATCTATTTCATGTAGTGACATCATTCAACAAACCCCTCCCGTAGTGTTATTGAAATTCTTGTAGTTGAGTAGAATGCATGAGGTAGGAACCCACCGCTTGTTACTAAAGCCCCGGGAACGTTAGTTACTTTCAAGTTATGCTAAAGTAGACGGGGATTGGTATGAGTGTTCGGGAGTGGTGTGAGAAGGAGGACTCTACGTCAAGACGACAACTTCATGAAGACATCTTCAAGTCCTGCATCTTCAAGACCTCAAGACTTCGAGACTCGAGATGCAAGTTTTCAATACACACTACTAGGTGAGGGATGGTTGAAACGGTGCCCTGGAGAAGCCAGTGGTTAGCCTAGGTGTTGCTGGAGAAGTGCCAGTATTCACGCGGAAAGCCTCACCCAGACTCAAAGAGAAGGATGAATACTTCATGCCCAGAAGCTTACCTATGTAGCCACAAGTCATTATGGGCTCTGGCTTGGTTAATCTTTGTTGTGACTCTGGCTGGGCAGTGCTACGAGATGTAGTCGACATTAGGAATGGATGGGCACTGACAGTGGTGATGGAAACACTCTGAAAGACCATGTTTCGTTCATCCTGTTCTCAAACACCATGCAGTGCGAGGACTTTCCAGGAGGGAACAAATCTTGTGGGTAAAGTACACAACACTCTGGAGTTTAAACCTAATCGATTAGCCGTGTCCCCAGTTACGGACAATTTGAGCTTCTAGACTTGGATCTATCTCTGAACTCTCGACACTGGACTGATAACTAATTGTGGGCAACTTAATGACACTTGTGGGCTATTGAGACATCGGTTGGCGGAACCATGTCATGATAGGTAACTCTATAGTGATATTTCTGATATTTCTTTGTTGTAGGAAAAATAAAATCAGCTTTTACACAAAAACTCAGACACAGAGCCACAAAGCCTTTGCATATAGAATAGTCCTTATCTTCTGATTTCTACTATGGTGATCTTGCCAGTACATTCAATGTACTGACCTACATGGTTGCAACGTATCATGTTGCAGATACTCTTCTACGACGAGTAAGAGTACGATTTAGGGTTACGTCCGCACTCAACCTGCCATTGGTGTTATTGGGACTCCACTCCCGTTGACTGTTTCCGCTGCTATTTTAAGGTATATATCAGTTTTACGTTATTTACATGTGATTACACTTTGATATATACATTGATGTACTGTGTGTGCCAGCATACTGATCCAGGGATGGCACGGAACACACAGAGGCTTGACCTTTCCAGGTCGGGTCACTACAGAAAATAGTATCAGAGCACATGTTGACTGTAGGACGTGACATAAAGAAATTGAAGACCATGAAGAATTTCCAAGATATTATGCCCCTATAAGACCAAACCCCTGTTGTAAGCTTACGTTGGATACGATGATTTGTGAGCTGTTATTTGTGTGTACCTTTTCGACAGCCACAACAAAAATCTATTTTCAAAACCATTGTTTGTATTGTGTGTATCCCCTCCTTTCTCTCTCTTATCTCATCCCAAGACCTGGAACCCAATAGATGGTGAAATGAAGTTTTGATTGACCAATGACCCAGCTAGAGACAGAAGTATGGAATCAAAACATGGATGAAAATGAGTTGTTGATGCATAAAACTTGGGTTTTGCCAAAGTACAAGGATATAAATGGAATATGGTAAATGGATAACCCATTCTGTTTTAGGATGACAATACTCCGTAAGATGTTGGGAAGTGAATTTGAAGCTTGGTTTTCGATAACATGGATGCTTACCCAAGAAGAAATATATGTTAATTCTGAGTACCTTTTCTGACACCTGCAGATGACCACACTTTATGAGTCTTCCCTCAAAGGCCCGGAGACGATAATGACTCTGACTAGTGACCATGATTACCCAAGGATCCTGAAGGATATTATGAAGCACATCCATCTGGAAGGAGATGCAGTCTACAAAGGCTACCCATTCATGGATAATGGAGTGGAACTCTGGTATGTGGAGGTACACCTCCACCGTGTGAAAGGAGTTTGCCCAAAGACTATGGGACAATACTTTTACATATCTTGTGTACCACGAGCAATTTTCTTTGACGCTGTTCGTGAAGCTGCCATGGAAGCCATACGCCAGATTGGAGAAATACTTGAAGCAAGACTCCGTCATACTCAGGAATACCTGCAAGAGGTGCATACAGAGATGATGGAGATGAAGTTGATGTCCACCCTGATCAAGGAAAATATGGATGATTTCAAGGATCACATCGCAAATTTCTAGTGGTACTAGAATATCTCCAAGGGGAGATGAATGAATAAAGTTGGGAGTGATGCTAGACCATACCAAACCATGTGGATGGAAGCATTTGTAATAAGTACTTTCTAGGAGTTTTAAGAAGTGATTGAGGATGTAACCCAGGACTGAAGAAGAGAAGAAAGCTACAATGGAGTAGTTAAGTTCTGAAGATGGCAATACATGTATCATGAAGCACTCGTGTTATCATGAGCTTATCTTGTAACGGAAGTCTCAGAGTTTGTAATAAATTCATGAGTCAATGGAATTTATGGTGTTGTGATTCCCCTATGTTGAATTATATGAGTTGTTGCTCTATGAAACAAAGATCTCCGACTATTTTCGAGGATATGAGAAAATATGGTCTATGCAAGCATGAGTGCATTTCATTTTAAGCGTGGTAGTAACCACAGGTACCTTTCCGGTTAAGGAGTTTGGATAAGTGAATACAGTTGAAGAGAATTTGGAACCTCCTCAAACTATGTGAAGGATAACCTTGTGACAAAGTACTTTTGAAGGTTAAACAGACCAATGGAAAGGAAAATGAATTCTGTAGATCAATGGAATGTTGGAAAAAAGAATGATAGTGATGAAACCATACCCAAGGTTAAACAGACCAATGGAAAGGAAAATGGATTCCATAGAGTGGAATCTAAACAAGAATAAGTCTGTGAAGGGTATAATGAAGTGAACTAAAGGTAATGTTGGGATATGGAACGATAGTAACCCCAAGAGTGAGTTAAAGTTGTTCAAGTATTCAAGTGAACCCACAACTCACTGACCTCAGGATTGATAAGGATCAAGCCCCACCTTTGTGAAGGAACAAACCTGGAAGAAGCTACGACTGAGTAGCAAACATTTTCTTAGGAGTATACGATAACCTGAGAGTTGTGAAGAAAACGATAGATGTTTTGTTTTGGCTTGCAGAATAAATGGATTTATCTGAACTTAGTTCGTTAACAAGAGAAATTTCTGCAATGCTTGTGAGGAAGCCCAAGTGTTAGAATACGAGATTCACTAAACCTTATACAAGGTAATGATTTCAGTGCGACATGGCTTGGCCACCATGACGACTTACTCTTATCATTTCTCTTGCTATTCGGAATGGTAAATCTGAGTGACTTACCCATAGTAAACAGACGACGTTCTTTGAAGCTTTTTGTTTAAGCCTTAGAATGGTATGATGAAACCCCCTTGTATATGACAGTTGCTGTCGTACGTAGGAATTTTCCGGTGAGGAATGAAGCCAAGACCCATTTCACTATAGGATAACCACTAATGGTAGACCACCATGAGATCTTCGATAGGTTATTTAGAATGATCACGAGACTGGTCAGTTAAGAAGACCCAGTATCGGAGGAAGTACATTTTGTTGTGAGAACACAAGATTTTTATATAACGGAAGATCGTTACCAGGAAGTTATTTCGAAGATTGTGAAGAGACAAATGCACCCAAAGGACTGTCAAGATTTTTGAAGGACCAGTAACTCCCATTTTTAGTGTGGTAGACCCACCCTTCCAGGTCAATGGATTCTTGTTGGAAGACCCCACCCCTTCATGTTCAGTGAATTTGTTAGGAGACCCCCAAACCCTAACCTTTTCTTGCTAGCCCCTTCGAATCTCGAGGACGAGATTCATTTTAAGTGTGGTAGATTTGTAACATCCCAAATTTTGGAATGTTATAATAATTATTAGAATGAATGTTTGTTTGTTTGAATGATTGAAAGTGAGTGAAATTTGAAACTTTTTGAAACTTTCGAAAGTTTAATGAGAGGGAATGGAATGACTTTCCCAACACTTTCACTCTGCATTTTGACCACCAGGAATTCAAATTCATTTCATCACAAAACCCCAGAGTGAAGATGACATGACTTCTTCCATTTAAAGAAATGAAAATTGATTTGAAAATGGTTTGAATTCCATTTGAAAGTATTTCAAATTCAAAAACTTTATGCAACTCAATGATTTTCATGGGAGAGGATAATATGTCTTCTTCAAAATTATATGAAATATGAGTTGGAAGTTTAAAAGAAGAATTTGAAAGTGCCTCTGAATTATTTTTGGAATCCATTGCATATTTGGTCCCTTTTCAAATTTCAAAGTATTCAAAACCCCTTGTCAAATATTTTGAGAGGAGTAATATGACACTCCAAGCCAGGGACATCTTGGTGAAATATTTGAGCAATAAAACCAGGGGGTCATTTGAAAAATATTTGCAAAAAGATTTAAAATCAAATAGGCATTTTCTAAAAATAATATTTTTTAAATTAAATTTGGCCGTGGAAAAATATCTAGTAAATGGCATTTATTATCCTGATAATTTTGGTATAAAACTTTTATTTTTAGGAATGCCTTTATTGCCATTTATTAGACTTTGATTCGCTGTAAAAATAAAAAGGAAAGGTTTTAAAAGCGTCTTAAATACCTGTCGGCCCACTTTCCTTCTCCTCCTCCCCAACTTACCTTAATATTGGCCAACCGATGCGCCCCTGCCTCCCTCTCTCTCTCTGACCAACTGGCCCCACCGCCTGACCGAATCTTCCGAGCGCTCTCCTTCCTCCTCGCGCCAGAGAACCTCGCAGGAGATCGCGTGGTCATCGGATCTCTATCCCTCCTTCCTTTCACTCGCACCACCGCGCTCCTATAAATAGCCCGACCCCTCCGCACTCCATTCCGCCCGAAACCCCCTCTCTCCCTGGCCAGTACGTTGTCCACGAGCTCGCCGGAGTTCGGGTTCCACCCGAAACCCCCCGAACATCTGCCCGTCGCCACACTCCACCCCAGCCCCCATTGTCGCCACCTATAGACGCCGGACGCCCGCCGCCGTCTCCTGGACCCCTCTGACGCCCTCCTCGACCACTGGAACGACTTCCCCGACCACCTTCTCCTTCTGGCCGCCGCCATCCTCGCCGGAGATCTCCTCTTCCCCCATGTAAGTCGCAGGAACCCCTCTGGACCGTTGGATCTAAAGAGGACGTGCCAGATTAGATCGTTTTATTCCCCGAACCGGTATGTGCTAAGCTTCGGTCACCCGCCCGCAAACGCCCGCCCGCCCGCCCGCTCGCACAAGGAAAAATAAAGAGAAAAAGAAAAAGAATTTAGGAGCAGCGCTTCTAGGAAAACCAAGCGCTATAGCAAGTTAGCTATAGCGCATTTGGGGGAAACGCGCTATGGCTAAGTTAGCTATAGCGCGTTTTGAAAATGTGCTCTATAGCTAACTAAGCTATAGCCCGACCATTCTTCCTCGATCTCATCACCAATCCCACTCAATCACCCTCTCTGCCCCGGGGACTCCACGCGCGCGCGACCGTCTCCTCCGCACCGCCGTCTTGTTCGCCCTTCTCCTACGGCCATATTCTCTGGTGAGACATCAATCCCCAAGCCTCAATATAGGTTTACAGAACAATCTCATTTTATTTGGATTTGCATATACCAGAAAAACTTTGTATGATAGATGAAAATGAGCAGTGTATAGTATGTAGGTCATATACTTTAGCTAAAAAGGTGATTCCAGGAACTATAGCTAAAAATATATGACATTTGTATCATTTGTATATAGTATGTAGGTCATATACTAGGGCATATTAGAGATAAACTTATTCAACCAGGTCAATCAGATTGGTGTATATTAGCAGCCAAGATCGGGTGGAAAATGTAGTAGTAGCATGTGTAATCACAGGAAATTATGAACCAGTGATAAATATAGTAGTAGTTGTGCAATTAGGGCTGCAAAAGTAATGTACTTTGCCAGCTGCCCTGTTACTAGGAGTGGTTAGTTTCCCTAAATGCAAAACAAGAGATTCTTCAGAATGTTGTTAGTTTGAGTCATTTTACATTTGAATTGGACCAGATACAATGTGTTGTGGGCCTTAGGCCGTTCTTGTTTGCAAGGAAATTGATTCTGGGTGGCCTATGTTTTGCTGGAATGTTGATTCATTTCCGTTCCGGCAAATTTCAGGCGCTCGATATGTGCCATTTTTAGAATAGGTCATGCCAAAATTTGTCGTGAATTTCAACATTGTGTGTTCTTCAAAGTAGACATATCGAGTGTGAGAGATTTGTCGGGACGGGAATGAAATGATAGCCAGGCAAAACATAGTCCGTTTTCCCAAGAGTCATTATTCATTTTATTATATAAAGTTCGAGAAATTAAACGACTAGATTGAACCCTAGGAAACATTGCCGACAACGACTAAGCCGGAGTTTCTCGCACACAAGAAGAAGCAGCGCACGTTTACTTCAACAATCTCGCTAGACAGGAGATGGGGACGGCCACTCATGCCAACGTCGATGGTGCCGATGGTGCAAATGGCACCGACACTGATGCCTCCCACACCGGCACTAACGCGGAGACGGCCACCGATGGTACCTCCCAAGCCAGTGATGGAAAGAAGGGAAAGAGGACACGACCCCCAAATCAGGTTGGCATCGAAAGACTGGTGATCACGGAGGTGTCAAAAGGCTATTTCAAGCCAATCAAGCCGCGGGACGTGGTAGCGATGTACGACAACCAACTAGCATGCATACTACGGGATACCGCTAACATCAATGACACAAAATTATGGCAAAATGAACCTTTGCGACGCCTGCTCCTAAATAGGTTGCACGCAAGATTCTTGTTCCCCAGTCGGGATGAAAAGAATATCAATGACTCGTGGGATGATCCTGTCATGAAGAAAATAAACAAAAAAATCCTAGGAAAGTTTAGCAACGAATTGAGCGCCTAGAAAACAAGGGTGAAAAGGGCGATTGATGTAGAGAATCAAACCTATGTCCAGATAAAAGCAGACAATCCAACAACTTCAGAAGAGTACTTTGAAAAGTTCAAGGCGACTTGCAATAAAGAAGCTGCCAAGGCCAGATCGGAGAAAGGAAGGAGCTTCAGGCAAGGTGTTGGAAATATGCCCTAGAGGCAATAATAAATTAGTTATTATCATAGTTCCTTGTTCATGATAATCGTTTATTATCCATGCTATAATTGTATTGAATGGAAACATAGATACATGTGTGGATACATAGACAACACCGTGTCCCTAGTATGCCTCTAGTAAACTAGCTCGTTGATCAAAAGATGGTTAAGGTTTCCTAGCCATGGACATGAGATGTCATTTGATAACAGGATCACATCATTAGGAGAATGATGTGATGGACAAGACCCAAACTACAAACTTAGCATATGATCGTGTCACTTTATTGCTACTTTTTTCTGCATGTCAAGTATATGTTCCTATGACCATGAGATCATGCAACTCACTGTCACCGGAGAAATACTTTGTGTGTATCAAATGTTGCAACGTAACTGGGTGACTATACAAGTGCACCACAGGTATCTCCGAGGGTGTCTGTTGGGTTGGCATGGATCGAGACTGGGATTTGTTACTCCGTGTGACGGAGAGGTATCTCAGGGCCCACTCGGTAATGCAAGATCACAAACAAGCCTTGCAAGCAATGTGGATAAGTGTTAGTCACGGGATCTTGTATTACAGAACGAGTAAAGAGACTTGCCGACAACAAGGTTGAACTAGGTATTGGGATACCGACGATCGAATCTCAGGCAAGTAACATACCGAAGAACAAAGGGAAAGTTATACGGGATTAACTGAATCCTTGACATAGAGGTTCGACCGATAAAGATATTCGTGGAATATGTAGGAACCAATGTGGACATATAGGTCCCGCCATTGGTTATTGACCATAGAGGTGTCTCGGTCATGTCTACATAGTTCTCGAACCCGCAGGGTCTGCACACTTAAGGTTTGGTGACGTTTTGGTAGTGTAGAGTTACGTATGGTGGTGACCGAAGGTTGTTCGGATTCCCGGATGAGATCCCGGACATCACGAGGAGCTCCGGAATGGTCCATAGGTAAAGATTCATATATAGGAAGTCCTAGTTTGGTTGCCGGAAAAGTTTCGGGCTCATCGGTAGTGTACCGGGAGTGCCGATAGTGTACTGGAAGACCTCCGGGAGGGGTATTTCGACCCCAGAGGTTCCATGGGCTGTGGAGAGTGATAACCATCCCTTATTGGGCTGGAGGAACAGCCACAATAAGTCCCATGGCACAGGAGACAAAAGTCCTAAAGGAAAATGTGGAAAAAAGGCTAAAAGGGAGAGTCCTACTCCTACTAGGAGTGGAGGAGGAGTAGGACTCCTCCCCCTCTAGTTCGGCCGACTCCTATAGGAGTTTTTCCCTGCGCCAACCCTCCTCCTCCTCTCCTCCTATATATACTTGTGCAATAGAAGGGTTTTGCACAGATTTTACGGCCACGTGCTACCCGTTTCACCGGTGCTCCTCTAGACCGGTTTTCTACAGTGCTTAGGCGAAGCCCTGCCGGAATTGCTACACCACCATCACCGGAGTGCTGTCACGCTGCCGGTGAACTCTCTCTCCTCTCCACCTCCTCTTGCTGGATCAAGATGGTGGAGATCGTCATCAAGCTGCACGTGTGCTGAACATGGAGGTGCCATCCGTTCGGCGCTAGATCGGAAGGACCGTGATCGAGATCGCGAGACGATTCGCGATGAGATCGCGGAACGGATCGTGATGAGTTCGCGGGACAGATTGTGATCAAGATCGTGAGATGGATCGTGATGAGATCGCGGGACAGATCGTGATGAGTTCACGGAACGGATCGTGATTGGATCGCGGGACGGATCGTGATGAGATCGTGGGACGCTCGGCAATTTGAATCGAGAAGAAGTACGACTACACCAACCGCGTTTCTTAACGCTTCCCGCTTAGCGATCTACAAGGGTACGTAGATCCACTCTCCCTCTCATAGATGCTCATCACCATGGATAGGTTTGTGTGTGCGTAGGAAAAATTTTGTTTCCCATGCGACGTTCCCCAAAAGTGGTACCAGAGCTAGGTTGATGGTTCGATGAGATCTCGAGTAGAACACTAAAGGTTTGTGGGCGTTGATGCTTAGATTGCTTCCTCCCTTGGTCGGATTTTGGTTCAACGGCATTGTGAGATGAAGCGGCCCGGACCAACATTACTCGTACGCTTATGAGAGACCGGTTCCCGCGACGCAACTTGCTGCTTAGCTGGCTTGTGGGTGACAGTTTCTCTTACTTTAGTTGGATCGGATCCGACAAAGGCGGTCCTTGAGAAGGTTGAAAAGCAAACTATGTATCACCGTTGTGGCTTTGCGTAGGTGAGAATAGTTCTTACTAGATACCCGTAGCAGCCACGTAAAACTTGCAACAACAATTAAAGGATGTCTAACTTGTTTTTGCAGGGTATGTTGTGATGTGATATGGCCAATTACATGATGAGATATATGTGATGTATGAGATGATCATGTGATGTATAGAATTTCCCGACTTGCATGTCGATGAGTACGGCAACCGGCAGGAGCCATAGGGTTGTCTTTAATTATTGTATGACCTGCGTGTCAATCATTAAGCGCTATGTAATGCTTTACTTTAGCGCTAACCAGTAGCAATAGAAGTAGAAGCAGCTGGCGCCACAAGCCCTATGGCAGCACATTGATGGAGATCAAGATGATGGAGATTATGGTGTCGTGCCAGTGACAATGGAGATCATGTCGGTGCTGTGAAGATGGAGATCTTAAGCACAAGTTCATGGCCATATCATGTCACTTATGAATTGCATGTGATGTTAATCCTTTTATGCACCTTGTTTTGCTTAGTACGACGGTAGCATTATAAGGTGATCCCTCACTTAAATTTCAAGATAAAATTGTGCTCTCCTCGGGTGTGCACCATTGCGAAAGTTCGTCGTGTTGAGACACCACGTGATGATCGGGTGTGATAGACTCTACGTTCACATACAACGGCTGCAAGACAGATTTGCACACGCGGAACACTCGGGTTAAACTTGACGAGCCTAGCATGTACAGACATGGCCTCGGAACACAAGAGAACGAAAGGTCGAGCATGAGTCATATAGTAGATATGATCAACATAGTGATGTCACCATTGAAGCCACCTCAACTCACGTGATGATCGGACTTGAGTTGGTGAATTTGGATCATGTAACACTCAGATAACCTGAGGGATGTCAATTTGAGTGGGAGTTCTTAAGTAATATGATTAATTGAACTGATTATCATGAACATAGTCAATAGTGTCTTTGCAAATTATGTCGTAGATTACTACCTCGCATTGTAGCTCCCTTATATTTTTATATGTTCATAGAGAAATAGAGTTGAAAGATGATGGTAGCAATATTGCGGACTGGGTCCGTGATCTGAGGATTGTCCTCATTGCTGCACATAAGGCTTATGTCCTTAATACACGGCTCGGTGCGTCAACCCCTCTAACATCGTCAGTAGATGTTGTGAACATCGGACAAGCACGTTGTGATGACTACTTGATAGTTTAGTGTGGCATGCATTACGGCTTAGAATTGAGGCTCCGAAACGTTTTGAACGTCACGGAACATATGAGATGTTTCTAAGAGCTAGAATTAGGATCTCAACTCGTGCCCGTGTTGCAAGATATGAGATCTCCGACAAGATTCTTTGTCTGCAAGATGAAAGAGAATAGCTCAATCGTTGAGCATGTGCTCAGATTGTCTGGGTGCTATAATTGCTTTAATCGAGTGGGAGTTGATCTTCCAGATAAGATAGTGATTGATATAGTTCTCCAAGTCACTGTCACTAAGCTACTAGAACTTGGTGATGAACTATAAAATGTCAGGGATAGTAATAATGATCCCTGAGCTGTTCGCGATGTTTGACACCGCGAAGGTAGAAATCAAGAAGGAGCATCAAGTGTTGATGGTTAGTAAAACCACTAGTTTTGAGAAGGGCAAGGGCAAGAAGGGAAACTTCATTGATGGAAAGTCAGTTGCTGCTCCAGTGAAGCAACCCAAAGTTGAACCCAAACCCGAGACTAAGTGCTTCGATTATGAGGAGAGCGGTCGCTGAAGCGGAACAACCCTATATGCTTGGTAGATAAGAAGGCTGGCAACATCGACGGAAGTATATTCGATATATGTGTTGTTGATGTGTACCTTGTTAGTACTCCTAGTAGCACCTGGGTATTGGATACCAGTTCGGTTGCTAAATGTTAGTAACTCAAAATAAAAGCTAAGGAATAAATGGAGAACTAGCTAAGTGTGAGGTGACAATGTGTGTTGGAAATGTTTCCAAGGTTGATGTGATCAACATCGCACGCTCTCTCTACCTTCGGGATTAGTGATGAACCTAAATAAATGTTATTTGGTGTATTGCGTTGAGAATGAACGTAATTAGATCGTGTTTATTGCAACACGGTTATTCATTTAAGTTAGAGAATAATGGTTATTCTTTTTACATGAATATACCTTCAATGGTCACGCACCCAGTGAGAATGGTTTGTTGAATCTTGATCGTAGTAATACACATGTTCATAACATTGATGCCAAAAGATACAAAGTTAATAATGATAGCACCACATACTTGTGGCACTGCCGCTAAAATGTCATATTGGTATAAATCGCATGAAGAAACTCCATGCTGATGGATCTTTGGACTCATTCGATTTCGAATCGGCTGAGACATGCGAACCATGCCTCTTGGGCAAGATGACTAAGGACCCTGTTTTCCGGATTGATGGAGCGGGCAAGTGATTTATTAGAAATGATAAATGTTGATGTATGCAATCCAATGAGTCTTGTAGCGTGCGGTGGATATCGCTATTTTCTTATCTTCACTAATGATTTGAGTAGATATAGTGTATATTTACTTAATGAAACACAAGTCTGAATCGTTTGAAAGGTTCAAGCAAATCAGAGCGAAGTTTAAGATCATCATGACAAGAAGATAAAATGTCTGCGATAACCGTGGAGATGAATATCTGAGTTACAAGTTTGGCATACAACTTTAGACAATGTGAATGTTGTTTCACAACTCACGCCACTAGGAAGACCATAGTGTGATGGTGTGTCCGAATGTCATAGTCGTGCTCTATTGGATATGGTGCGTGCTATGATGTCTCTTATCGTTTTGTTACTATAATTTTGGGGTTATGCATTAGAGACAACTACATTCACTTTAAATAGGGCACCATCTAAATCCGTTGACATGACACCGTGTGAATTATGGTTTGATAGAAACCTAAGTTGTCATTTCTTAATGTTTGGGGCTGCGACGCTCATGTGGAAAATGTTTTCACCTAATGAGCTCGAACCCAAAGCGAACAAATGCATCTTCATAGAATAACCTAAGAACGGTTAGGTGAACCTTCTATCTCAGATCGAGGCATAAAATGGTTATTACTAAAACTGGGTCCTTTCTCGAGAAAAAGTTTCTCGAGAAAGAATTGAGTGGGAGGAAGATAGAACATGATGAGCTTGTTGAACCTTTGTTTCAACCAGAGAGTAGCGCAGCGTAGGAAGTTATTTCTGTGAAGCCTACGTTACTTGAAAAGGAAGTTAATGATGATGATCATGAAGCTTCGGATCAAGTTACTATCGAACCTCGTAGGTCGACAAGGACGTGTACTGCTCCTGAGTGGTGCGGCAACCCTATCTTAGAGGTCGTGTTGTTGGACAACGATGAACCTATGAACTATGGAGAAGCGATGATGGGCCCGGACTCCAACAAATGTTTAGAGGCCATGAAATCCAAGATAGGATCCATGTATGAAAACCAAGTAGAGACTTTGGTAGACTTGCTCGTTGGATGGCAGGTCGTTGAGTACAAATGGATCTTTAAAATGAAGACAGACGCAGATGGTAAATGTCACCATTTGTAAAGCTCGACTTGTTGCAAATATGTTTGTGACAAGTTCAAGGAGTTGATTGCGATGAGACTTTCTCACTCGTAGCGATGCTAAAGTCTATTGGAATTATGTTAGCAGTTGCTGCATTTTTCAATTATGAAAATCTGGCAGATGGATGTCAAAACATCGTTTCCTTAACGGTTTACTTGAGGAGAGGTTGTATGAGATACAACCAGAAGGTTTTGTCAGTCCTAAGGATGCTAAAAGGTGAGCAAGCTTCAGTGATCCTTCTGTGGACTGAAGCAAACATGTCGGAGTTGGAATATACACTTTGATGAGGTGATCAAAGTTTGTAGTTTATACAAAGTTTACGAGAAACTTGTATTTACAATAAAGTGAGTGGAAGCACTATAGAATTTCTGATAAGTATATGTGGATGACATATTGTTGATCGGAAATAATGTAGAATTTCTAGAAAGCGTACACGGTTGTTTGAAAAGAGTTTTTCAAAGGAAGACCTGGATGAAGCTACCTAATTATTGAGCATCAAGATCTACAGTGAAAGATCAAGATGCTTGATGAGACTTTCAATGAGTACATACCTTGACAAGATTTTGAAAGAGTTCAAAATGGATCAGTCAGAGAAAGAGTTCTCACCTGATTTGTAAGGTGTGAAATTGAGTGAGACTCAAAGCTCGACAAACGGCAGAATAAAGAGAAAGGACGAACGTCGTCCCCTATGCCTTAGCCATAGGCTCTGTATAGTATGCCATGCTGTGTACCGCACCTGTGTGTGCCTTGCCATGAAGTCCGTCAAGGGGTACAAGAGTGATCCAGGAGTGGATGACTGGACAGCGGTCAAGATTATCCTTAGTAACTAAAAGATTAAGGAGATGTTTCTTAATTATGGAGGTGGTAAAGAGTTCGTCGTAACGAGTTACGTCGATGCAAGCTTTAAACACCGATCCGAATGACTCGTAGTAGCAATCTGGATACGTATAGTGGAGCAGCCATTTGGAATAGTATCGAGTGGAAGTGTAGTAGCACTGTTTACAGTTTGACATAGAGATTTGCAAAGTACACACGGATCTGAATGTCGCAGACCCGTTGACTATAAGACCTCTCTCACATGCAATGCATGATCGAGCCACAGAACTCATTGGGTCTTAGATTCATAACAATGCGAATCACATGGTGATGTGAACTAGATTATTGACTCTAGTGCAAGTGGGAGACTGTTGGAAATATGCCCTAGAGACAATAATAAATTAGTTATTATCATATTTCCTTGTTCATGATAATCGTTTATATCCATGCTATAACTGTATTGAGCGGAGACTTAGATGCATGTGTTGATACATAGACAAAACCATGTCCCTAGTATGCCTCTAATAGATTAGCTCGTTGATCAAAAGATGGCTAAGGTTTCCTAGCCATGGACATGAGATGTCATTTGATAATGGGATCACATCATTAGGAGAATGATGTGATGGACAAGACCCAAACTACAAACGTAGCATATTATCGTGCCAGTTTATTGCTACTGTTTTCTGCATGTCAAGTAGATGTTCCTATGACCATGAGATCATGCAACTCACGGACATCGGAGGAGTGCCTTGTGTGTATCAAACGTCGCAACATAACTGGGTGACTATAAAGGTGCTCTAGAGGTATCTCTGAGGGTGTCTGTTGAGTTGACATGGATCAAGACTGGGATTTGTTACTCCGTGTGACGGAGAGGTATCTTGGGGCCCACTCGGTAATACAACATCACAATGAGCCTTGCAAGCAATGTGACTAATTGTTAGTTCCGGGATCTTGTATTACGAAACGAGTAAAGAGACTTGCCGGTAACGAGGTTGAACTAGGTATGGAGATACCGACGATCGAGTCTCGGGCAAGTAACAAAACGAAGAACAAAGGGAACATCATACGGGATTAACTGAATCCTTGACATAGAGGTTCGACCGATAAAGATCTTCATAGAGTATGTAGGAACTGATGGTAGACGTAGTACTAAATCAAAAAAATTCCTACGTGTTCACCAAGGTCCATCTATGGAGAAACCAGCAATGAGTAAGGGGAGAGTGTATCTTCATACCTTTGAAGATTGCTAAGTGGAAGCGTTGCAAGAACGCGGTTGATGGAGTCGTACTCATAGCGATTCAAATCGCGGTAGATCCGATCAAGTGACGAACGGACGGCACCTCGGCGTTCAACACACGTACATCCCGGTGACGTCTCCTACGCCTTGATACCGCAAGGAGGGAGGAGAGGTTGAGGGAGAGCTCCGGCAGCACGACGGCGTGGTGACGGCGGAGCTGTGTGGTACTCGGGCAAAGCTTCGCTAAGCACTGCGAAGATCAAGGAGAAGGAGGAGTAGGGCTGCGCCAGGGAGGAGAGGAACTCGTGTGTTGTGCAGCCTTGAAAACCTCACATATATATATAGGGGGGAGGAGGAGGGAGGGCTGCACCCTAGGGTTCCACCCTAGGGGCTGGCGTCAGCCTCCAGATGCCAATCTGGCCAGCGGCCAGGGCAGGGAGGAGTGGAGGCGCCCTAGGGTGGGCCTCAGGGCCCATCCACGCCTAGGGTTTGCCCCCTCCACCCTTTGCTGCGCCTTGGGCTGGGGTGGGAGGCACACCAGCCCACCTAGGAGCTGGTTCCCTCCCACTCTTGGCCCATGGAACCTTCCAGGGCTGGTGGGCCCACTTGGTGGACCCCCGGAACCCTTCCGGTGGTCCTGGTACGTTACCGTTGACGCCCGGAACTCTTCCGGTAACCAAATCCTTACTTCCTATATATCAATCTTCGTCTCCGGATAATTCCGGAGCTCCTCGTGACGTCCGGGATCTCATCCGGGACTCCGAACAATCTTTGGTAACCACGTACACTATTTCCCTATAACCCTAGCGTCATCGAACCTTAAGTGTGTAGACCCTACGGGTTCGGGAGATACGTAGACATGACCGACACACTCTCCGGTCAATAACCAATAGCGGGATCTGGATACCCATGTTGGCTCCCACGTCCTCCACAATGATCTCATCATATGAACCACGATGTCGGGGATTCAGACAATCCCGTATGCAATTCCCTTTGTCTACCGGTATGATACTTGCCCGAGATTCGATCGTCGGTATCCCTATACCTTCTTCAATCTCGTTACCGGCATGTCTCCTTACTCGTTCCTTAACATATCATCCCGTGGCTAACTCCTTAGTCACATTGAGCTCATTATGATGATGTCTTACCGAGTGGGCCTAGAGATACCTCTCCGTCACACGGAGTGACAAATCCTAGTCTCGATTCGTGCCAACCCAACAGACACTTTTGGAGAAACCCGTAGTGTACCTTTATAGCCACCCAGTTACGTTGTGACGTTTGGCACACCCAAAGCATTCCTATGGTATCCGGGAGTTGCACAATCTCATGGTCTGAGGAAACGATACTTGACATTGAAAAGCTTTAGCCGACGAACTACACGATCTTGTGCTATGCTTAGGATCGGGTCTTGTCCATCACATCACTCTCCTAATGATGTGATCCCGTTATCAATGACATCCAATGTCCATGGTCATGAAACCGTGACCATCTATTGATCAACGACCTAGCCAACTACAGGCTCACTAGGGACATATTGTGGTCCATGTATTCACACATGTATTACGGTTTCCGGTTAACACAATTGTAGCATGAACAATAGACAATTATCATGAATAAGGAAATACAATAATAACCATTTTATCATTGCCTCTAGGGCATATTTCCAACAGTCTCCCACTTGCACTAGAGTCAATAATCTAGTTCACATCACCATGTGATTAACACTTACATCACCATGTGATCATATCATCATGTGATTAACACCCAATTAGTTCTGGGGTTTGATCATGTTTTGCTCGTGAAAGAGGTTTTAGTCAACGGGTCTATGACATACAGATCCGTGTGTACCTTGCAAACTTTCTATGTCATATTTGTAGATACTTCTCCCACGCTCCACTTGGAGCTATTCCAAATGGCTGCTCCACTATATGTAGCCGGATTTCTACTAATAGTCATCTGGATTGGTGTTAAAGCTTGCATCATCGTAACCCTTTACGATGAACTCTTTATCACCTCCATAATCGAGAGATATTTCCTTAGTTCTCAAGTTACTAAGGATAACTTAGATAGTCACCTCCATGATCATATCATAGACATTTTATCTTCTTGTCACGATGATCTTTAACTTCACTCTGAAACTCCTTGAACCTTTCAAACATTTCAGATTCGTGTTTCATTAAGTAAATATCCCCATATTTACTCAAATCATCAGTGAAGGTAAAGAAAAACAACGATATCCACTGTGTGTTTCAACACCCATTGGACCACATACATCAACATGTATTAATTCCAATAAGCCACTTGCCCGCTCCATCATATCGGAAGACGGGGTCTTAGTCATCTTTCCCAAGAGGCATGGCTCGTATGTCTCAACCGATTCGAAATTGAGTGAGTCAAAAAATCCATCAGCATGGAGTTTCTTCATGCGATTTATACCAATATGACATTAAGTGGCAGTGTCACAAGCATGTGGTACTATCATTATTAACTTTGTATCTTTTGGTACCAATGTTATGAACATGTGTACTACTACGATCAAGATTCAATAAACCATTCCCAGTGGGTGCATGACCATTGAAGGCATTATCCATGTAAACAGAATAACAATTATTATGTGACTTATATGAATAACCGTATTGCACTAATCATGATCTAATCACGTTCATGCTCAACGCAAACACCAAATAACATTTATTTAGGTTTATCACGAATCCCGAAGGTAGAGAGAGCGTGCGATGGTGATCACATCAACCTTGGAAACACTTCCAACACACATCGTCACCTTTCACTTAGCTAGCCTCCGTTTATTCCGTAGCTTTTATTTCGAGTTTGCTAACACTTAGCAACCGAACCGGTATCCAATACCTAGGTGCTACTAGGAGTACCAGCAAGGTACACATCAATAACACGTATATCAAATATACTTCTATCGACATTGTCATCCTTCTTATCTACCAAGTATCTAGGGTTTTTCCGCTTCAGTGAATGGTTTCCTCATAACAGAAGCACTTAGTCTTGGGTTTGGGCTCAACCTTGGGTTTCTTCACTAGAGCGGCAACTGGCTTGCCATTCCTGAAGTTTTCCTTTCTTGCCCTTGCCCTTCTTGAAACTAGTGGTTTTCACTTAACCATCAACACTTGATGCTCCTTCTTGATTTCTACCTTTGTGGTGTCAAACATCACGAACAACTCAGGGATCATCATATCCATCCCTGGTATGTTATAGTTCATCACGAAGCTCTAGTAGCTTGGTGGCAGTGACTTGGAGAATTGTATTAGTCACTATCTTATCTGGAAGATGAACTCCCACTCGATTCAAGTGATTGTAGTACCCAGAAAATCTGAGCACATGCTCACCGATTGAGCTATTCTCTTTTGTCCTGCTGACAAAGAATCTTGTTGGAGGTCTCATACATCTCAACATAGGCACGAGCCTGAAATCCCAATTTCAGCTCTTAGAACATCTCTTATGTTCCGTGACGTTCAAAACGTTTTGGAGCCTCTATTCTAAACCATAATGCATGACGCACTGAACTATCACGTAGTAATCAAAAAGTGTCTGTCATGTGTTCACAACATCTATAGACAACGCTTGAGGGAGTGGTGCACTTAGCGGTGCATCAAGGACATAAGCTTTCTGTGCAGCAATGAGGACAATCCACAGATCATGGACCCAGTCCGTATTATTGTTGCTATCAACTTTCAACTTACTTTTCTCTAGGATCGTATCAATAAAACAGGGGATCTACGGCATGAGCTATCTACGACATAATTTGCAAGGACACTTTTAGACTAAGTTCATGATAATTAAGTTCATCTAATCAAATTATTAATGAACTCCCACTTAGATAGACATCTCTCTAGTCATCTAAGTGACACATGATCCACGTCAACTAGCCCGTGTCCGATCATCATGTGAGACGGACTAGTCATCCATGGTGAACATCTCCATGTAGATCGTATCTTCTATACGACTCATGTTCGACCTTTCGGTCTTCCGTGTTCCGAGGCCATGTCTGTAAATGCTAGGCTCGTCAAGTCAACCTAAGTGTTTCGCGTGTGTAAATCTGGCTTACACCCGTTGTATGTGAACGTTAGAACCTATCACACCCGATCATCACGTGGTGCTTTGGAACAACGATCCTTAGCAACGGTGCACATTTAGGGTGAACACTTATCTTGAAATTTTATTGAGAGATCATCTTATTTACTACCGTTGTTCTAAGCAAATAATATGTAAACATGATAAACATCACAAGCAATCAATATAGTGACATGATATGGCCAATATCATCTTGCTCCTTTAATCTCCATCTTCGGGGTACCATGATCATCACTATCACCGGCACGACACCATGATCTCCATCACCATGATCTCCATCATTGTGTCTTCGTAAAGTTGTCTCGCCAACTATTACTTCTACTACTATGGCTAACGTTTAGCAATAAAGTAAAGTAATTACATGGCGTTTATGATTGACACGCGGGTCATACAATAAAATAAGACAACTCCTATGGCTCCTGCCGGTTGTCATACTCATCGACATGCAAGTCGTGAATCCTATTACAAGAACATGATCAATCTCATACATCACAATGCATCACATCGCATCCTTTTGGCCATATCACATCACAAGGCACATGCTGCAAAAACAAGTTAGACGTCATCTAATTTGTAGTTGCAAGTTTTACGTGGCTGCTATAGGTTACTAGCAAGAACGTTTGTTACCTACGCCAAAACCACAACGTGATATGCCAATTGCTATTTACCCTTCATAAGGACCCTTTTCATCGAATCCAATCTGACTAAGGTGGGAGAGACAGACACCCGCTAGCCACCTTATGCAACAAGTGCATGTCAGGCGGTGGAACCAGTCTCACGTAAGCGTACGTGTAAAGTCGGTCCGGGCTGCTTCATCCCACAATACCATCGAATTAAGATAATACTAGTAACGGCAAGCATATTAACAAGATCGACTCCCACAACTGCTTTCTCTTCTACTCGTGCATAGATTCTACGCATAGACCTAGCTCATGATGCCACTGTTGGGAGACATAGTAGTAAATCAAAAAAAATCCTACGTGTTCACCAAGATCCATCTATGGAGAAACCAGCAACGAGTAAGGGGAGAGTGGATCTTCATACCTTTGAAGATCGCTAAGCGGAAGCGTTGCAAGAACGCGGTTGATGGAATCGTACTCGCAGCGATTCAGATCGTGGTAGATCCGATCAAGTGCCGAACGGACGGAACCTCCGCATTCAACACACGTACAGCCCGGTGACATCTCCTATGCCTTGATCTAGCAAGGAGGGAGGAGAGGTTGAGGGAGAGCTCCGGCAGCACGATGGCATGGTGACGGCGGAGCTGCGTGGTACTCCGGCAGAGCTTCGCTAAGCACTACGGAGATCGAGGAGAAGGAGGAGTAGGGCTGCGCCAGGGAGGAGAGGAACTCTTGTGTTGTGCAGCCCTGAAAACCTCACATATATATAGGGGGAAGGAGGAGGGAGGGATGCACCCTAGGGTTCCACCCTAGGGGCTGGCGGCAGCCTCCAGATGCCAATCTGGCCGGCGGCCAGGGCAGGGAGGAGTGGAGGCGCCCTAGGGTGGGCCTCAGGGCCCATCCACGCCTAGGGTTTGCCCCTCCACCCCTTGCTGAGCCTTGGGCTGGGGTGGGAGGCGCACCAGCCACCTAGGATGGACCCTCTGGGGTCGAAATACCCCTCCCGGAGGTCTCCTAGTACACTACCGATGAGCCCGAAACTTTACCGGCGACCAAACTGGGACTTCCTATATATGAATCTTTACCTCCGAACCATTCCGGAGCTCCTAATGACGTCCGGGATCTCATCCGGGACTCCGAATAACCTTCGGTCACCACCATACATAACTCTACACTACCGAAACGTCACCGAACCTTAAGTGTGCAGACCCAGCGGGTTCGAGAACTATGTAGACATGACCGAGGCACCTCTACGGTCAATAACCAATGGCGGGACCTAGACGTCCACATTGGTTCCTACATATTCTACGAAGATCTTTTATCGGTCAAACCTCTATGTCAAGGATTCAGTTAATCTCGTACGATGTTCCCTTTGTTCTTCGGTATGTTACTTGCCCGAGATTCGATCGTCGGTATCTCCTTACCTAATCCAACCTCATTACCGGCAAGTCTCTTTACTTGTTACGTAATACAAGATCCTGCAACTAACACTTAGTCACATTGCTTGCAAGTCTTGTTGTGATGTTGTATTACTGAGTGGGCCCTGAGATACCTCTCCGTCACACGGAGTAACAAATTCCAGTCTTGATCCATGCCAACTCAACAGACACCCTCGAAGATACCTGTAGAGTACCTTTATAGTCACCCAGTTACGTTGCGACGTTTGATACACACAAGGCACTCCTCCGATGTCCGTGAGTTGCATGATCTCATGGTCATAGGAACACATACTTGACATGCAGAAAACAGTAGAAATAAACTGACATGATCATATGCTACATTTGTAGTTTGGGTCTTGTCCATCACATCATTCTCCTAATGATGTGATCCCGTTATCAAATGACATCTCATGTCCATGGCTAGGAAACCCTAACCATCTTTTGATCAACGAGCTAGTTCACTAGAGGCATACTAGGGACATAGTGTTTTGTCTATGTATCCACACATGTATCTATGTTTTCGTTCAATACATTTATAGCATGGATAATAAACTATTATCATGAACAAGGAAATATGATAATAAATAATTTATTATTGCCTCTAGGGCATATTTCCAACAGTCTCCCACTTGCACTGGAGTCAATAATCTAGTTCACATCACCATGTGATTCGCATTGTTATGAATCTAACACCCAATGAGTTCTGGGGCTTGATCATGCATTGCATGTGAGAGAAGTCTTATAGTCAACGGGTCTGCGACATTCAGATCCGTGTGTACCTTGCAAATCTCTATGTCAAATTGTAAACACTGCTACTACTCTCCACTTGGTACTATTCCAAATGGCTGCTCCACTATACATATCCAGATTGCTACTATGAGTCATCCGGATCGGTGTTAAAGCTTGCATCAACATAACTCTTTACGACGAACTCTTTATCACCTCCATAATCGAGAAACATCTCCTTAGTCCTCTTGTTACTAAGGATAATCTTGACCGTTGTCCAGTGATCCACTCCTGGATCACCCTTGTACCCCTTGACATACTCATGGCAAGTCACACACCAGGTGCGGTACACAGCATGGCATAATACAGATCCTATAGCTAAGGCATAGGGGACGATATTCGTCATTTCTCTTTCTTCTGCCGTTTGTCGAGCGTTGAGTTTCACTCAACTCCACACCTTACAAATCAGCCGAGAACACTTTCTCTGACTGATCCATTTTGAACACTTTCAAAATCTTGTCAAGGTGTGTACTCATTGAAAGTCTCATCAAGCATCTTGATTTATCTCTATAGATCTTTGATTCTCAACAATTAGGTAGATTTACCCAGGTCTTCTTTTGAAAATCACTTTCCAAAACAACCATTTATGCTTTCCAGAAATTCTACATTATTTCCGATCAACAATATGTCATCCACATATACTTATCGGAAATTCTATAGTGCTCCCACTCACTTTATTATAAATACAAGTTTCTCGTAAAAATTGTATGAACTACAAAACTTTGATCACCTCATCAAAGTGTATATTCCAACTCTGAGATGCTTGCTTCATTCCATAGAAGGATCACTAAAGCTTGCACACCTTTTAGCATCCTTAGGACTGACAAAAACCTTCTGGTTGTATCACATACAACCTTTCCTCAAGTAAACCGTAAAGGAAACGATGTTTTGACATCCATCTGCCAGATTTCAAAATTGAAAAATGCAGCAACTGCTAACATAATTCCAACAGACTTTAGCATCGCTACAAGTGAGAAAGTCTCATCGCAGTCAACTCGTTGAACTTGTCACAAACATCTTTGCAACAAGTCGAGCTTTATAAATGGTGACATTTACCATCTGTGTCTGTCTTCATTTGAAAGATCCATTTGTACTCAACGACCTGCCGTCCAACTAGCAAGTCTACCAAAGTCTATACTTGGTTTTCATACATGGATCCTATCTCGAATTTCATGGCCTCTAACCATTTGTTGTAGTCCGGGCCCATCATTGCTTCTCCATAGTTCGTAGGTTCATTGTTGTCCAACAACATGACCTCTAAGACAGGGTTGCCGCACCACTCAGGAGTAGTACACGTCCTTGTCGACCTACGAGGTTCGATAGTAACTTGATCCAAAGCTTCATGATCATCATCATTAACTTCCTCTTCAACTAACGTAGGATTAACAGAAACAACTTCCTACGCTGCGCTACTCTCTGGTTGAAACAAAGGTTCAACAACCTCATCAAGTTCCATCTTCCTCCCACTCAATTCTTTCGAGAGAAACTCTTTCTTGAGAAAGGACCCAGTTTTAGCAACAAACATTTTATGCCTGGATCTGAGATAGAAGGTTCACCTAACTGTTCTTAGGGTATTCTATGAATATGCATTTGTCCGCTTTGGGTTCGAGCTCATTGGGTGAAAACATTTTCCACACAAGCGTCACAGCCCCAAACAGTAAGAAATGACAGCTTAGGTTTCTATTAAACCATAATTCACACGGTGTCATCTCAACGGATTTAGATGGTGCCCTATCTAAAGTGAATGTAGTTGTCTCTAATGCATAACCCAAAACGATAGTGGTAAAACGATAAGAGACATCATAATTCGCACCATATCCAATAGAGCACGACTATGACGTTCGGACACACCATCACACTATGGTGTTCCTGTTGGAAATATGCCCTAGAGGCAATAATAAATTAGTTATTATTATATTTCCTTGTTCATGATGATCGTTTATTATCCGTGTTATAATTGTATTGAATGGAAACATAGATACATGTGTGGATACATTGACAAACACTATGTCCCTAGTATGCCTCTAGTGAACTAGCTCGTTGATCAAAGATGGTCAGGGTTTCCTAGCCATTGGCATGCGATGTCATTTGATAACGGGATCATATCATTAGGAGAATGATGTGATGGACAAGACCCAAAATACAAACGTAGCATATGATCGTGTCAGTTTATTGCTGCTGTTTTCTGCATGTCAATGTATATGTTCCTATGACCATGAGATCATGCAACTCACGGATATCGAAGGAGTGCCTTGTGTGTATCAAACGTCGCAACATAACTGGGTGACTATAAAGGTGCTCTACAGGTATCTCCGATGGTGTCTGTTGAGTTGGCATGGATCGAGACTGGGATTTGTTACTCCGTGTGACGGAGAGGTATCTCGGGGCCCACTCGGTAATGCAACATCACAATAAGCCTTGCAAAAAATGTGACTAATTGTTAGTTGCGGGATCTTGTATTATGGAACGAGTAAAGAGACTTTCCGGTAACGAGGTTGAACTAGGTATGGAGATACCGACGATCGAATCTCGGGCAAGTAACATACCAAAGAACAAAGGGAACGTTATACGGGATTAACTGAATCCTTGACATAGAGGTTCGACCGATAAAGATCTTCGTAGAATATGTAGGAACCAATGTGGACATCCAGGTCCCGCCATTGGTTATTGACCGTAGAGGTGTCGCGGTCATGTCTACATAGTTCTCGAACCCGCAGGGTCTGCACACTTAAGGTTTGGTGACGTTTCGGTAGTATAGAGTTATGTATGGTGGTGACCGAAGGTTGTTCGTAGTCCCGGATGAGATCCCTGATGTCACGAGGAGCTCCGGAATGGTCCAGAGGTAAAGATTCATATATAGGAAGTCCCAGTTTGGTCACCGGAAAAGTTTCGGGCTCATCGGTAGTGTACCGGGAGTGCCGGTAGTGTACCGGGAGACCTCCGGGGGGGTATTTAGACCCCAGAGGGTCCATGGGCTGTGGATATGGATCGTGAGATGGATCATGAGACGGATCGTGATGAGTTCGCGAGACGGATCGTGATGAGTTCACGGGACGGATTGTGATGAGATCGCGGGACGGATCGTGATGAGTTCATGGGACGGATCGTGATGAGATCGCGGGACGGATCGTGATGAGATCGCGGGACGCTCGGCGATTTGGATCACGAATATGTTCAACTACACCAACCGCGTTTCTTAATGCTTCCTGCTTAGCGATCTACAATGGTATGTATATACACTCTCCCTCTCGTAGATGCTCATCACCATGGATAGGTTTGTGTGTGCGTAGGAAAATTTTTGTTTCCCATGCAGCGTTCCCCAACAGTGGCATCATGAGCTAGGTTGATGGTTCGATGAGATCTCGAGTAGAACACAAAAGGTTTGTGGGCGTTGATGCTTAGATTGCTTCCTCCCTTGGTCGGATTTTGGTTCAGCGGTATTGTGAGATGAAGCGGCCCGGACCAACATTACTCGTACGCTTACGAGAGACCGGTTCCCGCGACGCAACTTGTTGCTTAGCTGGATTGCGGGTGACAGTTTCTCTTACTTTAGTTGGATCGGATCCAACAAAGGCGGTCCTTGAGAAGGTTGAAAAGCAAACTATGTATCACCGTTGTGGCTTTCTGTAGGTGAGAATTGCTCTTGCTAGATACCCGTAGCAGCCACGTAAAACATGCAACAACAATTAGAGGACGTCTAACTTGTTTTTGCAGGATATGTTGTGATGTGATATGGCCAATTACATGATGTGATATATGTGATGTATGAGATGATCATGTGATGTATAGAATTTCACGACTTGCATGTCGATGAGTACGGCAACCAGCAGGAGCCATAGGGTTGTCTTTAATTATTGTATGACCTATGTGTCAATCATTAAGAGGTATGTAATGCTTTACTTTATCGCTAAACGATAGCAATGGAAGTAGAAGCAGCTCGCGCCACAACCCCTATGGCAGCACATTGATGAATATCAAGATGATGGAGATCATGGTGTCGTGCCCGTGACGATGGAGATCATGCTGGTGCTTTCAAGATGGAGATCTAAAGCACAAGTTCATGGCCATATCATGTCACTTATGATTTGGATGTTATGTTAATCCTTTTATGCACCTTTTTTTGCTTAGGACGACGGTAGCATTATAAGGTGATCCCTCACTTAAATTTCAAGATAAATTGTGTTCTCCCCGAGTGTGCACCGTTGCGAAAGTTCTTCGTGTTGAGACACCACGTGATGATCGGGTGTGATAGACTCTACGTTCACATACAACGGGTGCAAGACAGATTTGCACACGCGGAAACACTCAGGTTAAACTTGACGAGCCTAGCATGTACAGACATGGCCTCGGAACACAAGAGACCGAAAGGTCAAGCTAAGTCATATAGTAGAAATGATCAACATAATGATGTTCACCATTGAAGCCACCTCAACTCACGTGATGATCGGACTTGAGTTGGTGAATTTGGATCATGTGACACTCAGATGACCTGAGGGATGTCAATTTCAGTGGGAGTTCTTAAGTAATATGATTAATTGAACTCATTATCATGAACATAGTCAATTGTGTCTTTGCAAATTATGTCGTAGATTACTAGCTCACGCTATAGCTCCCTTGTAATTTTATGTTCCTAGAGAAATAGAGTTGAAAGATGATGGTAGCAATATTGCGGACTGGGTCTGTGATCTGAGGATTGTCCTCATTGCTGCACAGAAAGGCTTATGTCCTTGATGCACCGCTCGGTGCGCCACCCCCTCTAATGTCGTCTGTAGATGTTGTGAACATCTGACAGGCACGTTCCGATGACTACTTGATAGTTTAGTGCGTCATGCATTACGGCTTAGAATTGAGGCTCCAAAACGTTTTGAACGTCACGGAACATATGTGATGTTCTAAGAGCTGAGATTGTGATCTTAGGATCATGCCCGTGTTGCGAGATATGATATCTCCAACAAGATTCTTTGCTTGCAAGATGAAAGAGAATAGCTCAATCGTTGAGCATGTGCTCAGATTGTCTGAGTACTACAAACGCTTGAATCGAGTGGGAGTTAATCTTCCAGATAAGATAGTGTTTGATGTAGTTCTCCAAGTCACTGTCACTAAGCTACTAGAACTTGGTGGTGAACTATAAATTGCCAGGGATAGAAATAATAATTCCCGAGCTGTTCGCGATGTTTGACACCGCGAAGGTAGAAATCAAGAAGGAGCGTCAAGTGTTGATGGTTAGTAAAACCACTAGTTTCGAGAAGGGCAAGGGCAAGTAGGGAAACTTCATGGATGGCAAGTCAGTTGCTGCTCCAGTGAAGCAACCCAAAGTTGAACCTAAACCCGAGACTAGGTGCTTCTATTATGAGGAGAGCGGTCACTGAAGCGGAACAACCCTAGATAGTTGGTAGATAAGAAGGCTGGCAACGTCGACAAAATTATATTTGATATACATGTTATTGATGTGTACCTTGCTAGTACTCCTAGTAGCACCTGGGTATTGGATACCGATTCGGTTGCTAAATGTTAGTAACTCAAAATAAAAGCTACGGTATAAACGGAGAACTAGCTAAGTGTGAGGTGACGATGTGTGTTGGAAATGTTTCCAAGGTTGATGTGATCAACATCGCACGCTCTCTCTACCTTCGGGATTAGTGACGAACCTAAATAAATTTTATTTGGTGTTTTGCGTTGAGCATGAACGTGATTAGATCATGTTTATTGCAACATGATTATTCATTTAAGTTAGAGAATAATGGTTATTCTGTCTACATGAATAATACCTTCAATGGTCATGCACCTTGTGACAATGGTTTGTTAAATCTTGATCGTAGTAATACACATGTTCATTGATGCCAAAAGATACATAGTTAAATAATGATAGTACCACATACTTGTCGCACTACTGCTAAATGTCATATTGGTGTAAAGCACATGAATAAACTCCATGGTGATGGATCTTTCGACTCATTCAATTTCGAATCGGTTGAGACATGCGGACCATGCCTTTTGGGCAAGATGACTAAACCCCGTTTTCCGGCTTGATGGAACGGGCAAGTAACTTATTGGAAACAATACATGTTGATGTATACGATCCAATGAGTGTTGTAGCTTGCGGTGGATATCATTATTTTCTTACCTTCACTGATGATTTGAGTAGATGTAGTGTATATTTACTTAATGAAACACAAGTCTGAATCGTTTGAAAGGTTCAAAGCGAAATCAGGGTGAAGTTTTAAGGTCAAAGTGACAAGAAGATATATATCAAATATACTTTCTGCTGCTCAATTTTAGTACGTTTTGGTGCTTAAACCCTAGGTGTTTTACTTGTTGTTAATAGAGATATATATTTGCTTAGTTTTATACTTAATATTATAGGAATCTCTACTCTTTTTCAATTAGGTTTAATTTGATTAAAACAAACTAGTTAATAATAGTTTCTTTTAATAAAGTTTTAGATAATTATATTCTATTCTCTAAGAAATGTGTTGTTAATATAAATAATTTAGTTTTGCTCTATTATGATAGGAAAACTATATTATTTTTTCATTAGGTAAGGTGTTATAAAACAATTTAGTTATTATAGAAACTCTTTTCACAAAAGTTTATATGACTTAAATCTATTTTATAATAAAGATTTTTATTATTTATTTTCTGTTAACTTAGTTGTTTTATAAATTGTTTTTCTCTTATGTTATTGTTTTACTCATTGTTAAGTTTATTAGGAAAACACTTATGTTGTTAGGATGTTGTTTTCATAGTTTTACTTGTTCTTCAAAAGTAATTCTTTTGCTAGTAAAATATTTATTAAAATACTTTTGTTATAGTTTCACTTTATATAGTTTTGTTGAAAATAGTTGCTTGTAGTGGAAAAACTACCCTAGTGGTGCTTATGAAAACTTTGTTGATTTCAAATTTTGTCTTAAGTATTTCCTTCATCATCACATTAGTTGTGTTGATGTAGTTTTGTTACTTTGATTTTTGTCTTAAGTATTTCCTTCATCAACCTTGTTGCTTTTGGTTCTTGTGTTACCTTGTGATTGTTAGAATTGAATGCTAGTATGATTGCTTATGAATGCAATATTTGATTATATAGATTTTCATCGGAGAGTGACGAATAGTCTATCAAGTTACTTCTTAGAGCGATATTATTATCTTCATCAACAGTACAGGCAAGTTCACTTTGACCATCTATTTCATACCTATGTTTTATTGCATGTAGTGACATCATTCAACAAACCCCTCCCGTAGTGTTATTGAAATTCTTGTGGTTGAGTAGAATGCATGAGGTAGGAACCCACCACTTGTTACTAAAGCCCCGAGAACGTTAGTTACTTTCATGCTATGCTAAAGTAGAAGGGGATTGGTATGAGTGTTCGGGAGTGGTGTGAGAAGGAGGACTCTACGTCAAGACGACAACTTCATGAAGACATCTTCAAGTCCTGCATCTTCAAGACCTCAAGACTTCGAGACTCGAGAAGCAAGTTTTCAATACACACTACTGGGTGAGGGATGGTTGAAACGGCGCCCTGGAGAAGCCAGTGGTTAGCCTAGGTGTTGCTGGAGAAGTGCCAGTATTCACGCGGAAAGCCTCACCCAGACTCAAAGAGAAGGATGAATACTTCATGCCCGTAAGCTTACCTGTGTAGCCACAAGTCATTATGGGCTCTGGCTTGGTTAATCTTTGTTGTGACTCTGGCTGGGCAGTGCTACGAGATGTAGTCGACGTTAGGAATGGATGGGCACTGACAATGGTCAGGGAAACACTCTGAAAGATCATGTTTCGTTCATCCTGTTCTCAAAGACCATGCAGTGCGAGGACTTTCCAGGAGGGAACAAATCTTGTGGGTAAAGTACACAACACTCTGGAGTTTAAACCTAATCGATTAGCCGTGTCCCCAGTTACGGACAATTTGAGCTTCTAGACTTGGATCTATCTCTGAACTCTCGACACTGGACTGATAACTAATTGTGGGCAACTTAATGACACTTGTGGGCTATTGAGACATCGGTTGGCGGAACCATGTCATGATAGGTAACTCTATAGTGATATTTCTGATATTTCTTTGTTGTAGGAAAAATAAAATCAGCTTTTACACAAAAACTCAGACACAGAGCCACAAAGCCTTTGCATATAGAATAGTCCTTATCTTCTGATTTCTACTATGGTGATCTTGCCAGTACATTCAATGTACTGACCTACATGGTTGCAACGTATCATGTTGCAGATACTCTTCTACGACGAGTAAGAGTACGATTTAGGGTTACGTCCGCACTCAACCTGCCATTGGTGTTATTGGGACTCCACTCCCGTTGACTGTTTCCGCTGCTATTTTAAGGTATATATCAGTTTTACGTTATTTACATGTGATTACACTTTGATATATACATTGATGTACTGTGTGTGCCAGCATACTGATCCAGGGATGGCACGGAACACACAGAGGCTTGACCTTTCCAGGTCGGGTCACTACAGAAAATAGTATCAGAGCACATGTTGACTGTAGGACGTGACATAAAGAAATTGAAGACCATGAAGAATTTCCAAGATATTATGCCCCTATAAGACCAAACCCCTGTTGTAAGCTTACGTTGGATACGATGATTTGTGAGCTGTTATTTGTGTGTACCTTTTCGACAGCCACAACAAAAATCTATTTTCAAAACCATTGTTTGTATTGTGTGTATCCCCTCCTTTCTCTCTCTTATCTCATCCCAAGACCTGGAACCCAATAGATGGTGAAATGAAGTTTTGATTGACCAATGACCCAGCTAGAGACAGAAGTATGGAATCAAAACATGGATGAAAATGAGTTGTTGATGCATAAAACTTGGGTTTTGCCAAAGTACAAGGATATAAATGGAATATGGTAAATGGATAACCCATTCTGTTTTAGGATGACAATACTCCGTAAGATGTTGGGAAGTGAATTTGAAGCTTGGTTTTCGATAACATGGATGCTTACCCAAGAAGAAATATATGTTAATTCTGAGTACCTTTTCTGACACCTGCAGATGACCACACTTTATGAGTCTTCCCTCAAAGGCCCGGAGACGATAATGACTCTGACTAGTGACCATGATTACCCAAGGATCCTGAAGGATATTATGAAGCACATCCATCTGGAAGGAGATGCAGTCTACAAAGGCTACCCATTCATGGATAATGGAGTGGAACTCTGGTATGTGGAGGTACACCTCCACCGTGTGAAAGGAGTTTGCCCAAAGACTATGGGACAATACTTTTACATATCTTGTGTACCACGAGCAATTTTCTTTGACGCTGTTCGTGAAGCTGCCATGGAAGCCATACGCCAGATTGGAGAAATACTTGAAGCAAGACTCCGTCATACTCAGGAATACCTGCAAGAGGTGCATACAGAGATGATGGAGATGAAGTTGATGTCCACCCTGATCAAGGAAAATATGGATGATTTCAAGGATCACATCGCAAATTTCTAGTGGTACTAGAATATCTCCAAGGGGAGATGAATGAATAAAGTTGGGAGTGATGCTAGACCATACCAAACCATGTGGATGGAAGCATTTGTAATAAGTACTTTCTAGTCGTTTTAAGAAGTGATTGAGGATGTAACCAAGGACTGAAGAAGAGAAGAAAGCTAGAATGGAGTAGTTAAGTTCTGAAGATGGCAATACATGTATCATGAAGCACTCGTGTTATCATGAGCTTATCTTGTAACGGAAGTCTCAGAGTTTGTAATAAATTGATGAGTCAATGGAATTTATGGTGTCGTGATTCCCCTATGTTGAATTATATGAGTTGTTGCTCTATGAAACAAAGACTCCGACTATTTTCGAGGATATGAGAAAATATGGTCTATGCAAGCATGAGTGCATTTCATTTTAAGCGTGGTAGTAACCACAGGTACCTTTCCGGTTAAGGAGTTTGGATAAGTGAATACAGTTGAAGAGAATGTGGAACCTCCTCAAACTATGTGAAGGATAACCTTGTGACAAAGTACTTTTGAAGGTTAAACAGACCAATGGAAAGGAAAATGAATTCTGCAGATCAATGGAATGTTGGAAAAAAGAATGATAGTGATGAAGCCATACCCAAGGTTAAATAGACCAATGGAAAGGAAAATGGATTCCACAGAGTGGAATCTAAACAAGAATAAGTCTGTGAAGGGTATAATGAAGTGAACTGAAGGTAATGTTGGGATATGGAACAATAGTAACCCCAAGAGTGAGTTAAAGTTGTTCAAGTATTTAAGTGAACCCACAACTCACTGACCTCAGGATTGATAAGGATCAAGCCCCACCTTTGTGAAGGAAGAAACCTGGAAGAAGTTACGACTGAGTAGCAAACATTTTCTTAGGAGTATACGATAACCTGAGAGTTGTGAAGAAAACGATAGATGTTTTGTTTTGGCTTGCAGAATAAATGGATTTATCCAAACTTAGTTCGTTGACAAGAGAAATTTCTCCAATGCTTGTGAGGAAGCCCAAGTGTTAGAATACGAGATTCACTACACCTTATACAAGGTAATGATTTCAATGCGACATGGCTTGGCCACCATGACGACATACTCTTATCATTTCTCTTGCTATTCGGAATGGTAAATCTGAATGACTTACCCATAGTAAAGAGACGACGTTCTTTGAAGCATTTTGTTTAAGCCTTAGAATGGTATGATGAAACCCCCTTGTACATGACAGTTGTTGTCATACGTAGGAATTTTACGGTGAGGAATGAAGCCAAGACCCATTTCACTGCAGGATAACCACTAATGGTAGACCACCATGAGATCTTCGATAGGTTATTTAGAATGATCACGAGACTGGTCAGTTAAGAAGACCCAGTATCGGAGGAAGTACATTTTGTTGTGAGAACACAAGATTTTGATATAACGGAAGATCGTCACCCAGGAAGTTATTGCGAAGATTGTGAAGAGACAAATGCACCCAGAGGACTGTCAAGATTTTTGAAGGACCAGTAACTCCCATTTTTAGTGTGGTAGACCCACCCTTCCAGGTCAATGGATTCTTGTTGTTAGACCCCACCCCTTCTTGTTCAGTGAATTTGTTAGAAGACCCCTAAACCCTAACCTTTTCTTGCTAGCCCCTTTGAATCTCGAGGACGAGATTCATTTTAAGTGTGGTAACATCCCAAATTTTGGTATGTTATAATAATTATTAGAATGAATGTTTGTTTCTTTGAATGATTGAAAGTGAGTGAAATTTGAAACTTTTGAAAGTTTAATGAGAGGGAATGAAATGACTTTCCCGAAACTTTCACTCTGCATTTTGATCACCAGGAATTCAAATTCATTTCATCACAAAACCCCAGAGTGAAGATGACATGACTTCTTCCATTTAAAGAAATGAAAAGGGATTTGAAAATGGTTTGAATTCCATTTGAAAGTATTTCAAATTCAGAAACTTTATGCAACTCAATGATTTTCATGAGAGAGGATAATATGAATTCTTTAAAATTATATGAAATATGAGTTGGAAGTTTAAAAGAAGAATTTGAAAGTGCCTCTGAATTATTTTTGGAATCCATTGCATATTTGGTCCCTTTTCAAATTTCAAAGTATTCAAAACCCCTTGTCAAATATTTTGAGAGGAGTAATATGACACTCCAAGCCAGGGACATCTTGGTGAAATATTTGAGCAATAAAACCAGGGGGTCATTTGAAAAATATTAGCAAAAAGATTTAAAATCAAATAGGCATTTTCTAAAAATAATATTTTTTAAATTAAATTTGGCCGTGGAAAATTGTCCATTAAATGGCATTTATTCTCCTGATAATTTTGGTATAAAACTTTTATTTTAGGAATGTCTTTATTGCCATTTATTAGACTTTGATTCGCTGTAAAAATAAAAAGGAAAGGTTTTAAAAGCGTCTTAAATACCTATCGGGCCACTTTCCTTCTCCTCCTCCCCGATTTACCTTAATATAGGCCAACCGACGCGCCCCTGCCTCCCTCTCTCTCTCTGACCAACTGGCCCCACCGCCCGACCGAATCTTCCCAGCGCTCACCTTCCTCCTCGCGCCAGAGAATCTCGCCGGAGATCATGCGCTCACCGGATCTCTCTCCCTCCTTCCTTTCCCTCGCACCACTGCGCTCCTATAAATAGCCCGACCCCTCCGCACTCCATTCCGCCCGAAACCCCTCTCTGTCCCTCGCCAGTACGTTGCCCACGAGCTCGCCGGAGTTCGGGTTCCACCCGAAACCCCCCGAACATCTGCCCGTCGCCACACTCCACCCCAGCCCCCACCGTCGCCACCTATAGACGTCGGACGCCCGCCGCCATCGCCTGGACCCCTCCGACGCCCTCCTCGACCACCAGAACGACTTCCCCGACCACCTTCTCCTTCCGGCCGCCAACATCCTCGCCGGAGATCTCCTCTTCCCCCCTCTAAGTCGCCGGAACCCCTCTGGACCGTAGGATCTAAAGAGGACGTGCTAGATTAGATCGTTTTATTCCCCGAACCGGTATGTGCTAAGCTTCGGTCGCCCGCCCGCAAACGCCCGCCCGCCCGCCCGCTCGCACAAGGAAAAATAAAGAGAAAAAGAAAAGGAATTTAGGAGCAGCGCTTCTGGGAAAACCAAGCGCTATAGCTAGTTAGCTATAGCGCATTTGGGGGAAACGTGCTATGGCTAAGTTAGCTATAGCGCATTTCGAAAATGTGCGCTATAGCTAACTAAGCTATAGCCTGACCGTTCTTCCTCGATCTCATCCCCAATCCCACTCGATCACCCTCTCTGCCCCGGGGACTCCGCGCGCGCGGCCGTCTCCTCCGCACCGCCGTCTTGTCCGCCCTTCTCCTCCGGCCATCTTCTCTGGTGAGACATCGATCCCCAGGCCTTAATATAGGTTACAGAACAATCTCATTCTATTTGGATTTGCATATACCATAAAAACTTTGTATGATAGATGAAAATGAGCAGTGTATAGTATGTAGGTCATATACTTTAGCTAAAAATGTGATTCCAGGAACTATAGCTAAAAATAGATGACATTTGTATCATTTGTATATAGTATGTAGGTCATATACTAGGGCATATTAGAGATAAACTTATCCAACCAGGTCAATCAGATTGGTGTATATTAGCAGCCAAGATCGGGTGGAAAATGTAGTAGTAGCATGTGCAATCACAGGAAATTATGAACCAGTGATAAATATAGTAGTAGTTGTGCAATTAGGGCTGCAAAAGTAATGTACTTTGCCAGCTGCCCTGTTACTAGGAGTGGTTAGTTTCCCTAAATGCAAAACAAGAGATTCTTCAGAATGTTGTTAGTTTGAGTCATTTTACATTTGAATTGGACTAGATACAAGGTGTTGTGGGCCTTAGGTCGTTCTTGTTTGCAGGGAAATTGATTCTGGGTGGCCTATGTTTTGCTGGAATGTTGATTCATTTCCGTTCCGGCAAATTTCAGGCGCTCGATATGTGCCATTTTTAGAATAGGTCATACCAAAATTTGTCGTGAATTTCAACATTGTGTGTTCTTCAAAGTAGACATATCGAGTGTGAGAGATTTGCCGGGACGGGAATGAAATGATAGCCAGGCAAAACATACGCCGTTTTCCCAAGAGTCATTATTCATTTTATTATATAAAGTTCGAGAAATTAAACGACTAGATTGAACCCTAGGAAACATTGCCTACAACGACTAAGCCGGAGTTTCTCGCACACAAGATGAAGCAGCGCACGTTTACTTCAACTATCTCGCTAGACAGGAGATGGGGACGGCCACTCATGCCAACGTCGATGGTGCCGATGGCGCAAATGGCACCGACACTGATGCCTCCCACACCGGCACTAAGGCGGAGATGGCCACCAATGGTACCTCCCAAGCCAGTGATGGAAAGAAGGGAAAGAGGACACGACCCCCAAATCAGGTTGGCATCGGAAGACTGGTGATGACGGAGGTGTCAAAAGGCTATTTCGAGCCAATCAAGCCACGGGACGTGGTAGCGATGTACGACAACCAACTAGCATGCATACTACGGGATACCACTAACATCAATGACACAAAATTATGGAAAAATGAACCTTTGCGACGCCTGCTCCTAAATAGGTTGCACGCAAGATTCTTGATCCCCAGTCGAGATGAAAAGAATATCAATGACTTGTGGGATGATCCTGTCATGAAGAAAATAAACAACAAAACCCTAGGAAAGTTTAGCAACGCATTGAGCGCCTAGAAAACAAGGCTGAAAAGGGTGATTGATGTAGACAATCAGATAAAATAAGACAATCCAACAACTTCGGAAGAGGACATTGAAAAGTTCAAGGCGACTTGCACTAAAGAAGCTGCCAAGGCCAGATCGGAGAAAGGAAGGAGCTTCAGGCAAGGTGTTGGAAATATGCCCTAGAGGCAATAATAAATTAGTTATTATCATAGTTCCTTGTTCATGATAATTGTTTATTATCCATGCTATAATTGTATTGAATGGAAACATAGATACATGTGTGGATACATAGACAACACCGTGTCCCTAGTATGCCTCTAGTAAACTAGCTCGTTGATCAAAAGATGGTTAAGGTTTCCTAGCCATGGACATGAGATGTCATTTGATAACGAGATCACATCATTAGGAGAATGATGTGATGGACAAGACCCAAACTACAAACGTAGCATATGATCGTGTCACTTTATTGCTACTGTTTTCTGCATGTCAAGTATATGTTCCTATGACCATGAGATCATGCAACTCACTGACACCAGAGGAATACTTTGTGTGTATCAAACGTTGCAACGTAACTGGGTGACTATAAAGGTGCACTACAGGTATCTCTGAGGGTGACTGTTGGGTTGGCATGGATCGAGACTGGGATTTGTTACTCCGTGTGCCGAAGAGGTATCTCAGGGCCCACTCGGTAATGCAAGATCACAAACAAGCCTTGAAAGCAATGTGGCTAAGTGTTAGTCACGGGATCTTGTATTACGGAATGAGTAAAGAGACTTGCCGGCAACAAGGTTGACCTAGGTATTGGGATACCGACGATCGAATCTCGGGCACGTAACATACCGAAGAACAAAGGGAACGTTATACGGGATTAACTGAATCCTTGACATAGAGGTTCGACCGATAAAGATCTTCGTGGAATATGTAATAACCAATGTGGACGTCTAGGTCCCGCCATTGGTTATTGACCGTAGAGGTGTCTCGGTCATGTCTACATAGTTCTCGAACCCGCAGGGTCTGCACACTTAAGGTTTGGTGACGTTTCGATAGTGTAGAGTTATGTATGGTGGTGACTGAAGGTTGTTCGGAGTCCCGGATGAGATCCCGGATGTCACGAGGAGCTCCGTAATGGTCCGGAGGTAAAGATTCATATATAGGAAGTCCCAGTTTGGTTGCCGAAAAAGTTTCGGGCTCATCGGTAGGGTACCGGGAGTGCCGATAGTGTACCGGGAGACCTCCGGGAGGGGTATTCCGACCCCAGAGGGTCCATCGGCTGTGGAGAGTGATAACCAGACCTTATTGGGCTGGAGGAACAGCCACAATAAGGTCCATGGCACAGGAGACAAAAGTCCTAAAGGAAAAGGTGGAAAAAAGGCTAAGAGGGAGATTCCTACTCCTACTAGGAGTGGAGGAGGAGTAGGACTCCTCCCCCTCTAGTTCGGCCGACTCCTATAGGAGTTTTTCCCTGCGCCAGCCCTCCTCCTCCTCTCCTCCTATATATACTGGTGGAATAGAAGGGTTTTGCACAGATTTTACGGCCACGTGCTACCCGTTTCACCGGTGCTCCTCTAGATCGGTTTTCTGTAGTGCTTAGGCGAAGCCTTGCCGGAATTGCTACACCACCATCACCGGAGCACCGTCACGCTGCCGGTGAACTCTCTCTCCTCTCCACCTCCTCTTGCTGGATCAAGATGGTGGAGATCGTCATCAAGCTGCACGTGTGCTGAACGCGGAGGTACCATCCGTTTGGCGCTAGATCGGAAGGACCGTGATCGAGATCGCGAGACGATTCGTGATGAGATTGTGGAACGGATCGTGATGAGTTCGCGGGAGAGATTGTGATCAAGATCGTGAGATGGATCGTGATGAGATAGCGGGACGGATCGTGATGAGTTCACGGAACGGATCGTGATTGGATCGCGGGACGGATCATGATGAGATCGCGGGACGCTCGGCGATTTGAATCGCGAAGAAGTACGACTACACCAACCGCGTTTCTTAACGCTTCCCGCTTAGCGATCTACAAGGGTACGTAGAGCCACTCTCCCTCTCGTAGATGCTCATCACCATAGTTAGGTTTGCGTGTGCGTAGGAAAATTTTTGTTTCCCATGCGACGTTCCCCAATAGTGGTATCATAGCTAGGTTGATGGTTCGATGAGATCTCGAGTAGAACACAAAAGGTTTGTTGGCGTTGATGCTTAGATTGCTTCCTCCCTTGGTCGTATTTTGGTTCAGCGGTATTACGAGATGAAGCGGCCCGGACCAACATTACTCGTATGCTTACGAGAGACCGGTTCCTGCGACGCAACTTGTTGCTTAGCTGGCTTGCAGGTGACAGCTTCTCTTACTTTAGTTGGATCGGATCCGACAAAGGCGGTCCTTGAGAAGGTTGAAAAGAAAACTATGTATCACCGTTCTGGCTTTGCGTAGGTGATAATCGTTCTTACTAGATACCCGTAGCAGCCACGTAAAACTTGCAACAACAATTAAAGGACGTCTAACTTGTTTTTGCAGGGTATGTTGTGATGTGATATGGCCAATTACATGATGAGATATATGTGATGTATGATACGATCATGTGATGTATAGAATTTCCCAACTTGCATTTCGATGAGTACGGCAACCGGCAGGAGCCATAGGGTTGTCTTTAATTATTGTATGACCTGCGTGTCAATCATTAAGCGCTATGTAATGCTTTAATTTATCGCTAACTGGTAGCAATAGAAGTAGAAGCAGCTGGCGCCACAACCCCTATGGCAGCACATTGATGGAGACCAAGATGATGGAGATCATGGTGTCGTGCCGGTGACAATGGAGATCATGTCGGTGCTGTGAAGATGGAGATCTTAAGCACAAGTTCATGGCCATATCATGTCACTTATGAATTGCATGTGATGTTATTCCTTTTATGCACCTTGTTTTGTAAAGTACGACGGTAGCATTATAAGGTGATCCCTCACTTAAATTTCAAGATAAAATTGTGCTCTCCCTGAGTGTGCACCGTTGCGAAAGTTCGTCGTGTTGAGACACCACGTGATGATCGGGTGTGATAGACTCTACGTTCACATACAACGGGTGCAAGACAGATTTGCACACGCAGAACACTCGGGTTAAACTTGACGAGCCTAGCATGTACAGACATGGCCTCGGAACACAAGAGACAAAAGGTCGAGCATGAGTCATATAGTAGATATGATCAACATAGTGTTGTTCACCATTGAAGCCACCTCAACTCACGTGATGATCGGACTTGAGTTGGTGAATTTGGATCATGTATCACTCGAATGATCGGAGGGATGTCAATTTGAGTGGGAGTTCTTAAGTAATATGATTAATTGAACTCATTATCATGAACATAATCAATAGTGTCTTTGCAAATTATGTCATAGATTACTAGCTCACGTTGTAGCTCCCTTGTAAATTTATGTTCCTAGAGAAATAGAGTTGAAAGATGATGGTAGCAATATTACGGACTGGGTCCATGATCTGAGGATTGTCCTCGTTGCTGCACAGAAAGGCTTATGTCCTTGATGCACCGCTCGGTGCGCCACCCCCTCTAGCGTCGTCTGTAGATGTTGTGAACATCTGACAGGCACGTTCCGATGACTACTTGATAGTTTAGTGTGTCATGCATTACGGCTTAGAATTAAAGCTCCGAAACGTTTTGAATGTCACGAATACATATCAGATGTTCTAAGAGCTGAGATTGTGATCTCAGGCTCGTGCCCATGTTGTGAGATATGAGATCTCCAACAAGATTCTTTGCCTGCAAGATGAAGGAGAATAGCTCAATCGTTGAGCATATACTCAGATTGTCTCGGTACTACAAACGCTTGAATTGAGTGGGAGTTAATCTTCCAGATAAGATAGTGTTTGATATAGTTCTCCAAGTCACTGTCACTAAGCTACTAGAACTTGGTGATGAACTATAAATTGCCGGGGATAGAAATAATGATTCCTGAGCTGTTCGCGATGTTTGACACCGCGAAGGTAGAAATCAAAAGGAGCATCAAGTGTTGATGGTTAGTAAAACAACTAGTTTCGAGAAGGGCAAGGGCACGGAAGGAAACTTCATGGATGGCAAACCATTTGCTGCTCCAGTGAAGCAACCCAAAGTTGAACCCAAACCCGAGACTAAGTGCTTCGATTATGAGGAGGGCGGTCGCCGAAGCGGAACACCCCTAGATACTTGGTAGATAAGAAGGCTGGCAATGTCGATAGAAGTATATTTGATATACGTGTTATTGATGTGTACCTTGCTAGTACTCCTAGTAGCACCCTGGGTATTGGATACCAGTTCAGTTGCTGAATAATAGTAACTCAAAATTAAAGCTACGGAATTAACGGAGAACTAGCTAAGTGTGAGGTGATGATGTGTGTTGGAAATGTTTCCAAGGTTGATGTGATCAACATCGCACGCTCTCTCTACCTTCAGGATTAGTGATGACCTAAATAAATGTTATTTGGTGTTTGCGTTAAGCATGAACATTATTGGATCATGTTTATTGCAACACGGTTATTCATTTGAGTTAGAGAATAATGGTTATTCTGTTTAAATGAATAATACCTTCAATGGTCATGCACCCAATGAGAATGGTTTGTTGAATCTTGACTGTAGTAAAACACATGTTCGTAACATAGATGCCAAAAGATACAAAGTTAATAATGATAGTACCACATACTTGTGGCACTGCGGCTAAAAGTCATATTGGTGTAAAGCGCATGAAGAAACTCCATGCTGATGGACCTTTGGACTCATTTGATTTTGAATCGGTTGAGACATGCGGACCATACCTTTTGGGTAAGATGACTAAACCTCGCTTTCCGGCTTGATGGAACGGGCAAGTGACTTATTGGAAACAATACATGTTGATGTATACGGTCCAATAAGTGTTTGTAGCTTGCAGTGGATATCGTTATTTTCTTACCTTCACTGATGATTTGAGTAGATATAGCGTATACTTACTTAATGAAAGACAAGTCTGAATCGTTTGAAAAGTTCAAGCAAGTTCAGAGTGAAGTTTAAGATCAGCATGACAAAAGGATAAAAAATTCTGCGATATGATCGTGGGGGTGAATATCTGAGTTACGAGTTTGGCATACAATTATAGACAATGTGAAAGTTGTTTCACAACTCACACCACCTGGAACACCATAGTGTGATGGTGTGTCCGAACGTCATAGTCATGCCTTGTTTGATATAGCACATACTATGATGTCTCTTATCGTTATGTCACTAGCGATTTGGGGTTATGCATTATATACAACCACATTCACTTTAAATGGGGCACCATCTAAATCCGTTGAGATGGCACCGTGTGAATTATGGTTTGATAGAAACCTAAGCTATCATTTCTTGATGTTTGGGTCTACTAAGCTTGTGTGGAAAATATGTTCACCTAATGAGCTCGAACCCAAAGCGGACAAATGCATCTTCATAGAATACCCCAAGAACAGTTGGGTATACCTTCTATCTCAGATCCGAGTGCAAAGTGTTTGTTGCTAAAATGGGTCCTTTCCAGAGGAAAAGTTTCTCTTGAAAGAATTGAGTGGGAGGAAGATAGAACTAGATGAGGTTATTGAACCTTTGTTTCAACGAAAGAGTAGCGCAGTGCAGGAAGTTGTTTCTGTGAAGCCTATGTTAGTTGAAGTGGAAGTTAATGATGATGATCATGAAGCTTCTGATCAAGTTACTATCAAACCTAGTAGGTCGACAAAGGACGTGTAATCCTCTTGAGTGGTACGACAACCCTGTCTTAGAGGTCATGTTGTTGGACAATGATGAACCTACAAGCTATGGAGAAGTGATGATGGGCCCGGATTCCGACAAATGGTTAGAGGCCATGAAATCCGAGAAAGGATCCATGTATGAAAACCAAGTATAGACTTTGGTAGACTTGCTCGTTGGACGAGACGTCGTCAAGTAAAAATGTATTTTTCAAATGAAGACAGACGCTGATGGTGAATGTCACCTTGTATAAAGCTCGACTTGTCGCAAAGAAATTTTTGACAAGTTCAAGGAGTTGACTGCGATGAGACTTTCTCACTCGTATCGATGCTAAAGTCTGTTGGAATTATGTTAGCAGTTGCTGCATTTTTCAGTTACGAAATCTGGTAGATGGATGTCAAAACATCGTTTCCTTAACGGTTTACTTGAGGAAAGGTTGTATGTGATACAACCAGAAGGTTTTTGTCAGTCCTAAGGATGCTAAAAGGTGTGCAAGCTTCAGTGATCCTTTTATGGACTGAAGCAAGCATCTCGGAGTTGGAATATATGCTTTGATGAGGTGATCAAAGGTTTGTAGTTTATACAAAGTTTACGAGAAACTTGTATTTACAATAAAGTGAGTGGGAGCACTATAGAATTTCTGATAAGTATATGTGGATGACATATTGTTGATCGGAAATGATGTAGAATTTCTAGAAAGCATAAAGGGTTGTTTGAAAGGTGATTTTCAAAGGAAGACCTGGACAAAGCTACCTAATTGTTGACCATCAAGATATATAGAGATAGATCAAGATGTGTGATGAGAGTTTCAATTAGTACATACCTTGAAAAGATTTTGAAAGAGTTCAAAATGGATCAGTCGGAAAAGTGTTCTCGGCTGATTTGTAAGGTGTGGAGTTGAGTGAGACTCAAAGCTCGACAACGGCAAAAGAAAGAGAAAGGACGAACGTCGTCCCCTATGCTTTAGCCATAGGCTCTGTATTATGCCATGTTGTGTACCACACCTGGTGTGTGCCTTGCCATGAGCATGTCAAGGGGTACAAGGGTGATTCAGGTGTGGATCACTGGATAGCGGTCAAGATTATCCTTAGTGACCAGAGGACTAAGGAGAAGTTTCTCTATTATGAAGGTGATAAAGAGTTTGTCGTAAAGAGTTACGTCGATGCAAGCTTTAACATCGATCCGGATGACTCGTAGTAGCAATCTAGATGCGTATTGAGGAGCAGCAATTTGGAATAGTGCCAAGTGGAGTGTGGTAGCAGTGTTTACAGTTTGACATAGAGATCTGCAAAGTACACACGGATCTGAATTCAGCAGACCCGTTAACTATAAGACCTCTCTCACATGCAAAGCATGATCGAGCCCCTTAACTCATTGGGTGTTAGATTCATAACAATGCGAATCACATGGTGATGTGAACTAGATTATTGACTCTAGTGCAAGTGGGAGACTGTTGGAAATATGCACTAGAGGCAATAATAAATTAGTTATTATCATAGTTCCTTGTTCATGATAATCGTTTATTATCCATGCTATAATTGTATTGAATGGAAACATAGATACATGTGTGGATACATAGACAACAAAGTGTCCCTAGTATGCCTCTAGTAAACTAGCTCGTTGATCAAAAGATGGTTAAGGTTTCCTAGCCATGGACATGAGATGTCATTTCATAACGGAATCACATCATTAGGAAAATGATGTGATGGACAAGACCCAAACTGCAAACGTAGCATATGATCGTGTCAGTTTATTGCTACTGTTTTCTGCATGTCAAGTATATGTTCCTATGACCATGAGATCATGCAACTCACTGACACCAGAGGAATACTTTGTGTGTATCAAACGTCGCAACGTAACTAGGTGACTATAAAGGTGCACTACAGGTATCTCCGAGGGTATCTGTTGGGTTGGCATAGACTGGGATTTGTTACTCCGTGTGCCGAAGAGGTATCTCAGGGCCCACTTGGTAATGCAAGATCACAAACAAGCCTTGAAAGCAATGTGGCTAAGTGTTAGTCACGGGATCTTGTATTACGGAACGAGTAAAGAGACTTGCTGGCAACGAGTTTGACCTAGGTATTGGGATACCGACGATCGAATCTCGGGCAAGTAACATACCGAAGAACAAAGGGAACGTTATACGGGATTAACTGAATCCTTGACATAGAGGTTCGACCGATAAAGATCTTCGTGGAATATGTAATAACCAATGTGGACGTCTAGGTCCCGCCATTGGTTATTGACCGTAGAGGTGTCTCGGTCATGTCTACATAGTTCTCGAACCCGCAGGGTCTGCACACTTAAGGTTTGGTGACGTTTCGATAGTGTAGAGTTATGTATGGTGGTGACCGAAGGTTGTTCGGAGTCCCGGATGAGATCCCGGATGTCACGAGGAGCTCCGTAATGGTCCGGAGGTAAAGATTCATATATAGGAAGTCCCAGTTTGGTTGCCGAAAAAGTTTTGGGCTCATCGGTAGGGTACCGGGAGTGCCGATAGTGTACCGGGAGACCTCCGGGAGGGGTATTCCGACCCCAGAGGGTCCATCGGCTGTGGAGAGTGATAACCAGACCTTATTGGGCTGGAGGAACAGCCACGATAAGGTCCATGGCACAGGAGACAAAAGTCCTAAAGGAAAAGGTGGAAAAAAGGCTAAAAGGGAGATTCCTACTCCTACTAGGAGTGGAGGAGGAGTAGGACTCCTCCCCCTCTAGTTCGGCCGACTCCTATAGGAGTTTTTCCCTGCGCCAGCCCTCCTCCTCCTCTCCTCCTATATGTACTGGTGGAATAGAAGGGTTTTGCACAGATTTTACGGCCACGTGCTACCCGTTTCACCGGTGCTCCTCTAGATCGGTTTTCTGCAGTGCTTAGGCGAAGCCCTGCCGGAATTGCTACACCACCATCACCGGAGCACCGTCACGCTGCCGGTGAACTCTCTCTCCTTTCCACCTCCACTTGCTGGATCAAGATGGTGGAGATCGTCATGAAGCTGCACGTGTGCTGAACGCGGAGGTGCCATCCGTTCGGCGCTAGATCGAAAGGACCGTGATCGAGATCGCGAGATGATTTGTGATGAGATCGCGGAACGGATCGTGATGAGTTCGCAGGACAGATCGTGATCAAGATCGTGAGACAGATCGTGATGATATCGCGGGACAGATCGTGATGAGTTCACGGAACGGATCGTGATTGGATCGCGGGACGGATCGTGATGAGATCGCGGGACGCTCGGCGATTTGAATCGCGAAGAAGTACGACTACACCAACCGCGTTTCTTAACGCTTCCCATTTAGCGATCTACAAGGGTACGTAGATCCACTCTCCCTCTCGTAGATGCTCATCACCATGGATAGGTTTGCGTGTGCGTAGGAAAATTTTTGTTTCCCATGCAACGTTCCCCAACACAAGGAACATGGGGAACCACCACCTCGGAAGTCGGGGTTACACGGGCAAGAGGCCTGTGTGGGCTAAGGAGGACGCGGAACGTGAACTTCTGGGGATCCCAGACCCCTTGGCTGAGTTCACCGACCAGCAGGAGCATGACTTCATCAGGGCCCGGTTCAAGTGGGACCCAATAAAAAGGAATTTTACACGGACAGGCCTACGAGGGAATTCATGAGAATATTGGTAATTATAATTTTACCACCTTATATTAGCTTCTGATCAAGTCAACAATGTTCTAGTCAACATTCATAATTGATTCACGCTTATTTTGAAGAGAGAGCAACACAAGCTTGCAGCCGAAAGCAACTCGTCGACTCACTCGTCGGCGCCGAAGTACAAGTGGGACACCCCTTTCAACCGGGCACTCAACATAATGTACGGAAAACCGCTGGATAAGCCGCCTTCGTATGGATGTGTGCACACCGTCGTAGACGGTGCTACGTGGAAGTCCTATTATAGGGAGGACCCTGGGGCCAAAAAGCAGAGAAATAAGTTTAGTCGAGTGACTATCAACGAGAAGGTGGCACTGGCGTTGGAGAAAAACAAAGCCGAAATTGTAGCTGAGGCAAGAAGGGCAGAGGCAGATGCCTGCAGAAATGATGTGGTAGCTGCATTGACAAGCTTGATCCCAACTATGGTCAGTTGGGTACAACATAATCCACACTAGCCCGCAAATGAATTTTCCATGCCCGGCTTCACCAGGAGCAACTCGTTGAACTTCACACCCGCACCCTTACCTGCTATGGTGACCGCACTCGCACCTATTCCAGGAGCACCAGCTCCTGCACCTCCTCCTGCACCTGCACCCTCTGACAGTAGCCCATGATCCGTCTCTGGCTTACATGTAGGGTCGTTGACATTGTCCTAGCTTGATGCCCTCACGATAAATACGCATCACACGCTCATCAACATAAGTAACTAATCTTTAGTTCTCGTTGCCTTTTGGACTCTGATGCCGCACACATGTCTTTCCAGGTTGACTCCATTTCGTGCACCCTCCTCTACAACATGAACGACGGGTTGGTGGTTGTGGGGAAGGCTTCTATAATGAAGCCAAAGGATCGCTCGTCCATGTCTGACAGATGCACGATAATGCCTTTAGGATCTTCGTGGCGAGTGTGGAACATGGCTATGAGGGTTTATGTCTCCCAGTATAAATAGGTGCAGAGGATGACGAGACACCGACACAACTTGGCGAATCGAAAAATTGGCCTATCCTGTGGCTGAAGAATCTTCTTTGCTTAGAGGTGGTCGGGAGCAATCCAAAGGGACCAGACCAAGGTATGACCACAATCCCACCTACGCAATTACGACTACCATCTGCGCTGCTGGGTGAGGGCGAGCGACACAAGGAAGGGGGTCCAAATGTTCCGGCGCTGGCTGATGATGTCGTCCACATCGATGAGGATATGGATCATGACATGCAAGTCGACGACCCTCTCCAGTGGCTCAATACCGGCGCCGACACCCATGAGCACGTAGTGATGAGTCACCATATGAGCAACAGTCGGAGCCGGAACGTCCTTAGGAGTGCAAGAAGTATTTGTTCATGCAAGCCTCACAGGACACCCCTCCAGATGTCGCCTCAACACAATCTCAACTAAGCCAATATCATGCAATGCTTAGCCCAATGGCACTGGGGCGGTGGTCAGACAGGGTCTGACAGATCCACCAGCACCTGATCTCACCAAGAAGAAACACATGAAGAGACCGATGAGGAAAGATCCGGTTGCAGCCAAAGCTACGAAAGTAGCTTCTGGCAGCCAACCGCCTCTGCATATCAGGGTTGCAGACAGTGTACTCATCAAAGGTGCACTGTCTATTCATATCGCAGGAAATCCAATGTTACCGGAGGATGCGCTAGCCACCATAACAAGGGATCTCAGGAGACTGCATTATTGGAAATATGCCCTAGAGGCAATAATAAATTAGTTATTATCATATTTCCTTGTTCATGATAATCGTTTATTATCCATGCTATAATTGTATTGAGCGGAGACTTAGATGCATGTGTGGATACATAGACAAAACCATGTCCCTAGTATGCCTCTAATAGACTAGCTCGTTGATCAAAAGATGGTTAAGATTTCCTAGCCATGGACATGAGATGTCATTTGATAACGGGATCACATCATTAGGAGAATGATGTGATGGACAAGACCCAAACTACAAACGTAGCATATGATCGTGTCAGTTTAATGATACTGTTTTCTGCATGTCAAGTATATGTTCCTATGACCATGAGATCATGCAACTCACGGACATCAAAGGAGTGCCTTGTGTGTATCAAACATCGCAACGTAACTGGGTGACTATAAAGGTGCTCTAAAGGTATCTCCGAGGGTGTCTGTTGAGTTGACATGGATCAAGCCTAGGATTTGTTACTCCGTGTGACGGAGAGGTGTCTCGGGGCCCACTCGGTAATACAACATCACAATGAGCCTTGCAAGCAATGTGACTAAGTGTTAGTTGCGGGATCTTGTATTACGGCACGAGTAAAGAGACTTGCCGGTAACGAGGTTGAACTAGGTATGGAGATACCGACAATCGAATCTCGGGCAAGTAACATACCGAAGAACAAAGGGAACATAATACGGGATTAACTGAATCCTTGACATAGAGGTTCGATCGATAAAGATCTTCATAGAATATGTAGGAACCAATGTGGACATCCAGGTCCCGCCATTGGTTATTGACCGTAGAGGTGTCTCGGTCATGTCTACATAGTTCTCGAACCCGCAGGGTCTGCACACTTAAGGTTTGCTGACGTTTCGCTAGTATAGAGTTATGTATGGTTGTGACCTAAGGTTGTTCGGAGTCCCGGATGACATCCTGGACGTCATGAGGAGATCCGGAATGGTCCGGAGGTAAAGAATCACATATAGGAAGTCCTATTTTGGTCGCCGAAAAAGTTTCGGGCTCATCAGTAGTGTACCTGGAGTGCCGGTAGTGTACCGGGAGACCATCGGGAGGGGTATTTCGACCCAAGAGGCTACATGGGCTGTGGGAGGATAAATACCAGCCCTTAGTGGTCTGGTTGAAGTCCCACAAGAGGCCCATGTGGCTGAAGTTGAAGGAGAAGAAAAAAACAAGGTGGAAAAAGTTTCCAAGTGGAAAGGAGGAATCCCACTCCTAATAGGATTGGAGTAGGACTCCTCCACCTCCAATTTCGGCCAGATCTTGAGGGTTTGAGGCTGCCTCCTACCCTCCCTCCCTCCTATATATATTAGAGGATTTAGAGGAAAAAGCTAACCCTAATAGCCATGTGCTACCTCTCCTCTAGATCGTAGTTTCTCCTCTAGATCTGTTTTCAGCGGTGCTTAGGCGAAGCCCTGTTGGAATAGCTCCACCACCATCGCCGCAACACCGTCGCGCTACTGGAGAACTCATCTACCTCTCCTCTCCCTCTTTCTGGATCAAGAAGGCGGCGATCGTCATCGAGCTGTACGTGTGCTGAACGGGGAGGTGTCGTTCGTTCGGCGCTAGATCGGAAGGACCGTGATCAAGATCGCAAGACGGATCGTGATGACATCGTCGGACGGATCGTGATGAGTTCACGGGACGGATCGTGATGAGATCGCGGGATGCTCGGTGATTTGGATCATGAAGACATTCGACTACACCAACCGCATTTCTTAACGCTTCCCGCTTAGCGATCTACAAGGGTATGTAGATCCACTCTCCCTCTCGTAGATGCTCATCACCATGGATATATCTTGCGTGTGCGTCGGAAAACTTTTGATTCCCATGCAACATTCCCCAATAGTGGCATCATGAGCTAGGTCTATGTGTAGATGAGATCTCGAGTAGAACACAAAAGGTTTGTGGGCGTTGATGCTAAGATTGTTTCCTCCCTTGGTCGTGTTTTGGTTCAGCGATATTGTGAGATGAAGCAGCCCGGACCAACATTACTCGTACGCCTACGAGAGACCGATTCCGTCAACCGCAACTTGTTGCATAGATGGCTTGCGGGTGACAGTTTCTCTCACTTTAGTTGGATCGGATTCGACAAAGGCGGTCCTTGAGAAGGTTGAAAAGCAACTAGTGTATCACCGTTGTGATTTTTGCGTAGATGAGAATTGTTCTTGCTAGATACCCATAGCAGCCACGTAAAACATGCAACAACAATTAGAGGACGTCTAACTTGTTTTTGCAGGGTATGTTGTGGTGTGATATGGCCAATTGCATGATGTGATATATGTGATGTATGAGATGATCATGTGATGTATAGAATATCACGACTTGCATGTCGATGAGTACGGCAACCGGCAGGAGCCATCAGGTTGTCTTTAATTATTGTATAACCTGCATGTCAATCATAAAGTGCTATGTAATGCTTTACTTTATCACCAAACGGTAGCAATAGTAGTAGAAGCAGGATGGGCGCGACAACCCCGATGGCAACACGTTGATGGAGATCAAGATGATGGAGATCATGGTGTCATGCCGGTGACGATGGAGATCATGCCGGTGCTTTCATGATGGAGATCAAAAGCACAAGTTCATGGCCATATCATGTCACTTATGATTTGCATGTGATGTTAATCCTTTTATGCACCTTGTTTTGCTTAGGACGACGGTAGCATTATAAGGTGATACCTCACTTAGTTTCAAGATAAATTGTGTTCTCACCGGGTGTGCACCATTGTGAAAGTTCATCGTGTCGATACACCGCGTGATGATCGGGTGTGATAGACTCTACGTTCACATACAACGGGTGCAAGCCAGTGTTGCACATGCAGAACACTCGGGTTAAACTTGACGAGCCTAGCATGTACAGACATGGCCTCGGAAGACAAGAGACCGAAAGGTCTAACATGAGTCATATAGTAGATATGATCAACATGATGATGTTCACCATTGAAACCACCTCAACTCACGTGATGATCAGACTTGAGTTGGTGAATTTGGATCATGTATCACTCGAATGACCGGAGGGATGTCAATTTGAGTGGGAGTTCTTAAGTAATATGATTAATTGAACTCATTACCATGAACTTACTCAGTAGTGTCTTTGCAAATTATGTTGTAGATTACTAGCTCGCGTTATAGCTCCCTTGTATTTTTATATGTTCCTAGAGAAATAGAGTTGAAAGATGATGGTAGCTCATTGCTGACGATTGTCCTCATTGCTGCACAGAAGGCTTATGTCCTTAATGCACCGCTCGGTGCGTCAACCCCTCTAGCGTCGTCAGTAGATGTTGTGAACATTAGACAGGCACGTTGTGATGACTACTTGATAGTTTAGTGCGTCATGCATTACGGCTTAGAATTGAGGCTCCGAAACGTTTTGAACGTCACGGAACATATGAGATGTTTCTAAGAGCTGAAATTAGGATCTCGGCTCGTGCCCGTGTTGCGAGATATGAGATCTCCGACAAGATTCTTTGCCTGCAAGATGAAAGAGAATAGCTCAACCGTTGAGCATGTGCTCAGATTGTCTGGGTGCTATAATTGCTTGAATCAAGTGGGAGTTGATCTTCTAGATAAGATAGTGATTGATATAGTTCTCCAAGTCACTGTCACTAAGCTACTAGAACTTGGTGATGAACTATAAAATGTCAGGGATAGTAATAATGATCCCTGAGCTTTTCACGATGTTTGACACCGCGAAGGTAGAAATCAAGAAGGACCATCAAGTGTTGATGGTTAGTAAAACCACTAGTTTTGAGAAGGGCAAGGGCAAGAAGGGAAACTTCATTGATGGAAAGTCAGTTGCTGCTCCAGTGAAGCAACCCAAAGTTGAACCCAAACCCGAGACTAAGTGCTTCGATTATGAGGAGAGCGGTCGCTGAAGCAGAACAACACTATATGCTTGGTAGATAAGAAGGCTGGCAACGTCGACGGAAGTATTTTCGATATATGTGTTGTTGATGTGTACCTTGTTAGTACTCCTAGTAGCACCTGGGTATTGGATACCGGTTCGGTTGCTAAATGTTAGTAACTCGAAATGAAAGTTAAGGAATAAATGGAGAACTAGCTAAGTGTGAGGTGACGATGTGTGTTGGAAATGTTTCCAAGGTTCATGTGATCAACATCGTACGCTCTCTCTACCTTCGGGATTAGTGACGAACCTAAATAAATGTTATTTGGTGTATTGCGTTGAGCATGAACGTAATTAGATCGTGTTTATTGCAACACGGTTATTCATTTAAGTTAGAGAATAATGGTTATTCTGTTTACATGAATATACCTTCAATGGTCACGCACACAGTGAGAATGGTTTGTTGAATCTTGATCGTAGTAATACACATGTTCATAACATTGATGCCAAAAGATACAAAGTTAATAATGATAGCACCACATACTTGTGGCACTGCCGCTAAAATGTCATATTGGTATAAATCGCATGAAGAACCTCCATGCTGATGGATCTTTGGACTCATTCGATTTCGAATCGGCTGAGACGTGCGAACCATGCCTCTTGGGCAAGATGACTAAGGACCTCGTTTTCCGGATTTATGGAGAGGGCAAGTGATTTATTGGAAATGATAAATGTTGATGTATGCAATCCAATGAGTCTTGTAGCGTGCAGTGGATATCGCTATTTTCTTATCTTCACTGATGATTTGAGTAGATATAGTGTATATTTACTTAATGAAACACAAGTCTGAATCGTTTGAATGGTTCAAGCAAATTCAGAGTGAAGTTCAAGATCATCATGACAAGAAGATAAAAATGTCTGCGATAATCATGGAGATGAATATCTGAGTTACAAGTTTGGCATACAACTTTAGACAATGTGAAAGTTGTTTCACAACTCACGCCACTAGGAAGACCATAGTGTGATGGTGTGTCCGAACGTCAGAGTCGTGCTCTATTGGATATGGTGTGTGCTATGATGTCTCTTATCATTTTGTTACTATAATTTTGGGGTTATGCATTAAAGAAAACTACATTCACTTTAAAAAGGGCACCATCTAAATCCATTGACATGACATCGTGTGAATTATGGTTTGATAGAAACCTAAGTTGTCATTTCTTAATGTTTGGGGCTGCGACGCTCATGTGGAAAATGTTTTCACCTAATGAGCTCGAACCCAAAGCGAACAAATGCATCTTCATAGAATAACCTAAGAACAGTTAGGTGAACCTTCTATCTCAGATCGAGGCATAAAATGGTTGTTACTAAAACTGGGTCCTTTCTTGAGAAAAAGTTTCTCGAGAAAGAATTGAGTGGGAGGAAGATAGAACTTGATGAGGTTGTTGAACCTTTTTTCAACCAGAGAGTAGCGCAGTGTAGGAAGTTGTTTCTGTGAAGCCTACGTTAGTTGAAAAGGAAGTTAATGATGATGATCATGAAGCTTCGGATCAAGTTACTATCAAACCTCGTAGGTCGACAAGGACGTGTACTGCTCTTGAGTGGTGCTGCAACCCTGTCTTAGAGGTCATGTTGTTGGACAACAATGAACCTACGAACTATGGAGAAGCGATGATGGGCCCGGACTACAACAAATGGTTAGAGGCCATGAAATCCGAGATAGGATCCATGTATGAAAACCAAGTATAGACTTTGGTAGACTTGCTCGTTGGATGGCAGGTCATTGAGTACAAATGGATCTTTAAAATGAAGACAGACGGAGATGGTAAATGTCACCATTTGTAAAGCTCGACTTGTTGCAAATATGTTTGTGACAAGTTCAATAAGTTGACTGCGATGAGACTTTCTCACTCGTAGCGATGCTAAAGTCTGTTGGAATTATGTTAGCAGTTGCTGCATTTTTCAATTATGAAAATCTGGCAGATGGATGTCAAAACATCGTTTCCTTAACGGTTTACTTGAGGAGAGGTTGTATGTGATACAACCAGAAGGTTTTGTCAGTCCTAAGGATGCCAAAAGGTGAGCAAGCTTCAATGATCCTTCTGTGGACTGAAGCAAGCATCTCGGAGTTGGAATATACACTTTGATGAGGTGATCAAAGTTTGTAGTTTATCCAAAGTTTACGAGAAACTTGTATTTACAATAAAGTGAGTGGGAGCACTATAGAATTTCTGGTAAGTATAAGTGGATGACATATTGTTGCTCGGAAATAATGTAGAATTTCTAGAAAGCGTACACGGTTGTTTGAAAAGTGTTTTTCAACGGAAGATCTGGATGAAGCTACCTAATTATTGAGCATCAAGATCTATTGTGAAAGATCAAGATGCTTGATGAGACTTTCAATGAGTACATACCTTGACAAGATTTTGAAAGAGTTCAAAATGGATCAGTCAGAGAAAGAGTTCTCACCTGATTTGTAAGGTGTGAAATTGAGTGAGACTCAAAGCTCGACAAACGACAGAATAAAGAGAAAGGACGAACGTCGTCCCCTATGCCTTAGCCATAGGCTCTGTATAGTATGCCATGCTATGTACCGCACCTGTGTGTGCCTTGCCATGAAGTCTGTCAAGGGGTACAAGAGTGATCCAGGAGTGGATCACTGGACAGCGGTCAAGATTATCCTTAGTAACTAAAAGATTAAGGAGATGTTTCTCAATTATGGAGGTGGTAAAGAGTTCGTCGTAACGAGTTACGTCAATGCAAGCTTTAAACACCGATCCGAATGACTCGTAGTAGCAATCTGGATACGTATAGTGGAGCAGCCATTTGGAATAGTATCGAGTGGAAATGTAGTAGCAGTGTTTACAGTTTGACATAGAGATTTGCAAAGTACACACGGATCTGAATGTCGCCGACCTGTTGACTATAAGACCTCTCTCACATGCAATGCATGATCGAGCCCAGAACTCATTGGGTGTTAGATTCATAACAATGCGAATCACATGGTGATGTGAACTAGATTATTGACTCTAGTGCAAGTGGGAGACTGTTGGAAATATGCCCTAGAGGCAATAATAAATTAGTTATTATCATATTTCCTTGTTCATGATAATCATTTATATCCATGCTATAATTGTATTGAGCGGAGACTTAGATGCATGTGTTGATACATAGACAAAACCATGTCCCTAGTATGCCTCTAATAGATTAGCTCGTTGATCAAAAGATGGTTAAGGTTTCCTAGCCATGGACATGAGATGTCATTTGATAACGGGATCACATCATTAGGAGAATGATGTGATGGACAAGACCCAAACTAAAAACGTAGCATATGATCGTGTCAGTTTGTTGCTTCTGTTTTTTGCATGTTAAGTAGATGTTCCTATGACCATGAGATCATGCAACTCACGGACATCGGAGGAGCGCCTTGTGTGTATCAAACGTCGCAACGTAACTGGGTGACTATAAAGTTGCTCTACAGGTATCTCCGAGGGTGTCTGTTGAGTTGACATGGATCAAGACTGGGATTTGTTACTCCATGTGACGGAGAGGTATCTTGGGGCCCACTCGGTAATACAACATCACAATGAGCCTTGCAAGCAATGTGACTAAGTGTTAGTTGCGGGATCTTGTATTACGGAACGAGTAAAGAGACTTGTCGTGTAACATCCCAAAATTTCATTTTCGAATGTTATGAATTATAGCTATGCATCTATCATCACCATTGTTTGAATGTATGAAATAGTTGAAATGCTTCTTCTTACTTTCTGAAAGCTCTTTCTATTTTCTCTAAGTTGCTTTTACCTATTTGAAATCTTGGTAAAAAGTTCAAATAAGAGGGGAGGAACATGACACTCCACACCAGGGACTAATTGGTGATTTATTTGAACAAAAATAACCAATAGTTATTTTGAAAATATTTGCAAAAAGGATTTAAAAACAATTAGGCAAATTCTGAAAATAATAATTTTTTCAAATTTTCAAATGACAGAATAAAAATGTTCATTAAATAGCACTTATTATTCTGTTAATTTTGATATATTTATTTCCTACTTTTAACCATGGTTTGAATGTTTTCAAAGCTTTTGATTGTCGCTGGAAAACATTAAAAGAAAACGGTAACGGATTTTTTTATTAAACAGGCCGGCCCACAGGCTTTTAATAGCGAATTAAATTAGAGCCGGTCGACCGACGCAGAAACCACGCGCCTCTCTCGCTGAGCGGCGGACCCCACCCTGACCGCCCGAAGACCCGCTCGGTCGTCCCTCTCCTCTCGCCACCCCTCGCCGGCCGTTTCTTTCTTCCCCGCGGATCTCGCCCTATTTCACTCTCCTCGCTCTCTCTCTGGCCCTATAAATACTGGCCAGTCCCCGCTCTCCATTTCCCCCAAAAACTCCCTCCTACCTCGCCGGAAGGCTGCCGCATCTCGTCGCCAGAGTTGCAGCCCCAACCGAAGCTCTCCCCCGCACCTGCCGTCGACTACGTCCACCCCTCGCCCCACCGTTGCCACCAATCGACGCCAGACGTCAAGCGTCGCCGCCCGGACCTCTCTGCTGCCTCCCTCGACCACCGGAGCGCCAACCCCGACGACTTCGCCGTATCGGACTCGCCGGAGAACCCCTCGCCGGTGAGATCTTCTCTGTGAGCTCCCCTTTCCCCCGTAGCCGTTCGATCGAAGATCAACGCACGAGATTAGATCGGATTAATTTCCGAACCGGTATTCTCTACCGACCGGTCGTCCGCCCGCAAACCTCCACGCGCACACACTAGCCACCAATAGGAAAGCGCCACGTAGCCCCTGTCCGATCGTTAGTTTTTTTTCTTTTTCTTTCTGATTTTAGAAAACAGAATGCATCCTGATTTTGTTTTAGTTATAACTTTTAATATGTTTAATGTTTTGAGTTGATTCTTTTTGCAATAGCTCACATTTTTCATGTAGTATCACCCTTTACTTTTAAATTTCAAATTTGAACTATAAAATTTGAATTGAATCAAATTTTCTCAAATCATTCAAATCTGAATAACTAGAGTTTGAAAATATATTTTTACATGAATATTTTTGCTTCTGTTTGGTATTACTTAGGACTATCTTCATGTTTAATTTGAGGATTTTTAGGATGATCTTTCTTAGTGTTTTAGCTATAAACACATTTTGTCTATTAGTTAGTATAGTTTTAGTTATTTAGTTTTTAGTTAGTTTTCAACCAGATTTAGTTTTAATTGTTTAATAGGTTATGTTGCTTAAACATTTAGTGTTTTACTTACTGTTAATAAAAATATAAATTTGCTTAGTTTATTTCTTTATTGTATTAGGAATCACAACACCTTTTCAATTAGGTATTAGTTTGATAAAACAAATTAGTTTAGGAATAGATTCCTTTAACAAAGTTTATAATAATTTAATTATGTTTTCCAAGACTAGTTTTAGTAGTTTACTTTTCTATTAAGGAATGTTTTAATAATAAATAAAAAGTTTAGTTTCATTCTTTTGTTAGTAAAACTATAGTTATTTCATCTAATAGTGTTTATCAAAACTTTTAACAACTTTACTAAAGTTTTTCTTACAAAACTTTAAATTGATTTTATTCTATTTATTAATAAAATATTTTATTGTTTCTCTTGTTGTCAACTATTGTTTTGTTAATACCAATAGTTTTGTTATGTTAGTAGTGTTTTTCCCATCATCTTTTAGAAAACCAAACTTAGTGTTGTATTCTTTTCCTTGTGATTGTGCATTTGTTTGTCTTGAGTGACTCTAGTTCATTCCTGACTTTTGTGAGTTACATTATTTGTATTGTATGCTTATTGAGTGCTCTTGTTTGATTCGTTAGATCATTCGGAGTGCGAAGCTTGTTACTTAGAGTCCCTCGAGTACGAAGATCGTCAATCAGGCAAGTCACCTTGATCATGTTTTACCCATGTTTTATATGCATTAGTTCTACCATCACCCCAATTGCATGCAAGATAGGTTAGTTGGAAACTTGGTTATATTGTTGTAGTATCATGTGGTAGGTACCCCTTTCAACCCCTTTGACACTTGGCCCCGGGAATCGTTGATTTCAATTTTGCTATGCTATTAGTAGACGGGGTTGGTTGTGTGATTCATGAGAGAATGTGAGATAATAACTTCAAGACCTACTATGATGATCAAGATTTCAAGTTTTCAACATACCTCTGGGTGGATGATGGTTGAACGGCGCCCTGGGGATAGACCAGTGGTTAGCCTAGGTGTTGCTGGGGAAGTGCCAGTATTCACGCGGAAAGGTCCACCCAGGCACGAAGGGATGGAAGGACGCTTCAAGACCCAAGGCTTACCTGCACAGCCACAAGCCATTATGGGCTCTGGCTTGGTTGGATACTGCGGCAACCCTGGACTGTCGGTGCTACGAGATGTAGACGAACGGTAGGAAAGGATGGGCACCGGCGGAGTCTCAGGGAAACCCTTTAGAAGACCATGTTTTGGTCATCCGTTTCTCAAACACCCTAAAGTGCGAGGAATCCAACGGAGGCGATCAAATCTTGTGGGGAACATGTGCAAAGCTCTGCAGAGTACTCAACCTAATCGATTAGCCATGTCCACGGTGATGGACTACTTGAGCCAAAGGAACTGAAAACTTCCGGAATTCCCAACACAACTAAATTTGATGATGTGGGTAATAATAACTTGGGTATGAGATTTGGTTGGCAGAACCATCTGATTAATCAACCAACTTAGTAATATTTTGCTTATTCCCCTCTCTTGAAGTAGCAAAAACTTGGCTTTACGCAAAAACTTACCACCCCACCTGCCATATATGCATATAGACTAGCTGATTATTTTTACCCCCTCTCTTGTGACTTTGCTGGCATATTCCATATGCTGACCTACACGGCTGCAACGTATCATGTCGCAGAGTACTTTTCCGACCAGGAGTGAGGACACGCTCTACGCTTGGCGAGATGCCCATGGAGTCAGATGGACTCATCTACCATGACGCTTCCGCAAGACTTAGTTATTCTCATGAGTTGGCCTTCAGCCACTTTATTGTAATGATTATTGTAATAAAGGACTCGATATGAGATTTTCGTTAATAAAATGTTGTGTGATTTCCCTTTGATATATACATTGATGTACCGTGTGTGTACCAGCATGATCTTGGGATGGTACGGAAACACCGGAGACTTGACCTTTCTGGTCAGGTTGCTACATGTCGGTAACGAGGTTGAACTAGGTATGGAGATACCGACGATCGAATCTCGGGCAAGTAACATACCTAAGAACAAAGGGAACATCATACGGGATTAGCTAAATCCTTGACATAGAGGTTCGACCGATAAAGATCTTCATAGAATATGTAGGAACTGTTGGGAGACGTAGTAGTAAATCAAAAAATTTCCTACGTGTTCACCAAGATCCATCTATGGAGAAACCAGCACCGAGTAAGGGGAGAGTGGATCTTCATACCTTTGAAGATCTCTAAGCGGAAGCATTGCAAGAACGCGGTTGATGGAGTCATACTCGCAGCGATTCAAATCGCGGTAGATCCGATCAAGTGCCGAACGGACGGCTCCTCCGCGTTCAACACACGTACAGCCCGGTGACGTCTCCTACAACTTGATATAGCAAGGAGGGAGGAGAGGTTGAGGAAGAGCTCCGGTAGCACGACGGCGTGGTGACGGCAGAGCTGCGTGGTACTCCGGCAGAGCTTCGCTAAGCACTGCGAAGATCGAGGAGAAGGAGGAGTAGGGCTGCGCCAGGGAGGAGAGGAACTCGTGTGTTGTGCAGCCCTGAAAACCTCACATGTATATAGGGGAAGGAGGAGGGAGGGCTTCACCCTAGGGTTCCACCCTAGGGGCTGGCGGCAGCCTCCAGATGCCAATCTGGCCGGCGGCCAGGGCAGGGAGGAGTGGAGGCGCCCTAGGGTGGGCCTCAGGGCCCATCCACGCCTAGGGTTTGCCCCCTCCACCCCTTGATGCACCTTGGGCTGGGGTGGGAGGCGCACCAGCCCACCTAGGGGCTGGTTCCCTCCCACTCTTGGCCCATGGAACCTTCCGGGGCTGGTGGGCCCACTTGGTGGACCCCCGGAACCCTTCCGGTGGTCCCGGTACGTTACCGGTGACGCCCGGAACTCTTCCGGTAACCAAATCCTCACTTCCTATATATCAATCTTCGTCTCCGGACCATTCCGGAGCTCCTCGTGATGTCCGGGATCTCATCTGGGACTCCGAACAACCTTCAGTAACCACGTACACTATTTCCCTATAACCCTAGCATCATCGAACCTTAAGTGTGTAGACCCTACTGCTTCGGGAGATACGTAGACATGGCCGAGACACTCTCCGGTCAATAACCAACAGCAGGATCTGGATACCCATGTTGGCTCCCACGTACTCCATGATGTCTTACCGAGTGGGCCCAAAGATACCTCTCCGTCACACGGAGTGACAAATCCCAGTCTCGATTCGTGCCAACCCAACAGACACTTTCGGAGAAACCCGTAGTGTACCTTTATAGCCACCCAGTTACGTTGTGATGTTTGGCACACCCAAAGCATTACTACGGTATCTGGGAGTTGCACAATCTCATGGTCTAAGGAAATGATACTTGACATTGAAAAGCTTTAGCAGACGAACTAGACGATCTTGTGCTATGCTTAGGATTGGGTCTTGTCCATCACATCATTCTCCTAATGATGTTATCCCGTTATCAACGACATCCAATGTCCATGGTCATGAAACCGTGACCATCTATTGATCAACGAGCTAGCCAACTAGAGGCTCACTAGGGACATATTGTGGTCTATGTATTCACACATGTATTACGGTATCCGGTTAAGACAATTGTAGCATGAACAATAGACAATTATCATGAATAAGGAAATACAATAATAACCATTTTATCATTGCCTCTAGGGCATATTTCCAACAGTCTCCCACTTGCACTAGAGTCAATAATCTAGTTCACATCACCATGTGATTAACACTTACATCACCATGTGATCATATCATCATGTGATTAACACCCAATTAGTTCTGGGGTTTGATCATGTTTTGCTCGTGAAAGAGGTTTTAGTCAACGGGTCTACGACATATTGATCCGTGTGTACCTTGCAAACTTTCTATGTCATATTTGTAGATACTGCTCCCACGCTCCACTTGGAGCTATTCCAAATGGCTGCTCCACTATACGTAGCAGGATTTCTACTAAGAGTCATCCGGATTGGTGTTAAAGCTTGCATCATCGTAACCCTTTACGATGAACTCTTTATCACCTCCATAATCGAGAGATATTTCCTTAGTTCTCAAGTTACTAAGGATAACTTTGACCGCTGTCCAGTGATCCACTCTTGGATTACTCTTGTACCCCTTGACAGACTCATGGCCAGGCACACACAGGTGAGGTACACAGCATGGCATACTATATAGAGCCTATGGCTAAAGCATAGGGGATGACACTCATCTTTTCTTTATCTTTTGCCGTGGTCGGGTATTGAGTCTTACTCAATTTCACACCTTACAATACAGTCAAGAACTCCTTCTTTGACCCATCTATTTTGAACTCCTTCAAAAACTTGTCAAGGTATGTCTTCGTCAAAAAAACTTATCAAGCGAATTGATCTATCCCTATAGATCTTGATGCTCAATAAAATAGTAGCTTTATCTGGGTCTTCCTTTGAAAAACTCTTTTCAAACAACCCTTCGTGCTCTTCCAGAAATTCTACATCATTTCTGATCAATAATATGTCAACTACATATTCTTATAAGAAACTCTATAGTACTCCCACTCACTTTCTTGTAAATACAAGTTTCTCATAAACTTTGTATAAACTTAAACACTCTGATCACCTCATCAAAGCATATATTCCAACTCCGAGATGCTTGCTCCAGTCTATAGAAGGATCGCTGGAGTTTGCATACTTTTTAGCATACTTAGGATTGACAAAACCTTCTGGTTGTATCACATACAACTCTTCCTCATAGAAACCATTACGGAAACCTTGTTTTGTCATCCATCTGTCAGATTTCATAATCGAAAAATGCAGCAACTGCTAACATAATTCTAATAGACTTTTAGCATCACTACAGATGAGACAATCTCATCACAGTCAACTCCTTGAACTTGGCGGAAACTTCTTTGCGACAAGTCAAGCTTTATAAATGGTGACATTTCACCATTAGCGTCTATGTTTATCTCAAAGGTCCATTTGTAGTCAACGACCTGCCATTCAACAGGCAAGTCTATGAAAGTCCATACTTGGTTTTCATACATGGATCCTTTCTCGGATTTCATGGCTCCTAGCCATTTGTTGGAATCCGGGCCCACCATCGCTTCTCCATAGTTCGTAGGTTCATCCTTGTCCAACAACATGATTTCCAAGACAGGGTTGTCATACTACTCAGGAGCAATACGCGTCCTTGTCGACCTACAAGGTTCGATAGTGACTTGATCCGAAGCTTCATGATCATCATCATTAACTTCCTTTTCAACTGACATAGGCTCTATAGAAAACTCTTTCTGCGCTACTCTCTGGTTGAAACAAAGGTTCAAAAACCTTATCAAGTTTATCTTCCTCCCACTCAATTCTTTCAAGAGAAACTCTTTCTCAAGAAAGGACCCGTTCTTAGCCACAAACACTTTTGCGCTTGAATCTAAGATAGAAGGTATACCCAATGTCTCCTTAGGGTATTCTATGAAGATGCATTTGTCTGCTTTGGGTTCGAGCTCATTAGGTGAAAACCCTTTTCACATAAGCGTCACAGCGCCAAACATTAAGAAATGATAGCTTAGGCTTCTGTCAAACCATAATTCTCACGGTGTCATCTCAACAGACTTAGATGGTGCCTTATTAAAGTGAATGGATTTGTCTTTAATGCATAACCCCATAATGATAGTGGTAAAACGATAAGAGACATCATAGTACTCACTATATCCGATAGAGCACGACTACGACATTCGAACACACCATCACACTATAGTGTTCCACGAGGCGTGAGCTGTAAAACAATTTCCATATTGTCTAAAATTGCATACCAAACTCGTAACTTAGATATTCACCTCCATGATCATATCATAGACATTTTATCTTCTTGTCACGATGATCTTTAACTTCACTCTGAAACTCCTTGAACCTTTCAAACATTTCAGATTCGTGTTTCATTAAGTAAATATCCCCATATTTACTCAAATCATCAGTGAAGGTAAAGAAAAACAACGATATCCACTGTGTGTTTCAACACCCATTGGACCACATACATCAATATGTATTAATTCCAATAAGCCACTTGCCCGCTCCATCATATCGGAAGACGGGGTCTTAGTCATCTTGCCCAAGAGGCATGGCTCGCATGTCTCAACCGATTCGAAATTGAGTGAGTCAAAAAATCCATCAGCATGGAGTTTCTTCATGCGATTTATACCAATATGACATTAAGTGGCAGTGCCACAAGCTTGTGGTACTGTCATTATTAACTTTGTATCTTTTGGTACCAATGTTATGAACATGTGTACTACTACGATCAAGATTCAATAAACCATTCCCAGTGGGTGCATGACCATTGAAGGCATTATCCATGTAAACAGAATAACAATTATTCTCTGACTTATATGAATAACCGTATTGCACTAATCATGATCTAATCACGTTCATGCTCAATGCAAACACCAAATAACATTTATTTAGGTTTATCACGAACCCCGAAGGTAGAGAGAGCGTGCGATGGTGATGACATCAACCTTGGAAACACTTCCAACACACATCGTCACCTTTCACTTAGCTAGCCTCCGTTTATTCTGTAGCTTTTATTTCGAGTTTGCTAACACTTAGCAACCGAACCGGTATCCAATACCCAGGTACTACTAGGAGTACCAGCAAGGTACACATCAATAACACGTATATCAAATATACTTCTATTGACATTGCCAGCCTTCTTATCTACCAAGTATCTAGGGTTGTTCCGCTTCAGTGGACGGATTCCTCATAACAGAAGCACTTAGTCTCGGGTTTGGGCTCAACCTTGGGTTTCTTCACTAGAGCGGCAACTGGCTTGCCATTCCTGAAGTTTTCCTTTCTTTCCCTTGCCCTTCTTGAAACTAGTGGTTTTCACTTAACCATCAACACTTGATGCTCCCTCTTGATTTCTACCTTTGTGGTGTCAAACATCACGAACAACTCGGGGATCATCATATCCATCCCTGGTATGTTATAGTTCATCATGAAGCTCTAGTAGCTTGGTGGCAGTGACTTGGAGAATTTTATTAGTCACTATCTTATCTGGAAGATGAACTCCCACTCAATTCAAGTGATTGTAGTACCCAGAAAATCTGAGCACATGCTCACCGATTGAGCTATTCTCTTTTATCCTGCCGGCAAAGAATCTTGTTGGAGGTCTCATACCTCTCAACATAGGCACGAGCCTGAAATCCCAATTTCAGCTCTTAGAACATCTCTTATGTTCCGTGACGTTCAAAACATTTTGGAGCCTCTATTCTAAACCATAATGCATGACGCACTGAACTATCACGTAGTCATCAAAAAGTGTCTGTCATGTGTTCACAACATCTACAGACAACGCTTGAGGGAGTGGTGCACTTAGCGGTGCATCAAAGACATAAGCTTTCTGTGCAGCAATGAGGACAATCCTCAGATCAGGGACCCAGTTCGTATTATTGCTGCCATCAACTTTCAACTTACTTTTCTCTAGGATCGTATCAATAAAACAGGGGAGCTACGGCGTGAGCTATCTACGACATAATTTGCAAGGACACTTTTAGACTAAGTTCATGATAATTAAGTTCATCTAATCAAATTATTAATGAACTCCCACTTAGATAGACATCTCTCTAGTCATCTAAGTGACACATGATCCACGTCAACTAGCCCGTGTCCGATCATCACGTGAGACGGACTAGTCATCCATGGTGAACATCTCCATGTAGATTGTATCTTCTATACGACTCATGTTCGACCTTTCGGTCTTTCGTGTTCCGAGGCCATGTCTGTACATGCTAGGCTCGTCAAGTCAACCTAAGTGTTTCGCGTGTGTAAATCTGGCTTACACCCGTTGTATGCGAACGTTAGAACCTATCACACCCGATCATCACGTGGTGCTTCGGAACAACGATCCTTAGCAATGGTGCACAGTTAGGGTGAACACTTATCTTGAAATTTTATTGAGAGATCATCTTATTTACTACCGTCGTTCTAAGCAAATAAGATGTAAACATGATAAACATCACAAGCAATCAGTATAGTGACATGATATGGCCAATATCATCTTGCTCCTTTGATCTCCATCTTCGGGGCACCATGATCATCACTGTCACCGGAACGACACCATGATCTCCATCATTGTGTCTTCATAAAGTTTTCTCGCCAACTATTACTTCTACTACTATGGCTAACGTTTAGCAATAAAGTAAAGTAATTACATGACATTTATGATTGACACGCAGGTCATACAATAAAATAAGACAACTCCTATGGCTCCTGCCGATTGTCATACTCATCGACATGCAAGTCGTGAATCCTATTACAAGAACATGATCAATCTCATACATCACAATGCATCACATCACATCCTTTTAGCCATATCACATCACAAGGCACATGCTGCAAAAACAAGTTAGACGTCCTCTAATTTGTAGTTGCAAGTTTTACGTGGTTGCTATAGGTTACTAGCAAGAACGTTTCTTACCTACGCCAAAACCACAACGTGATATGCCAATTGCTATTTACCCTTCATAAGGACCCTTTTCATCGAATCCAATCCGACTAAGGTGGGAGAGACAGACACCCGCTAGCCACCTTATGCAACAAGTGCATGTCAGGCGGTGGAACCAGTCTCACGTAAGCGTACGTGTAAAGTCGGTCCGGGCCGCTTCATCCCACAATACCGTCGAATCAAGATAAGACTAGTAACGGCATATTAACAAGATCGACGCCCACAACTGCTTTGTGTTCTACTCGTGCATAGATTCTACGCATAGACCTAGCTCATGATGCCACTGTTGGGAGACGTAGTAGTAAATCAAAAAATTCCTACGTGTTCACCAAGATCCATCTATGGAGAAACCAGCAACGAGTAAGGGGAGAGTGGATCTTCATACCTTTGAAGATCGCTAAGGGGAAGCGTTGCAAGAACGCGGTTGATGGAGTCATACTCGTAGCAATTCAGATCGCGGTAGATCCGATCAAGTGCCGAACGGACGGCACCTCCGCGTTCAACACACGTACAGCCCGGTGACATCTCCTACGCCTTGATCCAGCAAGGAGGGAGGAGAGGTTGAGGGAGAGCTCCGGCAGCACAACGGCGTGGTGACGGCGGAGCTGCGTGGTACTCCGGCAGAGCTTCGCTAAGCACTGCGGAGATCGAGGAGAAGGAGGAGTAGGGCTACGCCAGGGAGGAGAGGAACTCGTGTGTTGTGCAGCCCTGAAAACCTCACATATATATAGGGGGAAGGAGGAGGGAGGGTTGCACCTTAGGGTTCCACCCTAGGGGCTGGCGGCAGCCTCCAGATGCCAATCTGGCCGGCGGCCAGGGCAGGGAGGAGTGGAGGCGCCCTAGGGTGGGCCTCAGGGCCCATCCACGCCTAGGGTTTGCCCCTTCCACCCCTTGATACTCCTTGGGATGGGGTGGGAGGCGCACCAGCCCACCTAGGGGCTGGTTCCCTCCCACTCTTGTCCCATGGAACCTTCCGGGGCTAGTGGCCCCACTTGGTGGACCCCCGGAACCCTTCCGGTGGTCCCGGTACGTTACCGGTGACGCCCGGAACTCTTCCGGTAACCAAATCCTCACTTCCTATATATCAATCTTCGTATCCGGAGCTCCTCGTGATGTCCGGGATCTCATCCGGGACTCCGAACAACCTTCGGTAACCACGTACACTATTTCCCTATAACCCTAGCGTCATCGAACCTTAAGTGTGTAGATCCTACTGGTTCGGGAGATACGTAGACATGACCGAGACACTCTCCGATCAATAACCAACAGCGGGATCTAGATACCCATGTTGGCTCCCACTTACTCCACGATGTCTTACCGAGTGGGCCCAGAGATACCTCTCCGTCACACGGAGTGACAAATCCCAGTCTCGATTTGTGCCAACCCAACAGACACTTTCGGAGAAACCCGTAGTGTACCTTTATAGCCACCCAGTTACGTTGTGACGTTTGGCACACCCAAAGAATTCCTACGGTATCCGGGATTTGCACAATCTCATGGTCTAAGGAAATGATACTTGACATTGAAAAGCTTTAGCAGACGAACTACACGATCTTGTGCTATGCTTAGGATTGGGTCTTGTCCATCACATCATTCTCCTAATGATGTGATCCCGTTATCAACGACATCCAATGTCCATGGTCATGAAACCATGACCATCTATTGATCAACGAGCTAGCCAACTAGAGGCTCACTAGGGACATATTGTGGTCTATGTATTCACACATGTATTACGGTTTCCGGTTAACACAATTGTAGCATGAACAATAGAAAATTATCATGAATAAGGAAGAAACAATAATAACCATTTTATCATTGCCTCTAGGGCATATTTGCAATAGGAACCAATGTGGACATCTAGGTCCCGCCATTGGTTATTGACCGTAGAGGTGTCTCGGTCATGTCTACATAGTTCTCGAACCCGCAGGGTCTGCACACTTAAGGTTTGCTGACATTTTGGTAGTATAGAGTTATGTATGGTTGTGACCGAAGGTTGTTCGGAGTCCCAGATGAGATCCCGGATGTTACGAGGAGCTCCGGAATGGTCCGGAGGTAAAGATTCATGTATAGGAAGTCCTGTTTTAGTTGCCGGAAAAGTTTCGGGCTCATCGGTAGTGTACCGGGAGTGCCGGTAGTGTACCGGGAGACCATCGGGAGGGGTATTTCGACCCAAGAGGCTACATGGGCTGTGGGAGGATAAATACTAGCCCTTAGTGGGCTGGTGGAAGTCCCACAAGAGGCCCATGTGGCTGGAGTTGAAGGGGAAGAAAAAAACAAAGTGGAAAGAGTTTCCAAGTGGAAAGGAGGAATCCTACTCCTAATAGGATTGGAGTAGGACTCCTCCACCTCCAATTTCGGCCAGATCTTGAGGGTTTGAGGCTGCCTCCTCCCCTCCCTCCCTACTATATATACTAGAGGATTTAGAGGAAAAAGCTAACCCTAAAAGCCACGTGCTACCTCTCCTCCAGATCATAGTTTCTCCTCTAGATCGGTTTTCAGCGGTGCTTAGGCGAAGCCCTGCTCGAATAGCTCCACCACCATCGCTGCAACACCGTCGCGCTGCCGGAGAACTCATCTACCCCTCCGCTCCCTCTTGCTAGATCAAGAAGGCGGAGATCGTCATCAAGCTGTACGTGTGCTGAACGCGGAGGTGCCGTCCGTTCGGCGCTAGATCGGAAGGACCGTGATCAAGATCGCAAGACGGACCGTGATGAGATTGCGGGACGGATCGTGATGAGTTCGCGGGACGTATCATGATTGGATCGCGGGATGGATCGTGATGAGATCGTGGGACGCTCGGCGATTTGGATCGCGAAGACGTTCGACTACACCAACCGCGTTTCTTAATGCTTCCCGCTTAGCGATCTACAAGGGTATGTAGATCCACTCTCCCTCTCGTAGATTCTCATCACCATGGATATATCTTGCGTGTGTGTAGAATTTTTTTTGTTTCCCATGCAATGTTCCCCAACATGCATGACCATGTGCGATCGATGGAGAGAAGCCTTCTCTCCTTGAATGATCTAGGATACCCGCTTTATACGATCCATGTGTCGTGTCTTCACAAGGAGTACATACACACCTGCCCCGTGGACTTGTTCTTCCTCCGGTTTGACTACATATTTGAGATGTTTCAAATGAGGCGACTCAATTTTTCGTTTGTCCGTCTTTATGCGCTTCATATGAACTACATCGTCAGGAAAGAGCAAATCAATGGTCTTGCAGTTGTGGACCCGTACTACATGCGTGAGGGCTACTTGTCAGTCGACGAAGCCAACCGTAAATATGCGACGGAGTACATCGAAGAGTTCATGGTTAACAATAAGGACAAGGAAGCGATTCTCGTACCTTATCATCCCAGGTAGGTCATCTGCGGATAGCCACTGTAGCACATACATCCTTTCACGCATTTCAATCGTTACTTTGCACGCATGAACACTAAGTTGATCGTGTATTTATTTTGCGCAGCCACGAGAGCGCCAGTCTCATCATTCTTTACCCGCGTTACTCCCGCGCGCTGTATTTGGACCCATCCATGAATGTACAGAAGAAATATTACACAAACATCAAGTATGTTCTGGACAAAGCTCTCCTGGGCTTCAGCATGCGGGGTGGCTACATCCAATAGAAGAAGACATTTAGGGGCACAGTGTATTTCGCCCACAAGACTAACTTCTATTGCGTCCAGCGACCGGCAACAAGTAATAAGGATGGATTCTACTTCATACATCTAATGATGGAGTACAGAAGGGATCAACAGTCACTTCGCATGACATCTACATCTGATACCCATATCAAGAGATGGGCCAAAGCCTTAGAAACCGTACCGGATCATCTACTATGAAATGAATTCTACCGCATCTAGCAGGAAATTGTGTCGATATTCATGAAAGATGACATTGAAGAGAATGGGATGTTCTACGGCAGTCCAATATCGCGGTGTGACGTCTGCACCCGCATAGTCCTACTGCATCAGGACACCGGCCTTTCACCAAGCTTGGGTGCATCCTCCCGGATATGGACGAATGGCACGAGTGCACTGCTTAAATTAATGATGCCATTGTGCTTGTTTAGTTGTTACTTTCTCTACAACTGAAACTTGGAATTTATCTGTACGACGTAAATATTAGATGTAAACGCTACCGCACTCTATTTAGTTATCTATGTTTATGTTGCTTATATTTGCTAACTCTTTCTCTCCGCAGGCCGATGTCGTATATTATGTTGCATATTAATGTTGAATTCACTGGATAATATATGCATCTCACACAGGTATATAGATCATCCATGCCGAGGTGGTATGCCGTGTACAATGGGAGGGTTCCGGGAGTGTAGAGGAGTGGCCAGAGTGCCAGGCCCAAGTGTATCGCTTCCCGGGCGGCATCCAAAAAGGGTTTGATAGCCGAAACGAGGCGGAAGCTAGTTACTTGAGGTGGATGCTAGCGCGAGAGAGAAATCAGAACCGATGCCTCAAGAAGTACTACATAATCCCGCTTGTGCCCATCGTGATTGTTCTTCTCTTGCATGTGCTCAAATCATAGCTAGGTTACATAGATGATGAAACATGAGTGCGATGATGGGTAGTTGCATGTATTAGATACTTGTAATAACTTGTATCGTTATATCTTCGGGACATGAACGTGATCGACTATTAGTGATGATGATGATATGAGATGAAATAACTTCTTTTATTCATATATGTTTCAATGAATATGCATGTTGTTATTGTATAGAAGTTGTATTTGTATAAACAGAGAAAAAAACAAAAAAACATAAAAATATTAGTAGTAGTGCTGGAAAAATATTACCTGTAGCGCGCATGTTACGGTAGCGCTGCTCCACAAAAAGCGTTGCAGATAGTTCGCAGTAGCACTGCTAAGGAAAGCGCTACTGATATAGGATATTACCAATATCGCTGGATAGAACACGCGGTACTGCTAAAAATTAGTTGTAGCGTCGTAGCAGTAGCGTGGGTCCACACGCTACTGATAGTACAAAAGTCGACGCTACCGGTAGGCTTTTCCGTGGTAGTGATGTATAAAATCTATTCTAATGAAGATCACATTGTTGTGATTGCAATCATAGACAATACTAAAGAGAGGACCCTGTTGAATCAATATACAATCACGATCCCATCAGTCACGACCCCATTAGAAGATTTATTTCGCTAACTCACGGGAGGTCATTCATCCAAGGGCATGCGAACCGCCTGAGAGCATGCGACCCCATTGTTGTGATTTATTTGGCTAACTCGCGGGGGGTCATTCAGCCAAGGGTACGCGGTGCATTTGAGGATGTCATTGTTCGTAATCTCAACCGTCATGAGCTAGTCGTTTAGCTAGCGGTCGGTCTTGGAGTCGCGTGAGTATTTCTCGACACCTCGGACGATGAACGGCCATGAGACATCACATGTTATCACCACGTACTCAAAGCATGGTGGTGTGGTGGCTGACGCGAGGGAGGATGAGCATGGCACCGGGACTTCATAGTTGTGGCCATACCTGGCCATGGGTCGGGCCAGGCCGGGCCCTAAAAAGCCCATAGCATAAAACTGAGGCCCAGGCTCGGTCCTGGCCCTACCATCGGGCCTATTTTTCAAGCCCAAGCCCGGACCATCCGTTGAAAAGCCCGTCGGGCCTAGGGCCTAGGCGGGGCCTCTTCCTTAAAATCACAATATGCCAAGCCTAAGTCCAGCTCAACCCTGCTGGTGGGCATAAAAATCAGGCCCAAGTCCGGGCCCTAGATTTTTGGGCGAGGTCGGGCCGGGCCTGAGATGGCCAGATATAGTTGTGTCCGTAGCGCTCCATATCGGGGGCTCGTAGGTGGCTGCGGGAGATCGGGGTGATAACCCAGGCAATCTTGCATGGAGCTTGCGATGGGATAGGCGCCCAATTTTGTGCCTCCAAGGCGAACATGGCTTGACGAAGATTCCCGACCTCAGATCCTGCGGCGACCTCCGGCTTTTGTACATAGTCCTATTGATTGTCCCGTGCTGGATGGTTTGCCAACTTCTCGTTATGCAAATTCACAAAATCGGTACCACCGAGTTTGGCAATCTGATCGTTGGTCACCTTATCGGTGCAACCTAGTTCTATGTATCGGTCTCACCGAGATTCAAAAGTTTCTACCTTTGAGGCAACTCGGTACCACCGAAATTAACACATCGATGTCCCCCGAGTCTGACTTAATAGGTGTGACGGTTGGATTTTTTGAGATGTCTATATATACCCCTCCACCACCACCTACTCGCAAGAGAAGCACTCAGAATAGATTCTCACTCGGTCCCACCGATTCCTAAACTCAGACAGACCCATGCCAAACCCTAGCCATTCGGTGCAACCGATTCTGCATTGGTGCCACCGAGTTCAGGCTGCCAACTTTCGGTTGCCTCGATTCATAAAATCGGAATTTCCGAGTTTTTGGATCGGCTTCATCGAGATGCATATTCTGACCATTGGACACCTCATCGGTACCACCGAGAATTCTATATCGGTCTCACCGAGATTTGAAAGTTGCTACCTTTGGAGCAACTCGGTACCACCGAGATTCATACATTGGTGTCACCGAGTCTGAATTATTAGGTGTAACAGTTTAATTTTTGGAGATGCCTATATATACCCCTCCACCACCACTCACTCGAAAGAGAAGCACTCAGGACAGATCCCCACTTATCCCAATTGGTTTTCTGAGAGAGAGAGCCACCTACTCATGTGTTGAGATCATGCCACTCCATTCCAACCATATGAATCTTTGATTTCTAGCCTCGCCAAGTTGCTTTCCACCCAATCAATCTCTTCCACCAAAGCCAAATCTATGAGAGAGTGATTGAGTATTGAGGAGTCTATCATCTTGAAGCACAAGAGCAAGGAGTTCATCGACACTATTGAGCCTATTACCTTTTGGAGTGTGGTGCCTCCTAGATTGGTTAGGTGTCGCTTGGGAGCCTCCTACTTCGTGTTGTGGAGTGAACCAAGAATTTTATAAGGGCAAGGAGATCGCCTACTTCATGAAGATCTACCCCAGTTAAGCCAGTCCTCCGTGGATGTAGGCCATCATGGTATAGTCAAGGTTGCTTCTTCATGGAACCCTCCGTGGGTAGAGCCCTTCGTGGACTCTCGCATCCGTTACCCTCCGTGGGTTTAATACTCCATAAACATGGACGTACGATAGCACCACCTATCGGAACCACGGAAAAAATCTTCGTGTCTCCAAATTGCGTTTGATCTTCCTACCCTTCCTTTACTACTCATGATTGTCTTCACTTTTCGCTGTTATACTCATAGACATGCATGTGTAGGGTGTGCTTGACTTGCTACAATCGCTAAAATCTGCCAGCACTTAAAATTGGGGAAAAGTAGACTTTTATTTGGTCAAGTAGTCTAATCAGTCCCCTCTAGACCTACTTTCGATCCTACACATAGTCCTATTGATTGTTCCGTGCTGGATGGTTTGCCACCGAGAGGACGCTAATGGTGAGCCCTTGATTTGGAAATGTTGCCCTCAACTGTTGTGTGGATCACCTTTGTGAGACTCGCAAGGAGATTTGGATCTCCCGGAGTGGTTTGTAATCTATCGAGGAGCGTCACGACAGCCTGTAGGCCACGGGCCAGTGTAATATTCTTCAATTCGATATACCATTCAGTTTTTTGGTATATAAAAAAAACTGAATTTCAAAACGATTTTAAAATCGCATACCGTATGGAAAGCCAAAAACCATAGCATTGATTTGGTTTGGTTTATTTATATTCGTTATTATTACTAGAAAACGAGCCCGTGTGTTGCAACGGAAAAAAAATCACGACTTATCCAAATAAGCATGGCTCAAGACTCTCAAGTATCAACGTCCTCTAATTCGACACAACAACACGACTATCTCACCGCTTATCATTTTTCTCACCCTCGCAGAGGATGACCATGATGCCCACCTAATCAAAATGCTTCAAATATGGCTAATCCTAAGGCGATGGGTCCGTCACCGCATGTCACACCTATTATTTTGTCCACGCAATGAAATATTCAAAACTTTAACAATAAACCTCGAGGAGCTAGACATGTGGGCCTCCCTTCTCAAGCTACTACTTGCACCTGGTCCATACCCCCTCTCATACTTCTACTCTTTTTTTTGCACGAATAAACAATTCTTGGCATGAATCAGGCTTGACCCATTCGAGGAGGTGGGGCGTGGCACATCACCGAAGATGAAGGCTCGTCCCTGACAAAGTGAGAAGGAAGGATGTAGAGACAGGGCGTCACATGGCGAGATGTGACATCCGGTGTTCCTGCTTCCCTTTTATAGGAGAGGATGTGTAGTGCCACATTGAGAACAACATAGTGAGTGACAACCATGGTTTGCGGGTGTATGGTCCACAATAGTGTATGTACTTCTATCAAGGGTAGCGCCAAAACGCAGGGCTTCGCTGAAGGCGCTCCTAGTTGGATCGGCCCATGTAGGCGTTATTGTTTTTCTGTTTTCAAATAGGTTTTTTAAATTTTGAATATTATTCAGAATGCACAAAAATGTCCTTGATTTATTTTTTTTCACAATTTTCGAAATGTTTGCTGTTTTAGAAAATGCTTACATTTCTAAAATTAACGCTCCTGTTTTCAAAAAATGTTAACGTTTTTGAATTATGTTTATAATTCAAAATTTGTTCAGCATATATCACAAGATGTTGAATATAAATTTAAACATTGTTCAATGCGTACTTAAAAACGTTCAGCATTTTCAAAAAAATGTTCAATATGTTTTAAAAATTTGTTCAATGCGTATTTGAATATAGTACAGTGTATACCATAAAAACATTGTGTGTAATTTATTTTTTCAGTGTATACCACAAAAAGTGAAATGTATATTTAAAATTGTTCATCATATATACAAAAACCATTAAAAATGAAATTTCAAAATTTGTTTATATTTTGCTATAATAATTCAGGTTTTAAAAGTTCTTACAATTCGAAATTTATTCATGATTTTCAAACATTATTCAACAATTTTAACGAAAATTGTACGCGTTTTTCCCAAGAAGAATTCTTGGAAATTAAAAAGAGAAATAGATCTGCAGCTGTGCATACTACTTTAAATATAACGCTGTCATTTAACCTATCATCAGTTGCTAGCTCCTCTGGCTTGCATCGTCGCTATGCAGCATGAGATCGGTGGTTCGACTCTGACGTACACTTTTGTAAAAAATGCCATTTTTTACATTTGCTTCAGTTTTATAAAACGCAAGAGTGATCATTTAGGACCAGTTTTTTCAATGGCTTCTGGAACAAGTTGTTCCCTACACAGCTTATTTTGGAAACCCCCAATTTTTCTAAATCCTACTAACTAAGATATGACTAGTTGGTGGTTGGGCTTTTCGAATAAGCTGCGTTAGGTAAAGAGAGAAAAGTTTATTCTAAATAGCAAAAATAACTGGCCCTTAGTTCGCTTGGGCGACTAGTAGTTTGCTGGCCCAACGAGATTGACGGCCCCCCCTGCTATATAGTGTGATAACCTGAGTCTGTCGCCCTTCGTTCCTTCCCGTCCATCCGTTCCACCACCAAAAAAGCAGAGGATTAGGGTTTGGGTGGCGGCGCCTTCTTTTTCCTTCCGATCCCGATCGCCATGTCCACCGAGGGCGAGCCGCAGCCGGAGGAGGAGACCGGCGTCCTCCCCAATTCCGATTGGGTGATGCTGGGTCGCATCGGCCGCACGCGCTGCCACAACGCCCTAGGCGCTGTTCGTGTGGCTCTCAACAAGAACAAGACCGCCGCTCTGCTCCACATGGACGGCGGACCCTTCTGCTACGTGTCCTTCACCCTCGCGGCTCCTCAAAAAGGGATCTCCTACCTCAACCTCCACTGGCCGGAGGGACAAGACGCAGCCATCTCGGCAGGTTATGCCTGCGTCCGGGCAGCCGACAAGGAACTTATCCTCTTCGACATCTCCACCCCGAGCCAGATTGACAGCTACCTCGTCCCGCCAGATCTGTTCGTCTACACGGCCGCCGGTTCTTCCCCCTCGGTGCAGCGGCTCCCTCCGTGCACCAATACCGGGAAAAAGCCGTTCCTGATAGATAACCTTGCCACAGGCATCCTGCGTCTCAAAGGGGAGGGCCGCTACATCGTCGCCGACCTCAATGTCTACCACAAAAAAATGGGCAACGGCATGTGTGCCGAACTCTGCGTCTTCAACTCCGACCTCAAGCAGTGGAAAATCATCCCTAAGATTGCTTTCGGCGACCACAGCAATGGCGGCCAGTTCACCAACCTCTGGTCAACCCACCATGTGTTCGCTTTTGCTGGTCGTTTCCTTTGCTGGGTTGACTACTTCAGCGGTGTCCTGCTATGTGACTTCTCCACCACAGACTCCCCGGCGCTCAGCTTCGTGCCTTTCCCTGGAGAAAAAGAGTACCATGATATGGTAAGGGTTGAAAATTACTTAGCTGACAGATTCCGAAGTGTGTCCATCAGCAAAGGCAAGATGCGCTTTGTCCACATTGACAATGACTTCCATGACCGACTCCACGATCTCAGCCAATGGATTCAGCTTCCTGAGAGAGAAAACCATGAGCAGCAGCAGCCTCCCCAGAAAATCACCATTTGGACTTTGAACTCCAAGTTCGAGTGGGACCTACATCATGATATTAGCCTGCATCGTCTCTGGGGGCAACCTGTTTACCAAGCTCTGGGTATACATCAACGTCTTCCTGAGTTCCCAATCATCAGCGCCGATGACCCCTATGTTCTGTGCTGCACCTTAAGGGAGAAGGAATTCTGTGGTAAGCGGTGGATGATCATGGTTGACGGCCATTCATGTGTGCGGTCATGTACTCCTGAGCCTGAGTCTGCGTATGCCAAAGCTCACCGTGCCCGTTTCAGTAATATCCCCCTACTCCCAACCGTTTTCTGCAAATACCTTGAAAGGCCAGCAGGTAACTAGCAGAAGCTCTCTTATTATTCAAAATGCTACGATGTCCCTTTTATGTACGTTCTTACCTATTACGTAACATCTTTGCCTTTGCTTAGCTTTCTGTTGGATATGCTACTCTACACTTGTGTTTTTGCTTGTCTATCTTACCTGTGATGCAATACATACGCTGCCTGGTAGCATTGGGTGTAGGATTTCTCAAGGGTAATTGAACTCTGGCTTAATAGCTACCCTATGCTGTCTGCCCTAAGTGTACCCTGCCTCTGTGCGATGACTCGGTAGGCCGATAAACTAACCAAAGCGCTGTTTGCCCTATGTTATTCTCTGTTGCATGGACCTCCAGTGTCAGCTGTTTTATACCCTCCGTTCCTAAATATAACTCCTTTTAGAGATTTCAATAGGGGCTGCATATGGAGCAAACTGGGTGATTCTACACTCTAAATTATGTCTGTATACATACGTATGTAGTCCGTATTGAAATCTCTGAAAAGACTTGTATTTAAGAACGGAGGGAGTATATCTTAATCAATTGAAGCATTTAATATACTGTTGCCATGAATCTTCTTTTAGGCTGTTCCAAGTGTTTGAGTTTTAGCACCTCCAGTTGTGTAGGTGCACTATTACACTGTATATCAACAATATACTTTGGTCCTTCTGCCATCAAGGTGTCCTTATGTTACTATCCACTATGGAGGTGCTAAAACTTTACTCAAACTTTAATCTATATACATACGTATGTAGTCCGTATTGAAATCACTAAATGAGTAGGAATGGTTACATGCATTGCTTGGTTTCTTTTAATCCTTGCATGCATCAATTTAATGCACCTTGGAATGTGAACATGTGGTGAAAAAAAGTGAAAAGAAGACTTATAATATGGAAAAACCAAGAAAATGAGATGAACATAATAAACCGGAAAGGAGTAGTATTTTGAAGTGAATTCTAGGAGCCACACTATTGTGGTTGCTCTTGTTAAGCGTAAAACTGGATGGTTGTCTATTTTACATACCGGTGCAAATGTCTTGTAACTTTAGATGATATGTATGAACCTTCTAACACAAATTTTTCTGTTGTTTAAAGTTTTAGAATGTATCCCGTTGGGTTACTTGAGGTCAATCAAGTCACGTCTTTTGGATGTTTTTGTTAGAATCCTGTTGTTTCAGAGAGTGCATAATTTTTATATATCCTTCTCATGTGAGGTCACATATCTTTCTATATCGTGTAAGCGGGTACTGGGCCAGTGAAAAGCCATCCCCCCTGTAGTATTAGCGGGAATGCCATTACATAAAACTCCTGTAGTATTAGCCTTGTTATCCTTCTCATGTGACTATCTTCCTTCTGATTCATGCCTTGCCTGACATCCTTGCACCTGGACTGTTTGTCTGTACTCGGTTTTTCTTGAGTCTGCTGCCTTCAGCCTTGTGCCACCTGTACTATTGTTTACCAATATACCCCAATGCAATGTCATTTCTCTTTCTTGTTTGAACTATTGTTGTGCACAGCATTTCTTTAATTGGCAGGTTATCTGTCCATATGCTCACAGATGTTCAGATGTTGTATATATCTGAGTTTTTTTTTATTTCTATTTTCAAAGGGACGACAGTGGAAAATGACAAGGTTGCAACTCTTTCGAAGAAGCATAAGCGTGCAGGGTTTCTCTCAAAGAACCGTAAGCTTTAGTGTGTGAGGTAAAGGTCAGGAATCTGGTGACTGTTGTTGACACTTCGGTGACGCTCGTATCGAAGATGAAGATTGTTAATGGTGCACTGGATGAAGATTGTTAATGGTGCACTGCAGGCAGCACGAAGTTGCACTAATGATGTTATGATGCTGATGAATTTCTATATCTATTAGAGTAAATGATGCATGTTCTGGTGACTGTTGTTGAGCACTTTGGTGACGCTCATATCGAAGATGATGATTGTTAATGGTGCACTGCAGGCAGCACCAAGTTGCACTAATGATGTTATGATGCTGATGAATTTCTATATCTATTAGAGTAAATGATGCATGTTCTGGATCGGATAGTTTGGAGTTAGAAGTTTGAGATTGAACATCATTTCTTTCCATGCGGTTGCTGCCTGAACTGCCAAGATAAGCCAAATATCTGTCAATTACACTCGTCCACAACATTAAAATCTCCCCTCTATATATACCACTTAAGAAACGTTATTGTCCCCTCTCTTGTCGGCTGCCCTCCAGCCTGCTTAGAACATAAAAATACATATTCTATTGACTAACTGTCACATGTTTGGCAGATTGCAACATATAATGCTTATAAATGCAACAACAGCTATTGTGAGTGAAGCAATGACATGCGAGCCCGTTTCTACTTGCAACTACAGCAGGGCGTGCAAGTCGATTTCTACTTTATCATTTCTAAGTCTGCATGCATATAAAACAAAAATAATGACATCAACAAAGATCCCAAATGAATTCAAACTAAAAAATGTCTTGTAGCTTAAATCGTTGGTTCGATCGAAAAATTGTTTTTACATAAAATAACCGTTAATATGTTTTGATGAGTTTTTTTAAGGGTAAAAAAATTACCACGTCTGAGATATGTAAGTTAGTCCATGGTATATGGGTTACCACGATGTTTGAATAGGCGAATTCCGGACATAAAAAATGACTTCCTCCAACTTTTTTCTCCGGACATAAAAAATGACTTCCTCCAACTTTTTTCTCACATGCAAATGACTAAAAGGGCAGAAAAGCTAATGTCACAGTAGATTCTTTCTACTTCGAAACTTTGAAATGTTTTGTAACTCAAACCGTCTACCCGATTCAAAATCCCTTTTCACAAAAAAAAGTAACACAACAAGACCTTCAAAACTAGACCCCATGTTGGTATGTTTCGACGACTTCTCCTCTCGGTCAAAAGTTACCATATCCTAGCCATGTCAATCATTGAATTTATCCGGAAATATACTTGAATGACTGAAATATACTTGAGTGACCATTAGTTCATTGAGCTATATGTTATGATTAATTACCAAAACTACCAAGGGATAGGATGTACTTTCACATGGGATCTGGTGGTTCACATCATCGGCTTGAGGACAAGCCGCATTTAAGGGGGTGAGAATGTCATGCCCTAGTGGTCATGCCCCTTTACTCTTCGCAAGGTTTCTCTGGAAATTGGGCAGTGGAGCTTGGGCTGGGCCTAGTGGCAAAAATGTGGAACAATGCTATAAAGAGGCGTGCGTCAGAGAAAAAGCACTAGTAGAAAACGGGCCTTTTGTCCCAGTTTGTAAGGGCCTTTAGTCCCGGTTCTAAAACCGGGACTAAAGGGTTGGGACTAAAGGCCTCCACTTTTAGTCCCGGTTGGATTACGATCCGGGACTAAAGGGGCTCCGCGTGGCAACTTTCTAGAACGGGACCTTTAGTCCCGGTTGGTGTTACCAACCGGTACTAAAGATATTTTTTAAAATAATTTTTTTTTCTGATTTTCAAATCTTTGAATTATTTGACAATTTAATCTCTAATCACCCCTCTTTACGACGAACCCTTTATCACCTCCTGATACGTCTCCAACATATCTATAATTTTTGATTGTTCCATGCTATTATATTATCAACTTTAGATGTTTAATATGCATGAATATGCTAATTTATATTATTTTTGCGACTAACTTATTAATCCAGTGCCTAGTGCCAGTTCCTGTTTTTTTCCGTGTTTTTGACCTTTTTCAGATAGGAATATCAAACGGAGTCCAAACGGAATAAAACTTTCACCGTGATTTTTTATGGAATATATCAAAAATACCAGAAGGAAAAAATACCGGAGAGGCGGCCCGAGGGAGCCACGAGCCTGCCAGGCGCGGCGCGCCCCTAGGGCGCGGCCAGGAGGCTCATGACCTCCTCGTGGCCCCTCTTGACTTGTTTCCGCCGCCATACGTTCTTATAAATACCCAAACCATCAGAACTAAACCTAGATCGCAAGTTTCGCTGCTGCAAGCCTCCGTAGCCACCAAAAACCAATCAGGAGACCGTTCCGGCATCCTGCCGGAGGGGAATCCATCTCCGGTGGCCATCTTCATCAACACCATTGCCTCTTCGATGATGCGTGAGTAGTTCACATCAGACCTTCGGGTCCATAGCTAGTAGCTAGATGGCTTCTTCTCTATCTTTGATCTTCAATACAAAGTTCTCCATGATCTTCATGGAGATCTATCCGATGTAATTCTCTTTTGCGGTGTGTTTGTTGAGATCCGATGAATTGTGGATTTATGATCAGATTATCTATGAATATTATTTGAGTCTCCTCTGATTTCTTTTATGCATGATTTCATATCCTTGTAAGTCTCTTCGAGTTATGGGTTTTGTTTGGCCAACTTGATATATAGCTCTTGCAATGGGAGAAGTGCTTGGTTTTGGGTTCATACCGTGCGGTGTCCTCACCTAGTGACAGAAGGGGTAGCGAGGCACGCATCGTGTTGTTGCCATCAAGGGTAAAAAGATGGGGTTTATATCATATTGCATGAATCTATCCCTCTACATCATGTCATCTTGCTTAAAGCGTTACTCCGTTTGTTATGAACTTAATACACTAGATGCATACTGGATAGCGGTCGATGTGTGGAGTAATAGTAGTAGATGCAGAAAGTATCGGTCTACTTGTCTCGGACGTGATGCGTATATGTATGATCATTGCCTTAGATATCGTCATGACTTTGCGCGGTTCTATCAATTGCTCAACAGTAATTTGTTCACCCACCGTAATACTTGCTATCATGAGAGAAGCCTCTAGTGAACACTATGGCCCCCGGGTCTATTTTACATATTATATATTCAGATCTAAATATAAAACACTAAAAATACCTTGCTGCAATTTTATTTACTTATTTATATTTACTTATTATCACTATCAGATCTCACCTTGCAAGTAATCGTAAAGGGATTGATAACCCCTTTATCGCGTTGGGTGCAAGTTTGTTTATTTTTGTGCAGGTTCCTTGGTGCCTCATCTTGACACTCCTACTAGATTGATACCTTGGTTCTCAATTGAGGGAAATACTTATCTCTACTTTGCTGCATCACCCTTTCCTCTTCAAGGGAAAAACCAACACAAACTCATCTCTTGCATTTACATTATTTGTCATTTTCCTCTCCCCCACTTCTAAAACAAAAATTTACAAAAATATTTGCCTTTCTTTATTTGCCTTTTTCTTTCGCCCTTTTCTTTCGCTTGCTTTCTATTTGCTTGTGTGTGCTATCTTATTTATCCTCATGGCCCAACCAAATGATTGTGATTCTTACTATAAAAAGTTGGAAGAGATTGTAACTAATGTCAAAAGCTTCATGTCTACACAGTTTGATCATAATAGTTACTTTCGTAGAGAACTAAGGGAGCAAAATTCTTTTATGGCATATATGAATAAAGAGGTTGATAGTATGGCCAAAGAATTCCTTGCGTTAAATTCTCAATTTGCTCATCTTGAAAAATTGGTAGGCCAGATCTCTGATAAACAAGCTACCTTAGTCAATAAAATGGCTTCTAAACCTGAAATATGTGATGAGAGTCACGAAGATCTTAAAGTGCTTGATGTGACTCCTATTGAATCCTTGATTTCTAATGTCAATCTTAATGATGATGGCGCTGGATGTGAATCCACTTTGGTTGAGAAACGCCCCAATGATTTGGAGTCTATTTATCTTGATGCTAAAAATACTAAAAGTGGACTAGAGGATATCAAAACTTTGAATAGTGAGGAAACTACTACTTTGGATTTCAAGGAATTTAATTATGATAGTTGCTCTTTGATTGAATGTATTTCCTTTATGCAATCCATTTTAAACTCTCCACATGCTTATAGCCAAAATAAGGCTTTTACTAAACATATCGTTGATGCTATGATGAGATCTCTTGAAGAGAAACTTGAGTTGGAAATATCTATTCCTAGAAAACTTCATGATGAGTGGGAACCTACTATAAAAATCAAGATTAAAAATTATGAATGCCATGCTTTGTGTGATTTGGGTGCTAGTGTTTCCACAATTCCAAAATCTTTATGTGATTTTCTAGGTTTCAATGAGATTGATGAGTGCTCTCTTAATTTGCATCTTGCGGATTCTACTATTAAAAAACCTATGGGAAGGATTAATGATGTTCTTATTATTGCAAATAGGAACTATGTGCCTGTAGATTTCATTGTTCTTGATATTGATTGCAATCCGACATGTCCCATTATTCTTGGTAGACCTTTCCTTAGAACTATTGGTGCTATTATTGATATGAAGGAAGGGAATATTAAATTTCAATTTCCATTAAAGAAGGGCATGGAACATTTTCCTAGAAAGAGAATAAAATTGCCTTATGAATCCATTATGAGAGCTACTTATGGTTTGAGCACTAAAGATGACAATACTTGATTCTATTGCCTTACGCCTAGCTAAGGGCGTTAAACGATAGCGCTTGTTGGGAGGCAACCCAATGAATAGATTTATTCTTGCTTTTTACTTTCTGTTTTGTTGAGTCAACACTATAATGATTCTGTTATGATTGTGTTTTTTATGTTTTAATTAGTGTTTGTGCCAAGTATAACCTTTATGATTAGTTTTGGTGATAGTTGTTTAATCATGCTGGAAAAAGACAGAAACTTTGTGCTCATGAAATTATTTTTCATTCCTATCCAGAAAGATATTTTGAGTTGATTCTTTTTTATGCTGATTTATATGAAAATTTCCCTAATTTTCATAATTGTTTCAGAATTTTGGAGTTAGCAGAGGTGTACAAAATATACATATTGCTACAGATTGTTCTGTTTTTGACAGATTCTGTTTTTGTTGTGTTGATTGCTTATTTTGATGAAAGTATGGTTAGTATCGGGGGGTACGAGCCATGGAAAAGTGAGAATACAGTAATATAACATCAATCTAAATGGAAATTAAGTTTACTACAGTACCTAAAAAGTTGGTGGTTTGTTTTCTTATGCTAATGCTATCACGAGTTTCTGTTTAAGTTTTGTGTTGTGAAATTTTCAAGTTTTGGGTGATGTTCTTATGGACAATGGAATAAAGAGTGGAAAGAGCCTAAGATTGGGGATGCCCAAGGCATCCCAAGAAAAATTCAAGGACACCAAAAAGCCTAAGCTTGGGGATGCCCCGGGAAGGCATCCCCTCTTTCGTCTTCAATCCATCGGTAACGTTACTTGGAGCTATATTTTTTATTCACCACATGATATGTGTTTTGCTTGGAGCGTCGTGTGTTATAGGAGTCTTTGCCTTTTGTTTTGTCACAATCATACTTGCTGCACACCTTTTAAGAGGGACGTGCACTCATCGTGAATTTGTTAGAATACTCAAGGAGCTTCACTTATATCTTTTGAGTTAGGCAATTTAGCCCACATGTGCTTCACTTATATCTTTTGAGCTTGATGATTTTGCTCGTGTGTGCTTCACTTATATCTTTTGAGATTGGTAATTTTGCTCCCATGTGCTTCACTTATATCTTTTGAGCTAGATAATTTTGCTCTAGTGCTTCACTTAAATCTTTGTAGAGCACGGCGGTGTCATATTTTGTAGAAATAAAAATTCTCGAATCTTCACTTATATCATTTTAAGAGTGCTCTCCCTAAGTAACTTGGTAATTGGCGTGTGTTATGAAATTAGTCCTAAATATGATAGGCATCCAAAGAGGATATAATAAAAACTTTCATATTCAAGTGCATTGATTAGTAAGAGAAGTTTGATTCCTCATGATTAGTTTTGAGATATGGATATGATAATATTAGATTTATGTTAGTAGGGTGTTATGAATCTAGAAATACTTGTGTTGAGGTTAGTGATTCCCGTAGCATGCACGTATGGTGAACCGCTATGTTAGGAAGTCGGAGCATAATTGATTCATTGATTGTCATCCTTTGTGTGGAGGTCGGGATCGCGCGATGGTTAACTCCTACCAACCCTTTCCCTAGGAGTATGCGTTTAACACTTTGTTTCGATTACTAATAAAACTTTCACAATAAGTATATGAGTTCTTCATGACTAATGTGAGTCCATGGTATAGATGCACTTTCACCTTCCCATTATTGCTATCCTCTCTAGTGCCGCGCAACTTTCGCCGGTACACAAACCCACCATATACCTTCCTCAAAATAGCCACCATACCTACCTATTATGGCATTTTCATAGCCATTCCGAGATATATTGCCATGCAACTTCCACCGTTCCGTCTCATGACATGTGCCATCACTTTCATTCATATAGAGTCATTATTGTTCTAAGTATCGAGTTGTAAGTAAATAAAAGAGTGATGATCATCATTATTGAGCATTGTCCCATGTGAGGATATAAAAAAGAGGCCAAATATCCCAAACAAAAAAGAGAGGCCAAAGAGCCCAAATGAGAGAAAAAGAGAGAAGGGACAATGCTACTATGTTTTTCCACACTTGTGCTTCAAAATAGCACCATGTTCTTCATGATAGAGAGTCTCTTGTTTTGTCACTTTCATATGCTAGTGGAAATTTTCATTATGTAACTTGTCTTGTATATTCCAATGATGGGATTCCTCAAATTTCCCTAGGTCTTCGTGAGCAAGCAAGTTGGGTGCACACCCACTAGTTTTCATTTGTGAGCTTTCATACACTTATAGCTCTAGTGCATCCGTTTCATGGCAATCCCTACTCATTCACATTGATATCTATTGACGGGCATCTCCACAGCCCATTGATACGCCGAGTCGATGTGACCATCTCCTCCTTTTGCCTCACAACCTCCACCACACTCTATTCCACCTATAGTGCTATATCCATGGCTCACGCTCATGTATTGCGTGAGAGTTGAAAAAAATTTTAGAAAGTCAGAGTGCGAAAAAAATTACTTGGCCAATACCGAGGTTGTGCATGATTTAAATTCGTTGTGTGGGGATGATGGAGCATAGCCAGACTATATGATTTTGTAGGGATAACTTTCTTTGGCCTTGTTATTTCAAAGTTCATGATTACTTTGCTATTATACTTGAAGTATTATTGTTTTCATGTCAATATTAAACTATTGTTTTGAATCTCATGGATTTGAACATTCATGCCACAATAAAGAGATTACATAAAAAAATATGTTAGGTAGCATTCCACATCAAAAATTCGGTCTTTATCACTTCCCTACTCGAGGACGAGTAGGAGTTAAGCTTGGGGATGCTTGATACGTCTCCAACATATCTATAATTTTTGATTGTTCCATGCTATTATATTATCAACTTTGGATGTTTTATATGCATGAATATGCTATTTTATATTATTTTTGGGACTAACTTATTAATCCAGTGCTTAGTGCCAGTTCCTGTTTTTTCCGTGTTTTTGACCTTTTTCAGATAGGAATATCAAACAGAGTCCAAAGGGAATAAAACTTTCGCCGTGATTTTTTATGGAAAATATCAAAAATACCAGAAGGAAAAAATACCGGAGAGGCGGCCCGAGGGAGCCACGAGCCTGCCAGGCGCCCCCCTAGGGCGCGACCAGGAAGCTCGTGACCTCCTCGTGGCCCCTCTTGACTTGTTTCCGTCGCCATACGGTCTTATAAATACCCAAACCATCATAACTAAACCTAGATCGCAAGTTCTGTCGCCGCAAGCCTCCGTAGACACCAAAAACCAATCGGGAGACCGTTCCGGCATCCTGCCGGAGGGGAATCCATCTCCGGTGGCCATATTCATCAACACCATTGCCTCTTTGATGATGCGTGAGTAGTTCACATCAGACCTTCAGGTCCATAGCTAGTAGCTAGATGGCTTCTTCTCTCTCTTTGATCTTCAATACAAAGTTCTCCATGATCTTCATGGAGATCTATCCGATGTAATTCTCTTTTGCGGTGTGTTTGTTGAGATCCGATGAATTGTGGATTTATGATCAGATTATCTATGAATATTATTTGAGTCTCCTCTGATTTCTTATATGCATGATTTCATATCCTTGTAAGTCTCTTCGAGTTATGGGTTTTGTTTGGCCAACTTGATATATAGTTCTTGCAATGGGAGAAGTGCTTGGTTTTGGGTTCATACCGTGCGGTGTCCTCACCTAGTGACAGAAGGGGTAGCAAGGCACGCATCATGTTGTTGTTGCCATCAAGGGTAAAAAGATGGGGTTTATATCATATTGCATGAATCTATCCCTCTACATCATGTCATCTTGCTCAAAGCGTTACTCCGTTTGTTATGAACTTAATACACTAGATGCATGCTGGATAGCGGTCGATGTGTGGAGTAATAGTAGTAGATGCATAAAGTATCGGTCTACTTGTCTGGGACGTGATGCGTATATGTATGATCATTGCCTTAGATATCGTCATGACTTTGCGCGATTCTATCAATTGCTCAACAGTAATTTGTTCACCCACCGTAATACTTGCTATCATGAGAGAAGCCTCTAGTGATCACTATGGCACCGGGGTCTATTTTACATATTTATATTTAGATCTAAATATAAAAAATCCAAAAATACCTTGCTGCAATTTTATTTACTTATTTATATTCACCTATTATCACTATCAAATCTCACCTTGCAAGTAATCGTAAAGGGATTGAGAACCCCTTTATCGCGTTGGGTGCAAGTTTGCTTGTTTTTGTGTAGGTTCCTTGGTGCCTCATATTGATACTCCTACTGGATTGATACCTTGGTTCTCAACTGAGGGAAATACTTATCTCTACTTTGCTGAATCACCCTTTCCTCTTCATGGGAAAAACCAATGCAAGCTCGAGAAGTAGCACCTCCATAATCAAGAAACATTTCCTTAGTCTTTTAGTCACTAAGGATAATCCTGACCGCTGTCCATTGATCCACTCATGGATCACCCTTGTACCCCTTGACGGACTCATGGCAAGGCACACAGAGGTCCGATACACAGCATGGCATACTATACAGAGCCTATGGCTAAGGCATAGGGAACAACGTTCGTCCTTTCTCTTTCTTCTTCCGTGGTCGAGCTTTGAGTCTCACTCAACTTCACACCTTACAAAGCAGGCGAGAACACTTCTCTCTGACTGATCCATTTTGAACTCTTTCAAAATCTTGTCAAGGTATGTACTCATTGAAAGTCTCATCAAGCATCTTGATCTATCTCTATAGATCTTGATGCTCAACAATTAGGTAGCTTTATCCAGGTCCTCCTTTGAAAAACTCCTTTAAAACAACCCTTTATGCTTTCTAGAAATTCTACATCATTTCCAATCAACAATATGTCAACCACATATGCTTATCAGAAACTCTATAGTGCTCCCACTCACTTTATTGTAAATACAAGTTTCTCATAAACTTTGTATAGACTCAAAAACTTTGATCACCTCATCAAAGTGTATATTCCAACTCCGAGATGCTTGCTTCAGTCCATAGAAGGATTACTGAAGCTTTCTCACCTTTTAGCATCCTTAGGACTGACAAAACCTTCTGGTTGCATCACATACAAATTTTCCTCAAGTAAACTGTTAAGGAAACGATGTTTTGTCATCCATCTTCCAGATTTCATAACTGAAAAATGCAGCAACTATTAACATAACTCCAACAGACTTTAGCATCTCTATGAGTGAGAAAGTCTCATCGCAGTCAACTCTTTGAACTTGTCGGAAACTTCTTTGTGACAAGTCAAGCCTTATAAATGGTGACATTTACCATCAGCGTCTGTCTTCATCTCGAAGGTCCATTTGTACTCGACGACCTGCCGTCCAACGAGCAAGTCTACCAAAGTCTATACTTGGTTTTCACACATGGATCCTTTCTCAGATTTCATGGCCTCTAACCATTTGTCGGAATCCGGGCCCATCATCGCTTCTCCATAGCTCGTAGGTTCATCGTTGTCCAACAACATGATCTGTAAGACAGGGTTATCATACCACTCAGGAGCAGTACACGTCCTTGTCGACCTACATGTTCCATAGTAACTTGATCCGAAGCTTCATGATCATGATCATTTACTTCCTCTTCAACTGACGTAGGTTCCACAGAAACATCTTTCTACGCTGCACTACTCTCTAGTTGAAGCAAAGGTTCAACAACCTCATCAAGTTCCATCTTCCTCCCACTCAATTCTTTTGAGAGAAACCTTTTCTCGAGAAAGGACCCAGTTTTAGCAACAAACATTTTATGCTTGGGTTTGAGATAGAAGGTTCACCCAACTGTTCTTAGGGTATTCTATGAAGATGCATTTGTCTGCTTTGGGTTCGAGCTCATTAGGTGAAAACGGTTTTTCCACACAAGTGTCGCAACACCAAACATTAAGACATGACAACTTAGGTTTCTATCAAACCATAATTCACACGGTGTCATCTCAACGGATTTAGATGGTGCCCTATTTAAAGTGAATGTAGTTGTCTCTAATGCATAACCCCAAAATTATAGTAGCAAAATGATAAGAGACATCATAGCACGCACCATATCCAATAGAGTACGACTATGACATTCGGACACACCATCACACTATGGTGTTCCAAGTGGCGTGAGTTGTGAAACAACTTTCACATTATCTAAAGTTGTATGCCAAACTCGTAACTCAGATATTCATCTCCATGATCATATCGTAGACATTTTTATCTTCTTGTCACGATGATCTTAAACTTCACTCTGAATTTTCTTGAACTTTTCAAACGATTCAGACTTGTGTTTCATTAAGTAAATATACTCATCTATACTCAAATCATCAGTGAAGGTAAGAAAAATAACGATATCCACTGCACGCTACAACACTCATTGGATGGCATACATCAACATGTATTATTTCCAATAAGTTACTAGCCCGCTTCATCATACTGAAAACGAGGTTTGTAGCCATCTTGCCCAAGAGGCATGGTCCACATGTCTCAACCGATTCGAAACCGAATGAGTCCAAAGATCCATCAACAGGATTTTCTTCATGCGATTTATACCAATATGACATTTAGCGGCAGTTCCACAAGTATGTGGTACTATCATTATTAACTTTGTATCTTTTGGCATCAATGTTATGAACATGTGTATTACTACGATCAAGATTCAACAAACCATTCTCACTGGGTGCATGACCATTGAAGGTATTATTCATGTAAACAGAATAACCATTTTTCTCTAACTTAAATGAATAACCGTGTTGCAATAAACATGATCTAATCACGTTCATGCTCAACGCAAAACACCAAATAGCATTTATTTAGGTTCACCACTAATCCCGAAGGTAGAGAGAGCGTGCGATGTTGATCATATCAACCTTGGAAACATTTCCAACACACATCGTCACCTCACCTTTAGCTAGTTCTCCGTTTATTCCGTAGATTTTATTTCGAGTTACTAACGTTTAGCAACCAAACCGGTACCAATACCCAGGTGCTACCAGGAGTACTAGCAAGGTACACATCGATAACACGTATATCAAATATACTTTTGTCGACGTTGCCAGCCTTCTTATCTACCAAGTATCTAGGGTTGTTCCCCTTCAGGGACCGCTCTCCTCATAATCGAAGCACTTAGTCTCGGGTTTGGGTTCAACTTTGGGTTGCTTCACTGGATCAACAACTGACTTGCAATCCATGAAGTTTCCCTCCTTGCCCTTGCCTTTCTTGAAACTAGTGGTTTTACTAACCATCAACACTTGACGCTGCTTTCTTGATTTCAACCTTCGCGGTGTCAAACATCGCGAGCAGCTTAGGGATCATTATTTCTATCCCTGGCATTTTATAGTTCATCACCAAGTTCTAGTAGATTAATGACAGTGACTTGGAGAACTATATCAATCACTGTCTTATCTGGAAGATCAACTCCCACTCGATTCAAGCGATTGTAGCACCCAGACAATCTGAGCACATGCTCAACGATTGAGCTATTATCTTTCATGTTGCAGGTAAATAATCTTGTTGGAGATCTCATATCTCACAACACGGGCACGAGCCTGAGATCCTAATTTCAGCTCTTAGAACATCTCATATGTTCCATGATGTTCAAAATGTTTCGGAGCCTCAATTCTAAGCCGTAATGCATGACGCACTAAACTATCAAGTAGCCATCAGAACATGCCTGTCAGAGGTTCACAACATCTACGGACGACGCTAGAGGGGTTGGCGCACCGAGCGGTGCATTAAGGACACAAGCCTTCTATGTAGCAATGAGGACAATCCTCAGATCGCCGACCCAGTCCGCAATATTGCTACCATCATCTTTCAACTCTATTTCTCTAGGAACATATAAAAATACAAGGGAGCTACAACGTGAGCTAGTAATATACAACATAATTTGCAAAGACACTACTGACTATGTTCATGATAATGAGTTCAATTAATCAAATTACTTAAGAACTCCCACTCAAATTGACATCCCTCCGGTCATTCGAGTGATACATGATCCAAATTCACCAACTCAAGTCCGATCATCACGTGAGTTGAGGTGGTTTCAATGGTGAACATCATCATGTTGATCATATCTACTATATGACTCATGTTCGAACTTTCGGTCTCTTGTGTTCTGAGGCCATGTCTGTACATGCTAGGCTCGTCGAGTTTAACCCGAGTGTTCTGCATGTGCAACACTGGCTTGCACCCGTTGTATGTGAACGTAGAGTCTATCACACCCTGTCACATCCCTAACTAGGTGTCTTAGGTTAGCTTGTGTTTGCATCATCATCATTATTGCATCAACATGAAATGGGGAGAAAACAAAAGAAAACCCCCAAGCACTTAATGAATTAATACAATTCAACTTGGTGAAATTTCAAGAAATCCAAAATGCCCATCAAAAATGTTCCCCATGTCTGATAAATATGGGCAAAGATATATCAGGGGTCATTTTAAATATTTGAACTTCAGAAGAAATTTAAAAGTAATGACAAAGCCTCTGAAAATGACAAATAAAACAATTATCATTATTCTGATTTCAAATTATTGTGAAACTTTTCAGATAAGTTTGATATATTCAAACTTTAGTTTATAAAGTACTTGGGGTATTTTAAAAGGTCATTTTGTACCTGGAAAGAATTAAACAAAATGTCAGAAAAATAGAAAACAGAAATAAAGAGAAAAAGGAAAAGGGGAAAACCTACCTGGGCCAGGGGAGAAGCCGGCCCAGCCCACCAGGGGCGAACCGGTCTTCTCCCACCTCCGGCCAGGAGGACGGCGAGCGTGTGGTCGCCACACGCCGGCCACCTCCTCCCTGCCTGGCTGCTGGCCTGGAGGGCCGGGAGGGCGCCAGTGCGAGGCCACCGCCGTGGCCACCTTCTCCTCTCCCTCTCCCCCTGCGAGCTCTCTCTCTCTCGCTCATTTCCCCCTCTCTGCTGCCGCCATGGCTGAGCGCTGCTCGAGCTCGCCGCCGTCGCTCTAGCTGTCCTCGCGCCTCCCCGAGCCAGCCAAGAGAACCGCCTAGCTCCCCTCGTCCTCCTCGAGACCCCAGAAGGTACCGGGAGCCCCTCTACTCCGCGCCATCGCCGTTCCTCCCCGCCGGCCATCGAAGCCCCGCCGCGACATTCTGCCCCGTCCGGACCTCCTCCGACCTCGCTGCTGCCTCTGCTGCAACCGCGGTGAGCCGCGTGTGCTTCTCCCCTTCTCTCCCGTGCCCCGTAGCCGTGTTATGGCTCGAGCCCGAGCTCCGACCGCCGCTGCCCTCAACGCCGGCACCGTTTCCGGCCACCCCAGCCTCGGGGGTGTGCCCAGATGGATGGGCGCGTGCGTGGGCATCATTTTGAGCCCATCCGCCGTCCGTTTGGTCATCGGAGGGGGAATTCCGATCCCCTCCGCCGCGTCTGGTGCCGGCGGCGGCTAAACGCCGGTGGGCACAGCCATTTGACCACGAGGGTTGACCCCTCTGGGTCACTGGCAGGTGGGCCTGGCCCTGTTAAACCTAATCAAGTTTGAAATTAAACTAATTAATTTAATTAACCTAATTAGACAGTGACAGTGGGCCTAGCTTCTGTTAATTACTTAGGATTTAGATTAATTAGTTAGTTAAGTGTCTGAGTCGCTGACATGTGGCCCCCACATGTCAGGTTTGACTCTGGCCCGGGTGTGATGACCTGCTGAAGTAAGCATGACGTCAGGCTGACGCATTAATTCATTTTCCAGTTTAAAAATAATTCCAGAAATTGTTTAAAACTTTGAAAATTCATATAAATTAATCTGTAACTCAGATGAAAATAATTTATATATGAAAATTTATTAGAAAAATCGAATGAATCCAATGGTGCTATTCTCATGAATGACAGAGCAATCTAAATAGGAGAACATGGACATTTATCAATAGGACAATATATGGAATTTGAAATGGAGAACAACTTTGAACCTATATTCAAACCCATTTCAAATCAACATGATCACTAGCTGCATTAGGTCATACACATATGCTATCATGCCATGATCATGCATCATATTGTTGCACTTGTGTGTATTGATTTCTTCTTATCTGCATCGCGGTAGGCTCTGCTTCCGAGGATAACCCCGAGTATCCCGCTGAAGGAGAGAACCTTCCCGCAAACCAGCAAGGCAAGCAACCCCTTTGATCATTCTGATAATATCCCACTCTCTCGCTCCTGCTCTTGTTATTGCATTAGGACAAATGATCACATGTCTGTCATACACGGTAGATGATCCTATTCTGCTGCATGACCTATCATTGTCATAGTAAATAGCTAAACCATGCAACCTAACATACCTGGTAGATGCTTGTGCCATGATGTGTTTGTCTTACCTTACTGCCATGCTTGCTATGCTTAGAGTTGTGTCAGGTCTGATTCATCTGGGTGATGAACCGGAGTGAAACAGTGTTGTTCTTATGTGAAGAGCTCATGATGAACCCGTTTTGGTTAAAGGTAGCGATGAGAGGCTATGTAGGAGTACATAGTGGGTTGTCTCATTGGGACCGTTCTTGGGAACTGAGTTCCGTGTTTGTGATCCAAGACGAGTTACTACCACATGCTTGTTGGGAGACGTAGTAGTAAATCAAAATTTTCCTACGTTCACCAAGATCTATCTATGGAGAAACCAGCAACGAGAGGGGAGAGATTGCATCTTCATACCTTTGAAGATCGCTAAGCGGAAGCGTTACAAGAACGCGGTTGATGGAGTCGTACTCGCAGCGATTCAGATCGCGGTAGATCCGATCAAGTGCCGAACGGACGGCACCTCCGCATTCAACACACGTGCAGCCCGGTGACGTCTCCAACACCTTGATCCAGCAAGGAGGAAGGAGAGGTTGGGGAAGGGCTCCAACAGCAGCACGACGGCGTGGTGGTGGTGGAGTAGCAAGGTATTCCGACAGGGCTTCGCCTAAGCGCTGCGGAGGAGGAAGAAGAGAGGTAGGGCTTCGCCGTGAGAGAGAGAGATCAAATCCTGTCTCAAAACATCCAAAACCTCAAGTATATATAGGAGGAGGGACGTGGAGGGCTGGCTTGGCCTCTACTCCAAAGAGGAGATGGCCGGCTGAATTAAAGGGAGAGTCCACCTCCCACAAGGGAGGTGGATCTCCTCCTTTTAAATCCTTTTTGCCTTATCTCCTTATCTCCAGCCGCATGGGCCTTTAGCAAAAGTCTTGCCCAGCCCAATAAGGGCTGGCACACTTTATCTAACAGCCCATGTGGTCCTTTGGTCGTCACACCCCTCCCGGGGGTCCTCCGGCACCCTCCCGGCACTCCCGGTACACTACCGATGAGCCCGAAAACTTTCCGGTGACCAAAACTGGACTTCCTATATATCAATCTTTACCTCCGGACCATTCCGGAGCTCCTCGTGACGTCCGGGATCTCATCCGGGACTCCGAACAACCTTCGGTAATCACGTATACCTTTTCCCTATAACCCTAGCGTCATCGAACCTTAAGTGTGTAGACCCTACGGGTTCGGGAGACACGTAGACATGACCGAGACACCTCTCCGGCCAATAACCAACAGCGGGATCTGGATACCCATGTTGGCTCCCACGTACTCCACGATGATCTCATCGTATGAACCACGATGTCAGGGATTCAATCAATCCCGTATACAATTCCCTTTGTCTATCGGTATGGTACTTGCCCGAGATTCGATCGTCGGTATCGCCATACCTTGTTCAATCTCGTTACCGGCAAGTCTCTTTACTCGTTCCGTAACACATCATCCCGTGGCTAACTCCTTAGTCACATTGAGCTCATTATGATGATGTCTTACCGAGTGGGCCCAGAGATACCTCTCCGTCACACGGAGTGACAAATCCCAGTCTTGATTCGTGTCAACCCAACAGACACTTTCGGAGATACCCGTAGTGTACCTTTATAGCCACCCAGTTACGTTGTGACGTTTGGCACACCCAAAGCATTCCTACGGTATCCGGGAGTTACACAATCTCATGGTCTAAGGAAATGATACTTGACATTGAAAAGCTTTAGCAAACGAACTACACGATCTTGTGCTATGCTTAGGATTGGGTCTTGTCCATCACATCATTCTCCTAATGATGTGATCCCGTTGTCAACGACATCCAATGTCCATGGTCATGAAACCGTGACCATCTATTGATCAACGAGCTAGCCAACTAGAGGCTCACTAGGGACATGTGATGGTCTATGTATTCACACATGTATTACGGTTTCTGGTTAACACAATTGTAGCATGAATAATAGACAATTATCATGAACTAGGAAATACAATAATAACCATTTTATTATTGCCTCTAGGGCATATTTCCAACAGTCTCCCACTTGCACTAGAGTCAATAATCTAGTTACATTGTGATGAATCGAACACCCATAGCGTTCTGGTGTTGATCATGTTTTGCTCGTGAGAGAGGTTTAGTCAACGGATCTGCGACATTCAGATCCGTATGCACTTTACAAATATCTATGTCTCCCTCCTGAATGTAATCACGGATGGAGTTGAAGCGGCGCTTGATGTGTCTTGTCTTCTTGTGAAACCTGGGCTCCTTCGCAAGGGCAATAGCTCCAGTGTTGTCACAGAGTAGAGTCATCGGGCCCGACGCATTTGGAATCACTCCTAGGTCGGTGATGAACTCCTTCATCCAGACTCCCTCCTTTGCTGCTTCCGAAGCAGCTATGTACTCCGCTTCACATGTAGATGCCGCCACGACGCTTTGCTTGCTGCTACTCCAGCTGACTGCCCCTCCATTCAAAATATACACGTATCCGGTTTGCGACTTAGAGTGGTCCGGATCTGTGTCGAAGCTAGCGTCGACGTAACCCTTTACGACGAGCTCTTCGGCACCTCCATATATGAGAAACATGTCCTTTGTCCTTTTCAGGTACTTCAGGATATTCTTGACCGCTGTCCAGTGTTCCGCTCCGGGATCACTTTGGTACCTCCCTACCAAACTTATGGCAAGGTTCACATCAGGTCTGGTACACAGCATGGCATACATGATAGAGCCTATGGCTGAAGCATAGGGGATGACACTCATCTCTTCTCTATCCTTTGCCGTGGTCGGGCATTGAGTCGTACTCAATCTCACACCTTGCAACACAGGCAAGAACCCCTTCTTGGACTGATGCATATTGAACTTCTTCAATATCTTTTCAAGGTATGTGCTTTGTGAAAGACCAATGAGGCGTTTCGATCTATCTCTATAGATCTTAATACCTAATATGTAAGCAGCTTCTCCAAGGTCCTTCATTGAAAAACACTTATTCAAGTAGGCCTTGATACTTTCCAAGAGTTCTATATTATTTCCCATTATCAGCATGTCATCAACATACAATATAAGAAATGCTATAGAGCTCCCACTCACTTTCTTGTAAATACAAGGTTCTCCATAAACCTGTACAAACCCAAACGCTTTAATCACCTCATTAAAGCGAATGTTCCAACTCCGAGATGCTTGCACCAGCCCATAGATGGAGCGCTGGAGCTTGCATACCTTGTTAGCATCTTTAGGATCGACAAAACCTTCCGGCTGCATCATATACAGTTCTTCCTTGAGGAAGCCATTAAGGAATGCCGTTTTGACGTCCATTTGCCAGATCTCATAATCATAAAATGCGGCAACTGCTAACATGATTCGGACTGACTTTAGCATCGCTACGGGTGAGAAAGTCTCATCGTAGTCAACTCCTTGAACTTGTCGATAACCCTTAGCGACAAGCCGAGCTTTATAGGCGGTGACATTACCGTCCGCGTCAGTCTTCTTCTTAAAGATCCATTTGTTTTCAATGGCTCGCTTATCATTAGGCAAGTCCACCAAAGTCCATACTTTGTTCTCATACATGGATCCTATCTCGGATTTCATGGCCTCAAGCCATTTGTTGGAATCCGGGCCCGTCATCGCTTCTTCATAGTTCGAAGGTTCACCGTTGTCCAACAACATGATCTCTAGGACAGGATTGCCGTACCACTCTGGTGCGGAACGTGTCCTGGTGGACCTTCGAATAGCAACTTGATCTGAAGTTTCATGATCATCATCATTAACTTCCTCTCTAGCCGGTGTAGGCTCCACAGAAACAACTTCCTGTGCTGCGCTACTCTCCGGTTCGAGTGGAGGTACAATTTCCTCATCAAGTTCTATTTTCCTCCCACTTACTTCTTTCGAGAGAAACTCTTTCTTGAGAAAGGATCCATTCTTGGCAACAAAGACTTTGCCTTCGGATCGTAGGTAGAAGGTATACCCAATAGTCTCCTTGGGATATCCTATGAAGACGCACTTTTCCGCTTTGGGTTCGAGCTTCTCAGGTTGAAGTTTCTTCACATAAGCACCGCATCCCCAAACTTTTAGAAACGACAGCTTAGGTTTCTTTCCAAACCACAATTCATACGGTGTCGTCTCAACGGATTTAGACGGTGCCCTATTTAAAGTGAATGCGGCAGTCTCTAATGCATATCCCCAAAATGATAGCGGTAAGTCGGTAAGAGACATCATAGATCGCACCATATCCAATAGAGTGCGATTACGACGTTCAGACACACCATTTCGCTGGGGTGTGCCGGGCGGCGTGAGTTGTGAAACAATTCCACATTTCCTAAGGTGCGTGCCAAACTCGTGACTTAAATATTCTCCGCCACGATCAGATCATAGGCATTTTATTTTCCTGTCACGTTGATTCTCGACCTCACTCTGAAATTCCTTGAACCTTTCAAAAGTTTCAGACTTGTGTTTCATTAAGTAGACATAACCATATCTACTCAAGTCATCAGTGAGGGTGAGAACATAACGGTAGCCACCGCGAGCCTCGACGCTCATTGGACCGCATACATCGGTATGTATTATTTCCAACAAGTCAGTTGCTCGCTCCATTGTTCCGGAGAACGGAGTCTTGGTCATCTTGCCCATGAGGCATGGTTCGCATGTGTCAAATGATTCGAAATCAAGTGACTCCAAAATTCCATCAGCATGGAGCTTCTTCATGCGTTTGACACCAATATGGCCAAGACGGCAGTGCCACATGTAAGTGGGACTATCGTTATCAACTTTACACTTTTTGGTACTCACACTATGGACATGTGTAACATCACGTTCGAGATTCATCAAAAATAAACCATTGACCAGCGGGGCATGAGCATAAAACATTTCTCTCATATAAATAGAACAACCATTATTCTCGGATTTAAATGAGTAGCCATCTCGCATCAAGCGAGATCCAGATACAATGTTCATGCTCAAAGCTGGTACTAAATAACAATTATTAAGGTTTAAAACTAATCCCGAAGGTAGATGTAGAGGTAACGTGCCGACGGCGATCACATCGACCTTGGAACCATTCCCGACACGCATCGTCACCTCATCCTTGGCCAGCCTCCGCTTATTCCGCAGCTCCTGCTTGGAGTTACAAATGTGAGCAACTGCACCGGTATCAAATACCCAGGAGCTACTACGAGCGCTGGTCAAGTACACATCAATAACAAGTATATCACATATACCTTTAATGTTGCCGTCCTTCTTATCCGCTAAATACTTGGGGCAGTTCCGCTTCCAGTGACCAGTACCCTTGCAATAAAAGCACTCAGTCTCAGGCTTGGGTCCATTTTTCTTCTTCTTCCCGGCAACTTGCTTACCGGGCGCGGCAACAGCTTTGCCGTCCTTCTTGAAGTTCTTCTTACCCTTGCCTTTCTTGAAACTAGTGGTCTTATTCACCATCAACACTTGATGCTCCTTTTTGATCTCGACCTCCGCTGATTTCAGCATCGAGTACAACTCAGGAATGGACTTCTCCATACCTTGCATGTTGTAGTTCATCACAAAGCTCTTGAAGCTAGGTGGAAGCGACTGGAGGATTCTGTCAATGACCGAGTCATCCGGGATATTAACCCCCAGCTGAGTCAAGCGGCTGTGTAGCCCAGACATCTTGAGGATGTGCTCACTGACAGAACTATGCTCCTCCATCTTACAGCTGAAGAACTTGTCGGAGACATCATATCTCTCGACCCGGGCATGAGCTTGAAAAACCAGTTTCAGCTCCTGGAACATCTCATATGCTCCGTGTTGCTCAAAACGCTTTTGGAGCCCCGGTTCTAGACTGTAAAGCATGCCGCATTGAACAAGGGAGTAATCATCGCAGCGTGATTGCCAAGTGTTCATAACATCTTGTTCCGCTGGGAGAACGGGTGCGTCACCTAGCGGTGCATCTAGGACATACAATCTCTTGGAAGCTATGAGGATGATCCTCAAGCTACGGACCCAGTCCGCATAGTTGCTTCCATCATCTTTCAGCTTGGTTTTCTCTAGGAACGCGTTGAAATTGAGGGTGACATTCGCGTTGGCCATTGGATCTACATCATAGATTGTAAAGACAATTTTAGACTAAGTTCATGATAATTAAGTTCACTTAATGAAATTAATGAACTCCCACTTAGACAGACATCTCTCTAGTCTTCCAAGTGATACATGATCCATGTCAACTAGCCCGTGTCCGATCATCACGTGAGACGGACTAGTCATCCATGGTGAACATCTTCATGTTGATCGTATCTTCTATACGACTCATGTTCGACCTTTCGGTCTTCCGTGTTCCGAGGCCATGTCTGTACATGCTAGGCTCGTCAAGTCAACCTAAGTGTTTCGCGTGTGTAAATCTGGCTTACACCCGTTGTATGCGAACGTTAGAACCTATCACACCCGATCATCACGTGGTGCTTCGGAACAACGATCCTTAGCAACGGTGCACAGTTAGGGTGAACACTTCTCTTGAAATTTTATTGAGAGATCATCTTATTTACTACCGTCGTTCTAAGCAAATAAGATGTAAACATGATAAACATCACATGCAATCAATATAGTGACATGATATGGCCAATATCATTTTGCTCCTATGATCTCCATCTTCGGGGCACCATGATCATCACTGTCACCGGCACGACACCATGATCTCCATCATCATGATCTCCATCAATGTGTCTTCATGAAGTTGTCTCGCCAACTATTACTTCTACTACTATGGCTAACGCTTAGCAATAAAGTAAAGTAATTACATGGCGTTTATGATTGACACGCAGGTCATACAATAAATAAGACAACTCCTATGGCTCCTGCCGGTTGTCATAATCATCGACATGCAAGTCGTGAATCCTATTACAAGAACATGATCAATTCATACATCACAATGCATCACATCACATCCTTTGGCCATATCACATCACAAGGCACATGCTGCAAAAACAAGTTAGACGTCCTCTAATTTGTAGTTGCAAGTTTTTTACGTGGCTGCTATAGGTTACTAGCAAGAACGTTTCTTACCTACGTCAACACCACAACGTGATTTGCCAATTGCTATTTACCCTTCATAAGGACCCTTTTCATCGAATCCGATCCGACTAAGGTAGGAGAGACAGACACCCGCTAGCCACCTTATGCATCTAGTGCATGTCAGGCGGTGGAACCGGTCTCACGTAAGCGTACGTGTAAAGTTGGTCCGGGCCGCTTCATCCCACAATACCGCCGAATCAAGATAAGACTAGTAGCGGCAAGCAAATTAACAAACTCGACGCCCACAACTGCTTTGTGTTCTACTCGTGCATAGATTCTACGCATAGACCTAGCTCATGATGCCACTGTTGGGAGACGTAGTAGTAAATCAAAATTTTCCTACGTTCACCAAGATCTATCTATGGAGAAACCAGCAACGAGAGGGGAGAGATTGCATCTTCATACCTTTGAAGATCGCTAAGCGGAAGCGTTACAAGAACGCGGTTGATGGAGTCGTACTCGCAGCGATTCAGATCGCGGTAGATCCGATCAAGTGCCGAACGGACGGCACCTCCGCGTTCAACACACGTGCAGCCCGGTGACGTCTCCAACACCTTGATCCAGCAAGGAGGAAGGAGAGGTTGGGGAAGGGCTCCAACAGCAGCACGACGGCGTGGTGGTGGTGGAGTAGCAAGGTATTCCGACAGGGCTTCGCCTAAGCGCTGCGGAGGAGGAAGAAGAGAGGTAGGGCTTCGCCGTGAGAGAGAGAGATCAAATCCTGTCTCAAAACATCCAAAACCTCAAGTATATATAGGAGGAGGGACGTGGAGGGCTGGCTTGGCCTCTACTCCAAAGAGGAGATGGCCGGCTGAATTAAAGGGAGAGTCCACCTCCCACAAGGGAGGTGGATCTCCTCCTTTTAAATCCTTTTTGCCTTATCTCCTTATCTCCAGCCGCATGGGCCTTTAGCAAAAGTCTTGCCCAGCCCAATAAGGGCTGGCACACTTTATCTAACAGCCCATGTGGTCCTTTGGTCGTCACACCCCTCCCGGGGGTCCTCCGGCACCCTCCCGGCACTCCCGGTACACTACCGATGAGCCCGAAAACTTTCCGGTGACCAAAACTGGACTTCCTATATATCAATCTTTACCTCCGGACCATTCCGGAGCTCCTCGTGACGTCCGGGATCTCATCCGGGACTCCGAACAACCTTCGGTAATCACGTATACCTTTTCCCTATAACCCTAGCGTCATCGAACCTTAAGTGTGTAGACCCTACGGGTTCGGGAGACACGTAGACATGACCGAGACACCTCTCCGGCCAATAACCAACAGCGGGATCTGGATACCCATGTTGGCTCCCACGTACTCCACGATGATCTCATCGGATGAACCACGATGTCAGGGATTCAATCAATCCCGTATACAATTCCCTTTGTCTATCGGTATGGTACTTGCCCGAGATTCGATCGTCGGTATCGCCATACCTTGTTCAATCTCGTTACCGGCAAGTCTCTTTACTCGTTCCGTAACACATCATCCCGTGGCTAACTCCTTAGTCACATTGAGCTCATTATGATGATGTCTTACCGAGTGGGCCCAGAGATACCTCTCCGTCACACGGAGTGACAAATCCCAGTCTTGATTCGTGTCAACCCAACAGACACTTTCGGAGATACCCGTAGCGTACCTTTATAGCCACCCAGTTACGTTGTGACGTTTGGCACACCCAAAGCATTCCTACGGTATCCGAGAGTTACACAATCTCATGGTCTAAGGAAATGATACTTGACATTGAAAAGCTTTAGCAAACGAACTACACGATCTTGTGCTATGCTTAGGATTGGGTCTTGTCCATCACATCATTCTCCTAATGATGTGATCCCGTTATCAACGACATCCAATGTCCATGGTCATGAAACCGTGACCATCTATTGATCAACGAGCTAGCCAACTAGAGGCTCACTAGGGACATGTGATGGTCTATGTATTCACACATGTATTACGGTTTCTGGTTAACACAATTGTAGCATGAATAATAGACAATTATCATGAACTAGGAAATACAATAATAACCATTTTATTATTGCCTCTAGGGCATATTTCCAACAATGCTGGGCCCTGAAATATGACCTCACTCGACATTATCAGTCGCTTAGTCCTTGGTCCAGGAGTTGCAAGTAGTTTCTGGTGTTTATAGTATGCCGGAGGCCGTGCATAGTTCTGACCCTCAGGGTGGGTTATGACGCGGTAGGCAGTGGCACGGTGTACCAAGGGTCACCCGAACGGTGGACTTGGGAACCCAGCGCGCATCGTTTGGGACCGTAGCGGAAACCTCGGCCGGACTTCCGTGCGGGTCAGTCTCAAATAGGCGATAGCCTGGACTAGTGGTCTTATGTGATTGACGGTCGTGGCCGACTCCCTCGCTGGGCTTCCGCTTGAAGGTTGCCGAGGTGCATGGTTTTATGGCACACAACGATAAGTGGTGAGAGCGTGTGTGACAAAGTACACCCCTGCAGGGTTATGAAACTATTCGAATATCCGCGTCCTCGGATATGGACTACTTGGAGAACTTATGTTGTTCATAGATAATCAAATGGATACTCATAAAAATATCAAGAAAAGTGTGAGTACCGTAGATGGCACTCTTCCAGGAGGGGAAGATGAATCCATGGTGGTGTATTGTTGTGGAGTTAGTGGACTCGTGTACGATATTTAAAATATTAACAAAGAGTTAAAATTGAGTAGTGTAGGATAGCCATGAGTCAAAGCTGGCATTGCTGCATAAACTCCACCACCACACCCTCTTGTTGATACATGAGCATAAATAGACTAGGTCTGTTTTAAAGACTTGTTGAGTACGATTGTACTCACCCTTGCTTAATAAATGTCGCAGAAGAAAACCAGGACCCATCAGGTGGGTTCTATCTAGATGTTGACGATGCCGAATAGGTGGTGTCCCAGCTACGACCCTGAGCTGTGTGACGGGCTGTAGATAGTCAGGCCATGTGCCTTTTTATCCTTTTCTTCTGTGTGTACTCAGATAGTTTTATGCTTCCGCTTGGTTTGTATGAACATGTTTGTATGACTTGAGTGTCGGGTCATGTGACCCCTATCTGTAAGAACATATTATGCAAGGCTCGTCTGGGACTCTTAAATAAAAGTCATGTTATTGTATGGTTATGTTGTGATGCCATGGTTGTATCTATGCATATCGGGCATGTCGTGCGTACGTGTGACGTGCACAGTATGTATGGGATCCGACACCTAGTGTGTCCCTTTAGTAGTACTCTTTACGGGAAACTGTCTCTTTGTGCTTCCACCAATCCATGGTAGCTTGCTACTGCTCCGGACACATTGATTGACCGGCATGTATCCTTCTTTGCTGCTGTGTCTGTCCCTTTGGGGAAATGTCTCACAGTGTAATGGAGTCCCTGTAGCCTGCTACGACTCGTCTACGTGAAGTGAAGACATTCGTGTCTCATGGCGTAATTGAGTCCTTGTAGCTTGCTATGACTCCTCTACACACGCTTGAGGCCGACACCTGCATTGCTGGGTTATGTATGCCTGTTTCCGTATGGATGTGCCACTTGGGTTCTATGACTAGTAATGTCGGCCCGGGTTCTCTGTTGTGTGGTTGCCAGCGACATGTTCACATATGTGAGCCAAAAGGCGCAAATGGTCCCGGCCAAGGTAAGGCTGCAGCCGTGGAGTTACCGTGCATGAGGCCGCAAAGTGATGTGATGTGTTACAACCTGGATTCATATGACTTAGGATTGGGGTCCCGACACACCCGATCATCACGTGGTGTCTCGACACGATGAACTTTCGCAATGGTGCACACTCGGGGAGAACACAATTCATCTTGAAATTTAAGTGAGGGATCACCTTATAATGCTATCGTCGTCCTAAGCAAAACAAGGTGCATAAAAGGATTAACATCACATGCAAATCATAAGTGACATGATATGGCCATGAACTTGTGCTTTTGATCTCCATCTTGAAAGCACCGACATGATCTCCATCGTCACCGGCACGACACCATGATCTCCATCATCTTGATCTCCATCAATGTGTCGCCATTGGGTTTGTCGCGCCCACCATGCTTCTACTACTATTGCTATCGTTTAGCGATAAAGTAAAGCATTACATAGCGCTTAATGATTGACACGCAGGTCATACAATAATTAAAGACAACCCTATGGCTCCTGTTGGTTGCCGTACTCACTGACATGCAGGTCGTGATATTCTATACAACACATGATCATCTCATACATCACATATATCTCATCATGTAATTGGCCATATCACATCACAACATACCCTGCAAAAACAAGTTAGACATCCTCTAATTGTTGTTGTATGTTTACGTGGCTGCTATGGGTATCTAGCAAGAACAATTCTCACCTACGCATAAACCACAATGGTGATACATAAGTTGCTTTTCAACCTTCTCAAGGACCGCCTTTGTCGAATCCGATCCAACTAAAATAGGAGAAACCGACACCCACCAGCCATCTATGCAACAAGTTGTAGTTGAGGGAACTGACCTCTCGTAAGCGTATGAGTAATGTTGGTCTGGGCCGCTTCATCCTACAATATCGCTGAACCAAAACACGACCAAGGGAGGAAGCAATCTAAGCATCAACGCCCACAAACTCTTTGTGTTCTACTTGAGATCTCATCTACACATAGACCTAGCTCATGATGCCACTGTTGGGGAAGATTGCATGGGAAACAAAAAAATTCCTATGAACACGCAAGATCTATCCATGGTGATGAGCATCTACGAGAGGGAGAGTGGATCTACATACCATTGTAGATCGCTAAGCGGGAAGCGTTAAGAAATGCAGTTGGTGTAGTCGAACGTCTTCGCGATCCAAATCGCTGAGCGTCCCGCGATCCAATCACGACCCGTCTCGCAATCTCATCATGATCCGTTCCTTGATCCAATCATGAATCGTCTTGCGATCTTGATCAAGGTCCTTCCGATCTAGTACCGAACGGACGACACCTCCACGTTCAGCACACGTACAGCTCGATGACGATCTCCGCCTTCTTAATCCAGCAAGAGGGAGTAGAGAGGTAGATGAGTTCTCCGGCAGCATGACGGTGCCGTGGCGATGGTGGTGGAGCAATTCCGGCAGGGCTACGCCTAAGCACTGTAGAAAACTGATCTGGAGGAGAAACTATGCACTAGAGGAACGGGTAGCACGTGGCTGAAAATCAAGTGCCAAAACCCCTAAAACCTCTAATATATATAAGAGGAAGAGAGGAGGAGGCTTGGCCCTCAAGGGTCCAGCCCTTGGCTTCGGCCGAATCAAGGAGGAGAGGAGGAATCCTCCTCCAATCCTAGTAGGACTAGGACTCCTCCTTATTTTGGTCTTTTTGCCTTTTTCCACCTTTTTATCTTTGGGCTTTTCTTCCCAGACGCATGGGCCTTGTGTGGGACTTCCACCAGCCCACTAAGGGCTGGTATTCACTGTCCCACAGCCCATGTAGCCTCTCGGGTCAAAATACCCCTCCTGATGGTCTCCCGGTACACTCCCGGCACTCCCGGTACACTACCGATGAGCCCAGAACTTTTCTGGCGACCAAAATAGGACTTCCTATATATCAATATTTACCTACGGATCATTCCAGAGCTCCTCGTGATGTCCGAGATCTCATACGGGACTCCGAAAAACCTTCGGTCACCACCATACATAATTCTATACTACTGAAACGTCACCGAACCTTAAGTGTGCAGACCCTACGGGTTCGAGAACTATGTAGACATGATCGAGACACCTCTACGGTCAATAACCAATAGCGGGACCTGGATGTCCATATTGGTTCCTACATATTCTACGAAGATCTTTATCGGTCGAACCTCTATGTCAAGGATTCAGTTAATCCCATATGATGTTCCCTTTGTTCTTCGCTATGTTACTTGCCCGAGATTCGATCGTCGGTATCTCCTTACCTAGTTCAACCTCATTACCGGCAAGTCTCTTTACTCGTTCTGTAATACAAGATCCCGTGACTAACACTTACTCACATTGCTTGCAAGGCTTGTTGTGATGTTGTATTACCAAGTGGGCCCTGAGATACCTCTCTGTCACACGGAGTAACAAATCCCAGTCTTGATCCATGCCAACCCAACAGACACCCTCGAAGATACCTGTAGAGCACCTTTATAGTAACCCAGTTATGTTGCGACATTTGATACACACAAGGTACTCCTCCGGTGTCAGTGAGTTGCATGATCTCATGGTCATAGGAACAGATACTTGACATGCAGAAAACAGTAGCAATAAACTGACACGATCATATGCTATGTTTATAGTTTGGGTCTTATCCATCACATCATTCTCCTAATGATGTGATCCCTTTATCAAATGACATCTCATTTCCATGGCTAGGAAACCTTGACCATCTTTGATCAACGAGCTAGTCTATTATAGGCATACTAGGGACATGGTGTTGTCTATTTATCCACACATGTATCTAAGTTTCCGATTAATACAATTATAGCATGGATAATAAATGATTATCATGAACAAGGAAATATGATAATAACCAATTTATTATTGCCTCTAGGGCATATTTCCAACACGTGCTGCAATCATATGGTCCATCCATGATTTCCCAGTGCTGCACACTCTGTCTAGAAGGATCACAACGGGTTATCAGGCCTGTGTCCATTGTGACAAAGACCCTTGCTCAAAGAGACTAAGGAACAAGATCTGCTATATAGGGCACCGCCGCTTTCTTCCCCGAGACCATCGCTGGCGAAGAAGCAAAGATTTTAGTGGTGAGAATGAAACCCGTGACAAGCCAGCTGAATTCACTATAGAAGAGCTGGAGCAGCAACTTGAAAAGGTGAAAGATGTGAGACCAGGAAAGCTTTCCAAGAAAAGAAAGCGTGAGGAAGGTCAATGTTGGGACCAGAGGTCTTGTTTGTGGGACCTACCATACTGGGCTGATCTGAAATTAAGGCATAATCTCGATGTAATGCATATTGAGAAAAACATATGCGAGAATCTGCTAGGGACATTTCTGAAAATTGAAGGGAAGACAAAGGACACGGTTAGTTCTAGTATTGATTTGGAGGACATGGGCATAAGAAAAGATTTGCATATATAGCCTAATGAAGATGAAGATTCATTTGAAATGCCACGAGCAAGGTATACAATGACTAAAGAACAAAAGCTTGCATTCTGTGAATTCATAAGAGCGGTGAGATTTCCAGATGGTTATGTTGCTAACCTAGCAAAGTGTGTTACTTCTGATGGATTCAAGCTTTCAGCATTGAAAACCCATGATTGCCACATCCTCCTCCAAAGGATTTTACCGACGGTCCTACGAGGGATCATGGACAAGGATATATAAGAAGCTGTTGCTGAGCTGGGAAATTTCTTTAGAGAACTGTGCTGCAAAACACTCAAGGTAATTGTTCTACAAAGACTTGAAAAGGAAATCCCATTTATTCTTTGCAAGATCGAGAAGATTTTCCCTCTAGCTTTCTTCATCGTGATGGTCCATTTGGCGATGCACTTACCAAAAGAGGCAATGCTTAGAGGCCCTGTGCAATACGGTTGGATGTACCCAATCGAAAGAAGGCTGCTTACTTGTAAGCGTTATGTGTGAAACAACAAGACCAGAAGGTTCGATTGCTGAAGCATATGTCGTTGACGAGTGCTTGACATTTTGCTCTAGATACTTTGAAGATGTGGAAACGAGATGGAATCGGCCGGCCAGAAATATAGAGCAGTCTTATTCGCAAAGTGGTGATGTCTCGGTTTTCAACCATGGTGTGAAATTTCTTGGAGCCTCAAAATATTTGGAGGCTGGTGATGAGTATGACAAGATGGTTTGGTATGTGCTCAGCAATTGCATCGAGGTTCTACCATATATCAAGTACGTTATATCTTGTGCATTCGTTATATTCTTTTGCTTGGGTTGGCACCAGCCTAATGTTTTAATTCACATGTTTTGTTGGCATTGCAGGAAATTCAAGGAAGAGTTAAATCACAAAGGAAGCCAGATTCATGTTGATAAAAGGGTTGCCAAGGGATTTGCTAAATGGTTTAAGAATCATGTGAGATCTTTAGCCACATGTTTTATGTTTTCTGTGTTATTCACCAACTGTTAAGTACCATTGTTGCTAAATGGTTTATTTGTGCAGATTGGAAAGTTGCATGAGGAGAAGAAGGTCAGGGATGATCTATTTTCTTTGGCATGCTTACCAGATAAGCGAGTGAGAGTGTATTCAGCATGCATTGCTGACGGTGTCCGGTACCACATTGTTGACCGCGAGGAAAGAAGGAAGACACATAATAGTGGAATCGTCACCGAGGGGTCACATGATGGTGAGAACATTGACTTCTATGGTCAGCTGAGAAGCATAGTAGAGTTGCAGTACAACTCTAGTGGAGGCATCCATCGCTTGGTTGTCTTATTTCGCTGTGACTGGTTTGAGCTTGGTGGCAAGAAGAAGAGAAACTCTTTTGTCAAATATCATGGCCACTTCAAAAGCATCAACACTGGAAGGTGCTGGTATAAGAATGATCCCTATATTCTATCAGCACAAGCAACAATGGTGTTTTATCTGCGAGACACACTTTGGCACGGAAAATGGCGAGTTGTGCAAACCTTTCAGCACAGACACTTGTGGAGTGTGACTGAAATTGAAATGGAAAAGGGCCCCGGTGGTAGTGGACTAACATACCAGGATGATGACTCTACGGAAGTTCCGGTGCAAGCTGATGATGACTCTATGGAAGTTCCGGTGCAAAGGAGAGTGCGAAGGGACTGGGAACGTGTGCTCGTTGATGCTGCAACAGTTGAAGGCATTAAGAAAAGAAGAAAGGTGGTAGCGGATGGGCCTGAGAGCGAGAATGAGGATGAGGAAAATAGGACAGATCATACCATGCTGCAATATTGTAGTGACGATGAGGAAAACAGGAGTGGGCATATAGTTCCTTTGGTTGGTATCCACGACGATGAGTAGCGAATGGACATGAAGGTAATTTTTGTCTCCTTGGTGACCTAATACTATTACTGCATGTTCCTTGTTTTGATTGGTGATCAACCTTCTCTATAGTTTTTGTTATGTGATCCTGATGTAGCTTTTCTACTACAATTCTCTCCAGGTAGCAAAATGCATGAGACTTTGGTGATGAAGAGGCAGATGGTGAAGATACAATGCAAAATCATGTAGTTTTGGTGCCATTTTAGCTGATGGTGAAGATGGCTGTAGTGACTCTGATGCCATTTTGGCTGATACTTTGGTGCCATTTTGTGCTATAATATTGGTTTGGTGACTTTGGTGCCATTTTGGTGCCATTTTCTGATGGCTGCAGTGATTATTTTGGATTGAGAAAAATATGGCTGCAGTGATCATTAATTTTAGAGCAAAATATTAATTTATTGTGTTTCAGAGCTGAAGGAGCAAAATATTGCTTTTTTTGTTTTAGAAACGGCCGGAGCATGCGAGAAGGCCATTAAATGAGAAACCACGCTTGCGAGAGAAGGCAACTGGCGCTTGGGCGGTTGGGTTTTCGAGGCAACCACACACACATCGAGGCAACCAACCCCATGTCTCCCCTCCACTAGCAACTCTCCACGACGCCAGACCAGGGTTTTCTTCCAGGTAACTCCCCTCTGCCTCCCTCTGCCGCTCCATCGCCGCTCCCTCTGCCTCCCTCTGCCGCTCCATCTGCCTCCACCATCAAGCAACTCCCCTATGCTCTATCTCAAGCCCTCCCATCCCCTCCCCCTGCTCTATCCAGGAGGGCAATGGCAGAGGAATCGTCGTGGAGCAACTCCCCTCCATCTGGCAAGCGAATGGCATCGTGGAGCAACTCCCCTCCGTCTGCCAAGCATCACCATGGTGATGAGGCGTCTGGCGACGACGACGTTGATGTGGAGCCGCTGGGGGTCGACGACGACGTTTCGGTACCCGCCGCGCAGAAGCTAGACTACACCACAGAGCTCAAGGTTCAAACCCACCTGAAGGAGCCGCTGGATGTCATCTGCACCACCAATCCAGAAGTCGCCGACAAGAGGATCCGCGAGATGAGGATGAAGCTCGGCAGCATGTTGAAGCGGAACATCGGTGTTGATGTGGAGTATACCAGGGAAGATGAACCCCGCAGATTGCAGTCGTTCTGCAGTTATGCATTGAGGATCTCGTCTTGGTATACCACATCACCGTGGCAACAAAATGGTAAACCATCCTACTCATTCAATCTGAACATGCATCTGTCTAATTAGTACTATCTGAAGTATCTGTAGTTCTGAAGTTTCTGAAGTTTCTGAAGTAGATGCAATAGTTCTGAAGTAGATCTGATAGTTCTGAAGTAGATGCAATACTAGTTCTAAAGTTCTGAAGTTGTTTTCTATTGGATTGGATTAGGTTTTTATTAGGGTGGTTGGATTAGGTTTCTGAAGTTTTTGTAGTTCAGAAGTAGATGAATTTGATGCACCAGATTAATTTATGAAGTAGATGCACCAGATTAATTTTTGAACTTGATGCAGGCCCAAGGAACTCCGCCTACTCCTGCAGGAGAAGAAACTGTACACCTTTGTCGGCTTCTGCATTGGAGGTAACAAGGATAAGCTGGAGTTGTCTGGTTTGGAGATCAACCCCGACAAGTACATCGACCTGCAGCGCAAATGGAGAGTTCCAAACACTGGAAAGCAGTATCAAGCTTTGTCTGAGTTTGCATCCAGCCTGATCCACCATCCTTCAGGGCAATGAAGCAAAAGATCAATAGGCAAGAGGACCACAAACTATGGGGGATCAGCCCACTGCCAAAGCACCTCATCGAGTATGCAGCGAAAGATGCGTACGTTACCTATGAGGCATGTAAGAAAATCGAAATCATCAAGCAAGGTTTGGAGCTATGGCAAGAGGCGGAGGAGAATTGGGATAACCCCTACTACTGGGGGGCAGTAGTTGCTTATGCTTGTGCTTTCCACACGATGCTGCCACTACTCGTGCAGTTTGCTTTTGTTATGTTTGATATTATGTGTCTCAGTTTGTAGTTATGTCGTTGAACAAGTTTGCTTTCGTTATGTTGAACAAGTTTGCTATTATGTTTATCCATGTCTAGTTGAAGATTGCTATTATGTTTATCCATGTCTAGTTCCTGATGGAGCTGTTGTTTATCCATGTCAAGTTGAACAAGTTTACAAAAAATGGTTCCTGATGGAGTTGTTGTTCATCCATCCATCATGTTTAGTTGAAGATTGAGCAAAATATGGCTGCACAGAGAAATGGATTTTGATGGAGCTGTTTTTTTGTCAATTTTGATGTTCAAAAAAAGTTGATCAGACAATGGATTAATTCCTGATGCAAAAAAAAGTTGATCTTGTTTTGATCTTGTTTTCATCAATGTTGATGTGGTTCCTGATGCAACATAGAGAAATGGCAAAAGAATATGCGCGAGCAGGGACTCGAACCCACAACCATGCGCTCATTTCACGGTGTTTCCACCACTGGGCTAGGAAGAGGCTACTGGTATGTAATCTATGTCATCTCTTTTGAAAGCATCAAACCAGTCAAGTATCAAACACACAACTCGCTAACAATTTGGCCCCACCCCCACCCCCACCGCAGTCATTTCCCCCATTCCCACCGCAGTCATTTCCCCCACTCCCACCGCAGTCATTTCCCCCACTCCTCTCCTCCTCCCTGCCGCCGCCGTCGTCTCATCCCCACCATCGCCGGGGGATCATCCCACCGCCGCCACCGACTCCTCCCCACCGCCGCCGCCGACTCCTTCCTCTCCCGTGGAGGTATGAATCCGCCGCTAACTCCTTCCTCTACCGCGGTGGTTTTCTGCTGCTGTTTAGATTAGGGTTTGATTCCATTGAAATTAGGGTTCTTGCCACCGCTTTTGTTTTCTATTGGATTGGATTGGGTTTTGATTAGGGTGGTTGGATTAGGTTTTGATTAGGGTGGTTGGATTAGGGTTCTTCCGGCCCGCTGTTCATTGTATTGGATTGGATTAGGTTTTTTTTAGAAATTTATAGTTCTAGCTGTGTTTGCCTTTTATAGTAGACATTTATAGTAGATATGGTTCTAGATGTGTTTGCCTTTTATAGTAGACATGGGAACATGGGCAGATATGGTCCAAAATTAGAGTAGTGATGTAGATAGAGTAGTAGCCATGTTAACAGAATTGTTCTCTGTTAAGCATGAATTGTTTTGCCATTTATAGTAGTATTCCAAATTGTAGTACTACAGAGGTGTTCTTGCCATTAATAGTAAATGTTTGCTACATCGCTGCTTTTCAGATGGCCGACTTGGAAGGTTTCTAGTTCTTCGTGATCATATTTGAGATATCCTCCAGCAGCAAGCTGGTAAATAAAAGAAGAGATCTCCCCTTCACCCATCTCTTTATCATAACTCTGTTGTTTGCTAAATCACTGCTTGACACTTGGTGCAGAGGCTGCCTGACACTTTTATGAAGATGCTGGACGGCCGTCGGCCACAGAAAGTGAAGCTACGGCAGGCTGGCAGCAGGCTTCGCGGGCTGTGGGCGTGGAGGTGGTGGTCGACACCGACGGCCACATGTACCTAGATTGTGGCTGGAGCAGTTTGTCCATGCCTATGACCTGCAGCATGGGTACTTCCTTGTCCTCAGGTACGACGGCAACACCATGCTCACCGTGAAGGTGTTCAGTACGACTAGGTGCCGCATTCGCTACCAGGACGACGATCCTGCCAGTACGCTCTGCCACTTCTTCCTCTACATTTGGCTTTGTCTCACACCGATTGTTAAATAAACCTGCTTGTTGCATTTGGTCAGAAATAGGAGCAACATGTGGGGACCCCTAACTAAGGGCTTTTATCCTAACTAACGTCCATGCTAAATAAGGGCTTCCTACAGTCAGGATGGCTCTGATACCAGCTCTGTGGGGACCCCGACTCATAAATCGAGATCGCCTAATGCATGTGTACAGTGATCCTAGAGATCAATGCTCACTGAACACACAGAAACTGAATAACAAGAGTCTTACATCCACACATAACATCTTACACAAATAGTGACCACGAAGGTTTTAGTTTTACATAGATAGGGCCACACAGCCAAACACTTAATCTAGAACAAGCAGCGGAAATCTTGATCGAAAGCGTGAACCCATGCCATCTGCCTTAACCTACAGGCATTCTGACTGGGAAGCGTCCTAGCTCGCATGTTCGTCTCCAACGAACTCTTCAACATACTCATGTCCTTTCATGCCTGGCCAATTAAATAACCAATAGCAAGCCAATGAGTACTTTGAATGTACTCTCAAGCAACCCATGTCTGGAACAAGGCATCAACAATGCATGATATAGCACTAATAGGTAAGTTTTGCAGAAAGCTAATTTTGAGTGCAATGACATGATCAAGTAACTTAAGTAAGCATGCATCAACCATAGACAGGTGTTCATAAGAACACATCATAGTCATTATCATAAGTAGGGGTTGAACATCTCATGTTCATTCATCACCTCAAGTCCTCAGACTTGTCTCATATATCGTCTGAACATCTCTTGTTCAGTCATCACCTCAAGTCCTCAGACTTGTCTCGTATATCGTCTGAACATCTCTTGTCCAGTCATCATGCCAAGTGAACCGACTCGACTCAAGTATCAATCCTGTCACCACACACACACACCAAGTTTGTGAAAACTTCTGGACGTAGCACAAGAGGGGTCATCCAACTATCCTTGACCGTGGACATGGCTATTCGAATAGTTTGACACTCTGCAGAGGTTGCACACTTTACCCACAAGACTCGGGGAACTTCTGTGAAATCCACGACTCGTGGTATTTAATATACCCGAGGTAATCACCCGAACAATGCCTTTCCCCCGGGATACTAAACAAAGGGTCCACTCGATTGGTACTCGGCCCTCATGATGTACATCACACGAGCCTCGCTCTAATCGTACCATCCATGAGGGGACCAACGGTGTCTCCGGTGCCTGTGAAGACAGCGCATGATCGTACATACCGGTACGACCCCGTATCGGGAGTGACCATGCCACTCCCGCCACTAGTAATGCGGGCTCTTTGCCAGTACCCACCAAGGTAATCAACAAAGCCCCGTCCCATAAGGGGTATCGTGGTTGTACATGTAAGGTTGGAATAACGGTCGCAACTTACACCAATCTATTTTTGAAAAATACACACACTCACTTGTTCCGGCACACCACTTCTTTCTCAAGTGGTCACCCATTTCAATATCATCTCCCTCGGGCATTAGTGGCACCCGACGGGGTTTTCGAAAAGTGTTATAAAAATCACTTCCTTTCTTGCCATAACCATGCATAAGTCCCATCCCATTTGCATAGCATCTAGTAGCAACATAATTACTCCCACCCACACAACCCTCATAAGGTGGTAGGGTCATGCTCGATGCAAGTGTCAACGGAAAAGTACCGGAGGCATCCCACCGAAGGGGAACACCACATCACATTCTCAAATATGACGAAAGTATAGTGTTATATGGCATGCAATAAAAAAATAGTTTCCTGACATGGTCAAAGGGCTGCTTGCCTTGCTCAACAAAGTCTCCGGGGTCTTCGAAGTCTTCAGGTCCAAATTCTTCGTCAACAACGCAATCTACCATCGCGAAATAAACGATAATAATAAGCATCACAATAAAACAGAGCACAAAAGCCACTACAAAAATGTTCGCCTACTCTGATAAATACCTAGAGCTATACTAAAAATACTATGTTAGGCTTTTGTGGAAAAAGGGTTTTCAAAAACAATATGACAGAGGCAAAAAGGTGACTTTTAATAGGTTTTTTAAAATAAACAGTGTTAAAAGGTTTTTAAATATTTATAAAAATGGCACTAATAAATTCTAGGTAATATTTCATGAATTTAGGTGGAAGAAATATTTGCATTGGACAATTATTTTATCCCGTGGAAATTTTGCAAAGTCCATAGAAAATAAAATAAAATAAAGAAAAAGAGGAGGCATTGAGACTGGCTAGGGGCGGCCAGAGGCTGGGCCGGCCCAACTAGCCAGCCAGCCGGCCTCGCGCGCGGTCAGGTTCAAACCTGACGAGAGGGGCCCGGCTGCCAGCGACAGAGGGGGAGGAGAGAAAGCGCGGGAGGGGAAGAGAGAAGCTGACATGTGGGCTCCACCTGTCGGGTCCTTCCTCCCCGCGACAGAGAGGAGGGGAGCTCACCGGCGGCGAGGGGAGGCACGGCGAGAAGAGCCAGAGGCAGGAATGGGCTCGATGTCGACCCGCCGGTCCTCTAGAGGTGGAAGGGGCACCGGAGGTGGACGGGGTCGCCGGCGGCGAGCACCTGCGGCGGATGGAGATTCGGGAAGGGGGCGAGGACGGCGCTTCCGGCCTCGAAACGAGCGGGGGAGAGGGGGAAACGGACCAGGAGACTGCTGCGGGCTCAATGGAGGAGGGGGGCGCCTGAGCGGGCCTATGACCCGAAATCAACGGAGCTCCGCCGCGGCGGGGCCTCGGTCGATCTCGAGCACTGGTGCTTAGGAGGCTCTAATGGGGGGCTCGGGTGGTCGATAAGGGAGGAGAGGAATCCAAAGAGGGGGAGAGAGAGAGGCTCGGGGGCCCTTTTATAGGCGAGGGCGGAGGCAGGGGTTTGCGGGCGCTGGAGAGCTCGGGCTCTCGCCATTGAGCCACGACAGGGAAGGAGGGGGCGACAGCAGGGCTGGGCCCTACGGGAGATGCCTTGGAGAGCGCGGGTAAGCAGAGGGGGGCTGAGGGCGCCGCGCGTGTGAGGCTGGCCATTGGCCTATTCGGGCGGTGCCGTGCACGCGCGAGGGAGGAGAGGAGAGAGAGGGGAGAGAGGGGGCCGTTGCCCTGGCGTACTGTGAACGTCGAGGCGCATCGACTGGTGTGAGGGGCAGGCCCGAGGTGGTCGGGTATGTGCAGGATAGGGAGATCAACCCTCTGGAGCGCGGCGGCGTGCTCAAGAGCGCAACTTTGGCCGGCATGATGAGCGTCTAACGCGCTCTGGCATGCCCACTGGTGCCCAAAAGCTGCAGGAGGGAGAAAACAATGGGAAAAGCACCTTGGATGCTCTGGGTGCTGGCTAGGAGAGAGGAGAGGCTGGGAGAGAGGGAGAAAGGGGCTGTCCAGGGGGTGCAAATGGGATTTTTACCTTCTCAATCATGGAGCTAGTCGTTGGGATTGCTATTGGAGGTGCTGGGGGTCTAGGTGGAGCTGTGGTAAAAAGGAGGAGGCAAGGGTAAAAGTTTAAGAGCTGAAAATGCCATTTTTACAAGTCAGCCTCAAAGTGTTTGATGGCATTATGGACAAGATAATGGACTTAGATTTCCATGAGGTTTGACAAGGTCAAGGGGCGATGGAAAGCAAGCATGATCACCAAATATGAGCTTAAGAGGAGAAAGTTCACAATGGCACTTAGAGAAATCTTAGAAATTGGCAGAATCAGATTTCTATTGATCCAATGATGTTAGGCTCTAACCCTTGATGCACCACTTAGTGCATCATCACTATTTGGTCATTAGAGCATGCTCACAAAGTTTGAGGCCAAGGGAGGATACTTCACGATGTAAAGTTGCTCAAATTTGATTATGGACAGGAAGGGTTTTGGGTTGGTTTGATGAAGCAAACCAACTTGGATTGAGATGAAACTCTGCAAGATCCTCACCTATGATAGTGTTGACTTGCTAGAATTTTCCTGGAATTTATTGAGAATATTTCTTATAGAAACATCCCAAAAGTTTGATTTGAAGAGAAAGGGTTTTGAGGGGTTTTGCCCATGTTATGATCAAGCCCTTGTGTTCAAACTCTCTGATATGGAAAATATATGTCCACTGAGTTTCTCTAAATTTTCTCAAATATTTTCAAAGCACTTAAATAATTTTTCCTTAGGAAAAGCCATTTCTGCTCTTAAGAAAAGGCCTTTAAATAAAATATGAAAATAATCTTTAAAAATAATATTTGGTGGTTTTGAGAAGTCATATATATAGTAGCTTTCAAATAGAGCATTTGGGAATAAGGGATTTACCCAAATTGAGGACTTGTAGTACAAACCTCAATTCAGGGGGTTTAGCAAACTTAAATTGAATAAATCCTTTTAGGTAAAAATAAATTTTGATAAAAACAGTTTTGAGTACCATTCACATGGCATGATTATTGGGCAAGAAGTTTGGGTCAAGGAAGATGAGGGTGGAGAGGAGTAGAACCTAAGAGTGCCAAACATGATCATCAAGCAATCAAACAAGCATTCATTTCAAACAAGCATGCACTCAAAAAGTTTTACTTGGTTCCAAATTTTATAAACCCACTCATGACAAAGTGCTACAAACATAGGGTGTGACAGACCTTCCCCCCTTACAAGAATCTCGTCCTGGAGATTCCTAGGCTAAGCGCTAAAAAGATAAGGAAACTCCGATCTCAGATAATCTTGACGCTCCCATGTTGCTTCGGCTTCAGTGTGGTTGCTCCACTGGACCTTGAAGTACTTGACGGTGCGGCTTCCGGTGCAGTGCTCGGCTTCATCCAAAATGCGAACTGGCCTCTCACGATTAGTGAGATCTGGCTGAAGGTCGATGGCTTGATGGTCGATGTCCTTGTAGAGGTCAGGGCGGTTGGGAACTTGTAGACACTTCCAGAGCTGTGACACGTGAAAGACGTTGTGCACATCCGACAGCTCAGGAGGTAGTTCCAACTAATAGGCAACTTCTCCTCGTCTGTCAGTGATCCTGAAGGGGCCGATGAATGTTGGTGCAAGCTATCCCTTGACGTGGAAACGCTGGTTCCCTTTGAGAGGTGTGAAACGGAGGTAGACATGGTCCCCCCACACAGAAACTCATGTCCCGCCAACGAGAGTCGGCGTAGCTCTTCTGTCTTGTCTTGGCGGTCTCGAGGCGCTCGCGGATGAGTTGAACTTGCTCCTCGGTTTTGTGGAGGATATCTGGTCCATATATCAATCCTTCTCCGGTCTCTAACTAGTTGAGAGGAGTACGGCACTTGCGTCCATACAACACCTCAAATGGTGCCATCTGAAGACTCGACCGATAGCTGTTGTTGTACGAGAACTCGGCGAAGGGTAAGAAATCGTCCCACTTGGCTCCATATGCCAACACGCAAGCGCAGAGCATGTCCTCTAGTATCTGGTTAACTTGTTCCGTTTGCCCACCGGTCTGTGGGTGAAAAGCAGTGCTGAAGGAGAGCTTCGTCCCCAACGCTTCTTGGAACCTATTCCAGAATCTTGAGGTGAATTGGGTTCCTTGATCTGACACAAACTCCTTAGGAACTCCGTGGAGGCTCACAATCCGGATGATGTAGAGGTTTGCCAACTGGTTCCCAGTGTAGGTCATCTTGACGGGGATGAAGTGGGCTACCTTGGTCAGGTGATCAACAATGATCCAAATGGATTCATGTCCCTTACTTGACCTTGGTAATCCGGTGATGAAATCCATCCTGACTTTATCCCACTTCAATTCATGCACTTTGAGGGGCTGCAGTAGCCCAGCAAGGCACTGGTGCTCAGCCTTAACCCTCTGGCATATGTCGCACTTAGCCATGAACGTGCCTATTTCCCATTTCATGACATGCCACCAGAATCTTGTCTTGAGGTCTTGATACATCTTGGTTCCTCCAGGATGGATGGAGTAGGGAGTGTCATGAGCTTCTTGCAAGATCAGGTTCTTGAGCTCCTCTTTGTTGGGTAAGCAAATGCGATTCCCAAACCATACAACTCCTTGTTCATCCTCTGAGAATTCCGAGGCCATGCCTGCCTTGATCTTCCTCTTGATGCCTTCAATGCTCTCATGCCCCTTCTGGGCTTCTTTGATATCATCCATCAAGGTAGGCTTTGCTTCGAGGTTGGCGAGGAATCCTGGTGCGACTAGTTCCAAGCCGAAGCTCTCAAGTTCTTCATACATGGCAGGTAGCCTTCCCTTAATGATAGCATTCAAGGAACAAGCCTTTCTGCTTAAGGCATCAGCTACCACATTGGCCTTTCCGGGGTCGTATTGAACACTGAGGTCGTAGTCCTTGATCAATTACAACCATCTTTGCTGCCTCATGTTCAACTCCCTTTGAGTGAAGATATACTTCAAACTCTTGTGGTCTGTGAATATCTCACATCGCTTCCCCAGAGCGTAATGCCGCCATGTCTTCAAGGCATGAACCACGGCTGCCAATTCTAGATCATGAGTTGCGTAGTTCTCTTCATGAGGACGTAGCTGTCTGGATAGATATGCTATGACTCTGCCTTCTTGCATTAGAACTCCTCCAAGTCCGATTCTTGATGCATCACAATAAATCACAAACTCCTTGTGAATATCGGGGGTGGCCAAAATAGAGGTCGTGGTCAATCTCTTCTTGAGCTCCTAGAAGCTTTCCTCGCAGTTAGTGGTCCATTCGAACTTCTTGTCCTTCTTCAGAAGCTGGGTCATTGGTTGGACGATGCTCGAGAACCCTTCCACGAACTTGCGGTAATATCCCGCGAGTCCGAGGAAGCTTCTGACATCCTTCACTGTGGTTGGGGTCTGCCATTCAGTCACGGCTTCAATCTTGGCGGGATGCACTGATAATCCTTCTGCAGTCAACACGTGACCCAAGAATCCAACTTCATGCAGCCAGAATTGACATTTGCTGAACTTGGCATAAAGTTGGTGCTCTCGAAGCTTCTCCAGGAACAATCTCAAGTGCTCTTCATGTTCCTCTTTAGACTTGGAGAAGACAAGGATGTCTTCAATGAATACAACAACGAACTTGTCCAAGTATTCCATGAAGACTTTATTCATAAGGTACATGAAGTAGGCCGGGGCATTCCTCAGTCCGAACGACATGACCGTGTATTCATACAGTCCATACCGGGTCACAAATGCCATCTTCGGGATATATTGGGGTCTGATCTTTAGCTGATTGTACCCAGACCTGAGGTCGATCTTGGAGAACACCTTGGCTTCGCTCAACTGATCAAACAGGTCTTCAATCTTGGGGAGTGGGTACTTGTTCTTTACTGTGACCTCATTGAGAGAACGGTAATCGACGCAAAGTCTGATAGTTCCGTCCCTCTTTGACACAAATAGAACAGGCGATCCCCAAGGAGAGGCACTAGGGCGAATAAATCCTTTTCTGAGCTGCTCTGCCAGTTGCTTCTTCAACTCCGCCAACTCTTCGGATCCCATCCTGTAGGCCTTCTTATAGATGGGCCTTGATCCGGGCATAAGCTCAATGATGAACTCGATGTCGATGTCAGGAGGCATTCCGGGCAGCTCATCAGGAAACACATCCGGGTATTCACATACCACCGGCACTTGATCCAACTCAACTCCCGACAGGCAGTTAACCTGAGGGGCTTGAGTGGAGGCAGGGTTGGGGACATACTTGACTTAGATTCCTTGGCTATTGGTCATGGTGACAATCCTCCTGGTGCAGTCTAACAAGCCTTGGTGCTTGCTCAACCAATCCATGCCTAGGATCACATCCAAGCCTTCTGACTTCAGGATGATAAGGTCGGCTAGGAAGTCTACCCCATTGGTGTTAATCTCTACTCACTTACATCTTATCCTAGACTTCATTACTGATCCCGGGGTCTGTATCAGCATACGACTACCCAGAGGTGTAGGCTTCATGCCACTCTCTAGTGCAAACTTTTGGGTGACAAAAGAATGCGAAGCTCCACAATCAAACAATACTATTGCTGGGGTTGAGTTGACGAGGAACGTACCCAGTATGACATCCGGGTCTTCTTGGGCTTCCTCTGCGGTGACGTGATTCACACGCCCCTTTCCATTGTCAGTCTGGTTGCGGAGAGCTGGGTTCCTTGGCGGCGCTCCACGGGCTTGACCTTGAGCTGGCGCATTGGGGCGCGGCGCATCTGGCTTCTTGTTGGGACACAGCCTAGACTCGGGGAACTTCTGTGTCATCCACAACTCGCGGTATTTAAGATACCCGAGGTAAGCACCCGAACAATGCCTTTCCCCCGACGATACTAAACAAAGAGTCCACTCGATTGGTACCCGGCCCTCATGATGTACATCACACGAGCCTCGCTCTAATCGTACCATCCATGAGGGGAGCAACGGTGTTCCCGGTGCCTGTGAAGACAGCGCATGATCGTACATACCGGTACGACCCCGTATCAAGAGTGACCATGCCACTCCCGCCACTAGTAATGCGGGCTCTTTGCCAGTACCCACGAAGGTAATCAACAAAGCCCCGTCCCATAAGGGGTATCGTGGTTGTACATGTAAGGTTAGAATAACGATCGCAACTTACACCAATCTGTTTTCGAAAACACACACACTCACTTGTTCCGGCACACCACTTCTTTCTCAATTGGTCACCCATTTCAATATCATCTCCCTCGGGCATTAGTGGCACAACATGGGGTTTTCGAAAAGTCTTATAAAGATCACTTCCTTTCTTGCCATCACCATGCATAAGTCCCATCCCATTTGCGTAGAGTCTAGTAGCAACCTAATTACTCCCACTCGCACAACCCGCATAAGGTGGTAGGGTCATGCTCGATGCAAGTGTCAACGGAAAAGTACCGGAGGCATCCCACCAAAGAGGAACACCACACCACATTCTCAAATATGACGAAAGTATAGTGTTATATGGCATGCAATAAAAAAATAGTTTCCTGACATGGTCAAAGGGCTGCTTGCCTGGCTCAACAAAGTCTCCGGGGTCTTCGAAGTCTTTGAGTCCAACTTCTTCGTCAACAACGCAATCTACCGTCGCGAAATAAACGATAATAATAAGCATCACGATAAAACAGAGCACAAAAGCCACTACAAAAATGTTCACCTACTCTAATAAATACCTAGAGCTATACTCAAAATACTATGTTAGGCTTTTGTGGAAAAAGGGATTTTGAAAAAAATATGACAGAGGCAAAAAGGTGACTTTTAATAGGTTTTTTAAAATAAACAGTGTTAAAAAGGTTTTTAAATATTTTTAAAAATGGCACTAATAAATTCTAGGGAATATTTCATGAATTTAGGTGGAAGAAATAATTGCATTGGGCAATTATTTTATCCTGTGGAAATTTTGCAAAGTCCACAGAAAAAAAGAGGAGGCACTGGAGCCTGGCCAGGGGCGGCCAAAGGCTGGGCCGGCCCAACTGGCCAGCCGGCCGGCCTCGTGCGCGGTCAGGTTCAAACCTGACGTGTGGGGCCCGGCTGCCAGCGATAGAGGGGGGAGAGAGCGCAGGAGGGGAAGAGAGAGGCTGGCAGGTGGGCTCCACCTGTCGGGTCCTTCTTCCTCTCCGCGACAGAGAGGAGGGGAGCTCACCGGTGGTGAGGGGAGGCATGGCGAGAAGAGCCAGAGGCAGGAATGGTCTCGACGTCGACCCGCCGGTCCTCTGGAGGTGGAAGGGGCATCGGAGGTGGACGGGGTCGCTCGCGGCAAGCACCTGCGGCGGAAGGAGATTCGGGAAGGGGGCGAGGATGGCGCTTCCGGCCTCGAAATGAGCGGGGGAGAGGGGGAAACAGAGCATGAGACTGCTGCGGGCTCAATGGAGGAGGGGGGCGCCTGAGCGGGCCTGTGTCCCGAGATCAACGGAGCTCCGCCGCGGCGGGGCCTCGGTCGATCTCGAGCACTGGTGCTAGGGAGGCTCTAATGGGGGGCTTGGGTGGTCGATAGGGGAGGAGAGGAATCCAAAGAGGGGGAGAGAGAGGCTCGGGGGCCCTTTTATAGGCGAGGGTGGAGGCAGGGGGTTTGCGGGCGCGGGAGAGCTCGAGCTCTCGTCGTTGAGCCACGGCAGGGAAGGAGGGGGCGACGGCAGGGCTAGGGCCGTACGGGAGATGCCTTGGAGAGCACGGGTAATTAGAGGGGGGCTGAGGGCACCGCATGTGCGAGGGCGGCCATTGGCCGATTCGGGCGGTGTCGTGCACGCGCGAGGGAGGAGAGGAGAGAGAGGGAGAGAGGGGGCCTGATGACCCACAAGTATAGGGGATCTACCGTAGTCCTTTCGATAAGTAGGAGTGTCGAACCCAACAAGGAGCAAAAGGAAATGATAAGTGGTTTTCAGCAAGGTATTCTCTGCAAGCACTGAAATAGTCGGTAATAGTTGTATGATAAGATAATTTGTAACGAGTAGCAAGTAACAATAGTAACAAAGGTGCAGCAATATGGCCCAATCCCTTTTGTAGTAAGGGACAAGCCTGAACGAACTCTTATATAAAGTAAAGTGCTCCCGAGGACACATGGGAATTACTGTCAAGCTAGTTTTCATCATGTTCATATGATTCGCGTTCTCTACTTTGATAGTTTGATATGTGGGTGACCGGTGCTTGGGTGCTGTCCTTACTTGGACAAACATCCCACTTATGATTAACCCCTCTCGCAAGCATCCGCAACTACGAAAGAAGAATTAAGACAAAGTCTAACCATAGCATTAAACTAGTGGAGCCAAATCAGCCCCTTACGACGCAACGCATAAACTAGGGTTTAAGCTTCTGTCACTCTAGCAACCCATCATCTACTTATTACATCCCAATGCCTTCCTCTAGTCCCAAATAATGGTGAAGTGTCATGTAGTCGACGTTCACATAACACCACTAGAGGAGAGACAACATACAACACATCAAAATATCGAACGAATACCAAATTCACATGACTACTATTAACAAGACTTATCCCATGTCCTGAGGAACAAAAGTAACTACTCACAAAGCATGGTTATGTTCATGATCAGAGAGGTATTCAATATCATTAAGGATCTGAACATATGATATTCCCCAAACAAACCAACTAGCATCAACCACAATAAGCAATTAACACTACTAGCGACCTTACAAGTACCAACCGGAGTTGCGAGACGGAGATTGAGTACAGGAGATGAACTAGGGTTTGTAGATGAGATGGTGTTGGTGAATATGTTGATGGAGATGAGTCCCCTCCAATGAGAGGAGTGTTGGTGATGACGATGGTGATGATTTCCCCCTCCGGGAGGAAAGTTTCCCCGGCAAAACAGCCCTGCCGGAGCTCTAGATTGGTTCTGCTCAGGTTCCGCCTCGTGGCGGTGGCGTCTCCTCCCGAAACCTGTGTTATGATTTTTTCTCGGACGGAACCCTCCATATAGGAGAAGATGGGGCCAGCAGAGCTACAAGGAGCTCACGAGCCCAGGAGGCTCGGCCGGGGGGGTGGCCGCGCCTAGCAGACTTGTGACCTCCTGGCTACCCCCCTCTGGTATTTCTCCGGCCTAGTATTTTTTATATATTATAAAATAGTTCCACGTTGATTTTCACGGCTTTTGGAGTTGTGCAGAATTGACATCTCAAACTTGCTCCTTTTCCAGCCCAGAATTCCAGCTGCCGGCATTCTCCCTCTTCATGTAAACCTTGTAAAATAAGAGAGAAAAGGCATAAGTATTGCACCATAATGTGTTATAACAACTCAAGATGCGATAAATATCAATATAAAAGCATGATGCAAAATGGACGTATCAAGGCCGTTGCCCTGGCGTGCTGCGGACGTCGAGGCGTATCGACTGGCGCGAGGGGCAGGCCCGAGGTGGTCGGGTATGGGCAGGAGAGGGAGGTCAACCTCTGGAGCGCGGCGGCATGCTCCAGAGCGCAACTTTGGCCGGCATGATGAGCGTCTGACGCGCTCTGGCATGCCCACTGGTGCCCAAAAGCTGCAGGAGGGAGAAAACTTTGTGAAAAGCACCTTGGATGCTCTCGGTGCTGGCCAGGAGAGAGGAGAGGCTAAGAGAGAGGGAGAAAGGGGCTGTCCAGGGGGTGCAAATGGGGTTTTCACCCTCTCAATCATGGAGCTAGCCGTTGGGATTGCTACTCGAGGTGCTGGGGGTCTAGGTGGAGCTGTGGTAAAAAGGAGGAGGCAAGGGTAAAAGTTTAAAAGGTGAAAAAGCCATTTTTGCAAGTCAGCCTGAAAGTGTTTGATGGCATTATGGACAAGATAATGGACTTAGATTGCCATGAGGTTTGACAGGGTCAAGGGGTGATGGAAGACAAGCATGATCACCAAATATGAGCTTAAGAGGAGAAAGTTCACAATGGGACTTAGAGAAATCTTAGAAATTGGCAAAATCAGATTTCTATAGATCCAATGATGTTAGGCTCTAACCCTTGATGCACCACTTTGTGCATCATCACTATTTTTTCATTAGAGCATGCTCACAAAGGTTGAGGCCAAGGGAGGATACTTCACGATGTAAAGTTGCTCAAAGTTGATTATGGACTGAAATGGTTTTGGGTTGGTTTGATGAAGCAAACCAACTTGGATTGAGATGAAAATCTGCAAGATCCTCACCTGTGATAGTGTTGACTTGCTAGAATTTTCCTAGAATTTATTGGGAATATTTCTTATAGAAACATCCCAAAAGTTTGATCTGAACAGATAGGGTTTTGAGGGGTTTTGCCCATGTTATGATCAAGCCCTTGTGTTGAAACTCTCAGATATGGAAAATATATGTCCACTGAGTTTCTCTAAATTTTCTCAAATATTTTCAAAGAACTTAAATAATTTTTCCTTAGGAAAAGCCATTTCTGGCCTTAAGAAAAAGCCTTTAAATAAAATATGAAAATAATCTTTAAAAATAATAGTTGGTGGTCTTGAGAAGTCATATATATAGTAGCTTTCAAATAAAGCATTTGGGAATAAGGGATCCACCCAAATTGAGGACTTGTGGTACAAACCTCAATTCAGGGGGTTTAGCAAACTTAAATTGAATAAATCCTGTTAGGTAAAAATAAATTTTGATAAAAATAGTTTTGAGTACCTTTCACATGGCATGATCATTGGGCAAGAAGTTTGGGTCAAGGAAGATGAGGGTGGAGAGGAGTAGAACCTAAGAGTGCCAAACATGATCGGCTTCAGTGTGGTTGCTCCACTGGACCTTGAAGTACTTGATGGTGCGGCTTCGGGTGCAGTGCTCGACTTCATCCAAAATGCGAACTGGCCTCTCACGATAAGTGAGATCCGGCTGAAGGTCGATGGCTTGATGGTCGATGTCCTTGTAGAGGTCGGGGCAGTTGGGAACTTGTAGACACTTCCGGAGTTGTGACACGTGAAAGACGTTGTGCACATCCGACAGCTCAGGAGGTAGTTCCAACTGATAGGCAACTTCTCCTCGTCTTTCAGTGATCCTGAAGGGGCCGATGAATGTTGGTGCGAGCCTTCCCTTGACGTGGAAATGCTGGTTCCCTTTGAGAGGTGTGACACGGAGGTAGACATGGTCCCCCACATAGAAACTCATATCCCGCCAGTGAGAGTCAACGTAGCTCTTCTGTCTTGTCTTGGCAGTCTCGAGGCGCTCGCAGACGAGTTGAAATTGCTCTTCGGCTTTGCGGAGGATATCTGGTCCATATATCAATCCTTCTCCAGTCTCTGACCAGTTGAGAGGAGTACGACACTTGCGTCCATACAACACCTCAAATGGTGCCATTTGAAGACTCGACCGATAGTTGTTGTTGTACGAGAACTCAGCGAAGGGTAAGCAATCTTCCCACTTGGCTCCATATGCCAACACACAAGCACATAGCATGTCCTCGAGTATCTGGTTAACTCGTTCTGTTTTCACACCGGTCTGAGGGTGAAAAGCAGTGCTGAAGGAGAGCTTGGTCCCCAACGCTTCTTGGAACCTATTCCAGAATCTTGAGGTGAACTGGGTTCCTCGATCTGACACAATCTCCTTAGGAACTCTATGGAGGATCACACTCCAGTTAATGTAGAGGTTGGCTAACTGGTTCCCAGTGTAGGTCGTCTTGACGGGGATGAAGTGGGCTACCTTGGTCAGGTGATCAACAATGACCCAAATGGAGTCATGTGCCTTACTTGACCTTGGTAATCCGGTGATGAAATCCATCCCGACTTTGTCCCACTTCCATTTAGGAACTTTGAGGGGCTTCAGTAGCCCAGCGGGGCACTAGTGCTCAGCCTTAACCCTCTGGCATATCTCGCACTTAGCCACGAACGTGCCTATTTCCTGTTTCATGCCATGCCACCAGAATCTTGTCTTGAGGTCTTGATACATCTTGGTTCCCCTAGGATGGATGGAGTAGGGAGTGTCATGAGCTTCTTGCAAGATCAGGTTCTTGAGCTCCTCTTTGTTGGGTACGCAAATGCGATTCCCAAACCATACAACTCCTTGTTCATCCTCTGAGAATCCTTGGGCCATGCCTGCCTTGATCTTCCTCTTGATGCCTTCAATGCTCTCATGCCCCTTATGGGCTTCTTTGATATCATGCATCAAGGTAGGCTTTGCTTCGAGGTTGGCGAGGAATCACGACCAGTTCCAAGCCGAAGCTCTCAAGTTCTTCATACAGGGAAGGTAGCCTTCCCTTAATCATAGGATTAAAGCAACAAGCCTTTCTGCTTAATGCATCAGCTACCACATTGGCCTTTCCGGGATGGTATTGAACACTGAGGTCGTAGTCCTTGATCAATTCCAACCATGTTCGCTGCCTCATGTTCAACTCCCTTTGAGTGAAGATATACTTCAAACTCTTGTGGTCTGTGAATATCTCACATCGCTTCCCCAGAACGTAATGCCGCCATGTCTTCAAGGCATGAACCATGACTGCCAATTCTCGATCATGAGTTGCATAGTTCTCTTCATGAGGACGTAGCTGTCTGGATAGATATGCTATGACTCTGCCTTCTTGCATCAGAACTCCTCCAAGTCTAGTTCTTGATGCATCACAATAAATCACAAACTCCTTGTGAATATCGGGGGTGGCCAAAATAGGGGTCGTGGTCAATCTCTTCTTGAGCTCCTGGAAGCTTTCCTCGCACTTAGCGGTCCATTCGAACTTCTTGTCCTTCTTCAGAAGCTGGGTCATTGGTCGGATGATGCTCGAGAGCCCTTCCACGAACTTGCGGTAATATCCCGCGAGTCCGAGGAAGCTTCTGACTTCCTTCACTATGGTTGAGGTCTGCCATTCAGTCACGGCTTCAATCTTGGCGGGATCCACTAATAATCCTTCTGCAGTCAACACGTGACCCAAGAATCCAATTTCAGGCAGCCAGAATTCACATGCTGAACTTGGCATAAAGCTGATGCTCTCGAAGCTTCTCCAGGACCAATCTCAAGTGCTCTTCATGTTCCTCTTCAGACTTGGAGAAGACAAGGATGTCATCAATGAAGACAACAGTGAACTTGTCCAAGTATTCCATGAAGATTTTATTCATGAGGTACATAAAGTAGGCCGGGGCATTCGTCAACCCGAACGACATGACCGTGTATTCATACAGTCCATACCGAGTCACAAATGCCGTCTTCGGGATATATTGGGGTCTGATCTTTAGCTAATAGTACCCAGACCTGAGGTCAATCTTGGAGAACACCTTGGCTCCGCTCAACTGATCAAACAGGTCTTCAATCTTGGGGAGTGGGTACTTGTTCTTTATTGTGACCTCATTGAGAGAACGGTAATCGGTGCAAGGTCTGGTACTTCTGTCCCTCTTTGACACAAATAGAACAGGCGATCCCCAAGGAGAGGCACTAGGGCGAATAAATCCTTTTCTGAGCTGCTATGCCAGTTGCTTCTTCAACTCCGCCAACTCTTCGGATCCCATTCTGTAGGCCTTCTTATAGATGGGCCTTGATCCGGGCATAAGCTCAATGATGAACTCGATGTCGCGGTCAGGAGGCATTCGGGGCAGCTCATCAAGAAACACATCCGGGTATTCACATACCACCGGCACTTGATCCAACTCAACTCCCGACAGGCAGTTAACCTGAGGGGCTTGAGTGGAGGCAGGGTTGGGGACATACTTGAATTCGATTCCTTGGCTATTGGTCATGGTGAAAATCCTCCTGGCGCAGTCTAACAAGCCTTGGTGATTGCTCAACCAATCCATGCCTAGGATCACATCCAAGCCTTGTGACTTCAGGATGATAAGGTCGGCTAGGAAGTCTACCCCGTTGATGTTAATCTCTACTCCCTTACATCCTATCCCAGACTTCATAACTGATCCCGGGGTCTGTATCTGCATACGACTACCCAGGGTTGTAGGCTTCATGCCACTCTCTAGTGCAAACTTTTGGGTGACAAAAGAATGTGAAGCTCCACTATCAAACAATACTGTTGCTGGGGTTGAGTTGACGAGGAATGTACCCAGTATGACGTCAGGGTCTTCCTGGGCTTCCTCTGCGATGACGTGATTCACACGCCCCTTGCCATTGTCGGGCTGGTTGCGGGGAGCTGGGTTCCTTGGCGGCGCTCCACGGGCTTGACCTTGAGTTGGCGCATTGGGGCGCGACGCATGTGGCTTCTTGTTGGGACACAGCCTAGAGATGTGTCCTGGCTGTCCACATCCAAAACAAGTGACTTGCCCAGGGTTGTTGTTGAAGTTCCTGCCACCATTGTTGTTATTGGGGTTGTTGTTGTAGGCCAGCCTGGGATTGGCATACTGCTGAGGCTGGTAGTTCGGACGAGGTGCAGGAGGTCTAGCCTGTTGTGGTTGATAGGTTGGCTTGGATGGGGTTGGTTGCCATGGGCGAGGCTTCTGGTTGCTTGAGCTTCCCCTGCTGATCATCTTGCGCTTGCGAGTGTCGTCGATGGCATGACGCTTGTCCTCCAGCATGAGGGCCTTGTTCACCAGGTCAAAGAAAGTGCAGCAGTCGTAGATGATGAGCTGATACCGCAGAACTTGCTAAAGTCCTTCCATGAAGCGTTCCTTCTTGGCAGCCTCCGTGCTGACGTCTTCAGGTGCATACCTTGATAGCAGGTTGAACTTCTCCAGGTACTCCTTGACAGAGCCATTTCCTTGCTTCAGCGCTCGGAATTCTCTCTTCTTGATAGCCATGATCCCAGATGGAATATGGGCAGTGCAGAATCCTTCCTTGAAGTCATTCCACGTGATCACACGTTCTCCTTGCATGACCTTGAATCCATCCCACCAGGCTTGGGCGGTACCTCCGAGGCAGTGAGAGGCATAAAGCACCTTCTCACGATCCTCATTGCAGTTGACCAGTGCAAGGAGGTCCTCGATGGTGCGGACCCAGTCATTAGCATCCAACGGCTCAACAGTCTCGGTAAAGGTTGGGGGTGAGTTCCTCAAGAACTCGGACAGTGTGGAGCGGCCATTGGCGTTCCTGCCTTGCCGCTGATTGTTCATAAGAGCCTAAGCCATCTGCTGGATAGCAGCACTGTTGCCCTGGCGTTCCTCCCGGAGAACTTGGAGAAATTGAGCTATGGTCATGTTCTCCGGCGGAGGTAGTGGCGGGGGAATGTCGCCTTGTGGTTGCTCCTGGTGCCCTTCAGCGTGAGCAGCCCCACCAGCTCCCGGTTGCTGGCTTGAGTTGCCGGCTTCGGGGTTAGTGAAGGAGCTGTTGCGGGTAGCAGTCACCATCCTGTTTGGAGCAGCCAAGTCAAACAACTAGGGTCGACAAGGGGATAAGCAATAACGGCAAAGCGCGCCTAAGGGGGTCGTTCAAGTGCAAGTGTGTTGAAACAAAGGTCAGAAGACCAACAACATATATTAAGATAAATGATGGAGTCGCTTACATGTTGCCTAAGGCAAAACCGCGACATGCATCGGGACACAAGCAACAAAACAAACAACAAGCACACATGGTCTCATATGAACCATTACACGAACTCAGCTTCGCATGAGGGACACATGACTGATCCTATCCTAGGGGTTCTTGGACTCAGATGGTGGAGTGCTCGGTCTCATAGTCATGCTCCTCTGGGTCTTCCTTTGGCTCATCATCCGAACGAGCATCGTTCCCGGTCGAAGGGGTCGGAGAATGTGGAGGCCCATCCCGACGACACTTTGCGGGCGGGTCGGTGAAGAGCTCACGGTATTCCTTCGCACTCATGTGACGACTTCGCATAGGTGCATCACTAGCTGGGGGTATTCCTCCTCGATAAGCGATAGCTGGTCGTCCCTCGGGGGCTCCATCCTTCTTGATCTTTTCTAGCTTTGTCTTGGCTTGTCGAAGTAGCTCTCGGGTGTGGTGAAGTTCCTCGTGGAGCTTTACGGACTCCTTCATCAAGTTGTGAACCAGACTATCGGCAGAGAGGCTGAAGTAGGTCCGGAACCTGAGTGGTGTGCCATCTTCCTTGGTCGGAATTAGCTTCCAACTCTTGCCAAAGTCATCTTCCTCAAGGGAAGGTAGAGAGTAGTTGGCTCGTCAGCCATCTCTAGAAAGATGTCTCGAAGGTGTAGGAGTGCCTTGCGTGCAGCTGTCTCGACGGCAAACATCATGGTCTCCATCCGTGGTCCTTCGAAGAACCAACTAGTCGGGGAGTCGTTTGCCTTCACGACCACTTCCACGTGGTACTCCTTCGTGCGGCATTGACCAAGTGCTCATGGTAGAGGTAAATGGGTGGTTGGCGAAACTGGCTCTTCTCCAGGCTATCCCCAAGGAGTAAGGGGAAATCCAGATGTCAGGAAGGCTTCGGGTACGACGGCCATCTACAAGGGTTTGAAAGGAGGAGAGTCAGCAAAGTGGTTGTGTGTAGCATAAGAGAGGTAATGAGTGCAGAATTTCCTAGCTCCAAAGCTAGGTGTAGTTTTGAAAACGGCTTTTATCCTAACTAACATCCATGCTAACTAAGGGATTCCTATAGTCAGGATGGCTATGATACCAGCTCTGTGGGGACTCCGACTCATAAGTCGAGATCACCGAATGCACGTGTACAGTCATCCTAGAGATCAATGCTCACTGAACACACAGAAACTGAATAACAAGAGTCTTACATCCAACATAACGTCTTACACAAATAGTGACCACGAAGGTTTTAGTTTTACATAGATAGGGACACACGGCCAAACACTTAATCTAGAACAAGCAGCAGAAATCTTGATCGAAAGCATGAACCCATGCCATCTGCCTTAACCTACAGGCATTCTGACTAGGAAGCGTCCTAGTTCGCATGTTCGTCTCCAACGAACTCTTCAACATACTCTTATCCTTCCATGCCTGGCCAATTAAATAACCAGTGGAAAGCCAATGAGTACTTTGAATGTATTCGCAAGCAACCCATGTTTGGAACAAGGCATCAACAATGCATGATATAGCACTAATAGGTAAGTTTTGTAGAAAGCTAATTTTGAGTGCAATGACATGATCAAGTAACTTAAGTAAGCATGCATCAACCATAGACAGGTGTTCATAAGAACACGTCACAGTCATTATCATAAGTAGGGGTTGAACATCTCATGTTCATTCATCACCTCAAGTCCTCAGACTTGTCTCATATATCGTCTGAACATCTCTTGTTCAGTCATCACCTCAAGTCCTCAGACTTGTCTCATATATCTTCTGAACATCTCTTGTTCAGTCATCATGCCAAGTCAACCGACTCGACTCAAGTATCAATCCTGTCACCACACACACACACCAAGTTTGCGAAAACTTCTGGACGTAGCACAAGAGCGGTCATCCAACTGTCCTTGACCGTGGACATGGCTATTCGAATAGTTTGACACTCTGTAGAGGTTGCACACTTTACCCACAAGACTCGGGGAACTTCCGTGTCATCTACGACTCGCGGTATTTAATATACCCGAGGTAAGCACCCGAACAATGCCTTTCCCCCGGCGATACTAAACAAAGAGTCCACTTGATTGGTACCCGGCCCTCATGATGTACATCACACGAGCCTCTCTCTAATCGTACCATCCATGAGGGGACCAACGGTGTGCCCGGTTCCTGTGAAGACAGGCATGATCGTACATACCGGTACGACCCCGTATCGAGAGTGACCACGCCACTCCCGCCACTAGTAATGCGGGCTCTTTGCCAGTACCCACCAAGGTAATCAACAAAGCCCCGTCCCATAAGGGGTATCGTGGTTGTACATGTAAGGTTAGAATAACGGTCGCAACTTACACCAATCCGTTTTCGAAAGCACACACACTCACTTGTTTCGGCACACCACTTCTTTCTCAAGTGGTCACCCATTTAAATATCATCTCCCTCGGGCATTAGTGGCACCCGACGGGGTTTTCGTAAAGTCTTAAAAACATCACTTCCTTTCTTGCCATCACCATGCATAAGTCCCATCCCATTTGTGTAGCATCTACTAGCAACCTAACTACTCCCACCCGCACAACCCTCATAAGGTGGTAGGGTCGTGCTTGATGCAAGTGTCAACGGAAAAGTACCGGAGGCATCCCACCGAAGGGGAACACCACATCACATGCTCAAATATGACGAAAGTATAGTGCTATATGGCATGCAATAAAAAATAGTTTCTTGACATGGTCAAAGGGCTGCTTGCCTGGCTCAACAAAGTCTACGGGGTCTTCGAAGCCTTTGGGTCCAACTTCTTCATCAACAACGCAATCTACCGTCGCGAAATAAACGATAATGATAAGCATCACAATAAAACCGAGCTCAAAAGCCAGTACAAAAATGTTCACCTACTCTGATAAATACCTAGAGCTATACTAAAAATACCATGTTAGGCTTTTGTGGAAAAAAGGTTTTTGAAAACAATATGGCAGAGGCAAAAAGGTGAATTTTAATAGGTTTTTTTAAAATAAATAGTGTCAAAAAGGTTTTTACATATTTATAAAAATGGCACTAATAAATTCTAGGGAATATTTCATGAATTTAGGTGGAAAAAATATTTGCATTGGACAATTATTTTATCCTGTGGAAATTTTGCAAAGTCCACAGAAAATAAAAAAAGAAAAAAGAAAAAGAGGAGGCACTGGAGCTTGGCCAGGTGCGGCCAAAGGCTGGGCCGGCCCAACTGGCCAGCCAGCCGGCCTCGCACGCGGTCAGGTTCAAACCTGACGTGTGGGGCCCGGCTGCCAGCGATAGAGGGGGAAGAGAGAGAGCGCGGGAGGGGAAGAGAGAGGCTGACAGGTGGGCTCCACCTATCGGGTCCTTCTTCCTCCCCGCGACAGAGAGGAGGGGAGCTCACCGGCGGCGAGGGGAGGCACGGCAAGAAGAGCCAGAGGCAGGAATGGGCTCGACGTCGACCCGCCGGTCCTTTGGAGGTGGAAGGGGCACCGGAGGTGGATGGGGTCGCCGGCGGCGAGCACCTGCGTCGGAAGGAGATTCGGGAAGGGGGCGAGGACGGCGCTTCCGGCCTCGAAACGAGTGTGGGAGAGGGTGAAACGGACCAGGAGACTGCTGCGGGCTCAATGAAGGCGGGGGCGCCTGAGCGGGCCTGTGTCCCGAGATCAACGGAGCTCCGCCACGGCGGGGCCTCGATCGATCTCGAGCACTGGTGCTCGGGAGGCTCTAATGGGGGGCTTGGGTGGTCGATAGGGGAGGAGAGGAATCCAAAGAGGGGGAGAGAGAGGCTCGGGGGCCCTTTTATAGGCGAGGGCGGAGGCAGGGGGTTTGCGGGCGCGGGAGAGCTCGCGCTCTCGCCGTTGAGCCACGGCAGGGAAGGAGGGGGCGACGGCAGGGCTGGGGCCCTACGGGAGATACCTTGGAGAGCGCGGGTAATTAGAGGGGGGCTGAGGGCACCGCGCGTGCGAGGGCAGCCATTGGCCGATTCGGGCGGTGTCGTGCGCGCGCGAGGGAGGAGAGGAGAGAGAGGGAGAGAGGGGGCCTGATGACCCACAAGTATAGGGGATCTACCGTAGTCCTTTCGATAAGTAGGAGTGTCGAACCCAACAAGGAGCAAAAGGAAATGATAAGTGGTTTTCAGCAAGGTATTCTCTGCAAGCACTGAAATAGTCGGTAACAGATAGTTGTATGATAAGATAATTTGTAACGATTAGCAAGTAACAATAGTAACAAAGGTGCAGCAATATGGCCCAATCCCTTTTGTAGTAAGGGACAAGCCTGAACGAACTCTTATATAAAGTAAAGTGCTCCTGAGGACACATGGGAATTACTGTCAAGCTAGTTTTCATCATGTTCATATGATTCGCGTTCGCTACTTTGATAGTTTGATATGTGGGTGACCGGTGCTTGGGTGCTGTCCTTACTTGGACAAACATCCCACTTATGATTAACCCCTCTCGCAAGCATCCGCAACTACGAAAGAAGAATTAAGACAAAGTCTAACCATAGCATTAAACTAGTGGATCCAAATCAACCCCTTACGACACAATGCATAAACTAGGGTTTAAGCTTCTGTCACTCTAGCAACCCATCATCTACTTATTACATCCCAATGCCTTCCTCTAGGCCCAAATAATGGTGAAGTGTCATGTAGTCGACATTCACATAACACCACTATAGGAGAGACAACATACAACACATCAAAATATTGAACGAATACCAAATTCACATGACTACTATTAACAAGACTTATCCCATGTCCTCAGGAACAAAAGTAACTACTCACAAAGCATGGTTATGTTCATGATCAGAGAGGTATTGAATATCATTAAGGATCTGAACTTATGATCTTCCACCAAACAAACCAACTAGCATCTGTTGGAAATATGGCCTAGAGGCAATAATAAATTAGTTATTATCATATTTCCTTGTTCATGATAATCGTTTATTATCCATGCTATAATTGTATTGAATGGAAACACATTACATGTGTGGATGAATAGACAAACACTATGTCCCTAGTATGCCTCTAGTGAACTAGCTCGTTGATCAAAGATGGTTAAGGTTTCCTAGCCATTGGCATGTGATGTCATTTGATAACGGGATCACGTCATTAGGAGAATGATGTGATGGACAAGACCCAAACTACAAACGTAGCATATGATCGTGTCAGTTTACTGCTACTGTTTTCTGCATGTCAAGTATGTGTTCCTATTACCATGAGATCATGCAAATCACAGACATCGGAGGAGTGCCTTGTGTGTATCAAACGTTGCAACGTAACTGGGTGACTATAAAGGTGCTCTATAGGTATCTCCGAGGGTGTCTGTTGAGTTGGCATGGATCAAGACTGGGATTTGTTACTCCGTGTGACGGAGAGGTATCTCAGGGCCCACTCGGTAATACAACATCACAACAAGCCTTGTAAGCAATGTGACTAAGTGTTAGTTGCGGGATCTTGTATTACGGAACGAGTAAAGAGACTTGTCGGTAACGAGATTGAACTAGGTATGGAGATGCCGACGATCGAATCTCGGGCAAGTAACATACCGAAGAACAAAGGGAACATCGTACGGGATTAACTTAATCCTTGACATAGAGGTTCGACCGATAAATATCTTTGTAGAATATGTAGGAACCAATGTGGACGTCCAGGTCCCGCCATTGGTTATTGACCATAGAGGTGTCTCAATCATGTCTACATAGTTCTCGAACCCACAGGGTCTGCACACTTAAGGTTCGGTGACGTTTCGGTAGTGTAGAGTTATGTATGGTGGTGACCGAAGGTTGTTCGGAGTCCCGGATGAGATCCCGGACGTCATGAGGAGATCCGGAATGGTCCGAAGGTAAAGATTCATATATAGGAAGTCCCAGTTTGGTCCCCGGAAAAGTTTCGGGCTCATCGGTAGTGTACCGGGAGTGCCGGTAGTGTACCGGGAGACCTCCGGGAGGGGTATTTCGACCCCAGAGGGTCCATGGGCTGTGTAGAGTGATAACCAGCCCTTATTGGGCTGGATGAACAGCCACAATAAGGCCCATGGCGCAGGAGACAAAAGTCCTAAAGGAAAAGGTGGAAAAAAGGCTAAAAAGGAAGAGTCCTACTCCTACTAGGAGTGGAGGAGGAGTAGGACTCCTGCCGGTGAACTCTCTCTCCTCTCCACCTCCTCTTGCTGGATCAAGATGGTGGAGATCTTCATCAAGCTGCACGTGTGCTCAATGCGGAGGTGCCGTCCGTTCGGTACTAGATCGGAAGGACCGTGATCAAGGCCACGAGACGGATCGTGATGAGTTCGCGGGACGGATCGTGACATGATCGCGAGACGGATCGTGATGAGATCGCAGGACGGATCATGATGTGTTCACGGGACGGATCGTGATGAGATCATGGGACGGATCGTGATGAGATCGCGGGACGCTCGGCGATTTGGATCGCGAAGATGTTCGACTACACCAACAACGTTTCTTAACGCTTCCCGCTTAGCGATCTACAAGGGTATGTAGATTCACTCTCCCTCTCGTAGATGCTCATCACCATGGATAGGTTTGCGTGTGCGTAGGAAATTTTTTGTTTCCCATGCAACGTTCCCCAACAGTGGTATCAGAGCTAGGTTGATGGTTCGATGAGATCTCGAGTAGAACACAAAAGGTTTGTGGGCGTTGATGCGTAGATTGCTTCCTCCCTTGGTCGTATTTTGGTTCAGCGGGATTGTGAGATGAAGCGGCCCGGACCAACTTTACTCGTACGCTTACGAGAGACCGGTTCCCTCGACGCAACTTGTTGCCTAGATGGCTTGCGAGTGACAGTTACTCTCACTTTAGTTGGATCGGATCCGACAAAGGCGGTCCTTGAGAAGGTTGAAAAGGAACTAGTGTATCACCGTTGTGGTTTTTGCGTAGGTGAGAATTGTTCTTGCTAGATACCCGTAGCAGCCATGTAAAACATGCAACAACAATTAGAGGACGTCTAACTTGTTTTTGCAGGGTATGTTGTGATATGATATGGCCAATTACATGATGTGATACATGTGATGTATGAGATGATCATGTGATGTATAGATTATCACGACTTGCATGTCGATGAGTACGGCAACCGGCAGGAGCCATAGGGTTGTCTTTAATTATTGTATGACCTGTGTGTCAATCATTAAGCGCTATGTAATGCTTTACTTTATCGCTACGGTAGCAATAGTAGTAGAAGCATGCAGGGCGTGACAACCCCGATGGCGACACGTTGATGGAGATCATGGTGTCATGCCGGTGACGATGGAGATCATGCCGCTGCTTTCATGATGGAGATCAAAAGCACAAGATCATGGCCATATCATGTCACTTATGATTTGCATGTGATGTTAATCCTTTTATGCACCTTGTTTTTCTTAGGATGACGGTAGCGTTATAAGGTGATTCCTCACTTAATTTCAAGATAAATTGTGTTCTCCCCGAGTGTGCACCGTTTTGAAAGTTCATCGTGTTGAGACACCACGTGATGATCGGGTGTGATAGACTCTACGTTCACATACAACGGGTGCAAGCCAGTGTTGCACACGCAGAACACTCGGGTTAAACTTGACGAGCCTAGCATGTACAGACATGGCCTCGGAACACAAGAGACCGAAAGGTCGAACATGAGTCATATAGTAGATATGATCAACATGATGATGTTCACCATTGCAACCACCTCAAGTCACGTGATGATCGGACTTGAGTTGGTGAATTTGGATCATGTATCACTCGAATGATCGGAGGGATGTCAATTTGAGTGGGAGTTCTTAAGTAATATGATTAATTGAACTCATTATCATGAACATAGTCAATAGTGTCTTTGCAAATTCATAGATTACTAGCTCACGCTGTAGCTCCCTTGTAAATTTAGGTTCCTACAGAAATAGAGTTGAAAGATGATGGTAGTAATATTACGGACTGGGTCCATGATCTGAGGATTGTCCTCGTTGCTGCACAGAAAGGCTTATGTCCTTGATGCACCGCTCGGTGCGCCACCCCCTCTAGCGTCGTCTGTAGATGTTGTGAACATCTGACAGGCATGTTCCGATGACTACTTGATAGTTTAGTGCGTCATGCATTACGGCTTAGAATTGAGGCTCCAAAACGTTTTGAACGTCACGGAACATATGAGATGTTCTAAGAGCTGAGATTGTGATCTCAGGCTCATGCCATTGTTGCGAGATATGAGATCTCCAACAAGATTCTTTGCTTGCAAGATGAAGGAGAATAGCTCAATCGTTGAGCATATACTCAGATTGTCTGAGTACTACAAATGCTTGAATTGAGTGGGAGTTAGTCTTCCAGAAAAGATAGTGTTTGACATAGTTCTCCAAGTCACTATCACTAAGCTATTAGAACTTGGTGATGAACTATAAATTGCCAGGGATAGAAATAATGATTCCTGAGCTGTTCACGATGTTTGACACCGCGAAGGTAGAAATCAAGAAGGAGCGTCAATTGTTGATGGTTAGTAAAACCACTAGTTTCGAGAAGGGCAAGGGCAAGTAGGGAAACTTCATGGATGGCAAGTCAGTTGATGCTCATGTGAAGCAACCCAAAGTCGAACCTAAACCCGAGACTAAGTGCTTCTATTATGAGGAGAGCGGTCACTGAAGCGGAACAACCCTAGATAGTTGGTAGATAAGAAGGCTGGCAACGTCGACAAAATTATATTTGATATACGTGTTATTGATGTGTACCTTGCTAGTACTCCTAGTAGCACGTGGGTATTGGATACCGGTTCGGTTGCTAAATGTTAGCAACTAGAAATAAAATCTACGGTATAAACGGAGAACTAGCTAAAGGTGAGGTGATGATGTGTGTTGGAAAATGTTTCCAAAGGTTGATGTGATCAACATCGCACGCACTCTCTACCTTCGGGATCAGTGACGAACCTAAATAAATGTTATTTGGTGTTTTGCGTTGAGCATGACCGTGATTAGATCATGTTTATTGCAACACGATTATTCATTTGAGTTAGAGAATAATGGTTATTCTGTCTACATGAACAATACCTTCAATGGTCATGCACCTTGTGAGAATGGTTTGTTAAATCTTGATCGTAGTAATACACATGTTCATTGATGCCAAAAGATACATAGTTAAATAATGATATACCGCATACTTGTGGCACTGCTGCTAAATGTCATATTGGTGTAAAGCGCATGAATAAACTCCATGCTGATGGATCTTTCGACTCATTCAATTTCGAATCGGTTGAGACATGCGGACCATGCCTTTTGGGCAAGATGACTAAACCCCGTTTTCCGGCTTGATGGAACGGGCAAGTAACTTATTGGAAACAATACATGTTGATGTATACGGTCCAATGAGTGTTGTAGCTTGCGGTGGATATCATTATTTTCTTACCTTCACTGATGATTTGAGTAGATGTAGTGTATATTTACTTAATGAAACACAAGGCTGAATCGTTTGAAAGGTTCAAGCGAAATCAGAGTGAAAGTTTAATCATGACAAGAAGATGAAAATGTCTGCGATATGATCGTGGAGGTGAATATCTGAGTTGCGAGTTTGTCATACAAACTTTAGACAATGTGAAAGTTGTTTCACAAATCATGCCACCTGGAACACCATAGTGTGATGGTGTGTCCGAACATCATAGTCGTGCTCTATAGGATATGGTGCTTGCTATGATGTCTCTTGTCGTTTTGCTACTATAATTTTGGGGTTAGTGCATTAGAGACAAACACATTCACTTTAAGTAGGGCACCATCTAAATCCGTTGAGATGACACCGTATGAATTATGGTTTGATAGAAACCTAAGCTGTCATTTCTTGATGTTTGGGGCTGCGAAGCTTGTGAATGAGCTCGAACCCAAATCGGACAAATGCATCTTCATAGAATACCCTAAGAACAGTTAGCTGAACCTTCTATCTCAGATCTAGGCATAAAATGTTTGTTGCTAAAACTGGGTCCTTTCTTGACAAAGAGTTTCTCTCGAAAGAATTTGAGTGGGAGGAAGATGGAACTTGATGAGGTTGTTGAACCTTTGTTTCAACCAGAGAGTAGTGCAGCGCAGGAAGATGTTTCTGTGAAGCCTACGTTAGTTGAAGAGGAAGTTAATGATGATGATCATGAAGCTTCGGATCAAGTTACTATCGAACCTCGTAGGTTGACAAGGACATGTACTGCTCCTGAGTGGTACGACAACCTTGTCTTAGAGGTCATGTTGTTGGACAACGATGAACCTACGAGCTATGGAGAAGCGATGATGGGCCCAGATTCTGAGAAATGGTTAGAGGACATGAAATCCGAGATAGGATCCATGTATGAAAGCCGAGTATAGACTTTGGTAGACTTGATCGTTGGATGGCAGGTCGTTGAGTACAAATGGATCTTTAAAATGAAGACAGACGCAGATGGTAAATGTCACCATTTGTAAAGCTCGACTTGTTGCAAAGATGTTTGTGACAAGTTCAAGGAGTTGACTGCGATGAGACTTCCTCACTCGTAGTGATGCTAAAGTCTGTTGGAAATATTTTAGCATGTGCTGCATTTTTCAATTATGAAATCTGGCAGATGGATGACAAAACGGCATTTCCTTAAATGTTTACTTAAGGAAAGGTTGTATGTGATACAACCAGAAGGTTTTGTCAGTCCTAAGGATGCTAAAAGGTGTGCGAGCTCCAGCAATCCTTCTGTTGTCTGGAGCAAGCTTCTCGGAGTTGGAATATACGCTTTGATGAAGTGATCAAAGTTTTGTAGTTTATACAAAGTTTAAGAGAAACTTGTATTTATAATAAAGTGAGTGGGAGCACTATCGAGTTTCTGGTAAGCATATGTGTTGACATATTGTTGATCGGAAATGATGTAGAATTTCTGGAAAGCATAAACGGTTGTTTGAGAAGTGATTTTCAAAGTAAGACCTGGATGAAACTATCTAATTGTTGAGCATCAAGATCTATAGAGATAGATCAAAGATGCTTGATGAGACTTTCAATGAGTACATACCTTGACAAAGTTTTTGAAAGAGTTCAAAATGGATTAGTCAGAGAAAGATTTCTTGCCTGATTTGTATGGTGTGAAGTTGAGTGAGACTCAAAGCTCGACAATGGCAGAAGAAAGAGAAAGGACGAACGACGTCCCCTATGCCTTAGCCATAGGCTCTGTATAGTATGCCATGTTGTGTACCGCACCTGTGCGTGCCTTGCCATGAGTCCTTCAAGGGGTACAAGAGTGATCCAGGAGTGGATCGCTGGACAACGGTCAAGATTATCCTTAGTTGCTAAAAGACTAAGGAGATGTTTCTCGATTATGGAGGTGCTAAAGAGTTCGTCGTAAAGAGTTACGTCGATGCAAGCTTTCACACCGATCCGGATGACTCGTTGTAGCAGTCTGGATGCGTATAGTGGAGCAGCCATTTGGAATAGTACCAAGTGGAGTGTGGTAGCAGTGTTTGCAGTTTGACATAGAGATTTGCAAAGTACACACGGATATGAATGTCGCGGACCCGTTGACTATAAGACCTCTCTCACATGCAAATCATGATCGATCCCCAGAACTCATTGGGTGTTAGATTCATAACAATGCGAATCACATAGTGATGTGAACTAGATTATTGACTCTAGTGCAAGTGGGAGACTGTTGGAAATATGCCCTAGAGGCAATAATAAATTAGTTATTATCATATTTCCTTTTTCATGATAATCTTTTATTATCCATGCTATAATTGTATTGAATGGAAACACATTGCATGTGTGGATGAATAGACAAACACTATGTCCCTAGTATGCCTCTAGTGAACTAGCTCGTTGATCAAAGATGGTTAAGGTTTCCTAGTCATTGGCATGTGATGTCATTTGATAACGGGATCACGTCATTAGGAGAATGATGTGATGGACAAGACCCAAACTACAAACGTAGCATATGATCGTGTCAGTTTATTGCTACTGTTTTCTGCATGTCAAGTATGTGTTCCTATAACCATGAGATCGTGCAACTCACAAACATCGTAGGAGTGCCTTGTGTGTATCAAACGTCGCAACGTAACTGGGTGACTATAAAGGTGCTCTACAAGTATCTCCGAGGGTGTCTGTTGAGTTAGCATGGATCAAGACTGGGATTTGTTACTCCGTGTGACGGAGATGTATCTCAGGGCCCACTCGGTAATACAACATCACAACAAGCCTTGCAAGCAATGTGACTAAGTGTTAGTTGCGGGATCTTGTATTATGGAACGAGTAAAGAGACTTGCTGGTAACGAGATTGAACTAGGTATGGAGATGCCGACGATCGAATCTCGGGCAAGTAACATACCGAAGAACAAAGGGAACATCGTACGGGATTAATTGAATCCTTGACATAGAGGTTCCTTCGATAAATATCTTCGTAGAATATGTAGGAACCAATGTGGACGTCCAGGTCCCGCCATTGGTTATTGACCGTAGAGGTGTCTCGGTCATGTCTACATAGTTCTCGAACCCGCAGGGTCTGCACATTTAAGGTTCGGTGACGTTTTGGTAGTGTAGAGTTATGTATGGTGGTGACCGAAGGTTGTTCGGAGTCCCGGATGATATCCCGGATGTCACGAGGAGCTCCAGAATGGTTCGGAGGTAAATATTCATATATAGGAAGTCCCAGTTTGGTCGCCGGAAAAGTTCCGGGCTCATCGGTAGTGTACCGGGAGTGCTGGTAGTGTACCGGGAGACCTCCGGGAGGGGTATTTCGACCCCAGAGGGTCCATGGGCTGTGGAGAGTGATAACCAGCCCTTATTGGTCTGGATGAATAGCCACAATAAGGCCCATGGCGCAGGAGACAAAAGTCCTAAAGGAAAAGGTGGAAAGAAGGCTAAAAAGGAAGAGTCCTACTCCTACTAGGAGTGGAGGAGGAGTAGGACTCCTCCCCCTCTAGTTCGGCCGACTCCTATAGGAGTTTTTCCCTGCGCCAGCCCTCCTCCTCCTCTCCTCCTATATATACTGGTGGAATAGAAGGGTTTTGCACAGATTTTACGGCCACGTGCTACCCGTTTCACCGGTGCTCCTCTAGATCGTTTTCCGCAGCGCTTAGGCGAAACCCTGCCGGAATTACTCCACCACCATCACCGGAGCGCCGTCACGCTGCCAGTGAACTCTCTCTCCTATCCACCTCCTCTTGCTGGATCAAGACGGTGGAGATCGTCATCAAGCTGCACGTGTGCTGAACGCGGAGGTGCCGTCCGTTCGGTACTAGATCGGAAGGACCCTGATCAAGGCCACGAGACGGATCGTGATTTGTTCGCGGGATGGATCGTGACGTGATCGCGAGACGGATCGTGATGAGATCGCGGGACAAATCGTGATGTGTTCACGGGATGGATAGTGATGAGATCACGGGACGGATCGTGATGAGATCGCGGGACGCTCGGTGATTTGGACCGTGAAGATGTTAGACTACACCAACCGCGTTTTTAACGCTTCCCGCTTAGCAATCTACATGGGTATGTAGATTCACTCTCCCTATCGTAGATGCTCATCACCATGGATAGGTTTGCGTGTGCGTAGGAAATTTTTTGTTTCCCATGCAACGTTCCCCAACAGCATCAACCATAATAAGCAATTAACACTACTAGCGACCTTACAAGTACCAATCAGAGTTGCGAGACGGAGATTGAGTATGGGAGATGAACTAGGGTTTGTAGATGAGATGGTGCTAGTGAAGATGTTGATGGAGATGAGTCCCCTCCGATGAGAGGAGTGTTGGTGATGACGATGGTGACGATTTCCCCCTCCAAGAGGAAAGTTTCCCCGACAAAACAGCCCTGCCGGAGCTCTAGATTGGTTCTGCTCAAGTTCCGTCTCGTGGTAGCGGCGTCTCCTCCCGAATACTCTGTTCTGATTTTTTCTCATACGGAACCCTCCATATAGGAGAAGATGGGTCAAGCAGAGCTACAAGGAGCCCACAAGCCCAGGAGGCGCGGCCGAGGGGGGTGGCCGCGCTTGGCAGGCTCGTGACCACCTGGCTGCCCCCCTCTGCTATTTCTCTGGCCCAGTATTTTTTATATATTCCAAAATAATTCCACGGTTATTTTCACGGCTTTTGGAGTTGTGCAGAATTAACATCTCAAACTTGCTCCTTTTCTAGCCTAGAATTCCAGCTGCCGGCATTCTCCCTCTTCATGTAAACCTTGTAAAATAAGAGAGAAAAGCATAAGTATTGCACCATAATGTGTTATAACAACTCAAGATGCGATAAATATCAATATAAAAGCATGGTGCAAATGGACGTAGCAGGGCCGTTGCCCTGGCGTGCTGCGGACGTCGAGGCGCATCGACTGGCACGAGGGGCAGGCCCGAGGTGGTCGGGTATGGGAAAGAGAGGGAGGTCAACCCTTTGGAGCACGGCGGCGTGCTCCAGAGCGCGACTTTGGCCGGCATGATGAGCGTCTGACGCGCTCTGGCATGCCCACTGGTGCCCAAAAGCTGCAGGAGGGAGAAAACAATGGGAAAAGCACCTTGGATGCTCTTGGTGCTGGCCAGGAGAGAGGAGAAGCTAAGAGAGAGGGAGAAAGGGGCTGTCCAGGGGGTGCAAATGGGGTTTTCACCCTCTCAATCATGGAGCTAGCCGTTGGGATTTCTACTGGAGGTGCTGGGGGTCTAGGTGGAGCTGTGGTAAAAAGGAGGAGGCAAGGGTAAAAGTTTAAAAGGTGAAAATGCCATTTTTACAAGTCAGCCTGAAAGTATTTGATGGCATTATGGACAAGATAATGGACTTAGATTGCCATGAGGTTTGACAGGGTTAAGGGGTGATGGAAAACAAGCATGATCACCAAATATGAGCTTAAGAGGAGAAAGTTCACAATGGGACTTAGAGAAATCTTCGAAAATGGCAGAATCAGATTTCTATAGATCCAATGATGTTAGGCTCCAACCCTTGATTCACCACTTAGTGTATCATCACTATTTGGTCATTAGAGCATGCTCACAAAGTTTGAGGCCAAGGGAGGATACTTCACTATGTAAAGTTGCTCAAATTTGATTATGGATAAGAATGGTTTTGGGTTGGTTTGATGAAGCAAACCAACTTAGATTGAGATGAAACTCTACAAGATCCTCACCTATGATATTGTTGACTTACTAGAATTTTCCTGGAATTTATTGAGAATATTTCTTATAGAAACATCCCAAAAGTTTGATCTGAACAGAAAGGGTTTTGAGGGGTTTTGCCCATGTTATGATCAAGCCCTTGGGTTTAAACTCTCAGGTATTGAAAATATATGTCCACTGAGTTTCTCTAAATTTTCTCAAATATTTTCAAAGCACTTAAATAATTTTTCCTTAGGAAAAGCCATTTCTAGTCTTAAGAAAAAGCCTTTAAATAAAATATGAAAATAATCTTTAAAAATAATATTTGGTGGTTTTGAGAAGTCATATATATAGTAGTTTTCAAATAAAGCATTTGGGAATAAGGGATCCACCCAAATTGAGGACTTGTAGTACAAACCTCAATTCAGGGGGTTTGGCAAACTTAAATTGAATAAATCCTTTTAGGTAAAAATAAATTTTGATAAAAATAGTTTTGAGTACCATTCACATGGCATGACCATTGGGCAAGAAGTTTGGGTCAAAGAAGATGAGGGTGGAGAGGAGTAGAACCTAAGAGTGCCAAACATGATCATCAAGCAATCAAACAAGCATTCATTTCAAACAAGAATGCACTCAAAAAGTTTTAGTTGGTTCCAAATTTTATAAACCCACTCATGACAAAGTGCTACAAACACAGGGTGTGACACAACAATTGCGACTCTGTCTACAGCAAATGCAGCTGCGAGGATGAGGAGGAGCAGAGCTAGGATGAGGAGGAGCAGAGCGAGGATGATGAGGAGCAGAGCGGAGATGAGGAGGTGGCTGGCGATGACCACGCGATGGTGGTGTCTGACGATAGCCTCACGATGGTGGTGCCTGAGGATGGCCTCAAGATGGTGGTGGTGCCTGAGGATGACCTAGCGGTGGTGGTGCCTGACAATGGCCTCGAGACAGTGGCGATGGCCTCGCGATGGCGCTAGCGATCCCATCGGTGGGTGATAGGACCATGCCAATTGTGGTAGAGGATTACATCCCACGGCCTGGCCGCCGCGGGCCACTTCATCCAATTTGCCACTCTAGGCGCATCAAGATGATGAAGGAGAAAAATCAGAATGAGGAGTGAAGATCTTAAGAAAATAAGTCAATGTTAAGTATGGCAGGTCATGTAAATCTGAACATGTCAATGTTAAGTATGTGGTCATGTTAATCTGTCCATTACCTTCCAAGCTTAGTTTGGTAATTTATGGGAATCAAAATTTTGTGCATGCTCATGGATGCTCATGGATGAAAGATAAAATTGTGTGTTTTTGTTCTTGCTCATGGATGCTCATTCGTTGAATAGTTTGTGATAATATGCCCAAATTTGGCACATGCCTCCATCTTTGTGATGGCAAACAGTGTTGCCAAAGAAAGGTTCCGGCTTGTTTCACAAAAAAAAACATTTTTCATTTTCGAATGCCAAAAACACATGCTTTTCATGAAGCGGCTACAAAGAGGGACATTCCAAACGGCGCCATTCCATGTCTATCTCAAAGTAGACCCTATTCTACGGACGGTTGCCAAAAATCATGCATTTCCGACCCTCGTAGCTACTCCCGGCCATTCAGACAACCATCGGTCGATTTTGTTGGAACCGGCTGGAATTTGAACTACGGGTCCTCCATAGCTTGCCCGTTATTTTTGCTAAAAATCATTTTTAGCTTCACAGGTAGGCATTTCATCATAGAATCACCAACAGATATGCATGATCAAACCCCTAGCCATGGACGACCGATGCGACAAGTTAGACCGGTTTTTTGAAAACACCGTAAAAAAATAAAAAAATGGGAGACCTCGGCGTCACATCATCAAATGTGGCCTACCAACTAGTAAAAATATTAAACTTGGAATACCAATGTTTTCTTGAAAAAGTATTCTCAAAAACGACCTACCATGAACGAAGATTCATGGCTTTCAAGGCAAACGAGCAATGATATGGCCACATTCGTTGAATAGTTTGTGATAATATACCCAAATTTGGCACATGCCTACATCTTGTGATGGCAAACAGTGTTGCCAAAGAGAGGTTCCAGCTTGTTTCACAAAAAAAGCCATTTTTCATTTTTTGAATGCCGAAAACACATGTTTTTCATGAAGCGGCTACAAAGAGGGACATTCCAAATGGCGCCATTCCATGTCTATCTTAAATTAGACCCTATTCTACGGACGGTTGCCAAAAATCATGCATTTCCGACCCTTGTAGCTACTCCCGACCATTCAGACAACCATCGGCCGATTCTGCTGGACCCGGCTGGAATTTGAACTACGGGTCCTCCATAGCTTGCCCGTTATTTTTGCCAAAAATCATTTTTAGCTTCACAGGTAGGCATTTCATCATAGATTCGCCAACATATATGCATGATCAAACCCCTAGCCACGGACGGCCGACGCAACAATTTAGACCGGTTTTTGAAAACACCGTAAAAAATTCAAAAAAAATGGGAGACCTCCGCGTCACATCATCAAATGTGGCCTACCAACTAGTAAAAATACTAAACTTGGAATACTGATGTTTTCTTGAGCTATTTGGTATGATTTTAACCATTATTTGCACAAAGTTTACAAAAAAACCTAAAATTTCCTGCCTCAAAACCCAAAAGAATTTCCCTCCCACCCCAAAATTTTCCCTCCACTCTCCCAAAATTTCCCTCCCTCTCCCAAATTTCCCTCTAAAACCTCTCCCACTAACAAGAGGGACGCACCACCCCCTCTCCCACTAACCCACGGGATCCCCTCTCCTCCCTCCCAAAATTTCCCCATTCCGCTACCCTCTCCTCCTTTCCACGATCGCGTCGCCCCGCCGCCGCTCCGCCGCCCCTCCCCTGCTCCATGCCGCCCCGTCCCTCCCCTACTCTTCGCCGCACCGCCACTCCTCCCCTCTCCCCGATGACGGCACCATCGACGACATCGCCCACCTCATAACCCTAGGCCACCACGACGGCGGCCACATCGACGACGACAACGACGGCGGCCACATCTACCGCTACATTGCCTACCACGTACTTCTCCCCTCGCTCCATCTCCCCTCGATCTTCTAGGGTTAGGGTAGATTTTCTAGGGTTCAGTAGATCCCCGTCATGGGTTCTTCTATGGTTCATGGGGATGGATCGATGGGGATAGGGATGGTTCGGTAGATCCATGGGGTTAGGGTTAGGGTTCATCTGGTACACGTTGCTCTCTAGTTCATGGGGTTCTGGATGAGGATGGATCTCCTGTTTTTCTTGTTCATGGGCAAGGATTGATGGTGATTCTTGTTCAGGCTGGATCTCCTGGTTTCGTGTATTTATGTAGCATGGCTAAACTATTGATGGGGTTAGGGTTCTTGTTGTACGCCATGGGTTAGGGTTCATGTTGTTGCTGCTCATGTTGTAGATAGAGTAGAAGTTGTTGCTCATGTTGTAGATGGAGTAGAAGTTGTTGTGGCTGCTCATGTTGTTATTGCCTACTAAAATCTGTTAATGCCTTGTTACTTTACTACAAGAAGTTGTTGTAGCTGCTCATCTTATCTAATACAAGCCTGCTATGCTCATATTTGCCATGAACAACTCCTGTTGCATGTAGTTTGCTAGCTCTAAACATTGCATCATGAATCTGTTTTCTGCCATGAACTGTGTTTTTCACTAAGTCTGGAAATCTGTATCACTTGTCAGTTAGCCATCCTGTTTTCCTAATGCTATAAGAAGTTTTAGAAATAGTTCAGTAAGCCTATTTTGTACTCAATGTTATCAACTATCATTCCATTTCATTTGTTTCCTTGTTTGAGTTCTTCATCATAATTAAATGTTGAATATAAATTGCCATGTTGATGTACTGAAGATATTAAGAGATGCTTCATATCTTTCCAGTGTACATGCATGCTTGTTTAGTGCACTTACATGTTTGCTTAATTAATAACACTACATCACTACATTGTTGATCCATCAAGTTTGCTTCACATGTATTCCATGTATGTGCATGCTGGTCCAAATGCTTTCCTTTATTGATACAAGTGCATCATTTTACTTTATCCTTGTTGTATCTGATTGTTGTTTATTCTTTTTTGCAAGCACCACCTCAAGATCATCCATGGCAAGGATAACAAGGTCAAGTAATTGGCCAACCGTTGGTATGCAGCTTGCTCCTTGTGGTTATACTGTCAGTTTTATAAAATATGTGTCTTAATATGATAAGTGAAATGTATTGTTGCAATCTGAATAAGCTTTCTTAATTGTGCAACTAGGATTAAATGTTTGTTGTCTTAATTGTGAATAATCTGAATAAGTTGTCTTAATTGTGCAACTAGGATTAAATGTTTGCTGTCTTAATTGTGAATAATCTGAATAAGCTGTCTTAATTGTGAAACTAGGATTAAATGTTTGTTGTCTTAATTGTGAATAATCTGAATAAGCTGTCTTAATTGTGCAACTAGGATTAAATGGTTGATGTCTTGATTGTGAATAATATGAATAAGTTGTCTTAGTTGTGAATAAGATGTCTTAAATGTTTGATGTTAGTCTTCCGTACCCAAATAACTAGGATTAAATGATAATAAAATCTTATAAGATATGTTTGGCTGTCTGTCCATGCATTCCAACCATTCACCTAATAACTATGTTTCCTTTATCATGCAAAGAGGATCTTCTCACCGAGTACGAGAAGGTTAGGGCCACAAATATCATGAGGAACAATCGGATGTTCCAGTCTCTTGGCATCGGTGCAATAGCGTTGATGATTAGGAATTCGAATGTTGTACAATAAGGTAGAACTGAACAGGTTAAAGAATGTACTGGAGTTATCAATGATGACCCAAAGTAAAATCCTAAGGAGGATGGAGTTATTGATGGGGAGGAAGTGGACGATGTTGTAGTGCAGAAGACTGTTAAGGTGCAAACTTTGTCTTGCTTGGAGGGTTGTGGTTCTTGTATGCTCTGTGTTTCCTTGTGCTCACATATCACTACTAGGAAAAGGCATTCTAGTGGCGCACCACTTTTGCCTACTAATGGCGCACTGGTGGTGCGCCACTAGCACCACGCCATTAGAATTAAATTCTAGTGGCGCACAGAATCTGCTGTACTAATGGCGCACCGTGCCGCGCGCCATTAGTATAGCCGACGGTGCGCCATTAGAATGCCTCCCAGGGGGCCATATGTACCCGTGTGCTTTGGCATACTAATGGCGCACTGGTGAGTGATGCGCCATTAGTGTCATTTTTACAGTGCGCCATTAGTGTGTTGGGTGGTGCGCCACTAGTATAAATATTAGGAATTTTTTTTCTGATATTTTCACAGGTTACAAAATATATTATTGGACAAAATTTAGACAACACCACACAGCAACAGCAGATTCATCGAATACAATAGAAGATTAGTCTCCGAATACAAATCATCATATTAGTCTCCGAATTCAAAAGACCGAACAAAGATAGAACACTACAAGTCTCAAGACCGCGAGTAGCGAGTTTGTCTTCACATTACAAGTCGATATCGATCATCTAAACTACCATCACATAGAAGAGAGTTGCGGTCATCACGATGAGCATAATCCCGATGAAACTGGTCTTCATCCGGTTCCTCCAATGCTCCCTCCTCTCTCCCGCTAGATAACGCGTGTATGTAGATTCCGCCTCCGCCCTAGTGGTGTACCCTTTGTAACTGTTACCGCTGAAATGGTGAACCTGTCTCCGACACTCCTCCCAGTCGTCGTAGACTCCGGGAACCTTACCCTTGTACACGACATAAGACGACATCTCTATGCACTAGCCAAACAAAACGTTAGTAGAAATTCACGGACAATACAAAAGCAATATATAAGTATGCAACAAAAGGATCGGAAGAGAAAAGCAAGACATCAATAGCATCGGTTACATCTAAGTTGAACGACTGTCCAAACCAAAGAGACATACAAGTTCATTAAAGTTTAATTACAACATGAGCCAATCGATGTTTCAGAACTACACATAGCATCACTACTTTGGACTCGACTCAAGGGACCGGAGCGTGGATGAAGCCGCCGTCTCTCATGATGGTCATGAAATCGCGGGCGTTGTCAGCCTGCATTTGTAGCGTTGTGTCTATGTCACTGTTGGACGGTTGATTTTTGAGGTTGAACTGCCCCGAGGTACGAAGGACATCTTGATGGATGATTTCCACAAACTCCGACTGGATACGAAAGAATTCTTGTCTGATGTCCGCGTCCTGGATTGCCGACAAGTTCTCGGCCCTATCTTTGAGATTTTTTGGTAGCAGAAGGTGATTATGGTCCCGTACGATCGCCCGCATGTGATGGAGGGCGTAGTAGGCATCCTTCTGACTGCCCGGCGGCTGCTTGACGCAGCAGAATGTCGTATTGTGCGCGAACACGTGCTTGCCGTACTTACGAACTGCCTTGGTGAAGGTGCCTCCAGATTTGGCGTAGTCGGGGAGAACATCATCAAGAACTTTCTTGACATTTTTGTAGTCTTTCTTCGACTGACGGTCCGAGTCGAAATACGTGGCCATGGAATATTTCGGGCTCAAGAGGATGAGTGTGCAATGTGTGTCACTGCACAAAACACGGAATGTTAAAAAAAAGATCGAAATCTAAGAAATCATATGTTACGGGGCGGTTGAGGGGACGACTTACTCGGGAAAGTAAGGCACGAGGAAGTTATCCTTATCTGGGTTTGCCAGAATGACGCCCTCGAGGTAAGAACTCGCGACTTGCCGGTCCCCAGCGCTGCCCAAGATCTTGGCACGCATGTAGAAGGGGTCGACTATCACGATGCCCGGGGTCTTGTCTCTAATGATCCGCATCTCCATACTCAGCGAAAATAGCCGAACGAAGGTGTAGTGTAGCGGATGAAGGTTAAACATAGCGAAGATGTCATCAAACTGCAGGACGATCGTACCTCCGACGGATTTATCCACAAAGCCCTTGCCCTCTGGCACCTTGGCCACGAAAACCGGGTATGCCACGTCATTCTCTCTGAGACGCCGCTTCTCCAAAGAAAGAACACTGTCATGGAGACTCCGCATAGCACCGGTTGCAGCATTGAGCATATTAGGTGGTAGCATCGGCCTACCCGCCACATGCACCCTTCTCGAGATATCCTTAGGTGAAGGTGGCCCGTCCTGAGCACGGATCGTACTCGGTGCCGGCTGGCTCGCACCCTTGTTGCTCTTTCTTTTCCGTCCCTTCTTCTTCTGCTGTAATGGGACCGAGTTCTGCTCACAGACCGCCTTCTTGAGTGTGTTGGGGCTGATAATATTTCGCACCTCGGCTATCTGAGGCTCGGTGAAGTCGGCAGCTGGAGGTGTCTCCTGAGAACTGAACGCCAGATGACGCCTGTTGCAATTGGGTTTCTCCGCGGTACCAGCTAGATCGCGATCGTCTTTTGTAGGGTTGGGTTCTTGAGAAGGAGGCCCCAAGAATTCTTCATCGTACCCATGTTCGACAAAGTACTTATCGACGTTGGTAAATGTACCGTCGTCGTTGTCATCGTCGTCCGGATTCTGTGCCATATGCATGTTCGGATCCTGTGCCATAGGGATGTCCAGCATGTCCGGTAGCGTTGCGGCGGTCTTGTCATGGCTTGGCGCCGGCACGACTGGCGGTGTTGTCTTTGGGGTGGTGTCCCCCGCCCCCAAACGAATCTGGCTCTTTGGCCAAAGCAGGGGCCAGCTTAGGCAGGCGCTGAGGGTCATCAAATCATCTTCGTCGGCCCCGGCGGGTCGAATCGGAGGTAACAACTCGTCGCAGCCTGGCAGCACCCGAACCAGTTGTACCCTATACACGGTGGGTGGCATCGGATTACCGTGGAACACGGGGTTGCCCGGTTGAACGATTTTGCCCTTGGCGACATCGAGCAACTCATCGTTCACGAAGTGCAGGAGAGTGCACGGAACGTCGGCGGCGCCCTGCGAAAACATGTAGGGCGTCAGGGATGCCCAGTCAAAGGCAAGGAGATGAAGTCCTCGGCCGAGAGGCTTAATTAGTTACCGTGATGATGGCATCGAGCTCAGCTAATGTCGAGGCACCGCCAACGGCGGGTGTGCAATTGACGGAGGGGCCGCTTGCTGCCGAGGTGCCGGCCGGCGTACACCCGGGTGCATTAAGCTCCAATGCCTGTGCCGGTGTCGGAGACACCAATACCGCCGCCGCCGGAGACACCAATGGCGCCGCCGCCGGAGACACCAATGGCGCCGCCGCCGGAGACACCAATGGCACCGCCTGCGCGTTGTGCGAGTTGCTGGCCGTGAAGCTGGGAATCGGGAGCGGCCCCTGTTGGCCGCTCGCAATCCACCCCCGCAGCCCCTCAACCAAGGTAGGCATAATGGCGGTGATCGTTGCTCCCAGTTGGTCTCGCACTTGCTCTGAGACTATCTCCGGAATCCGCGCCACTTGTGCCTTGAGTTCTTGAACCTCGCGCGACTGGCTTTCCGAGCTGGTCTTTCTCTCCTTTCGCCCACCAGAGTTATAGTATGACGACCATTTTGTGGACAAGCCTTTGCCAGCCACACGACCAGCTGACGACGGCTTAGTGAGATTATCCTTGTTTTTCATTACGTTCAATGCCTTATTTAGAGTGTTGTCCCAAGGGGTGCTCTGAGATGACCCCGCGCTACTGCTTTCAGTCTCCTTCGCCAAAACAAGCTCAAGCGCCCTGGTCTTCGGATCTGTGGTAAGCTCCTTTGTTACCGGGTCCTCCTTGTACCGGGCTCTGACATAGTTCCTGGTCTGCTTGTCACTGTATTTCTCGAAGCGGGGCGGTAGGCCTTGCTCGGCACGCTCCGCGTCCTCCTTGTCCCATATAGGCTCCACCACTCTGTAACCGCCGGGACCGAGTTTTTGTTCCCCTAAGTTCAACTCCCGCATTTCTTTCCCCCACTGACTTGATTCGGAGGTTGCGCTACTCTCGCACTTGATCTTGAACTCCTTGTAGTCATCTTTGCTGATTGAAGGATTTTTCGCCTTGATCTTCTCATAACTATCACCTTTGTCAATCATTCTCTTCACCGCGCTTCTCCAAGTAGACAGGGCCTTGCTCATCCTCGTGAGGGCTGCACTATTCACTTTATTCCCTGAGAGATGTGTGTTTTCAAATTCAGCGGGGAACTTGTATCATTCGTGCATCTTCGTGAAGAGGAGGTTGCGCAAATTCCCTCGGTCCTTATGCCTTAGGTTCTCGGTGTTGATCGAGACGGTGCTCCGGAGAATGCACCCGAGCTGAACCGAGTACCCCTTGACTATATGTTTGGGCTCCGTTGGATGCCCGTCAGAGTCCACTTGAGTAAATTCCTCCTTGACGGTGCGGAGCGCATTCGGGCGCCGGTCCTTCCATTGCCTCTTCGGTTGGCTGCCATCTGTGCGTGCGTTGCCATCATCAGTGGTGGCATCCTCGGCGGCACCATCAGTGGTGGCATCCTCGGCGACACCATCAGTGGTGTCATCCCCGACGCCACTGTGGGTTGTGTAGTCAGGATCGGTGTCTTCCGCGGCGTCCTCGTAGAGGTGAGGTTGTTCCTCCATGTCCTGGGACAGCTCCCACAATTGCTTGCCGCCGGAACCGCCGGCCTCATCGTTGTGAGCCATGTTTCGCTCTAAATAGGAAAAAAAATTGGTCAAAAAGTTGGTTATTGTCAAGGAACAAGATCATGGTCTCATCATTTAGGGTTTGTCGACACCGAGGCATCCTAAAAGCTAAGGTTTTATCATTTAGGGTTTGTCGATGCCGAGGCCCATGCATAACACAAGAGGTAGTTGATCCTACTTAATTAAGTACTAAGATACCCCGGCCCATGCATTAGTAGCAAGTACCCCATATGTCCGATTTTTAGCAAAGTCATGCTAAAATTCACGGAAAATTTCAGCATGACCTTTGCTGAAAATAGGACATATGGAGTACCCAAATTTGCCGGAACGGAAGTTAATCGACATTCTGGCAAACTCAAGGGCCTCTCAGGGTACCTCCAAAATCATCACGAAACGATGGTCGGAGACAAAACCCAGCAAACTAGCACCACAATGTGCCTCTACTTTCATATGGATGAAAAGGCCAAAGATGTGCCTCTACTTTCATTGAGATGGACCACATCACTGAAGCAAGTTTACTATAGAGACATGATAGAATAAGCATGCAATACAAAACTGAATGTTAAAGAGAAACTTATAGCAAACAGTTATAGCCGTACGCTAATAGCTCTTTCTAATATTCGTAATCTAGCATGATCCGTTCAAGAGAAAATGTGCTAGCATAATTCCCTAGAAAAAGCGCTAGCATTGCTTTTTTAATCTTTTCCTCATTCAGTTAACACCATCTGACCTTTTCGATGTCCTATAGTAAACCTTCACTAGATATTCAAGAGTTAACACCATCTTGCTTAGCATGCTAATATACATTATCATTCCCCTTGTTTGAGTGTGTGTTACATGCAACCTTAAATTGTTTGTCAAACTGCAATCATGCCCTGAGGGAAATATGGTATTATCTGAGAAAATCATTGGCTTCTATTTGAATCCTTTGCTTTCACTTGTGAAAGGTAGGACCTAATGATATGCACTCTCTTGTATATTGCTTTTTTTTCCTAGAAAAAACAAATCAATCAATAAGATTAATGGAAGGACTGCAAGTTTTGACTTTGCTACAGGCAGGAGGAATACAATCCTCTCTTTTGCCACCAGCAGAGCCCCACCCAAGATATATGTACATACCCAGCTATCATCAGTAACTTAAAGAAAACAGTTGGATATTCTTGGAGTTTCTTTGTTGAATCTCAACATCAACAAACTAATCGGGACTTCTTTTTATACAGAAGATGGACCGATCGATTTGCCCAAGTTCTGGTCGCCGCTTATGCATTGGGAAATTAACGGTTCAGTTTATGGTCTGCCTCAGAATTACTTTGATGGTTGCAATATACGTCTTTGATCCATCCTTGGTACTCATATCAAGGAGGAATGCAGGTCATGAATACAGGAGCGAAGAATCTCAGGATCAGATCAATTTGCCTATGTTGCTCTGAGAGAGGAGGGAGGGAGGAGAGAGGAGAGAGGAAGAGAGGAGGGAGGAGAGAGGAGGAGAGGAGAGAGGAAGAGAGGAGGGAGGAGAGAGGAGGAGAGGAGAGAGGAGAGAGGAGGGAGGAAGGAGGCTGTCCCGTACCTTGCAGCGAACAGGATGGCGGCGATGGTGACCAGGGAGGAGGAGGCGACCAGGGTGGCGGCGATGGCGAACTGGCGGCGATGGCGACCGGAGACGGGAGAGGAGGTGGATCTGGCGAGAGGGAGGGACGAAGGGGTCGGGGGCCGGGAGTTACTAAATATTTCTAATGGCGCACCCCTGAGCGGTGCGCCATTAGAATGTTTTTTTCACATTCTAATGGCGCACCGCCGAGCGGTGCGCCATTAGAATGCTATTTTATGAATATGAAAACAGTGATAATTTTTTTATAAATATGAATATGAAAAACATTAATTCTTTTATAAAAATAGTAATTTGAAAATGGGGGTGCTCGGCGGCGGTGGAGCGGGGAGGGTGCGGGGGGCCGGTGCTCGGCGACGGTGGGTCGTCGGCGGCGGTGGAGCGGGCCGGGGAGGGTGCGGTGGGTCGTCGCCGGCGGTGGAGCTAGCGGGGGAGGGTGCGGGGGGTGTTCGGCGGCGGTGGAGCGGGCCGGGGAGGGTGCGGTGGGTCGTCTCGGCGGCGGTGGAGCTAGCGGGGGAGGGTGCGGCTGGGGGGATCGAGATCGAGATGGAGGGGGATAGCAATCGAGATGGAGGGGGATAGGGATCAAAATTGAAAAAATATTCATGAATTCAAAAGTGCCCATGAAATTTAAAAATATTCATGATCGAGTTCAAAAAGTGCCCATGTAATACAATCGAGAAATGAAGAGTACGATTTAAATACAATCGATCTTACCTAGCTATCTGTTCACAATCTTCTTGCCCTTCTTTTTCGCAAACGGAGTTCTTCTGTGGAACGGGCGTCCTTTAGGTAGGGTGGTCCTGCTTCTTCTTGTGGTGTATGCTGCTACTTCATTGTCGTCATCATGTTCCATCTTCGGGTCGCCGTACTTGTCGAAGTCTTGCTCATTGGCGACTCCATCCATTCCGATGATCTTCCTTTTGCCTCTCCTCACGACAACACGACTAGGCTTTGACGGGTCAGTAATGAAGAAGCATTGGTCCACTTGGGAAGCCAGTACCCATGGCTCATTTTTCGCGGTGACGTTTGCGCCCGCGGTCTTGGATTTGGCTTCGGGTATAACCATGGTGGTGAAATATCGGTCTTCTTTTAGGACGCTCTTGGCCCATCTTACACGGAACATCGGGACCTTCTCTCCAGCATAGATCAGCTCCCAGATCTCCTCGATCCTTCTGTAGTATCTCTCCTTGTCGTTACCGATGTAGGATTCCATCGTTACCCCGGAGTTCTGATAACCATTGCTCTTCATGTCCTTGTCCTCGGTGTAGAATGTGTAGCCGTTGATATCGTACGCCTCATAGGTCATCAGGTTGTGCTCAGCGCCCTGTGACAAGGCGAATATGAGTTGTTCTTCCGCGGAAGAATCCTCATGTAAAGGGCACGACAGAAGCTTCTGCTTGAACCAACGCGTGAAACATGAGTTGTGCTCTTTGATTATATCTCCGTCCGTCCTCTGTTGGCCTCGGTCATTGTACGTCTTCTCAATAAAGGTTTTGTGCTCTACCACCCAAGGATCGACCACGTCTATGTGTTGTAGCGCGACTAGGTTTGCTCTTTCAAAGTCGGCGAGTCGACCCTCGAAGTCGACATGCATTTCGCGGTGCCCCTCACGGTGACCCCATCCAGCGAAGCCTGCTGACGGGCAGACCAACGGGGTTCTCGATGCCTAGATAATTCGTGCAGTAGGAGATGCACTCTTCGGTCAGAAAGCCCTTGGCTATGCTTCCCTCTAGACGTGACATGTTGCGAACATATCCTTTGATGACACCATTCATCCTTTCGAACGGCATCATGCTGTGCAGGAACGTCGGCCCGAGTTGGATGATATCCTCCACGATATGGACCAGCAGATGCACCATAACGTCAAAGAATGCGGGCGGGAAGTACATCTCAAGCTTGCATAGTATCACCACTATCTCTTCCTATAGCCTTCTGAGTTGCCTCACGCCAACCGACTTCCGAGAGATGACGTCGAAAAAGTTGCATAGGCCAAATAGCATTTCATGGACGTGCGCGTCCATGATCCCACAAATTGCAACTGGAAGTATCTACATCATCAGCATGTGACAGTCGTGAGACTTCATCCCGCTGAACTTCTGCTTCGCTGGGTCTAGGTATCTGCTTATCTTCCCCGCGTAACCGTAAGGAAGTTTTACTCCTACGAGGCAGGAGAAAAACTGCTAGATCTCCTCCTGACTTAGAGTGAAGCATGCGGGAGGGTAGTCATTTCCGGTCTTCTTGGCCGTTTTGCCTTTGTGACGACTTTCTGTGTCCTGCTTCGCCTCATCATCATCATCATTAGCGTGAAGCTCCTCCCTGATGCCCATTGATTTCAAGTCTGTCCTTGCTTTCGGCCCATCTTTGGTCCTCTCTGGCATGTTGAGCAGGGTACCAAGCAGACTCTCGCACACGTTCTTCGTGATATGCATGACATCAAGGCTGTGAGGCACACGGTGGATCTTCCAGTACGGCAAGTCCCAGAAAACAGACCTTGTTTTCCATACCTTCAGCAGCGGCTCTGGCGCCTTTCGCTTCTTTCCCGGCTCTGGCGCCTTTTGCTTCTTTCCCGACAGTGGGCAATCTTTCCAATTTTTCAATAGCTCGTCTATTTCCTCGCCGCTCCTCGTACGCGGGCGTCTTCGGGGTTCGGTTTCACCATCGAACAGATCCTTGCGTTTTCTCCATGAGTCATCGTCGCGAAGCCACCTTCGATGTCCCATGAACACGGTTTTCGAAGACCCGAGATCTCTATCTAGCTGGCGATATGTTGTGTCATCCATGCACCTGACGCATCCAGAAAATCCGTGGACCACCTGCCCCGCGACATATCCGTAACCGAGATAGTCGTGCACCGTCGTGAGCAGTGTGGCTCTCATAGGGAAATATTCTTTCTCTGCGACGTCCCACGTATTGGCTGGCGTTTTCCATAGCGTGTCTAGCTCCTCTTTCAGCAGCCCCGGATACAGATTGATGTCGTTCCCTGGTTGTTTCGGCCCTTCAATTAGCATACTCATGTGAATGTACTTCCTCTTCATGCACAACCAGGGGGGAAGGTTGTACATCCACACAAACATAGGCCAGGTGCTATGTGTGCTTCTCTGGCTGCCAAACGGATTGACTCCATCGGTGCTCGCGCCCAGCACGATGTTCCTTGGATCGTTCCCAAATTCTGGGTGTTTGAAGTTCAACGCTTGCCACTGGCTCGCATCCTTAGGGTGACTCAGCATCTTGTCTTTTTTATTTATCTCCGGATCATTTGCGTCATCTTCTTGCTTCTTCTCCTCCCTATCCGCGTGCCAACGCAGAAGCTTTGCTACCTTAGGGTCCGCGAAATACCGCTGCAGACGAGGAGTGATCGGAAAGTACCACTCCACTTTTCGAGGAGCTTTCTTCCTCTTCTTGTATCGAGTGACGCCGCACACCGGACATATGGTAGACTCCGCGTGCTCGTCCCGATAAATGATGCAATTGTTCATGCACACATGGTATTTCATGTGCGGTAAATCCAGAGGACACACGATTTTCTTCGCCTCCTCGAAACTGGTCGGGCACTTGTTCCCCTTGGGAAGACGTTCGTGCCAGAATGACATGATCTCGTCGAAGCATGCGTCGGTCATTTTGTGTTTTACCTTCATCTCCAGAGCCATGAGCGTTACTTTTAGGCGGGTATCCTCGGGCTTGCATCCTTCATACAATGGAGTAATCGCGTCTATCTCCAGTTGGTCCAGCTTGGCTTTCTCTCGGGCGGCAGCTCTTGCGTTATCCGTCTGCTTGAGAAGCAGCTCTTGAATATGAGGGTCCTACACCCAGCCTCCATCGTCGTCTGCTCCGGCATCTTCATCTTCATGATCATGCCCTTCGTCTTGATCTTCCTCATCATCATGTCCGGCATCTTCTACATGATGACTACGTACAGCATCACCATCGTGATCATGTCCTGGAGATTCTTCGTCTTCTCGCCCGCCCTCGCCGCGGTGGTTGTCTTGCTGCCCTTCCTCATTTCTTGCCCGGCCTCCATGGACGACTTCATAGTCATCTTCATCACCTTGCCACCGATAGCCATCCATGAAACCACGCAAGAGCAGGTGGTCCCGCACCTGCTCGGAATCCGGGTCCGCAATAAGGCTCTTCAGCTTGCATCTTCGACACGGACATCTTATCTCCGTCTCGTTCTTTTGAAGCATCTCGGCCTTCGCGGAGCTCAAAAACCTATTCACGATGCCTTCGGTCATCGTGCGGACCATGGTCGCCTGCGGGGTAGAGCAAAACGATATTTTAGAACCAAGAAAAAATTTGGCATGACTTTCCCTAAAAATAGGACCAAAAATAATGCATAGTGCCAAAATTCTCGCCGAAACGGAAATGAATCAACATTCCGGCAAAATATTGGCAACTATCACATTTCAAATACCGGTACCTGCAAACACAAACATATATGCAACACCACAAACATATGCAACACCACAAACATACATAGATCTAGCAAGGCCATAAAAAGTGCATGTGCACGTTGTTGGAGCGAGCTAGGGAGAAAAAAAGTAGATCTACAACATAAAGATAGCTTTCCCCTTACTTACCTATCAAAAAAAGGTAATTTAACCACTTAATTTTGATGAATCTATGGTGCAAATTAGGTGAGGAGGAGGAGGCAGCCGACACAAGCTTGGAGGAGGAGGTGGAGAGAATGAAGTGGGGAAAGTGAGTGTGTAGGTGTGGCTGCCAAAATATCTAGCTGGCCCCAGGTTACTAATGGCGCACCAGCAGGAGGTGCGCCATTAGAATTTTTTGCAAAAAAAAAAAGTTTTACTAATGGCGCACCGCCTAAAAATGCGCCATTAGTAACCCTGGTTACTAATGGCGCACCAGCTGGAGGTGCGCCATTAGAAGTTTTGCAACAAAAAAATGTTACTAATGGTGCACCGTGGATCTGGTGCACCATTAGTGTCAACCACACTAATGGCGCACCTACTTGTGGTGCGCCATTACTAGATAGTAGTGGCGCACCACATATCTGGTGCGCCATTAGTGGCCATATCATCTATAGCCCTTTTCCTAGTAGTGTATTTTTCTTGTGATCTAATGATTTTTTCCATGCTATTTATACGAGGCACTGAAGTCTCTAAAGAAGAGGCCTGCTGTTAAGAAGACAATCAACAAGAAGAGGAAGAGCTCAGAAACATCTGTTGCAATGCCTCTAGGAAGGGTGATGGCCCCACCTCTAGGACAAACAAAGAGGATCCTGGAACCTGATGAATCGGCCCCTGCTAGATTCACGAGACAGGAGGCAAACATGCCGGCTGTGATGGACCATCAAGAAAGAACACTAGGCATGGACTCTGAGAGCTTGGTGCAAATGGGTGATGAGTTTCCGCCCATGGATGATGGAACCACTGTCTGCATGGATGAAAGAGGCATTGTCTTCCCAGATGAAGGAGGAGCTATCTGCATGGATGAAGCGGGCACTGTCCACACAGACCTCAGCCCTTTTGCACCTTCTATTGGCAGGAATGTTGTCATCAGTGAAGAAGAACACCACCTTGTGCTTCAATCAGGCAAGTTCACCTTTGCAATGCTCTCTTTTACTAGTGCATTTTCCAAATGGAAGTGATCATGTATGGTTACCTTTTTAGCAGAACCATTCCTGCATTTGTCAATTTCTCTTCAAATTTATGAGTTCAATTTCATTTTCAGATGCACTGACTACCAAGCTTAGACAGAGAAAGGGCAAAGGGCTATAGAAAATCACCAAGTCGCTTGGTAGCAAGGTGCCTATCCAAATTGCCGAAGGGATGAAGCATCCAAAGAAGCCCCTGCAGGCAGCAAAGCCTGCTTCTGAGTGTGGACTCGTTGCAAGAACCCATCTGCCAGTTCTTCCTCACTTCAAGGAATACAAAAAAAACTCTAATCTAATGGCGGACTACATTGGGAAAGTTGTTGTAAGCTACTTGTTTTGTAGTTGATGTGCTATCTTTTTTCTGTTACACCTATGTATGATCACTAATATTGTTCCTACCTTGTTTGTTGTCTTGGTAGGCAAATTTTGAGATGAATACCGACTCGGAGATCATCAAGACCGCTTGCAAAGATATTCTGCAAAAAAAATCAAAGAACAGACGCCATCAGATCAAGAAGAAGTATTTTGATACCTTAGCAGCAAACAAAGTCAACATCAAGTCTCCGGTGCCGGATCTGACAGACTGTGAATGGCAAGCTCTGGTGGAGATGTGGTCTACCCCAAGACACAAGGTTTGTATCTCCTTTGTTTGCTACTTTATGTTCTGCACATGATATGCTAGTGCTAGATCATGCTGACAGTATGCTTTCTTTGTAGGAAACCTGTCTGTCGAACAAGATGAATCGAGAAAAAGTTGTGTACCATCAGACAACTGGTTCTAGGCACTACACAGCACACATTTTTGCTGCTGTGAGAACTTTTGTCTAGAGACTTGACCGTTTGATCCTCGTTGAATAGCATTTTTGATTCTTGCCGAATAATAGTAAAGAAAGCTATAGTAAGTCACGCCATGCTTTGTCTAGCCAGTTCAAACTTCTGTCTAGATTTGGTCTGCTTTGAGGTTGTTTGCTAGAGCCTAAGACATGTTTGATGTTGTTTGATTCACAATTCTGTCATGCCCTGTCTTGATTCACATCCAGTTCAAACTTCTGGCATGCCCTGTTTGATGTTGTTGGACTGGTTTGTCAAGCCAGTTCAAACTTCTAGAGCCTAAGATAGGTTTGATGTTGTTTGACTGGTTTGTCCAGCCAGTTTAAACTTCTGTCATGTACTGTTTGAGTCACAGCCAGCAAGAACACAAACTATGTTCCATGCTTTGATGTTGTTTGCTATTGCCTAAGATAGGTTTGCTATCTCAACAAAGATACAGAATTTGTTGTATAGTTCTAAACAAAGATAACAGAATTTGCTGTAGCTATTTGTTGCATTTTTATGATATGGTAAAATATCTATGTATAGATTTTGTGTGCTGGTTTGGTTACTTCAAATAATTCATTTTGTGTGCTGGTTTGGTGGCATTATTGTTTGGTTTCTCTTGCTTGGTTTGGTTTGCAAAATGTGAAATAGATCTGCCACTAATGTCTATCATTTTCCTCCATATGCTAGCTTGAGATGGAGAAAAAGAAGGACGCGCTGGTACCAGATGGTGAAGAGCCAAAGTCTATTGTTGAAATTGTTGACGAAGTGCTCAAGAGCGAAGTAAAGTGAAGCACATTCCTCGGGAATGTTGGGCTCTAGTCATCTACGAACAACTCGGCCAAAGCAAGTGTTGATGTGGCTGCTCATGTTCGTGATCTTGAGCAAAAGCTAGAGAGGTCAGAGCTTCAAGCAGAATTGATGCAAGAAGAAGTGGAGGCAATCAAGATGAAGGCAGAAGAAGCTTAAGCTGCACGTGACAAGGAACTTGAGCTACTGCGCAAGAAGGCTTAAGAACAAGATGAGAAGTTAGCCCACTTAATGGCTCTCTTTGGAGCTAAAGCATTATAATGGTTGAAGCATCATCGAAGCTCTATGCTCATTTTGGTGAACATGTGAAGTTTAACCTGTCGTAGGACCTGTTTTAGATAGATGGCTCATTTTGATGATGCTGAACTGGTGAAACTATGAGGTTATGCAGTTTGTGAACCTATGAAGTTATGCATTTTGTGAAACTATGAAGTTATGCATGTTGTGCGAATTATTTGAGTTTTGTTTGGACCATTTTGTGAAGGTGAGCACCTGGTTCACAGGATAATTATTGAATTCGGCTCTGACCTTAGTTGGACCGCAAAAAGGCCGAGGCCCAAACAAGAATTAGACTAAAATGGCTTGGGCCTAAAAAAGAGTTGACTATAAAAAAAACCTACTCTGTAAAGGGCTGCATCCCGGAAAATAAAAGGCCAAGGCCCAAACAAGAACTAGACTAAAAAGGTTGTGGCCCAAAAAATAGTTGACTAGGAAAAAAGGTGGATTGCAAAAGGCTACATCCTAGAAAATAAAAGGCCAAATTATTGGGACAGGCCCATGCAGCTCAGCAAAATAAAGAGGAAAAAACATAAAATGGGCATAATTATTGGGCTTGGTCCATGTAAGCGGTCGAAATGGACCGGGTCGATTCTGATTTATGACCTTCTCATTTGGTCATAATGATGCCATGTCAGCTTTCCATGATGGATCTGACGTGGCGTGGGCGGATAGCTAGTGACCAAAAAATTGGTCGTTGAACCTATGACCTTTTTTTGGTCATAAACTTCTACGACCTTTTCAGAAGAAATGTCGTTAATTTCCATTCTTGACCCTCAGCTTTTGACCATCAGTTTTTGGTCTCAAAAAGGTCACAAACGGAAAATAGTGACCATTCAGTGACCAATAGTGAAGGTCACAAGGTAGCATATTTCTTGTAGTGTCAATATGATTGACCCATAATTTCTCTATATGTGTTACTTGATGGTTTTGATTATCACTCATTGAATAACTAATATTTTTGGACTAATTTATGACCCATACAAATTCCCATCACTATTAATTAATTCTCAAACAAATATAAGTGAATAATGAGAGTGAAATCATTTCTATAAAATCTACATGCCACCTTGCTCAAAAATATATAAGTGAAGTACTAGAGCAACTGATAAGCTCAAAAGATATAAGTGAAGCACATAGAGTATTATACAAATTATGATGAAGTTGTGTCTCTCTTAAATAGGGGTGTCTAGCAAACAATGATTGTGTCAAACTGAAAGTAAAAGCAAACAAAAGCAAAAGACGCTGCAAGCAAAACTCATATCATGTGACGACTAAAAATACAGCTTCAAGTGATGTAGGATGGATTTGAGACGAAAGAGGGGGTTCCTTGGGGTGCCTTGGGGTTCCTTGGGAATCCCCAATCTTAGGCTCTTGATACTCCTTATTCCTTTGTCCATCATGATAACACCCAAAACTTGAAAACTTCAAACATACAAAACTCGGCAAAACTTTGTGAGATCCGTTAGTATAAGAAACATATTGCATACTTTAGGTACTGTTATAAATTTATTCCAATTTTTGATAAATGCATAATAGGTGATGTATTATAACTTCTCCATGGTTATACCCCATGATACTATCCATAGTATAATCAAAATAAGCAACTATGCAAGCAAAAACAGAATCTATCTAAAACAGAATTGTGTGTAGAAATCTGTATACAACCTGTAATTATATGACTCTAAAAATTCTGAAAAATTATGTGAACCTAAAAATTTGTATATAAACACCGGGTAAAAATTTCATATCATTATCACTATCCATTCAAAAATGAAAATTCCTGTACTGGAGTCAAAAGTTTCTGTTTTGTTTCAGCATCGATTCTACTCATCTTGTGAGTCATCCCAAAGGATTTACTTGGCACAAACACTAATTTAAACACAAAAACATAATAATTACATAGGAAATAATCACATTATTAAAAATAAACAGAAGTTTTAAAGCAAAAAATTAAAGATAACTATTGGGTTGCCTCCCAACAAGCACTATTGTTTTATGCCCCTAGCTAGGCATAATGCATAGTTTCAAGTATTGTCATCTTTGACACTCCCTTGATACGAAGGTTTTTCAAAGACAATATGGAACACATCGTCAAGTAATATCTTGGCATTTTCAATGGTGCTCTCCTTAAACCCTTCCACATTCTCTCTTACTATCCACGAATATTGTTTGTTAATGGTATTGAAAACTTGTTGGGTAATATGGATTGGAGGAACTTCTTTAATTGTGTTTTCATCATAAGTGTGATTTTCCTTGAAAAAATATCTCATCATATAATCCTTGAATTGTATCAATTACGGGATGCTCACGACTCATATTATAGTGCTCCAAGATTTCACAAGCGTGTCATACTATATAGTCGAATTCTTGCATGACGATAAGAGTGGCTATCTTCTTAGACCTAGAGTCTTTTATAATCGGCAATTCATACAAGATCATTTGTAAGGTAGGGTGAGTATGCATAAATATTCTTTCAAGCTTTAGAACAAGGGCAGCGATAGCATCGTCATAACTTTTAGTTCTTTTAAGGATTGGTGTATCCTTGCAAGTTAAAGCACCCATACAATTGAAGAATTCTTGGATAAAGCTTATCCCTATGATATTACCCTTCACCACAATGAAAATTTTTACGTCCTATTGGTGGGGGAGTTTCTTCATTTGGGAATTCACTAACATCATCCTTTTCGATGATCATGATGATGAAGTAAGACATGATAGCAACTTCAAGCAAGCAAAGGAGTAAACTAGCAACAAGCAAAGATAAATGTTTTGTATTTTTTTATGATAAAAGCTAAATATAAAATAAAATAAAAATAAGAACAAGTGAATTAAAATTTGTGTGACGTTACTTGATAGTTGATGATGATATTCCCCGGTAACGGCGCTAGAAATCCTTCCTGATACTTGTGATTTGCGTTGAGTTTTCCGTGAAGAGGAACGGGTAATTGCAGCACAAAGTGGGTAAGTATTTCCCTCAGTTATGAAATCAAGGTTTATCGAACCGATAGGAATATCAATCCTCAACCGTCTTCAATGGCTGCACACAAATGAACAAACAACTTGCGCCCAACACAGGCAAGAGGGTTGTCAATCCCCTTGATCTCGTTATTTGCAAGTAAATGAGTTGTGTAGATAAATGTTGATAAATATAAATTGCAAAACAAAATAAAAGATAAATAAAGGCAACAAGGTAATTGTAGCATTTGTAAATATATAAGTGAATAGACCCGGGGGCCATAGCTTTCCCTAGCGGAATCTCTCATGTAGGCAGCATACGGTGGGTAGCAAATTATTGTTGGGCAATTGCTAGAAAAACGGATAGTTATGCAATTTTCACGATAATGATCATATATATATAGGCATCAGGTCCATAAAAAATAGGCCGACTCCTGCCTGCACCTATTACTATTACTCCACTCATCGACCGCTATCCAGCATGCATCTAGAGTATTAAGTAAAACAGAGTATGCATGAAGAACGATGACATGATGTAGAAAAAGTAAACTCAATCAATATGAATGAACCCCATCGTCTTATCCTTAGTAGCAACAACACAAAGACGCATCTTTTCCCCTACTTTGTCATTGGGATATACAAACTTGCCAGGCTGAACCTACGACAACGCACCACTCCCACCGATGAAATATCAATCTACTTGGCCAAAGCACATCAATAGATCTAAGAGAGTTACGAAAGTATAATTATAGTGCAATTAAGAGACGATATGTATCAGAGGCATCTCAAATAGTTTTCATGAATAATCTGAACATAAACCCACAATTCATTAGATCTCAACAAACACACCGCACAATAGGATTACATCGGATAGATCAAAGCGAAGATGCGATAACCATTGTATTGAAGATCAAGAGATAGAGAGATTGCCATCTAGGTACTATCTATGGACCCATAGGTCTGTGGTGAACTACTCACACATCATCATGAGGGCAGAAATGTTGATGAAGAGGCCCTCCATGTGACAGCCCGAGACCGACGCTCTAGAAGATTCCAGAAGATTCCCTTTGTGTTTCCGTTTCGTCTGTGTTTCGTTTGGTTTGTCGCATTCATCATCGCAGCACTTGCATCATCGGCATTGCATCATCGCTGGTTTTCGAAAACTTGCATTCATTCGTAGTTGCCGGTTCTCTCCGTTTCGCCGTTGCCCGTTTCGAGTCCAGCCACACACGCACGCGCCCGCGGCATCTTTTAAATAAAACCGTTTTTAAGCGCACGCAAAAATATTCTCGGATTGAGTTGAAACTTGTCCTGTGGTCTTGTTATAGCTTAGGTAGACCGCCCGTCAATTTTCGTCGCGTTCTGAGGTCGTTAGATACCCCGTCGGTCAGTCGCAGCAGTGAGGTTATCGGTAGTTATCGGTTTTCGTCGGACGTTCTCGGCATTTTAAACCTTCGTGCCACGGGTCACCGTTCTCTCTCTCTCTTCCCCTCATTACCCCTCTGCACTAGCCCACTTAGCCCCTCCTCCGTTCTCGGTCATCGGATCGGGATCGGACGGACAAGGTCCGACCCCAGCCCCTAGTGCCTTCCCTATATAAAACCCCATGGAGAGAGCTCCCACTCTCTCTAGTTTCCCCCATGGGAAACTGCAGCCACACCCCTAGAGCAACCCCCCCGCTAGCCCTCCTCCTCCAGATCCCGCAGCCCCATCCATCTACCCATTTTTGTCCCTCGGATTTCGATCTAGAGGCCGAGAATCGCCTAGTTTCCCACCTACCGGACATGTCCGACGGCCAAATCGGACATGTCCGGCCGACCACAGTGCAGCTGCAGCCCCGAGCCCCTCCATGGCGCAGCACAAGCTCCTCCCGCTGCTCCTTGCCGCCGCGGTCGCCGGTCGCCGGAGGACCTCGCCAGCCTCTTCCTCCTTCTCCCTCTTCCTCTCCTCCTCCTCTCCTGCTAGCTCTCACCCCGCGGCCTCCCTCTCGTTCTCGCAGGCCTGCCGCCATGGCGCCGGCCTTGCAGCTCCGCCCGCCGCCGCCGGGAACGAGCCTCTCCGGCCCGGATCCGCTCGCGCCCGTGCCGCCCCTCGCCGTGGTCGGCCCGCTGCCCGCTGTCGCCGGTTCCCTGCGCCGCCGCCAGCCCTGCCTCGATCGGGATCGAGGAGGAGCGCCTCCTCCCAAGCGTTGACCGGCCTCCTTTGCCTCCCCTGCTCAGATTCGGCACAATAGGTCCGATGGTGAGCCAGCCCTTTTTTCTTTTCCTTTCTGTTTTTTTATTATTGCTTTGCGGTATTAAAACGTCTATATTTAATAACCATGCGCCGGATTAAAATGTTTTATATATGTTAATTGGCTAGAAAAATGTGTAGATTATCATTATGCCAATATCATCCATGTATAATGTTTATCATGCCATATTCTGTGATTTAACATCATATTGTCATTTTACGTTTTGCATATTAATTAACCGTGCATCGGAATTAGCATTATCTAATATTAAAAATGTCCATCTCATTGGCATTGTATTTTCATGCATGGGATAATTGTCGGAATCTTGTTTGCATTTATTTTGCATTGTTGCATTGCTTTACCGCGAATAGGCCTATTGCCCGTTTATTTAATTATGATTAATCTTCTACATGAACATAATCATATTATATATGTTTTTGGGGTAGAAAAATACATAGGTTTATCGGTGTATTCAGTTTTGTCATTTGAGCATGTTTGAGTGCATGTCATTTTCACCGTGATGCCCTTTTGTCATTTTCGTAGGAATTAATCTGGGCATGATATGAAATTATTTTCAACAAGAAACTTGTTCTTTGATATGTGTCCTAGCCCATGGACATTTTGTTTGTCATAGAAATGCATGTTTAGGTGTTGTTTTGCTGTTGTCAACTTGCTATGCAAATCTGCTATTTTCAGGGTCCTAAATATTTCTAAGTCCGGAATCTGTTATATTTTGTTGCTGTCTTGCCATGTGATTTCCTAGTGATCTAGACCTCTTTTGAGGTTGATGCGATGGAGTTATTTGTTGTTGATATTGCCCTCTAGTATGCTGTTAAGTTTCGTGCCATTTCATGACATGTAGCATATCTTTACACTGCTGTCAACATGCCTTCGTGATAAAAAAATGCACTGTCTAAAACTGCTATTTTCACCAAGTCTGAAACTGTTTTCAAGTAGCCTTCTTGTGAGCTTCCTACCAAGTGATCCATGCTTGTTTTGCTTATGATTTGTGAAGATGAAATGATGTGGGTGTTGTATGATATAGCCCCATTCTTAGTTTGTGCATTTTGGAATCTTGTAGCTTGCTGTTTTCATATGTTCAAAATGCTATGTTGCTGTTTTTTGCAGAATTCAACTAAAACTTGATTTGATGATTGTGGTTGAACCGTAGCTCCGTTTTGGGCATTCCATATATGAAACTTGCTTAGAATCTCATGTAGTTTCATAATAACTTGCTGCATTCATGATTTGAGATGTTTGTGGTTGCATTTCCCATGCATTTGCATTCATGTCATTCGCATCTTGTTTTGCTCATATCTTTTGAACCGTAGCTCCGTTTGAGATGTTCTATATATGTAAATTGACTAGAATTACGTGTAAAATAACATGGTCATATTTATTTTGCTGTTTAACAAATATAAAATGTGTTTAGTTCAGATCGGGACCAATTTCGAAATTAACATATGAGGTCATTTCGGAAATGCTATAAGTTGTTTCCGGCCTCATTTAACATGACTAGATAGATAGTTTAATTTCGAAATTAACATATGAGGTCGTTTAGGAAATGCTATAAGTTGTTTCCGGCCTCATTTAACATGACTAGATAGATAGTTTAATTTCGAAATTAACATATGAGGTCGTTTCGGAAATGCTATAAGTTGTTTCCGGCCTCATTTAACATGACTAGATAGGTAGTTTACTTATGCTTCACCTCTTGCCATGTTTAACAACACTTAATATTGTCGTGTACCTAACGTGAGTGAACTAAATAATTTAAGTGTGGAGTTTCGTCAATATGCAACTCGTTACATATTGAGCTTCACTTTAATGTGTAGTATTTGAGTGTTGTGAATTATCATGCATTGCATATTAAACCGGACATGCATCATATTGTTGTGCATCGTGTTTTGCATATGTTGTGGTGTATCTTGTGTTGATTGTTGTTTCGGATTGCTTCTTCTCGATAGAGTTCCGAAAGCGTTCGGAGTGTGAGGATTCGTTCGACCACGTGGTTCGTCTTCTTCATGGACTCGATCTTCTTCCGAGCGGTATCTCAGGCAAGATGACACATTTCCCTGGATACCATTACTATCATTGCCATGCTAGTTGTCTCGTTTTTACCGCTATGTCTTTCTACCTACCACTTGTTTGATAAGCCTCCCATCATTGCCATGAATAGCCTCTAACCCTTCCATGTCCTAGAAAACCTTTGTTTGGCTATGTTACCGCTTGCTCAGCCTTTCTTATAGCGTTGCTAGTTGCAGGTGCATTTGCTTCCATCTGTCAACATGGACCTTCTTTTGTTATATCACACTATTGCTGCTATTTAATTTAATGCACATATATACTTGGTAAAGGTGGAAGGCTTGACCTTTTCCTTGGTGTTTTGTTCCACTCTTGCCGCCCTTAGTTACTTGTGAACTGGTGTTATGTTCCATAAATGAGCGCTCCTAACATGCTCGGGGTTGTTATGGGGACCCCCTAGATTTTTGGGTTGGATTAAAACTTTTTTGGCAAGGCCTAACATTGGTACTACATTTGCCTAATAACTAATTAATTTTCATAGGGCATGATCACCCCGTGGATAATTTAATCAACCCCTAGGCCAGTGCTCGTCATGAGTGTTGGTCCAAACTAGAGCACTGTGCGGGGCCAACCCAGGGCACCTTGGGAGATTTCTATCAGGCCTCCGTACGTGTCGCTTATCCGCCGTGTCCTGAGAACGAGATCCGCGGCTCCTATCGGGATCGTCGACACGTCGGGAGGCCTTGCTGGATTTGTTTTACCTTTCTTGAGCGTCTTGAGTGAGGAACTCTGATTTTCTTCGGTTTATCTCGAGGTGTTGGATTTCCTTTGGAATTGCCTAGGAAGATCACGAGATCCGTGGTTGAGGTTATTCCCGCTTAGTGTGGTTAATTTGTGATGGATGAGTTGGAGCACCCCTGTAGGGTTAAATCTTTTCGAGAAGTCGTGCCCGCGGTTATGTGGCAAACTTGGATAATTTGTTTAACGCCCGGTCATAGTAAACTTGAAGTAAACTCTAATAAAATACACCAACTGTGTGCGTAACCGTGACCGTCTCTCTCGTGAGTTATCATCCGAAAGAGAACACAGTGGGGTTATGTTTGACGTAACTAGGTGTTCAGGATCAGTTAGTGATCATTCCTAGTTCACATCCGTTATGCGTAGACCACCATACTTACTTTCTGTACTCGTAAGTTAGCCACTCAAATTAAATGCTTAGTCGCTTGATGCAGCCTCACCACTTAATCATACCTTACCCATTAATCTTTAATAGTCTTGATACCCTTGGAAATGAGATTGCTGAGTCCCTCTGGCTCACAGATTACTACAACAACAGTTGCAGGTGCAGGTAATGTGATGACTTGACGTGAGCGTGTTGTTTTATTTGACTTGGAGTTCTTCTTCTTCTTCTTTTTCATCAGTCTTGTATGGGTTCCAGGCGGCAGCCTGGAATAGCAAGGGTGGATGACATTTTTCGTTTGATTTTGTCTGTAGTCGGACCCTTCTCTTATGTATGATGGTTGAGTATGTTATTGTATTGATGTGACTCTGATGTAGCTTGTGGCGAGTGTAAGCCAATTCCATATACTCATCTCTTCTGTACATGTACTTGTAATGACATCCATTCTTGTGAACGCATGGAGATGCGCTTCTATCCTTGTCGAGGCCCTCGTGCCAAATAAGGATAGGACCGCATCTTGGGCGTGACAAGTTGGTATCAGAGCCTGTACCGACCTAGGAGCCCCCTTGATTGATCGAACTTGGCCGAGTCGTGTCTAGTGAAAAACTGTTTTGAGTCTAGTTATATCGGAGAGTAGGATTCTTGTTACTCGTCTTCTATGCTCTGGTGAGCAATTTCGACTTAGGAATGATGTTTCTTCTCCTCTTCCTGCTCAAAAAAACATTAGGATCACACGGGTATTTTGGAAACTATATGATGCCGATGTGACAGGGTTCTGTCTTGGTGCCTCCTGTCTGACTTGATTTCTTCCGGGGAGTCGAGCTCTAGGGAATGTTGGCACATCGTTATCATTCAGCTTCCTTGATATGTCAGGACGGAGAATGTTCGGAATTACTTCAATACTTATCGTGGTGAGATAAGGTCAGAGTCACCTAGTACTAGGGAGGCATCCGGGGTACCACCATGGTTTAGTATCGTTGTGAGTTCGAGGATTCGAGATTAGATGAGTTTGCGGAAATTCTTGAATTATGATGTGGAAGGTTGCGGATGTAGTTGCGACTGATTGCCTAGGGCAGGTCCCTGATTCCGCAACCTGATTCGCATAAACAAGAAAGTTTCGGAAGTTCTTAGGTGGGAATTCAAGTAGTTACCTAGAATTATCTTTCCAACAAGTGCATAGTGGGTATGTATTTGTTTCTGGCTTGTTTCGTAAGCCTCATCCTTCGTTTTGTGTGCAATATGGTAATTCAAGTTGCTTCCATGTCAAGTGGTGATCTCATGTATCTTTCCTAAGTAGTGTTCTCATATTTCTGTGGGGCTGCTAATTATTTTGCTTAATCAAGGTGTCATATCAATTCTTTTCCTATCAGTGTGCTTCTCTTCAAGTGAATTCTATCATCTCCAATGTTGCAACATCAATCCTCATGTTTCTTCCCGGAGTTCATTCCTTCTGTTCCAAGTTTTCTTTGTTTTTCCTGCCCTCCCTCCCTTTTTCTTCTATGATTAATTCTCATCTAAGTGCCTTTTCCATTCATGTAATGCTTCTGTTCTCTTTCCTTCTATCTTGTTTCCGGTGATTCATTGTGGAGATTCTCAATTGTTTCATTTCAAGATCTATCCTCATATTCCTTGTTCTTGTTGTTATTCTTATCTGGTGATTCTTCATGAAGATGTTCAGTGGTCAAGTTATCAGTTATTAGTATTCAACTTTGTTTTCTTTCCGGTGGATTCAATTCAAGTTCTTGGTGTTCATCATATCATTTTCATTCTCTAATTGCTCTCCCATGTTGGAATTCCTTATCAAGCCTCTGTTGTTAGTTCATCCATCTCTATTCTATCCGGAGTGTTGAAGATATTTCAGAAGACATTCATTTTCATTCTTGTCCTCTTAAATTTTTCAAGGGTCTCATATCATCAAGTTCTTAATTTGTACCGGTGCAATCTCTATTTGAATCAATTGTTTCAACGGTGGTTTCTTTTCAGTGAGCCCATAACCCACAGGTCTTTTCCCAGGATCCAACCTGACTCTTCTATTCTTTCCAGAGATGTTCTTAAGTTCTTTTAATATGATGTAAGAATGATTTTCATCAGTCATATGCCTTCTTGAAGATCGCTTCTAAATCATTTTCATCATTGGCTCAACCTTTTCCTTATTCATTCTTCCAGAGTGTCTTAGTAATTATTGATGGTGTTCTTGTCTTCATTCTCTGCTTGAAGACGAAGGATAGTTTCTCTTAAATCTTGTACGTTCTTTTCAAGATTCATGGTTTCAGCTTGCAGTTATCATCCCAATTGTTTTGATCTTGAGTAATTTCTTCCCATATCTATCTGGTGCATTTCGGAATTGTTTTCATTTCTTGATCCTCCCGAAGGCCATCGTTTCAGAAGATTTCTTCGTTCTCAGCTTTTCAGCTTTCGTTCTCAATTCTTCTCAATTGTTGTCCTTTCATTCGTATCTCAATTATTCCGGTGCCTTGTTCAGTTTCTTTTAGGTAATATTGATCTCTTCATTCTCATGTGTCCTCTGTAGTCTCTTATTCTTTCCAGTGCCTTGTGAAGTTTTCTCTTAGGGGATCATGCTCTCTTTGTTCCCATGTATCTTTGTTCATCCATTTGCATTATCCTCTTTCATTTTGAATTCTTACCGGTGTTCTCATTCAAGACTTCTTCAAGATTGTGCTCTATTTCTCTCCTCATTCTTTTTCAAGAAGAATAAGTGATGTGTGAAATCCATTGCTTGTCATCAATTTAACTTGATGAAGGATAGTCATATCATAATTCTTATTCTTGCTTCATCCAAGTGATTTCAATCCCTCTTCCGGAGTTGTTCATGATATCAAATTCCTTTTCCCAAGTGGTCATTTCTCTTTTCTTTCTCGAGTTCCTAGCTTTGCTCAAGTATCTTGTCAGAAGACTCATCTTATTCATTGGAAGGCCTCAGTCTTGTTCTTTTGCACCCTTCAATTCTTTTCTATCATCCTCTCCTTTCCGGAGGTTTTTCTTGGTGGTTCATCAAGTTTTCGTCCTTTTCAAGTGTTCTTCAAGATTCTGTTGGAGGTGCTCAAGTGTTCTTTCTCTTGGATTTCTATGTTCAATTCCTTCTCCTTGTCTTTTAAGATGGTGTTATTAAATTCTTGATTATGAGGAGTCTCGAAGGAAGTCGTCAAGAATAAGATGAGTAAACCCATCATTCCTTTCTTGGAGTTATCTTGGGTTGGATTTCACCAAGATAGCAACAATCCTTATCATGGTGTCATATATGATTCAAGCTTCTCCTCCTCTTCTTGGTGAAAGAAGTTTGGATTATCTTGTTGCTCCCATTCAATCAATTGTTTCCGTTGTGGTAGGTTGGCACCTCATAATTTTGAGATGTTTTCCATAATCCCACAAAAAGCTAAATCTTTTCGTTGTTGGCGTTACAACAACTCCGTTAAATCTTCCCTTCCTAAATATGCTTTCAAATTCATTTGTAGTAGAAGTTGTCATTTCTTTCAGTTCTCTTCTTCCCAAGGATCTAGTTTCTATTCTTTGTTCCAGAGGCCTTGTGGTGTTGCTCTTCTCATCTTGCATTTAGTTTGTTCAAGATCTTGTTCTTTCTTTGCTTATTCTTTCAACCGAAGTCATGTGCAATCTTTTCATGTTCCTTCCATCTCATGAAGTTTTGGGTTCAAGTCAACAGGAGTTTTGTGTTTTTCCTTTCAATTCTAGCCATCATAATTAATTTTTCATCCTTTCCTGCCAAAGTGCTGCCAAAATTTTCCGTGAATTCTTGCTTGTTCCTCTTCCTTCATCTCTTTGCATCCTTCTCATTTCATTGGTTTCACTCGTTTGTCAAGAAGCAACTAAGTTTTTCCTTTTGCTCTTTCTCTTCCCCGTTTTCATTCTAGATCTCGGGACGAGATCCTTGTATAGTGGAGGAGAGTTGTGACAGCCCGAGACCGACGCTCTAGAAGATTCCAGAAGATTCCCTTTGTGTTTCCGTTTTCGTCTGTGTTTCGTTTGGTTTGTCGCATTCATCATCGCAGCATTTGCATCATCGGCATTGCATCACCACTGGTTTTCGAAAACTAGCATTCATTCGTAGTTGTCGGTTCTCTCCGTTTTGCCATTGCCCGTTTCGAGTCCAGCCACACACGCACGTGCCCGCGGCATCTTTTAAATAAAACCGTTTTAAGCGCGCGCAAAAATATTCTCAGATTGAGTTGAAACTTGTCGTGCGGACTTGTTATAGCTTAGGTAGACCGCCCGTCGATTTTGGTCGCGTTCTGAGGTCGTTAGATACCCCGTTCGTCAGTCGCAGCAGTGAGGTTATCGGTAGTTATCGGTTTTCGTCGGACGTTCTCGGCGTTTTAAAACTGACGGGGGGATGACCCCCGGGTAGCCTCAAACACCCCTAAAGCTTCGAGCACGCCTACAGGACTAGTGAGCGGGCTGCCTTCGAGAAGCCGGCCCGCTATGCTCTGACGGCTGCGACCTCCCGGCCCAGGCGTGTCGGTCGCCCCTTCGCCGGCTTCGGTGCGCTGGCCGGCTGGGGCCTCGCCGCCCAGCTCCTTCCCCCAGCCGACCCAGCATCGGATGCCCCTAACGGGCCCTGCGTGGCAACAGTGGCCCCCGTCCCCTTGGGGGTCAGCGCCCGCACGACCACAGTGGCCCCCATCCCGTCGGGGATCAGCGCCCGCATGGCCATAGTGGCCTCTTGCCACTGTTAGACGGCAACCGAGCCTCCAACAGTGGTGGCCTGCCCCCAACCACTCCGCCGCCTACCCCGGCATGGCTACAGGATAGCCGGTCGGCCGCTGACCTCGGTCGGCCGCCGCAAGACGACGCCGCCAGGGGCTCCCCGTGCCGTGACGTGACCGGACTTGGGGCCCGCCCACAACAAGACTGAAGCGGGTGGCCCCCACAGCCGGCCAGAGAGGCTGCCGGCTGGGTCCCCCCATGACCGTTATATTCATATTGTAAGCCGGGGGGTTGGTCTATAAAACCCCCCGAGCCTCTCCCATGTAGGGGAGAGCTCTCTCACGCTACCCATCTCTCCCATAGACTCTCATGTTACGATCACCCCATAGAACCTCCCACGGAGGACCACTCGAGCCGGAACACTTAGCTTCCTCCTCGATACACACAGCTCAAGGAGCACCGTTGTAACCTTCACCATTGTCTCAACGAGACCAAGCAGGAGTAGGGTTTTACCTCCCACGGAGGGCCCTGAACCTGGGTACACCGCGTGTCAGTCACCGTTTGTGCCTAGCCCCGTCCCCGGAGTCCACCAGCGTCCTTTCGGCCCCATCTCGATTAGCCTACCCATGGCATCTGGTGTGACAAAACCACGACAGTTGGCGCCCACCGTGGGGCCTTCCGTAGAGCCGGCCGGAGTTATGCTCCGGGCAGGGCCCTTCACCACCACCCCCAGTCGCCCCGCGTCCGGCCGGAACTGCATGCTCGTGGGGCTTGCTTCGGCAGGTCCTACGGGCGGTGCGGCCGACCTCTCTGACGAGCGCCCTAGCCGCAACCTCGCGCTCGACATCGACGCGCTCATCGAGCTGTTCAGCACGCTCAGCCTCGCCGGCGAGGCGCTGGCTGACGAATACCCTAGCAGGATGCTCGACTGCACCAAACCACCCTCGTCCGTAGGCGCTCTCGCCACGGGCAACGCGATCAGCTCCCGCGCCCGCGCGGGAGTGATGGTCACCGCCTCCTCCACCACTTCGGGCCGTGTGCGAGCAGCCGAGGCCGGCGCGGCTGCCGCTCCCGCCGGCACCTCCAACCCTCTCGCCGCCACCCTCCAGGGTCTCAGCACCCCCATCACCACGACGGCAGACCCAGCCACCGCCAGAGCCGAGTTGGAGGCAGCCCGCCACCAGCTGTTCGAAGACGCTAGCGCCCTCGTTGCCGAGCGGTGCCGGATGGAGGCCACGCAGCGGGACTACAACTCCGCGTATGGCCTCACCCCGGCTGGCCTCGAGCCCAGTCGGCATGGCGTCGTGCGGGAGCACGGCCGCGTGGTCGCCGAGATCCTAGGCGGCCGCCTCCCCGTCTACGACAACCCTGCCGCCAACCTGCGAGGACCTGGCAACCTTGGAGGGCGAGGAGCGGGCCGCACGTGAGCGGCACATCAAGGACCTCATCGACACTGCCAACACGCAGTAGGTCGCCCTCACTCCCGGAGGGGTCGTCCCCGAGTTCCCCCGCCCCGAGGGCGAGGGCTCTAGTGCTGTTGACCACCGGCAGGCTCAGCACTCCAGCACCCCTCGTCCCTCCGGCCGGAATGCCCAGGGGAGCAACGCTCAGCGTCCCCCGTCGCGTGAGAACGAACAGCCGGCTGTGAACAGCCGGCGCAGCAACCGCCCGGCTGGCAGCCGCCACCATGACGAAGCGCCGGCTGGCGGAAGCCGGCGCAGCCGCGAGCACACCCCGCCTCCGTGACAGGAACCGCCGCGGTTCGTCCAGCCGGCCGTCCGACCTGACCTTGTGGCCTGGCTCGGGCCACGCGTTCCCCACAGCGACAATGATGCCCGGCTCCGCCTTGACCGGCTGGCGCAGTCGGCTCTCCTCGAGGAGACTCGATTGGCCCCGCCTGCTTCGGCCCGCGGATCCCGCCCGGCTTCACACTTCCTCGTGACACCCCAAAGTACACCGGGACAGCCAAGCCTGAGGACTGGCTGGTCGACTACACCACCGTCGTCGGCATCGCCAGGGGAAACAAGCATGTAGCCGTCTGCTACGTCCCCCTGATGTTGATTGGCTCTGCCCGCACCTGGCTGAACAGCCTGCCCGCCGGCAGCGTCAACACCTGGACGAACTTCGAGGAAGCCTTCGTCCGCAACTTCACCGGCACCTACAAGCGACCCGGTCGCCCCCGCTAGCTCGCCATGTGCGTCCAGGGCCCAGATGAGCCGCTCCGCGACTACCTCACGCGCTGGACCGAGCTCCGCAACTCCTGCGAGGGCGTGCACGAAGTGCAGGCCATCCAATACTTCATCGAGGGCTGTCGCGATGACACGCCCCTCAAGCACAAGCTCTTGTACTCCGAGCCAACCTCCCTGGCGGACTTAATTTCCAAAGCGGACAAATACGCCACAGCCAAATCCTCCATGAGGATGAAGGCCAAGGCACCAGCCAAGCCGGCTCCGGCTCCGGCCAAGCCGGCTGCCGACAACCGGCAATAGCCCAACGGCAAACGCAAGAACGACCAGCCCGATCCCCGATATGGGAGCCGGCTCATCGCCTCCATCAAGGAGGAGCAGCCGGCTGGCCAGGCCGCCGGTAAGCGCCAGCGCACCGGCAAGGCCGCATGGCAGCCCAAGCTGACTTTCGAGCAGCTACTGGACCTCCCCTGCAGGAACCACTCCGGTGCCACGCCGGCCACGCACACGCTCTGGCAGTGGAGCTTCTCACAGCGCCTGGCCCGGGGGGGCGGCCTCTCGGCTCCCCCCGCGCTGCCAGCCTGTGCGCCGGCTCCGGCCCAGGCTCCGCCTCCCGCTCCCGGACCGGCCCACGCGGCCCCGGCCCCGGCTCGAAACGACGGCCTGCTGCTGGACCAATACCCCGAGCCCGACGGCTGCTACGTCGTCTTCACGAGCAAAGAGATGAACAAGCACACCCAACGCCGGCTCCACCGCGAGGTGAACGCCACTGTGCCCGTGACTCCCCAGTTCATGCACTGGTACGAGAAGCCGGTCACCTGGAGCCAGGCAGACCATCCGGCTGTTATGCCGGATCCGGGCAGCTACGCCCTCGTCCTCGACCCCACCATCGCCTTCGAGAAGCGCTCCTGTCGCTTCTCGCGGGTGCTGATCGATGGCGGCAGCAGCATCAACATCCTCTACCTTGACACCCTGCTCAAGCTAGGGCTCAAGGTGGAGGCCCTGAAGGCAAGCAGGACCGTGTTCCACGGCATCGTCCCGGACAAGTCCTGCACCCCCCTCGGCAAGATCCGGCTCGACGTCCTCTTCGGCGACGCCAGCCACTTCGGCCGCGAGCCGATCTGGTTCGACATGGCGGACCTTAGCAGCCCCTACCTTGCCCTGCTGGGCCGGCCCGCGCTCGTCAAGTTCATGGCGATCCCCCACTACGCCTACCTCAAGCTCTAGATGCCGGGCCCCAAGGGCATCATCACCATCGCCGGCAAGTACCAGATGTCCATGGCGTGTGCACGCGATGGCAGCCGGCTGGCTGAGGCCCTGGAGATAGCGGAGGAGAAGCGGCAGCTCGACCGGCTGGTGGCTCTCGCCTCCGCTCAGCCGGCCGTGCCGGCTCCTTCGTCCCAGTCCGTCAGCGAGGGCTCTTTCCAGCCATCCAAGGACACCAAGCAAGTGCCGCTGGATCCGTCCAACCCCACCTAGTGCGTGACCATTGGTTCGCGCCTCGACAGCAAATAGGAAAGCGAGCTCGTTGACTTCCTCCGTGAGAATCGGGACATTTTTGCATGGTCCCCCAAAGACATGCCAAGTGTCCCGAGGAAGTTCGCCGAGCACAAGCTGCACGTACGGCCGAATGCGAAGCCGGTCAAGAAACCCCTGCGCCGTTTCTCTGAGGAGAAGTGGCACACCATCGGAGAATAGATCGCCCGGCTGCTCACAGCCGGCTTCATTATGGAAGTTTTCCACCCTGACTGGCTAGCCAACCCAGTCCTGGTGTTGAAGAAGAACAAGACTTGGCGCATGTGTATCGACTGCACAAGCCTGAACAAGGCGTGCCCGAAGGACCCGTTCGCCCTGCCACAGATCGATCAAGTCATCGACTCCACAGCCGGTTGTGACCTGCTGTCTTTTCTGGACGCCTACTCCGGCTACCAGCAGATCAAGCTGGACCCGGAGGACCGGCTCAAGACCTCCTTCATCATGCCCTTTGGGGCCTACTGCTACATCACCATGTCCTTCGGCCTGAAGAATGCAGGCGCAACCTTCCAGCGCTGCATGCAGAAGTGCCTCCTGCCTCAGATAGGCAGGAACGTCCACGTCTACGTCGACGACATCGTCGTCAAGTCCAAGAAGCACTTCAGCCTCCTCGACGACCTCCGGGAGACGTTCGCCAACCTGCGCGAATACAAGATCAAGCTCAACCCGGAGAAGTGCGTTTTCGGCGTCCCAGCCGGCCAGCTGCTGGGTTTCTTCGTGTCCGCTCGCGACATCGAGGCTAACCCCGAAAAGATCTGGACGATCGAGCGCATACCCAAGCCGGCCTGGCTCCGTGACATTCAGAAGTTCACCGGCTACCTCGCCTCCCTCAGCCGGTTCATCAGCCGGCTAGGCGAGAAGGCCCTGCCCCTCTACGAACTCCTGCGTAAGATGGCATTGGTCGAGCCGGGCCGGGACCCCTCGAAGAAGCCGGCCCTTTTCGACTAGCCCGACGAAGCGGACGCGGCGTTCCGCGACCTCAAGCGGGCTCTCACCTGCGCGCCTATTTTGGTTGCGCCGGCTGAGAAGGAGCCCCTGCTTGCCAACATCGCGGTCACTACACGCGTTGTCAGCATCATTTTGGTGGTGGAGCGGCCGGAGGAAGGCAAGGCGCTGCCGACACAACGCCTGGTCTACTACCTCAGCGAGGTCCTCTCCGCCTCCAAACAGAACTACCCCCACTACCAGAAGATGTGCTACGGCGTCTACTTCGCCACCAAGAAGCTGAAGCATTACTTCCAGGAACACGCCGTCACTGTCGTGAGCACAGCGCCGTTAGGCGAAATCATGGCTGGCTGGGACACCATCGGTCGGATAGCCAAATGGGCCATCGCCATGGCTGACTACGAGATCCGGTACGAGCCATGCACCGCCATCAAGTCCCAAGCGATGGCCGACTTCCTCGTCGACTGGGCCGAGACCCAGTTCGTGCCGCCTCGACCCGACTCCACACACTGGCGCATGCATTTCGATGGCTCCAAGATGAGGACCGGCCTGGGTGCCGGCATAGTCCTATCCTCCCCGAAAGGTGATCAACTCAAGTACACCCTCCAGATCCACTTCGCCGCCTCCAACAACGTGGCCGAGTACGAGGCCCTCATCCACGGCCTCCGGCTCGCCAAGGAGATTGGCATCCGACGCATCCTATGCTTCGGCGACTCCGACCTCGTGGTCCAGCAGGTCTTTGGTGAGTGGGACGCCAGAGACGCCAACATGGCCAGCTACCGCTTCCTCGTCCAGCAGCTCACCGCCTCCTTCGAAGGCTGTGAGTTCCATCACGTCCCCCGGGCGGACAACGAGGCGGCCGACACGCTGGCCAAAATCGGCTCCACCCGGCAGGCCATCCCTGCCGGCGTCTCCCTCGAGCGGTTGCTGAAACCCTCGATCAAGCCGTCTCCCGAGTCGGAGTCCATCTTTGTGCCGGTGGGCGTTTTCGGCACCACGGTCGAGCCGGACGCCTCGCCAGCCCCTCCGATCGCGGCCGCCTCGCCGGCTCCGACGCCTCCCGCCTCTCCAAACCAACCGGCCCCACCTGTGCTCGACACCGTCTTGACGACGGCCGACTCTGTCGTTGTCGCCTCACTCTCAGGGACTGGCGTCCCGGTCCCGGGGGCTGGCGTCCTGGTATCGGGGGCTAACGTCCCAGTCCCGGGGGCTGGCGTGCCGGTCCCGGGGGCTGCCGCCTCCGACGTCCCGCTCGAGCCCGAGCCGGCTCCCGTCTCGGCCCCCTCGTTGGCTCTGCCCATCCTGGCGTTCCTCGAGCACGGCGAGCTCCCCTCCGACGAGGCCACCGCAAGGCAAATCCAGCGTCGGGCCTCGGCCTACGGCATCATCAACCGCGAGCTCGTTCACCGCAACACCACCGGCGTCTTCCAACGCTACGTCGATCCGGAAAAAGGGCTGGAGATCCTCCTTGACATCCACCACGGCGAGTGCAGGCATCATGCCGCCTCCAGATCCTTGGTGGCCAAAGCTTTCCGCCACGGTTTCTACTGGCCGACTGCCCTCGAGGCAGCCAAGGACCTGGTCGAAAAGTGCGAGGGCTGCCAACGTTTCAGCAAGCAGAGCCACCTGTCGGTAAGCGCCCTCCAAACCATCCCCCTTTCGTGGCCCTTTGCCGTCTAGGGGCTGGATATGGTGGGGCACTTCAAGATCGCCCGAGGCGGCATGACACACCTGTTGGTCATTGTCGACAAGTTCACCAAGTGGATCGAGGCGCGGCCCATCAAGAAGCTGGACGGCTCCACTGCCGTCCGGTTCATCGAAGACATCACGGTTCGCTACGGCGTCCCCCATAGCATCATCACCGACAACGGCACGAACTTCGCCAAGGGCACTCTGGCGTGTTTCTGCTCACGGCAGGGCATCCGGCTTGACCTGGCGTCCGTCGCTCACCCCCAGTCCAACGGCCAGGTCGAAAGGGCGAACGGCCTGCCCCTGGCCGGCATCAAGCCCCGGCTCGTCACACCACTAATCCGGTCGCCAGGCTCCTGGGTCGACGAGCTGCTGGCTGTCCTATGGAGCCTCCGCACCACGCCCAACCAGTCGACCGGCTTCACCCCGTTCTTTCTCGTTTACGGGTCCGAGGCGATCATCCCCATCGACATCGAGTTCGATTTGCCTCGGGTCACCCTGTACACTGAGAAGGATGCGAAAGAGGCAAGAGAGGACGGAGTCAAACTCCTCGAAGAAGCCCGCGAGCTAGCTCTGAGCCGGACGGCCATCTATCAGCAAAAGCTCCGGCACTACCACAACAAGCGAATCCGGTCGCTCTCCCTCCGCGAAGGAGACCTGGTGCTCTGGCGGGTTCAGCTAACACCCGGCCAGCACAAGCTGTCCTCCCCATAGGAGGGCCCCTTCATCATCAGTCGGGCGCTGCACAACAACGCCTACTACCTGATAGATGCCCAGAAGTCGCAGAAGCGCAAGAGAGACGCATCCGGCGAAGAAACAGAGCGCCCGTGGAACACGGCGCTTCTCCGCCCCTTTTACTGCTAAAAAGCCTGTGTATGTACCCTGTACTTTTGCCCCTTCGGGCCCATGAATGCAATGGGGACCTCAAGCCGGCGCTTGAGGCTCACCCTTCTCGATTTCTCCAAGTTTCCCCCTACCTTCTAAGGCACGGATCCGGCTCACGGACCCGTGGGCTCGCCCGGTCCCCTCCAAGGCGGACGAATAAGTGTGAGCAAGCGGCCCTTCACCTCCCCCGCCCTAACCAGCTACGGACCGGCCCCCGGCTGTCCGGCTGAAGGGACCGCGGGGTACGAAGGAGCTTCTCACACAAAGGTCCGCCAACGCGCGGTAGCCGGGCTAGTCCAACCATGCTACGTCACTCTTCGTAGCCGGCCTCTGCCGGCTCGACCTAGCCCTAGCCGGCTGACTCTAAGAGCTCACTACTTTTCCCTAAGGGTGAAGCCCCGTCCCTGTCCCAGACCGGCTCCCGGCTGGCCGGCAGGTGGGGTAGAAACTGGAAGGAATCCTAGCGCGCACGTACAAGTCAGCAAGCAAAAGGCGAAAGTAGAGCCGGCATGCACTCCTTTCCATTTCTAATGACATGACGTTGGTTAAGCATAACATAAAGGCCCACGGCCGCAGGTTCATTACAAATTGTCTTAAATACACCCCCGGTGGGTGGAACTCCGGCACTAAAGATAAACATGCAGACAAAAAAATACACAAGGAGGAAAGACCCGGCAAGAGCAGTCCCGAGCCAGTCCGCCTCCGGCGCCGCCACCTCTAAGGCCGGCGGCGTTCATGCCGGCAGCGCTGGCGCCTTCGAGGCCGGTGCTCCCGGAGCGGTCGAGGTGGAGGCTCCCGCATCCCCAGCCGGCTCGGACGGGGCGTAGTCATCGGTGTCGGACTCCTCGTCGACCGACTCGCACTCGCTCCCCTCCAGGTCGTCCAGGGCCAGCCCGTACGAATCCTCCGGGATAGCCGCGCCGTCTTCACCACGCTCCGGGACGTACTCGTCCCACGCGGCGAAGGACGCGAGCTCGCTCGCCCGCATCTGCAGCTCGCCCGCCATCGTCGCCAGCTCCGCCTTGGTCCCGGCACGCTAGGCCGTAAGCAGCCCCAGGTCAAGCCCGGGGTACCACGACCTAGCAACGCGGAGGGCCATCTCCGCACCGGCACGCGCCGCGGAGGCTCTCCAGGCATTCACCCACGCAGTCCCGGCCTCCAGCCACCGGGCAAGCCAAGTCAGGGAGCCCGGATTCACAGCCCGGGGCCAGAGGGTCCGAACCAGCTCCAAGCCGGCGCCCCGAAACCGCGCCAGGGTGCGAATGACGGCCTTCAGGCGCACCTCGGCGGCAACCCCCACCTCTGCCAAGGTCCAAGGGGCGTCCGGCTCGATGACCTCCCCCCGGGCCCGCCGGTCCTCACGGTCGGACTCCACGGCTGCCTCTGCATCCTCCTGGGTAGCGGGGAAGAGTCCTAAAGAAAAGACAAGAAGTGAGAAGAGGAAGCTTAATGGAAAAAGGAAAAGAAGGGTCGGGAACTTACGGCGTAGCATCCGGTCCACCACGTAGCCCTGCTCCACCAGGGCCACCTCCCGGTCCGTCGCTTCCTGGCGATGGCACTCGTCCTCGTCCTAAGCCGCGAGCATCTCCTGGACCGCCTTCGACAGTGCGGCGTCCTGGGCCTCCAGCTTGTCGCGGAGCACCTTCTCCCGCTCCTCCGCCTCCTGGCAGAGCACCGCCTCCCGGTCTGCCAGCTGCCGGCTATGGGCTTCCTCAATCTTCTTTTGGTCCACCCTCAGCCCCTCCGCCCTCTCGCGGAACTTGTGGCACTCCGCCGCCACGGTGTCCCGTTCCCCGAGGAGCCGGACCACCTGCTGCCGAAGGGTGACCGCCTCCTTGTGGGCGGCTGCACGAAAGAGTTCGTCGCCGTTAGAAGGAAGAAATGACAAGGGAAGCCGGCCCGCCTTCGAGGCAGCCGGCTTGGCTCTCGGGGCTCCCCCCCGCTGAAGACACAAGGGCACATACCCTGCAGGTCTGCAGTCATGGTGGCGAGACGACTCTCCGCCCCCCGGAACAACCCCAGCAGGGTGTTGTACGCCACTGCTCGGCGATCGTGGGCCGCCTACAAGAACGAAGAAGGAGATAGCTCTTTAGGCTCGACCCGCCTGTAACCCAGCCGGCTCGAGCCTCGGGGGTTACACCCAATGGGTGCGCTAGCGCGCCCTCACTGGAAAAGAAAGAGAGAAAGAAAAAGAAGACAGACGAGAAAGAAGAAACAGGGCGCTTACCGTGACCGCTCGCTCCAGGCTCACCAACCGCTCACTGGCGGCCCGGGCGTCCTCCATCGCCTGGGTGTGGCAGGCCGCGAAAGACTCGACGACGGCAGCTACCGCGGTCCCAATGGCGCTCGCCGGCTCCTTAGAGGCTGGGCTCCCGGCCGTCGCCCACATTTGCTGGGACCGGCCCCGTCTGCAGGCCCCCTTTCGCGGGAAACGATGACGATGTCGGTCCCCGTCGTCGTCGTCATTCCAGGGGCCGTCGACGACATGCTCGCCGCGGCCGCACCCTCGGTGGCCGTGGCCCCCGTTCCGGATCCTCCACCGCCGGTGCCCCCTGGCCAGCTCGCATCTGGTGTCGGCTTCTCCGGAGCCGGCATGCCAAAAGCCGGTGCCTCCGGGGCCGGCGTTCCTGACGCTGGCGCCTCCGATGCCGGTGCCTCAGAGGTCGGCACCTCGGGGGCCAGCACCTTAGGCGCTGGCGCCTCCGGCGTCGGCGCCTCCAAGTCCACCACCACCGCGCCCAGCGGAACGACGCCCTTCTCTGGTGGCGCATTGCTCGACGCCGACGGCGCGTTAATCCTTGCCGGCTGGGAGGCTTAGCGGCTCCTCCCCGTCAAGTCCTCCACGAGCTCCCCGCCGCCTCCCGCGGGCCGGTCGGCCCCTTGGCGGTCCAGCGACGTCTCCTCTGGGTCGCGGGGGAAGGGCTCCCACGTTTGGCCGGCGGCCTCCCCGCTGGCCGCCGCCGCTTCCTCCCACCGGCGGCGCTCCTCCTCTCGCGCTCCTGCTCGGCCTTGTCGCGGTCGAGCCACGCTTGGCGCTCCTTCTCCTTGGCCGTCGACGGCGGCGTCACTTTCACCGTCCCACCGCCTGGCTCTCCTCCCAGCGAGCGGGCCTCCCTGATGGCGCCGGGGCGTTAGACGAGGAAGGGGGCAAACCAAAGAACGACTCAACAAAACATTGACAAACTTACCCGATCGCAACAGGCACCGCCCGCCTCGAGGGCCCGGTCGGGTTCCCCCTCTCCCTCTTGTTGACCTCGGCACGGCTGCCACCCAGCCACGTGACGGCCGCGCGCTTGGGCACTGGCTTGGAGGCAGTCGGCCCCTTTCCCTTGTCCGTCGCGGCTGGGCCGCTGGCGGCTCGTAGCTGGCGCCCCTGCGGCACCGTGTTCTCCCCCTTCGAGAAGTTCATTGGGTCTTCTGCAGCAAGAGCCGGCTCCCGCTCAGCATCGTCATCGGGCCAATCTCTCAATGGTGCCCGGAAAGAGGACTCACCCGGCTGCTCGGCCTCGTCGTCCTCCTCCTCGTCCGCCTCGTCGTCAGCCTCCACCTCGCCGGGTCGCTCGGAGACGGCCGGCTCCACGTCGTCGGCGTCTTCGACCTCTTCCGGGTCTGACTCCATCTAGTCCGGCGCCGGCTCCGCGTAGTCCTGCAGGAGCGAGAACCTCTGCAGGCAAACCAGGCGGCGCTGTCAGACCAAGGGGGGGAACACGACCCGGAGGCAACAAATTGGAGGGAGGAGCCGGCTGTCCACTTACCCGCGGCGTCGGGTGACTCCGGCTGTAGGGATCTTCCCCCACTGCCACTCCCCCTCATTCATCTTCGCCGTTGACACGGCGTTGACCTTTATCGCCACGTGAGCCGGCCTCAGCTCCTTGGTGGAGAGCCGGCAAGGGTCGTGGCGTCCTCCCATCTGGCAGATGAGATGCGGCCGGCACTACAACGGCAGCACCCGGCACGCCACCATCGCCGCCAGCAAGTCCGTGGCCGTGAGCCCCTCCGTCCCGGTTAGCTCGCGGAGGTGGGCGTTGAGCCGGTCGGCCATCTCGGGCACCGTGGCCGGCGTCGCCCGCCAGTTCTACATGGCAAGCGGGGGGCGGTTGACGAAGTCAGGGAGGTTGATGTAGTCCTCCTCTGGCTTCACGTTCTTCACGTAGAAGAACCCCTGCTGCCATCGCTTCACCGACTCCTGCAGCCGGATTTTGGGAAGTCCGGTCCCCTGGTGAATCTGGACGGAGGCGCCCCCGCAGGCGGTCATCACCATCTTCTGCGTCGTCGGGTCCTTCGCCGTCTGCCGCTTGAAGTTGAACAGCCGGCACCAGAAGTCGATCCTGGGCTCGACTCCCAGATATCCCTCGCAGAGGATGATGAACGCCGCCAGCTGCAGGATGGAGTTGGGGGCGAGGTGGTGCGGCTGCAAGCCGAAATGTGTCAGGAACCGCCAGAAGAAGTCGCTCGCCGGCAGCCCCAATCAGCGGTTAAAGTGGTCGGCGAAGACCACAATCTCGCCCGACCGCGGCGTCGGGGAGTTCTCTGCCCCCGGCGGGCGGGCCTCCAAGAACTCCGCCGACGGGAGCTTGCGGCATGCGCGGAGGTACTCGATGTAGGCCTCATCGACATTGCTGCCGTTCCAGGCACCCTTGGTCACTATCTTCTGCATGGCGGCGGCGCACGGGTGTGACGGCGGTGCGGGGACCGGCCGGCGGGCTGTTCTCCTCACAACGGTCGACGGCGGCGCGAGTCCGCCGTTCCCTCACAACTCGCTCTCTTCCCTTCTCTCTCTCTCTTTCGCTCGGCGAGGGGGGCAAGGGGGAGTGCGAAGCGACAGAGGTGAGGGGAGCAAACGGGCTCTTCCCCTCGCCTCTCCTTCCTATTTGTACCCTACGCGGGCAGAGGAGGTGGGTGCGCCCCTCGCGCACACGATCCCCACGATCCCCGATGCGCGCGGGGCGGCCATCATGGCGCTCCGAAATCCCAAACGACCACCCACGAACGCGCGGAATCCTCGCGGACGGTTCAGGACCCACATCGTGCCGGGCCCCGCCCGGTCACCAGGTCTGAACCGTTGCCTGGTTTGGCAGGCTGCGGCCCGCTCCAACCTCCGCGTGGCGCGTTTTCCCTGCCTGACGGGACGGCACAAACGGCGCGGGTGGCCCTAGCCGGCTGCGGAGCCGGCCACCCCCTGCCGGCACCATTCGGCTCCCCAAACGCTTCCGGCGCTCGAGCAATCTACAAGCCGGCGAGGTCCGCCGTCCTCCGTCGGTGGGCCTCCCCGGCTTCGGGGACTACTGATGGGAGGATGACCCCCGGGTAGCCTCAAACACCCCTAAAGCTTCGGGCACGCCTACAAGACTAGTGAGCAAGCTGCCTTCGAGAAGCCGGCCCGCTATGCTCTGTCGGCTGCGACCTCCTGGCCCGGGCGTGTCGGCCGCCCCTTCGCCGGCTTCGGTGCGCTGGCCGGCTGGGGCCTCGCCGCCCGGCTCCTTCCCCCAGCCGGCCCAGCATCGGATGCCCCTGACAGGCCCTGCGTGGCAACAGTGGCCCCCGTCCCCTCGAGGGTCAGCGCCCGCACGGCCACAGTGGCCCCCATCCCGTCGGGGGTCAGCGCCCGCATGGCCACAGTGGCCTCTTGCCACTGTTGGACGGCGACCGAGCCTCCAACAGTGGTGGCCTGCCCCCAACCACTCCGCCGCCTACCCCGGCATGGCTACAGGACAGCCGGCCGGCCGCTAACCTCGGCCGGCCACCGCAAGACGATGCCGCCAGGGGCGCCCCGTGCCGTGACGTGACCGGACTTGAGGCTGCCGGCTGGGTCCCCCCATGACCGTTATATTCATATTGTAAGCCGGGGGGTTGGTCTATAAAACCCCCCGGGCCTCTCCCATGCAGGGGAGAGCTCTCTCACGCTACCCATCTCTCCCATAGACTCTCACGTTACGATCACCCCATAGAACCTCCCATGGAGGACCACTCGAGCCGGAACACTAGCTTCCTCCTCGATACACACAGCTCAAGGAGCACCGCTGTAACCTTCACCATTGTCTCAACAAGACCAAGCAAGAGTAGGGGTTTTACCTCCCACGGAGGGCCCTGAACCTGGGTACACCACGTGTCAGTCACCGTTTGTGCCTAACCCCGTCCCCAGAGTCCACCGGCGTCCTTTCGGCCCCATCTCGATTAGCCTACCCATGGCATCTGCCGTGACAAAACCACGACAAAACCTTCGTGCCACGGGTCACCGTTCTATCTCTCTTCCCCTCATTGCCCCTCTGCACTAGCCCACTTAGCCCCTCCTCCATTCTCGGTCATCGGATCGGGATCGGACGGACAAGGTCCGACCCCAGCCCCTAGTGCCTTCCCTATATAAAACCCCATGGAGAGAGCTCCCACTCTCTCTAGGGTTTCCCCCATGGAAAACTGCAGCCACACCCCTAGAGAAACCCCCTCGCTAGCCCTCCTCCTCCAGATCCCGCAGCCCCATCCATCTGCCCATTTTCGGCCCTCGGATTTCGATCTAGAGGCTGAGAATCGCCCAGTTTCCCACCTACCGGACATGTCCGGCGGCCAAATCAGACATGTCCGGCCGACCACAGTGCAGCCGCAGCCCCGAGCCCCTCCATGGCGCAACCCGAGCTCCTCCCGCTGCTCCTCGCCGCCGCGGTCGCCGGAGGACCTCGCCGGCCTCTTCCTCCTTCTCCCTCTTCCTCTCCTCCTCCTCCCCTGCTAGCTCTCACCCCGCGGCCTCCCTCTCGTTATCGCAGGTCTGCCGCCATGGCGCCGGCCTTGCAGCTCTGCCCCGCCACCGCCGGAGCCTCCCGCCGCAGGGAACGAGCCTTGCCGGCCCGGATCCGCTCGCCCCCGTGCCGCCCCTCGCCGTGGTCTGCCCGCCGCCCCCCGTCGCCGGTTCCCTGCGCCGCCGCCAGCCCTGCCTCGATCAGAATTGAGGAGGAGCGCCTCCTCCCGAGCGTTGACTGGCCTCCTCTTCCTTCCTTGCTCAGATTCGGCCCAATAGGCCCGATGGTGAGCCAGCCCTTTTTTTTCTTTCTTTTTTTTATTATTGCTTTGCGGTATTAAAACGTCTATATTTAATAAACCATGTGCCGGATTAAAATATTTTATATATGTTAATTGGCTAGAAAAATATGTAGATTATCATTATGCCAATATCATCCATGTAAAATGTTTATCATGCCATATTCTGTGATTTAACATCATATTGTCATTTTGCGATTTGCATATTAATTAACCGTGTATCGGAATTAGCATTATCTAATATTAAAAATGTCCATCTCATTGTCATTGCATTTTCATGCATGGGATAATTGTCGGAATCTTGTTTGCATTTATTTTGCATTGTTGCATTGCTTTACCGCGAATAGGCCTATTGCCCGTTTATTTAATTGTGATTAATCTTCTACATGAACATAATCATATTATATATGTTTTCGGGGTAGAAAAATACATAAGTTTTGTCGGTGCATTTAGTTTTGTCATTTGAGCATGTTTGAGTGCATGTCATTTTCACCGTGATGCCCTTTTGTCATTTTCATAGGAATTAATCCGGGCATGATATGAAAATATTTTCAACATGAAACTTGCTCTTTGATATGTGTCCAAGCCCATAGACATTTTGTTTGTCATAGAAATACATGTTTAGGTGTTGTTTTGCTGTTGTCAACTTGCTATGCAAATCTGCTATTTTCAGGGTCCTAAATATTTCTAAGTCTGGAATCTGTTATATTTTGTTGCTGTCTTGCCATGTGATTTCCTAGTGATCTAGACCTCTTTTGAGGTTGATGCAATGGAGTTATTTGTTGTTGATATTGCCCTCTAGTATGCTGTTAAGTTTCATGACATTTCATGACCTGTAGCATACCTTTTCACTGCTGTCAATATGCCTTCGTGATAAAAACTGCACTGTCTAAAACTGCTATTTTCACCAAGTCTGAAACTGTTTTCAAGTAGCCTTCTTGTGAGCTTCCTACCAAGTGATCCATGCTTGTTTTGCTTATGATTTGTGAAGATAAAATGATGTGGGTGTTGTATGCTATAGCCCCATGCTTAGTTTGTGCATTTTGGAATCTTGTAGCTTGCTGTTTTCATATGTTCAAAATGCTATGTTACTGTTTTTGGCAGAATTCAACTAAAACTTGATTTGATGATTGTGGTTGAACAGTAGCTCCGTTTTGGGAATTCCATATATGAAACTTGCTTAAAATCTCATGTAGTTTCATAATAACTTTCTGCATTCATGATTTGAGATGTTTGTGGTTGCATTTCCCATGCATTTGCATTCATGTCATCCGCATCTTGTTTTGCTCATATCTTTTGAACCGTAGCTCCGTTTGAGATGTTCTATATATGTAAATCGACTAGAATTACGTGTAGAATAACATGGTGATATTTATTTTTCTGTTTAACAAATATAAAATGTGTTTAGTTCAGATCTGGACCAATTTCGAAATTAACATATGAGGTCGTTTCGGAAATGCTATAAGTTGTTTCCGGCCTCATTTAACATGACTAGATAGATAGTTTACTTATGCTTCACCTCTTGCCATGTTTAACAACATTTAATATTGTCGTGTACCTAACGTGAGTGAACTAAATAATTCAAGTGTGGAGTTTCGTCAATATGCAACTCGTTACATATTGAGCTTCACTTTAATGTGTAGTATTTGAGTGTTGTGAATTGTCATGCATTGCATATTAAACCAGACATGCATCATATTGTTGTGCATCGTGTTTTGCATATGTTGTGGTGTATCTTGTGTTGATTGTTGTTTCGGATTGCTTCTTATCGATAGAGTTCCGAAAGTGTTCGGAGTGTGAGGATTCGTTCGACCACGTGGTTCGTCTTCTTCATGGACTCGGTCTTCTTTCGAGCGGGATCTCAGGCAAGATGACATATTTTCCTGGATACCATTACTATCATTGCCATGCGAATTGTCTCGTTTTATCGCTATGTCTCGCTACCTACCACTTGTTTGATAAGCCTCCCATCATTGCCATGAACAGCCGCTAACCCCTCCATGTCCCAGCAAACCTTTGTTTGGCTATGTTACCGCTTGCTCAGCCTTTCTTATAGCGTTGCTAGTTGCAGGTGCATTTGCTTCCATGTGTCAACATGGACCTTATTTTGTTATATCACATTATTGCTGCTATTTAATTTAATGCACATATATACTTGGTAAAGGTGGAAGGCTTGGCCTTTTGCTTGGTGTTTTGTTCCACTCTTGCCGCCCTTAGTTACTTGTGAACCAGTGTTATGTTCCATAAATGAGCGCTCCTAACATGCTCGAGGTTGTTATGGGGACCCCCTAGATTTTCGGGTTGGATTAAAACTTGTATGGCAAGGCCCAACATTGGTACTACATTTGCCTAATAACTAATTAATTTGCATAGGGCAGGATCACCCCGTGGATAATTTAATCAACCCCCGGGCCAGTGCTCGTCATGAGTGTTGGTCCAAAGTAGAGCACTGTGCGGGGCCAACCCAGGGCAACTTGGGAGATTTCTATCAGGCCTCCGTACGCGTCGCTTATCCACCGTGTCCTGAGAACGAGATATGCGGCTCCTATCGGGATCGTCGACACGTCGGGAGGCCTTGCTGGATTTGTTTTACCTTTCTCGAGCGTCTTGAGTCTTCGGGTTATCTCGAGGTGTTGGATTTCCTTTGGAATTGCCTAGGAAGATCACGAGATCCGTGGTTGAGGTTATTCCCGCTGAGTGTGGTTAATTTGTGATGGATGAGTTGGAGCACCCCTGCAGGGTTAAATCTTTTCGAGATGTCGTGCCCGCGGTTATGTGGCAAACTTAGATAATTTGTTTAACACCTAAACTCTAATAAAATACACCAACTGTGTGCGTAACCGTGACTGTCTCTCTCGTGAGTTCTCATCCGAAAGAGAACACGGTGGGGTTATGTTTGATGTAAGTAGGTGTTCAGGATCAGTTAGTGATCATTCCTAGTTCACGTCCGTTATGCGTAGAACACCATACTTATTTCTGTACTCGTAAGTTAGCCACTCAAATGAAATGCTTAGTCGCTTGCTGCAGCCTCACCACTTAATCATACCTTACCCATTAAGCTTTAATAGTCTTGATACCCTTGGAAATGAGATTGCTGAGTCCCTGTGGCTCACAGATTACTACAACAACAGTTGCAGGTGCAGGTAATGTGATGACTTGACGTGAGCGTGTTGTTTGATTTGACTTGGAGTTCTTCTTCTTCTTCTTATTCTTCTTCTTCAGTCTTTGATGGGTTCCAGGCGGCAGCCTGGGATAGCAAGGGTGGATGTCATTTTTTCGTTTGATTTCGTCCGTAGTCGGACCCTGCTCTTATGTATGATGGTTGAGTATGTTATTGTATTGATGTGACTCTGATGTAGCTTGTGGCGAGTGTAAGCCAATTCCATATACTCATATCTTTTGTACATGTACTTGTAATGATATCCATTCTTGCGAACGCATCGAGATGTGCTTCTATCCTTGTCGAGGCCCTCGTGCCAAATAAGGATAGGACCGCATCTTGGGCGTGACACTCCATGATCGATCCGCACTACGGCAGGGTGCCGGAACAGAGCTCCAGATGGTCTCGTGACAAAACACATACTTGCGGCGATGGAAAAAGGGTTTCAGGACTACCTTCAGAGTTTTTGAAATATTAGAGAATTTACAGGCCAGGGAGGGACGTAGAGAGACCCACGAGGGGGCCACCACATACCAGGGCGCGCCCTAATGTGTGGTGGGGCCCTCATGCGCCTCCCGGCCTCCTTTCAAAGCTTCCAGGTCTTATTTTGTTCCAGAAAAAATCATCAAAATGTTTCGTGGCAATTGGATTTCATTTGGTACTGTAAACCTAAAAAGCCAAAAACATGCAGAAAACAGCAACTGGCACTGGGCACTGGGTCAATAGGTTAGTGCTCAAAAATATTATAAATTGGTAAATAAAGACCCAAAAAGTATCCTAGAATGATAATATATCAGCATGGAACAATAAAAAAATATAAATACATTGGAGACGTATCAAGTATCGCATGTACTACCGCTATATCTGGGGACTCAACTTTTCGTGTCGGGTTGCGCGGCAGTGGGACGGTAGTACGAGTGATAGTAACGCTTACAAGTGGTAATACCGCCCGCCCTCTATCGCTCCACTTCCGCTTTATTTTCAACCCAACGTGCTCTCAACAGTAGTAGGTCAGCAGTGGGTGCGCAGCACACTACGGCTTGTAAGTCATAGTACCACTCTCATGAACGGTAGTACCGCTTATGCGGTACTGCCACACATCTCTTGTCCTGCCCTGCCTCTGTGGGCTCTTGAGTTGGAACTGCGAGAGGTAGTACAGCTCCGGCGGCACTACCACCTCGTAGCTTTGTGCCATTGCACTACTCTACGAGCACTGTCGCCCGAGCAGTAGTACCTCTTGTGTGCGAGCTGAGAGGAGAATAACGGTTGGATTCTTCCCCACTATAAATAGGGGGTTTTCTTCCTCAAGAAGACCCACGTCTTCCTCCCCCAAACCTCATTATTTCTCAAAGCTCCATTTTCGCCCGATCTCTCTCCCTAGTCAACAAAACTTGTTGATACTCTAGGGTTTGGTTGAGAGGGCCCCGATCTACACCTTCCACCAAAAGAAATTTGATCCCCCCACTAATCCTTTGTGTATCTTGTTACTCTTCGATGTTTGAGCACCCTAGATGGTTGAGATCACCGCGAAGCCACAATCCATTGTGGTGAAGCTTCATGGTGGTGTTGGGAGCCTCCAATTATGTGTTGGAGATTGCCCTAACCTTGCTTGTAAAGGTTTGGTTGCCACCTTTAAGGGCACCACTTGTGGAATCATGACATCTTGCATTGTGCATGGGCGTGAGGAGAATACGGTGGCCCTAGTGGTTTCTTGGGGAGCATTGTGCCTCCACGTCGCTCCAACAGAGACGTACTTCCCCTCAAAGGGAAGGAACTTCGGTAACACATCATCATTTTCACTGGCTCCACTTGTGGTTACTTCTTACTTTTACTTTGTGCAAGCTTTATTGGTGTTGTATCATTTGCTTGCTTGTGTTTTTGTTGCTAGCATCATATAGGTTGCTCACCTAGTTGGATATCTAGACAGCCTATTTGTTGCTTAACCTAATTTGTGAAGAAAAGCTAAAAAAGTGGTAGTTGTCTATTCACCCCCACACCCCCTCTAGTCAACCATATCGATACGTGCCCTCTAGTCAACCATATCGATCCTTTCAATCACACCACCAATCAATGTGGTGCAACACACTTGATTTAGTTGTAGAAAATAGTGTGGAAAATTCATTTTGAAGAGACCACTAGTATAAAGGCATACCTTCACAGCCAAGGTTGTCAGAATTGTGATTTTGAATCAGATTGGAGCTCTGATGATAGGATCACAAATCGTATAATCTTCACTATCAAGATCGTAGAAACGTAGATTCTGTGAACTAAAAACGTAGAATCAGATGGGTCGGTTTGGATCGTAAAGTCATAGAATCGTATAACAGAATCGTGATTCTGACAACCTTGTTTACAGCAACCACTCGTTCTCCATGAGGAATTATGAATACTAGCACTGGCTAGCTTCCACCAAGACTGCATCGAATTATAGCGAAGAACATGTATAGCACTGAACCACCAAGTAAACACAAAAGTGCAATGGTATTACTGCAAGTTGGCTTTTCTCACAGTGTGTTGTGTGTAGACATAATTGAAGGGTGATTGCTTCGCTAACGAGTTTCACTTCTGCTCTGCATAATATTAGGGCATGATTAGCTTCTGCACAAATATGCAAATGCTTCTCTTCGATGGATTTCCCGAAGATACAACAAGGTACATATTTTTCTCTCTGTGGACATCCATCCATTGGGCACTATGTCATTAGTAAACTAGGTTCGGCCTCACTGAACACTATGTTTAGAACTACACCAACACCAAAGACTTGTAAAGGGTGTCTAGTATAGTGTCGTCCAGCAAAAAATAGAGCTTCAAAACTTAAATCAGACTGCACATATTGAGCATCAAACCAATAGTTTTGGAACCTCCAGGACACGTCCACCAAACATCAAGCAGAGTTGGAGTGATTACGCCTTAAGTGCAACACCTATGATTTTGCTAGAGCATAAGTTACTTCCGATGACTAATTGTAAATAAACCAATAATACCAGTAGATGTCCCGAAGGCTTGAGTTGCTACGGATGATGCCTCCTGCTTGCCTAACAGATTGAGGGCTTGTTTTATGTGAGTGTGGTCGATACGAGAAAGAGAGCTTGCCCCGACACACCTTTGCACCGTTAATATCCTCTATCATCATCCCTTGTCAGGTCACACGGGGAGACACCTCCATGATTGACACCATGGTGATGCTCGGTGGTGGCACAATGATGTCGCCACAAGCTATACTGATGTCCTCGTTAAGGAAAGAGAGCCAAAGTGATGGTCGGACCACTGTCCCTTGTGGCTTCAAACCCGGCGTCACACTTGGCATGAACACATCTGTAAACACAAAGCCTTTCAACAAACACCTGGTGGGCGTCGTCATGACGAGCTTGAGGGAAGGACTCAACCCCTGTGGTGGGGTGGGTGTGGCTACTGATGTAGTCCAGAGGACCCTGGACACATGCAGGAAGTTGTCGTCATCGTTGACATGGGCCAGCTCACCCGTCGAGCAGGTGGCGTGTGTTGGTGCAGTGAAGATATCGATGGTGGCATCATGACTAGGACACTACAACAAGCACATGGTCGGCGCCACGGCAACAAGGTTGATGTCATCGATTGAATTGACACCATGGCGTACCCCACAATCCACTTGGGAAGTGAGTTCGAGGAAGACGTCGATGACCATCTCCACCGGCATGAGGCTGTGAACTCCATGGTTGTAGTCATCGTCAAGATTATCTAGTAACGGCAACGCCTCCTTCATGATTTCGTCCGCCCTTATTCAGGCAAGGGAAGAGGCACTTGTGATGCTGGTTGGAGATCGTGATCGCACTACAACTTGGATATCTTCGCGCAAGCCCTCGATGTACTATGGAACAAAGCACCTGATGCTCAGGTTGGCATTGAGATATGGCACGCGGTGCAGACACTCCTAGAACATTGTCGTGTACTTAGCTACGCTTCCCGTTTGTGTCAGCTTGAGCAGCGGGCACATGTGTTGATGATACTCCCGCATGGCCATTCCATCGAACAGGTGGTATGCAGAAAAATATGTGGTGATTTTTTATGGCTCTGATTACCAATATTCACGATCCAAGCACATACATGGGGTGAGTAATCACATCCGTAGCGATTTTGGATACAAGAGAAGGGATTTGGGGTGAGAATCAACAACAAGGGGTGAGATACAGATAGTAGGAAGGTGAGGAACAGGAGCAAGAGGATGAGAGGAAGGACCAAGAGGATGAGAGGCTTCAAGATGTTTCAATCGTTCACCCTTCACTAGTAGAAAAAGGGCTTTCGTCGTAGCTCGATCTACACGTTAGTCTCGGTTGCATTACGAACCGGGACTAATGTGAGCATTAGTCCCAGTTCAAGCGGCTAGGGCACCGGTCGAGCATTAGTTCCGGTTCAAATGGGACCTTTAGTCCCGGTTGGAGACACCAACTCGGACTAAAGGGGCCGACACCCTTTAGTCCCGGTTCGTGTCTCCAACCGGGACTAAAGGTGAAGCCTTTAGTCCCGGTTGGAGACAAGATCCGGGACTAAAGTGGTTGGGGCTTTAGTCCCGATTGGTGTCTCCGACCGGGACTAAAGGCTAGACCTTTAGTCCCGGTTGGAGATACCAATCGGGACTAAAGGGTTTTGAAAGTTTTTTTTTGTTTTTTCTATTTGTTTTCTATTTTTAGTTTCTGTTTTAAATTGCTTATATCTTTTAGGATATTTGATGTTTTTGAGTGATTCTTTTTGCATTAGATTCAAAATTTTGTCTAGTTTGTGTTTGTGCAATTATTTTTTAAATTTGAATTGATTAAATTTTAATTTGTTCAAATTTTCCTCCAACCCTAGATTGTGAATAACTTGAGTTTAAAAATAGTTTTTAATTTAATTCTTTTTTATCCTAGGCACATGTTAGATGGTGCATGTTGAACGCACAAAAATTATGGAGTTGAAATAAGTTTAAAAAATGAAATGCCTTTGTAACAGATGATTTTTCGTCCAAAACCATGGTACTTCGAAAGGGATTGTCTAGTTTGTACACGAAGTGAATCTATTTTTTACCGTAGCCCTCTCAAATTTGTAGCATATGCTATGTGGGTGAAATAATGATATCATGCCAAGTTTCAACCTTTTCAGAGTTCATTTGTAGTGCTTTTCAATTTCAGGGTCATTTAGCTCAAAAAAATAATAAATGCATAAAAAGTAGCGAATGAAGTGGGAAATGGTTGAAAATTGATGATGTGGCTTTGAATGGTGCATGTTGAACGCACAAAAACTCTGGAGTTTAAATAAGTTTTAAAAAACGAAATGTCTTTGTAATAGATGAGTTTTCGTCCAAAACCCTGATACTTCGAAAGGGATTGTCCAGTTTGTACACGAAGTGCATCTAGTTTTTACCGTAACCCTCTCAACTTTTTAGCACATTCATGTGGGTGAAATGATGATATCATGCCAAGTTTCAACCTTTTCAGAGTTCATTTGTAGTGCTTTTCAATTTCAGGGTCATTTAGCTCAAAAGAATTAATAAATGTATGAAAAATAGCGAATGAAGTGGGAAAGGGTTAAAAATTGATAATGCAGCTTGGATGGTGCATGTTGAACGCACAAAAAGTCTCGAGTTGAAAGAAGATTAAAAAAAGTGTTATGAAAAAGTAAAACGGCTATAACTTCTGCATACGATGTCGAAAATAAAGTGTTATGAAAAATATATTTTTTAAGTAAATGATTTCATATATGGATTCCTCATGTTTTCCTAATAATAATGGATATATTATTTGTTGAATTTCAATTTGCGGATTTAAAGATATTAATTATGCCATATTAAATGAATAAATTGCAAAAAATGAATAAAATAATATTATTACTTATTTTATTTTCATTGAAATTCAATATTATTATTAATCATTTATTGTTTTTATTTTAATAATTGTTTGGAATTCAAAAAATTAAATCATGTTACATCAAGACCCAAGGGTTAATAGGATTGATAGCTTACTATTATCAAGAAAACAACAAGTGCAGACTTGAAAACTAGGGGTGATAGAACTTGAAAGTTAAGCGTGCTCGGGTTGGAGCAATGAGAAGATGGGTGACCGGTCGGAAAGTTAGACGATTTGGAATGAGGGATGATTAGAGGCCTTTAGTCGGGACTAAAAGTGGAGGCCTTTAGTCCCGGTTCTAGAAACGGGGCAAAAGGCCCGTTTTCCGGATAAATTCAATGATTGACATGGCTAGGATATGGTAACTTTTGACCGAGAGAAGTCGTCGGAACATACCAACATAGGGTGTAGTTTTGAAGGTCTTGTTGTGTTACTTTTTTTTGTGAAAAGGGATTTTGAATCGGGTAGACGGTTTGAGTTACAAAACATTTCAAAGTAGAAAGAATCTATGGTGACATTAGCTTTTCTACTCTTTTAGTGCATTTGCATGTGAGAAAAAAGTTGGAGAAAGTCATTTTTTATGTCCGGAATTCGCCTATTCAAACATCGTGGTAACCCGTATACCATGGACTAACTTACATATCTCATATGTGGTAATTTTTTTACCCATAAAAAAACTCATCAAAGCATATTAACGGTTATTTTATGTAAAAACAATTTTTCAATCGAACCAACGATTTAAGCTACAGAACATTTCTTAGTTTGAATTCATTTGGGATCTTTGTTGATGTCATTATTTTTGTTTTATATGCATGCAGACTTAGAAATGATAAAGTAGAAATCGACTTGCACGCCCTGCTGTAGTTGCAAGTAGAAACGGGCTCGCATGTCATTGCTTCACTCACAATAGCTGTTGTTGCATTTATAAGCGTTATATGTTGCAATCTGCCAAACATGTGACAGATAGTCAATAGAATATGTATTTTTATGTTCTAAGCAGGCTGGAGGGCAGCCGACAAGAGAGGGGACAATAACGTTTCTTAAGTGGTATATATAGAGGGGAGATTTTAATGTTGTGGACGAGTGTAATTGACAGATATTTGGCTCATCTTGGCAGTTCACGCAGCAACCGCATGGAAAGAAATGATGTTCAATCTCAAACTTCTAACTAAAAATATCTGATCCAGAACATGCATCATTTACTCTAATAGATATAGAAATTCATCAGCATCATAACATCATTGGTGCAACTTGGTGCTGCCTGCAGTGCACCATTAACAATCATCATCTTCGATATGAGCGTCACCAAAGTGCTCAACAACAGTCACCAGAACATGCATCATTTACTCTAATAGATATAGAAATTCATCAGCATCATAACATCATTAGTGCAACTTCGTGCTGCCTGCAGTGCACCATTAACAATCTTCATCTTCGATACGAGCGTCACCAAAGTGCTCAACAACAGTCACCAGATTCCTGACCTTTACCTCACACACTTAAGCTTACGGTTCTTTGAGAGAAACCCTGCACGCTTATGCTTCTTCAAAAGAGTTGCAACCTTGTCATTTTTCACTGTCATCCCTTTGAAAATAGAAATAAAAACAACTCAGATATATACAACATCTGAACATCTGTGAGCATATGGACAGATAAGATAACCTGCCAATTAAAAAAACGCTGTGCACAACAATAGTTCAAACAAGAAAGAGAAATGACATTGCATTGGGGTATATTGATAAACAATAGTACAGGTGGCACAAGGCTTAAGGCAGCAGACTCAAGAAAAATCGAGTACAGACAAACAGTCCAGGTGCAAGGATGTCAGGCAAGGCATGAATCAGAAGGAAGATAGTCACATGAGAAGGATAACAAGGCTAATACTACAGGAGTTTTATGTAATGGCATTCCCATGGAGGGGGGATGGCTTTTCACTGGCCCAGTACCCACTTACACAATATAGAAAGATATGTGACCTCACATGAGAAGGATATATAAAAAATATGCACTCTCTGAAACAACAGGATTCTAACAAAAACATCCAAAAGATGTGACTTGATTGACCTCAAGTAACCCAACGGGATACATTCTAAAACTTTAAACAACAGAAAAATTTGTGTTAGAAGGTTCATACATATCATCTAAAGTTACAAGACATTTGCACCGGTATGTAAAATAGACAACCATCCAGTTTTATGCTTAACAAGAGCAACCACAATAGTGTGGCTCCTAGAATTCACTTCAAAATACTACTCCTTTCCGGTTTATTATGTTCAATCTCATTTTCTTGGTTTTTCCATATTATAAGTCTTATTTTCACTTTTTTTCACCACATGTTCACATTCCAAGGTGCATTAAATTGATGCATGCAAGGATTAAAAGAAACCAAGCAATGCATGTAACCATTCCTACTCATTTAGTGGTCACCCATGCATACACTGTAATTAATGCAGATTAAAGTTTGAGTAATTTTGTAAACTACGAACTCACCATCTACCTTGATTGATGAGATTTCAGATTTAAGCCCTATAAACCGCAAAAGGAGGGAGTAGCACACCGGACTAGCAGGAACAGAAGACTCCCCAATGAATCAACTATACGAACAGATAAAGGATACTGCCATAGTAAAGAGCAAAAGATCCAACAAGTGAAATTATTAAAGGATTCTCTAGGCTTTCAAGAACAACAAATAGCTAAAGCAAACCAACAAAATGATTCCAAAACTCTCTGAAACAAAATGATTCTAACAGAGATATCCAAAAGAAGTGACCTCATTGACCTAAAGCAGCCCAAAAAAACACATTCTAAAACTTTTACCAACATAAAAATATGTGAACCAAGACGTTTGCTCCGATATAGAAATTAGAGTACCGTCCGGTTTTACGCTTTACAAGAGCAACCACAATAGCGTGGCTCCTAGAGTTCACTTCAAAATATCACACCAGACTAGTAGCAAGAGGAGGATGCCCAATGAATCAACTGTACGTACAGATGATGGATGGTCCCATAAATGAAGAACAAAAAGATCCAACATGGAGAAATAGAGGGTTCTAGGCTCTCAAAGGACACCTTGATGGCAGAAGGACCAAAGTTTATTGTTGATATACAGTGTAATAGTGCACCTACACAACTGGAGGTGCTAAAACTCAAACACTTGGAACAGCCTAAAAGAAGATTCATGGCAACAGTATATTAAATGCTTCAATTGATTAAGATATACTCCCTCCGTTCTTAAATACAAGTCTTTTCAAAGATTTCAATACGGACTACATACGTATGTATATAAACATAATTTAGAGTGTAGAATCACCCATTTTGCTCCATATGCAGCCCCTATTGAAATCTCTAAAAGGAGTTATATTTAGGAACGGAGGGTATAAAACAGCTGACACTGGAGGTCCATGCAACAGAGAATAACATAGGGCAAACAGCGCTTTGGTTAGTTTATCGGCCTACCGAGTCATCGCACAGAGGCAGGGTACACTTAGGGCAGACAGCATAGGGTAGCTATTAAGCCAGAGTTCAATTACCCTTGAGAAATCCTACACCCAATGCTACCAGGCAGCGTATGTATTGCATCACAGGTAAGATAGACAAGCAAAAACACAAGCATAGAGTAGCATATCCAACAGAAAGCTAAGCAAAGGCAAAGATGTTACGTAATAGGTAAGAACGTACATAAAAGGGACATCGTAGCATTTTGAATAATAAGAGAGCTTCTGCTAGTTACCTGCTGGCCTTTCAAGGTATTTGCAGAAAACGGTTGGGAGTAGGGGGATATTACTGAAACGGGCACGGTGAGCTTTGGCATACGCAGACTCAGGCTCAGGAGTACATGACCGCACACATGAATGGCCGTCAACCATGATCATCCACCGCTTACCACAGAATTCCTTCTCCCTTAAGGTGCAGCACAGAACATAGGGGTCATCGGCGCTGATGATTGGGAACTCAGGAAGACGTTGATGTATACCCAGAGCTTGGTAAACAGGTTGCCCCCAGAGACGATGCAGGCTAATATCATGATGTAGGTCCCACTCGAACTTGGAGTTCAAAGTCCAAATGGTGATTTTCTGGGGAGGCTGCTGCTGCTCATGGTTTTCTCTCTCAGGAAGCTGAATCCATTGGCTGAGATCGTGGAGTCGGTCATGGAAGTCATTGTCAATGTGGACAAAGCGCATCTTGCCTTTGCTGATGGACACACTTCGGAATCTGTCAGCTAAGTAATTTTCAACCCTTACCATATCATGGTACTCTTTTTCTCCAGGGAAAGGCACGAAGCTGAGCGCCGGGGAGTCTGTGGTGGAGAAGTCACATAGCAGGACACCGCTGAAGTAGTCAACCCAGCAAAGGAAACGACCAGCAAAAGCGAACACATGGTGGGTTGACCAGAGGTTGGTGAACTGGCCTCCATTGCTGTGGTCGCCGAAAGCAATCTTAGGGATGATTTTCCACTGCTTGAGGTCGGAGTTGAAGACGCAGAGTTCGGCACACATGCCGTTGCCCATTTTTTTGTGGTAGACATTGAGGTCGGCGACGATGTAGCGGCCCTCCCCTTTGAGACGCAGGATGCCTGTGGCAAGGTTATCTATCAGGAACGGCTTTTTCCCGGTATTGGTGCACGGAGGGAGCCGCTGCACCGAGGGGGAAGAACCGGCGGCCGTGTAGACGAACAGATCTGGCGGGACGAGGTAGCTGTCAATCTGGCTCGGGGTGGAGATGTCGAAGAGGATAAGTTCCTTGTCGGCTGCCCGGACGCAGGCATAACCTGCCGAGATGGCTGCGTCTTGTCCCTCCGGCCAGTGGAGGTTGAGGTAGGAGATCCCTTTTTGAGGAGCCGCGAGGGTGAAGGACACGTAGCAGAAGGGTCCGCCGTCCATGTGGAGCAGAGCGGCGGTCTTGTTCTTGTTGAGAGCCACACGAACAGCGCCTAGGGCGTTGTGGCAGCGCGTGCGGCCGATGCGACCCAGCATCACCCAATCGGAATTGGGGAGGACGCCGGTCTCCTCCTCCGGCTGCGGCTCGCCCTCGGTGGACATGGCGATCGGGATCGGAAGGAAAAAGAAGGCGCCGCCACCCAAACCCTAATCCTCTGCTTTTTTGGTGGTGGAACGGATGGACGGGAAGGAACGAAGGGCGACAGACTCAGGTTATCACACTATATAGCAGGGGGGCCGTCAATCTCGTTGGGCCAGCAAACTACTAGTCGCCCAAGCGAACTAAGGGCCAGTTATTTTTGCTATTTAGAATAAACTTTTCTCTCTTTACCTAACGCAGCTTATTCGAAAAGCCCAACCACCAACTAGTCATATCTTAGTTAGTAGGATTTAGAAAAATTGGGGGTTTCCAAAATAAGCTGTGTAGGGAACAACTTGTTCCAGAAGCCATTGAAAAAACTGGTCCTAAATGATCACTCTTGCGTTTTATAAAACTGAAGCAAATGTAAAAAATGGCATTTTTTACAAAAGTGTACGTCAGAGTCGAACCACCGATCTCATGCTGCATAGCGACGATGCAAGCCAGAGGAGCTAGCAACTGATGATAGGTTAAATGACAGCGTTATATTTAAAGTAGTATGCACAGCTGCAGATCTATTTCTCTTTTTAATTTCCAAGAATTCTTCTTGGGAAAAACGCGTACAATTTTCGTTAAAATTGTTGAATAATGTTTGAAAATCATGAATAAATTTCGAATTGTAAGAACTTTTAAAACCTGAATTATTATAGCAAAATATAAACAAATTTTGAAATTTCATTTTTAATGGTTTTTGTATATATGATGAACAATTTTAAATATACATTTCACTTTTTGTGGTATACACTGAAAAAATAAATTACACACAATGTTTTTATGGTATACACTGTACTATATTCAAATACGCATTGAACAAATTTTTAAAACATATTGAACATTTTTTTGAAAATGCTGAACGTTTTTAAGTACGCATTGAACAATGTTTAAATTTATATTCAACATCTTGTGATATATGCTGAACAAATTTTGAATTATAAACATAATTCAAAAACGTTAACATTTTTTGAAAACAGGAGCGTTAATTTTAGAAATGTAAGCATTTTCTAAAACAGCAAACATTTCGAAAATTGTGAAAAAAAATAAATCAAGGACATTTTTGTGCATTCTGAATAATATTCAAAATTTAAAAAACCTATTTGAAAACAGAAAAACAATAACGCCTACATGGGCCGATCCAACTAGGAGCGCCTTCAGCGAAGCCCTGCGTTTTGGCGCTACCCTTGATAGAAGTACATACACTATTGTGGACCATACACCCGCAAACCATGGTTGTCACTCACTATGTTGTTCTCAATGTGGCACTACACATCCTCTCCTATAAAAGGGAAGCAGGAACACCGGATGTCACATCTCGCCATGTGACGCCCTGTCTCTACATCCTTCCTTCTCACTTTGTCAGGGACGAGCCTTCATCTTCGGTGATGTGCCACGCCCCACCTCCTCGAATGGGTCAAGCCTGATTCATGCCAAGAATTGTTTATTCGTGCAAAAAAAAAGAGTAGAAGTATGAGAGGGGGTATGGACCAGGTGCAAGTAGTAGCTTGAGAAGGGAGGCCCACATGTCTAGCTCCTCGAGGTTTATTGTTAAAGTTTTGAATATTTCATTGCGTGGACAAAATGATAGGTGTGACATGCGGTGACGGACCCATCGCCTTAGGATTAGCCATATTTGAAGCGTTTTGATTAGGTGGGCATCATGGTCATCCTCTGCGAGGGTGAGAAAAATGATAAGCGGTGAGATAGTCGTGTTGTCGTGTCGAATTAGAGGACGTTGATACTTGAGAGTCTTGAGCCATGCTTATTTGGATAAGTCGTGATTTTTTTTCCGTTGCAACGCACGGGCTCGTTTTCTAGTAATAATAACGAATATAAATAAACCAAACCAAATCAATGCTATGGTTTTTGGCTTTCCGTACGGTATGCGATTTTAAAATCGTTTTGAAATTCAGTTTTTTTTATATACCAAAAAACTGAATGGTATATCGAATTGAAGAATATTACACTGGCCCGCGGCCTACAGGCTGTCGTGACGCTCCTCGATAGATTACAAACCACTCTGGGAGATCCAAATCTCCTTGCAAGTCTCACAAAGGTGATCCACACAACAGTTGAGGGCAACATTTCCAAATCAAGGGCTCACCATTAGCGTCCTCTCGGTGGCAAACCATCCAGCACGGGACAATCAATAGGACTATGTGTAGGATCAAAAGTAGGTCTAGAGGGGACTGATTAGACTACTTGACCAAATAAAAGTCTACTTTTCCCCAATTTTAAGTGCTGGCAGATTTTAGCGATTGTAGCAAGTCAAGCACACCCTACACATGCATGTCTATGAGTATAGCAGCGAAAAGTGAAGACAATCATGAGTAGTAAAGGAAGGGTAGGAAGATCAAACGCAATTTGGAGACACGAAGATTTTTTCCGTGGTTCCGATAGGTGGTGCTATCGTACGTCCATGTTTATGGAGTCTTAAACCCACGGAGGGTAACGGATGCGAGAGTCCACGAAGGGCTCTACCCACGGAGGGTTCCATGAAGAAGCAACCTTGACTATACCATGATGGCCTACATCCACGGAGGACTGGCTTAACTGGGGTAGATCTTCATGAAGTAGGCGATCTCCTTGCCCTTATAAAATTCTTGGTTCACTCCACAACACGAAGTAGGAGGCTCCCAAGCGACACCTAACCAATCTAGGAGGCACCACCCTCCAAAAGGTAATAGGCTCAATAGTGTCGATGAACTCCTTGCTCTTGTGCTTCAAGATGATAGACTCCTCAATACTCAATCACTCTCTCATAGATTTGGCTTTGGTGGAAGAGATTGATTGGGTGGAAAGCAACTTGGCGAGGCTACAAATCAAAGATTCATATGGTTGGAATGGAGTGGCATGATCTCAACACATGAGTAGGTGGCTCTCTCTCTCAAAAAACCAATTGGGATAAGTGGGGATCTGTCCTGAGTGCTTCTCTTTCGAGTGAGTGGTGGTGGAGGGGTATATATAGGCATCTCCAAAAATTAAACTGTTACACCTAATAATTCAGACTCGGTGACACCAATGTATGAATCTCGGTGGTACTGAGTTGCTCCAAAGGTAGCAACTTTCAAATCTCGGTGAGACCGATATAGAATTCTCGGTGGTACCGATGAGGTGTCCAATGGTCAGAATATGCATCTCGATGAAGCCGATCCAAAAACTCGGAAATTCCGATTTTATGAATTGAGGCAACCGAAAGTTGGCAGCCTGAACTCGGTGGCACCAATGCAGAATCGGTTGCACCGAATGGCTAGGGTTTGGCATGGGTCTGTCTGAGTTTAGGAATCGGTGGGACCGAGTGAGAATCTATTCTGAGTGCTTCTCTTGCGAGTAGGTGGTGGTGGAGGGGTATATATAGGCATCTCAAAAAATTCAACCGTTACACCTATTAAGTCAGACTCGGGGGACATCGATGTGTTAATCTCGGTGGTACCGAGTTGCCTCAAAGGTAGCAACTTTTGAATCTCGGTGAGACTGATACATAAAACTAGGTTGCACTGATAAGGTGACCAACAGTCAGATTGCCAAACTCGATGGTACCAATTTTGTGAATTTGCGTAACAGGAAGTTGGCAATCCAAACTTGATGGCACCAAAGCAGAATCGGTTGCACCAAAAGGTTAGGGTTTGGCTAAGTCTGTCTGAGGCTGAGAATCGGTGGCACCGAGTGGAAAGTGTTGGTTGCAACGATTTTAGAATTTTGGCTTTGGTCAAACTTTTGTGGAAGAGCTTGTGGGTGTATGTGGTGACTATCACTTGTGCAAGTATGAGCATTTTGTTCACCAACAGTACCTTACCCCCTTTTGATAGTATTGGCTTTCCTATGAACTCAAAATGATTTCTCACAAATGTAAAATGTAGAGTCCTCTTTCTTGAAGCTTTGCCAAACTATTTCCTTGCATCTTGGGGTATTCCACAATCCTTTTGCCAACCCATCATTGAACTTTTCCTGAAACATGCTTAGTGGAAACATTAGTTCAATGACATATATGTTGTTATTAATTACCAAATCCACCAAGGGAGCAAATGTGCTTTCAATCTCCCCCTTTTTGGTAATTGATGACAACATATAGATAAAAGCTTCGACATATGATATAATCAATGAATATAATCGTCGCTTTGAAAAGTATGTGATAAGCAAGAGCTACCCTTAAATTTGTGTATTATTTTTAAATTTGCGTTTGAATGCAAATGCACAATCGATTAGGTACATGGGGCACTTCTTCCATGTCACATACATCTTGGTGGTGTGCGAGAGTAACAAGATTTAATATCATAGCACACCACATCAAGCAAAGTGAATGATCATCTCATAACCATCAAAAGGATAGGAAATAGTAGCAACACACATTAAAGCGTATGATCAAACACATACCAAAGTATAACACATCCAAACCAAAAGACCAAATGTTTTTAAAACATTAATAAAAACCAAACTCTCTCTCACTCGAAGCCTAAAGTGTTGGGGAACATTGCATGGGAAACAAAAAATTCCCTACGCACCCGCAAGATCTATCCATGGTGATGAGCATCTACGAGAGGAAGAGTGGATCTACATACCCTTGTAGATCGCTGAACGGGAAGCGTTAAGAAATGCGGTTGATGTAGTCAAACGTCTTCGCGATCCAAATCGCCAAGCGTCCCACGATCTCATCACGATATGTCCCCGGATCTCATCATGATCCGTCTCGCGATCCCATTATGATCCGTCCCGCGATCCCATCACGATCCGTCCCGCGATCCAATCATGAATCGTCTCGCGATCTTGATCACGGTCCTTCCGATCTAGCGCCGAACGGACGGCACCTCCGCGTTAACTACACGTACAGCTCGATGACGATCTCCGCCTTCTTAATCCAGCAAGAGGGAGTGGAGAGGTAGAAGAGTTATCTAGCAGCGCGACGGCGTGGCGGCGATGGTGGTGGAATAATTCCAGCAGGGCTTCGCCTAAGCACCGCTGAAACGATCTAGAAGAGAGGGTAGCACGTGGCTGATTTCTATGTCTCAAAACCCTCAAAACCTCTAGTATATATAGGAGGAGGAAGGGAGGAGCCTCGGCGCACAAGGGACCAACCCTTGTCCTTGGCACAAGGAGGAGAGGAGGATTCCTCCTCCAATCCTAGTAGGATTAGGACTCCTCCTTCCCACTTGGAAACTCTTTCCACTTGTGTTTTTTCCTCCTCAATCCACTCCAGTAGCATGGGCCCATAGGGGAGGCTTCGGACAGCCCATCATGGGCTGGTTTTAACTCCTCCCACAGCCCATGTAGCCTCTTGGGACGAGACATCCCTCCCGATGGTCCCCCGGTACCCTCCTAGCACTCCCGATACACTACCGATGAGCGCGAAACCTTTCCGGCAACCAAAAAAAGACTTCCTATATATCAATCTTTACCTCCGGACCATTCGGGACCTCCTCGTGACGTTCAGGATCTCATCCGGGACTCCGAACAACCTTCGGTCACCACCATACATAACTCTATACTACCGAAATGTCACCGAACCTTAAGTGTGCAGATCCTGCGGGTTTGAGAACTGTGTAGACATGACCGAGACACCTCTACGAATCTTAAGTGTGCAGACCCTGCGGGTTCGAGAACTATGTAGACATGACCGAGACAACTCTATGGTCAATAACCAATAGCGGGACCTGGATGCCCATATTGGTTCCTACATATTCTACGAAGATCTTTATCGGTTGAACCTCTATGTCAAGGATTTAGTTAATCCTGTATGTTTTTCCCTTTGTTCTTCGGTATGTTACTTGCCCGAGATTCGATCGTCGGCATCTCCATACCTAGTTCAATATCGTTACCTGTAAGTCTCTTTACTCGCTCCGTAATACAAGATCCTGTGGCTAACACTTAGTCACATTGCTTGCAAGGCTTATTGTGATGTTGTATTACTGAGTGGGCCCCGATATACCTCTCTAACACAAGGAGTAACAAATCCCAGTCTTGACCCATGCCAACCCAACAGACACCCTCGGAGATACCTATAGAGCACCTTTATAGTCACCCAGTTATGTTGCGACATTTGATACACACAAGGTACTCCTCCGGTGTCAGTGAGTTGCATGATCTCATGGTCATAGGAACAGATACTTGACATGCAGGAACTGTAGCAATAAACTGACACGATCATATGCTACGTTTATAGTTTGGATCTTGTCCATCACATCATTCTCCTAATGATGTGATCCCGTTATCAAATGACATCTCATGTCCATGGCTAGGAAACCTGTCACGCCCAAGATGCGGTCCTATCCTTATTTGGCACGAAGGCCTCGACAGGGATAGAAGCACATCTCGATGCGTTCGCAAGAATGGATATAATTACAAGTACATGTATAGAAGAGATGAGTATATGTCATTGGCTTACACTCGCCACAAGCTACATCAGAGTCACATCAATACAATAACATCTCAAACATCATACATAAGAGCAGGGTCCGAATACGGACAAAAACAAACGATAAAAAAAAGACATCCACCCTTGCTATCCCAGGCTGTTGCCTGGAACCCATCCAAGATTGAAGAAGGAGAAGAAGAAGAACTCCAAGTCAAATCAAGCAATGCGCTCACGTCAATTCATCGCATTACCTGTACCTGCAACTGTTGTTGTAGTAATATGTGAGTCACAGGGACTCAACAATCTCATTTCCAAGGGTATCAGCTTAATAGGTAAGGTATGGTTAAGTGGTGAGGCCGCAGCAAGCGACTAAGCATTTGTTTGAGTGGCTAACTTACGAGTATAGAAATTAAAGTATGATGGTCTGCGCATAATGGACATGAACTAGTAGTGATCACTAACTGATCCTGAACATCTGCTTACGTCAATCATAACCCCACCGTGTTCTCTTACGGATAAGAACTCACGATAAGAGATAGTCACGGTTACGCACACGGTTGGTGTATTTTATTAGAGTTTACTTTAAGTTTGCTATGACCGGGTGTTAAACAAATTATCCAAATTTGCCACATAACCGCGGGCACGGCTTCTCGAAAAGATTTAACCTTGCAGGGGTGCTCCAACTCATCCATCACAAATGAACCACCCTCAGCTGGAATAACCTCAACCACGGATCTCGTGATCTTCCTAGGCAATTCCAAAGGAAATCCAACACCTCGAGATAGCCTGAAGAAATCAGAGTTCCTCCCTCAAGACGTTCGAGAAAGGTAAAACAAAGCCAGCAAGGCCTCTCGACATGCCAACAATCCTGATAGGAGCCGCGTATCTCGTTCTCAAGGCACAACGGATTATCCAAACTTCCGGTAGGCCAAACACAGAGTTGCCCCTGGTAGCCACCGGCGGTTGACAGGTTGGACCAACACTCATGCGGAGCACTAGCCCGGGTTGTTGATTAATTATCCACGGGGTCCAGAAAAATATCCCCTATGCAAGTTCATTAATTATTAGGCAAATGTAGTACCAATGTTGGGCCTTGCCAGCCAAGTTTTATTCTAACCCAAAAATCAAGGGGGTCCCCATAACAACCCCGAGCATGTTAGGAGCGCTCATTTATGGAACATAACACCGGTTCACAAGTAACTAGGGGCGGCAAGAGTGGAACAAAACACCAAGCAAAAGGCCAAGCCTTCCACCTTTACCAAGTAAATATGTGCATTAAATTAAATAGCAGCAATATTGTGATATGACAAAAGAATATCCATGTTGGCACATGGAAGCAATTGCACCTGCAACTAGCAACGCTATAAGAAGGCTGAGCAAGCGGTAACATATCCATACAATGTTTTGCTGGGATGTGGAGGGGTTAGAGGCATATCAAGGCAATGTTGGGAGGCTTGTCAAACAAGTGGTAGGTAGCGAGACATAACGATAAAAGTCGAGACAACTAGCATGGCAATGATAGTAATGGTATCCAGGGAAATGTGTCATCTTGCCTGAGATCCTGCTCGAAAGAAGACCGAGTCCATGAAGAAGACGAACCAACGTAGTCGAACGAATCCTCACACTCCGAACGCTTTCGAAACTCTATCGAGAAGAAGCAATCCGAAGCAAACAATCAACACAAGATACACCACAACATATGAAAAACACGATGCACAACGATATGATGCATGTCCGGTTAAATATGAAAGGCATGTGATAGCACGGCAAATCACATCAAACAACTACTATACATCAAATGGAGTTCGACATGCAACGGGTTACATATCGACGAAACTCCATGCTTAATTATTTAGTTCACTCTTGGTTATTTACACAACAATATTAAATGTTGATTAACATGGCAAGAGGTGAAGCATAAGTAAACTATCTATCTAGGCATATTAAATGAGGTCGGGAATAACTTATGGCATTTCCGAAATGACCCCATATGTATATTATGAATTTGGTCCAGATATGATCTAAACATATTTTATATTTTGTTAAGCAGCCAAATAAAGCATACCATGTTATTCTACCCGTCATTCTAGTCGATTTACATATATAGAACATCTCAAACGGAGCTACGGTCTAAAAGATATGAGCAACACAAGATGCACATGTCATGAATGCAAATGCATGGGAAAATTAGCACACACATCTCAAATCATGAATGCGACAAGTTATTATGTAACTACATGAGATTCTAAGAAAGTTACATATATGGAATGTCCTCAACGGAGCTACGGTTCAACCACAATCATCAAAACAAGTTTTAGTTGGAATTTGCCAAAAACAATAACATGGCATTTTGAAAATATGGAAACAACAAGCTACAATATTCCAAAATGCACAAACTAAGCATGGGGCAATAGCATACAACATCTACTTCATTTCATCTTCACAAATCATATTCAAAACATGCATGGATCACTAGGTAGGAAGCTCACAAGAAGGCTACTTAATAACAGTTTCAGACTTAGTGAAAATAGCAGTTTTAGGCAGCGTAGTTTTTATCACGAAGGCATATTGACAGCAGTGAAACTATATGCTACAAGTCCTGGAATGGCATGAAACTTAACAGCATGCTAGAGGACAACATCAACAACAAATAACTACATTACACCAACCACAAAAGAGGTCTAGATCACTAGCAAATCACATGGCAAGACAACAACAAAATATAAAAGATTCCAGACTTAGAAATATTTAGGAACCTCAAAATGGCAGATTTTTATAGCAAGTTGACAACAACAAAACAACACCTAAACATGCATTTCTATGACAAGCAAAATGACCATGGGCTAGAACACATATCAAAGAGCAACTTTCATGTTGAAACTTAATTCATATCATGTCCGGATTAAATCCTACGAAAATGACAAAAGGGAATCACGACATAAATGGCATGCACACAAAATACTCAAATGGCAAAACTAAATGCACCGATAAATCCTATGGGGTTTTCTACCCCGAAAACATATATAATAAGCTTAGGTTCAAGTTGGAAATTAATCATAATTAATTATGCGAGTAATAGGCGTATTCACGTTTTAACAAAACATCAATGCAAAATAATATGCAACCAACATGCCAACATTTTTATCATGCATGCAAATGCGGTGCGAATGGGATGAACATTTTTAATATATGCTTTTGGACAATTCCCGATGCACGTTTAATTAATATGCAAAATGCAAAAATGACAATTATGCAAAAATCACAGAAAATGATATGTTAACATTTTTATCATGGATGCAAATGACATATTAATAAACTACGTTTAATTCTAAGAAGATTTCATGTTTGAAATATTTCCATACGGTGCTCGGTTAAATACATAACGCCATTAATAAATCTGCAAATCAAAAAAAAAACAAAAGAAAAAACACAGCAGGGGGGAGCTAGGCTCACCATGGGCTCTTGGGACCAGGTCGGCTCGGGGCTGAGGCTGGGGGAGCTGGGCCGCGCTGGGGCGCATCTGGGCCGTTGGGAGCTGTCGGCCCACGGGAGCGCTGGCCAACGCGCTCGCTAGAGGGGATCGGGAGCGCTGGGCGCTCGCTTTCCCGAGCAGCGACGGAGGCGCGACTGCTGGCGAGCTCCGGCCGGCGGCGAGGAGGAGGGTCGGAGGGCGGCAGGGACGGCGGATCTTGGGGCGGCGGCCGACGGGGTCCGGGGGAGGCGGCGGCTGGCGGAGCTTCGAGCTCGGGCGATGGAGGCGGCTCGGGCTGCCATGGCCAAGAGGGAGAGGTGAGCCGGGAGGAGAGAGGAGAAGGGAGGAAGGAGAGGGAGGTGAAGGGAGCAGCGGTCGGCCTGACTCCGGCGAGGTCCGGTGACCGGCGGGCTACTCCGATGAGGAGAGACTCCGGCGAGGGAGCTCGGGCTCGGGAGACACCATGGGAGGCTCGGGGAGCTCCGAGAGAGCTCCGTTTGGGCCCAGATGGGCTTTCTCGGGCCTCCAGATGGGCTCGAGCGGGCTGGAGGCTGGAGGAGGGATAAGGTGGGGCTGGCTAGGGTTTGGTGGCACGCGGAACGAGGGGGAGCTAGGGGGCTTAAATAGGAAAGGGAGGCTAGGGTTTATGACACTGTCCATTTTCGGACTGCCGGGTGTCAGTCCGATGGTCCGGAAGCGGAGAGGGGGTTATGGATGGCTGTGTAGACGGGCTAGGAGGGGAAGAGAGGGAAGCGGTGCGGCGTGGCACGATGATTTTAAACTAGCGAGAAACGTCCGATAACTACCGATAACCTCACTTCTACGGATGACCGACGGGGCAACAAACGAACTCAGAACGCGACGAAAATCGATGGGCGGTCTACCTAAGCTATAATAAGACCGCATGGCAAGTTTCAACTCGATCTAAGAATATTTTTGCGCGCGCTTAAAACGGTTTTATTTATATGATGTCGCGGGCGCGTGCGTGTGTGGCTTGTCTCGAAATGGGCAACGACAAGAACGCAGAGAACCGACAACTACGAACGGATGCAAGTTTTCGAAAACGGGAGACGATGCAATGCAGATGATGCGAATGATGCGATGATGAATGCAACACATAACGAAACACATGACGAGAATGGAAATAAAAGGGGAATCTTCTGGAATCTTTTGGAACGTCGCTCTCGGGCTGTCACAACTCTCCTCCACTACACGAGGATCTCGTCCCGAGATCTAGAACGAAAAAGGGGAAGAGGAAGAGCAAGAGGTAAAACTTAGTTGCTTCTTTGAAAAACGAGTGAAACCAAGCAACAATTCACAAGAAATTTCGGCAACACTTCGGTAGGAAAGAGAGGAAAATTTTTGATATGATGGAAACAAATTGAAAGAGAGGCACCAAACTTCGGTTGGAATAGCATCACAATTTCATAAGAAGGAAGGATCATGAAAAGATTTGATAGCACTCCGGTTAAATGAATAGGAAAGAAAGAACATGATATTGATCAAACAAGATGATGGATTCAATAGAGCAACATCACAAGGCCTCCGGAACAAAAGAATAGAAGCTAGATCCTTGGGAAGACGAGAACTGAGAAGAAAATGACAACTTCCAGCACAAATGGATTTGAGAAGCATGGATGAACGGAGTTGTTGGAACACCAACAACGAAAAGAACAAGCTTATTGTGGACTTATGGAGAACATCTCAAAACTATGAGGTGACAACCTACCACAACAGAAACAATTGATTTATTAAGAGCAACAAGATATGCAAAACTTCTTTCACCAAGAGGAGAAGGAGAAAACTTGAATTATTTATGGCACCATGATAAGGATTGTTGCTATCATGGTGAAATCCAACCCAAGATAACTCCGAGAAACAAGATGGTTTTACTTATCTCATTCTTGATAATTTCCTTCGAGACTCCTAATAATCAAGAATTTAATAACACCATCTTAAAAGATAATGGAGAAAGAATTGAATTTAGACATCCAAGATAAGGGATACTTGAGCACCTCCAATAAGAATATTGAAGAACACTTGAAAAAGAAAGAAATCTTGATGAACCACCATGAAGAACCTCCGAAAATGAGACGGTGATAGAAAGGATTGAGGGATGCAAAAGAACAAGATTGGGGCCTTCCAAAGATTAAGATGATGCTTCGAAAAGACATATTGAGCAACTTGAACTCCGGAAAAGATGAGAACAGTTGAAATCGTGAATTGATATCACGAACAACTCCGGAAGAAGGATTGAAATCACTTGGATGAAACAAGAATAAGAATTATGATAAGACTGTCCTTCATCAAGGTAAATTGATGACAAGCAACGGATTTCACACATCACTTATTCTTGTTGCAAAGAATTGAAAATAGAGAGAGATAGATCACAAACTTGAAGAAGTCTTGCACGAGAACACGGGTAAGAATGCAAAACGAAAGAGGATAATGCAAATGGATGAAATAACATGAGAACAAAGAGAACATGATCCACCTAATAGAAACTTCAACAAGGCACCGGAAAGAATTAGAGACAAAAGAGGACACATGAGAATGAAGAGATCAAGATGCCTAATAGAAACTGAACACGGCACCGGAATAATTGATACGAACGAAGGAACACAATTCAGAAGAATTTGAGAACGAAGTTGAAAGCTGAGAACGAAGAAATCTTATGAAAAGATGGCCTTTGAAGGATCGATAAATGAAAATGACTCTGAATGCACCAGATAGATATGGAAGAAATAACTCATAATCAAAACAATCGAGATGATAACAACAAGCTGAATCCAAAATCTTTGGAAGAACAAACAACGATTTAAGAGAAACTCTCCTTCCATCTCCAAGCTGAGAATGAAGACGAGAAACAACACCATGACTTACTGAGACACTCCAGAATAATGAATAAAGAAAGGTTGAGCCAACAATGAAAATGATTTAGAAACGATCTTGGAAAAGGAATATGACTGAAGAAAATCATTCTAACATCATATTTGAAGAGAACTTGAGGACATCTCCGGAAAGATTAGAAGAGTCAGGTAGGATCCTGGGAAAAGACTTGTGGGTTATGGGCCCACTCAAAAGAAACCGCCGTTGAAACCATTGATTAGGAAGAGAGATTGCACCGGTAGAAATTAAGAACTTGATGATATGAGACCCTTGAAATAATTTAAGAGGACAAGAATGAAAATGAATGTCTTCTGAGATATCTTCAACACTCCGGATAGGATAGAGAGGGATGAATAAACAAGAGAGGCTTGATAAAGAATTCCAATATGGGAGAGCAATTAGAGAATGAAAATGATATGATGAACACCAAGAACTAGAATTAATTCACCGGATAAGAAAAGAAAGATGAATACAACTAAATGATAACTTGAGTACTGAGCATCTTCATAAAGAATCACCAGAGAAGAATAACAATAAGAACAAGGAATAAGATGATAGATCTTGAATGAAACACTTGAGAATCTCCACAAGAATCACCAGAAACAAGATAGAAGAAAAGATAGCGGAAGCATCACATGAATAGAAAAGACACTTGGATGAGAATTTAATCATTGAAGAAAAGGGTGGGAGGGCGGGAAAAACAAAGAAAACTTGGAACAGATGAGACAACTCCGGAACGAATATGAGGATTGATCTTGCAATATTGAAGAGGATAGAATTATCTTGAAGAGAAGCACACCGGTATGAAAGAATTGATATGATAACTTGATTGGGCAAAAGAATTAGCATTCCCACAGAAAATACGAGAACACTACTTAGGAAAGATATGAAATCACCACTTGACATCGAAGAAACTCGAATTACCATATTCAAAACAAAACGAAGGATAAGGCTTACAAAACAAGCCAGAAACAAATACATACCCACTATGCACTTGTTGGAAAGATGATCCTAGGTAACTACTTGAATTCACACCTAAGAACTTCCGAAAACTTTCTTGTTTATGAGATTCGGGTTGCGGAATCAGGAACCTGCCCTAGGCAATCAGCGGCAACTGCATCCGCAACCTTCCACACCATAATTCAAGAAATTTTGCAAACTCGTCTAATCTCGAATCCTCGAACTCACAACGATACTAAACCATGGTGGTACCCCGGACGCCTCCCTAGTACTGGGTGACTCCGACCTTATCTCACCACGATAAGTATTGAAGCAATTCCAAACATTCTCCGTCCTGAGATATCAAGGAAGCTGAATGATAACGATGTGCCAACATTCCCTGGAGCTCGACTCCCCGGAAGAAATCAAGTCAGACAGGAGGCACCAAGACAGAACCTTGTCACATCGGCATCATATAGTTTCCAAAATACCCGCGTGATCCTAAAATTTTTTTGAGCAAAAAGAGGAGTAGAATCAAAATTCCTAAGTCGAAAACCTCACCATAGCATAGAAGAGGAGTAAAAAGAATCCTACTCTCCAGTACAACTAGACTCAAAACAGTTTTTCACTAGACACGACTCGGCCAAGTTCGATCAATCAACGGGGCTCCTAGGTCGGTACAGGCTCTGATACCAACTTGTCACGCCCAAGATGCGGTCCTATCCTTATTTGGCACGAAGGCCTCGACAGGGATAGAAGCGCATCTCGATGCGTTCACAAGAATGGATATCATTACAAGTACATGCACAGAAGAGATGAGTATATGGAATTGGCTTACACTCGCCACAAGCTACATCAGAGTCACATCAATACAATAACATCTCAAACATCATACATAAGAGCAGGGTCCGACTATGGACAAAAACAAACGATAAAAAAAGACATCCACCCTTGCTATCCCAGGCTGCCGCCTGGAACCCATCCAAGATTGAAGAAGGAGAAGAAGAAGAACTCCAAGTCAAATCAAGCAACGCGCTCATGTCAATTCATCGCATTACCTGTACCTGGAACTGTTGTTGTAGTAATCTGTGAGCCACCGGAACTCAGCAATCTCATTTTCAAGGGTATCAATACTATTAAAGCTTAATAGGTAAGGTATGGTTAAGTGGTGAGGCTGCAGCAAGCGACTAAGCATTTGTTTGAGTGGCTAACTTACGAGTACAGAAATTAAAGTATGGTGGTCTGCGCATAACGGACGTGAACTAGTAGTGATCACTAACATGTCCTGAACACCTACTTATGTCAATCATAACCCCACCGTGTTCTCTTACGGATAAGAACTCACGATAAGGGACAATCATGGTTATGCACACGGTTGGTGTATTTTATTAGAGTTTACTTCAAGTTTGCTATGACCGGGTGTTAAACAAATTATCCAAGTTTGCCACATAACCGGGGGCATGGCTTCTCGAAAAGATTTCACCCTGCAGGGGTGCTCCAACTCATCCATCACAAATTAACCATACTCAGCGGGAATAACCTCAACCACGGATCTCGTGATCTTCCTAGGCAATTCCAAAGGAAATCCAACACCTCGAGATAGCCCGAAGAAATCAGAGTTCCTCACTCAAGACGTTCGAGAAAGGTAAAATAAAGCCAGCAAGGCCTCTCGACATGCCAACAATCCTGATAGGAGCTGCGTATCTCGTTCTCAAGGCACAACGGATTATCCAAACTTCCGGTAGGCCAAACACAGAGTTGCCCCCGGTAGCCACCGGCGGTTGACAGGTTGGACCTACACTCATGCGGAGCACTGGCCCGGGTTGTTGATTAACTATCCACGGGGTCCAGAAAAATATCCCCTATGCAAGTTCATTAATTATTAGGCAAATGTAGTACCAATGTTGGGCCTTGCCAGCCAAGTTTTATTCTAACCCAAAAATCAAGGGGGTCCCCATAACAACCCCGAGCATGTTAGGAGCGCTCATTTATGGAACATAACACCGGTTCACAAGTAACTAGGGGCGGCAAGAGTGGAACAAAACACCAAGCAAAAGGCCAAGCCTTCCACCTTTACCAAGTATATATGTGCATTAAATTAAATAGAAGCAATATTGTGATATGACAAAATAATATCCATGTTGGCACATGGAAGCAATTGCACCTGCAACTAGCAACGCTATAAGAAGGCTGAGCAAGCGGTAACATATCCATACAATGTTTTGCTGGGACGTGGAGGGGTTAGAGGCATATCAAGGCAATGTTGGGGGGCTTGTCAAACAAGTGGTAGGTAGCGAGACATAACGATAAAAGTCGAGACAACTAGCATGGCAATGATAGTAATGGTATCCAGGGAAATGTGTCATCTTGCCTGAGATCCCGCTCGGAAGAAGACCGAGTCCATGAAGAAGACGAACCAACGTAGTCGAACGAATCCTCGCACTCCGAACGCTTTCGAAACTCTATCGAGAAGAAGCAATCCGAAGCAAACAATCAACACAAGATACACCACAACATATGCAAAACACGATGCACAATGATATGATGCATGTCCAGTTAAATATGCAAGGCATGGCATAGCACGGCAAATCACATCAAACAACTACTACACGTTAAATGGAGTTCGATATGCAACGGGTTGCATATCGATGAAACTCCATGCTTAATTATTTAGTTCACTCTTGGTTATTTACACATCAATGTTAAATGTTGATTAACATGGCAAGAGGTGAAGCATAAGTAAACTATCTATCTAGGCATATTAAATGAAGTCGGGAACAACTTATAGCATTTTCGAAATGATCCCATATGTATATTATGAATTTGGTCCAGATATGATCTAAACATATTATATATTTTGTTAAGAAGCAGAATAAAGCATACCATGTTATTCTACCCATCATTCTAGTCGATTTACATATATAGAACATCTCAAACGGAGCTACGGTCTAAAAGATATGAGCAACGCAAGATACACATGTCATGAATGCAAATGCATGGGAAAAGCAATCACAAACATCTCAAATCATGAATGCAACAAGTTATTATGCAACTACATAATATTCTAAGCAAGTTACATATATGGAATGTCCTCAACGGAGCTACGGTTCAACCACAATCATCAAAACAAGTTTTAGTTGGAATCTGCCAAAAACAGCAACATGGCATTTTGAACATATGAAAACAACAAGATACCTTATTCCAAAATGCACAAACTAAGCATGGGGCAATAGCATACAACATCTACTTCATTTCATCTTCACAAATCATATCAAAACATGTATGGATCACTAGGTAGGAAGCTCACAAGAAGGCTACTTAATAACAGTTTCAAACTTAGTGAAAATAGCAGTTTTAGGCAGCGCAGTTTTTATCACGAAGGCATATTGACAGCAGTGAAACTATATGCTACAAGTCATGAAATGGCATGAAACTTAACAGCATGCTAGAGGACAACATCAACAACAAATAACTACATTACACCAACCACAAAAGAGGTCTAGATCACTAGCAAATCACATGGCAAGACAACAACAAAATATAAAAGATTCCAGACTTAGAAATATTTAGGAGCCTCAAAATGGCAGATTTTTATAGCAAGTTGACAACAACAAAACAACACCTAAAGATGCATTTCTATGACAAGCAAAATGACCATGGGCTAGAACACATATCAAAGAGCAACTTTCATGTTGAAACTTAATTCATATCATGTCCGGATTAAATCCTACGAAAATGACAAAAGGGCATCATGGCATAAATGGCATGCACACAAAATGCTCAAATGGAAAAACTAAATGCACCTATAAATCTTATGGGTTTTTCTACCCCAAAAACATATACAATAAGCTTAGGTTAGAATGGGAAATTAGTCACAATTAATTATGCGAGTAATATGCCTATTCACGTTTTAACAAAACATCAATGCAAAATAATATGCAACCAACATGCCAACATTTTTAACATGCATGGAAATACGGTACGAATGGGATGAACATTTTTAATATGTGATTTTGGACAATTCCCGATGCATGTTGAATTAATATGCAAAATGCAAAAATGACAATTATGCAAAAATCACAGAAAATGGTATGTTAACATTTTTATCATGGATGCAAATGACATATTAATAAACTATGTTTAATTCTAAGCAGATTTCATGTTCGAAATATTTCCATATGATGCTCGGTTAAATACATAACGCAATTAATAAATCTGCAAATAAAATAAAATAACGAAAGAAAAAAAACAGCAGGGGGGAGCTGGGCTCACCATGGGCTCTTGGGCCCAGGTCGGCTCGGGGCTGAGGCTGGGGGAGCTGGGCCGTGCTGGGGCGCATCTGGGCCGCTGGGAGCTGCCGGCCCACGGGAGCGTTGGTCAACGCGCTCGCCAGAGGGGATCGGGAGCGTTGGGAGCTCGCTTTCCCGAGCAGCAATGGAGGCGCGGCTGCTGGCGAGCTCCGGCCGGCGGCGAATGAAGGAGGGTCGGAGGGCGGCTGGGACGGCGGATCTGGGGGCGGCGGCCGACAGGGTCCGGGCGAGGCGGCGGCCGGCGGAGCTTCGAGCTCGGGCGACAGAGGCGGCTCGGGCTGCCATGGCCAAGAGGGAGAGGTGAGCCCAGAGGAGAGAGGAGAAGGGAGGAAGGAGAGGGAGGAGAAGGGAGCGCCGGCCGGCCTGACTCCGGCGAGGTCCGGCGACCGGCGGGGCTACTCCGGCAAGGGAGCTCGGGCTCGGGAGACACCATGGGAGGCTCGGGGAGCTCCGGGAGAGCTCCGGTTGGGCCCGTATGGGCTTTCCCGGGCCTCCAGATGGGCTCGAGCGGGCTAGAGGCTGGAGGAGGGAGAAGGTGGGGCTGGCTAGGGTTTGGTGGCACGCAGAACGAGGGGGAGCTAGGGGGGCTTAAATAGGAAAGGGAGGCTAGGGTTTATGGCACTGTCTGTTTTCGGACTGCCGGGTGTCAGTCCGACGGTCCGGAAGCGGAGACAGGGTTATGGATGGCTGTGTAGAAGGGCTAGGAGGGGAAGAGAGGGAAGCGGTGCGGTGCGGGATGACGATTTTAAACCAGCGAGAAACGTCCGATATCTACCGATAACCTCACTTCTACGGATAACCGACGGGGCAACAAACGAACTCAGAACGCGACGAAAATCGACGGGCGGTCTACCTAAGCTATAACAAGACCGCACGACAAGTTTCAACTCGATCCGAGAATATTTTCGCTCGCGCTTAAAACAGTTTTATTTATATGGTGCTACTGGCGCGTGCGTGTGTGGCTGGTCTCGAAACGGACAACGGCAAGAACGCAGAGAACCGGCAACTACGAACGGATGCAAGTTTTCGAAAATGGGAGACGATGCAATGCAGATGATGCGAATGATGCGATGATGAATGCAACACACAACGAAACACATAACGAGAATGGAAATAAAAGAGGAATCTTCTGGAATCTTATGGAACGTCGGTCTCGGGCTGTCACAAAACCTGAACCATCTTTGATCAACGAGCTAGTCCATCAGAGGCATACTAGGGACATGGTGTTGTCTATGTATCCACACATGTATCCGAGTTTCCGATCAATACAATTCTATCATGGATAATAAACGATTATCATGAACAAGGAAATATGATAACAACCAATTTATTATTGCCTCTAGGGCATATTTCCAACATTCTCCCACTTGCACTAGAGTCAATAATCTAGCTCACATCGCCATGTGATTTGTTATGAATCTCACACCCAATGAGTTCTGGGTTTCGATCATGCTTTGCATGTGAAACAGGTTTTAGTCAACGGGTTTGCGACATTCTGATCCGTGTGTACTTTCAAATCTCTATATCATAATGTAAACACTGCTACCACGCTCCACTTGGAGCTATTCCAAATGGCTACTCCACTATACGTATCAGGATTGCTACTAAGAGTCATCCGGATTGGTGTTAAAGCTTGCATCAACATAACTCTTTATGACGAACTCTTTATCACCTCCATAATCGAGAAACATCTCCTTAGTCCTCTGGTTACTAAGGATAATTTTGACCGTTGTGCAGTAATCCACTCTTGGATTACTCATGTACCCCTTGATAGTCTTATGGCAAGGCACACACAGGCGCGGTACACAGCATGGCATACTATATAGAGACTATGGCTAAGGCATAGGGGACGATGTTCGTCCTTTCTCTTTCTTCTCCCGTGGTCGAGCTTTGAGACTCACTCACACCTTACAAATGAGGCAAGAACTCTTTCTTTGACTGATCCATTTTAAACTCTTTCAAAATCTTGTCAAGGTATGTACTCATTGAAAGTTTTATTAGACGTCTTGATCTATCTCTATAAATCTCGATGCCCAACAATTAAGTAGCTTTGTCCAGGTCTTCCTTTGAAAAACTCTTTTCAAACAACCCTTTATGCTTTCCAGAAATTCTACATCATTTCCGATCAAGAATATATCATCCACACATGCTTATCAGAAACTCTATACTGCTCCCACTCACTTTATTGTAAATACAAGTTTCTCATAAACTTTGCATAGACTCAAAAACTTTGATCACCTCATCAAAGCATATATTCCAACTCCGAGATACTTGCTTCAGTCCATAGAAGGATCAATGAAGCTTGCACACCTTTTAGAATCCTTAGGACTGACAAAACCTTCTGGTTGTATCTCATACAACCTTTCCTCAAGGAAGGAAACGATGTTTTGTCATCCATCTACCAGATTTCATAATTAAAAAACGCAACAACTGCTAACATAATTCCAATAGACTTTAGCATTGCTACGGGTGAGAAATTCTCATCGTAGTCAACTCCTTGAACTTTTCGGAAACTTCTTTGCGACAAGTCGAGCTTTATAAATGGTGACATTTACCATCAGCGCATGTCTTCATCTTAAAGGTCCATTTGTACTCAATGACCTGCCGTCCAATGAGCAAGTCTACCAAAGTCTGTACTTGGTTTTCATACATGGATCCTTTCTCGGATTTCATGGCCTCTAACCATTTATCAGAATTCGAGCCCATCATCACTTCTCCATAGTTCGTAGGTTCATTGTTGTCCAACAACATGACCTGTAAGACAGGGTTGCCGTACCACTCAGGAGTAGTACGCGTCATTGTCGACCTACGAGGTTCGATAGTAACTTGATCCAAAGCTTCATGATCATCATCATTAACTTCCTCTTCAACTAATGTAGGCTCCACAGAAACATCTTTCTGTGTTGTGCTACTCTATGGCTGAAACAAAGGTTCAACAACCTCATCAAGTTCTATCTTCCTACCACTCAATTCTTTCGAGAGAAACTCTTTCTCGAGAAAGGACCCATTTTAGCAACAAACACATTGTGCTAGGATCTGACATAGAAGGTATACCCAACTGTTCTTAGGGTATTCCATGAAGATGCATTTGTCCGCTTTGGGTTCGAGCACATTAGGTGAAAACCTTTTTTTAACATAAGTGTCGCAGCCCCAAACATTAGGAAATGACAACTTATGTTTCTATCAAACCATAATTCATATGGTGTCATCCCAACGGATTTAGATGGTGCCCTATTTAAAGTGAATCTAGTTATCTCTAATGCATAACCCCAAAATGAAAGTGGCAAAATGATAAGAGACATCATAGTATGCACCATATCCAATAGAGCATGACTATGACGGTCAAACACACCATCCCACTATGGTGTTCCAGGTGGCGTGAGTTGTGAAACAACTTTCACATTGTCTAAAGTTCTCTGCCAAACTCATAACTTAGATATTCACCTCCACGATCATATCATATACTTTTTTTATCTTCTTGTCATGATGATCTTAAACTTCACTCTGAATTTTCTTGAAATTTTCAAATGATTCAGACTTGTGTTTCATTAAGTAAATATACACTATATATATACTCGAATCATCAGTGAAGGTAAGAAAATAACGATATTCACCTCACACTACAACACTCATTGGATTGCATACATCAACATGTATCATTTCCAATAAATAACTTGCCCGCTTCATCAAACTGGGAAACGGGGTCCTTAGTCATCTTGCCCAAGAGGCATGGTTTGCATGTCTCAACCGATTCAAAATCGAATGAGTCCAAAGATCCATCAGCATGGAGTTTCTTCATGCGCTTTACTCCAATATGAAATTTAGCGGCAGTGCCACAAGTATGTGGTACTATCATTATTAACTTTATTTCTTTTGGCATCTATGTTATGAACACGTGTATCACTACGATCAAGATTCAACAAACCATTCATTGGGTGCATGACCATTGAAAGTATTATTCATGTAAACATAATAACCATTATTATGTGACTTAAATGAATAACTGTATTGCAATAAACATGATCTAATCACGTTCATGCTCAACGCAAACACCAAATAACATTCATTTAGGTTCGTCACTAATCCCGAAGGTAGAGAGAGCGTACGATATTAATCACATCAACCTTGGAAACATTCCCAACACACATCGTCACCTCACCCTTAGCCAGTCTCTTTTTATTCCATAGCTTTTATTTCGAGTTACTAACATTTAGCAACCGAACCGGTATCCAATACCCAGGTGCTACTAGGAGCACTAGCAAGGTACACATCAATAACACGTATATCAAATATACTTCTTTCGACGTTGCCAGCCTTATTATCTACCAAGTATCTAGGGTTATTCTGCTTGAGCAACCGCTCTCCTCATAATAGGAGCTCCTAGTCTCCGGTTTGGGTTCAACTTTGGGTTGCTTCACTAGAGCAGCAACTGACTTGCCATCCATGAAGTTTCCCTCCTTACCCTTTCCCTTTTCGAAACTAGTGGTTTTACTAACCATCAATACTTGATGCTCCTTCTTGATATCTACCTTCGCGGTGTCAAACATCGCGAATAGCTCAGGGATCATCATTTCCATCCCTGGCATAATTATAGTTCATCACGAAGTTCTAGTAGCTTAGTGCCAGTAACTTGGAGAACTATATCAATCACTATCTTATCTGGAAGATCAACTCCCACTCGATTCAAGCGATTGTAGCACCCAGACAATCTAAGCACATGCTCAACGATTGAGCTATTCTCCTACATCTTGTAGGCAAAGAATCTTGTTGGAGATCTCATATCTCACAACATGAGCACGAGCCTGAGATCCCAATTTCAGCTCTTAGAACATCTCATATATTCTGTGATGTTCAAAACGTTTTGGAGCCTCAGTTCTAAGCCGTAATGCATGACGCACTGAATTATCAAGTAGTCATCTGAACGTGCTTGTCAGATGTTCACAACATCTATAGATGACGCTAGAGGGGGTGGCGCACCGAGCGGTGCATTAAGGACATAAGCCTTCTGTGCAGCAATGAGGACAATCCTCAGATCATGGACCCAGTCCGCAATATTTCTACCATCATCTTTCAACTCTATTTCTCTAGGAACATATCAAAATTCAAGGGAGCTACATCGTGAGATAGTAATCTACAACATAATTTGCAAAGACACTACTGACTATGTTCATGATAATGAGTTCAATTAATCATATTACTTAAGAACTCCCACTCAAATTGACATCCCTCCCGGTCATTCGAGTGATACATGATCCAAATTCACCAACTCAAGTCCGATCATCATGTGAGTTGAGGTAGTTTCAATGGTCAACATCATCATGTTGATCATATCTACTATATGACTCATGTTTGACCTTTCAGTCTCTTGTGTTTTGAGGCCATGTTTGTACATGCTAGGCTCGTCAAGTTTAACCCGAGTGTTCTGCATGTGCAACACTGGCTTGCACCCATTGTATGTGAACGTAGAGTCTATCACACCCAATCATCACGTTGTGCCTCGACACGACAAACTTTCGCAATGGTGCACACTCGGGGAGAACACAATTGATCTTGAAATTTTAGTGAGGGATCACCTTATAATGCTACCGTCGTCCTAAGCAAAAAAAGGCGCATAAAAGGATCAACATCACAAGCAAATCATAAGTGACATGATATGGCCATGAACTTGTGCTTTTGATCTCCATCTTGAAAGCACTGGCATGATCTCCATCGTGACCAACATGACATCGTGATCTCCATCATCTTGATATCCATCAACTTGTCGCCATCGGGGTTGTCATGCCCACCATGCTTCTACTAGTATTTCTACCACTTAACGATAAAGTAAAGCATTACATAGAGCTTAATGATTGACACGCAGGTCATACAATAATTAAAGACAACCCTATGGCTCCTGCTGGTTGTCGTACTCACTGACATGCAAGTCGTGATATTCTATACAATACATGATCATCTCATACATCACATATATCTCATCATGTAATTGGCCATATCACATCACGACATACCCTACAAAAACAAGTTAGACATCCTCTAATTGTTGTTGCAAGTTTTACGTGGCTGCTATGGGTATCTAGCAAGAAAAATTCTCACCTATGCAAAAACCACAACAGTGATACATAAGTTGCTTTTCAGCCTTCTTGAGGAACGCCTTTGTCGAATCGGATCCAACTAAAGTAGGAGAAATAGACACCCGCCAGCCATCTTTGTGCAACGAAGTTACACGTCAGTCAATGGAACCGGTCGCTCGTAAGCGTACGAGTAAGGTTGGTCCGGGGTGTTTCATCACACAATACCGTTGAACCAAAACATGACCAAGGGAGGAAGCAATCTAAGCATCAACACCCACAAACTCCTTTGTGTTCTACTCGAGATCTTATCTACACATAGACCTAGTACATGATGCCACTGTTGGGGAACGTTGCATGGGAAACAAAAAATTTCCTACGCACATGCAAGATCTATCCATGATGATGAGCGTCTACGAGAGGGAGAGTGGATCTACATTCCCTTGTAGATTGCTAAGCGGGAAGCGTTAAGAAACGCGGTTCATGTAGTCGAACGTATTTGCGATCCAAATGCCGAGCGTCCCATGATCCCATCACGATCCGTCCCGCGATCCAATCACATTTCGTCCCGCGATCCCATCACGATCCGTCCCACGATCCCATCACGATCTGTCCCATGACCCCATCACGATCCGTCCTGCGATCCAATCACGAATCGTCTCGCGATCTTGATCACGGTCCTTCCGATCTAGCGCCGAACGGACGACACCTCCGCGTTCAACACACGTACAGCTCGATGACGATATCTGCCTTCTTGATCCAGCAAGAGGGAGCAGAGAGGTAGATGACTTCTCCAATAGCGCGACGGCATGGAGGCAATGGTGGTGGAACAATTCCAACAGGGCTTTGCCTAAGCACCGTTGAAACGATATAGAGGAGAAACTACGATCTAGAGGAGAGGGTAGCACGTGGCTGATTTCTATGTCTCAAAACCCTGAAAACCTCTAGTATATATAGGAGGAGGGAGGGAGGAGCCTCGGTGCACAAGGGACCATCCCTTGTCCTTGGCGCAAGGAGGAGAGGAGGAGTCCTCCTCCAAAGGATTAGGACTCCTCCTTCCCACTTGGAAACACTTTCCACCTTGTGTTTTTCCTCCTCAATCCACTCCAGCAACATGGTCCCATAGGGGAGGCTTCGGCCAGCCCATCAGGGGCTGGTTTACCTCCTCCCACAGCCAAGGTAGCCTCTTGGGTCGAGACACCCCTCCCGATGGTCCCTCGGTACCCTTCGGGCACTCCCGGTACACTATCGATGAGCCCAAAACCTTTCCAGCAACCAAAACAGGACTTCCTATATATCAATCTTTACCTCCGGACCATTCCGGAGCTCCTCGTGACGTCCGTGATCTCATCCGGGACTCCGAAAAACCTTCGTTCACCACCATACATAACTCTATATTATAGAAACGTCACCGAACCTTAAGTGTGCAGACCTTGCGGGTTCGAGAACTATGTAAACATGACCGAGACACCTCTACGGTCAATAACCAATAGAGGGACCTAGATGCCCATATTGGTTCCTACATATTCTACAAAGATCTTTATTGGTTGAACCTCTATGTCAAGGATTCAGTTAATCGCGTATGTTGTTCCCTTTGTTCTTCGGTACGTTACTTGCCTGAGATTCGATCGTCGACATCTCCATACCTAGTTCAATCTCATTACCGGTAAGTCTATTTAATCGTTCCGTAATACAAGATCCCGTGGCTAACACTCAGTCACATTGCTTTCAAGGCTTATTGTGATGTTGTATTACCGAGTGGGCCCTGAGATACCTCTCTATCACACGGAGTAACAAATCCCAGTCTTGATCCATGCCAACCCAATAGACACCCTCGGAGATACCTGTAGAGCACCTTCATAGTCACCTAGTTATGTTGCGACGTTTGATACACACAAGGTAATCCTCCGGTGTCAGTGAGTTGCATGATCTCATGGTCATAGGAACAGACACTTGACATGTAGAAAACTATAGCAATAAACTGACACGATCATATGCTATGTTTATAGTTTGGGTCTTGTCCATCACATGATTCTCCTAATGATGTGAACCCGTGATAAAATGACATCTCATGTCCATGGCTAGGAAACCATAAGCATATTTGATCAACGAGCTAGTCCATTAGAGGCATACTAGGGACATGGTGTTGTCTATGTATCCACACACGTATCTGACTTTCCGATCCATACAATTCTAGCATGGATAATAAATGATTATCATCAACAAGGAAATATGATAATAACCAATTTATTATTGCCTCTAGGGCATATTTCCAACATAAAGATCTATATACAACTTCGCCCCCTTTGGTAACAAGTTACCAAAAAGTTCAAAGATATAGAGTTAATCGTCCTTCTGCGACTGATCTCCTTCGGTGGTAAATGTCGGAGTCGAGAGAACTGCATTGGCGAAGACCTTTGCAGATGTCCTGGATGGAGTTGGAGTAGTAACTGGAGGCACTGGAGGAGCTGATGGAGCTGAAGTGACAGTAGCTAGTGTAGACGATGAAGGTCTCGTCTCCGGAGTTGGCACTATAGGTGTCTTGGCATGTGTCCTGAAATGGGCATTCGTCCTGACAGGTGCACTATCCTCATCATCATCAGAATCAGACTCCGAAGAGGTGCGACGGATAGGATCTTCATCTACTTCCTTCTTGAGCTCATTCACGGTCTTGGTCAGCCCATCCACCTTGTCATTGAGGGTCTTCACTATATCCTCAAAGATGTTCACAAGGCTTTTCTGATCATCTAGTATGCTTTTGATATCCTTTTGCATGACTGTAGAGATCAAGAGATCCATCTTCTCATTCCTGGATCTAGGGACTTGAGCACTAGTGGCTCTAGCTGCCTCTACCTCTGCCTGTGCTGCAACTGATGTGGGATGGTATGGGTCCATCACCACAACATTGTCCTCGAAGTCTGGGTGTAGGGGAAAGTGGGGGTCTGTCCAGAGCAAAGATGTGCTTCTCCAGCTTGGACATGATGAGCATCTGAATGTAGGGTGCATAGCAGCATGAGCCCTTCTGATCAGCAGCAACCCTCTTCACCGTGTCCACTATTAGATCCATCACTTTGAATCTCTGGTGCTGATCAATATGAATCAGCAAGTTGATGGAGTAGCCTCGGATCATCTTCTCGTCACCTGACTTGGGCATCAAGGTATGCCTCAAAATAGTGTTAATGGTGCGGAGACCTGCGTGGAGGTGATAGATGGATCCTAGCTTGTGGGACTGAAGTTGTCCAACTGGAATGGCATTGTACATGTCCTTCATGGCAATGTGGCTTGCCTTGGACTCTGAGTATACACATATATCTCCATCCTGTGCCTCTGGGACTCCTAAGATGGCAGACCATGTTGGGGAACATTGCATGGGAAACAAAAAATTTCCTACGCACACGCAGATCTATCCATGGTGATGAGCATCTACAAGAGGGAGAGTGGATCTACATACCCTTGTAGATCTCTAAGTGGGAAGCGTTAAGAAACGCGGTTGGTGTAGTCAAACGTCTTCGTGATTCAAATCGCCGAACGTCCCACGAGTCAATCACGAACCCTCTTCACGATCCATCCCGATCAAGCACCGAACGGACGACACCTCTGCGTTCAGCACACGTACAGCTTGATGACGATCTCCGCTTTCTTGATCCAGCAAGAGGGAGCGGAGAGGTAGGAGAGTTCTCCGGCAGCGTGATGGTGCTCCGAAGATGGTGGTGGAGCTGTTCCGCCAGGGCTTCGCCTAAGCACTGCAGAAATCCGATCTAGAGGAGAAACTATGCACTAGAGGGTATGGTTGCACGTGGCTGAAAATCTTGTGCAAAAACCCTCAAACCCTCTAGTATATATAGGAGGAGAGGAGGAGAGGCGGCAGCCTTGGCGTCCAAGCCAAGGCTGGTTCGGCCGAACTAGGAGGGAGGAATCCTCCTCCTCCACTCCTAGTAGGATTAGGACTCCTTCCTAATTTAGCATTTTTTTTTCCACCTTTTTCCTTTTGGGATTTTCTTCCCAGCTGCATGGGCCTTGTGTGGGACTTCCACCAGACCACTAAGGGCTGGTATACACTCTCCCACAGCCCATGAAGCCTCTTGGGTCGAAATACCCCTCCCGGTGGTCTCCCGGTACACTACCGATGAGCCCGAAACTTTTCTGGCGACCAAAATAGGACTCCCAATATATGAATCTTTACCTACAGACCATTCCGGAGCTCCTCATGATGTCCGGGATCTCATCCGGGACTCCGAAAAACCTTCGGTCATCACCATACATAACTCTATACTACCGAAACGTCACCAAACCTTAAGTGTGCAGACCCTACGGGTTCGAGAACTATGTAGACATGACCGAGACACCTCTACAGTCAATAACCAATGGCGGGACCTGGAGGTCCACATTGGTTCCTATATATTCTACGAAGATCTTTATCGGTCGAACCTCTATGTCAAGGATTGAGTTAATCCCGTATGATGTTCCCTTTGTTCTTCGGTATGTTACTTGCCCGAGATTCGATCGTTGGTATCTCCATACCTAGTTCAATCTCATTACCGGTAAGTCTCTTTACTCGTTCCATAATACAAGATCCCATAACTAACACTTATTCACATTTCTTGCAAGGCTCATTGTGATGTTGTATTACCGAGTGGGCCCCGAGATACCACTCCGTTACATGGAGTAACAAATCCCAGTTTTGATCCATGCCAACTCAACAGACACCCTCGGAGATACCTGTAGAGCACCTTTATAGTCACCCAGTTACGTTGCAACGTTTGATACACACAAGGCACTCATCCGATGTCCGTGAGTTGCATGATCTCATGGTCATAGGAACACATACTTGACATGCAGAAAACAGTAGCAATAAACTGACACGATCATATGCTACGTTTGTAGTTTGGGTCTTGTCCATCACATCATTCTCCTAATGATGTGATCCCGTTATCAAATGACATCACATATATATGGCTAAGAAACCTTGACCATCTTTGATCAACGAGCTAGTTCACTAGAGGCACAGTAGGGACATAGTGTTGTCTATTTACCCACACATGCAATGTGTTTCCAATCAATACAATTATAGCATGGATAATACACGATTATCATGAACAAGGAAATATAATAATAAACACTTTATTTCTTGCCTCTAGGGCATATTTCCAACAGTCTCCCACTTGCACTAGAGTCAGTAATCTAGTTCACATCACTATGTGATTTACATTGTAATGAATCGAACACCCATGCAGTTCTGTTGTATATCATGTTTAGCCCTTGGAAGAGGTTTAGTCAACGGGTCTGCAACATTCAGATCCGTGTGCACTTTGCAAATATTTATGTCCTTCTGCTCGATGTAATACCGGATGGAGTTGAAGCGTCGCTTTATGTGTCTGGTACTCTTGTGAAACCTTGGTTCCTTGGCTAGAGCAATGGCACGAGTGTTATCACATAACATGTTCATTGGATTTAGTGCACTAGGCACTACTCCAAGATCTATCATGAACTGCTTCATCCAGACACCTTCCTTCGCCACCTACGAGGCTGCGATGTACTCTGCTTCGCACGTAGAATCAGCTACCATGCTTTGCTTGGAACTGCACCAGCTTACCGCTGCCCCGTTAAGAATAAATATGTATCCGGTTTGCTACTTAGAGTCGTTCGGATCAGTGTCAAAGCTTGCATCGACGTAACCCTTTACGACGAGCTCTTCATCACCTCCACAAACGAGAAACATTTCCTTAGTCCTTTTCAGGTATTTAAGGATATTCTTGCCCGCTTGCCAGTGCTCCATTCGAGGATCACTTTGAAACCTTCCAACCATACTTATGGCAAGGCTGACATCGGGTCTTGTGCATAGGATTGCATACATGATAGAGCCTATGGCTGAAGCACAGGGGATGGCACTCATCTTTTCTCTATCTTCTGCAGTCACTAGGCATTGAGTCTTACTCAACTTCACACCTTGTAACACAGGCAAGTACCCCTTCTTGGACTGATCCATTTTAAACTTCTTCAAAACTTTCTCAAGGTATGTGCTCTGTGAAAGTGCTATTAAGCGTCTCAATCTATCTCTATAGATCTTAATGTCTAATATGAAAGCAGCTTCTCCTAGGTCCTTCATTGAAAAACTCTTATTCAAATATTCCTTCACGCTTTCCAGCATTTCTATATTGTTTCCAATCACCAATATGTCATCCACATATAATACTAGAAACGCTATAGAGCTCCCACTCACTTTCTTGTAAATACAAGCTTCTCCATAAACTTGTATAAACTCAAACACTTTGATCACCTCATCAAAGCGCTTACTCCAACTCCGAGATGCTTGCACCAGTCCATAAATGGATCGCTGGAGTTTGCAAACTTTGTCAGCATTCTCTGGATCGACAAAACCTCCGGGTTGCATCATATACAACTCTTCCTCAAGGAAACCATTGAGGAACGCCGTTTTGACATCCATCTGCCAAATTTCATAATTGAAATAAGCAGCTATTGCCAACATGATTCTGATAGACTTAAGCATCGCTACGGGTGAGAATGTCTCATCATAGTCAACTCCTTGAACTTGTGAAAAACCCTTTGCCACAAGTCGAGCTTTATAGACAGTGATATTACCGTCCGCGTCTGTCTTCTTCTTAAAGATCCATTTGTTCTGAATGGCCTTTCGCCCTTCACGTCATACTTCCAAAGTCCACACTTTGTTTTCATACATGGATCCCATCTCGGATTTCATGGCCTCAAACCATTTCTCGGAATCCAGGCCCATCACCGCTCCTCCATAGCTTGTAGGTTCATTGTTGTCCAACAACATGACCTCCAAGACAGGGTTGTCGTACCACTCAGGAGCAGTACGCGCCCTTGTCGACCTACGAGGTTCAATAGTAGCTTGATCCAAAGCTTCATGATCATCATCATTAACTTTCTCTTCTGCCGTTGTAGGTTCTACAGAAACATCTTTTTGTGTTGCGCTACTTTCTCGTTGAAGTAAAGGTTCAATGACCTCATCAAGCTCTATTTTCCTCCCACTCAATTATTTTGAGAGAAACTCTTTCTCAAGAAATGTTCTATTCTTAGCGACAAAAACTTTGCCTTCGGATCTGAGATAGAAGATATACCCAATTGTCTCTTTCAGGTATCCTATGAAGACGCATTTCTCCGCTTTGGGTTCCAGCTTTTCAGGCTAAAGATTTTTGACATAAGCATCACATCCCCAAACTTTAAGAAACGATAACTTTGGCTTCTTGCCAAACCATAGCTCATATGGCGTCATCTCAACAGATTTTGATGGTGCCCTATTTAAAGTGAATGCAACTATCTCTATTGCATAACCCCAAAACGATAGTGGCAAATCAGCAAGAGACTGTTGGGGAACGTCGCATGGGAAACGAAAATTTTCCTACGCACACACAAGATCTATCCATGGTGATGAGCATCTAAGAGAGGGAGAGTGGATCTACGTACCCTTGTAGATCTCTAAGTGGGAAGCGTTAAGAAACGCGGTTGGTGTAGTCGAACATCTTCGCAATCCAAATCGCCGAGCATCCCGCAATCTCATCACGATCCGTCCCGCGATCTCATCATGAACCGTCCCGTGAACACATCACGATTCGTCCCGTGATCTCATCACGATCCATCCCGCAATCTCATCACGGTCCGTCCCGCGATCTAATCACGATCCGTCCCGCAATCTAATCACGATCCGTCCTGATCTAGTACCGAACGGACGACACCTCCGCGTTCTGCACACGTGCAGCTTGATGACGATCTCCACCGTCTTGATCCAGCAAGAGGAGATGGAGAGGAGAGAGAGTTCATCGGCAGCATGACGATGCTCTGGTGATGGTGGTGGAGCAATTCCGGCAGGGCTTCGCCTAAGCACTGCGAAAACCAATCTAGAGGAGCACCGGTGGAACGGGTAGCACGTGGCCGTAAAAACTGTGCAAAACCCTTCTATTCCACCAGTATATATTGGAGGAGAGGAGGAGGAGGGCTGACGCAGGGCTCAGACCCTCTTGGAGTCGGCCTAAGCCAAGGAGGAGGAGTCCTACTTCTCCTCCAATCCTAGTAGGACTAGGATTGCTCCTTTTTAGCCTTTTTCCACCTTTTTCCTTTGGGCCCTTTCTCCCAACCGCATGGGCCTCTTGTGGTTGTTCCACCAGCCCACTAAGGGCTGGTTATTACTCTCCCACAGCCCATGAAGCCTCTTGGGTCGAAATACCCCTCCCGGAGGTCTCCCGGTACACTATCGGCACTCCCGGTACACTACCGATGAGCCCGAAACTTTTTCGGTGACCAAACTGGGACTTCCTATATATGAATCTTTACCTCCGGACCATTCCGGAGCTCCTCATGACTTCCGGGATCTCATCCGAGACTCCAAACAACCTTCGGTCACCACCATACATAACTCTACATTACCGAAACGTCACCGAACCTTAAGTGTGCAGACCCTACGGGTTCGAGAACTATGTAGACATGACCGAGACACCTCTACGGTCAATAACTAATGGCGGGACCTGGATGTCCACATTGGTTCCTACATATTCTATGAAGATCTTTATTGGTTCGAACCTCTATGTCAAGGATTCAGTTAATCCCGTACGATGTTCCCTTTGTTCTTCGGTATGTTACTTGCCCGAGATTCGATCGTCGATATCTCCATACCTAGTTCAACCTCGTTACCGGCAAGTCTCTTTACTCATTCCGTAACACAAGATCCCGCAACTAACACTTAGTCACATTGCTTGCAAGGCTTGTTGTGATGTTGTACTACCGAGTGGGCCCTAAGATACCTCGCCATCACACGGAGTAACAAATCCCAGTCTTGATCCATGCCAACTCAACAGACACCCTCGGAGATACCTGTAGAGCACCTTTATAGTCACCCAGTTACATTGCGATGTTTGATACACACAAGGCACTCCTCCGATGTCCGTGAGTTGCATGATCTCATGGTCATAGGAACACATACTTGACATGCAGAAAACAGTAGCAATAAACTGACATGATCATATGCTACATTTGTAGTTTGGGTCTTGTCCATCACATCATTCTCCTAATGATGTGATCCCATTATCAAATGACATCTCATGTCCATGGCTAGGAAACCTTAACCATCTTTATATCAACGAGCTAGTTCACTAGAGGCATACTAGGGACATAGTGTTTTGTCTATGTATCCACACATGTATCTATGTTTCCGTTCAATACAATTATAGCATGGATAATAAACTATTATCATGAACAAGGAAATATGATAATAACTAATTTATTATTGCCTCTAGGGCATATTTCCAATAGAGACATCATAGAACGCACCATATCTAATAAGTTCGATTACGACGTTCGGACACACCATTATGCTGTGGTGTTTCGGGCGGTGTCAACTGTGAAACAATTCAACATTGTCTTAAGTGACTGCAAAACTCATAACTCGGATATTCACCTCCTCGATCAGATCATAGGAACTTGATCTTCTTGTTACGATGATTCTCAACTTCACTCTGAAATTGCTTGAACTTTTCAAACGTTTCAGACTTGTGTTTCATTAAGTAAATATACCCATATCTACTTAAGTCATCAGTGAAGGTGAGAAAATAACGATATCCACCACGCGCTGCAACATTCATTGGACTGCACACATCAGTATGTATGGTTTCCAATAAGTCACTTGCCCGTTCCATTGTTCCAGAGAACCGCGTTTTAGTCATCTTGCCCATGAGGCATGGTTCACATGTGTCAAGTGACTCCAAAAGTCCATCAGCATGGAGCTTCCTCATGCGTTTTACACCAATATGACCTAAACGGCAATGCCACAAGAAAGTGGTACTATCATTATCAACTCTACATCTTTTGGCATCAATGTTATGAACATGTGTGTCATCACTATCAAGATTCAATATGAATAAACCCCTAACATTGGGTGCATAACCATAAAAGATATTACCCATATAAATAGAACAACCTGTATTCTCTGATTTAAATGAGTAACTGTCTCGCAATAAACAAGATCCAGATATAATGTTCATGCTTAACGCATGCACTAAATAACAATTATTCAGGTTCATCACTAATCCTGATGGTAATCGAAGAGAGAGCGTGCCGACGGCGATCACATCAACCTTGGAACCATTTCCCACGCGCATCGTCACTTTGTCCTTTGCCAGCCTTCGTTTATTCCGTAGTTCCTGCTTTGAGTTGCAAATGTGAGCAACTGAACCGGTATCAAATACCCAGGCACTACTACGAGAGATAGTAAGGTACACATCAATAACATGTATATCATATATGCCTTGTTTGTCATTGGCCGCCTTCTTGTCAGCCAGGTACTTGGGGCAGTTTCGCTCACAGTGACCAGTTCCTTTGCAATGAAAGCACTCAGTTTCTGGCTTAGGTCCATGCTTAAGCTTCTTTGTAGGAGTAGCAACTGCTTTTCCATCCTTCTTGGTTTTAACCTTCTTGCCTTTGCCCTTTCCATTTTTCTTGAAACTAGGGGTTTTATTGACCATCAACACTTGATGTTCTTTCTGGATTTCAGACTCAACGACTTTCAGCATCGCAAACAGCTCGGCGACTGACTTGTTCATCCCGTGCATGTTATAGTTCATTACAAAGTTCTTGTAACTAGGTGGCAATGATTGAAGAACTCTGTCAGTGATTGCCTCTGATGGAAGGGTAATTTCCAACTCCGCTAGATGATTTGAATATGCAGACATTCTGAGTATGTGCTCACTGATAGACCCGTTCTCCTCCATCTTGCAAGCATAGAATTTATCGAAGGTCTCATACCTCTCGATCCGGGCATTCTTCTGAAAGATAAAATTCAACTCCTGGAACATCTCATATGCTCCATGACGTTCAAAACATCTTTGAAGTCCAGCACGAGCCTCCCAAACGTTCTTAACGTCTTCGGAGGTCATGTCTTCTGGTTGGTTACCAAGCGATGCATCAAGGACATATTGTTTCTGGGAAGCCGTGAGGATAATCCTCAGATTACGGGCCCAGTCAACAAAGTTACTTCCATCATCTTTCAACTTAACTTTCTCTAGGAACACATTAAAATTCAGGGGTGCTACTGCGTGAGCCATTCATCTACAACATAAATATGCAAAGATTACTTAGACTATTGTTCAAGATAATGAGTTTAGTTAATCAAATTACTAAAGCTCCCACTGAAATTGACATCCCTCAGGTCATCTGAGTGTCACATGATCCAGATTCACCAACTCAAGTCCGATCATCACGTGAGTTAAGGTGGCTTCAATGGTGAACATCATTATGTTGATCATATCTACTATATGACTCATGTTCGACCTTTCGGTCTCTTGTGTTCCGAGGCCATGTCTGTACATGCTAGGCTCGTCAAATTTAACCCGAGTGTTCTGCACGTGCAAAACTAGCTTGCACCCGTTGTATGTGAATGTAGAGTCTATCACACCCGATCATCACGTGGTGTTTCAACACGACAAACTTTCGCAACGGTGCACACTCGGGAGAACACAATTTATCTTTGAAATTAAGTGAGGGGTCACCATATAATGCTACCGTCGTCCTAAGAAAAATAAGGTGCATAGAAGGATTAACATCACATGCAAATCATAAATGACATGATATGGCCATGATCTTGTGCTTTTTATCTCCATCATGAAAGCACTGGCATGATATCCATCGTCACCGGCACGACACCATGATCTCCATCATCTTGATCTCCATCAACGTGTCGCCATCGGGGTTGTCGCGCCCAACATGCTTCTACTACTATTGCTAACATAGTGATAAAGTAAAGCATTACATAGCGCTTAATGATTGGCACACATGTCATACAATAATAGACAACCCTATGGCTCCTGCCGGTTGTCGTACTCATCGACATGCAAGTCGTGATAATCTATAAATCACATGATCATCTCATACATCACATATATCACATCATGTAATGTTGGAAATATGCCCTAGAGGCAATAATAAAATGTATATTATTGTATTTCCTTGTTCATGATAATTGTCTATTGTTCATGCTAAAATTGTATTAATCGGAAACCGTAATACATGTGTGAATACATAGACCACAACATGTCCCTAGTGAACCTCTAGTTGGCTAGCTCGTTGATCAATAGATGGTCACGGTTTCATGACCATGGACATTGGATGTCGTTGATAACGGGATCACATCATTAGGAGAATGATGTGATGGACAAGACCCAATCCTAAGCATAGCACAAGATCGTGTAGTTTGTCTGCTAAAGCTTTTCAATGTCAAGTATTGTTTCCTTAGACCATGAGATTGTTCAACACCCGGATACCATAGTAATGCTTTGTGTGTGCCAAATGTCACAACGTAACTGGGTGGCTATAAAGGTACACTACGGGTATCTCCGAAAGTGTCTGTTGGGTTGGCACGAATCAAGACTGGGATTTGTCACTCCGTATGATGGAGAGGTATCTCTGGGCCCACTCGGTAAGACATCATCATAATGAGCTCAATGTGACTAAGGAGTTATCCACGGGATGATGTATTACGGAACAAGTAAAGAGACTTGCCGGTAACGAGATTGAACAAGGTATAGGGATACCGACGATCGAATCTCGGGCAAGTACCATACCGATAGACAAAGGGAATTGTATACTGGCTTGATTCAATCCCCGACATCGTGGTTCATCCGATGAGATCATCGTGGAGTACGTGGGAGCCAACATGGGTATATAGGTCCCACTGTTGGTTATTGACTGGAGAGGTGTCTCGGTCATGTCTACGTGTCTCCCGAACACGTAGGGTCTACACACTTAAGGTTTGATGACGCTAGGGTTATAGGGAAATAGTGTACATGGTTACCGAAGGTTGTTTGGAGTCCTGGATGAGATCCTGGATGTCACAAGGAGTTCCAGAATGGTCCGGAAACAAAGATTGATATATAGTAAGTGAGGATTTGGTTACCGGAAGTGTTTCGGGCGTCACCGGTAACGTACCGGGACCATCGAAAGGGTTTCGGGGGTCCACCAAGTGGGGCCACCAGCCCTGGAGGGCTCCTTGGGCCGAAGGTGGAGGGAACCAGCCCCTAGGTGGGCTGGTGTGCCTCTCCCACCTTGCCCAAGGCGCATGAAGGTGGGTGGGAGGGGAAACCCTAGCCCCAGATGGGCCTAAGGCCCACTAGGGCTGCGCCCTCCCCTCTCCCTCCCTCTGGCCGCCGCCCAGATGTGATCTGGGGCTGCCGCCGGCCCTCTAAGGGGAACCCTAGGGCACAGCCCCTCCCCTCCTCTTATATATAGTGGTGGGTTTTAGGGCTGCCAACACACGAGTTTTCCTCTCTCTCGGCGCAGCCCTACTCCTTCCTCTCCTCGTTCTCCTTAGTGCTTGGCGAAGCCCTACCGGAGTGCCACGTAGCTCCACCACCACCACGCCGTCGTGTTGCCGGAGCTCTTCCCCAACCTGTCCTTCTTCCTTGTTGGATCAAGGCATAGGAGACGTCACCGGGCTGCACACGTGTTGAATGCGGAGGCGCCGTTGTTCGGTGCTAAGATCGGAGTCCATCGCGATCTAAATCGCTGCGAGTACGACTCCACCAACCGCGTTGTTGTAACGCTTCCACTTAGCGATCTTCAAAGGTATGAAGATGCAATCTCTCCCACTCGTTGCTGGTTTCTCCATAGATAGATCTTGGTGAACGTAGGAATTTTTTTGATTTACTACTATGTCTCCCAACAGTGGTATTAGAGCTAGGTCTATGCGTAGAATCTTTGCACGAGTAGAACACAAGTTGTTGTGGGCGTCGATTTTGTTAATTTGCTTACCACTACTAGTCTTATCTTGATTCGGCGGTATTATGGGACGAAGCGGCCCGGACAACCTTTACACGTACGCTTACGTGAGACCGGTTCCACCGCCTGACATGCACTAGTTGCATAAGGTGGCTTGCGGGTGTCCGTTTCTCCCACCTTAGTCGGATTGGATTCAATGAAAAGGGTCCTTATGAAGGGTAAATAGCAATTGGCATATCACATTGTGGTATTGGCATAGGTAAGAAACGTTCTTGCTAGAAACCTATAGCAGCCACGTAAAACTTGCAACTACAAATTAGAGGATGTCTAACTTGTTTTTGCAGCATATGCCTTGTGATGTGATATGGCCAAAAGGATGTGATGTGATGCATTGTGATGTATGAGATTGATCATGTTCTGTAATAGGATTCACGACTTGCATGTCAATGAGAGCCATAGGAGTTGTCTTATTTTATTGTATGACATGCGTGTCAATCATAAACGCCATGTAATTACTTTACTTTATTGCTAAATGTTAGCCATATTACTAGAAGTAATAGTTTGCAAGACAACTTCATGAAGACACAATGATGGAGATCATGGTGTCGTGCCGGTGACAGTGATGATCATGGTGCCCCGAAGATGGAGATCAAAGGAGCAAGATGATATTGGCCATATCATGTCACTATATTGATTGCATGTGATGTTTATCATGTTTACATCTTATTTGCTTAGAATGACGGTAGTGAATAAGATGATCTCTCAATAAAATTTCAAGAGATGTGTTCACCCTAACTGTGCACCGTTGCTAAGGATCATTGTTTCGAAGCACCACGTGATGATCGGGTGTGATAGGTTCTAACGTTCGCATACAACGGGTGTAAGCCAGATTTACACACGCGGAACACTTAGGTTGACCACACGAGCCTAGCATGTACAGACATGGCCTCGGAACACGGAAGACCGAAAGGTCGAACATGAGTCATATAGAAGATACGATCAACATGGAGATGTTCACCATGGATGACTAGTCCGTCTGACGTGATGATCGGACACGGGCTAGTTGACATGGATCATGTATCACTTGGATGACTAGAGAGATGTCAATTTAAGTGGGAGTTCATTAAATAATTTGATTATGTGAACTTAATTATCATGAACTTAGTCAAAAAGTGTTTTTGCAAATTATGTCGTAGATAGCTCGCGCTGTAGCTCCCCTGTTTTATTGATACGGTCCTAGAGAAAAGTAAGTTGAAAGTTGTTGGTAGCAATTATACGAACTGGGTCCGTGATCTGAGGATTGTCGTCATTGCTGCACAGAAAGCTTATGTCTTTGATGCACCGCTAAGTGCACCACTGCCTCAAGCGTTGTCTATAGATGTTGTGAACATATGACATACACTTTTTGATGACTACGTGATAGTTCAATGCGTCATGCATTACGGCTTAGAACCGCAGCTCCAAAACGTTTTGAACGTCACGAAACATAAGAGATGTTCTAAAGAGCTGAAACTGGGATTTCAGGCTCGTGCCTATGTTGAGAGGTATGAGACCTCCAACAAGATTCTTTGCCGGCAGGATAAAAGAGGATAGCTCAATCAGTGAGCATGTGCTCAGATTGTCTGGGTGCTACAATCACTTGAATCGAGTGGGAGTTAATCTTCTAGATAAGATAGTGATTAATGCAGTTCTCCAAGTCACTACCATCAAGCTACTAGAGATTCGTGATGAACTATAAAATGCCAGGGATGGAGATAATGATGCCTGAGCTATTCGCGTTGTTTGACACCGCGAAGGTAGAAATCAAGAAGGAGCATTAAGTGTTGATGGTTAAGAAAACCACTAGTTTCAAGAAGGGCAAGGGCAAGAAGGGGAAAACTTCAGGAATGACAAGCCAGTTGCTGCTCTCATGAAGAAACCCAAGGTTGAGCCCAAACCGGAGACTATGTGCTTCTATTATGAGGAGAACGGTCGCTGAAGCGGAACAACCCTAGATACTTGGTAGATAAGAAGGCTAGCAATGTCGACAGAAGTATATTTGATATACGTGTTATTGATGTGTACCTTGCTAGTACTCCTAGTAGCACTTGGGTATAAGATACCAGTTTAGTTTCTAAATGTTAGCAACTCAAAATAAAAGCTACGAAATGAATGGAGGCTAACTAAGTGAAAGGTGACGATATATGTTGGAAGTGTTTCCAAGGTTGATGTGATCACCACCTCACGCTTTCTCTACCTTTGGGATTAGTAATGAACCTAAATAAATGTTATTTGGTGTTTGCGTTGAGCATGAACATGATTGGATCATGTTTAGTGCGATACGATTATTCATTTAAGTTAGAGGATAATGGTTATCCTGTTTACATGAATAATGCCTTCAATGGTCATGCACCCAATGGGAATGGTTTATTGAATCTTGATCGTAGTAACACATATGTTCATAACGTTGGTACCATAGATACAAAGTTAATAATGATAGTACCACATTCTTGTGGCACTACCACAAACATCATATTGGTGTAAAGCGCATGAAGAAACTCCATGCAAATGGATCTTTGGACTCAGTTGATTTCGAATCGGTTGAGACATGCGGACCATGCCTCTTGGGCAAGATGACTAAGACCCCGTCTTCCGGTATGATGGAGCGGGCTGGTAGATTATTGGAATTGATACATGTTGATGTATGTGGTCCAATGAGTGTTGAAACACGTAGTGGATATCGTTATTTTCTTTATCTTCACTAATGATTTGAGTGAATATGAGGATATTTACTTAATGAAACTCGAGTCTGAAATGTTTGAAAAGTTCAAGGAATTTCAGAGTGAAGTTAAAAGATCATCGTGACAAGAAGGCAAAATGTCTATGATATGATCGTGGAGGTGAATATCTAAGTTACGAGTTTGGTATGCAATTTTAGACAATGTGGAAATTGTTTCACAGCTCACGCCTCTTGGAACACCATAGTGTGATGGTGTGTCCGAACGTCGTAGACGTGCTCTATTGGATATAGTGAGTACTATGATGTCTCTTATCATTTGGCCACTATCATTGTGGGGTTATGCATTAAATACAAATCCATTCACTTTAATAGGGCACCATCTAAGTCTGTTGAGATGACATCGTGTGAATTATGGTTTGACAGAAGCCTAAGCTGTCATTTCTTAATGTTTGGGTCTGCGACGCTTATGTGAAAAGGGTTTTTCACCTAGTGAGATCGAACCCAAAAGCAGACGAATGCATATTCATAGAATACCCTAAGGAGACTTTGGTTATACCTTCTATCTCAGATCCAAGCGCAAAAATGTCTGTGGCTAAGAACGACTCCTTTCTCGAGAAAGAGTTTCTCTTGAAAGAACTGAATGGGAGGAAGATAGAACTTGATGAGGTTGTTGAACCTTTGTTTCAACCAGAGAGTAGCGCAACACAGAAAGATGTTTATGTGGAGCCTACGTCAGTTGAAGAGGAAGTTAATGATGGTGATCATGAAGCTTCAGATCAAGTTACTATTAAACCTCGTAGGTTGACAAGGACGCGTACTGATCCTGAGTTGTAGCGACCCGACTCAAAACGAGTCAAGCCTCTGTGTGTTCTGTGCCATCCCTGGATCAGTATGCTGGCACACACAGTACATCAATGTATATATCAAAGTGCAATCACATGTAACAACGTAAAACAGATATATACCTTAAAATAGCAGCGGATACAGTCAACGGGAGTGGAGTCCCAATAACACCAACGACAAGTTGAGTGCAGACCGTAACCCTGAATCGTACTCTTACCCGTCGTAGAAGAGTATCTGCAACATGACACGTTGCAGCCATATAGGTCAGTACATTGAATGTACTGGCAAGATCACCATAGTAGAACAGAAGAATAAAGACTATTCTATATGCAAAGGCTTTGTGGCTCTGTGTCTGAGTTTTTGCGTAAAAGCTGATTTTACTTTCCTACAACAAAAGGATAATAGGAATATCACTATGGAATTACCTATCATGACATGGTTCCGCCAACCAATGTCTCAATTCCCATAAGTATCATTAAGTTGCCCACAATTAGTTATCAGTCCAGTGTTGAGAGTTCAGAGATAGATCCAAGTCCAGAGGCTCAAATTGTCCGTAACCGTGGACACGGCTAATCGATTAGGTTTAACTCTGTAGAGTGTTGTGTACTTTACCCACAAGATTCTTTCCCTCCTGGTAAGTCCTCGCACTGCCTGGTGTTTGAGAACAGGATGAAAGAAACATGGTCTTTCAGAGTGCTTACCTGACTGTCCTGCAGTGCCCATCCAATCCTAACGTCAACTACATCTCGTAGCACTGCCCAGCAGAGTCACAACAAAGATCAACCAATCCAAAGCCCATATTGACTTGTGGCTACACAGGTAAGCTTCCGGCCATGAAGTATTTCATCCTTCTCTTTGAGTCTGGGTGAAGCTTTCCGCAAGATGTCATGGCGCTTCTCCATGCATCCCGGCCACTCACTGGTTTCTCCATGGTGCCCATCAATTCCATCCTTCACCCAGTAGTGTGTATTGAAAACTTGTCTTCTCGAGTCTTGAAGTCTTGAGGTCTTGAACATGCAGGACTTGAAGATGTCTTCATGAAGTTGTCGTCTTGACGTAGAGTCCTTCTTCACACCACTCACGAACACTCATACCAAACCCCGTCTACTTTAGCATAGCATAAAAGTAACTAACGTTCCCGGGGCTTTAGTAACCAGTGGTGGGTTCCTACCTCATGCATTCTACTCAACTACAAGAATTTCAATAACACTACAGGAGGGATGTGTTGAATGATGTCACTACATGCAATAAAAACATAGGTATGAAATAGATGGTCAAGGTGAACTTGCCTGTACTGTTGATGAAGAACAATATCGCTCTCAGAAATAACTTGATAGACTATTCGTCACTCTCCGATGAAAATCTATATAACAAACATTGCATACATAAGTAATCATACTAGCAATCAATCTAACAGTCACAAGAGGTAACACAAAACCAAATTCAACAAGATTGATAAAAGAAATACTTAAGACAAAGTTGAAACACAAAACTCCAACAAATTCAAAGGTAACACAAATCCCAAAACAAAGTAAAATATAATAACAGATTTTTGTAAATATTTTTCTAGCAAAAATGAATCACTTTTGAAAGACAACTAGAACTATAAAAACAACCTTCTAAACAATATAAGTGTTTGCCTAATGAACTTAACAACAAGCAAACATAAACTAAGAGAAAACATATTGTAAAACAACTAAGTTAACAGAAAATAATTAAATAAAATCTTTATTACAAAACAGAATGAAATCATATAAAACTTTGTGAAAATAATTTCTATGAAAAACTAAATTGTTTTATAACACATTACCTAATGCAAAATAATCTAGTTTCCTATCATAATAGAGCAAAACTAAATTATTTTTATTAACTAAGCATTTCTTAGCAGAAAGAAATAACTACAAATTTTATTTGAAAACAGAATCTAATTATATAAAACTTTGTTGAAAAAAAACTATTACTAACTAGTTTGTTTTATCACAAATTAAACCTATTTGAAAATGTATAGTGTTCCTATAACAACATGGTAGTAAACTAAGCAAATTATTTTTATTTTAACAACAAGTAATTCACCTAAAGTTTAACTAACAGAATCTACTAAATCAAATATATAATTAACTCAGATTTAAACTAGCAAAATAAAACTAATCAAACTATATTAACAACTAAACAGATTCTGTTTTTTAGCTAGAACACTAATCAAATTTATTCTAAAAATTCTCAAACTCTACCACATGATAGCTATGGTCACTAGCGACAAGTAGGAGAAAGAATCAATCAAAAACTCATTTTAGAACTCAAGATATTCAGAAAACAAAATTTAAATCAAATCTGTTCAAATTCAAATTTAAATGTTCAAACATGGTCAAATTTTATATCTACAGAAACTAAATGAAATTTGTGATCTATTGCAAAAAGAATCAATTAAAAACACTTTAAAACATAAAAGATATACTAAAAACAAAATCAGGACTATTCTGTTTTTAAAACAAAACAGAAAATAAAAAATCCTATAACTAACGGACAGGGGGGTGACGTGGCATCTTCTGATTGGCTACGGATGTGAGCGTGCGGGCGAATACGAGCGGGTGACCAACGCCTAGAAGAAAACGCTTCGCGGTTTAAGTCATCTAATCTGGATCGTGGGATCCAGATCCGACGGAGGAGAGGGAAGGGGGGCTCACCGCGGTGGTTGTCGGCTCCGGCGAAGTCGACGTCGACGGCATGGACGGCGAGGTCATTGGGGACGCGTCTTCGATGGTCCTCCGGCGACGGCGAGGGCTCCAATCGATGCAGGGGAGCATGGCGATGGCGGGGGCAGCGTCAGCGAGGCCTAGGGGCGATGGAGGCGAGCGACACGTGCTCGGGGCGGTTCGGGAAGTGGTCCGCTCCGGCGAGGTTGATGGCTACGGCGTTCCAGGGGGTCCGGGGCTCGAGCAGGGGGTTGTGGAGTTGCGGGTGAGCGAGAGAAGCTCGGTGGTGGGCTCGGGAGTGGACGGGGAGGTCGGAATGGAGCAGCAGGAAGGTAATGGCGTGGCGGCGGCTTCGGACTCCGGCGAAGAATTCCGGCAAAGAGAGGGCACGACAGAGAGGGCAAAGAAGGCAAATGAGAAGAGGGGAGCGGCGGCTATTTATAGACGGGCTCAGGTGCTCGAGAAGAGGCAGGGGAGAGATCTCCGGCGCGGAGTCGCCGGCGAGATGCTCGGGGAGAAGGAGGAGGGAGGTGACCGGCGAGATCTCCGGATCGGTCGGGTGGGCCCGGTTGCCAGTGAGAGAGAGAGAAAGGAAAGAGGAGCGGGCGATCGGTGAGAGAGAGATCTCCGAATTCTCCATTTTTTAAATACCAGCGAATCAAAAACACGTAAATGGCCATAAATACTTGCCTAAAAATAAAAAACCTTATACCAGAATTATCAGCAGAATAAATGCCATTTAATGGACATTTTTATTCTGGCATTTGAATACTTTTAAAAATATCATTTTTTAGAAAATGCCTTAATTGGCTTTATTTACTATTGCAAATTTTTTTTTTCAAATAACCCTAGGGGTTTTATGGTTTCAAAAACTTCACAAATAACCCCCTTTTTGGAGTGTCATATTACTCCTCTCAAAATATTTGACAAGGGGTTTGATTGCATGAAATTTTAAATAGGGAATTCAAATGAAATTGAAACTCCATATGAGAAATTCTCAAATAGTTTTCAAATTCCTTTTTTTTAAATCTTTGGTTTAACTTCCAACTCATATTTCATATAATTTGAAGAAGTCATATTATCCTCTCTCATGAAAATCATGAGTTGCATAAAGTTTCTGAATTTGAAATATTTTCAAATGGGAATTCAAACCATTTTCAAATCCCTTTTTCATTTTCTCAAAATGGAAGAAGTCATGTCATCTTCACTCTAGGGTTTTTGTGATGAAATGAATTTGAATTCCTGGTGATCAAAATGCAGAGTGAAAGTTTTGGGACAGTCATTTCATTCCCTCTCATCAAATTTTTAAAAGTTTCAAAAAGTTTCAAACTCCACTCACTTTCAATCACTCAAACAATCATTCTAGAAATTATTATAACATTCCAAAGTTTGGGATGTTACATGAGTAGTACGTCAACCCTGTCTTGGAAATCATGTTGTTGGACAACAATGAACCTACGAACTATGGAGAAGCGATGGTGGGCCCGGATTCCAACAAATGGCTAGGAGCCATGAAATCCGAGAAAGGATCCATGTATGGAAACCAAGTATGGACTTTGGTGGACTTGCCCCTTGAACATCAGGTCGTTGAGTACAAATGGACCTTTGAGATGAACCCAGACACCAATGGTGAAATGTCACCATTTGTAAAGCTCGACTTGTCGCAAAGAAGTTTCCGCCAAGTTCAAGAAGTTGACTGTGATGAGATTTTTCTCATCCGTAGCGATGCTGAAAGTCTGTTAAAATTATGTTAGCAGTTGCTGCATTTTTCGATTATGAAATCTAGCAGATGGATGTCAAAAACAAGGCTTCCTTAATGGTTTCCATAAGAAAGAGCTGTATGTGATGCAACCAGAAGGTTTTTTCAATCTAAGGTTGCTAAAAGGTATGCAAACTCTAGTGATCCTTCTAAGGACTGGAGCAAGCATCTCGGAATTGGAATATGAGCTTTGATGAAGTGATCAAAGTTTATGAGTTTATACGAAGTTTATGAGAAACTTGTATTTACAAAAAAGTGAGTGCGAGCACCATAGAATTTCTGATAAGAATATGTAGTTGACATATTATTGATCGGAAATGATGTATAATTTCTGGAAAGCATAAACGGTTGTTTGAAGAGAGTTTTTCAAAGGAAGGCCTGAATAAAGCTACCTAATTGTTGGGTGTCAAGATTTATAGAGATAGATTAAGATGCTTGATAATACTTTCAATAAGTACATGCCTTGACAAGATATTGAAGAAGTTCAATATGGATCAGTCCGAGAAAGGGTTCTTGTCTGTATTACAAGGTGTGAGATTGAGCACAGCTCAATGCCCGACCACGGCAGAAAATAGAGAAAAGATGAGTGTCATCCCCTATGCTTCAGCCATAGGCTCTATATAGTATGCCATGCTGTGTACCGCACCTCTGTGTGCCTTGCCATGAGTCTGTCAAGGGGTACACGAGTGATCCAGGAGTGGATCACTGGACAACGGTCGAAATTATCATTAGTAACTAGAGGACTAAGGAAATATTTCTTGATTATGGATGTGATAAAGAGTTCATCGTAAAGGGTTACGATGATGCAAGCTTTAACACCAATCCGGATGACTCTGAGTAGAAATTCGGATACGTATAGTGGAGTAGCCATTTGGTATAGCTCCAAATGGAGTGTGGGAGCAGTATCTACAGTAGGACATAGAAGTTTGCAAGGTACACACGAATCTGAATGTAGCAGACTCGTTGACTAAAACCTCTTTCACAAGCAAAATATGATCAAACCCCAGAACTGATTGGGTGTTAATCACATGATGATATGATCACATGGTGATATAAGTGTTAATCACATGGCTATGTGAACTGGATTATTGACTCTAGTGCAAGTGGGAGACTATTGGAAATATGCCCTAGAGGCAATAATAAAATGGTTATTATTGCATTTCCTTGTTCATGATAATTGTCTATTGTTCATGCTATAATTGTATTAACCGGAAACCGTAATACATGTGTGAATACATAGACCACAACATGTCCCTAGTGAGCCTCTAGTTGGCTAGCTCATTGATCAATAGATGGACATGGTTTCATGACCATGGACATTGGATGTCGTTTATAAAAGGATCACATCATTAGGAGAATGATGTGATGGACAAGACCCAATCTTAAGCATAGCACAAGATCGTGTAGTTCGTCTGCTAAAGCTTTTCAATGTCAAGTATCGTTTCCTTAGACCATGAGATTGTGCAACTCCCGGATACCGTAGGAATGCTTTGGGTGTGCCAAACGTCACAACGTAACTGGGTGGTTATAAAGGTACACTACGGGTATCTCCGAAAGTGTCTGTTGGGTTGGCACGAATCGAGACTGGGATTTGTCACTCCGTGCGATGGAGAGGTATCTCTGGGCCCACTCGGTAAGACATCATCATAATGAGCTCAATGTGACTAAGGAGTTAGCCACGAGATGATGTATTACAGAATGAGTAAAGAGACTTGCCGGTAACGAGATTGAACAAGGTATAGGGATACCGACGATCGAATCTCGGGCAAGTACCATACCGATAGACAAAGGGAATTGTATACATGATTGATTGAATCCCTGACATCGTGGATCATCCAATGAGATCATCGTGGAGTACGTGGGAGCCAACATGGGTATCCAGATCTCTCTGTTGGTTATTTACCGGAGAGGTGTCTCGGTCATGTCTACGTGTCTCCCGAACCCGTAGGGTCTACACACTTAAGGTTCGATGATGTTAGGGTTATAGGGAAATAGTGTATGTGGTTATCGAAGGTTGTTCGGAGTCCCGGATGAGAGCCTGGATGTCACGAGGAGTTTCGGAATGGTCTGAAAACAAATATTGATATATAGGAAGTGAGGATTTGGTTACCGGAAGTGTTTCGGGCGTCACCGGTAATGTACCGGGACCACCGGAAGGGTTCCGAGGGTCCACCAAGTGGGGCCACCAGCCCCGGAGGGCTCCTTGGGCCGAAGGTGGAGGGAACCAGCCCCTAGGTGGGCTGGTGCGCCTCTCCCACCCAGTCCAAAGTGCAGGAAGGTGGGAGGGAGGGGAAACCCTAGCCCTAGATGGGCCTAAGGCCCACTAGGGCTGCGCCCTCCCCTCTCCCTCCCTCTGGCCGCCGCCTAGATGGGATCTAGGGCTTCCGCCGGCCCTCTAAGGGGAACCCTAGGGCACAGCCCCTCCCCTCCCCTCCTCCTATATATGGTGGTGGGTTTTAGGTCTGCCAACACACGAGTTTTCCTCTCTCTCGGTGCAGCCCTACTCCTTCCTCTCCTCGTTCTCCTTAGTGTTTGGCGAAGCCTTGCCGGAGTGCCACGTAGGTCCACCGCCACCATGCCGTCGTGTTGCCGGAGCTCTTCCCCAACCTCTCCTTCTTCCTTGCTGGATCAAGGCGTAGGAGACATCACCGGGCTGCATGTGTGTTGAACGCGGAGGCGCCGTTGTTCGGCGCTAAGATCGGAGTCCACCGCGATCTGAATCGCTGCGAGTACGACTCCACCAACCGCGTTCTTGTAATGTTTCCGCTTAGCGATCTTCAAAGGTATGAGGATGCAATCTCTCCCACTCGTTGCTGGTTTCTCCATAGATAGATCTTGGTGAATGTAGGAATTTTTTTGATTTACTAGTACGTCTCCTAACATGTAATTGGCCATCTCATATCACAACATACCCTGCAAAAACAAGTTAGACGTCCTCTAATTGTTGTTGCATGTTTTACGTGGCTGCTACGGGTATCTAGCAAGTACAATACTCATCTACGCAAAAACCACAACGGTGATACACTAGTTGCTTTTCAACCTTCTCAAGGACTGCCTTTGTCGAATCCGATCCAACTAAAGTGAGAGAAACTATCACCCGCAAGCCATCTATGCAACAAGTTGCGGTTGAGGGAACCGGTCTCTCGTAAGCATACGAGTAATGTTGGTCTGAGCCGCTTCATCTCACAATACCGCTGAACCAAAATCCGACCAAGGGAGGAAGCAATCTAAGCATCAACGCCCACAAACCTGTTGTGTTCTACTCGAGATCTCATCTACACATAGACCTATTTCTGATACCACTGTTGGGGAATGTTGCATGGGAAACAAAAAATTTCCTACGCACACGCAGATCTATCCATGGCGATGAGCATCTACGAGAGGGAGAGTGGATCTACATACCCTTGTAGATCGCTAAGCGGGAAGCGTTAAGAAATGTAGTTGGTGTAGTCGAACGTCTTCATGATTCAAACCGCCAAGCGTCCCGCGATCCAATCACGAACCGTCTTCACGATCCGTCCCGATCAAGCACCGAACGGACGGCACCTCCGCGTTCAGCACACGTACAACTTGATGTCGATCTCCGATTTGTTGATCCAGCAATAGGGAGCGGGGAGGTAGGAGAGTTCTTTGGCAGCGTGACGGCGCTCCGTAGATGGTGGTGGAGCTGTTCTGGCAGGGCTTCGCCTAAGCACTGCAGAAATCCGATCTAGAGGAGAAACTATGCACTAGAGGGTAGGGTTGCACGTGGCTGAAAATCTTGTGCAAAAACCCTAGAACCCTCTAGTATATATAGGAGGAGAGGAGGAGAGGAGGCAGCCTTGGCTTCCAAGACAAAGGCTGGTTTGGCCGAACTAGGAGGGAGGAATCCTCCTCCTCCACTCCTAGTAGGATTAGGACTCCTTCCTAATTTAGCCTTTTTTTGCCTTTTTCCACCTTTTTCCTTTTGGGCTTTTCTTCCCAGCTGCATGGGCCTTGTGTGGGAATTCTACCAGCCCACTAAGTGCTGGTATACACTCTCCCACAGCCCATGAAGCCTCTTGGGTCGAAATACCCCTCCCGGTGGTCTCCCGGTACACTACCGGCACTCCCGGTACACTACCGATGAGCCCTAATCTTTTTTGGCGACCAAAATAGGACTTCCAATATATGAATCTTTACCTCCGGACCATTCCGGAGCTCCTCGTGACATCCAGGATCTCATCCGGAACTCCGAACAACCTTCAGTCATCACCATACATAAATCTATACTACCGAAACGTCACCAAACCTTAAGTGTGCAGACCCTGCGGGTTCGAGAACTATGTAGACATGACCGAGACACCTTTATGGTCAATAACCAATGGCGGGAACTAGATGTTCACATTGGTTCCTACATATTCTACGAAGATCTTTATCGGTCGAACCTCTATGTCAAGTATTCAGTTAATCCCGTATGATGTTCCGTTTGTTCTTCGGTATGTTACTTGCCCGAGATTCGATCGTCGGTATCTCCATACCTAGTTCAACCTCGTTACCGGCAAGTCTCTTTACTCATTCCGTAACACAAGATCCCACAACTAACACTTAGTCATAATTCTTGCAAGGCTTGTTGTGATGTTGTATTACCGAGTGGGCCCTGAGATACCTCTCCGTGACACGGAGTAACAAATCCCAGTCTTGATCCATGCCAACTCAACAAACACCCTCGGAGATACCTGTAGAGCACCTTTATAGTCACCCAGTTACGTTGGGAAGTTTGATACACACAAGGCACTCATTCGATGTCCGTGAGTTGCATGATCTCATGGTCATAGGAACACATACTTGACATGCAGAAAACAGTAGCAATAAACTAACACGATCATATGCTACGTTTGTAGTTTGGGTCTTGTCCATCACATCATTCTCCTAATGATGTGATCCCATTATCAAATGACATCACATGTCTATGGCTAGGAAACCTTGACCATCTTTGATCAACGAGCTAGTTCACTAGAGTCACACTAAGGACATAGTGTTGTCTATTTACCCACACATGCAATGTGTTTCCAATCAATACAATTATAGCATGGATAATAAACGATTATCATGAACAAGGAAATATAATAATAAACACTTTATTTATTGCCTCTAGGGCATATTTCCAACAGACCATTCATCAACAGTAGGCTCATATCTTGCTCCTTCTGTCATCCACACAATCCTACCATCTCCATAGAAGTGAGCAGTGGAGTAGAATTGCATGATCATCTCATCTTCCATGTAGTGAATTCTTTGTCAACAAACTTGTCTAGGACAATGCAATGGAAGTTGTCTCGCACACTTCGGAAGTAGTCTTCATTCTCCTTGATGTACTTCCAATCAACTTATCTCATGTTACTCACAGCTGGACTCTTGTCAAGCAACACAATCTCATAAAAATCATGTTGCTCCTTGGTGTAGAACATGTAGTCCACAGCTGTCTTCCTCCTCTAAGAGTAAGGACCAATCTCTCTCCACTCTCTCAAACCTGCATCCTTCTTCTTCTTCTTCTTCATATCAACGACAATTGGATGGCTGGCATTATGCTCTGGAAGGTGAGGTCTGAGCTTCATCAAAGCAGACATAACATCCTCATCAGCTTCTCTGAAAGTAGATCCCTTGTTCTTCTCAGAAGCTAGGATGTCTCTGGTAGTCTTCTTGGACTTCTCTGCAGCAGCCTTCTTAGGTGCAGAATTGGTGCTCTTGGAGGGAACTTGCTTTGGCATAGCATCTGCCAACCGCTTCTTCTGCTTCTTCTTGGGAGGGGCATTGACAACATGCTCTTCCTACTCCTCCTCCTCGGCAGCAACACCAGCAGCCTCCTTAGGGTCCTCAAACATTGAGGTAGGCCTGCCAACAACACGGATGATCCTTTTCCTGGCCTTATTCTCTCCTGCCTTCTTAGGCAATGAATTCCTTGGGGGCTCAATGTTCATGGTAGCCCTAGCACTCTCAGGTGCTCTCATAGTCTCTGGAGGTGCATATGTCTTGCTGACTACCCTCGTGGAAGAGGTGGCTTCAATTGTTGACTTCTTGGCAGCCTTCTCTTGCTTCTTAGCGAGAACCTCCTTTGGCACAAAGTTTGAATCCTCCTAATCTGAATTCAGTCTCTTCCTGGTCCTAGTAGCATCTTTAGGCAACCCATGAGAACTAGGGGTGCCTGGATATGAAAATGAGCTGGACCTAGGGCTAGTGCCTGAACTCATGTCAACGTTCTGCTCCTGCAAGTTCTGGCTGTCCTCAACATCTGACATATATGACCTTGTGAATAGAGTATAGAAGAGTGGAATAGGATAAGTCATCACAAAATGTAGCTGGTTTTTAAAAGTATGAATAGAAAAATCATAGATGAAGTTCATAGAAAAATTGGATTTTGGTGTCACCGAGTCAAATATTTCGGTGCTGCTGAGACGCACAAAACTCTTAAAAGTTGAGAGGGTTATCGCAAAAACTGGATGCACTTCGTGTACAAAATGGACAATCTCTTTCGAAGTATCAAGGTTGTGAACGAAAATACGTCTGTTACAAAAGGATTTCAATTTTTTAAACATATTTGAACTCAAGACTTTTTCTGCATTCAATATGCACCATTCAAAGCCACATCATCCCTTTTCAACCCTTTTCTGACTTCATGTGCTATTTTTCATGCATTTCATCATTTATTTTAAGCTAAAACTAGCGGGGTGACCCGCGCATTTGCGCGGCTAGGTTTGTCATATATTACATTGTGTCAACTAAACTTTCAAAGGGAAGTCAGATATATATATATATTTAATCATTAATTTCAATTGAATATACTTGGTAAAAATAATAAATGATATTGTTAACGGAAGGAAAGTATGTTTACTTAACCATTATAAATATTTGTGTATGTATATAAAAGTTATGGTTTTGATTGCATACATTTACACACCTCCAAGGATATTGTCCAGTTTTAGTACAGTGAGTCCTAAGGTCTATTTTTCTGTAGCATATATTTACCCTTTCTTATAATTGTTGTTAGGTGTACTGTTGTATTTTCTAGGTGTATTGAGTTGTTATTTTTTTCTGCGGGTAAGTGCACTGAATTGTTCATAAGAGTACTGGTGCATGAAAACTAAAGACGTGCCACACTCATGATTTACAATCCAAAATAAAACTTAAACATGATTGCCTCCCCATCATTTGCCTTAGTATGAATATGTTATCTATGTTGGACTTCAAATAATCCTATAAACCCTAATCAACGCAGGAGGTAGTTTTAGCTGATATGAATGGTAGTGCATATATTTATGTTCGTCCTCATTTAGGATTTGTACACTTAAAATTTTGAGAATTGTTATAACCAAAATTTGCATCAAAAGACAAATTATATGTTTTACTACGAATATTACATTCAATATTTGGTAGTTATAATGTTTTTAGGTGTGTTACAACGACTGGCTGGTGGCATTAAGGTATGCCTCTTGTCATGTAAAATCTGGTATTTATCTTTCCATTTACCGCCACTCTCCGATAGTTCTTGAGAAAATTATAGGAGTAAAATCTGGATGTGGTATAGACCTTTAGTGGTGGTAAACATTGTTCTTTTCACAATACCCTTTTAAGGAAATTCTTTCTGAAAAAATTTATAGATTACTTATCTTTGGGCCTTGTTACCTGCTCCATCATCTGCCTCACCACCGAAATATTGTTTATTTGTATTAATGCAATGTCATAGATCCATTCGTATGCTTCAGTGTTTCTCATCGTAATATATTGTTACTTTTGTGACGGTGAATTGTGCCCATGTTCACATGCTTGTATAGTTATCTTTGGTGCGGGCAGAAGAATCTTCTTCAGTTTATTCCCGTCAAATTAACATTGATATATGATTTTAAATAAAAAGGATATATAGCCAAAATATGTGTGTCGAGCAATCACGATTGGACTTCAGTGTTGTGACATGGATGACTGATAATATTATAATTGTTGGCATGTGATGTAAACTGTATAGCTGCTTACTAATCTTCTTATTTCTATCCAATACACGTCTTCATTATTACTCCCTCTATAATTCAATGTAAGACGTTTTTGCATTTCATAAAGGTAGGCCAAGTCATTGTTGTTGTATATTCATTTAAAAACAGAATTAAATATTTCCTGCCGTATATATAGTTATCTATGCCAACTTATATTATACCTAGACTGGAATATTTAATTTGACTGGTTAAATATATGTTTAAGCTTTGCAACTTAATTTTATATAAAGGAAATACATTTGATACTTTCTTTCTTCTTTATTATTTTGTAACTCACTCATAAATGAAATTGAATACTTTATATCCGTCTAAATAATAAATGATTTATAATTTTTTGGGGGAATTTTAAAGTCATACTTGTGTGCTCGTGTCTTCGTGTGCAATGGGTGCCCCACCTGTCTGATCGGCAAGACCGGACGCTCAAATCATAATGATCGTCTTGCATGTTGCTTTGATTTTTGACGTGAGTGATGTGAGATGTGCGGTAGCACAAAATCTTGATTGACCATAATCAACTGTTTATAGTTTTTTTATGCTCAACGTGATTTAGGGTTTGTACGTGCTCTAGTAGAACTCCACTTGTACGCTTGTTTTTTTATTCCTAATAGACCTTTTCCCTAATTTCCTTTTCTAATCTGTATATGTATGTATACAGTTTTTTTATTGCATGTCATATGAACGATGGACTGCGTAAGTGTTTTTTATTCACAAAAATAGACGCCTCCGTAGTTTTCTAAAAAATATGTACGCACGGATGATGGAATGACATGTTCCTGTAGTTTAGTTTCCTATAAATAATTCGTCTGCCACGGGACTCTTTCACGCTTGCAAAAGACAACATTCACGATCCCATGGTTTGCTTTCCTAATCAATGTGTATGTGTGAAAGCATGTTGGACTCCTCATAGAAATACATAAAAAGAACTCTCAATAGACGTGTCTGAATGAACGTGCACTAATATTCTTAGACAGTTTTTTCTATTGTAGGACTCGGTGCACATATGGTGATGAATCTGGACCATTAAAATACCTTAACTCTCGAGCAACAAATCTTTACCGTTTGTTTTCTATCGTTTTAATAATATAATAGATGACCCTGAATTGAAAAGCACTGCAAATGAACTCTGAAATAGTTGAAACTTGGCATGGTACCATCATTTCACCCACATAGCATGTGCTAAAAAGTTGAGAGGGTTACGACAAAAATTGGATGCACTTTGTGTACAAAATGGACAATCTCTTTTGAAGTATCAGGGTTTCAGACGAATACACGTCTGTTACAAAAGGCATTTCATTTCTTGACATGTAACTGTAGTGATATTCTAGATCAAATCCATCATCAGAATAGTTGTGGAGAGAAAGTCTTCACTTTTTCTTTACGTATGTCCCTTGCTTATTCTGCCATAACCATGGATAATCTTCATCGTTCAACACGGTGCTTGGGTCAGCCTTCACTTTGAAGGGAGGAATTTCATTAAACTTTTCATAATCTGCAGACATGTGTGTCTTGCCCTCTACTCCCAGGATGTCTATTTTTCCTGAAAGAACTATGTGGCGCTTTGGCTCATCGTATGATGTACTCACTTCCTTATATTATCTTTTTCTCGGTTTGGTAGACATGTCCTTCACATAGAAACCTATGCCACATCATTGGCTAGGACGAATGGTTCATCTGTGTACCCAAGATTGTTCAGATCCATTGTTGTCATTCCGTACTATGGGTCTACCTATACCTCACCTCCCGACAGATTGACCCATTTGCACCGAAACAAAGGGGCCTTAAAATCATGTTCATAGTCAAGTTCCCATATGTCCATTATGTAACCATAATATGTATCCTTTCCCCTGTTGGTTGCTGCATCAAAGCAGACACCACTGTTTTGGTTGGTGCTCTTCTGATCTTCGGCGACTATGTAAAATGTATTCCCATTTATCTCGTACCCTTTGTAAGTCAATACAATCGAAGATGGTCCCCTGGCCAACGAGTACAACTCATCTACAACAGTGGCGTTACCCATGAGATGTGTTTGCAACCAACTGCCGAAAGTCCTGATGTGTTCACATGTAATCTAGTCGTCACACTGCTCTGGGTGTTTGGAGCGCAGAATATTCTTGTGTTCACTGACATACGGGGTCACCAAGGTAGAATTCTATAGAACTATGTAGTGTGCTTGAGACCAAGAATGCCCGTCCCTACATATTATTGAGTCCGGTCCTAGCGTGCTTTTCCAACCAGTCTCTCCTCATACCGTGATTGAGGGAGACCAAATGTCTTAAGGTCAGGAAAGAAGTCAACGCAAAACCCAATGACCTCCTCTGTTTGATGGCCCGTGGAGATGCTTCCTTATGGCCTAGCACAGTTACGAACATATTTCTTTAAGACTCACATGAACCTCTCAAAGGGGAACATATTGTGTAGAAATACACGGCACAGAATGCCAATCTCGTCGACTAGATGAACTAGGACATTCGTCACGATATTGAAGAAGGATGATGGGAACACCAGCTTGAAACTGACAAGACATTGCACCAAATCACTCTTTAACCTTGGTAGGATTTATGGATATATTACCTTCTAAGAGATTGCATTGAGGAATGTACATAGCTTCACAATGGCTAATCGAACGTTTTTTGGTAGAAGCACCCTCAATGCAACCGGAAGCAGTTGCGTCATAATCACGTGGTAGTCATGAGACTTTAGGTTCTACAACTTTTGCTCTGCCATATTTATTATTCCCTTTATATTCGATGAGAAGCCAGACGGAACCTTCATACTGAGCAGGCATTTAAAGAAGATTTTCTTCTCTTCTTTGGTAAGAGCGTAGCTGGCAGGACCTCCATTGTAACAACCCGGGACCGAAGCTCCAGAAGATACCCCTTTTATTCCATTTTCGTCCTGTGTTTTGTTTGGTTGTTGCATTCATCATCGCATCATTAGCATCATCTGCATGACATCGGCATTTTGTCAACATGAGTTTTCAAACTTGCTTCCGTTGTAGTCGTCGGTTCTCTCCGTTCCCGCCGTTACCCGTTTTGAGACCAACCACACAAGCATGCGCCCGCGACATCGATAAAGTATTGTTTTTAAAAGTGCATATAAAACTTTCTTGGATTGGTTCGGAAGTTGGCATGCGGTCTTGTTATATTGTAGGTGGACCGTTTGCCAAATTTCCTCCCAATCAGAGGTTGTTTGATACCCTAATGGTCGACAGTAACAACGTCGTCATTAGTTTAATTATCAGATGTTTTTGGTTTATAAAACTCATGTCACGGGCCACCATTCTCCCTCTCATCTCAGCCCAACCCCCTCTAAATAGCCCACCTAGCCCATCTACACCGCTCCTACGTCCGAAGTCGTCCGATCAAGATCGAACGGCTCGAATCGGGCTAAAAACCCTCCAAGCCCTAGCCCCTACCCTATATAAACACCCCCACCTACCAAAATTAGGCCTCTCATAACCTCTAGACTCCCTCCTCCTCAATTTCTGTGCCCAGCCGACCAGCCGCCGCCACTTGGCGGGCAGCCACCCCCCCAGCCGACGCGTCGCCGCCCTCCACCAGTCCCGCAGCGCCACTTGGCCTCCCGCTACCAGCCATCACCCCGCGCGCCAGCGCCTCCACCATGGCCCGCCAGGCCCACGTTCGGCCTGCCCCGGGCCCGACCGGGACGAGCGCCGCCCCCGCGTCCCACAAGCCCCGCGGCCAACGCCGCCCGGGAGCTCGCCGGAACCCTAGCTGTGTCGCCGCATCGGAGCACCCCGCCGCCATCAGCAGCCCCGCCGCCCGAGCCGCATCGCTGCCCGCAGCTCCACGTGGTCTCCGCCTCCCCTGCTGGAGCGCACCTCGCCGTCGCCGTGCACCTCGCCTTGCCAGCGACCCGGGCCGTCCCGGAACCCGACCCCACGAGCTCCGCCGCCAGCCGCGCGTCGCCTCCTCCGCGAGCTTCCCGTCGGCCTAGGGCGTCGCCGCCCCGCCGTGTCACCTCCGCGCCCAGATCCAGCCTTGCATCGCCTGGATCCACCGCCCTGCCCCGCCTGCGTGCCGTCCCTGCCTCCCTACGCTGTTGCTCACCGGGGCCGAGGTCGGCCTCCTCCTCTCCAAATCTAGATGACCTCATCCGTCCCCAGCCCTGGACGACCCCATCCCCGTAGCCAAACACCCGTACGCCTCCATTCCGATACTGACTCATCCCACCCCAGACTTAGTCATTTTGACTAAGTCCCTGTTTTTTTATCAGCACACATGCATGTTCTGGTGATCATATCTCGGAAACTGTGCTTCGGATTTTGAGGTGTTATATATGTAAATTTGATCTATTCAACATGTTCTACATGATGGTAGCATTTGTTTGTGCATTAGGCTTCATTTGCATGATCATATCTTCTTTGCAGAAGTGCATCCCATCGTAGTTGCAAAATCTGTTGTTTTATTCAAAATCTCGTGAATGATTGCATCTAAATAGTAGGTCTTTTGCATGTGGTGTCTTCATGAGTTTTGCCCTAGGATGTGTCTACTATCATGCCATGCCTCTGGTTGCTAGGAAGAACATCATTAATATGTTCATTTCTTTCTCTCAGGTAGCTATCGCGTTAAAACTGAATCTATTAATGAAGAGTTCCATTTTGTGACGCTCGTATTAAGCAATTCATGCCTATTTTGAGTTATGTTTTGGGAGTGTGTTGTAGTATGACATGTCTACTAGTTGTAGGTAGGTTTGCCATGCATGAGCCTCTTGTTAGGGTGTAGTATTCATCATATAAACATGTCTAATCAACGTTGCTGATTTGAGATACTAAAATATTTCTAAGTCTGGGATTTGTAACATTTTGTTGCGTCTTGCCATGTGTTTTGCTAGTGATCTAGAACCCCTTTGGCGTTGGTGCAATGTAGTTATTTGTAGCTTATAATGTCCTCTAGCATGCTGTTAAGTTTCATGACATTATATGCCATGTAGCATATAGTTTTATTTCTGCTAATATGCCTTCATGATAAAACTGCACTGTCAAAAACTGCTATTTTCACTGAGTCTGAAACTGTTACCAAGTAGCCATCTTGTGAGCTCATTTCCTATTGATCCATGCTTGTAATCAACTTCAAGTGAATAGATTAATTGTTGAGCATCATGTAGGATTCACCACCATGCCCTTGTTGTGAATTTTAGGTGGATGTAGCTGGTTGATTTGTGGGTGGCAATATGTCATGTTGCTGTTTTGGACAGATTTGCACTAAACCTTGTATGGGTTGTTGTGGTTGAACCGTAGCTCCGTTTTGTACATGCCATATATGAAACTTGCTTGGAATTTCATGTAACATCATAATATCTTGCTGCATTCATGATTTGAAATGTTTGTGGTTGTCATTTTCATGCATTTTGCATTCATGGCATACAATCTTGCGATTGTCATATCTTTTAGACCATAGCTCCGTTTGAGATGTTCCATATATGTAAATCGACTAGAATGATGTGTAGACTGGCATGGTATACTTTATTATGTTGTTTAGCACATATAAAATATGATTAGTTCAGATCTGGACCAATTTCAAGATTAACATATGGGGTCGTTTCGGAAATACTATAAGTTGTTTCCGACCTCATTTAAGATGCCTAGATAGTGTAGTTTACTTATGATTTACCTCTTGCCATGTTTAACAATATTTAATATTGTCGTGTACCTAAGAAGGAGTGGACTAAGTAATTCAATGTGGAGTTTCGTCAATATGCAACTCGTGCATATTGAGCTTCACTTAATGTGTAGGAGTTGATTGTTGTGCTTTGCCATGTCATGCACAACATGCATCATATTTGATTGTGCATCATGTCGAGCATATGTTGTGGTGTACCGTTTGTTGATTGTTGTTTTCGGATTGTTCCTTCTTGATAGAGTCCTGAAAGCATTCGGAGTGTGAGGATTCGTTCGACTACGTCCCGTTCGTCTACTTCACGAATCGTTTTCTTCATGGATTCATTCTTATTCCAAGCGAGATCTCAGGCAAGATGACACATTTCCCTGGATACCACTACTATCATTGCCATGCTAGTTGTCTCGCTTCAATCATTATGTCTCATTACCTACCACTTGTTTGTGAAGCCTCCCAACATTTCCATGATAAGCCTATAACCCCTCCACATCCCAACAAACCTTTGTTTGGCTATGTTACTGCTTGCTCAGCCTTCTTATAGAATTTCTAGCTGCAGATGCAATTGCTTCCATGTGTCAACATATACATTCTTTTGTTATCGCAATATTATTGCTATTTAAGTTAATGCACATATATACTTGGTAAAGGGTGGAAGGCTTGGCCTTTTTCTCGGTGTTTTGTTCCACTCTTGCCTCCCTAGTTACTTGTGAACCAGTGTTATGTTCCATAATTGAGCGCTCCTAACATGCTCGGGGTTGTTATAGGGACCCCCCTGGAATTTCGTTTTAGGATAAAACTTGTCTGGCAAGGCCCAACATTGGTATTACATTTGGCCAACATAATAATACTAAACACCGTTTCTGTAACACCCCGTTATGCCTGGCGGGATCTAGACTGGCCCCACAGACCAACACTAGTCTTTCTTGCGCACTTTGTCCTCACTCGTGCGCACCCGGGACCAACTTCCCGGTCGGTCACCCATCCTAGAATCGCTCCAAGCCAAGCACGCTTAACTTTGGAGTTCTTTTCGAGTGGGCTTCCGGAAAAGAAGGAATTCCTTGTTGATATGAGTAGTCTATCATTCCTATTAAGCCAGGCTCTCACATACACCCCCACTCATCGGAACCGACATCCTCGTCGGCCCATCAGGAACGTTCCATTTTGGCACATGTATGCGCATCCAGTCCGGCACATGTGCCATGCTGTGTGCCACTACGGGCCACACACGCCATGCGCCACATGCCTGTGCACCTGACCCGTGCATGCCCGTGTAACCGCAAGGGTCGGCTCTGATACCAATTGTAACACCCCGTTACGCCTGGCGGGATCTAGACTGGCCCCACAGACCAACACTAGTCTTTCCTGCGCACTTTGTCCTCACTCGTGCGCACCCGGGACCAACTTCCCGGTTGGTCACCCATCCTAGAATCGCTCCAAGCCAAGCACGCTTAACTTTGGAGTTATTTTCGAGTGGGCTTCCGGAAAAGAAGGAATTCCTTGTTGATATGAGTAGTCTATCATTCCTATTAAGCCAGGCTCTCACAGTTTCTAAAGCATCGGGCATCATGAACCCGAGGAGTAATTTAACAGAATACAGGGGGGCCAATGCTGGTCCAAAACAGAGTCGTGTGCGGGGCCAACCCAGGGCAACTCCGGAGATGTCTATTAGGACATTGTACGCTATGATTATCCGCCGTGTCCTGAGAACGAGATACGCGGCTCCTATCGGGATCGTCGTCACGTCGGGAGGTCTTGCTGGACTTGTTTTACCTTTCTCGAACGTCTTGCGTGTGGGATTTTGACGACACTTCGAGCTATCTCAAAGTTGAGATTATCCATCGTGATTCCACAAATACTACGGGTGTTTCCGCGGTTGAGTAATTCCAACACGACGTGTGGTTAATTTGTGATGGATGAGTTGGCTAGCACCCCTGTAGGGTTAAATCTTTCGGAAAGCCGTGCCCACGGTTATGTGGCAATGTGGAAACTTTTTTTAACACCCGTTCATAGTAAACTTGAAGTAAACTCAAATAAAATACACCAATCGTGTGTGTAACCGTGACTGTCTCTTCTCGTGAGTCCTTATCCGAGAGAGAACACGACGGGGTTATGTTTGACGTAAGTAGGTGTTCATGATCACTTAGTGATCATTACTAGTTCACGTTCGTTATGCGTAGACCACCCGCTTTACTTTTTGTACTCGTAAGTTAGCCACTCAAATAAATGCTTAGTCGCTTGCTGCAGCCTCACCACTTAACCATACCTTACCCATTAAGCTTTAATAGTCTTGATACCCTTGGAAATGAGATTGCTGAGTCCCTGTGGCTCACAGATTAGTACAAAAACATTTGTAGGTACAGGTCATGCGATGATTTGACGTGAGAGCGATGCTTGTTTTGATTTGGAGTTCTTCTTCTTCTTCATCAATCTAGGATGGGTTCCACACGACAGCCTAGGATAGCAAGGATGGATGTCATTTTATGGTTTGATTTCGTTCGTAGTCGGACCCTGCTCTTTTGTATGATGTATGAATATGTTGTTGTATTGATGTGATACTGATGTAGCTTGTGGCGAGTGTAAGCCAATTCCATATAATCATCTCTTCTATACATGTACTTGTAATGATATCCATTCTTGCGAAATGACGAGATGCGCTTCTATCCTTGTAGAGGCCCTCGTGCCAAAATAAGGATAGGATCGCATATTGGGCGTTACATTCATACCGCTTTGGATGAATGCCATCTTTTTCGTGCACACATTGTTCGTCCTCCCATGCCTCCGGTGTATCTTTTGTCTTCCCATACACTCCTAAGAAGCCTAGCAGGTTCACTGTTCGGGATATAACCCCGTGGTAAGACCCGCCCGGGAGGCACCGGGTCATACCTAGCGACTCATAATCAAGACTAGTAAGCTGGGCCGACAGACGTAGGCCTGGCTATATGGCGGCTTACCAAGATGGTCCAAGACGAAGGCCCAGACAAAAGATGGTATGAAGAACCGGGCGGTTAAGCCGCCTGGAGACGGCTTGCCCAAGATGGCAAGGCGGCTTAGAGACAGGATTGACTATGTTGTAAGAGTCGATGTAGGACTCGTGTAACCGAGGGCCTCGACCTCCTATATAAAGGCGAGACCCGGGGGCGGCTTAGACAGAAACCAATCAATCGAGAACTAGGTCAAGCGAATTCACTCCATTGTAATCGATACTCCAACCAATACAACACAAGTAGGACGTAGGCTTTTACCTCTTCGTGAGGGGCCGAACCTGGGTAAACTCATGTCCCTCGTCTCGGCTAACCCCTTCGAGTCCACCACCTTAGTGATGGCCTCGAACCTAAGTCTTCAGACATCTGCCGTGACAAAACCACGACAGTTGGCGCCCACCGTGGGGCTAGCGCTCGATGGTGTTGAGTTCTCAAAGGGATCTCTCCCAGGGATTGAGGGGTACGTTGTTGACAACATGAGCAAGAATCTCCGTGGCCGGCTCCACATCGACGACGTCGGCTAGGGTCCTGAGGGCGACTCAATTGAGTACGATTTTCGGGTTCCCTTCGACAAAAACCACGTCTTCATCGGCAAGATCGGTGGGTCTAAACCCGGGCCGGACATCTGCACTGACATCGTCGATCCGGCCCGGCGTGCACAACCCGCCCGACACGTGCAATCCACCCGTGCTAACTCGGGCAGGAAGCATGTCTTCATTGGCTTCACTCAGGGCATGGATCTTGAAGATTCTATGTCACAGGGAACTCTCATCTTCTCGGAGGATGGATCTTCGAGCGAAGAGATGGAATCAGTTTACCATCTTCACAATGGCGGGCTCGGGGGCTACATCGTGCCTTACCCCGAGTCAATATATCACGAGCCAGAGGATTATGAGCCGCCGAACCGTGCTGCCGTTTTCATGGCTGGTTCAGCACCGGCCCCGAGCAGCACAGCCGCTGGCGCAACTTGATTGGGGGCTGGTAGGCCGCCGGCTCAGGTTCTTCTGGATCTGATGAACGAGCTTACAACCCTGATGGCAACCGAGGTCACGGCTGAAAATCAAGAGGACCTGAACACGGAGATCGCGAGGCTGAAGGACCAGATGACCAAGGTCCAACAGGAGATCAATGGGTTGAAGGATCATATGGATGTGGAGGCGGAGCGCCTTAGGCAGATGCTTTCCGCCTTGAGCTGGAGCAGCAGTCTTCAGTGGCGGTTCAGCGGATGAGGCATCAGTGCCGCTTGCCGGATTAGTATGAGGCCAGAAACCTTTTCAACAAGCCAGGAATGGGACAGAACATACCTTTAACCTTAACCCGGACAACGGAAGTACCTAGAAGCCGGACGGCGGTTCAGCGCTAGCTTAACCCGCCCCTACGGAACCAGACCTCACTAGGATCTTTCCTAACACCGACGGGTCACTATTCCAACCCAGCGGAGAACATGGTGGCATTAGCAACCCAGCTTGGTACAATCCCTGTTCCAGACGAGGCGCCTTTCACAGAGGAGGTGCGGAACGCTATTGGATACCTGCAAACGACGGTGGGCCAGCAGGAGAAGTACACTTATAGTCGGAGTCGCGTGCATTCAACCCCCATCCTCAGCTGCAGCTACAGCTGGCGCTATGAGTCGCCGGTGGTTTCTAGCAGTGATCAACACCGGAACCCGCCACAAGTGGGCCGGGCGGATCTGGATGCTCAGGCGCTGGTGGATCAGGCGAGAGCACAACGAGAGGCGGCAGCTCTAGCGGCGACGGCGGCTCATCAAGAACCCGAAGACGCACCTTCCATCTTGGTAGGACCGGGAGTAACCTCCAGGGCTGTGGGAGTGTCATGCTTAGTGTCGGCTTTGCGGAATGAGCGTCTGCAGAAAGATTTCAAGGGCCCTCGCAAGGTCCCAAATTATACTGCTGACCTACCTCCGGAGGCTTGGATTGAAAGGTATGAGCTGGTCATGGAGATGTTAGACGTCAATGATGCAGTATGTGCCAAATATTTCATCATGATGCTGGAAGGGCCGGCTTGCACGTGGTTGAAGGGCTTGCCACCCAACACCATTAATTCCTAGGCCGATCTAAAGGGCGAAGTTCATCAAAAATTTCCGAGGAACGTGCAAGCAGCCCATGACGATTGTGGATTTGGATCATTGTGTGCAACAGGAGGACGAATTGGCTCATCATTGGGTCTGGTGGGTCTCAACTATCATCCAATCGTCTGAGCAGATTACAACAGCTCAAGCGGTTTTGATTCTGGAAAAGAATTGCCACTTTACGCCTCTGAAACAGAAGCTTGGCTGGCTCAAGCGCTTGTGTCAAGACATGGGGGAAGTCATGGAGGCTCTCACCAAGTATGCCGTCTCTGACAACACAAAAGACCCAGGCTCCGATGAGGAGAAATTAGGTCAGGGTAAGAAAAGTAACAACGGCAAGGGTGCGGCTAGAAACGGCAACCATGGCAAACGGAAGAATTCGGAAGGCGGGTCAGAATTGTTGGCAAACACCAGCGCAGGGAACAATCGTGCTAAGGGCAATGGGAACTTCAGGCAGCCCTTTAATAAGGGTAAAACTCCTTTCAACCTGGAAGAGATGCTCAATAAACCTTGTCTAGAGCACAACCGGCCCGATAGGCCGACGGGCTATACATGGAGGAATTTCAGCATTATGTGGCAGTTTCGGAATAATAGCTTGCGGCAGCATCATAATAACAATGGTGGCCCGCCAGGCAGCTCAGGGCCAGGCGGGTCAGGAGCCGGTTTCAGTGCTGGCGGCTCAGGATCCGGCTAGAAGGGTCAGGGCCATCAAGGAGGTCATCATCAGCAATCTGGCGGTGGTAATCAGCAGTAGAATAACCAGTCTGGGTATCAGAGTAACCCAAAGCAGCTCAGAACGGGTCAGTACCATGTTTTTAGAACCTTCCTTGACAAGTGAGACCAAAAGGTGTGCAAGCAGGCAATTAATGTAGTCGCGCCGGCTCTCCCGCAATACTTGAAATGGTTTGAGTACGACATAACTTGGATTAGAGAGGATCACCCGCTGCGTGTTGACAATCCGGGGTGACTGGCTTTGGTAGTTGCCCCCCAAGTGGGAGGATACGTGTTTACTAAAGTACTTATGGATGGCGGAGTAGCATCAATATCATGTGCTATGACACTTTCCGGCGGATGAAGTTGCTTGATAAGGATCTTAGGCCTTCTTCGACAGTCTTTCACGATGTGGTACCCAGAAAGTCGGCTTATCCAGTGGGTAAGATCCCTTTGGAGGTTGCTTTTGGGGATGAATACAACTACAAGGTGGAATCCTTGTGGTTTGAGGTGGTCAAAATCAAAAGTCCATATCACGCCCTGTTTGGACGACCGGCTTACGCCAAGTTCATGGCTAGGCCTTGCTATGTCTACTTATAGCTCAAGATGCCTGGGTTGAACGGGACGATTACCGTGCATGGTGATCGGAAGACGGCAATTGAGTGTGAGGAAGGAGACGCAGATTACGCAGAATCAAGTTGTGCTGAAGCTGAGCTCAAGTTCTATAAGGAAAATGTTGACCCGGAGGACACGACTCCACTCAAAAAGCCTAACACAGAATCGAAGCCGCCCCTCAAGTTTGCAACGGGTTATATCAAGCTGGTGGACTTCACTCCGGGCGAGTCATCACAATAGTTCACTATTGGGGCCAATATGGATCCCAAATAGGAAAGCGCGCTCATCGAATTCATCCGTGAGAATCGGGACATCTTCGCATGGAAACCTTCTGACATGCCGAGTGTACCGAGAGAGTTTGCTGAGCACCATCTTAATGTGGATCCTAAGTTTAAGCCTGTTAAACAGTTCCTTCGGCGATTCAATGAAGAAAGGCGCAAGGCTATTGGGGAAGAGGTGGCCCCTCTTCTGGCAGCAGGGTTCATCGTTGAAGTGTTTCACCTGGAGTGGCTTGCTAACCCGGTGCTAGTGCTTAAGAAGAACAACACGTGGTGTATGTGTGTGGATTACACGGATCTTAACAAGGCCTATCCAGTTGACCCGTTTTCTCTCCCTCGTATTGACCAGATTATTGATGCAACGGCGAGATGCGAGATCTTATGCTTCCTGGACGCTTATTCCGGTTATCACCATATCAAGATTGAAGTCAAGGACCAAGAGAATACGGCTTTAATCACGCCTTTTGGTGCTTTCTGCTATGTGTCTATGCCTTTCGGGCTCAAGAGTGCCCACGTGACTTACCAGCGTTGTGTGCAGACAGTCTTCACAGTCAAATTGGACGCAATGTTCATGCATATGTGGACGATATTGTGGTCAAGTCAAGGAAGAAGGAGACTCTACTTGATGACCTGAGGGAAACTTTTGATAACTTAAGGGTCTACAAGATGATGCTTAACCCGTCTAAGTGTGTTTTTGGAGTTCCTGCAGGCAAGCTCTTGGGTTTTCTAGTCTCCGAGCGTGGCATTGAGGCTAATCCGAACAAAATAAAGGCTATTACTTCCATGTATGAGCCGGCATGCATCAACGATGTTTAGCGCCTGGTGGTTCGAATCGCTGCGTTAAGCCGGTTCCTAAGCCGCCTGGGTGAGAAGGCTATTCCTTTATACCAGATGATGAAGAAAACAGACAATTTCGTCTAGAGTAAGGCGGCTGGTGAGGCGTTTGAGGCACTCAAGAAGCAACTCACTCAGCCGCTGGTCTTGGCCACTCCAACTGAGAAAGAACCCTTGCTCCTATACGTGGCGGCTAATAACAGGGCAGTCAGCACCGTGATTGTTGTTGAGCGTAAGGAGGCAGGGAAAGAATATAAGGCTCAGAGGCCGGTTTACTACGTCAGTGAGGTCCTGATAGAGTCCAAGCAGGGGTACCAACATTGGCAGAAGCTGATATATGGGGTGTTCATGGCAAATCGTAAGATGAAGCATTACTTCCTGGGACACCAGGTCACAATGGTTAGCTCTACCCCGTTGGGAGACATAATTCAAAAAAGAGAAGCCACCGATAGGATTGCTAAGTGGGCATTGGAGCTTGGACCTCTTAATCTGAAATACGTGCCTCGCACGGCGGTCAAGTCTCAAGTCTAGGTGGATTTTATAAATGACTGGACAGAGTGTCAGTCGCCCGAGGAGAAGCCGGATAACACGTACTAGACAATTCACTTTGACGGATCCAAACAACTGGAAGGATCAGGGGTTGGGGTTGTCTTAACCTCCCCTAAAGGTGACAAGTTCTGTTATGTACTAAAGTTGATGTTTCCTTGTACTAACAAGCAACTGAGTATGAAGCTTTACTTCATGGCCTCCGGGTGGCTAAGGAGATGAACCTGAGACGGGTTCTTTGTCTTGGCGATTCAGATCTCATGGCCCAGCAAGTTTTTGGCACGTGGGATTCCAAGGACCCGCGGATGGCAGCTTATTGTCAGGCGATGGATATCATCGCTGGTCACTTCAAGGGGTATCAGGTGGATCATATTGATCATCGCAGAAACGAGGCGAACGACGCATTGTCAAGGCTAGGCTCCTAGTGTAAGCCGGTGCCACCTAATGTTTTCTTGGACGTACTACATCACCCATTGATTAAGCTACCTTCAGAGGAAGACCTCGCTATACCTAACTCGGAGGGGCAGCTGGTGGCGGCTCTACATGCTATCCCTGACTGGACGTTGCCTTACCTAGCGTACTTGACTCGCAGCGAGTTACCTGAGGATGAGACCTTGGCAAGACAGATCATCAGGCGATATAAGTCTATGCCGATCATCAATGGTGAGTTACATAAGAGCAGTGTTACTGGCATTTTTCAATGTTGTGTTTCACCTAAAGAAGGCAAAGAAATCTTGAATAAGATTCACGATGGCGATTGTGGTCATAACGCCGACTCAAAATCTCTGGTGGCCACGGCTTTTCGGCATGGTTTCTTCTGGCTAATGGCTCGTAAGGATGCAGAAGACTTGGTTCTGAAGTGCGATGGATGTCAGAAGTTCAGGCGGCGTGCTCACGTGCCGGCTCAGGAATTGCGAATGATTCCAGTTACCTGGCTATTTGTGGTCTAGGGGCTCGATATGGTCAGGCCCTTCAATAGATCCAAGGACAAGAAGACCCACCTCTTGGTGGCGGTGGACAAGTTTACCAAGTGGGTGGAAGCTGAGCCGGTCAGCAAGTGTGACGCGGCTACGGTGGTTTAGTTTGTCAGAAAATTGATCTACCGCTTTGGTTACCCTCATAGTATCATCACAGATAACGGTACGAACCTATCCAAGGGGCTATGCAAACATTCTATGAAAGTGAGCATATCCGGCTTGAAATTTCTACAGTTGCTCATCCACAATCCAATGGTCAGGCAGAGCGTGCTAACCAAGAGATCTTGAGAGGCATCAAACCCCGGCATATGGTTCCTCTATAGCGAACGCCGGGTTGCTGGGTAGAGGAGTTCCTGTCAGTTTTATGGAGCATCAGAACTACTCCCAACAGATCAACAGGCTATATGCCTTTCTTCATGGTTTATGGCGCAGAGGCCGTGTTACCAAGCGATATACGTCATGACTCGCCACGGGTGTCGGCTTACGTTGAGGCGGATAATGAGACAACGTGTCAAGACGCGTTGGATGCTTTGGATGAAGAGCGTGATCTGGCGGTGGTTCGATCGCGATTTATCAACAAGACATGCGTCGCTATCACAACCGCACAGTTAAGACCCGTACGTTTCAGGAAGGTGACTTGGTGTTGCGTTTGATTCAAGATCAGACGGATGCGCACAAGTTATCTCCTCCATGGGAAGGACCTTTCGTGGTCAGCAGAAATCTCAACAACGGGTCGTATTATCTCATTGATATACGAGAGGAGTCAAGCACTTCTGGACAGGAGACCTGCCAGCCGTGGAATATAGCTCATCTACGGCCTTACTATACTTGAGTCATCAACTCCCACCATTGTATATCATCCTTGTACATATCACATATATATATAATAAAGTTGGCATCCTTGTAAGCCGGGGCCTCTGCCGTTTTACGTATCTCAGTTTGTGCAAAAGTTGTCTCTATCAACATGATCACTTGGGGGCTTCTAACCCGCCAGGGTTCAGCTTACACACCCTTTTGATCGGCTCTTCAGCCACTGTAAGGCGGGTTGTATACCCAAAAGTTGACTCCGTCAACGAGGTCATTTGGGGGCTTCCAACCCACCGGGTTTAGCTTACACACCCTCTTGATCGGATCTTCAACCACCGTAATGCGGGTTGTATACCCAAAAGTTGACTCTATCAACAAGGTCATTTGGGGGCTTCCAACCCACCGGGTTTAGCTTACACACCCTCTTGATCGGCTCTTCAGCCACCGCAAGTCTGAGGTAAACCTTCCTGTATGTCGCTGCTGCTCCGCTATGTGACCCACCGAACTCTTGCCAGTTAATCTCAATTAGATACCCTGAGTTGTTCAAATATATTTGGCAGTCACTCTCGCTAGAGACCCTGTACTGTTCAAGGTTAAAACGACATCTCTTGTCATGTGAGGGCCGGCTTACGGAAAGCAAGGACAAACTCACCCATCTGTTGTCGACTCTCCGCTATGTGGCCCGTTCGTACTCTTGAACAATTAGTCTTTTAAAGACCCTGCACTGTTTAAGGTTCAAACGACGGAGTTGTGTCACGTGAGAGGTAGCTTATGGGCCCTAAGGGTAATAAAGTCCTGCTGTGTCTCTTTCTGGTTCGCTGCACTCTTATCAGTTAATCTCGCCTAGAGACCCCGAGCCATTCAAAGAAATTGGCGGTCACTCTCGATAGAGAACCTGTACTGTTAGAGAGTTCTAGTAGCGAGTCCACCAAAAAGAACCAGCATATGAGTTTTCGAAAAAGCAAGGCCAGGAAAGATTTAACATCTCCGGGTTGTGCTTTTTCAAGCCGCCCTCACGGCGATGCAGAACATATTCTATTGTTTGTTTTCGCAGGTTTTATCTCTTAAGATAAGACGCCATGAAGTCCGATGACAAGATATGAGTGAAACACAAGGCAGCTAAAGATATATCAAATTATGCAGTTTCCTAAGTGCATGATGGCACGGTTCAGGCAATCAATGTTTTTCTAAGCTTATTACAAAGCTCTCCACAGAGACCAAAAAGCAAGACTTAAGTTTTTGTACACTGCTAAAGTGATGGCGGGTCAAGGAGCCGGGTTATCCCACCGTAGGATCAACTTGTTCAGCTTGACGATGGGTCATCCCGCGGCGGGTCTTCGACCTCCTCGATCCGAAGATTGTCCACGTCCCAGTTGCAGTATGTTAATGCTTCAAACTAGGTCTCGTCAAAGAGGGGAAACTGGTCAATTTTAGGGGCAAAGAGGTGCTTACGGCATGCAGGAGTTAAGTCCCTGGCTTCAAAAGTTGGGCAGCGCACTTGTTTGTTATCTGAGCTGTAAGCCGCCTGGTTAGTAGACTGATCAACTTCATCCGCCAGTACCGATGCGAGTACCCTAGAGGCTTTCATACAACGGGCATAGTCAGCTTCTGTGAACTCTGAGCCGTCATCTTTCTTGGATGGAAATCCATCCATCATGTCTTCTGCAGTTAGCTCAGGGGCAAAGGCCAAAGCCCGGCTTACCGCAGCAATTGCTCCCTTCCTGGCGGTTGATCGTTTAAGTTCTTTGATTTGCTTAGGCAGAGTTGACAAGAGTTCTATCACTCCTTTCATGAATTTGGGGGTGCTTTCTTTATTCAGCATTGCTTTGATAGTGCAAAGGGTCCTACAGTACAACTGCTCTGACAAGGTGTAGACAGTTTTCAGCTGCAACAGGCTGTCTGAACCGAGCTGGTGACTTCTTTGACCTGCACAGACCGGTTTAACGTTATAACCTGCCTGCACAGTTTTTCAGCAAGGAAATTTGCTGAGTTTTCATTACTTACCAAATATAGCAGCCGTCATTTTCGAGATATGGCGTTTAAGGGTCTGCAACTCATCTGATACAAGCTTGAGCCGTTGGTCAGCATCATCTGCATGCTTTGCCAGGGCGGCTTGATGTGCTTCAGCGGTCTTCTTGAAAGCAGCAAAGTCAGATTGAACCTTTGCAAGTTCTTCGACGACAACCCGACATTTCTCCTTTGTTTCACCCCGAGCGGTTTGTTGTGACGCAATATTGTCATTTAAACCGGTCAGATCAGACTCGGCCTTGCTCAAAGCTTCCTGTGACATACAAAAACAAAGTTGCCCAAGAGGTGTAAGTCGCCAGGCTAAAATGTTAGTGGAGGATTGGCTAAGGGAATATAATACAAGTCTCAAGAAGATTGCAAGCAATATACTTGACACTTGGGGGCTAATGTCCGTTCGCTTTCCAATTCTACAATGAAGTTCCGGCTCATCTTCATCAAGTTAAGCCGACACTTGGGGGCTACTTATGGCTCTTCGATTCAAGTAAGTTCCGGATCATCTTCATAAAGTTAAACCGACACTTGGGGGCTAAATCGACGCTTTCCAAGTTTGTAGTGAAGTTCCGGATCATTATCTATACTGACCCAGACTTGGGGGCTACCATTGATCAACACGTCAGAACAAAGTACCGGCTTAATATATACATATTAAACCGATACTTGGGGGGATACAAGCCAAGTTATTCTGAGTCATGACAAGGATTGGAAGACCCGGTTTACCATTGGCAATGCTAAACCAGCTCTTGGGGGCTACATAAGGGTATAAGGGAAAAGCAGGAGTACCTCATATTTTTTCTTCGTCAAGCCGACAAGTTTGAGCTCCATGTTCTGGCTTGTGGAGAGGCGGTTCAGATAACCGACATGTAATTCATCTGTAGTTAACTTCTCCAGCACGGGGAATTCAAAGTCAAGTTTATCAGGCGAGGAAGCTTCGGCCTTGTCGGTGTGCTTTGTCAATACATGAGGTTTGGGAGATTGAAACACCGTCTAGTGATGATGACGTCCGGAAGCACTATGTCTTCGACGACTATTGAAGGGCTGGGCGGCTTAGAATCGGCCCTTGGAGGGCTATCAGTTGCCATCTCGTTGGTCGCCGGCTTAGAGGACCGATGAATATCTTCAGGCATATCTTTCGTAGCATCAATGGGCTCAGCATGAGCTGCAGGAGAGTCCGGCTTAGCAGTCTCCGGTTCTTGGGCAGTAGGGGTAGAGGTAGACCCGCCAGTATTCCTTCATTTTGCTTGAGCCCTAGAAAACACAGAAGATTATTATATAAAGCCAAGGATGGTAAGAGGATATAATGCAGATGCAAGGATACATACTCCGGGTTGACCTTCAGAGGTGGCAGCTTGGTCGTCGTAGAGTCACCTGATGATGGGGTGTTCCCTGAAGGCAATTAAGGCAATATAAAACAGGGTTAGGTTATAATACAAGGTTTACAAAGCTGAACTTAGTTAAACGAGTACCTCAGCCGGCCGTTTCGTCTAAGCCGGAGAATTGGATAATACTGGCCACAAGATCTTTAGAGCTGGTGCTCCGGGTTTGGCGGCGGGAAGTGCGATGTTGCTTTTTCAAAAGAAAATTGGGGTCTAAATGAGCAATAGGATTATAAAATGGGACTTTCTGGATGACTCGCCGTATCTTCTTTGGTGGAAGGTGTTTTGAGTCAGATGAAATGTAAGTTACCTCAGGAGCGTTTGCATGGCTTGTCTCCATTTCCTCCTGTGAACAATTATTGTCAATAAGGCGTATAAAGAGACAGCCAAGAGAGTCAAGTTCTACCTCCGAGTCATCAACCTCAGGCTGCTCTTGAACAACAGTTTTCTTCTTATGACCGCCGGTTTTTACCTGAGACTTCTTCTTCGCGGTAGGAGTATATCTTTTCTTCCAGAAGCAGGAATTAGCCTGAAAGCAAGAGCCGTCGAAAGAGTTTAAATGTTGCTACATATACATAGATAACACGGAGGTAAAAGAGATTTGAAAGTTGTCCTTACATCCGGGGCCGGGTTCGCAATGCAGAAAGGCTGTAACCCGATGGTACAGCGGGCGTCTTGGGGCTCACGGGTAAGTCCCCTAATGGCAGAAAGAATATTCTCTTCTGTCAGAGTGGTGTGATTGAAGTAGAGGGATCATTTGCTTTACCCGTATATTCACACATAAGACGGTCCCGCCGGCTCAGTGGCGTGACCTTCCAGGAGATCCAACAACGGGTTAGGTCAATTCCTGTCAGACCGTTTGCCATGAGAGCTCTAATCTTGGCGAAGGACGGAGCATACTTCACTCGTTGTGAGGCTGATATCCGGTCTGGAAGTTCAGTCGTGGTCCAGAGTTGGGTAAGATGATAACCCGACAGTGGATGTTCTCCCTTTGGAGAAGTGTCTTTACAATAAAACCAAGTCTTGCTCCAATCCTTGGGTGACTTGGCATTTGGACAGCTGGAAAAGCCATATCCCGTCTTCTTTGGATGGAGACTCTACCAAGTTCTATGCTTGGGACAGCCGCCACTTCTGTTTGGCGATTGACATAGAAAAAGTCGCGAAAGAGATCCACGGACGACTCTTCTTGTAAGTAAACTTCGCAAAGGACTTGGAAGTTGCAAAAATTGGAGGGAGAGTTGGGTGCAATGTCATGAGGATGCAGCTTAAAGAAATGAATGACGTCTCGGAAAAAATTAGATCCGGGCGGGATGAAACCACGCGCAATGTGGTCAGCAAAGACAACAATTTCACCCTCTTGAGAGATGGGTTTCTTCTCTTGACCTGGAACCCTCCAATGAATAATATTCTGAGCCGACAAAGTTTCTGCGTCTACAAAATCCAGCAGGGATTCTTTGGAGACCGCAAAGACGGCCCAATTACAAGAAGAAGAGGCCCGAGACATGGTGGCGAGTTAAGGCTGTGAAAAGAAGCAGTATGTGGCAGGTTAGAAAGTGATTAGACAACTAGGATGGCTGACGAAATTAAACACTATGATGCTAAGCTGCCAGTACAGTTATTGGAAGAGCCGGAATTTTGGCAGCGAGTTAAGGTGGACAAGGGCATGATGCAAATATTGCTAAGGACCTATAAACAGGTTTTGCGTGATAAGCTGAAGCTGCTAGATCTACAAGCAAGGGGAAAATCAGGTTTATTTCAACCCTAGCGAGGAACTGAGGAAGAACAACAGTATAATCGGAAAAAGGGGAAACAACTACAGATTTATGTTGGGACGTTGGTGATTTTACATGACTTGCCGCCGTAAGAAGGCAAATATTGCAAGATCTACGGGATTGCTCATCGGTTGGCATTACGGGAGAGAGTTTGTGCACTAATGGGGCCGATGAACTCGACGGGGTTTGAGGTGCTAAGCTACAGATCCGAGGGAGTTGGAAAAAACATACCTGGGACGATGCGGCGGACTCGGGCGAGACTTTGGATCGTTCAGGTTGATGCAGCAGCCTGGGTTGATGATGGTGACGGAGCTTCACTAGCGTGCCGAAGCTCAGGGGTGATGGCGTTGAGAGGAATAAGAAGAAGTGGGGTGGCGGAGAAAAATGAGAGAACCCCTCATGGTCCTATTTAAGAGGCTGGAAGGCCAAACGGGCATGGGAATCAAGGCGACAGATACTGACCGACCGAGATGGACGCCTTAATTTTCGGACCGATGGTTTTAATGAAAGGATCCATTGCGGACATCACGGAACCTTTTTGGCATATTCGATATGACGTCACGGTGGGTTACATATTTTATTTTTCAGGCAATAGAATGTGAGACTCGCCACCAAGTGAGTTTGAAGATTGACATGAGCAGGCTCAAATCAACCTAGGGCCCAATGTTGGGGATATAAACCCGTGGTAAGACCCACCCAAGAGGGGCCGGGTCATACTTGGTGGCTCATAATCAAGACTAGTAAGATGGGCCGGAAGACTTAGGCCTGGCTGTATGGCGGCTTACCAAGATGGGCCAAGACGAAGGCCCAGACAGAAGATGGTATGAAGAACCGGGCGGTTAAGCCGCCCGGAGACGGCTTGCCCAAGATGGCAAGGCGTCTTAGAGACAGGATTGACTACATTGTAAGAGTCGGTGTAGGACTCGTGTAACCCAGGGCCTCGACCTCCTATATAAAGGCGAGACCCGGGGGCGGCTTAGATAGAAACCAATCAATCGAGAACTAGGTCAAGCGAATCCGCTCCCTTGTAATCGATACTTTAATCAATACAACACAAGCAGGACGTAGGCTTTTACCTCTTCTTGAGGGGCCGAACCTGGGTAAACTCGTGTCCCTCGTCTCGACTAACCCCTTCGAGTCCACCACCTTAGCAATGGCCTAGAACCTAAGTCTTCGGACATCTGCCGTGACAAAACCAAAACATTCACGCAAAGATTCTTCGTCACGAGCATCACGTCAATTGCAGAGCGGACCTCTAGGTCTTTCCAATAGGGTGTCCCAAAATATAGATTTCTTATTCCACATGGGTGCACGTCTCTGATCATTAGTCGGAACAGATAGTCTGTCACGACCCTTTCCAAATATTACTTGTAAATCATTGACCATATCAAGCATGTGATCACCAATAGGAAGGTCAGGCTTCTTCCGGTGATCCGCCTCACCTTTGAAATGCTTTCCTTTCTTTCGACATTGATGGTTGGTCGGAAGAAACCGACGATGCCCCAGGTACACATTCTTCCTGCATTTGTCGAAATATATACTTTTGGTGTCATATAAACAGTGCGTGCATACGTGGTATCCCTTGTTTGTCTATCCTAAAAGGTTACTGAGAGCAGGCCAATCGTTGATGGTTACAAACAGCAACGCATGTAGGTCAAATTCCTCCTGTTCGTTCTCATCCCACACACGTACACCTTTTCCATTCCATAGCTGTAAAAGTTCATCAACTAATGGCCTTAGGTACACATCAATGTCATTGCCGGGTTGCTTAGGGCCTTGGATGAGCACTGGCATCATAATGAACTTCCGCTTCATGCACAACCAAGGAGGAAGGTTATACATACATAGAGTCACATGCCATGTGATATGCTTGCTGCTTTGATCCCCAAAAGGATTAATGCCATGTGCACTTAAACCAAACCATACATTCCTTGGGTCACCTGTAAAGTCCCTCCACTTTCTCTCGATCTTCCTCCACTGTGACCAATCGGCGGGTTCTCTCAACTTCCCGTCTTTCTTACGGTCTTTTATGTGCCATCACATCAACTCGGCATGCCTTTTTGTTTCTGAACAGATGTTTCAACCATGGTATTATAGTAGCATACCACATCACCTTGGCAGGAACCCTCTTCCCGGTGCGCTGGCCCTCAACATCACCAGGGTCATCTCGTTTGAGGTTATACCGCAATACACCACATACCGGACATGCGTTCAAATCCTCGTATGCACTGCAGTAGAGGATGCAGTCATTAGGGCATGCATGTATCTTCTTCACCCCCAATCCTAGAGGGCATATCGCCTTCTTTGCTTCGTACGTAGTGTCAGGCAATTCGTTATCCTTTGGAAGCTTCTTCTTCATTATTTTTAGTAGCGAACCAAATCCCTTGTCAGATACACTATTGTATGCCTTCCATTGTAGCAATTCCAGTGTGGTAATGAGCTTTGTGTTGTCATCTTTGCAATTTGGGTACAACCATTTTTTGTGATCCTCTAGCATGCGATCGAACTTCAACTTCTCTGTTTCAATTTCACATTCTCTCTGTGCATCAATAAAGACCCGGCGAAGATCATCATCGGGCACATCGTCTGGTTCCTCTTGATGTTCAGCTTCCCCCATTGCAGCATCACCGTATTCAGGGGGCGGGTAGTTGTCATCATCCTCTTCTTGTTCATTGTCTTCCATCATAACCCCTCTTTCTCCGTGCTTGGTCCAAACATTATAGTGTGGCATGAAACCCTTCTCAAGCAGGTGGAAGTGAAGGGTTTTAGAGTTGGAGTAATCCTTCGTATTACCACAGACAGTACATGGATAATGCATAAAAGCATTTTGCTTGTTTGCCTCAACCGCTTTGAGAAAATTATGCAGGCCCTTAATATACTCAGAGGTGCATCGGTCACCGTACATCCGTTGCCGGTTCATCTGCATGCATTATATAATTAAGTGTATCAAAAACCATTACAGAACATCATGAATAGAGAAGTGACCAAATTAATAGAAATTCATCATCACATTAAAGCCAAAGTACAGTAGTGACCAAAATAAATACATAAAGTTCATACATAGTTCTCATTGAACAACATATAGCTCTCTAGAGCATCTAATTAAAAAATACATTGAAACTATGTAAAAAATAAATGCAACAACAAATGCAATCATAACTGCAACTAAGGTACCAATTGATCCAACGACATAATGATACCAAGCCTCAGTATGAATGGCATATTTTCTAATCTTTGTAATCTTCAAGCGCATTGCATCCATCTTGATCTTGTGATCGCCGACGACATCGGCAACATGCAACTCCAATTTCATCTTCTCCTCTTCAACTCTTTTTATTTTTTATTTCAAGTAATTGTTTTCTTTTTCAACCAAATTTGACTTCTCAACAAGAATTTCTATGTCGGTTGGAATTTTAGGTGCACATAACTCCTAGATAAAAACAACTATGTCATGTTGGTCGGCATGATTTTCATAAAAACTAAATGAAACAAATAGTTATAAAACATAATATACCACATTCGAATCATAGACAGGATGAGGGCCGATGGGGACGGATACCAAAACCATGGTACTATATAATAACAAAAAATAATAAAAGTAAGAAAATTGTACAAGCATCTATCTAAATCATACAAGAATTTTTTTTCTTTTACAAAGAAGATAACAACAAGAGGCTCACCAAAGTGGTGCCAGCAATGAGATCGGCATGGGCGATCGACGAAGGTGAGGACGGGGATGGGACAGGACGGACCACCAAACCTAGAAAAATCTTGAGGAAAATGGAGCTTGGAGGTCGAGCTTGGAGAGGAGAAACCTTAAGTGTGGCTCGGCATGTCATCGAACACCTCATATGCATAGGAGGTGAGAGCTAGAGCAACACACACCCTACACACGCCGGCGTCCAAAAAACAGAGTGAGTGGACAGAGGCAGGGCAGGGATATATATAGGCTTATATCTTTAGTCCCGGTTGGTGGCTAGAACCGGGACAGAATACCGACCTTTGGTCCCGGTTCCAGCTACCAACCGAGACTAAAGGTGATGGGCTAGGAGCGAGGCCCATTGGTCCCGGTTCGTGGCCGGAACCGGGACCAAAAGTGCCAGAAGAATCGGGACCAATGGCCTTCGAGGCCCTGCCGACGCCCTGGCCTCACGAACTGGGACTGATGGCCCCTTTGGTCCCGCTTCATAAGTGAACCGGGATTAATTCCCTTATCATGGCCTCAACCAAAGCCCTGTTTTGTACTAGTGTTACCGTGAAAATTGTAACTTCGTACAATAATGTAAAAAATATATACAAATGACACAACTTCAACAATGAATAACAAAGTACATCCAGAAAGCCCAACTACCACTTTTCAACACCATGGAAATTATAACTAAATTACAAAAGCTATGTACGAAAATTCAAACACTGGGAAGTACAAACACATTTAAGAAGATAGTTCATTGGTAATTCGAACAAAAATACAATAAGGCAAACTCTGCTAACTTCATGTGAGAGTAAAATGCACACACATCAACTATATAAGAAGTTCACACTTTCAATCATGGGCAGTTCAACATGATAACCAAGTGAAGACCAGGGAAAACATATAAAAGAAAACTACTATTTATAAGACAAGATGCATATACATATACATACCCGAAGAAGGTCCTGATGCCATCACAACACCACTCCCTGATGTAAGATAGTCAAAGCCCTAGATCCACCTACAAAAACAAACACAAAAAACAAAGGAAAATGCATCTTATTAGCAAGTAGAAAATCAAACCACGGTACAAAAAAGCAACTAAATAAAACCCTAGAATATATAACCTAAAATCACACCAACAACTATGGACATGAAAAGCAACACATCAAGGCAAGCACAACAATAAAAAGTACTTAGAAACCTATTAGCATGCCACAAACGCAAACTAGACTGCCAAATCAATAAGAGGAAAGGATGAAGCTACATCAGATCTAGCAGCAACCACCACACCACATCGTTCTTACATACTTCTCATTGGTAAAATTAAACACGGAGGAAAAGAATCCACACAAGAATAAAAGCTAAAATCCACACATACCCGAAATCTAATGACCACCTGCTGAGGAACCCTACCTACACTTGCATCCAACCATCAGAAGAAAGGGGCGAGGCAGGTGCGAAAGAGCACAGAGAGCACGTGCTGGATCTGGCAAATACAAACATCGAGTGATGGGAGGAGGAGGCATTCGTACCTCTCCAAACGACATTGATGCACGAATCCGCAAGAGTTCTTCCACCCCACGACACAACACACAACTTCAAATTCAAGAGACGGTTGCAGGCTTTGCTTCAAACCATAAGAAAGCAGACCGAGGGAGGGTGAGCGGGGAGTCGGGGAGAAATAGGAGCTGGGATTCAGGGAGAAATAGGAGCGGGGTATGCACGCTGGTTTCTCCACCCACGACCGCAGAAGAGTGCGGCGACGAGTTCGGGGGCAGGTTGAGGAAGAGGGCGGAGCGACACAGAGGGAGAAGACAACGAGCAAGAGGGATTTCCTGACAAGGTGGATGAGCGGCGGGGGAGTTATGACAACTTCAAACAAATGGTGGAGAGGCAGGGGATAATTACACATTTACCCATCCACCACAAAATAAACGCATATGTAAATTACCATTACAACACCAATACAATAAACATGCACAATATTAACACTTAATAAAATAAAAATAAAAACATAATATAAATGAATATAGCGATGCGTGCATGTAATAATAAAAGATTAAATAACAATCAGTACAAGCAAAAACACACAAAAATATAAATGTTGTGTTGGGAGACGTAATAGTAAATCAAAAAAAATTCCTACGATCACCAAGATCTATCTATGGAGAAACCAGCAATGAGTGGGGAGAGATTGTATCTTCATACCTTTGAAGATCGCTAAGCGGAAGCGTTACAAGAATGCGGTTGGTGGAGTCGTACTCGTAGCGATTCAGATCGCGGTGGACTCCGATCTTAGCGCCGAACAACTGCGCCTCCGCGTTCAACACACGTGCATCCCGGTGACGTCTCCTACGCCTTGATCCAGAAAGGAGGGAGGAGAGGTTGAGGGAGAGCTCCGGAAGCACGACGACGTGGTGACGGTGGAGCTGCGTGGTCTCCGGCAGGGCTTCGCCAAGCACTACGGAGAACGAGGAGAGGGAGGAGTAGGGCTGTGCCGATAGGTGAGGAACTCGTGTGTTGCAGCCCTCCAAAACCCCACATATATATAGGGGGAAGGAGGAGGAGGCACCCCATCTAGGGTTCCCACCCTAGAGGGTGTGGCATCCCTAGATGGGAGGGTCGACGGCCAAGGTGGGAGGAGTGGCGGCGCCCTAGGGTGGGCCTTGGGCCCATCCATGCCCTAGGGTTTGCCCCCTCCACCCCTTGCTATGCCTTGGGATGTGGTGGGAGGCACAACAGCCCACCTAGGGGATGGTTCCCTCCCACTCCTGGACCATGAAGCCTTCCAGAGCTGGTGGCCCCTTCCGGTGGACCCCCGGAACCCTTCTGGTGGTCCCGGTACGCTACCGGTGACGTCCGAAACACTTTCGGTGATCGAGACCTCACTTCCTATATATGAATCTTTACCTCCGGAACATTCCGGAGTTCCTCGTGACGTCCGGGATCTCATTCGGGACTCCGAACAACCTTCGGTAACCACGTACACTATTTCCCTATAACCCTAGCGTCATCGAACCTTAAGTGTGTAGACCCTATGGGTTTGGGAGACACATAGACATGACCGAGACACCTCTCCGGTCAATAACCAACAACGGGATCTGGATACCCATGTTGTCTCCCACATGCTCCACGATGATTTCATCAGATGAACCACGATGTCGGGGATTCAATCAACCCCGTATGCAATTCCCTTTGTCTACCGGTATGATACTTGCCCGAGATTCGATCGTCGGTATCCCTATACCTTGTTCAATCTTGTTATTGACAAGTCTCTTTACTCGTTCCGTAACACATCATCCCGTGGCTAAGTCCTTAGTCACATTGAGCTCATTATGATGATGTCTTACCGAGTGGGCCCAGAGATACCTCTTTGTCACATGGAGTGACAAATCCCAGTCTTGATTCGTGCCAACCCAACAGACACTTTCGGAGATACCCGTAGTGCACCTTTATAGTCACCAAGTTACGTTGTGACGTTTGGCACACCCAAAGAATTACTACGGTATCCGGGAGTTGCAAAATCTCATGGTCTAAGGAAATGATACTTGACATTGGAAAAGCTTTAGCAGACGAACTACACGATCTTGTGCTATGCTTCGGATTGGGTCTTGTCCATCACATCATTCTCCTAATGATGTGATCCCGTTATCAATGACATCCAATGTCCATGGTCATGAAACCATGACCATCTATTGATCAATGAGCTAGCCAACTAGAGTCTCACTAGGGACCTGTTGTGGTCTATGTATTCAGACATGCATTACGGTTTCTGGTTAACACAATTATAGCATGAACAATAGAAAATTATCATGAACAAGGAAATTCAATAATAACCATTTTATTATTGCCTCTAGGGCATATTTCCAACAGTCTCCCACTTGCACTAGAGTCAATAATCTAGTTACATTGTGATGAATCGAACACCCATAGCATTCTGGTGTTGATCATGTTTTGCTCGTGAGAGAGGTTTAGTCAACGGATCCACAACATTCAGATCTGTATGCACTTTACAAACATCTATATCTCCCTCCTAAATGTAATCACGGATGGAGTTGAAGCGGCGCTTGATGTGTCTTGTCTTCTTGTGAAACCTAGGCTCCTTGGCAAGGGCAATAGCTTGATGACCCACAAGTATAGGGGATCTATCATAGTCCTTTCCATAAGTAAGAGTGTCGAACCCAATGAGGAGTAGAAGGAAATGACAAGCGGTTTTCAGTAAGGTATTCTCTGCAAGCACTGAAATTGTCGGTAACAGACAGTTGTGTGATAAGATAATTTGTAACGGGTAGCAAGTAACACTAGTAACAAAGGTGCAGAAATATGGCCCAATCCCTTTTGTAGCAAGGGAAAAGCCTGAATGAACTCTTATATAAAGTAAAGTGCTCCTGAGGACACATGGGAATTACTCTCAAGCTAGTTTTCATCATGTTCATATGATTCGCGTTCGCTACTTTGATAGTTTGATATGTGGGTGGACCGGTGCTTGGGTGCGGCCCTTACTTGGACAAACATCCCACTTATGATTAACCCCTCTCGCAAGCATCCGCAACTACGAAATAATAATTAAGACAAAGTCTAACCTTAGCATTAAACTAGTGGATCCAAATCAGCCCCTTGCGACGCAACGCATAAACTAGGGTTTAAGCTTCTGACACTCTAGCAACCCATCATCTACTTATTAATTCCCAATGTCTTCCTCTAGGCCCAAATAATGGTGAAGTGTCATGTAGTCGACGTTCACATAACACCACTAGAGGAGAGACAACATACAACGCATCAAAATATCGAACGAATACCAAATTCACAATACTACTAGTAGCAAGACTTATCCCATGTCCTCAGGAACAAAAATAACTACTCACAAAGCATAATTATGTTCATGATTAGAGAGGTATTGAATATCATTAAGGATCTGAACATATGATCTTCCACCAAGTAAACCAACTAGCATCAACTACAATAAGCAATTAACACTACTAGCAACCTTACAAGTACCAATCGGAGTCGCGAGACGGAGATTGGTTACAAGAGATGAACTAGGGTTTGGACATGAGATGGTGCTGATGAAGATGTTGATGGATATGAGTCCCCTCCGACGAGAGGAGTGTTGGTGATGATGATGGCGACGATTTCCCTCTCCGGGAGAGAAGTTTCCGTGGCAGGATGGCCCTGCCGGAGCTCTAGATTGGTTCTGCTCAAGTTCCACCTCGTGGCGGCGGCGTTTCTTCCCGAAAGCTCCCGATTGATTTTTTCTATGTCGAAACCCTTCATATGGGAGGAGATGGAGTCGAGAGGAGCTGCAGGGGCCCCACGAGCCTGCCAGGCGCGGCCTAGGGGGGCGCCTCCTAGGCTCGTGGCCCACTGGCAACTCCCCTCCGGTTGATTGTTTCTCTGGTATATTGTTATATATTCCATAAAAATTCCTCGTAAGTTTTCAAGTCATTCCGAGAACTTTTATTTCTGCACAAAAATAACACCATGGCAGTTCTGCTGAAAACAGCGTCACTCCGGGTTAGTTTCATTCAAATCATGCAAATTAGAGTCCAAAACAAGGGCACAAGAGTTTGGAAAAGTAGATACGTTGGAGACGTATCAACTCCCCCAAGCTTAAAGCCTTGCTTGTCCTCAAGAAATTCAGTTGATAAACTGAAAGAGACAAAATAAAAACTTTTACGAACTCTCTTTGGTCTTCTTGTCATAATTATGTCTAACTCATATTCAGGTTTTCAGCAAGATCATAAGCTAACCACATAAGCAATGACATTTAGGTGTCTTGGTATACTCATATCAATGGCATAATTAACTAGCGAGTAATAATAATAAGTTTCAAACGTCAACACCTCAATCAAAACAATCATGATACAATACGAATAGATGGTATCTCGCTAGCCCTTTCTAAGACTGCAAAACATAAATGCAGAGCACCTTCAAAGACCAAGGGCCAACTAGAAATTGTAACTCATGGCAAAGAATATCCAGTCATAGTCATACTCAATATCAATTAATAACAAAGCATACAAATAACAGAGGTGCTCTCTAGCTGATGCTTTTAATAAGAAGAGGATGACTCAACAGAAATGTAAATAGATAGGCCCTTCGCAGAGGGAAGCATTGATTCACAGAGGTGCGAGAGCTCAAGCTTTTTTAAAACAGAATTAAATAATTTTTGGGGTGGCATGCTTTCATTTTCAATGCGATGACCAAGAGTGTTCACCATCTTCCATGCTACACGTATTATAGGCGGCTCCCAAACAGAATAGTAAAGTTTTGACTCCCCCACCACCGATCAATCACACTCCACGACTAGCCGAATCCTCGGGTGCCGTCCATACCAACAACAATCCAGGGGGAGTTTTGTTTGCAATTATATTTTTATTTGATTTGAGCATGGAACTGGGCATTCCAATTACCAGCCCCTTTCTCGCGAGTGATAGTGAATAAACACATATCGAGGATAACACGCCTAGCATGGAAGATACTGACCACCCCTTGTCACCACATGAGCGGTTCGGGCATACAAAACAGATTATTATTTGAAGGTTTAGAGAATGGCACATGCAAATTTACTTGGAACGGAAGGTAAATACCGTATATAGGTAGGTATGGTGGACTCATATGGAACAACTTTGGGTTTAGGAAGTGGATGCACAAGCAGTATTCCCGCTTAGTACAAGTGAAGGCTAGCAAAAGACTGGAAAGCGATCAACTAGAGAGCGACAACAGTCATTAACATGCATTGAGATTAACCAACATTGAGTGCAAGCATGAGTAGGATATAAATCACCATGAACATGAATATCGTGGAGGCTATGTTGATTTTGTTTCAACTACATGCGTGAACATGTGCCAAGTCAAGCCACTTGAATCATTCAAAGGAGGATACCATCCTATCATACTACATCACAATCATTTTAAAATTCATGTTGGCATCCAAGACAAACCATTATAAGCTCCTAGCTAATTAAGCACGGCATAAGAAACGATGATCTCTAAGTTGTCATTGCAAACATGTTTTTCTCATAACAAGGCTGAATTTGGAACAATGAGCTAGTCATATTTACAAAAAAAAATAGATCGAGTTCATACCATCTTTTCCAGGCTCAGTCACTTCATCATATATCGTCATTATTGCCTTTCACTTGCACGACTGAATGATGTGAATAATAGTAAGAGTGTCCGTGCATTGGACTAAGCTGGAATCTGCAAGGAAACTCAGAGGAGAAGACAAGGTAATATGTCTCTTTGACGGATAAACAATAATGCATATGAGAGCCACTAATCATTTTAATCATGGTCTTCTACCTCGACCCAAAGAAAAAGAAAACTATTTACACGGGAAAGCTCCCAACAAGCAAAAGAAGAACGGGAAATCTTTTTGGGTTTTCTTTTTAGTTACTACTAAGCATGCAAGAATGTAAAGTTAAACTAATTTTTTTGTTTTTCTCATTTTTAATTATTTTTTTGAATTTTCTCAAGTTAATCAAACACACAAGAAGAATGCGAGAAAAAGAAAATAAACTAGCATGGATGATATAATCAAAAAGCATGAACACCGAGTATCAAAGTGAATGTGTGAACATGAATATAAAGTCGGTGAGAAACACGTAATCCCCCAAGCTTAGGCTTTTGGCCTAAGTTGGTCTACTCCCAAGTCGGAAAGTAACCAGCTCCGGGGTGTTCCGGAGTGTACTGAGGATGCCACTGCTGGGTGAGTTCCTCCGGCTCCCACTGATAAACTGGCGTCTGGTACTCGACTGGTGGCTCGGGCACGGGCGCCTGAGGCGGCGCCATGCCCCAGTATGTGTAGATGTCCGAGGGCATAATGATGTACCTGCCTAGATGAAGGTTGAACAAAGAAGGAGTAGGCAAGGTAATGACCTCACAAGTACCCTGGCTAAATACCAAGTTATAAATTAGCCTCCCATTATCATTTCTATCAATAAAGTCATGGCGAACCATGCTATCATAATCTAAATATCTCTCTGGAAGGAGCATCTCTCCCTCCTTATGCAGCCTAGCAGGTATCCCAAAATGATTAGCTAGACGAGTAGCATAGATACCTCCATACACCGTGCCCTTGCAACGGTTCATGTTCAACCGTTGGGCAACAATAGCGCCCAAACTATTTATGATCCTTGAGACTCCATCCGCATCAACCAGGCATCATCGTGCACTTGATTGGAGGCGGAAGATGACATGATGCTTGACCTTCGGAATCCTGGCAGAAAACAGCTCGAAACAAAAACAGAGGATATTTGCTTGATACAACGGTCAGACCTTTCGGGAAGTTTTATAATGAATTTTTACCGACCATAAGGAGTGTTCCACAAGAAAACGGAGTCCGGGAGGCACACGAGGTGGTCACGAGCCCCCAGGCGAGGCCAGGGGGTGGGCCCGCGCCTAGCAGGCTCGTCGCCTCCTCGTGTGCTTTTTGGACTACTTTAAATTTCTGTAATTTTCTAAATATTCCAAAACGGGAAAAAATTGCTATTGGAAAAGTTTTGGAGTCAGTTTGCTTACCGTATCACATACCTCTTCATTTTCGGGGTCTGAAACAGGCTGGTAAACATCCCTTATGTACTCCTCCAGGGTTATGGTATTAATTATGTTGCTTTCTACATTTATGGGAGTACCTGAGATATAATGCTTGATTCTTTGCCCATTCACAACTCTCGGAGAAGTGCCTTCCGCGTTGTTGATTTTGATGGCGCCGGAATGATATACTTCTTCGGCAATATAAGGACCTTCCCATTTAGAGAGAAGCCTGCCTGCAAAAAAACTTCAAAAAGAGTTGTATAGCAAGACATAATCCCCTACATTTTGAACTCATGTTTTTGTATCCTTTTATCATGCCACCTCTTGACTTTCTCTTTAAACAAATTGGCATTTTCATATGCCCGAGTTCTCCATTCATTAAGTGAGCTAATATCAAATAACCTCTTCTCACCAGCAAGTTTGAAATCAAAGTTGAGCTCTTTGATTGCCCAATAAGCCTTATGCTCTAGCTCAAGAGGTAAATGACATGCTTTACCGTAAACCATTTTATAAGGAGACATGCCCATGAGATTCCTATAAGAAGTTCTATAAGCCCACAGTGCATCATCAAGTTTCTTAGACCAATTCTTCCTAGACCTATTAACAGTCTTTTGCAGAATTAATTTAATTTCTCTATTACTTAACTCTACTTGACCACTAGACTGAGGATGATAAGGAGATGCAATTATATGGTTGACATCATACTTAGCAAGCATTTTACGGAAAGCACCATGAATAAAATGTGAACCACCATCAGTCATTAAATATCTAGGGACTCCAAATCTAGGGAAAATAACTTCTTTAAGAATGTTAATAGAGGTGTTATGATCAACACTACTAGTTGGAATAGCTTCTACCCACTTAGTAACGTAATCAACATCAACTAAAATATGAGTATACCCATTGGACTTTGGAAAAGGTCCCATATAATCAAAACCCCAAACATCAAATGGTTCAATAACAAGTGAATAATTCATAGGAATTTCTTGACGTTTACTAATGTTACCTATTCTTTGACATTCATCACAAGACAAGACAAACTTACGGGTATCCTTAAAGAGAGTAGGCCAATAAAAACCGGATTGCAATACCTTGTGTGCAGTTCTATCTCCAGCATGGTGTCCTCCATAAGCCTCGGAGTGGCACTTCTGTAAGATCTGTCCCTATTCATGCTCAGGTACACAATTTCTAATAACACTGTCTACTCCTTCTTTATAAAGGTGAGGATCATCCCAAAAGTAATGTCTCAAATCATAAAAGAACTTTTTCTTTTGTTGGTACGTGAAACTAGGTGGTATATATTTAGCAACAATGTAATTAGCATAATCAACATACCATGGTGTAATGCGTGAAGCATTGATGACATTCAATTGTTCATCAGGAAAGCTATCATCAATAGATTGTGGGTCATCAAGAACATTCTCTAACCTAGACAAGTTATCTACTATGGGGTTCTCAACACCATTCCTATCAACAACATGCAAGTCAAATTCTTGTACCAAGAGAACCCATCTAATAAGTCTAGGTTTAGCATCTTTCTTTTCCATGGGATATTTAATAGCAGCATGGTCAGTGTGAATAGTAACTTTAGAATCAACAATATAAGATCTGAACTTATCACATGCAAACACAACTGCTAAAAATTCTTTTTCAGTAGTAGCATAATTTCTTTGGGCATTGTCTAGAGTTTTACTAGCATAATAAAGAACATTTAATTTCTTATCAATTCTTTGTCCTAGGACAGCACCAACAACATAATCACTAGCATCACACATAATTTCAGAAGGTAGGTTCCAATCAGGTAGTTGAAGAATAGGTGCAGTTGTCAAGGCCTTCTTGAGTTTTTCAAATGCTTCCTCACAATCATCATCAAAAACAAAAGGGATATCTTTTTGCAAGAGATTAGTGAGAGGCCTAGAAATCTTAGAGAAGTCTTTAATAAACCTTCTGTAGAAACCAGCATGACCAAGGAAACTTCTTATACCTTTAATGTCTTTGGGGCATGGCATCTTCTCAATGGCATCAACTTTAGCCTTGTCAACTTCAATACCTCTTTCAGAAATTTTATGTCCCAAGATAATGCCTTCATTAGCATAAAGTGGCACTTCTCCCAATTCAAGACAAGGTTAGTATCTTTACATCTCTGCAAAACTCGATCAAGGTTGCTCAAGTAATCATCAAAAGAAGATCCGTAAATAGAGAAATCATCCATGAATACCTCAACAATCTTTTCACAAAAGTCAGAGAATATAGCCATCATACATCTTTGAAAGGTAGCAGGTGCATTACATAAACCAAAAGGCATACATCTATAAGCAAAGGTACCAAAAGGGCAAGTAAAAGTGGTTTTCTCTTGATCAGATTGTGCAACAAGTATTTGGGAGAAACCAGAATAACCATCTAGAAAGCAAAAGTGTGTATGTTTAGACAATCTTTCTAGCATTTGATCTATAAAACGTAGAGGGTAATGATCTTTCTTAGTAGCTTTATTTAATTTCCTAAAATAGATTACCATCCTATAGCCAGTAACAATTCTTTGTGGGATCAATTCATCTTTATCATTAGGAACAATGGTAACACCTCCCTTATTAGGGACACAATGCAGCGGACTTACCCAATCACTATGAGCAACAGGGTAAATAATACCTGCTTCCAGGAGCTTTAGTATTTCTTTCCTTACCACCTCTTTCATCTTAGGATTCATTCTTCGTTGGGGACCGGCAACTGGTTTGGAATCAGGATTAGTTTTAATTTTATGCTGGCATAGAGTGGGACTAATGCCTTTAAGATCATCAAGAGTATATCCAATAGCAGCATGGTGCTTCCTCAGAGTTTTCAATAATTTCTTTTCTTCATGCTCTGAAAGGTTAGCACTAATAATAACAGGATATATATCTTTTTCATCAAGATAAGCATACTTAAGAGTATCAGATAATTGTTTAAGCTCAAACATAGGATCACCCTTGGGTGGAGGTGGATCTCCAAGTAATTCAACAGGCAAATTATTCTTAAGGATAGGACGTTGTTCAAAGATAATTCTACCTATCTCATTCCTTTCATCCATATGCATATCATTTTCATGTTCAAGCAAGTATTGCTCTAAAGGATCAGTAGGAGGCACAACAATAGAAGTAAGAGAAATAATTTCATCCTTACTAGACAATTATTTTTCATGAGGTTGTCTACCAAACTTAGAAAAATTAAATTCATGTGACACACCTCCAAAGCCAAGAGTAACAGTTTCTTTCTCACAATTAATTTGAGCATTAACAGTATTGAGGAAAGGTCTACCAAATATGATGGGACAAAAGCTATCTTGTGTGGTAGCAAGAACGAGAAAATTAGTAGGATACTTAGTTTTACCACACAAGACTTCAACATCTCTAACAATTCCCACAGGGCAGATAGTATCTCTATTAGCGAGTTTAATAGTAACATAAATAAATTCCATCTCGACAGGTGCAATCTCATCTTTAATTTCATTATATAAAGATTGAGTTATTGCACTAACATTAGCACCCACGTCACATAAACCATGATAACAATTATCTCCTATCTTAACAGAAACAACAGGCATGCCAACTATAGGTTTATGTTTGTCTCTAGCATGAGGTTTAGCAATTCTAGCAGAAGCTTCACAAAATTGAATAACATGCCCATCAACATTATCGGCCAAGAGATCTTTAATAATAGCAATACTAGGTTCAACTTTAATTTTCTCAGGGGGTGTAGGTATCCTAATGTAGCCCTTACGTATCATAGTTGAAGCTTTAGCATGATCCTTTATTCTAACAGGGAAAGGTGGTTTCTCAATGTAAGTAGTAGGAACAATAGAATCATTATAAGCAATAACTTTTTCTTCAACTGGAACAGGTATAGCTACATTAACTTCTATGGGAGGATGATATTTAAACCACTTCTCCTTAGGGAGATTAACATGAGTAGCAAATGATTCACATAAAGAAGCTACTATCTCAGAGTCAAGTCCATGTTTAGTGCTAAAATGACGAAAATTATTTGTTTCTACGAAGGATTTAACGCAATCGAACTTAAGATTCATACCTGACTCCTTACCTTCATCAAACTCCCAATCTTCAGAATTGCGTTTAATTCTTTCCAATAAATCCCATCTGAAGTCAATATCTCTCTTCATAAAAGAACCGGTACAAGAAGTGTCAAGCATGGTGCGATTGTCATGAGAAAGCCGAGGATAGAAGTTCATAATAATAATCTCTCTAGGGAGCTCATGGTTGGGGCATGAATATAACATTGACTTAAGCCTCCCCAAGCTTGAGCAATACTTTCTCTATCACGAGGCCAAAAATTATAGATATAATTCTGATCACGATGTACCAAATGCATAGGATAAAACTTTTGATGAAATTCCAATTTCAATCGTTTGTAGTTCCATGATCCAGTATCATCACATAGCCTATACCATGTCAATGATTTATCCCTCAAAGATAAGGGAAAGACCTTCTTCTTGACCTCATCCTCGGGCAAACCTACAAGCTTAAATGAACCACAAACTTCATCTACATAGATTAGATGCGAGTCGGGATGTGATGTTCCATCTCCTCTAAAAGGATTAGCTAACAGTTTCTCTAGCATACCCAAAGGAATCTCATAATAAATATTTTCAGTAGGTGTAGTAGGTTGAGGAGCAACTCTTTGTGCTTCTGGTCGAGGTGAAGATACCCTGAACAAGCTCCTCAAAGGATTAGTTTCCATAGTGACAAGTGACAATAAATTTCAGCACACTATATAAATGTTTCCTTACCAAATTCCACTTACCAAAGGCGCTTCACTCCCCGGCAACAGCGCCAGAAAAGAGTCTTGATGAACCACAAGTATAGGGGATCTATCGTAGTCCTTTCGATAAGTAAGAGTGTCGAACCAAACGAGGAGCAAAAGGAAATGACAAGCGGTTTTCAGTAAGGTATTCTCTGCAAGCATTGAAATTGTCGGTAACAGATAGTTGTGTGATAAGATAATTTGTAACGGGTAGAAAGTAACAATAGTAACAAAGGTGCAGCAATATGGCCCAATCCCTTTTGTAGCGAGGGACAAGCCTGAACGAACTCTTATATAAATTAAAGTGCTCCCGAGGACACATGGTAATTACTGTCAAGCTAGTTTTCATCATGTTCATATGATTCGCGTTCGCTACTTTGATAGTTTGATATGTGGGTGGACCGGTACTTGGGTGCTGCCCTTACTTGGACAAACATCCCACTTATGATTAACCCCTCTCGTAAGCATCCGCAACTACGACAGAAGAATTAAGACAAAGTCTAATCATAGAATTAAACTAGTGGATCCAAATCAGCCCCTTGTGACGCAACACATAAACTAGGGTTTAAGCTTCTGTCACTCTAGCAACCCATCATCTACTTATTACTTCTCAATGTCTTCCTCTAGGCCCAAATAATGGTGAAGTGTCATGTAGTCGACGTTCACATAACACCACTAGAGGAGAGACATCATACAACGCATCAAAATATCGAACGAATACCAAATTCACATGACTACTAGTAGCAAGACATATCCAATGTCCTCAGGAACAAAAGTAACTACTCACAAAGCATAATTATGTTCATGATCAGAGAGGTATTGAATAGCATTAAGGATCTGAACATATGATCTTCCACCAAGTAAACCAACTAGCATCAACTACAATAAGCAATTAACACTACTAGCAACCTTACAAGTACCAATCGGAGTCGCGAGACGGAGATTGGTTACAAGAGATGAACTACGGTTTGGAGATGAGATGGTGGTGATGAAGATTTTGATGTAGATGAGTCCCCTCCGATGAGAGGCGTGTTGGTGATGACGATGGCGACGATTTCCCTCTCCGGGAGAGAAGTTTCCCTCGCAGGATGGCCCTGTCGGAGCTCTAGATTGGTTCTGCTCAAGTTCCGCCTCGTGGCTGCAGTGTTTCTTCCCGAAAGCTCCCGATTGATTTTTCTGTGTCGAAACCCTTCATATGGGAGGAGTTGGAGGCCAGAGGAGCTGCAGGGGCCCCACGAGCCTGCCAGGCGCGGCCTAGGGGGGGCTTCCTGGGCTCGTGGCCCACTGGCAACTGCCCTCCGGTTGATTCTTTCTCCGGTATTTTTTATATATTCCATAAAAATTCCTCGTAAGTTTTCAGGTCATTCTGAGAACCTTTATTTCTACACAAAAATATCACCATGGCAGTTCTGCTGAAAACAACATCAGTCTGGGTTAGTTTCATTCAAATCATGCAAATTAGAGTCCAAAAGAAGGGCAAAAGAGTTTGGAAAAGTAGATACATTGGAGACGTATCATAGCTCCAGTGTTGTCACGGAATATAGTCATCGGGCCCGACGCACTAGGAATCACTCCTAGGTCAGTGATGAACTCCTTCATCTAGACTCCTTCCTTTGCTGCTTCCGAAGCAGCTATGTACTCCGCTTCACATGTATATGCCGCCACGACGCTTTGCTTGCTGCTGCACTAGCTGACTGCCCCTCCATTCAAAATATACATGTACCCAGTTTGCGACTTGGAGTCGTCTGGATCTGTGTCGAAGCTAGCTTCGACGTAACCCTTTATGACGAGCTCTTCAGCACCTCCATATACAAGAAACATGTCCTTTGTCCTTTTCAGGTACTTCAGGATATTCTTGACCGCTGTCCAGTGTTCTGCTCCGGGATCACTTTGGTACCTCCCTACCAAACTTATGGCAAGGTTCACATCAGGTCTGGTACACAACATGGCATACATAATAGAGCCTATTGCTGAAGATAGGGGATGACACTCATCTTTTCTCTATCATCTGTCGTGGTCGGGCATTGAGTCGCACTCAATCTCACACCCTGTAACACAGGCAAGAACCCCTTCTTGGACTGATCCATATTGAACTTCTTCAATATCTTGTCAATGTATGTGCTTCGTGAAATACCTAACAGCTCGTTTGGCTCCTGTCATTTGACTCGGAATTCATGGATTTCATTTCCGAATTCCAATCCTAACTTGTTTGGCTGTCATGGAATTTTACACAGGATTTCCTTTCACAATTCCAGGGAATGCAATTATAACTGGACCAAAATCCCTCCCCGCACCCCGTTTTTTCCCAAATCTACCCCACCCTTTCGTCCATCCCGATCCACCCCGACGCCACCCTCCTCCACCCATCTCCTCCCCAACGTGAACGCCGCCACTAGCAAGGTCTCCCTGATGCGAACGTCGCCGCCGCCAGCAAGGTCTCCCCGACGCCAACACCGCCACCGCCGGCAAGGTCTCCCCGACGCCAACGACGCCGTCCCTCTCCTCCCTTACGTGAGTGATGCCACCCCATTCAGATCAAGGTCGCCACATCTCGTCCCCTTTCCTCCGTCAAGGTAAACTGCCCCTCTCGCCGCCGATACGCTTTCTCTGCCTCTCCTTCTCACTCTACCTTCAATTTCATATCACAACCCTAACCCAGTTGACTCGATTGACGGCAGGACGTCGTCCTCATCGATCTGCTCTCATCCACTGCCGGATCCGTCCACCCCTTGCCGGATCCCGACCTCCAAGCCAAGAATTCTGTCCACTTCGGCACCTTGCAAGGTATAACCTCCATCCATGGCTTGGACGCATGATGAGCATCCTTTTCCATTTCCCTATTTTTTGTGGATCGAGCACCAGCGTTCACTGGTATATTATCATTGTTTCCATGGAAGAGTTGATTTGGTGATGGTTAGTTGTTGACAACAGCTGAATAGATCTGCTTTGGTGGTGCTAATAATCACACAAATTCTTTTTATTGCTCTTGTTGTGTATCACTAGTAATTGGCCTTGAATTCTTTCTCAATTGTCATTTCTTCATCTCTAAATATAGATGTCGGACCTGAACATCAACACCTTGCATGATGATGAGAGGAGAAAGAAAAGAAAGAGGGCAGCGGCTGGGTTTTTTGTGTTTGTTGTTGCGATAGTTCAGCACACATATTGTCGGATGAGGATTAGAGACCTTGATGATTTCAGTGAGGATGAGGCAGAAACTAGGATTAGAAAGCAAATGCTAAAATCAATTTATCAAGGTTCTAATAAGCACTGCTATGATAGTTTGCGCCTAACTAAACGGTCCTTTGTGGACCTATGTGCTATCTTGCATGAAAGATGTGGTTTGAGGGACACATTTTATGTGTCAGTCGAAGAATCAGTCACAATGTTTCTGCTAGTGCTAAGCCATGGGATGAAATATCGGTTAATTGAAAGCACGTATAGGTGGGCACTCTAGACAATCAGTAGGCATTTCATTGAGATCTTAAGATCTATACTTTCCTTGTCTCACGATTTTATTAAGTTACCGAGTCCTTCAGCTGAGCAACCCGAGGACTCTAGATGGAAATGGTTTCCAGATGGACTAGGATCTTTAGATGGCACACATGTTGATGTTCGTGTTTCTGCTTGCAAGCAAGGTAGATATAGGAATAGGAAGCAAGATGTGACAACTAATGTGCTTGGTGTTTGTGACCGGAATATGAAGTTTTTGTATGTCTTAGCTGGATGGGAAGGTTCTGCATCAGATTCACGAGTGTTGCGAGATGCAATGTCACGACAAGATGCTTTTAGAGTTCCACATGGTAATTCTATGTCTTGGTATGATAGAATAACTAAATTATGACATTTCAGGGGAAATGTAATATCTAATACTGGTTATTTTTGCAAACATTAGGAAAATACTACCTTGTAGATGCTGGGTACACTAATGGTCCGGGCTTCTTTGCTCCATACCGATCAGTCCGGTACCATTTAAAAGAATGGGCAGCTAATGGAAATAACCCACAAACTCCAAGAGAGTTATATAATCTGCGACATGCATCATCTAGGAATGTGATAGAGAGAACTTTTGGTCTACTAAAGATGAGATGGGCTATTTTGAGGACTAGTTCGTTTTTTGACATACGAAATCAGGTACCACACAGTATTTTGCAAAACCAAGCATCCGTTATTTTTTATTTTTTTATTAACATGCCAATAATACCATCTCGCAGATCCGTGTCATTAATGCTTGCTGTATATTGCATAACTTTCTAAGAGATAGGCAGAGAGAGATGGATGATATAAAGCTAATTGATGTGGACAATTAGATAAATGATGTTGCCATTGAACATCCAGAAGAACCAAACATGATTAGACATGTTGAATCAACAACTGAGTGGCACAACAAGCGAGATACCTTAGCTAATCAAATGTGGGCAGATTACCAAAGGAGACGCGGGGGAGTCAGTCATTGAATTCATTCATTTGTATGTTCACATATTTCATATGCCTATTTTGAACCTCTCTCCCTCTCTCTCTCTCTCTCTGGATTCTATGTTTGTCTCATACATGTATTGTTGCTTGCAGGAAGATATGGATGTGGAGAAGAAGGGAGGTAGAAACTACCTTACCTGGACGGATGAAATGGATGAGGCAATGCTGAATGTATTCGTGGACCATTACAATACAGGGGATCGTGCTCAAAATGGTTGGAAACCACATGTTTACACCGCAGTTATCAACAATGTTCGAGCCAAGTGCAATGTGGATATCACAAAGGAGAATGTCACATCAAGGTGCAAGACTATTGATAGGCACTATGTGAATGTCAGCAAAATGTTGTCAACTAGTGGTTTTGGGTGGGATTGGATCCATAACAAGCTTATGGTTGATAGTGAGGATGTGTGGAGCAACTATGTCAAGGTAAGCACTACATCTTGAGCAACTACGAATTCAGCAAGTTTATTTGGAAAACATGCACTTGTACTTGTTGATGCATAGCCTTCTAATCAGCAGTCTACTCATCATTTTGCCATAGTCTATAATTTTTCCTTTGGATGTGTGTTTGGTATTTGGATGGATGTGTGACTATTTGTCTTCATGTTTTGCAGGCAAACAAAGATGCTGCTTGCTACAGGCACAAGGTCATAAAGTTTTGGGACTCAATCAGCCTTATCTTCTCGAAGGATCATGCCACCGGAACCGAAGCCAGAACCGCCGCTGAAAGTGCAGCAGAAATGACTCCGGAGAATGTCAACAACGTCAACATTGAGTCCGCCGCAACATCTTCAACCCAAACTGGCGAGGAACAGAAGAGGAAAAGATATCGATCGGATGACTCAATTGCATCTATGCTTGGAGAGAAACTGGATAATTTTACTAGTGCCTACAAAGCTGATATCGCTCAAGTTGCTCCTCCCGCGAAACCCTCCTCTCCCGAAGAAATACTTGATGCTCTCAATGCAATTGTGGGACTGGATGATGATGCCTTGCTAGAAGCTTATGATATCCTCATAGCAGATGACCGCAAGTTCAAGGCTCTTATGGTGCTGCCTGAAAGGATGAAGAAGAAATGGATCCTCAAGCAAATCAACCAATGAAGGTATGTTGCTTGTTATGTGCTCAGTTAGAAGTTGGCAAGCTCTGCTACATTTGTCCTTTGTTGTTTGTTAATGTCAGCAATATGGGGTACCTAATATGGAGCAGAGGCAGCAACTTGTTTGATTTTCATCATATTTATGTACTTACGTATTCCATGTTGAGATTAGCATGATAGAAGGTTTTATGTTATCATCTTAATAAGATTTTGCTGCCATGTCTTTCCATAGAAGGCTTACTCAAACATGTTTTTCTGCCATGTATGAGGACAACTTGTTCTGCCATGTCTTTTTTTCTCTTCGGTCAAGAAGTGGCATTAATAGTCTAGAATATATCAATGAGATATGCCTATTTAGTGGATGAGAAAACATATGTACTTAATGTAAATATATATATTCTCTGTTTTAATATGTAGTCTCTCATCGACTTAGTTTCGGTCTACTTAACCTACTCGGTTGTTGATGGTATGTCATTATTACCTTTCGATTGAAGATAATTGTGCAAATGAAGTGGACGTTAACCTTTGAGCAATTTCTATATCAAGTTGAATTATTTTACCCTTCGTAAAGATTGTTGCAAGCTAAAGCTTATCCTGTGACACTTTGATTTGTCTTCTAGGCTACCATCAAATATTGGGTGAAGTGTGATGTTAAACGAACAAAACAAAGAAAAGAAGATCCTCGAGCAATGAAAATCTTTCTTGGGTGGTGCTAGCAATGTAAAGATTGAGTTTTTATGTAACCTTGGCTAGATTATGATCATTTGATGTTGTTGTGAACCTTTGTTGTATTGCAAAGATTAACTTTTTACAAGTCTGGTTAACTTATTACAAAGTCTCATGTTGAAGTTCTATGTATTGGCATGGTTTAGTTTAATGCAAAACATTGTTGTGCGTGAAAAACAAGTTGTCAATGTTCATTTTTGTTATGCTGCAGATTTGACCTCAAAATCCTAGTGACAGCCAAACATGAAATTTGGATTTGGAATCTAGATTCAGCCAAATGAAATCTTGATAGAGATTTCATTTCATTTCATTTCAGCCAAATGAAATGAAATCAGGGGAGCCAAACGAGCCGTAAGAGGCATCTCGATCTATCTCTATAAATCTTGATGCCTAATATGTAAGTAGCTTTTCCAAGGTCCTTCATTGAAAAGCTCTTATTCAAGTAGGCCTTTATGCTTTCCAAAAGTTCTATATTATTTCCCATCAACAATATGTCATCCACATATAATATGAGGAATGCTACAGAGCTCCCACTCACTTTCTTGTAAATACAGGGTTCTCCATAAACCTGTATAAACCCAAACACTTTAATCACCTCATTAAAGTGAATGTTCCAACTCCGAGATGCTTGCACTAGCCAATAGGTGAAGCGCAGGAGCTTGCATACTTTGTTAGCACCCTTAGGATCGACAAAACCTTCCGGCTGCATCATATACAGTTCTTCCTTAAGGAAGCCATTAAGGAATGTTGTTTTGATGTCCATCTGCCAGATCTCATAATCATAAAATGCGGCAATTGCTAACATGATTCAGACGGACTTCAGCATCGCTACGGGTGAGAAAGTCTCATCGTAGTCAACTCCTTGAACTTGTCGATAACCCTTAACGACAAGCCGAGCCTTATTGACAGTCACATTACCATCCGCGTCAGTCTTCTTCTTAAAGATCCATTTATCATCAATGGCCCGCTTATCATCAAGAACGTCCACCAAAGTCCATACTTTGTTCTCATACATGGATCCAATCTTCGATTTCATGGCCTCAAGCCATTTGTTGGAATCCGGGCCCGCCATCGCTTCTTCATAGTTCGAAGGTTCACCGTTGTCCAACAACATGATCTCCAGGACAGGGTTGCCATACCACTCTGGTGCGGAACGTGTCCTAGTGGACCTTTGACGTTCAATAGTAACTTGATATGAAGTTTCATGATCATCATCATTAACTTCCCGTGCTGCGTTACTCTCCAGTTCGAGTGTAGGTACAATTACCTCATCAAGTTCAATTTACCTCCCACTTACTTCTTTCGAGAGAAACTCTTTCTCGAGAAAGGATCCATTCTTGGCAACAAAGATTTTGCCTTCGGATCTGAGGTAGAAGGCATACCCAATAGTTTCTTTGGGATATCCTATGAAGACGCATTTTTCCGCTTTGGGTTCGAGCTTCTCAGGTTGAAGTTTCTTCACATAAGCATCGCATCCCCAAACTTTTAGAAACGACAGCTTAGGTTTCTTTCCAAACAATAATTCATACGGTATTATCTCAACGGACTTTGATGGTGCCCTATTAAAAGTGAATGCGACAGTCTCTAATGCATATCCCCGAAATGATAGCGGTAAGTTGGTAAAAGACATCATAGATCGCAGCATATCCAATAGAGTGCGATTACGCCATTCAGACACACCATTTTGCTGAGGTGTGCCAGGCGGCGTGAGTTGTGACACAATTCCACATTTCCTTAGGTGCGTGCCAAACTCGTGACTTAAATATTCTTCGCCACGATCAGATCGTAGGTACTTTATTTTCCTGTCACGTTAATTCTCTACCTCACTCTGAAATTCCTTGAACCTTTCAAAGATTTCAGACTTGTGTTTCATTAAGTAGACATACCCATATCTGCTCAAGTCATCAATGAGGGTGAGAACATAACGGTAGCCACCGCGAGCCTCAACGCTCATTGGACCACATACATCGGTATGTATTATCTCCAATAAGTCAGTTGCTCGCTCCGTTGTTCCGGAGAACGGAGTCTTGGTCATCTTGCCCATAAGGCATGGTTCGCACGTGTCAAATGATTCGAAATCAAGAGACTCCAAAAGTCCATCAGCATGGAGCTTCTTCATGTGTTTGACACCAATATGACCAAGGTGGTAGTGCCACATGTAAGTGGGACTATCATTATCAACCTTACACTTTTTGGTACTCACACTATCGACATGTGTAACATCACGTTTGAGATTCATCAAAAATAAACCATTGACCAGCGGGGCATAACCATAAAACATTTCTCTCATATAAATAGAACAACCATTATTCTCGGATTTAAATGAGTAGCCATCTCGCATCAAACGAGATCCAGATACATTCATGCTCAAAGATGGTACTAAATAACAATTATTGAGGTTTAACACTAATCACGAAGGTAGATGTAGAGGTAGCGTGCCGACGGAGATCACATCGACTTTAGAACCATTCCCTATGCGCATCGTCACCTCGTCCTTTGCACCGGTATCAAATACCCAGGAGCTAATACGAGCGTTGGTTAGGTACACATAAATAACAAGTATATGACATATACCTTTAACGTTGTCGGCCTTCTTATCCGCTAAGTACTTGGGGCAGTTCCACTTCTAGTGACCGGCACCCTTGCAATAAAAGCACTAAGTCTCAGGCTTGGGTCCATTCTTGTTCTTCTTCCCGGCAACTTCCTTACCGGGCGCGGCAACAGCTTTGCCGTCCTTCATGAAGTTCTTCTTACCCTTGCCTTTCTTGAAACTAGTGGTCTTATTCACCATCAACACTTGAGGCTCCTTTTTGATCTCGACCTCCGCTGATTTCAGCATCAAGTACAACTCAAGAATGGACTTCTCCATACCCTGCATGTTGTAGTTCATCACAAAGCTCTTGTAGCTAGGTGGAAGCGACTGGAGGATTCTGTCAATGACCGAGTCATCCAGGAGATTAACTCCTAGCTGAGTCAAGCGGTTGTGTAACCCAGACATTTTGAGTATGTGCTCACTGACATAACTATTATCCTCCATCTTACAGCTGAAGAACTTGTCGGAGACGTCATATCTCTCGACCCGGGCATGAGCTTGGAAAACCAGTTTCAGCTCTTGGAACATCTCATATGCTCTGTGTTGTTCAAAACGCTTTTGGAGCCCCGGTTCTAAACTGTAAAGCATGCCACACTGAACAAGGGAGTAATCATCGCAACGCGACTGCCAAGTGTTCGTAACATCTTGGTCCGCTGGGAAAATGGGAGGGTCACCTAGCGGTGCATCAAGGACATACAATCTCTTGGAAGCTATGAGGATGATCCTCAAGCTACGGACCCAGTCCGCATAGTTGCTTCCATCATCTTTCAGCTTGGTATTCTCTAGGAACGCGTTGAAGTTGAGGGTAACATTAGCGTTGGCCATTGGATCTACAATATACATTGTAAAGACAATTTAGACTAAGTTCACGATAATTAAGTTCACATAATCAATTTATTTAATGAACTCCCACTTAGATAGACATCTCTCTAGTCATCCAAGTGACACATGATCCATGTCAACTAGCCCGTGTCTGATCATCACGTGAGACGGAATAGTTATCCATGGTGAACATCTCCATGTTGATCGTATCTTCTATACGACTCATGTTCGATCTTTCGGTCTTCCGTGTTTCAAGACCATGTATGCACATACTAGGCTTGTCAAGTCAACCTAAGTGTTTTGCGTGTGTAAATCTGGCTTACACCCATTGTATGCGAATGTTAGAACCTATCACACCCGATCATGATGTGGTGCTTCGGAACAACGATCCTTAGCAACGGTGCACAGTTAGGGTGAACACATCTCTTGAAATTTTATTGAGAGATCATCTTATTTACTGCCGTCGTTCTAAGCAAATAAGATGCAAACATGATAAACATCACATGCAATCAATATAGTGACATGATATGGCCAATACCATCTTGATCCTTTGATCTCCATCTTCGGGGCACAATGATCATCACTGTCACCGACACAACACCATGATCTCCATCATCATGATCTCCATCATTGTGTCTTCATGAAGCTGTCTCACCAACTATTACTTCTACCACTATGGCTAACGTTTAGCAATAAAGTGAAGTAATTACATGGCCTTTATGATTGACACGCAGGTCATAAAATAAAATAAGACAACTCCTATGGCTCCTGCCGGTTGTCATACTCATCGACATGCAAGTCGTGAATCCTATTACAAGAACATGATAAATCTCATACATCACAATGCATCACATCACATCCTTTGGCCATATCACATCACAAGGCATATGCTGCAAAAAACAAGTTAGACGTCCTCTAATTTGTAGTTGCAAGTTTTTACGTGGCTGCTATAGGTTTCTAGCAAGAACGTTTCTTACCTACGCCAAAACCACAACGTGATATGCCAATTGCTATTTACCCTTCATAAGGACCATTTTCATCGAATCCAATCCGACTAAGGTGGGAGAGACAGACACCCGCTAGCCACCTTATGCAACAAGTGCATGTCACGTGGTGGAACCGGTCTCATGTAAGAGTACATGTAAAGTTGGTCTGGGCCGCTTCATCCCACAATACCGCCAAATCAAGATAAGACTATTGGTGTTAAGAAAATTAACAAGATCGACGCCCACAACTACTTTGTGTTCTACTCGTGCATAGATTCTACGCATAGACCTAGCTCTGATACCATTGTTGGGAGACATAGTACTAAATCAAAAAAAATTCCTACGATCACCAAGATGTATCTATGGAGAAACCAGCAACGAGTGGGGAAAGATTGCATCTTCATACCTTTGAAGATCGCTAAGCGGAAGCGTTACAAGAATGTGGTTGGTGGAGTCGTACTCATAGCGATTCAGATCGCGGTGGACTCCGATCTTAGCGCCGAACAACAGCGCCTCCACGTTCAACACACGTGCAGCTCGGTGACGTCTCCTACGGTTTGATCCAGCAAGGAGGGAGGAGAGGTTGAGGGAGAGCTCCGGCAGCACGATGGCGTGGTGACGGTGGAGCTGCGTGGTCTCCGACAGGGCTTCGCCAAGCACTACGGAGAACGAGGAGAGGGAGGAGTAGGGCTGCGCCAAGAGGTGAGGAACTCGAGTGTTGCAACCCTCCAAAACCACACATATATATAGGGGGAAGGAGGAGAAGGCACCCCATCTAGGGTTCCCACCCTAGAGGGTGCGGCAGCCCTAGATGGGAGGGCCGGCGGCCAAGATGGGAGGAGTGGCGGCGCCCTAGGGTGGACCTTGGGCACATCCATGCCCTAGGGTTTGCCCCCTCCACCCCTTGTTGTGCCTTGGGCTAGGGTGGGAGGCGCACCAGCCCACCTAGGGGTTGGTTCCCTCCCACTCTTGGCCCATGAAGCCTTCCAGGGCTGGTGGACCCTCGGAACCCTTCTGGTGGTCCCGGTACGCTACCGGTGATGCCCGAAACACTTCCGATGACTGAGACCTCACTTACTAAATATGAATATTTACCTCCGGACCATTCCGGAGCTCCTCGTTACATCCGGGATCTCATCCGGGACTCCGAACAACCTTCAGTAACCACGTACACTATTTCCCTATAACCCTAGCGTCATCGAACCTTAAGTGTGTAGACCCTACGGGTTCGGGAGACATGTAGACATGACCGAGACACCTCTCCGGTCAATAACCAACAGCAGGATCTGGATACCCATGTAGGCTCCCACATGCTCCACGATGATCTCATCGGAAGAACCACGATGTCAGGGATTCAACCAATCTCGTATGCAATTCCCTTTGTCTACCGGTATGATACTTGCGCGAGATTCAATCGACGGTATCCCTATACCTTGTTCAATCTCGTTACCGGCAAGTATCTCTACTCGTTCCGTAACACATCATCCCGTGGCTAAGTCCTTCGTCACATTGAGTTCATTATGATGATGTCTTATCGAGTGGGCCCAGAGATACCTCTCCGTCACACGGAGTGACAAATGCCAGTCTCGATTCGTGCCAACCCAACAGACACTTTCGGAGATACCCGTAGTGCACCTTTATAGCCACCCAGTTACGTTTTGACGTTTGGCACACCCAAAGCATTGCTACGGTATCCGGGAGTTGCACAATCTCATGGTCTAAGGAAACGATACTTGACATTGGAAAAGCTTTAGCAGACGAACTACACGATCTTGTGTTATGCTTAGGATTGGGTCTTGTCCATCACATCATTCTCCTAATGATGTGATCATTTATCAATGACATCCAATGTCCATGGTCATGAAATCGTGACCATCTATTGATCAACGAGCTAGCCAACTAGAGGCTCACTAGGGACATGTTGTGGTCTATGTATTCACACATGCATTATGGTTTCCGGTTAACACAATTATAGCATGAACAACAGACAATTATCATGAACAAGGAAATACAATAATAACCATTTTATTATTGCCTCTAGGGCATATTTCCAACATGTTGCCATCCCTTAGAAACAAATAACAGAAGAAAAGTAGAAGTTTAAGAACACTAACAACAGAAGTACAAAATATAAATTGGTACAACATCAGTTTAGCAAAGGAGAAGCTCAAATACACAAACAAAGGTAGTACATCCATAACTAAATACACATCCTAGACACAAATGAGAAGTTCAAATTCACCGACACGATAAGTCCAATTTTAAATAGAAAGCAAATTATATAACAGACTCGCCTCCGCATGTGACATCGCAACACGCTGCATCGTCGCCTGCTCTAGCTCGTTCAAGGATCGACCTCGTAGGGGGAGGGGAGGGGTGTCCCTCCCCCTTGCCTGGCCTCGCGCTAACACGACAGTGTGTGCTTAGTTGACAGGCGCAATGCGGGTTTTTCTGTTTCCACCCCCCACGCACGCACCCAAGAGCCACACCCTTAAGATAGATAGTGGGGTCACTGATGCGACGGACTCGCCTCCGCATGCGATGCCGTGGCATGCCACGTCGTCGCCTGCTCTGATGCGTTCCTGGCTCGGCCTCGCAGGGGGAGGGGAGGGGGTCCCGACCCCCACACCCTGCTCGGCCTCGCGCTAACGCGGCAGTGCGTGCTTGGTTGAAAGACGCAATGCGGTTTTTCTATTTCCACCCCCACGCATGCACCTGTAACATCCCAAGTTTTGGAATGTTATAATAAATATTAGAATGAGTGTTGTTTGCTTGAGTGTTTGAAATTGAGTGGAATTTGAAACTTTTGAAAAAATTTGAATGAGAGGGAATAAAATGACTTTCCCCTTTGTGTTTGATTTCAAATTAATACTTTTCAAATCAGTGAGAGAAGATGACATGACTTCTTCAATATAAAAAGATTTGGAAAGTGAATTTGCAAACTATTTGAAAATTCCTGAAATGGAGTTGTTTTCATATTTGAATTTCCAATTTGAAGTTTGAAAGAATTCAAACCCCTTGACAAAATTTGAGAGGAGTAATATGACACTCCACACCAGGGTCATTTTGTGAAGTTTTGAACCATAAAAACCCAGGGGGTTATTTGAAAATTTATTGCAAAAGAACTAAAATCAATTTAGGCATTTGCTGGAAATAAAAATTTTAAAAGTATTATTTTTGGCCGTGGAAAAATGTTCATTAAATTAAATTAAATTCCCTGACCATTTTGGTATATAAAACTTGATTTTTTGGAAGTGTATTGATTACCAGTCGGCCCACCTGCCCTAAAGTCCCTCCCGTCCACCGGATCCGTCGTGGTCTCCCCTCTCCTTCCTTTCAGACGACTCCGAGTCCACCTATAAAACCCCACCCATTCCGACATCCGTTCCCCTCCAAACCCCAACTCCCGTGCGCTGCCCTCGCCACAATCGGTCGCCGGAGCCCGAGCGCCGCCGCCTCACCATTGCCCCACCCTGCTCGCTCATGACGCCTCTGACCACCATCGCCACCACCAACCAGTTCGTCTCTCTCTCCTGCACCTCCCTGTGCATTCGCCCGTGCTCTAGAGCCACCGGATACGCCCCTCCGTAGACCACCCGAAGACCTCCTCCGCTCACGAGCTCGTTGTCATCGACACCATCGTCCCCGAGCCATCTCAGCGCCACCGGACGAATCCTCGTCCTCGCCTGCGTCGATTGGTGCCATCACCATCGCCAGAGGACCACTAGAGCGCCGTCCCCGTCGACCACGCTGCCTCGGACCTCACCGGAGCTCTCACCGGACTCCACCACCGCCGCGGTGAGCTTCCCGTTTTCCCCTCCGTTCGATCTTGTCTCAACGATCACGATTAGAATAGGATACCCCTTCGGTTTAGATAAATAAACCGACCGGTTTTTCATTTTAGTTAAGTTAGACCGAACCGTTTTCCTTAAGTATCGACCGTCCGCTTGTTAGCACCCACGCGCACACCCTGTAGCCAATCAGCGAACGCCACGTCACCCTATCCGTTAGTTAGAGTTTCCCCTTTTTTTGTTTCTGTTTTTAAAACATAATAGTTCTGTTTTTATTTTATTTATATCTTTTATGTTTTGAATTATTTTAATTTGATTCTTTTTGCATCATGTCACAAATTTTATGTAGTTTCTTTAGATACCAAGTTTGACCAAATTTGAATAACAAAAAAATGAATTCAAACAGATTTGATTCAAATATTATTTTCTGAATATCTTGAGTTTAAAATTTTATTTTGAGTTGATTCTTTTTGCTACTTGTCACTAGTGACCTTAGTTATCGGTATATAGAACTTGGGAATTTTTAGAATAATTTAAATTAGTATTTTGCATCAAAACAGATTCTGTTTTAGATCTTTATAGGATTATTTATATTTCCTTTGTTTTAAATTGTTTTAATTTATTTTCTTTTATATTAGTTGATAGATTTTATAAATTTTAATGTTAGATAACTGTATCCCTTCAAACAAATATTATTTTATTAGTTGATTGCATGAAAATAATTCTAGTTAATTATAACTTGTAATTGATTTCCATTGCTAGTTTGGTTTGCTATTGGAAAATACCTTTAATAAAATTGTTTTATAAAAATATACTTTATGTTAACTTAGTTGTTATATATTTTGCTGTCTGTTATTTTAATATTTTATGTTTTTGCTTCTTGTTAAGTTTATTAGGCAAAAACTTATGTTGTTTCGAGTATTGTTTTTTCTTAGTTCTTAGTTGTTCTTCAAAAGTAATCCTTTTACTAAGTAAATTATTTACTAAAATAATTTTGTTATACTTTGCTTTGTTTTGGTTTTGTTACTTTTGAAAATAAGTTATTTGTAGAGAAAACCATTTTTGTTGATTTGGTGGAGTTCTTGTTGTTTTGAGTTTTGTCTTAAGTATTTCCTTCATCACAACCTTGTTGCTTTTAGTTTTGTGTTGCTTATTGATTGTTAGTATTGATTACTAGAAGTGTTTGCTTATGAATGCAATGCTTAATTATATAGATTTTCATCAGAGAGTGACGTATAGTTTATCAAGTTATTTCTAAGAGTGATATATTCTTCATCAACAGTACAGGAAAGTTCACTTTGACCATTTTGTTCATACCTATGTTTTATTGCATGTAGTGACATCATTCAACAAATCCCTCCCGTAGTGTTATTGAAAATTCTTATAGTTGAGTAGAATGCATGAGGTAGGTGTTGGAAATATGCCCTAGAGGCAATAATAAGTTAGTTATTATCGTATTTCCTTATTAATGATAATCTTTTATTATCCATGCTATAATTGTGTTGATCAGAAACTCGGATGCATGTGTGGATACATAGACAAAACCACGTCCCTAGTATGCCTCTAATAGACTAGCTTGTTGATCAAAAGATGGTTAAGGTTTCCTAGCCATGGACATGAGATGTCATTTGATAATGGGATCACATCATTAGGAGAATGATGTGATGGACAAGACCCAAACTACAAACGTAGCATATGACCGCGTCAGTTTATTGCTACTGTTTTCTGCATGTCAAGTATATGTTCCTATGACCATGAGATCATGCAACTCATGGACACCGAAGGAGTGCCTTGTGTGTATCAAACATCGCAACGTAACTAGGTGACTATAAAGGTGCTCTACAGGTATCTCCGAGGGTGTCTGTTGAGTTGGCATGGATCAAGACTGGGATTTGTTACTCCATGTGATGGAGAGGTATCTCAGGGCCCACTCGGTAATACAACATCACAATGAGCCTTGCAAGCAATGTGTCTAAGTGTTAGCCACGGGATTTTGTATTACGGAATGAGTAAAGAGACTTGCCGGTAACGAGGTTGAAATAGGTATGGAAATACCGACGATCAAACCTCGGGCAAGTAACATACCGAAGAACAAAGGGAACATCATACGGGATTAACTGAATCCTTGACATAGAGGTTCGACCGATAAAGATCTTCGTAGAATATGTAGCAACCAATAGGGGCATCCAGGTTCCGCTATTGGTTATTGACCATAGAAGTGTCTCGGTCAAGTCTACATAGTTCTCGAACCCGCGGGGTCTACACACTTAAGGTTTGGTAACATTTCGGTAGTATAGAGTTATGTATGGTTGTGACCGAAGGTTGTTCGGTGTCCCAGATGAGATCCTTGACGTCACGAGGAGCTCCGGAATGTTTTGTAGGTAACGATTTATATATAGGAAGTCCTATTTTGGTCGCCGGAAAAGTTTCGTGCTCACCGGTAGTGTACCGGGAGTACCGGTAGTGTACCGGGAGTTTCGGTAGTGTACCGGGAGACCATCGGGAGGGGTATTTCGACCCAAGAGGCTACATAGGATGTGGGAGAGTGAATACAGCCCTTAGTGGGCTGGTGGAAGTCCCACATAAGGCCCATGAGGCTGGTAAGAAAAGCCCAAAGAGAAAAAGGTGGAAAAAGGCAAAAATAGGATGAATCCTAGTCCTACTAGGATTGGAGGTGGATTCCACCTCTCCTACTTGTTTTGGTCGACCCAAGAGCTGGATCTTTGAGAGCCAAGCCTCCTCCTCTCTTCCTCTTATATATACTAGAGGTCTTAGGGTTTTTTGCACCTGGTTGTCAGCCACGTGCTACCCGTTCCTCTAGTGCATAGTTTCTCCTCTAGATCGGATTTCTGCAGTGCTTAGGCGAAGCCCTACCGGAATACCTCCACCACCATCGTCGGAGCGCCGTCATGCTGCTGGAGAACTCTTCTACCTCTCCGCTCCCTCTTGTTGGATCAAGAAGGGGGAGATCATCATCAAGCTGTACGTGTGCTGAACGCGGAGGTGCCGTCCGTTCGGCGCTAAATAGGAAGGACCGTGATCAAGATCGCGAGACGGATCGTGATGAGATTGCGGGTCGGATTGTGATGAGTTCACGAGGCAGATCGTGATCAAGATCATGAGACGGATTGTGATGAGATCGCGGGACGGATCGTGATGAGTTCGCGGGACGGATCGTGATTGGATCGCGGGACGGATCGTGATGAGATCACGGGACGCTTGGCGATTTGGATCGCGAAGACGTTCGACTACACCAACCGCGTTTCTTAACGCTTCCCGCTTAGCGATCTACAAGGGTATGTAGATCCACTCTCCCTCTCGTAGTTTCTCATCGCCATGGATAGATCTTGCGTGTGCGTAGGAATTTTTTTGTTTCCCATGCAACGTTCCCCAATAGTAGGAACCCACCACTTGTTACTAAAGCCCCGGGAATGTTAGTTATTTCTATGCTATGCTAAAGTTGACGGGGTCTGGTATGAGTGTTCATGAGTGGTCTGAGAAGGAGGACTCTATGTCAAGACGACAACTTCATGAAGGCATCTTCAAGTCCTGCATTCTTCAAGACCTCAAGACATTCGAGACTCGAGAAACAAGTTTTCACTACACACTACTGGGTGAAGGATGGTTGATTGGGCATCCCTGGAGTAAGCAGTGGATGGACGGGACGCATGAAGAAGCGCCATGACATCCTGCGGAAAGCTTCACCCAGACTCAAAGGGACTGATGAATACTTCATGCCCGGAAGCTTACCTGTGTAGCCACAAGTCATTATGGGCTCTGGCTTGGTGGATCTTTGTTGTGACTCTGGCTGGGCAGTGCTACGAGATGTAGTCGACGTTAGGATTGGATGGGCACTGACAGTAGTCAGGGAAGCACTCTGAAAGACCATGTTTCGTTCGTCCTGTTCTCAAACAACCGGCAGTACGAGGACTTACCAAGAGGGAATGAATCTTGTGGGTAAAGTACACAACACTCTGCAGAGTTAAACCTAATCGATTAGTCGTGTCCCCGGTTACGGACAATTTGAGCCTCTGGACTTGGATCTATCTCTGAACTCTCAACACTGGACGGATAATTAATTGTGGGCAACTTATGATACTTGTGGGCATTTAGACAGCGATTGGCGGAACCATGTCATGTTAGGTGACTCTATAGTGAAAACTCCTGATATTTCTTTGTTGTAGGAAAATAAAGCAAAATCAACTTTTATGCAAAAACTCAGACACAGAGCCACAAAGCCTTATTGCATATAGAATAGTCTTTATCTTATGCTCTACTATGGTGATCTTGCCGGTACAATCAATGTACTGACCTAGACGGCTGCAACGTCTGATGTTGCAGATAAGCTCTACGATGGGTAAGAGTACGATTCAGGGTTACGGTCTACACTCAACCTGTCGTTGGTGTTTATTGGGACTCCACTCCTATTGACTGTTTGCGCTGAGATGTTTTAAGGTATATATCAATTTTATGTTATTTACATGTGATTGCACTTTGATATATACATTGATGTACTGTGTGTGCCAGCATACTGATCCAGGGATGGCACAGAACACACAGAGGCTTGACTCGTTTTGAGTCGGGTCGCTACAGAGATGGTATCAGAGCACATGTTGACTGTAGGACGTGATCCTAGAAACTGGAAAGCCCTTAGGAAACGATTTCTCGAAAAACTTTGTTTTCAAAAGACCCTTTACTTCTCATCTTATTTGAGCTTTATCAAATGATCTCTCTTACCTCAAATAGTTAGAAAATACCCTTTCCCCTTTGGCCACACTAAGGATCAACTGAGACCACTTCGAGGAGGACAAGATATCAAAACAACTGATGGTCACTTCAAGGTAAAGAAGATTTCACCATGCATTAGAAGAGTTGTAGCTACACGAGTTGAAGACTGTGAAGACCCGAAGAAATTGAAGACCATGAAGAATTTCCAAGATATTATGCCCTAGAAGACAAAACCCCTGTTGTATACTTACGTTAGATACGATGATTTGTGAGCTGTCATTTGTGTGTAAATTTTTCGACAGCCACAACTAAAATATATTTTTAAAACCATTGTTTGTATTGTGTGTACTCCCTCCTCTCTGTCTCACACATCTCATCCCAAAACCTTGAACCCAATAGATGATGAATGAAGCTGGACTCGTGTATCCTGGATTGATGACTCAGTTAGAGACAGAAGAATGGATTCAGGACATGGAGGATCACCTAATGAGTAACCATGTTGCAAGGAACGAGATGGTCCAATATGCTCTTCGGTACTTTGTAGAAGGTGCTGCATATTGGTGGAAGATGCATGAAGCTATCCATGATATGCAAGCAACAATCACTTGGGAAGAATTCAAGATGACTCTGCAAAAATCTCATGTTGTCACCAACACCTAGAAGCCCCGTTGCAAAGAAGTGAAGAAGATTTGTGCATGCAAGATATGTGGAGAGATAGGACACATCCAGGAAAAACACAAGGAAGGATGCCCTCATTGTGAAGAAAATCATTGAGCTGAGGAATGCCCAACTAGGCAGGTGACATGTTTCTTGTGTGAAGGAACTACGCATTACCCGACTCAATGCCAAATGTACCCCAAGGTACAAGAAATCATCAAGCAGCAGAAGGAATCCATGAAGGAAGCCTTCAGAGAAAATTTAGGAGAACTTGAGATGAAGGAAGATGTTGAAGACCCTAATGGAGAAGGCCTAACTAGATTTTACTCCAATGCCTGCTATTCATGTGGACAAGAAGGACATTTCTCACAGGACTGTACGAAGGAAAGAAAAGAGTATCTGGGAAACTTCCTGACAGAAGAAGTGGAGTTTGATCCACAGGAAATTGAAAGTTTGATCGGAACAAAGAAGCTCACGAAGAGACAAGCCCCTGAACAGAGGGACCTGAGTCATATAAGATGTTTGAAGTGTAAGGATATGGGCCAATATGCCCATCAGTGCCCAAGAAAGGAACCAGAACTCCAAGGAGAAAACACCAACATCAAGAAGCCTCGAGACTTGTCAGAAATCATTTGTTTCCGATGCAAGGAAGCGGGACATTATGCTAGTAAACGTCCAAAGGAGAAGAAAGCTACAATGAGGTAGTTAATTTTTGAAGATGGAAATAAGTGTATCATGAAGCACTCTTGTTTTCATGATATTATTTTGTAACGGAAGTCTCTAAGATTGTAATAACTTCGTAAATCAGTGAAATTTATTGTGTCAAGATTTTCTATGAGTTGTTACCCCATGAACAAGATCTCCAACCATTTTTCGAGGATATGAGAAAATATGGTCTACGCAGACATGAGTGCATTTCATTTTAAGTGTGGTAGTAACCACAGAGACAAATGAATGAAGAAAATACCATTCATATTAAGGAGTTTGGATAAGTGAATACAGGTGAAGAGAATGTGGAACCACATCAAACTATGTGGATGATAAGCTTTGTGACAAAGTACTTTTGAAGTTGGAATATTGTGAAAAGGAATGATGGTGATGAAACCATACCCAAGGTTAAACAGACCAATGGAAAGGAAAATGAATTCCGCAGAGTGGGATCTAGACAAGAATAAGTCTGTCAATTTGTTACCTCAAGGGTATGATGGAGTGAACTGAAGGTAATGTTGGAATATGACCCCAAGAGTGAATTAAAGTTGTTCAAGTATTCGAGTGAACCCACAACTCACCGATCTCAGGATTGATAAGGATCAATGCCCTACCTTTGTGAAGGAAGAAACTTGGAAGAAGCTATGACTGATCAGCAAACGTTTCCTTAGGAGTATCCGAAAGCCTGAGAGATGTGAAGGAACGCTAGATCTTTTGCTCAGCTTGCAGAATCAATGGATTTATCCGAACTTCGTTCGTTGACAAGAGAAATTTCTGCAACGCTTGTGAGGAAGCCCAAGTGTTAGAATACGAGATTTATTGAACCTTATACAAGGTAATGATTTCAGTGCGGCATGGATTGATCACCATGACAACTTACTCTTATCATTCTCTTGCTATTCAAAATGGTAAATCTGAGTGACTTACCCATAGTAAAGAGACGACGCTGTTCGAAGCCTTTGTTTAAGCCTTAGAATGGTATGAAGAAGAAAAACCTTGTACAGGACAGTTGCTATCACACGTAGGAATTTTACGGTGAGGAATGAAGCCAAGACCCATTTCACTGTAGGGTAACCACTAATGGTAGACCACCATGAACTCTTCGATAAGTTATTTAGAATGATCACGAGACTTGTCACTTAAGAAGACCTAGTATCTGAGGAAATACATTCTCGTTATGAGAACACGAGATTTTGATTTAAGATGGACGAGAACCACCGAAGGATCTATCGTAAAGTATGTGAAGAGACAGATGCACCCAGAGGACTGTCATGATTTTGAAGGACCAATAACTCTCATTTTAAGTGTGGTAGACCCCACACCCTTTGGTCAATAGATTTGCTAGAAGACCCCAACCCTAACCTATTCTTTCTAGCCCTTCAAATCTCGAGGACGAGATTCATTTTAAATGTGGTAGGTTTGTCACATCCCAAATTTTGGAATGTTATAATAAATATTAGAATGAGTGTTGTTTGCTTGAGTGTTTGAAATTGAGTGGAATTTGAAACTTTTGAAAACTTTTGAATGAGAGGGAATAAAATGACTTTCCCCTTTGTGTTGGATTTCAAATTAATATTTTTCAAATCAATGAGAGAACATGACATGACTTCTTCAATATAAAAAGATTTGGAAAGTGAATCGAAAACTATTTCAAAATTCCTGAAATGGAGTTCTTTTCATATTTGAATTTCCAATTTGAAGTTTGAAAGAATTCAAACCCCTTGACAAAATTTGAGAGGAGTAATATGACACTCCACACCAGGGTCATTTTGTGAAGTTTTGAACCATAAAAACCCAGGGGTTATTTGAAAATTTATTGCAAAAGAATTAAAATCAATTTAGGCATTTTATGAAAATAAATTTTTTTAAAGTATTTATTTTGGCCGTGGAAAAATGTTCATTAAATTGAATTTAATTCCCTGATCATTTCGGTATATAAAACTTGATTTTTTGGAAGTATATTGATTACCATAAATGAGTTTTTATTTCGTTGGAAATTAGAAAAGGAAACGAATGAACGGGTTATTAAAACCAGCCGGCCCACCTGCCCTAAACTCCCTCCCGAATTTACTCCGAATCGACCACCGAAGCCGCACCCTCTCTCTCTCTCTCGCTGACCGCGCGGCCTCACCGACCGCTCGCGCCATCACCGCGGTCGCCTCCCTCCTCTGTCTCCTCCCCTTTCCACACCGGCGTCCATCGGATCCGTCTCGGTCTCCCCTCTCCTTCCTTTCAGATGACGTCGAGGCCACCTATAAAACCCCGCCCATGCCCGGATCCGTTCCCCTCCAAACCCCAACTCCCGTGCGCTGCCCTCGCCACAATCGCTCGCCGGAGCCCGAGCGCCGCCGCCTCGCCATTGCCCCACCCTGCTCGCTCACGACGCCTCTGACCACCATTGCCACCACCAACCAGTTTGCCTCGCTCTCCTGCATCTCTCTGTGCATTCGCCCGTGCTCCAGAGCCACCGGAGACGCCCCTCCGTCGACCACCCGAAGACCTCCTCCGCTCACGAGCTCGCCGTCGTCGACACCGTCGTCCCCGAGCCATCTCAGCGCCACCAGACGAATCCCCGTCCTCGCCTGCGTCGATTGGTGCCATCGCCATCACCAGAGGACCACCGAAGCGCCGTCCCCATCGACCACGCCGCCTCGGACCTCGCCAGAGCTCTCGCCGGACTCCACCACCGCCACGATGGTTTAGATAAATAAATCGACCAGTTTTTTTTGTTTAGTTAAGTTAGACCGAACCGTTTTCCTTAAGTATCGGCCATCCGCTCGTTAGCACCCACGCGCACACCCTATTGCCAATCAGAGAACGCCACGTCACCCTGTCCGTTAGTTAGAGTTTCCCCTTTTTTCCGTTTCTGTTTTTAAAACAGAATAGTTATGTTTTTATTTTCTTTATATCTTTTATGTTTTTAATTATTTGAATTTGATTCTTTTTGCATCATGTCACAAATTTTATGTAGTTTCTGTAGATATCACGTTTGACCAAATTTGAGTAACTAAAAATTGAATTCAAACAGATTTGATTCAAAACTTATTTTCTGAATATCTTGAGTTTAAATATTTATTTTGAGTTGATTCTTTTTGCTACTTGTCACTAGTGACCTTAGTTATCAGTAGATAAAACTTGGGAATTTTTAGAATAATTTAAATTAGTATTTTTCATAAAAATAGATTATGTTTTAGTTCTTTATAGGATTATTTATATTTCCTTTGTTTTAAATTGTTTTAATTTCTTTTCTTTTATATTAGTTGATGGATTTTATAAAGTTTTCTGTTAGATAACAGTAGCCCTTCAACCAAATATTATTTTATTAGTTGATTGCATGAAAATAAATTCTAGTTAAGTATAACTTGTAATTGATTTCCATTGCTAGTTTTGTTTGCTATTGGAAAATACCTTTAATAAAACTGTTTTATAAAATATACTTTTTGTTAACATAGTTGTTATATATTTTGTTTTATGTTATTTTAATATTTTATTGTTTTGCTTCTTGTTAAGCTTATTAGGCAAAAAACTTATGTTGTTTAGAGTATTGTTTTTACTTAGTTCTTACTTGTTCTTCAAAAGTAATCCTTTTACTAAGTAAATTATTTACTAAAATACTTTTGTTATACTTTGCCTTGTTTTGGTTTTGTTACTTTTGAAAATAGGTTATTTGTAGAGAAAACCAATTTTTGTTGATTTGGTGGAGTTCTTGTTGTTTTGAGTTTTGTCTCAAGTATTTCCTTCATCACAACCTTGTTGCTTTTAGTTTTGTGTTGCTTATTGATTGTTAGTATTGATTGCTAGAAGTGTTTGCTTATGAATGCAATGAAAGATTATATAGATTTTCATCGGAGAGTGACGTATAGTCTATCAAGTTATTTCTGAGAGCGATATATTCTTCATCAACAGTACAGGCAAGTTCACTTTGACCATTTTGTTCATACCTACGTTTTATTCCATGTAGTGATATCATTCAACAAATCCCTCCCATAGTGTTATTGAAAATTCTTGTAGTTGAGTAGAATGCATGAGGTAGGAACTCACCACTTGTTACTAAAGCCCCGGGAACGTTAGTTATTTCTATGCTATGCTAAAGTAGACGGGGTCTAGTATGAGTGTTCGTGAGTGGTGTGAGAAGGAGGACTCTACGTCAAGACGACAACTTCATGAAGGCATCTTCAAGTCCTGCACTCTTCAAGACCTCAAGACATTCGATACTCGAGAAACAAGTTTTCAATACACACTACTTGGTAAAGGATGGTTGATTGGGCATCCCTGTAGTAACCGGTGGATAGCCGGGATGCATGGAGAAGCGCCATGACATCTTGCAGAAAGCTTCACCCAGACTCAAAGAGACTGATGAATACTTCATGACCGGAAGCTTACTTGTGTAGCCACAAGTCATTATGGGCTCTGGCTTGGTTGATCTTTGTTGTGACTCTGGCTGGGCAGTGCTACGAGATGTAGTCGACGTTAGGATTGGATGGGCACTGACAGTAGTCAGGGAAGCACTCTGAAAGACCATGTTTCGTTCGTCCTATTCTCAAACAACCGGCAGTGCGAGGACTTACTAGGAGGGAACGAATCTTGTGGGTAAAGTACACAACACTCTGCAGAGTTAAGCCTAATCGATTAGCCGTGTCCCCGGTTACGGACAATTTGAGCCTCTGGACTTGGATCTATCTATAAACTCTCAACACTGGACTGATAATTAATTGTGGGCAACATATGATACTTCTGGGCATTTAGATAGCGGTTGGCGGAACCATGTCATGTTAGGTGACTCTATAGTGAAAACTCCTGATATTCCTTTGTTGTAGGAAAAGAAAATTAAATCAGCTTTTATCCAAAAACTCAGACACAGAGCCACAAAGCCTTATTGCATATAGAATAGTCTTTATCTTATGCTCTACTATGGTGATCTTGCCGGTACAATCAATGTACTGACCTACACGGCTGCAACGTCTGATGTTGCAGATAAGCTCTACGACAGGTAAGAGTACGATTCAGGGTTACGGTCTACACTCAACCTGCCGTTGGTGTTTATTGGGACTCCACTCCCGTTGACTGTTTCCGTTGAGATGTTTTAAGGTATATATCAATTTTACGTTATTTACATGTGATTACACTTTGATATATACATTGATGTACTGTGTGTGCCAGCATACTTATCCAGGGATGGCACAAAACACACAGAGGCTTGACTCTTTTTGAGTCGGGTCGCTACAGCACCCTAGGGCCACACCCCTAAGATAGATAGTGGGGTCACTGATGTGACAGACTCACCTCCACATGCAAGGCCACGACACGTCGCGTCATTGCCTGCTTTGGCTCCTTCCTGGCTCGCCCTCGCAGGGGGAGGGGCGTTCCTACCTCCCTCCCCCTTGCTCGGCCTCGCGCTAACGCGACAATGCATGCTTGGTTGACAGGCACAATGCGGTTTTTTTGTTTCCACCCCCCACGCACGCACCCTAGAGCCACACCCCTAAGATAGATAGTGGGGTCACTGATGTGACGGACTCGCCTCCGCATGCGACGCCACGACACGCTGCGTCGTCGCCTGCTCCGGTTCGTTCCTGGCTAGGCCTGGCAGGGGGGAGGGGGAGGGTCCCCCCTGCTCGGCCTCTCACTAATGCGGCAGTGCATGCTTGGTTGACAAGCACGGTGTGGTTTTTCTATATCCACGCCCCCCCACGCACGCACCCTAGAGCCACACCCCTAAGATAGATAGTGGGGTCACTGATGTGACGGACTATCCTCTGCATGTGACGCCGCAGCATGCCGCGTCGTCGCCTGCTTCGGCTCGTTTCTAGCTCGACCCGTAAGGGGAGGGGATGGGGTCCCAACCCCTCCCCCTGCTCGGCCTCGCGCTAACGCGACAGTGCGTGCTTGGTTGACAGGCGCAATGCTTCTATCAATGATTAAAATATTTAAATCCAAAAAATTAAGCAAATTAAAATAAGAATTTCAAATTGTAAAGACACAGAAGTTCGGGTTATCGGAAAAACCTCAGATGAACATGTGAAAAAAAGCAATTTATACTAGAGCAAAATCTAGTAAGTTCAGGTTGCATACCTACTAAAGTTCTACTACTGTTAGAAGTATGAAAGCATGTTAGAAAAATTAAAAAGTATGCATTCATAGTTGGCCCAATCCCATGGTTACTCGCGGGACAAAGTCAAAAAATCAAATTCAACAATGGAAATTACAAAAAGGAAAATCATACAAAGAAACATAGAGCACCATGCTGCATCACCATGCTACGTGGAAAACAAGAAGTTCAACCATGAATAACGAAGAAGTCCAGCTTCTAGTACAGACCGTGTATGATCCAAAAACTATCCCCAAACGAATTCGTACGAATCTTAAAATCCTGTACGTCTTCCTCAAACATGTTCACCAAAATTTTGAAATGCTTTGCCAAACCCCTTGCCACAACAACAACGACAAAGACTCAACCTATTCAAACAAAAAAACGTGCAACCGTCGCGAACGGAGCAACATCCAATCACCCAAATTCAAAGTGTATGAACCCTCCCGACTGAAGTTGACGACGTAGGAATGCTTCAATTTCACTAACATACACAAATCCACCGGCAATCTTCACAGAAAAATGACAAATCGACAGAGGATGAAATGATTCCCGCGGACAAGGAACATAGCCCGTAATCAAATCCGTCAGAAATAACAACAAATATTCGATGAAACTCATACCTAAACCCAATTCCCATTTTTTAGAGGTTCTAGAATATCCACTAGATGCATAAACTTGTAACAGACACAAGTTAATAACGTCTTGAGAGCACATCCGCCAACGTGCAACATTCAAAAAACAAAAGACCATTTAGATGCTACAAAAGGTATCAATATTACACTTACATCACAAAGAACACGACACACCAGAAAAATTTGTGCAAGAAACCACGGTTGCGAAAAATAGCTGGAAGGTCGGGTTCTAACAGAGGGAGGTTCAGGTCAAACGAACCGGGAAGTTCAACCAAGGATCCCGTGATCAGAATAGTGTATATGTGTGTGTCTATATATATATATATATGTGTGTGTGTGTGTGTGTGTGTGTAATATTGTTTACGTATATGTATATATAAAATTGTGAATATTGTTTACGTACTTCAAGTTGTTCTAAAAGCCTGTCGTGCTCATAGGCGTCTGGCGAATGAACTCGTAAACGTAGTACCACATAAATTATTTCCTTGTCCCTGCCTCGAGCACTTTACGAGAATAGAGTTCAGTCAAAATAATAATCAAGTATGATACTGAAACTAGAATCAAAGAGATGTGCGGACGTATCTAGTACTACATATAGTTATTTGTTGAAATCACAGCTCCTCTTTCCATTCACCCCTAGACTTCTTGGTGAACATTTTTCAAACCCTGTCCGGCAAAGAAAATGAATAAAGGGGTTATTAATTACTTTATATCAGGAAATGAACAAAAGTTAGCGATATCGTGCAATAATGATTGCCATTACCTATGGAGCATTTCCTTTAGGGATGTCCACATCTTAGGGTCTTTACGTAGCGAGTCCATGACAAGTACTCTTCCTGTATCAACCCGAATGACTAGCAGAATAAAATGGAAGCTACGCACGCACAACTCATCAATTACACTTAATATCGAGTAAGCGAAACATAATGTGTACAAGACAGTAGAACACTCACTTGAAGTTATAAGAAAATAGAATTTCCTTTTTGGTTTGTTGTTAATTAACGCCCTTAGCAAGATCTTCTCTGCATCATTGGCGTACTTTTCCACCGTAACTTCATGAACTAGTCGCCAACCCGTGCATCCACACAGGCAATATTTTTTGAAAGTGTTATCTTCATAACAAAAATGGTTAGAATAAAATCTCAGAAACCAAATTTAAAGTTACATTGTATTTTACATTAATAATTGGTTTTAGTACAAATTATGGAATATGTAAAGAGCAGGACATTATATATGCTTGGAGGAGGCACTCGAATCTAAAGTTACTTGTGGGAGGCGCTCGAATCTAAATTTGGGGCCACCGATGCTGGGAGCGAGATGTATGTTATGAAGCAGTTCCATGATTACAAAATGGTTGACAACCGTTCTGTGTTGGAACAAGCTCATGAGATAATATGCATTGCTAAGGAACTAGAGGTTCTTAAGTGCAATTTACCGAGCAAGTTTGTCGCGGGATGTATCATTGCTAAGCTCCCTAATTCCTGGAGGAACTTTGTTACCACTCTGAAACATCAGAGGCGTGAATTCTCAGTAGAGGATATCATCGGCCATCTGAGTGTTGAGCAGAACTCGAGAGCAAAGGACTCGCATGGAAAAGCGGTTGAAGGTCCTTCGGTTGCCAATATGGTACAACGAAAGAACTTCAATCCCCACAAGCCCAAGGGAAAGAATTCTGTCCAACAGAATACCGACTTCAAGAACAAGGGAAAGAAGACCTTCAAGAAGAATAAGAAGGATGATGGCTGCTTCAATTGTGGTTCAGAGGAACATTGGGCCAACAAGTGCCCAAACAGATACAAGAAGCCAGCGCAGGACAATAAGTCTGCCAATATGATTGTGGGCAACAATGAAAGTGGTGCATCTGGGTACGGTAATTTATTTACTGTATTTTCAGTTTGTCAGTCCCCCGAATGGTGGGTGGACACAGGTGCAAATATTCATGTGTGTGCTGACATCTCATTGTTCTCTTCTTATCAGGTCAGAGGCCGAGGGTCCGTATTGATGGGGAATGGCGCGAGTGCTTCTGTTCTTGGTGTTGGCACGGTCGATCTGAAGTTTACTTCGGGAAGGATCGTGCAGCTGAAGAACGTGCAGCATGTCCCCGCCATCAAGAAGAACCTTGTTAGTGGCTCCCTTCTATGTAGAGAAGGGTTTAAGTTGGTTTTCGAGTCTAATAAAGTAGTTGTTACGAAATATGGACTTTTCGTTGGAAAAGGTTATGAATGCGGAGGTCTGTTCCGCCTTTCCCTTGCAGATTTTTGTAATAAAGTCGTGAACAATATTCATTCGAATGTTAATGAATCTGAAGTTTGGCATTCACGTCTTTGTCACATTAGTTTCGGTGTTATGACGCGGCTAGCAAAACTAAACTTAATCCCGAGTTTCACTTTAGCCAAAGGTTCTAAGTGCCATTCGTGTGTGCAAGCAAAGAAACCTCGCAAGCCCCACAAGGCTGCTGAGGAGAGACACCTGGCACCACTAGAACTCATACATATAGATCTCTATGAGATGAATGGTGTGTTGACTAAAGGTGGAAAGAAATGGCTCTACACTACTTTAAAATCTATAAGGCAGAAGTTGAAAATCAACTTGAAAAGAAAATTAAACGAGTTCTGTCTGATCGTGGTGGAGAGTACTTCTCAAATGAGTTTGATTCTTTTTGTGCGGAACATGGCATTATTCATGAGAGGACACCTCCCTATTCGCCCCAGTCAAACGAGGTTGTCGAGCGGAAAAACCGTACTCTAACTGATTTGGTTAACGCCATGTTAGATACATCAGGTTTATCCAAGGCATGGTGGGGGGAGGCTATATTGACTTCGTGTCATGTCCTGAATAAAGTTCCGACAAAAGATAATGAGGTCACTCCCTATGAGCAATGGTCAAAGAGGAGGACGACCCTCTCCTACTTACGTACTTGGGGCTGTTTGGCGAAAGTCAACGTGCCGATCCCCAAAAAGCGTAAGCTTGGACCAAAGACCGTGGACTGCGTTAATTTGGGCTACGCTAAGAATAGCGTTGGCTATAGATTTCTAGTAGTGAAATCGGAGGTACCTAACGTGAAGGTCGGTACAATTATGGAGTCTAAGGATGCTACATTCTTTGAGGATATATTCCCCATGAGAGATATGCAAAGCACTTCTAGACAGGAATCAGAGGAGACTCCTGAGCTAGCCATTCCTATGGAATATTATGAACAAACACATGATGAAAATACTGAGGAGGATGACGAGGAAACCCTTGGTAGGGGCAAGAGACAAAGGACTGTAAAGACATTTGGTGATGACTTCCTTGTATACCTCGTGGACGATAACCCCAATTCTATTTCAGAAGCCTATGCATCTCCTAATGCTGACTACTTGAAAGAAGCGGTCCGTAGTGAGATGGATTCCATCATGGCTAACGGAACATGGGAGTTAACTGAGCGTCCCTATGGGTTTAAACCATTGGGATGTAAGTGGGTGTTCAAAACAAAGCTTAGGCCCGATGGTACAATAGAAAAGTATAAGGCTAGGCTTGTGGCCAAGGGCTATGCCCAGAAAGAAGAAGAAGATTATTTCGATACCTATTCACCTGTGGCCAGACTGACTACCATTCGAGTACTACTCTCGTTGGCAGCCTCACATGGTCTTCTCGTCCATCAAATGGACGTCAAGACGGCTTTCCTTAATGGAGAGCTAGAGGAGGAAATTTATATGCAACAGCCAGATGGCTTTGTGATAGATGGCCAGGAAGGAAAGGTGTGTAAGTTGCTGAAATCTTTATATGGCCTGAGACAAGCACCTAAGCAATGGCATGAGAAGTTTAATACAACTCTGACATCTGTTGGCTTCGTTGTTAATGAAGCTGACAAATGTGTATACTATCGCCATGGTGGGGGCGAAGGAGTCATACTGTGCTTGTATGTTGATGACATACTGATATTCGGAACCAATCTCAAAGTGATTAAGGAGGTTAAGTCATTCCTGTCTCAGAACTTTGAGATGAAGGACCTTGGAGTGGCTGATGTTATCTTGAACATCAAGCTATTGAGAGATGATAAGGGTGGGATTACACTTCTACAATCCCATTATGTTGAGAAGATTTTGAGTCGTTTTGGATATTCGGACTGCAAAGTTTCTCAAACACCATATGATCCTAGTGTGCTGATTCGAAAGATCAAAGGCACAGCTAAAGATCAATTGAGATACTCTCAAATCATTGGTTCACTGATGTATCTAGCTAGCGCAACGAGGCCTGACATCGCGTTTGTTGTGAGCAAACTAAGCCGGTTTGTTGCCAATCCGGGTGATGTTCATTGGCGTGCTGTTGAGAGAGTTATGCGCTATTTGAAAGGTACTATGAATCACGGACTTCACTATAACGGATACCCGTCGGTACTTGAAGGGTATAGTGATGCAAATTGGATCTCTGATGCTGATGAGATGAAGGCCACTACTAGGTATATGTTTACCCTTGGAGGTGGTGCTGTTTCCTGGAAGTCTTGCAAGCAAACGATCTTAACGAGATCGACAATGGAAGCAGAATTAACAGCATTAGACACCTCTGGTGTCGAAGCAGAATTTCTTCGGGATCTTTTGATGGACTTGCCAGTGGTTGAAAAACCGGTTCCGGCTATCCTTATGAACTGCGATAACCAGACAGTCATTGTCAAAGTGAAGAGTACAAAGGACAACATGAAGTCCAACAAACATATAAGAATGAGATTGAAATTTGTCAGACGTTTAAGAAACTCCGGAGTGATAGCGTTGGATTACATCCAAACGGCTAAGAATCTGGCAGACCCCTTTACTAAAGGGCTATCACGTGTTGTGATAGATAATGCATCATGGGAGATGGGTATGAGACCCACATGAGTTGCCATGGTAGTAACCCAACCTATGTGATTGGAGATCCCGTGAAGTAGGACCTGGGAAAACAAGCCAATGGTGAACTGAGGAGAGTAACCTTACTAACCCACTCCGTTGGAGATGCAATACTCTTGGTTACTGTATGGTAGGATGACTATCGTCTTAATGTGTTCTTAAGCTTATGTGTAAGCAAGATGCTGTCCTACAGAGCGATCTTTGGAGGAACACACCTATGTGAGCCCGACTGCTGGTCACGATCTATGAGATTGGGGTGATCTCTAGTAAGCTCACGAATAGGCCAGGAGTGTGACTAATATGCTCCACCCGAGGGGTCAGCCTTCGGCAGCCTAGTACTACTAGGACTTGTGGTGAAACCTCTTGACGCCAAACTGACAATTCAAGGCATAGTCCATTGTTCAGTTGTGAAGGGGTATAACTACTTGTTCTAGGTGAAGCTCAACCTCAACAGGTCTTCACTGAAATACTGGTATATCAAAACAATAATTGGAACAGAGGACTAAATGGGCCCTTGAGATCTGGTGGGGGATTGTTGAAATCTGAGAATGGGCTTTAGGCCCATAATACAATTTCAGAAATCTCTAAGGGCCCATGTAGGTGGCATGACAAGTGGAGTGGGAAGTTTAGTCCCACCTTGCTAGTGGAGAAGGAGTTGCACCTCTTTATAAGGGTCCTTCTTCCACATGCTATTGGAGCATGAGAAGAGAAGAGGCCCTCGCGCACTCCTCCTCCGCCGCCCGCCTCGCCACGCCACGCCACGCCTCTCCACGACGCGCCGCGGGTTGCGGGAATGAGCCGAGCCGAGCTCATACCTACGCGCCACGGAAAACAGATCACATCTGCCTCCACGCGCTCCGCCCACGTCGTTCCTTCCGTCCCGTTCACCGCGTACACGGTCGACGGGAGAGCAGGCCTCCGAAACCACGCCTCTCCGGGTCCTGTACGGGGAGAGGGGCAATTAGGTTTTTGGGGAGCGACTGCTCGCTTCTGTTCGTCTACGTCCGTGTCGCCTCCATCGTCTTCACCATGTCGTCCCCAAACGCCGCCGACCGCGCTGCTGCCGAGAAGACCGAAGCTGACAAGAAGGCGGCCGAGGACGCTGCCGCCGACAACTCTGCTGCTACGGCCAACTGGCCTATTGGAGGGTATGACACGTTTATCCCGCTCCTGTTTATGTTAATTATAGCACTGCTAGCGTTATGCGTAGATTCATCTACTGTTAGCGTAGTACGTGCTTGCATAATTGAATATCAGTATGTTTGCGCTTATGTCAATGCCATGCTAGTTATTATTTCATGGATTAATCTAATCGGAAAATTGTCTATATTCTCAACAAAGAATGTATATAATAATCTGTTTCCACCTTTGCAGAATATATTCAAAATAACTTAGCACATGTAGACAGGAGTTGAATGAAGATAAATCAAGCTAGAATTTCCAGCAATATATTGCGGACTGGCCCAACATAACAGAATGTCGTGGAACAAATTACAGCTCCGATAAAGAAAATTGATAAAATAAACAACATTCGTTAATGCAGACTTACGCAGTACACACTCAGACATGTCTATAGAAATGAACCAATTTGTACTATTACCCTGTATAATTTATTTAGGCAGGATAGCAATAAAAATTCACCAAGAATAAGACTTAGTATTAATTAAGCTAAAAAGTAGCAGGTCGACTCAGTTACTGTCGTCGAGTCAGTATCAACACTTTGCATGTTAAAAAGGCAAGCCAGTCTTCAAATAACCAAACAATATATTGTCTATCATAAACTTCTAGAATTATAAATGGAGCACCACCCACGTAAAAAAATGCTAATTAAGATGCTTCTTTTTTAAACTAATACTCTGTATAATATAAGTTGCAGCTCTCCGGTGCTCCTACAAAGAGATTTAAAGACGATTTAGGACATGTGAAAATGGATTATTTATGTAGCCTATGGGAAAATCATATCCACGTCAGAGCTGTACCAAGAGGCCATAGACGTACACCAAGATATCTGAGATAATATGAGAACTTGTACTGTTTTTGCTCCTTACGATGAGAAGAGAAATATAAGAAACTATGTGCCACTTGAATGTTTGAAAACATGGAGTGATGACACATAATTCTAGCATATCCATAGCATGATAATGAGTATGAAATTCGTTAACCTAGTATTAATAATCTGTAATCTTTTTATCTTAATGATGCAGACCAAATCTATAGGTAGTGAGCAGAGCCGTTCCGATGACTGTATGCAAGCCTCTCTTTTTTTTATCATGGAGGCACCAAATGTTCAGTATAGGATCCCGATTTACCTCCATACCCGAACCACACTGGTCTTATAGTGACGATGGCGTGATGAATCGAATAGGCCACCGGGGAGGCTGAGATGCTTAATGATGGAACCATAAGGTAGTTGCTCCATAATTGAATTCATGCATGACCATGGGTAACATCCAAATTGCACAAATCAGTGTGATTTTGGAGGCTTCTTCCCTTCCTAAAAATCTGGCAAACATGCATTTGTGTAGGCTTCTTTCTTGTCTGAAAATCTGAAAACATACACAAGTCTACTTCTAGAATAAGAATTTAAGACCTTTAAAAAATAAATTTGAACTTATTAGTCATCAGAATTTGCATGAGAAAATATATAATCACCATTGCCGATTCCTAACCTAGTCCACTGGGAATCTGAGCCTGCTCCATGTCCTGTTACGTGATGTACGGTGCTCCTACGGTCAGTGTGTACATGGCTGCATTCAACGATCAACAACTGGGCGACGTCGAAACTATGTGCTGTCATGGCGGGAGATGCAATTTTGTGCAGGACTATTGATGGTGTTAACCTGCTAGTGAATTGGCAAAATAATTAGATCGAGTATTCTGTAGATTGCTTCGTCTTAGTGAACATGAACAAAGGAAAAGAATGGGAGTTATAAATCGTTAGCTTGCCTATAATTGTTCGACACTTTTGCTTCGGTACAACCCCTAAATACATCAACGGTTGAGATTATCCCATACCCCTTCATAATAAAGAGTAAAATCATCTTTTTTAAAGTACGTCACCAGATCTCGTATAAGAATTCGCGACTGGGCCAGCCCATTAAGCCATGTCCGTCCTACAACATTCAATATAAGATGCGTAAAAATACTAAAAAATAACAACCAATGAGGACTCAACCTCAAAACCTCACACTAGAAAGCATGTGCTGCTACCCAATTCACCCATCCACTCACTGTGATAATTCCTAGACCGCACAATATAAGAACCCACGCAACACCGTTAATATATATGAAATAATTTAACAAAAACTTTGAAACATTTATTGAAAAAATGTGAACAATTTTGAAATGCGAATTTATTCAATATAAGAATGAATAGCAAACATTTTTTGAAATTCGATTTTTTTTAAACATGAGAAATTTCCAAACATCTTTCAAAACATGTTGTGGATTTATTTTTTTGGTTTTGGTTTGTTTAGTTTTCCATCTACTTTTTATTTTTCTCCCATTTACATTTCCTTTTATCTAGAAAAAATTGTGAAGTATTTTCCAATCACCAACATTTTTCTTTTCAAAAAATATTTTCTTAAATTCGTGAACTTTTCTCAATCCATAAAGTCTTCTCAACTTTTACAAACATTTTTCAAAGCCCGCTATTTTTTCCCAAATTCGTGAATATTCATGAATAAATTTAATAAATGTTTGTGTTTCAAAAACATGAATTTTTTTAAAGTATGTGGTTTGCAATTTGTGTACGACATAAATTGTTGCAAAAAAAAATTAAAATTTATACACAATTTGGAATCTAAAATTGTTGACAAATTTTAAGGAATTGTTTGGATATAAGAAAATATTCATGTTGATTGATAATGATGGAAATTGCAAATAACATAGGCATTTAAATTAGGAAAAAATTGCGAACAAACCTGTTGTTGGATGGTTAGAGGGACAGTGATGGTGCTCTTGTTATTCTGAAATTATTTCAGAATTTTCGACGATGCACATTTAGTGGGAGGAGACGTTTCCGTTGACGACGAGGCGCCTATGGTGACTTTATAAATCTCAAGATGATATACCAATTCAGTCTTTTACATGAGCTTAGAAGGATAGGATGTGCGTGTGTGCGTTTATCGGAATGAGTGTATGCACGTATATATGAACACTTGCGGCTGTATTATGTTCAAGAAATAGAAAAAATATGCACCAACGAAAGTTGGCATACATGTTAGTCATGGTGATGCCAACGTGTGGAAATATTGGGCCCGTTTGGTGGAGGTGAGAAAAAAATGGTTTGAGACTTGCCGTGTCGGCCTACCCGAACCGTTTTGGTTGTTCATGGTGTCTTTGCTACCATGCATGAAATGACACCAATTTTTGCCACTGTGTGGGCATACACAATGTAGCCCCACACGTAAAATTTAAACCGATTCGGACATCAAACACATGTTATGTCACGTGCGGGCAGTATTTTAAGGATTTTTCACTCGGAAAACCCTAAAAAATGCATATATTCTCAGAAAGCAACGAAACTTGGCATGCATGCCTTCCATGGTGATGCGAGTGTGTGGATTTTGTTTGGCTCCATTTGGTTATTGTGAAGAAAATGGTTCGAGACTTACACTACTTGCCGACCCGAACGGTACAGTTAAACATGGTGTAGGTCCTGCCGTGCACGAAATGACACCAAACTTTGCTAGCGTGTGGGCATGGGAAGCCTTCCATGCAAAATTTGAAAAAATTCAAACACCAAACACACATTACGTCACATGCGACAATATTCCTAGAATTTTTTACTCGAAAAACCCTAGAAGATGCTTATAATCTCAGAAGGTAATGAAACTTTGCATCCATGACTTCCATGGTGATGCCAGTGTGTGGAAAAAGTTGGCTCCACTTAGTTAATGTAAAAAATGGTTCCAGACTTACACTACCGACAAGACCCGGACGATCTCAGTTGAACATGGTGTAGGTCCTGTCATGCATGGAATGATACAAAAATTTACCGGCGTGTGGGCATTCCCATGGAAGGCCTCCATGCAAAATTTTAAAGAATTCAGACACTAGACGACCGTTGCGTCATGTGCAGGTAGTATTTTAGTGGTTTTCACTCAAAAAACCCAAAAATGCATAGTATCAGAAAAGCAACAAAACTTCACATACATGCCCCCCATGGTGATGCCAATGTTTGATATTTTTTGGCTCAATTTGGTTTATGTGAAAATGAAACTGGTTCGAGACTAACCCTACCAGCTGTCCTGAATGATCATGGTTGATATATTCTCCCTCTTTTCGCATGTGACAATGGTCCGGCTCAGCCGGACAGCCTTATGTGCGTCGCGCCTTCTATATGACTCTACTCCCCGAACACCGAACCATATTTTTCGCCCATAGGAGTCAAACAGTTGCGGCCTTGCTAAAGCGAAGTGGGCGACCGACATGACACGGTTCAGCCTTCTTTGAGCGAGCAACCGGTTTTGGGAACCTTTTAGAAGGTTCAGTAAGCTTTTTTTATAGTTTTGTTTTCAATTTATTCATGTTTTTATTTTTTGTTTCTCTTTCTACTCAATTCTTTCATTTCTTGTTCATTTTTACCTTATTTTGTTTCCTTTTTGTTTTCCATAAATTTAAAATTTTCAAAAAAAAATTCAGCAGTTCCAAACAAATTTTGAATTGCAAATTTTGCTCACATCTTCCAAATTTTTTCATGTTTTCCAAATTTACTCATGTTTTAAAGAAAGGTCGGAATTCCAAATTCTAAGAGAAGTTCAAAATTTTCATTTCCTAAAAAATGTTCATGTTAAAAATAGTTGAGTGTATTGAAGAAAAATGTTCACCACACATTGAAAAAAATGTTCATTGTGTATATAAATGTTAATCATGTACAGATATTTTGTTTAGCGTGCATTCATGAAAAGTTCAACATATATTTCAAAAATATATTCGATGTGAAATTTATTCACGTTTTTAAAAATCTATTTTTCACAATTTTGGAATTTGTTCATATTTTTGGAAAAAATTAATTTAATAAAACAATATTAAATATTTGATTACGGTGTCGAAGCATTGTTCACATTTAAAAAAAATGTTCACATTTGTTAACAACAAATTTTGGAAAAGGAAAAAATAAACCCGGATCTGTGTTAATTAGTAATTTTGAATTTAATGCTGGCAAAAAATGAAAAGAAAATGAAAAATAAAGAGAATGAGAAAAAGAAAAATACAAAGCAGTCATAAAATCGGCCAGAATAAAAGCAAGGCGTTGCCTTTTTTGTCACATCGGTACTTGTTGTACAACAGAGGGGTTTCGATCAGGGCGAAAGGGATCGCATGAACCAACATTTTGTCTCGGATCGGTCAAATGTTCAATTTTTTCCCACATTAGGATCACCGTCACAAGCATTCCTGTCAATTTTCAACAATTTCTGACATTATATATATTTTCTATGATTTTCCAGAAGAAAATATCCTAAAATAGTGTCCGGACATGACGCAACATGCGTTCGGTGTCTGAATTCATTCGATTTTTGCATGGAGTGGTCCAAAGGGTATGCCCACTAGCTAGCAAAAGTTGGGTAGATTTTATGAATGCATATCGGTACTTGCTGTACAACGGAGGGGTTTCGGTGAGGGCGGAAGGGATCTCATGAACGAACGTTTTGTCTCGGATCGGTCAAATGTGCTCAATTTTTTCACACGTTAGGATCACCATCACAAGCGGTCTTGTCAATTTTCAACGATTTATGACATTATATACATTTTCTATGATTTTCCAGAAGGAAATATCCTAAAATAGTGTCTGTACGTGACGCAACATGTGTTCTGTGTCCAAATTCGTTTGAATCTTTCGTGTGGGTCTATGTTGGGCAAGCACAAATGATGGCAAAATTTGGTGTAAATCTAAAGATGACCAAAATATTACCATCTTCACCCGAGGCCGTTTGGCTAGGAGGAAAGGGTACGTCTCGATGGATTCTTATTTTTTGACATCCTTCAAATGGACCCATATTTTTCTACAGTCTAATATCATCATGAGAAGCATCCATGCCAATTTTTAATGATTTCTGACATTATATGCATTTCAAGTTTCAATGTACTATTCTTTAAAATAAATTCACAATTTCAGGAAATGGAAAAGAAAAATGTTCACGAATTAGGGCATTTCAAGTTCATCAATCCGAAAAAGCTCATAAATTTGATGTAGTTAACATATTTTTTAAAAATTAATTTATTTTAAAAAAATTCATGTATTTGGAAAAAAAATCTGAAATTTAGAAAAGTCCATCGATTTGAATAAAAGTCCATGAATTTGAAACAACATTACGTCTCTGGAAAAAGTTTGCAAATTTAAGTAAATGTCCATGTATATTAATAATCTTCATGATTTTGAAAAAGTTCATAATTTTAGAAGAAATCACGAATTTAAGCAAAGGAAAAAGAAAAAACGAAAAAACTAACATAACCCAAAAAACCTGACAGAGAGCCGCACTACAAAAAGTAAAAAGAAACCAAGTAACTATATAATCTTGCTTTCCGAGTTGGTACGATGGTGGGCCGTGTTTCTGTAGGTTGAGAGTTCGAAGCCCCCTTGTGCACCTATTATTTCGATTTTAAAAAGGACAGAAAAAAGCCTAATGAGCCAAGCACTGTACAGAGTGGTGTGTATGTACGGTATATAGTCAATTGTAAGGGGTGGTGTATCGAAGCAGGACTCCATTGTTCGATGGGGTTTTACAGGGAAAAATATGACTACACCAACACCGGCTGTGTTGTCCGATGACCCGGATCCGCACTCGTGTCGTCGTTTTCTCACAACAGATGCCATGACTAGTCTTATCGAAGGTGGTTGGGGCCGAGGATGCTGACGGGCTCCGGGTGGCGGGGTTAGGCACAAGCGGTGACGATTCGCGATGTACCCAGGTTCAAGGCCCTCCGTGGGAGGTAATACCTCTAGTCCTGCTTGGTCTAGTTGATAGATGGGTATGGTTACAAGGTTGCTCCTGGAGCTGTTGTCTAGAGGTGGAAGAGGGAGTAGCCGACTCGCCTTCCTTCGCTGCGTGTGTGCGTGAATCCGTCGTCGGTTTTATAGGCCAACCCGCCGGCTTACAATATCCTTAAGGTACAGAGAAGGGGAACCCTTACAATATCCTTAAGGTACAGAGAAGGGGGACCCAGCTGGTAGCCTCTCCGGCCGGCCAGGGGGTCCCGCCACTTGAGCTGTCTCGTCGCCCGTAGGGTCCATCGGCTGCACGGCCCCATCGCCCGCCGAGGCCCGCCAGCTGGCTCCAAGATTGGCCTGCGCCCACCTGCTACGACACAGGCCGCCCGGGCGTCGTCGTCTTGCGCCAGTCGACCGAAGTCTCCGGTACGGTCGGTTGCACTTAGCCACGCTCGGGCAAGGAATCGAGTCGGCGGAGACGTGCCGACACTGTTGCCCCGCCCAGTCACGGTCGGCCAAGGTCAGCGACACGACCGGCTGAACTATAGCCATGTGCACCCGCTCGTCAGCGTCGTCACTGTGGCTACATTGGGGCCCGTCGTGGGGGTCTCGTCTTGTCACCGTACCCGCGTGGAGATGGATGGGACGGGAACTTGTCCATACAAGGGTCGACGTAGGAGCCGGTCCAATGGCAGCCGGCCGCGTCCAGCCGTCTGGGGTCGAGCTGGCTCCTTGGACAGCCGGCCTCGAGTCAGCCGGTAACGCACCAGCCAGCCGGGAAGCAGCCGACCATGTGTTTTTTCTTGAAGCAGGGAGAGAACCCCGTTGCTTTGGCCTACCCAGGGGAATAACCCCGTCAGTAGTCCTCGAAGCCGGTGGGGGCCCGCGTACGCCAGACGAAGGGGAGCCGATGGCTTCCCCCATGCGGTGTCCGCCTCTGGCATGAAGCTCAACAGCCAACCGGGTCGGCGGCCGCTCCCGACGCCTCGGGTTCCGACGTGTCGCTCCGGGACCCGGGCCGGCCCATAGTGTGCCACACGGTGAGTAATGATGCCGTGAGGCCCGCGCACGCGGGCAGACGTGACATCGCCTTGGGCCTAGCCCGTGAGGCTACGGGTGTAGCCCATTAGGCCTCGGGGCTCAGCCCAGGATCTTCTGGGCCCTGAAGCGGCGGTTGTAGCCCAGGATGCCCACGCACGCGAGGAATTTCCGGGGGAGTGGGCGAAGTTAATCCCCACCTCCCCTGGTCGTGGCCTCCTTGTTTTAAAGGGGGGAGAAGGCGAGGGGCGGAGGTAATCGCGTCCCATTTGCCCCCTCGGTTTCCCTCTTCTTCGTCTTCTCAGCTCCGCCTCGCGTTGCCGCTCTTTTTGCGTGAAACTCCGCTCGCTCTCCCACTCGCGCAACCCCAACAACGCGATGGCCGAAGGTCGCTCGGGGAATAGGCTGGCTCCGTCATCACAGAGGCCACCATCGCAGAGCTCTGTCGTGCACACATGTTGCCGTCGGAGGAGCGCGTGTGATCTCTCGCGCACCAGGCGACGGAATGGTGCCCGAGCCACAGGCGGGGGAGTTCGTCGTCTTCTCTTGCCACTTCTCTCGTGGCTTCAGGCTGCCGGTGAGCCTCTTCTTTCGCCTGATGATGGATACATTCGACATCCAGCCGCACCACCTCGGCCCCAATGCCATCTTTTACATTGCAGGCTTCGTGACAATGTGCGAGTGTTATTTGGGGATGCTCCCCTTCATGGATTTCTTCAAGGCATTGTTCTACCTCAAGGCGCTGAAAAGCACCGAGGAGCCGTACGCCTGCGGGGGCGCGACGGTGTGCTGCCGCGGTTCACGCTTCCCGCACTTCAGCCTCATCGAGTCCGTCAAGGGCTGCAACCGGACATTCTTCTACGTGAAGAACGCCGAACCGCTGCGGGATTACATCCGGATGCCAGCGTACATCAAAGGCCCGTCCTCCGGGGTGAACTGGTCTGGGACCGCTCCGCGTGGAACCGCACTTGAAGAGCTCGGCCGGCTCGTGGAGATGAGGAGCGGGGTAGGGCAAGTTGCCGTCGATTTGGTGGCCGCCTTCATCGCACGCCGGGTGCTGCCTCTCGAGCTGAGGTCGCACCGGATCTGCGACATGTCCGGCCGTCAGGACCTTTGCCAGCTGACGACCATTGAACTGATGCCGACGCAGGTGGCGAAGCGAGTGAACGCCATCATGACCTTCCGACTGGCGCCAGTGATGTGGACCTTCGGCAAGGATCCGTATGACCGGCACCATCGGGCACCCCTGGTACGTTCCATCGAGGCGCCCTTTCTTTTCCGAATCCTTCTAGTCGGCTCCCGACCTTATTTTCTGTGCTGACCGCAGTTGTTCGTGCGACAGAACACGTCGGACGGCCCGCATCCCTAGATCTTTGAGGCGGAGCACGCCGGTCCGACTCTGAGGAATACGAGAAGGGTGGCGCGCCCGAAGAAGGGGTCAACTCCTCAAGGGTGGCCTAGGTGGCGACCGACCCAAGAGCCGAAGGGCCCAACGTAGCCGGTGAGTTTCCCCTTGGCCCCACGATTAGGGATTGGACTGATGATGACGATGACAATGACGATGTTCGGATCCTAAACGTGCCTCCCCCCACAGTTCGGTTGGGCCCACACTGGCGGAGCGAGGAACAGCTGGCGTGTGCCCCGACGGCCGGGACCTCCAGCTGGGGGAAAATGCCGGCTTAGGAGGAGTCGGCGGCCCAGCCGTCGGCTCGCAAGCGGGTGAAGGCGGCCGCGTTGAAGCCGCCGGCGCGCGCCAGGCAGGCTCTGCCCGTCATCACCGAGTAAGTGTTCCATTTCTTGCATGGCTTTCTCCCCGGGTCGTGTGCCGACAGTTGTTTGAGTCCTTTCTTCCCAGGGACCCGACAGCAGACCAGGCGGAGGTTGTCAGCCCACTGGCCCGCGAGCACGCGGCCACGTAGCGCGAGGAGAAGAGGAGGCTCGCGGACCTGCAGGCCTCAAAGTCCGGAGTTCAGGGCGGCCCCTCACGCTCCGGGACCTCGAGTGGCGGGAGGCAGAGGTGGTCCGCGGACCCCGTGCGATCCTCAGACTCGATGGCGGAGTCGACTCGCATGTGGAGGCCCCTGTCGAGCGAGCCACGAGGGGCGGCCATGGAGACGGACGCGCCTCCGTCCACGGAGGATACGGACCGTTCCGGGGCGGCTTTTACAGAGCCGACACACGAGGAGACCCGTGTGAAGGTGTCGGATGCGACAACGCCTGCTGCCGAGCTGGCCCGAGTCGACGTGCGGGAGGCCCCGGCGGCTCCGGAGGTGGCACCAGAAGCAGCACCGGAGGTGCCGGTCGTAGAGACGGAGACACTTGCCGCAACGATCGTCGTGCCGTGCCGGTCGGGCGTGGGGGGAGGCAACATCGGCGTCGAACGAGGGACAGTCGGGAGCCGATTCCCGTGCCCTCGCCATTTCAATACTCCCCCAGCGACAGGTGTCATGACGAATGCCGGGCGGGCGACGAGGAGAGCCGGTCCCGGAGGTCCATGCTGGACGTGATCTGGGACTGGGAGGCGCTGGCGCGCGTCCCAGCTATCCCGCCTTCGCCGACAGGTGGCCCGGTCCCGGCGTTTTGGGAGTTGGGCACCGTCCTGGCGCGGTGCCGCGAGGATCTGGCCTGGTTCATGATGGCACCTTATAGCGCGCGGAGGTAGGCCTCGCTTGACTTCGGTAAATTTTATAGTGGGAGCGCGCGAGCGCACCCATCAGGTGTAGCCCCCAAGATGAGGGCTGGCTGACCAGCTGTGGGGCAGTTGGGCCGGATCTCTTCATGCATAATCTGACTTCGGCCTCCTGTGGCACGCGGGGAACGCCCAACGGCGGGAGCTGTTCGACAAGGCGGTCGCTATCCACAACCGTGACAAGCATGGCTTCTACTGGTTGGAGGAGGAGCTGATGAAGGTCCGAGGTATGCTTGGTTTGGTGGGGGCATGTAGTCCTCGGGAGTTGGGCTGGCTGCTTGGCAGCCGGCCGGGTTTGAAATGTTCTCATCGACGCCGGTTTCGCTTTGCAAGGGAGCTGACCACCCTCTGGGGGGGAGAAGGCCGAGGCGGTCTCCGAGTGGGACCGGCTGGTGTAGAGCGTCCAGGCGATCACCCTAGAAAGGGACTGGCTGGGCGCCCTGCTGGTGGACGGGCAGTCGGCCCAAGACCGCCCATGGGCCGACGTGGCGCAAGAGGTGGTGGCTAGGGAGAAGGCCGCCAAGGAGGTGGCTGACACCGCCCAATGGACCGCCGGCCTCCAAAGCGAGGTGACCCGCCTCGAGAAGATGCTCGAGAAGCGCAAGGCTTCCCTTGTCGAGGCAGAGGCGGCGTTAGTGTCGGAGCGGGACTCATCGCTCCACTTCGCCATCGAGCTGGACGACTCCTTCCAACGTAAGTCTTGGATTTTTCTCTTTCAGCCGGGTGTGTTCTTCTTGGCTTTGAGTTGCGCCTTCTTCTGATTCTCCCCTCTCTTTTACAGAACATTTCCCGGAAACCCAGCGCCGCGCTGAGCACGCCATTGAGGAACACCGGGAATATCTCTGGGGGCGCGGGCATAACATCGAGGAGGTTGCCAGTTGGGACATGGCGGAGCTATTGGGGAACGTTGCATGGGAAACAAAAAATTTCCTATGCACATGCAAGATCTATCCATGGTGATGAGCATCTACGAGAGGGAGAGTGGATCTACGTACCCTTGTAGATCTCTAAGCGGGAAGCGTTAAGAAATGCGGTTGGTCTAGTCGAACGTCTTCGCGATCCAAATCACCGAGCGTCCCGCGATCCAATCACGATCCGTCCTGATCAAGCACCGAACGGACGACACCTCCGCGTTCAGCACACGTATATCTTGATGACGATCTCCGCCTTCTTGATCCAACAAGAGGGGGTGGAGAGGTAGAACAGTTCTCCGGCAGTGTGACGGCGCTCCGACGATGGTGGTGGAGCTATTCCGTCAGGGCTTCGCATAAGCACTGCAAAAATCTGATCTAGAGGAGAAACTATGCACTGGAGGAATGGGTAGCACGTGGCTGAAAAAAAGTGCCAAAAACTCTAATACCTCTAGCATATATAAGAGGAAGAGAGGAGGAGGCTTGGCCCTCAAGGGACCAGATCTTGGTTCGGCCGAATCAAGGAGGAGAGGAGGAATCCTCCTCCAATCCTAGTAGGACTAGGATTCCTCCCTATTTTGCCTTTTTTCCACCTTTTCTCTTTGGATTTTATTTCCCTAGCCGCATGGGCCTCGTGTAGGACTTAGACCAGACCACTAAGGGCTGGTATTCACTCTCCCACAGCCCATGTAACCTCTTGCGTCGAAATACCCCTCCCAGTGGTCTCCCGGTACACTACCGGCACTCCCGGTACGCTACCGATGAGCCCGAAACTTTTCCGGTGACCAAAATAGGACTTACTATAAATCAATATTTACCTCCGGACCAGTCCGGAGCTCCTCGTGACATCCGGGATCTCATCCCGGACTCGAAACAAGCTTCGCTCACCACCATACATAAGTCTATACTACCGAAACGTCACCAAACATTAAGTGTGCAGACCCTGTGGGTTCGAGCACTATGTAGACATAACCGAGACATCTCTATGATCAATAACCAACAGCGGTACCTGGACCTCTATGTCAAGGATTCAGTTAATCCCATATGATGTTCCCTTTGTTCTTCGGTATGTTACTTGCCCAAGATTCGATCGTCGGTATCTCCATACCTAGTTCAACCTCATTATCGGAAAGTCTCTTTACTCGTTTCATAATACAAGATCCCGTGACTAAAACTTAGTCACATTGCTTGCAAGGCTTATTGTGATGTTGTATTACCGAGTGGGACCTGAGATACCTCTCCGTCAGACGGAGTAACAAATCCTAGTCTTGATTCATGCCAGCTCAACAGACACCCTTGGAGATACCTGTAGAGCACCTTTACAGTCAGCCAGTTACGTTGCGACGTTTGATACAAAGAAGGCACTCTTCCGGTGTCCATGAGTTGCATGATCTCATGGTCATAGGAACATATACTTGACATGTAGAAGACAATATCAATAAACTGACACGATCATATGCTACGTTTGTAGTTTGGGTCTTGTCCATCACATCATTATCCTAATGATGTGATCCCGTTATGAAATGACATCACATGTCAATGGCCAGGAAACCTTGACCATCTTTGATCAACGAGCTAGTTCACTAGAGGAATACTAGGGACAAAGTGTTGTCTATTCACACACACATGCAATGTGTTTCCAATTAATACAACTATAGCATGGATAATATACGATTACCATGAACAAGGAAATATAATAATAAAAACTTTATTTATTGCCTCTAGGGCATATTTACAATAGTCTCCCACTTGCACTAGAGTCAATAATCTAGTTCACATCACTATGTGATTCACAGTGTAATGAATCGAACACCAATGCAGTTCTGGTGTTGATCATGTTTAGCTCTTGGAAGAGGTTTAGTCAACGGGTTTGCAACATTCAGATCCGTGTGCACTTTGCAAATATTTATGTCCTTCTCCTCGATGTAATCGCGGATGGAGTTAAAGCGTTGCTTTATGTGTCTGGTCCTCTTCTAAAACCTTGGTTCCTTGGCCAAAGCAATGGGACCAGTGTTGTCACAGAACAGGTTCATTGGATTCAGTGCCCTGGGCACTACTCCAAGATCTGTCATGAACTGCTTCATCCAGACACCCTCCTTCACCGCCTTCGAGGCTGCGATGTACTCCGCTTCGCACGTCGAATCGGCTACCACGCTTTGCTTGGAACTGCACCAGCTTACCGCTCCCCCGTTGAGAATAAATATGTATCCGGTTTGTGACTTAGAGTCATCCAGATCAGTGTGAAAGCTTGCATCGACGTAACCCTTTATGACGAGCTCTTCATCACCTCCATAAACGATAAACATTTCCTTAGTCCTTTTTCAGGTACTTAAGGATATTCTTGACCGCCGTCCAGTGCTCCATTCCAGGATCACTTTGAAACCTTCCGATCATACTTATGGCAAGGCTGACATCGGGTCTTGTGCACAACACTGCATACATGACAGAGCCTATGGCTGAGGCATATGGGATGACACTCATCTTTTCTCTATCTTCTGCAGTCACTGGGCATTGAGTCTCACTCAACTTCACACCTTGTAACACAGGCAAGAACCCCTTCTTGGACTGATCCATTTTGAACTTCTTCAAAATTTTATCAAGGTATGTGCTCTATGAAAGTGCTATCAAGCGTTTCGATCTATCTCTATAAATCTTAATGCCTAATATGAAAGCAGCTTCTCCTAGGTCCTTCATTGAAAAACTCTTGTTCAAATATTCCTTCACGCTTTCCAGCATTTCTACATTGTTTCCAATCAGCAATATGTCATCCACATATAATATTAGAAACGCTATAGAGCTCCCACTCACTTTCTTGTAAATACAAGCTTCTCGATAAACTTGTATAAACGCAAACTCTTTGATCACCTCATCAAAGCGCTTATTCCAACTCCGAGATGCTTGCACCAACCCACAAATGGATCGCTAGAGTTTGCAAACTTTGTCAGCATTCTCTGGATGGATAAAACCTTTTGGTTGCATCCTATACAACTCTTCCTCAAGGAAACCGTTGAGGAATGCTGTTTTGACATCCATCTGCCAAATTTCATAGTCGAAATAAGAAGCTATTGCCAACATGATTCTGACAGACTTAAGTATCGCTACGGGTGAGAAGGTCTCATCGTAGTCAACTCCTTGAACTTGTGAAAAACCCTTTGCCACAAGTCGAGCTTTGTAGACGGTGACATTACCGTCCGTGTCTGTATTCTTCTTAAAGATCCATTTGTTCTGAATGGCCTTTCGCCCTTCAGGTAATACTTCCAAAGTCCATACTTTGTTTTCATAAATGGATCCCATCTCAGATTTCATGGTCTCTAACCATTTCTCGGAATCCGGGCCCATCATCGCTCCTCCATAGCTCGTAGGTTCATTGTTGTCCAACAACATGACCTCCAAAGCTTCATGATCATCATCATTAACTTCCTCTTCAACCGTCGTAGGTTCCACAGAAACATCTTTCTGTGCTGTGCTACTTTCTGGTTGAAGTAAATGTTCAATAACCTCATCAAGCTCTATTTTCCTCCAACTCAATTCTTTCGAGAGAAACTCTTTCTCAATAAATGTTCCGTTCTTAGTGATAAACACTTTGCCTTCGGATCTGAGATAGAAGGTATACCCGACTGTCTCTTTCGGGTATCCTATGAATACGCATTTCTCCGCTTTGGGTTCCAGCTTTTCAGGCCGAAGCTTTTTGACATAAGCATCACATCCCCAAACTTTAAGAAACGACAACTTTGGCCTCTTGCCAAACCACAGTTCATATGGCGTCGTCTCAACGGATATTGATGGTGCCCTATTTAATATGAATGCAGCCGTCTCTAATGCATAACCCCAAAACGATAGTGGCAAATCAAGAAGAGACATCATAGAACGCACCATATCAAATAAGGTTCGATTACGCCGTTCGGACACACCATTACACTGTCGTGTTCCGGCGGTGTCAACTGTGAAACAATTCCACACTGTCTTAAGTGACTGTGATACGTCTCTAACGTATCTTTAATTTTTGATTGTTCCATGCTATTATATTATCAACTTTGGATGTTTTATATGCATGAATATGCTATTTTATATTATTTTTGGGACTAACTTATTAACTCAGTGCTCAGTGCCAGTTCCAGTTTTTTCGGTGTTTTTGACCTTTTTCAGATAGGAATATCAAACGGAGTCCCAACGGAATAAAACTTTCGCCTTGATATTTTATGGAAAATATCAAAAATACCATAAGGAAAAGATACCGGAGAGGAGGCCCGAGGAAGTCACGAGCCAGGGAGGCGCGGCCACCCCCCTGGGCATGCCAAGGGGGCTCGTGACCTCCTCGTGGGCCCTCCTAACTTGTTCTCGACGCCAACTGGTCTTATAAATACAGAAACCTCCAGAACTAAACCTAGATCAAAAGTTCCGCCGCTGCAAGCCTCTGTAGCCACCAAAAACCAATCGGGAGACCGTTCCGGCACCCTGCCAGAGCGGAATCCATCTCTGGTGTCCATCTTCGTCAACACCATTGCCTCTCCGATGATGCGTGAGTAGTTCACCACAAACCTTCAGGTCCATATCTAGTAGCTAGATGGCTTCTCCTCTCGCTTTGATCTTCAATACAAAGTTCCCCATGATCTTCATGGAGATCTATCTGATGTAATTCTCTTTTGCGGTGTGTTTGTCGAGATCCGATGAATTGTGGATTTATGATCAGATTATCTATGATTATTATTTGAGTCTTCTATGATTTCTTATATGCATGATTTCATATCCTTGTAAGTCTCTTCGAGTTATGGGTTTCGTTTGGCCAACTTGATCTATAATTCTTGCAATGGGAGAAGTGCTTGGTTTTGGGTTCATACCGTGCGGTGTCCTCACCTAGTGACACACGGGGTAGCGAGGCACGCATCATGTTGTTGCCATCAAGGGTAAAAAGATGGGGTTTATACCATATTGCATGAATCTATCCCTCTACATCATGTCATCTTGCTTAAAGCTTTACTCTGTTTGTTATGAACTTAATACACTAGATGCATGCTGGATAGTGGTCGATGTGTGGAGTAATAGTAGTAGATGCAGAAAGTATCGGTCTACTTGTCTCGGACGTGATGCGTATATGTATACTCATTGCCTTAGATATCGTCATGACTTTGCGCGATTCTATAATTTGCTCGACAGTAATTTGTTCACCCATAGTAATACTTGCTATCATGAGAGTAGCCTCTAGCGAACACTATGGCCCCCGTGTCTATTTTACACATTATATATTCAGATCCACATATAAAAACACCAAAAATAGCTTTCTGCACTTTTATTTACTTATATATTTACCTATTATCACTATCAGATCTCACCTTGCAAGTAATTGTAAAGGGATTGACAACCCCTTTATCGCGGTGGGTGCAAGTTTGTTTGTTTTTGTGCAGGTTCCTTGGTGCCTCATCTTGATACTCCTACTGGATTGATTCCTTGGTTCTCAAACTGAGGGAAATACTGCATGACCCTTTCCTCTTCAAGGGAAAAACCAACGCAAGCTCAAGAAGTAGCAGGAAGAATTTCTGGCACCGTTGCCGGGGAGTATTCAAGTGAAGCATATCTACGAAGTACCTATCACAAACTCATCTCTTGCATTTACATTATTTGCCATTTGCCTCTCGTTTTCCTTTCCCCCACCTCTAAAACAAAAATTTACAAAAATATTTGCCTTTATTTATTTGCCTTTTTCGTTTGCCCTTTTCTTCTGCTTGCTTTTCGTTTGCTTGTGTGATTTAGTCTATTTATCCTTATGGCTAGTCCTATCGCTATGATCGTTACTCCCGAGAGCGAGGTTCTTAACTTTAAACAAAATGAGGGAGAAAACTTAAAAGATGCTTTGTATAGAATTTGCAATGCTCAGAATAGATCTACTCGTAAGCAATCTACTACCGTTCTACTTCGCAATTTTTATATGGGTATTTCCCCTTGGAATAGGTATGTTCTTGACACCATCGTAGGCGAAAATTTCTTGGGTATCCATACTGTTGATTCTCAGGGTGCTTTATTAAATTTAGTAGGCTCACCCCCACTCATGGTTAATGGAACTACTTTAACTTTGGAACATGTAATGCGTAGGCTTGATATTATTGAAAATAAAGTTGCTACGATAGAACTCATTGAAAATTTGGATAAAAAGAGCCACAATCAAATCACTCAATATGGATCCAAGGTGGGAATGACTTTGAAAAATTTAAAGGAGAAGGAACCCATAGTTAACGAAAAGCCATATCATGATTCCGCTAGAATTGGCAAACTAGAGGATGTTATAACCAACTTGGGTTTCGCTTTTGCTGCCTTTCAGAACACTCCAAATTTTATCCACAATAAGGCCACTAATCTTGTTTATGTTCCTAAAAATAATGGTGAACCATCTAGTAAGAGATATGAAGATCTTAAAATGTTGAGTGTTCACCCTACTTATCTTGATATCTTAAGAACACCTATCATCACTAAAGATTATCTTTGTTGCCTATCTAGGAGTATGATTATTGATAAAATTAAAGAACTCCCTAATAATGATGAGGGCATGGAACACTTTCCTAGAAAGAAAATAAAATTACCTTATGAATCCATTATGAGAGCTACTTACGGTTTGAGCACTAAAGATGACAATACTTGATTCTATTGCCTTACGCCCAGGTAATGGCGTTAAACGATAGCGCTTGTTGGGAGGCAACCCAATGAATAGATTTATTTTTGCTTTTTGATTTCTGTTTTTTTGAGTACACACCATCATGATTCTGTTATGATTGTTTTTTTATGTTTTAATTAGTGTTTGTGCCAAGTAGAACCTTTATGATTAGTTTTGGTGATAGTTGTTTAATCACGCTGAAAAAAGACAGAAACTTTGTGATCACGAAATTATTTTTCATTCCTATCCAGAAAGAGCTTTTGAGTTTATTATTTTTGCTTATAATTTATATACAAATTTCCCTTATTTCCATAATTGTTTCAGAATTTTTGGGTTAACAGAGCTATACGAAATATACAGATTGCTACAGACTGTTCTGTTTTTGACAGATTCTGTTTTTGGTGTGTTGATTGCTTATTTTGATGAAACTATGGTTAGTATAGGGGGGGGTACGAGCCACGGAAAAGTGATAATACAGTAATATAACATAAATATAAATGGAAAATAAGTTTACTACAGTACCTAAAAAGTTGGTGGTTTGTTTTCTTAGGCTAATGCTATCACGAGTTTCTGTTTAAGTTTTGTGTTGTGAAGTTTTCAAGTTTTGGGTAATGTTCTTATGGACAATGGAATAAAGAGTGGAAAGAGCCTAAGCTTGGGGATGCCCAATTCATCCCAAGACAAATTCAAGTACACCCAAAATACTAAGCTTGGGGATGCCCAGGGAAGGCATCCCCTCTTTCTTCTTCAATCCATCGGTAACGTTACTTGGAGCTATATTTTTATTCACCACATGATATGTGTTTTGCTTGGACCGTCGTGTATTATAGGAGTCTTTGATTTTTGTTTTATCACAATCATCCTTGCTGCACACCTTTTGAGAGGGACATGCACTCATCGTGAATTTGTTAGAAAACTCAATGTGCTTTACTTAGATCTTTTGACCTTGATAATTTTGCTCACATGTGATTCACTTATATCTTTTGAGATTGATAATTTTGCTCACATGTGCTTCACTTATATCTTTTGAGCTTGATAATTTTGCTCCCATGTGCTTCACTTGTATCTTTTGAGCTAGATAATTTTGCTCTAGTGCTTCACTTAAATCTTTGTAGAGCACGACGGTGTCATATTTTGTAGAAATAAAAACTCTCGAATCTTCACTTATATCATTTTCAGAATGCTCTCTTTAAGTAACCTGGTAATTGGCGTGTGTTATGAAATTAGTCCTAAATATGATAGGCATCCAAAGAGGATATAATAAAAACTTTCATATTCAAGTGCATTGAATAGTAAGAGAAGTTTGATTCCTCATGATTAGTTTTGAGATATGGATATGGTAATATTAGAGTTATGTTAGTAGGATGTTTTGAATCTAGAAATACTTGTGTTGACATTAGTGATTCCCGTAGCATGCACGTATGTTGGACCGCTATGTTAGGAAGTCGGAGCATAATTGATTTATTGATTGTCATCCTTTGTGTGGCTGTCGGGATCGCACGATGGTTAACTCCTAGCAACCCTTCCCCAAGGAGTATGCATTTAGCACATTGTTTTGATTACTAATAAAACTTTCGCAATAAGTATATGAGTTCTTCATGACTAATGTGAGTCCATGGTATAGATGCACTCTCACCCTTCCACCATTGCTAGCCTCTCTAATGCCGCGCAATTTTCTTCGGTGCACAAACCCACCATATACCTTCCTCAAAACAGCCACCATACCTACCTATTATGGCATTTTCATAGCCATTCTGAGATATATTGCAATGCAGCTTCCAACGTTCCGTCTCATGACATGTGCCATCACTTTCATTCATATAGAGTCATTATTGTTCTAAGTATCGAGTTGTAAGTAAATAAAAGTGTAATGATAATCATTATTAGAGCATTGTACCATGTGAGGAAATAAAAAAAGAGGCCAAAGCTGCCCACCAAAAAAAGAGAGGCCAAAGAGCCCAAACAAAAAAATGAGAGAAAAAGAGAGAAGGGACAATGCTACTATGTTTTTCCACACTTGTGTTTCAAAATAGCACCATGTTCTTCATGATAGAGAGTCTCTTGTTTTGTCACTTTCATATGCTAGTGGGAATTTTCATTATGTAACTTGGCTTGTATATTCCAATGATGGGCTTCCTCAAATTGCCCTAGGTCTTCGTGAGCAAGCAAGTTGGGTGCACACCCACTAGTTTTTATTTTTGAGCTTTCATACAATTATAGCTCTAGTGCATCCGTTCCATGGCAATCCCTACTCATTCACATTGATATCTATTGATGGGCATCTCCATAGCCCATTGATACGCCGAGTCGATGTGACCATCTCCTCCTTTTTGCCTCACAACCTCCACCACACTCTATTCCACCTATAGTGCTATATCCATGGCTGACGCTCATGTATTGCGTGAGAGTTGAAAAAGTTTGAGAAAGTAGGAGTGCGAAAACAATTACTTGGCCAATACCAAGGTTGTGCATGATTTAAATTCGTTGTGTGGGGATGATGGAGCATAGCTAGACTACATGATTTTGTAGGGATAACTTTGTTTGGCCTTGTTATTTCAAAAGTTCATGATTACTTTGCTATTATACTTGAGGTATTATCGTTTTCATGTCAATATTAAACTATTGTTTTGAATCTTATGGATCTGAACATTCATGCCACAATAAATAGGTTACATAGAACAAATATGTTAGGTAGCATTCCACATCAAAAATTTGGTCTTTATCACTTCCCTACTCGAGGACGAGCAGGAGTTAAGCTTGGGGATGCTTGATACGTCTCCAATGTATCTATAATTTTTGATTGTTCCATGCTATTATATTATCAACTTTGGATGTTTTATATGCATGAATATGCAATTTTATATTATTTTTGGGACTAACTTATTAACCGAGTGCCTAGTGCCAGTTCCTGTTTTTTTTTTCTGTGTTTTTGCCATTTTTCAGATAGGAATATCAAACAGAGTCCAAACGGAATAAAACTTTCGCCGTGATTTTTTATGGAGAATATCAAAAATACCAGAAGGAAAAGATACCGGAGAGGAGGCCCAAGGAAGCCACGAGCCAGGGAGGCGCGGCCTCCCCCCTAGGCGCGCCTAGGGGGCTCGTGAAGTCCTCGTGGGCCCTCCTGACTTGTTCTCGATGCCAACTGGTCTTATAAATACAGAAACCTCCAGAACTAAACCTAGATCGAAATTTCCGCCGCCGCAAGCCTCCATAGCCACCAGAAACCAATCGGGAGACCGTTCCGGCACCCTGCCGGAGCGGAATCCATCTCTGGTGGCCATCTTCATCGACACCATTGCCTCTCCAATGATGCGTGAGTAGTTCACCACAGACCTTCGGGTCCATAGCTAGTATCTAGATGGCTTCTTCTCTCTCTTTGATCTTCAATACAAAGTTCTCCATGATCTTCATGGAGATCTATCCGGTGTAATTCTCTTTTGCGGTGTGTTTGTCGAGATACGATGAATTGTGGATTTATGATCAGATTATCTATGAATATTATTTGAGTCTTATCTGATTTCTTATATGCATGATTTCATATCCTTGTAAGTCTCTTCGAGTTATGGGTTTCGTTTGGCCAACTTGATCTATAATTCTTGCAATGGGAGAAGTGCTTGGTTTTGGGTTCATACCGTGCGGTGTCCTCAAGGGGTAGCGAGGCACGCATCATGTTGTTGCCATCAAGGGTAAAAAGATGGGGTTTATATCATATTGCATGAATCTATCCCTCTACATCATGTCATCTTGCTTAAAGCTTTACTCTGTTTGTTATGAACTTAATACACTAGATGCATGCTGGATAGTGGTCGATGTGTGGAGTAATAGTAGTAGATGCAGAAAGTATCGGTCTACTTGTCTCGAACGTGATGCCTATATGTATGATCATTGCCTTAGATATCGTCATGACTTGGTGCGATTCTATCAATTGCTCGACAATAATTTGTTCACCCACTGTAATACTTGCTATCATGAGAGAAGCCTCTAGTGAACACTATGACCCCCGGGTCTATTTTATGCATTATATATTCAGATCCACATCATAAAAATACCCAAAATACCTTGTTGTACTTTTATTTACTTATATTTATTTACCTATTATCACCATCAGATCTCACCTTGCAAGTAATCGTAAAGGGATTGACAACCCCTTTATCGCGTTGGGTGCAAGTTTGTTTGTTTTTGTGCAGGTTCCTTGGTGCCTCATCTTGATACTCCTACTGGATTGATACCTTGGTTCTCAAACTGAGGTAAATACTTATCTCTACTTTGCATCACCCTTTCCTCTTCAAGGGAAAAACCAACGCAAGCTCAAGAAGTAGCATACTGCCAAACTCATAACTCAGATATTCACCTCCTCGATTAGATCACAGGAATTTAATCTTCTTGTTACGATGATTCTCAACTTCACTCTGAAATTGCTTGAACTTTTCAAACGTTTCAGACTTGTGTTTCATTAAGTAAATATACCCATATCTACTTAAGTCATCAGTGAATGTGAGAAAATATCGATATCCACCACGCGCTGTAACATTCATTGGACCGCACACATCAGTATGTATGATTTCCAATAAGTCACTTGCCCGTTCCATTGTTGTAGAGAATGACGTTTTACTCATCTTGCCCATGAGGCATGGTTCACATGTGTCAAGTGATTCAAAATCAAGTGACTCCAAAAGTCCATCATGATGGAGCTTCCTCATGCGTTTTACGCCAATATGACCTAAATGGCAATGCCACAAAAAAGTGGTACTATCATTATCAACTCTACATATTTTGGCATCAATGTTATGAACATGCGTGTCATCACTATCAAGATTCAATATGAATAAACCCCTCACATTTGGTGCATGACCATAAAAGATTTCACTCATATAAATAGAACAACCTTTATTCTCCGATTTAAATGAGTAACTGTCTCGCAATAAACAAGATCCAGATATAATGTTCATGCTTAACGCAGGCACTAAATAACAATTATTCAGGTTCATCACTAATCCCGATGGTAATCAACGAGAGAGCGTGCCGACGGCGATCACATCAACCTTGGAACCATTTCCCACGCACATCGTCACTTCATCCTTTGCCAGCCTTCATCTATTCCGCAGTTCCTATTTTGAGTTACAAATATGAGCAACCGAACCGGTATCAAATACTCAGGTACTACACCGAGAGCTAGTAAGGTACACATCAATGACATGTATATCATATATACCTTGTTTGTCATTGGCCGCCTTCTTGTCAGCCAGGTACTTAGGGCAGTTCCTCTTCCAGTGACCAGTTCCCTTGCAATGAAAGCACTCAGTTTCTGGCTTGGGTCCTTGCTTGGGTTTCTTTACAGGAGTAGCAACTGCTTTGCCATCCTTCTTGGTTTTACCCTTCTTGCCCTTGCCATTCTTTTTGAAACTAGTGGTTTTATTGACCATCAACACTTGATCTGCTTTCTGGATTTCAGACTCAGTGACTTTTAGCATCGCAAACAGCTCGGCGACTGACTTGTTCATCCCATGCATGTTATAGTTCATCACAAAGCTCTTGTAACTAGGTGGCAGTGATTGAAGAACTCTATCAGTGATCGCCTCTAGCGGAAGGGTAATTCCCAACTCCACTAGACGAGTCGAATACCCAGACATTCTGAGTATATGTTCACTTATAGACCCGTTCTCCTCCATCTTGCAAGCATAAAACTTATTGGAGGTCTCATACCTCTCGATCCGGGCATTCTTCTGAAAGATAAACTTCAACTCCTGAAACATCTCATATGCTCCATGATGTTCAAAATGTCTTTGAAGTCCCGGTTCGAAGCCATACATTATTGCACACTGAACTATTGAGTAATCTCCAGTACGTGCCTCCCAAGCGTTCTTAACGTCTTCAGATGACACGTCTTCTGGTTGGTCACCAAGTGGTGCATCAAGGACGTATGATTTCTGGGAAGCCGTGAGGATAATCCTTAGATTATGGGCCTAGTCAACAAAGCTACTTTCATCATCTTTCAACTTAGCTTTCTCTAGGAATGCATTAAAATTCAGGGGTGCTACTGCGTGAGCCATTGATCTACAACATAAATATGCAAAGGTTACTTAGACTATTGTTCAAGATAATGAGTTTAGTTAATCAAATTACTAAAGCTCCCACTCAAATTGACATCCCTCAGGTCATCTGATTGTCACATGATCCAAATTCACCAACTCAAGTCTGATCATCACGTGAGTTGAGGTGGTTTCAATGGTGAACATCATCATGTTGATCATATCTACTATATGACTCATGTTCGACCTTTCGGTCTCTTGTGTTCCGAGGCCATGTATGTACATGCTAGGCTCGTCAAGTTTAACCCGAGTGCTCTGCATGTGTCGCACTAGCTTGCACTCGTTGTATGTGAACGTAGAGTCTATCACACCCGATCATCATGTGGTGTCTCAACAAGACAAACTTTCGCAACCGTGCACACTCGGGGAGAACACAATTCATCTTGAAATTTAAGTGAGGGATCACCTTATAATGCTACCGTCGTACTAAGCAAACGAAGGTGCATAAAAGGATTAACATCACATGCAAATCATAAGTGACATGATATGGACATGAACTTGTGCTTTTGATCTCCATCTTGAAAGCACCGACATGATCTCCATCGTCACCGGCATGACACCATGATCTACATCATCTTGATCTCCATCAATGTGTCGCCATCGGGGTTGTCTTTCCCATCATGCTTCTACTACTATTGCTACCGTTTAGCGATAAAGTAAAGCATTACATAGCACTTAATGATTGACGCGCAGGCCATACAATAATTATAGACAACCGTATGTCTCCTGCCGGTTGCCATACTCATCGACATGCAAGTCATGATATTCTATACAACACATGATCATCTCATACATCACATATATCACATCATGCAATTGGCCTTATCACATCACAACATACCCTGCAATAACAAGTTAGACGTCCTCTAATTTTGTTGTTGCATGTTTTACGTGGCTGCTATGGGTATTCTAGCAAGAACGATTCTTACCTACACAAAACCACAACGGTGATACATTAGTTGCTTTTCAACCTTCCCAAGGACCACCTTTGTCGAATCCGATCCAACTAAAGTGAGAGAAACTGGCACCCGCAAGCCATCTATGCAACAAGTTGCAGTTGAGGGAACCGGTCTCTCGTAAGCGTACGAGTAATGTTGGTCCGGGCTGCTTCATCCCACAATACCGCTGAACCAAAACACGACCAAGGGAGGAAGCAATCTAAGCATCAATGCCCACAAAATCTTTGTGTTCTACTCAAGATCTCATCTACACATAGACCTAGCTCATGATGCCACTGTTGAGGAACGTTCCATGGGAAACAAAAAATTTCCTACGCACACGCAAGATCTATCCATGGTGATGAGCATTTACGAGAGGGAGAGTGGATCTATGTACCCTTGTATATCGCTAAGCGGGAAGCGTTAAGAAACGCGGTTGGTGTAGTCAAACATCTTCGCGATCCAAATCGCCGAGCGTCCCACAATCCAATCACGATCTGTCCCGATCAAGCACCGAACGGACCGCACCTCTGCGTTCAACACACATACAATTTGATGACAGTATCCGCCTTCTTGATCCAGCAAGAGGGAGTGGAGAGGTGTAAGAGTTCTCTGGCAGCGTCATAGAGCTCCGACGATGGTGGCGGAGCTATTCCGGCAGGGCTTCGCCTAAGCACTCTAGAAATCCGATCTAGAGGAGAAACTATGCACTGGAGGAACGGGTAGCACGTGGCTGAAAAAAGTGCCAAAAACCCTAATACCTCTAGTATATATAAGAGGAAGAGAGGAGGAGGCTTGGCCCTCAAGGGACCAGCCCTAGGTTCGGCCAAATAAAGGAGGAGAGGAGGAATCCTCCTCCAATCCTAGTAGGACTAGGATTCCTCCCTATTTTGCCATTTTCCCACCTTTTCTCTTTGGGTTTTCTTTCCCTAGCCGCATGGCCCTTGTGTAGGACTTACACCAGCCCACTAAGGGCTGGTATTCACTCTACCAAAGCCCATGTGACCTCATGGGTCTAAATACCCCTCCCGGTGGTCTCCCGGTACACTACCGACACTCCCGATACACTACCGATGAGCCCGAAACTTTTCTGGCGACCAAAATAGGACTTCCTATATATAAATCTTTACCTCCGGACCACTCCGGAGCCCCTCGTGACGTCCGGGATCTCATACAGGACTACGAACAACCATCGGTCACCACAATACATAACTCTATACGATCGAAACGTCACCAAACCTTAAGTGTGCAGACCCTGCGGGATCGAGAAATATGTAGACATGACCGAGACATCTCTACTTTCAATAACCAACAGCGGGACCTGTATGTCCATATTGGTTCCTACATATTCTACGAAGATCTTTATCGGTCGAACCTGTATGTCAAGGATTCAGTTAATCCCGTATAATGTTCCCTTTGTTCTTCGGTATGTTACTTGCCCGAGATTTGATCGTCGGTATCTCCATACCTAGTTCAACCTCGTTACCGGCAAGTCTCTTTACTCGTTCCGCAGTACAAGATCCCGTGACTAACACTTAGTCACATTGCTTGCAAGGCTTATTGTGATGTTGTATTACCGAGTGGGCCCTGATATACCTCTCTGTAACACCGAGTAACAAATCCCAGTCTTGATTCATGCCAGCTCAACAGACACCCTCGGAGATACCTGTAGAGCACCTTTATAGTCACCCAGTTACGTTGCGACGTTTGATACACACAAGGCACTCTTCCGGTGTCCGTTGGTTGCATGATATCATGGTCATAGGAACATATAGTTGACATGCAGAAAACAATAGCAATAAACTGACACGATCATACGCTACATTTGTAGTTTGGGTCTTGTCCATCACATCATTCTCCTAATGATATGATCCTGTTATCAAATGACATCACATGTCAATCGCTAGGAAACCTTGACCATCTTTGATCAACGAGCTAGTTCACTAGAGGTATACTGTTGGAAATATGCCCTAGAGGCAATAATAAAATGGTTATTATTGTATTTCCTTGTTCATGATAATCGTCTATTGTTCATGCTATAATTGTGTTAACTGGAAACCGCAATGCATGTGTGAATACATAGACCACAACGTGTCCCTAGTGAGCCTCTAGTTGGCTAGCTCGTTTATCAATAGATGGTCATGATTTCATGACCATGGATATTGGATGTCGTTGATAACGGGATCACATCATTAGGAGAATGATGTGATGGACAATACCCAATCGTAAGCATAGCACAAGATCGTGTAGTTCGTCTGCTGAAGCTTTTCTAATGTCAAGTATCATTTCCTTAGACCATGAGATTGTGCAACTCCTGGATACCATAGGAATACTTTGGGTGGGCCAAACATCACAACGTAACTAGGTGGCTATAAACGTGCACTACGGGTATCTCCTAAAGTGTCTGTTGGGTTGGCACGGATCGAGACTGGGATTTGTCACTCCGTGTGACGGAGAGGTATCTCTGGGACTACTCGGTAAGACATCATCATAATGAGCTCAATGTGACTAAGGAGTTAGCCATGGGATTATGTGTTGCATAACGAGTAAAGAGACTTGCCGGCAATGAGATTGAACAAGGTATAGGGATACCGACGATCGAATCTCGGGCAAGTATCATACCGGTAGACAAAGGGAATTGTATACGGGATTGATTGAATCCCCGACATCGTGGTTCATCCGATGAGATCATCGTGGAGCATGTGGGAACCAACATGGGTATCCAGACACCTCTGTTGGTTATTGACCATAGAGGTGTCTCGGTCATGTCTACGTGTCTCCCGAACCAGTAGGGTCTACACACTTACGGTTCGATGATGCTAGGGTTATAGGGAAATGGTATACGTGATTACCTAAGGTTTTCGGATTCCCATATGAGATCCCGGATGTCACGAGGAGCTCCGGAATGGTCTGGAGGTAAAGATTGATATATAGGAAGTCCTATTTTAGTCACCGGAAAGTTTTCGGGCTCATCGATAGTGTACCGGGAGTGCCGGGAGGGTGCCGGAGGACCCTCGGGAGGGGTGTGACGACCAAAGGACCTTACGGGCTGTTAGATTAAGTGTTACAGCCCTTATTGGGCTGGGAAAGACCTTTGCTAAAGGCCCATGCGCATAGGGATAAAGAGATAAGGCAAAAAGGAGTTTGAAAGGAGGAGATCCACCTCCCTTGTGGGAGGTGGACTCCTCCCCTAGCTCGGCCGAACCTCTCCTCCTTGGAGGAGGGTCCAAGGCAGCCCTCCCTATCCCTCATCCTATATATACTTGAGATTTTGGCTGTTTTGAGACAAGATTTCATCTCTCTCTCCCACGGCGCAACCCTACCTCTCTTCTTCCTCCTCCGCAGTGCTTAGGCGAAGCCCTGCAAGAATACCTTGCTGCTCCACCTCCACCATGCCATCGTGCTGCTGTTGGAGCTCTTCACCAACCTCTCGCTCCTTCTTGATGGATCAAGGCATGGGAGATGTCACCGGGCTGTACGTGTGTTGAACGCGGAGGCGCCGTTGTTCAGCGCTAAGATCGGAGTCCACCACGATCTGAATCGCTATGAGTACGACTCTACCAACCGCGTTATTGTAACGCTTCCGCTTTGTGATCTTCAAAGGTATGAAGATGCACTCCCCCCTTGCTCATTTGTTGGTTTCTCCATAGATTTATCTTGGTGATACGTAGAAAATTTTGAATTACTAGTACGTTCCCCAACACATACTAGGGACAAAGTGTTGTCTATTCACCCACACATGCAATGTGTTTCCAATCAATACAATTATAGCATGGATAATAAATGATTATTATGAACAAGGAAATATAATAATAAACACTGTTTTTATTGCCTCTAGGGCATATTTCCAACAGGAGCTTGGGCTAGCCATGGAAAATCGGCTGATCCACATCAAGCAGAGCATGGAGTGACTTAAGACGGCCGATAAGGAGGTCATCGCTGCCCTGTGCCGGGTCATGGGGCTCCGGAGAGCCGTGTGGCCTTGTGGATGGAGAATGCCGTGGCCTGGCTCGAGGTCTGGAAGGCGTCAGTGGCTCGAGCCGGTGCGCAGATGGCGCTCTCGTTCGTCACGTCCTAGTACCTTGGCATCGACTTGGATCGGCTGACCACCATGCAAGATGAGCCGGAGGAGGAGCGGGCGGCACGCGAGACCTCCCTAGTCCGTCGGGCCAACGAGCTTGCCTCGTACATTGACCCGGACGAGCTCGTTCCGGCTCTCGGTGAGGATGGCGAGCTAGTCGCTAAGGATTCCTTCGGTAACCCCCAAGGTCCGAAGGATGAGGAGGTCGCCGATGAGAGTACCGACCCCGACATTGTTAGCAATGACGAGATGGTGGGAACCACGAAAGTGAACCCGAAGGCCACAGCCTCTTTCGGGCCGCACGTCGAGATGGCTGGCGACGCGCCGGTAGCCCGAGCCCCCGAACATTTTTACTTGTCTTTATTTTTCCTGCATGTTAGACTCATTTCCACCCACTGGTGGTCTATTGTAATGAACATATGCCGGTGGCCTTTACTATCTTTAACTTGTGCTTTGAATGCTTAAGGTGTTTGTTTATCATGCGTGTCGGCTCGTTCTTACCCCTTTTTTGCCCCCGCGGTTCCGTCTGCTCGACCCCTTTTCCCCTTTGGTTTCGGCCCCGCCAGCCCGCCGGCCAGGAGCCGGTCTGTAGCTGGGTCAGGGCGTCCGCTCCGAGGGAGCCAGTTCCGAGCATAGGAACCATGAGAGTATTTTGGGTAAGTTGAGCGGCAGAGGTGAGGAGGTGGTCCGGCTAGACCTATCCGGCAACCTCCTTGGGATGGATTTTTCGTTTCACCGCCCCGAGGCCCCGCCAGCCAGACAGCCGGGAGCCGGTCTATAGCCGGGAGGGGTGGGAGGGCTTGTTTAGCTCACACTACTTGGTCGGTTTCGGGGGAGGCGGCCTAGGACCAGCCGGAGAGCCCCCGGGCCAGGGAGCCAGGTCCAGGAGTCCGTGAGGGAGGGAACATTGGATGGAAACGAAAAGGGCGTGCCCCAAGAACCGACCTGGGGCACCCATTGCATTAATAAGTTCCGAAGAGGGAAAGATACATACATACACTGGTTTTTCAGCAGTAAAATGGGCGAAGGAGTGCCGCGTTCCACGGGCGCTCCGTCTCCTCGCTAGAGGCGTCTCTCTTGCGCTTCTGCGACTTCTGGGCATATATTAGGTAGTACGCATTGTTGTGTGGTGCCTTGCTGACGATGAACGGGCCCTCCCATGGCGAGGACAGCTTGTGTTGGCCGACTGTTCGTTGGATCCGCCTGAGCACCAGATCCCCTTAGTGGAAGGAGAGTGGCCGGATCCACTTGCTGTGGTAGTGCCAGAGCTTTTGCTGGTAGATGGTTGTCCGGCTCAAGGCCAACTCGCATGCTTCTTCGAGTAGGTCGACGTCGTCTTCTCTTGCCTCGCTTGCGTCCTTCTCCGTGTATAGGGCGACCCGAGGTGATTCGAACTCGATGTCGGTGGGGATGATCGCCTCGGACCCATACACGAGAAAGAAGGGTGTGTAGCCGGTCGACCGCTTGGGCATGGTCCTGAGGCTCCAAAGGACAGCCGGTAATTTGTCGATCCAGCAGCCGGTCGACCTGACCAGTGGCGTTACGAGTCGGGGCTTGATGCCGGACAGGATTAGGCCGTTTTCTCTCTCGACATGGCCGTTTGACTATGGATGCGCAACGGACACCAAGTCAAGCCGAATGCCTTGTTTGGCACAAAAACACGCCAGCGCGCCCTTGGTTAAGTTCGTGCCATTGTCGGTGATGATGCTGTGGGGAACGCCACAGCGAACCATGATATCTTCGATGAACTGGATGGCCATGGGGCCATCCAGTTTCTTGACCGGCCTAGCCTTTATCCACTTGGTGAATTTGTCGACGGCCACCAACAGGTGTGTCATGCCACCTCGTGCGGTCTTGAAGGAACCCAGCATGTCCAGCCCCCAGACGGCAAAGGGCCACGAGAGGGGGATTGTCTGGAGGGCCGAAGCCGGCAGGTGGCTCTACGTGCTGAACGCAACTAAGACTTAGTCACATTGCTTGCAAGGCTTGTTGTGATGTTGTATTACCGAGTGGACCCAGAGATACCTCTCCGTCACACGGAGTAACAAATCCCAGTCTCGATCCATGTCAACTCAACAAACACCCTCGGAGATACCTGTAGAGCACCTTTATAGTCACCCAGTTACATTGCGACGTTTGATACACACAAGGCACTCCTCCGATGTCTGTGAGTTACATGATCTCATGGTCATAGGAACACATACTTGACATGCAGAAAACAGTAGCAATAAACTGACATGATCATATGCTACGTTTGTAGTTTGGGTCTTGTCCATCACATCATTCTCCTAATGATGTGATCCCGTTAACAAATGACATCACATGCCAATGGCTAGGAAACCTTAACCATCTTTGATCAACGAGCTAGTTCACTAGAGGCATACGAGGGACATTGTGTTTGTCTATCTATCCACACATGCAATGTGTTTCCAGTCAATACAATTATAGCATGGATAATAAACAATTATCATGAACAAGGAAATACAATAATAAACACTTTATTTATTGCCTCTAGGGGATATTTCCAATAGTCTCCCAATTGTACTAGAGTCAATAATCTAGTTCACATCACTATGTGATTTACATTGTAATGAATCGAACACCCATGCAGTTCTGGTGTTGATCATGTTTAGACCTTGGAAGAGGTTTAGTCAACGGGTCAGCAACATTCATATCCGTGTGCACTTTGCATATATTTATGTCCTTCTCCTCGATATAAAACCGGATGGAGTTGAAGCGTCGCTTTATGTGTCTGGTCCTCTTGTGAAACCTTGGTTCCTTGGCTAGAGCAATGGCACCAGTGTTGTCACAAAATAGATTTATTGGATTCAGTACACTAGGTACTACTCCAAGATCTGTCATGAACTGCTTCATCCAGACACCTTCCTTCGCTGCCTCCGAGGCTGCGATGTACTCCGCTTCACACGTAGAATCAGCTACAACGCTTTGCTTGGAACTGCACCAGCTTACAGCTCCCCCCGTTAAGAATAAATACGTATCCGGTTTGTCACTTAGAGTCATCCGGATCAGTGTCAAAGCTTGCATCAATGTAACCCTTTACGACGAGCTCTTCATCACCTCCATAAACGAGAAACATTTCCTTAGTCCTTTTCAGGTACTTAAGGATATTCTTGACCACTTGCCAGTGCTCCATTCCAGGATCACTTTGAAACCTTCCGGCCATACTTATGGCAAGGCTGACATCGGGTCTAGTGCACAACATTGCATACATGATAGAGCCTATGGCTGAAGCATAGGGGATGACGCTCATCTTTTCTCTATCTTCTGCAGTCACTGGGCATTGAGTCTTACTCAACTTCACACCTTGTAACACAGGCAAGAACCCCTTCTTGGACTGATCCATTTTGAACTTCTTCAAAACTTTATCAAGGTATGTGCTCTGTGAAAGTCCTATCAAGCGTCTCGATCTATCTCTATAGATCTTAATGCCTAATATGAAAGCAGTGTCTCCTAGGTCCTTCATTGAAAAACTCTTATTCAAATATTCCTTCACGCTTTCTAGCATTTCTATATTGTTTCACATCAGCAATATGTCATCCACATATAACACAAGAAACGCTATAGAGCTCCCACTCACTTTCTTGTAAATACAAGCTTCTCCATAAACTTGTATAAACCCAAACGCTTTGATCACCTCATCAAAACGCTTATTCCAACTCCGAGATGCTTGCACCAACCCATAAATGGATCGCTGGAGTTTGCAAACTTTGTCAGCATTCTCTAGATCGACAAAACCTTCGAGTTGCATCATATACAACTCTTCCTCAAGGAAACCTTTGAGGAACGCCGTTTTCACATCCATCTGCCAAATTTCATAGTCGAAATAAGCAGCTATTGCCAACATGATTCTGACAGACTTAAGCATCGCTACGGGTGAGAAAGTCTCATCGTAGTCCACTCCTGGAACTTGTGAAAAACCCTTTGCCACAAGTCGACCTTTATAGACGGTGATATTACCGTCCGCGTCCGTCTTCTTCTTAAAGATCCATTTGTTCTGAATGGCCTTACGCCCGTCAGGTAATACTTCCAAAGTCCATACTTTGTTTTCATACATGGATCCCATCTCGGATTTCATGGCCTCTAACCATTTCTCGGAATCCGGGCCCATCACTTCTCCTCCATAGCTCATAGGTTCATTGTTGTCCAACAACATGACCTCTAAGACAGGGTTGCCGTACCACTCTGGAGCAGTACACGGCCTTCTCGACCTACGAGGTTCAATAGTAGCTTGATCCGAAGCTTCATGATCATCATCATTAACTTCCTCTTCCACCGTTGCAGGCACCTCAGAAACATCTTTCTGTGCTGCGCTACTCTCTGGTTGAAGTAGAGGTTCAACAACCTCATCAAGCTCTATTTTCCTCCCACTCAATTCTTTCGAGAGAAACTCTTTCTCAAGAAATGTTCCGTTCTTAGCGACAAACACTTTGCCTTCGGATCTGAGATAGAAGGTATACCCGACTGTCTCTTTCGGGTATCCTGTGAAGACGCATTTCTCCGCTTTGGGTTCCAGCTTTTCAGGCTAAAGCTTTTTGACATAAGCATCACATCCCCAAACTTTAAGAAACGACAACTTTGGCCTCTTGCCAAACCATAGTTCATATGGCGTCGTCTCAACGGATTTTGATGGTGCCCTATTTAAAGTGAAGGCAACTGTCTCTAATGCATAACCCCAAAATGATAGTGGCAAATCAGCAAGAGACATCATAGAACGCACCATATCTAATAAGGTTCGATTATGACGTTCGGACACACCATTATGTTGTGGTGTTCCGGGCGGTGTCAGCTGTGAAATAATTCTACACTGTCTTAAGCGACTGCCAAGCTCATAACTCAGATATTCAACTCCTCGATCAGATCGCAGGAATTTAATCTTCTTGTTACGATGATTCTCAACTTCACTCTGAAATTGCTTGAACTTTTCAAACGTTTCAGACTTGTGCTTCATGAAGTAAATATATCCATATCTACTTAAGTCATCAGTGAAGGTGAGAAAATAACGATATCCACCACGTGCTGCAACATTCATTGGACCGCACACATCAGTATGTATGATTTCCAATAAGTCACTTGCCCGTTCCATTATTCCAGAGAACGGCGTTTTAGTCATCTTGCCCATGAGGCATGGTTCACATGTGTCAAGTGATTCAAAATCAAGTGACTCCAAAAGTCCATCATCATGGAGCTTCCTCATGCGTTTAACACCAATATGACCTAAACGGCAGTGCCACAAGAAAGTGGTACTATCATTATGAACTCTACATCTTTCAACTCTATTTCTCTAGGAACATATAAAAATACAAGGGAGCTATAACGCGAGCTAGTAATCTACAACATAATTTGCAAAGGCACTACTGAGTAAGTTCATGGTAATGAGTTCAATTAATCATATTACTTAAGAACTCCCACTCAAATTGACATCCCTTAGGTCATCTGAGTGTCACATGATCCAAATGTACCAACTCAAGTCTGATCATCACGTGAGTTGAGGTGATTTCAATGGTGAACATCATCATGTTGATCATATCTACTATATGACTCATGTTCGACCTTTCGGTCTCTTGTGTTCCGAGGCCATGTCTGTACATGCTAGGCTCGTCAAGTTTAACCCGAGTGTTCTGCACGTGCAAAACTGGCTTGCACCCGTTGTATGTGAACATAGAGTCTATCACACCCGATCATCTCGTGGTGTCTCGACACGACGAACTGTCGCAACGGTGCACACTCGGGGAGAACACAATTTATCTTGAAATTTAAGTGAGGGATCACCTTATAATGCTACCGTCGTCCTAAGGAAAACAAGGTGCATAAAAAGGATTAACATCACATGCAAATCATAAGTGACATGATATGGCCATGAACTTGTGCTTTTGATCTCCATCATGAAAGCACCGGCATGATCTCCATCGTCACCGGCAAGACACCATGATCTCCATCATCTTGATCTCCATCAACGTGTCGCCATCGGGGTTGTCACGCTCAACATGCTTCTACTACTATTGCTACCGCTTAGTGATAAAGTAAAGCATTACATAGCGCTTAATGATTGACACGCAGGTCATACAATAATTAAAGACAACCCTATGGCTCCTGCCGGTTTCCGTACTCATCGACATGCAAGTCGTAATAATCTATACATCACATGATCATCTCATACATCACATATATCACATCATGTAATTGGCCATATCATATCACAACATACCTTGCAAAAACAAGTTAGACGTCCTCTAATTGTTGTTGCATGTTTTACGTGGCTGCTACGGGTATCTAGCAAGAACAAATCTCACCTACACAAAAACCACAACGGTGATACACTAGTTGCTTTTCAACCTTCTCAAGGACCGCCTTTGTCGAATCCGATCCAACTAAAGTAAGAGAAACTGCACCCGCAAGCCATCTAGGCAACAAGTTGCATCGAGGGAACCGGTCTCTCGTAAGCGTACGAGTAATGTTGGTCCGGGCCACTTCATCTCACAATACCGATAAAGCAAAATCCGACCAAGGAAGGAAGCAATCTAAGCACCAACGCCCACAAACCTTTTGTGTCCTACTCGAGATCTCATCGACACATAGACCTAGCTCATGATGCCACTGTTGGGGAACGTCGCATGGGAAACAAAAATTTTCCTACGCACACGCAGATCTATCCATGGTGATGAGCATCTACGAGAGGGAGAGAGGATCTACGTACCCTTGTAGATCGCTAAGCGGGAAGCATTAAGAAACGCGGTTGGTGTAGTCGAACTTCTTCGCGATCCATATCGCCGAGCGTCCCGCGATCCAATCACGAACGTCCCGCGATCTCGTCACGAACCGTCCCGTGATCCGATCATGAACGATCCCATGATCTTGTCACGAACCGTTCCGCGATCCGATCACGAACGTTCCGTGGCCTTGATCACGATCCTTCCGATCTAGTACCGAACGGACGGCACCTCCGCGTTCAGCACACGTGCAGCTTGATGAAGATCTCCACCGTCTTGATCCAGCAAGAGGAGGTGGAGAGGAGAGAGAGTTCACCAGCAGCGTGACGGCGCTCTGGTGATGGTTGTGGTGGAGCAATTCCGGCAGGGCTTCGCCTAAGCACTGCGGAAAACTAATCTAGAGGAGCACCGGTGGAACGGGTAGCACGTGGCCATAAGTTATATCCAAAAGCCACCCACCCCACCAGTATATAAACGAGGAAGGAGGAGGCAGCCTTGGCGCAAGGCCAAGTCCTCTAGGAGTCGGCCGAAGGGAGGTGGAGCAATCCTACTCCACCTCCAATCCTAGTTGGAGTAGGATTGCTCCCTATTGGCTGATTTTCCTCTTTTCCTGTAGGAATTTCTTTCCCTGAGCCATCGGCCTTTGTGGATGGTTTTCCCAGCCCACTAAGGGATGGTTAACACTCTCCCACATCCCATGGACCTCTTGGGGTCGAAATACCCCTCCCGGAGGCCTCCCGGTACACTACCGACACTCCCGGTACACTACAGATAAGCCCGGAACTTTTTCGGCGACCAAACTGGGACTTCCTATATATGAATCTTTACCTCCGGACCAATCTAGAGCTCCTCGTGACGTCCAGGATCTCATCTGGGACTCCGAACAAACTTCGGTCACCACCATACATAACTCTATACTACCGAAACGTCACCGAACCTTAAGTGTGCAGACCCTGCGGGTTCGAGAACTATGTAGACATGACCGAGACACCTCTACGGTCAATAACCAATGGCGGGACCTGGACGTCCACATTGGTTACTACATATTCTACGAAGATCTTTATCGGTCGAACCTCTATGTCAAGGATTCAGTTAATCCCGTACGATGTTCCCTTTTTTCTTCGGTATGTTACTTGCCCGAGATTCGATCGTCGGTATCTCCATACCTAGTTCAATCTTGTTACCGGCAAGTCTCTTTACTCGTTTCGTAATACAAGATCCCGCAACTAACACTTAGTCACATTGCTTGCAAGGCTTGTTGTGATGTTGTATTACCGAGTGGGCCCTAAGATACCTCTCCGTCACACGGAGTAACAAATCCCAGTCTCGATCCATGTCAACTCAACAAACACCCTCGGAGATACCTGTAGAGCACCTTTATAGTCACCCAGTTACGTTGCGACATTTGATACACACAAGGCACTCCTCCGATGTCTGTGAGTTACATGATCTCATGGTCATAGGAACACATACTTGACATGCAGAAAACAGTAGCAATAAACTGACACGATCATATGCTACGTTTGTAGTTTGGGTCTTGTCCATCACATCATTCTCCTAATGACGTGATCCCGTTATCAAATGACATCACATGCCAATGTCTAGGAAACCTTAACCATCTTTGATCAACGAGGTAGTTCACTAGAGGCATACTAGGGACATTGTGTTTGTCTATCTATCCACACATGCAATGTGTTTCCAGTCAATACAATTATAGCATGGATAATAAACAATTATCATGAACAAGGAAATACAATAATAAACACTTTATTTATTGCATCTAGGGCATATTTCCAATAGGACCATGCGAAGATTTCCAGATTCTCACGGAGGAAATCGACGAGCTCGCCTTTCTATTTGCTGTCGAAGCGGGAGCCGATGGTGGCGCACTGCACGGGGTTGGCCATGTCGAGCGGGATCTTCTTGGTGTCCTTGGGCGGCTGGAAGGAGGCCTGGCCGACTGACTGCGAGGGAGGAGCCGACACGGCCGGCTGACTGGCAGCAAGGGCCACGAGCCGGTCGAGCTGCCGCTTTTCCTCGGCTATCTCTAGGGCCTCAGCCAGCCAGCTGCCGCCCAAGGCACACTCGAGAAACATCTTGTAGTCACCCGCGATGGTGATGATTCCCTTGGGGCCTGACATCTTGAGCTTGAGGTAGGCGTAATGGGGGACCACCATGAACTTGACGAGGGCTGGTCGGCCCAGCAACGCGTGGTAGGGACTCTCGAGGTCCACTACCTTGAGCCATACCGGCTCGCGGCAAAAGTGTCCGGGACCGCCGAAGAGGACGTCGAGCTTGATCTTGTCGACAGGGGAGCAGGACTTTCCCAGCACGATACCGTGAAAAACCGTCCAGCTCGCCTGCAGGTCTTCTATCTTCAGCCCCAGCTTACGCATCGTGTCAAGGTAGAGGATGTTGATGCTGCTGCCTCCATCAATCAGCACCCGCGTGAAGCAGTAGGTGCGCTTCTCGGTGGCGATGGTGGAGTCGAGGACCAGGGCATAACTGCCAGGACTTGGCATCACAACCAGGTGGTCTACCCAGCTCCAGGTGACCGGCTTCTTCGACCAGTGCATGAACTGGGGAGTTGCCGGCATGGTGGCATTCACCCCACGATGGAGCCAACGCTGGGCATGTTTGCCCGTCTCTTCGTTGGGGATTTGGTCGTGCAGGCGACCGTCATTCTGGCCGGAGCCGGAGCCGGCACTGGGGCGTCAGCTGGTGTCGGGGCCGGCGCGCGGGCAGGCGGCGCAGGAGGAGCCAAAAGGTCGTCCCCCTGGGCCAATCGCTGTGAGAAGCTACACTGCCGGAGCGTGTGCGTGGAGGGCTTGGCCCCAAAGTGGTTCTTGCAGGGGAGGTCGAGCATCTACTCGAAGGTGAGCTTGGACTGCCAGGCAGCCTTGACAGTGCGCTGGCGCTGACTAGAAGGCTAGGAAGCCGGCTCCTACTCCTCGATGGTGGAAACCTGCCGGCTCTCATAGCGGGATTCGGGCTGGTCATTCTTGCATTTGTTGTTTTACGGCTGCCGGTTGTCGGCAGCCAGTCGGGACGCCACCGGCGTTGGTGTTGCCTTGGCAGGCGGGATTGTCTTGATCCAAATGGCGGAGTCAGCCGTGGCGTACTTGTCCGCCATGGTCCTGAGCTTGGCTAGTGTAGCTGGCTCAAAGCACAGGAGCTTGTGCTCAAGGGGAGTGCCATTGCGACAGCCTTTGATGAAGCATTGTATGGCTTGCACCTCGTGTACCCCCTCACAGGAGTTGCGGAGCTCGGTCCATCGGGTGAGGTAGTTGCGGAGGGACTCGTCCGGCCCCTGAACGCACATGGCTAATTCTCGGGGACTGCCGGGCCGCTCGTAGGGGCCGGTGAAGTTGCGGACAAAGGCTTCCTCGAAGTCCGTCCAGGTGTTGATGCTGCTGGCTGCCAGGCTATTGAGCCAGGTGCGGGCCAAACCGATCAGCATGAGGGGAGCGTAGCGGACGGCCACGCACTTGTTCCCCCTAGCGATGCCAACCGCGATGGTGTAGTCGATCAGCCAGTCCTCGGGTTTGGCAGCCCCGTTGTACTTCGGGGTGTCCTAGGGGAGCATGAAGCCAAACGGGAATGGCTCGTTGCTGATCCGAGGGCCGAAACATGTCGGGCCATTCAAGCCCTCCTCCTTGAGGAGGGCCGACTGCGTGAGCCGGTTGATGCGGAGATGCGCATCATTTTCGCTGTGGGGGACCCGTGGTCCGAGCCGAGCCGAAAGTTCGGGGCAGATGGTTGCTACTTCTTGAGCTTGCGTTGGATTTTCCCTTGAAGAGGAAAGGGTGATGCAGCAAAGTAGAGATAAGTATTTCCTTAGTTTGAGAACCAAGGTATCAATCCAGTAGAAGTATCAAGATGAGGCACCAAGGAACCTGCACAAAAACAAACAAACTTGCACCCAACGAGATAAAGGGGTTATCAATCCCTTTACGATTACTTGCAAGGTGAGATTTGATAGTGATAATAAGTAAATAAAATTGCAGCAAGGTATTTTTGGTGTTTTTATATTTAGATCTGAATATATGATATGTAAAATAGACCCGGGGGCCATAGTGTTCACTAGAGGCTTCTCTCATGATAGCAAGTATTACGGTGCGTGAACAAATTACTGTTGAGCAATTGATAGAACCGCACAAAGTCAAGACGATATCTAAGGCAATGATCATACATATAGGCATCACGTCCGAGACAAGTAGACCAATACTTTATGCATCTACTACTATTACTCCACACATCGACCGCTATCCAGCATGCATCTAGTGTATTAAGTTCATAACAAACGGAGTAACGCTTTAAGCAAGATGACATGATGTAGAAGGATAAATTCATGCAATATGATATAAACCCCATCTTTTTACCCTTGATGGCAACAACACGATACGTGCCTCGCTACCCCTTCTGTCACTAGGTGAGGACACCGCACGGTATGAACCCAAAACCAAGCACTTCTCCCATTGCAAGAACTATAGATCAAGTTGGCCAAACAAAACCCATAACTTGAAGAGACTTAAAAGGATATGAAATCATGCATATAAGAAATCAGAGGAGACTCAAATATTATTCATAGATAATCTGATCATAAATCCACAATTCATCGGATCTCAACAAACAAACCGCAAAAGAGAATTACATCGGATAGATCTCCATGGAGATCATGGAGAACTTTGTATTGAAGATCAAAGAGATAGAAGAAGCGATCTAGCTACTAGCTATGGACCCGAAGGTCTGATGTGAACTACTCACGCATCATCGGAGAGGCAATGGTGTTGATGAAGATGGCCACCGGAGATGGATTCCCCTCCAGCAAGACGCCAGAACGGTCTCCCGATTGGTTTTTGGTGGCTACGAAGGCTTGCGGCAGCGAAACTTGAGATCTAGGTTTAATTCTGAGGGTTTTCGTATTTATAAGACCATCTGGCATCGAGAACAAGTAAAGAGGGGCCACGAGGAGGTCACGAGCCTCCTGGCCGTGCCCTAGGGGGGGTGCCTCCCGGCTCGTGACTTCCTCGGCCCTCCTCTCTGGTATCTTTTACTTTTGGTATTTTTGATATTTTCCATAAAAAATCATGGTGAAAGTTTTATTCTGTTTGGACTCCGTTTGATATTCCTATCTGAAAAAGGTCAAAAACACCGAAAAAACAGAAACTGGCATTGGGCACTGAGTTAATAATTTAGTCCAAAAAATAATATAAAATAACATATTCATGCATATAAAACATCCAAAGTTGATAATATAATAGCATGGAACAATCAAAAATTATAGATATGTTGGAGAAGTATCAAGCATCCCCAAGCTTAACTCCTACTCGTCCTCGAGTAGGGAAGTGATAAAGACCGAATTTTTGATGTGGTATGCTACCTAACATATTTGCTTTATGTAATCTCTTTATTGTGGCATGAATGTTCAGATCCATAAGATGCAAAACAATAGTTTAATATTGACATGAAAACAATAATACTTCAAGTATAATAGCAAAGTAGTCATGAACTTTTGAAATAACAAGGCCAAAGAAACTTATCCCTACAAAATCATATAGTCTGGCTATGCTCCATCATCCCCACACAACAAATTCAAATCATGCACAACCTCGGTATTGGCCAAGTAATTGTTTTCGCACTCTTACTTTCTCAAACCCTTTTCAACTTTCATGCAATACATGACCGTGAGCCATGGATATAGCACTTATAGGTGGAATAGAGTGTGGTGGAGGTTGTGAGGCAAAAAGGAGGAGATGGTCACATCGACTCGGCGTATCAATGGGCTATGGAGATGCCCATCAATAGATATCAATGTGAATGAGTAGGGATTGCCATGGAACGGATGTACTAGAGCTATAAGTGTATGAAAGCTCAAAAATGAAAACTAGTGGGTGTGCACCAAACTTGCTTGCTCACGAAGACCTAGGGAAATTTGAGGAAGCCCATCATTGGAATATACAAGCCAAGTTACATAATGAAAATTTCCACTAGCATATGAAAGTGACAAAACAAGAGACTCTCTATCATGAAGAACATGGTGCTATTTTGAAGCACAAGTGTGGAAAAAGATATTAGCATTGTCCCTTCTCTCTTTTTCTCTCATTTGGGCTCTTTGGCCTCTTTTTTTTATTTTGTTTGTTTGGGATCTTTGGCCTCTTTTTTTAATACCTCACATGAGACAATGCTCTAATAATGATGATCATCACAATTTTATTTACTTACAACTCTATACTTAGAACAATAATGACTCTATATGAATGAAAGTGATGGCACATGTCATGAGACGGAATGGTGAAAGTTGCATGGCAATATATCTCGGAATGGCTATGAAAATGCCATAATAGGTAGGTATGGTGGCTGTTTTGAGGAAGGTATATGGTGGGTTTGTGCACCGGCGAAAGTTGCGTGGCACTAGAGAGTGTAGCAATTGTGGAAGGGTGAAAGTGCATCTATACCATGGACTCACATTAGTCATGAAGAACTCATATACTTATTGCGAAAGTTTTATTAGTAATCGAAACAAAGTGCTAAACGCATACTCCTGGGGGTAGGGTTGGTAGGAGTTAACCATTGCGCGATCCCAACCGCTACACAAAGCATGACAATCAATAAATCAATGATGCTCCGACTTCCTAACATAGCGGTTCACCATACGTGCATGCTACGGGAATCACTAACCTCAACACAAGTATTTATAGATTCATAACACCCTACTAGCATAACTCTAATATCACCATCTCCATATCTCAAAACTAATCGTGAGGAATCAAACTTCTCTTACTAATCAATGCACTTGAATATGAAGGTTTTTATTATATCCTCTTTGGATGCCTATCATATTTAGGACTAATTTCATAACACACGCCAATTACCAAGTTACTTAGGGAGAGCACTCTCAAAATGATATAAGTGAAGATTTGAGAGTTTTTATTTCTACAAAATATGACACCGCCGTGCTCTACAAAGATTTAAGTGAAGCACTAGAGCAAAATTATCTAGCTCAAAAGATATAAGTGAAGCTCATTGGAGCAAAATTACCAAGCTCAAAAGATATAAGTGAAGCACATGGGAGAAAAATTATCAAGATCAAAATATATAAGTGAAGCACATGGGATCAAAATTACCTAACTAAAAAGATATAAGTGAAGCTCATTGGAGCAAAATCATCAAGCTCAAGAGATATAAGTGAAGCACATGTGAGCTAAATTGCCTAACTCAAAAGATATAAGTGAGCTAAATTGCCTAACTCAAATTCACGATGAGTGCATGTCCCTACCAAAAGGTGTGCAGCAAGGATTATTGTGTTAAAAAAAATCAAAGACTCCAATAATACACGACGCTCCAAGCAAAACACATATCATGTGGTGAATAAAAATATAGCTCCAAGTAACGTTACCGATGGATTGAAGACGAAAGAGGGGATGCCTTCTCGGGGCATCCCCAAGCTTAGGCTTTTTGGTGTCCTTGAATTTGGCTTGGGATGCCTTGGGCATCCCCAAGCTTAGTCTCTTTCCACTCTTTATTCCATTGTCCATAAGAACATCACCCAAAACTTGAAAACTTCACAACACAAAACTTAAACAGAAACTCGTGATAGCATTAGCATAAGAAAACAAACCACCAACTTTTTAGGTACTGTAGTAATATTAATTTCCATTTAGATTGATGTTATATTACTGTATTATCACTTTTCCATGTATGGTACCCCCCGATACTAACCATAGTTTCATCAAAATAAGCAATCAACACAACAAAAACAGAATCTATCAAAAACAGAAAAGTCTGTAGAAATCTGTATATCTCGTACACCTCTGCTAACTCAAAAATTCTGAAAAAATTATGAAAATTAGGGAACTTTGCATATCAATCGGAAGCATAAAGAATCAACTCAAAAGATTTTTCTGGATAGGAATGAAAAATAATTTTGTGAGCACAAAGTTTCTGTCTTCTTTCAGCATGATTAAACAACTAACACCAAAACTAATCATAAAGGTTCTACTTGGCACAAACAGTAATTAAAACATAAAAAATGCAATCATAACAGAATCATGATGGTGTGGACTCAACAAAACAGAAAGTAAAAAGCAAATATAAATCTATTCATTGGGTTGCCTCCCAACAAGCGCTATCGTTTAATGCCCTTAGCTAGGCGTAAGGCAATAGAATCAAGTATTGTCATCTTTAGTGATCAAACCATAAGTAGCTCTCACAATGGATTCATAAGGAAATTTTATTGTCTTTATAGGAAAGTGTTCCATGCCCTTCTTTAATGGAAATTGAAATTTAATAGTCCCTTCCTTCATATCAATAACATCACCAATAGTCCTAAGGAAATGTCTACCAAGAATAATGGGACATGTCGGATTGCAATCAATATCAAGCACAATGAAATGTACGGGCACATAGTTCCTATTTGCAATAATAAGAACATCATTAATCCTTCCCATAGGTTTCTTAATAGTAGAATCCGCAAGATGCAAATTAAGAGAGCACTCATCAATCTCATTGAAACCTAGAACATCACATAAAGATTTTGGAATTTTGGAAACACTAGCACCCAAATCACACAAAGCATGGCATTCATAATTTTTAATCTTAATTTTTATAGTAGGTTCCCACTCATCATGAAGTTTTCTAGGAATAGATAATTCCAACTCAAGTTTCTCTTCAAGAGATTTCATCATAGCATGAACGATATGTTAAGTAAAAGCCTTATTTTGGCTATAAGCATGTGGAGAGTTTAGCATGGATTGCATCATACATTCAATCAAAGAGCAACTATAATAATTAAATTCCTTGAGATCCAAAGTAGTAATTTCATCACTATTCAAAGTTTTGATATCCTCTACTCCACTTTTAGTATTTTTAGCATCAAGATAAATAGACTCCAAATCATTGAGGCTTTTCTCAACCAAAGTGGATTCACATCCAGCCCCATCATCATTAAGATTGACATTAGAAAACAAGGATTAAATAGGAGTCACATCAAGCACTTTAAGATCTTCGTGATTCTCATCACGAGAACACGCCTTTTTGAGCCATTCATGTCTAGCACGAATTTGGGTGGTTCTTTCTTTACTCTCATTCATAGAAACACGCATAGCTTTCAAAGTTTCATCCATATTAATCTTGGGAGGAACACATCTTAATTTCAAAGCATCAATATCAAGAGACATTCTATCAACGGTCCTAGCCAAGTCATCAATTTGAAGCAGTTTTTCTTCTATGCAAGCATTGAAAATCTTTTGCGAATTAATAAACTCCTTAATATCACTCTCAAGATCAGAGGGTATTTTATTATAATTTCCATGAGCATTGTTGTAGGAATTGCCAAAATTAGTAGAGGGATTACTAGGAAAAGGCCTAGGATTAAAGTTACCTCTATAAGCATTGTTGTTACCAAAATTATTCCTACCAACAAAATTAACATCAAAATTTTCATTGCTATTATCAATCAAGGAAGATAAAGGCATATCATTTGGATCTAGAGGAACAATTTTACTAGCAAACTTCTTCATTAACTCATCCATCTTAGCATTCAAAGAGTTAATCTCTTCTATAGCATGCACTTTTTTACTAGTAGGTGACCTTTCAGTGTGCCATTGAGAATAATTTTTCATGATATTATATAAAAGTTTTGTAGCTTCTCCTAGTGTGATTTCCATAAAAGTTCCACCAGGGGCAAAATCCAAGATATTTCTAGAAGCAAAATTCAAACCAGCATAGAAAATTTGTATAATCATCCAAAGACTTAGGCCATGAGCGGGACAATTTCTAATCATCAATTTCATTCTTTCCCAAGATTGTGCAAAATGTTCATGATCTAGTTGCTTAAAATTCATAATATCATTACGGAGAAAGATAATCTTAGGAGGTGGAAAATACTTGGAAATAAAGGCATCTTTACACTTGTTCCATGAATCAATACTATTTTTGGGTATAGATGAAAACTAAGTTTTTGCTCGATCTCGTAGTGAGAACAGAAATAGATTCAATTTAATTATATCATTATCCACATCTTTCTTCTTTTGCATATCACATAACTCAATAAAGGTATTAAGATGGGATGTGGCATCTTCACTCGGAAGGCCAGAAAATTGCTCTTTCATAACAAGGTTCAACAAGGCAGCATTAATTTCGTATGATTCCGCACTAGTGGCGGGTGCAATTGGAGTAATAATAAAATCATTGTTATTACTATTAGAGAAGTCACACAATTTAGTGTTTTCAGACATGGTGACTTAGCAAGCAGACAAGCACACAAGCAAACAGAAAGCAAGTGAAAGAAAAGGGCAAACAAAAAAGGCAAATAAACAAAGGCAAATATTTTTGTAAATTTCTGTTTTATAAGTGGGGGAGGGGAAAACGAGATGCAAATGGAAAATAATGTAAATGCAAGAGATGAGTTTGTGATAGGTACTTGGTAGATATGATTCACTTGAATACTCCCCGGCAACGGCGCCAGAAATTCTTCCTGCTACTTCTTGAGCTTGCGTTCATTTTTCCCTTGAAGAGGAAAGGGTGATGCAGCAAAGTAGAGATAAGTATTTCCCTCAGTTTGAGAACCAAGGTATCAATCTAGTAGGAGTGTCAAGATGAGGCACCAAGGAACCTGCACAAAAATAAACAAACTTGCACCCAACGCGATAAAGGGGTTATCAATCCCTTTACGATTACTTGCAAGGTGAGATCTGATAGTGATAATAAGTAAATATAAATAAGTAAATAAAATTGCAGCAAGGTATTTTTAGTGTTTTTATATTTAGATCTGAATATATAATATGTAAAATAGACCCGAGGGCCATAGTGTTCACTAGAGGCTTCTCTCATGATAGCAAGTATTACGGTGGGTGAACAAATTACTGTTGAGCAATTGATAGAACCGCGCAAAGTCATGACGATATCTAAGGAAATGATCATACATATAGGCATCACGTCCGAGACAAGTAGACCGATACTTTCTGCATCTACTACTATTACTCCACACATCGACCGCTATCTAGCATGCATCTAGTGTATTAAGTTCGTAACAAACGGAGTAACGCTTTAAGCAAGATGACATGATGTAGAAGGATAAATTCATGCAATATGTTATAAACCCCATCTTTTTTCCCTTGATGGTAACAACACAATACGTGCCTCGCTACCCCTTCTGTCACTAGGTGAGGACACCACACGGTATGAACCCAAAACCAAGGACTTCTCCCGTTGCAAGAACTATAGATCAAGTTGGCCAAACAAAACCCATAACTCGAAGAGACTTACAAGGATATGAAATCATGCATATAAGAAATCAGAGGAGACTCAAATATTATTCATAGATAATCTGATCATAAATCCACAATTCATCGGATCTCAACAAACACACCGCAAAAGAGAATGACATCGGATAGATCTCCATGGAGATCATGGAGAACTTTGTATTGAAGATCAAAGAGAGAGAAGAAGTCATCTATCTACTAGCTATGGACCCGAAGGTCTGATGTGAACTACTCACGCATCATGGCAAAGGCAATGGTGTTGATGAAGATGGCCACCGGAGATGGATTCCCCTCCGGCAGGACGCCGGAACGGTCTCCCGATTGGTTTTTGGTGGCTACGGAGGCTTGCGGCGGAGGAACTTGCGATCTAGGTTTAATTCTGAGGGTTTCCGTATTTATAAGACCATCTAGCGTCGAGAACAAGTAAAGAGGGGCCACGAGGAGGTCATGAGCCTCCTGGCTGTGCCCTAGGGGGGGAGGGGCGCCTCCCGGGCTCGTGACTTCCTCGGCCCTCCTCTCCGGTATCTTTTCCTTCTGGTATTTTTGATATTTTGCATAAAAAATCATGGAAATTGTTTTATTTCGTTTGGACTCCGTTTGATATTCCTATCCGAAAAAGGTCAAAAACACGGAAAAAACAGAAACTGGCACTGGGCACTAAGTTAATAAGTTAGTCCCAAAAATAATATAAAATAGCATATTCATGCATATAAAACATCCAAAGTTGATAATATAATAGCATGGAACAATCAAAAATTATAGATATGTTGGAGACGTATCAATGGCAGGTGGGATCGACCGTGCCGGCTCGTGCCATGGTGGCATGTGACTGTGGCTGCGCGTGCTGCTGGCAGCCGGTGCCTCATTGCGGTGGTTGCTATGAGCCGGGTGGTTGGTGCGCCGGCTGTTCATAGCCGGCTGCTCGTTCCCCGGCAGCTGGGAGTGCCGAGGGTTGCTTGCCTCGACTTGCCGGCTGGAGACGCGAGGGGAGCAGGAGTGCTAAGCCGGATGATGGCCAACAATCCTAGTGCCCTCACCCTCGGGCCAGGGGTCTTCAGAGGCGACTCCGCTCGCCACGAGCTGGTGCTGCTCCACATCGGCGGCGTCGATGAGGTCTCTGATGTGACGCTCGCGGGTGGCACGTTCTTCATCCTCCAAGGTAGCCAGATCTTCGTAGGCTACCTTGGCAGCCCACAGGTAGGCCGCAGGGGTGTCGTAGATGGGCATGTTGCCGCCCAAGATTTCGGCGACCACGTGAACATGGTCGTGCACAACCCCACGCCAGCTGGGCTCGGTGCCAGGCGGGGTGAGAACGTAGGCGGAGGCGTACTCCCGATGGGCGGCCTCCATGCGGCGCCACGTGGCGACAAGGGTGCTGGCGTCCTCGAACGGGAGGCGGCGAGCCGCCTCCAGCTCAGCCGTAGCGACATTGGGGTTCATCGTCGAAGCGATGGGGGTACTTAGGCCTCGAAGGGCCACGCCGAGCGGATGGGAGGTGCCGACGCGGGCCGCGACGGCATTGGCCTCGGCCTGCGCTCGGCCAGATGAGGTGGTGGAAGTGATGACCATCACCACGACGTGGGGGCCGTTGGACTTGGCAGCCACGAGTGCGCCCATGGCCGTGGGAGGGTCGGCGCAGTCGAACATCCGGCCGGAGTACTCGTCGACCGCCGGTGCGTCGGCGAGGCTCAGCCTACCGACACACTCGACGAGCGAGACGATATCGAGCCTGGGGTCGACAGCGCTGCCCGTAGGGTCTGCCGGAGCAAGCCCCACGAGCCTGTGGTTCTTCCTGGATGCGCAGCGGACGAGGGAGGTGGTGAAGGGTCCCGCCCGGAGCGTGACTCCGGCCGGTGCCACGTACGGCCTCACAGTGGGCGCCATCTGTCGTTGTTTTCTCACGACAGATGCCATGGGTAGGCTTATCGAAGGTGGTTGGGGCCGGAGGACGTCGACGGGCTCCGAATGCGGGATTAGGCACAAGCGGTGATGATACGCGATGGACCGAGGTTCAGGGCCCTTCGTGGGAGGTAATACCCCTAGTCCTGCTTGGTCTAGTTGATAGATTGGTATGGTTACAAGGTTGCTCCTGGAGCTGTTGTCTAGAGGTGGAAGAGGGAGCAGCCGGCACGCCTTCCTTCGCTGCGTGGGTGGATGTGAGGGAAGTGTCCCGTGGATGTGTGTGCGTGAATCCGTCGTCCCCGTTGCACGAGGCGGGGGGGAGGGGGGCTCAGGGGTTTTTATAGGCCAACCCCCCGGCTTACAATATCCTTAAGGTACAGAGAGGGGGGGGGACCCAGCTGGCAGCCTCTTCGGCCGGCCAGGGGGTCCTGCCGCTTGAGCCGTCTTGTCGCCCGTAGTGTCCACCGGCTGCGCGGTCCCATCGCCCGCTGGGGCCCGCTAGCCGGCTCCGCGATTGGCCCGCACCCACCTGCTACGGCCTGGGCCGCCGGGGCGGCGTCTTCTTGCACCAACCAGCCGAAGTCTCCGGTACGACCAGCTGCACTATAGCCACGTCGGGGCATGTAATCGAGTGGGCGGAGGCGTGTCGCCACTGTTGTCCTGCCCAGTCGCGGTCGGCCAAGGTCAGCGGCACGACCGGCTGAACTATAGCCATGCGCACCCGCGCGTCAGCGTTTACTGTGGCTACATTGGGGCCCGGTGTAGGGGTCTCGTCTTGTCACCGTACCTACGTGCAGAGGGATGGGACGGGAGCTTGTCCGTCCAAGGGTCAATAGAGGAGCCGGTCCGAAGGCAGCCGTCTGTGCCCAACCGGCGGGGGTCGAGCCGGCTCCTTGGACCGCCAGCCTCGAGTCAACCAGCAACACGCCTGCCGGCCACGCGCCAGCCGGTCGGGAAGCAGCCAGCCATGCTATTTTTCTTGAAGAGGGGGAGAGAACCCCGTTGCTTTGACCTACCCAGGCAAAATTGTCAGAATCACGACTCAAATCTTAGAATCTTATGATCTTACAATCCAAATTAGCCCCTCCGATTCTACGATTTTCTTCATAGAATCTAAGTTTCTACCATCCTGATAGTTACGATTCTACGATTCACGATCCTAGCAACGGAGTTAAGATCCGATTCAGAATCGCGATTCTGACAACTTAATCCAGGGATAATAACCCCGTCACTCACGCAAACCTTGAGCTGCTGGAAGCACCTGGCGTGTATTGCATTGGGTAAAACTTCGTCGGAGATTCTTCGCCACGATTCCGGTGGCTGTAGCTCCAAACTTCATTTTCCTTCGGGTGCTTGTCTGAATTGATTGTTCTTGCACATATACGATAGGAGCAATTTGAGAAATATACGATGGGACATGATGACCGGCGCAGCGACAACCGCACCAAGAGACATAAGTGGTGGGGGGCGATTTTAGACGATGGAGGACGGAACATGAACTTGGGAAGGCCTGCCTGGAGGAGATCGAAGAAGCGATGGATTAGTGCAAAAAGACATGAGGCGACGGCATGAGGAAGATGACCTGAAAACAAAGGAGAGAAGACGTGCGTATTGTGGATTTTCTATGGTATTTTTTTTCCTTCTATCTATACGTGCTAGTGTTGGATTCCTTGCATCTGTTATGGTCTGCCGCATATTTTCTATTTGTACAAAAGGACTGGGCATTATGAGTTATTTTTTCTCTCAAGAATTTGTGAGTTAATCTAAACCGTAATAACTTGGTCTCACAAGATTAACGGCTTCTAATTTTTGATTAACGTAATTTTATGGAAGTGCCTAATTCGTATAAGTACTAGTTATGAACCCGTGCACCCGCACGGGCTAGCAATTTTATATTTATTGCATGATTAATTTTGTATGAATTAGACGTGTCAAAAATAATAATATTCATATTGTTTATGTGCTCACAATTAAATATGCATGTACAGTGCTTTATTTTATTAGACAGAGACCAGAGGGGTTTGATACCTTCATCAACTATATAATTAGATGTATATGTCTAATAGTCAATTTTGTCCCACGGTATGCAGACTGTTGTCTTGTCATGTCGTCCTCATATTTATAAAGGATTTGAAAATAGGAGGATGTGTGAATTTTTAGGGTCACATTGTTAGTGAGTCCATCGCATAAATAAAAGCAAACCGAAAATTAAATGCATATTATGTTCACTCATAAACTATAACTCCATAGAAGCTCCCAAAATGAAATTCTCTGCTATAAGTTGTCATTGTCTACACGGCAACATGATCAAAATTGACGGAGTTAATGGTATCTTATTATATGCATTCAACGCTCTCATCAAGAATATATTGTGGTTTTTTACATGGTAACATGATTGATATTGATGCAGCCAATTCAATCTTACAATATGCACATACAACGATCATAATGTTTATTGATTAATTAATTTTGACTTCTGTACAACATGCATATGCAGAAGTGCTCTACATGAAACAGTGAATATCATTCAATTTTATTGGATAAAGAAGTCATTTTAAAATAATGAATCCATGCATGGTGTTCTATCATATCATATTCAATCAACACCAAATATGAGAAAAAGGACCACGACGTCCTGCTCCGTTGCTATGGCTGGCCGACCGCCTCCCATGCCGCTGCCAACTTCCCTGCCCCCCTCCGCCATTTCCTCTCTGCCTACCCCTCCTCTACTTCTGTTGGGCCATGGGGTCAGCACCTGCAAACACTAATCGTCCCATGGCTGTCAAGCGCGGCTCCACTTCTGCATATGGCCGGCGAGCATCAGCTCTCCTCGCTGTCGCTGAGCTCCACGTCTTCTCGCGCCTCCCATCTTTCTCTCACACGGAGAACACAAAAGGGTCAACGTGGAGATGCGGCCACGATCCCTGCAACGCCGGGATCAATCGCGGCTTCCCCTCGGCTTTCTCCTACCTCATGCTAGAAGCCATTCACCCAGCGTGGCCTTCTCTTCGCTTAGGTATGGCTGCTCACATCCCCCTTTCTGTGGCTGCAATAGGGATGGCTTTATGCCCTTCTGCAATTTTCTATTTTTCCTTCCATTGATTGGTTGGTTGCCTACAATTTCAAAAGATAGAGTACAGCTCTTCAAGCGATTGTAGAGAACATGTTTAAGCAAAACAGATTTCCTCCCGATTCTGGCGTAAACATTGTTTGGATAATGAAACTAATCCATGAATTATTAAAATCAGTTTTGCATGTACGCAATATTTCGCATTTTTGGAGAATCGACAAATAGTCGTTTTTCTAAAAACTGGTTTTCTGTGAACGAAGCCACCTCCACATGGATAGTTGTTCGACGTTTCGCTACTCTGTTGTGCCTCCCGTGGCGGCGGCCTCTTCGCCGCCGGCGACGACAACGCTGTCGTGCAGCATCCTGGACGGCTCCGATATTCAAGGGCAAGGTCTCTGGAAGCCATGAGGCGGAATTCACGTCGGCCGCGGTCGGAGAGGGTGGCTTCAGCACCGTCTACCTAGCGTGCCTAGCCGGTTCCTCCCAGCTCGTTGCCGTCAAGTGCACCGCGTAGCAGCGAGCGCCTCTGCCTAGGTCGTCAAGGCCTTCAACGTGTTGCTCGACGTGGCCATGGCCCATGGGTGCCAGGTTTCATGAGTTGAGCTTCGTGAATGTCGTGTTTCGACGGCCATCCGCCTGCCAGGCGTCGTACTCCGGCATGCTCACCAAGAATAGCGATGTCGACGTGCACAGCCTCATTGCCTCGGCGTGCTGCTCACTGGTACATAAATCCTTGCCCGACGTTCGCCGTTGCACCGGCTCGTGCCACGACGAAGTGATATAAGCTCGTGGAGCAGACTTCTGCCCTTTGGCGATCAAGCCAGCGCCGCTGTCGCTCGTGAAATAGGAGGTGAGTACATGCGTCAAAGCTTCGAAGAGGAACAAGATCTAGAGAACAAGAAACCGAGGACGAGCTTCAGAGAACACAGGCCAAGTACGAGCTTTTGGAATGGAGGCTCATGGACATTCGGATGTGAGATAAAAATCCATTCAATACTCGTCTCAGCCAACTGGCTAGTACCATATTTGAAGCTTCTAAGCCCAAACAAAGTACTCTACAAACCAGTTTTAACAAACCAACAATATAAAACTGGTTTCCTTTAAAATCCTCCTAAAACTGATTTTGGTAAAACTTGCTTCAAATACTAGTTATCCAAACAACCACTAAAGGAACAATTTACAAGCTTGGCACTTACCAGGTTCAAGCTAGGGAAAGATACAAGACATTAGATCATCCATGGAGAGTAGTATCTGACTCTACCATACTGTTCGGGCTGAACTTTGTCATGGTTGACCGCAAGGTAAAGATTCTAATGCTTTTCTGATAGATTTATCCTTTGTTTTCGCTCCTACAGTGCGGCCTTTTACCGTTTTTGCAGGGTGGCACGATAGAAGAAGTTATTCCGAAAGATAAGATGGAAAAGTTAAAAGATGATATCCAAGGAGGCTACACACGATCGAGCGGTTTGATATAGTTAAATTGGGTTTTCCTGTTTTTTTGACATTTTTTGTTACTGCCCTGTTCACAATTACGTGGGAGGTACGTGGTGATTTTTTTACCCCTCAGCGCTTCCTTCTTCTCCTTTCCAGAAACAGACAGAGAGAGAGAGAGAGAGAGAGAGCACGCGACAGAGACAGAGGGAAAAAGGACCATGGCGTCCTGCTCCGCTGCCATGGCTGGCCGACCGCCTCCCATGCCACTGCCGACTTCCCATCCCCCCTCCGCCATTTCCTCTCCGCCTACCCCTCCTCTACTTCTGCTGGGCCATGGGGTCAACACCTGCAAACCCTAATCGTCCCATGGCTGTCAAGCGCGGCTCCACTTCTACATGTGTCCGGCGAGCACCAGCTCTCCTCGCTGTCGCTGAGCTCCATGTCTTCTCGCGCCTCCCCTCTTTCTCTCACACGGAGAGCACAAAAGGGTCAACGTGGAGATGCGGCCACGATCCCTGCAACGCCTTGCAGGGATCAATCGCGGCTTCCCCTCGGCTTTCTCCTACCTCACGCTAGAAGCCATTCACCTAGCATGGCCTTCTCTTCAAGTACAGGATCTCTGAAGGAACAATTTACAAGCTTGGCACTTAGCAGGTCCAAGCTAGGGAAAGATACAAGACATTAGATCATCCATGCAGAGTAGTATCTGACTCTACCATACTGTTCGGGCTGAACTTTTTCATGGTTGACCGCAAGGTAAAGATTCTAATGCTTTTCTGATAGATTTATCCTTTGTTTTCGCTCCTACAGTTCGGCCTTTTACCGTTTTTGCAGGGTGGCAATATAGAAGAAGTTATTCCGAAAGATAAGATGGAAAAGTTAAAAGATGATATCCAAGAAGGAGGCTACACACGATCGATCGGTTTGATACAGTTAAAGCTAAAGATAGATACAGATGAAACTATATCTGGTATTGTGGTTATCATTATACTATGATTTCTAGCATGCTTTGCTGTAGTTACTATTCAGTTTTGTTGACTATGTACAGAAGAAAGAATCCATGTGAATGGTTTTGTATTCAGCTGCATCAGCGTTCACTTCTTGAGTATTACCACAAAGGAAATAAGCATCTGCAGGTGTACCTACAGGCTCCAAACTTAATGAAACTCGATATGAGTGTAGTATAGGACGTTTGTGTTCCATTATTGTCAAGCCAGAACCAGAGCATAGAACATATCACAAAAATATGTAATCAGATCAGTGGTAATGCTACTTGAAAAAAATAATTTCAACTCGAGCTGTTTTATTCTTATTATGTTTCTTGAGTCTCTCCTGTTGCATTTGCCAGAACCAGAGCATGCTTGAGAAGCATGTCGTTCCAGCTTAGTTAAGTAGGGTGAGAGTGATGTTTATTTTGTTGTGTGGATCCGTACCATCCTACTTTATTTATATTTTTTCCTTCTCTTAGACATTTAGTGAAAATATGTATTACTTCTTACTGAACATTTTATATGGTCCAACAACCATAAGTTAAGAATTATATGTCACGGATCTATTCCTTACCAAGTCATCGAGAAGAAAGACGCCGTGTGGTGGACTACAAGGCCATACATAGTGCTTGATATGCAAAGGTGAAATTCTATGCATGTTATATTCTCTTTTGAGTTGTACAATAAGTAAATTATGACCGTGATAGCTAGCGCAACATCATGGAGGTCTGAATACTCAGGTTTTATGTTGTAGTCGACCAGTTTTTCTAAAATTGAATGCCTTGGAGTTAATATATGGTGTTGCTCCAGATGTTCTTCTTTATGCTTCATGTTCTCATGCCTGAATTTGCGAGGTCTTTGTTAACTGCTAATTGAATTCCATGCCGATGTGGGAGTGATAACTGAAAATATATAAACCCCAACCATGCATATGTACATCTATGCAAGTACTATCACATTCTCTATACATACAAAATTCTAAGCCAAACTATTAACAATTTCTCTTCCAATTGCATGTCATCTACACAACCAAGTTGTAGAGTTCACCTAACTTCCACTTATTAAGTAGGTTTGTAATTTATAAGTTATTTAGTATTACCTTTTGTTCTTGTCCTACAACTTGCTTCTGCTTCACTTTAGTTGGTTTGTTAATTGATATTTTCATGTGTTGCAGAAAGCACTGCTATTGATGGCTTCATTCTATTTGGCTTTCTTCAGTAAATAAAGGTGATATTTTTTAAGGCTTACCTCTATTTTATCCTACTTCATTTATTAATTGATATCTTGATTTGTTGCAAAGAAGAGTGCTCTAAATGGAATATATATTGTGGAAGCTTCAATGCTCTGTCTTGACTTTCTTTCTTTTGGACAAGCTCCGTTGCTTGGTGCTTGCTGCAGAGATATACTATGCGTGATATGTATGTCGTCCGAATGTAATTAGTGTCATCTCTTTGTTGCTATGTCCAGTTTGCAAGATATATTATCTCTCTAATAAACTTTGTTATCAGGTTGGTGACAGAGGTTTTGACTGAAGATTTTATAGTTTGGTCATCAAGTTAAGTCCATCAGTCACATTGTTCAGACAAAGTTTTAGATGATGATCAGTTGCTTTACTACCTATGCTGGCTCCATTAGTTCCCGTGTTTAGGCTTTTTATTCTACTTAGATGTAAAAAAAAGTCAAACAACGGCTAATGTGCATGCTTTACCCAGTGGTATTCTGTTCTTTGTACTGTTCCATCACTCAATTCGAAAACTTGAACACTCAGTTATAGGCAACAGTACAAGGACGGAATACCAATGGTCTGGAAATTTGTGATTTGTCAGATGATTCATGCCTTCTTAACTGGAATTTCATGCTTGATCTCATTCTTACTTACCTTCCAGCTGGAAGCAAACCTAAGAAAATAAAAATACAGATCAACAAGAGAACAATTTGTACTTCGTTTCAACTAAAAAGAAGAAAAGAATTCATTCCAACAAAATATATTAGACTTAATCTTATATTGCAGAGTCCACCACGGGTTTACGCAAAATACAAACGGTGTCCGCCACGGGCACGACGTGCCGCCGCGTGTCTTTAGCGATAGTCTATGCTATGGATGTATGTGCGCTCATGTCAGATTAGAAGACATGTACGTATGTGCATGGATGTATGGTGTTGTTGTTTAAGCTTGTTAGAGACCGAAGCCAGCGTGTACCTCGGTCTTGTCCTTCCAGGAGCCCCTGCATGATGCCGTCATCCAGTTCGGCGCCAGCACATCCGCGCGATGGTTGTGTGCAATCCCGCTTCATGTCGTCTTGGGCACCAGCGTTTGAGCCCAACGTCCTGGAGCGATACATGTAGTCCTGCTGGTGTACGTGCACGCCGTCGAGCCCGACGTAGGCGCCGAGTAGCCGTGCATGCTTGTCATGGAACGCTAGTGTATAATCCCTCCTGGAGGTCTGGGTCAAGGTCAGCATCTTGTGGACGGAACTTCAAAATTCAGGACGTGGTGTAGAAAGGCAGCCCTAGGGTTCTGGTAAGGATGCTAGAGGCCGTGCAGTACAGGTAGTCATTAAAAGATATAAATGAAAATAAATGAATAGTCAAACAATTATGTAGCTATGGGCTCTCTCTATTAATAAAGATTTTAAGATCTTATCTATCTATCTATCTATATTTAAAACGATAGAAAACGAACGGTGATGATTTGACACTCTAAAAAACCTATATGTATTAACGGTGAAGATTTGTACTACACGTTAAAAAAAACTGAGATCTGCTTCGTATGTCCTCCCTAGCAAAAAAACGGAAACCAAAAAAAGAAACACACACGATATTCTAGAAAAGACCGTATCTACAGCACCCTAACAGAACACGCTTTCAAAAGAAAAAAGAATCCTAACAAAACACACCATCACCTATAGGCAATCGGCCGTAGCAACCCCACCTAGGAAATCTCATCTCATCCCATTAATACAGGAAAAAGGAAAAGTAAGCTACGGCTGATCCTACAATCTTGATCTTAGCAGGCGGCACACGCCAGCCGGCCGGCCAGCCGGCGGCCGGCAAGGTCGTGCACGACACATGCATGCGTGTAGCTCTGGGCCAGTGCTCGCCTCTCGCACATATGCACACATGCACGTATGGGAGCCTTTGTGCGCATGATCGCAATGAGAATCTACCGTCGCCGAGAAGGCCGCTGTCGTTGCGCTTGTGAAGATGACGATTAGAAGGCCGAGAAGGTCGCTGCCGTTGCACTGGTGAAGATGATGATTAGAAGGGATTATATCATGATCAACTCTGCAAGTTGGAAGAAGCTTTGGGATTATATCATGATCAACTCTGCAAGTTGAAAGAAGCTTTCTCGGATAAATATCGTCCCTCATGGCCATAGGTGATGGTGATTAACCCTTTCTTATCACTCCGATGCATACTACTAATCAAATAATTCCAGTGTGATCCATGATGACCGAAGATCAAAAGCTTTTCTTTACTGACTTTCAAGCAAAACAAAGAAAAGTGGAAGACTGGGACATGCCAGCATGTGCTTACATGGAATCTAATTCTACTTGGAGGATCCATGGTTCTAGTACTACATGCACGCATGCATTGGCCGCTCCAGGCTTGATTGCTCAATTGTGAATTTCCAGAGAAGTATCTTAGGATTATGGGCAGCAGACGTAGGCACTGACAGTTCAGAATCAGGTATGGTATTTCGTATCTCATGTTCGTGCACATATGCTTCACCTTGCATCAGCAGGGCAGGGTTGTCGTTGCTCTAACTACCGTCATCCGCAACGTCCCATGAGACTATCCATTGCACAAGGATCGACACTCGACATGCTAGAGGATTTAGAGTTTCAATTGACTGCAGGCAAGAAACTGGGGATCGCCAGAAAAACAAGGCGCGAGTATCAAGAATTTGTTACCTCCGTGTTTTTGATTAAAGATTAAGATGTAGGCATTATGTATTGCTAAAGATTTCTTAGCAAAACTTCTACGAAATTCGTACAGATATTGTGAATAATATTTGCCGGTAAAAATCAAATCTATATCATTATTACCACGTTGCAATGCATTTTACAAGAAGAGATTCATGATAAAACTTTTGGTCTTACCTAGGACACACTTTTAAGCTTGCGTATCATTTCATTTATAGAAGGAATAGAAGTACTAGAATGAAGCGTACAACACAAGACACGAACACATACAGATATGTACATGATGCTCGGAGCAGAGAGACGAGGGATGCTCAACCGGAACAGAAGAAACAACACAGCTAAAACCCATCAAGCCAAAACCACGAGCGACAAAACATCGACAAAGCCAACACCGGGGGCACACTTCTTCAATAGACCTTTTTTTCAAGACGGCCGTATGATCAAACACACAAGACGTCTGAGAAATCAAAGGCATGACACCAACTCCAACAACTTGCATCTATTATACAACCGACACACCGATACAATCAAGATATTTTGGGATTAGTTTCAAGAAAGTTAGCAACAACATTTTCCTTGGCCGGCTGCCAATCAGATGTGATGACGCTTCCATGCATGTGGATGAGCGGCCTGAAGGGGATCGACCCGGGTGGTATGCTTTTTTTAGACAACAAATGATAGTACGTGGTATGTAGTATGTACCAGTGTTCCTTCTTTTTGATAATTATATGCACCAGTGTTCTACATTGAGAGAAATGATACATATCAAAATGGGCCTCCATCACGTCCTCTTGGCCTATACTACTAAATAGGATTATACGTTGAGCGAAAAACGTGGGCTTCACAAAGCTGGGGAGCATCATGTTCTACTAAAAAACATTAATCCGGTTCACACTGAGAGGAATGAGTGGTAAAAATTGAGAATTTTTAAATGTTTGTCTTGAAAGTTGGAACCGTGGGCCTGTCTGGTATAACATTTGGTAAAACGAATAATAGATGAAGAAAATCGAAAATAAAATATGACCATAGAAAGCCACAAAAATGAATACGGAGTTGCTCAATACAAATGAAATGAAATCTCCGAAATTAAATGTTCAAATATCTAAAATTAAATAAACTGAAGAATTCAAAAAAATAAATATGAATGTAAAAAGCTACACAAATGAATAAGGAAGTGTTCAATACATACACATTATTATAAAATTCTGAACATGAAATATTGAAAACTATAAATTTCAAACATCATCATACCAATTATTAAAAAGATATATCCTATCCTAGCCGCACGAATGCGCGGGTGCACCCGCTAGTTAGCAAATATAAGATAAGATAGAAGCATAGATGGTACTACCTTCTGTCCAGATTATAAGGCTTGCACGTATATTAGGTTGAGAAATAGAGTAGCATAATACAAGTTATATATCATAAAAAATATATCATTAGAAACTTCAAATCGTCTATTTTCTAATAATATAATTTTTAGACCATATAACTCAGTTTATGTTAATCAAATTATAGATCTAGGGATACTCTCAAGCCTTGTAAACCGGAAAGGAAGTATTTTTTGGTTTAATGAACCCAATGTCATAGATTCGTCATGTTTTGCATTCGAGGATCTTCTTCCTGCATAATATAGCAAGGATAATTATACATGCAATGAATGAGCTGAGCTAAAGACTTAATTACAGAAATGATACTTACGGAGAATAACAACTGACGATAGTTTTGTCGATAGCATTTTGATTGTATAACTGAAATAATTCCTCAAATTCAATGAACTCTCCTCGTCTCCATTGAAGTAATGCTCGTCTTTAATTACCACAATGAGCAGTTGTTCCCTGCCTTTGTGGCTTCCATGTACTAGTCATGCAATTTTCGTATTTGTGTTGGTAGATTGCCAAACTCGTCATGTTTGACGAGAGGCTTCCTATAGTGGTATATGCATGCTAACTCATCCACGGGGTACTCTACATCCTCGCCTAACAATTGACCAAGAGTGAAACCAATACGATGGTCCATTGCATCTGCATCATAATTGGAATCGGTAAACACCTTGAGCGGGGGGCATAATTGGTTTTTTCTGTTAACTGAGCCGGAGAATTGTTTTCCCTATTGCACTACTGGTACTACTTCCCAGCCGCTTCAAGTGTTCACTATATGACTTTACAATTGTAACACCCTAGTGTCAGTACTACAGTGATGATGTAATTAAGCTACAGTAATGGCATGGTCAGCAACTAATTATTTTGCTAAGTGGGATATGATCAAGTTGAAAATCAATTCCAATTCCCTCACTCCATTCAAAAGTCTTGTGATTCATGTGACAAATTTAAAACTTCAAACAACAAAACTAAAATGTTACAAAGTTGCGAAATAATCCAAGATAGCTAGTGTTAAGGAAAACAACATCACCAAACATGTGGTGTGGTCCCCACCATTAATAACAGGAGCTAAAAGAATTTTTAAAATACATTTAAATTCAATTGAAAATACAAACAGGTTCAAATAATCCCCAAAGTTGCCGTGGACCTTAAGAATAATGCATATTGTTTTGTGGGGAATGTCCCACATTTTTACTAAAGCAAAAGATGCCAAAATAAAATAAAACAGAAAATGAAAAGAGGAACAGTAACAAAAAAAAAGAAATGAAAAGAAAATAAAAGGCCCCTGCCACTGGGCCCAACTGATCACAGTGCGGCCCAGCCCGCACCCCCCCTTCTTCCTCCTGTAGCGACGAGCGCGGTCTCTACAGGGCGACAACCGGTCGTCGTCGACGAACCCCGTCGCCGAGGGGATAAGAACGCCCCCCATGGCCTCTCTCTCCCTTCCCCGCAACCCTAGCCCCTGCTAGATCTCACATGCACCTCTCCCTCTCCCCATGCTCTCTTCCCCACTCGCCCAAACGCCATCGTCGCCATGGCCGACGGGTAGCCATGGCCACAGCCATGCCCGCGCCTCGCCGTCGCGTCCAGGAGAACCGCCGCGGCCTCCCCGTCCTCCCCCTGCCTCAAAACGAGCGGAGGCGCTGCTACGTCATCGCCATCGTCCATCTTCATCCTCGGATTCCGCCGCCGTTCATCAACGTTCCGGCCGCACCGATGTCACGCCCAAGATGCGCGCCTATCAATTTTGAGGCACGAGGTCCTCGCAAGGGATAGATGCGCATCTTGCCGTTAGCAAGATAAGCATCATCACAATCATACATTTAAAGAGAGAGAAGAGTATACAAGGTTGGCTTACACTCGCGACATGCTAAGTTACAATATAACTCAGTTCATAACATCAAGAGGAACACAGGGTCCGACTACGGACGAAATCAAACGATAAAAGCAAATGCGATGATACTATCAAGCTGCCCAAGATCACGACCAGGTCCTCACTCATCCGGATACGCTATGTACATACGGCCTCTTTCTTCATCGTACTCCCACTGGAGCTGGGTGAGATCATCCTGTATCTGCTCATCTGCACCTGTACCTGGAGTTGTTGTAGTAAACTGTGAGCCACAGAGGACTCAGCTATCATGTGCCCGGGTACCAAGACTATTTAAGCTTTAGGATTGAAGGGGTGATGTTTAGTTTGCAGCAACACTAAGCATTATATGGTGGCTAACTTACGTAACAAGAATGTAAATGTGAGTGGTCTACGATAAGTGATCGAATCTAGCATAATCTCTATGAGAACCTGAACACCTGCTTACGTCAATCATAACCCCACCGTGTCCCCTCTCGGATCATGTTCACGAGCAGAGACAATCACGGATACTCACAGAGTTGGTGCATTTTAATTAGAGTTTACTTCAAGTTTACTAGAACCAGGTGTTAAACAAATATCCAAGTTGCCACATTACCGTGAACCAGGGGTAATCCAACTAGTCCATCGAAAATAACCACACTCCGCGGGGATTCCTCGATCACGGATCTCGTGGTCTTCATCGGTAATTCCAAAGGAATTCCAACACCTCGAGAAAACCCAAAGAAAGTCAGAGTCCTCACGCAAGACATTCGATAAAGGTAAAACAAATCCAGCAAGACCACCCGACGTGTCGACGAACCCGATAAGAGCCGCGTATCTCAGTCTCAGGACACGACGGATAAGCTACGCGTATGGAGGCCTGATAGAAATCTCCCAAGTTGCCCTGGGTTGGCCCCGCACAGTGCTCTAGTTTGGACCAACACTCATGAGGAGCACTGGCCCGGGGGTTGATTAAATTATCCACGGGGTTGCAAAGCCCTATGCAAGTTCATTAAGTTATTAGCAAATGTAGTACCAATGTTGGGTCTTGCCAGACAAGTTTTAATCTCAACTGAATAAACAAGGGGGTCCCCATAACAACCCCAAGCGTGTTAGCAGTGCAAAGTATGGAAAGCATAACACCGGTAACAAGGAACTAATGACGGTAACAGCGGAACAAATCACTTAGCAAAAGGCCAAGCCTTCCACCAATACCAGATATATATGTGCATTAAATTAAATAACAGAATTTATTGTGATATCCAATCCATGTTATCACATGGAACAACCTGCACCTGCAACTAAGAACGCTATAAGAGGGGCTGAGGAGCGGTAACTTAGCCAATCAAAGGTTTGGTAGTTAGAGGCTGTCATGGCAACATGGGGGCTGATATCATGTGGTAGGTAGCACAATTTTAACGATGAGAACGAGAACTAGCAAGCAAAGATAGTATTGGGATCCGGGTACGATCATCTTGCCTGTTGGTTCTTCAGCGGAACAAGTAGCGTGATCCTCGTAGTGGTACTCTCCAGGGTCCTCGAACTCAGTATCGACACTTGCGTCTACCCAAGAGAGACAGCAAATAAATAACCAACCAAGGTGCAATGCACAACCAAGATGATGCATGAATCATTTAATGAAGAATTTAACATGGCAACCCAATTCTAGTCAAGTTTCACATCCAAAGTTCGTATATTAGTGAACCTGGACAGAACCTCATGTTAAGTTATTTAATCATGCATGAACATGGAAAATATGTATGCATCATGCAAAATCGATGGAAATGCATATAAAGATCACGAGAAACGAAGCTACGGTTTTCGAGATACGCTCACGACAAGGTACGGAGGCAAAGCACAAGATCACCAAATACCTGGGCTAATTCTTGGCATTCCAAGGTAGCCACTGGATAGGTGATGAAAAATCGATCACAATAGACTCAAGAAGCAATCTATTCCATGGAGTATAGCTCCCACAAATCACAAAACTAAACCACACCAAATCTGTCAATAACAACAACATAGCAACTTGAGAAGCTCACAACTTGAGCTACATGAAATCTACATCCACAAACAAGATATGGACAGGTTCTACTCAACACCCACATCAACTTACCAAACTAGGAAATCAGCAAAAGAGGCACACATCCATATGCATGGATCAAGCAAGTTGACATGAGGAATCAGGATTTTAGGGACTAAGTGAAAATTCCAGTTTTCTGGAATCTGGGTTAATAAAGTAGCAAGTTGACAGCACTGGTTAAATATGCTAGAGAGCTCCTATTGGCAGGAAAATTAACAGGATGGTAGATGGCAATATCTACTACAAATACCTAACACTGAGCATGAGCAAATTCAAGCCACATCACTAGTTACAACCCACTCTACATGGCAAAATAATAACAGCAGAATCTCTAGACTTGCTCATTTTTAATCAGGTTGGTAGAAACAGAAAGTAGGCAACTTAACAGCATGGTTCCCACTTATCTAGGGGCTTATCATAAATAACAAAAATACTGGGACATTCCCAGCAACTTTAACTAACAAACTCATGTTGGCAAGAACTTAAAGGCATGCATAGATAAATTCATATTAAAAAGACAAAAGGGCATCACAGCATAAAAATGCAGTTTTGTCAAGTTGCCCCAAAGTCAAATCTGACTTCACAGGAGCATACATGGGTTGATTCTAACCCAAAATCATTACTCATACCCATATTCTTGCATGCAAAAAAGGGAGCAAAGCTAGGTCGAAATTTGACCTCCCTAGGGCATGGGTGTCTTATGTCACTTATGAAACTTAATGAAAATGCCCCAAACTCACATGTGCTCCATAGATACATATTGTAAGTGGTTATTGAGCATATTAGGGACATGATAACATGGCATAGCATCAATTGCAAGGGAAAACTGGCTAGAAGATGAACTAGCTCATTATGCACATAAGAGAAACCTACACATGCATCTCTATCCTTAAGCACACACACACATCCACATCCCTTATGCACACACCACCTACACCTATGCAAACATCACTAGCATATGTGTATGTGCAAAGCACATACACACCCCACAACACAAACCACACATGTGTACACACCACATATGTGCATGCTTAGCATGCTCACACACTACACTACACCACACGCACACTCACACAAGTGTGTGTATGCATAGCATACACACACACACTACACCAAGCCACACACCACACAACACACAAGCACACACACACACAAGTATGTGTATGTGTCACACACATACACACACACACTAAACCTACACCTATGTGTATGCAACACACACACACACATACATACATCCATGCCCTACACACACAACCACATGCACATCTACATAACACACATGCATACACACACACATAGCTCATGCTTGCACATACATGTCCATCACATACATACCCATACATGTACACATTATGGCCCAACATCCATATACACACATGCATACATTTGCAATTAAAAGAAAACAAAAGAGAGAAAGAAAGAAAAAGAACAAAAAAAGGAAACAGCAAAATGGGGGGAAGGGGATCGAACCCCTGACCTGTTGGTCACACCCCGAGCCGGTTGCCACTCGGCTACGCGTACGATTCTTAATAGAAGGGGGTCTACATCTCTCTAATACACGCGCGCGCGGCGGTAACTGGCGAAACTGAACCTGAATCGACACCGGCGACAGAGCTAAGGCGCGGCAACTCCGCGACTACACGGTGGCACATGGCATCTCCGGCGACACAGACGGATGGAATCGAACAGGGGAACTACGGGGAATCCATCCCTCGACTCATCTTGCGAAGAGGGGGATCGAAGGCGAGCTCAAGCTCGAGCCTTCCGGCTGGCGGCGACGACACTACGGCGACGCGCTCCTACGGACTACAGCGAGGAGAGGGGACCGCGGGGATGGGCTGCTCATCGAGGGCTTCTCGGAGACGCGGGGGCATGAGCGACGCGACGAAGGGGACGGAGCGGGTCGGGGACGCGGCGGCGACGGAGGGGAAGAAGACCGGCTCCGTTCCGGCGACGAGGAGGAAGAAGAGGGCCTCCTGGGCTCTCCTAGCACCGGGAATGAGACGCGGACAATACCAGTACGCGGCGGCCATCTTGACAGCGGCGGCGCTCCACCGAAGGGACGCCGGCGACGAGCCCGTCGACCCCTGCACCACTCTGAACTCACCTCACTCTCTTAATCCAAAGAGAAGAAGAAGAAACAGAGGAAGAAGGAGGAGGAGGGAGAAGGGGAAAACGGTGGCGGCGGAGGGAGAAGAGAGGAGGGACGGAACCCTAGGGAGGCACGCTTAAAAGGGGGACCGGCCTCGATGTCTGTGCTAACGGAGACGGCGACGGAGCTCACCTGCTCCTGCTCTGCTCGCACACACACACAACACTGACAGAGGGGGAACGGGGCAGGTTGCTGTCCTGTTCCCCTGGGCCGGGCCTTGGCCCATCCGCTCCTCTCTCTCTCTCTCATAAAACAGGGAAAAGCTTTTCTTTTTAATAAAACCAGCCAGACTAATTTAAATCCCTAGGGCAATTTGAAAAGGTTTTGAACAAAACAAAAATATATTTTTATGGAGGATTTAATATGCACTATTTAAATAAAATGCCAGGTTGGTTTATAGGACAAGTAATTTTTAATATTAATAAAGAGGCAACTCCTGTTTAAATAGAAAACAAAACCCAAACACCTCCAAATGACGAAAACACCACCTACACAAATCATAAGATTACTAGGGCCACCTTTTGAACATTTTAAAACATTTAAAAGAGACAATTAAATCTGCTCATAATTAATAGGAAGAGAGGGGAAAGAAAGGAGGTGATGTTTTTGAAAGATGGAAGAGAGGGGGAGGAAGAGGGTGCACACATGGATCCAACACCTCAAGCACCTCTCACTCATCACACACAAAGCACACCCACAATAATCACAACACATGAATACCTAGAAGCAAGCATGCAATATGGATGGTATGATGGATGACATGATGCATGGATGCAACAACACATGATGACAAGGTGCAACACATACATTAATCTCATGACACAAGGTTCATACATGGGGTACATGCCAAATAAGGTAGGGACACCACTTGGGATGTCACAACCGACACCTCCCTGAGCCTGCTTTTGAACGACAATGCCTCCCTGTGAGCACCACCGCCTGCTCCTCTCCCTCTTTGCACTCCCCGTGGCCCCTAGCTGCTGCTGCTACTCGCGTGCTCCGCCGTCTGCCATTGCTGTCGACGCCGTGCCCCCGAGCCGCTTCGACCCCGCCCGATCGCCCTATCATGCTCATGACGAGCTGCAACCCTCGTCTGGCTAGCTTCAGCGCTCACAAACGCCCCGCAACCGTAGTTCCGATCGGGTTCGAGCGCAGCCGCCGCCCGACGTCGTCGCCGACATCAACTCCGGCCACGACAGCCGACACCACCACCACCGTTGGACGCAGCGTTCACCGCCCGTTCGAATGGGACCAACTGCGGCCCTTCTCGTGCCCTGTGGACGAAACCCGAGCCGCACCATCATTTCGGGAGCTTGCCGAAGCTCCTCCGGTGGCCGGACGGCGCCGCCGCCCACGTGGCCGTCCAGGGGCCACTGCCAGGGTCACTGACCCATGGGCCCCACGGTCTTGGTTGACCTGTTGACCAGGTCAACCATGCTGACTGGGCACCCGTGTGCCACTGACATGTGGGACCCTACCCCTAGTGTCTATGACATTGGGCCCCACCCTGTCAGGTGCTTAATTAGCAACTAATTAAGTTAAATTAATTAATTTACACTAATCTGTCACTGACATGTAGGCCCCACTTGTTATTTAATATGTTTAGTTAATTTAAAACATCAGAATAACCCTTAGTCTATGACAGGTGGGCCCGACCTATTGGTTTGACCAGTCAGTTGAGACTATTGACTCCTCATGTAGTGCTAATGTCAGCATGATGTCATAAAGGAATTTTCGAATAAATAATAATCTGTTAATTCCAAAAAATTAATAAAACTTTAGAAAATCATATCATTTAAACCGTAGCTCAGATGAAAATAATTTATACATGAAAGTTGATCAGAAAAATCCCACGAATCCAAATACACCATCCATTCATCTGTCACATGCTCCTAGTATGATGAACATGGAACTTTCCCCTCCGTTTCGACTGCCCGTTAAATCCAAAGACCCGGGAAATATCTTCAGATATTCTCCCGCTACGTCTGCAATGTGTGGTATTGCGTTAGTGCATACCTAGCCATTCATATTGCCATGTCATGCATCGTGTTGCATCTGTGCTTTATATTTATTGTTTCTTCCCCCTTCTTGTTACCGGTAGACACCGAGACTGATGCTGCTGCCGAGTACGACTACGCCTTTGACAATCAGGCCTTTGCCGCAGAGCAGCAAGGCAAGCACACCCCCCTTGAGCATCTCGATATCACCCACCTCTCTCCCTATTATTCTTGCATTATAATTTTTCTACTTTATTAGTTAGTTCCTATTCCGATGCATAGCCTGTTTTTGATGAACTATTACTATTCCTGTAATCATACCAACTACTTAGTATAGGTTGGATAGTGAATCACCAGTGACCCCTTAGTCCTAGTTGCCCCTGCTTCTTCGTCGACAACCCGACGACCCGACGACTCGATGACTCGAAGACTCGGTCAACTGACTGACAAGCCAGGCCACTCACATCACCGCACTCCCCTAAATTGTATGACTCTGTAGTGCTACCATTGAGTACCGAGGGTGACACCTCGCGGAGTACTCATGATGTTAGCCCTATAGTGTAGCTAGTCGGTCGTAGTTATCGAGGGTGATTCCTCCTTCACCATTCCCGACGATGTCTCTGTCATGCAGCCCCTCAAGTGTGGGACCCTCGAGGGTGATTCCTCTAAAGTCCACCTTGACGGTTATATCGAGCGGGGACCATTGAGGGTGATTCCTCAATTCCCGTCTTGATGTTATCACCACACAGTTACTGTTGACTTGGCACTGTACTAACATGAAGGGACAGGCGGTACCACTCTGTTGAGGAGGACCTGAGTTCCCAACAGTTCTGAGACGGGTCGGCCCCAAGGTTACCCGTGTGAGAAAGATTTGGTGGGATGCGCCGTAAGGCATCCAAGACTTGGTGGGGTGCGCCGTTAAGGCACCCGAGTGTTATTGGCGGGGCGACGGCCTGCAAAATGGTTCGAGCTTGCCCCACACTAATAAAATGCTAATGGGTTGGGTATTTTATCCGAGTTGGTCGTTGACCTTTTTACGCACTAAACCTTCACGTGGGAGAAGTTATGGGTGCTCAGCGTCGTTGTATCAACCGACGCTCTTAGGATGTCAGCAATGGAGTGGCACGCGCTGGATTGGGCTAGAAGGTACAACTCCCGGACTGAGTGTACTAGGTCTGCTTCCGGCCGCGTACGCATCATGAAGGAGTGCAAGGGCAAGTGGGCCTACGAACCTGCGTGCTTAGGAGTAGACCGGCGGGCTGGCCTCTTCGTTGAGTCTAGGTGGGGCGATGACGTTTTGGATCCCGAGTCTAGGTGGGGCATTACACCAAAAACTGAGTCCGGCCAGAGGTGATCACGCGTGTTGGAAATGCGGTGCACCCCTGTAGGGAAGAACTTATCTATTCGAATAGCCGTGTCCACGGTAACAGGACGACCTGGAGTTGTAACATGACCTTATACAACTATAAATGTTATTTGAATTAAACTGAATTGTTGCTCCGGGATTGCTTCCTCACAGGGAGTCGAGGAAGAATCTCTGGGCGTGGTTACTCAATAAAATTGCTACAATAATATGACTATATGTGAGTTACTAGTCTACTCTCTTCTCATGCTGCAAGATGTTGAAGATGCTAGTATTCGATAGGACTAGGCCTTCCCCCGAATTCTTGCTTTATGCAGTCAGTCCAGATATAACCCCACCCCTTGTTAATGATGCATACTTAGCATAGTTCAGATGTTATTCTGGCGAGTAATTTGGACGAGTACTCACTGCTACTTTGCTTTCTCTTTCCACCTCAATACGATTCTGCGTTTAGACAATGGAGCCTAGGAGGTGGAGTACGTCGGAGACGACTGTTACACCACCGCAGGAGCCTACTACTACATGGAGGCGGCCCCCGACCATCAGTAGCGTAGGAGGTTCCTAGGCAGGAGGCCTCGCCTCTTTCGATCCGATGTTATGTTTGTGCTAGCCTTCTTAAGGAAAAAACTTGTTTAACTTATGTCTGTACTCAGATATTATTTGCTTCCGCTGACTCGTGCTTGTCAAGCTTTGTATTCGAGCCCTTGAGGCCCCTGGCTTGTAATATGAAGCCGCATGACTTTAATTTGTGTCTAGAGTTGTGTTGTGATATTGATCAGTGAGTCCCTAATCTTGGCCGTACGCATTGCCTGTATGTTTAGTGTACGGACGAAATTGGGGGTGTCACAACAACACACATGTCATAGTCTAATAGCAACGGAGGCGGTGGTGGTAGCATATGGTTTTCTTTATAGCGCTTCACTTTTGCCAAATTTATTTTATCCTTTGGATCTGGCCGGCATGGTGCAAGCTGGCGTTTCACATCAGCAACCATGACCTTATTGGTTTCCTCATCACTCAGTTCGTATGGTAACTTGGCAAGAGCCTTCTTGACCCTTGTATCTGCTCTGGATTTCTTCCCAGTTGTACTACTAGCCGCCGGAGCAGTGACTCTCTTCCGCCTGTGTTGAGGCAGCGGAGGAGCCGGAATCTGCCGAGGGGCCTCCTTCGGCGGAGTTTGGTGACATCGAGGCGAAGACAACTGCGGGGCCTCCTTCGGCAGAGTTTGCTGACGCGGCGGAGACAACCGAGGCAACAGAGATAGAGCTGGATTGCTACTATGAGGAGTCTGCTGAGGGTCTTCTCCAACGGAGTGTGCTGAGGCAGCGGAGACAACTAAGGTGGCGCAGATAGAGTTGGATTGCTACTATGAGGAGTCTGCTGAGGGGCCTTCTCCGACGGAGTCTGCTGATGCAGCGTCCAATGTGGAAGCACGATGTATTCCTTTTTCCATAGAATGGTAGACCTCATGGCATCTCCCAATTTAGTCTCCCCTTCACCTGTAGGAAATTCAAGCTCCAGCTGCTCAAGTACACTGATAACTTCATCCACACCGACAACAGCATAGTCATCTGGAATCGGCCTGCAATGGTGAGTTGCATCAGGTACAAGAGGTAAGGCAAAGCCGATCACTCCCACAAGTTCGTGACCATGCGATTGAATAATCTGAACATAAACCCACAATTCATCAGATCCCAACAAACACGCAACACAATAGGATTACATCAGATAGATCAAAGCAAAGATGCGATGATCATTGTATTGAAGATCAAGAGATAGAGAGACTGCCATCTAGGTATTATCTATGGACCCATAGGTCTATGGTGAACTACTTACCCATCATCATGAGGGAATCAAGGTTGATGCAGATGCCCTTCGTGATTGACCCCCCTCCGACAGGGTGCCGCAACGGAGCTCCAGATGGCCTCGTGGAGGAACAGAGACTTGCGGCGGCCAAAAAAGGGTTTCAGGACCACCTTCAGGGTTTTTGCAATATTAAAGAATTTATAGGCCAGCAAGGGATGTCGACAGAGCCACGAGGGGGCCACCACATATCAGGGTGCACCTTGATTTGTGGTGGGCCCCTCGTGTGCCTCCCGACCTCCTTCCGAAGCTTCCAGGTCTTTTTTTGGTCCAGAAAAAATCATCAAAAAGTTTCGTGGCAATTGGACTTCGTTTGGTACTGTAAACCCAAAATGTAAAAAACACGCAGAAAACAACAACTCGCACTGGGCACCGGGTCAATAGGTTAGTGCTCAAAAATGTTATAAATTGGTAAATAAAGACCCAAAAAGTATCCTAGAATGATACTATATAAGGATGGTACAATAAAAAATTATAGATATGTTGGAGACGTATCAGTCCTCGTGAGCGGCGTTTGCTTCATATAAGAGTACTTTTAGGCATGTCCTTTGATATAAAAAGGATTGATGTATCTTTCTGCACCGTTGCAACTATTGTTACTTGTCACTTGTTACGAATTATCTTGCTACAATATCATCTATCACTGTTACTCACAACTTGCACAGAATACCTTGCTGAAAACTACTAATCATTTCCTTCTACTCCTTGTGGGTTCGACACTCTTACTTATCGAAAGGACTATGATTGACCCCCTATACTTTAGGTCACCACACTACGGCTTGTAAGCCCTAGTACTGCTCTCCTGAGCAGTAGTACCGCTTATGCGGTACTGTCACAAATCTCCTGTCCTGGCCTGCCTCTATGTGCTCCTGAGCTGCAACCCCAATGGTATTACAGCTGGGGTGGAACTACTGCCTCATGGCTCTATGCCATTGCACTGCTCTACAAGCACTGCCACCCGAGCGATAGTGCCTCTTTTGTGAGGGCTGAGAGGAGTATAATGGTTGGATTCTTCCCCACTATAAACAGGGGGTCTTCTTCCTCAAGAAGACCCATCTCTTTGTCACACCCTGTGTTTTGTATCACATCACTATGATTAATAAAGCTTAAAGTTTCGGAACAATCTTCAACTTTTTGTGTGCATGTGATGTTTGAGTTTATTGCTATTTGCTAGTTGCTTGGTTGTGCTCTAATTCACAGAAGATCCCCTATTCTCTTAACTCATCTCCTTGATGCAAACCTTTGCCCAATGATCATGCCATGTGTATAGAGCATGAAAATATTTTTATAAAATATTATATTGGCCAGAAAGCATTTAATTGGTTTAGGTTTTCAAAACCCCCAGAATTGAGTTTGTACTACAAGTCCTCAAATTAGGGTAGACGTTTTGTCCCAAAGTTTATTCGAAACCTATTGTCTATAAGACTTCCCAAAACCAAAAATATATTATTTTTACATTTTATTTAAATGCATTTTTCTAAGTCCAGAAATGGTCTTTTATAGGGAAAAATTATTTTTTATATTTCAAAAATATTTGAGAAAATTTAGGGAAATTCGGTGGACATATATTTTCCATATATATGGGTTTAAATACATGGTCATGTTCGAAATATTGGACAAACCCTACCAAAACCCTTTCTATATGTTTCAAATATTTGAAATATTTCTATAAGAAATATTGTGAAATAAATCCTAGAAAATTCCAGCAAGTCACATATGACTTATGGGATAATGTTGCCAAGTTTTATCCCAATCAAAACAGTTTTGGTTCACAAAAGTGCCCCAAAACCCACTCTACGCAGGTCCAAATTTGAGCAACTTTACATTGTCAAGTACTCCAATTTATCTCAAAATTTGTGGGCATGATGTCCCCTAATGATGACACTAAACCAAGTAGTGCATTGAGGATAATGGATTAGCCTAGATAGATCTAAGGAATTTAGTTTTTGCTCATTTCTAGGGTTTGCAAATGTTACATTAGCTACTTTCTCCAATTTAGCCGAAATTCTGTGGACAATGCTAATTTGTGATGCTACTCATTCATGTTATGTACCAAGCTAGGATGAGTAACCTAGCTGGCCCAAAACCACAACAAACACCTTCTGTGAATTATTGCAAGTCAATGATGAAGGCCCCAAGACTCCTCTCCTTGAGCTGCAATTTTTACCATATCACCAGCAAATCCCCTCGCACCTCAAGTAAATTTCCTGGGAGCCAAATCCATGATTGAGGGGGTGAAAATCTCTCTTTCTCTCTTCAGACAACGTTTTTGTTCACTCTCTCACAACTCTCTCTCTCCCTCTCACTCCTAGCAGTTTCCAAAGCATCCAAAGCCTCCCTCCCACCTTGTTTATTCCTTCTACAGCGTCTGGACATTAGTGGACGTACTAGAGCATGGAAAAGTCTTGCCATGCTAGCCAAAAGGCCTCTCTACAGCGTGCAACCATGCTCCGGACGTTTGACCTGCCGCCTCGAGCCACCTCGGGCCTCCCCCTCACGCCAGTCGAGGTGCCTCGGTGTCCGCGGTATGCCACTATGTCGGGAGACACCTCTCTGCCTCTCTCACCCCTCGTTGCGCGTGCTCGATGCTGCCCAACTCGGCCAATCCGCGACCTCACACCCGCGCACGAGGCCCTCTCTCTCTCCCCCTTTCCATCTCATGGATGTAAACCAGCCCCATGAGCGCACCAGACACTCTCCATCGGTCTCCCGTGGTCTTTGGCAACGGCAACAAGCTCGCTGGCTCTAGGTCTATGATGCACCATTTCACCCTTATAAATAGGTCGCCCCAGGCCCTTCTCACCCCTTCCGTGTCTCTTTCTCTCGCACCCAATCAAGCCTTGTGCACCCAGAGCAAGCTCCTAAGTGCCTTGTGCTCAGATCAAGCTAGACCTCCGCCGCATTGGGTCTCCGGTGAACTCGAGGTACATGCTTCCTTTGGCTCCTCTTTCCCCTTCTTTGGACCTCCCTTGCCTCCCTGACACAGATCCCTCCCTCTCCCGTTTAGTTTACGACTAGAAACGGACTTGGCTAGCTCTCTCGAAGCTCCTTCTCTGTGGGACCTCGTCGCCAGCGAACCAGACAGCCCCCGTGTCCATCTCCACCTCCACCGGAACAATGAATCGACCTTGAGTCCATTCCTGCCCTTTGCTGCCGTTGTCGTGCCCTCTATCGCTCTCCGATGAGCTCGTTGTCCTCCCTGCCATGGCGTTTGCCATCCACCTTGCCCTCTTTCGCTGGCGCCTGGGCCCCACATGTTAGGTTTGAACCTGGCGGACGCACGTGCCCCAACTCGCCCAGGCTGGCTCGGCTACAGGCCAACCCAGCAATAGGAAGATTTGCCCAGGTGAGTCTGTTGGCCCTTTTCTTTTTCTTCTCCTGCTAATATTGCAAAAATTCCACGACCTAAAACAGTTATCCAAATACAATGATTCCAATTCCTAATTTCTTGCAATATTACAACCTATTTAATAGTGAGTTTTCTTTCTTGATAAATAAACTTTTATATACTATTCAGAATTAAATCCCGTGTGGGTATTTAAATTTTGTGTTAAAAAATCAGTGCCTCTGTTTTTATCTCCAACCCCAAAAGCAACACGAGCAGTATTTTTAGTTTCAAATGTAGTATTTAACAAAAATAGGTTGATATTTTCAGGAGTGATATATTTCTCTATTTTTGTCGTGGTCTTATTTGTCCCCGTTATTTTGCAATGGTAGATGACGTTGTTGACGAAGAGGTTGCACTAGAAGCATTTGAAGACCATGAAGACTTTGTTGATCGAGGCAACCGACCCTTTGACCATGTTGACAAAACTATTTTTATGTGTGGCATTATAGTACTTTGATTGTTGTATGAAAGAGCGTGTTGGTGTTGTGGTGACAACCTTGCTATGTTGGTCTCCGATGCATTTCTCGTCGATACTTGCATTGTGCATGATCCTACATTTCGATGAGGGTTAGCCGGGTGGGGAAGTAGGTATGTGCAAGTAGTTGAAATGCATATGGGATGGGAATATGCATGAGATGGAAAACAAGTGTTTTACGAAATACTTTAAGAAAAACCCATCGGGTGCCACTAATACCCGAGGAAGACAATTATCTAGGTAACCACTTGATAAAGAAGTGGTGTACTGATGCAAGGTAGTGGGTTGTTTTCAAAAACGGATTAGTTTAAGTTGCAACCGTTACTCCAACCTTACATGTACGACCACGATACCTCTTATGGGACGGGGCTTTGTTGATTACTTTAGTTGATTCTAGCAGAGAGCCCGCATTACTAGTGGCAAGAGAGCTGAGTCACCCTCGAGATACGGGGTCGTCCCTGGAAGGACGACTATGACTGTTTTCACAGACACCGGACACACTATTGTGTCCCCTCTTAGATGGTACGATCTTGAGCGAGTCCCGTATGATGTACATCATGAGGGTTGTGTACCAATGAGTTGACTCTTTTTTTATTGTTCGCCAGGTAAAGACATTGTTCGAGTGCTTACCTTGGGTATGTAGCATATCGCGAGTCATGGCTTGACATGGAAGTTCCCCAAGTCTTTTTGGTAAAGTGTCAACCTCTACAGAGTGTAATTCAAATAGCCATGGTCAAGGACATTAGGATGACCGCTCTTGGGCTACGTCCATTGTTTCACAACTTGGTGGTTTTGTGTGTGTGACAAATAGGTACTTGAGCTAAGTTGGATGACTTGATGAGATAATGAAACTGTAGTTGTGATACTATGTTTATATTGATATCTGTAATCGGCTCATGTGAATATCAACAACCTTTTAATGCATAACTTTATGCAAAATTAGCCTTCTGCAAAATACCTTCTTAGGATTAAACCATGCATGATTATCTTTTTCCAATCATGGGTTACATGCGAGTACATTCAAAGTACTCATTGGCTTGCCACTGGTTATTTAATTGGTCAGGCATGGAAGAGTAGGAATATGGTGACGACTACCTTGGTGACGAACATGCGAATTAGGCAGCTTCCTAGTCAGAATTCCTGTAGAGTTAAGGCAGATGGCATGGGTTCATGCTATCTTTGGACATTTCCACTACGAGTTTATGTTTGATGTTTGGCCTTCATGGCTCTATCTATTTAAGACTTGACCATAATGGTCATAATTTGTGTAAGAAGGTATGTAATGGATGTAAGATTCTTATTATTGAGCTTCTGTGTGTTCAGTGAGCATTGACCTTTGGGATCACTATACACGTGCATACACTGACTTCTACTTATGAGTTTTGGTCCCCACAGAAATGGTATCACAGCCAACCTGACTATAGGAAGCCTTAGTTAGCATTGACATTAGTGAGCACAAAACTGTTTTGAAAAGTATACCGAGCACGTATACTTATAAGTTTATGCACTTTGTATCTCTTCTAGTCTCATTCCAAACCTTACTGGCACCCTCCCCTAAAACCTTGTAGGTGGCCGTCATACCAGAGGACCTCCTAGCATCTGTGTTTCCCCTATTCCTTGAGGATAGCCTTGAGAAGTGCCAGTTTTGCTGATTGCCCATTTTCGTCTACCAAGAGCACTAGGTCGATGCAACCATGAAGGAGTACTATTTTGATGTGGCCGTGAAGGTGAACGACTCCCCGATGAGTTGGTTCTTTGAAGGACCATACATGGAGACCCTGGTAATGCAATCGAGACGACAACACGGAAGGCACTCATCCACCTTTGAGACATTATCCTAGAGGTAGCTACTGAGCCAGCTACTCTCCAGCTACCTTTCAGGAAGGATGATGTTAGGTAGAGTTGGACTCTAGTTCCATCCAAGGAGGATGGACACCACTCAGGTTCTAGACCTACTTTAGCCTCTCCATCGACAGTTTTGCTCACTGCATGATTAAGGAGTCTGTGAAGCACCACAAGGAACTTCACCACACCCGAGAGATACTTCTCCAAGCCAAGAAGAAGCTATAAAGGATCAAGAAGGATGGAGCCCCAAGTTGGAGACCAACTATCGCTTACAAAGGAGGAGTACTCCTAGATAGGGATGCACCCGCTTAGGGCACATCCCGTCGTCGTCCCATGAGTGCGAAGGAGTACCGTGAGATCTTCTTCGGATCACCGGCAAAGCATCGCCATGATGGACATCCTCGTCCTCCAACCCCTTCTACTATAGATGACACCCGTACAGAGGATGACAAAGGGGAAGACCCAGAGGAGCGTGAGTACGAGACTGAGCACTCCACCACCTGAGTCCGAGAACCCCAAGGGTAGGACAGGTCATGTATCCCCCATGCGAAGTCGAGTCCATGTAATGGTTCATATGAAACCATGTGTTCTTGTTGTTTGTTTATCAATGCTAGTCGTGCTTTTGCCTTAGGCAACATGTAAGAGGTTGCATCACCTATCTTATCTAAATATTATGTGTTTGGTATTTCGATCTATGTTCACACTTGCCTGTACCAACACCGTTAGGCACATCCCCTCCGTCATTGCTTTTCCATCTCGACTACCCCAGTCATTTGACTCCGGCTGGTCCAAAAAGGATGGTTACTGCAACCCGCACTAGCACTTTATCCAACCTTAACGCCGGCAACTCTGATGTGGCTTGAGACTGCGTCGGTATTTCCCCAAACAGGAAGGGATGATGCAGCACAACGATAATAAGTATTTCCCGCAGTTATGAAACCAAGGTATCAATCTGTAGAGGAAGATCACGCACCCACACATAAACAACACCTGAACACAAACAACAAATTCTTGCAACCGACGTGAAAGAGAGGTTGTCAAGCTCTCTATGGTAATAAGATAGATTATGTAATGATAGTTTTGACAAATAGATCTTGCAAGAACACAATATAAAATAACTAAACAAAAAGTGCAGCAAGGTATTTTGTTAATAGATTTGAAAACAAAAGGAAAAATAGTAGATCGGAATGCAATATGTTGAAAAGTAGACCCGGGGGCCGTAGGTTTCACTAGTGGCTTCTCTCGTGAGTATAGCACACGGTGGGTGAACAAATTACAGTTGGGCAATTGATAGAAGATCAAATAATCATGAAGATATACAAGCAATGATCATTATATAGGCATCACGTCCAAGATAAGTAGACAGAAACGATTCTGCATCTACTTCTATTACTCCACACATCGACTGCTATCCAGCATGCATCTAGTGTATTAAGTTCATGGGAAAATAGAGTAATGCAATAAGAAGAGAGACATGATTTAGACAAGATATATTCATGTAGGAATATACCCCCATCTTGTTATCCTTAATGGCAATGATACATGCGTGCCTTGCTACCCCTTTTGTCACTAGGAAAGAACACCACAAGATTGAACCCATCACAAAGCATCTCTTCCCATGGAAAGAAAAATTGATCTAGTTGGCCAAACTAAACCAAAGATTGAAAGAAGAAATACGAGGCTATAAGTAATCATGCAAATAAGAGATTAGAGAAGACTCAAATCATATTCATGGATAGAAACTAATCATGAACTCATAATTCATTGGATCCCAACAAACACACCACAAATGTCATTACATCAAATAGATGTCCAAGAAACCATTGTATTGAGAATCATAGAGAGAGAGAGAGGAAGCCATCTAGCTACTGCCTTTGGGCTCCATTCGGTACTGGTTTTCTACGAAGTAAATGTTGGGAGACGTAGTAGTAAATCAAAATTTTCCTACGTTCACCAAGATCTATCTATGGAGAAACCAGCAATGAGAGGGGAGAGATTGCATCTTCATACCTTTGAAGATCGCTAAGCGGAAGCGTTACAAGAACGCGGTTGATGGAGTCGTACTCGCAGCGATTCAGATCGCGGTAGATCCGATCAAGTGCCGAACGGACGGCACCTCCGCGTTCAACACACATGCAGCCCGGTGACGTCTCCAACACCTTGATCCAGAAAGGAGGAAGGAGAGGTTGGGGAAGGGCTCCAACAGCAGCACGACGGCGTGGTGGTGGTGGAGTAGCAAGGTATTCCGACAGGGCTTCGCCTAAGCGCTGCGGAGGAGGAAGAAGAGAGGTAGGGCTTCGCCGTGAGAGAGAGAGATCAAATCCTGTCTCAAAACATCCAAAACCTCAAGTATATATAGGAGGAGGGACGTGGAGGGCTGGCTTGGCCTCTACTCCAAAGAGGAGATGGCCGGCCGAATTAAAGGGAGAGTCCACCTCCCACAAGGGAGGTGGATCTCCTCCTTTTAAATCCTTTTTGCCTTATCTCCTTATCTCCAGCCACATGGGCCTTTAGCAAAAGTATTTCCCAGCCCAATAAGGGCTGACACACTTTATCTAACAGCCCATGAAGTCCTCTGGTCGTCACACCCCTCCCGGGGGTCCTCCGGCACCCTCCCGGCACTCCCGGTACAATACCGATGAGCCCGAAAACTTTCCGGTGACCAAAACTGGACTTCCTATATATCAATCTTTACCTCCAGACCATTCCGGAGCTCCTCGTGACGTCCGGGATCTCATCCGGGACTCCGAACAACCTTCGGTAATCACGTATACCTTTTCCCTATAACCCTAGCGTCATCGAACCTTAAGTGTGTAGACCCTACGGGTTCGGGAGACACGTAGACATGACCGAGACACCTCTCCGGTCAATAACCAACAGCGGGATCTGGATACCCATGTTGGCTCCCACGTACTCCACGATGATCTCATCGGATGAACCACGATGTCAAGGATTCAATCAATCCCGTATACAATTCCCTTTGTCTATCGGTATGATACTTGCCCGAGATTCGATCGTCGGTATCCCCATACCTTGTTCAATCTCGTTACTGGCAAGTCTCTTTACTCGTTCCGTAATACATCATCCCGTGGCTAACTCCTTAGTCACATTGAGCTCATTATGATGATGTCTTACCGAGTGGGCCCAGAGATACCTCTCCGTCACACGGAGTGACAAATCCCAGTCTCGATTCGTGCCAACCCAACAGATACTTTCGGAGATACCCGTAGCGTACCTTTATAGCCACCCAGTTACGTTGTGACGTTTGGCACACCCAAAGTATTCCTACGGTATCCGGGAGTTACACAATCTCATGGTCTAAGGAAATGACACTTGACATTGAAAAGCTTTAGCAAACGAACTACACGATCTTTGTGCTATGCTTAGGATTGGGTCTTGTCCATCACATCATTCTCCTAATGATGTGATCCCGTTATCAACGACATCCAATGTCCATGGCCATGAAACCGTGACCATCTATTGATCAACGAGCTAGTCAACTAGAGGCTCACTAGGGACATGTTGTGGTCTATGTATTCACACATGTATTATGGTTTCCGGTTAACACAATTATAGCATGAACAATAGACAATTATCATGAACAAGGAAATACAATAATAACCATTTTATTATTGCCTCTAGGGCATATTTCCAACAGTCTCCCACTTGCACTAGAGTCAATAATCTAGTTCACATCACCATGTGATTAACACTTACATCACCATGTGATCATATCATCATGTGATTAACACCCAATAAGTTCTGGGGTTTGTTCATGTTCTGCTCGTGAAAGAGGTTTTTAGTCAGCGGGTCTGCGACATTCAGATCCGTGTGTACCTTTGCAAACTTTCCATTTCATATTTGTAGATACTGCTCCCACGCTCCACTTGGAGCTATTCCAAATGGCTGCTCCACTATACGTAGCTGGATTTCTACTAAGAGTCATCCGGATTGGTTTTAAAGCTTGCATCATCGTAACACTTTACGATGAACTCTTTATCACCTCCATAATCGAGAAATATTTCCTTAGTTCTCAAGTTACTAAGGCTAACTTTGACCGCTGTCTAGTGATCCACTCTTGGATTACTCTTGTACCCCTTGACAGACTCATGGCAAGGCACACACAGGTGCGGCACACAACATGGCATACTATATAGAGCCTATGGCTAAAGCATAGGAGATGACACTCATCTCTTCTTTATCTTCTGCCGTGGTCGGGTATTGAGTCTTACTCAATTTCACACCTTACAATACAGTCAAGAACTCCTTCTTTGACCCATCTATTTTGAACTCCTTCAAAAACTTGTCAAGGTATGTCTTCGTCGAAAAAACTTATCAAGCGAATAGATCTATCCCTATAGATCTTGATGCTTAATAAAATAGTAGCTTTATCTGGGTCTTCCTTTGAAAAAAAACTTTTCAAACAACCCTTCATGCTCTTCCAGAAATTCTACATCATTTCCGATCAATAATATGTCAACTACATATTCTTATAAGAAATTCCATAGTGCTCCCACTCACTTTCTTGCAAATACAAGTTTCTCATAAACATTGTATAAACTTAAACACTTTGATCACCTCATCAAAGCATATATTCCAACTCCGAGATGCTTGCTCCAGTCCATAGAAGGATCGCTGGAGTTTGCATATTATTAGCATCCTTAGGATTGACAAAACCTTCTGGTTGTATCACATACAATTCTTCCTCACAGAAACCATTACGGAAACCTTGTTTTGTCATCCATCTGCCAGATTTCATAATCGAAAAATGCAGCAACTGCTAACAAAATTTTAATAGACTTTTAGCATCGCTACAGATGAGACAATCTCATTGCAGTCAACTCCTTGAACTTGGCGGAAACTTCTTTGCGACAAGTCGAGCTTTATAAACGGTGACATTTCACCATTAGCATCTATGTTTATCTCAAAGGTCCATTTGTACTCAATGACCCGCCATTCAACAGGCAAGTCTACCAAAGTCCATACTTGGTTTTCATACATGGATCCTTTCTCGGATTTCATGGATCCTAGCCATTTGTTGGAATCCGGGCCCACCATCGCTTCTCCATAGTTCGTAGGTTCATCGCTGTCCAACAACATGATTTCCAAGACAGGGTTGTCGTACTACTCAGGAGCAGTACGCGTCCTTGTCGACCTACGAGGTTCGATAGTGACTTGATCCGAAGCTTCATGATCATCATCATTAACTTCCTTTTCAACTGAGTAGGCTCTACAGAAACATCTTTCTGTGTTGCGCTATTCTCTGGATGAAACAAAGGTTCAACAACCTTATCAAGTTCTATCTTCCTCCCACTCAATTCTTTCGAGAGAAACTCTTTCTCAAGAAAGGACCCGTTCTTAGCTACAAATACATTTTGCGCTTGGATCTGAGATAGAAGGTATACCCAATGTCTCATTAGGGTATTCTATGAAGATGCATTTGTCTACTTTGGGTTCGAGCTCGCTAGGTGAAAAACCCATTTTCACATAAGCGTCGCAGCCCCAAACATTAAGAAATGACAGCTTAGGCTTCTATCAAACCATAATTCTCACGGTGTCATCTCAACAGACTTAGATGGTGCCCTGTTAAAGTGAATGGATTTGTCTTTAATGCATAACCCCATAACGATAGTGGTAAAACGATAAGAGACATCATAGTACTCACTATATCCAATAGAGCACGACTACGACGTTCGAACACACCATCACACTATGGTGTTCCAGGAGGCGTGAGCTGTGAAACAATTTCCACATTGTCTAAAATTGCATACCAAACTCGTAACTTAGATATTCACCTCCATGATCATATCATAGACATTTATCTTCTTGTCACGATGATCTTTAACTTCACTCTGAAACTCCTTGAACCTTTCAAACATTTCAGATTCGTGTTTCATTAAGTAAATATCCCCATATTTACTCAAATCATCAGTGAAGGTAAAGAAAAACAACGATATCCACTGTGTGTTTCAACACTCATTGGACCACATACATCAACATGTATTAATTCCAATAAGCCACTTGCCCGCTCCATCATATTGGATGACGGGGTCTCAGTCATCTTGCCCAAGAGGCATGGCTCGCATGTCTCAACCGATTCGAAATCGAGTGAGTCAAAAAACATCCATCATCATGGAGTTTCTTCATGTGATTTATACCAATATGACATTACGTGGCAGTGCCACAAGCATGTGGTACTATCATTATTAACTTTGTATCTTTTGGTACCAATGTTATGAATATGTGTACTACTACGATCATGATTCGATAAACCATTTCGAGTGGGTGCATGACCATTGAAGGCATTATCCATGTAAACAGAATAACCATTATTCTCTAACTTATATGAATAACCGTATCGCACTAATCATGATCTAATCACGTTTATGCTCAACACAAACACCAAATAACATTTATTTAGGTTTATCACAAATCCTGAAGGTAGAGAGAGCGTGCGATGGTGATCACATCAATCTTGGAAATACTTCCAACACACATCGTCACCTTTCACCTAGCTAGTCTCCATTTACTCTGTAGCTTTTATTTCGAGTTGCTAACACTTAGCAACCGAACCGGTATCTAATACCCAGGTGCTACTAGGAGTACCAGCAAGGTACACATCACTAACACGTATATCAAATATACTTCCATTGACATTACCAGCCTTCTTATCTACCAATCATCTAGGGTTTTTCCGCTTCAGCGAACATTCTCCTCATAACAGAAGCACTTAGTCTCGGGTTCGGGCTCAACCTTGGGTTTCTTCACTAGAGCAACAACTGGCTTGCCATTCCTGAAGTTTTTCCCTTCTTGCCCTTGCCCCTTTTGAAACTAGTGGTTTTCACTTAACCATCAACACTTGATGCTCCTTACTGATTTCTACCTTCGTGGTGTCAAACATCACGAACAACTCAGGGATTATCTTATCCATCCCTGGCATGTTATAGTTCATCACGAAGCTCTAGTAGCTTGGTGGCAGTGACTTGGAGAACTGCATTAATCACTATCTCATCTGGAATATTAACTCCCACTTGATTCAAGTGATTGTAGCACCCAGACAATCTGAGAACACGCTCACCGATTAAGCTATTCTCCTTTATCTTGCAGGCAAAGAATCTTGTTGGAGGTCTCATACCTCTCAACATAGGCACGAGCTTGAGATCACAATCTCAGCTCCTAGAACATCTCATATGTTCTGTGACGTTCAAAACATTTTGAAGCCTCAATTCTAAGCCGTAATGCATGACGCACTGAACTATCACGTAGTCATCAAAAAGTGCCTGTCATATGTTCACAACATCTACAGACAACGCTTGAGGGAGTGATGTAGTTAGCGGTACATCAAAAACATAAGCTTTCTGTGCAGCAATGAGGACAATCCTCAGATCACGGACCCAGTCCGCATTATTGTTACCATCAACTTTCAACTTACTTTTCTCTAGGATTGTATCAATAAAACTGTGGAGCTACAGCGCGAGCTATCTACGACATAATTTGCAAGGACATTTTAGACTAAGTTCATGATAATTAAGTTCATTTAATCAAATTATTAATGAACCCCCACTTAGATAGACATCTCTCTAGTCTTCCAAGTGATACATGATCCATGTCAACTAGCCCGTGTCCGATCATCACGTGAGACGGACTAGTCATCCATGGTGAACATCTCTATGTTGATCGTATCTTCTATACGACTCATGTTCGACCTTTCGGTCTTCCGTGTTCCGAGGCCATGTCTGTACATGCTAGGCTCGTCAAGTCAACCTAAGTGTTTCGCATGTGTAAATCTGGCTTACACCCGTTGTATGCGAACGTTAGAACCTATCACACCCGATCATCACGTGGTGCTTCGGAACGACGATCCTTAGCAACGGTGCACAGTTAGGGTGAACACCTTTCTTGAAATTTTATTGAGAGATCATCTTATTTACTACCGTCGTTCTATGCAAATAAGATGTAGACATGATAAACATCACATGCAATCAATATAGTGACATGATATGGCCAACATCATCTTGCTCCTATGATCTCCATCTTCGGGGCACGATGATCATCATTGTCACCGGCACGACACCATGATCTCCATCATCATGATCTCCATCATTGTGTCTTCATGAAGTTGTCTCGCCAACTATTACTTCTACTACTATGGCTAACGCTTAGCAATAAAGTAAAGTAATTACATGGCGTTTATGATTGACACGCAGGTCATACAATAATGTAAGACAACTCCTATGGCTCCTGCCGGTTGTCATAGTCATCGACATGCAAGTCGTGAACCCTATTACAAAGAACATGATCAATCTCATACATCACAATGCATCACATCACATCCTTCTGGCCATATCACATCACAAGGCATATGCTGCAAAAACAAGTTAGACGTCCTCTAATTTGTAGTTGCAAGTTTTTACGTGGTTGCTATAGGTTTCTAGCAAGAACGTTTCTTACCTACGCCAAAACCACAACGTGATATGCCAATTGCTATTTACCCTTCATAAGGACCCTTTTCATCGAATCCAATCCGACTAAGGTGGGAGAGACAGACACCCGCTAGCCACCTTATGCAACTAGTGCATGTCAGGCGGTGGAACCGGTCTCACGTAAGCGTACGTGTAAGGTTGGTCCGGGCCGCTTCATCCCACAATACCGTCGAATCAAGATAAGACTAGTAACGGCAAGCATATTAACAAAATCGACGCCCACAACTGCTTTGTGTTCTACTCGTGCAAAGATTCTACGCATAGACCTAGCTCATGATGCCACTGTTGGGAGACGTAGTAGTAAATCAAAATTTTCCTACGTTCACCAAGATCTATCTATGGAGAAACCAGCAACGAGAGGGGAGAGATTGCATCTTCATACCTTTGAAGATCGCTAAGCGGAAGCGTTACAAGAACGCGGTTGATGGAGTCGTACTCGCAGCGATTCAGATCGCGGTAGATCCGATCAAGTGCTGAACGGACGGCACCTCCGCGTTCAACACACGTGCAGCCCGGTGACGTCTCCAACACCTTGATCCAGCAAGGAGGAAGGAGAGGTTGGGGAAGGGCTCCAACAGCAGCACGACGGCGTGGTGGTGGTGGAGTAGCAAGGTATTCCGACAGGGCTTCGCCTAAGCGCTGCGGAGGAGGAAGAAGAGAGGTAGGGCTTCGCCGTGAGAGAGAGAGATCAAATCCTGTCTCAAAACATCCAAAACCTCAAGTATATATAGGAGGAGGGACGTGGAGGGATGGCTTGGCCTCTACTCCAAAGAGGAGATGGCCGGCCGAATTAAAGGGAGAGTCCACCTCCCACAAGGGAGGTGGATCTCCTCCTTTTAAATCCTTTTTGCCTTATCTCCTTATCTCCAGCCACATGGGCCTTTAGCAAAAGTATTTCCCAGCCCAATAAGGGCTGACACACTTTATCTAACAGCCCATGAAGTCCTCTGGTCGTCACACCCCTCCCGGGGGTCCTCCGGCACCCTCCCGGCACTCCCGGTACAATACCGATGAGCCCGAAAACTTTCCGGTGACCGAAACTGGACTTCCTATATATCAATCTTTACCTCCGGACCATTCCGGAGCTCCTCGTGACGTCCGGGATCTCATCCGGGACTCCGAAAAACCTTCGGTAATCACGTATACCTTTTCCCTATAACCCTAGCGTCATCGAACCTTAAGTGTGTAGACCCTACGGGTTCGGGAGACACGTAGACATGACCGAGACACCTCTCCGGTCAATAACCAACAGCGGGATCTGGATACCCATGTTGGCTCCCACGTACTCCACGATGATCTCATCGGATGAACCACGATGTCAAGGATTCAATCAATCCCGTATACAATTCCCTTTGTCTATCGGTATGATACTTGCCCGAGATTCGATCGTCGGTATCCCCATACCTTGTTCAATCTCGTTACTGGCAAGTCTCTTTACTCGTTCCGTAATACATCATCCCGTGGCTAACTCCTTAGTCACATTGAGCTCATTATGATGATGTCTTACCGAGTGGGCCCAGAGATACCTCTCCGTCACACGGAGTGACAAATCCCAGTCTCGATTCGTGCCAACCCAACAGATACTTTCGGAGATACCCGTAGCGTACCTTTATAGCCACCCAGTTACGTTGTGACGTTTGGCACACCCAAAGTATTCCTACGGTATCCGGGAGTTACACAATCTCATGGTCTAAGGAAATGACACTTGACATTGAAAAGCTTTAGCAAACGAACTACACGATCTTTGTGCTATGCTTAGGATTGGGTCTTGTCCATCACATCATTCTCCTAATGATGTGATCCCGTTATCAACGACATCCAATGGCCATGGCCATGAAACCGTGACCATCTATTGATCAACGAGCTAGTCAACTAGAGGCTCACTAGGGACATGTTGTGGTCTATGTATTCACACATGTATTATGGTTTCCGGTTAACACAATTATAGCATGAACAATAGACAATTATCATGAACAAGGAAATACAATAATAACCATTTTATTATTGCCTCTAGGGCATATTTCCAACAGTAAAAAACAAGCAAAAACAACAACTGACACTTTGGCACTATGTCAATAGGTTAGTCCCAAAAAATGATATAAAGTTGCTATAAATGATTGTACAACTTTAAAGATTGATAATATAATAGCATGGAACAAGCAAAAATTATAGATACGTTGGAGACGTATCAAACTCCAGCCAACAGTAGGGAACTCATGGTTACGCTCAGGCTGGGGAGCACCAGGAGCAGCCACATGGAGCCATTCCTCTCCCACCACGTCCACCGGAGAACATGACCATACCTGAGTTTGTCCAAGTTCTCTAGGAGGAACACCAAGCAACTCTACCGCCATCTAGCAGATGTCTTAGATCCTTGTCAACAACCAGCAGCAAGGAAGGAATAAGAATGGCCGCTCTACTATGTCGGAGTTTATGAGGAATTCGCCCCCAGCCTTCCACTAATAGGGAAAACCTTATAGGCAGGACAATATCAGTAGCACTGGAATGTAATAGGCACTGCTGCTAGTTAGCAGTAGCGCTTTATTTAGCAAGCGCTACAAGTAAAGACTTAGCAGTAGCGCTGTAAACAAAAAGAGCACTACTGATAAGTGGGAACAGACGAGCCCACCGACACTATTGGTAGTAGCAGCGCTGTCTAGAATAAAGCGCTACTACTAATACTGTAGTAGTAGCGCTTTATTTGTTGGAACCGCTACTGATAATGGGGCCCACTTAATAGTAGCATTTTTTTGGAAAGCGCTACTGCTAAGTAACATAGCAGTAGCGCTTGCTGAAAAACAGTGCTACTGCTATGCGTGGCTGGTGCCACCTTTTCACCCCCTCCCCTCATTCCCATTTCCCTCTATCCCCCTCCTTTCCCCTATCCCCTCACCATTGTTGCCTTTCTTCTCTCTTCCTCCTACCTCTTTTCTCTCCCCATTAGTGCCCCCCTCCACCATAACTCTCCTCCATAAATGGCCTTCTCATCTCTAGCTAGCTCCATAATTAAATGTCCCCCCTATATCATTTGTTTGTCTCTCCCTCCATTACATTAGATATAGATCTAGCTATCTGATCTCTCTCCCTCTCCATTAGTTACCTAGAGTCATCCCTCCTACCAACAACTTGATCTAGCTATCTATTGATATGTGCCCAACAACTAGATGTAGCTAGATATAGCTTGATATATAGGTGAGTAAAAAGTTGTTCATTTCAAGAATGGGAATATGTGTGTGTGAATGGGAATATGTGTGTTTGGGATATGGAGAGATTTGTGCGAGTGGCATGCCCCCGAGTTGCTTATGTTTTGCTAAAATGTTGATTTATTTCCGTTTCGGTGAATTTCGAGCAAACTTGATATGTCCTATTTTTAGGCAAGGTCATGCCAAATTTTTATATGACTTTGATGCATGCATGCATTTTGTTTATAACCCTTTTGCTTGTTATACTGTGCATGCAGTCGGTCATGAAGGTGAGTGGATGGAAGGTGGAGCGATACATGCAATCCGTAGTAATGGATATGCATGCAAATAATTGGACTAGGATTAGATGTCCGTGTACAACATGCAAAGAAGGAGTCCTTTTGGACCCTTATGATCATGGCAGCTTGAAGGCGCACCTGCTGATGAATGGTTTCATGGATGGCTATACTCGATGGATAAGTGAAGATGATGATGATGGGGACGTCCACATGGTAGGGAATAATGACATGTGGCTAGACGAAGAGATGATCGATCGACACGAAGACGATGGCGTCGGACATGGCGGCGGGGAAGAGTTAAATGACGGTGGCGGAGAAGATTCCGAACATGGCGGCGGAGAAGATTCCGGACACGGCGAAGCATAGGCGGCGGTCATGCCGTAGTCTTCGATGCGTGCAGTCGTGCAGGACCCTCATGTTCGAGACCTCCTTCGCAAGAGTACGACTAGCGACAGAGCTGCTTCTAGAGTGGAGGCCAAGCTGGCGCAACTTGAAGTAGACTCGAAGACTCCATTGTATGAAGGTTGCAATCCCGAGGTGACCCGCTTTAGTTTCACGCTCGAATTTCTAAAGACGAAGGCCAAAAACAAATGGATAGACAAAAGCCTTGATGAGCATTTGAAGTATCTAAATAGTAAAGTTCTTCCCGCGGGGAACCTGTGTCCTACTAGTGTCGATGAGGCCAAGAAAATCGTTTACCCTTTTGATTTGCCGCACATTAGGTACCATGCATGCATCAATGATTTCATTATTTATCGGGGGGAGCACACGGAAAAAAACAGCTGTCCAATGTACAATGCTTCTCGATACAAGAAGGCAGGAAAGAAAGCTCCTCAGAAAGTTGTATGGTACTTTCCGATCACTCCCCGTCTGCAGCGGTATTTCGTAGATCCTAAGGAAGCAAAGCTCATGCGCTGGCACGCGGAGAGGAAGAAGCCCGACGATGGAGATGATCCGAAGCTGAGACACCTCGTAGATGGTAGCCAGTGGAGAGCATTCAACATCGTATATGGATTTGCTAGAGAAGATCCAAGGAACTTTGTGCTTGGTGCGAGTACGGATGGCATGAATCCGTTTGGAAACCAAAATACCATCCACAACACATGGCCCTTCTTTGTATGGATGTACAACCTCGCCCCATGGAAGTGCATGAAGACAAAGTACATACAGATGAGCATGCTGATTCACGGGCCAAATTAACCGGGAAATAATATTAACCTGTATATGGGGCTTCTGAAAGAGGAGCTAGACATGTTATGGAAAACACCAGCATGGACATGGGACGCCAGCAAAGGAGAGTATTTCTATATGAGAGTTGCGCTGATGACGACGGTGCACGACTATCTCGGTTACGGGTACACCTTAGGCCAGGTGTGCCATGGATACTGCAGATGCACGAGGTGCATGGATGATACAACGTCTCAGCAGCTTACGTCGACGAAAGATGGCAGGTCCGGGAAAATCGTTTACATGGGCCATCGTAGATGGCTCGAGAAGGATGACCCGTAGAGAAAGCGTGGATATCTATTCAATGGGTTGACTGAGCATTGAGGACCTCCACGTAAGAGAAGCGGCACCGAAATCAATGAGCTCTTGAACAACTGGGGATAGTGCCCCTTGCTACTTCTTGAGCTTGAGTTGGTTTTTCCCTTGAAGAGGAAAGGGTGATGCAGCAAAGTAGAGATAAGTATTTACCTCAGTTTGAGAACCAAGGTATCAATCCTGTAGGAGTATCAAGATGAGGCACCAAGGCACCTGCGCAAAAACAAACAAACTTGCACCCAACACGATAAAGGGGTTGTCAAACCCTTTACGATTACTTGCAAGGTGAGATCTCATAGTGATAATAGGTAAATATAAATAAATAAATAAAAGTGCAGCAAGGTATTTTTGGTATTTTTGTATGTAGATCTGAATATATAATGTTTAAAATAGACCCGGGGGCTATAGTGTTCACTAGAGGCTTCTCTGATGATAGCAAGTATTACGGTGGGTGAACAAATTACTGTCGAGCAATTGATAGAATCGCGCAAATTCATGACGATATCTAAGGCAATGATCATACATATAGGCATCACGTCCGAGACAAGTAGACCGATACTTTCTGCATTTACTACTATTACTCCACACATCGACCGCTATCCAGGATGCATCTAGTGTATTAAGTTCATAACAAACAGAGTAACGCCTTAAGAAAGATGACATGATGTAGAGGGATAAATTTATGCAATATGATATAAACCCCATCTTTTTACCCTTGATGGAAAAACATGATGCGTGCCTTGCTACCCCTTCTATCACTAGGTGAGGACACCGCACGGTATGAACCCAAAACCAAGCACTTCTCCCATTGTAAGAATTATAGATCAAGTTGGCCAAAAAAAACCCATAACTCGAAGAGACTTGCAAGGATAAGAAATCATGCATATAAGAAATCAGAGGAGACTCAAATAATATTCATAGATCATCTGATCATAAACCCACAATTCATCGGGTCTCGACAAACACACCGCAAAAGAACGTTACATCGGATAGATCTCCATGAAGATCATGGAGAACTTTGTATTGAAGATCCAAGAGAGAGAAGAAGCCATATAGCTACTAGTTAAGGACGCAAAGGTCTGTGGTGAACTACTCACGCACAATCGGAGAGGCAATGGTGTTGATGAAGAAGCCCTCCGTATCCGAATCACCCTCCGGCAGGGCACCAGAACGGTCCCAGATGGGATCTCGCGGAAACAGAAGCTTGAGGCGGCGGAAAAGTATTTTCATGGCTCTCTCTGTTGGTTTGGGGATTTTAGGGAATTTATAGGCGAAAGAGGTAGGGCAAAGGTGGCATGGGGGGCCCATGAGCCTGCTAGGCGCCCTTCCCTGGAGGGCGCCTAGGGGGCTCGTGGCCTCTTCCGTGGCCCTCTGCCTTGGTTCTCAAGTCTTCTGGATCCCTTCTCTTATGGAAAAAATCATCCCGAAGGTTTTATTCCGCTTAGACTCCGTTTAATATTCTTATCTGAAAAAGGTCAAAAACAAGGAAAAAACAGAAACTGGCACTAGGCACTAAGTTAATAAGGTAGTCCCAAAAGTGACATAAAATAGCATATAAATCATATAAAACATCCCAAGTTGATAATATAATAGCATGGAACAATAAAAAGTTATAGATACGTTGGAGACATATCAAGCATCCCCAAGCTTAACTCCTGCTCGTCCTCGAGTAGGGAAGTGATAAAGACCAAATTTTTGATGTGGAATGCTACCTAACATATTTGTTCTTTGTAACTTCTTTATTGTGGCATGAATGTTCAAATCCATAAGATTCAAAACAATAGTTTAATATTGACACTAAAACAATAATACTTCAAGCATACTAGTAAAGTAATCATGAACTTTTGAAATAACAAGGCCAAAGAAAGTTATCCCTACAAAATCGTATAGTCTGGCTATGCTCCATCATCCCCACATAACGAATTTAAATCATGCACAACCCCGGTATTGGACAAGTCATTGTTTTCGCACTCTTACTTTCTCAAACCTTTTCAACTCTCACGCAATACATGAGCGTTAGCCATGGATATAGCACTATAGGTGGAATAGAGTGTGGTGGAGGTTGTGAGGCAAAAAGGAGGAGATGGTCACATCGACTCGGCGTATCAATGGGCTATGGAGATGCCCATCAATAGATATCAATGTCAATGAGTAGGTATTGCCATGCAACGGATGCACTAGAGCTATAAGTGTATGAAAGCTCAAAAATAAAAACTAGTGGGTGTGCACCCAACTTGCTTGCTTACGAAGACCTAGGGCAATTTGAGGAAGCCCATCATTGGAATATACAAGCCAAGTTATACAATGAAAATTCCCACTAGCATATGAAAGTGACAAAACAAGAGACTCTCTATCATGAAGAACATGGTGCTATTTTGAAGAACAAGTGTGGAAAAAGATAGTAGCATTGTCCCTTCTCTCTTTTTCTCTCATTTTTTTGTTTGGGTTCTTTGGCCTCTTTTTTTTCATATTTTTTTCTCTTTTTTTGGTGGGCATCTTTGGCCTTTTTTTATTTGGGCTTTGCAAGCCTCTTTTATTATTTCCTCACATGGGACAATTCTCTAATAATGATGATCATCAAACTTTTATTTACTTACAACTCGATACTTAGAACAATAATGACTCTATATGAAATGCCTCCGGCAGTGTACCGGGATGTGCAACGATATAGCTTAGCGTATGACATTGAAACATCTCGCTAGCTATCTTACGATCATGTAATGGCAATATGAAAGTGATGGCACATGTCATGAGACCGAACGGTGGAAGTTGCATGGCAATATATCTCGGAATGGCTATGAAAATTCCATAATAGGAAGGTATGGTGGCTGTTTTGAGGAAGGTATATGGTGGGTTTGTGCACCGGCGAAAGTTGCGCAGCACTAGAGAGGCTAGAAATGGTGGAAGGTGAGAGTGCATCTATACCATGGACTCACATTAGTCATGAAGAACTCATATACTTATTGCGAAAGTTTTATTAGTAATCAAAACAAAGTGCTAAATGCATACTCCTAGGGGAAGGGTTGGTAGGAGTTGACCATAGCGCGATCCCGACCGCCACACAAAGGATGACAATCAATAAATCAATTATGCTCTGACTTTCTAACATAGAGGTTCACCATACGTGCATGCTACGGGAATCACTAACCTCAACACAAGTATTTCTAGATTCACAACACCCTACTATCATAACTCTAATATTATCACCTCCATATCTCAAAACTAATTGTGAGGAATCAAACTCCTCTTACGAATCAAGGCACTTGAATATGAAAGTTTTTATTATATCCTCTTTGGATTCCTATCATATTTAGGACTACTTTCATAACACACTCCAATTACCAAGTTACTTAGAGAGAGCACTCTCAAAATGATATAAGTGAAGATCGAGAGTTTTTATTTCTACAAAATATGACACCGCCGTGCTCTACAAAGATTTAAGTGAAGAACTAGAGCAAAATTATCTAGCTCAAAAGATCTAAGTGAAGCTAATGGAAGCAAAATTATCTAGCTCAAAAGATATAAGTGAAGCTCATGGGAGCGAAATTACCAAGCTAAAAAGATATAAGTGAAGCTCATGGGAGCGAAATTACCAATCTCAAAAGATATAAGTGAAGCTCATGGGATCGAAATTGCCTAACTCAAAAGATATAAGTGAAGCTCATGAGAGCAAAATTGCCTAACTCAAAAGATATAAGTGAAGCTCATTGAGTATTCTAACAAATTCACGATGAGTGCATGTCCCTCTCAAAAGGTGTGCAGCAAGGATGATTGTGATAAAACAAAAAGCAAAGACTCCTATAATACACGACGCTCCAAGCAAAACAAATATCATGTGGTAAATAAAAATATAGCTCCAAGTAACGTTACCGATGGATTGAAGACGAAAGAGGGGATGCCTTCCCGGGGCATCCCCAAGCTTAGGCTTTTTGGTGTCCTTGATTTTGGCTTGGGATGACTTGGGTATCCCCAATATTAGCCTCTTTCCACTCTTTATTCCATTGGCCATAAGAACATCACCCAAAACTTGAAAACATCACAACACAAAACTCAAACAGAAACTCGTGATAGCATTAGCATAAGAAAACAAACCACCAACTTTTTAGGTACTGTAGTAAACTTAATTTCCATTTAGATTTATGTTATATTACTGTATTCTCACTTTTCCATGGCTCGTACCCCCCAATAGTAACCATAGTTTCATCAAAATAAGCAATCAACACAACAAAAACAGAATCTTTCAAAGACAGAATAGTCTGTAGCAATATGTATATTTCATATAACTCTGATAACCCAAAAAATTCTAAAATAATTATGAAAATTAGGGAAATTTTCATATCAATCATAAGCAAAAAGAATCAACTCAAAATCTCTTTCTCGATAGGAACTGAAAATAATTTCGTCAGCACAAAGTTTCTGTCTTTTTTCAGCATGATTAAACAACTATCGCCGAAACTAATCATAAAGGTTCTACTTGGCACAAACACTAATTAAAACATAAAAACCCAATCATAACAGAATCATTATGGTGTGGACTGAAAAAAACAGAAATTAAATAGCAAAAATAAATCTATTCATTGGGTTTCCTCCCAACAAGCGCTATCGTTTAACGCCCTTAGCTAGGCGTAAGGCAATAGAATCAAGTATTGTCATCTTTAGTGCTCAAACCATAAGTAGCTCTCATAATGGATTCATAAGGCAATTTTATTTTATTTCTAGGAAAGTTTTCCATGCCCTTCTTTAATGGAAATTGAAATTTAATATTCCCTTCCTTCATATCAATAACAACACCAATAGTCCTAAGGAAAGGTCTACCAAGAATAATGGGGCATGTCGGATTGCAATCAATATAAAGGACAATGAAATCTATGGGCACATAGTTCCTATTTGAAATAATAAGAATATCATTGATCCTTCCCATAGGTTTATTAATAGTATAATCCGCAAGATGGAATTTAAGAGAGCAGTCATCAATCTCAATGAAACCTAGAACATCACATAAAGATTTTGGAATTGTGGAAACACCAGCACCCAAATGACAGAAAGCATGGTATTCATAATTTTTAATCGTGATTTTTATAGTAGGTTCCCACTCATCATGAAGTCTTCTAGGAATAGATATTTCCAACTCAAGTTTCTCTTCAAGAGATTTCATCATAGCATCAACGATATGTTTGGTAAAAGCCTTATTTTGGCTATAAGCATGTGGAGAGTTTAGCATGGATTGCATCAAGGAAATACATTCAATCAAAGAGAAACTATAATAATTAAATTCCTTGAAATCCAAAGTAGTAATTTCATCACTGTTCAAAGTTTTGATATCCTCTACTCCACTTTTAGTATTTTTAGCATCAAGATAAATAGAATCCAAATCATTGGGGGCGTTTCTCAACCAAAGTGGATTCACATCCAGCCCCATCATCATGCAGATTGACATTAGAAAACAAGGATTCAATAGGATTCACACCAAAAACTTTAATATCTTCGTGATTCTCATCACATATTTTAGGTTTTGCAGCCATTTTATTGACCAAGGTAGCTTGTTTATCAAAAATCTGGCCTACCAATTTTTCAAGACGAGCAAATTGAGAATGTAACGCAAGGAATTCTTTGGCCATATCATCAACCTCTTTATTCATATATGCCACAAAAGAATTTTGCTCCCTTAGTTCTCTACGAAAGTAACTATTATGATCAAACTGTGTAGACATGAAGCTTTTGACACTAGTTTCAATCTCTTCTGACTTTTTATAGTAAGAATCATAATCTTTTGGTTGGGCCATGAGGATAAATAATATAGCACAGATGAGCAAACAGAAAGCAAGCGAAAGAAAGGGCGAACGAAAAAGGCAAATAATGAAAGGCAAATATTTTTGTAAATTTTGTTTTAGAAGTGGGGGAGAGGAAAACGAGAGGCAAATGGCAAATAATGTAAATGCAAGAGATGAGTTTGCGATAGGTACTTGGTAGATATGCTTCACTTGAATACTCCCCGGCAACGGCGCCAGAAATTCTTCCTGCTACTTCTTGAGCTTGCGTTGGTTTTTCCCTTCAAGAGGAAAGGGTGATGCAGAAAAGTAGAGATACGTATTTCCCTCAGTTTGAGAACCAAGGTATCAATCCTGTAGGAGTATCAAGATGAGGCACGAAGGCACCTGCGCAAAAACAAACAAACTTGCACCCAACGCGATAAAGGGGTTGTCAATCCCTTTACGATTACTTGCAAGGTGAGATCTGATAGTGATAATAGGTAAATATAAATAAATAAATAAAAGTGCAGCAAGGTATTTTTGGTATTTTTGTATGTAGATCTGAATATATAATGTGTAAAATAGACCCGGGGGCCATAGTGTTCACTAGAGGCTTCTCTCATGATAGCAAGTATTACGGTGGGTGAACAAATTACTGTCGAGCAATTGATAGAATCGCGCAAAGTCATGACGATATCTAAGGCAATGATCATACATATAGGCATCACATCCGAGACAAGTAGACCGATACTTTCTGCATCAACTACTATTACTCCACACATCGACCGCTATCCAGCATGCATCTAGTGTATTAAGTTCATAACAAACAGAGTAACGCCTTAAGCAAGATGACATGATGTAGAGGGATAAATTCATGCAATATGATATAAAACCCATCTTTTTACCCTTGATGGCAACAACACGATGCGTGCCTCGCTACCCCTTCAGTCACTAGGTGAGGACACTGCACAATATGAACCCAAAACCAAGCACTTCTCCCATTGCAAGAATTATAGATCAAGTTGGCCAAACGAAACCCATAACTCAAAGAGACTTACAAGGATACGAAATCATGCATATAAGAAATATGAGGAGACTCAAATAATATTCATAGATAATCTGATCATAAATCCACAATTCATCAGATCTCGACAAACACACCGCAAAAGAAAGTTACATCGGATAGATCTTCATGAAGATCATGGAGAATATTTTATTGAAGATCCAGGAGAGAGAAGAAGCCATCTAGCTACTAGCTATGGACCCGAAGGTCTGTGGTGAACTACTCACACATCATCGGAGAGGCAATGGTGTTGATCAAGAAGCCCTCCGTGTCCGAATCCCCCTCCGACAGGGCACCAGAACGGTCCCCAGATGGGATCTCGCGGAAACAGAAGCTTGCGGCAGCCGAAAAGTATTTTTGTGGCTCTCTCTGTTGGTTTGGGAATATTAGGGAATTTTTAGGCGAAAGACGTAGGGCAAAGGAGGACTGGGGGGCCCAGGAGCCTACTAGGCGCACCCCCCTGGGGCGCGCTTAGGGTCCTCTTGGTCTCCTCCGTGGCCCTCTTTCTTGGTTCTCAAGTCTTCTGGATCCCTTCTATTATGGAAAAAATCATCCCGAAGGTTTTATTCCGTTTGGACTCCGTTTAATATTCTTATCTGAAAAAGGTCAAAAACACGGAAAAAACAGAAACTGGCACTGGGCACTGAGTTAATAAGTTAGTCCCAAAAATGATATAAAATAGCATATAAATGCATATAAAACATCCCAAGTTGATAATATAATAGCATGGAACAATCAAAAATTATAGATACGTTGGAGACGTATCACCCTGCACCGAGAACGATGAAAAAGGCACCGGAGCCGCTATTGAAGGTATGGAAAACGAGGTATGTTTTCTGGGACTTGGAGTACTGGCCCAATCACGACACGCCTCATTGCCTTGATCAAATGCATATCACGAAGAATGTCCTCGAGAGCTTGCCTGGCACACTGATGAAGATGCCGAAGAAGACCAAGGACGGGCCGAAGGGAAGGAAAGACTTGGAAGATTTGAAGATCAGGAAAGATCTCCACCGTAAAAAGTCGACAGAGGAGACGGAGAGGTAGACGCAGGAGAGGGAAAGGGGCAGAAAAGTCAACAAGAAGGAGGAGAATTATTGGCCCCCTTCTTGCTTCACCATAAGTGCGAAGGAGATCGATCAATTCATCAAGTGCCTTATGGGAATCAAAGTCAGTTCCAGTTACTGTGGGAAGATAACCAGATTTCTAGACCCCAACGAGAAAAGGTTCAGTGGGATGAAGTCTCATGACTGTCACGTGATGATGATGCAGATACTCCCAGTTGCCATTAGAGGGATAATGGACAAGCACGTACGTGACACACTTACTGGTCTCTGCAACTTCTTCGATGTTATCTCTCGAAATACCATAAGTGTGAAGCAGCTCCGAAGGCTAAAGGAAGAGATCGTTGTCATACTAGGTGAGCTTGAGATGTACTTCCCTCCCGCGTTCTGTGACGTCATGGTGCATCTGTGTGTCCACCATGGATGGCATCATCGACCTCGGGCCGACATTCCTTCACAGCATGATGCCGTTCGAGAGGATGAATGGGTTCATGAAAGGATTCGTTCGTAACATGTCCCGTCCTGATGGGAGCATCGTCTAGGGGTATCTGACGCATGAGTGCATCTCCTTTTGTTAGAATTATATAGGCGTCCTAGACCCTGTTGTTGGTTTGCCCGCCAACAAGCAAAATGGGAGGCTAGAAGGAGAAGGTCACAACAACAGCCGGAGGGAATTGCACGTGGACTACTCGGATCGACGGAATGACTTTGACAGGGCTAACTTAGTAGTGCTACAACACCTAGATGTGGTAGATGATTATGTGGCACGGCACAAAGAAACCATCGCAAATAAGTGCCCTGATAAGACTGACGACGAAGTTACTGTAGAGCACAATGCCACTTTCTTGCGTTGGTTCGAAGAGCAAGCTCTTGAAAATCCCCCGGAAGAGGACAGTTCGGATGGATTACTCATACACGCCTTAGTACATGGCCCCGCACCCAAACTCGTGAGCTATCGGTCATATGACATCAACGGCTACACATTCTACACAGAGGCCAAAGACATGGTCAGTGATTACCAGAACTCCGGGGTGACGATTGAATGCGTGACAGACGCTAACGGCACAACTGAAAGATTCTACATAAGGGTTGAAGAGATCTGGGAGCTTGACTATATTGGATTGCACGATGCGACGATGTTCCGTGTCAGATGGGATAAGGACGTCGTAAGAGAAAACAAGTATTTCACTACCATGTCTATACCACCCGCTAACGCGAAGAGCGCAACCGTGGACGTTAACATCATCGCAAAAATTGAGCCATGGGTACATGCTAAGCACAAGACACAATGCTTCTTCATAACCGACCCGACCAATCCCAGCCGTGTTGTCGTGAGGAGAGGCAAAAGGAGCATCGTTGGAATGGATGGAGTCGCCAACAAGGAAGACTATGACCAATACGGAAACCCGATGAGGGAAGATGACATTGACGATGAAGCATACGTGAAAAGAAGAATCAATACTACATTACATACGAAAGATCGTACTCCATGGTTCCGAAAAATTCACGAGGAGGGGCTCAATTATTCGGCAACAAACAAGAAAGAGAAGAAGCTCAATGTGAAACGTCGTCGACGCAGCTAAGAAACCATCATCTATATATATGTATCTATTTTGTGTATGCACTTAAGTAACCGTTGTCGGTGAACTGATATGTATATGTTACCACCACATGCATGGTTCCGGTGATATTCACAGAGTGTCGGAGGGAGACACCGTCATAAACAGAAAGGGAGAAAGCAATACAAAAGAAATACAAAAGGGAGAAAGCAATACAAAAAAAAACAAAAACAAAAACAAAAGGGAGAAAATAAAAAAACTGAAATTAAAACAGTTAGTAGTAGCGCTAGATTACGGACAAGCGCTATAGATAAATTAGCTATAGCGCTGGTCCTAACCCAATGCTACTACTATTTTTGAGTTAACCGCCGCGCGTGCTCAAATTTTGCAACTCCCATTCCCCCCCGGCCCGGCCCCCACCTCTCCCCCTCCTCTTTGTCGCGCGCCGCCGTCGCTCTCCTGCCCGTCGCCGTCGCCCCTGCCCGTCGCCGTTGCCCTCCTGCCCGCCGCCGTCGCCCTCCTCTCTGTCGCGCGCGGCCGTCGCCCTCCTTCCCGCCGCCGTCGCCCCTGCCCGCCGCCCGAGCCCTCCCATTCCCCCCCACTCTCCCACCTCTTCTCTCCTCTCTGTCGCGCACCGCCGTTGCCCTCCTGCTCCTGCCGTCGCCCTTGCCCGCCATCGTCGCAGGTGCCCGCTTCGGCCTCCTCGTCCGCACCGCTGCAGGTACCCCCTCCCCCCTCCCCCTCTCTCTAGTAAGTTAGTAAAAAAATCTAGGGTTCATATCTAGGGTTAAAAACAGGATTGTTTCTACTTAGTGATATGCATATGATAAATTCTCTGTGTTGTGTACATGTGGAAGCTCACCCTGTACTTTGGCATTTGGTCGAATGTCGAAGAATATCCGAGTGGCCTATGTTTTGCCGGAATGTTGATTCATTTCCATTCCGGCAAATTTCAGGCACTCCATATGTCCACTTTTTTGCAAAGGTCATGCCGATTTTTTTTGTGATTTTCGGCATGACTTGTGCTAGAACCTAGGACATATGGAGTGCCCGGGATTTGCCGGAAGGGGAATGAATCAACATTCCGACCAAATATCGGACCCTTCTTTCTCTTCATTATATCTTTTATTTACAATTGTTAAATAGGAAACATGTCTAGCCACACCTGAGCCAGGGGTTCTGATCGCCTCGAAGAAGACCCCATCGCGGCAGCAAATCAGTTTTTCGAGTACCTAGACCAACACCAGATGGGGGAGCATGGTGGCGTCAGTGGCACCAACGACCCCGACGCCCATGCCGACACAGGCACAAGCACTGGCACAGGCACTGACACCACCCCCGAGACCGATAACGATGCTGCCATAGCCGGTAAAGCACCAAAGCAGAAGAGGGCACGAAGACCAAACGCGCTCGGCATCGAACAAATTGTGGTCATGGAGATGCACCCCAAGAAATTAGATCCAACGACAACGGATGAAGTGCGCTTGTGCTGGGGCAATCAACTAGGATGCATCCTCAGGGAAACCGCCAACATCAACGACGAGAAGTTGAAGAAGATACCACATATTGAGCACATGCTCCTAAAGAAGTTGCATAATAGGTTCTTCTTCCCCGGCCGCATAGAAAGCAAAGATCCGTGGGACAATGACGCCATGAAAAAGATAAACAACAAGGTGATGGTGACGTTCACCAACGACTTGTCCGCTTGGAAAGTTCGGGTGAAAAAAGTGATTGATAAGAATGAACCATGGTCCAAGATTCATGCTGACAATCCGTCACTTATGGAAGAGGACTTTGAAAAATTCAAGGAGACTTGCGCTAAGGATGAAACCAAGAAAAAGTCAGAGAAAATGAAGGCGCTCCAGGCTAGGAACATGCCTCCCCACCGCCTCGGAAGCCGTGGTTACGAGGGGAAGAGGCACGTATGGGCCAAGGAGGATGCCAAACGTGAACTTCACGGAATCCCTGACCCCTTGCCGGAGTTCACCGACCAGCTGGAGCGTGACTGGATCAGGGCCCAGTACAAGTGGGACCACATAAAGAAGACCTTTTACATGGACCCGAACACGAGGGAGTTCATGAGACTTCTGGTAATTGTTATATTACCACATTATCATATTAGCTTTGAATCAATTCAACTACAAGTTTTGTCACATTATTAGTAAACCATCCGCGTTCCTTTTGCAGAAAGAGCAGCACCAAAAGGCAGACGAGAGCGACGAGTCGTCACAATCATCGGCGAGGCCCAAGTGGGACACCCATTTCAACCAGGCCCTGAACATACTGAAAAAGGTCTCGGAGGCCACACCGCCGTCCTATGGATGTGTCTACGACATCGGAGATGGTGCCTCATGGAAGACGTGCTACCATGAGGAGCTAGAGGAAAGAAGGAAGAGAAAGTTGCTTACTCAACAGACCATCGACCAGAAGGTCGCGCTTCCGTTCAGTAAGTCCAAAGCTGAGTTGGAACAGACCATCGACCAGAAGGTCGATGAAGGGTCAGTGCAGCGGTTGCTTCCGGCATTTCCAGCTTGCTTCCGACATTTTTTGAATGGGCGAAGAACAATCCAGATAAAGGGCCAGCGGACTTTCCGATGCCCAACTACGTCGGGAGCAATTCGGTGAACATCACACCACTAGCACCTGCTCATGCCACCACACATGCTCCCACTCATGTTCATAGCAGCCCGTCCTCCGTCTCTGGCCAACCCGGTGGGCCTTCGTCTATGGTCGAGCTCGACGCCCTCACGGTAATTATGCGTCATACCCTTTTCACCAGCATGTCTGTATAGTCTTCTGTTTCAATTGCCTTTCGGATGTTTGACGTCGCAGACATGTCTTCGTAGGCCAACGATAGCCCGTGCACCCTACTGTATGACATCAAGGGCCAGAAGGTGGCCGTGGGAAAGGCAACGATCGTTAAGCCGAAGGACCGCATGTTCCACAACGGAGAGATGCCCGTTGGCATATTCAAGGTTAACATGGCTAGTGTCTTACCGGCTTCGAGGATTTGACTCCTCCGATACTAGTCGATGACGAGGAGACACCTCAACAGATTGGCGCATGCAAGAGCTGGTTTTTGCCTTGGCCAAAGACTCTTCTTCATGTCGAGGCGCCCAGTATCACACCAACGACAGCTTCTCAAGAAGGTATGAACACCACCCCACCTACCAAATTACCTGCACCTGTCGTGGCGGGTGATAGAGGACGACGCGAGGGAGAGCCTCCATTAGTGCCAGATGATGTCGCCCCCATTGTCGAAGAAGCAAATGCTGATGATGAGATGGAGGAGGAGGATGATGACCCAGACAAGTATTTCAATACCGCCTATGATGATGGAGGATTGATGGCTCAGGACAACGAAGACTCAGGCTTTGAGCATGGAGATGATTACTTGATGCTGCCTGATTTGCCAGAGTCGGAACGTCCTAAGGCGGAATGCAAAAAAGTCTCTCTTCAAGCAATCCTCACAGGAAACGCCTGCAGATGCCGCCTCTACCCAGCAACCCCCCGAGGCCCGTCCAATGTTTAGCCCGACAACACTTGGGGGCCGGTTAGGGAAGGTATGTTGGGCTCACTACCACTGCGACCAAACAAGAAGGCAAGGAGGAGACTGGAAAAGAAAGGCCCTAAAGCTAGAGCTGCTTCAAGCAGCCAGCTGCCTCTGAAGCCCCGGGAGGTAGAAAGAATACCTTTCGTAGGTGCGGAGCGAATCCATGTCGCCGGCCACCCGATCCTACCTCTGAAAGCGCTAGAGGACATACTGAACAATGATCTAAGGAGACTTCATGATGATGTGCTGGCCAGAGAGAAAAGCCTTCTCATCTCGCGAAAACAAGGATACCAGCTTTACGCGACTCAGGTGCCAGCTGGGAAGTTGTACGTCGAGGGATGGCCAATGAATAATTTCATCCTGCGATTTGACTACATCTATGACATGTTCCATATGACCAAGCTGGATTTCCAGTTCATCCGCATGTATGCGCTGTATCTCAACTACATCATCAGGATCGAGAACATAAAATATATCTGCATCACGGACCCGTACCATATGCACAAGAGTTTCTTGGATGTCTATAAAGAGCACCGTGACTATGCGAGCCAGTACATTGGCGGCTTCATGATCGCTAATAAGGACAAGGAAGAGATTCTCCTGCCTTATCATCCCACGTAAGTCATTCACGCATATCCTTTCATAAGTGTTAATCATTTCTTTGCAAGCATGGAGTCTAATTTGAGGCATACTTAATTTGCGGAGCGGGGGGGGGGGGCGTCCTCATCGTTCTGTACCCAGAATACTCCCATGCTATATACTTGGACTCATCGAAGAACATCAAGAAAAAGGATTACAAGCACATAAAGAGTGTTCTCGATAGTGCCCTGTTAACCTTCAGCATGTCTAGTGGATATATCAATGACAAAAAGTATAGGAGGAACGGGCTGGGTTTCAGCCATAAGACCGACTTCTGCTGCATCCAGAAACCGCACGTCAGTAAGGCTGATGGATTCTACCTCATGCATCACCTGCTCGAGTTCAGAAGGGATAATCAACGCCTTCGCATGTCAGCTACTACCAATGACGCCGAGATTATCAACTGGGCCACAAGCATAGGAAAGACACCGGATCATCGACTCCAAGCTGAGTTTTATCACGTGTAGTGTGAAGTTGCCCAAGTGATCATGAAGCAGGTCCTCGAACAAAGAGGGATGTTCTACCATGGGCCAATCACGCAGGATGATGTCCGAGCACTGCTAATCGCTCAGCGTCTGGACCTGAAGCCTTTCAAGGTGGTCGGGTCCTTCGTCCCTGACTATGAAGATTGGACTGAGACAATGTGTCACTAGCGTCCAGGCGAAACTATGTGATGTAATTAAACCGTGGTCCTGAACTAGCGTGGATCGCTCTAGTTAATTAGTTTGGGTAGGAGGAACTTCGTCATTTATGTTTACTTACTATAGGTTGCTTGTATTTTGCTAATTATGCCTCTTTGTGTTCTTAAGTACATTATGTTGCATATTATCGTTCACGATGCAGGTACATAGATCATAGATGGCGAAGGGCTGCTATGTCGTGTTCGTTGGGAAGGTTCAGGAGTCTACGACCACTGGCCAGATGCTCAGGCCTAGGTTGACAAGTTCCCGGGTGCTAGCCACAGAGGGTTCGATAGCAGAGCCGAAGCGGAAAGGAGTTACTTGAGGTGGACGCTCCAGCAAGAGCGGGGGCCGAACCGTCGGTGCCTCAAGTACTACATAGTCGTGGTATTGATGATGTTGATCGCTCTTCTCTTGTACATCATGGTTTAGATTGAGATGATGAAACTTGTGTGTGTGCCATGACCATGCAGCCGCACTTATTCGAGACATGATATGACTTGTGTATCGTTATTTTCGAGATGTGATGATATTTGTGTTGAATGATGATGATGTACTATATGTGTATGTTTATTGTGACCTAATGAAACTACAGTATAGAGCCTATATAAATACATAACAAATACGTAGAGCGGATATGAATCTGTGACGGCAGGAGTTATAGCAGCAGCGCTGGATTAGCAGCAGCGCTTGCCTCTTTGCAGCGCTACAGATAGTTAACAGTAGCGCTGATAAGTGGAGCGCTACTGCTAACCAGACTTAGCAGTAGCGCTGCACCAACCAGCGCTACTGCTATAACTTTTCGGTAGCGCCTTAGCACTAGCGCTGGACCCAACGCTACTACTATAGGTTTTTCAAGCGCTACTAGTAGGGTTTCTCCTAGTAGTGTTCCCCGAGACTGCTGAGCCATTGGATGGTGAAGACTGGATCTGCACCATCAATGACCTCCTTGCACTGATCAATTACGATGAGTGATATGTCTCAAACGTATCTAATTTTCCAGACACTTTTGCTCTGGTTTTGGACTCTTATTTGCATGATTTGAATGGAATTAACCCGTACTGATGATGTTTTCAACAGAATTACCTTGGTGTTATCTTTGTGAAGAAACAAAAGTTCCCGGAATTAGACGGAACTTTTTGTGAATTATTCTTGGAATGAATAATGAATTGTGGAGCGAAGATCCACCGGAGGTGGGGCTGCCTGTGAGCCACAAGGCAACAGGGAACGTCCACCCTACTGGACGCACCATGTTAGCTTGTTGGGCACATGTGGCTCATCGACCCAAATTCCACTCCTATAAAAATAGGGAAGAAAATTTTAACGCGTTTTACTAGACGGAGACACCGCCACCTCATGTTGTCCATCGGGAGGGCTGATATGGAGTCCGTTTGGGGCTTCGGAGAGGGGGATTCGTCATCGTCGTCATCGCCAACCCTTGTTCATTAACACCTCCATGATGCCCTGTTGGGGAATGTTGCATGGGAAACAAAAAAATTCCTATGCGTCACCAAGATCAATCTAGGAGATGAGCATTTATGAGAGGAGATATTGGATCTACGTACCCTTGTAGATCGCTAAGCGAAAGCGTTAAAGAACGTAGTTGATGTAGTGGTATGTGAGAGCCTGGCTTAATAGGAATGATATACTACTCATATCAACAAGGAATTCCTTCTTCTCCGGAAGCCCACTCGAAAAGAACTCCAAAGTTAAGCGTGCTTGGCTTGGAGCGATTCTAGGATGGGTGACCGACTGGAAAATTTGTCCCGGGTGCGCACGAGTGAGGACAAGGTGCATAGGAAAGACTAGTGTTGGTCTGTGGGGCCAGTCTAGATCCCGCCAGGCGTAACGGGGTGTTACAATTGGTATCAGAGCCGACCCTTGCAGTTACACGGGCATGCGTGGGTCAGGTGCACGGGCATGTGGCGCATGGCTTGTGTGGCCTGTCGTGGCACAGAGCATGGCACATGTGCCGGACTGGACGCGCATACGTGTGCCAAAAGGGAACGTTCGTGATGGGCCGACGAGGACATCGGTTCCTTTGAGTGGGGGTGTATGTGAGAGCCTCGCTTAATAGGAATGATAGACTACTCATATCAACAAGGAATTCTTTCTTTTCCGGAAGCCCACTCAAAAAGAACTCCAAAGTTAAGCGTGCTTGGCTTGGAGCGATTCTAGGATGGGTGACCGACCGGGAAGTTGGTCTCGGGTGCGCACGAGTGAGGACAAAGTGCACAGGAAAGACTAGTGTTGGTCTATGGGGCCAGTCTAGATCCTGCCAGGCGTAACGGGGTGTTACATGGTACGTCTCTCCGATGCAAATCGTAAGCTGTCCCACGAACTCCCGATCAAGTGCCAAACAGACGGCACCTCCGCGTTCAGCACACGTGCAGCTCGATGAAGATCCCTGCCTTCTTGATATAGCAAGAGGGAGCGGAGAGGTAGATGGGTTTGTCGGTAGCATGACAGCATGGCGGCAGTGGTGGTGGAGCTGATCCGACAGAGCTTCGCTAAGCGGCGCCCAACCAATCTACTAGAGGAGAGGCAATCGGGGAGAGAGGAAGGGCTGCACCGTGACTTAGGATGCGGCTGCCCTCCTCCCTCTCATATATATATATATACATATAGGGGGAGGAGGAGGAGGCTGGCCGCCCTAGGGTTTCCCCTACGGTTGGTGCAGCGGCCAAGGGAGGTGGGCCGGCGTCCAGGGTGGCTTGGCCACCAAGTTTGGTGGTTAGCCCACCCTTTTGGCCCAGCCCAAGCCTCTAACTGCATGGTCCTTGAGGTGGCAAGTGCGTCCAGCCCACAAGGGGCTGGCTTGCACCCACTCATAGCTCATGCGACCCTTTGGAGTAGATGAGCCCACCCGATGGACCCCCAGGAACACTTCCGGTACTCCGTCACACCACTTGTAGGTCACGGAACTTTTTCGGAACTCCAATACCAACTTCCCAAATATGTATCTTTACCTCCAAACCACTCCAGAACTCCTCGTGAGGTCTAGGATCTCATTCGGGACTCCGAACTACCTTCGGTCACCAACTCATCTATACCGAAACGTCACCGAACCTTAAGTGTGCATACCCTGTGGGTTCGAGAACCATGTAGACATGACCAAGACACCTCTATGTTCAATAACCAATAGCGGTACCTAGATGCCCATATTGGTTCCTACATGTTCTACGGAGATATTTATCGGTCAAACCTTTATGTCAGGGATTCATACAATCCTGTATGTTGTTCCCTTTGTTCTTTGGTATGTTACTTGACCGAGATTCATTCGTCGATATCTTTATACCTAGTTCAATCTCGTTACTGGCAAGTCTCTTTACTCGTTCTGTAATACAAGATCCCGTGCTAACACTTAGTCACATTGCTTGCAAGGCTTGTTGTGATGTTGTATTACCGAGTGGTCCCCAAGATACCTCTCCGTCACACGGAGTAACATATCCCAGTATTGGTCCATGCCAACTCAACAAACACCCTCGGAGATACCTATACCTCTAGTTCGCATCACTATGTGATTTACATTGTAATGAATTGAACACCCATGTAGTTCTGGTGTTGATCATGTTTAGCCCTTGGAAGAGGTTTAGTCAACGGGTCTGTAACATTCAGATCCATGTGCAATTTGAAAATATTTATGTCCTTCTCCTAAACGTAATCGCAGATGGAATTGAAGCGTTGCTTTATGTGTCTGGTCCTCTTGTGAAACCTTGGTTCCTTGGCCAGAGCAATGGCACCAGTGTTGTCACTGAACAGAGTCATTGGATTCAGTGCACTGGGCACTACTCCAAGATCTTTCATGAACTGCTTCATCCAGACGCCTTCCTTCGCTTCCTTCAAGGCTGCGATGTACTCCGCTTCGCATGTAGAATCGGCTACCACGCTTTGCTTGGAACTGCACTAGCTTACCGCTCCCACGTTGAGAATAAATACGTATCCGGTTTGTGACTTGGAGTCATCCGGATCAGTGTCAAAGCTTGCATCGACGTAACCCTTTATGACGAGCTCTTGATGACCTCCATAAACGAGAAACATTTCCTTAGTCCTTTTCAGGTACTTAAGGATATTCTTGATCGCCGTCCAGTGTTCCCTTCCAGGATCACTTTGAAACCTTCCGACTAGTCTTATGGCAAGGCTGACATCGGGTCTTGTACACAACATTCCATACATGATAGAGCCTATGGCTGAAACATAGGGGACAACACTCATCTCTTCTCTATCTTATGTAGTCACTTGGCATTGAGTCTTACTCAACTTTACACCTTGTAACATATGCAAGAACCCTTTCTTAGACTGATCCATTTTGAACTTCTTCAAAACTTTATCAAGGTATGTGCTTTGTAAAAGTGCTATCAAGCATCTCGATCTATCTCTATAGATCTTAATGCCTAATATGAAAGCGACTTCTCCTAGGTCCTTCATTGAAAAACTCTTGTTCAATTTTTCTTCATGCTTTCCAGCATTTCTAAATTGTTTCCAATCAGCAATATGTCATCCACATATAATTTTAGAAACACTACAAATCTCCCACTCACTTTCTTGTAAATACAAGCTTCTCCGTAAAATTGTATAAACCCAAACGCTTTGATGACCTCATCAAAGCGCTTATTCCAACTCCGAGATTCTTGCACCAGTCCATAAATGGATCGCTGGAGTTTGCAAACTTTGTCAGCATTCACTGGATCGACAAAACCTTCCAGTTGCATCATATACAACTCTTCCTCAAGGAAACTGTGAAGGAACGCTGTTTTGACATCCATCTTCCAAATTTCATAGTCAAAATATGCAGCTATTGCTAACATGATTCCGACGGACTTAAGCATCGCTACGAGTGAGAAAGTCTCATCGTAGTGAACTCCTTGAACATGTGAAAAACCCTTTGCCACAAGTCGAGCTTTATAGACAGTGATATTACCGTCCGTGTCCGTCTTCTTCTTAAAGATCCATTTATTCTGAATTTCCTTTTGCCCTTCAGTTAATACTTCCAAAGTCCATACTTTGTTTTCATACATGGATCCCATCTCTGATTACATGGCCTCTAACCATTTCTCGAAATCTGGGCCATCATCGCTCCTCTATAGCTCGTAGGTTCATTGTTGTCTAACAACATGACCTCCAAGACAGGGTTGTCATACCACTCAGGAGCAGTACGTGTCCTTGTCGACCTACGAGGTTCAATAGCAACTTGATCCGAAGTTTCATGATCATCATCATTAACTTCCTCTTCAACCATTGTTGGCTCCATAGAAACATCTTTCTGCGCTGCGCTACTCTTTGGTTGAAGTGAAGGTTCAACAACCTCATCAAGTTCTACTGTCACACCCAAGATGCACGCCTATCCATATTAAGGCATGGGGGCCTCGCAAGTGATAGAGGCGCACCTCGTCGTTCACAAGTATAGTATCATCACATCATACATACAAGAAGAGATGACTATATGAGTTGGCTTACACTTGCCACATTCTATATTACAATTCCACACAAAGTTCAAATCATCAAGATGAAGACAGGGTCCGGCTATGGACAAAATCAAATGATAAAACAGATGCAAATGATACTATCTCACTAGCCCAAAGATCACGACCATGGTCCTCTACTCATCCAGATAAGTCACATACATCGTGCCATGTTCCTCGTCATACTCCCACTGGAGCTGCGTCAGATCATCCTGCATGAACTCATTTGTACCTGCACCTGGATTGTTGTTGAATCTATGAGCCACAAGGACTCAGCATCATGCGCTCGGGTACCGAAACTATTCAGGCTTAAAGGTTGGGATAGGGTAGGTGTTTAGTTTGTAGCAGCACTAAGAAATTTTGGTGGCTAACTTACGTAACACAAAGATAAATATGAGTGGCCTATGATGAAGAATCGTTTTAGTATAATCTCTATGAGATCCTGAACACTAACTTACGTCAATCATAACCCCACCGTGTTCTCTCTCGGATCATGTTCACGAGCAGAGACGATCACGGTTACGCACACAGTTGGTATATTTTATTTAGACTTTACTTCAAGTTTACTGTAATCGGGTGTTAAACAAATATCCAAGTTGCCACATAACCGTGGGCACGGCTTTCCAAAAGATTTAACCCTGCACGGGTGCTCCAACTAGTCCATCATAAATTAACCACATTCCGCGGGAATAGCCTTGACCATGGATCTCGTGATCATCATAGGTAACTCCAAAGGAATTCCAACACCTCAAGATAGCCCAAAGAAAGTCAGAGCCCTCACGCAAGTCACTCGATAAAGGTAAAAAAAATCCAGCAAGACCACCCGACGCGTCGACCAACCCGATAAGAGCCGCGTATCTCGTTCTCAGGACACGACGGATAAGCACACATACAGAGGCCTGATAGAAATCTCCCAAGTTGCCCTGGGTTGGCCCCGCACAATGCTCTAGTTTGGACCAACACTCATGACGAGCACTGGCCCGGGGCTTGATTAATTATCCACGGGGTCGGAAAGCCCTATGCAAAGTATGGAAAACATAACACCGGTAATAAGAACTATGGAGGTAATAGCGGAACAAAACACCTAGCAAAAGGCCAAGCCTTCCACCAATACCAAGATATATGTGTACATTAAATTAAATAATAGATAATATTGTGATATCCAAATCCATGCTGTCACATGAAACAACCTGCACCTGCAACTAAGAACGCTATAAGAGGGCTGAGCAGCAGTAACTTAGCCAATCAAAGGTTTGCTAGGATGTGGAGGGTTAGAGGCTATCATGGCAATTTAGGAGGCTGACATTCAAGTGGTAGGTAGCGCAATTGTAATGATAAGAGCGAGAAACTAGCAAGCGAAAATAGTATCGGGATCCGGGTACGATCATCTTGCCAATTGGTTCTTCAGTGGAACAAGTTGCGGGATCCTCGTAGTTGTACTCTCCTGGGTCCTCATACTCCGTTTCAACACTCACGTCTACCCAAGAGAAACATAAACAATAAACATCCAACCAAGGTGCAATGCACAAACAATATGATGCATGATTAATTTTTGAAGAATTTAACATGGCAACCTAGACTAGTCATGTTTCACATGCATTGGTTGATTAGTTTCCATTCTGGACAAAACCCCATGTTAAGTTATTTAAAAATTCATGAACATGGAAATTATTGATGAATCATGCAAAATCAATAAAAATGCATGTAAAGAACGTCAGAAACATAGTTACTGTTCTCACGATACACTCACGACAACATACGAAGGCAAAACACAAGACAAGGTAGACCTGGGCTATTCATTTGGCATTCTAAGGTGGCCAGTGGTTAGGAAATGCAAAAACCAACCACAATATGGCAAAATATCAATCAAATCCATGGAGTATAGCTCCCAGAAGTCACAAAACAATAAATCAACAATCTGCCACAAAACAGCAACATAGCAACTTTCACAGCCAATAACTTGAGCTACAGGAATCCTACAACTACAAACAAGGCATTGCTAGAAACTACATGACATTCTTATCAACTTATCCAACTAAACAATCTGGAAACGAGGCACACATCAATAAGCATGAAACTCACAAGTTGGTATGATGAAACAGATTTTAAGGGACTTAGTGAAAATAACAGTTTTTTGGAATCTGAGTTAAACTGGTAGCAAGTTGACAGCAGAAGTTAAAGGTTTTAGAGACCACCTCTTGGCCTGAAAATGAACAGGATGGTAGTAGACAACATCTACTTGAAAACACTAGCACTGAGCATGAGCCAATTCTCAACATAACAAAAGATAGCAACCACTCTTCATGGCATAAAAATAACAGCAGATTCTTAGACTTAGAAATATTTAGCATGGTTGAAAACAACAACATTTTAGTGGCTACTTTAGAGCATGGTTCCCACTCATATACAAGTTGATCATGTCAAAGATAATATCATGGCATTCTACACATCCAAGACTAACATATTCTTGTGGGCGCAAACATCATAGCATGCATGGATTGAACATGGAAAAAATGACAAAATGGCATTAAGAGATAAAATGACATTTTCACAAACTTTCTCAAAAGACCAAACCAATATCACCAATGAATTCCTGGGATTTTTCTACCCCAAAATCATGTATCATACCCATATGGTCACATGAAGCATCAATGCAAAAACTACACTAGCAAAACAACCACCTCTCTTATAAGTGAAAACTTACTTAAAAATACACATGAGTATATTTGAACATATCCAGATTTGTTAATATTGCTATATTTGGAAATGATCTAATAATCCTACAAAACATGCATATACCACCAACAAAGGTTATGACAAGGGGGGGGGGAGGACCCACTTGTCACCCACACACACATACACCCTACACACCACTCCACAAGCATGGACACACATGGATCCATATGCCTAACGGCATATGAGCACAATAAACTCTATGAACACACCACCTATGTGGGTGTGTTCAACCACACACACACATGCACCATATATGCATAATGCATATAGGCACATACACACCACCACACATGCACAAGTGCACATGGGCACATACACTCAAGAACACACATGCTCATGTGTGTGGGTATGCATCCACACACATATGCACATATATGCACAATGCATATGCATATGACACACACACCCACACCCACATACACACATGCATATATGCATACACATGCACAAGCACCACCATACACATACACATGCACATAAAAACATAAAAGAAAAACAAACATGCTGGTTTTGCATCTACACACACATACATGCATATACTAGCAAGAGGAAATCAAGAAGAGAATAAAACAAACGAAAATAAAAAAAACAAAAAAGGGGGGAGGGGTTCGGGCTCGAACCCTCGACCACTTGGTCGATCTCCTGAGCTGGTTGCCACTCTGCCAAGGCGGCGGCTGTTAACATAGGAGGCCCTTGGCTGAACTAATACACACACACACACACACACACACACAAGTCTGACGAAACTGACGGAGTCGACACCTACGGCAACAAAGCACGATAGCGCGCAATTCCGGCGAGCCACAGCCTCACCGGTGAGGAGAAATGGAGCAGGGGAAGCCGCACCTATGGGGACCGCATCCCTACCTCTAACGCCGACGAGAACCAACGACAGCATCACCTACAACTACGACGGAGCTACGGCGGACATGATCACAGGCTCGTCGGGCACGACAAGCTCGCGCACGCATCAGGACAGAGGGGGGCACGATGGAGGACCCGCTGCTCACCACGGGGCTGCCGAAGGCGAAGACGACGACGGAGGGGGGGTCAGAGATGCACTGGAGTCGAAGCAGGGGAAGAAGACGACGGAGCAGAACGCCTCTGGTGAAGACATAAATGGGGCCGTCGTTGTAGAGCCTCTCCGGGGCTCCTAGCGGCGGGAATTGAACACGGGGAGGATGCCCGAGCCCCTGGACGCCATGTTCGACGACGAGGTCGACGGAGAGGACGAGCAGACACCGGCGAACTACTCTACACGTCTCTGAAACTTTCTGAATCCTTACCTGATAGAGGGAAATAAGAGAGGAGGGAGAGGAATGGAGAGGGAGAAGGGAGCCGCGGCGGCGCGAGGGGAGAGAGGAAACCTAGCGGCGGAGGCACGCACGCCGAGGGGGTTTAAATACCTTCGAGGCTGACAGCAACGGACGGCGAAAGGGGACGGTGGAGCGCGCTCTCTCTGCACTCTCTGACGGAGATGACGGACGGGGCAGGTTGCCGCTTGGCACGTGGGCTAGGCCGCACAAGGAAGGAGCCGGCCCAGCTCTTCCCCTTACACACGGAGAATAAAACCAGAGGGTTTTCCTATTTAAATAGAGCAGCAAAACTAGAAGGGTTTTTGAAAAGACAAAATATATATGACTAAAAGAATACGAGAACCATTTAATTAAATTGACTAGGGGATTTTTGAAGCAAGTAATATTAATAGTTTTAAAATAACAGCCCCTAGTCATTTAAAAACTCCAAAACATAAAAGCTCAAAACAACAAAAGACCAACACTCACATGCTCAAAATATTTTAGCCTAACACTTGAACATTTTTAAACAATTTTAAAAGCAAGTTAAATCTATTGATAAAATAACATGGGAAATAAAGGTCATTGGGTTGTTTTGTTGAAATGAAAAAGAGAGGGGAAGAGAAGGACGTGCACCACACAACTCCAACCACAACACAGCACACACCACAAGAACACAACCACAACACACCACACAAGTTCACAACATAGCAAGGCATGGCATGATGGATGAAATGATGCATGATGCATGAATGCAAGAACAAGACATAGCATGACAAGGTGCAATAAAATTTCATTACTCTCATGACAGCAAGGTCCACTTAGGTTACAATGCCACAAAAGGAAGGGACATCACTTGGGCTGTCACATCTACTTTCCTACCACTCAATTCTTTCGAGAGAAACTCTTTCTCAAGAAATGTTATGTTCTTTGCGACCAACACTTTCTCTTCGAATCTGAGATAGAAGGCATACCCAAATATCTCTTTTGGGTATCCTATGAAGACGCATTTCACCGCTTTGGGTTCCAGCTTTTCAGGCTGAAGCTTTTGACATAAGTGTCACATTCCCAGACTTTAAGAAACGGCAACTTTGGCTTCTTGCCAAACAACATTTCATATGGAGTTGTCTCAACGTATTTCGATGGTGCCCTATTTAAAGTGAATGCAGTTGTCTCTAATGCATAACCCCAAAACGATAGTGGCAAGTCGGCAAGAGACATCATAGAACGCACCATATCTAATAAGGTTCGATTATGATGTTTGGACACACCATTACGCTGTGGCGTCAACTGTGAAACAATTCCACACTGTCTTAAGTGACTACCAAAATCATAACTCGAATATTCTCCTCCTCTATCAAATCTTAGGAATTCAATCTTCTTGTTACGATGATTCTCAACTTCACTCTAAAATTGCTTGAACTTTTCAAACATTTCAGAGTTGTGTTTCATTAAGTAAATATACCCATATCTACTCAAGTCATCCTTGAAGGTTAGAAAATAACGATATCCACCACGCTCCTCAATGTTCACTGGACCGCACACATCAGTATGTATGATTTCCAACTAATCACTCACCCGTTCCATTGTTGTAGAGAACGACGTTTTAGTCATCTTGCCCATGAGGCATGGTTCACATGTGTCAAGTGATTCAAAATAAAGTGACTCCAAAAGTCCATCGGCATGGAGCTTCCTCATGCGTTTTACACCAATATGACACAAATGACATTGCCACAAGAAAGTGGTACTATCATTATCAACTCTCCACCTTCTGGCATCAATGGTATGAACACGTGTATCATCACTATCGAGATTCAATAAGAATAAACACCTCACATTGGGTGCATGACCATTAAAGATACTACTCATATAAATAGAACAACCATTATTCTCATATTTAAATGAGTAACCGTCTCGCAATAAACAACATCTAGATATAATGTTCATGCTTAACGTAGGTACTAAGTAACAATTATTCAGGTTCATCACTAATCCCGATGGTAGTCGAAGAGCGAGCGTGCCGACGGCGATCACATCAACCTTGGAACCATTTCCCATGCGCATCGTCACTTCATCCTTAGCCAGCCTCCGTCTATTCCGTAGGTCCTGTTTTGAGTTACAAATGTGAGCGACCGAACCGGTATCAAATACCCAGGCACTACAATCAGAGGTAGTAAGTTACACATCAATAACTTGTATATCATATATACCTTGTTTGGTGCTGGTCGCCTTCTTGTCGGCCAGATACTTGGGGCAGTTTTGCTTCAAGTGACCAGATCCCTTGCAATGAAAGCACTCAGTTTCTGGCTTGGGTCCAGCCTTGGGTTTCTTCACGGGAGGAGCAACTGCTTTGCCACCCTTCTTGGAGTTACCCTTCTTGCCCTTGCCACGCTTCTTGAAACTAGTGGTTTTATTGACCATCAACAGTTGATGTTCTTTGTGGATTCAAACTCAGCGACTTTCATCATCGCAAACAACTCGGCGACTGACTTGGTCATGCCTTGCATGTTATAGTTCATCATGAAGCTCTTGTAGCTAGGTGGAAATGATTGAAGAACTCTGTCAGTGATCACCTTCGGTGGAAGGGGCATCCCTAACTCCGCCAGACGGGTCGAATACCCAGACATTCTGAGTATATGTTCACATCTCATGCAAATCATAAGTGACATGAAATGGCCATGAACTTGTGCTTTTGATCTCCATCTCCACAGCACCGGCATGATCTCCATCATCACCGGCATAACACCATGATCTCCATCATCATGATCTCCATCATTGTGTCGCCATTGGGGTTGTCGCGCCCACCATGCTCATACTACTATTGCTACCGCTTAGTGGTAAAGTAAAGCATTACATAGTGCTTAAAGATTGACATGCAGGTTATACAATATTCAAAGACAAACGTATGGGTCCTACCGGTTGCCGTACTCATTGACATGCAAGTCATGCTATTCTATACAAAAACATGATCATCTCATACATCACATATATCACATCATGCAATTGGCCATATCACATCACAACATACCCTACAAAAACAAGTTAGATGTCCTAATTGTTGTTGCATGTTTTACGTAGTTGCTATGGGTATCCAGCAAGAACGATTCTTACCTACGCAAAACCACAATGTTGATATGAAGATTGCTTTTCAACCATCTTCAAGGACAGCCTCAATCAAATCTAGATCAACTAAAGTGGGAGAGACAGACACCCGCCAGCCATCTTTGTGCGACGAAGTCACATGTCAGTCGATGGAACATAGTCTCTCATAAGCATACGAGTAACGTCAGTCTGTGCCACTTCGTCCCACAAAACCGTTGAACCAAGAAAAGACTAAGGCAGGAAGCAATCTGAATATCAACACCCACGAACTCTTTGTGTTCTACTCAAGATCTCATCTACGCATAAACCTGGCTCTGATACCACTGTTGGGGAACGTTGCATGGGAAACAAAAAAATTTCTACGCTTCACCAAGATCAATTTAGGAGATGAGTATCTATGAGAGGAGAGATTCGATCTACATACCCTTGTAGTTCGCTAAGAGGAAGCGTAAAAGAATGCGATTGATGTAGTGGTACGTCTCCACGTTCCAAATTGCAAGCTGTCCCACGAACTCCCGATCAAGTGCCGAATGGACGGCACCTCCATGTTCAGCACACGTGCAGATCGATGAAGATATCCGCCTTCTTGATCCAGCAAGAGGGAGCAGAGAGGTTGATGGGTTCGCCAGCAGCACGACGGCATGGCGGCGGTGGTTGTGGAGCTGATCCGGTAGAGCTTCGCTAAGCGGTGCCGAACCAATCTACTAGAGGAGAGGCAATCGGGAAGGGAGGAAGGGCTGTGCCGTGACTTAGGGTGCGGATGCCCTCCTCCCTCACACATATATATAGGGGAAGAGGAGGATGCTGGCCACCCTAGGGTTTCCCCTAGGGTTGGTGCGGCGGCCAAAGGAGGTGGGGCGGCGGCCAGGGTGGCTTGGCCACCAAGTTTGGTGGCTAGCCCACCATTTTGGCCCAGCCCAAGCCTCTAGTCGCATAGGCCTTGAGGTGGGAGGTGCGGCCAGCCCACCAGGGGCTGGCTCGCACCCTCTCACAGCCCATGTGGCCCTTTGGAGTAGATGAGCCCACCCGATGGAAAACGTTTGGCACTCTGTCACACCACTTGCAGGTCACGGAACTTTTCCGGAACTCAAATACCAACTTCCAATATATGATTATTTACCTCCGGACCACTCCGTAACTCCTCATGACATCCAGGATCACATCCAGGACTCCGAACAATCTTCGATCACCAACACACATAACTCATCTAAACCGAAACGTCACCAAACATTAAGTGTGCAGACCCTGCGGGTTCGAGAACCATGTAGACATGACCGAGACACCTCTACGGTCAATAACCAATAGAGGGACCTGGATGCCCATATTTGTTCCTACATGTTCTACGAAGATCTTTATCGGTCAAACCTCTATGTCAAGGATTCAGACAATCCCGTAAGTTGCTCCCTTTGTTCTTCGGTATGTTACTTGCCCGAGATTCGATCGTTGGTATCTTTATACCTAGTTCAATATTGTTACCGGCAAGTTTGTTTACTCATTGCGTAATACAAGATCCCGTGACTAACACTTAGTCACATTGCTTGCAAGGCTTGTTATGGTGTTGTATTACCGAGTGGGCCCCTAGATACCTCTCCGTCACATGGAGTAACAAATCCCAGTATTGATCCATGCCAACTCAACAAACACCTTTGGAGATACCTGTAGAGCACCTTTATAGTCACCCAGTTACGTTGTGACATTTGATGCACACAATGCACTCTTCCGGTGTTAGTGAGTTGCATGATCTCATGGTTATAGGAACATATACTTGACAATGCAGAAAATAGTAGCAATAAACTTACATGATCATATGCTACGTTTATAGTTTGGGTCTTGTCCATCACATCATTCTCCTAATGACGTGATCCCAATATCAAATGACATCTCATGTCCATGGCGAGAAACCTTAACCATCTTTGATTAACGGGCTAGCCTGCTAGAGGCATACTAGGGACACAGTGTTTGTCTATATGCCCACATATGTATTTAGTTTCCAATCAACACAATTATTGTTGGGCAACGTTGCATGGGAAACCAAAAATTTCCTACGCACATGCAAGATCTATCCATGGTGATGAGCATCTACGAGAGGGACAGTGGATCTACATACCCTTGTAGATCGCTAAGCGGGAAGCGTTAAGAAACGCGATTGATGTAGTCGAACGTCTTCGCGATCCAAATCGCCGAGCATCCTGCGATCCCATCACTTTCCATCTCACGATCCAATCACGATCTATCCCGTGATCTCATTACAATCTGTCCCGCGATCCAATCATGAATCGTCTCGCGATCTTGATCACGGTCCTTCCGATCTAGCGCCGAACGGACGGTACCTCCGCGTTCAACACACGTACGGCTTGATGACCATCTCTGCCTTCTTGATCCAACAATAGGGAGTGGAGAGGTAGAAGAGTTCTCCGGCAGAGCGACGACATTGCGGCGATGGTGTTGGTGCAATCCCAGCAGGGGTTTGCCTAAGCACCGCTGAAACATTTCTAGAGGTGAAACAAATCCCAGTCTTGATCCATGCCAACCCAACAGACACCCTCGGATATACCTATAGAGAACCTTTATAGTCACCCAGTTACGTTGCGACGTTTGATACACACAAGGTACTCCTCCGGTGTCAGTGAGTTGCATGATCTCCTGGTGATAGGAACAAATACTTGACATGCCGAAAACTACAGCAATAAACTGACACGATCATATGCTATGTTTATAGTTTGGGTCTTGTCCATCACACTATTCTCCTAATGATGTGACACCGTTATCAACTTAAATCTCATGTCCATGGCTAGGAAACCTTAACCATCTTTGATCAACGAGCTAGTCCATCAGAGGCATACTAGGGACATGGTGGTGTCTATGTATCCACAGATGTATCTGAGTTTCCGATCAATACAATTCTAGCATGGATAATAAAAGATTATCATGAACAAGGAAATATGATAATAACTAATTTATTATTGCCTCTAGGGCATATTTCCAACAGTCTCCCACTTGCACTAGAGTCAATAATCTAGTTCACATCACCATGTGATTCACATTGTTATGAATCTAACACCCAATGAGTTCTGGGGCTCGATCATGGTTTGCATGTGAGAGGACTTTTTGTCAATGGGTCTGCGACATTCAGATCCATGTGTACTTTGCAAATCTCTATGTCATACTTTAGACACTGCCACCACACTCCACTTGGAGCTATTCCAAATGGATTCTCCACTATACGTATCCGAATTGCTACCAAGAGTCACCCGGATTGGTGTTAAAGCTTGCATTGACGTAACTCTTTACGACGAACTCTTTATTACCTCCATAATCGAGAAATATTTGCTTAGTCCTCTAGTTACTAAGGATAATCCTGACCGCTGTCCAGTGATCGACTCCTGGATCACTTTTGTACCCCTTGACGGACTCATGGCAAGGAACACATAGGTGCGGTACACAACATGGTATACTATATAGAGCATATGGCTAAGGCATAGGGGACGATGTTTGTCCTTTATCTTTCTTCTGCAATGGTTGATCTTTGAGTCTCACTCAACTTCACACCTTACAAATCAGGCAAGAACTCTTTCTTTGACTGATCCATTTTGAAATCTTTCAAAATCTTTTCAAGGTATGTACTCACTGAAAGCCTCATCAGGCGTCTTGATCTATCTTTATAGATCTCGATGCCCAACAATTAAGTAGCTTTATCCAGGTCTTCCTTTGAAAAACTCTTTTCAAACAACCCTTTATGCTTTCCAGAAATTCTACATCATTTCCTATCAACAATATGTCATCCACATATGCTTATCAGAAACTCTATAGTTCTCCCACTCACTTTATTGTAAATACAAGTTTCTCATAAACTTTGTATAGACTCAAAAACTTTGATCACCTCATCAAAGTGTATATTCCAACTCCGAGATGCTTGCTCCAGTCAATAGAAGGATCACTTGAGCTTGCACACCTTTTAGAATCCTTAGGAGTGACAAAACCTTCTGGTTGTATCTCACACAACCTTTCCTCAAGGAAGGACATGATGTTTTGACATCCATCTGCCAGATTTCACAATTGAAAAACGCAGCAACTGCTAACATAATACTTTAGCATCGCTACGGGTGAGAAAGTCTCATCGTAGTCAAATCCTTGAACTTGGAGGAAACTTCTTTCCGACAAGTCAAGCTTTATAAATGGTTACATTTACCATGAGCGTCTGTCTTCATCTTAAAGGTCCATTTGTACTTGACGGCCTGCCGTCCAACGAGCAAGTCTACCAAAGTCTATACTTGGTTTTCATACATGGATCCTTTCTCGGATTTCATGGCCTCTAATCACTTGTCGGAATCCGGGCCCATCATCGCTTCTTCATAGTTTGTAGGATCATCGTTGTCCAACAACATGATTTCCAAGACATGATCACCATACCACTCAGATGAAATACGTATCCTTGTCAACCTATGAGGTTCGACAGTAACTTCATCTGAAGCTTCATGATAATCATCATTAACTTCCTCTTCAACTGACGTAGGCTCCACACAAACATGTTTCTGCGTTGCGCTACTCTCTGGTTGAAACAAAGGTTCAACAACCTCATCAAGTTCTATCTTCCTCCCACTCAATTCTTTCGAAAGAAACTCTTTCCCGAGAAAGGACCCGTTTTTAACAACAAACACTTTGCACTTGGATTTGAGATAGAAGGTATACCCAACTATTCTTAGGTTATCTTATGAAGATGCATTTTTCCTCTTTGGGTTCGAGCTTATCAGACATAACTGTCGCATTCCCAAACTCTAAGAAATGACAACTTAGGTTTCTGCCAAACCATATGGTGTCATCTCAACGGATTTAGATGGTGCCTTATTTAAAGTGAATGAGGTTGTCTCCAATGCATAACCCCAAAATGATAGTGGAAAAACGATAAGAGACATCATAGTATGCACCATATCCAATATAGCACGACTATGACGTTCGGACACACCAGCACACTATGGTGTTCCATGTGGCATGAGTTGTGAAACAACTTTCACATTGTCTAAAGTTGTATGCCAAAATCATAACTCAGATATTCATCTCCACGATCATATCATAGATATGTTTATCTTATTGTCATGATGATCTTAAACTTCACTCTGAATTTGCTTGAACTTTTCAAACAATTCAGACTTGTGTTTTCTTAAGTAAATATACACTATTATCTACTCAAATCATCAGTGAAGGTATGAAAATAACGATACCCACTTCACGCTACAAGACTCATTGGATTGCATACATCGTCCATCTTCATCCTTGGATTCCGCCGCCGTTCATCGACGTTCCAGCCGCACCGATGTCACGCCCAAGATACGCTCCTATCCATTTTGAGGCACGTGGTCCTCGCAAGGGATAGATGCGCATCTTGCCGTTAGCAAGATAAGCATCATCACAATCATACATTTAAAGAGAGAGAATAGTATACAAGGTTGCCTTACACTCGCCACATGCTAAGTTACAATATCACTCAATTCATAGCATCAAGAGGAACACAGGGTCCGACTACAGACGAAATCAAACGATAAAAGCAAATGCGATGATACTATCAAGCTGCCCAAGATCACGACCAGGTCCTCACTCATCCGGATACGTTACGTACATACGGCCTCTTTCTTCATCGTACTCCCACTAGAGCTGGGTGAGATCATCCTGTATTTGCTCATCTGCACCTGTACCTGGAGTTGTTGTAGTAAACTGTGAGCCACAGAGGACTCAGCTATCATGTGCCCGGGTACCAAGACTATTTAAGCTTTAGGATTGAAGGGGTGATGTTTAGTTTGCAGCAACACTAAGCATTATATGGTGGCTAACTTACGTAACAAGAATGTAAATGTGAGTGGTCTACGATAAGTGACCGAATCTAGCATAATCTCTATGAGAACCTGAACACCTGCTTACGTCAATCATAACCCCACCGTGTCCCCTCTCGGATCATGTTCACGAGCAGAGACAATCACGGATACTCACAGAGTTGGTGCATTTTAATTAGAGTTTACTTCAAGTTTACTAGAACCAGGTGTTAAGCAAATATCTAAGTTGCCACATTACCGTGGACATGGCTTTCCGAAAGATTTAACCCTGCAGGGGTAATCCAACTAGTCCATCGAAAATAACCACACTCCGCAGGGATTCCTCGATCACGGATCTCGTGGTCTTCATCGGTAATTCCAAAGGAATTCCAACACCTCGAGAAAACCCAAAGAAAGTCAGAGTCCTCACGCAAGACATTCGATAAAGGTAAAACAAATCCAGCAAGCCCACCCGACGTGTCGACGAACCCGATAAGAGCCGCGTATCTCAGTCTCAGGACACGACGGATAAGCCACGCGTATGGAGGCCTGATAGAAATCTCCCAAGTTGCCCTGGGTTGGCCCCGCACAGTGCTCTAGTTTGGACCAACACTCATGAGGAGCACTGGCCCGGGGGTTGATTAAATTATCATGTGGTAGGTAGCACAATTTTAATGATGAGAACGAGAACTAGCAAGGAAAGATAGTATTGGGATCCGGGTACAATCATCTTGCCTGTTGGTTCTTCAGCGGAACAAGTAGCGTGATCCTCGTAGTGGTACTCTCCAGGGTCCTCGAACTCAGTATCGACACTCGCGTCTACCCAAGAGAGACAGCAAATAAATAACCAACCAAGGTGCAATGCACAACCAAGATGATGCATGAATCATTTAATGAAGAATTTAACATGGCAACCCAATTCTAGTCAAGTTTCACATGCAAAGTTTGTATATTAGTGAACCTGGACAAAACCTCATGTTAAGTTATTTAATCATGCACGAACATGGAAAATATGTATGCATCATGCAAAATCGATGGAAATGCATATAAAGATCACGAGAAACGAAGCTACGGTTCTCGATATACGCTCATGACAAGGTACGGAGGCAAAGCAAAAGATCACCAAATACCTGGGCTAATTCTTGGCATTCCAAGGTAGCCACTGGATAGGTGATGAAAAATCAATCACAATAGACTCAAGAATCAATCTATTCCATGGAGTATAGCTCCCACAAATCACAAAACTAAACCACACCAAATCTGTCAATAACAGCAACATAGCAACTTGAGAAGCTCACAACTTGAGCTACAGGAAACCTACATCCACAAACAAGATATGGACAAGTTCTACTCAACACCCACATCAACTTACCGAACTAGGAAATCAGCAAAAGAGGCACACATCAATATGCATGGATGAAGCAAGTTGACATGAGGAATCAGGTTTTTAAGGACTTGGTGAAAATTCCAGTTTTCTGGAATCTGGGTTAATAAAGTAGCAAGTTGACAACACTGGTTAAATATTCTAGAGAGCTCCTATTGGCATGAAAATTAACAGGATGGTAGATGGCAATATCTACTACAAATACCAAACACCGATCATGAGCAAATTCAAGCCACATCACTAGTTACAACCCACTGTACATGGCATAATAATAACTGCAGAATCTCCAGACTTCCTCATTTTTAAGCAGGTTGGCAGAAACAGAAAGTAGGCAACTTAACAGCATGGTTCCCACTTATCTAGGGACTTATCATAAATAACAAAAATACTGGGATATTCCCAGCAACTTTAACTAACAAACTCATGTTGGCAAGAACTTAAAGGCATGCATGGATAAATTCATATTAAAAAGACAAAAGGGCGTCATAGCATAAAAATGCAGTTTTGTCAAGTTGCCCAAAGTCAAATCTGACTTCACAGGTGCATACATGGGCTGATTCTAACCCAAAATCATTACTCATACCCATATGCTTGCATGGAACAAAAGGGAGCAAAGCTAGGTCGAAATTTGACCTCCCTAGGGCATGGGTGTCTTATGTCACTTACGAAACTTAATGAAAATGCCCCAAACTCACATGTGTTCCATAGATACATGTTGTAAGTGGTTATTGAGCATATTAGGGACATGATAACATGGCATAGCATCAATTTCAAGGAAAAAGTGGCTAGAAGATGAACTAGCTCATTATGCACATAAGAGAAACCTACACATGCATCTCGACCCTTAAGCACACACACATCCACATCCCTTATGCACACACCACCTACACCTATGCAAACATCACTAGCATATGTGTATGTGCAAAGCACATACACACCCCACAACACAAACCACACATGTGTACACACCACATATGTGCATGCTTAGCATGCTCACACACTACACTACACCACACGCACACTCACACAAGTGTGTGTATGCATAGCATACACACACACTACACCAAGCCACACAAGACACAACACACAAGCACACACACACAACTATGTGTATGTGTCACACACATACACACACACTAAGCCTACACCTATGTGTATGCAAAACACACACACACATACATACATCCATGGCCTACACACACAACCACATGCACATCTACATAACACACATGCATACACACACACACACATAGCTCATGCTTGCACATACATGTCCATCACATACATACCCATACATGTACACATCCTGGCCCAACATCCATATACACACATGCATACATTTGCAATTAAAAGAAAACAAAAGAGAGAAGGAAACAAAAAAACAAAAAAAGGAAACAGCAAAATGGAGGGAAGGGGATCAAACCCCTGACCTGTTGGTCACACCCGAGCCGGTTGCCACTCGGCTACGCGTACGATTCTTAATAGAAGGGGGTCTACATCTCTCTAATACACGCGCGTGCGGCGCTAACTAGCGAAACTGAACCTGAATCGACACCGGCGACAGAGCTAAGGCGTGGCAACTCTGGCGAATACACGACGGCACATGGCATCTCCGGCGACATGGACGGATGGAATCGAACAGGGGAACTATGGGGAATCCATCCCTCGCCTCATCTTTCGAAGAGGGGGATCAGAGGCGAACTCAAGCTCGAGCCTTCCGGCTGGCGGCAACGACACTACGGCGACGCGCTCCTACGGACTACGGCGAGGAGAGGGGACCGTGGGGACGGGCTGCTCATCGAGGGCTTCTCAGAGATGCGGGGGGGGGGCGAGCAACATGACGAAGGGGACAGAGTGGCTCGGGGACGTGGCGGCGACCGAGGGGAAGAAGACCGGCTTCGCTCCGGCAATGAGGAGGAAGAAGAGGGCCTCCTGGGCTCTTCTAGCACCGAGAACGATACGCGGACGACACCAGTACGCGACGGCCATCTTGACGGCGGCGGCGCTGCACCGAAGGGATGCCAGCGACGAGCCCGTCGACCCCTGCACCACTCTCAACTCACCTCACTCTCTGAACCCAAAGAGAAGAAGAAGAAATAGAGGAAGAAGGAGGAGGAGGGAGAAGCGGAAAACGGCAGCGGTGGAGGGAGAAGAGAGGAGGGACGGAACCCTAGGGAGGCACGCTTAAAAGGGGGACCGGACTCTATGTCTGGGCTAACGGAGACGGCGATGGAGCTCACCTGCTCCTGCTCTACTCGCACACACACACAACACCGACGGAGGGGGAACGGGGCAGGTTGCCGTCCTGTTCCCCTGGGCTAGGCCTTGGCCCATCCGCTCCTCTCTCTCTCTCTCATAAAACAGGGAAAAGCTTTTCTTTTTAATAAAACCAGCCAGACTAATTTACATCCCCAGGGCAATTTGAAAAGGTTTTGAACAAAACAAAAATATATTATTATGGAGGATTTAATATGCACTATTTAAATAAAATGTCAGGTTGGTTTATAGGACGTGTTATTTTTAATATTAATAAAGATGCAGCTCCTGTTTAAATAGAAAACAAAACCCAAACACCTTCAAATGACGAAAACACCACCTACACAAATCATAAGATTACTAGGGCCACCTTTTGAACATTTTAAAACATTTAAAAGAGACAATTAAATTTGCTCATAATTAATAGGAAGAGAGGGGGAAAGAAAGGAGGTGATGTTTTTGAAAGATAGAAGAGAGGGGAAGGAAGAGGGTGCACACCTGGATCCAACACCTCAAACACCTCTCACTCATCACACACAAAGCACACTCACAATAATCACAACACATGAAGACCTAGAAGCAAGCATGCAATATGGATGGTATGATGGATGACATGATGCATGGATGCAACAACACATGATGACAAGGTGCAACACATACATTAATCTCATGACACAAGGTTCATACATGGGGTACATGCCAAATAAGGTAGGGACACCACTTGGGATGTCACAACCGACCCCTCCCTCAGCCTGCTTTTGAACAGCAATGCCTCCCTGTGAGCACCACCGCCTGCTCCTCTCCCTCTCTACACTCCCCCTGGCCCCTAGCTGCTGCTGCTAATCACGTGCTCTGCCATCTGCCATTGCTGTCGACGCCGTGCCCTCGAGCCGCTTCGACCCCGCCCGATCGCCCTATCGTGCTTGTGACGAGCTACAACCCTCGCCTGGCTAGCTTCAGCGCTCACAAACGCCCCGCAGTCGTAGTTTCGACCGAGTCCGAACGCAGCTGCCGCCCGACGTTGTCGCTGACGTCAACTCCGGCCACGACAGCCAACTCCACCACCACCGTTGGACGCGGCGCTTACCGCCCGTTCGAATGGGACCAACTGCGGCCCTTCTCGTGCCCTGTGGACGAAACCCGAGCCGCGCCATCGTTTCGGGAGCTTGCCGAAGCTCCTCCGATGGTCGGACGGCGCCGCTGCCCACGTGGCTGTCTTGGGGCCACTGCCAGGGTCACTGACTCGTGGGCCCCGCAGTCCTAGTTGAACTATTGACCAGGTCAACCATGCTGACTGGGCACCTGTGTGCCACTGACATGTGGGGCCCTACCCCTAGTGTCTATGACATTGGGCCCCACCCTGTCAGGTGCTTAATTAGCAACTAATTAAGTTAATTTAATTAATTTACACTAATCTGTCACTGAAATGTAGGCCCCACTAGTTATTTAATATGTTTAGTTAATTTAAAACATCAGAATAACCCTTAGTCTATGATAGGTGGGCCCCACCTGTTGGTTTGACCAGTCTGTTGAGACTGTTGACTCCTCATGTAGTACTGATGTCAACATGATGTCATAAAGGAATTTTCGAATAAATAATAATCTGTTAATTCCAAAAAATTAATAAAACTTTAGAAAATCATATCATTTAAACTGTAGTTTAGATGAAAATAATTTATACATGAAAGTTGATCAGAAAAATCCCACGAATCCAAATACACCATCCATTCATCTGTCACATGCTCCTGATATGATGAACATGGAACTTTCCCCGCCGTTTGGACTGCCCGTTAAATCCAAAGATCCGGGAAATATCTTCAGATATTCTCCCGCTACGTCTGCAATGTGTGGTATTGCGTTAGTGCATACCTAGCCATGCATATTGCCATGTCATGCATCGTGTTGCATTTGTGCTTTATATTTATTGTTTCTTCCCCCTTCCTGTTACTAGTAGACACCGAGACTGATGCTGCTGCCGAGTATGACTACGCCCCTGACAATCAGGCCTTTGCCGTTGAGCAGCAAGGCAAGCACACACCCCTTGAGCATCTCGATATCACTCACCTCTCTACCTATTATTCTTGCATTAGAATTTTTCTACTTTATTAGTTAGTTCCTATTCTGATGCATAGCCTCTTTTTGATGAACTATTACTATTCCTGTAATCATACCAATTACTTAGTATAGGTTGGATAGTGAATCACCAGTGACCCCTTAGTCCTAGTTGCCCCTGCTTCTTCGTCGACAACCCGACGGCCCGACGACTCAATGACTCGAAGACTCGGTCAACTGACTGACAAGCCAGGCCACTCACATCACCGCACTCCCCTAAATTGTATGACTCTGTAGTGCTACCATTGAGTACCGAGGGTGACACCTCGCAAAGTACTCATGATGTTAGCCCTATAGTGTAGCTAGTCGGTCGTGGTTGTCGAGAATGATTCCTCCTTCACCATTCCCAGCGATGTCTCTGTCGTGCATCCCCTCAAGTGTGGGACCCTCGAGGGTGATTCCTCTAAAGTCCACCTTGACGGTTACATCGAGCGGGGACCATTGAGGGTGATTCCTCAATTCCCGTCTTGATGTTATAACCACACAGTTACTATTGACTTGGCACTATACTAACATGAAGGGACAGGCGGTACCACTCTGTTGAGGAGGACCCGAGTTCCCAACAGTCCTGAGATGGGTCGGCCCCAAGGGTACCCCAGTGAGGAAGATTTGGTGGGATGCGCCGTAAGGCATCCAAGACTTGGTGGGGTGCGCCGTTAAGGCACCCGAGTGTTATTGGTGGGGCGATGTCCTGCAATATGGTTTGAGCTTGCCCCGCACTAATAAAATGCTAATGGGTTGGGTATTTGATCCGAGTTGGTCGTTGACCTTTTTACGCACTAAACCTTCACATGGGAGAAGTTATGGGTGCTCAACATCATTGTATCAGCCGACGCTCTTAGGACGTCAGCAATGGAGCGGCACGTGCCGGATTGGGCTAGAAGGTACAGCTCCCGGACTGAGTGTACTAGGTCTGCTTCCGGCCGCGTACGCATCATGCAGGAGTGCAAGGGCAAGTGGGCCCACGAACCTGCGCACTTAGTAGTAGAATGACGGGCTGGCCTCTTCGTTGGGCCTAGGTGGGGCGATGACGTTTTGGATCCCGAGGCCAGGCATTACACCAAAAAGTGAGTCCGGCCAGAGGTGATCAAGCGTGTTGGAAATGCGGTGCACCCCTCCAGGGAAGAACTTATCTATTCGAATAGCCGTGTCCACGGTAACAGGACGACCCGGAGTTGTACCATGACCTTATACAACTATAAACGTGATTTGAATTAAACTGAATTGTGACTCCAGGATTGCTTCCTCACAGGGAGTCGAGGAAGAATCTCTGGGCGTGGTTACTCAATAAAATTGCTACAATAATATGACTATATGTGAGTTACTAGTCTACTCTCTTCTCGTGCTGCAAGATGTTGAAGATGCTAGTATTCGATAGGACTAGGCCTTCCCCCGAATTATTGCTTTATGCAGTCAGTCCAGATATAACCCCACCCCTTGTTAATGATGCATACTTAGCATAGTTCCGATGTTAGTCTAGCGAGTAATTTGGATGAGTACTCACCGCTACTTTTCTTTCTCTTTCCACCTCGATACGATTCTGCGTTTAGACAATGGAGCCTAGGAGGTGGAGTACGCCGGAGACGACTCTTACACCACCGCAGGAGCCTACTACTACATGGAGGCGGCCCCCGACCAGCAGTAGGGTAGGAGGATCCCAGTCAGGAGGCCTCGCCTCTTTCCATCCGATGTTATGTTTGCGCTAGCCTTCCTAAGGAAAAACTGGTTTAACTTATCTCTGTACTCAGATATTATTTGCTTCCGCTGACTCGTGCTTGTCGAGCTTTGTATTCGAGCCCTCGAGGCCCCTGGCTTGTAATATGAAGTTGTATGACTTTAATTTGTGTCTAGAGTTGTGTTGTGATATTGATCAGTGAGTCCCTAATCTTGGCCGTACGCATTGCCTGTATGTTTAGCGTACGGACGAAATTGGGTGTTTCACAACAATACACATATCATAGTCTAATAGCAACGGAGGCGGTGGTCGTCGTGTAAGGTTTTCTATATAGCGCTTCGCTTTTGCCAAATTTATTTTATCCTTTGGATCTGGCCGGCATGGTGCAAGCTGTCGTTTCACATCAGCAACCATGACCTTATTGGTTTCCTCATCACTCAGTTCGTATGGTAACTTGGTAGGAGCCTTCTTGACCCTTGTATCTGCTCTGGATTTCTTCCTAGTTGTACTACTAGCCACCGGAGTAGTGACTCTCTTCTTCCTGTGCTGAGGCGGCGGAGGAGCCGGAATCTACTGAGGGGCCTCCTTTGGTGGAGTTTGGTGACATCGAGCCGAAGAAAACTGCGGGGCCTCCTTCGGCGGAGTTTGCTGACGCGGCGGAGACAACTGAGGCAGCAGAGATAGACCTGGATTGCTAGTATGAGGAGTCCGCTGAGGGTCTTCTCCAGCGGAGTGTGCTGAGGTGGCGGAGACAACTAAGGTGGCCCAGATAGAGTTGGATTGCTACTGTGAGGAGTCTGCTGAGGGGCCTTCTCCGACGGAGTCTACTGATGCGGCGTCCAATGTGGAAGCATGATGTGTTCCTTTTTCCATAGAATGGTAGACCTCATGGCATCTCCCAATTTAGTCTCCCCTTCACCTGTAGGAAATTCAAGCTCCAGCTGCTCAAATACGCTGATAACTTCATCCACACCGACAACATCATAGTCATCTGGAATCGGCCTGCAATGGTGTGTTGCATCAGGTACAAGAGGTAAGCCAAAGCCGATCACTCCCACAAGTTCGTGACCACGCGATTGAATAATCTGAACATGAACCGACAATTCATCAGATCCCAACCAACACGCCACACAATAGGATTACATCAGATAGATCAAAGCAAAGATGCGATGATCATTGTATTGAAGATGAAGAGATAGAGAGACTGCCATCTAGGTATTAGCTATGGGCCCGTAGGTCTATGGTGAACTACTTACCCATCATCATGAGGGAATCAAGGTTGATGCAGATGCCCCCTCTGACAGCGTGCCGGAACGCAGCTCTAGATGGCCTCGTGGCGGAACAGAGACTTGCGGCGGCGGAAAAAGGGTTTCAGGACCACCTTTAGGGTTTTTGCAATATTAAAGAATTTATAGGCCAGCAAGGGATGTCGGGAGAGCCACGAGGGGGCCACCACATATCCAGGTCTTCTTTTGGTCCAGAAAAAATCATCAAAAAGTTTCGTGGCAATTGGACTTCATTTGGTACTGTAAACCCAAAATGTAAAAAACACGCAGAAAACAACAACTCGCACTGGGTACCGGGTCAATAGGTTAGTGCTCAAAAATGTTATAAATTGGTAAATAAAGACCCAAAAAGTGTCCTAGAATGATACTATATAAGGATGGTACAATTAAAAATTATAGATATGTTGGAGACGTATCAGTCCTCGTGAGCGGCGTTTGCTTCATATAAGAGTACTTTTAGGCAGGTCCTTTGATATAAAAAGGATTGATGTATCTTTCTGCACCGTTGCAACTATTGTTACTTGTCACTTGTTACGAATTATCTTGCTACAATATCGTCTATCACTGTTACTCACAACTTGCATAGAATACCTTGCTGAAAACTACTAATCATTTCCTTCTGCTCCTTGTGGGTTCGACACTCCTATGATTGACCCCCTACACTAGTGGGTCATCACACTATGGCTTGTAAGCCCTAGTACTGCTCTCCTGAGGCAGTAGTACCGCTTATGCAGTACTTTCACAAATCTCCTGTCCTGGCCTGCCTCTATGTGCTCCTGAGCTGCAACCCCAATTGTAGTACTGCTGGGGTGGAACTACTGCCTCATGGCTCTGTGCCATTGCACTGCTCTACAAGCACTGCCACCCGAGCGACAGTGCCTCTTTTGTGAGGGCTAAGAGGAGGATAATGGTTGGATTCTTCCCCACTATAAACACGGGGTCTTCTTCCTCAAGAAGACCCATCTCTTTGTCACACCCTGTGTTTTGTATCACATCACTATGATTAATAAAGCTTAAAGTTTCGGAACAATCTTCAACTTTTTGTGTGCATGTGATGTGTGAGTTTATTGCTATTTGCTAGTTGCTTGGTTGTGCTCTAATTCACAAAAAATCCCCTATTCTCTTAACTCATCTCCTTGATGCAAACCTTTACCCAATTATCATTCCATGTGTATAGAGCATAAAAATATTTTCATAAAATATTATATTGGCCAGAAAGCATTTAATTGGTTTAGGTTTTCAAAACCCCCTGAATTGAGTTTGTACTACAAGTCCTCAAATTAGGGTAGACGTTTTGTCCCAAAGTTTATTCGAAACCTAGTGTCTATAAGACTTCCCAAAACCACAAATATATTATTTTTATATTTCATTTAAATGCATTTTTCTAAGGCCAGAAATGATCTTTTATAGCGAAAAATTATTTTTATATTTCAAAAATATTTGAGAAAATTTAGGGAAATTCGGTGGAGATATATTTTCCATATATATGGGTTTAAATACATGGTCATGTTCGAAATATTGGACAAACCCTACCAAAACCCTTTCTATATGTTTCAAATATTTGAAATATTTCTATAAGAAATATTGTGAAATAAATCCTAGAAAATTCCAGCAAGTCACATATGACTTATGGGATAATGTTGCCAAGTTTTATCCCAATCAAAATAGTTTTGGTTCACAAAAGTGCCCCAAAACCCTCTCTACGTAGATCCAAATTTGAGCAACTTTACATTGTCAAGTATCTCCAATTTCTCTCAAAATTTGTGGGCATGATGTCCCCTAATGATGACACTAAATCAAGTAGTGCATCAAGGATAATGGATTAGCCTAGATAGATCTAAGGAATTTAGTTTTTGCTCATTTCTAGGGTTTGCAAATGTTACATTAGCTACTTTCTCCAATTTAGCTGAAATTCGGTGGACAATGCTAATTTGTGACGCTACTCATTCATGTTACGTATCAATCTAGGTTGAGTAGCCTAGATGGCCCAAAACCACAACAAACACCTTCTGTGAATTATTGCAAGTCAATGATTAAGGCCCCAAGACTCCTCTCACTACTAGAAAAAGGCCTGCTAGTGGCGCACCTGTTTTGGCTACTAATGGCGCACTACAGGTGCGCCACTGGCATTACGCCATTAGAATTTTGTACTAATGGCGCACCAAAGGTGCGCCATTAGTATCTGGTATACTAATGGCGCACCAGGCAGTGCGCCATTAGTATAGCTCACGGTGCGCCATTAGTATGCCTCCCAGGGGCCATATTTACCCATGTGTTCTGGCTTACTAATGGCGCACCACATAAATGTGCGCCATTAGTAACAAAAAAATTCATTTTTTTTTCAAAAAATTTGTTTTTCTTTTTTTCTTAATCTCGGATGACTATGGCTTAATCTCGGGTCAATATGCCATTAGTATCTGGTATACTAATGGCGCACCAGGCAGTGCGCCATTAGTATAGCTCACGGTGCGCCATTAGTATGCCTCCCAGGGGCCATATTTACCCATGTGTTCTGGCTTACTAATGGCGCACCACATAAATGTGCGCCATTAGTAACAAAAAAATTTCAATTTTTTTTCAAAAAATTTGTTTTTCTTTTTTTCTTAATCTCGGATGACTATGGCTTAATCTCGGGTCAATATGCTTAATCTCAAGTCAAACTTCCCAACAGGTCACCCATCCTCACACTACTCCAATCCGAGCACACTTAACTTCTCACTTCTATCCAACCCCAGCACCAGCTCACTTAACAGGCACTTGTTGATATATCTATCATATCAATCCTATTAAACCTTGTTGATGTCTAGGACTTTGTTCATGTTCATGAGTGTGATGAAATTTCGAAAAAATATTTCGAACTTCCCGGTCATATATATTACGTATATATTTTGAACATTTTTCACAAAAAAATTTTGAAACAAATTATTTTTTTCTGTTAAATTTCCCCTCTAGATCTTAAAAGCCCCGTATCTTTTATTCTGTTAGGTTTTTGGGGATTCTAACAATCTTCAACGGGGCTCCCCCATATTGAATTCGGATGTAACTTTTCGAGTAGATGATTTTTCATATAAAAAACTTTTTAATCCGAGTTCGTATGCAAAAGTTATGCCCATTTTACTAAATTCCACAGAGATTTTGCAGATAAAGTCGAAATTCATATTTGTAAATTTTCCATACAACTAGACCACATATCACATGGGAAACTTATTTTCTTTCATTTTTTTGACATTTCCATCATTTTCTTTTATTTTTTCTAAAACTAAAAAGGCGGTCCACAGGGGGGGGTGCATTTTGTAGTAGTGCATGTTACTAATGGCGCACCACCTACAAATGCGCCATTAGTAACCCTGGTTACTAATGGCGCACTAGCTGGAGGTGCGCCATTAATAGTTTTGCAAAAAAAAATAGTAGTGGCGCACTGGGGATAGTGGTGCGCCATTAGTAGTTAAACTACTAATGGCGCACTCTGCCCTTTTGCGCCATTAGTACTTTTGGAAAAATAACAAAAAAATTTGTTAGTAGTGGCGCACCGGGTGTGTGGTGCGCCATTAGTGCCCATCACACTAATGGCGCACCAGCACCTGGTGCGCCACTGCTATATAGGAGTGGCGCACCACTTGTCTGGTGCGCCATTAGTGTCTGTATTATCTATAGCCCTTTTTCTAGTAGTGTCTCCTTGAGCTGCAATTTTTACCATATCACCAGCAAATCCCCTCGCACCTCAAGTAAATTTCCTGGGAGCCAAATCCATGATTGAGGGGGTGAAAATCTCTCTTTCTCTCTTCGGACAATGCCTTTGTTCACTCTCTCACAACTCTCTCTCTCTCACTCCTAGCAGTTTCCAAAGCATCCAAAGCCTCCCTCCCACCTTGTTTATTCCTTCTACTACGCCTGGACATTAGTGGATGTGCCAGAGCATGCAAAAGTCTTGCCATGCTAGCCAAAAGGCCTCTCTACAGTGCGCAACCATGCTCCAGACGTTTGACCTGGCGCCCCGAGCCACCTCGAGCCTCCCCCTCACGCCAGTCGAGGTGCCTCGGTGTTCGCGGCATGCCACTATATCGGGAGACACCTCTATCCCTATCTCGCCCCTCGTCGCGCGTGCTCGATGCTGCCCAACTCGGCCAATCCGCGACCTCACACCCGCGCACGAGGCCCTCTCTCTCTCTCCCTTTCCATCTCATGGATGTAAACCAGCCCCACGAGCGCACCAGACACTCTCCATCGGTCTCCCGTGGTCTTTGGCAATGCCAACAAGCTCACCGGCTCTAGGTCCATGATGCACCATTTCACCCTTATAAATAGGTCGCCCCAGGCCCTTCTCACCCCTTCCCTATCTCTTTCTCTCGCACCCAATCAAGCCCTGTGCACCCAGAGCAAGCTCCTGAGTGCCTTGTGCTGAGATCAAGACAAACCTCCGCCGCATTGGCTCTCTGGTGAACTCGAGGTACATGCTTCCTTCGGCTCCTCTTTCCCCTTCTTTGGACCACCCTTTCCTCCCTGACATGGATCCCTCCCTCTCCCGTGTAGTTTACGACTAGAAACGGCCTCGGCTACCTCTCTCGAAGCTCCTTCTCTGTGGGACCTCATCGCCGGCGAACCAGACAGCCCCTGTGTCCATCTCCACCTCCACCCTAACAATGACTCGACCTTGAGTCCATTCCTGCCCTTTGCTGCCGTTGTCATGCCCTCTATCGCTTTCCGATGAGCTCGTTGTCCTCCCTGCCATGGCGTTTGCCATCCACCCTGCCCTCTTCCTCGCGTCTCTTTCGCTGGCGCCTGGGCCCCACACGTTAGGTTTGAACCTGGCGGACGCACGTGCCCCAACTCGCCCAGGCTGGCTCGGCTACAGGCCAACCTAGCAATAGGAAGATTTGCCCAGGTGAGTCTGTTGTCCCTTTTCTTTTTCTTCTCATGCTAACATTGCAAAAATTCCACGACCTAAAACAATTATCCAAATACAATGATTCCAATTCCTAATTTCTTGCGATATTACAACCTATTTAATAGTGTAGTTTTCTTGCTTGATAAATAAACTTTTATATACTATTCAGAATTAAATCCCTTGTTGGGTATTTAAATTTTGTGTTAAAAAATCAGTGCCTCTGTTTTTATCACTCCAACTCCAAAACCAACACCCGCAGTATTTTTAGTTTCAAATGTAGTATTTAACAAAAATAGGTTGATATTTTCAGGAGTGATATATTTCTCTATTTTTGCCGTGTTCTTATTTGTGCCCGTTATTTTGCAATGGTAGATGACGTTGTTGACGAAGAGGTTGCACTAGAAGCCATTGAAGACCATGAAGACTTTGTTGATCGAGGTAACCGGCCCTTTGACCATGTTGATAAAACTATTTTTATGCGTGGCATTATAGTACTTTGATTGTTGTATGAAAGAGCGTGTTGGTGTTGTGGTGACAACCTTGCTAGGTTGGTCTCCGATGCATTTCTCGTCGATACTTGCATTGTGCATGATCCTACCTTTTGATGAGGGTTAGCCGGGTGGGGAAGTAGGTATGTGCAAGTAGTTGAAATGCATATGGGATGGGAATATGCATGAAATGGAAAACAAGTGTTTTGCGAAATACTTTAAGAAAAACCCATCGGGTGCCACTAATACCCGCGGAAGACAATGATCTAGGTAATCACTTGATAAAGAAGCGGTGTACCGACGCAAGGTAGTGGGTTGTTTTCAAAAACGGATTAGTTTAAGTTGCGACCGTTACTCCAACCTTACATGTACGACCACGATACCTCTTATGGGATGGGGCTTTGTTGATTACTTTAGTTGATTCTAGCAGAGAGCCCGCATTACTAGTGGCAACAGAGCCGAGTCACTCTCGAGATACGGGGTCGTCCCTGCAAGGACGAGTATGACTGTTTTCACAGACACAGGACACACTATTGTGTCCCCTCTTAGATGGTACGATCTTGAGCGAGTCCCGTATGATGTACATCATGAGGGTTGTGTACCAATGAGTTGACTCTTTTTTTATTGTTCACAAGGCAAAGACATTGTTCGAGTGCTTACCTTGGGTATGTAGCATATCGCGAGTCATGGCTTGACATGGAAGTTCCCCAAGTCTTTTTGGTAAAGTGTCAACCTCTGCAGAGTGTAATTCAAATAGCCATGGTCAAGGACAGTAGGATGACCGCTCTTGGGCTACGTCCATTGTTTCACAACTTGGTGTTTTTGCGGGTGTGACAAATAGGTACTTGAGCTAAGTTGGATGACTTGGTGAGATAATGAAACTGTAGTTGTGATACTATGTTTATATTGATATCCGTAATCGGCTCATGTGAATATCCACAACCTATTAATGCATAACTTTATGCAAAATTAGCCTTCTGCAAAATACCTTCTTAGTATTAAACCATGCATGATTATCTTTTTCCAAACACGGTTTACTTGCGAGTACATTCAAAGTACTCATTGGCTTGCCACAGGTTATTTAATTGGTCAGGCACGGAAGAGTAGGAATATGGTGACAAGTACCTTGGTGACGAACTTGCGAATTAGGCCGCTTCCTAGTCAGAATTCCTGTAGGGTTAAGGCAGATGGCATGGGTTCATGCTATCTTTGGACATTTCCACTACGTGTTTATGTTTGATGTTTAGCCTTCATGGCTCTATGTATTTAAGACTTGACCATAATGGTCATAATATGTGTAAGAAGGTATGTAATGGATGTAAGATTCTTATTATTCAGCTTCTGTGTGTTCAGTGAGCATTCACCTTTGGGATCACTATAAACGTGCATTCACTGACTTCTACTTATGAGTTGTGGTCCGCATAGAAATGGTATCACAGCCATCCTGACTATAGGAAGCCTTAGTTAGCATTGACATTAGTGAGCACAAAACTGTTTTGAAAAGTATACCGAGCACGTATACTTAGAAGTTTATGCACTTTGTATCTCTTCTAGTCTCATTCCAAACCTTACTGGCACCCTCCCCTAAAACCTTGTAGGTGGCCGTCGTACCAGAGGACCTCCTAGCATCTGTGTTTCCCCTACTCCTTGAGGATAGCCTTGAGAAGTACTAGTTTTGCAGATTGCCCATTTTCGTCTACCAAGAGCACTAGGTCGATGCCACCATGAAGGAGTACTATTTTGATGTGTCCGTGAAGGTGAACGACTCCCCGATGAGTTGGTTCTTTGAAGGACCATAGATGTAGACCCTTGTAATGCAATCGAGACGGCAACATGGAAGGCACTCATCCACCTTTGAGACATTATCCTAGAGGTAGCTGCTGAGCCAGCTACTCTCCAGCTACCTTTCAGGAAGGATGATGTTAGGTAGAGTTGGACTCTAGTTCCATCCAAGGAGGATGGGACACCACTTAGGTTCCAGACCTACTTTAGCCTCTCCATTGACAGTTTTGCTCACTGCGTGATTAAGGAGTCTGTGAAGCACCACAAGGAACTTCACCACACCCGAGAGCTACTTCTCCAAGCCAAGAAGAAGCTATAAAGGATCAAGAAGGATGGAGCCCCAAGTTGGAGAGCAACTATCGCTTACAAAGGAGGAGTACTCCTAGCTAGGGATGCACCCGCTTAGGGCACATCTCATCGTCGTCCCATGAGTGTGAAGGAGTACCGTGAGATCTTCTTCGGTCACCGACAAAGCATTGCCATGATGGACCTCCTCATCCTCCAACCCCTTCTACTATAGATGACACCCGTACAGAGGATGACAAAGGGGAAGACCCAGAGGATGGTGAGTACGAGACTGAGCACACCACCACCTGAGTCCGAGAACCCCAAGGGTAGGACAGGTCATGTATCCCCCATGCGAAGCCGAGTCCATGTAATGGTTCATATGAAACCATGTGTTCTTGTTGTTTAGTTATCAATGCTAGTCATGCTTTTGCCTTAGGCAACATGTAAGAGGCTGCATCACCTATCTTATCTAAATATTATGTGTTTGGTATTTCGATCTATGTTCACACTTGCCTGTACCAACACCCTTAGGCACATCCCTCCGTCATTGCTTTCCATCTCGACTACCCCAGTCACTTGACTCCGGCTGGTCCAAAAAGGATGGTTACTGCAACCCGCACTAGCACTTTATCTAACCTTAATGCCGGCAACTCGAACGTGGTCGAGACTGCGTCGGTATTTCCCCAAAGTGGAAGGGATGATGCAGCACAACGACAATAATTATTTATCGCAGTTATGAAACCAAGGTATCAATTCGTAGAGGAAGATCACGCACCCAAACATAAACAACACCTGAACACAAATAACAAATTCTTGCAACCCGACGTGAAAGAGAGGTTGTCAAGCTCTCTATGGTAATAAGATAGATTATGTAATGATAGTTTTGACAAATAGATCTCGCAAGAACACAAAATAAAATAACTAAACAAATTGTTCAGCAAGGTATTTTGTTAATAGATTAGAAAACAAAAGGAAAAATAGTAGATCGGAATGCAATATGTTGAAAAGTAGACCCGAGGGCCGTAGGTTTCACTAGTGGCTTCTCTCGTGAGTATAGCACACGGTGGGTGAACAAATTACAGTTGGGCAATTGATAGAAGATCAAATAATCATGACGATATACAGGCAATGATCATTATATAGGCATCACATCCAAGATAAGTAGACGGAAACGATCCTACATCTACTTCTATTACTCCACACCTCGACTGCTATCCAGCATGCATCTAGTGTATTAAATTCATGGGAAAACAGAGTAATGCAATAAGATGATAGACATGATTTAGACAAGATATATTCATGTAGGTATATACCCCTTTTGTCACTGGGAAAGAACACCACAAGATACAAGATGGAAACGATTCTACATCTTGTTATCCTTAATGGTAACGATACATGCGTGCCTTGATGCCCCTTTTGTCACTGGGAAAGAACACCACAAGATTGAACCCATCACAAAGAATCTCTTCCCATGGAAAGAAAAATTGATCTAGTTGGCCTAACTAAACCAAAGATTCAAAGAAGAAATACGAGGCTATAAGTAATCATGCAAATAAGAGATTAAAGAAGACTCGAATCATATTCATGGATAGAAACTGATCATGAACTTATAATTCATTGGATCCCAACAAACACACCACAAATGTCATTACATCAAATAGATGTCCAAGAAACCATTGTATTGAGAATCATAGAGAGAGAGATAGGAAGCCATCTAGCTACTGCCTACGGACCTGTAGGTCTATGGTGTTCTACTCACGCATCATCAGAGAGGCACCTATGATGAAGATGAACCCCTCCGTGATGGTGTTAGATTGGAACTTGCGGCGGACGGAATTGTGTTTTACCGACTCCTCTAGGGTTTTCCAAATAGTTGGGAATTTATAGGGCGAATAGTCGGTTGAGGGGGTTCTTGAGGTGGGCACCCTCCACCTGGACACACCAGGGGGCTCTGCATGCCCTCTTGGAGGGTGGCCACCCTGGGCCCCTCTCCTATTGTTCTTTGGCCCATCTTGGCTCTTCTGGTCCATATAAAACCTCCAAAAGTTCCTCCAGCATTTGGGCTCCATTTGGTACTGGTTTTCTACGAAGTAAAAAACGAGCAAAAACAACAACTGACACTTTGGCACTATGTCAATAGGTTAGTCCCAAAAAATGATATAAAGTTGCTATAAATGATTGTACAACTTTAAAGATTGATAATATAATAGCATGGAACAAGCAAAAATTATAGATACGTTGGAGACGTATCAAACTCCAGCGAACAGTAGGAAACTCGTGGTTCCGCTCAGGCTGGGGAGCACCAGGAGCAGCCACATGGAGCCATTCCTCTCCCACCATGTCCACCGGAGAACATGACCATACCTTAGTTTGTCCAAGTTCTCTAGGAGGAACACCAAGCAACTCTACCGCCATCCAGCAGATGTCTCAGGTCCTTGTCAACAACCAGCAGCAAGGAAGGAATAAGAATGGCCGCTCTACTATGTCGGAGTTTATGAGGAATTCGCCCCCAGCCTTCCACTACTAGGGAAAACCTTATAGGCAGGACAATATTAGTAGCGCTGGAATGTAACAGGCGCAGCTGCTAGTTAGCAGTAGCGCTTATTTAGCAAGCGCTACAAGTAAAGACTTAGCAGTAGCGCTGTAAACAAAAAGAGCGCTACTGCTAAGTGGGAACAGACGAGCCCACCGACACTATTGTTAGTAGCAGCGCTGTCCAGAATAAAGCGCTACTACTAATAATGTAGTAGTAGCGCTTTATTTGTTGGAACCGCTACTGATAACGGGGCCCACTTAATAGTAGCATTTTTTGGAAAGTGCTACTGCTAAGTAACATAGCAGTAGCGCTTGCTGAAAAACAGCGCTACTGCTATGCGTGGCTGGTGCCACCTTTTCACCCCCTCCCCTCCTTCCCATTTCCCTCTCTCCCCCTCCTTTCCCCTATCCCCTCACCATTGTTTCCCTTCTTCTCTCTTCCTCCTACCTCTTTTCTCTCCCCATTAATGCCCCCCTCCATCATAACTCTCCTCCATAAATGGCCTTCTCATCTCTAGCTAGCTCCATAATTAAATGTCCCCCCTATCTCATTTGTTTGGCTCTACCTCCATTACATTAGATATAGATCTAGCTATCTCATCTCTCTCCCTCTCCATTAGTTACAGAGTCATCCCTCCTACCAACAACTTGATCTAGCTAGCTATTGATATGTCCCCAACAACTAGATGTAGCTAGATCTAGCTTGATATATAGGTGAGTAAAAAGTTGTTCATTTCAAGAATGGGAATATGTGTGTGTGAATGGGAATATGTGTGTTTGGGATATGGAGATATTTGTGCGAGTGGCATGCCCCCGAGTTGCTTATGTTTTGCCGAAATGTTGATTTATTTCCGTTTCGGTGAATTTCGAGCAAACTCGATATGTCCTATTTTTAGGCAAGGTCATGCCAAAATTTTATATGACTTTGATGCATGCATGCATTTTGTTTATAACCCTTTTGCTTGTTATACTATGCATGTAGTCGGTCATGAAGGTGAGTGGATGGAAGGTGGACCGATACATGCAATCCGCGGTAATGGACATGCATGCAAATAATCGGACTAGGATTAGATGTCCGTGTACAAGATGCAAAGAAGAAGTCCTTTTGGACCCTTATGATCATGGTAGCTTGAAGGCGCACCTGCTGATGAATGGTTTCATGGATGGCTATACTCGGTGGATAAGTGAAGATGATGATGATGGGGACGTCCACATGGCTGGGAATAACGATATGTGGCTAGACGAAGAGATGATCGATCGACACGAAGACGATGGCGTCGGACATGGCAGCTGGGAAGAGTTAAATGACGGTGGCGGAGAAGATTCCGAACATGGCGGCGGAGAAGATTCCGGACACGGCGAAGCAGAGGCGGCGGTCACGCCGCAGTTTTCGATGCGACTAAGTGCAGTCGTGCAGGACCCTCATGTTCGAGACCTCCTTCGCAAGAGTACGACTAGCGACAGAGCTGCTTCTAGAGAGGAGGCCAAGCTGGCGCAACTTGAAGTAGACTTGAAGACTCCATTGTATGACGGTTGCGATCCCGATGTGACCCGCTTTAGTTTCACGCTCGAACTTCTAAAGACGAAGGCCAAAAACAAATGGATAGACAAAAGCTTTGATGAGCATTTCGTAGATCCTAAGGAAGCAAAGCTCATGCGCTGGCACGTGGAGAGGAAGAAGCCCGACGATGGAGATGATCCGAAGCTGAGACACCTTGTAGATGATAGCCAATGGAGAGCATTCAACACCGTATATGGATTTGTTGCAGAAGATCCAAGGAACATCGTGCTTGGTACGAGTACGGATGACATGAATCCATTTGGAAACCAAAATACCATCCACAACACATGGCCCGTATTTGTATGGATGTACAACCTTGGCCCATGGAACTGCATGAAGACAAAGTACATACAGATGAGCATGCTGATTCAAGGGCCAAATTAACCGGGAAATAATATTAACCTGTATATGGGGCTTCTGAAAGAGGAGCTAGACATGTTATGGAAAACACCGGCATGGACATGGGACGTCAGGAAAGGAGAGTATTTCTATATGAGAGTTGCGCTGATGACTACGGTTCACGACTATCTCGGTTACGGGTACACCTCAGGCCAGGTGTGCCACGGATACTGCGGATGCACGAGGTCCATGGATGATACAACGTCTCAGCAGCTTACGTTGATGAAAGATGGCGGGTCCGGGAAAATCGTGTACATGGGGCATCGTAGATGGCTCGAGAAGGATGACCCGTGGAGAAAGCGTGGAGATCTATTCAATGGGTTGACTGAGCATCGAGGACCTCCACTTAAGAGAAGTGGCACCGAAATCAATGAGCTCTTGAACAACTGGGGACAGTGCCCCTTGCTACTTCTTGAGCTTGCGTTGGTTTTTCCCTTGAAGAGTAAAGGGTGATGCAGCAAAGTAGAGATAAGTATTTACCTCAGTCTGAGAACCAAGGTATCAATCCTGTAGGAGTATCAAGATGAGGCACCAAGGCACCTGCGCAAAAACAAACAAACTTGCACCCAACGCGATAAAGGGGTCGTCAATCCCTTTACAATTACTTGCAAGGTGAGATCTGATAGTGATAATAGGTAAATATAAATAAATAAATAAAAGTGCAGCAAGGTATTTTTGGTATTTTTGTATGTAGATCTGAATATATAATGTGTAAAATAGACCCGGGGGCTATAGTGTTCACTAGAGGCTTCTCTCATGATAGCAAGTATTACGGTGGGTGAACAAATTACTGTCGAGCAATTGATAGAATCGCAAAAATTCATGAAGATATCTAAGGCAATGATCATACATATAGGCATCACGTCCGAGACAAGTAGACCGATACTTTCTGCATCTACTACTATTACTCCACACATCGACAGCTATCCAGCATGCATCTAGTGTATAAAGTTCATAACAAGCAGAGTAATGCCTTAAGAAAGATGACATGATGTAGAGGGATAAATTCATGCAATATGATATAAATCCCATCTTTTTACCCTTGATGGAAAAACATGATGCGTGCCTCGCTACCCCTTCTATCACTAGCTGAGGACACCGCATGGTATGAACCCAAAACCAAGCACTTCTCCCATTGCCAGAATTATAGATCAACTTGGCCAAACGAAACCCATAACTTGAAGAGACTTACAAGGATACAAAATCATGCATATAAGAAATCAGAGGAGACTCAAATAATATTCATAGATAATCTGATCATAAACCCACAATTCATCGGGTCTCGACAAACACACCGCAAAATAAAGTTACATCGGATAGATCTCCATGAAGATCATGGAGAACTTTGTATTGAAGATCCAAGAGAGAGAAGAAGCCATATATCTACTAGCTATGGACCCGAAGGTCTATGGTGAACTACTCACGCATCATCGGAGAGGCAATGGTGTTGATGAAGAAGCCCTCCGTGTCCGAATCACCCTCCGGCAGGGCACCCGAACGGTCCCAGATGGGATCTCGCGGAAACAGAAGCTTGAGGCGGTGGAAAAGTATTTTCATGGCTCTCTCTATTGGTTTGGGGATTTTAGGGAATTTATAGGCGAAAGAGGTAGGGCAAAGGAGGCATGGGGGGCCCACGAGCCTGCTAGGCACCCTTCCCTCGAGGGCGCCTAGGGGGCTCATGGCCTGTTCCGTGGCCGTCTGCCTTGGTTCTCAAGTCTTCTGGATCCCTTCTGTTATGGAAAAAATCATCCCAAAGGTTTTATTCCGCTTGGACTCCGTTTAATATTCTTATCTGAAAAAGGTCAAAAACAAGGAAAAAATAGAAACTGGCACTGGGCACTGAGTTAATAAGGTAGTCCCAAAAATGACATAAAATAGCATATAAATTATATAAAACATCCCAAGTTGATAATATAATAGCATGGAACAATAAAAAAATTTAGATACGTTGGAGACGTATCAAGCATCCCCAAGCTTAACTCCTGCTCGCCCTCGAGTAGGGAAGTGATAAAGACCAAAATTTTGATGTGGAATGCTACCTAACATATTTTTTCTTTGTAACTTCTTTATTGTGGCATGAATGTTCAGATCCATAAGATTCAAAACAATAGTTTAATATTGACATGAAAACAATAATACTTCAAGCATTCTAGCAAAGTAATCATGAACTTTTGAAATAACAAGGCCAAAGAAAGTTATCCCTACAAAATCATATAGTCTCGCTATGCTCCATCATCCCGACATAACAAATTTAAATTATGCACAACCCCGGTATTGGCCAAGTAATTGTTTTCGCACTCTTACTTTCTCAAACCTTTTCAACTCTCACGCAATACATGAGCGTTAGCCATGGATATAGCACTATAGGTGGAATAGAGTGTGGTGGAGGTTGTGAGGCAAAAAGGAGGAGATGGTCACATCGACTCGGCGTATCAATGGGTTATGGAGATGCCCATCAATAGATATCAATGTGAATAAGTAGGGATTGCCATGCAACGGATGCACTAGAGCTATAAGTGTATGAAAGCTGAAAAATAAAAACTAGTGGGTGTGCACCCAACTTGCTTGCTTACGAAGACCTAGGGCAATTTGACGAAGCCCAACATTGGAATATACAAGCCAAGTTATACAATGAAAATTCCCACTAGCATATGAAAGTGACAAAACAAGAGACTCTCTATCATGAAGAACATGGTGCTATTTTGAAGAACAAGTGTGGAAAAAGATAGTAGCATTGTCCCTTCTCTCTTTTTCTCTCATTTTTTTTGTTTGGGTTCTTTGGCCTCTTTTTTTCATATTTTTTTCTCTTTTTTGTGGTGGGCATCTTTGGCCTCTTTTTTTATTTGGGCTTTGCAGGCCTCTTTTATTATTTCCTCACATGGGACAATTCTCTAATAATGATGATCATCACACTTTTATTTACTTACAACTTGATACTTAGAACAATAATGACTCTATATGAAATGCCTCCGGCAGTGTATCGGGATGTGCAACGATCTAGCTTAACGTATGACGTTGAAACATCTCACTAGCTATCTTACGATCATGTAATGGCAATATGAAAGTGATGGCACATGTCATGAGACGGAACGGTGGAAGTTGCATGGCAATATATCTCGGAATGGCTATGAAAATTCCATAATAGGTAGGTATGGTGGCTGTTTTGACGAAGGTATATGGTGGGTTTGTGCACCGGCGAAAGTTGCGCGGTACTAGAGAGGCTAGCAATGGTGGAAGGTGAGAGTGCATCTATACCATGGACTCACATTATTCATGAAGAACTCATATACTTATTGGGAAAGTTTTATTAGTAATCGAAACAAAGTGCTAAACGCATACTCCTAGGGGAAGGGTTGGTAGGAGTTAACCATCGCGCGATCCCGACCGCCACACAAAGGATGACAATCAATAAATCAATTATGCTCCGACTTCTTAACATAGCGGTTCACCATACGTGCATGCTACGGGAATCACTAACCTCAACACAAGTATTTCTAGATTCACAACACCCTACTATCATAACTCTAATATTATCACCTCCATATCTGAAAACTAATCGTGAGGAATCAAACTTCTGTTACTAATCATGGCACTTGAATATGAAAGTTTTTATTATATCCACTTTGGATGCCTATCATATTTAGGACTAATTTCATAACACACTCCAATTACCAAGTTACTTAGAGAGAGCACTCTCAAAATGATATAAGTGAAGATCGAGAGTTTTTATTTCTACAAAATATGACACCGCCGTGCTCTACAAAGATTTAAGTGAAGCACTAGAGCAAAATTATCTAGCTCGAAAGATATAAGTGAAGCTAATGGGAGCAAAATTATCTAGCTCAAAAGATATAAGTGAAGCTCATGGGAGCGAAATTACCAAGCTGAAAAGATATAAGTGAAGCTCATGGGAGCGAAATTACCAATCTCAAAAGATGTAAGTGAAGCTCATGGGAGCTAAATTGCCTACCTGAAAAGATATAAGTGAAGCTCATGAGAGCAAAATTGCCTAACTCAAAAGATATAAGTGAAGCTCATTGAGTATTCTAACAAATTCATGATGAGTGCATATCCCTCTCAAAAGGTGTGCAAAAAGGATGATTTTGATAAAAAAGAAGCAAAGACTCCTATAATAAACGACGCTCCAAGCAAAACAAATATCACGTGGTAAATAAAAATATAGCTCCAAGTAACGTTACCGATGGATTGAAGACGAAAGAGGGGATGCCTTCCCGGGGCATCCCCAAGCTTAGGCTTTTTGGTGTCCTTGAGTTTGTCTTAGATGACTTGGGCATCCCCAAGCTTAGGCTCTTTGCACTCTTTATTCTATTGTCCACAAGAACATCACCCAAAACTTGAAAACATCACAACACAAAACTCAAACAGAAACTCGTGATAGCATTAGCATAAGAAAACAAACCATCAACTTTTTAGGTACTGTAGTAAACTTAATTTCCATTTAGATTTATGTTATATTCCTGTATTCTCACTTTTCCATGGTTCGTACCCCCCGATACTAACCATAGTTTCATCAAAATAAGCAATCAACACAACAAAAACAGAATCTTTCAAAGACAGAACAGTCTGTAGCAATATGTATATTTCATATACCTTTGCTAACCCAAAAATTCTAAAATAATTATGAAAATTATGGAAATTTGCATATTAATCAGCAGCAAAAAGAATCAACTCAAAATCTCTTTCTGGATAGGAACTAAAAATAATTTCGTGAGCACAAAGTTTCTATCTTTTTTTAGCATGATTAAACAACTATCACCGAAACTAATCATAAAGGTTCTACTTGGCACAAACACTAATTAAAACATAAAAACCCAATCATAACAGAATCATTATGGTGTGGACTCAACAAAACAGAAAGTAAATAGCAAAAATAAATCTATTCATTGGGTTGCCTCCCAACAAGCGCTATCGTTTAACGCCCTTAGCTAGGCGTAGGGCAATAGAATCAAGTATTGTCATCTTTAGTGCTCAAACCATAAGTAGATATCAGAATGGATTCATAAGGCAATTTTATTTTCTTTCTAGGAAAGTTTTCCATGCCCTCCTTTAATGGAAATTTAAATTTAATATTCCCTTCCTTCATATCAATAACGGCACCAATAGTCCTAAGGAAAGGTCTACCAAGAATAATGGGGCATGTCGGATTGCAATCAATATCAAGCAGAATGAAATCTATGGGCACATAGTTCCTATTTGCAATAATAAGAACATCATTGATCCTTCCCATAGGTTTCTTAATAGTAGAATCCGCAAGATGCAATTTAAGAGAGCAGTCATCAATCTTAGTGAAACCTAGAACATCACATAAAGATTTTGGAATTGTGGAAACACCAGCACCCAAATCACAGAAAGCATGGCATTCATAATTTTTAATCTTGATTTTTATAGTAGGGTCCCACTCATCATTAAGTCTTCTAGGAATAGATATTCCCAACTCAAGTTTCTCTTCAAGAGATTTCATCATAGCATCAATGATATGTTTGGTAAAAGCCTTATTTTGGCTATAAGCATGTGGAGATTTTAGCATGGATTGCATCAAGGAAATACATTCAATTAAAGAGAAACTATAATAATTAAATTCCTTGAAATCCAAAGTAGTAATTTCATCACTATTCAATGTTTTGATATCCTCTACTCCACTTTTGGTATTTTTAGCATCAAGATAAATAGAATCCGAATCATTGGGGCGTTTCTCAACCAAAGTGGATTCACATCCAGACCCATCATCATTAAGATTGACATTAGAAAACAAGGATTCAATAGGATTCACAACAAACACTTTAATATCTTCGTGATTCTCATCACATATTTCAGGTTTAGCAGCCATTTTATTGACTAAGGTAGCTTGTTTATCAAAAATCTAGCCTACCAATTTTTCAAGAGGAGGAAATTGAGAATGTAACTCAAGGAATTCTTTGGCCATATCATCAACCTCTTTATTCATATATGCCACAAAACAATTTTGCTCCCTTAGTTCTCTACGAAAGTAACTATTATGATCAAACTATGTAGACATGAAGCTTTCGACACTAGTTTCAATCTCTTCCGACTTTTTATAGTAAGAATCATAATCTTTTGGTTGGGCCATGAGGATAAATAAGATAGCACACACGAGCAAACAGAAAGCAAGCGAAAGAAAGGGCGAACGAAAAAGGCAAATAAAGAAAGGAAAATATTTTTGTAAATTTTGTTTTAGAAGTGGGGGAGAGGAAAACGAGAGGCAAATGGCAAATAATGTAAATGCAAGAGATGAGTTTGCGATAGGTACTTGGTAGATATGCTTCACTTGAATACTCCCCGGCAACGGCGCCAAAAATTCTTCCTGCTACTTGCTGAGCTTGCGTTGGTTTTTCCATTGAAGAGGGAAGGGTGATGCAGCAAAGTAGAGATAAGTATTTCCCACAGTTTGAGAACCAAGGTATCAATCCTGTAGGAGTATCAAGATGAGGCACCAAGGCACCTGTGCAAAAACAAACAAACTTGCACCCAACGCGATAAAGGGGTTGTCAATCCCATCATGATTACTTGCAAGGTGAGATCTGATAGTGATAATAGGTTAATATAAATAAATAAATAAAAGTGCAGCAAGGTATTTTTGGTATTTTTGTATGTAGATCTGAATATATAATGTGTAAAATAGACATGGGGGCCATAGTGTTCACTACAGGCTTCTCTCATGATAGCAAGTATTACGGTGGGTGAACAAATTACTGTGGAGCAATTGATAGAATCGCGCAAAGTCATGACAAAATCTAAGGAAATGATCGTACATATAGGCATCACATCCGAGACAAGTAGACCGATACTTTCTGCATCAACTACTATTACTCCACACATCGACCGCTATCCAGCATGCATCTATTGTATTAAGTTCATAACAAATAGAGTAACGCCTTAAGCAAGATGACATGATGTAGAGGGATAAATTCATGCAATATGATATAAACCCCATCTTTTTACCCTTGATGGCAACAACACAATGCGTGCCTCGCTACCCCTTCTGTCACTAGGTGAGGACACCGCACAATATGAACCCAAAACCAAGCACTTCTCCCATTGCAAGAATTATAGATCAAGTTGGCCAAACGAAACCCATAACTCAATGAGACTTACAAGGAAAAGAAATCATGCATATAAGAAATAAGAGGAGACTCAAATAGTATTCATAGATAATCTGATCATAAATCCACAATTCATCGGATCTCGACAAACACACCGCAAAAGAAAGTTACATCGGATAGATCTCCATGAAGATCATGGAGAACTTTGTATTGAAGATCCAAGAGTGAGAAGAAGCCATCTAGATACTAGCTATGGACCCGAAGGTCTGTGGTGAACTACTTACACATCATCGGAGAGGCAATGGTGTTGATCAAGAAACCCTCCATGTCCGAATCCTCCTCTGGCAGGGCACTAGAACGGTCTCCAGATGGGATCTCGCGGAAACAGAAGCTTGTGGCAGCCGAAACGTATTTTTGTGGCTCTCTCTATTGGTTTGGGAATTTTAGGGAATTTATAGGCGAAAGAGGTAGGGCAAAGGAGGCCCGGGGGGGGGGCACGAGCCTACTAGGCGCCACCCCTGGGGCGCGCCTAGGGGGCTCGTGGCCTCCTCTGTGGCCCTCTGCCTTGGTTCTCAAGTCTTCTGGATCCCTTCTGTTATGGAAAAAAATCATCCTGAAGGGTTTATTCCATTTCGACTCCGTTTAATATTCTTATCTGAAAAAGGTAAAAACATGGAAAAAACAGAAACTGGCACTGGCAGTGAGTTAATAGCTTAGTCCCAAAAATGATATAAAATAGCATATAAATGCATATAAAACATCCCAAGTTGATAATATAATAGCATGGAACAATAAAAAATTATAGATATGTTGGAGACGTATCACCCAGCGCCGAGAACGATGAAAAAGGCACCGGAGCCGCTACTGAAGGTATGGAAAACGAGGTCTGTTTTCTGGGACTTGGAGTACTGCCCAATCACGACATGCCTCATTGCCTTGATCAAATGCATATCACGAAGAATGTCCTCGAGAGCTTGCTTGGCACACTGATGAACATGCCGAAGAAGACCAAGGACGGGCCGAAGGCAAGGAAAGACTTCGAAGATTTGAAGATCAGTAAAGATCTCCACCGTAAAAAGTCGATAGAGGAGACGGAGAGGTAGGCGTAGGAGAGGGAAAGGGCCAGCGGGATGAAGTCTCATGACTGTCACGTGATGATGATGCAGATACTCCCAGTTGCCATTAGAGGGATAATGGACAAGCACGTACGTGACACGCTTACTGGTCTCTGCAACTTCTTCGACGTTATCTCTCGAAAGTCCATAAGTGTGAGGCAGCTCCGAAGGCTACAGGAAGAGATCGTTGTCATACTATGTGAGCTTGAGATGTACTTCCCACCCGCGTTCTTTGACATCATGGTGCATCTGTGTGTCCACCATGGACGACATCATCGACCTCGGGCCGACATTCCTTCACATCATGATGCCGTTCGAGAGGATGAATGGGTTCATGAAAGGATTCGTTCGTAAAATGTCCCATCCCGATAGGAGCATCGTCCAGGGGTATTTGACGCATGAGTGCATCTCCTTTTGTGAGAATTATATAGGCGTCCCAGACCCTGTTGTTGGTTTGCCTGTCAACAAGCACGATGGGAGGCTAGAAGGAGAAGGTCACAACAACGGCTGGAGGGAATTGCACGTGGACTACTCGGATCGACGGAATGACTTTGACAGGGCTAACTTAGTAGTGCTACAACACCTAGATGTGGTAGATGATTATGTGGCACGGCACAAAGAAACCATCGCAAATAAGTACCCTGATAAGACTGACGACGAAGTTACTGTAGAGTACAATGCCACTTTCTTGCGTTGGTTCGAAGAGCAAGTTCTTGAAAATCCGCCGAAAGAGGATAGTTCGGACGGATTGCTCATACACGCCATAGCACATGGCCCCACACCCAAACTCGTGAGCTATCAGTCATATGACATCAACGGGTACACATTCTACACAGAGGCCAAAGACATGGACAGTGATTACCAGAACTCCGGGGTGACGATTGAATGCGTGACAAACGCTAACGGCACAACTGAAAGATTCTACGTACGGGTCGAAGAGATCTGGGAGCTTGACTATATTGGATTGCATGATGCGACGATGTTCCATGTCAGATGGGCTAAGGACGTCGTAAGAGAAAACAAGTATTTCACTACCATGTCTATACCACCGGCTAACGCGAAGAGCGCAACCGTGAACGTTAACATCATCGCCAAAATTGAGCCATGGGTACACGCTAAGCACAAGACACAATGCTTCTTCATAACCGACCCGACCAATCCCAGCCGTGTTGTCGTGAGGAGAGGCAAAAGGAGCATCGTCGGAATGGATGGAGTCGCCAACAAGGAAGACTAGGACCAATACGGCAACCTGATGAGGGAAGATGACGACGACGATAAAGCATACGTGAAAAGAAGAATCAATACTACATTACATAAGAAAGACCGTACTCCATGGTTCCAAAAATTTCACAAGGAGGGGCTCAATTATTCGGCAACGAACAAGAAAGGGAAGAAGCTCAATGTGAAACGTCGTCGACATGACTTGTGCTAGAAACTAGGACATATGGAGTGCCCGGGATTTGCTGGAAGGGGAATGAATCAACATTCCGACCAAATATAGGCCCCTTTTTTCTCTTCATTATGTCTTTTATTTACAATTGCTAAATAGGAAACATGTCTAGCCACACCTGAGCGAGGGGTTCTTCTCGCCTCAAAGAAGACCCCATCGAGGCAGCAAATCAATTTTTCGAGTACCTGGACCAACACCAGAGCATGGTGGCGTCAGTGGCACCAATGACCCCGACGCCCACGCCGACACAGGCACAACCACTGGCACAGGCACTGACACCACCCACGAGACCGGCAACGATGCTACCGTAGCTGGTAAAGCACCAAAGCAGAAGAGGGCACGAAGACCAAACGTGCTCGGCATCGGACAAATTGTGGTCATGGAGATGCACCCCAAGAAATTAGATCCAACGACAACGGATGAAGCGCGCTCGTGCTGGGGCAATCAACTAGGATGCATCCTCAGGGAAACCGCCAACATCAACGACGAGAAGTTGAAAAAGATACCACATATTGAGCACATGCTCCTAAAGAAGTTGCACAATAGGTTTTTGTTCCCCGGCCGCACATAAAGCAAAGATCTGTGGGACGATGACGCCATGACAAAGATAAACAACAAGGCGATGGTGACGTTCACCAACGACTTGTCCGCCTGGAAAGTTCGGGTGAAAAAAGCGATTGATAATAATGAACCATGGTCCAAGATTCATGCTGACAATTCGTCACTTACGGAAGAGGACTTTGAAAAATTCATGGAGACTTGCGCTAAGAATGAAACCAAGAAAAAGTCAGACAAAATGAAGGCGCTCCAGGCTAGGAACATGCCTCCCCACCGCCTCGGAAGCCATGGTTATGAGGGGAAGAGGCACGTATGGGCCAAGGAGGATGCCGAACGTGAATTTCATGGAATCCCAGACCCCTTGCCAGAGTTCACCGACCCGCTGGAGCATGACTGGATCAGGGCCCAGTACAAGTGGGACCACATAAAGAAGACCTTTTACACGGACCCGAACATGAGGGAGTTCATGAGACTTCTGGTAATTGTTATATTCCCACATTATCATATTAGCTTCGAATCAATTCGACTACAAGTTTTGTCACATTATTAGTAAACCATCCACGTTCCTCTTGCAGAAAGAGCAGCAACAAAAGGCAGCCGAAAGCGACGAGTCGTCACAAACCTCGGCGAGGCCCCAGTGGGACACCCATTTCAACCGGGCCCTGAACATACTGAAAAAGGTCCCGGAGGCCACACTGCCGTCCTATGGACGTGTCTACGATGTTGGAGATGGCGCCTCATGGAAGACGTGCTACCACGAGGAGCTAGAGGAAAGAAGGAAGAGAAAGTTGCTTACTCAACAAACCATCGACCAGAAGGTCGCGCTTGCGTTCAATAAGTCAAAGCTGAGTTGGAACAGTCCATCAACCAGAAGGTCGATGAAGGGTCAGTGCAGCGGTTGCTTCCGGCATTTCCAGCTTGCTTCTGGCATTTTTTGAATGGGCAAAGAAAAATCCAGATAAAGGGCCAGCGGACTTTCCGATGCCCACCTACGTCGGGAGCAATTCGGTGAACATCGCACCACTAGCACCTGCTCATGCCACCACGCATGCTCGCACTCCTGTTCATAGCAGCCCGTCCTCTGTCTCTGGCCAACTCGGCGGGCCTTCGTCTATGGTCGAGCTCGATGCCCTCACAGTAATTACGCGTCATACCCCTTTCACCAGCATGTCTGTATAGTCTTCTGTTTCAATTGCCTTTCGGATGTTTGACGTCGCAGACATGTCTTCGTAGGCCAACGATACCCCGTGCACCCTACTGTATGACATCAAGGGCTAGAAGGTGGCCGTGGGAAAGGCAACGATCGTTAAGCCGAAGGACCGCATGTTCCACAACGGAGAGATGCCTGATGGCATCTTCAAGGTTAACGTGGCCAGTGTCTTACCGGGCTTCGAGGATTTGACTCCTCTGATACCAGTCGATGACGAGGAGACACCTCCACAGATTGGCACATGCAAGAGCTAGTTTTTGCCTTGGCCAAAGACTCCTCTTCGTGTCGAGGCGCCCAGTATCACACCAACGACAACTTCTCAAGAAGGTATGAACACCACCCTACCTACCAAATTACCTGCACCTGTCGTGGTGGGTGATAGCGGACGGTGCGAGGGAGAGCCTCCATTAGTGCCAGATGATATCGCCCCCATTGTCGAAGAAGCAAATGCTGATGATGAGATGGAGGAGGATGATGATGACCCAGACAAGTATTTCAATACCGCCTATGATGATGGAGGATTGATGGCTCAGGAAAACGAAGACTCAGGCTTTGAGTGTGGAGATGATGACTTGATGCTGCCTGATTTGCCATGGTCGGAACGTCCTAAGGCGGAATGCTTCAAGCAGCCAGCCGACTTTGAAGCCCCGGGAGGTAGAAAGAATACCTTTCGTAGGTGCGGAGCGAATCCATGTCGCCGGCCACACGATCCTACCTCTGAAAGCGCTAGAGGACATACTGAACAATGATCTAAGGAGACTTCATGATGACGTGCTGGCTAGAGAGAAAAGCCTTCTCATCTCGGGAAAACAAGGATACCAGCTTTACGCGACTCAAGTACCGGCTGGGAAGTTGTACGTCAAGGGATTACCATTGAATAATTTCATCCTGCGATTTGACTACATCTATGACATGTTCCACATGATCAAGCTGGATTTCCAGTTCATCCGCATCTATGCGCTGTATCTCAAGTACATCAACAGGATCGAGAACATAAAATATATCTGCGTCGCGGACCCGTACCATATGCACGAGAGTTTCTTGGATGTCTGCAAAGAACACCGTGACTATGCGAGCCAGTACATCGGCGGCTTCATGATCGCTAATAAGGACAAGGAAGCGATTCTCCTGCCTTATCATCCACGTAAGTCATTCGTGCATATCCTTTCATCAGTGTTAATCATTCCTTTGCAAGAATGGAGTCTAATTTGAGGCATACTTAATTTGCGCAGCGGGGGGGGGGGGGGGGGCGTCCTCATCGTTCTGTACCCAGAACACTCCCATGCTATATACTTGGACTCATCGAAGAACATCAAGAAAAAGGATTACAAGCACATAAAGAGTGTTCTCGATAGTGCCCTGTTAACCTTCAGTATGTCTAGTGGATATATCAATGACAAAAAGTATAGGAGGAACGGGCTGGGTTTCAGCCATAAGACCGACTTCTGCTGCATCCAGCAACTGCACATCAGTAAGGCTGATGGATTCTACCTCATGCATCACCTGCTCGAGTTCAGAAGGGATAATCAACGCCTTCGCATGTCAGCTACTACCAATCATGCCGAGATTGTCAACTGGGCCACAAGCATAGGAAAGACACCGGATCATCGACTCCGAGCTGAGTTTTATCATGTGCAGTGTGAACTTGCCCAAGTGATCATGAAGCAGGTCCTCAAACAAACAGGGATGTTCTACCATGGGCGAATCACGCAGGATGATGTCCGAGCACTGCTAATCGCTCAGCGTCTGGACCTGAAGCCTTTCAAGATGCTCGGGTCCTTCGTCCCTGACTATGAAGATTGGACGGAGGACTGATTGTCGTTGACAATATATGTGTCACTAGCGTCCAGACGAAACTATGTGATGTAATTAAACCGTGGTCCTGAACTAGCGTGGATCGCTCTAGTTAATTAGTTTGGGTATGAGGAACTTCCTCATTTATGTTTACTTACTATAGGTTACTTGTATTTTGCTAATTATGCCTCTTTGTGTTCTTAAGTACATTATGTTGCATATTATCGTTGATGATGCACGTACATAGATCAGAGATGGCGAAGGGCTGCTATGTCGTGTTAGTTGGGAAGGTTCAGGAGTCTACGACCACTGGCCAGACGCTCAGGCGCCGGTGGACAAGTTCCCGGGTGCTAACCACAGAGGGTTCGATAGCAGAGCCGAAGCGGAAAGGAGTTACTTGAGGTGGACACTCCAGCAAGAGCGGGGGCCGAACCGCCGATGCCTCAAGTACTACATAGTCGTGGTCTTGATGATGTTGATCGCTCTTCTCTTGTACATCATGGTTTAGATTGAGATGATGAAACTTGTGTGTGTGCCATGACCATGCAGTCGCACGTATTCGAGACATGATATGACTTGTGTATCATTATTTTCGGGATGTGATGATATTTGTGTTGAGTGATGATGATGTACTGTATGTGTATGTTTATTGTGACCTAATGAAACTACTGTATAGAGCCTGTATAAATGCATAATGAATACGTAGAGCGGATATGAATCTGTGATAGCACGAGTTATAGCAGCAGTGCTGGAATACATATAGCAGCAGCACTTGCCTCTGTGCAGCGCTATAGATAGTTAACAGTAGCGCCGATAAGTGCAGCGCTACTGCTAACCAGACTTAGCAGTAGCGCTGCACCAACCAGCGCTATTGCTATAACTTAGCGGTAGCGCCTTAGCAGTAGCGCTGGAACCAACGCTACTACTATAGGTTATTCAAGCACTAGTAGTAGGGTTTCTCCTAGTAGTGTTCCCCGAGACTACTGAGCCATTGGATGGTGAAGACTGGATCTGCACCATCGATGACCTCCTTGCACTGATCAATTACGATGAGTGATATGTCTCAAACATATCTAATTTTCCAGACACTTTTGCTCTGGTTTTGGACTCTTATTAGCAAGATTTGAATGGAATTAACCCGGACTGATGATGTTTTCAACAGAACTACCTTGTTGTTATTTTTGTTAAGAAACAAAAGTTCCCGGAATTAGACGAAACTTTTTCCGAATTATTCTTGGAATGAATAATGAATTGTGGAGCGAAGATCCACCGGAGGTGGGGCTGCCTGTGAGCCACAAGGCAACAGGGAACGTCCACCCTACTAGACGCACCATGTTAGCTTGTTGGGCACATGTGGCTCATCGACCCAAATTCCACTCCTATAAAAATAGGAAAGAAAATTTTAACGCGTTTTACTAGTCGGAGACACCGCCACCTCATGTTGTCCATCGGGAGGGCTGATATGGAGTCCTTTTGGGGCTTCGGAGAGGGGGATTCGTCATCGTCGTCATCGCCAACCCTTGTTCATTAACACCTCCATGATGCCCTGTTGGGGAATGTTGCATGGGAAACAAAAACATTCCTATGCGTCACCAAGATCAATCTAGGAGATGAGCATCTATGAGAGGAGATATTGGATCTACGTACCCTTGTAGATCGCTAAGCGAAAGCGTTAAAGAACGTAGTTGATGTAGTGTTATGTGAGAGCCTGGCTTAATAGGAATGATAGACTACTCATATCAACAAGGAATTCCTTCTTTTCCGGAAGCCCACTCAAAAAGAACTCCAAAGTTAACCGTGCTTGGCTTGGAGCGATTCTAGGATGGGTGACCGACTCGGAAATTGGTCCCGGGTGCGCACGAGTGAGGATAAAGTGCACAGGAAAGACTAGTGTTGGTATGTGGGGCCAGTCAAGATCCCACCAGGCGTAACAGGGTGTTACAATTGGTATCAGAGCGGACCCTTACAGTTATACGGGCATGCGTGGGTCAGGTGCATGGGCATGTGGCGCATGGCTTGTGTGGCCCGTCGTGGCACAGATCATTGCACATGTGCCGGACTAGACGCGCATACGTGTGCCAAAAGGGAACGTTCGTGATGGGCCGACGAGGACATCGGTTCCTTTGAGTGGGGGTGTATGTGAGAGCCTGGCTTAATAGGAACGATAGACTACTCATATCAACAAGGAATTCTTTCTTTTCTGGAAGTCCACTCGAAAAGAACTGCAATGTCAAGCGTGCTTGGCTTGGAGCGATTCTAGGATGGGTGACCGACGGGGAAGTTGGTTCCGGGTGCGCACGAGTGAGGACAAAGTGCACAGGAAAGACTAATGTTGGTCTGTGGGGCCAGTATAGATCCCGCCAGGCGTAACGGGGTGTTACATGGTACGTCTCCGCGATCCAAATTGCAAGCTGTCCCACGAACTCCCGATCAAGTGCCGAACAGACGACACCTCCGCGTTCAGCACACGTGCAGCTCGATGAAGATCTCTGCCTTCTTTATATAGCTAGAGGGAGTGGAGAGGTAGATGGGTTTGCCAGTGGCATGACAACATGGCGGCAGTGGTGGTGGAGCTGATCCGGCAGAGCTTCGCTAAACGGCGCCAACCAATCTACTAGAGGACACGCAATCGGGGAGAGAGGAAGAGCTGCGCCGTGACTCAGGATGCGGCTGCCCTCCTCCCTCTCATATATATATATATATATATACATACATACATATAGGGGAAGAGGAGGAGGCTGGCCGCCCTAGGGTTTCCCCTACGGTTGGTGCAACGGCCAAGGGAGGTGGGCCGGCGGCCAGGGTGGCTTGGCCACCAAGTTTGGTGGTTAGCCCACCCTTTTGGCCCAGCCCAAGCCTCTAGCTGCATGGTCCTTGAGGTGGCAAGTGCGGCCAGCCCACCAGGGGCTGGCTTGCACCCTCTCATAGCTCATGCGGCCCTTTGGAGTAGATGAGCCCACCCGGTGGACCCCTAGGAACACTTCCGGTACTTCGTCACAATACCTGTAGGTCACGGAACTTTTCCGGAACTCCAATACCAACTTCCCGTATATGTATCTTTACCTCCAAACCACTCCGAAACTCCTCGTGACGTCTAGGATCTCATTCGGGACTCCAAACTACCTTCGGTCACCAACTCATCTATACTGAAACGTCACCGAACCTTAAGTGCATACGCTGTGGGTTCGAGAACCATGTAGACATGACCGAGACACCTCTATGTTCAATAACCAATAGCGTGACCTAGATGCCCATATTGGTTCCTACATGTTCTACGAAGATATTTATCGGTCGAACCTCTATGCCAGGGATTCATACAACCATGTATGTTGTTCCCTTTGTTCTTTGGTATGTTACTTGACCGAGATTTGTTCGTCGATATCTTTATACCTAGTTCAATCTCGTTACCGGCAAGTCTCTTTACTCGTTCTGTAATACAAGATCCCGTGACTAACACTTAGTCACATTGCTTGCAAAGCTTGTTGTGATGTTGTATTACCGAGTGGGCCCCAAGATACCTCTCCGTCACACGGAGTAACATATCCTAGTATTGGTCCATGCCAACTCAACAAACACCCTTGGAGATACATGTAGAGCACCTTTATAGTCACCTAGTTATGTTGTGATGTTTGATGCACACAAGGCACTCCTCTGGTGTTAGTGAGTTGCATGATCTCTTGGTTATATGCACATATAATTGACATGCATAAAATAGTAGCAATAAACTTACACGATCATATGCCACGTTTATAGTTTGGGTCTTGTCCATCACATCATTCTCTTAATGATGTGATCCAGATATCAAATGAAATCTCATGTCCATCTCTAGGAAACCATAACCATCTTTGATCAACGAGCTAACCTGCTAGAGGCATACTAGGGACACAGTTTTTGTCTATATGCCCACACCTGTATTTAGTTTCTAATCAACACAATTATAGCATGGTCAATAAACGATTATCATGAACAATTTAGTTTCCAACAGTCTCCCACTTGCACTAGAGTCAGTAATCTAGTTCGCATCACTATGTGATTTACATTGTAATGAATTGAACACCCATGTAGTTCTGGTGTTGATCATGTTTAGCCCTTGGAAGAGGTTTAGTCAATGGGTCTGCAACATTCAGATCCATGTGCACATTGAAAATATTTATGTTCTTCTCCTAAATGTAATCATGGATGGAATTGAAGCGTCGCTTTATGTGTCTGGTCCTCTTGTGAAACCTTGGTTCCTTGGCCAGAGCAATGGCACCAGTGTTGTCACTGAACAGAGTCATTGGATTCAGTGCACTAGGCACTACTCCAAGATCTTTCATGAACTGCTTCATCCAGACACCTTCCTTTGCTTCCTCCAAGGCTGCGATGTACCCCGCTTCGCATGTAGAATCGGCTACCACGCTTTGCTTGGAACTGCACTAGCTTACCACTCCCCCGTTGAGAATAAATACGTATCCAGTTTGTGACTTGGAGTCATCCGGATCAGTGTCGAAGCTTGCATCGACGTAACCCTTTACGACGAGCTCTTGATGACCTCCATAAATGAGAAACATTTCCTTAGTCCTTTTCAGGTACTTAAGGATATTCTTGACCGTCGTCCAGTGCTCCATTCCAGGATCACTTTGAAACCTTCCGACCAGTCTTATGGCAAGGCTAACATCGGGTCTTGTGCACAGCATTGCATACATGATAGAGCCTATGGCTGAAACATAGGGGACAACACTCATCTTTTCTCTATCTTATGCAGTCACTGGGCATTGAGTCTTACTCAACTTCACACCTTGTAACACAGGCAAGAACCCTTTCTTACACTAATCCATTTCGAACTTCTTCAAAACTTTATCAAGGTATGTGTTTTGCGAAAGTACTATCAAGCATCTCGATCTATCTCTATAGATCTTAATGCCTAATATGAAAGCGACTTCTCCTAGGTACTTCATGGAAAAACTCTTGCTCAATTTTTCTTCATGATTTCCAGCATTTCTATATTGTTTCCAATCAGCAATATGTCATCCCATATAATTTTAGAAACACTACAGATCTCCCAGTCACTTTCTTGGAAATACAAGCTTCTTCGTAAAATTGTATAAACCCAAACGCTTTGATGACCTCATCAAAGCGCTTATTCCAACTCCGAGATGCTTGCACTAGTACATAAATGGATCGTTGGAGTTTGCAAACTTTGTCAGCATTCTCTGGATTGACAAAACCTTCCAGTTGCATCATATACAACTCTTCCTCAACGAAACCGTTAAGGAACGCTTTTTTGACATCCATCTTCCAAATTTCATAGTCGAAATATGCAGCTATTGCTAACATGATTCCAACGGACTTAAGCATTGCTACGGTTGAGAAGGTCTCATCGTAGTCAACTCCTTGAACATGTGAAAAACCCTTTGCCACAAGTCGAGCTTTATAGACAGTGATATTACCATCCGTGTCCGTCTTCTTCTTAAAGATCCATTTATTCTGAATTTCCTTTTTCCCTTCAATTAATACTTCCAAAGTCCATACTTTGTTTTCATACATGGATCCCATCTCTGATTACATGGCCTCTAACCATTTCTCGAAATCCGGGCCCATCATCGCTCCTCTATAGCTCGTAGGTTCATTGTTGTCTAACAACATGACCTCCAAGACAGGGTTGTCATACCACTCAAGAGCAGTACGTGTCCTTGTCGACCTACGAGGTTCAATAGCAACTTGATCCGAGGTTTCATGATCATCATCATTAACTTCCTCTTCAACCATTGTTGTCTCCACAGAAACAACCTCATCAAGTTCTACTGTCACACCCAAGATGGGCGCCTATCCACATTAAGGCATGGGGCCCTCACAAGTGATAGAGGCGTATCTCGTTGTTCGCAAGTATAATATCATCACAACATACATACAAGAAGAGATGACTATATGAGTTGGCTTACACTTGCCATATACTATATTACAATTCCACACAGAGTTCAAATCATCAAGATGAAGACAGGGTCCGGCTATGGGCGAAATCAAATGATAAAAAAGATGCAAATGATACTATCTCACTAGCCCAAAGATCACGACCATAGTCCTCTACTCATCCGGATAAGTCACATACATCATGCCACGTTCCTCGTCATACTCCCACTGGAGCTGCGTCAGATCATCCTGCATAAACTCATCTGTACCTGCACCTGGATTGTTGTAGAATCTATGAGCCACAAGGACCCAGCAATCATGCACCCGGGTACCGAAACTATCCAGGCTTGAAGGTTGGGATAGGGTAGGTGTTTAGTTTCCAGCACCACTAAGATAAATATGAGTGGCCTACGATGAACGATTTTTTTAGTATAATCTCTATGAGATCCTGAACACTTACTTACGTCAATCATAACCCCACCGTGTTCTCTCTCGGATCATGTTCACGAGCAGAGACGATCACGGTTACGCACACAGTTGGTATATTTTATTTAGAGTTTACTTCAAGTTTACTGTAATCGGGTGTTAAACAAATATCCAAGTTGCCACATAACCGCGGGCACGGCTTCCCAAAAGATTTAACCCTGCACGGGTGCTCCAACTAGTCCATCATAAATTAACCACACTCCGCGGGAAAAGCCTCGTCCACGGATCTCGTGATCATCAAAGATAACTCCAAAGGAATTCCAACACCTCGAGATAGCCCAAAGAAAGTCAGAGCCCTCACGCAAGTCACCCGATAAAGGTAAAACAAATCCAACAAGACCACCTGACGCGTCGACGAACCCGATAAGAGCCGCGTATCTCGTTCTCAGGACATGACGGATAAGCACGCATACGGAGGCCTGATAGAAATCTCCCAAGTTGCCCTGGGTTGGCCCCGCATAGTGCTCTAGTTTGGACCAACACTCATGACGAGCACTGGCCCAGGGGTTGATTAATTATCCATGGGGTTGCAAAGCCCTATGCAAAGTATGGAAAACATAACACCGGTAACAAGAACTATGGAGGTAATAGCGGAACAAAACACCTAGAAAAAGGCCAAGCCTTCAACCAATACCAAGATATATGTGTACATTAAATTAAATAACAGATAATATTGTGATATCCAAATCCATGTTGTCACATGAAACAACCTGCACCTGCAACTAAGAACGCTATAAGAGGGCTGAGCAGCGGTAACTTAGCCAATCAATGGTTTGCTAGGATGTGGAGGGTTAGAGGCTATCATGGCAATTTAGGAGTCTGACATTCAAGTGGTAGGTAGCGCAATTGTAACGATAAGAGCGGGAAACTAGCAAGCGAAAATAGTATCGGGATCCGGGTACGATCATCTTGCCTATTGGTTCTTCAGTGGAACAAGTTGCGGGATCCTCGTAGTTGTACTCTCCTGGGTCCTCATACTCTGTTTCAACACTCGCGTCTACCCAAGAGAAACATAAACAATAATCATCCAACCAAGGTGCAATGCACAAACAATATGATGCATGATTCATTTTTGGAAGAATTTAACATGGCAACCTAAACTCGTCATGTTTCACATGCATTGGTTGATTAGTTTCCATTCTGGATAGAACCCCATGTTAAGTTATTTAAAAATGCATGAACATGGAAATTATTGATGCATCATGCAAAATCAATAAAAAATGCATGTAAAGAACGTAAGAAACGGAGTTACTGTTCTCACGATACACTCACGACAAGGTACGAAGGCAAAACACAAGACAAGGTAGACCTGGGCTATTCATTGGCATTCCAAGGTGGACACTGGTTAGGAAATGCAAAAACCAACCACAATAGGGCAAAATATCAATCCAATCCATGGAGTATAGCTCCCACAAGTCACAAAACAATAAATCAACAATCTGCCACAAAACAGCAACATAGCAACTTTCACAACCAATAACTTGAGCTATAGGAATCCTACTACCAGAAACAAGGCATTGCTAGAAACTACATAACATTCTTATCAACTTATCCAACTAAACAATCTGGAAAGGAGGCACACATCAATAAGCATGAAGCTCAGCAGTTGGCATGATGAAACAGATTTTAAGGGACTTAGTGAAAATAACAGTTTTCTGGAATCTGAGTTAAACTGGTAGCAAGTTGACAGCAGAAGTTAAAGGTTTTAGAGACCACCTCTTGGCCTGAAAATTAATAGTATGGTAGTAGACAACGTCTACTTCAAAACACTAGCACTGAGCATGAGCCAATTCTCAACATATCAAAAGATAGCAACCGCTCTTCATGGCATAAAAATAACAGCAGATTCTTAGACTTAGAAATATTTAGCATGGTTGAAAACAGCAACATTTTAGTGGCTACTTTAGAGCATGGTTCCCACTCGTATACAAGTTGATCATGTCAAATATAATATCATGGCATTCTACACATCAAAGACTAACTTATTCATGTAGGCGCAAACATCATAGCATGCATGGATTGAACATGGAAAAAATGACAAAATGGCATTAAGAGATAAAATGACATTTTCACAAACTTTCTCAAAAGACCAAACCAATACCACCAATAAATTCCTGGGATTTTTCTACCCCAAAATCATGTATCATACCCATATGGTCACATGAAGCATCAATGCAAAAACTACACTTGCAAAACCACCACCTATCTTATAAGTGAAAACTTACTTAAAATGCAACTGAGCATATTTGAACATATCCACATTTGGTAATATTGCTATATTTGGAAATGATCTAATAATCCTACAAAACATGCATATACCACCAACAAAGGTTATGACAAGAGGGGGGGGGGAGGACCCACTTGTCACCCACACACACAGACACCCTACACACCACTCCACAAGCATGCACACAAATGGATCCATATGCCTAAGGGCATATGAGCACAATAAACTCTATGAACACACCACCTATGTGGGGGTGTTCAACCACACACACACACATGCACCATATATGCATAATGCATATAGGCACATACACACCACCACACATGCAAAAGTGCACATGGGCACATACACTCAAGAACACACATGCTCATGTGTGTGGGTATGCATCCACACACATATGCACATATATGCACAATGCATATGCATATGACACACACACCCACACCCACATACACACATGCATATATGCATACACATGCACAAGCACCACCCTACACATACACATGCACATAAAAGCATAAAAGAAAAACAAACAAGCTGGTTTTGCATCTACACACACATACATGCATATACTAGCAAGAAGAAATCAAGAAGAGAATAAAATAAAAGAAAAGAAAAAAACCAAAAAAGGGGGGAGGGGTTCGGGCTCGAACCCACGACCACTTGGTCGATTTCCTGAGCTGGTTGCCACTCTGCCAAGGCCGCGGCTGTTAACATAGGAGGCCCTTGGCTGAACTAACACACACACACACACACACACACACAAGTTTGACGAAACTGACGGAGTCGACACCTATGGTGACAAAGCACGACAGCGCGCAATTCCGGCGATCCACGGTCTCACCGGCAAGGAGAAATGGAACAGGGGAAGCCGCACCTTTGGGGACCGCGTCCCTACCTCTAACGCCGACGAGAACCAACGGCAAGATCACCTGCAACTACGGCGGAGCTACGGCGGACACGATCACGGGCCCGTCGGGCACGATGAGCTCGCGCACGCATCGGGACAGAGGGGGGCACGACGGAGGACCAGATGCTCACCACGGGGCTGCCGAAGGTGAAGACGACGATGGAGGGGGGGCCAGAGACGCGCTGGAGTCGAAGGAGGGGAAGAAGACGACGGAGTGGAACACCTCTGGTGAAGACAAAGACGGGGCCGTCGATGTAGAGCCTCTCTGGGGCTCCTAGCGGCGGGAATTGAACACGGGGAGGATCCCCGAGCCCTTGGACACCATGTTCGACGACGAGGTCGACAGAGACGACGAGCGGACGCCGGCGAACTACTCTGCACCTCTCTGAAACTTTCTGAATCCTTACCTGATAGAGGGGAATAAGAGAGGAGGGAGAGGAATGGAGAGGGAGAAGGGAGCCGCAGCGGCGCGAGGGGAGAGAGGAAACCTAGCGGCGGAGGCATGCACGCCGAGGGGGTTTAAATACCCCCGAGGCTGACGGCGACGGACGACGAAAGGGGACGATGGAGCGCGCTCTCTCTGCACTCTCTAACGGAGACGACGGACGGGGCAGGTTGCCGCTTGGCATGTGGGCTGGGCCGCACAAGGAAGGAGCCGGCCCAGCTCTTCCCCTTACACACAGAGAATAAAACTAGAGGGTCTTCCTATTTAAATAGAGTAGCAAAAATAGAAGGGTTTTTGAAAAGACAAAATATATATTACTAAAAGAATATGAGAACTATTTAATTAAACTGACTAGGGAATTTTTGAAGCAAGTAATATTAATAGTTTTAAAATAACATCCCCTGGTCATTTAAAAACTCCAAAACATAAAAGCTCAAAACAACAAAATACCAACACTCACATGCTCCAAGTATTTTAGCCTAACACTTGAACATTTTTGAACAATTTTGAAAGCAAGTTAAATCTGTTGATAAAATAACATGGGAAATAAAGGGCATTGGGTTGTTTTGTTGAAATGAAAAAGAGAGGGGAAGAGAAGGAGGTGCACCACACAACTCCAACCACAACACACCACACAACATAAGAACACAACCACAACACACCACACAAGTTCACAACATAGCAAGGCATGGCATGATGGATGGAATGATGCATGATGCATGAATGCAAGAACAAGAAATATCATGACAAGGTGCAATATAATTTCATTACTCTCATGACAGCAAGGTCCACTTAGGTTACAATGCCACAAAAGGAAGGGACATCACTTGGGGTGTCACATCTACTTTCCTACCACTCAATTCTTTCAAGAGAAACTCTTTCTCAAGAAATGTTCTGTTCTTTGCGACCAACACTTTATCTTTGAATCTGAGATAGAAGGCATACCCAACTACCTCTTTTGGGTATCCTATGAAGACGCATTTCTCCGCTTTGGGTTCCAGCTTTTCAGGCTGAAGCTTTTGACATAAGCGTCACATTCCCAGACTTTAAGAAACGGCAACTTTGGCTTCTTTCCAAACCACATTTGATTTGGCGTTGTCTCAACGGATTTCGATGGTGCCCTATTTAAAGTGAATGCAGCTGTCTCTAATGCATAACCCCAAAAGATAGTGGCAAGTCGGCAAGAGACATCATAGAACGCACCATATCTAATAAGGTTCGATTATGATGTTCGGACACACCATTACGCTGTGGTGTTCCAGGCGTCGTCAATTGTGAAACAATTCCACACTGTCTTAAGTGACTGCAAAAATCATAACTCAGATATTCTCCTCCTCGATCAGATCTTAGGAATTCAATCTTCTTGTTACGATGATTCTCAACTTCACTCTAAATTCCTTGAACTTTTCAAACATTTCAGACTTGTGTTTCATTAAGTAAATATACCCATATCTACTCAAGTCATCATTGAAGGTGAGAAAATAACGATATCCACCATGCTCCTCAATGTTCGCTGGACCGCACACATCAGTATGTATGATTTGCAACAAATCACTCGCCCGTTCCATTGTTCCAGAGAACGACGGTTTAGTCATCTTGCCCATGAGGCATGGTTCACATGTGTCAAGTGATTCAAAATAAAGTGACTCCAAAAGTCCATCGGCATGGAGCTTCCTCATGCGTTTTACACCAATATGACCCAAACGACATTGCCACAAGAAAGTGGTACTATCATTATCAACTCTGCACCTTCTGGCATCAATGGTATGAACATGTGTATCATCACTATCGAGATTCAATAAGAATAAACCCCTCACATTGGGTGCATGACCATTAAAGATAGTACTCATATAAATAGAACAACCATTATTCTCATATTTAAATGAGTAACCATCTCGCAATAAACAAGATCTAGATATAATGTTCATGCTTAACGTAGGTACTAAATAACAATTATTCAGGTTCATCACTAATCACGATGGTAGTCGAAGAGCGAGCGTGCCGACGGTGATCACATCAACCTTGGAACCATTTCCCACGCGCATCGTCACTTCATCCTTAGCCAGCCTCCGTCTATTCTGTAGGTCCTGTTTTGAGTTGCAAATGTGAGTAACCGAACCGGTATCAAATACCCAGGCACTACAATGAGAGGTTGTAAGTTACACATCAATAACATGTATATCATATATACCTTGTTTGGTGTTGGTCGCCTTCTTGTCGGCCAGATACTTGGGCAGTTTTGCTTCAAGTGACCAGATCCCTTGCAATGAAAGCACTCAGTTTCTGGCTTGGGTCCAGCCTTAGGTTTCTTCACGGGAGGAGCAACTGCTTTGCCACCCTTCTTGGAGTTACCCTTCTTGCCCTTGCCATGCTTCTTGAAACTAGTGGTTTTATTGACCATCAAAACTTGATGTTCTTTGTGGATTCAGACTCAGCGACTTTCAGCATCGCAAACAGCTCGGCGACTGACTTGGTCTTCCCTTGCATGTTATAGTTCATCATGAAGCTCTTGTAGCTAGGTGGCAATGATTGAAGAACTCTGTCAGTGATCACCTTCGGCGGAAGGGGCATCCCTAACTCTGCCACATGGGTCGAATACCCAGACATTTTGAGTATATGTTCACTGATAGACTCGTTCTCCTCCATCTTGCAAGCATAGAACTTATCAGAGGTCTCGTACCTCTCGATCCGGGCATTCTTCTGAAAGATAAACTGCAACTCCTGGAACATCTCATATGCTCCATGACATTCAAAACGTCTTTGAAGTCCCGGTTCTAAGTCATACAACATTGCACATTGAACTATTGAGTAATCTCCAGAACGTGCCTCCCAAGCGTTCTTAACATCTTCGGATGATAGGGGAACGGGTGGGTCACCAAGCGGTGCATCAAGGACATAAGCCTTCTGGGAAGCCATGAGGATAATCCTTGGATTACGGGCCCAGTCAACAAAGTTACTTCCATCATCTTTCAACTTAGCTTTCTCTAGGAATGCATTAAAATTCAGGGGTGCTACTGCGTGAGCCATTGATCTACAACATAAATAAGCAAAGGTTACTAAGACTATTGTTCATGATAATGAGTTTACTTAATCAAATTACTAAAGCTCCCACTCAAGTTGACATCCCTCAGGTCATCTGAGTGATACATGATTCACATTCACCAACTGAAGTCCAATCATCACGTGAGTTAAGGTGGTTTCAATGGTGAACATCATCATGTTGATCATATCTACTATATGACTCATGTTTGACCTTTTGGTCTCTTGTGTTTCGAGGCCATGTTTGTACATGCTAGGCTCGTCAAGTTTAACCCGAGTGTTCCGCATGTGCAACAATGGCTTGCACCCGTTGTATGTGAACGTAGAGTCTATCACAACTGATCATCACGTGGTGTCTCGACACGACGAACTTTCGCAACGGTGCACAGTCGGGGAGAACACAATTCAACTTGATATTTAAGTGAGGGATCACCTTATAATGCTACCATCGTTCTAAGCAAAATAAGGTGCATAAAAAGATTAACATCGCATGCAAATCATAAGTGACATGATATGGCCATGAACTTGTGCTTTTGATCTCCATCTCCAAAGCACCGGCATGATCTCCATCATCACCGGCATAACACCATGATCTCCATCATCATGATCTCCATCATTGTGTTGCCATTGGGGTTGTCGCGCCCACCATGCTCATACTAGTATTGCTACCGCTTAGTGGTAAAGTAAAGCATTACATAGTGCTTAAAGATTGATATGCAGGTTATACAATATTCAAAGACAACCGTATGGCTCCTACCGGTTGTCGTACTCATCGACATGCAAGTCGTGATATTCTATACAAAAACATGATCATCTCATACATCACATATATCACATCATGCAATTGGCCATATCACATCACAACATACCCTACAAAAACAAGTTAGATGTCCTCTAATTGTTGTTGCATGTTTTACGTGGTTGCTATGGGTATCTAGCAAGAACGATTCTTACCTACGCAAAACCACAATAGTGATATGAAGATTGCTTTTCAACCTTCTTCAAGGATAGCCTCAATCAAATCTAGTTCAACTAAAGTGGTAGAGCAGACACCCTTCAACCATCTTTATGCGACGAAGTCACATGTCAGTCGATGGAACATAGTATCTCGTAAGCGTACGAGTAATGTCAGTCTGTGCCAGTTCGTCCCACAATACCACTGAACTAACAAAAGACTAAGGCAGGAAGCAATCTGAATATCAACACCCATGAACTCTTTGTGTTCTACTCAAGATCTCATCTACGCATAAAACTGGCTCTAATACCAGTGTTGGGGAACGTTGCATGGGAAACAAAAAAATTTCTACGCTTCACCAAGATCAATTTAGGAGATGAGTATCTATGAGAGGAGAGATTGGATCTACATACCCTTGTAGTTCACTAAGAGGAAGCGTAAAAGAATGCGATTGATCTAGTGGTACGTCTCCACGATCCAAATTGCAAGCTGCCCCACGAACTCCCAATCAAGTGCCGAACGGACGGCACCTCCATGTTTCGCACACGTGCAGCTCGATGAAGATCTCCGCCTTCTTGATCCACCAAGAGGGAGCAGAGAGGTTGATGGGTTTGCTAGCAGCACGACGGCATGGCGGCGGTGGTTGTGGAGCCAATCCGGTAGAGCTTCGCTAAGCGGTGCCGAACCAATCTACTAGAGGAGAGGCAATCGGGAAGGGAGGAAGGGCTATGCCGTGACTTAGGGTGCGGATGCCCTCCTCCCTCACACATATATATAGGGGAAGAGGAGGAGGCTGGCCGCCCTAGAGTTTCCCCTAGGGTTGGTGCGGCGGCCAAAGGAGGTGGGGCGGCGGCCAGGGTGGCTTGGCCACCAAGTTCGGTGGCTAACCCACCATTTTGGCCCAGCCCAAGCCTCTAGCCGCATAGGCCTTGAGGTGGGAGGTGTGGCCAGCCCACCAGGGGCTGGCTCACACCCTCTCACAGCCCATGTGGCCCTTTGGAGTAGATGAGCCCACCCGACGGACCCCCAGGAACACGTTTGGCACTGTGTCACACCACTTGCAGGTCACGGAACTTTTCTGGAACTCAAATACCAACTTCCATTATATCATTATGTACCTCCAGACCACTCCGTCACTCCTCGTGACATCCAGGATCACATCCAGGACTCTGAACAATCTTCGGTCACCAACACACATCACTCATCTAAACCGAAACGTCACCAAACATTAAGTGTACAGACCCTGCGGGTTCGAGAACCATGTAGACATGACCGAGACACCTCTACGGTCAATAACCAATAGAGGGACCTGGATGCACATATTTGTTCCTACATACTCTATGAAGATCTTTACCGGTCAAACCTCTATGTAAAGGATTCAGACAATCCCGTAAGTTGTTCCCTTTGTTCTTCGGTATGTTACTTGCCCAAGATTCGATCGTTGGTATCTTTATACATATTTCAATCTTGTTACCGGCAAGTCTGTTTACTCATTGCGTAATACAAGATCCCGTGACTAACACTTAGTCACATTGCTTGCAAGGCTTGTTATGGTGTTGAATTACCGAGTGGGCCCCTAGATACCTCTCCATCACACAGAGTAACAAATCCCAGTATTGATCCATGCCAACTCAACAAAGACCTTCAGAGATACCTGTAGAGCACCTTTATAGTCATCCAGTTACGTTGTGACATTTGATGCACACAATGCACTCCTCCGGTGTTAGTGAGTTGCATGATCTCATGGTTATAGGAACATATACTTGACATGCAGAAAATAGTAGCAATAAACTTACACGATCATATGCTACGTTTATAGTTTGGGTCTTGTCCATCACATCATTCTCCTAATGATGTGATCCCAATATCAAATGACATCTCATGTCCATGGCGAGAAACCTTAACCATCTTTGATCAACGGGCTAGCCTGCTAGAGCCATACTAGGGACACAGTGCTTGTCTATATGCCCAAACATGTATTTAGTTTCCAATCAACACAATTATTGTTGGGGAACGTTGCATGGGAAACCAAAAATTTCCTACGCACATGCAAGATCTATCCATGGTGATGAGCATGTATGAGAGGGAGAGTGGATATACATACCCTTTTAGATCGCTAAGTGGGAAGCGTTAGGAAATGCGGTTGATGTAGTCGAACGTCTTCACAATCCAAATCTCCGAGCATCCTGCGATCCCGTCACTTTCCATCTCACGATCCAATCACGATCCGTCCCGTGGTCTCATGACAATCCGTCCCGCGATCCAATCATGAATTGTCTCATGATCTTGATCATGGTCCTTTCGATCTAGCGCCGAACGGGCGGTACCTCCGCGTTCTGCACACGTACGGCTTGATGACCATCTCTGCCTTCTTGATCTAGCAATAGGGAGTGGAGAGGTAGAAGAGTTCTCCGACAGAGCGACGATGTTGCGGCAATGGTGTTGGAGCAATTCCAGCAGGGGTTCGCCTAAGCACCGCTGAAACCAATCTAGAGGAGAAACAAATCCTAGTCTTGATCCATGCCAACCCAACAGACACCCTCGGATATACCTATGGAGAACCTTTATAGTCAACCAGTTACGTTGCGACGTTTGATACACACAAGGTACTCCTCCGGTGTTAGTGAGTTGCATGATCTCATGGTGATAGGAACAAATACTTGACATGCCGAAAACTATAGCAATAAACTGACACGATCATATTCTACATTTATAGTATGGGTCTTGTCCATCACACCATTCTCCTAATTATGTGACCCCGATATCAAATTAAATCTCATGTCCATGGCTAGGAAACCTTAACCATCTTTGATCAACGAGCTAGTCCATCAGAGGCATACTAGGGACATGGTGTTGTCTATGTATCCAAAGATGTATCTGAGTTTCCGATCAATACAATTATAGCATGGATAATGAAAGATTATCATGAACAAGGAAATATGATAATAACTAATTTATTATTTCCTCTAGGGCATATTTCCAACAGTCTCCCACTTGCACTGGAGTCAATAATCTAGTTCACATCACCATGTGATTCACATTGTTATGAATCTAACACCCAATGAGTTCTAGGGCTCGATCATGGTTTGCATGTGAGAGGACTTTTTGTCAATGGGTCTACGACATTCAGATCCGTGTGTACTTTGCAAATCTCTATGTCATACTGTAGAGACTGCCACCACACTCCACTTGGAGCTATTCCAAATGGCTTCTCCACTATACGTATCCGAATTGCTACCAAGAGTCATCCGGATTGGTGTTAAATCTTGCATCAACATAACTCTTTACGACGAACTCTTTATTACCTCCATAATCGAGAAATATTTGCTTAGTCCTCTAGTTACTAAGGATAATCCTGACCGTTGTCCAGTGATCCACTCATGGATCACTTTTGTACCCCTTGACGGACTCATGGTAAGGAACACATAGGTGCGGTACACAACATGGTATACTATATAGAGCATATGTCTAAGGCATAGGGGACGATGTTTGTCCTTTCTCTTTCTTCTGCCATGGTTGAGCTTTGAGTCTCACTCAACTTCACACCTTACAAATCAGGCAAGAACTCTTTCTTTGACTGATCCATTTTGAACTCTTTCAAAATCTTTTCAAGGCATGTACTCATTGAAAGCCTCATCAGGCATCTTGATCTATCTTTGTAGATCTCGATGCCCAACAATTAAGTAGCTTTATCCAGGTCTTCCTTTGAAAAACTCTTTTCAAACAACCCTTTATGCTTTCCAGAAATTCTACATCATTTCCGATCAACAATATGTCATCCACATACGCTTATCAGAAACTCTATAGTTCTCCCACTCACTTTATTGTAAATACAAGTTTCTCATAAACTTTGTATAGACTCAAAAACTTTGATCACCTCATCGAAGTGTATATTCCAACTCCGAGATGCTTGATCCAGTCGATAGAAGGATCACTTGAGCTTGCACACCTTTTAGAATCCTTAGGAGTGACAAAACCTTCTGGTTGTATCTCACACAACCTTTCCTCAAGGAACGACATGATGTTTTGACATCCATCTGCCAGATTTCACAATTGAAAAACGCAGCAACTGCTAACATAATACCAATAGACTTTAGCATCGCTACGGGTGAGAAAGTCTCATCGTAGTCAAATCCTTGAACTTGGAGGAAACTTTCGAAAGATTTAACCCTACAGGGATGCTCCAACTAGTCCATAAATAATAACCACACTCCGTGGGGATTCCTCGACCACGGATCTCGTGGTCTTCATCGGTAATTCCAAAGGAATTCCAACACCTCGAGAAAACCCAAAGAAAGTCAGAGTCCTCACGCAAGACATTTGATAAAGGTAAAACAAATCCAGCAAGACCACCCGACGTGTCGACGAACTCGATAAGAGCCGCGTATCTCAGTCTCAGGACACGACGGATGAGCTACGCATATGGAGGCCTGATAGAAATCTCCCAAGTTGCTCTAGGTTGGCCCCGCACAGTGCTCTAGTTTGGACGAACACTCATGAGGAGCACTGGCCCAGGGGTTGATTAAATTATCCACGGGGTTGCAAAGTCCTTTGCAAGTTCATTAAGTTATTAGCAAATGTAGTACCAATGTTGGGTCTTTCCAGACAAGTTTTTAATCCCAACCGAATAAACAAGGGGGTCCCCATAACAACCCCAAGCGTGTTAGGAGCGCAAAGTATGGAAAGCATAACACCGGTAAGAAGGAACTAATGACGGTAACAGCGGAACAAATCACTTAGCAAAAGGCCAAGCCTTCCACCAATACCAGATATATATGTGCATTAAGTTAAATAATAGAATTTATTGTGATATCCAATCCATGTTATCACATGGAACAACCTGCACCTACAACTAAGAACACTATCAGAGGGGCTGAGCAGCGATAACTTAGCCAATCAAAGGTTTGCTAGTTAGAGGCTGTCATGGAAACATGGGGGCTGATATGATGTGGTAGGTAGCACAATTTTAATGATGAGAACTAGAACTAGCAAGCAAAGATAGTATTGGGATCCGGGTACGATCATCTTGCCTATTGATTCTTCACCGAAACAAGTAGCGTGATCCTCGTAGTGGTACTCTCCAGGGTCCTCGAACTCAGTATCGACACTCGCGTCTACCCAAGAGAGACAGCAAATAAATAACCAACCAAGGTGCAATGCACAACCAAGATGATGCATGCATCACTTAATGAAGAATTTAACATGGCAACCCAATTCTAGTCAAGTTTCACATGCAAAGTTTGTATATTAGTGAACCTGGACAGAACCTCATGTTAAGTTATTTAATCAAGCAGGAACATGGAAAATATGTATGCATCATGCAAAATCGATGGAAATGCATATAAAGATCACGAGAAACGAAGCTACGGTTCTCGAGATACGCTCACGACAAGGTACGGAGGCAAAGCACAAGATCACCAAATACCTGGGCTAATTCTTGGCATTCCGAGGTAGCCACTAGATAGGTGATGAAAAATCAATAACAACAGACTCAAGAATCAATCTATTCCATGGAGTATAGCTCCCACAGATCACAAAACTAAACCACACCAAATCTGTCAATAACAGCAACATAGCAACTTGAGAAGCTCACAACTTGAGCTACAGGAAACCTACATCCACATACAAGATATGGACAGGTTCTACTCAACACCCACATCAACTTACCCAACTAGGAAATCAGCAAAAGAGGCACACATCAATATGCATGGATCAAGCAAGTTGACATGAGGAATCAGGTTTTTAGGGACTTAGTGAAAATTCCAGTTTTCTGGAAACTGGGTTAATAAAGTAGCAAGTTGACAGCACTGGTTAAATATGCTAGAGAGCTCCTATTGTCATGAAAATTAATAGGATGGTAGATGGCAATATCTACTACAAATACCTAACACTGAGCATGAGCAAATTCAAGCCACATCACTAGTTACAACCCACTTTACATGGCAAAATAATAACAGCAGAATCTCCAGACTTGCTTATTTTTAAGCAGGTTGGCACAAACAGAAAGTAGGCAACTTAACAGCATGGTTCCCACTTATCTAGGGACTTATCATAAATAACAAAAATACTGGGATATTCCCAGCAACTTTAACTAACAAACTCATGTTGGCAAGAACTTAAAGGCATGCATAGATAAATTCGTATTAAAAAGACAAAAGGGCATCACAACATAAAAATGCAGTTTTGTCAAGTTGCCCCAAAGTCAAATCTGACTTCACAGGTGCATACATGGCTTGATTATGACCCAAAATCATTACTCATACCCATATGCTTGCATGGAACAAAAGGGAGCAAAGCTAGGTCGAAATTTGACCTCCCTAGGGCATGGGTGCCTTATGTCACTTATGAAACTTAATGAAAATCCCCCAAACTCACATGTGCTCCATAGATACATGTTGTAAGTGGTTATTGAGCATATTAGGGACATGATAACATGGCATAGCATCAATCGCAAGGGAAAACTGGCTAGAAGATGAACTAGCTCATTATGCACATAAGAGAAGCCTACACATGCATCTCTACCCTTAAGCACACACACATCCACATCCCTTATGCACACACCACCTACACCTATGCAAACATCACTAGCATATGTGTATGTCCAAAGCACATACACACCCCACAACACAAACCACACATGTGTACACACCACATAAGTGCATGCTTAGCATGCTCACACACTACACTACACCACACGCACACTCACACAAGTGTGTGTATGCATAGCATACACACACACACTACACCAAGCCACACACCACACAACACACAAGCACACACACACAAGTATGTGTATGTGTCACACACATACACACACACTAAACCTACACCTATGTGTATGCAAAACACACACACACACATACATCCATGGCCTACACACACAACCACATGCACATCTACATAACACACATGCATACACACACACATAGCTCATGCTTGCACATACATGTCCATCACATACATACCCATACATGTACACATCCTGGCCCAACATCCATATACACACATGCATACATTTGCAATTAAAAGAAAACAAAAGAGAGAAAGAAAGAAAAAAACAAAAAAAAGGAAACAACAAAAAGGGGGGAAGGGGATCGAACCCCTGACCTATTGGTCACACCCCCAGCCGGTTGCCACTCGGCTACGCGTACGATTCTTAATAGAAGGGGGTCTACATCTCTCTAATACACGCGCGCGCGGCGCTAACTGGCGTACCTGAATCTGAATCGACACCGGCAACAGAGCTAAGGCGCGGCAACTCCGGCAACTACACGGCGGCAAATGGCATCTCCGGCGACACGGACGGATGGAATCTAACAGGGGAACTATGAGGAATCCATCCCTCGCCTCATCTTGCGAAGAGGGGGATCGGAGGCGAGCTCAAGCTCGAGCCTTCCGGCTGGTGGCAACGACACTACGGCGACGTGCTCCTACGGACTACGGCGAGGAGACGGGACGGCGGGGATGGGCTGCTCATCGAGGGCTTCTCGGAGACGCGGGGGCACGAGCGACGTGACGAAGGGGACGGAGCGGCTCGGGGACGCGGCGGTGACGGAGGGGAAGAAGACCAGCTCCGCTCCGGCGACGAGGAGGAAGAAGAGGGCCTCCTGGGCTCTCCTAGCACCGGGAACGAGACGCGGACGACACCGGTACGCGGCGGCCATCTTGACGGCGGCGGCGCTCCACCGAAGGGACGCCGGCGACGAGCCCGTCGACCCCTGCACCACTCTGAACTCACCTCACTCTCTGAAGCCAAAGAGAAGAAGAAGAACCAGAGGAAGAAGGAGGAGGAGGGAGAAGGGGAAAACGGCGGCGGCGGAGGGAGAAGAGAGGAGGGATGGAACCCTAGGGAGGCACGCTTAAAAGGGGGACCGGCCTCGATGTCTGGGCTAACGGAGACGGCGATGGAGCTCACCTGCTCCTGCTCTGCTCGCAGACACACACAACACTGACGGAGGGGGAACGAGGCAGGTTGCCGTCCTGTTCCCCTGGGCTGGGCCTTGGCCCATCCGCTCCTCTCTCTCTCTCTCATAAAATAGGGAAAAGCTTTTCTTTTTAATAAAACCAGCCAGACTAATTTAAATCCCCAGGGAAATTTGAAAAGGTTGTGAACAAAACAAAAAAATATTTTTATGGAGGATTTAATATGCACTATTTAAATAAAATGCCAGGTTGGTTTATATGACAAGTAATTTTTAATATTAATAAAGAGGCAGCTGCTGTTTAAATAGAAAACAAAACCCAAACACCTCCAAATGACGAAAACACCACCTACACAAATCATAAGATTACTAGGGCCACCTTTTGAACATTTTAAAACATTTAAAAGAGACAATTAAATCTGCTCATAATTAATAGGAAGAGAGGGGGAAAGAAAGGAGGTGATGTTTTTGAAAGATAGAACAGAGGGGGAGGAAGAGGGTGCACACATGGATCCAACACCTCAAGCACCTCTCACTCATCACACACAAAGCACACCCACAATAATCACAACACATGAAGACCTAGAAGCAAGCATGCAATATGGATGGTATGATGGATGACATGATGCATGGATGCAACAACACATGATGACAGGGTGCAACACATACATTAATCTCATGACACAAGGTTCATACATGGGGTACATGTGAAATAAGGTAGGGACACCACTCGGGATGTCACAACCGACACCTCCCTGAGCCTGCTTTTGAACGGCAATGCCTCCCTGTGAGCACCACCCCTGCTCCTCTCCCTCTCTGCACTCCCCATGGCCCCTAGCTGCTGCTGCTACTCGTGTGCTCCGCCGTCCGCCATTGATGTTGATGCCATGCCCCCGAGCCGCTTCGACCCCGCCCGATCGCCCTATCGTTCTCGTGACGAGTTGCAACCCTCGCGTGGCTAGCTTCAGCGCTCACAAACTCCCCGCAGCCGTAGTTCCGACTGGGTCCGAACGCAGCCGCCGCCCGACGTCGTCGCCGACGTCAACTCCGGCCACGACAGCCGATGCCACCACCACCGTTGGATGCGGCGCTCACCGCCCGTTCGAATGGGACCAACTGCGGCCCTTCTCGTGCCCTATGGACGAAACCCGAGCCGCTCCATCGTTTCGGGAACTTGCCGAAGCTCCTCCGGTGGCCGGACGGCGTTGCCGCCCACGTGGCCGTCCTAGGGCCACTGCCAGGGTCACTGACCCGTGGCCCCATGGTCCTGGTTGACCTGTTGACCAGGTCAACCATGCTGACTGGGCACCGGTGTGCCACTGACATGTGGGGCCCTACCCCTAGTGTCTATGACATTGGGCCCCACCCTGTCAGGTGCTTAATTAGCAACTAATTAAGTTAAATTAATTAATTTACACTAATCTGTCACTGACATGTAGGCCCCACTTGTTATTTAATATGTTTAGTTAATTTAAAACATCATAATAACCCTTAGTCTATGACAGGTGGGCCCCACCTGTTGGTTTGACCTGTCTGTTGACACTGTTGACTCCTCATGTAGTGCTGATGTTAGCATGATGTCATAAAGGAATTTTCGAATAAATAACAATCTGTTAATTCCAAAAAATTAATAAAACTTTAGAAAATCATATCATTTAAACCGTAGCTCATATGAAACTAATTTATACATGAAAGTTGATCAGAAAAATCCCACGAATCCAAATACACCATCCGTTTCGACTGACCGTTAAATCCAAAGACCCGGGATATCTTCAGATATTCTCCCGCTACGTCTACAATGTGTGGTATTGCGTTAGTGCATACCTAGCCATGCATATTGCCATGTCATGCATCGTGTTGCATCTGTGCTTTATATTTATTGTTTCTTCCCCCTTCCTGTTACCGGTAGACCCCGAGACTGACGCTGCTGCCGAGTACGACTACGCCCCTGACAATCAGGCCTTTGCCGCAGAGCAGCAAGGCAAGCACACCCCCCTTAAGCATCTCGATATCACCCACCTCTCTCCCTCTTATTCTTGCATTAGGATTTTTCTACTTTATTAGTTAGTTCCTATTCTGATGCATAGCCTATTTTTGATGAACTATTACTATTCCTGTAATCATACCAACTACTTAGTATAGGATGGATAGTGAATCACCAGTGACCCCTTAGTCCTAGTTGCCCCTGCTTCTTCGTCGACAACCCGACGGCTCGACGAGTCGATGACTCGAAGACTCGGTCAACTGACTGACAAGCCAGGCCACTCACATCACCGCACTCCCCTAAATTGTATGACTCTGTAGTGCTACCATTGAGTACCGAGGGTGACACCTCGCGAAGTACTCATGATGTTAGCCCTATAGTGTAGCTAGTCGGTCGTGGTTGTCGAGGGTGATTCCTCTAAAGTCCACCTTGACGGTTACATGGAGCGGGGACCATTAAGGGTGATTCCTCAATTCCCGTCTTGATGTTATAACCACACAGTTACTATTGACTTGGCACTGTACTAACATGAAGGGACAGGCGGTACCACTCTGTTGAGGAGGACCTGAGTTCCCAACAGTTCTGAGATGGGTCGGCCCCAAGGGTACCCGTGTGAGAAAGATTTGGTGGGATGCGCCGTAAGGCATCCAAGACTTGGTGGGGTGCGCCGTTAAGGCACCCGAGTGTTATTGGTGGGGCGACGGCCTGCAATATGGTTCGAGCTTGGCCCGCACTAATAAAATGCTAATGGGTTGGGTATTTGATCCGAGTTGGTCGTTGACCTTTTTACACACTAAACCTTCACGTGGGAGAAGTTATGGGTGCTCAGCGTCATTGTATCAGCCGACGCTCTTCGGACGTCAGCAATGGAGCGGCACGCGCCGGATTGGGCTAGAAGGTACAACTCCCGGACTGAGTGTACTAGGTCTGCTTCCGGCTGCGTACGCATCATGAAGGAGTGCAAGGGCAAGTGGGCCCATGAACCTGCGCGCTTAGGAGTAGACCGGCGGGCTGGCCTCTTTGTTGAGACTAGGTGGGGCGATGACGTTTTGGATCCCGAGGTCGGGTATTACACCAAAAAGTGAGTCCGGCCAGAGGTGATCAAGCATGTTGGAAATGCGGTGCACCCCTGCAGGGAAGAACTTATCTATTCGAATAGCCGTGTCCACGGTAACCGGACGACCTGGAGTTGTACCATGACCTTATACAATTATAAATGTGATTTGTATTAAATTGAATTGTGGCTCCAAGATTGCTTCCTCACAGGGAGTCGAGGAAGAATCTCTGGGCGTGGTTACTCAATAAAATTGCTACAATAATATGACTATATGTGAGTTACTAGTCTACTCTCTTCTCATGCTGCAAGATGTTGAAGATGCTAGTATTCGATAGGACTAGGCCTTCCCCCGAATTCTAGCTTTATGCAGTCAGTCCAGATATAAACCCACCCCTTGTTAATGATGCATACTTAGCATAGTTCCGATGTTAGTCTGGCGAGTAATTTGGATGAGTACTCACCGCTACATTGCTTTCACTTTCCACCTCGATACGATTCTGCATTTGGACAATGGAGCCTAGGAGGTGGAGTACACCGGAGACGACTATTACACCACCGCAGGAGCCTACTACTACCTTGAGGCGGCCCCGACCAGCAGTAGGGTAGGAGGTTCCCAGGCAGGAGGCCTCGCCTCTTTCGATCCGATGTTATGTTTGTGCTAGCCTTCTTAAGGCAAAACTTGTTTAAGTTATGTCCGTACTCAGATATTATTTGCTTCCGCTGACTCGTGCTTGTTGAGCTTTGTATTCGAGCCCTCGAGGCCCCTGGCTTGTAATATGAAGTTGTATGACTTTAATTTGTGTCTAGAGTTGTGTTGTGATATTGATCAGTGAGTCCCTAATCTTGGCCGTACGCATTGCATGTATGTTTAGCGTACGGACGAAATTGGGGGTGTCACAACAATACACATGTCATAGTCTAATAGCAACGGAGGCAGTGGTGGTCGCGTAAGGTTTACTATATAGCGCTTCGCTTTTACCAAATTTATTTTATCCTTTGGACTTGGCTGCCATGGTGCAAGCTGGCATTTCACATCAGCAACCATGACCTTATTGGTTTCCTAATCACTCAGTTCGTATGGTAACTTGGCAGGAGCCTTCTTGACCCTTGTATCTGCTCTGGATTTGTTCCCAGTTGTACTACTAGCCGTCGGAGCAGTGACTCTCTTCCGCCTGTGCTGAGGTGGCGGAGGAGCCGGAATCTGCTGAGGGGCATGCTTCGGCGGAGTTTGCTGACGCGGCGGAGACAACTGAGGCTGCAGAGATAGAGCTGGATTGCTACTATGGGGAGTCTGCTGAGGGTCTTCTCCAGCGGAGTGTGCTGAGGCGGCGGAGACAACTGAGGTGGCGCAGATAGAGTTGGATTGCTACTGTGAGGAGGCTGCTGAGGGGCCTTCTCCGGCGGAGTCTGCTGATGCGGCGTCCAATGTGGAAGCATGATGTGTTCCTTTTCCATAGAATGGTAGACCTCATGGCATCTCCCAATTTAGTCTCCCCTTCACCTGTAGGAAATTCAAGATCCAGCTGCTCAAATACGCTGATAACTTCATCCACACCGACAACAGCATAGTCATCTGGAATCGGCCTGCAATGGTGAGTTGCATCAGGAACAAGAGGTAAGGCAAAGCCGATCGCTCCCACAAGTCCATGACCACGCTATTGAATAATCTGAACATAAACCCACAATTCATCAGATCCCAACAAACACGCCACACAATAGGATTAGATCAGATAGATCAAAGCAAAGATGCGATGATCATTGTATTGAAGATCAAGAGATAGAGAGACTGCCATCTAGGTGTTAGCTATGGACCCGTAGGTCTATGGTGCACTAATTACCCATCATCATGAGGGAATGAAGGTTGATGCAGATGCCCTTCCTGATTGACCCCCCCCCCTCCGACAGGGTGCCGAAACGGAGCTCCATATGGCCTCGTGGCGGAACAGAGACTTGCGGCAGCGGAAAAAGGGTTTCAGGACCACTCTCAGGGTTTTTGCAATATTAAAGAATTTATAGGCCAGCAAGGGATGTTGGGAGAGCCACGAAGGGGCCACCACATATCAGGGTGCACCCTGATGTGTGGTGGGCCCCTCGTGTGCCTCCGGACCTCCTTCCGAAGCTTCCAGGTCTTCTTTTGGTCCAGAAAAAATTATCAAAAAGTTTCGTGGCAATTGGACTTCGTTTGGTACTGTAAACCCAAAATGTAAAAAACACGCAGAAAACAACAACTCGCACTGGGCACCGGGTCAATAGGTTAGTGCTCAAAAATGTTATAAATTGGTAAATAAAGACCCAAAAATTATCCTAGAATGATACTATATAAGGATGGTACAATAAGAAATTATAGATATGTTGGAGACGTATCAGTCCTCGTGAGCGGCGTTTGCTTCATATAAGAGTACTTTTAGGCATGTCCTTTGATATAAAAGGGATTGATGTATCTTTCTGCACCGTTGCAACTATTGTTACTTGTCACTTGTTACGAATTATCTTGCTACAGTATCATCTATCACTGTTACTCACAACTTGCACAGAATACCTTGCTGAAAACTACTAATCATTTCCTTCTGCTCCTTGTGGGTTCGACAATCTTACTTATCGAAAGGACTATGATTGACCCCCTGTACTTGTGGGTCATCACACTACGGCTTGTAAGCCCTAGTACTGCTCTCCTGAGCGGTAGTACCGCTTATGCGGTACTGTCACAAATCTCTTGTCCTGGCCTGCCTCTGTGTGCTCCTGAGTTGCAACCCCAATGGTAGTATTGCTGGTGTGGAACTACTGCCTCATGGTTATGTGCCATTGCACTGCTCTACGAGCACTGCCACCCGAGGGACAGTGCCTCTTTTGTGAGGGCTGAGAGGAGGATAATGGTTGGATTCTTCCCCACTATAAACAGGGGATCTTCTTCCTCAAGAAGACCCATCTCTTTGTCACAACCTGTGCTTTGTATCACATCACTATGATTAATAAAGCTTAAAGTTTCAGAACAATTAAAACTTTTTGTGTGCATGTGATGTGTGAGTTTATTGCTATTTGCTAGTTGCTTGGTTGTGCTCTAATTCACAAAAAATCCCCTATTCTCTTAACTCATCACCTTGATGCAAACCTTTGCCTAATGATCATGCCATGTGTATAGAGCATGAAAATATTTTTATAAAATATTATATTGGCCAGAAAGCATTTAATTGGTTTAGGTTTTGAAAACCCCCTGAATTGAGTTTGTACTACAAGTCATCAAATTAGGGTAGACGTTTTGTCCCAAAGTTTATTCGAAACCTATTGTCTATAAGACTTCCCAAAACCACAAATATATTATTTTTAAATTTTATTTAAATGCATTTTTCTAAGGCCAGAAATGGTCTTTTATAGGGAAAAATTATTTTTATATTTCAAAAATATTTTAGAAAATTTAGGGAAATTCGGTGGACATATATTTTCCATATATATGGGTTTAAACACATGGTCAAGTTTGAAATATTGGACAAACCCTACCAAAACCCTTTCTATATGTTTCAAATATTTGAAATATTTCTATAATAAATATTGTGAAATAAATCCTAGAAAATTCTAGCAAGTCACATATGACTAATGGGATAATGTTGCCAAGTTTTATCCCAATCAAAATAGTTTTGGTTCACAAAAGTGCCCCAAAACCCTCTCTACGTAGATCCAAATTTGAGCAACTTTACATTGTCAAGTATCTCCAAATTCTCTCAAAATTTGTGGGCATGATGTCCCCTAATGATGACACTAAATCAAGTAGTGCATCGAGGAGAATGGATTAGCCTAGATAGATCTAAGGAATTTAGTTTTTGCTCATTTCTAGGGTTTGCAAATGTTACATTAGCTACTTTCTCCAATTTAGCCGAAATTCTGTGGACAATGCTAATTTGTGATGCTACTCATTCATGTTACGTACCAAGCTAGGTTGAGTAACCTAGCTGGCCCAAAACCACAACAAACACCTTCTGTGAATTATTGCAAGTCAATGATTAAGGCCCCAAGACTCCTCTCCTTGAGCTGCAATTTTTACCATATCACCTGCAAATCCCCTCGCACCTCAAGTAAATTTCCTAGGAGCCAAATCCATGATTGAGGGGGTGAAAATCTCTCTTTCTCTCTTCGGACAACGCTTTTGTTCACTCTCTCACAACTCTCTCTCTCTCTCTCACTCCTAGCAGTTTCCAAAGCATCCAAAGCCTCCCTCCCACCTTGTTTATTCCTTCTATAGCGCCTGGACATTAGTGGACGTGCCAGAGCCTGCAAAAGTCTTGCCATGCTAGCCAAAAGGCCTCTCTACAGCGCGCAACCATCCTCCAGACGTTTGACCTGGCGCTCCGAGCCACCTCGGCCTCCCCCTCACGCCAGTCGAGGTGCCTCGGTGTCTGCGGCATGCCACTATGTCGGGGGACACCTCTCTCCCTCTCTCGCACCTCGTCGCGCGTGCTCGATGCTTCCCAACTCGGCCAATCCGCGACCTCACACCCGCACACGAGGCCTCCTCTCTCCCCCCTTTCCATCTCATGGATGTAAACCAGCCCCACGAGCGCACCAGACACTCTCCATCGGTCGCTCGTGGTATTTGGCAATGGCAACAAGCTCGCCGGCTCTAGGTCCATGATGCACCATTTCACCCTTATAAATAGGTCGCCCCAGGCCCTTCTCACTTGTTCCCTGTCTCTTTCTCTCGCACCCAATCAAGCCCTGTGCACCCAGAGCAAGCTCGTGAGTGCCTTGTGCTCAGATCAAGCCGGACCTCCGCCGCAGTGGGTCTCCGGTGAACTCGAGGTACATGCTTCCTTTTGCTCCTCTTTCCCTTCTTTGGACCTCCCTTGCCTCCCTGACATGGATCCCTGCCTCTCCCGTGTAGGTTACGACTAGAAACGGCCTCGGCTACCTCTCTCGAAGCTCCTTCTCTGTGGGACCTCGTCACCGGCGAACCAGACAGCCCCCGTATCCATCTCCACCTCCACCCGAACAATGACTCGACCTTGAGCCCATTCCTGCCCTTTGCTGCCGTTGTCGTGCCCTTTGTCGCTCTCCAATGAGCTCGTTGTCCTCCCTGCCATGGCGTTTTCCATCCACCTTGCCCTCTTCCTCGCGTCTCTTTCGCTGGCGCCTGGCCCCCACATGTTAGGTTTGAACCTGGCGGACGCACGTGCCCCAACTCGCCTAGGCTGGCTCAGCTACAGGCCAACCCAGCAATAGGAAGATTTGCCCTGGTGAGTATGCTAGCCCTTTTCTTTTTCTTCTCCTGCTAATATTGCAAAAATTCCACGACCCAAAACAATTATCCAAATACAATGATTCCAATTCCTAATTTCTTGCAATATTACAACCTATTTAATAGTGTAGTTTTCTTGCTTGATAAATAAACTTTTATATACTATTCAGAATTAAATCCCTTGTTGGGTATTTTAATTTTGTGTTAAAAAATCAGTGCCTCTGTTTTTGTCACTCCAACTCCAAAACCAACACTAGCAGTATTTTTAGTTTCAAATGTAGTATTTAACAAAAATAGGTTGGTATTTTCAGGAGTGATATATTTCTCTATTTTTGCTGTGGTCTTATTTGCGCCCGTTATTTTGCAATGGTAGATGATGTTGTTGACGAAGAGGTTGCACTAGAAGCATTTGAAGACCATGAAGACTTTGTTGATCGAGGCAATCGGCCCTTTGACCATGCTAATAAAACTATTTTTATGCGTGGCATTATAGTACTTTGATTGTTGTATGAAAGAGCGTGTTGGTGTTGTGGTGACAACCTTGCTAGGTTGGTCTCCGATGCATTTCTCGTCGATACTTGCATTGTGCATGATCCTACCTTTCGATGAGGGTTAGCCGGGTGGCGAAGTAGGTATGTGCAAGTACTTGAAATGCATATGGGATGGGAATATGCATGCGATGGAAAACAAGTGTTTTACGAAATACTTTAAGAAAAACCCATCGGGCGCCACTAATACCCGAGGAAGACAATGATCTAGGTAACCACTTGCTAAAGAAGTGGTGTACTGACGCAAGGTAGTGGGTTGTTTTCAAAAATGATTAGTTTAAGTTGCGACCAGTACTCCAACCTTACATGTACGACCACGATACCCCTTATGGGATGGGGCTTTGTTGATTACTTTAGTTGATTCTAGCAGAGAGCCCGCATTACTAGTGGCAAGAGAGCCGAGTCACTCTCAAGATACGGGGTCGTCCCTGGAAGGACGACTATGACTGTTTTCACAGACCCCGGACACACTATTGTGTCCCCTCTTAGATGGTACAATCTTGAGCGAGTCCCGTATGATGTACATCATGAGGGTTGTGTACCAATGAGTGGACTCTTTTTTTATTGTTCGCAAGGGAAAGACATTGTTCGAGTGCTTACCTTGGGCATGTAGCATATCGCGAGTCATGGCTTGACATGGAAGTTCCCCAAGTCTTTTTGGTAAAGTGTGCAACATGTGCAGAGTGTAATTCAAATAGCCATGGTCAAGGACAGTAGGATGACCGCTCTTGGGCTACGTCCATTGTTTCACAACTTGGTGTTTTTGTGTGTGTGACAAATAGGTACTTGAGCTAAGTTGGATGACTTGATGAGATAATGAAACTGTAGTTGTGATACTATGTTTATATTGATATCTGTAATCAGCTCATGTGAATATCCACAACCTATTAATGCATAACTTTATGCAAAATTAGCCTTCTGCAAAATACCTTCTTAGGATTAAACCATGCATGATCATCTTTTTCCAAACACGGGTTACTTGCGAGTACATTCAAAGTACTCATTGGCTTGCCACTGTTTATTTAATTGGTCAGGCATGGAAGAGTAGGAATATGGTGACGAGTACCATGGTGACGAACATGCGAATTAGGCCGCTTCCTAGTCAGAATTCTTGTAGGGTTAAGGCAGATGGCATGGGTTCACGCTATCTTTGGACATTTCCACTATGAGTTTATGTTTGATGTTTGGCCTTCATGGCTCTATCTATTTAAGACTTGACCATAATGGTCATAATTTGTGTAAGAAGGTATGTAATGGATGTAAGATTCTTATTATTCAGCTTCTGTGTGTTTAGTGAGCATTGACATTTGGGATCACTATACACGTGCATTCACTGACTTCTTCTTATGAGTTGTGGTCCCCACCGAAATGGTATCACAGCCATCCTGACTATAGGAAGCCTTAGTTAGCATTGACATTAGTGAGCACAAAACTGTTTTCAAAAGTATACCGAGCACGTATACTTAGAAGTTTATGCACTTTGTATCTCTTCTAGTCTCATTCCAAACTTTACTGGCACCCTCCCCTAAAACCTTGTAGGTGACCGTCGTACCAGAGGACCTCCTAGCATCTGTGTTTCCCCTACTCCTTGAGGATAGCCTTGAGAAGTGCCAGTTTTGTCGATTGCCCATTTTCGTCTACCAAGAGCACTAGGTCGATGCCACCATGAAGGAGTACTATTTTGATGTGGCCGTCAAGGTGAAAGAGTCCCCTATGAGTTTGTTCTTTGAAGTACCATAGATGGAGACCCTGGTAATTCAATCGAGACGGCAATATGGAAGGCACTCATCCACCTTTGAGACATTATCCTAGAGGTAGCTGCTGAGCCAGCTACTCTCCAGCTACCTTTCAGGAAGGATGATGTTAGGTAGAGTTGGACTCTAGTTCCATCCAAGGAGGATGGGACAGCACTCAGGTTCCAGACCTACTTTAGCCTCTCCATCGATAGTTTTGCTCACTGCGTGATTAAGGAGTCTGTGAAGCACCACAAGGAACTTCACTACACCCGAGAGCTACTTCTCGTAGCCAAGAAGAAGCTATAAAGGATCAAGAAGGATGGAGCCCCAAGTTGGAGACCAACTATCGCTTACAAAGGAGGAGCACTCCTAGCTAGGGATGCGCTCGCTTAGGGCACATCTCGTCGTCGTCCCATGAGTGCGAAGGAGTACCGTGAGATCTTCTTCGGATTGCCGGCAAAGCGTCGCCATGATGGACCTCCTCGTCTTCCAACCCCTTTTACTATAGATGACAACCGTACAAAGGATGACAAAGGGGAAGACCCAGAGGAGCGTGAGTACGAGACTGAGCACTCCACCACATGAGTCCGAGAACCCCAAGGGTAGGACAGGTCATGTATCCCCCATCCGAAGTCGAGTCCATGTAATGGTTCATATGAAACCATGTGTTCTTGTTGTTTGTTTATCAGTGCTAGTCATGCTTTTGCCTTAGGCAACATGTAAGAGGCTACATCACCTATCTTATCTAAATATTATGTGTTTGGTATTTCAATCTATGTTCACACTTGCCTGTACCAACACGCTTAGGCACATCCCCTCCGTCATTGCTTTTCCATCTCGACTACCCCAGTCATTTGACTCCGGCTGGTCCAAACAGGATGGTTACTGCAACCTGCACTAGCACTTTATCCAACCTTAATGCCGGAAACTCTGACGTGGCTTGAGACTACATCGGTATTTCCCCAAAGAGGAAGGGATGATGCAGCACAACGACAATAAGTATTTCCTGCAGTTATGAAACCAAGGTATCAATCCGTAGAGGAAGATCACGCACCCACACATAAACAACACCTGAACACAAATAACAAATTCTTGCAACCCGACGTGAAAGAGAGGTTGTCAAGCTCTCTACGATAATAAGATAGATTATGTAGTGATAGTTTTGACAAATAGATCTCGCAAGAACACAAAATAAAATAACTAAACAAAAAGTGCAGCAAGGTATTTTGTTAATAGATTTGAAAAAAAGGAAAATAGTAGATCGGAATGCAATATGTTGAAAAGTAGACCCGGGGGCCGTAGGTTTCACTAGTGGCTTCTCTCGTGAATATAGCACACGGTGGGTGAACAAATTACAGTTGGGCAATTGATAGAAGATCAAATAATCATGACGATATACAGGCAATGATCATTATATAGGCATCACGTCTAACATAAGTAGACGGAAACGATTCTGCATCTACTTCTATTACTCCACACATCGACTACTATGCAGCAGGCATCTAGTGTATTAAGTTCATGGGAAGACGGAGTAATGCAATAAGAAGAGAGACATGATTTAGACAAGATCTATTCATGTAGGAATATACCCCCATCTTGTTATCCTTAATGGCAATGATACATGCGTGCCTTGCTGCCCCTTTTGTCACTGGGAAAGAACACCACAAGATTGAACCCAGCACAAAGCATCTCTTCCCATGGAAAGAAAAATTGATCTAGTTGGCCTAACTAAACCAAAGATTCAAAGAAGAAATACGAGGCTATAAGTAATCATGCAAATAAGAGATTAAAGAAGACTCAAATCATATTCATGGATAGAAACTGATCATGAACTCATAATTCATTGGATCCCAACAAACACACCGCAAATGTCATTACATCAGATAGATGTACAAGAAACCATTGTATTGACAATCATAGAGAGAGAGAGAGAGAAAGACATCTAGCTACTGCCTACGGACCTGTAGGTCTATGGTGTTCTACTCACGCATCATCAGAGAGGGACCTATGATGAAGATGAAACCCTCCGTGATGGTGTTAGATTGGATCTTGAGGTTCTGGAACTTGCGGCGGATGGAATTGTGTTTTACCGACTCCTCTAGGGTTTTCCAAATATTTGGGAATTTATAGGGCGAATAGTCGGTTGAGGGGGTTCCTGAGGTGGGCACCCTCCACCTGGACACGCCAGGGGCCTCTGCATGCCCTCTTGGAGGGTGGCCACCCTGGGCCCCCTCTCCTATTGTTCTTTGGCCCATCCTGGCTCTTCTGGTCCATAAAAACTCTCCAAAAGTTCTTCTAGCATTTGGGCTTCATTTGGTACTGGTTTTCTGTGAAGTAAAAAACAAGCAAAAACAACAACTGACACTTTGGCACTATGTCAATAGGTTAGTCCCAAAAAATGATATAAAGTTGCTATAAATGATTGTACAACTTTAAAGATTGATAATATAATAGCGTGGAACAAGCAAAATTTATAGATACATTGGAGACATATCAAACTCCAGCCAACAGTAGGGAACTCGTGGTTCCGCTCAGGCTGGGGAGCACTAGGAGCAGCCACATGGAGCCATTCCTCTCCCACCACGTCCACCGGAGAACATGACCATACCTAAGTTTGTCCAAGTTCTCTAGGAGGAACACCAAGCAACTCTACCGCCATACAGCAGATGGCTCAGGTCCTTGTCAACAACCAGCAGCAAGGAAGGAATAAGAATGGCTGCTCTACTATGTCAGAGTTTATGAGGAATTCGCCCCCAGCCTTCCACCACTAGGGAAAAACTTATAGGCAGGACAATATCAATAGCGCTGGAATGTAACAGGCGATGTTGCTAGTTAGCAGTAGTGCTTTATTTAGCAAGCGCTACAAGTAAAGACTTAGCAGTAGCACTGTAAACAAAAAGAGCGCTACTGCTAAGTGGGAACAGACGAGCCCACCGACACTATTCATAGTAGCAGCGCTGTCCAGAATAAAGCGCTACTACTAATACTGTAGTAGTAGCGCTTTATTTGTTGGAACCGCTACTAATAATGGGGCCCACTTAATAGTAGCGTTTTTTCTGGAAAGCGCTACTGCTAAGTAACATAGAAGTAGCGCTTGCTGAAAAACATCGCTACTGCTATGCGTGGCTGGTGCCACCTTTTCACCCCCTAGACTCCTTCCCATTGCCCTATCTCCCCCTCCTTTCCCCTATCCCCTCACCATTGTTGCCCTTCTTCTCTCTTCCTCCTACCTCTTTTCTCTCCGCATTAATGCCCCCCTCCACCATAACTCTCCTCCATAAATGGCCTTCTCATCTCTAGCTAGCTCCATAATTAAATGTCCCACCCCCCTATCTCATTTGTTTGGCTCTCCCTCCATTACACTAGATATAGATCTAGCTATCTCATATCTCTCCCTCTCCATTAGTTACCTATAGTCATCCCTCCTACCAACAACTTGATCTAGCTAGCTATTGATATGTCCCCAACAACTAGATGTAGCTAGATCTAGCTTGATATATAGGTGAGTAAAAAGTTGTTCATTTAAAGAATGGGAATATGTGTGTGTGAATGGGAATATGTGTGTTTGAGATATGGAGAGATTTGTGCGAGTGGCATGCCCCCGAGTTGCTTATGTTTTGCCGAAATGTGGATTTATTTCTTTTTTGGTGAATTTCGAGAAAACTTGATATGTCCTATTTTTAGGCAAGGTCATGCCAAAATTTTATATGACTTTGATGCATGCATGCATTTTTTTATAACCCTTTTGCTTGTTATACTGTGCATGCAGTCGGTCATGAAGGTGAGTGGATGGAAGGTGGAGCGATACATGCAATCCGTGGTAATGGACATGCATGCAAATAATCGGACTAGGATTAGATGTCCATGTACAAGATGCAAAGAAGGAGTCCTTTTGGACCCTTATGATCATGGCAGCTTGAAGGCGCACCTGCTGATGAATGGTTTCAAGGAAGGCTATACTCGGTGGATAAGTGAAGATGATGACGATGGGGACGTCCACATGGTAGGGAATAACGACATGTGGCTAGACGAAGAGATGATCGATCGACACGAAGACGATGGCGTCGTACATGGCGGCGGGGAAGAGTTAAATGACGGTGGCGGAGAAGATTCCAAACATGGCGGCAGAGAAGATTCCGGACACAGCGAAGCAGAGGCGGCGGTCACGCTGCAGTCTTCGATGCGACTAAGTGCAGTCGTGCAGGACCCTCATGTTCGAGACCTCCTTCGCAAGAGTACAACTAGCGACAGAGCTGCTTCTAGAGAGGAGGCCAAGATGGCGCAACTTGAAGTAGACTCGAAGACTCCATTGTATGACGGTTGCGATCCCAAGGTTACCCGCTTTAGTTTCACGCTCGAACTTCTAAAGACGAAGGCCAAAAACAAATGGATAGACAAAAGCCTTGATGAGCATTTGAAGTATCTAAATAGTAAAGTTCTTCCTACGGGGAACCTATGTCCTACTAGTGTCGATGAGGCCAAGAAAATTGTTTACCCTTTTAATTTGCCGCACATTAGGTACCATGCATGCATCAACGATTTCATTATTGATCGGGGGGAGCACACGGAAAAAAACAGCTGTCCAGTGTGCAATGCTTCTCGATACAAGAAGGCAGGAAAGAAAGCTCCTCAGAAAGTTGTATGGTACTTTCCGATCACTCCCCGTCTACAGCGGTATTTCGTAGATCCTAAGGAAGCAAAGCTCATGCGCTGGCACGTGGAGAGGAAGAAGCCCGACGATGGAGATGATCTGAAGCTGAGACACCTCGTAGATAGTAGCCAGTGGAGAGCATTCAACACCGTATATGGATTTGCTGCAGAAGATCCAAGGAACATCGTGCTTGGTGGGAGTACGGATGGCATGAATCCGTTTGGAAACCAAAATAACATCCACAACACATGGCCCGACTTTGTATGGATGTACAACCTCGCCCCATGGAAGTGCATGAAGACAAAGTACATGGGACGCCAGCAAAGGAGAGTATTTCTATATGAGAGTTGTGCTGATGACGACGGTGCACGACTATCTCAGTTACGGGTACACCTCAGGCCAGGTGTGCCACGGATACTGTGGATGCACGAGGTGCATGGATGATAGAATGTCTCAGCAGCTTACGTCGACGAAAGATGGCGGGTCCGGGAAAATCGTGTACATGGGGCATCGTAGATGGCTCGAGAAGGATGACCCGTGGAGAAAGCATGGAGATCTATTCAATGGGTTAACTGAGCATCGAGGACCTCCACGTAAGAGAAGCGGCACCGAAATCAATGAGCTCTTGAACAACTGGGGACAGTGCCCCGTGCTACTTCTTGAGCTTGCGTTGGTTTTTCCCTTGAAGAGGAAAGGCTGATGCAGCAAAGTAGAGATAAGTATTTACCTCAGTTTGAGAACGAAGGTATCAATCCTATAGGAGTATCAAGATGAGGCACCAAGGCACCTGCGCAAAAACAAACAAACTTGCACCCAACGCGATAAAGGGGTTGTCAATCCCTTTACCATTACATGCAAGGTGAGATCTGATAGTGATAATAGGTAAATATAAATAAATAAATAAAAGTGCAGCACGATATGAACCCAAAACCAAGCACTTCTCCCATTGCAAGAATTATAGATCAAGTTGGCCAAACGAAACCCATAACTCGAAGAGACATACAAGGATACGATATCATGCATATAAGAAATCAGAGGAGACTCAAAAAATATTCATAGATAATCTGATCATAAACCCACAATTCATCGAGTCTCGAAAAACACACCGCAAAAGAAAGTTACATCGGATAGATATCCATGAAGATCATGGAGAACTTTGTATTGAAGATCCAAGAGAGAGAAGAAGCCATATAGCTACTAGCTATGCCCCCGATGGTCTGTGGAGAACTACTCACGCATCATCGGAGAGGCAATGGTGTTGATGAAGAAGCCCTCCGTGTCCGAATCACCCTCCGGCAGGGCACCAGAACGGTCCTAGATGGGATCTCGCGGAAACAGAAGCTTGAGGCGGCAGAAAAGTATTTTCATGGCTCTCTCTGTTGGTTTGGGGATTTTAGGGAATTTATAGGCAAAAGAGGTAGGGCAAAGGAGGCCGAGGGGCCCACGAGCCTGCTAGGCCTTGGCGACCTTCCCTAGAGAGCACCTAGGGGGCTCATGGCCTCTTCCGTGTCCCTCTGCCTTGGTTCTCAAGTCTTCTTTATCCCTTCTGTTATGGAAAAAATCATCCCGAAGGTTTTATTCCGCTTGGACTCCGTTTAATATTCTTATCTGAAAAAGGTAAAAAACAAGGAAAAAACAGAAACTGGCACTGGGCACTGAGTTAATAAGGTAGTCCCAAAAATGACATAAAATAGCGTATAAATGCATATAAAACATCCCAAGTTGATAATATAATAGCATGGAACAATAAAAAATTATAGATATGTTGGAGATGTATCAAGCATCCCCAAGCTTAACTCCTGCTCGTCCTCGAGTAGGGAAGTGATAAAGACCAAATTTTTGATGTGGAATGCTACCTAACATATTTGTTCTTTGTAACTTCTTTATTGTGGCATGAATGTTCAGATCCGTAATATTCAAAACAATAGTTTAACATTGACATGAAAACAATAATACTTCAAGCATACTAGCAAAGTAATCATGAACTTTTGAAATAACAAGGCTAAAGAAAGTTATCCCTACAAAATCATATAGTCTGGCTATGCTCCATCATCCCCACATAACGAATTTAAATCATGCACAACCCCGGTATTGGCCAAGTAATTGTTTTCGCACTCTTACTTTCTCAAACCTTTTCAACTCTCACGCAATACATGAGCGTTAGCCATGGATATAGCACTATAGGTGGAATAGATTGTGGTGGAGGTTGTGAGGCAAAATGGAGGAGATGGTCACATCGACTCGGCGTATCAATGGGCTATGGAGATGCCCATCAATAGATATCAATGTGAATGAGTAGGGATTGCCATGCAACGGATGCACTAGAGCTATAAGTGTATGAAATCTCAAAAATAAAAACTAGTGGGTGTGCACCCAACTTGCTTGCTTACGAAGACCTAGGGCAATTTGAGGAAGCCCATCATTGGAATATACAAGCCAAGTTATACAATGAAAATTCCCACTAGCATATGAAAGTGACAAAACAAGAGACTCTCTATCATGAAGGACATGGTGCTATTTTGAAGAACAAGTGTGGAGAAAGATAGTAGCATTGTACCTTCTCTCTTTTTCTCTCATTTTTTTGTTTGGGTTCTTTGGCCTCTTTTTTTTCATATTTGTTTCTCTTTTTTTTGGTGGGCATCTTTGGCCTCTTTTTTTATTTGGGCCTTGCAGGCCTCTTTTATTATTTCCTCACATGGGACAATTCTCTAATAATGATGATCATCACACTTTTATTTACTTACAACTCGATACTTAGAACAATAATGACTCTATATGAAATGCCTCCGGCAGTGTACCGGAATGTGCAACGATTTAGCTTAGCGTATGACGTCGAAACATCTCGCTAGCTATCTTACGTTCATGCAATGGCAATATGAAAGTGATGGCACATGTCATGAGACGGAACGGTGGAAGTTGCATGGCAATATATCTCGGAACGGCTATGAAAATGCCATAATAGGTAGGTATGGTGGCTGTTTTGTGGAAGGTATATGGTGGGTTTGTGCACCGGCGAAAGTTGCGCGGCATTAGACAGGCTAGCAATGGTGGAAGGTGAGAGTGCATCTATACCATGGACTCACATTAGTCATGAAGAACTCATATACTTATTGCGAAAGTTTTATTAGTAATCGAAACAAAGTGCTAAACGCATAATCCTAGGGGAAGGGTTGGTACGAGTTAACCATCGCGCGATCCCGACCGCCACACAAAGGATGACAATCAATAAATCAATTATGCTTTGACTTCCTAACATAGCGTTTCACCATACGTGCATGCTACGGGAATCACTAACCTCAACACAAGTATTTCTAGATTCACAACACCCTACTATCATAGCTCTAATATTATCACCTCCATATCTCAAAACCAATCGTGAGGAATCAAACTTCTCTTACTAATCAAGGCACTTGAATATGAAAGTTTTTATTATATCCTCTTTGGATGCCTATCATATTTAGGACTAATTTCAAAACACACTCCAATTACCAAGTTACTTAGAGAGAGAGCACTCTCAAAATGATATAAGTGAAGATTGAGAGTTTTTATTTCTACAAAATATGACACCTTCGTGCTCTACAAAGATTTAAGTGAAGCACTAGAGCAAAATTATAAAGCTGAAAATAGGTAAGTGAAGCTAATAGTAGCAAAATTATCTAGCTCAAAAGATATAAGTGAAGCTCATGGGAGCGAAATTACCAAGCTGAAAAGATATAACTGAAGCTCATGGGAGAAAAATTACCAAGCTCAAAAGATATAAGTGAAGCTCATGGGAGCAAAATTGCCTAACTCAAAAGATATAAGTGAAGCTCATGAGAGCAAAATTGCCTCACTCAAAAGATATAAGTGAAGCTCGTTAGGTATTCTAACAAATTCACGATGAGTGCATGTCCCTCTCAAAAGGTGTGCAGCAAGGATGATTGTGATAAAACAAAAAGCAAATACTCCTATAATACATGACGCTCCAAGAAAAACAAATATCTTCTGGTAAATAAAAATATAGCTCCAAGTAACGTTACCGATGGATTGAAGACGAAAGAGGGGATGCCTTCCCGGGGCATCCCCAAGCTTAGGATTTTTGGTTTCCTTGAGTTTGGCTTGGGATGACTTGGGTATCTCCAAGCTTAGGCTCTTTCCACTCTTTATTCCATTGTCCATAAGAACATCACCCAAAACTTGAAAACATCACAACACAAAACTCAAACACAAACTCATGATAGCATTAGCATAAGAAAACAAACCAACAACATTTTAGGTACTGTAGTAAACTTAATTCCCATTTATATTTATGTTATATTACTGTATTATCACTTTTCCATGGCTCGTACCCCCGATACTAACCATAGTTTCATCAAAATAAGCAATCAACACAACAAAAACAGAATCTTTCAAAGACAGAATAGTCTGTAGCAATATGTATATTTCGTATACCTCTTCTAACCCAAAAATTCTAAACTAATTATGTAAATTAGGCAAATTTGAATATCAATCGTCATCAAAAAGAATCAACTCAAAAGCTCTTTCTGGATAGGAAATAAAAATAATTTCGTGAGCACAAAGTTTCTGTCTTTTTTCAGCATGATTAAACAACTATCACCGAAACTAATCATAAAGGTTCTACTTGGCACAAACACTAATTAAAACATAAAAAACCCAATAATAAAAGAATCATTATAGTATGGACTCAACAAAACATAAAGTAAATAGAAAAAATAAATCTATTCATTGGGTTGCCTCCCAGCAAGCGCTATCGTTTAACGCACTTAGCTAGGAGTAAGGCAATAAATCAAGTATTGTCATCTTTAGTGCTCAACCAATAAGTAGCTCTCATAATGGATTCATAAGGAAATTTTATTTTGTTTCTAGGAAATTTTTCAATGCCCTTATTTAATGGAAATTGAAATTTAATATTCCCTTCCTTCATATCAATAACAGCACCAATAGTCCTAAGGAAAGGTCTACCAAGAATAATGGGCATGTCGGATTGCAATCAATATCAAGCACAATGAAATCTACGGGCACATAGTTCCTATTTGCAATAATAAGAACACCATTTCTCCTTCCCATAGGTTTCTTAATAGTAGAATCCACAAGATGCAATTTAAGAGAACAATCATCAATCTCAATGAAACCTAGAACATCACATAAAGATTTTGGAATTGTGGAAACACCAGCACCCAAATCACAGAAAGCATGGCATTCATAATTTTTAACCTTGATTTTTATAGTAGGTTCCCACTCATCATGAAGTCTTCTAGGAATATATATTTCCAACTCAAGTTTCTCTTCAAGATATTTCATCATAACATCAACAATATGTTTGGTAAAAGCCTTATTTTGGCTATAAGCATGTGGAGAGTTTAGCATGGATTGCATCAAGGCAATACATACAATCAAAGAGAAACTATAATAATTAAATTCCTTGAAATGCAAAGTAGTAATTTCATCACTATTCAAAGTTTTGATATCCTCTACTCCACTTTTAGTATTTTTAGCATCAAGATAAATAGAATCCGAATCATTGGGGCGTTTCTCAACCAAAGTGGATTCACATCCAGCCCCATAATCATTAAGATTGACATTAGAAAACAAGGATTCAATAGGATTCAAACCAAGAACTTTAATATCTTCGTGATTCTCTTCACAATTTCAGGTTTAGCAGCCATTTTATTGACTAAGGTAGCTTGTTTATCAAAAATCTGGCCTACCAATTTTTCAAGACGAGCAAATTGAGAATGTAACGCAAGGAATTGTTTGGCCATATCATCAACCTCTTTATTCATATATGCCACAAAAGAATTTTGCTCCCTTAGTTCTCTACGAAAGTAACTATTATGATCAAACTCTGTAGACATGAAGCTTTTGACACTAGTTTCAATCTCTTCAAACTTTTTATAGTAAGAATCATAATCTTTTGGTTGTGCCATGAGGATAAATAAGATAGCACACACGAGCAAACAGAAAGCAAGCGAAAGAAAGGGCGAACGAAAAAGGCAAACAAAGAAAGGCAAATATTTTTGTAAATTTTGTTTTAGAAGTGGGGGAGAGGAAAACGAGAGGCAAATGGAAAATAATGTAAATGCAAGAGATGAGTTTGCGATAGGTACTTGGTAGATATGCTTCACTTGAATACTCCCCGGCAACGGCGCCAGAAATTCTTCCTGCTACTTCTTGAGCTTGCGTTGGTTTTTCTCTTGAAGAGGAAAGGGTGATGCAGCAAAGTAGAGATGAGTATTTCCCTCAGTTTGAGAACGAAGGTATCAATCCTGTAGGAGTATCAAGATGAGGCACCAAGGCACCTGCGCAAAAACAAACAAACTTGCACCGAACGCGATAAAGGGGTTGTCAATCCCTTTACGATTACTTGCAAGGTGAGATCTGATAGTGATAATATGGAAATTTAAATAAATAAATAAAAGTGCAGCAAGATATTTTTGGTATTTTTGTATGTAGATCTGAATATATAATGTGTAAAATAGACTCGGGGGCCATAGTGTTGACTAGAGGCTTCTCTCATGATAGCAAGTATTACGGTGGATGAAGAAATTACTGTCGAGCAATTGATAGAATCGCGCAATGTCATGACGATATCTAAGGCAATGATCATACATATAGGCATCACATCCAAGACAAGTAGACCGATACTTTCTGCATCAACAACTATTACTCCACACATCGACCGCTATCCAGCATGCATCTAGTGTATTAAGTTCATAACAAATAGAGTAACGCCTTAAGCAAGATGACATGATGTAGAGGGATAAATTCATGCAATATGATATAAACCCCATCTTTTTACCCTTGATGGCAACAGCATGATGCGTGCCTCGCTACCCCTTCTGTCACTAGGTGAGGACACCGCACAATATGAACCCAAAACCAAGCACTTCTCCCATTGCAAGAATTATAGATCAAGTTGGCCAAACGAAACCCATAACTCAAATAGACTTACAAGGATACGAAATCATGCATATAAGAAATCAGAGGAGACTCAAATAATATTCATAGATAATCTGATCATAAATCCACAATTCGTCGGATCTCAACAAACACACCGCAAAAGAAAGTTACATCGGATAGATCTCCATGAATATCATGGAGAACTTTGTATTGAAGATACAAGAGAGAGAAGAAGCCATCTAGCTACTAGCTATGGACCTGAAGGTTTGTGGTGAACTACTCACACATCATCGAAGAGGCAATGGTATTGATAAGGAAGCCCTCCGTGTCCGAATCCCCCTCTGGCAGGGCACCAGAACTGTCCCCAGATGGGATCTCGCGGAAACATAAGCTTGCGGCAGCCAAAAAGTATTTTTGTGGCTCTCTCTGTTGGTTTGGGAATTTTAGGGAATTTATAGGCGAAAGAGGTAGGGCAAAGGAGGCCCGGGGGGCCCACGAGCTTACTAGGCGCGCCCCCCCTGGGGCGCGCCTAGGGGGCTTGTGGCCTCCTCGGTGGCCCTCTGCTTTGGTTCTCAAGTCTTCTTGATCCCTTCTGTTATGGAAAAAATCATCCCGAAGGTTTTATTCCGTTTGGACTCCATTTAATATTCTTATCTGAAAAAGGTCAAAAACACGGAAAAAACAGAAACTGGCACTGGGCACTGAGTTAATAAGTTAGTCCCAAAAATGATATAAAATAGCATATAAATGCATATAAAACATCCCAAGTTGATAATATAATACCATGGAACTATCAAAAATTATAGATACGTTGGAGACGTATCACCCCACGCCGAGAACGATGAAAAAGGCACCAGAGCCGCTACTGAAGGTATGGGAAACGAGGTCTGTTTTCTGGGACTTCGAGTACTGGCCCAATCACGACACGCCTCATTGCCTTGATCAAATGCATATCACGAAGAATGTCCTCGAGAACTTGCTTGGCACACTAATCAACATGCCGAAGAAGACCAAGGACGGGACGAAGGCAAGGAAAGACTTGGAAGATTTGAAGATCATGAAAGATCTCCATCGTAAAAAGTCGATAGAGGAGACGGAGAGGTAGACGCAGGAGAGGGAAAGGGGCAGAAAAGTCAACAAGAAGGAGGAGAATTATTGCCCCCCTTCTTGCTTCACCTTAAGTGCGAAGGAGATCGATCAATTCATCAAGTGCCTTATGGGAATCAAAGTCAGTTCCAGTTACTGTGGGAAGATAAGCAGATTTCTAGACCCCAAGAAGAAAAGGTTCAGCGGGATGAAGTCTCATGACTGTCACGTGATGATGATGCAGATAATCCCAGTTGCCATTAGAGGGATAATGGACAAGCACGTACGTGACACGCTTGCTGGTCTCTTCAACTTCTTCGACGTTATCTCTCGAAAGTCCATAAGTGTGAAGCAGCTCCGAAGGCTACAGGAAGAGATCGTTGTCATACTATGTGAGCTTGAGATGTACTTTCCGCCCGCGTTCTTTGACGTCATGGTGCATCTGTGTGTCCACCATGGACGACATGATCGACCTCGGGCCGACATTCCTTCACAGCATGATGCCGTTCGAGAGGATGAATGGGGTCATGAAAGGATTCGTTCGTAACATGTCCCGTCCCAATGGGAGCATCGTCCAGGGGTATCTGACGCATGAGTGCATCTCCTTTTGTGAGAATTATATAGGCGTCCCAGATCCTGTTGTTCGTTTGCCCGTCAACAAGCACGATGGGAGGCTAGAAGGAGAAGGTCGCAACAACGGCCGGAGGGAATTGCACGTGGACTACTCGGATCGACGGAATGACTTTGATAGGGCTAACTTAGTAGTGCTACAACACCTAGATGTGGTAGATGATTATGTGGCATGCCACAAAGAAACCATCGCAAATAAGTACCCTGATAAGACTGACGACGAAGTTACTGTAGAGCACAATGCCACTTTCTTGCGTTGGTTCGAAGAGCAAGTTCTTGAAAATCCCCCGGAAGAGGACAGTTCGGACGGATTGCTCATACAAGCCTTAGCACATGGCCCCGCACCCAAACTCGTGAGCTATCATTCATACGACATCAATGGGTAGACATTCTACACAGAGGCCAAAGACATGGACAGTGATTACAAGAACACCGGGGTGACGATTGAATGCGTCATAGATGCTAACGACACAACTGAAAGATTCTACGTAAGGGTCGAAGAGATCTGGGAGCTTGACTATATTGGATTGCACGATGCGACGATGTTCCGTGTCAGATGGGCTAAGGACGTCGTAAGAGAAAACAAGTATTTCACTACCATGTCTATACCACCCGCTAACGCGAAGACCGCAACCGTGAACGTTAACATCATCGCCAAAATTGAGCCATGGGTACAAGCTAAGAACAAGACACAATGCTTCTTCATAACCGACCCGACCAATCCCAGCCGTGTTGTCGTGAGGAGAGGCAAAAGGAGCATCGTCGGAATGGATGGAGTCGCCAACAAGGAAGACTACGACCAATACAGCAACCCGCTGAGGGAAGATGACGATCCCGATGAAGCATACGTGAAAAGAAGAATCAATACTACATTACATAAGAAAGATCGTACTCCATGGTTCCGAAAAAGTCACGAGGAGGGGCTCAATTATTCGGCAATGAACAAGAAAGGGAAGAAGCTCAATGTGAAATGTCGTCGACGCAGCTGAGAAACCATCATTTATATATATGTATCTATTTTTTGTATGCACTTAAGTAACCGTTATCGGTGAACTCATATATATATGTTACCACCACATGCATTGTTCCGGTAATATTAACGCAGTGTCGGAGGGAGACACCGTCGTAAACAGAAAGGGAGAAAGCAATACAAAAGAAATACAAAAGGGAGAAAGCAATACAAAAAAACAAAAACAAAAACAAAAGGGAGAAAATAAAAAAACTGAAATTAAAACAGTTAGTAGTAGCGCTGGATTACGGACAAGCGCTATAGATGCTGCCGTAGCCGGTAAAGCGCCGAAGCAGAAAAGGGTACGAAGACCAAACGCGCTAGGCATCGGACAAATTGTGGTCACGGAGATGCACCCCAACAAATTAGATCCAACAACAATGGATGAAGCGTGCTCGTGCTGGGGCAATCAACTAGGATGCATCCTCAGGGAAACCGCCAGCATCAACGATGAGAAGTTGAAGAAGATACCACATATTGAGCACATGCTCCTAAACAAGTTGCACAATAGGTTCTTGTTCCCCGGCCGCACAGAAAGCAAAGATCCGTGGGACGATGACGCCATGACAAAGATAAACAACAAGGCGATGGTGACGTTCACGAACGACTTGTCCTGGAAAGTTTGGGGTGAAAAAAGCGATTGATAAGAATGAACCATTGTCCAAGATTCATGCTGACAATCCGTCACGTACGGAAGAAGATTTTGAAAAATTCAAGGAGACTTGCACTAAGGATGAAACCAAGAAAAAGTCAGAGAAAATGAAGGCGCTCCAGGCTAGGAACATGCCTCCCCACCATCTCAGAAGCCGTGGTTACGAGGGTAAGACACATGTATGGGCCAAGGAGGATGCCGAACGTGAACTTCACGGAATCCCAGACCCCTTGCCGGAGTTCACCGACCCGCTGGAGCGTGACTAGATCAAGGCCCAGTACAAGTGGGACCGCATAAAGAAGACCTTTTACACGGACCCGAACACGAGGGAGTTCATGAGACTTTATGTATTAGCTTCGAATCAATTCGACTACAAGTTTTGTCACGTTATTAGTAAACCATCCACGTTCCTTTTGCAGAAAGAGCAGCACCAAAAGGCAGCCAAAAGCGACGAGTCGTCACAATCGTCGACGAGGCCCAAATGGGATACCCATTTCAACCGGGCTCTGAACATACTAAAAAAGGTCTTGGAGGCCACACCGCCGTCCTATGGACATGTCTACGACATCGGAGATGGCGCCTCATGGACGACGTGCTACCATGAGGAGCTAGAGGAAAGAAGGAAGAGAAAGTTGCTTACTCAATAGACCATCGACCAAAAGGTCGCGCTTGTGTTCAATAAGTCCAAAGCTGAGTTGGAACAGACCATCGACCAGAAGGTCGATGAAGGGTCAGTGCAGCGGTTGCTTCCTGCATTTCCAGCTTGCTTCCGGCATTTTTTGAATGGGCGAAGAACACAATCCAGATAAAGGGCCAGAGGACTTTTCGATGCCCAGCTACGTCGGGAGCAATTCGGTGAACATCGCACCACTAGCACCGGCTCATGCCACCACACATGCTCCCACTCCTGTTCATAGCAGCCCATCCTCCGTCTCTGGCCAACTCGGTGGGGCTTCGTCTATGGTTGAGCTCGACGCCCTCACGGTAATTACGCGTCATACCCTTTTCACCAGCATGTCTGTATAGTCTTCTGTTTCAATTGCCTTTCGGATGTTTGACGTCGCAGACATGTCTTCATAGGCCAACGATACCCCATGCACCCTACTATACGACATCAAGGGCCAGAAGGTGGCTGTGGGAATGGCAACGATCGTTAAGCCGAAGGACGGCATGTTCGACAACGGAGAGATGCCCGATGGCATCTTCAAGGTTAACGTGGCCAGTGTCCTACCAGGCTTCGAGGATTTGACTCCTCCGATACCAGTCGATGACGAGGAGACACCTCAACGGATTGGCGCATGCAAGAGCTGGTTTTTGCCTTGGCCGAAGACTCTTCTTCGTGTCGAGGCGCCCAGTATCACACCAACGACAGCTTCTCAAGAAGGTATGAACACCACCCCACCTACCAAATTACCTGCACCTGTCATGGCGGGTGATAGCGGATGATGCGAGGGAGAGCCTCCATTAGTGCCAGATGATGTCGCCCCCATTGTCGAAGAAGCAAATGCTGATGATGAGATGGAGGAGGAGGACGATGACCCAGACAAGTATTTCAATACCGCCTATGATGATGAAGGATTGATGGCTCAGGACAACGGACTCAGGCTTTGAGCATGGAGAAGATGACTTGATGCTGCCTTATTTGCCAGAGTCGGAACGTCCTAAGGCGGAACGCAAAAAGTCTCTCTTCAAGCGATCCTCACATGAAACGCCTGCAGATGCCGCCTCTACCCAGCAACCCCCCGAGGCCCGTCCAATGTTTAGCCAGACGACACTTGGGGGGTGGTTAGGGAAGGTATGTTGGGCTCACTACCACTGCGACCAAACAAGAAGGCAAGGAGGAGACCGGAAAAGAAAGGCCCTAAAGGCGCCAGAGCTGCTTCAAGCAGCCAGCCGCCTCTGAAGCCTCGGGAGGTAGAAAGAATACCTTTTGTAGGTGCGGAGCGAATCCATGTCGCCGGCCACCCAATCCTACCTCCGAAAGCGCTAGAGGACATACTGAACAATGATCTAAGGAGACTTCATGATGATGTGCTGGCCAGAGAGAAAAGCCTTCTCATCTCGGGAAAACAAGGATACCAGCTTTACGCGACTCAGGTGCCGGCTGGGAAGTTGTACGCCAAGGGATGGCCATCGAATAATTTCATCCTGCGATTTGACTACATCTATGACAAGTTCCACATGACCAAGCTGGATTTCCAGTTAATCCGCATGTATGCGCTGTATCTCAACTACATCATCAGGATCGAGAACATAAAATATATCTCCGTCACGGACCCGTACCATATGCACGAGAGTTTCTTGAATGTCTGCAAAGAGCACCATGACTATGCGACCCAGTACATCGGCGGCTTCATGACCGCTAATAAGAACAAGGAAGCGATTCTCCTGCCTTATCAGCCCACGTAAGTCATTCGTGCATATCCTTTCATAAGTGTTAATCATTCCTTTGCAAGCATGGAGTCTAATCTGAGGTATACTTAATTTGTGCAGCGGGGGGGGGGGGCGTCCTCATCGTTCTATACCCAGAATACTCCCATGCTATATACTTGGACTCATCAAAGAACATCAAGAAAAAGGATTACAAGCACATAAAGAGTGTTCTCGATAGTGCCCTATTAACCTTCAGCATGTCTAGTGGATATATCAATGACAAAAAGTATAGGAGGAATGGGGTGGGTTTCAGCCATAAGACCGACTTCTGCTGCATCCAGCAACTGCACATCAGTAAGGCTGATGGATTCTACCTCATGCATCACCTGCTCGAGTTCAGAAGGGATAATCAACGCCTCCACATGTCAGCTACTACCAATGATACCGATATTGTCAACTAGGCCACAAGCATAGGAAAGACACCCGATCATCGACTCCGAGATGAGTTTTATCACGTGCAGTTTGAACTTGGCCAAGTGATCATGAAGCAGGTCCTCGAACAAACAGGGATGTTCTAGCATGGGCCAATCATGCAGGATGATGTCTGAGCACTGCTAATCGCTCAGCGTCTGGACCTGAATCCTTTCAAGATGCTCGGGTCCTTCGTCCCTGACTATGATGATTAGACCGAGGACTGATTGTCGTTGACAATATATGTGTCACTTGCGTCCAGACGAAACTATGTGATGTAATTAAACCGTGGTCCTGAACTAGCGTGGATCGCTCTAGTTAATTAGTTTGGGTATGAGGAACTTCGTCATTTATGTTTACTTACTATAGGTTGCTTGTATTTTGCTAATTATGCCTCTTTGTGTTCTTAAGTACATTATGTTGCATATTATCATTCACGATGTAGGTACATAGATCAGAGATGGCGAAGGGCTCCTATGTCGTGTTCGTTGGGAAGGTTCAGGAGTCTACGACCATTGGCCAGACACTCAGGCGCAGGTGGACAAGTTCTTGGGTGCTAGACATAGAGGGTTCGATAGCAGAGCCGAAGTGGAAAGGAGTTACTTGAGGTGGACGGTCCAGCAAGAGCGGGGGCCAAACCGCCGGTGCCTCAAGTACTACATAGTCGTGGTCTTGATGATGTAGATCGCTCTTCTCTTGTACATCGTGGTTTAGATTGAGATGATGAAACTTGTGTGTGTGCCATGACCATGCAGTCGCACTTATTCGAGACATGATATGACTTGTGTATCGTTATTTTCGAGATGTGATGATATTTGTGTTGAATGATGATGATGTACTGTATGTGTATGTTTATTGTGACCTAATGAAACTACAGTATAGAGCCTGTATAAATACATAACGAATACGTAGAGAGGATATGAATCTGTGACAGCAGGAGTTATAGCAGCAGCGCTAGAATACATATAGCAGCACCGCTGGATTAGCAGCAGCGCTTGCCTCTTTGCAGCGCTACAGATAGTTAACAGTAGCGCTAATAAGTGCAGTGCCACTACTAACCAGACTTAGCAGTAGCGCTGCACCAACCAGCGCTACTGCTATAACTTAGCGGTAGCGCCTTATCAGTAGCGCTGGACCCAACGATACTACTATAGGTTTTTCAAGCGCTACTAGTAGGGTTTCTCCTAGTAGTGTTCCCCGAGACTGCTGAGCCATTGGATGGTGAAGACTGGATCTGCACCATCGATGACCTCCTTGCACTGATCAATCACGATGAGTGATATGTCTCAAATGTATCTAATTTTCCAGACACTTTTGCTCTGGTTTTGGACTCTTATTTGCATGATTTGAATGGAATTAACCCGGACTGATGATGTTTTCAACAGAACTACCTTGGTGTTATTTTTGTGAAGAAACAAAGTTCCCGGAATTATACGAAACTTTTTGTGAATTATTCTTAGAATGAATAATGAATTGTTGAGCGAAGATCCACCGGAGGTGGGGCTGCCTGTGAGCCACAAGGCAACAGGGCACGTCCACCCTACTGGACGCACCATGTTAGCTTGTCGGGCACATGTGGCTCGTCGACCCAAATTCCACTCCTATAAAAATAGGAAAGAAAACTTCAACGCGTTTTACTAGACGGAGACACCGCCACCTCATGTTGTCCATCGGGAGGGCTGATATGGAGTCCGTTTGAGGCTTCGGAGAGGGTGATTCGTCATCGTCGTCATCACAAACCCTTGTTCATTAACACCTCCATGATGCCATGTTGGGGAATGTTGCATGGGAAACAAAAAAATTCCTATGCGTCACCAGGATCAATCTAGGAGATGAGCATCTATGAGAGGAGATATTGGATCTACGTAGCCTTGTATATCGTTAAGCGAAAGCGTTAAAGAACGTAGTTGATGTAGTGGTATGTGAGAGCCTGGCTTATTAGGATTGATAGACTACTCATATCAACAAGGAATTCCTTCTTTTCCGAAAGCCCACTAGAAAAGAACTCCAAAGTGAAGCGTGCTTGGCTTGGAGCGATTCTAGGATGGGTGACCGACCGGGAAATTGGTCCCGGGTGCACACGAGTGAGCACAAAGTGCACAGGAAAGACTAGTGTTGGTCTGTGGGGCCAGTCTAGATCCCGCCAGGCGTAACGGGGTGTTACAATTGGTATCAGAGCCGACCCTTGCAGTTACATGGGCATGCGTGGGTCAGGTGCACGGGCATGTGGCGCATGGCTTTTGTGGCCCGTCGTGGCACAGAGCATGGCACATGTGCCGGACTGGACGCGCATACGTGTGTCAAAAGGGAACGTTCGTGATGGGCCGACGAGGACATCGGTTCCTTTGATTGGGGGTGTATGTGAGAGCCTGGCTTAATAGGAACGATAGACTACTCATATCAACAAGGAATTCTTTCTTTTCCGGTAGCCCACTTGAAAAGAACTCCAAAGTTAAGCGTGCTTGGCTTGGAACGATTTTAGGATGGGTGACCGACCGGGAAGTTGGTCCCGTGTGCGCATGAGTGAGGACAAAGTGCACAGGAAAGACTAGTGTTGGTCTGTGGGGCCAGTCTAGATCCCGCCAGGCGTACATGGTACGTCTCCGCGATCCAAATCGCAAGCTGTCCCACGAACTCCCGATCAAGTGCCGAACAGACGACACCTCCGCGTTCAGCACACGTGCAGCTCGATGAAGATCTCTGCCTTCTCGATATAGCAAGAGGGAGCGGAGAGGTAGATGGGTTTGCTGGCAACATGACAGCATGGCGGCAGTGGTGGTGGAGCTGATTTGGCAGAGCTTCGCTAAGCGGCGCCCAACCAATCTACTAGAGGAGAGGCAATCGGGGAGAGAGGAAGGGCTGCGCCGTGACTTAGGATGCGGCTGCCATCCTCCCTCTCCTATATATATATATATACACACACACACATATAGGGGAAGAGGAGGAGGCTGGCCGCCCTAGGGTTTCCCCTACTGTTGGTGCAGCGACCAAGGGAGGTGGGCCGGCGGCCAGGGTGGCTTGGCCACCAAGTTTGGTGGTTAGCCCACCCTTTTGACCCAGCCCAAGCCTCTAGCTGCATGGTCTTTGAGGTGGCAAGTGCGGCTAGCCCACCAGGGGCTGGCTTGCACCCTCTCATAGCTCATGCGGCCCTTTGGAGTAAATGTGCCCACCCGGTGGACCCCCAGGAACACTTCCGGTACTCCGTCACACCACTTGTAGGTCATGGAACTTTTCCGGAACTCCAAGACCAACTTCCCATATATGTATCTTTACCTCCAAACCACTCCGGAACTCCTCGTGACGTATGGGATCTCATTCGGGACTCCCAACTACCTTCGGTCACCAACTCATCTATACCGAAACATCACCGAACCTTCAGTGTGCATACCCTCTGGGTTGGAGAACCATGTAGACATGACCGAGAAACCTCTATGTTCAATAACAAATAGCGGGACCTAGATGCCCATATTGGTTCCTACATGTTCTACAAAGATATTTATTGGTCGATCCTCTATGACAGGGATTCATACAATCATGTATGTTGTTCCCTTTCTTCTTTGGTATGTTACTTGACCGAGATTCGTTCGTCGATATCTTTATACCTAGTTCAATCTCGTTACCGACAAGTCTCTTTACTCGTTCTTTAATACAAGATCCCGTGTCTAACACTTAGTCACATTGCTTGCAAGGCTTGTTGTGATGTTGTATTACTGAGTGGGCCCCAAGATACCTCTCCGTCACACGGAGTAACATATCCCAGTATTGGTCCATGCCAACTCAACAAACACCCTCGGAGATACCTGTAGAGCACCTTTATAGTCACCTAGTTACGTTGCGATGTTTGATGCACACAAGGCACTCCTCTGCTGTTAGTGAGTTGCATGATCTCTTGGTTATATGAACATATACTTGACATGCAGACAATAGTAGCAATAAACTTACACGGTCATATGCCACGTTTATAGTTTGGGTCTTGTCCATCACATCATTCTCTTAATGATGTGATCCCGATAACAAATGAAATCTCATGTCCATCTCTAGGAAACCTTAACCATCTTTGATCAACGAGCTAACCTGCTAGAGGCATACCAGGGACAAAGTTTTTGTCAATATGCCCACACCTGTATTTAGTTTCTAATCGACACAATTATAGCATGGTCAATAAACGATTATCATGAACAATTTAGTTTCCAACAGTCTCCCACTTGCACTAGAGTCAGTAATCTAGTTCGCATCACTATGTGATTTACATTGTAATGAATTGAACACCCATGTAGTTCTGGTATTGATCATGTTTAGCCCTTGGAAGAGGTTTAGTCAACGGGTCTCCAACATTCAGATCCATGTGCACTTTGAAAATATTTATGTCCTTGTCCTAAACGTAATCGCGGATGGAATTGAAGCGTCGCTTTATGTGTCTGGTCCTCTTGTGAAACCTTGGTTCCTTGGCTAGAGCAATGGCACCAGTGTTGTCACTGAACAGAGTCATTGGATTCAGTGCACTGGGCACTACTCCAAGATCTTTCATGAACTGCTTCATCCAGACACCTTCCTTCGCTTCTTCCAAGGCTGCGATGTACTCCGCTTCGCATGTAGAATCGGCTACCATGCTTTGCTTGGAACTGCACTAGCTTACCGCTCCCCCGTTGAGAATAAATACGTATCCGGTTTGTGACTTGGAGTCATCCGGATCAGTGTCAAAGCTTGCATCGACGTGACCCTTTAGAACGAGCTCTTGATGATCTCCATCAACAAGAAACATTTCCTTAGTCCTTTTCAGGTACTTAAGGATATTCTTGACCGCTGTCCAGTGCTCCATTCCAGGATCACTTTGAAACCTTCCGACCAGTCTTATGGCAAGGCTGACATCGGGTCTTGTGCACATCATTGCATACATGATAGAGCCTATGGCTGAAACATAGGGGACAACACTCATCTTTTCTCTCTCTTATGCAGTCACTAGGCACTGAGTCTTACTCAACTTGACACCTTGTAACACAGGCAAGAACCCTTTCTTAGACTGGTCCATTTTGAACTTCTTCAAAACTTTATCAAGGTCTGTGCTTTGTGAAAGTGCTATCAAGCATCTCGATCTATCTCTATAGATCTTAATGCCTAATATGAAAGCAACTTGTCCTAGGTCCTTCATTGAAAAACTCTTGTTCAATTTTTCTTCACGCTTTCCAGTAGTTCTATATTGTTTCCAATCAGCAATATGTCATCCACATATAATTTTAGAAACACTACAGATCTCCCACTCACTTTCTTGTAAATACAAGCTTCTCCGTAAAAATGTATAAACCCAAACGCTTTGATGAACTCATCAAAGCGCTTATTCCAACTCCGAGATGCTTGCACCAGTCCATAAATGGATCGTTGGAGTTTGCAAACTTTGTCAGCATTCTTTGGATCGACAAAACCTTGCAGTTGCATCCTATACAACTCTTCCTCAAGGAAACCGGTAAGGAACGCTGTTTTGACATCCATCTTCCAAATTACATAGTCGAAATATGCAGCTATTGCTAAGATGATTCCGTCGGACTTAAGCATCGCTACGGGTGAGAAGGTCTCATCGTAGTCAACTCCTTGAACATGTGAAAAACCCTTTGCCACAAGTCAAGCTTTATAGACAGTGATATTACCGTTCCTGTCCGTCTTCTTCTTAAATATCCATTTATTCTGAACTTCCTTTTGCCCTTCAGTTAATACTTCCAAAGTCCATACTTTGTTTTCATACATGGATCCCATCTCTGATTACATGGCCTCTAACCATTTCTCGAAATCCAGGCCCATCATCGCTCCTCTATAGCTTGTAGGTTCATTGTTGTCTAACAACATGACCTCCACGACAGGGTTGTCATAGCACTCAGGAGCAGTACGTGTCCTTGTCGACCTACGAGGTTCAATAGCAACTTGATCCGAAGTTTCATGATCATCATCATTAACTTCCTCTTCAACCATTGTTGGCTCCACAGAAACATCTTTCTGCGCTACGCTACTCTTTGGTTGAAGTGAAGGTTCAACAACCTCATTAAGTTCTACTGTCACACCCAAGATGCGCGCCTATCCATATTAAGGCATGGGGGCCTCGCAAGTGATAGAGGCGCATCTCGTCGTTCGCAAGTATAGTATCATCACATCATACATACAAGAAGTGTAACATCCCAAAATTTCATTTTGGAATGTTATGATATATAGCTATGCATCTATCACCACCATTGTTTGAATGTATGAAATAGTTGAAATGCTTCTTCTGACTTTCTAAAAGCCCTTTCTATTTTTCTCTAAGTTGCTTTTACCTATTTGAAATCTTGGTAAAAAGTTCAAATAAGAGGGGAGGAACATGACACTCCACACCAGGAACTAATTGGTTATTTATTTGAACAAAAATAACCAGGAGTTATTTTGAAAATATTTGCAAAAAGGATTTAAAAACAAATAGGCAATTTCTGAAAAATAATATTTTATTCAAATATTCAAATGACAAAATAAAAATGTTCATTAAATGGCATTTATTATTCTGTTAATTTTGATATATTTATTTCCTACTTTTAACCAAGGTTCGAATGTTTTAAAAGCTTTTGATTGTCGCTGGAAATCATTAAAACAAAAACGGTAACGGATTTAGAATTAAACAGGCCAGCCCACAGGCATTTATAGCGAAATCAATTCGAGCCGGCCGACCGATGCGGAAACCTTACTCTCTCTCTCGCTGAGCGGCAGACCCCACCCTGACCGCCCGAAGACCCGCTCGGTCATCCCTCTCCTCTCGCCATTCGTCGCCGGCCGTTTCTTTCCCCCGCAGATCTCGCCTCTCTTCACTCCCCCTCGCTCCCTCTCCGGCCCTATTAATACCGGCCAGTCCACGCTCTCCATTTCCCCCCAAAGCTCCCTCCTACCTCGCCGGAAGGCTGCCGCATCTCGTCGCCGGAGTTCCTGCCCCCACCGGAGCTCCCCACTGCTCGTGCTCGTCGCCTCCGTCCACCCCTCGCCCCACCGACCTCACCATTCGACGTCGGACGTCAATCTCCATCACCTAGACCTCTCCGACGACTCCCTTGACCACTGGAGCGACCTCCGACGCCCTCTTCGACCACCGGCTGCCGTCAACGTCACCGGAGCACCACCCGACCACTGCTGTGAGCCCCTTCCCCTTCCTGGATCGTCCGATCTCCGACGCCTAAGATTAAATCGGATTAATTTCTGAACCGGTATTCTCTACCGACCGGTCGCCCGCCCGCAAACACTCGCTCACACACCCTCCCGGCCAATCACCACCTGCCACGTAGCCATAGGCGTCCGTTAGTTTAATTTTCTATTTTCTATTTTGTTTTAGTTAACAGAAACTTTTCAAAATTTGTTGTGCTTATATCTTTTTATCTGTTTAATGTTTTGAGTTGATTCTTTTTGCAATAGCTCACATTTTTCATGTAGTTTCACCCTGAAGTTTAAAATTTTAAATTTGAACTATAGATTTTGACATGAATATTTTTGCGACCGTTTGATATTACTTAGGACTATCTTCATGCTTAGTTTGAGGATTATTAGGATGATATTTCTTAGTGCTTTAGCTATAAACAGATTCTGCCTATTAGTTAGTATAGTTTATATTAACTTAGTTTTAGTTAGTTTAAATTAGATTTAGTTTTAATTGTTTTAGTAGGTTCTTTTAGTTAAACTTTAGGTGTTTTACTCACTGTTAATAAAATTATATACTTGCTTAGTTTGTTTCTTTATTAACATAGGAATCTCAACACAATTTCAAATAGGATTAATTTGATTAAAACAACTAGTTAGTAATAGTTTTTTCTTTCAACAAGTTTTATATAATTTAATTATGTTTTCCAAGACTAGTTTTAGTAGTTTACTTTTCTGTTAAGGAATGTTTTAATAATAAATAAAAAAGTTTAGTTTCATTCTTTTGTTAGTAAAACTATAGTTACCTCATCTAATAGAGTTTATCAAAACTTTTATAAACTTTACTAAAGTTTTTCTTACAAAAATTTAAATTGATTTTATTCTGTTTATTAATAAAATATTTTATAGTTTCTCCTGCTGTCAACTATTGTTTTGTTAATACCAATAGTTTTGTTATGTTAGTGGTGATTTTTCCCATCATCTTTTAGAAAACCGAACTTTGTGTTGTTTTCCTTTCCTTGTGATTGTGCATTTGTTTGTCTTGAGTGACTCTAGTTCATTTCTGATTTTGTGAGTTGCAATATTATGTTGTATGCTTATTGAGTGCTTTTGTTTGATTCGTTAGATCATCCGGATTTCGAAGCCTGTTACTTAGAGTCCCTCGAGTACGAAGATCGTCAATCAGGCAAGTCACTTTGATCATGTTTTTACCCATGTTTTAAATTGCATTAGTTCTACCATCACCCCAATTGCATGCAAGATAGGTTAGTTGGAAACTTGGTTATGTTGTTGTAGTATCATGTGGTAGGTACTCCCTTCAACCCCTTTGACACTTGGCCTCGGGAATCGTTGATTTCAATTTTGCTATGCTATTAGTAGACGGGGTTGGTTGTGTGATTCATGAGAGAATGTGAGATAATAACTTCAAGACCTACTAAGATGATCAAGATTTCAAGTTTTCAACATACCTCTCGGTGGATGATGGTTGAACGGCGCCCTGGGGATAGACCAGTGGTTAGCCTAGGTGTTGCTAGGGAAATGCCAGTATTCACGCGGAAAGGTCCACCCAGGCACGAAGGGATGGAAGGACGCTTCAAGACCCAAGGCTTACGTGCACAGCCACAAGCCATTATGGGCTCTGGATTGGTTAGATATTGTGGCAACCCTGGACTGTCGGTGCTACAAGATGTAGACGAACGGTAGGAAAGGATGGGCACCGGCGGAGTCTCAGGGAAACCCTTTAGACGACCATGTTTTGGTCATCCGTTCCTCAAACACCCTGGAGTGCGAGGAATCCAATGGAGGCGATCATATCTTGTGGGGAACGTGTGCAAAGCTCTGCAGAGTACTCAACCTAATCGATTAGCCGTGTCCACGGTCATGGACGACTTGAGCCAAAGGAACTGAAACTTCCGGAATTCCCAACACAACTAAAATTGATGATGTGGGTAATAATAACTTGGGTATGAGATTTGGTTGGCGGAACCATCTCAATAATCAACCAACTTCATAATATTATGCTTATTCCCCTCTCTTGAAGTAGGAAAAACTTGGCTTTACGCAAAAACTTACCACCCCACCTGCCATCTATGCATATAGACTAGCTGATTATTTTCACCCCCTCTCTTGTGACTTCGCCGACATATTCCATATGCTGACCTACACGGCTGCAACGTATCATGTTGCAGAGTACTTTTCCGACCAGGAGTGAGGACACGCTCTACGCTTGGTGAGATGACCTTGGTGTCAGATGGACTCATCTACCATGACGCTTCCGCAAGACTTAGTTATTCTCATGAGTTGGCCTTCAGCCACTTTATTGTAATGATTATTGTAATAAAGGACTTGATATGAGATTTCATTAATAAAATGATGTGTGATTTCCCTTTGATATATACATTGATGTACCGTGTGTGTACCAGCATGATCTTGGGATGGTACGGAAACACCGGAGACTTGACCTGTCAGGTTGGGTCGCTACAGAAATCGTATCAGAGCACACGCTGACCGTAGGATGTAACCTCTAGGATTGGAACAGCCTTAGGATTTTATTTGTCTTTTAAAATTTCTATACTCTTATCTGCTCATTTCTGATTTCCTCTCCGACTTCCTTCAACTTGTATAGATGGCCACCTTAACGCCAGTGTTGATCACGGAATTTTGCCAGCCTGACGAGACTATGCCTTTTGGCAAGGAGATAGTGAAGATCATCAGGGACATCAGGATTGCACTGCCCAGCATCACTGGAACTCCGATGATGTCGTATCCACAAGACGGACGCTACAAGATCGAAGTACACATTCCAGGGAAGACCTTTGGAAGTCGTAAGGAGCCTCTCGACTTCAAATTTGTGGCACCCAGCTGGATTCTTGGCAGAGATATGGCTATACATCATGCTCTCGGACGTATTCAGGAGGAATACAAGGGCGGTACCATTTCACCAAGCCTCAGCATGGTTTGTCGTAGGGATACAGGTGGAAACATCATAACCACTGCCATTGACGACCCCACCATTTCCAACATCCAGACTCTAGAGACCCACATCAGGGCACTCGAGGTCCGTGTCCGTTCAGACACAAAGACGATCAAGCGATTGATGAATCGCAAGATTGACCTTGAGTGGGAAGTTCGTGAAGCCACGTATGAGCATGAGCTGGAGGCCAAGGACTTTTTGGAGAGGATTGAGAAGTTGAAGACTCGCATTACAGAGCTAGAGGAACAGATGGACATGGGGGAAAATCTTCACCCCGAAGGAGACATGGCACCCTTCATCAGCGACGATGATGACTATGAGGAGAGCACCACTGGAGGACCCACGACTATGCATTTTTGAGGAGAACTTTAGTCATGCCCCATGTATCTTTCTTTTCACGTTAAGACGTAGGTCGATGTTTAGTTGCTTGGGAATTGTATTCCGATGATTGAACTTTGTGATTGAATAAATGAATGAGTGTTTGATATGATATGTTTGTGCATTGCATATGGGTAGTGATTTTCTTTCTAGGCCCTCGCTCTATTCTAATTCTCATCCCTCTGAAAACAGCAAGATGCCTCCTCGTCGTGAACCCGAATTCACCTTCCCTCCGGAATTCACCCAGCTTCTCCAGCAACAGAATGCCCTGTTGCAGCTACTGATCCAGAATCAGACCAACAACTAGAAAAACAACAACAACCCTCCACCCCAGACTGACAACCTCACCCATTTTCTAAGGCTAAGACCTCCAATTTCCAGCAGCAGCACTGAGCCTATTGTCGCAGATGATTGGCTCTGCAAGATGGAGAGGGAACTCACCACTGCTGGATGCACTAAGGCAGAGAAGGTGCATTTTGCCGCACATCAACTAGAGGGACCAGCCGCATCATGGTGGGAGAACTATACCACCACTTACCCGATTGCTGGCGTGACTTGGGAGCAGTTCAAGCTTGCTTTCCGCACCGCTCATGTATCAGCTAGAGCTATGAGCCTAAAGAAACGCGGGTTTCACAAATTGCGTCAGGGAAACCGCTCCATGGCCCAGTATGTGGGTGACTTCAATGAATTGGCCCGTTATGCACCAGGAGATGTGACCGATGATGCTGCGAAACAAGAAAAATTTCTGGAAGGACTCAACGATGAGTTGAGCATGCAGCTGGTGGTGGCTACTTTCAACAACTACCAAGAGCTGGTAGACAAGGCCCTCATCTTGGAGGGGAAACAGCAGCAGATCGAGAATCGCAAGAGAATGTATGGGCAGGGGAAGTCCAACTTTGGGACTCACTAGAAGCCTCGCTACTCTCCATACTCAGGAAATACCGGAGCTGGAACCGGTAAATATGGAGGACACACTCATGCCGTGCACAACCATGGAGGTCACAACCATGGAGGAAATGGGAACAATCGTACCAACCAGAGCACCTTCAAGAATGGCAATGGAAGTGGAACTGACCACCAGCACCGTCACGCTCCAGCTCAGAAAGATCTGAGCCAGATCACCTGTTTCAAGTGCCAAAAGACCAGGCACTATGCCAATGATTGTCCCCAGAGCAAGCAAGGAAATGGAAACGGCAACAACAACAGCAACCCAGCAGCTAAGAAGCCCAACCCTTTTCCCCGTGCTCAGGTGAACCACATTGATGTGGAAGAAGTCTATGATTAGCCCGAGACTGTGGTTGGTAAGTTTTTATTGCATTCACGTCCTGTTACAGTACTTTTTGATTCCGGTGCAACTCATTCATTCATATCAAGGGTAGTTGTGCAAAAGTATGGTTTGCCCACCAGAACCCTTAGTCAGCCCTTTAAGGTTAGTTCCCCAGGAGGTATGATGATGGCAGGGATAGGATGCCATGCCTTGAAACTTAATATAGGAAAACATGTTTTTCCCACCGATCTCATCGTCTTAGAGTCACAGGGATTGGATGTAATCCTAATCATGGATTGGATGACCAAGTATGAAGGAAACCTTGATTGCCCCAGCAAGTCTATTTTGCTCACCACCCTAGAGAACAAGAGGATTAAGTATGTATCCCGACGCACACAGATGAGTGCTCGGTTAAATTCCCTCATAGGAGTGGTTCGGGAGGAAGTACCTGTGGTAAAAGACTTTCCGGATGTATTCTCGGAAGAATTACCAGGCATGCCACCAGATAGGGAAATTGAATTTCTGATAGAGTTATTGCCAGGGAGAGCCCCAATTTCCAAGAGACCCTACCGGATGCCCGCAAATTATCTAGTGGAAATCAAGAAGCAGATTAAGGAACTGTTGGACAAGGGGTATATTCGCCCAAGTTCTTCACCTTGGGGAGCCCAGTACTTTTGGTGGAGAAGAAGGATAAAACCTTGAGAATGGTAGTTGACTATCGTGCCTTGAACGAGGTAACTATCAAGAACAAGTATCCTCTGCCGATGATAAATGACTTGTTTGATCAGCTCGTAGGAGCCAAAGTATTCTCCAAGATCGATCTTCGATCAGGGTATCACCAATTGAAGATTCGTGAATAGGATATACCCAAAACAGCATTCACCACAAGGTATGGCTTATATGAGTATACAGTCATGTCTTTTGGATTGACTAATGCTCCTGCCTACTTCATGAATTTGATGAACAAAGTGTTCATGGAATGCCTGGACAAGTTTGTTGTAGTGTTCATCGATGATATATTGATATTCTCCAAGAACGAGGAAGAGCATAAGGAACACTTACGTTTAGTTCTGGAGAAGCTTAGAGAGCATCAGTTATACGCCAAGTTCAGTAAATGTGAATTTTGGCTAACGGAAGTCGGATTCCTTGGACATATTATCTATGGAGATGGCATAGCAGTGGATCCCACTAAGGTTGAAGTAGTTACCGAGTGGCAGTCACCCACCTCAGTTAAGGAGATCCGTAGTTTTCTCGGACTTGCCGAGTACTACCGCAGGTTTATTGAGAATTTCTCAAAGATTGCCAAGCCCATGACGGAGTTGTTGAAGAAAGAGTTCAAGTATGTTTGGACTGAGGAATGTGAAGCCAGTTCCAAGAGTTGAAGAAACGTTTGGTCATAGCCCCAGTATTGATTTTGCCAAATATTCAGAAGGACTTCCAGGTTTATTGTGATGCCTCACGTCAAGGACTTGGAGGAGTACTTATGCAAGATGGAAAAGTTGTAACCTATGCATCCAGGAAGTTACGACCTCATGAGTTAAAATATGCCACCCATGATTTGGAGTTAGCAGCCGTAGTGCACGCACTCAAGACCTGGAGATATTTGCTTATCGGAAATAGTTGTGACGTTTACACCGATCACAAGAGCCTGAAGTATATCTTCACGCAGAAGGAGTTAAACCTCAGACAGAGGAGATGGCTAGAGTTGATTAAAGACTATGGCATGAAATTGCATTATCATCCGGGAAAGGCAAACGTCATAGGAGATGCTTTGAGTCGGAAGAGTTATGTGAACACACTCACAGCAGGAGGATTACCTCAGGAATTATCCGATGATCTCAGAGATCTCAAACAAGAAATAGTCCCGAGAGGATATATTGGCACGCTAGAGATCCAGTCCACTCTGACTGAAAGAATTCCTGAAACTCAGAAGACAGACAAGGAGATAGCTGAGATAAAGCAAAGGATGAAGGAACAGAAAGCTAAAGGCTTTCGTGAAGATGAACAAGGAACACTATGGTTTGAGAATCGTATCTATGTGCCCAATGACACAGAACTCAGGAAGTTAATACTTCAAGAAGCCCACGATTCACCATACTCGATACACCCAGGCAACACAAAAATGTACTTGGACCTGAAGGAAAGTTTTTGGTGGACAGGAATGAAGAAGGACATCGCTGAACATACCGTGATATGTGATGTTTGTCAACGAGTAAAAGCGGAACATCAGAAACCAGCAGGGTTACTCCAACCTTTGCCGATACCCGAGTGGAAATGGGATAAGCTAGGTATGGAATTCATCACAGGATTACCCAGGACACGTTCAGGTTATGATTCCATCTGGGTACTGGTCGATCACTTGACCAAGGTGGCTCATTTCATTCCAGTGAAAACCACCTATACCAGTGCTAAGCTAGCCAAGATATACATGACCAGGATCGTGTGTCTGCATGGAGTTCCGAGGAGTATCATGTCAGATAGAGGAACCCAATTTACTTCAAAGTTTTGGCATCAACTACATGAAACTTTGGGTACGAGTCTGGAATTCAGTACAACATTCCATCCGCAGACCGATGGACAGACTGAGAGGGTCAACCAGATTCTGGAGGACATGTTGAGAGCTTGTGCATTAGACTATGGGTCTAGTTGGGATGACAACCTACCATACGCAGAGTTCTCATACCACCACAGTCACCAGAGCAGCCTGAAGATGGCCCCTTTGGAAGCTTTATACGGAAGGAGGTGCAGAACACCATTGATGTGGGATGGTGTAGGAGACCGAAAACTTTTTGGTCCCGATCTCATCCGAGATTCTGAAGAGAAGGTCAAGTTGATTTGTGACTGACTCAAGATCGCACAGTCCCGGCAGAAGAGTTATGCCGATACTAAACGCAAGGAGGTGACGTATGAAGTAGGAGACCGAGCATACCTCCGTGTGTCACCACTTCGAGGAATCAGGAGGTTTGGTGTTAAAGGAAAGTTAGCACCCAGATTCATAGGCCCCTACAAAATTCTTGAACGTAGAGGCGAAGTTGCATACAAGCTGGAATTGCTGGAAGGATTGTCCGGAGTTCATGATGTGTTCCATGTGTCCCAGCTGAAGAAATGCCATGCTGAGATGGCTGATATCCCTTTGAGAGACACCATGCCCCTAGAGGCTATACAGCTTGACAGTGATCTGACTTACGAGGAGAAGCCTGTCAGGATCCTAGAGACTAACAACAGAGTTACCCGCAACAAGATCATCAAGTTTTGTAAGGTTCTGTGGAGTCACCACACCGAGGAAGAAGCCACCTGGGAACGCGAAGAAGATCTTCGTAGAGACCACCCGCACCTATTTTCTAGCCAACTCGAATCTCGAGGGCGAGATTCATCTTAAGGTGGGTAGATTTGTAACATCCCAAAATTTCATTTTGGAATGTTATGATATATAGCTATGCATCTATCATCACCATTGTTTGAATGTATGAAAAAGTTGAAATGCTTCTTCTGACTTTCTGAAAGCCCTTTCTATTTTTCTCTAAGTTGCTTTTACCTATTTGAAATCTTGGTAAAAAGTTCAAATAAGAGGGGAGGAACATGACACTCCACACCAGGTACTAATTGGTGATTTATTTGACCAACAATAACCAGGAGTTATTTTGAAAATATTTGCAAAACGGATTTAAAAACAAATAGGCAATTTCTGAATAATAATATTTTTTTCAAATTACTCAAACGACAGAATAAAAATGTTCATTAAATGGAATTTATTATTCTATTAATTCTGATATATTTATTTCCTACTTTTAACCAATTTTTGAATGTTTTAAAAGCTTTTTATTATCGCTGGAAATCATTAAAAGAAAAACGGTAACGGATATAGAATTAAACAGGCCGGCCCACAGACATTTATAGCAAAATCATTTTGAGCCAGCCGACCGACGCGGAAACCTCACTCACTCTCTTGCTGAGCGGCGGACCCCACCCTGACCGCCCGAAGACCCGCCCGGTCATCCCTCTCCTCTCGCCATTCGTCGCCGGCCGTTTCTTTCCCCCGCAGATCTCGCCTCTCTTCACTCCCCCTCGCTCCCTCTCCGGCCCTATTAATACCGGCCAGTCCCCGCTCTCCATTTCCCCCCAAAGCTCCCTGCTACCTCGCCGGAAGGCTACCGCATCTCGTCGCCGGAGTTCCTGCCCCCACCGGAGCTCCCCACTGCTCCTGCTCGTCGCCTCCGTCCACCCCTCGCCCCACCGACCTCACCATTCGACGCCGGACGTCAATCTCCATCACCTAGACCTCTCCGACGACTCCCTCGACCACCGGAGCGACCTTCGACGCCCTCTTCGACCACCGGCCGCCGTCAACATCACCAGAGTACCACCCGACCACCGCTGTGAGCCCCTTCCCCTTCCTGGATCGTCCGATCTCAAACCGACGCCTAAGATTAGATCGGATTAATTTCCGAACCGGTATTCTCTACCAACCATTCGCCCGCCCGCAAACACTTGCTCGCACACCCTCCCGGCCAATCACCACCTGCCACGTAGCCATAGCCGTCCGTTAGTTTAATTTTCTATTTTCTATTTTGTTTTAGTTAACAGAAACTTTTCAAAAAAAATTGCGTTTATCTGTTTAATGTTTTGAGTTGATTCTTTTTGCAATAGCTCACATTTTTCATGTAGTTTCACCCTGAACTTTTAAATTTTAACTTTGAACTATAAAATTTGAATTGAATCAAATTTGCTCAAATCATTCAAATCTGAATAACTAGAGTTTGAAAATAGATTTTGACATGAATCTTTTTGCTACTGTTTGGTATTACTTTGGAATATCTTCATGCTTAGTTTGAGGATTTTTAGGATGATATTTCTTAGTATTTTAGATATAAACAAATTCCGCCTATTAGTTAGTATAGTTTAAATTAACTTAGTTTTAGTTAGTTTAAATTAGATTTAGTTTTAATTGTTTTAGTAGGTTCTGTTAATAAAATTATATATTTGCTTAGCTTGTTTCTTTATTAACATGGGAATCTCAACACAATTTCAAATAGGATTAATTTGATTAAAACAACTAGTTAGTAATAGTTTTTCTTTCAACAAGTTTTATATAATTTAATTATGTTTTCCAAGACTAGTTTTAGTAGTTTACTTTTCTGTTAAGGAATGTTTTAATAATAAATAAAAAAGTTTAGTTTCATTCTTTTGTTAGTAAAACTATAGTTACCTCATCTAATAGAGTTTATCAAAACTTTTATAACCTTTACTAAAGTTTTTCTTACAAAACTTTAAATTGATTTTATTCTGTTTATTAATAAAATATTTTATAGTTTCTCCTGCTGTCAACTATTGTTTTGTTAATACCAATAGTTTTGTTATGTTAGTGGTGATTTTTCCCATCATCTTTTAGAAAACCAAACTTAGTGTTGTTTTCCTTTCCTTGTGATTGTGCATTTGCTTGTCTTGAGTGAATATAGTTCATTTCTTATTTTGTGAGTTGCAATATTATGTTGTATGCTTATTGAGTGCTCTTGTTTGATTCGTTACATCATCCGGAGTGCGAAGCTTGTTACTTAGAGTCCCTTGAGTACGAAGATCGTCAATCAGGCAAGTCACTTTGATCATGTTTTTATCCATGTTTTAAATTGTATTAGTTCTACCATCACCCCAATTGCATGCAAGATAGGTTAGTTGGAAACTTGGTTATATTGTTGTAGTATCATGTGGTAGGTACCCCCTTCAACCCCTTTGACACTTGGCCCCGGGAATCGTTGATTTCAATTTTGCTATGCTATTAGTAGACGGGGTTGGTTGTGTGATTCATGAGAGAATGTGAGATAATAACTTCAAGACCTACTAAGATGATCAAGATTTCAAGTTTTCAACATACCTCTGGGTGGATGATGGTTGAACGGCGCCCTGGGGATAGACCAGTGGTTAGCCTAGGTGTTGCTAGGGAAGTGCCAGTATTCACGCGGAAAGGTCCAGCCAGGCACAAAGGGATGGAAGGACGCTTCAAGACCCAAGGCTTACCTGCATAGCCAAAAGCCATTATGGGCTCTGGCTTGGTTGGATATTGTGGCAACCCTGGACTGTTGGTGCTACGAGATGTAGACGTACGGTAGGAAAGGATGGGCACCGGCGGAATCTCAGGGAAACCTTTTAGACGACCATGTTTTGGTCATCCATTCCTCAAACACCCTGGAGTGCGAGGAATCCAACGGAGGCGATCATATCTTGTGGGGAACGTGTGCAAATCTCTGCAGAGTACTCAACCTAATCGATTAGCCGTGTCCACGGTCATGGACGACTTGAGCCAAAGGAACTGAAACTTCCGGAATTCCCAACACAACTAAAATTAATGATGTGGGTAATAATAACTTGGGTATGAGATTTGGTTGGCAGAACCATCTCAATAATCAACCAACTTCGTAATATTTTGCTTATTCCCCTCCCTTGAAGTAGGAAAAACTTGGCTTTATGCAAAAACATACCACCCCACCTGCCATCTATGCATATAGACTAGCTGATTATTTTCAGCCCCTCTCTTGTGACTTTGCCGGCATATTCCATATGCTGACCTACACGGCTGCAACGTATCATGTTGCAGAGTACTTTTCCGACCAGGAGTGAGGACACGCTCTACGCTTGGCGAGATGCCCTTGGAGTCAGATGGACTCATCTACCATGACGCTTCCGCAAGACTTAGTTGTTCTCATGAGTTAGCCTTCGACCACTTTATTGTAATGATTATTGTAATAAAGGACTCGATATGAGATTTTGTTAATAAAATGCTGTGCGATTTCCCTTTGATATATACATTGATGTACCGTGTGTGTACCAGCATGATCTTGGGATGGTACGGAAACACCGGAGACTTGACCTTTCAGGTCGGGTCGCTACAGAAATGGTATCAGAGCACACGCTGACCGTAGGACGTAACCTCTAGGATTGGAACATCCTTAGGATTTTATTTGTCTTTTAAAATTTCTATACTCTTATCTGCTCATTTCTGATTTCCTCTCCGACTTCCTTCAACTTGTATAGATGGCCACCTTCACGCCAGTGTTGATCACGGAATTTTGCCAGCCTGACGAGACTATGCCTTTTGGCAAGGAGATAGTGAAGATCATCAGGGACATCAGGATCGCACTGCCCAGCATCACTTGAACTCCGATGATGTCGAATCCACAAGACGAACGCTACAAGATCGAAGTACACATTCCAGGGAAGACCTTTGGAAGTCGTAAGGAGCCTCTCGACTTCAAATCATTCGCCTCGGTACTGAAACTATTCAGGCTTAAAGGTTGGGATAGGGTAGGTGTTTAGTTTTCAATAGCACTAAGCAATTTTGGTGGCTAACTTACGTAACATGAAGATAAATATGAGTGGCCTACGATGAACGATCGTTTTAGTATAATCTCTATGAGATCCTGAACACTTACTTACGTCAATCATAACCCCACCATGTTCTCTCTCGGATCATGTTCACGAGCAGAGACGATCACGGTTACGTACACAGTTGGTATATTTTATTTAGAGTTTACTTCAAGTTTACTGTAATTGGGTGTTAAACAAATATCCAAGTTTCCACATAACCGCGGGCACGGCTTTCCAAAAGATTTAACCTTGCAGGGGTGCTCCAACTAGTCCATCATAAATTAACCACACTCCACGGGAATAGCCTCGACCACGGATCTCGTGATCATCATAGGTAACTCCAAAGGAATTCCAACACCTCGAGATAGCCCGAATAAAGTCAGAGCCCTCACGCAAGTCACTCAATAAAGGTAAAACAAATCCAGCAAGACCACCTGACGCGTCGATGAACCCGATAAGTGCCGCTTATCTCATTCTCACGACACGACAGATAAGCACGCATACGGAGGCCTGATAGAAATCTCCCAAGTTACCTTGGGTTGGCCCCGCACAATGCTCTAGTTTGGACCAACACTCATGATGAGCACTGGCCCGGGGGTTGATTAATTATCCATGGGGTTGCAAATCCCTATGCAAAGTATGGAAAACGTAACACCGGTAACAAGAACTATGGCGGTAATAGCGGAACAAAACACCTAGCAAAAGGCCAAGCCTTCCACCAATACCAAGATATATGTGTACATTAAATTAAATAACAGATAATATTGTGATATCCAAATCCATGTTGTCACATGAAACAACCTGCACCTGCAACTAAGAACGCTATAAGAGGGCTGAGCGACGGTAACTTAGCCAATCAAAGGTTTGCTAGGATGTGGAGGGTTAGAGGTTATCATGGCAATTTAGGAGGCTGACATTCAAGTGGTAGGTAGCGCAATTGTAACGATAAGAGCGAGAAACTAGCAAGCGAAAATAGTATCGGGATCCGGATACGATCATCTTGCCTATTGGTTCTTCAGTGGAACAAGTTGCGGGATCCTCGTAGTTGTACTCTCTTGGGTCCTCATACTCCGTTTCAACACTCGCGTCTACCCAAGAGAAACATAAGCAATAAACATCCAACCAAGGTGCAATGCACAAACAATATGATGCATGGTTCAGTTTTTGAAGAATTTAACATGGCAACCTAAACTAGTCATGTTTCACATGCATTGGTTGATTAGTTTCCATTCTGGACAAAACCCCATTTTAAGTTATTTAAAAATGCATGAACATGGCAATTATTGATGAATCATGCAAAATCGATAAAAATGCATGTAAAGAACATAAGAAACGGAGTTACTGTTCTCACGATACACTCACGACAAGGTACAAAGGCAAAACACAAGACAAGGTAGACCTGGGCTATTCATTGGCATTCCAAGATTGCCACTGGTTAGGAAATGCAAAAACCAACCACAATAGGGAAAAATATCAATCAAATCCATGGAGTTTAGCTCCCACAAGTCACACAACAATAAATCAACAATCTGCCACAAAATAGCAACATAGCAAATTTCACAGCCAATAACTTGAGCTACAGGAATCCTACAACCACAAACAAGGCATTGATGGAAACTACATAACATTCTTATCAACTTATCCAACTAAAAATCTGGAAAGGAGGCACACATCAATAACCATGAAGCTCAGAAGTTGGCATGATAAAACAGATTTTAAGGGACTTAGTGAAAATAACAGTTTTCTGGAATCTGACTTAAACTGGTAGCAATTTGACAGCAAAAGTTAAAGGTGTTAGAGGCCACCTTTTGGCCTGAAAATTAACAGGATTGTAGTATACAACATCTACTTCAAAACACTAGCACTGAGCATGAGCCAATTCTCAACATATCAAAAGATAGCAACCACTCTTCATGGCATAAAAATAACAACAGATTCTTATACTTAGAAATATTTAGCATGGTTGAAAACAACAACATTTTAGTGGCTACTTTAGAGCATGGTTCCCACTCATATACACGTTGTTCATGTCAAAGATAATATCATGGCATTCTACACATCCAAGACTAACATATTCATGTAGGCGCAAACATCATAGCATGCATGGATTGAACATGGAAAAAATGACAAAATGGCATTAAGAGATAAAATGACATTTTGAAAAACTTTCTCAAAAGACCAAACCAATATCACCAATGAATTCCTGGGATTTTTCTACCCTAAAATCATGTATCATACCCATATGGTCACATGAAGCATCAATGCAAAAACTACACTAGCAAAATAACCACCTCTCTTATAAGTGAAAACTTACTTAAAATGCACATGAGCATATTTGAACATATCCATATTTGGTAATATTGCTATATTTGTAAATGATCTAATAATCCTACAAAACATGCATATACCACCAACAAAGGTTATGACAAGAGGGGGGGGGGAAGGACCCACTTGTCACCCACACACACATACACCCTACACACCACTCCACAAGCATGCACACACATGGATCTATATGCCTAAGGGCATATGAGCACAATAAACTCTATGAACACACAACCTATAGGGGGTGTTCAACCACACACACACACATGCAACATATATGCATAATGCATATAGGCACATACACACCACCACACATGCACAAGTGCACACGGGCACATACGCTCAAGAACACACATGCTCATGTGTGTGGGTATGCATCCACACAGATATGCACATATATGCACAATGCATATGCATATGACACACACACCCACACCCACATACACACATGCATATATGCATACTCATGCACAAGCACCACCCTACACATACACATGCACATAAAAACATAAAAGAAAAACAAACATGCTGGTTTTGCATCTACACACACATACATGCATATACTAGCAAGAAGAAATCAAGAAGAGAATAAAACAAAAGAAAAGAAAAAAACAAAAAAGGGGGGAGGGGTTCGGGCTCGAACCCACGACCACTAGGTCGATTTCCTTAGCTGGTTACCACTCTGCCAAGGCCGTGGCTGTTAACAGAGGAGGCCCTTGGCTGAACTAATACACACACACACACACAGACAAGTCTGACGAAACTGACGGAGTCGATACCTACGGCGACAAAGAACGACAGCGCGCAATTTCTGCGAGCCACGGCATCACCGGCGAGGAGAAATGGAGCAGGGGAAGCCGCACCTATGAGGACCACATCCCTACCTCTAACACCGACGAGAACCAACAGCAACATCACCTGCAACTACGGCGGAGCTACGGCGGACACGATCACGAGCTCGTCGGGCACGACGAACTCGCGCACGCATTGGGACAGAGGGGGGCACGACGGAGGACCAGCTGCTCACCACCGAGGGGGGTCAGAGACGCGCTGGAGTCGAAGCAGGGTAAGAAGACGACGGAGCGGAATGCCTCTGGTGAAGACGAAGACAGGGCCGTCGCTGTAGAGCCTCTCCGGGGCTCCTAGCAGCGGGAATTGAACAAGGGGAGGATCCCCGAGCCCCTGGACGCCATGTTCGACGACGAGGTCGACGGAGACGACGAGTGGACACCGGCGAACTACTCTGCACCTCTCTGAAACTTTCTGAATCCTTACCTAATACAGGGTAATAAGAGAGAAGGGAGAGGAATGGAGAGGGAGAAGGGAGCCGCGGCGGCGCGAGGGGAGAGAGGAAAACTAGCGGCAAAGGCACGCACGCCGAGGGGTTTTAAATACCCCCGAGGCTGACGGCGATGGACGGAGAAAGGGGACGGTGGAGCGCGCTCTCTCTGCACTCTCTAACAGAGACGACGGACGGGGCAGGTTGCCGCTTGGCACGTGGGCTGGGCCGCACAAGGAAGGAGCCGGCCCAGCTCTTACCCTTACACACGGAGAATAAAACCAGGGGGTTTTCCTATTTCAATAGAGCAGCAAAAATAGAAGGGCTTTTGAAAAGACAAAATATATATGAATAAAAGAATACGATAACTATTTAATTAAATTGACTAGGGGATTTTTGAAGCAAGTAATATTAATAGTTTTGAAATAACATCCCCTGGTCATTTAAAAACTCCAAAACATAAAAGCTCAAAACAACAAAAGACCAACACTCACATGCTCAAAATATTTTAGCCTAACACTTGAACATTTTTAAACAATTTTAAAAGCAAGTTAAATCTATTGATAAAATAACATGGGAAATAAAGGGCATTGGGTTGTTTTGTTGAAATGAAAAGGAGAGGGGAAGTGAAGGAGGTGCACCACACAACTCCAACCACAACACACCACACAACACAAGAACACAACCACAACACACCACACAAGTTCACAACATAGCAAGGCATGGCATGATGGATGAAATGATGCATGATGCATGAATGCAAGAACAAGACATAGCATGACAAGGTGCAATATCATTTCATTACTCTCATGACAGCAAGGTCCACTTAGGTTACAATGCCACAAAAGGAAGGGACATCACTTGAGCTGTCACATCTACTTTCCTACCACTCAATTCTTTCGAGAGAAACTCTTTCTCAAGAAATGTTCTGTTCTTTGCGACCAACACTTTCTCTTCGAATCTGAGATAGAAGGCATACCCAACTGTCTCTTTTGGGTATCCTATGAAGACGCATTTCTCCGCTTTGGGTTCTAGCTTTTCAGGCTGAAGCTTTTGAAATAAGCGTCACATTCCCAGACTTTAAGAAATGGCAACTTTGGCTTCTTGCCAAACCACATTTCATATGGCGTTGTCTCAACAGATTTTGATGGTGCCCAATTTAAAGTGAATGCAGCTATCTCTAATGCATAACCCCAAAATGATAGTGGCAAGTCGGCAAGAGACATCATAGAACGCACCATATCTAATAAGGTTCGATTATGATGTTCGGACACACCATTACGTTGTGGTGATCCAGGCGGCGTCAACTGTGAAACAATTCCACACTGTCTTAATTCCACACTCAGATGTTCTCCTCCTCGATCAGATCTTAGGAATTCAATCTTCTTGTTACGATGATTCTCAACTTCACTCTAAAATTGCTTGAACTTTTCAAACATTTCAGACTTGTGTTTCATTAAGTAAATATACCCATATCTACTCAAGTCATCGATGAAGGTGATAAAATAACGATATCCACCACGCTCCTCAATGTTCACTGGACCGCACATATCAGTATGTATGATTTCCAACAAATCATTCGCCCGTTCCATTGTTCCAGAGAACGACGTTTTAGTCATCTTGCCCATGAGGCATGGTTCACATGTGCCAAGTGATTCAAAATAAAGTGACTCCAAAAGTCCATTGGCATGGAGCTTCCTCATGCGTTTTACACCAATATGACCCAAACGACATTGCCACAAGAAAGTGGTACTATCATTACCAACTCTGTACCTTCTGGCATCAATGGTATGAACATGTGTATCATCACTATCGAGATTCAATAAGAATAAACCCCTCACATTGGGTGCATGACCATTAAAGATACTACTCATATAAATAGAACAACCATTATTCTCATATTTAAATGAGTAACCGTCTTGCAATAAACAAGATCTAGATATAATGTTCATGCTTAAGGTAGGTACTAAATAACAATTATTTAGGTTCATCACTAATCCCGATGGTAGTCGAAGAGCGAGCGTGCCGATGACGATCACATCAACCTTGGAACCATTTCCCACGTGCATCGTCACTTCATCCTTAGCCAGCCTCCCTCTCTGCCGTAGGTCCTGTTTTGAGTTGCAAATGTGAGCAACCGAACCGGTATCAAATACCCAGGCACTACAATGAGAGGTAGTAAGTTACACATCAATAACATGTATATCATATATACCTTGTTTGGTGTTGGTCGCCTTCTTGTCGGCGAGATACTTGGGGCAGTTTTGCTTCAAGTGACCAGATCCCTTGCAATGAAAGCACTTAGTTTCTGGCTTGGGTCCAGCCTTGGGTTTCTTCACGGGAGAAGCAACTGCTTTGCCACCCTTCTTGGAGTTACCCTTCTTGCCATTGCCATGCTTCTTGAAACTAGTGGTTTTATTGACCATCAACAGTTGATGTTCTTTGTGGATTCAGACTCAGCGACTTTGAGCATCGCAAATAGCTCGGTGACTGACTTGGTCATCCCTTGCATATTATAGTTCATCATGAAGCTCTTGTAGCTAGGTGGCAATGATTGAAGAACTCTGTCAGTGATCACCTTCGGTGGAAGGGGCATCCCTAACTCCGCCAGACGGGTCGAATACCGAGACATTCTGAGTATATGTTCACTGATAGACTCGTTCCCCTCCATCTTGCAAGCATAGAACTTATCGGAGGACTCATACCTCTCTATCAGGGCAATCTTCTGAAAGATAAACTGCAACTCCTGGAACATCTCATATGCTCCATGACATTCAAAACGTCTTTGAAGTCCCGGTTCTAAGTCATACAACATTGCACATTGAACTATTGAGTAATCTCCAGAACGTGCCTTCCAAGAGTTCTTAACGTCTTCGGATGACAGGGGAATGGGTGGGTCACCAAGCGGTGCATCAAGGACATAAGCCTTCTGGGAAGCCGTGAGGATAATCCTTGGATTAAGGGCCAAGTCAACAAAGTTACTTCCATCATCTTTCAACTTAGCTTTTTCTATGAATGCATTAATATTCAGGGGTGCTACTGCGTGAGCCATTGATCTACAACATAAATAAGCAAAGGTTACTAAGAATATTGTTCATGATAATGAGTTTACTCAATCAAATTACTAAAGGTCCCACTCAAGTTGACATCCCTCAGGTCATCTGAGTGATACATGATCCACATTCACCAACTCAAGTCCAATGATCACGTGAGTTAAGGTGGTTTCAATGGTGAACATCATGATGTTGATCATATCTACTATGACTCATGTTTGACCTTTTGGTCTCTTGTGTTTCGAGGCCATGTTTGTACATGCTAGGATCGTCAAGTTCAACCCGAGTGTTCCGGATGTGCAACACTGGCTTACACCCGTTGTATGTGAACGTAGAGTCTATCACAACTGATCATCACGTGGTGTCTCGACACGACGAACTTTCGCAACGGTGCACAATCGGGGAGAACACAATTCAAATTTATATTTAAGTGAGGGATTACCTTATAATGCTACCATCGTTCTAAACAAAATAAGGTGCATAAAAAGATTAACATCGCATGAAAATCATAAGTGACATGATATGGCCATGAACTTGTGCTTTTGATCTCCATCTCCAAAGCACCGGCATGATCTCCATCATCACCGGCATAACACCATGATCTCCATCATCAAGATATCCATCATTGTGTCTCCATTGGGGTTGTCACGCCCACCATGCTCATACTACTATTGCTACCGCTTAGTGGTAAAGTAAAGCATTACATAGTGCTTAAAGATTGACATTGAGGTTATACAATATTCAAAGACAACCGTATGGCTCCTACCGGTTGTCGTACTCATCGACATGCAAGTTGTGATATTCTATACAAAAACATGATCATCTCATACATCACATATATCACATCATGCAATTGTCCATATCACATCACAACATACCATACAAAAACAAGTTAGATGTCCTCTAATTGTTGTTGCATGTTTTACGTGGTTGCTATGGGTATCTAGCAAGAACGATTCTTACCTACGCAAAACCACAATGGTGATATGAATATTGATTTTCAACCTTCTTCAAGGACAGCCTCAATCAAATCTGGTTCAACTAAAGTGGGAGAGACACCTGCCAGCCATCTTTATGCGACGAAGTCACATGTTAGTCAATGGAACATAATCTCTCATAAGCGTACGAGTAAAGTCAGTCTGTGTCACTTCGTCCCACAATACCACTGAACCAAGAAAAGACTAAGGCAGGAAGCAATATGAATATCAACACCCACGAACTCTTTGTGTTCTACTCTAGATCTCATCTACGCATAAACCTGGCTCTGATACCACTATTGGGGAACGTTGCATGGGAAACAAAAAAAATTCTATGCTTCACCAAGATCAATTTAGGAGATGAGTATCTATGAGAGGAGATATTGGATCTACATACCCTTGTAGTTCGCTAAGAGGAAGCGTAAAAGAATGTGATTGATGTAGTGGTACGTCTCCATGATCCAAATTGCAAGCTGTCCCACGAACTCCCGATCAAGTGCCGAACGGACGGCCCCTCCATGTTCAGCACACGTGTAGCTCGATGAAGATCTCCGCCTTCTTGATCCATCAAGAGGGAGCAGAGAGGTTGATGGGTTCGCCAACAGCACGACGGCATGGCGGCGGTGGTTGTGGAGCTGATTCGGTAGAGCTTCACTAAGCGGTGCCGAACCAATCTACTAGAGGAGAGGCAATCGGGAAGGGAGGAAGGGCTGTGCCGTGACTTAGGGTGCGGATGCCCTCATCCCTCACACATATATATAGGGGAAGAGGAGGAGGCTGGCCGCCCTAGGCTTTCCCCTAGGGTTGGTGCGGCGGCCAAATTAGGTGGGGCGGCGGCCAGGGTGGCTTGGCCACCAAGTTTGGTGGCTAGCCCACCATTTTGGCCCAGCCCAAGCCTCCAGTTGCATAGGCCTTGAGGTGGGAGGTGCGGCCAGCCCACCAGGGGCTGGCTCGCACCCTCTCACAGCCCATGTGGCCCTTTGGAGTAGATGAGCCCACCCGATGGACCCGCAGGAACACGTTTGGCACTCTGTCACACCACTTGCTGGTCACGGAACTTTTCCGGAACTCAAATACCAACTTCCAATATATGATTATTTACCTCCGGACCACTCCGTAACTCCTCGTGACATCCAGGATCACATCCAGGACTACGAACAATCTTCGGTCACCAACACACATAACTCATCTAAACCGAAACGTCACCAAACATTAAGTGTGCAGACCCTGCGGGTTCGAGAACCATGTAGATATGACCGAGACACCTCTACGGTTAATAACCAATGGCGGGACCTGGATGCCCATATTTGTTCCTACATGTTCTACGAAGATCTTTATCGGTCAAACCTCTATGTAAGGGATTCAGACAATCCTGTAAGTTGTTCCCTTTGTTCTTCGGTATGTTACTTGCCCGAGATTCGATCGTCGGTATCTTTATACCTAGTTCAATCTTGTTACCGGCAAGTCTCTTTACTCATTCTGTACAAGATCCCATGACTAACACTTAGTCACATTGCTTGCAAGGCTTGTTATGGTGTTGTATTACCGAGTGGCCCCTAGATACCTCTCCTTCACACGGAGTAACATATCCCAGTATTGATCCATGCCAACTCAACAAACACCTTTCGAGATACCTGTAGAGCAGCTTTATAGTCATGCAGTTACGTTGTGTCGTTTGATGCACACAATGCACTCCTCCGGTGTTAGTGAGTTGCATGATCTCATGGTTATAGGAACATATACTTCACATGCAGAAAATAGTAGCAATAAACTTACACGATCATATGCTACGTTTATAGTTTGGGTCTTGTCCATCACAACATTCTCCTAATGACGTGATCCGAATATCAAATGACATCTCATGTCCATGGCGAGAAACCTTAACCATCTTTGATCAACGGGCTAGCCTGCTAGAGGCATACTAGGGACACAGTGCTTGTCTATATGCCCAAACATGTATTTAGTTTCCAATCAACACAATTATTGTTGGGGAACGTTGCATGGGAAACCAAAAATTTCCTACGCACATGCAAGATCTATCCATGGTGATGAGCATCTATGAGAGGGAGAGTGGATCTACATACCCTTGTAGATCGCTAAGTGGGAAGCGTTAGGAAATGCGGTTGATGTAGTCGAACGTCTTCATGATCCAAATCGCCGAGCATCCTGCGATCCCATCACTTTCCATCTCACGATCCAATCACGATCCGTCCCGTGGTCTCATGACAATCCGTCCCGCGATCCAATCATGAATTGTCTCGCGATCTTGATCACGGTCCTTTTGATCTAGCGTCGAATGGGCGGTACCTCCGCGTTCAGCACACGTACGGCTTGATGACCATGTCCGCCTTCTTGATCCAGCAATAGGGAGTGGAGAGGTAGAAGAGTTCTCCGACAGAGCGACGATGTTGCGGCAATGGTGTTGGAGCAATTCCAGCAGGGGTTCGCCTAAGCACCGCTGAAACCAATCTAGAGGAGAAACAAATCCTAGTCTTGATCCATGCCAACCCAACAGACACCCTCGGATATACCTATGGAGAACCTTTATAGTCACCCAGTTACGTTGCGACGTTTGATACACACAAGGTACTCCTCCGGTGTCAGTGAGTTGCATGATCTCATGGTGATAGGAACAAATACTTGACATGCCGAAAACTATAGCAATAAACTGACACGATCATATTCTACATTTATAGTTTGGGTCTTGTCCATCACACCATTCTCCTAATTATGTGACCCCGATATCAAATTAAATCTCATGTCCATGGCTAGGAAACCTTAACCATCTTTGATCAACGAGCTAGTCCATCAGAGGCATACTAGGGACATGGTGTTGTCTATGTATCCACAGATGTATCTGAGTTTCCGATCAATACAATTCTAGCATGGATAATAAAAGATTATCATGAACAAGGAAATATGATAATAACTAATTTATTTTTGCCTCTTGGGCATATTTCCAACAGTCTCCCACTTACACTAGAGTCAATAATATAGTTCACATCACCATGTGATTCACATTGTTATGAATCTAACACCCAATGAGTTCTGGGGCTTGATCATGCTTTGCATGTGAGAGGACTTTTTGTCAATGGGTCTGCGACATTCAGATCCGTGTGTACTTTGCAAAGCTCTATGTCATACTGTAGACACTGCCACCACACTCCACTTGGAGCTATTCCAAATGGCTTCTCCACTATAAGTCTCCGGATTTCTACTAAGAGTCAGCCGGATTGGTGTTAAAGCTTGCATCGACGTAACTCTTTACGAAGAACTCTTTATTACCTCCATAATCGAGAAATATTTGCTTAGTCCTCTAGTTAATAAGGATAATCCTGACCGCTGTCCAGTGATCCACTCCTAGATCACTTTTGTACCCCTTGACGGACTCATGGCAAGGAACACATAGGTGCGGTACACAACATGTTATACTATATAGAGCATATGGCTAAGGCATAGGGGACGATGTTTGTCCTTTCTCTTTCTTCTGCCATGGTTGAGCTTTGAGTCTCACTCAACTTCACACCTTACAAATCAGGCAAGAACTCTTTCTTTGACTGACCCATTTTGAACTCTTTCAAAATCTTTTCAAGGTATGTACTCACTGAAAGCCTCATCAGGCGTCTTGATCTATCTTTATAGATCTCGATGCCCAACAATTTAATAGCTTTATCTAGGTCTCCCTTTGAAAAACTCTTTTCAAACAACCCTTTATGCTTTCCAGAAATTCTACATCATTTCCGATCAACAATATGTCATCCACATATGCTTATCAGAAACTCTATAGTTCTCCCACTCACTTTATTGTAAATACAAGTTTCTCATAAACTTTGTATAGACTCAAAAACTTTGATCACCTCATCGAAGTGTATATTCCAACTCCAAGATGCTTGCTCCAGTCGATAGAAGGATCACTTGAGCTTGAACACCTTTTAGAATCCTTAGGAGTGACAAAACCTTCTGGTTGTATCTCACACAACCTTTCCTCAAGGAAGGACATGATGTTTTGACATCCATCTGCCAGATTTCACAATTGAAAAACGCAGAAACTGCTAACATAATACCAACAGACTTTAGGATCGCTACGGGTGAGAAAGTCTCATCGTAGTCAAATCCTTGAACTTGGAGGAAACTTCTTTCTGACAAGTCAAGCTTTATAAATGGTTACGTTTACCATGAGCGTCTGTCTTCATCTTAAAGGTCCATTTGTACTCAACGGCCTGCCGTCCAACGAGCAAGTCTACCAAAGTCTATACTTGGTTTTCATACATGGATCCTTTCTCGGATTTCATGGCCTCTAACCATTTGTCGAAATCTGGGCCCATCATCGCTTCTTCATAGTTTGTAGGCTCATCGTTGTCCAACAACATGATTTCCAATACATGATCACCATACCACTCAGATGAAATATGTATCCTTGTCAACCTATGAGGTTCGACAGTAACTTCATCCGAAGCTTCATGATCATCATCATTAACTTCCTCTTCAACTGACGTAGGCTCCACACAAACATCTTTCTGTGCTGCGCTACTCTCTGGTTGAAAGAAAGGTTCAACAACCTCATCAAGTTCTATCTTCCTCCCACTCAATTCTTTCGAGAGAAACTCTTTCTCGAGAAAGGACCCGTTTTTAGCAACAAACACTTTGCACTTGGATTTGAGATAGAAGGTATACCCAACTATTCTTAGGTTATCTTATGAAGATGCATTTTTCCACTTTGGGTTCGAGCTTATTAGACATAAGTGTCGCATTCCCAAACTCTAAGAAATGACAGCTTAGGTTTCTGCCAAACCATATGGTGTCATCTCAACGGATTTAGATGGTGCCTTATTTAAAGTGAATGTGGTTGTCTATAATGCATAACCCCAAAATGATAGTGGAAGAACGATAAGAGACGTCATAGTATGCACCATATCCAATATAGCACGACTATGACGTTCGGACACACCAGCACACTATGGTGTTCCATGTGGCATGAGTTGTGAAACAACTTTCACATTGTCTAAAGTTGTATGCCAAAATCATAACTCAGATATTCATCTCCACGATCATATCATAGATATTTTTATCTTGTTGTCATCATGATCTTAAACTTCACTCTGAATTTGCTTGAACTTTTCAAACGATTCAGACTTGTGTTTTATTAAGTAAATATACACTATTATCTACTCAAATCATGAGTGAAGGTATGAAAATAACGATATCCACCGCACGCTACAAGACTCATTGGATTGCATACATCAACATGTATCATTTCCAATAAATCACTTGCCCGCTCCATCAAACCGGAAAGCGAGGTCCTTAGTCATCTTGGCCAAGAAGCATGGTTCGCATGTCTCAAACGATTCGAAATCGAATGAGTCCAAAGATCCATAAGCATGGAATTTCTTCATACGATTTATACCAATATGGCATTTAGTGGAAGTGCCACAAGTATGTGGTACTATCATTATTAACTTTGTATCTTTTGGTATCAATGTTATGAACATGTGTATTACTACGATCGAGATTCAACAAACCATTCTCACTGGGTGCATGAGCATTGAAGGTATTATTCATGTACAGAGAATAACCATTATTCTCTAACTTCAATGAATAACTGTGTTGCAATAAACATGATCTAATCATGTTCATCCTTAACGCAAACACCAAACAACATTTAGGTTTGTCACTAATCCCGAAGGTAGAGATAGCGTGCGATGTTGATCACATCAACCTTGGAAACATTTCCAACACACATCGTCACCTCACACTTAGCTAGTCTCTGTTTGTTCCTTAGATTTTACTTCGAGTTACTAACATTTAGCAACCGAACCGGTATCCAATACCCAGGTGCTAGTAGGAGTACTAACAAGGTACACATCAATAACACGTATATCAAATATACTTCTGTCGATGTTGCGAGCCTTCTTATCTACCAAGTATCTAGGGTTGTTCCGCTTTAGCTACCGCTCTCCCCATAATAGAAGCACTTAGTCTCGGGTTTCAGTTCAACTTTGGGTTGCTTCACTTGAGCATCAACTGACTTGCCATCCATTAGGTTTCCCTCCTTACCCTTTCCCTTTTCAAAACTAGTTGTTTTACTAACCATCAACACTAGATGCTCCTTCTTGATTTCTACCTTCGTGGTGTCAAACATCGCGAACATCTCAGGGATCATCATTTCCATTCCTGGCATAATTATAGTTCATCACAAAGTTCTAGTAGCTTAGTGATAGTGACTCAAAGAACTATATCAATCACTATCTTATCTGGAAGATCAACTCCCACTCGATTCAAGTGATTGTAGCACCCAGACAATCTGAGCACGTGCACAACGATTGAGCTATTCTCCTTCATCTTGCAGGCAAAGAATCTTGTTGGAGATCTTATATCTCACAACACGGGCACGAGCCTGAGATTCCAATTTCAGCTCTTAGAACATCTCATATGTTTCGTGACGTTCAAAATGTTTTGGAGCCAGAATTCTAGGCCGTAATGCATGATACACTAAACTATCAAGTAGTCATCAGAACGTGTCTGTAAGATGTTCACAACATCTACAGATGACGCTTGAGGGGATAGCGCACCAAGCGGTGCATTAAGGACATAAGCCTTATGTGCAGCAATGAGGACAATCCTTAGATCATGGACCCCGTACGCAATATTGCTACCGTCATCTCTCAACTCTATTTTCCTAGGAACATATAAAAAATCAGGGGAGCTACAACGTGAGCTATAATATAATCTTCAAAGACACTACTGACTATGTTCATGTTAATGAGCTCAATTAATCATATTACTTAACAACTCCCATTCAAATTGACATCCCTTCGGTCATTCGAGTGATACGTGATCCAAATTCACCAACTCAAGTCCGATCATCACGTGAGTTGAGGTGGTTTCAATGGTGAAAATCGTCATGTTGATCATATCTACTATATGACTCATGCTCGACCTTTTAGTCTCTTGTGTTCCGAGGCCATGTCTGTACATGCTAGGCTCGTCAAGTTTAACCCAAGTGTTCCGCATGTGCAACAATGGCTTGCACCCGTTGTATGTGAATGTAGAGTGTATCACACCCGATCATCACGTGGAGTCTCGACACGATGAACTTTCGCAATGGTGCACACTCGGGGAGAACACAATTTATCTTGAAATTAAGTGAGGGATCACCTTATAATGCTACCGTCGTCCTAAGCAAAACAAGGTGCATAAAAGGATTAACATCACATGCAAATCATAAGTGACATGATATGGCCATGAACTTGGGCTTTTGATCTCCATCTTGAAAGCACCGGCATGATCTCCATTGTGACTGGCATAACACCATGATCTCCATCATTGGTCCCCATAGGGGTTGTCATGCCCACCATGCTCATACTACTATTGCTACCATTTAGCAATAAAGTAAAGCATTACGTAGCACTTAATGATTGACACGCAGGTCATACAATATTTAAAGACAAACCTATGGCTCCTGCCGGTTGCTGTACTCATCGATATGCAAGTCGTGATATTCTATGCACCACATGAGCATCTCATACATCACATATATCTCATCATGTAATTGGCCATATCACATCACACCATACCCTGCAAAAACAAGTTAAACGTCCTCTAATTATTGTTGCAAGTTTTACGTGGCTGCTACGGGTATCTAGCAAAAAAATTCTCACCTACGCAAAACCACAACAGTGATACATAAGTTGCTTTTCATCCTTCTCAAGGACCGCCTTTGTCGCATCCGATCCAACTAAAGTAGGAGAAACAAATAGCCGCCAGCCATCTTTGTGCAATGAAGTTAGACGTCACTCGATGGAACCGGTCTCTCGTAAGCGTACGAGTAAGGTTGGTCCGGGACGCTTCATCCCATAATACCGCTAAACCAAACAACGACCAAGGGAGGAAGCAATCTAAGCATCAACGCCCACAAACTCTTTGTGTTCTACTTGAGATCTCGTCTACACATAGACCTAGCTCATGATGGCACTGTTGGGGAACGTTGCATGGAAAACAAAACATTTCCTACCCAGATGCAAGATCTATCCATGGTGATGAGCATCTACGAGAGGGAGAGTGGATCTACATACGCTTGTAGATTGCTAAGCGGGAAGCGTTCAGAAACGTGGTTGAGGTAGTCGAACGTCTTCGCGATCGAAATCGCCGAGCGTCCTGCGATCCCATCATGATCCATCTCTCGATTTAATCACGATACTTCCCACGATCTCATCATAATCCATCCCGCGATCCAATCACGAATCGTCTCGCGATCTTGATCACGGTCCTTCCGATCTAGCACCAAACGGACAACACCTCCACGTTCAGCACCCGTATGGCTCGATGACAATCTCCTCCTTCTTGATCCTACAAGAGGGAGCGGAGAGTTAGAAGAGTTCTCCATCAGTGCGACGGTGTTGTGCCGATGGTGGTGGAGCAATTCGAGCAGGGCTTCGCCTAAGCACCGCTGAAACCGATCTAGAGGAGAAACTACGAACTAGAGGAGAGGCAGCACGTGGCTTAGGGTTTCTTGATGTGTACCAAGTGCTAGCCCCGCCCCATTATTTGTATGTTGAGCCCTGGGGTCGAAACTTGGAGAAAAATCCTCCTCAAGTTTGGTTTGCCCGCAAGGCAACAGTCCTGCTCGGACTCTAGGACCAGACGCGAAGGTCCTCGGCGTTTGGCCCCAGACGCCAGGGTCCTTGGTGTCTGGCCCCTGGCCTCCACAAAACACCTTTTGCACCTTCCTAAACCTCATCGGCTTTACCCCTTGGCCCAAATGAACTGTCCTTGTACCCCGAATATTTAGGGAAACATCCGAAACTATTTCTGGTGAATTCAGGAACCTTTTCGGAGACCAAACAATATAATCCCATATATCAATCATTACCTCTGGACCATTCCGGAGCTCCTAGTGACATTCGGGATCTCATCCGGGACTCCGAGCAACCTTCGGTCACCACCATACATAACTCTATACTACCGAAACGTCACCGAACCTTAAGTGTGTAGACCCTGCGGGTTCGAGAACTATGTAGACATGACCGAGACACCCCGAGGGTCAATAGCCAATAGCGGGACCTGGATGCCCATATTGATTCCTACATATTCTACGAAGATCTTTATCGGTCGAACCCCTATGTCAAGGATTCAGTTAATCCTCTATGATGTTCCCTTTGTTCTTCGGTATGTTACTTGCCCATGATTCGATCGTCGGTATCTCCATACCTAGTTCAATCTTGTTATCGGCAAGTCTGTTTACTCGTTCCGTAATACAAGATCTCTTGGCTAAATCTTTAGTCACATTGTTTGCAAGGCTTATATTGATGTTGTATTACCGAATGGTCCCTGAGATACCCCTCCGTCACACGGAGTAACAAATCCTAATCTTGATCCATTCCAACCCAACAGACACCCTCGGAGATATCTATAGAGCACCTTTATAGTCACCTAGTTACGTTGCGACGTTTGATACACAAAAGGTACTCCTCCGATGTCATTGAGTTGCATGATCTCATGGTCATAGGAACAAATACTTGAAATGCATGAAACTATAGCAATAAACTGACACGATCATATGGTACGTTTATAGTCTGGGTCTTGTCCATCACAGACTTCTCCTAATGATGTGACCCCATTATCAAATGACATCTCATGTCCATGGCTAGGAAACCTTAGCCTTCTTTGATCAACGAGCTAGTCCAATATAGGCTTACTAGGGACATTGTGTTATCTATGTATCCACATATGTATCTGAGTTTCTGATCAATACAATTATAGCATGGATAGTAAACGATTGTCATGACCAAGGAAATATGATAATAACTAATTTATTATTGACTCTAGGGCATATTTCCAACAATTATGGCATGGACAATTGAGTATTATCATGAACAAGGAAATATAATAATAAACACTTTATTTATTGCCTCTAAGGCATATTTCCAACATGCCCATCATCGAGACCGAGTAATTCCTTTGTAGGCTTGCTAGACGGTGATGGGATTATATGAGTGCAAGAGCACATTTCTCCATGTGTGGTTTTGGTAATTGATGACACCCCTATGGACTAATGGTTGCCTTGAGTTATATTCGAAGGATTTGTCCATAGGCACTTATTGAAGTCCATCTGTTGGGTTTCAAGGAGTTTATATGATGACCAAGGTGGTATTCAAGGTTTATCCAAAGATTTTTCATGTGAGAGTTGAGCTGATTGCAAGTATGTCTTGAGAATTCATGATTACCTTGAAGACATCATCTTCATGAAGAGAGAAGATAAGATACAAGGTTGATCAAGACTAAGTCAAAGAGTGAATCGAGTGATCAACACAAAAAGCGTGCAAGATGTACCGAGAGGCATCAAGTGATCCCATGGTATGGTAAGCATTGTCCATTATGCTTTGTGTACGAACCCATGCTCCTTGTGAGAGTTCTTTGTGGGGTTAGGCGTATGCCCATGGGATTGCATCAAGAGGAAGATCCCATACAACCCATGGAAGATGACATCAAGTGGTGATCGTTATCAAGGGTGTAGTGTGCAAGTTCAAGTGAAGCATCACAGAGAGATCATGCTTGAAGCTTGTCGTCCATTGTGGTGACAATGGACTTGTGAAGACGTGTCGAAGAGTAGCTCACCCATAGTGGAGTATGGGGGAGCAATTATTTAGTCTTCATCAAGCCAACGCAATCAAGAAAGGTGGTCCATCTTGAGGAAGTCAAGATCGTCATCATCTAGCTCAAGTGGACTATGCGCAAGGCTAAGGTTTGACCTTGATAGGGTTTTCTATTTTACCAGTCTCATAGTGGTAGTTGGGAGACTTGGTTATAGGGTAGGTAACCGTGCTATCAAGGGGGCTCTCAAGTGAGTAGCTTGATCGTATCATTCGTTGAGAGCTCAAACCATTGCATTCCTGGCATCATCATATTTCTTGGTACTTGGTTGGTTTTTGTCTTTGAGGTTTCTTGAGCTTATGGTCAAATTCATGACTAGCTCAAGTTCATCGAAAAGGGAGTCCATATGCTTATTCTATGATGTTTTCGAGGTTGGAGTTTTTGCCGGTTCTTCATTGTAAGAGGTGTCTCATCTCTGTTGGATAGCTCTTGTCATCCTGAATCCAACAAGCTTGAGTTTGCTCAATTCGGAGCTCATTTGCAGAAGTTGTGGCAGTTCTGGTGTTGCAGTACAGTGGCTAGCGGTAGTACCGCAAGTGGCACAGAAGTAATTTTTTACTTCCGCCCTGAGGGCGGTAGTACCGCGTGTTGCACAGAAGTAATTTTTTACTTCCGCTCCTCGGACGACACATCCACGTTCAGCACACGTATGCCTCCTGTATCTGGCTCTGCCAAACAGTGCGGTAGTACCGCACGGGCTTGCGGTAGTACCCCTCCGGCGGTTCTACCGCTAGCGCCGTAGTGCTATTTGGCCAGGGCCAGTTTCTTCCGTGCGAGCGGTAGTACCGCACTACGCTGCAGTAGTACCGCAAGCCCTCGCGGTAGTACCGTGGGACTTGCGACAGTACCGTAATGTGCGGGGCTGAGTGAGTGGGTAACGGTTGGATCTTTTCCCCACTATAAAAGGGGCTCTTCTTCCCCATTGGACTTAACTCTTTTGAGCTCGTGTTTGCCCCCCATTGTTGACCTTCTTTGAGCTTGCTATCTCTCAATCCCTCCAATGATTCTTGCTCCTTTTTGAGGGAAAATAGAGAGGAGATCTAGATCCACATTTCCACCAATCACTTTCTCCTCTAAGTGAGGGGAACCCCTTGGATCTAGACCTTGGATTTCTTCGTGTTCTTCTTCGTTCTTCCTCTCGTTTCCTCACTAGCATTAGTTGCTTTGGTGGGAGTTGGGAGAGAAGGACTTGGGCACTCCGTGTGCCCTTGCTATTGCATTTGGTGCATAGGTTTGTGTTCTCCATGGTGATACGTGGAAGTGAGAAGTTGAGAAGCTTTTACTCTTGGGTGTTTGAGTACCCTAGAGCTTCTTTCTCTTGGGTGCTTTAGCGCCCTAGACGGTTGGTGGTGCCTCGAAGCTTAATCAGTGTGGTGCAAAGCTCCCGGCAAGCTTCGGGGTCTCCAATTAGGTTGTGGAGATTGCCCCGAGCATTTGAGGTCACCGCGGAGCCACAATCCATTGTGGTGAAGCTTCGTGGTGTCATTGGGAGCCTCCAATCAAGTTGTGGAGATTGCCCCAACCTTGTTTGTACGGGTTCGATGACCACCCTCAAGGGTCCCTTAGTGGAATCACGGCATCTTGCATTGTGCGAGGGCGTGAGGAGATTACGGTGGCCCTAGTGGCTTCTTGGGGAGCATTGTGCCTCCACACCGCTCCGAACGGAGATTAGCATCCGCAAGGGTGTGAACTTCGGGATACATCGTCGTCTCCGCGTGCCTCGGTTATCTCTTACCCAAGCCCCTTTACTTATGCACTTTACTTTGTGATAGCCATATTGTTTCTTGTTATATATCTTTCTATCACTTAGTTGTCTATCTTGCTTAGCATAAGTTGTTGGTGAACATAGGTGAGCCTAATTGTTTTAGGTTTTGTGCTTGTCTAACTAAACAATAGTTTTATTCCGTGTTTGTTCAACCCTAAACCATAATTATTTTAAAGCTCCTATTCACCCCCCCTCTAGGCGACATCCACGTCCTTTCAATGAGATTGATCATGTAGTCGACTTAAGTTGGTAGGGCTTGATCCCTAGTATCCATCATGTTCTGAGATTGATGTTGCTATGACTTTTCTATTCTTAATGCTTGTCACTTGGGCCTGAGCGCCATGATTTCAGATTGAACTATTATGTTTTCATCAATATAAGAGTTATTTGGATCCAATCTTGCAAGTTGTATGCACCTATTACGTGTCATGATCCGCATACCCAAGGGTGACAGTAATTGGGATTCCTTCCGATGATTATCGTACTTTGAGGAGTTCATTTATTCACCATGTGTTAATGCCTTGTTTCGGTTTTCTATTAAAAGGAGACCTTAATATCACTTAGTTTCCACTAGGACCCCGCTGCTAGAGGAGGGTAGGACAAAAGATAGCATACAAGTTCCTATCGCAAGCACAAATGACTATATATGGAATACATGCCTACATAACATTGATGAATTCGAGCTAGTTCTGTGTCGCCCTAGTGTGTAATTGTTACATGATTGATGCCATATAAATCATTAGCCATCAGTGACCCGCGTGCCTACGCTTTACATATACTAAATCTTGCTAAGTAACTATTGTTGCTACTACTGCCACAACTACTTCAAAATTGCTATTGTCACTACTACTGTTATTATTACTACTATGTTTTTCCCTGCTACTAAATCTTCGTTGTAGAGAGATATGCCAAGTATGGTTGAATTGACAACTCAACTAATAAGGCCGATAAATATTCTTTGGCTCCCCTTGTGTCGAATCAATCAACCAGAGTGAAATACTACCCGCGAAGACTGTTGCGATCCCCTATACTTGTGGGTTGCCAAGATCTTTTTCTGGCACAGATGTCGGGGAGCATAGATATATTTATTGTGTTAACTTGAGGACATTAAATTTCTACTATGAAGAATTTGAAAGATACTCGAACCTAGATCATCTCCTCTCGTACGAGAGCAGGTATTTAATTGCATTCAAGCTCTGCTTTTTATTCACCTGGTATTTTGAATTAGCTTATAACACCAACACATATTGTTCATTATAATATCGCGCATAAACTTGATGATTCTGATCATGAAATTAATGATGATATTACGTCGACATAATGAAACTGAAATTGTGCCACTGAATGAATTACTTGATGCTCATAACGCTAAAGCTAGAGAACTTGAAAATGGTGAAACTGATGAAGATTTTGAGTCACGTGTTACACCTCGCTCTACTAATAGAAATGAATTCCCTGGTGTACCTGATGCTTATGTTATGGATGGATTGTATCTAGGGACTTTCTGGCTTGTAATGATAGAGATGATTTTAAGAAACTTCTATGCAAATAGAAAGAAAAATCTATGATGGAGAAAATGAAAAATTATTATAAATTGTATACTTCTCCTATCTTTGTTACTGGTAAGGATTATTAATTCTTTGTAGACCCTCAGCTAATCCCTATAGTACAATCTGGTCCTTTCCATGGTTATGAAACTGAAACTGTTATTGGACATCTCATTAAACTGATTGATATTGATGCCTTATTCACTAATTAGGAAAAAAATTGTTACTATTATATTCTTAAGCTTTTTTGTTACTCTCTAAAAGGTGAGGCCAAGGAAGGGTTCCTAACTCCTCCTGGTTGTGAGCGTAGTCCCCAAGATATGATATATTATTGGGTAACGTAGTAACAATTCAAAAAAATTCCTACGTGTCACCAAGATCAATCTAGGGAATGCTAGAAACGAGCAAAGGGGTAGAGAATCTTCATACCTTTGAAGATTGCTAAGCAGAAGCGTTACTAGAACGCGGTTGATGGAGTCATACTCGTAGCGATTCAGATCGCGGTGGATTCCGATATAAGCACCGAACAACAGCGCCTGCATGTTCAACACACGTGCATCCCGGGGACGTCTCCTATGCCTTGATCCAGCAAGGAGGAAGGAGAGGTTGAGGGAGAGCTCCGGCAACATGATGGCATGGTGAGGGTGGAGCTGCATGGTACTCCGGTAGGGCTTCGCCAAGCGCTATGGACGAGGAGGGGTCAGGCTGCGCCGAGAGAGAGAGAGAGAGATTTCTGTTCTACACAGCCCCAAAACCCCACGTATATATAGGGGGAAGGGGGAGGAGGGGCGGCCACCGCTAGGGAAACCCTAGGATGTGCGGCGGCCAAGATAGGCAGGAGGGGCGGCGCCCTAGGGTGACCTTGGCGCCGAAGGCAGCCTCCATGCCTAGGTTTGGCCCTCCTCCACCCTTGCTGCGCCTTGGGCCCTCAGTGGGGGCACATCAGCCCACCTAGGGGCTGGTTCCATCCACTCTTGGCCCATGAAGCCTCTTGTAGCTGGTGGCCCCTCCCGGTGGACCCTCGGAACCTTTCCGGTGGTCCCGGTACATTACCGGTTATGCCCGAAACACTTTCGGCGACCAAATCCTCACTTCCTATATATGAATCTTTACCTACGGACCATTCCGAAGCTCCTCGTGATATGCGGGATCTCATCCGGTACTCTGAACAATTTTCGGCAACCACGTACACTATTTCCATATAACCCTAGCATCATCGAACCTTAAGTGTGTGGACCCTACGGGTTCGGGAAGCATGCAGACATGACCGAGGCACCTCTCCGGTCAATAGACAATAGAGGGATCTGGATACCCAGATTGGCTCCAACATGTTCCATGATGATCTCATCGGATGAACCACGATGTTGGGGATTAAATTAATCCCGTATACAATTCCCTTTGTCTATTGGTATGTTACTTGCCCGAGATTCGATTGTCTATATCCCTATACCTTGTTCAATCTCGTTAACGGCAAGTCTCTATACTCATCCCGTAACACATGATCCCATGACTAACTCCTTAGTCACATTGAGCTCATTATGATGATGTATTACCGAGTGGGCCTAGAGATACCTCTCCGTCATACGGAGTGAAAAATCCCAGTCTCGAGTCATGCAAACCCAACAGACACTTTTGGAGGTACCTATAGTATACCTTTATAGTCACCCAGTTAGGTTGTGGCGTTTGATATGCCAAAAGCATTCCTATGGTATACGGGAGTTGCACAATCTCATGGTCTAAGGAAACGATACTTGACATTAGAAAAGCTCTAACATACAAACTACACGATCTTGTGCCATGCTTAGGATTGGGTCTTGTCCATCACATCATTCTCCTAATAATGTGATCTCGTTATCAACGACATCCAATGTCCTGTTGGGGAATGTTGCATGGGAAACAAAAAATTTCCTACGCACACGCAAACCTATCCATGCTGATGAGCATCTACGAGAGGGAGAGTGGATCTACATACCCTTGTAGATCGCTAAGCGGGAAGCGTTAAGAAACGCGGTTGGTGTAGTCGAACATCTTCGCGATCCAAATCGCCGAGCGTCTCGCGATCTCATCACGATCCGTCCCGCGATACCATCACGATCCGTCTCGTGAACACATCACGATCCGTCCCGCGATCTCATCACGATCCGTCTTGCGAACACGTCACGATCCGTCCCGCGAACTCATCACGAACGTCTCGTGGCTTTGATCATGATCCTTCCGATCTAGTACCGAACGGACGGCACCTCCGTGTTCAGCACACGTGCAGCTTGATGACGATCTCCACCGTCTTGATCCAGCAAGAGGAGGTGGAGAGGAGAGAGAGTTCACCGGCAGCGTGACGGCGTCCGGTGATGGTGGTGGAGGAATTCCGGCAGGGCTTCGCCTAAGCGCTGCGGAAAACCGATCTAGAGGAGAAAGTGTGCACCGGTGGAACGGGCAGCACGTGGCCGTAAATTCTGTCCAAAACAGCCCCAATACAATAGTATATAAAGGAGGAGAGGAGAGGAGGGCTGGCTTGGCGCAAGGGCCAAGCCAATTTCGGCCAAAAGAGGGAGGGAGAGAAGGACTCTCCTTCTCCAATCCTAGTTGGACTAGGATTGCTCCGTATTGGCTGATTTTCCAAATTTTCCTTTAGGACTTTCTCCTCCTGCACCATGGGACTTTGTGGCTGTTTCCCCAGCCCACAAAGGGCTGGTAATTATCCTCTCACAGCCCATGGACCTCTTGGGGTCGAAATACCCCCCCCCCCGGAGGTCTCCCGGTACAGTACCGACACTCCCGCTACACTACCGATGAGCCCGAAACTTTTTCGGCGACCAAACTGGGACTTCCTATATATGAATCTTCACCTCCGGACCATTCCAGAGCTCCTCGTGACGTCCGGGATCTCATCCAGGACTCCAAACAAACTTCGGTCACCACCATACATAACTCTACACTACCGAAACGTCACCAAACCTTGAGTGTGCAGACCGTGCGGGTTCGAGAACTATGTAGACATGACCGAGACAACTCTACGGTCAATAACCAATGGCGGGACCTGGATGTTCACATTGGTTCCTACATATTCTATGAAGATCTTTATCGTTTGAACCTCTATGTCAAGGATTCAGTTAATCCCGTATAATGTTCCCTTTGTTCTTCGGTATGTTACTTGCCCGAGATTCGATCGTTGGTATCTCTATACCTAGTTCAACCTCGTTACCGGCAAGTCTCTTTACTCGTTCCGTAATACAAGATCCCGTGGCTAACACTTAGTCACATTGCTTGCAAGGCTTGTTGTGATGTTGTATTACCGAGTGGGCTCTGAGATACCTCTCCGTCACACGGAGTAACAAATCCCAGTCTCGATCGATGCCAACCCAACAGACACCCTTGGAGATACCTGTAGTGCACCTTTATAGTCACCTAGTTACGTTGCGACATTTGATACACCCAAAGTATTCCTCCGGTGTCAGTGAGCTGCATGATCTCATGGTCATAGGAACATATACTTGACATGCGGAAAACAGTAGCAATAAACTGACACGATCATATGCTACGTTTGTATTTTGGGTCTTGTCCATCAAATCATTCTCCTAATGATGTGATCCCGTTATCAAATGACATCTCATGTCCATGGCTAGGAAACCTTAACCATCCTTTGATCAACGAGCTAGTTCACTAGAGGCATACTAGGGACATAGTGTTTTGTCTATGTATCCACACATGTATCTATGTTTCCATTCAATACAATTATAGCATGGATAATAAACGATTATCATGAACAAGGAAATATGATAAATAACTAATTTATTATTTCCTCTAGGGCATATTTCCAACAGTCTCCCACTTGTACTAGAGTCAATAATCTAGTTCACATCACCATGTGATTCGCATTGTTATGAATCTAACACCCAATGAGTCTGGGGCTCGATCATGCTTTGCATGTGAGAGAGGTCTTATAGTCAACGGGTTTGCAACATTCAGATTCGTTTGTACAGTGCACATCTCTTATGTCAAACTATAAACACTGCTACCACACTACACTTGGTACTATTCCAAATGGCTGCTCCACTATATGCATCCAAATTACTACTACGAGTCATCCGGATCAGTGTCAAAGATTGCATCGATGTAACTCTTTACGACGAACTCTTCAGCACCTCCATAATTGAGAAACATCTCCTCAGTCCTTTAGTTACTAAGGATAATCTTGACTGTTGTCCAGTGATCCACTCCTGGATCACTCTTGTACCCCTTCACGAACTCATGGCAAGGCACACACACGTGCGGTACATAGCCTGGCATACTATACAGAGCCTATGGCTAAAGCATAGGGGACGACGTTCGACCTTTCTCTTTCTTCTGCCGTTGTCGAGCTTTGAGTCTCACTCAACTTCACACCTTACAAATCAGGTGAGAACTCTTTCTCTGACTGATCCATTTTGAACTCTTTCAAAATCTTGTCAAGGTATGTACTCATTGAAAGTCGCATTAAGCATTTTGATCTATCTCTATAGATCTTGTTGCTCAATAATTAAGTAGCTTTATCCGGGTCTTCCTTTGAAAAACTCTTTTCAAATAACCCTTTATGCTTTCCAGAAATTCTACATCATTTCCGATCAACAATATGTCAACCACATATGCTTATCAGAAACTCTATAGTGCTCCCACTCACTTTATTGAAAAATACAAGTTTCTCGTAAACTTTGTATAAACTACAAAACATTGATCACCTCATCAAAGCGTATATTCCAACTTCCGAGATGCTTGCTCCAGACCATAGAAGGATTGCTGGAGCTCGCACACCTTTTAGCATCCTTAGGACTGACAAAACCTTCTGGTTGTATCACATACAACCTTTCCTCAAGTAAACTGTTAAGGAAACGATGCTTTGTCATCCATTTGCCAGATTTCATAATTTGAAAAATGCAGCAACTGCCAACATAATTCCAACAGACTTTAGCATCGCTACGAGTGAGAAAGTCTCATCGTAGTTAACTCCTTGAACTTGTCGAAAACTTCTTTGCGACAAGTCGAGCTTTATAAATGGTGACATTCACCATCAGCGTTTGTCTTCATTTGAAAAATCCATTTGTACTTGACGACCTCTCGTCCAACGAGCAAGTCCACCAATGTCTATACTTGGTTTTCATACATGGATTCTTTCTCGGATTTCATGGCCTCTAACCATTTGTCGGAATCCGGGCCCATCATCGCTTCTCCTTCATCGTTGTCCAACAACATGACCTCTAAGACAGGGTTGTCGTACCACTCAGGAGCAGTACACGTCCTTTGTCGACCTACGAGGTTCGATAGCAACTTGATCAGAAGCTTCATGATCATCATCACTAACTTCCACTTCAACTAAAATAGGCTTTGCAGAAACATCTTCCTGCGCTGCGCTACTCTTTCAATGAAACAAAGGTACAATAACCTCATCAAGTTCTGTCTTCCTCCCACTCAATTCCTTCGAGAGAAACTTTTCCTCGGGAAAGGACCCATTTTAGCAGCAAACACTTTGCCCTCGGATCTGAGATAGAAGGTATACCCAACTGTTCTTGGGGTATTCTATGAAGATGCATTTGTCCGCTTTGGGTTCGAGCTCATTAGGTGAAAACATTTTCCACACAAGCTTCGTCGCCCCAAACATCAAGAAATGACAGCTTAGGTTTCTATCAAACCATAATTCACACGGTGTCATCTCAACAGATTTAGATGGTGCCCTATTTAAAGTGAATGTGGTTGTCTCTAATTGTAACATCCCAAACTTTGGAATGTTATAATAATTTCTAGAATGATTGTTTGAGTGATTGAAAGTGAGTGGAGTTTGAAACTTTTTGAAAATTTTGAAAATTTGATGAGAGGGAATGAAATGACTTTCCCAAAACTTTCACTCTGCATTTTGATCACCAGGAATTCAAATTCATTTCATCACAAAATCCCTAGAGTGAAGATGACATGACTTCTTCCATTTTGAGAAAATGAAAAAGGGATTTGAAAATGGTTTGAATTCCCATTTGAAAATATTTCAAATTCAGAAACATTATGCAAATCAATGATTTTCATGAGAGAAGATAATATGACTTCTTCAAATGTGTGAAATATGAGTTGGAAGTTTAATTTTTGAAGTTGAAAAAAAACTATTTGAGAATTTCTCATATGGAGTTTCAATTTCATTTCCCTATTCGAATTTGCAAACATTCAAACCCCTTGTCAAATATTTTGAGAGGAGTAAAAGCACACTCCAAAGACAAGGGTTATTTGTGAAGTTTTTGAACCATAAAACCCCTAGGGTTATTTGAAAAATATTTGCAAAAGTACATAAAACCAATTAGGCAATTTTCTGAAAAAAATTATTTTTGGAAAGTATTTAATTTGACAGAATAAAAATGTCCATTAAATGGCATTTATTCTCTTGAGAACTTTGATATATGATATATGATTTCCCTATATTTGGAGTTTTATCAAAGTCCTCTTTACTGCGCTGATATTTGAAAAATGGAAAACTTTAAAGGCTATTAAAACCTGTCGGCCCAATCTGCGTTAGAGCCTGCCCCGACTTTCCTAATATTCGGCCAACCTACACAGTCGCCGCTCCTTCTCTCTCTCTTGCAGGCGGGACCCCGTCCGACCCCGAGAACCCAGCGCTCGCCTCCCTCCTCCATCCCTCCCTTGATCTCGCCGGAATCTCCTCGCCGGACCCCTCTCTCCTCCTTCCATTTGTGATGCCCGAGACGTCCCTATAAAGCCCGAGCCTCCCTCTCTCCATTTCCCTTTTCCCCTCTCTGCCCGAGCCTTCCCCTCGCCGGAATTCCTCACCGGAATCCGAAGTCGCCGCCACACCATTGCCGTCCAGGCACTCCACTCCTACCTCCCCGAGCGCCACCAAGCCTGCCATTCACCTCCCCACCACCGTGCGCATCTCCCTGACTTCTCACCTCCACCGGAGACCGCCAGTACACCGCAAACGGACCTCGCCGGAGATTCGAATCCCCACCGGATCTTTCTCGAGCTCGTGGACGTCGCCACGGTCATCCCCGCGCCCCTCCAACACCACCACCCGTCGCCGGGACCTCGCCGCCGTCAGTTGGAGCCCTCCGACGACCCCCTCGACCACCGGAGGAACACCCACGTCATCCTCGCCGTTCGGACTCGCCGGAGAAGCCTAGCCGGCGACCATATCCCTGTGAGCTCACCCCCCCTCTGTGTGCGTTGGATCTGGATTCTGTTTATTAAAAAGAATGCATCCTGATTTTGTTTTTATCATATCTTTTAAACTATTTAATTTTTTTAATTGATTCCTTTTGCATGCTGTCACAAATTTTACCTAGTTTCTTTAGATATCAAATTTGCCTATGTTTGAAAATTTAAATTTGAACTTGGACAGATTTGATTTAAATTTTGTTTTCTGAATATATTGAGTTCTAAAACGAATTTTTGAATGATTCTTTTTCCTACTTGTCACTAGTGATATTAGATATCATTTGGTAGGGTTTGAGAATTTTTAGAATAAATTTGATTAGTGTTCTAGCTAAAAATAGAATCTGTTTAGTTGTTAATATAGTTTAATTAGTTTTATTTTGCTAGATTAAATTTGAGTTAATTATATATTTGATTTAGTAGATTCTGTTAGTTAAACTTTAGGTGAATTACTTGTTGTTAAAATAAAAATAATTTGCTTAGTTTAGTACCATGTTGTTATAGGAACACTATACATTTTCAAATAGGTTTAATTTGTGATAAACAAACTAGTTAGTAATAGTTTATTCCAACAAAGTTTAAGTAAATAGATTCTGTTTTCAAATAAAAATTTGTACTTATTACTTTCTGTTAAGAAATGCTTAGTTAATAAAAATAATTTAGTTTTGCTCTATTAGGATAGGAAACTAGATTATTTTGCATCAGGTAATGTGTTATAAAACAATTTAGTTTTTCATAGAAATTATTTTCACAAAGTTTTATATGATTTAATTCTGTTTTGTAATAAAGATTTTATTTAATTATTATCTGTTAACTTAGTTGTTTTACAATATGTTTTCTCTTAGTTTATGTTTGCTTGTTGTTAAGTTCATTAGGCAAACACTTATATTGTTTAGAAGGTTGTTTTTATAGTTCTAGTTGTCTTTCAAAAGTGATTCATTTTTGCTAGAAAAATATTTACAAAAATCTTTTATTATATTTTACTTTGTTTTGGGATTTGTGTTACCTTTGAATTTGTTGGAGTTTTGTGTTTCAACTTTGTCTTAAGTATTTCTTTCATCCATCTTGTTGAATTTGGTTTTGTGTTACCTCTTGTGACTGTTAGATTGATTGCTAGTATGATTACTTATGTATGCAATGTTTGTTATATAGATTTTCATCGGAGAGTGACGAATAGTCTATCGAGTTATTTCTGAGAGCGATATTGTTCTTCATCAACAGTACAGGCAAGTTCACCTTGACCATCTATTTCATACCTATGTTTTTATTGCATGTAGTGACATCATTCAACACATCCCTCCTGTAGTGTTATTGAAATTCTTGTAGTTGAGTAGAATGCATGAGGTAGGAACCCACCACTGGTTACTAAAGCCCCGGGAACGTTAGTTACTTTTATGCTATGCTAAAGTAGACGGGGTTTGGTATGAGTGTTCGTGAGTGGTGTGAAGAAGGACTCTACGTCAAGACGACAACTTCATGAAGACATCTTCAAGTCCTGCATCTTCAAGACCTCAAGACTTCAAGACTCGAGAAGACAAGTTTTCAATACACACTATTGGGTGAAGGATGGAATTGATGGGCACCCTGGAGAAACCAGTGAGTGGCCGGGATGCATGGAGAAGCGCCATGACATCTTGCGGAAAGCTTCACCCAGACTCAAAGAGAAGGATGAATACTTCATGCCCGGAAGCTTACCTGTGTAGCCACAAGTCAATATGGGCTCTCGCAAACTCGCAACTCAGATATTCACCTCCACGATCATATCGCAGACATTTATATCTTCTTGTCACGATGATCTTAAACATCACTCTGAATTTGCTTGAACCTTTCAGATGATTCAGACTTGTGTTTCATTAAGTAAATATACACTATATCTACTCAATTCATTAGTGAAGGTAAGAAAATAACGATATCAACCGCAAGCTACAACACTCATTGGACCGTATACATCAACATGCATTGCTTCCAATAAATCACTTGCCCGTTCCATCAAGCCGGAAAGCGGGGTTTAGTCATCTTGCCCAAAAGGCATGGTCTGCATGTCTCAACCGATTCGAAATCGAATGAGTCCAAAAATCCATCAACATGGAGTTTCTTCATGCGCTTTACACCAATATGACATTTAGCCGCAGTGCCACAAGTATGTGGTACTATCATTACTAACTTTGTATCTTTTGTTATCTATGTTACGAACATGTGTATTACTACACTCAAGATTCAACAAACCATTCTCACTGGGTGCATGACCATTGAAGGTATTATTCATTTAAACAGAATAACCATTATTCTCTAACTCAAATGAATAATCGTGTTGCAATAAACATGATCTAATCACGTTCATGCTCAACGCAAAACACCAAATATCATTTATTTAGGTTTGTCACTAATCCCGAAGGTAGAGAGAGCGTGCGATGTTGATCACATCAACCTTTGGAAACATTTCCAACACACATCGTCACCTCACCTTTAGCTAGTTCTCCGTTTATACCGTAGCTTTTATTTCGAGTTACTAACATTTAGCAACCGAACCAGTATCCAATACGCAAGTGCTACTAGGAGTACTAGCAAGGTACACATCAATAACACGTATATCAAATATAATTTTGTCGATGTTGCCAGCCTGCTTATCTACCAACTAGATAGGGTTGTTCCGCTTCAGTGACCGCTCTCCTCATTTTAGAAGCACTTAGTCTCGGGTTTAGGTTCAACTTTGGGTTGCTTCACTGGAGCAGCAACTGTCTTGCCATCCATGAAGTTTCCCTACTTGCCCTTGCCCTTCTCGAAACTAGTGGTTTTCCTAACCATCAACGCTTGACGCTCCTTCTTGATTTCTACCTTCGCGGTGTCAAACATCACGAACAGCTGAGGAATCATTATTTCTATCCCTGGCTATTTATAGTTCATCACCAAGTTCTAGTAGCTTAGTGATAGTGACTTGGAGAACTATATCAAACACTATCTTATCTGGAAGATTAACTCCCAATCGATTCAAGCGTTTGTAGTACTCAGACAATCTGAGCACATGCTCAACGATTGAGCTATTCACTTTCATCTTGTAAGCAAAGAATCTTGTTGGAGATCTCATATCTCGCAACACGGGCATGAGCCTGAGATCACAATCTCAGTTCTTAGAACATCTCATATGTTTCGTGACGTTCAAAACGTTTTCGAGCCTCAATTCTAAGCCATAATGCATGACGCACTAAACTATCAAGTGGTCATGGGAACGTGCCTGTCAGATGTTCACAACATCTACAGACGACGCTAGAGGGGGTGGCGCACCGAGCGGTGCATCAAGGACATAAGCCTTTCTGTGCAACAATGAGGACAATCCTCAGATCACGGACTCAGTCCGCAATATTTCTACCATCATCTTTCAACTCTATTTCTCTAGGAACATAAAATTACAAGGGAGCTACAGCGTGAGCTAGTAATCTACGACATAATTTGCAAAGACACTATTGACTATGTTCATGATAATGAGTTCAATTAATTATATTACTTAAGAACTCCCACTCAAATTGACATCCCTCAGGTCATCTGAGCGTCACATGATCCAAATTCACCAACTCAAGTCCGATCATCACGTGAGTTGAGGTGGCTTCAATGGTGAACATCATTATGTTGATCATATCTACTATATGACTCATGCTCGACCTTTCGGTCTCTTCTGTTCCGAGGCCATGTCTGTACATGCTAGGATCGTCAAGTTTAACCTGAGTGTTTCCGCGTGTGCAAATCTTTCTTGCACCCGTTGTATGTGAACGTAGAGTCTATCACACCCGATCATCACGTGGTGTCTCAACACGACGAACTTTCGCAACGGTGCACACTCGGGGAGAACACAATTTATCTTGAAATTTAAGTGAGGGATCACCTTATAATGCTACCGTCGTCCTAAGCAAAACAAGGTGCATAAAAGGATTAACATCACATTCAAATCATAAGTGACATGATATGTCCATGAGCTTGTGCTTTAGATCTCCATCTTGAAAGCACCGGCATGATCTCCATCGTCACCGGCACGACACCATGATCTCCATCATCTTGATATCCATCAATGTGCTGCCATAGGGGTTGTGGCGCCAGCTGCTTCTACTTCTATTGCTACCGGTTAGCGATAAAGTAAAGCATTACATAGCGCTTAATGATTGACACGCAGGTCATACAATAATTAATGACAACCCTATGGCTCCTGCCGGTTGCCGTACTCATCGACATGCAAGTCGTGAAATTCTATACATCACATGATCATCTCATACATCACATATATCACATCTTGTAATTGGCCATATCACATCACAACATACCCTGCAAAAACAAGTTAGATGTCCTCTAATTGTTGTTGCATGTTTTACGTGGCTGGTACGGGTATCTAGCAAGAGAAATTCTCACCTACACAAAGCCACAACGGTGATACATAGTTTGCTTTTCAACCTTCTCAAGGACCGCCTTTGTCGGATCCGATCCAACTAAAGTAAGAGAAACTGTCACACGCAAGCCAGCTAAGCAACAAGTTGCGTCGCGGGAACCGGTCTCTCGTAAGCGTACGAGTAATGTTGGTCCGGGACGCTTCATCTCACAATACCGCTGAACCAAAATACGACCAAGGGAGGAAGCAATCTAAGCATCAACGCCCACAAACCTTTTGTGTTCTACTCGAGATCTCATCGAACCATCAACCTAGCTCTGATACCACTGTTGGGGAACGTTGTATGGGAAACAAAAAATTTCCTACGCGCATGCAAACCTATCCATGGTGATGAGCATCTACGACAGGGAGAGTGGATCTACATACCCTTGTAGATCGCTAAGCGGCAAGCGTTAAGAAACGCGGTTGGTGTAGTCGAACATCTTCGCGATCCAAATCGCCGAGCGTCTCGCGATCTCATCACGATCCGTCCCGCGATCCCATCACGATCCATCTCGTGAACACATCACGATCCGTCCCGCAATCTCATCATGATACGTCTCGCGAACACGTCATGATCCGTCCTGCGAACTCATCACGAACGTCTCGTGGCCTTGATCATGATCCTTCCGATCTAGTACCGAACGGACCGCACCTCCGTGCTCAGCACACGTGCAGCTTGATGACGATCTTCACCGTCTTGATCCAGCAATAGGAGGTGGAGAGGAGAGAGAGTTCACCGGCAGAGTGATGGCGCTCCGGTGATGGTGGTGGAGGAATTCCGGTAGGGCTTCGCCTAAGCGCTGCGGAAAACCGATCTAGAGGAGAAAGTGTGCACCGGTGGAACGGGCAGCACGTGGCCGTAAATTCTGTCCAAAACAGCCCCAATCCACTAGTATATAAAGGAGGAGAGGAGAGGAGGGCTGGCTTGGCGCAAGGGCCAAGCCAATTTCGGCCAAAAGAGGGAGGGAGAGAAGGACTCTCCTTCTCCAATCCTAGTTGGACTAGCATTGCTCCCTAATGGCTTATTTTCCACTTTTTCCTTTAGGACTTTCTCCTCCTATGCCATGGGCCTTTGTGGCTGTTTCCCCAGACCACAAAGGGCTTGTAATTATCCTCTCAAAGCCCATGGACCTCTTGGGGTCGAAATAACCCTCCCGGAGGTCTCCCGTTACACTACCGGCACTCCCGGTACACTACCGATGAGCCCAAAACTTTTTCGGCGACCAAACTGGGACTTCCTATATATGAATCTTTACCTCCGGACCATTCCAGAGCTCCTCGTGACGTCCGGGATCTCATCCAGGATTCAAAAAAAACTTCGGTCACCACCATACATAACTCTACACTACCGAAACGTCACCAAACGTTAAGTGTGCAGACCGTGCGGGTTCGAGAACTATGTAGACATGACCGAGACAGCTCTACGGTCAATAACCAATGGCGGGACCTGGATGTCCACATTGGTTCCTACATATTCTACGAAGATCTTTATCGTTTGAACCTCTATGTCAAGGATTCAGTTAATCTCGTATAATGTTCCCTTTGTTCTTCGGTATGTTACTTGCCCGAGATTCGATCGTCGATATCTCTATACCTAGTTCAACCTTGTTACCGGCAGGTCTCTTTACTCGTTCCGTAATACAAGATCCCGTGGCTAACACTTAGTCACATTGCTTGCAAGGCTTGTTGTGATGTTGTATTACCGAGTGGGCCCTGAGATACCTCTCCGTCACACGGAGTAACAAATCCCACTCTCGATCCATGCCAACCCAACAGACACCCTCGGAGATACCTGTAGTGCACCTTTATAGTCACCCAGTTACGTTGCGACGTTTGATACACCCAAAGTATTCCTCCGGTGTCAGTGAGCTGCATGATCTCATTGTCATAGGAACATATACTTGACATGCGGAAAACAGCAGCAATAAACTGACACGATCATATGCTACATTTGTATTTTGGGTCTTGTCCATCACATCATTCTCCTAATAATGTGATCCCGTTATCAAATGACATCTCATGTCCATGGCTAGGAAACCTTAACCATACTTTGATCAACGAGCTAGTTCACTAGAGGCATACTAGGGACATAGTGTTTTGTCTATGTATCCACACATGTATCTATGTTTCCATTCAATACAATTATAGCAAGATAATAAACGATTATCATGAACAAGTAAATATGATAATAACTAATTTATTATTGCCTCTAGGGCATATTTCCAACATGTCCATGGCCAGGAAACCATGACCTTCTATTGATCAACGAGTTAGTCAACTAGAGGGTTACTAGGGACATGGTGTGGTCTATGCATTCACACTTGTATTACGGTTTCCGGTTAATACAATTATAGCATGAACAATAGACAATTATCATGAACAAGGAAATATAACAATAACCATTTGATTATTGCCTCTTGGGCATATTTCCAACCCACTTGCACTAGAGTCAATAATCTAGTTACATTGTGATGAATCGAACACCCATAGAGTTCTTGTGCTGATCATGTTTCGCTCATGAAAGAGGTTTAGTCAACAGATCTGCAACATTCAGATCCATATGTACTTTACAAATATCTATATCTCCTTCTTGAATGTAATCACGAACGGACTTGAAGCGGCGCTTGATGTGCTTGGTCTTCTTGTGAAACCTGGGCTCCTTGGCAATGGCAATAGCTCCAGTGTTGTCAGAAAAGAGAGTCATCGGGCCCGATGCGCTGGGAATCACTCCTAGGTCGGTGATGAACTCCTTCATCCAGACTCCTTCCCATGCTGCCTCTGAAGCAGCTATGTACTCCGCTTCACACGTAGATGCCGCCATGACGCTTTGCTTGCACCTGCACCAGCTGACTGCCGCACTATTCAAAATGTACACGTATCCGGTTTGTGACTTGGAGTCATCCGGATCTGTGTCGAAGCTAGCATCTACGTAACCCTTTACGACGAGTTCTTCGGCACCCCCATAAACGAGAAACATCTCCTTAGTCCTTTTCAGGTACTTAAGTATATTCTTGACCGCTGTCCAGTGTTCCATTCCGGGATCACTTTGGTACCTCCCTACCAAACATATGGCAAGGTTCACATCAGGTCTGGTACACAGCATGACATACATAATAGAGCCTATGACTGAGGCATAGGGGATGACACTCATCTTCTCTCTATCTTCTAAGAAGGTCGGGCTTTGAGCTATGCTCAATTTCACACCTTGTAGTACGGGCAAGAACCCCTTCTTGGACTAATCCATATTGAACTTCTTCAATATCTTGTCAAGGTATGTGCTTTGTGCAAGACCAATGAGGCGTCTCAATCTATCTCTATAGATCTTGATGCCTAATATGTAAGCAGCTTCTCCAAGGTCCTTCATTGAAAAACACTTATTCAAGTAGGCCTTTATGCTTCCCAAAAGTTCTATATCATTTCCCATCAACAATATGTCATCCACATATAAAATGAGAAATGCTACAGAGCTCCCACTCACTTTCTTGTAAATACAGGCTTCTCCATAAGTCTGTATAACCCCAAACGCTTTGATCACTTCATTAAAGTGAATGTTCCCACTCCAAGATGCTTGGACCAGCCCATAGAGGGAGCGCTCGAGCTTGCATACCTTGTTAGCATTCTTAGGATCGACAAAACCTTCCGGATGCATCATATACAATTCTTCCTTAAGGAAACCATTAAGGAATGATGTTTTGACGTCCATTTGCCAGATCTCATAATCATAAAATGCGGCAACTGTTAACATGATTCGGACGGGCTTCAGCATCGCTATGGGTGAGAAGGTCTCGTCGTAGTCAACTCCTTGAACTTCTCGATAACCCTTAGCGACAAGCCGAGCCTTATGGACGGTCACATTACCATCCGCGTCTGTCTTCTTCTTAAAGATCCATTTATTTTCTATGGCTTGCCGATCATCGGGCAAGTTCACCAAAGTCACAATTTGTTCCCATACATGGATCCTATCTCGGATTTCATGGCTTCAAGACATTTGTTGGAATCTGGGCCCGCCATGGCTTCTTCATAGTTCGAAGGTCCACCGTTGTCTAACAACATGATTTCCAGGACAGGGTTGCCGTACCACTCTGGTGCGGCACGTATCCTCGTGGACCTTCAAAGTTCAGTAGAAACTTGATCAGAAGTCTCATGATCATCATCATTAACTTCCTCTCTAGTCGGTGCGGGCACCACAGAAACAATCTCCTGCGCTGCGCTACTTTCTGGTTCGAGAGGGGGTACATTTACCTCATCAAGTCCTACTTTCCTCCCACTTACTTCCTTCGAGTGAAACTCTTTCTCTAGAAAGGATCCATTCTTGGCAACAAAGATCTTTCCTTTGGATATGAGGTAGAAGGTATACCCAATAGTTTCCTTAGGTATCCGATGAAGACGCACTTTTACGATTTGGGTTCGAGCTTTTCAGGTTGATGTTTTTTGACATAAGCATCGCATCCGCAAACTTTCAGAAACAATAGCTTAGGTTTCTTCCCAAACTATAATTCATACGGTGTCATGTCAACGGATTTAGACGGTGCCCTATTTAAAGTGAATGCGGCTGTCTCCAATGCATATCCCCAAAATGATAGCGGTAAATCAGCAAGAGACATCATAGACCGCACCATATCCAATAGAGTGAGATTATGACGTTCGGACATACCATTACGCTGAGGTGTGCTAGGAGGCGTGAGTTGTGAAACAATTCCACATTTCCTTAAGTGCGTGCCAAACTCGTGACTCAAATATTCTCCTCCACGATCAGATTGTAAGAACTTTATTTTCTTGTCATGTTGATTCTCTACCTCACTCTGAAATTCCTTGAACTTTTCAAAGGTCTCAGACTTGTGTTTCATTAAGTAGACATACCCATATCTACGCAAGTCATCAGTGAGGGTGAGAACATAACGATAGCCACCGCGAGCCTCAACGCTCATCGGTCCACATACATCGGTATGTATTATTTCCAACAAGTTGGTTTCTCGCTCCATTGTTCTAGAGAACGGAGTCTTAGTCATCTTGCCCAAGAGGCTTGGTTCGCACGTGTCAAATGATTCATAATCAATAGACTCCAAAAGTCCATCTGCATAGAGTTTCTTCATGCGTTTGACACCAATATGACCAAGGAGGCAGTGCCACAAGTATGTGGGACTATCATTATCAACCTTACATCGTTTGGTATTCACACTATGAATATGTGTAACATCACGTTCGAGATTCAATAAAAATAAACCATTGACCAACGGGGCATGACCATAAAACATATCTCTCATATAAATAGAACAACCATTATTCTCGGATTTAAATGAGTAGCCATCTCGCATCAAACGAGATCTAGATACAGTGTTCATGCTCAAAGCTGGTACTAAATAACAATTATTGAGTTTTAGAACTAATCCCGAAGATAGATGTAGAGGTAGCATGCAGACAACGATCACATCGATCTTGGAACCATTCCCGATGCGCATCGTCACCTCGTCCTTTGCCAGTCTCCACTTATTCCGCAGCTCCTGTTTTGAGTTACAAATGTGAGCAACCGGGCCGGTATCAAATACCTAGGAGCAACTATGAGTGTTGGTAAGGTACACATCAATAACATGTATATCATATATACCTTTGACATTGCCGGACTTCTTATCCGCTAAGTACTTGGGGCAGTTTCGTTTCTAGTGACCGGTTCCCTTGCAATGAAAGCACTCAGTCTCAGGCTTGGTTCCATTCTTGCGCTTCTACCCGGCAACTGATTTACCGGGTGTGGCAACTGCTTTGCCGTCCTTCTTGAAGTTCTTCTTACCCTTGCATTTCTTGAAACTAGTGGTCTTGTTCACCATCAAAACTTGATGTTCCTTTTTGATTTCCACCTCGCTGATTTCAGCATCGAATATAACTCAGGAATGGACTTCTCCATCCTTGCATATTGTACTACATCAAAAAGCTCGTGTAGCTAGGTGGAAGCGACTGGAGGATTCTATCAATAACCGAGTCAACCGAAAGATTAAATCCCAACTCAGACAAGCGGTTGTGCAACCCAGACATTTTGACTATGTGGTCGCTAACAGAACTATTTTCCTCCATCTTACAACTGAAGAACTTGTCAGAGACTTCATATCTCTCGACCCGGGCATGAGGCTCGAAAACCATTCTTAGCTCTAGGAACATCTCATATGCTCCGTGTTGCTCAAAACACTTTTGGAGCCCCGGTTCTAAGCTGTAAAGCACGTCGCACTGAACCAGGGAGTAATCATCACTACGCGATTGCCAGGCGTTCATAACATCTTGAGTTGCTGGGAAAACGGGTGCATCACCTAGCGGTGCATAAAGGACATATAATTTCTTGGAAGCTATGAGGATGATCCTCAAGTCACGTACCCAGTCCGTATAGTTGCTTCCATCGTCTTTCAGCTTGGTTTTCTTTAGGAATGCATTGAAGTTGAGGGCAAGATTAGCGTGGGCCATTGGATCTAAAAGATAGATTGTAAAGACAATTTGAGACTAAGTTCATGATAATTAAGTTCATCTAATCAAATTATTTAACGAACTCCCACTCAGATAGACATCCCTCTAGTCATCTAAGTGATACATGATCCACATTGACTAGGTCGTGTCCGATCATCATGTGACATCAATGGTGAACATCTCCATGTTGATCGCATCTACTATAGTACTCATCTTTGACCTTTCGGTCTCTCGTGTTTCGAGGCCATGCCTGTACATGCTAGGCTCGTCAAGCCAACCTAAGTGTTTCACGTGTGTAAATCTGGCTTACACCCGTTGCATGGGAACGTTAGAATCTACCACACTCGATCATCACGTGGTGCTTCGAAACAACGATCCTTCGCAATGGTGCACACTTAGGGGGAACACATTTCTTGAAATTTTCGTGAGGGATCATCTTATTTATGCCACCATCTTTCTAATCAAATGAGATGTAAGAACATGATAAACATCACATGCAAATCATAAAATGACATGATATGGCCAATATCATCTTGCGCCTTTGATCTCCAACTTTGGAGCGTGGCATGATAACCATCATCACCGGCATGACACCATAATCTCCATCATCATGATCTCCATCATCATGTGTTCATGAAGTTGTCTCAGCAACTATTACTTCTACTACTATGGCTAACGATTAGCAATAAAGTAAAGTAATTACATGGCGTTTTTGATTGACAAGCAGGTCATACAGCAAATTAAGAAAACTCCTATGGCTCCTGCCGATTGTCATACTCATCGACATGCAAGTCGTATTCCTATTACAAGAACATGATCAATCTCATACATCATATATAATTCATCACATCCTTTTGGCCATATCACATCACATAGCATACCCTGCAAACACAAGTTAGAAGTCCTCTAATTGTTGTTGCAAGTTTTACGTGGCTGCTATGGGGTTTTGGCAAGAACGTTTCTTACCTATGTAAGAGCCACAACGGTGATATGCCAATTTCTATTTACCCTTCATAAGGACTGTCGTGGTTTTGTCACGGCAGATGCCATGGGTAGGCTAATCGAGATGGGGCCAAAAGGACGCCGGTGGACTCCGGGAATGGGGTTAGGCACGAACTGTGACTGACACGCGATGTACCCAGGTTCAGGGCCCTCCGTGGGAGATAAACCCCTAGTCCTGCTTGGTCTCATTGAGACAATGGTGAAGGTTACAATGGTGCTCCTTGAGCTATGCGAATCGAGGTGGAAGCTAAGTGTTCTGGCTCTAGAGGTCCTCCGAGGGAGGTTCTATAGGGTGATTGCAACGTGAGACTCTATGGGAGAGATGGGTAGCGTGAGAGCGCTCTCCCTCTGCATGGGGGAGGCCCGAGGGGTTTTATAGACCAACCCCCCGGCTTAAAATATCAATATAACGGCCATGAGGGAACCGGCAGCCTCTCGGGCCGGCTGCAGGGCCCACCAGCTTCAGTCTTGTTGTGGGCGGGCCCCAAGTCCGGTCACGTCATGGCACGGGGCGCCCCTAGTGGTGTCGTCTTGCAGTGGCCGGCCGAGGTCAGCGGTCGGCCGGCTGTCCTGTAGCCATGCCAGGGCAGGTGGCGGAGTGGTTGGTGGCAGGCCACCACTGTTGGAGGCTCGGTCGCCGTCCAATAGTGGCAAGAGACCACTGTGGCCATGCGGGCGCTGACCCCCGACGGGATGGGGGCCACTGTGGCCGTGCGGGCGCTGACCCCCGAGGGGACGCGGGCCACTGTTGCCACGCAGGGCCCGTCAGGGGCATCCGATGCTGGGCCGGCTGGGGGAAGGAGCCGGGCGGCGAGGTCCCAGCCGGCCAATGCACCAAAGACGGTGAAGGAGATGCCGGCACGCCTGAGCCGGAGGGTCGCATCTTGTAGAGCAAAGCCGGGCCGGCTCCTTCAAGGCGGCCCGTCCATTAGTCTTGTAGGCGGGCTCGAAGCTTCAGGGGTGTTTGAGGCTACCCGAGGGTCATCCTCCCGGTAGTAGTCCCCGAAGCCGGGGAGGCCTGCCGACAGAGGACGGTGGACCTCGCCAACTTGTAGATTGCTTGAGCGCCGGAAGCGTCTAGGGAGCCGAAGGGTTCCGGCAGGGAGTGGCCGGCTTCACAGCTGGCCGGGGCCGCCCACGCCGTTCGTGTCGTCCCGTCAGGCAGGGAAAACGCGCCACGCGGAGGTTGGAGCGGGCCACAGCCTGACAGACCCGGCGACGGTTCAGACCTGGTGACCGGGCAGGACCCGCCATGATGGGGGTCCTGAACCGTTAGCGGGGTTTCCGCGCGTTCGTGGGTGGCCGTTTGGCATTTTGGAGCGCCATGATGGCTGCCCCGCGCACATCAGGGATCGTGGGGATCGTGTGCGCGAGGGGCACGCCCACCTCCCCTGCCCACGCAGGGTATAAATTGGAAGGAGAGGCGAGGGGAAGAGCCCGTTTGCTCCCCTCGCCTCCGTCGCTTCCCACTCCCCCCTGCCCCCTTGCTGAGTGAAAGAGAGAGAGAAAGGAAGAGAGCGAGCTGTGAGGGAATGGCGAACTCGCGCCGCCTCCCACCGTTGTGAGGAGAGCAGCCCGCCGGCCAGTCCCCGCACCGCCGTCACACCTGCGCGCCGCCGCCATGCAGAACATAGTGACCATGGGCACCTGGAACGGCAGTGATTTCGACGAGGCCTACATCGAGTACCTCCGCGCACGTCGCAAGCTCCCGGCGGCGGAGTCCTTGGAGGCCCACCCGCCGGGGGCAGAGAACTCCCCGACGCCGCGATCGGGCGAGACTGTGGTTTTCGCCGACCACTTTCACCGCGGGTTGGGGCAGCTAGCGAGCGACTTCTTCCAGCGGTTTCTGACGCACTTCGGCTGGCAGCCGCACCACCTCGCCCCAACTCCATCCTGCAGCTGCGGCGTTCGTCGTCCTCTGCGAGGGATACCTGGGAGTCGAGCCCAGAATCGACTTCTGGTGCCGGCTGTTCAACTTCAAGCGGCAGACGGTGAAGGACCCGACGACCCAGCAGATGGTGATGACTGCCTGCGGGGGCGCCTCCGTCCAGATTCGCCAAGGGACCGGCCTTCCCAAAATCCCGCTGCAGGAGTCAGTGAAGCGGTGGCAGCAGGGATTCTTCTACGTGAAGAACGTGAAGCCGGAGGAGGACTACATCAACCTCCCCGACTTCATCAACCGCCCCCCGCTTGCCTTGCAGAACTGGCGGGCGACGCTGGCCACGGCGCCCGGGACGGCCGAACGGCTCAACGCCCGCCTCCGCGAGCTAACTGGGACGGAGGGGCTTAAGGCCATGGACTTGCTGACGGCGATGGTGGCGCCTCGGGTGCTGCCGCTGTAGCGCCAGCCGCATCTCATCTGCTAGATGGGAGGGCGCCGTGACCCTTGCCGTGTCGACAGCGAAGATGAATGAGGGGGAGTGGCAGTGGGGGAAGATCCCCTACAGCCGGAGTCACCCGGCGCCGCGGGTAAGTGGATAGCTGACGGAGTTAGACCTGGAAGAGATCAAAAATGCAGACGACGTGGAGCCGGCCGTCTCCGAGCGACCCGGTGAGGCGGAGGCTGATGACGAGGCGAACGAGGGGGAGGACGACAAAGCCGAGAAGCCGGGTGAGTCCTCTTTCCGGGCACCATTGAGAGGCCGTCTCTTGTTGCAGAAGACCCGACGAATTTCTCGGAGGGGGAGCACACAGCGCGGCGGGGGCGCCGGCCACAAGCCGCCAGCGGCCCAGCCGCGGCGGACAAGGGAAAGGGGCCGGCTGCCTCCAAACCGGCGCCCAAGCGTGCGACCGTCGCGCAACCGAGCGGTAGCCGTGCCGGGGGCAACAAGAGGAAGAGGGGGTACCCGACCGGGCCCTCGAGGCGGGCGGTGCCTGTTGCGATCGGGTAAGTTTGTCGATCTTTAGTTGAATCGTTCTTCAGTTTGCCCCTCTCCTCGTCTAACGCCTCGCCGCCATCAGGGAGGCCCGCTCGGTGGGAGGAGAGCCAGGCAGCGGGAAGGTAAAAGTGACGCCACCGTCGACGGCCGAGGAGAAGGAGCGCCAGGCGTGGCTCGACCGCGACAAGGCCGAGCAGGAGCGGCGAGCGGAGGAGCACCGCAGGTGGGAGGAAGCGGCGGCGAAAGCGGGGGCGGCCAGCGGGGAGGCCGCTGGCCAAACGTTGGAGCACTTCCCCCGTGACCCAGAGGAGACGGCGCCGAACTGCCAAGGGGCTTGACTGGCCCGCGGAAGGCGGCGGGGAGCCCGTGGAGGACTTGACGGGGGAGAGCCGCCAAGCCTCCCGGCCGGCAAGGAATGACGTGCCCTCGGCGTCGAGCAACGCACCATCACAGAAGAGTGACGTGCCACTGGGCGCGGTGGTGGTAGATCTGAAGGCGCAGACACCAGAGGCGCCGGCTCCTGAGGCGCCGGCTTCGGAGGTGCCGGCGTCGGGCACGCCGGCCCCTGAGGCGCCGACTTTTGGCATGCCGACTCCAGAGACGCCGGCACCAGATGCGAGCCGGCCAGGGGGGGCCGGCGGTGGAGGATCTGGGATAGGGGCCACGGCCACCGAGGGGGCGGCCGTGGCGAGCGCATCATCGACGGCCCTTGGAATGACGACGACGATGGGGACGGGCACCGTCATCGTTTCTCACGAAGGGGGGCCTGCAGATGGGGGCCGGCCCCAGCAGATGTGGGCGACGGCGAGCGCCCTTGGGACAGCGGTAGCTGCCGTTGTCGAGTCCTTCGCGGCCTGCTAAGCCCAGGCGATAGAGGACGCCCGGGCCGCCAGCGAACGGTTGGTGAGCCTGGAGCAACCAGTCGCGGTAAGCGCCCTATTTCTTATTTCTTTCTTTTCCAGTGGGGGCTCGCTAGCGCACCCACTTGGTGTAGCCCCCGAGGCTCGAGCCGGCTGGGCTACAGGCGGGTCGAGCCTCAAGAGCTGTCTCCTCTTTGTTCTTGTAGGCGGCCCACGATAGCCGAGCGATGGCGTACAACACCTTGCTAGGGTTGTTCCGGTGGGCGGAGAGCCGCCTCGCCGCCGTGACAGCGGATCTGCAAGGTATGTGCCCCTGAGAACCTTGCCTGGGTTTTAAGCGGGGGGAGCCCCCGAGAACCAAGCTGGCTGCCACGGAGGCTCGCCGGCTTGCCTTGTATTTTCTTCCTTCTGATGGCAACGGTATTTTTTGTGCAGCCGCCTACAACGAGGCAGTCACTCTCCGGCAGCAGGTGGTCCGGGTCCTCGGGGAACGAGACACCATGGCGGCGGAGTGCCGCAAGTTCCGCGAGAGGGCGGAGGGGCTGAGGGCGAACTGGAAGAAGCTCGAGGAAGCCCATAGCCGGCAGCTGGCGGACCGGGAGGCGGTGCTCAACAAGGAGGCGGAGGAGAGGGAGAAGGTGCTCCGCGACAAGCTGGAGGCCCAAGACGCCGTGCTGGCGAAGGCGGTCTAGGAGATGCTCATGGCTCAGGTCAAGGACGAGCGCCATCGCCAGGAAGCGGCGGACCGGGAGGTGGCCCTGACGGAGCAGGGATACATGGTGGACCGGATGCTACGCCGTAAGTTCCCGGCCCTTCTTTTCCTTTTTCCATTAAGCGTCCTCTTCTCACTTCTTGTCTTTTCTTAGGACTCTTCCCCGCTACCCAGGAGGATGCAGAGGCAGCCGTGGAGTTCGACCGTGAGGACCGGCGGGCATGGGGGGAGGTCATCGAGTCGGACGCCCCCTAGACCTTGGTAGAGGTGGGGGTTGCTGCCGAGGTGCTCCTGGAGGCCGCCATCCGCACCCTGGCGCGGTTTCGGGGCACCGGCTTGGAGCTGGTCCGGACCCTCTGGCGCCGTACTGTGCGTCCGGGCTCCATGACCCGGCTTGCCCAGTGGCTGGAGACCAGGACTGCGCGGGTGAACGCCTGGAGAGCCTCCGCGGAGCATGCCCGTACGGAGAGGGCACTCCGCGTTGCCAGGTCGTGGTATCCTGGGCTTGACCTAGGGCTGCTCACGGCCCAGCGTGCCAGCACCGAGATGGAGCTGGCGACGGTGCTGGACAAGCTGCAGAGGCGGGCAAGCGAGCTCGCGTCCTTCGCCACGTGGGACGAGTACGTCCCGGAGCGCGGTGAAGCCGGCGTGGCCATCCCGGAAGATTCATATGGGGTGGCCCTAGACGACCCGGAGGGGAGCGAGTGCGAGTCGGTCGACGAGGAGTCCGATACCGATGACTACGCCCCGTCCGAGCCGGCTAGGGATGCGGGAGCCTCCACCTCGACCGCTCCGGGAGCGCCGGCCTCGAAGGCGCCAGTGCCGCCGGCATGAACTCCGTCGGCCTTAGAGGTGCCGGCGCCGGAGGCGGACCGGCTCGAGGCTGCTTTTGTCGGATCTTTCCTCCTTGTGTATATTTCTTTTTTCGTCTGCATGTTTATCTTTAGTGCCGGTGTTCCACCCACTGGGGTGTATCCAACACAATTTGTAATGAACCTGCGGCCGTGGGCCTTTATGTTATGCTTAATCGATGTCTTGTCATTAGAAGTGAAAAGGAGTGCGTGCCGGCTCTACTTTCGCCTTTTGCTTGCTGACTTGTACGTGCACGCTAGGATTCCATTCGGCTTCTACCCCGCCTGCCGGCCAGCTAGGAGCCGGTCTAGGACAGGGACGGGGCTTCACCCTTAGGGAAAAATAGCGAGCTCTTAGAGTCAGCCGGCTAGGGCTAGGTCAAGCCGGTAGAGGCCAGCTACGAAGAGTGACGTAGCATGGTTGGACTAGCCCAGCTACCGCGCTTTTGTGGACCTTTGTGTGACAAGCTCCTTCGTACCCCTTGGTCCCTTCAGCCGGACAGCCGGGGGCCGGTCTGTAGCTGGTTAGGGCGGGGGAGGCGAAGGGCCGCTTGCTCACACTTATCCGTCCACCTCGGAGGGGAGCCGGGCGAGCCCACGGGTCCGCGAGCCGGATCCGCGCCTTATAAGGTAGGGGGAAATTTGGAGAAATCAAAAAGGGGTGAGCCTCAAGCACCGGCTTGAGGTCCCCATTGCATTCATGGGCAAAAGTACAGGGTATATACACTGGCTTTTTAGAAGTAAAAGGGGCGGAGGAGCGCCGCGTTCCACAGGCGCCTCGTTTCGTCGCCGGATGCGTCTCTCTTGCGCTTCTGCGGCTTCTGGCCATCTATCAGGTAGTAGGCGTTGTTGTGCAGCGCCCAGCTGATGATGAAGGGTCCCTCCCATGGGGAGGACAGCTTGTGCTGGCCGGCTATTCGCTGAACCCGCCAGAGCACCAGGTCTCCTTCGCGGAAGGAGAGCGGCCGGATTCGCTTGCTGTGGTAGTGCCGGAGCTTTTGTTGATAGATGGGCGTCCGGCTCAAAGCAAGCTCGTGGGCTTCTTCGAGGAGGTCGACGCCGTCCTCTCTTGCCTCTTTTGGGTTCTTCTCTGTGTATAGGGTGACCCGAGGCGAATCGAACTCGATGTTGGTGGGGATGATCGCCTCAGACCCGTAAACAAGAAAGAACAGGGTGAAGCCGGTCGACCGGTTGGGCGTGGTGCGGAGGCTCCAGAGGACGGCTGGCAGCTCCTCGACCCAGGAGTCGGCCGACCGGATCAGTGGCGTGACGAGCCGGGGCTTGATGCCGGCCAGGAGCAGGCCATTCGCCCTTTTGACCTGGCCGTTGGACTGAGGGTGAGCGACGGACGCCAGGTCGAGCCGGACTCCCTGTCGTGAGCAGAAACGCGCCAAAGCGCCCTTGGCGAAGTTCGTGCCATTGTCGGCGATGATGCTATGCGGGACGCCGTAGGGAACCGTGATGTCTTCGTTGAACTGGACGGCAGTGGGGCCGTCCAGCTTCTTGATGGGCCATGCCTCGATCCACTTGGTGAACTTGTCGACGGCGACCAACAGGTGTGTCGTGCCGCCTCGGGCGGTCTTGAAGGGCCCCACCATATCCAGCCCCCAAATGGCGAAGGGCCACGAAAGGGGGACGGTCTGGAGGGCGGTTGCCGGCAGGTGGCTCTGCTTGCTGAAATGCTGGCAGCCCTCGCACTTTTCGACCAGGTCCTTGGCCACCTCGTGGGCAGTCGGCCAGTAGAAACAGTGGCGGAAAGCTTTGGCCACCAAGGATCTGGAGGCGGCATTATGCCCGCACTCGCCTTGGTGGATGTCGAGGAGGATCTCCAGCCCTTTTTGCGGCTCGACGCAGCGTTGGAAGACGCCGGTGGTGCTGCGGTTAACGAGCTCGCGGTTGATGATGCCGTAGGCCGAGGCCCGGCGCTAGATTTGCCTTGCGGTGGCCTCGTCGGAGGGGAGCTCGCCGCGCTCAAGGAACGCAAGGATGGGCAGAGCCCACGAGGGGGCCGAGACGGGAGCCGGCTCGGGCTCGAGCGGGATGTTGGAGGCGGAAGCCCCTAGGGTCAGCACGCCAGCCCCCAGGACTGAAACGTCAGCCCCCGTGACTAGGACGTCAGCCCCCGGTACCGGGTCGCCAGCCCCCGGGACCGGGACGCCAGTCCCTGGGAGTGAGGCGGCAGTGGGAGAGTCCACCATCGTCATGACGGTGTCGAGCGCAGGCGGGGCCGGTTGGTTTGGAGAGGCGGGAGGCGCCGGAGCCGGCAAGGCAGCCGCGATCGGAGGGGCCAGCAAGGCATCCGGCTCGACCGCGGTGCCGACAGCGCCCGCCGGCACGAAGATGGACTCCAACTCGGGAGACGGCTTGATCGAGGGTTTCAGCAACCGCTCGAGGGAAACGCCGACAGGGATGGCCTGCCGGGTGCAGCCGATTTTGGCCAGCGTATCGGCCGCCTCGTTGTCCCCCCGGGGGACGTGATGGAACTCACAACCTTCGAAGGAGCCGGTGAGCTGCTGGACGAGGAAGCGGTAGCTGGCCATGTTGGCATCCCTGGCGTCCCATTCGCTAGAGACCTATTGGACCACGAGGTCGGAGTCGTCGAAGCACAGGATGCGCTAGATGCCAATCTCCTTGGCGAGCCAGAGGCCGTGGACGATGGCCTCGTACTCAGCCACGTTGTTGGAGGCGGCGAATTGGATCTGGAGGGTGTACTTGAGTTGGTCACCTTTCGTGGAGGAGAGGACTATGCCGGCACCCAGGCCGGTCCTCATCTTGGAGCCGTCGAAATGCATGCGCCAATGTGTGGAGTCGGGTGGAGGCGGCATGATCTGGGTCTCAGCCCAGTCGACGAGGAAGTCGGCCATCGCTTGGGACTTGATGGAGGTGCGTGGCTCGTACCGAATCTCGTAGTTGGCCATGGGATGGCCCATTTGGCTATCCAGCCAGTGGCGTCCCGGTCGGCCATGATTTTGCCCAACGGCGCTGTGCTCACGACGGTGACGACGTGTTCCTGGAAGTAATGCTTCAGCTTCTGGTAGTGGGGGTAGTTCTATTTGGAGGCGGAGAGGACCCCGCTGAGGTAGTAGACCGGGCGCTGCGTCGGCAGCGCCTTGCCTTCCTCCGGCCGCTCCACTACCAGAACGATGCTGACGACGCTTGTGGTGGCCGCGACGTAGGCAAGCAGGGGCTCCTTCTCAGCCGGCGCGGCCAAAATGGGCGCACTGGTGAGAGCCCGCTTGAGGTCGCGGAACGCCGCGTCCGCCTCGTCGGGCCAGTCGAACAGGGCCGGCTTCTTCGAAGTGTCCCGGCCCGGCTCGACCAAGGCCGCCTTGCGCAGGAGTCTGTAGAGGGGCAGGGCCTTCTCGCCCAGCCGGCTGATTAACCGGCTGAGGGCATGCGCTTGATCGCCCGGATCTTTTCGGGGTTAGCCTCGATGCCGTGAGCGGACACGAAGAAACCCAGCAGCTGGCCGGCTGGGACGCCAAAAACGCACTTCTCCAGGTTGAGCTTGATCTTGTATTCGCGCGGGTTGGCGAACGTCTCCCGGAGGTCGTCGAGGAGGCTGAATTGCTTCTTGGACTTGACAACGATGTCGTCGACGTATACGTGGGCGTTCCTGTCTATCTGAGGCAGGAGGCACTTCTGCATGCAGCGCTGGAAGGTTGCACCGGCATTCTTCAGGCCGAAGGACATGGTGATGTAGAAGTAGGCCCCGAAGGGCGTGATGAAGGAGGTCTTGAGCCGGTTCTCCGGGTCCAGCTTGATCTGGTGGTAGTCGGAGTAGGCGTCCAGAAAAGACAGCAGGTCGTAGCCAGCCGTGGAGTCGATGACTTGATTGATCCGTGGCAGGGCGAACGGGTCCTTCGGGCATGCCTTGTTCAGGCTTGTGTAGTCGATACACATGCGCCAAGTCTTGTTCTTCTTCAGCACTAGGACTGGGTTGGCCAGCCAATCCAGGTGGAAAACTTCCATAATGATGCCGGCTGCTAGCAGCCAGGCGATCTCTTCTCCGATGGTGCGCCGCTTCTCCTCAGAGAAACGATGCAGGGGTTGCTTGACCGGCTTCGCATCTGGCCGTACGTGCAGCTTGTGCTTGGCGAACTTCCTCGGGACAACTGGCATGTCTTTGGGGGACCATGCAAAAATGTCCCGATTCTCACGGAGGAAGTCGACGAGCTCTCTTTCCTATTTGTTGTCGACGCGCGAGCCGATGGTCACGCACTAGGTAGGGTTGGCCGGATTGAGCAGCACTTGCTTGGTGTCTTTGGAGGGCTATAAAGAACCCTCGCCGACGGACTGGGACGGAGGAGCCGGCACGGCCGGCTGGGCAGAGGCGAGAGGCACCAGCCGGTCGAGCTGCCGCTTCTCCTCCGCTATCTTCAGGGCCTCGGCCAGCCGGCTGCCATCGCGCGCACACGGCATGGACATCTGGTACTTGCCGGTAACGGTGATGATGCCCTTGGGGCCCGGCATCTTGAGCTTGAGGTAGGCGTAGTGGGGGATCGCCATGAATTTCGCCAGTGCGGGCCGGCCCAGCAGGGCATGGTAGGGGCTGCTAAGGTCCGCCACCTCGAACCAGATCGGCTCGCGGCGGAAGTGGCTGGCGTCGCCGAAGAGGACGTCGAGCCGGATCTTGCCGAGGGGGGTGCACGACTTGCCCGGGACGATGTCGTGGAACACGGTCCGACTTGACTTCAGGTCCTCCACCTTGAGCCCTGGCTTGATCAGGGTGTCAAGGTAAAGGATGTTGATGCTGCTGCCACCATCGACCAGCACCCACGAGAAGCGGCAGGAGCGCTTATCGGAGGCGATGGTGGGGTCGAGGACGAGGGCGTAGCTGCCCGGATCCGGCATCACAGCCGGATGGTCTGCACGGCTCCAGGTCACCGGCTTCTCGGACCAGTGCATGAACTGGGGAGTCACGCATACGGTGGTGTTCACCTCATGGTGGAGCCGGCGTTGGGTGTGCTTGTCCGACTCTTCACTCGTGAAGACGACGTAGCAGCCGTCGGGCTCAGGGTATTGGTCCAGCAGCCGGCCGTCGTTTCAAGCCGGGGTTAGGGACGCGTGGGCCAGTCCGTGAGCTGGAGGCGGAGCCTGGGCCGGAGCCGGCGCACGGGCTGGCGGCGCGGGGGGAGCCGGGAGGCCGTCCCCCCGGGCCAGGCGCTGTGAGAAGCTGCACTGCCGGAGTGTGTGCATGGCCGGCGTGGCGTCGGAGTGGTTCCTGCAGGGGAGGTCCAATAGCTGCTTGAAAGTTAGCTTGGGCTTCCATGCGGCCTTGCCGGTGCGCTAACGCTTACCGATGGCCTGGCCAGCCGGCTGCTCCTCCTCGATGGAGGCGACGAGCCGGGTCCCATATCGGGCATCGGGCTGGTCGTTCTTGCGTTTGCCGTTGGGCTATTGCCAGTTGTCGGTGGCCGGCTTGGCCGGAGCCGGAGCCGGCTTGGCTGGTGCCGTGGCTTTCATCCTCATGGAGGAATCGGCCGTGGCGTATTTGTCTGCTTTGGACGTCAAGTCCGCCAGGGAGGTTGGCTCGGAGAACAAGAGCTTGTGCTTGAGGGGCGTGTCATCGCGACAGCCCTCGATGAAGTACTGGATGGCCTGCACATCGTGCATGCCCTCGCGGGAGTTGCGGAGCTCGGTCCAGCACGTGAGTTAGTCGCGGAGCAGCTTGTCCGGGCCCTGGACGCACATAGCGAGCTAGCGGGGACGACCGTCTCGCTTGTAGGTGCTGGTGAAGTTACGAATGAAGGCTTCCTCGAAGTCTGTCCAGGTGTTGACACTGCCGCGGGCAGGCTATTCAGCCAGGAGCGGGCAAAGCCGATCAGCATCAGGGGAACGTAGCGGACGGCTATGCGCTTGTTTCCCCTGGCGATGCCGACGGCGGTTGTGTAGTCGACCAGCCAGTCCTCCCGCTTGGCGGTCCCGATGTACTTTGGGGTGTCGCGGGGAAGCGTGAAACCGGGCGGGAATGGCTCGTTGCGGATCCGCGGGCCAAAGCAGGCCGGACCGATCGAGCCCTCCTCCTCGAGGAGAGCCGACTGCGCCAGCCGGTCGAGGCGGAGCTGGACGTCGTTGTCGTTGCGCGGAACGCGCGGCCCGAGCCGGGACGCAAGGTCAGGCCGGATGGCCGGTGGGACGGACCGCGCTGGTTCCTATCGCGGAGGCGGGGTGTGCTCGCGGCTGCGCCGGCTTCCGCCAGCCAGAGCTTCGTCATGGTGGCGGCTGCCAGGCGGGCGGTTGCTGCGCCGACTGTTCACAGTCGGCTGCTCGTTCCCACGCGACGGGGGATGCTGAGCGTTCTCCCCCGGGCGTTCCTGCCGGAGGGACAAGGGGTGCTGGAGTGTTGAGCCTGCCGGTGGTCAATAGCACCAAAGCCCTCGCCCTCAGGGCGGGGGAACTCGGAGACGGCCCCTCCGGGAGTGAGGGCGACGTGCTGCGTGTTAGGAGTGTCGATGAGGTGCTTGATGTGCCGCTCACGTGCAGCCCGCTCCTCGCCCTCCAAGGTTGCCAAGTCCTTGTAGGCAACCTTGGCGGCACGTAGGTTGGTGGCAGGGTTGTCGTAGACGGGGAGGCGGTCGCCTAGGATCTGGGCGACCACGCGGCCGCGCCCCCGCACGGCGCCACGCCGGCTGGGCTCGAGGCCAGCTGGGGTGAGGCCATACGCCGAGTTGTACTCCTGCTGCGCGGCCTCCATCCGGCGCCGCTTGGCGACGAGGGCGCTGGCATCTTCGAACAGCTGGCGGCAAGCTGCCTCCAGCACGGCTCTGGCAGTGGCTGGGTCCGCCGTCGTGGTGATGGTGGTGCCGAGACCTCAGAGGGTGGCAGCGAGGGGGTCGGAGGTGCCGGCGCGGGCGGCAGCCGTGCCGGCCTCGACCGCTTGCACACGGCCCGAGGTGGTCGAGGAGACGGTGACCATCACTCCCGCGTGGGCGTGGGAGCCGACCGTGTTGCCTGTGGCGAGAGCGCCTACGGACGAGGGGGGTTCGGTGCAGTCGAGCACCCTGCTAGGGTATTCGTCAGCCAACGCCTCATCGGCGAGGCTGAGCTTGCTGAATAGCTAGGTGAGCGCATCGACGTCGAGTGCGAGGTTACGGCCAGGGCGCTCCTCAGAGAGGCCGGCCGCGCAGCCCGTAGGGCCTGCGGCGACAAGCCCGACGAGCATGCAGTTCGGCCCGGACGTGGGGCGGCCAAGGGAGGTGGTGAAGGGTCCCGCCCGGAGCATAACTCCGGCCGGCGCCGCGGAGGGCCCCATGGTAGGCGCCAACTATCGTGGTTTTGTCACGGCAGATGCCATGGGTAGGCTAATCGAGATGGGGCCGAAAGGACGTCGGTGGACTCCGGGAATGGGGTTAGGCACGAACGGTGACTGACACGCAATGTACCCAGGTTCAAGGCCCTCCGTGGGAGGTAAAACCCCTAGTCCTACTTGGTCTCGTTGAGACAATGGTGAAGGTTACAATGGTGCTCCTTGAGCTGTGCGGATCGAGGAGGAAGCTAAGTGTTCCGGCTCGAGAGGTCCTCCGAGGGAGGTTCTATGGGGTGATCGCAACGTGAGAGTCTATGGGAGAGATGGGTAGCGTGAGAGCGCTCCCCCTCTGCATGGGGGAGGCCCGGGGGGTTTTATAGACCAACCCCCTGGCTTACAATATGAATATAACGGCCATGGGGGACCCAGCTGGCAACCTCTCGGGCCGGCTGCGGGGGCCACCAGCTTCAGTCTTGTCGTGGGCGGGCCCCAAGTCCGGTCACGTCACGGCATGGGGCGCCCCTGGTGGCGGCGTCTTGCGGTGGCCGGCCGAGGTCAGCGGTCGGCCGGCTGTCCTGTAGCCATGTCTGGGCAGGCGGCGGAGTGGTTGGTGGCAGGCCACCACTATTGGAGGCTCGGTCGCCGTCCAACAGTGGCAAGAGACCATTGTGGCCATGCGGGCGCTGACCCCTGACGGGATAGGGGGCACTGTGACCGTGCGGGCGCTGACCCCGAGGGGAAGCGGGCCACTGTTGCCACGCAGGGCCCGTCAGGGACATCCGCTGTTGGGCCGGCTGGGGGAAGGAGCCAGGCAGCGAGGTCCCAGCCGGCCAACGCACCAAAGCCGGTGAAGGAGATGCTGGCACGCCCGAGCCGGAGGGTCGCAGCCGGCAGAGCAGAGCCGGTCCGGCTCCTTCAAGGCGCCCCCCACCCCCCATTAGTCTTGTGGGCGGACTTGAAGCTTCAGGGGTGTTTGAGGCTACCCGGGGGTCATCTCCCCGTCAAGGACCCACTTCATCAAATCCGATCCGACTAAAGTGGGAGAGACAGACACCCGCTAGCCACCTTATGCAACAAGTGCATGTCACGCAGTGGAACCAGTCTCACGTAAGCGTACGTGTAAAGTCGGTCCGGGCCGCTGCATCCCATAATGACACTGAATCAAGATAAGACTAGTAACGACTAGCAAATTGACCAAATCATCGCCCACTACTACTTGTGTTCTACTCGTCCATAGAATCTACACATAGACCTAGCTCATGATGCCACTATTGGGTAACGTAGTAACAATTCAAAAAAAATCCTACGTTTCACAAAGATCAATCTAGGAAATGCTAGCAACGAGCAAAGGGGTAGAGCATCTTCATACCTTTGAAGATCGCTAAGCGTAAGCGTTGCTAGAACGCGGTTGATGGAGTCATACTCGTAGCGATTCAGATCACGGTGGATTCCGATCTAATCACCGAACAATGGCATCTCTGCGTTCAACACATATGCAGCCTGGTGATGTCTCCTACGCCTAGATTCGGCAAGGTGGAAGGAGAGGTCGATGGAGAGCTCCGGTAGCACGACGACGTGGTGATAGTTGAGCTGTGTGGTACTCCAGCACGGCTTCGCCAAGTGCTACGGAGGACGAGGAGTTGGAGCGTTAGGGCTGCATTGAGAGAGAGAGAGAGACAGAGAGTTCTGTTCTATGCAGACCCAAAACCCCACATATATATAAGGGGAAGGGGGAGGAGGGCCGGCCACCGGCGGCCAAGATGGGGAGGAGGGGCGCCGTCCTAGGGTGGCCTTGGCGCCGAAGGCAGCCTCCACGCCTAGGGTTTGGCCCTTAGTGGGGACGCACCAGCCCACCTAGGGGCTTGTTACCATCCACTATTGTCCCATGAAGCCTCTTAGAGCTGGTGGCCCCTCCCGGTGGACCCTCAGAACCCTTTCGGTGGTCTCGGTACATTATTGGTGACGCCCGAAACACTTTCGGCGACCAAATCCTCACTTCCTATATATGAATCTTTACCTATGGACCTTTCCGGATCTCCTCGTGATGTCCGGGATCTCGTCCGGGACTCCTAACAACCTTCGGCAACCACATACACTATTTCCATATAACCGGAGCGTTATTGAACCATAAGTGTGTAGACCCTACGTGTTCGGGAAGCATGCAGACATGATGGAGACACCTCTCTGACCAATAACCAATAGACGGATATGGATACCAATATTGGCTCCCACATGTTCCATGATTATCTCATCAGATGAACCACGATGTCGGGGATTCAATTAATCCCGTATACAATTCCCTTTGTCCATCAGTATGTTACTTGCCCGAGATTCGATCGTCGGTATCCCTATACCTTGTTCAATCTCGTTACCGTCAAGTCTGTACTCGTTCCGCAAAACATGATCCCGTGACTAACTCCTTAGTCATATTGAGCTCATTATGATAATGTATTACTGAGTGGGCCCAGAGATACCTCTCCGTCACACGGAGTGATAAATCCCGGTCTCGATTCGTGCCAACCCAACAAACACTTTCGGAGATACCTGTAGTGCACCTTTATAGTCACCAAGTTATGTTGTGACGTTTGATACAACCAAAGCATTCCTATGGTATCCAGGAGTTGCACAATCTCATGGTCTAAGGAAACGATACTTGACATTAGAAAAGCTCTAGCATACGAACTGCACGATCTTGTGCCATGCTTAGGATTGGGTCTTGTCCATCACATCATTCTCCTAATGATGTGATCCTGTTATCAACGACATCCAATGTCCATGGCCAGGAAACCATGACCATCTATTCATCAACAAGCTAGTCAAATAGAGGCTTACTAGGGACATGGTGTGGTCTATGTATTCACACATGTATTACAATTTCCGGTTAATACAATTATAGCATGAACAATAGACAATTATCATGAACAAGGAAATAAAATAATAACCATTTTATTATTGCCTCTAGGGCATATTTCAAACATATATTACTTTTCTAAAAAATATTTCCCCGCTCATAAGAAACAAGCTGTGTTACAGGAAATATTTGCCTTTGTGCAAAGTGAAGAAGAGAGTCTCCCTCAAGCTTGGGGGAGATTTCTCCAGTTATTAAGAGCTTTACGTAATCATTCTCTTAATAAAAATGAAATACTTGATATGTTTTATAATGGACTAACCTATGCTTCTAGGGAGTAACTAGATAGTTGTGTTGGTTGTGTTTTCAGGGAAAGAACTGTTGGGCAAGCTGAAGAGTTATTGAATAACATATTGGAAGATGTTGATAATTGGACACTTCCTGAGCCATAGCTGGAACCTATTCAAAAGAAAAGATGTATTCTATTGCTCGGTCTTGAAGATATGAAAGAACCCAACATAAGTATGAAGGAGAAAGGTATTAAATCTGAAGAAGTCAAGAAGTTAGCACCTATTGAAGAAATGCATCGACTTGACACCCCAACACATGTAGTAGAGGTACAATATCTCCATGCCTTTAATGAAAGTGATATACCTTATACTAAGACTCCTAGTCAATGCACAGATGAATTTGAAAATTACATTCTTAAGCAAGAACATATCAATTTTTGTGACAATGATCAATTAAGATGTAATGCCATGATGATAGTTCTCTTGAGTGACTTGATGTTTAGAATTGCTAATGATGTTAAGGGTCTAGGTAAACATTCTTTTATGATTCATACCCAACTAGATCAAGTTTCTAAGTCACAAAATGTTTTGCTCGCTGGATTAAATGAGAATAGGAATGATCATGTTGTGAGAGTAATGACTAGAGGAGGAAGAATGACTCAGGAACCACTTTATCCAGAAGGTCATCCTAAAAGAATTGAACGGGATTGCCATAGAACTAACATTGTGCACCTAGTCCATCTATGAAGAAAAATAAAAATAAAATTGATATGACTTTGCATGCTTCTAGTGAACCTGTTATGAACAAAGCTGCTAAAAAACATAATGTTGTTTCTATTTCTAATGTTGAGACACAATCTCGTAGCGAACATGCACCTAGTGACAATGAGAATCATAATAATAATGATGATGTTCACTACAGGCTCAACCAGATAATAATAAAGAACATATTGTGGAAATAGAGCCTGCTGAAGATCTTGATAACCTACATCCCAAAAATAAACGTTATGAGAAGAAAGACTTTGTCACTAGGAAATACGGTAAGGAAAAGAGAGCCATGGGTTCAAAATCTCATGCCATTCCTTTGAAAGTCTTCTAAAAGTAAGGATGATGAGGATTTTGGGTGCTTTGCTGAAATGATTAGACCTATCCTTTTGCACACTCGCTTCACTGATATATTGAAAAATCCATTTGTATGCTAAATATATGAATGATATTATCATGAACAAAAGAAGAATACGTGAAACTCAAATTGCTACAATGCTTGCTAATTATTATTTTGATGGCTGAGTGCCCAAGAAGTCGGAAGATCCTGGCATACCCATAATACCTTGCTCCATTAAATAAAGTTATGTTAATACTACTTTACGTAATTTAGGAGTCGGTATAAGTGTTATGCCTTTCTCTCTATATAAAAGACTTGATTTGAATAAATTCACACCTAGTGAGATATCGTTATAAATGGCTGATAAATCTACTGCTATACCTATTGGAATTTGCGAGGATGTTCCTGTTGTGGTTACAAATGTTAGAATCTTAAAATACTTTGTTATTCTTGAGATGCCTGAGGATGACAACACATTGATCATCCTTGGTAGACCCTTGATAAACATCGCAGGGGCTGTTATTTATTGCAACAAGAGCAAGGTTACTTTTCACATCAATGGGAAACAAGATACTATGCATTTCCCATAGAAGCAAACTTTGGTTAATAATATTAATGTGATTGAACCAAATGTCAAAATCATCATTGGAGGTTTTAAATTTCCTCTTCCTGCTGCCAAGAAGAAATATGATAGTATCATTGTTGGGGATATGCAAATTCCCATTGAGGTAACCTAGTGTTATACAAAAATTCTTCGGTTTCATGTCAATCAGAAATGATTATTAATAAGACTTCATCAACCATATTAATGGTTCCTTTTTGAAAGACCTGACGTGGATGAATTTAGTAAGCACAACCTTCTCTTTCATAAGTTTACCTTTTTTATTTTTAATTAAATAAAATATAATGACATGATTATCCTATTTTCTTAATTTCCCAAAATGACCCAAAAATAAAAAGTGCTAGATTTCCACAAAATTTTAACATGATTTTTTGGATTATTTGAGAATTTTTGGTGCTGAAAATACATGAAGAGGTGCACCTATGGGCTACAAGCCAACAGGGCGCACCCACCCCCTAGGCACGGCTTGGTAGCTTGTGGGGACAACATGCCCCCTGCCTTATCTCTTCAAACCATGTCATCCCTTACCTCCAGCAAAAGTTCATACTCTCTCTCTCCCTCTTTCTCTCTCTCTCTCTCTCTCTCTCTCTCTCTTGTTCTTGCTCCTGAAACTGAAATTTTCGATCTCTCTGCTCGAAATTTCATTTACGAAACTGTTTTGAGGAATTTCTCCTTGCCATGTGACTCCCCTATTTCTACAATTGGTTTTTTGCTTTAGTAGTTTATATTTTGCATATTTTGTTGCACTAGGTGCTACTGAAAATGAGCATGCATGTTGAATTCTTTGAATTCTAAGTATTACGAATTCTTGTTATGGCCTCTAGGTACATATATGAGTAGTTGCTACCAATCTTGCAAAGTTTTATTGACGTAATTTTGTGGCCCAAAACTTTCAGAAATTTGTGCTTAGGGAAATGAATTTCCTAAGGAGTTTTTTTCGATCTAGAGCCCCAAGTGAGTTTTTTTAGGAGGCCCCAAGGTAGTTGTTGGGAGGACTCAAGATCACGACATCAACATTTTTCGCAACACAGAGGTTAGGCCTTGTGAATGGCCACATGAACCCTTCATGAGCGAAGCGGGTTTCTATCAAGAATTTATGCAAGCCGTTGCAAATATCGGGCTGACCAACTTCCATGCAAATGGGTGTGACAAATACTATCTCCTTACTAATTCCTTTATGCACAATTTTCATTTCGCAAATACACGTGATGCTCGTATGGTACACTTCAATCTATATGAATCACCTTATGAACTACCACTTGTTGTGTTTTGTGAGATATGTTTCCTTACCTCTTACGTGGGAATGCGTGATCCTAAACCAAAGGAGTTCGAGGATTTCCTCCTCACCTTAACTATGGGAGAAACTAGGGGCATGTCCTCCACTAGGGCCACCAACTTATATTTCCCGTCTGTGCATTACTTTGCTCTATTTATAGGAAGATGTGTAACTGCTATGACCCAAGGAGGTTGACTCACTGCCCCCACCCTTGCTATTTTGCATCACACACATAACATAACTGAGATGCCACGTCGATGGCTAAGATGGGCTGAGGTAGTTGAGTGTCCCACACCTGAGATGCCACCAAACATAACTGCTTACCAGAACGAGTTGGCGGAGGTGAAGGCCGCATCTCAGGTGTGGGATGCTCAAGTACCTCAGCCCAACTACTTTCCTCTAGGACCAGATCGCTTCTACGGATGGTCATCACCATGCTAGTCAAATTCCTAACCTCGGGGGAGTACGTATTTCTCACCGACATTACATTCATATTCACACACACTTCATATAAATTATCAGTGTCCATCCTCTTTCATTATATATCCATGTTAGCTTTATTTTTTCGACTTCTTCTTGTGTGTTTGATTTTTTTAAGTCCAAAAGCATTTCTAGCTTATTTTTGGTTTTCTTTCTTGTTCAATTAGTGTAGTGTGAAAAGAAAACACAAAAAATTTTCCTTTGCATGTCGGGAGCTTTCCCGTGTAAGTTTTTTCTCGTTCTTGTTTTCCCTTTTTGTTTATTTTCTTTCTCGGGAAAATCATATACTCCAAAAATATTTCATTGTCTTTCTCTGAATTTTGTTTCTTTTTATCTAGTCGTTGGAAGGAGAAGACAACGATGAAAATGTTGAGTGTCTCCCTTATGCATTATTATTGATCCAACAGAGATCCAATATTACATCGTATTCTCCTTTGTATAAAATTGTCTTGCAGATTCCATCTCAGTACATGACACTCATGCACCATTACTATTATCACATCGTTCGGCCATGCAAGTGAAAGACAGTAATGATGATATTTAATGAAGTGATCCTGGTAAAGGAAGCTAGTATGAACTCTTGTTGTTTTCCGTTTTTGTAAATATGTTTAGCTCGTTCGATCTTCATTCAGTATATCATGAGTGAACATGTTTATGATGACAATTGGAGATTATAGATCTGCATGCCATGCTTAAATAGCTAGGAGTGGATAATCATTTATCTTATGTGTCAACATGCATTAAAATGGTTATGATGTGGTATGGTAGTATGGTATTTCCCTCTGAATAATTCGAGCGGTTTGACTTGGCCCATGTGCAAACATGTAGTTTATTCAAAACCAATGCAACATTCATGATGTTTAAATTTAGAGTGTTCATATCATACTCATGCTATGTTCAATGTTAATTATTCACAATTCATGATTATGACCGTTTTCGCTCTCTAGCTGGTCGCTTCTCAATCTATTGCTGTCCTTCACCTGTACTAAGCGGGAATACTGCTTCTGCATGCAAAATCCTTAAACCAGTTATTCCACATGAATCCACCATACCTACCTATATATGATATTACCTACCGTTTCAAGTAAATTTGAATGTGCCACCTCTAATATTCAAATAAACATCTACTTTGTGCGCTTGTACCACTCATGGAGTGACGGGGTGTTCATTATCTTCCATGGGTAGTGGGTTATTCACAAGCTGGGCATTTATTCGTCTATCATTCCACGAGAGAGGATGGTAAAAATGATGCCTAGTCCTGCAAAATCAAAATTAATTAAACAAGATTCCCGAGACAGTTGATATGTTGGAGGGCATCCATCGATTCGGCCAGCCATGGCTTGTGTATGTATGGTGGATGGGAGTAAACTTTACAATTCCGCCTGGGAACTGTCAATAAGGTTTTTAGCATGGAAGATATTGAAATCCTTTGTCATGACATTCACAGGAAGAGTGCACCACCCAAAGCTATAATTTCAATCATGTTTAATTATTATCGTGGATCTGGTTATTTATAATTTCTACTGAAAACCTGAACACTAGCTAAGCATGTGTATAACAACGAGAACAAAAGAGTTTTAAAAGTTTTCTTTATAACTTTTAGTTTATCAACTGAATTACTTGAGGACAAGCAATGCGTTAATCTTGAGGGAGTTCATACGTCTCAAACGTATCTACTTTTCCAAACACTTTTGCTCTCGTTTTAGACTACAACGTGCATGGTTTGAATGGGACTAACCCGACTGGCACTGTTTTCAGCAGAACTACCTTGATGTTATTTTTGTGGAGAAATAAAAGTTCCTGGAATTGGACGAAACTTGTTGTCAATTATTTTAGGAATAAATAATGAATTATGGAGCAAAGATCCACCAAAGAGGGGCTGCCTATGAGCCAAAGGCAACAAGGTGCACTGATGTCTACTACACAACTTTATTCTTGTAGAGTCGTGTTGGGCCTCCAACCGCAGTGTTTTGTAGTACAGTAGCAATTTTCCTTCAGGTGGAGGACCTAAGATATATCAATACATGGGAGGTGTAGAATTAAGATGGTTTCTCTAAAACAACACTATAATGAAATACAGGAAATCTCTTGTGTCCGCAACACACCCAATACAATGGAAAATTGTATAGGTGCACTAGTTCGGCGAAGAGATGGTGATACAAGTGCAATATGGATGGTAGATATAAGTTTTTATAATCTGAAAATACAAAAAAAGCAAGGTAGCAAATAGTAAACAGTGAGCAAAATGGCATTTTAATGCTTGGAAACAAGGCCTAGGGTTCATACTTTCACTAGTGCAATCTCCCAACAATGCTAACATAATTGAATCATATGATCATCCCCCAACATGCAACAAAGAATCACTCCAAGGTTACTATCTAGCGGAGAACAATAAGATAAAATTGGCATAGGTAGTACAGCCACCTCAAAGTTATTCTTTCCCATCAATCTGTTGAGCTATTCCTATAAGTGTCACAAACAGTCCTAGAGTTCGTACTAAAATAACACCAATGACACATATCAATCCACCCTAATGTCACCTAGATAATACAATGTCACCTCAAGTATCCGTGGATAAATTATGCAACCTGCATCAAACAATTTCAGATCTATCATATTCAATCCAACACAAAGAACTTCAAGGAGCACCCCAAGATTTCTATCAAAGAATGTAGGGTAAGAACATATATCAACCTCTATGCATAGATTAACGCAATGTCACCTTGGGAATCCGCAAATTGAATACCAAAACATACATCAAGTGAAACAATATAACATCCCATTGTCACCATGGGTTTCCACATGCAAGACATATATCAAGCCTTCTAAAATCCAATATTCAATCCAACATAACGAGATCCCAAAGGTAAAGATTTGATTCATCATAACAAGGTAGCAAGGGAATAACATCATATGATCCTACTATATTAACAAAGCCCGTGATACATCAAGATCATAAGATCTCAACAACACGAGACATAGAGAGATGGAACACATAGCTACTGGTACATACCTTCAGCCCTAAGGGTGAACTACTCCCTCCTCATCATGGACTCCACCGGGATGATGAATATGGCCACCGGAGATGATGATTTTCCTCTTTGACAGGGTACTAGAAAGGCTCCAGATTGGTTTTCGTTGATACAGAGAGTTGCGGTTGCGGAACAAAGTGTCTCCCTTTATTTCTATAGTTTCTGGGATTTATAGGATTTTCAGCATTGGAATCACACGCAACGGAGCCACATGGGCCCCACAAGCTATTAGGATGTGACCACCCAGAGTCACGCCCTGATGTCTTGTGCCGCACGGGTGGCTCCCCTCCGGTGGTTCTTCGCTCTAATATTTCTTATTTCCTCCAGAAAAGATCATCAAAAAGTTTTGGGCGATTCCGAGGACTTTCGTTTCCCGTGCAAAAAGAACACCATGGTATTCTGCTGAAAACAACGTCAGTCTGGGGTAGTTCTAAATAAATCATATAAAGTGCATCAAAACCATATAATCCATGGGAGGCATAAAAATGATGATGGTCTCTCTCAAACAACCCTGCAACCAAATAACAAAGAGTCTCTTGTGTCCCCAACACACTCAATACAATGGTAAATTGTATAGGTGCACTAGTTCGGCGAAGAGATGGTCATACAAGTGTAACATGGATGCTAGATATAGGTTTTTGTAATCTGAAAATATAAAAACAGCAAGGTAACTAATGATAAAAGTGAGCACAAACAGTATTGCAATGCTTACAAACAAGGCCTAGGGTTCATACTTTCACTAGTGCAAGTTCTCTCAACAATACTAACATAGTTGAATCATATATAAATCCCTCACGTGCTACAAAGAGTTCACTCCAAAGTCAAGAATAGTGGAGAACAAATGAAGAAATTATTGTAGGGTACGAAACCACCTCAAAGTTATCTTTTCCAATCAATCTTATGAGCTATCCCTATAAGTGTCACGAACAGCCCTAGAGTTCGTACTAAAATAACCCCTTAAGATACACATCAAGCAAAATCCTAATATCACTTAGATACTCCAATGTCACCAAGAGTACCCATGGGCTTGATTATATGATATGCATCACACAATTTCAGATTCATCCTGTTCAATCCAACACAAAGAACTTCAAAGAGTGCCCCAAAGTTTCTACCGGAGAGTCAAGACGAAAAAGTGTGCCAACCCCTCTAAATAGATTCCCAAGGTCACGGAACCTGCAGGTTGATCACCAAAACATACATCAAGTGGATCAATAGAACATCCCATTGTCACCATGGATATCCCATCGCCAGACATACATCAATTGTTCTCAAATCTTTTAAAGACTCGATCCGATAAGAGAACTTCAAAGGGAGAACTCAATTAATCACAAGAAGATAGAGAGGGGAAAACTCCATATGATTCATTTATATTAATAAAGCTCGCGGTACATCAAGATCGTGTCATCTCAAGAACATGAGAGAGAGAAAACTCAAACACATAGCTACTGGTACATACCCTCAGCCCTGTGGGTAAACCACTCCCTCCTTGTCATGGAGACCGTCGGGGTGATGAAGATGGCCTCCGGTGATGGTTTCCCCCTATGACAGGGTGCCAGAACAGGCTCCCAATCTACGTGTCTTTCTAGTGGTTTTGGTGTTCATAGGAATTTTTGGCGTCGGTCTCACATCAAGGGGATTCTCGAAGAGCCCACAAGCCAGGGGGCGCGCCCTAAGGGGGGCGCCCCTAGGCTTGTGGCTGCCTAGGGACTCCTCTCCAGTATCTTTTTGCTCCAGTGTTTTTTATATTTTCCAAAAATATTCTTCGTAAATTTTCTGCCCATTCCGAGAACTTTCATTTCTCCACCAAAAAACGACACCATGGTAGTTCTGCTAAAAACAACGTCAGTCTAGGTTAGTTCTAATGAAATCATACCAAAATCATATAGAATTATTGTAAACATGGAATGAATACTTCATAAATTATAGATGCGTTGGAGACGTATCAGCATCCCCAAGCTTAATTCATGTTCGTCCTCGAGTAGGTAAATGATAAAAGAAACAAATAATTTAGAAGTGTGAATGCTACCTAACATATTTATCAACGCAATCTTCTTTATCGTGGCAAGAATATACAGATCCATAATATTCAAAACAAGAGTTTAATATTGACATAAAAACTATAATACTTCAAGCATACTAATAAAGCAATCATGTCTTGTCAAAATAACATGGCCAAAGAAAGTTATCCGTACAAAATCATATAGTATGGCTTTGCTCCATCTTCATCACACAAAGTATTAAATCATGCACAATCCCGGTTTTAGCCAAGCAATTGTTTCATACTTTAGTGTTCTCAAAGTTTTTCAACTTTCACGCAATACATGAGTGTGAGCCATGGACATAGCACTATAGGTGGAATAGAATATGGTGGTAATGGAGAAGACAAAAAGAAGGAGATAGTCTCACACCAACTAGGCACATCAATGGTCTATGGAGATGCCCATCAATAGATATCAATGTGAGTGAGTAGGGATTTCCATGCAACGGATGCACTAGAGCTATAATTGTATGAAAGCTCAAAAACAAACTAAGTGGGTGTGCATCCAACTCACGTTCTCATGATGACCTAGGGCAATTTGAGGAAGCCCATCATTGGAATATACAATCCAAGTTCTATAATGAAAAATACCCACTATTATATGAAAGTGACAATAGAAGAAACTCTTTATATGACAAACATGGTGCCACTCTGAAGCACAAGTGTGGTAAAGGATAGTAGCATTGCCCCTTCTATCTTTTCTCTCATTTTTTTTCATTTTTTTCATTTTTTTCTTTTGGGTGGGCATCTTTGGCCTCATTTTTCGTTTGCGATTCTCTGGCCTCTTTATTTTTTGTAAAGTCTGGAGACTCATCCCAACTTGTGAGGGAATCATAGCTTCCATCATCCTTTCCTCACATGGGACAATGCTTTAATAATGATGATCATCACACTTTTATTTACTTACAACTCAAGAATTACAACTCGATACTTAGAAAAATATATGACTCTATATGAATGCCTCCGGCGGTGTATAGGGATGTGCAACGAGTCAAGAGTGACATGTATAAAGAATATGAATAGTGGATTTTCCACAAATATGATGTCAACTACATGATCATGCAAAGCGATATGACAATGATGATGCATGTCATAAATGGAACGATGGAAGTTGCATGTCAATAAATCTTGGAATGGCTATGAAAATGCCATAATAGGTAGGTATGGTGGTTGCTTCGAGGAAGGTATATGGTGGGTTTAATGCACCGACGAAAGTTGCGCGGTACTAGAGAGGCGACCAAGGGTGGAAGGGTGAGAGTGTGCATAGTCCATGGACTCAACATTAGTCATAAAGAACTAACATACTTATTGCAAAAGTCTATTAGTCATCAAAATAAAGTACTAAACGCATCCTCCAAGGGGAAGTGTTGTTGGAAATATGCCCTAGAGGCAATAAATAAAGTGTTTATTATTATATTTCCTTGTTCATGATAATTGTTTATTATCCATGCTATAATTGTCTTGGTTGGAAACACATTGCATGTGTGGGTAAATAGACAACACTTTGTCCATAGTATGCCTCTAGTGAACTAGCTCGTTGATCAAAGATGGTAAAGGTTTCCTAGCCATTGAAATGAGATTTCATTTGGTAACGGGATCAAATCATTAGGAGAATGATGGGATGGACAAGACCGAAATGATAAACATAGCATATGATCGTGTCAGTTTATTGCTACAATTTTCTGCATGTCAAGTATATGTTCCTACGACCATGAGATTATGCAACTCACGGACACCGGAAGAGTGCCTTGTGCGTATCAAACGTCACAACGTAACTGGGTGACTATAAAGGTGCTCTACGGGTATCTCCAAAAGTGTATGTTGGGTTGGCATGGATCAACACTATGATTTGTTACTCCGTGTGACGGAGAGGCATCACAACATAACCATACAACAACACAACTTTTATTTAAGAGGCTCAGTAGAGCCTTGCATAATATGTTCTTATAGATATGGGTCAAATGACCCGACAATCAAGTCACACAAACAAGTTGATACAAACCAAGTGGAAGTATAAAGTAGTCTGAGTACAGAAAGATGAAAGGGTAAAAAGGCACATGGCCTGACTATCTCCAGCCCGCGACAGAGCATAAGGTCGTAGCTGGGACGCCAGCTATTCGGCATCGTCGACATCTAGAAAGAACCCACCTGATGGGTCCTGGGTCTCATCTGCAACATTTATTAAGCAAACGTGAGTACAAACGTACTCAGCAAGTCTTTAAAATAGACCTAGCCTATTCATGCTCATGTATCAACAAGGGGAGTGGTGGAGTTTATGCAGCAATGCCAGCTTTGACTCGTTGCTAACCTACACTACACAATTTTAACTCTTTGTTTAAATTTTAGATATCGCACACGGGTCCACTAACTCCACAACAATACACCACCATAGATTCACTTTCCTCTCCTGGGAGAGTGCCATCCACGATACTCACACATGTCGTGATATTTTTATGAGTATCCATTTGATTATCTATGAACAGCATAAGATTTCCAAGTAGTCCATATCCGAGGACGCGGCTATTCAAATAGTTTCATACCCTGCATGGGTGTACTGCTTCACACACGCACTCGTCACTTATCAATGTGTGCTCATAAAACATTGCACCTCGGCAACCTTCAAGGGGAATCCCAGCGAAGGAGTCGGCCACGACCGTCAATCACATAAGACCTCTAGTACAGGCTATCGCCTATCCGAGACTGAACCCGCACGGAAGTCCGACCGAAGATTCCGCTATGACCCCAACCGATGTGCGCAGGGTTCCCAAGCCCACCATTCGGGTGACCCTTGGTACAGCGTGCCACTGCCTACCGCGTCGTAACCCACCCCTAGGGTCAGCGCTACGCACGTCCTCCAGCATGCTATAAACACTAGAAACTACCTGCAACTCCTGGACCAAGGACTAAGCAATTGATGAGTTGAGAGGGTCAATGAAGTATCCCAACGTGTGGTAGTAACTATTCTTCGATCACAAACACGAAACTCAGTTCCTAAGAACGGTCCCAATGAGACAACCCGCTATGTACTCCTACATAGCCTCTCATTGCTACCTTTACCAAATTGGGTTCATCATAAGCTTACCATATCAGAACAACAATATTTCACTCCAGTTCATCACCCAGATGAATTAGACCTGACACAACTCTAAGCATTGCAAGCATAGCAGGCAAAGTAAGCAAAGCACATCATGGCACAAGCATCTACCAGGTATGCTAGGTTACAAGGTTTAGCTATTTACTGTGATAATGACAGGTCATGCAAAAGAATAGGTTCATCTATCGTGTATGACACACAATAAACAAGAGCAGGAGCGAGAGAGTGGGATGTTATCGGAATGATCAAAGGGGTTTCTCGCGTTGCTAGGTAGCGGGAAGGTTTTCTCCTTCGATGGAATACTCGGAGGTATCCTCAGGAGCAGGGCCTACCGCAATGCAGATAAATAGCAATCAATAAACGCAAGTGCAACAATATAATGCATGATAATGACATAGCATCATGTATAGATGAGCTAATGCAACTATTGTCCAAGTTAAATGAAGTGAGTTTCAATATAGGTTCAAAGTCATTCTCCATTTCATTTTTCATATATTAACCTATTAGTATATGTCAATTTTCAACTACATATGTTGCTCTAACATGCATGATATTAGCACCATTGGATTCATTGGATTTTTCTGATCAATTCTCATATATAAATTATTTTCATATGATTTACACATTAATATATATGAATTTTTGAAGTTTTAAACATTTTCCGGAATTTCCTGATTTATTTTTATACTAGAAATTCATTTTAATATGTCAGCCTGACGTCACTGTGACGTCAACTAGTCAACAAACCGGCCAGGTCAAACCTGACAGGGTGGGGCCCTCATGTCAGCGTCAGGGGCTAATTCCCTACGCTGACCAAAGGTTTGACCCTCTGCGCGACCCGCTGTCAGTGGATAACAACTTGATTAGCTCGGCTGATTAGCACTAGTCGGCCGGCCATGTCGGCCCCCACCGGAGTTTGGCGGCCGGCGACCAACCCGACGGCGGAGGCTCGCCGGAAATGCGCTGCAGGGGGTCTCCGGGCAGGCTAAGACCACTGGGGCGCAGCCTGAGCTCGCCTGCATCGCGTGGGACTCACGGGGAGGCAAGTGGCAGCCGGAGCTAACGGTGACGAGCTCGCTCGCGGCGGTCGGAGCTCGTGCGAAAGCGGCAGCGACGCTACAGGCCGCGGGAGGAGGAGCTAGGGACGGCTACGGGCTCCTAGGAGCGCTCGAAGCACAAGCCCGTGGTCAGGCGCGAGCTGTGGCCGCTGTGGCCATGGCTAGGCCATGGCCGGCAGCCAGCTCCTCTCTATTTCAGCAACTGGCAGGGCTAGAAGAGGGGAACGACGATGGGGCTAGGGGAAAAGAACCGGGGCCTCACCGAAGGGGCTTCTGGCACCGTGGCGTCGTCGGGGACGCACGGAGGACGACGAATCGCTTGCGGCTTCAGTCCGGCGAGGGGAGAGCAGAGGATAGGGGGGAGAGGGCGAGAGAGAGCACGGCAGGGGAGAGAGGGAGAGGAGAAGAGAGCCATGGCTAGGGGGTCTCTCGCTGGCACATCCGGAGGCCCCCAGGCAGCAGCTAGGCAGGAAGGAGGTGGCTGCGCACGTGCCCGCGCGCGACGAGCGTGTGCCCCTGTCCTCCTGGCGAGAGGACAGGTATGACTGGCATGGGCCAGTTGGGCCGGCTCCTCCTGGGCCTCTTTCCCTTTTTTATTTCTTTTACTTTCTGTTTTCTAATTCTGACATTTGTTTTATTTGTTTTTCAGGTACAAATGCTAGTATTAGATATCCCAAATATTTTATAGAATTATGTGTGAATATTTCAAACTCCTATAACAGGTTTCGGGATATTTTGAAATCTGAAATATTGATATTGCTTTATTTGGCATTTTCAGCAGCTTTACATTTATTTCTAAATTCCTATAAATGTTAAAATATTTAAGATGGCCCCTCATATGTTCATGTCCATATTTATCAAACATAGGGGACATTTTAGATGGCCATTTTGGATTTGTTGGTATTTCACAAACTTTAAATTAGTTTGATTCAAATGAGGGTTTGGGGTTTCTTTTAATCCCCATTTCAAGTTGATGCAAAATTGAAATACGATACACACAAATGTTGTCCTAAGACAACTAGCTAGGGATGTGACAGTACCCGGATTGTCGGGAGGGTACCGGGGGACCATTGAGAGGAGTATTTCGACCCAACAGGTTATATGGGCTGTGGGAGGACGAATACTAGCCGTTAGTGGGCTGGACGAAGTCCCACAGGAGGCCCATGCGGCTAGGAAGAAAGGCCAAATCGGAAAAGGTGGAAAAGGCAAAAAAGGTGGAAATAAGGAAGGAGTCCTAATCCTACTAGGAGAGGACGAGGAGGACTCCTCCTCTCCAATTCGGCTGAAGCCACCAAGGGATGGCCCTTGCGCCAAGCCTCCTCCTATCCTCCTCCTATATATACTAGAGGTTTTAGGGTTTTTGCCACAGATTTTCAGCCACGTGCAACCCTACCCTCTAGTCCGTAGTTCCTCCTCTAGATGGGTTTCAGGAGTGCTTAGGCGAAGCTCTGCTGGAATTACTCCACCACCATCGCCACAACGCTGTCGCGCTGCCGGAGAACTCATCTACCTCTCCGCTCCCTCTTGCTGGATAAAGAAGGCGGAGATCATCATCAAGCCGTACGTGTGCTGAACGCGGAGGTGCTGTCTGTTCGGTGCTAGATTGGGAGGGATCCTGATTGGATCGTGGGAAGCTCGGCGATTTAGATCACGAAGACGTTCGACTACATCAACCGCGTTTCTTAACGCTTCCCCCTTAGCGATCTACAAGGGTACGTAGATCCACTCTCCCTCTCATAGATGCTCATCACCATAGATAGATCTTGCTTGTGCATAGGAATTTTTTTGTTTCCCATGCAACGTTCCCCACCAGTGGTATCAGAGCTAGTTCTATGAGTAGACGAGATCTCGAGTAGAACACAAAGAGTTTGTGGGTGTTGATGCTTAGATTGCTTCCTGTTGGGAGACGTAGTAGTAAATCAAAAATGATCGGGGGGAGTGCATATTCATACCTTTCAAGATCGCAAAGCGGAAGCGTTGCAGTTGGTGGAGTCATACTCGCAGCGATTCACATCACAGTGGATTCCGATCCAAGCGTCGAACAATAGCGCCTCCACGTTCAACACACATGCAGCCCGGTGACGTCTCCTACGCCTTGATCCAGCAAGGAGGAAGGATAGGTTGAGGGAGAGCTCCGGCAGCATGACGACGTGGTGACGGTGGAGCTGCTTGGTACTCTGGCGGGGCTTCGTCAAGCGCTACGGAGGACGAGGAGGTCGAGAGGTAGGGCTACACCGAGAGAGAGAGAGAGAGAGAGAGATGCGTGTCCTCGGAAGCCCCAAGGGCTCCACTATATATAGGATGAGGAGGAGGGGAGCGCAGCCCCTAGGGTTCCCACCCTAGGGCCGGCGGCCAACCCTAGATGGGTCTAGGGCGGGGGCCAAGAGAAGGGAGAGAAGGTGTGGCAGCCCTAGGGTGGGCCTAGGGCCCATCAGCGCCTAGGGTTTGCCACCTCTCCTCCTTTGCTGCGCCTTGAGCCTTGGTGGGAGGCGCACTAGCCCACTCTAGGGCTGGTCCCTTCCCACTCTCGGCCCACGTAGGCCTCTAGTGCCGGTGGCCCCTCATGGTGGACCCACGAAACACTTCCGGTGACCAAAACCTCACTTCCTATATATCATTCTTCACCTCCGGACCATTCCCAAACTCCTCATTACGTCCAGATCTCATCCGGGACTCCGAACAACCTTCGATAACCACGTACACAATTTCCCTATAACCCTAGCATCATCGAACCTTGAGTGCGTAGACCCTACGGGTTCGGGAGGCATGTAGACATTACCGAGACACCTCTTTGTCCAATAACCAACAATGGGATCTGGATACCCATGTTGGTTCCCACATGCTCCATGATGATCTCATCGGATGAACCACAATGTCGGAGATTCAATCATTCCCGTATACAATTCCCTTTGTCTACCGGTATGACACTTGCCCGAGATTCGATCGTTGGTATCCCTATACCTTGTTCAATCTCGTTACCGGCAAGACTCTTTACTCATTCTGTAACACATCATCCCATGGATAACTCCTTAGTCACATTGAGCTCATTATGATGATGTCTTACTGAGTGGGCCCAGAGATACATATCGGTCAAACGGAGTGACCAATCCCAGTCTCGATTTGTGCCAACCCAACAGATACTTTCAGGGATACCTATAGTATACCTTCATAGCCACCCAGTTACATTGTGATTTTTGGCACACCCAAAGTATTCCTACGGTATCCGGGAGTTGCACAATCTCATGGTCTAAGGAAACGATACTTGACATTAGAAAAGCTTTAGCAGACGAACTACACGATCTTGTGCTATGCTTAGGATTGGGTCTTGTCCATCAAATGATTCTCCTAATGATGTGATCCCGTTATCAGTGACATCCAATGTCCATGGTCATGAAGTTGTGACCATCTATTGATCAACGAGCTAGCCAACTAGAGGCTCACTAGGGACATGTTGTGGTCTATGTATTGACACATGTATTACGGTTTCCGGTTAATACAATTACAGCATGAACAATAGACAATTATCATGAACAAAGAAATATAATAATAACCATTTTGCCTCTAGGGCATATTTCCAATAGTCTCCCACTTGCACTATAGTCAATAATCTAGTTACATTGTGATGTATCGAACACCCATAGTGTTCTGGTGTTGATCATGTTTTGCTCGTGAGAGAGGTTTAGTCAACGGATCTGCGACATTCAAATCCGTACGTAATTTACAAATATCTATATCTCCTTCCTGAATGTAATCACTAATGGAGTTGAAGCAGCGCTTGATGTGTCTTGTCTTCTTGTGAAACCTGGGCTCCTTGGCAAGGGAAATATCTCCAGTGTTGTCACAGAGTAGAGTCATCTGGCCCAACGCACTAGGAATCACTCCTAGGTCGGTGATGAACTCCTTCATCCAGACTCCTTCATTTGCTGCTTCCAAAGCAGCTATGTATTCCGCTTCACATGTAGATGCCGCCACGACGCTTTGCTTGCTGCTGCACCAACTGACTGCCCCTTCGTGCAAAATATACACGTATCGGGTTTGTGACTTGGAGTCATCCGGATCTGTGTCAAAGCTAGCATCAACGTAACCCTTTACGACGAGCTCTTCGGCACCTCCATATACGAGAAACATGTCCTTGGTCCTTTTCAGGTACTTCGGGATATTCTTGACCGCTGTCCAGTGTTCCGCTCTGGGATCTCTTTGGTACCGCCCTACCAAACTTATGGCAAGGTTCACATTAGGTCTGGTACATAGCATGGCATACATAATAGAGAATATGGATGAAGTATAGGGGATGACACTCATCCTTTCTCTATCCTGTGCCGTGGTCGGGCATTGAGTCGTACTCAATCTCACACCGTGTAACACAAGCAAGAAACCCTTCTTGGACTGATCCATATTGAACTTTTTCAATATCTTGTCAAGGTATGTGCTTTGTGAAAGACCTATGAGGTGTCTCGATCTATCTCTATAGATCTTGATGCCTAACATGTAAGCAACTTCTCCAAGGTCCTTCATTGAAAAACACTTATTCAAGTAGGCCTTTATGCTTTCCAAAAGTTCTATATCATTTCCCATCAACAATATGTCATCTAGATATAATATGAGAAATGCTACAGAGCTCCCACTCACTTTCTTGTAAATAGAGGGTTCTCCATAAACCTGTGTAAATCCAAATGCTTTAATCACCTCATTAAAGTGGATGTTCCAACTCCGAGATGCTTGCACACGCCCATAGATGGAGCGCTGAAGCATGCATACTTTGTTAGCATCTTTAGGATCGACAAAACCTTCTGGCTGCATCATATACAATTCTTCCTTAAGGAAACCATTAAGGAATGTCGTTTTGATGTCCATTTGCCAGATCTCATAATCATAAAATTCGGCAATTGCTAACATGATTCGGACGGACTTCAGCATTGGTACGGGTGAGAAAGTGTCATAGTAGTCAACTCCTTGAACTTGTCGATAACCCTTAGCGATAAGCAGAGCCTTATAGACGGTCACATTACCATCCAGTTCAGTCTTCTTCTTAAAGATCCATTTATTTTCTATGGCTCGCTTATCATCAGGCAAGTCCACCAAAGTCCATACATTGTTCTCATACATGGATCCTATCTCGGATTTCATGGCTTCCAGCAATTTGTTGGAATCCGGGCCTGCCGTTGCTTCTTCATAGTTCGAAGGTTAACCTTTGTCCAACAACATGACCTCCAGGACAGGGTTGCTGTACCACTCTAGTGCAGACTGTGTCCTTGTGGACCTTCGAGGTTCAATAGAAACTTGATCTGAAGTTTCATGATCATCATCATTAACTTCCTCGACAGCCGGTGCAGGCACCACAGGAACAACTTCCTGTGTTGTGCTACTCTCCGGTTCGAGTGGAGGTACTATTACCTCATCAAGTTCTATTTTCATTCCACTTACTTCTTTCGAGAGAAACTCTTTCTCTAGAAAGGATCCATTCTTGGCAACAAAGACTTTGCCTTCGGATCTGAGGTAGAAGGTATACCCAACTGTTTCTTTGGGGTATCCTATGAAGACGCACTTTTCCGCTTTGGGTTCGAGCTTCTCAGGTTGAAGTTTCTTCACATAAGCATCTCACCCCCAAACTTTCAGAAACGACAGCTTAGGTTTATTTCCAAACCATAATTCATACGGTGTCGTCTCAACGGACTTAGACGGTGCCGTATTTAAAGTAAATGCGGCAGTCTCTAATGCATATCCCCAAAATGATAGTGGTAAGTCGGTAAGAGACATCATAGATCGCACCATATCCAAAAGAGTGCGATTATGATGTTCAGACACACCATTTCGCTGAGGTGTGCCAGGCGGCGTGAGTTGTAAAACAATTCCACATTTCCTTAGGTGCGTGGCAAACTCGTGACTCAAATATTCTTTGCCACGATCAAATCGTAGGAACTTTATTTTCCTGTCACATTGATTCTCTACCTCACTCTGAAATTCCTTGAACTTTTCAAAGGTTTCAGACTTGTGTTTCCTTAAGTAAACATAACCATGTCTTCATAAGTAATAAGTGAGGGTGAGAACATAATGGTAGCCACCGCAAGCCTCAACGCTCATTGGACCGCATACATCAGCATGTATTATCTCCAACAAGTTAGTTGCTCGCTCCATTGTTTCGGAGAATGGAGTCTTGGTCATCTTGCCCATTAGGCATGGTTCGCATGTGTCAAATGATTAAAAATCAAGAAACTCCAAAATTCCATCAGCATGGAGTTTCTCCATGCGTTTCACACCAATATGACCAAGGCGGCAGTGCCACAATGTAAGTGGGACTATCTTTATCAACCTGACATCTTTTGGTACTCACACTATGAACATGTGTAACATCGCGTTCGATATTCGTCCAAAATAAACCATGGACCAACGAGGCATGACCATAAAACATTTCTCTCATATAAATAGAACAACCATTATTGTCAGATTTAAATGAGTAGCCATCTCGCATCAAGCGAGATCCGGATACAATGTTCATGCTCAAAGCTGGTACTAAATAACATTTATTAAGGTTTAAAACTAATCATGAACATAGACGAAAAGGTAGCGTGCCGATGGCGATCACATTGACCTTGGAACCATTCCCGATGCGCATCGTCACCTCGTCCTTCGTCAATCTCAGCTTATTCCACAGCTCCTGCTTGGAGTTACAATGTAGCAACCCGACTCAAAACGAGTCAAGCCTCTGTGTTTACTGTGCCATCCCTGGATCAGCATGCTGGCACACACAGTAAATCAATGTATATATCAAAGCGCAATCACATGTAAATAACGTAAAACTGATATATACCTTAAAATAGCAGCGGAAATAGTCAACGGGAGTGGAGTCCCAATAACACCAACGGCAAGTTGAGTGCAGACTGTAACCCTGAATCGTACTCTTACTCGTCGAAGAAGAGTATCTGCAACATAAGACGTTGCAGCCGTGTAGGTCAGCACATTGAATGTACCGGCAAGATCACCATAGCATGAACATAAGATAAAGACTAATCTATATGCAGTAAGGCTTTGTGGCTCTGTGTCTGAGTTTTTGTGTAAAGCTGATTTTATTTTCCTACAACAAAGGAATATCAGGAGTTTTCACTACAGAATTTCCTAACAGGACATGGTTCCGCCAACCAATGTCTCAATGCCCAACAGTAACTTAAGTTGCCCACAATTAGTTATCAGTCCAGTGTTGAGAGTTCAGAGATAGATCCAAGTCTAGAAGCTCAAATTGTCTGTAACTGGGGACACGGCTAATCGATTAGGTTTAACTCTGCAGAGTGTTGTGTACTTTACCCACAAGATTCTTTCTCTCCTGGTAAGTTCTCGCACTGCCTGGTGTTTGAGAACAGGATGAAAGAAACATGGTCTTTCAAAGTGTTTCCCTGACTGTCTGACAGTGCCCATCCAATCCTAACATCGACTACATCTCGTAGCACTGCCCAACAGAGTCACAACAAAGGTCAACCAAGCCAGAGCCCATATTGACTTGTGGATACACAGGTAAGCTTCCGGGCATGAAGTATTCATCCTTCTCTTTGAGTCTGGGTGAGGCTTTCCGCGTGAATACTGGCACTTCTCCAGCAACACCTAGGCTAACCACTGGTTTCTCAAGGGCGCCGTTTCAACCATTCCTCACCCAGTACTGTGTATTGAAATCTTGCTTCTCGAGTCTTGAAGTCTTGAGGTCTTGAAGATGCAGGACTTGCAGATGCCTTCATGAATTTGTCGTCTTATCGTAGAGTCCTCCTCTTCACACCACTCACGAACACTCATACCAAACCCCGTCTACTTTAGCATAGCATAAAAGTAACTAACGTTCCCGGGGCTGTTGTAACAAGTGGTGGGTTCCTACCTCATGCATACTACTCAACTACAAGAATTTCAATAACACTACTGGAGGGATTTGTTGAAATGATGTCACTACATGCAATAAAACATAGGTATGAAAATATATGGTCAAAGTGAACGTGCGTATACTGTTGATGAAGATAAAGATCGCTCTCAGAAATAACTTGATAGACTATTCGTCACTCTCCGATGATAATCTATAATCAAGCATTGCATTCATATAAGCAATCATACTAACAATCAATTCTAACAATCAAAAGTAACACAAAACAAAAGCAACAAGGTTGATGAAGGAAATACTTAAGACAAAATCAACAAAGTTTTCATTAAAGCATCTAAGGTAATTTCCCACTACAAGCAACTATTTTGAACAAAACAAAACCAAAAACAAAGTAAAATATAACAAAAACGATTTTAGTAAATATTTTACTAGCAAAAAGAATTACTTTTGAAGAACAAGTAAAACTATGAAAACAACATCCTAAACAACTTGAGTGTTGGCCTAATGAACTTAACTACAAGCACAACTATAAACTAAGAGAAAACAAATTATAAAACAACTTAGTTAACAGAAATTAATTAAATAAAATCTTTATTTTGAAATAGCATTACGTCATCTAAAACTTTTGTGAAAGAATTAATATTAAAACTAAATTGTTTTATAAAACATTACCTAATGAAAAAAAAATAGTTTCCTATAAGAATAGAGTAAAACTAAACTATTTTGGTTTAAAACATTTCTTAACAAAAAAAGAATTAGTAAAACCTTTATTTGAAAATAGAATCTAAGTTCTTAAAACTTTGTTAAAAATAACTATTACTAACTAGTTTGTTTTTTTAATCAAAGTAAACCAAATTGAAAAAGAGTGGTGATTCCGATAATAATAAGTATAAAACTAAGAAAATATATATATTTATTAACAGTAAGAAAACACCTAGGGTTTAAGCAACAGAACCTACTGAAATAAATTAATATTAAATTTGATTAAACTAACTAAAATTCAAACTAACTAAACTATATAAATACTACACAGATTCTGTTTATAGCTAAAACAATATTTAAATTATCGTAAAAATTCTCAAACTCTACGTAATGATAACTAATATCACTAGTGACAAGCAGGAAAAAGAATCATTCAAAAATTCATTTTAAAACTCAAGATATTCAGAAAACAAAATTTAAATGAAATCTGTTTAAATTCACATTTAGATAATCGAATATGGTCAGTTTTGAAATCTACAGAAGCTAGAACAAATTTGTGACCTAATTGAAAAAGAATCAGTTAAAAACACTTGAAAACCTAAAAGATATGATAAAAACAAAATCTGAAGTATTTCTGTTTTCTAAAACAAAACAGAAAAGGAAAAGCTAAACTAACGGACGGGGGGGGGGGGCACGTGTCCGGTTCTGATTGGCTAAGGGCGTGCGTGTGCGAGATCTAGTGAGCGGACGACCGATGACAAAGGAAAACGGTTGAGTTAATAGTAACTTAACTAGAAACTGGCCGGTTCTGTGAAATAGACCGAAAGGGTACGAGCTATTCTAATCTGCGCCGTTGATTCGAGATCGGACGGGGAAAGGTGCTCACCGTGGTGGAAAGAGCTCCGACGAGGTCATCGTCGACGGCGGCGGCTCGGGATCGAGGCGTGTGACGTCTCCAGGGGGTCTCCGGCGACGGCGCTGGCTCCGTTCGACGCAGGGGAGCACGACGAAGGTGATGGCGGCGTCAGCGAGGCCTCGGGGCGATAGAGGCGACGGGGAGGAGCTCCGGGGTGGCTCGGTGGAGGTGGGGCTCCGGCGAGGGTGGGGGTACGGCGTTCCAGGGGCGGTGGAGCACGGGCAGGGGGATGGGGTGGTGCGCACGGGTGTGGGGAGACCGTCGGAGGGCTCGGGTAGTGAAGGAGCGGTCGGAGATGGGCGCTAGGAGGGGAGAGGCGCGGCGGCTACCGGTAGCTCCGGCGAGCTATTCCGGCAAGATGGGGGCTCGGAGAGAGGGGGAAACAAGGAGAATGGAGAGAGGAGAGGGCCGGCTACTTATAGGGCCAGGTGCGGGGTAGGGGGAGTAAAGGAGGAGGAGATCCCGTCGGTGGTCGCCGGCGTGGTTTCGGGAGCGGGAGGAGGGAGGTGGGCGTGCAGAAGACGCGGTCGGACGGTGGGTCCCGCGCGACACAGAGAGAGGGAGCAAGAACTGCGCATGAGTCGGCCGGCTCGTATTAAATTCGCGAGTAACTGCCTCTGGGCCGGCCGCTTTATTATAAAACCGTTACCGTTTTTGTATTAATGATTTTCCAGAGTGTTTCCAAATGATTTAAAGCTTTCATACCTTTTCTAAATATGGGGAATAAATATATCAAAATTAACACAATAATAAATGCCATTTAATGAACATTTTTATTCTGTCATTTGAATACCTTGAAAAAAATATTATTTTCAGAAATTGCCTTTTTGCTTTTAAATCCTTTTTGCAAATTATTTTTCAGAATAACCCCTGGTTTTTATTATTCAAATAAATCACTAAGAAGTCCCTGGTGTGGAGTGTCATATTACTCCTCTCAAATTTTTGCCAGGGGTTTGAATACTTTGAAAATTTGAATAGGAACCAAATATGAAATGATTCCAAAAGAAAATCCAGAGATTTTCACATTCACTTTTCAAAGCTTTATTTTAAACCTCCAACTCATATTTCATATAATTTGAAGAAGTCATTTTATCTTCTCTCATGAAAATCATTGAGTTGCTTAAAGTTTCTGAAATTGAAATATTTTCAAATTGAATTCAAATCACTTTCAAATCCCTTTTCATTTCATTAAATGGAAGAAGTCATGTCATCTTCACTCTAGGGTTTTGTGATGAAATGAATTTGAATTCCTGGTGATCAAAATGCAGATTGAAAGTTTTGGGAAAGTCATTTCATTCCCTCTCAATAAACTTTCAAAAGTTTTCAACAGTTTCAAATTTCACTCACTTTCAATAACTCAAAAAAACAAACAATCATTCTAATTATTTCTTATAACATTCCAAAATTAGGGTTTGGGGGTCTTCTAGCAAATCCACTGTCCTAGAAATGGTGTGGGGTCTACTACACTTAAAATGAGAGTTACTGGTCCATCAAAATCTTGACAGTCCTCTGGGTGCATCTGTCTGTTCACATACTTCACAATAGCTCCTTGGTGATGATCTTCCGTTAAATCAAAATCTTGGGTCCTCACAACAAAGTGTACTTCCTCCAATACCGGGTCTTCTTAGCTGACAAGTCTCATGTTCATTCTAAATAACTTGTTGAAGTTCTCATGGTGGTCTACCATTTGTGGTTATCCTGTAGTGAAAGGTGTCTTGGCTTTATTCCTCACCGTAGAATTCCTACATGTGACAGCAACTGTCATGTACAAGGGGTTTTCATCATACCATTCTAGGGCTTGAACAAAAAGGCTTCAAAGAACGTCGTCTCTTTACTATGGGTAAGTCACTCAGATTTACCATTCCGAATAGCAAGAGAATGATAAGAGTAAGTCGTCATGGTGGCCAAACCATGTCGCACTGAAATCATTACCTTGTATAAGGTTTAGTGAATCTCGTATTCTAACACTTGGTCTTCCTCACAAGCGTTACAGAAATTTCTCTTGTCAACAAACGAAGTTCGTATAAATACATTGATTCTGCAAGCTGAACAAAACATCTATCGTTTCTTCACAACTCTCAGGTTATCGTATACTCCTAAGAAAACGTTTGCTAATCAGTCGTAGCATCTTCCAAATTTCTTCCTTCACAAAGGTGGGGCTTGATCCTTCTCAATCCTGAGGTCAGTGAGTTGTGGATTCACTTGAATACTTGAATAGCTTTAACTTACTCTTGGGGTTACTATCGTTCCATATTCCAACATTACCTTCAGTTCACTCCATTATACCCTTGAGGTAACAAATCATAGACTTATTCTTGTTTAGATTCCACTCTACGGAATCCATTTTCCTTTCCATTGGTCTGTTTAACCTTGGGTATGGTTTCACCACAATTATTCTTTTTCTCAATGTTCTAGCTTCGAAGCACTTTGTCTCAAATGTTATCATCCACAAAGTTCGATGTGTTTCCACATTTCTCTTCACCTGTATTCATTTATCCAAACTCCTTAATCCGGAAAAGGTACCTGTGGTTACTACCACACTTAAAATGAAATGCACTTATATCTACATAGACCATATTTTCTCACATCCTCGAAAATGGTCGGAGATCTTTGTTCATAGAGTAACAACTCATATAATTCAACATAGGCAAATCATGACACCATAAATTTCATTGTTCTCATGAACTTATTACAATTCTAAGACTTCCATTACAAAACTTCAAAATGATAAGAGTGCTACCTATTACATTTATTACTTCCAAAATCCAAAACTCAAACTACTCATGCTTAGCCTTCTTCTCCGGGCAGGTATAGGAGTAGTGTCCTGTCTTCTTGCACCTGAAACACATGAGCTCTGACAAATCTCGGGGCTTCTTGGTGTTGTTTTTTGCTCCTGGAAGTTCTGGTTCCTTTCTTGGACACTTATCGGCATAGTGGCCTAAATTCTTGCACCTGAAACACATGATGTGACTCAGATCCTTCTTCGCAGAAATTGGGTTGTTCTGAGGATGCCTTCGGTTTCTCTTCCCGAGCTTCTTTGTTTTGATCAAAACTTCGATTTCCTATGGATCAAACTCCACTTCTTCTGTCGGAAAGTTTCCCAGATACTCTTTTATTTCCTTCGTACAGTCCTGTGAAAAATGTCCTTCTTCTCCACATGAATAGCAGGCATTGGAGTAAAATCTGGTTAGGCCTTCTCCATTAGGGTCTTCAACATCTTCCTTCATCACAAGTCCTCCAACTTCTTCTCTGAAGGCTTTCTTCATGGCTTCCTTCTGTTGCTTGATGACTTCTTGTACCTTGGGGTACATTTGGCATTGAGCCGGGAAATGCGTAGTTCCTTCACACAGGAAACATGTCACCTGCCTAGTTGGGCATTCCTTAGCAGAGTGATTTTCTTCACAATAAAGGCATCCTTCCTTGTGTTCTTCCTGGGTGTTTCCTATCTCTCCACATATCTTGCATGCACAAACCTTCTTCACATATTTGCAAAGGGGCTTCTGGGTGTTGGTGACAACATGAGACTTTTGCAGAGTCATCTTGAATTCTTCCCAAGTGATTGATGCTTGCCTATCATGATTAGGTTCTTGCATCTTCCACCAATTTGTGGCACCTTCTGCAAAGTACCTAAAAGCATACTGGACCATCTCCTTTCTTGCAACATGGTTACTCCTTAGATGATTCTCCATGGTCTGAATCCATTCTTCTGTCTCTAACCGAGTCATCGATCCAGAATACACGAGTCCAGCTTCATTCATCATCTATTGGGTTCAAGGTTTTGGGATGAGATAAGAGAGAGAAAGGAGGGGATACACACAATACAAACAATGGTTTTTAAAATAGAGTTTTGGTTGTGGCTGTCGAAAAATACACACCACTGACAGCTCACAAATCATCGTATCTAACGTAAGTATACAATAAGGGTTTGGTCTTCTGGGGGCATAACATCTTCAAAATTCTTCATATACTTTAGTTTCTTCAGGTAAGTGAAGTCTTCAATATTTTTGTAGCTCTTTCCATAATGGCATACATCTTTGTCTGAGTTGGTCACCAGTTGTATGATATCTCGTTCTTCTTGGAGTGGCTTCAGTTGATCCTCCATGTGGTCAAAAAGGAAAAGGGTATAATCTAACTATTTGAGGTAAGAGGGACTATTTGGTAAAATTAGAGAAGACAAGAAGTAAAGAATCCTTTTTGAAAATGAAGTTTTAGAGATATCCTATCCTAGGGCTTTCCAGTTTCTAGGGTCACGTCCTACAGTCAACATGTGCTCTGATACCATCTCTGTAGCGACCCGACTCAAAACGAGTCAAGCCTCTGTGTTTACTGTGCCATCCCTGGATCAGCATGCTGGCACACACAGTACATCAATGTATATATCAAAGCGCAATCACATGTAAATAACGTAAAACTGATATATACCTTAAAATAGCAGCGGAAATAGTCAACGGGAGTGGAGTCCCAATAACACCAATGGCAAGTTGAGTGCAGACTGTAACCCTGAATCGTACTCTTACTCGTCGAAGAAGAGTATCTGCAACATAAGACGTTGCAGCCATGTAGGTCAGTACATTGAATGTACCGGCAAGATCACCATAGCATGAACAGAAGATAAAGACTAATCTATATGCAGTAAGGCTTTGTGGCTCTGTGCCTGAGTTTTTGCGTAAAGCTGATTTTATTTTCCTACAACAAAGCAATATCAGGAGTTTTCACTACAGAATTTCCTAACAGGACATGGTTCCGCCAACCAATGTCTCAATGCCCAACAGTAACTTAAGTTGCCCACAATTAGTAATCAGTCCAGTGTTGAGAGTTCAGAGATAGATCCAAGTCTAGAAGCTCAAATTGTCCTTCACCGGGGACATGGCTAATCGATTAGGTTTAACTCTGCAGAGTGTTGTGTACTTTACCCACAAGATTCTTTCCCTCCTGGTAAGTTCTCGCACTGCCTGGTGTTTTAGAACAGGATGAAAGAAACATGGTCTTTCAAAGTGTTTCCCTGACTGTCTGACAGTGCCCATCCAATCCTAACATCGACTACATCTCGTAGCACTGCCCAGCAGAGTCACAACAAAGGTCAACCAAGCCAGAGCCCATATTGACTTGTGGATACATAGGTAATCTTCCGGGCATGAAGTATTCATCCTTCTCTTTGAGTCTGGGTGAGGCTTTCCGCGTGAATACGGGCACTTCTCCAGCAACACCTAGGCTAACCACTGGTTTCTCCAGGGCGCCGTTTCAACCATTCCTCACCCAGTACTGTGTATTGAAATCTTGCTTCTCGAGTCTTGAAGTCTTGAGGTCTTGAAGATGCAGGACTTGCAGATGCCTTCATGAATTTGTCGTCTTATCGTAGAGTCCTCCTCTTCACACCACTCACGAACACTCATACCAAACCCCGTCTACTTTAGCATAGCATAAAATTAACTAACGTTCCCGGGGCTGTTGTAACAAGTGGTGGGTTCCTACCTCATGCATACTACTCAACTACAAGAATTTCAATAACACTACAGGAGGGATTTGTTGAAAGGATGTCACTACATGCAATAAAACATAGGTATGAAAATAGATGGTCAAAGTGAACTTGCCTGTACTGTTGATGAGGATAAAGATCGCTCTCAGAAATAACTTGATAGACTATTCGTCACTCTCTGATGATAATCTATAATCAAGAATTGCATTCATATAAGCAATCGTACTAACAATCAATTCTAACAATCAAAAGTAACACAAAACAAAAGCAACTAGGTTGACGAAGGAAATACTTAAGACAAAATCAACAAAGTTTTCATAAAAGTAACTAATGATATTTCCCACTACAAGCAACTATTTTCAACAAAACAAAACCAAAAAAAATCAAAATATAACAACAAGGATTTTAGTAAATATTTTACTAGCAAAAAGAATTACTTTTGAAGAACAAGTAAAACTATGAAAACAACATCCTAAACAACTTGAGTTTGGCCTAATGAACTTAACTACAAGCACAACTATAAACTAAGAGAAAACAAATTATAAAACAACTTAGTTAACACAAAGTAATTAAATAAAATCTTTATTTTGAAACAGAATTAAGTCATCTAAAACTTTTGTGAAAGAATTACTATCAAAACTAAATTGTTTTATAAAACATTACCTAATGAAGAAAAAAATAGTTTCCTATAATAATAGAGTAAAACTAAACTATTTTGGTTTAAAATATTTCTTAACAAAAAAATAATTAGTAAAAACTTTATTTGAAAACAGAATCTAAGTTCTTAAAACTTTGTTAAAAATAACTATTACTAACTAGTTTTTTTTTAATCAAAGTAAACCTAATTGAAAAAGAGTGGAGATTCCTATAATAATAAGTATAAAACTAAGCAAATATGTATATTTATTAACAGTAACGAAAACACCTAGGGTTTAAGCAACAGACCCTACTAAATAAATTAATATTAAATCTGATTAAACTAACTAAAATTCAAACTGACTAAACTATATAAATACTAGACAGATTCTGTTTATAGCTAAAACACTATTTAAAATTCTCAAACTCTACCTAATGATAACCAATATCCCTAGTGACAAGTAGGAAAAAGAATCATTCAAAAATTCATTTTAAAACTCAAGATATTCAGAAAACAAAATTTAAATGAAATGTGTTTAAATTGAAATTTAGATATTCAAATATGGTCAAATTTGATATCTACAGAAACTAGAACAAATTTGTGACCTAATGCAAAAATAATCAATTAAAAAAACTTAAAAACCTAAAAGGTATTATAAAAACAAAACCTGAACTATTTCTGTTTTCTAAAACAAAACAGAAAAGGAAAAGCTAAACAAACGGACGGGGGGGGGGGGCCCGTGTCGGGTTCTGATTGGCTAAGGGCGTGAGCGTGCGAGAGCTAGTGAGCGGACGACCGATGACTAAGGAAAACGGTTGGGTTAATAGTAACTTAACTAAAAACCGGCCGGTTCTGTAAAATAGACCGAAAGGGTACGGACTATTCTAATCTGCGCCGTTGATTCGAGATCGGACGGGGAAAGGTGCTCACCATGGTGGAAAGAGCTCCGGCGAGGTCGTCGTCGACGGCGGCGGCTCGGGATCGAGGCGTGCGACGTCTCCAGGGGGTCTCTGGCGACGGCGCTGGCTCCGTTCGACGCAGGGGAGCACGGCGAAGGCGATGGCGGCGTCAGCGAGGGCGATGACGGCGTCGCCTCGGGGCGATAGATGCGACGGGCAGGAGCTCCGGGGCAGCTCGATGGAGGTGGGCTCTGGCGAGGGTGGGGGTACGGCGTTCCAGGGGCGGTGGAGCACGGGCAGGGGGATGGGGTGGTGCGCACGGGTGTGGGGAGGCCATCGGAGGGCTCGGGTGGCGAAGGGGCGGTCGGATACGGGCGCTAGGAGGGGAGAGGCGCGGCGGCTACCTATAGCTCCGGCGAGCTATTCCGGCAAGATGGGGGCTCGGAGAGTGGGGGAAACAAGGGGAATGGAGAGAGGAGAGGGCCGGCTACTTATAGGGCCAGGTGCGGGGTAGGGGGAGTAAAGGAGGAGGAGATCCCGTCGGTGGTCGCTGGCGTGGTTTCGGGAGCGGGAGGAGGGAGGTGGGCGTGCAGAAGACGCGGTCGGACGGTGGGTCCCACGCAACAGAGAGAGAGGGAGCGAGAACTGCGCGTCGGTCGGCCGGCTCGTATTAAATTCACGAGTAACTGCCTGTCGGCCGACCGTTTTATTATAAAACCGTTACCGTTTTTCTATTAATGATTTTCCAGAGTGTTTCAAAATCATTGAAAGCTTTCAAACCGTTTCTAAATATGGGGAATAAATATATCAAAATTAACAGAATAATAAATGCCATTTAATGAACATTTTTACACTGTCATTTGAATACTTTGAGAAAAATATTATTTTGAGGAATTGCCTTTTTGCTTTTAAATCCTTTTTGCAAATTATTTTTCAGAAACACCCCTGGTTTTTATTATTCAAATAAATCACTAAGAAGTCCCTGGTGTGGAGTGTCATATTACTCCTCTCAAATTTTTGTCAGGGGTTTGAATACTTTGAAAATTTGAATAGGAACCAAATATGAAATGATTCCAAAAGAAAATACAAAGATTTTCACATTCACTTTTCAAAGCTTTATTTTAAACTTGCAACTCATATTTCATATAATTTGAAGAATTCATTTTATCTTCTCTCATGAAAATCATTGAGTTGCTTAAAGTTTCTGAAATTGAAATATTTTCAAATTGAATTCAAATCACTTTCAAATCCCTTTTCATTTCTTTAAATGGAAGAAGTCATGTCATCTTCACTCTAGGGTTTTGTGATGAAATGAATTTGAATTCCTGGTGATCAAAATGCAGATTGAAAGTTTTGGGAAAGTCATTTCATTCCCTCTCAATAAACTTTCAAAAGTTTTCAAAAGTTTCAAATTTCACTCACTTTCAATCACTCAAACAAAGAAACAATCATTCTAATTATTTATTATAACATTCCAAAATTTGGGATGTTACATACAAATGTGAGCAACTGCACCGGTATCAAATACCCAGGAGCTACTATGAGGTCTGGTAAGGTACACATCAATAACAAGTATATCACATATACCTTTAACGTTGTCGGCCTTCTTATCCGCTAAGTACTTGGGGCAGTTCTGCTTCCGGTGACCGGTACCCTTGCAATAAAGGCACTTAGTCTCGAGCTTGGGTCCATTCTTGTTCTTCTTCCTGGAAACTTGCTTACCGGGCGCACCAAATGCTTTGCCATCCTTCTTGAAGTTCTTCTTACCCTTGCCTTTCTTGAAACTAGTGGTCTTATTGACCATCAACACTTGATGCTCCTTTTTTGATCTCGACCTCCGCTGATTTCAGCATCGAGTATAACTCAAGAATGGACTTCTCCATCCCTTGCATGTTGTAGTTCATCACAAAGCTCTTGTAGCTAGGTGGAAGCGACTACAGGATTCTGTCAATAATCGAGTCATCCGGAAGATTAACTCTCCACTGAGACAAGCGGTTGTGCAACCGAGACATTTTGAGTATGTACTCGCTGACAGAACTATTTTCCTCCATCTTACAAGTGAAGAACTTGTCGGAGACATCATATCTCTCGACCCGGGCATTAGCTTGAAAAACCATTCTCAACTCTTGGAACCTCTCATATGCTCCATGTTGCTCAAAACGCTTTTGGAGCCCCGGTTCTAAGCTGTAAAGCATGCCGCACTGAACCAGGGACTAATCATCACAACGCGACTGCCATGCGTTCATGACGTCTTGAGTTGCTGGGAAAATGGGTGCGTCACCTAGCGGTGCATCAAGGACATATAATTTCTTGGAATCTATGAGGATGATCATCAAGCTACGGACCCAGTCTGTATAGTTGCTTCCATCGTCTTTCATCTTGGTTTTCTCTAGGAAGGCGTTGAAGTTGAGGGCAACATTAGAGTGGGCCATTCGATATACAATATAGATTGTAAAGACAATTTGAGACTAAGTTGATGATAATTAATTTCACATAATCAAATTATTTAATGAACTCCCAGTTAGATAGACATCTCTCTAGTAATCCAAGTGACACATGATCCACGTCAATTAGGCCATGTCCGATCATCACGTGAGACGGATTAGTCATCAATGGTGAACATCTCCATGTTGATCGTATCTTCTATACGACTCATGTTCGAACTTTCGGTCTCCCGTGTTACGAGGACATGTTTGTACATGCTAGGCTTGTCAAGTCAACCTAAGTGTGTTGCGTGTGTAAATCTGGCTTACACCCGTTGTATGCGAACGTTAGAACCTATCACACCTGATCATCACGTGGTGCTTCGGAACAACGAACCTTAGCAATGGTGCACAGTTATGGAGAACCCATTTCTTGAAATTTTAGTGAGAGATCATCTTATTTAAGCTATCGTCGTTCTAAGCAAATAAGATGTAAGACCTGATAAACATCACATGCAATCATATAGTGACATGATATGGCCAATATCATCTTGCTCCTTTGATCTCCATCTTCGGGGAACCATGATCATCATTATCACCGGAACCACACCATGATATCCATCATCATGATCTCCATCACCGTGTCCTCATCAAGTTGTCTCGCCAAGTATTACTTCTACAACTATGGCTAACGGTTAGCAATAAAGTAAAGTAGTTACATGGCGTTCTGGATTCACACGCAGGTCATACAATAAATTAAAACAACTCCTATGGCTCCTCCCGGTTGTCATACTCATCGACATGCAAGTCGTTAATCCTATTACAAGAACATGATCAATGTCATACATCACATATATCACATCACATTCTTTTTGCCATATCAGATCACACTGCATATGTTGCAAGAACAAGTTAGACGTCCTCTAATTGTTGTAGCAAGTTTTACATAGCTGCTATAGGTTTCTAGCAAGAACGTTTCTTACCTACACAAAACCACAATGTGATATGCCAATTTCTATTTACTGTTCATATGGACCCTTTTCATTGAATCCGATCCGACTAAAATGGGAGAGACAGACACCCACAAGCCACCTTATGCAACGAGTGCATCTATGGTGGAACCAGTCTCACGTAAGCGTACGTGTAAGGTCGGTCCGAGCCGCTTCATCCCACAATGCTGCCGAATCAAGATAAGACTAGTAACGGCAAGACAATTGTCAAAATCGATGCCCACAACACATTATGTTCTACTCTTGCATAGATTCTATGCATAGACCTAGCTCTGATACCACTGTTGGGAGACGTAGTAGTAAAGAAAAAAAATTCCTACGTGTCACCAAGATCAAACTATGGAGAAACCAGAGCTGAGTGGGGGGAGTGCATCTTCATACCTTTGAAGATCGCAAAGCAGAAGTGTTACTAGAACATGGTTGGTGGAGTCATACTCATAGCGATTCAGATCGTAGTGGATTCCGATCTAAGTGTCGAACAACGGTGCCTCTACGATCAACACAAGTGCACCCTGATGACGTCTCCTACGCCTTGATCCAGCAAGGATGAAGGAGAGGTTGAGGGAGAGCTCCGGCAGCACGACGGCGTGGTGATGGTGGAGCTGCATGGTACTCCGACAGGGCTTCGCCAAGAGCTATGGAGGACGAGGAGGTGGAGAGGTAGGGTTGCGCCGAGAGAGAGAGAGAGATGCGTGTCCTCAGCAACCCCAAGGGCTCCACTATATATAGGAGGAGGAAGAGGGGTGTGTAGCCCCTAGGGTTCCCACCCTAGGGCCGGCGGCCAACCCTAGATGGGTCTAGGGCGGCGGCCAAGAGAGGGGAGAGGAGGTGCGGCAGCCCTAGGGTGGGCCTAGGGCCCATGAGCGCCTAGGGTTTGTCCCCGCTCCTCCTTTGTTGTGCCTTGGGCCTTGGTGGGAAACGCACCAGCCCAGTCTGGGGCTGGTCCCTTCCCACTCTGAGCCCACACAAGCCTATGGTGCCGGTGGCCCCTCACGGTGGGCCCCCGCAACCCTTCCGATGGTCCTGATACGTTACCGGTGATGCCCAAAACACTTCCGGTGACCAGAACCTCACTTCCTATATATCATTCTTCACCTCTAGACCATTCCAGAACTCCTCGTGATGTTTAGGATCTCATCCAGGACTCCGAAAAACCTTTGGTAACCACGTACACAATTTCCCTATAACCCTAGCGTCATCGAACCTTAAGTGTGTAGACCCTACGGTGCAGGAGGCATGTAGACATGACCGAGACACCTCTCCGGCCAATAACCAACGGCGGGATTGCTACTTCTTGAGCTTCCGTTGGTTTTTCCCTTGAAGAGGAAAGGGTGATGCGGCAAAGTAGAGATAAGTATTTCCCTCGGTTTGAGAACCAAGGTATCAATCCAGCAGGAGTATCAAGATGAGGCACCAAGTAGCCTGCACAAAAACAAACAAGCTTGCACCCAACGCGATAAATGGCTTGTCAATCCCTTTATGATTACTTGCAAGGTGAGATCTGATAGTGATAATAAGTAAATATAAATAAGTAAATAAAATTACAGCAAAGTATTTTTGGTGTTTTTATATTTAGATCTGAATATATAATATGTAAAATAGACCCGGGGGCCATAGTGTTCACTAGAGGCTTCTCTCATGGTAGAAGTATTATGGTGGGTGAAAAAATTACTATTGAGCAAAGTAGACCGCACAAAGTCATGAAGATATCTAAGGCAATGATCATACATATAGGCATCACGTCCGAGATAAGTAGACCGACACTTTCTACATCTACTACTATTACTCCACACATCGACCGCTATCCAGCATGCATCTAGTATATTAAGTTCATAACAAACGGAGTAACGCTTTAAGCAAGATGACATGATGTAGAGGGATAGATTCATGCAATATGATATAAATCCCATCTTTTTACCCTAGATGGCAAGAACACGATACGTGCCTCGCTACCCCTTCTGTCACTAGGTGAGGACCCCGCACGGTATGAACCCAAAACCAAGCACTTCTCCATTGAAAGAACTATAGATCAAGTTGTCCAAAAAAAACCATAACTCGAAGAGACTTACAAGGATATGAAATCATGCATATAAGAAATCAGAGGAGACTCAAAAATTATTCTTAGATAATATGATCATAAATCCATAATTCATCGGATCTCAACAAACACACCGCAAAAGAGAATTACATCGGATAGATCTCCATGGAGATCATGGAGAACTTTGTATTGAAGATCAAAGAGAGAGTAGAAGCCATCTAGCTACTAGCTATGGACCCGAAGGTCTGATGTGAACTACTCACGCATCATTGGAGAGGCAATGGTGTTAATGAAGATGGCCACCGGAGATGGATTCCCCTCCGGCAGGACGCCGGAACGGTCTCCCGATTGTATTTTGGTGGATACGGAGGCTTGCGGCGGTAGAACTTGCGATCTAGTTTTAATTCTAAGGGTTTCCGTATTTATAAGACCATCTGGCGTCGAGAACAAGTAAAGAGGGGCCACGAGGAGGTCACAAACCTCCTGGCCACGCCCTAGGGGGGGTGCCTCCCGGGCTCGTGACTTCCTCGGCCCTCCTCTCCGGTATCTTTTCCTTCTGATTATTTTGTTATTTTCCATAAAAAATCATGGCAAAAGTTTTATTCCGTTTGGACTCCGTTTGATATTCCTATCTGATAAAGGTCAAAAACACGGAAAAAACAGAAACTGGCACTGGGCACTGAGTTAATAAGTTAGTCCCAAAAATAATATAAAATAGCATATTCATGCATATAAAACATCCAAAGTTGATAATATAATAGCATGGAACAATAAAAAATTATAGATATGTTGGAGACGTATCAGGGATCTGGATACCCATTTTGGTTCCAACATGCCTCACGATGATCTCATCGGAGGAACCACGATGTCAGGGATTCAATCAATCCCGTATACAATTACCATTGTCTACCGGTATGACACTTCCCCGAGATTTGATCGTCGGTATCCCTATACATTGTTCAATCTCTTTACCGGCAAGTCTCTTTACTCGTTCTGTAACACAACATCCCGTGGCTAGCTCCTTAGTCACACTAAGCTCATTATGATGTCTTACCGAGTGGGCCCAGAGATACCTCTCCCTCACACAGAGTGACAAATCCCAGTCTCGATTCGTGCCAACCCAACGGCTACTTTCGGGGATACCCATAGTATACCTTTATGGCCACCCAGTTATGTTGTCACATTTGGCACACCCAGAGTATTCCTACGGTATCTGGGAGTTGCACGATCTCATGATCTAAGGAAATGATACTTCACCTTAGAAAAGCTTTAGAAGACGAACTACACAATCTTGTGCTATACTTAGAATTAGGTGTTGTCCATCACATCATTCTCCTAATGATGTGATCCCGTTATCAACGACATCCACTTTCCATGGTCACGAAACCATGACCATCTATTGATCAACAAACTAGCCAACTCGAGGCTCACTAGGGACATGTTGTGGTCCATATATTCATACATGTATTACGGTTGTCGGTTAATACAATTATAGCATGTAAAATAGAGAATTATCATGAACAAGGAAATATATTAACAACCATTTTATTATTGCCTCTAGGGCATATTTCCAACACTTCCTCCCTTGGTTGTGTTTTGGTTCAACGCTATTGTGGGATGAAGCGGCCAATTACAGGGTATGTTGTGATGTGATATGGCAAATTACATGATGAGATATATGTGATGTATGAGATGATCATGTGTTGTATAGAATATCATGACTTACATGTCGATGAGTACGGCAACCGACAGGAGCCATAGGGTTGTACTTAATTATTGTATGACCTGCGTGTCAATCATTAAGCGCTATGTAATGCTTTACTTTATCGCTAAACGGTAGCAATAGTAGTAGAAGCATGGTGAGCGTGACAACCCCGATGGCGACATGTTGATGGAGATCAAGATGATGGAGATCATGGTGTCATGCCGGTGATGATGGAGATCATGCCGGTGCTTTCAAGATGGAGATTAAAAGCACAAGTTCATGAACATATCATGTAACTTATGATTTGCATGTGATGTTAATCCTTTTATGCACCTTGTTTTTCTTAGGACGATGGTAGCATTATAAGGTGATCCCTCACTTAAATTTCAGGCTGAATTGTGTTCTCCCCGAGTGTGCACCGTTGCGAAAGTTCGTCCTGTCAAGACACCACGTGATGATCAGGTGTGATAGACTCTACGTTCACATACAACGGGTGCAAGCGAGTGTTGCACATGTAGAACACTCGGGTTAAACTTGACAAGCCTAGCATGTACAGACATGGCCTCAGAACACAAGAGACCGAAAGGTCGAACAAGAGTCCTATAGTAGATATGATCAACATGATGATGTTCACCACTGAAACCACCTCAACTCACGTGATGATCGGACTTGAGTTACTGAATTTGGATCATGTGTCACTCCGGTGACCTGAGGGATGTCGATTTGAGTGCGAGCTTTACTAATTTGATTAACTGAACTCATTTTCTTGAACAATAGTCTAAGTAACCTTTGCATATTTATGTTGTAGATCAATGTCTCGCGCAGTAGCACTCCTGAATTTTAATGCGTTCATAGGGAAAGTAAATTTGAATGATGATGGAAGTAACTATGTCGACTGGACCCGTAATCTAAGGATTATCCTCACGGCTTCCCAGAAATCATATGTCCTTGATGCACCGCTTGGTGACCAACCCAAAGATATTTCATCCGAAGACGTTAAGAACGCTTGGGAGGCACGTCCTGGAGATTACTCAATAGTTCAGTGTGCAATATTGTATGGCCTAGAACCAGGACTTCAAAGACGTTTTGAACGTCATGGAGCATATGATATGTTCTAGGAGTTGAAGTTTATCTGTCAGAAGAATGCCCGGATTGAGAGGTATTAGACCTATGATAAGTTATATGCTTACAAAATGGAGGAGAACAGGTCTATCAGTGAACATATACTCAGAATGTCTGGGTATTCGACTCGTCTGGCGGAGTTGGGAATGCCCCTTCCGCCAGAGGCAATCACTGACAGAGTTCTTCAATCACTGCCACCTATCTACAAGAGCTTTGTGATGAACTATAACATGCACGGGATGAACAAGTCAGTTGCCAAGCTGTTTGCGATGCTGAAACTCGCTGAGTGTGAAATCCTGAAAGAACACCAAGTGTTGATGGTCAATAAAACCACTAGTCTCAAGAAGAATGGCAAGGGCAAGAAGGGTAAATCCAAGAAGGGTGGAAAAGCAGTTACTCGTCCTGTGAAGAAACCCAAGGCTGGACCCAAGCCAGAAACTGAGTGCTTTCATTGCAAGGGAACTGGTCACTAGAAGCAGAACTACCCCAAGTACCTAGCTGACAAGAAGGCGGCCAACAACAAACAAGGTATATATGATATACATGTTATTGATGTGTACCTTACTAGATCTCGTTGTAGTGCCTGGGTATTTGATACCGGTTCGGTTGCTCACATTTGCAACTCAAAATAGGAACTACGGAATAGTCGAAGGCTGGTGAAGGACGAAGTGACGATGCACGTGGAAATGGTTCCAAGGTTGATGTGATCTCCGTCGGCATGCTCTCTCTTTGATTACCATCGAGATTAGTGATGAACCTGAATAATTGTTATTTAGTGCCTACATTAAGCATGAACATTATATCTGGATCTTGTTTATTGCGAGACGGTTACTCATTTAAATCAGAGAATAGTGGTTGTTCTATTTATATGAGTAATATCTTTTATGGTCATGCACCCAATGTGAGGGGTTTATTCATATTTAATCTTGATTGTGATGATACAGATGTTCATAACATTGATGCCAAAAGATGTAGAGTTGACAATGATAGTACCACTCTCTTGTGGCACTACCGTTTGGGTCATACTGGTGTAAACCGCATGAGGAAGCTCCATGCTGATGGACTTTCGGAGTCACTTGATTTTGAATCACTTGACACATGTGAACCATGCCTCATGGTCAAGATGACTAAAACACCATTCTCTGGAACAATGAAATGGGCAAGTGACTTCTTGGAAATCATACATACTGATGTGTCCGGTCCAATCAATGTTGCAGCACACGGTGGATATTGTTATTTTCTCACCTTCACTGATGACTTAAGTAGATATTGGTATATGTAATTCATGGGTGTAGATAACTCAGGGCACGGTGAAACACAAGTCTGAAACGTTTGAAAACTTCAAGCAATTTTAGAGTGAAGTTGAGAATCATCATAACAAGAAGATCAAATTCCTACGATCTAATCGAGGAGGTGAATATCTGAGTTATGAGTTTGGCAGTCACTTAAGACAGTGTGGAATTGTTTCATACTTGACACCGCCTCAAACACCACAACATAATGGTGTGTCCGAACGTCGTAATCGAACCTTATTAGATATGGTGCGTTCTATCATGTCTCTTGCCGATTTGCCACTATCGTTTTGGGGTTATGCATTATAGACGGCTGCATTCACTTTAAATAGGGCACCATCAAAATCCATTGAGACGATGCCATATGAACTATGGTTTGGCAAGAGGCCAAAGTTGTCATTTGTTAAAGTTGGGGGATGTGATGCTTATGTCAAAAAGCTTCAGCCTGAAAAACTAGAACCCAAAGCGGAGAAATGCGTCTTCATAGGTGTAGCGACCCGACTCAAAACGAGTCAAGCCTCTTTGTTTACTGTGCCATCCCTGGATCAGTATGCTGGCACACACAGTACATCAATGTATATATCAAAGTGCAATCACATGTAAATAACATAAAATAATATATACCTTAAAATAGCAACGGAAACAGTCAACGGGAGTGGAGTCCCAATAACACCAACGGCAAGTTCAGTGCGGACCGTAACCCTGAATCGTACTCTTACTCGTCGGAGAAGAGTATCTGCAACATAATACGTTGCAGCCATATAGGTCAGTACATTGAATGTACTGGCAAGATCACCATAGAAGAAACAGAGGAATAAAGGCTATTCTTTATGCAAAAACTTTGTGGCTCTGTGTCTGAGTTTTTGCGTAAAAGCTGATTTTATTTGCTCCTACAACAAAAGGATTATCAAGAATATCTCTATGGAATTACTTATCATGACATGGTTCCGCCAACCAATGTCTCAATGCCCACAAGTATCTTTAACTCTGCAGAGTGTTGTGTACTTTACCCACAAGATTCTTTCCCTCCTGGTAAGTCCTCGCACTGCCTGGTGTTTGACAACAGGATGAAAGAAACATGGTCTTTCAAAGTGTTTCCCTGACTGTCCGACAGTGCCCATCCAATCCTAACGTCGACTACATCTCGTAGCACTGCCCAGCAGAGTCACAACAAAGATCAACCAAGCCAGTGCCCATAATGACTTGTGGCTACACAGGTAAGCTTCCGGGCATGAAGTATTCTTCCTTCTCTTTGAGTCTGGGTGAGGCTTTCCTCGTGAATACTGGCACTTCCCCAGCAACACCTAGGCTAACCACTGGTCTATCCCCAGGGCGCCGTTCAAAACCATCCCTCACCCAGTAGTGTGTATTGAAAAAACTTGCTTCTCGAGTCTTGATGTCTTGAGGTCTTGAAGATGTAGGACTTGAAGATTTCTTCATGAAGTTGTCGTCTTATCGTAGAGTCCTCCTCTTCACACCACTCACGAACACTCATACCAAACCCCGTGTAATTTAGCATAGCATAAAAATAACTATCATTCCCGGGGCTGTTGTATCAAGTGGTGGGTTCCTACCTCATGCATACTACTAAACTACAAGAATTTCAATAACACTACGGGAGGGATTTGTTGAAATGATGGCACTACATGCAATAAAACATAGGTATGAAATAGATGGTCAAAGTGAACATGCCTGTACTGTTGATGAAGAAATAGATCGCTCTCAGAAAATAACTTGATAGACTATTCGTCACTCTCCGATGATAATGTATATCGTCAAACATTGCATTCATATAAGCAATCATACTAGCAAGCAATACTAACAATCAACCATAACACAAAAGTAAACACCAAAAGTTTGTGATGAAGAAAATACTTCAGACAAAGGTTAAAACCAACAAACTTCATCAAAACAAATAAATATTGGTTTTTTTTCCTACATATAACTATTTTGTAATGTAACAAAACAATTCAAAAGTATAGGAGAATTACTTTTGAAAGACAAATAGGAACTATGAAAAACATCATCCTATACAACATAAGCGTTTGCCTAATGAACTTAACAACAAGCAAAACATAAACTAAGAGAAAACATATTGTAAAATAACTAAGTTAACAGAAAATAATTTATAAAAATCTTTATTACAAAAAAGTATTAGATCATTTAAAACTTTGTGAAAATAATCTCTACTATAATTAAGTTGTTTTATAAAACATTACCTAATGATAAACAATATAGTTTCCTATAATAGAGTAAAACTAAACCATTTTTATTAACAAACATTTCTTAACAGAAAAGATTACTAAAAACTTCTTCTTAGAAAATAGAATTTAATTATATAAAACTTGTTGGAATAAACTATTACTAACTAGTTTGTTTTTAACAAATTAAACCTATTTGAAAAAGAGTTGAGATTCCTATAACCACAAGGAATAAACTAAGAAAATTTATATTTTATTAACATTAAGTAAAACACCTAAAGTTTAACTAACAAAACCTATTAAACAAATAAAACTAAATTCTAATTTAAACTAACTAAATCTAAGTTAAATAAAACTATACTAACTAATAGGCAGAATCTGTTTTTAGCTGAAACACTAATCAAATTCATCCTAAAAATTCTAAAACTAAGCACGAAGATAGTCGTAAGTAAGACCAAACAGTAGCAAAAAGAATCATATCAAAATATATTTTGAAACTCAAGTTATTCAGAAAACAAGATTTAAATCAAATCTATTTAAATTCATATTTAAATTTTAAAAAATAGGCAAACTTTATGTCTACAGAAACTAGATAAATTTTTTGACACAGTGCAAAAAGAATCAATTTAAAATAGTTAAAACCTAAAAGATATAAAGAAAATAAAAACAGAACTATTCTGTTTTTGAAATTAAAATAGAAAAAGAAAAAGTGGCTTCTAACGGGGGAACGGATCGAGGGGTCCTCGGGCTTCTTATAGGGGGTGTCGGGGCGGCCGAAATGGAAGGAGGGGAGGAGGTCCGATGATGGCTCGTCGGCGATGTTTGCTCGGGGAGAAAGGAAGGAGGCGACCGCGGTGTCGTTTTGGTCGGGTGGTGGGGCCATGCGTCAGCAAGAGGAGACAGGGAGCGTAGACAGCGGGCGACCGGTCGGGAGGATTTTCGGGCGAGATTAGGGTGGGGGCTGGCCGGCGGCTTTTAAAGGCTTTTAAACATTTTCCTTTTTTTTCAAAAACAGTGCAGTAAAACTACATTAATGCCATTGATTCAGTTCCAAATATAGTCAAATTTTATATCAACGTTAACAGAATAATAAGTTCCATTTAATGGACATTTTTATTCTGGCATTTGAATACTTTTAAAAAATCATTTTTCAGAAAATGCCTTAATTGGCTTTATTTATTTTTGCAAATTATTTTTCATATCACCCCTTGGGTTTTGTGATTCAAAAGTTCACAAATCCCCCTTGGTTTGGAGTGTCATTTTACTCCTCTCAAAATATTTGACAAGGGGTTTGGATGTTTGCAAATTCAAATAGGGAACTCAAATGAAATTGAAACTCCATATGAGAAATTCTCAAATAGTTTTTCAAATTCCCTTTTTCAAATCATTGGTTTAACTTCCAACTCATATTTCACACATTTGAAGAAGTCATATTATCTTCTCTCATGAAAGTCATTGAGTTGCATAAAGTTTCTGAATTTGAAATATTTGCAAATGGGAATTCAAATCATTTTCAAATCCCTTTTTCATTTCTTTAAATGGAAGAAGTCATGTCATCTTCACTCTAGGGTTTTGTGATGAAATGAATTTGAATTCCTGGTGATCCAAATGCAGATTGAAAGTTTTGGGAAATTCATTTCATTCCCTCTCAATAAACTTTCAAAAGGTTTCAAAAGTTTCAAATTTCACTCACTTTCAATCACTCAAACAAACAAACATTCATTCTAATATTTATTATAACATTCCAAAGTTTGGGATGTTACAGACTACCACACTTAAAATGAATCTCGTCCTCGAGATTCGGAGGGGCTAGAAAGAAAAGGTTAGGGTTTGGGGGTCTTCTAACAAATCCACTAAGCAAAGGGAGTGTGGGGTCTTCCAACAAGACTCCATTGACCTGGAAGTGTGGGTCTACCACACTTAAAATGAAAGTTACTGGTCCTTCAAAATCTTGACACTCCTCTGGGTGCATCTGTCTATTCACATATTTCACAATAGCTCCTTGGTGACGATCTTCCGTTAAATCAAAATCTTGTGTCCACACCACAAAGTGTTCTTCCTCCAATACTGGGTCTTCTTAGCTGACAAGTCTCGTGATCATTCTAAATAACTTATCGATGATCTCATGGTGCTCTACCATTAGTGCTTATCCTGCAGTGAAATGGGTCTTGGCTTTATTCCTCACCGTAGAATTCCTACGTGTGACAGCAACTGTCATGTACAAGGGGTTTCCATCATACCGTTCTAAGGATTAAACACAAAGCTTCAAAGAACGTCGTCTCTTTACTATGGGTAAGTCACTCAGATTTACAATTCCGAATAGCAAGTGAAATGATAAGAGTAAGTCGTCATGGTGGCCAAGCCATGTCGCACTAAAATCATTACCTTGTATAAGGTTTAGTGAATCTCGTATTCTAACACTTGGTCTTCCTCACAAGCGTTGCAGAAATTTCTCTTGTCAACGAACAAAGTTCGGATAAATCCTTTGATTCTGCAAGCCAAAACAAAAACATCTATCGTTTTCTTCACAACTCTCAGGTTATCGTATACTCCTAAGAAAACGTTTTGCTGCTCAGTCGTAGTTTCTTCTGGGTTTTCTTCCTTCACAAAGGTGGGGCTTCATCTTTATCAATCCTAGGGTTAGTGAGTTGTGGATCCACTTGAATACCTGAATAGCTTTAACTCACTCTTGGGGTTACTATCGTTCCATATTCCAACATTACCTTTAGTTCACTCCATTATACTCTTCAGGTAACAAATCACAGACTTATTCTTGTCTAGATTGCACTCTGTGGAATTCATTTTCCTTTCCATTGGTCTGTTTAACCTTGGGTATGGCTTCATCACCATCATTCCTTTTTTCATCTTTTCAGCTTCGAGAGCACTTTGTCTCAAAGCTTATCATATACATAGTTTGGATATGGCTCCACATTCTCTTCATCTGTATTCGCTTATCCAAACTCCTTAATATGAATGGTATTTTATTCATTCATTTATCCCTGTGGTTTCTACCACACTTAAAATGAAATGTACTCATGATTGCATAGACCATATTTTCTCATATCCTCGAAAATGGTCAGAGATCTTTATTCAATAGAGTAACAACTCATATAATTCAACATAGGAGAACCATGACACCACAAATTCCATTGATCTCAAGAATTTATTACAAACTCTGAGACTTCCATTACACAACTTCAAAATGATAAGAGTGCTACCTATTACATTTATTACTTCCAAAATCCAAAACTCAAACTACTCATGTTTAGTCTTCTTCTCCGGGCAGGAATAGGAGTAGTGTCCTGTCTTCTTGCACCTGAAACACATGAGCTCTAACAAATCTCGGGGCTTCTTGATGTTGGTTTTTGCTCCTGGGAGTTCTGGTTCCTTTCTTGGACACTTATTGGCATAGTGAGCTAAATTCTTGCACCTGAAACACATGATCTGACTCAGATCCTTCTTCGCAGAAATTGGGTTGTTCTAAGGTTGTCTTCGGTTTCTCTTCCCGGGCTTCTTTGTTCAGATCAAAACTTCAATTTCCTGTGGATCAAACTCCACTTCTACTGTCGGGAAGTTTTCCACATACTCTTTTCTTTCCTTCGTACAGTCCTGTGAGAAATGTCCTTCTTCTCCACATGAATAGCAGGCATTGGAGTAAAATCCGGTTAGGCCTTCTCCATTAGGGTCTTCAACATCTTCCTTCATCACAAGTTCTCCTAAGTTTTCTCTGAAGGCTTCCTTCATGGCTTCCTTCTGCTGCTTGATGACTTCTTGTACCTTGGAGTACATTTGGCAGTGAGCCGGGATATGCGTAGTTCCTTCACACAGGAAACACGTCACCTGCCCAGTTGGGCATTCCTCGGCAGGGTGATTTTCTTCACAATAAGGATATCCTTCCTTGTGTTCTTCCTGGGTGTGTCCTATCTCTCCACATATCTTGCATGCACAAATCTTCTTCACATCTTTGCAACAGGGCTTCTGGGTGTTGGTAACAACATGAGACTTTTGCAAAGTCATCTTGAATTCTTCCCAAGTGGTTGATGCTTGCCTGTCATGATTAGCTTCATGCATCTTCCACCAATTTGTGGCACCTTCTGCAAAATACCGAAAGGCATACTGGACCATCTCCTTTCTTGCAACATGGTTACTCCTTAGATGATTCTCCATGTTTTGAATCCATTCTTCTGTCTCTAACCGAGTCATCGATCCAGAATACACGAGTCCAGCTTCATTCATAATCTATTGGGTTCAAGGGTTTGGGAGGGGATAAGAGAGAGAAAAGGAGGGGATACACACAATACAAACAATGGTTTTAAAAATGGATTTTATTTGTGGTTGTCGAAAAATACACACCACTGACAGCTCACAAATCATCGTATCTAACGTAAGTATACAACAAGGGTTTGTTCTTCTAGGGGCATAACATTTGGAAAATTCTTCATGGTCTTCAATTTCTTCAGGTCTTTATAGTCTTCAATCTTTTGTAGCTCCATTCCATAATGGAATACATCTTTTTTCTGAATTGGTCATCAGTTGTCAGGTATCTCGTCCTTCTTGGAGTGCCTTCAGTTGATCCTCCATGTGGTCAAAAGGGAAAGGGTATATTCTAACTATTTGAGATAAGAGAGACCATTTGGTAAAAATCAGAGAAGACAAGAGGTAAAGAATCTTTTTGAAAATAAAGTTTTAGAGATATCCTGTCCTATGGCTCTCCAGTTTCTAGGGTCACGTCCTACAGTCAACATGTGCTCTGATACCATCTCTGTAGCGACCCGACTCAAAACGAGTCAAGCCTCTGTGTTTACTGTGCCATCCCTAGATCAGTATGCTGGCACACACAGTACATCAATGTATATATCAAAGTGCAATCACATGTAAATAACGTAAACTGATATATACCTTAAAATAGCAGCGGAAACGGTCAACGAGAGTGGAGTCCCAATAACACCAACGGCAAGTTGAGTGCGGACCGTAACCCTGAATCGTACTCTTTCTCGTCGAAGAAGAGTATCTGCAACATAATACGTTGCAGCCATATAGGTCATTACATTGAATGTACTGGCAAGATCACCATAGAAGAAACAGAGGAATAAAGGCTATTCTATATGCAAAAACTTTGTGGCTCTGTATCTGAGTTTTTGCGTAAAAGCTGATTTTATTTGCTTTTCCTACAACAAAAGGATTATCAAGAATATCTCAATGGAATTACCTATCATGACATGGTTCGGCCAACCACTATCTCAATGCCCACAAGTATCTTACGTTGCCCACAATTAGTTATCAGTCCAGTGTTGAGAGTTCAGAGATAGATCCAAGTCTAGAAGCTCAAGTTGTCCGTAATCGTGGACACGGCTAATCGATTAGGTTTTAACTCTGCAAAGTGTTGTGTACTTTCCCCACAAGATTCTTTCCCTCCTGGTAAGTCCTCGCACTGCCTTGTGTTTGAGAACAGGATGAAAGAAACATGGTCTTTCAAAGTGTTTCCCTGACTGTCCGACAGTGCCCATCCAATCCTAACGTCGACTACATCTCGTAGCACTGCCCAACAGAGTTACAACAAAGATCAACCAAGCTAGAGCCCTAATGACTTGTGGCTACATAGGTAAGCTTCCGGGCATCAAGTATTCTTCCTTCCCTTTGAGTCTGGGTGAGGCTTTCCGCGTGAATACTGGCACTTCCCCAGCAACACCTAGGCTAACCACTGGTCTATCCCCAGGGCGTCGTTCAAAACCATCCCTCACCCATTAGTGTGTATTGAAAAAACTTGCTTCTCGAGTCTTGAAGTCTTGAGGTTTTGAAGATGCAGGACTTGAACATGTCTTCATGAAGTTGTCATCTTATCGTAGAGACCTCCTTCTTAGAAAATAGAATTTAATTATATAAAACTTTTTGGAATAAACTATTACTAACTAGTTTGTTTTTAACAAATTAAACCTATTTGAAAAAGAGTTGAGATTCCTATAACCATAAGGAATAAACTAAGCAAATTTATATTTTATTAACATTAAGTAAAACACCTAAATTTTAACTAACATAACCTATTAAACAAATAAAACTAAATTCTAATTTAAACTAACTAAATCTAAGTTAAATAAAACTATACTAACTAATAGGCAGAATCTGTTTTTTGCTGAAACACTAATCAAATTGATCCTAAAACTTCTCAAACTAAGCATGAGGATATTCCTAAGTAAGGCCAAACAGTAGCAAAAAGATTCATATCAAAATATATTTTGAAACTCAAGTTATTCCGAAAAGAAGATTTAAATGAAATCTGTTTAAATTCAAATTTAGTTTTGAAAAATAGGCAAACTTTATATCTACAGAAACTAGATAAAATTTGTGACACAGTGCAATAAGAATCAATTTAAAATAGTTAAAAACCTAAAAGATACAAAGAAAATAAAAACAGAACTATTCTGTTTTTGAAATTAAAACAGAAAAAGAAAAAGTGGCTTCTAACGGACAGGGGGTACACGTGTCGCGCTCTGGTTGGCTGAAGGGGTGCGCGTGCGGGGCAATACGAGCGGGTGACCGAAACATAAAGAAAACGTTTCGGTTGTTTTAAAACTTCTAATATTGGCCGTCGGATCTAGATCTGATGGATGGGGAGGCTCACCGTGGATGGAGGTCACCGGCGAGGGGAACTCCGGTGGTCCAAAGCGGCGTGGTCGTCGGCAAGGGGCTCCGGTGATCGAGGGAGGCACCCGAGAGATTCAGGAGACGGCGGCGTGGATGGCGAGCACGACGGTGGCGTCAGGGGAGCAAGGGGGCAACCAAGGCGACGTGCACGAGCTCCTCGAGCTTCGGTGGGGATCCAACTCCGGCGAGGGCGGTGGTCATGGCATTCCCGGGAGTGTGGAGCACGGGCAGGTGGGCTATGAGATGCGCGTGAGTAAGGCGACCTCGGTGGTGGGCTCGGGGAGGTGCGGGGGAGGCAGGGTGGAGCGGTGGAGCGGCATAGGTGCGGCGGCGGCGCTCGGGTCCGGTGAGGAATTCTGGCGAAGAGTGGGCGTGGCAGAGGGGGAAAAGCGGGGGAACGGATCGAGGGGTCCTTGGGCTTCTTATAGGGGCGGTCGGGGCGGCCGAAATGGAAGGAGGGGAGGAGGTCCGATGGGAGAAAGGAAGGAGGCGACCGCGGTGTCGTTTCGGTCGGGTGGTGGGGCCATGCGTCAGCGAGAGGAGAGAGGGAGCATACACAGCGGGCGACCGGTCGGGAGGGTTTTCGGGCGAGATTAGGGGGGGGGGGCTGGGCCGGCGGCTTTTAAAGGCTTTTAAACATTTTCCTTTCTTTTAAAAACAGTGCAGTAAAACTACTTTAATGCCATTGATTCAATTCCAAATATAGTCAAATTTTATATCAAGAGAGTAATAAATTCCATTTAATGGACATTTTTATTCTGGCATATGAATACTTTTAAAAAATCATTTTTCATAAAATGCCTTAAATGGCTTTATTTATTTTTGCAAATTATTTTTCCTATCACCCCCTGGGTTTTATGATTCAAAAGTTTCACAAATCCCCCTTGGTTTGGAGTGTCATTTTACTCCTCTCAAAATATTTGACAAGGGGTTTGGATGTTTGGAAATTCAAATAGGGAATTCAAATGAAATTGAAACTCCATATGAGAAATTCTCAAATAGTTTTTCAAATTCCCTTTTTCAAATCTTTGGTTTAACTTCCAACTCATATTTCACACATTTGAAGAAGTCATATTATCTTCTCTCATGAAAGTCATTGAGTTGCATAAAGTTTCTGAATTTGAAATATTTCCAAATGGGAATTCAAATCATTTTCAAATCCCTTTTTCATTTCTTTAAATGGAAGAAGTCATGTCATCTTCACTCTAGGGTTTTGTGATGAAATGAATTTGAATTCCTAGTGATCCAAATGCAGATTGAAAGTTTTGGAAAATTCATTACATTCCCTCTCAATAAACTTTCAAAAGTTTTCAAAAGTTTCAAATTTCACACACTTTCAATCACTCAAACAAACAAACATTCATTCTAATATTTATTATAACATTCCAAAGTTTGGGATGTTACAATAGGATACCCAAAAGAGACAGTTGGGTATACCTTCTATCTCAGATCCAAATGCAAAGTGTTTGTCGCTAAGAATGGAACATTTCTTGAGAAAGAGTTTCTCTCGAAAGAATTGAGTGGGAGGAAAATAGAGCTTGATGTGGTTATTGAACATTTACTTCAACCAGAGAATAGTGCAGCACAGAAAGATGTTTTTGTGGAGCCTACGATAGTTGAAGAAAAAGTTCATGATGATGATCATGAAGCTTCGGATCAAGTTACTATTGAACCTTGTAGGTCGACAAGGGAGCGTACTGCTCCTGAATGGTACGGCAACCCTATCTTCGAGGTCATGTTGTTGGAAAACAATGTACTTACGATCTATGGAGGAGAGATGATGGGATCGGATTCCAAGAAATGGTTAGAGGCCATGAAATCCGAGATGGGATCCATGTATGAAAACAAAGTATGGACTTTGGAAGTATTACCTGAAGGGCGAAAGGCCATTCAGAACAAATGGATCTTTAAGAAGAAGACGGACGCGGACGATAATGTCACCGTCTATAAAGCTCGACTTGTGGCAAAGGGTTTTTCACAAGTTCAAGGAGTTGACTACAATGAGACCTTCTCACCCGTAGCAATGCTTAAGTCCGGCAGAATCATGTTAGCAATAGCTGCTTATTTCGACTATGAAATTTGGCAGATGGATGTCAAAACAGCGTTCCTCAACGGTTTCCTTGAGGAAGAGTTGTATATGATGCAACCAGAAGGTTTTGTCTATCCATAGAATGTTGACAAAATTTGGAAACTCCAGCAATCCATTTATAGATTGGTGCAAGCCTCTCGGAGTTGGAATAAGCGCTTTGATGAGGTGATCAAAGCGTTTGGGTTTATACAAGTTTATGGAGAAGCTTGTATTTACAAGAAAGTGAGTGGGAGCTCTATAGCATTTCTAATATTATATGTGGATGCCATATTGCTGATTGGAAACAATATAGAAATGCTGGAAAGCATGAAGAAATATTTGAACAAGAGTTTTTCAATGAAGGACCTAGGAGAAGATGCTTTCATATTAGGCATTAAGATCTATACAGATAGATCGAGATGCTTAATAGCACTTTCACAGAGCTCACACCTTGATCATGATTTGAAGAAGTTCAAAATGGATCAGTCCAAGAAGGGGTTCTTGCCTGTGTTACAAGGTGTGAAGTTGAGTAAGACACAATGCCCGATGACTGCAGAAGATAGAGAGAAGATGAGTGCCATCCCCTATGCTTCATCCATAGGCTCTATCATGTATGCAATGCTGTGCACAAGACCCGATGTCAGCCTCGCCATAAGTATGGCCAGTAGGTTTCAAAGTGCTCCTGGAATGGAGCACTGGACGGCGGTCAAGAATATCCTTAAGTACCTGAAAAGGACTAAGGAAATGCTTCTCGTTTATGGAGGTGATGAAGAGCTCGGCGTAAAGGGTCACGTCAATGCAAGCTTTGACACTGATCCGGAAGACTCTAATTCGCAAACCGGATATGTATTTATTCTCAAAAGTGGAGCGGTAAGCTAGTGAAGTTCCAAGCAAAGCGTGGTAGCCGATTCTACATGCGAGGCGGAGTACATCACAGCCTCAGAGGCAACGAAGGAAGGTGTCTGGCTGAAGCAGTTCATGAAAGATCTTGGAGTAGTGCCCAGTGCACGGAATCCAATGAGTCTGTTTTGTGACAACACTGGTTCCATTGCTCTGGCCAAGGAACAAATGTTTCACAAGAGGACCAAACACATAAAGCGACGCTTCAATCCCGTCCGCGATTACATCGAGGAGGACATAAATATTTGCAAAGTGCACACGGATCTGAATGTTGCAGACCCATTGACTAAACCTCTTCCAAGGGCTAAACATGATCGACACCAGAACTACATGGGTGTTCGATTCATTACAATGTAAATCACATAGTGATGTGAACTAGATTATTGACTCTAGTGCTAGTGGGATACTATTGGAAATATTCCCTAGAGGCAATAAATAAAGTTATTATTATTATATTTCCTTGTTCATGATAATTGTTTATTATCCATGCTATAATTGTAGTGGTTGGAAACCCATTGCATGTGTGGGTAAATAGACAACACTTTGTCCCTAGTATGCCTCTAGTGAACTAGCTCGTTGATCAAAGATGGTCACGGTTTCCTAGCCATTGACATGAGATGTCATTTGATAATGGGATCACATCATTAGGAGAATGATGGGATGGACAAGACCCAAACGATAAACGTGGAATATGATCATGTCAGTTTATTGCTATAGTTTTCTACATGTCAAGTATATGTTCCTACGACCATGAGATCATGCAACTCATGGACACCGGAGGAGTGCCTTGTGTGTATCAAATGACACAACATAACTGGGTGATTATAAAGGTGCTCTACAGGTATCTCCGAAAGAGTCTGTTGGGTTGGCATGGATCAACACTGGGATTTGTTACTCCGTGTGACAGAGAGATATCTGAGGGCCCACTCGGTAATACAACATCACAACAAGCCTTGCAAGCAATGTGACCAAGTGTTAGTCACGGTATCTTGTATTACAAAAACGAGTAAAGATACTTGTCGGTAACGAGGTTGAACAAGGTATGGAGATACCGATGATCGAATCTCGGGCAACTAACATACCGAAGAACAAAGGGAACATCATACGGGATTAACTGAATCCTTGACATAGAGGTTCGATCAATAAAGATCTTTGTAGAATATGTAGGTATCAATCTGGGCATCTAGGTCCCGCTATTGTTTATTGACCGTAGAGGTGTGTCGGTCATGTTTGCATAGTTCTCGAACCCGTAGGATCTGCACACTTAAGGTTTGGTGACATTTCGGTAGTATAGAGTTATGCATGATGGTGACCGAATGTTGTTCAGAGTCCCGGATGAGATACCGGACATCAAGAGGAGCTCTGGAATGGCCTGGAGGTAAAGATTGATATATTGGAAGTCCTGTTTTGGTTATCGAAAAAGTTATGTGCTCATCGGTAGTCTACCGGGAGCGCCGGGAGGGTACCGGGGGACCATCGGGAGGAGTATTTCGAACCAAGAGGCTACATGGGCTGTGGGAGGATGAATACCAGCCCTTAGTGGGCTGGTCGAAGTCCCACAGTAGGCCCATATGACTGGCAAGAAAGTCCAAAGTGGAAACGGTGGAAAAAGGCAAAAAAGGTGGAAATAAGGAAGGAGTCCTAATCGTACTAGGAGTGGAGGAGGAAGACTCCTCCTCTCCACTTCGGCCGAAGCCACCAATGGTTGGCCCTTGCGCCAAGCCTCCTCATCTCCTCCTCCTATATATACTAGAGGTTTTCGGGTTTTTGCCATAGATTTTCAGCCACGTGCAACCCTACCCTCTAGTCTGTAGTTCCTCCTCTAGATCTGTTTTAGTAGCGCTTAGGCAAAGCCCTGCTGGAATTACTCCACCACCATTACCGCAACACCATTGCGCTGCCGGAGAACTCGTCTACCTCTCCGCTACCTCGTGCTAGATCAAGAAGGCAGAGATTGTCATCAAGCCGTACGTGTGCTGAACACGGGGGTGTCGTCCGTTCGGTGCTAGATCGGGACGGATCGTAATTGGATCGCGGGAAGCTCAACAATTTGGATTGTGAAGACGTTCGACTACATCAACCGCGTTTCTTAACGCTTCGCCCTTAGCGATCTACAAGGGTACGTAGATCCACTCTCCCTCTCATTGATGCTCGTCACCATGGATAGATCTTGCGTGTGCATAGGAAAATTTCTGTTTCCCATGCAACGTTCCCCAACAAGTGTTGGTAGGAGTTAACCATCGCGCAATCCCAACCTCCACACAAAGGAAGGCAATCAATAAATAAATCATGTTCCGACTTCGTCACATAACGGTTCACCATAAGTGTACGCTATGGGAATCACAAACTTTAACACAAGTATTTCTACCAATCCGCAATTATTCACTAGCATGTCTCTAATATTACCATCTTTATATCTCAAAACAATCATAAGGTATCAAGCTTCTCATAGTATTCAATGCACTTTATATGAATTTTTTTATTATACCCCTCTTGGATTCCCATCATCTTAGTACTATTCATAACCTAAGAAAATTACCATGATATTTAGAGACTCTCAAAATAATATGAGTGAAGAATGAGAGTTCATCAATTTCTATAAAATTAAACCATTGTCATGCTCTACAAAGATATAAGTGAAGCACTAGAGCAAATTGACAAACTACTCCAAATAGATATAAGTGAAGATCAATCAGTAGGTAAACAATCAAGTAGCTATGTGAGGGCTCTCTCTCTCTATAAATATTTTCAGATTTGAGTATTTAATTCAACAACAAGCAAAGGAAAAATAGCACTCCAATAATAGCACTCATCATGTGAACGAATTAAAATTTAGGCTCAACATAGGCTAACCGATAATTGTTGAAGAAGAAAGGTGGGATGCCAACCGGGGCATCCCCAAGCTTAGATGCTTGATACTACTTGACATATTAATTAGGTATGCCTTGGGCATCCCCAAGCTTGATTTCTTGGGTCTCCTTAATTCCTCTCATATCATGGTTTCCCTAATTCTTATAAACTTCATCCACACAAAACTCAACAAGAACTCGTGAGATAGGTTAGTACACATAAGAATAAATAAAAACTTCATGTACTGCCAAGACAAGTTGAACAATAATTTTAAAACATCATCTAATGTTTACTATCATTTCCACAATTTATATCTTCCAATATAGGCAATGGAAACTATAAGATAAGTAGATAACAAAACGATGACAGCAATCTGTCCAATAAGAACAGTCTGTAGAAATTTATGAAAACAGTGCACTTCTTTAACTAAAAAGTTATGAAATTTAGGAAAGCTAAATAACTTCTAGGACAACACTATGTAAAAATTTCAGAAACTTTGCGCATTGCAGTAAAATATGAAAATTCAAACACTACAGAAAAAGTATCTGTTTTTACACAACACACATCAAAACATGCAATGCAAGCGTCCTAAGATGATTCTGGGAAGTTTTTATTGAAAAAAAATATTATAAATAACGCCTAACAGAGGACAACAAAATAAAATGACGATCCAAGCAAAACACATATTATGTGACGAAAAAAATATAGCTCCAAGTAAGATATACCGGTAATGTTGAAGACAAAAGAGGGGATGCCTTCTGGGGCATCCCTGACCTTACATGCATGAGTCTTCCTTGAATATTACCTTGGGTGTGCCTTGGTAATCCCCAAGCTTAGGTTCTTGTCACTCATTATTCTCCTCATATAGGTGTCACACCGAAAACATGAAAACTTCAATTACACAAAACTTAACGGAACTTCGTGAGAAGGGTTAGTGTAATAAAGATAAATCATTAACTTAGGTACTTTCAAGACAAGATTAATATCTTTTAACATATGATATCTACTTTATTATATCATTTCCATAATTTATACACCTAAATATAAGCTATTGGAACACTAAAAGAAGCAAACAATGCATGCAAAACAGAATATGTCAAAAACAGAACAGTCTCTGAAGATCTGTAGTATATCCATACTTCACTGTCTCTAGAAATTCTGAAAAAATAGGAAAATATGGGAAATTTGTATATAAATCTCGTGTAAAAAATTCACATCCAATCTAAGCTTATGTGAATTTATAAAATTCCTGTAATGGGTGTCAAAGTTTTTGTTTTTCAGCAAGATCAAATCAACTATCACCGTAGACCATCCCAAAGGTCTTACTTGGCACAAACACTACTTAAAACACTAAAACACAATTACTACATAGGTAATAATTTGCAATGTATTCGAGAACAGAAAAAAAAAACATGAAAATAAAATTGGGGTGCCTCCCAACAAGCGCTATTGTTTAGCGCCCCTAGCTAGGCATAATGATTTCAATGATGCTCGTATAGGAAATAGTATTTGAGACATGCACAAGGGCACCATGAATCACATAAAAAGCACATTTAAGTCTAACCCAATTCCTATTCATACGGATTTTTTAGCAAAAAATTCATGAGAACAAGAATCAACTTGCATAGGAAGGAAAAACAAGAATGTCTTCAAAAATTTCAACACACCGAGAGCAAACTTTATATTATTGCAATTCCTACAAGCATAAGTTCCTCCCTCACAATAATTTTCAGTAGCGTCATCAAATAATTCAACAATATATCTATCACATAAATCATCATCTTCATGATCCACAAGCATAGAAAATTTGTCACTCTCTACATGAGCAATTTTCTTCTCATTCATAATTGTGGGAGCAAACTCAACAAAATATTTATCATGAGATACTTGTTTTACATAACCACTTTGAATATTAAAATCATTACGAAAATTTGCATGGTTACTATCACTCTTTATAGCATACATGTCACCATCATAATCATCATAGATAGTAGGCATGTCATTATCATAACAAATTTGCTCATCTAAACTTGGGGGACTAAAAATATCATCTTCATCAAACATAGCAACCCCAAGCTTGTGGCTTTGCATATCATTATTATCATGGATATTCTAAGAATTCATACTAGAAATATTGCAATCATGCTCATCATTCAAGGAATTCTCATTAAGTATTTTCATAGTTTCTTCCTCTACCAATTGAGCACAATTTTCTGAATGCTTATTTTCACGAACGACATTATAAAGATGAAACAAATGATGCAATCCAAACTCCATTTACTGTAGTTTTTTTTATAAAACCAAACTAGTGAAAAACAGGAAACTAAAATATTTAATTGCAAGATCTAAAGATATACCTTCAAGCACTCACCTGCCCGGCAACAGCGCTAGAAAAGAGCTAGATGTCTACTTGTAGACTCGTGTTGGGCCTCCGAGCGCAAAGTTTTGTAGGAAAATAGCAAATTTCCCTCAAGTGGATGACCTAAGGTTTATCAATCCATGGGAGGCGTAGGATGAAGATGGTCTCTCTCAAACAACCTGCAACCAAATAATAAAGAGTCTCTTGTGTCCCCAACACATCAAATACAATGGTAATTTTTATAGGTGCACTAGTTCGGCGAAGAGATGGTGATACGAATGTAATATGGATGGTTGATATAGGGTTTTGTAATCTGAAAATATAAAAACATCAAGGTAACTAATGATAAAAGTGAGGAAAAAACGGTATTGCAATGCTTAGAAACAAGGCCTAGGGTTCATACTTTTACTAGTGCAAGTTCTCTCACCAATACTAACATAGTTGAATCATATATAAATCCCTCACGAGCAACAAAGAGTTAACTCCAAAGTCACAAATAGTAGAGAACAAACGAAGAAATTATTGTAGGGTAAGAAACCACCTCAAATTTATCTTTTCCGATCAATCTTACGAGCTATCCCTAAAAGTATCACGAATAGACCTAGAGTTCAAACTAAAATAACACCATAAGATACACATCAACCAAAACCCTAATGTCACCTAGATACTCAATTGGCACCACGAGTACACATGGGCTTGATTATACAATATGCATCACACAATTTCGGATTCATCATATTCAATCCAACACAAGGAACTTCAAAGAGTGCCCCAAAGTTTCTACTGGAGAGTCAAGACGAAAACGTGTGCCAACCCCTATGCATATATTCCTAAGGTCACGGAACCCGCAAGTTGATCACCAAAACATACATCAAGTGGATCAATAGAACATCCCATTTTCACCAAGGATATTGTCGTGGATTTATCACGACTAGATGTCCGAATTAACGGACTTAGGTGTGAGGCCATCGCAACTATGTGGTGGCGGGTTGGTCGGAATCGAGAGACGTGAATTTACCCAGGTTCGGCCCCTCCGACAGAGGTAAAGGCCTACGTCCTGATTTGTGCCTATATTGATGATGAGGATGATCTCGACTACAAGGGTGCGAGATCGCTACCTCTAATCTCGAGAGCCTCTAATCTGTCTATCTCTAATGACTTGAATCTGTGAAATTGTCCCTCTAGGTGGGATCTACCCCTCCTTATATAAGTGGAAGGGGTAGGTTTACATGTTGAATCCTACTAGGAGTAGGATTAGTATTAGTCTCTCTTGAGTCCTAATCCTGTAATGCCCAAGATGCGTGTCTATCCATATCTGGGCATGGGTGCTCGATAGGGATAGAGGCGCATCTAGTCGTTTCGCCAGTTCACTGTCATCAAATACATATATGAAGAGAGGAGTATATGAGTTGGCTTACACTCGCCACATGCTAAATTACAATCCACAAAGTTTATTCAAACATCATTCAACAGATAGGGTCCGTCTACGGACGAAAACAAACGAGAAAAGATGTGATGAAACTGTCTTGCTAGCCCCAAAGATCACGACCAAGGCCTCTCTACTCGTCTAGATAGGTGACGTACATCCTGCCATGTTCGTGATCATACTCCCACTGGATCTGCATCACATCATCTAGCACGGTCTCATCTGCACCTGCACCTGTATATGTTGTAGTAATCTGTGAGCCATGGGGACTCAGCAATCTCGCAACCGAGTACCGAGACTATTCAAGCTTGTTGGGTTGGATGGGGGTAAGTGTTTAGTTGTAGTAGCACTAAGCATTTTATGGTGTCTAACTTATGAGAACATGAATGTAAATATGTGGTCTACGATAAATGATCGAGAACTAGCATGATCCCTAAGCAATCCTGAACACCTACTTACGTCAAACATAACCCCATCGTGTTCTCTCTCGGTTCATGTTCACGAGCAGAGATGATCACGGTTACTCACACAGTTGGCGTATTTTATTGGAGTTTACTTCAAGTTAACTATAACCGGGTGTTAAAGAAAATATCCAAGTTGCCACATAACTGCGGGCACAACTTTCCAAAAGATTTAACCAATGCAGGGGTGGTCCAACTAGTCCATCATAAATAAACCACACTCCACGGGAATAACCTCGACCACGGATCTCGTGATCATCCTAGGAACTCCAAAGGAATTCCGACACCTCGAGATAGACCGAAGAAAATCGGAGATCCTCACGCAAGCCACTCGAGAAAGGTAAAACAAGTCTAGCTAGACCGGCCGGCAGGCCAAATCACAATAGGAGCCGCGCGTATCTCTGTCTTGGGGCACTACCAGATGAGCAGTACGTACGGTGGCCTGATAGAAATCCCTCGAGTTGCCCCGAGGTGGCCCCGCAAGTGGCTCTAGTTTGGACCAACACTCATGAGGAGCACTGGCCCGGGTTTTGATTAATTATCCACGGGGTTGCAAAGCCCTATGTAATTTTATTAAGTTGTTTAAGCAAATAGTACCAATGTTGGGTCTTGGCAGAACAGTTTTAATCTCAACCGAATAATCAAGGGGGTCCCCATAACAACCCCGAGCATGTTAGGAGCGCAAAGTATGGAAACATAACACCGGTAGCTGATACGTCTCCAATGTATCTATAATTTATGAAGTATTCATGCTGTTATTTTATCATTCTTGGATGTTTTACAATCATTTTATAGCAACTTTATATAATTTTTTGGGACTAACCGATTGACCAAGTGCCTAGTGCCAGTTGTTGTTTTTTGCTTGTTTTTTACATCGCAGGAAATCAATATCAAATGGAGTCCAAACACCATGAAACTTTTTGGATATTTTTTTGGACCAAAAGGAAAACAATGGGCCAGAGCTACACCTGGGGCGCCCTGAGGAGGGCACAACCCACCAAGGCACGCCAGGAGACCCAAGCGTGCCCAGGTGGGTTGTACCCACCTCATGGCCTCCCGCACCGCCTCTTTGCACTATAAATTCCCAAATATTCCGAAACCCTTCGAGGTAGCCCTAGATAAGAAGTTCCACCGCCTCAAGGCTCTATAGCCACCAAAAACCAATCTAGACCCCGTTTCGGCATACTGTTGGAGGGGGGAATCATCTCTGGTAGCCATCTTCATCATCCCGGTGGCCACCACGATGAGGGGGGAGTAGTCCACACTCGGGGCTGAGAGTTTGTACGAGTAGCTATGTGTTTAATCTCTCTCTATCGTGATCTATATCATGGGCTTTGTTAATATAGATGGATCGTATGATGTTTCTCCCCTCTATACTCTTATTGTGATGAATTGAATCTTTACCCTTTGCAGTTTTGTTATGTCGGATTGAATGATCAGATTTGGGAACACATGATCTATGTCTTGCAGTATGAATACTTGAGGTGACATTGGGGTATCTTATCGGTTCACTTGACATACGTTATGGCACTCAACTTGCAGATTCCCGCGGTGATATTGGGGTAATCTATGCATAGGGGTTGATGCATGTTTTTATTATCTTTTCTCCGATAGAAACTTTGGGGAACCCATGTCGTTCTTTGTTGTGATTGTGTATTATGAATATGAATTTGCTTTGGTGTTATTCTAGTACGAACTCTTGAGTAGATCGATGGAAAGAATAGCTTGCGTTATTTTAGTACGAACTCTAGGATAGATCGAATGGAAAGAATATCTTTGAGGTGGTTTCGTATCCTACAAACAATTTCTATCTTTTGTTCTCCGCTAATAGGAACTCGGGAGTGATTCTTTATCGCACTTTGAGGAGTGGTTATATGATCCAACTATGTTAGCACTGTTGAGAAATTGCACTAGCGAAAGTATGGACCCTAGGCCTTGTTTTCAAGCATTGCAATACCGTTTTGTGCCCATTTACTATTTTCAACCTTGTTGTTTTTATTTATTCAGATTATAAAAATATATTTCTGCCACCAATATTACACTTTTATCACCATCTGTTCGCCGAACTAGTGCACCTATACAATTTCCCATTGTCTTGGGTGTGTTGGGGACACAAGAGATTTCTTGTATTTGGTTTTAGGGTCGTTTGAGAGAGACCACCTACATCCTACAACTCTCACGGATTGATAAACCTTAGGTCATCCACTTGAGGGAAAATTGATACTATCCTACAAAACTCTGCGCTTGGAGGCCCAACACGTCTCTACAAGAATAAAGTTGCATAGTAGACATCAAGGTTTTTTCTGGCGCTTTTGTCGGGGAGGTGAGTGCATGAAGGTATGTCTTTAGATCTTGCAAGCGAATGTTTTAGTTTCTTACTTTATCACTAGTTTGGTTAATTAAAGAAAACTACAAAAAAAGGAATTGAGGTTGCATCATATTATCGATCATCTTCATAGTATCTTTTGTGAAAATGATGGAAAGGAAAATTGTGCTCAAGTGTTAGAAGAAGAAGTTATTAAAATGTTTGGCACTAAATCTTTGAGTGATGAGCATGATTGCAATGTTGTTAGTATGAATTCTCTCAATATTTATCATGCTAATGTTGAATAGTAACTCCTCCTAGGTTGTCTCCCATAGCTGGTCCCAAGCTCGGGTAAAGGAGGAGGGTTGTGATAGGCTTGGCGAGCCAACGTGAAAACCTAGCCACCCTTATGTATATGAAACCCAAAAGATTTTCGTTGGGGCATAACCGTCTCAGCGACACACCACATTGGAACCCGGGTGTGGTGGAAAATGGGCAAGGGTCGGGCTGTCACCCCCCAGGTGGCGCGCCGTATCGTGATTTGGGACTAAAGTCTTTGTTGTTGTTGTTGTTGTTGTTGTATTCATCATGCTAATGATATGAAAAGCCACAAGCTTGGGGATGCTATGTTTGATAAAGAAGATATTTTTTGTCCTCTAAGTTTTGATGAGTAAAACTATTATGGTTATGACATGCCTCCTATCTATGATGATTATTGTGATGACACGTATGCTATAAAGTGTAATGGTAATTACGAAACTTGTGGTCATGATTTTAAAATTCAAAGTGGTTATGTCAGTCAAGTATGTCATGATAGTTATTTTGTTGAGTTTCCTCCCACTATTTCGAATGAGAAGAAAATTTCTTATGTGGAGAGTGAGAAATTTTCTATGCTTGTGCATCATAAAAATATTGATTTATGTGATGGTTATATTTTGGAATTTTTTCATGATGCTACTAAAAAATTATGAGGGAGGAACATATGCTTGTAGGAATTGCAATAATATCAAGTTTCCTCTCTATGTGTTCAAAGTTTTGAAGTTATGCTTGTTTTGCCTTCCTATGCTAGATGATTATTGTTCCCATAAATTGTTTGCTCACAAAATCCCTATGCATAGGAAGTGGGTTAGACTTAAATGTGCTTGACATGAGATTCATGATGTGCTTTTGCATGTTTCAATTACTATTCCTATGTGAGCATCAATGAAATCATCATGCCTAGCTAAAAGGCATTAAAGAAAAGCGCTTGTTGAGAGACAACCCATCACTTTTACTTTCTGTTTTTGTGTTTTCACATGATTAAGATACTGTAGTAATCATGTTTTGTGTCTTTTATTTCAATAAAGTGCCAAGTATATCCTTTGGGATAGTGTGGATACTTGCTTGTTTGATTCTATGCAAAAACGGAAAGTTTTGCGTCCACTATATGAATTATCTGATTTTACTGGAGAGTCAAAAAAATTCTGAAATTTTTACACAAACTTTACATGCAAATTGCTTGAGTTTTCCTAATTTTGCAGAATTGTTAGAGTCCGAAAAGTTTGGTGATCATTCAGATCTTTACACACTGTTCTATTTTTGACATATTCTGTTTTGCATGCGTAGTTTTGTTGTTTCAAGTGTTCCTATAGCTTATATTGAGTAATATAAGTTGTGGGAATGATGGAATACAGTAGTTATCATGTGGGAATAATTATGAATCTTGTCTTGACAGTACCTAAGTGAATGATTTATCTTTACTACACTAACCTTTCTCATAAAGTTCTGTTAGGTTTTGTGTGATTGAAGTTTTCTAGTTTTGGGTGAGACACCAATATGAGGACAACAAGGAGTGACAAGAACCTAAGCTTGGTAATGCCCAAGGCACCCCCAAGGTAATATCCAAGGAAGACAAAAGCATCTAAGCTTGGGGATGCCCCAGAAGGCATCCTCTCTTTCGTCTTCAACACTGTCAGTATATCTTACTTGGAGATATATTTTTATTCGTCACATAATATGAGTTTTGATTGGAGCTTCATCTTATTTTGTTACTTTCTGTTAGGTGTTATTTATAATCTTGTCTTTCAATAAAAATTTCCAAGAATTGCCTTTAGGATGCTTGCATTGCATGTTTTGACGTGTGCTTTGTGAATACAGAAACTTCTGCTGTAGCATTTGAATTTTAATATTTTACTGGAACGTGGAAAGTTTCTTAAATTTTTACAAAGTATGGTCATATAAATTTTATATCATTTCCTAAATGTTCATAATTTTATGAGTTATAGAAGTACACTGTTTTCATAAATTGCTACAGGTTGTTCTGTTTAGACAGATTATTTTCATAGTTTCGTTATCTACTTATCCTATACTTTCCATAGCCTATATTGGTAGATATAAATTGTGGAAATGATATTATACATTACCTAATGTTTGAAAATTATTATGAAACTTGTCTTGGCAGTACATAAAGAGTTGCTTTATTATTATGTGTACTAACCTATCTCACGAGTTCTTTTTGAGTTTTGTGTGGATGAAATTTTTGAGAATAGGTGAAACCGTGGTATGAGAGGATTGAACGAGATACAAGAGCTCAATCTTGGGGACGCCCAAGGCACCCCAAGTAAATATTTCAAGAACTCTCAAGCATCTAAGCTTGGGGATGCTACGCATCCCACCTCTCTTCATCAACAATTATCGGTTAGCCTATGTTGAGCCTAAATCTTTATTCGTTCACATGATGCGTGCTATTTTTATTTTGCTTTCTGTTTGAATAAAGTAGTTAAGATCTTAAAATATTTATTGAGGGAGAGAGAGTCCTCACATAGATACTTAATTGTTTGAGTACTCACTAATCTTCACTTATGTCTTTTGAGAGTAGCTTGTCATTTACTCTTGTGCTTCACATTGGGTTCAGAAAGTGAAATATTTTTTGGCTTGACAATCACAATATTGGTCATAAAAGCAATTCATGGATAATTAGTATAAGGAAGAGAACATTCACATGCAAATACACTATCCTGGAAATCTTTTGTGATTGTGAGACCCCATCAAAATATTTTATGCAAAAAATTGTTGACGTTGGAAAAGGAATACAATCCAATGATTTATGTTTGTTCATGTTCACCTAGAAGTTATATTGTCATAGATCCTTCAACATGTGGTGCTTGCCCCCCATCTTTGCTAGCCAAAAATTCCGCACCAAGTAGAGATACTACATGTGCATCCAAAAACCCCTAAACCCAAATCTTATTTTCAAGAGTACACAAAACCTACCTAAGGATTGAGAAAATCCTTCAAGTAAGTTGTCATAGGTGCAATAAGGTAATCAAAATTGCTTCTAAAAGTGTAAGATCATTTAGTGTAAGAGAAAACTGAGCGTTGTATGAACTTGTGATGGCAAAGTAATAAAAGCAACAGACTACATAATAATGGTTGCTATAATAAGGGGCAATATAACGTGACATTCTTTTGCACTAAGGGGTTGAGCATACAAACAAATAAGCGCATGGCAACCTCTGTTTCCCTCTGCGAAGGGCCTATCTTTTAATTTATATATTTACTTTTATGCAAGAGTCAAATTTTTTCTCTCCATTCCATTTTTATTTTTCTACTTTGGCAAGCATCATGTGGCGAGGAAAGATCTAGGCACATATGTCTAGTTGAATATGGGTAGCATGAGTTATTACTGTTGACATCTCCCTTGAGGTGAATACGTTGGGAGGCAAAGCAATAAGCCCCTATCTTTCTGTGTGTCCGGTTGAAACGTTTTGCCCATGTGTATGCGGTGAACGTTAGCAATCATAGAATACTATATGATGGTTGGGTATGTGGAGCTCTTACTTAAACTCTATTGAATAAGTTGAATTGCAATTGCTTGGTGATTGAGAAAATAGGTGTTCGGGTTTCAAGAGAATTCATTGTTTGAACCTTAACATGTGAATTGGTTGCTACTTTAACATGAGGAAACTTTATGAGCAAAGAATTGTTGTAATGATGCTAGGAAAAGTGATTGAAATTATCATTGATCAAACTTATGCACTTTGCTAGCATTCAGACTTCATCAATTATTTCTTTTATCATTTACCTACTCAAGGACGAGTAGGAATTAAGCTTGGGGATGCTGATATGTCTCCGACGTATCTATAATTTATGAAGTATTCATGCTGTTATTTTATCATTCTTGGATGTTTTACAATCATTTTATAACAACTTTCTATAATTTTTTGGTACTAACCTATTGACCCAGTGCCCAGTGTGAGTTGTTGTTTTTTGCTTGTTTTTTACATTGCAGGAAATCAATATCAAACGGAGTCCAAACACCACGAAACTTTTTGGAGATTTTTTTGGACCAGAAGGAAACCAATGGGCCAGAGGAGGGCACAATCCACCAGGGCACGCCAGGAGGGCAGGCGCGCCCAGGTGGGTTGTGCCCACCTCAGTGGCCTCCCACACTACCTTTTTGGACTATAAATTCCCAAATATACTAAAACCCTTCAGGGTAGTCCTAGATCAGAAGTTCCACCGTTGCAAGGCTCTATAGCCACCAAAAACCAACCTAGACCCCGTTCCGGCACCCTGCGGAGGGTGGAATCATCTCCGGTGGCCATCTTCATAATCCCGGCGGCCACCACGATGAGGAGGGAGTAGTCCACCCTCGGGGCTGAGTGTTTGTACTAGTAGCTATGTGTTTAATCTCTCTCTCTCTCTCTCTTGTGATTTATATCATGGGCTTTGTTAATATAGATGGATCATATATGATGTTTCTCCCCTCAATACTCTTATTGTGATGAATTGAATCTTTACCCTTTGAAGATTTGTTATGTCGGATTGAATGTTCAGATTTGAGAACACATGATGCATGTCTTGTAGTATGAATACTTGAGGTGACATTGGGGCATCTTATTAGTTCACCTGATATACGTTATGGCACTCAACTTGCGGATTCCCGTGGTGATATTGGGGTAATCTATGCATAGGGGTTGATGAACGTTTTTATTATCTTTTCTCCGATAGAAATTTTGGGGACCCCTTTTAATTCTTTGCATGGATTGAGTATCATGAATATGAATTTGCTTTGGTGTTATTCGAGTATGAACTCTTGAGTAGATTGATCAGAAAGAATAGCTTGCGTTATTTTAGTACAAACCCCGATACAGTGTCTCTTGGACTAAAAGGGGGTAATATGAAAGGCTTGTGTTATTTGAGTAGATCGATAGTGAAAGCACAACATGCTCCCTTGGTGGTTTTGATAATTCATGACAACATGCAGTGTCTCTTGGACTGATATTTTCATCTAGTGTATTTCAGATACAGTCTACAGAGAGGATTGGCAAAAGGAGATTGTGGACAAACCCCAAGATGCAAGGAAATAGGTTCGCCAAGCTTCAAGCAAGAGGACTCTACATTTTATATTTGTGAGAAATCATGTTGAGTCATAGGAAAGCCAATACTATTAAAAGGGGGTAAGGTTTTGTTGGTGAACAATATGCTCAAACGTGCACAAGTGATAGTCGCTAAAAAACATCCACAAACTCTCCCACCAAAGTTTGTTCTATACAAAACACTCAAAATCGGTGCAACTAACTATCCCACTTCGGTGCCACCCATTCCAGAACCTAGACACACTCAACCAAACCCTAGCCACTTCGGTGCAACCGATTCCATACCGGTGCCACCGAGTGTAGGTTGCCAACTTTCTGTTATGCAAATTCACATTTTCGGTCCCACCGAGATTGTTGGATCGGCGTCACCGAGATTGGAAATCTGACCATTGGTCACTTTATCGATGCAACTGAGTTTCCTATGTCGGTCTCACCGAGATTCAAAAGTTGCCACCATTTGGTCACTTCGGTACCACCGAGATTCACACATCGGTGTCACCGAGTTGGTCATTTTGTGTGTAACGGTTGTATTTTTGGGGATGCCTATATATACCCCTTCACCACCACTCACTCGAAAGAGAAGCACTTAGAACTATTCCATACCTATCCTATCAGATTTTCTGAGAGAGAACCACCTACCCTTGTGTTGGGGTCAAGATCTTCCACTCCAATCATATGGATCTTGATTTCTAGCCTCCGCAAGTTGCTTTCCACCAATCCTATCTCTTCTACCATGCCAAACTTGTGTGAGAGAGATTGTGTGTTGAGGAGTCTATCATCTTGAAGCACAAGAGCAAGGAGTTCATCGTCATTACTGAGCCTATTACCTTTTGGAGGGTGGTGCCTCCTAGATTGGTTAGGTGTCGCTTGGGAGCCTCCTACTTCATGTTGTGGAGTGAACCAAGAAGTTTGTAAGGGCAAGGATATCGCCCACTTCGTGAATATCTACCCCATAGTGAGGCGAGTACTTCGTGGATGGAAGCCATATGGAATAGTCAAGGTTGCTACTTTGTGGACCCTTTTGGGTGGAGCCCTCCATGGACTCTCACGACCATTACCCTCCGTGGGTTGAAGACTCCATAAACGTGGATGCACGATGGCACCACCTATCGGAACCACGAGAAAAATCCTCACGTCTCCAACTGTGTTTGATCTATATATCTCAACTCTTTATTTCATATGCAATGTCTTTACTTTCCGCTGCTATATCAGTTGTCATGCATGTGTAGGGCTGTTAGACTAGCTAGCTATCCTAAAAACTGTTAAAATCTACCAACCAATTAACTTGGGAAAAGGTTAGGTTTTAAATTAATGCTAGTAGTCTATTCACCCCCCTAGTGATCCTTTAATTGGTACCAGAGCTTTGATCTCCATTGCTTCGTTTTAATCACCGAGGAGGAAGATGGATGTGTCTAGTGTCGGGAGTTTGAGTTGTAGAGTGCCCATTCTTGATGGAGAGTACTATAGTCAATGGAAATCTTTGATGCTTGAGCTGTTTAATGAATTTCAATTGAGCAAATATGTTATGCACCCCTATGAGCCTCCTATTCAGGAATTTCATCCCACCCACGAAGAGGAAATTAGCATGCTTGGTAACCTAAGAACTGTCAATCTTATTATTAGAGGTTTATCAAGATTCGTGCTTTCTCAAATGAAGAACTTCGCATGTGCATATACCTTATGGGCTGATTTGGAGAAACGATATACAAATCTTTCCTTAGGGAATCTAGATGAAATTCTTCATAAAGCCATTGCTTTTCACAAAATTAAGCCTATTGATCCAAATTTGATAAATGCCTAGTTGAACTCCGTGATCTTATGCCTGCTAAAGGAGATGTCACCACTATCAACAACATTATCTTTGAAGCCATTTACATTCATAAACTTGAACATTGTCATGATGACTATTCTAACGAATCTCTTGTTCTTTATGACGAGGATTTACCACTTGATGATGACAATGTGGAACATGGCTACTATGAAGAAGATGAGTTGTTCGACACCGAGTATGAGAAGATCATGAAGAATCTAAGTCTCATGGCAAACATTAAGGATTACATGTCCGGAGTAAAAGAGTGGATTCTCGACAGCGGATGTACAGATCATATGACTGGTGCTAAAGACATGTTCCAAGAGATCACGCCTAATCAAGGTCCTCGACGGTACGTGACCTTTAGAGACAACTCTAAGGGTAAGGTACTTGGCCTTGGTAAGGTGGCCATATCCCATGATAGTTCTATTCAAAATGTTATGCTTGTCGAATCTCTCGGCTATAATCTTCTTTTCATATCTAGACTTGCCGACTTCGGATTCAATGTTCTATTCACGAAAGTAGATTCTCAAGTGTTTCGTCATGATAATCATAAAATCGTCTTTACCGGTATCCGCATAGGTGATCATATACTTGGTGTTAAAGATGTTATCTTTGACAAAGATAGACTTTGTAGTGCTTTTCAAGCTGGAAGGCAAGTAGGTGGATGTCATCCTGTTAAGAATATCATGACTACTAGGAGACCACTTGAGTTACTTCACATGGATCTCTTCGGTACCAATGCTTACAAGAGTCTCGGTGAAAATTCCTATGGTCTAGTGATAGTTGATGATTTTTCCAGATTTACGTGGGTATTATTTCTTGATGACAAGTCGCAGGTTCAAAAGATCTTCAAGAACTTCGCTCGCAAGGCGCAAAATCAGTTTGAAGTGAAGATCAAGAAGGTTCGGAGCGATAATGAATCTGAGTTCAAGAACACCCATGTGGATACCTTTCTTGACGAAGAAGGTGTTTCACATGAGTTCTCGGCTACGTACACACCTCAACAAAATGGAGTTGTTGAGAGAAAGAACCGGACACTCATTGAGATGGGAAGAACGATGCTTGACGAATACAAGATGCCAAAGCACTTTTGGGCAGAAGCCGTGGAAATAGCATGTCATGCCATAAACCGACTCTACTTGCACAAGCTTCTCGATAAAACGACATACGAGCTACTCACTGGTAACAAACCCCAAGTGGGATACTTTCGGGTATTCGGCTCCAAGTGCTACATTCTTGATAAGCATCGTCGTACTAATTTTTCTCCTAAATCTCATGAAGGATTCCTACTTGGTTATGGATCAAACTCTCACACTTACCGTGTCTACAACAACTTCACTCGAAAAGTTGAAGAGACAGTAGATGTGAAGTTTGATGAATCTAATGGTTCGCAAGTCGAACAATTGCCAAATGATGTAGGTGATAAGAACCCTTTGGAAGCTATCCTAGATTTACCCATCAGCAAGATTCGTCCCATGGAGGTGAAGGAAAGTACTTCATCAACTCAAGTGGAAGCCTCTACTTCACGTCAAGGTGAACCACAACATGACATGGAGGCATCCACAAGCAGTACACGGCAAGATGATGAAGAGGTGGAAGTGCATCATGAAGATCCACCACAACCTACTTCACAACCACCTCTAGGGAACGACACCTTCAACAACAACGAAGATGAAGAAGATGATGATGAAGAACAAGCTCCACCAACCAACAATCGGAAGCTGCCCCGAGTTCGAGCACAAGTGACCAAGAACCATCCCCTAGACCGAATCTTTGGTGATATACAAACAGGGAGAATCACTCGTGCTAAAACTCGTCTAGCAAACTTCTGTGAGCATTACTCTTTTATTTCTAGCATTGAGCCCTTGAAGGTAGAACAAGATCTTGAAGACGCGGATTGGGTGAACGCTATGCATGAAGAGCTTCACAACTTCGAAAGGAACAAAGTGTGGACACTCGTGGAGAAGCCCAAGGATGAACACAACATCATCGGAACCAAATGGGTTTTTTGAAACAAGCAAGACGAAGATGGTCAAGTCGTGCGCAACAAAGCTCGTCTCGTAGCACAAGGATATACGCACGTCGAAGGTATGGACTATGGTGAGACCTACGCCCCCGTTGCTAGACTTGAAGCTATTAGCATTGTTCTTGCTTATGCCAATCACCATGATATCATGCTTTATCAAATGGATATTAAAACTGCATTTTTAAATTGTGAAATTGAAGAAGAGGTTTATGTTAAACAACCACTTGGCTTTGTGAATCCAAAGAAACCTAATCATGTTTACAAACTTCGTAAAGCTCTTTATGGTCTTAAGCAAGCCCCTCGTGCTTGGTACAAATGTTTAACGAAGTTTCTAATCAAAAAAGGTTTTGAAATTGGTAAAATTGATGCAACCTTATTCACTAAGAGAGTTAATGGTGCACTACTTGTTTGCCAAATTTATGTGGATGATATTATCTTTGGTTCCACTAACCCTCAATTTAGTGAAAGGTTTGGAAGGTTGATGTGTGAAAAGTATGAGATGTGTATGATGTGTGAGCCGAAATTCTTTCTTTGGTTCAAAATCACACATTCGAAAGAAGGAACTTTCATATCTCAAACTAAGTATACCAAGGACTTGATCAAAAAGTTCAACATGCCTTAGTGCAAAAGTATGAAAACCCCTATGCCTACTAGCGGACATGTTGATCTCACCAGAGAGGATGAGCCGGTTGATCAGAAAGTTTATCGATCTATGATTGGTTCATTGTTATATCTATGTGCATCTCGTCCCGATATTATGCTTAGTGTTTGCATGTGTTCTAGATATCAAGCTCCACCAAAAGAATGTCATCTTTCAGCTATAAAACGCATTGTGATACCTGATACAAACGCCAAATTTTGGCATTTGATATCCCAAGGGATCTTATTTTGACCTTGTTAGCTATTCTGATTCGGACTATGCCGGTGACAAGGTTGATACAAAATCCACCTCGGGTACTATTCGATTTTTGGGCAGATCTCTTGTATCTTGGTCCTCTAAGAAAAAAAACTCGGTATCTCTATCGACTGATGAAGCTGAGTATATTGCTGCTGGATCTGCTTGTGCGCAACTTCTTTGGATGACACAAACACTTAAGGATTATGGATTTAATGTTAAAAATGTTCCATTACTTTGTGATAATGAAAGTGCTATTAAAATTGTTCATAATCCTATGCAACATTCTTGAACTAAGCATATTCAAGTTCGACATCATTTCATTCGTGGTCATGTTGCCAAAGGAGATATTAATCTTAAGCATGTTCACACTAACAAGCAATTGTCCGATATCTTTACTAAACCACTTGATGAGAAGACATTTTGTCACTTGAGGAGTGAGTTGAACATCATCGATGCTTCAAACTTGAGCTAGACTCACTCGGTTGCATGCAAGGGCATGAGCTTTCTTGATATTTCCATGTATCTTAACATTCCATATTATGCCATGGAATTCTATGCTCCCTTGTATTGCATCTAATCTCTTGTAGGTACTTTCAAAAACTTCATTCCACAAGATTTCCATCAACTCCAATCATAAGCATTCTTGTCTTTACCATGTATCCACAACCCCTCTTGATGATGGAAGGAAGAAGGCCACTCAACCATATCCTTGACATATACTTGATCCTGATTGCACACACTCAATTGGTATCATGTCAATTGGATATATCTATTGTTCTTCCTTGCATGACTAATCCTTGTAGGTAACTAGTGTACTAGAACAAGAAGGATTGCTCAAAACTCAAGATGATCTTCATCAACCTCGAGCATCCTCAACAAGTTCATCTACAAGCTACGTCATCAACATCACTCAAAGGTATGAACTCATGTCCTTGAAAAGGCTTTACTCCAAGAAATGAGCTAAAGAAACTCAAGCGACATGAATACATTAAGATGCTTAATCGAAAAATAGTAACCCCATTCTGAGCTTAACGTAGAGTATGACCTATGATCAAGTATGCTTGCTTGGCTCCTAAGTCGATATACTCTAATATAGGTGACCTAGTCACCGCCCATCATCTAGTTAAGAATCTGGTGTGGTTTGCTCTCTATTGCATGATTTCTCATAACCACTCCAATCTTCTCTAGTTGATGTCCCTTGCATATTTCATTGCAAATGTTTCTCTTGACTCTGTGAAAACAGAAACTGTGTTTCTCCTCCGGAACCACCGAGTCAGATATATTAATTCTATCGATATTGCAGACAAGCTGCACTACAACATCTCGGTACCACCGATCTATCTATCTTGGAGTCACCGATTTTCATTTTGGTTCATTTGAATTCACTTTTGCAAACTCTGTGTTTTCTTAGTAAATTGTCTTGTAATACTTCTGTTACTTGGATGATTCCTCACTTAAAAAAACCTTGTATTACTTAGGGAAGAAGAACTAAAGTTAATCTTGAGGAGAGAATTTCTTTCTTCACGGATCCCTATCTTCAATAAAGAAAGGAGGAGAAGAACAAATCATTTTTCATTACTCTCTCAATTTTCATTTCTGTGAATCCTACATTTCGATGACCCTTGTCCTCAAGGATCCCTTCTTAGTAAATGATCCCTGTATCTATCCCTGTTTTTTCGCCCTTTCTTTTTGGAAATCAATGCCAAAGGGGGAGAAGACCAAAGCTTCAACCATTTTGGGAGAAGACCAAAGCTTCAAGCTAAAGTGGAGATACATGCTTATGCAAAGAGGGAGATATGATCAAGGGGGAGAGCCAATATCAATAATCATATCTTTATAAAGAGGGGGGAGAATATCAAAGTCGAGAGAAGAAAATCTTTGATCTTTCTCACCTTATCCTATCCTAAAATTTACATGCTAAGATTCATGGGGAGAGGATAACCTATTTTCATATCCACGTGAGAAAATTCTAAATGATTCTGGAGACATATCAGTTCTAAGGAATACTACTATCAATATGTCCTCCATATCTCATCTTGGAATTTTTGAGTTCTGTTGCCTTGCTGATTGGTAGTATAGTCTTGTGTGTTCTAACATTCTTTTATCAAGTGTGTTTCGATCACCAGGATCCTGAAGAACTGAAGGTAAGTATATGCATCATATCTTTGATCAAGCTGATCTCTTGCTTCTTGCACATATTGTTTGCAAGAGTGATGTCTTGAATAAAGATACATTTCATTCATATATATTTGATGCATATAGCCAAGATAGAAAATGACTTGTTATATCCCTTCTACCTTATGTGTGTTCATGCATTCAAAAGCAACTATCCTTTAAAGGACTGCACACACTTAGGGGGATCAAGTCTAAGTCATGTGTGTCTCAAAGTCTTCAGTATAACCATGCACATCTTTATTTGAAGCTTTGATTGTATGTTGTCATCAATTACCAAAAAGGGGGAGATTGAAAGCAAAACATGCTCCCTTTGTGGTTTTGATAATTCATGACAACATACAGTGTCTCTTGGACTGATATTTTCATCTAGTGTATTTCAGATACAGTCTACAGAGAGGATTGGCAAATGGAGATTGTGGACAAACCCCAAGATGCAAGGAAATAGGTTGGCCACGCTTCAAGCAAGAGGACTCTACATTTTATATTTGTGAGAAATCACTTTGAGTCATAGGAAAGCCAATATTATTAAAAGGGGTAAGGTTTTGTTGGTGATCAAGTGATAGTCGCCAAAAACATCCACAAACTTTCCCACCAAAGTCTGTTCTATACCCAACACTCAAAATCGGTGCAACCAACTATCCCACTTCGGTGCCACCGATTCCAGAACCTAGACAGACTCAGCCAGACCCTAGCCACTTCGGTGCAACCGATTCCATACCTGTGCCACCGAGTTTAGGTTGCCAACTTTCTGTTACGCAAATTCACATTTTCGGTCCCAGCGAGAATGTTGGATCAGCATCACCAAGATTCGAAATCTGACCGTTGGTGAACTTATCGGTGCAACCGAGTTTCCTATATCGGTCTCACTGAGATTCAAAAGTTGCTACCTTTTGGTCACTTCAGTACCACCGATATTCACACATCAGTGTCACCGAGTTGGTCATTTTGTGTGTAACGGTTGTATTTTTGGGGATGCCTGTATATACCCCTTCACCACCTCTCACTTGAAAGAGAAGCACTCAAAACTATTCCATACCTATCCTATTAGACTTTTTGAGAGAGGACCACCTACCCTTGTGTTAAGGTCAAAATCTTCCACTCCAATCATATGGATCTTGATTTCTATCCCCCCCAAGTTGCTTTCCACCAATCCTATCTCTTCTACCAAGACAAACCTATGAGAGAGAGATTGTGTGTTGAGGAGTCTATCATCTTGAAGCACAAGAGCAAGGAGTTCATCGTCATTACCGAGCCTATTACCTTTTAGAGGGTGGTGCCTCCTAGATTGGTTAGGTGTCGCTTGGGAGCCTCCTACTTCGTGATGTGGAGTTAACTAAGAAGTTTGTAACGGGAAGGAGATCGCCTACTTCGTGAAGATCTACCCCCATAGTGAGGCTAGTCCTACATGGACGGAAGCCGTATGAAATAGTCAAGGTTGCTACTTCGTGGACCCTTTTGGGTAGAGCCCTCCATGGACTCTCGTGACCGTTACCCTCCGTGGGTTGAAGACTCCATAAACATGGATGTACGATAACACCACCTATCCGAACCACGGGAAAAGTCCTTGCGTCTCCAACTACGTTTGATCTACCTATCTCAACTCTTTACATGATATGCAATGTCTTTACTTTCCGCTGCTATATCTGTTCACATGCATGTGTAGGGCTGTTAGACTAGCTAGCTATCCTAAAAACTATTAAAATCTGCACACCAATTATCCTGGGAAAAGGTTAGGTGTTAAATTAATGCTAGTAGTCTATTCACCCCCCCCCTCTAGACACTCTTCTAGTGATCCTTTAGATAGAGGCGCATCTAGTCGTTTCACAAGTTCTGTATCATCACATACATTTATGAAGAGAGGAGTATATGAGTTGTCTTACACTCTCCACATGCTAAATAATAATCCACACATTTTATTCAAACATCATTGAAAAGACAGGGTCCGTCTACTGACGAAAACAAACGAGAAAAGATGCGATGAAATTGTCTTGCTAGCCCCGGATATCATGACCAAGGCCTCTCTATTCGTCTGGATAGGTGACATACATCCTGCCACGTTCCTCGTCATACTCCCACTGGAGCTGCGTCACATCATCTGGCGCGGTCTCATCTGCACCTGCACCTGTATTTGTTGTAGTAATCTGTGAGCCTCGGGGACTCAGCAATCTCGCAACCGGGTACCGAAACTATTCAAGCTTGTTGGGTTGGATGGGGGTATGTGTTTAGTTGCAGCAGCAATAAGCATTTTATGGTGGCTAACTTACGAGAACATGAATGTAAATATGTGGTCTACGATAAACTGTAGAGAACTAGCCTGATCGCTAAGCAATCCTGAACACCTACTTACATCAAACATAACCACACCATGTTCTCTCATGGTTCTTGTTCACGAGCAGAGACGATCACGGTTACTCACACAGTTGCGGTATTTTATTGGAGTTTACTTCAAGTTAACTAAATATCTAAGTTGCCACATAACCGCGGGCACGGCTTTTCGAAAGATTTAACCCTGCAGGGCTGCTCCAACTAGTCCATCATAAATTAACCACACTCCACGGGAATAACCTCGACCACAAATCTCGCGATCATCCTAGACAACTCCAGAGGAATTCCGCACCTCGAGATAGCCCGAAGAAAATCAGAGTTCCTCACGCAAGCCACTCGAGAAAGGTAAAACAAGTCCAGCAAGACCGTCCGGCAGGCCAGATCCCAATAGGAGTCGCGCGTATCTCGGTCTCAGGGCACTACCAGATGAGCAGTATGTACGGTGGCCCGATAGAAATCCCTCAAGTTGCCTCGAGGTCGCCCCGCAAGTGGCTCTAGTTTGGACCAACACTCATGAGGAGCACTGGCCCGGGTTGTTGATTAATTATCCACGGGGTTGCAAAGCCCTTTGTAATTTTATTAAGTTGTTTAAGAAAATAGTACCAATGTTGGGTCTTGGCAAAGAAGTTTTAATCTCAACCGAATAATCAAGGGGGTCCTCATAACAACCCCGAGCATGTTAGGAGCGCAAAGTATGGAAACATAACAACGATAACAAGAAACTATGGCGGTAAAAGTGGATCAAACCACCGAGCAAAAGGCCAAGCCTTCCACCATACCAAGATATATATATATGCATTAAATTAAATAGCAGTTAATATTGTGCTATCTCCATATATCCATGTTATAACATGGAAACAACCTGCACCTGCAACTAAGAACGCTATAAGAAGGGGCTAAGCAACGCTAACTTAGCCAAACAAGGTTTGCTAGGATGTAGAGGAGTTAGAGGCTATCATGGCTATGTAGTAGGCTTGACATTCAAGTGGTAGGTGAAGCATATGTAGTGATAAGAGTGAGACATCTATCAAAGCAAATATAGTGTCGGGATCCGGGTACGGTCATCTTGCCTGTTGGTTCTTCAGAGGGACAAAGAGCGGGGTCCTCATAGTGGTACTCTCCTGGATCCTCGTACTCAGGTTCAACACTTGCGTCTACCCAAGAGAAACATAAACAATAAACAACCAACCATGGTTCAATGCACAAACAAGATGATGCATGATTCATTTGAAATATTTAGCATGGGAATCCTAAACTAGTCATGTTTCACATGCAATAGTTAAGTTGTTTACATTTATGGACAGAACCTCATTTTAAGTTGTTTGGACATGCATGATCATGGCAAATATGGATTCTTCATGCAAAATCGATGCAAATGCATATGTGGAACGTAGAAAACGGAGTAACGGATCTCACGCTACGCTCACGGCAAGGTACGAAGAAAAATACAAGACAATGAAGGTCGTGGGCTATTCCTTGGTGGTTAGGAAATGAAAAACCCAGCACAATAGAGACAAATATCAAGCAAAACAATGGATCATAGCTCCCACAAGTCACAAAACACCAACACACACAATCTGTCCCAAAACAGCAACATAACAACTTACACATCAATTATCTAGAGATACAGGAAATTTCCATCCTCAAACAAAACATGTACAGGAACTACATAACATGCTTATCAAATCATCCAACTACACAAACTGCAAAGGAAGCACATATCAATAAGCATGAAGCTCACAAGATGGCATGATGAAACAGATTCTAGGGACTTAGTGAAAATCACAGTTTTCTGGAATATGAGTTTAGCTGATAGCAAGTTGACAACAGAAACTAATCATGATAGATACCACCTCATGGCATGAAAATTAACAGGATGTTATAGGATAATATCTACTACAAAACACTAGCACTGAGCTAGAACTAAAACTTAAAATATCACTTGGTAGCAACCACTCATCATGGCATAAAAATATTAACAGATTCTGAGACTTAGAAATACTTAGCATGTTGAAAATAGCAACATTTTGGTAGCCACTTTGGAGCATGGTTCTCAGTTATAAGCAATTTTATCATGTCAAAAGAAAATACCATGGCATTCTACTCATGAAATACTACCACTTCCATGTTGACACCAATATCATAACATGCATGGATAAAATCATACAAAAATGACAAGGTAGCATCACAACAGAAAAATAGCAGTTGTATGAACTTGCTCAAAAGTGAAATCTAATAGTACCAATGCATTCCTTTGGTGATTCTACACCAAAAACATATGTCACACTCATATACTTGCATGGAACATCATAGCACAACACTAGCTCGAAAAATAACATACATTCCCATAAGTTAAAACTTACTAAAAATGCTCATAGACAAAAATGCACATGTCCAGATTTAGTAATCTACCAGAATAGGAAATATCCTAATATCCTAAAACACTAAAACAAATAATAATAATAAAATAGATAGGAGGGCCCCATCTGGCATAGAAATGAGGGCCCCTCTGTGGATGACAAGTGGGGCCAGGGCCCACTTGTCATACACAAACTAACACACATACACACACACTCACACTAGCACTCACAAGCACTTGGGATCATCTACCACAGCAGATCCCACACATAAGCACACACACACATAGGGACACACACACATGTACTGCACACTCACACAGGATCCTTCGTGGCCACACCAGATCCCACGGCGGCCACATAGACACACAACAAAATGAATAAAAAGGGTGCGGGGGGGTCGAACCCGTGACCTGCCGGTCATTACCCGGTTCGGTTGACCACTATGCTACGCGTGCCCTACTGACCAAGGGGAGACCTTGCCCCTCTACTACCAACTGCTCCACGAGATAACTGACGAAACTGAAAGAAAGCCCCACGGGCGGCAGGCACGGCGGCGATGCGATGCACCGGAGGACTCAAATGACCAGACGAGCGGAGGACGCTTCCACTGGATGCCCTGCTCCTGCTCGCACACACCCGACTGACGGAGGAGGGAGACGGAGCAGGTCTCTGTCTAGCGCGCGGGCTGGACTGGCTTCGGCTGGGCTAGCTGGGCAGCGAGGGAGGCATGGCCCGGGTGGGCAGCTCACACACACAGAAAAAATAAGAAAGGTTTTTCTTTTAAAAATAAAGCCCCCATCAAAATAAAACCACATAGAAAAGGAAGGGGCCTTTACTCAGAACAAAAATATTTTTGAGCTCACAAAAATACAACTTATTTAAATAAAATGGTTAGGGCATTTTTAGACCAATCAAATATTTAACCTAGTATTTAACTATGCATGGTTTTCAAAATTATTAGAAAGGTAATAGACCCCAACCATGGCATAGGACTACTTTAGAATTCTTAGAAGAATATTTAGAAGTTGGCTAACATTGAAAACAAGGGAAATCAGCAAGCAAATATTTACCAAGCAATAGATTTGAATAGAGTGAGAGAGGAGGAGTTGTTTTGAATTGGTAGGAACTAGAGTAGCACTCCAACACACACAATCTCATTCACCCACATACACACATCACAAGAAAGCAACAATAATATGCAAATGATATGATGAGCATGATGCATGATGCATGAGATGGAAATGACAATGAAGCAAAATCATAATCATTCAAACACATGGCAACATAGAGGTTTACAAGAGTTACATGACCAAAATTGGCAAGGGTAGCACTGGACTGTTACAACTACTAGAAGAGGATCTCGACCAGAGATCTAAGGATGAAAGAACTCTGGATATTTGTAACGGAGAAGATCCTCACGTGATGATCATGATGCATGATGCATGAAGTTGAACCGCCAAATGATGGGTCGGGTCATGATCTTGGATAATACGGGGTCAAACAACTGGACTCCAATTGACTTGATAAAATTATTTGGAATAAAGAAACCTGAGTAATGCTGAGCCGGCTTTCAATGCTTCAACTCCACCAAAACATCAGACCTAATTCACTCAAAATTGATAGCTTGAAGATGTTCTTCTATTGTTCATCTCCATATTCCCTGTAGCCCCCAAGCTCCAAGTTTATCCATGATGACTCAGTGCTTTGAAATAATATATTGGACTGTGTAGCCCCCAAGTTCTGGGTTGCTTTGCCCGCAACAGCCTGGGACTTTGAACTTGGTGTTGAATGTTGTAGATATATAGCTTTGGAGAAAATCCAGTTTCTCATCTAAGTCGTCTGATGTGGTTGAATGACTTGAATTTCACATGTATAACCCCCAAGGGCTGGCTCATCAGTGTGTAATGGGCCGGGTCTCCAATTTGGATCTCATAACCTGTTTAGATATCTGAATACTGTAGCCCCCAAATGCGAGATCATTATGCAATAATGAGCAAAAACTTATGTAGAGCTGATTTATGTAGATTTGATGAGCAATGTGTAGACCCCAAGGGCCGGCTTAGTAAGACAATACTGGGCTAGGACTTTAGAAAAATATAGAAAGGCTAGCTCATCTCAAGGTTTGTTGACCATGTAATGACTTGAAAAAGAACTTGCATTAGACCCCAAGTGCCAAGTTGCATACTTGCAGCGACATGGGACTTGCATACATGATACAATCCTTGATATGAATAATGTAGCCCCCAAGTGTCGGGTTGTATGCCTGCAGCGACTCGGGACTATCTTTTCATTGCATAATAAATCATATTCAATATATGGGTGATATTGCTGAATGCTTGGCATATCAATGTTGAACCGTGCTCCCTATTGCGACGTGGTATTTTCGGATGAGGGAACAACAACCATTACTCTGACAGGCTTTGAAAATCACAATCATCCAACATAGGTTATGAAAACCATAATAAAAATCCAGCCACATTGTCTATTCAAATAATATAACCCGGTTTGAAAACCACAATTACTCAATACTATTTATAACAAACATAATTAAAAATCCAGCCATGTTGGCTATTAAGGATTGGAATATGTAACCCGGTTTGACAACCGGTTCCTGCAATATAAACCAAGATATCCATGCATGCATGATATGACAATGTAATGATGATGCAATGTATGATGTATGTCTCGTCCTATAAGCCAGCTTTAAAGGCACAACATGACAAGATAACTGTTGTTTTTTATAATAAAAAATGTTTCCGAAGAAACTAGGTGGAAAGCCTGAAAAGTTGTAAACCAGGCCTCACGTGACATAAATCTGTCATTTAAACCTTAGCAAGTTTAGGGTCTTTTAAAGGACTGACATTGCTAAGAGTACGAACATGCCACATAGCGGAGGGGATATGGCAGACAAGATGAGTTTGTCCACGCTCACTGTAAACCCGGTCTCTCGTGACAAAAGTCGTCGTTTAAACCTTGACAAGTTTAGTGTCTCTGTGCGAGATTAACTTTAGAAAAAGTTGAGGGTCTCTTATCAACATTAACTGTCAAGAGTTCGGCGGGTCACATGGTGGAGTAGCAAGTTGCAAACAGGTAGGTATAACTCAGAGATGGCGGAAAGCCGGGTCAAGAGGAGGTAATAATATTAACCCATAGGGCCGAAATCCCCCGAAGTGAACAATTTAAAGGATCAACTCCTTTTCTAGATTAAACCTGGCCAAGAGGGTTTAAAAGCCCTCCTTATAGTACCAGATAAAGGATCGACTCCTTATGGCATAGAAAGCCTGACCAAGGGGGTTTAAAAGCCCCCAAGTGACCATATGATGATCCAATATATCCGAGCACCCATGTTTGAACGGTCGCAACCTGGCGGCTCATCCTCTTGGGTGACTTTAAATCTTTCGCCAATAAGGTAGTGCACCCATGTTTGAACTGTCACATTATGGCAGCTTGTCCTCTTGGGCGACTTTAATTCTCATGCCAATAAGGTAATGCACCCATGTTTGAATGGTCGCATTACAGCGGCTCGTCCTCTTGAGCGACTTTAAGTGTTTCGCCAATTAGGTAATAGCCTCTGGGACCAGGTTGTCTTTCTCGCAATGACCCGAGGTTCTTGTTGAAAATGACCAAATGTGTCGAGCCATGTCTATAGCCCCCGAATCTTAAGTCGACTCGAAGAGTCGGCTTAAGACTCTTCATAGTTGGCTGTGGCATAAGCCGGTATATGGTTGACGGATGATAACTGAAATTTATTGAAGCCAAAAGCGTGTGGCGAGTTGATGATCTTCGAGACACTCATTGAGTGTCCTTAGCGTTGATAACACAACATGAACCCGCGGAATATTGAGATGGCGGGCTATAAATGATCCCATATGACTCTTGTTAGTAATCCGGCCAGCGGTTCATCGTAGCTGGTTGTTGAAGTTAACCAAAACCGTAGCGCCGGTGACTTGTACGCCTATCCATTGAACCATCTGGTGGAGGTTGAGGCTAAAAATATATCATGACTTGTTTCAGAATTGTTGGAATAGACTGGATCGAAGGCGGTGACTCATGAGTGTCTGTTAGGCGGCTCGAATGAGCAATCACAACACCAGCATGTCGATGTAGACCAGACGCAGGCGGCGACTCATGAGCGTCTGTTGGGAGGCTTGAATGAGCAAGCACAACACCAGCATGTCGATGTAGATGTAAAATTCAGGCGCGCATTTGAGAACGACACGGTTGCGAGAGATGGCCGCAGTGTTGTAAGCCAGTGCGGTCGCAAGAGACGGGCGCGGCGTTTGTAAGCCGGTGCAATCGCGAGAGACGGCCGCGGAATTGGAAGCTGGTGCGGTCGCCAGAGACGGACGCGGCGTTTGTAAGCTGGTGCGGTCGCGAGACACGGTCGCGGCATTGTAGGCTGGCACAGACAGTGAGTTGCATGTGGCGTTGTAAGCCAATGCGGTAGCGAGAGACGGTTGTGGCGTTGTAAGCCGGTGAGGTCGAGAGAGGCAGCCGCGACGTTGTAAGCCAGTGCGGTCGCCAGAAGCGGCCGCGACGTTGTAAGCCGGTACGGTCGCGAGTGGTAGCCGCAACGTTTGTAAACCAGTGCCAACCTGTTGATGTAGACTGAGCTGTAGAGGCGACAGCTTGCACACATGTAGAGGCAGCAAGCGCGGTATAGACGGATGCTGGCGCGTGACAATATTGGGACGAGCTTTATATCCGCGGCATGACGATTGCTCTTCTAGTGAATCATTGTCCTGCATAAAAAACATCACGAGCTAGAGTAATTGCTCTTTAAAGGATAAAAATGTATCAATAAAAAATGACTAGATGGATTTCACCTGATTTTTCAGGAATGATGGAGTTGACCACGGGCGAATCAAAGATACAACAATGCTGATCGAAGGTTGTCCCTCACATCTCCGAATATCTAGTTCTTTTGAGAGACCCCTCCATCCTTTTCAGCAGGTTCATTGACATTTCGTGCAATTCCCATACCCATGTACCAGTACGTCTATACTCCCTATTGTCCATATTCCTTGGCATCCAATGGAGCACCTGTTCGGCCACCCTGTAGCGGGTGGAGACAGCACAAAGGAGAAGCGAAGTGAGGCGCAGCGGCAGAAATGGCGCAGCGGTGCCAGCTCGTGGTGACGGAGGCAGAGTGAGGTGCCACGGAGGACGTCGGCCGGCCCGGAGGTGGGTGAGGTTTGGCGCGGTAGCGGCTCAATGCACGGCGACTTAAGGTGGAGCTTGGGGATGCCGGTCCTGCAACTTGTGATAACCTCCTGCTCTTTTGTTTCTTCTGTATAAGTGGACTGATCAATGAGGTAACCCATAGCATGTTGCACTGCCATGGCCTAGACTCCCTTTTTTATTGATCAACGGAAAGGAGCATCAGCCGAACATATATCTATGAGATTGAGTAAGGACGCTTGCCATATCACAGGGAATGTTTTTGTCATGTTTCCGATTGTAGACGGAATAAAGAATCCAAACTGTACTAGGATTAGTACGGGTAGTTGATTAGATCTCCTTTGATTTTTCCTTTGTAGACTTCACGTTGGGTACTTTGCACCTTTACCTTTTTTTGCTCATGCAGCAAGAGTCCGACTAACAAAGATTAGTTGAAGTCTGTTTGAGTAGACGTGCTACTACTCGAGAAAAACAGATTTTGTATGCCTCGAGACTTTGATGCTCCAGCACGTGTTTCTTTTCAATGCAGGTTGTCCTTGGTTGATACTTCTTCCCTAAGCAAGCAAATAACATGGAAAATCTCCTCTATTTTGATTGCTCCCATGGCTTTGCAATTCCTTGGGGCCATAACGTACATGTACTAATACCATAAGAACATGACAGATCGGACAAATGCTTGTTGTAGTAGCAATTGGACCCGACCACTGAATCTGTAGCTGATCTCGACATAATTTCCAATTTGGTGGACCGCACAAATGGCGATGGCGGACAAACAATAACACTTGTACGATCCTTTTGTGCCAGCTCTTCTGAATCCGGCGGTTTATAAGATTCTCGATTCCTAGGAGAGATCCCTTCAAGATCACAACATCACTGCATGAGGCCCCATGGTGGGCACCAACTTTTGTGGATGTGTCACGGCAAGATGTCCTGGTTAACGGACTTAGGTGTGAGGCCATTGCAACTATGTGGTGTCTTGAGATGGGTTGGTCGGAATCGGGAGACGCGAGTTTACCCAGGTTCGGCCCCTCCCGCGGAGGTAAAAGCCTACGTCCTGCCATGTTTCTATATTGAGGATGATGATGATCTTGATTACAAGGGTGCGGGATCGCTACCTCTAATCTTGAGAGGTTGTAATCTGTCTATCTCTAATGACTTGAATATGTGAACTTGTCCATCTATGGGGGCTCTACCCTCCTTATATAAGTGGAAGGGGTAGGTTTACATGTAGAGTCCTACTAGGAGTAGGATTAGGATTAGTCTCTCTTGAGTCCTAACCTGGATATTATTTTCTCTTGTAAGGGAATCTTTCCTCTCCTTTGGGCCTTCTCTATGAGTTGCCTGCGTTGGCTTACACGCTAGGCTTTGGGCCTGGTTGTCCTGTGAACCGGTAATAGAGGTGACCTATGAGCCGCCATACAATGGGTCAGGTCATACCTGCAGTCGGGTCATACCTGTAGTCCGGGTAACCAATGAGTCGCGAAGCACGGCAGGCGCAGCAGTGAGTCGTCGAGTCCCGGCCGGGTCATACTTCCGGCCGGGTTATACCGCAGGGTAATGTCCCTAACAGATATCCCATTGCAAGACATACATCAAGTGTTCTCAAATTCTTTAAAGACTCAATCCGATAAGAAAACTTCAATGGGAAAACTCAATTCATCATAAGAAGATAGAGAGGGTAAAACTCCATATGATTCATCTATATTAATAAAGCTTGCGGTACATCAAGATCGTGTCATCTCAACAACACGAGAGACAAAAAGAGAGAGAGAGATCAAACACATAGCTACCAGTACATACCCTTAGCCTTGAGGGTGACCTACTCCCTCCTTGTCAATTTAGACCGTCAGGATGATGAAGATGGCCTCCAGTGATGGTTTCCCCCTTCGGCAGGGTGACGGAACGAGCTCCCAATTGGTTTTTCGTGGCTACACAGGCTAGCGGCGGCGGAACTCCTAATCTTGGTTTCCTTCTGGGGTTTTGGTATTTATAGGAATTTTTGGCGTCAGTCTGACGTCAAGGGGGCTCCCGAGGGGCCCACAAGCCAGGGGCACACCCTAAGGGGGGGCGCTCCCTAGGCTTGTGGCTGCCTCGGGATTCCTCTCCGGTATCTTTTTGCTCTAGTATTTTTTAGATTTTCCAAAAATATTCTTCGTAAATTTTCAGCCCATTCAGAGAACTTTTATTTCTGCACAAGAAATGACACCATGGTAGTTTTGCAGAAAAGAGAGTCAGTCCGGGTTAGTTCTAATAAAATCATACCAAAATCATATAGATTTATTGTAAACATGGCATGAATACTTCATAAATTATAGATACATTGGAGATGTATCATCGATACATTGGAGACGTCTCAGCATCCCCAAGCTTAATTCCTACTCGTCCTCGAGTAGGTAAATGATTAAAATAATAATTTATGAAGTCTTAATGCTAGCATAATGTATAATATTTAACAAGGATAATTTCAGTCACTTTTCTAGCATCATAACCAACAAGTATTTCTCATAAAACTTCTCATATTCATGTAGCAAGTTATTCCCATGTTAAAGTATAGACCATAACTTTCCTGAAAAATAGGAAACTATATTTTCAGTCATCAAATAATTTAAATTCATCTTATTTCCAGGAAGGGACTATGTAAGAGCTTTGGTTTAGCAAATTCTACGTAAACAACTATCATTTAGTATTCCATGATTGCTGACACTCAAAGCATGTTTATAGAGAAAATAGTTTCAGTCAAACACACAGGAAGATAGGGGCATAAAGTTTTTCCTCCCAACTTATTTATCTCGGGGATAATGTCAACAAATAATGAATCTTTATCACCTATATTCAAGTGGATATATGTGTTTGCATCTTTCCCCACCACATTGTGTTTGCCAACTACAGAATTAATAGATTGGAATAACAAGTTTACTCAACATGGAAACGAAAAGATAGGCCCTTCGTAGAGGGAAGTAGGGATGTGCACAGGTGCTAGAGCTCATTGTTTTAAAGCAGAAATGAATATGTAATTTTGAGTGGTACTCTATAGTCCAGGTCTTGTCATAAGTCATGCCTCTCATTGTGTCGTGTCGGGTCCTTTCCTCTCCCGCAGGGGAACACATGTATGTATTCGGCATCTGCAATCATTATGTCATGTCCTCAAGGCGGGCGGTCTGGCTGGTCATGCAAAGTGCGTCTGGCAGACATGGGCTCGAAGGCCTCATCATCGAACTACGACAACAGACGCCGGTGCAGGTAGCTTTTGCTTAGATCCGGCCGAATGGTGTCATACCGTTCTTCAGGTGCAAGGACCTCCTATCGTTGAGGGTATATTTTTCGGCTTGGAGCTGCCACTTCTTTGCCTTTAGGCTTCAGGTGGTGGCTATAAGCTGCCGTGGGAACCATTCCTGATCCTGAGGGTCTTCCGGGACGGTGAAATCTTGGTCTCCTAGGCTATTATCCTCATCGACTAGGGGGAGGTAGTTGTCGTCCTTGGAGCCGTTGGGGTCCTCGGGGTCATCGGGCTTCTCAGGATCCTCCTGAGGTTGGACGAGGGATCCGAGGGTGTTGGGGTCCTCCGCGGCATCATCTTCCCTAGTGCCCATAACAGCTCCCCTTCCCTAGTTCGCCTTGGATCGCTTGCGCTGGCTCCGACATTTTGGCAGCTCCTCGGATCTGTCTCCATTATGCTCAATGGTGTCATTGTCCTTGTTGGTGGGGGTGTCCACCATATATACGTCGTAGGATGGAGTGGTTGTCCGTCGTCCAGTGTTAACAGGGGTCAGGTGTTGGAAATATGCCCTAGAGGCAATAAATAAGGTGTTTATTATTGTATTTCCTTGTTCATGATAATCATTTATTATCCATGCTATAATTGTATTGAATGGAAACACATTGTATGTGTGGATGAATAGACAACACTATGTCCCTAGTATGCCTCTAGTGAACTAGCTCGTTGATCAAAGATGGTTAAGGTTTCCTAGCCATTGGCATGTGATGTCATTTGATAACGGGATCACATCATTAGGAGAATGATGTGATGGACAAGACCCAAACTACAAACATAGCATATGATCGTGTCAGTTTATTGCTACTGTTTTCTGCATGTCAAGTATGTGTTCCTATGACCATGAGATCATGCAACTCACAGACATCGGAGGAGTGCCTTGTGTGTATCAAACGTCGCAACGTAACTGGGTGACTATAAAGGTGCTCTACAGGTATCTCCAAGGGTGACTGTTGTGTTGGCATGGATCAAGACTAGGATTTGTTACTCTGTGTGACGCAGAGGTATCTCAGGGCCCACTCAGTAATACAACATCACAACAAGCCTTGCAAGCATTGTGACTAAGTGTTAGATGCGGGATCTTGTATTACGGAACGAGTAAATGAATCCTTGACATAGAGGTTCAACCGATAAAGATCTTCGTAGAATATGTAGGAACCAATGTGGACGTCCAGGTCCCGCCATTGGTTATTGACCGTAGAGGTGCCTCGGTCATGTCTACATAGTTCTCGAACCCGCAGGGTCTGCACACTTAAGGTTCGGTGACGTTTCAGTAGTGTAGAGTTATGTATGGTGGTGACCGAAGTTTGTTCGGATTCCCGGATGAGATCCCGGATGTCACGAGGAGCTCCATAATGGTCCGGACGTAAAGATTCATATATAGGAAGTCCCAGTTTGGTCGCTGGAAAAGTTTCGGGCTCATCGGTAGTGTACCGGGAGTGCTGGTACTATACCGGGAGACCTCCGGGAGGGGTATTTCGACCCTAGAGGGTCCATGGGCTGCAGGAGAGTATTAACCAGCCCTTAGTGGGCTGGTGAAACAGCCACAAAATGACCATGGCTCAGGAGGAAAAAAAGGCTAAGGAAAAAGGTGAAAATCAGCCAATAGGAGGCAATCCTACTCCAACCCACCTATTCGACCAAACCAAGAGGCCCTTGGCTGCCTCTCCTCTCCTCTCCTCCTATATATACTGGTGGAATAGCTAGGGTTTTGGCAGAAATTACGGCCACGTGCTACCCGTTCCACCGGTGCTCCTCTAGGTTGCTTTTCCGCAGTGCTTAGGCGAAGCCCTGCCGGAATTGCTCCACCACCACCATCGCCGGAGCTCCGTCACGCTGCCGGTGAACTCTCTCTCCTCTCCACCTCCTCTTGCTGGATCAAGACCGTGGAGATCGTCATCAAGCTGCACGTGTGACGAACGCGGAGGTGACGTCCATTTGGAACTAGATCGGAAGGATCATGATCAAGGTCACGGGACGTTCGTGATCGGATCACGGGACGGTTCGTGATTGGATCGTTGGACAGTTCGTGACGGGATCGTGGGATCGTTCGTGATTCGATCATGGGACGCTCGGCAATTTGGATCGCGAAGAAGTTCGACTACACCAACCGCGTTTCTTAACGCTTCCCGCTTAGCGATCTACAAGGGTACGTAGATCCACTCTCCCTCTCGTAGATGCTCATCACCATGGATATTTCTGCGTGTGCATAGGAAAATTTTTGTTTCCCATGCCACGTTCCCCAACAGTGGTATCAGAGCTAGGTCTATGTGTAGATGAGATCTCGAGTAGAACATAAAAGGTTTGTGGGCGTTGATGATTAGATTGCTTCCTTCCTTGGTCGGATTTTGATTTAGCGGTATTGTAAGATGAAGCGGCCCAGACCAACATTACTCGTACGCTTACGAGAGACCGGTTCCCTCGACGCAACTTGTTCCCTAGATGGCTTACGGGTGCAGTTTCCCTCACTTTAGTTGGATCGGATCCGACAAAGGCGGTCCTTGAGAAGGTTGAAAAGCAACTAGTGTATCACGGGACGGTTCATGACGAGATCGGATCGCGGGACGGTTCGTGACGAGATCGCGGGACGTTCGTGATTGGATCGTGGGACGCTCGGCGATATGGATCGTGAAGAAGTTCGACTACACCAACCGCGTTTCTTAATGCTTCCCGCTTAGCGATCTACAAGGGTACGTAGATCCTCTCTCCCTCTCGTAGATGCTCATCACCATGGATAGATCTGTGTGTGCGTAGGACAATTTTTGTTTCCCATGCGACGTTCCCCAACAGTGGCATCATGAGCTAGGTCTATGTGTCGATGAGATCTCGAGTAGGACACAAAAGGTTTATGGGCGTTGGTGCTTAGATTGCTTCCTTCCTTGGTCAGATTTTGATTTATCGGTATTGTGAGATGAAGTGGCCTGGACCAACATTACTCGTACGCTTACAAGAGACCGGTTCCCTCGATGCAACTTGTTGCCTAGATGGCTTGCGGGTGCAGTTTCTCTTACTTTAGTTGGATCGGATTCGACAAAGGCGGTCCTTGAGAAGGTTGAAAAGCAACTAGTGTATCACCGTTGTGGTTTTTGTGTAGGTGAGATTTGTTCTTGCTAGATACCCGTAGCAGCCACGTAAAACATGCAACAACAATTAGAGGACGTCTAACTTGTTTTTGCAAGGTATGTTGTGATATGATATGGCCAATTACATGACGTGATATATGTGATGTATGAGATGATCATGTGATGTATAGATTATCACGACTTGCATGTCGATGAGTATAGAAACCGGCAGGAGCCATAGGGTTGTCTTTAATTATTGTATGACCTGCGTGTCAATCATTAAGCGCTATGTAATGCTTTACTTTATCACTAAGCGGTAGCAATAGTAGTAGAAGCATGTTGAGCGTGACAACCCCGATGGAGACACGTTGATGGAGATCAAGATGATGGAGATCATGGTGTCTTGCCGGTGACGATGGAGATCATGCCGGTGCTTTCATGATGGAGATCAAAAGCACAAGTTCATGGACATATCATGTCACTTATGATTTGCATGTGATGTTAATCCTTTTTATGCACCTTGTTTTCCTTAGGACGACGGTAGCATTATAAGGTGATCCCTCACTTAAATTTCAAGATAAATTGTGTTCTCCCCGAGTGTGCACCGTTGCGAAAGTTCGTCGTGTCGAGACACCACGAGATGATCGGGTGTGATATACTCTATGTTCACATACAACGGGTGCAAGCCAGTTTTGCACCTGCAGAACACTCGGGTTAAACTTGACGAGCCTAGCCTGTACAGACATGGCCTCGGAACACAAGAGACCGAAAGGTCGAACATGAGTCATATAGTAGATATGATCAACATGATGATGTTCACCATTGAAATCACCTCAACTCACGTGATGATCAGACTTGAGTTGGTACATTTGGATCATGTGACACTCAAATGACCTGAGGGATGTCAATTTGAGTGGGAGATTTAGTAATTTGATTGACTAAACTCATTATCTTGAACAATAGTCTTAGTAACCTTTGCATATTTATGTTGTAGATCAATGGCTCGCGCAGTAGCACCCCTGAATTTTAATGTGTTCCTAGAGAAAGCTAAGTTGAAATATGATGGAAGTAGCTATGTTGAATGGACCCGTAATCTGAGGATTATCCTTATGGCTTCCCAGAAATCATATGTCCTTGATGCGCCGCTTGGTGACCAACCCGCTGACATGACCTCCGAAGACGTTAAGAACTCTTGGGAGGCTCGTGCTGGAGATTACTCAATAGTTCAGTGTGCAATACTGTATGGCTTAGAACTGGGACTGCAAAGACGTTTTGAACGTCATGGAGCATATAAGATGTTCCAGGAGTTGTCGTTTATCTTTCAGAAGAATGCCCGGATCGAGAGGTATGAGACCTCCAATAAATTCTGTGCTTGCAAGATGGAGGAGAACGGGTCTGTCAGTGAGCATATACTCAGAATGTCTGGGTACGCAAATCGTCTAGCTGAGTTAGGTATTGCCCTTCCGCAAGAGGCAATCATTGACACAGTTCTTCAATCGCTGCCACCTAGTTACAAGAGATTTGTCATGAACTATAACATGCACAAGATGAACAAGTCATCATCCGAGCTGTTTGCAATGCTGAAAGTCATTGAGTCTGAAATCCAGAAAGAGCATCAAGTGTTGATGGTCAACAAAACCACTAGTTTCAAGAAAAATGGCAAGGGCAAAGGCAAGAAGGGAAAAACCAAGAAGGACGGCAAAGCAGTTGCTAATCCAAAGAAGCCTAAGCATGGACCTAAGCCAGAAACTGAGTGCTTTCATTGCAAGGGAACTGGTCACTGGAAGCAGAACTGCCCCAAGTACCTGGCTGACAAGAACGCGACCAACGACAAACAAGGTATATATGATATACATGTTATTGATGTGTACCTAACCAGCTCTCGTAGTAGTGCCTGGGTATTTCATACCGGTTCGGTTGCTCACATTTGCAACTCAAAGAAGGAACTAAGGAATAAATGAAGGCTGGCGAAGGATGAAGTGACGATGCGCGTGGGAAATGGTTCCAAGGTTGATGTGATCGCCGTCGGCACGCTCTCTCTTCGATTACCATCGGGATTAGTGATGAATCTGAATAATTGTTATTTAGTGCATGCGTTAAGCATGAACATTCTATCTGGATCTTGTTTATTGCAAGACGGTTACATATTTAAAACAGAGAATAAAGGTTGTTCTATTTATATGAGTAATATCTTTTATGGTCATGCACCCAATATTAGGGCTTTATTCATATTGAATCTTGATAGTGATGAAACACATGTTGATAACATTGATGCCAAAAGATGTAGAGTTCATAATGATAGTACCACTTTCTTGTGGCACTTCCGTTTAGGTCCTATTGGTGTTAAACGCATGAGGAAGCTCCATGCTGATGGACTTTTGGGGTCACTTGATTTTGAATCACTTGACACATGTGAACCATGCCTCATGGGCAAGATGACTAAAACGTCGTTCTCTGGAACAATGGAACGGGCAAGTGACTTGTTGGAAATCATACATACTGATGTGTGCGGTCCAATGAATGTTGCAGCGCGTGGTGGATATCGTTATTTTCTCACCTTCACTGATGACTTGAGTAGATATGGATATATTTACTAGATGAAGCACAAGTCTGAAACGTTTGAAAAGTTCAAGCAATTTCAGAGTGAAGTTGAGAATCATCGTAACAAGAAGATTAAATTCCTGCGATCTGATCGAGGAGGTGAATATCTGAGTTATGAGTTTTGTAGTCACTTAAGACAGTGTGGAATTGTTTCACAGTTGACACCGCCCGGAACACCACAGCATAATGGTGTGTGCGAACGTCGTAATCGAACCTTATTAGATATGGTGCGTTCTATGATGTCTGTTGTTGATTTGCCACTATCGTTTTGGGGTTATGCATTAGAAACAGCTACATTCACTTTAAATAGGGCACCATCAAAATCCTTTGAGACGACGCCATATGAACTGTGGTTTGGCAAGACGCCAAAGTTGTCGTTTCTTAAAGTTTGGGGATGTGATGCTTATGTCAAAAAGCATCAGCCTGAAAAGCTGGAACCCAAAGCGGAGAAATGCTTCTTCATAGGATACCCGAATGAGACAGTCGGATATACCTTCTATCTCAGATCCGAGGGCAAAGTGTATTTCGCTAAGAACGGAACATTTCTAGAGAAAAAGTTTCTCTCTAGAGAATTGAGTGGGAGGAAAATAGAGCTTGATGAGGTTGTTGAACCCCTACTTCAACCAGAGAGTAGCGCAGCACAGAAAGATGTTTCTGAGGTGCCTGGGACGGTGGAAGAGGAAGTTAATGATGATGATCATGAAGCTTCAGATCAAGCTTCTATTGAACCTCGTAGGATGACAAGGCCGCGTACTGCTCCAGAGTGGTACGGCAACCCTGTCTTAGAGGTCATGTTGGTGGACAACAATGAACCTATGAACTATGGAGGAGCAGTGATGGGCCCGAATTCCGAGAAATGGTTAGAGGCCATGAACTCGGAGATGGGATCCATGTATGAAAACAAAGTATGGACTTTGGAAGTATTACCTGAAGGGCGAAAGGCCATTCAGAACAAATGGATCTTTAAGAAGAAGACGGACGTGGACGGTAATATCACTGTCTATAAAGCTCGACTTGTGGCAAAGGGTTTTTCACAAGTTCCAGGAGTGGACTACGATGAGACTCTCTCACCCGTAGCGATGCTTAAGTCTATCAGAATCATGTTGGCAATAGCTGCTTATTTTGATGATGAAATTTGGCAGATGGATGTCAAAACGGCGTTTCTCAACGGTTTCCTTGAGGAAGAGTTGTATATGATGCAACCCGAAAGTTTTGTCGATCCAGGGTATGCTCACAAAGTTTGCAAACTCCAGCGATCCATTTATGGACTGGTGCAAGCATCTCGGAGTTGGAATAAGCGTTTTGATGAGGTGATCAAAGCGTTTCGGTTTATACAAGTTTGTGGAGAAGCTTGTATTTACAAGAAAGTGAGTGGGAGATCTATAGTGTTTCTTGTGTTATATGTGGATGACATATTGCTGATTGGAAACAATATAGAAATGCTGGAAAGCGTGAAGGAATATTTGAATAAGAGTTTTTCAATGAAGGACCTAGGAGACACTACTTTCATATTAGGCATTAAGATATATAGAGATAGATCGAGACGCTTGATAGCACTTTCACAGAGCACATACCTTTATAAAGTTTTGAAGAAGTTCAAAATGGATCAGTCCAAGAATGGGTTCTTGCCTGTGTTACAAGGTGTGAAGTTGAGTAAGACTCAATGCCAAGTGACTACAGAAGATAGAGAAAAGATGAGCGTCATCCAATATGCTTCAGCCATAGGCTCTATCATGTATGCAATGTTGTGCACTAGACCCGATGCCAGCCTTGCCATAAGTATGGCCGGAAGGTTTCAAAGTGATCTTGGAATGGAGCACTGGCAAGCGGTCAAGAATATCCTTAAGTACCTGAAAAGGACTAAGGAAATGTTTCTCGTTTATGGAGGTGATGAAGGGCTCGTCGTGAAGGGTTACGTCGATGCAAGCTTTGACACTGATCCGGACAACTCTAAGTTGCAAACCGGATACGTATTTATTCTTAACGGGGGAGCGGTAAGCTGGTGCAGTTCCAAGCAAAGCCTGGTAGCTGATTCTACGTGCGAAGCGGAGTACATCGCAGCCTTGGAGGTAGCAAAGGAAGGTGTCTGGATGAAGCAGTTCATGACAGATCTTGGAGTAGTACCCAATGTACTAAATCCAATAAACCTGTTCCATGACAACATTGGTGCCATTGCTCTAGCCAACTAACCAAGGTTTCACAAGAGGACCAGACACATAAAGCGACATTTCAACTCCATCTGGTTTTATATCGAGGAGAAGGACATAAATATATGCAAAGTACACATGGATCTGAATGTTGCAGACCCGTTGACTAAACCTCTTCCAAGGGCTAAACATGATCAACACCAGAACTGCATGGGTGTTCGATTCATTACAAAGTAAATCACATAGTGATGTGAGCTAGATTATTGACTCTAGTGCAAGTGGGAGACTGTTGGAAATATGCCCTAGAGGCAATAAATAAAGTTTTTACTATTGTATTTCCTTGTTCATGATAATCGTTTATTATCCATGCTATAATTGTATTGAATGGAAACACATTGCATGTGTGGGTAAATAGACAACAATATGTCGCTAGTATGCCTCTAGTGAACTAGCTCATTGATCAAAGATGGTTAAGGTTTCCTAGGCATTGGCATGTGATGTCATTTGATAACGGGATCATGTCATTAGGAGAATGATGTGATGGACAAGACCCAAACTACAAATGTAGCATATGATCGTGTCAGTTTATTGCTACTGTTTTCTACATGTCAAGTATGTGTTCCTATGACCATGAGATCATGCAACTCACAGACATCGGAGGAGTGCCTTGTGTGTATCAAACTTCGCAATGTAACTGGGTGACTATAAAGGTGCTCTACAGGTAACTCCGAGGGTGACTGTTGTGTTGGCATGGATCAAGACTAGGATTTGTTACTCCGTGTGACGCAGAGGTATCTCAGGGCCCACTCGGTAATACAACATCACAACAAGCCTTGCAAGCAATGTGACTAAGTGTTAGTTGCGGGATCTTGTATTACAGAACGAGTAAAGGGACTTGCCAGTAACAATATTGAACTAGGTATGGAGATACCGACGATCGAATCTCGGGTAAGTAACATACCGAAGAACAAAGGGACCATCGTACGGGATTAAATGAATACTTCACATAGAGGTTCTACCGATAAAGATCTTCATAGAATATGTAGGAACCAATGTGGATGTCTAGGTCCCGCCATTGGTTATTGACCGTAGAGGTGTCTCGGTCATGTCTACATAGTTCTCGAACCCGCAGGGTCTACACACTTAAGGTTCGGTGACGTTTCGGTAGTGTAGAGTTATGTATGGTGGTGACCAAATTTTTTTCGGAGTCCCGGATGAGATCCCGCAAGTCACGAGGAGCTCCGGAATGGTCCGGAGGTAAAGATTCATATATAGGAAGTCCCAGTTTGGTCGCTGGAAAAGTTTCGGGCTCATCGGTAGTGTACCGAGAGTGCCGGTAGTGTACCGGGAGACCTCCGGGAGGGGTATTTCGACCCTAGAGGGTCCATGGTCTGTGGGAGAGTATTAACCAGCCCTTAGTGGGCTGGTGAAACAGCCACAAAAGGCCCATGGCCCAGGAGGAAAAAAGTCTAAGGAAAAAGGTGAAAATCAGCCAATAGGAGGCTATCCTACTCGAACTAGGATTGGAGGAGGTGTAGGACTCCACCCCACCTATTCGGCCGAACCAAGAGGCCCTTGGCTGCCTCTCCTCTCCTCTCCTCCTGTATATACTGGTGGAATAGCTAGGGTTTTGGCAGAAATTACGGCCACGTGCTACCCGTTCACCGGTGCTCCTCTAGATTGGTTTTCCGAAGTGCTTAGGCGAAGCCCTGCCGGAATTGCTCCACCACCACCATCACCGGAGCTCCGTCATGCTGCCGGTGAACTCTCTCTCCTCTCCACCTCCTCTTGTTGGATCAAGCCGGTGGAGATCATCATCAAGCTGCACGTGTGCTGAACGCGGAGGTGCCGTCCGTTCGGTACTAGATCGGAAGGATCGTGATCAAGGCCACGGGACATTTGTGATCGGAGCGCGGGACGGGTCGTGATTGGATCGCGGGATGGTTCGTGACGAGATGGTGGGATCGTTCGTGATTGGATCGCGGGATGCTCGGTGATTTGGATCGCGAAGAAGTTCGACTACACCAACCGCGTTTCTTAACGCTTCCCGCTTAGCGATATACAAGGGTACATAGGTCCACTCTCCCTCTCGTAGATGCTCATCACCATGGATAGATCTGCGTGTGCGTAGGAATATTTTTGTTTCCCATGTGACGTTCCCCAACATCAGGGTGTCGACCTCTTCATACATGTCCTCCGCCCCATCGGAGGTGTAGTCCAACATGTCGGTTAAATCCATGAAAGTTGTTACCAAGAGGGTGGTGGATGGGTTGTAAATTACTCGTGTCCTGGCCCTAGATCGATCTGAACTTAGGTCGGGCTTATGTCGTCCTCAATCTCCAACGATTGGATCTGATCGAGCATCTCATCTAACATCAAGAGGTTGTCTAAGTCGATCCCCCAGAGGTTTTCAGAGATGTCCTTCGGGGCATCCACGAGGGACGGATGTTCGTCAAGGGCCGAACTCTGTTGCTCGAGCACGATGGCCGGATCCGAACACAAGGTCGGCCCTCCAATGGGAGGGGAACCGAGAGCGGGGTCGAGGAAGAGCCCCGAAGTTAAAGCTTCGGGATTTTTGAGCTCCTCAAACGGAACCAGGAGTCCAGTAGGAGACAGGACGTCCCCGGAGTTGACGGAGAATTAGAGATTCTCAGGTCCAATCTCTTGACCTAAGGGAAAACTTCCGGTCTGGTCCAGATTCTGCCGAACGTGAAGACATGCCTAGGGACGAAGGTGTCCCTATTGCAGACTCAATTGCTTATGACTAAGCAAGACATCGAACCTTCTGGCGATCTCACAACGGAACTCTCGATGAAAGCACCAATGTCAGGGTCAAAACCGGTGGCTCTCCGGTAGGGGGTCCCGAGCCGTGGATCTTGGATCAATGGGTCATAGGGGATGAAGGAGACAGTGTTTACCCAGGTTCGGGCCCTCTTGAGGAGGTAAAACCCTATATCTTGCTTGATTATATTGATGTGGATGAGAATTACAGAGTTGATCTACCACGATATCGTATGAACTAAAACCCTAGATGAGTTCCTCTGGTCTATGAATGGGACCTGCTGGTTTATATAGACACCAGGGGTACCTAGAGTTACACATAACTGACCTTCAATGGAGACAGATACGCAGACACTATAGGAAATAGGCACTTTGCAGTCCGCCATCCCGGACAACAAAGGCATGCATCCCGGACAGCAAAGGCTTTGCCGTCTGCCTGCGGACGGCAAACCGTCCGGCTGAATAAGCCATGGTAAAGGCCGCTTTGTCGTCTGCTGACGGACGACAAAGACCTTTGAATCTTTGTCGTCTGCTAGTAGGCGACAAAGAGCCTGGATGACACACGTGGGCACTTAGCTCCATTAGGGGGCTTAACGGCGTGCTTTGCCGTCTGCCAGCGGACGGCAAAGACCTTAGGTTCTTTGCCGTCTGCCAGCGGACGGCAAAGACCTTAGGTTCTTTGCCATCTACCAGTGGACGGCAAAGCACCTTTTTTTGATAGCCTAGGTGGGTTCTTTGCCGTCCGCTGGCAGACGGCAAAGAACCTGCAAAGAACCTATGGTCTTTGCCGTTCGCTGGCAAACGGCAAAGAACCCACCTAGGCCAGCCCTACTTTCCATAGGTAGCTACCACGTGGCCACTTTGTCGTCTGCTGGCAGACGAAAAGCTCTTTGTTGTCAGCCAGCAGACGGCAAAGTGGCTATATAGCCCCTTTTTTGGTTTGTTCTTAAAATCATTCAATTTGACAGAATATTCATATATAGCCAACATATACATATCCAACATACATATCCAGAACATACATATCATTTAACAAGTTCCAACCAGCATACCAAATAAGTTGAAACAAGCATACATATACCAATAATTAAGTTCCAACATACATGTCCAACATATATACAAGTTTCCAACAACACACAATATGGTTTTCAACAACATATCCATACATATGTATCCAAAAAATGTTTTCCATAAACATAAAGGTAGCAGAAGTAGAAGAGTACAGTCCATCAATGCACTCTTCCTCATCTATAGCAAATCTGCAAAGTAGGAAAGATATAGTTAGAAGAACAAGAATACTAGCTAGAAGAAAAAGAAGAAAAAGAAGAAAAAAGAAGAAGAAGAAAACGAAGAAGAAGAATTTATCTTCTATTTCTTTTTCTCTTGTCCTCTCCTCTCCTCTTCTCCAAGGTAGTAATGCCATTTTGTAGCTAACTAATCATATCAAGTAATTTTGGAGGAAAAAATGCTAAGTATAGGTCATTTTATAGCTATGTAAGCATATCAAGTCATTTTGGAGGGAAAAAAGCTAAGTATAGGTCATTTTATAGCTATCCTAGGTAGAACATACAATTTTTCTAGCTAACTAAGCATATCAAGTCATTTTTGATGAAAATAAGCTAAGTATAGGTCATTTTATAGCTATCCTAGGTAGAATCTATCATTTTGGAGGTAAGTAAGGTTATTATGTATTTTTGAGCAAAATAAGTTAAGTATAGGTCATTTTGGAGGTAAACCAAGGTTATTTTGCCATTTTTTTTACCTAAGTGAGCATGTTATGTCATAAATGAACTAGCTAAGCTAATTATAGATCATTATTGAGCTATCCTAGGTAGTTATGCCATTTTGTACCTAAGTGAGCTAATTATGTCATAAATGAACTAGCTAAGCTAGCTATAGATCATTACTGAGCTATACTAGCTACTAATGCCATTTTATAGCTATCTAAGCATATCGAGTCATTTTGGAGGAAAAAATGCTAAGTATAGGTCATTTTATAGCTATCCTAGGTAGAATATACCATTTTCTAGCTAACTAAGCATATCAAGTCATTTTTGGTGAAAATAAGCTAAGTATAGGCCATTTTATAGCTATCCTAGGTAGAATATATCATTTTGGAGGTAAGTAAGGTTATTATGTATTTTTGAGGAAAATAAGCTAAGTATAGGTAATTTGGGAGGTAAACCAAGGTTATTATGCCATTTTTTAACTAAGTGAGCATATTATGTCATAAATGAACTAGCTAATCTAATTATAGATCATTATTGAGCTATCCTAGGTAGTTACGCCATTTTGTACCTAAGTGAGCTAATTATGTCATAAATGAACTAGGTAAGCTAGCTATAGATTATTATTGAGCTATACTAGCTACTAATGCCATTTTCTAGCTAACTAAGAATATCAAGTCATTTTGGAGGAAAAAAAATGCTAAGTATAGGTCATTTGATAGCTATCCTAGGTAGAATATACCATTTTCTAGGTAACTAAGCATATCAAGTCATTTTTTATGAAAATAAGCCAAGTATAGGTCATTTTGGAGCTAAGTAGTTCATTTATTAAGCTAAGTATGCATTTGATAATGAAAACACTTGGGAAAACTTACCATCAACATGGAGGTGAAGGACCGGTGGGGTTTGGGCCAGGGTGAGACATAGAAGGACCGGTCGGGGTTGCGGCAGACGCAGAAGGATCGGTCGATGCTTGTCGGGAGGCACGCTGCACCAAAGATCATTTGCAATGTCTCCTTAGCATGATGCAACTCAAATGTGAATACAAGTAACTAATGACCATTTAAATGAAACTCACCGTGGGTGCTATAGCAATATGGGGCATCGACGGAGGGGTCTGACCATTGTTCTGGCACACGATCTGCACATTTTGTTTTTATGAGTCATTCATATTAGTTAGTGATGAAACAAACATTACGTGCATGATTTGGCTAATACGCAGGAGAAACTTACAACGAGGAGCTCGTATAGGGCCCGGTAAGACGCATCGTTCCGGTTCCTCTCCTCCTCCAATAGCCTAGTCATCCTCTCGTCCATGTCCCTCCCCCTCTATGCCGCGTGCCTAGTTGCCTCGGCCAGAAGCTGTTGGGCCCTAGCCTCAATGGCGAGCTCCATTGGCAGTGGACGAGGTCTTATCTCAAGATCAGAGCTCCTCTGGCGCTTCTTGATCTCTAGAAGAGTTCTAGGACAACGTATCAGTCCATCCCCAATGGCAATCGAGCCATGGGGCCTCCCACCACCAGATATCATCACGAGCTCTAGATCAAAAGGACTCTGGCTCGGGTTGATGTCCTCCCCTTGCCTCGCATTCCCCTCATCTCTGTACCTCATGAGCTTGTTGTGGGAGGAGATGTTGCTAAAGCTCTCTAGATAATCGTGGTCATGCTTAGAGAATGCCTTCGCCTTCTTGTACGAGGTAGTATGGGCCATGGCATAGAGGTCGAACAGAGGTGGCACCTCCTTCTTGTTTTCTCGCACCTAAAAGAGGTGAACAAAATATTAGTTAAGGGCTCAAGCTAGCATGAAGAATGAAATTGCATGAATCATGAAGCAACCCACACACCCAGTTATCCCCGTACTCAAACAGGTTGGAGCTCCCTTGATGGTGTGGCACACCTCTCATTTGGGAATGCTTCTGCTTGGCCTTGTTGTGTTCGGCTAACCATTCGGGAGAGCACCACTCATCCACCAATGCCTCCCAACAGTCCATCCTATCCGCACACCATCTCGGGGGCACCTAAGTTAGACAAGAGAAATTTCAGCGCTACGCCTACGAATCAAACCAAAGAAACTAAGTACAAGGCCATAAGAATAGATAATTACCTTCATAAACTTCTGCTTACTCAGATAATTTTTGCAACACTTATTCTTGGTTCTCTTAATGTTACTCGAGGTGTAGTAGTCTCGAATAGACTGAACCCGAGCCTCGTGTCATAAGTTCTGAAGTAGGCTCTTGCACTCGGCTTCGAGAACAATAGCCGCTCTCGCCTCATCTTCCTCAAGACACCTATAGAAGGTCTGCAATCGAACAAGACAACACATTGGATACTGATTAGTACAATGACTAGTTATTGTTGATTTCTTAATTCTGTAAAGGAGAAATTACTCAAAAGCGACGGATCACAATGTCAGCCACCGTCTCGCACCAGACACCGTCGACCATCTCCTCCGTCGGGGCCAGGGCAACCTTGTACAACTCCCAGGTCAGTGCTACCTGTGGAGCCTTACCCTCAACGAGCAACTGGACCTTCCTCGGGAAGTGGTGCCGGAGAAGCACACCAAGGACCTGGTTGGGCCACCGGACACCACGCTCGTATTTCCAACCCCTGCAGTATGACAAGGCCAACACATTAGATATTAATTTGAAGAAACATGAAGGCAAAAGGTTAAAAAAGAGTAAATGCACTTACTTCTCCGTATTACACGGAATCAACCACCTTTGCTCGCGGGTCGTCGGCACGGGAGGCAGCTTTGTACAACCACGCTGGTAGACCTTCTTGCCCTCCTCAACCAGCTCGCCCTCGCTATAGGTGTCCTCAGACAAGTAATTGTCCTCGCCACCATCAGCATGGCAATTAGCCTCCGGAGTCACGTCGGACAAAGACTCTGGGACCGAGTCTCCTGGGACGAAGACTCTGGGATTGGAGTCTCCTGGGGCAAAGGCTCGGTGACCCGAGGCTCATCGAACCGAGGCTCGTGGACAGGAGTCTGAGACGAGTCCAAGTCAGATGGGTCCACCTAAGATGGAGCACTCCTGTGGTCGGGAGAATCAATTGGGGGTGGTGGCGAGCAAGGCACAACAGCCTTCCTACCTCTAACACCTCTCTTCGTATTCCCCCGACCACTCTCGGTCGAAGAAGAAGCGCCCGCCGGTGTCTGCATGCTATGTACCAGTGCTCTCCGGAGTTGCTGGGGTGGAATAATAGCACCCCTCCCAGCACGCGCTGAGGAAGTCATGCATCGAGTACATGTACCACACATGCATTTTGAAGTTCTTTTTTGTAGCGGCGTTGTATGTCTTGATCCCATTATCCCAGGCTTCTTGCAATTCATCCTTAAGCGGTTGCATGTACACATTCATATTCTTCCCCGGGTATTTGGGCCCTGGAACTATCAGGGTCAGGAAAATTTTCTTTCTTTTCATAATCTCTTCGGGGGGAGATTGAGTGGAATGACAAATACAAGCCAAGAACTGTATTGTGCTTCCATCATACGATTCAAATTGAACCCATCCGTGCTGATGGCAACTCAAGGATGCCTTGGTTCTGCTGGTTTATCCTTTTGTAATGCATCGAAGTGCTTCCATGCAAAAGCGTCTGAAGTGTGTCCCAACATCGGATTCCCATCTGCATCCAGTTTTGTTCTTTGGCCCAATTTAGGCCATGTCATCTGTCTAGCCGTCTCTTCGACCATGAAAAGCCATTGAAGTCTTGGTATGATTGGCAGATACCGAAGAACATTAATGGGGATTTTGGTCTGACTCTTCTCACCCATACCGTTGCCTACCCGAACATACCTAGAAGCATTGCAAATGGGGCAATAGTTCAAGACCGCACACTGAAGCCTAAATATGGCACATCCATTCTCACAGGCATCTATCTTCTCATAGGGCATCTTAAGCGCACGCAGGATTTTGTCTGACTAGTACAGGTTTGGTGGCAATACATGGCCTTTGGGTAGAAAGTGTCCAAATATCGTCATAATCGCGTCGTAGCATTCTCTGCCCAGGTTGAACTGATCCTTTAGAGCCATTACTTGCGCGATGGCATCCAGCTGACAAAGCTCAGTGTGCTCATGGAGAGGACGTTTTGAAGACTCCAACATTTCATAAAAGGCCTTTGTAGATTCCTCCATCTCATCTTCCGAATTCCGAGCATCATCAAAGTCTTGCACCATGTCTTCGATCCCGTTACCATGCTCGTCGGTGTGATGACGAGGCACCTCAGCTCTCGCACGTTTGGCAGACACTCCATGAAATGTCTAGACCGTATAATTAGGCGTAAAACCCCACTTTTGTAGGTGTTTGATCATTTCAAACTCTGACTTTTTCTTATAGTTTTCGCAATCGACATAAGGGCACTAGGTTGTTTTCTGTCCATTTGCAAATGCGACTCTCACAAACTCCTTGGTTTTTGTTAACCATTCATGGGTCTTGTCTTTCTGACTAGTGTGACCGGTGTACATCCACCCACGATCACTCATCCTGCCTAGCTACTGGACACACACAAAATATATACATAATTTAGCAAACCATATTCATTATGTCGATGCAACCTAGATGCTAGTAGGTAAAGATAGGTCCTAATCCCACCCGAATATGTATGGATTGGGTTCAGTTTCCCATGCGCTGCTCCGGTTCCGGTGCAAAATTTTGTCAGCACCTCCCCGCTGTTCTCCTGATACATGTCTCGGCAATAAGCAGAGAGGATGTGTACCCAGAGAACAACTGGGAGGCACTAACCAAATTCTACATCGGATCCGAAGCAGCGCATATGAGAAAACAAACCAATCTACACATACACGGGCTGTCCATGGATAACGTTGGACAATTCGAAAGAATCATGGTCATAAATATGCAAATGTATGCATATTTTTAGATGTAACCCTTTCGAACGGGAGATGCATAGTGTTCATGCATACTGATGATTCAATCTACCTACAGCTAGCAAGTTTCATCGACACGAAGACCAGAACAGAGCAAATGAAGGGGGAGGAGGAGATGTCATTTGTGCTCACCCACGAATGCAGGGGCAGAGCTCGTCGAACGCACGGGGACGTCGTCGAACACCAAACCCTCGCCGTGACGAAACAACTGTACATTTAAATCCACCCGATGAACACAAATATATATATGATGTTTTTCATAAAAAAATCGGAAATTATATGACCTAACTCATAATTCACATATATATGACCCCGTCGGCCTCTGGGGTCAACGGGAGGTCAAAGAGGTGTCGGGGGTCGGGGGTGTCGTGTCGTGGTGTCGGAGTGTCGTGTCGGGGTTGAGATGTCGTGTCGGGGTCGGGGTCGGGGGTGTTGTCTCGTGGTGTCGGGTTAGGGGGCTCCTCGACGTTGATGAAACCCTAAATAACAAGTATCATCGGTGCGAGATACATGTGGCGCTCGGCGTTGAACACTAGATCCATATCCCACAAGTGACGACGGCGCCTGGTGTCCAGCGCGCAGCAATAGTTCTGGGTTGGTGTACATTGGTATAATGCATGTGTGACTTTCAGTTCGTCGAGGCTTTCCTGAAGTAACTCTCATACCTCATGGTGTGTTGGTGTGCTCTCTCTCACACTGATATGGTGGTGTATATATGTTGGTGGACACTCTCTCACAGTAACAGTTCGACCGCTGGTGATGGACGCTTCTTCTCTCCTCTTCTTGCGCAATATATCGACGAGTATCACAGAGAAGAGAAAAAAGAAGAGGCGCCACCCACGACAACAGTCGGGATTCCTCCATCAAGAACACACATGAAAGTTATTTAAGGAAAGCATCGACGGACCGATAGTCCCACACGCATTATACCGATGCACATCGACCCACGATCACTAATCTTGCCTAGCTACTGGACACACACAAAATACTGATGATTGAAGACACCTATCGCTAGCAAGTTTCATCGGCGCGAAGACCGGAACAGAGGAAATTATGTCGTATATAACAAAGTCGAAAAATATATGACCTAACTCATCATTCACAAATATATGACCCGTGTTGTGTCGGGGTTGGGGTGTCTGGGGTGTCGTGTCGGGATCGGGGTGTTGTGTCATGGTCGGGGGTGCCGTGTCGGGGTGTCAGGTGTCGTGTCGGGGTCGGGGTGTAGGGGGTGTCGTGTTGGGGTCGGGGCGCTATGTCATGGTTGGGGGTGCCGTGTCGAGGTGTCGGGGTCGCGGTGCTATGTCGGGGTCTCGGGGTGTCACGGTCGGTGTGCCGTGTCAGGGTGTCGTGTCGGGGTGTCGGGGTCGGGGTCGCGGTCGGGGTCGGTGTGTCGGGGTCGGGGTCGGGGTCTTCTTCTTCTTCCTCCTTTCCTTTTTCCTCTTCTTCTTCTCCTTCTCTCCTCTTTTTTCTTCTTCTTCTTCTTCCTCTTCTTCTTTTTTCTTCTCCTCCTCCTCCTCTTATTCTTCCTTTCCTTTTTTCCTCCTCTTCTTCTTCTCCTCCTCTCCTATTTTCTTTTTCTTCTTCTTCTTCTTCTTTTTTCTTCTCCTCCTCCTCTTCTTCTGTTTCTTCTTCTTCTTATTATTTTTTGTTATTTCCCTTTTTTATTTTTCCTTTTTTTTCTTCTTCTTTTCTTCTTTTTTTCTTCTAGGTTTTTTCTTTTCTTCTTTTCTATCTATGATTTTTCTACCTAATATATACTAACTAATATGGACTAATAACTAACTAATATAAACTAACTAATATGAAATAAACAAAGAAAAAAACATAAAAACGGGGGTGGAGCTCACCGGAGAGGGGGTTGAGGCGGCGGCACGGGGCGGCGGAGGGGGAGGGGCGGAGCTGGGTCATCAGGGGTCGAGGCGGCGGCGGAGCAGCGGGGCAGGGGGCAGTGGGGGGTGATGGAGCAGGGGGTGGAGGAGGGCCATAGGGAGGGGGCGGGCGGCGCCGCGGCCTTGCTCTGGCGGTGGTGGAGAAGGGCCGCGGAGAGGGGGCGGCAGGGGAGGAAGGCTGTGAGGAGGGGGCGGCTGCGGGAGGAGGGCTGCGGGGAGGGGGCGGTGGCGGGAGGGCGGGGCAGCGGCGCTGAGAGAGAGGGAGAGAGAGATGTGATGTGTAAGAGAGAGGCATGGCGGGTGCGCCGGGCCGAAACTTAAGTTACCCTCTTTGTCGTCTGCTGGCAGACGGCAAAGAGGTTAACCGTTAGTACGCCCCCCAGCCGTGACATTGTGGGCTGTCCTCACCTCTTTTCCATCCGCTAGAGGACGGCAAAGAAATCTTTGCCGTCTGCCAGCAGCTGGCAAAGAAGTGGCAGATTGACCTAGCGCGTGCCGTGCCCTGTGGGGCCCACTCTGGTCTTTGCCGTCTGCTGGCAGACGGCAAAGAAGTGCAGATGGCAAAGACCATCTTTGCCATCACCCGGTTCTTTGCCGTCTGCTTTTCAAAGACAGACGGCAAACAACCTCTTTGTCGTCCACTAGCAGACAACGAAGAGCTGGCAGACGGCAAATTGTCTGATTCCAGTAGTGAGATCCTATCTCTAGAACTTGGAGGACACGCCAATCTTCGGAGCTCTCCTTTCTGAACATGGGGTCGCTTCATAGTTAGGTCTTTTACTAAGGGGCGCAACAAACCATCCCATGAGAGATGACCCGAGGACCCCTTAGTCCCGGACTCCCTCACTTGCCGATCTCCATCTCCTTGCATGGTTGCCATTGTCATAATCTCCATCTCCACACATGGTGTGAACCGCAAAGTGTTACATAAGATACTATGCTATTACAAACCAATAGCTATGAGAGTAAATTACATTATAAGGCATCTCATATTGATACGCAGGTCATTAATACAATAATGGGAGAACCATATGGCTCCATCAAGTTTCTGCACTCACGACATGTAGGTCATGATTTAATAATAAGCAACATTCATGGGCTATACCAAATCACAAGCATTCGTTGCAAAAACAAGTCAGATGTTCTACCGACAAAAAAAATCATCCAAAACCCTATTTTCCATGAGGATTTTGACCTCCCAATTTTCAGCAAAAACTTGTAAGCCATTGAATGTCAAATGCATATTTTCGTGTTGTTCGGCTTGACAGGTCGTAGAGCAAGAACGGAGTTCGTACGCAAAAGTTATGCCTGTTTTACTCTGACTACTCCAACAAATTTCAGCATTGCAAAAATCACATTTCCACGGTGTCGATCTTTGCTCCGGTTCAATCAATCTCATTGATCTTCACATGCTACATCTAGATTTATGTTCCATGGTCTACCCTGATGGCGGAAACCGGACGATAGGGGTAATTTGTGTCACGACCTCCACATCATGATCATAAAAGCAAGATCGTGAAAACAACCTTCAACGTTGACGTGCACGGCCGATCTCATCGACCCACACCTGAATCGATCTAAATATCTCATATGCAAATCACCGAATCTATCGCTACACAGCGGAGGCTTTGATACCACTGTAGCAACACGCGATACCCTATGCTAGCGCCAAATAAAATTTTCTACCGCGCACACAAGAACATGTTGCTGGAAATAGATCATGCGGTCAGGTTTACCACTAGATGCATAGCCACCTCATCGGAGGTAGAGTTGGTGATGTGTGTAGTCGGTAGCCGATTCGTCTGCTCTTCCTGTAGACGATCTCCCATGAGAAGTGATCTCCCATGAACAGCTCCTTGCGGATCACTCGAACGGTTCGTCACTGATCCCTCAAACGGTTCGTCCAAGCACTATGGATGTGATACCTCCAAGGTATCCACATGTACGGGGGCAGCGTTAGGCGGCAGACTGCTAGGTCCGATTGCACGACATGGTGGCTTGGGAGTGGTGGTGGCTGTCAAGGGGAGAAAAGGATCAACCCTGAAAGGGGCGCCCACTCCCTTTTATATAGACCTCCAAGGTGGGCCCAACACTTGAGGCCCACAACGAGACTAGTCCCATTTTCCATTCGGATCCAATCTAAATGGGCTGCAATCCCTTAAGTGTGTGACCCTATAGGTTCATGTACACATGGACACGACCCAAATCGATAGTCGATAGCAGATCCTGGCAGAACTTGCTAACTCCCATGTGTGAGCAAAGTCGTTAGACGAACATCGACAATGTTTCATATACAACATTCCTTTTGCCTCATTATATAGGTTGTAGAGATCAAGGCGAGTACTTGTCACCCTTGTGATACCTCGACATCTCTTCTCGAAACCCTGATGCAGATTGTCGAACCAGGGTAACACTTAACCCATGTCGTATGGCCATGCTTTTTGAATCTGATCACATCAGAGGGCCCAGAGAATATCCCTCCTCATGGACGGGGAAATCCATCTTGGTCAATGTCACAACCCTAGCAACATGTCCTAGGTTAGCACTGTGTTTGCATCATCATTCATCATCATTGCATCAATATGAAATGGGGAGAAACAAAGAAACCCTAAGCATTTTATGAATTAAAGGAATTCCAGATAAATGAAATTTCAACAAAGCCAAAATGCCCCTCAAAAATGTTCCCTATGTCTGATAATTGAGGGCATGGATATACCAGGGATCATCCTAACCATTTGAACATTTCAAATTATTTAAATCAAATATTTAGGCCTCTGAAAATGATAAATAAAAGCAAATATCATTATCACTGTTTTCAAAATAGTCTGAAACTTTTTATACAAGTTTGATATATTCAAATTTGAATATTTAAAAGTTTTGGAATTATTTGAAAGGTTATTTGGAGCTGCAAAGAAATAAAACAAATGTTAGTTGAAATCAGAAAAACAGAAATAAAAATAAAAAGGGAAGAGGCTTACCTGGCCCAGGTAGAAGGTGGCCCAACCCATTAGGGCAAGCGGTCATCTTCAACCTCTGCCAGTAGGCAGAGGCGAAGTGACGCGCGCGCCGGGAGGCCTCCACCTCCTCCCTGCCTGGTCGCTCGCGTGGAGGCCCTAGGGCGTGCCAGCTCGTCGTCACCGAAGCATTTCTCCCTCTCTCCCTCGCGCTCGCCGGTCTCTCTCGCTCTTTCCCCCTCCCTGCTCTTCTCTTCCCCCGGCAACCGAAGCCATCGCTGCCGTCGATTCGCCGCCCTCGGCGCCTCCCTGAGCCCGACGAGCCGTCGACTGGATGCGCCATGAGCCCCTCCGTCGATTCCGCTCCTTTCTTCTGCCGTTTAGCCGTCGTAGTCGTCGATCCCCTGTCGCTCCCAAGCTCCTCGCCGCCGGCGCAAATGGCCACCGTGTCCAGAGTAACCGTGGTGCTCAGCTGAGCACCTCGACGTGTCCTCGCGGGTCTGTAGATGCCGTCTCGGCCATCGGCGCCCCCTCTAGCAGGCCCTAGCGCCGTTTCCCCGTCGTGCCGAGCTTCGGCCGCCGCCAAAATGGACGTGGCCGTCGATTCCGGCCACCCAGGTCACTCCTGACCCCTTCGATGGACGCGGGCGTGTGCGGGCTACCTTCAGGTGGTCTCCGCATGCTCTGCCGCCGCGTCTATGCGGTTTCGGCGAGTTGCCGCCGTCGTTTTTGTCGTCGCCGGCGAGTCTCCCTCTAGCCACTGACAGTGGGCCCCAGTCCAAGTCAAACCCCTGGTCAGCGCGGGATTAACCCCCGTGACACTGACCAGTGGGGCCCCATGTCAGGTTTGATCCAGAGCGGTCAGTTAACTAGGCTGATGTCATGCTGACGCATGGCTGATGCAGTAAATCTATTTTCTGTTTTAAAATAATTCCACAAAATGGTTAAAAGTTTCAAAAATCATATAAAATAATCTGTAACTCAGATGAAAATAATTTATATATGAAAATTTATCAGAAAAATCCAATGAATCCAATGGTGATATTTTCATGCATGTTAGAGCAATATAAATAGGTGAACATGGAAAATTTCCATTAGGTTAATATATGGGAATTGCAAATGAGAACAACTTTGAAACTATATTCAAATCCATTTTAATTTGACATGATCACTACTCACATTAGCTCACCCATGCATATTACAATGCCATGATCATGCATCATATTGTTGCACTTGCTTGTATTGAATATTCTTATCTGCATTGCGGTAGGTCCGAATCCGGACGATACTACTCCGGATTCCGACGAAGGAGAGAACACCTCCGCAACTCAGCAAGGCAAGCAACCCCATTGATCATTCCGATAATATCCCATTCTCTCGCTCCTCCTCTTATTCATTGCATTAGGACGATGATCACATGTCAGTCATATACGGTAGAGGTACCCAGCCTTTTGCATGACCTGATTTTGTCACTGTAAATAGCTAAACCTTGCAACCTAGCATACCTGGTAGATGCTTGTGATATGATGTGCTTACCTTACATGCTTGCCATGCCTGCTATGCTTAGAGTTGTGTCAGGTCCGATTCATCCGGGTGATGAACTGGAGTGAAACTATGTGACCCTAATGTGATATGATCAAATGAACACGAGTTGGTAAAAGGTAGCGATGAGGGGCTATGTAGGAGTACATAGCGGATTGTCTCATCGAGACCGTTCTTAGGAACTGAGTTCCGTGTTTGAGTTCCAAGACTAGATACTATCACACGTTGGGATACTTAATTGACCCTCTCGACTTATCATTCGCTTAGTCCTTGGTCCAGGATCTGCAAGTAGTTTCTGGTGTTTATAGCATGCTGGAGGCCGTGCGTAGCGCTGACCCTTGGGGTGGGTTACGACGCGGTAGGAAGTGGCACGGTGTACCAAGGGTCACCCGAACGGTGGACTTGGGAACCCTGCGCACATCGTTTGGGGCCGTAGCGGAAACTTCGGCCGGACTTCCGTGTGGGTTCAGTCTCAAATAGGCGGTAGCCTGGACTAGTGGTCTTTAGTGATTGATGGTCGTGGCCGACTCCCTCGCTGGGCTTCCGCTTGAAGGTTGCCGAGGTGCATGGTTTTATGAGCACAGAGCAATAAGTGGCGAGAGCGTGTGTGAAGAGGTACACCCCTGCAGGGTTATGAAACTATTCGAATAGCCGCGTCCTCGGTTATGGACTGCTTGGAAATCTTATGCTGTTCATAGATAATTAAATGGATACTTCTAAAAATCTCAAGACAAGTGTGAGTACCGTGGATGGCACTCTTCCGGAAGGGGAAAGGTGAGTCCAAGGTGGTGTATTGTTGTGGAGTTAGTGGACTCGTGTGCGATAATAAAATGTCAACGAAAGAATAATTTTGATTAGTGTAGGATAGCCACAGGTCAAAGCTGGCTTTCTGCATAAACTCCACCATTCACCTTTGTTGATACATGAGCATAAATAGACTAGGTCTGATTTAAAGACTTGCTGAGTACGATTGTACTCACCCTTGCTTAATAAATGTTGCAGAAGAGAATCAGGACCCATCAGGTGGGAACTATCTAGACGTTGACGACGCCGAATAGCTGGTGTCCTAGCTACGGTCTTGCCCGTGTGGTGGGCTGTAGATAGTCAAGCCATGTGCCTTATTTTCCATTTCACTGTCCGTACTCGGATAGTTTAAGTTTACGCTGGCTTGTATGAATATGTTTGTATGACTTGTGTGTATTGGGTCATGTGACCCCTACTTGTATGAACATAACATGATAGACTCTTCTGAGTCTTCTAAATAAAAATTGTATCAATGTAAGGTTATGTTGTGATGCCATAGTTGTATCTATGCATATCGGGCATGTCGTGCGTACGTGTGACGTGCAACGGTATGTATGGGATCCGACACCTAGTCGTGTGCCTGTAGTAGTACTCTTTACGGGAAACTGCCCCTTTGTGCTTCCATCGAGCCCTGGTAGCTTGCTACTGCTCCGGACACATTGGTTGACCGTCATGTATCCTTCTTTGCTACTGTGTCTGTCCCTTCGGGGAAATGTCTCGCGGTGTAATGGAGTCCCTGTAGCCTGCTACGACTCGTCTACGTGCAGTGTTGACATTCATGTCATACGACGTAATGGAGTCCTTGTAGCTTGCTATGACTCGTCTACACTCGTTTGAGATCGACACCTGCATTGCTAGGTTACGTATGCCTGTTTCCATATGGATGTACCACTTGGGTTCTATGACTAGTCATGTCGGCCTGGGTTCTTTGTTGTGTGATTGCCAGCGACATGATCGCATCCGTGTGCCAAAAGACGCAAATGGTCTCGGCCAAGGTAAGGTGGCAGCCGTGGAGATTACCGTGCGTGAGGCCGCAAAGCGATGTGACTTGTTACAGTGTGGAATCATATGACCTAGGATCGGGGTCCCGACAGTCAACCATGTCTCATGGCATCTTTCACGACTCACATGAAATCTACCTTTATAAATACCCAGTTACGGAGTAGCGTTCGATAGACTCTAAGTAAGTCGATCCTCATCCCGAGAACATGCGAGGACCTCAGGTATAGGACATGGCATATACATTGTACTTGAGACTAATAGATGGCATTATCTCGTTGTGTCTCAAAGTGGGTATGTACTACTTGGTGATATCAATCCCCGAGTCCATACTATCAGTTTAGCATCTGTATGCACATGACTTGTGAAATGTAAACATCAACTGAATCATATACTAGTAAAGGCTATGTGTCTGCATAACCTTAACAAATAGGGACTATTAGAACAATCAACATATGATATATAGTCTCACAAATAATCACATACTTGTTGATACATATCACTAATGATGTTCAAGGACAATAGAAAAAACTCATGAATACATAAGAAATGAAATCATCACATGATTACCTCTAGAGCATATCTCCAACAATGTTGCAGCATGCTAGTATGAAAATGAACTACTGAACTCTAGTATTGGCATAGATCGAGTCTTGTCCCAGTTTTCCTTATTTTCGTGTTGACACAAGTTTTTCCGCAAGGGAATACGGTTTAGTAAGTTGCAAACCTCTGTCCATGTACACACCAAATAAAGGGACTGTGATGAAGGTTCCATGGCCATGGAATAATGCCAGTCATCCGGTCAGGAGGCATGAGTGTTTCCGGTTGAGGCCGAGGGGGGACCCCCCTTAGTAGTGCACGGTATAAATTTGATACCATGCTATTTGAGGTGTCGGCCTCCCCGCCTTATAATATTTCTTGAACGCTGCCTTGGGTGATTCCGGGGAGCATGATGTGAAATGGGTGTGTACTAGTTATGTGTGTTTTCTTCTAAATACCGTAAACAGAACAAGTCATCCGTGACTACCAAAATCCATTGGTTGTGGGTAAATAGTAAAACCTTTGCAGAGTCAAAACTATTCGAGTAGTCGTGTCCATGTCAAGGACGTTGGTTGACTGGTCAAGTGTCAGTCTTAGTGTCAGTCTCTTGAGAATTAATATTTCTAAATGACGGCAACAAACCTATGACTCTTATGATTATTATTGTTGCTTATGCACTAACATGTTCATTTGACTAATGCGGCGAGTATCACTTGGGATGGTTTTACCGCCTTGATACTCGCATATTTTTTTAATATAAGCCCCTTATGTGGTGTCGTCCAGACGCCCGACTATGGAAGTTGAGGCATCACTTTAGACACCCGATTGGTTTATTTTATTTCACCTTTCAAGGCGTTTCTTCAGACACTCGATTGGTTCATTTTATTTTACCCTTCTAGGCATCGCTGCACACACCCGATCAGTTCATTTTATTTTACCTTTTGAGGCATCACTCCAGATGTTGGGAGACGTAGTAGTAAATCAAAAAAATTCCTATGTGTCACTAAAATCCATCTATGGTGAAACCAGAAACGAGGAAAGGGGGAGTGCATCTTCATGCCTTTGAATATAGCAAAGCAGAAGCGTTACTAGAACGCGTTTGGTGGAGCCATACTCGCAGCGGTTCAGATCGCTGTCGATTCCGATCTAAGCGGCGAACAACGGCGCCTCCGCGTTCAACACACGTGCTGCCCAGTGACGTATCCTATGCCTTGATCTAGCAAGGAGGAAGGAGAGGTTGTGGGAGAGCTCCGGCAGCACAACGGCGTGCTGATGGTGGAGCTGCGTGCTACTCCGGCAGGGCTTCGCTAAGCACTACGGAAGACGAGGAGGAGGGGTAGAGCTGCGCCAAGAGAGGAAGAAACTTCTGTATTGGAAGCCCCCCAAACCCCTACTATATATAGGAGGAGGAGGAGGGGTGCGGCATCCCCTAGGGTTCCCAACCTAGGGGCCGGCGGCCAAGAGAGGGAGAGGGGAGGGGCGGCGCCCTAGGTGGGCCTAAGGCCCATTTAGGCTAGGGTTTCCCCCCTCCTCCTTGTGCTGCACCTTGGACCTTGGTGGAGGTTCACAAGCCCACCAAGGGCCTAGTTCCCTCCCACCTTCGGCCCATGCAGCCCTCTGGTGCCGGTGGCCCCACATGGTGGACCCCCGGAACCCTTCAGGTGGTCCCGGTACGTTATCGGTGATGCTCGAAACTCTTTCGGTGACCAAAACCTCACTTCCTATATATGAATCTTTACCTCCGGACCATTCCGGAGCTCCTCGTGATGTCCGAGATCTCATCCGGGACTCCGAACAACCTTTGGTAACCACGTATACTATTCCCTATAACCCTACCGTCATCGAACCTTAAGTGTGTATACCCTTTGGGTTCGGGAGTCACGTAGACATGACCGAGACACCTCTCTGGTCAATAACCAACAGAGGGATCTAGATACCCATGTTGGCTCCCACATACTCCATGATGATCTCATCGGATGAACCACGATATCAGGGATTCAATTAATCCTGTATACAATACCCTTTGTGCACCGGTAAGACACTTGCTCGGGATTCGAACGTCAGTATCTCTATACCTTGTTCAATCTCGTTACCGGAAAGTCTCTTTACTCGTTTCATAACACATCAACCCATGGCTAACTCCTTAGTCACATTGAGCTCATTATGATGACGTCTCACCGAGTGGGCCCAGAGATACCTCTCCATCACACGGAGTGACAAATCCCAGTCTCGATTCGTGCCCACCCAAGAGATACTTTGGTATATACTTGTAGTGTACCTTTATAGACACCCAGTTATGTTGTGACGTTTGGCACACCTAAAGTATTCCCACGGTATCCGGGAGTTGCACAGTCTCATGGTCTAAGGAAGCGATACTTGACATTAGAAAAGCTTTAGCAGGCGAACTACACGATCTTGTGCGATGCTTAGGATTGGGTCTTGTCCATCACATCATTCTCCTAATGATGTGATCCCATTATCAACGACATCCAACTTCCATGATCATGAAACCGTGACCATCTATTGATCAACGAGCTAGCCAACTAGAGGCTCACTAGGGACATGTTGTGGTCTATGTATTCACACATGCATTACGGTTTCCGGTTCATACACTTATAGCATGAACAACAGACAATTATCATGAACAAGCAAATACAATAATAACCATTTTATTAGTGCCTCTAGGGCATATTTCCAACAGTCTCCCACTTGAACTAGAGTCAATAATCTAGTTACATTGTGATGTATCGAACACCCATAGAGTTCTGGTGTTGATCATGTTTCGCACGTGAGTGAGGATTAGTCAACAGATCTGTGAAATTCAGATCCATATGTACTTTACAAATATCTATATCTCCTTCTTGAATGTAATCACGAATGGAGTTGAAGAGGCGTTTGATTGTCTTCTTGTCAAACCTGGGATCCTTGTCAAGGGCAATAGCTCCAGTGTTGTCACAGAATAAAGTCATCGGGCCCGACGCATTGGGAATCACACCTAGGTCGATGATGAACTCCTTCATCAAGACTCCTTCCTTTGCTTGGCCTTCCCCTAGTAGTGGAGTTCTTCGCTGTGTTCATTGGGTAGTGAGCTAGGTCAGACGAGGCCGCTGGGGCACCTTCGCATACGCCCCTGTGTTCGAATCTTAAGGGTTTTGCGGAGCCCAAAATCCGACATTTGGAGCCCCGGGTAGGGGTCATGTCAAGGTCTTCTCCAAGCTTCGTCCCTCCCAAGCTTCGCTGCTCCGATGGCCAGCACTCAACAAGCTTCTCCGGGCCGCGGCGGGCTGGCCTTTGTCAACCTCGCCCCGGCGGTCGGAGGCCTGCGCCCCGGCATCGTGGTACCTAGCATCCAGTACCAAGTCGCTAGCGTTACCTCCACCATGACCGCCCCCCACACCGCTTTGGCGTACGGCCGGCGGGCCACGCCCCCAGCATCAGCAACATGTCACACCTACGTGGGATACCTCGAAGCGCTACTACTGGAAAGCGAGATCCTCCGCTAGCGACCGACACGCGGGGGCTTCGACGCATGGGCGGATCACATCATGGAGCTAGTCGCCATTGCGCAGTGCGCCATCCTTTCTCACTCTTCTTGAAGACCGCAGGCGACAGTCGCCGGGGGCTCGCATGCTGAGCTCACCCCCGGGCCTGCCGATGGAAGGGCCCCTCCCACATTGTACAGGGCCGAACGGGGCGTGCCACACGTTGTGCTCCTTCTCCTCCGAATCCCGGTGACCGATTTTGGTGGACAGCCTAGCGACAACCACCAGGCGCATGGAGGAAGCGACAGGGCGCCCGATGCAGACACCAACACGCATCCACTCAACCCGGTGGGCCCTCAATAGCCCGGGTCGGCCAGGCGGGAGCGCGCCATCCGGCGCGGTGAGCGGCAGCGTAAGCGTTTGGACGAGCAAGCAATAACGCCGGAGGCACATCAGGGTACCAAGCAGGGAATCTACACCAGGAGATGCGATGCCCACCCAAGGGCGGTTGCAAAGGTAAGCAACTCAGCTCTGAAGCCCGGCACAGGAGGGCATGTGAGCGACGTGCACGGGGAGACCTCCCGCCGCCGCCGGGAGGGACCGTCCCTGATGCACCGTTGGATGACTTAGGATGCGGACGACTTAGGAGGCGGACAACTTAGGAGGCGGACCGAGCATCTACGTGGAGCCCTACGTACCATGCTACATCATACCACCTGGCCCACCTAGTGGAGGGGAGGTTCAAGCGCCCACCGCCGGCGCCAGCACCCCACAAGAGTAAGAAGTACCCTGGGCGTCCTCCTCGAGCCGGGCCTGGGGGCCCTCGTCAGCGGAGCGCCGAGCCCGGGCGGCGAGAGCAGGAAGGCGCCCCCAAGCCGTGGGGCGCGGCACGAGCCGGTGCCCCTGCGGAAAGTGACGACAGACCAAGACCTCAGGCCCCAGGGGTGATGACCTAGGGGAGGGACAAGAAAAATGCAATGCGGGCCACCCACGGTAACAATGATGCCTGCTCGACCTCAGGAGGATGGGCCTCCCGAGGCCTTCGGGACCTTGACTGGACAATGCGTGGTCACCTCGTGAGGCATACTTCACCGACAGAACACCCTTATGGCCGCGTTGATGCTTTGCGCTCATGTTTGGGCGTCGGGAGTGTAATCATGAGGTCGCGCGTGGAGCGATGCACTCGGGTTATGGTCACGAGGGCGTGCAACCAGGAAGAAATGCACGGGATAATCTTCAACGGGGCTGTGAGCCACAAAGCCATGCGCCTGAGGGCTTGCCCAGGGCTGTGACACTCTCATGTTGCAATGAGCAGGCTGTATACACCCGGAGCCTCCCGAGGATGCGGAGGGGTTCCTCCCACGCAATGTGGCAGCCATAGCCTGGAGGTAGCAAAGAAGAGAACACTACCCATCAATGGCTATGCCCATGCAACGTGGATGCCCTATGCTCAGCGCTGGGGGGAGATGAAGGATAGCCTAGGAGCCGGACGCGGTATTTGATCGCTTCTTCTTGATGTTCAAGTTGCAATTTTTTGGATTGAAGCCTGAGAATTTGGAAACATTATATTAAAAAAAGGGGGGGTGTCTCTGATTTTACTCTTCTGAAGTCTCCCTTTATGAATGGTGTTTCGCAAGGAGGCAAATGCTCCGCAACTCTACGAGGTGCCACGGAGCTAGATGGCGAGGACCTGTCGCCTCAGGGGAACTCAATTTTTAGCTGTCGGCCCTGCTCAGGGGCACCGATCGCAGCACGATATCACATCATGGGGTTTTGGGGGCCCCCAGGGCCTCCTGAGGCAACACATGGAAGGATAGAATGGGGGATCGCTCGAGCGTCAAAGGGGGCTCCTGAGCAGCACGCCTTAGGAGCCTTACCGGTCATAAGGCCACTCGTCCCCCTTGATGTCGTCCTTGGTTTTCGGTCGGCATCAGGGGTGTCGGAGCCTTGCCCCGTGAAGTGCGTCCTTGGTTTCCGGTCGTACCTAACGGTGGTGGGGAAATACGCGGGACTGGGACCTGACGACATAGAGTGGTTTGAGCATCGAAAAAGGGGCTCCTGGGCAACTTGCCTCGGGAGCCTTGCCGGTCATAATGCCACTCGACTTCCTGGTGCCATCCATGTTTTCCAGTCGGTATCAGGAGTACCGGAGCCTCACCTCATGAAGTACGTCTTGTCCAGTCGTACCTAATGGTCGTGGGGAAATGTGCGGGACTGGGACCTACATACGGTGAGTGCCATCTCGCCTGTCACGGACGGAGATATCACGGACGGAGTCACAGCTTGACGGAACAGCCCGTCTCGCCTCACGACGCAGGATCGCCAGCGTCATACAAAGCTAAGTACACTATCGAACCCATCAGGAGCCTCCTGGCCTAATAGTGATCCAGGGATGAAATTAGGACTACACACGCTAACTTAAAAATGCAGGAACTACGGCTACTACGCACGGCTACCAAGGCCCTCGATGGACGAAGCGACAACGAAGGCGATGCGCGAGGAGGGGATTGATCGTGATGAGCCCCGAGGCCTAGGGCCCAACAGGAGCAATGGATGCGAGGGGCCCCTAGAAGGGGAGAGCCTCGCGGGGGTTGTATCGGGTCTGACGCAGGGCCATGACCATGGGGGGCCAACCAACACCACAACCAACAGATCGAGGAGGAAAAGCAAGACGACAAAGGTAACATGCAAAAGATTAATACCTCACGGGGTAGGGTTCTTGTTCGAGCATTATAGGTACCGGTAAATAGGAATGGAGGGTGCCTAAGGCGAGGATTCGCCGTTGCTGCCCTCGTCACTAGTCGACTCGGCGTTGGAGTCGTCCTCCTTGCTTGAGGCCGGCACCTGGATGAACCGGTCCACCATGTCCTACACGAGCGGGCATGTCTCGTCCCGGAGGGGGCACTGGAGCTCGTCAGGCACCTGCTCTCCAAGACGTCAGAGGTCGAGCTACTGGGCGAGGCGGCACAGGTTGGAGTAGACAAGCGTCAAGGCATGGTCCATTAGGTTGTGCACGTCGGACACACTGTCCGCGTCGACGCGAGAGATGCCGGTCTCCAGCGCCTCCACCACCTTCTGGAAGAACTCAAGGTAACCCCCGTCGCTGTGAACATGCGGCAGCACGGGGGCATCCCCGATGAAGCGGCTTATCGCGCCGGTGGCACGGCAAGCGATGCCCTGGAATTGCTTGACACGGATGGACTCCAGCAGCCTGGTAGGTGTCGCCTCGTCCATGGCGACCTTCACGGTGTCGGGCGCCTCTTGGAGCTGGGTTTGGAGGGACGCCAGTTCCGCTCGGGCCTCAGCCTCGCCCCGGAGGGCGGCATCAAAGGCGGCCTCGGCGGTGGTCATCCGGGCCTGCAACGTCTCTACCTCCTCTTGAAGCTCGCCAAGTTTGCGCTGCTTGGCCGTAGGAACCCTGGAAGGAGGGGAAGGAGATCAAGCTCCAGACAATGGACAGAAGAGCAAGAGAAAGGGAGGTGGCGGAATACTTACTCGTCAACCAGGGCCCACCGCTGGCGAACTCGCGCCGACCCCGAGGGCACCCCGCCGCCGCCTTCGGAGGAGGGCAAAGGAGCAGGAGGATCCGGCCGCTTCCCTCCGCCTACACCGCTCCCTCCGGACGCCATGAAGGATAGGGGGACGAGAAGGAAAGCCTCAAGATTGCAATACCCTTCCTTAGCCAGGGAGAGGGCCGATTTATAGGTGTAACTGCGGCCACGAGGCATCGTGGGAGGGCAGGCGTCGCGCGCCCCTCGGGCAGCGCGAGGTGGTTCGGTCAATGCGGTTACATCCTTATCGCCTCCCCTGCCCTCTGAAGAGTCGCGTGCACACGGCCTGCAACAACGATAGCGCTTGATGGGAAGCAATGATGGCCTGTGTTGTGCCGAGGCGTCGCGTCAATCCAACTGGATGCGGTTCCGGACGGCCTAAGGGAGCGGAGGATTCGCCGCCGAGGTGTTTAACGCGTGCCATGCCTGGACCGCAAGCGTTTGGGGGCCCGCGACACTTCGAACCGTCATCCAGGCTTCGCCTGTAAGCCAGCTCGGGCGTGCCTTGGGTCGGGGGGCTACTGTCGCCGTTCTGGGAAAGGGGGTACGCAGACCTGCCTGCTTGCGGCCCAGAACATGGCCCACTTCTTCAACCAAATGGGACCAGGCAAGGCCCCACTCAAGACAAGGATGGGCCTCCTAAGACCCCCAAAGGATGGGCCTCCTAAGACACCTCCAGAGCTGTGGAGACTTCTATGCAAGGCCCAGTCTCGGGATTCAAGGGTGATACAAGGAAGGATAGGCGAGCATAAGTGCGCCAGGCGGCGCAGTTTCCCCTTTGGTGCAACGGGATCAAAGACATATGCAGGTTCCCAAAGCGCCGCCAAAGGTTTCCATTCTCGTGCAACAAGACCGCATGTCGGGGGGATAACCCCGGGGTACCCTAACTACAAGACCCCCAAAGGATGGGCCTCCTAAGACACCTCTAGAGGGTAGAGACTTCTATGCAAGGCCCGGTCTCGGGATTCAAGGGTGATACAAGGAAGGATAGGCGAGCATAAGTGCGCCAGGCGGCGCAGTTTCCCCTTTGGTGCAATGGGATCAAAGACATATGCGGGTTCCCAAAGCGCCACCAAAGGTTTCCATTCTCGTGCAACAAGACCGCATGTCGGGGGGATAACCCCGGGGTACCCTAAAGCAACCTACTGCCCGAAGATTTTCTGAAATGGCCGAAGGGTGAGCCACCTCCCCCTACGGCCAATACTGAGCCCGGCCGGCTCCGCGGCGCCGGCTAGGCACCGCCAGCTACATATGGCCGGCTCCACCAAAGGCTGCCTGCTGGAAGCAGGGAATCTAGTTCCCCTAGCTAGCTGTGCCTTGGATCCCACTGCCCTGGTGTGCGCGGCTACAATAGCCCCCATCCCATCGGGGGTCAGCACCCGTATTGCCATAGTGGAGGCAATAGCACCGCTGACTTCGGCTGACCGTGACCGGGCTCCCAATAGTGTCGGCATGCCTCCAACCACTCCATGACCTACCCCGACATGGCTACCGTCCAGCCGGCCGTACCGCTGACCGCGATCGGCCGCCACAAGACGACGCATCGAATGACAGCCGTGCTGAGAAGTGACCGTTGCTGGGGCCTGCTATGTGACCCCCGCCAGCTCTCGACACGACCTCCGAGCCGGCGGGCCCTAGCAATGACGAGATCCTACAACCGGGGGCCCCACGGCCGGCCATAGAGGCTGCCAGGTGGGGCCCCCTCATGGCTTCCCACTCATATTCTAATCCGGGGGGCCGGCCTATAAAAACCCCGGAGCCCCCCATCCAAAGGGAAAGCAAGAAAGCAGAAAGATAAGAACCCACATTCTCACCACATAGCCAAGCAAGGGGAGCCGGTTGTTCCCTCTTCCACCTCTAGACAGCAGCTCCAGGAGCAACCTTGTAACCCTTCCTCATCGATCAACTAGATCAGGCAGGACTTGTTGGAAAAATGCCCTAGAGGCAATAAATAAAGTGTTTATTATTATACTTCATTTTTCATGATAATTGTTTATTATCCATGCTATAAGTGTATTGATTGGAAACACATTGCATGTGTGGGTAAGTTGACAACACTGTGTCCCTAGTATGCCTCTAATGAACTAGCTCATTAATCAAAGATGGTCAAGGTTTCCTAGCCATTGACATGTGATGTCATTTTATAACGGGATCGCATCATTAGGAGAATGATGTGATGGACAAGACCCAAACTACAAACATAGCATATGATCGTGTCAGTTTATTGCTACTGTTTTCTCCATCTCAAGTATATGTTCCTATGACCATGGGAACATGCAACTCATGGATATCGGAGGATTGCCTTGTGTGTATCAAACGTCGCAACATAACTAGGTGACTATAAAGGTGCTATATAGGTATCTCCGATGGTTTGTGTTGAGTTGGCATGGATCGAGACTAGGATTTGTTACTCCGTGTGACGGAGAGGTATCTCGGGACCCACTCGGTAATAAAACATCACAATGAGCCTTGCAAGCAATGTGCCTAATTGTTAGTTGCGGGATCTTGTATTACGGAACGAGTAAATAGACTTGCCGGTAACGAGGTTGAAATATGTATGGAGATACCGACGATCGAATCTCGGGCAAGTAACATACCGAAGAACAAAGGGAACATTATACGGGATTAACTGAATCCTTGACATAGAGGTTCGACCGATAAAGAACTTCGTAGAATATGTAGGAACCAATGTGGACATCCAGGTCCCTCCATTGGTTATTGACCGTAGAGGTATCTCGGTCATGTCTACATAGTTCTCGAACCCGCAGGGTCTGCACACTTAAGGTTTGGTGACGTTTCGGTAGTATAGAGTTGTGTATGGTGGTGACCGAAGTTTGTTAGGAGTCCCAGATGAGATCCTGGACGTCACGAGGATCTCCGGAGTGGTCGGGAGGTAATGATGCATATATAGGAAGTCCTGTTTTGGTCGCCGGAAAAGTTCTGGGCTTATCGGTAGTGTACCGGTAGTGCCGATAGTGTACCGGGAGACCTCCGGGAGGGGTATTTCGACCCAAGAGGCTTCATGGGTTGTGAGAGAGTGAATATCAGCCCTTAGTGGGCTAGTGGAAACTCCCACACAAGGCCCATGTGGATGGAGAATAAAACCCAAAAGGAAAAGGTGGAAAAAGGCAAAAAGGAAAAAAAAAGGATGAATCCTAATCGTACTAGGAGTGGAGGAGCTGGACTCCTCCTCTCCTAGTTCGGCCGGAGCCTACAAGGCTTGGAGGCCAAGATGCCTCCTCTCCTCCTCTCCTCCTATATATACAAGTGGATTTCTAGGGTTTTGCACTTGATTTTCAGCCACGTGCAAACCCTAATCTCTAGTGCATAGTTTCTCCTCTAGATTGGATTTCTGCAGTGCTTAGGCGAAGCCCTGCCGGAATTGCTCCACCACCATTGCCGGAGCGCCGTCATGCTGCCGGCGAACTCTTCTACCTCTCCGCTCTCCCTTGCTGGATCAAGACGGCGGAGATCGTCATCAAGCTATACGTTTGCAGAACGCGGAGGTGCCATCCGTTCGGCGCTAGATCGAAAGGATCGAGATCAGGTTCGTGGGACGGATCGTGATCAAGTTCGCGGGACAGTTCGTTATTAGATCACAGGACAGATCGTGATTGGATCGCGGGACGCATGGCAATTTGGATCGCGAAGACGTTCGACTACACCAACCGCGTTACTTAACGCTTCCCGCTTAGCGATCTACAAGGGTACATAGATCCACTCTCCCTCTCGTAGATGTTCATCACCATGGATAGATCTACGTGTGCGTAGGAAATTTTTTGTTTCCCATGCAACGTTCCCCAACAGTGGTATCAAATCTAGGTCTATGTGTAGATGAGATCTCGAGTAGAACATAAAAGGTTTGTGGGCGTTGATGCTTAGAGTGCTTCCTCCCTTCGTCGGATTTTGATTTACCGGTATTCTGAGATGAAGCGGCCTGGACCAACATTACTCGTACGCTTACGAGAGACCGGTTCCCTCAACTGCAACTTGTTGCATAGATGGCTTGCGCGTGACAGTTTCTCTCACTTTAGTTGGATAGGATCAGACAAAGGCAGTCCTTGAGAAGGTTGAAATCAACTACTGTATCACCATTGCGGTTTTTGCGTAGATGAGAATTGTTCTTGTTAGATACCCATAGCAGCCACGTAAAACATGCAACAACAATTAGAGGACGTCTAACTTGTTTTTGCAGGGTATGTCGTGATATGATATGGGCAATTACATGATGTGATATATGTGATGTATGAGATGATCATGTGATGTATAGATTATCACGACTTGCATGTCGATGAGTACGGCAACTGGCAGGAGCTATAGGGTTGTCTTTAATTATTGTATGACGTGCATGTAAATCTTTAAGCGCTATGTAATGCTTTGCTTTATCTCTATGGTAGCAATAGTAGTAGAAGCACGTTGGGCGCGACAACCCTGATGGCAACACGTTTATGGAGATCATGGTATCATGCCGGTGACGATGAAGATCATGCCGGTGCTTTCATGATGGAGATCAAAAGCACAAAATCATGGCCATATCATGTCACTTATGATTTGCATGTGATGTTAATCTTTTTATGCACCTTGTTTTGCTTAGAACGACAGTAGCATTATAAGGTGAGCCGTCACATAATTTGAAGATAAATTGTGTTCTCCCCTAGTGTGCACCGTTGCGAAAGTTCGTCGTGTCGAGACACCATGTGATGATCGGGTGTGATAGACTCTACGTTCACATACAACGGGTGCAAGCCAATTTTGCACGTGCAGAACACTCGAGTTAAACTTGACGAGCCTAGCATGTACGGACATGGCCTCGGAACACAAGAGACCGAAAGGTCGACTATGAGTCATATAGTAGATATGATCAACATAATCATGTTCACCATCGAAGCCACCTTAACTCACGTGATGATCGGACATGAGTTGGTGAATTTGGATCATGTGACACTCAGATGACCTGAGGGATGTCAATTTGAGTGGGAGCTTTAGTAATTTTATTAACTAAACTCATTATCTTGAACAATAGTCCAAGTAACCTTTGCATATTTATGTTGTAGCTCAATGGCTCGTGTAGTAGCACCCCTGAATTTTAATGCGTTCCTAGAGAAAGCTAAGTTGAAAGATGATGCAAGTAACTTTGTTGATTGGGCCCGTAATCTGAGGATTATCCTCACGGCTTCCCAGAAACAATATGTCCTTGATGCACCGCTTGGTGACCAACTAGAAGACATGACCTCCGAAGACGTTAAGAACGTTTGTGAGGCTCGTGCTGGAGACTACTCGGTAGTTTAGTGTGCAATATTGTATGGCTTAGAACCGGGACTTCAAAGATGTTTTGAACGTCATGGAGCATATGAGATGTTCTAGGCGTTGAAGTTTATCTTTCAGAAGAATGCCCGGATCGAGAGGTATGAGACCTCCGATAAATTCTATGCTTGCAAGATGGAGGAGAACGGGTCTATCAGTGAGCACATACTCAGAATGTCTGGGTATTCAAATCGTCTAGCGGAGTTGGGAATTACCCTTCCACCAGAGGCAATCACTGACAGAGTTCTTCAATCACTGTCAACTATAACATGCACGGGATGAACAAGTCAGTCATCGAGCTGTTTGCGATGCTGAAAGTCGCTGAGTCTGAATTCCAAAAAGAACATCAAGTGTTGATGGTCAATAAAACCACTAGTTTCAAGAAAAATGGCAAGGGCAAAGGCAAGAAGGGTAAAACCAAGAAGGATGGCAAAGCAGTTGCTACTCCTACAAAGATGCCTAAGCATGGAGCTAAGCCAGAAACTGAGTGGTTTCATTGCAAAGGAACTGGTCACTGGAAGCGGAACTGCCCCAAGTACCTGGCTGACAAGAAGGCGGCCAACGACAAAGAAGGTACATATGATATACATGTTATTGATGTGTACCTTACTAGCTCTCGTAGTATCGCCTAGGTATTTGATACCGGTTCGGTTGCTCACATTTGCAACTCAAAGCAGGAACTACGGAATAAACGAAGGCTGGCGAAGGACAAATTGATGATGCGCGTGGGAAATGGTTCCAAGGTTGATGTGATCACCGTCGGCACGCTCTCTCTTTGATTACCATCAGGATTAGTGATGAACCTGAATAATTGTTATTTAGTGCCTGCGTTAAGCATGAACATTATATCTGGATCTTGTTTATTGCAAGATGGTTACTCATTTAAATCAGAGAATAAAGGTTGTTCTATTTATATGAGTAATATCTTTTATGGTCATGCACCCAATGTTAGGTGTTTATTCATATTGAATCTTGATAGTGATGACAAACATGTTCATAACATTGATGCCAAAATATGTAGAGTTCATAATGATAGTACCACTTTCTTGTGGCACTACCGTTTAGGTCATATTGGTGTAAAACGCATGAGGAAGCTCCATGCTGATGGAATTTTGGAGTCACTTGATTTTGAATCACTTGACACATGTGAACCATGCCTCATGGGCAAGATGACCAAATTGCCATTCTCTGGAACAATGGAACGGGCAAGTGACTTATTGGAAATCATAAATATTGATGTGTGTGGTCCAATGAATGTTGTAGCACACGGTGGATATCGTTATTTTCTCACCTTCACTGATGACTTAACTAGATATGGGTATATTTAATTAATGAAACACAAGTCTGAAACGTTTGAAAAGTTCAAGCAATTTCAGGGTGAAGTTGATAATCATCGTAACAAGAAGATTAAGTTCCTACGATCTGATTGAGGAGGTGAATATTTGAGTTATGAGTTTGGCAGTCACTTAAGACAATGTGGAATTGTTTCACAGTTGACACCGCCCGGAACACCACAGCGTAATGGTATGTCCGAACGTTGTAATTGAACCTTATTTGATATGGTGCATTCAATGATGTCTCTTAGTGATTTGCCACTATCATTTTGGGGTTATGCATTAGAGACAGCTGCATTCATTTTAAATAGGGCACCATCGAAATCCATTGAGATGATGCCATACGAACTGTCGTTTGGCAAAAGGCCAAAGCGGAGAAATGCGTCTTCATGGGATACCCGAAAGAGATAGTTGGGTATACCTTCTATCGCAAATCCGAAGGGAAAGTGTTTGTCGCTAAAAATGGAACATTTCTTGAGAAAGAGTTTCTCTCGAAAAATTGAGTGGGAGGAAAATAGAGCTTGATGAGGTTATTGAACCTTTACTTCAACCATAAAGTAGCACAGCGCAGAAAGATGTGTCTATGGAACCTACGAGGATAGAAGAAGAAGTTAATGATGATGATCATGAAGCTTCGTATCAAGCTACTATTGAACCTCGTAGGTCGACAAGGGCGCGTACTACTCCTGAGTGGTACGGCAACCCTGTCTTGGAGGTCATGTTGTTAGACAACAATGAACCTACGAGCAGTGATGGGCTCGAATTCTGAGAAATGGTTAGAGGCCATGAAATCCAAGATGGGATCCATTTATGAAAACAAAGTATGGACTTTGGAAGTATTACCTGAAGGGCAAAAGGCCAATCGGAACAAATGGATCTTTAAGAAGAAGATGGACGCAGATGGTAATGTCACCGTCTATAAAGCTCGACTTGTGGCTAAGGGTTTTTCACAAGTTCAAGGAGTTGACTACGATGAGACTTTCTCACCCATAGCGATGCTTAAGTTTGTTAGAATCATGTTGGCAATAGCTGCTTGTTTCGACTATGAAATTTGGCAGATCGATGTCAAAACGGCGTTCCTCAACGGTTTCCTTGAGGAAGAGTTGTATATGATGCAACCCGAAGGTTTTGTCGATCCAGAGAATACTGACAAAGTTTGCAAACTCCAGCGATCCATTTATGGACTGGTGCAAGCATCTCGGTGTTGGAATAAGCGCTTTATGAGGTGATCAAAGCGTTTGAGTTTATACAAGTTTATGGAGAAGCTTGTATTTACAAGAAAGTGAGTGGGAGCTCTATAGCGTTTCTAGTATTATATGTGGATGACATCTTGCTGATTGGAAACAATATAGAAACGCTGGAAAGTTTGAAGGAATATTTGAAGAAGAGTTTTTCAAAGAAAGACCTAGGAGAAGCTGCTTTCATATTAGGCATTAAGATCTATAGAGATAGATCGAGACACTTAATAGCACTTTCACAGATCACATACCTTGATAAAGTTTTGAAGAAGTTCAAAATGGATCAGTCCAAGAAGGGGTTCTTGCCTGTGTTACAAGGTGTGAAGTTGAGTAAGACTCAATGCCCAGTGACTACAGAAGATATAGAAAAGATGAGCATCATCCCCTATGCTTCGGCCATAGGCTCTATCATGTATGCAATGCTGTGCACCAGACCCGATGTCAGCCTTGCCATAAGTATGGCCGGAAGGTTTGAAAGTGAACCTGGAATGGAGCACTGGCAAGCGGTCAAGAATATCCTTAAGTACATAAAAAGGACTAAGGAAATGTTTCTCGTTTATGGAGGTGATGAAGACCTCGTCGTAAAGGGTTACGTCGATGCAAGCCTGGACACTGATCCGGATGACTCTAAGTCGCAAATCGGATACGTATTTATTCTTGACGGGGGAGCGGTAAGCTGGTGCAGTTCCAAGCAAAGCATGGTAGCTGATTCTACGTGCGAAGCGGAGTACATCGCAGCCTCGGAGGCGGCGAAGGAAGGTGTCTGCATGAAGCAGTTCATGACAAATCTTGGAGTAATGCCTAGTGCACTGTATCCAATGAATCTGTTATGTGACAACACTGGTGCCATTGCTCTAGCCAAGGAACCAAGGTTTCACAAGAGGACCAGACACATAATCCGCCGCTTTGACTCCATCCGGTAATACATCGAGGAGAAGGACATAAATATTTGCAAAGTGCAGACAGATCTGAATGTTGCAGACCCGTTGACTAAACCTCTTCCATAGATGTCAATAAACCTCTTCGGAGGTGGATCTTGATTAACTCGACCAAGAGAATGAAGGAAGAGCCTTATGACATCCAGTATGACACTAGTAGAATGTCGATCTGTAGTCCCGGTCCGGATGGGCCTTTAGTACCGGTTCCCCAACCGATACTAAAGGGTCGGGACTAATGTTCCAGACCTTTAGTACCGGTTGGACCACGGATCGGTACTAAAGTCCCACCACGTGGCTGCCTGCGTGGGCTGGTGGTGGAGGACCTTTAGTACCGGTTGGTGATACCAGCCGGTACTAAGTGTTCTGTTTTTTTTGTTTTCGCTTTTAATTAGGTTTTAGTTTTCCTCTCTATTTATTATGTTTTACATTCGTTTCGAATTTATTTTATGGTGCTACATACTGTAATCATTAATTACGCAAGTTGAGGGATATATATATATATGTGTGTGTGTGTGTGTACGTAATATAATATACAATATCTCATACATAGTATATATAAAAATGGAATTACGCATCCATATATCTTCTGGACTTATAACTTAAGGCCGAAAACCCGGCATTATTGTGGCGGCGGTAAGTAATAGTGCTCTCTGTTTACATCAATGACATGTTGAAGAAGAAATGCCGCAAATTCCTCTTGAAGTGCTACGAAGCATTTCTCGGTTGAGAGCTTCAAAAACATCTGCAAAAGCTGGAGTTGTCTTTCACGTGCTCCTCTGCGACGTATACGACCTTCAGTCTAGATGCGAATGTTCTGGCAGAGGAAGTATCCACATAAATTTGTCCCCTATGGCTGCTTCGCACACTTTGCAAAAGAATAGAATTCAATAAGATAATTAATAATCAAGCATGATAATGGTATTGAAAATAGAATTAAAGAGATGCGCGGACCTAGTAGTACTACTTAATTACCTTAATCCTTTTCCATTTCAGCTTCGGTTTCCATTGACGACCGTGATGGTTTTTTGCTATCATCTTCTTCCAAACACTACGCGGCAAAGGAAAAGAACGAAAGAGTTATTATAATTACTTTTGATATCAGGAAATAATGAAAGAAAGCGAGGTCGATAAAGATTGAAATTACCGTTCTATCATAAAAAATAAGTCCACATATGATTGTTCTGGTGTATCTAGAGAGGCGTAAACTTGAGCAAGTCCATCCGCGAGGATAATATATAGGAGGATATAGTGGTCTTTGCATAGAAGTTTATATAATTAAGAAGGCATGCATATAACTCATCAACTACATTTGACAGCGAGCTAGTAAGCAAAAATAGAATTTATAGAATAGAAGAGAGTAAACACTCACCCCATGTTGTAAGGAAATATTATTGTACATTTCGTATTCATTAGTGCCTCTAGAAAATTTTCCAAGAGATCTTGTGTGTCCTTGGCATAATGTTTTACCACATGACCATTCCCGGTACTTAGGTCGATGAACCCAATGTCATCCATTCCCTCTTGTTTCAATTCCCACATCTTCAATCTGCATAATAGCGTAGAAAAGAACATATATAGTGAGGATAAGCCAATGAATGATATATTAGCTAGAGACTTACATTATTAAAGATATAAATCACGTACAGACAATAGCAACTGATGAGAGTTTTGTCGATAGAGTCCATGCGGTATAACTGGAAAAGTTCTGAGAATTCAAGACATATGTCACATGCATTGACGTAATGCTCTTTTCTTACTTTAACCATGACCGCCGTCTCCCCTTGCTTTGCTTCACGCATGTACCAGTCATGCAACCGTCGCATCGCAGTTGGTAGTTCCTTGTACTCCTCGGGTGTGACAAGTGGTTTTCCGACGGCATATTGCATTGCGTACTTAGTTGCACCATACCCGCCGATTTCCTCGGTGCCAAGGATTTGGTCGAGAGTGAGACCTGCAACCTTTAGTACTTCGAGGTCGATTGGGTTGCCTTGCACGTCGACTGGTTGGATCGATTGCTTGCTTGGATTGGTACTCACCTTGAGCAGAGAGATCAATTGCTTGGATTGCTCTCCGAGCTAGGGATCTGTTTTCCCGCTAGTTGATGTCGTACTTCCCGACTTCTTCCTTGGGCTGGGCCGACTTCTCTGCTCACTTGCCTTCTGAATCTATCGCTCATAGTCTGTCGGCATACGCTCGACATACGTCGGGGGTCGATCAATAAAGTGTTCCATAAAGTGCTCTTGGACTTCCTTGGGTTTTACCTCCTTTGGCGGCACGGTCTTCTTCGCAAAATAGGCTTTCACTTGGAGATCGCATTCAATTTTGTTTTCCTCTGGTGTCATGTCATAAGGAAGCTTCCTTTTGGCCGGAGGCTCTGGTTTCTTCTTTGTCTTCTTCCGAAGAGGACTGCTGGTGGCCTTCCTCTTTCGGGAGCCCTGCTGGCGGGACCGCTGCTGGGGTGGAGTCGGCTCACGCGGCGGAGATCGATATCGATGATATGGACTCGTGTCGTGCTCCGTCCCGAGGTTGGGAGGACTACTCATGGCAAGGTGGGGAGGGCTGCTGGCGAGGTGGGACGCCTCTCGAGGTGGGGACGACTATGGGGGAGCTCGAGGTGGGGAGGACTGCTCGAGAGGTGACTGCTGGCAAGGTGGGGAGGACTGCTGGCGCTGTGATGCCTCTGGCTGGGATCCCTCGCGCTGCACATTGATACTCGGAGGAGCCGGTGGCCTTAGCGCCGAGTGTGGAAAGACGATGCAGTCCTTACTCCATAGAATGAGACCATGGCCGGCTTCTGCAACTGTGGACTCCCCCTCACCTCTAGGGATGTCAAGCAATAGTTCATCATATCCTGGCTCTATTGCATCCACCGCGACACAAGCGTACCTAGCTGGAACCGGATTGCAATGCCAAAGAACATCAGGTGTATTTGGTAAAGCATAGGCCGTCGCGACCCGCACGCGTATGTTCTTTATTTTCTGGATTATCTCAAAAGATGTCTTCTCGCTGATATCATCCACGGGGGTGTGACCAAGTGGTGCCCCAGTGGAACCCACGCTGCTTTTCAGCAGTGTAGATGGGATGGGTTCCCCTGCCTCCTGCTACGGAGTTTCCCTTTGCTGGGTCAGCACCTGTATCTGCAGCTGCTACTACTCGTACTTATGTTCCAACTTTGAAAGCCAGTCTGCTTCCACCTTCTTTTTTCTCGAACGGCTATTATAATAGTCTTGCCATCCTGCAAACCCCTCGTACCATGGAACAACGCCCACGCCTCGTGTTCGTCCTTCATGTTCGGAATTCCCGAGGGCGCGTGTAAGCTCGTCGTTCTTTCTATCGGGGTGAAACCGTCCTTCTTGGGAATCTTTTATTGCTTGAATCAACTCATCTGATGCATGCTTCAAACTGGCCAGTGCAATAATCTTCCCTGTTGCTGGGTCCAACTTTCCCCCATGCGCAAAAAACCAATTCCTGCACCTCTTGGGCCAGTTGAAGGTTACTGGAGTGATCCCTTCAGCAGGAATCATATTCTCTAATGCATCCCACTTAGGAATGGCTGACTTGTATCCACCTGTCCCTAGTTTATGGTGATACTTTTTCCTCATCATTTATCTTATTCTTTGCTGACTTCTCTATAGCATCTATCGAGGTCTTGTACTCGATAAATGCGTCCCAGTGATTTCTTACCTTCTCGTATATTCCTTTGAATTCGGGCGCGTTCTTGCCTTTAGCGTTGTACTCCGTCCATAATCTTTTCTTCAAAGTCTGGAATGCGCCGGCCATCTTATGGAGAGCAAACTCCTTGACTTTGTTCCTTTGACGCTCCGAGAGAGAATCAGGTAGGGTGAAATGCTCCATGAGCTCTTGCCAAAGGGCATCTTTAATTCTTGTATCGACATAATTCACTCCTGGTTTTGGTTCGTTTGGCTGAATCCATTCATGCATTGTGATTGGGACTCCGTCCCTAACAACCACTCCGCATTGACCCACAAATGTCTTGGCATTGGCTTCAGGGTGAGTCGGTTCGCCATTATGTTTGAAAGCATCAAGATTGAGCTTTACGTTGCCGTCCAATATTTTGGCACCGCCTTGTACATTTCTACTAGATTGACTCGATCCGGAGGGCTGATAATTAAAATAAGAAAGATTTTTTAATATATATATACAAATCAATTAATACACATGTAATGATCACCAGAGGCTAATATGTGTATATACCTCGCCGAACATTGTTGGTTTTTCCGGATTTTGGAACATAAGTTGTTCTCCCCGGACTCACTTCCATCACCGTAATCGTTCAGATATTGTGAGCCATCATCATCATGTGATTCACCTCGATGTTCCGCTGGGTTTTCGGAGGAGTGTATCATGTCGAAGATGTCCTCTTCATGAGCTCTACCGGTATTGTCCATAGCTTAATAACTAATCCATAATAATATTGATAAAACAAATTAGTATTCAAATTAGCATGCATTCAAGAAGCAAAATAACTGATAGTTAATTAATAATGCATCGTCGAATACTTATATAGTAGTTCTTAGAAAAGATCTCATCTCATAATCTTGGATAATTTTTAATACATCGGCTAATCCATCGATCTAGCTAATACATCATAATAATACATATATAGTAGCTAATATATCGATCTAGCTAGAACCCTAGCGCCCGACGGATATCGGGGCAGGCGGTGGACAGACAAAGAGAAGGAACCATCATAGGAACATAGCTCTAGTGAGATCACTGAAGAATCTGCCAGGTATTGTCGGACCTGGCCTCCAAAGCTGCCATGTAGCGACTGACGTGCTCGTTCTCCTTGCTGACATGGTACTGTACCACCTCCGCAGGGGACTCAAGCCTCTGAATCGTCCGTGGCCCATGCGGCCGCCACCACAGAACCTCCGGGTCGACGACGGGCTGGCTCCTCACCAAGCTGCGCCGCCCGGAAGGCAGCACCTCCCAGTACCAGCCCAGTGGAGCCCAGTCCCTAACAGCGCCCCTCGGCTCAAGCAAGTGACCTCCTTCGGCGACTCGACGACGAGGATGCGGGATCGGCATCGTCGACGTCGAGAAGAAACACTTAATTGTGAAAACAAATTAAATAAAACTTAGCAAAATTAACACTTAGCAAAATTAACACTTAGCATCTAGCAAAATCAAGAATTACGGCACGCTTTGGATCCTAATGCGTGTGTCACTATCGGTCTGTCGATGCTTTCCTTAAATAACTCTCATATCTCATGGTGTGTTGGTGCGCTCTCTCTCACACTGATATGGTGGTGTATATACGTTGGTGGACACTCTCTCACAGTAATAGTTCGACCGCCGGTGATAGACGCATCTCCTATCCTCTTCTCGCGCAATATATCGACGAGTATATCACAGAGAAGAGAAAAAACAAGAGGCGCCCCCCACAACAACAGTCGGGATTCTTCCATGAAGAACACACATGAAAGTCACACAAGGAGCAGCAACAGACCAAAAGTCACACACGCATTAGGATCCAAACTAAATTAAATTTAAAACTAAACTAAATTAAACCTAAACTAAACCTAAACTAAGACATACCCTAATAACCTAAGAACCTAATTAACTAACTAACTAAACTAACTCAACTAACGAGATAACCTAACTAACTAACAATGCTAACATCTATTCATCATCATCATCATACATCCATCCCTACACTTAGCAAAATTAGCGTCTACACTAGTCCGACGGTCATCGGGGGGCGATCGTCGTGTGCATGTACAGAGGGGAGAGGGCCGGGGAGATCTAACCTAGCCTCCTGACCCGGAGGTGGCGTTGACGACGGGCTCGGGGTGGCGGCGACGGGGTCGTGGAGTGAGCGGGCGGCGACGGGGGCGACGACGAGGGGCGACGTCAGGGGAGGCGAGGGGCGTGGGCGGCGGTGGGGCGACGGGGGCGAGGGGCATGGGCGGTGGCAGTGGTGCGATGGCGGCGAGGGCGACGACAAGGGCGCGGGGGCTAATTTCAGCAACCTCGCGGCGCAAATTTGAGCTCTCCTGATGCGTGGCTCGGCTCGAACAAGGAAGTTCCTATTTATACCATGAACCCCTTTAGTACCGGTGCTTGGCTCGCACCGGTACTAATGACCCTTTAGTACTGGTGCCAGCCACGCACCGGTACTAAAGGTCCTCCCCAAAAACGCGCGGGGCGGTGAACCTTTAGTACCGGTGCATGGCTCACACCGGTACTAAAGGGTTTATTAATTCATTATTAGTTATTATTTTCATAAAACCCCCTAAACTTTAAAAAATCATAGAGAAAAATATGAGTCCAATGGAAATAAATAATATATGAAGAAATATCACAAAAATATAAAGAATCTGTTTATGGCGTTTCCATGCATGTCTGAACAACTTAAAATGCTATATAAGACAATTTGATTAAGTGGCATTTGAAATGTCATATCTCGAGTTTAAAAAGCAGTACAAATGAACTCTGAAAAGGTTGTAACTTGGCATGACATCATAATTTCACCAACATAGCAACTTCTAAAGAGTTGAGAGGGTTACGGTAAACACTGCATGCACTTCGTGTACAAATTGGACAATCTCTTTCGAAGCATGTGGGTTTCAGACGAAAACTCATCTATTACAAAGGGATTTCATTTTTAATATCTTATTTTAACTCCATACTTTTTGTGTGTTCAATATGCACCATTCAAAGGTACATCATCAATTTTCAACCCTTTGTTACTTCATTTGATATTTCTCATGCATTTAAGGATTTATTTTGAGCTAAATGACCCTGAATTTAAATAGCAGCACAAATGAACTCTTAAAAGGTTGTAACTTGGCATGACATCATAATTTCACCCACATAGCAACTTCTAAAGAGTTGAGAGGGTTACGGCAAAAACTGGATGCACTTCGTGTACAAATTGGACAATCTCTTTCGAAGCATGTGGGTTTCGGACGAAAACTCATACATTAGACAGGGATTTCATTTTTAAGAACTTATTTTAACTCCATAATTTTTCTATGTTCAATATGCACCATTCAAAGTCACATCAGTAATTTTCAACCTTTTCGGACTTCATTTGATATTTCTCATGCATTTAATGATTTATTTTGAGCTAAATGACCCTGAACTTGAAAAGCAGTACAAATGAACCCTTAAACAATTGTAACTTGGCATGACATCATAATTTCACTCACATAGCAACTTCTAAAGAGTTGAGAGGGTTAAGGCAAATCTGGATGCACTTCGTGTACAGATTGGACAATCTATTTCGAAGCATGTGGGTTTCGGATGAAAACTCATCTATTACAAAGGGATTTCATTTTTAATAACTTATTTTAATTCCAGACTTCATGTGTGTTCAATACGCACCATTCAAAGGCACATCATCAATTTTCAACCCTTTCTGACTTCATTTGATATTTCTCATGCATTTAATGATTTATTTTGAGCTAAATGACCCTGAATTTGAAAAGCAGTACAAATGAACTCTTAAAAGGTTGTAACTTGGCATGACATCACAAATTCACCCACATAGCAACTTCTATAGAGTTGAGAGGGTTACGGCAAAAACTAGATGCACTTCATGTACAAATTGGACAATCTCTTTCGAAGCATGTGGGTTTCGGATGAAAACTCATCTATTACAAAGGGATTTCATTTTTAATAAGTAATTTTAACTCCATACGTTTTGTGTGTTCAATATGCACCATTCAAAGTCACATCATTAATTTTCAACCCTTTCTGACTTCATTTGATATTTCTCATGCATTTAATGATTTATTTTGAGCTAAATGACCCTGAATTTAAAAAGCAGTACAAATGAACTCTTAAAAGGTTGTAACTTGGCATGACATCATAATTTCACCCACATAGCAACTTCTAAAGAGTTGAGAGGGTTAAGGCAAAACTGGATGCACTTCGTGGACAGATTGGAAAATCTCTTTCGAAGCATGTGGGTTTCGGACGAAAACCCATCTAGCACAAAGGGATTTCATTTTTAATACCTTATTTTAACTCCAGACTTCTTGTGTGTTCAATATGCACCATTCACAGGCACATAATCAATTTTCAACCCGTTCTGACTTCATTTGATATTTCTCACGCATTTAATGATTTATTTTGAGCTAAATGACCCTGAATTCGAAAGGCAGTACAAATGAACTCTGAAAAGGTTGTAACTTGGCATGACATCATAATTGCACACACATAGCAACTTCAAAAGAGTTGAGAGGGTTACGGCAAAAACTGGATGCACTACGTTTAAAGATTGGACAATCTCTTTCGAAGCATGTGGGTTTCGGACGAAAACTCATCTATTACAAAGGGATTTCATTTTTAATAACTTATTTTAACTCCATACTTTTTGTGTGTTCAATATGCACCATTCAAAGGCACATCATCAACTTTCAACCCTTTCTGACTTCATTTGATATTTCTCATGCATTTAATGATTTTTTTTTAGCTAAACGACCCTGAATTTGAAAAGCGGTACAAATGAACTCTGAAAAGGTTGTAACTTGGCATGAAATCATAATTTCACCCACATAGCAACTTCTAAAGAGTTGAGAGGGTTACGGCAAAAACTGGATGCACTTCGTGTACAAATTGGACAATCTCTTTCGAAGCACGTGGGTTTCGATATAAAACTCATCTATTACAAAGGGATTTCATTTTTAATAACTTATTTTTATTCCATACTTTTTCTGTGTTCAATATGCACCATTCAAAGGAACATCATCAATTTTCAACCCTTTCTGACTTCATTTGATATTTCTCATGCATTTAATGATTTATTTTGAGATAAATCACCCTGAATTTGAAAAGCGGTACAAATGAACTCCGAAAAAGGTTGTAACGTGGCATGACATCATAATTTCACCCACATCGCAACTTCTAAAGAGTTGAGAGGGTTATGGCAAAAACTGGATGCACTTCGTGTACAAATTGGAAAATCTCTTTCGAAGCACGTGAGTTTCGAACGAAAACTCATCTTCTACATAGGGATTTCATTTTTAATAACTTATTTTAACTCCAACCTTTTTGTGTGTTCAATATGCACCATTCAAAGCCACATCATCAATTTTCAACCCTTTCTGACTTCATTTGATATTTCTCATGCATTTAATGATTTATTTTGAGCTAAATGACCCTGAATTTGAAAATAAGTACAATGAACTCTGAAAAGGTTTTAAATTTTCATGACATCAGAATTTCACCCACATAGCAACTTCTAAAGAGTTGAGAGGGTTACGGCAAAAACTAGATGCACTTCGTGTACAGATTGGACAATCTATTCCCAAGCATGTGGGTTCCGAACGAAAACTCATCTATTACAAAGGGATTTTCTTTTTAATAAATTATTTTAGCCCCATACTTTTTGTGTGTTCAATATACACCATTCAAAGGCACATCATCAATTTTCAACCCTTTCTGACTTCATTTGATATTTCGCATGCATTTAATGATTTATTTTGAGCTAAATGACTCTAAATATGAAAAGCATTACAAATGAACTCTGAAAAGGTTGTAACATGGCATGACATCATAATTTCACCCACATAGGAACTTCTAAAGAGTGTAGAGGGTTACGGCAAAAACTGGATGCACTTCGTGTACAGATTGGACAATCTCTTTCGAAGAATGTGGGTTTCGGACGAACACTCATCTATTACAAAGGGATTTCATTTTTAATAACTTATTTTAACTCCATACTTCTTGTGTGTTAAATATGCACCATTCAAAGGCACATCATTAATTTTCAACCCTTTCTAACTTCATTTGATATTTCTCATGCATTTAATGATTTATTTTGAGCTAAATGACCCTGAATTTGAAAAGTATTACAAATTAACTGTGAAAAGGTTGTAACTTGGCATGACATCATAATTTCACCCACATAGGAACTTCTAAAGAGTTTAGAGGGTTACGGCAAAAGCTGGATGCACTTCGTATACAGATTGGACAATCTCTTTCGAAGCATGTGGGTTTTGGACGAAACCTCATCTATTACAAAGGGATTTCATTTTAAATAACGTATTTTAACTCCATAATTTTTGTGTGTTCATTATTCACCATTCAAAGGCACATCATCAATTTTCAACCCTTTCTCACTTCATTTGATATTTCTCATGCATTTAATGATTTATTTTGAGCTAAATGACCCTGAATTTGAAAAGCTGTACAAATGAACTTTGAAAGGTTGTAAGTTGGCATGACAGCATAATTTCACACACATAGCAACTCTAAAGAGTTGAGAGGGTTATGTCAAAAACTGGATGCACTTTGTGTACAAATTGGACAATCTCTTTCGAAGCATGTGGGGTTCGGACGAAACCTCATCTATTACAAAGGGATTTCATATTTAATAACTTATTTTAACTCCATACTTTTTGTGTGTTCAATATGCACCATTCAAAGGCACATCATCAACTTTCAACCCTTTCTGACTTCATTTGATATTTCTCATGCATTTAATGATTTTTTTTTGAGCTAAACGACCCTGAATTTGAAAACCAGTACAAATGAACTCAGAAAAGGTTGTAACTTGGCATGACATCATAATTTCACCCACATAGCAACTTGAAAGAGTTGAGAGGGTTATGACAAAAACTGGATACACTTTGTGTACAAATTGGAAAATCTCTTTCGAAGCACGTGAGTTTCAAACGAAAACTCATCTATTACATAGGGATTTCATTTTATATAACTTATTTTAACTCCAACATTTTTGTGTGTTGAATATGCACCATTCAAAGCCACATCATCAATTTTCAACCCTTTCTGACTTCATTTGATATTTCTCATGCATTTAATGATTTATTTTGAGCTAAATGACCCTGAATTTGAAAAGCATTACAAATTAACTGTGAAAAGGTTGTAACTTGGCATGACATCATAATTTCACCCACATAGGAACTTCTAAAGAGTGTAGAGGGTTACGGCAAAAACTGGATGCACTTCGTGTACAGATTGGACAATCTCTTTCGAAGAATGTGGGTTTCGGACGAACACTCATCTATTACAAAGGGATTTCATTTTTAATAACTTATTTTAACTCCATACTTCTTGTGTGTTAAATATGCACCATTCAAAGGCACATCATTAATTTTCAACCCTTTCTAACTTCATTTGATATTTCTCATGCATTTAATGATTTATTTTGAGCTAAATGACCCTGAATTTGAAAAGTATTACAAATTAACTGTGAAAAGGTTGTAACTTGGCATGACATCATAATTTCACCCACATAGGAACTTCTAAAGAGTTTAGAGGGTTACGGCAAAAGCTGGATGCACTTCGTATACAGATTGGACAATCTCTTTCGAAGCATGTGGGTTTTGGACGAAAACTCATCTATTACAAAGGGATTTCATTTTAAATAACGTATTTTAACTCCATAATTTTTGTGTGTTCATTATTCACCATTCAAAGGCACATCATCAATTTTCAACCCTTTCTCACTTCATTTGATATTTCTCATGCATTTAATGATTTATTTTGAGCTAAATGACCCTGAATTTGAAAAGCTGTACAAATGAACTTTGAAAGGTTGTAACTTGGCATGACAGCATAATTTCACCCACATAGCAACTCTAAAGAGTTGAGAGGGTTATGACAAAAACTGGATGCACTTTGTGTACAAATTGGACAATCTCTTTCGAAGCATGTGGGTTTCGGACGAAACCTCATCTATTACAAAGGGATTTCATATTTAATAACTTATTTTAACTCCATACTTTTTGTGTGTTCAATATGCACCATTCAAAGGCACATCATCAACTTTCAACCCTTTCTGACTTCATTTGATATTTCTCATGCATTTAATGATTTTTTTTGAGCTAAACGACCCTGAATTTGAAAAGCAGTACAAATGAACTCAGAAAAGGTTGTAACTTGGCATGACATCATAATTTCACCCACATAGCAACTCTAAAGAGTTGAGAGGGTTATGACAAAAACTAGATACACTTTGTGTACAAATTGGAAAATCTCTTTCGAAGCACGTGAGTTTCAAACGAAAACTCATCTATTACATAGGGATTTCATTTTTAATAACTTATTTTAACTCCAACCTTTTTGTGTGTTGAATATGCACCATTCAAAGCCACATCATCAATTTTCAACCCTTTCTGACTTCATTTGATATTTCTCATGCATTTAATGATTTTTTTAGCTAAACGATCCTGAATTTGAAAAGCAGTACAAATGAACTCAGAAAAGGTTGTAACTTGGCATGACATCATAATTTCACCCACATAGCAGCTTCTAAAGAGTTGAGAGGGTTACGGCAAAAACTGGATGCACTTCGTGTACAAATTGGATAATCTCTTTCGAAGCACGTGGGTTTCAGACCAAAACTCATCTATTACAAAGGGATTTCATTTTTAATAACGTATTTTAACTCCATACTTTTTGTGTGTTCAATATGCACCATTCATAGGCACATCATCAATTTTCAACCCTTTCTGACTTCATTTGATATTTCTCATGCATTTAATGATTTATTTTGAGCTAAATGACCCTGAATTTGAAAATAAGTACAATGAACTCTGAAAAGGTTTTAAATTTTCGTGACATCAGAATTTCACCCACATAGCAACTTCTAAAGAGTTGAGAGGTTACGGCAAAAACTAGATGCACTTCGTGTACAGATTTGACAATCTATTCCGAAGCACGTGGGTTCCGAACGAAAACTCATCTATTACAAAGGGATTTTCTTTTTAAGAACTTATTTTAACTCCATACTTTTTGTGTGTTCAATATACACCATTCAAAGGCACATCATCAATTTTCAACCCTTTCTGACTTCATTTGATATTTCTCATGCATTTAATGATTTATTTTGAGCTAAATGACCCTGAATTTGAAAAGCATTACAAATGAACTCTAAAAAGGTTGTAACTTGGCATGACATCATAATTTCACCCACATAGGAACTTCTAAAGAGTTTAGAGGGTTAGAGCAAAAACTGGATGCACTTCGTGTACAGATTGGACAATCTCTTTCGAAGCATGTGGGTTTCGGACGAAAACTCATCTATTACAAAGGGATTTCATTTTTAATAACTTATTTTAACTCCATACTTTTTGTGTGTTAAATATGCACCATTCAAAGGCACATCATTAATTTTCAACCCTTTCTAACTTCATTTGATATTTCTCATGCATTGAATGATTTATTTTGAGCTAAATGACCCTGAATTTGAAAAGTATTACAAATTAACTCTGAAAAGGTTGTAACTTGGCATGACATCATAATTTCACCCACATAGGAACTTCTAAAGAGTTTAGAGGGTTACGGAAAAAGCTGGATGCACTTCGTATACAGATTGGACAATCTCTTTCGAAGCATGTGGGTTTCGGACGAAACCTCATCTATTACACAGGGATTTCATTTTTAATAACTTATTTTAACTCCATACTTTTTGTGTGTTCAATATGCACCATTCAAAGGAACATAATCAATTTTCAACCCTTTCTCAATTCATTTGATATTTCTCATGCATTTAATGATTTATCTTGGGCTAAATGACCCTGAATTTCAAAAGTAGTACAAATGAACTCTGAAAAGGTTGTAACTTGGCATGACATCATGATTTCACCCACATGGCAACTTCTAAAGAGTTGAGAGGGTTACGGCAAAAACTGGATGCACTTTGTGTACAGATTGGACAATCTCTTTTGAAGCATGTGGGTTTCGGCCGAAAACTCATCTATTATAAAGGGATTTCATTTTTAATAACTTATTTTAACTCCATAATTTTTCTGTGTTCAATACGCACCATTCAAAGTCACATCATTAATTTTCAACCCTTTCTGACTTCATTTGATATTTCTCATGCATTTAATGATTTATTTTGAGCTAAATGACCCTGAATTTGAAAAGCAGTACAAATGAACTCTTAAAAGCTTGTAACTTGGCATGACATCATAATTGCACCCACATAGCAACTTCTAAAGAGTTGAGAGGGTTAAGGCAAAACTGGATGCACTTCGTGTACAGATTCGACAATCTCTTTCGAAGCATGTGGGTTTCAAACGAAAACTCATCTATTACAAATTCATTTCATTTTTAATAACTTATTTTAACTCCAGACTTCTAGTGTATTCAATATGCACCATTCACAGGCACATCATTGATTGTCAACCCTTTCTGACTTCATTTGATATTTCTCACGCATTTAATGATTTATTTTGCGCTAAATGACCCTAAATTTGAAAAGCAGTACAAATGAACTCACAAAAGGTTGTAACTTGGCATGACATCACAAATTCACCCACATAGCAACTTCTATAGAGTTGAGAGGGTTACGGCAAAAATTGGATGCACTTCGTGTAGAAATTGGACAATCTCTTTCGAAGCATGTGAGTTTCGGACGAAAACTCATCTATTACAAAGGGATTTGATTTTTAATAACTTATTTTAACTCCATACTTTTTCTTTGTTAAATATGCACCATTCAAAGGCACATCATTAATTTTCAACCGTTTCTGACTTCATTTGATATTTCTCATGCATTTAATGATTTATTTTGAACTAAATGACCCTGAATTTGAAAAGCAGTACAAATGAACTCTGAAAAGGTTGTAACTTGGCATGACATCATAATTTCACCCACATAGAAACTTCTAAAGAGTTGAGAGGGTAACGGCAAAAACTGGATGCACTTCGTTTACAGATTGGACAATCTCTTTCGAAGCACGTGGGTTTCGGACGAAAACTCATCTATTACAAAGAGATTTCATTTTTAATAACTTATTTTAACTCCATAATTTTTCTGTGTTCAATATGCACCGTTCAAAGTCACATCATTAATTTTCAACCCTTTCTGACTTCATTTGATATTTCTCATGCATTTAATGATTTTTTTTGAGCTAAACGACCCAGAATTTGAAAAGCAATACAAATGAACTCAAAAAAGGTTGTAACTTGGCATGACATCATAATTTCACGCACATAGGAACTTCTAAAGAGTTGAGAGGGTTACGGCAAAAACTGGATGCACTTCGTGTACAAATTGGACAATCTCTTTCGAAGCACGTGGGTTTCGGACGAAAACTCATCTATTACAAAGGGATTTCATTTTTAATAACGTATTTTAACTCCATACTTTTTGTGTGTTCAATATGCACCATTCAAAGGCACATCATCAATTTTCAACCCTTTCTGACTTCATTTGATATTTCTCATGCATTTAATGATTTATTTTGAGCTGAATGACCCTGAATTTGAAAAGCAGTACAAATGAAATCGGAAAAGGTTGTAACTTGGCATGACTTCATAATTTCACCCACATAGCAACTTCTAAAGAGTTGAGAGGGTTACGGCAAAAACTGGATACACTTCGTGTACAAATTGACAATCTTTTTCGAAGCATGTGGGTTTCGGACGAATACTCATCTGTTACAAAGGGATTTCATTTTTAATAACTTATTTTAACTCCATACTTTTTGTGTGTTCAATATGCACCATTCAAAGGCACGTCATCAATTTTCAACCCTTTCTGACTTCATTTGATATTTCTCTTGCATTTAATGATTTTTTTTTAGCTAAACGACCCTGAATTTGAAAAGCAGTACAAATAAACTGAAAAAAGGTTGTAACTTGGCATGACATCATAATTTCACGCACATAGCAACTTCTAAAGAGTTGAGAGGGTTACGGCAGAAACTGGATGCACTTCGTGTACAAATTGGAGAATCTCTTTCGAAGCACGTGGGTTTCGGACGAAAACTCATCTATTACAAAGGGATTTCATTTTTAATAACGTATTTTAACTCCATACTTTTTGAGTGTTCAATATGCACCATTCAAAGGAACATCATCAATTTTCAACCCTTTCTAACTTCATTTGATATTTCTCACACATTTAATGATTTATTTTGAGCTAAATGACCCTGAATTTGAAAAGCAGTACAAATGAACTCTCAAAAGGTTGTAGCTTGGCATGACATCATAATTTCACCCACATAGCAACTTATAAAGAGTTGAGAGGGTTAAGGCAAAACAGGATGCACTTCGTGCACAAATTGGACAATCTTTTTCGAACCATGTGGGTTTCGGACGAACACTCATCTATTACAAAGGGATTTCATTTTTAATAATTTGTTTTAACTCCAGACTTCTTGTGTGTTCAATATGCACCATTCACAGGCACATCATTAATTTCCAACCCTTTCTGACTTCATTTGATATTTCTCACGCATTTAATGATTTATTTTGAGCTAAATGACCCTGAATTTGAAAAGTAGTACAAATGAACTCTGAAAAGGTTCTAACTTGGCATGACATCACAAATTCACCCACGTACCAACTTCTATAGAGTTGAGAGGGTTACGGCAAAAACTGGATGCACTTCGTGTACAAATTGGACAATCTCTTTCGAAGCATGTGGGTTTCAGACGAGAACTCATCTATTACAAAGGGATTTCATTTTTAATAACTTATTTTAGCTCCATACTTTTTGTGTGTAAAATATGCACCATTCAAAGGCACATCATTAATTTTCAACCCTTTCTGACATCATTTGATATTTCTCATGCATTTATTGATTTAATTTGAGCTAAATGACCCTGAATTTGAAAAGCAGTACAAATGAACTCTGAAAAGGTTGTAACTTGGCATGACATCATAATTTCACCCACATAGCAACTTCTAAAGAGTTGATAGGGTTATGGCAAAAACTGGATGCACTTCGTTTACAGATTGGACAATCTCTTTCGAAGCATGTGGGTTTCGGACGAAAACTCATCTATTACAAAGGGATTTCATTTTTAATAACTTATTTTAACTCCATAATTTTTGTGTGTTCAATATGAACCATTCAAAGGCACATCATCAATTCAACCCATTCTGATTTCGTTTGATATTTCTCATGCATTTAATTTTTTTTTGAGCTAAACGACCCTGAATTTGAAAGGCAGTACAAATGAACTCAAAAAAGGTTGTAACTTGGCATGACATCATAATTTCACCCAAATAGGAACTTCTAAAGAGTTGAGAGGGTTACGGCAAAAACTGGATGCACTTCATGTACAAATTGGACAATCTCTTTCGAAGCACGTAGGTTTCGGACGAAAACTCATCTATTACAAAGGAATTTCATTTTTAATAACGTATTTTAACTCCATACTTTTTTTGTGTTCAATATGCACCATTCACAGGCACATCATCAATTTTCAACCCTTTCTGACTTCATTTGATATTTCTCATGCATTTAATGATTTATTTTGAGCTAAATGACCCTGAATTTGAAAAGCAGTACAAATGAACTTAGAAAAGGTTGTAACTTGGCATGACTTCATAATTTCACCCACATAGCAACTTCTAAAGAGTTGAGAGGGTTACGGCAAAAACTGGATACACTTCGTATACAAATTGGACAATCTTTTTTGAAGCATGTGGGTTTCGGACGAAAACTCATCTATTACATAGGGATTTGATTTTTAATAACTTATTTTAACTCCATACTTTTTGTGTGTTCAATATGCACCATTCAAAGGCACATCATCAATTTTCAACCCTTTCTGACTTCATTTGATATTTCTCATGCATTTAATGATTTTTTTTAGCTAAATGACCCTGAATTTGAAAAGTAGTACAAATGAACTCTTAAAAGGTTGTAACTTGGCATGACATCACAAATTCACCCACGTAGCAGCTTCTAAAGAGTTGAGAGGGTTACGGCAAAAACTGGATGCACTTCGTGTACAAATTGGACAATCTCTTTCGAAGCACGTGGGTTTCGGACGAAAACTCATCTATTACAAAGGGATTTCATTTTTAATAACGTATTTTAACTCCATACTTTTTGTGTGTTCAATATGCACCATTCAAAGGCACATCATCAATTTTCAACCCTTTCTGACTTCATTTGATATTTCTCATGCATTTAATGATTTATTTTGAGCTAGATGACTCTGAATTTGAAAAGCAGTACAAATGAACTCGGAAAAGGTTGTAACTTGGCATGACTTCATAATTTCACCCACATAGCAACTTCTAAAGAGTTGAGAGGGTTATGGCAAAAACTGGATACACTTCGTGTACAAATTGGACAATCTTTTTCCAAGCATGTGGGTTTCGGACAAAAACTCATCTATTACATAGGGATTTCATTTTTAATAACTTATTTTAACTCCATACTTTTTGTGTGTTCATTATGCACCATTCAAAGGCACATCATCAATTTTCAACCCTTTGTGACTTCTTTTGATATTTCTCATGCATTTAATGATTTTTTTTAGCTAAACGATCCTGAATTTGAAAAGCAGTACAAATGAACTCTGAAAAGGTTGTAACTTGGCATGACATCATAATTTCACCCACATAGCAGCTTCTAAAGAGTTGAGAGGGTTACGGCAAAAACTGGATGCACTTCGTGTACAAATTGGACAATCTCTTTCGAAGCACGTGGGTTTCGGACGAAAACTCATCTATTACAAAGGGATTTCATTTTTAATAACGTATTTTAACTCCATACTTTTTGTGTGTTCAATATGCACCATTCAAAGGCACATCATCAATTTTCAACCCTTTCTGACTTCATTTGATATTTCTCATGCATTTAATGATTTATTTTGAGCTAGATGACTCTGAATTTGAAAAGCACTACAAATGAACTCGGAAAAGGTTGTAACTTGGCATGACTTCATAATTTCACCCACATAGCAACTTCTAAAGAGTTGAGAGGGTTATGGCAAAAACTGGATGCACTTCGTGTACAAATTGGACAATCTCTTTCGAAGCATATGGGTTTCGGACAAAAACTCATCTATTACAAAGGGATTTCATTTTTAATAACTTATTTTAACTCCATACTTTTTGTGTGTTCAATATGCACCATTCAAAGGCACATGATTAATTTTCAACCCTTGCTGACTTCATTTGATATTTCCCATGCATTTAATGATTTATTTTGAACTAAATGACCCTGAATTTGAAAAGCAGTACAAATGAACTCTGAAAAGGTTGTAACTTGGCATGACATTATAATTTCACCCACATAGCAACTTCTAAAGAGTTGAGAGGGTTATGGCAAAAACTGGATGCACTTCGTGTACAAATTGGACAATCTCTTTCGAAGCATGTGGGTTTCGAACGAAAACTCATCTATTACAAAGGAATTTCATTTTTAATAACTTATTCTAACTCCATACTTTTTGTGTGTTCAATATGCACCATTCAAAGGCACATCATCAATTTTTAACCCTTTCTGATTTCATTTGATATTTCTCATGCATTTAATGTTTTTTTTGAGCTAAACGACCCTGAATTTGAAAAGCAGTACAAATGAACTCAGAAAAGGTTGTAACTTGGCATGACATCACAATTTCACCCACATAGCAACTTCTAAAGAGTTGAGAGGGTTACGGCAAAAACTGGATGCACTTCGTGTACAAATTGGACAATCTCTTTCGAAGCACGTGGGTTTCGGACGAAAACTCATCTATTACAAAGGGATTTCATTTTTAATAACGTATTTTAACTCCGTACTTTTTGTGTGCTCAATATGCACCATTCAAAGGCACATCATTAATTTCCAACCCTTTCTAACTTCATTTGATATTTCTCACGCATTTAATGATTTATTTTGAGCTAAATGACCCTGAATTTGAAAAGTAGTACAAATGAACTCTTAAAAGGTTGTAACTTGGCATGACATCACAAATTCACCCACGTAGCAACTTCTATAGAGTTGAGAGGGTTACGGCAAAAACTGGATGCACTTCGTGTACAAATTGGACAATCTCTTTCAAAGCATGTGGGTTTCAGACGAAAACTCATCTATTACAAAGGGATTTCATTTTTAATAACTTATTTTAGCTCCATACTTTTTGTGTGTAAAATATGCACCATTCAAAGGCACATCATTAATTTTCAACCCTTTCTGACATCATTTGATATTTCTCATGCATTTATTCATTTAGTTTGAGCTAAATGAGCCTGAATTTGAAAAGCAGTACAAATGAACTCTGAAAAGGTTGTAACTTGGCATGACATCATAATTTCACCCACATAGCAACTTCTAAAGAGTTTATAGGGTTATGGAAAAAACTGGATGCACTTCGTTTACAGATTGGACAATCTCTTTCGAAGCATGTGGGTTTCGGACGAAAACTCATCTATTACAAAGGGATTTCATTTTTAATAACTTATTTTAACTCCATAATTTTTGTGTGTTCAATATGCACCATTCAAAGGCACATCATCAATTTTCAACCCTTTCTGATTTCATTTGATATTTCTCATGCATTTAATGTTTTTTTCAGCTAAACGACCCTGAATTTGAAAGGCAGTACAAATGAACTCAGAAAAGCTTGTAACTTGGCATGACAACATAATTTCACCCACATAGCAACTTCTAAAGAGTTGAGAGGGTTACGGCAAAAACTGGATGCACTTCGTGTACAAATTGAACAATCTCTTTCGAAGCACGTGGGTTTCGGACGAAAACTCATCTATTACAAAGGGATTTCATTTTTAATAACGTATTTTAACTCCATACTTTTTGTGTGTTCAATATGCACCATTCAAAGGCACATCATTAATTTCCAACCCTTTCTGACTTCATTTGATATTTCTCACGCATTTAATGATTTATTTTGAGCTAAATGACCCTGAATTTCAAAAGTAGTACAAATGAACTCTGAAAAGGTTGTAACTTGGCATGACATCACAAATTCACCCACGTAGCAACTTCTATAGAGTTGAGAGGGTTACGGCAAAAACTGGATGCACTTCGTGTACAAATTGGACAATCTCTTTCGAAGCATGCGGGTTTTAGACGAAAACTCATCTATTACAAAGGGATTTCATTTTTAATAACTTATTTTAGCTCCATATTTTTTGTGTGTAAAATATGCACCATTCAAAGGCACATCATTAATTTTCAACCTTTTCTGACATCATTTGATATTTCTCATGCATTTATTGATTTAGTTTGAGCTAAATGACCCTGAATTTGAAAGGTAGTACAAATGAACTCTGAAAAGGTTGTAACTTGGCATGACATCATAATTTCACCCACATAGCAACTTCTAAAGAGTTGATAGGGTTATGGCAAAAACTGGATGCACTTCGTTTACAGATTGGACAATCTCTTTCGAAGCATGTGGGTTTTGAACGAAAACTCATCTATTACAAAGGGATTTCATTTTTAATAACTTATTTTAACTCCATAATTTTTGTGTGTTCAATATGCACCATTCAAAGGCACATCATCAATTTTCAACCCTTTCTGATTTCATTTGATATTTCTCATGCATTTAATGTTTTTTTTGAGCTAAACGACCCTGAATTTGAAAGGCAGTACAAATGAACTCAGAAAAGGTTGTAACTTGGCATGACATCATAATTTCACCCACATAGCAACTTCTAAAGAGTTGAGAGGGTTACAGCAAAAATTGGATGCACTTCATGTACAAATTGGACAATCTCTTTCGAAGCACGTAGGTTTCGGACGAAAACTCACCTATTACAAAGGAATTTCATTTTTAATAACGTATTTTAACTCCATACTTTTTTTGTGTTCAATATGCACCATTCAGAGGCACATCATCAATTTTCAACCCTTTCTGACTTCATTTGATATTTCTCATGCATTTAATGATTTATTTTGAGCTAAATGACCCTGAATTTGAAAAGCAGTACAAATGAACTCACAAAAGGTTGTAACTTGGCATGACTTCACAATTTCACCCACATAGCAACTTCTAAAGAGTTGAGAGGGTTACGGCAAAAACTGGATGCACTTCGTGTACAAATTGGACAATCTCTTTCGAAGCACGTGGGTTTCGGACGAAAACTCATCTATTACAAAGGGATTTCAGTTTTAATAACGTATTTTAACTCCATACTTTTTGTGTGTTCAATATGCACCATTCAATGGCACATCATCAATTTTCAACCCTTTCTGACTTCATTTGATATTTCTCATGCATTTAATGATTTATTTTGAGCTAGATGACTCTGAATTTGAAAAGCAGTACAAATGAACTCGGAAAAGGTTGTAACTTGGCATGACTTCATAATTTCACCCACATAGCAACTTCTAAAGAGTTGAGAGGGTTACGGCAAAAACTGGATACACTTCGTATACAAATTGGACAATCTTTTTCGAAGCATGTGGGTTTCGGACGAAAACTCATCTATTACAAAGGGATTTGATTTTTAATAACTTATTTTAACTCCATACTTTTGTGTGTTCAATATGCACCATTCAAAGGCACATCATCAATTTTCAACCCTTTCTGACTTCATTTGATATTTCTCATGCATTTAATGATTTTTTTAGCTAAACGATCCTTAATTTGAAAAGCAGTACAAATGAACTCAGAAAAGGTTGTAACTTGGCATGACATCATAATTTCACCCACATAGCAGCTTCTAAAGAGTTGAGAGGGTTACGGCAAAAACTGGATGCACTTCGTGTACAAATTGGACAATCTCTTTCGAAGCACGTGGGTTTCGGACGAAAACTCATCTATTACAAAGGGATTTCATTTTTAATAACGTATTTTAACTCCATACTTTTTGTGTGTTCAATATGCACCATTCAATGGCACATCATCAATTTTCAACCCTTTCTGACTTCATTTGATATTTCTCATGCATTTAATGATTTTTTTAGCTAAACGATCCTGAATTTGAAAAGCAGTACAAATGAACTCAGAAAAGGTTGTAACTTGGCATGACATCATAATTTCACCCACATAGCAGCTTCTAAAGAGTTGAGAGGGTTACGGCAAAAACTGGATGCACTTCGTGTACAAATTGGACAATCTCTTTCGAAGCACGTGGGTTTCGGACGAAAACTCATCTATTACAAAGGGATTTCATTTTTAATAATTTGTTTTAACTCCAGACTTCTTGTGTGTTCAATATGCACCATTCACAGGCACATCATTAATTTCCAACCCTTTCTGACTTCATTTGATATTTCTCACGCATTTAATGATTTATTTTGAGCTAAATGACCCTGAATTTGAAAAGTAGTACAAATGAACTCTGAAAAGGTTCTAACTTGGCATGACATCACAAATTCACCCACGTACCAACTTCTATAGAGTTGAGAGGGTTACGGCAAAAACTGGATGCACTTCGTGTACAAATTGGACAATCTCTTTCGAAGCATGTGGGTTTCAGACGAGAACTCATCTATTACAAAGGGATTTCATTTTTAATAACTTATTTTAGCTCCATACTTTTTGTGTGTAAAATATGCACCATTCAAAGGCACATCATTAATTTTCAACCCTTTCTGACATCATTTGATATTTCTCATGCATTTATTGATTTAATTTTAGCTAAATGACCCTGAATTTGAAAAGCAGTACAAATGAACTCTGAAAAGGTTGTAACTTGGCATGACATCATAATTTCACCCACATAGCAACTTCTAAAGAGTTGATAGGGTTATGACAAAAACTGGATGCACTTCGTTTACAGATTGGACAATCTCTTTCGAAGCATGTGGGTTTCGGACGAAAACTCATCTATTACAAAGGGATTTCATTTTTAATAACTTATTTTAACTCCATAATTTTTGTGTGTTCAATATGAACCATTCAAAGGCACATCATCAATTTTCAACCCATTCTGATTTCGTTTGATATTTCTCATGCATTTAATTTTTTTTTGAGCTAAACGACCCTGAATTTGAAAGGCAGTACAAATGAACTCAAAAAAGGTTGTAACTTGGCATGACATCATAATTTCACCCAAATAGGAACTTCTAAAGAGTTGAGAGGGTTACGGCAAAAACTGGATGCACTTCATGTACAAATTGGACAATCTCTTTCGAAGCACGTAGGTTTCGGACGAAAACTCATCTATTACAAAGGAATTTCATTTTTAATAACGTATTTTAACTCCATACTTTTTTTGTGTTCAATATGCACCATTCACAGGCACATCATCAATTTTCAACCCTTTCTGACTTCATTTGATATTTCTCATGCATTTAATGATTTATTTTGAGCTAAATGACCCTGAATTTGAAAAGCAGTACAAATGAACTTAGAAAAGGTTGTAACTTGGCATGACTTCATAATTTCACCCACATAGCAACTTCTAAAGAGTTGAGAGGGTTACGGCAAAAACTGGATACACTTCGTATACAAATTGGACAATCTTTTTCGAAGCATGTGGGTTTCGGACGAAAACTCATCTATTACATAGGGATTTGATTTTTAATAACTTATTTTAACTCCATACTTTTTGTGTGTTCAATATGCACCATTCAAAGGCACATCATCAATTTTCAACCCTTTCTGACTTCATTTGATATTTCTCATGCATTTAATGATTTTTTTTAGCTAAATGACCCTGAATTTGAAAAGTAGTACAAATGAACTCTTAAAAGGTTGTAACTTGGCATGACATCACAAATTCACCCACGTAGCAGCTTCTAAAGAGTTGAGAGGGTTACGGCAAAAACTGGATGCACTTCGTGTACAAATTGGACAATCTCTTTCGAAGCACGTGGGTTTCGGACGAAAACTCATCTATTACAAAGGGATTTCATTTTTAATAACGTATTTTAACTCCATACTTTTTGTGTGTTCAATATGCACCATTCAAAGGCACATCATCAATTTTCAACCCTTTCTGACTTCATTTGATATTTCTCATGCATTTAATGATTTATTTTGAGCTAGATGACTCTGAATTTGAAAAGCAGTACAAATGAACTCGGAAAAGGTTGTAACTTGGCATGACTTCATAATTTCACCCACATAGCAACTTCTAAAGAGTTGAGAGGGTTATGGCAAAAACTGGATACACTTCGTGTACAAATTGGACAATCTTTTTCCAAGCATGTGGGTTTCGGACAAAAACTCATCTATTACATCGGGATTTCATTTTTAATAACTTATTTTAACTCCATACTTTTTGTGTGTTTATTATGCACCATTCAAAGGCACATCATCAATTTTCAACCCTTTGTGACTTCTTTTGATATTTCTCATGCATTTAGTGATTTTTTTTAGCTAAACGATCCTGAATTTGAAAAGCAGTACAAATGAACTCTGAAAAGGTTGTAACTTGGCATGACATCATAATTTCACCCACATAGCAGCTTCTAAAGAGTTGAGAGGGTTACGGCAAAAACTGGATGCACTTCGTGTACAAATTGGACAATCTCTTTCGAAGCACGTGGGTTTCGGACGAAAACTCATCTATTACAAAGGGATTTCATTTTTAATAACGTATTTTAACTCCATACTTTTTGTGTGTTCAATATGCACCATTCAAAGGCACATCATCAATTTTCAACCCTTTCTGACTTCATTTGATATTTCTCATGCATTTAATGATTTATTTTGAGCTAGATGACTCTGAATTTGAAAAGCACTACAAATGAACTCGGAAAAGGTTGTAACTTGGCATGACTTCATAATTTCACCCACATAGGAACTTCTAAAGAGTTGAGAGGGTTATGGCAAAAACTGGATGCACTTCGTGTACAAATTGGACAATCTCTTTCGAAGCATATGGGTTTCGGACAAAAACTCATCTATTACAAAGGGATTTCATTTTTAATAACTTATTTTAACTCCATACTTTTTGTGTGTTCAATATGCACCATTCAAAGGCACATGATTAATTTTCAACCCTTGCTGACTTCATTTGATATTTCCCATGCATTTAATGATTTATTTTGAACTAAATGACCCTGAATTTGAAAAGCAGTACAAATGAACTCTGAAAAGGTTGTAACTTGGCATGACATTATAATTTCACCCACATAGCAACTTCTAAAGAGTTGAGAGGGTTATGGCAAAAACTGGATGCACTTCGTGTACAAATTGGACAATCTCTTTCGAAGCATGTGGGTTTCGAACGAAAACTCATCTATTACAAAGGAATTTCATTTTTAATAACTTATTCTAACTCCATACTTTTTGTGTGTTCAATATGCACCATTCAAAGGCACATCATCAATTTTTAACCCTTTCTGATTTCATTTGATATTTCTCATGCATTTAATGTTTTTTTTTGAGCTAAACGACCCTGAATTTGAAAAGCAGTACAAATGAACTCAGAAAAGGTTGTAACTTGGCATGACATCACAATTTCACCCACATAGCAACTTCTAAAGAGTTGAGAGGGTTACGGCAAAAACTGGATGCACTTCGTGTACAAATTGGACAATCTCTTTCGAAGCACGTGGGTTTCGGACGAAAACTCATCTATTACAAAGGGATTTCATTTTTAATAACGTATTTTAACTCCGTACTTTTTGTGTGCTCAATATGCACCATTCAAAGGCACATCATTAATTTCCAACCCTTTCTAACTTCATTTGATATTTCTCACGCATTTAATGATTTATTTTGAGCTAAATGACCCTGAATTTGAAAAGTAGTACAAATGAACTCTTAAAAGGTTGTAACTTGGCATGACATCACAAATTCACCCACGTAGCAACTTCTATAGAGTTGAGAGGGTTACGGCAAAAACTGGATGCACTTCGTGTACAAATTGGACAATCTCTTTCGAAGCATGTGGGTTTCAGACGAAAACTCATCTATTACAAAGGGATTTCATTTTTAATAACTTATTTTAGCTCCATACTTTTTGTGTGTAAAATATGCACCATTCAAAGGCACATCATTAATTTTCAACCCTTTCTGACATCATTTGATATTTCTCATGCATTTATTCATTTAGTTTGAGCTAAATGAGCCTGAATTTGAAAAGCAGTACAAATGAACTCTGAAAAGGTTGTAACTTGGCATAACATCATAATTTCACCCACATAGCAACTTCTAAAGAGTTTATAGGGTTATGGAAAAAACTGGATGCACTTCGTTTACAGATTGGACAATCTCTTTCGAAGCATGTGGGTTTCGGACGAAAACTCATCTATTACAAAGGGATTTCATTTTTAATAACTTATTTTAACTCCATAATTTTTGTGTGTTCAATATGCACCATTCAAAGGCACATCATCAATTTTCAACCCTTTCTGATTTCATTTGATATTTCTCATGCATTTAATGTTTTTTTCAGCTAAACGACCCTGAATTTGAAAGGCAGTACAAATGAACTCAGAAAAGCTTGTAACTTGGCATGACAACATAATTTCACCCACATAGCAACTTCTAAAGAGTTGAGAGGGTTACGGCAAAAACTGGATGCACTTCGTGTACAAATTGAACAATCTCTTTCGAAGCACGTGGGTTTCGGACGAAAACTCATCTATTACAAAGGGATTTCATTTTTAATAACGTATTTTAACTCCATACTTTTTGTGTGTTCAATATGCACCATTCAAAGGCACATCATTAATTTCCAACCCTTTCTGACTTCATTTGATATTTCTCACGCATTTAATGATTTATTTTGAGCTAAATGACCCTGAATTTCAAAAGTAGTACAAATGAACTCTGAAAAGGTTGTAACTTGGCATGACATCACAAATTCACCCACGTAGCAACTTCTATAGAGTTGAGAGGGTTACGGCAAAAACTGGATGCACTTCGTGTACAAATTGGACAATCTCTTTCGAAGCATGCGGGTTTTAGACGAAAACTCATCTATTACAAAGGGATTTCATTTTTAATAACTTATTTTAGCTCCATACTTTTTGTGTGTAAAATATGCACCATTCAAAGGCACATCATTAATTTTCAACCTTTTCTGACATCATTTGATATTTCTCATGCATTTATTGATTTAGTTTGAGCTAAATGACCCTGAATTTGAAAGGTAGTACAAATGAACTCTGAAAAGGTTGTAACTTGGCATGACATCATAATTTCACCCACATAGCAACTTCTAAAGAGTTGATAGGGTTATGGCAAAAACTGGATGCACTTCGTTTACAGATTGGACAATCTCTTTCGAAGCATGTGGGTTTTGAACGAAAACTCATCTATTACAAAGGGATTTCATTTTTAATAACTTATTTTAACTCCATAATTTTTGTGTGTTCAATATGCACCATTCAAAGGCACATCATCAATTTTCAACCCTTTCTGATTTCATTTGATATTTCTCATGCATTTAATGTTTTTTTTGAGCTAAACGACCCTGAATTTGAAAGGCAGTACAAATGAACTCAGAAAAGGTTGTAACTTGGCATGACATCATAATTTCACCCACATAGCAACTTCTAAAGAGTTGAGAGGGTTACAGCAAAAATTGGATGCACTTCATGTACAAATTGGACAATCTCTTTCGAAGCACGTAGGTTTCGGACGAAAACTCACCTATTACAAAGGAATTTCATTTTTAATAACGTATTTTAACTCCATACTTTTTTTGTGTTCATATGCACCATTCAGAGGCACATCATCAATTTTCAACCCTTTCTGACTTCATTTGATATTTCTCATGCATTTAATGATTTATTTTGAGCTAAATGACCCTGAATTTGAAAAGCAGTACAAATGAACTCACAAAAGGTTGTAACTTGGCATGACTTCACAATTTCACCCACATAGCAACTTCTAAAGAGTTGAGAGGGTTACGGCAAAAACTGGATGCACTTCGTGTACAAATTGGACAATCTCTTTCGAAGCACGTGGGTTTCGGACGAAAACTCATCTATTACAAAGGGATTTCATTTTTAATAACGTATTTTAACTCCGTACTTTTTGTGTGCTCAATATGCACCATTCAAAGGCACATCATGAATTTCCAACCCTTTCTAACTTCATTTGATATTTCTCACGCATTTAATGATTTATTTTGAGCTAAATGACCCTGAATTTGAAAAGCAGTACAAATGAACTCGGAAAAGGTTGTAACTTGGCATGACTTCATAATTTCACCCACATAGCAACTTCTAAAGAGTTGAGAGGGTTATGGCAAAAACTGGATACACTTCTTGTGCAAATTGGACAATCTTTTTCGAAGCATATGGGTTTCGGACAAAAACTCATCTATTACAAAGGGATTTCATTTTTAATAACTTATTTTAACTCCATACTTTTTGTGTGTTCAATATGCACCATTCAAAGGCACATGATTAATTTTCAACCCTTGCTGACTTCATTTGATATTTCCCATGCATTTAATGATTTATTTTGAACTAAATGACCCTGAATTTGAAAAGCAGTACAAATGAACTCTGAAAAGGTTGTAACTTGGCATGACATTATAATTTCACACACATAGCAACTTCTAAAGAGTTGAGAGTGTTATGGCAAAAACTTGATGGACTTCGTGTACAAATTGGACTATCTCTTTCGAAGCATGTGGGTTTCGAACGAAAACTCATCTATTACAAAGGAATTTCATTTTTAATAACTTATTCTAACTCCATACTTTTTGTGTGTTCAATATGCACCATTCAAAGGCACATCATCAATTTTTAACCCTTTCTGATTTCATTTGATATTTCTCATGCATTTAATGTTTTTTTGAGCTAAACGACCCTGAATTTGAAAGGCAGTACAAATGAACTCAGAAAAGGTTGTAACTTGGCATGACATCATAATTTCACCCACATAGCAACTTCTAAAGAGTTGAGAGGGTTACGGCAAAAACTGGATGCACTTCGAGTACAAATTGGACAATCTCTTTCGAAGCACGTAGGTTTCGGACGAAAATTCATCTATTACAAAGGGATTTCATTTTTAATAACGTATTTTACCTCCATACTTTTTGTGTGTTGAATATGCACCATTCATAGGCACATCATCAATTTTCAACCCTTTCTGACTTCATTTGATATTTCTCATGCATTTAATGATTTATTTTGAGCTAAATGACCTTGAATTTGAAAAGCAGTACAAATGAACTCAGAAAAGGTTGTAACTTGGCATGACTTCATAATTTCACCCACATAGCAACTTCTAAAGAGTTGAGAGGGTTACGGCAAAAACTGGATACACTTCGCATACAAATTGGACAATCTTTTTCGAAGCATGTGGGTTTCGGACGAAAACTCATCTATTACAAAGGGATTTGATTTTTAATAACTTATTTTAACTCCATACTTTTTGTGTGTTCAATATGCACCATTCAAAGGCACATCATCAATTTTCAACCCTTTCTGACTTCATTTGATATTTCTCATGCATTTAATGATTTTTTTAGCTAAACGATCCTGAATTTGAAAAGCAGTACAAATGAACTCAGAAAAGGTTGTAACTTGGCATGACATCATAATTTCACCCACATAGCAGCTTCTAAAGAGTTGAGAGGGTTACGGCAAAAACTGGATGCACTTCGTGTACAAATTGGACAATCTCTTTCGAAGCACGTGGGTTTCGGACGAAAACTCATCTATTACAAAGGGATTTCAGTTTTAATAACGTATTTTAACTCCATACTTTTTGTGTGTTCAATATGCACCATTCAATGGCACATCATCAATTTTCAACCCTTTCTGACTTCATTTGATATTTCTCATGCATTTAATGATTTATTTTGAGCTAGATGACTCTGAATTTGAAAAGCAGTACAAATGAACTCGGAAAAGGTTGTAACTTGGCATGACTTCATAATTTCACCCACATAGCAACTTCTAAAGAGTTGAGAGGGTTACGGCAAAAACTGGATACACTTCGTATACAAATTGGACAATCTTTTTCGAAGCATGTGGGTTTCGGACGAAAACTCATCTATTACAAAGGGATTTGATTTTTAATAACTTATTTTAACTCCATACTTTTGTGTGTTCAATATGCACCATTCAAAGGCACATCATCAATTTTCAACCCTTTCTGACTTCATTTGATATTTCTCATGCATTTAATGATTTTTTTAGCTAAACGATCCTTAATTTGAAAAGCAGTACAAATGAACTCAGAAAAGGTTGTAACTTGGCATGACATCATAATTTCACCCACATAGCAGCTTCTAAAGAGTTGAGAGGGTTACGGCAAAAACTGGATGCACTTCGTGTACAAATTGGACAATCTCTTTCGAAGCACGTGGGTTTCGGACGAAAACTCATCTATTACAAAGGGATTTCATTTTTAATAACGTATTTTAACTCCATACTTTTTGTGTGTTCAATATGCACCATTCAATGGCACATCATCAATTTTCAACCCTTTCTGACTTCATTTGATATTTCTCATGCATTTAATGATTTTTTTAGCTAAACGATCCTGAATTTGAAAAGCAGTACAAATGAACTCAGAAAAGGTTGTAACTTGGCATGACATCATAATTTCACCCACATAGCAGCTTCTAAAGAGTTGAGAGGGTTACGGCAAAAACTGGATGCACTTCGTGTACAAATTGGACAATCTCTTTCGAAGCACGTGGGTTTCGGACGAAAACTCATCTATTACAAAGGGATTTCAGTTTTAATAACGTATTTTAACTCCATACTTTTTGTGTGTTCAATATGCACCATTCAATGGCACATCATCAATTTTCAACCCTTTCTGACTTCATTTGATATTTCTCATGCATTTAATGATTTATTTTGAGCTAGATGACTCTGAATTTGAAAAGCAGTACAAATGAACTCGGAAAAGGTTGTAACTTGGCATGACTTCATAATTTCACCCACATAGCAACTTCTAAAGAGTTGAGAGGGTTACGGCAAAAACTGGATACACTTCGTATACAAATTGGACAATCTTTTTCGAAGCATGTGGGTTTCGGACGAAAACTCATCTATTACAAAGGGATTTGATTTTTAATAACTTATTTTAACTCCATACTTTTGTGTGTTCAATATGCACCATTCAAAGGCACATCATCAATTTTCAACCCTTTCTGACTTCATTTGATATTTCTCATGCATTTAATGATTTTTTTAGCTAAACGATCCTTAATTTGAAAAGCAGTACAAATGAACTCAGAAAAGGTTGTAACTTGGCATGACATCATAATTTCACCCACATAGCAGCTTCTAAAGAGTTGAGAGGGTTACGGCAAAAACTGGATGCACTTCGTGTACAAATTGGACAATCTCTTTCGAAGCACGTGGGTTTCGGACGAAAACTCATCTATTACAAAGGGATTTCATTTTTAATAACGTATTTTAACTCCATACTTTTTGTGTGTTCAATATGCACCATTCAATGGCACATCATCAATTTTCAACCCTTTCTGACTTCATTTGATATTTCTCATGCATTTAATGATTTTTTTAGCTAAACGATCCTGAATTTGAAAAGCAGTACAAATGAACTCAGAAAAGGTTGTAACTTGGCATGACATCATAATTTCACCCACATAGCAGCTTCTAAAGAGTTGAGAGGGTTACGGCAAAAACTGGATGCACTTCGTGTACAAATTGGACAATCTCTTTCGAAGCACGTGGGTTTCGGACGAAAACTCATCTATTACAAAGGGATTTCAGTTTTAATAACGTATTTTAACTCCATACTTTTTGTGTGTTCAATATGCACCATTCAATGGCACATCATCAATTTTCAACCCTTTCTGACTTCATTTGATATTTCTCATGCATTTAATGATTTATTTTGAGCTAGATGACTCTGAATTTGAAAAGCAGTACAAATGAACTCGGAAAAGGTTGTAACTTGGCATGACTTCATAATTTCACCCACATAGCAACTTCTAAAGAGTTGAGAGGGTTACGGCAAAAACTGGATACACTTCGTATACAAATTGGACAATCTTTTTCGAAGCATGTGGGTTTCGGACGAAAACTCATCTATTACAAAGGGATTTGATTTTTAATAACTTATTTTAACTCCATACTTTTGTGTGTTCAATATGCACCATTCAAAGGCACATCATCAATTTTCAACCCTTTCTGACTTCATTTGATATTTCTCATGCATTTAATGATTTTTTTAGCTAAACGATCCTTAATTTGAAAAGCAGTACAAATGAACTCAGAAAAGGTTGTAACTTGGCATGACATCATAATTTCACCCACATAGCAGCTTCTAAAGAGTTGAGAGGGTTACGGCAAAAACTGGATGCACTTCGTGTACAAATTGGACAATCTCTTTCGAAGCACGTGGGTTTCGGACGAAAACTCATCTATTACAAAGGGATTTCATTTTTAATAACGTATTTTAACTCCATACTTTTTGTGTGTTCAATATGCACCATTCAATGGCACATCATCAATTTTCAACCCTTTCTGACTTCATTTGATATTTCTCATGCATTTAATGATTTATTTTGAGCTAGATGACTCTGAATTTGAAAAGCAGTACAAATGAACTCGGAAAAGGTTGTAACTTGGCATGACTTCATAATTTCACCCACATAGCAACTTCTAAAGAGTTGAGAGGGTTATGGCAAAAACTGGATACACTTCGTGTGCAAATTGGACAATCTTTTTCGAAGCATATGGGTTTCGGACAAAAACTCATCTATTACAAAGGGATTTCATTTTTAATAACTTATTTTAACTCCATACTTTTTGTGTGTTCAATATGCACCATTCAAAGGCACATGATTAATTTTCAACCCTTGCTGACTTCATTTGATATTTCCCATGCATTTAATGATTTATTTTGAACTAAATGACCCTGAATTTGAAAAGCAGTACAAATGAACTCTGAAAAGGTTGTAACTTGGCATGACATTATAATTTCACCCACATAGCAACTTCTAAAGAGTTGAGAGGGTTATGGCAAAAACTTGATGCACTTCGTGTACAAATTGGACTATCTCTTTCGAAGCATGTGGGTTTCGAACGAAAACTCATCTATTACAAAGGAATTTCATTTTTAATAACTTATTCTAACTCCATACTTTTTGTGTGTTCAATATGCACCATTCAAAGGCACATCATCAATTTTTAACCCTTTCTGATTTCATTTGTTATTTCTCATGCATTTAATGTTTTTTTTTGAGCTAAACGACCCTGAATTTGAAAGGCAGTACAAATGAACTCAGAAAAGGTTGTAACTTGGCATGACATCATAATTTCACCCACATAGCAACTTCTAAAGAGTTGAGAGGGTTACGGCAAAAACTGGATGCACTTCGTGTACAAATTGGACAATCTCTTTCGAAGCACGTAGGTTTCGGACGAAAATTCATCTATTACAAAGGGATTTCATTTTTAATAACGTATTTTAACTCCATACTTCTTGTGTGTTCAATATGCACCATTCATAGGCACATCATCAATTTTCAACCCTTTCTGACTTCATTTGATATTTCTCATGCATTTAATGATTTATTTTGAGCTACATGACCTTGAATTTGAAAAGCAGTACAAATGAACTCAGAAAAGGTTGTAACTTGGCATGACTTCATAATTTCACCCACATAGCAACTTCTAAAGAGTTGAGAGGGTTACGGCAAAAACTGGATACACTTCGTATACAAATTGGACAATCTTTTTCGAAGCATGTGGGTTTCGGACGAAAACTCATCTATTACATAGGGATTTGATTTTTAATAACTTATTTTAACTCCATACTTTTTGTGTGTTCAATATGCACCATTCAAAGGCACATCATCAATTTTCAACCCTTTCTGACTTCATTTGATATTTCTCATGCATTTAATGATTTTTTTAGCTAAACGATCCTGAATTTGAAAAGCAGTACAAATGAACTCAGAAAAGGTTGTAACTTGGCATGACATCATAATTTCACCCACATAGCAGCTTCTAAAGAGTTGAGAGGGTTACGGCAAAAACTGGATGCACTTCGTGTACAAATTGGACAATCTCTTTCGAAGCACGTCGGTTTCGGACGAAAACTCATCTATTACAAACGGATTTCATTTTTAATAACGTATTTTAACTCCATACTTTTTGTGTGTTCAATATGCACCATTCAAAGGCACATCAGCAATTTTCAACCCTTTCTGACTTCATTTGATATTTCTCATGCATTTAATGATTTATTTTGAGCTAGATGACCCTGAATTTGAAAAGCAGTACAAATGAACTCGGAAAAGGTTGTAACTTGGCATGACTTCATAATTTCACCCACATAGCAACTTCTAAAGAGTTGAGAGGGTTATGGCAAAAACTGGATACACTTCGTGTACAAATTGGACAATCTTTTTCAAAGCATATGGGTTTCGGACAAAAACTCATCTATTACAAAGGGATTTCATTTTTAATAACTTATTTTAACTCCATACTTTTTCTGTGTTCAATATGCACCATTCAAAGGCACATCATCAATTTTCAACCCTTGCTGACTTCATTTGATATTTCCCATGCATTCAACGATTTATTTTGAACTAAATGACCCTAAATTTGAAAAGCAGTACAAATGAACTCTGAAAGAGTTGTAACTTGGCATGAAATTATAATTTCACCCACATAGCAACTTCTAAAGAGTTGAGAGGGTTATGGCAAAAACTTGATGCACTTCGTGTACAAATTGGACAATCTCTTTCGAAGCATGTGGGTTTCGAACGAAAACTCATCTATTACAAAGGAATTTCAGTTTTAATAACTTATTCTAACTCCATACTTTTTGTGTGTTCAATATGCACCATTCAATGGCACATCATCAATTTTCAACCCTTTCTGACTTCATTTGATATTTCTCATGCATTTAATGATTTATTTTGAGCTAGATGACTCTGAATTTGAAAAGCAGTACAAATGAACTCGGAAAAGGTTCTAACTTGGCATGACATCATAATTTCACCCACATAGCAACTTCTAAAGAGTTGAGAGGGTTACGGCAAAAACTGGATGCACTTCGTGTACAAATTGGACAATCTCTTTCGAAGCATATGGGTTTCGGACAATCAATTTTCAACCTTTCTGACTTCATTTGATATTAGCAAAAATAATTTTTTGTGTGAAACTATAATAGCAAACTAAAATAACAAAATCTGTTTTTGATTTAAACAACCATTTAAAGTAACCTAAAATTACCAAATTGAAAATAATGTTAAAACGAAGTAATATTAACTAGCAGGAAAAATAGTAAAGAAATAACATAAAAAATTAGCGAAAGTGAAAATAGATGCACTTACACTGAAATTCATCCTAAATTCAAAGTGTTAGTTAGGCACCTAACTATCATTTTGAATTTAGGTTGAATTTCATGTATGAGGGCATCTCTTTTCACTATGAGCGGAGCTCGACAGGTCAAGCGCATCGGGGCTTATAAACATGTGCGGTCTTGCCTCGACTAGCGAGGTGGCACTAAACATTTGACACCTGTTGCGTGGAAGTCTTTAGTACCGGCTGATGACGACGTTGCCCTGCGTCAAGCAGCCGCCTGGCAGTTAGAAGGATGCCTACTACACCCTCCATCACATGCGGGCGATCGTACGGGACCTTCATCACCTTATGCTACCAAATAATCTCACAGAATGGGCCGCACGCTTTTCGGCAATCCAAGACGCGGACATTAGACAAAAATTCTTTCGCATCCTGTCGGAGTTTGCAAAAATCATCTATCAAGATGTCCTTCGTACCTCGGGGCAGTTCTACCTCAAATATCAACCGTCCAACCGTGAAATAGAAACAACGCTACAAATGCAGGCTAACAACGACCGCACATTCATGACCATCACGAAAGACGGCGGCTTCATCCATGCTCCGGTCCCTGAGTCGAGTCAAAAGTACTGATGCTATGCAGTTCTGAAATATCGATTAGTTCATGTTGGAATTAAACTTTAATGAACTTGTATGTCTCTTTAGTTTGTACAGTCGTTCAAATTATATGTAATCGATGCTATTTATTAGTAGGACCATGAATCATGCTATTAATGTGTTGCTTTTCTCTTTCGATCCTTTTGTTGCATACTTATATATTGCTTATATATTATCTGTGAATGTCTACTAACGTTTTGTTTGTCTAGTGCATAGAGATGCCATCGTATGTCGTGTACAAGCGTGAGGTTCTCGGAGTCTACGACGACTGGGAGGAGTGTCGGAGACTGGTTCGCCGTTTCAGCGGTAACAATTACAAAGGGCACACCACTAGGGCGGAGGCGGAAGCTAGATACGCGCGCTATCTAGCGAGAGAGGGGAGGGAGCGGTGGAGGAACCGGATGAAGATCAGTTTCATCACGATGATGCTCATCATAACCGCAACCCTCTTCTATCTGATGGTAGTTTAGATATCGACTTGTAATGTGAAGAATAACTCGCTACTCACGGTCTCGAGACTTGTAATGTTCTAAATTTATTCGGCATTTTGAACTCGGAGACTAATATGATGAATTGTATTCAAAGACTAATCTTCTATTGTATTCGATAAATCTGTTTTTTATATGTTGTGATGTTTATATTCTATGCTGTAATGTATTTTGTAACCTGTGCAAATATCAGAAAAGCAAATTTGTTTTCCTAATATTCATAGTAGTGGCGCACCATATTGCACTTTAGTGGCACACAGAAATAAACACACCAGTGGCGCATTATCTAAAAGTGCGCCATTAGTAACCCAGAGCACAAGGTACACATGGCCCGTTGGAGTAACAGCAGTGGCGCACTACTGGGCCTAGTAATGGCACACTTTAGCTGCGTCATTACTGTCTGGGATAGTAATGGCGCACCAGGTGGTGCACCACTGTTATGAAGATTAACAGTGGCGCACCAGGCGTGCGCCATTACAATTTATTAGTAGTGGCATGATAATAGTGGCGCACCTGTAATGCGCCATTATTAGCATAGGTGCGCCACTAACAGCCTTTTTTCTAGTAGTGTGAATCAGACCACTGCTTCATTAATTTGGTCTTTTCGGGGCAGCGAGGGAATGATTGTTCCAGAGGTGCTAGGCTGTTTCGGTATGAAAATGTCTGGCAAACGCACCTCGACTATGAAACAGTGGTGGCGGAATGTTGGCGTGGCCAGCAATGTGCACCTAATCTACAAGGCATTCTGGATTCTCTATTCACTATGCAGGGAAGGCTTGCACCCTAGGGTCAGAAAGAGTTCAACTGTCTTGCAAGGACAGTTCGAAAACTCAGCCAGAGGTTAGAAAAACTGAGGTAGCAATCTGTAGGGCATAGACCTACAGAGGAAGAGAAGAGCACAATGTTGAAACTAAGGGAAGCCCTACGGCAGGAGGAGATTTGGATCCAGTAACGGTCACGCGTATTGTGGCTCCACGACGGAGACCGCAATACGACATATTTCCAAGATCAAGCATAAAAACTTCAGAGGATGAACAAGATCATAGGAGTACAGAGAGCTGACGGATCCTTTTGAGCGAATGCAGCATAAGACAGATTGGAGATCTTGAATTTTTACTAGCAGTTGTATACCTCGTAGGGAATCTCTAATGCCAGCGAGCTATTATCACATGTTCATGTATGCTTCATGCCGGGAATGAACACAACGATGGAGAAGGCTTTCGAACCAGATGATGTGCGCAAGGCAATGTTTCAGATGTCACCATCGAAGGCACCAGGAGTTGATGATTTCGCCACCAATTTCCTTCAGAAGCATTCGAAACTTCTTAGTGAAGAGGTGACCATTGTTGTCTTGAACTTCTTAAATGGAGGTGAGTTTCCAGTGGGCTTGAATGATACGTCAATCACACTCATACCAAAGGTACGCAACCCACAAGCCATCTCACAGTATCGGCCAATTTCACTATGTTTGCTTCTGTACAAGTTGGCAGCTAATGCCATCACAAACAAAATCAGGAGTTTATGGACGAGCTTATTAGCAAGGAGCATAGCGCTTCACTCCCGGGCAACTCATTACTGACAACATACTTGTTGTGTTTGAAAGTATACACGCTATGAGGCGCGGGAAGAAGGGGAAGAATTACTCCTGCGCAATCAAACTTGATATGATGAAAGCTTATGATCAAGTCGAATGGAGTTATCTGGAAGCTATCCTAATCAAGTTTGGCTTTGGAGCGAACCTTGTCATATTGATAATGAAATGCGTGACTTCGGTTTGGTTCTCGGTGCGTGTCAATGGAGAACTACTACCATACTTCACCCCAACACGTGGACTACGCCATGGATGTCCTATTTCACCGTTGCTTTTCCTCTTTGTGCGGAAGGCTTCTCTTCATTGCTCAGATACTATGGCACTGTGGACATACGAATTAGAGCGAACTTTCATGCTCCCTGGGTCAACCATGAAGGCCGACGTTCAGAGTGCGGCCAGATTGAATGAAATTCTACGCATCTAAGGTAGTGAACAGAGAGAAGAGAGCTATTTTCATCAGCCCAAACACTCCACACGATCAGCATCAAGTTGTCAAAACCACTCTAGATGTCAATGTTGAGACATTTAGCGAGCGCTACCTCGGCCTTCCAACCGCTGTGGGTAGGATCACCAGAGGCACCTTTCAGCATATAAGGGAGAGAACAAGTATCAGCATGCAACGTTGGTTAGAGAGATTGTTTGCGTGTGCGGGGCGGCAAACTTTGCTTAAATCAATTGCTCAATCCATCCCCATTTTTAGAATGAGTGTCTTTCTATTAACCAAGAAGGTATGCAAGGGTCTAACATTTTGCATTGCGATGTTCTGGTGGAGCAGTTCGATACATAAATGAGCATTACATTGGATATCTTGGAAAAACTTGTAACACCAAAGTGTAAAGGGGGCATGGGCTTTTGTGACCTTCACTTCTCTAACTTAGCAATGTTGTGTTGGAAATATTCACTAGAAGCAATAATAAATTAGTTATTATCATATTTCCTTGTTCATGATAATCGTTTGTTATCCATGCTAGAATTGTATTGATAGGAAACTCTGATACATGTGTGAATACATAGACAACACCATGTCCCTAGTATGCCTATAATAGGCTAGTTCATTGATCAAAGATGGTCAAGGTTTCCTAGCCACAGACATGAAATGCCATTTGATAACGGGATCACGTCATTAGGAGAATGATGTGATGGACAAGACCCAAACTATAAACATAGCATATGATCATGTCAGTTTATTGTTATAGTTTTCTCCATGTCAAGTATATGTTCCTATGACCATGAGATCATGCAACTCACTGACACCGAAGGAATACCTTGTCTGGATCAAACGTCGCAAAGTAACTGGGTGACTATAAAGGTGCTCTACAGGTGTCTCTGAGGGTGTCTGTTGGGTTCGCATGGATCAAGACTGGGATTTGTTACTCCGTGTGACAGGGGGGTATCTCAGGGCCCACTCGGTAATACAACATCACGACGAGCCTTGCAAGCAAATTGACTGAAGTGTTAGCCACGGGTTCTTGTATTACGGAACGAGTGAAGAGACTTATCGGTAACGATATTGAACTATGTATGGAGATACAGACGATCGAATCTCGAGCAAGTAACATACTGATAAAGAAAGGGAACAACGTACGTGATTAACTGAATCCTTGACATAGAGGTTCAACTGATAAAGATCTTCGCCGAATATGTAGGAGCCAATATGGGCATCCAAGTTCTGCTATTGGTTATTGACCATAGAGGTGTCTCTATCATGTCTACATAGTTCTCGAACCCGCGGGGTCTACACACTTGACGTTTGGTGACAATATAAGTATAGTTGAGTCCCGAATGAGATACTGTACATGACGAGGAGCTCCAGAATAGTCCAGAGGTAAAGAATGATATATGGGATAATAGTGTTTGCTCTCCGGAAGGGGTTTCAGATGTTTCTGAAAATGTCCAGGGTACAAGAAGACTTTATTTGGCCAAGGGGTAAAGCCCACGAGGCATTACGAAGGTGCAAAAGGAATTTTCCGGAGGCCGAGGGCACACACCATGGACCCTCGCGTCTGGTCCTGGAGTCCGGGAGGACTCTTGCGTTGCGGGCCAAACCGACCTTGAGGAGGCTCTTTCTCCAATTTAAATATATTTGAATGTATGTGTTTTAACAAAATGTGAGGCACTAGCTATTGTTTTAACATGTAGTTAGGTGCCCTTCATTGGTTTCATATTTTTTTATCTAATTTGTAATTTTATTTGTTAAATGCAAATAATATGGACAAGTTTCTTCTTACAAGAAAGGCACCATCACAAGATGCTGCAAAAGACATGAACTAGGAGGAGTAGATACAATATATCGAAAAAGAGAGGCTAGGTAATTTATTATATCCTCCTTGAAAATTTAATTCTAGTTTCTCTATTGTAGGTTATTGAATCTTGGTGCCTGATGATGTATTTTCGAACTTGAGAATGCAAGATATTCTTTTCAAGTATTTTTTTCCTTTGTTCTAGCATTACATTAAGCAGTTTGGCTGTTGCATTTTATTTTTATAAATAGAGTTCTATTATGTTTGATAATCCATGTTGTATAAAACACATATTTATTTAATTCATAGTTTCTTGAAAAAATTATGACATGCTTAGGCGGTGCGTCGGGGTAAGATTAGCTCTAACTCCGCCTCTGGTTACAAAGGTAGGTTTCGAGGCTTGTCTAGACCCATGCTGTGAGACATGATCGAGCAAGATGGAATTTGCCCCTCCGATAAGGAGAGATATACTCTGGGCCCTCCGGATGATCCGAGCTGGATAAGCATGGTCATGTGATCGATGAGAATTATGAGATAATTCAAAGTGTTGGTCGTATTCACCGAACGAGAAAGAGGTCATGCTTAGACAAGAATGACCATGTCGCCATGAACACGACAACATATATCGTGTGACAAAGGGAATATAAGTGTGAAGTACAGGTTCGCCTAACCAGCTTCATCATACACTTGGAGTCGGCACACTTTGCTACAGGCCGCTACCGACTAGCCGAGTCAGATGTGATCTGATTCGCGACCAAGTGAACGTGAACCTAAGGGGCCGCACACTTAAGGGAAAGGAACATGTGAGCTCTAGGATCCATGCGAGGCTGATACGTCTCTATGGTACCTATAGTTTTTTATTTCTTCATGCCAATATTCTACATCTTTCATATATTTTTGTAATATTTTATATTATTTTTGGGACTAACTTACTTATACAGTGCCTAGTGTCACTTCCTGTTTTTGTATTTTTTTGTTTCGCAGAAATTCCATATCAAATGAAGTCCAAACGTGATAAAAATTTACAGAATTTTTTTCGAATATATGTGAATTTTGAGAGTTGGAAACTATGCAAGACAATGCCCGGGGACCCATAAGCCAACACGGCGCGCCCCCCAAGTGCACCCTGATGGCTTGTGGCCAGGCCTTAGGTCGGTTGGGATTCTACTTCCTCCGCAACAAATATATTTTCGTGATAAACTTCCCCTCAAAATTTCAGCTAGATCGGAGTTACGGATCTCCGGATATTTAAGAAATGGTGAAAGAGTCAGAAAACAGCCATGAAAAGAGGAGAGAAACACATAAAGAGATCCACTCTCGGTGGGGTTGCTGCCCTCCGGGAGCCAAGGCAGCCATGGACGAGAGGGGAAACCCTCCTCCCACCTAGGGAGGAGGCCAAGGAAGAAGAATAAGGAGGGGTGCTTTCTCCCCCTCTCTCCCGGTGGCACCGGAGCGCCACCGGGGCATCCATCGTGATGACGATCTACACCAACAACTTTGCCGCCATCATCACCACCACCATCACCTTCCTTTATCTATCTCCATGGTCCAGTCTCCCGCATCCCATTGTCCCCCTACTTGAGCATGGTGCTTAATGCAATATATTTTTATCCGATGATGTGTGGCTATCCAATGATGTTTGAGTAGTTCTTTTTTGTCCTATGGGTTGATTGATCATCTTGATTGGTTTCAGTTGCGTGGTTTATTTTGGTGTTGTCCTAAGGTGAATTCCGTGAGGTGCACACATGAAAGATTCACCCTGGAGGGTATTGTAATATGTTCATGATTCGCTTATAGTGGGTGGTTAGAGTGACAAAATCTTACTCCCGAGTAAGGGGGTTCTAAACGTATGGAAGTAAAGGGGACTTGATGTTTAATGCTATGGTTGGGTTTTAACATAATGATCTTTAGTATTTGTGGATGCTTTCTAGAGTTCCAATCATAAGTGCATATGATCCAAGTACGAAAAGTATGTTAGCTCATGCCTCTCCCTCATATAAAACTGCAATAATGATTATCGATCTATTTATCGGTTGCCTAGAACAATCTCGCAAATCGTGTCACCACTTTTCCATGCTCGCTATATTTTCTTAATTGTTCTTTTATTAAAACAACACCTAACTTTTATTTCCATGTTCTTTATTATCTTGCAAAACTATCTTTACACCTACAAAGTACTTCTAGTTTTATTCCCGCAAACTAGTTTCATACTTGTTCCAGGTAAAGCAAGTGTTAGCGTGCATAGAGTTGTATTGATGGTCGATAGAACTTCAGAGAGTATTAATTCTACCTTTAGCTACTCGTGGGGTTCGACACTCTTACTTATCGAATAAGCCTACAAACGCCCCCTACACTTGTGGGCTCTCAATGGCCCAAGATTTGAGCCCACGACGGATACCTATATATATTGGAGGTGCAGCACACTTATTCAGTTGATCGCTTTGGCGCCATCATTAGAGCTTTGCATGTGTTGCAAATAGCCGCCTCCACTCGCTGCCAACTACGTGATCGTTCCTAGAAGTCCGCCGCACGGTTTTTTCTCCTACACGCACATATACCATTAGAGGCGGTGCACTTGCATCACTCCGACGAACCTATACGTGGGATCCAGTGACCGGATGTTCGAGGGAGATTGGACCAGGAGGAGACGGACCATGCGGACGCGCTGCCCCAACTCTACTTCTGTTGCAAGACACTACGCATCTAGTGGTAACGATATGTGATCCATCTATATAGCATATTTTTGGATGTTCTGCGTGTAGGATTTTTTTTAATTTGTACGTGATGCATCTATGGTAGAATCCAACAACCCTCCACGTAAATCAAAAAACTAATGGGATGGAATGAAAGCATGGCAATTCTGTAGTGATGTCATAAAGATAGAGCAAATATAGATACTTGCTTGGGACTTGACAAGAATAAGGTTTTCACTCATGAGTAGTGGTCGAAACACTATAGAGGTATCTTCCTCTGTGTGGGTGGGTCAGAAGGGTGTTGGCAAAGTTCTATATCTATTATGATTACTCAACAATATTATTGCTTCTGGTGGTACATCATGCAAATTGCCCTCAAAATTGGCAAAAAAAACACCACCAACGCCACCCGTAAGTGGCAAAAATGATTCGTTTCTTTTAAAGTCGTCGGTGTCGCATATGGCTCATATATAAAGTTATCCAATCACAAATCACAAATGCGCAATCAGCCAACTAGTTGGAGCCTTCCTCTTCCACGCAGTAGACCTAAGTTTTATACCTCCTTCTCTCCTTTTTTTTCTTCCTTTTCTTCCTTATTTCAGGTGAGCGCAAGATAGAGTAGCCTCGCCCAAGTGCCATCTTATCTGATGGGCTCGACAGTGTTCCAATTTCGGCCCGCCTATTTGATACCCCATTTTGCATCATGAATTCTTACTGATATTTATGTTATTCTTGTCCATTATTCCTCATTATGATACAATTCTTACGCCTTTCCTCTCTAAATTTACAAGGTACATCACAAGGAGGGAAACTACCGGAAACTGGAATTCTGGACCTGAAGACCAAGAAAAAGGATGAAAAATTATGGACTTCAAATGACCTGAAATTTCACTGAGAATTTTTATGGAATATATAAGAAATAATGAGCCAGAAATATACCAAAGGGGGGCCACCTGCTGGCCGCAAGACAACACCCCCCATGGGCGCGCCCTGTTGCCTTGTGGATCCCCGGCAGGTCTCTCGACCCCCCCCCTGTCCTATATGGTGTGTTTTACCATTGAAAAATCATGAGGATACTTTTGAGCCAAAGCGCCACCGTCTTGAGGCGGAAACAAGGGTAGAGGCCCTTTTGCACTCCCATAGAGAGATTTTGCCGGGAAAACTTCCCTCCATGAGGGGGAAATCAAAGCCATCGTCATCACCAACGCTTCCTCCTTCATGGAAGGACCAACCTTTATCAACATCTTCACCAGCACCATCTCATCTCAAACCCTACTTCATTTCTTGTATTTCATCTTTGTCTCAAAACCTCAAATTGGTACATGTGGGTTACTAGTTGTGTTGATTACATCTTGTAGTTGATGCTAGTTGGTACTTGGTGAAGGAAATTATGTTCAAATCCTTGATCTCCATTATCATATATACTTAAGAAGTTCATCCCCACTACATGATTTATCTTAACATGCAAGCTGTCCACATTAGCATGACGCCACCTCAACATTCAGTTTCCAAACAATAACCAATCTTTGAACTCTAGAAGTGCATGATGACACACCATTATTTTGATTGTAGTTGTCAACACCAATCGACTCCTCTCTCACATGGGACATTCCCGGCCAATGAAGTGGCACCATCATTTTGTTTTCTGCCGTGAAAGAAGCATCATTCAGAGGCGTTATTATCTCTTCTGCCCCTTTGTTTAAGTGACACTTTGTTGGATGATTCCTTCATGTCCCCTCTATCAATAAATTTCCATGATGATCAATATACCTTGACCGTGGTCTTCTGGATTCTTCTCCTCTCTCTTTATATGTGTCACTCTCCATACTACCCCTCCGCCGCCCAAGCCTTATTATGTCGTTGCCACTGGAGACCTGAGCACTAACGCTAGAGTGGCACCCCATGGTCGCCGCCGGTGGGGGCTTGGTTCACCCAAGTCATAAGTGTTGTCGACGGCCCGACCTCTCGGCAAACCGTGCACACCACCGTTATCCTCCGAAAACAACTCATTCGCCAGAGGTTGGGGGATTCACCTTCCTCTTTATCTCCTCGAATTTTTTCTGGAATACGCACAAGCATGCCTATCATATATTGATAGAGAGAAGATGGGTGGAGATCCCTAGCACAACCCTAGTCCACCATATTACAAAACCGACTACTCAAGTCACACCCACCGTGACAACCGCTCAAAAAAACTGCTAGGGTCAGATCTTAGGAGACCAGCCCTAGCCCAAGCACGTCCCTCGTCGAAGATCCTACACCCAACGTGGTGGAGAGAAGGAGCATCCCCATAAAAAACAATCTTGTTCCTATGTTTCCACAGCTCTCAAAGCACAAAAATCAAGAGTATCTGCAGGTCCTTTAGCACATTCGAGGTGGTTGGAGCCCGGTCCGGCCTGCCGAGCGCAGTACAAACATCATACCATACGGACCGTGCAAAAACCCACTCCAGTAGGATGTGGCTGATGGTCTCATCGCATTGATTGCAAAAGGGGCAGGAGTCCTGATGCGGTAGGCCCCTTCTTGCCAGCCTATCCGATGTCCAACATCTATCCATGAGAGCTAGCCAAGTGAAGAATCGACAACAGAGTGGGGCCCTCGATCTCCAAGTGAAATCCGTCAAGGAGCTGACCAACCTACCCACAAACTTGGCCGCATAGGCAGAACGCACACAAAAGTCACCATTCGCCTCCCAAGCCCAACGAAGTCTGTCCTGTGTTCTTGTATGCGACTAGACCACTGCAACCCGGTGCCAAAGATCCACGTATTCGGCCAGCTCGTTCGCATCAAGATTTGGTCCGATGTCTCTCGACCACGTCCCATGTTAAAAAACCATGGCCACTATCATAACAAGTCGCTTTCTTTGTGGCACCTTGCCATACACATGAGGCGCCAGGTCCTGAATGCGTGCCCCGTCTAGCCAACGGTCCTCCCAAAAGAGTGTAGTCGTGCCATCACCAATTGTGGTCGAGGCCGCCGATCAGAAAAGCTGAATGGACTCCTCACGTACTTGAATGTCAAAATCCTTCCAAGGTCTAGACTCGTCCAAGCTGCGCCAGCCACAACCATCCAGCCTGCATAGCAATGTTAAGCCAGTAGAGATCCGGTAGACCAAGGCCACCTGCCCACATGGGGTGCAGACTTTATCCCACGCGACGAGGCACTACCCACCATTAGCTTCAGCTCTGGCTCACCAAAGAAAACTCCTGATGATCTTGTTCAAAGCCACCATAGTCTTGATAGGCAGCTCCAATGCCAACATTGCTTAATGTGGATTGCGCAAAGGACCGACTTGATAATAAGTAGCCGTCCACTCTTCGGCATCGGTGAGTCGCGCCATGTAGGCAGCCTATCCGTGAGCTGGTCCACCAAACCCTGTAGTTGAGCTGTCGTTTGCTTGCGAAGGGTGAGGGGGAGACCGAGGTATTTGCAAGGAAAGAAGCTCATAGGGAACCCTAGCACCTGGTTCACTAGCAACATCTGATCATTGGTGCACCTGATCGAAAAGGACGTGCACTTGTCCTGGTTCACACAGAGGCCGGAACCTTCACCAAACACCTCCAAGATGGTCGTCGTGGCCGTCAAGTCTGACAAATGCGGCTTCACAAATAGCATGACATCGTCCACAAAGATGGAGACCCTCTGCTTCATAACAACACGAGCTAACGGCACCAAGATCTACCACGAATAAGCAAGCTCAAATAGGCGGTGTAGGGGCTCCATGATCAAAATGAATAGCATTGGCGACACCGGGTCCCCATCCCTCAGCTCACAACAAGTAAGGATATCGCTCCCGAGCACTCCATTCACCATCACCCTCGTAGAAATCCCGGTGATCCAAGAGAGCTACCTATAGCCAAAGCCCATCTTCCTCATAACCTCCAGCACAAAACGCCATTGAACTGTGTCAAAGGCTTTCATAATGTCCAGCTTCACCATGACCGTGGGGTCCTTTAGAGCATGCAGCCATCGTGCTGTGTATTGTACCAACATGAAATTGTCGTGCAAGGACCGCCCCTTAACAAAGGAACTTTGGTGGCAGCCAACAAGGTTCGGTAACTCTCGAGCAAGCCTTAGGGCAAAAGTCTTGTCGAAAATCTTGATCGCACCGTGAACAGGGCTGACCGACCGGAAATCCTGAATGTCTGTGGCACCATCAACCTTAGGAAGCAAGGCAACCAGCGCTTTGTTGATGGCCGATAGGCCGCGCATGTCTCCCAGGTAAAAAGCTTTGAAAGCTCGCATTAAGTCAGACTTGATGATGCTCCAGCAAGCGGCGTAAAACCTGCCAGTGAACCCAGCCGGACCAGGAAGTTTGTCCATGGGCATGGCCTTGATCGTCTTTTCAACCTCCTCAGCGGTGAAAGGCAGCTCTAAGTGAGAGAGATCCAGGGAGGGTATATCAAGCGCATCCATATTAAGAGCGAAGGCTCTAGGAATCGTCATGCCCAAGATGCCACTGTAGTAATCATCCACCATGGCAGCAATGTCATCATGGCCTATGAACATCTGCCCATCTCTAGAGACTCGAGTCATGATATTCCTCCTTCTCCTATGTCTGGCATGCCGATGAAAGAATTCGGTATTGGCATCTCCATCTCCGAGGAACAGCAAACGGGATCTCATCCGAGCAATTGTACGTTGAAGGGAACACAAACCAACGAGTTTATGTTTGAGGGTCTAGGGGGACAGCGCCCTAGAGTCTGAAGCCACATCCAAGCGGAAAATCTCCTCGGATATGAACTTTTGTTTACTAGCTTGTGGAAGATTTGATTCCCAATCAAAGTAGCTAAGATCTACGTTTTCACTTTGCAGCACATACGTTCCTTCCTTGCACCACGTGGTCGCTTTGCAGAAGCGGAGGAGACGTCGGCTTGCAGCAACATGTGGTTACTTGGCAGGTATGGATGCAGGTTTGCAGAAGATGCGTTCATCCCTTGCTCCGTCTTGTCGTAATGCGGGCCATCTTTTCAGCAACGACACTACATTGCCGCATTGTTGGATTGTGGCAGCGGCAGCTGGCCTTGAAGCATTGCACGCTTGACATTGCAGCACCACGTGACCCATCTTGCTCCATCTCCGGCCAGCCTATTGCAGCCGTAGCTTCCACCCTGCCACCCCTCGCAATAGCTCGACATAGATCATAGACATGGCGAGCCATGGGATGGGCTCAGAAAAGCACGCACGACGAGCGTTAGGTTGTAGAGGGACGACATCGCGCGGGATACCGCAGAAAGATCAAGGTAGTTGGTAGCGGTCGAGAACGATCATTTCGGCATTCACATCCATCGTGAGGGAGATGACCAGCTACATGATCGTAGGCTGTCCAAGGGCACTGCGCGTGGCTAGTGAAACATTATGATCGACGAGCTGAAAAACATCATTTATATGCAAGTGTAAGTTTTTGGTGTAAATCATATATATTTGTACTACTAATCATGATGGCTCGCTTCCTTTCTTTGCTAAAATTTCACAATAGTTTTGTCTAAATTTCAGATAAAGAGCATGTACTATATATGGATGCATAAATAGAATATTCTAGAGTTTTATCTTTCATACGGTAGCTGGCAGATAATGGAATCTTAGAAAGGTAATTATGAACTTTTTGTGGAGATATAAATTATGAAATGTATGGTCTTACATTGTTGTTGCTCATTTTATTTTCATAGTCACCATGAAGACGCCCTGGTGTCACAAGCAAACCCAAGTTTCAAAACCATATTGGTGTAACGGCTATCTAGGTACACCGAGATCCCCAGAAGAATCAATTAATATCTTCAAAAAATGCTACCAATGATATGATTTTCCATGATACATTGAGTTTGTCCAAAATTCTAGATTTTATCAACCATGTTACTGAACCAAAAAAGAAGGCAATGGTATCACCCAATCGATGCAACCACTTTTCTTCCATCCCATCTTTAGGATCACATTTGCACAGATCCTACAATCATGTATTGCTAAAAATATCGACGAAGTTACTTTGTAATAAATCAATTGGTTTATGGGTAAACAACCATATAATCCTGTATTTCGATTGTTCGGTTGTTGTTCAGGATTGGATTGATATAAGCAGGAGGATCAATCATACTTACGAATGTGCCAATAACCATACATATAATCCTCTAATCTGATTTTTTTTCTTTGTCCAAAATGTGAGTGATACATATATTGGGGAGGGTCTACCATACTTACGTATATACCATTACAGTAATCTATCATTCTAGAAAAAATGTTGTCAAAGCAGAATAATATATTCATTCTTTTGCTGAAATTTTTTGGGTTTAGTTTGCTGAGTAAAACATTAATTTGAGCAAGATTTCCCGCAGCAACGCGCGGGGAATTATCTAGTTACACCTATGATCTTGAACATTTTTATGAAGTGTAATTAGTTACTATTATTCCTGAGGACATGGGAGAATTCTTGTTACAAGTAATCATGTGAAGTTGGTATTCGTTTGATATTTCGATGATGTGTATGTTGTTGGTTCCCTTAGTAGTATCGTGTGAACGTTGACTACACGACACTTCACCATTTTATGGGCCTAAGGGAAGACATTGTGGAGTAACAATTAGATGATGGGTTGCAAGAGTGATAGAAGCTTAAACCTCAGTTTATGTGTTGATTCATGAGGGACTGATTTGGATCCACACGTTTCAAGCTATAGATAGATTTATATTAATTTTTCTTTCGTAGTTGCGGATGCTAGTGGATAATCATAAGTGGGTTGCTTGTTCAAGTAAGAACAATACCTTAGCACCAGTCCACCCACATATCAAATTACCAAAGTAATGAACGTCAATCAACTCAACATGATGAACATAACTAGACATAAATTCTCATGTGCCCTCGGGAGCGCTTGCTTCATATAAGAGCACTCTCCAGCTTGTTCTTTGCTATAAAAAGGATTAGGATACCTTGCTGCACCTTGGTTATTATTGTTACTTGTCACTTATTACGAATTATCTTGCTGCAAAACTATCTATTAATGTTACTCACAACATTTGCAGAGAATGCCTTGCTTAAAATTGTTTATCATTTCCTTGTGCTCCTCATTGGGTTCGACACTCTTACTTATAGGAAGGACTATGATTGATCCCCTATAATTGTGGGTCATCACTATTTTTTAATCTTTGCTTTGACATATTCAAGTGTTTGCAAAATATTCATATCTTCCAAATCCTAACTCCGAATTTATAAAGTTACATACGGAAACTACTCAGAAAAATGTATACATTCCAAATATGATATTATCTTGCATGATAGTCATTTATAAAATTATGTTTATGTTGTACCCTTAATTATAATTAATACTTTTCTTTATATAGGGTATTTTGAAAATGACTATTCGTTATGCATGTTCTTATAAATTAATTGTTTTCGGTGGAGATATCTAACATGTTTGCAAGCAAATGAAGTTGTGACTTGAATTACAGTTGCAAACACATATATCAATAAGAAAAAACTAATGCTCGTATGCGCGTGCTATCATTGAGTACGAAAATGTACTTTACTATTTTCAGCCTAATCCACTATTTTTTGGGTATCACTGAGGAGGAACATCACAAATACGATTAATTGATACCAGAAACTAGGTAGATATTCCGTTTGTCTAATAAACTGAACACAACTTCAGTTACTTAAAAATCATCCCACCTTTATATTTGTGCACCACACAAACTTATCATGTTGTTTCTTGTATGACACTATGAAAGATTTTATGTTATTTGTTGGTGTCGTCGAGTGTGTGTATGGCGTGTGATTTTTTTTCTCGAGGTTGCAACGCATGGGCAGGTTTGCTAGTCTATTATATGTTGTTGAATGTTGCATGTGGAATTAGAAATTTCCTAAGAAACACCCAAGATATTTACTATGGAGATGCTAGTAATGATTGGGAGAGGTGACTACATACCCTGGTAGACTAAAGCGTTAACGGTCCAAAGATCGTGATTGGTGTAGTCGTACTCGCGTTGCGGTCCAATCCGATCCAAGCACCGCACATGCGGTACCTCCGAGTTTAGCACAGATCCGGCTCGGTGATATGTCATCCTTCTTGATCCAGCAAGAGAGGGACAATAGGTAGATGAGATCTGAACTAACACGATGACATGGTGGTGGTGGTGGTGGCAGTGGAATTCCGGTAGGCGACAAGTGCATACCGATGAAACGTGGGAGGAGTTGGGAGAGCCAATGGCCAAGGGTGACATGGCCGTTGAGGGGCCTGTGCGAGCTGTGCGCTGGCACAGGGCCCCCAAAATCCTGGGGCCCCTGATACGTCCATTTTGCATCATGATTTTATATTGATATTTATTGCATTATGGGCTATTATTACAAATTTTGGTACAATACTTATGCCTTTTCTCTCTTATTTTATAAGGTCTACATGAAGAGAGAGAATGCCGATAGCTGGAATTCTAGACTGGAACAGGAGAAAATCTGAGATACCTATTCTGCACAACTCCAAAAGTCCTGAAAATCTACAGAGAATTATTTTGGAATATATAAAAATTACTGGGCGAAAGAAATACACCAGGGGGCCCACCAGGGAGCCACAAGCCTCCTGAGCACTGCCACCCCCCTGGCGCACCTAGTGAGCTTGTGGCCCACCTGGTCGTCCTCCGGTGCCCATATTCTGCTATATTGAGGGTTTCGTTGAGAAAAAAATCATAAGAGACCTTTCGGGACGAAGCGCCGTTGTCTCGAGGTGGAACTTGGGTAGAAGCAATCTAGAGCTTCGGCAGGGCGATCCTGCCGATGAAACTTCCCTTTGGGAGGGGGAAATTGAAGCCATCGTCATCACCAACGATCCTCTCATCGAGAGGGGTCAGTCTCCATCAACATCTTCATCAGCACCATCTCCTCTCCAAACCCTAGTTCATCTCTTGTATCTGATCTTTGTCTCAAAACCTCAGATTGGTACATGTGGGTTGCTAGTAGTGTTCATTACTCCTTGTAGTTGATGCTAGTTGGTTTACTTGGTGGAATATTATATGTTCAGATCCTTGATCTGTTGGAAATATGCCCTAGAGGAAATAAATAAAGTGTTTATTATTATATTTCCTTGTTCATGATAATTGTTTATTATCCATGCTATAATTGTATTCATTGGAAACACATTGCATGTGTGGATATATAGACAACACTTTGTCCCTAGTGTGCCACTATTGAACTACCTCGTTGATCAAAGATGGTCAAGGTTTCCTAGCCATTGACATGAGATGTCATTTGATAACGGGATCACATCATTAGGTGAATGATGTGATGGACAAGACCCAAACTATAAACGTAGCATATGATCGTGTCAGTTTATTGCTACAGTTTTCTGTATGTCAAGTATATGTTCCTATGACCATGAGATCATGCAACTCACTAACACCGAAGGAGTTCCTTGTGTGTATCAAACATCGCAACGTAATTGGGTGACTATGAAGGTGCTCTAGAGGTATCTCCGAGGGTGTCTGCTGGGTCGGCATGGATCAACACTGGGATTTGTTACTTCGTGTGACGGAGAGGTATCCCAAGGCCCACTCGGTAATACAACATCACAATTAGCCTTGCAAGCAATGTGACTAAGTGTTAGCCATAGGATCTTGTATTATGGAACGAGTAAAGAGACTTGCCGGTAACGAGGCTGAACTAGGTATGGAGATACCTATGATCGAATCTCGGGCAAGTAACATACCGAAGAACAAAGGGAACATCATACGGGACTAACTGAATCCTTGACATAGAGGTTCGACCGATAAAGATATTTGTATAATATGTAGGAATCAATATGGGCATCCAGGTCCCGCTATTGGTTACTCACCATAGAGGTGTCTCGATCATGTCAACATAGTTCCCGAACCCGCGGTAGTATAGAGTTCGGTGATGTTTCAGTAGTATAGAGTTATGTATGGTGGTGATCGAAGGTTGTTATGAGTGCCAAATGATATCCCAGATGTCACAAGGATCTCCAGAATGGTCCGGAGGTAAATATTGATATATAGGAAAGTGGTGTTTGAACTCCAGAAAAGTTTTGGGCATTTCCGGCAGTGTACCGGGAGTGACGAATGGGTTCCGGGGACCACCAAGTGGGGCCCACATACCCCAAGGGGCCACATGGTCCTTAGAGGTGGCGCACTAGCCCCTGGTGGGCTGGGCAGCCAGCCCAAAAGGGCCCTATGCGCCTTGGGGAAGGAGGAAGAGTAGGGGCCAAGTTAAGGAAGAGTCCCACAAGGAATCCACCTCCCTTGTGGGAGGTGAACTCCTCCCCTTGGCTTCGGCCGAACCTCTCCTTGGAGGAGATGCTAGGGATGCCTCCTCTCCCCTCCCTCCTATATATACTAGAGGATTTGGGGGCCAGCCCCAACCCTAATTGCCGCATGCTGCCCTCTTCTTCCTCTAGATCGTTTTCTCCTCTAGATCGGTTTTTAGCTGCGCTTAGGAGAAGTCCTGTTGGAATTACTCCATCACCATCACCGCAATGCCTTCGCGCTGCAGAAGAACTCATCTACCTATCCGCTCCCTCTTGCTGGATCAAGAAGGCGGAGATCTTCACCGAGCTGGATGTGTGCTGAACGCGGAGGTGCCGTCCATTCGGTACTTGATCAGGAGTTCGTGGGACGGCTTGCGGTTTGGATTGCAGAGACGTACCAATACATCAACCGCGTTCTTTAATGCTTCTGTTTAGCAATCTACAAGGGTACGTAGATCCAATCTCTCCTCTCATAGATACTCATCTCCTAGATTGATCTTGGTGAAGCGTAGGAAATTTTTTGTTTCCCGTGCAACGTTCCCCAACAGTGGCATCATGAGCTAGGTATATGCGTAGATGAGAGCTTGAGTAGAACACAAAGAGTTTGTGGGCATTGATATTCAGATTGCTTCCTTCCTTAGTCTTTTCTTGGTTCTGCGGTATTGTGGGATGAAATGTTTCAGACCGACTTTACTCGTACGCTTATGAGAGACCGTGTTCCATCGACTGACATGTGACTTCGTCGCGTAGAGATGGCTGGCGGTTGTCTGTCTCTCCCACTTTAGTTGGATCGGATTTTATTAAGGAGGTCCTTGTAGAAGGTTGAAAAGTAATCTTCATATCACCTTTGTGGTTTTGCGTAGGTAAGAATCATTCTTGCTAGATACCCATAGCAGCCACGTAAAACATGCAACAACAACTAAAGGACGTCTAACTTGTTTTTGCAGGGTATGTTGTGATGTGATATGGCCAATTGCATGATGTGATATATGTGATGTATGAGATGATCATGTTTTTGTATAGAATATCACGACTTGCATGTCGATGAGTACGGCAACCGGCATGAGCCATAGGGTTGTCTTTGATTATTGTATGACATGCGTGTCAATCATTAAGCGCTATGTAATGCTTTACTTTATCGCTAAGCGGTAGCAATAGTAGTAGAAGATGTTAGAGTATTACACATATAGCCATGTAACCTTTTCGTATTTACCCCATTGTATAAGGGGTTTCCTGCATATATTCCACAACTGTACATGTATACATACTGGCCTTTGGCATCCTGGAAAAACAAGTTGCGTATTTCCTAACATGGTATCAAAGCTAGGTCAATTTTTTGCACGTCGCAACTTGTGCTGTTGATTGAAGCCATCGAAGCCGACGGAATCGACCGCCGCTGCTCCTCTCCATTTCAGCTGGCTACTTCGGTTCTGCTCTTCCGTTTCCCTGATTCCTGCCACTGTCTCGTGCACCCCTGCCTGATCCAAACCTGCAGATCCAGCCACCATCCACTCCTGAACATACCAGCCACTGCGTCTTCGATCGAGCGCCCTGGTCCTCTGCTATTTATGGATAAGGCCACTGGGTGCACATCATCCTAAAAAAAGAAAAGAAAAAACATGGTGTGTTTTGTCCGCTCTGAGGTGATTTCTGACGGTGCTTTCGGTGTTCCTTACATTGATCCTGTCTCGCACATGTGCCTTTCCTCGGTGCTTGGTGCTCGTCCGTTTTTTTATCATCCCATGCGGTGACTTTTACTGGTAGCTCTTCTACTTCTCCTCCCGCGAGCTCCACACTTGATGATTGTCGCTCTACACCAAGTCCTCTTGCAACATTCGCCGGTGAATGTCGTTCTTCCCTGACTCCTCTCATGACTTTCACCGGTTGTACTGGTGCATATGACTCCATCGACTGCGCTTCGCACATGCGTGTTCCCTCGGGACTTGGTCCTATCTGCACGTAGTCTCATCATCTTCAGCGGCCTTTACGGACGATACTGGTCATGCTGCACCACCGCTTTTAGCAGCTTCCACAGGTGGTGGTGGCAGCTTCTCTCCTGGTGCCACTAGGACGCCTACTTCAGGTGTGTCCTTTACAAGGATGAGATTGTGCGCCTTCGTGCCCTACTGTCGGGTGCCTATACATCGACATCTTTAGTTGCACCCTTGAACGAGCATGATATTGTGCGTCTGCGATGCTTGCTAGCTCCATCTTCTGGTTCCCCATCAACAGGTTATGGTGGTTTTGCTACGGACTCTTCTGGCATTGTAAGACCACCTTCTACACAAGCAAGTACATCTCCCTGGATTCTTGATACTGGAGCATCTTTTCATATGAATCATGACTCATCCACTCTGTCATCTACTAGAACTCTCGATTTTCCTATGCATGTTCTTACTGCTGATGGTACCTCTCTACCGGTTACTGGCCGAGGCACTCTTAGCACTTCATCTTTTCATGTTCCCGATGTTGCTCATGTTCCCCGGCTTACCATGCAGCTCCTTTCTGGTGGTCAGATTGTCGACTCTGGTTGCAGGGTCATTCTCGACTTTGACTCATGTTCCATTCTGGACCGTCACGCTGGTGCTCTTCTTGGTGCTGGCCCTCGATGCCGTGACTCTCAGGGTCTCTGGGAACTTGGTTGGCTTCATCTTCCATCCAATGCCACCACTGCCAATCTCTCCACCTCTGTTGCCTTGTCTACTAGCTCTTTTCAGAAGTGGCATCATTGCCTGGGTCACCTATGTGGCTCTCGTCTCTCATCCTTAGTTCGATGTGGTCTTCTTGGATGTGTCTTCGGTGGTGTGTCTTTAGATTGTCAGGGTTGTAGGCTTGGTAAACAGGTTTAGTTACCTTATCCTCATAGCAAGACTATGTCTCGGCGTCCTTTTGACCTTGTTCACTCTGATGTATGGGGTCCAGCTCCCTTTGCCTCGAAGGGAGGCCATCACTACTATACTATCTTTATAGATGATTTGTCTTGACACACGTGGATATATTTCATTTCTTCTCGTAGTGAGGTCTTATCTATTTATAAGCATTTTGCTACCATGGTTCACACTCAGTTCTCTACGCCTATTCGTGTGTTCCATGCTGACTCTGCTAGAGAGTATATATCCAAGATGTTGCGTGGCTTTGTTCCTAAGCAGGGTACTCTTGCTCAGTTCTCTTGTCCTGGTGCTCATGCTTAGAATGGCATGGCTGAGCGCAAGCATTGTCACCTTCTTGAGATGGCTCGTGCGATGATGATCGCCGCTGCTCTTCCGCCTCATTTTTGGGTTGAGGCTGTCTCCACTTCCACCTATCTCAATAACCTTCAGTCGTCCACTGCTTTGCAGGGTGGCGTTCCTTTCGAGCGTCTCTTTGATCATTCTCCCGATTACTCGGCGCTTCGTTTTTTGGTTCTGTTTGCTATGTTCTTCTCACCCCCTGTGAACGCACCAAACTATCTGCTCAGTCAATTGAGTGTGTCTTCTTAGGCTATAGCGATGAGCATAAGGGCTATCGTTGTTGGGATCCTATTGGTCGTCAGATGCACATTTCTCGGGATGTGACTTTTGAAGAGTCTCGTCCCATCTACCCGTGTCCATCTTCCTCTACTTTTTCAGTGGAGGATATCTCTTTCCTCATTTTTCCTGACACACCCATTACGCCAATCGAGCCTTTGCCTGTTCACCCGTTACCTTTGCTTCCCCACATATTATTGATGATTTTCCGCCACTGTCTCCCACGGTTTCCTCATCTATCATGTCACCAGATTCTGCACCTTCATCCCCGGTGCCTTGTTCGTCTCCACCCCCTAGTTCTACCTCGATGATTCCTCCTCATATTCTTCCATCTTTTCCTTAGTATTATACTCGTCGATCAGGTATATGGATGCATCTACTGATGTACCCTCCTCCTCGGCTCAGCCTACCTATGGCTTGAGTTCTCGTCCGCTTCCGTCTGTTGTTCACTATGGTTTTCAACCACTGGTCCTGCCGTTCTTGAGCCGACTACTTATCGTTAGGTTGTTGTTCATCCTGAATGGCAGTTTGTGATGGCAGAGGAGATTGCTAATCTTGAATGCACCGGTACATGGGATATTGTTTCTCTTCCTCCAGGTGTTTGTCCCATCACTTGTAAGTGGGTTTACAACATTAGGACTCGCTCCGATGGTTCTCTTGAGCATTACAAAGCTTGTCTTGTGGCTCGTGGCTTTCAGCAGGAGCATGGACGTGATTACGACGAGACCTTTGCTCCCGTGGCCCATATGACAACTATTCGTACACTTCTTGCAGTGGCCTCTACACACCACTGGTATGTATCTCAGCTTGATGTTAAGAATGTCTTTCTTAATGGTGACCTGCGTGAGGAGGTCTACATGCAATCACCACCTCGGTATTCTGTTCCTGATGGCATGGTCTGTCGTCTTCGTCACTCTCTCTATGACCTTAAGCAAGGCCCCCGTGCCTGGTTTGAGTGTTTTGCCTCTGTGGTGACTGCCGCGGGTTTTTCAGCGAGTGCTCATGGTCCAGCATTGTTTGTTCACCTTTCACCTAATGGATGGACTCTTCTTCTTCTCTACGTCGATGATATGATCATCACTGGTGATGACCCTGAGTATATTGCCTTTGTAAAGGCCCGTCTTAGTGAGCAGTTTCTTATGTATGATCTTGGACCTCTTCGATACTTTCTTGGGATTGAAGTCTCTTCTACCTCTGATTGCTTTTTTACATCCCAAGAAAAGTATATCTAGGATCTTCTTGCTTGTGCTGCTCTTACTGATGAGCGCACCGTTGGGACCCCATGGAGCTCAATGTTCACATTCGTGATACTGATGGTGACCCCTTGCCTGATCCGACCCGTTATCGTCATCTTGTTGGGAGTCTTGTCTATCTAGCTATTACTCGTCCGGATATTACTTATCCGGTTCATATTCTGAGTCAGTTTGTTTCTGCTCCCACTTCAGTTCACTATAGTCACCTCCTTCGTGTTCTCCGGTATGTTCGGGGCACGATCTCTCATCGTCTATTCTTTCCTAGCTCCAGTTCCTTAAAGCTTTAGGCCTATTCGGATGCTACGTGGGCTAGTGATCCCTCTGATCGCCATTCACTTTCTGCTTACTGTGTTTTTCTTGGTGGTTCTCTCATTGCCTGGAAGACGAAGAAGCAGACACCACTTTCCTGTTCGAGTGCAGGGGCTGAGTTGTGAGCTACGGCTCTTTTGACGGCAGAGGTGACTTGGTTACGGTGGTTACTTCATGATTTTGGTGTTTCTTTCACTACACCTACTTTGCTATTATCAGACAGTACAGGTGCTATCAGCATTGCGCGTGATCCTGTGAAGCATGAGCTCACCAAGCATATTGGTGTTGATGCTTTCTATGTGCACGCTGGTGTGCAGGATCAGGTTATTGCTCTACAGTATGTGCCTTCCGAGTTACCATTGATGGATTTTTTGACGAAGGCTCAGACTCGAGCATAGCATGGCTTCTATCTCTCCAAACTCAGTGTTGTTAATCCACCCTGAGTTTGAGGGGGTGTTAGAGTATTACATATATAGCCATGTAACCTTTCCGTATTTACCCCATTGTATAAGGGGTTTCATGCATATATTCCACAACTATACATGTATACATACTAGCTTTTGGCCTCCTGGAAATACAAGTTGCATATGTCCAAACAGAAGCATGGTGGGCGTGACAACCCCGTTGGCGACACAATGATGGAGATCATGGTGTTATGCCGGGGACGATGGAGATCATGCCGGTGCTTTCAGGATGGAGATCAAAAGCACAAGTTCATGGCCATATCATGTCACAAATGATTTGCATGTGATGTTAATCCTTTTATGCACCTTGTTTTGCTTAGGATGACGGTAGCATTATAAGGTGATCCCTCACTTAAATTTAAAGATGAACTGTGTTCTCCCCAAGTGTGCACTGTTGTGAAAGTTTGTTGTGTCGAGACACCACATGATGATCGAGTGTGATAGACTCTACGTTCGCATACAACATGTGTAAGCCAGTGTTGCACATGCAAAACACTCGGGTTAAACTTGACGAGCCTAGCATGTACAAGCATGGCCTCGGAACAAAAGAGACCTAAAGGTCGAGCATGAGTCATAGAGTAGATATGATCAACATGATGATGTTCATTACTGAAACCACCTTAACTCACGTGATGATCGGACTTGAGTTGGTGAATATGGATCATGTGTCACTCAGGTGACCTAAGGGATGTCAATTTGAGTGGGAGCTTTAGTATTTTGATTAACTAAACTCATTATCTTGAACAATAGTCTTAGTAACCTTTGCATATTTATGTTGTAGATCAATGGCTCGCGCAGTAGCACCCCTGAATTTTAATGCATTCCTAGAGAAAGCCAAGTTGAAAGATGATGGAAGTAACTTTGTGGACTGGGCCCGTAATTTGAGGATTATCCTCACGGCTTCCCAGAAGGCATATGTCCTTGATGCACCGCTTGGTAACCAACCCGCAGACTTGTCATCCGAAGACGTTAAGAATGCTTGGGAGGCACGTTCTGGAGATTACTCAATAGTTCAGTGTGCAATATTGTATGGCTTAGAACCGGGACATCAAAGGCGTTTTGAATGTCATGGAGCATATGAGATGTTCCAGGAGTTGGAGTTTATCTTTAAGAAGAATTCCCGGATCAAGAGGTATGAGACCTCCAATAAATTCTACGCTTGCAAAATGGAGGAGAACGGGTCTATCAATGAACATATACTCAGAATGTTTGGGTATTCAACTCGTCTGTCAGAGTTAGGGATGCCTCTTCTGCCAGAGGCGATCAGTGACAGAGTTCTTCAATTATTGCCACCAAGCTACTAGAGCTTCGTGCTAAACTATAACATGCACGGGATGAACAAGTCAGTCACCGAGCTATTTGCGATGCTAAAAGTTGCTGAGTCTGAAATCCAGAAAGAACATCAAGTGTTCATGGTCAATAAAACTACTAGTTTCAAGAAGAATGGCAAGGGCAAGAATGGTAACTCCAAGAAGAGTGGAAAAGCAGTTGCCCCTCCCGTGAAGAAACCCAAGGCTGGACCCAAGCCAGAAATTGAGTGCTTTCATTGCAAGGGAACTGGTCACTGGAAGCAGAACTGCCCAAGTATCTAGCTAACAAGAAGGCGACCAACAACAAAAAAGTTATATATGATATACATGTTATTGATGTGTACCTTACTAGCTCTCGTTGTAGTGCCTGGGTGATACCGGTTCGGTTGCTCACATTTGCAACTAAAAACAGGAACTATGGAATAGACGAAGGCTGGCGAAGGACGAAGAGACGATGCGCGTGGGAAATGGTTCCAAGGTTGATGTGATCGCCGTCGGCACGCTCTCTCTTCGATTACCATCGGGTCTAGTGATGAACTTGAATAATTGTTATTTAGTGCATGCTTTATGCATGAACATTATATTTGGATCTTGTTTATTGCGAGACGGTTAGTCATTTAAATCAGAGAATAATGGTTGTTCCATTTATATGAGTAATATCTTTTATGATCATGCACCCAATGTGAGGGGTTTATTCATATTGAATCTTTATAGTGATGATACACATTTTCATAACATTGATGCCAAAAGATGTAGGGTTGATAGTGATAATACAAGTTTCTTGTGGCACTGCCGTTTAGGTCATATTGGTGTAAAACGCATGAAGAAGCTCCTTGCTGATGGACTTTTGGAGTTACTTGATTTTGAATCACTTGACACATGTGAACCATGCCTCATGGGCAATATGACTAAAACGCCGTTCTCTGGAACAATGGAACGGGCAAGTGACTTGTTGGAAATCAAACATACTGATGTGTGCGATCCAATAAATGTTGCGGCGCGCGGTGGATATCGTTATTCTCTCACCTTCACTGATGACTTAAGTAGATAAGGTTATATTTACTTAATGAAACACAAGTCTGAAACATTTGAAAAGTTCAAGCAATTTCAGAGTGAAGTTGAGAATCAACATAACAAGAAGATTAAATTCCTGCAATCGGATCGAGGAGGAGAATATCTGAGTTATGAGTTTGGCAGTCACTTAAGACAGTGTGGAATTGTTTCATAATTGTCACTGCCTGGAACACCACAGCGTAATGGTGTGTCCGAACGTCGTAACCAAACCTTATTAGATATGGTGCGTTCAATGATGTCTCTTGCCGATTTGCCACTATCGTTTTGGGGTTATGTATTAGAGACAGCTGCATTCACTATAAATAGGGCACCATCAAAATCCGTTGAGATGACGCCATATGAACTGTGGTTTGGCAAGAAGCCAAAGTTGTCGTTTCTTAAAGTTTGGGGATGTGATGCTTATGTCAAAAAGCTTCAGACTGAAAAGCTGGAACCCAAAGCGGAGAAATGCGTCTTCATAGGATGCTCGAAAGAGATAGTTGGGTATGCCTTCTATCTCGGAACCGAAGGCAAAGTGTTTGTCAATAGTAACATTTCTTGGGAAAGAGTTTCTCTCGAAAGAATTGAGTGGGAGGAAAATAGAACTTGATGAGCTTATTGAACCTTTACTTCAACCAGAGAGTAGCGCAGCACAGAGATGTTTCTATGGAACCTACGACAGTTGAAGAGGAAGTTAACAATGATGATCATGCAGCTTCGGATCAAGTTACTATTGAATCTCGTAGGCTGACAAGGGCGAGTACTGCTCCTGAGTGGTATGGCAACACTGTCTTGGAGGTCATGTTGTTGGAGAACAATGAACCTATGAGCTATGGAGGTGCGATGATGGGCCCGGATTCCGAGAAATGGTTAGAGGCCATGAAATCCGAGATGGGATCCATGTATGAAAACAAAGTATGGACTTTGTAAGTATTACCTGAAGGGCAAAAGGCCATTCAGAACAAATGGATGTTTAAGAAGAAGACGGACGCGGACGGTAATATCACTATCTATAAAGCTTGACTTGTGGCAAAGGGTTTTTCACAAGTTCAAGGAGTTGACTACGATGAGACCTTCTCACCCGTAGCGATGCTTAAGTCTGTCGGAATCATGTTAGAAATAGCTGCATATTTCGACTATGAAATTTGGCAGATGGATGTCAAAACAGCATTCCTCAACGGTTCCCTTGCGGAAGAGTTGTATATGATGCAACCAGTAGGTTTTGTCGATCCAGAGAATGTTGACAAAGTTTGCAAACTCTAGCGATCGATTTATGGACTGGTGCAAACATCTCGGAGTTGGAATAAGTGTTTTGATGAGGTGATCGAAGCGTTTGGGTTTATATAAGTTTATCGAGAAGCTTGTATTTACAAGAAAATGAGTGGGAGCTCTATAGCTTTTCTAATATTATATGTAGATGACATATTGTTGATTGGAAACAATATAGAAATGCTCGAAAGCGTGAAGGAATATATGAACAAGAGTTGTTCAATGAAGGACCTAGGAGAAGCTGCGTTCACATTAGGCATTAAGATCAATAGAGATAGATCGAGATGCTTGATAGCACTTTCACAAAGCACATACCTTGATATAGTTTTGAAGAAGTTCAAAATGGATCAGTCCAAGCTGGGGTTCTTCCTTGTGTTACAAGTTGTGAAGTTGAGTAAGACTCAATGCCCATTGACTGCATAAGATAGAGAGAAGATGAGTGTCATCCCCTATGCTTCAACCATAGGATCTATCATGTATGCAATGTTGTGCACAAGCCCGATGTTAGCCTTTCCATAAGTATGGCCAGAAGGTTTCAAAGTGATCCTGGAATGGAGCACTGGACGGCGGTCATGAATATCCTTAAGTACTTGAAAAGGACTAAGGAGATATTTCTCGTTTATGGAGGTGATCAAGAGATCGTCGTAAAGGGTTACGTCAATGCAAGATTTGACACTGATTCGGATGACTCTAAGTCGCAAACCGGATACATATTTATTCTCAATGGGGAGCGGTAAGCTGGTGCAGTTCCAATCAAAGCGTGGTAGCCGATTCTACATGCGAAGTGGAGTACATCACAGCCCCGGAAGCAGCGAAGGGAGGTGTCTGGATGAAGCAGTTCATGACAGATCTTAGAGTAGTGCCCAGTGCACTGAATCCAATGACTCTATTCTGTTACAATGACTCTATACATCGAGGAGAAGGACATAAATATTTCCAAAGTGAACTTGGATCTGAATGTTGCACACCCATCGACTAAACCTCTTCCAAGGGCTAAACATGATCAACACCAGAACTGCATGGGTGTTCGATTCATTACAATGTAAATCACATAGTGATGTGAACTAGATTATTGACTCTAGTGCAAGCGGGAGACTGTTGGAAATATGCCCTAGAGGCAATAAATAAAGTGTTTATTATTATATTTCCTTGTTCATGATAATTTTTTATTATCCATGCTATAATTGTATTGATTCGAAACACATTGCATGTGTGGATATATACACAACACTTTGTCCCCAGTGTGCCTCTAGTGAACTAGCTCGTTGATCAAAGATGGTCAAGGTTTCCTAGCCATTGACATGAGATGTCATTTGATAACGGGATCACATCATTAGGAGAATGATGTGATGGACAAGACCCAAACTATAAACGTAGCATATGATCGTGTCAGTTTATTGCTACAGTAACATACCCAATATCGAATCTTGGGCAAGTAATATACCCAAGTAACATACCCAAGAACAAAGGGAACATCATACGGGTCTGAATCCTTGACAGAGAGGTTCGAACGATAAAGATCTTCGTAGAATATGTAGGAATCAATATGTGCATCCAGGTCCCGCTATTGGTTATTGACCGTAGAGTTGTCTCGGTCATGTCTACATAGTTCTCGAACCCGCAGGGTGTGCACACTTAAGGTTCGGTGACGTTTCGGTAGTATAAAGTTATGTATGGTGGTGATCGAAGGTTGTTCAGAGTCCCAGATGAGATCTCGGATGCCACCAGGAGGTCCGGAATGGTCCGGAGGTAAAGATTGATATATAGGAAAGTGATGTTTGAACTTCGGAAATGTTTCGGGCATTTCCGGTAGTGTACCGAGAGTGACGAACGGGTTTCGGGGACCACCAAGTGGGGCCCACATACCCCCAAGGGGCCACATGGGCCTTAGAGGTGGCGCACCAGCCCCTGGTGGGTTGGGCAGCCAGCCCAAAAGGGACCTATGCTCATGGGGAAGGAGGAAGAGTAGGGGCCAAGTTAGGGAAGAGTCCCACTAGGTATCCCCCTCCCTTGTGGGAGGTGGACTCCTCCCCTTGGATTCGGCCAAACCTCTCCTTGGAGGAGAGGCTAAGGCTCCCTCGTCTCCCCTCCCTCCTATATATACTATAGGATTTTGAGGGCAGCCCCAACCCTAATTGCCGCGTGCTGCCCTCTTCTTCCTCTAGATCGTTTTCTACTCAAGATCGGTTCAACAGTGCTTAGGCGAAGCCCTACTGGAATTAATCCACCACCATCGCCGCGATGCCGTCGTGCTGCCGGAGAACTCATCTACCTCTCCGCTCCCTCTTGCTAGATCAAGAAGGTGGAGATCTTCACCGAGTTGCACGTGTGCTGAACGCGGAGGTGCCGTCCATTCGGTACTTGATCCGGAGTTCGTGGGACAGCTTGCGATTTGGATCGCAGATACATATCACTAAATCAACCGCGTTCTTTAATGCTTCCGCTTGGCGATCTACAAGGGTACGTAGATCCAATCTCTCCTCTCATAGATACTCATCTCCTAGATTGATCTTGGTGAAGCGTAGGAAATTTATTGTTTCCCATGCAACCTTCCCCAACATGATCATCACTTATACTCCTCTGGTTATGAACATGAATATATTTTGTGAATAGTTATGTTTGTTCCTGAGGACATGGAATAGGTCTTGTCATAAGTAATTATGTGCATTTGGTATTCGTTCGATATTTTGTTGAGATGTATGTCGTCTGTCCTCTAGTGGTGGTATGTGAACGTTGACTACATAACACTTCACCATTGTTTGGACCTAGAGAAAGAAATTGGGAAGTAATAAGTAGATGATGGGTTGCTAGAGTGACAGAAGCTTAAACCCTAGTTTATGCGTTGCTTCGTAAGGGGATGATTTGGATCCACGCGTTTCATGCTATGGTTAGATTTATCTTAATTCTTCTTTTGTAGTTGGGGATGCTTGCGGGAGGGGTTAATCATAAGTGGGAGTATTGTCCAAGTAAATACAACACCCAAGCACTGGTCCACCCACATATCAAATTATTAAAGTAGCGAATGCGAATCAAATGAGCATGATGAAAACTAGCTTGACATAAATTCCCATGTGTCCTCGGGAACGCTTTGCTTTATATAAGAGTTTTTCCAGGCTTGTCCTTTGCTATAAAAAGGATTGGGCCACCTTGATGCACCTTTCTTACAATTTTTAATTGCTACCCATTACGAATTATCTTATCACAAAACTATCTGTTACCGATAATTTCAGTGCTTGCAGAGAATACCTTACTGAGAACCGCTTGTCATTTCCTTCTGCCCCTCGTTGGGTTTGACACTCTTACTTATCGAAAGGACTACTATAGATCCCCTATACTTGTGGTTCATCAAAACTTTTTTCTGGCGCCATTTCCAGGGAGTGAAGCGCCTTTGGTGAGTGGAACTTGGTAAGGAAATAAATTATATAGCGTGTTGAAATTTACTATCACTTGTTACTATGGTAAGTAGTACTTTGAGGGGCTTGTTCGGGGTATCTTCACCTCGACCGGAAACACAAAGAGTTGTCGCTCAACCTACTGAACCTATTGAAAATATGTATTCCGAAATTCCTCCGTGTATGACAGAGAAACTGCTAGCTAATCCTTGTGCAGGAGATGGAACACTACATCCTAATTTGCATCTAATCTATGTGGATGAAGTTTGTGGATTATTTAAGCTTGCAGGTCTGTCCGAGGATCACATCAATAAGAAGGTCATTCCTTTATCTTTGAAGGAGAAGGCATTGACATGGTATAGGCTATGTGATGATATTGGATCATGGAGCTACAACCGGTTGAAAATGCAATTTCATCAGAAGTTCTATCCTATGCATCTAGTTCACCGTGATCGGAATTATATTTATAATTTTTGGCCTCGTGAAGGAGAAAGAATCGCTCAAGCTTGGGGGAGGCTTAAGTCAATGTTATATTCATGCCCTAATCATGAGCTCTTGAGAGAAATTATTATTCAGATTTTTTTTGCTCGGCTTTCTCGTAATGATCAATCCATGCTCGATACTTCTTATGCGGGTTCTTTTATGAAGAAAGATATTGAATTCAAATGGAATTTATTGGAAAGAATTAAATGCAACTCTGAAGGTTGGGAACTCGACGAAGGTAAGGAGTCATGTATAAATCTTAAGTTTGATTGTGTTAAATCCTTCGTGGACACCGATGCTTTTCGTGAATTTAGCACTTAATATGGACTTGACTCTGAGATAGTAGCTTTTTTTTGTGAATATTTTGCTACTCATGTTGATCTCCCTACGGAGAAGTGGTTTAAATATCATCCTCCCATTGAAGTGAAAGTAATGGAACCTATTAAAGTTGAAGAGAAAATTATTACTTACAATGTTGATCATGTTATCCCTACTAATTACATTGAGAAACCACATTTTCCTGTTAGTATAAAGGAACATGCTAAAGCTTCAATTGTGGTTCGTAAGAGTTGTATTAGAATACCTACCCCCCCTGAAAAATCAAAGTTGAACCTAGTATTTCTATGGTTAAAGATCTCTTTGTTGATAATATTGATGGCCATGTTATTCATTTCCGTGATGAAGCTGCTAGAATTGCTAGACCTGATACTAAGCATAAACATAGACCAGTTGTTGGCATGCCTGTTGTTTCTGTTAAAATAGGAGATCATTGTTATCATGTCTTCTATGATATGGGTGCTAGCATAAGTGAAATTCCCCATTTCTTACATAAATAAATCGTGCATGATATTGCACTAGTTGAACTAGAGGATATTGATGTTACTATTAAGCTCGCTAATAGAGACACTATCGCACCGATAGGGATTATTTGAGATGTTGAAGTCTTGTGTGGGAAAGTAAAGTATCCTAATGATTTTCTTCTTCTTGGTTCCCCACAAGATAATTTTTGTCCCGTAATATTTGGTAGACCCTTCTTGAATACTGTTAATGCTAAGATTGATTGTGAGAAGGAAATAGTTACTGTGAGCTTTGGGGATGTGTCCCATGAGTTTTAATTTCTCTAAATTTCGTAGACAACCCAATGACAAGGAATTGCCTAGTAAAGATGAAATTCTTGGTCTCGCTTCTATTGATGTGCTGCCTACTGATCCCTTAGAACAATATTTGCTAGACCATGAAAATGATATGCATATGAATGAGAGGAATGAAATAGATGAAATTTTCTTTGAGCAGCAGCCTATTTTGAAACATAACTTACCTGTTGAAATACTTCGGGATCCTCCTCCACCCAAGGGTGATCCCGTGTTTGAGCTCAAGCAACTACCCGGTCAATGGAAATATGACTATCTTGATGAAAAGGAGATATATCCTGTTATTATTAGTGCTAACCTTTCAAAGCATGAAGAAAAGAGATTATTGAAAACTCTAAGGAAGCACCATGCTGCTATTGGTTATACTCTAGATGATCTTAAGGGCATTAGTCCCATTCTGCCGGTATCAAATTAATATGGAGCCTCATGCCAAACCAGTTATTGATCACCAACGACGATTGAACCCTAAGATGAAAGAAGCGGTAAGAAAAGAAGTACTAAAGCTTCTGGAGGCACATACAATTTATCCTGTTGCTCATAGTAGATGGGTTAGTCCCGTCCATTGTGTCCCTAAGAAGGGAGGTATTATAGTTGTTCCTAATGATAAAAATGAATTGATGATGCAAAGAATTGTTACAGGTTATAGAATGGTAATTGGTTTTAGGAAATTAAATAAAGCTGCTAAGAAAAATCATTACCCTTTACCTTTTACTGATCAAATGCTATAAAGATTGTCCAAATATAATCATTTTGCTTTCTAGATGGTTACTCTGGTTTCTCTCAAATACCTGTATCAAGCCAGGATCAAGAAAAAACCAATTTTACTTGCCCTTTCGGTACATTTGCTTATAGACGTATGCCTTTTGGTTTATGCAATCCACCTTCTACCTTTCAAAGATGTATGATGGCTATATTCTCTCACTTTTGTAAAAAGATTCTTGAGGTTTACATGGATGATTTTTCCGTTTACGGAACATCATTTAATGATTATTTGAGCAACCTCGATCGAGTTTTGCAGAGATGTGAAGAAACTAATCTTGTTTTATATTGGGAAGAGTGCCACTTTATGGTTAATTAAGTTATTGTCTTGGGGAACAAGATCTTCGAAAGAGGTATTGATGTTGATAAAGCTAAAGTTGATGCTATTGAAAAATGTCATGCCCTACGGATATAAAAGGTATAAATAGTTTTCTTGGTCATGCTGGTTTCTATAGGAGGTTTATCAAAGATTTCCCTAAGATTTCTAGGCCTCTCACAAACCTTTTGCAAAAAAATGTTCCATTTTTTTTATGATGATTGCGTAGAACCATTTGAAATTCTTAAGAATGCCTTGATTACTGCACCTGTTGTTCAACCAACCGACTGGAACCTACCCTTTGAAATTATGTGTGATGCTAGTGATTATGTTGTTGGTGTTGTTCTAGGACAAAGAGTGGATAAGAAATTAAATGTTAACCATTATGCTAGTAAAACTCTAGACAATGCTCAAAGAAACTATGCTACTACTGAAAAGGAATTTTTAGCAGTCGTGTTTGCTTGTGATAAGTTTAGACCTTATATTGTTGGTTCAAAAGTAAATCTTCACACTGATCATGCTGCTATGAAGTACCTTATGGAGAAGAAATATGCTAAACCTAGACTTATTAGCTGGGTCCCTCTGCTACAAGAATTTTATTTGCATATCATTGAGAGAAAGGGTGCTAATAACCCCGTGGCAGATAACCTGTCTAGGTTAGAAAATGTTCTTGATGACCCACTACCTATTGATGATAGCTTTCCTGATGAACAATTAGTTGTCGTGAATAATTCACATAATGCTGCTTGGTATGCTGATTACGCCAATTACATTGTTGCTAAATTTATAGCTCCTAGTTTCACATACAAACAAAAGAAAAAGTCCTTCTATGATTTAAGGCATTACTTTTGGGATAACCCACATCTTTATAAAAAAGGAGTAGATGGTATTATTAGACGTTGTGTACCTAAGCATGAACAGGAACAGATCTTACACAAGTGCCACTCCGAAGCCAACGGGGGACATCGCTGGAGATAGAATCGCACACAAGGTACTACAATCCGGATTTTATTGGCCTACTCTATTCAAGGATGCTCTTAAGTTTGTCTTATCCTATGATGGATGTCAAAGAATTGGTAATATTAGTAGACGTTGGGAAATGCCTATGAATTACTCTCTTGTTATTGAACCATTTGATGTTTGGGGCTTTGATTATATGGGGCCTTTTCCACAATCTAACGGGTCTACTCATATTCTAGTTGGTGTTGATTATGTCACTAAGTGGGTAGAAGCTATTCCAACTAATAGCGTTGATCATAACACTTCTATTAAAATGCTTAAAGAGGTTATTTTTCCTAGATTTGGAGTCCCTAGATATTTGATGACCGATGGTGGTTCACATTTTATTCATGGTGCTTTCTGTAAATTGCTCGCTAAATATGATGTTAATCATAGTGTTGCATCTCCTTATCCTCCTTAGTCTAGTGGTCAAATAGAATTGAGCAATAGAGAGATTAAATTGATTTTGCATAAGACTGTTAATAGATCTAGGAAGAATTGGTCTAAGAAACTCAACGATGCATTGTGGGCGTATAGAACTGCTTACAAAAACCCTATGGGTATGTCTCCGTATAAGATGGTTTATGGTAAAGCATGTCACTTAACTCTAGAGCTAGAACATAAGGCTTATTGGGCAATCAAAGAGCTCAATTATGATTCCAAACTTGCTGGTGAGAAGAGGTTATTTGGCATTAGCTCACTTGATGAATGGAGAACCCAAGCCTATGAGAATGCTAAGTTGTTTAAACAAAAGGTTAAGATATGGCATGATAGAAGGATACAAAAGCGTGAATTTAATGTTGGTGATCATGTGTTGCTATACAATTCTCGTTTAAGATTTTTTGCTGGAAAACTTCTCTCTAAATGGGAATGTCCTTACATCATCGAAGAGGTATACCATTCCAGTGCCATCAAGATTAACAACGTCGAAGGCAGAAACTCGAAGCTGGTGAACGGTCAAAGAATCAAACATTATATCTCAGGTATTCCCATAAATGTTGAAACCAATATCATCAATACCATAACTCCGGAGGAGTACACTAGGGAGACATACCAGAACGATTTAGGTATGTGATACGGTAAGCAAAAGGACTCCAAAACTTTTTCAATGGAAAATTTTATCTGTTTTGGAATATTTAGAAAATTAGGAAAATTTATAGTCCGAATAGTGCATGAGGAGGGGATAAGCCTGCTCGATGCGGTCACCCCTGGTCGTGCCCCTGGGGCTTGTGGCCACCTCGTGCACCACCCGGACTCCGTTTTCTTGTGGCATACTCCTTAGGGTCAGTAAAAATTCATTATATAATCTCTCGAACATTTTAACTCTCGTATCACGACAATACCTTCCGTTTTCTCTTTTCAGCTGATTCTGCAGTAGATTTAGATCATCATGGCGTCCCCAAGTGTTTCGAAGGACAAGTTCTACAAGAAGGCCATCAGCCCCTATCTTGCAGAGGTGCTGCAACACCCTCAAACCATTGAGGTGTGTGAGGGGGTGCTGCACATCCGTGATGTGGAGGGGCCAAAGAAAATCGGAAGCATGGAGACTAGTCTCGAAGCAATGGAGCAGCAGGTCCTGAAGTGCCAAGGTATGGTGGAACGGGGACTCGATGCTAATCAGATGATGTCGTGGTTTTGTCACGGCAGATGTCCGAGTGAACGGACTTGGGTTTGAGGCCATTGCTAACGTGATAGACTCAAAAGGGTTGATGGGGATGAAGGACACGAATTTACCCAGGTTCGGCCCCTCAAGTCGAGGTAACAGCCTTCATCCTGCTTTGTGCTTGTATTGCTTGATGTATCGATTACAAGGGAGCTCAAGCTTGACCTAGCTCTCGATAACCTTCCCTCTAAGTCGCCCCGAGTCTGCCTTTATATAGGAGGTCAAGACCACGGGTCATACAAGTTGTAACCGACTCTCGTTATCTATTTGAGTCTTCCTCTATCTTCCTGTCCAAGTTGTACCCGGGCAGCTTACCCACATGGGTCTTCTCTGTCTGGGCCACCTTCCGGCCCATCTTATGAGCCGCCAAGCCTCCTGGGCCTTAAGCCCAATGGCTCACTCTTGGGCTGGTGCACGAGCCGTCAAGTGTAACCCGGAGCCCTCGGGGTTGGTCACACCGCGGGGTTATATCCCCAACATTAGGCCCCGGGTTGATTTGAGCTTTCTCACTTCATCCTTTTGTTTTGCTCCTTGGTGAGTCGCCCGAAAATGACCCGCCGTGACGTCATGTTGACCCTGCAGAAAAGATTCGCTAACGTACACACCAAATCTTCTCATTAAGTGACCAGCCCGAAGATCGAGGTGTCCGCCTCGGCCGGACGATTTCCGTCGCCTGGATTTTCGCCTGACGATAAGTCGCCATCCGTGGATCTTTGGAATCCCAAGTGCCTGACACTTGCTGAGCCACCAGATCTGAGTCGCCCAAACACCTTACCCAGCTTAAATTCATCTCCTTGGCTACTCTGAGACCGTGAAGCAGAGCTTCGTACTCAGCCGCATTGCTAGTGCAAGGGAACATCAGTCGGAGCACATAACAAAATTTATCACCTTTGGGAGACGTCAGAACGACTCTTGCCCTTGACCCTTCTAACTGTTTGGATCCGTCAAAGTGTATTGTCTAGTACGTGTCATCCGGCTTCTCCTCAGGAGCTTGACATTCTGTCCAATCATTCATAAAATCCACAAGAGCTTGGGACTTGATGGCCGTACGAGGCACATATTTCAGATTGAGAGGTCCCAGCTCCAACGCCCACTTAGCAATCCTTCCAGTGGCTTCTCTATTTTGATTTATATCCCCCAATGGAGCAAAACTAACCATAGTTATTTGGTGCCCTAAAAAATAGTGCTTTAACTTGCGGTTGGCCATAAAGACCCCATATACCAGCTTCTGCCAATGTGGATACCTTTGCTTGGACTCTCTCAGGACCTCACTGATTAATAAACCGCCCTTTGAACCGGATACTCTTTCCCAGACTCCTTGTGCTCGACCACGATTGCAGCGCTTACTTCCTGGTTATTAGCCGCCACATATAAAAGAAACGATTCTTTCTCAGCCGGAGCGGCCAGCACCGGCGGCTCAGTAAGCTGTTTTTTGAGCGCCTCCAACGCTTCACCCGCCGCCTTGGCCCAGAAAAATCTATCCGTCTTCTTCATCATCTGATATAAAGGAATAACTTTCTCTCCAAGGCGGCTTATGAACCGGCTTAACGCGGCAATCCGCCCTGCCAAGCACTGGACATCGTTAACACAGGTCGGCTCTGCTAGAGAAGTGATAGCTTTGATTTTATCCGGGTTAGCTTGAATGCCACGCTCCGAAACCAAAAAACCCAAGATCTTGCCAGCTGGAACACCAAAGACATACTTGGCCGGGTTAAGCATCATCTTATAGACACGAAGATTATCAAAGGTTTCCTTTAAGTCGTCCAAAAGGGTCTCCTTCTTCCTTGACTTAATCACGATGTCATCTACATAAGCATGAACATTGCGGACGATCTGACTGTGAAGGTAATTCTGCACACACCGCTGATAAGTTGCCTGGGTACTCTTGAGCCCAAAAGGCATAGATACATAGCAAAAAGCTCCAAAAGGCGTAATGAAAGTCGTCTTCTCTTGGTCTTTAACCGCCATCTTGATCTGATGATAGCCTGAGTAGGCATCCAAAAAACACAGGCTTTCACAACCCGCCGTAGCATCAATGATTTGATCAATACGGGGAAGGGCAAACGGATCAGCCGGACAAGCCTTGTTAAGGTCCGTGTAGTCCACACACATACGCCACGTGTTGTTCTTTTTGAGCACCAACACCGGGTTAGCTAACCACTCTGGGTGAAAAACTTCAACAATGAAACCTGCCACCAAGAGCCGGGAAACTTCTTCCCCAATGGCCTTGCATCTCTCCTCATTTAACAGCCGCAGAAACTAGTTAATCGGCTTAAATTTCGGATCCACATTAAGGTTGTGCTCAGCGAACTCTCTCGGTACACCTGGCATGTCAGAAGGTTTCCATGCATAGATGTCCCGATTCTCACGGATGAATTCGATGAGCGTGCTTTCCTATTTGGGATCCATGTGAGCTCCAATGATGAACTGTTTGGACGAGTCACCCGGAGTAAAATCCACCACTTTAGTATCATCCGCTGAAAACTTGAGGGGCGTCTCAAGCTCCGTCGTGGGCTTCTTCAGTGGAGTCATATCCTCCGGGTCAACGTTCTCCTGATAAAATTTAAGCTCCTCCTGAGCGCAATTGGATTCTGCGTAAGCCGCATCTCCTTCCTCACACTTAATAGCCGTTTTCTGGTCACCATAACGGTAATGGTACCATTTAAGCCCGGCATCTTGAGCTGTAATTAGACATAGCAGGGCCTAGCCATGAACTTAGCATAAGCCGGCCGTCCAAACAATGCATGGTAAGGACTCCTGATCTGGACCACTTCAAACCACAAGGACTCCACCCTGTAGTTATATTCATCACCAAAGGCCACTTCCAGAGAGATCCTTCCCATCGGATATGCCGGCTTGCCTCGCACTACGCCATGAAAAATGGTAGACGAAGGCTTCAGATCCTTGTCAAGCAATTTGATCCACCGAAAGGTATCGTAATAAAGGATGTTAATGTTGTTGCCTCCATCCATTAGCACTTTATTCATTGTATACCCTCCCACTTGGGGGGCCACAACCAAAGCTAGCCGCCCCGGGTCATCGACACGCAGCGGGTGATCTTCCCGGCTCCACGTTATGTCATAGTCGGACCATTTTGAATAATGTGGTAGAGCCGATGCAACCGCATTGACCGCCCGCTTGCGCAACTTCTGGTCTCGTTTATTGAGGCTGGTCGTGAAAACAAGATACTAGGTGGAGCTGAGCTACTCCGGGTTACTCCGGTAACAAGACTGATTACGCTATTGTTGATTGTTGTTACCAGAATGTTGCTGGTGTCCTCCTTGATTACCCTGACCCGGGTGATCGTGCCCTGAGCAACAGGATCTGAGTACGGCTCCTGACCCGCTGTATCTTGAGCCACCAGGCGGGCCACCGTCCTGATTGTCCGGTTTTGTAAAATGATTCTTGAGCTTCTACATGAAACAGAAATTCCCTCATGTGTGGTTCTCCGGCTTCTCGGTCGTGCCATGATCCGGACAGGGCTTTTTAAGTGCCTCCTCCAAATTAAAGGCAGGTTCGTTGTTGTTAAAAGGCGGCCTAAACCTCCTGTTACCCTTAGGATGATTCTGGCCGGTGCTTGCATTGGCCACAAGCTCTGATCCGGCCTCAGGATTCTTGTGCTTACTCTAGTTACCATTTGCTGCACCCTTGCTCTGACCGTTCTTTTTGCGTTGGCTGGCCTTCTCCTCATCCGAGCCCGGATCTTTTGTGTTGTTAGAGTTGACATATTTTGTGAGAGCCGTCATGAGTTCTCCCATATCCTGACACGTACGCTTGAGTCGGCCAAGCTTCTGTTTCAAAGTGATAAATTGACAGTTCTTCTCTAAGATCGGCACTGCCTGAGCTGTTGTGATCTGTTCTGAGGAGTGGATGATTGTTGAAACCCGTCGGACCCAATGATGAGCCGACTCATTTTCCTGTTGAACGCAGTGATCAAGATCCACGATGGTCATAGGTTGCTTGCATGTTCCCCGAAAGTTTTTGATGAACCTGGCTCTCAGCTCCGCCCATGAATTGAAGGTATTGGGTGGCAGACCCTTCAACCATGTGCGAGCCGGGACTTCTAGCATCATGATGAAGTATTTGGCACAAACTGCCTCACTGACATCCAACATCTCCATGGCTAGCTCGTACCTTTCCACCCAGGCCTCCAGAGGTAAATCAGCAGTGTAATTTGGGACCTTGCGGGGTCCTTTGAAATCCTTTGCCAACCGTTCCCCCTGCAGAGCCGGCGATAAACATGGCACTCCTACAGCCCTGGTGGCTATTCCCGCTCCTACCGAGACAGAAGGCGCAGGCTCTTGGTGAGCCGCTGCGGCTAAAGCTGCCGCCTCTTGCTGGCTCCTCGCCCGGTCATCAAAGGCTTGTTGTTCCCTCACCGGCATCTCTCTATGTCGATCTTTGCTGGAAACCTCCGGAGACTCATAGCGCCAGCTAAAGCTCCGGCTAGGGAGAGGGGTTGACTGAACACGGCTCCGGCTGTGCGCGTATTTCTCTTGCTGGGCCATCGCCATCTGTAGGTATCCAATGGCGTTTCATCCAATGGCGTTTCGCACGTCCTCCGCGAAGGGCGCTTCATCCGGAAAAGGAATTGTTTTGAGCCGGGTGGCTGCCGCCACCATATTCTCGGCCGGGTTAGAATAATGACCCGCCGGTGTTGGAAAGGCTGTTGGTGAGGCATGGTTTTGCCGGGCGGGATGAGTCGCTGACCGAGCTACTAGGCGGCTTCCAGGCGCATCTATTGCTCCCCTTGTCCCTGGCGTGTTGAAGAGGTTCCTTACCTCATAATGTTTCGGCAAACGGGATTGATGCCTCATCCGGTGGACCATAGCTACTGACTGTTGCTCCAGCCCAAGACGGAAGGCATCTGTCTTGATGTGTTCTGCCTCTTGCTCCATTTGGACTTTTAACTCGGCCATCCTCTGCTGCTCTTCTGCCATCGGTCCTTGATCCTCACAATCTCCAAGTTCTGGGCCGCTTGATTGTCCGGTGTAACTTCAGTAGCCATTAGGGCCGTCAGCTCGTCCATCAGCTCCAGAAGAACTTGAGCTGGCGGTGGCGGGATAGCACCTGAGGTGGCGGCTCCTGCGGGCATGCTACTCGTGCCTGGGACTGACCCCGCCATGAACACAGCAGCATGAACCGGCGGCCCAAGATCGTCTGCCTCAGAGCGATCCGACTCAGGGCAGAGCTTGCCGTAGCCCTGAGCCTGCCATTGTGGAGCGGATAGATGGACTCTGTTTCTTCGCTTGAAAATTCGTCCTCTGAGTAAACGAGGGTTCCCTGAGACCCAGAAGCTTCTAGATCCATCCCTTGAGTGAAGCCCACAAAGACGTGCTTCCCACCCGGGTTGACGCGGGCGGGCTGCACTTTACAGGCAAGTTGCTTACGTCGGGCCGACTCAATGACGTTGGTGCAAACGTCCGGCCCGGGTGTAGATCCGTCAACTTTTCCGATGAAGTCATGGATCCCGTCGAATGGAACCAGGAATCCATATTCCACGGAACCAGCATCGAGCCCCCAGCTGGCGTCGTTGATGTAGAGCTGGCCGCGATGACTCTTGCTCATCCTCCCAACCACGTATCCCTCGAGCCCCGGGAGAAATCCCTTTGAGAACTCAACACCGCTGACCATAGGCCCCACGGTGGGCGCAAATTGTCATGGTTTTGTCACGGCAGATGTTCGGGTGAACGGACTTGGGTTCGAGGCCATTGCTAACATGATGGACTCAAAGGGGTTGATGGGGACGAAGGACACAGATTTACCTAGGTTCGGCCCCTCAAGTCGAGGTAATAGCCTATGTCCTGCTTTGTGCTTGTATTACTTGATGTATCGATTACAAGGGAGCTAAAGCTTGACCTGGCTCCCGATAACCTGCCCTCTAAGTCGCCTCGGGTATGCCTTTATATAGGAGGTCCAGACCATGGGTCATACAACTTGTAACCGACTCTCATTATCTATCCGAGTCTTCCTCTATCTTCCTGTCCAAGTTGTACTCGGGTGGCTTACCCACCCGGGTCTTCTTTGTCCGGGCCACCTTCCGGCCCATCTTATGAGCCGCCAAGTCTCCTGGGCCTTAAGACCGCCGGCTCACTCTTGGGCTGGTGCACGAGCCGTCAAGTGTAACCCGGAGACCTCAGGGCGCGTCACACCGCGGGGTTATATCCCCAACAGATGATGATCGCGGAATTTACCCACAAACAAAAGGTGGACGCCAAGGACGGTGTGGATCACATCTTCAAGTTTTACGAGCGAATCGAGCACCTCCAAGCCGAGATCTACGACCTGCAAAACCAAAACTGTGAGTATGAATACATATTTAAGAGAATGAGTTTGGCTGCAGATTTGAGTATTCTGGAGACTCGTTCATCCTTTTATGATGGTGAGCCTATTCCTTGGAAGATGGAGGATAAGCTTCCAACCTCATCAACAACTCCCACATCATCACCTCCGAAGCAAGACAACTAACCACATGGGTATGGGCACTCCCGTTGGCTTGTGCCAAGCTTGGGGGAGGTGCCCCGGTATCGTATCACCATCACATCTTTTTTTCATCATCTTTTCTTAGTTCAATCCTTTTGGTTATATCTTGATCTAGTGGAATATAGTTTCCGTGTGATTTAGTTTTGAGTCTTTGCTTTATGATTTCTCCTATGTAAGGAAGTCCGAGAGTTATATAATGAAAAGTGCTTTTGAGTTGAGGGCCTTGCTTGGTATGATCTTAATATTGAGAAATATGAAGTAGAAAGAAATGTAGAATAAAAGCAAAGAGTACATATGAAAATCTTGTGGGGAGTGATGACTTCACATATAAAAAGTATGTCGATTGAAACTTGTTGTGGGTTGACAAACATAGCTGTCGGTCATTGGGGCTATTAAAAGAAAGTAATAAAGAAAGAGAGGTCCACATATAAATATATTATCTTGGACATCTTTTATGATTGTGAGCACTCATTAAAATATTATATGTTAGGAAGTTCATGTTGGAAAATCAAGACAACATAATGGGTTATGTTTGCTTATTTCCGAATAGAATTTATATTTTTATAGATCCCTCAACATGTGTTGCTTGCTTCCACCTCATACCAGCCAAAACTTCTGCACCAAGTAGAGATACTACTTGTGATCCAAACACCCTTAACCCAATTTTGCCATGAGAGTCCACCATACCTACCTAAGGATAGAATAAGATCCTTCAAGTAAGTTGTCATCGGTGCAAGCAATAAAAATTGCTCTCTAAATATGTGTGATCTATTAGTGTGAGGAAAATAAACTTTATACGAACTTGTGATAGGGAAGAAATAAAAGTGATGGACTGCATAATAAAGTTCTCTATCACAAGGGGCAATATAAACTGACGTTCTTTTGCATTAAGAGATTGTGCATCCAATTATAAAAGCGCATGACAACCTTTGCTTCCCTCTGCGAAGGGCCTATGTGTTACTTTTATTTTCTAGTACTTACCTTTATGAAAGAGTCGTCGTGATCTCTATCACCTTTGCTGTTTTCGCCTTTATCTTTTGGAAAGTGTCATTTGTTGGGGAAAGATATAGGCACATATACCCGCTCGGAAGTGGATGAGCATGAGTTATTACTGTTGATGTTACCCTTGAGGTAAATAGTTGGGAGGCAACACTATAAGCCCCTATCTTTCTCTGTGTCCGATTGAAACTTTGAACTCATAGGTACCTCGTGAGTGTTAGCAATTGTGAAAGACTAAAAGATGATTGAGTATGTGGGTTTTCTTTACAGGCTCTTATATTGACTCTTTCCTACGTTATGATAAATTGGAATTGCTTCAATGACTGAGATCATAGTTCGTCAGTTCTCAATAGAGTTCTTGATTCATACTTTGCCATTGTGAATGAATTATTACTTTATAATAAGAAATTATATGTCAATATATGTTGTTGTTCTAAAGATGATCATGATGCCTTCATGTCCGTATTTTATTTTATCGACACCTCTATCTCTAAACATGTGGGCATATTTATTGATTTCGGCTTCCGCTTGAGGACAAGCGAGGTCTAAGCTTGGTGGAGTTGATACGTCCATTTTGCATCATGATTTTATATTGATATTTATTGCATTATGGGTTGTTACTACACATTTTGGTACAATAATTATGCCTTTTGCTTCTTATTTTACAAGATCTACATGAAGAGGGAGAATGCCGGTAGCTGAAGTTCTGGACTCGAAAAGGAGCAAATCTGAGATACCTATTCCGCGCAACTCCAAAATCCTAAAAATCTATGGAGAATTATTATAAAAAATACTGGGCAAAAGAAATACACCAGGGGGGCCACGAGGGAGCCACAAGCCTGTTGGGCGCAGCCACCCCCTGGCTGTGCCTAGCAAGCTTGTGGCCCACCTGGCCGTCCTCCGGTGCCCATCTTCTGCTATATTGAGGGTTTCGTCAAGGAAAAAATCATAAGAGACCTTTCGAGACGAAGCTCCACCGTCTTGAGGCGGAACTTGGACAGAACCAATCTAGAGTTGTGGCATGGCGATCCTACCGGTGAAACTTCCCTTTGAGAGGTGGGAAATTGAAGCCATCGTCATCACCAATGATCCTCTCATCGATAGGGGGTCAATCTCCATCAACATCTTCATCAGCACCATCTCCTCTCCAAACCCTAGTTCATCTCTTGTATCCGATCTTTGTCTCAAAACCTCAGAATGGTACTTGTGGGTTGCTAGTAGTGTTTATTACTCCTTGTAATTGATGCTAGTTGGTTTACTTGGTGGATGATTATATGTTCAGATCCTTGATCATCACCTATACTCCTCTGATTATGAACATGAATATGTTTTGTGAGTAGTTACCTTTGTTCTTGAGGACATGGGTTAAGTCATGTTATAAGTAATCATGTGAATTTGGTATTCATTCGATATTTTGATGAGATGTATGTTTTCTCTGACGACATGGGAGGCATGTCCAAGTAAGGAAAGCACCCGATCACCGGTCCACCCACATACAAAATTAACAAAGTAGCGAATGTGAATCAAATGAGCATGATGAAAACTAGCTTGACATAAATTCCCATGTGTCCTCGGGAGTGCTTTGCTTTATATAAGAGTTTTTCCAGGCTTGTCCTTTCGTATAAAAAGGATTGGGCCACCTTGCTGCACCTTTCTTACAATTGTTACTTGCTACCCGTTATGAATTATCTTATCACAAAACTATCTGTTACCGATAATTTCAGTGCTTGCAGAGAATACATTATTGAGAACCGCTTGTCATTTCCTTCTGCTCCTTGTTGGGTTCGACACTCTTACTTTTCGAAAGGACTAAGATAGATCCCCTATACTTGTGGGTCATCAGCCCCCAACTAGGGTCCATATGTATATGTATACTCCCGAAAAAAAAATCAGTTTTAGCCCAAACGAATATACAGTTCGTTGCCTCAAGCTGCTTGAACACTGAAAACTGGTTCGGCCTTGGGCCTGGTGGCCTGGTCCACTTGAGGCTTTGTATTTTCCCAGTGCACTAGCATGAATCGATCTAGGTATCTAGACTTGGTAAAGAAAATAGGTGAATCGATCTAGCGATCGTATATATGAAAGGAAAGCCCCGGCACTCTGCGTTTTGTAACCAGCGCTTCCTATTCTCTTCAGGCTAAATCAGTGATACGTCCATTTTGCATCATGTTTTCTTGCTGTTATTTATAATGTTTTTATCCATAATAATGGTTTTTTGGATTAATTATAATGCCTTTCCTCTCATAATTTGCAAGGAACACACCAAGAGGGAGAATTCCGGGAGCTGGAAATCTGGACCTGGAAAAGCTACATCAGGCTACCTATTCTGTACAACTCCAAACAAGCTGAAACTTCACGGAGATTTTTTATGGATTATTTAAGAATTATTGGAGCAAATAACTACCAAAGGGGGGCAACCAGGTGGGCACAACCCACCTGGGTGCGCCAAGGAGCCCAAGCGCGCCCTGGTGGGTTGTGCCCTCCTCGGCCCACCTCTGGTGCCCCTCTTCTGGTATATAAGTCATTTTTGCCTAGAAAAAATAAGGGTAAGGCTTTCGGGATGAAGCGCCGCCGCTTCGAGGCGGAACTTGGGCAGGAGCACTTTTGCCTTCCGGCGGAGCGATTCCGCCGGGGGAATTTCCCTCCGGGAGGGGGAAATCATTGTCATCATCATCATCAACAACTCTCTCATCTTGGGGGGGGGGAATCTTCATCAACATCTTCAACAGCACCAACTCCTCTCAAACCCTAGTTCATCTCTTGAGTTCAATCTTGTTACCGAAACTATAGATTGGTGCTTGTGGGTGACTAGTAGTGTTGATTATGTCTTGTAGTTTATCACTATATGGTTTATTTGGTGGAAGATTATATTTTAAGATCCATTATGCTATTTAATACCCCTCTAATCTTGATCATGATTATTATTTGTGAGTAGTTACTTTTTTCTTGAGGTCACGGGAGAAATCATGTTGCAAGTAATAATGTGAATTTGATATGTGTTCGATATTTTGATAGTATGTATGTTGTGATTCCCTTAGTGGTGTCATGTGAACGTCAACTACATGACACTTCACCATATTTGGGCCTAAGGTAATTCACTGTGGAGTAGCAATTAGATGATGGGTTGCGAGAGTGACAGAACCTTAAACCCCAGTTTATGCGCTATTCCGTAAGGGACCGATTGGATCCAAAAGTTTAATGCTATGGTTAGAATTCATTATTAATACTTTTCTTGTAGTTGCGGATGCTTGAGGGTGGGTTAATCATAACTAGGAGGATTATTCAAGTAAGAGCAGCACCTAAGCATGGGTCCACCCACATATCAAATTATCAAAGTACCGAACACGAATTAAACCAACATGATGAAAGTGACTAGATGAAATTCCCGTGTACCATCAAGAACGCTTTGCTTATCATAAGAGACCCCTTTGGCCTGTCCTTTGCCTCGAAACGATTGGGCTACCTTGGTGCACTTTTATTACTATATTCTTTACTTGCTCGTTACAAATTATCTTGCTATCAAACTACTTCGCTACTTACAATTTCAGCACTTGCAGACATTACCTTATTGAAAACTACTTGTCCTTTCCTTTCGCTCCTCGTTGGGTTCGACACTCTTACTTATCGAAAAGAGCTACAATTGATCCCCTATACTTGTGGGTCATCAAGGCTATTTTCTGGCGCCGTTGCCGGGGTGTGAAGCGCCTTTGGTAAGTGGAATTTGGTAAGGAAACATTTATCTAGTGTGCTGAAATTTATTGTCACTTGTTACTATGGAAAACAATCCTTTGAGGAGTTTGTTCGGGGTATCTTTACCTCGTCTGGAAACACAATTATCTACCCCTCAACCTACTACACCTACTAAAAATATTGAATATTAAATTCCTTCGGGTATGATAGAACAACTACTAGCTAATCCTTATGCAGGAGATGGAACTGAACATCCTGATATGCACTTGATATATGTGGAACAAATTTGTGGATTGTTTAAGCTTGCAGGTTTACCCAGGGATCAAGTTATGAAAAAGGTTTTACCTTTATCTTTGAAGGGAAAAGCATTGCCATGGTATAGGCTATGCGGTGATATTGGATCATGGAATTGGAATCGTTTGAAATTGGAGTTCCACCAAAAAAATTATCCTATGCGTCTAGTTCATCGTGATCGGAATTATATATATATATATTTTGGCCTCGTGACGGATAAAGTATCTCTCTATCTTGGGGGAGGCTTAAGTCAATGTTATATTCATGCCCCAATCATGAGCTCTCAAGAGAAATTATTATCCAAAAAAATTATGCTCGGCTTTCTCGTAATGATCAAACCATGCTTGATACTTCTTGCGCTGGTTCTTTTATGAAGAAAACTATAGAATTCCGGTGGGAACATTTGGAAAGAATTAACACAACTCTTAAGATTGGGAACTCGACGAAGGTAAAGAGTCAGGTATTAAACTTAGGTATGATCGTGTTAAATCTTTTATGGATACCGATGATTTTCAAAAGTTTAGCACTAAATATGGACTTGACTCTGAGATAGTAGCATCCATTTGTGAATCATTTGCTACTCATGTTGAACACCCTAAGGAGAAGTGGTTTAAATATCACCCACCTGTTAAAGAACTAATTATCAAACCAGCACCAGTTAAAGAAGAAACTATACTCTATAATGTTGATCCAGTTGTTCCTTCTTCTTATATAGAGAAACAACCTTTCCCTGTCAGAATAAAGGAACATGCTAAAGTTTCAACCGTGCTTAACAAAATCTATATTAGAACAACTAAACCTAAAGAACAAATTAAAGTAGAACCTAGCATTGCTATGGTTAAAGATCTCTTGCAAGAAGATATTGATGGGCATGTTATTTACTTCTGTGAAGAAGCTACTAGAATTGCTAAACCTGGTAGAAAAGATAACCATAGACCTGTTGTGGGCATGCCTGTTATTTCAGTTAAAATAGGAGATCACTGTTATCATGGTTTATGTGACATGGGTGGTAGTGTGAGTGCTATTCCATACACTTTATATGAAGAGATTATGAAAGACATAGCACCTGCTCAGATAGAAGAAATTGATGTTACTATTAAACTTGATAATAGAGATACTATATCACCAATTGGTATTATTAGAGATGTTGAAGTCTTGTGTGGGAAAATAAAATACCCTGCTGATTTTCTTGTTCTTGGTTCCCCACATGATGACTTCTGTCTTATTATCTTTGGTAGACCTTTCTTGAACACATTTAATGCTAAGATAGATTGTAAGAAACAAACTATGGGAGTTAGCTTTGGTGATGAGTCTCATGAGTTTAATTTTTCCAAGTTTAGTAGAAATCATCATGAAAAAGAATTGCCTAGTAAGGATTAATTAATTTGTCTTGCTTCCATTGTTGTACCACCTACTGATCCTTTAGAACAATATCTGCTAGATCATGAAAATGATTTACATATGCATGAAAGAAATGAAATAGATAAAGTTTTCTTTGAACAACGTCCTCTGCTTAAACACAATTTACCTATTGAAACTCTTGGAGGTCCTCCTCCACCTAAAGGTGATCCTGTGTTTGAATTAAAACAATTGCTAGACACTTTGAAATATGCTTATCTTGACGAAAAGAAGATATATCCTGTTATTATCAGTGCTAACCTTTCAGAACATGAAGAAGAAAGATTATTGAAAGTTCTAAGGAAGCACAGGGCTGCTATTGGATATACTCTTGACGATTTAAAGGGCATTAGTCCCACTCTATGTCAGCACAAAATCAATATGGAAACTGATGCTAAACCAGTTATTGATCACCAACGTCGGTTAAATCCGAAGATGAAAGAGGTGGTAAGAACGGAAATATTAAAACTTCTGGAAGCAGGTATAATCTATCGTATAGCTGATAGTAGATGGGTAAGTCTTGTTCATTGTGTTCCTAAGAAAGGAGGTATTGCTGTTGTTCCTAATGATAGAAATGAACTTATTCCACAAAGAATTGTTACAGGCTATAGAATGGTGATTGATTTTAGAAAATTAAACAAAGCAACTAGAAAAGATCATTACACTTTGCCTTCTATTGATCAAATGCTTGAAAGATTATCTAAGCACACACACTTTTGCATCCTTGATGGATATTCCGGCTTTTCATAAATACCTGTATCACAACCTGATCAACAAAAGACCACTTTTACTTGTCCTGTTGGAACCTATGCGTATAGGCATATGCCTTTTGGTTTATGTAATGCACCTGCTACCTTTCAAAGATGCATGATGGCTATATTCTCTCATTTTTGTGAAAGGATTGTTGAGGTTTTCATGGATGACTTCTCTGTTTATGGGAAGTCTTTTGATGATTGTTTAAGCAATTTTGAGCAAGTTTTGCAGAGATGTGAACAAACAAATCTTGTCTTGAATTGGGAGAAGTGCCACTTTATGGTTAATGAAGTCATTATCTTGGGTCATAAAATTTCTGAAAGAGGTATTGAAGTGGACCAAGCTAAGGTTGATGCAATTGATAAAATGCCATGTCCTAAAGATATAAAAGGTATTCGTAGTTTCTTAGGTCATGCTGGTTTCTATAGGAGATATATCAAAGACTATTCTAAAATTTCTAGGCCCCTTACTAATCTCTTGCAAAAGGATATACCTTTTGTTTTTGATGATGATTATCTTGAAGCCTTTGAAACACTCAAGAAAGCCATTACTACACATATTGTTCAACCACCTGATTAGAACTTGCCTTTTGAAATTATGTGTGATCCTAGTGATTATGCTATTGGTGTTGTTCTAGGAGAAAGAGTTGATAAGAAATTGAATGTTATTCATTATGCTAGTAAAACTCTAGACAGTGCTCAAAGAAATTATGCTACTACTGAAAAAGAATTCTTAGCGATTGTGTTTGCTTGTGATAAATTTAGACCTTATATTGTTGATTCCAAAGTAACTCTTCACATAGACCATGCTGCTATTAAATATCTTATGGAAAAGAAAGATGATAAACCTAGACTTATTCGTTGGGTTCTCTTATTACAAGAATTTGATTTACATGTCATTGATAGAAAAGGAGCTGAGAACCCCATAGATGATAGTTTTCCTGATGAGCAGTTAGCTGCAATAAATGTTGCTAATAGTACTCCTTGGTATGCTGACTATGCTAATTACATTGTTGGTAAATATTTACCACCTAGCTTTACTTACCAACAAAACAAAAAATTCTTCTATGATTTAAGACATTACTTTTGGGATGACCCACATCTTTATAAACAAGGAGTAGATGGTATTATTAGATGTTGTGTACCTGAGCATGAAAAGGGACAAATCCTACGGAAATGTCACTCCGAGGCTTATGGAGGGCATCATGATGGAGATAGAACTACTCATAAGGTATTGCAATCTGGATTTTATTGGCCTACTCTCTTCAATGATGCCCGTAAGTATATCTCATCTTGCGATGAATGTCAAAGAATAGGTAATATCGGCAAGCGTCAAGAAATGCCTATGAATTATTCACTTGCTCTTGAACCATTTGATGTTTGGGGATTTCATTACATGGGAACTTTTCCGTCCTCTAATGGGTATACACATATTTTGGTTGTTGTTGATTATGTTACTAAATGTGTAGAAGCTATTCCAACTAGTAGTGCTGATCACAACACCTCTATTAAAATGCTTAAGGAAGTTATTTTCCCAAGGTTTGGAGTCCTTGGATATTTAATGACTGATGGTGGTTCACACTTTATTCATGGTGCTTTCCGTAAAATGCTTGCCAAGTATGATGTTGACAATAGAATTGCATCACCCTATCATCCTTAGTCTAGTGGTCAAGTTGAACTTAGCAATAGACAAAAAAAATTAATTTTATAAAAGACTGTCAATAGGTCTAGGAAGAATTGGTCTAAGAAATTAGATGATGGACTTTGGGCTTATAGAATAGCATATAAAAATCCTATGGGTATGTCTCCTTATAAAATGGTTTATGGAAAAGCTTGTCATTTACCTCTTGTGTTAGAACATAAAGCATTATGCGCAGTTAAAGAGCTCAATTATGATTTCAAACTTGTTGGTGAGAAGAGGTTATTTCATATTAGCTCATTAGATGAATGGAGAACCCAAGCTTATGAAAATGCAAAATTATTCAAAGAAAAAGTCATAAGATGGCATGACAAAAGAATTCAAAAGCGTGAGTTTAAAGTCGGAGAATATGTTCTTTTGTACAACTCTCGTTTTACATTTTTTGTAGGGAAGCTCCTCTCGAAATGGGAAGGCTCGTATGTCATCGAGGAGGTTTACCTGTATGGTGCCATCAAAATAAATAATTCCAAAGGAACTAACCCGAAGGTTGTCAATAGACAACGAATAAAGCATTATATCTCAGGTATGCCTATTAATGTTGAAAGTAATATTTTCCAACCTTTGACACCGGAAGAACACATAAAAGAGTCCTTCCAGAACAGTCCATAATCGTGAAAATAAGGAGGTGTGTGATGCGGTAAGTAAACGGACTTCGAAAAATCCGCAAAAATATTTTCTGTCAGTTTTGGAATATTTTAGAATTTTGGAAATAAAGAAACTCCCAGAAAGCGTCCCCTGGCGCGCCCAGGTGGGTTGTGCCCACCTGGGACACCTCCCGTACTCCATTTTTCTTCCATGTACTTGTCCTCCAAGATAAACAAAATCTATATATACTTCCCGAACCTGTTGATGTCCATATCGTGGAGAAATCCTTTGTTCTCTTTTCTTGCTATTTTCTGCGCAGCTCTGGAAATATGTCGTCCCCAGACTTCGTGGGAGAGAACTGTGTTGTTGATTTCATCGTTAACCCCAAGTCCTATGGGGATGTGGAGCATTATGGCCGGACCATGGAGGAGGAGAAGGACGAGACGAGCTCAGATGAGGACGAATCTCCATTACCTCAACCTGGGGATATGCATGTGGAATTTAAGAAGTCCAGCCTCCCAAGGAAGCTAAAGAGGCCTAAGATTCAGTTCATACCCGATAGTCTTTTGCAGGAATGCAAGATGGATTTATGTAAGAAGATACTGGAGCTATAGCAGGAGGTCGGTGAATTGAAGGAGGAATATTCCATCCTCAAGCGCAAGCTATGGAAAAAGGGCAGGCCCTCCACTTCATCACCACCACCATCTTCTTCACCACCAAAGGAGAATTGAGTATCGGGTATGGGCACTCCCCTAGGCTTCCGCCAAGCTTGGGGGAGGTGCCCCGGTATCGTATCATCCCACTATCTTTTTGCTTTTACTTATCTTAGTTCAGTCTTTTGCCTAGATGAAATAAAGTTCAGTTCGATCCTTTCTTATTTGAGAGTTTGCTTAGTGATCTATCATTGTAATCATGTGCAAGTTATATGATAAAGTTTAGTTTGAGTTTTTGCTTTCTTTACTTTCATGTTGCAAATAAAGAAAAAAGAAATAAGAAAGAAATGAAAGAAAGGAAATAAATCAATAAGATCATATACTAATCCTATGGTAGGTGATGGCACCACATAAGGAAAAGTATAAGTAATAAACTTTATTAGAGATTGACAAACATAGCATTAGTCAATGATGCAACTCATGAAAGAATTAATAAGGGAAGAGAAGATTCAGATATAAATATACTATCCTATAAATATTTTGTGATTGTGAGCCCTGATCAAAATATTATATGCCAAAATTGTTGGCGTTGGACAAGGAAGACAACTTAATGGTTTATGTTTGTTTACATTCACATAGAAGTCATACTGTCATAGATCCTTTAACATGTGATGCTTTCCCCCTACCTTTGCTAGCCAAAAATTCCGCACTAAGTACAGATACTACTTGTGCATCCAAAAATCCTTAAACCCGAATCCTATTTTCAAGAGTCCACCATACCTACCTATGGATTGAGCACGATCCTTCAAGTAAGTTGTCATCGGTGCAATAAGGCAATAAAAACTGCTTCTAAAAGTGTAAGATCATTTAGTGTAATAGAAAATTGAGCGTTGTACGAACTTGGATGACAAAGAATAAAAGTGACACACTGGATAATAAAGGTTGTCATCTTAAGGGGCAATACAACGTGACGTTCTCTTGCACTAAGGGATTGAGCATGCAAACTGTCGTGGTTTTGTCATGGCAGATGTCTGAGGACTTAGGTTTGAGGCCATCGCTAAGGTGATGGACTCAAACGGGTTGGTTGGAACAAAGGACACGAGTTTACCCAGGTTCGGCCCCTCAAGAAGAGGTAAAAGCCTACGTCCTGCTTGTATTGTATTGATTGGGGTACCGATTACAAGGGAGCGGATTCGCTTGACCTAGTTCTTGATTAGTTGGTTTCTGTCTAAGTCGCCCCGGGTCTCGCCTTTATATAGGAAGCCAAGACTGCAGGTTACACAAGTCTCGTACCGACTCTTACAACGTATCTGATTCTATCTCTATGTCACCTTACCATCTTGGGCAAGCCGCCTCCGGGCGGCTTAACCACCTGGATCTTCATGCTATCTTCTGTCTCGGGCCTTGTCTCGGCCCATCTTGGTAAGCCGTCATAGGGCCAGGCTTACGTCCTTGGCCCGTATGTCTTGGTCTGAACCATGAGCCGCCAGGTATGACCCAGCCCCACCTGGGCGGGTCTTACCACGGGGTTATAGCCCCAACATTAGGCCCTAGGTTTATTTGATATTGCTCATGTCAATCGTCCATTTGACTTGGCGGCGAGTCTCGCACTTCATTACCTGAAAGTAAGATATGTAACCCGCCATGACGTCATACCGGATAAGCCAAAAATATTCCTTGACGATCACAACGGATCTTTCATCATTAAACTGACGACCCGAAAGTCGAGGTGTCCGTCTCGGTCGGCCAGTTTCAGTCGTCTGGATTCCCGCGTCTGTTTCCTCTATCCAGCCTATTAAATAGGACCGTGAAGGGTCCTTATCATTTCCTCCACTTCCTACGCTTCATCTTCTTCCTCTCGACGCCTCCGCCCCCGAGCACCCTTGCTCCAGTGAATCTTCATCGATGTCGTCGCCTTAGGCCGTTGCATCAACCTGAACAAACCAGAGAACTGCCCACGGCCGCCGCAGTACGTCTTTCTCCATCCCCTAGATCTGTAGCTTAGGTTGACAAATCCATGGAGTTGTTCGGTCCTCTAGAGCGCAAGTTCCTCGTAATGCCCAACGACATATAGCCCAGCAGGTCTTGTAATTATTCTCTTCCCGTTGCGGTAAACCGTAGGAAATCACCAACAACCTAGTACAGATCTGTAGTTGCTTCTTTTTACTGCCCTCAAACTTTGCTAGTTCTTCCCTCTGTTCATTACTAGGTCAAAAATAAATCCATTTCCTTTGTCCGTAGATCTGCCACTTCAAAGATAATATGTGAATCATGTTTTCCACACTTAGCTGTATTTTGATTCGTTGCCCTGTAATCTTAACCCGCCATTAAACTTCCAGCTCTCGCCATGAACTGCACCGGCGGCTTAGCTTCGTAGAGCTTAGATTTCATTAGCCGCCCTTAGTTGTCTGTCACCTTCTAACTTGTCACGCGTTGTTACTTTCCATAGTTGTAAGACGCCATTATGCCTCTCGCGTCCTCTTCCTGTAACTGTGTTGGCTCCGCAGTCTCTAAGGATTTTTTGAAGGATTTCATAGACGCAGGGACCTTGCCAGCCAAAGATGTCATTCATTGGCGAGTTCCAGGCAATGAGAATAAATCCATCCTCCAAGAGGGCGAAGTAATCATATTTGCAGACCACCTTGCATGTGGTTTCAGCCCGCCCGGCTCTAAATTTTTCCGAGACATCCTTCATTTCTTCAAGCTGCATCCTCAAGATATTGCACCCAATTTCGTCTCAAACATGTGCAACTTCCAACTGTGAAGTTTACTTACAAGAAGAGCCGTCGTTTGACCTCTTCTGTGAGTTCTTCTACGCAAACCGTCAGACAGAAGTAGCCGCCGGCCCAAGCTTGGAGCTCGGCGGAATCTCCATTCAAAGAAGACAGGATATGATATTTCCGGCTGTTCGAATGCCAAGTCACCCCAAGGATTGGAACAAAACCTGGTTTTATTGCAAAGACCCCTCTCCAGAGGGAGAACGTTCGTTGCCCGGTTATTATCCGACCCGACTCCGCACCAATACTGAACTCCCTGACCGGATGTTGGCCTCCGAACGGGTGAAGTATGCTCTGGCTTACGCCAAAATTAGAGCCCTTATGGACAATGGTCTGACAGGGATGGATCTGACCCGCTGCTGGTTCTCTTGGAAAGTCATGCCTCTGAGCCGGAGAAGCCATCTCATGTGTGAATACATGGGTGATGCCAATGACCCCCTCTACTTTAATCCTACCACGTTGACAGAAGATGATATCGTTGCCGCCATCAAAAGGCTTGTCCATGAGTCTCAAGGATCTTGCCGCACCATTGGATTACCACCTTTCTATGCCGCAAACCCGGCCCCAGATGTAAGGGCGACTCTCAATCTCCTTGCTTCCGTGTTACTTATTCATGTATGTTTGCAATCTTAACCTCCTTCCGACGGCTTTTACTTTCAGTCTAACTCCAGCTTCCAGAAGAAGAAATACATTCCTCCTCCAAAAAAGTCTAAGGAGAAGACCGGCGGCCGAAAGAAGAAGATTGTACCTCAAGAGCAACCTCAGGTTGACGATTCAGAGGTAGAACTTGACTCTCTTGACCGTCTTACTATGCACCTTACTGACAGTAATAACTTCACAGGACGAGACGGAAACAAGCCACGCCAACGCTCCTGAGGTAACCTATGTGTCATCTGAATCGGAACATCTCACACCATAGAAGATATGGCGGGTCATCCGAAAAGTCCCATTTTCTCATCCTCTTGCTTACTTAGACCCCAACTTTCTTTTGAAAAAGTGACAACAACTCTCCCAACGCCAGACCCGGAGCGCCGGCTTTGAAGATCTTATGGCCGGGTTGTCTCACTCTCCGGTTCAACAGAAACGGCTGGCTGAGGTATTTGTTTTACTTGGTTTAATTTTGTCAACCTTACCTTACAACTTTACTTTGTCTTTATAATGCTTTAACTGCTTTCAGGAATCGCCCCCTTCGTCGGGCGACTCTACGGCAACCAAGATGTCACCTCTGAAGTTCAACCCAGAGTATGTGCTTTCATGCTTCCATCCTATCTTTCTTACCCTTGACCTTTACACAATAACCTTCTATGCTTTCCAAGGCTCAAGCAAAACGAAGGAAGACCGTCGGGTCTACCTCGGCCCCCACTGCCCAAGAACCGAAGGCTTCCAAGCCGGACTCTCCGGTTGCACACACTGATCCTTCTCCTGCCTCAAAGGATGTTCCCGAAGATGCTCGTCGTTCTGTTAGAGCCGGCGGCCCATGAGACGGCAACTAAGACTCCTCTGAGGACCAACTCTAAGCCACCAAGCCCTTTAACGGCCGTTGACGATTCGGATACTCCGGACGTCATCATTACCGGTACTGGTTTTCAAACTCCTCAACCTCGTGTGTTGACAAAGCACACTGAGAAAACTGAAGCCTCTGACAAGATGCATTTTGAGCTCCCCGTGCTAGAGAAGTTAACTGCTAATGAACTACACGTCGGTTATCTGAACCACCTCTCCACAAGCCAAAATATGGAGCTCAAGCTTAATAATCTGATGAAGAAAAAATATGAGGTACCCCTTCCTTTCCTTATATCCATATGTAGCCCCCAAGAGCCGGTTTAATATTTGTTAATGGTAAACTAGGTCTTCCAATCCATGCCTGAAGTAAAACCACTTAGCATGTAGCCCCCAAGTATCGGCTTAATATGTAAATATTGAGTCGGTACTCAATTTTAAGTAGTTGATCAAATGTAGCCCCCAAGTTCGGGTCAGTATAGAAATAATGGGTCGAACTTCCCTGTAGATTTGAACAAAGAGCCAAATGTAGCCCCCAAGTGTCGGCTTATCTTTTACAAATATGACCGGAACTTAATTGTAGATTTAGAAAACAAGGTTGTAGCCCCCAAGTTCCGGCTTAACTTGATGAATATGAGCTAGGACTTACTTGTAGTTTGTAGTCTTGGAGAACAAATAGACATTAGCCCCCAAATGTTGGCTGAACTTGATGAAGATGAGCCGAAACTTACTTGTGGTTTGTAGTATTGGAGAACAAATAGACATTAGCCCCCAAGTGACGAGTATGTTGCTTGCAATCTGCTTGAGACTTGCATTATATTTGTTAACTTAACCATCTGGCAGTATGTTATCCTGACGACTTACCCCTCTTTTACTTTTTGTCTGTCACGGGAAGCTTTAAGCAATGCCGAGTCTGAACTGACCGGCTTAAAGAGCAATCTAGCCTCCCAGCAAGCCGCCAGAAGTGAAGTAGAGGAGAAGTGTCGGCTTGCTGCCGAAGAGCTTACAAAAGCTAAATCTGAACTTGCTGCGTTCAAAAAAGCTGCTGAGGCGGAGCAAACTGCTCTGACCAAACATGCAGATGACGCTGATGAGCGACTCATGGTCGTATCAGATGAGGTTCAATCCTTGAAGCGCCATATCACCAAGATGACATCCTCTATGTTTGGTAAGTACTAAATACTCAATCAATCTTCTTGCTTGAAAAGTTACACACACGGCTTATAACAGAAAATACGTCTTGTGTAGGTCAAAGAAGTCGTCCCCTTGGTGCTGATAGCCTATTGCAGCTGAAAGCCATCTATACTTTGTCCGAGAAATTGAATTGCGGTACTCTCTGCACTATTAGGGCTATGCTGAACAAGGAAAGCATCCCTAAGTTCATGAAATGAGTCATAGAGATGATGTCAACTCTGCCAAAGCAAATTGAGGAACTCAAAAAATCAACCGCCAGGAAGGGAGCCATTGCAGGAATAAGCCGGGCTTTGGCCTTTGCCCTGGAGTTAACTCCTGAAGAGATGATGGATGGCTTTCCATCAAAGAAGGATGACTTCTCAGAATTCACAAAAGCCGACTATGATCGATGTATGAAGGCCTCCAGGGTTCTTGCATCAGTGTTAATGGAAGAAGTGAACATGTCAACATATCAGGTGGCTTATAATGCTGAGAACAAGCGAGTGCGCGGACCAACCTTCGAGGCCAGGGATTTAACTCCAGCACGCCGTAAGCATATCTTTGCTCCTGATATTGACCCATCTCCGCTCTTTGAAGAGGCAAACTTTGAAGCTTTAACCAACTACAACTGGGGCGTGGACAATCTCCAGATCGAGGAGGTCGAAGACCCGCCGCAGGATGACCCGCCGTCCAGCTGATCAACTTGATAATGCCATGGTATAAACCCGGCTTAATGACCCAACGAATCTTGTGGCAGTGTAAAAAACTTTAAGTCCTGCTTTTTGAGCTCTGTGGAGAGCATTGTAATAGGCATGTAGAAAAAACCTTGTCTTGCCTCAACTATGCCATCGTGCACATAAGAAATCGCCTGGCTTTAACACATTATGCATGCCTTGTTCTTCAACTCATATCAGATGTCATGGCGGCTCTTCTTAGAGAAACAACCTATGAGAGCAGAATACTTTCCGCACTGTTGGGAGGGCGGCTTAGAATAGCACAACCCAGAGATGTTGTATCTTTCTTTTTTCTTTTCTAAGAACTCATGTATCGGTTCTTCTCGGTGGACTCGCTACTTAAAACTCCTTATCAGTACAGGGTCTATCGAGATTGGTCGTCAACTTATTTGAGCGGCTCAGGGTCTCTAAGCAAGATTAACTGACAGGAAGTGTAACGTCCTAGAAAGAGACGCGGTAGGGCATGAGTACCCTGGTAGCCCCTAAACTGCCTCTCACGTGACATAAATCTGTCGTTTTAACCTTAAACAGTGCAGGGTCTTTAAAAGATTAACTGTCTAAGAGTACGAACGGGCCACATAGTGGAGAGTCGGCAGTAGATGAGAGAGTTTATCGTCGCTTTCCGTAAGCCGGCCCTCACATGACAAGAACTGCCGGTTTAACCTTAACCAGTACAGGGTCTCTATCGAGATTGGCTGTCAATTTATTTGAACCGGCTTAGGGTCTCTAGGCAAGATTAACTGGTAAGAGTTTGGCGGGTCACCTAGCGGAGTAGCATCATCTTATAGGCAGGTTTAACCCTGGTGGCTTAACAGCCGATCAAGAGGGTATGTACGCTAAACCCGGTGGGTTGGAAGCCCCCAAATGACCTTGTTGACAGAGTCAACTGTTTGGCTTGAGTGCCGATCAATAGGGTCTGATAAGCTAAACCCGGCGGGTTGGAATCCCCCTAGATAACCTATTGACAGAGTCAACTTTTTGGCTTAAGAGCCGACCAATAGGGTCTGATAAGCTAAACCCGGCGGTTTCGAAGCCCCCTAGATGGCCTGTTGACAGAGTCAACTTTTTGGCTTAAGAGCCGACCAATAGGGTCTGATAAGCTAAACCCGGCAGGTTAGAAGCCCCCTAGATGGCCTGTTGACACAGTCAACTTTTTGGCTTAAGAGCCGACCAATCGGGTCTGATAAGCTAAACCCGGCGGGGTAGAAGCCCCCTAGATGTCCTTTTGACAGAGTCATTTTTTTGTCTTAAGAGCAGACCAATAGGGCCTGATAAGCTAAACCCGGTGGGTTAGAAGCCCCCTAGATGGCCTATTGACAGAGTCAACTTTTTGGCTTAAGAGCCAACCAATAGCGTCTGATAAGCTAAACCAGTCGAGTTAGAAGCCCCCTAGATGGCCTGTTAACAGAGTCAACTTTTTGTCTTAAGAGCCAATCAATAGGGTCTGATCAGCTAAACCCGGTGGGTTGGAAGCCCCCAAATTGACCTTTTTGCACAAACTCAGATATGCAAAACGGGAGAGGCCCCGGCTTGCAGGGATGCCAACTCTATTCATGTGTGTGTGTGTGTGTGTGTGTGTGATATGGGATATGTACAATGATGGTGTACAATGTCAAGTCTCGACGACTCAGGTATAGTAAGGCCGCAGATGAGCTATGTTCCACGTCAGCGGGTCTCCTGCCTAGAAGTGCTTGATTTGTCTCGTATATCAATGAGGTAATATGACCCGTTGTTGAGATTTCTGCTGACCACGAAGGGTCCTTCCCATGGAGGGGATAACTTGTGTGCATCTATTTGAGCTTGAATCAACCGCAACACAAAGTTGCCTTCTTGAAACGCCTGGGTCTTAACTCTACGACTATGATAACGGCGCAGGTCTTGCTGATAAATCGCCAATCGGACCACCGCCACATTAAGCTTTTCCTTCAAGGCATCCAACACGTCTTAACGTGTTGTTTCATTATCCGCCTTGACGTAAGCCGCCACCTGTGGAGAGTCATGACATATATCGCTTGGTAACACGGCTTCCGCGCCATAAACCATGAAGAAATGTGTATACCCTATTGACTTGTTGGGACTAGTTCTAATGCTCCATAAGACGAACAACAACTCCTCTACGCAACAATCCGGAGTTCGCTGCAAAGGAACCATAAGCCGGGGTTTGATACCTCTCAATATTTCCTGGTTAGCACGCTCTGCCTGACCATTTGATTGTGGATGAGCAACCGCGGAAACGTCAAGTCGGATATGCTCACTTTCACAGAACGCTTGCATAGCCCCCTTGGATAAGTTCGTGCCATTATGTGTGATTATACTATTAGGATAACCAAAACGGTAGATCGGCTTTTTAACAAACTGAAACGCCGTAGCCGCATCACACTTGCTGACTGGCTCAGCTTCTACCCACTTGGTAAATTTGTCCACGGCCACCAAGAGGTGGGTCTTCTTGTCCTTGGATCTCTTGAAAGGCCCAACCATATTAAGCCCACAGACTACAAACGGGCAGGTAATTGGAATCATGCGCAACTCCTGAGCCGGGACGTGAGTATGCCGGCCGAACTTCTGACATCCATCGCACTTGCGAACCAAGTCTTATGCATCCTTATGAGCCATCAGCCAAAAGAAGCCATGTCGAAAAGCCTTGGCCACCAGAGATTTTGAACCGGCTTGATGACCACAATTGCCAGCATGAATTTCATTCAAAATTTCCTTGCCTTCTTCAGGCGAGACACAACGTTGAAAAACGCCACTTACGCTGCACTTATGTAACTCACCATTGATGATGGTCATAGATTTAGACCGCCTGATGATCTGCCTCGCCAGGTTTTCCTCTTCGGGTAACTCGCCACGAGTCAAATATGCCAGATAAGGCATAGTCTAGTCAGGAATAGCATGCAGAGCCGCCACCAGCTGCCCCTCCGGGTCAGGTATAGCCAAGTCTTCCTCTGAAGGTAACTTAACTGACGGGTGATGTAGCACGTCTAAGAAAACATTAGGCGGTACTCGCTTACGGTGAGAGCCCAGTCTTGAGAGTGTGTCGTCCGCCTCGTTCTTGCGACGATCAACATGATCCACTTGATAACCCTTGAAATGACAAGCAATGGAATCCACCGCTTGATGATAAGCCGCCATCCGTGGGTCCTTTGAATCCCAAGTGCCTTAAACTTGCTGGGCCACGAGGTCTGAGCCGCCGTGACACCTAACCCGGCTCAGGTTCATATCTTTAGCCACCCGGAGGCCATGAAGCAGAGCTTCATATTCAGCTGCATTGTTAGTACAAGGAAACATCAACCTTAACACGTAATAGAACTTGTCACCTTTGGGGGAAGTTAAGACAACCCCTGCCCCTGATCCTTCTAGTTGCTTGGATCCATCAAAGTGGATTGTCCAATATGTGTTATCCGGCTTTTCCTCGGGCGCCTGACACTCCGTCCACTCATTTATGAAATCCACTAAGGCTTGAGATTTAACCGCCGTACGGGGCACGTATTTCAGATTAAGAGGTCCAAGCTCCAATGCCCACTAAGGAATCGTGTCGATGGCTTCTCTATTTTGAATTATGTCTCCCAACGGGGCAGGGCTAACCACTGTGATTTGGTGCCCCAGGAAGTAATGCTTCAGCTTACGATTGGCCATGAACACCCCATATACCAGCTTCTGCCAATGTAGATACCTCTGCTTGGACTCTGTCAGGACTTCACTAATATAATAAACCGGCCTCTGAACCAGATATTCCTTCACTGCCTCCTTACTCTCAACAATGATCGCGGCGCTGACTGCCCTGTTATTAGCTGCCACGTATAAGAGCAAAGGTTCCTTCTCAGCCGGAGCCGCTAAGACGTGCGGCTCAGTGTGTCACACCCTATGTTTGTAGAACATTGTTATGTTTGGGTTTATAAAATTTGGAGCCAACTAAAACTTGTTCAAAGTTCTTGTGCTTGTTTGCTATGATGTTTGCTTGCTTGATAATTGTGTTATTTGGCACTACTAGGTTCTATTCCCCTTCATATTCATCTTCCTTGTTCCAAAGCTCTTGCCTAATGATCATGCCATGTGAATAGTGCCCAAAACTATTTTTATCAAATTTTGTTTCAACCAAAAATGATTTATTTAAATAAAGTTTTGAAAACCCTTGAAATGAGGTTTGCACTGCAAATCCTCAAATTGGGTGGATTCTTATTTTCCAAAAGCTTTATTTCAAACCCACTATATATATGACTTCCCAAAACCTCCAAATATTATTTTTAAAGATTATTTTCATATTTTATTTAAAGGCTTTTTCTTTAGGCCAGAAATGGCTTTTCCTAGGGTAAAATCATTTAAATGCTTTGAAAATATTTGAGAAAATTTAGAGGAACTCAGTGGACATATATTGTTCATATATACGAGATTAAACACAAGGGCGTGATCAAATCATGGGCACAACCCCCTCAAAACCCTTTCTGTTCAAATCAAACTTTTGGAATATTTCTATAAGAAATATTCTCAATAAATTCTAGGAAAATTCCAGCAAGTCAACACTATCATAGGTGATGATCTTGCAAAATTTCATATCCATCCAAGTTGATTTGGTTCATCAAACCATCCCAAAACCATTCCTGTCCAGAATCAAATTTGAGAAACATTAAATTGTGAAGTGTCTCCCCTTGGCCTCAAACTTTGTGGGCATGCTCTAATGGCCAAATAGTTATGGTACACTAAGTGGTGAATCAAGGGTAAAAGCCTAGCATAAATGGATCTACAGAAATCTGATTCTGCTAATTTCTAGGGTTCATCAAATCTCCATTGTCAACTTCTTCCTCTTAAGCTCAAACTTGGTGAATCCCTCATTTCTACCTAGCCTTTGACCCTGATAAATATCTCAGTAAGTTGTGAACATCTTCTTGCCCAAAACCTTACCAAACACCTTTTGATGATTCAGTAAAACCCCTATTTTTACCTCGCACCCTCTTACCCTTGCCCCCTACTTTTTACCACATCTTCTTGCATTACCCTAGTACCTCCAGTAAAAAAACCTGGTCCTCAGGTCACCAGGAGGTGGGGTAAAACCCCCATTTTCACCCCTAGACAGCATATTTTCTCTCTCTCTTTCCCTTTCCTTCTGCCCTAAGGCTACTCCAAAGCTCTCCCTAGCTCCTCCTAGCCGTTGGGCATCTTCTAAAGCCCCAAGGCACAAGAGGACACGCGGGAGGGGGCTAAAATAATGCCCTGGCATGCAGAGCTTGTGCTCTTGAGCGCGCTACAATGCGCACCCGCACTGTAGCCGCTGGCCAATGGGCAGCCCCGACCGCCTCGGGCCGCCCCAGCTTGTCCCCTCTGCCCCCCTCGGTGTCCGTTCTCTCCCCTCTGACCCCTCTGACCCCTCGGTGTCCAGCCTCTGTCCCCTCTGACCAACATGGCAAGCAGTCGGCCCTCTCTCTCCCTTCTCTCCTTTGCCCTCCCACACGCGTGCCTGGCGCCGCCCGGTTCGGCCAACCGGGGAGCTCACATGCACGGGCATCTCTCCCTCTCTCTTCTCTCCCCACGGGCCTAGACCAGCCCCAGGAGCACCCCCGAGCTGCCCCGCGAGCCCTCTCTCCCCTCTGGCCTCGACCGCAACCTCGCCGGCGCACGGGTCCACGGTGCATCGCCCCTCCTCTATTTAAGCCCCCGGTTCCTCCTCTCTCCGCCCTTGGCCCCTTCCACTCTCAATCTTCCCCCCGAGCCACTCTAGGGACCGCCCGGAACCCTTATGCTTGGGATGATCGAGGCACCACCGCATCAGGGCTTCGTCGATCTTGGGATACCGACCCGATCCGGCCTTCCTTTCTCCTCCTTTGAGCCCCCAATGAGCTCCCGCGTCTTCTCCCCTTCCTCCCTGACCATTTTCCTGCTTGGAGCAACGCAGGCGACCCTCACCCAAAGCGGTTCTGCAGCGACCACCTCCCCGCTAGCGACCCCGACCTCCTCCGGCCGCCCTTCCACCTCCAAAGGAATGGCGGGTCGACGCTGAGCTCATCTCCTCCTTTGCCTGCCATCGATGTGCCCTGCATCATAGCCGGTGAGCTCGTCGGCCTCCCTGTCGTGAGGTTGAAGATGACAGGCGGGGCTGACAGTCATGCTCACCTCCCTCCCCTCCTCTCTCTCTTGCTGGCCTTCGGGCCCCGGCCGTCACGTTCGAACGCGCGCGCTCGCCGGTTCGCCTGGGCTGGTTGGCCTCTGGGCCGGCCCAGTTGCTGGCCGCCTCCGGCCAGGGCACTATGTCCATTTCTTTTCCTTTTTCTTTTCTTCTGCAACTTCTAAAAATTCCACAAATCTAGAAAAATTATCCAATACCCATATTTCTCCACCTTTATTCTTGAAATAATCCCTAGAATTTAATAGTGCCATTTGTAATAGTGTTTGAAAATATTTGTATTACTGTTTTATTTTAAAACCTATATTTGGGCACCTTTTTGACTCTGTTAATTTATTTCCAAAATGTTTTTAACAACAAAACCCTAGGAGGATGATTTTAGTATGACATTGGGTATTTATGAGAATAGATCAGCATTTTAATAAGTAGTTGAGTGCTCTGTTTTGTGTTTTGCTTATTTTTATCGCTTTATTTCGCGACGATAGATTGCACGGTTGACGAAGAAGTTGGACCCGTAGACTTCAAAGACCCCGGAGACTTTGTTGAGCCACGCAAGCAGTCCTTTGACCATGATGAGAAACCATTTTATTGCATGTCATACAACACTTTACTTTCATTATATTTGATCATGTGATGTGGTGTTCCCCTTTCGGTGGGATGCCTCCGGTACTTTTCCATGGACACTTGCATCGTGCATGACCCTACCACCTTATGAGGGTTATGCGGGTGGGTGTAGATAGGATGCTAGTAGAGCTACGCAAGTGGGATTGGAACTTATGAATAGTGATGGCAAGAAAGAAATGATTTCAAAGATTTTTCAAAAAACCCCGTCGGGTGCCACTAATGCCCGAGGGAGATGATGATGAGATGGGTGAGCACTTGAGAAAGAAGTGGTGTACCGGAACAAGTGAGTGTTGTGTTTTTCAAAAACGGATTGGTGTAAGTTGCGACCGTTATTCCAACCTTACATGTACGACCACGATACCCCTTATGGGACGGGGCTTTGTTGACTACTATGGTTGGTGCTAGCAAGGAGCCCGCATTACTAGTGGCAAGAGTGAAGTGGTCACTCTTGAGACAGGGTCGTCCCTGAGTGAAAGGTCATGCGCTCTCTTTACAGGCACCGGGCACACCGTTGCATGCCCTCATGGATGATACGAGTGATGTATATCATGAGGGATGGCACCAATGAGTGGACTCTTTGTTTACTATCGCCATGGGAAAGGCATTGTTCGGGTGCTTACCTCGGGGGTGTTAAATACCGCGAGTCATGGATGACACGGAAGTTCCCCGAGTCTTGTGGGTAAAGTGTGCAACCACTACAGAGTGTAAAACTATTCGAATAGCCGTGTCCGCGGTTAAGGACAGTTGGATGGCCGCTCTTTTGCTACGTCCAAGTGCTTTCACAAACTGATGTGTGTGGGTGTGTTGGAGACAAAGGTGGTACTTGAGCTAAGTCCAACGACTAGCTTCGAAAGCGATCTAAGTCCGATGACTTAGTATGATGAATGAACACGAGGTGTTCAACCCCCAGCTTATGATGATATCGTTAACTTGTTCATGCGGATATCTGCTAATTGTTGATGCATGCTCACTAGTTACTTGATCATGACATTTGCATTCAAATTACCTTTCCACAAAATCACCTACTTAGTGCTATGTCATGCATCATTGCTACCTTGTTCCACGACTTGGGTTGCTTGCGAGTACATTCAAAGTACTCATTGGCTTGCCACTGGTTATTTAATTGGCCAGCCATGGAAGAACAGGAGTATGTCGAAGAGTTTGTTGAAGACGAACATGCGAACTAGGACGCTTCCCGGTCAGAATGCCTGTAGGTTAAGGCAGATGGCATGGGTTCACACTTTCGACCAAGATTTCCGCTGCTTGTTCTGTTTTAAGTGTTTGGCCCGTGTGGCCCTATCTATGTAAGACTGAGACATTCATGGTCATTAATTGTGTAAGACGCTAAATGTGGATGTAAGACTCTTGTTATCCAGCTTCTTTGTGTTCAGTGACCATTGATCGCTGGGATCACTGTACACATGCATTCGGTGATCACGACTTATGAGTCGGGGTCCTCAAACAGTGAGCTGTCTCTTGAGTGCCTCAAATGCCTCACCCGTCGCCGTACTCTAGACAAAGTTGTCTGTCTTCTTCATCATCTGGTATAAAGGGATGGCCTTCTCACCAAGGCGGCTTATGAACCGGCTTAACGCAGCAATCCGTCCTGCTAGGCGCTGAACATCATTGATGCACGCTGGCTCAGACAGGGAAGTGATAGCCTTGATTTTGTCTAGATTAGCCTCAATGCCATGATCAGAGACTAGAAAACCAAAGAGCTTGCTTGTAGGAACACCAAACACACACTTAGTCGGATTAAGCATCATCTTGTAGACCCGTAAGTTGTCAAAGGTTTCCTTCGGGTCGTCAAGCAGAGTCTCCTTTTTCCTTGATTTAATCACAATATCATCCACATATGCATGAACATTGCGCCCAATCTGACTTTGAAGACAATTATGTACACAACGCGGGTAAGTCGCCTGGGCACTTTTGAGCCCGAAAGGCATGGACACATAGCAGAAAGCACCAAAAGGCATGATGAAAGCCGTCTTCTCTTGGTCCTTGACTGCCATCTTGATCTGATGATAACCAGAATAAGCATCCAGGAAGCATAAACTCTCACAACTCGCCATTGCATCGATGATCTGGTCGATACGGGGGAGAGCAAACGGGTCAGACGGACAGGCCTTGTTAAGATCTGTGTAATCCACACACATACACCACTATCGTTCTTCTTAAGCACTAGCACCGGGTTGGCAAACCACCCTAGGTGAAACACTTCAATGATGAAACCCGACGCCAGGAGCCGGGCCACCTCTTCCCCAATGGCCTTGCGCCTCTCTTCATTGAACCGTCATAGGAACTGTTTGACCGGCTTAAATTTAGGATCCACATTAAGGTGGTACTCAGCTAAATATCTCGATACACCCGGCATGTCAGACGGCTTCCATGCAAAGATATCCCGATTCTCACGATGAATTCGATGAGCACGCTTTCTTATTTGGTATCCATATTAACCCCAATAGTAAACTGCTGAGATGAGTCGCCCGAAGTAAAATCCACTAGCTTGGTGTCATTCTCCAAAAACTTGAGGGGCGGCTCAGATTTTGTGGTGGGCTTTTCGAGCGGAGTCATGTCCTCCGGGTCAACATTTTCCTTATAAAACTTGAGGTCTGCTTCTGCGCAACTCGACTCTGCATAAGCTGCGTGTCATGGATTTATCACGGCAGATGTCTGGGTGCACAGACTTGGATTCGAGGCCATCGCTAACGGGGTGGACTCAAAGGGGTTGATCGGGATGAAGGACACGGGTTTACCCAGGTTCGGCCCCTCAGTTTGAGGTAATAGACTACGTCCTGCTTGTGTTTGTATTGCTTGTATATCGATTACAAGGAGCTAGAAGCTTGACCTAGTTCTCGATTACCTATCCTCTAAGTCGCCCCGGGTCTGCCTTTATATAGGAGGTCAGGACCTCTGGGTCTTTACAATTATCTATCCGGGTCTTCTTGTGACTCCGAGTCTCTCTCTGTCTTCCTGTCCAAGTTTGTCCTTAAGGCGGCTTACACGTCCGGGTCTTCTCTCTCCGGGCCATCATGCGGCCCACACTGAGAGCCGCCTATCTTCCTAGGCCACCAGTTTTACAGCTCACCCCTGGGCCGGCTTACGAGCCAGTAACATCAGCCGGAGCCTCCAAGGCGGGTCATATTGTGGGGTTATATCCCCAACATTAGGCCCCAGGTTGAATTGAGCTTGCTCACTTCATCCTTCTCTTCTGATTTTGGCAAGCCTCCCGAAAATGACCTGGCGTGATGTCATGGGATCTGCTGACGTATCACCGAATCTTTCATTAACTGTCATCCCGAGAATCGAGGCGTCCGCCTCGGTCAAACGTTGTCGCCGCCTGGATTTTCGCGCCTTCCTCGTTCCTTCTTTAAATATGACCCGTGCGGGTCGAAGCTTTTCATTCTCCTGCTCGTGCCTCTTCTTGTTCTTCCTGTTGCCGCCCCAGCGTCTTCGAGCTCTGCTCCGGTGCCGTCGTACGTCGTCCCCAACTTGGCCGCTGAATCACCCTGAACGTACCAGAGATTCGTCCGCCTCCACCGCGCCATCTCTGGTGAGCTCTCCTGTTCTTTAGATCACCACCGTCGTAATAGGGTTTTTACCAGGAGCTCCGCCACCGCCGCTCGGGCTCCGGCGCCGCTGCCTGCGGGTGTGCCCCAACGTCGTAGGTGTTTTTAGAATGCGCGCTCACTCTGCCGCCACGCGCGGGCCGGCCGCGCGCAATGCGCGGACCGCGACGTCTGCGGTCCATTTCTTTCCTTCTGCTGTTCATCGCTAGGTCAGGAAAAAATCTTTTTCTCCGCTTTTCTAGATCCGTAGCCGTAGTAATAGTTTGCGGAATAAGTTTTTTAGGACTTAGCCGATTTTCAACCTTCCTTTCCCTGCATGAGTCGCTAGCCTCTTCGGCTCTTGTCACACGGACAGGGGCAGGTTATTGTAGAGCCCTTAGAATTATAAGCCGCCATAGATTCCTGCTTGTTCTTGACTCGCCATCTTTATCTCCTTTGTACAGTAATTAAGCCGCCGCCATGTCTCGTGCGTCCAACTCATGCAACTGGGTTGGCTCCTGCGTCACAGAAGAATATTTAGCAGATCTTGTCGAAGCAGGCACTCTCCCTGCAAAAGAGGTTCTTCACTGGCGGGTTCCGGGTAATGAGACCCGGCCTGCACCCAAGAAAGGAGAAGTAGTCCTTTTCACCGACCACATTGAGCGAGGGTTCGTGCCACCCGGCTCTAAATTTTTCCGGGACGTCCTTCATTTGTATAAACTGCACCCTCAAGACTTGGCCCCCAACTCTATCTCAAATATATGCAACTTCCAAGTGCTTTGTGAGGCTTATTTGCAGTCTAGAACATCTGTTGGTTTCTTTCTGGAGTTCTTCTACGCCAATCGCCAAACTGAGATGAAGGGCGGTCCGAGTCTGGAACTTGGCGGGGTCTCTATTCAGCGGCGCAGAGACATTACTTGCCCGGCTATGAGGATGTCGAGTCACCCAAAGGACTGGAATAAAACCCAGTTCTACTGCAAGGATACTTCTTCTGAGGGTGAGCGCCCCTTGCCGGGTTATCGTGCTTCCCGGCTCAAGACAGATTCAGAACTTCCGGGTTGGCTCTCAGTATCGGAGCGTGCTAAGTTTGAACAGGCTCACGCCAGGCTCAAGGCGCTCTTGGACAACGGATTAATAGGAATGGATCTGATTCGCTGCTGGGTTTCTTGGCGGATCATGCCCTTAAGCCGCAGGGGCCGGCTAATGTGCGAGTATGAAGGCAAATATGACAGCTCCTTGTGCTTCAGCCGATCCACCTTGACACAGGATGATATCGCCATGACCGTCCAGAGTCTTGTTCATGAAGCCTCCGGCTCCTGCAGCACCATCGGGCTGGCGCCTTTCTGTGTCACTAATCCCACTCCGGACGTAAGTTGATCTCTTCACGTCCGTTTTTTGTATGTTACTTGTAACTTGCTGATTCATTCCCCTTTTTTCCAGGTCACTTTTCTAGCCGACTCAGATTTCTGGAAGAAGGAGTATGTCCCTGCTCCAAAGAAGGCCAAGAAGAAAGTTGCAGGCAAGAAGCCAAAGAAGAGCGCTCCACAAGAAAACTGGCTTGAGCAGCCGCCATCGTCCGAATCAGAGGTAAGGTCTTGATTCGCCTGCTTAACCCTTTGCCCTCTCTGCTTGTTATTAATGTTTATTGTATTCACAGGATGAAGTGGAAACCAGCCATGCCAATGCTCCCGAGGTAACTTATATTTCTTCCGACTCAGAACGTTTTGTCCCACGAAAGCCGCGGCGGGTTATCAGAAAAGTTCCGCTCTCTCATCCTTTAGCTTACTTGGCTCCCAACTTTCTTTTGAAAAAGCAACAGCAGGCCGAGCATCGACAGACTCGGAGCACCGGCTCTAAGCTCGTGTCCGGTTTACCGAACTCTCCGGCTCCCAAGAAGCGCCCTACAGAGGTTTATGTCTCTACTTTTCCTTTGACTTTCCTTTGTAATCTTGATGCTTTCTCATTTTTCCTGCTTCATTCTTTTTAGAAAACTCCATCCTCTGGCGACTCTTTGGCATCGGTTCTACCACCGCCCACTATCAATCCGCTGTAAGTACTCTTTATCATGGAATCCGGATCTTCGGCTCTTAATATGATAGTAACCTCTTTAGATACTGCTTTTTCCATTTTGCAGTGCTCAAGCGAAGCGTTGTAAGACCAACAAGCCCTCCCTCGGCCCTGTCATCCAAGACCAAGAAATCGAACACCTGGAGGAGGCTCACCCGGAAGCAACTCCGTCGGCTGCCTCTGCGGAGCTGGTCGCTGAAGATATCACTATAGAGAGTCCTCCCAGAGCGCCTTCCAAGCCGCCGACTCCTGCAAAAACTCCTGCAACCCCGGACGTTGTCATCACTGGGTCAGCTCAGCAAGTGTCAGCTCAGATTTTATTTGAGTCGGGTCTCTAGTGTAGATAGCTTGAAGATCTGATCATAGCCCCCAAGAACCGAGTCGATTTTGACAAAAGTTGAGTCGGATCTTCCATCAGGAGTAGTCTTATGAAGAACCAATTCGTAGCCCCCAAGGGCCGGCTCAAAATTTATCAAGTTGAGTCGGTGCTTCTATTATTAGTATTTTGAAGAGCCATATTGTAACCCCCAAGTTCCGGATTAACTTCAAAGGAGATGAACCGAAATTGCATTGCGTACTGAAAGATCAAATATACATTAGCCCCCAAGTGTCAAATATATTGCTTGCAATCTGTTTGAGACTTGCATAAATTTGCTTTTAACACTCGTCCTGTATTTTGGCGACTTATCCTGTACTTTGACGTATTATAGGAAGCTTTAAACAAAGTCGGCTCTTAGTTGTCTGACATGAAGGCAAACTTAGCGGCTCAACAAGAAGCCCGCGGCGTCTCTGATGAAAAGTGTCGGCTGCTATCTGAAGAGCTGGTCCATATTAAGGCGGAGCTTGCTGCTCTAAAGGAATCTGCTGAGTCGGAGAGGGCTGCACTAACCAAGCGAGTGGATGACGCCGACCAGCGGCTGATAGCCGTGGCGGATGAGCTTCAAGGCCTAAAGCGTCATATAACCAAGATGGTAGATGCTCTTTTTGGTAAGCTCTTACTCATTTCATTTTTCCAGCGTGTCCCATTTATCTTGTGTCGGCGACTCATCTGCTTTGTTTAATCTATATAGGCCCCAGAAGCCGACAATTGGTGTCAGATAGCCTTTTATCGCTGAAGGCCATTTACACCTTTGCAGAACAAATTTATTGCGGCGCTATCTTCACGATTAAGACGGTTCAATACAAGGAGAAGATCCCCACTGCCTTGAAAGGTGTCTTGGAACTCTTCTCCACAATGCCTAAGCAAATAGAGGAGCTGAAGAAATCTGCCTTCCGCCAAGGAGCCGTTGCAGGATTGAGCCGGGCTCTGGCCTTCGCCCCCGAGCTAACGCCGGCTGAAATGATGGATGGTTATCCATCCAAGAAACATGACGGCTCAGAATTCACCGAAGAAGATTACATTCGGTGTGTCAAAGACTCGCGTTATCTCGCTTCCATGCTGGCGGGTGAAGCTGACTTGAACACCTACCAGGCGGCTTACGACGCCGAGGAGAAGAGGATCCGCGGGCCTCTCTATGAGTGGAAAGATCTTACACCCGCCCGCAGTAAGGATCTCTTCCCTTGTGAGCTTGACACGTCCCCTTTCCTTGAGGGGTCTTTCGCTGCTCTGGCTGACTGTAATTGGGAATTGGGGAATCACCAGATAAAGCCAGCAGAAGAACCGGAGCAGGATGAGCCGGCTACTATCTAAAACTTGTGCTTTTAAATCTTCTGAGCAGAGGCTCATGTAATGACCCGCCATGGGCGGTGACACTTTAGCAACACCTCTTAACTCCTTCTGAGAGTAATTTTTGTAATAGCTTAAGGATAACTCTGTCGTTCTGAATATAATGTCGGCTATGTATATCTCCATCGCTCTGTGTATATTTCCGCCTCTCTTGTGTGTTGTCGGCTCTTCATTGATTGATTCCCTCTTTACATAAATCTATTTTTGACTTTTAGAACCGGCGCTTGTCTTTTAAAGATGTCACACCTTCCTCGGCAATTTAGAGCCGTCTAAGAACTTTGAAACTTGTCAACCGGAGTAGCATGACTCCAGCTCTTATAAGATGAACTCTATCGAGAACCGGTTGTCATAGGGTAATGTAAGCTGCACTCAAAGGTAAGAAGCCTGTCTTGACAACCGCGGCTAATGATGAGCTGGAAGCAGCCTAAAGCCAGCTATTTTGCCGGGTAATGTAAGCTATACCAAAAGGTGAGAAGCCTCCTGTTTTGAATATTGTATGCGCGGGCGCCGGCTGCCGATGGGATATGTAAGCTATACCCTAAGGCAAGAAGCCTCCATTGACAGCCGCGGCTAATAATTAGCATGAGATGGCATAAAGCCGCGGCTAATAATTAGCGTGAGATGGCTTAATGTAACCAAACTAGGCATAAAGCCAACTGTGCAAGGGAGATGTAAGCTATACCCGAAGGCAAGAAGCCTCCTTGCAACAGTTTAATAACAGTTGTCTGTGCAAAGGAGATGTAAGCTATACCCGAAGGCAAGAAGCCTCTTTGCAACAGTGCTTAATTGGGCATAAAGCCGGCTGTGCAAGGGAGATGTAAGCTATACCCGGAGGCAAGAAGCCTCCTTGCAACAGCATAAAAGCAGACCGTGCAGGGGAGATGTAAGTTATACCTGAAGGCAAGAAGCCTCCCTGCAACGGCGCTTGATAGGGCATAAAGTCGGATGATAGATTAGTCGTTTGACGGCAAATAAACCACTTCAACTCAAATTTTTGAGCCGGAAAATTTCATCTTGATTGCACAAGCATATACATAAGATCAGAGGCCCCAGTCTTTGTGGGGATGCTAAGTTTTACTCATGTAAATATGATATATACAATGATAGCGGATTTCAATGCCTGCTAAGTAAAATATGGTCGCAGATGCGCGATATTCCATGGCCGCAAAGTCTCTTGACCCGCGGTGTCCGACTCATCTCGGATATCAATGAGATAATATGACCCATTGTTAAGGTTTCTGATGATCACAAAAGGCCCCTCCCATGGTGGAGATAGCTTATGCATTCTAGATTGGTCTTGAATCAACCGGAGCACCAGGTCACCTTCCTGGAACGTCCGGATCTTCACCCTGCGGCTATGATAGCGTCACAGGTCTTGCTGATAAATTGCTGACCTGGTTGCTGCTAACTCTCGTGCTTCGTCCAAGGAGTCCAACGCATCTTGGCGTGCTACCTCATTGTCCGTCTCAACATAAGACGCCACCCTTGGTGAGTCGTGCCGGATATTGCTGGGTAAAACCGCCTCGGCACCATACACCATGAAGAAAGGCATAAAACCCGTAGACCTGTTAGGGGTAGTCCGGATGCTCCATAAGACGGAAAGCAATTCATCAACCCAACATCCGGGTGTCCGTTTCAAAGGAACCATGAGCCGTGGTTTGACTCCTCTTAAAATTTCCTGATTGGCTCGCTCCGCCTGACCATTAGACTGTGGATGTGCTACGGCTGAGACATCAAGCCGGATATGCTCCTTCTCACAGAATGATTTCATAGCTCCTTTGGATAGATTTGTTCCATTGTCAGTAATGATACTGTGCGGGTAACCAAAGCGATAGATCAGCTTCTTAATGAATTGAACCGTCGTAGCCGCATCACATTTGCTAACCAGCTCTGCCTCTACCCACTTAGTAAATTGATCGACCGCCACCAGGAGGTGTGTTTTCTTATCTTTGGATCTCTTGAAAGGTCCTACCATGTCAAGCCCCCAGACCGGAAACGGCCAAGTGATTGGTATCATCCTCAACTCTTGAGCCGGAACGTGAGCATGTTGGCCAAACTTATGACAGCTGTCACACTTATGGACTAAGTCCTCTGCATCCTTGTGAGCCGTCAACCAGAAAATTCCATGTCAAAAATCCTTGGCCACTAAAGATTTTGACCCGGCATGATGTCCACAGTAGCCGGCATGAATTTCACTCAAGATTTGTCGGCCCTCCTCCGGTGAGACGCAGCGCTGAAAGACACCCGTCACACTACACTTATGTAACTCACCATTGATAATCGTCATAGACTTAGAATGCCGGGTGATCTTCCTGGCCAGATCCTCCTCTTGAGGCAACTCACCACATGTCAGATACGCCAGGTAAGGAATAGTCCAGTCTGGGATAGCATGCAGAGCCGCCACCAATTCCGCCTCCGGGTCAGGAATAGCCAGATCCTCCTCAGAGGGTACTTTGACAGTCGGATGATGCAATACGTCCAGAAAAACATTAGGCGGTACTGGCTTTCGTTGAGAACCTAACCGTGATAAAGCATCAGCCGCCTCGCTCCTGCGACGATCAATATGATCCACCTGGTACCCCTTGAAATGACCGGCAATGATGTCAACCGCCTGTCGATAAGCCGCCATCCGCGGATCCTTAGAGTCCCAAGTACCTGAAACTTGCTGAGCCACAAGGTCTGAGTCGCCTAGGCATCTGACCCGGCTTAAGTTCATCTCCTTAGCGACTCTAAGACCATGGAGCAGCGCCTCATACTCAGCTGCATTGTTAGTACAACGAAACATTAGCCGGAGCACATAACAAAACTTGTCACCCTTGGGGGAGGTGAGAACAACCCCTGCACCAGACCCCTCTAACTGTTTGGATCCATCAAAGTGTATAGTCCAATATGTGTTGTCCGGCTTCTCTTCGGGAGCCTGGCGTTCTGTTCAATCATTTATAAAATCCACCAAAGCTTGAGACTTTATCGCCGTACGAGGAACATACTTGATGTTAAGAGCTCCCAGCTCTAAGGCCCACTTCGCAATCCTCCCCGTGGCTTCTCTATTTTGAATGATATCTCCCAACAGGGCAGAACTGACCACGGTTATTTGGTGCCCTAAAAAATAGTGTTTTAACTTGCGGTTGGCCATAAAAACTCCATATACCAGCTTCTGCCAATGCGGATACCTCTGCTTAGACTCTGCCAAAACCTCACTGATATAATCAACTGGCCTTTGCACAAGATACTCCTTCCCTGCCTCCTCCAGATTCTGGGCTGCTTGATTATCCGGTGTTACTCCGTGGCCATGAGAGCCGTAAGCTCGTCCATTAATTCCACTAGAACCTGAGCCGGCGGTGGTGGGCTATCACCCGTTGCGGTGGCTCCCGTAGCTGTGTGACCGGCGGCTGGAGCCGATCCCGCCATGAACACCGCCGCATGAACCGGGGGTCTCGAAACATCTGACTCAAAGCCCTCTACCTCAAAATAGGTGTCGTTGTAGCCCTCAAGGCCACCGTTACTAAGCCGATACACTAACTCTGTCTCCACACTGGAGGACTCATCTTCCGAGCAAACAAGAGTTCCCTACGACCCGGACGCTTCCAAGTCCATACCTTGGGTGAAGCCCACGAGAACATGCTTCTGACCCGGATGGGCACGGGCAAGCCGCATGCTGCTTGCAGGTTGGAGACGTCGAGCCAGCTCGACGATGTTGGTGCAGATGTTCGGCCCGGGTGTAGATCCATCAACCTTTCCAATGAAGACCTGGATCCCGCCAAACGGAACCCGGAGTCCATACTCCACAGAATCAGTATCAAGCCACCAACCGGCATCGTCGATGTAGAGCCGGCTGCGGCAACTCTTGCTCATCCTTCCAACCACGTATCCCTCGAGCCCTGGGAGAGAGCCCTTTGAGAACTCAACACCACCAAGCACTAGCCCCACGGTGGGCGCCAACTGTCATGGATTTATCATGGCAGATGTCTGGGTGAACGGACTTGGATTCGAGGCCATCGCTAACGGGGTGGACTCAAAGGGGTTGATAGGGAAGAAGGACATAGGTTTACCCAGGTTCGGCCCCTCAAGTCAAGGTAATAGCCTACGTCCTGCTTGTGTTTGTATTGCTTGTATATTGATTACAAGGAGCTAGAAGCTTGACCTAGTTCTCGATTACCTATCCTCTAAGTTGCCCCGGGTCTGCCTTTATATAGGAGGTCAGGACCTCCGGGTCTTTACAATTATCTATCCGGGTCTTCTTGTGACTCCGAGTCTCTCTCTGTCTTCCTGTCCAAGTTTGTCCTTGAGGCGGCTTACACGTCCGGGTCTTCTCCGTCCGGGCCATCATGCGGCCCACACTAAGAGCCGCCTATCTTCCTGGGCTACCAGTTTTATGGCTCACCCTTGGGCCGGCTTACGAGCCAGTAACATCAACCGGAGCCTCCAAGGCGGGTCATATTGCAGGGTTATATCCCCAACACTGCGTCTCCTTCCTCACACTCAATAGCCGTCTCCCGATCACCATGCACTGTAATCGTCCCATTTAAACCCGGCATCTTGAGTTGTAAGTAGACATAGCAAGGCCTAGCCATAAACTTGGCATAAGCCGGACGTCCAAATAGGGCATCATATGGACTTTCGATCTTGACCACCTCAAAACACAAGGTCTTCACCCTGTAATTGTATTCATCACCAAAGGCGACTTCCAAAGATATCTTACCCACTGGATAAGTTGACTTGCCAAGCACCACAGCATGAAAGACCGTCAAGGAAGGCCTAAGATCCTTATCAAGCAACTTCATCCGGCGGAAAGTGTCATAGTACATGATATTAATGCTGCTGCCACCATCCATAAGCACCTTAGTAAACACATATCCTCCCACTCGGGGGGCAACTACCAAAGTCAGCCAACCCGGGTCGTCAACACGCGGCGAGTGATCCTCTTTGCTCCAAGTGATGTCATACTCGGACCACTTCAAGTATTGTGGGAGAGCCGGCATAATTGCATTAACCGCCCGCTTGCACAACTTCTGATCTCGCCTATTAAGGCTGGTTGTAAAAACATGATACTGACCCAAGCTGAGCTTCTTCGGATTACTCTGATACCCAGACTGGTTACCTTGCTGATGATTATTGCCACCAGATTGCTGTTGATGCCCTCCTTGATTGCACTGGCCCTGATAGCCGGATCCTGAACCGCCAGAACCCGAGCCAGTTCCTGACCCGCCTGGCCCTGAGCCGCCTGGCGGGCCACCATCGTTGTTGTTATGCTGCTGCAAGCTATAGTCCCAAAACTTTTGCATAATGTGGCAATTCCTCCACGTTTGACCCGCCGTCCTATCGGGCCGGCTGAGCTCTGGACAAGGCTTATTGAGCATCTCCTCCAAATTAAAAGGATTTTTACCTTTATTAAAGGGTTGTCTGAAGTTCCCATTGCCCTTAGCACGATTGTTCCCGGCGCTGGCGTTGGCACCAATTCTGACCTGCCATCTGGATTCTTCCCCTTGCCTTGGTTGACACTGCCTGCCACACCCTTGCCATTGTTATTCTTCTTGCCCTGACTGGGCTTTTCCTCATCAGAGCTCGGATCCTTTGTATTTCATAGTCGGCATACTTTGTGAGAGACGCCATGAGCTCCCCCATGTCCTAACACGAGCGCTTGAGCCGGCCGAGCTTCTGCTTCAGAGGCGTAAAGTGACAATTCTTCTCCAGAATTAAAACTGCTCTAGCTGCCGTAATCAGCTCAGACAAGCGGATGATGGTTGAGACCCGCCGGACACAATGATGAGCCAACTCATCCTCCTGTTGCACACAATGATCCAAATCCACAATCGTCATAGGCTGCTTGCACATTCCTTGGAATTTTTTGATGAACTTCGCCTTTAACCCGGCCCAGGAATCAATGGTGTTGGGCGGCAAGCCCTTCAACCATGTAGGAGCTGACTCTTCCAGCATCATGATAAAATACTTGGCACACATTGCGTCGTTGACATCTAACATCTCCATCGCCAACTCATAGCTTTCAATCCACGCCTCAAGAGACAAGTCAACAGTGTAATTCGGGACCTTGTGAGGGCCCTTGAAATCTTTCGATAGACGCTCATTCCGCAAAGCTGGCACTAGGCACGGCACTCCCACGGCCCGGGTGGCTACCCCTGCTCCTACCGAGATGGAAGGTGTAAGTTCTTGATGAGCCGCCGCCGCCATGTTCTCTGTCAGGTTTGAATAATGACCCGCCGGCATTGGGAAAGCCATTGGTGAGGGCTGGTTCCATCAGGGTGGGTTAAGATACTGCTATCGAGCCGCCGGCCATCTCTCAGGTGCTTCCGCGGTCCGTCCTGTCCCCGGCGTGTTAAAAAGATTCCTGGCCTTGAACTGTTTCGGCAAGCGGGACTGATGCCTCATCCGCTGAACCGCCGCTGCAGATTGCTGCTCCAGCTCAAGGCGGAAAGCGTTCGCCCTAAGGCGCTCTGCCTCTGCATCCATCTAAGCCTTCAGCATGCTGATCCCTTGTTGGACTTCAGTCATCTAGTCCTTTACCCTTGCGATATCTTCGTTCCGGGCGGCTTGATTCTCTGCCGTAACCTCAATTGCCATCAGGGCTGTGAGCTCATTCATCAGATCCAGGAGAACTTGAGCCAGTGGCGGGTCAGCCCCCGACCCAGCTGCCGCAGTGGCTATACTGCTCGTTCCCGGTGCTGAACCCGCCATGAAGACGACCGCATGCATCGATGGCCCATGGTCCTTCGACTCATGATACTATGACTCGGGGTAAAGCTAGTCATAGCCCTCGAGCCTACCATCATGAAGAGGGTAGATTGATTTCGTCTCTCTGCTCGAAGATTCACCCTCCGAACAGACGAGAGTTTCCTATGACATGGAACCCTCGAGATCCATGCCTTGAGTAAAACCGACGAAGACATGCTTCCTGCCCGGGTTAACACGGCGGGTTGCACGTGTCGAGCGGGTTGCGCGCGCCGAGCCGGCTCAACGATGTTGGTGCAGATGTCCGGCCCGGGTGTAGATCCGCCGACCTTGCTGATGAAGACGTGGATTCCACTGAAGGGAACTCGGAAACCGTACTCGACAAAGTCGGCCTCGGGGCCCTAGCCGGCGTCGTCGATGTAGAGCTGGCGCGGCGACTCTTGTTCATCCTGCCAACAACGTACCCCTTGATCCCTGGGAGAGATCCCTTTGAGAACTTAACACCACCGAGCACTGGCCCCATGGTGGGCGCCAACTGTCGTGGTTTTGTCATGGCAGATGTCCGAGGACTTAGGTTTGAGGCCATCGCTAAGGTGATGGACTCAAAGGGGTTGGTTGGGACGAAGGACATGAGTTTACCCAGGTTCGGCCCCTCAAGAAGAGGTAAAAGTCTATGTTCTGCTTGTATTGTATTGATTGGAGTATCGATTACAAGGGAGCGGATTCGCTTCACCTAGTTCTCAATTAGTTGGTTTTTGTCTAAGTCGCCCCGGATCTCGCCTTTATATAGGAGGCCAAGACCGCGGGTTACACAAGTCTCATACCGACTCTTACAACGTATCTGAGTCTATCTCTATGTCCCCTTACCATCTTGGGCAAACCGCCTCCGGGCGGCTTAACCACCCGGGTCTTCATGCTATCTTCCGTCCCAGGCCTTGTCTTGGCCCATCTTGGTAAGCCGTCATAGGGCCAGGCTTACGTCCTTGGCCCATATGTCTTTGTCTGAACCATGAGCCACCAGGTATGACCCGGCCCCACCTGGCCGGGTCTTACCACGGGATTATATCCCCAACACAAACAAATAACCGCATGACAACCTCTGCTTCCCTCTACGAAGGGCCTATCTTTTACTTTTATGCAAGAGTCAAAGTTTTTCTCTATTCCTTTTATTTTTCTCCTTTGGAAAGCATCATGTGGTGAGGAAATATCTAGGCACATATGTCCAGTTGAATATAGATAGCATGAGTTATTATTGTTGACATCACCCTTGAGGTGAAGATGTTGGGAGGTGAAACTATAAGCCCATATCTTTCTATGTGTCCGGTTGAAACGTTTTGCTCATGGGTATGAGGCGAGTGTTAGCAATCATAGAAGACTATATGATGGTTGAGTATGTGGACTTGCCTAAAGGCCCCGATACGTGACCCTTCTTGAAAAAATGATGAATTGTAGTTGCAAAGTTGACTGAGAACATAGTTTGTTGGTTTCTAATAGAGTTTTTGCTTTATACTTCGATTGTGTGATGAACTATTACTTATTCATGAGAAGGATATGATAAAATTTCTATGATAAAAGTCCTATGTTTAATTTTGTTGTTTTTATAATAATCAACATGATGCTTCTATGTTCGTATTTTGTTTTTATCGACACCTCTCTCTCAAAGCATGTGGATATGTTTTTCGATTTTGGTTTTTCGCTTGAGGACAAGCGAGGTCTAAGCTTGGGGAGTTGATATGTCCATTTTGCATCATGTTTTATTGCTGTTATTTATAATGTTTTTATCCATAATAATGCTTTTTTGGAGTAATTCTAATGCCTTTTCTCTCATAATTTGCAAGGAACACACCAAGAGGGAGAATTCCGGCAGCTGGAAATCTGGACCTGGAAAAGCTACGTCAGGCTACCTATTCTGCACAACTCCAAATAAGCTAAAACTTCACGGAGATTTTTTGTGGATTATTTAAGAATTATTGGAGCAAATAACTACCAGAGTGGGCCTACCAGGTGGGCACAACCCACCTGGGCGTGCCAGGGAGCCCAGGCGCGCCCTGGTGGGTTGTGCCCTCCTCGGCCCACCTCTGGTGCCCCTCTTATGGTATATAAGTCATTTTTACCTACAAAAAAAAGGGGAAGGCTTTCGGAATGAAGCACCGCCGCTTCGAGGCGGAACTTTGGTAGGAGCATTTTTGCCCTCCAACGGAGCGATTCCGCCGGGGGAATTTCCCTCCCGGAGGGGGAAATCATCATCATCATCATGACCAACAACTATCCCATCTTGGGGAGTGAATTCTTCATCAACATCTTCAACAACACCAACTCCTCTCAAACCCTAGTTCATCTCTTGAGTTCAATCTTGTTACCGGAACTATAGAGTGGTGCTTGTGGGTAACTAGTAGTGTTGATTACGTCTTGCAGTTGATCACTATATGGTTTATTTGGTGAAAGATTATATGTTCAGATCCATTATGGTATTTAATACCCCTCTGATCTTGATCATGATTATTATTTGTGAGTAGTTACTTTTGTTCTTGAGGTCACGGGAGAAATCATGTTGCAAGTAATCATGTGAATTTGATATGTGTTCGATATTTTGATAGTATGTATGTTGTGATTTCCTTAGTGGTGTCATGTGAACGTCGACTACATGACACTTTACCATATTTGGGCCTAAAGGAATGCATTGTGGAGTAGAAATTAGATTATGGGTTGCGAGAGTGACAGAAGCCCAAACCCCAGTTTATGCGCTATTCCGTAAGGGACCGATTGGATCCAAAAGTTTAATGCTATGGTAGAATTTATTCTTAATACTTTTCTCGTAGTTGTGGATGCTTGCGGGAGGGTTAATCATAAGTAGGAGATTTGTTCAAGTAAGAGCAGCATCTAAGCACTGATCCACCCACATATCAAATTATCAAAGTACCAAACACGAATTAAACCACCATGATGAAAGTGACTAGATGAAATTCCCGTGTACCCTCAAGAACGCTTTGCTTATCATAAGATACCGCTTTGGCCTGTCCTTTGCTTCAAAAGGATTGGGCTACCTTGCTGCACTTTTTTTACTATATTCGTTACTTACTCGTTACAAATTATCCTGCTATCAAACTACTTCGCTACTTACAATTTCAGCACTTGCAGACATTACCTTACTGAAAACTACTTGTCATTTCCTTCTGCTCCTCATTGGATTCAACACTCTTATTTATCTAAAAGAGCTACAATTGATGCCCTATACTTGTGGGTCATCAATCGGCAGCAGCGATTGCTTCGCAGGTTGACTGGTTGAGGCGCAGCGAGGCGACGAGTAGAAGCAGCCGCGCCGGCGGACGACCATCACTGCCTCGGTGTCGTCATGCCGCCCAACAGGAAGAGACGCGGTGTGGTGGCCTCCCTACGCTCTTATCCTTTCCTCTACATTGATGGAGCTGAATTATTTTACGAGTTAATTTTCATCCAGGATTTTGTTAAGAAATCTATGGGCCCTATTGATATTTTTTAGATTCTCATGAAGCGTCTCTTCTATCCTAATGCTATTATTGCATACATGATTTTGTTAACCATTTCTGTAACTATTGCAAGTGTGGAAAAAAGCTTCTCTAAACTCAAGTTGTTGAAATTCTACTTGCGTTCTACTACCACACAAGAAAGGGGCAATGGTTTTGCGATGATAGCATTTGAAAATGATGTCTAGGAGAAGATTAGCTATGAAGATATAATTGAAAATTTCATTTCAAGGAATACAAGACGGATGACACTTTTCAATAGAGCATAGAGCATGAGGTTAGTTCATTGGTTTTAGTATTTTGCATTGATACTTGAGAATTTTTTAAGAATTGTATGAAATAACATAAAATTTAATTACATAATTATGTGATTATGCCAGCGTTATTGTATGGTTTTTTTAAATGTTAGTGCCCCATTTTTCTTTTCGCACTGGGGCCTCGAATTTCTGGAGACGCCTCTACACCTCCCCCCATCTATATATAGGCTAGTGGGAAGAGGAGGGCGTCTAAAACCCTCCTAGAGCCGTCCACAAGGGAGAAAATCCTTTAAACATAACGATAACATCTTATCTCTAGATTCAATCCTTTAAATTTAGAAATAAGATCTTATTTCTAGATTTAAACGACATGCGCACTGGTAAATGGTGCAGCCAGCCCATGTGGGTTGTAACCCCACCCCTTGGTCCATATGGGCCCTTCTCGGGTCGTTGGGTCCCACGGTGGAACCCCCGGAACCTTCTAGGACCTTCCCGGTACTCTATCGAAAAATTCCCATTTTTTCGAAACATTGAATATGACTTCGCATATATAAATCTTTACCTACGAACTATTCTGGAGCTCCTCGTGATGTCCCAGGTCCCATTCGGGACTCCAAACAACTTTCGTATTTCCATTATTAATATCTCAACATTACTCTAACACTACCGAACGTTAAGCGTGCGACCCTATAGGTTCGAGAATCATGTAGATATGACCAAGACACCTCTCTGGTCAATAACCAATTGCGGGACCTAAATGCTCATATTGGTTCCTACATATTCCATGAAGATCTTCAACGGTTGAACCACGATGTCAAGGATTTAGTAATCCTGGATGCAATTCCCTTTGTCCAACAATATGTTACTTGACCAAGATTCGATCGTCGGTATCTCATACCTAGTACAATCGCGTTACCGGAAAGTCACTTTACTCATTTCATAATACAAGATCCAGTGAGTAACTCTTTACTCACATTGCTTGCAAGCTTCTTGTGATGTTGTATTACAAAGAGGGCCCAGAGATACCTCTCCGTCATACGGAGTGACAAATCTCAGTCTTGATCCATTCCAACCCAATAGACACCCTCGAAGATACCTGTAGAGTATCTTTATGATCACCCAGTTATGAAGTGACGTTTGATACACGCAAGGCATTACTTCGGTGTCAGTGAGTTGCATGATCTCATGGTCTTAGGAACAAATATTTGACATGAAGAAAGCAGTAGCAATAAACTAAGTGATACGATCAAATGCTATGTTTACAGTCGGGTCTTGTCCATCACACCATTCTCCTAATTGTGTGGTCCCGTTATCAAATGATAACTCATGTCTATGATTAGAAAACGTTAACCATCTTTAATCAACGAGCTAGTCTAGTAGAGGCTCGGTAGGGACACGGTGTTGCTTATATATCCACACATGTATTTAAGTTTTCGATCAATACAATTCTGGAATGGGTAATAAACGATTATTATGGATAAGAAAATATGATAATAAACACTTTATTATTACCTCTAGGGCATATTTATACATTTTAATCACTCAACAATAGACAATAAACTAGTTTGTCATTGTTAAAAAAATAGGTGCAAAGCATATCATTTTAACGGTTATACAACATAATTAGTTAAACAATGTCAAATAAGTACTTAAACATAAATCAATACTTGAACATACGTGGGCATTTCATACTTTGGCTACCAACTAGAGATCTACCAGTCGTCCTCAACGCTGGCTTTGATACAGTCTTGGTACATCTTCTTTGCAAAAATACGCCAGCTAGCTAGGCGGAGCTGGTCACAGCCTCAAGCTTCATCAAATTCGATGCAGCAGCGAGGGGAACCGGCGCGCTTGCGTCCTCTTTGTGCTCCATGCGGAACTTGAAAGTGAAGCAACCATCTATGTTTATTCAGTAAAATATCGTATCTAGGACCACTCTCAAGTGGCCCTTCATGGTCTACAATGAGTAACAAGTTCTTGTGCTCTATGGTTGTTGCTATCATTGCAAGGATATCTACATCACATGTCAAATGTCTTAACCATCGACAAATGTCTTTCGAGACTGACACCAGTAAACATCAAGCTTCACACTATTTCCACTAGTAGAAAACAGGGCTTTGGTCCTGGACAGATCAAAGCATTAGTCCCGGTCATGTTTGCATTTACAGGGGGGAGGGGCCACTACAACAGAAGTGCTTGCATTTACATCACCACAATGTCGCTCGTACTTTAATTCAACGGTACATTTACTTAGTGGCACACTGATGGATCATGGATGGCACCCCATCAAGACGCACCGTGCCATGTCCACGGAAGTTCAAAGCTGCTCCCCAACGTCAAAAGTCGTCCCCACATCACGGAAGTTCAAAGCTGCTCCCCAACGTCAAAAGTCGTCCCCACATCAAGTTCACCAAAGATATCCCAGGTTTCAGAACTAGCTTATTAACACACCCTTAGTACTACGACCACTTCACTACATTTCATCAATATGCAAGGTTCCCCCCATTCCCATCTTCGAATGTGCTGAGACTGCTCGCATCGTCAAGATACGGCGAGACATGTTTATCCTGGCAAATGTAGTAGTAACATGAACATTCTTCTTGAGCATCATTACGTTTCACGATGAACTTGCATGTGCTGCAGTCACCGAGAGGGAACGGTTTGTTGCACTTTGCACCGCTTCCTCTCTTCGGGTTATAGCCAGGGTAGTCTTGTTTCTAGAAGCTAACTATGTCAATCATAGCCAGAGAGGATTCTGAGGCGAGTTGCTCAATATCCCACCTGTCATAAGGATGTCATGTCTTGTTGCTAATGTGGATTTCACCATACGGCTGAAGCAACTCTCGCGCATTGCCAAAGAACCACTTCACCAGCTCCCTGTGCGATCTGTAGATCGGAGCTGTAGATCGGAGTAAAAGGTTAAAAAGATGATACAAAAGGTGGCTTACTGAAGCATTGTCTTATCAAAATGGTTTTAGGTTTAACTAAACAGGAAACCACCAGATCCAAAACAAGGTTATAGCCAGGGTAGTCTTGTTTCTAGAGTATATATGTAGGCCATGCTATAACATGCACCTATGGAAAACCATGCAAAATGTCAATTACAGTATGGGCACATCATATTTTTTTTATCTCTTCTCATCTTTTTCGCACAAAACAGAAACTTTCATACTTGTGCATTATTATTTTATGGATTCACATACATGTTACGGCATATTGTACATCCCGATCCCAGAACATGTTCCCATTTTTATTCTTGTGGTCAATCATATCAGCCTGACTACACAGGTGTTGACAAATTCTATGCTTGCAGCTTATAAGAACAATTTCATGTTTTCTTTCATTTGTGGATAGTAAATGAAAAGAATGAACTAGCAGAAACTACCATAAAGAGGCATATACTGAGCATACATAAGTACATAACTATGGTGCATTTCTCTGTTTCAAAAAAAGAAACTATGGTGCATTTCAAAGAGCAATGCTGTCAACATGGGAGAACTCATACTAATGAATTTTAGCAGCAAGCAAAAATAACTTGAGGTGAAAAGCAAAACTGGAAAAGATAACAGCTTCCTTTGCACTCTAAGCAAAAACATCCAAGGGAATAACTCCTAGCTCCTAACAGAGATGTGACCCTGGTACTACTGAACGAACTGTAACTCACAAACAAAGATTATGATGCAATCGGTTTACAAGAAAAATGACTGTAACTTACAAAATACAGGAACAACCGATTATTAGCTGTGATAACTAAAGATAAGCATCAAAGAGGAGTGCTCATACCTGATGACATGCATCTCACACTCTCTTCCACTGAATTAAGCATGAGGAAAATTAAAGACAATCCGATCAAATAGTCTCATCTTCAGATAAGTGTGACCCTTCATCGTCTCCGCATCGATACCATGCAAAACTTCGGTTCCCATATTCTTCAGCTTCACTACATTCGAGTGTGCTTTGATATACTTGCGAGTCAGAGCCTCTGTACAAGATTGGCAACAAAAAATAAAATAGAAAAGATAAATATTGCTAAGAATGTAAAAATGATCACAAGATCACGCTACCGAATGAACCCTCCGAGCAAATAAGGTAAGCAGGGGCAACTTAATGCATATATGGTGGCCTCAAGGAAGAATTAGGAATGAAGCACATAAGAAACTTAACAACTATTAGAAGATAAACAAAATTGCCAAGGAACTCAAGAAAAAGTGGTGGCTACATGGATATAAATCAGGATATTTTTGTGGGCTAGCCTGACACGGTGTTTTGCTTAATCTGTGTTCTCACAGGGACGTTCCTAATTCATGTTCCCATGTTCCAAAGGTTTTCTTTTTTTGCATCCTAAATCACCCTGCTTTGCACCCCAAAATTGCTGAAGCACTTTTGAGTTTTGACACAACACAGTAGCTGAAAATATAATATTTGGAAATAGTTGGGCTGTAAGTACCATATGAACAATGCTCATATGCGCACCTAGAATTTATACAAATTACAGTGTTCACTACATCTTGTTTCATAATGGAAATGAAGAAAATAACTAGAGATCGATAGAAATAGTATTGCTTGAATGCTGGATGCACATGCTCCGCGCATGACAATCAGTTTCTAACAGTAAGAAACAGCGGTCAAGAGATCACTCAGATAGGACTCCGTAATTAGTTTCAGTTACATCATGAAAATCTTTAACAAATTCTATAATAAGCTGATGAATATAAGCAAATTACAGTAACTAACGGAGATAGATTTTTGCATTGTAAAATCCGTTCCACCTCATTTTAGAGCATACTTTGCTAGTTGTTATATGAGTCAATTACACTGGTGGTGTTAGAACTTGGCGCAAACGATCACTTTAGTGTTAGAACTTGTGGTGTATATTAAAATTATGCAAAAACTTGATTTAAGCGTGCAAATACGGTGCTAATCACTTTGTATACATCGGGACCGATGACGAGGCAAGCCAGCGTGTTTTAGGTCCCGCCGTCAGTAACTGCATGGTGATGGGAGACCGATGGCATGTTCTTTTTGCAAAATAACACCTCAGATTTTTTTTCTCGGGTAAAGGCCCATGTTAGGTGTAACATAAGCATCAGATGAGTCCCACATGTCAGGGATCTATCAAAAATAATTATAAAAGAATGAAAAATAGGACAACATGGGATTCAAACAGGTGACCTCTTGGTTTAAACAGCATGTGCGGCTAGCCACCAGCACACGAATCACCTCATGACATCAAAGCATACACAATCATTATATCTTTTAGCTAAGTAACTTAAGTAGATTAAGAAAAGGAGCTAAGTAACGTAAGTTCAGAATTTTAATCTCAAAAAAGGTTTACGGCCGTGGAGTCTCATGTATTTACAATTTATATGCCTATAACAGAACTTGGTCACGAGCTGCAATTTATGTTTTTTTTTCCTCTCATATTTCGAAATTTGTAAAAAGCCATGTAAATTCTGCTCCATCCGATCCAAAATAAGTGTCTCGATTTTGAATTAAGATTATTTTCCGAAGCCCGAATGAGTTGCAGTTTATGAAAAGTCATTGACGGAGCCGTCCATCCACACGTACAGTGGACCTTTGAGGAGTCCCACTCTAGATGCTCTAAGAGCATCTATACTTGGGCACCTCAAACCCTTCTCAAACATCCGGGTGGGCGGTGACCGGTCGGAAAAAATGACCTACTCGGGCCCCTCCAACTGGCCTCAAACGTCATGGCTGACCAGCATCCCTTGTATCCAACCCAAATATGGGGCAAATATGAGGCCTTCTGGGAGCGGCCCTCACTTTCGCTCGACCCAACTCTAGCCCACCGTGACCTCATAAAATCCCTATTCGGATCGATCCCTAGCCTCACTTCACACTGCTTTGCTCCTCTTTCCTCCAATCCGTTAACTCCCGAGCACCGGCAAAAAATGACTCGAACACCTTCCTCCGTGATGGTGTCAGAGACGAGGATGAGTTGGCCCTCCGCATTGCGCTCGAACGCTCGCGGGTCAACATGGGCAACCCCTCCGTCTCAGGTGTGACGCCGCATGCCGCCCGCGGCCGTACAACCGATGTTGGCACCGGACCTTCTCCTCTCCCTGCGGATTTGTCAGGGCACCTCAATCGGCGTCGTTCGTCGGTTGGCCTCCTCCACCTACGGGCGCTGCTCCGCGCGAGCAACGGTGGATTCTAGTGCCCGCTCCGCGGGCACCACGGATGCGTACTCCGGAATCGGGGGCGCGCATCGCCCACCGCGAGAGGCATAGGGCAAGGGAGATGGCGATCGCGCAGAACGCGACACCGCAATTCTCCCGCCATCGTTTTATGATGCCGACGGTGCCCGGCCAGGATTAGAGGATTCTCCAGTGAGTGTACCTACGACGGCGAAGACAGATGCCCGACAACTCCAGAGGGTCAACGCCAAGGCGCTCCGCCTCGACATTGAGTAGTCTCAACGAGAGGCGACGAGGCAATGGTGGAGGCAACAAGGGTGGAGAATCTCAAGCGGAAACAGGACCACATCGTCCGACGCTTGAAGGGTTAAATCGACATCTTCTCTTCCTCCTCCTTCGATGGCGACGACAAGAACGGCTCCGACGATGACCACCTCCCGTCGCGGATGTGTACAACAACGACGGCGACCGGAAGGGCAAAAGGGACGGTGAGCAAGTGGTAACGTGTGACCCTCTCTGTATTTATATAATCTAGTTCTTAATATCTAACTAAAATTTGTCGAATGGTTTAACTGTGTGAATTATACCCGTTTGCTGATCTTTTGGTGATGTTATGTGAATTATGTCATTTGCTTTTGGTTTATATGCTCGTTTTCTATCGATTTTGACCGTAAATGATCTACGTAGTAGGTTGCATCACTTTATATGAATACAGGGTGTCAGAGATACACACGCCGATTTGAAAAGTGTGCGGTAACTATGTATGGACGCACCCACACGCGTATAGCATGCCCAATCTGATGATTTGACAAAATCCGACACTATATGCTCATGTGACGAGTCATACACGTGTTTGTATGGCTCGATCGCAACAGCGAACAGCGTGTTGGCTCCAAAACTTTCCTATGAAGATAGCTAGCATTGTTGATTCTGAATGTACTCATCATATTTGATTAATGAAAAGTTTTATAAAAAATATATTTTTGAGACACAAGTTACATCTCAGCAAAAGCACTGAGAACTTTGTACCATGTCAAAAAAAGCACCAAAAACTCCGTACCATGTCGACTCGGGTGTATCAACCAAGTGTTCATTCTCACGTACTATGTGCATACACGAGTTGATATTTGTTTGCGGAAAGGAGCATGGGGCGAAGAGTACTACACGTGATCCAGGATGGAATGTCATGTCATGTCAAAAAAAGGTATGGATGTCATGTCATTGCCTTATAACGTTCGAATAAATTAACGAGTCAAGGACACACACGAGCCCCGAGCACTCAAGCATGGTCGCAGTCTCGCAGATGTACGCCTCTTCGTCAACGCAACGTCTCTCGTGTCACATCGAGCTCGACTTTGCTTGTCTTGCGCATGCTGCACTGCTGATAAAGCCTGGGCTACGGTGAGATACTATGAAGCACCGATACAGGATACGGCGATATAGGATACGGCGATATGAGTACGGCGATATAAGAGCATCTCGAGTCAGCATCTTCGGTCGCGGCCTAAAGGACCAGGGCCGATTTTATCGTCGGCGGGCGAAAAAACATCCAGCCATCGCTTCACAATTCCGTTTTTCGTCGGTTGAGGCCTTTTTTGGCCGGTAAATTCATGCCGCACCCAGGGCGTTGGGGGTTTTTTGGGTGCGCCGGCTAAAGCGAAAAGCCGAGTAGGACCGAGGTGTCGTTGACACAGGGTGCTACTTTCCGCCGCTTTTCTCTCCTTTTCCCTCCTACTCCTGTCGTTTCGCCGGCCGGTTCATCCATTTCGCTCCATTTTCCTTCCCTTTCTTCGCCGCCATGCCGCCAAAGAAGTACGCAGTCCCTCGCCAAGCCACCGGCTCCGCCGTCGCCAAGCCGCGCAAGCCCCGTGCGCCGATGGCGAGACCGGCGAGGATGACGCACGCCGAGTGGAAGGCCGACGTCGAGCGAAGGGAAGCGGTGACCGCCGATCGCCGCAACAGGCTCCTCATGAATAAAGCCCGGGACGCGACGGCGGCGGTTAAGCAGGAGGTGTCGTGTCGCCGCCCGATCTTCCCGAGGAGACAGCCCGCGGGTCCGTTTCCCCACGGTGCCGGCCATCAAATCGCCCCGGGCGACCCGCACTTTCCTTTGCCGACCATCCCTTTGCCCAGATGGGGGTACGCGCCCTCGCCGGAGTACGTCGACGGCGACGCCCTTGGTGGGTTCAACCCCAACATTACCTTTTCACGCACGCCTTCCGCCTTCTCCGCCGGCCACCCCAACGCCCAGTACAGCTATGTCCCCTCGCCGACGTGCTCCAGCTCGTCCGCGACTGCCCGGTGAGGCCCTCTTCCTTTCGCGCCCGTGTCGTAGTATGCCAACGCCGAGATGGAGGACATAATCAACACCGGCTCAACCGCGGCCGCCTCATGCCTCGGGTTTGGTGTCGAGGGCGTCGACGACATGTACGACGGCGAGGTCGACCCCGAGGAGGAGGAGAAGGCGGAGGAGGAGGAGGAGGACCCCGGGGACGAGCTCGAGGAGGAAGAGCGGGTGCCCGCACCGACGAAGGGCAAAGGGAAAAAGAAGAGGAAGACGAGATCGGCCAACGGCAAGTCGGACGAGCCCCGCATCAAGTGAACGTCGGTGGAGGACGTGTGCCTCGCCGAATCATGGAAGCTCGTGAGCATGGATCCGATCACCGGCGCGAACCAGAACACCGACACGTACTGGAAGAGGATCAAGGCGGCTTTCGACGAGCGCAAATTGGTCGACCCCGAGTTCACCGGCACGTACATGGACCGCGGCACCAAGGGCATGTCCAACCATTGGGCGGGCATTCAAACGGCGTGCAACAGATGGCACGGAATCTAGGAATCGGTCCATGCCCGCCCAGAGAGCGGCACGAGCGTCGAGCAGCAAGTATGCATGTTGCCTACTTTCTTTGGTCGAACACTTGGCAAGCTTCCTCCCTTCGCTGTCAAACTGTTGTTTTTTGGGGCACACATGGTGCGGATGTTCGAGATATTTCGCCGGGAAGCCGGCTTCGACCTCAAGTTCCTCCATGTGTTCACGCGGATCGAGTCATGCGAGAAATGGGCCGAGGTTCGGCATGAGCTCGCCGACAAGGACGCCTCGCTCAGCCCGGACGCTCATGTTTCTTGGGCGGCGGAAGGGCGACCAGACGGGAACAAGAAAGCGAAGAAGGCCAGGGATGACGCGCCGGCGGCTGAGCGCCTGCAGGCGTCGATCGAGCAATGCATCGCCGATGCAAAGACCCATTCGGCCTTGATAGAGAAGAAGACGGCGGCGAGGCGGACGCGTTATTGACGAAACAGGACGCAAAGCTCGACCTCCTCAGGACCAATGTCGCCACGAGGACGCGTAATACCGACTTGGCGTTCCTCATGGGAGGCATCACGACGGACATGGACCCGCTCGTCAAGGCGTGGTACCTGGCGAAGCGTGACCTCATCCTCAACCGCATGTCGATGCAGCCGCCCGCACCGCCGGCACCGCCACACCGCCGCCGAGCCCTCCGCCCGCGTCTCCGAGGTTGGAAGTGCCCGATACGCCGACCTCGCCCACGCCAACCGCGTCGACAGCTCCGGAAGATGGCGGCGAGTAGGCCGCTTCAGGAGGACCTCGCCCACTCTGATAGTGTTGGCATTTTTTGTATGCCGGACTGTTGGCTTTTTTTGTATGCCGGACTATTTGGCTTTGTTTCGCCGAACCTGTGGAGATCGATCGCTGGCCGATGGCATGATGGCGCCGAACTGTGGGCACGCCGAACCCCGCGGGAAATGGAAATGTTTGAATTTAAAGGCTCTGGGACGAACCCCCGAGGGTGCGACTGGGTGGCCAAGCCCCTCCCCCCAGGCCGATTTTAGCGCCGGCTCGCCCCCAGGCAGGGCTAAAATCGGCCCCTTGGGGGCCAACGGCTGGAGATGCTTTAAAAGCAACTCCAACGGGCCGACCCAAATGGACAGCGATTTTGTCCTTTTTTGTCTGTTTGGGTCGGCCAGGCAGACACGGACGTCCGCTTCTGCGTTTGGGTCGGCGCGTGCGCCCAACCCTGGTCCGACTCATTTTGACGGAGGTAGAAAAAACGCATGCATATTTCAAAAACATCAATTAATCATTAAAGCCGGCCACGAAGGCCGGCGAGAGTCCACGCGTCCACATTTTCATTTACGAAAAATAAAAACAACCTAAACTACGAGGCGGTGCGCTGCCCTAGGTGTCGTCGTCGTCGTCCTCGGGCTCCGTGAGGTCGATGAGCGTCGGCATCGGCCCGGGCCAAGGGAAAGCCGTGTTCCAAAGCGCATTCATGTCGGGCGTGGGTTGTGTCAGCGCGGGCAGTGCCGCCGTGTGGGCTGCCGCGGCTTGGCACGCCTTCTCCTCCTCGGCCTCGCGCTCGAGCATCGCGAGGTGATTGCCCTCTTCGCGCTCTTCGGCCAGCCGGATCTGGCGCCAGTGCTCGAGGTACGCCGCCTCCTGCGCCAGCGTCACCCCCATCCAAACCGGTGGCGCGAAGACCCACTCGCGCACTACTTTCGTCCAGGTGTAGCTCTCGATGGGGGACGGCTCCAGTTGCGGCTCCGGCTCGCCTTTGACGTGGCGTCCAGGAGGGGACGGCGGGGCCGGCGGCGTCAGCACACAGTCGCCCGCCACGGAGAGGGCAATGGCCTGTGCCATTGCCGCGTCATACCGAGCCTCCTCTTCCTCCACCGCCTCCGCCCTGCGTCGCTCGTCCTCCTCGCTCTCCCGGTAGATGGCAGCAAGGGTCACCTGGTAGGCGTCCTCCTCCGCCTGGTCCTCCTCCCGGACGACGAGCGGCGGCGGCGGCACGCTGCAGTCGACCTCGCGCACGCCCCGTCGCCTCGCCTCCTCGTGCTCGAAGGCAAACCACCTCGTCTAGTTGGGCGAGTCGGTTGCGTAGGCGGGGTCATGGCGCTGCTCCGGCGTTAGCAGCGCCCGCCGGTGCCGCACCTCCTTCGCGTGAGATCCTATCCGGATCCAGATGCCAATCGTGCAACAGGGTAGCGTCGAGTATGGGAGAGGCACGCGGTGCTGCCAGTGTCACTCCGCTTGGTGCACTGGCACGTTCATGAGCTGCCTCTACCGGCGAGGCACCGGCGCCGGCGTAGGCGGGAGGAACTGGGAAGGGAAAGGGATGGCAGGGGCCTTGCCCTTGGCCTTGCCGCTGCTGGCACCGGAGAAGAGCCCCATCTCGCTATGGTGGTGGTGGTGGCTAGGGTTTGCCGGCGACAGGGGAGCAGAGCTTGCTAGATGAGGACGGCGAGTTCGGATGAGGACGGCCCCGCCGCACGGTCAGCTTAAAAAATGACGGCCGTCATCGCTGACGCGTGGGCCCGTAATCATAAATTAAGCTGACCGCGTGGGCAGCGGGTAGTTGGACGGCCTCCGGTTGGAGACGCGGCAGACACCGAGAAGGCGCGCGAGGCGTCCGTTCCGCGTCCGCGCCGATGCATTTGGGGCGCAAATTTGGGCCGCAAATGCGTCGGCGCGGACGCGAAGCAGACGTGATTTGGGTTTGGGTCGGCGTGTTGGGCCGCTACTTTTGTTCGCGTCGGCCCAAACGAACGACGGCGGACGAAATGGGTCGCCCCATTGAAGTTGCTCTAAGATATAACAATTATTAAAAACAGCAATACGGCGATATAACAAGTATATATAAATAATAATACTATATGAAATGACAATTAACATAGACAAAACATAATAGAGTGTGTGAGATAAGATCAAAATACTGTCCATTAGTTGCCTGATTTCCTTTCATGCATCTTTGCCTAAATGATCATTCAGGTCCTCAACACATTATATATATATATATATATATATATATATATATATATATATATATATATATATATATATATATATATATATATATATATAAAAACACTATTCTGATCACGAGATCAGAATATTATTCTGATCACAACCTGAACTTTTTGGGTTACACAAACGTGAACTTCTCTCTGTAGGAACCCGACCTTCGGGCTATCTTCTCAACCGTGTCTCTCCGCGCGAATCTTTCTGGTCAGTCGTGTTCTATGTGATGTGATTATAATCTGGGAACGGTTTTTAGCAACTAAATGCCCGTTTTAAATAGGAATCTCGCTCGTTGACGGATTTGCTCTTGGAGATGTGATGAACTTGCTTCTGCTGCAATTTTACTGTCTGAGTTGTTCGATCTGAACTTCCCCGAGTGCTAGGTTGAACTTCCGGCAAGTGCCCAAATGGGTCTAGCAATATACCGTTTAAAAGCTATGGACACCAGTATAGCAGCCTTGGTTGAATTTTTGGCAAAATGTACACAGTTTAAGAGCAGTTTTGAAAATCGTTTTTCTTCATACAAAAAAACGTGAATCGTATTTTTGACGCTATTTCCAAACCATTATCGGAATGAGGCAAATGAGATGGCGTTGGATAGCTGCTGCAAATCTGCTCATTTCACATGTTGAACGTTTTTCCAAATTCCCTACGGTTAAAGTGAAATTGCAAAAATGACGGAATTTCTCAAACCGAACAGCCGGGTTCGTATTTTGGGGTTAGTTTGAAAACGGCTAGTCCTATCGACGCATATGATATGGAGTCGGAAAGCTTAGGAAAATGCGCATCTTTACATATAAAATGTTTATTTTTACTATGAACCCTTCAAAAGTAATTTAAAAAATGGCCTAATCTGTACTGAGTGTGTATTTTCACATTATTTTCTCAACAGTTCCTCGGAACGAGGCAAATAATATGGCGTCGGAAAGCTTGAACAAATTCGAAACTTCTATATGTATATTTTTTTTCCAATTCTTTACAGCTTTAAGTCAGTTTCGAAAATGACTAAAACAGTATTTTGACGATAATTTCTAAATATTTTATCGGAATGGGACAAATAATATACCTTTGAAAAGCTACGAAAAATGCACAACTTTTTCATGTAGATAGTTTTCTATAATCCCTAGCCGGTTTCACGCAATGTCGAAAACGGCGAGATGATGTGTTCTGCCTTTTATCGCGAAACAGGATTTTCGAAAATGCACCGCGTGAAGAACTTGAACTTTATCGACACATCTACGTGAACTTCACTATGTCTCGTAACGTACTATTTTTTGCTCGTGGCTCTTCATCCACTCATCGGAATTGAGAAAGTGTTATACCGATGGAAAGCTGTTGTAAACACGCAACTTTTCTGTCTTGATCATTTTTTCATACTCGCGGCGGATTAAAAGATTTCCGTCCGAAATTCATTAAGCGTAGTAGTTGAACTTCCTGTTGTTTCCACGTTGAACTTCTGTTGCGTATTTTTATTTGTAATTTCTCACCCATTTAATTTTTAGCATACTCGCACTAGAGATCTCGAACTGCACCGGGAGGAGCACGTGAACTTCTTGCAACAAATCTTTTAGGCTTTTAGTTTTTTATTCGTTTTATTCTCGTCTGAAACTCATTCCGTGTAATAGTTGAACTTCTTGTTGTTTTCAGTTTGAAATTCTGTCACGTATTTTGTGTTCATAATTTCTCACCCGTTCATCGGAGTGCGCAAATGATATACCGTGTTGATTACCTCTCTCACAAGAACTTTTGAACTTTTCAGTGTCGAGCACTTGAACTTCTAGCACAAGAAGTTTAGTACGACGATGCTTATCAAGAATTACGTTGCCACGGTGCTCTCCCCACATGCCCCCCCTATAGTTCGATCAGTAAAGAGAATGAAGTTCAGTTAACACAACAGCAACACATCAATGTGCAAGAGCCTGGATGCGTCGGCTGCATGCAGGAGCAAATCGCAAGGAACATGTCTGAGTGGCCGGGGGACACGAGCGACATGAGGAGCAGTTAGTGGCACACAAACACAAACATCTTTACGGACACAAAGCCGCATGCACTACTTGTCATTCTACAATAACTGAACGTCACCAATACAAATGTCTGAACTTCACTGACTTTTTTCTGTCAAGCAACCAAAGGTGCATAACACACATGGAAGACTGCGAGGCACGATCAGCGATGGAACTGAGTGAGCCCATCCATCAGTATTGCCCGATGGCATTGAGAGCCCCGACGGCGAGCTTATCCATCAAAATCAAGGCATTGGCTTCATTAGGAGAAAACCAAAATTAGCATTGGCAGAAGTCATAACTGTAGTATTAGCTAGAAAGCTTACCTCTTGCATCTTCAGGTCGGCGGATCTTCACCCAGCTGCAGTCGGCTAGGACGAGATTGTGTGCACCCTACAAGCCCGATCCCCAGAAGCAACCATCCTCGGGAAGGTCGAGACGGCCTTTGCGAGAAGGTCAACCAGCAGCGAGAGTTTAGGGGTTGGGGCGCCGCAGCAGCGGGTGGATGGAATGTGGAGTAACCGCGGCGGGAAGAAGGCAGGGCGTAGCGGTGGAGTGCAGGGCCGGGGGCGGCGGTGCCCATGGTGGCCGGAGGTGAGGGAGGCGACGGCCACGACGTTCATTGAGGCGAGGGCAGTGGCTCGATGGGATCTGGCCACGCCGTAGGGGAGGGGAGGTCGCGGAGGGGAGGGATGGCCGTTGGGGAGGAGGGGCATCGGCCGCGGGGGCAGGTCGCGCCGGCTGTGGGGGGAGGTGGCACGCCGGCCGCGAGTGGAGTTGGTGCGCCGGCCGCTGGGGGAGGTGTCGCTGGCCGTGAGTGGAGTTGGGTCGCCGGCCGCGGGGGGAGGTGGCACGCCGACCGCGAGTGGAGTTGGGGTGCCGGCCGCGGGGGAGGTGTCGCGTCGGCCGCGCTGGAGGTAGCGCCCTGCCGTGGGGAGGTAGGTGGGAGATCGAGAGGTGGAAGGGTGGGGGACAGGTGCGGGAGGTGTTTTTTTGTCCGAAAATGCTACACTTACTAAAAAAAGCTACGGGTTTTGCTTACGGGCTGATCGTGCGTTGAGGCCATTGGCTGCAGTTCCGGAAATATCTCCTATCAGCCCATCCCCGTGAAATCCATGCGTGACACATCAGCCCGTAAGAATATCCCGTAACCTTTTGCCCGTAAGTGTAGCATTGTTGTTTTTTGTCTTTCTGGAATTCGGGAGCATGTCAATCGTGTATAAATAGGGTGCACCGTGATCCAATAACTATTCTGATTCTGGGATCAGAATAGTGCTACTCTCTCTATATATATAGAGAGAGAAAGTCTATTCATCACCCAGGGTCTAGAATAAGTTATTCTTCACCCGAGGTAATATTACAATCATTTCATAAATAAATTACATTTAAAATGCAATCAGTTATATTTATATTGATTCACTGTGTAAAATTTGACATAAGAAAACAAAAATATATGTCGTAAAGCTAGAAAAATCGCATTTTATGTATATTTTACACTATGTTTTTATGTTTGTAATTTTACATGACGTAAAATATTTTTTACGGTGAGTATACGTTTTCTTACGGTCTCTTTTTACGTATGGAATACGATAAAATTTACGGAACGTAAAATTACGATGCATTGATATGAAAATAGAAAGGGGTAAAGAATAACTATTCCTCATCCAGGGTGACGAATAGTCGATCCATATATATATATATATATATATATATATATATATATATATATATATACACACACACACACTTTGTCAATTTGAGATACATGAAAAGTGGAAAACATTAAACAAATTGGTTGAGCTTACCAAATGAATATATACTTTCTTGTTCCAAACTTTCAAGTTCCGGTTCTGAATTATCAATTGCCATAGACAAACAAAGCAGAAGTCCACTAATATATAATATAATAATACAACTATCAATGGCAGTAGCAGCAACATAAGCAAGCGGTACCAACTAGCAAGCAGTAGCAATAGCAAATTGGCAAGCAGTAACAAACTAGCAATACTAATGCAAGCAGTAGTATGCGCTATGCACCTGTGCTAAGCAGCAAAATCAGCAAGCAGAAGGAGCTAGGAAGTAGCACTGTAGCAGCATAGCATGGCTGCTGTGTCCCCCGTATCGTACACGACGCACAGTGCGTATCGACATTTTTTATTTTCTTTTTAAATAAGAAAATAGGATACTTCGCCGATGCCCATATCGATGCCGTATCGTGCGTATCGCCATATCGGTGATGTTCGGTATGCCGATACACGTGTTTTTGGCGTATCGGTGCTTCGTAGGTGAGATGGAGTGAAGAGCATCCATATTACGTGACGAGTGTGTCCTACCAGCCTACTTGGTTTTTACTATATGCCCTTTTCAAACTTAAGGGCATCCTGTAAATTCCCTCCGGCATTCGTATATGGACGGAGGACCAATTCGCAGACACGAATACGAGACCGATCGTCCAATGCTATCTTGTAAAGGATAAATTCAAAATTTTCAAATAAAATTTGATCCATAGTGCGCGCCGGATCAAATGCCCGATCACAACAAAAAGATGCAAGCATGCTCAAGTTTTTACATGTTCGATCGCAAAAGAATATCAGTCCCACAGTTCATGCAGAAAATTAAGATTTTATGTCCTACCAAACCGGCCATCCAAGCCTCCACACTCAAGGGGTCGTCGCCTTCGCGTATGCAGCATCTGCCTCCTTGTCCGCCACCTCCTCCTTCTCCTCCTCCTCAAACTCATCTTTATGTCCCAGCAACATCTTGTAGCGGACAGCTTGCACGATCATCATGTAGTCTGCATCCAAAGACTCCAAATTTAGGAACAACATCTTGACATCCTACGCATCGACTGCGATCTCCCTCTTCTCTTCGAGTGCTAACTTCTTCTCTGTCACCTCCATCAACAATTTGAAACTCTACGCTTCTTTTCCTCCTTGATTTCTGAGCGCTTGACGTGTGCCTCTTCCTTCTTGGACAAGATGTAGTCGAACTTTCTGTCAACTTCATCATTGCACCTTCTCGCTTCGTCCTCTCCTCCTCCCACTTCTTTTCCCGAAACCCTCTTCTAACCTTCCTGGGTGGTTCTTTAGTTGGATCGGTTGGGTCACCGGTTTCTTCCTCGGTGGCATGGGCGACAATCTCTGTTATGTATATGTTCCACTTTGGTTGCCCATTAACCTTCAACAAACAATGCATAACGATAAAGTTTTTCTTCACCAACTTCTTGAACACCGTACACACATGAGAAGGCTATAAAATAGAACATTGTAAAAAAAAACTATGCACCTCCGGCTAGTAATCAACAAAAGTATGCACATATCCAACCAGTGGTCAATAAAATCATGCACATCCAGCTAGTGATCAACGAAATTATGCACAGATCCGACCAATACAACTATCACATTTGGCTACTATGCACACCCAACAAGTAATAAACAAAACGATTCACACATCCAGCTAGTTATCAACAAATGAAGATCCATCTAGTGATCAACAAAACTATGCACATCCGGGTAGTGATCAACAAAACCATGCACATTCGGTTAATGAAATTACTTGCTCAGTGATCTGCGCATCACTAGGACACCATGCGATGAGATGTGCCAAGTGGACGCAATACTTCGAGACAACCTATTGGATGGCGTACCATCAATGGTTGAGGAACTTTGGTTCATGGTTGTGGATGAGCGCATCGGAGTAGGGAGCGAAATGGATGCGTTCATGGAACCATGTATGAATGTTGGTGAAAAAAGTTGAGTCCTTTTTCTCCATGCCATGGATCAAATTGAGGCTAGTAGCCAACTACAGGCTCACACAACAGTTTATCCTCACGCATGTTGAAGCTTTCTCCTCCATCCTTCCTCTTCGGATCGCCGGCAAAATCATCTGGATCATCATCCTCGCCGTCCTCCTCCTCCACCTGTCTGACGGTCCAATCATGTTGTTGTGCGCCCATGCTGGTCTGGGTGTAGGACTACTACGTGTCGGCCTGGGAGTAGCTGTGCTGCGTGTGGGTGTAGTTATCGAACTGGATGGGATCCGAGTCTTGCACATGCCTATCCTCATAACCACCTCCTCCTCTGCCTCCAGCGTAGATCATGTCGAGCATCTCCCTGTTTGTGTCGTTGCACGCCTTCTCCCCTTTCGGGAATAGTTGCGAACAGTGTGTGGGCACCCATGTGCTCACTGCCCGACGTCTGCGCTCGAACGAGCTGCGCTGAGGAAGACTCTGAGAAGAGCAGCGATGCTGCCTTTACTTCGACGACGTAAGGAACTTGCCCAGCGACTCTTGTTGTGGCCTGCCTACAGAGCTGCTTGGCGGCGTAATAGTACTAAGCCTTGTAATGCTCCGCCCATGGTGTCATTTGAACGGTAGGCATCCCCATCGGGGATCTGTGACCTCCACCACATCTATGTCTAGCACACCTAATGCCACAGATGCCATCATCGTCGTCGGCCTTTCGCTTCTTGAGCTTCTCCTCCTTTGCGGCCTTCGCTTTGACGTGACGAGTTTGCATTGCCTACGACACCCTCTGACAGCCACAAGGTGCATCGTCCACGACTACAGCTCCGTCATCTACAACATAGCATTTTTTCTGTGCCTCCGACTTTGTGTGGCTTCATCATCCACAACGACTATACCATCAACCACGACTACCTCGACCATGGCTACATCACCACGATCAGATACCTCGACATCGACACTAATGGCTTGGTCTACGGCAACTCATCGACAACAACTCTAGTCAACAACATCCGCATCATCACTAGCATCGATGCCACTCCCGATGTGACCGCGGGAGGGATTAGAGGTGAGACAAGGAAGGCATCAAAAGGGGACGTAGTCACAGCCCTAGGTGCCGAGACAGTTTATGATGACGCAACGGAGAAGACGACAAAAGCACAAGACCTGAAATTTAGTCATAGTCCTCCACTTCACTCCCGCTACAGTTGAGGTGGATGTTAGAATACAAATGTGCTTAAGATGGAGATAGAATAACTTAAACCTACTTTGACTTGTCTTGTACTCCAAGTCTCTCTCGCGCATGTACTCTATATATACCCCTCTGATGTTCACATAGATACAACACACAATTTTAGGATTTTATACTTTTTACAGCATGCACCTTAGCTGGTTAGCTGGTCTAATCTCTCAATATGGGAATCAAGAGAAAGAAAAAAGGATGTCGAACCGTAGGAGTCTAGGGAAGTGGTGACGAGGTTTGACGTTGGAGCCAAAGGCGATGGCGAGCGCACGCGAGAAGGAGAAGTAGCTTTCACCAATGATCAAGATGCTCTGCGCAGACGAGTAGTGCTTGAGCCACCTGACCACCTCCTCGTCCTTCTTCCCCTCCATGGGGACCACCACTAGCTTCACCACCGACATTGTCATTCACCTTGTCAAAGAGCGTGTCTGCCTCTGCTCGCCGGAGGAGGAGGAGCAGTAGCAGCCGGAGGAGGAGGATGGAGAGCAGCTGCCGGCCCCTATGGAGGTGGCAGGTCCAGAGGAGGACTAGGAGATGAGATGGAGCAGCAAGCCATCCTGGAGTCCATCCAGGATGAGGTTGAGGTGGAGCCAACCGGGAGATCATCCGGTAGAGGCAGGTGGAGGCTTACACGCTCTTCGACGAGCTCGACTCGAAGATAGCGGCGGAGGAGGGCGGAGTGGAGCAACCGGAGGCATTGGAGGGGACGAAGCTGCAGCTACCGCCCATGTATCCACCGAAGGGCATGGAGATACTCGACATCTCCGACGAGGAGTAGCTAGGTGATCTATGTAGTAAGTAGGTTTTTTTTTATTTTGCATGCATTTGTATGGATACAAGAATCTAATATGAGGTGCCCGGATGTAGTAGGCGCGTCGAACTAGCCCATCGCGGCAATAGATGCTCTTGGGGTGAATGGTTGGTTCAGCAATAGTATAGCCCGCTCTCAAAACCGTATCGCCACCTCACCAAAACATATATGGGACTATAGGGGGTATTCTGCTATTTCTTGACAGAATCTGCAACAATTTTTTTTTGATAAAGGAGGAAGAACACCGGCCTCTGGGCAATGCATGGAGCCACTTTATTAATTATTCACAAAGACCTTACAAAGTAATACATCAATACGTCTAAAGCCACAATCTTGGCAACATCTGTCGCTACCCCTATCCTTGATGAAGCGGTGCTGATAGTCCGAACCGAATACCAAACAGACTTCACATCATAGCCTAACATCTAAAAGGGAAGGCCCCAATCGAGCCACAATGTCGAGTCTGGGGCGCACACCGGTCCGATGCACTCTTAGAGGCAGCTGTCACCTTCTTCCACCGATCCATCTTCAGTGTTGTACCGACGCAACGACCTTCCCAAGTCTATCTGATGTTGACATCACCATGATGCCAGACAATGCCACCAGCCTGCGCTCGTCTATCATCACACACCCACCGCCGAGACCCTGCTCCTTCATGCCGCCGAGATTCGCCGTTGTCGACATGCCAGATGCCACGTCGCTCCTCCATCACGAACACCACCTGCTACCGTTGGTCCCACCCCCTCCGCCTATAGTTCCTCTAACCGAGCACCGAACGCCCCAGGCGGCGCCTCCAAGAAGGGCACGACACATGCAGTGTTGATGCCTCCCAATCTGAGGAGATTTTGGGTCTTCACCCAGGCATGGGGTCGGGGTGGAGGGAAGGGACCTCGACAGCGCCTGCAAGGAGGATAATGGCGACCTTGGTAGTCGCCATCGTCAGGGTGAGCGAGTCATCCGATGTCACCTCTACCAGCTCCCGCAAACGAACCAAGGCCGACGACCGAGATCGCAAGCCACCAAGTGTAGTAGGAGAGGGCATGCAACATGGAGGAGATCCACCAGCAACACACCGCCCACGCGGTCAAGACGCCGTCCATCCGCCACCCACAAGCATCGCCAGCCGAGGGCGCCATCGCCATGCCTACCGGGGCCGCTGCCCTAGATCTAGAATCCTTCACGGTGACCAGAGCGACGAGATCCGCCACCGCACAGTCCACGCCGTCGCCAAACCTGTCGCCGCCCGAGCCCGCCGCCGTCATGCTGCCGAAAGACCCACGTCCCATGGATCTCGGACCCGTGCACCGCAACAAACCCGCCGCTGCCACCATGACTGGCCGCGCCATGGGGAGGGCCACACCCCACGGATTTGGGCGCCAGCACCGTCCACGGATCTAGGGAAGGGAGGAAAGGCCCTCCGCCGCCGCCATCGGACGAACGGGCTGTGCCCGGCGCCAACCACTGGCAGCAACGAAGGGGAGGTGAGCATCGTGGGAGGACTAGGCGGCAGCGGCTGTGACCTCCCGTGTCGTCCATGAGGGGGGCGACACGAGAGGAGGAGAGACGCAAGAATCTGCAACAATTGTCATTAGTTGGGACAACAAACCATAAAATAAACATACAGGCCACGCAAACCGTTGCAAGAGACATGCTTGCATTTTCATCACACAATGTTGTCCATAATTTCAGCAGTCCATGGAAGTTCAAAGGTACGTACTCCATGACACGAGAGGTCGTCCCACATCAAGCTCACCAAAAACATCCCAGGTTTCAGAACTACTCCCTCCGTCCCTTAACATTAGTATAGTGTTAAAAAACGTCTTACATTATAGGAGGAGGGAGTAGTAATTTGTTAACACATCCTTAATACGTACCACGACCAGTTCACTGAATTTCAGTAATATGGAAGGTGGCTGCCATTCCCAACTCGGCGAAGTGCGGCGAGACATGTTTATCTTGGCAAATGTAGCAGTAGTATGCATGTTCTTCTGGAGCATCATTACGTTTCGCGATGAACTTGTATGTGCTGCAGTCACCGAGAGGGAACGGTTTGTTGGACTTTGCACCGCTTCCTCTCTTTGGGTTATAGCCAGGGTAGTCTTGTTTCTGGAAACTAACTATGTCAATCATAGCCAGAGAGGATTCTGAGGCGAGTTGCTCAATATCCCACATGTGGTAAGGATGTCCTGTCTTGTTGCTAATGTGGATTTCCCCATACGGCTGAAGCAGCTCTCGCGCATTGCCAAAGAACCCCTTCACCAGCTCCCTGTGCGATCTATAGATCGGAATGAAAGATTAAGAAGATGATACAAAAGGTGGCTTACTGAAGCATTGTCTTATGAAAATGGTTCTAGAGTTAACTAAACAGGAAACCACCAGATCCAAAACAAGGTTCCCCAGAAATATAGGAAAAAATAACATGTATGTAGGCCATGTTATAACATGCACCTATAGAAAACCATGCAAAATGTCAATTACAGTATGGGCACATCATATTTACTTATCTCTTCTCATCTTTTTCGCACAAAACATAAACATTCATACTTGTGCATTACTCCCTCCGTTTCTAAATATAAGGTGTATAGTTTTTGGCACGAATATTAAAGAACGCACGTGGAGGGAAAATTTCACAAGTTTTGGGCGAGATTACACCTGACTAATGGACATCATAAAATACAGGAGCTTGCGTGATATAAGGAAATGTAATCAAATTCCTACAAAATATCTCCAAACGAGTGGTGCAACGCAATACACCTTATAATTTGGGATTTTTCTCAAAAATCTATACACCTTATATCAAGGAACGGAGGAAGTATTATTTTATGGATTCACATACATGTTACGGCATATTGTACATCCCGAATATGTTCACATTTTCAAAAATAGGTTGCCTCAACCGTTATGGGTTAAAAAGCAGTGGGTCACAAAAAGAAATTTTTGTTCTTGTGGTCAATCGTATCAGCCTTACTACACAGGTGTTGACACATTCTATGCTTGCAGCTTATAAGAACAATTTCATTTGTAAACTGTAAATGAAAAGAATGAACTAGCAGAAACTACCATAAAGAGGCATATACTGAGCATACATAAATACATAACTATGGTGCATTTCTCCATTTCGAAAAAGAAACTATGGCGTATTTCAAATAACGATGCTGCCAACATGGGAGAACTCATACTAATGAATTTTAGCAGCAAGCAAAAATAACTTGAGGTGAAAAGCAAAACTGGAAAAGGTAACAGCTTCCTTTGCACTCTAAGCAAAAACATCCAAGGGAATAACTCCTAACTCCTAACAGAGATGTGACCCTAGTACTACTGAACGAACTGTAACTCACAAACAAAGATTATGATGCAATCAGTTTACAAGAAAGATGACTGTAACTTACAAAATACACGAACAACCGATTATTAGCTGTGATAACTAAAGATAAGCATCAAAGAGGAGTCTCATACCTGATGACATGCATCTCACACTCTCTTCCACTGAATCCAGCATGAGGAAAATTAAAGACAATCCGATCAAATAGTCTCATCTTCAGATAAGTGTGATCCTTCATCGTCTCCGCATCGATACCATGCAAAACTTCAGTTCCCATATTCTTCAGCTTCACTACATTCGAGTGTGCTTTGATATACTTGCGAGTCAGAGCCTCTGTACAAGATTGGCAACAAAATTTAAAATAGAAGAGATAAATATTGCTAGGAATGTAAAAATGATCACAAGATCACACTGCCGAATTAACCCTCTGAGCAAATAAGGTAAGCAGGGGCAACTTAATGCATATGGTGGCCTCAAGGAAGAATTAGGAATGAAGCACATAAGAAACTTAACAACTATTAGAAGATAAACAAAATTGCTAAGGAACTCAAGAAAAAGTGGTGGCTACATGGATATAAATCAGGAAGTTTTTGCGTGCTAGCCTGACACGGTATTTTGCTTAATCTGTGTTCTCACAGGTACGTTCCTAATTCATGTTCCCATGTTCCAAAGGGTTTTCTGCATCCTAAATCACCCTGCTTTGCACCCCAAAATTGCTGAAGCACTTTGAGTTTTGACACAACACAGTAGCTGAAAATATAATATTTGGAAATAGTTGGGCTGTAAGTACCATATGAACAATGCTCATATGCACACCTAGAATTTATACAAATTACAGTGTTCACTACATCTCGTTCCATAATGGAAATGAAGAAAATAACTAGAGATAATAGTATTGCTAGAATGCTGGATGCACATGCTCCGCGCATGACAATCAATTTCTAACAGTAAGAAACAGCGGTCAATAGATCACTCAGATAGGACTCCGTAATTAGTTTCAGTTAGATCATGAAAATCTTTAACAAATTCTATAATAATCTGATGAATATAAGCAAATGGCAGTAACTAACGAGATAGATTTTTGCATCCTAAAATATCTTCCACCTCAGTTTAGAGCATACTCTGTGCTAGTTGTTATATCACCACGGCCAGCAATTTCACAGTGAACTTTACCAAGTGCATCAAATCCTTAATTAACATAAGATACAAAATTCTCCTGGATTCCTAAAATTAACACACGGCAGTCTTGTCTGCACTCTCCCCCTACCCCTCCATCCCCATGGTTCCATTTATCACCGCAATGAGCCAACTTTTTATGGTGGTTTTGATCTCTACGGAGTAAAAGCGCATCAATTCCCGGTTAAGTTTTAACCCACACAAAATGGCAAAGAAGTACACCTCAGTACGCACCCTACGCTTGGTGCAGAGTCCTATTATTGGAATACGGTGTAGTGTGAGGAATATGTGTTTTATCCTATTTCGACATCTTTTAGAGATAAACTTCCATATAGGGAATCTGTTAGTGTAGCTCAAAGTGTGCAGATGAGCTTCCGTTTCTCAGTTTCACAATGTTGGACATTTAAGCTTACTATGCAGTACCTCTAGTCACTTATTGCCTCCGTCCCGAACAACTTGTCACAGAAATGGATAGAAATGAATGTATCTATAATTAAAACTATGTCTAGATGTATTTATTTCTACAACAAGTATTTTGGGATAGAAAAAGTACAAGTTAAGACATAGTGGTGGGTCACAAAATCAGGAGTTCAGCATGCACGCCAATGAATCAACGGAAGGGGCATGGATATGCTTGTCAACATTACAACTTTACAAGTCACGTCAGATCAAGAAACACAAAGCCTTTCCTTTATGGCGATTCACCAAAAGACCATCAATTCACCAAAATATCATAAATACTCCTCTATCAGTTCCAACAGATTCCCCCTGCCGCGAAGCTGGGCTGCCGCTGCTTACATAAGCCCAATTCCAGCCCACAATTCTATCTTGTCCAGATACGTCCGTTTGGGGCGAAATGGACAGACTGCACGACCCAACGCGCAGGAGCATATTCATTTTCTGTCCGTTTCGTGTCCGTTTTGCCCCATTTTCATACTTCCTCAATTTCACAATGTAGTGCGTCCTCGTTTTTCTAGCTTTTACTTTGATCATAAATTTAACCAACGAGACCGATTGCGGCGGGAGCAAAAATTATATCATTGAATTCATATTGAAAACACGAATTCAATGGTATAATTTTTGCGCCCGCCGCAATCGGTCTTATTAGTCAAATTAATGGTCCAACTTCGATCTCGGGAAGCGCGGACACACTACATTATGAAACTTGAGATGGATTTGAGGCCAAAGCAAACACAGGCGGACGCTTTCTCGGCACTCCTGGTCCGGGTTGTGTCCGTTGCATGTGAGGGCTGGCCCGCCTATCATTGAAACGTGAGGGGCCCACCCACCCATCCTTCTCTCTCCTCTTTTTCACACAGCACCCCACCCACCATGATTATGCCGACGGGGAGGTTGACTAGCAGGGACGCCGCACCGACGAGCAGCAGCGACGGGAGCCGGGGCGGGTGAGCGCGGCCGGCGGGCGCGATGGCCTCGCAGGCGAGGCGGGGTGAGGTGCGACGGGGCGGGCAGAGTAGGGTGTGGCGCCATGAACGCGACGGTACCTCCCGCAGAAGCAAGCAAGCGGCAGTGGGGGCGTGAGCGCAAGCGTCGGTAGGGCACAACTGGCGAACCCGACCAGCGCGTGTGCGACGGCAGGACGAGCTCGCATGGGCGCGGTGGCAGCGCTGCAAGCGAGCGGAGGCGGTTTACGGACGCGGCCGAAGCGCTGCAGGCGCACGTTGGGCGAGCTGCTGCGGGGCAAGGCAGTCATGTTGCGAGCTACGGGCAGGCACGCCTACAACAGGGCGTGCGCGATTGCTAGCTTGTTGTGTGCGTGTGCGCAGCGCTCGGAGGTAGCAGGGACTGTTGGCACTCGGGGGAAGTGAGCGCGTAGGCGGCGGTTGCGGTCGAGCAGCAGCGGCGTGGGCACGGTCGACACGGCGCTAGCGCGCGGGCGACACGGCGGGCTGCCGGCGTGGCAAGGCGAGGGCGGACTCGGCGAGCGGCGCAAGCGGGGGGCGGGGCGAGCTGCTGCGCTGGACGACGGCTGCTGTGGGGGCACGGCGAGCTGTCGCCCCGGGCGGCGATTGTGCTATAGGGGGCACACGTGAGACGGTAAGCGAGCGCGCAGGCAAGCGTTGGCGCACGGACAAAGCCGGACAATGTTTGAGACGGGTTGCTTCGTTGGGCGCACCCACGATCAAACTCAAACGGACATGAACATTTTTTTCTTATCCTAAAACTATCCCGAACAGATAAATTCCAAACGAAACTGACGTCCGTTTGGTGGGCTGGAATTGACCTAATCACATTGTTGCGAGCGCGGGCCATATTTATTTTTTCCATAGCAGCAACAAGACAATACATCGCACCTTCGTCTTCAATGTCTATACGTTCCATGCGGAACTTGAAAGTGCAGCCATTACGTACAAGGAAAGATCGACTGCATTTGCGACCATCTCCTTTCTTCTGGTTGTAACCAGGGTAGTCTCCTTTGGCAAAACCAACTTTCTCAAACATAACAAGTGAATATTCAGAGGCCAATTGCTCGATATCCCATCTGTATAAGGCTGCACTGTCTTGTGGCTGACGTGGACTTCACCGCCAGGACAAAACAAGTTGCTTGCACTCCGGAAAAAGACCCTCACCAGCTCCTTGTGCGAGCTAAATGTCAGATCAGCATAAAAAATAATTTAATACCGAGTCAACTGTCAAAAGGCCCTAACATAGGACACAGCAGACTATTAAAGCACTGTATTCTGATAGAATAGTTCTTGGTTTAATTAAATACAGTACAAATAGAAGACCTTGGCTGCTGATTATAATCCACTCAAGTAAATTACCTACTTCCTCCGTTCCATAATGTAGTGCGTCCTCAGTTTTTGACCTTAAACTTTGACCATGAATTTAACCAACGAGATTGATTGCGGCGAGGGTAAAAATTATATCACTTAGTTCTTATCGAAAATACAAATTCAGTGATATAGTTTTTGCTCCGCCGCAATCGGTCTCGTTGGTCAAATTCATGGTCAAACTTAGATTTAAAAAAGCATGAACGCACTACATTATAGAATAGAGAGAGTATGTTTGTACTCTTATGTTTTCGGAAGACAACGGTATACAAGAAGTTGGACTATTGCTACACAGGTTTTTCTAGCAATGACAACCATAAGCGTAAATAGTGATCTATGTGGGCATTCCTTATAAGCCTATAGATAGAAATAACAAAACCATAGCATTCCTTATAGCGATATGACGTGCCTATGCGCAATGATGATTGTTATCATTGCTAGCAATAACAAAACTCTAAATAAAAATATCATGCTATGATCTGAGAATAATACTCATTATTTAGTGTTTTGTTATGTCCAACACATGGGCGTGCCACTTCCCTAGGTATCAAATAGAAATGAATTTTTATTTTCGGGTTTTGTTATGTCCAATGTGTTCTGCTCTTGAATAAGTGTTGGAACTCTAAGATGTGCCTATGCGCTTCACCTTCATGGTTTGTTGTAAGGTGTGCCTATGCACTAATGATGTTAATCCTTTTATGCATCTTGTTTTGCTTAGGACGATGGTAGAATTATAAGGTAATTCCTCACTTAAATTTCAAGATAAATTGTGTTCTCCCCGAGTGTGCATCGTTGCGAAAATTCGTCGTGTCGAGACACCACATGATGATTGGGTGTGATAGACTCTACGTTCACATACAACGAGTGCAAGCCAGTGTTACACATGCGGAACACTCGGATTAAACTTGACGAGCCTAGCATGTATAGACATGGTCTTGAAACACAAGAGACCAAAAGGTCGAACATGAGTCATATAGCAGATATGATCAACATGATGATGTTCACCATTGAAACCATCTCAACTCACGTGATGATCGGACTTGAGTTGGTGAATTTGGATCATGTATCACTCGAATAACCGGAGGAATGTCAATCTGAGTGGGAGTTCTTAAGTAATATGATTAATTGAACTCATTATCATGAACATAGTCAAAGTGTCTTTGCAAATTATGTTGTAGATTACTAGCTCACGCTGTAGCTCCCTTGAATTTTTATATGTTACTAGAGAAATAGAGTTAAAAGATGATGGTAGCAATATTGCGGATTGGGTCCGTGATCCAAGGATTGTCCTCATTACTGCACAGAAGGCTTATGTCCTTAATGCACCGCGCGGTGCGCCACCCCCTCTAGCGTCGTCTATAGATGTTGTGAAAATCTGACAGGCACGTTCCGATGACTACTTGATAGTTCAGTGTGTCATGCATTACGGCTTAGAATTGAGGCTTCAAAACGTTTTGAACGCCACGGAGCATATGAGATGTTATAAGAGCTGAAATTGGTATCTCAGGATCGTGCCCGTGTTGTGAGATATGAGATCTCCAATAATATTCTTTGCATGCAAGATGAAGGAGAATAGCTCAATCGTTGAGCATGTGCTCAGATCGTCTGGGTGCTACAATTGCTTGAATCGAGTGGGAGTTGATCTTCCAGATAAGATAGTGAATTATATAGTTCTCCAAGTCACTGTCACTGAGCTACTAGAGCTTCTATATGAACTATGAACATACCAGGGATGGAAATGATGATCCCTCAGCTATTCACGATGTTGGACACCGCGAAGATAGAAATCAAGAAGGAGCATCAAGTGTTGATGGTTAGTGAAACCACTTGTTTCGAGAAGGGCAAGGGCAAGGAGGGAAACTTCATGGAAGGCAAGTCAGTTGCTGCTCCAGTGAAGAAACCCAAGGTTGAATCCAAACCCAAGAATGAATGCTTCTATTATGAGGAGAACGGTCGCTGAAGCGAAACAACCCTAGATACTTGGTAGATAAGAAGGATGACAATGTCGACAGAAGTATATTTAATATACGTGTTATTGATATGTACCTTACTAGTACTCCTAGTAGCACCTGGGTATTGGATACCGGTTCGGTTGCTAAATGTTAGTAACTCAAAATAAAAGCTACGGACTAAACGGAAACTAGCTAAGGGTGAGGTGACGATGTGTGTTGAAAATGTCTCCAAGGTTGATGTGATCAACATCGCGCTCTCTCTACCTTCGGGATTAGTGACGAACCTAAATAAATGTTATTTGGTGTTTGCGTTAAGCATGAACATGATTAGATCGTGTTTTTTGCAACACGGTTATTCATTTAATTTAGATAATAATAGTTATTCTGTTTACATGAATAATACCTTCAATGGTCATGCACCCAATGAGAATGGTTTGTTGAATTTTGATCGTAGTAATACACATGTTCATAACATCGATGCCAAAAGATACAAAGTTAATAATGATAGTACCACATACTTGTGGCACTGCCGCTAGATGTCATATTGGTATAAATCGCATGAAGAAACTCCATGCTCATGGATCTTTGGACTCATTCGATTTCGAATCGGGTTAGAAATGCGGACCATGCCTCATGGGCAAGATGACTAAAGACCCTGTTTTCGGTATGATGGAGTGGGCTAGTAACTTATTAGAAATGATACATGTTGATGTATGCGGTCCAATCAGTGTTGTAGTGTGTAGTGGATATCGTTATTTTCTTACCTTCACTAATTATTTGAGTGGATATAGTGTATATTTACTTAATGAAGCACAAATCTGAAACATTTGAAAAGTTTAAACAAATTCAGAGTGAAGTTTAAGATCATCGTGACAAGAAGATAAGAATGTCTGCGATATGATCATGGAGGTGAATATCTGAGTTACCAATTTGGCATACAACTTTAGACAATGTGAAAGTTGTTTCACAACTCACGCCACCTGAAACACCGTAGTGTGATGGTGTGTCCGAACGTCGTAGTCGTGCTCTATTGGATATGTGCGAACTATGATGTCTCTTATCGTTTTGCCACTATCGATTTGGGGTTATGCATTAGACACAACTACATTCACTTTAAATAGGGCACCATCTAAATCTGTTGAGATGACACCATATGGTTTGGCAAAAACCTAAGCTGTCATTTCTCGGAGTTTGGGAATATGACACTTATGTCCGATAAGCTCGAACCCAAAGCGAAAAAGTGCATCTTCATAGAATACCCTAAGAACAGTTGGGTATACCTTCTATCTCAGATCCAAGTGCAAAGTGTTTGTTGTTGAAAATGGGTCCTTTCTCATGAAAGAGTATCTCTCGAAAGAATTGAGTGGGAGGAAGATAGAACTTGATGAGGTTGTTGAACCTTTGTTTCAACCAGAGAGTAGCGCAACGCAGAAAGATGTTTCTATGGAGCCTACGTTAGTTGAAGAGGAAGTTAATGATGATGATCATGAAACTTAGGGTCAAGTTACTATCGAACCTCGTAGGTCAGCAAGGACGCGTACTGCTCCTGAGTGGTACGACAACCCTGTCTTAGAGGTCATGTTTTTGGACAACGATGAACCTACGAGCTATGGAGAAGCGATGATGGTCCCGGATTCCGACAAATGGTTAGAGGCCATGAAATCCGAGAAAGGATCCATGTTTGGAAACCAAGTATGGACTTTGGTAGACTTGTCGATTGAACGGCAGGCCGTTGAGTACAAATGGATTTTTAAGAAGAAGACAGACGATGATGGTGAATGCCACCATTTATAAAGCTCGAATTGTCGCAAAGAAGTTTCCAACAAGTTTAAGGAGTTGACTGCGATGAGACTTTCTCACCTGTAGCGATGCTAAAGTCTGTTGGAATGATGTTAGCAGTTGTTGCGTTTTTCAATTATGAAATCTGGCAGATGGATGTCAAAACATAGTTTCCTTAACGGTTTCCGTGAGGAAAGGTTGTATGTGATACAACCGGAAGGTTTTGTCACTCCTAAGGATGCTAAAAGGTATGCAAGCTCCAGCGATCCTTCTATGGGCTGGAGCAAGCATCTCGGTGTTGAAATATATGCTTTGATGAGGTGATCAAAGTTTATGAGAAGCTTGTATTTACAAGAAAGTGAGTGGGAGCACTATAGAATTTCTGATAACTATATGTGGATGACATATTGTTGATCGGAAATAATGTAGAATTTCTGGAAAGCATAAACGGTTGTTTGAAAAGTGATTTTCAAAGGAAGACGTGGATAAAGCTACTTGAACATTGAGCATCAAGATCTATAGAGATAGATCAAGTCGCCTGATGAGATTTTTCAATGAGTACATACCTTGACAAGATTTTTAAAGAGTTCAAAATAGATTAGTCAAAGAAGGAGTTGTTGCTTGATTTGTAAGGTGTGGAGTTGAGTGAGACTCAAAGCTTGATCACGACAGAAGAAAGAGAAAGGACGAAGATCGCCCCTACGCTTAATTCATAGGCTCTATATAGTATGCCATGTTGTGTAATGCACCTGTGTGTGCCTTGCCATGAGTCTATAAAGGGGTACAAGAGTGATCCAGGAGTGGATCACTGGATAGCGATCAAAATTATCCTTAGTAACTAGAAGACTAAGGAAATATTTCTCGATTATGGAGGTTATAAAGAGTTTGTCATAAAGGGTTACGTCGATGCAAGCTTTAACACTGATCTGGATGACTCTTAGTAGCAATCCGGATACGCATAGTGGAGCAGCCATTTGGAATAGCTCAAAGTGGAGTGTGGTAATAGTGTCTATAGTATGACATAGAGATTTGCAATATACACATGGATCTGAATGTCGCAGACCCGACTAAAGACCTCTCTCACTTGCAAAGCATGATCGAACCCCAGAACTCATTGGGTATTAGATTCATAACAATGCGAATCATATGGTGATGTGAAGTAGATTATTGACTCTAGTGCAAGTGGGAGACTGTTGGAAATATACCCTAGAGGCAATAATAAATTAGTTATTATCATATTTCCTTGTTCATGATAATCGTTTATTATCCATACTAGAATTGTATTGATCGGAAACTCAGATACATATGTGGATACATAGACAACACCATGTCCCTAGTATGCCTCTGATGGACTAGCTCGTTGATCAAAGATGGTTAAGGTTTCCTAGCCATGGACATGAGATGTCATTTGATAACGGGGTCACATCATTAGGAGAATGATGTGATGGACAAGACCCAAACTATAAACGTAGCATATGATCGTGTCAGTTTATTGCTATAGTTTTCTGCATGTCAAGTATCTGTTCCTATGACCATGAGATCATGCAACTCACTGACACCGGAGGAGTACCTTGTGTGTATCAAACGTCACAACGTAACTAGGTGACTATAAAGGTGCTCTAGAGGTATCTCCTAGGGTGTATGTTGGGTTGGCATGGATCAAGACTGGGATTTGTTACTCCATGTGATGGAGAGGTATCTCAGGGCCCACTCGGTAATACACCATCACTATAAGCCTTGCAAGCAATGCAACTAAAGAGTTATCCATAGGATCTTGTATTACAGAACGAGTAAAGAGACTTGCCGGTAACGAGATTGAACTAGTTATAGAGATACCGACGATCGAATCTCGGGCAACTAAATATCGAAGAAAAAAGGGAACATCATACGGGATTATCTGAATCCTTGACATAGAGGTTCAACCGAGATCTTCATAAAATATGCAGGAACTGATATGGGCATCCAGGTTCCGCTATTGGTTATTGACCATAGAGGTGTCTCGGTCAGGTCTACATAGTTCTCGAACCCGCAGGGTTTGCACACTTAAGGTTCGCTGACGTTTCGGTATAGTTGAGTTATGTATGAGGGTGACTGAAGGTTGGACGAAGTTCCGGATGAGATCCTGGACGTGACGAGGAACTCCGGAATGGTCTGGAGGTGAAGATCAATATATAGGACGAATGGAATCGAAGTCCGGAAGTGTTCTGAAAGTATAGGGTTGTGACCAGGACTACCGAAAGGGGTTTTGGGGGGTCCCGACAAGTGTTGGGGGGCCTCATGGGCCAAGGGGAAGGGGAAAACCAGCCCATTAAGGGGTTGTACACCCCCCTCGCCCTTTCCCACGTAACCAGGAGAGGTGGGGCGCCCCATCTAGGGTTCCCTCTACCTGGCTTGGGGGCCAAGTCACCCTAGGGTTTCCCTAGGGGGCGCCCCCATCTGCCCTAGCCGCCGCCCCTAGATTGGATCTAGGGGGCGCCACCCCTCCTCCCTTCCCCCTATATATAGAGAGGTAGAGAGAGGGCAGACGCAGCCCATCATCTATGCCATGTGCTGCTCTCTTCTTCCACTAGATCTGTTCTCCACTAGCTCGTCTTGGTTGTGCTTGGCGAAGCCCTGCCGGGACAGCTCCACCACCAACGCCGCTGTCGCGCCGTCGCTCTGTCGGAGAACTCATCTACCTCTCCGCTCCCTCTTGCTGGATCAAGTAGGCGGAGATCATCATCGAGCTGTACGTGTGCTGAACGCAGAGGTGCCGTCCGTTCGACACTAGATCGGAAGGACCACAATGGGATCGCGGGACGGCTCATGATGAGATCACGAGAAACATCGTGAAGATGTTCGACTACATCAACCGCGTTTCTTAAAGCTTCCGCTTAGTGATCTACAAGGGTATGTAGATTCACTCTCCCTCTCGTAGATGCTCATCACCATGGATAGATCTTGCGTGTGCGTAGGAAATTTTTTGTTTCCCATGCAACATTCCCCAACAAGCACCTTCCTGTAGCGAGTGATTGGATGATCCATGGTGGAAGATATGGGGAAGAAGAGAGGAGAGAGGGAGACGAACAGGGGGAATGGCCGCAGTTACTGTAGCATTTTCATCATGCGAACCGCCGCGGGATGCGAACGGTTTGGGACTTTAGTCCCGGTTTTAGCCACGAATCGGGACTTAAGGGGCTCGCACTAGGCGAACGGTTTCCACCCCCCCCTTTAGCCCCGGTTTGTGGCACAAACCGGGAGTAAAGTGCACTAGCGAACCGGGACAAAAGCCCTGGCCTCACGAACCGGGCTGATGCAACCTTTGGTCCCGCTGTTGGAAATATGCCCTAGAGGCAATAATAAATTAGTTATTATGATATTTTCTTGTTCATGATAATCGTTTATTATCCATGCTATAATTGTGTTGATCGGAAACTCAGATACATGTGTGGATACATAGACAACACCATGTCCCTAGTTTGCCTCTAGTAGACTAGCTCGTTGATCAAAAGATGGTTAAGGTTTCCTAGCCATGGACATGAGATGTCATTTGATAAACAGGATCACATCATTAGGAGAATGATGTGATGGACAAGACCCAAACTACAAACGTAGCATATGATCGTGTCAGTTTATTGCTACTGTTTTCTGCATGTCAAGTATGTGTTCCTATGACCATGAGATCATGCAACTCACGAACATCAGAGGAGTGCCTTGTGTGTATCAAACGTCGCAACGTAACTACGTGACTATAAAGGTGCTCTACAGGTATCTCCGATGGTGTTTGTTGAGTTGGCATGGATCAAGACTGGGATTTGTTACTCCGTGTAATGGAGAGGTATCTCGGGGCCCACTCGGTAATACAACATCACAATGAGCCTTGCAAGCAATGTGACTAAGTGTTAGTTACGGGATCTTGTATTATGGAACGAGTAAAGAGACTTTCCGGTAACAAGGTTGAACTAGGGATGGAGATACCGACGATCGAATCTCAGGCAAGTAACATACCGAAGAACAAAGGGAACATCATACGGGATTAACTGAATCGTTGACATAGAGGTTCGACCGATAAAGATCTGCGTAGAATATGTAGGAACCAATGTGGACATCCAGGTGCCGCCATTGGTTATTGATCGTAGAGGTGTCTCGGTCATGTCTACATAGTTCTCGAACCCACAGGGTCTGCACACTTAAGGTTCGGTGACGTTTCGGTAGTATAGAGTTATGTATGGTGGTGACCGAAGGTTGTTTGGAGTCCCGGATGGGATCATGGACATCAGTAGGAGCTCCGAAATGGTCCAGAGGTAAATATTCGTATATAGGAAGTCCTATTTTGGTCACCGAAAAAGTTTCTGGCTCATCGGTAGTGTACCAGGAGTGCCAGTAGTGTACCGGGGGACCATCGGGAGAGGTATTTCGACCCAAGAGGATACATGGGTTGTGGGAGGGTGGAAACCAGCCCTTCGTGGGCTGGTGGAAGTCCTCTAAGAGGCCCATGCGGCTGGACTTGAGAAAGAAAGAAAAAAAACGCAAAGGTGGGAATAGACTCCAAGTAGGAAAGGAGCAATCCTAGTCCTACTAGGATTGGAGGCGGATTCCTCCAATCCTCCTTGCGCAAGAGGCAAGGCAGGGCTTCCTTGTGCGCCAGCCCTCCTCCTCCCTCCCTCTTATATATACTGGAGGTATTGGGTGTTTTGCACTTGATTTTACAGCCAAGTGCTACCTGTTCCACCGGCGCTCCTCTAGATCGGATTTCTGCAGTGCTTAGGCGAAGCCCTGCCAGAATTGCTCCACCACCATCGCCAGAGCGCCGTCACGCAGCTGGTGAAATCTTCTTCCACTCCACTTCCTCTCCACTTCCTCTTGGTGGATCAATGCGGTGGAGATCGTCATCAAGCTGCACGTGTGCTGAATGCGGAGGTGCCGTCTGTTCGACGCTAGATCAGAAGGACCGTGATCAAGTTCGCGAGACGGTTCGTGATGAGTTCGCAGGACGGATCGTGATAAGTTTACGTGATGGATCATGATGAGATCGTGGGACGGATTGTGATGAGTTCACGAGATGGATCATGATGAGATCACGGGACGCTCGGCGATTTGGATCGCGAAGATGTTCGACTACACCAACCGCATTTCTTAACGCTTCCCGCTTAGCGATCTACAAGGGTATGTAGATCCACTCTCCCTCTCGTAGATGCTCGTCACCATGGATAGATCTTGCGTGTGCGTAGAATTTTTTTTGTTTCCCATGCAACGTTCCCCAACTGTGGCATCATGAGTTAGGTCTATGTGTAGATGAGATCTCGAGTAGAACACAAAGAGTTTGTGGGCGTCGATGCTTAGATTGCTTCCTCCCTTGGTCGTGTTTTGGTTCAGCGGTATTGTGGGATGAAGCGGCCCGGACTAACCTTACTCGTACGCTTACGAGAGACCGGTTCCATCGACTAACGTGTAACTTCGTTGCACAAAGATGGCTGGCGGGTGTCTGTTTCTCCTACTTTAGTTGGATCGGATTCGACTAAGGCGGTCCTTGAGAAGGTTGAAAAGAAACTTATGTATCATCATTGTGGTTTATGCATAGGTGAGATTTGTTCTTGCTAGATACCCATAGCAGCCACGTAAAACATGCAACAACAATTAGAGGACGTGTAACTTGTTTTTGTAGGGTATGTTGTGATATGATATGACCAATTACATGATGTGATATATGTGATGTATGAGATGATCATGTGATGTATAGATTATCACGACTTGCATGTCTATGAGTATGGCAACCGACAGGAACCATAGGGTTGTCTTTAATTATTGTATGACCTGCGTGTCAATCATTAAGCGCTATGTAATGCTTTACTTTATCGCTATCGTAGCAATAGTAGTAGAAGCATGTTGGGCGTGACAACCCCGATGGAAACACGTTGATGGAAATCAAGATGATGGAGATCATGGTGTCATGCCGGTGATGATGGAGATCATGCCGGTGCTTTCATGATGGAGATCAAAAGCACAAGTTCATGGCCATATCATGTCACTTATGATTTGCATGTGATGTTAATCCTTTTATACACCTTGTTTTTCTTAGGACGACGGTAGCATTATAAGGTGATCCCACACTTAATTTCAAGTTAAAATGTGTTCTCCCTGAGTGTGCACCGTTGCGAAAGTCCGTCGTGTTGAGACACCACGTGATGATCGGGTGTGATAGACTCTACATTCACATACAACAGGTGCAAGCCAGTGTTGCACATGCAAAACACTCGGGTTAAACTTGACGAGCCTAGCATGTACATACATGGCCTCGGAACACAAGAGACCGAAAGGTCGAACATGAGTCTTATAGTAGATATGATCAACATGATGATGTTCACCATTGCAGCCACCTCAACTCACGTGACGATCGGACTTGAGTTGGTGAATTTGGATCACGTGTCACTCGAATGACCGGAGGGATGTTAATTTGAGTGGGAGTTCTTAAGTAATATGATTAATTGAACTCATTATCATGAACTTAGTCTGTAGTGTCTTTGCTAATTATGTTGTAGATTACTAGCTCACGCTGCAGCTCCCTTGTATTTTTATATGTTCCTAGAGAAATAGATTTGAAAGATGATGGTAGCAATATTGCGGACTGGGTCCGTGATCTGAGGATTGTCCTCATTGCTGCACAGAAGGCTTATGTCCTTAATGCACCGCTCGGTGCGCCAACCCTGTAGCGTCATCTGTAGATGTTGTGAACATGTGACAGGCACATTCCGATGACTACTTGATAGTTTAGTGCGTCATGCATTACAGCTTAGAATTGAGGCTCCAAAACGTTTTGAATGTCATGGAACATATGAGATGTTCTAAGAGCTGAGATTGTGATCTCAGGCTCGGGCCCATGTTGCGAGATATGAGATCTCCAACAAGATTCTTTGCCTGTAAGATGAAGGAGAATCGCTCAATCATTGAGCATGTACTCAGATTGTCTGGGTACTACAATCGCTTGAATCGAGTGGGAGTTGATCTTCCCGATAAGATAGTGATTGACATAGTTCTCCAAGTAACTGTCACTAAGCTACTAGAACTTGGTGATGAACTATAAATTTCCAGGGATAGAAAAATGATTCCTGAGCTGTTCGCGATGTTTGACAGCGCGAAGGTAGAAATCAAGAAGGAGCATCAAGTGTTGATGGTTAGTAAAACCACTAGTTTCGAGAAGGGCAAGGAGGAAAACTTCATGGATGGCAAGTCAGTTGCTGCTGCAGTGAAGCAACCCAGAGTTGAACCCAAACCCGAGACTAAGTGCTTCGATTATGAGGAGAGCGGTCGCTGAAGCGGAGCAACCCTAGATACTTGGTAGATAAGAAGGCTGACAACGTTGACAGAAGTATATTTGATATACGTGTTATTGATGTGTACCTTACTAGTACTCCTAGTAGCACCTGGGTATTGGATACCGGTCCGATTGCTAAATGTTAGTAAGTCGAAGTAAAAGCTATGGAATAAACGGAGACTATCTAAGTGTGAGGTGACGATGTGTGTTGGAAATGTTTCCAAGGTTGATGTGATCAACATCGCATGCTCTCTCTACCTTCGGGATTTGTGACAAACCTAAATGTTGTTGGTGTTTGCGTTAAGCATGAACATGATTAGATCATGTTTATTGCAACACGGTTATTCATTTAATTAGAGAATAATGTTTATTCTGTTTACATGAATAATACCTTCAATGGTCATGCACCTAGTGAGAATGGTTTGTTGAAATCTTGATCGTGGTAATAAACATGTTCATAACATTGATGCCAAAAGATAGAAAGTTAATAATGATAGTACCACATACTTGTGGCACTGCCGCTAAATTTCATATTGGTATAAAGCGCATGAAGAAACTCCATGTCGATGGATCTTTGGACTCATTCGATTTCGAATCGGTTGAGTCATGCGAACCATGCCTTTTGGGCAAGATGACTAAGGACCCCGTTTTCCCGATTGATGGAGCGGGCAAGTGGTTTATGTGAAATGATACATGTTGATTTATGCAATACAATGAGTCTTGTAGCGTGCGGTGGATGTCGTTATTTTCTTACCTTCACTAATGATTTGAGTAGATATAGTGGATATTTACTTAATGAAACACAAGTCTGAATCGTTTGAAAGGTTCAAGCAAATTCAGAGTGAAGTTTAAGATCATCGTGACAAGAAGATAAAAATGTCCGCGATATGATCGTGGAGTTGAATATCCAAGTTGCGAATTTGGCATGCAACTTTAGACAATGTGAAAGTTGTTTCACAAATCACGCCACCTGGAACACCATAGTGTGATGGTGCGTCCGAATGTTATAATCATGCTCTATTGGATATGGTGCGTGCTATGATGTCTCTTGTCGTTTTACTACTATAATTTTGGGGTTATGCATTACAGACAACTGCATTCACTTTAAATAGGGCACCATCTAAATCCGTTGAGATGACACCGTGTGAATTATGGTTTGATAGAAAATGTTTGGAGCTGCGACGCTTGTGTGGAAAATGTTTTCACCTAATAAGCTCGAACCCAAAGCGGACAAATGTGTCTTCATGGAATACCCTAAGAACAGTTGGGTATACTTTCTATCTCAGATCCAAGTGCAAAATGTTTGTTGCTAAAAATAGGTCATTTCTCGAGAAAGAGTTTCTCTCGAAAGAATTGAGTGGGAGGAAGATAGAACTTGATGAGGTTGTTAAACCTTTGTTCAACCAGAGAGTAGCGCAGCACAGGAAGATGTTTCTGTGAAGCCTACGTTAGTTGAAAAGGAAGTTAATGATGATGATCATGAAGCTTTAGGATCAAGTTACTATCGAACTTTGTAGGTCGACAAGGATGTGTACTGCTCCTGAGCGGTACAACAACCCTGTCTTGGAGGTCATGTTGTTGGACAACGATGAACCTACGAGCTATGGAGAAGCGATGATGGGCCCAGATTCCGACAAATGGTTACAGGCCATGAAATCTGAGAAAAGGATCCGTGTATGAAAACCAAGTATAGACTTTGGTAGACTTGCTCGTTGGACGGCAGGTCGTTGAGTACAAATGGATCTTTAAAATGAAGACAGACGCTGATGGTAAATGTCACCATTTGTAAAGCTCTACTTGTTGCAAAGATGTTTGAGACAAGTTCAAGGAGTTGACTGCGATGAGACTATCTCACTCATAGCGATGCTAAAGTCTGTTGGAATTATTTTAGCAGTTGCTGCATTTTTCAATTATGAAATCTGGCAGATGGATGTCAAAACATCGTTTCCTTAACGGTTTACTTGAGGAAAGGTTGTATGTGATACAACCAGAAAGTTTTGTCAGTCCTAAGGATGCTAAAAGGTGTGCAAGCTACAGTGATCCTTCTATGGACTGAAGCAAGCATCTCAGAATTGGAATATGCACTTTGATGAGGTGATCAAAGTTTTTGTAGTTTATACAAAGTTTACGAAAACTTGTATTTGCAATAAAGTGAGTGGGAGCACTATAGAGTTTCTGATAAGTATATGTGGATGACATATTGTTGATTGGAAATAATGTAGAATTTCTGGAAGGCATAAACGGTTGTTTGAAAAGTGTTTTTCAAAGGAAGACCTGGATAAAGCTATTGGAAATATGCCCTAGAGGCAATAATAAATTAGTTATTATCATATTTCCTTGTTCATGATAATCGTTTATTATCCATGCTATAATTATATTGATCGGAGACTTAAATGCATGTGTGGATACATAGACAAAACCATGTCCCTAGTATGCCTCTAATAGACTAGCTCGTTGATCAAAAGATGATTAAGGTTTCCTAGCCATGGACATGAGATGTCATTTGATAACGAGATCACATCATTAGGAGAATGATGTGATGGACAAGACCCAAACTACAAACGTAGCATATGATCGTGTCAGTTTACTGCTACTATTTTCTACATGTCAAGTATATGTTCCTATGACCATGAGATCATGCAACTCAGGGATATCAGAGGAGTACCTTGTGTGTATCAAACGTCGCAACATAACTGGGTGACTATAAAGGTGCTCTACAGGTATCTCCGATGGTGTCTGTTGAGTTGGCATGGATCGAGACTGGGATTTGTTACTCCGTGTGACGGAGAGGTATCTCAGGTCCCACTCGGTAATACAACATCACAAATGAGCCTTGCAAGCAATGTGACTAATTGTTAGTTGCGGGATTTTGTATTACGGAACGAGTAAAGAGACTTGCCGGTAACGAGGTTGAACTAGGTATGGAGATACCGACGATCGAATCTCGGGCAAGTAGCATACCGAAGAACAAAGGGAACATCGTACGGGATTGACATAGAGGTTCGATCGATAAAGATCTTCGTAGAATATGTAGGAACCAATGTGGACATCCAAGTCCTTGCATTGGTTATTGACTGTAGAGGTGTCTCGGTCATGTCTACATAGTTCTCGAACCCGCAGGGTCTACACACTTAAGGTTTGGTGACATTTCGGTAGTATAGAGTTATGTATGGTGGTGAACGAAGTTTGTTTGGAGTCCCAGATGAGATCCTAGACGTCACGAGGAGCTCCGTAATGGTTCGTAGGTAAAGATTTATATATAGGAAGTCCTGTTTTGGTCGCCAGAAAAGTTCCGGGCTCATCGGTAGTGTACCGGAGTGCCGGTAGTGTACCGGGAGACCACCGGGAGGGGTATTTCGACCCAAGAGGCTTTATGGGCTGTAGGAGGATGAATACCAGCCCTTTGTGGGCTGGTGGAAGTCCTACACAAAGCCCATGAGGCAGGGAAGAAAATACCAAAAGGAAAAAGGTGGAAAAAGGCAAAAAGGGCTATATATGGAAGGAGTCCTAATCCCACTAGGAGTGGGAAGAGGAGGACTCCTCCCTAGCCGGCCGAACCAGGTGGGTTTTGGCCCTTGCCCCAGCCCATCCTCCTCCTCCTCTCCTCCTATATATACTAGAGGGGTTTGAGGGTTTTGGCACAAGTTATTCTGCCAGGTGTTGCCCTCTTCTCTAGTGCATAGTTTCTCCTCTAGATCGGATTTCTGCAGTACTTAGGCAAAGCCCTGCTGGAATAGCTCCACCACCATCTCCGGAGTGCCGTCACGCTGCCGGAGAACTCTTCCTCCCCTCCACTTCCTCTAGCTGGATCAAGACGGTGGAGATCATCATCAAGCTACACGTGTGCTGAACGCGGAGGTGCCGTCCGTTCGGCGCTAGATCGGAAGGACCGTGATCGAGATCGTGAGACGGTTCGTGATGAGATCGCGGAATGGATCGTGATGAGTTCGCGGGACAAATCGTGATCAAGATCGTGAGATGGATCATGATTGGATCGCGGGACGGATCGCGATGATATCGCGGGACTCTCGGCGATTTGGATCGCGAAGATGTTCGACTACACCAACCTCGTTTCTTAACGCTTCCCGCTTAGCGATCTAGAAGGGTACGTAGATCCACTCTCCCTCTCGTAGATGCTCATCACCATGGATAGGTTTGCTTGTGCGTAGGAAATTTTTTGTTTCCCATGCGACGTTCCCCAACAGTGGCATCATGAGCTAGGTTGATGGTTCGATGAGATCTCGAGTAGAACACAAAAGGTTTGTGGGCGTTGATGCTTAGGTTGCTTCCTCCCTTGGTCATGTTTTGGTTCAGAGGTATTGTGGGATGAAGTGGCCCGGACCAACCTTACTCGTACGCTTAGGAGAGACCGGTTCCCTCAACTGAACTTGTTGCGAAAGATGGCTAGCGGGTGTCAGTTTCTCCTACTTTAGTTGGATCGGATTCGACAAAGGCGGTCCTTGAGAAGGTTGAAAAGCAACTAGTGTATCACCGTTGTGGTTTTTGCGTAGGTGAGAATTGTTCTTGCTAGATACCCGTAGCAGCCACGTAAAACATGCAACAACAATTAGAGGACGTCTAACTTGTTTTTGCAGGGTATGTTGTGATATGATACGGCCAATTACATGATGTGATATATGTGATGTATGAGATGATCATGTGATGTATAATTATCACGACTTGCATGTCGATGAATACGGCAACTGGCAGGAGCCATAGGGTTGTCTTTCATTATTGTATGACCTGCGTGTCAATCATTAAGCGCTATGTAATGCTTTACTTTATCGCTAAACGGTAGCAATCGTAGTACATTAAGCGACATGTTGATGGAGATCAAGATGATGGAGATCATCGTGTCATGCCAGTGACGATGGAGATCATGCCGGTGCTTTCTAGATGGAGATCACAAGCAAAAGTTCATGGCCATATCATGTCACTTATGATTTGCATGTGATGTTAATCCTTTTTATGCACCTTGTTTTGCTTAGGAGGACGGTAGCATTATAAGGTGATCCCTCACTTAATTTCAAGATAAATTGTGTTCTCCCCGAGTGTGCACCGTTGCGAAAGTTCGTCGTGTTGAGACACCACGTGATGATCGGGTGTGATAGACTCTACGTTCACATACAACGGGTGCAAGCCAGTGTTGCACATGCAGAACACTCGGGTTAAACTTGACGAGCCTAGCATGTACAGACATGGCCTCGGAACACAAGGGACCGAAAGGTCGAACATGAGTCATATAGTAGATATGATCAACATAATGATGTTGACCATTGAAGCCACCTCAACTCACGTGATGATCGGACTTGATTTGGTGAATTTGGATCATGTATCACTCGAATGACCGGAGGGATGTCAATTTGAGTGGGAGTTCTTAAGTAATATGATTAATTGAACTCATTATCATGAACATAGTCAATAGTGTCTTTGCAAATTATGTTGTAGATTACTAGCTCGCGCTGTAGCTCCCTTAATTTTTATATGTTCCTAGAGAAATAGAGTTGAAAGATGTTGGTAGCAATATTGCGGACTGGGTCCGTGATCTGAGGATTGTCCTCGTTGCTGCACAGAAGGCTTATGTCCTTAATGCTCCGCTCGGTGCGCGACCCCCTAGCGTCGTCTGTAGATGTTGTGAACATCTGACAGGCACGTTTCGATGACTACTTGATAGTTTAGTGCGTCATTCATTACGGCTTAGAGTTGAGGCTCCAAAACATTTTGAACATCACGGAACATATGAGATGTTCTAGGAGCTGAGATTGTGATCTCAGGCTCGTGCCCATGTTGCGAGATATGAGATCTCCAACAAGATTCTTTGCGTGTAAGATGAAGGAGAATAGCTCAATCGTTGAGCATGTACTCAGATTGTTTGGGTACTACAATCGCTTGAATCAAGTGGGAGTTGATCTTGTAGATAAGATAGTGATTGATATAGTTCTCCAAGTCACTGTCACTAAAGCTACTAGAACTTAGTGATGAACTATAAAACACCAGGGATAGAAGTATTGATCCCTGAGCTGTTCGCGATGTTTGACACCGCGAAGGTAGAAATCAAGAAGGAGCATCAAGTGTTGATGGTTAATCAAATCACTAGTTTTGAGAAGGGCAAGACCAAGGAGGAAAACTTCATGGATAGCAAGTCAGTTGCTGTTGGGGATATAACGCCGTGATATGACCCGGCTGGAAGGTTCCGGTTAATAGCATTGGCTTGTGAGCCGGCCCACGAAGACAGGTGTCCACTGGAGGCCCATGATGATAGGCGGCTCTTGGTGTGGGCCGGACGACGAAGACCCGGATGTGCAAGACGTCTCAAGGATGACTTGGCTAAGAAGATAGAGATAGACTCAGAGATGTAAACATGATCCGGTTGTACAACTGTAAGACTCGACGGTTCTGACCTCTTATATAAAGGCAGAGTTGGGGCGACTTAGAGGTAGGTTATCAAAAACTAGGTCAAGCTTTTAGCCCCTTGTAATCGATACAACAAGCAATAACAACACAAGCAGGACGTAGGCTTTTACCTCGACTTGAGGGGCCGAACCTGGGTAAACTCGTGTCCTTTGTCTCGATCAACCCCTTTGAGTCCACTACCATGGCGACAGCTCCGAACTCAAGTTCGGTAATCCGGACATATGCCGTGACAAAACCACGATAGTTGGCGCCCATCGTGGGGCTAGCTCTCGGTGGTGTTGAGTTCTCAAAGGGCTCCCTTCCAGGGTTCGAGGGATACGTAGTTGGGAAGATGAGTAAGAGTCGCCGCGGCCGGCTCTACATCGATGATGCCGGCTGAGGGCTTGGCGCTGCTTCCGTGGAGTATGGTTTCCGGGTTCCATTCGGCGGGATCCAGGTGTTCATCGGAAAGATCGACGGATCTACACCCGGGCCGGACGTCTGCACCGACATCGTCGAGCCGGCTCGGCGTCTCCAGCCCACATGTAAGGTAGGCCCTGTCCGTGTCAACCCGGTTCAGGAGCATTTTTGTCGTGGGCTTCACTCAAGGTATGGATCTGGAAGCTTCCGGATCTCAAGGAACTCTTGTGCACTCCGACGATGAGTCTTTGAGTGGGGAAACAGAATCTGTGTACCGGCTCAGCAACAGTGGCCTTGGGGGCTACGGTGACACTTGCCCCGAGCCAGAGAACGGCGAGTCAGGTGGGCCGGAGCGGCCGTCTCATGCGGCGGTATTCATAGCAGGGCCAGGGGCAGCTGGGTCAGGAGGTAACCCTCCCCCCCAGCCGCCGGCTCAGGGTCTTGTAGAATTGATGGATGAGCTTAAGGCTTTGTTGGCTACGGAGGTTACACCAGATAATCAAGTGGCTCGTAATGCGGAGATCTCAAGGATCAAGGGCTGGATGGTCGATGAGAGTCAAAGGATAGCTGAGTTAAAAACCCAGATGGAGGCAGAGGCCGCACGGCTCAAGGCCGATGCTTTCCGTTTGGGGCTAGAATAGGTCTCAGCGGCGGCTGTGCACCACATGAGGCATCAATCTCGTCTGCCAAAGCGCTACGAGGCGAGGAATCTCTTCAACACCCCCGGCTCTGGGGGAGCGGCGGCTGCCCCTGAGGAAGGCCGAGCAGCGGCTCACACGGCCCAACCCGGAGGGTTCGCAACACCGGCGGGTCATTATTCTAACCCGGCCGAGAATATGGTAGCGGCGGCTACCCAGCTTGGAACAATCCCTATTCCAGATGAGGCACCCTTTGCAGAGGAGGTGAGGAACGCTATGAGATATGTATAGACGACTGTGGCTCAACAAGAGAAATATACTCATAGCTGGAGCCGGGTCCACTCCACCCCTCTCCATAGTCGAAGCTTCAGCCGGCGTTATGAGTCGCCGGCGGTTTCCAGCAGTGGTCCGCACCGTGGGCCGGAAGGGGGACGTGCGGCGTTAGACGCGCAGGCCCTTGTGGACCGGGCGAGAAATAGGCGAGAAGAAGAGGTAGTGATGGTTCATCCGGGTCCTGGACACTCGGTGTTGACGGAGGCCGGAGCCACTGGTAGTGCTAGAGCCGTGGGAGTCCCATGCTTGACTCCGGCTCTACAGAGCGAGAGGTTGCCCAAGGATTTCAAGGGACCCCATAAGGTTCCAAATTACACAGCGGATCTCCCTCCCGAGGCTTGGGTCGAGAGCTACGAGCTAGCTATGGAGATGTTGGACGTCAGTGAAGCGGTTTTTGCAAAATATTTTATCATGATGCTCGAGGGTCCGGCTCGCACATGGTTAAAGGGCTTACCACCCAACACTATAAGTTCCTAGGACGAGTTAAGGGCGAAGTTCATTAAAAATTTCCAGGGGACTTGCAAGCAGCCTATGACCATTGGTGGATTTAGATCATTGTGTGCAGCAGGAGAATGAGTCGGCTCATCATTGGGTCCGACGTGTGTCAACCATCATTCACTCGTTGGAACAGATCACAACGGCTCAAGCGGTGCTCATCTTGGAGAAGAACTGTCACTTTGTTCCGCTGAAGCAGAAGCTTGGCTGGCTTAAATGTACGTGTCAGGATATGGGGGAGCTCATGACGGCTCTGATGAAATATGCTGACTCAGAAAACACCAATGATCCAGGCTCGGATGAGGAGAAGTCAAATCAAGGAAAGAAGAACAACCAAGGCAAGAGTTTTGGGAACAATGGGAATCAGAACAGGCAGAAGAACGCTGGCGGCGGGTCAGAGCTGGTGGCGAATGCCAACACCGGGCCTAATGTTCCTAAGACGAACGGACGATATAAGCCGTACCAGCGTGGAAACAGGCCCCCTTTCAACTTGGAAGCGGCGCTTAGGAAGCCTTGCCTGGAACACAGCACGCCCGACTGGCCGTCGACGCATGCGTGTGGCGATTGCTTTATCATGCATAGGTTTAAGAACTAGCACTCTCAGCCACCTAATAATCAGGGCGGTGGGCCGCCCGGCGGCTCAGGGCCCGGCGGCTCAGGCCATGGCGGGTCAGGGGCCGGGTTTGGTGCTGGCGGCTCAGGAGCTGGGCATCCGGGTCATAACAATCAGTAGCATTAACAGCACCCTGGCAACAACAACCATAACAATCAGCAGCAACAACAGCAGCAATGCAATCAGTCTGGATTCCAGAGTAACCCGAAGCAGCTCAGTTCAGGGCAATATCATGTGTTTACGACCGATCATAGCAAATGAGATGAGAAACTACGGAGGCGGGCGGTTAATACGGTTGAGCCGGCTCTCCCATGATATCTACCATGGTCAGAGTATGACATAATGTGGAGTCGAGAGGATCACCCACCACAGGTGGACGACCCGGGCCGGTTAGCTCTGGTAGTGGCCCCTCAGATACATGGTTATGGAGTGAATAAGGTGCTCATGGATGGAGGCAGCAGTATCAACATCTTATATTATGACACCTTCCGGCGGATGAAGTTGCTAGATAAGGATCTTAAAACCTCTTCTACTCTTTTTCACGAAGTGGTGCCAGGTAAGTCGGCATACCCTATAGGCAAAATTTCTTTGGAGGTGGCTTTCGGCGATGAGTACAACTACAGGGTGGAGACCTTGTGGTTTGAGGTGGTCAAAATCAAGAGTCCCTATAATGCATTATTCGGGCGGCCGGCTTACGCCAAGTTCATGGCTAGGCCTTGTTATGTTTATTTGCAGCTCAAAATGCCCGGCTTAAACGGCACAATTACGGTTCATGGCAATCGAAAGACGGCTCTTGAGTACGAGGAAGGAGATGCGGCTTATGTAGAAGCTAGCTGTGCACAGGAGGAACTTAAGTTTTATAAGGAGAACGTTGACCCGGAGGACATGACCCCGCTAAAGAAACCAACTACGGAGGCAGAGCCGCCGCTCAAGTTTCCAGCGGATGATACCAAAGCAGTGGACTTTAACCCGGGCGACTCATCCAAGCAGTTCATCATTGGGGCTCACATGGATCCCAAATAGGAAAGCGCGCTCATCGAATTCATCCATGAGAATCGGGACATCTTCGCATGGAAACCTTCTGACATGCCGGGTGTACCGAGAGAGTTCGCTGAGCACAATCTTAATGTGAATCCGAAGTTTAAGCCAATCAAACAGTTTCTACGACGGTTCAACGAGGAGAGGCGCAAGGCTATTGGAGAAGAGGTTGCCCTGCTCTTGGCGGCAGGGTTTATAGTGGAAGTTTTTCACTCGGAGTGGTTGGCTAATCCGGTGTTGGTGCTCAAGAAGAACGGCACTTGGCACATGTGCATAGATTACACAGACCTCAACAAGGCTTGTCCGGCTAATCCATTCGCGCTCCCCCATATTGATCAGATCATTGATGCTACAGCCGGTTGTGAGAGCTTGTGTTTTTTGGATGCCTATTCAGGGTATCATCAGATCAATATGGCAGTGAAGGATTAGGAGAAAACATCATTTATCACACCCTTTGGGGTGTTCTGCTATGTCTCCATGCCTTTCAGGCTCAAGAGTGCCCAGGCGACTTACCAGCGGTGTGTGCAGAATTGTCTCCATAGTCAGATTGGCCGTAACGTTCATGCTTATGTGGATGACATAGTGGTGAAATCTAGGAAGAAGGAAACACTCTTGGAGGACCTGAAGGAAACTTTTGACAATCTTCGGGTTTACAAAATGATGCTTAGCCCGACGAAGTGTGTTTTTGGTGTTCCTGCAGGAAAGCTTTTGGGGTTCTTGGTCACTGAGCGTGGTATCAAGGCTAACCCGGATAAAATCAAGGCTATCACCTCTCTACGAGAGCCGACGTACATCAATGATGTTCAGCGCATTGCAGGGCAGATCGCTGCGTTGAGACGGTTCATAAGCCGACTTGGGAGAAGGCCATTCCCTTGTATCAAATGATGAAAAAGATAGACAAGTTCAAGTGGAGCAAGGCAGCCGCAGAGGCGCTCGAAGCTCTTAAAAAGCAATTGACTGAGCCGCCAGTATTAGCCGCTCCGGCTGAGAAAGAGCCGTTACTCCTCTATGTAGCAGCTAACAGCCGGGTGGTCAGTGTGGCTATTGTGGTTGAGCGTAAGGAGGTAGGGAAAGAATATCCCGTTCAGAGGCTTGTTTATTACATCAGCGAGGTCTTGGCAGAGTCCAAGCAGAGGTATCCACATTGGCAGAAGCTTGTGTACGGGGTCTTTATGGCTAATCGTAAGCTGAAGCACTACTTTTTGGGCCATCAGATAACTGTAGTCAGCTCTGCCCCATTGGGAGATATCATTCAGAATAGAGAAGCTACGGGGAGGATTGCTAAGTGGGCTTTAGAGTTGGGGCCTCTTAACATCGCTTACACCCCTCGTACAGCAATCAAGTCTCAAGCCTTGGTGGATCTTATAAATGATTGGACAGAATGCCAGGCGCCTGAAGAGAAGCCGGACAACACATACTGGACTATACATTTCGATGGGTCTAAATAGCTTGAGGGGTCTGGTGCTAGGGTGGTTCTCACCTCCCCCAAAGGTGACAAGTTTTGTTATGTGCTCCGGTTGATGTTCCCCTGTACTAACAATGCTGCTGAGTATGAGGCCTTGCTCCATGGTTTGAGAGTCGCTAAAGAGATGAATTTAAGCCGGGTTAGATGCCTGGGCGACTTAGACCTTGTGGCTCAGCAAGTTTCAGGTACTTGGGATTCTAAGGACCCATGGATGGCGGCTTATTGACAGGCGGTTGATATTGTTGCAGGTCATTTCAAAGGATATCAAGTGGATCATATTGATCGTCGACGGAACGAGGCGGCTGATGCATTATCACGACTCGGATCTCAACGTAAGCCGGTTCCGCCTAATGTTTTTCTTGATGTGTTATATCATCCGACTATCAAGATGCCTTTTGAGGAGGATCTGGCAATTCCTGACCCGAAGGCAGCTTTGGTGGCGGCTCTACATGTTATTCCGGATTGGACTACTCCTTATTTAGCGTACTTGACACGCGGCGAGTTGCCGGACGATGAGAGCCGGGCTAGAGAAATCACCCGCCGTTCTAAGTCCGTGACAATTATGAATGGTGAGCTGCACAAATGCAGTGTGACTGGTGTTCTCCAGCGCTGCGTGTCACCAAAGGAGGGCCAACAGATCTTAAATGAAACTCATGCTGGAGACTGTGGACATCATGCCGGGTCAAGATCTTTAGTGGCCAAGGCTTTTCGGCATGGTGTTTTCTGGTTGACGGCTCACAAGGATGCAGAGGACCTGGTCCGCAAATGTGACGACCGTCAGAAGTTTGGCCGCCGTGCTCATGTTCCGGCTCAAGAATTGAGGATGATACCAATCACTTGGCCGTTTGTGGTCTGGGGGCTCGATATGGTAGGACCCTTCAAGCGGTCCAAGGATAAAAAACGCACCTCTTGGTGGCAGTTGACAAGTTTACTAAGTGGGTTGAGGCCGAGACAGTTAGCAAGTGTGATGCAGCTACAGCGGTTGAATTTGTTAAAAAGTTGATCTACCATTTTGGTTATCCACACAACATTCTCACTGATAATGGCACAAATTTGTCCAAGGGGGCTATGAAGGCATTCTGTGAGAAGGAGCATATCCGGCTTGATGTTTCAGCCGTGGCACATCCGCAGTCCAATGGTCAAGTTGAGCGTGCTAACCAGGAAATTTTGCGAGGGGTTAAACCTCGGCTCATGGTCCCTTTGAAGCGGACGCCTGGATGTTGGGTTGATGAGTTACCTTCCGTCTTATGGAGCATCCGGACTACACCTAACAGGTCTACATGTTTTACACCTTTCTTCATGGTGTACGGGGCTGAGGCGGTTCTACCTAGTGACATTCGGCATGATTCACCAAGGGTGGCGGCTTATGTCGAGACGGACAATGTGACGGCACGCCAAGATGCGTTGGATGCCTTGGATGAAGCACGAGAGTTAGCAGCAGCCAGATCGACAATTTACCAACAAGACCTGCGACGCTATCATAGCCGCAGGGTGAAGACCTGGACGTTCCAGGAAGGTGACCTGGTACTCCGGCTCATTCAAGATCAATCTGGGATGCATAAACTCTCTCCACCGTGGGAAGGGCCCTTTGTGGTTAGCAGAAACCTCAACAACGGGTCACTATCTCATTGATATTCGTGATGACTCGGACACAGCGGGTCAGGAGACTTTCCGGCCATTGAATGTCACGCACCTACGGCCATATTATACTTAATTGGTGGTGGAGATCCGTTATCGTTGTACATATCGTATTTATATCAGTATAGAGTAGTACTTCTATCAAAGACTGGAGCCCTGGCTCTTATGTGTATCTTTATGCTATGAGGATGAAATTTTTTGGTTCAACAAGTTTGCAGTTGATGTGGTTCTTTGACCCGCCGAAGCATTACCGGTTAATCTCGTTTTGGAGACCCTGAACCGGTTAAGTTTACAGTGACCTGCTGAGTTTATTCCAATCAATCTGGCTTTACAGACCCTTGGCCGGTTCATACAGTTGACGGCCAATCTCGCTTTAGAGACCCTGAACTGATGTCAATATAATAAGCTCTTATCAGTCAATCTCGCTTTAGAGACCCTGAGCCGGTTAGCATAGTTGACGGACAATCTCGCTTTAGAGACCCTGAACTGATATGATGCAAAGATTGGCTTTATGCCTAGTTTGAGTACATTAAGCGCTGTTGTTGATGGAGGCTTCTTACCTTTCGTATAGCTTAACATGACCCTAAAATAGCAGCGTGTACATCAAATTCCAGTTGCTTATCAACTGCGGCCATCGAAGGGGGCTTCTTACCGACAGGTTCGCTTATCTCACCCTAATGGCCGGCTTTATGCCACTTTCCGGTTAACATGTTAGCCGCGGTTGTCGAAGGGGGCTTCTTACCGATAGGTTCGCTTATCTCACCCTAACAATCGGCGTTCACGCCAAAACTAGCTGTGGAAGGAGGCTTCTTGCCCTTGGGTCGGCTGGTACAATTACTAGTCGTGGCTGTCGAATGGAGGCTTCTTACCATAAGGTATAGCTTACATAAACCCATCGCTAGCCGGCTTTATACAATATTTGATGATTGAAGGAGGTTTCTTGCCTTCGGGTGCAGATTACATCACCCCTCATGAATCTGGCTATAAGCCTCTTTAAGTTCTTCAACAGTCACCGTAGTCACATAGAGGCTTCTTACTGTCAGGTATAGCTTACTTTATCCTATGACAACCGGCTCTTCCATGGCAGCATATTATAAGGGAAGAAGTCATGATGCTCCGGCTGATGGAATAAAACTCCTCGGGTCTAATGGGTCCGGGAGAAGGAAAGACATCTCAGAAAGATTACGTATTGACTTATCAACAGCCGCAGTTTGTCCGTGGAGGCTTCTTACCGACAGGTATAGCTTATCTTATTCAAGGGACAGCCGGAGCCGGTTCATATTTCATTTCCAAGAGCTGGAGCCATGTTGATCGCTTTTATAAGATCAGTTTCTTTAGAAGTATTATCCGGTTCTAAAGGTTATGAAGACATACAAGAACCTCTCATGAATAATTGGCAAGTTTATAAAGCTGGAAGTAAAGAGCTGAAAAAGATTGTTGAAAGCAGGGTAAAACAGCCGGCAAGTGCACTTAGATATTATAAGGCTGTTACAAAAGATGTTCTCAGAAGGAACAAATGGCGTTTCTAACAAGTTTCAAGCCCGCCACCGGCGGATAATTACAAGAGTCGTTCTTGCTCTGAATAATACAAAGTACATCACTCGGCCGGCTCACCCTGCTCCGGCTCTCCAACGGGTTGGATCTGAAGGTTGCCGAGTTCCCAATTGCAGTTAGAGACGGCAGCAAAGGTCCCTTCAAAGAAAGGTGAGACATTGAGCTCACCTGGGAAAAGATCCTTGCTACGAGCGGGTGTTAGGTCTTTGCGCTCATAGAGAGGCCCGTAGACCCGTTTGTCTTCACTGTCATATGCTGCTTGATAACTCTTCAGATTCGCCTCATCCGCCATGACAGACGCCAGGAAGCGTGAGTCCTTGACGCATTTGAAATAGTCCGCATCAGAAAATTCTGAGCCATCGAATTTCTTTCAAGGATACCCGCCCATCATTTCAGCCGGTGTGAGGTCCGGCGCGAAGGCCAGAGCCCGGATCAAACCTGCGACGGCTCCTTGACGGAACGCCGACTTCTTCAGTTCATATATCTGTTTGGGCATCATAGAGAAAAGTTCTAACACCCCTTTCAGGGCATTGGGGATCTTCTCCTTGTATTGTACGCTTTTAATGGTGAACATCGCTCCACAGTAGAACTGCTCTGTGAATGTATAGATTGCCTTCAGTGAGAGTATGCTGTCCGTCGCAAGCTGCCGACTCAAGGGACCTGCATGAACCGGAAGAGATATGTGAGTCACCAGTTTTTCATGAAAGATGATAGTATGCTAAGGATGACTTACCAAATAAGGCGGCAGACATCTTGGCGATGTGCCGTTTTAGACCTTGAAGTTCTTCAGCAACGGCCATGAGCCGTTGATCGGCATCATCCGCCCGTTTCGTCAGAGCGGCTTTCTCCGACTCTGCTGTCTCTTTTAGAGACGTTAACTCGGCAGTGGCCTTTGCTAATTCTTCGTCTAGGAACCGGCATTTCTCATCGGCCACGCTTCGTGCTTCCTGTTGAGCAGCCAAGTTAACTTTAAGATCCGCCAGCTGAGAGCCGGCAGCGTTCAGAGTATCCTGCACAAATCAAAGCAAAACGTGAGCTGTTACAGCAGCAAGGGCGTTAATATAAACAAGGGTTCATAGTTAAAGTTGTACAAGTTTCAAACAGATTGCAAGCAATATATTTGACACTTGGGGGCTAATGTACATTTTATCTGTTCAAGTATACAGCTCCGGTTCATCTTCCTTGAAATTGACCCGGAACTTGGGGGCTACACAATGGCTCTTTTCAGATCAGAAAGTCCCGACTCAAATAAAATTTGAGCCGGCCCTTGGGGGCTATACTACGGCTTTGTTCAGCTACGAAAGTCCCGACTCAAATAAGTTTTGAGTCGGTCCTTGGGGGCTACAGTTGGTAGTATGCAAATGTTTACAGTGTGCAGTTTGTGTATACAACATTTAAGCAAAAGTATTTTCTACATAACCTCCAAAGAAGACCCGGTTCAACTATACATTAGATTAAATCCGGCTCTTGGGGGCTAGGGAAGGTTATGGTTGGAGAAGAATGACATACCTCATATTTAGTCTTCATCATGGCGACCAGCCGGAGTTCTAAGTCTCGGCTGGTGTTGACCCGATTTAAATAACCGGAGTGGATTTCTTCGGCTCTCATCTTGTCATATGCAGAGTCAAATTGAAGCTTTCGTAAGGTTTCACACGGCTCAGGATGCCGGGTTAGTACATGTGCTGGAGAAGGAGACTTCTGGGCAGACCCGGTGATGATGACATCTGGAGTCACGGGAGTCTTGGCGGGTGTGACCGGCCTTGAAGGAGCGGCTGGAGAGTTCTCCATTATAACGTCGTCCGTTGCTGGCTCCGTGGAAGCCGCTGGTGGAGCTTCTTCTGCTGGAGTTTCCTCCGGCTGTCCAAGATCCGGTTGAGCCGGGGCCGGCTGTTCGGGCTCTTCATTCTTGAGGACAGAGTCGGAAGAAGGATGGTTGGTTTTGCGGCGTTTCGCCTGAGCACTACAAGATGAAGGGTCAGCATTTGAAGGAGACTGGTATTTCGTGAAAACATCAGGATATTTGAATACTTACAGAGGATTGATTTTTGGTGGAGGTATGACTGATGCTGAAGAATCGCCAGAAGAGGGCGTCTTTTGAAAGAGTAAGACACGGAAATGAGAAGACATTTAGGCACGAAGAGAAACCAAAGGAAGGTAGGAATACTAACTTTTGCAGGCCACTTCTTGGGAGCCGGCGAGTTTGGAAGTCCAGATACAAGCTCCATAGAGCCGGTGCTCTGGGTCTGGCGACGTTTAGTCTGCTGTTGCTTTTTTAAGAAGAAATCGGGAGCCAGATGAGCGAGAGGGTGAGAAAGAGAGAATTTCCTAACGACTCACCGCGGCTTTCGGATGAAATATTCTGAGTCGGGGTATATGTAAGTTACCTCAGGAGCATTGGCGTGTCTGGTTTCGACTTCGTCCTGTGAACACAGTAAACATTAATAAAGAGCCGGTAAGACAAAGAGTTGGTTAAGTAAATTAAAGATTTTACCCCCGAGTCTGAAGAGGCCGGCTGTTCAAACCAGTTCTCTTGGGGAGCTGCCTTTGTCTGCTTCTTAGTGGCGGCTTTCTTCTTGGCTTCCTTCGGAGGAGGTACATATTCCTTCTTCCAGAAGTCCGAGTCAGCCTGCGCAAGTTGACTTGGAAGAAAAGATATCAAACCAAGTAAGAAGAATAGGTAAACATGCAATAGACGGAGGAGAGACAAATATACTTACAAGGGGCGCCGGGTTGGTGGCACAGAAGGGTGCTAGCCCGATGGTGCTGCAAGAGCCAGAGGTTTCATGCACAAGGCTTCGGACGGTCATGCAGATGTCGTCCTCAGTCAAAGTAACATTGCTGAAGCAGAATTCGCTATCATACTTCCCTGGATATTCATGCATGAGCCGGCTCCTGTGGCTCAGAGGCATGATCCGCCACTCTACCCAACAGCGGATCAGATCAGTTCCAATCAGTCCGTTAGCCAGGAGAGCTTTCACCCTAGCATGAGGAGTCTCGTATCTGGCGCGATCAGTAGCTGAGAGCCGGTCGAGGGGCACTGTATCAGTCAAGAGCCGGGAAGGACGATAACCCGGCAGGCGATGTTTTGTTTCAGGAGACGTGTCTCTGCAGTAAAATCACGTCTTGTTCCAATCCTTGTGGTGGCTGGGCATCTAGATAGCCGGAAATGTGATACCCCTTCGGCGCTGGATGGTGATCCCTCCGAGTTCCAGACTTGGCCCGCTCTTATACTCTGTCTCGCGGTTGGCGTAGAAAAACTCACGAAAGAAGTCGATTGATGGCCTGGATTGAAGGTACGCTTCACAAAGGACTTGGAAGTGACAAATATTGGATACTGAATTTGGTGCCAGGTCTTGAGGATGCAGTTTGTATAAATGGAGGATATCGCGGAAAAACTTAGAGCCGGGTGGCACGAACCCCCGCTCGATATGGTTTGTGAAAACTATGATTTCCCCTTTCTTTGGTGCGGGGCGGGTCTCATCACCCAGAACCCGCCAGTGGATAACCTCCTTTGGGGGAAGGGTGCCAGCAGCGACAAGGTCTGATAAGTACTCTTCAGTCACGCAAGAGCCGACCCAATTGCATGAGTTGGTGGCGCGTGCCATGTTGGCGGCTTAAAGTACTGTGCAAAAGAAAATGGTGACTAGTCAAACAAAAGCAGATGGCTACAACGGCTTACAGTTTATAGGGTTCTAAATATTAACTTTGAAAGACTCGGTTGATAAGAGCCGGAGGGAATCTAGCGGTTCATTATGGAAGGAAGAACCGGAAGTCAATTAAGACCCGGACAAACAGTTTTCACCAACTACCACTAAAATTTTGGATCTATCGAGGTGGTAAAATAAAGTTCTACTCCGACCTAACCGAAGAACAACAAGGAATTAAAGGGCCATTTAGAGCCTGAACGGCCCGCGCATTACGCGCGACCGGTCCGCATACAGCGGTGGTGGTGACGGCGCGGTCTAAAGGCGTACAGCGGGCCCCGAGATATGCTCGTGCGGCCGTGCCGGAGGCCGGGGCGCGTGACGACGGAAACCTCGGAGAAAACCCTATTCCTAATAGCCTTAACCTACGGGAAGAGGAGGTGTACCGGATTTGGAGACGACAGCGGACAAAAATCTAATCCAAACAGGGTGATGCAGCGGCCAATGTTGATGACGGAGAGCGACGGCGCCGGAGCAGAGGAGAGCTCGGGTCGACGGGCGGCGGCAGGAGGAAGACGACGGACGCACGGGCGGGAAAGAATGAAAATGTTTGACCCGTGCGGGTCCTATTTAACAGGAGATATGAGGACGGTGTGGAATCCCAGGCGGCGACACCGGTCTTGCCGAGGCGGACGCCTCAATTCTCGGTAAGTGGTTAAATGCGAAAGATTTGGTGATACGTCAGCGGATCCCGTGACGTCACGCCGGGTCATTCCGTGGCGACTCTCAGACAACTGCAAGAGAAGGATGAAATGAGCTGGCTCACTTCAACCTGGGGCCTAATGTTGGGGATATAACCCCGTGATATGACCCGGCTGGAAGGTTCCAGTCATGATGATAGGCGGCTCTTGGTGTGGGCCGGACGGCGAAGACCCGGATGTGCAAGACGTCTCAAGGATGACTTGGCTAAGAAGATAGAGATAGACTCGGAGATGTAAACATGATCCGGTTGTACAATTGTAAGACCCGACGGTTCTGACCTCTTATATAAAGGCAGAGTCGGGGCAACTTAGAGGTAGGTTATCGAAAACTAGGTCAAGCTTTTAGCCCCTTGTAATCGATACAACAAGCAATAACAACACAAGCAGGACGTAGGCTTTTACCTCGACTTGAGGGGCCGAACCTGGGTAAACTCGTGTCCTTTGTCTCGATCAACCCCTTTGAGTCCACTACCATGGCGACAGCTCCGAACTCAAGTTCGGTAATCCGGACATCTGCCGTGACAAAACAACGACAGTTGCTGCTCCAGTGAAGAAACCCAAAGTTGAACTCAAACCCGAGACTAAGTGCTTCTATTATGAGGTGAGAGGTCGCTGAAGCGGAACAACCCTAGATACTTGGTAGATAAGAAGGCTGGCAACATCGACAGAAGTATATTTGATATACGAGTTATTGATGTGTACCTTGCTAGTACTCCTAGTAGCACCTGGGTATTGGATAGCGGTTCGGGTTGCTAAATGTTAGTAACTCGAAATAAAAGATACGGAATAAACGGAGAACTAGCTAAGGGTGAGGTGACAATGTGTGTTGGAAATGTTTCCAAGGTTGATGTGATCAACATCGCATGCTCTCTCTACCTTCAGGATTAGTGACGAACCTAAATAAATGTTATTTGGTGTTTTGCATTGAGCATGAACATGATTAGATCATGTTTGTTGCAATACGGTTGTTCATTTAAGTCAGAGAATAATGGTTATTCTATTTACATGAATAATACCTTCAATGGTCATGCACCCAGTGAGAATGGTTTGTTGAAATCTTGATCGTAGTAATACAAATGTTCATAACATTGATGTCAAAAGATACAAAGTTAATAATGATAGTACCACATACTTGTGGCAGTGCCGCTAAATTTCATATTGGTATAAAGCGCATGAAGAAACTCCATGCTAATGGATCTTTGGACTCATTCGACTTCGAATCGGTTGAGACATGCAAACCATGCCTCTTAGGCAAGATGACTAAAGGACCCCGTTGGATGGAGCGGGCAAGTAATTCATTGGAAATGATACATGTTGATGTATGCAATCAAATGAGTCTTGAAGCATGCAGTGGATATCGTTATTGTCTTATCTTCACTGATGATTTGAGTAGATATAGTGTATATTTACCTAATGAAACACAAGTCTGAATCGTTTGAAAGGTTCAAGCAAATTCAGAGTGAAGTTTAAGATCATCGTGACAAGAAGATAAAAATGACTGCGATATGATCGTGGAGGTGAATATCTGAGTTACGAGTTTGGCATGCAACTTAGGACAATGTGAAAGTTGTTTCACAACTAAACGCCACATGGAACACCATAGTGTGATGGTGTGTCCGAACGTCATAGTCATGCTCTATTGGAGATGGTGCGTGCTATGATGTCTCTTATCGATTTACTACTATAATTTTGGGGTTATGCATTAGAGACAACTACATTCACTTTAAATAGGGCACCATCTAAATCCATTGAGATGACACCGTGTGAATTATGGTTTGATAGAAACCTAAGCTGTCATTTCTTAATGTTTGGGGCTGCGACGCTTGTGTGGAAAATGTTTTCACCTAATAAGCTCGAACCCAAAGTGGATAAATGCATCCTCATAGAATACCCTAAGAACTGTTGGGTATACCTTCTATCTCAGATCCAAGTGCAAAGTGTTTGTTGCTAAAAATGGGTCCTTTCTCGAGAAAAGGTTTCTCTCGAAAGAATTGAGTGGGAGGAAGATAGAACTTGATAAGGTTATTGAACCGTTGTTTCAACGAGAGAGTAGCGCAGCGCAGGATGATATTTCTGCAAAGCCTACGTTAGTTGAAAGAGGAAGTTAATGATAATGATCATGAAGCTTCGGATCAAGTTACTATCAAACCTCGAGCGACAAGGATGTGTACTGCTCTTGAGCGGTACGACAACCCTGGAGGTCATGTTGTTGGACAACGATGAACCTACGAGCTATGGAGAAGCGATGATGGGCCCGGATTCCGACAAATGGTTGGAGGCCATGAAATCCGAGATAGGATCCATGTATGAAAACCAAGTATATACTTTGGTAGACTTGCTCATTGGACGACAGGTCGTTGAGTACAAATGGATCTTTAAAATGAAGACAAACACTAATGGTAAATGTCACCATTTGTAAATCTCAACTTGTTGCAAAGATGTTTGTGACAAGTTCAAGGAGTTGACTGCGATGAGACTATCTCACTCGTAGCGATTCTAAAGTCTGTTGGAATTATGTTAGAAGTTGCTGCATTTTTTAAATTATGAAATCTGGCAGATGGATGACAAAACATCGTTTCCTTAACGGTTTACTTGAGGAAAGGTTGTATGTGATACAACCAGAAGGTTTTGTCAATCCTAAGGATGCTGAAAGATGAGCAAGCTTCAGTGATCCTTCTGTGGACTGAAGCAAGCATCTCGGAGTTGGAATATACACTTAGATGAGGTGATCAAAGTTTGTAGTTTATACAAAGTTTACGAGAAACTAGTATTTACAATAAAGTGAGTGGGAGCACTATAGAATTTCTGATAAGTATATGTGGTTGACATATTGTTGATCGGAAATGATGTAGAATTTCTGGAAAGCATGAAGGGTTGTTTGAAAAGTGATTTTCAAAGGAAGACCTGGATAAAGCTACCTAATTGTTGAGAATCAAGATCTATGGAGGTAGATCAAGATGCTCGATAAGACTTTCAATGAGTACATACCTTGACAAGATTTTGAAAGAGTTCAAAATGGACCAGTCAGATAAATAAGTTCTCGCCTGATTTGTAAGGTGTGAAGTTGAGTGAGACTCAAAGCTCGACCACGGCAGAAGAAAGAGAAAGGACAAACGTCTACCCCTATGCCTTAGCCATAGGCTCTGTACAGTATGCCATGCTATGTACCGCATGTGTGTGCCTTGCCATAAGTCCGTCAGGGGGTACAAGAGTGACCCAGGAGTGGATCACTGGACACCGGTCAAGATTATCCTTAGTAACTAAAAGACTAAGGCGATGTTTCTCGATTATGGAGGTGATAAAGAGTTCGTCATAAAGATTTACGTCGATGCAAGCTTTAACACCAATCCGGATGACTAGCAGTAACAATCTGGATACGTATAGTGGAGAAACCATTTCGAAATAGTACCGAGTGGAGTGTGGTAGCAGTGTTTACGGTATGACATAGAGATTTGCAAAGTACACACGGATCTGGATATCGCAGACACGTTGACTATAAGACCTCTCTCACATGCAAAGCATGATCGAGCCCCAGAACTAATTGGGTGTTAGATTCATAACAATGCGAATCACATGGTGATGTGAACTAGATTATTGACTCTAGTGCAAGTGGGAGACTGTTGGAAATATGCCCTAGAGGCAATAATAAATTAGTTATTATCATATTTCCTTGTTCATGATAATCGTTTATTATCCATGCTATAATTGTATTGATCGGAGACTTAAATGCATGTGTGGATACATAGACAAAACCATGTCCCTAGTATGCCTCTAATAGACTAGCTCGTTGATCAAAAGATGGTTAAGGTTTCCTAGCCATGGACATGAGATGTCATTTGATAACGAGATCACATCATTAGGAGAATGATGTGATGGACAAGACCCAAACTACAAACGTAGCATATGATCGTGTCAGTTTACTGCTACTGTTTTCTGCATGTCAAGTATATGTTCCTATGACCATGAGATCATGCAACTCAGGGATATCAGAGGAGTACCTTGTGTGTATCAAACATTGCAACGTAACTGGGTGACTATAAAGGTGCTCTATAGGTATCTCCGATGGTGTCTGTTGAGTTGGCATGGATCGAGACTGGGATTTGTTACTCCGTGTGACGGAGAGGTATCTCAGGGCCCACTCGGTAATACAACATCACAAATGAGCCTTGCAAGCAATGTGACTAATTGTTAGTTGCGGGATTTTGTATTACGAAACGAGTAAAGAGACTTGCCGGTAACGAGGTTGAACTCGGTATGGAGATACCGACGATCGAATCTCGGGAAAGTAACATACCGAAGAACAAAGGGAACATCGTACGGGATTAACTGAATCCTTGACATAGAGGTTCGACCGATAAAGATCTTTGTAGAATATGTAGGAACCAATGTGGACATCCAGGTCTCGCCATTGGTTATTGACCGTAGAGGTGTCTCGGTCATGTCTACATAGTTCTCGAACCCGTAGGGTCTGCACACTTAAGGTTTGGTGACGTTTCGGTAGTATAGAGTTATGTATGGTGGTGACCGAAGTTTGTTCGGAGTCCCAGATGAGATCCTGGATGTCATGAGGAGCTCCGGAATGGTCCGGAGGTAAAGATTTATATATAGGAAGTCCTGTTTTGGTCGCCGGAAAAGTTCCGGGCTCATCGGTAGTGTACCGGGAGACCACCGGGAGGGGTATTTCGACCCAAGAGGCTTTTTGGGCTGTAGGAGGATGAATACCAGCCCTTAGTGGGCTGGTGGAAGTCCTACACAAAGCCCATGAGGCTGGGAAGAAAATACCAAAAGGAAAAAGGTGGAAAAAGGCAAAAAGGGCTATATATGGAAGGAGTCCTAATCCCACTAGGAGTGGGAAGAGGAGGACTCCTCCCTAGCTGGCCGAACCAGGTGGGTTTTGGCACTTGCGCGAGCCCCTCCTCCTCCTCCTCTCCTCCTATATATACTAGAGGGGTTTGAGGGTTTTGGCACAAGTTATTTTGCCACGTGTTGCCCTCTTCTCTAGTGCATAGTTTCTCCTCTAGATCGGATTTCTACAGTACTTAGACAAAGCCCTGCTGGAATAGCTCCACCACCATCTCTGGAGCGCCGTCACGCTGCCGGAGAACTCTTCCTCCCCTCCACTTCCTCTTGCTAGATCAAGACGGTGGAGATCGTCATCAAGCTGCACGTGTGCTGAACGCGGAGGTGCCGTCCGTTCGGCGCTAGATCGGAAGGACCGTGATCGAGATCGCGAGACGGTTCATGATGAGATCACGGAACGGATTGTGATGAGTTCACGGGACAGATCGTGATCAAGATCGTGAGACGGACCGTGATGATTTTGCGGGACGGATCGTGATTGGATCGCGGGACGGATCGCGATGAGATCGCGGGACGCTCGGCGATTTGGATCGCGAAGATGTTCGACTACACCAACCACATTTCTTAACGCTTCCTGCTTAGCGATCTACAAGGGTACGTAGATCCACTCTCCCTCTCATAGATGCTCATCACCATGGATAGGTTAGCGTGCGCGTAGGAAATTTTTTGTTTCCCATGCTATGTTCCCCAACAAAAGCTACCTAAATGTTAAGCATAAAGATCTATAAAGATAGATCAAGATGATTGATGAGACTTTCAAATGAGTACATACCTTGACAAGATTTTGAAAGAGTTCAAAATGGATCAGTCAGAGAAAGAGTTCTCACCTGATTTGTAAGGTGTGAAGTTGAGTGAGACTCAAAGCTCGACCACGGCAGAAGAAAGAGAAAAAGGACGAACGTCGTCCCGTATGCCTTAGCCATAGGCTCTGTATAGTATGCCATGGTGTGTACCACACCTGTGTGTGCCTTACCATGAGTCAGTCAAGGGGTACAAGAGTGACCCAGGAGTGGATCACTGGACAACAGCCAAGATTATCCTTAGTAACTAAAAGACTAAGGAGATGTTTCTCGATTATGGAGGTGATTAAGAGTTTGTCGTAAAGAGTTACGTCGATGCAAGCTTTAAACACCTATCCGGATGACTCGTAGTAGCAATCTGGATACATATCATGGAGCAGCCATTTGGAATAGTACCAAGTGGAGTGTGGTAGCAGTGTTTATGGTTTGACATAGAGATTTGCAAAGTACACATGGATTTGAATGTTGCAGACCCATTGACTATAAGACCTCTCTGACATGCAAAAGCATGATCGAGCCCCAGAACTCATTGGGTGTTAGATTCATAACAATGCGAATCACATGGTGACATGAACTAGATTATTGACTCTAGTGGAAGTGGGAGACTGTTGGAAATATGCCCTAGAGGCAATAATAAATTAGTTATTATCATATTTCCTTGTTCATGATAATCCTTTATTATCAATGCTATAATTGTGTTGATTGGAAACTCAGATACATGTGTGGATACATAGACAACACCATGTCCCTAGTTTGCCTCTAGTAGACTAGCTCGTTGATCAAAAGATCGGAAGGACCGTGATCAAGTTCGCGAGACGGTTCGTGATGAGTTCGCGGGACGGATCGTGATAAGTTCACGGGACGGATCGTGATGAGATCGCGGGACGGATCGTGATGAGTTCGCGGGACGGATCAGGATGAGATCGCGGGACGGATCGTGATGAGATCGCGGGACGCTCGGCGATTTGGATCGCGAAGACGTTCGACTACACCAACCGCGTTTCTTAACGCTTCCCGCTTAGAGATCTACAAGGGTATGTAGATCCACTCTCCCTCTCGTAGATGCTCGTCACCATGGATAGATCTTGCGTGTGCGTAAATTTTTTTTTGTTTCCCATGCAATGTTCCCCAACAGTGGCATCATGAGCTAGGTCTATGTGTAGATGAGATCTTGAGTAGAACACAAAGAGTTTGTGGGCGTTGATGCTTAGATTGCTTCCTCCCTTGGTCATTTTTTGGTTCAGCGGTATTGTGGGATGAAGCGGCCCGGACCAACCTTACTCGTACGCTTACGAGAGACTGGTTCCATCAACTAACGTGTAACTTCGTTGCACAAAGATGGCTGGCGGGTGTCTGTTTCTCCTACTTTAGTTGGATCGGATTCGAATAAGGCGGTCCTTGAGAAGGTTGAAAAGCAACTTATGTATCACCGTTGTGGTTTATCCATAGGTGAGAATTGTTCTTGCTAGATACCTGTAGCAGCCACGTAAAACATGCAACAACAATTAGAGGATGTCTAACTTGTTTTTGCAGGGTATGTTGTGATATGATATGGCCAATTACATGATGTGATATATGTGATGTATGAGATGATCATGTGATGTATAGATTATTACGACTTGCATGTCGATGAGTATGGCAACCGGCAGGAACCATAGGGTTATCTTTAATTATTGTATGACCTGCGTGTCGATCATTAAGCGCTATGTAATGATTTACTTTATCGCTACGGTAGCAATAGTAGTAGAAGCATGTTGGGCGCGACAACCTCGATGGCGACACGTTGATGGAGATCAAGATGATGGAGATCATGGTGTCATGCCGGTGACGATGGAGATCATGCCGGTGCTTTCATGATGGAGATCAAAAGCACAAGTTCATGGCCATATCATGTCACTTATGATTTGCATGTGATGTTAATCCTTTTATGCACCTTGTTTTGCTTAGGACGACGGTAGCATTATAAGGTGATCCCTCACTTAATTTCAAGTTAAATTGTGTTCTCCCTAAGTGTGCATCGTTGCGAAAGTTCGTCGTGTTGAGACACCACGTGATGATCGGGTGTGATAGACTCTACGTTCACATACAAAAGGTGCAAGCCAGTGTTGCACATGCAGAACACTCGGGTTAAACTTGATGAGCCTAGCATGTACAGACATGGCCTCGGAACACAAGAGACCGAAAGGTCGAACATGAGTCATATAGTAGATATGATCAACATGATGATGTTCACCATTGCAGCCACCTCAACTCACATGATGATCGGACTTGAGTTGGTGAATTTGGATCATGTATCACTCGAATGATCGGAGGGATGTCAATTTGAGTGGGAGTTCTTAAGTAATATGATTAATTGAACTCATTATCATGAACTTAGTCAGTAGTGTGTTTGCAAATTATGTTGTAGATTACTAGCTCACGCTGTAGCTCCCTTGTATTTTTATATGTTCCTAGAGAAATAGAGTTGAAAGATGATGGTAGCAATATTGCGGACTGGGTCCGTGATCTGAGGATTGTCCTCATTGCTGCACAAAAGGCTTATGTCCTTAATGCACCGCTCGGTGCGCGAACCCTCTAGCATCGTCTGTAGATGTTGTGAACATCTGACAGGCATGTTCTGATGACTACTTGATATTTTAGTGCGTCATGCATTACGGCTTAGAATTGAGGCTCTGAAACATTTTGAACATCACGAAACATATGAGATGTTCTAAGAGCTGAGATTGTGATCTCAGGCTCGTGCCCGTGTTGCGAGATATGAGATCTCCAACAATATTGTTTGCCTGTAAGATGAAGGAGAATAGCTCAATCGTTGAGCATGTACTCAGATTGTCCGGGTACTACAATCGCTTGAATCGAGTGGGAGTTGATCTTGCAGATAAGATAGTGATTGACATAGTTCTCCAAGTCACTGTCACTAAGCTAGTAGAACTTGGTGATGAACTATAAATTGCCAGGGATAGAAAAAATTGATTCCCGAGCTGTTCGTGATGTTTGACACCGCGAAGGTAGAAATCAAGAAGGAGCATCAAGTGTTGATGGTTAGTAAAACCACTAGTTTCGAGAAGGGCAAGGGCAAGGAGGAAATCTTCATGGATGGCAAGTCAGTTGCTGCTCGAGTGAAGCAACCCAGACTTGAACCCAAACCCGAGACTAAGTGCTTCGATTATCAGGAGAGTGGTCGGTGAAGCGGAACAACCCTAGATACTTGGTAGATAAGAAGGCTGACAATGTCGACAGAAGTATATTTGATATACGTGTTATTGATGTGTATCTGACTAGTACTCCTAGTAGCACCTGGGTATTGGATACCAGTACGATTGCTAAATGTTAGTAACTCGAAGTAAAAGCTACGGAATAAACGGAGACTAACTAAGTGTGAGGTGACGATGTGTGTTGGAAATGTTTCCAAGGTTGATGTGATCAACATCGCATGCTCTCTCTACCTTCGGGATTAGTGACAAACCTAAATGTAGTTGGTGTTTGCGTTAAGCATGAACATGATTAGTCATCATGACAATAAGATAAAAATGTTTGCGATATGATCATGGAGGTGAATATCTGAGTTACCAATTTGGCATACAATTTTAGACAATGTGAAAGTTGTTTCACAACTCACGCCACCTGGAACACCGTAGTGTGATGGTGTGTCCGAACGTCGTACTCGTGCTCTATTGGATATGGTGCGAACTATGATGTCTCTTATCGTTTTGCCACTATAGATTTGGAGTTATGCATTAGATACAACTACATTCACTTTAAATAGGGCACCATCTAAATCCGTTGAGATGACACCATATGGTTTGGCAAAAACCTAAGCTGTCATTTCTCAGATCTTGGGAATATGACACTTATGTCCGATAAGCTCGAACCCAAAGCGGAAAAGTGCATCTTCATAGAATACCCTAAGAACAGTTGGGTATACCTTCTATCTCAGATCCAAGTGCAAAGTGTTTGTTGTTGTAAACGGGTCCTTTCTCATGAAAGAGTTTCTCTGTAAAGAATTGAGTGGGAGGAAGATAGAATTTGATGAGGTTGTTGAACCTTTGTTTCAACCAGAGAGTAGCGCAACGTAGAAAGATGTTTCTGTGGAGCCTACGTTAGTTGAAGAGGAAGTTAATGATGATGATCATGAAACTTAGGGTGAAGTTACTATCGAACCTCGTAGGTCGACAAGGACGTGTACTGCTCCTGAGTGGTACGACAACCCTGTCTTAGAGGTCATGTTTTTGGACAACGATGAACCTACGAGCTATGGAGAAGAAATGATGGTCCCGGATTTCGACAAATGGTTAGAGGCCATGAAATCCGAGAAAGTATCCATGTTTGGAAACCAAGTAAGGACTTTGGTAGACTTGCCCATTGAACGGCAGGCCGTTGAGTACAAATGGATTTTTAAGAAGAAGACAGACAATGATGGTGAATGTCACCATTTATAAAGATCGACTTGTCGCAAAGAAGTTTCCAACAAGTTCAAGGAGTTGAGTGCGATGAAACTTTCTCACCCGTAGTGATGCTAAAGTCTGTTGGAATGAAGTTAGCAGTCGTTGCGTTTTTCAATTATGAAATCTGGCAGATGGATGTCAAAACATAGTTTCCTTAACGGTTTCCATGAGGAAAGGTTGTATGTGATACAACCGGAAGGTTTTGTCACTCCTAAGGATGCTAAAAGGTATGCAAGCTCCAGCGATCCTTCCGTGGGTTGGAGCAAGCATCTCAGAGTTGAAATATATGCTTTGATGAGGTGATCAAAGTTTATGAGAAGCTTGTATTTACAAGAAAGTGAGTGGGAGCACTATAGAATTTCTGATAACTATATATGGATGACATATTGTTGATCGAAAATAATGTAGAATTTCTGGAAAGCATAAACGGTTGTTTGAAAAGTGATTTTCAAAGGAAGACCTGGATAAAGCTACTTGAACATTGAGCATCAAGATCTATAGAGATAGATCAAGTCGCCTGATGAGATTTTTCAGTGAGTACATACCTTGATAAGATTTTTAAAGAGTTCAAAATAGATTAGTCAAAGAAGGAGTTCTTGCCTGATTTGTAAGGTGTAGAGTTGAGTGAGACTCAAAGCTTGACCACGGCAGAAGAAAGAGAAAGGACGAAGGTCGCCCCCTATGCTTAATCCCTAGGCTCTATATAGTATGCCATGCTGTGTAACTCACCTGTGTGTGTCTTGCCATGAGTCTATAAAGCGGTACAAGAGTGATCCAGGAGTGGATCACTGGATAGCGGTCAAAATTATCCTTAGTAACTAGAAGACTAAGGAAATATTTCTCGATTATGGAGGTTATAAAGAGTTTGTCATAAAGGGTTACGTGGATGCAAGCTTTAACACCGATCTGGATGACTCTTAGTAGCAATCGGGATACGCATAGTGGAGCAGCCATTTGGAATAGCTCAAAGTGGAGTGTGGTAGTAGTGTCTATAGTATGACATAGAGATTTGCAAAATACAGATGGATCTGAATGTCGTAGACCCGTTGACTAAAGACCTCTCTCACTTGCAAAGCATGATCGAACCCCAGAACTCATTGGGTATTAGATTCATAACAATGCGAATCATATGGTGATGTGAACTAGATTATTGACTCTAGTGCAAGTGGGAGACTGTTGGAAATATACCCTAGAGGCAATAATAAATTAGTTATTATCATATTTCCTTGTTCATGCTAATCGTTTATTATCCATACTAGAATTGTATTGATCGGAAACTCAGATACATATGTGGATACATAGACAACACCATGTCCCTAGTATGCCTCTGATGGACTAGCTCGTTGATCAAAGATGGTTAAGGTTTCCTAGACATGGACATGAGATGTCATTTGATAACACGGGGTCACATCATTAGGAGAATGATGTGATGGACAAGACCCAAACTATAAATGTAGAATATGATCGTGTCAGTTTATTGCTATTGTATTCTGCATGTCAAGTATCTGTTCCTATGACCATGAGATCATGCAACTAACTCACACCGGAGGAGTACCTTGTGTGTATCAAACGTCACAACGTAACTAGGTGACTATAAAGGTGCTCTAGAGGTATCTCTTAGGGTGTCTGTTGGGTTGGCATGGATCAAGACTGGGATTTGTTACTCCGTGTGACGGAGAGGTTGTAGCGACCCGACCTGAAAGGTCAATTCTCCGGTGTTTCCGTACCATCCCAAGATCATGCTGGTACACACACAGTACATCAATGTATATATCAAAGGGAAATCAGACAACATTATATTAATCGAAATCTCATATCGAGTCCTTTATTAAAATAAAGATTACAATAAAGTGGCCGAAGGCCAACTCATGAGAATAACTAAGTCTTGCAGAAGCGTCGAAGGTCGGTGAGGCCATGTGACTCCAAGGGCATCTCACTGAGCATAGAACGTGTCCTCACTCCTGGTCGGAAAAGTACTCTGCAACATGATACGTTGCAGCCGTGTAGGTCAGCATATGGAATATGCCGGCAAAGTCACAGTAGAGGGGGGGTGAAAATAATCAGCTAGTCTATATGCATATATGGCAGGTGGTGGGGTAAGTTTTTTGCGTAAAGCCAAGTTTTTCCAACATCAAGAGAGGGGCTAAGCAAAATATTACTAAGTTGGTTGTTTAATGAGATGGTTCCACCAACCAATTCTCATACCCAAAGTGTTAATACCCACAACATCATATTAATATGTGTTGAGGTTTCCAGAAATTTCAGTTCCTTTGGCTCAAGTCGTCCATGAACGTGGACACGGCTAATCGATTAGGTTTAGTACTCTGCAGAGTTTTGCACACGTTCCCCACAAGATTTGGTCGCCTCCATTTGATTTCTCGCACTTCAGGGTGTTTGAGAAACGGATGACCAAAACATGGTCTTCCAAAGGGTTTCCCTACGACTCTGACGGTGCCCATCCTTTCCTACCGTTCTTCTACATCTCATAGCACCGCCTGTCCAGGGTCCCCACGATGTCCAACCAAGCCAGAGCCCATAATGACTTGTGGCTGTGAAGGTAAGCCTTGGGTTTTGAAGCATCCATCCATCTCTTTGTGCCTGGGTGGATCTTTCCGCGTGATTACTGGCCATCTCCAGCATCACCTAGGCTAACCACTGGTTTCTCCAGGGTGCCGTTCAACCATCATCCACCCAGAGGTATGTTGAAAACTTGGTGTCTTGAAATCTTGATCATTATGTAGGTCTTGAAATTATTAACTCTCTCAACTCTCATAAATCACACAACCAACCCCGTCTACTAATAGCATAGCAAAAGTAAAACAACGTTTCCCGGGGCCAATGTTGTCAAAGGGGTTGAGAGGGATACCTACCACATGTTACTACTACAAAGTGACCAAGTTTCCAACTAACCTATCTTGCATGCAATTGGGGAGATGGTAGAACTAATGCATATAAAACATGGGTAAAAGTATGATCAAGGTGACTAGCCTGATTGATGATCTTCGTACGTGAGTGACTCTAAGTAACAAGCTTCGCACTCCGGATAATCTAACGAAGCAAACAAGAGCACTCAAATAAGCATTCAACCAAAATATTGTAAGTCACAAACACCAACCAAGAACTAGTAAACAATCAAGACAGAACAATGCACAAATCACAAGTAAGAAAGCTCACAAGTTTTGTTTTCAAAAGGTGAGGGATGAAAAGACTGCTGACATAATGAAACCATTGGTATTATCCAAACATTAGTTGACAGCAAGAAAAACAATAATTTTTTTATTAATAAACAGAATAAAATAAATTAAAGTTTGTTGAGAAAAACTTTAGTAAAGTTGTATAAAAGTTTTTGATAAACACTATATGAATCAACTATAGTTATACTAACAAAAAGAATGAAAACTAAACTTATTATTTGTTAACAAAACATGTTCTTAACAGAAAAGAATTTACAATTAAATCTGTCTTAGAAATCAGAATTAAATATTTAAAACTTTTTTTGAAAGCAAAACTATTACTAGTTAGTTGTTTTAGTCAAATTAAGCCTATTTGAAAAGAAGTTGTGATTCCTATGTTAAATAAAATTAAACTAAGCAAATTTTTATTTTTATTAACAGTGAGTAAAAACACTAAATGTTTACTAACAGAACCTAATAAACAAATAGGACCAAATCTAATTCAAACTAATTAAAACTAAGTATATAAAACTATATTATAATACTAGGAAGATTCTGTTTTTGGTTAAAACACTAATCAAATTCATCCTAAAAATTCTCAAACTAAACATGGAGATAGTCCTAACTAATACCAAACAGTAGCAAAAAGACTCATATCAAAATCTATTTTCAAACTCTAGTTATTCAGATTTGAATATTTTGAGGAAATTTGATTAAATTCGAATTTTACAGTTCAAATTTGAAATTTAAAAGTACAGGGTGAAACTACATGAAAAATGTGATCTATTGCAAAAAGAATCAACTCAAAACACTAAATAGATTAAAAGATATAGCTAAAAAATTTTAGAATAGGTTCTGTTTACTAAAAGAAATCAGAAAAAAAAGACTAAATCTAACGGACGGCCAGGGGTGACGTGGCGCGATTCTACTGGCTGGCTAGCGCGTGCGTTAGGTAGTTTCGAGCAGGCGACCGAGGCCAAGGAGAAAACGGTTCGCCGTTTTAATGTTCTAATCCGAGCCGTAGGATTAGGATCGGAGGGAGGGGGAGTGTCGACGGCGACTTACCGGTGGGGAGGAAGAACTCCGGCGATGGAGGCAGCGGCCGGGGGTTGAGGAAGTCGCCGGAGGTGGCTCCGGTGGTCGGGGAAGGCTGCAAAGGGGGTCGGGCGATAGCGGCGGCCCTCCGGCGTCGAACAGAGGCGTCGGGGAGGGGCGAGGACGACCGGGGCGATGGCTACGGCGTAGGAGAGCTCCGGTGGTGGCGCAACTCCGGCGAGCAATTGCGCAGCGCCTCGGCGAGGTAGAGAGGGGGTGCGGGGGTGAACGGAAAGAGTAGGGGAAGCGCTACTTATAGTGTGCTCGGGGGGTGCGGGGGAGGAGAGAGGAGAGAGATCCGGGAGGGGGAGGAAACGGCCGGCGAGGTCGTCGGCGCGTGCGGGGGAGGAGGGAGATGACCATTCGGGCTAATGGTCGGTCGGGGTGGGGCCCGGTGTCAGCGAGAGGGAGCGCGTCCGTTGCGCGTCGGTCGGCCGGCCGGTAATAAATTCGCGAGTAACTGCCGTGGGCCGGGCCGTTTAATACTAATCGTTACCGTTTTTCCTTTAATGATTTTCCAGAGACATTCAAAAACATTTAAAGCATTCAAATCGTCTCTACATATAGGGGTATTATATAGCAAAATTAACAGAATAATAAATTCTATATAATGAACATTTTTATTCTGTCATTTGAACAATTGGAAAAAAATAATATTTTCAGAAATTGCCTAATTGTTTTTAAACCCTTTTTGCAAATATTTTCAAAATAACTCCTGGTTATTTTTTGTTCAAATAGATCACCAATTTGTCCCTGGTGTGGAGTGTCATGTTACTCCTCTCTTATTTTGAACATTTAGCCAAAATTTCCAATAGGTAAAAGCAACATAGGGAAAGTAGAAAGGACTTTTAGAAAGTCAGAACAGGCATTTCAACTAACACATACATTCAAGAAATGATGATGATAGATGCATAGCTTTGTTCATAACATTCCAAAATGAAATTTTGGGATGTTACAAACCTACCCACATTAAGATGAATCTCGCCCTCGAGATTCGGGTTGGCTAAAAAATAGGTGCGGATGGTCTCTACGAAGATCTTCTTCACGTTCTCAGGTGGCTTCTTCCTCGGTGTGGTGACTCCACAAAACCTTATAGAACTTGATGATCTTGCTGCGGGTAACTCTGTTGGATGTCTCGAGGATCTTGACGGGCTTCTCCTCGTAAGTCAGATCACTTTCAAGCTGTATGGCCTCTAGGGGCACGGTGTCTCGCAAAGGGATGTCAGCCATCTCAGCATGGCATTTCTTTTGCTGGGAAACATGGAACACATCATGAACTCCGGACAGTCCTTCCTGCAATTCCAGCTTGTATGCAACTTCGCCTCTACATTCAAGAATGTTGTAGGGGCCTATGAATCTGGGTGCTAGTTTTCCTTTAACACCAAACCTCTTGATTCCACGAAGCGGGGACACACGAAGATATGCTCGGTCTCCCACTTCATACGTCACTTCTTTGCGCTTGTTGTCAGCATAACTCTTCTGTCGAGATTGAGCTATCTTGAGTCTGTCACGTATCAACTTGACTTTATCCTCTGAATCTCGAACAAGGTCGGGACCAAAAAGTTTTCGGTCTCCAACACCATCCCATGTTAGTGGTGTTCTGCACCTCCTTCCGTATAGAGCTTCGAAAGGGGCCATCTTCAGACTCGTCTGATAACTGTTGTTGTATGAGAATTCTGCGTAAGGCAAGTTATCCTCCCAACTAGACCCATAGTCTAGTGCACAAGCTCTCAACATGTCTTCCAGTATCTGATTGACTCTCTTAGTTTGGCCATCTGTCTGTGGATGAAAAGCTATACTAAACTCCAGCCTCGTACCCAAAGTTTCATGTAGCTGATGCCAAAACTTTGAGGTAAATTGTGTTCCTCTATCTGACACGATACTCCTCGGAACTCCATGCAGACATACGATCCTGGTCATATATATCATGGCTAGCTTAGCACTGGTATAGGTGGTCTTTACCGGGATGAAGTGAGCCACCTTGGTCAAGCGATCAACCACTACCCAGATGGAATCATAACCTGAACGGGTCCTGGGCAATCCTGTGATGAAATCCATACCAAGTTTTTCCCATTTCCACTCGGGTATTGGCAAAGGTTGGAGTAACCCTGCTGGTTTCTGATGTTCCGCTGTTACTCGCTGACAAACATCACATATTCCAACGTGTTCCGCAATATCCTTCTTCATACCTGTCCACCAGTAACTTTCTTTCAAGTCCAAATACATCTTGGTATTGCCTGGGTGTATCGAGTAAGGTGAATCGTGGGCTTCCTGAAGTATTAACTTTCTGAGCTCTAGGTCATTGGGCACATAGATGCGGTTCTCAAACCACAGAGTTCCTTGCTCATCCTCACGAAAACCTTTAGCTTTACCATCTTTCATTCTTTTCTTAATCTCAGCTATTTCCTTGTCCGTCTTCTGAGTTTCACGAATTCTTTCGCTCAAGGTGGACTAAATTTCCAGTGTGGCAATATATCCTCTTGGGACTATCTCTAGCCTGAGCTCTCTGAGATCATCGGCTAACTCTTGGGGTAATCCACCCGCTGTGAGTGTGTTTACATAAGTTTTCCGACTCAAGGCATCGGCTACCACATTAGCCTTACCTGGATGGTAATGTAATCTCATGTCATAGTCCTTGATTAACTCTAACCATCTCCTCTGTCTGAGGTTCAACTCTTTCTGCGTGAAGATGTACTTCAGGCTCTTATGATCGGTGTAGACATCACAACTGTTTCCGATAAGGAAATGTCTCCAGGTCTTGAGTGCGTGCACTACGGCTGCTAACTCCAAGTCATGAGTGGCATAATTTAACTCATGAGATCGTAGCTGTCTGGAAGCATAAGCTACAACCTTTCCGTCCTGCATAAGTACTCCTCCGAGTCCTTGACGTGAGGCATCACAGTAAACCTGGAAATCCTTCCGAATATTAGGCAAGATCAATACTGGGGCTGTGACCAAACGTTTCTTTAACTCCTGGAAACTGGCTTCACATTCCACAGTCCAAACATACTTGGATTCTTTCTTCAACAACTCTGTCATGGGCTTGGCAATCTTTGAGAAATTCTCAATGAACCTCCGGTAATATCCGGCAAGCCCGAGGAAACTGCGGATCTCCTTAACTGAGGTGGGTGACTTCCACTCGGTGACAGCTTCAACCTTAGCGGGGTCCACTGCTATTCCATCTCCGGAAATAACATGTCCAAGGAATCCGACTTCCGTCAGCCAAAATTCACATTTGCTGAACTTGGCATATAGCTGATGCTCTCTCAGCTTTTCCAGAACTAAACGCAGATGTTCCTTGTGTTCTTCCTCGTTCTTGGAGAATATCAAAATGTCATTGATGAACACCACGACGAACTTGTCCAAATATTCCATGAACACTTTGTTCATCAAATTCATGAAGTAGGCAGGAGCATTGGTCAATCCAAAAGACATGAACGTATACTCATACAGGCCATACCTTGTGGTGAAAGCTGTTTTGGGTATATCCTATTCACGAATTTTCAACTGGTGATACCCTGATCGAAGATCGATCTTGGAGAATACTTTGGCTCCTACGAGCTGATCAAACAAATCATTAATCATCGGCAGAGGATACTTGTTCTTGATAGTCACCTCGTTCAAGGCACGATAGTCAACTACCATTCTCAAAGATTTATCCTTCTTCTCCACCAAAAGTACTAGGGCTCCCCAAGGTGAAGAACTTGGGCGAATATACCCCTTGTCCTATAACTCCTTGATTTGCTTCTTGATTTCCAACAGATCATTTGCGGGCATTCGATAGGGTCTCTTGGAAATTGGGGCTGTTCCTGGTAGTAACTCTATCAGAAATTCAATTTCCCTATCTGGTGGCATGCCTGGTAATTCTTCCGAGAATACATCCGGAAAGTCTTTTACCACAGGTACTTCCTCCTAAACAACTCCCGTGAGAGAATTTAATCGAGCACTCATCCGTGTGCGTCGGGATACATACTTAATCCTCTTGTTCTCCGGGGTGGTGAGTGAAAAAGACTTGCTAGGGCAATCAAGATTTCCTTCATACTTGGTCATCCAATCCATGCCTAGGATTACATGTTTGAAATATGCCCTAGAGGCAATAATAAAATGGTTGTTATTGTATTTCCTTGTTCATGATAATTGTCTATTGTTCATGCTATAATTGTGTTAACCGGAAACCATAATACATGTGTGAATACATAGACCACAACATGTCCCTAGTAAGCCTCTAGTTGGCTAGCTCGTTGATCAACAGATGGCCACGGTTTCATGACCATGGACATTGGATGTCGTTGATAACGAGATCACATCATTAGGAGAATGATGTGATGGACAAGACCCAATCCTAAGCATAGCACAAGATCGTGTAGTTTGTTTGCTAAAGCTTTTCAATGTCAAGTATCGTTTCCTTAGACCATGAGATTGTGCAACTCCCGGATACCGTAGGAATGCTTTGGGTGTGCCAAACGTCACAACGTAACTGGGTGACTATAAAGGTGCACTACGGGTATCTCCGAAAGTATCTGTTGGGTTGGCACGAATCGAGACTGGGATTTGTCACTCCGTGTGATGGAGAGGTATCTCTGGGCCCACTCGGTAAGACATCATCATAATGAGCTCAATGTGACTAAGGAGTTAGCCACGGGATGATGTATTACGGAACGAGTAAAGAGACTTTCCAGTAACGAGATTGAACAAGGTATAGGGATACCGACGATCGAATCTCGGGCATGTACCATACCGATAGACAAAGGGAATTGTATACGGGATTAATTGAATCCCCGACATCGTGGTTCATCCGATGAGATCATCGTGGATTACATGGGAGCCAACATGGGTATCCAGATCCCGCTGTTGGTTATTGGCCGGAGAAGTGTCTCGGTCATGTCTACGTGTCTCCCGAACCCGTAGGGTCTACACACTTAAGGTTCGATGACGCTAGGGTTATAGGGAAATGGTATACGTGATTACCGAAGGTTGTTCGGAGTCCCGGATGAGATCCCGGACGTTACGAGGAGCTCCGTAATGGTCCGGAGGTAAAGATTGATATATAGGAAGTCCAGTTTTGGTCACCGGAAAGTTTTCGGGCTCATCGGTAGTGTACCGGGAGTGCCGGGAGGGTGCCGGAGGACCCCCGAGAGGGGTGTGACGACCAAAGGACCTCATGGGCCCTAAGAGGAGGGGTGCCAGCCCATATTGGGTCGGCCAAGACCATCTATGTGGGCCCATGTGGCTGGAGATAAGGAGATAAGGCAAAAAGGATTTAAAAGGAGGAGATCCACCTCCCTTGTGGGAGGTGGACTCTCCCTTTAATTCGGCCGACCCTCTCCTCTTTGGAGTAGAGGCCAAGCCAGCCCTCCACGTCCCTCCTCCTATATATACTTGAGGTTTTGGATGTTTTGAGACAAGATTTGATCTCTCTCTCTCACGGCGAAGCCCTACCTCTCTTCTTCCTCCTCCGCAGCGCTTAGGCGAAGCCCTGTCGGAATACCTTGCTACTCCACCACCACCACGCCGTCGTGCTGCTGTTGGAGCCCTTCCCCAACCTCTCCTTCCTCCTTGCTGGATCAAGGTGTTGGAGACGTCACCGGGCTGCACGTGTGTTGAACGCGGAGGTGTCGTCCGTTCGGCACTTGATCGGATCTACCGCGATCTGAATCGCTGCGAGTACGACTCCATCAACCGCGTTCTTGTAACGCTTCCGCTTAGCGATCTTCAAAGGTATGAAGATCCACTCTCCCCTTGCTCGTTGCTGGTTTCTCCATAGATGGATCTTGGTGAACGCGTAGGAAATTTTTTGATTTACTACTACGTCTCCCAACAGTGGCATCATGAGCTAGGTCTATGCGTAGAATCCATGCACGAGTAGAACACAAAGCAGTTGTGGGCGTCGATTTTGTTAATATGCTTGCCGTTACTAGTCTTATCTTGATTTGACGGTATTGTGGGATGAAGCGGCCCGGACCAACCTTACACGTACGCTTACGTGAGACCGGTTCCACCGCCTGACATGCACCAGTTGCATAAGGTGGCTAGCGGGTGCCTGTCTCTCCCACCTTAGTCGGATTGGATTCGATGAAAAGGGTCCTTATGAAGGGTAAATAGCAATTGGCATATCACGTTGTGGTTTGGACGTAGGTAAGAAACATTCTTGCTAGAAATCTATAGCAACCACGTAAAAACTTGCAACTACAAATTAGAGGACGTCTAACTTGTTTTTGCAGCATATGCCGTGTGATGTGATATGGCCAAAAGGATGTGATGTGATGCATTGTGATGTATGAGATTGATCATGTTCTTGTAATAGGGTTCACGACTTGCATGTCGATGACTATGACAACCGGTAGGAGCCATAGGAGTTGTCTTATATTATTGTATGACCTGCGTGTCAATCATAAACGCCATGTAATTACTTTACTTTATTGCTAAACGTTAGCTATAGTAGTAGAAGTAATAGTTGGCGAGACAACTTCATGAAGAAACAATGATGGAGATCATGATGATGGAGATCATTGTGTCGTGCCGGTGACAATGATGATCATGGTGCCCCGAAGATGGAGATCAAAGGAGCAAGATGATATTGGCCATATCATGTCACTATATTGATTGCATGTGATGTCTATCAGTTTACATCTTATTTGCATAGAACGACGGTAGTAAATAAGATGATCTCTCAATAAAATTTCAAGAAAGGTGTTCACCCTAACTGTGCACCGTTGCTAAGGATCGTCGTTCCGAAGCACCACGTGATGATCGGGTGTGATAGGTTCTAACGTTCGCATACAACGGGTGTAAGCCAGATTTACACATGCGAAACACTTAGGTTGACTTGACGAGCCTAGCATGTACAGACATGGCCTCGGAACACGGAAGACCGAAAGGTCGAACATGAGTCGTATAGAAGATACGATCAACATAGAGATGTTCACCATGGATGACTAGTCCGTCTCACGTGATGATCGGACACGGGCTAGTTGACATGGATCATGTATCACTTGGAAGACTAGAGAGATGTCTACCTAAGTGGGAGTTCATTAATAATTTGATTAAATGAACTTAATTATCATGAACTTAGTCTAAAAATGTCCTTGCAAATTATGTCGTAGATAGCTCGCACTGTAGCTCCACAGTTTTATTGATACAATCCTAGAGAAAAGTAAGTTGAAAGTTGATGGTAGAAATAATGCGGACTAGGTCCGTGATCTGAGGATTGTCCTCATTGCTGCACAGAAAGGTTATGTTTTTGATGTACTGCTAACTGCACCACTCCCTCAAGCGTTGTCTGTAGATGTTGTGAACATATGACAGGCACTTTTTGGTGACTACGTGATAGTTCAATGCGTCATGCATTACGGCTTAGAATTGAGGCTGCAAAACGTTTTGAACGTCGCGGAACATATGAGATGTTCTAGGAGCTGAGATTGTGATCTCAGGCTCGTGGCTATGTTGAGAGGTATGAGACCTCCAACAAGATTCTTTGTCTGCAAGATAAAGGAGAATAGCTTAATCGGTGAGCGTGAGCTCAGATTGTGTGGGTGCTACAATCACTTGAATCAAGTGGGAGTTAATCTTCCAGATGAGATAGTGATTAATGCAGTTCTCCAAGTCACTGCCACCAAGCTACTAGAGCTTCGTGATGAACTATAACATGCCAGGGATGGATAAGATGATCCTTGAGTTGTTCGTGATGTTTGACACCACGAAGGTAGAAATCAAGAAGGAGCATCAAGTGTTGATGGTTAAGTGAAACCACTAGTTTCAAAAGGGGCAAGGGCAAGAAGGGAAAACTTCAGGAATGGCAAGCCAGTTGTTGCTCTAGTGAAGAAATCCAAGGTTGAGCCCGAACCCGAGACTAAGTGCTTCTGTTATGAGGAGAATGTTCGCTGAAGTGGAAAAACCCTAGATGCTTGGTAGATAAGAAGGCTGGTAATGTCGATGGAAGTATATTTGATATACGTGTTAGTGATGTGTACCTTGCTGGTACTCCTAGTAGCACCTGGGTATTGGATACCGGTTCGGTTGCTAAGTGTTAGCAACTCGAAATAAAATCTACGGAATAAACGGAGACTAGCTAGGTGAAAGGTGACGATGTGTGTTGGAAGTATTTCCAAGATTGATGTGATCACCATCACACGCTCTCTCTACCTTCGGGATTTGTGATAAACCTAAATAAATGTTATTTGGTGTTTGCGTTGAGCATGAACATGATTAGATCATGATTAGTGCAATACGGTTATTCATATAAGTTAGAGAATAATGGTTATTCTATTTACATGGATAATGCCTTCAATGGTCATACACCCACTCGGAATGGTTTATCGAATCATGATCGTAGTAGTACACATGTTCATAACGTTGGTACCAAAAGATATAAAGTTAATTATGATAGTACCACATACTTGTGGCACTGCCGCTAAATGTCATATTGGTATAAATCGCATGAAAGAAACTCCATGCTGATGGATTTTTGACTCACTCGATTTTGAATCGGTTGAGACATGCGAGCCATGCCCTTTTGGCAAGATGACTCAGACCCCGTCTTCCGGTATGATGGAGTGGACTAGTGGCTTATTGGAATTAATACATGTTGATGTATGTGGTCCAATGAGTGTTAAACACACAGTGAATATCGTTATTTTTTCTTTACCTTCACTGATGATTTGAGTGAATATGGGGATATTTACTTAAACACGAGTCTGAAATGTTTTAAAGGTTCAAGGAGTTTCATAGTGAAGATAAAGATCATCGTGACAAGAAGATGAAATGTCTATGATATGATCGTGGAGGTGAATATCTAAGTTACGAGTTTGGTATGCAATTTTAGACAATGTGGAAATTGTTTCACAGCTCACGCCTCCTGGAACACCATAGTGTGATGGTGTGTTCGAACGTCGTAGTCGTGCTCTATTGGATATAGTGAGTACTATGATGTCTCTTATCGTTTCGCCACTATCGTTATGGGGTTATGCATTAAAGACAAATCCATTCACTTTAATAGGGCACCATCTAAGTCTGTTGAGATGACACCGTGAGAATTATGGTTTGACAGAAGCCTAAGCTGTCATTTCTTAATGTTTGGGGCTGCGACGCTTATGTGAAAATGGGTTTTTCACCTAGCGAGCTCGAACCCAAAGCAGACAAATGCATCTTCATAGAATACCCTAATGAGACATTGGGTATACCTTCTATCTCAGATCCAAGCGCAAAAGGTGTTTGTTGCTAAGAACGGGTCCTTTCTTGAGAAAGAGTTTCTCTCGAAAAAATTGAGTGGGAGGAAGATAGAACTTGATAAGGTTGTTGAACCTTTGTTTCAACCAGAGAATAGCGCAACACAGATGTTTCTGTAGAGCCTACTCAGTTGAAAAGGAAGTTAATGATGATGATCATGAAGCTTCGGATCAAGTCACTATCAAACCTCGTAGGTCGACAAGGACGCGTACTGCTCCTGAGTAGTACGACAACCCTGTCTTGGAAATCATGTTGTTGGACAACGATGAACCTACGAACTATGGAGAAGCGATGGTGGGCCCGGATTCCAACAAATGGCTAGGAGCCATGAAATCCGAGAAAGGATCCATGTATGAAAACCAAGTATGGACTTTGGTAGACTTGCCTGTTGAATGGCGGGTCATTGAGTACAAATGGACCTTTGAGATAAACATAGACGCTAATGGTGAAATGTCACCGTTTATAAAGCTCGACTTGCCGCAAAGAAGTTTCCGCCAAGTTCAAGGAGTTGACTGCGATGAGATTGTCTCATCTGTAGCGATGCTAAAAGTCTATTAAAATTTTGTTAGCAGTTGCTGCATTTTTCGATTATGAAATCTGGCAGATGGATGACAAAACAAGGTTTCCGGAATGGTTTCTGTAAGGAAGAGTTGTATGTGATACAACCAGAAGGTTTTGTCAATCCTAAGGATGCTAATAATATGCAAACTCCAACGATCCTTCTATGGACTGGAGCAAGCATCTCGGAGTTGGAATATATGCTTTGATGAGGTGATCAAAGTGTTTAAGTTTATACAAAGTTTATGAGAAACTTGTATTTGCAAGAAAGTGAGTGGGAGCACTATAGAATTTCTTACAAGAATATGTAGTTGACATATTATTGATCGGAAATTATGTAGAATTTCTGGAAGAGCATGAAGGGTTTTTTGAAAAGAGTTTTTCTTTCAAAGGAAGACCCAGATAAAGCTACTATTTTATTGAGCATCAAGATCTATAGGGATAGATCAATTCGCTTGATAAGTTTTTCGACGAGGACATACCTTGACAAGTTTTTGAAGGAGTTCAAAATAGATGGGTCCAAGAAGGAGTTCTTGACTGTATTGTAAGGTGTGAAATTGAGTAAGACTCAATACTCGACCACGGCAGAAGATAAAGAAAAGATGAGTGTCATCTCCTATGCTTTAGCCATAGGCTCTATATAGTATGCCATGCTGTGTACCGCACCTGTGTGTGCCTTGCCATGAGTCTGTCAAGGGGTAGAAGAGTAATCCAAGAGTGGGTCACTGGACAGCGGTCAAAGTTATCCTTAGTAACTTGAGAACTAAGGAAATATTCTCGATTATGGAGGTGATAAAGAGTTCATCGTAAAGGGTTACGATGATGCAAGCTTTAACTCCAATCCGGAGGACTCTTAGTAGAAATCTGGCTACGTATAGTGGAGCAGCCATTTGGAATAGCTCCAAGTGGAGCGTGGGAGTAGTATCTACAAATATGACATGGAAAGTTTGCAAGGTACACACGGATCTGAATGTCGCAGACCCGTTGACTAAAAACCTCTTTCACGAGCAGAACATGAACAAACCCCAGAACTTATTGGGTGTTAATCACATGATGATATGATCACATGGTGATGTAAGTGTTAATCACATGGTGATGTGAACTAGATTATTGACTCTAGTGCAAGTGGGAGACTGTTGGAAATATGCCCTAGAGGCAATAATAAAATGGTTGTTATTGTATTTCCTTGTTCATGATAATTGTCTATTGTTCATGCTATAATTGTGTTAACCGGAAACCATAATACATGTGTGAATACATAGACCACAACATGTCCCTAGTAAGCCTCTAGTTGGCTAGCTCGTTGATCAACAGATGGTCACGGTTTCATGACCATGGACATTGGATGTCGTTGATAACGAGATCACATCATTAGGAGAATGATGTGATGGACAAGACCCAATCCTAATCATAGCACAAGATCGTGTAGTTTGTTTGCTAAAGCTTTTCAATGTCAAGTATCGTTTCCTTAGACCATGAGATTGTGCAACTCCCGGATACCGTAGGAATGCTTTGGGTGTGCCAAACGTCACAACGTAACTGGGTGACTATAAAGGTGCACTACGGGTATCTCCGAAAGTATCTGTTGGGTTGGCACGAATCGAGACTGGGATTTGTCACTCCGTGTGACGGAGAGGTATCTCTGGGCCCACTCGGTAAGACATCATCATAATGAGCTCAATGTGACTAAGGATTAGCCACGGGATGATGTATTACGGAATGAGTAAAGAGACTTGCCAGTAACGAGATTGAACAAGGTATAGGGATACCGACGATCGAATCTCGGGCAAGTACCATACCGATAGACAAAGGGAATTGTATACGGGATTAATTGAATCCCCGACATCGTGGTTCATCCGATGAGATCATCGTGGATTACATGGGAGCCAACATGGGTATCCAGATCCCGCTGTTGGTTATTGGCCGGAGAAGTGTCTCGGTCATGTCTACGTGTCTCCCGAACCCGTAGGGTCTACACACTTAAGGTTCGATGACGCTAGGGTTATAGGGAAATGGTATACGTGATTACCGAAGGTTGTTCGGAGTCCCGGATGAGATCCCGGACATTACGAGGAGCTCCGTAATGGTCCGAAGGTAAAGATTGATATATAGGAAGTCCAGTTTTGGTCACCGGAAAGTTTTCGGGCTCATCGGTAGTGTACCGGGAGTGCCGGGAGGGTGCCGGAGGACCCCCGAGAGGGGTGTGACGACCAAAGGACCTCATGGGCCCTTAGAGGAGGTGTGCCAGCCCATATTGGGTTGGCCAAGACCATCTACGTGGGCCCATGTGGCTGGAGATAAGGAGATAAGGCAAAAAGGATTTAAAAGGAGGAGATCCACCTCCCTTGTGGGAGATGGACTCTCCCTTTAATTCGGCCGACCCTCTCCTCTTTGGAGTAGAGGCCAAGCCAGCCCTCCACGTCCCTCCTCCTATATATACTTGAGGTTTTGGATGTTTTGAGACAAGATTTGATCTCTCTCTCTCTCACGGCGAAGCCCTACCTCTCTTCTTCCTCCTCCGCAGCGCTTAGGCGAAGCCCTGTCGGAATACCTTGCTACTCCACCACCACCACGCCGTCGTGCTGCTGTTGGAGCCCTTCCTCAACCTCTCCTTCCTCCTTGCTGGATCAAGGTGTTGGAGACATCACCGGGCTGCACGTGTGTTGAACGCGGAGGTGCCGTCCGTTCGGCACTTGATCGGATCTACCGCGATCTGAATCGCTGCGAGTACGACTCCATCAACCGCTTCTTGTAACGCTTCCGCTTAGCAATCTTCAAAGGTATGAAGATCCACTCTCCCCTTGCTCGTTGCTGGTTTCTCCATAGATGGATCTTGGTGAACGCGTAGGAAATTTTTTGATTTACTACTACGTCTCCCAACATTACATCCAATCCTTGTGACTCTAAGACGATGAGGTCGGTGGGAAAATCATGTTTTCCTATATTGAGTTTCAAGGCATGGCATCCTATCCCTGCCATCATCATACCTCCTGGGGAACTGACCTGAATAGGCTGACTAAGGGTTTTGGTGGGCAAACCATATTTTTCCACAACTACCCTTGATATGAATGAATGAGTTGCACCGGAATCAAATAGTACTATAACAGGACGAGAATGCAATAAAAACTTACCAACCACAGTCTCGGGTTGATCATACACTTCTTCCACATCAATGTGATTCACTTGAGCACGGGGAAACGGATTGGGGTTCTTAACTGCTGCATTGCCGTTGTTGTTGCTGTTTCCATTGCCTTGCTTGCTTTGGGGACACTCAGTAGCATAGTGCCCTGTCTTCTGGCACTTGAAACAGGTAATGTGACTCAGATCCTTCTGAGCAGGAGCATGACGGTGCTGGTTGTTGTTCCCATTCCCATTGTCAGTCTTGAAGTTGCCATGTTGGGACGGTTGTTCCCATTTCCTCCATGATGGTGGCCTCCATGGTTGTGCACAACATGAGTGTGCTTCCCAAACTTACCGGTTCCTGATATGGTGTTCCCTGAGTACGGGGAGTAGCGAAGCTTCTGATGAGCTCCAGAGTTGAACTTCCCCTGAGTGTACTTCCGCTTGCGGTTCTCAATCTGCTGTTGTTTACCTTCCAAAATGAGGGCCTTATCCACCAGCTCTTGGTAGTTGTTGAAAGTAGCCACTACCAGCTGTATGCTCAACTCATCGTTGAGTCCATCCAGAAACTTTTCTTGCTTGGCCGCATCATCGGCCACATCTCCTAGTGCATAACGGGCCAACATGCTGAACTCTTCCACATATTGGGCCACGGGGCGATTACCCTGGCGCAAGTTGCGAAACTCGCGCTTCTTCAGACTCATGGCTCCAGCTGAGACATGAGCGGTGCGGAAGGCAAGCTTGAACTGTTCCCAAGTCATATCTGCAATAGGATACGTGGTGGTGTAGTTCTCCCACCATGAAGCTGCTGGTCCTTCCAGTTGATGTGCGGCAAAGCGCACCTTCTCAGCATTAGTGCATCCAGCGGTGATGAGTTCTCTCTCCATCTTGTGGAGCCAATCATCTGCCACAATGGGCTCAGTGCTGCTGGAGAAAGTTGGAGGGTTCAACCTCAGAAAACGGGTGAGATTGTCAGTGTGAGGTGGATGGTGGTTGTTGTTGTTCTAGTTGTTTGTCTGATTCTGAATTAATAGCTGCATCAGTGCATTGTGCTGCTGAAGAAGTTGCGTGAGTTCCGGCGGGAAGGTGAAGTCGGGATCACGTCGTGGAGGCATCTTGCTGTTTTCAGAGGGATGAGAATTAGAATAGAACAAGGGTCTAGAAGAAATTCACTACCCATATGCAATGCACAAACATATCATACCAAACACTCATTCATTTATTCTATCAATGTCAAACATCGAGAATACAAATCTCAGACAAACTAAACATCGACCTACGCTTTAACGTCGAAAAATAAAGATACATTGGAGGGCATAAGTAAAGTTCTCCTCAGAAGTGCATAGTCGTAGGTCCTCCGGTGGTGCTTTCCTCATAGTCTTCATCGTCGCCGATGAAGGGTGCCATGTCTCCTTCGGGGTGAAGGTTTTCCCCCATGTCTAGCTACTCCTCCAGAGTTGCGATGCGTACATTCTGCTCATCAATCCTCTCTAGGAAGTCCTTCACTTCATGCTCATGTTCATAGTGGGCCTCTCGCAGATCAGTTTCAAGATCTAGCTCGCGGTTCATCAGGTTCTTGATAGTCTTCGTGTCAGCATGAACACGAAGCTCCAACGTCCTGACATGCGTCTCTAGGGTCTGGATATATGATATGGTAGAGTCTCCAGTGGGGTTGGTGATGAGGTTGCCATGGGCATCTCTGTGACAAACCATGCTGAGGTCTCGTGAAATGGGACCTCCTCTGTATTCCTCCCGAATACGTCCGAGAGCACGGTGAATTGCCATGTCTCTCCCGAGAATCCAACTGGGTGCCATAAACTTGAAGTCTATGGACTCGGTGATAAATCCAAAGGTTCTCCCGGGGATATGAACTTCAATCCTGTAGCGAGCGTCCTGAGGAAAAGACGTGATCGCATACCCAGTGATAGTCGGCAAAGCAATCTTCACATCCTTGACTATCTGGATCAGCTCCTTGCCAAAAGGCATGGTGGCATCTGGCTGGCAGAACTCCGTGAGGCGAACGGGGGTGAAGGTGGCCATCTAGAAAAGTTGAAAACAACGGAGGGAAAAGATCAAAAATGAGCAAAAGAGAAAATACAAGTATTTGAAAACAAAGGAATGAGAATGATCCTAAGGCTTTTCCAATCCTATAGGTTACGTCCTACGGTCAGCGTGTGCTCTGATACCATCTCTGTAGCGACCCGACCTGAAAGGTCAAGTCTCCGGTGTTTCCGTACCATCCCAAGATCATGCTGGTACACACACGGTACATCAATATATATATCAAAGGGAAATCACACAACATTATATTAATCGAAATCTCATATCGAGTCCTTTATTACAATAAAGATTACAATAAAGTGGCCGAAGGCCAACTCATGAGAATAACTAAGTCTTGCGGAAGCGTCGAAGGTAGGTGAGTCCATCTGACTCCAAGGGCATCTCACTGAGCATAGAACGTGTCCTCACTCCTGGTCGGAAAAGTACTCTGCAACATGATACGTTGCAGCCGTGTAGGTCAGCATATGGAATATGCCGGCAAAGTCACAGTAGAGGGGGGTGAAAATAATCAGCTAGTCTATAAGCCTATATGGCAGGTGGTGGGGTAAGTTTTTTCGTAAAGCTAAGTTTCCTACATCAAGAGAGGGGCTAAGCAAAATATTACTAAGTTGGTTGTTTAATGAGATGGTTCCACCAACCAATTCTCATACCCAAAGTGTTAATACCCACAACATCATATTAATTTGTGTTGAGGTTTCCGGAAATTTCAGTTCCTTTGGCTCAAGTCGTCCATGACCGTGGACACGGCTAATCGATTAGGTTTAGTACTCTGCAGAGTTTTGCACACGTTCCCCACAAGATTTGGTCGCCTCCGTTTGATTTCTCGCACTTCAGGGTGTTTGAGAAACGAATGACCAAAACATGGTCTTCCAAAGGGTTTCCCTGCGACTCTGACGGTGCCCATCCTTTCCTACCGTTCTTCTACATCTCGTAGCACTGCCTGTCCAGGGTCCCCATGATGTCCAACCAAGCCAGAGCCCATAATGACTTGTGGCTGTGCAGGTAAGCCTTGGGTTTTGAAGCATCCATCCATCTCTTTGTGCCTGGGCGGATCTTTCCGCGTGATCACTGGCCATCTCCAGCATCACCTAGGCTAACCACTGGTTTCTCCTGGGCGCCGTTCAACCATCATCCACCCAGAGGTATGTTGAAAACTTGGAGTCTTGAAATCTTGATCATTATGTAGGTCTTGAAATTATTAACTCTCTCAATTCTCATAAATCACACAACCAACCCCGTCTACTAATAGCATAGCAAAAGTAAAACAACGTTTCCCGGGGCCAATGTTGTCAAAGGGGTTGAGAGGGATACCTACCACATGTTACTACTACAAAGTGACCAAGTTTCCAACTAACCTATCTTGCATGCAATTGGGGAGATGGTTGAACTAATGCATGTAAAACATGGGTAAAAGTATGATCAAGGTGACTTGCCTGATTGATGATCTTCGTACGTGAGTGACTCTAAGTAACAAGCTTCGCACTCCAGATAATCTAACGAAGAAAACAAGAGCACTCAAATAAGCATTCAACCAAAATATTGTAACTCACAAACACCAACCAAGAACTAGTAAACAATCAAGACAGAACAATGCACAAATCACAAATAAGAAAGCTCACAAGTTTTGTTTTCAAAAGGTGATGGATGAAAACACTACTAACATAATGAAACCATTGGTATTATCCAAACATTAGTTGACAGCAAGAAAAACAATAATTTTTTTATTAATAAACAGAATAAAATAAATTAAAGTTTGTTGAGAAAAACTTTAGTAAAGTTGTATAAAAGTTTTTGATAAACACTATATGAATCAACTATAGTTATACTAACAAAAAGAATGAAAACTAAACTTATTATTTGTTAACAAAACATGTTCTTAACAGAAAAGAATTTACAATTAAATCTGTCTTAGAAAACAGAATTAAATATTTAAAACTTTGTTTGAAAGCAAAACTATTACTAGTTAGTTGTTTTAGTCAAATTAAGCCTATTTGAAAAGAAGTTGTGATTCCTATGTTAAATAAAATTAAACTAAGCAAATTTATATTTTTATTAACAGTGAGTAAAAACACTAAATGTTTACTAACATAACCTAATAAACAAATAGGACCAAATCTAATTCAAACTAATTAAAACTAAGTATATAAAACTATATTATAATACTAGGAAGATTCTGTTTTTGGTTAAAACACTAATCAAATTCATCCTAAAAATTCTCAAACTAAACATGGAGATAGTCCTAACTAATACCAAACAGTAGCAAAAAGATTCATATCAAAATCTATTTTCAAACTCTAGTTATTCAGATTTGAAGATTTTGAGAAAATTTGATTAAATTCAAATTTTATAGGTCAAATTTGAAATTTAAAAGTACAGGGTGAAACTACATGAAAAATTTGAGCTATTGCAAAAAGAATCAACTCAAAACACTAAATATATTAAAAGATATAGCTAAAACAAATTTAGAATAGGTTCTGTTTACTAAAAGAAATCAGAAAAAAAAGACTAAATCTAACGGACGACCAGGCGTGACGTGGCGCGATTCTACTGGCTGGCTAGCGCGTGTCTTAGGTAGTTTCGAGCGGGCGACCGAGGCCAAGGAGAAAACGGTTCGCCGTTTTAATGTTCTAATCCGAGCCATAGGATTAGTATCGGAGGGAGGGGGAGTGTCGACGGCGACTTACTGGTGGGGAGGAAGAACTCCGGCGATGGAGGCGGCGGCCGGGGGTTGAGGAAGTCGCCGGAGGTGGCTCCGGTGGTCGGGGAAGGCTGCAAAGGGGGTCGGGCGACAGCGGCGGCCCTCCGGCGTCGAACGGAGGCGTCGGGGAGGGGCGAGGACGACCGGGGCGATGGCTACGGCGTAGGAGAGCTCCGGTGGTGGCGCAACTCCGGCGGGCAATTGCGCAGCGCCTCGGCGAGGGAGAGAGGGGGCTCGGGGGTGAACGGAGAGAGTAGGGGCAGCTCTACTTATAGTGTGCTCGGGGGGGTGCGGGGGAGGAGAGAGGAGAGAGATCCGAGAGGGGGAGGAAACGGCCGGCGAGGTCATCGGCGCGTGTGGGGGAGGAGGGAGATGACCGTTCGGGCTAACGGTCGGTCGGGGTGGGGCCCGGTGTCAGCGAGAGGGAGCGCGTCCGTTGCGCATCGGTCGGCCGGCCGGTAATAAATTCGCGAGTAACTGCCGTGGGCCGGCCCATTTAATACTAACCGTTACCGTTTTTCCTTTAATGATTTTCCAGAGATATTCAAAAACATTTAAAGCATTCAAATCGTCTCTATATTTAGGGGTATTATATATCAAAATTAACAGAATAATAAATCCTATTTAATGAACATTTTTATTCTGTCATTTGAACACCTTGAAAAAAATAATATTTTTAGAAATTGCCTAATTGTTTTTAAACCCTTTTTACAAATATTTTCAAAATAACTCCTGGTTATTTTTTGTTCAAATAGATCACCAATTTGTCCCTGGTGTGGAGTGTCATGTTACTCCTCTCTTATTTTGAACATTTAGCCAAAATTTCCAATAGGTAAAAGCAACATAGGGAAAGTAGAAAGGACTTTCAGAAAGTCACAAGAGGCATTTCAACTAACACATACATTCAAGAAATGATGATGATAGATGCATAGCTCTATTCATAACATTCCAAAATGAAATTTTGGGATGTTACAGAGGTATCTTAGGGCCCACTCGGTAATACAACATCACCACAAGCCTTGCAAGCAATGCGACTAAAGAGTTATCCACAGGATCTTGTATTACAGAACGAGTAAAGAGACTTGCCGGTAACGAGATTGAACTAGGTATAGAGATACCGACGATCGAATCTCGGGAAACTAAATATCGAAGAACAAAGGGAACGTCATACGGGATTATCTGAATCCTTGACATAGAGGTTCAACCGATAAAGATCTTCGTAAAATATGTAGGAACTGATATGGGCATCCAGATTCTACTATTGGTTATTGACCGTAGAGGTGTCTCGGTCATGTCTACATAGTTCTTGAACCCGCAGGGTCTGCACACTTAAGGTTCGGTGACGTTTCAGTATAGTTGAGTTATGTATGACGGTGACTGAAGGCTGGACGAAGTTCCGGATGAGATCCTGGACGTGACGAGGAACTCCGGAATAGTCCGGAGGTGAAGATCGATATATAGGATGAATGGAATCGGAGTCCGTAAGTGTTCTGAAAGTACAGGGTTGTGACCAGGACTACAGAAAGGGGTTTTAGGGGGTCCCGTCAAGTGTTGGGGGCCTCATGGGCCAAGGGGAAGGGGCAAACCAGCCCACTAAGGGCCTGTGCACCCCCTCACCCTTTCCCACGTAACCAGGAGAGGTGGGGCGCCTCATCTAGGGTTCCCTCCACCTGGCTTGGGGGCCAAGTCACCCTAGGGATTCCCAAGGGGGCGCCCCCATCTGCCCTAGCTGCTGCCCCCTAGATTGGATCTAGGGGGCGCCACCCCTCCTCCCTTCCCCCTATATATAGAGAGGTAGAGAGAGGGCAGACGCAACCCAAATATGCCATGTGCTTCCCTCTTCTTCCGCTAGATCTGTTCTCCACTAGCTCGTCTCGTTTGTGCTTGGCGAAGCCCTGCCGAGACAGCTCCACCACCAACGCCGCTGTCGCGCCGTCGCGCTGTCAGAGAACTCATCTACCTCTCCGCTCCCTCTTGCTGGATCAAGTAGGCGGAGATCGTTATCGAGCTGTACATGTGCTGAACGCAGAGGTGCCGTCCGTTCGACACTAGATCGGAAGGACCACAATGGGATCGCGGGACGGCTCATGATGAGATCGCGGGAAACATCGTGAAGACGTTCGACTACATCAACCGCGTTTCTTAAAGCTTCCGCTAAGTGATCTACAAGGGTATGTAGATTCACTCTCCCTCTCGTAGATGCTCATCACCATGGATCAATCTTGCGTGTGTGTAGGAAATTTTTTGTTTCCCATGCAACATTCCCCAACAAGCACCTTCCTGTAGCGAGTGATTGGATGATCCATGGTGGAAGATATGGGGAAGAAGAGAGGAGAGAGGGAGACGAACAGGGGGAATGGCCGCAGTTACTGTAGCAGTCGTGGTATTGTAGCATTTTCATCGTGCGAACCGCCGCGGGATGCGAACAGTTTGGGTCTTTAGTCCCGGTTTTAGCCACGAATCGGGACTTAAGGGGCTCGCACCAAGCAAACGATTTCCACCACCCCTTTAGCCCCGGTTTGTGGCACAAACCGTGACTAAAGTGCACTAACGAACCGGGACAAAAGCCCTGGCCTCATGAACTGGGACTGATGCAACCTTTGGTCCCGGTTCGTAAGTGAGCCGGGATTAATGCCCTTATCCTGGCCTCAATTGAAGCCTTGTTTTCTACTAGTGGAAGGCATCCGGTGATACCCTTCCTTTCTCCTCACCGCGTACCGGGGGAGACCCTTGGCAACAACGTCATCATTGTCGAGTCCCTCCTTGGAGGTGTTGATTGGTACCCGCGCATCGGAGTACATGAGCTTGGTGTGATATCTTCGGTGGGCACATCGGTCGCAAGACTTCTTCATTTTTGTTGATCCATTGTTGTTGGAATTTGTTCCTTTTGTATTTTCTCTTAGTTTCTTTTGGGTCTTACTGTGATGTTTCCGCCCCAGCACCTATCGTGGTTGTATCAGATGTTGGCTATATTAATATAGCAGGCTGCGAGCCTATTTCAAGATGTGCTTCACCTTTAAACCAAATAAATTGGCTAAAATAAATTACTATGCCACAAGTCCACATGAAAAACGGTCGTAGCTGTATATATACAAGACTTAGCCAAAGAAAAGTTAAGGTAATAAAAAATCAAATAGCAAGTGAGTAAGCATACTCAATCACATGCAACTGGGTCTCAGGTCCATTGAACCCGGCATGAGGAAAATTGAATATAATCCGATCAAACTATTTCATCTTCAGACAAGTATGAAGCTTCATATTTTTCACATCGATGTCATGCAAAACTGTGGGCCCCATTCTCTTCAGCTCTCTTACATTTTGTTTGGCTTGTATAATGATTTCATATCAATGGCCCTTCACCAACAAAAAATGCAGATCAAGCAGATAAATACAACTACAGAAGTAAAAAAATGATCAGGAATAAAATTGACTTCATTGTTTTATGTGTTCTAGACTTCCAGAGGTACTAGTATGTAAGAAAGATGTATGGACCTTCTGCAGACATATTTTTTTTGAAATGGAGGCAAAAGATTTGCCTCATCAATTAAATGAGAAGGATAGAGTTTCGAAGAGTTACAAGGCCCGACCCATCCCGTCCTGACAATTACTCGCTTATTACAATTTTTCCTAGTTTCATAGCGCCGGCGGTGACCAAAGCATAGCTTCATCGGTTATCGGTTGTAGAAGGATTGGAGGCCGCACGCTCTTATTCTGGAAAACCCTGGCATTCCTCTCATACTAGATTGTCCACGAGACAAGCATGGTGAGAGAGGCCATAGCTCGCCTATGGGGTTCGTCATGTCGGTCCACTTGTCCCACCATTCGAGTAGGGAAGTATGGAGATGCCAAGTGGTGGTGTCCATGTGCGCAAGCCCATGTTTTTGGACGATCATGTCCCACAATTGTGTAGAATGTCGATGCTACTTATCGAGCATGCGTTGGTTTCCCGTGAAGAGGAACGGTTTGATGCGGCAAAGTAGAAAGTATTTCCCTTAGTTTTTTAGAACCAAGGTATCAATCCAGTAGGTAATACAAGCGAGTCACCAATAGATATACATTCACAAAGAATCAAACTCTTGCACCCAATGCTAGAAAGGGGTTGTCCATCCCTTCATGGTTACTTGCAAGGATGAGATCTAATAGAGATAGATATAATAGGATGCTTTAACGGAAAGTAAAACTAAAAGTAAAAATAATGCAGCAAGTATTTTTGGTATTTTTGGTTTTAGATGTGAAAGTATAATATGGAAAATAGACCCGGGGCCATAGGTTTCACAAGATGGCTTCTCTCATGATAACAAGTATTACGGTGGGTAAACAAATTACTGTCGAGCAATTGATAGAAAAGAGAATAATTATGAAGATATCCAAGACAATGATTATGCATATAGGCATCACGTCTGTGTCAAGTAGACCGAAACGATTCTGCATGTACTACTATTACTCCACACATCGACCGACTCCTGCCTGCATCTAGAGTATTAAGTTGATAAAGAACGGAGTAACACATTAGGAAAGATGACATGATGTAGAGGGATAAACTCAAGCAATATGATGAAAACCCCATCTTGTTATCCTTGATGGAAACAATACAATACGTGCCTCGCTACCCCTACTTTGTCACTGGGTGAGGACACCACAAGATTGAACCCAAAACTAAGCACTTCTCCCATTGCAAGAATTACCAATCTGGTTGGCCAAACCAAACCAATAACTTGAAGAGACTTGCAAATATATGAAATCAAGCATATAAGAATTCAGAAAAGACTCAAATAATATTCGTGGATAATCTTAACATAAACCCACAATTCATTGGATCTCGATAAACACACCGCAAAAGAATATTACATCAGATAGATCTCCATGAAGATCATGAAGAACATGGTATTGAAGAGCAAAGAGAGAGAAGAAGCCATCTAGCTACTAGCTATGGACCCGAAGGTCTATGGTGAACTACTCATGCATCATCGAAGGGGCAATGGAGTTGATGTAGATGCGCTCCGTGATTGAATCCCCCTCCGGCAGATTACCGGAAAAGGCTCCAAGATTGGATCTCTCGAGAACGGAGGCTTCTGGCGGCGGAAAAGTGTTTTCGTGGCTTGTTCTGATAATGATGGAATATTTGGAAATTTATAGGCCCAATATTAGGGTTGGGAGAGCTGCCGTGAGCCCACAAGCCTGCCCGGCGCGCCCTACCCCCCTGGGCGTGCCCCTAGGGCTTGTGGCCTCATGGTGGCTCTCCTGCCTTGGTTCTCAAGTCTCCCGGTTTCCTTTCGTTCCAGAAAAAAAGCATTCTGAAGGTTTTATTCCGGTTGGACTGCGTTTAATATTCCTTATTTGCAAATCTCAAAAACAAGGAAAAACAGAAACTGGCACAAGGCTCTAGATTAATAGGTTAGTCCCAAAAATAGTATAAAATAACATATTAATGCATATAAAACATCCAAAACAGATAATATAATAGCATGGAACAATCAAAAATTATAGATACGTTGGAGACGTATCAACCGACACCTAACGAAGAGGTGGATGGACGTCTCTTGTTCCCTCTTGCATAGTGGGCAAAGGCCACAATTTGCCCAGCCTCTACGCTCCAGACGGTCGGTGGTCCAAATCTGCCCTTGCAATGCAAGCCATGCACAGAACTTAACTTTGGGGGGGGGGGGCAGACTCTCCACACCATGAAGTCCATGGGGAAAGTGTTAAACCGAGGAACTGCACCTTGTATGAAGTGGACGCCAAATATATCCCATCCTCGGAGTTTTTCTAGACAATGTCATCGTTTGTGAGGTCGTCAAGGTGAAAGTCACTCGTGAGCATCCAAATGGTGAAGAATTCCCTGATGTGCTCTCCGGTGATGATGGTGTTCTGCTTGATCTGGAGCATCCAAGCGTTCTCCTTGAGGGCGTAGCACACCTTCCCATTTTTCCTCTTTGAGGCCTCAAAGATGAGAGGGGCGATGTCCTTGGGCTTGCGAACGAGCAGCCAGGGGAAGTTCTAGAAAGGTGTTTTTGCACCATTGCCCATGACAATCATGGTGGATGCATAGAAGAAGTCATGGTCTTCAACAGTACATGGGTTACCCAAACTCACCCATAGCTTGCACGGCTCCTTCCATTCATACCACATCCATCTCAACCTTAGTGCAATGGAAAACTTGTCAGTGTTTAGCACCCCTAGGCCTCTGTATGCTGATGGATGACAAATAGTTTCCCAGTTGACCTTGCACTATGCGTTGATAGTCTTGTCGGTTCCAGACCAAATAAATTCTCTCTCAAGCTTGTTTAGATTGTGGAGAGTTCCTTGCAGAACGATCAGAGGTGTGATGGAGTAGTTTGCTTGAGAAGCGACCACAGATTTGACAAGAGTTGTTCGGCCAATGGTGGTTATATTCTGGCCCTCCCAAGTGACCAACTTGCCTGTCGCTTTGTCCTCGAAATATTCGAAATCAATTTTTCAAAGCTGCCACACCGATAACCGAAGGCCCAGGTATTTATAGGAAAGGAGGCCCGGGCCACCGGCATGTTGCCGAGGGTGTGTTGTAAGTCGAGATTGGCACACCTAATGGGTATAACAGAGCTTTTATGGATATTGGTGCACAATCCCGTGACATCCCCAAAGCCTTTTAGGATGGTCGAATGGTTGTAGATGTATGTCTTGATTGGAGCCATGAAAACCGTCGCGTCGTCAGGGTAAACAAAGGTTCTCACCATGGCCCCTCGCCCACGAAGTTTGTGAATAAGGCCCTTACTGTTTTACCTCCATGTGAGTTTGTCAACCATGCATATTTGTCAAGTAATTTGCATTCTATATTTAAAAATAGTTGGTGTTCATCCATACTAAATTTGTTAATTTATAATTTACAGCTTATTTCATTTCTTCGAGTGAAACACAAAACATAACTAACACGACACACTACAATTATGGATCACATCTAACTTGGTAGGAGAAGGATGATCTTATCAACTTATTTTTTATTGGTGTCCTAGCTGGTAGGGAGATATTCCCGTATAATTTGGGAACTGGCCCAAATTATACATTGTACAGGACACTAGTGTATAGGTTGAGGGCGGATGACATTCGCAAAAACATCTTGATAAGAGTTGCTATTTAAGTACACTAGTACTGTTGCGTAAATGGTATTGATTACATTGCTAACTAGGCTACTATTATGTTCTTCAACAGAAACTGCCAAATGAAGTTGTGCCTCCGTTGATGCAACCCGAAGGTAATATGACAATTCAAATCCCCTTCTAGCTCGAGTTCTCTTTTGCATACTCGACTGAGCGCAAACCACGAAGACGGCTCCAAATTGAAGCATGGGGACAAATAAAGAAGGATCGCAAGCCACAAATTGGAGACTGTTGGATCTCTTTACTTCATCATGGAGACATAGGTGTTATTCTGTTTTATGTCATTTTACATAGGAGGGGGGACTAGGTCCTATGAGAGAGAATTTTTTCTGGTTTATATTAACTTGCATGATCGATTAGGATGATTAGTATTATGATCTTTTTTTTTGTTTTATAAGATTTTAACTTGGTACGATTAAGAAGATGATGATGGGTTGTTAGATGAGTAAGATGATGATGAGTTATATGACATATATTTGATTAAAGTGGATGGATGCAAGTGATAATGTTGAATTAGAGGAAAAAATTAAATGAAAAACACAAAATGAAAAGGAAAAATAAACAATGAAGCCTTAGCCTTTAGTCCCGGTTAATGTTACCAACCTGGACCAAAGGTCCCTATGCCCTAGCACGCTCTGCCACCCACGTGGCCAGGGTTTAGTTTCGGTTCGTAGCCAACCGGGACTAAAGCATTGGACCCTTTAATCTCTATACTTTAGTCCCAATTGAGGAACCGGGACTAAAGTCCCTTCCTAACCAGGACCAATGGCCTGTTTTCTACTAGTGTGTGGACTCCCGAGTCTTCTCGAAGAAGGCTCAAAGTTTGAAAAAATATGCGAGGTCTGACAGAGTGGGGCTACATGCCAGGGTGATGGGACGTCTGGATGTTGTAACACATTGGGTTTTGCTCGGCCACAATCTCCTCCGTTAATTAATTTCTCTTGAGCATATGCTGTAGGAAGCTCGAACTTTAAAAATATAAATCAGAAATGAATTTTTTCTGAAAAATGCTAACACGTAGAATTGCATTGATGGATTGAGGATGTTTGTCCAAGATACACAACGAGACATTCATGGGACAAATACTTATGGATGCATGAGTGCTCATGTGAAATTAACATGACCAGATTTGCTACTGATCAATAAAACACATTCTTCATCGATGACAGTTGTTGTTCTGGTGTGTTGGTCCTACAGAGACTTAGCACGGAAACTTTCAAATCTCTATTATAACAAATTATGTCCAACTATAGCGATGAAGGGATGATGACGGCGATGACGTGCCTTCGGCTCGCTTCAATGCTTGTAGTCGTCGGTAGGTGGTTTATGGATCTGGATATAATTTTTATTATTTCTAATGTTCGTTGTACTGTCATGATCGAAGATGAATAGATAAAAAAATTGCAAAAAAACACCTTACAACATGCGGCAATTTATCCATCTTAAGTAGCAGCTCGACTTGTGGCCCGAGTGCAATGGTAACACAACGTGGCTGCTATAGAACTTTCAGTTTTATAAAAGCATCTATAGCCAGAAGTTGTAAATCCGGTCCCTCAAACGTCCGTGGATTCGTCTGTGGAAACTAATTGGTCACGTCTTAAATAATGCATTCTACATCCAGATACCTTACATTAGAAATCTTAAATTCATATTACTACATGCAACGTAAACCTAATACTAAGCGAAGCTCGTTCGGCTCTATCGTGCCCATGTCTGGCGGCAGGCTGCGCCCCTCGTCACGTCGTTCTGGTCGCCGACAAGGTAGAGTAGGACATGGGACACTAGTTGGCTCATGGGACTAGATCTCCCGCCGTCTCCCATGCCCTACTCTTCATCATCGGGGCCCGTAAACCGGACGGTGCCGATTGACGTGAGCGCGATGATTGATCCATCACGACGCGGTTGTGGTGCCCGCACTGGTGCACCCTACGAGGTGCGAGAGAGTGTGACTCCGCCTCTCCAACGTCTATCGCCGCGAGGGCCTTTGCCGCCTCCCTCGCCCGTTGCCTCGCACGGCCGGCACGCCGTTCCATGCTAGCGTCTGCGGCCGCCCATGGTGCGTCCTCGACATGCCAACAAAGGGATTGCATGTCCGCCATAGCATTTAGACGCCAAACGGACAGCACCGCCTCCGATGAGGCAATGATGCCGGATCCAAGCATCAGTTGTGCCGACACAATGGATTCTCGACGTTGTGAGTCCGAGCGCTGCCGATGGGCGGCGACCTCCCGGGAGCGGCGGAGCACAAGACGGACAACCATCTCCTTCTCGCGGCCGCGTGGGATGAGCTTGTGGTTGACAGATTTGGAGGTCAAGCACTCAAATCCGCTGCCCACCATGCCGAAGAAGGATGAAGATCGCCAGATGGGGGCTTGGGTGGCAGATGGAAGTGGAAGAGAGTGGAGTGAAGTGCTAGGGTTTTGTCCTGTGAATGAATGGGGACGAATAATATGGGGTCGATCCGGGCCATTGCGGGCCAGGCGGCCGTTCCTGGGCACGCCCAGGCGTCCTCATATCCGCCTAATATTTGGGCTGGATATAACGGGTGTCGGTCAGCCCATGCGTTTGAGGCCGGTTTGAGAGGCCCGGCTGGGTCGAGATTTTTTGATCGGGCGGCCTGTCCGGGCATTTGAGATGGGTATGAGAGGTCCGGTTATAGATGCTCTAAACACATCTTATATATCTTGGGGCTATTAGAAGTGACCCCTCATATATCCGCAGATGCGTCCAGACACTTTCGCGGACCGAACCAGGTCATCTTTTTTTCCGCCGTTGTGACCACAAACCTCAAATCTCACACATATTTCCATAAACCATCCTGCAACATAAAAATTACATGTGTAATACATCCTGCATGGATAAAACTATCATAATTTTGCTCGGCATCGGAGATGTTGATGATCTTCGTGCCGATAGTGCCGGACAGACTAACATCCTCGTCGTTGGCCGTGGCCCACAGCTCCGGCTCCTCGTCAGACTCCACGTTAGTGAAGATGTCCTCGAGCTCCGCATATGCCTTGCGAGGGGTTTACCTCGACCTCAAGCTCCGACCGGATGGAGTTGAGGATGCCATACTGCTCTGTCTCCCCCTTCGCTTAGACCACCTCAAACTCGGCCAGCGTGTCTTCCCTGGCGAATTCGGACGTGGGAGCCACCGGATCCACCTGACCTTCCTCTTACTCATTGTCTCTGTCTTCATACCTGACGTCTCCTGCTTCGCCTCCTTTTGCACCGCCTCATTCCGCTCCGAAGAGTCGAAGGGAACGCGTTTGCAATGTGAGCAGTGCGTCGTGCCTTCATCTTTGCTCGGCACCACAAAATGAGCTGCTTGTAGGTGATGATTTGCTGGCAGACCATGGCTACCAGGGGACGACAATCTTGGAGTGGATTGAGAGTGGCAGCGTGGATGGGAGGGAGAAGGTGAAAATAGAAGTGGCTAGGGTTGAGGCTCGCCATCCAATTGAAATAGACATATTTGTCCCTCAGACGACACGCTAGAGTGTCGACATGAATATGTCCTCATCGGACCGATGGGTTTTGACCCTAGAAGTTCTGCATCATACACGAGTTGGCCGATGGTCAGAGATGAACTTTTTTTTTGTAGACACAGGTTAGATCTCGGCAAGAGCACTAAAAACTTTGTACCATGTCAACAAAATACTCCATTCGATTCCACAATGTAGCGCACCTGCATTTTTCGAGATCTAAGTTTGATCATACATTTAACCAACGAGGCCGATTGCGGCACGAGCAAAATTTATACCACTGAATTCGTATTTATTTCTATACGAATTCAGTGGTATAATTTTTTGCTCCCGCCACATTCGATCTCGTTGATTAAATATATGGTCAATATTAGATTTGGGAACACGTGAACGCAATACATTGTAGAGCGGAGGAAGTATCAGAAACTTGTATCAACCAAACGTCTATTCTCTCACGCTGCAAGATACCCATGCCATAGGTTCTGCATCATTCATGAGTTGATACTTCCTCTATTTCATAATGTAGTGCGCCTGCACTTTTCAAGTCAAGTTTGATTATATATTTAACCAATGTGACCTATTGCGATGGAAGAAAAAATTATATCACTGAATTCATATTTTCGATACGTATTCAACTGATACAATGTTTGCTTCCATCACAGTCTTCATTAAATTTATGATCAAAATTAGACCAGAAAAAAGAAAACGTACTATATGTTGGGGAACGTTGCATGGGAAAAAAAAATTCTACACACACGTAGATCTATCCATAGTGATGAGCATCTACGAGAGGGAGAGTGGATGTATGTACTCTTGTAGATCACTAAGCGGGAAGTGGTAAGAAATGCGGTTGGTGTAGTCGAACGTCTTTGCAATCCAAATCGCCGAGCGTCCCGCGATTCAATCATGATCCGTCCCGATCAAGTACCAAACGGATGGCACCTCCGCGTTCAGCACACATACAGCTTGATGACGATCTCCACCTTCTTGATCCAGCAAGAGGGAGCAGAGAGGAAGAAGAGTTTTCCGGCAGCATGATGGCGCTCCGGCAATGGTGGTGGAGCTATTCTGGCAGGGCTTCGCCTAAGCACTGCAGAAATCCGATCTAGAGGAGAAACTATGCACTGGAGGAACGAGTAGCACGTGGCTGAAAATCTAGTGCAAAACCGTAAAAACCACCAGTATATGTACGAGGGAGGGAGGAGAGGCCTTAGCGCAAGGGCCAAGTCCTCCTTGGTCGGCCGAAGTGGGGAGGATAGGAGGACTCCTCCTCCAATCCTAGTAGGACTAGGGTTCCTCCTTTTTTGCCTTTTTTCCACCTTTTCCCTTTGGGCTTTTCTTCCCTAGCCGCATGGGCCTTGTGTGGGAGTTCCACCAGCCCACTAAGGGCTGGTATTCACTCTCCACGGCCCATGAAGCCTCTTGGGTCGAAATACCCCTCCCGATGGTCTCCCGGTACACTACCGATGAGCCCGAAACTTTTCTGATGACCAAAACAGGACTTCCTATATATGAATCTTTACCTCCGGACCGTTCCGGAGCTCCTCGTGATGTCCGAGATATCATCCGGGACTCAGAAAATCCTTCATTCAGCACCATACATAACTCCATATTACCGAAACGTCACCAAACCTTAAGTGTGTAGAGCCTACGGGTCTGAGAACTATGTAGACCTGACCGGGACACCTCTACGGTCAATAACCAATAGCGGGACCTGGATGCCTGCTACTTCTTGAGCTTGCATTGGTTTTTTTCCTGGAAGAGGAAAGGGTGATGCAACAAAGTAGAGATAAGTAGTTCCCTCAGTTTGAGAACCAAGGTATCAATCTAGTAGGAGTATCAAGATGAGGCACCAAGGCACCTGCGCAAAAACAAACAAACTTGGACCCAAGACGATAAAGGGGTTGTCAATCCCTTTACGATTACCTGCAAGGTGAGATATGATAGTGATAATAGGTAAATATAAATAAATAAATAAAAGTGCAGCAAGGTATTTTTGGTATTTTTGTATGTAGATCTGAATATAAAATGTGTAAAATAGACCCGGGGGCCATAGTGATCACTAGAGGCTTCTCTCATTATAGCAAGTATTACGGTGGGTGAACGAATTATTGTCGAGCAATTGATAGAATCACGCAAAGTCATGACGATATCTAAGGCAAAGATCATACATATAGGCATCACGTCCGAGACAAGTAGGCCGATACTTTCTGCATCTACTACTATTACTCCACACATCGACCGCTATCCAGCATGCATCTAGTGTATTAAGTTCATAACAAACAGAGTAATGCCTTAAGCAAGATGACATGGTGTAGAGGGATAAATTCATGCAATATGATATAAAACCCATCTTTTTACCCTTGATGGCCACAACACGATGCGTGCCTCGGTACCCCTTCTGTCACTAGGTGAGGAAACCACACGATATGAACCCAAAACAAAGCACTTCTCCCATTGCAAGAATTATAGATCAAGTTGGCCAAACGAAACCCATAACTCGAAGAGACTTACAAGGATAAAAAATCATGCATATAATAAATCAGAGGAGACTCAAATAATATTCATAGATAATCTGATCATAAATCCATAATTCATCGGATCTCGACAAACACACCAGAAAAGAAAGTTACATCGGATAGATCTGCATGAAGATCATGGAGAACTTTGTATTGAATATTAAAGAGAGAGAAGTAGCCATCTAGCTACTAGCTATGGACCCGAAGGTCTGTGGTGAACTACTCACGCATCATCGGAGAGGCAATGGTGTTGATGAAGAAGCCCTCCGTGTCCGAATCCCCCTCCGGCAAGGCACCAGAACGGTCCCCAGATGGGATCTCGCAGAAACAGAAGCTTGCGGTAGTGGAAAAGTATTTTCGTGGCTCCCTATAGATTTTGGGATTTTAGGGAATTTATAGGCGAAATAGGTAGGGAAAAGGAGGCACGAGGGGCCCACGAGCCTGCTAGGCGTGCCAACCCCCCTGGGACGCGCCTAGGGGGCTCGTGGCCTCCTCTGTGGCCCTCTTCCTTGGTTCTCAAGTATTTTGGATCCATTCTGTCATGGAAAAACTAATCCCAAAGGTTTTATTCCGTTTGCACTCCGTTTAATATTCTTATCTAAAAAAGGTCAAAAACACGGAAAAAACAGAAACTGGCACTAAGCACTGAGTTAATAAGTTAGTCCCAAAAATGATATAAAATAGCATATAAATGCATATAAAACATCCCAAGTTGATAATATAATAGCATGGAACAATCAAAAATTATAGATACGTTGGAGACGTATCAAGCATCCCCAAGCTTAACTCCTACTCGTCCTCGAGTAGGGAAGTGATAAAGACCGAATGTTTGATGTGGAATGCTACCTAACATATTTGTTGTTTGTAACTTATTTATTGTGGCATGAATATTCAGATCCATAAGATTCAAAACAATAGTTTAATATTGACATGAAAACAATAATACTTCAAGTATAATTGCAAAGTAATCATGAACTTTTGAAATAACATGGCCAAAGAAAGTGAGCCCTACAAATTCATATAGTCTGGCTATGCTCCATCAGCCCCACACAATGAATTTAAATCATGCACAACCCCGGTATTGGCCAAGTAATTGTTTTCGCACTCTTACTTTCTCAAACTTTTTCAACTCTCACGCAATACATGAGCGTGAGCCATGGATATAGCACTATAGGTGGAATAGAGTGTGGTGGAGATTGTGAGGCAAAAAGGAGGAGATGGTTAGATCGACTCGGCATATCAATGGGCTATGGATATGCCCATCAATAGATATCAATGTGAATGAGTAGGGATTGCCATGCAATAGATGCACTAGAGCTATAAGGGTATGAAAGCTCAAAAATAAAAACTAGTGGGTGTGCACCCAACTTGCTTGCTCACGAAGACCTAGGGCAATTTGAGGAAGCCCACCATTGGAATATACAAGCTAAGTTATATAATGAAAATTCCCACTAGCATATGAAAGTGACAAAACAAGAGACTCTCAATCATGAAGAACATGGTGCTCTTTTGAAGCACAAGTGTGGAAAAAGATAGTAGCATTGTCCCTTCTCTCTTTTTCTCTCATTTTTTGGTTGGGCTCTTTGGCCTCTTTTTTTCATTTTTTTTATTTTCTCTCTTTTTTTTCGTGGGCATCTTTGGCCTCTTTTTTTTATTTCCTCACATGGGACAATTCTCTAATAATGATGATCATCCCACTTTTATTTACTTACAACTTGATACTTAGAACAATAATGACTCTATATGAATGAAAGTGATGGCACATGTCATGAGACGGAACGTGGAAGTTGCATGACAATATATCTCGGAATGGCTATGAAAATGCCATAATAGGTAGGTATGTTGGCTGTTTTTAGGAAGGTATATGGTGGGTTTGTGCACCGGCGAAAGTTGCGCGGCACTGGAGAGGCTAGCAATTGTGGAAGGGTGAGAGTGCATCTATACCATGGACTCACATTAGTCATTAAGAACTCATATACTTATTGCAAAAGTTTTATTAGTAATCAAAACAAAGTGCTAAACGCATACTCCAAGGGGAAGGGTTGGTAGGAGTTAACCATCGCGCGATCCCGACCGCCACACAAAGGATGACAATCAATAAATAGGTTATGCTCTGACTTCCTAACATAGCGGTTCACCATACGTGCATGCTACGGGAATCACTAACCTCAACACAAGTATTTCTAGATTCACAACACCCTACTATCATAACTCTAATATTATCACCTCCATATCTCAAAACTAATCGTGAGGAATCAAACTTATCTTACTAATCAATGCACTTGAATATGAAAGTTTTAATTATATCCTCTTTGGATGCCTATCACATTTAGGACTAATTTCATAACACACGCCAATTACCAAGTTACTTAGAGAGAACAATCTCAAAATGATATAACAGAAGATCGAGAGTTTTTATTTCTACAATATATGACACCGCCGTGCTCCACAAAGATTTAAGTGAAGCACTAGAGAAAAATTATCTAGCTCAAAAGATATAAGTGAAGCTCATGGGAGCAAAATTACCAAGCTCAAAAGATATAAGTGAAGCACATGTGAGCTAAATTGCCTAACTCAAGAGATATAAGTGAAGCTCATTGAGTATTCTAGAAAATTCACGATGAGTTCATGCCCCTCTCAAAAGGTGTGCAGCAATGATGATTGTGATAAAACAAAAAGCAAAGACTCCTATAATACACGACGCTCCAAGCAAAACACATATCATGTGGTAAATAAAAATATAGCTCCAAGTAACGTTATCGATGGATTGAAGACGAAAGAGGGGATGCCTTCCCGGGGCATCCCCAAGCTTAGGCTTTTTGGTGTCCTTGAATTTGGCTTGGGACGACTTGGTAATCCCCAAGCTTAGGCTCTTTCCACTCTTTATTCCATTGTCCATAAGAACATCACCCAAAACTTGAAAACTTCACAACACAAAACTTAAACAGAAACTTGTGATAGCATTAGCATAAGAAAACAAACCAACAAATTTTTAAGTACTGTAGTAAACTTAATTTCCATTTAGATTGATGTTATATTAATGTATTCTCACTTTTCCATGGCTCGTACCCCCCGATACTAACCATAGTTTCATCAAAATAAGCAATCAACCCAACAAAAATAGAATCTGTGAAAAACAGAACAGTCTATAGAAATCTGTATATTTCTTATACCTCTTCTAACCCAAAAATTCTGAAACAATTATGAAAGTTAGTGCAAATCATATATCAATCAGAAGCAAAAATAATCAACTCAAAATCTCTTTCTGGATAGGAATTAAAAATAATTTTGTGAGCACAAAGTTTCTGTCCTTTTTTCAGCATGATTAAACAACTATCACCAAAACTAATCATAAAGGTTCAACTTGGCACAAACACTAATTAAAACATAAAAAACAAAATCATAAAAGAATCATGATGGTGGGGACTTAACAAAACAGAAAGTAAAAAGAAAAAATAAATTTATTCATTGGGTTGCCTCCCAACAAGCGCTATCGTTTAACGCCCTTAGCTAGGTGTAAGGCAATAGAATCAAGTATTGTCATCTTTAGTGCTCAAACCATAAGTAGCTCTCATAATGGATTCATAAGGCAATTTTATTTTATTTCTAGGAAAGTGTTCCATGCCCTTCTTTAATGGGAATCGAAATTTAATATTTCCTTCCTTCATATCAACAACACCAATAGTCCTAAGGAAAGGTCTACCAAGAATAATGGGACATGTCGGATTGCAATCAATATCAAGCACATTGAAATCTATGGGCACATAGTTCCTATTTGCAATAATAAGAACATAATTAATCCTTCCCATAGGTTTTTTAATAGTGGAATCCGCAAGATGCAAGTTAAGAGAGCACTCATCAATCTCATTGAAACCTAGAACATCACACAAATATTTTGGAATTGTGGAAATAGTAGCACCCAAACCACACAAAGCATGGCATTCAGAATTTTTAATCTTGATTTTTATAGTAGGTTCCCACTCATCATGAAGTTTTCTAGGAATAGATATTTCCAACTCAAGTTTCTCTTCAAGAGATTTCATCATAGCATCAATGATATGTTTGGTAAAGGCCTTATTTTGGCTATAAGCATGTGTAGAGTTTAGCATGGATTGCATCAAGGAAATACATTCAATCAAAGAGCAAGTATCATAATTAAATTCCTTGAAATCCAAAGTAGTAATTTCATCACTATTCAAAGTTTTGATATCCTCTACTCCACTTTTAGTATTTTTAGCATTAAGATAAATAGACTCCGAATCATTGGGGCGTTTCTCAACCAAAGTGCATTCACATCCAGACCCATCATCATTAAGATTGACATTAGAAAACAAGGATTCAATAGGAGTCACACCAAGCACTTTAAGATCTTCGCGATTCTCATCACGAGTACACGCCTTTTTGAGCCATTCTTGTCTAGCACGAATTTGGGCAGTTCCTTCTTTACTCTCATTCATAGAAACACGCATAGATTTCAAAGTTTCATCCATATTAATCTTGGGAGGAACACATATCAATTTCAAAGAATCAATATCAAGAGACATTCTATCAACAGTCCTTGCCAAGTCATCAATTTTAAGCAGTTTTTCTTCTATGGAAGCATTGAAAATCTTTTGTGAATTAATAAACTCCTTAATATTACTATCAAGATCAGAGGGTATTTTATTATAATTTCCATGAGCATTGTTGTAGGAATTGCCAAAAATATTAGAGGGATTACTAGGAAAAGGCCTAGGATTAAAGTTACCTCTATAAGCATTGTTGTAACCAAAATTATTCCTACCAACAAAATTAACATCCAAATTTTCATTGCTATTCTCAATCGAGGAAGATAAAGGCATATCATTTGGATCTAGAGGAGCACTTTTACTATCAAACAACTTCATTAACTCATCCATCTTAGCACTCAAAGAGTTAATTTCTTCCTTTTTACTAGTAGGTGACCTTTTAGTGTGCCATTGAGAATAATTTTTCATGATATTATCTGAGAGTTTTGTAGCTTCTCCTAGTGTGATTTCCATAAAAGTTCCACCAAAGGCGGAATCCAAGATATTTCTAGAAGCAAAATTCAAACCAACATAGAAAATTTGTATAATCATCCAAAGACTTAGGCCATGAGCGGGACAATTTGTAATCATCAATTTCATTCTCTCCCAAGATTGTGCAACATGTTCATGATCTAGCTTCTTAGAATTCATGATATTATTACAAAGAGAGATAATCTTAGCAGGTGGAAAATACTTGGAAATAAAGGCATCTTTACACTTGTTCAATGAATCAATACTATTTTTGGGTAAAGATGAAAACCAAGTTTTTTGCTCGATCTCGTAGTGAGAACGGAAATAGCTTCAATTTAATCATATATTTTTCCACATCTTTCTTCTTTTGCATATCGTATAACTCAATAAAGGTATTAAGATGGGATGCGGCATCTTCACTCGGAAGGTCGGAAAATTGCTCTTTCATAACAAGATTCAACAAGGCAGCATTAATTTCATATGAATCCGCACTAGTGGCAGGAGGAATTGGATTACTAATAAAATCATTGTTATTAGTATTACAGAAGTCACACAATTTAGTGTTTCCAGGCATGGTGACTTAGTAAGCAGACAAGCACACGAGCAAACAGAAAGCAAGCGAAAGAAAAGGGGCGAACGAAAAGGGTAAATAAAGAAAGGCAAATATTATTGTAAATTTTGTTTTAGAGGTGGGGGAGAGGAAACCTAGAGGCAAATGGCAAATAATGTAAATGCAAGAAATGAGTTTGCGATAGGTAATTGGTAGATATGCTTCACTTGAATACTACCCGGCAACGGTGTCGGAAATTCTTCCTGCTACTTCTTGAGCTTGCGTTGGTTTTTCCCTTGAAGAGGAAAGGTTGATGCAGCAAAGTAGAGATAAGTATTTCCCTAAGTTTGAGAGCCAAGGTATCAATCCAGTAGGAGTATCAAGATGAGGCACCAAGGCACCTGCGCAAAAACAGACAAACTGGCACCCAATGCGATAAAGGGGTTGTCAATCCCTTTACGATTAATTGCAAGGTGAGATCTGATAGCGATAATAGGTAAATATAAATAAACAAATAAAAGTGCAGCAAGGTATTTTTGGTATTTTTGTATGAAGATCTGAATATAAAATGTGTAAAATAGACCCGGGGGCCATAGTGTTCACTAGAGGCTTATCTCATGATAGCAAGTATTACGGTGGGTGAACGAATTACTGTCGAGCAATTGATAGAATCGTGCAAAGTCATGATGATATCTAAGGAAATTATCATACATATAGGCATCACGTCCACGACAAGTAGACCGATACTTTCTTCATCTACTACTATTACTCCACACATCGACCGCTATCCAGCATGCATCTAGTGTATTAAGTTCATAACAAACAGAGTAACGCCTTAAGCAAGATGACATGGTGTAGAGGGATAAATTCATGCAATATGATATAAACCCCATCTTTTTACCCTTGATGGCAACAACACGATGCGTGCCTCGCTACCCCTTCTGTCACTAGGTGAGGACACCGCACGGTATGAACCCAAAACCAAGCACTTCTCCGATTGCAAGAATTATAGATTAAGTTGGCCAAACGAAACCCAAAACTCGGAGAGACATACAAGGATATGAAATCATTCATATAAGAAATCAGAGGAGACTCAAATAATATTCATAGATAATCTGATCATAAATCAACAATTCATCGGATCTCGACAAACACACCGCAAAAGAAAGTTACATTGAATAGATCTCCATGAAGATCATGGAGAACTTTGTATTGAAGATCAAAGAGAGAGAAGAAGACATCTAGCTACTAGCTATGGACCCGAAGGTCTGTGGTGAACTACTCACACATCATCGGAGAGGCAATGGTGTTAATGAAGAAGCCCTTCGTGTTTGAATCCCCCTCCGGCAGGGCCCCAGAACGGTCCCCAGATGGGATCTTGTTGGGGAACGTCGCATGGGAAACAAGAATTTCCTACGCACACGCAAACCTATCCATGGTGATGAGCATCTACGAGAGGGAGAGTGGATCTACGTACCCTTGTAGATCGCTAAGCGGGAAGCGTTAAGAAATGCGGTTGGTGTAGTCGAACGTCTTCGCGATCAAAATCGCCGTGCGTCCCGCGATCCAATCACGATCCGTCCCGCGATCTAATCACGATCTGTCCCGCGAGCTTGATCATGATCCATCCCACGAACTTGATAACGATCCGTCCCACGAGCTTGATCACGATCCTTCCGATCTAGCGCCAAACAGACGGCACCTCCGCGTTCAGCACACGTACAGGTTGATGACGATCTCCGCTATCTTGGTCCAGCAAGAGAGAGCGGACAGGTAGAAGAGTTCTCCGATAGCGTGACGGCGCTCCGGCGATGGTCGTGGAGCAATTCCGGCAGGGCTTCGCCTAAGCACTGCAGAAATCCGATATGAGGAGAAACTCTGCACTAGAGATTAGGGTTTGCACGTGGCTGAAAATCAAGTGCCAAAACCCTAGAAATCCACTAGTATATATAGGAGGAGAGGAAGAGAGGAGGCAGCCTTGGCCTCCAAGGCTAGAGAGGAAGAGAGGAGGCAGCCTTGGCCTCCTAGTAGGATTAGGATTCACCTTTTTCCACCTTTTTCCTTTTAGGCTTTCCTCTCCAGCCACATGGGCCTTGTGTGGGAGTTTCCACCAGCCCACTAAGGGCTGATATTCACTCTCTCACAGCCCATGAAGCCTCTTGGGTCGAAATACCCCTCCCGGAGGTCTCCCGGTACACTACCGGCAGTCCCGGTATACTACCGATGAGCCCGAAACCTTTCCGGCGACCAAACTGGGACTTCTTATATATGAATCTTTACCTCCGGACCATTCCGGAGCTCCTCGTGACGTCCGGGATCTTATCCGGGACTCTGAACAAACTTCGGTCACCACCATACATAACTCTACACTACCGAAACGTCACCAAACCTTAAGTGTGCAGACCCTGCGGGTTCGAGAACTATGTAGACATGACTGAGACACCTCAATGGTCAATAACCAATGGCGGGACCTGGATGTCCACATTGGTTCCTACATATTCTACGAAGATCTTTATCGGTCGAACCTCTATGTCAAGGATTCAGTTAATCCCGTATGATGTTCCCTTTGTTCTTCGGTATGTTACTTGCCCGAGATTCAATCGTCGGTATCTCCATACCTAGTTCAACCTCGTTACTGGCAAGGCTCTTGACTCGTTCCGTAATACAAGATCCCGCAACTAAAAATTAGTCACATTGCTTGCAAGGCTCATTGTGATGTTGTATTACCGAGTGGGCCCCGAGATACCTCTCCGTCACACGGAGTAACAAATCCCAGTCTCGATCCATGCCAACTCAACAGACACCATCGGAGATACCTGTAGAGCACCTTTATAGTCACCCAGTTATGTTGCGACATTTGATTCACACAAGGCACTCCTCCGATATCTGTGAGTTACATGATCTCATGGTCATAGGAACATATACTTCACATGCACAAAACAGTAGCAATAAACTGACACGATCAGATGCTACGTTTGTAGTTTGGGTCTTGCCCATCACATCATTCTCCTAATGATGCGATCCCGTTATCAAATGACATCACATGTCAATGGCCAGGAAACCTTGACCATCTTTGATTGACGAGCTAGTTCACTAGAGGCATACTAGGTACACAATGTTTGTCTATTTATCCACACATGCAATGTGTTTCCAGTCAATACAATTATAGCATGGATAATAAACGATTATCATGAACAAGGAAATATAATAATAAACACTTTATTTATTGCCTCTAGGGCATATTTCCAACAGATCTCGCGGAAACAGAAGCTTGTGGCGGCGGAAAAATATTTTCGTGGCTCTCCCTGTTGATTTTGGCATTTTAGGGAATTTATAGGCGAAAGAGGTAGGGCAAAGGAGGCACGAGGGCCCCACAAGCCTGCAAGGCATGCCCACCCCCCTAGGCGCGCCTAGGGGGCTCGTGGCCTCCTCCATGGCCCTCTGCCTTGGTTCTCAAGTCTTCTGGATCCGTTCCGTCATGGAAAAAATCATCCCGAAGGTTTTATTCCATTTGGACTCCGTTTAATATTCTTATCTAAAAAGTACAAAAACATGGAAAAAACAGAAACTGGCACCAGGCAGTGAGTTAATAAGTTAGTCCCAAAAATGATATAAAATAGCATATAAATGCATATAAAACATCCCAAGTTGATAATATAATAGCATGGAATAATAAAAAATTATTGATACGTTGGAGACGTATCAATGCCCATATTGGTTCCTACATATTCTATAAAGATCTTTATCGGTCGAACCTCTATGTCAAGGATTCAGGTAATCCCGTATGATGTTCCCTTCGTTCTTCGGTATGTTACTTTCCAGAGATTCGATCGTCGGTATCTCCATACCTAGTTCAACCTCATTACCGGCAAGTCTCTTTACTCGTTCCGTAATACAAGATCCCGTGACTAACACATAGTCACATTGCTTGCAAGGCTTTATTGTGATGTTGTATTACCGAGTGGGCCCTGAGATACCTCTCCGTCACACGGAGTAACAAATCCCAGTCTTGATCAATGCCAACTCAACAGACACCCTCGGAGATACCTGTAGAGCACTTTTATAGTCACCTAGTTACGTTACGACGTTCAATACACACAAGACACTCCTCCGGTGTCCGTGAGTTACATGATCTCATGGTCATAGGAACATATACTTGACATGTAGAAAACAGTAGCAATAAACTGACACGATCATATGCTATTTTGTATTTTGGGTCTTGTCCATCACATCATTCACCTATTGATGTGACCCCGTTATCAAACTACATCACATGTCAATGGCTAGGAAACCTTGACCATCTTTGATCAACGAGCTAGTTCACTAGAGGCATACTAGGGACATAGTGTTGTCTATTTACCCACACATGTAATGCGTTTCCAATCAATAAAATTATAGCATTGATAATAAAAGATTATCATGAACAAGGAAATATAATAATAAACACTTTATTATTGCCTCTAGGGCATATTTCCAACAGTCTCCCACTTGCACTAGAGTCAATAATCTAGTTCACATCACTATGTGATTTACATTGTAATGAATCGAACACCCATGCAGTTCTGGTGTTGATCATGTTTAGCCCTTGGAAGAGGTTTAGTCAATGGGTCTGCAACATTCAGATCTGTTTGCACTTTGCAAATATTTATGTCCTTCTCCTCGATGTAATCGCGAATGGAGTTGAAGCGTCGCTTTATGTGTCTGGTCCTCTTGAGAAACCTTGGTTCCTTGGCCAGAGTAATGGCACCAGTGTTGTCACAGAACAAGTTCATTGGATTCAGTGCACTGGGCACCACTCCAAGATCTGTCATGAACTGCTTCATCCAGACACCTTCCTTCGCCGCCTTTGAGGCTGCGATGTACTCCGCTTCGCACGTAGAATCGGCTACCATGCTTTGCTTTGAACTGCACCAGCTTACCACTCCCCCGTTGAGAATAAATACGTATCCGGTTTGTGACTTAGACTCATCCGGATCAGTGTCAAAGCTTGCATCGACGTAACCCTTTACGACGAGCTCTTCATCACCTCCATAAACAAGAAACATTTCCTTAGTCCTTTTCAGGTACTTAAGGATATTCTTGCCCGCTCCCCAGTGCTCCATTCCAGGATCACTTTGAAACCTTTCAGCCATACTTATGGCAAGGCTGACATCGGGTCTTGTGCAGAACATTGCATACATGATAGAGCCTATGGCTGAGGCATAGGGGATGACACTCATCTTTTCTCTATCTTCTCTACTCACTGGGCATTGAGTCTTACTCAACCTCACAACTTGTAACACAGGCAAGAATACCTTCTTGGACTGATCCATTTTGAACTTCTTCAAAACTTTATCAAGGTATGTGCTCTGTGAAAGAGCTATTAAGCGTCTCGATCTATCTCTATAGATCTTAATGCCTAATATGAAAGCAGCTTCTCCTAGTTCCTTCATTAAAAAAATCTTGTTGAAATATTCATTCACGCTTTCCAGCATTTCTATATTGTTTCCAATCAGCAATATGTCATCCACATATAATATTAGAAACGATATAGAGCTCCCACTCACTTTCTTGTAAATACAAGCTTCTCCATAAACTTGTATAAACTCAAACACTTTGATCACCTCATCAAAGCGCTTATTCCAACTCCGAGATGCTTGTACCAGTCCATAAATGGATTGCTGGAGTTTGCAAACTTTGTCAGCATTCTTTGGATCGACAAAACCTTCTGGTTGCATCATATACAACTCTTCCTCAAGGAAACCGTTGAGGAACGCTGTTTTGACATCCATTTGCCAAATTTCATAGTCGAAATAAGCAGCTATTGCCAACATGATTTTGACAGACTTAAGCATCGCTACAGGTGAGAATGTCTCATCGTAGTCAACTCCTTGTACTTGTGAAAAACCCTTTGCCACAAGTCGAGCTTTATAGACGGTGACATTACCGTCCGCGTCTGTCTTCATCTTAAGGATCCATTTGTTTTGAATGGCCTTTCGCCCTTTTGGTAATACTTCCAAGGGATAATTGCAATTGAGCCCCTAGTTGTGTCCCACTCGACAAGATTGCCCCTAGTTTTCGAAAACACGTTGTCTTGCCCACCCACTTTGGTCGTCTTGTGTTTTTGCCCATTCACTTTTTGACCGTCACTTTGAAAACTTCATAACTAATTCATACTAAATCAGAAAAATGCAAATAAGATACCAAAATGTTAAGTAGAACATCACCTATATGTCAATGTCACTTGCATTCATGACAAAAGTGTTGGTAAGTGCCCATCTGAGTTTTACCTCTTATCATACCACCATGAATAGTAAAATAAAAAATTCAAAAAATTCCAAAAAATTTTGGTGTCAAAGAATGACAAATGTTTTAAGTGCTTGCTAAGTTTCATCAGGGAATGGCCTTCGTGGAAGTCCTGGCAAAAAAACAATCTATTCCTGGCAAAAAACGTTTCAGACTTGTGTTTCATTAAGTAAATATACCCATATCTACTTAAGTCATCAGTGAATGTGAGAAAATAACGATATCAACCATGCGCTCTGACATTCATTGGACCGCACACATCAGTATGTATGATTTCCAATAAGTCACTCGCTGATAAGTTACAAACAACAAATATGTTGGGTAGCATTCCACATCAAAAATTCGGTCTTTATCACTTCCCTACTCGAGGACGAGCAGGAGTTAAGCTTGGGGATGCTTGATACGTCTCCAACGTATCTATAATTTTTGATTGTTCCATGCTATTATATTATCAACTTGGGATGTTTTATATGCTATTTTATATCATTTTTGGGACTAACTTATTAACTCAGTACCCAGTGCCAGTTTCTGTTTTTCCGTGTTTTTGACCTTTTTCAGATAAGAATATTAAACGGAGTCCAAATGGAATAAAACCTTCAGGATGATTTTGTCCATAACAGAAGGGATCTAGAAGACTTGAGAACCAAGGCAGAGGGCCACGGAGGAGGCCACGAGCCCCCTAGGCACGCCCCGGGGGGGGGGGGGGCTAGCAGGCTCGTGGGCCCCCTGTGCCTCCTTTGCCCTACCTCTTTCACCTATAAATTCCCTAAAATCCCTAAGCCAATAGAGAGAGCCACGAAAATACTTTTCCGCCACCGCAAGCTTCTGTTTCTGCGAGATCCCATCTAGGGACTGTTCTGGTGCCCTACCGGAGGAGGATTCGAACACGGAGGACTTCTTCATCAAAACCATTGCCTCTCCGATGATGTGTGAGTAGTTCACCACAGACCTTCGGGTCCATAGCTAGTAGCTAGATGGCTTCTTATGTCTCTTGGATCTTCAATACAAAGTTCTCCATGATCTTCATGGAGATCGATCTGATGTAACTTTCTTTTGCGGTGTGTTTGTCGAGATCCGATGAATTGTGGATTTATGATCAGATTATCTATGAATATTATTTGAGTCTCCTCGGATTTCTTATATGCATGATTTCGTATCTTGTAAGTCTCTTCGAGTTATGGGTTTCGTTTGGCCAACTTGATCTATAATTCTTGCAATGGGAGAAGTGCTTGGTTTTGGGTTCATACCGTGCGGTGTCCTCACCTAGTGACAAAAGGGGTAGTGAGGCACGCATCATGTTGTTGCCATCAAGGGTAAAAAGATGGGGTTTATATCATATTGCATGAATTTATCCCTTTACATCATGTCATCTTGCTTAAGGGGTTAGTCTGTTTGTTATGAACTTGATACACTAGATGCATGCTGGATAGCGGTCGATGTGTGGAGTAATAGTAGTAGATGTAGAAAGTATCGGTCTACTTGTCTCGGACGTGATGCCTATATTTATGATCATTGCCTTAGATATCGTCATGACTTTGCGTGATTCTACCAATTGCTCGACAGTAATTTGTTCACCCACCGTAATACTTGCTATCATGAGAGAAGCCTCTGTTGAACACTATGGACCCCGGGTCTATTTTACACATTATATATTTAGATCTACATACAAAAATACCAAAAATACCTTGCTTCACTTTTATTTATTTATTTATATTTACCTATAATCACTATCAGATCTCACCTTGCAAGTAATCGTAAAGGGATTGACAACCCCTTTATCGCGTTGGGTGCAAGTTTGTTTGTTTTTGCGCATGTGCCTTGGTGCCTCATCTTGATACCCCTACTGGATTGATAACTTGGTTCTCAAACTGAGGGAAATACATATCTCTACTTTGCTGCATCACTCTTTCCTCTTCAAGGGAAAAACAAACGCAAGCTTAAGAAGTAGCAGGAAGAATTTCTGGCGCCGTTACTGGGGAGTATTCAAGTGAAGCATATCTACCATGTACCTATTGCAAACTCATCTCTTGCATTTACATTATTTGGCATTTTCCTCTCGTTTTCCTCTCCCCCACTTCTAAAAAAATTACAAAAATATTTGCCTTGCTTTATTTGCCTCTTTCGTTCGCCCTTTTCTTTCGCTTGCTTTCTGTTTGCTTGTGTGGGTTAGTCTACTTATCCTTATGGCTAGTCCTATCGCTATGATCGTTACTCCCGAGAGCGAGGTTCTTAACTTTAAACAAAATGAGGGAGAAAACTTAAAACATGCTTGGTATTGAATTTGCAATGCTCAGAATAGATCTACTCGTAAGCAACCTACTACCATTCTACTTCGCAATTTTCATGTGGGTATTTCCCCTTGGAATAGGTATGTTCTTGACACCATCGTAGGAGGAAATTTCTTGGGTAGCCATACCGTTGATTCTTATGGTGCTTTAATAAATTTGGTAGGCTCACCACCACTCATGGTTAATGGAACTACTTTAACTTTGGAACATGTGATGCGTAGGCTTGATATTATTGAAAATAAAGTTGCTACGATAGAACTCATAGAAAATTTGGATAAAAAGATCCACAATCAAATCACTCAATATGGATCCAAGGTGGGAATGACTTTGAAAAATTTAAAGGAGAAGGAACCCATAGTTAACAAAAAGCTAGATCATGTTTCCGCTAGAATTGGCAAACTAGAGGATGTTATAACCAACTTGGGTTCCGCTTTTGCTGCCGTTCAGATAACTCCAAATTTTGCCCACAATAAGGCCACTAAGCTTGTTTATGTTCCCAAAAACAATGGTGAACCATCTAGTAAGAGAGATGAAGATATTAAAATGTTGAGTGTTCACCCTACTTATCTTGATATCTTAAGAAAACCTATCATCACTAATGATTATCTTTGTTGCCTATTGATACGTCTCCAACGTATATATAATTTTTTATTGTTCCATGCTATTATGTTATCAACTTTGGATGTTTTATATGCATTTATATGCTATTTTACATTATTTTTGGGACTAACCTATTGACCTAGAGCCCAGTGCGAGTTCCTGTTTTTTCCGTGTTTTTGACCTTTTTCAGATAGGAATATCAAACGGAGTCCAAACGGAATAAAACTTTCGCTATGATTTTTTATGGAAAATATCAAAAATACCAGAAGAAAAATATACCGGAGAGGAGTCCCGAGGAATCCACGAGCCTGGGAGGCACGGACACCCCTGGTCGCGCCTAGGGGGCTCGTGACCTCCTCGTGGCCACTCTTGACTTGTTCTCGATGCCAGACGGTCTTATAAATAGACAAAACCACCAGAACTAAACCTAGATCGGGAGTTCCGACGCCGCAAGCCTCTATAGCCACCAAAAACCAATCGGGAGCCCGTTCGGGCACCCTGTCGGAGCGGGAACCCATCTCCGGTGGCCATCTTCATCATCCCGGCGATCTCCATGACGAGGAGGGAGTAGTTCACCCTCGAGGCTGAGGGTATGTACCAGTAGCTATGTGTTTGATCTCTCTCTCTCTCGTGTTCTTGAGATGTCTTGATCTCGATGTACCGCGGGCTTTGCTACTATAGTTGGATCTTATGATGTTCTTCCCCCTCTCCCTTCTTGTAATGAATTGAGTTTCCCCTTTGGAGTTATCTTATCGGATTGAATCTTTAAGAACACTTGATGTATGTCTTGCACGTGTCTATCTTGGAGTTATCTTTGGGATATTGATGTGAGCACTTGATGTATGTTTTGGTGATCAACTTGCGGGTTTTGTGACCTTGGGAACCTATGCATAGGGGTTGGCACACGTTTTGACTCTCCGGTAGAAACTTCGGGGCACTCTTTAAAGTTCTATGTGTTGGTTGAATAGATGCTTTTGAGATTATGTGATGCATGTCGTATAATCATACCCACGGATACTTGAGGTGACAATGGAGTATCTAGATGACATTAGGGTCTTGGTTGATATGTGTCTTAAGGTGTTATTCTAGTACGGACTCTAGGACAGATTGAACGGAAAGAATAGCTTCGTGTTATTTTACTACAGACTCTTGAATAGGTTGATCAGAAAGAATAACTTTGTGGAGGTTTCGTACCCGACAATAATCTCTTCGTTTGTTCTCCGCTATTAGTGACTTTGGAGTGACTCATTGTTGCACGCTGAGGGCTAGTTATATGATCCAATTATGTTATCATTGTTGAGAGAACTTCACTAGTGAAAGTATGAACCCTAGGCCTTGTTTCCACGCATTGCAATACTGTTTGTGCTCACTTTTACTATTGATTACCTTGCTGTTTTTATAATTTCAGATTACAAAAACCTTTATCTACTATCTATATTGCACTTGTATCACCATCTCTTCGCCAAACTAGTGCACCTATACAACTTACCATTGTATTCGGTGTGTTGGGGACACAAGAGACTCTTTGTTATTTGGTTGCAGGGTTGCTTGAGAGATACCATCTTCATCCTACACCTCCCGCGGATTGATAAACTTTAGGTCACCCACTTAAGGGAAAACTGCTACTGTCCTACAAACCTCTGCACTTGGAGGCCCAACAAAGTCTACAAGGAGAAGGTTGCGTAGTAGACATAACCTATCTAGGAGTATAATTGTTGATAAAATTAAATAACTCCCTAATAATAATGATGCCATGAGTGGTTCGAGCACTAAAGATGATAAGACTTGATTCTATTGCCTTCCGGCTAGCTAAGGGCGCTAAACGATAGCGCTTGTTGGGAGGCAACCCAATGAATAAATTTATTTTTGCTTTTTACTTTCTATTTTGTTGAGTCCACACCATCATGATTATTTTATGATTGTGTTTTTTATGTTTTAATTAGTGTGTGTGCCAAGTAGAACCTTTATGATTAGTTTTGATGATAGTTGTTTAATCATGCTGAAAAAAGACAGAAACTTTGTGCTCACGAAATTATTTTTAGTTCCAATCCAGAAATAGCTTTTTAGTTGATTATTTTTGATGATGATTGATATGAAAATTTCCCTAATTTTCATAATTTTTTAAGAATTTTTGGGATATCAGAGGTATACGAAATATATGTATTGCTACACACTGTTCTGTTTTTGACAGAATCTGTTTTTTGTTGTGTTGATTGCTTATTTTGATGAAACTATGGTTAGTATCGGGGGGTACGAGCCATGGAAAAGTGAGAATACATTAATATAATATCAATCTAAATGGAAATTAAGTTTACACAGTACCTAAAAAGTTGGTGGTTTGTTTTCTTATGGTAATGCTATCACGAGTTTCTGTTTAAGTTTTGTGTTGTGAAGTTTTCAAGTTTTGGGTGATGTTCTTATGGACAATGGAATAAAGAGCGGAAAGAGCCTAAGCTTGGGGATGCCCAAGTCATACCAAGCCAAATTCAAGGACACCAAAAAGCCTAAGCTTGGGGATGCCCCAGGAAGGCATCCCCTCTTTCGTCTTCAATCCATCGGTAACGTTACTTGGAGCTATATTTTTATTTACCACATGATATGTGTTTTGCTTGGAGCATCGTGTATTATAGGAGTCTTTGCTTTTTGTTTTATCACAATCATCCTTTCTGCACACCTTTTGAGAGGGACATGCACTCATCATGAATTTGTTAGAATACTCAATGAGCTTCACTTATGTCTTTTGAGTTAGGCAATTTAGCTCACATGTACTTCACTTATATCTTTTGAGCTTGGTAATTTTGCTCCCATGAGCTTCATTTATATCTTTTGAGATAATTAATTTTGCTCTAGTGCTTCCCTTAAATCATTGTAGAGCACGGCGGTGTCATATTTTGTAGAAATAAAAACTCTCGATCTTCACTTATATCATTTTGAGAGTGCTCTCTCTAAGTAACTTGGTAATTGGCGTGTGCTATGAAATTAGTCCTAAATATGATAGGCATCCAAAGAGGATATAATAAAAACTTTCATATTCAAGTGCATGGATTAGTAAGAGAAGTTTGATTCCTCACAATTAGTTTTGAGATATGGACATGGTAATATTAGAGTTATGTTAGTAGGGTGTTGTGAATATAGAAATACTTGTGTTGAGGTTAGTGATTCCCGTAGCATGCACGTATGGTGAACCGCTATGTTAGGTAGTCAGAGCATAATTGATTTATTGATTGTCATCCTTTGCGTGGCGGTTGGGATCGCGCGATGGTTATCTCCTACCAACCCTTCCCCTAGGAGTATGCGTTTAGCACTTTGTTTCAATTACTAATAAAACTTTCGCAATAAGTAGATGTGTTCTTCATGACTAATGTGAGTCCATGGTATAGATGCACTCTCACCTTACACCATTGCTAGCCTCTCTAGTGCCACGCAACTTTCGCCGGTGCACAAACCCACCATATACCTTCCTCAAAACAGCCACCATACCTACCTATTATGGCAGTTCCATAGCCATTCCGAGATATATTGCCATGCAACTTCCACCGTTCTGTCTCATGACATGTGCCATCACTTTCGTATTGCCATTTTATGATCGTAAGATAGCTAGAGAGATGTTTCAACGTCATACGCTAAGCTAGATCGTTGCACATCCCAGTACACTACCGGAGGCATTTCATATAGAGTCATTGTTGTTCTAAGTATCGAGTTGTAAGTAAATAAAAGTGTGATTATCATCATTATTAGAGCATTGTCCCATGTGAGGAAATAATAAAAGAGGCTTGCGAAGCCCAAATAAAAAAAAGAGGCCAAAGATCCCAAACAAAAAATGAGAGAAAAAGAGAGAAGGGACAATACTACTATCTTTTTCCACACTTGTGCTTCAAAGTAGCACCATGTTCTTCGTGATAGAGAGTCTCTTGTTTTGTCACTTTCATATGCTAGTGGGAATTTTCATTATATAACTTGGCTTGTATATTCCAATGACGGGCTTCCTCAAATTTCCCTAGGTCTTCATGAACAAGCAAGTTGGGTGCACACCCACTAGTTTTTATTTTTGAGCTTCATACACTTATAGCTCTAGTGCATCCATTGCATGGCAATCCCTACTCATTCACATTGATATATATTGATGGGAATCTCCACAGCCAGTTGAGACGCCGAGTCGATGTGACCATCTCCTCCTTTTTGTCTCACAACCTCCACCACACTCTATTCCACCTATAGTGCTATATCCATGGCTCACGCTCATGTATTGCGTGAGAGTTGAAAAAGTTTGAGAAAGTAAGAGTGCGAAAACAATTACTTGGCCAATACCGGGGTTGTGAATGATCTAAATTCGTTGTGTGGGGATGATGGAGCATAGCCAGACTATATGATTTTGTAGGGATAACTTTCTTTGGCCATGTTATTTCAAAAGTTCATAATTACTTTTCTAGTATGCTTGAAGTATTATTGTTTTCATGTAAATATTAAACTATTGTTTTGAATCTTATGGATCTGATCATTCATGCCACAATAAAGAAGTTACAAAGAACAAATACGTTAGGTAGCATTCCACATCAAAAATTCGGTCTTTATCATTTCCCTAATCGAGGACGAGCAGGAGTTAAGCTTGGGAATGATTGATACGTCTCCAATGTATCTATAATTTTTGATTGTTCCATGCTATTATATTATCAACTTGGGATGTTTTATATGCATTTATATGCTATTTTATATCATTTTTGGGACTAACTTATTAACTCAGTGCCCAGTGCCAGTTTCTGTTTTTTCCGTGTTTTTGACCTTTTTCAGATAAGAATATTAAACGGAGTCCAAACCGAATAAAACCTTCGGGGTGATTTTTTCCATAACAGAAGGGAGCCAGAAGACTTGAGAACCAAGGCAAAGGGCCACGGAGGAGGCCACGAGTCCCCTAGGCCCGCCCTAGGGGGGCGGGCTTAGCAGGCTCATGGGCCCCCCGTGCCTCCTTTGCCCTACCTCTTTCGCCTATAAATTCCCTAAAATACCTAAACCAATAGAGAGAGCCACAAAAATACTTTTCCGCCGCCGCAAGCTTCTGTTTCCGCGAAATCCCATCTGGGGACCGTTCTAGTGCCTTGCCGGAGGGGGATTCGAACACGGAGGGCTTCTTCATCAACACCATTGCCTCTTCGATGATGCGTGAGTAGTTCACCACAGACCTTCGGGTCAATAGCTAGTAGCTAGATGGCTTCTTCTCTCTCTTGGATCTTCAATACAAAGTTCTCCATGATCTTCATGGAGATCTATCCGATGTAACTTTCTTTTGCGGTGTGTTTGTCGAGATCCGATGAATTGTGGATTTATGATCAGATTATCTATGAATTTTATTTGAGTCTCCTCTGATTTATTATATGCATGATTTCGTATCCTTGTAAGCCTCTTCGAGTTATGGGTTTCGTTTGGCCAACTTGATCTATAATTCTTGCAATGGGAGAAGTGCTTGGTTTTGGGTTCATACCGTGCGGTGTCCTCACCTAGTGATAGATGGGGTAGCGAGGCACGCATCGTGTTGTTGCCATCAAGGGTAAAAAGATGGGGTTTATATCATATTGCATTAATTTATCCCTCTACATCATGTCAACTTGCTTAAGGCGTTACTCTGTTTGTTATGAACTTAATACACTAGATGCATGCTGGATAGTGGTCGATGTGTGGAGTAATAGTAGTAGATGCAGAAAGTATTGGTCTACTTGTCTCGGACGTGATGCATATATGTATGATCATTGCCTTAGAAATCGTCATGACTTTGCGTGATTCTATCAATTGCTCGACAGTAATTTGTTCACCCACCATAATACTTGCTATCATGAGAGAAGCCTCTAGTGAACACTATGGCCCCCGGGTCTATTTTACACATTATATATTCAGAGCTACATACAAAAATATCAAAAATACCTTGCTGCACTTTTATTTATTTATTTATATTTACCTATTATCAATATCAGATCTCACCTTGCAAGTAATCGTAAAGGGATTGACAACCCCTTTATCGCATTGGGTGCAAGTTTGTTTGTTTTTGCGCAGGTGCCTTGGTGCCTCATCTTGATACTCCTACTGGATTGATACATTGGTTCTCAAACTGAGGGAAATACTTATCTCTACTTTGTTGCATCACCCTTTCCTCTTCCACGGAAAAACCAACGCAAGCTCAAGAAGTAGCACTCGCCTGTTGCATTGTTCCAGAGAACCGCGTTTTTGTCATCTTGCCCATGAGGCATGGTTCACATGTGTCAAGTGATTCAAAATCAAGTGACTCCAAAAGTCCATCAGCGTGGAGCTTCCTCATGAGTTTTACACCAATATGACCTAAACGGCAGTGCCACAAGAAAGTGGTACTATCATTATCAACTCTACATCTTTTGGCATCAATGTTATGAACATGTGTGTCATCACTATCAAGATTCAATATGAATAAACCCCTAACATTGGGTGCATGACCATAAAATATATTACTCATATAAATAGAACGACCTTTATTCTCTGATTTAAGTGAGTAACCGTCTCGCAATAAACAAGATCCATATATAATGTTCATGCTTAACGCAGGCACTAAATAACCATTATTCAGGTTCATCACTAATCCCGATGGTAATCGAAGAGAGAGCATGCCGACGGTGATCACATCAACCTTGGAACCATTTCTCACGCGCATCGTCACTTTGTCCTTTGCTAGCCTTCATCTATTCCGTAGTTCCTGCTTTGAGTTGCAAATGTGAGCAACCGAGAGCTAGTAAGGTACACATCAAATACCCAGGCACTACTACGAGAGCTAGTAAGGTACACATCAATAGCATGTATAGCATATATACCTTGTTTATCGTTGGCCGCCTTCTTGTCAGCCAGGTACTAGGGGTAGTTCTTCTTCCAGTGACCAGTTCCCTCGCAATGAAAACACTCCGTTTCTGGCTTAGGTCCATGCTTGGGCTTCTTTATAGGAGCAGCAACTACTTTGCCATCCTTCTTGGTTTTAACCTTCTTGCCCTTGCCCTTGCCATTCTTCTTGAAACTAGTGGTTTTATTGACCATCAACACTTGATGTTCTTTCTGGATTTCAGACTCAGCGACTTTCAGCATCGCAAACAGCTCGACGACTGACTTGTTCCTCACGTGCATGTTATAGTTCATCACAAAGCTCTTATAACTAGGTGGCAGTGATTGAAGAACTTTGTCAGTGATCGCCTCTGGCGGAAGGGTAATTCTGAACTCTGCTAGACGATTTGAATACCCAGACATTCTGAGTCATACAATATTCAAGCATAGAACTTATCGGAGGTCTCATACCTCTCGATCCGTGCATTCTTCTGAAAGATAAACTTCAACTCCTAGAACATCTCATATGCTTCATGACGTTCAAAATGTCTTTGAAGTCTCGGTTCTAAGCCATACAATATTGCACACTGAACTATTGAGTAATCTCCAGTATGTGCCTCCCAAGCGTTCTTAACGTCTTCGGAGGTCATGTCTTCTGGTTGGTAACCAAGCAGTGCATCAAGGACATATGATTTCTGGGAAGCCGTGAGGATAATCCTCAGATTACGGGCCCAGTCAACAAAGTTACTTCTATCATCTTTCAACTTAGCTTTCTCTAGGAACGCATTAAAATTCAGGGGTGCTACTGCGTGAGCCATTGAGCTACAACATAAATATGCAAAGGTTACTTAGACTATTATTCAAGATAAAGAGTTTAGGTAATCAAATTACTAAAGCTCCCACTCAAATTGACATCCCTTAGGTCATCTGAGTGTCACATGATCCAGATTCACCAACTCAAGTCCGATCATCACGTGAGTTGAGGTGGCTTCAATGGTGAACATCATCATGTTGATCATATCTAGTATATGACTCATGTTCGACTTTTCTGTCTCTTGTGTTTCGATACCATGTCTGTACATTCTAGGCTCGTCAAGTTTAACCCGAGTGTTCTGCATGTGCAACACTGGCTTGCACCCGTTGTATGTGAACGTAGAGTCTATCACACCCGATCATCATGTGGTGTCTCGACACGACAAACTTTCACAATGGTGCACACTCAGGGAGAACACAATTCATCTTGAAATTTAAGTGAGGGATCACCTTATAATGCTACCATCGTCCTAAGAAAAACAAGGTGCATAAAAGTATTAACATCACACGCAAATCATAAGTGACATGATATGGCCATGATCTTGTGCTTTTGATCTCCATCTAGAAAGCAACGGCATGATCTCCATCGTCACCGGCACGACACCATGATCTCCATCGTCTTGATCTCCATCAACGTGTCGCCATTGAGGTTGTCGCGCCCAACATGCTTCTACTACTATTGCTACCATAGCGATAATGTAAAGCATTACATAGCGCTTAATGATTGACACACAGGTCATACAATAATTAAAGACAACCCTATGGCTCTTGCCGATTGCCGTACTCATCGACATGCAAGTCGTGATAATCTATACATCACATGATCATATCATACTTCACATATATCACATCATGTAATTGGCCATATCACATCACAACATACCCTGCAAAAAGAAGTTAGACGTCCTCTAATTGTTGTTGCATGTTTTACGTGGCTGCTACGGGTATCTAGAAAGAACAATTCTCATCTACGCAAGAACCACAACGGTGATACACTAGTTGCTTTTCAATCTTCTCAAGGATCGCCTTTGTCAAATCCGATCCAACTAAAGTGAGAGAAACTGGCACCCGCAAGCCATCTATGCAACAAGTTGCGGTTGAGGGAACCGGTCTCTCGTAAGCGTACGAGTAATGTTGGTCCGGGCCGCTTCATCTCACAATACCGTTGAACCAAAACACGACCAAGGGAGGAAGCAATCTAAGCGTAAACACCCACAAAATCTTTGTGTTCTACTCGAGATCTCATCTACACATAGACCAAGCTCATGATGCCACTGTTGGGGAACGTTGCATGGGAAACAAAAAATTTCCTACGCACACGTAGATCTATCCATAGTGATGAGCATCTACGAGACGGAGAGTGGATGTATGTACCCTTGTAGATCGTAAGTGGGAAGCGTTAAGAAACGTTGTTAGTGTAGTCAAACGTCTTCACGATCCAAATCGCCGAGCGTCCCGCGATCCAATCACGATCCATCCTGATCAAGTACCAAACGGACGGCACCTCCGTGTTCAGCACGCGTACAACTTGATGACGATCTCTGCATTCTTGATCCAGCAAGAGGGATCGGATAGGAACAAGAGTTCTCCGGTAGCGTGATAGCGCTCCAGCGATGGTGGTGGAGCTATTCCGGCAGGGCTTCGCCTAAGCAGTGCAGAAATCCGATCTAGAGGAGAAACTATGCACTGGAGGAACGGGTAGCACGTGGCTGAAAATCTAGTGCAAAACCCTAAAAGCCACTAGTATATATAAGAGGTAGGGAGGAGAGGCCTTGGTTCAAGGGTCAAGTCCTCCTTTGTCAGCTGAAGTGGGGAGGAGAGGAGGACTCCTCTAATCCTAGTAGGACTAGGTTTCCTCCTTTTTGCCTTTTTTCCACCTTTTCCCTTTGGGCATTGCTTCCCTAGCCGCATGGGCCTTGTGTGGGAGTTCCAACAGCCCACTAAGGGCTGGTATTCACTCTCCCACAGCCCATGTAGCGTCTTGGGTCGAAATACCCCTGCCAATGGTCTCCCGGTACACTACCGGCACTCCCGGTACACTACCGATGAGCCCGAAACTTTTCCGGCGACCAAAACAGGACTTCCTATATATGAATCTTTACCTCCGGACCATTCCAGAGCTCCTCGTGATGTCCGGGATCTCATCCGGGAATCCGAACAACCTTCGGTCACCACCATACATAACTCTATACTACCGAAACGTCACCAAACCTTAAGTGTGCAGACCCTGCGGGTTCGAGAACTATGTAGACATGACAAAGACACCTCTACAGTCAATAACCAATAGCGGGACCGGGATGCCCATATTGTTTCCTACATATTCTAAGAAGATCTTTATCGGTCAAACCTCTATGTCAAGGATTCAGTTAATCCCGTATGATGTTTCCTTTGTTCTTCGGTATGTTACTTGCCCGAGATTCGATCGTCGATATCTCCATACCTACTTCAACCTCGTTACCGGCAAGTCTCTTTACTTGTTCCGTAATACAAGATCTCATGACTAACACTTAGTCACATTGCTTGCAAGGCTTTATTGTGATGTTGTATTACCGAGTGGGCCTTGAGATACCTCTTCGTCACACAGAGTAACAACTCTCAGTCTTGATCCATGCCAACTCAATAGACACCCTCGAAGATACCTGTAGAGCACCTTTATAGTCACCCAGTTATGTTGCGACATTTGATACACACAAGGCACTCCTCCGGTGTCCGTGAGTTACATGATCTCATGGTCATCGGAACATACACTTGACATGAAGAAAACAGTAGCAATAAATTGACACGATCATATGCTATGTTTGTAGTTTGGGTCTTGTCCATCACATCATTATCCTAATGATGTGATCTCGTTATCAAATGACATCACATGTCAATGGCTAGGATACCTTGACCATCTTTGATCAACGAGCTAGTTCACTAGAGGCATACTAGGGACATAGTGTTGTCTATTTACCCACACATGTAATGTGTTTCCAATCAATACAATTATAGCATGGATAATAAAAGATTGTCATGAACAAGGAAATATAATAATAAACACTTTATTTATTGCCTCTAGGGCATATTTCCAACACTATATTGTAAAATGAATGCTGATTTGTTTGCAGAAAGGAACATGGGGCGGAGAGTACTCCACGGTGATCCGTGATGGAATGTCACATCATTGCCTTAACATTAATAGCACCAGGGGTCCTAAAACATGCACCCATTGTGATGGTTGAGTCCTAGAAGTTGAAAAATGACCCTACCCAGTCACAGAACTTGCAGCGAATGTGCAAACTCAGTCCAGTCTCACCACCGGCCAATAGTAGCGCGCCAACTGGACAGGGCGGGACAGTTGTTGCCACTTTGCACCATGCCCCCTCTCTTTGTTCCTAATTTTTAGCCACCGTCGGCAGGGGGAACTACCACCTGAATTAATTATGTCGCCCCCTCCCCTCTGACATGAGACACACTGCTTCCTCACCCCTCTCTATCTTCCTCGCCCATCTCTCTGTTTCTCTGCTCCTTGCTGCTCTCAGCTCATTTTCTTCCTCGCCGCCGGCCAACATGCTCTCTCGGAGTGAAGATTTTAGCTGCGAATCGTCGGACGACGACGTCACTAGTATGGTGAGCTCTTCATCTACACCTCCTCAATCATTTTCTTTTAGGCAAGATTTGGGGATTTTTGAGCGGAAATTTTTGTAGGCTCCTCCCACCATTTTCTGCTCTGAGTGGACAGGCCTAGCTGTAGATCTGGCTGTTAGATGTGAGCACCGAGCCATCTGTGAGAAGTTAGTGGCCTTTGAGTCCGTCGATAGTGGAAGAGATTCCTCGGTTGTGCACAAAAGGTTAGCTCACTTTCAGATCTACACACTACTAGTTTTCAGTCACTTGAGCATTATAGTTTTTCAGATTGGTAGCCATTTTCAGTGAACTGAATGTGTATTTAGTTAACTCAATGTACTCTAAATAGCTTGTAGCATTATTCTTTTTTGTATACACTGTTGAAGTCTGAAAACATAACTTAATCTTTTTTATGTAGCTCACTAATTGCTTAGTAGTAGTTTTAAAGTTTCAATATAGGGCTACATTTGGTTAACTGAATGTTCTTTTCATGTTCAAAAGCTTACTGAATATTTTTTACTTAACGTAAGTGTGTAAAGACAACTGCTAGTTTCATTGTACTGAAATTTGTTTTTGTTATATGATTTCTAGGAAGGACCTAAATGCAGCTTTGTGCACTCGGTTGACCAGAGTGGCCTATTCAGTTGAAGATGAGCCTTGGTGAGATCTGGGACATGTATGATGATGAGAACAAGCTTAGGCTTAGGCAAAATGTCCTTAGTGCTGAAGAAAACCTGAGGGTTCTGGAAGATAAGTAAAAGATGGAAAAGGATCTTAGATTTTTCAAGGTTGATTTTGCTAAGATGGTTGCTGAAAAGGAGCAAGCTATGAGCCAGCAAGGCAATGCACAGATTGCTCTTAGTGACCTAAAGGAAGAGCTAGAGAAGAAAAACATTTCAGACAAATGTGCCACAAACATCCATCGGGTTGTTAGGGCTAAGGCAGGGAAAGATTTACAGATGATGAAGCAAGCGATGGATCTGATGAAGCGGGAGAGGGAGAAATCAATGAAAGAGAGGGATGAGGTAATGAAAGAGATGGAAAAATTGATGGAAGAGAGGGAGGAGTTGAAGAAAGACAAAAAGAATCTAGAGTACATGATTGGTGACCTATTCAAGCATAAGTAAGCCCTTAAGTGCAAGATCAAGAGGGTTAGGGACATACTAGATGAGCTAGACTGATCCATGGCATTTCTAAGTGGGCCTTAATCTCTATGGTTGTTAGGGGGCATTGATCTCTATGGTTCACCTGAACTTGATATATTTGGTGAATTTGTGTGACTTGTTAAGTTTGGTCACTTATTTTGTATCAGAATTTAGTTGAGTTTGGTCACTTAATTCTGTTATCTGAATTTGTATTCATTTTAAATGAATTCTGTTATCTGAATTTGGATTCAGTTGACTGAATGTGTCAACAGTTAACTGAATGTGTATTCAGTTGTCTGCACGTTTTGCTACTTATAGTATGTGGTCGACTGGTGCAATCTATTCACATGGAGAACCAAAGAAGGAAAGCAATGCAACAACACAAGCAACATAACCTTAGAAAGTAGCACACATAATTAACAGTTCAGAGCAACATCTAGTTCCATAGCAGCACCAAAAGTGTTCTAACTTATATGATGTCTTATACTAGCATACCTTGTTGGAAATATGCCCTAGAGGCAATAAATAAAGTTTTTATTATTATATTTCCTTGTTCATGATAATCATTTATTATCCATGCTATAATTGTATTGATTGGAAACACATTACATGTGTGGGTAAATAGACAACACTTTGTCCCTAGTATGCCTCTAGTGAACTAGCTCGTTGATCAAAGATGGTCAAAGTTTCCTGGCCATTGACATGTGATGTCATTTGATAATGGGATCACATCATTAGGAGAATGATGTGATGGACAAGACCCAAACTACAAACGTAGCATATGATCGTGTCAGTTTATCGCTACTGTTTTCTGCATTTCAAGTGTATGTTCCAATGACCATGAGATCATGCAACTCACGGACAACGGAGGAGTGCCTTGTGTGTATCAAATGTCGCAACGTAACTGGGTGACTATAAACATACTCTACAGGTATCTCCGAGGGTGTCTGTTGAGTTGGCATGGATCAATACTACGATTTGTTACTCCGTGTGACGGAGAGGTATCTCAGGGCCCACTCGGTAATACAACATCACAATAAGCCTTGCAAGCAATGTGACTAAGTGTTAGTCACGGGATCTTGTATTATGGAACGAGTAAAGAAACTTGCCAGTAATGAGGTTGAAACTAGGTATGGAGATACCGATGATCGAATCTCAGGCAAGTAACATGTCGAAAAACAAAGGGAATATCATACGGGATTAACTGAGTCCTTGACATAGAAGTTTGACCGATAAAGATCTTCGTAGAATATGTAGGAACCAATATGGGCATCCAGGTCCCGATATTGGTTATTGACCGTAGAGGTGTCTCGGTCATGTCTACATAGTTCTCGAACCCATAGGGTCTGCACACTTAAGGTTCGGTGACATTTTGATAGTATAGAGTTATGTATGGTGGTGACCTAAGGTTGTTAGGAGTCACAGATGAGATCCCGGACGTCACGAGGAGCTCCGGAATGGTCCGGAGGTAAAGATTCATATATAGGAAGTCCTGTTTTGGTCGCCGGAAAAGTTTCGGGCTCATCGGTAGTGTACCGGGAGTGCTAGTAGTGTACCGAGGGACCATCGGGAAAGGTATTTTGATCCAAGAGACTTCATGGGATGTGAGAGGACTAATACCAGCCCTTAATGGGCTGGCCAAAGTCCCACACAAGGCCCATGTGGCTGGGGAAGAAATTCCAAAGGTGAAAAGGTGGAAAAAGGCAAAAAGGTGAAATAAGGAAGGAGTCCTAAGCCTACTAGGAGTGGAGGAGGAGGATTCCTCCTGTCCCACTTCGACAGAAGCCTAGAGGGGCTGTCCCTTTCTCCAAGCCTCCTCCTCATCTCCTCCTATATATACTAGAGGGTTTTAGGGTTTTGGCACAAGATTTTCAACCACGTGCAACCCTACCCTCTACTCCGTAGTTTCTCCTCTAGATCGGTTTCAGCTGTGATTACTCCACCACCATCGCCACAACACTGTCACGATGCGCGAGAACTCATCTACCTCTCCGCTCCCTCTTGCTGGATCAAGAAGGAAGAGATCGTCATCGAGTTGTACGTGTGCTGAACGCGGAGGTGTCGTCCATTCGGCGCTAGATCGGAAGGACCGTGATCAAGATCGTGAGACAGATCATGATGAGATCACGGGACGGATCGTGATGAGTTTGCGAAACGGATCGTGATTGGATCGTAGGACGGATCGTGATATATCGCGGGATGCTCGGCGATTTGGATCGCGAAGACGTTCGACTACACCAACCGCGTTTCTTAACGCTTCCCGCTTAGCGATCTAGAAGGGTATGTAGATCCACTCTCCCTCTCGTAGATACTCATCACCATGGATAGATCTTTCGTGTTTGTAGACATTTTTTTCCCATGCAACATTCCCCAACACTTGTATCAGAGCTAGATCTATGTGTAGATGAGATCTCGAGTAGAACACAAATTGTTTGGGGGCGTTGATGCTTATATTGCTTCCTCCCTTAGTCGTGTTTTGGTTCAGCGGTATTGTGAAATGAAGTGTCCCGGACCAACCTTACTCATATGCTTACGAGAGACTAGTTCGATCGACTGACGTGTAACTTTGTTGCACAAAGATGGCTGGCGGGTGTCTGTTTCTCCTACTTTAGTTGGATCAGATTCGACAAAGGCGGTCCTTGAGAAGGTTGAAAAGCAACTTATATATCACCGTTGTGGTTTTGCGTAGGTGAGAATTGTTCTTGCTAGATACCCATAGCAGCCACGTAAAACTTGCAACAACAACTAGAGGACGTATAACTTGGTTTTGCAGGGTAAGTTGTGATGTGATATGGCCAATTACATGATGAGATATATGTGATGTATGATATGATCATGTGTTGTATAGAATATCACGACTTGCATGTCGATGAGTACAGCAACCGGCAGGAGCCATAGGGGTGTCTTTAATTATTGTATGACCTGCGTGTCAATCATTAAGCGCTGTGTAATGCTTTAGTTTATCGCTAAATGGTAGCAATAGTAGTAGAAGCATGGTGGACGCGACAACCCTGATGGCGACACGTTTATGGAGATCAAGATGATGGAAATCATGGTGTCATGCCGGTGACGATGGAGATCATGCCAGTGCTTTCAAGATGGAGTTCAAAAGCACAAGTTCATGGCCATATCATGACACTTATGATTTGCATGTGATGTTAATCCTTTTATGCACCTTGTTTAGCTTAGGACGATGGTAGCATTATAAGGTGATCCCTCACTTAATTTCAAGATAAATAGTGTTCCCCCCGAGTGTGCATCGTTGCGAAAGTTCGTCGTGTCGAGACACCACGTGATGATCGTGTGTGATAGACTCTATGTTCACATACACCGGGTGCAAGCCAGTGTTGCACATGCAGAACACTCGGGTTCAACGTGACGAGCCTAGCATGTACAAACATGGCTTTGGAACACAAGATACCGAAAGGTCGAACATGAGTAATATAGTAGATATGATCAACATGATGATGTTCACCCTTGAAACCACCTCAACTCACGTGATGATCGAACTTGAGTTAGTGAATTTGGATCACGTATCACTTGAATGACCGGAGGGATTTCAATTTGAGTGGGAGTTCTTCAGTAATATGATTAATTGAACTCATTATCATGAAGTCAGTGGTGTCTTTGCAAATTATGTTGTAGATTACTTGCTTGCGTTGTTGCTCCCTTGTATTTTTTTTATGTTCCTAGAGAAATATAGTTGAAAGATAATGGTAGAAATATTGCGGACTGGGTCCGTGATCTGGGGATTGTCCTCATTGCTGCACAAAAGGCTTCTGTCCTTAATGCACCGCTCGGTGCACCAAGCACTTCTCCCATTGCAAGAATTATAGATCAAGTTGGCCAAACGAAACCCATAACTCGAAGAGACTTACAAGGATACGGAATCATGCATATAAGCAATCAGAGGTGAGTCAAATAATATTCATAGATAATCTGATCATAAATCCACAATTCGTCGGATCTCGACAAACACACCGCAAAAGAAAGTTACATCGGATAGATCTCCATGAAGATCATGGAGAACTTTGTATTGAAGATCAAAGAGAGAGAAGAAGCCATCTAGCTACTAGCTATGGACCCGAAGGTCTGTGGTGAACTACTCACGCATCATCTGAGAGCCAATGGTGTTGATGAAGAAGCCCTCCGTGTCTGAATCCCCCTCCGGCAGGGCACCAGAACGGTCCCAAGATTGGATCTCGCGGAAACAGAAGCTTGCAGTGGCGGAAAAGTATTTTCGTGGCTCTCTCTGTTGATTTTGGGATTTTAGGTAATTTATAGGCGAAATAGGTAGGGCAAAGTAGGCACGAGGGGCCCACGAGCCTGCTAGGCGTGCCCACCCCCCTAGGGCACGCCTAGGGGGCTTGTGCCTTCCTCCGTGGCCCTATGCCTTGGTTCTCAAGTCTTTTGGATCCGCTCTATCGTGGAAAAAATCATCCCGAAGGTTTTATTCCGTTTGGACTCCGTTTAATATTCTTATCTGAAAAAGGTCAAAAACACGGAAAAAACAGAAACTGGCTCTGGGCACTGAGTTAATAAGTTAGTCCCAAAAATGCTATAAAATAGCATATAAATGCATATAAAACATCCCAAGTTGATAATATAATAGCATGGAACAATCAAAAATTATAGATATATTGGTGACGTATCAAGCATCCCCAAGCTTAACTCCTGCTCTTCCTCGAGTAGGGAAGTGATAAAGACCGAATGTTTGATGTGGAATGCTACCTAACATATTTGTTCTTTGCAACTTAGTTATTGTGGCATGAATGTTCAGATCCACAAGATTCAAAAAAATAGTTTAATATTGACATGAAAACAATAATACTTCAAGTATAATAGCAAAGTAATCATGAACTTTTGAAATAACAAGGCCAATTAAATTTATCCCCTCAAAATCATATAGTCTGGCTATGCTCCATCATCCCCACACAATGAATTTAAATCATGCACAACCCCGACATTGGCCAAGTAATTGTTTTCGCACTCTTACTTTATCAAACTTTTTCAACTCTCACACAATACATGAGCGTGAGCCATGGATATAGCACTATAGGTGGAATAGAGTGTGGTGGAGGTTGTGAGGCAAAAAAGGAGGAGATGGTCACATCGACTCGGCGTATCAATGGGCTATGGAGATGCCCATCAATATATATCAATGTGAATGAGTAGGGATTGCCATGAAACGGATGCACTAGAGCTATAAGTATATGAAAGCTCAAAAATAAAAACTAGTGGGTGTGCACCCAACTTGCTTGGTCACGAAGACCTAGGGCAATTTGAGGAAGCCCATCATTGGAATATACAAGCCAAGTTATATAATGAAAATTCCCACTAGCATATGAAAGTGACAAAACAAGAGACTATCATGAAGAACATGGTGCTATTTTGAAGCACAAGTGTGGAGAAAGATAGTAGCATTGTCCCTTCTCTCTTTTTCTCTCATTTTTTTGTTTGGGCTCTTTGGCCTCTCTTTTTCAAATTTTTTCTTTTTTTGGTGGGAATCTTTGGCCTCTTTTTTTATTTCCTCACATGGGACAATGCTCTAATAATGATGATCATCACACTTTTATTTACTTACAACTCGATACTTAGAACAATAATGACTCTATATGAATGAAAGTGATGGCACATGTCATGAGACGGAACGGTGGAAGTTGCATGGAAATATATCTCGGAATGGCTATGAAAATGCCATAATAGGTAGGTATGGTGGCTGTTTTGAGGAAGGTATATGGTGGGTTTGTGCACCGGCGAAAGTTGCGCGGCACTAGAGAGGCTAGCAATGGTGGAAGGGTGAGAGTGCATCTATACCATGGACTCACATTAGTCATGAAGAACTCATATACTTATTGCGAAATTTTTATTAGTAATCGAAACAAAGTGCTAAACGCATACTCCTAGGGGAAGGGTTGGTAGGAGTTAACCATCGCGCGATCCCGACCGCCACACAAATGATGACAATCAATAAATCAATTATGCTCTGGATTCCTAACATAGAGGTTCACCATACGTGCATGCTACAGGAATCACTAACTTCAACACACAAGTATTTCTAGATTCGCAACACCCAACTATCATAACTCTAATATTATCACCTCCATATCTCAAAACTAATCGTGAGGACTCAAACTTATCTTACTAATCAATGCACTTGAATATGAAAGTTTTAATTATATCCTCTTTGGATGCCTATCATATTTAGGACTAATTTCATAACACATGACAATTACCAAGTTACTTAGAGAGATCACTCTCAAAATGATATAAGTGAAGATCAAGAGTTTTTATTTCTACAAAATATGACACCACTATGCTCTACAAAGATTTAAGTGAAGCACTAGAGCAAAATTAATTAGTTCAAAAGATATAAGTGAAGCTCATGAGAGAAAATTACCAAGCTCAAAATATATAAGTGAAGCACATGTGAGAAAAATTACCAAGCTCAAAAGATATAAGTGAAGCTCATGGGAGGAAAATTACCAAGCTCAAAAGATATAAGTGAAGCACATGTGAGCTAAATTGCCTAACTCAAAAGATATAAGTGAAGCTCATTGAGTATTCTAACAAATTCATGATGAGTGCATGTCTCTCTCAAAAGGTGTGCAGCAAGGATGATTGTGATAAAACAAAAAGCAAAAACTCCTATAATACACGACGCTCCAAGCAAAACACATATCATGTGGTAAGTACAAATATAGCTCCAAGTAACGTTACCGATGGATTGAAGATGAAAGAGGGGATGCCTTCCTGGGGCATCCCCAAGCTTAGGCTTCTTGGTGTCCTTGAATTTTGCTTGGGATGACTTGGGCATCCCCAAGCTTAGGCTCTTTCCACTCTTTATTCCATTGTCCATAAGAACATCACCCAAAACTTGAAAACTTCACAACACAAAACTTAAACAGAAACTCATGATAGCATTAGCATAAGAAAACAAACCACCAAATTTTTAGGTAGTGTAGTAAACTTAATTTCCGTTTAGATTGATGTTATATTACTTTATTCTCACTTTTCCATGGCTTGTACCCCCCGATACTAACCATAGTTTCATCAAAATAAGCAATCAACACAACAAAAACAGAATCTATCAAAAACAGAACAGTCTGTAGAAATCTGTATATTTCGTATACCTCTGCTAACCCAAAAATTCTGAAACAATTATGAAAATTAGGGCAATTCGGATATCAGTCAGTATCAAACAGAATCAACTCAAAATCTCTTTCTGGATAGGAATTAAAAATAATTCCGTTAGCACAAAGTTTGTGTCTTTTTTCAGCATGATTAAACAACTATCACCAAAACTAATCATAAAGGTTCTACTTGGCACAAACACTAATTAAAACATAAAAAACACAATCATAACAGAATCATGATGGTGTGGACTCAACAAAACAGAAATTAAAAAGCAAAATAAATTTATTCATTGGGTTGCCTCCCAACAAGCGCTATCGTTTAACGCCCTTAGCTAGGCGTATGGCAATAGAATCAAGTATTGTCATATTCCTTTCTTTGGAAACAAGGGGAGACCTTTTTGTAGAGAGCATCTATCTTCCTGTTTTGTGAAAGTACATGACCATTTATAGTGGAAGAAAGATTAAGCACATTACGAAAGTTTGTCTCTAAATTAGCCTTCATTTATTTTATTGATTCATTTTGGTAGAAACAGATGAGGGCAGTGGTCTCATTTTCTCCCTTGGGATGCCCTAATATAGCTTTCATTTTTTCATAAGTGTCAAAGGCATCTCCTACAAGGAAACCCTTATCAAATATAGAATCCAAGATTTGTTTAAATGAGTGGGGCAATCTGGCGTAAAAGCTTTTTAAGTATAACTCAATATGATAAGGAGGGATATGCCTAGTTTGAATCCTCAGCAGTCTGTCCCAAGCGTCTTTTAAGGATTCATTAAGCGAATAGTAAAAAATTATAGGATCCTCATCATTAATATTACTGAAAGTATCTCTAGCAACCTCAGGACGTCTTCCCATAGACTCATTATTTGTGAGTTTGGGGAGGACAGAGGGGCTATCCAAGGCATTAAACCTTGGCAGAGTAATCTTGTGTTTGAATGATTCAGGCATGGTGACTTAGCAAGCGGACAAGCACACGAGCAAATAGAAAGCAAGCGAAAGAAAAGGGGCGAACGAAAAAGGTAAATAAAAAAGGCAAATATTTTTGTAAATTTTGTTTTAGAGGTAGGGAGAGGAAAACGAGAGGCAAATGGCAAATAATGTAAATGCAAGAGATGAGTTTGCGATAGGTACTTGGTAGATATGCTTTACTTGAATACTCCCCGGCAACGGCGCCAGAAATTCTTCCTGCTACTTCTTGAGCTTGCGTTGGTTTTTCCCTCGAAGAGGAAACGGTGATGCAGCAAAGTAGAGATAAGTATTTCCCTCAGTTTGAGAGCCAAGGTATCAATCAAGTAGGAGTATCAAGATGAGGCACCAAGGCACCTACGCAAAAACAAACAAACTTGCACCCAACGCGATAAAGGGGTTGTCAATCCCTTTACGATTACTTGCAAGGTGAGATCTGATAGTGATAATAGGTAAATATTAAAAAAAAAGTGCAGCAAGGTATTTTTGGTATTTTTCTATGTAGATCTGAATATATAATGTGTAAAATAGACCCGGGGGCCATAGTGTTCACTAGAGGCTTCACCCATGATAGCAAGTATTACGGTGGGTGAACAAATTACTGTCGAGCAATTGATAGAATCGCGCAAAGTCATGACGATATCTAAGGCAATGATCATACATATAGGCATCACGTCCGAGACAAGTAGACCGATACTTTCTGCATCTACTACTATTACTCCACACATCGACCGCTATCCAACATGCATCTAGTGTATTAAGTTCATAACAAACAGAGTAACGCCTTAAGCAAGATGATATGATGTAGAGGGATAAATTCAACCAATATGATATAAACCCCATCTTTTTACCATGGCAACAATACGTTGCGTGCCTCGCTACCCCTTCTGTCACTAGGTGAGGATACCGCACGGTATGAACCCAAAACCAAGAACTTCTCCCATTGCAAGAATTATAGATCAAGTTGGCCAAACGAAACCCATAACTCAAAGAGACTTACAAGGATACGAAATCATCCATATAAGAAATCAGAGGTCACACAAATAATATTCATAGATAATTTGATCATAAATCCACAATTCATCGGATCTCGACAAACACACTGCAAAAGAAAGTTACATCGGATAGATCTCCATGAAGATCATGGAGAACTTTGTATTGAAGATAAAAGAGAGAGAAGAAGCCATCTAGCTACTAGCTATTGACTCGAAGGTCTGTGGTGAACTACTCATGCATCATTTGAGAGGCAATGGTGTTGATGAAGAAGCCCTCCGTGTCTGAATCCCCCTCCGGCAGGGCACCAGAACGGTCCCAAGATGGGATCTTGCGGAAACAGAAGCTTGTAGCGGCGGAAAAGTATTTTTGTGGCTCTCTCTGTTGATTTTGGGATTTTAGGGAATTTATAGGCGAAAGAGGTAGGGCAAAGGAGGCACGAGGGGCCCACGAGCCTACTAGGCGCGCCCACGCCCCTAGGCCGCGCCTAGGGGGCTCGTGGCTTCCTCCGTGGCCCTATGCCTTGGTTCTCAAGTCTTATGGATCTGTTCTGTCATGGAAAAAATCATCCCAAAGGTTTTATTCTGTTTGGACTCCGTTTAATATTCTTATCTGAAAAAGGTCAAAAACAGGGAAAAAACAGAAACTGGCACTGGGCACTGAGTTAATAAGGTAGTCCCAAAAATGATATAAAATAGCATATAAATGCATATAAAACATCCCAAATTGATAATATAATAGCATGGAACAATCAAAAATTATAGATACGTTGGACACGTATCATACACCACAACGGTAGAAATCAAGAAGGAGCGTCAAGTGTTGATGGTTAGTAAAACCACTAGTTTCAATAAGGGCAAGGGCAAGGAGGGAAACTTCATGGATGGAAGTCAGTTGCTACTCCAGTGAAGCAACCCAAAGTTGAACCCAAACCCGAGACTAAGTGCTTCGATTATGAGGAGAGCGGTCGCTGAAGTGGAACAACCCTGGATACTTGGTAGATAAGAAGGCTCGCAATGTCGACAGAAGTATATTTGATATACGTGTTATTAATGTGTACCTTGCTAGTACTCCTAGTAGCACCTGGGTATAGGATACCGGTTCGGTTGCTAAATGTTAGTAACTCGAAATAAAAGCTACGGAATAAACGGAGAACTAGAGAAGGGTGAGGTGACGATGTGTGTTGGAAATGTTTCCAAGGTTGATGTGATCAACATCACACGCTCTCTCTACCTTCGGGATAAGTGACGAACCTAAATAAATGTTATTTGGTGTTTTGCATTGAGCATGAATGTGATTAGATCGTGTTTATTACAACATGGTTATTCATTTAAGTTAGAGAATAATGGTTATTCTGTTTACATGAATAATACCTTCAACGGTCATGCACCCAGTGAGAATGGTTTGTTGAATCTTGATCGTAGCAATACACATGTTCATAACATTGATGCCAAAAGATACAAAGTTAATAATGATAGTACCACATACTTGTGGCACTGCCAATAATTGTCATATTGGTATAAAACGCATGAAGAAACTCCATGCTGATGGTCTTTGGACTCATTTGTTTTCGAATCGTTTGAGACATGCGAACCATGCCTCTTGGGCAAGATGACTAAGGACCCCATTTTCCGCATTGATGGAGTGGGCAAGTGATTTATTGGAAATGATACATGTCGATGTATGCAATCCAATGATACATGTCGTTATTTTCTTACCTTCAATGATTATTTGAGTAGATGTAGTGTATATTTATTTAATGAAACACAAGTTTGAATCTTTTGAAAGGTTCAAGCAAATTCAGAGTGAAGTTTAAGATCATCGTGACAAGAAGATAAAAATGTCTGTGAAATGATCGTGGAGGTGAATATCCGAGTTACGAGTTTGGCATACAACTTTAGACAATGTGAAAGTTGTTTCACAACTCAATGCTAAAACTAGGTCCTTTCTCGAGAAAAAGTTTCTCTCGAAAGAATTGAGTGGGAGGAAGATAGAACTTGATGAGGTGTGTTTCAACGAGAGAGTAGTGCAGCGCAGGAAGATGTTTTTGTGAAGCCTACGTTAGTTGATGAGGAAGTTAATGATTATGATCATGAAGCTTCGGATCAAGTTACTATCGAACCTCATAGGTCGACGAGGACGTTCACTGCTCCTAAGTGGTACGACAACCCTGTCTTAGAGTGTCATGCCCAAGATGCACGCCTATTCATTTTGAGGCACGAGGTCCTCGCAAAGGATAGAAGCGCATCTTGCCGTTAGCAAGATAAGCATCATCACATCATACATGTACTGAAGAGAAGAGTATATGAGTTGGCATACACTTGCCATATGCTAGATTACAAAATCACTCAGTTCATACATCAAGAAGAACACACGGTCCAGCTACGGACGAAATCAAACGACAAAATGACAATGCGATGATACTATCCAGCTGCCCAAGACCACGACCAAGTGCTCTACTCGTCGGGGTATGTCACATACATACGTCCCCTCTCCTCGTCATACTCCCACTGAAGCTGCGTGAGGTCATCTGCCATCTGATCATCTAAACATGTACCTGGAGTGGTTTTAAGTAATCTGTGAGCCACAGGGACTCAGAAAAATTGTAACCCGGGTGCCAACACTATTTATGCTTTGGGATGGAAATGGTGATGTTTAAGTTTGCAGCATCTCTAAGCATGTATGGTGGCTAACTTACGTAACAAGAACTTAAAGTGAGTGGTCTACGATTATCGGTCGAATTCTAACATGATCTCTAAGAGATCCTGAACACCTACCTACGTCAGTCATAACCCCACCGTGTTCTCTCTCGGATCGTGTTCACGAGCAGAGATAGTCACGGTTACTCACACCGTTGGTGTATTTTAATCAGAGTTTACTTCAAGTTTACTAGAACCGGGTGTTAAACAAATATCCAAATTGCCACATAACAGCGGGCATGGCTTTCCGAAAGATTTAACCCTGTAGGGGTGCTCCAACTAGTCCATCACAAATAACCACACTCCACGGGAATTCCTCGACCACGGATCTCGTGATCTTCATCGGTAATTCCAATGGATTTCCAACACCTCGAGTAAACCCGAAGAAAGTCAGAGTCCACACGCAAGACATTCGATAAAGGTAAAACAAATCCAGCAAGACCACTCGACGTGTCGACGAACCCGATAAGAGCCGCGTATCTCAGTATTAGGACACGACAGATGGGACTAGCTACAGGGAAACCAAACCTCAAGTTGCCCCGTGGTGGCCCCGCAGGCAGCCCAGTTTGGACCAACACTCATGAGGAGCACTGGCCCGGGGGTTGATTAAATTATTCACGGGGTTGCAAAGCCCTATGCAGGTTCATTAAGTTATTAGCAAATGTAGTACCAATGTTGGGTCTTGCCGGACAAGTTTTAATCTCAACCGAATAAACAAGGGGGTCCCCATAACAACCCCAAGCATGTTAGGAGCGCAACAAGGGGGTCCCCATAACATCGGTGACAAGAATCTAAAGAGGGTACGAGCGGAACAAATCACTTAGCAAAAGGCCAAGCCTTCCACCAATACTAGATATATAGGTGCATTAATTTAAATAACAAAATTTATTGTGATCTCCAATGCATGTTATCACATGGAACAACCTGCATCTAAGAACGCTATAAGAGGGGCTGAGCAGCGGTAACTTAGCCAATCAACGGTTTGCTGGGATGTGGAGGTTAGAAGCTGTCATGGTAAGATGGGGGCTGATATCACGTGGTAGGTAGCGCAATTGTAACGATAAGAACGATAAACTAGCAAGCAAAGATAGTATTGGGATCCGGTTATGATCATCTTGCCTGTTGGTTCTTCAACGGAACAAGTAGCGGGATCCTCGTAATGGTACTCTCCAGGTTCCTCGAACTCAGATTCGACAATCGCGTCTACCCAAGAGAAACAGCAAATAAATAACCAAACAAGGTGCAATGCTCATGCATATATATAACTTAACATGAGGTTCTATCCATATTTGCCTTTTCCTACACATGGAGCTACAAGCACATATATAAGATGGAAAGAGCATACACATCACATTACCATGCTCTCACCACAAGAGCATGTGCACAGCACACCATATACCACACACACTACAACATGTGTGTATATGCACATGGGTGCATATACACACACACTCACAACAACACATGTATGTAGGTGCACCTAGACACACCTAGACACACTTACACACACACCCTAGCTCATCTACACACACAAACATGTGTATGTATGTACAAGAAGCACATACTCACACACCTCACAACTTACCCAAAACACTACACTAAGGGACACACACACATGCATGTGTGAAAGAAAACACACACACACACACTAGCAAACCACATGCACACTCCACCTACAAATACATGTGTGTATGCATGGCATACACACAAATATGGCTTGCTCACACACATATGACACACTAAGCACACAAACACACTATATATGCCACATGCACATATGGAAAAGGCACACACACACACACATCACTTAGGCTCATACATGCACTCATGTGTATATATGCACATGGGCATATATACACCACACACACAAATATATACTCATATATGCTGGGTTTTTTGCAAAAGGAACAAAAGAAAAGAAAGAAACTCAAAAACAAAAGAAAGCAGAAAAACAAAAAACACACTCCACCTACAAACACATTTGTGTATGCATGGCATACACACACATATGGCTTGCTCACACACATATGACATACTAAGCACACAAACACACTATATATGCCACATGCACATATGGAAAAGGCACACACACACATATCACTTAGGCTCATACATGCACTCATGTGTATATATGCACATGGGCATATATACACCACACACACAAATATATACTCATATATGCTGTTTTTTTTTGCAAAAGGAAAAAAAGAAAAGAAAGAAACTCAAAAACAAAAGAAAGCAGAAAAACAAAAAAAAGGGGGGAAGAGAGGGATCGAGCCCTGCACCTCCCCTATATTACTCTGCCCTCCTACCACTACACCACTGCCCCGATCGACATAAGAGGAAGGGGGCACTGCTCTTATACACACGCAGCCATAGCTTATCTGATGAAACTGAATTTGACAGGGGCACGGCAACAGAGGGGATCGACGGTGAAATTCCGGCGATAGAGGCCATCTCTGGCGATTCCAGTTACACCTACACGCGTGCAAAGGACCAGCGGTTCCATTCCTGGGCTCATCTTGCGAAGAGGGGGAAGGACACGAGCAGCAGGTGCTCTCCAATCTACCGGCGGCGATAGAGGCAACGGCGGCGACAGACAACGGCGACGAAGGTTCCGGCGACTACAAGGCGTCTCTGGTGACGGGGAGCGACAGAATCGAAAGATGCATCTACGGGGAATGCATCCCTCACCACAGCTTGCACTGAGGGGGATCTACGACGAGCGCACGCTCGGGCTTTCCAAGCGGCGGCAACAGAACACTACGGCGACGGCGGCGAGAGCTACGGCAAGGAAAGGGGGCTGCGGGCACGGGCAGCTCACCGAGGGTTGCGCGGAGACGCTAGGACACGAGCGGAGTCGACGAAGGGGAAGGAGAGGTGGAGACGACTCGCATGGAGAGGAAGAAGCTCCGACGATGATCCAGCGACGAGGAAGAAGAAGGAGAAGGCCTCCCGAGTCCTCCTAGCGCCTGGAACAGAACAGAGGCGCGAAGGCGAAGACCTTGGACGCCATGGACGATGACGGGCTCGGCGGAGACGACGAGGAGCTCGCTGGCGATGAAGCTATGGACTCTGCTCTCTCTCTGAACCTTACCTGACAGGGGAGAAGAATCGAGGGGGGAGAGTGGAGGAGGAAGAAAGGGGAGCGGCGGCGGCGGCTAGGGGAAGAGGAACCATAGGCGAGGGGGACACGGACGCCGAGGGGGGCTATATACGAAGGAGCTGACGGCGACGGCGATGGAAAGCAGCGCGGGCGGCAACTCCTCTCTCTAAAGCTGACGGAGGGAGACGACGGGAGCAGGTCCCCGTTACTGCTCATATGGGCTGGCCTAGCCCATATCTCTCTCACTCACAGAATAAAAAGAAAAAGAACAGGGTTTCCTATTTAAATAAAACCAGCCACATATTAAATCCTCCGAAAAATAGAAAAGGGGTTTTTGAGACCTAACCAAATTATTTTAGCCAGAAGACATTATGCCCAAATTGAATAAAATAATAGGAAGAGTTTTTGAGCAAGTTATTTTATTTTTAAAATGATTAGCAGCCCTATTTTAGTTAGGTTACAGAATTAAATCATGTGCAAATACTAAAAACTACACCTCCAATATTCATAAGGTTTATAGGGCCCCCTCATGAATATTGTTAAATGATTTTAACAACACTTAAAATCTGATCATAAAACACATAGGGTTTTAGAAGCATATAAGAGGGGTTTTGCAAGATAAGAGATGAGAGGAATAAGAAGAGAAGAAGGCCTCATCCTTACTCCCACATCACACAACAATCACACCAACACTCATGACATTCACACCACAACCAACACAAGACACAACAAGCAAGATGAAATGATGATGATGATGATGCAAGAATGCCACCAACACATAAGGACCAAGGTGCAACTCCACTCATAAGCATGACATAAGGTTCATACATCTGGTTACAAGCCATAAAAGGAAGGGACATCACTTAGGATGTCACAACTCTCCCACACTACAAGAGGATCTCGTCCCGAGATCTAGGAACGAAAGAAGTCTGGAAATTCGGAACGGAGCAGGTCCTCACGTTCCCAAGTAGCTTCTTTGTCGGAATGATCAGACCACTTCACCTTGAGGAACTTGATAGACTTGTTGCGAGTCTTACGCGACCATAGGAGCCTTTACTTGTTCGAACTTGGCTCTGATACCAACTTGTCACGCCTAAGATGCGCGCCAATCCGTTTTGAGGCACGAGGTCCTCACAAAGGATAGAAGTGCATCTTGCCGTTAGCAAGATAAGCATCATCACATCATACATGTACTGAAGAGAATAGTATATGAGTTGGCTTACACTCGCCACATGCTAGATTACAATATCACTCAGTTCATACATCAAGAAGAACACAGGGTCCAGCTACGGACGAAATCAAACGACAAAATGGCAATGCGATGATACTATCAAGCTGCCAAAGACCACAACCAAGTGCTCTACTCGTCGGGGTATGTCACATACATACGTCCCCTCTCCTCGTCATACTCCCACTGAAGCTGCGTGAGGTCATCTGCCATCTGATCATCTGAACCTGTACCTGGAGTGGTTTTAAGTAATCTGTGAGCCATAGGGACTCAACAATCTTGTAACCCAGGTGCCAACACTATTTAAGCTTTGGGATGGAAATGGTGATGTTTAAGTTTGCAGCAGCTCTAAGCATGTTTGGTGGCTAACTTACGTAACAAGAATTTAAAGTTAGTGGTCTACGATTATCGGTCGAATTCTAACATGATCTCTAAGAGATCCTGAACACCTACCTACGTCAGTCATAACCCCACCGTGTTCTCTCGCGGATCGTGTTCACGAGCAAAGACAGTCACGGTTACTCACATAGTTGGTGTATTTTAATCAGAGTTTACTTAAAGTTTACTAGAACCGGGTGTTAAACAAATATCCAAATTGCCACATAACCACGGGCACGGCTTTCCGAAAGATTTAACCCTGCAGGGGTGCTCTAACTAGTCCATCACAAATAACCATGAATTCCTCGACCACGTATCTCGTGATCTTCATTGGTAATTCCAAAGGATTTCCAACACCTCGAGTAAACCCGAAGAAAGTCAGAGTCCACACGCAAGAAATTCGATAAAGGTAAAACAAATCCAGCAAGACCACCCGACGTGTCGAAGAACCCGATAAGAGCCGCGTATCTCAGTCTCAGGACACGACAGATGGGACTATCTACAGGGAAACCAAACCTCAAGTTGCCCCGAGGTGGCCCCGCAGGCAGCCCAGTTTGGACCAACACTCATGAGGAGCACTGGCCCGGGGGTTGATTAAATTATCCACGGGGTTGCAAAGCCATATGCAGGTTCATTAAGTTATTAGCAAATGTAGTACCAACGTTGGGTTTTGCCAAACAAGTTTTAATCTCAACCGAATAAACAAGGGGGTCCCCATAACAATCCCAAGCGTGTTAGGAGCGCAAAATATGGAAAACAGAACACCGGTAACAAGAATCTAAAGAGGGTACGAGCGAAACAAATCACTTAGCAAAAGGCCAAGCCTTCCACCAATACCAGATGTTTAGCTCTGTTGCGACTTGCGGATAGTGGTGGACTGTGGACTCGAGTCTTCCTAAAGAACCCTCGGTCGGGAAAACTAGCGTGCAGTCCTCCGCTGTGAGGCCTGCTTGGCAGGGCTGGTTTTTTTCTTTTTTTTCTTAAAAACATTGGCACTTTATTAATCAAGCAACAAATTTACAAAGAGTCTTCCGGATACAATCCGAAGTAGAATGAAAAACATAGAGACCACTAGAGTTCATACAAGATTTAGCTAGGTCATGAGCTAAAACATTTGATTGTTGACGAATATGATTGAAAGTCATTGAAGCAAAGCTCGATGTAGCACACTTGATATCAAACAACACCGAGCCCACGAGCGAGCGGTCATGAACTGAAGAGTTAACTCTCTGCACAAGAGAAAGACAATCAAAGGCAAATATTACGTAACTATATCTAGCCTTCCTCTTGGGCAAGATATAATGTGCGTCGAAGGGCCATGGCCTCTTCCAACTCCGATGCAGTAGTACCAGCAACCGCATCAACATGCTACAATTCACTAGCCATTATGATTGAGTGACAAACACCAATACCAATCTTTCCTAGATTAGAAAAAATCGCGGCGTCAGACATGAAGAGAAGAGTTTCGAACGGTGGCGGAGACCATAAACTGCTTGAAGCATTGATCTCACATCTATGAAGAGAAGAGTTCCGAACGGTGGCAGAGACCATAAACTACTTGAAGCATTGATCTCACATCTATATTCAGGAACTAGTTTGTATAAATGCCTCGCAATCAAATCAACATAAGTTGTTATCTTGAAAGCTATTCAGACAGGGTGTGACATTTCTTCGTCATTTCTTGCAGAATTTTGTGCCTTTCAAATATGCCAGATCATCACAGTCATCACAGTATTCATCAGCTCATTTTTATGCAAGAGAAAATCAAAAAACCATTTTCTCGGTGAAGAGAAATTGGAACACCATAATTTAATGCCGAAAGCTTGCTTCACATGCGACCATACCTCATGCGTGAATATACAGAATAGCAATGAGTGTTCGATGCTCTCTATTCTGCCACAAAAACATCAAAGATTAGTTGTTGGAACATGGCAACGTTGTAATTGGACACCGGAAGGGAGACAATCATGAGCAAGTCTCCATAAAACTACTTTCATCTTGGTTGGAGCCTTGATAGACCAAAATGATTTCCAACTCCTCTCAACAGCCACACCATGAGACATCATGCCACGACCAGAAATACCATGCAATTGATAATACCCATCAGACCGGGCTAAATTATATGCCGAACGGACATAATACTCGCTATACCTTGTATGAGGCCATCTCGCAAAGTCATCCTCACCAAGCCAGACAACGGGAAGCAACAAAATTTCATTAGCAATGTGCTCATTGAAAAAAGCTCAAATAGTTTCTTCATTCCAAGATCCAAGGCCATCATCCAATAGACACCGGACAATAGTATTCACCGGGATTGGAAATAATGTTTGTAGTAAATTTGGAGGTGTGGACGGAATCCAGTGGTCACCAGTGATTTGAACCTTGGAGCCATCGCCAATACCCCATTGAATACCACCCTGAAGCATTTTCCGACCAAAAAAAATACCATGCCAAGTGTAAGAAGTCAATCTTGGGGCCTCGACATGCCAGAAATCATCGTGAGGAAAGTATCTTCCTTTGAGAATGCGAGCACACAGGAAGTCTAGTGAAGAAAGAATTCGCCAGCCTTGTCGTCCGAGCATGGCCTTGTTAAACAAGGCCATATCGCGGAACCCCATACCACCCAGAGATTTTGGAGTAGTTAGCCAGTCCCAAGAACACCAATGCATTTTCTTCTTTCCATCTTCATTTCCACACCAATGATCAGCAATGATTTTCCTGAAACGTTCACAAGTGGCGATTGGAAACTGAAAACAACTCATAACATGATTCAGAATGGCTTGAATAACAAATTTGAATAGCGCCCCTTTGCCAGCTCGAGACACATGACAATCCGACCATGCATGCAAATGTTTCCAAGCTTTATCCGTCCAAATCTTGAAGATGGTTGTAGGTGTCTATCCCACTTCAGTAGGCATTCCCAAATAAGTTTTTCGAAGGACTTCACAATTAATCCCAAACTGAGTTTTAACACGAAGCTTCACCTCCTCATCATAGTGGTTTCCAAAGAAAAGAGAAGATTTCTCCTTGTTAATAAGTTGGACAGAACCCTTGCAAAAACATCTAAGGTGGATTCGAGTGCAGCCACTCTACTTGGATCACTTCTCGCGAAGAAAATGTTGTCATCGGCGAAGAGAAGATGTGATATAGGTGGGCCATGACGAACATTATGAATACCTTAGAGCTCGCTACATCTCTCTTTTTCTGGTAACAGACTTGACAAACCTTCAGTGCAAAGAAGGAACAAATAGGGACCGATTGGGTCACCTTGGCGGATTCATCTTGATGCAACAACATGCTTAGTAAGTTCACCATTGACCTTGACAGCGTATCAGACCTTAGTGACACATCTCATAACAGTGTCAATCCAAACTAGGGCAAAACCAAGTCTTGCAAGACATCCATGAAGATAACACCAGTCAACACGATCATATGCCTTCATCATGTCGATCTTCAAAGCAAAAAATGGTTGTTTCACACGTTGGGCCTAATTGTATGCATGCATTTATAAGCAATCAGAGTGTTATTAGTGATAAGTCTGCCTGGAACAAAAGCACTTTGGAAATCAGAAATCATCATTGGCAAAAACAATTTAAGACAGTTAGCCAAGACTTCGGAAGCAATTTTATACAAGACATTGCAGAGGCTAATGGGACGGAAATTCTTCAGCTGTTTCGACCTTTTAACCTTTGGAATAAGCACAATGATAGAATCACAAACCCCCTCTGGAATTGGCCTCCCCTCTAAGAAACTTCTCACAGCCTCGCAAATATCATCCTCCAAAAATGCCCAATGAGTTTGATAAAAAAAAGTGCAGGGAAACCATATAGACAAGGAGATTTTGTAGGACCCATTTGAAACAAAGTTGTTTTAATCTCCTCGTTGGTGTATGGTTTACACAAATCATCATTCATCTCCGCAGTCACTTTTTGCGGAATAGACTCAAGAACAACATCAATCATATCACAAGATTCAAAAGTAAATATCTGGTCATAAAACACCTAGACCATACCTTTGATTTCACCTTAAGAAACACAGGTTGAGCCATCATCCCGCAACAATGCTGAATTTTTTTGAGCTCGACGCCTTGCTGCTGCTCGGGCATGGAAAAAAATTGGTCTTTCTATCCCCTTCATGGAGCCAGTCCACACGAGATCGTTGGCGCTCCATGATCTCCTCCCGTTCAAATAGCTCACAAAGACGACCCTCGATCATCCATTCTTAAGCAAGCATAGCCTCCAAAACAGAAGAGGAACGGATTGTCTTGAGCCTCCGCTCAAGTTTTTGAATTTGCTTGCGGACGCGGCCAAATGATTCTCTGTTCCAATTTTCAAGACAACTAGCCGTGTGATTCAGATTCGACCAGGTGGATTGCAGGGACAAAGTACCATCCCTGCCGGCTGCCCAATTTTGCTCCACGATCACCTTATAATCCTCCGCTCTCACATGGCCTCGAATTTGAAACCCCGTTGAACAAGCATGGAACTCCTCAAAGAACTCTCTTGGGAAAGTTGAATCAATATGGCATAATGATCAGAGGAGGTAGTGATTACATTCTCCGCACAACAATCGTCAAATAACCGAGAGAATTCTCCATTAACATCTGCTCTGTCAAGGCGAACTTTAACATGACCATCACCATCTTGTCGATTAGAGCACGTGAACTTTGGTCCAGAGATGCCCAAGTCCACCAAATCACACTCAGACAGGCAATCTCGAAAAGCTGCAATTTGACCCTCTGAACGATCCTGAGGACTGCATTGTTCATCTTGGGACAGAATCTCATTAAAGTTACCGCAACAGATCCACGAACCACTCCATCGGGCATGCATGAATCGAAGAAAATTCCAGAAATGATATCTCTCTTCCTTTCGTGGCTTACTGATGTCTACTACACAACGTTCTTCTTGTAGACTCGTGTTGAGCCTCCAAGCATGGAGTTTTGTAGGACAATGGCAATTTTTCCTCAAGTGGATGACCTAAGGTTTATCAATCCGTGGGAGGTGTGGGATGAAGGTGGTATCTCTCAAACAACCCTGCAACCAAATAATAAAGAGCCTCTTGTGTATCCAACACACCCAATACAATGGTAAATTGTATAGGTGCACTAGTTCGGCAAAGATATGGTGATACAAGTGCAATATGGATGGTAGATATAGGTTTTTGTAATCTGAAAATATAAAAACAGCAAGGTAACAAATAGTAAACAACGAGCAGAATGTTGTATAAATGCTTGGAAACAAGGCCTAGAGTCCATACTTTCACTAGTGCAATTTCTCTAAACAATACTGACATAGTTGAATCATATGTAAATATCTCTCGTGCGACAAAGAGTTCACTCCAAAGTCACAAATAGCGGAGAACTAACAAAGAAATTATTGTAGGGTATGAAACCACCTCAAAGTTATCTTTTTGATCAATCTTATGAGCTATCCCTATGAGTGTCATGAACAACCCTAGAGTCCGTACTAAAATAACACCTTAAGATACACATCAACCAAAACCCTAATGTCACCTAGATACTCCAATGTCACTACGAGTACCCATGGGCTTGATTATACGATATGCATCACACAATTTCAGATTCATCATGTTCAACCCAACACAAAGAACTTCAAAGAGTGCCCCAAAGTTTCTACTGAAAAGTCAAGACAAAAACGTGTGCCAACCCCTATGCATAGATTCCCAAGGTCATGGAACCCGCAAGTTGATCACCAAAACATACATGTGGATCAATAGAACATCCCATTGTCATCAGGGATATCCCATCGCAAGACATACATCAAGTGTTCTCAAATCCTTAAAGACTCAATCTGATAAGAAAACTTCAAAAGGAAAACTCAATTCATCACAACAAGATAGAGAGGGGGAAACTCCATATGATTCATCTATATCAATAAAGCTCGTGGTACATCAAGATCGTGCCATCTCAAGAACAAGATATATATATAGAGAGAGAGAGAGAAAACACATAGCTACTGGTACATACCCTCGGCCCCGAGGGTGAACTACTCCCTCCTCGTCATGGAGAGCACCGGGATGACGAAGATGGCCTCCGATGATGGTTTCCAACTCCGACAGGGTGCCGGAATAGGCTCTCGACTGGTTTTTCGTGGCTCTGGAGGCTTGCGGGGACGGAACTCCCGACCTAGATTTCTTTTCGGAGGTTTCTATATTTATAGGAATTTTTGGCATCGATCTCATGTCAAGGGGTGCCACGAGGCGGTGGCAAGACAGCTAGGCTCGGCCAGGGGTGGTGGTCGCGCCTGACATGCTTGCTGCCTCCTCATGGCTCTTCTGGCCCAGCTTCAATGCTTTGTGGGTCTCTTTTGGTCCACAAAAAATCATATTAAATTTTTAGCCCATCCCGAGTATTTTTATTTCTGCACAAAAAACGACACCACAGTAGTTCTGCTGAAAACAGCGTCTCTCCGGGTTAGTTCTAATAAAATCATACCAAAATCATATAGAATTATTGTAAACATGACATGAATACATTATAAATTATAGAGACGTTGGAGACATATTAGCATCCCCAAGCTTAATTCCTGCTCGTCCTCGAGTAGGTAAATGATAAAAGAAATAATTTATGAAGTGTGAATGCTAGCATAGTGCATAAATTTGGTCAATGATAATTCCAAGCACTTTTTCTAGCATAATTATATATCATAAATAGTAGCTCATCTCATAAAACTTCTCATAATAAAGTAACAAGCTATTCACAAGTTAAAGTACAGACCATAAAATTTCTTGAAAACTATGATTTCAGTCACCAAATAATTGCAATTCATCTTATTTTCAGGAAGGGTCTATGTAAGAGCTTTGATTTAGAAAATTCCACATACTCAACTATCATATAGTCTTCCATGATTGCTAACTCTCAAAGCATATTTTTAGAGCAAATAACATCCGTCGAACACAGAGAAAGATAGGGGCTTAGAGTTTTGCCTCCCAACTTATTTATCATATAGATAATTGTCAACAATAATAATTCATGATCAAATATATTCGGATGGCCATATATGCTTGGATATGAACCCACGACATGATGCTTGCCAAGATAAAAAGGCAAAATATAGGAAGTGGTGAAGATCACCATGACTCTTGTATAAAGGTAAGTACTAGAAAGTAATAGATAGGCCCTTTGCAAGGGGAAGCAGAGGTTGTCATGCACTTTTTGTTTTTGGATGTGCAAACTCTTAATGCAAATGAACGTTATGTTGTAGTGCCCTTTGTGATAGCAACCTTTATTATGCAGTCCATCGCTTTTATTTCTTTACCATCACAAGTTCGTACAACGCTTATTTTCCCTTACAATAAAAGATCTTACATATTTAGGAGATATTTTTATTGCTTTTTGCAGCGATGACAACTTACTTGAAGGATCTTATTCAATCCATAGGTAGGTATAGTGGACTCTCATGGCAAAATTGGTTTAAGGGTATTTGGATGCACACGTAGTATTTCTACTTAGCGCAGAAGTTTTGTCTAATATGATGTGGAAGCAAGCAGCACATCTTGGAGGATCCAAAACAATATAACTACTATACAAATATACCCAAGCATAACTCATTACGTTGTCTTCCTTGTCCAACTTCAATTAATTTGCTCAAGTTTGGAAATAATTAATGGGTATTCACAATCATAGAAGATGTCCAAGATAGTATATTTATATGTGAAATCTCTCTTCCTTCAATATTCTTTCATGAATTGTTCAAGTGACCAATGCGGTGTTTTCTAACTTTCAATAAATTTCACCACCTATACTTATTATGTGTGAAGTCATTACTCCCCATGGGATAAGCATATAAAACAAGTATAATTTCAGATTTATGATATTCAATTCATTCAACCATTTACTCACAGGATATAAGTGAAGCACGAGAGTAAATTATAAAACTACTCCAAAACATACAAGTGAAGATCAATGAGTAGTCAAACAATTAACTAGCTATGTAAGGACTTTCTATCTCTCTCTATCTCTCAATAAAGATTTTAAGCTGTGAATATTTTATCTAAACAACAAGCAAAATAAAAATAGCACTCCAAGAATATGACACATCATGTGAACAAATAAAACTTTAGGCTCAACATAGGCTAACCGATAATTGTTGATGAAGAGGGATGGGATGGGTAGAATCCCCAAGCTTAGATGTTTGAGACTTCTTGAAATATTTACTTGGGGTGCCATAGGAATCCACAAGCCTGAGCTTTTGCATCTCGTTCAATCCTCTCACATCATGGTTTCACCTATTCTCAAAAACTTCATCCACACAAAACTCAATAAGAACTCGTGAGAGAGGTTAGTCCACATGAGAACAAATCAACACTTCATGTACTGCCAAGACAAGTTTAATAATTATTCCCACATGATACCTACTGTATTCCATCATTCCCACAATTTATATCACCGAATATAAGCTATGGGAACACTAAAGCAACCAAACTATGCATGCAAAACAGAATATGTGAAAAACAGAATAGTCTCTAAAGATATGAATTATCACCATACTTCCTTGACTCTAAAAATTCTGAAAAATTAGGAAATATCACAGAATTTGCATAGAAATGTTTTTCCAAAATTTCATAATTTTTTAACGATCCAGTAAAATCTGATAATTCATATACTGGACGCAAAACTTTGTTTTTTGCACAGAATCAAACAAGCAAGTATCCACACTATCCCGAAGGCTTTACTTGGCACTTTATTGAAATAAAAGAGACAAAACATGATTACTACAGTAGCTTAATCTTGTGAACACATAAAACCAGAAGGTAAAAGTGTTGGGTTTTCTCCCAACAAGCGCTTTTCTTTAATGCCTTTTAGCTAGGCATCATTATTTCAATGATGCTCGTATAGGAATAGTAGTTGAAACATGCAAGAGAGCATCATGAATATCATGAAAAGCAAATTTAAGTCTAACCCACTTCCTGTGAATAGATATTTTGTGCGCAAACAATTTATACGAGCAAGAATCAACTAGCATAGGAAGGCAAAACAAGCATGACTTTGAAACTTTCAATGGATAGAGAGGAAACATGATATTATTGCAATTCCTACAAGCATATGTTCCTCCCTCATAATAATTTTCAGTAGCATCATGAAGGAATTACACAATATAAACAGCACACAAAGCATTATTTTTCATGATATACAAGCATAGAAAATTTGCCACTCTCCACATAAGCAATTTCCTTCTCATTCATAATAGTGGGAGCAAACTCAACAAAATAACTATCATGACATACTTGATTGAGAGAACCAAATTCAATATTAAAATCATGATGACAAGTTTCATGGTTGATACGTCTCCATCGTATCTACTTTCCAAACTCTTTTGCCCTTATTTTGGACTCTAATTTGCATGATTTGAATGGAACTAACCCGGACTGACGCTATTTTCAGCAGAATTGCCTTGGTGTTACTTTTGTGCAGAAATAAAAGTTCTTGGATTGACCTGAAAATTTACGGAGAATATTTTTGGAAATAATAAAAAATACTGGCGAAAGAATCAACCGGAAGGGGGCCACCCACAGGTGGCAAGCCTGCCAGGTGCGGCCACCCCCTGGCCGTGGCTAGCAGGCTTATGGGGCCCCTGTTGCTCCACCGACCTCAATGCCACTCCTATTTATTCCTATTCGTGGATAAAAAAATCAAGGAGAAGAGTTCATCACGTTTCATGATACAGAGCTGCCGCCACCTCCTGTTCTTCCTCGAGAGGCCAGATCTGGAGTCGGTTTTGGGCTCCGGAGAGGGGAAATCGACGCCATCATCATCACCAACCATCCTTCATCACCAATTCCATGATGCTCTCCGCCGTTCGTGAGTAATTCCATCGTAGGCTTGCTAGATGGTGATGTGTTGTATGAGATCTATCATGTAATCGAGTTAGTTTTGTTAGGGTTTGATCCCTAGTATCCACTATGTTCTGAGATTGATGTTGCTATGACTTTTCTATGCTTAATGCTTGTCACTAGGGCCCGACAGCCATGATTTAAGATCTGAACCTATTATGTTTTCATGAATATATATGTGTTCTTGATCCTATCTGGCAAGTTGTAGACACCTATTACAAGTTATGATACGCATCCCCCAGGGTGACAATAACTGGGATTCTTTCCGATGATTACCGTAGTTTGAGGAGTTCATGTATTCACTAAGTTCTAATGGTTTCATCTGGTTCTCTATTAAAAGGAGGCCTTAATATCCCTTAGTTTCCATTAGGACCCCACTGCCATGGGAGGGTAGGACAAAAGATGCCATGCAAGTTCTTTTCTATAAGCACGTATGACTATATATGGAATACATGCCTACATTACATTGATGAATTGGAGCTAGTTATGTGTCACCCTATGTTATAACTGTTGCATGATGAATGCCATACAACGTAATTATCCATCATTGATCCATTGCCTATGAGCTTTCCACATATTGATCTCTACTAAGTTACTTCACCATTACTACTATTACAATCACTACAAAACTGCTACTGTTACTTTTGCTATCGTTATCGTTACTCCCATACTACTTTGCTACTGAATACTTTGCTGTAGATATTAAGTCTTTCAGGTAAAGTTGAATTGACAACTCATCTACGAATACTCAAGAATATTCTTTGGCACCCCTTGTGTCAAATCAATAAATTTGGGTTGAATACTCTACCCTCGAAAACTGTTGTGATCCCCTATACTTGTGGGTTGTCAATGGTTACTATCACTCTTTTTAGCATACATCTCATCACAATAATCATCATATGTAGGAGGAATGCTATCATCATAATAGTTTTGCTCATCAAAACTTGGGGGGACAAAATATATCATCTTCATCAAACATATCATCCCCAAGCTTGTGGCTTTGCATATCATTAGCATCATGAATATTCAGAGAATTCATATTAACAATATTGAATATGCTCCTAATTCAAGGATTTAGTGCCAAACATTTTAATAACTTCTTCATCTAGCACTTGAGCACAATTTTCCTTTCCACCATTTCACGAAAGACATTAAAAAGATGAAGCATATGAGGCAACCTCAATTCCATTTTTTTGTAGTTTTGTTTTGTAAAACCAAACTAGTCAAAAACAAGAAACTAAAATATTTGATTGCAAGATCTAAAGATATACTTACAAGCACTCACCTCCCGAGCTTGATGTCTACTACACAACCTTCTTCTTGTAGACTCGTGTTGGGCCTCCAAGCGCAGAGTTTTGCAGGACAGTGGCAATTTTCCCTCAAGTGGATGACCTAAGGTTTATCAATCCATGGGAGGTGTAGGATGAAGATGGTCTCTCTCAAACAACCCTACAACCAAATAACAAAGAGTCTCTTGTGTCCCAAACACAGCCAATACAATGGTAAATTGTATAGGTGCACTAGTTCGGCGAAGAGATGGTGATACAAGTGCAATATGGATGGTAGATATAGGATTTTGTAATCTGAAAATATAAAAAATCAAGGTAAAAAATAGTAAACAGCAAGCAAAACGTTGTATAAATGCTTGGAAACAAGGCCTAGGGTCCATACTTTCACTAGTGCAACTTCTCTAAACAATATTGACATAGTTGAATCATATGTAAATACCTCTCGCATGACAAAGGGTTCACTCCAAAGTCACAAATAGAGGAGAACTAACGAAGAAATTATTGTAGGGTACGAAACCACCTCAAAGTTATCTTTTCTGATCAATCTTATGAGCTATCCCTATAAGTGTCACTAGAGTTCGTACTAAAATAACATGTTAAGATACACATCAACCAAAACCCTAATGTCACCTAGAAACTCCAATGTCACCACGAGTACCCATGGTCTTGATTATACGACATGCATCACATAGTTTCAGATTCATCATGTTCAACCCAACACAAAGAACTTCAAAGAGTGCCCCAAAGTTTCTACCGGAAAGTCAAGACAAAAACGTGTGCCAACCCCTATGCATAGATTCCCAAGTTCACGGAACCCGCAAGTTGATCACCAAAACGTACATCAAGTGGATCAATGGAACATCCCATTGTCACCACGAATATCCCATCGCAATACATACATCAAGTGTTCTCAAATCCTTAAAGACTCAATTCGATAAGAAAACTTTAAAAGGAAAACTCAATTTATCACAACAAGATAGAGAGGGGGAAAGTCCTTATCTTTACCTACTAATAAAGCGCTTAACGCTTCTGGTCGTACGTGGTCGCAAATTTTGCAAACAATTCCTTATATTTTCTCTGGAATAAACTCGAAGTCTTATATTAAGTGGAAAAACGTTTCGTTTTTAGAAATCCCCCTAGACAGCTTCACTCTGGCGTGGCAGCGGCCACCCCCCTCTCCTCCTCCCCTCGCAGCTGACCCGCTCCACTCCGGCGCATCTCGCCTGCGCAATAGTAACACCTCACTACTTTGCATGCGATCCAATCAATTTATATCCGCTGTAGACTTTGCCGCATCAGAAATTAACAAGCATATGAGAAGAACTCTAAATCATATAAGGGCAAAACCGGGCGGTCGCGAGCGACGGCCTGGCAGGTCGGTGGCAGATGTGTTAGATGGGTGATGGACCTTGAAGCAACATCAAGAGGCACCGCCGGGGGAGCACGACGTACACTAGGGACATAGTCGCCCCTAGCGCTTCGCTCGACGGACCCAAGATACTAGAGAGGAGGGGGGTTCACACCGCGGCCGCCACCACTAGTGCTCCGCTCGACGCACCCACGATTGGAGAGAAGGGAGGGTTCACACCGGTCAGCCTCGGCGTCCTCCGGCGGTGGGGGTGGGGCCGGAGAACAAGAGCAGCGCTGCTTGGTGTGGGTGATGAGGAGCTCCCAGCATGCTATGGATAAGGGCCACACAGGAGAACTCTCTCGATGGGGATTTTTGGTGTTGTTGCTATTGCCTTTTTTAATGCTACACCACCCACAAGCTGCTCGATATTGTCATTCGTGTTACCGATTGCAAAGTGCCATGATTGTTGTGTGGGCTTGTTAAACGAGATTTAAAAAGGTGACATGATGTAAATGAGCGAAGGAAGGTTGGACGGCTGATTGTTGTAGGTAAATAAACGAGATAGCATACAAGATTGCATATACAATTAAAAGGATTCACTTAATATATTTTTCTAAATTTTGTACAATGGATTAAAAATTAATAACTATATTCAAACGATGTTTCATATTTTGTTTTGAGATCATAACATATGTTAATTCATGTACAAAATGTGTCATGCAGCTGACTGGAGATCAACTATAAAATTAGAACAGTTACCTAATATTTCTCTATAATTTGTATGGTGAATTAAAATTTAATGACTAGATTCTCTATTTTTTGAATGCTAAATTGCTATTGATTCAAATGATGTTTCATATTTTGTTTTGATATGGTAGACATAAGTTCATTCAAGTTAAAAAATATTTTAAGACAAGTTCAAACTTGCTAGATTTTATTCAGATATTTCATGAAATGTCTGAAGCTGAACTTATTAATAAACATACCTTTAATGTCAGACCCCATTAATCCTATAATTGATGTTGATTATGCAGTGACACAATTCCTTGAGCCGGCCATCCATACAGTTGTTCATTCCATCGAGCTGGTCGCTGCTAACAAAAAATGTGGTGAACTACGACAATCCAAGTGAGAAGAGCACGGTGAAGAAATCCATGCTACCTTCCAATGTCTGACTCTTGGCTACACTACCAAATCACGTCCACAGATAATGTGGGGTATGCGGTGGCAGGAGCAAATATGGACAATGTCATCACAATGGGTGCCATTTTTCCCATTGCAACACACGGGCATCTTTGCATAATGATGGGGAGTGCATGCGGTTCGATCTTTGGGCCAAGTTCAAATGCAACAATAGAAAAGAAACGGAATATAATCTTGCAAACCAAGCAACCAACATATTATAAAAAAATCAACATAGTAAAAACCTATTTGCTTTTGAATATTTACAAAAATTATATGTTAACAATCACACTTCAATGCACCACTACCCTTCCATCCAAAATAAACTTGTTTGCATTTAAATCTTTTGAAATTCTAAGATTTTTTGAATTAGCTACTAAACTCCCGAATAGTATAAAAGAATTTCACCGAACATAAATCCCACTAAAAATGCTTACACCATTCCTCTTCCACCCGATGATAGCACTAAGGTGAAGGAGGAACCACCAAAGGACATCCCAACGGCTTTCTCAACTTTATACTACATGGGCTAGACATCACTATCCTTTTTTGTATTGCACACACCAAGCGTGTGTGTGTGTCCTTTAAGATAAAGTTTGTTTCAAATTCTTCTTGCTGAAAAATAACATGCTTTTAAATATGTTCACACTTTTTTTAAATGCACAAAACTCCCAAGAAATGTCCCAACTTTTTTAACAAAATCATTTGACCACAAAATCTTCAAATTCATATTTAAAAAACATGTGTTCCAAAAAAATTCATCTTCAAAAGATGTTTTGATTCTAATAAAAATATTAAAATTTTCAAAATTGTTTGATCAATTTAAAACAAAGAAATATTTATGTTTTCTAAAGAGGAAAAAATAGAACCAATTACTAGACTATTCCACGCACCACTACTCTTTAGTCAGATGAAATATGCTAGGGTGGATTATTTACGTCCATGTGTCTTCAAAAAGCAATAACATTATAAACTTATTACCAATATTTATCAGAACTGGATATAAGAAATGACGCATACTGTCACACGAAGAAGGTTTTATGATAGTTTTAGTCCGTTGCAACGCACGGGCATTTGTACTAGTCATTCATCTATATAAATAAGGCTCGCCATACATCAAGGTCATGCCATCCCAAGAACACGAGATAGAGATATCAAACACATAGCTACTGGTACATACCCTCAGCCCCAAGGGTGAACTACCCCCGCCTCATCAAGGAGAGCGCCAGGATGATGAAGATGGCCTCCAGTGATGGTTTCCCCCTCCGGCAGGGTGCCGAAACAGGCCCCAATTGGTTTTTTGTGGCTCTAAAGGGTTGTGGCAGCGGAACTCCCAATCTAGGTTTAGTTTCGGAGGTTTCTATTTTTATAGGAATTTTTGGCATCGATCTCACGTCAAGGGGTGCCACGAGGCGGTGGCAAGCCTACTGGGCATGGCCAAGGGGGTAGCCGCACCTAGCAGGCTTGCCGCCTCCTCGTGGCTCTTCTGGTCCAGCTCCAATGCTTCGGGGGTCTCTTTTGGTCCACAAAAAATCATAATAATTTTTCAGCCCATTCCGAGAACTTTTATTTCTGCACAAAAAATGACACCACGGTAGTTCTGCTGAAAACAGCGTCAGTCGGGTTAGTTATAATAAAATCAAACCAAAATCATATAGAATTATTGTAAACATGGCATGAATACTTCATAAACTATAGATACGTTGGAGACGTATCACTCACCATACACACAAGTTGCATGCCAGGTTGGACCACCTTCTGGCGTGACATGTAAATCAATGCACCTATTGTTAGAAGCCTTCATAGTAACCTCAACAAAAGCAAACCAAAATAGAGCCAATCCGCCACTCCGACCATCACTTGTAACAGCAAAACATCCCTTAAAACACAAAGACCACAACAAAATCCGAACACGTGATTCCCTCATCTTCGTCTCCGACAGAAAGAGGAGGGTGGGTCGGTGAAGCTTGACTAGCCAGCGAAGCTCGCCAACTATCGAGTCCGACCCAAGGCCTCGATAGTTCCAACATAAAATACTCATTGCATCTAGCGGGGCTACACCGCAGCCTCCTCCTTATCCGGCGATCGATTAGGAGTGATTCTTTGTTTCTTGTTACCATCATCACATCACTGCTTCACAGTCGCATCCTTTTCATTCATGCCCCCATGAACAAGCATAAGAGCCAGTGAACTTGGGTCCTCCTTATCAGGGGCCATACATGAAGAAGCTTCTTGTATTGTTTTCACAAATTTTCTCTTCTGCTCAGATAATCTTTGCTTGGTATTCCTTGCTTCAAATTCTCCACTTGTATTATTTCACCGTCCTCTGCCACGACCACAACCAGTTATGCCGCAACTACACTCTGGAACATCCATGTCTTTTTGTCCAACATATTTCTTGGCACGAGAACCCGCAACTGATGCACGTGACCCACCAAGGAAAGATCTTGGGCCTGCATGCATTCCAAACTCAAATGAAGATGAAGCTTTGCTGGAACTAGGACCACCACCCTTCTTCAGATGATCATCAACACATAACTTCCTAGAAGCATAAGGCAGCTCTCCATTCTCATCACGAACACCGGATTAGGGCATAAGATGGAGAGTGACCAAGCGATCCAAAAGAAAAATAGTAGAACAGAAGATTCTATGCAGCATAGAATATGTCTCTATAGTTTTTAGTTTCGGTAAGGATACGGTCACATAACAAACCAAGGGGCTCCTGGACAGCGATCTCGACCCGGACACACATGAAGCGCACCAACATCGTCTGTCTGAATCTGATTCCACATAGGAAATATTACCAATTGGCTTAGCAAACTCCATGCCAAACTTTTCTTTCATCAGTTTTGGAGGTAGCTTCATAATTCTATCCCATACAGCCAGGCGATCGAACTTAACCTGAAGCGGTTGGATCTCCGCATCAAAGAATTTCAGAAGGACGACATACTTCCCCACCATCCATGGAGAACCATTCATCACACGGGCGCGATCCGTTTTAGAACCAAATTCAACAACAAAGAGGTTTTTCCTTACAGGATGGAATTACAAACCTTTGGGGTTACCCTAGGCCAGCCGCATAGTCGTCGAGATAGTCTGGATGTGAAGAACATTGGGTGCCAGAATCTTCCCAACTAGGGCTCGCTCGGGGTCAAACGGGTCCGCCTCATCCTCATCCTCCAATATCACTTGTTTGGCTTTGACCATTGTAAGACGAAACTTTTTTGTCAGTTCCTCCACACGAGAACTCTATACAGAACCAACAACCATGGTCGGCACATTAGAGGCACCACCCGAGGACATCCGAGAGGCAGACGACAACACTGAAGAAGAACCACCACTATTCTAGGACACGCTTGTGAGGGCCAAAGAGACATTCTCCATAGTCCCACCTTCTCCTGCCACAACCACGCCGAATCAGATCACAACCAAGCATGCCCAAGGGTGAGAAACGATACAAATATCGCCCCTGGTTTTCGTTTTAGTCATCGGAACGTGAAGTGTTCTCCAATTCTTCATCCATGAAAAATAGGGAAATGTTCTCCAAAAACAAACGCTTACAACATCCACAGTCGGACCCCCTATATGCTCCTCAAACATCCGGAACATCCTCTCGGTCATTGACCGGTCACAAAAATATGACCTAACTGAACCCCTCGTATTTGTCTCGAATGACCGGACTGACTGGCACCCCTCATATCCATCTCAAATATGAGGACGATATGAGGGCTCGCGGACGCGCTAGGACACGCCCGAGCAGTCTGCCAAGTAGGACGCATCCCCACTCCGGACCACCTTTTCTCTTTTTTATTCTTTATTTTCTTTCTCTCTCTTCTTCTCCATCAATCACGTGCAAATGACCGGATATATGAGAAGAAATATGAGAAGTGTGGTTGCGCGGACCAAATTATAGGGGCTCAAAACATACACTCCCGGTCACTCACCGGGCGTGTCCGCGGGTGTTTAAGGGGGTCAGATTTGCTAGGTCCGACTGAAGATGCTCTTATGGTGATAAATCGCCGATTTGCAATTACGTTGGCATTTTGAAATTCTCCCTAAAAAATTCTTCTTTGCCTTCTTCTTAGAGCATCTACAACCACACATAGTAATAGTGAGCCCCAAACATCCACGGACTAATACGTCCATTATGCACCATGATTTTATATTGATATTTATTGCATTATGGGCTGTTGTTACACGTTATGGGACAATACTAATGCCTTTTCTCTCTCATTTTACAAGGTTTACATGAAGAGGGAGAATGCCGGCAGCTGGAATTCTGGACTGGAAAAGGAGCAAATCTTAGATACCTATTCTGCGCAACTCCAAAAGTCCTGAAAATTTACGGAGAATATTTTTGGATTTAATAAAAAATACTAGCACAAGAATCAACCAAAGGGGGGCCACCTACAATCCACAAGCATGCTAGGCGTGGCCACGCCCTAGTCGTGCCTAGCAGGCTTGTGGGGCCCCTGTGGCTCCCCCGACGCCCATCTTCTCATCTATGTTGGGGTTTGACATAAAAAAATGAGAAGAGAGATTTCGGGATGAAGTGCCGCTGTCTCAAGGCGGAACTTGGCCAGAACCAATCTAGAGCTTCGGCAGGGCTGTTCTGCCGGGGAAACTTCCCTCCCCGAGGGGGAAATTGAAGCTATCGTCATCACCAACGATCCTCTCATCGAGAGGGGGTCAATCTCCATCAACATCTTCACCAGCACCATCTCCTCTCCAAACCCTAGTTCATCTCTTGTATCCGATATTTGTCTCAACACCTTAGATTGGTACCCGTGGGTTGCTAGTAGTGTTGGTCACAAGTTTGTTGAACATTTTCATTGTCGAGTCTCTTGAACTGGTTGAAGAGATTGCGAAGAACATCAACACGAGAGTCATGTTGAGTGGAAATACCTTCGTTGACTTTGGAAAGCCTATCCCAGATAAGCTTAGCAGACTCCAAAGCACTCACTCTGCCATATTGACCTTTGCTCAGATGGCCACAAATTATATTCTTTGCTTGAGAATCGAGCTGCTTGAATTTCTTCGTATCAGCAGAAGTGACAGTCGGAGAAATGCGGGGAACACCATTTTCCACAATGTACCCAAGATCGTTGTCAATATGCTCAAGATGCATGCACATCTTGTTCTTCCAGTAGGGGTTATCCGTCCCATCGAAGGTAGGACACCTTGCAGAAACCTTGATCATACCTGTAGTCGACATAACTAGAACTCGAGGTTGTTAAACCAAAATCACACAGAACAAGGGAGTACCTTGCTCTGATACCAATTAAAAGTGTGTTATATCGACTAGAGGGGGGTGAATAGGCGATTTTTACAAATTCATCACTTGAGGAATTTCAACTTCAGGAATTTGAAATGTGATGAATAACTAGCAGCAGAATAAGTACTCTAGTGCATGAGAAACATAGCAACAACATAGTCATGATGATGAAATGAACATGCACATATTACATATAGCATGATACAGGATAAGCAGGTGAGGAACAAGGTAACTTGAAGAATTTGATGTGAGGACATTGTGAAAGTCTTTAGTCAAATTCTTCAAATAGTAACAATCATTTTCATCAACAAGTATACGAGGAAATAGAGAGGTTGAGGAAATAGAACTAGGTAGCTCGATGAAGACAATGGTTTTATGACCCAGTTCCAACTGTTGTGACAGTCGTACGTCTGGCTAGGAGCGGTTTGGTATTTAGACCTGAGGACACACAGTCCCAAGACACACAGTCCTTACCATATTCGTCTTGAGCTAAGGTCACAAAGTCCTCGCCCCACACTCGTGGTAAGTCTTCGGGGTAGACTTCCAAAATCCTCACAAACTGGTCACCAAGCGATCCACAGTTGACTGCTGGATGCTCTAGACAAAGGTCACTCCATGATCCCCAATTGACTGCAGGATGCACTAGACCATGACGCCTAACCGTCTGGAGGATACACAATCCTCAAAGGTAACAAGCATCGGTTCTACACAAGAACAATCTCTTCAGTGATGCTCAATCACTTTGGGTTTGGTGGTTTGGATTTGGGTTTTTCCTCATTGATAATTTTCTCTCAAAGCCCTTGGAGGATGGGTTGCTCTCAAATGACAAGTGTCAGTTCTCAGTCAACCAACTAGTGGTTGTGGGGGTGGCTATTTATAGCCAGGGTGCAACTTGACATGATAAGACATAAATGCCCCCAATGATATGACCTTTATGTGGATAAGATGATTGGGGACAGCTGGCGCTAAGCACGGCAACGGTCGGAATTTTGAACTATGAAAGTCCTTAGGCTTATCATGTTCCTCACTTGTAGCAAATTCGCACTGGCGAAATCCTAACTCCTTAGTAAGATCAATTTCATCATAGACCAGAAGAACATCGTCTTTGTCACTGAAGAACTTGACTGAACTATACGGTGTTACCTCGGTCCCCTTTAACAATACGGTGTTTCCTATGACTCAAAGAAAGTAAATGAAACTATGAAAACAAAAGTCTTCACGCTTCATAGTCCTCGTTCATATCTTCAAGGTCACACCAACTTCTTCATTTTCAAAATCTTCACGGAATACCAAAGTCTTCAGCTTTGAAGACATACATTTTTAGGGGTCGGTAATCTCCGAATATATCAAACTCCTCATCAACTTATAGAGCCTGTGTACACTCACAAACACATTAGTTGCTTAACCTATAAGTCTTCAATACACCAAAATCACTAAGGGGCACTAGATGCACTTACAATAACACCTCTATTAATATTCTTAAAGAAATTATTTTCCCTAGATTTGGAGTCCCCAGATATTTGATGACTAATGGTCGTTCACATTTTATTCATGGTGCTTTCCGTAAATTGCTTGCTAAGTACGATGTTAATCATAGAATTGCATCCCCTTATCATCCTCAGTCTAGTGGTCAAGTAGAATTAAGACATATAGAAATTAAATTGATCTTGCAAAAGACATTAATAGATCTAGGAAGAATTGGTTTAAGAAACTTGACGATGCATTATGGGCTTATAGAACTGTTTAGAAGAATCCTATGGGTATGTCTCCGTATAAAATGGCTTATGGTAAAGCATGTTAGTTACCTCTAGAGCTAGAGCATAAAGCTTATTGAGAAGTCAAAGAACTCAACTATGATTTCAAACTTGCTGGTGAGAAGAGGTTATTTGACATTAGCTCACTTGATGAATGGTGAACTCAGGCCTATGAGAATGCCAAGCTGTTTAAAGAGAAAGTTAAGAGATGGCATGATAAAAGGATACAAAAGCGTGAATTCAATGTAGGTGACCATGTCTTGCTATACAATTCTCGTTTAATATTTTTTGCAGGAAAACTTCTCTCTAAATGGGAGGGACCATACATCATCGAGGAAGTATGTCGCTCCGGTGCCATCAAGATCAACAACGCCGAAGGCACAAATCCGAAGGTGGTAAATGGGCAAAGAATCAAACATTATATCTGAGGTACTCCCATTAATGTTGAAACCAATGTTATCAATACCATAACCCCCGAAGAGCATATTAAGGAGACTTACCAGAATGTTTCAGACTCCAAAAAGGAATAGGTACATGGTACGGTAAGTAAATCGACTCCAAAAGTTTCCCAATAGCAATTTTATTCAGTTTTGGAATATTTAAAAAAAATTAAGAAAATAAAAGGTAGTCTGAAGGACGCACTGGGTGGCGACAAGCCTGCTAGGCACGACCACCCCCTATCCGCACCTAGGGGACCTGTCACCACCCAGTGCACCCCCCGGACTCCATTTTATTGTCAAACACTCCTTCGGGCCTGCAAAAATTCATTATATAATCTGCCAAAGGTTTCGACTTTTGTATCACGATAATATCTCTTGTTTTCGTTTTGAGATGTTTCTGCAGCAGATTTAGAGCAAGATATCGTCTCAAGAGTCCGATGGGGAGAGCTACAATCGCATCATCTAGCCAATCCCAAGCTCCATGTGGACCTAGATCCGTATGGATTATTCTCGGAGGAGGAAGAAGAAGACAAGTATAGACAAGAAAGCTCAGATGAAGAGGAGACTCCTATACCTCAACTGGGAGGCACGCACGTGGCATTCAGGAAATCAAGCCTCCCAAAGGCAAGAATAAAACCCAAACTTCTATTTATCGCTTTTCGTTTTCTGCAGGAGGGCAAGGAAGAATATAGTTTTCATAATGCTCACTTGATTCACGTTCGTTACTTTGATAATTTGATATGTGGGTGGACCGCTGCCTCGGTGCTGCCCTTACTTGGACAGGCCTCCCACTTATGATTAACCCCTATCACAAGCATCCGCAACTATGAAAGAAGAATTAAGGTAAACCTAACCATAGCATGAAAAATAGGGATCCAAATCAGCCCCTTACGAAGAAACGTATAAACTAGGGTTTAAGCTTCTGTCACTCTAGCAACCCATCATCTACTTATTACTTCCCAATGCCTTCCCCTAGGCCCAAATAATGGTGAAGTGTTATGTAATCGACCTTCACATAACACCACTAGAGGAGAGACAACATACATCTTATCAAAATATCGAACGAATACCAAATTCACATGATTACTTATAACAAGACTTATCCCATGTCCTCAGGAACAAACGTAACTACTCACAAAACATGTTCATATTCAAGATCAGAGGAGTATTAATTATCATTACGGATCTGAAAAATATGATCTTCCACCAAGTAAACCAACTAGCATCAACTACAAGGAGTAATCAACACTACTAGCAACCCATATGTACCAATCTGAGGTGTTGAGACAAAGATCGGATACAAGAGATGAACTAGGGTTTGGAGAAGAGATGGTGCTGATGAACATGTTGATGGATATTGACCCCCTCTCGATGAGAGGATCGTTGGTGATGACGATGGCTTCTATTCCCCCCACCCCCGGGAGGGAAGTTTCCCCGGCAGAATAGCCCCACCGGAGCTCTAGATTGGTTCTGGCCAAGTTCCGCCTCGAGACAGCAACACTTTGTCTCGAAAGCTCTCTCCTGATTTTTTTCCAGGTGAAACACTTCATATAGGAGAAGATGTTGGGGAACATAGTAGTAATTCAAAAAATTCCAATGTGTCACCAAGAACAATCTATGGAGAAACCAGCAACGAGTGGGGTTAGAGTATCTTCATACCTTTGAAGATCGCTAAGCGAAAGCATTACTCGAACGCGATTGGTGGAGTCGTACTCGCAGCGATTCAGATCGCAGTCGATTCCGATCTAAGCGACGAACAACGGCGCCTCCGTGTTCAACACATGTGCAGCCCGATGACGTCTCCCGCGCCTTGATCCAGCAAGGAGGAGGGAGAGGTTGGCGAAGACAACTCCAACAGCATCACGACGGCGTGGTGGTGGTGGAGCAGCATGGTACTCTGGTAGGGCTTCGCCAAGCGCTACGAAGGACGAGGAGGAGGAGGGGTAGGGCTGCGCCGAGAGAGAGAGACATGTGTTGTCGGCAGCCCCCAAACCCTCACTATATATAGGAGGAGGGGAGGAGGGTGCGCCCCCTCTAGGGTTCCCACCCTAGGGGGTGTGGCAGCCCTAGATGGGGAAGGGCCGGCGTCCAAGAGAGGGAGACACAGGGGGGCCCACCCTAGGGTGGGCCTAGGGCCCATCTGCACCTAGGGTTTGCCCCCTCTCCTCCTTGCTACGCCTTGGGCCTTGGTGGGAGGCACACCAGCCCACTCTAGGGCTGGTCCCTTCCCATTGTCGGCCCACGCAGGCCTCTGGTGCCGGTGGCCCCTCACGATGGACTCCCGGAACCCTTCCGGTGGTCCCGGTATGTTACCGGTGATGCACGGAACAGTTCTCGTGACCAAATCCTTACTTCCTATATATCATTCTTTACCTAAGGACCATTCCGGAACTCCGCGTGACTTCCGGGATCTCATCCGGGACTCCGAACAACCTTCGGTAACCACATACACTATTCCCATATAACCCTAGCGTCATCGAACCTTAACTGTGTAGACCCTACGGGTTCGGGAGGCATTTAGACATGACCGAGACACCTCTTCGGTTAATAACCAACAGCGGGATCTGGATACCCATGTTGGCTCCCACATGCTCCATGATGATCTCACCGGATGAACCATGATGTTGGGGATTCAATCAATCCCGTATACAATTCCCTTTGTCCATCGGTATGTTACTTTCCCGAGATTCGATCGTCGAAATCCCTATACCTTGTTCAATCTCATTACCGGCAAGTCTCTTTACTCGTTTTGTAACACATCATCCTGTGGCTGAATCCTTAGTCACATTGAGCTCGTTAAGATGATGTCTTACCGAGTGGGCCCAGAGATACCTCTCCGTCACACGGATGACAAATCCAAGTGTCGACTCGTGCCAACCCAGCAGATACTTTCGGGGATACCCATAGTGTACCTTTATAGCCACCCAGTTACATTGCATTTGGCACACCCAAAGTATTCCTACAGTATCCGGGAGTTGCACAATCTCATGGTCTAAGGAAATGATACTTGACATTAGAAAAACTTTAGCAGACGAACTACACGATCTTGTGTTATGCTTAGGATTGTGTCTTGTCCATCACATCATTCTCCTAATGATGTGATCCCGTTATCAACGACATCCAATGTCCATGGTCATGAAACCATGACCATCTATTGATGAACGAGCTAGCCAACTAGAGGCACACTAGGGTCATGCTGTGGTCTATGTATTCATACATGTATTACAGTTTCTGGTTGATACAATTATAGTATGAACAATAGACAATTATCATGAACACAGAAATATAATAATAATCACTTTATTATTGCCTCTAGGGCATATTTCTAATAGTCTCCCACTTGCACTAGAGTCAATAATCTAGTTACATTGTGATGCATCGAACACCCATAGAGTTCTGGTGTTGATCATGTTTTGCTCGTGAGAGAGGTTAAGTCAACGGATCTGCGACATTGAAATCCGCATGTACTTTACAAATGTCTATATCTCCATCCTGGACATATCCACGAATGGAGTTGAAGCGGCGCTTGATGTGTCTTGTCTTCTTGGGAAACCTGGGCTCCTTGGCAAGGGCAATACCTCCAGTGTTGTCACAGAATAGAGTCATCGGGCCCGACGCATTGGGAATCACTCCTAGGTCGGTGATGAACACCTTCATCCAGACTCCTTCATGTGCTGCTTTCGAAGCAGCTATGTACTCCGCTTCACATGTAGATGCCGCCACGATGCTTTGCTTGTTGCTGCACCAGCTGACTGCCCCTCCATTCAAAATATACACGTATCCGGTTTGTGACTTGGAGTCATCCAGATCTGTGTCGAAGCTAGCATCGATGTAACCCCTTACGACAAGCTCTTCGGCACCTCCATATACAAGAAACATGTCCTTCGTCCTTTTCAGGTACTTCAGGATATTCTTGACCGCTATCTAGTGTTCCGCTCCGGGATCACTTTGGTATCTCCCTACCAAACTTATGGCAAGGTTCACATCAGGTCTGGTACACAACATGGCATACATAATAGAGCCTATGGCTGAAGCATAGGGGATGACACTCATCTTTTCTCTATCCTTTGCCGTGGTCGGGCATTGAGTCGTACTCAATCTCACACCCTGTAACACAGGCAACAACCCTTTCTTGGACTGGTCCATATTGAACTTCTTCAATATCTTGTCAAGGTATGTGCTTTGTGAAAGACCTATGAGGCATATCGATCTATCTCTATAGATCTTGATGCCTAATATGTAAGCAGCTTCTCCAAGGTCCTTCATTGAAAAACACTTATTCAAGTAGGCCTTTATGCTTTCCAAAAGTTCTATATCATTTCCCATCAACAATATGTCATCCACATATAATATGAGAAATGCTACAGAGCTCCCACTCACTTTCTTGTAAATACAGGGTTCTCCATAAACCTGTATAAATCCAAATGCTTTAATCACCTCATTAAAGCAAATGTTCCAACTCCGAGATGCTTGCACCAGCCCATAGATGGAGCACTGAAGCTTGCATACTTTGTTAGCATCTTTAGGATCAACAAAACCTTCCGACGGCATCATATACAATTCTTCCTTAAGGAAACCATTAAGGAATGCCATTTTGATGTCCATTTGCCAGATCTCATAATCATAAAATGCGAAAATTGCTAACATGTTTCGGACGTACTTCAGCATCGCTACGGCTGAGAAAGTCTCATCATAGTCAACTCCTTGAACTTGTCAATAACCCTTAGCGACAAGCCGAGCCTTATAGACTGTCACATTACCATCGGTGTCACTCTTCTTCTTAAAGATCCATTTATTTTCTATGGCTCGCCGATCATCGGGCAAGTCCACCAAAGTCCATACTTTGTTCTCATACATGGATCCTATCTCGGATCTCATGGCTTCAAGCCATTTGTTGGAATCCAGGCCCGCCATCGCTTCTTCATAGTTCGAAGGTTCACCATTGTCCAACAACATGATCTCCAGGACAGGGTTGTCGTACCACTCTGGTGCGGAACGTGTCCTTGTGGACCTTCGAGGTTCAATAGCAACTTGATCTGAAGTTTCATGATCATCATCATTAACTTCCTCTCCAGCCGATGCAGGCTTCACAGAAACAACTTCCTGTGTTGTGCTACTCTCCGGTTTGAGTGGAGGCACAATTACCTCATCAAGTTCTATTTCCCTCCCACTTACTTCTTTCGAGAGAAACTCTTTCTCTAGAAAGGATCCATTCTTGGCAAGAAAGACTTTGCCTTCGGATCTGAGGTAGAAGGTATACCCAACAGTTTATTTGGGGTATCATATGAAGACGCACTTTTCCGCTTTGGGTTCGAGCTTCTTAGGTTGAAGTTTCTTCACATAAGCATCACATCCCCAAACTTTTAGAAATGACATCTTAGGTTTCTTTCCAAACCATAGTTCATATGGTGTCGTCTCAACGGACTTAGATGGTACCCAATTTAAAGTGAATGTGGCAGTCTCTAATGCATATCCCCAAAATGATAGCGGTAAGTCAGTAAGAGGCATCATAGATTGCACCATATCCAATAGAGTGCGATTACGACGTTCATACACACCATTTCGCTGAGGTGTGCCAGGCGGCGTGAGTTGTGAAACAATTGCACATTTCCTTAGGTGTGTGCCAAACTCGTGACTCAAATATTCTCCGCCATGATCAGATCGTAGGCACTTTATTTTCCTGTCACGTTGATTCTCTATCTCACTCTAAAATTCCTTGAACTTTGCAAAGGTTTCAGACTTGTGTTTCATTAAATAGACATACCCATATCTGCTTAAGTCATCAGTGAGGGTGAGAACATAACGGTAGCCACCGCGAGCCTCAACGCTCATTGGACCGCATACATTGCTATGTATTATCTCCAACAAGTCAGTTGCTCGCTCCATTGTTCCGGAGAACGGAGTCCTGGTCATCTTGCCCATGAGGCATGGTTCCCACGTGTCAAATGATTTAAAATCAAGAGACTCCAAAAGTCCATCAGCATGGAGTTTCTTCATGCGTTTGACACCAATATGACCAAGGCGGCAGTACCACATGTAAGTGGGACTATCGTTATCAACCTTACATCTTTTGGTACTCACACTATGAACATGTGTAACATCACGTTCGAGATTCATCAAAAATAAACCATTGACCAGTGGGGCATGACCATAAAACATTTATATCATATAAATATAACAACCATTATTCTCAGATTTAAATGAGTAGCCATCTCGCATCAAGAGAGATCCAGATACAATCTTCATGCTCAAAGCTGGTACTAAATAACAATTATTAAGGTTTAAAACTAATCCCAAAGGTAGATGTAGATGCCGCGTGCCGACGGCGATCACATCGACCTTGGAACCATTCCCGATGCGCATCGTCACCTCGTCCTTTGCCAGTCTCTGCTTATTCCGTAGCTCCTGCTTGGAGTTACAAATGTGAGCAACTGCACCGGTATCAAATACCCAGGAGCTACTACGAGCACTGGTAATGTACACATCAATAACAAGTATATCACATATACCTTTAATGTTGCCGGCCTTCTTATCCGCTAAGTACTTGGGGCAGTTCCGCTTCCAGTGACTGGTACCCTTGCAATAAAAGCACTCAGTCTCAAGCTTGGGTCCATTCTTGTTCTTCTTCCCAGCAACTTGCTTATCGGGCACGGCAACTGCTTTGCCGTTGTTCTTGAATTTCTTCTTTCCCTTGCCTTTCTCGAAACTAGTGGTCTTATTGATCATCAACACTTGATGCTCCTTTTTGATCTCGACCTCCGCTGATTTTAGCATCAAGTACAACTCAGGAATGGTCTTTTCCATACCCTGCATGTCGTAGTTCATCACAAAGCTCTTTTAGCTAGGTGGGAGCGACCGAAGGATTCTGTCAATGACCGTCTCATCCGGAAGATTCACGTCCAGCTAAGACAAGCGGTTGTGCAACCCACATAGTGTGAGTATGTGCTCACTGACAGAACTATTCTCCTCCATCTTACAACTAAAGAACTTGTCAGAGACTTCATATCACTTGATCCGGGCATGATCTTGGAAAACCATTTTCTGCTCCCGGAACATCTCATATGCCCCATGTTGCTCAAACCCTTTTGGAGCCCTAGTTCTAAACTGTAAAGCATGACGTACTGAACCAGGGAGTAGTCATCACAGCGTGACTGCCATGCGTTCGCAACATCTGCAGCTGCTGGGAGAGCGGGTGCATCACCTAGCGGTGCATCAAGGACATAAGCTCTTTTGGAAGCTATGAGGATAATCCCCAGGTTACGGACCCAGTCCGCATAGTTACTTCCATCATCTTTCAGGTTGGTTTTCTCTAGGAACGCGTTGAAGTTGAGGGCAACATTAGCGTGGGCCATTGGATCTACAATATAGATTGTAAAGACATTTTAGACGAAGTTCATGATAATTAAGTTCACATAATCAAATTATTTAATGAACTCCCACTTAGATAGACATCTCTCTAGTCATGCAAGTGACACATGATCCACGTCAACAAGCCCGTGTCGATCATCACGTGAGACGGACTAGTCATCAATGGTGAACATCTCCATGTTGATTGTATCTTCTATACGACTCATGTTCGACCTTTTGGTTTCTCATGTTTCGAGGCCATGTATGTACATGCTAGGCTCACCAAGTCAACAAAAGTGTATTGCGTGTGTAAATCTGGCTTACACCCATTGTATGAGAACGTTAGAACCTATCACACCCGATCATCGCGTGGTGCTTCGGAACAACGAACCTTAGCAATGGTGCACAGTTAGGGGGAATGCATTTCCTGAAATTTTAGTGAGAGATCATCTTATTTAAGCTACCGTCGTTCTAAGAAAATAAGATGTAAAACATGATAAACATCACATGCAATCATATAGTGACATGATATGGCCAATATTGTCTTCCTCCTTTGATCTCCCTTTTCGGGGCACCATGATCATCATTGTCACCGGCAGGACACCATGATCTCCATCATCGTGTCTTCATGAAGTTGTCTCACCAACTATTACTTCTACTACTATGGCTAACAATTAGACATAAAGTAAAGTAATTACATGGCGGTTTTTGATTGACACGCAAGTCATACAATAAATTAAGACAACTCCTATGGCTCCTACCGGTTGTCATACTCATCGACATGCAAGTCGTGAAACCTATTACAAGAACATGATCAATCTCATACAAAACATATATCACATCACATCCTTTGGCCATATCACATCACATGACATATGCTTGAAAAACAAGTTAGACGTCCTCAAATTGTTATTGCAAGTTTCTATGTGGCTGCTATAGGTTTCTAGCAAGAACATTTCTTACCTACGCAAAAACCACAACGGTGATATGCCAATTGCTATTTACCCTTCATAAGGACCCTCTTCATTGAATTCGATCTGACTAAAGTGGGAGAGACAGACACCCTCTAGCCACCTTATGCAACAAGTGCATGTCAGGCGGTGGAACCAGTCTCACGTAAGCATACGTGTAAAGTCGGTCTGGGCCGCTTCAATCCCACAATGCCGGTGAATCAAGATAAGACTAGTAACGGCAAGAAAATTGACCAAATCATCGCCCACAACTACTTGTGTTCTACTCGTGCATAGAATCTACGCATAGACCTAGCTCTGATACCACTGTTGGGGAACGTAGTATTAATTCAAAAAAATTCCTACGTGTCACCAAGATCAATCTATGGAGAAACCAACAACGCGTGGGGTTAGAGCATCTTCGTACCTTTGAAGATCACTAAGCGGAAGTGCTACTCGAACTCGGTTGGTGGAAACGTACTCGCAGCGGTTCAGATCGCGGTCGATTCTGATCTAAGTGCCAAACAACGGCGCCTGCGCGTTCAACACACATGCAACCCGGTGACGTCTCCCGTTCCTTGATCCAGCAAGGAGGAGGGAGACGTTGGGGAATACAACTCCAACAGCAGCACGATGGCGTGGTGGTGGTGGAGCAGCGCGGTACTCCGGCAGGGCTTCGCCAAGCGCTACGGAGGATGAGGAGGAGGAGGGGTAGGGCTACACCGAGAGAGAGAGATCTAAGTTGTCGGCAGCCCCCAAAACCCTCACTATATATAGGAGGAGAGGAGGAGGGTGTGCCCCCTCTAGGGTTCCCACCCTAGGGGGTGCGGCAGCCCTTGATGGGGAAGGGCCGGCAGCCAAGAGAGGGAGAGAGAGGGGGGCACGCCATAGGGTGGGCCTAGGGCCCATCTGCGCCTAGGGTTTGCCCCCTCTCCTCCTTGTTGCGCCTTGGGCCTTGGTGGGAGGCACACCAGCCCACTCTGGGGATGGTCCCTTCCCACTCTTGCCCCACGCAGGCCTCTGGTGCTAGTGGACCCTTGGAACACTTCCGGTGGTCTCGGTACGTTACTGGTGATGCCCGAAACACTTCCGGTGACCAAATCCTTACTTCCTATATATCATTCTTTACCTCCGGACCATTCCAGAACTCCTCGTGACGTCCGGGATCTCATACAGAACTCCAAACAACCTTCGGTAACCACGTACACTATTCCCATACAACTCTAGCATCATCAAACCTTAAGTGTGTAGACCCTATGGGTTCGGGGGGTATGTAGACATGACCGAGACACCTCTCCCGTCAATAACCAACAACGGGATCTGGATACCCATGTTGGCTCCCACATGCTCCACGATGATCTCATCGGATGAACCACGATGACAGGGATTCAATCAATCCCATATACAATTCCCTTTGTCCATCGGTATGTTACTTGCCCGAGATTCGATCGTTGGTATCCCTATTGTCATGGTTTTATCACCGCAGATGTCCGGGTTAACGGACTTGGGTTTGAGGCCATTGCTAACGTGATGGACTCATAGGGGTTGAGTGGTACGAAGGACACGAGTTTACCTAGGTTCGGCCCCTCAAGTCGAGGTATAGCCTACGTCCTGCTTGTGCTTGTATTGCTTGATGTATCGATTACAAGGGGGCTAAATCTTGACCTAGTTCTCGATAACCTGGTCTTTACGTCACCCCAGGTCTTGCCTTTATATTGTAGGTCAAGACCACGGGTCATACAAGTTGTAACCGACTCTCATCGTATATCTGAGTCTATCTCTATCTTCTCTTGCCTTTCCTGTCCAAGCTGTCCCTGGGCGACTTACACGCCTTGATCTTCTCCTTCCGGGCCACCTGTCGGCGCACACATCAAGCCGTCAAGCGTCTTGGGCCTTAAGTTATCACAACTAGCCTTGGTCTGGTGCACGAGCCGTCAGGTATAACCCGGATCCCTCAGGGCGGGTCACACCATGGGGTTATATCCCCAACATTAGGCCCGAGGTTGATTTGAGCTTGCTCACTTTAGCCTTTCTCTTTCCTCTTCGGTGAGTCGCCCGGAAATGACCCGCCGTGACGTCATGTCGAACCTGCAAAAAAGATCCTCTGACGCATGCAACAAATCTTCTCATTAAATGAGCAACCCGAAGGTCGAGGCATCCGCCTCGGTCAAATGACATCCGTTCCCTGGATTCTCGCGCCCATTCCGCTTTTTCCTTGTTTAATAGGACTACCCTGGGCGGTATTTCCTTCTCCGCTCGCTCCGTCATCTTCTTCCTCCTGACGCTACTGTCTCTAACGCCTCCCGCTCTGGCGCTGTCTCCGCCTCGCCGTCGACAGGGCCGCTGCATCAACCTGAGGCGAACCAGAGAATCTTCCGGATTCATCGCGTCGATGTTGGTAAGTTCTTCTCCCCTTAGATCCGTAATCGTAACAATAGGGTTTTCATGGAGCTCCACCGCCGCTGTCTTTTACAATTCTAGCTCTGTTAATGTCGTCCATGCTTTATCTCGTCGAGCCTAGATGATAGCTCGCCCCCATTGCGCCGCCATGTAATGGGCGGTCGTTGATAACATGTAGCTTCATCGCAGCTCTGCCCGTCATTTTTTGGATTCTTCTCTGTTTCGACAGTTCATCCTTAGGTCTGAAAATAGCGTCATTTTCCTGGTTTTGTAGATCCGTAATCACAGCGGCACCTTGTGAAACTTGCTTTTAGGACTTAGCCGGATTTTACTCCATCTTCTTGCGATGTTGACCCGTTGTGTTGTTCCGGCTCTCACTAGCCAGATCATTGCGTCTTAACTAAAAAGTCATAAATTCATAAGTTGCCCATAGATACTTGCCTTTTTCTTGACCTGCCGTCTTTGATTTGCACGCCGTCTTTGATTTGCACGCCGTCTTTGATTTGCACAGCCTTAAACCGCCATAATGTCTCGAGCATCCAACTCCTGTAACTAGGTCAAATCTTGCATTATGGAGGAATTCTTGATGGATTTCATACACGCGGGCACTCTTCCCGCCAAAGAGGTCATACATTGGTGGGTCCCGGGTAACGAATTGAAACCCGTTCCGCAGAAAGGTGAAGTGGTTGTCTTTTGTGATCATATTGAATGCGGGTTCGTTCCCCCGGCTCAAAGTTCTTCCGTGACGTCCTTCACTTCTATAAGCTCCATCCTCAAGATCTTGCCCCCAATTCCGTCTCAAATATATGCAAACCAAGCCATCTGTGGGCCTGTTCTGGGAATTCTTTTATGCGAATCGGCAAACTGAAATGAAAGCCGGCCCCAGTCTAGATCTTGGCGGAATTTCTATCCAAAGGAACCGGGATATCACCTTTCCGGCTATGCCAATGCCGAGTCATCCAAAGGACTGGAATAAAACTTGGTTCTACTGCAAGGATATCTCTCCAAAGGGCGAACATCCGCTACTGGGTTATCGCCCCTCCCGGCTCAAGACAACTTCCGAGCTTCCTGGCCGGCTGTCGACTTCAGAACATGCAAGGCACGAGCCGGCTCATACCAAGATTAGATCCCTCATGGATAATGGATTAACCGGATTGGATCTGATCCGCTCCTGGATCTCCTGGTGGGTTATGCCTTTGAGCCTGAGAAGCCATCTTATGTGCGAATACCCGGGGCAGTATGATAGTTCTCTATGCTTCAGTCAGACTACATTAACAGAACACGACATTACCACTGTAATCTGGAGTCTCGTCCATGAGGCGTCAGGAGCTTGAAGCGCTATTGGGCTAGCACCTTTTAGTGCCATTAATCCGGCCCCAGGCGTAAGCCGACTCTTCATATCCTCTTCTCTTGATTTACTTATGTTTTATTGATTCATCACTATTAACCGGCGTACCTTTTCAGGCTGACTCTGACTTCTGGAAGAAAAAGTATGTTCCTCCCCTGAAGAAGAGCAAGAAGAAGGCCCCGTCTAAGAGGACCAAGAAGACCACCCCGCAAGAAGAATGGTTTGAACCACCAGAATCGTTCGACTCAGAGGTATAACTTTGGCTACCTTTTGTGACCTCGTTCCTTCATTTTACTAACACCCGCTTCACTTATAGGATGATGTAGAGACGAGCCGCACCAACGCACCTAAGGTAATTTATGTTTCATCCGACTCTAAATGTTTTATACCCCGGAAGACACAGTGGGTTATTGGAAAAGTTCCTCTTTCTCATCCTCTTGCTTATTTGGATCCCCAATTTCTTTTGAAAAAGCAGCAGCAGGCCGAACGACGCCAGACCCGGAGGGCCGGCTCTACGGATCTTATGTCCGGCTTGCCGAACTCTCCGGCTCAGAAGAATCGCCCCGCGGAGGTATGTATCTCTGTCTGATTAGTTTTTCCCTTGTAAGCTCAATGTTGCCTTATCTTTCATGTACTGTCTCCCAGGGATCACCTTCCTCCGGCAATTCTACGGCAACCGCTCTGCCGCCTCCCAAGAAAGTGCTTGATGTGACTCCTATTGAATCCTTGTTTTCTAATGTCAACCCTAATGATGATGGGGCTGGATGTGAATCCACTTTCGTTGAGAAACACCCCAATGATTCGGAGTCTATTTATCTTGATGCTAAATATACTAAAAGTGGAGTAGAGCATATCAAAACTATGAATAGTGATGAAACTACTACTTTTGATTTCAAGGAATTTAATTATGATAGCTGCTCTTTGATTGAATGTATTTACTTGATTCAATCCATGTTAAACTCTCCACATTCTTATAGCCAAAATAAGGCTTTTACTAAACATATCGTTGATGCTATGATGAAATCTCTTGAAGAGAAACTTGAGTTGGAAATATCTATTCTTAGAAAAAATTATGATGAATGGGAACCTACTATAAAAAACAAGATTAAAAATTATGGATGCCATGCTTTGTGTGATTTGGGTGCTTGTGATTTGCGTGCTTGTGTTTCCACGATTTGGGTGCTTTATGTGATGTTCTAGGTTTCAATGAGATTGATGAGTGCTCTCTTAATTTGTATCTTGCGGATTCTACTATCAAGAAACCTATGGGAAGGAGTAATGATGTTCTTATTATTTCAAATAGGAACTATGTGCCCATAGATTTCATTGTTCTTGATATTGATTGCAATCCAACAATTCCCATTAGTCTTGGTAGACCTTTTCTTAGGACTATTGGTGCTGTTATTGATATGAAGGAAGAGAATATTAAATTACAATTTCCATTAAATAAGGGCATGGAACACTTACCTAGAAATAAAATAAGATTGCCTTATGAATCCATTATGAGAGCTACTTATGGTTTGAGCACTAAAGATGATAATACTTGATTTCATTGCCTTATGCCTAGCTAAGGGCGTTAAACGATAGCGCTTGTTGGGAGGCAACCCAATGAATAGATTTATTCTTTCTTTTTACTTTCTGTTTCGTTGAGTCAACACCATCATGATTCTGTTATGATTGTGATTTTTATGTTTTAATTAGTGTATGTGCCAAGTAGAACCTTTATGATTAGTTTTGGTGATAGTTGTTTAATCATGCTGGAAAAAGACAGAAATTTTCTGCTCACGAAATTATTTTTCATTCCCATCCACAAAGATATTTTGAGTTGATTCGTTTTGCTTCTGATTTATATGAAAATTGCCCTAATTTTCATAATTGTTTTAGAATTTTTGAGTTAGCAGAGGTTTTCAAAATATACAGATTGCTACAAACTGTTCTGTTTTTGACAGATTCTGTTTTTGTTGTGTTGATTGGTTATTTTGATGAAACTATGGTTAGTATCGGGGGGTACGAGTCATGGGAAAGTGAGAATAGAGTAATATAACATCAATATAAATGGAAATCAATTTTACTACAGCACATTAAAAGTTGGTGGTTTGTTTTCTTATGCTAATGCTATGACGAGTTTCTGTTTAAGTTTTGTGTTATGAATTTTTCAAGTTTTGGATGATGTTCTTATGGACAATGGAATAAAGAGTGGAAAGAGCCTAAGCTTGGGGATGAACAAGGCATCCCAAGCCAAATTCAAGGACACCAAAAACCCTAAGCTTGGGGATGCCCCGGGAAGGCATCCCCTATTTCGTCTTCAATCCATCGGTAACGTTACTTGGAGCTATATTTTTATTCACCACATAATATGTGTTTTGCTTGGAGTATCGTGTATTATAGTAGTCTTTGCCTTTTGTTTTATCACAATCATCCTTGATTCACACCTTTTGAGAGGTACATGCACTCATCGTGAATTTTTTCGAATACTCAATGAGCTTCACTTATATCTTTTGAGTTAGGCAATATTAGCTCACATGTGCTTCACTTATATCTTTTGAGCTTGATGATTTTGTTCACATGTGTGTCACTTATATCTTTTGAGATTGGTAATATTAGCTCACATTTGCTTCACTTATATATTTTGAGCTTGATGATTTTTCTCCCATGTGCTTCACTTATATCCTTTGAGCGTAGTAATTTTGGTCCCATGTGCTTCACTTATATCTTTTGAGCTAGATAAATTTTGCTCTAGTGCTTCACTTAAATCTTTGTAGAGCACGGAGATGTCATATTTTTTAGAAATCAAAACTCTCTAATCTTCACTTATATCATTTTGAGAGTGCTCTCTCTCTCTCTCTGATAAACTTGGTAATTGGTGTGTGTTATGAAATTAGTCCTAAATATGATAGGCATCCAAAGAGGATATAATAAAAACTTTCATATTCAAGTGCATTGATTAGTAAGAGAAGTTTGATTCCTCATGATTAGTTTTGAGATATGGATATGGTAATATGAGAGTTCTTTTAGTAGGGTGTTGTGAACCTAGAAATACTTGTGTTGAGGTTAGTGATTCCCGTAGCATGCACGTATGGTGAACCGCTATGTTAGGAAGTCGGAGCATAATGCATTTATTGATTGTCATCCTTTGTGTAGAGGTCAGGATCGCACGATGGTTAACTCCTAACAACCCTTCCCCTAGGAGTATGCGTTTAGCACTTTGTTTAGATTACTAATAAAACTTTCGCAATAAGTATGTGAGTTCTTCATGACTAATGTGAGTCCATGGTATAGATGCACTTTCACCTTCCACCATTGCTAGCCTCTCTAGTGCCGCGCAACTTTCGCCGGTGCACAAACCCACCATATATCTTCCTCACAACAGCCACCATACCTACCTACTATGGCATTTTCATAGCTATTCCGAGATACATTGCCATCCAACTTTCACCATTCTGTCTCATGACATGTGCCATCACTTTCATTCATATAGAGTCATTGTTGTTCTAAGTATCGAGTTGTAAGTAAATAAAAGTGTGATGATCATCATTGTTAGAGCATTGTCCCATGTGTGGAAATAAAAGAGGCCAAAGATGCCCACCAAAAAAAAGAAGTCAAAGAGCCCAAACAAAAAAAATATGAGAGAAAAAGAGAGAAGGGACAATTCTACTATCTTTTTCCACACTTGTGCTTCAAAATAGCACCTTGTTCTTCAAGATGGAGAGTCTCTTGTTTTGTCACTTTCATATGCTAGTGGAAATTTTCATTATGTAACTTGACTTGTATATTCCAATGATGGGCCTCCTCAAAATTGCCCTAGGTCTTCATGAACATGCAAGTTGGGTGCACACCCACTAGTTTTCATTTTTGAGCTTTCATACACTTATAGCTCTAGTGCATCCGTTTCATGGCAATCCCTACTCATTCACATTGATATCTATTGATGGGCATCTTCATAGCCTATTGGTACGCCGTGTCGATGTGACCATCTCCTTCTTTTTGCCTCACAACCTTCACCACACTCTATTCCACCTATAGTGCTATATCCATGGCTCACGCTCATATATTGCGTGAAAGTTGAAAAAGGTTTGAGAAAGTAAGAGTGTGAAAACAATTACTTGGCCAATACCAAGGTTGTGCATTATTTAGATTTGTTGTGTGGGGAAGATGGAGCATAGCCAGACTATATGATTTTGTAGGGATAAATTTCTTTGGCCTTGTTATTTCGAAAGTTTATGATCACTTTGCTATTATGCTTGAAGTAATATTGTTTTCATGTCAATATTGAACTATTGTTTTGAATCTTATGGATCTGAACATTTGTGCCATAATAAAGAGATTACGTAAAACAAATATGTTGGGTAGCATTCCACATCAAAAATTCGATCTTTATAACTTCCCAACTCGAGGACGAGCAGGAGTTAAGCTTAGGGATGCTTGATACGTCTCCAACATATCTATAATTTTTTATTGTTCCATGCTATTATATTATCAACTTTGGATGTTTTATATGCATGAATATGCTACTTTATATGATTTTTGGGACTAACTTATTAACTCAGTGCCCTGTGACAGATCCTGTTTTTCCGTGTTTTTGATCTTTTTCACATAGGAATATCAAACGGAGTCCAAATGGAATAAAACTTCCGCCATGATTTTTTATGAAAAATATCAAAAATACCTGAAGGAAGAAATACCAGAGAAGTGGGCCGAGGGAGCCACGAGCCTGGGAGGTGCGCCCCCCTTAGGCCGCGGCTAGGGGGCTCGTGGCCTCCTCGTGGCCCACCTCCACATGTTTCCACCGCCATACGGTCTTATAAATACCCAAACTCCCAGAAATAGACCTAGATCACAAGTTCTGCCGCCGCAAGCCTCCAGACCCACCAAAAACCAATCGGGAGACCGTTCCGGCATCCTGCCGGAGGGGAATCCATCTCCGGTGGCCATCTTCATCAACATCCTTGCCTCTCCGATGATGCGTGGGTAGTTCACATCAGACCTACGGGTCCATAGCTAGTAGCTAGATGGCTTCTTCTCTCTCTTTGATCTTCAATACAAAGTTCTCCATGATCTTCATGGTGATCTATCCGATGTAATTCTCTTTTGCGGTGTGTTTGTTGAGATCCGATGAAGTGTGGATTTATGATCAGATTATCTATGAATATTATTTGATTCAATTCTGAATTCTTATATGCATGATTTCATATCCTTGTAAGTCTCTTCGAGTTATGGGTTTCGTTTGGCCAACTTGATCTATAGTTCTTGCAATGGGAGAAGTGCTTGGTTTTGGGTTCATACCGTGCGGTGTCCTCACCTAGTGACAGAAGGGTTAGCGAGGCATGTATCGTGTTGTTCACATCAAGGTTAAAAATATGGGGTTTATATAATATTGCATGAATTTATCCTTCTACATCATGTCATCTTGCTTAAAGCGTTACTCCGTTTCTTATGAACTTAATACACTAGATGCATGCTGGATAGCGGTCGATGTGTGGAGTAATAGTAGTAGATGCAGACAGTATCGGTCTACTTGTCTCGGGCGTGATGCCTATATGTATGATCATTGCCTTAGATATCGTCATGACTTTGCGCTATTCTATCAATTGCTCAACAGTAATTTGTTCACCCACCGTAATACTTGCTATCATGAGAGAAGCCTCTAGTGAACACTATGGCCCCCGGGTCTATTTTACATATTATATATTTAGATATAAACATAAAAACACCAAAAATACCTTGCTGCAATTTTATTTACTTATTTATATTTACTCATTATCACTATCAGATCTCACCTTGCAAGTAATCGTGAAGGGATTGACAACCCCTTTATGGCGTTCGGTGCAAGTTTGTGTGTGTTTGTGCAGGTTTCTTGGTGCCTCATCTTGATACTGCTACTGGATTGATACCTTGGTTCTCAAACTGGATTCTGCATAAGCCGCGTCTCCTTCTTCACATTCAATAGCCGTATTCCGGTCACCATGAACAGTAATGGTACTGTTTAACCTGGGCATCTTGAGCTGTAAGCAGACATAACAGGGTCTAGCCATGAACTTAGCATAAGCGGGCCGCCCAAACAACGCATGGTAAGGGCTCTTGATCTTGACCACTTCAAACCAAAAGGACTCCACCCTGTAGTTATATTCATCACCAAAAGCAACTTCCAAAGAAATCCTACCGACCGGATAAGCCGACTTGGCTGGCACCACACCATGAAAGACGGTGGATGAAGGCTTAAGATCCTTGTCAAGCCACTTCATCCGTATGAAGGTGTCATAGTAGAGGATTTTGATACTGTTGCCTCCGTCCATAAGCACCTTATTCACCATATATCCTCCCACTTGGGGGGCAACTATCGTTGTTTTCTCACAGCAGATGCCATAGGGTGGCTTATCAGTGGTGTTGGGGCCATAGGACGCCGATGGGCTCCGGGTGCGAGATTGGGTACAAGAAGGTGGAGACACGTGATGTACCAAGGTTCAGGGCCCTCTGTGGGAGGTAATACCCCTAGTCCTGCTCGGATTCGTTGGATGGGTGGATGAGTATACAGAGGTGCTCCTAGAGCTGTGTTCGGAGGAGGAAGAAAGGAGCAGCCGTCTCGTCTCCCTCTGCTACTTGGAAGGGTATGAGGGCTCCCTATGTGTATGTTCTCGATCAGGAGTCGCGTCCGTGCATGTCCCTCTCCCCGTTGCATGGGGACTTGGGGGGTTTTATAGGCCAACCCCCCGGCTCTTACAATATGATTTAGGTACGAGGGTGGAGGGACCCGACTGGTAGCCTCTCCGCCTGGCCAGGGGGTCCCGCGGCTTGTGTCGTCTCGTCGTGGGCAGGGCGCGCTGGTCGAGCGGTTCCATCCTCGTTGGGGCCCGCCGGTAGGCGCCGCGATTGGTCCTCGCCCACCTGCCCCGGCACGGGCCGCCCGGGGAGGAGTCATTTAGCACCAGCCGGCCGAGGTCTCCGATACGATCGGCGGCACTGTTGCCATGCCGGGACAGGCCATCGAGTGGCGAGGGCATGCCGGCACTGTTCCCTCGCCCGGTCACGCTCACCGGGGTCAGCGGTTCGGATGGTTGAACTGTAGCCATGCGGGGCGGTGCGTAGGCGACCACTATAGCCATAGGGTCGCCTGTCCCGCCGGTCACGTCGCGTCGTCATACTCACGGACAAAGGGACGGGACAGGGCGTGTTCGTCCCAAAGCCAATGAAGGGGGCCGGCTCGTGGGCAGCAGGCTGCTTGTCCAGCCAGCCAAGGGCCCGCCCGGCTGCTTGACCAGCCGGGCGAGGCGCCAGCCATGGCCAGCTCGCCTCATGCGCCCTCCAGCCGGCCTTGATTAGCTGGTCACTTGGTTTTTCTTCGAAGCGGAGAGGGGAGCACCCCATCGCTTTGGCCTACCCGGGGGTATAAACCCCGTCAGCAACAACTAAGGCCAGCCGCCCCGAGTCATCGACACGCGGCGGGTGATCCTCTCGGCTCCATGTTATGTCATACTCAGACCATTTCAAGTATTGCGGCAGAGCCGGCGCAATCGCATTAACCGCTCGCTTGCGCAACTTCTGATCCTGCTTGTTAAGGCTGGTCGTGAAAACATGATATTGGTCGGAATTGAGCTGCTTTGGATTACTCTGATACCCAGACTGATTACGTTGCTACTAATTGTTGTTACTAAGTGCTGAGGGTGCCCTCCATGATTACCTTGACTATGATGACCGGACCCTGAGCCTCCGGACCCAAATCCGGCCCCCGACCCGCCGAGCAGGCCACCACCCTGATTGTTGGGCTGTGTATAGTAATTCTTGAGCTTCTGCATAATATGGCAATCGCCCCATGTGTGCAAGGATGGCTTATCAGGCAGACTGTGCTCCGGACAGGGCTTCTTGAGCTCTTCCTCCAAATTAAAGGCAGTCATGTTCTTCTTAAAGGGCGGCATGAACCTCCCGTTACCCTTATTATGATTCTGGCCGGTGCTCGCATTGGCCACCAGTTCTGACCCGCCATCAAGATTCTTCCGCTTACTCTGGTTACCATTATTTGCCGCACTCTTGCCTTGATTGTTTTTCTTACCTTGGCTGGCCTTCTCCTCATCGGAGCCCGCGTCCTTCGTGTTGTCAGAGTCGGCGTATTTCGTGAGAGCCGTCATGAGCTCTCCCATATCCTGACATGTACGCTTGAGCCGGCCAAGTTTTTTCTTTAGCGGGGCGAAGTGACAGTTCTTCTCTAAGATCAGCAACGCCTGAGCCGCCGTGATCTGTTCAGAGGAGTAGATGATCGTTGAAACCCGACGGACCCAATGATGAGCTGACTTGTTCTCCTGCTGAACATAGTGATCGAGATCCACGATGGTCATAGGCTGTTTGCACTTTCCTTGAAAGTTTTTGATGAACCTTACTCTCAGCTCAGCCCATGAATTATGGTATTGGGTGGAAAGCCCTTTAGCCACGTGCGAGTTGGGCCTTCAAGCATCACGATGAAGTACTTGGCACAAATCGCCTCACTAACGTCCAACATCTCCATGGCTAGCTCATAACTTTCAACCTAGGCCTTTGGAGGTAGATTAGCTGTGTAATTTGGGACCTTGCGGGGCCTTTTGAAATCTTTCGGCAACTGCTCACCCCGTAGAGCCGCCGACAAACATGGCACTCCCACAGCCCTGGTGGTCACTCCCACTCCTACTGACACAGAGGGCGCGCGCTCTTGATGAGCCGCCGTGGCCAAGGCTGCCGCTTCTTGCTGGCTTCTAGCCCGGTTCATGAGCGCTTGCAAATCTGGAGCCGGCTGATCACCTGCCGGAACCTCTCTACACCGATCACTGCTGGAGACTGCTGGCGACTCGTAGCGCCGGCTAAAGCTCCGGCTGGGGAGAGGAGTTGAATGAACGTGGCTCCGGCTGTGAGTATACTTCTCCTGCTGGGCCATTGCCATTTGCAGGTATCCAATGGCATTATGTACCTCTTCCGCAAAGGGCGCTTCATCCGGAATGGGAATTGTTTCAAGCTGGGTGGCTGCAGCCACCATGTTCTTGGTCGGGTTAGAATAATGACCCGCCGGCGTTGGGAAGACCACCGGCGAAGCTTGGCTTCGTCGAGCCGGATGAGATGTCGGCTGGGCAGCTAGACGGCTTCCTGGCGCATCTGCTGTTCGCCCTGTTCCTGGCGTGTTAAAAAGGTTCCTAGCTTCATAGGGTTCCGGTAAGCGGGATTGATGCCTCACCCGGTGTACCACAGCTGCCAACTGCTGTTCCAGCCCAAGGCGGAAAGAGTCTGTTCTGATACGTTCTGCCTCTTCCTCCATTTCGACTTTTAACTCAGCCATCCTGTGTTGCTCTTCCGCCATGTGGTCATTTATCCTCGCAATCTCCAAGTTCTGAGCAGCTTGATTATCTAGCGTGACATCAGTAGCCATTATGGCCGTGAGCTCATTCATTAAGTCCAGAAGAACTTCAGCCGGCGGCGGCGGGTTAGCACCCAAAGCCGTCGCTCCCGCAGCCGTACTACTCGTGCCTGGGGCGGACCCTGCCGTGAACACAGTAGCATGAACCGGTGGCCCAAGATCATCTGACTCAGAGCGATCTGACTCAGGGCAACACTCGCCATAGCCCCCGATCCCGCCGTTGTGAAGCTGGTAAACCGATTCCGTCTCTCCACTCGACAAGTCATCCTCCGAATAGACAAGAGTTTCCTGTGACCCGGAAGCTTCTAGATCCATACCTTGAGTGAAACTCACGAAGACGTGCCTCCGACCCGGGTTAACACGGGTGGGCTGCACATCACGAGTTGGTTGTACATGTCGGGCTGGCTCGACGATGTTGGAGCAGACGTCCGGCCCGGGTGTAGATCCGTCGACCCTTCCGATGAAGACATGGATCCCGCCGAACGGCATGTGGAAACCATACTCCACAGAATCGGCGTCAAGCCCCCAGCCGGCGTCTTCAATGTAGAGCTGGCCACGGCGGCTCTTGCTCATCCTTCCAACCACGTATCCCTAGAGCCCCGGGAGAGAGCCCTTTGAGAACTCAACGCCTTCGAGCGTAGGCCCCATGGTGGGCACCAACTGTCATGGTTTTACCATGGCAGATGTCCGGGTGAACGGACTTGGGTTCGAGGCCATTGCTAACATGATGGACTCAAAGGGGTTGAGTGGGATGAAGGACAAGAGTTTACCCAGGTTTGGCCCCTCAAGTCGAGGTAATAGCCTACGTCATGTTTGTGCTTGTATTCCTTGATGTATCGATTACAAGGGAGCTAAAGCTTGACCTAGTTCTCGATAACCTGATCTCTAGGTCGCCTCGGGTCTTGCCTTTATATTGTAGGTCAAGACCACGGGTCATATAAGTTGTAACTGACTCTCATCGTATATCCAAGTATATCTCTATCTTCTCTTGCCTTTCCTGTCCAAGCTGTCCCCGGGCGACTTACACACCCGGGTCTTCTCCTTCCCGGCCACCTTTCGACCCACACATCAAGCCGTCAAGCGTCTTGGGCCTTAAGTTATCGCGGCTAGCCTTGGGCCGGTGCACGAGCCGCCAGGTATAACCCGGAGCCCTCAGGGCGGGTCACACCGTGGGGTTTTATCCCCAACACCTATACCTTGTTCAATCTCGTTACCGGCAAGTCTCTTTACTCGTTCTGTAACACATCATCCCGTGACTAACTCCTTAGTCACATTGAGCTCATTATGATGATGTCTTGCTGAGTGGGCCCAGAGATACCTCTCCGTCACACGGAGTGACAAATCCCAGTCTCGATTCATGCTAACCCAAGAGATACTTTTGGGGATACCCATAGTGTACCTTTATAGACACCCAGTTACGTTGTGACATTTGGCACACCCAAAGTATTCCTACGGTATCCGGGATTTGCACAATCTCATGGTCTAAGGAAATGATACTTGACATTAGAAAAGCTTTAGCAGACAAACTGCATGATCTTGTATGCTTAGGATTGTGTCTTGTCCATCACATCATTCTCCTAATGATGTGATCCCATTATCAACGACATCCAATGTCCATGGTCATGAAACCGTGACCATCTATTGATCAACGAGCTAGCCAACTAGAGGCTCACTAGGGACATGTTGTGGTCTATGTATTCACACATGTATTACGGTTTCCGGTTAATACAATTATAGCATGAACAATAGACAATTATCATGAACAAGGAAAAATAATAATAATCACTTTATTATTGCCTCTAGGGCATATTTCCAACAGAAGATGGGCGTCGGAGGAGCCACAGGGGCCCCACAAGCATGCTAGGCACGGCCAGGGGGTGGTCGTGCTTAGCAGGCTTGTGGCCTGCAGGTAGCCCCCCTCTGGTTGATTCTTGCGCCAGTATTTTTTATAAAATCCAAAAATATTCTCCATAAATTTTCAGGACTTTTGGAGTTGTGCAGAAGAGGTATCTCAGATTTGCTCCTTTTCCAATCCAGAATTCCAGCTGCCGGGATTCTCCCTCTTCATGTAATCCTTGTAAAATAAGAGATAAAAGGCATAAGTATTGTACCATAATGTGTAATAACAGCCCATAATGCAATAAATATCAATGTAAACCATGATGCAAAATGGACGTATCAGAATGCTGTCGTGCGAGAGCTGAACTCTCAGCATTCACTCCACGCCATAATCCAGCTATAAGGGCATATTTATAGCCTAATAGTTTTGGTGATTGATGACAATACTTTTGCGGACTAATCGTGTGCATTAAACTTTCAGAGATTATCAGGTGGCACGAGACGGTTATATTCCCCTCCGGATGATAAGAGAGAAGATGGTTATTTTCCGATGATTTAGTGTTGGTGGACTTGAGTCATAGGAAAATCCGTGCTATCAAGAGGGGTCCGCATTTGGAAAGGCTGGGTGGAATCAACACACACACTTTTGCACCCGTCCATTTCTGCAACTGGAGCTCTACCCTGTTCCCTTGATTGCCTCGGAAATATTCTGGTGGTAGTACCGCTGACTTGAACGATGGTACCGCCAGATACTACCGCTCGTGTCCATGGTAGTACCGCTGCATATTTCTGGCACCTCACACAGGGCATTAAACACTCGTCTGACAAGTGTCTGAGGTCGTGCGTCTCTAGAGCCGCAGTTGCTGCTTCTGTGAGGGCGGTAGTACCACTGGTAACAGCGGTAGCACTGCTAGCATGACCAGGTTTCCCACGCAGGGCACTAGACCCTTGCTCCTGAGTTATCTGGTGATCTGCTGCTACTTCTCGAGCATGCGTTGGTTTCCATGAAGCGGAACGGGTGATGCAGCAAAGTAGATAAGTATTTCCCTCAGTTGTTGAGAACCAAGGTATCAATCCAGTAGGAGATACAAGCATGTCCCCAATAGTGGTACCTACACAAAGAATCAAACACTTTCACCCAACGCTATAAAGGGATTGTCAATCCCTTCACAGTTACTTGCAAGGATGAGATCTGATAGAGATAGATAGAATAGATTGCTTGAACAGAAAGTAAAACAAAAGGTAAAAATAATGCAACAAGGTACTTTTAGTTTTAGATATGAAAGTATAAGATGGAAAATAGACCCGGGGCCATAGGTTCCACTAGAGGCTTCTCTCATGATGGCAAGTATTACGATGGGTGGACAAATTAATGTCGAGCAATTGATAGAAAAGCGAATAATTATGAAGATATCCAAGGCAATGATTATGCATATAGGCATCATGTCCGTGTCAAGTAGACTAAAACGATTATGCATCTACTACTATTACTCCACACATCGACCGACTCATGCCTGCGTCTAGAGTATTAAGTTCATGAAGAACGGAGTAACGCATTAGGTAAGACGACATGATGTAGAGGGATAAACTCAAGCAATATGATGAAAACCCCATATTTTTACCCTTGATGGCAACAATAGAATATGTGCCTCGCTACCCCTACTTTTTCACTGGGCGAGGACACCGCAAGATTGAACCGAAAACTAAGCACTTCTCCTATTGCAAGAATTACCAATCTAGTTGGCCAAACCAAACCAATAACTCGAAGAGACTTTCAAAGATATGAAATCATGCATATAAGAATTCAGAAAAGACTTAAATAATATTCATAGATAATCTGAACATAAACCCACAATTCATTGGATCTCGACAAACACACCGCAAAAGAGTATTACATCGGATAGATCTCCATGAAGATCATGAAGAACATCATATTGAAGAGCAAAGAGAGAGAAGAAGCCATCTAGCTACTAGCTATGGACCCGAAGGTCTGTGGTGAACTACTCACGCATCATCGGAGGGGCAATAGCGTTGATGTAAATGCCCTCCGTGATCCAATCCCCCTCTGGCAGATTACGAGAAAAGGCTCCTAGATTGGATCTCACGGGAACCAAGGCTCCTGGCAGCGGAAAAGTGTTTTCGTAGCTCCCTCTGGTATACAGGGAATATTTCTGAATTTATAGGCCAAGAAATAGGGTTGGGGGAGCTGTCATGGGCCCACAAGCCAGGGGTGCCCCCACCCTAGGGTGCCCCTGTGGCTTGTGGCCACACGGTTGCTCTCCTGACTTCATATCCAAGTCTTCTGCGTTGCTTCTGGTCCAAGAAAAAATATTTCGAAGATTTTATTCCGTCTGGACTCCATTTAATATGCCTTATCTATAATACTCAAAAACAAGGAAAAAACAGAAACTGGCACTAGGCTCTAGATTAATAGGTTAGTCCCAAATATAGTATAAAATAGCATATTAATGCATATAAAACATCCAAAACAGATAATATAATAGCATGTTACAATAAAAAATGATAGATACATTGGATACGTATCACCTCTGCCACCAGAGCGGTAGTAGGGGCAGTAGTACCAAACGATACTACCGCTGCCCCTAGTACTGGGCGGTAGTACCGCTCCCCGGAGCGATAGTACCGCTGAAGTGCAGTTGGTTGCTGGGTAACGGGCAGATTCCCTTCCTCACTATATAAGGGGCCTTCTTCCCCAAGGAGACTTACCTCTTATCCTTCCAAAAGCTCCATTGTTGCTCCAAGCTCCATTTTCGCCCGATATCTCTCCCTAGCCAACAAAACTTGTTGATACTCTAGGGTTTGGTTGAGAGGGCCCCAATATACACTTCCACCAAGAGAAATTTGATTGCCCCCACTAATCCCTTGCGGATCATGTTATTCTTGGGTGTTTGAGCACCCTAGATGGAAGAGGTCACTTCCAAGGCATAGTCCATTGTGGTGAAGCTACGTGGTGTCGTTGGGAGCCTCCAATTCAATTGCACCACTAGTGGAATCACGACACCTCGCATTGTGTGAGGGTGTGAGGAGAATACGGCGGCACTAGTGGCTTCTTGGGGAGCATTGTGCCTCCACACCGCTCCAACGAAGACGTACTTCCCTTTACCGAGAAGGAACTTTGGTAACACATCCTCGTCTCCATCGGTTCCTCTTGTGGTTACTCCTTACCTTTACTTTTTGCAAGATACACATTTTTTTATCTTGCTTGATTGATTGTGTTGTTGCGTTTAGCATCATATAGATTGCTCACCTAGTTGCATATCTAGACAATCTATTTGCTGCTAAGCCTAAATTGTTAAAGAAAAGATAAAAACTGGTAGTTGCCTATTTACCCCCCTCTAGTCAACCATATCGATCCTTTCAATTGGTATCAGCGCCTCGTCTCTTTATTAAGGGTTTCACCACCCGAAGAGTATGGCTAGCAAAGAGCTGCGGTCTAGTGAACTACCCGAGGCCGTGGGTGTGAACATGGTCTCTCATGAGGATTTGAATGAGGCCATAACCTCTCTCAAATCTTCCATGATGACTGAGGTCAAATCCATGTTCAAAGAATTCCTTAATACTCTTATACTTTCCACTGATGCGGCGCAAGTGGTTAATCCCACTAACTCGACATCGGATGTCAACTCCGGTAAGGAGGGGGCTAGTGCTGATAAGGATAATCGTTCTCAAGGAATTAATGGGTCGGGGACCTTTTCCTTGGTTCCCCCTCCCTTGGTCTATGGAGAACCGGTGCACCCACCTCATATAGTTAATCTCGGTCCTCCTCCTAAACTTGTTAAGAATGATTTTTCTAATTGGATTTTTCATATCAAGTCTCATTTGGATCACTTCTCAATTCAACTCATGCGAGTCATTGAAGATGGATACTATCCTCCTGATCCATGCAACCTCACTCCAAGAGAACAGGCGGATAAACAGCTAAATTCCTCCGCCTTGTTCACACTCCAAGCTGCAGTCCCTATCGAAGACCTACCTCACCTGCGTCTCTTCACTGTTGCTAAAGAGTGTTGGGAACACATTGCCACCATGTACAAGGGCAGCTCAAGCATTCAACGATCAAACTATGAGGTTGTGCTTGATCATTCAGATGAGTTTGTCATGATAGAAGATGAGGAACCGTGTGAGCTCTATAGGAGGGTGACTACTCTTGTCGTTGCCCTCCAAGATCATGGTAGCAAGGATGTGGATGACACCTGGGTCAAGCGTAAGTTTCTAAATGCCATCATGCCCTACAACAAGGCCATGTTCGCCGTCATCTACGAAAGACTGTACTTTCACACCTTGTCCTCTGACGATGTGTTGGATGAATTTATTGGAATGAAGATCTTGAACACGACCGCATACAATGCTCTTGCTCGCGTGGAACAGTCAAAGAAATCATCTCCCAACCTTGATTTCAAGGACAAGGCCAGTCAAGAGGAAGAAGAAGAAGAAGAGGGTTGCCCCGAGGACACCAAATATGCTTACCATGAGCATATGGCTCTAGCGTCCAGGCAATTTTGGGGAAAGAAGAGAAACACAAGGCCTAACTTCTCCAAGAACAACTCAAGCGAGTCAGAGGGCAAGCAACATGTGAGGACCTTCTACAACTATGGTAATGTGAGTCATTTTGTGGTGGATTGTCCATATGAGAAGAGGGAAGACAATGGTGGCAAGCTCATTTGCAAAGATAAGGCCAAGTCTTTCCCCAACAAGGCGAACTTCACCAAGAAGACTCCTCACAAAGTGTTGGTGTCTCAAGAAGAGTATGCCTCAGATGATGATGTTGATGACGAAGAAACAAGTGGTGAAGGAATGGAAATGGCATCTGTGGCAATTACATCCTCTACCTCAACAAAGGTGTCACTCTTCGACACCCCCAACGATAACCACATCGCTAGGTTCCTCGTGGAAAAAGGTATCAACAAGGTAACCTCCAACGCCAAGACCTCAAACATCAAAACTTCTATTTCTTCTACTCCATCTTTGTTAGATTGTGTGGATGAACATGAGGAGGCGAAAGAGGGTGAGAATGAGTTTGACAAGTTCTTGTGTAAACTCAAGGGAGAATCCATGAAGCACTTTGTTGCTCTCTTGGAACAACTTGGTGAGGCCAATGACACTATCGAGTCACAAGAAGAACACCTTGAGAAGATGAGAGGACATAGTCGTGATTATGCTAACGAGATAGTGGATCTTTCTATCACTCTTGAATAAGAGTGAGGTCTTCGTATGAATCTTGATGAGTCACAAAATTATGACCTTTCTAAATTATGTAAAGATTATGATCATGCTATTGTCCTTAACGTGTGCTCAAATCTGAAAAGGTTGCACTTGGGGTTGGCCATGATCGACTCAAGGATGATCTTGACTCACTTGTCAATGATCACAAGGCATTCAAGAGTGCTCATGCTTATATTAAGGAGTTGCATGATCAACTCCAAGTAAAACTCACTAAGGAAATTGCCATGTGTCCTCCTTTTGTTCTAATTGATAATGCATCTGCTACTAAACCGTGTTGTGAGCATTCACATCTTGTGGAGGAAAATGCTAAGTTGAAAGAGAAGCTTGAGAAAGGCATTGCGACGTGTATCCAAGGTGAGAAGACTCTCAATGATCTTTTGAGCAATCAAAAGAAAGTGGTTTCAAAGGAAGGAGTCGGGTTTGCACCTAAGTCCAAAAAGAAGAAGAAGGTGAAGACCAAGCAAGCTCCCCCGCTCATGAAAACTTTTGTCAAAGAAGGGGGTCTGCTCATGAGAAGAAGAAGTACAAGGGTGTGGGTAGTAGTGCCAGGAAGGGCAAGACCACTCCCTCCAACAGGGCCGGGGACTTTAACCCCTCTTACATATTATGTCGTGCCAGTGATGGGCATGTTTATGTCAAATATGTTGGGTCTTCTTAGGAGTACATTGAATGGTCTATTTGGGTCCCTAAGACCATTATTACTAACATGAAAGGACCCATTAAAGAATGGGTACCTAAAACCAAACATTGATCTCTTGTAGGGGTTTGCTTCTGAAGGAGTGTCATGGTTGCTTGATAGTGGAGCAACAAATCATAGGACCAGAAGAAAGGACTTGGTGGTGGACGTTCATCTTGACCCATCCGTGTCCACTCAAGTCTCATTTGTTGATGATGCAATCTCAAAGGTATTGGGTCTTGGCAAGGTTATTATCTCTCCAACTTTGACCATTGAGAGAGTCATGCTTGTTGAGACCCTTGCATATAATTTACTTTCCGTTCGTCAACTTGCACTTATGGGTTTTAGTACCTTCTTTGGAATTGATATTGTGACCCTTTTGTAGATCAAGACTCTTAAAGTAGCCTTTGTTGGGCATGTCAAAAACGGTCTCTATGTGATTAACTTCTCAGAGCGACCCACTAAGACCGCAACATGCCCAATGGATAAAGTTGATGTGGGATGGCTTTGGCATGGCCGACTAGCCCATGTCAATATGAAATCTTTGCAAAGTCTCATCAAAGGAGATCACATTCTTGGACTAACAAATGTGAGTTTTGCCAAAGACCATGCTTGCAGTGCTTGTATCGAAGGAAAGCTACATAAAAAAGCTCATCGTCCAACTACTAGTATCTACTCGAAGAGGGCCTTAGAGCTCCTTCACATGTATCTCTTCGGGCCTCCATCTTTTGACAGCCTTGGAGGTAGAAGGTATTGCTTGGTGATTGTGGATGATTACTCAAGATACACATGGGTATATTTCTTCAAGAGGAAGAGTGAGACCCAACAGGCCATCATCAACTTTACAAGTGAAGTCCAACTTCAACATGAAGCAAAGATTTTGATGATTAGAAGTGATAACGGCACTGAGTTCAAGAACTACACCCGAGATGAGTTTCTCAGTGATGAGGGGATAAAACACCAAAACTCCACTCCTTACACCCCTCAACAAAATTGTGTTGCAAAGAGAAAGAACCGGACGTTGATGGATGCGGCAAGAACCATGATGGCATAGTTTTAATCTCCTTACAACTTTTGGGTTGAAGCCATCAACACCGCATGTCATGCATCAAATTGGCTCTATCTCCGTAAAGGCTTGAACAAGACTCCTTATGAGATTCTTACCGGGAACAAGCCCAACCTCAAGTACTTCCGGGTGTTTGGTTGTAAGTGTTTAATTCTAAAAAAGGTGTTTGTTTGTCAAAATTTGAATCTATAGGTCATGAGGGCATATTTGTTGGTTATGATGCAAACTCTCATGCTTATCGTGTCCTCAACAAGTCCACGGGACTCATTGAGGAGACGAGTAACGTAGAGTTTGCTGAAAATAATGGCTCCCAAGTGGAGCAAAGTGGTCTTTGTGATGTAGGTGATGAAATTCCTCCCCAAGCCATAAGAAGAATGTGAGTGGGATACTTCCTACCCGTTGAGGAACCCCTTGTGGATGAAGGAGAAGGACAATGTTCCACTCAAGTGGAACCATCACTAACACATGACCCACATGCTTCGAAGAACAAAGTGAAGGCCATCAACCCCGTGATCAAGATCAAGAGCAAGATCAACTAAATGATGATGATTCTTCATCACACGATGCTCGAGATCTTGCTCGCACCCCCATGCAAGATCAAGATCAAGATGAAGCTCTAGACGAAGATCAAGATCAAGATCAAGGTCATGATAAAGATCAAGATGAATCTCTAGACCAAGATCAAGCTCAAGATCAAGCTCAAGATCAAGGTCAAGCTAAAGATCAAGATCATATTCAAGATCAAGAGCAAGCAGGTTCTAGTACCAAAACTCATTAAGATACCAAGCCTCAACTCTCTATGGAGGAAATTCTTGAAAGACGAGCTGCCAAGATTGCTTCCAAACTAAGAGTCAAGAACACCTATTAAATAATGTTTATGGAAGCTTGAAGAGAGGGGTAACCACTCGTATCAATTAACAAACTTTTGTGCACATCATGCGTTTGTTTCTTGCTTTGAACCCCTCAAGGTACAGGATGCGCTTGATAATCCCCAAGTGCAAGGAATCATCATAGAATTTCCAAAGGTGGAAGTGATAAGTATGGAGTGTTGAACCCACAAGGAGCTAAAGGTAAGATCAATATTCTCTCAAGTCCTATCTGCCACTGATACGACTCTACGTACGCCGAACGTTTGCTTCCAACTAGAAACAAGAAATAAATCTACGTTGAGGGTATGAAGAGAATATCGTTGCATGATATCAGAGAAGTAAAATATAAAAATAGGTTGTGTTATCATAAAGTTAGAACATATTACAATATATTACAAATAGCGAGTGTGGAATAATGATGGGTTGGTGTGCGGATTTGTCCTAAGAATTGTTAACAAGATTGGTAATCATTATTGCAATTTTATATGAGGGAGAGGCATAAGCTAACATACCTTCTCTACTTGGATCATATGCACTTATCATTGGAAATCTAGCAAGCATCCGCAACTACTAAAGATCATTAAGGTAAAACCCAACCATAGCATTAAAGCATCAAGTCCCCTTTATCCCATACGCAACAAACCCCTTACTCGGGTTTAAGCTTATGTCACTCTAGCAACCCACTATAAGTGAATCATGAACGTATTGAAACACCCTACAGCGGAAATCCTTCACCTGTGCGTGTCACGGAAGGCACCATAGGACAGCACCAAAATAAACATACAACTCAAACCAATCTAGATCATCAATCAACCAATAAGACAAAAGAAATCTACTCAAAACATCATAGGATGGCAACACATAATTAGATCATAATATGTGACATAAAGCACCATGTTCAAGTAGGGGATTACAGGGGGATGTGGGAGAGTGGACCGTTGAAAAGATATGATGATGGTGATGAAGAAGGTGATGTTGATGAAGACGATCATCGCAGCGATGGTTCCCCCGATGGCACTCCAGCGCCACCGAGAGATAGGGGGAGAGGGTCTCCCCCTTATGCTTCCTCCTCCATGGCCTTCCCCATAGGTAGAGAGAGGTTCTCCCTCTAGTCCTTGGCCTCCATGGTGATGATGGTCCCTCCGTCTTCCTCCTCCATGGTCTCCGACGATGGTGACGGTGGCCCCTCCGTCTTCCTCCTCCATGGTCTCCAGTGATGGTGACCCCCTCCAACAGGGTGCCAAAGAGGGACAAGATTGATTTTTCGTGACTACAAAGACTTATAGCAGCGAAACTTGTGATCTCGTGTTCTTTCTGGGGTTTTTGGTATTTATAGGAATTTTTGGCGTCGGTCTCACATCAAGGGGGGGTGCTCGAGGAGTCCACAAGCCAGGAGCACCCTTCCAGGGGATAGGGCGTGCCCCTAGGCTTGTGGCCTCCTCGATCACTTCCTGGCCCAGCTCCGGTGCTTCGGGGGTCTCTTTTGCTCCATAAAAAATCATCGTAAATTTTCAGCCCATTTCGAGAACTTTTATTTCTGCACAAAAAAATGACACCATGGTAGTTCTGCTGAAAACAGTGTCAGTGCGGGTTAGTTCTAATAAAATCATACCAACATCATATAAAATTAATGTAAACATGGCATCAATACTTCATAAATTATAGATACATTGGAGACGTACCAGCATCCCCAAGCTTAATTCCTACTCCTCCTCAAGTAAGTAAATGATAAAAGAAATAATTTATGAAGTATGAATGCTAGCAAGTGCACAAGTTTGATCAATGATAATTCAAATCATTTCTTCTAGCATCAATCTAAACCATAACGAGTAGATCATCTCATAAAACTTCTCATGATCAGGTAACAAGCTATTCACATGTTAAAGTATAGACCAGAAAGTTTCTTGAAAACTAACAAACCATATTCCTAGTCATCAAACAATTGCAATTCACCTTATTTTCAGGAAGAGTCTATTTAAGAGCTTTTACCTAGAAAATTCCACATACTCAAATATCATATAGTCTTCCATGATTATTGACACTCAAAGCATATTTGTACAACAAATAGCATCCATCGAACACAGAGAAAGATAGGGGCTTAATGTTTCGCCTCCCAACTTATAGATAGACACTCAACGAGGCCCTAGATCGGATCCTACCGATGAAAATTACTGACGACCCAACCGCGATCCATGTCTAGATCGGTCTTAAGGCGGGTCAAGAGGAATTTTTCATCCCACCTACCACCCACTTCATAGACATTGTCGAAGACTTAACCGATATTTTGGGCTATGCCTCCGAGGGGCAGAAGACATGGATGAATAGGATTGCGCTCTCACCCCCGTCAACATCAGGCGATGTACTGCCACCTCCACCTGCGACGCCTACATGGTGGATACTCCAGCCGATAAGGGCGGGCACACACCCGAAAACAATGGCAATAAATCGGGTGAAGCACCGTCAAGGCGCCGGAAACTGCGCAAACGATCAAAGGCAAAAAAAGGAAGGGAAGCCATTGCTGGCACCATGGAAAATGATACCCCCGAAGACCTCGGCGATCCCGATATCCCCGAGCAAACGCTTGAGGATCAGGAGAGGCCGGAAGACCAGCGCGACCACGCGAATCCAGACGATTCTGAGGATGACAACTACCTCCCCCTGTAGAGGAGGAGGATAGCCTGGAAGACGAAGACTTTGCCTTCCCCGAAAACCTTGAGGATCAGGAATGGTTTAGGCAACAACTTATAGGCATTGCGTGAAGCCTAAAGGCAAAAGAATGACAGCTTAAGGCCGAACAAAATACCCTCAATGATAGATGGAAGAGGGTCCTATCGGCCGAGGAAGGGTACGGTACCGGACTATTGGACCAACCCAAAAGCTATCCACGCCGACGGCTGCTGCCGTAGTTTGACGACGAGGTCCCTAATACACCGTCTACCAAGCACACTCCATACAACCAGCCGGACCGCCCTCCCCGAGGGCGAGATAGGACGGCTGGTGATGCCAGTTATAGGTCGGCGATACCCCACAGAAGGGGAAAAGAGCCAATAGAGCCTGAGGATAGGTATGACCTGTGACATGACCTGGATTGTAGAATAGGCCACACGAGATCCATCTACGGATCTAGAGGGTACTCCCCTGATAGACGGGACATGTACCAGCCTTGGCTTGACCGCAACAACAGAGGTCAGGAACAAAACCGGGATAGATCAGGTGCCGACTGTTGGCATGACATAGCTCGGGTCAAAGGCGTGGCCCACCCACTGTGCTTCACCGATGAGGTGATGCGGCATCAGTTTCCGGAAAGGTTTAAACCCGTGAACATAGAGTAATATGACGGAACAACTGACTCAGCAGTGAGAATCGATGATTTCCTCCTCCAAATTCATATGGCACGCGGAGATGATCTCCAAGCCATCAAGTATCTTCCCCTAAAACTTAAGGGGCCAGCTCAACACTGGCTAAACAACCTCCCGGAAAACTCTATCGGGAGTTGAGAGGATCTCAAGGACGCTTTCTGATCTAACTTCCATGTCACCTATGTACGGCCTCCGGACTCCTCCGACCTAAGCAATGTCGTTCAGAAGGCATGCAAATCGGCTCGACAATTCTAGAATCGGTTCTTGACCAAGAAGAACCAGATTGTCGATTGCCCAGACGCTGAGGCAATAGCATCCTTTAGGCACAATATTCGGGATGAATGGCTGGCTCGCCAGCTCGGTCAAGACAAGCCTAGGACCATGTCCGCCCTTACATCACTCATGACCTGCTTTTTGCGCAGGTGAGGATAACTGACTAGCTAGACGAAGCCACAACACCAAAGACCCCGGCACCTCTGAAGTTCGGGATGGAAACGGTAAAGCATGGTGCAACAAAAGCAAAAGTCGGCATAACAATGGTGATGCAGATGAAATGGCCATTAACTTCGGCTTCCATAACCCCCGATTCGGGCAGTGGAAGAAGTCTTCTAACGGAAATCGTGAAGGACCTACCCCGCTGGACAAAATTATGGAGAGGCCTTGCCAGATTCATGGCACTCAAGACAAGCCCGCCACCCACACCAACCACAATTGTTGGGTATTCAAACAAGCTGGCAAACTCGCGGCCAAGGAGCAAGGCAAGGGCCCACGGAGCGAGGACGATGACGAGACCCGCAGTCCGAACAATGGAGGACAGAAGCAGTTCCCTATTGAGGTAAAGACTGTGAACATGAAATACGCCACTCACATACCCAAATACTTTGAATATTAAAATCATGATAACAAGTTCATGGTTTTCATTACTCTTTATAGCATACATGTCATCACAATAATCACAATAGATAGAAGGCATGCCATCATCATAATAGTTTTGCTCATCAAAACTTGGGGGGACTAAAAATATCATCTTCATCACATATAGCAACCCCAAGCTTGTGGCTTTGCATATCATTAGCATCATGAATATTTAGAGAATTTGTACTAACAATATTTCTATCATGCTCATCATTCAAGGAATTCTTATCAAGTATTTTATAATTTCTTCCTCTACCAATTGAGCATAATTTTCCAAACCCTTGTTTTCACGAAAGACATTATAAAGACGAAACAAATGATGCAACATAAACTCCATTTTTTGTAGTTCTCTTTTATAAAGACAAACTAGTGAAAAACAAGAAACTAAAATATTTGATTGCAAGATCTAAAGATATACCTTCAAGCACTCACCTCCCCGGCAACAGCACCAGAAAAGAGCTTGATGTCTACTATGCAACTTTATTCTTGTAGTCTCGTATTGGGCCTCCAAGCGTAGAGTTTTGTAGGACGGTAGCAATTTCCCCTAAAGTGGCTGACCTAAGGTTTATCAATCCGTGGAAGGTGTAGGATGAAGGTGGTCTCTCTCAAACAACCCTGCAATCAAATACAAGAAATCTCTTATGGGCCCCAACACACCCAATACAATGAAAAATTGTATAGGTGCACTAGTTCGACGAAGAGATGGTGATACACGTGTAGTAATGATAGTAGATATTGATTTTTGTAATAGTAACAATAAAAAACAGAAACTTAGCAAGTAACAAAGGTGAGCACAAACGATGTTGCAATGTTTGAAAACAAGTCCTAGCGTCCGTACTTTCGCTAGTGCAATCTCTCAACAATGCTAATATAATTGGATCACATAACCATCCCTCAACGTTCAATGAAGAATCACTCCAAAGTTCTTATCTAGCGGATAACATAAGAAGAAATTGTTTGTAGGGTACGAATTCACCTTAAAGTTATCCATTCCAATCGATATATCCAAGAGTTCGTACTAAAATAACACCAAGTTATCCTTTCCCCTCGATCTATCTAAGAGTTTGTACTAGAATAACACCATATGATACGCATCAACCAACTATAATGTCACCTAGATACTCCAATGTCACCACAAGTATCCATGAGTTAATTATACGATACACATCAAACAATTTCAGATTCATAATACTCAATCCAACACAAAGAACCTTAGACGGTGCCCCAATATTTCTATGGCAGAATAAGGTATGAAAACATGCAATCAACCCCTATGCATAGATTCCAAAGGTCACCGGGATCCGCAAGGTGACGCCATAACATATATCAAGTGAATCACTTGAATACCCCAATGTCACTATGGGTATCCGCATGCAAGACATATATCAAGTGCTCTCAAATCCATAAAAGTATGTAATCCGGTAATAACAAAATCTCAAAGGGAAAACTCAATTCTTCACAACAAGATAGAGAGGGGAAAACACCATGTGTCGTGGTTTTGTCACGGCAGATGTCCGGGTTACCAGACTTGAGTTTGGAGCCATCGCTATGGTAGTGGACTCAAAGGGGTTGATCGAGACAAAGGACATAAGTTTACCCAGGTTCGGCCCCTCAAGTCGAGGTAAAAGCCTACGTCCTGCTTTGTGTTGTTACTGCTTGTTGTATCGATTACAAGGGGCTAGAAGCTTGACCTAGTTTTCAATAACCTACCTCTAAGCTGCCCTGACTCTGCCTTTATATAAGAGGTCAGAACCGTCGGCTCTTACAATTGTACAATCGGATCGCGTTTACATCTTCGAGTCTATCTCTATCTTCCTATCCAAGTTATCCTTCGGAAGGTCTTGTACATCCGGGTCTCTGCCGTCCGGCCCACACCAAGAGACGCCAATGATCTTAGGCCTTCAGTTAACGCATGTCTTCGTGGGCCGGCTCATAACCAATGCCATCAACCGGAACCTTACAGCCGGGTCATATCACAGAGTTATATCCCCAACATTAGGCCCCAGGTTGAAGAGAGCCAGCTCATTTCATCCGTCTCTTGCAATTGTCTTGAGAGTCGCCATGGAATGACCCGGCGTGACGTCATAGATACGCTGACGTATCACCAAATCTCTCGCATTTAATCGCTTACCGAGAATCGAGGCATCCGTTTCGGCAAGACCGGTGTTGACGCATGGGATTTCGCATCGTTCTCCTGTTAAATAGGACCCGCATGGATCAAAAACGATTTAGTCCCGCTCGTGCGCCTCTTCTTCTTCTTCCTGCCGTCGCCTATCGTCCGAGCTCGTCCGCTCCGCTCCGGCGCCACCGCTCGTCCGTCACCAACGTAGGTCGCTGCATCGACATGTTCAGTTCAGATTCTCGTCCTCCGCCGTCTCCATCTCCGGTAAGCTTTTCTTTCCCGTAGTTTTAGATCGCTAGAGATAGGGTTTCTCCGGCGGACCTTTCGTCGCGCGTTCCAAACTCCAGCGTGGCCGCACGGGCTAGTCTCGAGGCCCGCTGCGTGCCCTTAGGTTGCGCCGTTTCCACCGCCGCCGTATCCGGTCCATCCGCGCGTAATGCGCGGGCTGTTAGGGCGGTAGATAAACTTTCCATTTCCCACTGTTCTTCGCTTAGGTCGACGTAGAACTCTTTTTTCCACTTCGGAAGATCAAAAATTTTAGTAAAAATTTGTGAAACCTGTTTGTCCGGGTCTTGACTGACTTCCGGCTCTTATGTCCGTAATGAGCCGCTAGACTCCCTCCGGCTCTTTATCAGTCAGGCCTTTCAAGGCTTTTAATTTTTTAGAACCCTGTAACTTGTAAGCCGCTGTAGCTATTTGCTCTTGTTTTGACTAGTCTCCATTTTCTTTTTGCACAGTATTTTTAAGCCGCCAACATGACACGCGCCACCAATTCATGCAATTGGGTCGGCTCTTGCGTAACTTAAGAGTATTTGTCAGACCTCGTAGCTGTTGGCACCCTTCCTCCAAAGGAAGTGATCAACTGGCAGGTTCCGGGTGATGAGACCCGCCCCACACCAAAGAAAGGGGAGGTCATAGTTTTCACACACCATGTTGATAGGGGGTTCGTACCGCCCGGGTCAAAGTTTTTCCGGGACATTCTCCACTTATATAAGCTGCATCCCCAAGACCTGGCACCGAACTCCATATCCAATATTTGCCACTTCCAAGTCCTCTGTGAGGCGTACCTTCAGTCCAGGCCATCAGTCAGATTCTTTCGAGAGTTCTTCTACGCCAACCGACAGACTGAGTACAAGAGCGGGCCAAGTCTGGAACTCGGAGGGATCACCATCCAGCGCCGGAGGGGCATCACCTTTTTGGCTATTCAGATGCCCAATCACCCGAAGGATTGGAACAAGACGTGGATCTATTGCAAAGACATGTCTCCTGACACGGAACATCGCCTACCGGGTTACCGTCCTTCCCGGCTCTCGACTGATACAGCACTGCCCGACCGGCTCTCAGCTGCTGACCGTGCCAGATTTGAGAAGCCTCATGCCAGAGTGAAGGCTCTCCTGGCCAATGGCCTTATTGGAACTGACCTTATCCGTTGCTGGGTAGAATGGCGGATTATGCCTCTGAGCCGCCGGAACCGGTTCATGTATGAATATCCAGGGCAGTACGACAGCGAACTGTGCTTCAACGCCACCACTTTGACTGAGGACGACATCTGTATGACTGTCCGAAGTCTTGTGCACGAGACCTCCGGCTCTTGCAGCACCATCGGCTTAGCGCCCTTCTGCGCGACCAACCCCGCGCCTCTTGTAAGTATTTTTTCCCTTCTCCCGGCTGTTGCATGTTTATTTACTCTTCGGTACTATTTTTGATATCTTTCTCCGGGTTAATTTGCACAGGCTGACTCAGATTTCTGGAAGAAGGAATATGTTCCTCCTCCAAAGGCAACCAAAAAGAAAGCCACCACCAAGAAACAAAGAAAGGCAGCTCCCCAAGAAAACTGGCTTGAACACCCGGCCTCTTCAGAGTCGGAGGTAAAAGTTTTGACTTTACTTACTTGACTATTTGCCTTGCCGGATCTTATTAATATTTTCCACGTTCCACAGGACGAAGTAGAAACCAATCACACCAACGCTCCTAAGGTAACTTGCATGTACTCTAACTCAGAATATTTCATCCAAAAGCCGCGGCGGTTCGTTAGAAAATTTCCTCTATCTCACCCTCTCGCTCATCCGGCTCCCGATTTCTTCTTAAAAAAGCAACAATAAATTAAGCGACGTCAAACCCGGAGCACCGGCTCTACGGAGCTTGCATTGGGACTACCAAACTCGCCAGCTCCTAAGAAGCGGCCTGCGGAGGTCAGTATCCTTATTTTCCTTTGGTTTCCCTTCGTGTCTAAAACGTCTTCTCATTTCCGTGTCTTACTTTTTCAGAAAACACCCTCTTCGGGCGACTCTTCAGCATCAGTCATACCTCCTCCAAAAATCAACCCTCTGTAAGCTTTCAAATACCCGGATGTCTTGATGAAATACCAGTCTCTTTTAAATGCTGACCCTTTACTTTGTAGTGCTCAGGCGAAACGCCGCAAGACCAATCAACCTTCTTCTAGACCGGTCCTTGACAATCAAGAGCCTGAACAGCCGGCCCCGGCTCAACCGGATCTTGGACAACCGGAGGAAACTCCAGCAGAAGAAGAAGCTCCACCAGCGGCTTCCACTGAGCCAGTAGCAGACGACGTTATAATGGAGAACTCCCCAACTGCTCCTTCAAGGCCGATTACACCCGCCAAGACTCCTACGACTCCGGATGTCAGCATCACCGGGTCTACCCAAAAGCCTCCTTCACCAGCACATGTTTTAACCCGGCATCTTGAGCCGTCTGAAGCTTCACGGAAGCTTGAATTTGACGCGTCATACGACAAGATGACAACCGAAGAACTCCACTCCGGCTACATGAACCGGGTCAACACTAGCCGAGACTTGGAACTCCGGCTGGTCGCCATGATGAAGATAAAATAAGAGGTATGTTACCTTTCTTCAGCCATAACCTTCCCCAGCCCCCAAGGGCTGGATTTAATCTAATGTAGAGTTGAATTCGGGTCTTCTGTTGAAGGTTATGTAGAAAATACTTTTGCTTAGACACTGCATATATACACTGCACACTGTAAACACTTGCATACTGCCAAATGTAGCCCCCAAGGGCCGGCTCAAATTTTATTTGAGTCAGGACATTCATAGTTTGAACAAATGCGTAGTGTTGCCCCCAAGGGCCAGTCTCAAATTTTATTTGAGTCGGGACTTTTGGATCTGCAAAGAGCCATAGTGTAGCCCCCAAGGGCCGGCTCAAATTTTATTAGAGTCGGGACTTCTGATCTGCAAAGAGCCATAGTGTAGCCCCCAAGTTCTAGATCAGTTTCAAAGAAGATGAATCGGAACTGTATACTTGAACAGATGAAATGTACATTAGCCCCCAAGTGTCAAATATATTGCTTGCAATCTGTTTGAGACTTGTAGAACTTGAACTTTGAATCCTTATGTATATTAACACTCTTGCTGCTGTAATAACTCATACTTTGTTTTAATGTGTGCAGGACGCTCTGAACACCGCCGGCTCTCAGCTGGCGGATCTTAAAAACAACCTAGCGGCTCAACAGGAAGCACGAAGCCTAGCTGATGAAAGATGTCGGCTCCTAGCTGAGGAATTAGCAAAGGCCACCACCGAGCTATCATCGCTAAAAGAGGCGGCTGAGTCAGAAAAAGCCGCTCTGACAAAACGGGCGGATGATGCCGATCAGCGGCTCATCGCCGTTGCTGAAGTGCTACAAGGTCTCAAATGGCACATCGCTAAGATGTCTGCCGCCTTATTTGGTAAGTCAACCTTACCGTACTCCATAACCCACCATGTTTCATTAAATAACTGACGACTCACAAGTCTCCTCCGGCTCATGCAGACCCTTTGAGTCGGCACCTTGCAACGGACAGCATCTTGGCACTGAAGGCCATGTATACCTTCATGGAGCAACTGTACTGCGGGGCGATGTTTACCATCAAGAGCATACAGTACAAAGAAAAAATTCCTCATGCCCTGAAAGGGGTGTTAGAACTGTTCTCCACGGTGCCAAAGCAGATTCAAGAACTGAAGAAGTCAGCTTTCCGCTCTGGAGCCGTCGCAGGCTTGAGCCGGGCTATGGCCTTCGCGCCGGATCTCATGCCAGCCGAAATGATGGGCGGATACCCTTCGAAGAAAGTTGACGGCTCAGAATTCTCTGAAGCAGATTACTTCAAAGTCGTCAAGGACTCTCGCTACTTGGCGTCTGTCATGGCTGATGAGGCAGAGGCGGACCTCAAGAGCTACCAAGCAGCATACGACCAGGAAGACAAACGGATCCGCGGGCCTCTTTATGAATGTAAAGACCTAACACCCGCCCGAAGCAAGGATCTTTTCCCTGGTGAGCTCGACGTCTCCCCTTTCTTTGAAGGGACTTTTGCTGCCGTCTCTAACTGCAACTGGGAACTCGGGAACCTTCAGATCCAATCCACGGGAGAGCCGATGCAGGGTGAGCCGACCGAGTGACCGAACTTTGTAATATCCAGAGCAATAGTGGCTCTTGTAATCACTCGCCAATGGCGTTTTGGAACTTGTTAGAAACACCGTTTGTTCCTTCTGAGAACATCTTTTGTAACAGCCTTGTAATATCTAAGTATAGTCGCCGGCTGTTTGCTTTATATTGCTTTTAACCATCTTTCTCAGCTCTGTACTTCCATCTTTGATAAATTTGCCAATGATTCATAAGAGGCACATGTAAGTCTTCAAAGCTCTTTTAGAACCAGATAACACCTCTGTTGGTAATAAGGCTCCATGAACAAAACGCGGCTGTTGATAAACCAACACGTAATCTTTCCGAGACGTCTGTCATTCACCCGGAGTCATTAGACCCGGGAAATTTACTCCGTCAACCGGAGCAGTATGACTTCTTCTCTTATAGTGATATGCCATGGAAGAGCCGGTTGTCATAGGATAAAGTAAGCTATACCTGACGGTAGGAAGCCTCTATGTGACAACGACGACTATTGGGAACTTGAAAGCGGCCTACAACCGGCTGTATGAAGGGTGATGTAAGCTATACCATGATGGTAAGAAGCCTCCTTTTAACAGTAAATACTTATCCATTGTATTCCAACACCGGTTGTTAATAGGTTTATGTAAGCTATACCAAAGGTAAGAAGCCTCTACTAAGAACTGCAGCTCAAAAATCCTGCTGTTGGAGGGTGATGTAAGTTATACCCGAAGGCAATAAGACTCCTCCAATCAGCCAATGTTGTATGGGGCCGGCTGCCGATGGTTTTATGTAAGCTATACCTTATGGCAAGAAGCATCCATTCGACAGCCGCGACTAGCAATTGTACTAGCCGGCTGTGTGAAGGGTTTATGTAAGCTATACCCAAGGGCAAGAAGCCTCCTTCCACAACTATTTTTGGCGTAAATGTCGGTTGTTAGGGTGAGATAAGCGAACCCGTCGGTAAGAAGCCCCCTTTGACAACCGCGGTTAATAAGTAACCGAAAGTGGCATAAAGCCGACCATTAGGGTGAGATAAGCGATACCCGTCGGTAAGAAGCCCCCTTCGATGGCCGCAGTTGATAAGCAACTGGAATTTGATGTACACTCTGTTGCCTTAGGGTAATTTTTTAAGCTATACCAAAGGTAAGAAGCCTCCATCAACAACAGCGCTTAATGTACTCAAACTAGGCATAAAGCCAATTGCGCATCGTACCAGTTCAGGGTCTCTAAAGCAAGATTGGCCGTCAACTCTGTGAACCGGCTCAGGGTCTCTAAAGCGAGATTGACTGGTAAGAGCTTATTGTTTTGACATCAGTTCAGGGTCTCTAAAGCGAGATTGGCCATCAACTCTATGAACCGGCTCAGGGTCTCTAAAGCGAGATTGACTGGTAAGAGCTTTATTGCATTGACATCAGTTCAAGGTCTCTAAAGCGAGATTGGCCGTCAACTCTGTGAACCGGCTCAGGGTCTCTAAAGCGAGATTGACTGGAATAAACTCAGCGGGTCACTGTAAACTTTTAACCGGTTCAGGGTCTCCAGATGAGATTAACCGGCAAATCTTCGGCGGGTTAAAGAACCACATCAACTGCAAACTTGTTGAACCGAAAAATTTCATCCTTATATCATAAAGATACACATAAGAGCCGGGGCTCCAGTCTTTGGTAGAAATACTACTCTATGCTGATATAGATATGATATGTATAATGATGATGGATCTTTGTCACCTATTAGGTATAATATGGCCACACGTGCACGACATTCCATGGCCGCAGAGTCTCCTGACCCGCTGTGTCCGACTCATCACGAATATCAATGAGATAATATGCCCCGTTGTTGAGGTTTCTGCTAACCACAAAGGGACCTTCCCACGGCGGAGAGAGCTTATGAATCCCAGATTGGTCTTGAATGAGCTGGAGCACCAGATCTCCTTCCTGGAACGTTCGGGTCTTCACCCTGCGGCTGTGATAGCGTCGCAGGTCTTATTGATAAATCGCCGATCTGGCCGCCGCTAACTCTCGTGCTTCATTCAAGGCGTCCAACGCATCTTGGCGTGCCATCTCATTGTCCGTCTCAACATAAGCCGCCACCCTTGGTGAATCATGTCGGATGTCACTGGGTAGAACCGCCTCAGCCCCATATACCATGAAAAAAGGTGTAAAACCTGTAGACCTGTTAGGTGTAGTCCGGATGCTCCACAAGACGGAAGGCAACTCATCAACCCAACACCCGAGCGTCCGTTTCAAAGGGACCATGAGCCGAGGTTTGACCCCTCTCAAGATTTCCTAATTAGCCCACTCATCTTGGCCATTGGACTGCGGATGTGCCACGGCTGAAACATCAAGCCGTATATGCTCCTTCTCGCAGAACGTCTTCATAGCCCCCTTGGAAAGGTTTGTTCCATTATCTATAATGATGTTGTGTGGATAACCAAAACGGTAGATCAATTTTTTAACAAATTCAACCGCTGTAGCCGCATCACACTTGCTAACCGGCTCAGCCTCAACCCACTTAGTGAACTTATCAACCGCCACCAAAAGGTGTGTTTTCTTATCCTTGGATCGCTTGAAAGGTCCCACCATATCAAGCCCCCAGACCGCAAACGGCCAAGTGATTGGTATCATCCTCAACTCTTGAGCCGGAACATGAGCACGTCGGCCAAACTTCTGACAGCCGTCACACTTACAGACTAGGTCCTCTTCATCCTTGTGAGCCGTCAACCAGAAAAAACCATGCCGAAAAGCCTTGGCCACTAAAGATCTTGACCTGGCATGATGTCCACAATCTCCAGCATGAATTTCATTTAAGATCTGCTGGCCCTCCTCTGGTGATACGCAGCGCTGGAAAACACCTGTCACACTGCATTTGTTCAACTCACCATTGATAATTGTCATGGACTTAGACCGGCGGGTGATTTCCCGACCCCGGCTCTCATCGTCCGGCAACTCGCCGCGCGTCAAGTATGCTAAATAAGGAATAGTCCAATCCGGAATAACATGTAGAGCCACCACTAGAGCCGCCTTCGGGTCAGGAATTGCCAGATCCTCTTCAGAAGGCATCTTAACAGTCGGATGATATAACACATCAAGAAAACATTAGGCGGTACCGGCTTATGCTGAGATCCGAGCCGTGATAATGCATCAGTCGCCTCGTTCCGTCGACGATTGATATGATCCACTTGATAACCTTTGAAATGACCTGCAAAAATATCAACCGCTTGTCGATAAGCCGCCATACGTGGGTCCTTAGATTCCCAAGTACCTGAAACTTGCAGAGCCACAAGGTCTGAGTCGCCCAGGCATCTAACCCGGCTTAAATTCATCTCTTTAGCAACTCTCAAACCATGGAGCAAGGCCTCATACTCAGCAGCATTGTTAGTACAGGGAAACATCAACCGGAGCACATAGCAAAACTTGTCACCTTTGGGGGAAGTGAGACCACTCCAGCACCAGACCCCTCAAGATGCTTAGACCCGTCAAAATGTATAGTCCAGTATGTGTTGTCCGGCTTCTCTTCAGGCGCCTAGCATTCTGTCCAATCATTTATGAAACCCACTAAGGCTTGAGACTTAATTGCTGTACGAGGGGTGTAGGCGATATTAAGAGGCCCCAATTCTAAAGCCCACTTAGCAATCCTCCCCGTAGCTTCTCTATTTTGAATAATATCTCCCAGGGGCAGAGCTTACTAGAGTTATCTGATGGCCCGAAAAGTAGTGTTTCAGCTTACGATTAGCCATAAAGACCCCGTATACAAGCTTCTGCCAATGCGGATACCTCTGCTTGGACTCCGCCAAGACCTCACTAATGTAATAAACAGGTTGCTAACGGGATATTCTTTCCCTGCCTCCTTACGCTCTACCACAATCGCCACACTGACCGCCTGGTTGTTGGCTGCTACATAAAGGAGCAACGGCTCTCTCTCAGCCGGAGCGGCTAATACCGGCGGCTCAGTCAATTGCTTTTTAAGAGCTTCAAATGCCTCTACGGCTTCCTTGCTCCACTTGAACTTGTCTGTCTTTTTCATCATCTGATACAAGGGAATAGCCTTCTCCCCAAGTCGACTGATGAACCGGCTCAACGCAGCAATCCGCCCTGCAATGCGCTGAACATCATTGATGCACGTCGGCTCTCGCAGAGAGGTGATAGCCTTAATTTTATCCGGGTTAGCCTCGATGCCACGCTCAGAGACCAAGAACCCCAAAAGCTTTCCTGCAGGAACACCAAAAACACACTTCGCCGGGTTAAGCATCATTTTGTAGACCCGGAGATTGTCAAAAGTTTCCTTGAGGTCCTCCAAGAGGGTTTCCTTCTTCCTAGACATCACCACTATGTCATCCACATAAGCGTGAACATTACGGCCAATCTGACTGTGGAGACAATTCTGCACACACCGCTAGTAAGTCGCCTGGGCACTCTTGAGCCCGAAAGGCATGGAGACGTAGCAGAACGCCCCAAAAGGTGTGATGAACGATGTCTTCTCCTGATCCTTGACTGCCATTTTGATCTGATGATACCCTGAGTAGGCATCCAAAAACACAAATTTTCACAACCGGCTGTTGCATCGATGATCTGATCAATACGGGGGAGTGCGAAGGGATCAGCCGGACAAGCCTTGTTGAGGTCCGTGTAATCTATGCACATACGCCAAGTACCATTCTTCTTAAGCACCAACACTGGATTAGCCAACCACTCCGGGTGAAAAACTTCAACTATGAACCCAGCGGCTAAGAGCCGGGCAACCTGTTCCCCAATAGCCTTGCGCCTCTCCTCATTGAACCGCCACAGAAACTGCTTGATCGTCTTGAACTTCGGATTCACATTAAGATTGTGCTCAGCCAACTCTCTCGGTACACCCGGCATGTCAGAAGGTTTCCATGCAAAGATGTCCCGATTCTCACGGATGAATTCGATGAGCGCACTTTCGTATTTGGGATCCATGTGAGCCCCGATGATGAACTGTTTGGATGAGTCGCCCGGAGTAAAGTCCACTGTTTTAGTATCATCCGCTGAAAACTTGAGTGGCGGCTCTGCCTCTGTATTTGGTTTCTTCAATAGGGTCATATCCTCCGGGTCAACGTTCTCCTTGTAGAACTTCAGCTCCTCTTGTGCACAGCTAGCCTCTCCATAAGCCGCATCGCCTTCCTCGCACTCAAGAGCCGTTTTCCGATTGCCATGAACCGTAATCGTGCCATTTAAGCCGGGCATCTTAAGCTGCAGATAAACATAACAAGGCCTAGCCATGAACTTGGCATAAGCCGGCCGCCCGAACAATGCATTATAAGGGCTCTTGATCTTGACCACTTCGAACCATAAGGTTTCCACCCTGTAATTATACTCATCGTCGAAAGCCACCTCAAAAGAGATTTTACCTATCGGGTACGCCGACTTACCAGGCACCACGCCATGGAACACGGTAGACGAAGTTTTGAGATCCTTGTCTAGCAACTTCATCCGCCGAAAGGTGTCATAATATAAGATGTTGATACTGCTACCTCCATCCATGAGCACTTTATTCACTCCATAACCATGTATCTGAGGGGCCACTACCAGAGCTAACTTGCGCGGGTCATCCACCCACGACGGGTGATCTTCCATGCTCCATGTTATGTCATACTCTGACCACGGTAGGTATCGTGGGAGAGCCGGCGCGACCGTATTAACCGCTCGCCTCCGCAGTTTCTCATCTCGCTTGCTGTTACCAGTCGTAAACACATGATATTGCCCCGAACTGAGCTGCTTCGGGTTACTCTGGAATCCAGACTGATTGCGCTGCTACTGCTGTTGCTGCTGTTGATTATTATGATTGTTGTTGCCAGGATGCTGTTGATGCTGCTGATTATTGTGACCCGGATGACCTGCTCCTGAGCCGCCAGCGCCAAAGCCGGCACATGACCCGCCGTGACCTGAGCTGCCAGGCCCTGAGCCACCAGGCGGCCCGCCACCCTTATTGTTATGTGGTTGAAAATGTTGGTTTTTGAATCTCTGCATGATAAAACAATTGCCCCACGCATGCGTTGACGGCTTTTCAGGCGTGCTATGCTCTGGGCAGGGTTTCCTAAGAGTCGCTTCCAAATCGAAAGGGGGCCTGTTGTTATGCTGGTACGGCTTATACCGTCAGTTCGCCTTAGGAGTATTTGGCCCTGTGTTAGCATTCGCCACCAGCTCTGATCCGCCGTGCTCTGATCCGCCAGCATTTCTCGGTCTGTTTTGATTCCCATTGTTTCCCGAACTTTTGGCTTGGTTGTTCTTCTTCCCTTGATTTGACTTCTCCTCATCCGAACCCAGATCTTTGGTGTTGTCTGAGTCGGCATATTTCGTCAGAGCCGTCATGAGCTCCCCCATATCTTGACATGTGCGTTTAAGCCGGCCAAGCTTCTGTTTCAGCGGAACGAAGTGACAATTCTTCTCCAAAATGAGCACCGCCTGAGCCGCGGTGATCTGTTCTGACGAGTGAATGATGGTTGACACCCGCCGGACCCAATGATGAGCCGACTCATTATCCTGCTGAACGCAATGATCCAAATCCACAATGGTCATAGGCTGCTTGCAAGTCCCTTGGAAATTTTTGATGAATTTTGCCCTTAACTCGGCACAGGAACCTATAGTGTTGGGCGGTAAGCCCTTTAACCATGTGCGAGCCGGACCCTCAAGCATCATGATGAAATACTTCGCAAAAACAGCTTCACTGATGTCTAACATCTCCATAGCTAGCTCGTAGCTCTCGACCCAAGCCTCGGGAGGGAGATCCACTGTGTAATTCGGAACCTTACGGGGTCCCTTGAAATCCTTGGGCAACCTCTCGCTCCGTAGAGCCGGAGTCAAGCATTGGACTCCCACGGCTCTAGTGCTACCAGTAGCTCCGGCCTCTGTCAACACCAAGGGCCCAAGACCCGAAGGAACCATTGCTGCCTCTTCTTCTCGCATGTTTCTTGCCCGGTCCACCAGGGCCTGCGCGTCTAGCGCCGTGCGTCCCCCTTCTGGCCCATGATGCGGACCACTGCTAGAAACCGCCGGCGACTCATAACGCCGGCTAAAGCTTCGACTATGGAGAGGGGTGGACTGGACCTGGTTCCGGCTGTGAGTATATTTCTCTTGTTGAGCCACGGCCGTCTGTAAATATCCGATAGCGTTCCTCACCTCCTCCGCAAAGGGTGCTTCATCTGGGATAGGGATCGTTCCAAGCTGGGTAGCCGCCGCTACCATATTCTCGGCCGGGTTAGAATAATGACCCGCTGGTGTTATAACCCTCTGGGTGGGGTCGTGTGAGCCGCTGCTCGCCTTCCTCAGGGACAGCCGCCGCCCTCCCAGAGCCGGGGGTATTGAAGAGATTCCTCGCCTCATAGCACTCTGGCAGACGAGATTGATGCCTCCTGCGGTGCACAGCCGCCGCTGAAACCTGTTCCAGCCCCAAACGAAAGGCGTCAGCCTTGAGCCATGCTGCCTCTGCCTCCATCTGGGTGTTTAAATCATTTATCCTCTGACGCTCCTCGGCCATCCGGCCCTTAATCCTTGCGATCTCCGTGTTACGAGCCGCTTGATTATCCGGTGTGACTTCCGTAGCCAACGAAGCCTCAAGCTCATCCATCAATTCCACAAGGCCCTGAGCTGGCGGCTGAGGGGGGTTAGCTCCTGACCCGGCCGCCCCAGGCCCTGCCATGAACACTGCCGCGTGAGACGGCCGCTCCAGCCCATCTGACTCGCCGCGCTCTGACCCGGGGCGAGTGTTACCGTAGCCCCCGAGGCCGCCGTTGCTGAGCCGGTACACAGATTCTGTTTCCCCACCCAACGACTCATCGTCGGAGTGCACAAGAGTCCCTTGAGATCCGGATGCTTCCAGATCCATACCTTGAGTGAAACCCACGAAGACATGCTCCTGACCCGGGTTGACACGGGCAGGGCCTACCTTGCGTGTGGGCTGGAGACGCCGAGCCGGCTCGACGATGTTGGTGTAGACGTCCGGCCCGGGTGTAGATCCGTCGATCTTTCCAATGAACACCTGGATCCCGCCGAACGGAACCCGGAAACCATACTCCACGGAAGCAGCGTCAAGCCCCCAGCCAGCGTCGTCGATGTAGAGCCGGCCGCGGCGACTCTTGCTCATCTTCCCAACTACGTATCCCTCGAGCCCTGGGAGGGAGCCCTTTGAGAACTCAACACCACCGAGCGCTAGCCCCACGATGGGCGCCAACTGTCGTGGTTTTGTCACGACAGATGTCCGTGTTACCAGACTTGAGTTCGGAGCCATCGCCATGGTAGTGTACTCAAAGGGGTTGATCGAGACAAAGGACACGAGTTTACCCAGGTTCGGCCCCTCAAGTCGAGGTAAAAGCCTACGTCCTGCTTTGTGTTGTTATTGCTTGTTGTATCGATTACAAGGGGCTAGAAGCTTGACCTAGTTTTCGATAACCTACCTCTAAGCCGCCCCGACTCTTCCTTTATATAAGAGGTCAGAACCGTCGGCTCTTACAATTGTACAATAGGATCGCGCTTACATCTCCGAGTCTATCTCTATCTTCCTATCCAAGTTATCCTTTGGAAGGTCTTGTACATCCGGGTCTCTGCCGTCCGGCCCACACAAAGAGCCGCCAATGATCTTAGGCCTTTAGTTAACGCAATGTCTTCGTGGGCCGGCTCATAACCAATGCCATCAACCGGAACCTTACAGCCGGGTCATATCACGGGGTTATATCCCCAACACCATGTGATCCAACTATATTAACAAAGCCCATAATATATCAAGATCGTGCCATCTCAAGAACACGAGAGAGAGAGAGAGAGAGAGATTGAACACATAGCTACTATTACAAACCGTCAGCCCTGAGGGTGGACTACTCCCTCCTCATCATGACCTCCGTCGGGATGATGAAGATGGCCACCAGAGATGATCTACCCTCTCCGGTAGGGTACTGGAACGCCTCCAGAGTGGTTTTTCGTCGATACAAAGAGTTACGGCGGCGGAACGAGGAGTCTAGGGTTATTTCTGATGATTTCTGTATTTATAGGATTGTTGAGGTTGGTTTCACGCTGAGATGGGCCACGAGGAAAGCACAACGCACCAGGGCACGCCAGGCCCCTCTCGCGCATGGTGATGGGTTGTGCCCACCTCGTGACTCTTCTGGCCCTCCCACGAAGCTTCTAGTGCCTCTTTTGTTTCAAAAAATCGTCAAAAAGTTTCATTGCATTTGGAAAACTTTTATTTCTGCATAAAAAACAACACCACGGCAGTTCTGCTGAAAACAACGTCAGCCCGGGTTAGTCCTAAATAACTCATATGAAGTGCATCAAAATCATATAAAACTGTTGTAAACATAGATGAATATGACATGAATACTTCATAAATTATAAATATGTTGGAGACGTATCAGCCATCAGATAGATACATCTGTGGTCGTTACTATGCAAAGTCGGACGTCCACGGTCTTTGGGTGCAGTCGATAGGAGATGATTCTTTGGATTTATTCCACCGATTTTGTTGACGAACTATCACTAGGATATGTCCTTTGGATGCATGAGGCTTTTTCTGTTTGATTTGCCCTTCGATAGCCATGTATAGCAGTATTTTTATTGAACTTATCGTGATCAAATTTTATAACTTCTAAATGAATAAAACATTTTGTGCATCAATGCAGGGGGGGTCTCCCTTTTTTCCATAAAAGAAACAGATTTGCTATTTCACATCTAAATGTGAGATCTAGCTCCATCCCCATTGAATGAAAACTCTTTAAAATTCGTGCTACCCTACATTGTTTTGTTTTTCGAGCGCCCCAGGTTGTCTTGCTTTCACGTTGTTTTGTTTCCATGTGTAGCCTTTAATTGTTTTCCCACGTCTTGTGTTTTGGGCTGATTTTTTTTTATTCTAAAAACCTGTCGTTGAGAAAGAGAACAACTAAAGTCAAAATTCTCATTTATCCACAGCGAATTGCCTTCTCTCTGTTAGTTTCTCACAAATTCGAAGAGAACTGTTAGTTTGTTTTTAGACTTATATAAATGTTCTACAAACTAACATACGAATATATAAATGTGTACTTGTATTATTTTGTTTGTTTAAATGTTTAAACATCTTTTCAAAAATTTCTACATTTTTCAAACCACGAATATTTTTCAAATTGGCAATTTTATACATTTGTAAATATATTTTTCTAATTTTAAAATTTATTTTGAATTTACGTTTGTACTAATTTTCACCCGGTTGCTACTCCGTCCTCAACATGCAATCAGCGTTCGACCCATTTTTGTTTGAGAAAATCGTTAACTGATAGCTGCTCGGTTGGCTTGCGAGTAGGGAATTAATCGGCTAATCGGCGAGTTAATCGGCTGTTTAATCAATTAATCAGCCGGTTTATTAGTTTATCAGCTACTTGGTGACCCTATGAGTAGGGATTAATCGGAAAGTTAACTGGTTAATCGAATGAATTCTTGAACCTGAATTTTACTTGCAAGTTCGTCATCGATATGTGACTAAGCCCGTTCATTTTTGTTCCTGATGCAAGTCTGTCCATGACACGTAACGGGGTGATCTTTGAACTAGTTGCAAGTTCACCCTTGACTAGCAACTAGGGCCTGATGTTGGGGAACGTTGCATGGGAAACAAAAAAATTCCTACGCACACGTAGATCTATCGATGGTGATGAGCATCTACAAGAGGGAGAGTGGATCTACGTATCCTTGTAGATCGCTAAGCGGGAAGCATTAAGAAACGCGGTTGGTGTAGTCGAACGTCTTCCCGATCCAAATCGCCGAGCGTCCCGCGATCTCATCATGTTCCGTCCCGTGATCCAATCACAATCCGTCCCACGAACTCATCACGATCCGTCCCGCGATCTCATCACGATCCGTCCCGCAATCTCATCACGATCCGTCTCACGATCTTGATCACGATCCTTCTGATCTAGCGCCGAACGGACGACACCTCCGCGTTCAGCACATGTGCAGCTTGATGACGATCTCCGCCTTCTTGATCCAGCAAGAGGGAGCGGAGAGGTAGAAGAGTTTTTCGGCAGCGTGACGGCGCTCCGGCGATGGTGGTGAAGCTATTCCGGTAGGGCTTCGCCTAAGCACTGCAGAAAACCGATCTATAGGAGAAACTATGCACTAGAGGAACGGGCAGCACGTAGCTAAAAATCTAGTGCAAAACCCTAAAATCCACTAGTATATATAGGAGGAGAGGACGAGAGGCTCCGCCAAGCCTCCTTGGGTTCGGCCGAACCTACTAGGAGAGGAGGACTCCTCCTCCAATCCTAGTAGAACTAGGATTGCTCCTTTTTTTGCCTTTTTTCCACCTTTTCCTATTGGGTTTTCTTCTCCAGCCACATGGGCCTTGTGTGCGAGTTTCCATCAGCCCACTAAGGGTTGATATTCACTCTCCCACAACCCATGAAGCCTCTTGGGTCGAAATACCCCTCCCGGTGGTCTCTCGGTACACTACCGATGAGCCCGAAACTTTTCCGGCGACCAAAACAGGACTTCCTATATATGAATCTTTACCTTCGGACCATTTCAGAGCTCCTCGTGACGTCCAGGATCTCATCCGGGACTCCAAACAACCTTCGGTCACCACCATACATAACTCTATACTACCGAAACGTCACTAAACCTTAAGTGTGCAGACCCTGCGGGTTCGAGAACTATGTAGACATGACCGAGACACCTCTATGGTTAATAACCAATAGCGGGACCTGGATGTCCATATTGGTTTCTACATATTCTACGAAGATCTTTATCGGTCGAACCTCTATGTCAACGATTCAGTTAATCCCGTATGATGTTCCCTTTGTTCTTCGGTATGTTACTTGCCCGGGATTCGATCGTCGGTATCTCCATACCTAGTTCAACCTCGTTACCGACAAGTCTCTTTACTCGTTTCGTAATACAAGATCTGGCAACTAACACTTAGTCACATTGCTTGCAAGGCTTATTGTGATGTTGTATTACCGAGTGGGCCCTGAGATACCTCTCCGTCACACGGAGTAACAAATCCCAGTCTTGATCCATGTCAACTCAACAGATACCTTTGGAGATACCTGTAGAGCACCTTTATAGCCACCCAGTTACGTTGCGACGTTTGATACACACAAGGCACTCCTCCGATGTCTGTGAGTTGCATGATCTCATGGTCATAGGAACATATACTTGACATGCAGAAAACAGTAGCAATAAACTGACACGATCATATGCTACGTTTGTTGTTTGGGTCTTCTCCATCACATCATTCTCGTAATGATGTGATCCCGTTATCAAATGACATCTCATGTCCATGGTTAGGAAACCTTAACCATCTTTTGATCAACGAGCTAGTCTACTAGAGGCATACTAGGGACATGGTGTTGTCTATGTATCCACACATGTATCTGAGTTTCCAATCAACACAATTATAGCATGGATAATAAACGATTATCATGAACAAGGAAATATGATAATAACTAATTTATTATTGCCTCTAGGGCATATTTCCAACACCCGATCCATTTTTGTCTGAGTTGCAAGTTCAACCTTGACACACAACTGTTATTCGATCCTTTTTTTGTCCCAGTTGCATGTCCATCCTCAACTCGCAACTCGTGAGTGATCTTTTGCCTCACTTGCAAGCATACCATCGACTCGCAACTGGAGTCTGGTCTTTTTTTGTCTGAGTTACATGTTCACCCTCCACTCGTAACTGACCCGTTGACCCTCTTTTGCCCCACTTGCAAGCATACCATTGACTTGCAACTGAAGTCAAACTTTTTTTTTTGTTCCGGTTGCATGTCCACCAACAACTCGCAACTGACCATGGACCCTTTGTTGCCCCACTTGCAAGCATACCATCGACTCACAACTCGAGTCTGACTTCTTTTTTGCCCTGGTTGCATGTCCACCCTCAACTCGCAACTAGTCTTTGACCCTCTTTTGCCCTCACTTGCAAGCATACCATCGACTTGTAACTAGAGTCTGATTTTTTTTGTCTCGGTTGCATGTCCACCCACGACTCGCAACTGGCCATTGACTCTCTTTTGCCCCACTTGCAAGCATATCATCGACTCGCAACTGGAGTCAGACATTTTTTGTCTGGGTTGCATGTCCACCCTCGACTCGCAACTGGTCATTGACCCTCTTTTGCCCCACTTGCAAGCATATCATCAACTTTCAACTAGAGGCTGACTTTTTTTGTCCCGGTTGCATGTCCACCCTCAACTCGCAACTCGTATGTGATCCTTTTTCACCCCATGCAAGCATACCATCGACTCGTAATTGGTGTTTGATTTTTTGTCCCATTTGCATGTTCAGCTTCAACTCGCAACTGGCCATTGACCCTCTTTTGCCCCCACTTGCAGGCATACCATCGACTTGCAACTAGAATCCGACTTTTTTTGTCCCAGCCTCAACTCGCAATTGGTCCGTGACCTTTTTTTTGCCTCACTTGCAAGCATACCATTGACTCTTAAATGGGCCAAACTTTTCTTTGTGCCAGTTCCGGACGTTTTGTTTTTTTTATTCAATTGTATATATATTGTCGACTCCCAACTAGGCTCGAACTTTTTTTGTCCCAACTGCAAATCCATCATTGGCTAGTGACGGGCCCGACTCTTTTTATTGTCCCAGTTGTAATTAAGTCCATCGTTGACATGCCAGTGTGCTCTTTTTTCCTTTTCACCGTGGATTTGCTTCAAAAGCTACCTTTTTAGTAGGATTCTCCTCCCAAAAAGGCCCAGATTTGACGGTGTCATTTTGTGTGTAACTAATGCAAAAAAGAGTCACGCCGCTACTCTAGATCCTAGCTTTATGATCCTAGATCCGCCACTACTCCCGGCAATAATCATGGAAAAAAACAAAAAAGAAAGAGCCCGCACAAAGAGGACACAAAAATGTGTAGTCGAGCCCTATTTAAAATTATTAAGTGTGTATTCATAAAAGGTTCACCATATATATTTAAAACAGTTTACTCTACATAGAAGAAAAGTTCAATGCATATTAGAAAAGTTCATGATATATTAAATATTTGTTCATGTGTATTTGAAAAAAAATCACCGTATATTTAAGAAATTCTTTCAGTGTGTATTTTAGAAACAGTTTTCACCGTATATGAAAAAAATGTTCAGCGTGTATTTAAACAATGTTCACATGTGCGCCAGGCCGCTTAGAAACCGTTTCGCTCCTTGTCGGTTCTAGGCGATCTCGCAGGCGACTGCTCCTGCTTTCTTGCCGGCCAGGGCGTTGGCTCCCCTTCCCTCCGCTCGTCGCTCCGGTGGTAGCGGGAGGGTGGGGGAGCCCGGTTCCTTCCGTCCAGCCTGAAGATTGGTTTAGGATAGGTATGTCGGGTCACTGTACTCGGTCGGTGCCGACGTCGTCACTATGAATAAAGTTTTCCAGGCCACCGAGTCGACGACATTCTTCCATGACGTCGAGGTGCCATGGATTTGTGTTCGAGCGAGTTCTTCAAGACGTCGGTGGAGATCTTGCTCAGGTTCTTGTTTTTTTGGCTTTGTCCGCGTTGCATCGGCTGCGTCTCCAGCGTCGTCCTTGAGCCGGAAGTTTGGGTCTTGAAGTTGGCCGCTGCTAGAACGCCGGTCTTGTCCTAAGGATGATCCACATGGAGATTTGGCGGTGGAAGATGGTTGTTGGTTCTGAAGTTTTTTGACAGTTCTGCTAGTCGAGACCTTCAAGACCGCGATCCAAGATGTGTGAAGTATTTCTTCGGCCGATGACCCACATCAATATGTGCGTCGCCACTTGTGACGACGCCTGTTTAGAGGCTCATAACGCAGATTGACTGCTATAGCACTATCTTGGATCTTGGCAAGTTGAAGGCCTATGTTTCTCTCCTCCGACGAACGTTTCAGCGTCGGCGGCGGCTGGATTCTTTGGCAATGGTGATGTAAATTTTCTTGTGTGTTGTTTCTCTGGATTGTTCCAAAGAGAAGCCATGTGTGTTGTATGTTGCTACTATTATGAATAAATACATGGTTTTCCCTCAAAAAAAATGTTCACATACGAACAATGTTTATAATACATAAAAGTATAGAAAAGAATAAAAATAAAATAAAATAAAATAAAAAGAAAAACTAAAATGAAAGAGAAAAAAGAAAAAAGAAAAAAAGGCAAAAATAAATAATAAATCATATTAGCTAGGCTAGTCTACAGGGGGTGCTATGCCCTTAGTGCTCGCAACAAACACGATGTACAACAGTGCTAAAAAAAGGAAAAGGCTCATGCTATGGACAACAGCAAAAAAGAAAAACAACGAACAAAAACAGAGATATGTCAACTTAGATGTGAGTTATTATCTCACATCTAGATGTGATATAAACGGACCCAAAAAGAAAACATAGCTAACAAATCGTCCTCCTCCCAAAAGTGTTTCTGTGGACGTGCTCCACAGCTCCACGAAACCTTGTATTTACTTTTTTCATTGAAAAAGTTTTTCTACATCTCAAAGTTACTAAAAGAAATTGTGAACATATACATATGTATTTTTCTTTTCATTGATTGCAAAATTTCTTGGTAGCTTACCAAACTGGCCGCTTGGTCATTTTTTTAACACATACATATGTATGTAGCACGTACGCATGATTATTCGTGAAAGTATATGAACAAAAATAATATTCATGAAATATATTTGGTATAAACAGAAAGGATAAATACTGATGTATATTTATTTGTAGTTTTATTTGGACCAGAATTCCATATTTTTGTCTAGTTGTATTTGGACCAGAATTTCATATTCTTTTTGTAGTATAGAAATTATCATATTATTTTGTGAAACCTTGCAGATACATAGATAACATGTCTATCTATTTGTAGAAAAAATATATTTTCCTGGAACTTTTAAATAGTATTTCCCTTCAGATTTTGAGCTCACTACAGCCCGTCTACAGCCCTCGGCCTATAATTTTATATTTTTAAATAATTTTACGAATCTATTTTATATTCACACCAGAAAAGGCTGCATACGACGTCAGGATAGAACCGCAGAATGGCGTACAAAAACAAACCAATGCGATGTACCATGAATCTGCTTCACTCATCAACCTGCATGTACATTGCATTGAAAAGGTAAATGTACCAAGAGTAGTCATTTACAGGTTGACGGGAAGATGATACCGGATCACTCATCAGCCAGCAAGACATGTCCATGTTACTCCAAAAGGCTTCCCTGAAGCAAGAGAAGTCGTGGCACATCAACTCCACCAAAATCCGACTACTGATCAACAGAGTACCACTACTAACTCACCAGAGTACCACCACTACTGATGCCCAAGTTCAACAACTAGCTCGTTAAAGCACCCTCAATACAGTTGATTAAATCAGCATTACTCACATAGTTATGTTGGCAAAGTGAAGCGAAAGCGTAGACGTTCAGCTTCAGCTTTTTCGCGTCTCAGGCGGAGCTTAGTAGAAGTACATCAGGCAGAACTTGAAAGTGCAGCAGACACCTAGGTAGAACGGCTCGTTGCACCTTGGGCCATCTCCTTTCTTCTGGTTATAGCCGGGGTAGTCGTGCTTGCTAAAACCAACAATCTCGAACATATCAAGTAGAGACTCCGAGGCTAATCCCTCGATATCCCATTCGTCGTAAGGATACCCTATCTTGTGGCCGACGTAAGGATACCCTATCTGACAATAAGCATAAAGAACTACAGTGACATAGGAGAGCCTTACACTCAAGCTTAGCACCGAACATCCCACATTATAGGATGGCCACTTAACATCGGAGAACATATTAAATAGTCCATAGTGAGTCAATGGCCTCTTAACATTGGAGAACATATGCATATATCTATAATCTTTGTAACTCCAAATTGTTGCTCAATCCTACAGGAAGCATAAAGAACTGTGCAACTGCAAAAAGACACTGTGTGACATGGAAGAGCATATACTCAAATTTAGCAGTGAGCGACAGTGACTAGTGGTTAGAATCAAAAACTGAAAAGGAGAACATGTTGCTATGGATTCTATCCAAGGCCAATTGCAACTGCACGTTCTAAACAAAACCATCCAAGACCAACACACATGGGGCCCCAGGAACAAATAAAATCACTACGACAGCTTTATAATGCAATCTGTCCACACGAAAATATGGAAGTAATTTCAAAAATCCAGGAGTAATCTAAATTGCGATAATAAAGATGACCACAGAATGGGAGTGCCATACTTGAGCATACGCATGTCGTCCTCTCTTCCCTTGAAGCCAGCATGAGGAAAGTTAAAGACTATCCGATCAAACTGTCTCATATTCAGATAAGTCTGGCCAGACATATTGTTTGCATTGATGCTATGCAGAACTGTGGTTCCCATTCTCCTCAGCGCTATCACATTTGACTCTGCCCTGCTATACTTGCCAATCAGAGCCTCTGAGGATTGCAAACGAAAAATGCAGTAGGAGTTAGATAGATACAACTAAAAATTTATAAGCAATCACAGCATCATACTAATAACATTATCTCTCTGAGCTTACAAGGTAAGGAGGGCAGGTTGGTGCATACAGAGGCCTCAAGGCAGGATAGGAATTAAGCAAAAAAAAAACTAAACTACTACTGAATGATGAAATTTCTGCTAAGGAATCCAATGAAAAAGTCGTGGTTACCCGAATTAAATAATACTTGTTAGCTAGCCTGACATAGTGTTTTTGCTGAATGCCAATGTTCTTGCCGGTCCATCTCCATTTCCTATATCCAAAGGCATTTTCACATGGCCCTAAATCGCCCTTTGCGCCACCAAGTTGCCGAATCACCCTTGACACTAAGAAGTTGCTAAAGAAGGAAATGTACAGACATATTGTGCTTTAAGGGTGTGAAACCACATGCAAAAGGAAGGTTACTCCATCTACCAATCCTATATCAATGGATAGGTGTCAATAAATAAAGTCAGAAAACAGAGTAACAAAAGCTAGACTTATTCAAGAGCCCAACAATGCACACATGAAACTTGTCGAAATTACAGTGTTCAGGACTTGTTATTATTTTTCAGATATTGGAAAATAGTACCAAATGCACGTGCTCTGCCCATGACAGTAACTTTTAGCAATAAGATACTCCCTCCGTTCCTAAATATAATTCTTTCTAGAGATTCCACTAGGGACTACATACGGATGTATATAGACATACTTTAAAGTGTAGATTCATTCATTTTGCTCCGTATGTGTAGTTCATAGTAGAATCTATAGAAAGACTTATATTTAGAAATGGAGGGAGTATGACGCAACAAATCACTCAAAAAGAACTATTTTTTCCTAAACAGCGATAACAGAACAACTTAGTTCAAGCATCAAGGTGCAACAAAGGGAAAGTTAGTCTAGAGGTGCGTCAAATAGGACCGCATAATTACGTTTAACGAGATCATGTAAGATCTGCCAAATTCCAACATGTTCTGATATATATGAACAAATGGGAGCGACTAATAACAAGATAGATTTTTCCATACATGATATCTTCGCCCTATCCATAGTATATGGGGGGCGAACTATTTCATCACCCCAATTCAGCAATTTCAAAGTAAACTATTTCTGAAGAGAAGAGGACAAAGGCCTCCGATTTCATAAATGAAAATCAAATCCATGTTTAAGCAACACAAGATGACAATTTTTTCCATTCAACCCAACCAGTGCAGGAGTCCAGGTCTCCATTTACGGAAACCCTAGCACAAATCAGTACCGGCAAACAGAATGCAAGCTTTAGGTTTTAGCCCTGCTGACAGAGAGAGCGGAAAGGATCGAACCATAGGAGTCCAGCGATGTCGCGACGATGTTCACCCCAGAGCCAAACGCGGCGGCGAGCGCCAGCGAGAAGGAGAAGTCCCCGTCGCCGACGACCAGGATGCTCTGCGCCGACGAGTAGTGGCTCAGCCATCTGACCGCGCTCCCCCTCCTCCGCCGCCTTCCCATCCCCCACTTACGGAGATCACCTGTCTTGAACCCGCTCCACCGCCGGCGCCTCGCGCGCCTTTCCCGTCGACGGCAACCGAAGGCGGCGCCTTTCCCCTCCGATCGGGCGCAATCACCGTCGCGGCATTATCCTTCGGCGGCGCCTCCTCCGGTCCTCCCCTCCACCGGCGAACTAAGAGCGAGGCGAGCGTGCGTCGGTGCGTGTGTGGCACACTGGCACTGGGAGGTGGGAGCTGCCGAGCTTGTGGAGTGTGGACTCGAGTCTTCCCGGAGAAGCCTCGGTTTGAAGACGAGGAGGAAAATGGTGCGGGTAAGAAGGGGAGTGGGCCCCGCATGGCAGGGCTGGAACGGTCAGTTTGTTGTCCCTGCCCATTCTTGGGCTGGATCCATTCTACCGGAAAAAGCTGTTGGACATAGCTTGAAGTGTTCTCGAAAAACACACTGCCGAAAGATTTGCTACTCATTTCCTTCCAATTTGAAGTAAGAGCATTCCTTCCAATTTGAAGTAAGAGCAACCCAACGTCTCGTCCCAAATAGAAAGCGTTTCTTGTTCGTTTTTTATTTGTTTCGGTCGATTCATCCGTAACTTTTGTATTTGGATCGATAATGCAACCAACGTGTAGACCCAAATATAGTCCGCATATAATATCAAAATGGTCCACGGCTATAGATCATTCCAGCGGCCATGCCATCGCTCGGAGTTCATGTCGGCGACATGCCAGTGTTCGGCATACATGCCAGACTCCAAAAAACACCACACAGTTTATGTTGACACACTTGCCAACGGTCGGCATACATGCCAACACACAAAAATGAGTGGGAATTCAACCATGCCGTCATCTCGACCGTGGTCATGCCTGCATACTTGCCGACATACAAAAAAGTACGGCGCTCTGTGCCACCATAGATCACTCGTCATCAAACTTGAACATGTCGGCATGCATCTTCTCGAACTAAGACCTCTTCCTCGGGGATACCTTGCTCAAGTCAACCTTCATGATCTCCAACCTCATCATCATGCTAGCGAGTGTCACTTCTTTTGCCTTGGTCTTTGCATTGTTGTCCTCGACCTCGAACATCTTCCTTTGCTTCTCCGCCTCCATCTCGAGCTTCTTCGTTCGCTTCTCCGTCTCCATCTCGAGCTTCTTCATTTGTTTCTCCGCGTCGAGCTCAAGCCTTCTCCTTTGGATCTCCATGAATGCCTTCATTTGCTCGTATTTGTCTTGCCGATGCTTCTCCTCTCTTGTGTCCTTCTTGGCCATCACACCTTCCAAAGTGGCATGCAAGGCAATCGACGCCGTATCATGCTTATCCTCTTTCTTGGAGTTGGTCTTCCCCCGTGGCCACGGTGTCTCTCCCTCGGCATGCTCCTCGTCAGTTCCCTTCCCTCCACGAGCCTTGAGGGCGGCATATTGCACCTTGAACTTCTCATCCCCTTTGATGATCATCCAACAATGGACGAGGTTGAAGGACTTGTCATGTTGGGCCTTGAATGCCTACGAATGAATAGCATGCAAGCATATGGGAAAATGGACATGCTAGCATATTGGCAAATGGTCATGGAAACATAATGAAAACAAAGATGCACACGTGTGTATCATGTCTTTCATGTCGAGGCCGCTCACGGGACGTCCCTCGATGATCTCAAGGGTGAGACAAAACTTGTTGCACTCTTGTTTTATCACCCTCCAACTCTTTGAGATGTACACCCACCCACGTTTGCTCTTCATTTTGTACGGCACGAACTTCGTGCGTTCATGGTACTCGCGATGAACACATAGCCAAAAGGTAGACGCCTTTTGCTCGGAGCCGACCGTGGAGTCTTGTCCAATGTTTCTCCAACATTCACAAAGGAGCTTGTCCTCATATTTTGTGTATGCCTTCGTCCGCTTGCTTTTGCACTTCTTGTTTGCATTGGCTTGGTTGGACAACTCGTCTTCGAATAGAGGAGCTCCGTTGATGTCCACTTCATCATCTTCTTCTAAGATGTAGTCCTTTAGAAACTCGTGGTCAATGGTGAAGGTGCCGCCAATACCATCTTGGCCTTGCACGAGGGAGGCGGCCATGCCACCATGGTCAAAGGTGTTGACCATGAAGGGGTTTCAACCGTCTTGGCTCTGGGTATCCTCGGGATCGATGGCACCAGCACCCGCACTAGCTGCTAACATAGTGTTCTCAATGATGGGTGGCCGTGTCGTTGTCCATGGCCGGCATTCTATCGAACAGGTTGCGGGTGCCCGAAACCATGCCAGGTGGGAGCTCCAACGGGCGTTTCCGCTGGCCCCTGGAGGATGATCCACCCATCACACGCGTGGCATTGAGGTCGATGGCCACAGGCGCGGTCGTGCCAGCGCCACCACACTCGCCTCCGGTGAGCATTCCCCGGAGAAACAAGAGGCTTGCAGGTATGGATGGAAACCGGCAGTCGGTGGCATGGTAGACGTGCACGACAACTCTAGCAGCACCACACGAGGAAAGGCCGGCGAGCTGGTGCTGGCCGCGGCTATGGGGCAACGTTGGTCAGCCCATGCTGACTAGGGTTTAACCCAAGGTAGATCAGCGCATCCCTTGTCACCACAACGACTCTAGAATTGGTTTCCTCTTGTTGTGCGGTGGCGGCCATGGTAGCGTGAAAGCACAACTTCTCCCTAGGCGATGTTGGTAATTAATAACAACATATATTTCACTGGACTAATGTTTCCACTAAGTATATTTTAGGAAAATAGTTCAGTGTTGTGATTGGCAAAGGATTGTGAGGAGACCCCAAGAGGAACGAATAGGATTGGCCAAGCTACAAGCATGAAGACTCTACATTTTACTTTGTGAGAAATCACTTTGAGTCCATAGGAAAGCCAATACTATCAAAAGGGGTGATGTAATAATGGTGAATGAAATGCGCAAAATAATCAAATGTTAGTCACCAAAAACACCCACAAGCTCTCCGAAAAATATTTGTCCTAGACCCTACCACTCAAAATAGGTGCCATCAATAATATCACTTCGGATACACCTAGTCAAAACCCTAGACAGAAACCCTAGCCAAAACATACTTCTCTATACTACCAAGTTTTACATCGGTGCAACCGAGTTTCAGTGACCAATTCCTGGTGTGTCATTCACAAGAATCGGATTTTCTGAGAATTGTGTATTGGTCTTACCGACTTGTGTAACTGCCCTCGTCCACTCATATCGGTACCCCCGAGAATTCTATATTGGTCTCACCGAAATGTCAAAGTTGCCACATTTTGCACTAGTCGGTGCAACAGAGTTTTGACTTCGGTTTCACCGAGTTGGGCAATAATGCTATAACGGTTGGATTTTTGTTGATGCCTATATATACCCCTCCACCACATCCCACTCGCAAGAGAAGCACTCAGAACAGACCCACACTTCCCATATCCAAATTTCTGAGAGAGAACCACCTATTCTTGTGTTTACGTCAAGATCATCCACTCCAACCATATGGATCTTTATATCTAGCCTCCTCAAGTTGCTTTACACGCAATCAATCTCTTCTACCCATGCCAAATCTGTGAGGGAGTGATTGAGTGTTAAGGAGACTATCATTTGAAACACAAGAGCAAGTCTAATACCTTTTGGAGGGTGGTGCCTCCTAGATTGGTTAGGTGTCTCTTAGGAGCCTCCTACTTCGTGTTGTGGAGTTGAACAAAGAAGTTTGTAAGGGCAAGGAGATCGCCTACTTCATGAAGATCTACCCTGAATTATGCTAGTCCTCTGTGGACGTAGGTCATCATGGTATAAACAAGGTTGCTTCTTCGTGCAACCCTTCGTGAGTGGAGCCCTCCGTGGACTCTCGCGAACGTTACCCTCACTGGGTTGAAGTCTCCATAAACGTGGATGTAGGATAGCACCACCTATCGGAACCATGGGAAAAAAATCTTCGTGTCTCCAAATTGCGTTTGATCATCCTACCCTTATCCTCTTACATTTTGTTGTCCTAAATTTCCGTTGCAATGCTCGTATACATGCATGTGTAGGGTGAACTTGATATGCTAGAATTGCTAAAATATGCCAACCAAATAACTTGGGAAAAGGTTAGCTTTTTATTTGGTCAAGTAGTTTAATCACCCCCCCTCTAGACCTACTTTCGATCCCTACACAGCGGCGCAGTCGTCTTCGAGCTTGCGTTCCTGCTCGTGCCTCCGCTGCTTCCTCTTAGTCGACTACATGCGTCGCTCCTCGAGGGTCAACTTCTTCTTGGGGTGACAGCATCTTGCGGGCGGTCCAGGGCTTGCCCTTGGTGGTGACGATGGAGGCAAGGCAAGAGGAGGCTAGGGAGGGTAGACCGGTGGTAGCGTTGAGGGTGGGTGCATCGTTGTCCATGGAAACCGGTCGGGAGCATGAGCGGGTGGTTGTATTTTGGGAAGGGGGGATGGGGTTGGTTGTGCAGTGGACATGCAATTCATGAAAATTAGTACACGGGCGTTGCGCGTGTCCCTGTCGTGTCCACGACGATGCAAATGAGGCTTAAATTAGGGACGGGAATGGATCGCACGACAGACAAAAAAATTCCATGCGTCCGTTCGGGTTCGCGCGTTGGGCCGACTTTTGTGTCCGTTTCTACTCAAATGAACATGCATAGACAAAATGGGTCGTCACGTTGGAGTTGCTCTGAAGGTGTTCATATAAGGCCATTTCTGACCCATCCTCTAAAAATGGCAGAGTATCCCATGGAGTAAAAGCTTAGTGGAGTATATTTACTCCACTAAGTCCTGACCAGACCTAACCAATCCCCCTATATATAACGGAGTAAAAATATATTTCATTTTCAGCCATCGAAACACATTTGTTTCCTCCTTTTTTTCAGTCAACGACATTTTGATGCATTGGACTACTTAACTCACCAATTCTTCCCTACCAGAGAAAGACCAAAGAAAACAAGAACCACAATTATACATTTTAAAAGATATTTAACTTCCACAACTACTCCCACTAGTTAGATTAATATCTTCTTTATGTCTTCATTATTGATCTACGGATTCTCGAGCTTGCACAATTCTTTGTTTTCCGGTTCTAAAGAAGTAGATGTTGATTCCCCTCTAGTCTCACCTCTAGCCTCAGCTCTAGCAACGAGTGCACAAGCATCTATCAAATTTTGTGATATCAACAGATCGGTGTATTCTTGTTTCCAATAACAAAATTTTCATCCTTCCTACACATAAATTTGAGCAAACAATGAGTTACCAAAATTGTGTCGAATTCAGTGAATAGCCGAATCAAAACAAGCACTTACCCCATCCATGTTGCACTTGAAGAACACCCATTCGGGATGTTTCATTTGGTAGAAACTCAGTGCATCACATGTAATGGACAGTTGATACTTGTGATCTGCGTTGGGTTTTCCGTGATGAGGAACGGGTGATCCCGGAACATAGTGGGTAGGTATTTACCTCAGTTATGAAACCAAGGTTTATCGAACCAAAAGGAATACCGATCCTTGACCGTGTTCAATGGCTACACACAAAAGAACAATTAACTTGCACCCAACGCCGGCAAGAGGGTTGTCGATCCCCTTGATCTCGTTATTAGCAAACAAGTGAGTTGTGTAGATAATAGTAAAGTGCAAAATAATATAAAATGTAATAAATAACAGCAAGGTAATGATAGTGTTTGTGAATTTATAAGTGAATAGACCCCGGGGCCATAGAGTCTCTAGTGGCATATCTCACAAGCAAAGCATACGGTGGGTAAACAAATTACCGTTGGGCAATTGATAGAAAAGCGAATAATTATGTGATGTTCACGACAATGATCATGTGTATATAGGCATCACGTCCATAAGAAAATAGGCTGATGTTGGGGAACATTGCATGGGAAACAAAAAAATTCCTACGCGCACGCAGATCTATCCATGGTGATGAGCATCTACGAGAGGGAGAGTGGATCTACATACCCTTGTAGATCGCTAAGCGGGAAGCGTTAAGTAACGCGGTTGGTGTAGTCGAACATCTTCGCGGATCCAAATCGCCGTGCATCCCGCGATCCTATCACGATCCGTCCTGTGATCTAATCATGATCCGTCCTGCGAACTTGATCACGATCCGTCCCACGAACTTGATCACGATCCTTCCAATCTAGCGCTGAACGGACGGCACCTCCGCGTTCAGCACACGTACAGCTTGATGACGATCTCCGCCGTCTTGATCCAGCAAGAGGGAGTGGAGAGGTAGAAGAGTTCGCCAGCAGCATGACGGTGCTCCGGCGATGGTGGTGGAGCAATTCCGGCAGGGCTTCGCCTAAGCACTGCAGCAATCCGATCTAGAGGAGAAACTATGCACTAGAGGGTAGGGTTGCACGTCGCTGAAAAACTAGTGCAAAACCCTAGAAATCCACTAGTATATATAGGAGGAGAGGAAGAGAGGAGGAGAGGAGGCAGCCTTGGCTTCAAAGCCAAGGCTGGTTCGGACGAAGGAGGTGGAGGAGGTGGAGTCCACCTCCACTCCTAGTAGGACTAGGATTCACCTATTTTGGCCTTTTTTCCACCTTTTCTCTTGGGCCTTTTTTCTTCCAGTCGCATGGGCCTATTGTGGTTTTTCCACCAGCCCGATAAGGGCTGGTTTTCACTCTCCCACAGCCCATGTAGCCTCTTGGGTCGAAATACCCCTCCCGGAGGTCTCCTGGTACACTATCGGCACTCCCGGTACACTACCGATAAGCCCGGAACTTTTTCAGCGACCAAAACAGGACTTCCTATATATGAATCTTTACCTCCGGACCATTACGGAGCTCCTCGTGATATCCGGGATCTCATCCGGGACTCCGAACAAACTTCGGTCACCACCATACATAACTCTATACTACCGAAATGTCACCAAACCTTAAGTGTGCAGACCCTGCGGGTTCGAGAACTATGTAGACATGACCAAGATACCTCTACGTTCAATAAACAATGACGGGACCTAGATGTCCACATTGGTTCCTACATATTATATGAAGATCTTTATCGGTCAAACCTCTATGTCAAGGATTCAGTTAATCTCGTATGATGTTCCCTTTGTTCTTCGGTATGTTACTTGCCCGAGATTCGATCCTCGGTATCTCCATACCTAGTTCAACCTCGTTACCGGCAAGTCTCTTTACTCATTCCGTAATACAAGATCCCGCAACTAACACTTAGTCACATTGCTTGCAAGGCTCATTGTGATGTTGTATTACCGAGTGGGCCCCAAGATACCTCTCCATTACACGGAGTAACAAATCCCAATCTTGATCCATGCCAACTCAACAGACACCCTTGGAGATACCTATAGAGCACCTTTATAGTCACCCAGTTACGTTGCGACGTTTGATACACACAAGGCACTCCTCTGTTGTCCGTGAGTTGCATGATCTCATGGTCATAGGAACACATACTTGACATGCAGAAAACAGTAGCAATAAACTGACACGATCATATGCTATGTTTGTAGTTTGGGTCTTGTCCATCACATCATTCTCCCAATGATGTGATCCCGTTATCAAATAACATCTCATGTTAATGGCTAGGAAACCTTGACCATCTTTGATCAACGAGCTAGTTCAATAGAGGCATACTAGGGACAGTGTGTTGTCTATTTACCCACACATGTAATGTGTTTCCAATCAATACAATTATAGCATGGATAATAAACGATTATCATGAACAAGGAAATATAATAATAAACACTTTATTTATTGCCTCTAGGGCATATTTCCAATAGTCTCCCACTTGCACTAGAGTCAATAATCTAGTTCACATCACTATGTGCTTTACATGGTAATGAATCGAACATCCATGCAGTTCTGGTGTTGATCATGTTTAGCCCTTGGAAGAGGTTTAGTCAACGGGTCTGCAACATTCAGATTCGTGTGCACTTTGCAAATATTTATGTCCTTCTCCTCGATGTAATACCGGATGGAGTTAAAGCGTCGCTTTATGTGTCTGGTCCTCTTGTGAAACCTTGGTTCCTTGGCTAGAGCAATGGCACCAGTGTTGTATCAGAACAAGTTCATTGGATTCAGTGCACTAGGCACTACTCCAAGATCTGTCATGAACTGCTTCATCCAGACACCTTCCTTTGCCGCCTCCGAGGCTGCGATGTACTCCGCTTCGCATGTAGAATCAGCTACCACGCTTTTCTAGGAACTGCACCAGCTTACCGCTCCCCCGTTAAGTATAAATACGTATCCGGTTTGCGACTTAGAGTCGTCCGGATCAGTGTCAAAGCTTGCATCAACGTCACCCTTTACGACGAGCTCTTTATCACCTCCTTAAACGAGAAACATTTCCTTAGTCCTTTTCAGGTACTTAAGGATATTCTTGACCGCTTGCCAGTGCTCTATTCCAGGATCACTTTGAAACCTTCCGGCCATACTTATGGCAAGGCTGACATCGGGTCTTGTGCAAAACATTGCATACATGATAGAGCCTATGGCTGAAGCATAGGGGATGACACTCATCTTTTCTCTATCTTCTGCAGTCACTGGGCATTGAGTCTTACTCAACTTCACACCTTGTAACACAGGCAAGAACCCCTTCTTGGACTGATCCATTTTGAACTTCTTCAAAACTTTATCAAGGTATGTGCTCTGTGAAAGTGCTATTAAGCGTTTTAATCTATCTCTATAGATCTTAATGCCTAATATGTAAGCAACTTCTCCTAGGTCCTTCATTGAAAAACTCTTGTTCAAATATTCCTTCATGCTTTCCAGCATTTCTATATTGTTTCCAATCAGCAATATGTCATCCACATATAATATTAGAAACGCTATAGAGCTCCCACTCACTTTCTTGTAAATACAAGCTTCTCCATCAACTTGTATAAACTCAAACGCTTTGATCACCTCATCAAAGCGCTTATTCCAACTCCGAGATGCTTGCACCAGTCCATAAATGGATCGCTGGAGTTTGCAAACTTTGTCAGCATTCTCTGGATCGACAAAACCTTCGGGTTGCATCATATACAACTCTTCCTCAAGGAAACCGTTGAGGAACGCCGTTTTGACATCCATCTGCCAAATTTCATAGTCGAAATAAGCAGCTATTGCCAACATGATTCTGACAGACTTAAGCATCGCTACGGGTGAGAAAGTCTCATCGTAGTCAACTCCTTGAACTTGTGAAAAACCCTTTGCCACAAGTCGAGCTTTATAGACGGTGACATTACCGTCCGCGTCCGTCTTCTTCTTATAGATCCATTTGTTCTGAATGGCCTTTCGCCCTTTAGGTAGTACTTCCAAAGTCCACACTTTGTTTTCATACATGGATCCCATCTCAGATTTCATGGCCTCTAACCATTTCTCGGAATCCGGGCCCATCACTGCTCCTCCATAGCTCGTAGGTTCATTGTTGTCTAACAACATGACCTCCAAGACAGGGTTGCCGTACCACTCGGGAGTAGTACGCGTCCTTGTCGACCTACGGGGTTCAATAGCAGCTTGATCCGAAGCTTCATGATCATCATCATTAACTTCCTCTTCTACCGTCGTAGGTTCCACAGAAACATCTTTCTGCGCTGCGCTGCTCTCTGGTTGAAATAAAGGTTCAATAACCTCATCAAGCTCTATTTTCCTCTCACTCAATTCTTTCGAGAGAAACTCTTTCTCAAGAAATGTTCCATTCTTAGCGACAAACACTTTGCCTTCGGATCTGAGATAGAAGGTATACCCGACTGTCTCTTTCGGGTATCCTATGAAGACACATTTTTCCGCTTTGGGTTCCAGCTTTTCAGGATGAAGCTTTTTGACATAAGCATCACATCCCCAAACTTTAAGAAACGACAACTTCGGCCTTTTGCCAAACCACAGTTCATATGGCGTTGTCTCAACGGATTTTGATGGTGCCCTATTTAAAGTGAATGCAGCTGTCCCTAATGCATAACCCCAAAACGATAGTGGCAAATCGGTAAGAGACATCATAGAACGCACCATATCTATTAAGGTCCGATTACGACGTTTAGACACACCATTACGATGTGGTGTTCTGGGCGGTGTCAACTGTGAAACAATTCCACATTGTCTTAAGTGACTGCCAAACTCGTAACTCAAATATTCACCTCCTCGATCAGATCGCAGAAATTTAATGTTCTTGTTACGATGATTCTCAACTTCACTCTGAAATTGCTTGAACTTTTCAAACGTTTCAGACTTGTGTTTCATCAAGTAAATATACCCATATCTACTCAAATCATCAGTAAAGGTGAGAAAATAATGATATCCACCGCGCGCTGCAACATTCTTTGGACCGCACACATCAGTATGTATGATTTCCAACAAGTCACTTGCCCGTTCCATTGTTCCAGAGAACGGCGTTTTAGTCATCTTGCCCATGAGGTATGGTTCACATGTGTCAAGTGATTCAAAATCAAGTGACTCCAAAAGTCCATCAGCATGGAGCTTCCTCATGCGTTTTACACCAATATGACCTAAACGGCAGTGCCACAAGAAAGTGGTACTATCATTATCAACTCTACATCTTTTGGCATCAATGTTATGAACATGTGTGTCATCACTATCAAGATTCAATATGAATAAACCCCTAACATTGGGTGCATGACCATAAAAGATATCACTCATATAAATAGAACAACCTTTATTCTCTGATTTAAATGAGTAACCGTCTCGCAATAAACAAGATCCAGATATAATGTTCATGCTTAACGTAGGCACTAAATAACAATTATTTAGGTTCATCACTAATCCTGATGGTAATCGAAGAGAGAGCGTGCCGACGGCGATCACATCAACCTTGGAACCATTTCCCATGCGCATCGTCACTTTGTCCTTTGCCAGTCTTCGTTTATTCCGTAATTCCTGCTTTGAGTTGCAAATGTGAGCAACCGAACCGATATCAAATACCGAGGCACTACTACGAGAGCTAGTAAGGTACACATCAATAACATGTATATCATATATACCTTGTTTGTCGTTGGTCGCCTTCTTGTTAACCAGATACTTGGGGCAATTCCGCTTCCAGTGACCAGTTCCTTTGCAATGAAAGCACTCAGTTTCTGGCTTCAGTCCATGCTTAGGCTTCTTTGTAGGAGTAGCAACTGATTTGCCATCCTTCTTGGTTTTACCCTTCTTGCCTTTTCCCTTGCCATTTTTCTTGAAACTAGTGGTTTTATTGACCATAAACACTTGATGTTCTTTCTGGATTTCAGACTCAGCGACTAATTTGTTCATCCCGTGCATGTTATAGTTCATTACAAAGCTCTTGTAACTAGGTGGCGGTGATTGAAGAACTCTGTCAGTGATTGCCTCTAGCGGAAGGGTAATTCCCAACTCCGCTAGACGATTTGAATACCCATACATTCTGAGTATATGCTCACTGATAGACCCGTTCTCCTCCATCTTGCAAGCATAGAATTTATCGGAGGTCTCATACCTCCCGATCCGGGCATTCTTCTGAAAGATAAACTTCAACTCCCGGAACATCTCATATGCTCCATGACGTTCAAAACGTCTTTGAAGTCTCGGTTCTAAGCCATACAATATTGCACACTGAACTATTGAGTAGTCTCCAGCACGAGCCTCCCAAGCGTTCTTAACGTCTTCGGAGGTCATGTCTTCTGGTTGGTTACCAAGCGGTGCATCAAGGACATATTGTTTATGGGAAGCCGTGAGGATAATCCTCAAATTACAGGCCCAATCAACAAAGTTACTTCCATCATCTTTCAACTTAGCTTTCTCTAGGAACGCATTAAAATTTAGGGGTGCTACTGTGCGAGCCATTGATCTACAACATAAATATGCAAAGGTTACTTAGACTATTGTTCAAGATAATGAGATTAGTTAATCAAATTACTAAAGCTCCCACTCAAATTGACATCCCTCAGGTCATCTGAGTGTCACATGATCCAAATTCACCAACTCAAGTCCGATCATCACATGAGGTAAGGTGGCTTCAATGGTGAACATCATTATGTTGATCATATCTAGTATATGACTCATGTTCGACCTTTCAGTCTCTTGTGTTCCGAGGCCATGTCTGTACATGCTAGGCTCGTCAAGTTTAACCCGAGTGTTCTGTACGTGCAAAACTGGCTTGCACCCATTGTATGTGAACGTAGAGTCTATCACACCCGATCATCACGTGGTGTCTCGACACGACGAACTTTCGCAAAGGTGCACACTCGGGGAGAACACAATTTATCTTGAAATTAAGTGAGGGATCACGTTATAATGCTACCGTCGTCCTAAGCAAAACAAGGTGCATAAAAGGATTAAAATCACATGCAACTCATAAGTGACATGATATGGCCATGATCTTGTGCTTTTGATCTCCATCATGAACGCACCGGCATGATCTCCATCATCACCGGCACGACAGCATGATCTCCATCATCCTAATCTCCATCAACGTGTCGCCATCGGGGTTGTCGCGCCCAACATGCTTCTACTACTATTGATACCGTAGCGATAAAGTAAAGCATTACATAGCGCTTAATGATTGACACGCAGGTCATACAATAATTAAAGACAACCCTATGGCTCCTGCCGGTTGCCGTACTCATCGACATGCAAGTCGTGATAATCTATACATCACATATATCACATCATGTAATTGGCCATATCATATCACAACATACCCTGCAAAAACAAGTTAGACGTCCTCTAATTGTTGTTGCATGTTTTACGTGGCTGCTATGGGTATCTAGCAAGAACAATTCTCATCTACGCAAAACCACAACGGTGATACACTAGTTGATTTTCAACCTTGTCAAGGATCGCCTTTGTCGAATCCGATCCAACTAAAGTGAGAGAAACTGTCACCCGCAAGCCATCTATGCAACAAGTTGCGGTTGAGGGAACCGGTCTCTCGTAAGAGTACGAGTAATGTTGGTCTGGGCCGCTTCATCTCACAATACCGCTGAACCAAAATCCGACCAAGGGAGAAAGCAATCTAAGCATCAACGCGCACAAACCTTTTGTGTTCTACTCGAGATCTCATCTACACATAGACCTAGCTCATGATGCCACTGTTGGGGAACGTTGCATGGGAAACAAAATTTTTCCTACGCGCACGTAGATCTATCCATGGTGTTGAGCATCTACGAGAGGGAGAGTGGATCTACATACCCTTGTAGATTGCTAAGCGGGAAGCGTTAAGTAATGCGGTTGGTGTTGTCGAACGTCTTCGCGATCCAAATCACCGTGCATCCCGCGATCCTATCACGATCCATCCCACGATCTAATCACGATCCGTCCCGCGAACTTGATCACGATCCGTCCGACGAACTTGATCACGATCCTTCCAATCTAGCGCCGAACGGACGACACCTCCACGTTCAGCACACGTACAGCTTGATGACGATCTCCGCCGTCTTGATCCAGCAAGAGAGAGCAGAGAGGTAGAAGAGTTTGCCGGCAGCATGACGGCGCTCCGGCGATGGTGGTGGAGCAATTCTGGCAGGGCTTTGCCTAAGCACTACAGAAATCCGATCTAGAGGAGAAACTATGCACTAGAGGGTAGGGTTGCACGTCGCTGAAAAACTAGTGCAAAACCCTAGAAATCCACTAGTATATATAGGAGGACAGGAGGAGAGGAGGCAGCCTTGAATTCCAAGCCAAGGCTGGTTTGGCCGAAGGAGGTGGAGGAGGTGGAGTCCACCTCCACTCCTAGTAGGACTAGGATTCACCTATTTTGGCCTTTTTTCCACCTTTTCTCTTGGGCCTTTTTTCTTCCAGCCGCATGGGCCTATTGTGGTTGTTCCACCAGCCCACTAAGGGCTGGTTTTCACTCTCCCACAGCCCATGTAGCCTCTTGGGTCGAAATACCCCTCCCGGAGGTCTCCCGGTACACTACTGGCACTCCCGGTACACTACTGATAAGCCCGAAACTTTTTCGGCGACCAAAACAAAACTTCCTATATATGAATATTTACCTCCGGACCATTCCGGAGCTCCTCGTGACGTCCGGGGTCTCATCCGGGACTCCGAACAAACTTCGTTCATCACCATACATAACTCTATACTACCGAAACGTCACCAAACCTTAAGTGTGCAGACCCTGCGGGTTCGAGAATTATGTAGACATGATCGAGACACCTCTACGGTCAACAACCAATGGCGGGACCTGGATGTCCACATTGGTTCCTACATATTCTACGAAGATCTTTATCGGTCGAACCTCTATGTCAAGGATTCAGTTAATCCTGTATGATGTTCCCTTTGTTCTTCGGTATGTTACTTGCCCGAGATTCGATCGTCGGTATCTCCATACCTAGTTCAACCTCGTTACCGGCAAGTCTCTTTACTCATTCCGTAATACAAGATCCCGCAACTAACACTTAGTCACATTGCTTGCAAGGCTCATTGTGATGTTGTATTACCGAGTGGGCCCCGAGATACCTCTCCGTTACACGGAGTAACAAAATCCCAGTCTTGATCCATGCCAACTCAACAGACACCCTTGGAGATACCTTTAGAGCACCTTTATAGTCACCCAGTTACGTTGTGACGTTTGATACACACAAGACACTCCTCCGATGTCCGTGAGTTGCATGATCTCATGGTCATAGGAACACATACTTGACATGCAGAAAACAGTAGCAATAAACTGACACGATCATATGCTATGTTTGTAGTTTGGGTCTTGTCCATCACATCATTCTCCCAATGATGTGATCCTGTTATCAAATAACATCTCATGTGAATGGCTAGGAAACCTTGACCATCTTTGATCAACGAGCTAGTTCAATAGAGGCATACTAGGGACAGTGTGTTGTCTATTTACCCACACATGTAATGTGTTTCCTATCAATACAATTATAGCATGGATAATAAACGATTATCATGAACAAGGAAATATAATAATAAACACTTTATTTATTGCCTCTAGGGCATATTTCCAAAAGCTGAGGCATGCCCGCACCTACTACTATTACTCCACTCCAAGAGCGCTTCTATGCTTGCCTCTCTACGTATTAAGTTCATGACAAACAGAGTAATGCTTGGAGAACGATGACATGATGTAGACAAAGTAAAATCAACTAATATGAATAAAAGAAATGGCGTCTCCCACCTCTCTCCTCTCTCCCCCTCTCCCCTCCCACCTGCACAACACCTCCAATGGCGCCTTCTAGCCTAATCCTCCATGGACAGCCTACTGCATTGGTTCTTTGCCCCGGGCCTGGCTCTAGCTGATCAGGTAAGAAGGAAATTTGGATCTACAATGCATTTTTCTCTTTCTGGGGACAACAATGAGTTCTTTTTGGTGGTTTCTTTCTCCTCGGCTTCGTTTCCTCTATCTATGGAATCAGTGGGGATTGCTTTGCAATGTTGTCTTGGAGGATTATCTAAGGGCTTTAAGGTGAAGTTGATCACCTCACATTAGTTTTGATTTTCGGTGGCCAATAACAAAGTAGGGCATTTTATATATGGGCTCAAGGACCGCGTTTGGCTGGATTTCGTGTGTCACTTTCATTTGTTCAATGGTCAGTTTGCTAAAGCTCAATCTCTGGATTATCATTGGCATGCTGATAAGGAGTTGGAGGATATTACTGATCGCCACACAATTGCCATTAAATCACCTCTTCGCTTTCTAGACAGCAAGGATCAGCTTGGTTCTACGTCCTCAAGGGAGCTTAGCAAATTCGGGCTTATTCCGTTGGATAATTGGAGTTTTTCTAACAAAAATGCTCTTGAAGCTTCTTCATCCTCTTCATGTTCTCCAGAGAATACATTTTCTATTCAATTTTGGCCATTTCCTATTCCATTTGGTTTAAACTCTTCATGCAACGGTTTGGGCGTGATTCCTGAGAAGGACGCTGATCATATTCCCCTAATGAATCACTATCTGTCTCAAGCGAAATCTGAGGAGAATCATGACACTGAATGCCTTTTGCTCGGCACGTTTAAATGCCCGCTCATTTCGCCATATGCCCCGTTGCCTCTGTGCTTCTTCAAATCGGCGTTCAAGTATGCCCCACGTCACGATATTTGGCCTCCAAGACTCAAGGCGCAACATAAGGATGATTTAGCACAGGCTCATTATTCGCAATTGGAAATCAATGATGTTGCTAGCTATTGGGCTGCATTATGCTCGAAGTGTCTTCAATGGGGCCACACTCGAATCCACAGCGAAGCTCGGCTTATTTGTATCAATTGCTCGAGCCCGGACCACAAAGATTTTGTCTGCCCCAAGCATGGAAATAAATCATAGTGTAATGAGAGAGTATCTCTAATTGATATGATTAAGATCAATTCAACCGGACCCACTGGTATTCCCATCTGTATTCCGCCGACTAGCCGTCAATCCAAGCCTTCCATTCGATGTGCTGTGTGCGGATTCTATGGCCATGTTGAACAAGCCTACAGAAAACTCAAATTCCAGAAGGAGTGGAGGTGGGTTGTAAAAGTTCCGCAGCCACCTTGTCCCCCCTCTTTCGCTCCGTCTTCCTCCTCGGAAACACAAACGCCACCGCTCCGCCCTGTCATGTCATCCCAGAAACCCCAATCTTCACGCGACCTAGCAATGGCGAACTACCCCCTGAACCCTGTTCCCTTCCTCCCGCCGGGGTTTGCCGTCGAGCTGGGGCCAGCGGATCGCCTGGTGCGCAGCGGTATGGTCGTCGGCCCCATTGCTCCTCTCAACCACGACTTCCTGGCCATCACGGAAACAGAGCAATATGTTCCCCTGCAGTGCAGAGCCGATATCCGCAATCAGATCGTTGCACTCCTGCATGAAGCCTAGTTGTTCACCACCGAGGTCAGTGATCATCCCTTTGGGATTGGTATTTTTGGCTTTGTTGATGCTTTCATGAGAGACACGACAGTGGCCACACCGATTGAGCTTGAGGAGGAGGATCTGTTGATTACTTTTGTCCCACACAATGAGGCTCTCAACAGGCGCACCACCTCCTTTGGTCCCGAAGTTTGGTTGATGCTGTTTGGTTTCCCATATGACTATCAAACTAACTACTACATTAACAAGGCGCTGGGGGGCTTTGGTTCTTTGATCTCCTGGTATAATCTGCGGCAAGATCGGAGGTTTGTGTTGCTCAAGGCTCGTGTACTCCGCCTCCGTTTAATCCCCAAAAGTTTCATTGTTTGGTAGCTCGGAGGAGCCCGAGATTATTGGACCGTTCAGATAACTATCTTGCGTAGTAACGACTGGAACCGACTGCTACCTGAAGTGCTTCCAGCAGGGGAGGAACCGTCGCCTCCAGATGGCAACCCCCACCCTCAGTTTGGACCTGATCTCACAGCGGAGCAGCTGTACCAGCAACAGGTACATAACTAGCTTTTTCAAAATGGGGCTCCACCACCGGCCAACAATGCAGGTCCTGGTGCAGCACAGGGAGTCCAAGATGTTGGTGCTTGGGATCATTTGCTGGCCCCATGCAATGTTGCTAGTCCTGGTGCAACTCAGAATGTACCAGCCAATGGTGGTTGGGGTCATTGGCCGGCCCCCCAACCGGTGCAATTACCTCCCATGCCACCCCACCTTGTCAACTTTCAGGCATGGCTTGCTGCTCAGGGCCTGACTGTCCAACATGGACTGATACCTGAAGACAATATCACCGATGATGCAATGCAGGCTTGGAACGATTCTTTTACAGTTTCAGTTAGCTCCAAATCCACCCAGTCTGAGATAGAGGTACTGAATTCTTTGGTTGAAGCAGAGAGGGCTAACCTCGCTAGTACTGAATCTCTCTCTGTCACAGTTACTATGCATTGACAGGGTATCCGGTTTGGATTATCTGCCCAGGGCAATGAGCTGTTGTCCATACTGCTGAATGATCCAGTGCCTAGACAACACCTTAACAATTTTCTTTTTCATGCCCTGCGCCCTATCATTGCTTCAATAGGACCTTGGAGAGAGGGTTTTGGTCTGAAGAATGCAACATCTGAAATTACTGTCAGGGTCAGCTTAGATACTGAAGGTCTCAATTTTTCATAGATTCAGCCTGCCAATCCGGTCCAACCCCTCTCCTCTTTAGTTGTCATTGAAGAGATCACTGAAGTAGCTGCATTGCCAAGCCTTGAGGGCCCGCTTGACACCATTGCTCCCATGCAGCCCGGTACTTTGTAACCCCCAACTCGTCAGACAACTAGAACCAGACGTCCTAGGGCAACAACTCCCATCTCTATGTCTGAAGTCAGGCGCAGCCAGTGCTCAACCAGGTATGATGGATTCAAAATCCCTTCTCTCAAGGATACACGCTCAACCAAATCCAAAGTGAAGCCTCGGGTAATGCCCATGGTTGGATCATCCAGTCATGCTCCATAGTCTGAGGATGAGATCCCTCCTCCAACACCCATCTCCATGCTGCAAACCATTGGCACCTACAGGTGTGCTATTGATGAATCCGAGCTAACCTCGGAAGCCCTCCTCGCTATTCCCCAAACTGATCTGCCTTCGGTTGATACTGCAACTGAAGAAGCACAGGTGGAAGTTGCTGCGCCTCCCCTTGAATGATGTCCACGGCAATGACGCCCCCTCTGAGATGCTGGAATGTGCTCTCCTGGAACATCAGAGGCTTCAACTCCGAGAAAAAACAATTAGGTCTTAATAAGGCGATCATCTCAAGCGGGTGTGCGTTTGTCTGTCTGCAAGAGACCAAGATGACTGATATTACTTTTGCTTTTATTAAAACTTGTTCCCTCCCGTGGTGCTTCGGGTGGTATCCTTACGGTGTGGAAAAGCGCAATATTTTCGGGCACGGTTATGTCGTCTTCCATGTTTGCGTTAGTTATCAGTTTCGTCAGTATGCAATCCTCCCAAGCCTAGACGCTCGCGAATGTGTACGGTCCTTGCACAGGGGATGATCGAGTGGAGTTCACCAACTGGCTTTACAATGTTGATATTCCAAATGGACAGGATTGGCTCTTTCTTGGAGATTTCAATTATATGCGTGCCCCTGACAACCGTAACAAACCTGGGGGGAACATGAATGACATGATGACCTTCAATGACATTATTCGCAAGCAACATCTCATTGAACTCCCAATCAAAGGTAGATCTTCTACATGGAGTAACATGCAGGTTGACTCCCTTCTTGAGAAAATCGACTGGTTTCTTACCTCCATCCATTCGACCAATGCATACCCTAAAACACTGGTTAAATATCTCGGTAAACCTGTGTCAGACCATATCCCATGTATGGTATCCATTGAAACCAAGATTCCATGTGCCAAAATCTTCCGCTTTGAATCATACTGGATACTGCACCCTGGTTTCATGGACGTAGTCCAGGAAGTATTGAACAAACTAGTCCATAATAAAAATGCTGCAGCCACACTCTGTCACAAATTTAAAGCCCTTCGACACGCCTTGAAGAGATGGAGCAGAGGGATTTCAAGGTTATGTACTGCGCTCACCAATTGTAATGAGGTACTGGCTGACTTAGATGAGCTAGAAAACAAAAGATGTCTTACGATTCCAGAGACAAACTTCAGAAACATTCTTAAGACCCACCTCATCAAATTGCTCAAATATCAAAAACTCTATTGGAAGAAGTGATGCACTATTCGTTGGGTCAAATTTGGGGATGAGAACACCAAGTTCTTTCAAGCGGTTGCCACTGAGAGGTTTCACTATAACAACTTTGCCTCCTTCCGCACCGATGATGGTCGCCTGGTCGAGGATCACCTTGGCAAAGAGGCCCTCCTTCATCACACGTACAAAACTAGATTGGGTGCCACAGCACAATGTGATATGAAGTTTGATTTGCCATCAATCATCCAGCGAGCTCATAACCTAAATCATCTCACAGACCCATTCACTCAGGAGGAAATAAATGGGTGATCAACGAAATGCCACCGGATCGAGCTGCTAGTCCCGATGGATTTAGTGGGGCTTTTCTTAAAGCATGCTGGCCAATCATCAAGTCAGATTTCTATGCTCTTTGCTCGCAATTCTATGAAGAGGATCTGGACATAACCAGTATCAATGATGGCCTCATCACACTTATACCCAAGAACAACTCACCAGAAACAGTCAATGACTACAGGCCAATCACCCTGCTCAACTGTTGTCTAAAATTGCTCACGAAGTTGTTAGCTAATCGGTTACAAAAAGTCATTCTCAAGATGATACACCGCAACCAGTATGGGTTTCTCAAAGGGCGAACCATCCAGGATTGTCTCGCATGGGCTTATCATTATATTCACCAATGCCACGCATCTGGAAAAGAAATCATACTCCTCAAACTTGACTTTGCTAAAGCATTTGACACAATCACGCATGAACCTATGATCAATATCATGCGCCATATGGGTTTCAATGATAGATGGATCTCGTGGATCAAATGCCTTTTTTCATCCGGTAGATCCTCTGTCCTTCTCAACGGAGTACCAGGTCGACAGTTTAACTGTAGATGCGGGGTCACAAGGAGACCCTCTCTCGCCTCTTATATTTGTACTAGCAGTTGAACTACTTCAAGCAGCCATCAATGATGCATTTTGACGAGGCAGTATTAGCTTACCATTTCCGTGCAATGGGCATACTGACTATCCGGTCCTTCAATATGCGGATGATACACTCATTGTCCTTCCAGCATGCACTCGACAAGCCGCTCTGGTTAAACAGATTTTATCAGACTATGCTTCCTCTATTGGTTTTAAAATAAATTTCCACAAATCCACGCTGATCCCGATCAACATTGACATGGCTAACACGGCTAACCTGGCCATAGTTTTTGGGTGTGCAGTTGGATCGATGCCCTTCACGTACCTTGGACTCCCTCTTGGTACAACCAGACCTACCATCCAGGAACTCATGCCTTTGGTTAGCCAAATGGAACGGGAACTCACATCCACCATTGCGATGATGTCGTACGGTGGTAAACTCTCATGGTTAAACTCCTCAATCACGTCTATTCTAGTGTTTGCCATGTGCACTCTTAAACTCCCACCCAGGCTCATTGAGATGGTTGACAAAATCAGATGCAGATGCTTGTGGACTAAGAAAATAGAACAAGGGGACAAGTGCAACTCCCTTGCTGCATGGGACATGGTCTGTGGGCCTAAGAAAACGGGAGGACTGGGGGTGATCAACCTAAAAATCCAAAACGACGCCCTGCTGATCAAATTTTTACACAAGTTCTTCAACAGGCTGGATGTACCATGGATCAAACTCATCTGGGACAACCATTATGTGGGCCGGATCCCACATGTTGTTGACCCCATAGGATCATTCTTGTGGAGAGACATTCTCAAACTGACTCCAACTTTCTGAGGGATCTCACGCATACAGATTGTCGACGGGTCGACGACCCTCTTTTGGAAAGATCTATGGAGAGAAGAGATACTTCAGATATCTCACCCACGCGCATTATCATTTGCCCGACATGAATACATCTCGGTTGCCGAGGCGATGACGTCATAGAATCTGCATGAAACCTTCCACCTGCCAGTTTCACCACAAGCTCTGGAAGAGATCCAATACATAACCTCGGCAAGCTGGATTTCACCATCCCTGTCACTTAGCGATGTATGGAACTACAGTTGGGGCGCTGCACTCTATAGACCAAAAGACTACTACACCAACTGCTTTCGGGAGTTGGAGGCCCACCCCATCTTTGGCCAACTTTGGAAATTGAAATGCACCATGAAGATCAAGGTCTTTGGTTGGCTCTTGCTCCACGACAGGCTCAATACGCGCAACGTGTTGAAGAGGAGGCACTTCAATATAGGAGAAAACTTTGATTGCATCCTATGTGGCCAACACATTGAAGAAACAGTGGACCATATGATCTTCACTTGTCCGTTCAGCCAGAGTTGTTGGCATGAACTCCATGTAGATTGGCGAACATTTGACTGCCGTCTCACTCTTTTGCATGAAGCAAAAGAAGCCTGGCCCAATCAGTTGTTTGTTGAAACTATCTTGACTGCAGCTTGGAGCATATGGAAGGAGAGGAACAATAAACATTTAAGGGGAGTGACTCCTACCGTGGAAAATTGGCTCAAGCGCTTCAAAGAGGACCTGTTTCTACCTCAGGATAGAGTTAAAGCAGCCCATAGAGCTGCCCTGATCACACTCTGTAATTCAATAGTATAGACTACATTTTAGCTTGTTTGTAGTTCCACGCTCTCGGCTACACACCACCATGTAAACTCCTGATATGTCTATGTAAACACCCCATTTATATAGATATATATAAAACAGTAGGGGTTCACCCCTTACTGCCATACTCTTCAAAAAAAACTAATATGAATAAACCCCATCGTTTTATCCTTAGTAGCAACAAAACAAAAACACAACTTGCCCCCTTCTGTCACTGGGATATAGAAACTCGTCAAGTTGAACCTACTACAATGCACCTCTCCCACTGAAGAAATATCAATCTAGTTGGCCAAACTATCTCAATAGATCGGAGAGCATTTAGAAGCTATGATGATCATGCAAATAAGAATCATAGTAATCAGGTTTGACTCAAATACTTTTCATGAATAATCTGAACATAGACTCACAATTCATCAGATCCCAACAAAAACACCATACAAAGGGATTACATCAGATAGATGAAGGCAAAGATGCGATGAACATTGTATTGAAGATCGAGAGAGAGATAAATTGTCATATAGGTACTACTTACGGACCCATCGGTTTGTGGTGAACTACTCACACATCATGGTGAGGGCAGCAAGAGGACCTCCATGATCGATCTCCCCTCCAACAGGGTGCTAGAACGAAGGTGTAGATGTCCTCCCATCCGAACAGAGACTTGCGAAGGTGAAAAAAGTGTTTCGGGAGCGCTTCGGGTGTTTCTAGGGTATATGTGAATTTATAGGCCAGGGAACTACATTGGGAGACGCTCCAGGGGGCCACCACACATATGGCCGCCCCCTAGGTCACCGGTTGGATATGTGCTGGTCCCCTGGTGCACCTCCTGGCCCTCCTCCGAAGCTTCTAAGCCTTCAAAATCATCAAAAAGATTCGTGATAATAGGACTCCGTTTGGTATGGTAACTCTGAAAAAGGCAAAAACACGTAGAAAACAGGAACTGGCACTAGGAACTGGGTCAATAGGTTAGTGCTCAAAAATATTTTAAATTCGTAAATAAATACCCAAAAAGTATCCTAGAATGATAATATGTCAGCATGGAACAATCAAAAATTATAGATATGTTGGATACGTATCAATAGTCGTCGCACTTTCACCGGCAAAGGCGAGCCGACGAGCCGTTGGGCCAGCGCCGAGCCCAGGCGACGATCAAAATATTGGAAATATGCCCTAGAGGCAATAATAAATTAGTTATTACCATATTTCCTTGTTCATGATGATCGTATATTATCCATGCTAGAATTGTATTGATCGAGAACTCAGATACATGTGTGGATACATAGACAACACCATGTCCCTAGTATGCCTCTAATAGACTAGCTCGTTGATCAAAGATGGTCAAGGTTTCCTAGCCATCTACATGAGATGTCATTTGATAATGGGAACACATCATTAGGAGAATGACGTGATGGACAAGACCCAAACTATAAACATAGGATATGATCATGTCAATTTATTGTTGTAGTTTTCTGCATGTCAAGTATTTGCTCCTATGACCATGAGATCATGCAACTCACTTACACCGGAGGAGTGCCTTGTGTGTATCAAACTTCGGAACATAACTGGGTGACTATAAAGGTGCTCTATAGGTATCTCCGAGGGTGTCTGTTGAGTTGTCATGGATCAAGGCTGAGATTTCTTACTCCGTGTGACGGAGAGGTATCTCACAGCCCACTCGGTAATACAACATCACAACAAGCCTTGCAAGCAATGTGACTAAGTGTTAGTCACGGGATCTTGTATTAAAGAAACGAGTAAAGAGACTTTCCGTTAACGAGGTTGAACTAGGTATGGAGATACCGATGATCGAATCTCGGGCAAGTAACATACCGAAGAACAAAGGGAACATAATACGAGATTAACTGAATCCTTGACATAGAGGTTCAACCGTTAAAGATCTTCCTAGAATATGTAGGAACAAATATGGGCATCCAGGTCCCGCTATTTTTTATTGACCGTAGAGGTGTCTCGGTCATGTCTACATAGTTCTCAAATCCGCAGGGTCTGCACACTTAACGTTCGATGACGTTTCAGTAGTATATAGTTATGTATGGTAGTGACCTAAGGTTGTTTGGAGTCCCAAATGATATCTCGTACGTCACGAGGAGCTTCAGAATGGTCCGGAGGTAAAGATTGATATATAGGAAGTCCCGTTTTGGTCACCGGAAAAGTTTCGGGCACTTCGGTAGTGTACCGGGAGTGCCGAGAGGGTATCGGGGAGGGACCATCGGGAGGGGCCTCACCCCCAAAGGGCCTCATGGGCTGTGGGAGGAGACAAACTAGCCCCTGGTGGGCTGGCAGAAGCCCCCACTAAGGACCATGCGGCTGGGGAAGGAAAAACCCAAAGGTGGAAAGAGTTTCCAAGTGGAGAGGAGGAATTCTATTCCTAGTAGGATTGGAGCAGGACTCCTCCACCTCCCACTTCGGCCGCACCAAAGGGGCAGCCCTTGGGGCGTCGGACTCCCTCCCCTCCCTCCTATATATACTAGAGGATTTGAGGGCAGCCCTAACCCTAATTTCCGCGTGCTTCCCTATTCTTCCTCTAGATCGTTTCTCCTCTAGATTAGTTCTGCGATGCTTAGGCGAATCCCTGTCGGATTAGTTCACTACCACCGCCACCATGTCGTTGTGCTGTCGGCAAACTCATCTACCTCTCCGCTCCCTCTTGCTGGATTAAGAAGGCGGAGATCGTCATCGATCCGTACGTGTGTTGAACGCGAAGGTGCCGTCCGTGCAGCGCTAGATTGGAAGGACCGCGACTGGATCGCGGGACGTATTGTGATTGGATCGCGGGACGGATTGTGATGGGATCACGGGACGGCTTGCGATTTGGATCGCGAAGACGTTTGACTACATCAACCGCATTTCTTAACGCTTCTTGCTTAGCGATCCACAAGTGTATGTAGATCCATTCTCCCTCTCGTAGATGCTCATTACCATGGATAGATCTTGCGTGTGCATAGGAAATTTTTTGTTTCCCATGCAACATTCCCCAACAATGGCACCATGAGCCAGGTTTAAATGTAGATGAGATCCTGAGTAGAACACAAAGGAGTTGGTGGGCGTTGATGCTCAGATTGCTTCCTTCCTTGGTTGGTTTTTTATTCAGCGTATTGTGGGATGAAGTGTCCCGGACCAACCTTACTCGTACGCTTACGAGAGACCGGTTCATCGACTGACATGTAAATTTGTTGCATCGAGATGTCTAGCGGGTGTCTGTCTCTCCTACTCTAGTTGGATCGTATTTGACAAAGGCGGTCCTTGAGAAGGTTGAATAGCAATTTGTGTATCATCGTTGTGGTTCTTTCATAGGTGAGAATTGTTCTTTCTAGATACCCATAGAAGCCACGTAAAACATGCAACAACAATTAGAGGACGTCTAACTTGTTTTTGCAGGGTATGTTGTGATGTGATATGGCCAATTACATGATGAAATATATGTGATGTATGAGATGATCATGTTTTGTACAGAATATCACGACTTGCATGTCGATGAGTACGACAACCTGCAGGAGCCATAGGCTTGTCTTTAATTATTGTATGACCCGTGTGCCAGTCATTAAGCTCTATGTAATGCTTTACTTTATCGCTAAGCGGTAGCAAAAGTAGTAGAAGCATGGTGGGCGCTACAACCCCGATGGTGACACGTTGATGGAGATAATGGTGTCATGCCGGTGATGATGGAGATCATGCTGGTGCTTTGGAGATGGAGATCAAAAGCACAAGTTCATGGCCATATCATGTCACTTATGATTTGCATGTGATGTTAATCCTTTTATGCATCTTATTGTGCTTAGGATGATGGTAGCATTGTAAGGTTATCCCTCACTTAAATTTCAAGATAAAATCATGTTCTCCCCGAGTGTGCACCGTTGCGAAAGTTCGTCGTGTCGAGACACCACGTGATGATCGGATGTGATAGACTCCACGTTCACATAAAATGGGTGCAAGCCAGTGTTGCACATGCAGAACACTCGGGTTAAACTTGATGAGCCTAGCATTTATAGACATGGCCTAGGAACACAGGAGACCGAAAGGTCAAACATGATTCATATAGTAGATATGATCAACATGATGAAATTCACCATTGAAATCCCCTCAACTCACGTGATGATCGGACTTGGGTTGGTGAATTTGGATCATGTATCACTCGAATGACTGGAGGGATGTCAATTTGAGTGAGAGTTCTTAAGTAATATGATTAATTGAACTCATTTGTCATGAACATAGTCTAAAGTTGTCTTTGCAAAGTTATGTTGTAGATGAATAGCTCGCAATGTAGCTACCCCGTGTTTTTAATACATTCTTAGATACAACTACATTCACTTTATATAGGGCATCATCTAATTCCGTTGAGATGACACCATATGAATTATGGTTTGGCAGAAGCCTAAGCTGTCATTTCTCAGAATTTGGGAAGGTGACGCTTATGTCTGATAACCTCGAACCCAAAGCGGAAAGATCCATGTTCATAGGATACCCTAAGGAAACAGTTGGGTATACCTCCTATCTCAGATCCGAGGGTAAAGTGTTTGTTGCTAAAAACAGGTAATTTCTCGAGAAAGAGTTTCTCTCGAAAGAATTGAGCGAGAGGAAAGTAGAACTTGATGAGGTTGTTGAACCGTTACTTCAGTTGGATAGTAGTATGACGCAGAAAGATGTTTCTGCGACGCCTACACCAAGTGAAGAGGAAGCAGAAGATGATGATCATGAAGCTTCGGATCAAGTTACTACCGAACCTTGTAGGTCGACAAGGACTCATACTGCCCCTGAGTGGTCCATCAATCCTGTCTTAATGTTGTTAGACAATGATGAACCTACGAACTATGGAGAAGCGATGATGGGCCCGGATTCTAAGAAATGGTTAGAGTCCTTGAAATCCGAGAAAGGATCCATGTATTAAAACCAAGTATGGACTTTGGTAGACTTGCCCGTTGAACGGCAGGTCGTTGAGTACAAATGGACCTTTAAGATGAAGACAGACGCTGATGGTGAATGTCACCATTTATAAAAGCTCGACTTGTCGCAAAGAAGTTTCCGCCAAGTTCAAGGAGTTGACTACGGTGAGACTTTATCACCCATAGCAATGATAAAAGTCTGTTGAAATTATGTTAGCAGTTGCTGCATTTTTTGATTATGAAATTTGGCAGAGGGATGTCAAAAACATTGTTTCCTTAATGGTTTCCATGAGTAAAGGTTGCATGTGATACAGCCGAAAGGTTTTGTCACTCCTAAGGATGCTAAAAGGTGTGCAAGCACCAGCAATCCTTCTATGGGATGGAGCAAGCATCTCGGAGTTGGAATATACGCTTTGATTAGGTGATCAAAGTGTTTTGGTTTATACAAAGTTTATGAGAAACTTGTATTTGCAAGAAAATGAGTGGGAGCACTATAGATTTTCTGATAAGTATATGTGGATGACATATTGTTGACCGGAAATGATGTAGAATTTCTGGAAAGCATAAAGGGTTGTTTGAAAAGAGTTTTTCAAAGGAAGACATGGATAAAGCTACTTAATTGTTGGACATCGAGATCTATAGAGATAGATCAAGACGCCTGAGAAGATTTTTTAGTGAGTACATACCTTGACAAGATTTTGAAAGAGTTCAAAATGGATCAGTCAAAGAAAGAGTTCTTGTCTAATTTGTAAGGTGTGGAGTTGAGTGAGACTCAAATGTCGACCACAATAGAAGAAACAGAAATGACGAAGGTCATCCTCTATGGCTTAGCAATAGGCTCTATATAGTATGACATGCTATGTACCGCACCTGTGTGTGCCTTGCCATGAGTCTGTCAAGGGGTACAAGAGTGATCCAGGAGTGGATCACCGGACAGCGGTCAAAATTATCCGTAGTAACTACAGGACTAAGAGAATATTTCTCAATTATGGAGGTGATACAGAGTTTGTCGTAAAGGGTTACGTTGATGCAAGCTTTAACACTAATCAGGATGACTCTTAGTAGCAATCCAGATACGTATAGTGGAGAAACCATTTGGAATAGCTCCAAGTGGAGAGTGGTAGCAGTATCTATAGTATGACATAGCGATTTCCAAAGTACACACGGATCTGAATGTCGCAGAACGTTGACTAAAACCTGATACATCCCCAACATATCTATAATTTTTAATTGTTCCATGCTATTATATTATCAACTTTGGATGTTTTATATGCGTGAATATGCTATGTTATATGATTTTTGGGACTAATTTATTAACTCGGTGCCTAGTGCCAGTTCTTGTTTTTTCCGTGTTTTTGATCTTTTTCAGGTAGGAATATCAAACGGAATCCAAATGGAATAAAAATTTCGCCGTGATTTTTTATGAAAAATATCAAAAATACTTGAAGGAAGAAATACCAGAGAAGTGGGCCGAGGGAGCCCCGAGCCTGGGAGCCCCCCTAGGCCGCTGCTAAGGGGCTCGTGGCCTCCTCGTGGCCCACCTCCACTCGTTTCCGCTGCCATACGGTCTTATAAATACCCAAACCCTCAGAAACAGACCTAGATCGCAAGTTCCGCCGCCGCAAGCCTCCAGATCCATCAAAAACAAATCGCGAGACCGTTCCGACGTCCTGCCGGAGGGGAATCCATCTCCGGTGGCCATCTTCATCAACATCCTCGCCTCTCCGATGATGCGTGAGTAATTCACATCAGACCTTTGGGTCCATAGCTAGTAGCTAGATGGCTTATTCTCTCTCTTTGATCTTCAATACAAAGTTCTCCATGATCTTCATGGTGATCTACCCGATGTAATCTTCTTTTGTGGTGTGTTTGTTGAGATCCGATGAATTGTGGATTTATGATCATATTATCTATGAATATTATTTGAGTCAATTATGAATTCTTATATGCATGATTTCATATCCTTGTAATTCTCTTCGAGTTATGGGTTTCATTTGGACTACTTGATCTATAGTTCTTGCAATGGGAGAAGTGCTTGGTTTTGGGTTCATATTGTGTTGTGTCCTCACCTAGTGACAGAAGGGGTAGCGAGGCACGTATCGTGTTGTTGCCATCAAGGGTAAAAAGATGGGGTTTATATCATATTGCATGAATTTATCCTTCTACATCATGTCATCTTGCTTAAAGCATTACTCCGTTTGTTATGAACTTAATACACTAGATGCATGTTGGATAGCGGTCAATGTGTGGAGTAATAGTAGTAGATGCAGAAAGTATCGGTCTACTTGTCTCAGACGTGATGCCTATATGTAAGATCATTGCCTTAGATATCGTCATGACTTTGCGCTATTCTATCAATTGTTCAACAGTAATTTGTTCACCCGCCGTAATACTTGCTATCAATTGAGAAGCCTCTAGTGAACACTATGGCCCCCGGGTCTATTTTACAATTTATATATTTAGATCCAAACATAAAAACACCAAAAATACCTTGCTGCAATTTTATTTACTTATTTATATTTACTCATTATCACTATCAGATCTCAACTTGCAAGTAATCGTGAAGGGATTGACAACCCCTTTATCGCGTTGGGTGCAAGTTTGTTTGTGTTTGTGCAGGTTTCTTGGTGCCTCATCTTGATACTCCCACTGGATTGATACCTTGGTTCTCAAGCTGAGGGAAATACTTACCTCCACTTTTCTGCATCACCCTTTCCTCTTCAAGGGAAAAAACAACGCACGCTCGAGAAGTAGCACGAAGAATTTCTAGCGCCGTTGTCGGGGAGTATTCAAGTGAAGCATATCTATCAAGTACCTATCACAAACCCATCTCTTGCATTTACATTATTTGCCATTTGCCTCTCGTTTTCCTCTCCCTCACTTCTAAAATAAAAATTTACAAAAAAATTTGCCTTTCTTTATTTGCCTTTTTTGTTTGCCCTTTTCTTTGCTTGCTTCCTGTTTGACTCGTGTGTGCTATCTTATTTACCCTCATGGCCCAACCAAAAGATTATGATCCTTACTATAAAAGGTTGGAAGAGATTGAAACTAGTGTCAAAAGCTTCATGTCTACATAGTTTGATCATAATAGTTTCTTTTATAGAGAACTAAGGGAGCAAAATTATTTTATGACATATATGAATAAAGAGGTTGATGATATGACGAAAGAATTCCTTGCGTTAAATTCTCAATTTGCCCATCCTGAGAAATTGGTAGGCCAGATCTCTGATAAACAAGCTACCTTAGTCAATAAAATGGCTGCAAAACCTGAAATATGTGATGAAAACCACGAAGATCTTAAAGTGCTTGATGTGACTCCTATTGAATCCTTGTTTTCTAATTTCAATCCTAATGATGATGGGGCTGGATGTGAATCAACTTTGGATGAGAAAAACCCCAATGATTCGGAGTCTATATATCTTGATGCTAAAAATAGTAAAAGTGGAGTAGAGGATATCAAAACTTTGAATAGTGATGAAACTACTACTTTTGATTTCAAGGAATTTAATTATGATAGCTGCTCTTTGATTGAATGTATTTCCTTGATGCAATCCATGTTAAACTCTCCACATGCTTATAGCCAAAATAAGGCTTTTACTAAACATATCGTTGATGCTATGATGAAATCTCTTGAAGAGAAACTTGAGTTGGAAATATCTATTCCTAGAAAACTTCATGATGAGTGGGAACCTACTATAAAAATCAAGATTAAAAATTATGAATGCCATGATTTGTGTGATTTGGGTGCTAGTGTTTCCACGATTCCAAAATCTTTATGTGATGTTCTAGGTTTCAATGAGATTGATGAGTGCTCTCTTAATTTGCATCTTGTGGATTCTACTATTAAGAAACCTATGGGAAGTATTAATGATGTTCTTATTATTGAAAATAGGAATTATGTGCCCGTAGATTTCATTGTGCTTTATATTGATTGCAATCCAACATGTCCCATTATTCTTGGTAGACCTTTTCTTAGGACTATTGGTGCTATCATTAATATGAAGGAAGGGAATATTAAATTTCAATTTCCATTAAAGAAGGGCATGGAACACTTCCCTAGAAAGAAACTAAGACTACCTTACAAATCCATTATGAGAGATACTTATGGTTTGAGCACTAAAGATGTTAATACTTGATTTCATTACCTTATGCCTAGCTAAGGGCGTTAAACGATAGCGCTTGTTGGGAGGCAACCCAATGAATAGATTTATTATTGCTTTTTACTTTCTGTTTTGTTGAGTCAACAATATAATGATTATGTTTTTTATGTTTTAATTAGTGTTTGTGCCAAGTAGAACCTTTATGATTAGTTTTGGTGATAGTTGTTTAATCATGCTGGAAAAAGACAGAAACTTTCTTCTCATGAAATTATTTTTCATTCCCATCCAGAAAGAGATTTTGAGTTGATTCTTTTTTATACTCATTGATATGCAAATTTCCTAATTTTCATAATTGTTTTAGAATTGTTGAGTTAGCAGAGGTTTTCGAAATATACAGATTGCTACAGACTGTTCTGTTTTTGACAGATTCTGTTTTTTTGTGTTGATTGCTTATTTTGATGAAAATATGGTTAGTATCGGGGGTAAGAGTCATGGGAAAGTGAGAATACAGTAATATAACATCAATCTAAATGGAAATCAAGTTTACTACAACACATGAAAAGTTGATGGTTTGTTTTCTTATGCTAATGCTATCACGAGTTTCTGTTTAAGTTTTGTGTTGTGAAGTTTTCATGTTTTGGGTGATGTTCTTATGGACAATGGAATAAAGAGTGGAAAGAGACTAAGCTTGGGGATGCCCAAGGAATCCCAAGACAAATTAAAGGACACCAAAAATCCTAAGCTTGGGGATGCCCCGGGAAGGCATCCCCTCTTTCATCTTCAATCCATCGGTAACGTTACTTGCAGCTATATTTTTATTCACCAAATAATATGTGTTTTGCTTGGAGCGTCGTGTGTTATATTAGTATTTGCTTTTTGTTTTATCACAATCATCCTTTCTGCACAACTTTTGAGAGGTACATGCACTCATCATGAATTTGTTAGAATACCCAATGAGCTTCACTTATATCTTTTGAGTTAGGCAATATTAGCTCACATGTGCTTCACTTATATCTTTTGAGCTTGATGATTTTGGTCACATGTGATTCACTTATATCTTTTGAGATTGGTAATATTAGCTCACATGTGCTTCACTTATATCTTTTGAGCTTGATAATTTTGCTCCCATGTGCTTCACTTATATCTTTTGAGCTAGATAAATTTTGCTCTAGTGCTTCACTTAAATCTTTGTAGAGCACACCGATGTCATATTTTGTAGAACTCAAAACTCTATAATCTTCACTTATATAATTTTGAGAGTGCTCTCTCTCTCTCTCTTTGAGAAACTTGGTAATTTGCGTGTGTTATGAAATTAGTCCTAAATATGATAGACATCCAAAGAGGACATAACAAAAACTTTCGTATTCATGTGCATTGATTAGTAAGAGAAGTTTGATTCCTCATGATTAGTTTTGAGATATGGATATGGTAATATGAGAGTTATATTAGTAGGGTGTTGTGAATCTAGAAATACTAGTGTTGAGGTTAGTGATTCCCGTAGCATGCACGTATGGTGAACCGCTATGTTAGGAAGTCAGAGCATAATGCATTTATTGGTTGTCATCCTTTGTGTACAGGTCGGGATCGCGCGATGGTTAACTCCTACCAACCCTTCCCCTAGGAGTATGCGTCTAACACTTTGTTTCGATTACTAACAAAACTTTCGCAATAAGTATGTGAGTTCTTCATGACTAATGTGAGTCCATGGTATAGATGCACTTTCACCTTCCACCATTGCTAGCCTCTCTAGTGCCGCGCAACTTTCGCCGGTGCACAAACCCACCATATATCTTCCTCAAAACAGCCACCATACCTACGTATTATGGAATTTTCATAGCCATTCCGAGATATATTGCCATGCAACTTTCACCGTTCTGTCTCATGACATGTGCCATCACTTTCATTCATATAGAGTCATTATTGTTCTAAGTATCAAGTTGTAAGTAAATAAAAGTGTGATGATCATCATTATTAGAGCATTGTCCCATGTGAGGAAATAAAAGAGGCCAAAGATGCCCACCAAATAAAAAAAAAGTTCCAAGAGACCAAACAAAAAATGAGATAAAAAGATAGAAGGGACAATGCTACTATCTTTTTCCACACCTGTGCTTCAAAATAGCACCATGATCTTCAAGATTGAGACTCTCTTGTTTTGTCACTTTCATATGCTAGTGGAAATTTTCATTATGTAACTTGACTTTTATATTCCAATGATGGGCTTCCTCGAAATTTCCCTAGGTCTTCATGACCAAGCAAGTTGGGTGCACACCCACTAGTTGTCATTTTTGAGCTTTCATAAACTTATAGCTCTAGTGCATCCGTTTCATGGCAATACCTACTCATTCACATTGATATCTATTGATGAGCATCTTCATAGCATATTGATACGCCGAGTCGATGTGACCATCTCCCTCTTTTTGCCTCACAACCTTCACCACACTCTATTCTACCTATAGTGCTATATCCATGGCTCACGCTCATATATTGCGTGAGAGTTGAAAAAGGTTTGAGAAAGTAAGAGTGTGAAAACAATTACTTGGCCAATACCAAGGTTGTGCATGATTTAAATTCTTTGTGTGGGGATGATGGAGCATAGCCAGACTATATGATTTTTGTAGGGATAACTTTCTTTGGCCTTGTTGTTTCAAAAGTTTATGGTCACTTTGCTATTATGCTTGAAGTATTATTGTTTTCATGTCAATATTGAACTATTGTTTTGAATCTTATGGATCTGAACATTCATGCCATAATAAAGAGATTACATAAAACAAATATGTTGGGTAGCATTCCACATCAAAAATTCGGTCTTTATCACTTCCCTACTCGAGGACGAGTAGGAGTTAAGCTTGGGATGCTTGATACGTCTCCAACATATCTATAATTTTTGATTGTTCCATGCTATTATATTATCAACTTTGGATGTTTTATATGCATGAATATGCTATTTTATATGATTTTTGGGACTAACTTATTAACTCAGTGCCCAGTGCCAGTTCCTGTTTTTTCGTGTTTTTGATCTTTTTCAGGTAGGAATATCAAACGGAGTCCAAATGGAATAAAACTTTAGCCGTGATTTTTTATGAAAAATATCAAAAATACTTGAAGGAAGAGATACCGGAGAAGTGGGCCGAGGGAGCCACGAGCCTAGGAGGCACCCCCCTAGGCTGCGGCTAAGGGGCTCGTGGCCTCCTCGTGGCCCACCTCCACTCGTTTCCACCACCATACGGTCTTATAAATACCAAAACCCTCAGAAATAGACCTAGATCGCAAGTTCCGCCGCCGCAAGCCTCCAGAACCACCAAAAACCAATCGGCAGACCGTTCCGGCGTCCTGCCGGAGGGGAATCCATCTCCGGTGGCCATCTTCATCAACATCCTTGCCTCTCCGATGATGCGTGAGTAGTTCACATCAGACCTTCGGGTCCATAGCTAGTAGCTAGATGCCTTCTTCTCTCTCTTTGATCTTCAATACAAAGTTCTCCATGATCTTCATGGTGATCTACCCGATGTAATCTTCTTTTGCGGTGTGTTTGTTGAGATCCGATGAATTGTGGATTTATGATCAGATTATCTATGAATATTATTTGTGTCAATTTTGAATTCTTATATGCATGATTTCATATCCTTGTAATTCTCTTCGAGTTATGGGTTTCGTTTGGCCAACTTGATCTATCCGATGTAACTTTGTTTTGCGATGTGTTTGTCGAGATCCGATGAATAGTGGATTTATGATCATATTATCTATGAATATTATTTGATTCTCCTCGGATTTATTATATGCATGATTTCGTATCCTTGTAAGTCTCTTTGAGTTATGGGTTTCGTTTGGCCAACTTGATCTATAATTCCTGCAATGGGAGAAGTGCTTGGTTTTGGGTTCATACCGTGCGGTGTCCTCACCTAGTGACAGAAGGGGTAGTGAGGCACGTATCGTATTTTTTCCATCAAGGGTAAAAAGATGGGATTTATTTCATGTTGCATGAATTTATCCTTCTACATCATGTCATCTTGCTTAAAGCATTACTCCGTTTGTTATGAACTTAATACACTAGATGCATGCTGGATAGCGGTCGATGTGTGGAGTAATAGTAGTAGATGCAGAAAGTATCGGTCTACTTGTCTCGGACGTGATGCCTATATGTAAGATAATTGCCTTAGATATCGTCATGACTTTGCGCTATTCTATCAATTGCTCAACAGTAATTTGTTCACCCACCGTAATACTTGCTATCATGAGAGAAGCCTCTAGTGAACACTATGGCCCCCGGGTCTATTTTACAATTTATATATTCAAATCTAAACATAAAAACACCAAAAATACCTTGCTGCAATTTTATTTACTTATTTATATTTACTCATTATCACTATCAGATCTCACCTTGCAAGTAATCGTGAAGGGATTGACAACCCCTTTATCGCGTTGGGTGCAAGTTTGTTTGTGTTTGTGCAGATTTCTTGGTGCCTCATCTTGATACTCCTACTGGATTTATACCTTGGTTCTCAAACTAAGGGAAATACTTACCTCCACTTTGCTGCATCACCCTTTCCTCTTCAAGGGAAAAACCAACGCACGCTCGAGAATTTGCAAAACCTCTCTCACATGCAAAGTGAGATCGAACCCCAGAACTCATTGGGTGTGAAATTCTTAACAATGTAAATCACATAGCGATGTGTCCTGGATTATTGACTCTAGTGCAATTGGGAGTACTGTTGGAAATATGCCCTAGAGGCAATAATAAATTTTTTATTATCATATTTCCTTATTCATGATGATCGTTTATTATCCATGCTAGGATTGTATTGATCGGAAAATCAGATACATGTGTGGCTACATAGACAACACCATGCCCCTAGTATGCCTCTAATAGACTAGCCCGTTGATCAAAGATGGTCAAGGTTTCCTAGACATGGACATGAGATGTCATTTGATAATGGGATCACATCATTAGGAGAATGATGTGATAGACAAAACCCAAAATATAAACATAGCATATGATCGTGTCAGTTTATTGCTATAGCTTTCTGCATGTCAAGTATCTGTTCCTATGACCATGAGATCATGCAGCTCACTAACACCGGAGGAGTGCCTTGTGTGTATCCAACGTTGCAATGTAACTGGGTGACTATAAAGGTGCTCTACAGGTATCTCCGAGGGTGTTTGTTGAGTTGGCATGGATCAAGATTGGGATTTTTTACTCCATGTGATGGAGAGGTATCTGAGGCTCCACTCGGTAATACAACATCACAACAAGCCTTGCAAGCAATGTGACTAAAGTGTTAGTCACGGGATCTTGTATTATGAAACAAGTAAAGAGACTTACCGGTAACAAGATTGAACTAGGTATACAGATACCGACGATCGAATCTCGGGCAAGTAACATACCGAAGAACAAAGGGAACAAAATACGGGATTAACTGAATCCTTGACATAGAGGTTCAACCAATAAAGATCTTCGTAGAATATGTTGGAAACAATAGGGCATCCAGGTCCCTATATTGGTTATTGACTGTAGAGATGTCCCGGTCATGTCTACATAGTTCTCGAACCTGCAGGGTCTGCACACTTAATGTTCGGTGAGGTTTCGGTAGTATAGAGTTATGTATGGTGGTGACTGAAGGTTGTTCAGAGTCCTAGATGAGATCCCGGACATCGCGAGGAGCTCCAAAATGGTTCGTAGGTAAAGATTGATATATAGGAACTCTTGTTTTGGTCACCGGAAATGTTCCGAGCACTTCGGTAGTGTACCGGGAGTGGCGGGATGGTACCGGGGACCAGCAGGAGGGGACTCATGCCCCAAAGGGTCTCATGGGTTGTGGAAGGAGACAAACCAGCCCCTGGTGGTCTGGCCGAAGCCCCCACTAAGGCCCATGCGGCTGGGGAAAGGAAAACCCAAAGATGGAAAGAGTTTCCAAGTGGAGAGCAGGAACCCTACTCCTAGTAGGATTGGAGTAGGACTCCTCCACCTCCCACTTCGGCCACACCAAAGGGGCAGCCCTTGGTGTGCCGGTCTCCCTCCCTTACCTCCTATATATACTAGAGTATTTAAGGGGCAGCCCTTCGGCCACATGCTGTCCTATTCTTTCTCTAGATCGTTTCTCCTCTAGATTAGTTCTGCGGTGCTTAGGCAAAGACGTGTCAGATTAGTTCACCACCACCGCCACCACGCCGTTGTGTTGCCGGAGAACTCATCTACCTCTCAGCTCCCTCTTGTTGGATCAAGAAGGCGGAGATCGTTATTGAGCCGTTCCTGTGCTAAACGCGGAGGTGCCGTTCGTTCGGCACTAGATCGGAAGGACCGCAACTGGATCGCGGGACGGATCGTGATGGGATCGTGGGACGGCTTGCGATTTGGATCGCGAAGATGTTCAACTACATCAACCGTGTTTCTTAACGCTTCCCACTTAGCGATCTACAAGGGTATGTAGATCCACTCTCCCTCTCGTAGATGCTCATCACCATGGATAGATCTTGCGTGTGCATAGGAATTTTTTTGTTTCTCATGCAACATTCCCCAACACAAACATGTCTTTGCCGGTAAACCACCGGCGAGAGAGATTTGAGTGCCTAGAGTAGGAACCGATACCTACATGCAACGCGGAGGCGCTGTCGGGGATGTGCGCTCCGGTTCTTGGCCAATCCATGACAAGGCACAATTGCAGGCGGTCGGAATCACCAAATCCAGCTATGGCAGCAGCCGTAGATCCACCAGTTTTGCCTTAGGGATGGGACGGGGAGGCACAAATATAAGTGGCTAGGATAACGACAGAGCCTATGGAATCTCTGCAGTGGCATGTGATACGTCCCCAATTTAGCGACAAAAAAGTTTATGAAGTATTGATGCCATATATACCCATGTTTACAATATTTTATATGGTATTGATGCACTTTATATGAGTTAATTGAACCAGCCTGGATTGATGTTGTTTTCAGCAGAATTATCCCAGTGTTGTTTTTATACAGAAAATGGAAGTTCTCAGAATTGAGCGAATTTTTTTACGGTTTTTCTTGAGGGAAAGGGTCCGGGGAAGCTTCGAGGGAGTACCAGAAGACCCACGGGGGCCCCACAAGGCAGGTGGACACGTAGATCTACCTTGTGGCCCCCCCTGTGGCTCCGCACCGCGGGATTGCAACGCCAAAAATTCATATATATTCAGAAACCTCCGAAAGTTAACCTAGAAATTCCGCTTTGTCACCGTCACCCTCTGTATCAAAGAAATCTCATCCGAAGCCCTCTCTGGTGCCATGCTGGAGGGGGAAATCATCACTAGAGGCATTTTTCATCAGCCTGGCGGTCTCCATTATGAGGAGGGAGTAGTTCACCCTCGTGGCTGAGGGTATGTACCAGTAGCTATGTTTTTTGATTTCTCTCTCTCATGTTCTTGATATGGCACGATCTTGACGTACCACAAGCTTTGTTAATATAGTTGGATCATATGGTGTTCTTCCCTAACTATCTTGATGTGATGAATTGAGTCTTTCTCTTTGAAGTTCTTTGTGTTGGATTAAATATGATGAATCTAAAATTGTTTGATTCATGTCAAATAGGTTACTCACAGATACTTGAGATGACATTGGAGTGTCTAGGTGACATTATAGTTGATTGATGTGTATCATAGGTGTTATTTTAGTATGAACTCTAGGGTTTTTGTGACATTTATAGGGATGGCTCAATAGATCGATTGGAAAGGATAACTTTGAGGTGGTTTTGTTACCTACACCAATTTCATCTTATGTTCTGTGCTATATAGGAACTTTGGAGTGATTCTTTATCGCACATTGAGGGATGATTATATGATTCAATTATGTTAGCACCACTGAGAGATTGTACTCGTGAAATTATGAACCATAGGCCTTATTTCTAATCATTGATATAATGTTTTGCTCGTTATTTACTACTTGCTACTTTGCTGTTTTTATATTTTAAGAATACAAAAACCTATATTTACTATCCATATTGCACTTCTATCTCCATCTCTTTGCCGAACTAGTGCACCTATACAATTTACCATTGTATTCGGTGTGTTGGGGACACAAGAGATTCTTGTACTTGATTGCAGTGTTGTTTGAAAAAGGCCATCTTCATCCTACACCTCCCATGAATTCATAAACCTTAAGTCATCCACTTGAGGGAAAATTGCTAATGTCCTATAGAACTCTGTGCTTGGAGGCCCAACACGATTCTACAAGCATAAAGTTGTGTTGTAGACATCAAGATCTTTTCTAGGGCTGCTGCCGGGGAGGTGAGTGATTGAAGGTATATGTTAGTACATCTAGTGCCCCTTAGTGATTTTGGTTTATTGAAGACTTATAGGTTAAGGTACTAATGTGTTTGTGAGTGTACACAGGCTCTATAAGTCGATGAGGAGTTTGAAATATTCAGAGATTATTGAGCCCCAAAAATGTATGTCTTCAAGTGAAGACTTTGCTGAAGACTTTGCTGAAGACTTTGCTGAAGACTTTGTGAAGACTTTGTAGATGAAGAAGTTGGTGTGACCTTGAAGACATGAATGAGGATTATGAAGCATGAAGACTTCTTTTCGTAGTTACATTTTATATTCTTGAGTCATAGGAAACACCGTACTGTTAAAGGGGGCCGAGGTAATACTACGGAAGTTTCCAATTGATGCTCAACTCCAAAATCCTCAACCTACACAATCCTTTGAGTGAAGCCTTTGGAAATCTCTTACGGCTCAGTCAAGTTCTTCAGTGACAGAGACGATGTTCTTCTGGTCACTAAGGAAATTGATCTGACTGAGGAGTTAGGATTTCGCCAGTATGAATTACCTACAAGTGAGGAACGTGATATGTCTGAGGACTTTCAGAGTTCGAAATTTCGACCGTTGCTGTGCTGAGCGCCAGCTGTCCCCATTCACAACTATCCACATAACGGTCATAAGATTGGGGGCATTTATGTCATATCATGTCAGGTTGCACCCTGGCTATAAATAGCCGACCCCCACAACCACTAGCTGGTCGGCTACTCTGAGAAAGAACTGACAGTTGTCATTTGAGAGCAACCCATCCTCCGAGGACTTTGAGAGAAAATCATCAGTGAGGAAAAATCCACAACCAAACCACAAAAAACCCAAAGTGATTGAGCATCACTGAAGAATTTCCTGTGTGGAACCGATGCTTGTTACCTTTGAAGACTGTGCATCCTCCAGACGGTTAGGCGTCATGGTCTAGTGCTCCTGCAGTCAATTGGGGACCATGAAGTGACCTTGGTGTAGAGCATCCAGCAGTAAATTGTGGATCGTCGGGTGACCAGTTTGTGAGGGTTTTGGAAGTCTACCCTGAAGACTTACCATGAGTGTTGGGCGAGGGCTGTGTGACCTTAGCTCAAGGAGAATACAGTAAGGACCGTGTGTCCTGGGACTGTGTGTCCTCTGGTTTAAATACCAGGCTGCTCCAACCAGACGTACAACTGTCACAACAGTTGGAACTGGGTCATCAAACCATTGTCTTCATCGAGCTACCTGGTTTTATTTCCTCAACCTCCCTATTCCTCATAAAACTGTTGATGAAATTGATCGTTACTATTTGAAGAATTTGACTGTAGACTTTCACAAATTCCTCACCTCAAATTCTTCAAGTTACCTTGTTCATCAGTGCTTATCCTGTATCATGCTACTCACTGTTTGTGCATGTTTCATTTCATCATGAGGACTATGCTGTTACTATGTCCCTCATGCACTTGACTACTTAATCCGCTGCTAGTTATTCATACATTTCAAATTCCTCAAAGTTGAAATTCCTCAAGTGATGAATTTGTAAAAATCGCCTATTCACCCCCCCTCTAGTCGATATAACGCACTTTCACTATATATTTAGATACCGGAATTGAATATTTTAGTTTCTTGTTTCTTAGTAGTTTGGTTTATAAAAAGAAAAAAATACAAAAAATGGAGTTTAGGTTGTCTCATATGCTTCGTCCTTATAATGTCTTTCGTGAAAATGATGGATCGGAAAATGGAGCTCAGTTATTAGAGGAAGAATTTAACAAAATGTTTAATGTGAGTTCCCTGAATTTTTAGCATGATTGAAATGTTGCTAGTATGAATTATCTGAATATCTAGGTAACATTAGGGTTGTTTGATGTGTATCATATGTGTTATTTTAGTACGAACTCTAGGGTATTTTGTGACACTTATAGGGATGGCTCAATAGATTGATCGCAACGGATAAATGTGTGGTGATTTTGCTACCTACAACAATTTCATGTTTATGTTCCCGTTAGATAGATATTTTTGAGTGATTCTTTGTCGCGTATTGAGGGATGGTTATATGACTCAATTATGTTATCACCGTTGAGAGATTGCACTACTGAAAAGTATGAACCCTAGGCCTTACTTCCAATCATTGATAAAACGTTTTGCTTGCTGATTACTACTTGATACCTTGCTGTTTTTATATTTTAAGAACTAAAAAACCTATATCTACTATCCATATTGCACTTCTATCACCATATCTTTGCCGAACTAGTGCACCTATACAATTTACCATTGTATTGGGTGTGTTGGGGACACAAGAGATTTCTTGTATTTGATTCCAAGCTTGTTTGGGAGAGACCATCTTCATCCTACACCTCCCATAAATTGATAAACCTTAGTTACTCCACTTGAGGGAAAATTTCCACTGTCCTACGAAATTCTGTGCTTGGAGGCCCAACACGAGTCTACAAGAAGAAAGTTGTGTAGTAGGCATCAGCGGCCAGGTGCCGATGGGGGGTGGGAGGAGTGGAGAATATCCTTGATCATTGAGTGGTTAACATCAAGTACAAGCTCCACCATCTTATTACACTTGAAGAGTTCTTGCGCCAATTCTCTGAGCCCGGCCTTCTCGTCTCCCTCCTTCTTGGGACCTTCTAGATCGTTGACGTGAAGGCCCCATGTTGGAAATATTCCCTAGAGAAAATAATATTGTATTATTTATTTCAAAATTTATATTTAATAGTTTATATTATATGTTATAAGTGTGTTGATTCTGGAATATGCGATTCAACACAAAACACATTAGCATGTGTGCAATTATAAACGGTAAAAGCATGATTCCTAGTCTCGCCTCTAGAACTAGATCAAGTTTTGTATGTTGATCATCTTTCGGACCTTGGGACATCATTAAGTGTAACAATAGTCCCAAAACAACATAAGAAATAAGACGTTAGAAGAACAATCATATTGAATTAACCAAACTTATTTGTTACACTTTGAGATGCAATCATCACAAGTCAATCGATATAACATGATGAGTTAACATATGCTTTAGTTCATTTTACCATGAGAGTATTGTTGTTACTTCTCAATGGGATGTTGGACTTTGGGGTTGCTCAAACGTCATATGTAGGGCCCGTTCTGATCTCCTCCAGCTTCCAACTACTCAAAATTCTGGACAAAAGCTGTACCGAATGTTTGAGCTCCAAGAAGCTGTATTCGAGAAGCTGAGCCCTTCTCCCGTGTAAAAATGCGAAGCCCATAAAGCCCAGCTCCCAAAAAACGAGGAAGAGAAGTTGCCCATATTTACAACACAAATGCCTCCGCTAAAGAAAACGTTTCAAGGAGAAGCCCCACTCGATACGGTCACGCTCGAGAAGTTCCCCTCTCCATCGAATCGTTGCGCTTCTCTTGGGTCCCCTCTCCCTTGACCTACCTTCCAGCCGCTGCCCCCCGCCTCCACGGCCGGATCCACCCCTCTATCGTCCAAAGCTCCCTTCTACGGCTAGATCTGCCGTATACAAGGCCATCCCCGCCGGTTCCCTTCCAAACGACCACCCGGAGCTGCATCCTCCACCGCTACTGGATGCAACACCCCACCGGCTGCACACACACTACCCTGACAGCAGCGCTTCCCTCCATGAACCCCGCCACAACATCTGATCCCCCATCCATGTTGGCATCAACCCTAGGTGAGCTCCCTTTCCTTCTTCCCCAAGGTCCACCCATGAAGCCATGGTGAAGCTACTGTACATGCTAATGACATTATTTTTTCATATGCGTGCAAATGTGTGAAGTGGTATATGTACTGTTGTGTACATGTGATATGTGCATACATTTGTTAGTTTAATATCTGATTGTGACTAGGCATGAAATTGTCAATGAGTATTATTTTTTAATATGTGTGCACTGGCTTGAAGTGTGGTATGTGTGTTGCTCTATTAATGTGATATGTGCATAAATTATTCATTTTATATGATTGTGGCTGGCAAGAAATTCGTTATGTTTCCGGTCCATGTGTTGCATATATTTGAGGACCCAAGTGACATGCATTTTTCTTAGAGAAGTGTCGAGCATGGATGCTGAATGGAGCATTGAGAACACTCAGCTTGTTTGTGAGTTGTTTGCCGAGCAAGTTAACGCTATAAATAGGCTAGGAAATTATTTGACACCAAATGCATTTGAAGAGGTGACAAGGCAATTTAAAATGAGAATCGGGCTTGACTACACACAAACGCAATTGAAAAACAAATGGGACAAGCTTAAAGGTGATTTCAGCATGTTCAAGAAGCTCAAGTTGCGGGAGACCGGAGCCGTATGGGACTATGTGAACAATATTGTGTCACAAGATGATAAATGGTGGAAAAAGGCTAAAATTGTAAGTTCTTTGGCTGATATATCACATATCTTAATTCTTCCATATCATTTTACTTAACACAAAATTGATTCCCTTGTTGTATTACAGGATATTAAAGGTTGTGGCAAGTTCAAGAAGAAAGGACTTGCTAATGAAGAAAACTTGAAGACTATATTTGGAGATATCACAAGTGATGGTACTGACCATTGGAATCCTTCTTCGGGCATGCCTCCTCCCTCTAGTGCGGTAGTTAAAGCCAGCATCAATGTTGATAGAAGATCTTGATTTGGATGCTACCGAAGAACAATCATTTCCAACAACACCTAGTTCATCTAAAGCGAGGCTCGGAATCATCATTCCGGAGAAGAACAAGAAATCCAAGACTACACAAGTGATGTGTGAGCAAGTTACAAGGATTGGTGATATTACCGAGGCTTCTCACTCATCATTTCAGTCTTTCCTAAAGCAAGATGAGACGAGCTGTGTTGCCTCGGTTATGGATGAAGTCATTTCTTGTGGTGCAACAACTGATACCGATGAGTTCGTGATGGCTTCCGAGTTTCTTCATGAAGAGGGCACAAAGGGAGATGTTTCTTTACATGCCTCTTGAGTCCTGAAAGGGTTGGTTGCGTAGGAATATGACTTGAAGTATGGAAAATAGTGCTTATCCTTTGCACCACCTTTATGTTAAACCTAGTGCTTGAACCATCTTTGTGTTTATGTTGTTGAACTACTTGATACCATTTCATCTATTTACGCATTGTGGAACCATATTTATGTTTATGTTGTTGAACTACTTGATACCATTTCATCTATTTATGTATGCATTGTGGAACCATCTTTATGTCTATGTTATGGAACCATATTTAGGTCTATGTTGTGGAACCTATTGTTTGCTATTTATGTGTGCACTATGTCTATGTTGATTCAATTGATGCTAACTTTTATTTCATATGTTGGTGGTTGTTTATATGCAGATGTCATCGGATAGTGAAAGTGATGATGACACAAATTATGAAAGAAAGAAAATTATGGTTTTCCAATATCAACATGATATGGACATTCGTTGTTCGAGTGTGTCATCCATAGTTGGTAAGTATTGTAAAAGTTGTCATGAAGGCTGACCCTAGGACATCTAGGTTGAGTGGTTTTGAACGGTTGCAAGAGACTATTGGCACACCCGGAGAGACGTGCAAAATGTTGAGGATGAATTTAAATGTGTTTTTGATCTTCATGACAATTTGGTGGGGGGCATGGCCCCAAAGAAACATGCTTCGTTACCACTTACGAGTCTCTAGCTATGTTCTTGTGGACATTGGGTGCGTGTGAATCAAATAGGAGAACCCAAAACCGTTTCAAACATGGAGCGGATATAGTCCATCGTAAGTTCCATGAGGTTCTAAAATGTGTTGTCAAGATGTCATCTCAATACATTAGGCCTCAAGACCCTAATTTTCACATCGTGCATGATAGGATTAAGCATGACAAAAGGGCTTATTCTCATCTCAAAGACTGCACTGGTACAATAGATGGGACACATATTAGGGCTTCTATTCCGGAAGGACCTTCAAAAATAAGGTATATTGGAAGAACAAGTTCAATAACTCAGAATGTGATGGCAGTATGCGACTTTGATATGCATTTCACCAACGTTCAATGGGACAACCGGGTTCTATGCATGATACAAGTGTGTTATTCCATGCAATTGAAAATTACAAGGCCAGATTCCCACATCCTCCAAAGGATTAGCATTTATTGATATTGCAACTTATGTGATATATCCTCCAATTCACATGCATGTTTGTTGTTATTGCTACTTATGTATCATAACCTTGAACTCACAATCATGTTTGTTTGTTCTTTGTATATGCAAGTATTACCTAGTAGATGCCGACTATCCTAACAGGGATGGCTATCTAGCACCATACAAAGGAGAATGCTATCACGTCCCCAACTTCCAAAGAGGTGCACCCCCAACTACTCCTGTAGAAAAGTGCAACCGGATCCACTCCTCCAAGCGCAATACCATAGAGAGAGGTTTTGGTGCTTGGAAGATGAAATGGCAAATCTTGCTTAAGATGCCTAACTAATCAATCAATACACAAAATATGATTGTTGCAGCTACTGTGACACTACACAACTATGTTCGCCTCCATGACAAAGAGGATATCCACTTTCTTTGGTGTGAGAGGGATCCAAATCATGTTCTGACTCTGTCAGATAGATACAAAAAGTAGGTTATTCCTCCAAATGCATCGGATGCTTCAGCATCAGTGGAAAGTACTCCTAATATGGATTTGGTTAGGCATGAACTAGCTACCACCATTGATCTTAGTTGGTGAAGAAACCTTGTTCGTGTCTTTAGATCAGTGGCCTTGTTGTTCTATGCCAAAGGACAAAACTTGTTGTTCTTTAGATCAGCAGAAAGTACAGTTTAATCTAAAAACTTATTTGCAAATGAAGCTTTTGTTCTATGACAAAGGACAAAACTTGTTGTTATTTTTAATTATATAACCTGTCTTAACTAGGATAACTTGTTATAACTTGTACTCACTACTTTGTACTCTGCCTACTTCTATATCATAGTAATTGATTGTAGGATAATGGATAAACTCCACTTGTTTTGGGCTCACCCAGAATATGGCTATAAGAGAGTACGTGATTGTAGGATAATTGATACACTCAACATGTTCTGTACTCACCCAGAATCGCACTACAAGGCTCTCTATACATCTCTCTGTACACTAAAAATACGCAGAAACTAGTCCCTGTGAACAAAACGCAGCAATTTTCAGCCCAAATGCTCTCGACGTATTGAAGCCCAGCCCCTTTTATCTCTAAAATACCAGCAAGGCCCGAGCTGGGCCGATTCCAGCTAGCCCAAACTCCGGCCAAACAGGCCAGCAGCCTCCTAGTGGGCCAAATCATTGGGAGAAGCTAGGAGGTGCAGAACGGTTCGCAAATTTCTATGTGGAGTAAGAAGCTAACTTCAGAAGCTGTTTTTGAGAAGTTTTGGAAGTTTAGAGAAGATCTGAACATGCCCGTAACATGGTGATCATCATGACAACTTACTGATTCGTCGAAAAGTTTAACAAGAGGCTAGATAGCTCAAGAGTGGGATCCGCTCCTTTGGTAATGTAGAGATATTATTAGGACCCTCTTGGTGTGACAACATCCATCATCGTGTGACCAGAAACATGGGACTAGGTCACAGGGATACCAGAATATGTCAACGTGAAAGAAGAACAAAACCGGTAACGAGGAGACAGGTATAGTGAGCATGAGAATGACTCAACATGATACCGATACATCTCACTGTTTTTTTTAAGTATCAAAAAGCAAAGGGAATATCACATGATAACCAAAGGTTCACTTGAATATCATCTGTGTATTCATAGGGATCAATATTGATGTCCACGGTTCCGCTATTGATCATTTTGATGGGGGCGATGATAACCCACAAGTGTAGGGGATTGTTTGTAACCTTTTCGATAAATAAGAGTGTGGAACACAACGAGGAGCTAAAGGTAGAATTAATACTCTCTCAAGTTCCATCGACAACTCTATGCGCAACAAAGTTCACTTTACCTAGTACAAGAAATAAAACTAGTTTGTAGGTGTAATTGGATAGGTTTACAAGGTGATAAATAACATGTAGATAGAAGTTAGGGGTTGTTTATATAAAGAACAATTAAGTTAGCTTGTTTTAATAGAAAGATTTTTGTAACACAAAATAAGGATTTTTCCCGAGGCAGTTGATAACTAGATTGGTTGTCATTGTTGCAACTTTATATGAGGGAGAGGCATAAGCTAACATACTTTCCATACTTGAATCACATGAACTTATGATTGGAACTCTAGAAAGCATCCACAACTACTAAAGATAATTGAGGTAAAACCCAACCATAGCTTTAAGTATAAAGTCCCCTTTATCCCATATGCAACAATCCCCTTACTCTGGTTTAAGTATTTTGTCACTCTCGCAACCCAGTATAAGTGAATCATGAACATATTGCAATACCCCACAATGGCAATCCCCAATGTGTGTGTGGCACATAAGGCATGATGGGATAGCACCATAATAAAATATACAACTCAAATCAATCACGATCATAAATTAACCCATAGGAAAAAGTTAATCTACTCAAACATCATAGGATGGAAATACATCATTGGATAATAATATGAAGCATAAAGCACCATGTTTAAGTAGAGATTACTGCGGGGGGAAATGGTTACACTGCTGCATAGAGGGGGAGATACTTGGTGGTAACAGCGACAAAGTTGTTGATGTAGATCACCGTCACGATGGTTCCCTCGGTGGCGCTCCGTTGCCACCAGGAGAGAGGGGTAGAGGTCCCCCTCCTTCTTATTCTTCCTCTGGTCCTTGTCTGCCAAGGCACACGGAGGGGAGTAGCCCCTTCTAGATTTGATCTCTCTCTGTGTGTGTGTGTGTGTGTCTTTCTTCTCTGTTTTGCGACCCTCGTTTCTATCCCTTTACTATTTCTTAATTCATGGAGTTTCGTAACTCTGATCGGACTGAAATTGTAACACGTTTTTGCTCGGATATTAGCTTCCTTGTGCCCAAAGGAGAGTCCCAACCGACTTACAGGGTGTCCACAAGCCTGCCCGGTGCACCCTAGGGTAGGGGTCATGACGTGTGAGGTTATGGATCTTGTGGGCCACCCCTTCTGTTGATTCTTGCGCCAAAAAATCACCATAATTTTTGTTAGTTTGGGCTTCATTTGATATGGATTTTGTATGTAATACAAAAACATGGAAATAACATGAACTAGCACTAGGCATTAGGTCAATATGTTAATCGCAAAAATAGTATAATTTTTGCCCAAAAGAATATGAAAGTTGTAAAATATTGGCATGCAACAAACAAAATTATAGGTATGACGGAGACGTATGAGGCGCCCCCTTTGAGATACACAACTTCTCCCTTGATCTCCTGCCCCCCTCTCTCAAGTTCTAGTTTTTGATTTAGACTTGATCTTTATTAGATCTAGTTCTAGTTCTCTCTAATCCTCATAATAGAGAAGAGACGTGAGGTTCTTTTTTCGTCCTCTAATTCTCCAGCAACGAATAGCTCTGGACGAAGAAGTACTGTTGGATTGTGAAGCATGTATGTATGCAATCCGTAGGAAGGTCGTGCTTCTGATCTTATGTTCAAGGGATGATCATGGACGGTTTGAGGGACTTCAAGTTAAAACTACACAAACTATTCTTACGCTGCAACTCACAGTTGGCAATGATCCGATCTAACCTTGTATGTATCTTCATTGTATTCCTGGGATCATGATCGTAGGGAATTTTTTTGTTTTCTACTATGTTTCCTAACAGTGGCATCATGAGCGGTACTATGAGTAGATGCATGTTTCAATCTATATCGCATGTGATCATGAGGGTATTTCACAACGTTTTGATTAATTAATTTTATATATTGCTAAAAATAATTAAGTACTAGCTGAGTTCTAGAGATTTATAAAATTGTGAGAGTATAAGATAAGATCTATTGTGTTATATGCAATATTTTACGTGATTTTATTGTTTTCTTCCCTCGAGTGTTGCTTCGGTTCAGTTGACTGGCAGCATGATATAGCTTTTTACGAAGTTTTGACAATCGATTGACTCTGGATGTGAACGATCTACTAATAGTTCTTTCGGCCACATCATAGTCAAAAATAGTGAACTATCGCAAACATGAGAGGACATGAAGATGCTAGATCTTCACAGAGGTCACGCGTATTGATGAAGTTTAATATGGGGATAGATTTTTGTAATTTGCTTTCCTCACACACCCTGCAAAGTTAATCTAGAAACATAATAATGATACCTTGATGGTGGACGTGGGTAACAAGTATTCTCTGAAACCCTAGAAGCCACGTAAATTAAAATTTGCTAAACTGGTTAGAGGACGTCTAAATTGGTTTTGCATGATGCACACGATGTGTTATAGCCTTCGTCATGATAATAATCTGATGTATGATATGGTTATATGATGTAATGTTAAATGACCTACACATCACAGTGCGACATGATGGCTGAAGCCAAAGGATTGTGACTTTAATGACATGCGTGTCAATCTCTTTATTTTTATTTGATTTGTTGACGAGAGTGAAAAACTTGATACGGAGGACCCTGACGCAAGAATGCTTCACCGGGCATATGGGGCTAAGAGTGTTGCCACGACAATGCTTTGAAACTTTTTCATGAAGATTTTGGGGGAGCATGAAGGCATTCTGGGCACCTACGGCTATACCATATCATGCTATTTTGAATTGCATGAGATGTTTATCCCTTTATGTTGGCACCCTTTTTATTGCATGTTAGTCGTTAGGGTGATCTCTGACTTAAACTATCGTTCATAGTGCTCTTCCTAGTGTAGCAACCGTCTATAACACGTTACCTTTTGGGATACGTCATGTTCACATGAGTACAAACGAATTGTGACGTATAAGGCGGGTGAAGGTCAGACCTTACATCAGGAACACTCGATTATCCTGAAGTTCTAGCATGATAGTCTGGAGCTCAAAGCATAGATCATTGAAGGGTGAACTGAAGTCATATGGAGATATGATCGACAAGCAGGCCTACTGATTGAAGTTCACGTCATCCCTGATGTCCACATCAATGCTGGTGAATTAGATATGGGTCTCGAATGATATAAAATAAATTATGAGAGATATCGGTTTGAGTGCGATCATAGTTATGAATTAACTAAGTTTAATCACTAGTGCAGTTAATTATGAACATTCTCTATGTGTAGTTTGCCTTGTAGTTGTAGAATAATGTCTCAAGGATCCATCGTTCCTGTTGAAATTGCTTAGCCATTTTTATTATCTGGTTGAATCTTTATGATTGGTAGACGTAGTGAGAGAATCATCCTCTAGAGTGCCAAGAAATATTTTATCCTATTGCATTCTTATAATACCCTCCCTCGAATACCGTGGATGATGAGATTCACGTCCTTTTGTGCAAAAGGCTAGAATCCTATTACAATATGCTTGCTTCCAAGAAACCCGAACTTCAAAATGTTGGGGATAGTCATGTGATATTCTTGGAACTGAAAATTGTTTTCAGAAACAAACAAAGGCTAAAACATATTTGATATCGAAACAAGTGTTTTCTTGCAAGTTGTAGTGAAGTATTCAACTATATTTAAGACTGAAATACATAGTATTCGAAAGAGTGCCAATCATGAGTTGATGGCGAGAACTTAAAGAGAAAGAACAAATCCAAAGGATGTAACGAGACTTACATGCTCAGGGACGTTTGGGGCTCCCGCCACTCTTAAAGTTGGATGCTTATTCTATGGGTAGGATAAATATTGGACATAAAACTATGAGAAGTAAAAGACTGGAAAAAAGAAGTCTGGAATGTCTAGCTCGGGTGTGAATATCATACAAGTCCTAATAGTGGGGTAAACTAAAATACCATTAACATACCATATAGAACAAGCAAGAAAATAATTTGAAACATGCATATTGATGTATGTAGCCCAATAAGTGTTATTGCAAGAAGTGGATTTATCCATCTTCAAAGATGACTTAAGCATATATTTATATTTACTTATTGAGACAACAAAATTGGATCGTTTGAGATGTTTCAAAAGGTTTTGAGAATGAAGTAAAAAATATTGTAACAAGAAATTTATGTTTCTACAATTGGATTGGAGAAAGGAATATTTTTTTTACAAGTTTAGTGGACGTATGATTAGCCGTGAAAGAATTTTATAGCGTGCACTTCCCAGAATAATAAGAGTAGAGTGTTTTGACAAGATGTAATCAAACTATGTATGACATGATAAGATAAAATATGCCATTAATCAATTTGGCAATATACTTTGTAATGTGACGCTTAAGAAACTATGGCTTTTACAATAAATTGAGTGCCACCAAATCTGTTGAAATGACACCATATAAGATATGGAATGGTTTGCTAAAATCATTTGGTCTTCTCTTAACATTTGGGAATATAGGAGATAAGTAAAAGTGTTACAAGTTTATGGGCCAACTCAGATAAGTGCTACTTTTTAGGTTATCCCAAGTGGTTGGGTATTCCTCTATCACTACGTCGAGGTAAAGTATATTGCCACAAAGTGTAGAATTTTTTGAAGAAATTTTTTTTTGCAAAAGAGTAAGTGGGTGGACACTGCAACTCGACAAGAATACGAAATCTTCGTAACCAGGTCAAAGAAAAGAAACACTATAAGTGGTTCTAGAATTTTCTACCATGACTGATACAGAAGCCTCTACATGAGATATAGGGACTTCGGTCGAACTTGCAGCTAAACTATATAGGTTGGGAAAATTCGTGCAGACCTTTGTTGTGTCTAGAAGAAATATTTTTGAACAAACAATGAACATATAATATAAAAAAGTGTTGATCGGCCCTAACTCCGGAAATGGCTATATGCCAAAGTAATCTAAAATAGAATCCATATACTTGAATCTAGTTTAGAACTTGATGAACCCTCCGGAAGACTTAGAGTCTAACATATAGCAATTGATCTATAGACTGAAAAACATAAAAAGTATCATATAAATCTTGAATTGTTACATATACTTTACGACAATATCAAGGAATTGACTGTGACAATATTGTCTCGTCATACCAATACTTAAAGTCAGTTCAGGTTAAACTAGAAAATAATACATATTTCAGTCATGAGATATAATGGATGACAAAAGGATTCCCATATGATGGAAATAGAACCAAGGTTGTATATATGATACGGTCCAAGGAAGTTCTGTTCTTCCATAGGATGCTAGTAAGTGTGCAAACTTCAAAAAATTCTATCATGGATTGAAGCAAGCATAGTGGAGTTGGAATCTTCGTTTTGATGAAATGGTCAAATAAATTTGATTTCATGGAGGAAAGCAAAGATTCTTGTGTTTACAAGGAAGTAAGTGGGAGAATAGTAATTTTGCTATGTGTAATACACATTGTTGATTGGATTATATAAACTAGTCATCAACCTGTGCACCTGCACGGGATAGTTTGTCAAACGGATTAGTTCAATACTTTTAGTGAACATTTGTTGGTTGTAGTGAGAGAATACACTTTTTGTGTGCAGGACAATGGATGAATGAACAATATGAAAATAGATTAATAATATCATGAAGTTTAATTATTTAACACACATTAGCTTGTTATATAGACGTAAAAATGCCTATAGTTCATTTTGAAACAAATGCAACAAAATTATAATTTATGTAGGCACTCGAGATATAACCTTACGTTCTATACGTAACTTAATTCTGAGTGATAAGTATAATAAAATATATGATATTCCTTGTGTTAATATTTTTCCTATTTTCTTCTTATTATAGTGTTTGATTAAGCATGCAGTATCCTTATGCTTAGAATCGTGGAATAAAATAAGCATATCGCTATGCACTTCACTTTTTAAAACAATGGCCTTAGTCTACACACAACAAAAACCTAACCAGATACATTAAAGAAGCAATATGGAAAGTGTACTAATTCCTCGATTGCCCCTACATTTTGCAGTTCTCTTCGTCCAGCTTCCACATGTTGGCACAACCTGTCGAGTAATGTTTACACCATCTTTGAGTTGCTTTTAGAGTTTCTAGCCAACAGTTGGTTAAAGTTTCTCATGGCATTGTCTGCTTCTTTTGTAATGACAGAAGACTAAATGTCTATCTTATTTGTGTGTGATATTTCAGCAATTAAACATACATAATTGTCCAAACAATGCTTTTGTAAGGTTATATTTATGGGAAAAGGGTACCTGTCTTCACTAATATACTTTTTTTGGAAAAGGAGGAACGAAGCTCCCGGCCTCTGCATCAATCAATGCATGCAGCCATCTTATTAACCAAGTTCGAAAAGAGGTCCTAGATCCACAATGCGCTCAGGCACTTTAAAAAAAAGTAAGTACCAAAGATAAATACAGTGCCACATTTGGCATAACTGAGAATAGACTATGATGCCTATACACCTAGTCTATTGTTAGCACGCCATCCAAACCGGTTGAAGATAACCCGTTCGACCATCTCCCACTGGTTGCACCCAATATCCATACGCTCCGTGGCCTCCGCACTGCTGAGTAACGACCACGTACGGATCCAAGACGTTACTCTAAAGATAACCTGCAGATAATTGTTGAACTTCTTGTCATTAAAAATCATATCATTCCTGATGTTCCAAATAGCAAAAAATAGAGCACATATTCCAACCCTTATAAGATTCTCTATAGCAACATCTACTCCATCGAGCCACGTTCCAAATAACAAACTAATACATGTTGGTGGATTGATATTAAAAGCTATATGAACAGTTCGCCATAATAGTTTTGCAAGAGGACAATCTAGAAAGAGGTGTCTTATTGTTTCATTTTGATCACAATAGTAACAGTTAGGCCTGCCTACCCATCTTCGTTTAGTCAAGTTATCTTTGGTTAATATCACACCCTTGTGTATGAACCACATGAAAATCTTGATTCTAAGCGGTACTTTGATTTTCCAAATATGCAAAGAGCTAGAGAGTGGTCCAATGTTTATCAAATCCATGTACATAAACTTTACAGAAAATATGCCATTCGTTTCTAAAGTCCAATGAATTCTATCCGGCTGGTTAGAAAGCTGAACGGGCATCAGTCTCCTAACCATATGTAACTAGGAATTCCATTATGCTCCCACTAAAGCTCTCCTAAATTTCATATTTACGGGTACCGAATGTAAAACATTGGCCACAAAGTTTTCCTTACGTTATGTAATGTTATACAAACTGGGATACTGAAGTGCTAAAGGAGTATCCCCAAGCCAGGTATCTTCCCAAAATCTTGTAGTGGAACCATCTCCGACTACAAATTTCACCCTCTGAAAGAAAGTTACCCTCATCTTCATTAACCCTTTCCAGAAAGATGAGTCCTTTGGTCTGGCTCTAACCTGTGCTAGTGTTTTGGATTCTAGGTATTTATTCTTCAGTATTTGAACCCACATACCTTTGGTCTCTCTAGATAGCCTGTATAGCCATTTGCTAAGCAAGCATCTATTTTTTAACTTCTAGGTTTTCGATGCCAAGACCCCCTTGGTCTTTGGGTCTGCATATAATATCCCACCGTGCCAATTTATATTTCTTCTTAGCCTCCTCACTTTGCCAGAGGAAACGTGATCGATAAGAATCTAGCCTCTTTCGCACCCCTATTGGTATTTCAAAAAAAGACAAGTGGAACATCGACATGCTTGTTAAAACCAAATTTATTAACACTAGCCTCCCCCCATATGACATAAGCTTGGCCTTCCAACAACTTAATCTTTTTTCAAATCGTTCCTCAATACATTTCCATTCCTTATTCATCAAACGTCTATGATGAATAGGAATCCCAAGGTAACTAAATGTAAGTGATCCCATTTCACATCCAAATAAATGCCTATAAGCATCTTGCTCCTCCTTTGCCTTCCCAAAGAAAAACAATTCGCTTTTTTAAAATTATTTTTTATCCCAGATAGCTGTTCGAATAAGCGAAGAACTAGTTTCATATTTCTTGCCTTTGCCATATCATGTTCCATGAAAATTATCGTATCATTAGCGTATTGTAGTATGGATACTCCCCCCTCTACGAGGTCAGGGACAAGTCCTTCTATCTGGAGCCCTTTCTTTAGTCCTACCAATAAGTATTGCCAACATATCTGCTACTATGTTGAACAATATTGGAGACGTGGAGTCTCCCTGTCTCAGTCCCTTATGTGTTGTGAAGAAGTGACCTATGTCATCATTGACTATAACCCCCACACTACCTTTCTGTATGAAAGCATCCACCTGATCCCTCCATGACTCGTTGAACCCCTTCATACGTAGGGCCTGTTGAAGAAATGGCCATTTGACTTTATCATACGCTTTCTCGAAATCCACCTTAAAGATAACACTAGTGCAGAACAGGCCCATAGTCTTGGTCCGGATGGTCCTTTAGTACCGGTTCCCCAACCGGTACTAAAGAGTCGGGACTAAAGGTCCAGACCTTTAGTACCGGTTGGACCACGGACCGGTACTAAAGGCCCTCCACGTGGCTGCCTGCGTGGACTGGTGGTGGAAGACCTTTAATACCGGTTGGTGATACCAACCAGTATTAAGTCTTCTGTTTTTTTTTGTTTTAGCTTTTAATTAGGTTTTAATTTTCCTCTCTATTTTTTGTGTTTTCCATTCATTTCAAATTTATTTTACGGTGCTACATATTGTAAGCAGTACACAAGTTCATGCATATATATATATGTAATATAATATACAATATCTCATACACAGTATATATATATACAGATGGAATTACACATACATATAAATTCGGGACTTATAATTAACTTAAGGCCCAAAACCCGGCCGGGACTAGCTAGCTAGTGCTCTGGATGAAATCTCAGTTCTCTACTACTGATTTGCTGGCATTATTGAGGCGGCGGTAAGGAATAGTGCTCTCCATTTACATCAATGACATGTCGAAGAAGAAATGCCGCAAATTCCTCTTGAAGTGCTACGAAGCGTTTCAGGGGTGAGAGCTTCGACAACATCTACAAAAGCTGGAGTTGTCTTTCACGTGCTTCTCTGCGACGTGTACGGCCTTCAGTCTGGATGCGAATGTTCTCGCAGAGGAAATATCCACATAAATTTGGCCCCTGTGGCTGCTTCGCGCACTTTGCAAAAGAATAGAATTGAATAAGATAATTAATAATCGAGCATGATACTGGTATTGAAAATAGAATTAATGAGATGCGCGGTCCTAGTAGTACTACTTAATTACCTGCATCTTTTTCCACTTCAGCTTTGGTTTTCCATTGACGATCGTGATGGTTTTTTTCTATCATCTTTTTCCAAACACTACCCGACAAAGAAAAAGAACGACAGAGTTATTATAATTACTTTTTATATCAGGAAATAATGAAAGAAAGCCAGGTCGATAAAGATTGAAATTACCGTTCTATCATAAAATACAAGTCCACGTATGATTGTTCTGGTGTATCTAGTGAGTCGTACACTTGAAGAAGTCAATCCGCGAGGATAATATATAGGATGATATAGTGGTATCTACCCAGAAGTTTATATAATTAAGCAGGCATGCGCATATAACTCATCAACTACACTTGACAGCGAGCTAGTAAGCAAAAATAAAATTTGTAGTATATGAGAGAGTAAACACTCACCCCATGTTGTAAGGAAATATTATAGTAGATTTGGTATTCATTAGTGCCTCTAGAAAATTTTCCAACAGTTCTTCTGTGTCCTTGGCATAATGTTTGACCACATGACCATTAACGGTACTTGCATCGATGAACCCAATATCATCGATTCCCTCTTGTTTCAATTCCCACATCTTCAATCTGCATAATAGCATAGAAAAGAACATATATAGTGAGGATAAAGCCAATGAACGATATCTTAGCTAGAGACTTAAATTATTAAAGATATAAATCACTAACAGACAATAGCAACTGATGAGAGATTTGTCGATAGAGTCCATGTGGTACAGCTGGAAAAGTTCTGAGAATTCAAGACATATGTCACATTCATTGACGTAATGCTCTTTCCTTACTTTGACCATGACCGCCTTCTCCCCTTGCTTTGATTCACGCATGTACCAATCATGCAACCGTCGCATCACAGTTGGTAGTTCCTTGTACTGCTCGGGTGTGACAAGAGGTTTTCCAACGGCATATTGCATTGTGTACTCAGTTTTACCGAACCCGCGGATTTCCTCGGTGCCAAGGATTTGGTCAAGAGTGAGACCTGCAGCCTCTACTTCTTCGAGGTCGATTGGGTTTCCTTGCACGTCGACTGGTTGGATCGATTGCTTGCTTGGATTGGTACTCACCTTGAGCGGAGAGATCGATTGCTTGGATTGTTCTACGAGCTGGGGAACTGTTTTCCCGCTAGTTGATGGCGTACTTCTAGACTTCTTCCTTGGGCTGAGCCGACTTCTCTGCTCACCTGCCTTCTGAATCTGTCGCTCATAGTCTATCGGCATACGCTCAACATATGTCGGGGGTCGATCAATAAAGTGTTCCATAAAGTGCTCTTGGACTTCCTTGGGTATTACCTCCTTTGGCGGCATGGTCTTCTTCGCAAAAAAAGGCTTTCACTTGGAGATCGCATTCAATTTTGTTTTCCTCTGGTGTCATGTCATAAGCCAGCTTCCTTTTGGCCGAAGGCTCGGGTTTATTCTTTGCTTTCTTCCAAAGAGGACTGCTGGTGGCCTTCCTCTTTTGGGAGCCCTGCTGGCGGGACCGTTGCCGGGGTGGAGTCGGCTCACGCGACGGAGATCGATATCGATGATGATATGGACTCGCGTCGTGCTCCGTCCCGAGGTTGGGAGGACTGCTCATGGCGAGGTGGGGAGGACTGCTGGCGAGGTGGGACGCCTCTCGAGGTGGGGACGATTGTGGGGGAGCTCGAGGTGGGGAGGACTGCTCGCGAGGAGACTGCTGCCGAGGTGACTGCTGGCGAGGTGGGGAGGACTGCTGGCGCTGCGAAGCCTCTGGCTGGGATCCCTCACGTTGGACATCAATACACGGAGGAGCTGGTGGCCTTAGCGCCGAGTGTGGAAAGACGATGCAGTCCTTACTCCATAGAATGAGACCACGGTCGGCTTCTGCCAATGTGGACTCCCCCTCACCTCCAGGGATGTCAAGCAATAGTTCATCATATCCCGCCTCTATTGCGTCCACTGCGACACGAGCATACCCAGCTAGAACCGGATTGCAATGCCAGAGAACATCAGGTGTATTTGGTAAAGCATAGCCCGTCGCGACCCGCACGGGTATGTTCTTCATTTTCTGGATTAGCTCACAAGATGTCTTCTCGGTGATATCATCCATGGGGGTGTGACCCAGCGGTGCCCCCGTGGAACCCACGCTGCTTTTCAGCATTGTAGATGGGACGAGTTCTTGCCCTGCCTCCTGCTGCGGAGTTTCCCTTTGCTGGGTCAGTACCTGTATCTGTAGCTGCTGCTGCTCGTACTTATGTTCCAGCTTCGAAAGTTGGTCTGCTTCCACCTTCTTTTTTCTCGAACGACTTTTATAACTGTCCTGCCATCCCGCAAACCCCTCGTACCACGAAACAGCGCCCATGCCTCGTGTTCATCCTCCGTGTTCGGCATTCCCGAGGGCGCGTGTAAGCTCATCGTTCTCTCTATCGGGGTGAAACCGTCCTTCTTGGGCATCTTTTATTGCTTGAATCAACTCATCTGATGCATGCTTCAGACTGGCTAGTGCAATAATCTTCCCTGTGGTTGGGTCCAACTTTCCCCCATGCACAAAAAACCAATTCTTGCACCCCTTGGGCCAGTTGAAGGTTACTGGAGTGATCCCTTCAGCAAGCATCTTATTCTCTAATGCATCCCACTTAGGAATGGTTGACTTGTATCCACCTGTCCCTAGTTTATGGTGATACTTTTTTTTCTCAGCATTTATCTTATTCTTTTCCGCCTTCTCCATAGCAGCTATCGATGTCTTGTACTCGATAAATGCATCCCAGTGATCCCTTACCTTCTCGTATATTCCTTTGAATTCGGGCGCCTTCTTGCCTCTAGCGTTGTACTCGGTCCATAATCTTTTCTTCCAAGTCTGGAACGCGCCGGCCATCTTATGGAGAGCAAATTCCTTGACTTTGTTCCTTTGACACTCCGAGAGAGAATCAGGTAGGGTGAAATGCCCCATGAGCTCTCGCGAAAGGGCATCTTTAATTCTTGTATCGACATAATTCACTCCTGGTTTTGGTTCGTTTGGCTGAATCCATTCATGCATTCTGATCAGGACTCCGTCCCTAACAACCACTCCGCATTGACGCACAAATGTCTTGGCATTGGCTTCAGGGTGAGTCGGTTCGCCATTATGTTTGAAAGCATCAAGATTGAGCTTTACGTTGCCGTCCAATATTTTGGTAGCGCCTCGTACATTTCTACTAGATTGGCTTGATCCGGAGGGCTGATAATTAAAATAAGAAAGATTTGTTAATACATATATATATACACAAATCAATTAATACACATGTAATGATCACCAGAGGATAATATGTGTATATACCTCATCGAACATTGTTGGTTGTTCCAGATTTTGGAACATAAGTTGTTCTTCCTCGGTCTCACATCCATCACCGTGATCGTTCAGATATTTTGAGCCATCATCATGATCATGTGATTCACCTCGAAGCTCCGCTGGGTTTTCGGAGGAGTGTATCATGTCGAAGATGTCCTCTTCATGAGCTCTACCGGTATTGTCCATAGCTTAATAACTAGTCCATAATAATATAGATAAAACAAATTAGTATTTAAATTAGCATGCATTCAAGAAGCAAAATAACTGATAGTTAATTAATAATGCATCATCGAATACATATATAGTAGTTCTTAGAAAAGATCTCATCTGCATAATCTTGGATAATTTTCAATACATCGGCTAATCTCCATCGATCTAGCTAATACATCATAATAATACATCATAATACTAGCTAGCTAATATATCGATCTAGCTAGAACCCTAGCCCCCGGCGGATATTGAGGCAGGTGGTGGACACGCAAAGAGAAGGAACCATCATAGGAACATAGCTCCAGTGAGATCCCTGAAGAATCTGCCAGGTATTGTCGGACCTGGCCTCCAAAGCTGCAATGTAGCGTCAGACTTGCTCGTTCTCCTTGCTGACATGGTACTGTACCACCTCTACGGGGGACTCAAGCCTCTCGATCGTCTGTGGCCCATGCGGTCACAACCACAGAACCTCCGGGTCGACGACGGCTGGCTCCTCACCAAGCTGCGCCGCCTGGAAGGCAGCACCTCCCAGTACCAGCCCGGCAAAGCCCAGTCCCTGACAGGGCCCCTCGGCTCAAGCAAGTGACCTCCTCCGGCGACTCGACGACGAGGATGCGGGATCGACATCGTCGACGTCGAGAAGAAACACATAATTACGAAAAGAAATTAAATAAAACTTAGCAAAATTAACACTTAACAAAATTAACACTTAGCAAAATTAACACTTAGCATCTAGCAAAATCAAGAATTACAGCATGCTTTGGATCCTAATGCATGTGTGACTATCGGTCTGTCGAGACTTTCCTTAAATAACTCTCATATCTCATGGTGTGTTGGTGCGCACTCTCTCACATTGATACGATGGTGTATATATGTTGGTGGACACTCTCTCGCAGTAATAGGTTCGACCGTCGGTGATGGACGCTTCCCCTCTCCTCTTCTTGCACAATATATCGATGAGTATATCGCAAAGAAGAGGAGAAAGAGTAAGAGCCCCCCACGACAACAGTCGGGATTCCTCCATCAAGAACACACATGAAAGTCACACAAGGAGCAACGACAGACTGAAAGTCACACACGCATTAGGATCCAAACTAAATTAAACCTAAAACTAAACTAAACATAAACTAAATTAAACCTAAACTAAACCTAAACTAACACATGCCCTAATAACCTAATAACCTAACTAACTAACTAACTAACTAAATAGGGGTGTTGTGTCGTGGTCGGGGTCGGGTGTCGGGGGTGTCGTGTCGGGGTGTCGGGGTTCGACGTCGAGGGACCCTAGATACCCTAGAATCATTTTGTGGTGGTTTTCAACGTCGAGGGACCGTAGAAATAACTAACTAATTAACAATCCATCTCTACACTTAGCAAAATTAGCATCTACACACTAGTCCGGCGATCATTGGGGCGATAGTCGGGGAGAGGGGTCGGCCGGGAGATCTCACCTAGCCTCCTGACCCGGAGGTGGCGTCGGCGATGGGATCAGGGCGGCGGCAAAGGGCTCGCGGAGCGGCGTCCGGAGTGAGCGGGCTGGCGGCGACGGGGCCGGGGACGAGGGGCGGCGTCAGGGGAGGCGAGGGCAACGGCGGCGAGGGCGACGGCGATGAGATCGACGGCGGCGAGGGCGACGACGGTGGTGGTGCGACGGCGGCGGTGGTGAGGGCGACGGCGGCGATGTCAACGGCAATGGCGTGGTGGTGGTGCGACGGTGGCGAGGGCGACGGCGGCGAGGGCGACGACGGCGAGGACGACGGTGGCGAGGGCGACGTCAATGGCGCGGGAGCAAATTTCGGTAGCCTGGCGGCGCAAGTTGGAGCTCTTGCGGTGCGTGGCTTGGCCCGGGACGACGAAGTGCTCATTTTATACCAGGCACCCCTTTAGTACCGGTGCGTGGCTCGCACCGGTACTAAAGGGTCTTTAGTACCAGTGCGAGCCACACACTGGTACTAAACGTCCTCCCAACAGAGCGCGGGGGCGGTGGACCTTTAGTACCGGTGCGTGGCTCGCACCGGTACTAAAGACCCTTTAGTATCGGTGCCAGTCACGCACCGGTACTAAAGGTCCTGCCAAAATAGCGCGGGGGGCGGTGGACCTTTACTACTGGTGCGTGGCTCGCACCGGTACTAAAAGTGTTTTTTAATTAAACATTAGTTATTATTTTCAGAAAAACCCCGTAAACTTTAGAAAATCATAGAAGAAAACGTAGGACTCTAATGAAAATAAATAATATAAGAAAAATATCAAAAAAATATAAAGAATCTGTTTATGGCATTTCCATGCATGTTTGAACAACTTCAACTGTTGTATAAGATAATTTGATTAAATGGCATTTGAAATGTCATATCTCGAGTTTGAAAAGAAGTACAAATGAACTCTGAAAAGGTTGTAACTTGGCATGACATCATAATTTCACCCACATAGCAACTTCTAGAGAGTTGACAGGGTTACGGCAAAAACTGGTTGCACTTCGTGTACAAATTGGACAATCTCATAAGAAGTATGAGGGTTTCGGACGAAAACTCATCTATTATAAAGGGATTTCATTTTTAATAACTTATTTTAACTCCATACTTTTTGTGTGTTCAATATGCACCATTCAAAGGCGCATCATCAATTTTCAACCCTTTCTGACTTCATTTGATATTTTTCAGGCATTTAATGATTTATTTTGAGCTAAATGACCCTGGATTTGAAAAGCAGTACAAATAAACTCTGAAAAGGTTGTAACTTGGCATGACATCATAATTTCACCTACATTGCAACTTCTAGAGAGTTGAGAGGGTTACGACAAAAACTGGATGCACTTCGTGTACAAATTGGACAATCTCATAAGAAGTATGAGGGTTTCGGACGAAAACTCATCTTTTACAAAGGGATTTCATTTTCAATAACTTATTTTAACTCCATACATTTTGTGTGTTCAATATGCACCATTCAAAGGCACATCATCAATTTTCAACCCTTTTTGACTTCATTTGATATTTTTCAAGCATTTAATGATTTATTTTGAGCTAAATGATCCTGAATTTGAAAAGTAGTACAAATGAACTCTGGAAAGGTTGTAACTTGGCATGACATCATAATTTCACCCACATAGCAACTTCTAGAGAGTTGAGAGGGTTACGGCAAAAACTGATGCACTTCGTGTACAAATTGGACAATCTCATAAGAAGTATAAGGGTTTCGGACGAAAACTCATCTATTACAAAGGGATTTCATTTTTAATAACGTATTTTAACTCCATACTTTTTGTGTGTTCAATATGCACCATTCAAAGGCACATCATCAATTTTCAACCCTTTCTGACTTCATTTGATATTTTTCAGGCATTTAATGATTTATTTTGAGCTAAATGACCCTGAATTTGAAAAGCAGTACAAATGAACTCTGAAAAGGTTGTAACTTGGCATGAAATCATAATTTCACCCACATAGCAACTTCTAGAGAGTTGAGAGGGTTACGACAAAAACTGGATGCACTTCGTGTACAAATTGGACAATCTCATAAGAAGTATGAGGGTTTCGGACGAAAACTCATCTATACCATGCTAGGAAATCCATGCATGTCCTTCACATATATAGAAAATGATGACGGTGAAGCCGGTCACATCCCAGAGTGGGATCTCGCGGTGTAAGACTTTTTCTGCGTGTTTGTCCCTTTCTTATGATTGCCCTGTAACCATGGATAATCTTCATCATTTAACAGGATGCTTGGGTCAGTCTTCACTTTGAAGGGAGGGATTTCATGAAACTTTTCATAATCTTCGGACATGTCTGTCTTGTCCTCCACTCCCACAATGACTCTTTTCCTTGAAAGAACTATGTGGCGCTTTGGCTCATCGTATGATGTATTCGCTTCCTTATCTTTTTTTCTCCTCGGTTTGCTAGACATGTCCTTCACATAGAAAACCTGTGCCACATCATTGGCTAGGACGAATGAGTCGTCTGTGTATCCAAGATTGTTGAGATCCACTATTGTCATTCCGTACTGCGGGTCTACCTGTACCCTGCCTCCAGTATATTTGACCCATTTGCACCGAAACAAAAGGACCTTAAGATCAGGTCCATAGTCAAGTTCCCATATCTCCTCTATCTAACCATAATATGTGTCTTCAAAGTTGGTTGCATCATAGCGGACACGGCTGTTTTGGTTGGTGCTCTTCTTATCTTGGGCGATCGTGTAAAATGTATTTCCATTTATCTCGTACCCTTTGAAAGTCGTTACAGTCAAACTTGGTGTCTTGGCCAACCAGTACAGTTCATCTGGAACATCGTTGTCATTGATGAGCTTTGTTTGCAACCAACTGGCAAAAGTCTCCATGTGTTTACGTTCAATCCAGGGGTCAGACTGCTCCAGGTTCTTGGACCGTACAATATCCTTGTGTTCCTCCATATATGGAATCACCAAGGTGGAATTTTGTAGAACCGTGTAGTGTGCTTGGGTGAAAGAATGCACGTCCATATTTATTGCTTCTTTCTTTCCTAATGTGCCTTTTCCACCCAGTCTCCCCTCATGTCGCGATTCAGGAAGACCAATCGGCTCAATGTCAGGAAAAAAGTCAACACAAAACTCAATAACCTCCTCTGTTCCATATCCCTTGGTGATGCTTCCTTCTGGCCTAGCACGGTTATGAACATATTTCTTTAAGACTCCCATGAACCTCTTGAAGGGGAACATATTGTGTAGAAATATAGGACCCAGAATGTTAATCTCTTCGACTAGGTGAACTAGAACGTGCGTCATAATATTGAAGAAGGATGGAGGGAACGCCAACTTGAAACTGACAAGACATTGAACTAGGTCATTTTGTAACCTCGGTAGGATTTCTAGATCGATTACCTTCTGAGAAATTGCATTGAGGAATGCGCATAGCTTCACAATGGCTAATCGAACATTTTCCGGTAGAAGCCCCCTAAGTGCAACCGGAAGTAATTGCGTCATAATCACATGGCAGTCATGAGACTTTAGATTTTGAATTTTTTTTCTCTATCATATTTATTATTCCCTTTATATTCGACGAGAAGCTAGACGGGACCTTCATACTGAGCAGGCATTCAAAAAAGATTTCCTTCTCTTCTTTCGTAAGAGCGTAGCTGGCAGGACCTTGATACTGCTTTGGAGGCATGCCGTCTTTTTCATTAATTATTTGCTTGTCCTCCCGTGCCTCCAGTGTATCTTTTGTCTTTCCATACACGCCCAAGAAGCCAAGAAGGTTCACACAAAGATTCTTCGTCACATGCATCACGTCGATTGCATTGCGGACCTCTAGGGCTTTCCAATATTCAAGTTCCCAAAATATAGATTTCTTATTCCACATGGGTGCGTGTCCGTTGGCCTCATTCGGAACAGATTGTCCGCCAGGACTCTTTCCAAAGATTACCTGTAAATACTTGACCATATCAAATATATATTCACCAGTACGGAGGCCAGGCTTCTTCCGGTTATCTGGCTCACCTTTGAAATGTTTGCCTACCTTTCTTAAGATATGCTTGATCGGTAGAAATCAACAATGTCCCAGGTACACATTCTTCTTACATTTATGCAAATATATACTTTTAGTATCATCTAAACAGTGCGTGCATGCATTGTATCCCTTGTTTGTATGTCCTGAAAGGTTACTAAGAGCAGGCCAATCATTGATGGTTACAAATAGCAACGCTCGTAGGTCAATTTCCTTCTGTGTGTGTGCATCCCACACACGCACACCTGGTTTTTTCCACAACTGTAGAAGTTCATCAACTAGTGGCCTTAGGTAGACATCAATGTCGTTGCTGGGTTGCTTAGGGCCTTGGATGAGCACTGGCATCATAATGAACTTCCGCTTCATGCACAACCAAGGAGGAAGGTTGTAGATACATAGAGTCACGGGCTAGGTGTTGTGACTAGAGCTCTACTCGCCAAAAGGATTCATGCCATCTGTACTAAGACCAAACCATAAGTTCGTTCCGTCAGCTGCAAAGTCCTCGAACTCCCTTTCAATTTTTCTCCACTGCGACCCATCAGCGGGTGCTCTCAACATCCCGTCTTTCTTACGTTCTTCTTTGTGCCATCGCAATAACTTGGCATGCTCTTTGTTTTGGAACAAACATTTCAACCGTGGTATTATAGGAGCATACCACATCACCTTGGCAGGAACACTCTTCCTATGGGTTCGCCCTCCACATCACCAGGGTCATCGCGGGGGATCTTATAGCGCAGTGCACCGCATACCGGGCATGCATCCAAATTCTCATACTCCTCACCGCGGTAGAGGATGCAGTCATTAGGGCATGCATGTATCTTCTACACCTCTAATTCTAGAGGGCAGACAACCTTCTTTGCTTCGTACGTACTTTCAGGCAATTCATTATCCATTGGAAGCATCTTCTTTATCATTATCAGCAATTCTTGAAATCCCTTGTCAGTTACACCATTCTTCGCCTTCCATTGCAGCAATTCCAGCGTGGTACCCAGCTTTTTCTGGTCATCTTCACAATTTGGATACAATAATTTCTTGTGATCCTCTAACATGCGTTTCAACTTCAACCTCTCCTTATCATTTTCGCAGTTTCTCTTTGCATCAGCAATGACCTGACCCAAATCATGAGTGGGCTCATCTGATGCCTCTTCTTTAGCTTCCCCCATTGATGCCTCTTCTTCAGCTTCCCCCATTGTTGTATCAGCGAAAGGATAGCTTTCATCATCCTCTTCTTCTTCATTGTCTTCCATTATAACCCCTCTTTCTCCGTGCTTGGTTCAACAGCTATAGCCGGACATGAAACCGGACTTCAGCAGGTGGTAGTGAAGGGGTTTTGAGGTAGAGTAATTCCTATCATTCTTACAGTCACGACATGGACAACACATGAAACAATTCTGCTTGTTTGTCTCAGCCACACGAATAAAATCATGCAGGCCATTAAGAAACCCTGGACTTAATTGGTCATCGTACATCCATTGCCGGCTCATGTTCACTACACAACATCGAAGTGACCAAATTAATACAACTTCATCATCACATTACAACCAAAAGTAGAGCTAGCAATGACCAAATGTTATTACTGCAAATAATGGATACTTATAGTTCATACATACATCTCATAAAACAACACCAACTATCTAAAACATGTGAATACAACAACAAATGCGATCATAATCGCAACTAAAGTAACAATTGAGCCAACAACATAATGATACCAAGCCTCTTTATCAATGGCATATTTTCTAATCTTTCTAAGCTTCAAGCGCATTCCAGACATCTTGTTCTTGTGATCATCAATGATATCGGCAACATGCAACTCCAATCCTATCTTCTCATCTTCAGTTCTTTTCAATTTTTCTTTCAAATGATCAATTTCTTTTTCAGCTTGTGTTAATTTCTCGAGCAGAATTGCATAGTCGGTTGGAATTTCTGGTTCAACTACTTCCTATAAATAAAAATATCTACGTCAATTTGGTGTCATAATTAATTGTCATAGACATTAGATGATGTGTGAAATAGTTATAAAAGATAATTAACGACATACCACATCTGAATCATAGACTGGACGAGGGCCGACGTGGGCGGATACCATAACCATGACACTATAGAATAACTAACAATAATACAAGTAAGTAAATTGTACACGCAGCTATCTAAATCATACAAGTAATTTTTAAAAAAATATATTTTAAGAAGAACAAGAGGCTCACCAAGGTGGCCGGTGCTATGACGAGACGGTGCGGACGATGGACGGTAGTTAGGACGGCCGGGGATGGGAAGGCACACCAAATAAACCACACCTACACATATGCAACCTAACAAGTTAATTTGAGCTCAGATTGGATATAAATCAAATAAACTCCCACAAATCACATATCACATATCTTTGAGCATACCACAAGCTAATCTAGCAAGAGATGAAGGAGCAAAGTTGCTAACCTTTATGAACACTTGGATAGATGGGGTGCCTTTAAATCTTGACAAATCCTTGACAAAATGGAGGATGAGCTTCGAGCAAGAAGAAGAACATGGGAAGGCACCAAATAAACCACACCTACACATATGCAACCTAACAAGTTAATTTGAGCTCAAATTGGATATAAATCAAATAAACTCCCACAAATCACATATCACATATCTTTGAGCATACCACAAGCTAATCTAGCAATGAGAGATGAAGGAGAAAAGTTGCTAACCTTTATGAACACTTGGATAGATGGGGTGCCTTTAAATCTTGACAAAGCCTTGGCAAAATGGAGGATGAGCTTCGAGCAAGAAGAAGAACATGGGAAGGCACCAAATATACCACACCTACACATATGCAACCTAACAAGTTAATTTGAGCTCAAATTGGATATAAATCAAATAAACTCCCACAAATCACATATCACATATCTTTGAGCATACCGCAAGCTAATCTACCAATGAGAGATGAAGGAGCAAAGTTGCTAACCTTTATAAACACTTGGATAGATGTGGTGCCTTTAAATCTTGACAAATCCTTGGCAAAATGGAGGATGAGCTTCGAGAAAGAAGAAGAACAGGGGAGAAAATAGAGCTCTTTCGATCGGCTGCGGACAGATGTATATGTAGGAAGTCTTTAGTACCGTCTGGTGTCACCAGCCGGTACTAAAGGTTGACGTTTAGTACCAGTTTGTGTAACCATCTGGTACTAAAGGTGCAAGCGGGTCCCACGTCTGACCAAAACCCTGCCATGCCCCCCTTTAGTACCGGCTCGTGACACGAACCGGTACTAAAGGTCCCTCACGAGCCGGTACTAAAGATCGCCCTGCTCCTAGCCGTTGTAGTCGGCACGAACCGGGACTAATACCATCTTTAGTACCGGTTCGTGACCAGACCGGGACTAAAGCTCGAGACGAAAGGTCTGTTTTCTACTAGTGTAACCCCATCAAGTTTCTTTGTATGGATTTTGTGCAACGTTTCATGTAGGACAACAACCCCCTCTAAGATGTGTCTCCCAGGCATGAAAGTTGTTTGTGTTGGCTGGACAACCGAATGAGCTATCTGTGTCAATCTATTCGTGCCCACCTATGTAAAAAATTTGAAACTGACATTGAGCAAACAAATAGGTCTAAACTGCTCAGTACGAACAACCTCCACCTTCTTTGGCAACAACATAATTGTTCCAAATTTAATGTGGAATAGCTGTAACTGCCCATTAAATAAATCATGGAACATAGGCAAAGGGTCATCTTTCATAATATGCCAACATTTTTTGTAGAATTCTGCCGGAAATCCATCTGACCCCGGAGCCTTGTTTTGCTTCACTTGTGCTATTGCGTATAACACCTCTTTCTCTGTAAAGGGGGCTGATAAAATCTCGTTCTCGTCAGCATTTAGCTGCAGTACATCATGAGTTGTGCTCTCATCCAAAGAAACAAAATTCTCTTCAGGAGCACCAAATAATTTCTTATAATACTCAGAGATGTACATTTTGAGGTTCTCATGTCCTACAATTGTACCCTCATCTTGTTCCAATTGAATTATACTCTTCTTCTTGTGTTTGTCATTTGCAATCATATGGAAGAATTGTGTGTTGTCATCCCCTTGAACCACCTTCATCACCTTAGCTCTAAGTGCCCATTGATGGGGAACGTCGCATGGGAAACAAAAAAATTCCTACGCACACGCAAACCTATCCATGGTGATGAGCATCTACGAGAGGGAGAGTGGATCTACGTACCCTTGTAGATCGCTAAGCGGGAAGCGTTGAGAAACGCGGTTGGTGTAGTCGAACTTCTTCGCAATTCAAATCGCCAAGCGTCCTGCGATCCAATCACGAACCGTCCCGCGAACCAATCACGAACCGTCCCGCAATCCAATCACGAACCGTCCCACGATCCAATCACGAATGTCTCGTGGCCTTGATCACGATCCTTCCGATCTAGTACCGAACGGACGGCACCTCCGCGTTCAGCACACGTGCAGCTTGATGACGATCTCCACCGTATTGATCCAGCAAGAGGAGGTGGAGAGGAGAGAGAGTTCACCGGCAGCGTGACGGCGCTCCGGTGATGGTGGTGGTGGAGCAATTCCGGTAGGGCTTCGCCTAAGCACTGCGGAAAACTAATCTAGAGGAGCACCGGTGGAACGGGTAGCACGTGGACGTAATTTCTGCCAAAACCCTAGCTATTCCACTAGTATATATAGGAGGAGAGGAGAGGAGAGGCATCCAAGGCCTCTTTGGTTTGGCCGGCTAGAGAGGGGTGGAATCCTATTCCACCTCCAATCCTACTTGGAGTAGGATTGCTCCCTATTGGCCAATTTTTCCACCTTTTCCTTTAGCCTTTTCAACTCCTGCACCATGGGCCTTTCTAGGATGATTTTCCAACCCACTAAGGGCTGGTTAATACTCTCCCACAGCCCATGGACCTCTTGGGGTCGAAATACCCCTCCCGATACACTACCAGCACTCCCAGTACACTATCGATGAGCCCGGAACTTTTCCGGCGACCAAACTAGGACTTCCTATATATGAATCTTTACCTCCGGAGCTCCTCGTGTCGTCCAGGATCTCATCCGGGACTCCGAACAACCTTCGGTCACCACCATACATAACTCTACACTACCGAAACGTCACCGAACCTTAAGTGTGCAGACCCTGCGGGTTCGAGAACTATGTAGAGATGACCGAGACACCTCTACGATCAATAACCAATGGCGGGACCTAGACGTCCACATTGGTTCCTACATATTCTATGAAGATCTTCATCAGTCAAACCTCTATGTCAAGGATTCAATTAATCCCGTATAACGTTCCCTTTGTTCTTCGGTATGTTACTTGCCCGAGATTCGATCGTTGGTATCTCCATACCTAGTTCAACCTCGTTACCGACAAGTCTCTTTACTCATTCCGTAATACAAGACCCCGCAACTAACAATTAGTCACATTGCTTGCAAGGCTTATTGTGATGTTGCATTACCGAGTGGGACCTGAGATACCTCTCCGTCACACGGAGTAACAAATCCCAATCTCGATCCATGCCAACTCAACAGACACCATCGGAGATACCTGTAGAGCACCTTTATAGTCAGCCAGTTACGTTGCGACGTTTGATACACGCAAGGCACTCCTCCGATGTCTGTGAATTGGATGATCTCATGGTCATAGGAACATATACTTGACATGCGGAAAACAGTAGCAATAAACTGACACGACCATATGCTACGTTTGTATTTTGGGTCTTGTCCATCACATCATTCTCCTAATAATGTGATCCCGTTATCAAATGACATCACATGTCAATGGCTAGGAAACCCTGACCATCTTTGATCAACGAGCTAGTTCACTAGAGGCATACTAGGGACACATTGTTGTCTATTTACCCACACATGCAATGTGTTTCCAATCAATTCAATTATAGCATGGATAATAAACGATTATCATGAACAAGGAAATATAATAATAAACACTCTATATATTGCCTGTAGGGCATATTTCCAATAGTCTCCCACTTGCACTAGAGTCAATAATCTAGTTCACATCACTATGTGATTTACATGGTAATGAATCGCACACCCATACAGTTCTGGTGTTGATCATGTTTAGCCCTTGGAAGAGGTTTAGTCAACGGGTCTGCAACATTCAGATCCGTGTGCACTTTGCAAATATTTATGTCCTTCTCCTCGATGTAGAACCGGATGGAGTTGAAGCGTCGCTTTATGTGTCTGGTACTCTTGTGAAACCTTGGTTCCTTGGCTAGAGCAATGGCACTAGTGTTGTCATAGAACAGATTTATTGGATTCAGTACACTAGGCACTACTCCAAGATCTGTCATGAACTGCTTCATCCAGACACCTTCCTTCGCTGCCTCCGAGGCTGCGATGTACTCTGCTTTGCACGTAGAATCAGCTACCATGCTTTGCTTGGAACTGCACCAGCTTACCGTTGCCCCGTTAAGAATAAATACGTATCCAGTTTGCGACTTAGAGTCGTCCGGATCAGTGTCAAAGCTCGCATCGACGTAACCCTTTACGACGAGCTCTTCATCACCTCCATAAACGAGAAACATGTCCTTAGTCCTGTTAAGGTACTTAAGGATATTCTTGACCGCTTGCCAGTGCTCCACTCCAAGATCACTTTGAAACCTTCCGGCCATACTTATGGCAAGGCTGACATCGGGTCTTGTGCACAACATTGCATACATGATAGAGCCTATGGCTGAAGCATAGGGGATGACGCTCATCTTTTCTTTATCTTCTGCAGTCACTGGGCATTGAGTCTTACTCAACTTCACACCTTGTAACACAGGCAAGAACCCTTTCTTGGACTGCTCCATTTTGAACTTCTTCAAAACTTTATCAAGGTATGTGCTCTGTGAAAGTGCTATTAAGTGTCTCGACCTATCTCTATAGATCTTAATGCCTAATATGAAAGCAGCTTCTCCTAGGTCCTTCATTGAAAAACTCTTATTCAAATATTCCTTCATGCTTTCCAGCATTTCTATATCGTTTCCAATAAGCAATATGTCATCCACATATAACACTAGAAACGCTATAGAGCTCTCACTCACTTTCTTGTAAGTACAAGCTTCTCCATAAACTTGTATAAACCCAAACGCTTTGATCACCTCATCAAAGCGCTTATTCCAACTCCGAGATGCTTGCACCAGTCCATAAATGGATCGCTGGAGTTTGCAAACTTTGTCAGCATTCTCTGGATCGACAAAACCTTTGGGTTGCATCATATACAACTCTTCCTCAAGGAAACCGTTGAGGAACGCCGTTTTGACATCCATCTGCCAAATTTCATAGTCGAAATAAGCAGCTATTGCCAACATGATTCTGACAGACTTAAGCATCGCTACGGGTGAGAAAGTCTCATCGTAGTCAACTCCTTGAACTTGTAAAAAACCCTTTGCCACAAGTCGAGCTTTATAGACGGTGACATTACCGTCCGCGCCCGTCTTCTTCTTATAGATCCATTTGTTCTGAATGGCCTTTCGCCCTTCAGGTAGTACTTCCAAAGTCCACACTTTGTTTTCATACATGGATCCCATCTCAGATTTCATGGCCTCTAACCATTTCTCGAAATCCGGGCCCATCACTGCTCCTCCATAGCTCGTAGGTTCATTGTTGTCTAACAACATGACCTCCAAGACAGGGTTGCCGTACCACTCGGGAGTAGTACGCGTCCTTGTCGACCTACGAGGTTCAATAGCAGCTTGATCCGAAGCTTCATGATCATCATCATTAACTTCCTCTTCTACCGTCGTAGGTTCCACAGAAACATCTTTCTGCGCTGCGCTACTCTCTGGTTGAAATAAAGGTTCAATAACCTCATCAAGCTCTATTTTCCTCTCACTCAATTCTTTCGAGAGAAACTCTTTCTCAAGAAATGTTCCGTTCTTAGCGACAAACACTTTGCCTTCGGATCTGAGATAGAAGGTATACCCGACTGTCTCTTTCGGGTATCCTATGAAGACGCATTTTTCCGCTTTGGGTTCCAGCTTTTGAGGCTGAAGCTTTTTGACATAAGCATCACATCCCCAAACTTTAAGAAACGACAACTTCGGCCTTTTGCCAAACCACAGTTCATATGGTGTCGTCTCAACGGATTTTGATGGTGCCCTATTTAAAGTGAATGCAGCCGTCTCTAATGCATAACCCCAAAACGATAGTGGCAAGTCTGTAAGAGACATCATAGAACGCACCATATCTAATAAGGTCCGATTACGAAGTTCAAACACACCATTACGCTGTGGTTTTCTGGGCGGTGTCAACTGTGAAACAATTCCACATTGTCTTAAGTGACTGCCAAACTCGTAACTCAGATATTCACCTCCTCGATTAGATCGCAAAAATTTAATCTTCTTATTACGATGATTCTCAACTTCACTCTGAAATTGCTTGAACTTTTCAAACGTTTCAAACTTGTGTTTCATCAAGTAAATATACCCATATCTACTCAAATCATCAGTAAAGGTGAGAAAATAATGATATCCACCGCGCGCTGCAAGATTCTTTGGACCGCACACATCAGTATGTATGATTTCCAACAAGTCACTTGCCCGTTCCATTGTTCCAGAGAACGGCGTTTTAGTCATCTTGCCCATGAGGCATGGTTCACATGTGTCAAGTGATTCAAAATCAAGTGAGTCCAAAAGTCCATCAGCATGGAGCTTCCTCATGCGTTTTACACCAATATGACCTAAACGGCAGTGCCACAAGAAAGTGGTACTATCATTATCAACTCTACATCTTTTGGCATCAATGTTATGAACATGTGTGTCATCACTATCAAGATTCAATATGAATAAACCCCTAACATTGGGTGCATGACCATAAAAGATATCACTCATATAAATAGAACAACCTTTATTCTCTGATTTAAATGAGTAACCGTCTCGCAATAAACAAGATCCAGATATAATGTTCATGCTTAACGCAGGCACTAAATAACAATTATTTAGGTTCATCACTAATCCTGATGGTAATCAAAGAGAGAGCGTGCCGACGGCGATCACATCAACCTTGGAACCATTTCCCACGCGCATTGTCACTTCGTCCTTTGCCAGTCTTCGTTTATTCCATAATTCCTGCTTTGAGTTGCAAATGTGAGCAACCGAACCGGTATCAAATACCGAGGCACTACTACGAGAACTAGTAAGGTACACATCAATAACATATATATCATATATACCTTGTTTGTCGTTGGCCGCCTTCTTGTCAGCCAGATACTTGGGGCAGTTCCGCTTCCAGTGACCAGTTCCTTTGCAATGAAAGCACTCAGTTTCTGGCTTAGGTCCATGGTTAGGCTTCTTTGTAGGAGTAGCAACTGCTTTGCCATCCTTCTTGGTTTTACCCTTCTTGCCTTTGCTCTTGCCATTTTTCTTGAAACTAGTGGTTTTATTGACCATCAACACTTGATGTTCTTTCTGGATTTTAGACTCAGCGACTTTCAGCATCGCAAACAGCTCGGATGATGACTTGTTCATCCCGTGAATGTTATAGTTCATTACAAAACTCTTGTAACTAGGTGCCAGTGATTGAAGAACTCTATCAATGATCGCCTCTTGCGGAAGGGTAATTCCCAACTCAGCTAGACGGTTTGAGTACCCAGACATTCTGAGTATATGCTCACTGACAGACCCGTTCTCCTCCATCTTGCAAGCATAGAACTTATCGGAGGTCTCATACCTCTCGATCCGGGCATTCTTCTGAAAGATAAACTTCAACTCCTGGAACATCTCATATGCTCCATGACATTCAAAATGTCTTTGAAGTCCCGGTTCTAAGCCATACAATATTGCACACTGAACTATTGAGTAGTCTCCAGCACGAGCCTCCCAAGCGTTCTTAACGTCTTCGGAGGTCATGTCTTCTGGTTGGTCACCAAGCGGTGCATCAAGGACATATTGTTTCTGGGAAGCCGTAAGGATAATCCTCAGATTACGGGCCCAATCAACAAAGTTACTTCCATCATCTTTCAACTTAGCTTTCTCTAGGAACGCATTAAAATTCAGGGATGCAACTGCGCGAGCCATTGATCTACAACATAAATATGCAAAGGTTACTTAGATTATTGTTCATGATAATGAGTTTAGTTAATCAAATTACTAAAGCTCACACTCAAATTGACATCTCTCAGGTCATCTGAGTGTCACATGATCCAAATTCACCAACTCAAGGCCGATCATCACGTGAGTTAAGCTGATTTCAATGGTGAACATCATTATGTTGATCATATCTACTATATGACTCATGTTCGACCTTTCGATCTCTTGTGTTCCGAGGCCATGTCTGTACATGCTAGGCTCGTCAAGTTTAACCCGAGTGTTCTGCACGTGCAAATCTGGCTTGCACCCGTTGTATGTGAACGTAGAGTCTATCACACCCGATCATCACGTGGTGTCTCAACACGACGAACTTTCGCAACAGTGCACACTCAGGGAGAACACAGTTCATCTTGAAATTTAAGTGAGGGATCACCTTATAATGCTACCGCCGTACTAAGCAAAACAAGGTGCATAAAAGGATTAACATCTCATGCAATTCATAAGTGACATGATATGGCCATGAACTTGTGTTTAAGATCTCCATCTTCGAAAACACCGGCATGATCTCCATCGTCACCGGCACAACACCATGATCTCCATCATCTTGATCTCCACCAATGTGTTGCCATTGGGGTTGTGGAGCCAGCCCTGCTTCTACTTCTATTGCTACCGCTTAGCGATAAAGTAAAGCATTACATAGCGCTTAATGATTGACACGCAGGTCATACGATAATTAAAGACAACCCTATGGCTCCTGCCGGTTGCCGTATTCACCGACGTGCAAGTCGAGAAAATCTATAAATCACATGATCATCTCATACATCACATATATCTCATCATGTAATTGGTCATATCACATCACAACATATCCTGCAAAAACAAGTTAGACGTCCTCTAATTGTTGTTGCAAGTTTTACGTGGCTGCTACGGGTATCTAGCAAGGCAATTCTCACCTACGCAAAGCTACAACGGTGATACATAGTTTGATTTTCAACCTTCTCAAGGACCATCTTTGTCGGATCCGATCCAACTAGAGTGAGAGAAATTGTCACCCGCAAGCCAGCTAAGCAACAAGTTGCGTCGCGGGAACCGGTCTCTCGTAAGCATACGAGTAACGTTGGTCCGGGCCGCTTCATCTCACAATACCGCTGAACCAAAATACGACCAAGGGAGGAAGCAATCTAAGCATCAACGCCCACAAACCTTTTGTGTTTTACTCGAGATCTCATCGAACCATCAACCTAGCTCTGATACCACTGATGGGGAACGTCGCATAGGAAACAAAAATTTTCCTACGCACACGCAAACCTATCCATGGTGATGAGCATCTACGAGAGGGAGCGTGGATCTACGTCTTGTAGATCGCTAAGCGGAAAGCATTGAGAAACACGGTTGGTGTAGTCGAACTTCTTCGCGATTCAAATCGCCGAGCGTCCCGCGATCCAATCACGAACCGTCCCACGAACCAATCACGAACCGTCCCGCGATCCAATCACGAACCGTCATGCGATATCGTCACGATCCGTCCCGCGATCCAATCACGAACGTCTCGTGGCCTTGATCACGATCCTTCCGATCTAGTACCGAACGGACGGCACCTCCACGTTCAGCACACGTGCAGCTTGATGACGATCTCCACCGTCTTGATCCAGCAAGAGGGGGTGGAGAGGAGAGAGAGAGTTCACCAGCAGCGTGACGACGCTCCGGTGATGGTGGTGGTGGAGCAATTCCGGCAGGGCTTCGCCTAAGCACTGCGGAAAACTAATCTAGAGGAGCACCGGTGGAACGGGTAGCACGTGGCCGTAATTTCTGCCAAAACCTAGCTATTCCACTAGTATATATAGGAGGAGAGGAGAGGAGAGGCAGCCAAGTCCTCTTTGGTTCGGCCGGCTAGAGAGGGGTGGAATCCTATTCCACCTCCAATCCTACTTGGAGTAGGATTGCTCCCTATTGGCCAATTTTTTCACCTTTTCCTTTAGCCTTTTCAACTCCTACGCCATGGGCCTTTCTAGGCTGATTTTCCAGCCCACTAAGGGCTGGTTAATACTCTCCCACAGCCCATGGACCTCTTGGGGTCGAAATACCCCTCCCGGAGGCCTCCCGGTACACTACCGGCACTCCCAGTACACTATCGATGAGCCCGAAACTTTTCCGGCGACCAAACTGGGACTTACTATATATGAATCTTTACCTTTGGACCATTTCGGATCTCCTCGTGACGTTCAGGATCTCATCTGGGACTCTGAACAACCTTCGGTCACCACCATACATAACTCTACACTACCGAAACGTCACCGAACCTTAAGTGTGCAGACCCTGCGGGTTCGAGAACTATGTAGACATGACCGAGACACCTCTACGATCAATAACCAATGGCGGGACCTAGACGTCCACATTGGTTCCTACATATTCTACGAAGATCTTCATCGGTCGAACCTCTATGTCAAGGATTTAGTTAATCCCGTATAACGTTCCCTTTGTTCTTCGGTATGTTACTTGCCCGAGATTCGATCGTCGGTATCTCCATACCTAGTTCAACCTCGTTACCGGCAAGTCTCTTTACTCGTTCTGTAATACAAGACCCCGCAACTAACAATTAGTCACATTGCTTGCAAGGCTTATTGTGATGTTGCATTACCGAGTGGGCCCTGAGATACCTCTCCGTCACACGGAGTAACAAATCCCAATCTCGATCCATGCCAACTCAACAAACACCATCGGAGATACCTGTAGAGCACCTTTATAGTCACCCAGTTACGTTGCGACGTTTGATACACACAAGGCACTCCTCCGATGTCTGCGAATTGCATGATCTCATGGTCATAGGAACATATACTTGACATGCGGAAAACAGTAGCAATAAACTGACACAGTCATATGCTACGGTTGTAGTTTGGGTCTTGTCCATCACATCATTCTCCTAATAATGTGATCCCGTTATCAAATGACATCACATGTCAATGGCTAGGAAACCCTGACCATCTTTGATCAACGAGCTAGTTCACTAGAGGCATACTAGGGACATATCGTTGTCTATTTACCCACACATGCAATGTGTTTCCAATCAATGCAATTATAGCATGGATAATAAACGATTATCATGAACAAGGAAATATAATAATAAACACTTTATATATTGCCTGTAGGGCATATTTCCAACACCCATTTCATCTCTTCCTCTCTCAGAAGAGTTTGTAACTTTTTCTCAGCCTCAGTCTTCTTATTCTGCTCTGACAGGTTAGGAGATTAGACTCAGCTTTCACGTCTAACTCATCAATTAGCAGAATAAGTCTGGCTTTTTCCACTTTATAAATTCCGCTTTGATTCTTGGCCCAGCCTCTCAAGAACTGGCACAAGTGACAGATTATGTTTTGCCATCTTTCCATGTTGGAAGATTCGCCAGAGTCCCTAGCCCATTCGGTAGCTATGAGATCCATGAACGCTTCTCTCTTGAACCAACTTAATTCAAAAGAGAAGGTATTTATATTACCCACATGATTGGCTTCCCCCGAGTCAACCACGAGTGGCGCATGATCTGAGATGGCTCTTTGTAAAGCATGTACTGAAACCAACGGATACTTTTGTTCCCATTCCACACTGGTCAGTACCTGGTCCAACTTCTCATATGTTGGTACCGGTAACGAGTTTGCCCATGTGAATTGTCTATCAGTGAGGTCAATCTTCTTCAAATCGAGACTCTCGATAACCATGTTAAACATAAGTGACCACCTTCCATCGAAGTTGTCATTTTTTTTCCTTGTCTTCACTAATATACTTAGTGTCAAAAATATAACACATGCCAGTAATTGGTGCATAAAAAGGTGACGTGCATATTGTTTTGAAAAGAATTGTGTCAAGGCTTCCAAGCTAACCGATAATACTCTGGTCCATTGGATTGCAGTCATGTATTAGTAATGAGTCTGATTAGTCAGGGATTACTTCACCATAGAGCATGATTATTTCATGTTGTTAAGAGTTCCCATCCAACTCATTACATGGAATTTCGTAATCTCAGTATAGACGAATCTTTCCTGTTGACCATGATAACATTAGCACTGAGTTTGCATAAACGTAGAGTGTGTGCAGGGAACTTCCTTTAGGGATGCCCAAATCAAACTTGAAGTGACGCATAAGCTATTGTTTTCTCTTCTAAAACATACGTTACTTTGTTCAGTTCAGAGTACTATATAATTATGCTCATACATGAACTTACTTGTTATCAACAGTAAAACTACCGATTTCAACTCGGTCACTATATTAAACTTATTAAGATGATAGTTTTGTAAGTTCTATAAAATGGTAAAAATCCACACATATATACATATATAAAATTTGATAAATTAATGTGATATTTTTTACTCAAAAAAATAATATGATAATTTATGATATATACTTATTGTAGTTTAAATAAACTTTTACGGCATGTCACATATACCATACCATACCTAGTGTTGCTTAGTGCACAATAACTTCATTTTTCATTTATGGCAGCTTGAAACTTATCGTATTTCCTCGCATGTATATGTGTGTGTATATATTTTACATGCATGTAAATTTTCTTATTTTAAAAAATAAAATAAATTATTATTTCCTCCAAGTTAATTCATCATGATGTCCACTTCGTGGAGGCCGATCCATACTACAATTTTGGTTCTCCTTGGACTTCACGCGTATGCATGGGAAGCTTTTAAACTCAATTTTACGTATATATCCACATTGCCCATGCATGTCGAACAAATCATATCCATAAATGTAAACCACTTTGTTCGAGTTTGGCTACGGGGAGATGTCCAATATTCGCATTGAATTTTTAGAAGCAAAGATGTTATATTATGTTCTTACAGAGGCCAAAGCAGATTTCTAGGCGTAGACTGTGCCATATGTTGATCGTCTACTTCAGGAGCAAGCATTCTCTTATGTTGACTGTGATGGAGGCTGGAACCGTGATGCTCAAGAAAGCCGTATAAACCAGAAGGAATCTTGAAAGGAATGAAAAAGTCATGTTCCATAAATCTGAAAAGAAGATTCTCAAAATAAAAATATGGAAAGAAGGAAAAGTGAGGCACGTTGCATATTTTTCTGCAGCAATTCATCCTCTCAAAAGCTTGTCCCCATCGGTACCGTGTGTCAGCTGGTGTATGTATATGTGCATCACGTATGAATCCAGCCGCCGGCTAGTTTCATACATGTCGTTTCTCAGGGGCTCAGGGCCAAAAGCATCAGCCATCAGCGCATATAGGCACAGGTTTGGATATCGCCATAAAGCTTGCCGGAAAGCCCTCAGTGACTTCCGTTGGGAACGTCGCCGGATCTGGATTGCCCGATCCTTCTGGCCGTGCTGGTATCTCGACAGGGCAACAAAATCGAACTCGTTTATTAGGGAAAATAATGGGGAGATAGAGACCAAAGTCAGGACCATTCACACGCGTGGAATAGATCCCTCATGGTGGACTATTTTCCCCCTTTTTTATTTACTAGCACATATGCCCATGCGTTGCAACAGGATAGAAAATTGATGTGTAGTTAAATTTAGAAAACATGGGATGCAAGCATAACATATCAACTAATTAAGTAGTTTAACTGACACACTCAATTACCCTAAGGGAAGTCCCCCATTATATTTGAAATTATAATCATATGTATTAACGCTAAATCTAGGTTGTGAACGTGAAGTCCGTGAACTAACAAAACGGCCAAGTTGAATATTGTCCGATTGCAATTATATATTAAGTTATATCATACTAGCAAAAAGGGTCGTGCGTTGCAACGGGAGAAAAATAATAATAATTTCCAATGATCATGATCACATTTCGCTGCATCACCAAGATACAATATCTCTCTCAATTTCGCAAAATCATGATTTTTTTTGAAATTTGAACAGTTTGTTAAACTCATGCACATATTTGAAATCGCAAACAACATACTATTACAAATTTCTGTATTGTGAGCATTTTAAGCACTTTTCCTAAACTTGTAGACATTTCTAGAATCGACGAATAGTTTCTCGAAATTGGGTGGAATAATTATTGAATTTGACAAACTTTTTTTGATTTTAACAAATATTTTTGAAAATGCCCATGGGTTGCAACGGGAAAAAAAACTATCAAGTTATACATGTGTGGTAGATATAAAAAATATGAGTCAAATTCACAAAGTATATACAAATGATGTCATCATGAGATAAGACATTTTTAAAATGTAATTTCAAAAACTAACAATATGATGCTCACCAGGACTTGATTTTTTAAGACGTCACAACAAAATATTTTATAGCTGAGCAAAACTGCCTTGACAGATCCTGCCTGAGTTATACTGATGAATGAAGTGTCTCGTCTTGACTTAGCATAGCGGTTTTTACCATAACCACTATTGTGGTACGATTTTGAAATTCGCGATTTCTTTGAGTTTCTGTGTACATTTTTTAAAATTGCATAGAAATTTTCTTCGAATTCACGAATATGGTTTGAATAAATGATTATTTTCAAAATCATGAACGTGTTGTATTTACTGAATACATTTTCAAAATTGTGAGTTCTTTTATAATATGCGAACTGTTTTTTAAAATCATCAACATTTTTGAACCGGTGAACATTTTATGATTCCCTAAACATTTTTCTGAATTCCCGGACATTTTATGATTTCATGAATATTTTCTCAAAACTTGCAATTTTAAATTTGGAATTTCAAAAATCCTGAATTAACTTTAAAAGGAAGAAACAAATTAAAATAGTAAACTTGGGCACATGGGCCGGTCCATGAACTTGTGATTTTATGATTTATGATTTTATGATTCCCTAAACATTTTTCTGAATTCCCGGACATTTTATGATTTCATGAATATTTTCTCAAAACTTGCAATTTTAAATTGGGAATTTCAAAAATCCTGAATTAACTTTAAAAGGAAGAAACAAATTAAAATAGTAAACTTGGGCACATGGGCCGGTCCATGAACTTGTGATTTTATGATTTATGATTTTATGATTCCCTAAACATTTTTCTGAATTCCCGGACATTTTATGATTTCATGAATATTTTCTCAAAACTTGCAATTTTAAATTGGGAATTTCAAAAATCCTGAATTAACTTTAAAAGGAAGAAACAAATTAAAATAGTAAACTTGGGCACATGGGCCGGTCCATGAACTTGTGATAGGGAGGAGGAGGTGCATGCTTTGCTGCATAAGAATAAGAAGAAAGAAAAGTCGAAAGAAAAATAGGGAGAAGCAGCAGTCGAACCTGGGTCTACTCGCTGGAGGAGAGGTTCTCCAGCCACCTCGGCTATCAAAGCAACAGAATGTGTAGTGGTCTCATCCTGTATAAAAACCAAAGAAGATGGCTATTTCTACAGAAAAAATATGAAATCGTTTTCTACACTTACGGATGGTATATCAGGTAAATTTCGAGGAACTTTAAGGGCAGTTTTGATGACGGACGATCAGAAGCGTTAGCTGCTTTATTATTAGGTAAAGGTAAAGACTTTGTAGTATCACAAAATACCACATATCTCATATTCACCCACAATGCCGTGTACAAAGCATTCAATGTATTCAGAGTTAATTTCTTATTTTTGAGAAATGCGAAGCTAAATCCTTCCCGGTTATCTGTAACAAAACAATGTGTGTTTATTTATCTAGGGATAATGGGACACTTTTCACTCCCTATCGATTCTTGAAGCAGTTTATTGATTCTCCATACAACTTGCAAATGTATATAAACTAATGGAATTTAGTGTAAAAATAGAGAAGTAATTATTTAATTTGATAAGTAAACAAACCTTCTCATTTGGATTTAAAGGGCTCGAGGGCATCTAACTATAGCTTCATATTTTGACTGCCACGTAACTTAATTGGACCCGCATGCAATGCATCAATTGGAGAAAAGAAAACCCATTACATACATTGGATGGTGCTTTGTAACGATCCAAAAATAATGGACCTACTCACTCCACCTGGCTTAATAATAATGGATGCACATAATAAACTAAAGTACGAGCTAGCCCAATTTAATCATTGAAGGTTTTATTTTTCTTTTTTCAAAGAATGTTTAGAAATTTTAAAAATGTGTGCGAAAAGACCAGAAAGTTTGAAATTTCTGAAAATATCGTTTTTTATATTTTGTTCATAATGTTTTAAAAGTTCGCTCATTTCAGAAAATGTTTATATTTCCAAAATTTGTTTAATCACTCAAAAAATGTTCATGTTTTCAAGATTTGTTCGCAAATTCAAAAACTCTTCAGGAATTTTCCTAAATTGTTTTCGTTTTGAAAAAAAACTTAGCTTCAAAACATGTTGACGTTTTTAGAAAAAAAGTCTCTGTTATCAATATTTTTTCACAAATTCAAAAAAAATTCTTGTTTTCATAACTTGTTCGCAAGTTAAAAAAATGTTAGGAGAACTTCGTAAAAAGTTTGCGTTTTAATTTTTTTTTCATAATTTCAGAAATGTTCACGTTTTTAAAATTTGTTCCTATGTTTTTTAAATGTTCGTGTTTTTAAATAGTTATTCGTAGTTTTGAAAATGTTCTCATTTTCAATCTTGTTCCTCTTATTTCAAAAATTTCTAGAGATTCCTAAAAAAGTTTGAACCTTTAAATAGTAATTAACATATTTTGAAAATGTTCCTTTTTCCAAAAGTATTTACTTTTGTGAAAAATAAATTCACTTTCGAAATTTTAGAAAGCTTTAAATATTTTTCTGCCTATAGTTTATATAAACTGAGCTGCAATGTTAGACAAGAAATTGAGGAAGTAAATTGGCTAGGAATGTGGTTAACTCACGAAAGGTCCTGTGATCCCACTAAAATCCAGTTTTTTGCTTGTTTTTTTTTCCACCATTTATTGTTTCTTTAAGCGTTGCGCTATGTATATAACATTGAAGTCATCTGTCCTCGGTGGCTAGCAGCGCCGGTGTAGAGCCTGCTGGTGTAAGGTTCAATTTCAGATTTGGGCCAATTTTATTTTTCATTTTCTATTGGACGAAAATCAACCTCGCACGAGAGGATTGGGGCGAACAAAAATTGTTGGTCCCAGGACGGACGAAAAAAGTTATGAGTCCCACCACAAACGAAAAAAAGTGAAGAAACACTCCTCCTTTTAATATTAGGTATAGATTCGCTGGGGGTTTTACGGGTGGAGACTTTCTCTTTATTTTTCTTCCACTGATGGTGGACGTGACAGATGCTATTTTGTATGGTACTGGGCCGCCTATGTTACGTAACTTTTTATTTTTTATCCTGGCCGTAAACTCTATAATCCAACGGTATAAATAATTCTAATGATGTAAATATATAAGATTTCTTGACACAAATTAGGAATTTGTTGAAACTAGTTTTCTAGTAAAGTACTTAGCGAATATAGCCTTGATATCAGGCATAATAATCTATGAAGATGGTAGTGCCTAATCAGGGTTAGCCAATTATATATTGACAAGATAGTAAAGCTGTTTAGTATGAAAAATGTCAAGAAGTATTTCTTATAGAAGTCACCTGGAAGGAGTTTTTAAGCGAAAAATAGTATGCCGAAATACTGATGAGCGAATGATACGTCTCAAACATATCTACTTTTTCAAACTCTTTTATTCTTGTTTTGGACTCTAATCTGCATGATTTAACAACGTGTTTGGTAACTTTTGGGATAGGGAATAGAAATTTAGAAGAGGGAGTTGTAACGATATTAGACATGGGAAGTGTAATTTTATTTCCAATTCCTTGTTTGGTATTTGATGAGTTTTACACGTGGGAACTTGAGAGGGATGTCCATTCCCTTGTTTGGTTAGGTGGAATTTGTGAGGAATTAGTCGGAAGACAACAACATAAGTTATGATGAAGGGACGAGATGTTCTCTGTAAATTAATTCCCTTCCAATTCCCACCCCTCCCCTGTTAATAAAATGGTGGGAGTTGGACTCTAAACTCCCACGCCGAGTCCCTCATAAATTTGCATTCCTTCCAACCAAATAGGTAACTTTATATCTTAGAGACTCCTAATTCCCATTTCCTCTCTCTAATTACCCCCAACCAAACAGGCTGTAAGTGAAACTAACCGGGACTAACTTTTTTTTAACAGAACTACCTTGGTGTTTTTTTGCACAAATAAAACTTATCTGAGTTGGATGAAACTTGGCGAGGATTTTTAATGAATATATAAAGAATACCGAGGAAAACACGTGCCAGGGAGGGTCACTGATACGTCTCCAACGTATCAATTTTTTTTCTATTTCATGCTATTATTTATCAATCTTGTATGCTTTATACACCATTTTATATCATTTTTGGGAAATAACCTATTAACCCAATGCCAACTGTCAGCTGCTATTTTCTGTTCGTTTTTGGTTTTACAGAAAATCTGTACCAACCGAAATCCAAACACGACAAAAATTCTTGAAGAATTTTTCGGACCAAAAGAGACCCTGGAAGGTTCGGAGGGAGTCCAAACGCCGCACTTGGAGGCAACAAGGAAGAAGGGCGCGCCGTAGGGGGGGGACAGGGCACACTCTACCCCCTTGTGACCCCCAATATCTCCGGTTGCCCGGCTCTCTGGCCTATAAATTCACATATATCCCATAACTCTAGAGGAGCACCTGAAATAATTTTCCGCCACTGCAAGCCTGTGTTCTTCCATGATTCCATCTGGAGGCTTTTCTAGTACTCTGTCGGAGGGGGAATCCATCACATAGGCCATCTTTATTAACTTGCTGCCTCCCTAACGATGTGTGAGTTGTTCCTATAGGACCTACGGTTCCATAGAAGTAGCTAGATCTCTCTCTCTCTCTCTCTCGTTTGATATTTAATACAATGATCTCTTTGGAGACCAATTCGATGTAATCTTTGAGGTGGGTTTGTTTGGATCTAATGAACTGTGACTTTAGGTTCAGATTATTCACTGAAAGTAATTGATCTATTCCGATATTTAGTATGTGTAATTTTATACAACTATGTGTGCTTTTCGATTTATAAGTTTGCTTTGGCCATGTAGATGAGTAGATCTTCAGAGGTTGTGGTGCATAGTAGTAGGTTCAATCTTGCAGTGTCCTCACTCTGTGACTGGAGGAGTATCAAGGCACGCATTTGTATTATTGCTAAAAAGGAAAAAAACGATGAGGTCTGAACATATTAATTGGTCTTACTTTGTCTACATTATGTCATTATGCTCCAAGCATTAGTCTCTTTGTTATGAACTTAACATGGTGGTAGCGGTTGATTAGTGGAGTAGTAATGGTAGAATTAAGTAAGTTTAATGGTCTACTTATCATGGAGCGTAATGCCTACGTATTGATCATGCCAGGAATAACAACATAATTATTTGCTTTTCTACCAATTGCTCAATAGTAAATTGTGCACCCACCGCTACTATGCTAATGTGAGAGATACCTTTAGGGAATGTTATGGCCCCGGGTCCATCTTCCTATTATATTTCTTAAAAACATATAAAAATACTTGTGGTTAGTTATTATCTTCTTATTTGTATTTATTTATCCTACAATATCATAACTAATGCTTGTAATTATTGAGTACATGGGGATTGACAACGCTCTTGCCCACGTTGGGTGCAAGTATTTGCTATTGCGTATGCATGTACTTGCTATTGCGTATGCATGTACTGTCGATCGTTTATTTGTGTGGCTTCCGATTGGTTCGATAAACCTTGGTTGTTAGCTGAGGAAAATATACGTCGCTACTTTATTACATCACCCTTTCTCTTTGGGGAAAATCCCAACACCATCACAAGTAGAAGAAGAATTTCAGGCGCCGTTGCCGAGGTAGCTATCAAACAAACACAAGGTTCCTTTATACACATTATCATTTATCTATTATACCTTTTTACTTGCTTTTATTTTCAGTAATATAAAATCAAAAATACCAAAAATATGGTGTGTGCTTGTTACTATGGCTTGTTCAACTGATATGCCTTTTCCTCTGCATTTAGGGGATGGATTTGAAATCCCAAGTTACAATTAAGTGATGAATCTTTAAAGGAAGCTTGGGATAGTTTACTAGAAATGCAAGCTAGGGTTACCCCTAAATGCCATATTCAAATGTTACTTAAAATATATTATGTTGGTTTATCTCTTCGTCGTGTACATTTTGGATTTAATATCCGAGGGGGATTTTATTGGAAACAATGCTTTTGATTCCTGTGAAAGAATGAAAATTTTGTTTGGTCAACCCAAAATAGATATTATTGAACCTATCATTCTAGTGAGTTATCGACAAACGGAATTGATAAAATATAGTAAAGCTAACTTGGATGCACATCTAAAAGGGTTGTACAATACTTTCACCAAATTGAATGGAAATATAGGGAGACAAAATAGAAAGTGTGGTGCCTTAGAACCAAAGATTTAGAACGTTTCCAATCTGGAAATAAAGTGAAAACAATTAATTGGATCATTTGGTCCATTGAATTAAGGAGTGCAAAGAAATAGAATTGGGTATGACTAAAATTGGAAATATCCGTGACACTAGTGGATTAATTAAAAGGTTGAAGGATGTCAAAACTTGAAACTTTGCATTATGCCTAGCTAGAGGGCATTAAATAATAAGACATGTTGGGAGGCAGCCCAATAGTTATCTTTGATTTAATTTTATTAATTTTCTTGTGTCAACATAGTTATTGCTATCGTAATAATTTTTTTGTATCTTTTCTTTTGAGTTTTATGCCAAGCAAACCCTTTAGGATGATAATTGAATCGATACAGTACATAAACAAAAACTTTTACGCCCAATATTTGATTGATCATATTTTACTGAAACGTCGTATTTGGTTGACATTTTTTTCACAATATTTAGGTACAAATTGCCCGCGTTTTCCTAAGTTTTCCAAATTTCAGAAGTAACATAAGTATTGTTTTAGTCAATATTATTGCATATTGTTTTGTTTTAGATATATTCTATTTTTATTGCATAGCATTTTTGTTCTGATGATTTTATGGATTATATCGGGGGTATAAGTCATAGAGGTGTTATAATACAGTAGGTATTATGAAAGGTCAAATATGAATCTATTTATGACAGTACCTAAGGTATTTGATCACTAGATTATACTAACGAATCTCATGAAGTTTCTGTTGAGTTTTGTGTGCTAAAGTTTTCATGTTTTGGGTGAGATCATGATGGATGAAGGAATAAGGAGCAGAAAGACCCTAATCTTGTGGATTCCCAAGGCACACCAAAGTAATATTTAAGGAAGATCCAGTCGTCTAAGCTTGGTGATACCCCGGTTGGCATCCCCTTTCTCGTCTCCAATCTACCGATAATTTTACTTGAAGCTACACTTTTATTCATCGCTTGATATGTGTTTTTTTTGGAGCGTCGTGTGCTATATTTTTTCTTGTTTTCTTTTACTTTGTCACAATCATTGTTTGATGTACACACCTATTATGAGATACACACATTATTTGGAATTTATTAAAATGGTCATTATGCTTTACTTATATCTTTTGAGTTAAGACAGCTTATGCACATGTGCTTCACTTATATCTTTAGAGCACGATGGTAATTATATTTTATAGAAATCATATACACTCTCATACTCCATTATATATTTTTGAGAGTGAACTATAAGTGGTAATTTGGACGAGTTAGATGTTTTGTCGGAAAATGATAGGTATATGTACAAGAGGGATATAATAAAAACAATCATGTAGATTGCTAAATGTGAAATGTATGATCAACAACAGTATTGAGGTTATAATATGCAAGCTTACTAGTTGGTGAGAATTTATTAGTAAGAATAGTGATAGTAAGGTTTGTGATTCACTATCTCTTCTCTACTTCTACTTCTAAAGAGGGAGTTGGTAGTTCCTTTCTCGATTTATTTTCGTCATCCCTTCCACCTTCCATCTGATTTTTTTTCGTCCTTCGTCCCACCAGCTAAAAAAAACCATCCGACCCACTTTATCCCTCGAGCTACCAGCAGAAAAAACGGCCAAAGGGCTCCCAAGTACGGATCGATGAAAAAATCGAACGAAAATAGATCGAACGAGCTTCCCACCCGACGCTTCGGGCGAAAAAATGGACAGAAAAAACCCTCTCGTACCATTCCCACCCGACGCTCCCGCCAATCGATCAATCTATCGCTGCGTACGCCTCCATCTCCGCTAGTCGCCGCCATCGCCTCTCATAGCCAGGCACCTCCATCGCCAGGCGCCGCCATCATCTCCATCGCCAGACGCTGTCATGAACCCTGGATCGCCTACGTGTGTGGCCTTCCCCGACATCGCCGCCCGTGGCACCCACGCACGCAATAATTCAATCACTTACCTGCCGATGGATCTGGATCAAGGCGGGTCAACAAGCGTGCGGCAGGCGGCTCTCTGGTTCAATCCGATCGAGCACGTCTGCATAGGGCGATGGCGGCGCACGGGCTGGACGCGGGGAAGGCGACATCCAGATCCAGGTGAGCAACGGTGGGATCAGCGTCGGGGTTCTCCGGGGCGGTGCCATGGTTGGGGCGTGACGCTCCCCTCCTGGTGTGGCACATGAAGGAAAGAGGAGGGGATCGACCCAAGACACGAGATGAGGCCGAGACGCCCTCTGCCAAGCCTCACCGGCGGTGCCCTCTACACAAGCCTCACCGGTGGTGTGGAGGGAGAGCTCCAACCTGTCCGTAGGTGTGGCGACGCAGATCTGCGCCGCCGGCCTGTACAAGGCCATGGTTGACGCGTCGGCGTAGTGGTCACCATCCATCTTTGTCAGGTAAGCGTGGGCATTCTCCTCTCTATCGTCGTTGTGGTGCTTGGTTCGCGAGGAGTCGAGGTATGGTGCCCATGCAGGAGGGTTGGTGATGGGTGGATGGGATGGGATCCATTCTTCCGTTTCTCGTGCAGCAGCAGCTCTCTGAGCCATTGGACACGTCTTTTGTGAAGGTCGGCATCCTCCATGAGCAACAACTGTACCAGGTGGCGGCGGTTTGGTTCCTGGCTGCACTGCAGGTGGCTGCAGCTAGCATCGAGGAGGCCTGCCGTTGTGCCGTAGCCGGAGGAAGTAGAACCATGACGATGATGGTGGTTGTTTTGGTTGAACTAGCATATGTGGAGGACGCTGGGAAGACGAGCTGAACGCCAGAAGCAATATTGCAACACCATGGGTGAGGAACTTGATTCTACCAGTATATAAGCATTGTACTTCCTAACACCAAGAGCTTAATTATCTTTGATGCATCCAGTCCGTCCAAGCATGCAAATGTCTGATGCATGTGCCTAGAATCAGTAATTTTGCATGTCTGATGCATGTACAAAGATCTGAATTTGGCCATTAATTTCCCTTTTAGTACTTACTAATGTTTTTATTGTTTTGGGTGATCCAGAGTTGATTTGGGATGTAGAGATTGAAGAACATCAAAATCTTAAGCCATCAGGTCAGGACGTCAGGTTCAGAATTGCCTTGGCATCTTCGAGTTTGGCGACGATGTTGATTGTCGGGATTTGGAGGTAAGTGTGCTCCATACCATGGATGAGCCGACGGGTCCGCAGAGTGGTTGTACGACACCTCACAGACCCGATGTGAAGGTGGCATATGCTATTCTACAATGCTTGCCCTCTGAAATCTGAATTCTCGGTTGTACAGTTATTATTGTTGAATTGTACTACTCGAGAGTTAAGGTAGATCACTAATCTTTCTAGGGCTCTACCGTTGTGACAATTTGGCATGCGTTACTAGAGGTGATACATCTGCAAGCAGAAAGTCAATGTCCTTCTGCTATGCCGCACAATTACAATGCTTTCACATTTTGGACAAATTTGTTTTGTAAAATTAAACTCTTTCTCAGTGCCAAGTCAGGATGCAGGACAAGTCAGCCATCCACACGAAGTCGACGGCAGCAAGGGTGTGGGGCATCCGGAGGAGCATCCGGGTTGAAGGTTCTGGCCCTCGCCATCGAGACTATCGTGGTCGTCGTTGAGTACATCTGGTATGTACGCAATGAACCTCCCTAATGCAATGTCGCTGCCATTAGGGACATTAGGTAGTAGCTTTGCGATAGGGGCCAAACCTTGATATTTTGATCAATTGTTTTTATTAGATTAGCACGGGAGCTTACTAATCAGTGAGGATTTTTCCCTTTTCAATATGTGGGTGTGATGTCCCGCTGCTTTGCCCTTTTAATTCTAGCATTTAAATAAGATTTGGAGGACAGGGGTTGCACAAATGGACCGAGTGGCATGTACTACTATTGTATTATCAAATCTAGCATCTCTCTATAAAATAAATCTAGCATCGGTTCTGAACTTTTGATGATGTAAGGTAAACAAATAGGCATATCTTCGTCATGGTTGCATCCTTTATAGCAGAGAATTTTTTATGAAAATTTTATTTTGTTAATGGAAGCCTTTGTGCTTCTATTCACTTAGTGATGCAACATCTATAGATCCACTAAAACTGAAAGGTGGTTGTTAGTTAGGTTCTGATTGTGCCAATCAACAATACACATCTCTACTCCTGAAGGGGGACTTGGTAGATTCTTTTCCTGGTTTTTTTTCGTCATCCCTCACACATCTATCTGGTTTTTTAGTCTCTTCACTCACCTACACTTCAAGTTTCCTCCCTCCTCTTGCACGCAACAAAAAAAACCCGGTAACACCATGCACGAAACGAAAAAAATGCAACGCCGCTCCCCTCGATCCCCTCCATACCCGCCGCCGCTTCCCTACTGCCACCCCGCCACCCGATGCCCTGCATGGACACGAAAAAAATACATCTATCTATTGGGAGGTTGTTTTGCTATCAATTGGGATCATGGGTCTAGGGTCATTTCATGCCTGGTAAAAATGTCTGAACCCTTTGAATCATTTAGGCATTAACAGTTCAGGGCAGGCTGCAGCGAGCGGCGCAAGGAGTCCGTGCCGACGGTACATGGGTATGCTGAACTAGACAAACAAATCTCATGAAATGCTCAACACACCAAAGATATCTCATCAGACGGCGGCTACATATTTTTGCTCTGTTGTTTGGTAAGTTCATGCAACTGGGGACAGAAACTTTAGTAATGAAATACAATGCCCAATAATTGTGGTTCAAACTTTAGTAATGTAATTGAATGCCTAATAAATCTGTAGATGGCTTAATCGTTTTCCCCAGGCATCGCGAGCACGCTGGATGGAGGGAACGACCGCGTCAAGGGGGGCCAAGGACGGTGGTTCCAGGGGGGCTCACGCACGCCACTGCTGGCCACGGTGGTGTACCACTTGGGTACTAAATAAATTAAATTACTGCGAATAGCTAGAGATTTTAACTAGGAGGGAAACTAATTATGGGTGATAACTACTTAGTTGATTATGATTTGAGACCTTTCGTGTGAAATGCCACTAACTACATATATTGCTTGTGCATGATGATTAAGATTTGAGAAATAATTTTTTATTATACTTGCTCAAATACCATGCAAATGAATTAAAAGACAACATTTCTGATATTGTGCGAAAATATCTCAAACGCATCAAGTAGTTCTTAATTCGTGATAGGTTATTAGTTGGATCATCACTCTTTATGTATACATCATCAAATTACGTTTTTGTCAACTTACGTCACAAGTGAAGTGGATATCAATTATTACCTAATTGTTATTGGTTATCTTTTCTACACATGTAAAATTGAACTTGCATTATGTTTATATATAACTCTAGCAAAATATTTCAAATGCCCGTGGCAACGCACGGACATTCTCCTAGTTCATTAAAGTGTTTGTCGTGGTATGATAAGGAAATTGGAGCATTATGTACACTTGATCGATATTCTTGTGTGTTTTTTGGCTGGGGCAGCACGATGGTTAACTCCTCATAACCTCCTTCCTAGGGGCATGTGAGTAGTATTTTGCTTCGAAAGAGCTAATACAAGACACAATAAGTATCTGAGTTCCTTGTGACTAATGTGAGTTTGTGGACTGTAAGCGCTTACATCTTTTTCGTACCGTGCATTGGCCGTTCTCACCTAGAGATTTGGAGCATAATTCACCATGCATCCAAACCCTGTGATGTGATATGCTCAATCACACATAAGTCTCATTATATCTTTCTCAAAGTAGGCACCATACCTACCTATGATGATATTTTCATAGTCATTGTGAGATATATTATCATGCAACTTCCAATAACTTGAGCATTTATTTCATTTTGCTTTGCATGACCATAGAGACAATATTATATCTGTGGCAAAGCCAGCGTTCATCGTTGTATACATGTTACTCTAGTATCATTGCACATCGTTGTACACCGCCATATGCAATCATATGTTGTCATATTATTTTTTAATTTTATCGAGTTGTAAGTAAATAAAAATGTGATGATCATAATTATTAGAGTGTTGCTCCTATCTATGAAGATAAAAAGACATTTAAAAAGAGGCAAAAAAAGAGTGCCCAACAAAACAATGAGAGAAAAAGGAGAGAAGGGGTAGAATTACTATTCTTTACACACGATGGTCTAGCCGTCCGACGACATCCTCTTTATCCCTGTCTTACTGGTGGTCATTGATTAGGGGAAAATGGAGCTCTCTGTCTTGCGGCAGGTCCGCAGGTTGCTCCGCGTATTGAAGTCAACTGACATGTTCACTATATGGCATTTGACTCCACTAATTAAGCGGTGTAACACGAGAGCATGCAGTGTACAAAAAAGTGATGTGTGGGCTTGCTTCCTCTGGGTGATGCATGATCTGCTGAAAGCTGCCATGCAAATTATACTTCATGCATGTGTTTCTAGATTCCTATCCAAACAATCCGGCTACAAGGCCATGTCTCCTCCTGAGCGGCCATTTTCTCCGAGATAGGCGCCCAGTCTGGCTCCTTATGGAGGCGAAGCGACATGGCGATAGTGAGCTATTCGACATGTATGTGGAGGTTGTGGGGATATAGGATAAGCTATTTAGGGAGGGATGTGGACACTGTGGGGAAAGAGTATGAGCTATTTGGTTTTAATGAAGGTGAGGTATTCGGCCATGGCAACGGGGAGGGATGTTGAGTCCTTGGTGAAAGAGGATGGGCTCTTTGGTCATGGCGATAATCGTCTTATAGCCACAGCTGGTGAGCGGTGCGTTCGGAAATGTGGCTATAAACCTTGGCGTTAGTGGCCGCAAGCAGTTGGCACGTGGCCGCCCGCCATTAGTTGCATCGCTACGCCGTTGTAACATGGTGACTTCCCTCTAATACGTCTTCAGCATATCTAGAATTTTTTTATAGTTAAATGTTATTATGTTATCACTTTTATATGCTTTATTTGTCATTTTATATTATTTTCATGAACTAAACTATTAGTTTAGTGCCTAGTGTCACTTTCTGTTTTTACATATTTTGGTTTCGCAGAAAAACCATACGTACAGATGTCCAAACACGACAAAACATTTTGATAAATTTTTATGGACAATAAGAGACCCTAGAACCTTCGGGGGAGGATGAGAAGACCCACGAGGGCCTGACAAACCAGGGGTGTGCTCTAGGGTTATGGTGCGCCACCCTGGCTTTTGGGCCCCTCGTAGCTCTGTTTGCCATAATTCCTAGCCTTTAAATTTTCAAATATTAAAAAACCCTCGAAGCAAGACCCGAAACAATTTGATTGCCACCGCAAGCCTATGTTCACCCATGACCCCATCTGCGGCCCTTTTCTAGTACTCTGCCAGAGGAGGAAATCATTGGTGTGGCCATCTTCATCAACCTTGTTGTCACCATGATGATGTATGAGTAGTTCATTTAGAACCTATGGGTCCATAGTAGTGCCTCGATGCTTATTTCTCTCTCTCTCTCTTTTGATCTTCTATACAATGATCTTCTCTAAGATCAATATGATGTAATCTTATGCGATGTGTTTGTTTGGGTCTGATGAATCGTCAGTTTATGATCAGATTATTCATCGAACTTATATGAGTTTGTTGAGCCTTTATTACTGTCTAATTTTATAGCTTTGTATTTCTGTATGATCTATCAGTCTACTTTGGTCAAGTTTGATTCATTTATTTTCAACGAGAGAGATGCTTTGTAGTAGGTTCAATCTTGTAATGATCCTGTCTAGTGAAAAAATGGATAAAGACGCACATTTGTATGGTTGCTATTAAGGATAAAAGGACAATGTTCGGTCATATTGATTGATCTTATTCTATCTACATTATGTGATCTTGCTTATTGTGTTACTCTATTTGCCATGAACTAGGACATATGCTTGTGTGTTGCAACTCGAGGAAAACAGTGCATTTAAATTTAGTGAGAATTATATGTGCAAGCAACACCATGTGTGCACACCTAAAAGGTTCTGGGTTTCATCGCGTGTGAGGTAATCAATCCACTAATTCTCCTTCACTGATCGAGAGGGGATTTAAGGGTTTTGTTAGGTCGCGCCAGAGAAGGCCCATGAATTGTTCAATCTATTTCTTCATTCATTCGAGGGGATTTGAAGGTGTGAAGTTTCTTAATATGGAAGTGAGACGGGTCTTCTCTTTTCCATCTACAAGCCACCAATATTTTACAACTATAGTTAATTCAACTCTGCTATTTTCTCATTCATTGATCGAGGGATTTATGGTGTGAAGTACCATAATATGGGACATAGCCGTTTCTTCTCTTTTACATGCATCTAGCTCATATAGTGGGTCTTCTCTTCTTTTTTCTCGGGTAGCAATATTCAAGAATTGCAGGGCCCTTTAGTTCATAGCAATCCATCCATCTAGCTCACATAGTAGAGTTAATTCCTTCTTTTAAGGAAGTCAACGTCTTTTTCCAGCTAGCTCACATACCAATCTATCAATCCTTCGCCCAACTTAATTCATCCATCTTCATCCAGCTTATTACATATTGTTTCCCACACATATATAAGCTGGTACGTTTGTATGTAAAGGAACAATGATGTACTATTTAAAATATGTTTGCCTTATTTCCCAAGTAATTGGGTCGGCTAAGTTGTGTGTGTTGTGAAAGGACCGGGCACCGAAACGACATGTGTTTATAAACTGCGAGTAAAAATTATTTTTCCAAGGTAGTTGGGCCGGCTAAGTTCCATGGGCGGTGAAAGGCCCAACCACTAAAAAGACCTGTGTTTTTAAGACGAAACTAAAAATAAAATTAACCAAGTTGAAGGATTGATCACATGACACCAAAGACCCGACCAAGTGTTGCTAGCCAGTCGAACAAGCACGTCCCACTAACCAATGGCCAACGAAAATATTTAAGAACATACTCAAGCATTACATTTTTTTTGAATTCTTTTGAACTTTTCAAGTAATCGTAATTATTATACATTGCCGACTATTCTTGGAAACATGTCCAGTTTCAAAATCCTGAAAGGTTTTCAAAAATGTCAACATTTCTTTTAAATTGCATACATTTTTGGAAAACACAAACTAAACATGAAATTAGGACTTTAAAAAAAATCAACACTATTTTCCAAAACATGAACCTTTAATAACTTTATTTTTGAATTTGTGAAATATTTTGAAAATGGGAACATTTATTGAAAATTCAGAACAATTTTACAATATGTGTCTTCTTAATCGTGTACATTATTTTGATTTGTGAACATTTCACTGAAGCAACTATATTTTTTCTAATAAGAGCATTTTCTAAAATTTATTTTAAAAAAATCCCCAAAAAATAAGAGAACACATTGTTTCTTGTACAATGGGAACCTTTCTTTTCAAGTATCAAACTGTTTTTGAAACAAGAACAATTTTTTTGTAATTTTGAACATTTTTTTAAAAATTTAACACAAAAGTAAATTCTAAAAAAATGTCAAGGAAAAAAAGCAGGAAAGAAAAACGAGCCTAAAATAATAAAAAATAACAGAATACAAAAAAGGAAAATGGGCCAGACCATTCTTGGACGCCTTGTGCGAAGCTATGATTATTTGATGCCTCGTGCCGCAAATAGGGTTTTCCCAGTTGTGTGGGTAAGAAAATAAGTGGGCTGGCTTTGCTTGGCCACAACGCGCGTGGCCCACATATGAAATCTGGGCAAAACGTTTCCTATTCTAGCAGACGGACTCACAAAATTTAGTATCACATTGGGTACCAAAAAGATTTTCAGCGAAAAATGCTCGTGGGTTGCAATGGGAGAAAAGATGCCATGCTTTTGAAATGGGTGAACAAGTACACAACGCTTGCGACCGAAATGGTGGGAACTGTCTCGAACTCATCATAGAAAACAAACTTCACCTCAAGTTCGACAATAAACCAGCAAAGGTGCGACAAAGGTCCAGATGAGTCAGCAAATATGTGGATAGAGGTGTGGGCAAATAGGAAGGAGCCATTGACGATGAATCATATGAACTCGCTGGTGAGACAAGGAATCACATGCCACACACAGTGGCATCGGTGAGGTCGGCATGAGGGCCGTGATGTTCCTGTTCAACTCATTGCCAATTAAAATGCTTTGTATTTTATAACCCTATATTTGGTGTGTACCAACATAGTAACCTATTGCCAATTATTGATTTTATTGTTGATTCGCCATTTTCGAAATGGTTGCAATCATGATGTGAACAAAAGAGACGTAGTTAATCTATGTGTTCATTTTTGACATGTGTTTCTTGTATAGGGTAACACTCCATTTTGAAACGGCAAGACCTTCACCATTTACTTAAAAGAGGAATCAGGTTGTAACCAACTACACACCATGAGTTTCATGAATTATAGATTGATGCATTTATATACGCTATAAGCATCTAATAACAAAAGATATAGGTTAGAAGCGTATCTCAAAAAATAAAAAATATATAGGTTAGAAGCATGTGGTCAAGTACTATAGGTAGACTAAACCTTAAACTGTATATAGTTCAAACTTAATCAACATATCATCTCTTGTTTAAACCCACTTGATAAATCTCATGGCTCAACCGTCACCTTTCTATTTTGGAAATATAGTAAGGACGTAGACATTCATACATGCACACATACACTCACCTATATAAACGCAAGCACAAACGTCCTATCCTTATGACTCAGTCATCACCTAACGCATATGCTTTTTGATATTCTCTAGGTCTATCTCATCCAAATTAATTTGTTCCTTTTATATCTTTTATTTTTTGTCCGTATTCTATGACCTACTCTCGTTGTGCAAGGCCACCTAAGATTTTTCATTACCTTTTGGACTTAATTTAAACTTTTGATAAGATATTTTTTGTGTATGGAGAGATACAATATGGAAAAATATATGCCTAATATGATCTACCCTGAGCACACTAAACACATACAAATAACAAGAAACTGGTTTGTTGATGAATTTAATAGGCAATATGCTTAGCTTTGTTAAGGAAACTGTCATAGGAAGAGTTGATTTTTATGACAAATCATAAGATGCGCGCATGAATTAATTTCTTAAGGCCCCCCATGTCCATCTGGGCCAAGGTTCCCGCCGATGATCCTTCCAAGCCATGCCAGAGTCCCGTCCATATCAGGGGTTGCATGCATCGCCGTGGTCATCGTTGTCGAGTCGCCCCAGGCTCGCCTCCTCGTATATCGCCATAATTTATTCTCTCTCCTTCCATAGTTTCCTTTCTAGCTCATGGCACCCATGTAGAAATCCTTTTCCTTCCCCTCCATGGCTCATTCATCCTTTAATTCCTTTCCTACTAGCTCATGGCTACACCATGTAGAAATAATCCTTTATTTTATTTCCTTCCTCACACATGGCCATGCAATGCTCTATTTTGTTTCCTTTCTTAACTCATATGGCAACACGGATTTTCTTTTAGTTCCTTTCCTTCATGCGCTCCCCATCGTCATTGTTTAGGCATCTTATTAGTTTCAAATCGAAAACATATAAAAGTTGGTGGAATGTGAAAGAAAGGAGCCAGGTGGGACTATTGATAGGTGGCGTCCTCAATTCTACCACAAACCTTACCATAGCTCGGTTGGCTTCTGTGAGTGATATGCGAAATGCAGGTGTTGAGTTTGCGTCCATCACGGGTTCATTAGTTTTTGCTGCTCCTTCGTCAATGAATTTCCCCCTGCATGCTTACTCGTGTGGCCCAAGACAGAAATCTGCGCGCATAGCCCAAGCAAGCGAAGGACGAAAATCTGGACTAATAATACTTTGATGGTCGAAAAGGACGATACCGATGGATGTACGAAACTAATAACGTACGAAATTTACGGTGGTAAGAAGCAATAGACACTTATTAATAGGTATAGATAGATATAGATATAGATTAATACTTCGAAATACATGTTGGATAGAGGTCTTGGGGTAGAGTAATAGTAGTTGATGCAGTTGGATTATTGGTCTACTTGTCACAGATGTAATGCATATCTAGTGATTATGCCTTGGATGATTTTCATAATTAATCGTGTGCAAGTCTGTCAATTGGACAATAGTAATTCGTATATCCATTGTTAGCTTGCTTTCAGGATATGTGTCATTAGTGAACCTATGGTCCCCGAGTCCATTCTAAATTAATCTGCAAGTTTTTACAATTGCTCCTATTTTCTATCACTATCTTTTCTATCATTATCACCATCTGCTTTTAATATTGTAACAGGCGAGAACAAGTGGAGTGCTGACCCCTTTGCCTTTGTTGGGTGCAAGCATTTGTTGTGTTTGTGTGTAGGTGCTGCTAGCATTGTTAGTGTGGTGCCTCCTACTAGTTCGATAAACCTTGATTCTTAATTGGGGAAAATATTTTCTCCTGTTGTGCTACATCACCCTTCCTCTTCGGAGAAATCCAGCAACTCATCCGGAAGTAACACCCTCTGCCATCGACATGTGAAGAGATGGCTTCAAGCGGACCGGGGGACGAACACACCTCCCGTGTGAATAGGAGCCTGTCCTTACGACTATGCTACAATTTTTCTAATTATGGCACTGCCAGGATTATGGTTGACATCCTACGAACACTACGTACATTGGATATGCACAATGTACTCCGTACTCCACATCCCGGGTTGAAGACTCACAAAGCACATATTTTTTCGTTTCAATGTTTTTCCACATTTGAAAATAGATAGAAGGGGTTCACACATATATGCTTTCTGTGTTTTTAGTCATTTTAGTGAACTTACATGTGGTATGTTTATGTTTGTAAATGTATTAACTTACATGCTCTGATGAATATCTAAGAACTTTCAAACACTTTCAGGAGAACTATCAGACATTAGCTTGAGCATTTTCAGATTTATGCATGAAGACTTTCATCAAGAGTAGTTTAAAAAAATAGTTATTTTTCTATTTAGATTTCAAAATAGGCTAGACTCAACATTTTCTGTGACATGACACATCGTCGCAGAAAATGCGGATGCCTATTGACGGCTAAATGTGTCGCATAAATAAGGCTACGTCACAAAAGTTGTCTAGGGCGTTGCCCCGGGAGGAAATTATAGGGTGACTGTTCCATCATAGGAAATGATCTTAGCCGACCGTTTTTCCATCACGAGGATTTACGTCATAGAAAAACACATATTTCTCATGTGATCTTTAGGACCATCTTCGTGTTGGCGGCCCTAGATTTTAGGCAATGCATGGCAAATGATGAAAGTTGTGGGTGGTTGCAAAAAATGTGCATTGTCAATCGAGTACATCTAGTTTATGTTTATAGCAAGGTCGACCAACTCTCCCTTCTCTCCAGGTGTTCTAATATGCATTAACCAATTTTCCTCCAACTGAAGCTAACAGGAAACTCTCTTTGACTTTATTCACAGAATGAAGAGAGGCAATGAATTAAAAAGGAGAGAGCATCAATAAAGTCTATTAAGATATAAATGTATGCATAATTTACGTATATCCAAACAATTATATATAATAAGGCAAACATGTTCATCAGTTGTAAATCAAATCCACGCTTAAAGTAACACCTATACAACAATTGTTATCCCATCCAAAAAATGGATAATCGGGCATCCATTCTCAACTTGGATGTAAATAAAGTCCATTATTAGTGAGTATTGATGTATAAATGGCTATATATCTATATAAAAAGATAGGTATGAAGTAATCATTAATTAGATGTAAACCAAGTGCACAGTTAATGAATATTAGTTCAGAAAATTATTTTTATCCATATTCAAGAAAGAATCGTGCACTAGATGACTACTAGATAACTGTTGAGTTAATCTTTAGTGCGATGCAATTTAATGCATTCCAAATGTAGAATGGGGCTTAACTCTATATAACTTGTGCTCTCCAAACAACATACAAGTGCATAAGGAATCACATAGTTACATGTGTTTCATTCAAAGGAACACAATTCCCCATACTAATGGGAGGTAATTATGTCATCATATCGGTCTTACTATGGTTTTTGTTCAAACTTTGCTACCTCACATTAGTTGAAGCAATAGACGTGGATGGCAATCTACATATGAATGAGAAGGTAGAAATATCTCACTTTTAGCTTTCAACACATGCAACTCTTTGCAATTGGTTTATGTATTCATCCCATTATTGCATCTACTTGAGTACTTAAATTTTATTATTGCTACTTTTTATACTTATTCATAACTATTCTATATAGATTATTTTCCCATCTAAAATTTGGGACACCACGGGTGGAAACAATTACTTATATCTTCCATAGACTTTGTACAACAATTATATATGCTCACTAGCCATGAGATTACATTTCCATTTGCAGAATACCACTCATTTAAGACCTAAACCTTTTCAGTTTCCATGGAGAGCTAATTTCACGGATGAAGGCAGCAACATTATTTCCCATGTACTCTGCCCCCTTCCTCCATCCCTTCCTTCCTCCCTCATTCACTATATATTTATGTGTACTTTTTCATGTGTTAGATTTGGATTGTTTGTTAATTTCTGTGTGAGAATTCTCGAGAAAATATATCACAATATATGCTACAATGACATGTGATAAATATAAAAGGAAAATTCGAGGTGATTTTTAGCCTAAGCATGACATATTCACATCATCGGGAAAACTCGTAGAAATCTATATTCATTAATAATCCTTGTCAATCATATATCGACAAGCTAAATTATGCATCACCACAAAAGGTCTAACTACATAGGAATGACACCAAACATTAGGAATCAAACTAGATCTAGTATGATGTACTAAAGGAGGTGTACAAAAATAAATATAAATTAGCTCCAAAGGAGCATGAATAAATCACATTGTAAATGTTTGGCAGTAGAACCTTGTACCAGGGCCATGAAGGCACACAATTACTTGTTTATTATGTTGCGCTCCATAATTCTTTTGGTTCTTCACTAATTTGAGCTATACTTTACTATGACTAGTATGCAATATGGCACACCGAGCGAGGACAATTCTATGGTCTTCGAGCTGAAATGAGTATATGGGATTCACCAAATCAAGAAAACTCTGAAGAATCTGGAGCATCCCTACAAATTTATTGTCAAGATGGAGGACACTACAACTTAATTCAAGTTGGATTCCACGTACATATATATCGCCCATCCTCGTAAACTCAAATGTTTTTGACTAAACTACTATTTCATAATCTACTTTTGCTTGCAGATTTCCCCTTCTTTGTACAATAACAAAGATATTCGCTTCTTTACATATTGGACTGTAAGTGTAACCAATGTCATTTGAACAAGTTTTATATTATTGTTGTCCACGTTATTTTATGTTATTTTGTAATAGTAATAGGCATTATCGGACTACGTATCTTCACATCCACAAGAATACATGTTTCCTTTTTATTTCTTAGAAGGACTTGAAATCCAAGGGGTGCTACAACTCACAATGCATAGGATTTGTACCTGCAAGTGGAGCTAAGCTGGTGCGTGGACAAGCAATTGCATCTCCATAAGTTTATGGCATACAAGATCACTACATCAGGCTTAGCCTCAACAAGGTACAACATTCGTCACAGTCTAGAGACTACTATGTATATATAAGCTTACAAATTTTGTATGATATCCATGATAAGAAGCCGATACTCGCATGCTATTGCAGGAACCTTTATTGAATGCAATGTGTAAATAGATGCTATGAGGATAGCTACAAAAGGACATACAATTTGTGGTGTAGTTAACAAAATGCCTTTTTCTAACAAAAACATAAAAAATGATCTGCATAGGCATTCTCCTAATGTCCAATACATACAAAATTCATGATAGACCAAAAATTAATGCAAAAAATGTATGTTATGGGGGACATTCATGACTTGTTGATGTGGCATGGTTGCGTGGATAGAAAAACAAGTACTATGAAAAATATAACTTATGACTAACATGCATGAATTATTATGTGCGATGGTTAGCACAGATCGATAGAAAAGTAGTGGAAACAATTGAACTTATAACTAGAATGCATGACCTCGTTGTGAGGCTTGGTTACATGAATAGGAAATTAGTTAGTGGATTGCAAATATTTAGAATAAAAAAGAGATATTTTATGAATATGAAATTATTTATGCCTAAGTTCACAATTGTAATATGCTATTGTATTTTAACATGAAAATAGGAAACCCTGGCGCCACCCAAGATTATTGGTAATTACAAAGTGTTTATACTCTTCTTGTGCGTGCAATTTATTGCTCATAGATGTTACCCATCCCTTATTGACTATAGGATCCAAATTCTGGGAGACCGGGTGGTGTACCGTCATGATTTAGAAAAAACGTCATTCTTGGGACATTTTCCAAAGGAGCTTTGCCCTGGAACAGAACATATACAAGCATTGACCGGATTCGTCAATTACTTGAAGAATGCACATGGTCCTCCAATGGGTAGCGGCCACTTCCCCGATTACGATAAGAAGAAATATGCCTACTTCAACCACATTAAGACCTACAACTCCAAGGGTCAAGCTTTTGACCCCTTTTATACTAAGGTGGCAAAGTTAGTTGATAGGCCAGATTGTTATGTTGCAAATGATTTATTTCTTGAATTTAAGAAGGGTTATACGTTCAATTATGGTGGACCAAGTGGTTGTATTGGTACACAACATAAGTTGTATTGCCATTTTGATTGAATAAATAAAAATGTGTTACTTAATATTAAAATATTATCGGTTATTCCATTTATTTTTGTCAAACCTAGCTTCATTTTGTCGGTGATTATCATGATCATATCTAGTTCATCAAATTGTTAATTTTTGCCTCCCACTTAAGGCATTGCCAACACGACACTTGTGGCAGGTGCTACGTGAGAATTGTAAGTCTAATAAAGAAAGAGTCAGCATAGCAAAGACTATATGAATGGACTTCTCTGGGCCCAAATATGTGTCAGGGAACCTAGGTAGAACACCACCACCTAATGGGATATAGTTAGGACAATAAACTGTACCTAATCCTTGTCATGTAATGAATTGGATTTTTTTGGATGTTTGATGGAAACATCGTTTAATTTTGTTTATGAAATGTTCCTGACCATCGATCCATAGTTGAGCTATGTTTCCCGTGAACTAGGCCTAACCTCACAAGGGAAGTTACTCCCATAGCTACTTTTGAGCCTTGTGGTTAACTGGGCCATTTTTTTCCTGTTCGACCCAAGAAAGTGAAGGCCCTCTCCCACATACTCTCTCATTCCATAAAGAAAAGAAAAACGATCGCCACAAGAACGATCAAGGACGGTTGAGAGGATGAGGCGATCGCTTGATTGAAGCAAAGCAGGCGTTGTGGGCGACTTACTATGGGATCAAGTCGACACACATGTGAATTCAACCAATGCGCCACTCGCAAGGGGATGAAGCGGATGTGTCAAATGCGGGTGATCGAGGGTCAGTCGTTCTGCCTGCAAGGTATGAAGGGGCAAGGGACATGCAGGGGGGAGGATGATGGCACCTTATCTCCTAATAAACACAAACATACTTCAATTTATAAGCATTCATTCATGCCGGGGCGACGTCTTGTTTGCACACTGTAATTCCCAACTGGTGCCTGTATATATGCGTCCTCTCTATCCACTCTTCACTCAACCTCTCTACTCCAACAACACAAAATATACATTTTAATGTAATGTGATTATTCAGGGAAATTTTGGCATGATATATTTGAGGTTTTCTGTTAGATATTACCGATTATTCATTTCAACGCAATGCAGTTATTTTGACTATCTGTATACTTTACACGCTCAAAAAATGGACGATCCTAGTTAGATTAGACTTGTACAAGAACAACACTTGGGAACTTGGAAGCTTGCTTGTTAGATGGCACACCCGCGTTTGATCCACATGGCTCCAATCACCTGAAATTTTTGTTGCTTCCAGTAAATCGAGCGACAATTGGCTCGGTCGCATGTTTATAAGCTCTCCCACCCACGTTTGATCCACAAGGGTGTGTAATTTCTACATAACAACAGACTTAAGGGAGGGAACTTTCCCCTTTAACCGTGTTTTCGTGTGTGTTATCAGTCACTTGTATGAATGAAGTTTGCGTGGTGAAAATATATATGGTATTGTTATGTCGTGTGTGATGCATTTTATTGCTTATGAAGGGGAGCAACATGGGTTCTGAAAGGTTGACAATTATACAAAGAACCTTTATGCATCTTTAACCCTGTTAACAAGGTTCACATGGATTTAAGTTTTGTTCCTCTCTTTGAACAAGCTGAAAACATCAAGTTCACCTTGAAGTACAAGATGAAGTTTTTGGCTTTAGAAATTATTGAGGTGGCACACGATATAACTTCAACCAAGACTGACCTTCAAATGATCTTCTTAATAACGAATGTAACAGCAGTTGACGTTTATTAAAGCTTAAAACTTTTATTCGTGGCGTGCCACGGGAATAGATCAAAGTTTCGTTCTTGTATGATTGTTTAGTTTTGAAGGTACCTTGTATTTTTGTGCTTGATTTGGCAATATGACCTATAAAAAGACATGTGAAATGTTTGATAATGAGTTTTGTAGCCTCGCACGTAAGGAAGCTAATTGTAGATCTTCATTTTCCATAAAGGCTGGAGAGAGCTTTGTGTTTACGACATTGCATGATATATATTCAACATGGAAAATTTGTATCATTAATTCATCTCGAACAAGTCTATTACAATGACTATAATTACTACTTTTCACTTGAGTATCTTACCCTCCGAATTTTGATATTTAATTTCTGGTAAATGCAAAAGAAATATTATGTCTACTACTTCAGCATTTCCTCCTAGTATAGACTCCCAAACATTCCCATTCTTTTTAATAATAAACCTAGTGATTTGGTAATAAGTACATACTATCATTATATTGTAACATGGATGGGCGAGGCAACACACGCCTTCAATGCTCTAGTTATTTACATGATTTATTAAGATTCCACGTGGGATACGTGGAAGGGTCCAACATGTTGAACACCAATTTGGTGCAAACTCCCACACCCTCGCATGACAAACACACAAACAAGGGGACTGTCATATGGGGGATGTATAAGGACCGTGGGGGACTGTAGGAATGGCTATGTAATTCGGAACTATGATACATTGGAGACATTTCCATGAGTTTGCATGTTTCATGCATGTTGTCTATAATTTATGCAACATTTTAAAGTTTATTTGAAATTAGCCTATTAATTCAGTGCCCAATGCCAGTTCATGTTTTTTACTAGTTTTATGTGTCAAGTAAACAAAATAACTATGGACCATAGAAAAAATGTAAAAGACCAAGAGACCCTAAAATACCCAAGATACAACTCCATCGAAGGGGTGAAGCCATGAGAGGACCAGGGACCCTAGCTGCCTAGTGTCCCAAGGCACCTAGGCCCACCAGGGCTCCCCTCGTCATGCCTCTTTGCAGCTAGCTTTGTATAACCCCCCCAATACCTCATATATTTTGGGCATAATTTCTACTACAAGAATCCCTTTTTTGTGACAAAAATCCTAATGAGAAAGTCATAACTGTAACTAAAGAACATTTTTAGTGATGGTGCTCGTCACTAAGTGAAGGTCGTTTGGGGTAGCCTCCTACATCATTTTAGTTGGCGGGTTGTCTGATTTTATTTGATGTAGGGTTTAGTGTCACTGATAGATATGTTGGCAATCTTAGGGAAAACCTATATTTTTATGTTATGGGACTCAAACTCTCGATCTCAGGTTTTCTCTACCATAGAAGAGTTTCAAACACATTCAAGTCAAATATGTTTTAGATTTAACTTGTGTCGGGACCCCACACATAGCAATACATATCACACATACACATAACAAGCAAGTATGTGTTGGTAGAACATGGTATCAAAACATAAATCTATGCCTAAAAGTGTTTATCAAAAGCTCATAGGACCCAACCAAGGGTGATATTACAAAAGATGTCTAGAGGGAGATAGGGCAGCATGTGGCTTTTCAGGTGTTGGCTGCCCTCAAAACCTCCACTATATATAGGAGGGAGGGAGGTGGAGTGGCATCCCATGGGGAAACCCAAGGGCTGGCCGATCGGCCAAGGGGGTGGAGTCCACCACCCACAAGGGAGGTCGAGGCCGAAGGGAGGAGTCCCTCCTCCTTAGCACACCTCCCACCTACCCCCATGCATATGTGCTTCTAGGGGGTGGCTGCCCAGACCACCAATGGCTAATGCACCACCTCTTCAGCCCATGTGGCCCATCGGAGTGGGTGCGCCCCTTCCGTTGGACCCTCGGAACCCTTCTGACACCCCCGGTACATTACTGGTGACGCCCGGACTTTTTCGGTGACCAACACAAAACTTCCTATGTATCAATCTTTACCTCCGGACCATTTCGGAGCTCCTCGTGACACCCGGGATTTCATACGGGACTCCAAACAACATTCTGTTACCAATATATATAACTCAACAATACCGAATCGTCACAGAATGTTAAGTGTGCAGACTTTGTGGGTTTGAGAACTATGTAGACATGACCGACACACCTGTGTCGTCAATAACCAATAGCAGGACCTTGATGCCCATATTGGTTCCTACATATTATGTGAAGATCTTTATCCGTTGAACCTCTATGTCAAGGATTCAGTTAATACCGTACGTTTTTCCCTTTGTTCATGGTATGTTACTTGCCCGAGATTCGATCGTCGGTATCTCCATACCAAGTTCAATCTCGTTACCGGCAAGTCTCTTTACTCGTTCCGTAATACAAGATCTCATGGCTAACTCTTTAGTTACTTTGCCTGTAATCTCATTATAATGTTGTATTACCGAGTTGGCCCTGAGATACCTCTATGTCACACGGAGTAAAAAATCCCAGTCTTGATCCATGCCAACTCAACAAACACCCTCAGAGATACCTGTAGAGTACCTTTATAGTCACCCAGTTACGTTGCGACGTTTGATGCACACAAGGTACTCCTCCGGTGTCAGTGAGTTGCATGATTTCATGGTCATAGGAACAGATACTTGACATGCAGAAAACAATAGCAATAAACTAACATGGTCATATTCTACGCTCATAGTTTGGGTCTTGTCAATCACATCCTTCTCCCAATGATGTGATCCCGTCATCAAATGACATCAAGGAAATATAGTAATAACAATTTTATTATTGCCTCTAGTGCATATTTCCAACACAAAGTCATACACGCAACAAGCAGAAGCATAACATGTTTAGGTACATGCATCTACTAAAAGTGACTGGAGGAGCCTGAAAATCTACACGATCCTCCCAAAGGAGCCAGGCCTCTGTCTGGGATTCCCAAGCTAATCTAGTCAACATCGAACACATCGTGGAAACTAGAAGTGAGACCGAAGTCTCATATGCAAAAAGATAAATTAAACAACCGGGAGTACAAAGGTACTCAAAAAGACTTACATGAGAACTATCCACATATCCATCAGTGTCAACAAGGGGTTGTGGAGTTTATTGCAGCAAGCCGGCTTTGACTCTTGGCTAACATGTACTAACTACAAGTAGTATCTTTGGGATATGAGAGCCTACACGAGTCCACATATTCACCACCATGTATCCTCTCCCATCTCCCCATGAGAAGGCCATCCATAGCACTCACACTTATCTTGCGCATTTTAGAGTATCCATTTCAAGTTGTCTACTGTATAAGCATTCCAAGTAGTCCATATCCGCGGACAGGGCTATTCGAATAGATGATATAACCCTAGAATCTTGATATTATTGCAATTCTTATAAGCATATGCCCCCCTCATAATAATTTTCAATAGCATCATGAAGTAATTCCACAATATAACTATCACATAAAGCATTCTTTTCATGATCCACAAGCATATAAAATTTCTTACTCTTCATATAAGCAAATTCATTGTCATTCATGGTAGTGGGAGCAGACTCAACAAAATAACTATCATGTGACACTCGATTGTCATAAGAAAATTGAAAATTAAAATAATGATAAAAGTTTCATGGTTATCATTACTAATTATAGCATATGTGTCATCACCACAATGATTGTCATGGATGTGTCACAGCATGATGTCCTCGTGAGAGAACTTATGTGTGAGGCCATCACAACTATGTGGTGGCTTGAGAGGGGTTGGTCGAAATCGAGAGGCACGGGTTTACCCAGGTTCGGCTCCTCGGAAAGAGGTAAAAGCCAACGTCCTGCCTTGTGTGTATAATGATGATGACGACGATCTCGGTTACAAGGGTGCAGAATCACTACATCTAATCTCGAGTGTCTCTGATTTGTCTCTCATGACTTGTTTATCTAAAACATGTCTATTGAGACATCTAAAAACTTGACCCTCCTGGGGTGCCCCGTCCTTCCTTATATAAGTTGAAGGGGTGGTTTACATTTAGTGTCCAAGTTATATTAAGACTTAACCTATAATGACTCTCCATCATGGGCTTCTCTTCTTGGGCTCCTAAGTCCCGGGCGGCTTATAACCGAGTTTATCTTCAAGACTCATCTTCAGGGACTCATCTTCAGGGACTCGTCTTCGGGACTCATCTTTAGGGACTCAGCTTTAGGGACTCATCTCCGGGACTCATCTCCGGGACTTAACTGTCTACCAGGTCATAACTCTCTGACAGGTCATAACTGTCAACCAGGTCATTACCATTCCGAGTCATAATTGCCCCTCGGGTCATACCGCGGGTATATCCCCAACATTAGCCCCTAGGTTAGCTTGAATTTATTCATGGTAAGCTCCTGAATTAAGAATATGTAAAGTGATCGACCCACTCAAAAGAAACCAGTTGATCAGCTCTTGAAAAATTCGGAAACTCTGTCATATCAATACACTGACGCTGGATCCTTGGAGAAAAAATAATCCTTACTGTCCACTGCCTTGGTTTGATAAATTCGCCTAGTTCCCTCATAACTAAGGATTTGATGGCATACCTTCCTCATATCCATATTACCTCTAGCCCCCAAGTCTTAAGAGGGGAACATAGTGATAGTTTTAAGACTTCTTTCAATGTAAATATTGCAACTCTAGAGAAATCTGAATTGTTCGTCTGAGTCACTAGTCATAAGTTGAATGTTCCACATATGTAGCCCCTAAGTACCGAGTTTTCTTGCCTGCAACAACCTAGGGCTTGTAATTGCATTATGCTCATAATACTTTAGCCAGTGTAGCCCCCAAGGGTCGGGTAATTATGCAATAATGAGTATGAACTTGTTGTAGATCTGATCATATAGACTTGACGAGCAATGTGTAGCCCCCAAGGAATGGCTCAGTAAGACAATACTGGGCTGGGACTTAGAAAAATATATAAAGGCCGGCTCAACAGGGTCTGTTGACAATGTAATAACTTGAAAACAGCTTGCATTAGCCCCCAAGTGTCGTGGTGCGTGTGTGCAGTGACATGGGACTTGCATACTTGATATAAATGGACTTGAATAATGTAGCCCCCAAGTGCCGGTCATACGCCTGCAATGATTAGGGACTACTCTTCCATTGTAGAATAAAATTTTATCCACTGTTGAGGATGATGTTTGCTGAAAGCCTTGCATATCAATGTTGAACCATGCTCCTTGCTGTAAGCTAGTATTTTCGGGATGAAGGAATAATAGCCATTACTCTGAAGGGGCTTTGAAAATCTCAATCATCCAATGCTGCTTATGACAACCATAATGAAAAATCCAACCACATTGGCTATTTAAGATTTGAATAATATAACCCGGTTTGAAAACCTCAATTACTCAATACTGGTTATAACAACCGGTTCCTGTAATATAAACCATGATATCCATGCATATATGATGCATGATATGACGATGCAATGATGATGCAATCTATGATGCAATGTATGATGATGTATGTCTCGTTCTATAAGCCGGCTTTAAAGGCGCGCTAGGACAAGATAAGTGTTGTTTCTTATGAAAATATTTTGTTTCCTAAGAAACAAGGCGGAAATCCTAAAAAACTTGTAAACCGGGACTCACGTGACATAAATCTGTCATTTAAACCTTAGCAAGTTCATGGTCTTTAAAAGATAGACATTGCTAAGAGTACGAACATGCCATATAGCGGAGGGGGTACAATAGACAAGGCGAGTTTGTCCTCGCTCACGGTAAGCCGGCTCTCTCGTGACAAAAGACGCCGTTTAAACCTTGACAAGTTTAGTGTCTTCGTGCGAGAATAACTTAAAAAAGTTCAGGGTCTCTTATCAAGAATAACTGACAAGAGTTTGTCGGGTCACATGGCGGAGTAGCAAGCTGCAAACAGGCAATTTTAATTCGGACATGGCAGAAAGCCGGGCGGAGAGGGTAAATAAGCTTAAACCCATAGGGTTGAAAGCCCCCAAGTAACCAAATTAAGGATCAACTCCTTTGTAATATAAACCTAGCAAAGAGGGTTTAAAAAGCCCCCAAGTGACTATATGATGATCCAATAAATCCGGGCACCCATGTTTGAATGGTCGCAACATGGCAGCTCGTCCTCTTGGGAGACTTTAAATCTTCCGTCAATGAGGTAGTGCACCCGCGTTTGAACGGTCGCATCATGGCGGCTTGTCCTCTTGGGCAGCTTTAAATTTTTCGCCAATAAGGTAGTGCACCCCTGTTTCAACGGTCGCAACATGGCAACTCGTCCTCTTGGGAAACTTTAAGTCTTCCACCAATAAAGTAGTAGCCCCCAGGACCGGGTTGTCTTCATCGCAATGACCAGAGGTTTTGTTGAAAACGACCAAATGTGTCGAGCCATGTCTGTAGCCCTAGAGTCTTAAGTCGACTCAAAGATGTGGCTTGAGAGTCTTCATAGTTGACTGTGGCATAAACCGACATATGGTTTATGGCTGACAACTAAAATTTATTGACGCCAACAATGTGTGGCGAGTTTATGATCTTCGCATCACCCATTGTATGTCCTTGGCGTTGATAACGCAACACGAACCCACGAAACGTTGAGATGGCAGGTTAAAAATGACCTCATATGATTTTCGTCAGAAATCCGGCCAGCGCTTCACCCCTGCTGGTTATTGAAGTCAACCAGGACGCAGTAGCAGCGACTTGCATGCCTATCCATTGAACCATCCGGTAGAGGCAGAGGCTGATAATATATCACGACTTGCTTCCAAATTGTTGGAATAGACCGAGTCACAGGGTGGCGAATCATGAATGTTTGTTGGGCGGCTTGAACGAGCAAGCGCGACACCAACATGTCGATGTAGATCAGACCAGGGGGTGCGGTTGCAAGAGATAGCCACGACATTGTAAGATGATGCGGTTGCGAGAGATGGCCGCTATATTGTAAGCCGATGCGGTCGCGAGAGACGACCGTGTCGTTGTAAACCGGCGAAGTGCGACATAGATGAACACCTGTCCAGAATGATGTTGGTGCGCCTCCATCACTGCGGTATAATGCCCCTTTGGTAATGAATAGTGGTCCTGCGTAAAAAACATCACTGGCCAGAGTAATTGTACTTGGAAGAATAAAAATGTATCAATAAAGATTAAATGGATGGATTTCACCTAATTCGGCTGGACGATAGAAAAGTCGTATATAGCGTTTGTGGATCACCTTCAATAATTTCAACGGCAATTTAGCCGCTCTATGGAGGTCGCAATGAAGATGGCGGGCCATGGCGGCAAAAACGACTCGAGGTGAGACTGTAGATGGTGAGGTAGAGGCTCGGAAGAAAAAACCGACCGGGGGTGTCTCAGCACGCAACGGCGATGGCAAAGACGGTGGTTTGAAACACGACCGCATCAGAGCCAAAGATGGCGGCTCAGAACCCTCCGGGTCACTTTTACCAACCCCTGGCAGTTAACCCTCTGTTGATTTTTGTCCATCTTCATATGGGTATCTGGTGTCGTTTCCTTCTCCTCCCTTAGGTACCCACTTCCACCAAGGCAACAAGCTATGCGGCAGGCGGCTGCGGAAAAGTACTCCAGCAACGGCGGGTTGCCGTGGTGGCGGCTGAGTGAGGCGGCAACGGCTTGGCGCTAGAAGGAGCGTGACTCAAGGCGGTGTGGTCACGACTGCGGAGAGGCGTCGATGGCTCAGAGGGACCTAGCGAGCCCACCGCGGAGGCAACTAGGCCGGCTTGTGGCAGGGGCGTATCGATGGAGGCCAGTGGAGGGCCAACACGGTGGGGCCGCAGCAGGCCACATCGGCATCACAGAGGCAGAGGCGGCGGCTCAACACCTGCTCCAACGAGGGCGGCATGAGGCCAAGGCGGCTTGACATCGGCTCGAACGGACAGCCTGAGGACAACGGCTCCATGACGAGGCAAGTGAGATGCGTCGACGACCGCGGAAACGAAGCGCAGGGGTTCGAGGCCATGGAGGCGGAAACAACCGGCGATTTAATGCAGGTGAAGCAGCTCTGGAAGCGGCCGGTAGTTCGGAACACGGAGGCACTGGGTCAGACCCCATGGGAGAGCGGCGGAGTAGACCCTGCAATAGCTGGTGCACGCCGACCCAACAGTAGTTGCGACCTAGCGGCGCGGCATGGAAGCCAGAGACGAAGGTGAGGGAGCAGGCGCGGGGAGAAGCAGGAGCAGCCGGCGCAGGGCAGGGTGGAGCCAGCCGTGGGCCCACAAGGTGGCCATGGAGCACAGGAAGCGCGCACGCGATGTTGCAGCGTGGCCGGGTGGACTGAGGCAATGGGGCCCAGAAGCGAGCGCGAGGGCCGCGGCTTCAGTCAAGTGAGGTCGGGCCAAGACAGCGACAGAAGGCGCGGTTGGAGGCAGCTCAAGACCACGGGACCGAGGTCGTGGTGGCAGACCACAACGGCTCGGTAGAAGCACACGTCCGGTTAAGAGTGAGGAACGGCAGGGTGATGTGGCAAGACGGCGTACTGTAGACAAGAGGGCGTCTTGGTTATGCAGAGGCGGCCCAATACGGCGGGTTAATGCGCCGGTGAAGGTGACTCCAGTTGCAGCAGCTCGTCGGCGAGACCGGCAGATCATCCACTCAAGCGGAGGCTATGCATCTCATGGGCGACTCGGGAGTGGCTGGGCCCAACGTGTAGAACCGGCAGAGGTAGCTTGAGGCGTCCGCCCGGCGAATTGGCATTGGTGGAGTAATGCAGTTGCGAGGCTTCTCTGGCCAGCGGCGGCATAACGGACCGAAACTCTATTTTCTCTTCTTTGAGTTGAATCTCATGGATTGTAAAATATGAAACGATTACCTCAAAGCTGATTCAGATCCTTCCAAGAATTGCAAACTTCTCGATCCCTGGGAAAGATCCCTCCAAGAACTCAACACCACCGTGCACTTGCCCCATGGTGGGCGCCAACTATCGTGGATTTGTCACGACATGATGTCCTTGTGCGAGAACTTAGGTGTTAGGCCATCGCAACAATGTGGTGGCTTGAGAGGGGTTGGTTGGAATCGAGAGACGTGGGTTTACCTAGGTTTGTCCCCTCGGAAAAAGGTAAAAGCCTACGTCCTACCTTGTGTCTATATTGATGATGACGACGATCTCGGTTACAAGGGTGCGGAATCACTACCTTTGATCTCGAGTGTCTCTGATTTGTCTCTCATGACTTGTCTATCTAAGACCTGTCTATTGAGACATCTAAAAACTTGACCCTTTTGGGGTGCCTCATCCCTCCTTATATAACTTGAAGGGGTGGTCTACATGTAGAGTCCAAGTCAGATTAAGACTTAACCTATTATGACTCTCGATCATGGGCTTCTCTTCTTGGGCTTCTAAGTCCCGAGCGACTTACAATCGGGTGGCTTACAGCCGGGTTTATCTTCAAGACTTATCTTCAGGGACTCATCTTCAGGGACTCGTCTTCGGGACTCATCTTTAGTGAATCATCTTCACGGACTCATTTCCGGGACTCATCTCCGGGACTCATCTTCAGGGACTCATCTCCAAGGACTCATCTCCGGGACTTAACTGTCTGCCGGGTCATAATTCTCTGCCAGGTCATAACTGTCAACCGGGTCATAACCATTCCGAGTCATAACTATCCCCCGGGTCATACCACAGGGTAGATCACCAACAATCATCTTAATAAATTTACTCATCAAAACTTGGGGGACAAAAAGTATCATCTTCATCAAATATAGCATCCCCAAGTTTGCGGTTTTGCATATCATTAGTATCATGGATATTCATAGAATTCATACTAACAACATTTCTATCATGCTCATCTTTAAAGGAACTCACATTAACCATTTTTATAAATTCTTCCTCTAACAATTGAACACAATTTTCCGAATACTTATTTTCACGAAAGACATTATAAAGACAAAGCACGTGAGGCAACCTAAACTCCATTTTTTTGTATTTTTGACTTTTATGAAGAAAACTAAATATAACAACAAGTAAAATAAGAACAAGTGAATGATAATATGTGTGCAATTACTTTATAGGTGGTGATGACATTCCCCGGTAACGACGCCAGAAATCCTTCCTGATACTTGTGATCTCTGTTGGTTTTTCTATGAAGCGGAACAAGTAATTGCACCATAATACGTGTAAGTATGTCCCTCACTTATGATACCAAGGTTTATCGAACCAATAGGAATATCAATCCACAACCATCTTCAGCGGGTACACACAAAAGAGAAAATAACTTGCACCCAACACGGGCAAGAGGGTTGTCAATCCCCTTGATCTCTTTATTTGCAAGCAAGTGAAGCATGTAGATGATAGTTGATAATTTTAAATTGCAAAATAAAATAAAAGGTAAATAAGAACAACAAGGTTTTCCCTAGAAGCATCTCTCATCAAAATAAGTATACGGTGGGTAAACAAATTACAGTTGGTCAATTGATAGAAAAGCAGATAGGTATGCGATATTCACGACAATGATCACGTGTATATAGGCATCACGTCCAAGACAAATAGAATGTCTCCTTCCTGCACCTGTTACTATTACTCCACTTCAATAGTGCTTTTATGCTTGCGTCTCTACGTATTTAGTTCATGACAAACAGAGTAATCATGGAGAACGACGACATGATGTAGAAAAAGTAAACTCGAACAATATGAATAAACCCCATCGTTTTATCTTTAGTGGCAACAACACGAAGATGCAACTTGTCCCCTTCTGTCACTAACATAAAGAAACTTGTTAGGCTGAATCCACTACAAGGCTCCTCTCTCACTGAAGAAAGATCAATCTACTTGGCCAAATAAAATCAATAGATTAGAGAGAATTATGAAGCTATAATGATCATGAAATTAAGAATCATAATAATTTCAGAGCAGACTTAAATACTTTTCATGAATAATCCGAACATAAACCCACAAGTCGTCGGATCCCAACAAATGCACCGTGCCAAAGAGTTGCATCAGATGAATCAAAGTGAAGATGCGATGATCATTGTATTGAAGATCAAAAGAGAGAGAGATAGTCATCTAGATACTAATTACAAACCCGTAGGTCTATGGAGAACTACTAACACATCATCATAAGGGCAACAAGGTTCATTAAGAGGCCCTTCATGATCGATCCCCCTCCGGCAGGGCGTCGAAACAGAGCTCCAGATGGGATTACGGTGGAACAGATACTTGCAGCGGTGGAAAAAGTGTTTCGGGATGCCCTTTAGGGTTTTTGGAATATATGTGAATTTATAGGCAGAGAACGGGGTTGGGAGACCTACCAGGGAGGCAGAAGCCTATTTCTTTTTCTTTTTCTTTTTCTTTTTTGTTTCTTTTATTCCCTTTCTGCTGTGCATGTATTTCTAATACCATTTGACATTTTCCAATTTATGGAACTTGGCCCATTATTCATATTTTAAATTTAGGCACTTCCACAAAAAGTTTGAGAGGCATTTGAAATAGTTTGGAATTTTCATAATTTAAAAGGCATTTGAATTATTGTTTCGGCCTCTGTTTTAATTATTTTAGGGCTTTTAACCACTTTATAAAAAGTTGATTTGACCTTGAAAACTATCCAGAGAATATTTGCAACACTAAGAACATTTTAGTTTTCATGTTTGTGAATTTCAGTAATTCACTTATTATTTGAATTTGAATTTAAAGTGGAATTTGAAATGACATATGGATCAAAGATGATCAAGCACTTTTAGCAAAATTCCTTATCTTAATCATAGAGGGATTACTGTAGCTTAATTACAGGGGTGTTACAACTCTCCTCATCTAAAAGAAATTCTTGTCCCTAGAATTAACATGTAGAAGGGAAAAGATTGGGATATTCCGCATGGAGATTATCTTTGTGTTCCCAAGTGGCTTCATCTTCAGTATGATTCAACCACTGCAGAGGAACTTGGTAATCTTTTGGCGGGTTCGATGTTCAGCTTCTTCAAGAATGCGGATCAGATACTCCTTGTATGTGAGATCATCTTGCACTTCGATCAATTCAGGATTCACTTCATGTTGCGGGTCCTTGAGCCAACGACGTGTTGGGGAACGTTGCATGGGAAACAAAAAAAATTCTACACACACGCAATATCTATCCATGGTGATGAGCATCTACGAGAGGGAGAGTGGTTCTACATACCCTTGTAGATCGCTACGCAGGAAGCGTTAAGAAACGTGGTTGATGTAGTCAAATGTCTTCGCGATCCAAATCGCCGAGCGTCCCGTGATCCCATCATGATCTATCTTGCGATCCAATCACGATTCGTCCCACAATCTCATCATGATCCGTCCCGTGATCCAATCACAAATCGTCTCGCGATCTTGATCACGGTCTTTCCGATCTAGCGCCGAACGGACGACACCTCCGTGTTCAGCACACGTACAGCTCGATGATGATCTCCGCCTTGTTGATTCAGCAAGAGGGGGCGAAGAGGTAGATGAGTTCTCCGGAAGCGTGACAGCACGGCGGCGGTGGTGGATTTGATCTGTCAGGGCTTCACCAAGCACTACAGAATCAATCTAGAGGAGAGACAGATCTAGAGGAGAAGAAGAGGGCAGCACGTGGCAATTAGGGTTAGCTTTTCCCTCTAAATCCTCTAGTATATATAGGATGGAGGTAGGATAGGAGGCAGCCTCAAACCCTCAAGGTTTGGTCGAAATTGGAGGTGGAGGAGTCCTACTCCAATCCTATTAGGAGTAAGATTCCTCCTTTCCACTTGGAAACTCTTTCCACCTCTCCACCTTTTGGGTTTTCCCTACCCCTAGCCGCATGGGCCTTAGTGGGGGCTTAGTCCAGCCCACCAGGGGCTGGTTTGACTCCTCCCACAGCCCATGAGGTCCTTTGGATCGAGAGACCCATCCCGATGGTCCCCCGGCACCCTCCCGGCACTCTCGATACACTACCGATGAGCCGGAAACTTTTCCGGTGACCAAAACAGGACTTCCTATATATCAATCTTTACCTCCGGACCATTCCGGAGCTCCTCATGACGTCCGGGATATAATCCGGGACTCCGAACAACCTTCAGTCACCACCATACATAACTTTATACTATCAAAACGTCACCGAGCCTTAAGTGTGCAGACCCTGCGGGTTCGAGAACTATGTAGACATGACCGAGACACCTCTACGGTCAATAACCAATAGCAGGACCTGTATGCCCATATTGGTTCCTACATATTCTATGAAGATCTTTATCGGTTGAACCTCTATGTCAAGGATTCAGTTAATCCCGTATGTTGTTCCCTTTGTTCTTCGGCATGTTACTTGCCTAAGATTCGATCGTCGGTATCTCCATACCTAGTTTAACCTCGTTACCGGAAAGTCTCTTTACTCATTCCGTAATACAAGATCCTGTGGCTAACACTTGGTCACATTGCTTGCAAGGATTATTGTGATGTTGTATTATCGAGTGGGCCCTAAGATACCTCTCCGTCACACGGAGTAATAACTTCCAGTCTTGATCCATGCCAACCCAACAGACACCCTCGAAGATACCTGTAGAGCATCTTTATAGTCACCCAGTTACGTTGTGACGTTTGATACACACAAGGCACTCCTCTAGTGCTAGTGAGTTGCATGATCTCATGGTCATAGGAACAAATACTTGACATGCAGAAAATAGTAGCAATAAACTGACACGATCATATGCTATGTTTATAGTTTGGGTCTTGTCCATCACTCATTCTCCTAATGATGTGATCCCGTTATCAAATGACATCTCATGTCCATGGCTAGGAAACCTTGACCATCTTTGATCAACGAGCTAGTCTATTAGAGGCATACTAGGGACATGGTGTTGTCTATGTATCCACACATGTATCTGAGTTTTCGATCAATACAATTGTAGCATAGATAATAAACGATTATCATGAACAAGGAAATATGATAATAACCAATTTATTATTGCCTCTAGGGCATATTTCCAACACGACAAAGTTGTGAAACTTGGAAGACATCATGGAAATGATAGAATGAGGTGGCAGTTCCAATTTATAAGTCACATATCCACATCTGGCGAGAATGTGGTAAGGACCAACATAGCGAGGATCTAACTTGCCCTTCACACCGAGTCGATGAGTGACTCTGATAGGAGTGACACACAGATAAGCTTGATCTCCAGGATTATAGTTATGTCCCTAGTGTTTACGGTCATAATTGCTCTTCTGATGGGACTGGGCCGCCTTAAAATTATCCTAGACAATGCGAACTTGCTCTTTCGCTTGTTGGATAATATCCGGACTAATGAGTGGCCGTTCGCCAATTTCTGACTAGTTGAGGAGGGTTCGACACTTACATTCATAAAATACCTCAAAGGGGGCCATCTTCAAGTTATCTTGATAGTTGTTGTTATAAGAGAATTCAACATATGGGAGAGATACTTCCCACTGCTTGCCAAAGGAGATGACACAACCACACAACATATCTTCAAGTGTTTGGTTAACTCACTCAACTTGACCTTGGGACAAGGAGTGATAAGCAGTGCTCCATGTTATATGAGTTCCTAAAGCTTCTTCGAAACTATCCGAGAATTTCGAGGTAAAATTCCGCCTTAGTCTGAACTAACCTCCTTTGGAATACCGTGGTGTGACACAATTCTAGAGATATACAAGTTTGCTAACTGACTAGGAGTGATAGTTTCCTTGACTCGCATAAAGTGTGCGACTTTGGAGATTTGATCGATGACGACAAAAATAACATCATTGCCCTTCTGTGATTTGGGGAGGCTAGTGATGAAATCCATTTGAACTTTATCCCACTTCCATTCAGGAATAGGCAGTGGTTGCAGAAGTTCAGTACGTTGCTGATGTTCTGCTTTGACGCAACGGCAAACATCACATTCTTAAATATAGCAAGCAATGTCTTCCTTCATCTTAGACCACCAATAGTTCTAATGAATGTCTAGATACATCTTGGTACATTCCGGGTGAATAGACAGGGGTGTGTCATTTGCTTCTTTCATAACTTTCTATGTCATAAAATCGAATTGGGGTACCACAAGGTGATCTCTGAAGACAAAGCTCCACCTTCATCAAGAGAGAAGTCCTTGGCATTGTCAGATGGAAGATTACTCTTAATTCGATCAATCTCAATGCCCTTCTCTTGTGCAGACCCAATAGATTTAGGAATAGTCGGTTCCAGGACAAGGCTATTAAGAGAACCTTGTGAAGGTTCAATTTGCGAAGTTCTTTGTGAAGGCGGGGTTGACCTTACTGAACCATGTGTTTGTTGCAATAAGCTTTTTGACTTAAGGCATCGACTATGACATCAGCCTTGCTAGGGGTATAAGAAATACCATAGTCATAGTCTGTAATTGCTTCCACCCATCGTCTCAGACAAAGATTCAAATATGTCTGAGTAATCTAATACTTCAGGCTTTCATTGTCGGTTTAGATCTCACAACGATTACTGAGAAGGTAATGTCGCCATTATAGCAGTGCATGGATAACTGGAGCGAGTTCGAGGTCATGAACTACATAGTTCTCTTCATGAGGGTGCAACTTCGTGAAGCATAAGCAAGCACCCTGTGCTCTTGCATTAGTACACAACCTTATCCTTGACGGGATGCGTCGCAATAAATGACGAAGTCCTTACGAGAATCTAGAGGAGCAAGCACTGGAGCAGATGTCAGCTTGTCCTTGAGTGCTTGGAAACTTTCCTGACATTTTTTGTCCACTCAAACTTAACGCCTTTGTGAACCACATTAGTTAAAGGTTGGGCAATCTTGGATAAGTTCTCAACAGATCGGTGGCAAAAAGAGCTAGCAATTCCGAGAAAACTTTTGATTTGCTTGACATTCTTTGAGGGAGTCCAGGCAAGAATGGTCTAAACTCATCCTGGGTTGACCGCAATACCATCCTTGGAGATCACATGACCTAGGTAGGTCACTTCGAACAACTAGAACTCACACTTGGAGTATTTGGCATAAAGTTGATGCTCATGAAACTTTTCTAGCACAAGAAGAAGATGTTCATCATGTTCTTCTTTATTCTTGGAGAACACTAGTATATCATGCACATAAATCATGATGAACTTGTAGAGGTATTCCATGAATATATAGTTCATCAAACGAGAGAATGTTGCTAGACAATTGGTTAAACCGAAAGACATGGCGATGTACTCGTATGAACCACAACGAGTAACGGATGCCGTCTTTGGAATATCCTCATCACGAACTCGGATCTGGGGGTAACCCAACCTCAATTCGAATTTATAAAATACTGTGGAACAAGCAAGTTGATCAAACAAATCGTTGATCCTAGGTAGTGGATATTTGTTCTGAATTGTTGCTTGGTTGATGGGTTGGTAGTTTTGGACTAGAAGATTTGTGACATACTTCTTCTTGACAAAGAGAGAAGGTGCTCCCCAGGCAGAGGAACTTGGACAAATGAAACCTTTACGAAGTGAATTGTCGATTTCTTCCATAAGTTCATGGAGTTCATGAGGAGGCATCTTATGAGGTCGTTTGGCGATATGAGTGGTGTCTGATTTTAAGTCGATGCCAAACTCAACATATCTAAGAGGGGGAACCCCTGGAAGCTCTTCTGGAAGACATCTTGGAAGTCACAAACAAATGGAATGCCTTCAATCACCTCAAGAGGTGACATATTCAATGCATTTAATAAATAAATTCGGGAATCGACATCTTGAACAAGACGCGCATGGTAGCTTACTATCTGATTCAGAGGTTGTAGGAGATGGGTGGTCTTTGTGGTTCAAACGATTGAAGCAATATGAGTTTTCAACCAGTCCGTTCCAAGAATGAGGTCAATACTGGAAGACTTCAAAATAATGGGAGAGACATGGAATCCCAACCCTTCAATTTCAATGGTGACATTGTGGCTAACCATGGAGGTTAGACATTGGCCCGTGGGGGTGTGTACCACTAATGGCATGTTCATCTCTTCGTATTTAATGCCATGAATGTATGCAAAATCTTCTGACATAAAAGAATGCGATGCTCCTGCGCCAAATAATACAGAAGCTGGTACTAAGTTAACAAGAAGAGTACCCATCATAGTAGTAGGCTAGTCTTGAGCTTGATTCATATCAATGTTGTTAGCCTGACCACGACCATAAGAATGACTGACATTGTTATTGCGGGACTGGTTGTTACCACTGCAAGTTGAAGGCAGTGCAAGTTGATTCTAATTTTGCCTACATTCTCTGGCATGGTGACCTTGACGACTACACTTGAAGCATAGCCCATCATTGGGACGAGGAGCAGGATCCCGAGGTGGTGCAGCTGGAAGTCTCGGCTGCCTAGGTGGTGGAGGACACAGACGAGGCGTGACATAGGATGGCCTTGGAGCATGAGCAAGTGCATGGTACATGTTGTGGGGAATCCATATCCTACGCTTCTGTGATGATGAGCCCGAAGTTGGGCCCACATCACGGGTGCGCTTGGTGCCTTCCTTGTATTCTTGCAGACCAGTCTTAACCTGAATGGCCTTGCTCACCAAGGTGGTGAAGTCAACATAATCCTGAACAAGGAGCGTGAGCTTGATATCAGGGTGAAGTCCATCATTGAACTTTTCATGTCTGCGAGCATTAGTAGTAACATCTTCTTCGGCATAGAGGGACAAGTCAAGGAACTGCTGCTGATGAGCATCCACCGTCTTGTTGCCCTGAGAGAGGTTGTAAAACTCTCGCTTCCTCCTGTCCATGATTCCCTGAGGAATCTAGCAAGCATGGAAAGAAGCTTGGAACTCCAGTCAGGTGATGATGGTTCCAATAGGTTGTGAATGGCTGTGACTGTCACACCATTGAGCAGCAGGACCCTTCACGAAGTAGTATGCAAAGGTGATATAGTTGGCAAGGGCAATGTTGGCAGACTCAAGGTCATACGTGATGTCGTAGAGCTAGTCATCAACATCAAGGGGCCGAGTTGAGTTGTGATAGATAGCAGGGTTGAGCAGCACAAAGTCCTGCAGAGTTATTGGGGCTGGCTGCTGATTCATGTTCATGTCGTGGGAACTGATCCATAAGGCCTTGCATAAATAGATGGCTCAGCTCAAACTTCTGTATCATTGCAGTCATATATTCGGGCAATGGTGGAGTGTTGGCACCACATCCACCTCCAGCTGGCCTAACCATTCTGTCAAATTTTAATAGTGGTAGTTTAGTATTGAGTAAAAGCAAAGACAATGTAATCACTCATGAGGTAACATGCACAAAGGAAGAAGTAATAGATACATCATATAGTAGTCAAACATGACATACAAATTCATACTTAGGTCTATTACAAGCCACCAATTATGAGTTCGGAAGGAAATAACCTATACAAACTAGGCGGCACGCAGGCACGCGGTAGAGACACACAACAATGGGATATAGTGATCGCTACATCAACATCGGGGACAACCACTAAAGTCAGGTAACTGTAGATAATGATGCAGGCCCCCTCAATATAAGGATCCTGCGCTACATGAAGACTCTGGTGAAGAACCTAGTTCCGTATGGGGAGCAGAGGCTCAAGTGGAGGATTAAAACCTCCAACAACATGTCACTCAAGACCTGGTGCTAGCCCTGTCCTGCGCGGGCAAAGGATGTGCTCAGGTTGCATCGTCACACTGACGGCTGGCAACAACTATATCAGAGCCTCCTGAAGGAGAGCACGAGCGGCATACAACTCGATAGCAAGACCTCGGGTAGCATGATACAGAGCCATAGTGTACTGAACTAGAACTTGCGGGTCGTAACGATCACCATGGTAGGTGTGCAGCTCAGTGATGGAGATGTTTTGTCGATCGAAGATACGAACCACAACATGGTACTAATCCTGCTTGAACTCGGGATAGTCCTCGTAAACAGTGTACTTGGGGTACCAATGATATCGCAGCCTAGACAAGAGGTCGACTAGAATGGTCTGGAATCCAGTCGCATCGACAACCATTGTGTGGCATATGAGCTGCCTTGCGGGACACATCTGAAAGAAGGAGGTTCAAAGGTGTCAAATGACAGTGTGTATCATACTTTCAAAATAAACAGTTGTTTATAAAACGGCTCTCTAGGTGATTGTGAACACGAGAACCTAATGTTAGATTTAGCAAAATCTTTAACCCGAATAAAAGAGAGAGCATAACTCAGAGTAAAGAAGAGGAATAAAAGATCCTAATCCAAACCATTTGCTAGGTGGGCTAGTAAGCCACACAACAATGTTAGTAAAATAGTTTTTCAAAGTCTAGACTCAACTTCGGCCAAGGAGTTGGAATGGGGCTTCCGATAGGCAGTCGGCTCTGATACCAACTTGTGACGCCCTCGCCTTGATCGTATGCTAAAAATACACACAAATGCGCACGATCAAGATCAGGGACTCACCGGAAGATATCACAACACAACTCTAGACACAAATTAAAGTCATACAAGCTTTACATTACAAGCCAGGGGTTTCGATGGCTCGAATACAAACGAGTCTGCGGAAGCAACAATATCTGAGTACATGCATACGTAAACAATTTTTCCTTAAGGAGGCTAGCACAAACATCAACACAGATAAAAAACGCAAGGCCTCTTGCTTGGGAGCCTCCTAAGTACTCGACGACCTCCACGTAGTAGTACACTCCGATGATAGTAGTAGTCGGCGGCGATATCAGCTGGCTCCTGGGCTCCTTCATCTGATCGCAACAATCATATCAAGGGGAAAATCGGAGCAAAGCAACTGTGATTACTTATCCAAAGTACTCACAAGACTTACATCAAATCTATGCTAAGTATGCATCAATATCAAAGGAATGGGGCTATATCTTTGGACTGGACTGCAGAAATGCCAAAATAGAAGGGAAGGCCTAGTCCCATCATAGACTAGAATTTTCAATGTCTTGTATCATTAGAAGAGTGCAGATTAGAATATTACAAGTAAGTATGTTGTAGTAACACCTAGAGATCCTTCCTCGAGTCCCTGTGAGAAAGCAATCCCGAAGCCATCATTTCCATTTACTGTCACAATATCTAGTTCTAGTTGTATAGACCAGGATACAAGTCCGAGCATTTGTTATAGTGGACACAGCTATCTGAATAGATATACTTCCTTGTAGGGGTGCAAAAACTTACCCAACACTCTCGATTAACTCTAGCCGGACACACTTTCCAGGTCATGCCTGGCCTCGGATGATCAACACGTCGTAGTCCTACCTAGGATCAACAAAGAGGTGAGCACGTCGGTCTAAATCCTAAGTGCTTAGGAGTCTTGGGCCCATCACCCTTTGCACTCCTGCACGTTACGAGGACGACTGGTGTTTGTCCTGACACCTCTTTATACAAATTAGGTGCTTACATGGGTCACCCGGGCGCGTGCTGCTCAACTGTGACGTCTGAAGAGCTTTTAGGCAAATGTACGACACAGAGTACACATACTTATTCCCACATGGTGGTTAGTGTGAAAAAGGCTAGAGGTCTACTTAGATCACATATCCAAACCTGTTAGTGTCTTGGAAGCGCGCAGAGATGACCAATGATCCATGATCTATGGCCCCATCACCCCGTCTCCCGGACTTACGACAAGGGCTAAGAATGCCTGACCATGCCATGTAATTATCTCACGGGCACTCTCCTGGTCAACCTAACTACACATCACTCACGGGTACCCCTAGGGGCCGACCAGTCTTTCACATTCCCTTGCGGGTACCCCTTAGGGCTGACCTATTTTCACATGGTTCTAGGGTAAAGTCAAAGTAACAGTGTGTCCATAACATCAAGGGGGAATCCGAGGAATCATCATCAATGGATTCTACTCGATGTAACTGTCAATGTGACCTGGGAGGAATCACCTTCGAGGATTCACACTTGAGGTGTTGCACGACAGAGTCATTACTGGGACTGGTGAAGGCGGAATCACCCTCCGTAATCCACGACAGATTAGCTACACTATAGTGTTATCATCATGAGTGTGTTACGAGGTATCACCCTCGGCACTCGATAATAGCTTTGTACAACTAAGGGAGTGAGGTGATGTGTTGAGCTTAGGACGTCGATCACGTTCATCGAGTCATCGATGATGAAGCAGGAGCAACAGGGACAAGGTGAGCGACCACTGATGGTTCATTAACCAACCTATACTAAGCATATAGGATAGACAGGTATAGTACAACAAAGGGTTACAAAACAGGCTATGCATCAGAATAGGAGCTATCAACATTAGTAGCAAAATCTAATGCAAGCATGAGATAGAGAAGGAATAGGCAATATAGAAATGATCAAGGGGTTTTGCTTACCTAGAAACTCTGCTGCAAGTGGCTGGACGTTAGTAGCTACGCCGTACCCGGTAGTAGCGCCGGTCTCGGGGTCTATCGGAGACAAGAGGAGGAAGACACAATAAATATAAAGAAAAAAATGCATCACGATGCATGACAAGGCAATATGTTGTGCCAGGGGTAACATAGTGCTACTTGTTACAGACGGAGCAGGAAAATATCTATGGATATTTTCCAGGTCTTAGGCATTTATCGGATAGACGATCCAAAGAGGAAAGTTCCATGCTCATCATGATAGAGGCATGCGACTGATGAATCTGTACTTACAATAATTAGAGACTCCCAAGTAATTACCACGTTAATCAGAATTTGTGAGCCGTTTATTTTTGTGGGACCGAATTATTACGGTGTAGATTAATCCATGTAATCCTATGACGTATCTAAAAAAACAGATACACTCTAATCTCTTCAATACGAAAAAAAATCTCATCTCTTTCCTCCCGTACAAGGAAACCTCCCATCTCTTTCCTCCCGTAAAAAAAACCCCATCTCTTTCCGTTACTATTCCACTGTCCCTTCCAATCTCTCGATTCTCCCTCCCTTCCCCCGATGGAAACCCCTCCCTTCGTCCCTCTCCATTATCTCTCTCAACGACATCGTCAAAGAGTCTCCAGTCGGTCGTCACCGTCGTCGCCCCTGGTGCATCTTCTGCCAATCTGCACTCCAACGTTTGTCCTTTTCACATCAACCTCATGGCCTCCATATGAAAATAATGTCACCTGCCTCGGCTGGGAGGGAATATGGATATGCCACCTGTTAAATAAGGCCAGGTGTAAATCCTCACTGACCTCAGCCTAGGTCACACATGTTCAAAGACATTGATATCTACCTGCACTGACCAACACGTTAGTTGTAACTTGTAAGTACGATGGCATATGTTTTGGTTTTATAGGTCTTACATGTATTTTCTTTTGTTATAGATCTGGTGAGGATGTGCATCACAATGATGGAATATACGTGAGGCTACATATATGCTCAACACAGCTGCATATTAGATTCCATCAATAATGTAATTAGATAACGAGCCCGGTAATCTTTCTATGTCTTTTGTATTGTGATACTTATTCCGACAGTTCTTTCAATCTTTCTAACGATGGCAGGTTTAATATGTTCCCTGTTTGACCATATATATAGGAATCTTGGGGAATTTCTACAAACACAATCTTCTTAATCATAATAATATTTTGTTGCATATTTTTCTTGGATCCAGAAGGGCATCAACATCACCTTGCATTGCCTAAAGAAACCTGCAGGTACAGACTGCATGTCCCATGGCTGCATGCAATGCTGATTCTGGTCATTGGTGATTTATTTTCTTTGCCTTAATTGATGATGATAATTATATATGTATCTGACCTATATTTCTCTGCTTAACAACCCAGTCTGTCTGGAATATTTTTTGCTGGTCGCTGGAGATATGGGAATCAAATATGGTTCAATGTCCGGAACTAATACCAGCAGAAAACAACTCCAACAGTAAAAATAGCTAATAGCATATAAAAATATCCTCACAAATTGTTCTACTGTTCCTTTTGTATTATTTATTTTTCCTTTCATATATACTGTCATGCAGATCTCACACCCACCTTAAAAAGGAGTATCCAAATCATGGTGAAGAATTGGGGGTGGCTGCTATACTGATTTCAGCTAACCTGGAGCCTTACATACATGTTTAGTAGACCAAGGAGACGATTATGTTGTAAAAGCCAGCACCGTGGCCACATGAGAGAAATTGGGAAGACCACAATCAACTAGGCTGATCGGCGAGCCAATTTCTGGAAGAAAAGACCTACTAATTTGGATTAACATTGTATTCAATGGGCAACATCTTGGACCGGCACCATGACGAAGATATCCATATCCCTAATGAGGTTAAGTTGCTTCTATTGCCCTCCTCTATATGGTGGTTCAATCTCTTGCCCCATCCATCTGATCTCAGCTAGCACCAAGGTTGCCTTAATTGGAGAGATATATCAAATCGAATAGTGAACAACAGATAGTCGATAATACGATGTTCGTCCATGTATAGGTGTTCCATTGGACACTTTTTATACATGTGTAGTATATGCTCTTTATGCCGCTAGATGGAATATAAAAGAGATGTAGAAGAAGATGGAATATCAAAGAGAGGATGTTGTCTGGAAGATGAGCATCAGGTATTTTTGGATTGGCGGTTGTTTTCTACCGTGACCAGTAGGTTTCTCTTTCATATATGTTGGTCGTAAGTAATCTCAGTTTTTCCCATCTAATTTTCTAACTGTGACATGTAAGTTGTCCTTTGAGAGTTCCTCTTCAAAGTTTTCTATTCACGTAGGTTTCTCATCCGTCTTACATGAATTTCTATACGGAAAATACCTGAACTCTAGATTTGAAAGATTTAGATATTTATGTTTCATCTTCAGAATAAAGAAGTGCATGAAGTACATCACTGATATAAAAAAATCACTGTGATAGAATGGCATCATGCCGAGGTATAGTGATGATTAAGAGTGCTTCAAATAAAAAAAATAGTGATCGCGTGACAAGTGGGAATTAATCTTCTTTCAAAAGAATCCATTTATCCTGTTTAATTATAACGTGGATGCCATGAAGAACTATGTTCATACATAGGAAGTTGGATTATGTGATAACACAACAATACTTATGTAGGATAGAGATAAAATAAGAAAGTGTGTATGTTATTCTCAAATACATGGAATGAAACTTAAGTTAGTAGTTAGCAAGAAAACTGATTAGGGACAATCTATGTATCAGTATCCACTGATATAAGAGGTTAGAACTTTACCATTACCAGTGTACAACTCTACGTCGCTACGTTTAAATGTGTTTTTGCTCAGAGGATTTATAAAATGACAGACAATTCGTATCAAAGAGCCTGGTACTTGCATAATTTTTTCTATAATAATATAGAAAGCTTGATGGTTAGTGCACGTTAGATTTATGCTCGCCACATTTTTCTCATGATGCCTATTCACAAGGCCAAGTGTTGTGTCAATAAGATTATGATTAGATCGTGCAATATACTTTATATGCAATGACACTCAGTAGACTCACAAATTAATAAGATTCAGATCAGATTTACTGTTTGTTAATTAGTACTGCAACAGTAACTTTGTAAAAGCTAAAATATTTTACTATATGAGCCAACAACAGAAAGAAAATTATTTATATTAGTTGATATCTTGAAAGTGTATGTGTAATGACTAACCTTGGGTCTTTTATGTAATTTAGATTATATCTATCATTCATGATACAACTTTGGTATTATTTTATGGCATAGTACTATAAACATTATCATTAGTTTTGGAGTATATGTTATACGATATTGTTAATTTAAACAAGTTAGTTTATATAAATGATACTATATACTAGCCCGTGCATTTGCATGGGTTCGCGACTAGTGATAGCTTAATGGGATTAGTCTTATTTTTCTGAGCAACTTTCATATATAAATTATTTTCATCTGACTTACGGATGAATTTATATGTTTTTATAAAGTTTTAATCATTTTTCAAAAATTTACTGGATTTATTTTAATTCAAAAATTGCTTTACTGCGTTAGCATGATGTCAGTATGAGGTCAACGGTGAACCCAGCTATACCGGGTCAAACATGATAGCTAGGTCCAACATGTCATGGACAGTGGAGTTAATCATGGGTTTAGTTTAATTAATTAGGTTAATTAGCTAACTGAGCCGACCTGTTATTGACTAATTACTTTAACTTAAATAAATAAATTAACTAACTGGTTAATTAGGGAGGCCCACATGTCAGTAACTGGCCGCCAAGTCAGCATAGTTGACCGGGTCAACCCAGTCATATGGGCCAAGGGGACCCACTGGTCAGTGACCCAGGCGTGACCCCGACCAGGCCACGTCGGCGGGCAGCGCCGGAGTTGCTCCACCGACCGTTTCCGCTGCGGAGGACCTCGAGCCCTCGTTGGAAATGTGCTAGGGACGACCATTGCGCCGTACGTGGAATGATGGTGTTGGCTTCCCCGGAGGGGCCCGGAATCGACACCGGCCATGAGGTGGAGCGGCGTGACATTCCTCCATCGATGGGGACGAGGATAGGGGCACTAGAGGGGGGCCGTGCGTGTTTGCGTTAGCTATCTGGAGACGTGCTGATCACGTTCCCGTGCTCGGCCGAGCGTGATGACTACAACAACGACGTCGGCGAGCAGCACGACGGAGCTGAGCTTCGGTTGCGTGCAGAGGGGCGGTTACACGCATGGAGAAGAGCGGGGGAGTTAGGGGAAAGGAAGAGGGGCTCACTATGCACCTACAGATGTGCTTAAGTGGGCTCGGAGGAGGCTCATTGCGCCGAATTCCAGCGACAGAGCTCCCGTATCCCGAGGTTCGAGACGACTGTGATCCGTCGCTGCAGGGACTTCGGGCTTGAGCTCGGGCGAGGACGATGAATCAGACATCGGCGGAGCAGACGATCATGGTGCAGCTGCGCGGGGAGTGGCTACGGCTTCGGCGGTGCATGGCGACGGCAACGTCAGGTGCTCGTGAGGGAAGAAGAGAGCGGCATGTGGGGGAAGAGTAAGGGTTAAGGTTTGCTCGGGGTGTCGACGACGACCTTATGCGCACGGGGGGACGAGGAGGAGGTCACGGATGGCCGACACGTCGTGATCCGGGGCGCGGACGCTGTGCTCGCGGCCAGGGCGCCCTCCGTGAGTAGGAGGAGGAGGACGACGGGGGGTGATGGGCTTGGCCTCACTATGCACTTGAGGCCCAAGTGCATAGTGGGACTTTTCCTTTTTCTTTTCCTTTTAATTTTTCTTTTTCTTTCCTTTTTATTTTATTCCCTTTCTATTGTGCATGTATTTCTAATACCATTTGACTTTTGCAATTTATGGAACTTGTCCCATTATTCATATTGCAAATTTAGGTGCTGCCACAAAAAGTTTGAGAGGCATTTGAAATAGTTTGGAAATTTCATAATTTAAAAGGCATTTAAATTATTGTTTTGGCCTCTGTTCTAAATGTTTTAAGGCTTTTAACCACTTTATACCAAGTTGGTTTCACCTTAAAAAAATGTCTAGAGGATATTTTCAACAATAACAACATTTTAGTTTTCATGTTTGCGAATTTATTTATTTCACTTATTATTTGAATTTGAATTTAAAGTGGAATTTGTAATGAGATATGGATCAAAGATGATCAGCCATTGTTTAGCAAAATAACTTAGCTTAATCGTAGAGGGATTACTATATCTATATTACATGGGTGTTACACGGTAGGGTCATGGCCAAGACGGTCGATGATATGGTGGCGGCAAGGCGGCGACCAGTAGGGTGGAGGCCCCGGCGGCTACTAGCATGGTGCGGCCATGGCGACCACTGCCAGTATCTACCTTCTGGCAATGATGGTGGAGCGTGTAGTGGGTGGCATGCGCACACCCACCAGAGACGCCACGTGCACTACACCCTTCAGAGGACTGCCGTGTCGACGCGATGAAGCCTCCTAGCTGTAGTTGTCCTCTGGTGGAGTGGTTGAGCGACTACGAATGGCTAGTGCCATTGGCGATCGGGGGGAGAAGAAAACTAGATAAGCTACGGGGAGGGAGGGGATGATAGTAATGTGGAGTCACTGGTTGTGAGGGTTTATATAGAAGGCCGACAAGCATGGGGGATCTGGGATTTCGCTAAGCCGGGCGGGAAGCTAGAGTCATAGCACGGTTGTGTGCACGGTAACCTGCGCGGCTATGTGCGGGAATGGGCTGATGGAGCCAACGCGTGGCCAAAAGCAGTGCCGAAGCATGCACTGGAATCCTCGGACGGCAATGCAGTGACAAGACATGAGAGAGGAGGACAAGGTGATGCGCAGGCGGACGAATCATAATAATAAAACATTTGCGATATTAATACAGACAAACAACACTTACCAACGTAGCATCAATAATGATTTCATCCATCGCTGAGAATTGTTTGGTAGCAACCATTTACCCACAACTTGTCAGTATAGATCGTTTGGGTTAATATTGGTCATCGCACACAAATCTGATGAATGAACTGTTTGCCGTGTATCACACATACCTTGTCATGGTAACTCGTTTGTGTTCTAGCTGGATCAAAGCAAAATGTTTCTTCGAGTGAAATGTATGCCGTACTTCGCACACATATGTATCTTTTGAACCGTTTGTGTTATCTTGTCTAATCGCAAACAGTTCATAAGCACCAACTGTATGCCTTGCATCACACATGCTAGTCTCATCTCAAACGTGCCTGATGGACCAATCATTGCACACAGTTTTCTTTATTGGCGATGGAGCTATAACTATACCGTTTGCGATGGTTCGATTAATTGCACACAATTTGGTTGAAGGGTCTATGCTTGATGAGTCATCTTTGGACCTTCCCACAGTAGTGATGACCTCCTGTCCTAGGAGCTCGAGCCCTCTATTGGAACTGTCGTTGTTTTCTCACGGGGGGTCGCAAGAGACGGCAGATGCCATGGGGTGGCTAGTGGAGGTGAGAGCAAGGCTGTCGTGGATGATCCGGGACGGGTATGCAAATAGAACGCGGTGGTTTACCTAGGTTCGAGGCTCTCCGGGGAGATAATACCCCTACTCTTGCATGTCTATATATCTGTGGAGTATATGTTACATGGTTGCTCCCGGAGCTGTATTAGAGGAGGAAGAGGGAGCCGGCTGCTCCCCTCCTTGCCTCCCATGCATGCATGCGTGGGCATGAGTGAGAGGGAGAGAGAGAGATGGGAGGAGCTCCCGTGCCTCCGTCCGCTTGGAGGCTCCCCTGGTGCCTCTTATAAAGGGAGGCCCAGGGGACAAGGGATGGCCACCAACCATAGTCTGGTCGTGGGCGGGCCCCAGGACCGGTCGCGTCATGGCACGGGTCGCCCTGGGCGTCGTCGTCTTGCGGAGTCTGGCCGGAGTCAGCGGCCGGCCGGCCGTCCTGTAGCCATGCTTGGGTGAGTGCCAGAGTGGTTGGGGGCAGGCCGCCACTGTAGCCATGCGGGCGCTGACCCCTGACGGGACGGGGCCCACTGTAGCCACGCGAAGCCTGTCGGGGGACCCCTAATGGGACGGGGCCCACTGTAGCCACGCGAAGCCTGTCGGGGGCATCCGATGCTGGGCCGGCTGGAGGAAGGAGCCAGGCGGCGAGGCCTCAGCCGGCCAGCACACCGAAACCGGCGAAGGAGTAGCCGGCAGAGTGTGGCCGAGCCGGCTAGCTACAGTGCCGTCAGGAGAAGCCGACCAAGTGGAGCCGGCCAGCTACAGTGTTGTCAGCTTGCTTCTTCATTTGTCTTGTTGGTCTTGGCATACCGGGGTGGCTTCCCCGATGCTTTCAAATGTTGAGTCGTCTCCTTGAGCCTACCCGGGGGTAATCCCCCCGACAGGAACCCTGAGTTAGGTGGATGGGAAGAATCACGACCACCGAGTTGCTTCTGCTGTTGAGGAGGATGGAAAGGAGGATGGTTGGGTAACCATCACTTCAGCTACTTAGGAACCACATGAGAGGAAGACGAAGAAGGGTGGGAGTTTCTGAACTGCTTCTTGGAAGTCTCGGCCTTGGACCGAGCTGCTTCACGCCTTAGAGCCATGTTGTAAAAATGATCAAACCCAGTCAACTCTACAAGAATTAGAGGAAGATGTATCTCTTCTCTCAGGCCACCTCTGAGCTAGTAGATCTTGCTCTTCTCGTCTGGAACATTTTGCTTAGCGTAACGGGCGAAATTTTGGAACTCGGTATTGTACTGGTAGACAGTCAGGCTTCCTTGCTTGAGGTTTCTGAAATTCTCACGCATACCCTTGACAACACTCATCGTGACATGATGAGCTCGGAAGTCACGGAAAAAGTCATCCCAGCTGACCACAAGACCCCCCCTAGAATCCTTGTACTGCTGCCACCACTCTGTTACCTGGTCCTTGAGGTGGAAAGTTTCAAACTTGACATAGTCCTCGGGCCTCACGTTGCTTCACTCAAATTCTTATTGTTGTCGATGAACCAATCATCCTCATCAAGAGGCCGAACACAGTTGCTCAAGGACTTGGGTTGATTGGCAAGGAACTGATTCAGAGTTGCGAAGTGAGGCTGATTGTGGAAATTCCCATGATGGCCTAGATTCCCTTGCAACAGGCTGAGCAACATCCCGGGGTTGGCATTGATTGCCTCCATCGCCGGCTACCATGCCTCCGAAGGCGGAGTTGGGGGTGGTGGAGGGTTTGACTGCTCTCCTTCATCACGACCCAAATTTTGAAGATTTGTTGGAGCCATCATGGACATGGACATGAATATTAGAACACCTATGACAAGAGATGAAGATTATAGGCTGGATTGAAATATTGCAACATCTAGTCTCAGCAATTTGCATCCCAACTATAATTAGTAAGAATGCTTTCCGAAGATTAGAGATGTCATCATAAGATTTGAAAGCCGCTTGCAATCAAACAAAGTGTTGAGCTAAAAATTGCTCGGAAAAATGTATAACCTATCATATATCTGTTGGAAGAAATTTATAGGTGACTACTGGAATTACCACCTGAGAGCTCCCGAAATCTTATGGTTATGTCATCGGCTCCATGGATACACGGAGTAAAGTCCATCACTCAACTCCTAGCATGATACGATGCTCCAATGTATCACTTCTGTCAACACATAACCAGAGGTCTTGGAAACTCAACTACCTGAGACCCTTGTAATCACAACGGTACTAAGTATGGCAATACATGTGATCCCTTCTCCATAGTACCGGGTGCCACCACACTATTTCCGCCACAAATAGTATTAAAGCAATTTCAAACATCCTCGTCGTGAGTATTAAGGAAACTGAATGATAACGTTGTGTTAATGACCCCCTAGAGATCTACTCCTCGGAACAAAAGTGAATTCAGGAAGGAGGCACCAAGTACAGAGTTCTGTCACATCGGCATCATAGAGGTTCCAAATACCCACGTGATCCCAAAAGTACTTTGAGTGAGAAGAGGGGTAGAATTAAAATTCATACCTCACAATTCCTCACTAGAGCAGGGAAGAGGAGTAAAAAGAATCCTACTCTCTGATATATAGCTTGACTCAAGATATTTTTTTATAAACTCAACTCGACCAAGTTTGATGAAGCAAGGGGCTTCTATGGTTGGTATGGCTCTGATTACCAAATTGTAAAGCCCAAGATGTGATACTATCCTAATTGTGGCTCGATGCCTCGATAGGGATATAATATCATCTCGTTGTTTTGCAAGAATAGATATCATCGCACATACATTTAAAAAAGGAGATGAGTATATGTAGTTAGCTTACACTTGCCACAAGCTAAATAACATCATTCAAATACAAGCATCCATACAAGCATCATCTAGAAGAACAGGGTCCGACTACAAACGAAATCAAATGGGAAAATATGAAATCTATCCCACTAATCCCAGGTTGCCAACCAAGTATCCCTCCTACCCATCTGAATAGGTGACGTAAATATGCCCACGCTCCTCGTCATACTCCCACTAGAGTCTAGAAGCATCATCTGAATTGATCTCATCTGAACCTATACCTTTTGTGTTGTAGTAAACTGTGAGCTTCAAGGACTCAACAATATCATCACCCAAGGTACCGAGTCTAAATAAGCTAATGGGTAAGATTTGATTAAGTGGGGAGGTTGCAGCAAGCACCAAGCATGTTTAAGTGGTTAAGTTACGAATACAATAATAAGATGAGTATCTACGCATAAACGGACGTGAACTAGTATGATCAAGAAGTGATCCTAAACACCTACTTACAGTTTGAACATAACTCCACCGTGTTCTCTTTCCGAACTCCCTCGAAAATAGACGATCACGGTTACACACACTGTTTGTTTATTTTATTTGATTTTACTTCAATTTTGATATATCCGGGTGTTAAACAATTCCCAAGTTGCCACATGACCGCGGGCACGACTTTTCGAAAGATTGAACCCTGAAGGTGTGGTCCAACTCATCCATTACAAACTAACCACAAGCTGCAGTGGAAACCTCAAAGTATCCTCAGAGTCCCGGTGCACAAGACATTGGTTAAAGGTAAAGAAAATCCAGCAAGACCGCCCGACGTGTTGATAAACCCGATAGGGGCTGCATTTCTCGTTCTTAGGACACAACCAGATTGGCTAAGTTTCTGGCTAGCACACCCGTTAGTGGCCCCGACTACCGCCATTTTGGCCAACACTCATGAGGAGCAATGGCCTGGGTTGTTGATTAATCCGCGGGGTAGCTACTCCGTATGCGATTTTCTTAGGTTGTTAAGCAAATATAGTACAAATGTTTGGCCTTGCCGGAAGAGTTTTATCCCAAAACGAATAATCAAGGGGGTCCCCACAACAACGCCAAGCATGTTAGAAGCGCTCAATATTGAACATAACACCGGTAAATGGAAATTAAGGCGACAAAGGTTGAACAAAACACCAAGAAAAATTACAAGCCTTCCACCTTTTACCAAGTAAATAGGTGCCTTAATTTAAATAGCAAGAATAATTTGATATCCCAAAGATATACATGTTATCATATGTATCAACCTGCAACTAGCAACGCTATAAGGTGGGCTGATCAAGCGGTAACTTTACCAAATAACGGTGTGCTAGGATGTGGTGGGTTAGAGGCTTGTCATGGCATGTTGGGAGGCTTGACAAACATGGTAGGCAGTGATACATAGCGATCGAAATGATATAACTAGCATAGCAAGATTAGAAACTATATCTAGTGTAATGATCATCTTGCCTTGTGCTTCTTCAGTGGGATGGTAAGGTTGCTCTTCGTAAGAATTCTCGATAGGTTCCTCGAACTCGGTCTCGTCACCTGTTGCTTCCCAAAATAAATAGCAACAACCACTAAACACACCACCATGGCATAATGCACAAACTAGTATGCTGCATGATCATCTGACGAATTCAGCATGGCCATCCTACAGTAGTCACATTTCACAAGCAAATCATTAGCCTTTAGCATTCTGTACATGACATCAATTTTAATTGGTTGAACATGCATGAACATGTAAAATATGGATTGTACACATGAAATGATGCAAAGCCATATAAAGAATGTCGCATTTGGAGCTACGTATCTCTCGGGGTACTCACGGCAATATAGAGAAGGAAACAATGATAGATCAGGATTTGAGGAAGTATAGAGGCAAAATCATGGCATCCAAAGTTTGCCACTGGATAAGAAATGGAATTTTAGATGAAATGATATAAATATCATGAAAATCCAATGCATAAAACCCCCACAATGATCAAAACAAAAATGCAATGCAATGTGCCGACTACAGCAACATAGCACTTTGCAAACATCAAACCAACAAGCTACAGGAACTTAAAATGCACAAACAAGTCATGTGATAGTAGTATGTTATATGCACAACATTTCATCCAAAAGGTTCATGATGAAAAGAGTCATTGATTAATTGCTAATATGCTCACAACATGTCTAAAAAATATAGCAGCTACAGACATAGTGAAATTCATAGATATTCACAAACAGGGTTAACATGAAGGCACATTCATGAAAGGATTTAAATAAGCAACATGACTTTTCATGACATGAAATTGAACAACATGGTTGTAGGCAAGATGGACTTCATTTCATTGAACATAATCAGGAGCAAAATATGCTCACAAACATAGCTATTATCCACACAAGAAGTAATGTTGAAAACTAAATATTCTAAGACTTACTGAAAATTAGAGTAGACATGAAAAACAGTTTTTAACAGGTTCACATGTCTGAGAACAAAGATAAATATTATTTAAAGTATATTCATGGAAACAAATGGCACAACCTTATAATCGACGACGTTGTTTACGATACACCCAAAGTGAGCATCATCAAAGGGGCTATAGATCCATGGCTATTAGTAAGAAAAACACTAAGTTGTTCAACAGTTTCAGACTTCGAAATATTTTGCTAACTCAAAAATAACTACATTATGAAGGCATGTTCATAAGTTGATAACAGTAGTTTAACAATCATTTGTAGGCATGGCACAAATACTAGCAGCAAGTAGACATAAAAGTAGCTCTAGCTCATGTACAAAATCACTTCATATGGTGCATGGAATAATTAACACGAAAATGATAAAATGCATAAACAGCAAAAAAGACATGCACCCAAACTTGCTAAAACTGCAAAACTAAGGCCACAAACAATAAAAACGTGTGGTTTTTCTTTGGGGTGCCCTTGAGCGGATTCGAACCTGGGATCTCCTGTTTCTAGAGGAGCGCCATGACCAGTTGGGTTGTGATTGTGTTTGTGCTACAGACAACTCCCACCCTTTTTGACGTAACTAAAGCTAGATCAAACTTTTTGCCATGTCTACGCAGTGGAACTTGATGACGATGCCAACGAGCAAGGCATCGGCTATGGTTACCATAAATTGGTGGCAAGGGTGCGGAAATAGGTGCAGGTATGCACATGCATGTGAAGGGCTGCAGGGCAGGGCCGGAGCATGAGTGTGGAACGGCGCGACCATGCAGAGGCTACATCTCGAGCAGTGAGGCATGACGTGAGTTGAGGCTGCATCGGTATTTTCCCAAAGAGGAAGGGATGATGCAACACAACAACGGTAAGTATTTACCTCAGTTTATGAAACCAAGGTATCAATCCGTAGAGGAAGATCACGCACCCACGTAAGCAACACCTATACACAAACAATAAATACTTGTAACCCGATGCGAAAGAGAGGTTGTCACGCTCTCTATATTGATAAGGTAGATTAGGTAGTGATAGTTTTGCCAAATAGATCTCGCAAGAACACAAAGTAAAATAAATAAACAAAAAATACAACAAGGCATTTTTTTGGAATAATAGATCTGAAAACAAAATTTGCAAATAGTAGATTGGAAAGCAATTTGTTGGAAAAGTAGACCCGGGAACCATAGGATTCACTAGTGGCTTCTCTTAGGAGTATAGCACACGGTGGGTAATCAAATTACTGTTGGGCAATTGATAGAAGATCAAATAATCATGGCGATATCCAAGGAAATGATCATTATATAGGCAGCACATCCAAGATAAGTAGACCAAAATGATTCTGCATCTACTTCTATTACTCCACACATCGACCGCTATCCAGCATGCGTCTAGTGTATTAAGTTCATGGGAAAACAGAGTAATGCAATAAGAATGGTGACATGATGTAGAGAAGATCTATTCACGTAGGAATAGACCCCATCTTGTTATCCTTAATGGCAATGATCTATGCGTGTCTTGCTGCCCCTTCTGTCACTAGGAAGAACACCGCAAGATTGCGGATCCGACACCTCTCCTTTCTTGAGGGGGACCTGGTGCTTAGGCGGATCCAACGAACCGCCGGCCAACACAAGCTGTCCTCCCATGAGGATCCGACCCCTCTCCTTTCGTGAGGGGGACCTGGTGCTTAGGCGGATCCAGCGAACCACCGGCCAACACAAGCTGTCCTCCCCATGGGAGGGACCGTTCATCGTCAGCAAGGCACTACAAGACAATGTGTACTATCTAATAGACGCCCAGAAGCCGTAGAAGCGCAAGAGAGACACCTCAGACGAGGAGACGGAGCGCCCATGGAACACGATGCTCCTCCATCCGTTTTACTGGTAAGGACTAGTGTATGTATGTACCCTTCCTTTTGGGCTTATGAATGTAACGGGTGCCCCAAACCAGCTATTGGGGCACGCCCCTTTCGTTTCGTTCCAAAGCAATTTGCCTCACTCACCGGCTGTCGGACCCAGTCCCATGGTCCCAGGGGCTCGCCGGCTAGCCTTGACGTCACCCCCGAAGCCAACCAAGTGATGGAAACTAAAGAAAAACCCTCCCAGCTACAGACCGGCTCCTGGCTGTCCGAATGGTGGGTTCTTGGGACGGTAAAGTTAGCGCACACGAAAAATGGTCACAAGGGGTAGCCGACTAGGGCTAGCCAAAACACTTTTCTTAGCCTCTGCCATTCACCTTAGACAAAACATTCTCGTGGCTCCCAAACTGATGACCGACTCCCCTGAGGCAGACACCCCGTCCCAGCTACAAACCGGCTCCCGGCTAACCGGCTAGCGGAGCCGATACCGAAGGGGACAAGGCTTTGGGCAGATGGAGCCAAAAGGGCAAAAGGGCTAATGCTGAGCTGGCACGCATAAATTGTTTTGGCAATCAAGAGCATAAACAAAAATTTATACAAAAGCATGAATGGCCCACGACCACAAGTTCATTACATTAACATCCCGAGTGGGTGGAATTGCAGTCTAGGAAAATCCAGCAAAGTAAAAGACTCCTGGATAGCGGTGGCACCGTCTTCTCCCCCGACATTCTCTGCGGCGACTGAAGTAGTGGCCCCTTCCTTGGCCACGGTATGACCCGTGTCGCCCCCACGCCCAAAAGCCCTGAGCCGGCTCGAAGTCGGCGTAGTCGTCGATGCTGGACCCAACATCTTCGTCGCCCATCTCTGCAGCGCTACCCTCCGGGTCATCAAGGGTGAGCGTGAACGGGTTCTCCGAGATCACCACGCCGTCTGCCGTGTGCTCCGAGGCATACATGTCCCACACGGTGAATGTCGCGAGGTCGCTGGCTCGCACAGCCAGCCCGTCAACAACTGCCTCAAGCTCCGCATCGGTGCCGACGCGCTGGGCCGTAAGCAGCCCCATGTCCAGCTCGGGGTACCATGACCTTGCGATGCATAGCGCCATAGCTGCTCCGGCTCGCGCGGTGGAGGCCCTCCAGGCATTCACCCCCTTGGTCCCAAACTCAAGCCACCTGGACAGCCGGCTCATGGAGTCCGACTCCACCGTGCCCGGCCAAAGGGTGCGAACCTGCGCAGTGCCGGCTGCCTGGGGCCGCTTCATGGCCCAGACCACCTCGGTGAGGCATACCTTCGTAGCGATCCCAACCTCATCCAGGGTCCAGGCTGCATGGTGCTCAACGACAATCCCTTGTGCCCGCTAGTCCTCGCGGTGGGCCTCCATGGCCGGTTTTGCAACTCCTTGCGTGCTTGGGAAAAGCTCTAAGGGGAAACGGGGACGAAAAATGAGCAACGAGGGAGACTCCAACCTCAAATTGCCACACAAAGACAATAAGAGTTACCGGTCAGCAGCCGGTCCACCTCCTTCCACTGCTCCTGCAGATCGAGCTCCCTGTCCGACCATTCCTTGAGCCGACGCTCGTGATCGGCATGGGCCATCCACGCCTCCTCAGCCGCATTCGCCAACAAGGCGTCCTTGGCCTCCAACTATCGGCGGAGAGCCGTTCCCTGCTCCTCCAACTCCCGATGAAGAGCCGCCTCCCGCTCCTCCAGCTCTCGGTGGTGGGCCATCTCGCGCTCATCCTTCTTCACCTGTGCTCGATCCGCCTCCTAGTGGAGCCGATCTCACTCTGTGGCAAGAGGTCCCGCCGTTTGCCGAGTTGCACCACCTGGCGATGGAGGCTGGTTGTCTTGGCATGGGTAGCTTCCTGGGATGAACATGCCTCTGTCAGAAAGAAAACAAAGAAAGGGATTCAGCCCGCCTCCATAGTAGCCAGCTTGAATCCTAGGAGCTACAGCCAATGGGTGGGCTTGCGCATCCCCACCGGAGATTCACAAGAAACTTACCTTGTAGGTCCGCGGACAGGACGGATAGCCGACTCTTGGCTCCACGGTATAAGCCTAGCAGTGTGTTGTACGTGGCCACCCAACGGTCGTGTGTAGCCTGCAAAGAACACAGAAGCAAAAGGCGCCATTAGACTCGACCCACCTGCATCCCAACTGGCCTGAGTCTCGGGGGCTACACCCAGTGTGTGCGCTAGCATGCCCCCACTAGAAAAGACCAAAGAAAAATACAAAGCTCCGATCCCTTACCACCACAGATTGCTCGAGGTGCACCAGCCGGTTGTTGGCGGCCTGGGGCTCCTGCGCCATCTGGGCGCAACATGCGGCAAATTCCATGACGACGACAACCACCGTGCCCCCAAGGGTGCTTGGCGTGTCATCGATGGCCGCCCCTCCGACTGTGGCCCAGGTCTCCTGCGGCCGACCCTCGTCAGCGGGGCCGAGTGCACCCTTCGCCATGGTCACCAGGGGAACCGCCCTTCCCTGTGCCATGGTGCCGGGTTCGCCAGCTGACGAGCCTGGTGTGTCCGCCCCCCGAGCGCTGTGTTCTCGATCTCCAGCACTCCTCTTTTGGCGACGCCTCCTCAGCTCGCCCCCGGAGCCGGAGCGTCCGGAGCCAGGGTATCCAGAGCCGGGACTTTCGAATCAGGAACGACGACCTCTGGGGACTCCTCCGTGCCAGACGGCACGTCGTCTGCCCCCGACGGGGCCACGTCACGGCCCAACTCCGCCCCTTCGGTGGCGCTCGCTGCGCTCGCAGCCACGCGCACTTCCTCCATAGCTCGAGACTCTGCCTCTGCCCATCGCGCGGGGTCGTACGTGTCCATGGATGTCCATTCCCGACCAAGGGGAAAAGGCTCCCATGACTGGCTGGCGGGCTCCCTATTGGCCCTTCCCACGGGCGGCGCTCCACTTCGTGCCGCTCCTGCTCGGCCACCTTGAGGTCCCGCCATGCCTTGCGCTCCCTCTCCTCGGAGGCGTTCAGTGATGCTATCCCTGCTGTCTACACGGTCGTGGCCCTCCCAAGGGCGCGCGACTCCCTGGATGAACAAAATGAGAAAATGAGGCCAACCAAAAAACAAGCGAGTTCTTAGAAAGCAGAAACATCTTACCCGATGGTAACGGGGACCTCCCGCCTGAGGGAACCCATCTGGGTGACCCACGGCTTCTTCCCGCCGCCTCCATGGCTGCCACCCGGCTGGCCGCTGGTTGCTCGTTTGTGGGCCGACCTGGAGCTGGCCGGCTGCTTCCCCCTGTCGCCCACGGCCTTGTCGCCTCGGTTGGGCTCATGGTCGGTGCGACGAACGTGCCTCCTCGGTGCCGTGGTGTCATCCCCCGAGTACTCGAGGTCTTTCGGGGCCGCTGCATTGCATATCTCCCCCGTTTCAGCATTGTCGTCGGCCTAGTCCCACAAAAGTGATTAGGGAAGGAACTCACTTACCGACTCGGCGGCCTCCGTCTCTGTACTGTCGACGCCGGACGAGCTACCTTGCTCTAATTTAGCCGGCTCCACATCGTCGGTGTCCTCGATCTCCTTAGGATCTGACTCCGCCATATCAGCAGTCAGCTCCCTGTAGTTCTGCAGTTGCGAGAAGGCCTACACGCAAGAGAAGCCCTCCGTCAACAGAACGAGGAGAGGCATCGGTTTCAATAGCAACAAAAAAAGGGGGGACGACTCGTCACGTACCTGCGGAGCCAGACGGTTTTGGTTGTATGGGGCCTTCCCCCATCGCCATCCGCCCTCGTCCATCTTGGCGGCCAAAATGGCGTTCACCCCCTTGCCACCTACACTGCCTTCAACTCTTTGGTGGAGAGCCAGCAAGGGTCATGCTTCCCTCCCATCTGGCAGATGAGGTGTGGCCGGGCTGCAGCGGTTGCACTTGGCGTGCCACCATCTTGGCTAGGAGGTTCGCGGCCGTCAGCCCCTCCGTCTTGGTCGTCACCAGCAGGTGCTCGCAGAGCCAGCCACTGTCTCGGGCGACTGGGGCGGAGCCGCTCTCCAGTTCAGCATCGCGACCGGCGTCTGGTCGACGAAGTCGGGGAGGTTGATTTAGTCCTCCTCCAGCTTCATGTTCTTCATGTAGAAGAACCCTTTTTGCAAGTTCTTCACCGAATCCTGCAAGCGGAGCTACGGGAACCTGGCTCCAGCGTGGAAGTGGATCAGAGTGGCTCCGTAGGTGGTCATGACCTTCTGACCGGTGATCGGGCTCTTTATTGTTTGGCGCTTGAGGTAGAAGACCCAACACCAGAGGTCGAGCCGTGACTCCACCACCAAGAAGACCACACATAGGGTGACGAATGCCGCCAACTGCAGGACAGTGTTGGCGGCCAGATCATGCGGCCGCAGGCCGAATCGCGTAGGGAATCGCTAGAAGAATGCGCTCGCCAGAAGGTCAAGCCGGCAGAGGAATTATTCAGAGAAAACCACCACGTCGCCCTCTCGCGGGGCCGACGCGTTCTCTATCTCGGCAATGCGCGCCTCTAGGTGTTCCGCCAGGGACAGCTTGTGGTGGTGACGGAGGTGCTCTATGAAGTGCTCGCCGACATCGCTGCCGTCCCAAGCCCCCTTGCTCTCCAATAACCTCGAGGGTTTCTGTCACGCCCAAGATGTGATCCTATCCTTATTTTGGCACGAGGGCCTCGACAGGGATAGAAGCGCATCTCGATGCGTTCGCAAGAATGGATATCATTACAAGTACATGCACAGAAGTGATGAGTATATGGAATTGGCTTACACTCGCCAGAAGCTACATTAGAGTCACATCAATACAATAACATCTCAAACATCATACAAAAGAGCAGGGTCTGGCTACGAACAAAATCAAACGATAAAATGACATCCACCCTTGCTATCCCAGGCTGCCGCCTGGAACCCATCCAAGATTGATGAAGAGGAAGAAGAATAACTCCAAATCAAATCAAGCAACACGCTCACGTCAAATCATCGCATTACCTGTACCTACAACTGTTGTCGTAGTAATCTGTGAGCCACAGGGACTCAGCAATCTCATTTCCAAGGGTATCAAGACTATTAAAGCTTAATAGGTAAGGTATGGTTAAGTGGTGAGGCTGCAGCAAGCGACTAAGTATTTATTTGAATGGCTAACTTACGGGTACAGAAAGTAAAGTATGGTGGTCTACGCATAACGGACGAGAACTAGAAGTGATCACTAACTGATCCTCAACACCTACTTACGTCAATCATAACCCCATTGTGTTCTCTTTCGGATAAGGACTCACGAGAAGAGACAGTCACGGTTACGCACATAGTTGGTTTATTTTATTAGAGTTTACTTCAAGTTTGCTATGACTGGGTGTTAAACAAAGTATCCAAGTTTTCCACATAACCGCGGGCATTGCTTCTCGAAAAGATTTAACCCTGCAGGGGTGCTCCAACTCATCCATCACAAATTAACCACACGCAGTGGGAATAACCTCAACCACGGATCTCGTGATTGTCCTAGGCAATTCCAAAGGAATTCCAACACCTCGAGATAGCCCGAAGAATAATCGGAATTCCTCACTCAAGACGTTTGAGAAAGGTAAAACAAATCCAGCAAGGCCGCCCGACATGCCGACAATGCCGATAGGAGCCGCGTATCTCGTTCTCAAGGCACGACAGATGAGCGACGTGTATAGTGGCCTGATAGAAATCTCCCGAGTTGCCCGGGGTTGGCCCCGCATAGTGCTCTATTTTGGACCAACACTCATGAGGAGCACTGGCCCGGGGGTTGATTAAATTATCCTCGGGTGCCGGCGGGTCCCTATGCAATTTTATTAGTTATTAGGCAAATGTAGTACCAATGTTGGGCCTTGCCAGACAAGTTTTATTCTAACCCGAAAATCATGGGGTTCCCCATAACAACCCCGAGCATGTTAGGAGCGCTCATTTATGGAACATAACACTGGTTCACAAGTAACTAGGGGTGGCAAGAGTGGAACAAAACACCGAGCAGAAGGCCAAGCCTTCCACCCTTTACCAAGTGTATATATGCATTAAATTAAATAGCAGCAATATTGTGATATACCAAAAGAATGTCCATGTTGTCACATGGGAGCAATTGCACCTACAGCTAGAAACGCTATAAGAAAGGGCTGAGCAAGCGGTAACATAGCCAAACATAGGTTTGCTGGGATGTGGAGGGGTTAGAGGCTTTCATGGCAATGTTGGGAGTTTGTCAAAAAAGTGGTAGGTAGCGAGACATAACGATAAAAAGACGAGACAACTAGCATGGCAATGATAGTAATGATATCCAGAAAAATGTGTCATCTTGCCTGAGATCCCGCTCGGAAGAAGATCCAGTCCATGAAAAAGACAAGCCAACATAGTCGAACGAATCCTCACACTCCGAACGCTTTCGGAACTCTACCGAGAAGAAGCAATCCGAAACAAACAATCAACACAAGATACACCCCAACACATGCATGACATGATGTGTAAACAAATATGATGCATGACCGGTTTAAATATTCAAGGCATGACAATTCACATCAAACAACTACTACACATTAAAGTGAAGCTCAATATGCAACGAGTTGCATATTGATGGAACTCCACGTTCGAGTTATTTAGTTCACTCCCGTTAGGTACACATCAATATTAAATGTTGTTTAACATGGGTGGTCATGGCATAAGGCGAAGATGAAATTAAGCAATTTAAATGGAGAGGGACACCATACATATAACAAAATAATAACTCTCCTTATTATAAGAAAGTGGTTAATGTTGTTTAACATGGCAAACGGTGAAGCACAAACAACTACAACATCTAGGCATTTTAAATGAGGCGGGAAGCAATATATATCATTTCCGAACAACCCCATATGCATATTATGAATTTGATCCACATCTGTGCTAAACATGTTTTATATTTATTAAACATGAAAATAAAGTATGCATGAGATTCTACACATTTTTCTAGTCAAGTTACATATGTGGAACATTTTTTATCGGAGCTACGGTTTTGTAGTTATGAAATAAACCATTTTAACATGGCATTTACGCAAATCAATGCAAACAGCAAGTTTAAACATTTTTATCACACGTGAAAGTTGGATATTGTGAATCTATGCAAAATTCTAAACATTTTACATGTATAAAGTTTTTACATATAATACACGGTTGAATTTATATGAATTTACAAATGTCATTTGAATGTGCCAAAATAGAGAATAAAAAAATGGGATAGCTAGGATTTGAACTCCAGATCCCTCGATGTGTGCATGGGCAGATAACCAGCTGGACTAGGAGCTCTTACAGTTAGGATTGGGCTCAGAGTTTTACTGAATAGCTAGACGTTTGGGAAAAAATAAGCAAGATATCCGTGGGATTCGAACCCAGGACCTCTAGCACGTAGTGTTGTGCTAGCCAACTCGGCTAGCAGTGTGCTCGTTAATAACATAGTGCCGACTTTATATAACATCTGCTCTATAGAACGGATCTAGGATAAAATACGAAGCTTCAGAGTTCAGACACGAAACTCACAAAAGCAGAGGATGATGCCATGGCGATGGTGGTTACGGGCGAGCGAGGCATGGGTCGACGGGATCTGAAGTGGAGCGACCGGATCCGTCGTTCTCCAGTGCTGGACGGCGACAGCGGCGACCACCTTCGTCTTGGGGCGGCGGCAACGAGCTGTCAGCTCCTGTCCATGGCGCACACACAGCGAGAGGGAGAGGTCAGAAGAGAGGAGAAGGAGAAGAGCAGGAGGAAGGAGAACCACGGGAAGGAAAAGGGGGCGAGCAAGGGACCTGCTGGTCCGGTGGCGGGGTTGAAGCTCATGGGGTCGTTCATGGAGATGCCGTATTCTACTGAACCTGCAGGTCCCATGGCGAGGCAGAGGCGGATGGCGCGGGGAGGTCACACACAGGTGCTCGGTCTCCGGGGAGGGACTTGAGGTACGGCAGGACTGGGCACGAGAGCAAGGCTGCGACATCGGTTGCCTGAGGTCGTTGGACTAGTCCAGGGAAGACGCTGGTTGGATGGATCGGGGGAGCGGTGGAGGGATTAGTTTGGCTGGCATGAAAAATGCAGGAGGTGGTCGGAGGCTGCTGGTTGGGGGGATGGAGATCCCGAGGTGGGATGAGACATGGGTGGCGGCGGCTGCAGGAATGGGTGGATGGGACAGCTTGGGTTAGGGTTTCATCTGCTATTTATAGTAAATAATTGCTAGGGGCTGATCTGGACCCTCCGATTGCGATCGGATGACGCCAAACATAGAGGGGGTTAGCTGGGCTAGGTTTAGGTGGGTTGTGTTTGGCCGTGTAGAGGGGGTTTGGTCTGAGTTGAGAGGGAAGGTGGCAGCCCGTGACAGAGTTTAAAACACCGAAAAAATGTCCGACGAATAAATCGATGACCGCACTGCTACGACTGACCGATGGAGGTACCAAATGAACTCGGAATGCAACAAAATTTGGCAGGTGGTCTACCGACGCTATAATAAGACCGCACACCAGGTTTCGACCCAATCCGAGAATATTTTTCGCGCGCTTTAAAAATGGTTTTTTTAATGATGCCGCGAGCGTGTGCGTGTGTGGTTGGTCTCGAAACGGGCAACGGCAAGAACGGAGAGAACCAACGACTACAAATGGATGCAAGTTTCGAAAACGGGTGACGATGCTATGCAGATGATGCGAATGATGCGATGATGAATGCGACAACCAGACGAACACATGACGAGAACGGAAATAAAAGGGGAATCTTCTGGAATCTTCTGGAGCATCGGTCCCGGGCTGCTACAGTTTCGTGGTCACGATGGCGGGGCATGAAGGGATGGGTTGCGTTGCGACTCCTGATGACGGCTATGCAGTGAGCACGCGACCTCTGCTCCTTCTCTCTCCCGGTGTGGGGAGGAGAGGGGCGACAAAGACGAAGTAAAGGGCGAGAGGAGTGAATGCCTCATTCCGTTCTTCTCCCCTCTATTTAAACCCCGCACGTGGGTAGTGGGAAGCGGATCCATCGCACACGATCCCCACTACCTCCGCCACATGCGAGAAGGGTGTTAATGCGTCCGGGAACACCGACCGATGGCCTGAGCCACAAAAGATCCGCATGCGCGGGTCGAGGCCGTGGCCGAAGTGGGCCCTGCCCCACGGCCCGGTCATGTCCCGCACGTGGCTTGTCAGGTCGCGGCTTGTTGCGCCCCCATGTGGCGCGTCTCATCTGCCCGTCGGGGCATTCGAGGCATCCTACGAAGCGTCGGCCGACTATGGAGCCGGCCGCGGTGCTCCTGCACCTTTCGGCCCATGGATCACGCATAATACAGGAACACGAGACTCAAGGCGGCGAGGTCCGCCACAGCTCACCGGTGGTCCTCCCCTGCTTCGGGCACTACTGACGGGGGGATAACCCCGGGGTAGCCTCAGCCGACCCTTTACTCCAAGTTTTCGAAGCGACTACAGGGCGAGCCGCCTTGCCCCTGTAGTCCGGCTCCTCGCTACCGACTACGACGGGCTAGCCAACTAGAGGCGAAGACGCCTGTCTCTCTAGCCGGTGGTGCCTTGGATACCTTGGTCAGGGCACGCGTAGACATAGTGGCCCCCATCGCATCGGGGGTCAGCATTCGCATAGCCACAATGGAGGCAGCTGTGCCTCTGTCCCAGGCCGACTACGACCAGGTGAACGGCACAGTGTCGGCACACTATCAACCACTCCATTACCTTCCCTGGTGTGTCTATAGCGCGGCCGACTGTACTGCTGCCATGCCGGATGCCGCAAGGCGACGCCCCAAAGGACGACCCGTGCCGCGACGAGATGGGCACGGGGGCCTACCAGGTGCCCCTCCCCACAGCTCCTGACGGGACCCCGCAGCCGGCGGGCCCTACAAGCGACGATACCCCTCAGCCGGGGGCCCTATGGTTGGCTAGGGAGACCGCCAGCTGGGGCCCTCCGGTGCCTTCTACGCATATTGTATTACGGGGGGGTGGCCTATAACCCCCCAGGAGCTCCCCATGCAGGGGGCGATCACTTTCCCTATCACACACACACACATACACCCGCGTAGAAAGGAAGGGAAGGCGAGCTAGCTCCTTCCTCCTCCTCTACCCATATGGCTCAAGGAGCACCATTGTAGCTCCCTTTGGTTCATCAACCAGACTAGCAGGATTAGGGGTGTTACCTCCCATGGAGGGCCCTGAACCTGGGTACATCGTGTGTCTCGCACCATTTGTCCCCGATCCTGCTCCCGGAGTCGACCAGCGACCATCATCCCCAACCACTGTTGATAACCTCCCCATGGCATCTGTCGTGAGAAAACGATGACAACCTCCCAACAAGCTCTACCGTTTTACGCCCCTAGCTAGGCATAACACATAAATTCAAGAATTTTCATCCTTAGTCTCCAACACCTTAAGAACACAACGAGAATTTTTCAGACATCTATCATTCATTATTTCAACGGCAATATTTGTAGGAATAAGATTGAAAAATCTATTATTGAAATAAAGGTTGTTTACCACTTCAACAAAAATAGGATCGATACTAATCATTTTAAGATCCTATTTTTTTATTAGAAACGGTACCCTTCTTCTCAGGAACTTGCATGGCTTTACTAATGGGAGTGTTTTCAATAGTCTTATCGACAGGGAAAGCCGAACTTAAATTACGAAAGATTTCTTCCAACTTATCGATTCTTGTGGGACTTTCTTCAATTCTTTTATCGACTATGGGTTCTTTTTCCTTTAATATTTTAAGAGAGTCTCCCGCCTTTGACCCAATTCTATTAGTGTCGTCGTTTTCTCATGACAAATGCCATGGGTAGGCTTATCGTAGGTGGTTGCGGCCGGAGGACGCCGATGGGCTCTGGGAGCGGGATTAGGTACAAGTTGTGGTGACACACGATGTACCCAGGTTCAGGGCCCTCCGTGGGAGGTAACACCCGTAGTCCTGCTTGGTCTAGTTTGATAGATGAGTATGTTTACAAGGTTGCTCCTAGAGCTGGGTCTAGAGGAAGAAGAGGGAGTAGCCGGCTGACTTTCCTCCGCTATGAAGTGTGTGAGAGCGTGGGAAGTATCCTGTGTGTGTGTGTGTGTGCGAGACTTGTCATCCCTGTTGCATGGGGGGCTCGGGGGGTTTTATAGGCCAACCCCCCGGCTTACAATATTCCTGAGGTACATAATTGGGGGGACTCGGCCGCCAGCCTCTCCGGCTGACCAGGGGGTCCTGCCCTTCGATCCGTCTCGTCACCCGTAGGGTCCACCGGTTACGCGGTCCCATCGCCTGTTGGGGCCTGCCAGCCGGCTCAGCGATTGGCCCCCACCCACCTGCTACGGCACGGGCCGCCCGGGTGGCGTCGTCTAGCGCCAGCCGGCCGAAGTCTTTCGTATGGCAGGTGCACTGTAGCCACTGTACGGCCAGTGGCTTCCCCTTAGTGGTACCTCCCTCTGGCTTGAAGCCGGAAGGCCAGCCAGGTCGGCGGTTGGTCCCGATGCCTCGGGATCCGGTGCGTCGCCTCAGGACCCGGGCCGGCCCACCGCGCGGCACGCGGCTGGTAATTATGTCGCGGGCCCTGCGCACATAGGCATACAGGAGGTCGCCCTGGGCGTAGTTCGTTAGGCCTCGGGTGCAGCCTAGTAAGGCTTGGGGCATAGGCAAGGATCCTTTGCGCCCCGAAGCGGCGGTTATGGCCCGAGCCATCCACACATGCGCAGGAATTCCGGGGGAGTGGGCGCAGTCAATCCCCATGTCCCCTGGTCGTGGCCTCCCCATTTCAAAAGGGGAGGAAGGGTAGGGGCGGAGATACCCGCACCCCATTTGCCCTCTTGCTGCCTCTTCTCTTCGCCTCCCTTGCTCCCTCACACATCGTCGCTCCTCAAGCTCGCAACAGCACCTGCATGCCGTCCTACCGTCGCAATGGCCGACGTGCGCGGAGGAAGGTGGGCCGGATTCGTGGTCACCGAGGATGCCATCGCAGACCTCTGCCGTGCACGCATGCTGCCGCCGGTGGAGCTTGTGATTGCCCGAGCGCTGGGCGACGAGGTGGCGCTGGCGCCGCAACTAGGGGAGTTCGTCGTCTTCCTCTAGCACTTCTCCCACGGCTTTGGGCTCCCGGTGAGCCACTTCTTCTGGCTAATGATGGACACATTCGACCTGTAGCCACACCATCTCGGCCCCAACGCCATTCTCTACCTCGCCGGCTTCATGACGCTGTGCGAGGGGTACTTGGGGATCCTTCCCTTTGTCGACCTCTTCAACTCTCTCTTCTATCTCAAGTCACTGAAGATCAACGCGTGTGGGGGCACGGCGGTGTACTACCGCGGCACGCTCTTCCCGCACTTCTCCCTCATCGACTGTGTCAAAGGGTGGCACCGAACGTTCTTCTACGTGAAGAACGCCAACCCGCAGCAGGACTACATCCGGCTGCCTCCCTTCGTCGACGCGCAGTTCACCGGAGTCAACTGGTCAGGAGCCGCTCCGCGCGGAGTGGTCTGAGGGAGCTCGGCCGACTCGTGCAGCTGAGGACTGTTGAGGGGCTGGTCGCCTCCGATCTTGTGGCGGCCTTCATCTCGCGCTGGGTGCTGCCTCTCCAGATGAGGCCGCACCGGTTCTGCGACATGTCCGACCGCCGGGACCCCTGCTGGCTGATGACCGTCAACCTGATGCCATCTTAGGTGGCGAAGCGGGTGAACGCCATCACGACGTTTAAGTTGGCGCCGGCGTCGTGGACTTTCGGCATGAAGCTGTACGCCCGCATCAACCGTCCTCCCCTGATACATTTTGTCAAGGCGGCTCTTTTCATTTGACTCTTTCCAGCTGGCAGACGGCATCGGACCTCGCTACTCCATGCTAACCGTAGTTGTTCGTGCGACGGAACATGCCAGACGGCCCGCACCCCTAAATTTTCGAGGCGGAGCGCGACTAGTCCGACTCCGAAGACTACGAGCGGGGAGGCCCTCCTGAACAGGGGATTGACTCCTCAGGAGGGGTCGAGGAGCCGGCCGAGCCACGAGCCGGCGGGCCCAGCAGATCTAGAGAGCCTAGCGGAGCCGGTGAGTTCCCTATCGGTCCCACTATCAGGGACTGGACCGATGACGATGATGGCAATGATGATGATGTGATGATCCTGAATGTGCCTCCCCCTTAGTTCAGCAGGGCCGGCGTGGGTGGAGCGAGGAGTTGCTGGCTCAAGCCCCGGCGACCGGAGCCACCAGCCGGGCGAAGAGGCCGGCTCAGGAGGAGTCGGTGGCCCCGCCGCCTATCCATAAGCGGGTGAAGGTGGCTGCACGAAAGCTGTTGGCACATGCCAAGTGGGCTTTGCCCATCATCATCGGGTAAGCGTCTTCTTTTTCCTTGCGTGTGTTTCTTTCCAAGCCATGGGCTGGTGGGTGTTTGACCCTTGTGCATCACAGGGACCCCATCGAGGTCCACAAAGTGGAGTCGGTGGTGGACCCGACGGACGCCGCTAGCCAGTTGGCCCGCAAGCACACGGCCATGCAGTGGGAGGAGAAGAGGAGGCTCACCGAGCTGTGAGCCTCAAAGTCTGGAAAGCGAGGCGGGGCCTCGCATTCCGGGACTTCGAGCGGCGAGAGGCAGAGGAGGTCCGTGGATCCCACACGGGCATCCGAATCGATGGCGGAATCAACCCGCCTGTCGAGGCCCCCATCGAGCGAGTGGGGAGGGGTGGCCACGGAGCCGGCTGCGCCCCCGCCTGCGGAGGAGACGGCCCGATCGGGGGCGACGGCTACGGAGCCAGTCCGTGAGGCGGCCGGGCCAGAGGTGCCGGACGTGACGCCGCCTGCGGTCGAGTCGGCCCGGGTCGACGCGCTGGAGGCTCCGGCGGCCCTGGAGGCGGCGTCAGAGGCAGCGCCGGAGGCGCCAGCCATGGAGATGGAGGCCCCGTCTATCGAAGTCGTCGCATCGGGCCGGCAGGAGGAGGAGGAGGCAGCGCTGGCACCGAGCGAGGGGCCAATGGGGACCGATTCCCAGGCCCTCGCTATCATCTACTCTCCGCCGATGGCCGGCAACGTGGCGAGTGTCAGGATGGGTGGCAACGGCAGTGGGGCCTGGATGTCCACGCAGGACGTTATCCGGGACTGGGAGGCACTGGCGCGCGTCCCAACCCTTCCGTCTCCCATGACAGGTGGCCCGGTCCGAGCGTTCGGGGAGTTGGGGAGCGTCCTAGATCGGTGCCGCCAGGAACTGGCCCGGTTCGCGGAGGTGGCTGACACCACCCTGCGACGCGCGGAGGTAAGCATTGTTGTCTTTGTTAAAAATTTCAGTGGGGCGCGCAAGCGCACCCACTGGGTGTAGCCACCGAGATGCGGGCCAGCTGACCAGCTGGTGGGCAGCCGGGCCGGATCTCCTTGTGCATCCTTTGATTCTGGCTTCATGTGGCAGGAGGGGAACTCCTAGTGGCAGAAGCTGTTTGTGGAGGAAGTCTCTATCCACGACCGTGGTAAGCACGACTTCTACCGGCTGGAGAAGGAGCTGGTGCGGGTGCAATGCATGTCAAGTCTTGTGGGAGGGGCACGTAGCCCTCGGGGGCCGGGCCGGCTGCCTGGCAGCTGGAGCGAGCGTGGGATGACCGGCTCATGCCCGCTTTGCTTTGCAGATGAGCTAACCGCCCTCCGAGTGGAGAAGGCCGGGGCCGTCTCCGAGCGGGACCGGCTGGGGCAGAGCATCCAGGCGGTCACTCAGGACAAGGACCGGCTGGCCACACTGCCGGTGGACGGGGAGGCGGCCAAGGACTACCTCAAGGCCGACATGGCACGGGAGGTGACGGCCAAGGAGAAGGCCATCAAGGAGGCGCCAGCGGACCGCCGCCCTCCAAGGCGAGGTGACCCGCCTTGAGAGGACTCTCGAGTAGCTTAAGGGTTCCCTCCCCGAGGTGGAGGCGGCGTTGGCGTTGGAGAAGGACTCGTCGCTCCACTTTGCCATCGAGGTGGACGACTCCCTTGAGCGTGAGTGCCCGTTTTCCTCTTTTCAGCCGACGGTCTTTTTCTAGCCAGTTCTTGTTCTTGATTTTCCTTCTTTTCCTTCTTCCCTTCCTTCTTCAGGGCGCTTCCCGGAAACCCAGCATCGCACTGAGCGTGCCATCGAGGAGCACTGGGAGTGTCTTCGGTTGTGCGAGCGCTCCATCGAGGAGGACACCACATGGGATATGGCGAATCTTGGGCTTGCCATAGAAAACTGGCTGATCCACCTCGAGCGGAGCATGGAGTGGCTGAAGACGACCGACAAGGAGGTCATTGCCGCCTTGTGGCCGGGTCGCGGAGGAGCTCCGGAGAACCGCATGGCCTTGTGGCTAGAGTACGCCGTGGCCCGGCTTGAGGTCTGGAAGGCGTCAGCGGCTCGAGCCGGCGCACAGACTTGCACTCTGGTTCGTCACTTCGTGGTACCGCGGCGTGGACTTGGGCCGGCTAGCCACTATGCGGGATGAACCGGTTGAGGAGCGGGCGGCCCGTCAGCCGGCCCTTGTACGCTGGGCCAACGAGATCGCGTCGTACGTCGACCTGGATGAGCTCCTGCCGGCCCTAGGCGAGGAAGGCGAGCCGGCAACCGAAGACTCCTTCGGCATCCCCCAAGGTCCGAAGGACGAGGAGGTTGCCGATGAGAGTACCGACTCCAGCGGCGGGACGGCTAGAACCATGGAGGCCGCCTTGAAGGCCAAAGAAGCCGACCCGAAGGCCGCAACCATCTCCGGGACGGGAGTCGAGCTGCCCTGCGATGCGCCGGCTGGAGACGCGCTGGCTGGTGACGTGCCGGTGGCCTGAGCCCCCGGACATCTTATCTTTTTTCCTTTGTTATCTTTCCTGCATGTTAGGCTTAAGTCCATCCACTAGGGGTGTAATGTAATGAACCGTGATGGCCGTGGGCCTCTTTTATCTTAAAATTCGTATACTGAATGTTTGATGTGTTTGCCTATTACGCGTGCCTGCTCGTCCTTACTCTTATTTTGCCCCTTTGGTCCCATCTGTTCTATCCCTTTTCCCCTTTGGTTTCGGCCCCGCCAGCCCGACAGCCGGGAGCCGGTATGTAGCTGGGTCGGGGCATCCGCCTCGAGGGAGACGGTTCCGAACTTTTGGAACCGCGAGAGATTTTTTGGCTAAGTTGAGTGGCGGAGATGAGGTGGTGGTCCGGCCAGACCTAACTGGCGACCCCTTTGTGATCATACTTTCGTGTGTGCTAAATTTTGCTGCCCCAAGGCCCCGTCAGCCGGACAACCGAGAGCCGGTCTGTAGCTGGGAGGGGTGGGAGGGCTTGCTCAGCTCACACTACTTGGCCGATTTTGGGAGAGGCAACCTAGGACCAGCCGGAGAGCCCTCGGGCCCGGGAGCCGGGTTGGAGAGCCGGTGAGTGAGGACACTTTTGAGGGAAATAAAGAGGGCGTGCCCCAAGAGCCAGCCTGGGGCACCAATTGAATTCATAAGCCCAAAAGGGGAGGGATACATACATACAGTGGTCTTTTTAGCAGTAAAATGGATGGAGGAATGCCGCGTTCCATGGGCGCTTGGTCTCCTCGTCGGAGGCCTCTCTTTTGCACTTCTACGGCTTATGGGAATCTATTAGGTAATATGCGTTGTTGTGCAGCGCCTTGCTGATGATGAACGGGACCTCCCATGGGGAGGACAACTTGTGTTGCCCGACTGTCCGCTGGATCCACCTGAGCACTAGGTCCCCATCACGGAAGGAGAGCGGCCGGATCCGGTGGCTGTGGTAGTGCTGGAGCTTCTGCTGGTAGATTGCCATCTGTCTCAAGGCTAGCTCATGGGCTTCCTCAATCAAGTCAACGCCATCTTCTCTTGCCTCCTTTGCGTCCTTCTCCGTGTATAGGGCGACTCGAGGTGAGTCGAACTCGATGTCGGCGGGGATGATCACCTCGAACCCGTACACAAGGAAGAAGGGCGTGTAGCCGGTTGATCGGTTGGGGGTGGTCTTGAGACTCTAACGGAAGGCCGGTAGCTCATCGACCCAGCAGCCGTCTGACCTCACCAGCGGTGTTACGAGCCGGGGCTTGATGCCGGATAAGATGAGGCCTTTTGGCCACTCGACTGGCCGTTTGACTATGGATGAGCGACGGACGCCAGGTCGAGCCGGATGCCTTGCTTGGAGCAGAAACGGGCGAGCGCACCTTTGGCGAAGTTTGTCCCGTTGTCGGTGATGATGCTGTGGGGGACGCCGTAGCGAACCGTGCCGTCGTCGATGAACCGAACGGCCATGGGACCGTCCAGCTTCTTGATTGGCCGTGCCTTGATCCACTTGGTGAATTTGTCGACAGCCACCAGCAAATGAGTCATGCCGCCTCGTGCGGTCTTAAAGGTACCCACCATGTCCAACCCCCAGACGGCAAAGGGCCACGAGAGGGGGATGGTCTGGAGGGCCAACGCCGGTAGGTGGCTCTACATGTTGAAGCACTGGCAGCCCTTGCACTCGTCGACCAATTACTTGGCTGCCTTCAAGGCTGTGGGCCAGAAGAAACCATGACGGAAAGCCTTGACCACGAGGGTCCTGGAGGCGGCATGGTGCCCGCACTCGCCCTGGTGGATGTCGAGGAGTATTTCCAGGCTATTTTCCAGCTCGACGCACCGCTGGAAGACGCCGGTGGTGCTGCGGTGGGCCAGCTCGTGATTGATGATGATGTATGCCGAGGAACAATGCTGGATTTGTCTTGCTGTGGCCTCGTCCGAGGGGACCTCGCCACATAGGAGAAAAGCCAGGATGGGCTGGGTCCACGAGGGAGCTGAAACAAAGGCCGGTTTGGGAGCCCCCAGGCCCGGATGATCAGTCCCCGTGACCGACCTGCCAGCCCCCGAGGCCGGCTCGCCAGCCCCCGAGGCCGGCTCGTCGAGTGTCATCATGACAGCCACGTAGTCGGAGCCGATGACCTCAGATGTAGTGGGCTCAACTAGTGCCGGCAAGGCAGCCGAGGTTGAGGTAGCCGGCGGTGAACATGCCGAAGGGGCAGCCGGAGCCGCCGATGGGCTGGCGGCATCTGCCGGCGTGAAGATGGATTCCTATTCTGGGGAGGGCCCGACCGATGGCTTGAGCAATCGCTCAAGGGAGACGTCGGCTGGGATGGCCTGCCGGGTGGAGCCGATCTTTGCCAGTGCATCAGTCGCCTCTTTGTCCGCCCGTGGGACATAGTGGAACTCACATCCTCAAAGGATTCGGTGAGCTGTTGTAAGAGGAAGCGGTAGCTTGCCATGTTGGCATCCCTGGAATCCCATTTGCCAGAGACCTGCTATATTAGAAGGTCGTAGTCACTGAATCATAGGATGCGCCTGATACCGATCTCCTTGGCGAGCCGGAGGCCGTGGACGATGGCCTCGTACTCGGCCACGTTGTTGGGGGCGGCAAAGTGGATCTGGAGGGCGTACTTGAGCTGGTCACCTTCTGGGGAGGAGAGTACTATGCCGACACCTAGGCCGGTCCTCATTTTTTGAGCCATCAAAATGCATGCGCCAATGCATGGAGTCTGGAGGAGGCGGCACAAACTCAGTCTTCGCCTAGTCGACAAGGAAGTCGACCAACGCCTGTGACTTGATGGCAGTGCGAGGTTTTGATTGGATCTTGTGGTTAGCAAGGGCGATGACCCATTTGGCAATCCAGCCGGTAGAGGCTCGGCCGCTCATGATCTCGCCGAGGGGGCCATGCTCACCACGATGATGGTGTGCTCCTAGAAGTACTGCTTGACCTTCTTGGCAGCAAAGTATATGTCGTAGCACATCTTCTGGTAGTGGGGGTAGTTCTGCTTGGAGGTGGAAAGGACCTCGCTGAAGTAGTAGACGGGGCACTGGACTGGCAGAGATTTGCCCTCCTCCAGCCACTCGACTACTAGGACGACGCTGATGACACGAGTGGTCTCCGCGATGTAGGCGAGCAAAGGCTCCTTCTCAGCCGGCACGGCCAGGATGGGCGCACGGGTGAGAGCCTTCTTGAGTCCTCGAAAGGCTTTGTCTGCCTTGTCAGGTCAATCGAACATGCCTGGCTTCTTGGAGTGACCCGGCTCGACCAAAGCCGTCTTGCGAAGGAGCCCATAGAGGGGCAAGGCTTTCTTCCCCAGCTGGCTGATGAAGCGGCTGAGCGAGGCGAGGCAGCCGGTGAACTTCTGGACGCCGCGGAGCCGGGTCGGCTTGGGCATGTGCTCAATTGCGCTGATCTTCACTGGGTTAGCTTCGATGCCATGAGCGAACACGAAGAAACCCAAGAGCTGGCCGGCTGGGATAGCAAAGACACACTTCTTCGGGTTGAGCTTGACTTTGTACTCACGCAGGTTCACAAAGGTCTCCCGGAGATCGTCGAGGAGGCTGAAAATGGTTCTTGGTTTTGATGACGATGTCGTCGACATAGACGTGGACGTTCCTGCCTATCTAAGGTGGGAGGCACTTCTACATGCACCGCTGGAAAGTGGCGGCTGCGTTCTTCAGGACGAAGGACATGGCGATATAGCAGTAGGACCCGAATGGCCTGATGAAGGAGGTCTTGAGTCGGTCCTCCGGATCCAGCTTGATCTGGTGGTAGCCGGAGTAGGCGTCCTAGAAGGACAACAAGTCACAACCGGCCGTGGAGTCGATGACTTGATAGATCCGTGACAGGGCGAATGGCTCCTTGGGGCACGCCTTGTTCAGGCTGGTGTAGTCAATGCACATGCCCCAGGTCTAGTTCTTCTTCAGCACCAGGACTGGGTTGGCCAGCCAGTCCGGGTGGAAAACTTCCATGATGAAGCCGTCTGTGAGCAACCGAGCGATCTCTTCTCCTATGGTATGCCGTTTCTCCTCGGAGAAACGGCACAGGGGTTGCTTGGCCGTCTTGACGTCTGGCCGGACATGTAATTTGTGCTCGGCGAACTTCCTCAGAACACCCGGCATGTCCTTGGGGGACCATGCAAAGATGTCCTGATTCTTAAGAAGGAAGTCGACGAGCTCGCCTTCCTATTTGCTGTCGAGGCGGGAGCCGACGGTGACACACTGAGCGGGGTTGGCCGGGTCGAGCGGGATTTTCTTGGTGTCCTTGGACGGCTCGAAGGAGGCCTCGCCTGGATTGCGAGGGAGGAGCCGACACGGCCGGCCGGTTGGCAGCGAGGGCCACGAGCCAGTCGAGCTGCCGTTTTTCCTCGGCTAGCTCTAGGGCCTCGGCCAGCCGGTTGCCATCTTGAGCGCACTCGAGCGACATCTTGTAGTCACCTGTGATGGTGATGATTCCCTTGAGGCCCAACATCTTGAGCTTGAGGTAGGCGTAATGGGGGACCGCCATGTATTTGATGAGGGCCGGCGGGCCCAATAGTGTGTGGTAGGGTCTTGTGAGGTCCATGACCTCGAACAACACTGGCTCGCGGTAGAAGTGGTCAGGTCCGTCGAAGAGGACGTCGAGCGTGATCTTGCCGACAGGGGATCAGGACTTCCCAGGCATGATGCCATGGAAGACCGTCTGGCTTGCCTGCAGGTCTTCTATCTTCAGCCCCAGCTTGCACATCCTGTCGAGGTAAAGGATGTTGATGCTGCTGCCACCATATATCAGCACCCGTGAGAAGCGGCAGGTGCGCTTCTCGGTGGCGATGGTGGGGTCGAGGACCAGGGCGTTGCTGTCGGGATTGGGCATCACGATGAGGTGATCTGCCCGGCTCCAGGTGACCGGCTTCTCCGACCAGTGCATGAACTGCGGAGTCACCAGCATGGTGGCGTTCACCTCACGATGGAGCCGGCGTTGATCATGCTTGCTTGTCTCTTCACTGGTGAAGACGACGTAGCAACCGTCCTAGTTGGGGAACTAGTCGTGTAGACGACCATCATTTTGGGCCGGAGCTGGAGCCGGCGCCAGGGCGACAGCTGGGGCCGGGGCCGGCGCAAGGGCAGGTGGCGCAGGAGAAGCCGGGAGGCCGCCCCCGGGCTAATCGCTGTGAGAAGCTGCACTACCGGAGCATGTGCATGGAGGGCTTGGCCCCTGAGTGGTTCTTGCAGGGAGGTCGAGCATCTGCTCGAACGTGAGGTTCGGCTGCCAGGCATCCTTGCCAGTGCGCTGGCGCTGGCTGGAACACTGTGTAGCTGGCTCCTGCTCCTCGATGGTGGCGACCTGCCGGCTCCCATAGCGGGAGTCCGGCTAGTCATTCTTGCGCTTGCTGTTCTGCGGCTGCCGGTTGTCGGCAGCCGGTTGGGACGTTGCTTGTGTCGGGATCGTCTTAGTGGGCGGGGTCATCTTGACCCGAATGTCGGAATCATCCACGGCGTATTTGTCTGCCCTTATCATGAGCTCGGAGAGTGTGGTTGGCTCGGAGCACAGAAGCTTGTGGTTGACGGGGGTGCCATCACAACAACCTTTGATGAATTACTGTATGGCCTGCACCTCGTGCACCCCCTCCCAGCAATTGTGGAGCTCAGTCCATCGGGTGAGGTTGTTGCGTAGGGACTCGTTCGGCCCCTGAACGCACATGGCCAGTTCACGGGGGCGGCCTGGCCGCTTGTAGGTGCCGGTGAAGTTGCGGACGAAGCCTTCCTCGAAGTCCGTCCAGGTGTAGATGCTGCCGGCCGCCAGGCTGTTGAGACAGGTGCGGGCCGAACCGATCAACATGAGGGGAGCATAGCGAACGGCTACAAGTTTGTTCCCCCTGGCGATGTCGACCGCGATGGTGTAGTTGATCAGCCAGTCTTCGGGATTGGCGGCCCCGTTGTACTTTGGGATGTCGGGGGAGCGTGAGGCCGGTTGGGAACGGCTCATTATGGATCCGAGGGCCAAAGCAAGCCGGTCCAATCGAGCCCTCCTCCTGGAGGAGGGCCGACTGTGCGAGCCAATCGATGTGGAGGCAAGCATCGTTCTTGCTATGGGGGAAATGTGGTCTGAGCCGGGCTGAGAGCTCGAGGTGGATGATGGGCGGAACCGACCGTTCCAGCTCGTGTCGCGGGGGTGGAGTATGCCCGCGGCTGCGCCGGCTACCGTCTGCCAGCACCTCATGGTGGCGGCTGTTGCGAGGTGGGTCATTAGTGCCTGGCTGTTTACGACCGGTTGCTCGCTCCCCGACAACTGAGAAAGCCGGGGGTTGGTTGTCCCGACCCGGCAGCCGGAGATGCAAGGGGAGCTGGAGTGCTGAGCCGGCTGACGGCCAGCCGTCCCTGTGCCCTCGCGCTCGAGCCCGGGGCCTTTAGAGGCGGCATCGCCCGCTGCGAGCAGATGTTGCTGCGCGTCGGCGGCGTCAATGAGATCCTTGATGTGATGCTCACGGGCGGCGCGTTCTTCACCCTCCAAGGTAGCCAAGTCCTCGTAGGCTACCTTGGTGACCCGCAGGTTGGATGCAAGGGTGTCGTAGACGGGAATGTTGTCACCCAAGATTTCGGTGACCACGTGGTCGCGGTCGCGCACAGCCCCACGCCGGCTGCGCTTAGTGCCAGTAGGGTGAGACCGTAATCGGAGGCATATTCCCGCTGAGCGGCCTCCATGCAGCGTTGTGTGGCCACGAGGGCGCTGGCATCCTCGAGAAGGAGGCGGCAAGCCGCCTCGAGCTCGGCCGTGGTGGCGTTGGGGTTTGCCGTCGGGGCAATAGGGATGCTCAAGTATCGGAGGGCTGCACTGAGCGGGTCGGAGGTGCCGATGCGCGCCGTGGCGGCATCAGCGTCGGCCCGCGCATGTCCGGAGGAGGTGGAGGAGATGATGGCCATTGCCCCACGCGATCGTGGGAGCCGCTGGACAGGGTCGTAGCAAGTGCGCCCACAGCCGTGGGCGGACCGGCGTAGATGAGCACCTGGCTAGGGTACTCGTCAACGGCCAGAGCTTTGGCAAGGCTGAGCCTGCCGAAGCACTCGATTAGCGTGTCGATGTCGCGTGCGAGGTCGACGGATCTGCCCACAAGGCGTGCTAGAGCAAGCCCCACGAGCCCACGGTTTTGCCTGGTTGTGCGGCGATGGCGAGGAATGGCCAGGGGTCCCGCCTGGAGCATGAATCCGACCGGCGCCGCGTACGGCCCCACGATGGGCGCCAATTGTCGTCGTTTTCTCACGACATATGTCATGGGTAGGCTTATCGTAGCTGGTTGGGGCCGGAGGACATCGACGGGCTCCAAGAGTGGGATTAGGTACAAGCGGTGGTGACACACGATGTACCCAGGTTTAGTGTCCTCCGTGGGAGGTAACACCCCTAGTCCTACTTGGTCTAGTTTGATGGATGGGTATGTTTACAAGGTTGCTCCTGGAGCTGGGTCTAGAGGAAGAAGAGGGAGCAGCCAGCTAACCTTCCTCCACTATGAAGTGTGAGAGAGCGTGGGAAGTATCTCATGGGTGTGTGTGCGAAACTTGTCGTCCCCGTTGCATGGGGGGCTCGGAGGGTTTTATAGGCCAACCCCCCGTCTTACAATATTCCTGAGGTACATAAGTGGGGGGACCCGGCTGGCAGCCTCTCCGGCGAACCAGGGGGTCCCGCCCTTCGAGCCGTCTCATCGCCCGTAGGGTCCATCGGCTGCGCAGTCCCATCGCCTGCTAGGCCCCACTAGCCGGCTCCGCGATTGGCCCATGCCCACCTGCTACGGCACGGGCCGCCCGGGTGGCATCGTCTAGCGCCAGCCGGCCTAAGTCTGCGGTACGGCCGGCTGCACTGTAGCCACGCCGGGGCAGGCAATCGAGTGGGCAGGGGCATGCCGGCACTGTTCCACCGCCCGGTCACGGTCGCCAAGGTCAGCGGCCCGGACGACCGAACTATAGCCACGCGCGCCCGCGCGTCAGCAGCCACTATGGCTATAATGGTGCCCGTCGTGGTGGTCACGTCGTGTCGCCGTACCCGTGCGTAGAGGGACGAGACGTTGCTTGTCCTCCCTAGGGTCAATGGAGGAGGCGGCCTGGAGGTAGCCGGTCATGCCCAGCCGGCCGGGGGTCGAGCCGACACCTTGACCAACCGCTTGTGAGCCAGCCGACGATTGCTCAAGCCGACTATGCTCTGACCGACTGTGGGCAGCCGGTCACTTACTCTTTCTTCGAGGCGGGGATGATAACCCCATTGCTTTGGCCTACCTAGGGCTAATTACCCCATAAATTAGCAAGATTATGAATTCTTTTATCAAAATTCTCAGTATTTTCCTCAGTGAGCATTTTCTTTTCAATCGCATCTAACCTTTTCATAATTTGCTCAAGAGTTAAAACGGTTTCATTGACAATGATAGGTGGGGAACCCACTAAATTTCCCATAACATTATATGAATCTAGAGTGGGGCACGTCAATAAATTACCACCGATAATCGTATGAAGGACGAATCTTATACCAAGTGGTGATGCCCACACAAATACAGCGAAGAAGAACAACGGGAGATTCCTTACGAATAGATCAATTATGAGCAATGCAAATCCTATACCAAGCATCTTTAATATTATCCCCTCCCCTTTGTTTAAAATTAAGAACCTCATTCTCGGGGTTAAATGCAATAATTGAGGAACTAGCCATAGTGAAAAGATTTGTGAACAAGATATCTGACGAGAAAAAGGAAAACGAAAAAGAGAGGGCGAATAAAAACGACAAATTGGTGCAGTGGGGGAGACGAAAATGAGAGGAAAATGGCCAATAATATAATTGCAAGGAGATGAGATTTGTGATTAGGAACCTGTTAGATGAGATTGCTTCCTCCCCGGTAACGGCGCCAGAAAATCCTTTGACGTGGCTTGAGACTGCATTGGTATTTCCCCAAAGAGGAAGGGATGATGCAACACAGCGACGGTAAGTATTTCCCTCAGTTTATGAAACCAAAGTATCAATCCGTAGAGGAAGATCACACACCCACGTAAGAAGCACCTGACCAAAAACAACAAATATTTGCAAACCGACGCGAAAGAGAGGTTGTCACGCTCTCTACATTGATAAGGTAGATTAGGTAGTGATAGTTTTGGCAAATAGATCTCGCAAGAACACAAAATAAAACAAATAAAGAAAAAGTGTAGAAAGATATTTTTGGATTTTTTGTAACAATAGATCTGAAAATAAAAGTTGCAAATAGTAAATCAGAAAGCAATATATTGGAAAAGTAGACCCGGGGGCCCTAGGATTCACTAGTGGATTCTCGCATTAGTATAGCACACAATGGGCGAACAAATTACTGTTGGGAAAGTGATAGAAGATCAAATCATCATGACAATATCCAAGGCAATGATCGTTATATAGGCATCACATCCTAGATAAGTAGACCGAAACGATTATGCATCTACTTTTATTAATCCACACATCGACTGCTATCCAATATGCACCTAGTGTATTAAGTTCATGGGAAAACGGAGTAATGCAATAAGAACGGTGGCGTGATGTAGACAAGATATATACATGTAGGAATAGACCCCATCTTGTTATCCTTAATGGCAACAATACATGCGTGTCTTGCTGCCCCTTCTGTCAGTGGGAAAGAGCACCGCAAGATTAAACCCATCACAAAGCACCTCTTTCGATGGCAAGAAAAGTCATTCTAGTTGTCCTAACTACACCAAAGATTTGAAGAAGAAATACGAGGCTTTAAGTAATCAAGCAAATAAGAGATCAATGAAAACTCAAATCATATTCATGGATAGAAACTGATCATGAACTCAAAATTCATCAGATCCCAACAAACATACCACAAAAGTCATTACATCAAATAGATCTCCAACATTCCATTGTATTGAGAAACAGAGAGAGAGGAAGCCATCTAGCTAGTGCCTACGGACACGTAGGTCTATGGTGGATTACTCACGCATCATCAGAGAGGCACCTATGAACAAGATGAACCCCTCTGTGATGGTGTTTGATTGGATCTTGAGATCCTAGAACTAGCGGTGGCTCGAATTGTGTTTCGTCGACTCCCCTAGGGGTTTTGGATTTTCATGGAATTTATAGTCTCAGTAGTCGGTTTAGGGGGCCGTTGGCACGCCCTAGTGGAGGGTGGCCACCCTAGGGGCCCATCTCCTGGTGTTGTTTGGCCAATCTGCTTTATTCTGGTTTGGAAAAAATCTACAATAATCCCTACAACATTTGGGCTCCGTCTGGTACTGATTTTAAAATTGTTTGGCCAATCTGCTTTATTCTGGTTTTGCACTATGTCAATAGCTTAGTCCCATAAAATTATATAAAGTTGTTATAAAATGATTGTAAAACATCCAAGATTGAGAATATAACACCATGGAACTAGAAAAAATTATAGATACGTTGCAGATGTATCAAGGCACTGCAGCAAGACACGAGCACATGGGTACATCTAGAACGAGCATGGATGCCTGAGTAGGGTGTGGGGAGCAGGCTAGCCATGGCAGTAACATAAAGAAAAACAAAAAAAACATGGGCTTGCCGGACCACTAAGAACACAATATTGGCATGGACGTAGCAGCACCTACGAGAAACGATGGACGATGAGAAGGAGGAGGGAGGAGTGGCTGCTTACCTAGTGTCCACTAGACAAGAAGGTGTGGCCGGATGCGCGATGGAGACGGCGCAGAGACATGAAAACTTGTCGTTCTTCAGTCGGGGAAGAAGAGAAAGAGGAGATGGTCAAAAAGGCCAGTCCAGAGGTTTTGCAGATGCGTGCATGCTTGAGCACGATTGAGAGGTCATTGAGGTTCTCTCTAGGGTGGCAGGAGAGGCCGGAGGCGGTCGGGGAAGCTATCCTGAGCTTGAGAACGAGCATGGCCTGGTCGTGGCGGGCAAGGCAATGGCGTGGCAATGGCTCCTTAATTGGGCGGCGACAAGGGAAGCAGAGGGACATAACAGGTCGAGGAAGGTTAGAGCTAGGTCTAGGACATGATATGTTGGGGTCTAGGGTTGTCACCGACCATTAAATCAACGAGGTCGGCGATGTGGCATCTTGGATGTTCACCGTTGATGATGCTTACGTTGCTGGTGGGCTGCGTTGGTTGCTGGGCTAAGGTGGGCTGCAGGTAATTAAGGGGAAAGTGGGCCTCTCTCTCCCTTGGCATTACTATATTATAAACAACAGGAAACAAAATAAATACGGAGTTTTGCAAGGAATTTGAGTGAAGTAAAATAGTTTTTGGAATGTTAAAAGTATATATCATTCAAAAAAAGTTTGGGAGTTTTATAGACAAAATAAAAAATACAAGTTTGAATTAAATTCAAACTACAATAAATCTTTGTCCATCCAAAAAACTTCAAATGAGCTGAAATTTGGAGGAGGGGTTTTTGGCATGGTTTATGATTTTTAGGAAAATAGTGAACATTTCTAAGACACGAAAAATGTAACTAAAAAATCAAAATGAAAACAAGGAGAGAAATGAGGTGACAGAATGAGAAGGGAATTTGGACACATGAGCATGCCACTAGGGGGGCTATGCAACCAAAAATGATGCAACAAAAAATGAGCGATGCCCTGATGCAATGATGACTTGATATAAATCTTATGCCTTTCAATTCAAAACAAAAAGGCAAGTCAAACAAGGTTGATCACATGAAAAGTTTACAAATCTAGGAATGTTGCACTTGGGCTGCTATAATAAACCCACAATTCATCGAATCCCAATAAACACACTGCAAAGAAGATTACATCATGTAGATCACCGCGGGAATCACAATGAACTTTGTACTGAGATTAAGTAGAGAGAAGAATCCATCTAGTTATTAACTATTGACCCGTCGGTCTATGGTGGACTACTCACACATCATCATATAGGCAACAAGTGTCGTTGTCAAAACCGACAGATTTTGGGTAGGGCGTCCCGAACTATACATGTTGGATTGATGGGTTATAGGAGACAAGGGATACGATGATTACCCAGGTTTGGGCCCTCTTAATGGAGGTAAAACCCTACATCCTACTTCGATTGTATTGAATATGGGGTATCAAGTACAAAGTGGATCTACTGCAAGATTGTATGATGTGGTATAAACCCTGAGAGTAATGAGCTTGACCTGCCCTACATACTAAAACCCTCTAGTTTATATAGTCACCAGGGTATCTAGGGGTACACAATGCTGGTTACATCGGGAAAGGAATATGCCGAACCCATCGTCTTGTACTTGGAGTGCACATCATGTTCTGAGAGATTCTGTCTTGGTTATGGTGTCCAGACCTTTCTTGAAAATCACAAGGCGGCCCAGTGTCCGGCCCGCAGAGATAGGCCGGCAGCCCGAGGACCCCTTAATCCCAGACTCCCTCACTAGCACCTGAACTAGCCTATAATGCTGTAGTGTCATCTTAGTATTTGCATATCCAAAGTCTTTGGCTTGCGGGGCAAGTTCCCCCTTAATACTTCGGCGAACGCCAATTCGACCTCTAGCGTATTTCCGAACGTCCAAGCGTTACATGGCCCACAACTTTGGGTCTTCCTTCGACTACTTGATTCCCGTGTTCCAATCGGGGACAATCAATTCCAAAAATGTCCCTCTAGGATCTTGGGCGAACCATCCATTAAATATAGTTGGCGAGCATTAAAAATCCATCCCAGCTTTCTCTCGCTGAGCAAAACACTAGAGAATCATGGCGAATATCCCCAGTTCTTCCTTGCATGCTCATGGTCCTCTCCCAGGCGACTAGGCTAGCTGTCCAGTTTCCCGTATCTCCCTACACGATCTAGAACTTCAGGGATACATCCCCCCTTTAAATCTGATGCCCTTCTGTTCTGGATTGACTTCCGCTAATGGTGAAGCTTTCGCTGAGAAATCACCAACTCCTCGCAACGAGGAGAGGGTATGCTTTGTTCCCTTTATTTTACAAGGTTTGGGATTTCCTATCCATACTTTCATAAGGGGTTTACTAGAATTTTATGGGATTCAGCTTCACCACCTCACCCATGGATCTATTCTCCATATTACAGGTTTCATTGCCACGTGCGAGATGTTTTTGGGTTGTGAAGCCCACTTCGAACCGTGGAGGAAATTTTTCTGCCTTGTTCCTCGTACTCATGAGGTGTCGATTTTGGAAGTTGGTGGGGCCAAAGTGTGTTGCATAGCCGGGTCGCGATACCCCATGGGTAGTCTAGAGAAGGACCCCGAAGAGTGGACCTTCGAATGGTTTTATATTGAGGATGTCCCCCTATTCGACCGTTCCCTGAGGGGTCCTCCGGAGTTTCCCCCTGCTCCTTTGAAGAAGCGTTTCAACTAGCACCTGAAAATTTCTCACCAAGAGGTAAGTGCTGAAGTAAAATGGCTGGTCACCAAGGTGAAGCTATTAGCACACTACGGACTGACCATCATCAAAGTGATGGCCACGACCATCAGACGATGCGTCCAACCCCTTCAAAATATGCATCCATTGTGGAATTATAATGGCTCGAGTGACACAACCCGCTATAAGTGGGAAGGACCTACCAACTAGGAGGCAATGGCCGCCATACTAGCCGATCTCTGTAAAGGAGAAAAGCACGGGGTCACCTCCCTAAACGTCAGGAACGGATATTCAAACCACAACCCCATCGAATGGGTGAGCATAATCCTATGCCCTTACTTCAGGCATTTTCTCATTATTTTTTACTAATCATATCTATTGAAATATTACCGAACAGGATTGGAGGTGTTGGATCGAGACAATCAATTATCCTTCCCCACAACCCGAGAGTTATTCTCCAAACGAAGACCGAGGATTTCATGATGATTCGAATACTTTGATAATTTTTAAGACAAAGTTTTTTACCAAGAGTGTCTCGTTGGCTCTATGGTTGCCATCATAGTCGATCATTTGAGGATACCTACCTCCCAAAGCGGTGGTAAGAAGAAGGCTCCTTCCCAAAAAGGGCGCCCACCTCCTACTACTTCAGAGGCATCTTTCCTCGTATGCAAGGGCTGTCATGGCACACACCGAACACATGGCAATGTGTCTCTGCCAGAATCCACACAAGGTGCTGTCAAGCGCAGGGCCATCAGAGGAACTCCTTCACCCGTTCCCGCCCAAAAGGTAATGATTCAAACTTTTTACAAACCAAATGCTTCTTATGAATTTTCACGGTCTCAACCGACCTATTATAGGTACCAAACACAACCCCCATGTCCGAAGACATCAGGTGGCTTCAAGGTGGCGGCCTTGAACAATGGCGTCCCACGTCCGTAGGTGCTAATGCGGGAGCCCCTACCATGGACCAGCATCCGGAAGAGGCTGGTGATGTTTCGACCACTAATTAGGAGGTAGACAGCGCATTGAACCACCGTCGTTGGAAGGGATCACTACACAACCCCACACTAAACGAACACAAGATTAATGCTCTTGATTCGGTGGATATGCTTCTTGGCGCAGCCCGATCATGAGTTGAAGGAATCGCAATATTATGCAAAATAGTCTTTAGGTAAGTAATAATTTCGATGACCGGATACAAATATCAATCCGGTAGCCCCAAGCCTTAATCTAGGCAAGATGACCATATTAAGGGTCTAACAAAACCTGCCTTTTACCTTTCATAGGCTGCAAGGGAGCAAAATGACAAGCTATCCAAAGATCCGGAGACAAGCCGAACACAGGTAGAGGCTTCAAAATCCGAGCTAGAAGGAGTGAAAAAATGCACCAGCGAAGCGCACAGTGAGTAATAGCTTCGCGAGATACGTAAGTGCTCAAGCAATTAATATCTAATTAGGATTTGGTTTGTAGCACCCGAATTCATAGTTCAACTACAAAAATATCTTTATGCACTAAGAGTGTCACAAAGGTATGCTGAATCGCAAATCGAGGCTGGCCATCGAGTACTGATCGTCTTGGCCATTTCAGAGCCCAGCAGAAGGTATGGCCGAATTGGCAGACCGTCTCAAAGGAGCTCGCCGTCGATTTGACATATGGAAACATCATCTTTTAAGGAGGAGCACGGGAGGCATGGGCCATGGTGAAGACGAAATTCACCAAGCTTGATCCTGAGCATTTAGCTTGAGTCGGGCGAGTAGGGCCAGATGGGCGAGAGACACGCCTACACCTGGTATATGATCAGGTTATGCCTGCAATGTGCCTCTCTCAATAAGGCTGCCGTCTGGATGCCATAATAGACAATCTTGATCAGCAACCAGATATGTGACTCGATGTAACTATGTACTTGTCATCAAATGCTGCTACATCTGAATTGTAAATGTTGTCTTTAACCGATGTTCGACTTTCACCTCCCTTGACAACATTTGGGGAGTGTTCCTTACAATATAGGACCTGAAATATCAGGGAAACATTTCGGAGAATCAGGCAATCCGGCCATGTGGTGCAAACAGACAAAACGTTGACCGGAATGCAATGTTATATTACTATGTAACGTAAGAAATATCTTCCGGTGAAAATAGGTCCTCTACTGGATCCTTGCTCCGGGTGCTACGCTGTACATAGTTGTAATATCCGAATACCTGCAATAGGAGGACACAGATTCAGTTCGGCATACAATTCCGATCTATGGTAAAAAATCATCGAATTATTTCTTTGTCCTTTATAATGGACCAATTATGTTCTTAAGAATGCTAGCTTTCGGCTTTACCCATATGAAGTACGTACTCGGATGACTCGTTCTTAACAATCGCAGAGGTACTCCCTTTATCCTCTAGCCGAACAATTGGGAACGTACAGGATAAGCACAAGAGCCAGGCAACCCAGCTTGGCCAAATCTGAAGTCAAATTGATGCATATAATGGTTGTGAAAACTACAGGAAAAGTGTATGACAAGGACGAAAATAATAAGTGCACGAAAGTATATTAAGCGGCTTTACTAGAAAGCCCCCAAGTGTTTAATAAAAAATACATTTAAAGAAGTATGCCCGGGAATTTGTTGACACGGCTCGGTCTACCTGAACATAACCTGACGAAACCTGGAATAAGGTTGAGAACTAAAAACAAGGAAAAGGAGAAAAACTAAGTTGGTTGATGACACGAGTATTATCTATAGAAGCACCAAAGACGAGCTGCATTCCAAGTATTCAGTTCGATGTGGTTATCTGATGGGTTGCGTAGACGATATGCTCCAACTATAAGGACTTCATCAATAATGAAGGGGCCCTCCCACTTAAGTGATAGTTTATTTTTCTTTTTCTCTAGGAGGAGAAGCACCAATTCACACACATTTTATGCTTTAGCCCGAACTTCCCTGCACTAATAGTGCCTAGCCTATTTCTGATTAAATGTAGATCGTGTCAAAGCTATATCGCGCTCTTCCTCCAAGGCATCTAAGTTGTCCTGTCGATCTAGCTCTGCTTCCTTTTCCTCATACAGGCGCACTCTAGGTGCGTCATGGATAATGTCGCCGGGTAAGACTACTTATGCCTCGTATACTGTAAAGAATGGTGTGTATCCCGTTGATCGGTTTGGGGCGGTGCACAAGCCCCATAGTATGGAGTCGAGCTCCTCTATCCAGTGGCAGTTAGATTCTGTTAAGGAACGAACCAGACACGGTTTGATGCCGCTCATAATTAGCCCATTTGCCCGTTCAACCTGTCCATTGGTTTGTGGGTGGTATACGGACGTGTAGTCAAGCTTAATGCCTCAATTGGCACACCAGCCATTCACTTCCTAAGAAGTGAAATTTGACAAATTATGCGTTATTATACTATGAGGAACACCATAACGGTGAACCACGCCGGATATAAAGTCGATAAATTCCTGGAATTTGTCTACCATTACCAGTAAACATTTTTTCTTCTTGGTACCCCCTTCAAGTGGTCCGACCATGTCCATCCCCCAGATCGCAAAAGGCCACGCCAGGGGCCTCTGGTGGGCTCTGAAAAGGCCATACCTTCTGGTGGGCTCTGAAAAGGCCATGCCAAGGGCCTCTAGCGTGCCCTGGTGGGTGGTGGACACCCTAGGCCTCCTCTCTGGTAAGTGTTTGACCCATCTAGGGTCTTTTGGTCCAAAAAAATATCCAAAAATTCTCCGGACGTTTGGGCTTCGTTTGACACTAATTTTTTGCGAAGTGAAAAACAAGCAAAAAGAACAACTGGCAATTTGGCACTATGTCAATAGGTTAGTCCCAAAAATGATATAAATTTGCTATAAAATGATTGTAAAACATCCAAGATTGAGAATATAACAGCATGGAACAAGCAAAAATTATAGATACGTTGGAGACGTATTAGCATCCCCAAGCTTAATTCCTACTCGTCCTCGAGTAGGTAAATGATAAAAACAGAATTTTTGATGTGGAATGTTGCCTAACATGTTCATAACATATTCTTTTCTGTGTAGCATGGGCATTTGGACTTTTTTAGATGGTTCAAATCAATAGTCTAGTTTTGACATGAAGAGTTTAATACTCAAGCATTGAACCAGAAACCATGTCTTTCAAAATATCAACACTAAAGCAAGTTATCCCTAGCCCATCATTCTCAATCATTGATCCATTCATGAAGCACACTCAAATATTAGCTACACCTAATGCTCAAGTACGATCGTAGTGCCTCCTAGTTGGTGCTTTATAAGAGAAGATCTAGAATCAAATTGAAAACAAAAATTACATAAAGTAAATAGATAGGACCTTCACAAAGGGAAGTAGGAATTTATAGAGGTGCCAGAGCTCAAGGTTTAAATTTATAGAGAAAAATATTTTGGGTGGCATGCCTTTCCTATCAACGAAAACGACCGAGAGATTTCAATATATTTCCATGCTAGATACATCATAAGCAGTTCCCAAATAGAAAATAAAGTTTATTCCTTTTCCCAACATACTTTTACTTTCCATGGCTAGCCGAATCCACGGTTGCCTTGCATACCAAAACTTTCCAAGGAATTTATTATTTGACAACATAAAGTAAAAAAATCTATCTTTTCATTTCGGGACTGGGCATCCCTATTACCACCATACTCTCATGCAATAAAAAGTGAATAAACACTCATCTTGAGAATAACACATCTAGCATGGAAAAATATTGGCCACCCCTACCGTTCCATGAGCGGTACAAGCACACAAAAAGGAAAAATTATTTTGACGTTTAGAGATGGCACATACAAATTTGGTTGCAACGGCATATAAATACCGTCTATAGGTAGGTATGGTGGACTCATATGGCAAAACTAGTTTATGGATTTTGGATGCACAAGTATTATTTCTACTTAGTACAAGTGAAGGCTAAGAAATAGATTGAGAAGCATCCAACTAAGAAACAAAAAATCACATAAGCGAGCATTAATCATAACTAACACCTAATAATGCACCATAAGTAGGATGTTATTTCATTGCACATCTATAGACTCTCGTGCTTGCATAGGGAATCACAAACCTTAACATCAATATTCCTACTAAGCATAATTACTCACTAACATAACTCTCATATTAGTATCGTCATGTCTCAAAACTATTATAAAGAATCAAGTTCAATTTGTCCAATGATCTTCATGAAAGTTTTTATTATATCCCTCTTGAATATCTATCGCTTTGGGAATAGTTTCATATATTGCAATTGCTTTTGACAAGCTCACATGGATATAAGTGAAGAACATGAGCATACCCGTTTTATTTCTTGAAATAATATAAGTGTAGAATGAGAGGATTTCTTAAAAATTACTAACTCTCACATTAATATATGTGAAGCATGAGAGAATTTCCTCGAACATGTAAAAGCACGCCGTGCTCAAAAATATATAAGTGAAGCACTAGAGGAATTCCAATGCTCAATTGATTTAAGTGAAGCATAAAGAGAAATTCTAGGACATCATAGAATAATTTTGGATCTCTCAAATATGTGTGTGCAGCAAGTATAAAAAGTAAATAAAGCAAATATACAAGACGCTCCAAGAAAAACTCATGATATGTGATGAATAAAAATATAGTTCCAAGTAAATTTTCGATGGTTGTTAGAAGAAAGAGGGGCTTCCACTCGGGGCATCCCCAAGCTTAATTGGTTCTTAATCTTTTGATATTATCTTGGGGTTACATGGTAATCCCCAACTTAGGCTCTTCTTACTCCTTGTTCCTTCATCCATCGTGATCTCACCAAAACTTGAAAACTTCAATCACACAAAACTTGACAAAATTCTCATGAGATCCGTTAGTATAATAAAGCAAATTACCACTCCAAGTACTATTGTAAACCATTCCCATTTTATTATTGCATTATATATACTATATTCTAACTGTACCATGACTTATACCTCCCAATACAAGCCATAGATTCATCAAAAAAAAGCACACAATGCAACGAAAACAGAATCTGTTTCGAACAGAACAATCTGTAGTAACATGTACTCTACCCATACTTCTGTATCTCTACAAATGTTGAACAATTAGGAAAACGTAATGAATTTGTATAGAAATACCGTGTTAAAATTTCAGCTTGTTTTCATGTTCCATTAAAGAATGAAAATTCGTGCTCTGGAGACAAAGTTTTTGTTTCAGATTCAGCATTGTTTCTACTCATCTTATGAATCATCCTAAAGGATTTACTTGACACAAACACTAAATAAAACATAAAAACACAATCATAACAGAATAATAATTGTGCAAACACTCAAAAATAGAAAGGAAAAGATAAAAATATTTTATTCATTGGGTTGCCTTCCAACAAGTGATATCGTTTTACGCCCTTAGCTAGGCATAACACATAGATTTAAGTATTGTCATCCTTATTACTTTTCTTAATAGATGTATTTTCATCAAAATGCTTTGTAAAAACAACTTGAAACACAATACATTGAAATTTTAGCACTATCAAGTTGTCCATCTATGTATCCTCTTTGATTACCGGCTGCAATCCAAGAGTATTGTTGATTAACATCATTAAAAGTTTGTTGGATCATATCTTAAACGGGTACAACCTTTTGCAGATTCTCATCAAAAAATTTATTATTACCAAGAAAATGTCTTACACGTAATTACTTTCATAAAGGATCTCATCTATTATCGGTTTTTCATGGCTCTTATGAAAATTATCAAAAATAACCCTAGCCTCTCGTACTATGTGATCAAATTCATTCATGAGAACAAGGGTAGCTAAGTTTTTAGCTTTAGGATATTTTAAAATAAGTATCTCATAAAAAAATCTTTGCAAGGTAGAATGTGTGTCGGTGAACCAATTTGCAAGTTTCACGACTAATGCTGAGATTGCTTCCGCATAAGCTTTAGTTCTTTTAAGTATAGGAGTATCATCAAGAGTCAAGTTTCCAACACAATTGAAAAATTCTTCAATAGTATCTTTTACAATAATGTTCCCTTCCCCCCCCCAAAAAAGTTTTAGAATCCATATTGCCAGAATGTCCAATTTTTGGAGTCCTACCATCAGCAGTTTCTGCCATACCAAAATCACTCATGGTGACAAATAGGCAAAAGATCAAAACTGGAAATTGGCAAATGAGAAAGAGAGGGCGAATAAAATGGCAAGTTTGTGAACTGGGGAGAGGAAAACAAGAGGAAAATGGAAAATAATGTAAATTGCAAGGAGATGCGATTTGTGATTCGTTCTTCCCTGTCAACGACGTCGGAAATTCCTTTGTTGTGGCTTGAGACTACGTCGGAATTTCCCAAAAGGAAGGGGTTATGTAATGATACGTATCCAAAGTATCTATAATTTATGAAGTATTCATGCCATTTTACAACAATTTTATATGGTTTTTGTATGATTTTATTAGAACTAACCCGGACTGACGCAGTTTTCAGCAGAACTATCGTGGTGTCATTTTTTGTATAGAAATAAAAGTTCTCGAAATGGGCTTAAAATTTACGGTGATCTTTATGGACCAAAAGAGACCCTCGAAGCACAAAATCTCGGCCAGGAAGGGGATGAGGATGCCACAAGCCCTCTAGGCATGCCCTACTCCCAGGGAGGGTGCTACGGTCTTGTGGGCCCCTTGGGTACCCCTTGACGTGAGACCGACGCCAAAAATTCTTATAAATACCCAAACCTCCGAAAAGAACCCTAGATCAGAAGTTCTACCGCTGGAAGCCTCTGTAGCCACAAAGAATCAATCTAGGACCTCTCCGGCACCCTGCTAGAGGGGGCCATCACCACTAGAGGCCATGGAGGAGGAAGCCGGAGGGGGCCATCATCACCATGGAGGCTAAGGACCATAGGGAGAACCTCTCCCCATCTAGGAGGGAGGCCATAGAGGAGGAAGCACAAGGGGGAGACCCTCACCCCCTCACTCTTGGTGGTGCCGGAGTGCCACCAGGGGAACCATCGCTGCGGTCATCATCTTCATAAACATCACCATCTTCATCACCTTCCTCATCTCTTTTAAGCGATCCACTCTCCCGCACCCTGCTATAATCCCCTACTTGAACATGGTATTTTATGCCACATATTATGATCCAATGATGTGTTGCCATCCTATGATGTTTTGAGTATATTTCTTTTATATTTTGGGTTGATTGATGATCTAGATTGGTTTAAGTTGTATGTTTTATTTTCGTGCTATCCTATGGTGCCATCCGTGCCGCGCACACGTGAAGGATTCCCGTTGTAGGTTTTGCAATATGTTCATGATTTCCTTATAGTGGGTAGCTAGGGTGACAGAAGCTTAAACCCGAGTAAGGGGTTGTTGCATATGGGATAAAGGGGACTTGATACTTTAATGCGATGGTTGGGTTTTACCTTAATGATCTTTAGTAGTTTTGGATGCTTGTTTGAGTTCCAATAATAAGTGCTTATGACCAAGTAGAGAAAGTATGTTAGCTTATGCCTCTCCCTCATATAAAATTGCAATAATGATTACCGATCTTTTTAACTATTGCCTAGGATAATTCCGCACCCCAATCCATAATTATTCCACACTCGCTATTTATAATATATAGTAATATATTCTAACTTTATGTTCTCCGATATCATGCAAAGCTATCCTCTTCATACCCACAACATAGTTTTATTTCTCGTTTCTATATGGACGCAAACGTTCGGTGTACGTAGAGTCGTATCAGTGGCACATAGGACTTGCGAGAATATTGATATTACCTTTAGCTCCTTGTGGGTTCGACACTCCATACTTATCACTTCCACCTTTGGAAATTACTACGATGATTTCTTGCACTTGGGGATTATCAAGCTCTTTTCTGGCGCCGTTGCCGGGAGCAATAGCGTGGGGTTGATATTCTCGTTTGTGCTTGTTTGGTTTCTTCACTAAGTATATTTTGTTTTCTCTTTTGTTTTTGTTTTCTTTAGTTGTTTGTGAAACAAAAATAATTAAATAATACTAAATACAGTATTTTTTGGCCTCTTATGCCTAAAAACGTTTTCAAAAAGAGAAGTGATTGGTAGGTTATCCATTAGAAAAGTGAGGGTCGACCTTGAACACTTGTGTTCATGCTCATGGAAATAATGTAGAATTTTTCATGGAAGTTTCTCAAAAATAATTATCCCCTTGTATATATCAATTGTATTATAAAAGTAATATGCAAAGATTTTTCTTTAGGATGATTAGATTAATTGTTTGCTATGTGAAGTGCAAAAACACACACTTTGGGTGTAGTGTGTGAATTTACATTTCTTTACTAGAACGTCAAAAGTTTCTGAAATTTTAAAACAGTACTTCTATGCAATTTTTTTATTTTGTCCTAATGTTTCAAAAAATTTAGAGTTACATAAGTATGGTAAATGTTCAGATTGCTACAGACTGTCCTGTTTTTCATAAATTCTATTTTCTATGATTTGTTCACTTATTTTGATGAATATATGGGTTGTATTGGGGGTATGAACCATGTTGAAGTTGCAATACAGTAGATATAATGCTAATATGAAATTGCAATGAGTTTAAAACGGTACCTAAACATAGTGATTTGCTTTATTATACTAACGGATCTCATGAGGGTTTTGTTAAGTTTTGTGTGGATGAAGTGCTCGAAGATCGAGTAGTTAGCAATATAATAGAAATAAGGAGAGGCAAGATTTCAAGCTTGGGGATGCCCAAGGCACCCCAAGTAAATATTTTATGGATACTCAAGCATCTAAGATTGGGGATGCCCTGGTTCGCATCCCATCTTTCTTCTTCAACAATTATTGGTATGTCTCGGTTTTTGTTTTGTTCACATGATATGCGTCTTTTGTGTTTTTTCTTTTCCTTTATGCACCATGATAGTATGAGATAGTCCTTAATTTATTTATACAATGCTTCATGCACTTCACTTAAATATTTTGAGTACGGCTTTATAGAATGCTTGTTGTGCTTCACTTAAATCTTTTGAGTATGGCTTATAAAATGCTTTGTGTGCTTCACTTATATATTCTGAGCTTGGATATTGGTCAATCTATATTAATTGTAGAAGTATATATGAACTTCCTTTATATCTTTTATATTATGAATAGAATTATCATTGAAATAGGGCTTGGAAGAGTATCATTAAAATATCATGCCTAGCTAAAAAGGCATTAAAGAAATAGCGCTTATTGGGAGACAACCCAATATTTACCCCTGCTGTTTATGTGTGTTCTCATGATTATGATACTGTAGTAATCTTGTTTTATAGTTTTTTCTTCAATAAAGTGCTAAGTAAGACCTTTGGGATGATCTATGGTGTATGTTGACTTGATTCTGTGCAAAAACATCAGCTTTTGCGCTCATTGCCTGAATTTTGAAAAATCACAGAAGTGTGCTTTTGATCTGCATTTTTTACACAAGGTTGACATACAAATTTCCTAGCTTTTCCTAATTTTTTAGAGTTTGTGGAGTAACAGAAGTTTGGCTAGTATTCAGATTCTACCCTTAATGCATAGTTTGTTTGTTTTATAGTTTCTATGGATTATATTGCTTAATATAGATTGTGGAAATTACAGAGTACAATAGGAATTATGTGGAAAAAATCATGAATCTTATCTTTGACTGTACCCAAGTGAATGATTTGTTTTATCATACTAACCCATCTCACAAAGTTCCGTTAAGTTTTGTGTGATTGAAGTTTTCAAGTTTTGGGTGAGATATCGACATGAGGAGAATAAGGAGTGACAAAACCCTAAGCTTGGGGATGCCCAAGGCACCCCAAGATAAAATTCAAGGAATATACAAGAAACTAAGCTTGGGTATGCCCTGGCAGGTATCCAGTCTTTCATCTTCAAAACTATCGGTATACCTTACTCAGAGCTTTATTTTTATTCGTCACATGATATGTGCTGAGCTTTGAGCATATTTTCATTTTAATAGATGTTTGGATAAAATCATTGGATCTGAAATCTTGAATGAGAGAGAGTTCTCTCATGGCTATTTAACTACTTGACTACACATTGATCTTCACTTATATCTTTTTGGAGTAGTTCTATCATTTACTCTTGTGCTTCACTTATATCCTATGAGTAAATGGTTCAATGAATTGAATATCATAAATCTGAAATTATATGTTTTTATGCTTATCCCAAGGGGAGTAATGACTTCACTTATAATAAGTATAGTTGATAAAATTTATTGAAAGTTAGCAAACACCGCATTGGTCACTTGAACAATTCATGAAATAATATTGAAGGAAGAGAGATTTCACATATAAATATACTATATTGGACAACCTCTATGATTGCGAGTCCCATTAACTATTTCCAAACTTGAGCAAATTAGTTGAAGTTGGACAAGGAAGACAATGTAGTGAGTTATGCTTGGGTATATTTGTATAGAAGTTATATTGTTATGGATCCTCCAACATGTGGTGCATGCTTAGGATCTTTTGATAGCCAAAAATTTGTACTATGTAGAGATACTACTTGTGCATCCAAAACCCTTAAACCTAGTTTCATGCCATGAGTGTTCACCATATCTACATATGGATTGAATAAGATCCTTCAAGCCAGTTGTCATCGGTGCAAAAAGCAATAAAAATTGCTCCTAAATATGTATGATCTTTTATTGTAAGGGAAAATAAGCGTTGTACGAACTTGTGATGGTAAAGGAATGAAAGCAACGGACTGCATAATAAAGGTTGCTATAACAAAGGGCAATACAACATGACGTTCCTTTACATTAAGGGTTTGCACATCCAAAATTAAAAACCGCACTACAACCTATGCTTCCCTCTGCGAAGGGCCTATCTTTCACTTTCATGTATTTACTTTTATGCAAGAGTCAATAGTGTTCCTTCTTAGTTCAACTTCAATTATTCTTTAGTTGGCAAGCATCATGTGGTGGGAAAAGATCCAAGCATATATGGCCATAAAAATTTATTTGATCATGAATTATTATTGTTGACAATGATCTATATGATAAATAAGTTGGGAGGCGAAACATTAAGCCCCTATATTTTTCTATGTTCGACGAATGCCATTTGCTCTAAAAATATGCTTTGAGTGTTAGAAATCATGGAAGACTATGATAGTGTAGTATGTGGAATTTGATAAACCAAAGCTCTTACATAGACCCTTCCTGAAAATAAGTTGAATTGCAATTGTTTGGTGACCGAAAGCATAGTTTGTTAGTTTTCAAGAAACTTTATGGTCTATACTTTAACATATGAATATCTTGTTACTAAATCATGGGAAGTTTATGAGATGAGCTACTGTTTATGATATATAATGATGCTAGAAAAATTGTTCAGAAAAATCATTGATCAAATTTATGCACTATGCTAGCATTCACACTTCATAAATTATTTCTGTTATCATTTACCTACTAGAGGACAAGCGGGAAATAATCTTGGGGATGGTGATACGTATCCAACGTATCTATAATTTATGAAGTATTAATGCCATGTTTACAACAGTTTTATATGGTTTTTGTATCATTTGATTAGAACTAAGCCGGACTGATGTTGTTTTCAGTAGAACTAGCATGGTGTCATTTTTTTAAGAAATAAAAGTTCTCGGAATGGGATCAAAATTTACGGTGAATTTGTATGGACCGAAAGAGACCCCCGAAGCACAAGAGCAAGGCCAGAAAGTGGACGAGGAGGCTGCAAGCCCTCTAGGCATGCCCTACCCCCAGGGAGGGTGCTTCGGGCTTGTGCGCCCCTCAGGCACCCCCTTAACATGAGACCGATGCCAAAAATTCTTATAAATACCCAAACCTCCTAAAAGAACCCTAGATCAGAAGTTCCGCCACCGCAAGGCTTTGTAACCATGAAGAATCAATCTAGGTCCTCTTTGGCACCCTGTTGGAGGGGGCCGTCATCACCGGAGGCCATGAAGGAGGAAGCTGGAGATGGCGATCATCACCATGGAGGCCAAGTATAAGATGGAGAACCTCTCCCTATCTAGGGGGAGGCCATGGAGGAGGAAGCACAAGGGGGGAGACCCTCTCCCCCTCACTCTCGGTGGTGCCAGAGTGCCACCGAGGGAACCTTTGCCGCGGTGATCGTCTTCATTAACATCACAATCTTCATCACCTTCCTCATCTGTTTGAAGCAGTCCACTCTCCTGCACCCCGCTATAATCCCCTACTTGAACATGGTACTTTATGCCACATATTATGATCCAATCATGTGTTGCCATCCTATGATGTTTTGAGTAGATTTGTTTCGTCTTTTGGGTTGATTGATGATCTAGATTGGTTTGAGTTGTATGTTTTAATTTGGTGCTATCCTATGGTGCCTTCCGTGTCACGCACACGTGAAGGATTCCTGCTGTAGGATGTTGCAATATGTTCATGATTCGCTTAGCGTGGGTTGCTAGAGTGATAGAAGCTTAAACCCGAGTAAGGGGGTTGTTACGTATGGGATAAAGGGGACTTGATACTTTAATGCTATGGTTGGGTTTTACCTTAATGATCTTTAGTAGTTGCGGATGCTGGCTAGAGTTCCAATCATAAGTGCATATGATCCAGGTAGAGAAAGTATGTTAGCTTATGCTTCTCCCTCGTATAAAATTGCAATAATGATTACCAATCTTGTTAACAAATGCCTAGGATAATTCCGCACACCGATCCATCATTATTCCACACTCGCTATTTATAATATATAGTAATATATTCTAGATTTATGTTAACATCACCTATTTTAATATTTTGTTCTCTGATATAAGGCAAACCTATCCTCTTCATACCCAAAACGTAGTTTATTTCTCGTTTCTAGATGGAAGCAAATGTTCGGTGTACGTAGAGTCGTATCAGTGGCAGATAGGGGATAATTTCTATGATGATTCCTTGCACTTGGGGATTATCATGCAACACAACGACGGTAAGTATTTCCCTCAGTTATGAAACAAAGGTATCAATCTGTAGAGGAAGATCATGCACCAACGTATATAGCACCTGCACACAAATAACAAATACTTGCAACCCAACGCGTAAGAGGTTGTCAAGCTCTCAACGGTAAAAAGATAGATTAGGTAATGATAGTTTTGGCAAATAGATCTCACAAGAACACAAAATAAAATAAGTGAAAAAGGTGCACCAAGGTAGTTTTGTTGTTTTTTGCATTAATAGATCTGAAAACAAAAAGGAAAAATAATAGATCGGAAAGCAAGATGTTCGAAAAGTAGACTTGGGGGTCGTAGGTTTCACTAGTGGCTTCTCTCATGAGTATAGCGCACGGTGGGTGAACAAATTACTATTGGGCATTTGGTAGAAGATCAAATAATCATGACGATACCTAGATAATGATCATTATATAGGCATCACTTCCAAGATAAGTAGACCAAAATGATTCTACATCTACTTCTATTACTCCACACATCGACCGCTATCCAGCATGCATCTAGTGTATTATGTTCATGGGAAAACAGAGTAATGCAATAAGAAACATGACATGATGTAGACAAGATATATTCATGTAGGAATAGACCCCATATTGTTATCCTTAATGGCAATGATACATGCGTGCCTTTCTGCCCCTTCTGTCACTGGGAAAGAACACACAAGATCGAACCCATCACAAAGTACCTCTTCCCATGGAAAGAAAAATCGATCTAGTTGGCACAACTAAACCAAAGATTCGAAGAAGAAATACAAGGCTATTAGTAATCAAGAAAATAAGAGATCAAAGAAGACTCAAATCATATTCATGCATACAAACTGATCACGAATTCAAAATTCATCGGATCCCAACAAAGACACCGCAAATATCATTTACATCAAATAGATCTGCAAGAGACCATTGTATTGAGAATCATAGAGAGAGAGGAACCCATCTAGCTAATGCCTATGGACCCATAGGTCTATGGTGGACTACTCACGCATCATCAGAGAGGCACCTATGATGAAGATGAACCCCTCCGTGATGGAATTAGATTGGATCTCGAGGTTCTAGAGCATACGGCGGTTGGAATTTTGGTTTCATTGATTCCCCTTGGGTTTGTAAATATTTTTGAATTTATAGGATCGATACTCGGTGCAAGGAGGTCCTGAGGTGGGCACCACCCACCAGGCCATGCCAGGGTCCTCTAGCGTGCCCTGGTGGGTAGTGGCCACTCCGGGCCTCCTCTATGGTAGGTGTTTGGCCCATGTGGAGTCTTCTGGGCCAAAAAATCTCTAAAAAATTTCTGGACGTTTGGGCTTCATTTGATACTGATTTTCTACAAAGTAAAAAACAAGCAAAAAATAGAAACTGGAATTTCAACACTATGTCAATAGGTTAGTCCCAAAAATGATATAAAATTTCTACAAAATGATTGTAAAACATCCAAGATTGATAATATAATAGCATGGAACAAGCAAAAATTATAGATACGTTGGAGACATATCAATTTGCGGTATGCACCTAATGTTATCACCGATGGGGGATGTAAGTATGACACCAACCACAAGTCCGACAAGTCTTTTGGACCCGTCAAAGTACCTTGTCCAATGGGAGTATGTACTGTAGTCCTTAGGGAGTTCGGCCTCCGTCCATTCGGACAGGCTTGTACTAGATTTCAAAAGGTAAGAGCTCTATGGACCATTTGGCTATGCGGCCCATGGCGTCCCTGTTGTTGGTTATATCATTGAGGGGAACTTAGGATGCTACCTTGTTCGAACACTCTTGAAAGTAATGTCAGAGTTTTCGTGATGCCATAAAAACTGTATAGGCTATCTTCCGATAATGTGGAAAATGTGCCTTGCATGGGGCATGAACTTCTGGTACGTAGTAGACTGGCTTCTGCACACGGATTTTGTGCCCTCCCCTTGAATTCAACAAGAAGGACTACGCTGACCACTTGGTTAGTGGTCGATATGTATAACATCATTGGATCACTAGTGGTGGGTGCTGTAAGAATAGGGTTACTAGCTAGTAGTGTTATAATTTCTTCTAATGCCGTTGTTGCTTTGTTGGTCCAATTGAAGTTTCTAGTACGTTTGAGAATCTTGTAGAACTGCAGTGCCATTTCATCGAAGCGAGATATAAAGCGGCTTAAAGATGCCACGCACCCTGCCAATTTTTGTACGTGCTTCAATTTTGTCAGGATCACCAGTTGGGATAGGGATTGTATCTTAGCTGGGTTAGCTTCTATTCCTCTATGGAAAATGATAAATCCGAGCGGTTTGCCGATGGGAACCCCGAAGACACATTTGTCTGGGTTAAGCCGGATGTCGTAAGTCTATAGATTGTTGAAGGTTGTTCGGAGGTCGTTGACCAACTGGATGACGTGTTTTGTCTTAATGACCACATCGTCCATGTATGCTTTGGCTGTTTTGCTTATTTGTTTTTTGAGCCATGTCTGGATGATGCATTAACAGATGGACTTCGCCTGCATTTTTGAATCCAAAGGGCATTGTATTGAAGTAGAAAGGCCCGTAAGGACAGATGAACGCGGTTGCGACCTGGTTGGCCTCCTTCATTTTTATTTGGTGGTATTCAGAGTAGGCGTCTAGGAAGCATAGTGAGTCACGTTCAGAGGTGGTGTCGATGATTTGGTCGATGTGAGGTAAGGGGAAAGGATCCTTGGGGTTGGCTATATTTAGGTCTTTGAAATCTACACACAGTCTCTAGGATTTGTCCTTCTTTGGTACTATGACCAGGTTTGCCAAGCACTCCGGGTGCTTAATTTCGCGAAAGAATCTGGCTTGATGGTCAGGTTCGGAAAATTGGCATAATCCTTGCTTAACTCGTTTAAAACCTGTGATTATGTTCAGGTTGTGCTCAGTGAGTCCCGGTGGGATTCCTGGCATATCTGAGGAGTGCTAGGCGAATATGTCCCAATTTTCGCATAAGAATGTACGCAATGGCTCGTCGACCACGTCATCCATCTGAGATCCGATGGATGTTGTTTTATTTTGGTCAGCTGGGTGTACCTAGAATTTGACTATCTCGTCTGGTGGTTTGAAGGAAGTAGACTTTGACCCCTTGCTGAGGGTTACATCATCCTTGCCTACCAATGAGCAAAGTGCGGTTAATTCTTTGACCGCGAGGGCTTTGGATAGTACCTCCAGGGCGAACGATGCGGTTTTACTCTTGGCCCGAAGGGCTCTATCCTCGTTGCTTCTCATTGTAATGACATCGTTGGGTCCTGGCATTTTAAGCTTCATGTACCCGTACTACGGTATGGCCTGAGACCTCGTGAAGGCTTTTCGCCCGAGTAGGGCATGATATCCGCTATGAAAAGGTACGATATGAAAGGAAAGTACTGCAGACCTATAATTCTCTGGGGTATCGAATACCACATCCAGGGTAACCTATCATGTGCATCGCGCCTCTCTTTTCAGGATAATTCCCCGAAAGGTGGTAGAGCTATGTTCGACACGAGATTGGTCAAACTACATTTTATCTAGTGTATCCTCGTACATGAGATTCAAGCCACTGCCATCGTCCATGAGCACTTTACACAAACAAAAATCATCTATTATGGGGCTGAGTACTAGAGCATCCTGTGTTCGGTTGGAACGGATTCTCGGTTGTTCGTCCTTGCCGAAGGTTATGACTGTGTCCTCCCAAGAGTTTGTGTCTGCCACATGGTGTATTTGATCGAGTTCCTGAAGACTCTCTTCCTCTAATTTTTTAGGAGAACAATTCATAGATCGTCAAGACGTTTGTATTGTCATCTGGTGGTGTAGTTGACCATTTTGTGGAGAGTGAGGTGCCGAGGATAGCCTACCAACTCTTTGCAACTTGCCTCATTACCCAGCAAGCTCGACGACTACAACTCGGGTTTGTATTTGGCAATGGAGAGCGTATGGGGTATGGTTGCCAAGCCATTCGTCCAGAACAGTCTGGCGTCTCTTGAGGTGTTTGTTCTCTTTCTCAGGGGTTTCGTGGTCACCTGACCGTCCTAGTGATGTACGCTTCCACTGAGCCCCTGTGGGTTCTCTGGTCTGGATTAACTCCAGTCGCTGAGCATGCCAGGTGCTTTCCTGTGCACAATACTTGCACACTAGGTTTGATATCTCAAAGAAGTTACAGATATGACGACGAACGAGGGCATTTAGGATCCTGTCATCCTGAAAATTATGGCGGAAGGCCGTGATGATTTCTTGATCGTTGCAGCATGTCATCTTGTTTTTGGTGAGGACGAATCGGGCCCAGTAATGGTGGCCGATTTCCCCTGGCTGTTTTATTACATACAACAGATCCCATATGTCACGCTTCCCCAGATTGGTTGGAGAGTACTCGACGTGGGCAGTGGGTGGGAACAAGTTTCTTATCCGAACAGGTCAGGAGTCAGAAGACACGAAGGCCGAGTCTTGCATCGTCATGATATTCGGCACACCAGGTTCGTGGTCCAGGTTGTCGGTCGGACTCTTTGGTCCTGACTAAAGGTCAGAGGTTAGATCCGGAATTACTTCCGAACTATCCACAGGACCGAGTCCGGATTCCAAACTCAGTGAGCACTCGTGGTGGACGGATGTCGGAACATAGACCGACCTCAACTCCAAAAATTGAGATGGTGATCCTTCGAACGAACTTTCGATGGTGGCTACCAAATGTGTGATATGCGGGACATGAATTTCTCTATCATCGGGTTTAAGCCCAGTCTAGCTATAGACTAAGGTATAGTCTTTGGCTATTCCCATAGCCTAGATGTGTCCCAGTAGCTCGTTCAAAGACGAGACATCCGCATGGTCCATGCTCCTGGAGTGCGTTGGGTCGATCCGCAATGCTGATGCGCTCGGGGTCTCTAAGGACATGCCCGACCATTCTTCGGCCAATAAGTCATAAGATTTAGACCGACAACCCAAATGAAACAAATCTTATGCCTTTCAATTCAGACCAAAAAGGCAAGTCATACAAGGTTGATCACATGAAAAGTTTATCAAACTATGAATGTTGCACTTGGGTTGTTATAATAAACCCACATTTCATCGAATCCCAACAAACACACCAAAAAGAATGTTACACCGAGTAGATCACCACGGGAATCATAGTAAACTTTGTACTAAAGATTAAATAGAGAGAAGAAGCCATCTAGTTATTAACTATTGACCCATCGGTCTATGTTGGACTACTCACACATCACCATGGAGGCAGCAAGTGTCGGTGTCAAAACCGGCACATCTCGGGTAGTGGGTCCCGAACTATGCATCTTGCATTGATGGGTTACATGAGTAAACGGAGATGATGTTTACCCAGGTTCGGGCCCTTTCAATGGAGGTAAAACGCTAAATCCTGTTTTGATTGTATGGAATATGGGGTATCGAGTATAGAGTTTCCCTACCTCGAGATCATATGATGTGGTTTAAACCCAAAGAGTAATGAGCTTGACCTGCCATATAGACTAAAACCCTCTGGTTTATATAGTCACCAGTGTTGGAAATATTCCCTAGAGGCAATAATAAATTAGTTATTATCATATTTCCTTGTTCATGATAATTGTTTATTATCCATGCTATAATTGTGTTGATCGGAAACTCAGATACATGTGTGGATACATAGACAACACCATGTCCCTAGTTTGCCTCTAGTAGACTAGCTCATTGATCAAAAGATGGTTAAGGTTTCCTAGCCATGGACATGAGATGTCATTTGATAACGGGATCACATCATTAGGAGAATGATGTGATGGACAAGACCCAAACTAAAAACGTAGCATCTGATCGTGTCAGTTTATTACTACTATTTTCTGCATGTCAAGTATATGTTCCTATGACCATGAGATCATGCAACTCATAGACATCGCAGGAGTGACTTGTGTGTATCAAACATCACAATGTAACTGGGTGGCTATAAAGGTGCTCTACAGGTATCTCCGAGGGTGTCTGTTGAGTTGGCATGGATCAAGACTGGGATTTGTTACTCCGTGTGACGGAGAGGTATCTCAGGGCCCACTCGGTAATACAACATCACAATAAGCCTTGCAAGCAATGTGACTAAGTGTTAGTCACGAGATCTTGTATTACGGAATGAGTAAAGAGACTTTCTGGTAACGAGGTTGAACTAGGTATGGAGATACCGACGATCGAATCTCGAGGAAGTAACATACCGAAGAACAAAGGGAACATCATACGGGATTAACTGAATCCTTGACATAGAGGTTCGACCGATAAAGAGCTTCGTAGAATATGTAGGAACCAATATGGGCATCCAGGTCCCGCTATTGGTTATTGACCGTAGAGGTGTCTCGGTCATGTCTACATAGTTCTCGAACCCGAAGGGTCTGCACACTTAAGGTTTGGTGACATTTTGGTAGTATAGAGTTATGTATGGTGGTGACCGAAGGTTGTTCGGAGTCCCGGATGAGATCCTGGACATCACGAGGAGCTCCGGAATGGTCCGGAGGTAAAGATTCATATATAGGAAGTCCTATTTTGGTCCCCGAAAAAGTTTCGGGCTCATCGCTAGTGTACCGGGAGTGCCGGTAGTGTACTGGGAGACCATCGGGAGGGCTATTTCGACCCAAGAGTCTACATGGGCTGTGGGAGAGTAAATACCAGCCCTTAGTGGGCTGGTGGAAATCCCACACAATGCCCATGAGGCTGGGAAGAAAAGCCCAAAGAGAAAAAGGTGGAAAAAGGCAAAAAATAGGGTGAATCCTAGTCCTACTAGGATTGGAGGTGGATTCCACCTCTCCCACTTGATTTGGCCGACCCAATTGCTGGTACTTTGAGGTACAAGACTCCTCCTCTCTTCCTCTTATATATACTAGAGGTTTTAGGGTTTTTTGGCACCAGATTTTAGCCACGTGCTACCCGTTCCTCCAGTGCATAGTTTCTCCTCTAGATCGGATTTCTGCAGTGCTTAGGCGAAGCCCTGCCGGAATAGCTCCACCACCATCGCCAGAGCACCGTCACACTGCCAGAGAACTCTTCTACTTCTCCGGTCCCTCTTCCTGGATCAAGAAGGCAGAGATCGTCATCAAGCTGTACGTGTGCTGAATGCGGAGGTGTCGTCCGTTCGGCGCTAGATCGGAAGAACCGTGATCAAGATCGTGAGACGGATCATGATGAGATCGCGGGATGGATCGTGATGAGTTCATGGGACAGATCATTATCAAGATCGTGAGAAGGATCGTGATGAGATCATGGGAAGGATCGTGATGAGATCATGGGATGGATCGTGATGAGATCGGGGAACGCTCGGCGAGTTGGATCGCGAAGATGTTCGACTACACCAACCGTGTTTCTTAACGCTTCCCGCTTAGTGATCTACAAGGGTATGTAGATCCACTCTCCCTCTTGTAGATGCTCATCACCATGGATAGATCTGCGTGTGTGTAGGAATTTTTTTGTTTCCCATGCATCGTTCCCCAACAGTGGCATCATGAGCTAGGTCTATGTGTAGATGAGATCTCGGGTAGAACACAGAAGGTTTGTGGGCATTGATGCTTAGATTGCTTCCTCTCTTGGTCGGATTTTGGTTCAGCGGTATTGTGAGATGAAACGGCCCGGACCAACATTACTCGTACGCTTACGAGAGACCGGTTCCCTCAACCGCAACTTGTTGCATAGATGGCTTGCGGGTGACAGTTTCTCTCACTTTAATTGGATCGGATTCGACAAAGGCGGTCCTTGAGAAGGTTGAAAAGCAACTAGTGTATCACCGTTGTGGTTTTTCCGTAGATGAGAATTGTTCTTGCTAGATACCCGTAGAGGCCACGTAAAACATGCAACAACAATTAGAGGACGTCTAACTTGTTTTTGCAGGGTATGTTGTGATATGATATGGCCAATTACATGATGTGTTATATGTGATGTATGAGATGATCATGTGATGTATAGATTATCACGACTTGCATGTCATTGAGTACAGCAATCGGCAGGAGCCATAGGGTTGTCTTTAATTATTGTATGACCTGTGTGTCAATCATTAAAGCGCTATGTAATGCTTTACTTTATCGGTACGGTAGCAATAGTAGTAGAAGCATGTTGGGCACGACAAACCCCGATGGCGACACGTTGATGGAGATCAAGATGATGGAGATCATGGTGTCGTGTCGGTGAGGATGGAGATCATGCCGGTGCTTTCATGCTGGAGATCAAAAGCACAAGTTCATGGCCATATCCTGTCACTTATGATTTGCATGTGATGTTAATCCTTTTATGCACCTTGTTTTGCGTAGGACGACGGTAGAATTATAAGGTGATCCCTCACTTAATTTCAAGATAAATTGTGTTCTCCCCGAGTGTGCACCATTGCAAAAGTTCGTCGTGTTGAGACACCACGTGATGATCGGGTGTGATAGACTCTACGTTCACATACAACGGGTGCAAGCCAGTGTTGCACATGCAGAACACTCGGGTTAAACTTGACGAGCCTAGCATGTACAGACATGGCCTCGGAACACAACACACCGAAAGGTCGAACATGAGTCATATAGTAGATATGATCAACATTATGATGTTCACCATTGAAGCCACCTCAACTCACGTGATGATCGGACTTGAGTTGGTGAATTTGGATCATGTGTCACTCAGATGACTTGAGGGATGTCAATTTGAGTGTGAGTTCTTAGGTAATATGATTAATTGAACTCATTATCTTGAACATAGTAAAAGAGTCTTTGCAAATTATGTTGTAGATTACTAGCTCACGCTGTAGCTCCCTTGTATTTTTATATGTTCCTAGAGAAATAGAGTTGAAAGATAATGGTAGCAATATTGCGGACTGGGTCCGTGATCTGAGGATTGTCCTCATTTCTACACAGAAGGCTTATGTCCTTAATGCACCGCTCGGTGCACCAACCCCTCTAGCGTCATATCTAGATGTTGTGAACATCTGACATGCACGTTCTGATGACTACTTGATAGTTTAGTGTGTCATGCATTACGACTTAGAATTGAGGCTCCAAAATGTTTTGAGTGTCACGGAACATATGAGATGTTTCTAAGAGCTGAAATTAGGATCTTAGGCTCGTGCCCGTGTTGCGAGATATGAGATCTCCAACAAGATTCTTTGCCTACAAGATGAAAGAGAATAGCTCAATCGTTGAGCATGTGCTCAGATTGTCTGGGTGCTAGAATCGCTTGAATCAAGTGGGAGTTGATCTTCCAGATAAGACAGTGATTGATATAGTTCTCCAAGTCACTGTCACTAAGCTACTAGAACTTGGTGATGAACTATAAAATGCCAGGGACAGAAATAATGATCCCTGAGCTGTTCGCGATGTTTGACACCGTGAAGGTAGAAATCAAGAAGGAGCATCAAGTGTTGATGGTTAGCAAAACCACTAGTTTCAAGAAGGGAAAGGGAAAGGAAGAAACCTTCATGGATGGCAAGTCAGTTGCTGTTCTAGTGAAGCAACCCAGAGTTGAACCCAAGCCCGAGACTAAGTGCTTCGATTATGAGGAGAGCGGTCGCTGAAGCAGAACAACCCTAGATACTTGGTAGATAAGAAGGCTAGCAACGCCGACAGAAGTATATTTGATATACGTGTGATTGATGTGTACCTTGCTAGTACTCCTAGTAGCACCTGGGTATTGAATACCGGTTCAGTTGCTAAATGTTAGTAACTCGAAGTAAAAGCTACGAAATAAACGGAGAAATAACTAAGGGTGAGGTGATGATGTGTGCTGGAAATGTTTCCAAGGTTGATGTGATCAACATCGCACGCTCTCTCTACCTTCGGGATTAGTGACGAACCTAAATAAATGTTATTTGGTGTTTTTCATTGAGCACGAACATGATTAGATCGTGTTTATTGCAACATGATTATTCATTTAAGTTAGAGAATAATGGTTATTCTATTTACATGAATAATATCTTCAATGGTCATGCACCCAGTGAGAATGGTTTGTTGAATCTTGATCGTAGTAATACACATGTTTTTGATGCCAAAAGATACAAAGTTAATAATGATAGTACCACATACTTGTGGCACTGCCGCTAAATGTCATATTGGTATAAAGCGCATGAAGAAACTCCATGATGATGGATCTTTGGACTCATTCGATTTCAAATCGGTTGAGACATGCGAACCATGCCTTTTGGGCAAGATGACTAAGGACCCCGTTTTCCGGATTGATGGAGCGGGCAAGTGGTTTATTGGAAATGATACATGTTGATGTATGAAATCCAATGTGTCTTGTAACATGCGGTGGATGTTGTTATTTTCTTACCTTCATTGATGATTTGAGTAGATATAGTGGATATTTACTTAATGAAACACAAGTCTGAATCGTTTGAAAGGTTCAAGCAGATTCGGAGTGAAGTTTAAGATCATCATGACAAGAAGATAAAGATGTCTACGATATGACCGTGGAGGTGAATATCTAAGTTACGAGTTTGGCATACAACTTTGGATAATGTGAAAGTCGTTTCACAACTCACGCCACTTGGAACACCATAGTGTGATGGTGTGTCCGAACGTCATAGTCGTGCTCTATTAGATATGGTGCATGCTATGATGTCTCTTATCGATTTGCTACTATAGTTTTGGGGTTATGCATTAGAGACAACTACATTCACTTTAAATAGGGCATCATCTAAATCCGTTGAGATGACGCCGTGTGAATTATGGTTTGATAGAAACCCAAGCTATCATTTCTTGATGTTTGGGGTTGCGATGCTTGTGTGGAAAAAATGTTTTCACCTAATAAGCTCGAACCCAAAGCGAAGAAATACATATTCATAGAATACCCTAAGAACAGTTTGGTATACCTTCTATCTTAGATCCAAGTGCAAAGTGTTTGTTGCTAAAAATGGGTCCTTTCTAGAGAAAGATTTTCTCTCGAAAGAATTGAGTGGGAGAAAGATAGAACTTGATGAGGTTGTTAAACCTTTATTCAACCAGAGAGTAGCGCAGCACAGGAAGATGTTCCTGTGAAGCCTACGTTATTTGAAGATGAATTTAATGATGATGATCATGAAGCTTCAGGATCAAGTTACTATCGAACTTCCTAGGTCGACAAGGATGTGTACTACTCCTGAGCGGTACGACAACCCTGTCTTGGAGGTCATATTGTTGGACAACGATGAACCTACGAGCTATGGAGAAGCGATGATGGGCCCGGATTCCGACAAATGTTTAGAGGCCACGAAATCCGAGAAGAGGATCCATGTATGAAACCCAAGTATAGACTTTGGTAGACTTGCTCGTTGGACGGCAGGTCGTTGAGTACAAATGGATCTTTAAAATGAAGATAGACGCTGATGGTAAATGTCACCATTTGTAAAGCTCGGCTTGTTGCAAAGAAGTTTGTGACAAGTTCAAGGAGTTGACTGCGATGAGACTTTCTCACTCGTAGCGATGCTAAAGTCTATTGGAATTATGCTAGCAGTTGCTGCATTTTTCAATTATGAAATCTGGCAGATGGATGTCAAAACATCGTTTCCTTAACAGTTTAATTGAGGAAAGGTTGTATGTGATACAACCAGAAAGTTTTGTCAGTCCTAAGGATGCTAAAAAGTGAGCAAGCTTCAGTGATCTTTCTATTGACTGAAGCAAGCATCTCGGAGTTGGAATATACACTTTGATGAGGTGATCAAAGTTTTTGAAACTTATACAAAGTTTATGAGAAACTTGTATTTGCAATAAAGTGAGTGGGAGCACTATAGAATTTCTGATAAGTATATGTGGATGACATATTGTTGATCAGAAATAATGTAGAATTTCTGGAAAGCATAAATGGTTGTTTGAAAAGTGTTTTTCAAAGGAAGACCTGGATAAAGCTACCTAATTGTTAAGCATCAAGATCTATAGAGATAGATCAAGATGCTTGATGAGACTTCCAATGAGTACATACCTTGACAAGATTTTGAAAGAGTTCAAAATGGATCAATCAGAGAAAGAGTTCTCACCTAATTTGTAAGGTGTGAAGTTGAGTGATACTCAAAGATCGACCACGACAGAAGAAAGAGAAAGGATGAACATCGTCCCCTATGCCCTAGCCATAGGCTCTGTACAGTATGCCATACTGTGTACTGCACCTGTGTGTGCCTTACCATGAGTCCGTCAAGGGGTACAAGAGTGACCCAGGAGTGGATCACTAGACAACGGTCAAGATTATCCTTAGTAACTCAAAGACTAAGGTGATGTTTCTCGATTATGGAGTTGATAAAGAGTTCGTCACAAAGAGTTATGTCGATGCAAGCTTTAACACCAATCTGGATGACTCGTAGTAGCAATCTGGATATGTATAGTGGAGCAGCCATTTGGAATAGTACCAAGTGGAGTGTGGTAGCAGTGTTTACAGTTTGACATAGAGATTTGCAAAGTGCACACGGATCTGAATGTCGCAGACCCGTTGACTATAAGACCTCTCTCACATGCAAAGCATGATCGAGCCCCAGAACTCATTGGGTGTTAGATTCATAACAATGCGAATCACATAGTGATGTGAACTAGATTATTGACTCTAGTGCAAGTGGGAGACTGTTGGAAATATGCCCTAGAGGCAATAATAAATTAGTTATTACCATATTTCCTTGTTCATGATAATCTTTTATTATCCAGACTATAATTGTGTTGATCGGAAACTCAGATGCATGTGTGGATACATAGACAACACCATGTCCCTAGTATGGCTCTAGTAGACTAGCTCATCGATCAAAAGATGGTTAAGGTTTCCTAGCCATGGACATGAGATGTCATTTGATAACGGGATCACATCATTAGGAGAATGATGTGATGGACAAGACCCAAACTACAAACGTAGCATATGATCATGTGAGTTTATTGCTACTGTTTTCTGCATGTCAAGTATATGTTCCAATGACCATGATATCATGCAACTCACAGACATCAGAGGAGTGCCTTGTGTGTATCAAACGTCGCAATGTAACTGGGTGGCTATAAAGGTGCTCTACAGGTATCTCCGAGGGTGTCTGTTGAGTTGGCATGGATCAAGACTGGGATTTGTTACTCCGTGTGACGGAAGGTATCTCAGGGCCCACTCGGTAATACAACATCACAATAAGCCTTGCAAGCAATGTGACTAAGTGTTAGTCATGGTATCTTGTATTACGGAACGAGTGAAGAGACTTGCCAGTAATGAGATTGAACTAGGTATGGAGATACCGACGATCGAATCTCGGGGAAGTAACATACCGAAGAACAAAGGGAACATCATACGAGATTAACTGAATCCTTGACATAGAGGTTCAACCGATAAAGATATTCGTAGAATATGTAGGAAACAATATGGGCATCCAGGCCCCTCTATTGGTTATTGTCTATAGAGGTGTCTCGGTCATGTCTACATAGTTCTCGAACCCGCATGGTCTGCACACTTAAGGTTTGGTGACGTTTCGATAGTATAGAGTTATGTATGGTGGTGACTGAAGGTTGTTTAGAGTTCCGGATGAGATCCTGGACGTCACGAGGAGCTCCGGAATGGTCCGGAGGTAAAGATTTATATATAGGAAGTCCTATTTTTGTCGCCGGAAAAGTTTCAGGCTCATCGGTAGTGTATCGGGAGACCATCGGGAGGCGTATTTCGACCCAAGAGGCTACATGGGCTGTGGGAGAGTAAATACCAGCCCTTAGTGGGCTGGCGGAAATCCCAGACAAGGCCCATGAGGCTGGGAAGAAAAGCCCAAAGAGAAAAAGGTAGAAAACGGCAAAAATAGGGTGAATCCTAGTCCTACTAGGATTGGAGGTGGATTCCACCTCTCCCACCTGATTTGGCCAACCCAATTGCTGGTAATTTGAGGGACAAGCCTCCTCCTCTCTTCCTCTTATGTATACTAGAGGTTTTAGGGTTTTCTAGCAGTGCATAGTTTCTCCAGTGCTACCCGTTCCTCCAGTGCATAGTTTCTCCTCTAGATGGGATTTCTGCAATGCTTAGGCGAAGCCCTGCCGGAATAGCTCCACAACCATTGCCGGAGCGTCGTCACGCTGCCAGAGAACTCTTCTACCTCTTCGCTCCCTCTTGCTGGATCAAGAAGGTGGAGATCGTCATCAAGCTGTACGTGTGCTGAACACGGAGGTGCCGTCTGTTCGGCGCTAGATCGGAAGAACCATGATCAAGATCGTGAGACGGATCGTGATGAGATCGCGGGACGGATCGGGATGAGTTCACGGGACAGATCATGATCAAGATCGTGATACGGATTGTGATGAGATCGTCGGACGGATCGTGATGAGATCGCGGGACGGATCATGATGAGATCGCGGAACACTCGGCGATTTGGATCGCGAAGACGTTCGACTACGCCAACCACGTTTCTTAACGCTTCCCGCTTAGCGATCTACAAGGGTATGTAGATCCACTCTCCCTCTTGTAGATGATCATCACCATGGATAGATCTGCGTGTGCGTAGGAATTTTTTTTGTTTCCCATGCATAGTTCCCCAACAACCAGGGGTATCTAGGGTTACACAATCTCGGTTACATCAGTAAAAGAATATGCCAAAACCATCGTCTTGTACTTGGAGTGCACATCACGTGGTGAGAGATTTCGTCTTTTTTATGGTGCTCAGACCTTTATTAACAATCACAAGGCAGCCCTATGTCCGGCCCGCAGAGATAGGCCGACAGCCCGAGGACCCCTTAATGCCGGACTCCCTCAGGAAGGTTGATGTAGATGGCCTTCCTGATCGATTCCCCCTTTGACAAGGCATTGGAAAAGGTCTCCAGATGGCTTCCCATCGGAACAGAAACTTGCGGTGGCCAAAACAGTGTTTTGAGTGGCTCTCTGGTGGTTTCACGATTTTAGAGATTTTTTGGAGGTGGAATTAGGTGAGACGGAGCCAAGTGGGGCCCACAAAGCATCAGGGCTCGCCTACCCCCTAGGCACGTCCAGTTGCCTTCACGTCTCCTTGTGCATCATTGAGTCGCTCTCTGAAGCTTCCAGATCCTCTTTTGGTCCAGAAAAAATCATCAAAAAGTTTCGTAGCGTTTGGACTCAGTTTGGTACTGGTTTTTTGAAAAGCCAAAAACACGCAGGAAACAACAACTGGCACTTGGCACTGGGTTAATAGGTCCCTTCCCAAAAATGATATAAAATCGCATATAATTGCATATAAGCATCCACTATTGATAATATAATAGCATGGAACAATAAAAAATTATCGATACGTTGGAGACATATTAACCAACAATTTGACAAAACAAGCATGATATAATATGATAATATGGTATCTTGCTAGCCCTTTCTATGACTTCAAAACATCAATGCTCACATCTGAGGTTCAAGCAGCGACTAAACATTGGAATTCAGGGTAGAAAAGATCTAGTCATGCTCACATCCAACATTAACTAGACTCAACGCATAAAAGTGACAATAGTACTGTTGGGTCTGGTGCCTTGATAAGAAGGTGATGACCCAATAAACAAAGATAAATGACTTGAGATTAAATGTAAAGGCCCTTCGTAGAGGGAAGCATTGATTTGCAGTGGTGCGACGGCTCAAGGTTTAAAACTTGGATGAAATAGTAATTTTGTGTGGTGTGCTTTTCCTCTCGATGTCACGACAAATGATTTCCATATCTTCCATGCTAAACACATTATTAGAGGTTCCCAAGAGTAATTTGAAAGTTTACCCCCTTCCATCATACATACACAAGACATGGCTAACAGAATCCACGGGTGCCCTCGTATAATCCACTTTTGAGTGGAGTTTGTTTAATAGTTTTCGAATTATTCACCACCGGACATCCTTTTTACCAGCTGCTCTCATGTAATAATAGGAGAATAAACGCCCATCTTGAGATTAAGCCACTTAGCATGGAAGATACTAACCACCTCGATGCTCCATGAGTGGTATGAGTACACAAAACCAGTGTTCAAGCATTCGCCAGATTCATCCGTTAACTTGATAGTTAATCGCTACCCACAGGGTAGACGAATCGAGTAGTGCCTATTCCCCGTGTTAAATTGCAAGGCCGATTAGTTGGCCCATAATCCCTCCCACCCCCTCCTTCTACTAAATAGGTATGGTTTTTCCCTCCTCCCACTCCCTCATACTCCTTTCATCCCCTCCTAACCTAGCTAGTGGCCAGCAAGGTCCTCACCGGCACCATCCACCATACTACACCTCCAAGATCTAGCTGCTCCTCCACTCTAGTCGCCTGTCTGGATTGCATCCCCCCTCCACGTAGACTATTCCCCATCCTCTCCCATAGGTTGCTCCCCATCGCCTGACTCATGGGCTCCTCCCAACTTATTCCTCCATGGCGTCACCAGTGAGCAAGGTACTTCCATCTTCTTCCCTTACCTCAGTGGAGAACACAACATTCATATATTAGTAGATTATTGATTATGATTTCATAGACTAGTGGATGGAACTGTTGGTTCTGGTTGTTATTTATAGTATATTGTGTGATATATGTTGGCAAGTATATGGGCAAGTTTAAATTTTTAATTGATAATTTTGAATTTTGATAGGTTTGTATGCATAATGATTATAAATGTTACCTCTTGTCTATTTTTATATGCCTACAATAGAATATTTTGGTATATTGCATAGCTAGGTGCATGGAAGTACGGTATAATACATAAAAAATATAGATATAAGTTGGCAAGTTCCTATTTAATATAACAATTAGTGGTCGACCAATTAATCTAGTTAATAGGCTGATTTGCCAATTAATTGCTACTCCCTAGCCCACCGAGCAGCTACTAGTTACCAATTTTGTGAACATTGCACAAAAGAGGAGTTTATTTGAATGATTAGAGATGGCACTTACAAATTTACTTGGAACAACAGGGTAATACCGCATATACATAGATATGGTGGACTCATTTGAAACAACTTGGGTTTAAGGATTTTGGATGCACAAGCAGTATCCCCTCTTAGTACAGGTGAAGGTTAAGAAATAAATTGAGAAGCGATTAGCTCGAGCGAAAACGGTGATAGTCATGCATTGAGAATAATAAACATTGAATAGTAGCATGAGTACGATATTATCACTCTAAATATAAATATCATGAAGGCTGCATTGGTTTTGAATCAACTACATGTTTGCACATGTGCCAAGTCAAGCTACTTGAATTACTCAAAGGAGCATGCCTTACTAATATACTACATCACAACCATTTTAATGCATGTTGACACACAAGATAAATCATTATCCACTCCTAGCTATTTAAGCATGGCATGAACAACTATAATCTCTAATTCTCATCCAAAACATGTTTATTAATAATATGTTGAATCAAGATTGATTAAGCTAAAAATATTTACGAAAGCGGAAAATAGGAAGAGTTCATACCATCTTCATGTACCACAATCACTTCATAAAATCATTTTCATTATTACCTTTCACTTGCACAACTGAATGATGTGAAAATAATAATAGTGCAAGTGTGTTGTGGACTAATATAGAATATGCGAAACAATTTATTCAAAGGAGAAGACAAGGTAACATTGGCTCTTTCTTAGATGAATGATATTGTATGTGAGAGCCTTTAAATAGTTGAGCATATTCCTCTCCTTGCACTTACTCAAAGAGAAGAAAAGGATTTCAGAGAAACACACTGAAATGTTTTAGGATTTTTTTTGGTTTTTTCTGAAGAAAGCAAAGAAGAGAAAAAGATAAAAAAACGAGAATTAGAAAAATTATTTACACTGGAAAGCTCCCAACAAGCAAAGGAAGAATAGTAAATATTTTGGTTTTCTTTAAATACTACAAACTAGAAAAGCAAGAAAGAAAAAACAAAAATAATAGAGAAATAATTTTGTTTTTTCAAAAGTTTTTCAAACATGGAATAAGCACAACGAAAATAAAGCTAAACATGGATATGCAATGCAAAAGGATAAACAACGGCAAGTGGAATGACTGTATGGTACAGAAATGTAATGTCGGTGAGAAATGCATACTCCCCAAGCTTAGACTTTTGCATAACTCGGTCCATGGCCATGGATGGTAGTGGGTACCGCAGCTCCTGAGGCTCTCACTGGTAAAAGGGACCATCTGGCACCCACTGCTATGGTGGCTCCTCAGGATCCCACTCGTGTGTATACTCCGGTGATCATTCTGATTTTGGTGCAACTGGTGGTGCCATTCCCCAATAGGCATAAATATCCGCGGGCATACTATTGTTCCTATTACAGGAGAGATCGAACAAATAAGGTGCATGCAAAATAACCCTCCCAAGGGAGATCTGACTGGATATCAAATTATACAAAAATCTTATCTGTCCCAAGTCAATAAACTTGTGCCTAACCATGCTAGCATAATAATGGTATTTATTAGATAAAACTTGATCCTCCTCCCGTATGATAGGAATCTCAAAGTGTTGAGGGAGACGGGAAGCATAAATTCCACCAAAGATGACACCTTTCGTCTGATCTGTTTGTAACCAACGAGCAACCATGGCAACCAAACTAAAATATCTATCACTATAAAGAGCATGGTGTAAAATACCAAGGTTGGGAAAGGAAAGCGTTCTCTCTCCCACCTACCAATGGTACATCTCCCCATAAATAATTCATAATAATGCAAGACAGAAAAAATGTAAACTAGCGACTCTAGCCTCCGAATATCCTCTCGACTCCCCCATAGTTACATCAAATATAAAGGCCTCAACATCTCTAGGTCGTGGTTCGAGATGGCTAACCTTGTTGGGAACTAAATAAACTTGTGCGAAATACTCAAGTGTCATTTCTTTTGGAACATCATATAGTTTGAAGGTTATATTGGGTGGGTTGTTCCTATCATGATAATGAAAGCTTTGCACAAAACTATTTGTGAGAAGGAGATGCTAATCACACTTAGCTGCAAGGAACGGGATAAGTTCGATGCGGTCGGCCAAAAAATAAAAATCATCATAAATTCCCTCATCCCTTAAGAACGTGTCACATAGCCACTCACTTGTCCGCACATTGGCTATGCGACGGAGATGCTACTTGGGCTTCTCCTTCAAGATTTAGGGACCCTAGCTCGAAGAACCTCTCAATAATCTCTTGAGCATAATTGTTCTTTTTCTGAAAATTTCTGAAATTTATAGTCCCTCAAAATAAAAGTGAACAAAATTCAATAATTGATAGCAACTATTCCCGCAAGTGCCTAGAGGTCATATAATGCATGACAACTTCTTTGAATCACACAATTTTGATATGCAAGCTCATATACATGGTCACTATTGGTAACAAAGTTTGCAAAATATAAACACTAGAACAAAAAATAATTGGAGCAATGGGGGAGTCACATACTAAGGAGCAATCACTAAAAATAGTTTTGGAAATGTAGTTTTGTGCAGAGAGATCAAAAATGACTCGAAAATTTGGAAAAACATGGGGTAGGAGGCAATGGTGATTTTTTCAAGAGGAAGGAGAAAGTTGTGGGCTTGGGTGTCAAGTGATTGGGTCTGCTGTCGCTTGAAGCTATGTTGGTATTTACCCAAAGAGGAAGGGATGATGCAGCATAGCAGCTGTAGGTATTTCCCTCAGATAGGAAACCAAGGTTATCGAACGAGTAGGAGAACCAAGCAACACAATGTCGACAGCCCCTCCACACAAATAAAAAATACTCGTAACCCGACGTGTTAAAGGGGTTGTCAATCCCTTTAGGGTAACGGTGCCAGAAAGGTACGTGGACGGGACAAAGATTTGTAGATGATGATAGATCGAATGCCAAATAAAATAAAGTGCAGCAAGGTATTTTTGTATGTTTGGAAATATATATCTGAAAATAAAAACAAAGGAAAAGTATATCGCAAAGGCAAATAATATGAGAAAGAGACCCGGGGGTCGGAGGTTTCACTAGTGGCTTCTCTCGAGAAAAATAGCAAACAGTGGGTGAACAAATTACTGTTGGGCAATTGACAGAACTTCAAATACTCATGACGATATCCAGGCGATGATCATTACATAGGCATCACGTCCAAGATTAGTAGACCGACTCGTGCCTGCATCTACTACTATTACTCCACACATCTACCGCTATCCATCATGCATCTGGTGTATTAAGTTCATGGAGAAATAGAGTAATGCAATAATAAGGATGACATGATGTAGACAAGATCTATCTATGTAGAGATAGACCCCATCGTTTTATCCTTAGTAGCAACGATACATACATGTCGTTTCCCTTTCTGGCATTGGGATAAAGCACCGTAAGATCGAACCCATTACAAAGCACATCTTCCCATTGCAAGATAAATAGATCAAGTTGGCCAAACAAAACCCAAATATAGGAGAAGAAATACGAGGCTATAAGCAGTCATGCATATAAGAGATCAAAGAAACTCAAATGACTTTCATGGTATAAAAAGATAGATCTGATCATAAACTCAAAGTTCATCGATCCCAACAAATACACTGCAAAAGAGTTACATCCTATGGATCTCCAAGAGACCATTGTATTGAGAATTCAACGAGAGAGGTAAAGCCATCTAGCTACTAACTACGGACCTAAAGGTCTACAAAGGACAACTCACGCATCATCGGAGAGGAACTAATGGAGGTGGTGAACCCCATCCGAGATGGTGTGTAGATTGGATCTGGTGGTTCTGGACTCTGTGGTGGCTGGATGAATATTTCATCTGTTCCCCTAGGGTTTCTGGGATATTGGGGTATTTATAGAGCGAAGAGGCGGTTCGGGGGGCACCCGAGGTGGGCACAACCCACCAGGGCGCGCTTGGGCCTCCTCGCGCGCCCTAGTGGGTTGTGCCTCCCTCGGGGCACCCCCAGGCACAGCCAGGGCCCGTTGTGTTTCTTGTAGCCCATAAAAAAACATCATGAAGTTTCATGGCATTTGGACTTTGTTTCGTATTGATTTTTCCAATATAAAAATATGGAAAAAATAGCAACTTGCACTTGGCACTATGTAAATAGGTTAGTGCCAAAAAATTTATATAAAATGATTATAAAACATCCAAGATTGATAATATAACAACATGGAACGATCAAAAATTATAGATACGTTGGAGACATATCAGCATCCCCAAGTTTATCTCCTACTCGTCCTCGAGTAGGTAAGTGATAAAAACAGAATTTTTGATGTGGAATGTTGCCTAACATGTCATATCATATTCTTTTTCTTATAGCATGGACATTTGGACCTTTAGTTGTTCAAAGCAATAGTCTAGTTTTGACATAATATTTTTGATACTCAAGCATATCAACAAGCAACCATGTCTTTCAAAGTATCAATGCTAAAATAAGTTATCCCTAGCCCATCATGCTCAAACATTGATCCATTCATGAAACACACTCGAATATTAGCTACACCCAATACTTAAGTACGATCATATTGTCTCCTAGTTGGTGCTTTGGTAAGAGAAGATGGAGACTCAAATTCAAAAATAAAAATTGCATAAAGTAAAAGAAAGGCCCTTCGAAGAGGGAAGTAGTGATTTGTAGAGGTGCCAGAGCTCAAAGCGATAAACTTAGAGATAAAAACATTTTGGGAGGTTTATCCATCCCACCAACGAAAACGACTTAGAGTTCCCAACACTTTCCATGCTAGATACATCGTAGGCCACAGTTCCCAAATAGAAAATAAAGTTTATTCCTTTTTCCACCATACTTTCACTTTCCATGGCTAGCCGTATCACGGATGCCCTCCATACCAACACTTTCCAAGGAATTTATTTTTTGACAACATAAAGTAAATTCATTTTTGCATTTTGGGACTGGGCATCCCTAATACCTTTTCCTTACTCTCGTGCAATGACAATTGAATAAACACTCATCGTGAGAATAACCTATCTAGCATGAAAAATATTAGCCACCCCTCACCGCTCCGCGAGCGAAACAAACACACAAAAGAGAAGTTTATTTTGAAAATTAGAGATGGCACATACAAATTTGCTTAGAACGACACGGAAATACCGCATATAGGTAGATATAGTGGACTCATGTGGCAAAAACTGGGTTTAAGGATTTGGATGCACAAGTACAGCTCATACTTGGTGCAAAATGAAGGCTAGCAAAAGATTGAGAAGCGACCAACTAAGAAACGAATAATCTCATAAGAAAGCATTAAGCATAAATAACACCGAATAATGCACCACAAGTAGGATATAATTTCATTGCATGACTATTGACTTTCGTACTTGCATAGGTAATCACAAACGTTAACACCAATATTCTTACTAAAGCATAATTACTCATCAACATAACTCACATATCACATCATCATATCTCAAAACTATTACTAAGAATCAAGTTTATTTTGTCCAATTATCTTCATGAATTTTTTTATTATATCCTTCTTGGATATCTATCACTTTGGGACTAATTTTTTCATGTCTTGCTTTTCATAAGCTCAAACAAATATAAGTGAAGATCAAGAGCATAATTTTTCCTCTTTCTCTCAAAATAATTTAAGTGAAGCCAGAGAGAATTTCTTGAATACTAACTCTCAAATAAATCTAAGTGAAGTAAGAGCGCATTACTTCAAAAATACTAAGCACACCGTGCTCAAAAATATATAAGTGAAGCACTAGAGCAAGTCCATTGCTCATAAAAAATTTAAGTGAAGCATAGAGAGCAATTCTAAAAAGTCATGACATAATTTTGGCTCTCAAAAATAGGTGTGCCATCAAGGGATCAAGACTTAAGAAAAAAAATAAAAGAAGCGAAGACTCATATCATACAAGACGCTCCAAGCAAAACACATATCATGTGACAAATAAAAATATAGTTTTGAGTAAAATACCGATGGTCGTTGGAACAAAGCGGGATGCCACTCGGGGTCATTCCCAAGCTTAGTTGGTTGCTCATTCTGGATAATATCTTGGGATGCCGGGGCATCCCCAATGTTAGGCTTTTCCATCCTTCCTTCATCCATCGTAAGATAGCCCAAAACTTGAAGACTTCAATCACACAAAACTCAACAAAACCTTCGTGAGATCCATTAGTATAAGAAAAATAAATCAAGACTATAAGTACTGTATTAAACCAATTCATATTTTGTTCTTGTATTATACCTACTGTATTCCAACTTTTCTATGGCAAAAAATCATCAAATAAAACCATAGAGCCATCAAAATAAGCACACAACACAAAGAAAACAGAATCTGTCAAAAACAGAACAGTCTGTAGCAATCGGGATATTTCGAATACTTCTGTAACTCACAAAATTATGCAAAAATAGGAAAACGTGAGATATTTGTATATCAATCTTGTGTAAAAAATCAGAATATTATCATGCTTCTGTCATTTTTTATAATTTTGTGCCTGACGCACAAAGTTTTTGTTTTTCAACAAGATCAAGTCAACTATCACCCAACATGATCCCAAAGGCTTTGCATGGAACTAACACTAATTAAAACACAAAAAACACAATAATAACAGAGGAATAATTGTGCAAACACGAAATAACATAAAGCAAAAAGCAAAAATAAATTTTATGTATTGTGTTGCCTCCCAATAATCGCTATTGTTTTACGCCCTTAGCTAGGCATAAAGCAAGGATCTAAGTTTTGTCATCTTTGTTCTGAGATCCATAAGATTCCCTCATGATTGATTCATATGGTGGACTAATTCTTGTTCTAGTAAAGTGTTCCAAACCCTTCCTCAAAGGAAATTGGAACTTAATATTGCCTTCTTTCATATCAATCACGACACCAATAGTGCGTAAAAACGGTCTACCAAGAATAATTGGACAAGACGGATTGCAATCAATATCATGAACAATAAAATATATGGGAAAATACCTCCTATTTTAAATAATAATAACATCATATTCTTCCCATACGCTTTTTATTAGTAGAATCTGCCAAGTGCAAATTTAAAGAACACGATTCAATATCGGTAAGACCAAGCACATCACATAAAGATTTCGGAATTGTAGAAACACTAGCACCCAAGTCACACAAAGCAAAACACTCATAATTTTTAATCTTGACTTTGATAGTAGGTTCCCATTCGTCATGCAATTTTCTAGGAATTGATACTTCTAATTCCAATTTTTCTTCGAAAGCTTTCATCATAGCATCAACAATATGTTTAGTAAAAGCTTTATTTTGTTCATAAGCATGGGGTCAATTTATCATGGATTGACACAAATTAATACAATAAATAAAATATCAACTATCATAATTAAATTCATTGTAATCCACAAGAGTGGGCACACCACTAGTTAAAGTTTTGACCTCTCCAAACCCACTTTCATCAATTTTCGCAACAAGATTTTCACCCTCCAAAATATTGGGACGCCTTCTACCTAAAGTTGAGTCTTCTCCTATCCATTTTTCATCAATCTTAACATTACTAAACAAGGAATCAATAGAAGAAACACCAATCATTTTAAGATCTTCATCATTTTTACGAAAGAAATCACTAGAAAACGCTTTCTCTAAAAATTCTCTTTTAGCTCTAAGCATAGTGGTTCTTTTCTTACTTTAATCCATAGACACATAAAGATATTTAATTGATTCATCTAGCTTAGGCACAAAAAAATTCATCATGAGATTTTCCACATCATGAGCAATTCTATCAACACTTCTAGACAAATCATCAATCTTACTCAACTTTTCTTCTATGGAAGTGTTGAAAACTTTTTGTGTATTGATAAATTCTTTAATATTATTCTCAAGATCAGAGGTGTTCCTATTATTATTATAAGATTGATTTCCATAGGAATTACCGTAATTATTAGGGGAATTACTAGGAAAAGGCCTAGGATTACAATTACCTCTATAAGCATTGTTATTGAAATTGTTTCGAGAAATGAAATTCACATCTATGGCATCACTATTTTCATTAATAAAAGTAGACAAAGGAATATAATTAAAATCAATAGAAGCACTTTTACTAGCAACCAATTTCATAAAAGCATCAATTTTTTCATTCAAAGAAGAAATTTCTTCAACCGAATTAACTTTTTTACTAGTAGGAGCCCTTTCGGTATGCCATTGTGAATAATTTTCCATGATATTATCAAGAAATTTGGTGGACTCACCCAAAGTAATTTCCATAAAATTACCACCCGTGGCGGAGTCTAAAAGATTACGAGAAACTAAATTCAATCCTGAATAAAAAAATTGTATGATCATCCAAAGATTTAACCCATGAGTTGGGTAATTCCTTAGCAACATTTTAATCCTTTCCCAAGATTGTGCAACATGCTCATGTTCAAATTGATTGAAATTCATGATCTGGGTTCTAACGGAAATAATTTTTGCGGGAGGAAAATACTTAGTGATAAAAGCATCTTTGCACTTATTCCAAGAATCGATACTATTGTGAGGCAAAGAAGAGAACCAATTTTTTGCAGAATAACACAAAGAAAATGGAAATCATTTCATCTTAACCACATCATTGTCCACATCTTTTTTCTTTTGCATATCACATAATTCCACGAAGGTATTAAGATGGGACGCGTCATCCTCATTAGGAGTACTGGAAAATTGTTCTTTCATAACAAGATTCAGCAAAGCAGTATTAATATCACAAGACTCCGGACTAGTGGTGGGAGGAGCAATGGGAGTGCCGATAAAATCATTGTTGTTGGTATTTGAGAAATCACATAACTTGGTGTTCTCTTGAGTCATGATGACCACACAACAAGATTGCACTCAAAAACAGATCCGACAAGAAAATGGCGAACGAAAAAAGAGAGGAGAATAAAACGGCAATTTTTTGTGAAGTGGGGGAGAGGAAAACAAGAGGCAAATGTCAAATAACATAAATTGCAAGGAGTTGAGATTTGTGATTAGGAGCCTGATATATGTTGAAGATCCTCCCTGGCAATGGCGCCAAAAATTCCTTTTGATGTCGCTTGAAGCAATGTTGGTATTTCCCCAAAGAGGAAGGGATGATGCAGCACAACGGCGGTAGGTATTTCCCTCAGATATGAAACCAAGTTTATTGAACCAGTAGGAGAACCAAGTAACACAACGTAAACAGCCCCTATACACAAATAACAAATACTCGCAACCCGATGTGTTAAACGGGTTGTCAATCCCTTTCTGGTAACGACGCCAAAAAGGCACGTGGACGGGAGAAAGATTTGTAGATGATGATATGTCGAATGCCAAATAACATAAAGTGCAGCAAGGTATTTTTGTATTTTTGGAAATATAGATCTGAAAATAAAAACAAAGGAAAAGTAGATCGCAAAGGCAAATAATATGAGAAAGAGACCCGGGGGCCGTAGGTTTCACTAGTGGCTTCTCTCAAGAAAAATAGAAAACGGTGGGTGAACAAATTACTGTTGGGCAATTGATAGAACATCAGATACTCATGCCGATATCCAGGCAATGATCATTACATAGGCATCACATCCAAGATTAGTAGACCGATTCCTGCCTGCATTTACTACTATTACTCCACACACCGATTGCTATCCAGCATGCATCTAGTGTATTAAGTTCATGGAGAAATGGAGTAAAGCAATAAGAATGATGACATGATGTAGACAAGATCTATGTTTGTAGATATAGACCCCATCATTTTATCCTTAGTAGGAATGATACATACGTGTCGTTTCCCTTTCTGCCACTGGGATCAAGCACCGTAAGATCGAACCCACTACAAAGCACCTCTTCCCATTGCAAGATAAATAGATCAAGTTGGCCAAACAAAACACAAATATCGGAGAAAAAATATGAGGCTATAAGCAATCATGCATATAAGAGAGCAAAGAAACTCAAATAACTTTCATGGATATAAAAGGGATAGATCTGATCATAAACTCAAAGTTCATCGATCCCAACAAACACACCGCAAAGGAGTTACATCATATGGATCTCCAAGAGACCATTGTATTGAGAATTCAGCGAGAGAGAGAAAGCCATATAGCTATTAACTACGGACCCAAAGGTCTACAAAGGACTACTCATGCATCATCGGAGAGGCACCAATGGAGGTGGTGAACCCCATCCGAGATGGTGTCTAGATTGGATCTGGTGGTTCTGAACTCTACAGCGGCCGGATGAATATTTCATCTATTGCCCTAGGGTTTATGGAATATTGGGGTATTTATAGAGCGAAGAGGCAGTCTGGGGGGCACCCGAGGTGGGAACAACCCACCAGGGCACGCTTGGGCCTCCTCGCATGCCCTGGTGGGTTGTGCCTCCCTCGGGGCACCCCCAGGCGTAGCCAGGGCCCGTTGGACTTCGTCTGGTATTGATTTTCTGCGATGTAAAAAACATGAAAAAAAGCAACTGGCACTTGGTACTATGTCAATAGGTTAGTACCAAGAAAATGATATAAATTGACTATAAAATGATTATAAAACAAGATTGATAATATAAGAACATGGAACAATCGAAAAATATAGATACGTTGGAGACGTATCAGGGTCCCAATGGGACCCACAAGCTTGCTAGGCGCACCCTAGTGGGTGCGCGCACCTCGTGGGCTTGTGGCTCATAGGTGCACTCCCATGTGGTGTGTTCAGCGCCAAATATTCTTATTTATTCTAGAAAAATAATAGTTATTTTTAGGTCATCTTGGGGACTTTTATTTTCAGGACATTTTTTATTGCATGGGAAACCCAGCAAATGGGATTTTTTTTATTTTACTTTGTTAAAAAAACTAAATAACAGAAATAAAACTTAGGATACAGTAGGTTGTGCCTATTAACTTTATCAAACACATGTTTCTCGAAAAGAATCTACTAATAAGGTTGATCAAGTCTTATTAACAAACCATTTTTTAGTGACATGAAACCGATTTTTTTCCGTATAGCACTAAGTTACCTCAATGGGGATGTGCATCTACCCAATAATAAGATTTTAATATTTTTTCTTTACAGTAGGAAGAGGAAAGTGAAAATCTCCAATGGTGATTGTAGCAATTTGCTCAATTGACTTGATATTATTCATACAAGCTTACTTCTTCGAAAAGTGCACTGTGTCTTGTTTTCATTAACATGAAAAGTAACCTTGCTTTTGTTGCAATCAATAACAGCCCCTGCAGTGTTCAAAAAGGGTCTACTAAGGATAATCGACTAGAAGATTTTGGGGAGCACCACAAGACCTATGAGGAGACTATAAAACAATAGGGTGAGCCTTGGGGGGTGTAGCCGTGCCCTGATAACTTGTGGGCCCCTCATGGCTCCGTCTAATCTAATTCCAACTCTATAAATTCACAAATATTCTAAAATGCCAGAGTGATAACTAGAATATATTTTTCCTGTCTCTAGCTTCGATTCTTCCATGATCCCATTTTAAGACCTTTTTCCAGTACTCTGCCAGAGGTGGAATTGATCATGAAGAGCTTCTACGTCAACCTTGTTGCCTTAATGATGATGTGTGAGTAGTCTATCACAAACCTACTGGTCCATAGTGAGTAGCTAGATGGCTTATTCGCCGTCTTTGATCTTCAATACATATTCTCCTCGAATATCTATTCGATGCAATCTTCTTTTGTGGTGTGTTTGTTGGGATTCCATGAATCAAAGGTTTATGATCAGATTATTCATTTAAAGTGAGTCTTTTCTAAACTATATTATGTGTGATTTTAATAGCTATGTAATGCTTTTCGTTTGTTTATTTGGCCAAGTTGATATATCAATCTTCAATGGAAGTGGTGCATAGTAGTGGGTTCAATCTTTAGGTGTCCTCACCAAGTGACATGAAGAGGAAGCGAGGCACCTATTGAATTGTTGCTACTAAGGACAAAACGACGGGGTTTAATCATATTGATTTGTTTTGTTCTGTCTACATTATGTGTGGGGACCACGACTCATAACTCATGATCACCGAATGCATGTGCACAGTGATCCCAGAGATCAATGCTCATTGAACACACAGAAGCTGAATAACAAGAGTCTTACATCCACATTCAGTGTCATACACAAATAAATACCATGAATGTCAAGTCTTACATAGATAGGGCGATGAGGTCCAAACACTTAAATAGAACAAGCAGCGGAAATCTTGATCGAAAGCGTGAACCCATGCCATCAACCTTAAACCTACACGCATTCTGACTAGGAAGCGTCCTAGTTCGCATGTTCATCATGAACGAACTCTTCCACATACTCTTGTTCTTCCATGCCTGGCTAATTAAATAACCAGTGGCAAGCTAATAATGATGGATGATATAGCACTAAGTTGGTAATTTGCGGAAAGCTAATTTTCAATGAAATGAGATGATCAAGTAACTCGGTAAGCATGCTTTAACAATAGGCAAATATCCATATGAACAAGTTGCAGATATCATCATAACCAGAGGTTGAACATCTCATGTTCAATCATTATGCTAAGTCATCGGACTTAGTTCACCATCATCCTAAGTCTCCGGACATAGCCCAGGTACCATCTTTGTCACCAACACACGCTCACCAGTTTGTGAAAACATTCAGACATAGTTTAAGAAGGACCTCCAACTTTCCATGACCGCGGATGCGGCTATTCGAATAGTTTTACACTCTGCAGAGGTTGCACGCTTTACCCAAAAGACTCGGGGAACTTCCGTGTCATCCACGACTCGCGGTATATAGCATACCTGAGGTAAGCTCTCGAACATCGCCTTTCCCATGGCGATACTAAACAAAGACTCCACTCGTTGGTGCCATCCCTCATGATATACATCGCACGTATCATTCATGAGGGCACGCAACGGTGTGCCCGGTGCCTGTAAAGACAGCGCAGGGCCTTCCACTTCCGGGATGACCCCGTCTCAAGAGTGACCACTTCACTCTTGCCACTAGTAATGTGGGCTCCTTGCTAGTACCGACTATAGTAATCAACAAAGCCCCATCCCATAAGGGGTATCGCGGTTGCGCATGTAATGTTGGGACGGTTAGCAGACCTTAAAACTCTCCATTTTCGAAAACACACACTCTCTTGATCCGGCACACCACTTCTTTCTCATGTGGTCACCCAACTTATCATCATCTCCCTCGGGCATTAGTGGCACTCGACGGTGTTTTTGAAAGGTCTTTGAAATCATTTCTTCCTTCCCATCACTATGCATAAATCCCATCCCACTTGCGTAGCATTTATTAGCATCCTATCTACTCCCACCCGCATAACCCTCATAAGGTGGTAGGGTCATGCACGATGCAAGTGTCAATGGTAAATGTATCGGAGGTATCCCACCGAAGGGGGGGGACACCACTTCATGATCAATCATCAAAACAACAAGTGCAATATGTCATGCATGAAAAAGTTTCTTAACATGGTTAAAGGGCTGCTGGCCTGGCTCAACAAGGTCTCCGGGGTCTTCGAAGTCTTTGGGTCAAACTTCCTCGTAAATAGCGCAATCTATCATCGTGAATAAAAGCGATAAAAATAAGCATCACATAAAAATAGAGTCCACCAAGCCACTATTAAAAATGCTACCCTACTTTGATAAATACTAAAGACTATATTAAAAATGTTTGTTTAATATTTTGTAATTAAAAACATTTTTGAAAACTATTAAACAGAGGCAGATAATGCCAAATAGGATTTTTTAAATTAAAACAGTACATTAAATATTTTAAAAAATTTACACAAGAGGCAGTATTAAATTCTAGGGATTATTCTACGATTTTAGGTGGAAGAATATTTGGGATTTGGCTAATATACAAATCTGTGGAATTTTTGGAAGTTTGCAGAAGAAAAATTTACTGTGCATTCTCGGGCCACAGTACCAAAGCGGAGCCGACCTAGAGGGGAAACCAGCCTAGGCTGAGGCGCCGCACATGGCAGGTTTATTTTTAAACCTGCCCGCGGGCCCTACTGGACAGAGAGAGAGGGGAGGGTGACGAGATGAAAGGTGGGCCCCACCTGTCATCCCTCTCCTCGTCACAGGGACAGTGGGGAGAGCTCATCGACGGTTCCAGGCTGCGGCGGCTCCAATGGAGGGTACCGGCACGCTCAAGAGCCTCCCGCGCGACGGTGGGTGGCCGAGGGGAGCGCCAGGGCAGAGGGAAACGCGAGCGAGGGGGAAGGCCCGACGGCATTGAGTGTTTGCTCCGGGCGCAGGTTCCCGACCACGGGGGCGAGGGGTTGGGCACAGGGGAGCTGCAGAGGGAAGGAGAGAGCAAGGGGATAGGATCCGGAGGAGCGGGAGTCCCTTAAATAGGCGGCCGTCGGTTCACCATCGACGCGATGCGCCAGTGAGGTCGGTGGTGACACCACATGCCACAGGGGGTTTGTGGATGCTGTCCTCGTCTAGGCGAAGGGAAGGGCGCCCAGGGGGGCGGAGGTGCGTGCATGCGAGTGCGGCCATTAGCCGGCTCAGGCGGTGCCGTGCGCGCGCGATGGAGGGCAGCAGAGGAGGAGGGAGGAAGGGGCCCGACCACCTGGCGCCTTGCGGACGTCGAGGGCGGCCAGGGGACATGTTGGGGACGCCTGAGGCTGTCGGGGGGTGCCGGGCAGGGGCGACTACAGTGCGGGAGCGCCCTATAACGCGCTCTAGAGCGCCCATATGGCATGCCTTGGCATAATTTAAGCCCACCAGCGTGTCCTCTAGTGTCTTGGGGTTACTATAGATGCCCATGGGCTAGGAGAAGTTAGGGGAGGCTTAGGAAGAAAAGAAATGGGTAGGGGAGAGGTAGAAAAAGATTTTGCCAGGGGGTAAATGGGGATTTTTATCACATCAATATTTGAGCTATGACCATGAGGTTCTTACTAGAGGTGAAAGGCAATACCAGATAGCTATGGCAATAGTTTGAGAGCAAGGGGAAGAGTGGAAGGGGTGAAAATAGTGACTTTACTATTTTACCAGAAGGTGTTTGATTGGGTTTTGGGCAAGAAAAATTTACCAACTTACTGAGATATTTAAGAGAGTTAAATGCTAGGGAATAATGAGATGGATCACCAAGTTTGATCACAAGTGGGAAAAGTTGACAATGGAAATATGGTAAACCCTAGAAACTAATAGAATCAGGTTTCTGTAGATCTAGTGATGTTAGGATCTTACCATTGATGCTCCACTTAGTGTAGCATCATTATTTGGTAATTAGAGCATGCCCACAAAGTTTGAGGCCAAGGGGGGAAACTTCACAATGTAAAGTTGTTCAAATTTGAATCTGGACAGGAAGGGTTTTGAGATGGTTTGATGAACCAAATAAACTTGGATTGAGATGAAACTTTTCAAGATCATCACCTAGGATAGTGTTGACTTGTTGGAATTTTCCTGCAATTTATTGAGAATATTTCTTATAGAAATATTTCAAAAGTTTGATTTGAACAGAAAGGATTTTGAGGGGTTTTGCCCATGATCTGAACTTGCCCTTGTGTTGAAACTCATATATATGGGAAAGATATGTCCACTGAGCTTAGCTAAATTTTATCGAATATTTTGAAGGTGTTTAAATAATTTTTCCCTATGAAAAACCATTTCTGGCTTAAAGAAAAAGCCTTTAAATAAAATATAAAAATAATCTTCAAATTTAATATTTGGTGGTTTTGGGAAGTCATAAACATAGTAGGTTTGAGGGAAAGCCTTTAGGGAAGAAGAATCCATCCAATTTGAGGACTTGTAGTGCAAAACTCAATTCAAAGGTTTTTGAAAACCTAAATTTGGATAAATCCTTTTTGGTAAAAAATAAAATTTGATAAAAATAGTTTTGGGCACTATTCACATGGCATGATCATTGGGCATGAAGTTTGGGTCAAGGAAGATGAATATGGAGGGGGATAGAAACTTAGAGTGCCATACATCACAATCAAGCAAACAAGCAAAAAGCAATAATTTAAACAAGCACACACACTGATAATTTTTTTTAATTGGTTCCAAATTTTATAAATCCAAACATGACAAGGTGATACAAACTCAGGGTGTGACAGACCTACCCCCTTACAAGAATCTCGTCCGCGAGATTCCTAGGCTAAGTGCTTAAAAGATAAGGGAACTCTGATCTAAGATAGTCTTTTTGCTCCTAGGTTGCTTCGTCCTCAGTATGGTTGCTCCACTAGACCTTGAAGTACTTGATGATGCGGCTTCAGGCGCAGCGTTTAGCTTCATCCAAAATGCGAACTGGCCTCTCACGATAAGTGAGGTCGGGCTGAAGATCAATGGCTTGATGGTCAATGTCCTTGTAGAGGTCGGGGCAGTTGGGAACTTGAAGACACTTTCAGAGTTGTGACACATGGAAGATGTTGTGCACATCCGATAGCTCGAAAGGTAGCTCTAGCTGATAGGCAACTTCTCCGCGCGTTGCGGTGATCTTGAAGGGGCCGATGTACCTTGGTGCAAGCTTCCCCTGGACATGGAAACGCTTGGTTCCCTTGAGAGGCGTCACTCGGAGGTATTCATGGTCACCGACACAGAAGCTCACTTCTCGGTGGTGGGATTCAGCGCAGCTCTTTTGTCTTGAATTGGTGGTCTTAAGGCGCTCTCAGACAAGTTGAACTTGCTCTTCGGCTTCGCGGAGGATGTCCGGTCCAAGAATTAATCTTGCTCTGGTCTCTGACCAGTTGAGGGGAGTACGACACTTGCGTCCATACAACACCTCAAATGGTGCCATCTAAAGACCCGACTGATAGCTGTTGTTGTAGGAGAACTCGGTAAATGGTAGGCAATCTTCCCACTTGGCTCCATATGCTAAAACACAAGCCCAGAGCATATCTTCGAGTATCTGATTTACTCGTTCTGTTTGCCCACCGGTCTTTGGGTGATAAGAAGTGCTGAAGGAGAGCTTGGTGCCCATGGCTCCTTGAAACATCTTCCAGAACCTCGAGGTGAATTGGGTTCCTCAATCCGACATGATCTCCTTAGGAACTCCGTGAAGGATCACGATACGCTGATGTAGAGGCCGGCTAGCTTGCTGCCATCATAGGTAGTCTTGACGGGAATGAAATGGGCTACTTTGGTCAGATGGTTGACAATGACCCAAATAGAGTCATATCCCTTGCTTGAGCTTGGTAAACCGGTGATGAAATCCATCCCGACTTTGTCCCACTTCCATTCAGGCACTTTGAGAGGTTGCAATAGCCCAGCAGGTCGCTGGTGCTCAGCCTTAACTCTCTGGCATATGTCGCACTTGGCGACAAAAGTGCCTATCTCCCATTTCATGCCATGCCACCAGAATCTTTCCTTGAGGTCTTGATACATCTTGGTTCCTCCAGGGTGGATGGAGTATGGAGTGTCATGAGCTTCTTGCAAGATCAATTTCTTGAGCTCCTCCTTGTTAGGCACACAAATGCGATTCCCAAACCATACAACTCCTTGTTCATCCATTGAGAATCATGGGGCCTTGCCTGCCTTGATCTTCCTCTTGATGCCTTCAATGCTCTCATGTCCCTTTTGAGCTTCTTTGATATCATCCATCAAGGTAGGCTATGCTTCAAGGTTGGCGAGGAATCCGGGTGCAACCAGTTCCAAGCCGAAGCTTTCAAGCTCTTCATACAGGGCGGGTAGCCTTTCCTTAATCATGGCATTCAAGGAACAAGCCCTTCTGCTTAAGGCATCCGCTACCACGTTGGCCTTTCCAGGGTGGTATTGAACACTGTGGTCTTAATCCTTGATCAACTCCAACCATCTTCACTGTCTCATGTTCAATTCCCTTTGGGTGAAGATATACTTAAAGCTCTTGTGGTCTGTGAATATCTCACATTGCTTCCCCAGAAGGTAATGTCGCCATGTCTTCAAGGCATGAACCACAGATGCCAACTCGAGATCATGAGTTGCGTAGTTCTCTTCATGGGGTCGTAGCTGTGTGGATAGATGTGCTATAACTCTGCCTTCTTGCATCAGAACTCCTCCAAGCCCGGTTCTCGATGCATCACAGTAAATCACAAACTCCTTGTGAATATCGGGGGTGGCCAAAACTAGGGCTATGGTCAATCTCTTCTTGAGCTCCTGGAAGCTTTCCTTGCACTTAGCGGTCCACTCAAACTTCTTCTCCTTCTTCAAAAGTTGGGTCAGGGGCCGAGCAATGCTTGAGAACCCTTCCACAAACTTGCGGTAATATCCTGCGAGTCCGAGGAAGCTCCTGACTTCCTTCACGGTGGTTGGGGTTTGCCACTCAGTCACAGCTTCAATCTTGGTGGGATCCACTGATAATCCTTCTGCAGTCAACACATGACCCAAGAATCCAACTTCATGCAGCCAAAATTCACACTTGTTGAACTTGGCATAAATCTAGTGCTCTCGAAGATTTTCTAGGACCAATCTCAGGTATTCCTCATGCTCTTCTTTAGACTTGGCGAAGACGAGTATGTCATCAATGAAGATGACAACAAACTTGTCCAAGTAATCCATGCAGACTTTATTCATGAGATACATGAAGTAGGCAAGGGCATTGGTTAACCCAAATGACATGACCGTGTATTCATACAGGCCATACCGGGTTACAAATGCCGTCTTCGAGATGTCCTGGGGTCTGATCTTCAGCTGATAGTACCCTAACCTGAGGTTGATTTTGGAGAACACCTTGGCTTCGTTCAACTGATCAAACATGTCTTCAATCTTGGGGAGTGGGTACTTGTTCTTTATTGTGACTTCATTGAGAGAACGGTAATCAACACATAGTCTGATAGTTCCGTCCCTCTTTGACACAAATAAAATAGGTGATCCCCAAGGAGAGGCATTAGGGCGAATGGATCCTTTTCTGAGCTGCTCCGCCAGTTGCTTCTTCAATTCAGCCAACTCTTCGGATCCCATCCTATAGGCCTTCTTATAGATGGGCCTTGATCCGGGCATAAGTTCAATGATGAACTCAATGTCGCGGTCAGGAGGCATTCTGGGCAGCTCATCAGGGAACACATCCGGGTATTCACATACCACTGGTACTTGATCCAAGTCAACTCCCGATAAACAGTTAGCCCGAGGGGCTTGAGTGGAGGCAGGGTTAGGGACATACTTGACTTCCACTCCTTGGCTATTAGTCATGGTGACAATCCTCTTGGCATAGTCTAACATGCCTTGGTGATTGGTTAACCAATTTATGCCAAGGATGACATCCAAGTCGGGTGAATCCAGAACTATAAGGTTTGCTAGGAAGTCTCCCCCGTTGATGTCAATCTTCACTCCCTTACACCCTATCCCAGACTTCATAACTGAACCAGGGGTTTGTATCAACATATGACTACCCAGGGGTGTAGGTTTCATGCCACTCTCTAATGCAAACCTTTGGATGACAAAAGAATGCGAAGCTCCACAATCAAACAGTACTGTTGCTGGGCTTGAGTTGATGAGGAATGTACCCAGTATGACGTCCGGGTCTTCCTGGGATTCCTCTACGGTGACCTGACTCACACGACCCTTGCCATTGTTGGGCTAGTTGCGGGGAGCACTGTTCCTTGGGGGTGCTCCACGGGCTTGACCTTGGTTTGGCGCATTGGGGCATGGTGCATCTGGCTTCTTGTTGGGGAAAAGCTTCGAGATGTGTCCAGACTGACTGCATCAAAAGAAAGTGACTTGCCCAGGGTTGTTGTTGAAGTTTCTGCCACCGTTGTTGTTATTGGGGTTGTTGTTGTAAGCTGGCCTTGGATTGGCATAATGCTGAGGCTGGTAGCTCGGACGAGGCACGGGAGGTCTTGCCTGCTGTGGCTAATAGGTTGGCTTGGCTGGGGCTAGCTGCCAGGGGCGAGGCTTGTGGTTGCTTGAGCTACCCTTGCTGATAATCTTGCGCTTGCGAGTGTCGTCTCTGGCATGACGCTTATCTTCCAGCATGAGGGCCTTGTTCACCAGGTCAAAGAATGTACGATAGTCGCAGACAATGAGCTGATACTGCAAGGTCTGTTGAAGTCCCTCCATGAAGCATTCCTTCTTGGCAGCGTCCGTGTTGGCATCTTCAGGTGCATACCTTGACAGCAGGTTGAACTTCCGCAGGTACTCCTTGACAGAGCTACTTCCTTTCTTCAACGCTTGGAGTTCTCTCTTCTTGATAGCCATGATCCCAGAAGGAACGTGGGCGGTGCGGAATCCTTCCTTGAAGTTATTCCAAGTGATCACACGCTCACCTTGCATGACCTTGAATCCATCCCACCAAGCTCAGGTGGTACCTCCGAGGCAGTGAGAGGCATAAAGCACCTTTACATGATCCTCATTGCAATTGACCAGTGCAAGGAGGTCCTCGATGGTGCGGATCCAGTCATCAACATCCAATGGTTTATCAGTCTCGGTGAAGGTTGGGGGCGAATTCCTCATGAACCCATATAGTGTGGAGCGGCCATTGCCGTTCCTGCCTTGCTGCAGGTTGTTCACAAGGGCTAGAGCCATCTGCTGGATAGCAGCATTGTTGGCTTGGCGTTCCTCCTGGAGAACTTGGAGAAACTGAGCTACGGCCATGTTCTCCGGTGGAGGTGGTGGCGGGGGAATGTCGCCTTGTGGCTACTCCTGGTGTTCTCCAGCGTGAGTAGCCCCACCAGCTCCCTGATGCTGGCTGGAGTTACCGGCTTTAGGGTTGGCAAAGGAGCTCTTGTGGGTAGCAGTCACCATCCTGTTTGGAGTAGCCAAGTCAAACAACTAGGGTAGATGAGAGGAAAAGAAACAACGAAAAAGCGCGCCTAAGGGGGGTGGTTGATGCAAGTGTGGTAAAACAAAGGTCGAAAGACCGACATATATTAAGATAGACAATGGAGTCGCTTACGTGTTTCCCAAGGCAAAAGCCCGACTTGCATCAGAACACAAACAACAAAACAAACAACAAGCACGCCTGGTTTCATATGAACCACTACACGGACTTGACTTCGCATGAGGGGTACATGTCTGATCCTACCCTAGAGGTTCTCGGACTTAGGTGGTGGAGTGCTCGGTCTCTTAGTCATGCTCCTCTGGGTCTTCCTCCAGTTCATCATCCGAACGGGCGTCATTCCCAGTCGAAGGGGTCGGGTAACGAGGAGGTCCATACGGATGATGCTTTGCTGGCGGTCGGTGAAGAGCTCACGGTACTCCTTCGCACTCATGTGATGACAACGTGTAGGTGCATCACTAGCTTGGGGTACTCCTCCTCTGTAAGCGACAGCTGGTCGTCCCTCAAGGGCTCCATCCTTCTTGGTCTTGTCTGGATTTGTCTTGGCTTGCCGAAGTAGATCCCGGGTGTGGTGAAGTTCCTCGTGGAGCTTCACGGACTCATCCATCAAGTTATGAATCAGACAATCAGTAGAGAGGCTGAAGTAGGTCTGGAACCTGAGTGGTGTGCCATCCTCCTTGGATGGAATCAGCGTCCAACTCTCGCCAAGATCATCCTTCCTAAAGGGAAGGTGGTGAGTAGTCGGCTCGTCGGCCATCTCTGGTATGATGTCTCGAAGGTGTAGGAGTGCCTTGCATGCAGCTGTCTTGACTACAGGTATCATGGTCTCCATATGTGGTCCTTCAAAGAACCAACTAGTCGGGGAGTCGTTTGCCTTCACGACCACATCCACGTGGTACTCCTTTGTGACGGCATTGACCCAGTGCTCGTGGTAGAGGAAAATGGGTGGTTGGCAAAACTGGCACTTCTCCAGGCTATCCCCAAGGAGTAAGGGAAAGCTGGATGTCAGGAAAGCTTCAGGTAGGAGGGTCATCTACAAAGTTTTGAAAGGAGGAGAGTCAGCAGAGTGTTGTGTGAAGAATAGAAGAGGTAAATATTGCAGAAATCCTAAGTATAGATGCTAGGTGTAGTTTTGGAAACGGTTTTATCCTGACTAACATCCATGCTAACTAAGGGCTTCCTACAGTCAGGATGGCTCTGATACCAGCTCTATGCGTACCCCGACTCATAAGTCATGATCACTGAATGCACGTGCACAGTGATCCCAGAGATCAATGCTCACTGAACACACAGAAGTTGAATAACAAGAGTATTACATCCACATTTAGCGTCTTACACAAATAAAGACCACAAAGGTCAAGTCTTACATAGATAGCGCCACGAGGGCCAAACACTTAAATAGAAAAAGCAACGGAAATCTTGATCGAAAGCGTGAACCCATGCCATCAGCCTTAAACCTACAGGCATTCTGACTGGGAAGCGTCCTAGTTCACATGTTCGCCACCAATGAACTCTTCAACATACTCATGTTCTTCCATGCCTAGCCAATTAAATAACTAGTGGCAAGCCAATGAGTACTTTGAATGTACTCGCAAGCAACCCAAGTTGTGGAACAAGGTAATAATGATGCATGATATAGCACTAAGTAGGTAATTTGCGGAAAGCTAATTTTCAATGCAATGACATGATCAAGTAACTCGGTAAGCATGCTTTATCAGTAGGCAAATATCCATATGAACAAGTTGCAGATATCATCATAACCAAAGGTTGAACATGTCATGTTCAATCATTATGCTAAGTCATCAGACTTAGTTAGCCATCATCCTAAGTCTCCGGACTTAGCCTAGGTACCATCTTTGTCACCAACACACGCTCACCAGTTTGTGAAAACATTCATACGTAGTTTAAGAAGGACCTCCAACTGTCCATGACCGCGCACGCAGCTAGTCGAATAGTTTTACACTCTGTAGAGGTTGCACAATTTTCCCACAAGACTCAGGGAACTTTTGTGTCATCCATCACTCGCAGTATATAACATACCCGAGGTAAGCACCCGAACATCGCCTTTCCCATGGCGATACTAAACAAAGAGTCCACTCATTGGTGCCATCCCTCATGATATACATCACACGTATCATTCATGAGGGCACGCAATGGTGTGCCCAGTACTTGTAAAGACAGCACATGGCCTTCCACTTCCGGGACGACCCGTCCCAAGAGTGATCACTTCACTCTTGCCACTAGTAATGCGGGCTCCTTGCTAGTACTGACCATAGTAATCAACAAAGCCCCGTCCCATAAGGGGTATCGTGGTTGCGCTTGTAAGGTTGGGACGGTCTGTAGACATTAAAACTCTCCGTTTTCGAAAACACACACTCTCCTGCTCCGGCACACCACTTCTTTCTCATGTGGTCACCCAACTTATCATCATCTCCCTCGGGCATTAATGGCACCCGACGGTGTTTTTGAAAGGTCTTTGAAATCATTTCTTCCTTCCCATCACTATGCATAAATCCCATCCCACTTGCGTAGCATTTATTAGCATCCTATCTACTCCCACCTGCATAACCCTCATAAGGTGGTAGGGTCATGCACAATGCAAGTGTCAATGGAGTATCGGAGGTATCCCACCGAAGGGGGGGGGGACACTACTTCATGAACAATCATCGAAAGAACAAGTGCTATATGTCATGCATGAAATAGTTTCGTAACATGGTCAAAGGGCTGCTGGCCTGGCTCAACAAGGTCTCCCGGGTCATTGAAGTCTTCGGGTCCAACTTCCTCGTAAATAGCGCAATTTATCGTCACGAATAAAAGCGATAAAAATAAGCATCACACAAAAACAAAGCACACAATCCACTATTAAAAATGCTACCCTACTCTGATAAATACTAAAGGCTATATTAAAAATGTTTGTTTAATATTTTGTTATTGAAAACATTTTTGAAAACTATTAAACAGAGGCAGATAATGCCAAATAGGATTTTTTAAATTAAAACAGTACATAAAATGTTTCCGAAAATTTACACAAGTGGCAGTATTAAATTCTAGGGATCTAAGATTTTAGGTGGAAGAATATTTGGAATTTGGCTAATATACAAATCTGTATATTTTTTGGAAGTTTGCAGAAAAAGGAAAAATAGAAAAAGTTATTGTGCCTTCTTGGGCGATAGTACCGAAACCGAGCCGGCCTAGAGGGGAAACCGGCCCAGGCTGAGGCGCCACGCGCGTCAGGTTTATATTTAGACCTTCCCGTGGGCCCTACTGGACAGAGAGAGGGGTGATGAGGGTATGCTAGATGGGCCCCACCTGTCATCCCTCTCCTCGCGACAAGGACAGAGGGGGGAGCTCAACAAAGGTTCTAGGCCACAGTGGCTCTAATGAAGGGTACTGGCACGCTCAGGAGCCTCCCGCGCGTCGGTGGGTGGCCGAGGGGAGCGCTGGCGCAGAGGGAAACGCCGGCGAGGGCGAAGGCTCGACGGTGGTGAGGGTTTGCTCCGGGCGTGGGTTCCCGACGACAAGGGTGAAGTGGCTAGTTACAGGGGAGCTGCAGAGGGGAGGAGAGAGCGAGGGGAGAGGAGCCGGAGGAGCGGGAGGCCCTTAATTAGGTAGCCACCGGTTCACCATGGACGCAATGCGCTGGTGAGGTCGGGGGTGACGCCACAGGCCACGGGAGGGCTCCGAGCCATGTCTAGGGGGTTTCTGGACATGGTCCTCATCTAGGGGAAGGGAAGGGCAGCCAGGGGGACCGGAGGTGCGCGTCCGAGCGCAACAATTGGCCGTCTCGGGCGGTGTCGTGCCCGCATGATGGAGGGCAGCAGAGGAGGCGGGAGGAGGGGCCCCGACCACCCGGCGCCTTACAGACATCGAGGGCGGCCAAAGGATATGCTGGGGAGGCCTGAGGCTGGGGGCGCCGGGAAGGGGTGGCTATAGTGCGGGAGTGCACTGTAGTGCGCTCCAGAGCACCCATATGGCATGCCCCAGCATAATTTAAGCCCACCAGCGTGTCCTCTAGTGTGTTGGGGTTACTAGAGATGCCCATGGTCTAGGAGAAGCTAGGGGAGGCTTAGGAAGAAAAGAAATGGGTAGGGGAGAGGTATAAAAAGATGTTGCCAGGGGGTAAATGGTTTTTTTTACCACATCAATATTTGAGCTATGACGATGAGATTCTTACTAGAGGTGAAAGGCAATATCAGATAGCCGTGGTAAAAGTTTGAGAGCAAGGGGAAGAGTTGAAGGGGTGAAAATAGTGACTTTACTATTTTACTAGAAGGTGTTTGATGGGGTTTTGGGCAAGAAAAATTTACCAACTTACTGAGAAATTTAACAGGGTCAAATGCTAGGTAATAATAAGATGGATCACCAAATTTGAGCTCAACTGGGAAAAGTTGACAATGGAAATTTGGTAAACCCTAGAAACTAACAGAATCGGGTTTCTGTAGATCTAGTGATGCTAGGCTCTTACCCTTGATTCTCCACTTAGTGTAGCATCATTATTTGGTAATTAGAGCATGCCCACAAAGTTTCAGGCCAATGGGAGAAACTTCACAATGTAAAGTTGTTCAAATTTGAATCTGGACAGGAAGGGTTTTGAGATGGTTTGTTGAACCAAATCAACTTGGATTGATATGAAACTTTTCAAGATCATCACCTAGGATAGTGTTGACTTGTTGGAATTTTCCTAGAATTTATTGATAATATTTCTTATAGAAATATTTCAAAAGTTTGTTTTGAAGAGAAATTGATTTGAGGGATTTTGCCCATGATCTGAACATGCCGTTGTGTTGAAACTCATATATATGGAAAATATATGTCCAGTGAGCTTCCCTAAATTTTATCGAATATTTTGAAGGTGTTTAAATAATTTTTCCCTATGAAAAACCATTTTTGGAATTAAGAAATATCCTTTAAATAAAATATAAAAATAATCTTTAAATTTAATATTTGGTGGTTTTGGGAAGTCATAAACATAGTAGGTTTGAAGTAAAGCCTTTGGGGAAGAAGAATCCATCCAATTTGAGCACTTGTAGTGCAAACCTCAATTCAAGGGTTTTTGAAAACCTAAATTTGGATAAATCCTTTTTGGTAAAAAATAAAATTTGATAAAAATAGTTTTGGGCACTAGTCACATGGCATGATCATTGGGCATGAAGTTTGGGTCAAGGAAGATGAATATGGAGGGGGATAGAATCTATGAGTGCCATACATCATAATCAAGAAAACAAGGAACAAGCAATAATTCAAACAAGCACAAGCACTGATAAAAAAGTTTTAATTGGTTCCAAATTTTATAAATCCAAACATGACAAGGTGATACAAACACAGGGTGTGACATTATGTCATCTTGCTTAAAGTGTTATTATGTCCATATGAACTTAATTACCATAGATGGAGTTAGCAGTGGATTGATTGGTGGAGTAATAATAGTACATGTTGGAAGGAGTCAGTCAACTTGTGAGGAGATTAATGCCATTATATTTGATCATTCCATGAATAATATCATGACTATGTGCTTTTTTCAATCTATTACTCAAGAGTAATTTGTCTACCCATCGTATGCCATGCTATTAAAAGAGAGACCTCTAGAGAAAACTGGGGCCAACCATGCCTACTTTTATCATATTAAAAAATATGTGTTTTCAATTTATATACCTTTATTTTAATTTGGAAGATATAAATCTACCACTAGGAGATTTAATCTTTGGCGCTAACGAGTACAACGGGGTTGACAACCCTCTTGCTCATGTTGGGTGCAAGTATTTGCTCTTTTGTGTGTAGGTGTTGTTGATTGTCGTTTGCTTGGTTCTCCTTTTGATTCAATAAACCTTGGTTCTTAACTTATGGTAATACTTTTCTCTACTTCACTACATCACCTTTCCTCTTTGGAGAAATCCCAACGCCGTCACAAGTAGCGGTGTTAAATCGGTGCTCGTATTTTCCTCGATTTATTCCAGGCCTTCTAGCGATGTGCGTTCAGTGGGACGAGATGTTCCCATACACTACAAAGGCATCTATGGCGACTTCCTCAATCTCAAGATGATGTGCCTCTCATTCTCTCAGATGTGCTCATAGGGGTACTGTGTCTGTGCGTGCATTCAGGGGGATGAGTGTGTATGCATATGTATAAGCATTTGCATTTGTACTCTATTGAAGAAAAAAGAGAAAAGATAGGTCATTAAATGTCATTAATTGGATGTAAATCAAGTCATTAATTAATGAGCACTGATTAAGTGAATATCTACTCAAGAAAGAATGGTGCATCGGATGACTATTCAATAAATGTTGAGTCAATCATAAGTAAGATGCAATATGATGCTTCCAAAAATAAAATGTGGCTCAACTCTATGTTAGCTGTGCTATCTATATAACGTACAAGTAAGGAATCACGTGGTTACATGTTACATTAAAAGGAATGCAATTCCTTGTAACAATGGGCTATGTTGTTGTGTCACTCTTACTGTGCTTTTTGTTCATACCTTTGTACCTCACCTTGGTTGAATCGAGAGATATAGATGGCAATCATGGAAAGGTAAAAACTAGATTTTGCTTCACACATGCAACTCTTTCTTGCTCAATTTATTTATTTGTGCCATTCTGGTATCTACTTGACTGAATCTTCATAACTACTACTAGTTTTAGTCATATGTAACTATTTTTTGTTACTTGTGTGCCTAAATTTTTGTTACTTGACCAATTAATCAGCGACTTTGTGTAACAATTATATTTCTTACTCGCCATGCACTATAATTTCCATTTTCAGAACACCTTAAGACCTGAAGCTTTTCAGTCTCCTTGGATGGTCAATATCACGGATGAAGGCGACAACATTGTTTCTCATGTAATCTCTCGATCCTTATCTCTATCTCTCTCTCTCTTTCTCTCTCAACCTCTCTCCTTCCTTGTGCCTATCTATCCACCTCTGCTTTTTGACGTGTTAGATTTGAGCATGCTTGATTTTTAATTGGTGAGAAATGAACTTAAAAAATGCCACAATAGCATATAATATATTCAAAGGAAAATTCGACTTCTTTCTAAGATGAGAATCCCACACTTAAATCATAAAAAAATCATAGAAATTAACATTATTTATTGACTCACCTAAATCATAATTGACCAAGCTAAATTATATAAGTGGCCTAAGTAGTAATGTGGTGCCATGTTTTAGTAATCCCTTACAACTCTTCATTCAAAAAAATCATGGCAAGACGAATGAGCTTTGTATTTTATTGAAAATAATATATTTTCCTAGTTAATTAGCAGAAATCCCAACAAATAGACAAACATGCTACCAAAATACCAATATCGACATATTTGGAACGGCACGTACGCCATGCTCTACGACCGACTTATCCTAACATACCAACACAATACTAAAATTACACTTCACATCTGAGATAGGTGGGAGAGAGTCTTAAGTGTTGTTGAACTAAAGCACTGTATGGACATAAAAAAAAAGTCTCGTTACATAGGAATGGCATGGCCGCATGTGGAGCAAGCTAGATCTAGTATGAGAAACTCATGAGGCCTTCTAATAATCTATACAGGCTCGAAAGGAGAATAAAAATCCCCATTGTAAACATCGAGTAGGAGAATCCCAAAAAACTTGTGTGGTCAAGAAGACACATCCTCACTTATTTATTATATTGTGACCCATAGTTTTTTTTTGCTTATTCACTAATTTAAGATTTATTTTTTATCACTAGTATGCAATGTGGCACACTGATCCAGGAAAGTTCTATGGCCTCCGAGCTGAAATGAGTATATGGGCTTCACCAAATCAAGAAAACTTTCAAGAATCTGGAGCATCCTTACAGATTTATTGTCAAGATGGAGAAAAGTATAAATTAATTCAAGCTGGATTTCATGTACGACAACATCACCCATTCAGGTAAACTCAAAATATTTTCCACAAAACTAACAAGTCAAAATGTCGTTGTGCTGGCAGGTGTCCCCCTCTTTGTACCATAACAGAGATATTCGATTCTTTACATATTGGACTGTAAGTGTAATCAATGCCATTTTAGTAAGTTACGTAGTACGTCGGTCGTACTGTTATTGTCCGGTATTGTGCACTAGTTAGAGGCATAATCATACTAAACATAAGTCTATATACGTACACAATAATACATGTTACCTTGTTTATATCCCAGAAAGACTTGAAATTAAGGGGGTGCTACAACTCAGAGTGCACGGGTTTTGTGTCTGCAAGTGGAGCTGAATTGGTGCCTGGGCAAGCCATTGCTCCTACATCCATTTATGGCAAACAAGACCACTACATTAGGCTTAGCATCAACAAGGTGCACCCTTTTCCCAGTCTAGAGACCAACATATTATACAAGTTTATAAATGTGATCATTACATTTGACAAGCATGATTTTATGAATGTGAAAATAAATTGTGCATGAGTTTGCATAAATTGTTATTAAGTAATATGATATGGTATTTTATTATCAAGAAAGGGATATTACTGTATGAGAATTCATAAATTGTTGCTAATTACAATTAGTTTATGCTCTTCTATTGCATGAAATCTATTGTTCGTTGATATCATAATCCCTCACTGACTACAGGATCCAAATTCTGGAGATTGGGTGCTATATCGTCATGATTTAGAAAAACCATCATTTTTAGGGCATTTTCCGGAGGAGCTTTGCCCTGGAACCTCGCTTATGAAAGCATTGACTGGATTTGTGAATTACTTGAAGAATGCACATGGTCCTCCTATGGGTAGCGGCCACTTCCCAAATGATGATGATAAGAAATCAGCCTACTTTAGGCGTGTTAAGAACTACAACTCCAAGGGACAAGCTTTCGACCCCTTTAACACTCAGATGGTCCGTTTAGTGGATAGGCCAGATTGCTATAATGTAGATGACTTCATTCTTGAATTTCAGGAGGGTTATTCATTCCACTATGGTGGACCAAGTGGTTGTATTGACTGACAACACAAGTCATATTACTTCTCTGGGTTCAAGGAATAAAAAGTATGTTCTTGATGGGAAACAATGTCCCTTATTTCATTTATTTGTCAAACACAATTTTGGTAACTATGTTGACTATCAAAAAAATCTGGACTTTATTAAATCTTGGATTTCGATGTGCTATTTATGAGTTGCGTTGGGTTTTCCCCCGAAGAGGAAGGTGCTGCAATATAGTAGCTGATATGTATTTCCCTCAGTGAGAACCAAGGTTATCGAGACAATAGGAGAACCGCACAAGTTCCCATCTTCGGTACTTACACGCACAAAAGCAAACACTTGCACCCAACGTGGGCAAGTGGGTTGTCAATCCCCTTCAACTCATTACTTGCAAGGATTAATTCTCGTAGTGATATATGTCTAAAAGGAAAAGTAAAAATAAAACAAAAAAATTGCAGCAAGGTGTTTAGATTTTTACTAATATGATTAAGTAGACCCTCGGGGCATAGTTTTCACTAGAGGCTTCTCTCTCGAACACATACACTAGTAGGAAACATACCTTTCATCCCAAGCTTTAGTCCTGGTCTGGTTACGAGCCGGTACTAAAGATGGTATTAGTCCCGGTTCGTGCCGGCTCCGACGGCTAGGAGCAGGGCGACCTTTAGTACCGGCTCGTGAGCGATCTTTAGTACAGGTTCATGTCACGAGCCGGTAGTAAAGGGGGCGTGGCAGGCTTTTGGTCAGACTTGGGCCCCGCGTGCATCTTTACTACCGGCTGGTGATACCAACCGGTACTAAAGGGCAACCTTTTGTACCGGTTGGTGTCACCAACCAGTACTAAAGACTTCCTATATATATGCTTCATCAGCAACCAATCGAAGGGGCTCTCATTTCTCTGTTTTCCCCCTGTTCTTCTTCTTGCTCGAGGCTCATCCTCCATTTTGCCAAGAATTTTTCAAGATTTAAAGGCATCCCATCTATCCAAGTGTTCACAAAGGTTAGCAACTTTTCTCCTTCATCTCTCATTGCTAGATTAGCTTGTGGTATGCTCAAAGATATGTGATCTGTGCGTTTTAGCTAGGTTTTGGAGGAGTGATCATTATGTGGGAGTTTATTTGATTTATATGCAATTTGAGCTCAAACGAGCTTGTTAGGTTGCATATGTGTAGGTGTGGTTTATTTGGTGCCTTCCCATCCCCATCCTAACAACTGTCGATCGTCCGCACCGTCTCGTCGCGGCACCGGCCACCTTGGTGAGCCTCTTGTTCTTCTTAAAACCTTTTTGTTAAAAAAATTACTCTTTATGATTTAGATAGCTGCGTGTACAATTTACTTACTTGTATTATTGTTAGTTATTCTATAGTGTCATGGTTATGGTATCCGCCCACGTCGGCCCTCATCCAGTCTATGATTCAGATGTGGTATGAAATTATCTTTTATAACTATTTCACACATAATCTAATGTCTATTACAATTAATTATGCCACCAAATTGACGTAGATGTTTTTATCTATAGGAAGTAGTTGAACCAGAAATTCCAACCGACTATGCAATTCTGCTCGAGAAATTAACACAAGCTGAAAAAGAAAGTGATCATTTGAAAGAAAAATTGAAAAGAACTGAAGATGAGAAGATGGAATTGGAGTTGCATGTTGCCGATATTGTCGATGATCACAAGAACAAGATGGCTGGAATGCGCTTGAAGCTTAGAAAGATTAGAAAATATTCCATTGATAAAGAGGCTTGGTATCATTATGTCGTTGGCTCAATTGTTACCTTAGTTGCGATTATGATCGCATTTGTTGTTGCATTTACATATTTTAGATAGTTGTATCTTGTTTTATGAGATGTATGTATGAACTATAAGTATCTATTATTTGCAGTAATAACATTTGGTCACTGTTAGCTCTACTTTGGTTGTAATGTGATGATGAAGTTGTATTAATTTGGTCACTTCGATGTTGTGTAGTGAACTTGAGCCGGGAAGGATGTACGATGACCGACTAAGTCCAAGGTTTCTTAATGGCCTGCCTTATTTTATTCGTGTGGCTGAGGCAAACAAGCAGAATGGTTTCATGTGTTGTCCATGTCGTGACTGTAAGAATGATAGGAATTACTCTACCTCAAAAACCCTTCACTACCGCCTGTTGAAGTCCGGTTTCATGTCCGGCTATAGCTGTTGGACCAATCACGGAGAAAGAGGGGTTATAATGGAAGATAATGAAGAAGAAGAGGATGATGACAACTATACTTTCGCTGATACAACAATGAGGGAAGCTGAAGAAGAGGCATCAATGGGGGAAGCTGAAGAAGAGGCATCAGATGAGCCCGCTGATGATTTGGGTCGGGTCATTGCTGATGCAAATAGAAACTGCGAAAGTGACAAGGAGAGGTTGAAGTTGAAACGCATGTTAGAGGATCACAAGAAATTATTGTATCCAAATTGTGAAGATGACCAGAAAAAGCTGGGTACCACGCTGGAATTGCTGCAATGGAAGGTGAAGAATTGTGTAACTGACAAGGGATTTAAAGAATTGTTGATAATGATAAATAAGATGCTTCCAAAGGATAACGAATTGCCTTAAAGTATGTACGAAGCAAAGAAGGTTGTATGCCCTCTAGGATTAGAGGTGCGGAAGATACATGCATGCCCTAATGACTGCATCCTCTACCGCCGTGAGGAGCACAAGAATTTGGATGCATGCACAGTATGCGGTGCACTGTGCTATAAGATCCCCCGCGATGACCCTGGTGAAGTGGAGGGCGAAAGCCACAGGAAGAGGGTTCCTGCCAAGGTGATGTGCTATGCTCCTATAATACCACGGTTGAAACATTTGTTCCAAAACACAGAGCATGCCAAGTTGTTGTGATGGCACAAAGAAGAATGTAAGAAAGACGGGATGTTGAGAGCACCCGCTGATGGGTCGCAGTGGAGAAAAATCGAGAGGGAGTTCGAGGACTTTGCAGCTAACGCAACGGATTTATGGTTTGGTCTTAGTACAGAAGGCATGAATCCTTTTAAGGAGCAGAGCTCCAGTGACAGCACCTAGCCCGTGACTCTATGTATCTACAACCTTCCTCCTTGGTTGTGCATGAAGCAGAAGTTCATTATGATGCTAGTGCTCATCCATGTCCCTAAGCAACCCGGCAACGACATTGATGTATACCTAAGGCCACTAGTTGATGAACTTCTGCAGTTGTGGAAAAACCAGGTGTACATGTGTGGGATGCACACACATAGAAGGAAATTGACCTATGAGCGTTGCTGTTTGTAACCATCAATGATTGGCCTACTCTTAGTAACCTTTCAGGACATACAAACAAGGGATACAATGCATGCACGCACCGTTTAGATGATATTGAAAGTATATATTTGGATAAATGTAAGAAGAATGTGCACCTGGGACATCGTCAATTTCTACCGATCAAGCATATCTTAAGAAAGGCACGCAACCATTTCAAAGGTGAGCCAGATAACCAGAAGAAGCGTGGCCTCCGTACTGGTGAATATATATTTGATATGGTCAAGGATCTATCGGTAATCTTTGGAAAGGGTCCTGGCGGACAATCTGTTCCGAATGACGGCATTGGACACGCACCCATGTGGAAGAAGGAATCTATATTTTGGGAACTTGAATATTGGAAAGCCCTAGAGGTCTGCAATGCAATCGACATGATGCACGTGACGAAGAATCTTTGTGTGAATGTGCTAGGCTTCTTGGGCGTGTATGGAAAGACAAAAGATACACCGGAGGCACGGGAGGACAAGCAAAGAATTAACAAAAAAGACGGCATGCCTCCACAGCAGTATCAAGGTCCTGCCAGCTACACTCTTATGAAAGAATAGAAGGAAATCTTTTTTGAATGCCTCCTCAGTATCAAAGTCCCATCTGGCTTCCCGTCGAATGTAAGGGAACAATAAATATGGAAGGGAAAAAAATTCAAAATCTAAAGTCTCATGACTACCACGTGATTATGACGCAATTACTTCTCGTTGAACTTAGGGGGCTTCTATCGGAAAATGTTCGATTAGCCATTGTGAAGCTATGCGCATTCCTTAATGCAATTTCTCAGAAGGTAATCGATCCAGAAATCCTACCAAGGTTACAGAATGACCTGGTCCAATGTCTTGTCAGTTTCGAGTTGGTGTTCTATCCATCCTTCTTCAATATTATGACGCACGTTCTAGTTCACCTAGTCGAAGAGATTATCATTTTGGGTCCTGTATTTCTATACAATATGTTCCCCTTCAAGAGGTTCATGGGAGTCTTATAGAAATATGTTCATAATGGTGCTAGGCCAGAAGAAAGCATCGCCAAGGGATATGGAACAGAGGAGATTATTGAGTTTTGTGTTGACTTTGTTCCTCACATTAAGCCGATTGGTCTTCCTAAATTGCGGAATGAGGGGAGACTGGGTGGAAAAGGCACACTAGGAAAGAAAGAAGCAATAAATATGGACGGGCATTCTTTCACTCAAGCACACTACACTGCTCTACAAAATTCCACCTTGGTTACTCCATATATCGAGGAACACAATGATATTCTACGGTCCAAGAACCCGGAGCAGTCTGACCCCTGGATTCAACTTAAACACATGGAGACTTTTGCCGGTTGGTTGCAAACAAATCTCATCAATGACAACGATGTTCCAGATGAACTGTACAGGTTGGCCAAGACACCAAGTTCGAGTGTAACGTCTTTCAAAGGGTACGATATAAATGGAAATACATTTTACACGATCACCCAAGATAAAAAGAGCACCAACCAAAACAGTGGATTCTGCTATGATGCAACCAACTTTCAAGACACATATTATGGTTACATAGAGGAGATATGGGAACTTGACTATGGACCTGATCTTAAGTTCCCTTTGTTTTGGTGCAAATGGGTCAAATATACTGGAGGTGGGGTATAGGTAGACCCGTAGTAGAGAATGACAACAGTGGATCTCAACAATCTTGGGTACACAGACGACTCATTCGTCCTAGCCAATGATGTGGCTCGGGTTTTCTATGTGAAGGACATGTCTAGCAAACCGAGGAGAAAAAAAGATAAGGAAGCGAATACATCATATGATGAGCAAAAGCGCCACATAGTTCTTTCGGGGAAAAGAAACATTGTGGGAGTGGAGGACAAGACAGACATGTCAGAAGATTATGAGAAGTTTCGTGAAATCCCTCCCTTCAGAGTGAAGACTGATCCAAGCATCCTGTTAAATGATGAAGATTATCCATGGTTACGGAGCAATCATAAGAAAGGGAAAAACACGCAGAAAAATTCTTACACCACGAGATCCCACTCTGGGATGTGACCGGTTCATCGTCATCACTTTCTATGTGAAGGACATGCATGCACTTTCTAGCATGGTATCTTTGTAACAGTTTGTACACAAAATGCATCCACTTTTTGCCGTAACCCTCTCAACTCTTTAGAAGTTGCTATGTGGGTGAAATTACAATGTCATGCCAAGTTACAACCTTTTCAGAGTTCATTTGTACTGCTTTTTCAAATTTAGGGTCATTTAGCTCAAAATAAATCATTAAATGCATGAAAAATATCAAATGAAGTCAGAAAGGGTTCAAAATTGATGATATGCCTTTTAATGGTGCATATTGAACACACAAAAAGTATGGAGTTAAAATAAGTTATTAAAAATAAAATCCCTTTGTAATAGATGAGTTTTCGTCCAAAACCCTCATACCTCGAAAGAGATAGTCCAATTTGTTCACGAAGTGCATCCATCTTTTTGCCGTAACCCTCTCAACTATTTAGAAGTGGCTATGTGGGTGAAATTATGATGTCATGCCAAGTTACAACCTTTTCAGAGTTCATTTGTATTGCTTTTCAAATTCAGGGTCATTTAGCTCAAAATAAATCATTAAATGCATGAAAAATATCAAATGAAGTCAGAAAGGGTTGAAAATTGATGATATGCCTTTGAATGGTGCATATTGAACACACAAAAAGTGTGGAGTTAAAATAAGTTATTAAAAATGAAATCACTTTGTAATAGATGAGTTTTCGTCTGAAACCCTCATACTTCAAAAGAGATAGTCCAATTTGTACACGAAGTGCATCCAGTTTTTGCTGTAACCCTCTCAGCTCTTTAGAAGTTGCTACGTGGGTGAAATTATGATGTCATGCCAAGTTACAACCTTTTTAGAGTTCATTTGTACTGCTTTTCAAACTCGAGATATGACATTTCAAATGCTATTTAGTAAAATTGTCTTATATAGCAGTTTAAGTTGTTCAAACATGCATGGAAATGCAATAAACAGATTCTTTATATTTTTCTGATAGTTTTTCGTATATTATTTATTTCCATTGGAGTCATAGATTTTTTTTCTATGATTTTCTAAAGTGTAGGTTTTTTTTGAAAAGAATAATTAATAATGAATTAAAAAACCTTTAGTACCCGTGCGAGCCACGCACAGATACTAAAGGTCCACCGCCCCACGCATTTTTTGGGGTGGACCTTTAGTACCGGTGCGTGGCTCGCACTTTAGTACCTTTGCGAGCCACACACCGGTACTAAAGGTCCTCCCCGTATAAATAGATGAGTTTTCGTCCCGGGCCGAGCCACGCACCAGAAGAAAGCTTATTTGCGCCGCCACGCTGCTGTAATCCGTTGTCCTCACCGCGCGCCGCCCCGAGCCTGCCGCCCCGGCGCCGCGTGCCGCCCCGACGGCTCCAGCCGCCCCTCCGCCGCCCGCCGCCCCGGCAGCCCCCACCCAACTCCGGCTCCGATGAGTGCCCGACCGCCCCCACCTTTTTTACTGTTTTTAGTTAGTTAATTAGTTAGGTTCTTAGGTTAGTTTAGGTTAGTTTAGCTTAGTTTAGGTTAGTTTAGGTTAATTAGTTAGGTTCTTAGGTTAGTTTAGGTTAATTAGTTAGGTTCTTAGGTTAGTTTAGGTTAGTTTATTAGTTTAGTTTAGGTTAGTTTATTAGGTTAGTTTATTAGGTTAGTTTAGGTTAGTTTATTAGGTTCTTAGGTTAGTTTAGGTTAATTAGTTAGGTTCTTAGGTTAGTTTAGGTTAGTTTATTAGTTTAGTTTAGGTTAGTTTATTAGGTTAGTTTATTAGGTTAGTTTAGGTTAGTTTATTAGGTTCTTAGGTTAGTTTAGGTTAATTAGTTAGGTTCTTAGGTTAGTTTAGGTTACTTTAGGTTAATTCGTTAGGTTCTTAGGTTAGTTTAGGTTAGTTTAGGTTAGTTTACTAGGTTAGTTTATTAGGTTCCTAGGTTAGTTTTGGTTAATTAGTTAGGTTAGTCAATTAGTTGATTAGTTAGTTTAGTTTAGTTAGTTAGTTAGTTAGGTTCTTAGGTTATTAGGGTATTTGTTATTTTGTTAGATGCTAAGTGTTATTTAATTTGTTAAGTGTTATTTAATCTATTAGATGCTAAGTGTTCATTTCGCTAAGTTTTATTTAATTTGTTTTCATAATTAAGTTTTTCTTCTCGACGTCGACGATGCCAATCCCGCATCCTCGTCGTCGAGTCGGCTGAGGAGGTCACTTGCTTGAGCCGGGGGGCCCTGTCCGGGATTGGGCTCCGCGGGGCTAGTACTGGGAGGTGCTGCCTTGGTGAGAAGCCAGCCCGTTGTCGACCCGGAGGTTTTGTGGTGGCGGACGCATGGGCCACGGACGATTCGGAGTCTTGAGTCCCCCGCGGAGGTGGTACAGTACCATGTCAGCAAGGAGAACGAGCACGTCCATCGCTACATGGTAGCTTTGGAGGCCAGGTTCGATAATACCTGCAGATTCTTTAGGAATCTCACTGGAGCTATGTTCCTGTGATGGTTCTTTCTCTTTGGGTGTCCACCGCCCTCCCCGATATCCGTCGGGCGCTAGGGTTCTAGCTAGATCGATATATTAGCTACTATACATGTATTATTATAATGTATTAGCTAGATCGATGGATTAGCTGATGTATTAACAATTATCCGAGATTATGAAATGAGATATTTTCTAAGAACTACTATATATATATATTCGATGATGCATTATTAATTCACTATCAGTTATTTTGCTTCTTGAATGCATGCTAATTTGAATACTAATTTGTTTTATCTATATTATTATGGATTAGTTATTAAGCTATGGACAATACCGGTAGAGCTCATGAAGAGGACATCTTCGACATGATACGCTCCTCTGAAAACCCAGCGGACCTTGTGGGTGAATCCCATGATGATGGTGGCTCACAATATCTGAACGATTACGGCGATGGATGTGAGGCCGAGGAAGAACAACTTATGTTCCAAAATCCAGAACAACTAACAATATCCGGCGAGGTATATACATATATTAGCCTCTAGTGAGCATTACATGTGTATTAATTGATTTGTATATATATATATATATATATATTAACAAATCTTTCTTATTTTAATTATCGGCCCTCCGGATCGAGCCAATCTATTAGAAAGGTATGAGGCGGTGCCAAAATATTGGACGTCAACATAAATCTCAATCTTGATGCTTTCAAACATGATGGCGCATCGACTCACCCTGAAGCCTATGCCAAGACATTTGTGCGTCAATGCGGAGTCGTTGTTAGGGACGGAGTCTCGGTCACAATGCAATAATGGATTCAGCCAAACAACCCCAAACCAGGAGTGAATTGTGTCGATACAAGAATTAAAGAGGCCCTTTGGCGAGATCTCATGGAGCATTTCATCCTACCAGATTCTCTCTCGGAGCGCCAAAGGGACAAAGTCAAGGAGTTTGCTCTCCATAAGATGGTCGGCACGTTCCAGACTTGGAAGAAAAGTTTATGGACCGAGTACAGTGCTAGAGCAAGAAGGCGCCCGAATTAAGAGGAATATATGAGAAGGTAAGGAATCACTGGGACGCATTTATCGAGTACAAGAGATCGGAAACTGCTATGGAGAAGTCAGCAAAGAATAAGATAAATGCGGAGAAAAAAAAGTATCACCATAAACTAGGGACAGGTGGATACAAGTCAGTCATTCCTAAGTGGCATGCATTAGAGAATAAGATGCATGCTGAAGGGATCACTCCAGTAACCTACAACTGGCCCCGGAGGTGCAGGAATTTGTTTTTCGTGGATGAGGGAAAGTTGGACCCAGCAACAGGGAAGATTATTGCACTGGCCAGTCTAAAGCATGCATCATATGAGTTGATTGAAGCAATAAAAGCTGCCCAAGATGGACGGTTTCACCCCGATAGAGAGAACGACGAGCTTACATGCGCCCTCGGGAATCCCGAAAACGGAGGATGAACACGAGGCGAAGGCTTTGTTCCGTGGTACGAGGAGTTTGCGGGATGGAAGGACAGTTATAAAAGCCATTTGAGAAAAAAGAAGGTGGAAGCAAACCGACTTTCAAAGTTGGAACAGAAGTACGAGCAGCAGCAGCTACAGATACAGGTACTGGCCCAGCAAAGGGCAACTCCGCGGCAGGAGGCATCCGAACCCGTCCAATCTACACTGTTGAACAGCGTGGGTTCCACGGGGGCACCGCTGGGTCACACCCCCATGGATGATATCACCGAGAAGACATCTTGTGAGCTAATCCAGAAAATGAAGAACATACCCATGCGGGTCGCGACGTGCTATGCTTTACCAAATACACCTGATGTTCTCTGGCATTGCAATCTGGTTCCAGCTGGGTATGCTCGTGTCGCGACGGATGCAATAGAGCCAGGATATGATGAACTACTGCTTGACATCCCTGGAGGTGAGGGGGAGTCCACACTGGCAGAAGCCAACGTGATCTCATTCTATGGAGTAAGGATTGCATCTTCTTTCCACACTCGGCGCTAAGGCCACTGACTCCTTCGAGTATCGATGTCCAGCGCGAGGGATCCCAACCAGAGGCATCACAGCGCCAGCAGTCCTCCCCACCTCGAGAGGCGTCCCACTTCGATACGGATCCCAGCGCGAGTCCACCCAACCTCGGGACGGAGCACGACGCGAGTCCATATCGTCGATATCGATCTCCGCCGCGTGAGCCGACTCCACCCCGGCAGTGGTCCCGCTAGCAGGGCTCCCAAAAGAGGAAGGCCATCAGCAGTCCTCTTCGGAAGAAAGCAAAGAAGAAACCCGAGCCTTCAGCCAAAAGGAAGCTGCCTTATGACATAACACCAGAGGAAACCAAAATTGAAAGCGATCGCCAAGTGAAAGCCTTTTCTGCGAAGAAGACCAAGCTGCCAAAGGAGGTAATACCCAAGGAAGTCCAAGAGCACTTTATGGAACACTTTATTGATCGACCCCTGGCATATGTCGACAGACTATGAGCGACAGATTCAGAAGGCAAGTGAGCAGAAAAGTCGGCCCAGCCCAAGGAGGAAGTCGGGAAGTACGGCATCAACGACAGGTGGTACTACTAGCGGGAAAACAGTTTCCTAGCTCGGAGAACAATCCAAGCAATCAATCTCTCCGCTCAAGGTGAGTACCAATCCAAGCAAGCAATCGATCCAAGCAGACAACATGCAAGGAAACCCAATCGACCTCGAAAAAGTAGAGGCTGCAGGTCTCCCTCTTGGCCAAATCCTTGGCACCGAGGAAATCCGTGGGTACGGTGTAGATGAGTGCGCAATGCAATATGCCAACGAAAAACCACTTGTCACAGCCGAGCAGTACAAGGAACTACCAACTGCGATGCGACGGTTGCATGATTGGTACCTGCGTGAAGCAAAGCAAGGGGAGATGTCGGTTATGGTTAAAGTAAGGAAAGAGCGTTACATCAATGGATGTGACGTATGTCTTGAATTCTCAGAACTTTTCTAGCATGGACTCTATCGACCAAACTCTCATCAGTTGCTATTGTCTGTAAGTGATTTATATCTTTAATAATTTAAGTCTCTAGCTAAGGTATTGTTCATTGGCTTGTCCTCACTATATATGTTATTTTCTATGCTATTATGTAGATTGAAGATGTGGGAATTGAAACAAGAGGGAATCGATGACAATGGGTTCATCGACCCAAATACCGTTCATGGTCATGTGGTAGAACATTATGCCAAGGACACAGAAGATATCTTTGAAAATTTTCTAGAGGCACTAATAAATACCAAATCTACTATAATATTTCCTTACAACATGGGGTGAGCGTTTACTCTCTTGTATACTACAAATTCTATTTTTGCTTACTAGCTCGCTGTCAAGTGTAGTTGATGTGTTATATGCATGTCTGCTTAATTATATAAACTTCTACGCAGAGACCACTATATCCTCCTAAATATTATCCTCGCGGATGGACTTGTTCAAGTGAATGACTCACTAGATACACTAGAACAATCATACGTGGACTTGTATTTTATAATAGAACGGTAATGTCAATCTTTATCGACCTCGCTTTCTTTCATTATTTCCTGATATTAAAAGTAATTACAATAACTCTTTCGTTCTTTTTCTTTGTCGCGTAGTGTTTGGAAAGAGATTATAGAAAAAAACCATCATGGTCGTCAATGGAAACCGAAGCTGAAGTGGAAAAGATGCAGGTAATTAAGTCGTACTACTACGTCCGCGCATCTCTTTAATTCTAGTTTCAATACCATTATCATGCCTGATTATTAATTATCTTATTGAATTCTATTCTTTTGCAAAGTGCGTGAAGCATCCACAGGGGACAAATTTATGTGGATACTTCCTCTGCGAGAACATTCGCATCCAGACCGAAGGCCGTATACATCGCAAAGGAACAAGTGAAAGACAACTCCAGGTTTGGCAGATGATGTCGAATCTCTCACCCGAAAAAACTTTGTAGAACTTCAAGAGGAATTTGTGGCACTTCTTCTTAGACATGTCATTGATGTAAATAGAGAGCGCTATTACTTACAGCCGCCTCAATAATGCCAGCAAATCAGTAGTAGAAAACTGAGTTTTCATCCGGAGCACTAGCTAGCTAGCCCCGGCCGGGTTTTGGGCCTTAATTTATAAGTCTACAATATATATGGATGTGTAGTTCCATTTGTATATATACTGTGTATGAGATATTGTATATTATATTACACACACACACATAAATATATATATATATGCATCAACTTGTGAAATGTTTACAGTATGTAGCATCGTAAAATAAATTTGAAATGAATGGAAAGCAGCTAAAACAAAAAATAGAACACTTAGTACCGGTTGGTATCACCAACCGGTACTAAAGGTCCTCGACCACCAGCCCACGCAGGCAGCCACGTGGTGGGCCTTTAGTACCGGTCTGTGGGCTAACCGGTACTAAAGGTCTAGACCTTTAGTCCCGACCCTTTAGTACTGGTTGGGGAACCAGTACTAAAGGCCCATCCCGACTAGGACTACAGATCGACATTCTACTAGTGATAGCATATGCGGGATAAACAAATTACTCTTGGGCAATTGACACAAAAGCGCATAGTTATGATGTTATTCACGACAATGATCATGTATGTAGGCATCACGTCCACAAACAAGTATAGGGACTCATGCCTATGTCTAGTACTATTACACCACCAATCGACCGCTATCCAGCATGCACATATAGTATTAAGTTCATAACAAAAAGATTAATGCTTTAGCCAAGATGACATGATGCAGACAAAGTAAACCCAATCAATATGAATGAACCCAATTGTTTTATCCTTAATGTCAACAATACAAATATGTATCATGTCCCCTTCTGTCATTGGGGTATTTAGAGCACCGCAAGATTGAACCCATTACAATGCACCCGTCCCACTAAAGATATATCAATCTAGTTGGCCAAATCAAACGAATATATCGAATAGAGGTACGAAAGTGCAAAAATCATGCATAATAAAGTTCATATTTGACTCAATTACTTTCAATAAACAATCTGATCATAAATCCACAATTTATCGGATCCCAACAAACACACTGCAAAAGAAGATTATATCAGATAGAACTCCAAGGAGATCGACGAGACCATTGTATTGAAGATTTTAGAGAGAGAAGAAGCCATCTAGATACTAACTATGGACCGTGTACGTCGGTGGTGAACTACTCATACATAATCATGGAGGCATCAAGGTTGATGAAGAAGGCCTCTGTGATCGATTCCCCCTCCAAAAATAGAGGCTTGCGGCGGCAGAAGAAGTATTCTGGGTGGCTCTTTGTTGGTTTTGGGATATTTGCAAATATATAGAAGCCGAATTAGGTCAGTATGGCGGCAGAGGGAGTCACGAGCCTGCGTGGTGCACCCTACCCTAAGGCGTGCCATGTGGCCTCGTGGCTCTCTTGTAGCTTGCTTGGTCACCTCTTGAAGCTTCTAGGGTCTATTTATGTCCAAAAATAACCCCTGTAAAGTTTCATATTGTTTGGACTTCATTTGGTACAGTTTCTCTCAAGAGGTCAAAACACACACAAAAAACTGTAACTGGCCTGGCCACGGAGTTAATAGGTTAGTCTAGAAAATGATATAAAATAGCATATAATTTCATATAAAACATCCAAAATTGGTAATATAATAGCATGAAACAATCAAAAATTATAGATATGTAGGAGGCGTATCAAGCATCCCGAAGCTTAATTCCAAGTCGTCCTTGAGTAGGTAAATGATAAAAACAGATATTTTGATATTGATTGTTACCCAACATGTAATCTTCATCATGGTACAAATATTGAGAATGGTGAATTAATTGATGTCAACATAATAATATTCAGAAATATAAGAGCATATCATTACTTATTCAAAATATACGATCGCTACAAAATGTTTGTCTCTACTCATTTTATCATATTAGCATGGCATAACTCCGCTTTCATTGCATAAGTATAAATCATGAGCACCCCGGTGTTAAGCCAGGAAATTAGATCATACTTCTAATGTTCTCCAGCACTATACGTGGAATAGAATGCGATGGTGGAGATCAAAGGAAGCAGGAAGAAAGTATCACATCAACTAGGCAGATCAACATGCTATGGATATGCCCATCAATCGATATCAATGTGAGGAGTAAGGCTTGCCACGAAAAGGATACACTAAGAGCTATAAGTATATGAGAGCTCAATGGAAACTAAGTGGGTGTGCGTCCGACTTGCTTGCTTGCAAAGACCTCGGGCATTTGACGAAGCTCATCATCGAAATATACAAGCCAAGTTATATAATGAAACATTCTCACTAATATATGACAGTGGTTACTCAGGAGACTCTCTATATGAAGAACATGGTGCGACTCAGAAGGACATGTGTGGTAAAAGTATAGTAACATTTTTATTCTTTATTTTCTTTGGGCTGTTTGGCCAATTCTTTCTATTATTTTTATTTTTATTTCGTCCGGTGTCTCATCCTGACTTGTCGGGAATCATTATCTCCATAATCCTTTCCTCACTAGGGCAATGCTCTAATAATGATTACCATCACACTTTTATTTACTTACAACACCATATTACAACTCCATATAATGACTATGAATGCCTCTATCACAGTTGATACGTCTCCAACGTATCTATATTTTTTGATTGTTCCATGCTATTAAATTATCATTCTAGAATACTTTACATGCATATATACGATACTTTATATCATTTTGAGAACTAGCCTATTAACCCAGTGCCTAGTACCAGTTGTTGTTTTCTGCGTGTTTTTGGCTTTTCAGGAAACCGGTACCAAATTTAGTGCAAATGCTACAAAAAAATTGATGATTTTTCTGGAAAAAAATAAGACATGGAAGCTTCGAAGGGAGACCAAACACCACACGAGGAAGTGCCAAGGTAATAGGGTGCACCTTGTGACCTTGGGACCACCTCATGGCTCCTTCTGACCTAACTCCGCCTCTATAAATTGTCTAAAATCGAGAAAACACCAGAGAGCCACCCGAAATACATTTTTCGCTATCAAAAGTCACTGTTTCCATCGTGATACAATCTGGAGCCCTGTTCCGGTGCCCTACCAAAGGGGGGTATCAATCATGGAGGGCCTCTACATCATCCTTGTCGCTCCATTGATGTTATGTGAGTAGTCTACCACATACCTACAGGTCCATAGCTAGTACCTACATGGCTATCTCTCTATATGACGTTCAATACAAAGGTCACCACGATTCCCACGGTGATCTATTCGATGTAATCTCCTTTGCAGTGTGTTTGTTGGGATCCAATGAATTGAGGGTTTATGATCAGATTATTCATGTATATTAATTGTTTCTTCTCTGGATTCTTTTATGCATGATTATTATAGCTTTGTATTTCTCTCCAATCTATCAGTTTGGTTTCGCCAACTAAGGATAAAACAACACAGTTTACAATGCATTGCACTGAGGAAAATCAATCTAGCTGGCCAAACTAAACCGATAGATCGGGGAGAAATACAAATGTATAACAATCACGCATATAAGAAATCAGAAAAGACTCGATATATTTTCATTAATAATTTGATCATAAACCCACAATTCATCGGATCCCAACAAACACACCGCAAAGAAGATTAATTATATCGAATAGGTCACCGCACGAATCGCGATGAACATTGTATTTAAGATCATAGAGATAGAGAGTATCTACGTACTAGCTATGTAACCATAGGTCCGTGATAGATTACTAACACAACAACATGGGAGTAGCAAGATTAATGTGGAGGCCCTTCGTGATTGATCCCCCCACTGACAAGGCACTGGAACAGGGCTCCAGATGGGATCGCAGCGGAATAGAGACTTGTGGCAGCGGAAAAATTATTCCGGGTGGCTCTTTGTTGTTTTCGTGATTTTAGAGAATTTATAGGGGCGGTGTTAGGTCAAGATGAGCTAAGGGTGGCCCTAAGGCTTCAGGGCGCACCTAGCCGCCTAGGGCAACCCCTGTTGCCTTGGAACCACCTCATGTTGCGTCTGGCCCCCCACTAAAGCTTCAAGGTCTTATTTTTGTTCAGAAAACAACGGCAAAAAGTTTCATGGAATTTGGACTTCATTTTGTACTGGTTTCCTTAAAAGCCAAAAACACGGAGAAAACAACAAGTGGCACTAGGCACTAGATTAATAGGTTAGTTCCCAAAAATGATATAAAACAACATATAAATGCATATAAATTATCCAAGATTGATAATATAATAGCATGGAATAGTAGAAAATAATAGATGCATTGGAGACGTATCAGCTTCCCAAAGCTTAATTCATGCTCGTCCTCCGGTAGGTAAAAGATAAAAACAAAAATTTTGATGACACATGCTACCCAACATGTAATATCTTTTATGTATGATCTTTGAGAAACGATTAACTAATAATAATCAACATAATAATATCCATAAACATAAATAGCATAATCATTCATATTAAAAATATATGATCCTTAAAGAATGTTATTCACGACTCATTTCATCATATAAGCCCATCAATCGATATCAATCTTAGGAGTAGGAATTTCCATCCAACAGATGCACTAGGTCTATAAGTGTATGAAAGCTCAACAGAAGCTAATTGTGTGTGCATAGAACTTGCTTGCTCATGAAGACCTCAAGCATTTGAGGAAGCCTGTAATCAAAATATAAAAGCCAAGTTCTATAATAAAAAAACCCACTAACATATGAAAATGACAAATGAAGAGACAATCTATATGAAGAATTGATATTTGTGATCTGCGTTGGGTTGTCCGTGAAGAGGAATGGGTGATGCAAAACAATATGGATAAGTATTTCCCTCAGTAGAGAACTAAGGTTTATCGAACAAATAGGAATACAGGCCAACCACTGTCTTTAGCGACTACACACAAAATAGCACACACTTGCACCCAACGTGACAAGAGGGTTGTCAATCCCCTTGGTCTCATTATTTGCAAGCAAATGAAGTGTGTACATGATAGTAGATAATTGTAAATTGCAAAATAAAATAAAATATAATTAATGGTAGCAAGGCATTGAAAGCTTTTGTAAATTTATAAGTGAATAGACCAAGGGCCATAGTTTTCCCTAGTGGCATCTCTCATATAGTAAGCATACATTGGGTAGACAAATTACTGTTGGGCAATTGATAGAAAAGCGCATAGTTGTGCAATCTTTATTCACGGCAATGATCATGTATATATACGCATCACTTCCATAAGCAAATAGGCCAACTCCTGTCTGCACCTATTATTATTACTCCACGCATTGACCGCTGTCCAGCATGCATCTAGAGTATTATGTAAAACGAAATAATGCTTGGGGATTGATTACACGATGTAGACAAAGAAAATTCGATTATTATGAACTAACCCCATATTTTTATCCTTAGTGGAAACAATGCAAAGACGTGTCTTGTCCCTTTCTGTAATTTGGATACATGCCATCTCCAGATTGAACCCACTACAACTCACCCCTCTTACCGAAGAAATATCAACCTGTTGGCCAAACTATTTCAATAGATCGGAGAGATTTACGAAGCTATAATGATCATGAAAATAAGAATAAGAATAAATTTTAGAGAAGACTCAAATATTTTTCCTAAATAATCTAAACATGAACCCACAATTCATCGGATCCCAACAAACGGATCTCACAAAAGAATTACATCGGATAGATCAAAGTGAAGATGCAACGATCATTGTATTGAAGATGAAGAGAGAGAGAGAGAGCAAGACATCTAGGAACTAACTACGTACCCGTAGGTTTGTCGTGAACTAATCACACATCATCATGGGAGCAACAAGGATGATGTAGAGGCCCTCCGTGATCGAGCCCCCTCCGGCAGGGCACTGGAACATGACTCTAGATGGGCATACGGTAGAACAGAGACTTGGGCGGCGGAAAAAGTGTTTCTCGTTGCTCCTTACGGTTTTTGGGATATTAAGAATTTATAAGCTTGAGAGGGGCATTAGGGGATGCCGGAGGGGGGCACGAGGCAACAGGGCGTGGCCTGGCCCCAGGGCGTGCCCTATTAGCTTGTGCCTCCCTCGTGGGCCCCCTGGCCTGCTTTCGAAGCTTCCAGGTCTTCTTTTGGTCCAGAAAAAAATCATATTAACGTTTCGTGGCAATTGGACTTCGCTTGGTACTATAAACCTCAAAAGCCAAAAACATGCAGAAAACAACAACTGGCACTGGGCACTAGGTTAATAGGTTAGTGCTTAAAATAATATTAATTGGTAAAGAAAGACCCAAAAAGTATCCTAAATGATAATATAATAGCATGTAACAATCAAAAATTACAGATACATTGGAGACGTATCACCATCCCCAAGCTTAATTCATGCTCGTCCTCGAATAGGTAAATGATAAAAACATTGATGTGACATGCTAGCCAACATGTAATCTATTGCAGGTTTGTTCATTGTGCAACAATAAATTAATAAACATCAACATTCTAATACTTATAAAGATAATAAACATAATCATCAAGTTTCAAAGTATACAATCCAAAAACAATGTTCAACCCCTATTCATTTTATCATATAAGAATAGCATGGCCCTGTCTTCATGACAGAAATACAAATGTCAAGCACCACGATGTCAACTCAAGCAATTGGATTGTACATTTTAACGCGCTTTAGCTTTTTATTAATCATGCAATATAGGGACGTGAACCATGGATATAGCATAAGCGTGGAATAGAGTATGGTGGTAGGTTTCAAAGGGGTGAAAGTGGAGAAGAAAGTCTCGCATCAACTAGGCATATCAACAGGCTATGGAGATGCCCGTCAATAGATATCATTGCAAGGAATAGGGATTGCCATGCAATGGATGCACTAGAGTTATAAGTGTATGAAAGCTCAACTGAACAGAAGCGGATGCGCATCCAACTTGCTTGCTCATGAAGACATCGGGAATTTGAGGAAGCCCGTCATCGGAAAATACAAGCCAAGTTCTATAATAAAAAAACTTTAGGATCGAAGGTAGGTCTAGAGGGGGGGGTAGACTACTTGACCAAATAAGAATCTACTTTTTCCCAATTTTAAGTGTTGGCAGATTTGAGCATTCATATCAAGTCAAGCACACCCTACACATGCCTTTCTATGAGTATAGAAGCGGAAAGTAAAGACAAGCATGACTAGTAAAGGAAGGGTAGGAAGATCAAATGCAATTTGGAGACACGGTGATTTTTCCCATGGTTCCGATAGGTGGTTCTATCGTACGTCCACGTTTATGGAGTCTTCAACCCATGGAGGGTAACGGTGACGAGAGTCCATGGAGGGCTCTACCCACGGAGGGTTCCACGAAGAAGAAACATTAACTATACCATGTTGGCCTACGTCCACGGAGGACTAGCCTAACTCGGGTACATCTTCATGAATTAGGCGATCTACTTGGCCTTACAAACTTCTTGGTTCACTCCACAATAGAAGTAGGAGGCTCCCAAGTGACACCTAGCTAATCTAGGCAGCACCACCCTCCAAAAGGTAATCGGCTCGATAATGTCGATGAACTCCTTGCACTTGTGCATCAAGATGATAGACTCGTCAACACACAATCACTCTCTCATAGATTTGGCTTTGGTGGAAGACATTGATTGGGTAGAAAGCAACTTGGGGAGGCTAGTGATCAAGATTCATATGGTTGGAATGGAATGGCATGATCTCAACACATGGGTAGGTGGCTCTCTCTCAGAAAATTAGTTGGTATGAGTAGGGATCTGTTCCGAGTCCTTCTATTGTGAGTGAGTGGTGGTGGAGGGGTATATATAGGCATCTCCAAAAATCCAACAGTTACACCTTAAGTGACCAACTCGGTAACACTGATGTATGAATCTTGGTGGTACCGAGTTCCTCCAAAGGTAGCAAATTTTGAATCTAGGTGAGACCGACATATAAAACTCGGTTGCACTGATTAGGTGACCAACGGCCAGATTTCCAAACTTGGTGACACCGATTCAACAAACTCGGTCAGACTAATTTTGTGAATTTGGGCTATAGGAAGTTGGCAACCCAAACTCAGTGGCACCGAAACAGAATTTGTTGCACCGAAAGGTTAGGGTTTGGATTGAGTCTGTCTGAATCTGGGAATCGGTGGCACTGAGCAGGAGTTGTTGGTTGCACCTATTTGGAGCATTTGGCTTTGGACAAACTTTTGTGGAATAGATTGTGGATGTTTTTGGTGACTATCACTTGTGCATGTATGAGCATTTTGTTCACCAACAGTACCTTCCCCCTTTTGATAGTATTGGCTTTCCTATGGACTCAAAGTGATTTCTCACAAAGGAAAATGTAGAGTCCCCATGCTTGAAGCTTTGTCAAACTATTTCCCTGCATCTTGGGGTATTCTACATTCCTTTTGCCAACCCATCATTGAAGTTTTCCTAAAATATTCTTAGTGGAAACATTAGTTCAATGACATATATGTTGTTATTAATCACCAAAGCCACCGAGGGAGCAAATGTGCTTTCAATCTCCCCCTTTTTGGTAATTGATGACAACATATAGATCAAAGCTTCGACATATGATATAATCAATGAATGTAATCATTACTTTGAGAAGTATGTGATCTCCCCCTAAATTTGTGCATTATTTTTTCATTTGCGTTTCAATGCAAATGCACAATCGATTAGGTACATGGGCACTTCTTCCATGCGAAATACATCTTGGTGGTGTGCGAGAGTAATAGGAGTGAATATCATAGCACAACACATTCAAGCAAAGTGAATGATCATCTCATCAACATCGAAAAGGATAGGAAATAATATCAACACACATTTAAGAGTATGATCAAACACGAACAAAAGTTTAACATGATCAACCAAAAGACGAAATGTTTTTGAAACGTCAATAAAAACCAATGCACTCTCACTCGAAGCCTAAAGATCTGTATACAACTTCTCCCCCTTTGGCAACAAGTTACCAAAAAGATCAAAGAGATATAGCTAATCGTTCTTCGGGGCTAGTCTCCTCGGGTGGCCGATGTCGGAGTCGAAAGAACTATGTCGGCAAAGAGCACTATAGATGTCATGGAAGGAGTTGGAGTAGCAACTGGAGGCACTAGAGGAGCTGATGGGGCTGAAGTGACAGTCGCAGGTGCTGATGAAGAAGGCCTCAACTCTGGAGCTGGCACTGTGGCTCATCTGGCCTGGATAGTGAAGTGCGTGCCTGGCCTGAGAGGAGAGTCATCCTCATCATCATTATCATCATCATCGGTAGAATGAGGAAGAGGCACAGAGTCAACATCCTTCTTGAGCTCGTTGACGGTCTTGGTCATCCCATCCACATTGTCATTGAGGGTCTTGACCCTATTCTCAAATATCCTCACAAGACTATTTTGGTTCTCCAGTATGTCCTTGATTTCCTTCTGCATGCCCTGAATGGTGGAAATCAAGAGATCCATCTTCTCATTCCTGGATCTACGGTCTTGAGCACTAGTGGCTCTAGCTGCCTCTGCCTCTGCCTATGCCTGAGCTACAAATGATGTGGGATGATCTAGGTCCATCACCACAACATTGTCCTCAAAATCTGGTTGTAGGGGCAAGTGGGGTCTGTTTAGAGCAAATATATGCTTCTCCAGCCTGGAGTTGGTGATCATCTGAATGTAGGGTGGATAGCAGCAAGAACGCTTCTGATCAGCAGCAACCCTCTTCACTATCTCCACAATCAGATCCATCACTCTGAATCTCTGTTGCTGGTCAATATGAAGCAACAAGTTGATGGAGTAGCCTTGGATCATCTTCTCATCTCCTGACTTAGGCATCAAAGTATGCCTTGGAATGGTGTTAATGGTACAGAGACCTTCCTGGAGGTAATAGATAAATCCTAGCTTATAAGACTGAAGATATGTAGGAAGAATATCATTGTACATGTCCTTCAAGGCATTGTGTCTGGCCTTGGACTCTGAGTACACATAGACATCTCCATCTTGTACCTCTGGGACTCATAAGATGGGAGCTCACTCATCAACAGTTGACTCATATCTTGCTCCTTCTGTCATCCACAAAATCCTACCATATCCATAGAAGTGAGCAGTGGAGTAGAATTGCATGATCATCTCATCGTTCGATGTAGTGAATTATTTGCCAAGAAACTCCCAAGGACAACATAGTGGAAGTTGTCTTGTACATTGGGGAAATAGTCTTGATTTGCCTTAATGTACTTCCAGTCAACACATCTCATGCCACTCACATGTGGACTCTTGTCAAGTAGCACAGTCTCATAGAAATCATGTTGCTCCTTAGTGTAGAACATGTAGTCCACATATGTTTTCCTCCTCTGAGTGTAAGGATCAATGGCTCTCCACTCTCTCAAACATGCATCCTTCTTCTTCTTCATGTCTACAGCAAGTGGAGGACTGGCATTATGCTCTAGAAGGTGTGGTATGAGCATCATCAATGCAGACATGGCATCCTCATCCATATCTCTAAAGGTAGATCCCTTGTTCTTCTCAGATGCTGTAATCTGTCTGGATGACCTCTTGGACTTCTCAGCAGCACCCTTCTTGGGGGAAGACTTGGTGCTCTTGGATGGACCTTGCTTTAGCATAACATCTGCCAAAAGCTGCTTCTCCTTCTTGGGAGGGCCCTTGACAACTTGCTCTTCCTCCTCCTCAGCAGCAGCACCAGCAGCCTCCTCTGGGTCCTCATACATGGAGGTAGCCCTACCAGTCACATAAACAATTATTTTCCTCCCATTCTACTTCTCTCCTGCCTTCTTAGGGAATGACCTCCTTGGGGGCTCAATGGTCATGGTAGCCCTAGCACTCTCAGGTGCTCTCATAGTCTCCGAAGGGGCATATGTCATGCTGACTACTCTCTTGGAAGAGTTGGCTTCATTTGTAGTCTTCCTGGAAGCTTTGTCTTGCTTCTTGGAAAGAACTTCCTCTGGCACAAAATCAGAATCCTCCTCATCTGAATTCAGCTTCTTCCTGGCCCTAGTAGCATCCTTGGGCAACCCCTCAGAACTTGGGGTGCCTAGATCTGAAAAATAGCTGGCCTCAAGACTAGTGTCTGAACTCATGTCAACATTCTGCTCCTACGAATTGTGACTGTGTTCAGCATCTGACATATCTGATCGTGTGAATAGAGTGTAGAAGAGTAGAGAAGATGAGTCATCACAAAATGCAGACATTTTTGAAAGTTTGAACAGAAAAATCTTAGATGTAGGTCATAGCAAAAAGGAATTTTGGTGTCACCGAGTCAAAACTTTCGGTCCTACCGAGGCGCACAATACCCTTAACAGAAACTTGGCAACAGTTTCGGTCGGACCAAAAACTGCCACTTGGTCTCACCGAATTTTGTCTTCAGTAGCACAAAAATAAAATCGGTGGAACCGATTTTTCTGATTCAGTATCACCAAGATGCAATTTTGCGGGCAACTAAACTTTAAAAAATCGGTTAACTAACCTAATGATCTTTTATTTGGAGAGAGAGGTTTGCAATTGGTGGATTATCGATGGAATAAACCTCAGTGCGCAAGAATCGGACAGGGAGCGCAAGAAGGGCCGGATCCATGCCCTAGCTCGGTGACGGATCCGCTATGATGGAGATGATGGAGAAGATTTCGTCGGCGACGGCGATTCCTAGCGGCAGACACGCACATGGAAGCAAAGGTGATGACTAGGCATCACGATTCGGCAGCGTAGGGTTTTGAGGGGGCGACGGTTTGAAGAAATTTTCAAAGGTCGGGTTCGCCTCATTATATACCCGTGGCTGTTGGTGACACTGATCCTAAATTTCCGGTGTCACCGAGTTCCTCCACTGTTAGCTGACACGGAAACTTGGTGTAACCAAGAATATGGAATCGATGGTACCAAGATTGAAAACCAGATCAACCATAGGCATTCGATGAGACCGGGATTTTTGAGTTGGTTCCACCAAGATGCAATTGGGAGGTTTTAATGGTCAGTCCTTTGTCAATACGAAACTCCGAGTGCTCCTCACATAGAGAGATCGAAAAGTAGTTGTTCAAATTTTGTGATGCAGCATGAATGGAATATGAGGTGAGAAAGCATAGATAGCTAGAAAGGGGTCCTAGGCATTCTTGTTCATCCAATTGGCGAAATAAAAATTCAAAATGCCAAATAGCAACAATTGGATGTCCTTGAATGAGCAAATAAATGCAGACCAACATGCTCACACAATAACATGTCAAATGAAATCATGTCAAACATTCACAAACACACTAGCATCTATCAAGCACTTTGGCAATGACGGAGTCATCTATATATGAGTATATTGACTTAGGAGCCAAGTAAGAATATTTGATCATAGGTCATACTCGTCATTTAAGAACAAGTGGGGTTACCACTTTTACATAAAGCATTTAATGTTGTCACATACTATGAGATGCTTTGACTCAAGTCTTAGAGTAAATCTCCCCCTTGATGTGACATCCCCCCATAGCAGGGATAAACTAACCTTGGATTTTGTCGATGAAGACTTCATGTAGGTGAAGTGGTGGTGGATGCTCAATGTTCATGAAGATCATCATGTGTTGGGATCATACTTGTTGTTTCCTTACTCTTGTCACCTACATGGGTTAGTCCCAACACACAAGAGACAAATACAAGGATATCTATGGACATGGAGTGCAAAGCATATATGATGATGTCCATTAATTTGTTGATTACCTTGTCCCTTGCTTACCTTTGAGGGAATGTGTGACTCCTTGAACTATTACATGATGTTGATGTTGATTACAACTAGTTCTCGCCAATCATGAATATGAGTGAATTTCATTGGCGGAGTCACCCCTCAAGAACTTCTCTAGTTCTTCTTCTTGGGTACCCACATCAAGTTTATGGGGATCCTTCGTGTTGAAGTAGCACTTGTAGAAGTTGAGCTTGTCATATCCTTGGGAACCCACTTCACCATAGCTCGGGATTCATCTTCATATGATTCAATGTCCTCTTGAAGCTTGTTCTTGTCCTTGAGCTTGGGGTCTTGTGGTGGAATGTCATATTGAGCTTTTGTTTCCTTGGGGAGAGTATTTTCATACTTCTCCTTTTGAGGAACAAACTTGGGCTTCGGGTATTGACCTACTTCCCATTCAACTCCATTAGTGTTGAAGTAGCCAATGCCATGGTTCTTCCGGTATCCTCCATGCTTGCGTACAATCTCCTCAAATTTTTTGTACCTGGCAAGAGTCTTGTAGATACCTTTCTCTATAATCCCTTTCAAAATTTCATTTTCTTGCTTAAGTGTAACTTGGCTAAGAAAATAGTTAGTGAGATCAATCGAACTATTAGAAGCAATATCAGTGGATTTATAATTTTTATTGCTACTAGTTGAAGAACCTTTCTTGTCTTTCTTACTAGTTTGCTTAGCCTTAACTTGTGGAATGAATGTAGACAAGAGAAGTCGTTTGGCTAGATAAGAGGAAGTCCTATTTCAAAAATCGTCATTGAAAGCTTTAAGGAACCCATGTTCTTTCTCTAAATTGAGCTTCTCGAAGCGGAGCTTCTCATGTGTCCTTTCAAGCTCTCTATGATCATGTAGAGTAGATTCATGAGATATCTTAAGAGCGTTTAGTTCTTCAGTTAGTCGTTCTATTTCTAACTTATCATCATCACACAACTTATCTAGACTAGAATGATTACTAGCAAGTTCATCTTGACTAACATTACTAGATTTTTCAAATAGCATGTCATCTTCAATTACCAAGTCATCCTCATCACTATTGAAATCAGGATACTCGGGGTGTGATATCTTGGAGCCTTTAGCCATGAAGAAACATCCACTCCCTTCATTTGGTGAATCAAATATGTCGTAGGAGTTGGTTGCCACTGGTGCAAGTACGGCAACACCTTCATCTTGACTATAGTCAAAGTTGGAGTTATAGCTTCTCTCGGAGTGGATGTTGGAATCGGAGCGGGAAACCTGTTCACCAACATGAGCTTGATGTCTTCTTCTTGAGTAGTTTTTGGTGTACTTGTCCTTCTTCTCCGATTCCTGACTTATCCTTGATGGTCCTCGTTCATAACGATCATCTCTACTCCTACTCTCTCTTCGAGGTGACTCGTCTCTTGAGCTTCGTCTTCTTGGTGATTGTTCTTTACTTTTGTAAGGATCTGTGCACTCATTGGATTAGTGTCCAGGCTTCTCACAATTTTAACAATTTCGTTCATGACTTGAGAAACGCTTCTCTTCATATCTTGAGTTGGATCTTCGATCTTTGCCTCTATTCTTGTAGAACTTGTTGAATTTTTTGACCATGAGGCTTATCTCTTCATTTGTGACAAAGTTGTCGCTTGAAGTTGTGGGAGAATCACTTGTGGCTTTGTAAGCACTTCTAGACTTGTTGTGAATCTCTTCCTTGTCCTTGAGTGTCATCTCATGAGCAACAATCCTTCCAATCACTTTCGTTGGCTTGAGATCTTTGTAGTTGGGAATCATTTGGATCAATGTGCATACGGTGTCATATCGATCATCCAAAGCTTGAAGTATCTTCTTGATGAATTTGTTGGTCATTTCTTTGCTTCCTAATCCGACAGTATCATTAGTAATGAGAGCTAGCCTAGAGTACATCTCAGCGACTCCTTCACCATCCTTCATCTTGAACTTGTCAAGCTGAATCTCAAGAACATTCAACTTGGATTCTCTCACAGATTTTGTACCTTTATGCATATCAACCAAAGTATCCCAAATCTCTTTTGTATTCTCAAGACAACTAATTTTGTTGAATTATTCGAGGCATAGAGAGTTGAAGAGAATGTCACATGCTTGAGCGTTTAATTGCAACATCTTAAATTCATCTGCAGTCGCTTCACGATCTGGTTCGCTTCCATCCTCAAAGAATTCACCTTGCAATCCAACATGAACAACAACCCAAACGGCAGGGTTATGACCAAGAAGATGCATTTTCATTTTGTGCTTCCAACTAGCAAAATTAGTGCCATCAAAGTACGGACCTCTACGGTCATAATTTCTCTCACCAGACGCCATACTCTCCTAGGTTGTGAGACCAATGCAATGGAGACCAAAGATCTGATACCGGTTTTAGGATCGAAAGTAGGTATAGAGGGGGTTGATTAGACTACTTGACCAAATAATAATCTACCTTTTCCCAATTTTAAGTGTTGGCAAATTTTAGCATTCATAGCAAGTCAAGCACTCCCTACACATGGATGTCTACGATTATAGAAGAGGAAAGTAAAGACAAGCATGAGTAGTAAAGGAAGGGTAGGAAGATCAAACTCAATTTGGATACACGAAGATTTTACCTATGGTTTCGATAGGTGGTGCTATCGTACGTCCATGTTTATGGAGTCTTCAACCCACAGAGGGTAACAGTCGCGAGAGTCCACGGAGGGCTCTACCCACGGAGGGTTCCACGAAGAAGCAACCTTGACTATACCATGATGTCCTATGTCCATGGTGGACTAGCCTAACTCAGTTAGATCTTCACGAAGTAGGCGATCACCTTGCCCTTACAAACTTCTTGGTTCACTCACAACACGAAGTAGGAGGCTCCCAAGCGACACCTAGCTAATCTAGGAAGCACCACCCGCCAAAAGGTAATAGGATCGATAATGTCGATGAACTCCTTGCTCTTGTGCTTAGGGATGATAGACTCGTCAACACACAATCACTCTCTCACAGATTTGTCTTTGGTGGAAGAGATTGATTGGGTGGAAATCAACTTGGGGAGGCTAGGTATCAAGATTCATATGGTTGGAATGGAATGGCATGATCTCAACACATGAGTAGGTGGCTCTCTCTAAGAAAATTAGTTGCTATGAGTAGGGATCTGTTCTGAGTGCTTCTCTTGCGAGTGAGTGGTGGTGGAGGGGTATATATAGGAATCTCCAAAAATCCAACCGTTAAACCTTAAGTGACCAACTCGGTAACATCAATGTGTGAATCTCAGTGGTACCGAGTTGCTCCAAAGGTAGAAACTTTTGAATCTCGGGGAGACCGATATATAAAACTCGGTTGCACCAATTAGGTGACCAACGGTTAGATTGTAGAACTCGATGATGCTGATTCAACAAACTCTGTCAGACCGATTTTGTGAAATTGGGTAACGGGAAGTTGGCAACCCAAACTCGGTGGCACCGAAACAGAATCAGTTGCACCGAAAAGTTTAGGGTTTGGCTTTAGTCTGTCTGAGTCTAGGAATCAGTTGCACTGAGTGGGAGTTGTTGGTTGCACCGATTTTGAGTATTTGGCTTTGGACAGACTTTTGTTGAAGAGCTTGTGGATGTTTTTGGTGACTATCACTTGTGCATGTACGAGCATTTTGTTCACCAACAGTACCTTACCCCCTTTTGATAGTATTGGCTTTCCTATGGACTCAAAGTGATTTCTCACAAAGTAAAATGTAGAGTCCTCTTGCTTGAAGCTTTGCCAAACTATTTCCTTGCATCTTGGGGTATTCCAGAATCCTTTTTCCAACCCATCATTGAACTTTTCCTTAAATATGCCTAGTGGAAACATTAGTTCAATGACATATATGTTGTTATTAATTGCCAAAACCACCAAGGGAGCAAATGTGCTTTCAAACTCCCAATAGCATATGCAAGTGATAAACAAGAGACTCTCTATATGAAGAACATGGTGCCACTTTGAGGCACAAGGGTGGAATAAGAGGTAGTAGCATTGTCCCTTCTCTCTTTTCTCTTATTCATTCATTTATTTTTATTTTTCTCTTTTTTCTCCTTTAATTTTTCCCACCTTTTTTACTTTTTTTTGTCCAGAGTCTCATCCTAACTGGTGGAGGAATCATTGGCATCATCATCCTTTCGTCAATTAGATAGTGCCCTAATAATGACGATCATCATAATTTTATTTAATTACAACTCAACATGAAAAAGTGTATGATTCTATATGAATACGTCTGGTAGTGTACCAGGATGTGAAGTGATCAAGCGTGACATGTATATAAAATGATGAACGGTGGCTTTTCCACAAATACTATGTCAGCTTATATGATCATGCAAAGCGATATGATAGTGAAAGTACAAGTAATATGATAAGACAGTCAAAGTTGCATGGCAATATATCTCGGAATGGCTATGGAAATGCCATGATATGTAGGTATGGTGGCTGTTTTGAGGAAGATATAATAAGGCTTATGTGCAACAGAGTGTGTCATGTCATGGGGTTTGGATGCACCGACCAAAGTTGCACCGATCCTCGAGGTGGGAATGGGAAATACATGGTACCGAATAGGCTAGCAAATATGTGGAGGTGAAAGTGCGTATATCCATGTATACACATTAGTCATAAAGAACTTGCATACTTATTGCACGATTTTAGTAGCTCTCTCGAAGCAAAGCACTACTGCATGCCCCTAGGGAGGAGGTTTGGAGGAATTAACCATCGCGCATCTCTGACTTAATCAACACTAGTATTCTAACAAGGAATAAGTGTGCTCACACATCATCATGCTATAAGAATATTTGGATGAACAACAAGTTAACAACCTCTGATTCATGGCACTCTTATTAACCAATGAACATGGACACATGATCTTTCATATTACCACATTAATATCATTAACCATGATTTCTCTTTTATGTGCTACATGTGGTTTTGATTATGCACTCATTGAATACCTATTATTTTTGGACTAGTCTTATAACCCATGCAAATTACCATCGCTACTTATTGACTCTCAAACAAATATAAGTGAAGAACGAGAGTGCAATTATTTCTATAAAATCTATATGCCACCGTGATCTAAAAGATATAAGTGAAGTACTAGAGCGAACACTAAGCTCAAAAGATATAAGTGAAGCACATAGAGTATTCTAATAAGTTACAGTGATAGTGTGTCTCTTTCAAGTGGGTGTGTGCATCAAGCAATAATTGTGGAAAAGTGAAAACAAACAGCAAACTAAAGCAAACGACACTTGATATGTCTCCAACGTATCTATAATTTTTGATTGTTCCATGATGATATATTATCATTCTAGGATACTTTTGGGGCATTCATTTACCAATTTATTTTATTTTTAGCATTAACCTATTAACCAAGTGCCCTGTGCCACTTGCTGTTTTTTGCATGTTTTTCACCTTTTAGGTTTACCACACCAAATGAAGTCGAGTCGTCCTAAAACTTTTTGGTGATTTTTTGGACCAAAAGAGGACCTAGAAGATTCGAAAGAAGGTTGGGAGCCACCCGAGGACCCCATAAGCCAACACGACGTGGCCTGGGGGTGCCATGATGGCTTGTGGGACCCTCGTGGCTCTCTCGAGTCCGTTCTATAACTTATAAATTCCCACAGATCCTAAAAACCCTAGAGGCAGTGCCGAAGCACTTTTTATGCCGCCACAAGTCTCTGTTCTAACAAGAGGCCATCTGGAGCCCCATTACAACACCTTGTCAGAGGGGGGGTCGATCTTGGAGGGCCTCTTCATCAACCTTGCTTCCCTCATGATGATGTGTGAGTAGTTCATCACAGACCTACGGCGCCATAGTTAGTATATAGATGGCAATCTCTGTCTCTCTTTCTTGATCTTCAATACAAAGATCATTGCATATTCGCTTAATCTATCCAATTTAATACTTCTCTGCGGTGCGTTTGTTTGGATCCGATGAATTGTGGGTTTATGTTCAGACTATTCATGGTAAATATTTGAGTCTTTTGTGAAATTTAATATGATTCTTATGTGCATGATCATTATAGCTTCATAATTATCTTCGATCTATTGGAATAGTTTGGCCAACTGGATTGATATTTCTTCGGTGAGAGAGGTTTTGTTGTAGTGGGTTCAACCTGACGAGTTTCTATATCCCAGTGATAGAAGGGGACAAGTTGCGTATTTGTGTGGTTGCCACTAAGGATAAAATGATGGGGTTTATTCATATTGCTTCAGTTTACTTTGCCTACATCATGTCATCGTTCTCCATGCATTACTCTGTTTGTCATGAACTTAATATGTAGAGAGGCAAGCATAGAAGCGCTCTTGAAGTGGAGTAATAGTAATAGGTGCAGGAAGGAGTTGACCTATTTGTCTTGGACGTGCTGCCTATATAAAGATGATCATTGTCGTGAATATAGCATAACTATCCGCTTTTCTATCAATTGCCCAACAATAATTTGTTTACCCACCGTATGCTTATTTGCATGAGAGATGTCGCTAAAGGAAACTATGACGTCCGGGTCTATTCACCTATATATTCATAAATGCTACAATACCTTGCTATCATTTACTTGATTTTATTTTATTTTGCAATTTACAATTATCCACACAACTCACTTTCTTGCAAATAACGAGATCAAGGGGATTGACAACCCTCTTGCCTGTGTTGGGTGCAAGTTGTTTGCTATTTTGTGTGCAGCTGCTGAAGACAGTTGTTGTTAATATTCCTATTGGTTCGATAAACCTTGTTTTCATAACTGAGGGAAATACTTACCCATATTGTGTTGCGATTACCTATTCCTCTTCACAGAAAACCCAACGCAGATCAGAAATATCAGGAAGGATTTCTAGCGCCGTTGCCAGGGAATATAATCACCAACTATCAAGTAACTTCACACAAATTTTCATTCACTTGTTTTTCTTTTGATTTGCTGTTATATTTATTTTGTCTCATAAAAATCAGAAATACAAAATATTTATCTTTGCTTGTGACTAGTTTGGTTGTTTTGCTTGCTTGAAAAGTTGCTATCATGTGTGATTTTGAAATTAGTGGAGCTTCCGTCTCTAGTATGGAAGCCCTTGAAATTCGAACTTCACCTTGTGATAATAGTGCTAAGATAAATTTTGATGAAGTTGCTAAGGAAAAAATTTGATAACCTTGCAGATGACGATACTTCTAAAAAGGAACCTATTATGCGAACTAAGTAACTCCATATTGGTAGTGGTAATATTATTAAAAAAGTGTGATCGTAGATTTTTTTTCACTTGTGCGAGCTCTGTACTTTTGATAGGAGGATCTATTTTTTTGCTAGAACCACTAGTTATGCGGATGCTTTATATTTTGAATTGGAAAGACAATTCACCCATATGCATGCCTCTATATAACGGTTGTTCCTAGAATTATCAAATATTGAGCATGCTCCTACTAAACGGTTGGCTACAATATTTCTTGTTCATGAATTTAAGCATATCATGCAACAACCAAGAGAAATATTTGCTCATTATAGGATTAATAATGAGTGTCAACTGATAGAGGGAATTCTTTATGAGTTAGAAGAAATAACGTGATTACGATCAACGAACTATGTTGCTTACAATGAAAACCTTAAGACGAAGATTCCGCTACCTCTTGAGCTTGCGTTGGTTTTCCCGTGAAGAGGAAAGGATGATGCAGCGAAGTAGATAAGTATTTCCCTTAGTTTTTGAGAACCACGGTATCAATCCAGTAGGAGGAGCAATCAAGTTACTAATGGATGCACCTACACAAACAATCAAACTCTTGCACCCAATGCTATAAAGGGGTAGTCAATCCCTTCACGGTTATTTATAAGGATTAGATCCGATAGAGATAGATGTAAACAAGAACAGAAAGTAAAAAGGTAAATAAATTGCAGGAAAGTATTTTTGGTATTTTTGGTTTATATATCTAAAAATATATTATGGAAAGTAGACCCGGGGGCAATAGGTTTCACTAGAGGCTTCTCTCTTGAAGGCAAATATCATGGTGGGTAAACAAATTACTGTGAGCAACTGATAGAAAAGAGAATAATCATGTAGTTATCCAAGGCAACAATCATGCATATAGGCATCACATTTGTATCAAGTAGAACGAAATGATTCTGCATCTACTACTATTACTCCACACATCGACCGACTCCTTCTTGCATCAAGAGTATTAAGTTCATGACGAACATAGTAACGCATTAAGAAAGATGGCATGATGTAGAGGGATAAACTCAAGAAATATGATGAAAACCCCATCTTGTTACCCTTGATGGCAACAATACAATACGTGCGTCGCTACCCCTACTATGTCATTGGGTGAGGAACCGCAAGATTGAACCCAAAACCAAGTATTTCTCCCATTGCAAGAATTAGCAATCTAGTTGGCCAAAACAAAACAATAACTTGAAGAGACTTACAAGCATATGAAATCATGCATATAAGAATTCAGAGGAGATTCAAATAAGATTCATGGAAAATCTGAACATAAACTCACAATTCATCGGATCTTGTCAAACACACCACAAATGAGGATTGCATCGGATAGATCCCCATGAAGATCATGAAGAACATGGTATTGAAGATCAAAGAAAAAGAAGAAGCCATCCAGCTACTAGCTATGGACCCGTAGGTCTGTGGTGCACTACTCACACATCATCAGAGGGGCAATGGAGTGGGTGTAGATGCCCTCCGTGATCGAAACCCCCTCCGACAGATTATTGGGAAAGGCTCCAAGATTATATCTCTCGGGAACGGAGGCTTATGATGGCGGAAAAGTATTTGTGTGGCTCGTTCTGATGTTGGGGGAATATTTGGGAATTTATAGGCCAAGGATTAGGGTTAGGAGACCTACCGGAAGACGACAAGCCTGGTAGGCGCGCCCGTGCCTAGCGGGCTTGTGACTCGCTGGCAGGTTTCCTGTCGTGCAGTCCAAGCCTAGTTGATTTGTTTCCTTCCAGAAAAATTCCTTCCAAAGGTTTTATTCCATTTGGACTCTATTTAATATTTCATATCTGCAAAACTCAAAAACAAGGAAAAACAGAAACTGGCACTAGGCTCTAGATTAATAGGTTAGTCCAAAAAATAATATGAAATAGCATATTAATGCATATAAAACATCCAAAACAGATCATATAATAGCATGCCATCATAAAAAATTATTGATACATTGGATACGTATCAGAATTCCCAATCTTAATTCCTCCTCGTGCTCGAGTAGGTAAATGATAAAAACAGAATTATTGATGTGGAGTGCTACCTAACATATTTATCCATGTAATATTATTTATTGTGGCATGAATCTTCAGATCCGTAAGACTCAAAACAAAAGCTTAATATTGATATAAAAGCAATAACGTTTCAAGCAAACTAGCAAAGAAATTGTATCTCTTCAAAATATAATGGCAAAAGAAAGCTATCCCTACAATATCATATGGTATGGCTATGCCCCATCTTCCCCACACAAAGTATTTATATCATGCACAACCCCAATGAAAAGTCAAGAATTTTTTTTCACACCTTTAGTTTCTCAACCTTTTTCAACTCTCACGCAATACATGAGTGTGAGCCATGGATATAGCACTATAGGTGGAATAGAATATGGTGGAGGTTGTCAAGGAAAGGGATAAGATAGTCTCATGTCAACTAGGCGTATCAACTGGCTATGGAGATGTCCATTAGTAGATATCAATGTGAGTGAGTAGGGATTTCCATGTAACGGATGCACTATAGCTATAAGTGTATGAAATCTCAAAAAGGAACTAAGTGGACATGCATCATGAAGAAAAATTCCACTAGTTATATGAAAGTGACAAAATAGAAGACTCTCTATCATGAAGATCATGGTGCTACTTTGAAGCACAAGTGTGGAAAAGGTAGTAGCAATGTCCCTTCTCTCTTTTCTCTCATTGTTTATTGGTGGTCATCTAAGGCTTCTTTTATTAGATATTTTTTCCTTGGGCTTCGCTGGCCTCTTTTATATTTTTTTCATATAGTCAGTAATCTCATCCCCACTTGTGAGGGAATCGTCGCTTCCATCATCCTTTCCTCACATGGGACATGCTGTAATAATAATAATCATCAAACTTTTATTTGCTTATAACTGAAAAGAAAATTACAACTTGATACCTATGAAAAAATATGACTCTATATGCAATATGCAAGTGATCGTGCAAATCATAAAAGGAAACGGTGGAAGTTGCATGGCAATATATCTCGGAATGGCTATGGAAATGCCATAATAGGTAGGTATGGTGGCTGTTTTGGCATCCTTGAATATTAATTAGGCTCTTTGGCATCCTTGAATATTAATTAGGGTGACTTGGGCATAACCAATCTTAGGCTCTTGCCACTCCTTATTACATAGTCCATCAAATCTTTACCCAAACTTGAAAACTTCATAACACAAAACTTAATAGAAAACTCGTGAGATCCGTTAGTATAAGAAAATAAATCACCACTTTAGGTACTGTTGTGATGTAATTATTTACTTATATTTGTGTTATACATACTGTATTCTAACTTCTCCATGGTTCATACCCCATGATACAACCCATAGAGTCATCAAAATAGGCGAACAACTCAAAGAAAACACAATCTGTCAAAAACAGAACAGTGTGTAGCAATCATAAAACTTCTTATACTTATGTAACTCAAACAGTTCTGCACAGTTAGTAAACCCTGAGAAATTTATATATCAATCTTGTGTAAAAAGTTCAGACTTATTAGACGCTCTGAAAATTTATAAAATTCCTAGACTTAGCGCAAAAGTTTTGCTTTTTCAGCAAGATCAAATCAACAACTACCATAGATCACCCCAAAGGTTTTACTTGGCTGAAACACTAATTGAAACACCAAAACACAATTACTAAAGAATTAATAATGTGGGGAACACTAAAAAACAGAAGCAAAAATAGAACACAAAAATAAAATTGGGTTGCCTCCCAACTAGCGCTATTCTTTAACGCCCTTATCTAGGCAAAACGCAAAAGATCTAGGTATTGTCTTCTTTGGTATGCAATCGAAAAGTAGCTCTCATAATAGATTCATAAGGAAATATTATTTTATTTCTAGTAAAGTGTTCCATGCCTTTCCTTAATGCAAATTCAAATCTAATGTTTCCTTCTTTCATGTCAATAATTGCACCAATCGTCCAAAGGAAAGGTCTACCAGGAATAATAGGACATGTGGGATTGCAATCTATATCAAGAACAATGAAATCTATGGGCACATAATTCCTATTTGCAACAATAAGAACATCATTAATCCTTCCCATAGGTTTCTTAATAGTGGAATCCGCAAGATGCAAATTTAGAGAGCAACCATCAAGATCATGGTAACCTAGCACATCACATAAAGTTTTTGGAGTCATGGAAACACTAGCACCCAAATCACACAAAGCATGGCACTCATAATCTTTGATTTTAATCTTAATAGTAGGTTCCCACTCAGCACGAAGCTTGCTAGGAATAGAAACTTCTAACTCAATTTTTTCTTCAAAAGATTTCATCATAGGATCAACGATATGTTTAGTAAAACCCTTATTTTGACTATAAGCATGTGGAGAATTCGTCATGGATTGTAACAAGGAAATTATATCAATCAAAGAGGAGCTATCATAATTAAAGTCCTTGAAATCCAAAAGAGTGGGTTCTGAAGGGGGGACGACCCTGGGGTATCCTCAAACGCCCCCTTGATCTAACTATCCAAATGCGACTAAAGGGCGTGACGCTTCTCCTAGCGGCCCGACTGTGCCTTGCTGGCCACGACCCTCCAACTTGGGACCGCCGGCTACGCATCCGCCGGCTATGCCGCGCTAGCCAGTTGGGGACGTTGCTGGCTGGCCCCCTCGGCTGGCTGAGCATCAGATACAATTGCCAGGGCCTGCGCGGCGACAGTGGACCCCATCCCATCGGGGGTCAGCGCCTGCATGGCTACAGTGAAGGCGTCAGGACCTCTGACCCTGGCGGATGGCGACTGAACCTCCAATACTACCGGCACGCCTCAACCACTCCATTACCTGCCTCGGCATGGCTACAGGGCATCCTGTCGGGCCGCTGACCTCGGCCAGGCGCCGCAAGACGACATCGCAAAGGGTGACTCGTGCCGCGATGCGACCGGCGTCGAGACCCACCACGCGGGCCCCGCCGGCTCCAGACGGGACCTTTCAGCCGGCGGGACCTACCGACGACAAGACCCCATAGCCGACGGGCCCCATAGCCGGCCCAAGAGGCTGCCAGCCGGGGTCCCCCCAGCCTTTTATTCCTATTGTAATTCGGGGGGTTGGTCTATAAAACCCCCCGGACCACCCCCATGCAAGGGGTTCCCAAGTTGGAAGTTTCAGACCATACCCTGATCCATCGCACGCATACGCAGAGGCTGGAGGACGGCTAGCTCCTCCTCCTTCCTCCTTCGAACAGCTCCAGGAGCAATACTGTAATCTCTCCATCACTCAATCCAAACCAAGTAGGACTAGGGTTTTACCTCCCACGGAGGGCCCTGAACCTGGGTACATCGCGTGTCAGCCATCGTCTGTGCCTAATCCCATTCTCGGAGCACGTCGGCGCCCTTCGCCCCCCCTCCCCTCGATAACCCGACCAATGGCATCTGTCGTGACAAAACCACGATAGTTGACGCCCACCGTGGGGTCGTCCATGGCGTCGGCCGGAGTCACGCTCTGGGCGGGGCCCTTCACCACCTCCCCCGACCGCCTCGTGCCCGGGAAGAATCGCATGCTCACGGGGCTTGCTCTGGCAGGTCCCATGGGCAGCACGGCCGGTGTCTCCGATGAGCGCCTCGGCCGCAGCCTCGCGCGCAATGTCGCCGCACTCGCCGGGCAGCTCAGCAAGCTGAGGCTCGCTGACGCGCTGGCGGCCGACGAGTACCCTAGCTGGGTGCTCAACTTCACCGAGCCTCCATCGTCCTTAGGAGCGCTCGCCACGGGCGAGGTCGTCGGCTCCCACACTCGTGTGGGAGTGATGGTCGCCACCTCTTCCACCACCTCGGGCCGTGCAAGAGCGACCGAGGCCGGCGCGGCCGCTGCTCGCGCCGGCACTACAGACCCGCTCATCGCCACCCTCCGAGGTCTGGGCACTCCCATCGCCACGACGGCGGATCCAGATACCGCCAGGGCCGAGCTGGAGGCGGCCCGCTGCCTGCTGTTCGAAGATGCCAGTGCCCTCGTCGCTGAGCAGCGCCGGATGGAGGCCGCGCAGCGGGAGTACAACTCCGCGTACGGTCTCACCCCAGCTGGCCCCAAGCCCAGCCGGCGTGGGGTCGTGCGGGAGCGTGGCCGCATCGTCGCCGAAATCCTTGGCGGACGCCTCCCCGTCTATGATAACCCTGCGGCAAACTTGCGCGCCACCAAGGTCGCCTACGAACACTTGGCAACTTTGGAGGGTGAGGAACGCGCCACATCAAGGACCTCATCGACACCGCCAACGCGCAACAGGCCGACCTCACCCCCGGCGGGGCTGTCTCGGAGTTCCCCCATCCCGAGGGCGAGGACGTTGGCGCTGCTGACCACCAGCCGGCTCAGCACTCTAGCGCCCCTCGTCCCTCCATCCGGAACTCCCAAGGGAGTAACGTCCAGCGCCCCACCTCGTGCGGGAACGAGTAAACGGCTGTGAATAGCCGGCGCAACAACAACCCGGCCCGCAGCAACCGCCGCGACGAGGCGCCGGCAGGAGGCAGCCGGCGCAACCGCGAGCACACTCCGCCTCCGCGGCAAGAACCATCATGGTCCATCCCGCCGGCCGTTCGCCCCGAGCTCGCGGCCTGGCACGGGCCGCGCGTCCCCCACAGCGACAATGACGCCCGGCTCTGTCTCAACTGGCTCGCGTAGTCGGCCCTCCTCGCGGAAGAGGGCTCGATAGGGCCGGCCTGCTTCGGCCCGTGGATCCGCAACGAACCCTTTCCGCCCGGCTTCACCCTTCCTCGCGACACCCCGAAATACACCGGGGCTGCCAAGCCGAAGGACTGGCTGATCGACTACACCACCACCGTCGGCATCGCCAGGGGAAACAAGCGCGTAGCCGTCCGCTACGTCCCTCTCATGCTGATCGGCTCGGCCCACACCTGGCTTAACAGCCTGCCCGCCGGCAGCATCAACACCTGGACGGACTTCGAGGAAGCCTTCGTCCGCAACTTCACTGGCACCTACAAACGGGCCGGCCAGCTCCGCGAGCTGGCCATGTGCGTCCAGGGGCCGGACGAGCCCCTCCGCGACTACCTCACACGCTGGACGGAGCTCTGCAACTCCTGCGAGGGGGTGCACAAGGTACAAGCCATCCGGTACTTCATGGAAGGCTGCTGCGATGGAACCCCTCTCAAGAACAAGCTTCTATGCTCCGATCCAACCTCCCTGGAAGACCTAATGTCCAAAGCGGACAAGTACGCCACGGCCGATTCCTCAATGAGGATGAAAGCCAAGGCACTGGCCAAACCAGCTACGCCACCCGCCACGCCGCGGGCGGCGGCTGACAACCGGCAGCAACGGGACGACAAGCGCAAGAATGACCAGCCCGACTCCTGCTACGGGAGCCGGCAGGTCGCCTCCATCGAGGAGGAGCAGCCGGCTTGCCAGGCCCCTGGTCAGCGCCAGCGCACCGGCAAGGCTGCCTGACATCCCAAGATGACTTTCGAGTAGATGCCTGACCTCCCCAGCAAGAACCACTCTGGCGCCAAGCCGGCTACTCACACGCTCTGGCAGTGCAGCTTCTTGCAGCGTTTGGCCCGGGGGGACGGCCTCTTGGCTCCCCCCGCGCCGCCAGCTCGCGCTCCGGCTCCGGCCCCCGGACCGGCTCAAGCGGCTCTGGCCAGGGCTCGCAATGATGGCCGGCTACTCGACCAATACCCTGAGCACGACGGCTGCTACATCGTCTTCACCAGCGAAGAGACGGACAAGCACTCCCAGCGCCGGCTCCACTGCGAGGTGAACGCCACCATCCCCGCGACTCCCCAGTTCATGCATTGGTCCGAGAAGCTGGTCACCTGGAGCTGGGCGGACAACCCAGCCATGATGCCAAACCCCGGCAGCTACGCTCTCGTCCTCGATCCTACCATCGCCTCCGAGAAGCTCTCGTGCCGCTTCTCGTGGGTGCTGATCGATGGGGGCAGCAGCATCAACATCCTCTACCTGGACACCCTGCTCAAGCTAGGGCTCAAGGTGGAGGACCTGAAGGCAAGCCAGAACGTCTTCCACGGCATCGTGCCAGGCAAGTCCTGCACCCCCGTCGGCAGGATCAAGCTCGACGTCCTCTTCGGTGACACCAGTCATTTCCGCCGCGAGCCCGTCTCGTTCGAGGTGGTCGACCTCGACAGCCCCTATCACGCGTTGTTGGGCCGGCCGGCCCTCTTCAAGTTCATGGCGGTCCCCCATTACGCCTACCTCAAGCTTAAGATGCCAGGCCCCAAGGGCATCATCACCATCGCCGGCAAGTACCAGATGTCGATCGCGTGCGCGCGCGATGGTAGCCGGCTGGCCGAGGCCTTGGAGATAGCGGAGGAGAAGCGGCAGCTCGACCAGCTGGTGGCTCTTGCCTCCGCCCCGCCGGCCGTGTCGGCTCCCCCCTCCCAGTCGGTCGGCGAAGCTTCGTTCCAGCCGTCCAAGGACACCAGGCAGGTGCCGCTCGATCCGGATAACCCCACCCAGTGCGTGACCATCGGCTCGCGCCTCAACAGCAAATAGGAAAGCGAGCTCGTCGACTTCCTCCGTGAGAATCGGGACATCTTCGCATGGTCCCCCAAAGACATGCCGGGTGTCCCGAGGAAGTTCGCCGAGCACAAGCTGCACGTACGGCCGGACGCGAAGCCGGTCAAGCAACCCCTGCGCTGTTTCTCCGAGGAGAAGCGGCTCACTAACGGTGAAGAGATTTCCGGGCAGCTCGCAGCCGGCTTCATCATGGAGGTGTTCCACCCGGACTGGTTGGCCAACCCAGTCCGGGTGCTGAAGAAAGACAAGACCTGGCGCATGTGCATTGACTACACGAGCCTGAACAATGCGTGTCCCAAGGACCCGTTCGCCCTCCCGCGGATCGACCAAGTCATCGACTCCACGGCCGGCTGCGATCTGTTGTCCTTCCTGGACGCCTACTCCGGCTACCACCAGATAAAGCTGGACCCGGCCGACCGGCTCAAGACCTCCTTCATCACCCCCTTCGGGGCCTACTGCTACATCACCATGTCCTTCCGCCTGAAGAACGCTGACGCCACCTTCTAGCGCTGCATGCAGAAATGCCTCCTGCCTCAGATAGGAAGGAACGCCCACATCTACGTGGATGACATCGTCGTCAAATCCAAGAAGCACTTCAGCCTCCTCGATGACCTCCCAGAGACGTTCACCAACTTTCGCGAGTACAAGATCAAGCTCAACCCGGAGAAGTATGTCTTCGGCGTCCCAGCCGGCCAACTGCTGGGTTTCTTCGTGTCCGCTCGCGGCATCGAAGCTAACCCTGAGAAGATCCGGGAAATCGAGCGCATGCCCAAGCCGGCCCGGCTCCGCGACGTCCGGAAGTTCACTGGCTGCCTCGCCTCCCTCAGCCGGTTCATCAGCCGGCTAGGCGAGAAGGCCTTGCCCCTCTACGGGCTCCTGCGCAAGTCGGCCCTGGTCGAGCCAGGACAGGACCTCTCGAAGAAGCCGTCCCTGTTCGATTGGTCCGACGAGGCGGCCGCGGCATTTTGCGACCTCAAGCAAGCTCTCACCAGCGTGCCCATCTTTGCCGCGCCGGCCGACAAGGAGCCCCTGCTCGCTTACATCCTGGCCACCACTCGCGTCACCAGTGTCGTCCTGGTGGTGGAGCGACCGGAAGAGGGAAAGACACTGCCGACGCAGCGCCCCGTCTACTACCTCAGCGAGGTCCTCTCCGCCTCCAAGTAGAACTACCCCCACTACCAGAAGATGTGCTCCGACATATACTTCATCGCCCAGAAGATCAAGCAGTACTTCGAAGAGCACGTCATCACCGTCGTGAGCACGGTGCCGCTGGGCGAGATAATGGCCGGACGGGACGCCACTGGCCAGATCGCCAAATGGGCCATTTCCTTGGCCGACTACGAGATCCGGTACAAACCCCGTACCGCCATCAAGTCCCAGGCGATGGCCGACTTCCTCTTGACTGGGCTGAGACCCAGTTCGTACCGCCTCCGCCCGACTCCACGCACTGGCGCATGCACTTCGATGGCTCGAAGATGCGAACCGGCCTGGGAGCCAGCATCGTCCTGTCGTCTCCCAGAGGCGACCTGCTCCGCTATGTCCTCCAGATCCACTTCGTCGCCTCCAACAACGTGGCTGAGTATGAGGCCCTCGTCCATGGCCTCCGGCTCGCCAAGGAGATCGGCATCCGACGCATTATCTGCTTCGGCGACTCCGACCTCGTGGTGCAAATGGTCTCTGGCGAATGGGACGCCAGGGACGCCAACATGGCCAGCTACTGCTTCCTCGTCCAACAGCTCACCAGCTCCTTCGAGGGCTGCGAATTCCACCACGTCCCCCGTGCGGACAATGAGGCGGGCGACACGTTGGCCAAGATTGGCTCCACCCGGAAGGCCATCCCAGCGGGCGTCTCCCTTGAGCGGCTACTAAAGCCCTCGATCAAGCCCTCCCCCGAGTCGGAGTCCATCTTCGTTCTGGCGAGCGTGGCCGGCACCTCGGCGGAGCCAACTCCACAACTAGCCGTGCCGGCTGCGGTGGCTCTGCCAGCCCCGTATCCACTCGCCTCCGAGCTGACACTTCCCGCCACGACGATCAAGCCATCCACCTCCGCACGCGCCGGCTCCGAGGCCGCTGGCGTCATGATGACGGACGACGCCCCGGCCACTTCCTCGCCCCCGGGGGCTGGCGAGCAGGTCCCGGGGACTGACGAGCCGGTCCCGGCGACTGAGCCGGCCCTCGTCTCGGTGCCATCGTGGGCCCAGCCCATCCTGGTTTTCCTCCAGCGCGGCGAGCTCCCCTCCGACGAGGCCACTGCGAGGCAAATTCAGCGTCAGGCCTCGGCCTACAGCATCATCAACCGTGAGATGGTTCATCGCAGCACCACCGGCGTCTTCCAGCGCTGCGTCGAGCCGGAGAAGGGGCTCAAGATCCTTCTCGGCATCCACCAGGGCAAGTGCGGGCATCACGCCACCTCCAGGTCCCTGGTGGCCAAAGCGTTCCGCCACGGTTTCTACTGGCCGACCGCCGTGGAGTCGGCGAAGGAACTAGTCGACAAGTGCGAGGGCTGCCAGTGCTTCAACATGTAGAGCCATCTGCCGGCTACCGCCCTCCAAACCATCCCCCTCTCGTGGCCTTTCGCCGTCTAGGGGCTGGACATGCTCGGACCATTCAAGACCGCCCGAGGCGGCATGACGCATCTGCTGGTCGCCATCGATAAATTCACCAAGTGGATTGAGGCCCGGCCAATCAAAAAGCTGGACGGTCCCACGGTTGTCCGGCTCATCAAAGACATCACGGTCCACTACAGCGTCCCCCATAGCATCATCACCGACAATGGCACGAACTTCACCAAGTGCGTGCTAGCGTGCTTCTCCTCAAGATGGGGCATCCGGCTCGACCTGGGGTCCGTTGCCCATCCAAAGTCAAACGGCCTGGTCGAGAGGGCTAACGGCCTGCTCCTTTCCGGCATCAAGCCTCGGCTCGTGACACCACTGGTCCGGTCGGCCGGCTGCTGGGTCGAAGAGCTGCCGGCCGTCCTTTGGAGCCTCCGGACCATGCCCAACCAATCGATCGGCTACACCCCATTCTTTCTCGTTTATGGGTCCGAGGCGATCATCCCCACCGACATCAAGTTCGATTCGCCTCGGGTTACCCTCTACACCGAGAAGGACGCAAAGGAAGCAAGGGAGGAGCTGGCTTTGAGCCGGACGGCCATCTACCAACAGAAGCTCCGGCACTACCACGACAAGCGGATCCGGCCACTCTCCTTCCGCGAAGGGGACTTGGTGCTCAGGCGGATCCAGCGAACAGCCGGCCAGCACAAGCTGTCCTGCCCATGGGAGGGCCCATTCATCGTTAGGCGGGCGCTGCACAACAACGTGTACTACCTGATAGATGCCCAGAAGCCACAGAAGCGCAAGAGAGACGCCTCCGGCAAAGAGATGGAGCGGGCGTGGAACGCGGCGCTCCTCCGTCCGTTTTATTGCTAAGAACTAGCGGATGTATCCTTCCCTTTTGGGCCTATGAATACGACGGGGACCCCAAGCCGGTGCTTGGGGCAAGCCCCTTTTCGTCCTTTCCTAAATTTTCTTCCCATCATTCTGAAGCACTTTGACCGGGTCCGGTTCCCGGGCCCGGGGGCTCGCCCGATTCCCTCCCAAGGCGGATAAATTGTGTGGGCAAGCAATCCTTCGCCTCCCCTCCCTAACCAGCCACCGACCGGCTCCCGGCTGTCCGGCTGAAGGGGCCATGTGGTACGAAGGGACTTCCCACACAAAGACTAGCCGACGCAGGGCAACCGGACCGGCTTAATAGAACCCCACTACTCCTAGTAACCGGCCTCTGCCGGCTCGACCTAGCTCTAGCCGGTTGACTCTAAAAGTTCGCCAGTTTTTCCCAAGGACGAAGCCCCGTCCCTGTCCCAGACCGGCTCCCGGCTGGCCGGCAGGCGGGGTGGAAGCCGGAAGGAATCCTAGCGCACGAATACAAGTCAAAGGGCGAAATCCGAAAGGAAAGCCGGCACACACACTGTTGAACAAAGACAAATGACATAAAATTCAGATGATTAAGGAGGCCCACGGCCACGAGTTCATTACATATGTTCTAAATACACCCTTAGTGGGTGGAATTCCGGTACTAAACAAAAGTGCAGAGAAAATTAAGAAGGTCCGAATGACAACAGCTTCGGGCCGGCGCTCCTCCGACGCCGGGGTTCGTAGAGCAGGCAGCATTCAAGCTCCTGTGGCCGGCGGCGCCGGCGCCTTCGATGCCGGCGCTCCCAGGGCAGCCGAGATAGAGGCTCCCGTATCCAGGGAAGGCTCGGACGGGGCGTAGTCATCGGTGTCGGACCCCCCGTCCTCCGTCTCGTCTCCGCTCCCCACCGGGTCGTTGAAGGCAAGCCAATAGTCGTCCTCCAGGACCGCCGCGCCGTCCTCACCGTGCTCCGGGACGTACTCGTCCCACGCGGCGAAGGAGGCGAGCTCGCTGGCCCGTGCCTGCAGCTCATCCGCCACCACCGCCAACTCAGCTTCGGCACCGCCGCGCTGGGCCATGAGCAGACCCATGTCAAGATCGGGGTACCACGACCTGGCGACGTGGAGCGCCATCTCCGCGCCGGCGCACGCTGCGGAGGCCCTCCACGCGTTCACCTACGCGGTTCCATACTCCAGCCATCTGGCAAGCCGGGTCACGGAGCCCGGATTCACCACCCTGAGCCAAAGGGTGCGGACCAGCTCTGTGCCGGCCGCCTGGAGCTGCCTCATGGTGCGGACAACCTCCGACAGGCGTGCGTCGGCGGCGGTTCCCACCTCGTCGAGGTCCCAGGGGGCATGCTCCCCAACAGCTTCCCCCTTGGCTCGCCGGGCCTCGCGGTCGGACTCCACGGCCGCCTCCACGGTTTCCTACGTACCGAGGAAAAGTCCTAAGAGGGGACGGTGGGTGAGCATGAGGCTCTACGGGGAGAAAGATGCAAAAAGAGAGAAGGAGCAGAAGACTTATGGCGCAACATCTGTTCCACCTCCTGACCGTGCTCCTATAGTCGCGCCTCCCGGGCCTCCGCCTCCTCGCGCAGACGCTCGTTCTCCTGCCGGGCCTCTTGCGCCTCCTTGGCCACCTTGGCCAGCGCGACATCTTGGGCCTCCAGCTTCTGGCGGAGTACTTTCTCTCGCTCGTCCGCCTCCTGGCGGTGAACCGCCTCCCGCTCCGCCAACACCAGGCGGTGGGCCTCCTCGAGCGCCTTCCGCTCCGTCCTCGCCCCCTCCGCCTTCTCGTGGAACTGGTGGCACTCGGCCGTCATGGTGTTGCGCTCCTCGAACAGGCGCCCCACCTGATGCCGGAGGTTGACCGTCTCAGCATGGGTGGCTTCATGCAAGGGAACCTCCAACGTCAGACATCAATAGCAAAAGGGATTCAGCCTGCCTCCGAGGCAGCCGGCCTGATTTCGGGGGCTACACCCCCCCCTCACTGAAAACACAAAGATACGTACCACGCAGATCCGCGGTGACAACAATGAGCCGGATCTCGGTCCCCTGATACAACCCCAGCAGGGTGTTGTACGCGGCCACCCGACGATCGTGAGCCACCTGCAAGACAACAACAACTTGGCTGCTTCAGGCCTAGCCCGCCTGCACCCCAGCCGGGCTGGGCCTCGGGGGCTACGCCCAGTGGGTGCGCAGGCACGCCCCCACTAGAAAGAAGAGAAGGAAAGAAGAGTCGCAGATGAGAACAGAGAAAAGAAAACTTACCGCAACCGCCTACTCCATGCCCACCAGCCGGTCGTTGGCGGCCCGGGCGTCCTGCGACACCTGGGTGCAGCAGGTGGCAAAGGCCTCCACGACGGCGACCACCGCCGCCTCGAGGGCATTTGACGGCTCGCCGGAGGCTGAGGCCCCGGCCATCGCCCACGTATACTACGACCGGCCCCGTCCGCAGTCCCTTCATCGATGGAGACCACGACGGGGTTGGTCCCGATTGTCGCCACCATGCCATGGGCCACCGTCGATGTGCCTGTTGCGACCACCTCCCCGGTCGCCGCTGCCCCAGTCTGGGGTGCTCCGCCCCCTGAGCCTCCCGGCCTGCTCGCATCCGGCGCCGGCACCTCAAGAGCCAGCATCCCCGGTGCCGGCATTTCGAGGGCCGGCGTTCTTGACGCCGGCGCCTCCGGGGCCGACGTCCCCGGCATCGGCGCTTCTGGGTGCGGCACCTCCGCCTCTGGTGGCCCGCCGCCTGCCTCTGGAAGGACGTCGTCTATCGCCGACGGCACGTTGTCCGCCGCTGGCTAGGCGGCGTCGTGGCCCCTCCTCGCCATGTCCTCCGTGGCCTCAGCTCCGGCCTCCGACGGCCTCTCCTCCGGGCCGTGGGGGAAGGCCTCCCACGCACCGCCTGTGGCCTCCCCACTGGCTCCCCCCCCGTTCCTTTGCCGCCTCCTCCCACCGGCAGCGTTCCTCGGGGCGCCGCCCAGCTCGGCCTCCTCGAGGTCGAGCCACCCCTGGTGCTCCCTGGCCTCGACCGTCGTCGACGGCGCCGACCTCTCCATCCTGCCGCCTGGGGTCCTCCCTAGCGCGCGCCTCCCTGGCAGCAGAAAGATAAGAGGCTGGAAGGGAGGATGGCGGGAGGTGAACTGAGGAGAGATGGGAGATACACTTACCCGGTCACGACAGGGTTGGCCCGTCTCGAGGGCCCCGACGGGGCAACCCTCTGCCTCTTGCTCCCTCCTCCACGGCTGCCGCCCGGCTGCACGGTCGCCATGCACTTGGGCGCCTGGCTTGGGTGCGGCCGGCCCTTTCCCTTTGTCCTCCGTGGTCGGGTTCCCCCGGCTGGAGCTACCTCTCCCTCCGAGAACTCCTCCGGAGCCTCTGCAGCACAGAGCGGCTCCTGCTCAACATCATAGTCAGGCTAGGCCCGTACGCGCATCTGGAGAGGAGACTCACCCGTCGACTCGGCCTCGTCGGCCTCGTCCGTCTCCGTATCGGCCTCCGCTGTCTCCGACATGCTAGCTCGCTCGGAGACGGCCGGCTCGACGTCGTTGGCGTCCTCGACCTCCTCGAGGTCCGAGTCCGTCGTGTCGGGCGTCGGCTCCGCGTAGTTCTGCAGGAGCGGGAACTTCTGCAGGCAAGCCGGACATTGCGCACCGTCAGAGCAAAGTAAGAAGCGTTCCACGGCGGCAAGAGTGCGACGGTAGGAGCCGGCCGAAGTACTTACCCACGGTACCGGCTGGCTCCGGCTGTAGGGAATCTTCCGCCACTGCCATTCGCCCTCCTTCATCTTCGTCGTTGTGATGGCGTTCACCTTACGTGCCACGTGAGCCGGCTTCAGCTCCTTGGTGGAGAGCCACGAAGGGTCGTGGCGTCCCCCCATCTGGCAGATGAGGTGCGGCCGCTGCGGCAGCGGCGCCACCCGGCACGCAATCATCGCCGCCAGCAGATCGGTGGCCTTCAGCGCCTCTGGCCCGGTCAGCTCAAGGAGACGGGCGCAGAGCCGGTCGGCCGTCTCGGGAGGCTGAGGCGGCGTCGCCCGCCAGTTCAGCATGGCGGTTGGCGGATGGTTGTTGAAGTCGGGGAGGTTGATGAAGTCCTCCTCTGGCTTCGCGTTCTTCACAGAGAAAAACCCCCGCTGCGAGTGTTTCACCGACTCGTGCAGCGGGAGCTTGGGGAAGCCGTTCCCCTAGCCTATGTGGATCGAGACGCCTCAGCAGGCGGTCATCACCATCTGCTGCGTCGCCGGGTCCTTCACCGTCTGCCGCTTGAGGAAGAACAAGAGGCACCAGAAGTCGAGCCTCGGCTCGACCCCCAGATATCCTTCGCAAAGGATGACGTAAGCTGCCAGCTAAAAGACGGCGTTGGGGGCGAGATGGTGCGGCTGCAGGCTGAAGTGCGCCAGGAATCGTCGAATGAACGCACTCACCGGCAGCCCCAGTCCAAGGTGGCAGTGGTCGGCGAAGACCATGACCTCGCCTTCCCGCGGCGCCGGGGAATTCGCCGCCCCGGCCGGTCGCGCCTCCAAGTGCTCCTCCGCCGGGAGCTTGCGGTGGTGGCGGAGGTGCTCAATGAACATCTCATCGACGTCGCTCCCATCCCATGTGCCCTTGGTCACCATGGTCGTGGAGAGGGCGTGCAGTCGCGGCGGTGGCGCGGAGGCTCGGCGGCGGCACGGGCTCTCTGTGACGGCGGGCAGCGGCGCGGGCTCTCCACAGGCTTTGCCTGGCGTGTCCTCTATCTCTCTCTCGCACGGCAAGGGGGTGTTGGAAATATATCCTAGAGGCAATGTATAAAGTGTTTATTATTATATTTCCTTGTTCATGATAATCGTTTATTATCCATGCTATAATTGCATTGATTGGAAACACATTGCATCTGTGGATAAATAGACAACACTCTGTCCCTAGTATGACTCAAGTGAACTAGCTCGTTGATCAAAGATGGTCAGGGTTTCCTAGCCATTGAAATGTGATGTCATTTGATAACGGGATCACATCATTAGGAGAATTATGTGATGGACAAGACCGAAACTACAGATGTAGCATATGACCATGTCAGTTTATTGCTACTATTTTCCGCATGTCAAGTATATGTTCCTATGACCATGAGATCATGCAACTCACGGATATCGGAGGAGTGCCTTGTGTGTATCAAACGTCACGACGTAACTGCGTGACTATAAAGGTGCTCTACAGGTATCTCCGATGGTGTTTGTTGAGTTGGCATGGATCGAGACTGGGATTTGTTACTCCGTGTGACGGAGAGGTATCTCAAGGCCCACTCGGTAATACAACATCACAATAAGCCTTGCAAGCAATGTGACTAATTGTTAGTTGCGGGATCTTGTAATATGGAACGAGTAAAGAGACTTGCCGGTAACGAGGTTGAACTAGGTATGGAGATACGGACGATCGAATCTCGGGCAAGTAACATATCGAAGAACAAAAGGAACGTTATACGGGATTAACTGAATCCTTGACATAGAGGTTCGACCGGTAAAGATATTCGTAGAATATGTAGGAACCAATCTGGACATCCAGGTCCCGCCATTGGTTATTGACCATAGAGGTGTCTCGGTCATGTCTACATAGTTCTCGAACCCGCAGGGTCTGCACACTTAAGGTTAGGTGACGTTTCAGTAGTGTAGAGTTATGTATGGTGGTGACCGAAGGTTTTTCGGAGTCCCGGATGAGATCTTGGACATCGCAAGGAGCTCCGTAATGGTCCGGAGGTAAAGAGTCATATATAGGAAGTCCCAGTTTGGTCACCGGAAAAGTTTCGGGCTCATCGGTAGTGTACCGGGACTGCCGGTATTGTACCAGGAGACCTCTGGGAGGGGTATTTCGAGATGGTCCATGGGCTGTTGAGAGTAATAACCAGCCATTAGTGGGCTGGAGGAACAGCCACAATGAGGCCCATGGCGCAGGAGGCAAAAATCCGAAAGGAAAAAGGTGAAAAAAGGCAAAAAGGAAGAGTCCTACTCCTACTAGGAGTGGAGGAGGAGTAGGACTCCTCCCCCTCTAGCCGGCCGAATCATAGAGGCCCTTGGCCTTGAGCCAAGGGATGCCTCTCCCTCCCTCCTGTATATACTGGTGTATCGGGGCTGTTTAGACACAGTTTACGGCCACGTGCTACCCGTTCCACCGATACTCCTCTAGATCGGTTTTCTATAGTGCATAGGTGAAGCCCTGCCGGAACCACTCCACCACCATCGTCGGAGCATCGTCACGCTGCCATTGAACTCTCCCTCCTCTCCACCTCCTCTTGCTGGATCAAGACGGTGGAGATCGTCATCAAGCTGCACGTGTGCTGAACGCGGAGGTGTCGTCCGTTCGGTACTAGATCGGAAGGATCGTGATCAAGGCCATGGGACGTTCGTGATCGGATTGCGGGACGGATCGTGATGAGATCGCGGGACGGTTCATGATTGGTTCGCGGGACGGTTCGTGATTAGATCGCGGGACGCTCGGTGATTTGAATCATGAAGAAGTTCGACTACACCAACCGCGTTTCTTAACGCTTCCCGCTTAGCGATCTACAAGGGTACGTAGATCCACTCTCCCTCTCGTATATGCTCATCACCATGGATAGGTTTGCGTGTGCGTAGGAAAATTTTTGTTTCCCATGCGACGTTCCCCAACAATGGTATCAGAGCTAGGTTGATGGTTCGATGAGATCTCGACTAGAACACAAAAGGTTTGTGGGCATTGATTCTTAGATTGCTTCCTCCCTTGGTCGGATTTTAGTTCTGCTGGATTGTGAGATGATGCGGCCCAGACCAACATTACTCATATGCTTACGAGAGACCAGTTCCCTCGACGCAACTTGTTGCTTAGATGGCTTGTGGGTGTTAGTTTCTCTCACTTTAGTTGCATCGGATCCGATGAAGGCGGTCCTGGAGCAGGTTGAAAAGCAATCGATGTATCACCGTTGTGGTTTATGCGTAGGTGAGAATAGTTCTTGCTAGATACCCGTAGTAGCCACGTAAAACATGCAACAACAATTAGAGGATGTCTAACTTGTTTTTGCAGGGTATGTTGTGATGTGATATGGCCAATTACATGATGAGATATATGTGATGTATAGAATTTCCCGACTTGCACGTCGATGAATACGGTAACCGGCAGGAGCCATAGGGTTGTCTTTAATTATTGTATGACCTGCGTGTCAATCATTAAGCGCTATGTAAGGCTTTACTTAATCACTAAGCGGTAGCAATAGAAGTAGAAGCAGGGCTGGCGCCACAACCCCAATGGCAGCATGTTGATGGAGATCAAGATGATGGAGATCATGGTGTTGTGTCGGTGACGACGGAGATCATGCCGGTGTTTCGAAGATGGAGATCTTAAACACAAGTTCATGGCCATATCATGTCACTTATGAATTGCATGAGATGTTAATCCTTTTATGCACCTTGTTTTGCTTAGTACGACGGTAGCATTATAAAGTGATCCCTCACTTGAATTTCAAGATGAACTGTGTTCTCCTCAAGTGTGCACCGTTGCGAAAGTTCGTCGTGTCGAGACACCACGTGATGATTGGGTGTGATAGACTCTACATTCACATACAATGGGTGCAAGCCAGATTTGCATGTGCAGAACACTCGGGTTAAACTTGACGAGCCTAGCATGTACAGACATGGCCTCGGAACACAAGAGACCGAAAGGTCGAACATGAGTCATATAGTAGATATGACCAACATAAAGATGTTCACCATTGAAACCAGCTTAACTCACGTGATGATCGTACTTGAGTTGGTGAATTTGGATCATGTGACACTCAGATGACCTGAGGGATGTCAATTTGAGTGGGAGCTTTAGTAATTTGATTAACTAAACTCATTATCTTGAACAATAGTCGAAGTAACCTTTGCATATTTATGTTGTAGATCAATGGCTCGCGCAGTAGCACCCCTGAATTTTAATGCGTTCCTAGAGAAAGCTAAGTTGAAAGATGACGGAAGTAACTTTGTTGATTGGGCCCGTACTCTGAGGATTATCCTCATGGCTTCCCAGAAACAATATGTCCTTGATGCACCGCTTGGTGACTAACCAGAAGACGTCACCTCCGAAGAAGTTAAGAACGCTTGGGAGGCTCGTGCTGGAGACTACTCAATAGTTCAGTGTGCAATATTGTATGGCTTAGAACCGGGACTTCAAAGACGTTTTGAACGTCATGGAGCATATGAGATGTTCCAGGAGTTGAAGTTTATCTTTCAGAAGAATGCCCTGATCGAGAGGTATGAGACCTTCGATAAGTTCTATGCTTGCAAGATGGAGGAGAAGGGGTCTATCAGTGAGCATATACTCAGAATGTATGGATATTTAAACCGTCTAGCTGAGTTGGGAATTTCCCTTCCGCAACAGGAGATCATTGATAGAGTTCTTCCATCACTGCCACCTAGTTACAAGAGTTTTGTGATGAACTATAACATGCACGGGATGAACAAGTCATCATCCGAGCTGTTTGCGATGCTGAAAGTCACTAAGTCTAAAATCTAGAAAGAACATCAAGTGTTGATGGTCAATAAAACCACTAGTTTCAAGAAAAATGGCAAGGGCAAAGGCAAGAAGGGTAAAACCAAGAAGGATGGCAAAGCAGTTGCTAGTCCTAGAAAGAAGCCTAAGCATGGACCAAAGCTAGAAACTGAGTGCTTTCATTGCAAAGGAACTGGTCACTGGAAGCGGAACTGCCCCAAGTACCTGGCTGACAAGATGGCGGCCAACGACAAACAAGGTATATATGATATACATGTTATTGATGTGTACCTTACTAGTTCTCGTAGTAGTGCCTGGGTATTTGATACCGGTTCGGTTGCTCACATTTGCAACTCAAAGCAGGAACTACGGAATAAACGAAGACTAGCAAAGGACGAAGTGACGATGCGCGTGGGAAATGGTTCCAAGGTTGATGTGATCGTCGTCGGCACGCTCTCTCTTCGATTACCATCAGGATTAGTGATGAACCTGAATAATTGTTATTTAGTGCCTGCGTTGAGCATGAACATTATATCTGGATCTTGTTTATTGTGAGACGGTTACTCATTTAAATCAGAGAATAAATGTTGTTCTATTTATATGAGTGATAACTTTTATGGTCATGCACCCAATGTTAGGGGTTTATTCATATTGAATCTTTATAGTGATGACACACATTTTCATAACATTGATGCCAAAAGATGTAGAGTTGATAATGATAGTACCACTTTCTTGTGGCACTGCCGTTTAGGTCACATTGGTGTAAAACGCATGAGGAAGCTCCATGCTGATGGACTTTTGGAGTCACTTGATTTTTATTCGCTTGACACATGTGAACCATGCCTCATGGGCAAGATGACTAAAACACCGTTCTCTGGAACAATGGAACGGGCAAGTGACTTATTAGAAATCATACATACTGATGTGTGCGGTCCAATGAATGTTGCAGTGCGCGGTGGATATCGTTACTTTCTCACCTTCACTGATGACTTGAGTAGATATGGGTATATTTACTTGATGAAACACAAGTCTAAAACGTTTGAAAAGTTCAAGCAATTTCAGAGTGAAGTTGAGAATCATCGTAACAAGAAGATTAAATTTCTACGATCTGATCGAGGAGGTGAATATCGGAGTTATGAGTTTGGCAATCACTTAAGACAATGTGGAATTGTTTCACAGTTGACACCGCCTGGAACACCATAGCGTAATGGTGTGTCTGAACGTCGTAATCGAACCTTATTAGGTATGGTGCGTTCTATGATGTCTCTTGCCGATTTGCCACTATCGTTTTGGGGTTATGCATTAGAGACAGCTGCATTCACTTTAAATAGGGCACCATCAAAATCCGTTGAGACGATGCCATATGAACTATGGTATGGCAAAAGGACAAAGTTGTCGTTTCTTAAAGTTTGGGGATGTGATTCTTGGGTCAAAAAGCTTCAGCTTGAAAAGGTGGAACCCAAAGCGGAGAAATGCGTCTTCATAGGATACCCGGAAGAGACAGTCGGGTATACCTTCTATCTGAGATCCGAAGGCAAAGTGTTTGTCGCTAAGAATGGAACATTTCTTGAGAAAGAGTTTCTCTCGAAAGAATTGAGTGGGAGGAAAATAGAGATTGATGAGGTTATTGAACCTTTACTTCAAGCAGAAAGTAGCGGAGCGCAGAAAGATGTTTCTGTGGAACCTACGACGGTAGAAGAGGAAGTTAATATTGATGATCATGAAGCTTCGGATCAAGCTGCTATTGAACCTGGTAGGTCGACAAGGATGCGTACTACTCCCTAGTGGTACGGCAACCCTGTCTTGGAGGTCATGTTGTTAGACAACAATGAACCTACGAGCTATGGAGGAGCAGTGATGGGCCCGGATTCCGAGAAATGCTTAGAGGCCATGAAATCCGAGATGGGATCCATGTATAAAAACAAAGTATGGACTTTGGAAGTACTACCTGAAGGGCGAAAGGCCATTCAGAACAAATGGATCTATAAGAAGAAGACAGACGCGGACGGTAATGTCACCGTCTATAAAGCTCGACTTGTGGCAAAGGGATTTTCACAAGTTCAAGGAGTTGACTACGATGAGACTTTCTCACCCGTAGCGATGCTTAAGTCTGTCAGAATCATGTTGGCGATAGCTGCTTATTTCAACTATGAAATTTGCAGATGGATGTCAAAACAACGTTCCTCAACGGTTTCCTTGAGGAACAGTAGTATATGATGCAACCCAAAGGTTTTGTCGATCCAGAGAATGCTGAAAAAGTTTGCAAACTCCAACGATCCATTTATGGACTAGTGCAAGCATCTCGGAGTTGGAATAAGCGCTTTGATGAGGTGATCAAAGCATTTGGTTTTATACAAGTTTATGGAGAAGCTTGTATTTACAAGAAAGGGAATGTGAGCTCTATAGCGTTTCTAGTGTTATATGTGGATGACATATTGCTGATTGGAAACAATATAGAAATACTGGAAAACATGAAGGAATATTTGAATAAGAGTTTTTCAATGAAGGACCTAGGAGAAGCTACTTTCATATTAGGCATTAAGATCTATAGAGATAGGTCGAGACGCTTAATAGCACTTTCACAGAGCACATACCTTGATAAAGTTTTGGAGAAGTTCAAAATGGAGCATTCCAAGAAAGGGTTCTTGCTTGTGTTACAAGATGTGAAGTTGAGTAAGACTCAATGCCCCCTGACTGGAGAAGATAAACAAAAGATGAGCGTCATCCCCTATGCTTCAGCCATAGGCTCTATCATGTATGCAATGATGTGCACAAGACCCGATGTCAGCCTTGCCATAAGTATGGCCGGAAGGTTTCAAAGTGATCCTAGAGTGGAGCACTGACATGTTTCTCGTTTATGGAGGTGATGAAGAGCTCGTCGTAAAGGGTTACGTCGATGCAACCTTTGACACTGATCCGGACGATTCTAAGTCACAAACCGGACATGTATTTATTCTTAATGGGGGAGCGGTAAGCTGGTGCAGTTCCAAGCAAAGCGTGGTAGCTGATTCTACGTGCGAAGCGGAGTACATGGCAGCCTCGGAGGCAGCGAAGGAAGGTGTCTGGATGAAGCAGTTCATGACAGATCTTGGAGCAGTGCCTAGTGCACTGAATCCAATAAACCTGTTCTGTGACAACACTGGTGCCATTGCTCTAGCCAAGGAACCAAGGTGTCACAAGAGGACCAGACACATAAAGCAACGCTTCAACTCCATCCGGTTCTACATCGAGGAGAAGGACATAAATATTTGCAAAGTGCACACGGATCTAAATGTTGCAGACCCATTGACTAAACCTCTTCCAAGGGCTAAACATGATCAACACCAGAACTATATGGGTGTTCGATGCATTACCATGTAAATCACATAGTGATGTGAACTAGATTATTGACTCTAGTGCAAGTGGGAGACTATCGGAAATATGCCCTAGAGGCAATGTATAAAGTGTTTATTATTATATTTCCTTGTTCATGATAATCGTTTATTATCCATGCTATAATTGCATTGATTGGAAACACATTGCATGTGTGGATAAATAGACAACACTGTGTCCCTAGTATGCCTCTAGTGAACTAGCTCGTTGATCAAAGATGGTCACGGTTTCCTAGCCATTGAAATGTGATGTCATTTGATAGCGGGATCACATCATTAGGAGAATGATGTGATGGACAAGACCCAAACTACAAACGTAGCATATGATCGTGTCAGTTTATTGCTACTGTTTTCCGCATGTCAAGTATATGTTCCTATGACCATGAGATCATGCAACTCACGGATATCGGAGGAGTGCCTTGTGTGTATCAAACGTCGCAACGTAACTGGTGACTATAAAGGTGCTCTACAGGTATCTCCGATGGTGTCTATTGAGTTGGCATGGATCGAGACTGGGATTTGTTACTTCGTGTGACGGAGAGGTATCTCAGGGCCCACTCGGTAATACAAAATCACAATAAGCCTTGCAAGCAATGTGACTAATTGTTAGTTGTGGGATCTTGTATTTCAGAATGAGTAAAAAGACTTTCTGGTAACGAGGTTGAACTAGGTATGGAGATACCGACGATCGAATCTCGGGCAAGTAACATACCGAAGAACAAAAGGAATGTTATACGGGATTAACTGAATCCTTGACATAGAGGTTCGACCGATAAATATGTTCGTAGAATATTTAGGAACCAATGTGTACCTCTAGGTCCCGCCATTGGTTATTGAACGTAGAGGTGTCTCGGTCATGTCTACATAGTTCTCGAACCCGTAGGGTCTGCACACTTAAGGTTCGGGGACGTTTCGGTAGTGTAGAGGTATGTATGGGGGTGACCGAAGGTTGTTCAGAGTCCCGGATGAGATCCTGGACGTCACGAGGAGCTCCAGAATGGTCTGGAGGTAAAGATCCATATATAGGAAGTCCCAGTTTGGTCACCGAAAAAGTTTCGGGCTCATCGATAGTGTACTGGGAGTGTCGGTAGTGTACCTGGAGACCTCCGGGAGGGGTATTTCGACCCCATAGGGTCTATGGGCTGTGGAGAGTAATAACCAGCCCTTAGTGGGATGGAGGAACAGCCACAATGAGGCCCATGGCACAGGAGGCAAAAATCCTAAAGGAAAAAGGTGAAAAAAGGCAAAAAGGAAGAGTCCTACTCCTACTAGGACTGGAGGAGGAGTAGGACTCCTCCCCCTCTAGCCGGCCGAATCCTAGAGGCCCTTGGACTGGCGCCAAGGGCTGCCTCTCCCTCCCTCCTATATATACTGGTGGATTGGGGCTGTTTAGACACAGTTTACGGCCACGTGCTACCCGTTCCACCGATACTCCTCTAGATCGGTTTTCCGTAGTGCATAGGCGAAGCCCTGCCGGAACCACTCCACCAGCATCGCCGGAGCGTTGTCATGCTGCCGGTTAACTCTCCCTCCTCTCCTCCTCCTCTTGCTGGTTCAATACGGTGGAGATCGTCATCAAGCTGCACGTGTGCTGAACGAAGAGGTGCCGTCCATTCGGTACTAAATTGGAAGGATCGTGATCATGGCCACGGGATTTTCGTGATCGGATCGCGGGACGGATCGTGACGAGATCGCGGGACGGTTCATGATTGGTTCGCAGGATGGTTCGTGATTAGATCGCGGGACGCTCGGAGATTTGAATCGCGAGGATGTTTGACTACACAAACCGCGTTTCTTAACGCTTCCCACTTAGCGATCTACAAGGGTACGTAGATCCACTCTCCCTCTCGTAGATGCTCATCACCATGGATAGGTTTGCGTGTGCGTAGGAAAAATTTTGTTTCCCATGCGATGTTCCCCAACAGGGGGCAGGGTGACGAAACCGAAGCAACGGAGGCGAGGGGAGGGAACAGGTCGCACCTCTCGCCCTCCCCTCCCTTTTATATCCCGTGCGGGCGGATCGTGGGGAGCGCACCCGCCATGCACGACCCCCACGACTCCTGAAGCGCGCGGGTCGGACATCATGGCGCTCGGGAACGCCAACCGCCCGCCCGTGCCATGCGAGATCCGCGTGCGCGGACCGAGGCCACGGTCATGGCCCCCCCTTCACGGTCCGGTCTTTTCCAGCGCGTGGCCGGTCAGGTTGCGTCCCACAGTCCCCTCCGCGTGGCGCCACCCTTCGTCCTGACGATGGACCTAAGGCGGCTCGCCTGGTTTCGGCTGGCTGCGGAGCCGGCTGGCCGTCTGCAGGCCTCATCCGGCGCTCCGAACACCCCCTGGCACACGAGCAATCTCCAAGCCGGCGAGGACCGCCGCGATCCGTCAGCGGGCCTCCCCGGCTTCGGGGACAACTGATGAGGGGACGACCCCGGGGTATCCTCAAACGCCCCCTTGCTCTAACTCTCCAAACGCGACTAAAGGGCGGGCCGCTTCTCCTAGCGGTCCGGCTGTGCCTTGCCGGCCATGACCCTCCGGCTAGGGACCGCCGGCTACGCATTCACCGGCTACGGCGCGCTAGCCGGTTGGGGACGTTGCTGGCTGGCCCCCTCGGCCGGCTAAGCATCAGATACCATTGCCAGGGCCTGCGCGGCGACAGTGGAACCCATCCCATCAGGGGTCAGCGCCCGCATGGCTACAGTGAAGGTGTCAGGACCTCTGACCCTAGCGGATGGCGACCAGACCTCCAATAGTGCCGGCATGCCTCAACCACTCCATTACCTGCCCCGGCATGGCTACAGGGCGGCCTGCCGGGTTGTGACCTCGGCCGGGCGCCGCAAGACGACATCGCAAAGGGCGACCCGTGTCGCGATGCGAACGGCGTCGGGACCCACCATGCGGGCCCCACCGGCTTCGGACGGGACCTTTTAGCCGGCGGGACCTACCGATGACAAGACCCCACAGCCGGCGGGCCCTGTAGCCGGCCCAAGAGGCTGCCAGCCAGGGTCCCCCCGGCCTTTTATTCCTATTGTAATCCGGGGGGTTGGTCTATAAAACCCCCCGGACCACCCCCATGCAAGGGGTTCCCAAGTTGGAAGTTTCAGAACACACCCCGATCCATCGCACGCATACGGAGAGGCTGGAGGACGGCTAGCTCCTCCTCCTTCCTCCCTCGAATAGCTCCAGGAGCAATACTGTAATCTCTCCATCACTCAATCCAGACCAAGCAGGACTAGGGGTTTTACCTCCCATGGAGGGCCCTGAACCAAGGTACATCGCGTGTCAGCCACCGTTTGTGCCTAACCCCATTCCCGGAGCCCGCCAGCGCCCTTCGCCCCCCCCCTCAATAAGCCTACCCATGGCATCTGCCGTGATGAAACTACGACAGGTTCATTGCTATTCAAATTTGTGACCTCTTCTATCCCACTTTTATCAATTTTAGCGTAAAGATATATAGACTTCGAATCATTGGGACACTCTAAGGTTGACTTATATCCATCCCCATATTTATCAAGATTTATATTGGAAAATCAAAATTCAATAGGAGTCACACCAATCACGTTAATATCTTCATCATTATTATCACGAGAATACACCTTTTCAAGCCATTCACGCTTAGCACGTATTCTAGCGGTTCTTTCCTTACTTTCATCAATAGAAATTCTCATAGCTTTTAAGGACTCATTAATATCATTCTTGGGTGGAGTATATCTAACTTTCAAAGAATCAATGTCAAGCAAAATTCTATCAATGTTCCTATCCAAATCATCAATCTTGAGCATTTTTCTTCAATCGTAGCATTGAAAACCTTTTGCGAACCAATAAATTCTTTAACAATATTTTCAAGATCAAAGGGCATCTTATTATAACTTCCATAGTAATTGTTGTAGTAATTACCATAATTATTAGACGAATTACTAGGAAACGGCCTCGAGTTGAAATTACCTCTATACGCGTTATTGTCAAAATTGTTGCTACCAATAAAATTCACATCCATAGATTCAATATTATTCCCAATCAAAGAAGAGAAAGTCATATCATTAGGATCAATAGCAGCACTATTACTAGCAAACAATTTCATCAATTCATCCATCTTTTCACTCAAAGTATTTATTTGTTCAATAGCACGCACCTTTTTACTAGTAGGAGATGTTTCGGTATGCCTTTGAGAGTAGTTTGTCATAATATTATCTAGGAGTTTGGTAGCTTCTCCTAACGTGATTTCCATAAAAGTACCACCCGCGGCGGAATCTTAAAGATTCCTAGATGCAAATTCAACTCCGCATAGAAAATTTGTATAATCATGAATAAACTCAAATCATGTGCGGGACAATTCCTAGTCATTAATTTCATCCTCTCCCAAGATTGTGCAACATGCTCATGATCAAGTTGCTTAAAATTCATTATATCGTTCTTAAGGGAAATGATCTTAGCGAGTGGAAATTAGTTGGAGGTAAAAGCATCTTTACACTTATTCCATGAATCAATACTATTTTTAGGCAAAGATGAAAACCAAGTTTTAGCACGATCTCGCAGTGAGAACGGAAATAGCTTAAATTTCACAATATCATTATCCACATCTTTCTTATTTTGCATATAACACAACTCAATGAAATTATTTAGATGGGATGCGGCATCTTCACTGGGAAGGCCAGAAAATTGTTCTTTCATAAAAAGATTAAGCAAGGCAACATAGATTTCGTAAGATTCTGCACTAGTGGCAGGAGCAATCGGAGTACTAATAAAATCATTATTATTAGTATTGGAAAATTCACACAACTTGGTATTATCATACATCATGCTAAAGCAAGAAATCAAGCACACCAGCAAACGAAAGGCAAACGGAAGAAGGGTGAATAAAAAGTCAAATCTTTTTGGTATTTTCTGAAAATCATTTTAGAACCGGGGGAGAGGAAAACGAGAGGCAAATGGCAAATAATGTAAATGCAAAAGATGAGTTTGTGATGGGTACTTTCTAGGCTTGATGTAGATCTCCCCGGCAATGGTGCCAGAAATTGCCAAGTTGACGGGAGAGATCTTGTCTTGACTTGCTACGTATCCTCCCCGGCAACGGCGCTAGAAATCCTTCTTGCTACCTCTTTAGCTTGCGTTGGTTTTCCCTTGAAGGGGAAAGGGTGATGCATCAAAGTAGATAAGTATTTCCCTCAGTTGTTGATAACCAATGTATCAATCCAGTAGGAGGAACAAGCAAGTTACAAATGGATGCACCTACACAAACAATCAAACTCTTGCACCCAATGCTATAAAGGGATTGGCAATCCCTTCACGGTTATTTGCAAGAATTAGATCCGATAGAGATAGATGTAAACGAGAACAGAAAGTAAAATGTAAATAAACTGCAACAATGTATTTTTGGTTTATAGATCTGAAAATATATTATGGAAAGTAGACCCGGGGGCCATAGGTTTCACTAGAGGCCTCTCCCTTGCAAGCAAATATCATGATGGGTAAACAAATTATTGTCAAGCAATTGATAGAAAAGCTTATAATCATGTAGTTATCCAAGGCAATGATCATGCATATAGGCATCACGTTCGTATCAAGTAGACCGAAACGAGTCTGCATCTACTACTATTACTCCACACATTGATCGAATCCTGCCTGCCTCTAGAGTATTATGTTCATGAAGAACAAAGTAACGCATTAAGAAAGATGACATGATGTAGAGGGATAAACTCAAGAAATATGATGAAAATCTCATCTTGTTACCCTTGATGGCAACAATACAATACGTACCTCACTACCCCTACTATGTCACTGGGTGAGGACACCGCAAGATAGAACCCAAAACCAAGTACTTCTCCCATTGCAAGAATTACCTATCTAGTTGGCCAAACCAAAAAAATAACTTGAAGAGACTTACAATTATATGAAATCATTCATATACGAATTCAAAGGAGATTCAAGTAAGATTTATGGATAATCTGAACATAAACTCACAATTCATTAGATCTTGACAAACACACCACAAAACAGGATTACATCGGGTAGGTCCCCACGAAGATAATGAACACCATCGTATTGAAGATCAAAGACAGACAAGAAGCCATCTAGCTACTAGCTATGGACCCTTAGGACCATGGTGGACTACTCATGCATTATCGGAGGGGCAATGGAGTTGATGTAGATGCCCTCCGTGATTGAAACCCGCTCTGACAGATTACCGGAAAAGGCTCCAAGATTGGATCTCCCAGGAGCGGAGGCTTCTGGCGGTAGAAAAGTATTTGCATGGCTTGTTCTGATGTTGGGGGAATATTTGGGAATTTATAGGCCAAATATTAGGTTTAGGAGGCCTGCCAGGGGGCGTGCCTAGCAGGCTTATGACTCCTTGGCAGGTTTCCTGCCATGCACTCCAAGCCTGGTTGATTTGTTTCCTTCTAGACAAATTCCTTTCGAAGGTTTTATTCCGTTTGGACTCCGTTTATTATTCCATATCTGCAAACTCACAAACAATGAAAAAATAGAAACTGGCACTAGGCTCTAGATTAGTAGGTTAGTCCCAAAAATAATTTAAAATAGCATATTAATGCATATCAAACATCCAAAACAGATAATATAATAGCATGCCATCATCAAAAATTATAGATACGTTGGAGACGTATCAGATTCCACCTAAGGTCTTGATTGATAAAATCTTCAAATTCGATGATCAAATTATTGATACAAATCTTGAAGTAGACTACGTTCTTGAGATGAAATTAATGAAATATATTTATAGGAACCTATATAATGATGAATTCACTATAACTTATGAAAAGGCTAAGCAAGACTCTCCTCCTCCAAAAATAGACCTCACGGACCCTTGTGTTGTGAAGTTTAGTCCCTTCAACTATTTTTGCTTACCTATAAGAAAACTTGCTTATGAGATAAGGGAGTATGATTATAGAATGATGAATCATTCCTATGATTATTACAACTTGAAACTATGCATTATGCCTAGCTAGGGGCATAAAACAATAGCGCTTGTTGGGAGGCAACCCAATATTTATCTTAAATTTTGTTTCTACTTTCTATTTTATTGTTATAAAATGATTGTTGCCTCTGTAGTGATTGTGTTTTTATGTTTTAATTAGTGTTTGTTCCAAGTAAAGCCTTTGGGATGACTCACGAGATGAGTAGAATTGATACGGTGTAAAAACAAAAACTTTAGCATCCACTGCAGAATTTCTCTTATTTTACTGGAACATCTTTTTGATCTGAAGTTTTTACACATTATTTCCTTACAAATTCTTCAGGTTGTACTAATCCTTCTAAGTTTTTAGAATTACATAAGTATAGGCTCTCTACAGATCATTACAGACTGTCATGTTTTAGACAAATTCTGTTTTTGCTTGTATAGTTTGCTCGTTTTGAAGATCCTATAGATTGTATCGAGTGGTATAAGCCATGGAGAAGTTAAAATACAGTAACTGTTATGGAATAATGAAATATGAATAAATTTATAATAGTACCTAAAGTATTTGATATGTTGCTAATACTAATGGATCTCACGAGGTTTTGTTGAGTTTAGTGTGCTTGCAGTTTTCAAGTTTTTGGTGTTATCACGATGGACAAAGGAATAAGGAGCGGCAAGAGCCTAAGATTGGGGATGCCCAAGGCATCCCAAGGTAATATTCTAGGAACACTCAAGCGTCTAAGAATGGGGATGCCCCGGAAGGCATCCCCTCTTTCATCTCAATTCATCGGTATGCCACTTGGAGCTATATTTTTATTCGTCACATGATATGAATTTTTATTGGACCATCATTTGCTTTTGTTTGCTTTTACTTTCATTTTGCCACAATGATCCCTTCCTGGACACACCTATTTGAGAGAGACACACTATCATCATAATTTGTTAGAATACTCTTTGTGCTTCACTTATACCTTTTGAGCTATAAGTTGCTCCAGTCCTTCACTTATATCTTTTTCAGCATGGTGGCGTATAGATTTTATAGAAATAATTACACTCCCATTCTTCATGTATTTTTTTGATAAATAAAAAGTGATGGTAAATTGCATGGGTCGTACGACTAGTCCAAAAATAAGAAGTATTCAATGAGTGATAATTAAAACCATCATGTAGAACATATAGTGAAATTGTGTGTTAATGATATTGATGTGGTAATCTGAAAATGGCGTGGGTGCCTTGTTGTTGATTCATAGAAGTTTTGTATTCAGAGGTGTTGAGTTCTTGTTTTTCTAAAAATTAAAAAAGCATGGTGAGGATGTCTGAGCGATGACCCACAAGTATAGGGGATCTATCGTAGTCCTTTCGATAAGTAAGAGTGTCGAACCCAACGAGGAGCAAAAGTAAATGACAAGCGGATTTCAGTAAGGTATTCTCTGCAAGCACTGGAATTATCGATAACAGATAGTTTTGTCATAAGATAATTTGTAACGAGTAACAAGTAAGAAGTGTAGCGAAGGTGCAACAAGGTAGCCCAATACTTTTTGTAGCAAAGGGCAGGCCTGGACAAACTCCTATATGAGCAAAGCGCTCCCGAGAACACATGGGAATTTCCGTCAAGCTAGTTTTCATCATGTTCGTTGGATTCGCGTTCGCTACTTTGATAATTTCATATGTGGGTGGACCGATGCTTGGGTGCTGCCCTTACTTGGACAAACCTCCCACTTATGATTAACCTCTCTTGCAAGCATCTGCAACTACGAAAGAAGAATTGAGATAAATCTAACCATAGCATGAAACATATGGATCCTAATCAGCCCCTTACGAAGCAACACATAAACTAGGGTTTAAGCTTCTGTCACTCTAGCAACCCATCATCTATTTATTAATTCCCAATGCCTTACCCTATTTCCAAATAATGGTGAAGTGTTATGTAGTCGACGTTCACATAACACCACTAGAGGAGAGACAATATACATCTCATCAAAATATCGAACCAATACCAAATTCACATGATTACTTATAACAAGACTTATCCCATGTCCTCGGGAACAAATGTAACTACTTACAAAGCATGTTCATGTTCATAATCAGAGGAGTATTAATTATCAACAAGGATCTAAACATATGATCTTCCACCAACTAAACCAACTAGCATCAACTACAAGGAGTAATCAACACTACTAGCAACCCACGGGTACGAATCTAAGGTCTGAGACAAAGATCAGATACAAGAGATGAACTAGGGTCTGGAGAGGAGATGGTGCTGGTGAAAATGTCGATGTAGATGGACCCCCTCTCGATGGGAGGATCGTTGGTGATGACGATGGCTTCGATTTCCCCCTCCAGGAGGGAAGTTTCCCTGGCAGAACAGCTCCGCCGAAGCTCTAGATTGGTTTGGCCCAAGTTCCACCTCGAGACGGCGGCGCTGCGTCTCGGAAGCTCTCTTCTAAAAATTTTTCTAGGTCAAAACCCTTCATAGAGCAGAAGATGGGCGTCGGGGACCTGCCAGGTGGGTCACAAGCCACCTAGGCGCGGCTAGGGGGTTACCGCGCCTAGCAGGCTTGTGACCTCCTGGTGGGCCCCTTCTGGTATTTGTTTCCCCAATATTTTTAATATCTTCCAAAATAATTCTCCGTAACTTTTCAGGACTTTTGTAGTTATGCAGAATATGTCTCCCAGATTTGCTCCTTTTCCAGTCCAGAATTTCAGTTGTCGGCATTCTCCCTCTTCATGTGAAACTTGTAAAATAGGAGAGAAAAGGCATAAGTATTGTACCATAACGTGTAATAACATACCATAATGCAATAAATATCAATATAAAAGCATGATGCAAAATGGACGTATCAACTCCCCCAAGCTTAGACCTCGGTTGTCCTCAAGCGAAAGCCGAGATCAATAAATATGTCCGCAAGTTTAGAGATGGAGGTATCGATAAAATAAAATACGGGCATGAGGGCATCATGATCATCTTTAGAACAACAATACTTATTGATATACAATTTCTTATACTGGAGTAACAATTCATTCACTGGATAAAGTATGAACCAAGAACTCTATTGACAATCAACAAACTATGCTCTCAGTGATTGAAACAATTTACAATTTATCATAACATCAGAAAGAGTGAATGTAAGAGCTTGTAAAGCAAATCCACATACTCAATCATCTTTTGGTCTTTCATAATTGCTAACACTCACGCGGTACTCATGAGGTCAAAGATTCAATTGAACACAAAGAAAGATAGGGGCTTATATGTTTGCCTCCCAACTATTCACCTCAAGGGTGATGTCAACAATAATAACTCATGATCACCTACCTATGAGTGGATATATGTGTTTATATCATTCCCCAACACATAATGCATTCCGAGAAAAAAAAGGCAAAATATAGGAAGTGGTGAAGATCACCATGACTCTTGCATAAAGTAAGTACTTGTAAAGTAACACCAACAGATAGGCCCTTCGCAGAGGGAAGTAGAGGTTGTCATGCGCTTCTTGTTTTTGGATGCGCAAACCCTTAATGCAAAGGAAAGCTGCGTTGTATTGCCCTTTGTAATAGCAACCTTTATTATGTAGTTCATCATTTTTATTTCTTTGCCATCACAAGTTCGTACAATGCTTATTTCCCTTACAATAAAAGATCATACACATTTAAGAGCAATTGTTATTGCTTTTTGCACCGATGACAACTTACTTGAAGGATCTTACTCAATCCATAGGTAGGTATGGTGGACTCTCATATCAAAACTAGGTTGAGGGTGTTTGGATGCACAAGTGGTATCGCTAGTTGGTGCGGAACTTTTGGCTAGTGTGAGGTGGAAGCAAGAACTACATGTTGGAGGATCTATAACCATATAACTTCCATTCGGAAATAAGCAAACATAACCCATTATGTTGTCTTCCTTGTCCAAATCAACTTCTTAACATAAAATATTTTAATGAGTGCTCACAATCATAAAAAATGTCTGTCGTGGTTTTGTCACGGCAGATGCCATGGGTAGGCTAATCGAGAGGGGCCGAAAGGACGCCGGTGGACTCCGAGAACGGGGTTAGGCACAAACTGTGACTGACACGCGGTGTACCCAGGTTCAGGGCCCTCCGTGGGAGGTAAAACCCCTACTCCTACTTGATCTCGTTGAGACGATGGTAAAGGTTACAATGGTGCTCCTTGAGTTGTATGAATCGAGGTGGGAGCTGAGTGCTCCGGCCCGAGAGGTTCCCTGTGGGAGGTGCTATCGTGGGTGGTGCTATTCTTGTTCTCTTCGCTGTTCTTCTTCGGGCGTCATCGTTCTCCCTCCTCCCTTTGCATGGGGGAGGCCCACGGGGTTTTATAGACCAACCCCATGGCTTACAATATGAATATAACGGTCATGGGGGGACCCAGCCGGCAGCCTCTCCGGCTGGCTGCGGGGGCCACCAGCTTTAGTCTTGTCGTGGGCGGGCCCCGAGCCCGGTCGCGTCGCGGCACGGGGTGCCACGGGCGGCGGCGTCTTGCGGCAGCCGGCCGAAGTCAGAGGCCGGCCGGCTGTCCTGTAGCCATGCTAGGGTAGATGGCGGAGTGGTTGGGAGCAGGCCGCCACTGTTGGAGGCCTGGTCGCCGTCCAACAGCGGCGACAGGCCACTATGGCCATGCGGGCGCTGACCCCCGACAGGACAGGGGCCACTGCGGCCATGTGGGCGCTGACCCCGACGGGACAGAGGCCACTATGGCCATGCGGGCGCCGACCCCTGATAGGACGGGGCCCACTGTCGCCATGCAGGGCCCATCAGGGGCATCCGATGCTGGGCCGGCTGGGGGAAGGAGCGGGGCGGCGAGGCCCTAGCCGGCCAGCACAGCGTGGCTGGTGAAGGAGCAGTCGGCAAGCCCATGCCAGGGGGTTGGAGCCGGCAGGGCATGGCTCCGCCGGCTCCTCGAAGGCGGCCCGCCTATTTTCCCCATAGGCGGGCCCGAAGAAGTAGTGGCATTTGAGGCTACTCGGGGGTCATCCCCCCGTCAGTAGTCCCCGAAGCCGGGGAGGCCCGCATATGAGATGCGGCGGTCCTCGCCGTCTTGAAGAATGCTCGAGCACCGGAAGCGTCGGGTCATACTAGCACGTGATGGCCGGATCCGCAGTCGTCCGGGGCCACCCGCGCCGCCAGTGTCGCCCCACCAGGCGGGGAAAACACACTGTGCGGAGGTCGGAGCGGGAAGCAGCCTGGCGGGCCAAGCGACGGTTCAGACCTTGCGACCAGGTGGGGCCCGCCACGACCGCGGCCCTGAACCGCCGTGAAAATTCCACGCGTAGCGGGCGGGCGTTTGGCGTTTCGGAGCATCATGATGTCCGTCCCGCGCGCATCGGGGATCGTGGGGGAGGTGAGGGGGAAGAGCCCGTTTGCTCCCCTTGCCTCCATCTCTTCGCTCCTCCCCCCTGCCCCCCCTCGCCGAGAGAGAGAGAGAGTGAGAAGGGAAGAGAGTAGTTCGAGAGGGACAGCGAGCTTGCGCCGCCGCCCGCCACCGCGAAGAGGACAATCCTCCGGTCGGTCCCCGCACCGCCGTCACACCCGCGCGCCGCCGCCATGGAGGCAGTGACCAAGGGCACCTGGGACGGCAGTGACATCGACGCCACCTTCATCGAGTACCTCCGCGCGCGTCGTAAGCTCCCGGCGGCGTAGTTCTTGGAGGCCCGCCCGCCGGGGGCGGAGAACTCTCCGATGCCGCGGTCGAGTGAGGTCGCGATTTTTGCTGACCACTTCCACCGCGGGTTGGGGCTGCCGACGAGCGCCTACTTCCGGCAGTTCTTGACGCACTTCGGCCTGCAGCCGCACCATCTCGCCCCCAACTCCGTCCTGCAGTTGGCGGCGTTCGTCGTCCTTTGCGAGGGGTATCTGGGAGTCGAGCCCAGACTCGATTTTTGGTGCCGGCTCTTCTACTTCAAGCAGCAGACGGTGAAGGATCCGGCGACTCAGAAGATGATGATGACTGCCTACGTCGGCGCCTCCGTCCAGGTTCGTCAGGGGACCGGCTTCCCCAAACTCCCGCTGCATGAGTCAATGAAGCGATGGCAGCGGGGGTTCTTCTACGTGAAGAACATGAAGCCAGAGGAGGACTACATCAACCTCCCGATTTCGCCAACCATTCGCCGGTCGCCATGCATAACTGGCGGGCAACGCCAACCTCGGCGCTCGAGACGACCGACCGGCTCAATGCCCGCCTCCGCGAGCTAACCGGGACAGAGGGGCTCATGGCCACGGACTTGCTGGCGGCGATGATGGCGCGCCAGGTGCTGCCGCTGCAGCGCCGACCGCATCTTATTTGCCAGATTGGAGGGCGCCACGACCCCTGCCGGCTCTCCACCAAGGAGCTGAGGTCGACTCACATGGCGAGGAAGGTCAACACCGTGTCGACGGCGAAGATGAAGGAGGGGGAGTGGCAGTGGGGGAAGATCCCCTACAGCCGGAGTCACCCGGCATCACGGGTAAGTGAACAGCTGGCTCCACCTCCTATTCTGGGGCCGCCGGGTCCTATTCCCCCCTTCGGTCTAACAACGCTGTCTGGTTTGCCTGCAGAAGTTCGCGCTCCTGCAAGACTATGCGAGGCCGGCGCCGGATTCGGTGGAGTCCGACCCGGAAGAGGTCGAGGACGACATCAACGTGGAGCCGGCCGCCACCGAGTGAGCCGGTGAGGTGGAGGCAGGCGACGATGAGTCGGAGGAGGAGGAGGACGACGAGGCCGAGCCACCGGGTGAGTCTTCGTTCCGGGCGCCATTAAGGGATTGGCCCGACGACGATGTTGAGCGGGAGCCGACCCTTGCTGCAGAAGACCCAATGAAGTTCTTGGAGGGGGAGGTCACGGCACCGCGGGGGCGCCGGCCACGAGCCGCCAGCGTCCTGGCCGTGGTGGACAAGGGGAAGGGACCGGTTGCCCCCAAGCCGGTGCCCAAGCGCGTGGCCTCCGCGCAGCCAGGCGGTAGCCGCGTCGGAGGGAGCAAGAGGCAGAGGGGAAACCCGATCAGGCCCTCAAGGCAGGCGGTGCCGGTCGTGATCGGGTAAGTCTTGTACTTCTGATGATTTGAATCCTGGTTTCACCCCCTCCCCCCTCATCTAATGCCCCACCACCATCAGGGAGGCACGCTCGCTGGGAGGAGAACCAGGCGGCGGGTCGTCGTAAACGACGCCGCCGTCGACGGCCGAGGAGAGGGAGCGCTAGGCGTGGCTCGACCTTGACAAGGTCGAGCGGGAGCTGCAGGAGAAGGAGCGCTGCCGATGGGAGGAGGTGGCGGCAAGGGCGGGGGCGGCCATCGGGGAGGCCGCTGGCCAAACGTGGGAGGCCTTCCCCAACGGCCCGGAGGAGACGTCGTCGGGCGGCCATGGTGCCGACCGGTCCGCGGGCGATGGCGGGGAGACCGCGGAGAACTTGGCCGAGAAGAGCCGCCAAGCCTCCCAGCCGGCCGGGAACGACGCGCCGTTGGTGTTGGATGACGCACCACCAAAGGCGAGCGTCGTGCCGCCGTGCGCAGAGGTGGTGGATTTGGAGGCGCCGACGCAGGAGGTGCTTGCCTCGGGAGCGCCGGCGTCGGAGGTGCCGGCCACGGGGGCGCCGACGTCGGGAGCAACTGCGTCGGAGGCACCGGCCATGGGGGCACCGACTTCTGGCATGTCGGCTCCTGACACGCCGGCACCGAATGCGAGCCGGCCAGGGGGCGCCGGCGGTGGAGAAGCCGAGACGGGGGCCACGGCCACTGAGGGGGCGGCCGTGGCGAGCACGTCGTCGACGAGCCCTGCAACGATGACGGCGACGGGGACCGGTACCATCGTAATCTCCCACAAAGGAAGGCCCGCAGACGGGGCCGGCCCCAACGGCTGTGGGCGACGGCCGGGAGCCCAGCCACCGGGGAGCCGGCGAGCATCCTGGAGTCGTTCGCGGCCTGCTGCGCCCAGGCAATGGAGGATGCCCGGGCCGCCAGCGAGTGGTTGGTGAGCCTGGGGCGGGCGGTTGCGGTAAGGCCTTATCTCTTCTTTCTTTCTTTCCTTTTCCTTTTCCAGTGGGGGCGCGCTAGCGCACCCACTTGGTGTAGCCCCCGAGGCTCGAGCCGGCTGGGCTGCAGGAAGGTCGAGCCTAAAGCACTATCTTCCTCTTTGTTTTTGCAGGAGGCCCATGACTGCCGGGCGGAGGCGTACAACACCCTGCTGGGGTTGTTCCTGGGGTGGAGAGCCGCCTTGCCGCCGCGACTGCAGACCTGCAAGGTATGTGTCCCTGTGTCCTTGGCGGGGGGAGCCCCCGAGGGCCAAGCCGTCTGCCCTGGAGGTGTGCCGGTTCCCTTGTCATTCCTTCCTTCTAACTGTGATCAAATCTCCTCCGTGCAGCCGCCCACAACGAGGCGGTCGACCTCCGGGGGCAGGTGGTCCGGCTCCTCGGGGAGCAGGACACCATGGCAGCGGAGTGCCGTAAGTTCCGCGAGAGGGCGGAGGGGCTGAGGGCGGACCGGAAGAAGCTCGAGGAGGCCCATAGCCGGGAACTGGCGGACCAGGAGGCGGTGCTCCGCCGGGAGGCGGAGGAGCGGGAGAAGGTGCTCCGTGACAAGCTGGAGGCCCAGGACGCCGAGCTGACGAAAGCACTCAAGGAGAAGCACACGGTTCAAGACGAGACTGAGCGCTGTCGCCAGGAAGCGGTGGATCGGGAGGCGAACCTGGCGGAGCAGGGCCATGAGGTGGATCAGATGCTACGTCGTAAGTTCCCGGCCCTCCTTTTCCTTATTTATTTGCGCGTCCCCTTCTCCTTTCCTCGCCCTTTCTTACTTCTTGTCTTTTCATAGGACTCTTCCCCGGTACCCAAGAGACCGCCGAGGCAGCCGTGGAGTCCGACCGTGAGGGCCGGCGGGCCCGGGGAGAGGTCGTCGAGACGGGCGCCCCTTGGACGCTGGAGGAGGTGGGGGTTGCCGCCGAGGTGCGCCTGGTGATGGTCATCTGCACCCTGACGCGGTTTCGGAAAGCCGGCATGGCGTTGGTTCGGACCCTTTGGCCTCGGGCTGTGAATCCGGGCTCCCTGACCCGACTTGGCCGATGGCTGGAAGCTGGGCCAGCGCGGGTGAACGCCTGGAGGGCCTCCGCGGCGCACGCCGGCACGGAGATGGTGCTCCGCGTTGTGAGGTCATGGTATCCTGGGCTTGACCTAGGGTTGCTCACGGCCCAGCGCGCCGGCACCGAAGCGGAGCTGTCGGTGGTGGCGGACGAGCTGCAGAGGCGAGCGAGCGAGCTCGCGTCCTTCGCTGCGTGGGATGAGTACATCGCGGAGCGTGGTGCAGACGGCGCGCCCATCCCGGAAGACTCGTATGGTCTGGCCTTCGACGACCCGGAGGGGGGCGAGTGCGAGATGGTCGACGATGGGTCCGACATCGACGACTACGCTCCATCCGAGTCGGCTGAGGATGCGGGGGCCTCCACCTCGGCCGCCCTAGGAGCGCCAGCCTCGAAGGCGCCAGCGCCACCGGCATGAACGCAGCCGGCCTTAGAGGTGCCGGCGCTGGAGGCGAGACGGCTCAAGATCGCCCCTGCTTGGGTCTTTCCTCCTTGTATATATTTGTTTGCATTTAATTTTTAGTGCCGGAGTTCCACCCACTGGGGGTGTATTTAATACGTATTGTAATGAACCTACGGCCGTGGGCCTTTTGTTATTTAGAACTGGAAAGGAGTGCATGCTGGCTCTACTTTCGCCTTTTGCCTGTTGACTTGCTCGTGCATGCTAGGATTCCTTCCGGCTTCTGCCCTGCCTGCCGGCCAGCCGGAGCCGGTCTGGGACAAGGACGGGGCTTCACCCTTAGGGAAAGGTAGCGGGCTCTTAGAGTCAACCGGCTAGGACTAGGTCGAGCCGGCAGAGGCCGGCCACGGGGAGTGATGTGGCATGGTTGGGCTGGCCCGGCTACCATGCATTGGCGGACCTTTGTGTGAGAAACTCCTTCGTACCCTGCGGTCCCTTCAGCCGGATAGCCGGGGGCCGGTCTGTGGCTGGTTAGGGCGGGGGAGGGGAAGGGCCGCTTGCTCACATTTATTCGTCCGCCTCGGAGGGGAGCCGGGCGAGCCCCCGGGACCGCGAGCCGGGCCCGGACCTTAGATGGTAGGAGAAAACTTGGAGAAATCGAAAAGGGGTGTGCCTCAAGCGCCGGCTTGAGGTCCCCATTGCATTCATGGGCCCGAAGGGGCAAAAGTACAGGGTACATACACTAGCTTTTTAGCAGTAAAAGGGGCGGAGGAGCGCCGCGTTCCACGGGCGCTTCGTTTCTTCGCCGAATGCGTCTCTCTTGCGCTTCTGCAGCTTCTAGGCGTCTATCAGGTAGTAGGCGTTGTTGTGCAACGCCTGGCTGATGATGAATGGGCCCTCCCATGGGGAGGACAACTTGTGCTGGCTGGCCGTTCGTTGGACCCGCCGGAGCACCAGGTCCCCCTCGTGGAAGGAGAGTGGCCGGATCCAGTTGTTGTGGTAGTGCTGGAGCTTCTGCTGTTAGATGGCCGTCCGTCTCAAAGCTAGCTTGCGGGCTTCTTTGAGGAGGTCGACGCTGTCCTCCCTTGCCTCTCTTGCATCCTTCTTAGTGTACAGGGTGACCCGAGGTGAATCGAACTCGATGTCGGTGGGGATGAATGCCTCGGACCCGTAAACGAGAAATAACGGGGTGAAGCCGGTCCACCGGTTGGGCATGGTCCGGAGGCTCCATAGGACGGCCGGCAGCTCCTCGACCCAGCAGCCGGCCGACCGGACCAGCGGCGTGACGACCCGAGGCCTGATGCCGGCCAGGATCAAGTCGTTCGCACTTTCGACCTGGCCATTGGACTGGGGCTGGGCGGCGAATGCCAGGTCGAGCCGGATGCCCTGTCATGAGCAAAAATGTGCCAGAGCGCCCTTGGCGAAGTTTGTGTCGTTGTCGGTGATGATGCTATGGGGGACGCCATAGCGAACCGTGATGTCTTTGATGAACCGGATGGCAGTGGGGCCGTCCAGCTTCTTGATGGGACGCGCCTTGATCCACTTGGTGAACTTGTCGACGGCGACCAACAGGTGTGTCAAGCCGCCTCGGGCGGTCTTGAAGGGCCCCACCATATCCAGCCCCCAGACGGCGAAAGGCCTTGAGAGGGGGATGGTCTGGAGGGTGGTGGCCGACGGGTGGCTCTGCGCGCGGAAACGTTGGTAACCCTCGCACTTGTCGACCAGGTCCTTGGCTGCCTCCAGGGCAGTCGGCCAGTAGAAACCATGGCGGAACGCTTTGGCCACCAAGGACCTGGATGCGGCATGATTCCCGCACTCGCCTTGGTGGATGTCGAGGAGGATCTCCAGCCCCTTCTCCGGCTCGACAAAGCGTTGGAAAACGCCGGTGGTGTTGCGGTGAACAAGCTCGCGATTGATGATGCCGTAGGCCGGGGCCCGGTGCTAGATTTGCCTTGCGGTGGCCTCGTTAGAGGGGAGCTCGCCGCATTCGAGGAACGCCACGAGGGGGCTCGAGCAGGACGTCGGAGGCGGCAGCCCCTGGGGCCGGCACACCAGCCCCCGAGGCCGGCATGCTTGTCCCCGGGAGTGAAGTGGCAGCGGGAAGGTCGGTCGTCGTCATGAAGGTGTTGAGTGTCGGCGGGACCGGCTGGTTTGCAGCGGCGGGTGGCGCCGGGGTCAGCGAGGCAGCCGCGATCAAGGGGGCCGGCAGGGCAGCCGGCGCGACCGCGGCGCCGGCAGCGCCCGCCGGTATTGAGATGGACTCGGACTCGGGAGACGGCTTGATCGAGGGTTTCAGCAACCGCTCGAGGGAGACGCCGGCAGGGATGGCCTATCGGGTGGAGCCAATTTTGGCCGGCGTGTCGGCCGCCTCGTTGTCTGCCCAGGGGACGTGTTGGCGTCTCTGGCGTCCCACTCGCCAGAAACCTGCTAGACCACGAGGTCGGAGTCGCCGAAGCATAGTATGCGCCGGATGCCAATCTCCTTGGCGAGCCGGAGGCCGTGGACGAGGGCTTCATACTTGGCCATGTTGTTGGAGGCGGCTAAGTGGATCTGGAGGGTGTACTTGAGTTGATCACCTTTTGGGGAGGAGGGGACAATGCTGGCACCCAAGCCGGTCCTCATGTTGGAGCCGTCGAAATGAATGCGCCAGTGTGTGGAGTCGGGTGGAGGCGGCACAAACTGGGTCTCGGCCCAGTCGACGAGGAAGTCGGCCATCGCTTCGGACTTGATGGCGGTGCATGGCTCGTACGGGATCTCGTAGTCGGCCATGGCGATGGCCCATTTTTCTATCCGGCCGGTGGCTTCCCGACCGGCCATGATTTCGCCTAACGGTGCTGTGCTCACGACAGTGACGACGTGCTCCTGGAAGTAATGATCCAACTTCTGGGTGGCGAAGTAGACGCCGTAGCACATCTTCTGGTAGTGGGGGTAGTTCTTTTTGGAGGCAAAGAGGACTTCGCTGAGGTAGTAGACCGGACGCTGCGTCGGCAGCGTCCTGCCTTCCTCCGGCCGCTCCACCACCAGAAAGATGCTGACGACACGTGTAGTGGCCGCGATGAAGGCGAGAAGGGGCTCCTTCTCAGCCGGCGCGGCCAAAATGGGCGCGCTGGTGAGAGCCCGCTTGAGGTCGTGGAACACCGCGTCCGCCTCGCTGGGCCAGTCAAACAGGGTGGGCATCTTCGAGAGGTCTCGGCCCGGCTCAACCAAGGCCGACTTGCGCAGGAGTCCGTAGAGGGACAGGGCCTTCGCACCAAGTCGGCTGATGAACCGGCTGAGGGAGGCGAGGCAGCCGGTGAACTTCTAAACATCGCGAAGCCGGGCCGGCTTGGGCATGCGCTCGATCGCCCGGATCTTTTCGGGGTTAGCTTCGATGCCGCGAGCGGACATGAAGAAACCCAGAAGCTTGCCGGCAGGGACGCCGAAAATGCACTTCTCCGGGTTGAGCTTGATCTTGTATTCGCGCAGGTTGGCGAACGTCTCCCGGAGGTCGTCGAGGAGGCTGAAGTGCTTCTTGGACTTGACGACGATGTCGTCGACGTAGACGTGGACGTTCCTGCCTATTTGAGGCAGGAGGCACTTCTGCACGCAGCGCTGGAAGGTGGCACCTGCGTTCTTAAGGCCGAAGGACATGGTGATGTAGCAGTAGGCCCCGAAGGGCGTGATGAAGGAGGTCTTGAGCCGGTCCTTCGGGTCCAGCTTTATCTCGTGGTAGTTGGAGTAGGCATCCAGGAAAGACAGCAGGTCGCAGCCGGCCGTGGAGTCGATGACTTGATCGATCCGTGGTAGGGCGAACGGGTCCTTCGGGCACGCCTTGTTCAGGCTCGTGTAGTCGATACACATGCGCCAAGTATTGTTCTTCTTCAGCACCAGGACCGGGTTGGCCAGCCAGTCCGGGTGGAAAACTTCCATGATGAAGTCGGCTGCGAGCAGCCGGGCGATCTCTTCTCCGATGGTGCGCCGCTTCTCCTCAGAGAAACGGCACAGGGGTTGCTTGACCGGCTTCGCATCCGGCCGTCTTTGGGGGACCATGCAAAAATGTCCCGATTCTCGCGGAGGAAGTCGACGAGCTCGCTTTCCTATTCGCTGTCGAGGCGCGAACCGATGGTCACGCACTGGGTGGGGTTGGCCGGATCGAGCGGCACTTGCTTGGTGTACCTGGATGGCTGGAAAGAGCCCTCGTCGACGGACTAGGATGGAGGAGCTGGCACGGCCGGCTGGGCAGAGGCGAGAGCCACCAGCCGGTCGAGCTGTCGCTTCTCCTCCGCGATCTCCAGGGCCTCGGCCAGCCGGCTCCCATCGCGCGCACACGCCATGGACATCTGGTACTTGCCGGCAACGGTGATGATGCCTTTGGGGCCCGACATCTTGAGCTTGAGGTAGGCGTAGTGGGAAACTGCCATGACCTTGACGAGCGCGGACCGGCCCAGCAAGGTGTGGTAGGGGTTGCTAAGGTCCGCCACCTCGAACCAGATCGGTTCGCGGCGAAAGTGGCCGGGATCGCCGAAGAGGATTTCGAGCCGGATCTTGCCGAGGGGGGTGCAAGACTTGCCCGGGACGATGTCGTGGAATAGGGTCCGACTTGCCTTCAGGTCCTCCACCTTGAGACCTAGCTTGAATAGGGTGTCAAGGTAGAGGATGTTGATGCTGCTGCCGCCATCGATCAGCACCCGCGAAAAGCAGCAAGAGCGCTTCTTGGAGGCGATGGTGGGATCGAGGACGAGGGCATAGCTGCCCGGGTCTGGCATTACAGCCGGATGGTCTGCCCGGCTCCAGGTGACCGGTTTCTCGGACAAGTGCATGAACTAGGGAGTCGCGGGCGCGGTGGCGTTCACCTCACAGTGGAGCCGTCGTTGGGTGTGCTTGTCCGTCTCTTCACTCGTGAAGACGACGTAGCAGTCGTCAGGCTTGGGGTATTGGTCCAGCATCCGGCCATCGTTTCGAGCCGGGGCTGGGGCCGCGTGGGCCGGCTGGGGGGCCGGAGGCGGAGCTTGGGTCGGAGCCCGCCCGCGGGCTGGCGGCGCGGGGACAGCCGGGAGGCCGTCCCCCCAAGCCAGGCGCTGTGAGAAGCTGCACTGCCGGAGTGTGTGCGTGGCCGGTGTGGCACCGGAGTGGTTCCTGTAGGGGAGGTCCAACAGCTGCTCGAAAGTCAGCTTGGGCTGCCAGGCAGCCTTGACGGTGCGCTGGCGCTTTCCGGAGGGCTGGCCAGCCGGCTGCTCCTCCTTGATGGAGGCGACGAGCTGGCTCCCGTATCGGGGATCGGTCTGATCATTCTTGCGCTTGTCGTTGGGCTGTTGCCGGTTGTCGGCGGCCGAATTGGCCGCAGCATAAGCCGGCTTGGTTGGTGCCTTGGCCTTCATCCTCATGGACGAGTCGGCCGTGGCATATTTGTCCGCTTTGCACATCAAGTCTGCCAGGGAGGTTGGCTCGGAGCATAAGAGCTTGTGCTTGAGGGGCGTGTCATCGCGACAGGCCTCGATGAAGTACTGGATGGCCTGCACCTGGTGCACGCCCTCGCAGGAGTTGCGGAGCCCGGTCCAGCGCGTGAGGTAGTCACGGAGGGGCTCGTTCGGGCCCTGGACGCACATGGCGAGCTCGCGGGGGCGACCTAGTCGCTTGTAGGTGCCGGTGAAGCTGCGGACAAAGGCTTCCTCGAAGTCCGTCCAGGTGTTGACGCTGTCGGCAGCCAGGCTGTTCAGCCAGGTGCGGGCAGAGCCAATCAGCATCAGGGGGACGTAGCGTACGGCTTCGCGCTTGTTTCCCCTGGCGATGCCGACGGTGGTTGTGTAGTCGACCAGCCAGTCCTCCGGTTTGGCTGTCCCGGTGTACTTCGGGGTGTCGCGGGGAAGCGTGAAGCCGGGCGGAAATGGCTCCTTGCGGATCCGCGGGCCGAAGCAGGCCGGGCCAATCAAGCCCTCCTCCTTGAGGAGAGCCAACTGCGCCAGCCGGTCGAGGCGGAGCCGGGCGTCGTTGTCGCTGTCGGGAACGCGCAGCCAGATCCGGGCCGCAAACTCAGGTCGGACAGCCGGCGGGATGGACCACCCCGGTTCCTGCCGTGGAGGCGGGGTGTGTTCGCGGCTGCGCCGACTCCCGCCAGTCGGCGCCTCGTCAAGCCGGCAGCTGCCAGTCGGGCGATTGCTGCGCCGGCTATTCATAGCCGGCTGTTCGTTCCCACGCGACGGGGGACGCTGAGCGTTGCTCCCCCGGGCGTTCCGTCCGGAGGGGCGAGGGCTGCTGGAGTGCTGAGCCTGCCGAAGGTTAACAACACCAGAGCCCTCACCCTCGGGACGGGGGAAATCGGAGACGGCCCCTCCGGGAGTGAGGGCGACCTGCTGCGCGTTGGCAGTGTCAATGAGGTCCTTAATGTGCCGCTCGCATGCGGCCCGCTCCTCGCCCTCCAAGGTTGCCAGGTCCTCGTAGGCAACCTTTGCGGCACGCAGGTTGGCGGCAGGGCTGTCATAGACTGGGAGGCGGCCGCCCAGGATCTTGGCGACCACGCGGCCGCGTTCCCGCACGGCGCCACGCCGGCCGGGCTCGGGTCCGGCCGGGGTGAGGCCATACGCGAAGTTGTACTCCTGCTGCGCGGCCTCCATCCAGCGCTGCTCGGCAACGAGGGCGCTGGCATCTTCGAACAGCTGGCGGCGGGCCGCCTCCAGCCCGGATCTGGCGGCGGCCGGGTCCGCCGTCGTGGTGATGGGGGTGCCGAGACCCCGGAGGGTGGCGACGAGAGGGTCGGAGGTGCCGGGGCGGGCGGCAGCCGTGCCGGCCTCGGCCGCTCGCACGCGGCCCAAAGTGGTGGAGGAGGCGATAACCATTACTCCCGCGCGGGCATGGGAGCCGATCGTGCCGCCGTTGGCAAGAGCAGCTACGGACGCGGGGGGATCGGTGTAGTAAAGCACCCCGCTATGGTATTCGTCGGCCGGTGCCTCACTGGCGAGGCTGAGTTTGCTAAACAGCCCGGCGAGCGCGTCAGCGTCGAACGTGAGGCTGCGGCCGGGGCATTCGTCAGAGAGGCCGGCCACGTCGCCCATAGGGCCTGCCGGAGCAAGCCCCACGAGCATACAGTTCCGCCCGGACGGGGGGCGGCCGGGGGAAGTGGTGAAGGGCCCCGCCCGGAGCATAACTCTGGCCGGCGCCGCGGACGGCCCCACGATGGGCACCAACTGTCGTGGTTTTTTCACGGCAGATGCCATGGGTAGGCTAATCTGGAGGGGCCGAAAGGACGCCAGTGGACTCCGGGAACGGGGTTAGGCACAAACGGTGACTAACACGCGGTGTACCCAAGTTTAGGGCCCTCCGTGGGAGGTAAAACCCCTACTCTTGCTTGGTCTCGTTGAGACGATGGTAAAGGTTACCATGGTGCTCCTTGAGCTGTATGAATCGAGGTGGGAGTTGAGTGCTCCGGCCCGAGAGGTTCCTTGTGGGAGGTGCTATCGTGGGTGGTGCTATTGTTGTTCTCTTCGCTGTTCTTCTTCGGGTGTCGTCGTTCTCCCTCCTCCCTTTGCATGGGGGAGGCCCGGGGGTTTTATAGACCAACCCCCCGGCTTACAATATGAATATAACGGTCATGGGGGGACCCAGCCAGCAGCCTCTCCGTCCGGCTACGGGAGCCACCAGCTTTAGTCTTGTCATGGGCGCGCCCCAAGCCCGGTCACGTCGCGGCATGGGGTGCCACGGGCGGCGGCGACTTGCGACGGCCGGCCGAAGTCAGAGGCCGACCGGCTGTCCTGTAGCCATGCTGGGGTAGATGGCGGAGTGGTTGGGAGCAGGCCGCCACTATTGGAGGCGTGGTCGCCCAACAGCGGCGAGAGGCCACTGCGGCCATGCGGGCGCTGACCCCCGACGGGACAGGGGCCACTGCGGCCATGCGGGCGCTGACCCCCGACGGGACAGGGGCCACTGCGGCCATGCGGGCGCTGACCCCCGACGGGACAGGGGCCACTGTGGCCATGCGGGCGCCGACCCCCGATAGGACGGGGCCCATTTTTGCAACGCAGGGCCCATCAGGGGCATCCGATGCTGGGCCGGCTACGGGAAGGAGCCGGGCGGTGAGGCCCCAGCTGGCCAGCACACCGTGGCTGGTGAAGGAGCAGCCGGCGAGCCCGTGCCGAGGGGTTGGAGCCGGCGGGGCATGGCTCGATCGGATCCTTGAAGGCGGCCTGCCTATTTGCCCCATAGGCGGGCCCGAAGCAGTAGGGGCGTTTGAGGCTACCGGGGGGTCATCCCCCTGTCAATGTCCAAGATAATATATTTCTCTGTGAACATCTCTTTCTTTATTACTTCCTTTTAATTGCCCCAATCACCAATCGCTATGTTTGTCAAGGCCCAAAGAATTTCAACGGACAAACTTCTTGTATGTGAAGTCATCACTCCCCATAAGATCAGCATATATAATCTTTGCTTTTACTATATTCTTCTTTATTTCTTATTTATTTTCCTCAAAATCATAGCAACAAGCAAAGCTCTCACATCAAAATTACTTTTCATTATATAACTCTCAGACTTGCTTACATAAGAGGAAAAACAAAACTCAAAGCTAGATTATACTAAAATTTCATTCTACTAGATCAAGATAAAACCAAAAGGATTGAACTAAGAAAAACAAGAAAAGGAAAAGGTGTGATGGTGACACGGTACCGAGGCACCTCAAACAAGCTTGGCACAAGCCAAGGGGACAGCCCATACCCATGTATTTAGATTTGCTTCTTCGGAGGTGATGGTGGTGGAGTTGTTGATGAGGTTGGAATCTTGTCCTCCGTCTTCCAAGGCATAGGCTCACCATCGTAAAAAGATAAACGAGTCTCCGGAATCCTCAAATCTGCAGCCAAACTCATTCTCTTAAATAAGTATTCATACTCATAGTTTTGGTTTTGCAGATCATAGATCTAGGCTTAGAGATGCTCGATTTTCTCGTAAAGCTTGAAGATGTGTTCCCCGATGTCCTTACCGTCCATATTGTGTTTATGGGTAAACTCTGAGATCATCATATGATTGGCATTGAGTCCACGTTCTACCATCCCTTGTCACTTGAAGACTTGTTGCTCCATAGCTTCGAGCCTTGTTTCCATACTTCATGTCTTCTTTGGCCCCTCAACGTCACGGATGTGCAGCACCCCCTCACACATCTCAATGGTTTGAGGGTGTCGCATCACCTTTGCAAGATAGAGGTTGATGGCCTTCTCAAAGAACTTGTCCTTCGGAGCACTTGGGGATGCCATGACGATCTAAATCTGTAGCAAAAGCTGCTCAAAACAAAAAAGGGAGGTATTATCATGATACGAAAGTCCAAACTTTGGGAGATTATATAATGTTTTTTGTCGACCCAAAGGAGTACACCACACGAAAAGGAGCCCGGAGAGTGCACAGGGTGGTGACAAGCCACCTAGGCGCGACCAGGGGGTGGCAGCGCCTGGCAGGCTTGTCACCTCCCCCTCCACTTTTCGGATTGCTTTAAATTTTCCTAATTTATTATATATTCTAAAACTGGAAAAAATACTGTTGGGAAATTTTTGGAATCATTTTACTTACCGTACCACATACCTATTCCTTTTCGGGGTCTAAACCGTTGCGGTAGGTCTCCCTAATATACTCCTCCGGAGTTATGGTATTGATAATATTCATTTATACATTTATGGGAGTACCTGAGATATAATGTATGATTCTTCGCCTGTTTACCACATTCGGATTTGTGCCCTCGGCATTGTTGAGCTTGATGGCACCAGAATGATATACTTTCTTGATAATGTAAGGCCCTTCCCATTTAGAGAGAAGTTTTCCTGCAAAAATTCTTAAACCAGAATTGTATCGAAACACAAGGTCACCTACATTGAATTCACGCTTTTGTATCCTTTTATCATGCCATCTCTTAACTTTTTTTAAACAACTTGGCATTCTCATAGGCCCGGGTCCTCCATTCATCGAGTGAGCTAATGTCAAGTAACCTCTTCTCACCAGCAAGTTTGAAATCATAATTGAGCTATTTGATTGCTTAATAAGCTCTGTGCTCTAACTCTAGAGGTAAGTCACATGCTTTACCATAAACCATTTTATACGGAGACATACCCATAGGGTTTTCGTAAGCAATTCTATAAGCCCATAATGCATCGTCAAATTTCTTAGACCAATTCGTTCTAGATCTATAAACAATCTTTTGCAAGATCAATTTAACTTATCTATTGCTTAATTCCACTTGACCACTAGACTGAGGATGATAAAGAGATGCAATTCTATGATTAACATAATACTTAGCAAGCAACTTACGGAATTCACCATGAATAAAGTGGGAACCACAATCAGTCATTAAATATCTCGGGACTCCAAATCTAGGGAAAATAACTTCTTTCAACATTTTAATAGAGGTGTTATGATTAGCACTACTAGTTGGAATGGCTTCTACCCACTTAGTAACATAATCAACAACAACTAGAATATGAGTATACCCGTTGGACGTTGGAAAAGGTCCCATATAATCAAAACCCCAAACATCAAATGGTTCAATAACAAGAGAGTAATTCATAGGCATTTCCTGACGTCTACTAATATTTCCAATCCTTCGACACTCATCACATGACAAGACAAACTTACGAGCATCCTTGAAGAGAGTAGGCCAATAAAACCCAGATTGTAATACCTTGTGTGTTGTTCTATCTCCAGCGTGGTGTTCTCCGTATGCCTCGGAATGACACTTGTATAGGATATGTTCCTGTTCATGCTTAGGTACACAACGTCTAATAATACCATCTACTCCTTCTTTATAAAGGTGTGGGTCATCCCAAAAGTAATGTCTTAAATCATAGAAGAACTTTTTCTTTTGTTGGTATTGGAAACTAGGTAGTATAAATTTAGCAACAATGTAATTAGCATAATAAGCATACCACGGAGCATTACGCGAAGCATTTATGATAGCTAGTTGTTCATAAGGAATGCTATCATCAATAGGTAGTGGGTCATAAAGAACATTTTCTAACCTAGACAAGTTATCCGCTACGGTGTGATCAGCACCATTTCTATCAACAATATGCAAATCAAATTCTTGTAGTGGAAGAACCCATTTGATAAGTCTAGGTTTAGCATCTTTCTTTTCCATAAGACATTTAATAGCAGCATGATCAGTGTGAATAGTTACTTTGGAGTCAACAATATAAGGTTTGAACTTATCACAAGCAAACACAACTACTAAATATTCCTTTTCAGTGGTAGCATAGTTTCTTTGAGCGTTGTCTAGAGTTTTACTAGCATAATGGATAACATTTAATTTCTTATCATTTCTTTGTCCTAGAACAGCACCAACGGCAAAATCACTAGCATAACACATAATTTCCAAGGGTAGGTTCCAATCAGGTGGTTGAACAACAGGAGCGGAAATCAAGGCATTCTTAAGAATATCAAATGCTTCTACAAAATCATCATAGAAAATGAATGTAACATATTTTTGCAAAATATTAGTGAGAGGCTTAGAATCTTAGAGAAGTCTTTAATAAACCTCCTATAGAAACCAGCATGACCAAGGAAACTCCTTATACCTCTGATATCCGTAGGACATGGCATTTTTTCAAGAGCATTAACTTTGGCTTTGTCAACTTCAATACCTCTTTCCTAGATTTTGTGTCACAAGACAATACCTTCATTCACCATAAAGTGGCACTTCTCCCAATTCAAGATAAGATTACTTTCTTCACATCTCTGCAAAACTCGATCAAGGTTGCTCAAACAATCACCAAAAGTAGTTCTGTAAACGGAAAAAATATCCATGAAAACCTCAACAATCCTTTCACAAAAATCATAGAATATAGCGGTCATACATCTTTAAAAGGTAGCAGGTGCATTGCATAAACTAAAAGGCATATGTCTATAAGCAAAGGTACCGGGCAAGTAAAAGTGGTCTTCTCTTGGTCCTCTTTTGACACAGATATTTGAGAGAAGCCAGAATAACCATCTAGAAAGCAAAAATGTGTGTGTTTGGATAGTATTTCTAGCATTTGATCAATAAAAGGTAGAGGGTAGTGATCTTTCCTAGTATATTTATTTAATTTCCTAAAGTCAATCACCATTCTATACCCTGTAACAATTTGTTGAGGGACCAATTCATTTTTATCATTAGGAACTACGGTAATAACTCCTTTCGTAGGGACACGATGAACGGGACTAACCCATCTACTATCAGTAATAGGATAAATAATACTTGCCTCCAAAATATTTAATATTTAATATCACACCACTTCTTTCATTTTAGGATTTAACCGTCGTTGGTGATCAACAACTGGTTTGGCATCAGGCTCCATATTAATTTTATGCTGGCATAGAGTGGTACTAATGCCCTTACGATCATCAAGAGTATATCCTATAGCACCTCGGTGCTTCTTAAGAGTTTTTAGTAATCTCATTTCTTCATGCTATTAAAGGTAGGCACTAATAACAACAGGATATATTTTATTTTCATACGGATAAGTATATTTCAGAGTATCCGGTAATTGTTTAAGCTCAAACACGGGATCACCCTTGGGTGGAGGAGGATCCCCAAGTATTTCAACAGGAAAGTTAGGTTTCAAAATGGGATGTTGATCAAATAAAATATTATCAATTTCATTCCTTTCACTCATATGCATATCATTTTCATGGTCTAGCAGATATTGTTCTAAAGGGTTGCTACTTCTTGAGCTTGCGTTGGTTTTTCCCTTGAACATGAAAGGGCGATGCAGAAAAGTAGAGATAAGTATTTCCCTCAGTTTGATAACCAAGGTATCAATCTAGTAGGAGTATCAAGATGTGGCACCAAGGCACCTGCGCAAAAACAAACTTGCACCCAACGCGACAAAGGGGTTGTCAATCCCTTTACGATTACTTGCAAGGTGAGATTTGATAGTGATAATTGGTAAATATAAATAAATAAATAAAAGTGCACCAAGGAATTTTTGGTATTTTTGTATGTAGATCTGAATATATAATGTGTAAAATGATAGCAAGTATTACGATGGGTGAACAAATTACTGTCGAGCAATTGATAGAATCGCGCAAAGTCATGACGATATCTAAGGCAATGATCATACATATAGGCATCACGTTCGAGACAAGTAGATCGATACTTTCTGCATCTACTACTATTACTCCACACGTCGACCGATATCCAGCATGCATCTAGTGTATTAAGTTCATAACAAAGAGAGTAACGCCTTAAGCAAGATGACATGATGTAGAGTGATAAATTCATGCAATATGATATAAACCCCATCTTTTTAACCTTGATGGCAACAACATGATGCGTGCCTCGCTACCCGTTCTGTCTCTAGGTGAGGACACCGCATGGTATGAACCCAAAACCAAGCACTTCTCCCATTGCAAGAATTATAGATCAAGTTGGCCAAACGAAACCCATAACTCGAAGAGACTTACAAGGATACGAAATCATGCATATAAGAAATTAGAGGAGACTCAAATAATATTCGTAGATAATCTGATCATAAATCCACAATTTATCGGATCTCGACAAACACACCGCAAAAGAAAATTACATCGAATAGATCTCCGTGAAGATCATGGAGAACTTTGTATTGAAGATCCAAGAGAGAGAAGAAGCCATCTAGCTACTAGCTATGCACCCAAAGGTCTGTGCTGAACTACTCATGCATCATCGGAGAGGCAATGGTGTTGATGAAGAAGCCCTCTGTGTCCGAATCCCCCTCCGGCAGGGCACTAGAACGGTCCCCAGATGGGATCTCACGGAAACAGAAGGTTGCGGCGGCAGAACAATATTTTCGTGGCTCTCTCTGTTGTTTTGGGGATTTTAGGGAATTTATACGTGAAAGAGGTAGGTCAAAGGAGGCACGGGGGGCCCACGAGCTTGCTAGGCGCCCCCCTGGGGCGCGCCTAGGGGGATCATGGCCTCCTCCGTGGCCCTCTGCCTTGGTTCTCAAGTTTTCTGGATCCCTTCTGTTATGGAAAAAATTACCCCGAAGGTTTTATTCCATTTGGACTCCGTTTAATATTCTTATCTGAAAAAGGTCAAAAACACGAAAAAAACAGAAACTGGCACTGGGCAATGAGTTAATAATTTAGTCCCAAAAATAATATAAAATATAAATGCATATAAAACATCCCAACTTGATAATATAATAGCATGGAACAATCAAAAATTATAGATACGTTAGAGACGTATCAAGGGTTAGTAGGAAGCATAGCAGTAGAAGAAACACTAATAATTTCATCCTTACTAGGCAATTCTTTATCATAGGGTTGTCTACGAAATTTAGAGAAATTAAACTCATGAGACGTGTCCCCAAAACTTATAGTAACAGTTTCCTTCTCACAATCTATCCTAGCATTGACAGTATTCAAGAAAGGTCTACCAAATATGATGGGACAAAAATCATCTTGTGGGGAACCAAGGACAAGGAAATCAGTAGGATATTTTATTTTCCCACCCCAAGACTGCAACAACTCTAACAATCCCAATTGGTGGTATAGAGTCTCTATTAGCAAGCTTAATGGTAAGATTAATTTCCTCTAACTCAATTGGTGGTATATAATTTCTTTATATAAGGTACAGGGAATTGCACTCACACTAGCACCCATATCACATAAGCCATGATAATAAGGATCTCCTATTTTAACAGAAACAACAAGCATGCAAACAATAGGTCTATGTTTATCTTTAGCATCAGGTCTAGCAATTCTAGCAGGTTCGTCACAGAATTGAATAACATGTCCATAAATATTATCAACCAAGAGATCTTTAACCATAGCAACACTAGGGTCAACCTAAATTTGTTCAGGGGGTGTATTTGTTCTAACATAGCTCTTACGAACCACAGGTGAAGCCTTTGCATGTTCCTTTATTCTAACAGGGAAAGGTGGTTTCTCAATATAAGCAACAGGAATAATAGGGTCAACATTATAAGTAATAGTTTCTTCTTCAACTTTAATGGGTTCAATTACTTTCACTTCAATGGGAGGATGGTATTTAAACCACTTCTCCGTAGGGAGGTCAACATCAACAGGAAAAGATTCACATAAAGAAGCTACTACCTCAGAGTCAAGTCCATATTTAGTGCTAAATTCACGGAAAGCATCAGTGTCTACAAAGGATTTAACACAATAATACTCAAGGTTTATAACTAACTCCTTACCTTCGTCGAGTTCCCAATCTTCAAAGTTGTGTTTAATTATTTCCAATAAATCCCATTTCAAGTCAATATCTTTCTTCATATAGGAACCAGCACAATAAGCATTGAGCATGGATTGATCATTACGAGAAAGTCAAGCATAAAAATTCGGAATAATAATTTCTCTCGAGAGCTCATGATTGGGTCATGAATATAACATTGACTTAAGACTCCCCCAAGCTTGACCGATTCTATCTCCTTCACGGGGCCAAAAAGTATAGATATAATTTCGATCACGATGAACTAGATGCATAGGATAGAACTTCTGATGAAATTCCATTTTCAATCGGTTGTAGCTCCATGATCCAATATCATCACATAGCCTATACCATGTCGATCACTTCTCCTTCAAAGATAAAGGAAAGAACTTCTTATTGACGTGATCCTCGTGCAGACCTGCAAGCTTAAATAATCCACAAACTTCATCCAATAAATCTCATGCAAATCAGGATGTAGTGTTCCATCTCCTGCATAAGTATTAACAAGAAGTTTCTCTATCATACCCGAAGGAATTTCATAATAAATATTTTCAGTAGGTTCAGTAGGTTGAGGAGCAAATCTCTGTGCTTCCGGTCGAGGTGAAGATACCCCGAACAACCCCCTCAAAGGATTACTTTCAATAGTAATAAGCGACAGTAAATTTCAGCACACTGTATAAATTTTTCCTTACCAGATTCCACTTACCAAAGGCGCTTCACTCCCCGGCAACGGTGCCAAAAAAGAGTCTTGATGACCCACAAGTATAGGGGATCTATCGTAGTCCTTTCGATAAGTATGAGTGTCGAACCCAACAAGGAGCAGAAGGAAATGACAAGCGGTTTTCAGTAAGGTATTCTTTGCAAGCACTCAAATTATTAGTAACAGATAGTTTTGTGATAAGATAATTTGTAACGAGTAACACGTAACAAGTGTAGAAAAGGTGCAGCAAGGTATCCAAATCCTTTTTGTAGCAAAGGACAGGCCTGCACAAACTCTTATATGAAGCAAAGCGCTCCCGAGGACACATGGGAATTTCTGTCAAGCCAGTTTTCATCATGTTTGTTTGATTCGCGTTCGCTACTTTCATAATTTGATATGTGGGTGGACCGGTGCTTGGGTTCTACCCTTACTTGGACAAATCTCCCACTTATGATTAACCTCTCTTGCGAGCATCCGCAACTACGAAAGAAGAATTAAGATAAATCTAACCATAGCATGAAACATATGGATCCAAATTAGCCCCTTACGAAGCAATGCATAAACTAGGGTTTAAGCTTATGTCACTCTAGCAACCCATCATCTACTTATTACTTCCCAATGCTTTCCCCTAGGCCCAAATAATGGTGAAGTGTTATGTAGTTGACGTTCACATAACACCACTAGAGGAGAGACAACATACATCTCATCAAAATATCAAACGAATACCAAATTCACATGATTAATTATAACAAGACTTATCCCACGTCCTCAGGAACAAATGCAACTACTCAGGAAGCAATTTCAAGTTCATAATCAGAGGAGTATTAATTATCATAAAGGATCTGAACATATGATCTTCCACCAAGTAAACCAACTATCATCAACTACACGGAATAATCAACACTACTAGCAACCCACAAGTACCAATCTGAGGTTTCAGACAAAGATCGGATACAAGAGATGAACTAGGGTTTGGAGAGGAGATTGTGCTGGTGAAGATGTCGATGTAGATTTACCCCCTCTCGATGAGAGGGTCATTGGTGATGACAATGGCTTCGATTTTCCCCTCCGAGAGGGAAGTTTCCCTGGCAAAACAGCTCTGCCGAAGCTCTAGATTGGTTCTACGCAAGTTCTGCCTCGAGACGGCGGTGCTTTGTCCCGAAAGCTCTCTTCTGATTTTTTTTCTAGGTCAAAACCCTTCATATAGCAGAAGATGGGCGTCGAGGACCTGCCAGGTGGGTCACAAGTCACCTAGGCGTGGCCAGAGGGTGGCCGCGCCTGGCAGGCTTGTGACCTCCTAGTGGGGCCCCTCTGGTATTTTTTTCGCCCAATATTTTTATATATTCCAAAATAATTCTCCATAACTCTTCAGGACTTTTGGAGTTGTGCAGAATAGGTCTCCCTGATTTGCTCCTGTTCTAGTCCAGAATTCCAGTTGCCGACATTCTCCCTCTTCATGTAAACCTTGTAAAATAGGAGAGAAAAGGCATAAGTATTGTACCATAATTTGTAATAGTATCCCATAATGCAATAAATATCAATATAAAAGAATGATGCGGAATGGACGTATCAGTGAGCATTTCTATTCCTCGGTAAAATCCTAGTGTTGTTTTGGGTCGGAGATTTGCGATGGTTAACTCTTCCAACCTCCTCCCTCGGGGCATGCGAGTAGTACTTTGACTTGTGATGAAACTAATAAAACATTGCAATAAGTATATGAGTTCTTCATGAATAATGTGAAACCATGGACATATGCAATCTCACCTCCTCATATTTGGCTAGCCTCTTCGGTACCATGCCTTGCCCATTCTCACCTCGAGGACCGGTGCAACTTTCGCTGGTGCATCCAAACCCCGTCACATGATACGCTCTCTTGCACATAAGCCTCATTATTTGTTCCTCAAAAAAGCCACCATACCTACCTATCATTGACGGGGTGATGACCCCCGGGTAGCCTCAAACGCCCCTACTGCTTCGGGCCCGCCTATAGGGCAAATAGGCGGGCCGCCTTCGAGGAGACGGCCGAGCCATGCCCCGCTGGCTCCAACCCCCCGGCACGGGTTCGCCGGCTACTCCTTCACCAGCCATGGTGTGCTGGCCGGCTGGGGCCTCGCCGCCCGGCTCCTTCCCCCAGCCGACCCAGCATCGGATGCCCCTGATGAGCCCTGCGTGGCGACAGTGGGCCTCGTCCTATCGGGGGTCGGCGCCCGCATGGCCCAAGTGGCCCTTGTCCCGTCGGGGGTCAGTGCCCGCATGGCCGCAGTGGCCCCTCACCGTTGTTGGACGGCGACCGGGCCTCCAACAGTGGCGGCCTGCTCCCAACCACTCCGCCATCTACCTCAGCATGGCTTCAGGATAGTCGGCCGGCCTCTGACTTCGGCCGGCCGCCGCAAGACGACGCCGCCCGTGGCACCCCGTGCCGCGACGTGACCTGGCTCGGGGCCCGCCCACGACATGACTAAAGCTGGTGGCCCCCGAAGCCGGCCGGAGAGGCTACTGGCTGGGTCCCCCCACGATCATTATATTCATATTGTAAGCCGGGGGGTTGGTCTATAAAACACCCTGGGCCTCCCCCATGCAAACGAGGAGAAGAACGACGACGCCCGAGGAAGAACGGCGAAGAGAACAGTGATAGCACCACCCACGATAGCACCTCCCATGGGGAACCTCTCGAGCCGGAGCACTCAGCTCCCACCTCGATTCATACAACTCAAGGAGCACCATTGTAACCTTTACCATCGTCTCAACGAGGCAAAACAGAAGTAGGGGTTTTACCTCCCACGGAGGGCCCTGAACCTGGGTACATCACGTGTCAGCCACCATTTGTGCCTAACCCCATTCCCGGAGTCCACCGGCGTCCTTTTGGCCCCTCTCGATTAGCCTACCCATGGCATTTGCCGTGACAAAACGATGAAAGTTGGCGCCCACCGTGGGGCAGTCCGCGGTGCTGGCCGGAGTTTTGCTCCGGGCGGGGCCCTTCACCACTTCCCCCGGCCGCCCCGCGTCCGGGCAGAACTGCATGCTCATGGGGCTTGCTCCGGCAGGCCCTACGGGCGACGCGACCAGCCTCTCTGACGAATGCCCTGGCCACAACCTCACGTTCGACGACGATGCGCTCGCCGGGCTGTTCAGCAACTCAGCCTCGCCAGTGAGGCACCGGCCGACGAATACCCTAGCGGGGTGCTCGACTGCACAGATCCCCCTGTGTCCGTAGCCCACGATCAGCTCCCACGCCCACGGCAGCGCGACCGGCTCCCACGCCCACGCGGGAGTAATGGTCACCGCCTCCTCCACCACTTCGGGTGGTGCACGAGCGGCCGAGGCCAGCGCGGCTGCCGCCCGCGCCGGCACCTCCGACCCTCTCGCCGCCACCCTCCGGGGTCTCGTCACCCCCATCACCACGACGGTGGACCCGGCCGCAACCAGAGCTGGGCTGGAGGCGGCCCGCTGCCAGCTGTTCGAAGATGCCAGCGCCCTCATTGCCGAGTGGCGCCGGATGAAGGCCGTGCAGTGGGAGTACAACTCCGCATATGGCCTCACCCCGGCCGGCCCCGAGCCCGGCCGGCATGGCGCCGTGCGGGAACGCGGCCGCGTGGTCGCTGAGATCCTGGGCGGCCGCCTCCCAGTCTACGACAGCCCTGCCGCAAACCTGCGTGCCGCCAAGGTTGCCTACGAGGACCTGGCAACCTTGGAGGGCGAGGAGCGGGCCGCACGCAAGCGGCACATTAAGGACCTCATCGACATTGCCAACGCGCAGCAGGTCGCCCTCACTCCCGGAGGGGCCGTACCGAGTTCCCCCATCCCGAGGGCGAGGGCTCTGGTGTTATTGACTTTCGGTAGGCTCAGGACTCTAGCACCCCTCGCCCCTCCGGCTGGAACACCCGGGGGAGCAACGCTCAGCGTCCCCCGTCGCGTGGGAACGAACAGCCGGCTGTGAATAGCCGGCACAGCAATCGCTCGGCTGGTAGCCGCCGGCTCGATGAGGCACCGGCTGGCAGAAGCTGGCACAGCCGCGAACACACCCCGCCTCCTCGGTAGGAACCGGCGCGGTCCATCCCGCCGGCCGTCCGACCTGAGCTTGCGGCCCGGCTCGGGCCGCACGTTCAATACAGCAACAACGATGCCCGGCTTCGCCTCGACCGGCTGGCGCAGTCGGCTCTCCTCGAGGAGGAGGGCTCGATTGGCCCGGCCTGCTTCGGCCCGCGGATCCGCAACGATCCATTTCCGCCCGGCTTCACGCTTCCCCGCGACACCCCAAAGTACACCGGGACCGCCAAGCCGGTGTTGGAAATATGCCATAGAGCCAATATATAAAGTGTTTATTATTATATTTCCTTGTTCATGATAATCGTATATTATCCATGGTATAATTGCATTGATTGGAAACACATTGCATGTGTGGGTAAATAGACAACACTGTGTCCCTAGTATGCCTCTAGTGAACTAGCTCGTTGATCAAAGATGGTCAGGGTTTCCTAGCCATTGACATGTGATGTCATTTGATAACGGGATCACATCATTAGGAGAATGATGTGATGGACAAGACCCAAACTACAAACGTAGCATATGATTGTGTCAGTTTATTGCTACTGTTTTCTGCATGTCAATTTATATGTTCCAATGACCATGAGATCATACAACTCACGGATATCGGAGGAGTGCCTTGTGTGTATGAAACGTCGCAACGTAACTGGGTGACTATAAAGGTGCTCTACTGGTATTTCTGATGATGTTTGTTGAGTTGGCATGGATCGAGACTAGGATTTGTTACTCCGTGTGACAGAGAGGTATCTCGGGGCCCACTCGGTAATGCAACATCACAATAAGCCTTGCAAGCAATGTGACTAATTGTTAGTTGCGGGATCTTGTATTACGGAATGAGTAAAGAGAGTTGTCAGTAACGAGATTGAACTAGGTATGGAGATACCGACGATCGAATCTCGGGCAAGTAACATACCGAAGAACAAAGGGAACATTATACGGGATTAACTGAATCCTTGACATAGAGGTTCGACCCATAGATCTTCGTAGAATATGTAGGAACCAATGTGGACATCCAGGTCCCTCCATTAGTTATTGGCCATAGAGGTGTCTCGGTCATGTCTACATAGTTCTCGAACCCGCAGGGTCTGCACACTTAAGGTTCGGTGACGTTTCGGTAGTATAGAGTTATGTATGGTGGTGACCGAAGGTTGTTCGGAGTCCCGGATGAGATCCCAGACGTCACGAGGAGCTCCGGAATGGTCGAGAGGTAAAGCTTCATATATAGGAAGTCCCAGTTTGGTCGCGGAAAAGTTTCGGGCTCATCGGTAGTGTACCGGGAGTGCCGGTAGTGTACCGGGAGGCCTCCGGGAGGGGTATTTCGACCCCAAGAGGTCCATGGGCTGTGGGAGGGTGTTAACCAGCCCTTAGTGGGCTGGGAAAACCAGCCACAAAGGCCCATGGCGCAGGGAGTGGAATTCCTAAAGGAAAAAAGGAAAAAGAGAAAATCAGCCAATAGGAAAGCAATCCTACTCAACCTAGGATTGGAGGGCAAGTAGGATTGCTCCTCCTCTAGCCGGCCGAGCCAAGGAGGCCTTGGCTGCCTCTCCTCTACTCCCTCCTATATATATTGGTGGATACCAATGGTTTTGCACATAGTTTACAACCACGTGCTACCCGTTTCACCGGTGCTCCTCTAGATCGGACTTCTGCAGCGCTTAGGCGAAGCCCTGCCGGAATTGCTCCACGACCACCATCACCGGAGCGCCGTCACGCTGCCGGTGAACTCTCTCTCCTCTCCACCTCCTCTTGCTGGATCAAGACGGTGGAGATCGTCATCAAGCTGCACGTGTGCTGAATGCGGAGGTGCCGTCCGTTCGGTACTAGATCGGAAGGATCGTCATCAAGGCCACGGGACGTTCGTGATCGGATCGCGGGACGGATCATGACGAGATCGCGGGATGGTTCGTGATTGGTTCACGGGACGGTTCGTGATTAGATCGCGGGACGCTCGGCGATTTGGATCGCGAAGAAGTACGACTACACCAACCACGTTTCTTAACGCTTCCCGCTTAGCGATCTACAAGGGTACGTAGATCCACTCTCCCTCTTGTAGATGGGCATCACCATGGATAGATTTGCGTGTGCGTAGGAAAAAATTTGTTTCCCATGCGACGTTCCCCAACAGTGGCATCATGAGCTAGGTTGATGGTTCGATGAGATCTCGAGTAGAACACAAAAGGTTTGTGGGCGTTGATGCTTAGATTGCTTCCTCCCTTGGTCGGATTTTGGTTCAGCGGGATTGTGAGATAAAATGGCTCAGACCAACATTACTCATACGCTTACGAGAGACTGGTTCCCTCGACGCAACTTGTTTCTTAGATGGCTTGCGGGCGACAGTTTGTTTCACTTTAGTTGGATCGGATCCGACAAAGGCGTTCCTTGAGAAGGTTGAAAAGCAATCTATGTATCACCGTTGTGGTTTATGCGTAGGTGAGAATCGTTCTTGCTAGATACCCGTAGTAGCCACGTAAAACATGCAACAGCAATTAGAGGACGTCTAACTTGTTTTTGCAGGGTATGTTGTGATGTGATATGGACAATTACATCATGAGATATATGTGATGTATGAGGTGATCATGTGATGTATAGATTTCACGACTTGCACGTCGGTGAATACGGCAACCGGTAGGAGCCATAGGGTTGTTTTTAATTATTGTATGACCTGCGTGTCAATCATTAAGCGCTATGTAATGCTTTACTTTATCGCTAAGCGGTAGTAATAGAAGTAGAAGCAGGGCTAGCGCCACAACCCCGATGGCAACACATTGATGGAGATCATGGTGTTGTGTCGGTGACGATGGAGATCATGTCGGTGTTTCGAAGATGGAGATCTTAAACACAAGTTCATGGCCATATCATGTCACTTATGAATTGCATGAGATGTTAATCCCTTTATTCACCTTGTTTTGCTTAGTGCGGCGGTAGCATTATAAGGTGATCCCTCACTTGAATTTCAAGATGAACTGTGTTCTCCCCGAGTGTGCACCATTGCGAAAGTTCGTCGTGTCGAGACACCACGTGATGATCGGGTGTGATAGACTCTACGTTCACATACAACGGGTGCAAGCCAGATTTGCACGTGCAGAACACTCGGGTTAAACTTGACGAGCCTAGCGTGTACTGACGTGGCCTCAGAACACAAGAGACCGAAAATTTCGAACATGAGTCATATAGTAGATATGATCAACATAGTGATGTTCACCATTGAAGCCAACCTAACTCATGTGATGATCGGACTTGAGTTGGTGAATTTGGATCATGTGACACTCAGATGACCTGAGGGATGTCAATTTGAGTGGGAGCTTTAGTAATTTGATTAACTAAACTCATTATCATGAACAATAGTCTAAATAACCTTTGCATATTTATGTTGTAGATCAATGGCTCGCGCAGTAGCACCCCTGATTTTTAATGCGTTCCTAGAGAAAGCTAAGTTGAAAGATGACGGAAGTAACATTGTTTATTGGGCCCGTAATCTAAGGATTATCCTTACGGCTTCCCAGAAACAATATGTCCTTGATGCATTGCTTGGTGACTAAACAGAAGACATGACCTCCAAAGACGTTCAGAACGCTTGGGAGGCTCATGCTGGAGACTACTCAATAGTTCAGTGTGCAATATTGTATGGCTTAGAACCGGGACTTCAAAGATGTTTTGAACGTCATGGAGCATATGAGATGTTCCAGGAGCTGAAGTATATCTTTGAGAAGAATGCCTGGATCGAGAGGTATGAGACCTCTGATAAATTATATGCTTGCAAGATGGAGGAGAATGGGTCTATCAGTGAGCATATACTCAAAATGTCTGGGTACTCAAACCGTCTAGCTGAGTTGGGAATTGCCCTTCCGCAAGAGGCGATCATTGATAGAGTTCTCCAATCACTGCCACCTAGTTACAAGAGTTTTGTGATGAACTATAACATGCATGGGATGAACAAGTCATCATCCGAGCTGTTTGCGATGCTGAAAGTCGCTGAGTCTGAAATCCAGAAAGAACATCAAGTGTTGATGGTCAATAAAACCACTAGTTTCAAGAAAAATGGCAAGGGCAAAGGCAAGAAGGGTAAAACCAAGAAGGATGGCAAAGAAGTTGCTACTCCTACAAAGAAGCCTAAGCATGGACCTAAGCCAGAAACTGAGTGCTTTCATTGCAAAGGAACTGGTCACTGGAAGCGGAACTTTCCCAAGTATCTGGCTGACAAGAAGGCGGCCAACGACAAACAAGGTATATATGATATACATGTTATTGATGTGTACCTTACTAGTTCACGTAGTAGTGCCTGGGTATTTGATACCGGTTCGGTTGCTCACACTTGCAACTCAAAGCAGGAACTACGGAATAAACGAAGACTAGTAAAGGACGAAGTGACGATGCGCGTGGGAAATAGTTCCAAGGTTGATGTGATCGCTGTCGGCACGCTCTCTCCTCGATTACCATCAGGATTAGTGATGATCCTAAATAATTGTTATTTAGTGCCTTCGTTAAGCATGAACATTATATCTGGATCTTGTTTATTGTGAGACGGTTACTCATTTAAATCAGAGAATAAAGGTTGTTCTATTTATATGAGTAATATCTTTTATGGTCATGCACCCAATGTTAGGGGTTTATTCATATTGAATCTTGATAGTGATGACACACATGTTCATAACATTGATGCCAAAAGATGTAGAGTAGTTAATGATAGTACCACTTTCTTGTGGCACTGCCATTTAGGTCATATTGGTGTAAAGCGCATGAGGAAGCTCCATGCTGATGGACTTTTGGAGTCACTTGGTTTTGAATCACTTGACACATGTGAACCATGCCTGATGGGCAATATGACTAAAACATCGTTCTCAGGAACAATGGAACGGGCAAGTGACTTATTGGAAATCATACATACTGATGTGTGCGGTCCAATGAATGTTGCAGCGCGCGGTGGATATCGTTATTTTCTCACCTTCACTAATGACTTGAGTAGATATGGGTATATTTACTTGATGAAACACAAGTCTGAAACGTTTGAAAAGTTCAAGCAATTTCAGAGTGAAGTTGAGAATCATCATAAAAAGAAGTTTAAATTTCTGTGATCTGATCGAGGAGGTGAATATCTGAGTTATGAGTTTGGCAGTCACTTAAGACAATGTGGAATTGTTTCACAGTTGACACCGCCCGGAACACCACAGCGTAATGGTGTGTCTGAATGTCGTAATCGAACCTTATTAGATATGGTGTGTTCTATGATGTCTCTTGCCGATTTGCCACTATCGTTTTGGGGTTATGCATTACAGACAGCTGCATTCACTTTAATAGGGCACCATCGAATTCCGTTGAGATGACACCATATGAACTGTGGTTTGGGAAAACGCCGAAGTTGTCGTTTCTTAAAGTTTGGGGATGTGATGCTTATGTCAAAAAGCTTCAGCCTGAAAAGCTAGAACCCAAAGAGGAAAAATGCGTCTTCATGGGATACCCAAAAGAGATAGTCGGGTATACCTTCTATCTCAGATCCGAAGGCAAAGTGTTTGTCGCTAAGAACGGAACATTTCTTGAGAGAATTGAGTGGGATGAAAATAGAGCTTGATGAGGTTATTGAACCTTTACTTCAACCAGATAGTAGCGCTGTGCAGAAAGATGTTTCTGTGGAACCTACGATGGTAGAAGAGGAAGTTAATGATGATGATCATGAAGCTTCGGATCAGGCTGCTATTGAACCTCGTAGGTCGACAAGGACGCGTACTACTCCCGAGTGGTACGGCAACCCTGTCTTAGAGGTCATGTTGTTGGACAACAATGAACCTACGAGCTTTGGAGGAGCAGTGATGGGTCCGGATTCCGAGAAATGGTTAGAGGCCATGAAATCTGAGATGGGATCCATGTATGAAAACAAAGTATGGACTTTGGAAGTACTACCTGAAGGGCGAAAGGCCATTCAGAACAAATGGATCTATAAGAAGAAGACGGATGCGGACGGTAATGTCACCGTCTATAAAGCTCGACTTGTGGCAAAGGGTTTTCACAAGTTCAAGGAGTTGACTAAGATGAGACTTTCTCACCCGTAGCGATGCTTAAGTCTGTCAGAATCATGTTGGCAATAGCTGCTTATTTCGACTATGAAATTTGGCAGATGGATGTCAAAACGGCGTTCCTCAACGGTTTCCTTGAGGAAGAGTTGTATATGATGCAACCCGAAGGTTTTGTCGATCCAGAGAATGTTGACAAAGTTTGCAAACTCTAGCGATCCATTTATGGACTGGTGCAAGCATCTCGGAGTTGGAATAAGCGCTTTGATGAGGTGATCAAAGCGTTTGGGTTTATACAAGTTTATGGAGAAGCTTGTATTTACAAGAAAGTGAGTGGGAGCTCTATAGTGTTTCTAGTGTTATATGTGGATGACATATTGCTGATCGGAAACGATATAGAAATGCTGGAAAGCGTGAAGGAATATTTGAATAAGAGTTTTTCAATGAAGGACCTAGGAGAAGCTGCTTTCATATTAGGCATGAAGATCTATAGAGATAGGTCGAGACGCTTACTAGCACTTTCACAGAGCACATACCTTGATAAAGTTTTGAAGAAGTTCAAAATGGAACAGGACAAGAAGGGGTTCTTGCCTGTGTTACAAGGTGTGAAGTTGAGTAAGACTCAATGCCCAGTGACTGCAGAAGAAAAAGAAAAGATGAGCGTCATCCCCTATGCTTCAGCCATAGGCTCTATCATGTATGCAATGCTGTGCACAAGACCCGATGTCAGCCTTGCCATAAGTATGGCTGGAAGGTTTCAAAGTAATCCTGGAATGGAGCACTGGCAAGCGGTCAAGAATATCCTTAAGTACCTTAACAGGACTAAGGACATGTTTCTCGTTTATGGCGGTGATGAAGAGCTCGTCGTAAAAGGTTACGTCGATGCAAACTTCAAAACTGATCCGAACGATTCTAAATCGTAAACCGGATACGTATTTATAATTAACGGGCGAGCGGTAAGCTGGTGCAGTTCCAAGCAAAGCGTGGTAGCTGATTCTACGTACGAAGCGGAGTACATCGCAGCCTCGGAGGCAGCGAAGGAAGGTGTCTGGATGAAGCAGTTCACGACAGATCTTGGAGTAGTGCCTAGTGTACTGAATCCAATAAATCTGTTATGTGACAACACTGGTGCCATTGCTCTAGCCAAGGAACCAAGGTTTCACAAGAGGACCAAACACATAAAGCGACGCTTCAACTCCATCCGGTTCTACATCGAGGAGAAGGACATAAATATTTGCAAAGTGCAGACGGATCTGAATGTTGCAGACCCGTTGACTAAACCTCTTCCAAGGGCTAAACATGATCAACACCAGAACTATATGGGTGTTCGATTCATTACCATGTAAATCACATAGTGATGTGAACTAGATTATTGACTCTAGTGCAAGTGGGAGACTGTTGGAAATATGCCCTAGAGGCAATATATAAAGTGTTTATTATTATATTTCCTTGTTCATGATAATAGTTTATTATCCATGCTATAATTGCATTGATTGGAAACACATTGCATGTGTGGGTAAATAGACAACACTGTGTCCCTAGTATGCCTCTAGTGAACTAGCTCGTTGATCAAAGATGGTCAGGGTTTTCTAGCCATTGACATGTGATGTCATTTGATAATGGGATCACATCATTAGGAGAATGATGTGATGGACAAGACCCAAACTACAAACGTAGCATATGATCGTGTGAGTTTATTGCTACTGTTTTCTGCATGTCAATGTATATGTTCCTATGACCATGAGATCATGCAACTCACGGATATCGGAGGAGTGCCTTGTGTGTATCAAACGTCACAACGTAACTGGGTGACTATGAAGGTGCTCTACTGGTATTTCCGATGATGTCTGTTGAGTTGGCATGGATCGAGACTGGGATTTGTTACTCCGTGTGACGGAGAGGTATCTCGGGGCCCACTCGGTAATGCAACATCACAATAAGCCTTGCAAGCAATGTGACTAATTGTTAGTTGCAGGATCTTGTATTACAGAACGAGTAAAGAGACTTGCCGGTAACGAGATTGAACTAGGTATGGAGATACCGACGATCGAATCTCGGGCAAGTAACATACCGAAGAACAAAGGGAACGTTATACGGGATTAACTGAATCCTTGACATAGAGGTTCGACCGATAGATCTTCGTAGAATATGTAGGAACCAATGTGGACGTCCAGGTCCCGCCATTGGTTATTGGTCATGGAGGTGTCTCGGTCATGTCTACATAGTTGTCGAACCCGCAGGGTCTGCACACTTAAGGTTCGGCGACGTTTCGGTAGTATAGAGTTATGTATGGTGGTGACCGAAGGTTGTTCGGAGTCCCGGATGAGATCCCGGACGTCACAAGGAGCTCCGAAATGGTCGAGAGGTAAAGAAGTCCCAGTTTGGTGGCCGCAAAAGTTTCGGGCTCATCGGTAGTGTACCGGGAGTGCCGGTAGTGTACTGGGAGGCCTCCGGGAGGGGTATTTCGACCCCAAGAGGTCCATGGGCTGTGGGAGGGTGTTAACCAGCCCTTAGTGGGCTGGGAAAACCAGCCACAAAGGTCCATGGCGCAGGGAGTGGAATTCCTAAAGGAAAAAAGGAAAAGGAGAAAATCAGCCAATAGGAAAGCAATCCTACTCCAACTAGGATTGGAGGGCAAGTAGGATTGCTCCTCCTCTAGCCGGACGACCAAAGTGGCCTTGGCTGCCTCTCCTCTCCTCCCTCCTATATATATTGGTGGATAGCAAGGGTTTTGCACATAGTTTACATCCACATGCTACCCGTTTCACCGGTGGTCCTCTAAATCGGATTTCTGCAGTGCTTAGGCGAAGCCCTGCCGGAATTGCTCCTCCACCACCATCACCGGAGCGCCGTCACGCTGCCGGTGAACTCTCTCTCCTCTTCACCTCCTCTTGCTGGATAAAGACGGTGGAGATCGTCATCAAGCCGCACGTGTGCTGAACGCGGAGGTGCCGTCCGTTCGGTACTAGATCGGAAGGATCGTGATCAAGGCCACGGGACGTTCGTGATCGGATCGCGGGACGGATCATGATGAGATCGCGGGACGGTTCGTGATTGGTTCGCAGGACGGTTCGTGATTAGATCGCGGTATGCTCGGCGATTTGGATCGCGAAGAAGTACGACTACACCAACCATGTTTCTTAACGCTTCCCGCTTAGCGATCTACAAGGGTACGTAGATCCACTCTCCCTCTCGTAGATGCTCATCACCATGGATAGGTTTGCGCGTGTGTAGGAAAAATTTTGTTTCCCATGCGACGTTCCCCAACAGCCGGAGGACTGGCTGGTCCACTACACCACCGCCGTCGGCATCGCCAGGGAAACAAGCGCGTAGCTGTCCGCTACGTCCCCCTGATGCTGATTGGCTCTGCCCGCACCTGGCTGAACAGCCTGGCTGCCGGCAGCATCAACACCTGGACGTACTTCGAGGAAGCCTTCGTCCGCAACTTCACCGGCACCTACAAGCGACCCGGTCGCCCCCGCGAGCTCGCCATGTGCGTCCATGGCCCGGACGAGCCCCTCCGTGACTACCTCACGCGCTGGACCGAGCTCCGCAACTCCTGCAAGGGTGTGCACGAGGTGCAGGCCATCCAGTACTTCATCGAGGGTTGTCGCGACGACACGCCCCTCAAGCACAAGCTCTTGTGCTCTGAGCCAACCTCCCTAGCGGACTTGATGTCCAAAGCGGAAAAATACGCCACGGCCGACTCCTCCATGAGGATGAAAGCCAAGGCACCAACCAAGCCGGCTCCGGCTCCGGCCGCCGACAACCGGCTACAGCCCAACGGCAAGCGCAAGAACGACCAGCCCGATCCCCGATATGGGAGTCGGCTCGTCGCCTCCATCGAGGAGGAGCAGCCGGCTGGCCAGGCCTCCGGAAAGCGCGAGCGCACCGGCAAGGCTGCCTGGCAGCCCAAGCTGACTTTCGAGCAGCTATTGGACCTTCCCTGCAGGAACCACTCCAGTGCCACACCGGCCACGCACACGCTCCGGCAGTGCAGCTTCTCACAGCGCCTAGCCCGGGGGGACGGCCTCCCGGCTCCCCCCATGCCACTAGACCGCGGGCCGGCTCCGGCCCAGGCTCCGCCTTCGGCTCCCCAGCCGGCCCACGCGGCCCCAACCCCGGCTCAAAACGACGGCCGCCTGCTGGACCAATACCCCGAGCCCGACGGCTGCTACGTCGTCTTCACGAGTGAAGAGACGGACAAGCACACCCAACGCCGGCTTTATCGTGAGGTGCATGCCACCGCGCCCGCGACTCCCTAGTCCGAGAAGCCGGTCACCTAGAGCCGAGCAGACCATCCGGCTGTAATGCCGGACCCGGGCAGCTACGCCCTCGTCCTCAACCCCACCATCGCCTCCGAAAGGCGCTCATGCAGCTTTCACGGGTGCTGGTTGATGGCGGCAGCAGCATCAACATCCTCTACCTTGACAACCTGCTCAAGCTAGGGCTCAAGGTGGAGGACCTGAAGGCAAGCCGGATCGTGTTCCACGGCATCGTCCCGGGCAAGTCCTGCACCCCCCTCGGCAAGATCCGGCTCGATGTCCTCTTCGGTGATGCCAGCCACTTCCGCCGTGAGCCGATCTGGTTCGAGGTGGCAGACCTAAGCAGCCCCTACGACGCCTTGCTGGCCGGCCCGCGCTCGTCAAGTTCATGGCGGTTCCCCACTATGCCTACCTCAAGCTCAAGATGCCGGGCCCCAAAGGCATTATCATCGTTGCCGGCAAGTACCAGATGCCCATGGCGTGTGCGCGCGATAGGAGCCAGCTGGCCGAGGCCCTAGATCGCGGAGGAGAGGCGGCAGCTCGACCGGCTGGTGGCTCTCGCCTCCGCCCAGCCGGCCGTGCTGGCTCCTCCATCCCAGTCCGTCGGCGAGGGCTCTTTCCAGCCGTCCAGGGACACCAAGCAAGTGCCGCTCGATCCGGCCAACCCCACCCAGTGCGTGACCATCGATTCGCGCCTCGACAACAAATAGGAAAGCGAGCTCGTGGACTTCCTCCATGAGAACCGGGACATTTTTGCATGGTCCCCCAAAGACATGTCGGGTGTCCCGAGGAAGTTCGCCGAGCATAAACTACACGTACGGCCGGATGCGAAGCCGGTCAAGCAACCCCTGCGCCGTTTCTCTAAGGAGAAGCGGCGCACCATCGGAGAAGAGATCGCCCGGCTGCTCGCAGCCGGCTTCATCATGGAAGTTTTCCACCCGGACTGGCTGTCCAACCCGGTCCTGGTGCTGAAGAAGAACAATACTTGGCGCATGTGTATCGACTACACGAGCCTGAACAAGGCGTGCCCGAAGGACCCGTTCGCCCTAACACAGATCGATCAAGTCATCGACTCCACGGCCGGCTGCGACCTGTTGTCTTTCCTGGACGCCTACTCCGGCTACCACCAGATCAAGCTGGACCCGGAGGACCGGCTCAAGACCTCCTTCATCACGCCCTTCGGGGCCTATTGCTACATCACCATGTCCTTGGGCCTGAAGAACGTAGGTGCCACCTTCCAGCGCTGCATGTAGAAGTGCCTCCTGCCTCAGATAGGCAGGAACGTCCACGTCTACGTCGACGACATCGTCGTCAAGTCCAAGAAGCACTTCAGCCTCCTCGACGACCTCCGGGAGACATTCGCCAACCTGCACGAATACAAGATCAAGCTCAACCCGGAGAAATGCATTTTTGGCGTCCCTGCCGGCCAGCTTCTGGGTTTCTTCGTGTCCGCTCGCGGCATCGAAGCTAACCCCGAAAAGATCTGGGTGATCGAGCGCATGCCCAAGCCGGCCGGCTTCGCGACATACAGAAGTTCACCGGCTGCCTCACCTTTCTTAGCCAGTTCATCAGCCGGCTTGGCGAGAAGGCCCTGCCCCTCTACGGACTCCTGCGCAAGTCGGCCTTGGTTGAGCCGGGCTGAGGCCTCTTGAAGAGGCCGGCCCTGTTCGACTGGCCCAGCGAGGCGGACGCGGCGTTCCGTGACCTCAAGCGGGCTCTCACCAGCGCGCCCATTTTGGCCGCGTCGGCTGAGAAGGAGCCCCTTCTTGCCTACATCACGACCACTACACGCATAGTCAGCATCGTTCTGGTGGTGGATCGGCCGGAGGAAGGCAGGACGCTGCCGACGCAGCGTCCGGTCTACTACCTCAGCGAAGTCGTCTCCGCCTCCAAACAGAACTACCCCCACTACCAGAAGATGTGCTACAGCATCTACTTCGCCACCCAGAAGCTGAAGCATTACTTCCAGGAGCATGTCGTCACTGTCGTGAGCACAGCGTCGTTAGGTGAAATCATGGCCGACCGGGATGCCACCGGCCAGATAGCCAAATGGGCCATTGCCATGGACGACTACGAGATCCGGTACGAGCTGTGCACCGCCATGAAGTCGCAAGCGATGGCCGACTTCCTCGTCGACTGGGCCGAGACCCAGTTCGTGCCGCCTCCACCCAACTCCACACACTGGCGCATGCATTTCGACGGCTCCAAGATGAGGACCGGCTTGGGTGTCGGCATTGTCCTCTCCTCCCCGAAAGGCGATCAACTCAAGTGCATCCTCTAGATCCACTTCGCCGCCTCCAACAACGTGGACGAGTATGAAGCCCTCGTCCACGGCCTCCGGCTCGCCAAGGAGATTGGCATCCGGCGCATACTATGCTTCGGCGACTCCGACCTTGTGGTCCAGCAGGTTTCTGGCAAGTGGGATGCGAGAGACGCCAACATGGCCAGCTACCGTTTCCTCGTCCAGTAGGTCACCGGCTCCTTCGAGGGTTGTGAGTTCCATCACGTCCTCCGGGCGGACAATGAGGCGGCTCATACGTTGGCCAAAATCAGCTCCACCTAGCAGGCCATCCCTGCCGTCATCTCCCTCGAGCGGTTGTTGAAACCCTCGATCAAGCCGTCTCCCGAGTCGGAGTCCATCTTCATACCGGCGGGCACCACCGGCGCCGTGGTTGCGCCTTCTGCCCTGCCGGCCCCCTTGATGGCGGCCACCTCGCCAGCCCCGGCGCCACCCGCCGCTGCAAACTAGCCGGTCCCGCCGGCACTCAACACTGTCATGACGACGGCCGACCTTCCTGCCGCCACTTCACTCCCCGGGACAAGCGTGCCGGCCTCGGGGGCTGGCGTGCCGGCCTCGGGGGCTAGCGTGCCGGCCCCGGGGGCTGCCGCCTCCGACGTCCCGCTCGAGCCCGAGTCGGCTCCCATCTCGGCCCCCTCGTGGGCTCTGCCCATCCTGGCGTTCCTCGAGCACGGCGAGCTCCCCTCTAACGAGGCCACCGCAAGGCAAATCCAGCGCCGAGCATCGGCCTACGGCATCATCAACCGCGAGCTCGTTCACCGCAGCACCACCGGCATTTTCCAACGCTGTGTCGAGCCGAAGAAGGGGCTGGAGATCCTCCTCGACATCCACCAAGGTGAGTGCGGGCTTCATGCTGCCTCTAGGTCCTTGGTGGCCAAAGCGTTCCGCCGTGGTTTCTACTGGCCGACTGCCCTCGAGGCGGCCAAGGACCTGGTCGACAAGTGCGAGGGCTGCCAACGTTTCCGCGCGCAGAGCCACCTGCCGGCCACCGCCCTCCAGACCATCCCCCTCTCATGGCCTTTCGCCGTCTGGGGGCTCGATATGGTGGGGCCCTTCAAGACCGCCCGAGGCGGCCTGACACACCTGTTGGTCGTCGTCGACAAGTTCACCAAGTGGATCGAAGCGTGACCCATCAAGAAGCTGGACGGCCCCACTGTCGTCCGGTTCATTGAAGACATCATGGTTCGCTACGGCGTCCCCCATAGCATCATCACCGACAATGGCACGAACTTCGCCAAGGGCGCTCTGGCACGTTTTTGCTCGCTGCAGGGCATCAGGCTCGACCTAGCATCCGTCGCCCACCCCCAGTCCAACGGCCAGGTCGAAAGGGCGAACGGCCTGATCCTGGCCGGCATCAGGCCCCGACTCGTCACACCGCTCGTCCGGTCGGCCGGCTGTTGGGTCGAGGAGCTACCGGCCGTCCTATGGAGCCTCCGGACCACGCCCAACCCGTTGACCGACTTCACCCCGTTCTTTCTCGTTTACGGGTCCGAGGCAATCATCCCCACCGACATCAAGTTCGATTCGCCTCGCGTCACCCTGTACACTGAGAAGGATGCAAGAGAGGCAAGGCAGGACGGCGTCGACCTCCTTGAAGAAGCCCGCGAGCTAGCTTTGAGCCGGATGGCCATCTATCAGCAAAAGCTTCGGCACTACCACAACAAGCGGATCCGGCCGCTCTCCTTCCGCGAAGGCGACTTGGTGCTCAGGCGGGTTCAACAAAGAACCGGCCAGCACAAGTTGTCCTCCCCACAGGAGGGCCCATTCATCATCAGCCAGGCGTCGCACAACAACACCTACTACCTGATAGACGCCCAGAAGCCACAGAAGCGCAAGAGAGACGCATCCGCCGAAGAAATGGAGCCCCTGTGGAACGCGGCGCTCCTCCGCCCCTTTTACTGCTAAAAAGCCAGTGTATGTACCCTGTACTTTTGCCCCTTCGGGCCCATGAATGCAATGGCGACCTCAAGGTGGCGCTTGAGGCACACCCCTTCTCGATTTCTCCAAGTTTTCTCCTACCATCTAAGGCCCGGGCCCGCCTCGTGGTCCCGGGGGCTCGCCCGGCTCCCCTCCGAGACGGACGAATAAGTGTGAGCAAGTGCCCCTTCGCCTCCCCCGCCCCAACCAGCCACAGACCGGACCCCAGCTGTCCGGCTGAAGGGACTGCGGGTTACGAAGGAGTTTCTCACACAAAGGTCCGCCAATGCGTGGTAGCCGGGCCAGCCCAACCATTCTACGTCACTCCCCGTGGTCGGCCTCTGCCGGCTCGACCTAGTCCTAGCCGGTTGACTCTAAGAGCCCGCTACCTTTCCCTAAGGGTGAAGCCCCGTCCCTGTCCCAGACCGGCTCCCGGCTAGCCGGCAGGAGGGGCAGAAGCCAGAAGGAATCCTAGAGCACACGAAAAAGTCAACAGGCAAAAGGCAAAAGTAGAGCCGGCACGCACTCCTTTCCATTTCTAATAACAAAACATTGATCGAAAATAGCAAAAGGCCCACGGCCGCAGGTTCATTACAATACGGCTTAAATACACCCCCAATGGGTGGAACTCCGGCACTAAAAATAAAATGCAGACAAATATATAAAAGGAGGAAAGACCCAAGCCGGGGCGATCTTGAGCCGTCTCGCCTCCGGCGCCAGCACCTCTAAGGCCAGCTGCGTTCATGCCGGCGATGTTGGCGCCTTTAAGGCTGGCGCTCCCAGGGCGGCCGAGGTGGAGGCCCCCGCGTCCTCAACCGGCTCGGACGGACCGTAGTCGTCGGTGTCGGACCCATCGTCGACCGTCTCGCACTCGCTCCCCTCCGGGTCGTCGAAGGCCAGGCCGTACGAGTCTTCCGGGATGGCCGCGCTGTCTGCACCACGCTCCGGGACGTACTCATCCCACGTGGCGAAGGACGCGAGCTCGCTCGCTCGACTCTGCAGCTCGTCCGCCACCACCGATAGCTCCACTTCGGTGCCGGCACGCTGGGCCGTGAGCAACCCCAGGTCAAGCCCAAGATACCACGACCTGGCAACACGGAGCGCCATCTCTGCGCTGGCGCGCGCCACGGAGGCCCTCCAGGCGTTCACCCGCCCAGTCCGGACTTCCAACCACCGAGCAAGCCGGGTCAGGGAGCCCGGATCCACAACCCGGGGCCAGAGGGTCAGGACCAGCGCCATGCCGGCCTTCGGAAACCGCGTCAGGGTGAGGATGACCTTCTCCAAGCGCACCTCGGCGACAACCCCTACCTCCTCCAGCGTCCAGGGGGCGCCCGGCTCGACGACCTTTCCCTGGGCCCGCCGGTCCTCACGATCGGACTCCACGGCCGCCTCCGCGCTCTCTTGGGTACCGGGGAAGAGTCCTATGAAAAGACAAGAAGTAAGAAAGGGCGAGCAAAGGAGAAGGGGACGTGCGAAGAAATAAGGAAAAGGAGGGCTGGGAACTTACGACGTAGCATCCGGTCCACCCCATGGCCCTGCTTCGCCAGGTTCGCCTCCCGGTCCACCGCTTCCTGGCGACAGCGCTCAGTCTCGTCTTGAGCCGCGTGCTTCTCCTTGAGCGCTTTTGTCAGCTCGGCGTCCTGGGCCTCCAGCTTGTCGCGGAGCACCTTCTCCCACTCCTCCGCCTCCCCGCGGAGCACCGCCTCCCGGTCCGCCAATTCCCGGCTATGGGCCTCCTCGAGCTTCTTCCGGTCCGCCCTCAGCCCCTCCGCCCTCTTGCGGAACTTACGACACTCCGCCGCCATGATGTCCCGCTCCCCGAGGAGCCGGACCACCTTCCCCCGGAGGCCGGCCGCCTCCTTGTGGGCAGCTGCGCGGAGAAGATTTGGTCACAGTTAGAAGGAAGGAATGACAAGGGAACCGGCCCAGGGCAGCCGGCTTGGCCCTCGGCGGCTCCAGGGGTCGTCGACGACGTGCTCGTCGCAGCCGCCCCCTCGGTGGCCGTGGCCCCCGTCTTCGATTCTCCACCGCCGGCGCCCCCTGGCCGGCTCGCGTCCGGTGCCGGCGTATCAGGAGCCGGCATGCCAGAAGTCGGCGCCCCCGTGGCCGACAGCTCCGACGCCGTCGCTCTCGAGGCCGGCGCCCCCGTGGTCGGCACCTCCTACGTCGGCGCCTCCAAATCCACCACCTCTGCACCCGGCGGCACGACTCTCGCTTTTGGTGGCGCGTCGTCCGACGCCGATGGCACGTCGTTCCCGGCCGGCTGGGAGGCTTGGCGGCTCTTCTTCCCCAAGTTCTCCGCGGTCTCCCCGCCGTCGCCCGCGGACCGGTCTGCACCATGGCCGCCCGGCGATGTATCCCCGGGCCGTCGGGGAAGGCCTCCCACGTTTGGCCAGCGGCCTCCCCGCTGGCCGCCCCCGTCATTGCTACCACCTCCTCCTACCGGCGGTGCTCCTTCTCCCACAGCTCCCGCTCGACCTTGTCAAGGTCGAGCCACGCCTAGCGCTCCATCTCCTCGGCCGTCGACGGCGGTGTCGTTTTCAATGATCCGCCGCCTGGCTCTTCTCCCAACGAGCGCGCCTCCCTGATGGCGACGGGGCATTAGACGAGGGAGGAGGGGGCGAAACCAAGATTCAACTCATCAGAAGTTCAAGACTTACCCGATCACGACCGGCACGGCCCGCCTTGAGAGCCCGGTTGGGTTTCCCCTCTGCCTCTTGCTCCCTCCGGCGCGGCTACGGCCCGGCTGCGCGGCGGCCGTGCGCTTGGGCGCCGGCTTGGGGGCAGCCGGTGCCTTCCCCTTTTCCACCACGGCTGGGTCACTGGCGCCTCGTGGCCGGTGCCCCCGCGGTGCCGTGACCTCCCCCTCCGAGAACTTCGTCGGGTCTTCTGCAGCAAGGGTCGGCTCCCGCTCAACATCATCGTCGGGCCAATCCCTCAACGGCGCCCGAAACAAAGACTCACCTGGTGGCTCGGCCTCGAAGTCCTCCTCCTCCTCCGCCTCGTCGTCGCCCGCCTCCAGCTTGCCGCTCGCTCGGTGGCGGCCGGCTCCATGTCGACATCGTCCTCGACCTCTTCCGGGTCGGACTCCACCGAATCCGGCGCCGGCCTTGCGTAGTCCTGCAGGAGCGCAAACTTCTGCAGGCAAACCAGATGGCGCCGTTAGACCGAAGGGGGGAATACGACCCAGCGGCCCCAGAATGGGATGTGGAGCCAGCTGTTCACTTACCCGCGGTGGCGGGTGACTCCGGCAGTAGGGGATCTTCCCCCACTGCCACTCCCCCTCCTTCATCTTCGCCGTCGACACAGCGTTGACCTTCCTCGCCACGTGAGTCGACCTCAGCTCCTTGGTGGAGAGCCGGTAGGGGTCGTGGCACCCTCCCATCTGGAAAATAAGATGCGGCCGGCGCTGCAGCGGCAGCACCCGGCGTGCCATCATCGCCGCCAGCAAGTCTGTGGCCGTGAGCCCCTCCGTCCCGATTAGCTCGCGAAGGCAGGCATTGAGCCGGTCGGCCATCTCGGGCGCTGAGGTCGGCGTTTCCCGCCAGTTCTGCATGTCAACCGGCGGATGGTTGGCGAAATCGGGGACGTTGATGTAGTCCTCCTCCGGCTTCACGTTCTTCACGTAGAAGAACCCCCACTGCCATCACTTCACCGACTCATGTAGCGGGAGTTTGGGGAAGCCGGTCCCCTGACGAACCTGGATGGAGGCGTCCCCGCAGGCGGTCATCATCATCTACTGAGTCGCCGGATCCTTCACCGTCTGCCGCTTGAAGTAGAAGAGGCGGCACCAAAAATCGAGTCTGGGCTCGACTCCCAGATACACCTCGCAGAGGACGAGGAACGCCGCCAGCTGCAGGACGGAGTTGGGGGCGAGATGGTGCTGCTGCAGGCCGAAGTGCGTCAAGAACCGCTGGAAGAAGGCGCTCGCCGGCAGCCCCAACCCGCGGTGGAAGTGGTCGGCGAAAACCACGACCTCGCTCGACCGCAGCATCGGAGAGTTCTCCGCCCCCAGCGGGCGGGCCTCCAAGAACTCCGCCGCCGGGAGCTTACGGCACGCGCGGAGGTACTCGATGAAGGTGGCGTCGACGTCACTGCCGTCCCAGGCGCCCTTGGTCACTACCTCCATGGCGGCGGCGCGCGGGTGTGACGGCGGTGCGGGGACCGACCGGCGGATTGTCCTCTTCGCGGCTGCGGGCGGCGGTGGAAGCTCGTTGTCCCTCTCGAACTACTATCTTCCCTTCTCACTCTCTCTCTCTCTTGGCGAGGGGGGCAGGGGGAAGGAGCGAAGCGACGGAGGTGAGGGGAGCAAACAGGCTCTTCCCCCTCGCCTCCCCTCCCTATTTATACGCCGTGCGGGCGACGGTAGTGGGGGAGCCCTTCGCGCGCACCTCCCCCACGATCCCCGATGCACGCGGGACGGACATCATGATGCCCCGAAACGCCAAACGCCCGCCCACTACACGCGGAATCTTCGCGGGTGTTCAAGGCCGCGGTCGTGGCGAGCCCCACCTGGTTGCCAGGTCCGAACCGTCGCTTGGCCCGTCAGGCTGCTGCCCGCTCTGACCTCCGCGCGGTGCGTTTTCCCCGCCTGGTGGGGCGACACTGGCGGCGCGGGTGGCCCCGGACGACTGCAGAGCCGGCCATCACGTGCCGGCACCACCCAGCTACCCAGGCGATTCCGGCGCTCGAGCATTCTTCAAGCCGGCGAGGTCCATCGCATCTCATCAGCGGGCCTCCCCGGCTTCGGGGACTACTGACGGGGGGATGACCCTCGGGTAGCCACAAACGCCCCTACTGCTTCGGGCCCGCCTATGGGGCAAATAGGCGGGCCGCCTTCGAGGAGCCGGCCGAGCCATGCCCCGCCGGCTCCAACCCGCCGGCACGGGTTCGCCGGCTACTCCTTCACCAGCCATGGTGTGCTGGCCGGCTGGGGCCTCGCCGCCTGGCTCCTTCCCCCAGCCGGCCCAGCATCGGATGCCCCTGATGGGCCCTGCGTGGCGACAGTGGACCCTGTCCTACCAGGGGTTGGCGCCCGCATGGCCACAGTGGCCCCTGTCCCGTCGGGGTCAGCGCCCGCATGGCCGTAGTGGCCTCTCGCCGCTGTTGGACGGCGACCGGCCTTCCAATAGTGGCGGCCTGCTCCCAACCCCTCCGCCATCTACCCCAGCATGGCTGTAGGACAGCCGGCCGGCCTCTGACTTCGGTCGGCCATCGCAAGACGACGACGCCCGTGGAACCCCGTTCCACGACGCGACCGGGCTCGGGGCCCGCCCACGACATGACTAAAGCTGGTGCCCGTAGCCGGCCGGAGAGGTTGCCGGCTGGGTCCCCCCACGATCATTATATTCATATTGTAAGCCGGGGGGTTGGTCTATAAAACCCCCCGGGCCTCCCCCATGAAAACGAGGAGAAGAACGATGACGCCCGAGGAAGAACGGCGAAGAGAACAGCGATAGCACCACCCACGATAGCATCTCCCACGGGGAACCTCTCGAGCCGGAGCACTCAGCTCCCACGTCGATTCATATAGCTCAAGGAGCACCATTATAACCTTTACCATCGTCTCAACGAGGCAAAACAAGAGTAGGGGTTTACCCACGGAGGGCCCTGAACCTGGGTACATCGCGTGTCAGCCACCGTTTGTGCCTAACCCGTTCCCGGAGTCCAACGGCGTCCTTTCGGCCCCTCTCGATTAGCCTACCCATGGCATCTGCCATGACAAAACCACGACAATCATGGCATTTCCATAGCCATTCTGAGATATATTGCCATGCAAATTCCAGCGTCACTTCATATGACTAGTTTGTTCATCATCATATTGCTTTGCATGATCATATAGAGCTGACATAGTATTTATGGCAAAGCCACCGTTCATCATATTTTTTATACATGTCACTCTAGATCATTGGATATCCTGGTACACTACCAGATGCATTCATATAGAGTCATATCATTCTATCAGTTTTTCATATTGAGTTGTAAGTAAATAAAAGTGTGATGGTCATCATTATTAGAGCATTGTTCCAGTGAGGAAATACAAATGCGTGAGGCCAAATGAGCCCACCATTAACAAAAAATTAATGGGATAAAAATAGAGAAGGGACTTTGCTATTATCTTTTACCACACTTGCACCTTGTTCTACATGTAGTTTCATTTTATGTCAATCATATGCTAGTGGGAATCACTTTGTCGTTATTATAAACTTGGCTTTGTATATTCCGATGATAGGTTTCCTCAAATGCCCGAGGTATTCATGAGCAAGCAAGTTGGATGCACACCCCACTTAGCTTCAGTTGAGATTTCATACACTTATAGCTCTAGTGCATATTTGCATGGCAATCCCTACTCCTTGCATCGACATCTATAGACGGGCATCTACATAGCCCGTTGGTATGCCTAGATGATGTGAGACTATATTCTCCACTTTTTATCCCTTTTTGATACCTCCCACCATATTGTGTTCCACTTATATGCTATGTCCAATCGTTCACGCTCATGTATTGCATGGAGAATAAAAGGATGATGCAAATTGAAAAAGTACGATCGAATTGCCTAACTTGGACACCATGGTGCTTAACATTTGTATTAATGTTGTGAAGATGGAGCCATGCCTTGCTAATATCATAATATGAATGGGGGTAAACATTCTTTGAGGATCGTATACTTTGAAAGATTAATGATTTTGTTACTTGTGCTTATAAGTATTGATATGCTAATGTTTGTTAATCGATCATTTATCAATGAGAATACATGCAAAAGATTACATAGTGGGTACCATGTCACATCAAAAATTCTGTTTTATCATTAACCTACTCAAGGACGAGCGGGAATTAAGCTCGGGATGCTTGATACATCTCCAATGTATCTATAAATTTTTATTGTTCCATGCTGATGTATTATTTTTTGGCACTTATTTACCAATTTATATTAGTTTTAGCAGTAACCATTGACCCAGTGCCCAGTGTCAGTTGTTGTTTTCTGCATGTTTTTCACTTTTTAGGTTTACCATACCAAACGAAGTCCAATCGTCCTGAAACTTTTGATGATATTTTGGACAAAAAGAACACCTAGAAAATTCGGAAGAAGTCCCGGAGCCACCTGAGGGCCCCACAAGTCAACACGGCGCAGTCTGGGCGCCATGATGGCTTGTAGGCCCCTCGTGGCTTTGCCGTCTCCGTTCCCTGGCTTATAAATTCTCACATATCTTAAAAACCCTAGAGGCAGTCCTGCAACGCTTTTTACGCTGCTACAAGTCTCTATTCCAACAGGATGACATATGAAGCTCCATTCTGGCACCATGTCGGAGGGGGATCGATCATGGAGGGCCTCTTCATCAATCTTTCTGCCCTCGTGATGATGTGTGAGTAGTTCACCACAGACCTACGGGTCTGTTGTTAGTACCAAGATGGAAATCTCTCTCTCTCTCTCTCTCTCTCTCTTGATCTCCAGTACAATGATCATCGCATCTTCGCTTTGATCTATTCGATGTAATACTTTTGTGCGGTGCATTTGTTGGTATCCGATGAATTGTGAGTTTGTGTTCAGATTATTAATGATGAATATTTGAGTCTTCTCTGAAATATAACATGACTCTTATATGTAAACTATGCAAGCAAAAAACAAAATCTGACTAAAACAGAATAGTCTGTAAGGATGTGTAGTTAACCTATACTTTTGTAACTCTAAAATTATGAAAACTTAGGAAAACCTAAATAATTTGTATAGCAATATTGTATAGAAAACATATCAAAAGGACGTTCCAGTAAAATCATAGAAATTCTGCACTCGACGCTAAAGTTTCTGTTTTTGCATCGTATCAATTCTACTCTTCTTGTGAGCATCCCAAATGCTTTACTTGGCACAAACACTACTATAAATATAAAAACACAATAATTACAGAGGAAATAATCATGTTATAAAAAAAATAGAAAGTAAAAAAGCAAAAATAAAGATAACTATTGGGTTGCCTCCCGACTAGCGCTATTGTTTTACGCCCCTAGCTAGGCATAACGCATATGATCAAGTGTTGTCATCCTTGATAGCAAGATCCTTAAGAACACAATGATGATTATTAGGAACAATGGGAAGTGGGTCCTATATGGGTTTTATAAAGATGGAATGCATACTAATCATTTTAAGATCTTCGTTTCTTTTGGTAGGATGGGTACTAATGCTATTGGAAACGTATATGAACTTAGGACTTTTATTTTTGAGAAGTACTAGCATTAGCTTTGAGATCTGAAAGCGGAGCCTTCTTTATCAATGACTTCCTCCATTTTATCAATCCTATTCAAGATTTGTTCTACGCTATCATCACTAATTGTATCCTTCTCCTTTAGAGTTTTCAAAGTCATTCCAGCCTGTTGGGGATATGCCCCACGGATAACCCGCATACAGGTTTAACCCGATAGGTGCAAATGGTGGCTTAATAGAGATAAAAGCGGCAGCTCATAAGAACCTCCATTGAAGATACCAGGATTCTGAAGGTCCGAAGGGCGAGTTAACCGGACGACCGTCTCATGGGATGGACATAGCAGGCCGGCGCATTTGAGACACCATAAGGAAACCTATGTACTTGTAGGACAAGACAAGTAGGAATTAAATTAGGCCACGGGTTGTAGAACGACCCGGGCTCCATTGTATCCTTGGGGCCTCCACCTATATATAAAGGGGAGTACCCGAGGGAAAAGAGGACAAGTAGGAAAGAAACCCTCAAGAGCTAGGTTAGCGATTCCGCACCCTTGTAATCGATATCATCACCAATATACACAAAGCAGGACGTAGGCTTTTACCTCCATCGGAGGCGCCGAACCTGGGTAATACCTATCTTCCATTCCCAATCAACCCCGTCCAGGTCACCACCTAGTTGCAATGGCCTCACACCTAAGTTCTCTCATGACGACATCTGCCGTGACAAAACCACGACAGTTGGTGCCCAGCGTGGGGCTATCGCACTGTAGAGTTGAGTTCTTGGAGGGATCTCTCCCAGGGTTCAGGATATATGCGATTGGTTAGATGACCAAAAGTCACTGTGGCAACCTCTACATCGACGACTCAGGCTGGGGCCCCGAGGCCGACTCAATCAAGTACGGGCATCGGGTCCCCTTCGGCAAGATACACGTCTTCATCGGTGAAATCAACGCAAAACGGCCCGAGCCGAACATCTTTACCGACATCGTAGATTCGGCTTGACGCGCTCAATGAGGTCGGCGTCAAGCCATCCTGTGTCATGATTTCGTTGGCTTTACTCAAGGAGTCGACCTTGTAGATGAAGCACCTGGCAACAGGGACACCCTCGTCAACTTCGATGGTGAGTCTTCCATGGGGGACACTGAGGCGATATATGGGCTTTTCGATGGTAGGATCGGGGTTGTTCATGAGATGGGTCCATTATGTATTCTCATGAGCCACCTTAGCAAGCTGTTGTTTTCATGGCGGGAAAACCAACAGCCCATATCTCAGCAGCAGCTGCTGCGACGACCGGGACTGGCTCAATTTTAGGAGCGGTCGGATCAAGCCGAACGTCGGTTCAAGCCGTGGCCGATCTAATGCCATAGATGACAAAGCTCTTAGAAAGACGAGTAACCATGGAGAATCAGCAGGAATGCAATACGATGCTAACCATGCTTCACGGACAAATGGCCAAGATCCAGGAGGAGATCAATGATGAAAACACTCGCATGGCAGAGTTACAGACTCACAACCAGAGCGAAACTGAGCGCTTTAGAGTGGAAACCTGTCAGCTAAGCCTTCAACGAGAAGCCTCTGATGTGGTCCATCGGAGGAGACATCTCAGTTGGCTTCCCACCAATTTGGAGCCCTCGCGATTATTTGTCACACCTCAACCTCCGTCCGTGGCCGGCCAGCCGCGTATGGATCAGACACCTAAACCGCCATGCCAGATGTCGGCTCAGTCACCACCTCAGCGTTTCGAGACGCCGTCGGGCCACTTTTCTAACCCTATGGACAATATGTTGGAAACGACTCATAACCTCGAGGCACTTCCCATCCATGGAAATAGGCCAATTGAGATTGAGGCTAGGAAAGACATTGAGATGCTAAAAATTGTGGTGACACAATAGGCGCAGTACTCTTACAGCCACAATCGGATGTACTTTACACCTTACGCAAGCCGCAGTTAGAACCGGCATGTGAACTCCCTAGAAGATTGTAGCAACAGGCACAGATAGCAACCTCAGAACTCCCCAAACCGACCAGTGTTGTCAGACACACAGGCAGTCGTCAACGCGGCCTAAGTTGCACGACATGCGGAAGCAAAGGCAGCGATGGCAAGAGCGGGTCAGTGACCTCCCAACCCCCATCCAGCAACCATTGGTGCTGGGGTTAGCAGCAGAACGATTGGGATTCCTTGCCTAGATCCGGCTCTCCATAGTGATCATATACCCAAGTACTTTAAGGGTCCTCGCAAGGTTCCCAATTACACGACCGACCTCGAGCCAGCAGGATGGATCGAAAGCTATGAGTTATCCATGGACATGCTCGATGTTAGTGATGCTGTGTGCGCAAAATACTTGACCATGATGCTGGAAGGACCAGCTCGGACATGTTTGAAGGATCTCCCCCCAATTCCAGCTATACTTGGGCAAGATTGAAGGAACGTTTTATCAAGAATTTTCAAGGCACTTGCAAGCATCCAATGACGATCGTTGATCTGCAGCGTTGTGTGCAGCGTATGGATGAATCTGCCCACCACTAGACTTGTCAGGTCGTAAAGATCATCCACTCCTCAGATAGCATTACGGCAGCCCAAGCCATCTTAATTTTGGAGAAAATTACCATTTCCAACCACTTGTTCAGAAGTTTGAACGCCGCAAGCGAAAAGTTCAAGATATGGGGGATCTCATGGGCGTTCTTACCAGATATGCTGAGTTAGATAGTACAAAGGATCCCGACTCTAACAAGGACAAGACTGGTAAGAACAAGAAAAATGATAGTGGAAAGGGTCATCAGCAAAACCATGGTCACAAAGGGAATCAAGGCAATAATGGTAAGCGGGTCATCCCGAAGGCGGGTCGGATTTTTTTGCCAACACCAATACTGGTTTCAAAAATCAGTGGTGAAACAACAATTTTGGCAGGTCTTGTAATGGGAATAAACCCCATAACTATGAGGAAGCACTTAAAGGTCCTTGCCCCAAACATAGTTTCCCGGATAAGTTGGCCGCCCATTCATGGCAGAATTGTCACTACATGGAGGAATTCCGCAATCAAGCTTTTCTAGAAATTTCAAGGAGGCAATGGCAGTGGAAATTCAGGTCAGCCAGGTGGATCTGGTGCCAGCTCATCTGGTGGCCTCGCGGTCCCAGACTCCCATTGACCTGGAGGCTCAGGGCTGATTTTCAGCATCACAATAACAATGGCAATGGACAATAACATCCAGGACAAGGCAGTCACCAGCATAACAACAACCAAGCCGGATTTCAGAGCAACCCTAAGCAACTTAGCAATGGGCAGTATCATGTGTTCACCACCAACACTTGTAGGCGAGATCGCAAGCTCAAGAATAGGGCCATCAACATGGTCGAGCCGGCTGTCCCAAGGTATTTCAACTGGTCTGAGCACCCAATCACTTGGAGCAAAGAAGATCAACCCCCCCCCGGGTTGACAACCCACGTGGTGTTGCCTTAGTGGTGGAACCTCAGGTTGGTGGTTATACTCTCACCAAGGTTCTCATGGATGTGGGTAGCAGGATCAACATCTTATATAATGACACTTTCCGGTGAATGAATCTCTCTGAGAGTAAGTTGCAACCTTCAACTACGGTATTCCACAGAATCGTTCCCAAAAAGACATCTTACCCAATTGGGAGGATCAAACTTGATGTTGCTTTCGGTTCTGAATATAATTATAGATGCGAGTCACTGACTTTTGATGTGGTTAAATCAAGAGCCCCTACCACACCCTTTTTGGACAGACGTGTTATGCTCAGTGTATGGCCCGACCTTGCTAAATTTACCTCAAGCTCAAGATGCCTGGACCAAACGGCACCAGCACTATAGATGGAAGCCGGAAAATAGCTCAGGAATGTGAGGAAGGGGACGCAGCTTATGTTGAGTTAGCTTCTGCAGCAGAAGAATTGAAGTTTTACATAGCTAATGTTGACCCCAAAGATATGAATCTCCTTAAGAAGCCCACCACTGAGTTTGATCCTAAACTGATGTTTAAGCCGGCCGAGGATACCAAGCGAATTGATTTCACCCCGGGCGGCTCATCCCAACAATTCACTATTGGGACAGGCTTGGACCCCAAATAGGAAAGCGCGCTCATCGAGTGCATCCATGAGAATCAGGACATCTTCATAGAGAAACCTTCTGACATGCCTGGAGTACCGGGAGAGCACACTAAGCACCACCTTAATATGGATCCAAAGATGAAACCAGTTCAGCAATACCTCCGTCATTTAAACGAGGAGAGAGGAAAAGCTATCGGAGAACAGGTGGCCTAGCTCCTAGTTGTTGGGTTCATCGTTCAAGGTTTTCATCCTAAGTGGTTGGCAAATCCGATACTCATTCAAAAAAAAGAATGGCAATTGGCATATGTGTGTCTATTACACATATCTCAACAAAGCTTGTCCTAAGGACCCATTTTCTATTCCTCGCATCAACCGGATCATTGATTCTACAGGTGGTTGTGAACATTTGTGTTTCTTGGATGCATACTCTGGCTATCATCAGATTAAGATGGCCGTTGAGGACCAACAGAAGATGACTTTCATCACTCCTTTCGGAGCTTTTTGCTACGTTTCTATGCCCGTTGGGCTTAAGAGCACAGGGGCTACTAACGTGGCTTGAGACTGTGATAAGTATTTACCTCAGTTACGAAACCAAGGTTATCAAACCAGTAGGAGAACCAAGCAACACTATGTAAGCGGTACCTACACACACAAAAATACTTGCAACCTGACGCGTAAGAGAGGTTGTCAATCTCTCCATGGTAAAAGGTAGATTAGTTTGTATGATATTGGATAAATAGATCGCACAAGAACATAAAATAAAATATGCAAATAAAAAGTGTAGCAAGGTATTTTTGATTTTTTGGAATAGTTGATTTGAAAGAAAATGCAGAAAAGGAAAGATCGGAAAACAATATTAATAGGATAGACCCGAGGGCCATAGATTTCACTAGTGGCTTCTCTCAAGAAAATAGCACGTGGTGAGTAAACAAATTACTGTTGGGAAATTGATAGAAGCTCAAATAATCATGACAATATACAAGGCAATGATCAATATATAGGCATCACATCCAAGATTAGTAGAATAAAACGATTTTGCATCTACTACTATTACTCCACACATCGATCGCTATCCAGCATGCATCTAGTGTATTCGGTTTGTGGAGAAATGGAGTAATGCAATAAGAACAATGACATGATGTAGACAAGATCTATTCATGTAGGATGATGAACCCCTCTGTGATGGTCTTAGATTGGATCTCGTGGTTCTGGAACTTGCGGCGGCTGGAACTGTGTTTTGTCGACACCTCTAGAGTTCCTGGAATTTCTCAGGATCTATAGAGCTGAGAGGTAGTGGAGGAGACTCCCGTGGGTCCCACAACCCACCAGGGCATGCTTGGGGCCTCTGGTATGCCTTGGTTTCTTGTGGGCCTCACGGGCCTCCTCTCAGGTACTTTTTAGGCTCCCAAGTTGTCTTCTGGTCCAAAAAAATCTCCAAAAAGTTTTGTGGCAATTGGACTCCGTTTGGTACTGATATTCTGCAAATTTAAAAAACAAATGAAAATAGCAAGTGGCACTGGGCACTATGTGGAGATACCATACAAAATAGGGAGGCTACTGGTCGGATCGCTAAGTGGGCAATTGAACTTGATCATCATCATGTAAAATATGTACCCTGCATAGCTATTAAATTTTGTTATGTCTTACGACTCATGTTCTCCTTGCACTAACAATGCAACTGAGTATGAGGCTCTCCTACATGTGCTCGAAATGGCTAAAGAGATGAATTTGAGCCAGGTTAGATGCTTGGGCGATTCAGATCCGGTGGCTCAGCAAGTTTCGGGGACCTGGGATTCCAAGGACCATCTGATGGCGGCTTATGGACGAGAAGTCACACATATTGCAGGTCATTTTCAAGGTTATCAGGTTGATCACATTGATCGTCGGCTTAATGAGGCAGCAGATGCCTTGTCACGTCTCGACTCCCAGCGTAAGCCGGTTCCTCTCAATGTGTTCCTTGATGTGCTTCATCACCCTTCGGTCAAGTTACCATTAAAGGAGGACATAGCTATTCCGGACCCAGAGGCATAGTTGGTGACAGCTCTTCATGCTATTCTTGATTGGATAGTGCCATATTTGGCTTATCTGACTCGTGGTGATCTCCCAACTGGGGAAATAACTGCTTGACAGATCATCGGGAGTTCAAAGTTGATGACTATAGTTAATGACGGGTTACACCATCGAAGCAGCACTAGCGTGTTTCAACGACGTGTTTCTCCTGAGGAAGGCCAAGAAATTCTCAATGAAATCCATGCAGGCGTTTGTGGTCATCATGTTGGCTCACGGTCTTTGGTGGCAAAAGCTTTCCTGTAACATCCCAAAATTCCATTTTGGAATGTTATGAAATATAGCTATGCATCATCATCACATTGCTTGAGTTAAATGAATTGTTGAAGTACTTCTTTTGGATTTCTGAAAGGCCACTCCCATTTTCCATTTACTTGATCTACCTATTTGAAAACCCTGGAAAAAAATTAAAATATGAGAGGAGAAAACATGACACTCCACACCAGGGGTATCTTTGTGAAATTTCTGAACCATAAAACCTAGGGTGTTATTCGAAAAATTATTCCAAAAGAATTAAAATCATTATAGGCATTTTCTGAAAATAATTTTTTTAAAAATATTTATTTTGGCCGTGGAAAAATGTTCATTAAATTGGATTTATTCCCCTGGTCATTTTAATATAAAGATCTGCAATTTTGGAAGTGTTTTGATTTGCCATAAATGATTTTTATTTCACTAGAAATTAGAAAAGGAAATGAATTAACATGTTATTAAAACCGGCCGGCCCACCTGCCCTTAACTCCCTCCCGAAATCACTCTGAATCGGCCACCGACACGCGCCCGCACTCTTCTCTCTCATAGACACGCGGACCCCACCGACCGCTTGCGAAATCACCGCGCCCATCTTCCTCCCCGCCCCCGCCCCCCCACCTCGCCGGAGATCCCTCCCCTTGCCATTTCCCGAGCGCCCGCCGCGCCTAACAAAGCCCTTGATCCCTCCGCGTCCCATTCCACCCCCGAGCACCCCCTGCCCTCGCCAGAATACCACCTCGCTGGAGTTCGGTTCTCAACCGAAGCCACCGGAGCTCGTGGCCATCGCCCCCTTCACCCCCACTCCCCTCTGACGCCACCTATGAACGTCGGAGCCTTGCTGCCACCGTTTGGAGCCCTCGAACACCGCCCGCGACCACTGCAACATCGTCTCCGACCACCTTCGACCCTCGGCCGCCGTCGACATCGCCGAAGACCCCGACCCCCTCCTCTGTAAGCCACCCTCCCCTCCGTAGCCGTCAGATCTAGGGTCAACGGTCTAGATTAGAACGTTTAACACAAACAAACTGGTACCCACTTTGCTTCGGTCGTCCACCCACAAACCCCCGCACACTCACGGCTTCGGCCAATCACAGTCCGCCACGTAGCCCCTAACCGTTAGATAGTTTTTTTCTTTTCTGATTCTGTTTTTGAAAACAGAATGAGTTCTGCATTTATTTTTGTTATATCTTTTATAATATGTTGAGTTTTTCATTGATTCATTTTGCAACATGTCACAAATTCCATGTAGTTTCTGTCTGTAGTCTTAGTTTTCAAATTTGAACTTGTAAATTTGAATTTTGTTAAAATTGAGAAAATCACTAAAACTTGAATAACTTGAGTTTAGAAATTTATTTTTTAGTGATTGTTTTTGCCACTGTTTTGTATTAGTTAATTTTATCATCCAGCACTGTTTGAGAATTTTTAGGGTATTTTAGATTAGGGTTTTAGTAAAAAACAGATTCTATTTAGTTTCTTGTAAGTGTTTAATTAGTTCTACCATCTCCCCAATTGCATGCAAAGTAGGTAAATTGGAAACTTGGTTACTTGATGTAGTATCATGTGGTAGGATCCCCTCAACCCTTTGACATCGTGGCCCCAGGAAACGTTGATTTAATTTTGCTATGATATTAGTAGATGGGGTTGGTTATGTGATTCATGAGAGTTGTGAGATAATAATTACAAGACCTACATGATGATCAAGACTTCAAGACTCCGAGTTTTCAACATACCTCTGGGTGGATGATGGTTGAACGGCGCCCTCGAGAAGCCAGTGGTTAGCCTAGGTGTTGCTGGAGAAGTGCCAGTATTCACGCGGAAAGGTCCACCCAGGCACAAATAGATGGATGGATACTTCAAGACCCAAGGCTTACCTGCACAGGCACAAGCCATTATGGGCTCTGGCTTGGTTGGATATTGTGGTGACCCTGGACAGGCGGTGCTACGAGATGTAGAAGAACGGTAGGAAAGGATGGGCACCGACAGAGTCTTAGGGAAACCCTTTAGAAGACCTTGTTTTGGTCATCTGTTTCTCAAACACCCTGAAGTGCGAGGAATTCAATGGAGGCGATCAAATCTTGTAAGGAACGTGTGCAAAACTCTGCAGAGTACCCAAACCTAATCGATTAGTCGTGTCCACGGTCATGGACAACTTGAGCCAAAGGAACTGAAACTATCTGGAATTCTCAACACAAAGAATTATATTGATGTGGGTATTAATGAAAACTTGGGTACGAGAATTGGTTGGTGGAACCATCTCATTAATCAACAAACATTGTAGTAATAACTTCTGTTTTGCCCTCTCTTGTTGTAGGAAAAAAATGGCTTTACGCAAAAACTTACTATCCCACCTGCCATATTTGCATATAGAATAGATGATTACTTTTTCACCCCTCTATTTTGTGACATTGCCAAGATATTCAATATGCTGACCTACATGGGTGCAACGTATCATGTTGCAGAGTATTTTTCTGACCAGGAGTGAGGATACGCTCTATGCTCGGTGAGATGCCCTTTGAGTCAGATGGACTCAACTACCTTTGAAGCTTCCGCAAGACTTTGGTTTAGTTTATCTCACGAGTTGGCCTTCAGCCACTTTATTGTAATTCTTATTGTAATAAAGGACTCGATATGAGATTTCGATTAATAAAGCTATGTGATTTCTCTTTGATATATACATTGATGTACCGTGTGTGTACCAGCATGATCTTGGGATGGTATGGAAACACCGGAGATCCAACCTTTCAGGTCAGGTCGCTACAGAAATGGTATCAGAGCACACGTTAACCGTAGGACGTAACCTCTAGGATTAGAAAAGCCTTAGGATCCTTTTTTTTCTTTTACCTTTCAAATTCTTATATTCTCATCTGCTCATTTCTGACTTCTCTCCGATTTATTTCAACATTTCTAGATGGCCACCTTCATCGCAGTTAGCTTCACGGAGTTTTGCCAGCCTGACGCGACCATGCCTTTTGGCAAGGAGCTGACACAGATTGTCAACGACGTAAAGTTTGCTCTGCCAACCATCACCGGGACTGCGATCACGTCTTACCCACAAGATGCTCGCTACAAGATCGAAGTGCACATTCCCGGAAGGACTTTTGGTTATCGCACGGAGCCCATTGACTTCAAGTTTGTGGCACCCAGCTGGATTCTTGGGAGGGACATGGCGATTCACCATGCCCTCGGACGTATTCAGGAGGAATATAGGGGTGGTCCCATTTTGCCAGGCCTCAGCATGGTTTGTCGCAGGGATGCCAATGGAAATATCATAAACACCCCCACTGAAGACTCCACCATTTCCTATATCCAGACTTTGGAGACTCACATCAAGACTCTGGAGCTTCGAGTACGCGCAGACACGAAGACGATCAAGAGGCTGATGAACCGCGAGCTTGACCTCGAGGCTGACCTACGGGAAGCCAAGTACGAGCATGAGAATGAAGTGAAGGACTTCTTGGAGAGGATCGAGAAGCTGAACACTCGCATTGCAAATCTGGAGCAACAGCTGGACATGGGAGAAAATCTTCACCCAGAAGGAGACGTGGCTCCCTTGATGAACAACGATGATGACTATGAGGAGAGCACCACCGGAGGACCCACAACCATGTACTTTTGAGGAGAACTTTAGTCATGCCCCCCATGTATCTTTCATTTCATCGTTAAAACGTAGGTCGATGCTTAGTTTGATTGGAGACTTGTATCTCGATGTTTGAACCTTGAGTTGAATAAATGAATGAGTATTTGGTGTGATATGTTTGTTGCATTGCATATGGGTAGTGAAGTTTTTCCTTTCGTGAGTATTACTCCCTTATGGACGAACCACATGAAAATCTTGATTTTCAGCGGTACCTTAACTTTCCAAGTGTGTGGAGAGGTCAGAATTGGTCTGGTATTAATAAGGTGTGCATACATAGATTTCACTGAAAAACTACCGCTTGTAGTTAATTTCCACTGAATAATATCTGGTTGGTCAGTAAGTTGTACATCCATCATCCTATGTACCAAATGGAGCCACGAATTCCACCGATCTCCTACCAGGGCCCTCCTAAATTGAATATTAAGAGGTGTTGTCTGCATAATTCTAGCAACATAAGCCTCCTTACGTTGCACAATATTATATAATACCGGATATTGTGTAGATAGTGGTGTCCCTCCTAACCATGTATCTTCCAATGTTGTAAATATGCCCTAAAGGCAATAATAAATTGGTTATTATCATATTTCCTTGTTCATGATAATCATTTATTATCCATGCTATAATTGTACTGATCGGAAACTCACATACATGTGTGGATACATAGACAACACCATGTCCCTAGTATGCCTCTAATAAACTAGCTCGTTGATCAAAGATGGTCAAGGTTTCCTAGCCATGGACATGAGATGTCATTTGATAACGGGATCACATCATTAGGAGAATGATGGGATGGACAAGACCCAAAATATAAATGTAGCATATGATCATGTTTGTTTTTTGCTACAGTTTTCTGCATGTCAAGTATATGTTCCTATGACCATGACATCATGCAACTCACAGACACCGGAGGAGTACCTTGTGTGTATCAAACGTCGCAACGTAAGTGGGTGACTATAAAGGTGCTCTATAGGTATCTCTGAGGGTGTCTGCTGGGTTGGCATGGATCAACACTGGGAATTTGTTACTCCGTGTGACGAAGAGGTATCTTAGGGCCCACTTGGCAATACAACATCACAACAAGCCTTGCAAGCAATGTGACTAAGTGTTAGCCACGGGATATTGTATTACAGAACGAGTAAATAGACTTGCCGGTAATGAGGTTGAACTAGGTATGGAGATACCGATGATTAAATCGTGGGCAAGTAACATACCGGAGAACAAAGGGAACATCATACGTGATTAACTAAATCCTTGACATAGAGGTTCGACCGATAAAGATCTTCATAGAATATGTAGGACTCAATATGGGCATCCAGGTCCTGCTATTGGTTATTGACTGTAGTGGTGTCTCGGTCATGTCTACATAGTTTTGGAACCCGCAGGATCTGCACACTTAAGGTTTGGTGACATTTTGGTAGTATAGAGTTATGCATGGTGGTGACCGAAGGTTGTTAGGAGTCCCATATGAGATCCCGGATGTCACGAGGAGCTACGGAATGGTCTGGAGGTAAAGATTGATATATAGGAAGTCCTGTTTTCGTCACCGGAAAAGTTTCGGGCTCATCAGTAGTATATCGGGGGTGCCGGGAGGGTACCGGGGGACCATCTGGAGGGGTATTTCGACCCAAGAGGCTACATGGGATGTGGGAGAAGGAATACCAGCCCTTAGTGGGCTGGACGAAGGCTCATGGGAAGCCCATGTGGCTAGGGAAGAAACCCAAGGTGGAAAGAAAGGCAAAAGTGGAAAATAAGGAAGGAGTCCTAATCCTACTAGGAGTGGAGGAGGAGGACTCCTCCCTCCACTTCGGCCGAACCAGATTTGGCTCCTTGGGAGCCAAGCCTCCTCCCTCCCCTCCTCCTACACATACTAGAGGTTTTGAGGGTTTTTGACACAGAAAACAGCCACGTGCTGCCCTCTTCTTCCTCTAGATCATTTTCGCCTCTAGATCGGTTTTCAGCGGTGCTTAGGCGAAGCCCTGCTTGAATTTCCCCACCACCATTGCCGCAATGCCATCGCGCTGCTGGAGAACTCTTCCACCTCTCTGCTCCCTCTTGCTGGATCAAGGGTTAGGACTAGATCGGAAGGCAGAGATCGTCATCGAGTTGTACGCGTGCTGAACGTGGAGGTGTCGTCCGTTCGATACTAGATCGGAAGGACCACGATGAGATCATGGGACGGAAAGTGATTGGATCGTGAAGACGTTCTACTACATCAACCGCGTTTCTTAACACTTCCGCTTAGCAATCTACAAGGGTATGTAGATTCACTCTCCCTCTCGTAGATGCTCATCACCATGGATAGATCTTTGCGTGCGCATAGGAATTTTTTTTCCCATGCAACGTTCCCCATCAGTGGCATCATGAGCTAGGTCTATATGTAGATGATGTTGTTGGAAATATGCCCTAGAGGAAATAAATAAAGTGTTTATTATTATATTTCCTTGTTCATGATAATCATTTATTATCCATGCTATAATTATATTGATTAGGAAACACATTACATGTGTGGGTAAATAGACAACACCCTGTCCCTAGTATGCCTCTAGTGAACTAGCTCGTTGATCAAAGATGGTCAAGGTTTCCTAGCCATTGACATGAGATGTCATTTGATAACGGGATCACGTAATTAGGAGAATTATGTGATGGACAAGACCCAAACTACAAACGTAGCATATGATCGTGTCAGTTTATTGCTACTGTTTTCTGCATGTCAAGTATGTGTTCCTATAACCATGAGATCATGCAACTCACGGACATCGGGAGAGTGCCTTGTGTGTATCAAACATCGCAACGTAACTGGGTGACTATAAAGGTTCTCTACAGGTATCTCCGATGGTGTCTGTTGAGTTGGCATGGATCAAGACTGGGATTTGTTACTCCGTTTGACGGAGAGGTATCTCAGGGCCCACTCGGTAATACAACATCACAACTAGCCTTGCAAGCAATGTGGCTAAGTGTTAGTCACGGGATCTTGTATTACAGAACGAGTGAAGAGACTTGCCAGTAACGAGGTTGAACTAGGTATGGAGATACCGACGATTGAATCTTGGGCAAGTAACATACCGAAGAACAAAGGGAACATCATACGGGATTAACTGCATCCTTGACATAGAGGTTCAACCGATAAAGATCTTCATAGAATATTGATACGTCCATTTTGCATCATGCTTTCATACTGATATTTATCGCATCTTGAATTGTTATAACACATTATGGTGCAATACTCAAGCCTTTTTTCTCTCATTTTACAAGGTTTAGACCAAGAGGGAGAATGCCGGCAGCTGGAATTCTGGGCTGGAAAAGGAGCAAGTTTGAGATGGCTATTCTGCACAACTCCAAAAACCATGAAAAACAACAAGGAATTATTTTGGAATATATAAAAATACTGGGCCAGAGAAATACCAGACAGGGGCAGCTAGGCGGCCACGAGCCTGTTAGATGCGTCCACCCCCCTGGCCGCGGCCCCTGGGCTCGTGGGCTCCTCGTAACTCCTCTGGCCTCCATCCTCTCCTATATGGAGGGTTTCGTCCGAGAAAAAATCAAAACAGAGGTTTCAGGAGGAGACGCCGCCGCCACGAGGCGGAACTTCAGCAGAACTAATCTAGAGCTCCGGCAGGGCTGTTCTGCCGGGGAAACTTCCCTCCTGAAGGGGGAAATCATCGCCATCGTCATCACCAACACTCCTCTCATCGGAGGGGACTCATCTCCATCAACATTTTCACCAGCACCATCTCATCTACAAACCCTAGTTCATCTCTCGTACTCAATCTCCATCTTGCAAATCAGATTGGTACTTGTAAGGTTGCTAGTAGTGTTAATTGCTTATGGTAGTTGATGCTACTTGGTTTCTTTGGTGGAAGATCATATGTTCAGATCCTTAATGATATTCAATACCTCTCTGATCATGAACATAACCATGCTTTGTGAGTAGTTACTTTTGTTCCTGAGGACATGGAATAAGTCTTGTTAATAGTAGTCATGTGAATTTGGTACTCGTTCGATATTTTGATGTGTTGTATGTTGTCTCTCCTCTAGTGGTGTTATGTGAATGTCGACTACATGACAATTCACCATTATTTGGGCCTATATGAAGGCATTGGGATGTAATAAGTAGATTATGGGTTGCTAGAGTGATAGAAGCTAAAACCCTAGTTTATGCGTTGCATCGTAAGGGGCTGATTTGGATCCACTAGTTTAATGCTATGGTTAGACTTTGTCTTATTTCTTCTTTCATAGTTGCGCATGCTTGCATGAGGGGTTAATCATAAGTGGTATGTTTTTCCAAATAAGGACAGCACCCAAGCACCGGTCCACCCACATATCAAACTATCAAAGTAGCGAACGCGAATCATATGAACATGATGAAAACTAGCTTGACAGTAATTCCCATGTGTCCTCGGGAGCACTTTACTTTATATAAGAGTTCGTTCAGGCTTGTCCCTTGCTACAAAAGGTATTGGGACATATTGCTGCACCTTTGTTACTATTGCTACTTGCTACCAGTTACAAATTATCTTATCACACAACTATCTGTTACCGACAATTTCAGTGCTTGCAGAGAATACCTTGCTGAAAACCGCTTATCATTTCCTTTTGCTCCTCGTTGGGTTTGACACTCTTACTTATCTAAAGGACTATGATAGATCCCCTATACTTTTGGGTCATCAAGACTCTTTTCTGGCGCTGTTGCCGGGGAGTGAAGCACCTTTGGTAAGTGGAATTTTGTAAGGAAACATTTATATTGTGTGCTGAAATTTATTGTCATTTGTCACTATGGAAACTAATCCTTTAAAGAGCTTGTTTAGGGTATCTTCACCTTGACTGGAAGAACAAAGAGTTGCTCCTCAACCTACTGCACCCATTGAAAATATTTATTATGAAATTCCTTTGGGAATGCAAGAGAAACTGTTGGCTAATCCTTTTACAGGAGATGGAACATCACATCCCGACTTGCATCTAATCTATGTAGATGAAGTTTGTGGTTTATTTAAGCTTGCAGGTTTGCCCGAAGATGAGGTCAATAAGAAAGTCTTTACCCCTATCTTCGAGGGATAAAGCATTGACATGGTATAGGCTATGTGATGATATTGGATCATGGAACTACAAACGATTGAAATTGGAATTTCATCAAAAGTTTTATCCTATGCATTTGGTACATCGTGATCGGAATTATATCTATAATTTTTGGCCTTGTGATAGAGAAAGTATCGCTCAAGCTTGTGGGAGGCTTAAGTCAATGTTATATTCATGCCCCAACTATGAGCTTCCTAGAGAGATAATTATTATGAACTTTTATGCTCGGCTTTCTCATGACAATCGCACCATGCTCGACACTTCTTGTATCGGTTCTTTCATGAAGAGAGATATTGACTTCAGATGGGATTTATTGGAAAGAATTAAATGCAACTCTGAATATTGGGAGTTTCATGAAGGTAATGAGTCGGGTATGAATCTTAAGTTTGATTGTGTTAAATCTTTCGTAGAAACAAATACCTTTCGTGATTTTAGCGCTAAACATGGACTTGACTCTGAGATAGTAGCTTCTTTATGTGAATCATTTGCCACTCATGTTAATCTCCCTAAGGAGAAGTGGTTTAAATATCATCCTCCCATAGAAGTTAATGTAGCTAAAACTGTTCCAGTTGAAGAGAATGTGACCGCTTATAATGATTCTATTGTTCCTACTGCTTACATTGAGAAACCACCTTTTCCTGTTAGAATAAAGGATCGTGCTAAAGCTTCAACTATGATACATAAGGGTTACATTAGAATGCCTACACCCCCTGAGCAAATTAAAGTTGAACCTAGTATTGCTATAATTAAAGATCTCTTGACCGACAATGTTGAAGGGCATGTTATTCAATTCTGTGAAGCTTCTGCTAGAATTGCTAAACCTCATACTAGTGATAAACATAAACCTGTGGTTGGCATGCATGTTGTTTCCGTTAAGATAGGAGATCATTGTTATCATGGTTTATGTGACGTGGGTGCTAGTGTTAGTGCAATACCTCAATCTTTATATAATGAAATTAAAGATGAAATTGCACCTGTCGAGATGGAATTTATTGATGTTACTATTAAACTTGCTAATGGAGATACTATTTGCCCTATTGGAATTGTTAGAGATGTTGAAGTCTTGTGTGGTAAAACTAAGTATCCTACTGATTTTCTTGTTCTTGCTACCACACAAGATAGCTTTTGTCGCACCATATTTGGTAGACCTTTTCTCAATACTGTTAATGCTCAAATTGATTGTGATAAACAAACTGTCACTGTTGGCTTTGAAGGTGTGTCGCATGAATTTAATTTTTCTAAGTTTAATAGACAACCTCATGAAAAATAATTGTCTAGTAAGGATGAAATTATTGCTCTTACTTCTATTGTTGTGCCTCCTACTGATCCTTTAGAGAAATACTTCCTTGAACATGAAAATGATATGCATATGGATGAGAGGAATGAGATAGATAGAGTTATATTCGAACAACCTCCTATCCTTAAAAATAATTTGCCTGTTGAATTACTTGGAGATCCACCTCCACCAAACGGTGATCCTGTGTTTGAGCATAAACAATTACCTGATACTCTTAAGTATGCTTATCTTGATGAGAAAAATATATATCCTGTTATTATTAGTGCTAATCTTCCAGAGCATGAAGAAAAGAAATTATTGAGAACTCTAAGGAAGAACCGTGCTGCTATTGGATATACTCTTGATGATCTTAAGGGCATTAGTCCCACTCTATGCCAGCATAAAATTAAATATGATCATGATTCCAAACCAGTTGCCGATCCTCAACGAAGACTGAATCTTAAGATGAAAGAGGTGATAAGAAAAGAAATATAAAAGCTCCTGGAAGCAGGTATTATCTACCCTGTGGTGTATAGTGATTGGGTAAGTTCGGTGCATTGTGTCCCTAAGAAGGGAGGTATTACCGTTGTTCCTAATGATAAAGATGAATTGATCCCACAAAGAATTGTTACTGGCTATAGGATGGTAACTGATTTTAGAAAATTAAATAAAGCTACTAAGAAAGATCATTACCCTCTATCTTTAATTGATCAAATGCTAGAAATATTGTCAAAACATACACACTTTTGCTTTCTAGATGGTTATTCTGGTTTCTCCCAAATACCTGTTTCACGATCTGATCAGGAGAAAACCACTTTTACTTGCCCTTTTGGTACCTTTGCTTATAGACGTATGCCTTTTGGTTTATGTAATGCACCTGCTACCTTTCAAAGATATATGATGGCCATATTTTCTAACTTTTTTGAAAAGATTACTGAGGTTTTCATGGATGATTTCTCCGTTTATGGATCTTCTTTTGATGATTGCTTGAGCAACCTTGATCAAGTTTTGCAGAGGTGTAAAGATACTAATCTTGTCTTGAATTGGGAGAAGTGCCACTTTATGGTTAATGAAGGAATTGTCTTGGGACATAAAATTTCCGAAAGATGTATTGCAGTTGATAAGGCTAAAGTTGATGCCATCGAGAAAATGTCGTGCCCTACAAACGTTAAAGGTATACAAAGTTTCCTCGGTCATGCTGGTTTCTATAGAAGGTTTATTAAAGACTTCTCTAAGATTTCAAGACCTCTCACTAATCTCTTGCAAAAAGATATTCCATTTGTTTTTTATGATGATTGTGAAGAAGCATTTGAAATACTCAAGAAGGCCTTGATAACTGCACCTATTGTTCAACCACCTGATTGGAACCTACCTTTTGAAATTATGTGTGATGCTACTGATTATGTTGTTGGTGTTGTTCTAGGACAAAGAGTTGATAAGAAATTAAAAGTTATTCATTATGCTAGTAAAACTCTAGACAGTGCCCAAAGAAATTATGCTACTACAGAAAAAGAATTTTTAGCAGTTGTGTTTGCATGTGATAAGTTCAGACCTTATATTGTTGATTCTAAAGTTACTATTCACACTGATCATGCAGCTATTAAATATCTCATGGAAAAGAGAGATGCTAAACCTAGACTTATTAGATGGGTTCTCTCGCTACAAGAATTTGATTTGCATATCGTTGATAGGAAGGGTGTTGAGAACCCCGTAGCAGATAATTTGTCTAGGTTAGAGAATGTTCTTGATGACCCACAACCTATTGATGATAGCTTTCCTGATGAACAATTGAATGCTATCAATGCTTCATGCAGTACACCATGGTATGCTGATTATGCTAATTATATTGTTGCTAAATATATACCACCTAGTTTCACATACCAACAAAAGAAAAAGTTCTTTTATGATTTGAGACATTACTTTTGGGATGATCCTCACCTGTATAAAGAAGGAGTAGATGGCATTATTAGACGTTGTGTACCTGAGCATGAACAGGGACGGATCCTACAGAAGTGCCACTCCAAGGCTTACGGGGGACACCATGCTAGAGATACTGCACACAAGGTATTGCAATCCGGTTTTTATTGGCCTACTCTCTTTAAGGATGCCCGTAAGTTTGTCTTGTCTTGTGATGAATGTCAAAGAATAGGTAATATTAGTAAACGTCAGGAAATGCCTATGAATTATTCACTTGTTATTAAACCATTTGATGTTTGGGTTTTTGATTATATGGGACCTTTTCCAAAGTCCAATGGGTATACTCATATTTTAGTTGCTGTTGATTACGTTACTAAGTGGGTAGAAGCTATTCCAACTAGTAGTGCTGATCATAACACCTCTATTAAGATGCTTAAAGAAGTTATTTTCCCTAGATTTGGAGTCCCTAGATATTTAATGACTGATGGTGGTTCACATTTTATTCATGGTGCTTTCCGTAAAATGCTTGCTAAGTATGATGTCAATCATAGAATTGCATCTCCTTATCATCCTCAGTCTAGTGGTCAAGTAGAGTTAAGTAATAGAGAAATTAAATTAATTTTTCAAAAGACTATTAATAGGTCTAGAAATAATTGGTCTAAGAAACTTGATGATGCACTGTGGGCTTATAGAACTGCTTATAAGAATCCCATGGGAATGTCCCCTTATAAAATGGTTTACGGTAAAGCATGTCATTTACCTCTTGAGCTATAGCATAAGGCTTATTGGGCAATCAAACAACTTAACTTTGATTTCAAACTTGCTGGTGAGAAGAGGTTATTTGATATTAGCTCACTTGATGAATGGAGAACTCAGGCATATGAAAACGCCAAGTTATTTAAAGAGAAAGTTAAAAGGTGGCATGCTAAAAGGATACAAAAACGTGAGTTCAATGTAGGTGATTATGTATTGCTATACAATTCTCGTTTAAGATTTTTTATAGGCAAACTTCTCTCTAAATGGGAAGGTCCTTACATTGTTGAGGAAGTATATCATTCCGGTGCCATCAAAATCAACAATGCAAAAGGCACTTTTCCGAGAGTTGTGAACGGGCAAAGAATCAAGCATTATATCTCAGGTACTCCCGTAAATGTAGAAAACAATATAATTAATATCATAACCCTGGAGGAGTACATAAGGGATGTTTATAAGCCTGTTTCAGACTCCAAAAACGAAGAGGTATGTGATACGGTAAGCAAACCGACTCCAAAACTTTTCCAATAGCAAATTTTCTCAGTTTTGGAATATTTAAAAAATTACAAAAATATAAGGTAGTCCGGAAAGCGCCTGAGGAGGCCACGAGCCTGCCAGGCGCGGGCCCACCCCCTGGCCGCGCCTGGGGGCTCGTGAGCTCCTCGTGTGCCTCCCGGACTCCGTTTTCTTGTGGAGCACTCCTTATTGTCGGTAAAAATTAATTATATAATCTCCCAAAAGGTCTGACCCTCGTATCACGCAAATATCCTCTGTTTTCTTTTCGAGCTATTGTGCAGACAGATCTAGATCGCCATGACGTCCACCAAGGTCTCGAAGGACAACTTCTTTGAGAAGGTCATCAACCCCTATCTCGTGAAGGTGCTGCAACACCCTCAAACCATTGAGATGCGTGAGGGGGTGCTGCACATTAGTGACGTTGAGGGGCCCAAGAAGACCGAAGTGTGGAGACGAGGCTCGAAGCGATCGAGCAGCAAGTCTTCAAGTGCCAAGGGATGGTGGAACACGGACTCAATGCCAACCACACGATGATTACGGAGTTCACCAACATGTACAAGATCGATGCCAAGGACATCGGGAAACAACTCTTCAAGCTCTATGATAGAATTGATCATCTCCAATCCCAGATCTACGACCTGCAAAACCAGAACTGTGAGTATGAGTATAGATTTAAAGCAATGCGGTTGGCTGCAGATTTGAGGATCCCGGAGACTCGATCATCTTTCCATGATGGAGAACTCATGCCTTGGAAGACGGAGAATCAACCCCGGACTCCAACAACTCCACCACCATCACCACCCAAGGGAGACAATTAAACACACGGGTATGGGCACTCCCCTTGGCTTGTGCCAATCTTGGGGGAGTTGCCCCGGTATCGTATCACTATCACATCTTTTGCCTTTACCTTTATCTTAGTTCAAACCTTTTCGTAATATCGTTATCTAGAAGAATAAAGTTTTTAGTATGATCTAGGTTTGAGTTTTGCTTTGTGTTACCCCCAATGTAATCAAGTTCATGAGTTATATAATAAAGAGTGTTTTAGTTAAGGGCTTTGCTTCTTACCATGATCTAAAGAAAATAATAATAAAAGAACAAAAGCATGAAAGATCATGTGATGATCTTATGGGGAGTGATGACTTCACATATAAAAAGAATGTTGACTAAAACTTGTTGTGGGTAGACAAACGTAGACCTTGGTCATTGTTGCAATTAATAGGAAGTAATAAAGAAAGGGAGGTTCACATATAAATATATCATCTTTGACACCATCTATGATTGTGACCACTCATTAAACTATTACATGCTAAGAAGTAGATGTTGGACAAGGAAGACAGCATAATGAATTATGTTTGCTTGGTTCCGAACCATATTATATGATTATGGATCCTTTAGCATGTGACGCTTGCTTCCACCTCATATTAGCCAAAACTTCTGCGCTAAGTAAAGATACTACTTGTGCATCAATAAAATCCTTAACCTAGTTTTGCCATAAGAGTCCACCATACCTACCTATGGATTGAATAAGATCCTTCAAGTAAGTTGTCATCGGTGCAAGCAATCAAAAAATTCTCCCTAAATATGTACGATCCATTAGTGTGTGGAAAATAAGCTTTGTACGAACTTGTGATGAGGAAGATATAAAAGCGACTGACTGCATAATAAAGTTATTTATCACAAGAGGCAATATAAAGTGACGTTCCTTCACACTAAGAGAACACACATCCAAACCTTAAAAGCGCATGACAACCTGTGCTTCCCTTTGCGAAGGGCCTATCTTGTACCTTTACTTTTTATCTTTAAAAGAGTCATGGTGATCAACACCAATTCCTTATTCTGCCATTATCTTGGCAAGCTTCAAGTGCTAGGGAAAGATCTATATTCATATATTAACTTGGAAGTAAGTAACCATGAATTATTATTATTGACACTACCCTTGAGGTAAATAGTTGGGAGGCAAAACTATAAGCCCCTATCTTCCTCTGTGTCCAACTGAAACTTTGATCTCATGAGTACCGCATGAGTTTTAGCAATTGTGGAAGGCTGAAAGATGATTGAGTATGTGGATTTCCCTTGCAAGCTCTTATTTGACTCTTTCCGATGTTATGATAAATTGCAATTGTTTCAATGACTAAGGACTATTGGTTGTTAATTCTCAAATAAGATTCTTGATGCATGATTTACATTGTGAATGAATTGTCACTTAAGCATAAGGGATTATATTATGATATTGTTGTTCTAAGTATGATCATGATGCCTGCATGTCCGTATTTTTATTTTATCGACACCTCTATCTCTAAACATGTGAGCATATTTATCGATCTCGGTTTCCGCTTGAGGACAAGCGAGGTCTAAGCTTGGGGGAGTTGATACGTCCATTTTGCATCATGCTTTTATATTGATATTTATCGCATCTTGAGTTGTTATAACACATTATGGTGCAATACTCATGCCTTTTCTCTCTCATTTTACAAGGTTTACACTAAGAGGGAGAATACCGGCAGCTGGAATTCTGGGCTGGAAAAGGAGCAAGTTTGAGATGGCTATTCTGCACAACTCCAAAAACCGTGAAAATCAACGAGGAATTATTTTGGAATATATAAAAAATACTGGGCCTGAGAAATACCAGAGAGGGGCAGCCAGGAGGCCACGAGCCTGCCTGGTGCGGCCACCCCCCTGGCCGCGGTCCCTGGGCTTGTGGGCTCCTCATAGCTCCTCTGGCCTCCATCTTCTCCTATATGGAGGGTTTCGTCTGAGAAAAAAAATAGAAAAGAGGTTTCGGGAGGAGACTTTGCCGCCACGAGGCGGAACTTGAGCAGAACCAATCTAGAGCTCCGGCAGGGCTATTCTGCCGGGGAAACTTCCCTCCCGGAGAGGGAAATCATCGCCATCGTCATCACCAACACTCCTCTCATCGGAGGGGACACGTCTCCATCAACATCTTCACCAGCACCATCTCATCTACAAACCCTAGTTCATCTCTCGTACTCAATCTCCGTCTCGCAACTCCGATTGGTACCTGTAAGGTTGCTAGTAGTGTTAATTGCTTATTGTAGTTGATGCTAGTTGGTTTGTTTGGTGGAAGATCATATGTTCAGATCCTTAATGATATTCAATACCTATCTCATCATGAACATAACCATGCTTTGTGAGTATTTATTTTTGTTCCTGAGGACATGGGATAAGTCTTGTTAATAGAAGTCATGTGAATTTGGTATTCGTTCAATAGCTTGACAGTAATTCCCATGTGTCCTCAGGAGCACTTTACTTTATATAAGAGTTCGTTCAGGCTTGTCCCTTGCTACAAAAGGGATTGGGCCATATTGTTGCACCTTTGTTACTATTGCTACTTGCTACCAGTTACAAATTATCTTATCACACAACTATCTGTTACCGACAATTTCAGTGCTTGCAGAGAATACCTTGCTGAAAACCGCTTATCATTTCCTTTTGCTCCTCGTTGGGTTCGACACTCTTACTTATCGAAAGGACTACGATAGATCCCCTATACTTATGGGTCATCAAATATGTAGGAACCAATGTGGACATCCAGGTCCTGCCATTGGTTATTGACCGTAGAGGTGTGTTGGTCTTGTCTACATAGTTCTCGAACCCGCAGGGTCTTCACACTTAAGGTTTGGTGACCTTTCGGTAGTATAGAGTCATGTATGGTGGTGACTGAAGTTTTCTAGGAGTCCCATATGAGATCCCGAACGTCACGAGGAGCTTCGGAATGGTCCGGAGGTAAAGATTTATATATAGGAAGTCCTATTTTGGTCGCCAGAAAAGTTCCGGGCTTATCGGTAGTGTACCGGGAGTGCCGGTAGTGTATCGGGAGACCTCTGGGAGGGGTATTTCGACCCAAGAGGCTTCATGGGCTGTGGGAGAGTGAATATCAGCCCTTAGTGGGCTGGTGCAAACTCCCACACAAGGCCCATGTGGCTAGAAAAGAAAACCCAATAGGGAAAGGTGGAAAAAGGGAAAAAAAGGAGCAATCCTAGTAGGTTCGGCCGAACCCAAGGAGGGAGCCAAGCCTCTCCTCCTCTCCTCCTATATATACTGGTGGGTTTCTAGGGTTTTGCACTAGTTTTTCAGCCACGTGCTACCCGTTCTTCCAGTGCATAGTTTCTCCTCTAGATCGGATTTCTATAGTGCTTAGGCGAAGCCCTGCCGGAATTGCTCCACCACCATCGTCGTAGCGCTGTCACGCTGCCGGAGAACTCTTATACCTCTCCGCTCTCTCTTGCTGGATCAAGACGGCGGATATCGTCATCAAGATGTACGTGTGCTGAACGCGGAAGTGTCATCCGTTCGGCGCTAGATTGGAAGGATCGTGATCAAGTTCGTGGGACGGATCGTGATCAAGTTCGTGGGACGGATCGTGATTGGATTGCGGGATGAACGGTGATTTGCATCGCGAAGACGTTCGACTACACCAACCGCGTTACTTAACGCTTTCCGCTTAGCGATCTACAAGGGTACGTAGATCCACTCTCCCTCTCGTAGATGCTCATCACAATGGATAGATCTGCGTGTGCGTAGGAAAATTTTTGTTTCCCATACAACGTTCCCCAATAGAGATCTGGAGTAGAACAAAAAGAGTTTGTGGGTGTTGATGCTTAGATTGCTTCCTCCCTTGGTCGTGTTTTGGTTCAACGGTATTGTGGGATGAAGTGGCCCAAACCAACCTTACTTGTCAGGGATATACCCCGCGGTATGACCCGGGAGACAGTTATGACCTTGCTGAAGATGAGTCCCTGGGTGTGAGTCCCTGACAATGAGTCCCTGAAGATGAGTCCTCGGTTGTAAGTCCCTGAAGATGAGTCTTGAAGATGAGTCCTCGGTTGTAAGTCCCTGAAGATGAGTCCCCGGTTGTAAGTCCCTGAAGATGAGTCCCCGGTTGTAAGTCCCTGAAGATGAGTCTTGAAGATGAGTCCCCGGTTGTAAGTCCCTGAAGGTGAGTCCCTGAAGATGAGTCCTCGGTTGTAAGTTGTCCGGTTGTAAGCCGCCCGGTGGAAGCCGCCCGGTGTAAGCCACCCATCTCAGATAAGAAGCCCGGGACTCAGAAGCCCATGAAGAAGAAGCCCACAATAGGAAGTCATAATAAGTTAAGTCTCAATCCGAATTAGACTCTACATGTAAGGCGCCCCTTCAACTTATCTAAGGAGGGGCGGGTCACCCCGAGAGGGTCAAGTTTTTAGACGTCTCAATAGACAGGTCTTAGATAGACAAGAGATTAGAGACTCTCGTGATTAGAGGTAGCAGAACAACACCCTTGTAACCGAGAGATCTTCTTCATCATCAATACCAGACAGGCAGGACGTAGTCTTTTACCTCCATCGGAGGGGCCGAACCTAGGTAAACCTCGCGTCTCTCGATTCTGACCAACCCCTTCAAGCCGCCACATAGTTGCGTTTCTGTCCGAACCTAAGTCCGTCCACCCAGACATCTGCCGTGAAAAATCCACGACAGTTGGCGCCCACTGTGGGGCACACACAGTGTTGTTGTCCTTGGTGGAAGTTTTCTAGGGATCGAGAAACTCGTGATTGGCCGGATGAAGGAAACCCGGCTCAGAAGGATTTATATCAACTTCAAGTTCATCAGCTGCGATCAGAATTCTAAGCAGTGGCGTACATCAATAAACAAAGGAACTTCTACGGTGAAGACCAAGCAATCATCAAGAGCTTTGATTATTTATTTTTTGATGCGCCGTCAGGATTGACCAAGTTCTTTGTCACCTGAAAACTCCATTACGCTTGATTTGCCAAAGCAACATGCTCTAGGGTCAAGTCCCGAGACCTCAACGGCCAAGGCGTGTACATTGATGAGCCGGTCTTCCGTATGTATGGCCTACTCTGCAGTACTACACCGACTCGCTGCAGGAATTTTAGAAGAAGACTCGCCTAAGGAATTTGAGTCGGCCACGGAATAAAATAGCGGTTGGCTTCACGATAAGAGAGAGAAATTAATTAGTTGGATACAGTAAAGAGTCAACTTGGCTAGTGGCCCTTGCATGGCATGGAGAGTACTACCCACGTTCTCTTATTTCCTATCCTGGGAGGAGACCGAGTCAAATCCAGAGAACCCCATATGGAATCACCTACCTCACGGTGGATTCAAAACAGAGAAAGAATTCAGACCGACCCCGGTTCCTGGCTGTTGCTGCTTGGTATCGCTAGGCCGCAAGACCGATGAGAGCCGCCCACGCCGGAGCATCTGCATCAGTCGCCACACACCAGCCACGAGGTGAGCTGGTGGAGACGGCCACGGCTGGAGCTCGTCCTCCCTGGCGAGAAGCCCACCAAGCCACCTGCATCAGTCGCCGTGGTTCAACTCGGCCACGAGCTTCCACCGTGAGCTGTCGCCACTGGTCTTCGTTGTTGCGACGCCGAGCAGCCGCTGTGGCCTCAGCACCGCCTCCACACACCGATTCGCTTCTCGTGCAAGCCACCCCATCTCCGGCCCAGCCACAACTGCTGCACAGGCCCCTGCGGGTACGCCCATGCGCGAGCTCCGTCTGCAGCTACCACTGCTGCCCGCGCCCACGCGCCGGCTCGCATCTCCGAGTCTGCACGCGCTGGTTGGTGCGCACGCCAGCTCCACTCCTGCGCCCGCCTCGCAGCAACTCCTCTGCGCTGCTCTCGTCGCGTGCCTCTGCGTCAGCCTCGAGCCAGCCTCACCTCTACCTCCGCCTCATTGCGTGCATCTGCATCGGCCTTGAGCCGGCCTCGCCTCCGCCGCTGCAGCAGCTCGCTCTCGAGCCGGCCCCGTTGCATCGCCCGCTTGCCGAGCCGACCCTCCGTTGTGGGTCCGCCCCGCGCTGTGCCGCCATGCATGGAAGCCGTCATGTCCATTTTTTAGCCACACCGCGCCTTGAGCCGCCGTCCGCCGCGCCTCCAAACTGCCACTTTGCTGGCCTCTTCCGTGCCAGAAAGCCGCTGTTTGATCCGGTCTGCCGCCCTAGCCTTGACTACCACCCCCGGCCGCCGGCTTGCCGCATCATCTCATGCTTCCGCCGCGCCCGTCCGCTATTCCGCAGCACCCTAGCCGGCTCGCCTCCACAGCCGCTCGGCCATGCACCGGCGGTTCGCTTCACCGCGCGGCCCGCTGAGCTCTGGCTGCTCGCCGCTATGGCCCCGCCTCCACCATGGCTCCACACCTGCGAGCCGCCCCGTCGCGCCGCTCGTCCCGAGTCACTACAACTCGCTTCCACTCTGCGTCGCCGCATCTCCCTCACGCGTGAGCCGCCGCTCGGACCTGGCTTCACTGAACCGCCTACCGTGCCTCGCCCCGGCCACCGACTCGCCTCCATCGCGGCCTCGCTGAGCCGCCTACCGCGCGTGCCCTGGCTGTCGGTTCCGCCGCCCCTCACCGTTTTTCCGCCTTGTTGATCCTCCTATGCCTGCGGAATCGCCGCCCCTCTCGGGCCTATCTGGCGCATGGCCCGGTGTCACACGCATGGAAGGAGGAGAAGTGGGGGGCGGTTTGGATGGATGAGAGGTGGGGGAGACAGTTAAGAAAAGTGAGGTGGTCTAAAAAGAGAGAGAGGAAGTGGTGCCAGCCATATGTTATCATCAACCCCGCGACGGATAAAGTTGCGACAAAAGAAATCAGGTGCTATTTACTTAATCTATTTTCAGTATATATTTCATCCAAGAACTATTACTTTGGCCTGCAACATGTTTACATGGGACAATTATTCAAATGACATTATACCGCGGAGATGGAGCACGTGCCAACATCATTATGCGCTGGTGTTCGTTTGCGGTGCGTTGCTCAATGGATGTGCGCAAGCCATCGTCATCGTGGCCCGGTTTATATCAACACGCCGATACCGCGCTTGTTCACCCGCCTCTACAACCCACTCAATGGACGTTTCCAAGCTGTTGTCCCCGTGGTCGAGTCTACATCGACAATGACGCACCGTGCCAGTTTACAACGAATCGGCCGTCTCTCGCGGCCGCATCGGCTTACAACTCCACGACCGATTCACCAATTGCGCCAGCCTACAACTCCGTGGCCATCTCTCGCCATCCGTGCCGGCTTACAACGTCGTGGTGTCTTTCACAACAGCACCGGCTTACAATGCCACGGATGGTTTCTATGTCTACATCAACACGCCAGTGGCTGCATACACCAGTACGAGCCACCCAACGGACGCTTATGAGTCGCTGCCCTGCGGTCCTATCTACATCAACATATCGGTGCAGGGATCGGCTATATGAGCCGCCCAACGGACGTGCGCAAGACGCCGCCCACAGTCTGATTTACATCAACATATTAGTGCGGTGCTCATCAATATGAGCCGCCCAACGGACAGGCACACAAGTCACCGCCATTATAGTTTGGTTCACCTCAACAACCAGCCGGGATGAACCATCGATTGGATTATTGAAACAAATATTATGGGATCATTTATAAACCCGCCACGGCTAACCTCAACCTTCAGTGGAGATTCTCAAGCCGCCTTTTCAAGTCAACTTAAGACTCGGGGGCTACAGACATGGCGAGACTCATTTGGTCGTTTTCAACGAGAACCCTGGATCCTTGCAAGAGAAAACCCAATCCTGAGGGCTATTACATTATTGGCGGAAGAAATAAAAATTTGCCCAAGAGGACGAACCGTCGAGATACACCATTCAGACACGGGTTCCCGGATATATATTGGATCATCATAAAGTCACTTGGAGGCTTCTGTCATTTCTTCATACAAGAGGGTGACTTACAAGATGGTGCACAAGTTGATATCATCGACAAGGCCAATAGGGGGCTTCCAATCCTCTGGGTTTAGCTTATCAGACCCTATTGATCGAATCTTAAGACAAATAGTTGACTCCGTCAACATGATCGTCCAAGGGGCTTCCAACCCACCGGGTTTAGCTTATTAGACCCTATCGATCGGCTCTTAAGCCAAATAGTTGACTCTGTCAACAAAGGTCATTTGGGGGCTTCCAACCCACCAGGTTTAGCTTACATACCCTCTTGATCGGCTCTTAAGCCAAACAGGGTTAAAAATGCCTGTAAGCTGATGCTGCTCCGCTAAGTGACCCGCCGAACTCTTACCAGTTAATCTCGCCTAGAGACCCTGAGCCGACTCAAACAAAATTGATGGCCAATCTCGATAGAGACCCTGTACTGGTTAAGGTTAAAACAGCGGTTCTTATCATGTGAGGGCCGGCTTACAGAAAGCAAAGATAAACTCTCTCATCTACTACCAACTCTCCGCTATGTGGCCTGTTCGTACTCTTAGACAGTTACTCTTTTAAAGACACTGCACTATTTAAGGTTAAAATGAAGGATTTATGTCACGTGAGAGGCAGTTTATGAGCTACCAGGGTGCTCATGCCCTGTCGTGTCTCTCTCTGGGACGTTACACTTCCTATCAGTTAATCTCGCTTAGAGACCCTAAGCCGTTCTAAGAAATTGATGGCCAATCTCAATAGAGACCCTGTACTGATTAGGAGATTTAATTAGCGAGTCCACCCAGAAGAACCGACACATGAGTTTTTCAAAAAAATTCAAAAAACAAATCAGGAAAGATATAACATCTCCGGGTTGTGCTTTTTCAAGCCACACTTACAACAATGCAGAATATATTCTGTCTTGTTTATTTTTGCAGGTCTTGTCTCTTAAGACGAGTTGCCGTTAAGTATGATGAAAAAATTATATAAAAGCAAATGGATCTTTAATAGCCAACCTGGCTAGATCTTCATCATGGTTTGTCATGACCAGTACTAAATGATTGGGGTTTTCAAGCCAGCTTGGAGAATTCATTATTTTTCAAGAGCCGCCCTATCAGATATATGTTGTGCCATCTAATTGACCGTTTCTTGGATTTCTTCAATTGTTCTTCATGTTAATCTAAAATACTTATGGACATATATTTTCCAGGTTGCACCGAAATCACGAGTAGGGATTTCATGTCAAAGATAAAGGTATTCTTTCAAGATATTCATACCGATTTACAACCGAGAACAAGGATTCATTCAAAAAAATTATGATGAGTCATATTATTCTCACATAGTCTCGAATCGTCGCAGGCAGACGACCCGGCACTTGGGGGCTACACTATTCAAGTCCGGTACGCTTACGAGAGACCGATTCCATCGACTGACGTGTAACTTCGTAGCACAAAGATGGCTGGCGGGTGTCTGTTTCTCCTACTTTAGTTGGATCGGATTCGACAAAGGCGGTCCTTGAGAAGGTTTAAAAGCAACTTATGTATCACTGTTGTGGTTTTGCGTAGGTGAGAATTGTTCTTTCTAGATACCCATAGCAGCCACGTAAAACTTGCAACAACAATTAGAGGACGTCTAACTTGTTTTTGCAGGGTATGTTGTGATGTGATATGGCCAATTACATGATGAGATATATGTCATGTATGAGATGATCATGTATTGTATAGAATATCATGACTTGCATGTCGATGAGTACGGCAACCGACAGGAGCCATAGGGTTGTCTTTTATTATTGTATGACCTACGTGTTAGTCATTAAGCGCTATGTAATGCTTTACTTTATCACTAAGTGGTAGCAGTAGTAGTAGAAGCATGGTGGGCGCGACAACCCCGATGGAGACACATTGATAGAGACCAAGATGATAGAGATCATGGTGTCATGCCGGTGACGATGGAGATCATGCCGGTGCTTTCAAGATGGAGATCAATAGCACAAGTTCATGGCCATATCATGTCACTTATGATTTGCATGTGATGTTAATCCTTTTATGCACCTTGTTTTGGTTAGGACGACAGTAGCATTATAAGGTGATCCCTCACTTAATTTCAAGATAAATTGTGTTCTCCCCGAGTGTGCACCGTTGCGAAAGTTCGTCGTGTCGAGACACCACGTGATGATCGGGTGTGATAGACTCTATGTTCACATACAACGGGTGCAAGCCAGTGTTGCACATGCGGAACACTAGAGTTAAACTTGACGAGCCTAGCTTGTATAGACATGGCCTCAGAACACAAGAGACCGAAAGGTCGAACATGACTCATATAGTAGATATAATCAACATGATGATGTTCACCATTGAAACCACCTCCACTCACGTGATGATCGAACTTGAGTTGGTGAATTTGGATCATGTATCACTCGAATGACCGGAGGGATGTCAATTTGAGTGGGAGTTCTTAAGTAATATGATTAATTGAACTCATTATCATGAACATAGTCAGTAGTGTCTTTGCAAATTATGTTGTAGATTACTAGTTCACGCTATAGCTCCATTGAATTTTTATATGTTCCTAGAGAAATAGAATTGAAAAATGATGGTGGCAATATTGTGGACTGGATCCGTGATCTGAAGATTGTCCTCATTGTTGCACAGAAGGCTTATTTCCTTAATGCACCGCTCGGTGTCACCCCCTCTAGCATCGTCTGTATATGTTGTGAACATCTGACAGGCACGTTCCGATGACTACTTGATAGTTTAGTGCGTCATGCTTTACGACTTAGAATTGAGGCTCCAAAAACGTTTTGAACGTCATGGAACATATGAGATGTTCTAAGAGCTGAAATTGGGATCTTAGGCTCGTGCCCATGTTGTGAGATATGAGATCTTCAACAAGATTCTTTGCCTGCAAGATGAAGGAGAATAGCTCAATCGTTGAGCATGTGCTCAGATTGTCTGGGTGCTACAATCGCTGGAATCGAGTGGGAGTTGATCTTCCAGATAAGAAAGTGATTGATATATTTTTCCAAGTCACTGTCACTAAGCTACTAGAGCTTCGTGATGAACTATAAAATGCCAGGGATGGAAATAATGATCCCTGAGCTGTTTGTGATATTTGATGCCGCGAAGGTAGAAATCAAGAAGGAGTATCAAGTGTCGATGGTTAGTAAAACCACTAGTTTTGAGAAGGGCAAGGGCAAGGGGGAAAGTTCATGGACGGCAAGTCAGTTGCTACTCTAGTGAAGCAACCCAAAGTTGAACTCGAACCCCAGACTAAGTGCTTCTATTATAAGGAGAGCGGTTGCTGAAGCGGAACAACCCTAGATACTTAGTAGATAAGAAGGCTAGCAACGTCGACAGAAGTATATTTTGATATACGTGTTATTGATGTGTGCCTTGCTAGTACTCATAGTAGCACCTGGGTATAGGATACTGGTTCGGTTGCTAAATGTTAGTAACTCGTAATAAAAGCTACAGAATAAATGGATACTAGCTAAGTGTGAGGTGACGATGTGTGTTGGAAATGTCTCCAAGGTTGATGTGATCAACATCGCACGCTCTCTCTACCTTCGGGATTAGTGACGAACCTAAATAAATGTTATTTGGTGTTTGCGTTGAGCATGAACGTGATTAGATCGTGTTTATTGCAACACGGTTATTCAATTAAGTTAGAGAATAATGGTTATTCTGTTTACATGAATAATACCTTCAATGGTCATGCACCTAATGAGAATGGTTTGTTGAATCTTGATCGTACTAATACACATGTTCATAACATTGATGCCAAAAGATACAAAGTTAATAATGATAATACCACATACTTGTGGCACTGCCGCTAATTGTCATATTGGTGTAAATCGCATGAAGAAACTCCATGTTGATGGATCTTTGGACTCATTCGATTTCGAATCGGTTGAGACATGCGAACCATGCCTCTTGGGCAAGATGACTAAGGACCCCGTTTTCTGGTTTGATGGAGCAGGCAATTGACTTATTGGAAATGATACATGTTGATGTATGCAATCCAACGAGTGTTGTAGCGTGCGGTGGATATCGTTATTTTCTTACCTTCACTTATGATTTGAGTAGATATAGTGTATATTTACTTAATGAAACACAAGTCTGAAGCGTTTGAAAAGTTCAAGCAGAATCGGAGTGAAGTTTGAGATCATCGTGACGAGAAGATAAAATGTCTATGATATGATCGTGGAGGTGAATATCTGAGTTACGCGTTTGGTATACAACTTAAGACAATGTGAAACTTGTTTCACAATTCACGCCACCTGGAACACCAGAGTGTGATGGTGTGTCCATACGTCGCAGTCGTGCTCTATTGGATATGGTGCGAATTATGATGTCTCTTATCGTTTTGCCACTATCATTTTGGGGTTATGCATTAGAGACAACCACATTCACTTTAAATAGGGCACCATCTAAATCCGTTGAGATGACACCATATGGTTTGGCAGACACCTCAGCTGTCATTTCTTAGAGTTTGGGAATGCGACGCTTATGTGAAAAAGGTTTTCACCTAATGAGCTTGAACCCAAAGTGGACAAATGCATCTTCATGGAATACCCTAAGAACAGTTGGGTATACCTTCTATCTCAGATCCCAGTGCAAAGTGTTTGTTGCTATAAACGGGTCCTTTCTCGAGAAAGAGTTTCTCTCGAAAGAATTGAGTGGGAGGGAGATAGAACTTGATGAAGTTGATGAACCTTTGTTTCAACCAGAGAGTAGCGCAGCACAGAAAGTTGTTTTTGTGGAGTCTACGTTAGTTGAAAAGGAAGTTAATGATGATGATCATGAAGCTTCGGATCAAGTTACTATCGAACCTCGTAGGTCGACAAGGACGTATACTGCAACTAAGTGGTACGGCAACCCTGTATTAGAGGTCATGTTGTTGGACAACGATGAGCCTACGAGCTATGGAGAAGAAATGATGGGCCCGGATTCTGACAAATGGTTAGAAGCCATGAAATCCGAGAAAGGATCCATGTATTAAAACCAAGTATAGACTTTGGTAGGCTTGCTCGTTGGACGGCAAGTTGTCGAGTAGAAATGGACCTTTAAGATGAAGACAGACACTGATGGTGAATGTCACTATTTGTAAAGCTCGACTTGTCGCAAAGAAGTTTCCGACAAGTTCAAGGAGTTGACTGCGATGAGACTTTCTTGCTTGTAGCGATGCTAAAATCTATTGGAATTATGTTAGTAGTTGTTGCATTTTTTCAATTATGAAATCTGACAGATGGATGTCAAAACATCATTTCCTTCCTTGAGGAAAGGTTGTATGAGATACAACCAGAAGGTTTTGTCAGTCCTAAGGAAGCTAAAAGGTGTGCGAGCTCCAGCAATCCTTCTATGGGCTGGAGCAAGCATCTCAGAGTTGGAATATACGCTTTGATGAGGTGATCAAAGTTTTTGAGTCTATACAAAGTTTATGAGAAACTTGTATTTACAATAAAGTGAGTGGGAGCACTATAGAATTTTTGATAAAGCATATGTGGATGACATATTGTTGGTCGGAAATGATGTAGAATTTCTGGAAAGCATAAAGGGTTGTTTGAAAAGAGTTTTTCAAAGGAAGACCTGGATAAAGCTACTTAATTGTTGGGCATCGATATCTATAAAGATAGATCAAGACGTCTGATAAGACTTTCATTGAGTATATACCTTGACAAGATTTTGAAAGAGTTCAAAATGGATCAGTCAAAGAAAGAGTTCTTGCCTGATTTGTAAGGTGTGAAGTTGAGTGAGACTCAAAGCTCGACCACGGCAGAAGAAAAAGAAAGGACGAACGTCGTCCCCTATGACTTAGCCATAGGCTCTATATAGTATGCCATGCTGTGTACCGCGCATGTGTGTGCCTTGCCATGAGTCGATCAAGGGGTACAAGAGTGATCTAGGAGTAGATCACTTGACAGTGGTCAAGATTATCCTTAGTAACTAAAAGACTAAGGAAATGTTTCTCGATTATGGAGGTGATAAAGATTTCATCGTAAAAAGTTACGTCGATGCAAGCTTTAACAAAAATACAGATGAATCTTAGTAGCAATCTGGATACGTATAGTGGAGCAGCCATTTGGAATAGTTCCAAGTGGAGTGTGGTAGCAGTATTTACAGTATGACATAGAGATTTGCAAAGTACACACGGATCTGAATGTCGCAGACCCGTTAACTAAAAGACCTCTCTCACATGCAAAGCATGATCGATCCCCATAACTCATTGGGTGTTAGATTCATAACAATGTGAATCACATGGTGATGTGAACTAGATTATTGACTCTAGTGCAAGTGGGAGACTGTTGGAAATATTCCCTAGAGGCAATAATAAATTGGTTATTATCATATTTCCTTGTTCATGATAATCATTTATTACCCATGTTGTAATTGTATTGATCGGAAACTCACATACATGTGTGGATAGATAGACAACACCATGTCCCTAGTATGCCTCTAATAAACTAGCTCGTTAATCAAAGATGGTCAAGGTTTCCTAGCCTTGGACATGAGATGTCATTTGATAACGGGATCACATCATTAGGAGAATTATGTGATGGACAAGACCCAAACTACAAACGTAGCATATGATCGTGTCAGTTTATTGCTACTGTTTTCTGCATGTCAAGTATGTGTTCCTATAACCATGAGATCATGCAACTCACGGACACTGGAGGAGTACCTTGTGTGTATCAAACATCGCGATGTAACTGGGTGACTATAAAGGTGCTCTACAGGTATCTCCAAGTACAGGTATATCCAAGGGTGTCTGCTGGGTTGGCATGGATCAACACTGGGAATTTGTTACTCCGTATGATGGAGAGGTATCTTAGGCCCCACTCGGTAATATAACATCACAACAAGCCTTGTAAGCAATGTGACTAAGTGTTATCCATGGGATCTTGTATTACGGAACAAGTAAAGAGACTTTCCGGTAACGAGGTTGAACTAGGTATGGTCTCGACAAAGGTAAGGTCGCAGCCATGGAGATTACCATGCGTGAGGCCGCAAAGTGATATGATGTGTTACATGCTAGACTCGTATAGCTTGGGATCGGGGTCCCGAGATGGGGCAACCAACGACGCATGACTCCTCCGTGGCGGTGGTAGAACAGTTAGTGGGATCTACATGCCAAGAGATTTCTGGGAGCTCCCGCGAAGCTGAAGAGAACCATGGATGCCCGGGGACTCCTCCCCGATGCCACGACGGAGTTTCTTGATTGCCTCGCGCGGCGCCTTGGTGGGTTCCCCCTTCATCTTCTCACTACCATCCTCGTCCTCCACAACATCCTCATAATCGTCGTCAACATCGACAATGTCATTCTCATCTTGACCATCATCACCACCTTTGTCGTAACACTAGTAGAAAACAGAGCATGAGTCCCGGTTCCAAAGGGCCTTTAGTCCCGCTTCTATAACCGGGACAAAATGATCGGACTAATGCTGATCACTTTTAGTCCCGGTTGGCTTACGAACCGGGACTAAAGAAGCTCCACGTGGTCGCCGTGGGGCGCCTGGCAGGAGGACCTTTAGTCTTGGTTGGTAACACCGGCCGAGACTAAGGGTCAGTTCTTTTGTAGCTTATTTTAGGCTTCTAGAATAAGCTGCCCCCACCTAGCTTATTCTAAAAGGCCAAACTTAAATTTATTTTAGATGCCTACTAGTTGACCTTTAATTAGTAGGCTTTTAATATAAATTTTTAGTTTGAGCTTTTAAAATAAGCTGGATAGGAGACAGCTTATTTTCATAGCTCCAAATAAGCTACAAAAAAACTGGCCCTAAAAGGCAGCCACGCGTCAGCAGCTGCCAAGCGCTGGTTTTTTTGAAAGGAGGGGTTTAGGGGTTTTGGAGGGTTTAGGGGTTTTCATATTGTGTTTCCCCCTTTTATTTTTGTGTTTACCATTTCTATTTTACGCTTTTCATTTAACTCGACGCTAGCTACTACATATAGCGATGAAAGAACGCCATTACACAACATCGTCATGATTAATATATAGACAAAATAAGTGATCTCTCTTTCTCCGTGCTTAGTCAAACGATGCAACAAGTTTTCGTAAATCTGTTTGATGCTATTACATATAATATATACAATATAACATCTCTTAAGATACTAGTATCTAATTGCCAAATGTGCATAGCATCTCTCGATGGTATTCTCCATGTTTAGGTATGACAATGCACAACAAAGATTCCTGCCAATTTCTCTTGAGTTGTTCGTATGCGATCAGTTGGTAAAAGTTCGTCCCACTTCCGCCAGATCTAATTTAAAGAAGTGGATCAATATATAGAGAGAGTAACACTATTCGGATCGTAGGATCAGAAAACTATTCTCATAACTGCCTCCGTATAAGGATGCATGCGTAGAGACTTTCCCCAAACTCCTCGAACCGAAAGTGACAAAAAGAAAAAAAAAGACTCCTTGCTCCAACACACCACCCTTCCCTTGATGGGAAAATTGACTATTTATTATTAAGTTCGTTGGAATTTGATTATAACTACAAAGTTGATTTTTTATTGATAAATCATTAACTAGGGACTAGAGCGTAAGAGATGATTAGTGCTAGGGAAGAAGGAGAATATTCCACGCGTACACAGCTCGTATACATATCGATTGCTACAGACCTCGCTACACATGAAGAATTGATAAAAGAGGAAAAAAACATGGTGAAGAAAGGAGGAAAGGAAAAACAAATCCTGGAGCACCCGTCCTGCATACTACGGTTATGAATTGCGACGGCTAGGTTTGGATGAAGGGATAGATCGATGTACGTAATTATGGGCCGATCACCAGGCTCGTACTTGTACACGTATACGACGTGTGTATGTGGGATTTATTTTTTCCTAGCACTAATCATCCTTCAATCTGTAAAAAATCAACTTTGTAGTTAATAATAAATAGTCAATTTTCCCTCCCTCGATCCCCCGATCCCATCGTCGCCCGGGCCACCCCGCCGCCGTGCGACCCACCGGGACATCACCTCGTCCACGCGACACCGGTCACCACCACCAAGTCGGCCTGTCTACCCTAGGATCCACAACGGCGGCGGCCTCCCTCCCCACGACCACGCCGGAACCTCGCCTCCGCCACGCCCGCCGGGACCTCGCCTCCGCCACGCCACGCCGACCACAACCATCACGCCGGCCTCCCCCTGTATCCACAGCTGCGGCGGCCTCCCTGCCCCTGGATTCACTGCAACGAGGCCTCCCTCACCTGGATCCACGACAGCGGCGGTAGACTCCCTCCCCTTGGATCCACGATGGCGGCGGCTACCTCCCCTTGGATCCACGGCGGAGGCGGCCTCCCCTGCTTCCAACGTGGCGACGCCCTCTCTCCCGCGCGATGCTGGCAAACTTGCACCATCGTCCAGCCATCGATCGTTGTCGTCCTGCGTGTAGAGCGCCCTCCACACCCTAGGCATCTTCCGCACGTGTAGTTGCTCCTTGGTGCAGAGCTTGATGCACTAGATCAACTTCAGTCTGATGCCTGGCAGCCTGTTTGTGTGCTGTTGGAGCTGCCAGATTACCAAGTCTGTAGAATGGATGCCAGGTTACTCCACGATTGCCCCATGTTGAATTCTCTAGTACTATATTTCTACCCGAAGGTCAGAAATTGCAGTGTTATTTTTCTTCCTCAATCTCCATCATTTTATAACCGTGCGAATTGTGAATATTTGATCTACCAGAAAAAAGGGGGTGGGGGAGGAATTACCAGCTGAATAACCTGAGAAATCAGTATCTCTTTATTTACAGTTGGAAACAACCCGTTTCTGCATACAAAAACACAGTACAGACATGACGAAAATTCATGTCTCCCTCCTTATTCCTATGCATATCAAAAGTTCAGGCATGCTGAAGATATTGCAGCATTGCTCATTGAAGCTGTATGATTTTGCATGTTGGCTGTTTATTGTAAACTTGAATGGAGGATTGTACGTGTGCGATCTATGTGTAGAGGAAGGCCAGTGTCACGCCATTCTTCTTCCGTTCAATCGTTCGTTTTTACTGTGCTTCCAGTTTTGCACTCTGAATATTATGCTGAAACTGTCAACTCTGATTGGAGCACAGTTTTAACTCAGATTCATTTTGTTTACCTGAAACCAAGGCTAATGCTGACCCGACATCCCACGGCTCCGTCCGTTGTGCCTTATTCAGTCTGTTGACACCACCTTCCACACCGACCTCCTCGACGTTACCACCGGTCGTCGTCCAGCTACAACGACATGATCAAACTACCTGTAGGGCGTAACCCGAGTTGCACAGAGCAGTCGTCCACATGCTACAACCGTCGCACCAAAGAATCCGGAGGCCACCTGCTCAACATGGGCGCCCAACCAACTCAGACCATGGTGACTAACGCCCGATGAAACAGGTGTTGTTGCTACATCTCTTCCCTGCTATCTCCCTCCCTCTTCCCGAGCTCTCTTTCTTCACTAATATATGTATTTGAACTTCTCCAAATTTGCACTAAAAGTAACTAGAAAATTATTTATGTACTTTGCTTATGAAAGTATTGACTTGATGATTGAACTGCACGCATGTCTTCTTTGACTGGACAACGCTCTAGATGAGAAACCGCAACAACGCAAAAAAGAGAAAAAGAAAATGGATGTCAGGCTCATCTCTGGAGTGTTTGCATTTGTTTCAGGCTAGATGCTTGTGTAAATGAACCAGCATGCTTCCTCTCATGTGGGTTTCCGTCAAAAAAGTTTTATTTTTCTGATTGCATGAATGATAAAATGCTTGAGTATCACCATTTTCTGTGGTAATTAGCATTGATGCAGTTCACCATGTTGATTTTCAGCAGGCCAACTTGATTAATGCTAGTGCAACTCTTCTTCCACTGACATGGCGAGCTGTCACATTATTTAAAATCATATATGTTTATTGTATTTCAACCGTGTTTAGAAAAATCATATATGTTTATTGTATTTCAACCATGTTGTGGCTGGAGACTTCCGTATTCAGTTTAGTAGCAGTAGTCCCCAACTATTTGTTTTTTTTTTCTCATTTATGCTCAAACGTTTGTGTCTCCAGGAACCTCCGTGTTGCTCTACTGCTCGCTACCCACATAAACAGAGGGTGTCGCCATTCAGAGTTCAGGAAGATGGTCGTCATTTGTGAGAATCAGGGTTGTTGCTGGGATGCACTATTTCTTCTTGTGAGGCCGCATCCAACATGTGTCCTCCTCTGCCCACGTGTCCGCCTCTGCCTCGCTGCTGAACTCTTCCGTCCATCCAGCAAAAGGATCCCTCATGTTGTTGTGAATCTACTACAGAAAAAATGCATCAGGTCGTAGAAGTTCAGAAATAGCTGGAAAGGAACAGCTATAGCTCTCTCTATGCACATGTTGTGTTTGGAGAGGCACGGTTTTGATTTTGATTTTGGGCTTGGATGTACACGATATATCATGAACGTGAGACAGTGAGGTGAAGTCCAATTGGACATGACAAATTCAGTGAGGCATAAGAAGGGAATAAGATCATTAGTTTATTTGGCCCCCATTTTTGCATCATGTTGTCTACTTTCTTGTTTTGTACAGCTCCTGAAGTTCAATAGTATGCGTTGATGCAAAAAATGTGTTTTAGTACGTAGGTTTCAGTTCAAATAACTTCAAATACATAGAAGCGACGAGCAGTTTTAAAATAGACGACACAAAGACATCCAGAAAAGTAGAAAAAAGAACACAAAATAATTACGTCATGAAAAACAAAAGCCCCACCAAGAAAAAAAATCAACTTTGGAAGTTCAAATTTAATTAATTTGAGAGTTCGAAAAATATATTATGGATGTACAATATATTGTTAACACCATAGAGTTTAAAACAATAACACATCAGTTAGATCCTTGTAACAAAAACATATTCTTCATGTTTCTAACAAAACCAAAAAGGTAAAATTCAAATAATGAAAACATTTTTAAAAAGTTCATAAAAAAGGACTTTCCCCTTTATAATAAAACACTTAGAAGTTCAATTTAAATAACGGGGGTAGTTCAATGTCTATAGCAATCTGTCATTTTATTTCCACTGCAAAAGAATACAACACAAAGAAGTCCAAAATCTAAAAATGGAGAAGTTCGATGTTTGTAAAAAACTCAAATCTTCCTTGTTATTAAACAAAAAAATATAAGAAGTTCATGGTGAAAATATCGAGAAGTTCAAGTACTACAAGGAACGTGTTTTAGGTGAGAATAAAAATAATAGAAACTAAAAGCTTAAAATGTTTGTTGCTAGAAGTTCACGGGCTCTGCCCGGGGAAGTCCAAAAATTCATGCAAGAGAGGTTCACCTTGTGTTTTCATGTTCAAAAATCACAAAAAGGTGTTGTTTCTGGTGTTATAAAATAATTCTCTCAATGAACAAAGAAGTTCGGTTATTAGTTGCGAGCAATTCTATTTCAAAAAACAAAATCAAAATTTCACATTATAAAAAGATAGAAAGTTAACATACTACATGGTGTTTGTTTAATCTGATAAAAATGAATAAGAAGGCAAGGTTCGAATTTTGTGTTGCTATAATTTCATGTCCCCGTTATCATGAGAGAGGTTTGTACAAAAGGAATATCATTTGTGTAAAACCGGTGAATGGATGAGAAATTACAAACGAAAATACGCGACAGAAGTTCAATGTAAAAACATCAGAAATTTCAGCTACACTCAAGGAATTTTAGATGAAAATCTTTTAAACCGTCGCGAGTATGAAAAAATGATCAAGACAAGAAAGTTGTGTGTTTACAACGGCTTTCCATCGATATATCACTTGCTCAATTCCGGTGAATGGATCGAGAGCTATGATCAAAAAATAACATGTGAAGAAACATGGTGAAATTCAAGTAGACGTGCTGATGAAGTTCAAGTTCTTCACGCGGTGCATTTTTGAAAACTCTGTTTCGCGATAAAAGGCACAACACATGATCTTATTGTTTTCAAAATTGCTTGAAAACGGTTAGGAATCAAAGAAAACCGTCCACATGAATAAGTTTAGCATTTTCCGTAGCTTTTCAATGGTATATTATTTGCCCTATTCCGATAAATTTTGTAGAAGTTACGGCCAAAAAAGATTTTCATCATTTTCAAAATTGACTTGAAACTGTAAAGAAATGGAAAAACATCTAAATAAAAAAGTTTCGCATTACTTCAAGCTTTCCAACGCCATATCATTTGCTGCATTCCGATAAACCATTGAGAAAATAACGCAAAAATACTTCCAGAATTACGTTTAAATAGTTTAAAAATTGGAAAAAAAAACTTTCTCTACGGAAAAGAAGCGGAATTGCAGAAGCTATCTAACGCCATCTCATTTGCGTCATTCCGATAATCGGTTTAGAAATAGACTCAAAAATACAATTCACATTTTTTGTGAAGAAAAATGGTTTAGAAAACTGCTCTTAAACCGTGTACAATCTGCCAAAAATTCAACCTAGGCTCTTATACTAGTGTCCATAGCTTTGCAACAGTAAATCGCAAGCCCCATTTGGACACTTTTTAGCGGAAGTTCAACCTAACACTCGGGGCGGTTCAAGTGCTACTGCGGCGGCAGGTTATGTAGTATGGGAATATTATTCTCATCCCGTGATGAGAATAGTGTTTATGATTGAAACTCAACACAATTGATGGTAATAAAATAAAAATGTGAATATTGTTTACGTGCTTCAAATTGTTCTAAAGATATGCCCCGGCCCCGACTAGAGGTCGAGTGGCGAATGAACTCACAAATGTACTATGCACATAAATTAGTCTCGGGTGCCTGCCACAAACACTTTACGAGAATAGAGTTCAATCAAAATGATAATCAAGCATGATAATGATATTGAAACTAGAATCAGTGAGATATGTGCGGTACTAGAGTAGTACTTACTTTGGGGTGTAAAAAATGTTGCTCCGGTTTCCAGTTGACACCCTTAACCTGTTTACTAAACTTTTTCCAAATCCTCCCCGACAAAGAAAATGATTACTTGATATCAGGAAATGAACGAAAGTTGTTGATATGGTACGGTAATGATTGAACTTACTTATGAAGCATTTGACTCATGTACGTCCACTCCTTAGGGTTTGTATGTCTCGACTCCAAGACATTTAATTTCCCCTCTTCAAGCTGAATGTCTAGCAGAATAAAGTGGAACATGCGCACACACAACTCGTTAATTGCACTTAACCTTGAGTAAGCGAACTAGAATGTGAACAAGATAGTAACACTCACTTGAAGTTGTAAGAAAATAATATTTCCCTTCTGGTTTGTTGTCCAAGTAACACATTTAGCACTTTTTTCTGTGTATCAGCTGGATAATCTTTTAACGTATGTTCATTTATGAAATTTGGGTTGATGAACCCAATGTCATAGATTTGTAGTTGTTTGCATTCGAGAATCTTCAATCTACATAATATAGTGTGAGGATAATTAATACATGCAATGAACGAGCTGAGCTAAAGACTTAATTACAGAAAAAATACTTACAGATAATAGCACCTGACGATAGTTTTGTCGAGGGCAGCTTGATTGTATAAATGAAAATTTCTTCAAATTCAATGACCAACGTCTGGTCCCCATTGAAGAAGTGTTCATTTTTTATTCCCACAAAGATATTATCGGTCCCGTCCTTGTTGGTATTCAAGTATCATTCATGCAATTGTCACATCTGTTGGAAATATGCCCTAGAGGCAATAATAAATTGGTTATTATTATATTTCCTTGTTCATGATAATCTTTTATTATCCATGCTACAATTGTATTGATTGGAAACTAAATACATGTGTGGGTTTATAGACAACACCGTGTCCCTAGTATGTCTCTAGTAGAATGGCTCGTTGATCAAATATGGTCAAGGTTTCCTGGCCATGGACATGAGATATCATTTGATAACGAGATCACATCATTAGGATAATGATGTGGTGGACAAGACCCAAACTGTAAACATATAATATGATCGTGTCAGTTTATTGCTATAGTTTTCTACATGTCAAGTATATGTTCCTATGACCATGAGATCGTGCAACGCACTGACACCGAAGGAATACCTTATGGGTATAAAATGTAACAACATAACTGGGTGACTATAAAGATACTCTACAGGTATCTCCGAGGGTGTGTGTTGAGTGGGCATGGATCAAGACTGGGATTTGCGACTTCGTGTGATGGAGAGGTATCTCAGGGCCCACTCGATAATACAACATCACAATAAGCCTTGCAAGCAATGTGACTAAGTGTTAGCCACATAATCTTGTATTACGGAATGAGTAAATAGACTTGCCGATAATGAGATTGAACTAGGTATATAAATACGGACGATCGAATCTCGGGCAAGTAACATACCGAAGAACAAAGGGAACATCGTACAAGATTAACTAAATCCTTGACATAGAGGTTCAACGGATAGAGATCTTCGTAAAATATGTAGGAACCAATATGGGCATCCAGGTCCCGCTATTTGTTACTGACTGTAGTGGTGTCTCGGTCATGTCTACATAGTTCTCGAACCCGCAGGGTCTGCACACTTAAGGTTCGGTGATGTTTCGGTATAGTTGAGTTATGTATGTTGGTGACAGAAGTTTGTTTGGAGTCCCGAATGAGATCCCGGACATCACGAGGAGCTTCGGAATGGTCTGAAGGTGAAGATTTATATATAGGAAGTTGGTGTTTGAGTTCCGGAAAAGTTCCGTGACCTGCGAGTGGTGTGACGGAGTGTTGGAAGTATTTTTTTGGGGGGGGGGTCCACTGGGTGGGCCCATCTACTCCGAAGGGCCCCATGGGCAGTGAAAGGGTGCGGACTAGACCTTGGTGGGCTGGTCGCACCTCCCACCTCAAGGCACATGTGGCTAGAGGCTAGGGTTGGGCCAAAAGGGTGGGCTAGCCACCAAACTTGGTGGCCAAGCCACCCTGGCCGCCACCCCACCTCCTTGGTCATAGGCCACCCTAGGGTTGGGAACCCTAGGGTGCCCGACCTCCTCCTCTTGTCCTATATATAGTGGAGGGAGCAAGAGGGCAGCCTACCTAAAAAAGCCACGTGCTGCCCACCTTCCCTCTAGATTGCTTCTCCTCTAGATCTGTTCGGCATAGCTTAGTGAAGCTCTACCAGATCAACTCCACCACTGCTGCCACCATGCCGTTGTGCTGCCAGAGAACTCATCTACCTCTCCACCCTCGCTTGCTGGATCAAGGAGGTGGAGATCGCCATCGAGCAGTACGTGTGCTGAATGCGGAGGTGCCATCCGTTCGGCACTAGATCAGAAGGATCGTGATGGGATCACGGGACGGATCGTGATTGGATCACGGGATGGATTGTGATGGGATCGCGAGATGGCTTGCGATTTGGATCGCAATGACGTTCGACTACATCAACCGCGTTTCTTAATGCTTCCCGCTTAGAGATCTACAAGGGTATGTAGATCCACTCTCCCTCTCGTAGATGCTCATCACCATGGATAGATCTTGCGTGTGCGTAGGAAATTTTTTGTTTCCCATGCAACGTTCCCCAACAGTGGTATCATGAGCTAGGTCTATGTATAGATGAGATCACGAGTAGAACACAAAGGAGTTTGTGGGCATTTATGCTCAGATTGCTTCCTCCCTTGGTCGGTTTTTGATTCAGCGGTATTGTGGTATAAAACGGACCGGACCAACCTTACTTGTACGCTTACGGGAGACTTGTTCCATTGATTGACATGTAACTTTGTTGCATAGATATCTGGCGGGTGTCTATCTATCCTACTCTAGTTGGATCGGATTCGACAATGGCGGTCCTTGAGAAGGTTTAATAGCAATTTGTGTATCACCATTATGGTTTTTGCATAGGTGAGAATTGTTCTTGCTAGATACCCATAGCAGCCACATAAAACATGCAACAACAATTAGAGGACGTCTAACTTGTTTTTGCAAGGTATGTTGTGATATGATATGGCCAATTACATGATGATATATATCTGATGTATGAGATGATCATGTTTCGTATAGAATATCACGACTTGCATGTCGATGAGTATGGCAACTAGCAGGAGCCATAGGGTTGTCTTTAATTATTGTATGACTTCCATGTCAATCATTAAGCACTATGTAGTGCTTTACTTTATCGCTAAGCGGTAGCAATAGTAGTAGAAGCATAATGGGCGCGACAACCCCGATGGCGACATGTTGATGGAGATCAAGATGATGGAGATCATGGTGTCATGCCGGTGACGATGGAGATCGTGCCGGTGCTTTAAGGACGGAGATCAAAAGCACAAGATCATGGCCATATCATGCCACTTATGATTTGCATGTGATATTAATCCTTTTATGCACCTTGTTTTGCTTAGGATGACGGTGGCATTATAAGTTGATCCCTCACTTAAATTTCAAGATAAATTGTGTTCTCCTCGAGTGTGCACCATTGCGAAAGTTCATCGTGTCGAGACACCACGTGATGATCAGGTGGGACAGACTCTATGTTCACATACAAAGGGTGTAAGCCAGTGCTGCACGTGCAGAACACTCGGGATAAACTTGACAAGCCTAGCATGTACAGACATGGCCTCGGAACACATGAACCCAAAAGGTTGAACACGAGTCATATAGTAGATATGATCAACATAGAGATGTTCACCATTGAAACCACATCATCTCACATGATGATCGGACATGGGTTGGTGAATTTGGATCATGTGTCACTCTAATGACCAGAGGGATGTCAATTTGAGTGGGAGTTCTTGGGTAATATGATTAATTGAACTCATTATAATGAACATAGTCAGAAGTATCTTTGCAAATTATGTTGTAGATAGCTCGCGTTGTAGCTTCCTTGTTTTATTGATGCATTCCTAGAGAAAAATAAGTTGAAAGATGGTAGTAGTAATTATGCGGAATTTTGTTCGTGATCTAAGGATTGTCCTCAGTTGCTGCACAGCGAGTTTATGTCCTTAATGCATCGTCGATGCGCCAAACCCCCTGAAGCGATGTTTTTGGATGTTGTGAACATGTGACAAGCACGATCCGATTAATACTTGATAGGTCAGTGCGTCATGCATTACGGCTTAGAATTGAGGCTCCAAACACGTTTTGAACGTGATGGAGCATATGTGATGTTCCAAGAGATGAAATTGGATTTCAGGCTCATGCCCGTGTTGAGAGGTATGAGACCTCCAACAAAGATTCTTTGCTTGCAAGATGAAGGAGAATAGCTCAATTAGTGAGCATGTGCTCAGATTGTCTGAGTACTACAATCACTTGAATCAAGTGGGAGTTGATCTTCCAGATAATATAGTGATTGATATAGTTCTCCAAGTCACTACCACCAAGCTACTAGAGCTTCGTGATGAACTATAAACATGCCGGGAATGGATGATCCCATGAGCTATTCCTGATGTTTGACATCTCAAAGGTAGAAATCAAGAAGGAGCATCAAGTGTTGATGGTTGGTAAAACCACTAGTTTCAATAAGGGCAACGGTAAGAAGGGAAACTTCATGATTGACAAGCCAGTTGTTGCTCGAGTGAAGAAACCCAAGGTTAAACCCAAACCTGAGACTAAGTGCTTCTACTATGAGGGGAACGTTCACTGGAGCGGAACTACCCTAGATACTTGGTACTCCCTCCGTCCCATAATTTAAGACGTTTTTAAACACTACACTAGTGTCAAAAAAATGTCTTACATTATGGGACGGAGGGAGTAGATAAGAAGGCTGGCAACATCAACAAAAGTATATTTGATATACATGTTATTGATGTGTACCTTACTAAGTACTCCGAGTAGCACTTGGGTATTAGATACGGGTTCAATTGCTAAATGTTAGTAAGTCGGAATAAAAGCTGTGGAATAAACACAGACTGACTAAGGGCAAGGTGACGATGTGTGTTGGAAGTGTTTCCAAGGTTGATATGATCACCATCGCACGCTCACTCTACCTTCGGGATTAGTTTTGAACGTAAATAAATGTTATTTGGTGTTTGCATTGAGCATGAACATGATTAGATCGTGTTTATTGCAATACAATTATTCATTTAAGTTAGAGAATAATGGTTATTCTGTTTACATGAATAATACCTTCAATGGTCATGCATCCAATGTGAATGGTTTATTGAATCTCGATCGTAGTAATACACATATTTATAATATTGATGCCAAAGGGTGCATATTTAGTAATGATAAGTACCACATGCTTGTGGCATTTCCACAAAGGTCATATTGGTGTAAAGTGCATGAAGAAACTCCATGTTTATGGATCTTTTGACTCACTCGATTTCGAATCGGCTGAGACATGCGAACCATGCCTCTTGGGCAAGATGACTAAGACCCCATTTTCCGGTATGATGGACCGGGCTAGTGACTTATTGGAACTGATACATGTTGATGTATGTGGTCCAATGAGTGTTGAAACACGCAGTGGATATCGTTATTTTCTTACCTTCACTGATGATTTGAGTAGATATGGGGATATTTACTTAATGAAACACAAGTCTGAAACGTTTGAAAGGTTCAAGTAGTTTCAGAGTGAAGTTGAAGATCATCGTGACAAGAAGATAAAATGTCTACGATATGATCGTGGAGATGGATATCCGAGTGACGAGTTTGGTATGAAACTTAAGACAATGTGGAACATTTTTTATAGCTCATGCAACCTGGAACACCATAGTGCGATGTTGTGTCCGAACATCGTAGTCGTGCTCTATTGGATATGGTGCGTACTATGATGTCTCTTATCATTTTGCCACTATCGTTATGGGGTTATGCATTAGACATAACTACATTCACTTTAATAGGGCACCATCTAAGTCCATTGAGATGACACCGTCTGAACTATGGTTTGGCAGAAACCTAAGCTGTCATTTCTTAATGTTTGGGGTTGCAACGCTTATGTGAAAAAGGTTTTCACCTCATGAGCTCGAACCCAAAGCGGGCAAATGCATATTCATAGAATACCCTAAGGAAACATTTGGGTATACCTTCTATCTTAGATCCAAGCGCAAAGTGTTTGTTTCTAAAAACGGGTCCTTTCTCGAGAAAGAGTCTTTCGAAAGAATTGAGTGGGACGAAAATAGAACTTGATGGGATTTTTGAACCTATACTTTCAACCAGAGAGTAGCGCGGCATAGAAAGATGTTCTGTAGATCCTACATCACTTGAAGTGGAAGTTAATGATGATGATTTGAAGCTTCGGATCAAGTTTCTATCAAACCTCGTAGGTCGACAAGGGCATGTACTACTCTTGAATGGTACGACAAACCTGTCTGAGAGGTCATGTTGTTGGACAACGATGAACCTACGGGCTATGAAGAAGCAATGGTGGGCCTGAATTCCAACAAATGGCTAGGAGCCATGAAATACGACAAAGGATCCATGTACGAAAACCAAGTATGGACTTTGGTAAACTTGCCCATTGAACGGTAGGCTGTTGAGTACAAATGGAATTTAAAAATAAGAAGACAGACATTGATGGTAAATGTCACCGTTCATGAAGCTCGACTTGTTGCAAAGAAGTTTCCGACAAGTTCAAGGAGTTGACTACGATGAGACTTTCTCACCCGTAGTGATGCTAAAAGTCTGTTCGAATTATGTTAGTAGTTGCTGCATTTTTCAATTATGAAATCTGGCAGATGTGTGTCAAAACATCGCTTCCTTAATGGTTTCCTTGAGTAAAGGTTTTATGTGATACAACCAGAAGGTTTTGTCAATCCTAAGGATGCTAAAAGATATGCAAGCTCTAGCGATCCTTTAATGGACTGGAGCAAGCATCTCGAAGTTGGAATATACGCTTTGATGAGGTGATCAAAGTCTTTGAGTTTATACAAAGTTTATGAGAAATTTGTATTTACAAGAAAGTGGGTGGGAGCACTATAGAATTTCTGATATGTATATGTGGTTGACATATTGTTGGTCGTAAATAATGTAGAAATTATGGAAAGCATAAAGGGTTGTTTGAAAGAAGTTTTTCAAAGGAAAACCTGGATAAAGCTACTAGTATATTGCGCATCAAGATATATAGAAATAGATCAAGACGCTTGATAAAACTTACAATGAGAACATACCTTGACAAGATTTTGAAAGAGATCAAAATGGATCAGTCAAAGAAGAGTTCTTGCCTGATTTGTAAGGTGCAAAGTTGAGTAAGATTCAAAGTTAGACCACGGAAGAAGAAAGATAAAGGATGAAGGTCGTCCCCTATGCCTTAGCCATAGGATCTATATAGTATGTCATGTTGTGTACCGCACTTATGTGTGCCTTGCCATGAGTTTGTCAAGGGGTACAAGAGTGGTCCAGGAGTGGATCACTGGACAACGGTCAAAGATATCCTTAATAACTAGAGGACTAACGAAATATTTCTTGATTATGGAGGTGATAAAGAGTTCATCGTAAAGGGTTACGTCGATGCAAGCTTTAACACAAATTCGGATGACTCTTAGTAGCAATCCGGATACGCATAGTGGATCAACCATTCGGAATAGCTCGAAGTGGAGCGTAGTAGAAGTATCTGCAATATGACATAGAGATGTGCAAAGTACACAAAAAATCTGAATTCCACAGATCCGCCGACTAGAACCTCCCTCACATGCAAAACATGATCGAACCCCAGAACTCATTGGGTGTGAGATTCTTAACAATGTAAATCACATAGCGATGTGAGCTAGATTATTCACTCTAGTGCAAGCGGGAGACTGTTGGAAATATGCCCTAGAGGCAATAATAAATTGGATATTATTATATTTCCTTGGTCATGATAATCGTTTATTATCCATGCTATAATTGCATTGATTGGAAACTAAATACATGTGTGGGTATATAGACAACATTGTGTCCCTATTATGCCTCTAGTAGACTAGCTCGTTGATCAAAGATGGTCAAGGTTTCCTGGCCATGGACACGAGACGTCATTTGATAACGGGATGTCGGGATCACATCATTAGGAGAATGATGTGATGGACAAGAACCGAACTGTAAACATAGCATATGATAGTGTTAGTTTACTGCTATAGTTTTCTGCATGTCAAGTATATGTTCCTATGACCATGAGATCATGCAAATCACTGACACCGAAGGAATAAATTGTGGGTGTCAAACGTCACTACGTAACTGGGTAACTATAAAGATGCTCTACAGGTATCTCCGAGGGTGTCTCTTGAGTGGGCATGGATCAAGCCTGGGATTTGACACTCTGTGTGACGGAGAGGTATCTCAGGCCCACTCCGTAATACAACATCACAATAAGCCTTGCAAGTAATGTGACTGAGTGTTAGCCATGAGATCTTGTATTACGGAACGAGTAAGGAGACTTGCCGGTAACGAGATTGAACTAGGTATAGAGATACCGACAATCGAATCTTGGGCAAGTAACATATTGATGACCCACAAGTATAGGGGATCTATCGTAGTCCTTTCGATAAGTAAGAGTGTCGAACCCAATGAGGAGCAGAAGGAAATGATAAGCGGTTTTTAGTAAGGTATTCTCTGCAAGCACTGAAATAGTCGGTAACAGATAGTTGTATGATAAGATAATTTGTAACGAGTAGCAAGTAACAGTAGTAACAAAGGTGCAGAAATATGGCCCAATCCCTTTTGTAGCAAGGGACAAGCCTGAACAAACTCTTATATAAAGTAAAGTGCTCCCGAGGACACATGGGAATTACTATCAAGCTAGTTTTCATCATGTTCATATGATTCGCGTTCACTACTTTGATAGTTTGATATGTGGGTGGACCGGTGCTTGGGTGTTGTCCTGTCACGCCCAAGATGCGCGCCTATCTGTTTTGGAGCACGAGGTCCTCGCAAAGGATAGAAGCGCATCTTGCCGTTAGCAAGATAAGCATCATCATATCATACATGTACTGAAGGGAAGAGTATATAAAGTTGGCTTACACTCACCACATGCTAAATTAGAATATCACTCAGTTCATACATCAAGAGGAACACAGGGTCCGGCTATGGACGAAAACAAACGGTAAAAGCAAATGCGATGATACTATCAAGCTGCCCAAGATCACGACCAGGTCCTCTACTTGTCGGGGTACGTCACATACATGCATCCTCTCTCTTCATCATACTCCCATTGCAGCTGTGTAAGATCATCCTGAACATAATCATCTGGACCTATACCTGAATTGTTGTAGTAAACTGTGAGCCATAGAGGACTCAGCAATCAAGTAACCCGGGTGCCAACACTATATAAGCTTTAGGATGGAATGGGTGATGTTTAAGTCTGCAGCAGCCCTAAGCATTTATGGTGGCTAACTTACGTAGCAAGAATGTAAAGTGAGTGGTCTATGACAATTGGTCGGTTTCTAACCTGATCTCTAAGAGATCCTGAACACCTGCTTACGTCAGACATAACCCCACCGTGTTCTCTCTCGGATCATGTTCACGAGCAGAGACAGTCACGGTTACTCACACAGTTGGTGTATTTTAATTAGAGTTTACTTCAAGTTTGCTAGAACCGAGTGTTAAACAAATATCCAAGTTGCCACATAACCGCGAGCACGACTTTCCGAAAGATTTAACCCTGCAGGGGTGCTCCAACTAGTCCATCACAAATAACCACACTCCGCGGGAATTCCTCGACCACAGAACTCGTGATCTTCATCGGTAATTCCAAAGGATTTCCAACACCTCGAGTAAACCCGAAGAAAATCAGAGTCCACACGCAAGACATTCGATAAAGGTAAAACAAATCCAGCAAGACCACCCGACGTGTCGACAGACCCGATAGGAGCCGTGTATCTCGTTCTCAGGACACGACGGATAAGCATAGCGTACAGTGGCCTGATAGAAATCTCCCGAGTTGCCTCGGGTTGGCCCCGCACATGGCTCTAGTTTGGACCAACACTCATGAGGAGCACTGGCCCGGGGGTTGATTAAATTATCCACGGGGTTGCAAAGCCCTATGCAGGTTCATTAGTTATTAGCAAGTGTAGTACCAAAGTTGGGTCTTGCCGGAAAAGTTTTAATCTCAACCGAATAAACAAGGGGGTCCCCATAACAACCCCAAGCATGTTAGGAGCGCAAAATATGGAAACATAACACCGGTAACAAGGAACTAATGAGGGTACGAGCGGAACAAATCACTGAGCAAAAGGCCAAGCCTTCCACCAATACCAGATATATATGTGCATTAATTTAAATAACCGAATTTATTGTGATATCCAATCCATGTTATCACATGGAACAACCTGCGACTAAGAACGCTATAAGAGGGGCTGAGCAGCGGTAACTTAGCCAATCAACGGTTTGCTGGGATGTGGAGGTTAGAGGCTGTCATGGTAACATGGGGGCTGATATCATGTTGTAGGTAGCGCAATTGTAATGATAAGAATGAGAAACTAGCAAGCAAAGATAGTATTGGGATCCGGGTACGATCATCTTGCCTGTTGGTTCTTCAGCGAAACAAGTAGCGGGATCCTCGTAGTGGTACTCTCCAGGGTCCTCGAACTCAGATTCGACACTCGCGTCTACCCAAGAGAAACAGCAAATAAATAACCAAACAAGGTGCAATTCACAACCAAGATGATGCATGATCATTTTAATGAAGAATATAACATGGCAATCCAATTCTAGTCAAGTTTCACATACAAAGGTGATAGATTAATGAATCTGGACAGAACCTCCTGTTAAGTTATTTAGACATGCATGAACATGGAAAATATGTATGCATCATGAAAAATCGATGGAAATGCATATAAATATCGCTAGAAACGGAGCTACGGTTCTCGAGATACGCTCACGACAAGGTACGAAGGCAAAACTCAAAATCACCAAATACCTGGGCTAATTCTTGGCACTCCAAGGTAACCACTGGATAGGTGATGAAAAACCAATCACAATAGACTCAAGAATCACTCAATTCCATGGATTATAGCTCCCACAACACCCAAAACAAAATAGCACTCAATCTGCCACAAAACAGCAATATAGCAATTTGAAAAGCTCACAACTAATGCTACAGGAACTCTACAGCCACAAGCAAGACATGAACACCCTCATCAATTCATACAACTATACAATCAACAAAATAGCAACACATCACTATGCATGGAGCTGGCAAGTAGGCATGATGAAACAGATTTTTAGGGACTTAGTGAAAATTCCAGTTTTCTGGAATCTGGGTTAATAAAGTAGCAAGTTCACATCACTGGTTAAATATGCTAGGAAGCTCCAAATGGCATGAAAATTAACAGGATGGTAGATGAAAATATATACTACAAATACCTAACAGTGAGCATGGTAAAATTCACAACACATCACTAGATACACCCTGATCTTCAAGGCAAAACAATAACAACAGATTCTCCAGACTTGGCCATTTCTAGAGCAGGTTGGTAGAAACAGAAAGTAGCTAGATAAACAGCATGGTTCCCACTGATATGAAGACTTAGCACAAATAACAAAAATACATATATGTTCATAGCAACTTTGACTAGCAAAATCATGTTGACAAGAACTCCAAAGCATGCATGGATTAATTCATATGAAAAAACAAAAGGGCATCACAGCATAAAAATGCACTTTTGTCAAGTTGCCCCAAAGTCAAATCTGACTTCACAGATGCATAGAGGGGTTGAAAATACCCCAAAATCATTACTCATACCTATATGCTTGCATGGAACACAAAGGAGATAAGCTAGGTCGAAATTCTACCCTCACTAGGCATGGGTGACTTATGTCACTTATGAAACTCATTGAGAATGTCCCAAATGGACATGTGCTCCATAGTTACATGTTAGAAGTTATTAATTAACATGTTAGGGACATGATAACATAGTCTAGCATCAAAACCAAGAATGAAACTAGCTAGAGAGGAAAACATGCTCATATGATCATATAGGGAGAAACCTACACATGGAGCTACAATGCACATGGATGGGTGTATGTAGATCATACACACACCACTCACACTCATATGCACTCATGTCATAAGAAACACATACACACACAAGCATCCATACATACACACAAGCATACCTACACATACACAAGCATGGGTGCACATGCACATAGTGCATGCATAGTCATCTCCACCTTGCTCTCACCACAAGAGCATGTGCCACATGCACTCACACAATCTCTACACCAATACTAACACACACATGCATGGCTATGTATGCACAAGGTGCATACACACACACACCTCCTACATATATGGGCCTACACACATGTGTGCATATGCACATGGTTGCATATACACACACACTCATGCAAATGCATGTGCAACCATGCACACACACACACTCTCTACACTACACACCACAACCACACATATGTGTGCATATGCACATGGATGCATATACACACACATACACTCACACTCATACATGAGGGTGTGCACACAAGCACACACACACACACACCACTAAAACACCACACACACACACACACACAACAGCCCACACTCACACAACGCACTAGATCTGCTGCCACAGCAGATCCGGCGCTACACCACCTCACACGCAGGCACACACAGTTACACACCAGATCCGGTGCGAGCTCACCGGATCCGAACACACACACCGGATCCAACCAAGGAAAAAGGGAAAAACCGAAAACACGAACTGCGCCCGCAGGGTTTCGAACCCGGGTCTCCCCGTGGGAGGAGCGCGTGGCAACCAGTCGAGCTAGGGGCGGGATTTGAACATAGGAGGGCCACACCTCTCTAGTACTAGCACTACTCGCAACTGTCGAAACTAAAACTGTACATCTGCGACTAACAACGGCTGCGGACCGGGGTTCTCAGGGGAAACTCCGGCGAGGGGATCCACCACTGGGCTGCAGGGGCTATGGGCGACAAGCACAACACTCGAAGCGACGGGGCGGACCAGAGCCTCGCCGGACACACACACTCACAACAAGCCACGGTATTTAGACCGGAGCTGCGGGAACTCGTCGGAGACACGAGCGCGGCGACGACTAGGCGGGGCTATCGAGGACAAGCAAGGGCGGACGGCAACAAGGGCTCACCTAGCGCCCACAAGAAATGAAGGCGAGGTCGGACGCGTGATGGAGACGATGCAACTGACGGCGGCACGCGGCGATGCTCCTGGACGCGGAGCAGAGGAGGGAGAGCTCAGGGTCGCGGCGATGGGGATGACCTGTCGCTTTCCCGGGCGACGAGGAAGAAGGGCGATGAGGAAGAAGGCCTTGCCGTGCACCCGAGGGACGAAGAGGGCCGGAGGAGCTACCTCCGGGCGTGAGTTGCTGCTCGGTCGGAGCACCGTGGGTGCGGCGACGACATGGCTGGGGGAGGGCTCACCTGGCAGCAGCGCGGCGAGAAGAGGGGAGGAATGGAGAGGGAGAAGGATCTAGGGCACCGGGGACGCGCTAAAAGGGCGGCAAGGGACGCCGTCGGCTGTCAAATCACCAAGGACGGCGACGTGGCTCTTGCCGATGCGCTGCCATACAGGAAACAACCGGAACGCTCGGGCTGGCTTGGGCTGCGCTGGCGAGGTTGATGGGCCGCGTAGGAGGATGGAAGCCCACCAACATCTCTCTCACTCAGGAGCAGAAACAGAGAGGGTTTTCCTTTTTAATAAAACAAGCACACAAAAGAAAAACCCCAGAGCATAATAAATATTTTTAGAGTAAAATAAAAATAGATTTGTAGAGGAAATAAAATGCACAAATTTAATAAAGTGTAGAAAATATTTTCAGGACAAGTATTTTAAATATAAAATAATAAATCAGCCCCTGTTTTAAATAGATTCAAAAACCCAACCCTATTCAAATACCAACAGCTACACTCCCAATATACATAGGTCATATTGGGCTAACACATGAACATTTTTAAAAGGGGTTTAACACAACTTGAAACTAATAATAAAATTAAATAGGAAGAAGGGGGGGGGGGTTTGGGAGGAACTTGCAAAGGGAAAGAGAGGGGGAAAGGAGAGGGTTTTGCATACATGCTCCACCACATACAAGCATGTCATACCAAACACGACATACACACACTCACTACCATACATCAAGCAAGAACCAGAACCAATCATGGCAACATGGAATGAAATGAGAATGATGCATGATGATGATGGATGATATGATGCATGAATGCCACCAACACATGAATGACAAGGTTCAACTCGAAACATAGCTCATGTTAACAAGGTCATACAATGGGTTACATGCCATAAAAGGTAGGGACATCACTTGGGATGTCACAACTCTCCCACACTACAAGAGGATCTCGACCCGAGATCTAGGAACGAAAGAAGTCTGGAAATTCGGAACGGAGCAGGTCCTCGCGTTCCCTAGTATATTCTTTGTCGGAATGATGAGACCACTTCACCTTGAGGAACTTGATAGACTTGTTGCGAGTCTTACGCTCAGTTTCTTCAAGAATTGCAACTGGGCGCTCACAATAAGAAAGATCAGCTTGAAGATCGATGTCTTGGAGGTCAATGGTTCGCTCGGGAGTCTTGAAGCATTTCCAGAGCTGAGAAACATGGAAGATATCGTGCACGTTCGCGAAATTTGGAGGAAGCTGAAGTTGATATGCAAGACCACCTCTCTTGCCAATAACTTTGAAAGGACCAACGAAACAAGGAGCCAACTTCCCTTTGATTCCAAATCGCTGCGTGCCTCTCATGGGGGAAATTTTGAGATAGACAAGATCATCCACTTGGAAGGAAACATCCCGATGTTTGCTATCATAATAGCACTTCTGACGGGACTGAGCTGCTTTGAGGTTGTCACGAATGACATGGCACATTTCTTCTGCTTCAGTGATCATGTCATTGCCCAATACCTGACGCTCACCGATTTCAGACTAGTTAAGCGGGGTACGACACTTTCTGCCATAGAGAATCTCGAACGGGGCCTTGCCTGAACTAGCTTGGAAGCTCTTGTTGTATGAGAATTCAGCATATGTAAGACAGTCTTCCCACTTCAAGCCGAACAATATCACACAGGCTCTGAGCATATCTTCAAGGATTTGATTGACTCTCTCAACTTGACCACTTGTCTGCGGATGGAACACCGTGTTGAAACGGATCTTAGTACCCATAGCAGTCTGGAAGGACTCCCAAACCTTGGAAGTGAGAGACTTCCACGGTCAGAAGAGATGAGTTGAGGAATGCCATGCAAAGACACTATTCTTGACGTATACAACTCTGCAAGCCGAGCTGCCAAAATAGATTCCTTGACTGGCAGGAAATGAGCAACTTTAGACAACTTGTCGATAACCACAAAGATGGCATCGTTGCCCCTCTTGGACTTAGGAAACCCAGTTACGAAATCCATCTCCACATGATCGAATTTCCACTCTGGGATTGGCAAAGGCTGCAAAAGCCCTGCTGGACGCTGATGCTCCGCCTTCACTCTGCGGCAAACATCGCACTTGTTGACAAACTGAGCAATTTCACGTTTCATACGAGTCCACCAGAAGGTTTTCTTGAGGTCCTGATACATCTTAGAAGAGAACGTTTCATACGACCATAGGAGCCTTTTCTTGTTCGAACTTGGCCGAGTTGTGTCTAGTAAAATTATATTGAGTCTAGTTATATCGGAGAGTAGGATTCTTTTTACTCCTCTTCTATGCTCTGGTGAGGTTTCCGACTTGGGAATTTTAATTCTACTCCTCTTCTCGCTCAAAAAATTTTAGGATCACGCGGGTATTTTGGAATCTATATGATGCCGATGTGACAGGATTCTGTCTTGGTGCCTCCTGTCTGACTTGATTTCTTCCGGGGAGTTGAGCTCCGAGAAACGTTGGCACATAGTTAACATTCAGCTTCCTTGATATCTCAGGACGGAGAATGTTCGGAATTGATTCAATACTTATCGTGGTGAGATAAGGTCAGAGTCACCCAGTACTGGGGAGGCGTCCGGGGTACCACCATGGTTTAGTATCGTTGTGAGTTCGAGGATTCAAGATTAGATGAGTTTGCGAAATGTCTTGAACTATGCTGTGGAAGGTTGCGATGCAGTCGCAGCTAATTGCCTAGGGTAGGTTCCTGATTCCGCAACCCGAATCGCATAAACAAGAAACTTTTCGGAAGTTCATAGGTGAGAAATCTTGTAGTCACCTAGGACCATCTTCTCCAGATGTATTGGGCATGTACATTTGTTCCGAGCGCTTAGCTCAATACTTGTTGTGTTATTGCAAGTAGCTTATTATGTCTAATGATGTTATCATGATCCGAAGAAGCATTCTTACTAATTTTTTAGTAGGAAGGCTATGTTGTTGTTGTTCAATTCGTTCAAGCATTTGATTCAGCTTTGTTTCATCATATCAATGAGGCTAATGCGTTTTGTCCATCTTCAGGATGGCTCCACCAACTCGCAACAATCCGGGTCGTGGTGAGGAGCAGACTGATGTTCCACCACCACCCCCGCCACCGCCTCCTCTACCTCGTCCTCCAGAAGCTTGGCAAGCTGTGATGGCCGCGACCAATGTAAACACTCAGATGTTGCTAAGTCTGCTGCAAGAAAGAGAGCAAGGTCAGCAAAGTTATCAAGGAGTTTTCCAGAATTAGACTCCGTTTGCTATGCTCAACCAGTTCCTTGCCAACCAGCTGAAGTCTTTCACCTGTTGTGATCAGCCTTTCGATGCGGATGATTGGCTTCGTGATATGAGCAGGCATTTTGAGTGCAGCAATGTCAGGCCAGAGAACTTTGTCAGATTTGCTTCTTTCTAGCTCAAGGGTCAAGCAGCTGATTGGTGGCAGCAGTACAAGGATTCTAGGGGTGATCGTGTTGTTACTTGGGACAATTTCTGTCGTGACTTCAGGGCTCATTACATTCTGACAAGATTTGTCGAAGAGATGCGTGAGAAGTTCAGGCACCTGAAGCAGGGATCGAAGTCAGTCTACTAGTACAACATTGAGTTCCAGAATCTAGCTCATTATGCCAAGCAAGATGTTCCAGATGATAAAGCTATGATCTATCAGTTCAGAGGTGGTCTCAAGGATGAGCTTCTGCGAGGTCTTGTTCTCCAGGAGCCTCATGAGTTTGATCAGTTCTACAACATGGCTTTGAAGGTGGAAGCAGCTCAGCTCAAGTTAGAGAACTCCAAGAAGCGTTCCAGGGATTCATATTCTTCTTCCAGCTCTCAGGTGGTTCCCAAGCAGCAGAAGTATTGGGCGCCGAATCCTCTTCCGTTCCGTCCTCAGCAGCAGCAGCAGCAGAAGCAGTTTGGTGGTCATGGTTCTTCCCACCCACCCAACCCAGGTTTCCAGTAGAAGAATCAGGTGTCCAAGGCTGTTCCTGGTCCTCCTGCAGGCAATGTTCGTCCACTCTCTGAGGTGACTTGTCACAAGTGTGGCCTGAAGGGTCACTATGCTAACAAGTGCAACCAGTGGCCTCCTCCTGTCAAGCCTCCAAGCAATGCTATGGTGAAGAATAATCCCAAGTCTCCCAGGGTGAATATGGTGAATGCAGCAGAAGCAGAGCAGTCCAGTGATGTGATCATGGGTAATCTCTCGGTTAATTCTATTCCTGCAAAAGTGTTATTTGATTCTGGTGCATCGCATTGTTTCATGTCCCGTTCTTTCTTTGCAATGCATGAGTTTTCTTGTCAAGACCTCCTTAGACCTGTGTCAGTGGTGTCTCCTGTGAAGTTAATGAATTCTAATTGCTTGGTCCCGGATGTTTCTGTCAAGATGGGCAATTATTCTTTTCTGGCTTCTCCAATTGTTCTCGGGAAATCTGATATTGATCTCATTCTGGGCATGGACTTCCTGGCTATGAATAAGGTTTATATTTATTGTCAAGCTAAAGAAGTCAAGCTGACTCATCCTTCAGAGGTCGTGATTATATTCGCGGCTCGCGATGACACAGTCCGTCTCTTTGCTCTCAATGAGAAGGGTGAAATCTCGGCGATTTCTCAAATTTCGGTGGTTTGTGAGTATGAAGATGTCTTTCCAGAAGAATTGCCAGCAATGCCTCCGCACCGACCAGTCGAGTTCGTGATTGATCTCGAGCCCGGGACTGAACCGGTTTGCAAGTGTCCATATATAAACTTGGCTCTCATACCAACTTGTCACGCCCAAGATGCGCTTCTATCCTTTGCGAGGACCTCGTGCTCCAAAACGGATAGGCGCACATCTTGGGCGTGACATGTCCTTACTTGGACAAACATCCCACTTATGATTAACCCCTCTCGCAAGCATCCGCAACTACGAAAGAAGAATTAAGACAAAGTCTAACCATAGCATTAAACTAGTGGATCCAAATAAGCCCCTTACGACGCAACACATACACTAGGGTTTAAGCTTCTGTCACTCTAGCAACCCATCATCTACTTATTACATGCCAATGCCTTCCTCTAGGCCCAAATAATGGTGAAGTGTCATGTAGTCGACGTTCACATAACACCACTAGAGGAGAGACAACATACAACACATCAAAATATCAAACGAATACCAAATTCACATGACTACTATTAACAAGACTTATCCCATGTCCTCAGGAACAAAAGTAACTACTCACAAAGCATGGTTATGTTCATGATCAGAGAGGTATTGAATATCATTAAGGATCTGAACATATGATCTTCCACCAAACAAACCAACTAGCATCAACTACAATAAGCAATTAACATTACTAGCAACCTTACAAGTACCAATCGGAGTTGCGAGACGGAGATTGAGTACGAGAGATGACCTAGGGTTTGTAGATGAGATGGTGCTGGTGAAGATGTTGATGGAGATGAGTCCCCTCCCATGAGAGGAGTGTTGGTGCTGACGATGGCAATGATTTCCCCCTCCGGGAGGGAAGTTTCCCCGGCAGAACAGCCCTGCCGGAGCTCTAGATTGGTTTTTCTCAAGTTCCGCCTCGTGGCGGCATCGTCTCCTCCCGAAACCTCTGTTCTGATTTTTTCTCGGACGAAACCCTCCATATAGGAGAAGATGGGGGCCAGAGGAGCTACGAGGATCCCACGAGCCTAGGAGGCGCGGCTAGGGGGGGTGGCCGCGCCTGGCTGGCTCGTGACCTCCTAGCTGCCCCCCTCTGGTATTTCTCTGGCCTAGTATTTTTTTTATATTCCAAAATAATTCCACGTTGTTTTTCACGGATTTTGGAGTTGCAGAATTGACATCTCAAACTTGCTCCTTTTCCAGCCCAGAATTCCAGCTGCCAGCATTCTTCCTCTTCATGTAAACCTTGTAAAATAAGAGAGAAAAGGCATAAGTATTGTACCATAATGTGTAATAACAACCCATAAAGCAATAAATATCAATATAAAAGCATGATGCAAAATGGACGTATCAACTCCCCCAAGCTTAGACGTCGCTTGTACTCAAGCGGAAACCGAGATCGATAAATATGCTCACATGTTTAGAGATAGAGGTGTCGATAAAATAAAGATACGGGCATGCAGGCATCATGATCATATTTAGAACAGCAATATTGTCATATAATCCCTTATGCTAAAGTGACAATTCATTCACAATGTAAAGCATGCATCAAGAATCTTATTGAGAATTAACAAGCAATAGTCTTTAGTCATTGAAACAATTGCAATTTATCACAACATCGGAAATAGTCAAATAAGAGCTTGCAAGGCAAATCCACATACTCAATTGCTAAAACTCACGTGGTACTCATGAGATCAAATTTTCAGTTGGACACAGAGGAAGATAGGGGCTTATGGTTTCGCCTCCCAACGATTTACCTCGAGGGTAATGTCAATAATAATAATTCATGATTACTTACTTCCAAGTTAATATATGAATATAGATCTTTCCCTAGCACATGACGCTTGCCAAGATAATGGCAGAATAAGGAATTGGTGTTGATCACCATGACTCTTTTAAAGATAAAAAGTAAAGGTGCAAGATAGGCCCTTCACAGAGGGAAGCAGAGGTTGTCATGTGCTTTTAAGGTTTGGATGTTTGATCTCTTTAGTGTGAAGGAACGTCACTTTATATTGCCTCTTGTGATAAAGAACTTTATTATGCAGTCTGACGCTTTTATGTCTTCCTCATCACAAGTTCGTACAAAGCTTATTTTCCACACAATAATAGATCATACATATTTAGGGAGTAATTTTTTTAATTGCTTGCACCGATGACAACTTACTTGAAGGATCTTATTCAATCCATAGGTAGGTATGGTGGACTCTTATGGCAAAACTAGGTTAAGGGTTTTATTGATGCACAAGTAGTATCTCTACTTAGCGCAGAAGTTTTGGCTAATATGAGGTGGAAGCAAGCGTCACATGGTAGAGGATCCATAATCATATAATATTGTTCGGAACCAAGCAAACATAATTCATTATGTTGTCTTCCTTGTCCAACATCTACTTCTTAGCATATAATAGTTAAATGAGTGTTCACAATCATAGATGGTGTCAAAGATGATATATTTATATGCGAACCTCTCTTTCTTTATTACTTCCTATTAATTGCAGCAATGACCAAGGTCTATGTTTGTCTACCCACAACAAGTTTCAGTCAACATTCTTTTTATATGTGAAGTCATCACTCCCCATAAGATCATCACATGATCTTTCATGCTTTTGTTCTTTTATTATTATTTTCTGTAGATCATGGTAAGAAGTAAAGCCCTTAACTAAAACACTCTTTATTATATAACTCATGAACTCGATTACATTGGGGATAACACAAAGCAAAACCTAGGCCTAGATCATACTAAGAACTTTATTCTTCTAGATAACGATATTACCTAAAGTATCGAACTAAGATAAAGGTAAAGGCAAAAGATGTGATAGTGATACGATACCGGGACAACTCCCCCAAGCTTGGCACAAGCCAAGGGGAGTGCCCATACCCATGTGTTTAATTGTCTTCCTTAGGAGGTGATGGTGGTGGAGTTGTTGGAGTCCGGGGTTGATTCTCCGTCTTCCAAGGCATAGGTTCTCCATCATGGAAAGATGATCGAGTCTCCGGGATCCTCAAATCTGCAGCCAACCGCATTGCTTTAAATCTATACTCATACTCACAGTTTTGGTTTTGCAGGTCGTAGATCTGGGCTTGGAGATGATCAATTCTATCATAGAGCTTGAAGAGGTGTTCCCCGATGTCCTTGGCATCGATCTTGTACTTGTTCGTGAACTCCGTAATCATCGTGTGGTTGGCATTGAGTCCGTGTTCCACCATCCATTGGCACTTGAAGACTTGCCGCTCCATCACTTCGAGCCTCGTCTCTACACCTCCGGTCTTGTTGGGCCCCTCAACGTCACGGATGTGCAGCACACCCTCACGCATCTCAATAGTTTGAGGGTGTTGCAGCACCTCCGCGAGGTAGGGGTTGATGACCTTCTCAAAGAAGTTGTCCTTCGAGACCTTGGTGGACGTCATGGCGATCTAGATCTGTCTGCACAACAGCTCGACACAAAAACAGAGGATATTTGCATGATACGAGGGTCAGACCTTTCAGGAGATTATATAATGAATTTTTACCGACAATAAGGAGTGCTCCACAAGAAAACGGAGTCCGGGAGGCACACGAGGAGCTCACGAGCCCCCCAGGTGCGGCCAGGGGGTGGGCCTGCGCCTGGCAGGCTCGTGGCCTCCTGGTGCGCTCTCCGGACTGCTTTATATTTTTGTAATTTTTTAAATATTCCAAAACTGAGAAAATTTGCTATTGGAAAAGTTTTGGAGTCGGCTTGCTTACCGTATCACATACCTCTCCGTTTTCGGAGTTTGAAACAGGCTGACAAACATCCCTTATGTACTCCTCCGGGGTTATGATATTAATTATATTGCTTTCTACAATTTACGGGAGTACCTGGGATATAATGCTTGATTCTATGCCCATTCACGACTCTCAGAAAAGTGCCTTCTGCGTTGTTGATTTTGATGGCACCAGAACGATATACTTCCTCGACAATGTAAGGACCTTCCCATTTAGAGAGAAGTTTGCCTGCAAAAAATCTTAAAAGAGAACTGTATAGCAAGACATAATCACCTACATTGAACTCACGTTTTTGTATCCTTTTATCATGCCACCTTTTAACTTTCTCTTTAAACAACTTGGCATTTTCATATGCCTGAGTTCTTCATTCATCAAGTGAGCTAATATCAAATAACCTCTTCTCACTAGCAAGTTTGAAATCAAAGTTAAGATATTTGATTGCCCAATAAGCCTTATGCTCTAGCTCAAGAGGTAAATGACATGCTTTACCGTAAACCATTTTATAAGGAGACTTGCCCATGGGATTCTTATAAGCAGTTCTATAAGCTCACAGTGCATCATCAAGTTTCTTAGACCAATTCTTCCTAGACCTATTAATAGTCTTTTGCAGTATTAATTTAATTTCTCTATTACTTAACTCTACTTGACCACTAGACTGAGCATGATAAGGAGATGCAATTCTATGGTTGACATCATACTTAGCAAGCATTTTACGGAAAGCACCATGAATAAAATGTGAACTACCATCAGTCATTAAATATCTAGGGACTCCAAATCTAGGGATATCTTCTTTAAGCATGTTAATAGAGGTGTCATGATCAGCACTACTAGTTGGAATAGCTTCTACCAACTTAGTAACGTAATCAACAGCAACTAAAATATGAGCATACCCATTGGACTTTGGAAAAGGTCCCATATAATCAAAACCCCAAACATCAAATGGTTCAATAACAAGTGAATAATTCATAGGCATTTCCTGACGTTTACTAATATTACCTATTCTTTGAGATTCATCACAAGACAAAACAAACTTACGGGCATCCTTAAAGAGAGTAGGCCAAGAAAAACCGGATTGCAATACCTTGTGTGCAGTTCTGTCTCCAGCATGGTGTCCCCCGTAAGCCTCGGAGTGGCACTTCTGTAGGATCTGTCCCTATTCATGCTCAGGTACACAACGTCTAATAATACCATCTACTCCTTCTTTATACAGGTGAGGATCATCCCAAAAGTAATGTCTCAAATCATAAAAGAACTTTTTCTTTTGTTGGTATGTGAAACTAGGTGGTATATATTTAGCAACAATATAATTAGCATAATCAACATAGCATGGTGTACTGCGTGAAGCATTGATAACATTTAATTGTTCATCAAGAAAGCTATCATAAATAGGTTGTGGGTCATCAAGAACATTCTCTAACCTAGACAAATTATCTGCTACGTGGTTCTCAACACCCTTCCTATCAACGATATGCAAATCAAATTCTTGCAACTCTATCTATCTCATTCCTCTCATCCATATGCATATCATTTTCATGTTCAAGCAAGTATTGCTCTAAAGGATCAGTAGGAGGCACATCAATAGAAGCAAGAGCTAATTTCATCCTTACTAGACAATTCTTTTTCATGAGGTTGTCTATTAAACTTAGAAAAATTAAATTCATGCGACACACCTTCAAAGACAATAGTGACAGTTTGTTTCTCACAATCAATTTGAGCATTAATAGTATTGATAAAAGGTCTACCAAATATGATGGGACAAAAGCTATCTTGTGTGGTAGCAAGAACAAGAAAATCAGTAGGATACTTAGTTTTTCCACACAAGACTTCAACATCTCTAACAATTCCCACAGGGCAGATAGTATCTCTATTAGCAAGTTTAATAGTAACATCAATAAATTCCATCTCGACAGGTGCAATTTCATCTTTAATTTCATTATATAAAATTGAGGGATTGCACTAACACTAGCACCCACGTCACATAAACCATGATAACAATGATCTCCTATCTTAATGGAAACAACAAGCATGCCAACCACAGGTTTATGTTTATCACTAGTATGAGGTTTAGCAATTCTAGCAGAAGCTTCACAGAATTTAATAACATGCCCTTCAACATTGTCGGTCAAGAGATCTTTAATAATATCAATACTGGGTTCAACTTTAATTTGCTAAGGGGGTGTAGGCGTTCTAATGTAACCCTTACGTATCATAGTTGAAGCTTTAGCATGATCCTTTATTCTAACAGGAAAAGGTGGTTTCTCAATGTAAGCAGTAGGAACAATAGAATCATTATAAGCAATTACTTTCTCTTCAACTGGGACAGGTTTAGCTACATTAACTTCTATGGGAGGATGATATTTAAACCACTTCTCCTTAGGGAGATTAACATGAGTAGCAAATGATTCATATAAAGAAGCTACTATCTCAGAGTCAAGTCCATGTTTAGCGCTAAAATCACGAAAGGTATTTGTTTCTACGAAAGATTTAACACAATCAAACTTAAGATTCATACCTGACTCATTACCATCATCAAACTCCCAATCTTCAGAATTGCATTTAATTGTTTCCAATAAATCCCATCTGAAGTCAATATCTCTCTTCATGAAAGAACCGGTACAAGAAGTGTCGAGCATGGTGCGATTGTCATGAGAAAGCCGAGCATAAAAGTTCATAATAATAATCTCTCTGGGAAGCTCATGGTTGGGGCATGAATATAACATTGAATTAATCCTCCCCCAAGCTTGAGCGATACTTTCTCTATCACGAGGCCAAAAATTATAGATATAATTTAGATCACGATGTACCAAATGCGTAGGATAAAACTTTTGATGAAATTCCAATTTCAATCGTTTGTAGTTCCATGATCCAGTATCATCACATAGCCTATACCATGTCAATGCTTTATCCCTCAAAGATAAGGGAAAGACCGTATTCTTGACCTCATCCTCGGGTAGACCTGCAAGCTTAAATAAACCACAAACTTCATCTACATAGATTAGACGCAAGTCGGGATGTGATGTTCCATCTCCTATAAAAGGATTAGCCAACAGTTTCTCTAGCATACCCAAAGGAATCTCATAATAAATATTTTCAGTATGTGCAGTAGGTTGAGGAGAAACTCTTTGTGCTTCTGGTCGAGGTGAAGACACCCCGAACAAGCTCTTCAAAGGATTAGTTTCCATAGTGACAAGTGACAATAAATTTCAGCACACGATATAAATGTTTCCTTACCAAATTCCACTTACCAAAGGCGCTTCACTCCCCGGCAATGGTGCCAGAAAAGAGTCTTCATGACCCACAAGTATAGGGGATCTATCATTGTCCTTTCGATAAGTAAGAGTGTCGAACCCAATGAGGAGCATAAGGAAAAGATAAGCGGTTTTCAGTAAGGTATTCTCTGCAAGCACTTTGTAATGAGTAGCAAGTAACGGTAGTAACAAAGGTGCAGCAATATGGCCCAATCCCTTTTGTAGCAAGCGACAAGCCTGAATGAACTCTTATATAAAGTAAAGTTCTCCCGAGCACACATGGGAATTACTGTCAAGCTAGTTTTCATCATGTTCATATGATTCGCGTTCGCTACTTTGATAGTTTGATATGTGGGTGGACTGGTGGTTGGGTGCTGTCCTTACTTGGAAAAACATCCCACTTATGATTAACCCCTCTCGCAAGCATCCGCAACTACGAAAGAAGAATTAATACAAAGTCTAACCATAGCATTAAACTAGTGGATCCAAATCAGCCCCTTACGACGCAACACATAAACTAGGGTTTAAGCTTCTGTCACTCTAGCAACCCATCATCTACTTATTACATCCCAATGCCTTCCTCTAGGCCCAAATAATGGTGAAGTGTCATGTAGTCGATGTTCACATAAAACCACTAGAGGAGAGACAACATACAACACCTCAAAATATCGAACGAATACCAAATTCACATGACTACTATTAACAAGAGTTATCCCATGTCCTCAGGAACAAAAGTAACTACTCACAAAGCATGGTTATGTTCATGATCAGAGAGGTATTGAATATCATTAAGGATCTGAACATATGATCTTCCACCAAACAAACCAACTAGCATCAACTACAATAAGCAATTAACACTACTAGCAACCTTACAAGTACCAATCGGAGTTGCGAGATGGAGATTGAGTACGAGAGATGAACTAGGGTTTGTAGATGAGATGGTGCTGGTGAAGATGTTGATGGAGATGAGTCCCCTCCTATGAGAGGAGTGTTGGTGATGACGATGGCGCGATTTTCCCCTCCGGGAGGGAAGTTTCCTCGGCAGAACAGCCCTGCCAGAGCTCTAGATTGGTTCTGCTCAAGTTCCGCCTCGTGGCGGCGGCGTCTCCTCCGGAAACCTCTATTTTTTTTCTCGGACGAAACCCTCCATATAGGAGAAGATAGGAGCCAGAGGAGCTACAAGGAGCCCACGAGCCCAGGAGGCGCGGCCAGGGGGGGTGGCCGCGCCTGGCAGGCTCGTGACCTCCTGGCTGCCCTCATCTGGTATTTCTACGGCCTAGTATTTTTTATATATTCCAAAATAATTCCACGTTGATTTTCACGGCTTTTGGAGTTGTGCGGAATTGACATCTCAAACTTGCTCCTTTTCCAGCCCAGAATTCCAACTGTCGGCATTCTCCCTCTTCATGTAAACCTTGTAAAATAAGAGAGAAAAGGCATAAGTATTGTACCATAATGTGTAATAACAGCCCATAACGCAATAAATATCAATATAAAAGCATGATGCAAAATGGACGTATCACATACCAAAGAACAAAGGGAACATCAGACAGGATTAATTGAATCCTTGACATAGAGGTTCAACCGATAAAGATCTTCGTAGAATATGTAGGAACCAATATGGGCATCCAGGTCCCGCTATTGGTATTGACTGTAGAGGTGTCTCGGTCATGTCTATATAGTTCTCGAACCCGCGGGGTCTGCACACTTAAGGTTCGGTGACATTTCGGTATAGTTGAGTTATGTATGTTGGTGACAAAAGGTTGTTCGGAGTCCCGGATGAGATCCCGGACGTCACGAGGAGCTCCAGAAGGGTCCGGAGGTTAAGATTGATATATATGAAGTTACGGAAAGGTAAGAGTGCGTATAATCCATGGACTCACATTAGTCATAAAGAACTCATATACTTATTGCAAGTTTATTAGCCCTCAAAGCAAAGTACTACTACGCATGCCCCTAGGGGAAGGGTTGGTAGGAGTTAACCATCGCATGATCCCGACCTCCACGCAAAGGAAGACAATCAATAATAAATCATGCTCCAACTTCATAGCATAACGAGAGACTATACGTGCATGCTTTGGGAATCACAAACATTAACATCAATATTCTCACAAACCACAACCATTTACTAGTACCTCCCACATTCCATCTCTATATCGCAAAACTATTGCACGGAATCAAACATATCATATTCAGTGATCCATAAGTTTTATGTAGGATTTTATGACTAACCATGCAAATGACCAATTCCTGTTGACTCTCTAAATAGATATAAGTGAAGCAAGAGATTTTAACTCTTTCTACAAAAGACCATTCTCTAATAAGTATAAGTGAAGCAAAAGAGCATTCTACAAATAACGGTTTTCTATGTGAAGAGAGACATGCAATCCAAACTTCAAATGATATAAGTGAAGCACATGAAGCATTCTATAAAGCCATACTTAAAAGATATAAGTAAAGTGCAATGAGAATTCTATAAATAAACCATGGACTCTCTCATACCAGCATGGTGCATAAAAGAAAAGTGAAAAATAAACAAAAAAGACGCTCCAAGAATTTACGCATATCATGTGAACGAAACGAATCCGAAAACATACCGATACTTGTTGAAGAAAGATGGGATGCCTTCTGGGGCATCCACAAGCTTAGACGCTTGAGTCTCCTTGAAAATTTACTTGGTGTTCCTTGGTCATCCCCAAGCTTTAGATCTTGCCTCTCCTCCTTCTCCTCACATTGAGACCTCCTCGATCTTCGAACACTTCATCCACACAAAACTTAACCAAACTTTTAGTGGAGGGGTTAGTGAATATGGCAATGAAATCCCATCATGTACTGCTGTAACATTATTGTATAATTATAAACAAACATTAACCACTGTATGGTATCACAATTCTATGGCCCCAAGCAAAGGAGGCTTCAACAAGAATTCAAACATATGCAAATAATGAAGCTATAACAGCAATCTGTGAAAACAGGACAGTCTGTAAGATTTGAACATCCACCATAATTATGTAACTCTAAAAATTCTAAACAATTAGGAAAAAATACAAAATTTTTATATAAAGACATTACAAAATGTTTCAGAACCATTTGATGTTCCTGTAAAAAATGTAAAATCGCGCACTACAGCCAAAGTTTTTGTTTTGCACTGCACAAACCAACAAGCAATCTAATCATCCTAAAGGCAAACCTTGGTACATTATTTTTTGTAATACAATGGAATTTTATAAGGGGATAATTATTTTTGTGAGAATATTATTGAAAAATTCTACATTGTTTCCATGAGCATGAACACAAGTGTTCAAGGTCGCCCCTCACTTCCGCAATGCATCAGCTTTCAATCACTTCTCTTTTTGGAAAAGTTTTAAGTTCCCCTCTATATTTTTTGTTTTTAAACTTTATAAAAGCACTCAAAATAAGTAAATTAGTCTCCAAAACTTCCTGGTTGTCTCCCTGGCAGCGCGTTCTTTAAAGCCATTAAGCTAGGCATAAAGTGCTCAAGTAATGGATCCACCCGGATCCCAAGGTATATCAAAGCCAATTTGAATCAACAATGATTTAGAATTTAGTAGTGAGCACAAAGCAACATATATCAAGCAATTATGAATTCTAACTCTCTTCCTATGCATCGGCATGTCATACAAGAACAATTCATGCACATCAAGTAAAGGCCAATGCATAGTATAAGCAGTTTCTTGCAATTTTATCATGTTGGAAACATAAAGAGGTGGAAATGTAGTTCCTCTATCATCATAATTGCAAGTAGGATCATAAAGCACATGCATATTATATTGATCAAAATTATCATGTGAAATAGTAAAAGGCAACCCATCAATATAATCCTAAATAAGAGCAAACTTCTCCGGTATAGTGTAGTTGGGAGAATTCAAAAGGATAATAGGACTATCATGTGTGGGTGAAATAGCAACAATTTAATTCTTAACATAAGGAACTATAGCAAGTTTATCTCCATAAACATAATTTATATTGGCATATTGGCCACAAGCATAACTAGCATCAAGTTCATCAAAAGGGATATTTCAAATGAATCAACGAGATCATAGCAATTATCATAGCATTCATCCTTCGGTAAGAACGTAGGGGCATTAAATAATGTATGAGTTGAAGAGTTACTCTCATTATAAGGTGGGCACGGGTAGCTAATCCGCTCTTCCTCCATTTGTTCTTTGCTCTCCTCATCATCTTTTACATCCAATGAGATCGCAGTTTCATCAATTTCTTCTTTCATAGACCCCTACAAAATAGTAGTCTCTTCTTGGACGCGGAAACTTTCCCAATAAACACATAAATATCGTAATTGTATTTATAATTATCATAGCAATATTTAAGGATGGCAAGATTTTCATGTCTATAAATTGAATCATCAAAATCTTCAAACTTTTTAAACAAAGATTATTTCACAAGCACCCTTAAAAGCAACAAATTCTTCTATTTGTTCCACATCATAATAATCATATATACCATTAGCATAAGAAGCTAAGGTTTCATTATCATTAAATTTTCATGAAAAGGGAAGATGTGGAGTATTCATCCTAGAGCAACAAGTATAATCATATCTAGAGCATAGAATCCAAGCATACCACTTCAATATATGAATTTGATCCCATAACAATTTCCCTTTATGAGTCAAGCGATAATCCCTAAAGGATTCACGTTGATCCAATATATATATATATATATATATATATATATATATATTGATCTTGAGCAGAGTAGAGTATATGCCACAACATTCCTATAGTTTGCCACAACTTTACCATATAATTAAGGTCAAAATCTCTAAATTTGCGCTTCATGTATCCAAAAGTTTAGTCCCACCTTGCTAGTCGAGAGGGGCTCGGAGCTTCTTATGTACTCGCTCAGAATGATTCTTCTCTATCTATAGTTCATGGCCTATTAGAAGTAGAAGGTGCTCTGGTGCAATCCTTACCGACAGAAAAAGATTGCAGTCAGGTTGATAATAGTCGAGTGACATTACTTCGTCGGTCCGAACTAAGGAATATGTTATAAATGTTTTGAAATGGATATTGTTCTCTCTTTGAGTGGTTTATAAGCACCGTTGCCGCTGCCCTCTCGAGCTCTTCTCTAATGCAGACAATGCTTGCCTATCTAACGCCCTGTTGGGCCTTCTAGCACCGCGGACCTGCATCCTGGCCCATTTCTAGGTTTTCTAGTCTTATGCAGGCCGTGGTGCCTAGTAGGCAGGTTTTATTTTTATTTTATGCATATATTATGTTTTTAAATTTTTAATGTTAATTTGTGCATATGTTATTTTAGTTATATAATTGTAGTTGCATAAATTTTATATAATTTTAGTTGCATAGGTTTTATTTTTTATTGATTCTTTTTAGTTGATTCCTTTTGTTATTAGAATTTTATAAAAGCTTTTTAGTTTCTATTAAAGCTTGTAACAAAATATACTTTATGAAAAGTCTTTTTACTATTAAAGTTTTTAACAAATAAACACTTCGATAATTTTAGTTAATATTATTTTGGTTCTTTTTAGTTGATTCTTTTTGCTAATGAAGAATATTATATTTAATTGATTCTTTAGTTCATTCTTTGTGCAATTACAGTTTTATAAAAGCTTTTTAATTCCTTCCTTTTGCTATTAGAGTTTTATAAAAGCTTTTTAGTCCATTCTTTTTGCTATTACAGTTTTATAAAAGCTTTTTAGTTCATTCTTTTTGCTAAATGACCGTAAAATTGAAAAGCACTACAAATGAACTCTGAAATGGTTGAAAGTTGGCATGGTATCATAATTTCACCCACATAGCATGTGCTAAAAAGTTGAGACGGCTAGGGGGAAAAACTGGATGCACTTCATGTACAAACTGGACAATCTCTTTCGAAGTATCAAGGTTTTGGACGAAAACTCATCTATTACAAAAGGATTTCATTTTTCAAACATATTTTAACTCAAGACTTTTTCTGCATTCAATATGCACCATTCAAAGCCACATCATCAGTTTTCAACCCTTTTCTGACTTCATTTGCTATTTTTCATGCATTTCATGATTTATTTTGAGCTAAATTGACCCTGAAATTGAAAAAGCACTTCAAATGAACTTTGAAATGGTTGAAAGTTGGCATGGTATCATAAGTTCACCCACATAGAATGTGCTAAAAATTTGAGAGGGTTACGGGAAAAACTGGATGCACTTCGTATACAAACTGGACAATCTCTTTCGAAGTATCTTGATTTCAGACGAAAACTCGTCTATTACAAAGGGATTTCCATTTTTTAAACTTATTTTAACTCAAGACTTTTTTTGCATTTAGTATGCACCATTAAAAGCCACATCATCACTTTTCAACCCTTTTCTGACTTCATTTGCTATTTTTCATGCATTTCATGATTTATTTTGAGCTAAAATAACCCTAAATTTGAAAAAGCATTGCAAATGAACTCTGAAAAGGTTGAAACTTGGCATGGTATCATAATTTCACCCATATAGCATGTGCTAAAAAGTTGAGAGGATTATGAGAAAAAATGGATGCACGTCGTGTACAAACTGTACAATCTCTCTTGAAGTATGAGGGTTTCGGACGAAAACTCATCTATTGCAAAGGGGTTTCAGTTTTTAGACATATTTTAACTTGAATTTTCTTGTAGTCAATATGCACCATTCAAAGCCACATCATCAATTTTCAACCATTTTTTGACTTCATTTGCTATTTTTCATGCATTTCATGATTTATTTTGAGCAAAAATGACCCTGAATTTGAAAAGCACTGCAAATGAACTCTGAAAGGTTGAAACTTGGCATGGTATCATAATTTCACCCATGTAGCATGTGTTAAAAAGTTGAGAGGGTTACGGGAAAAAATGGATGCACTTCGTGTACAAACTGGACAATCTCTTTCAAAATATGAAGGTTTCAGACGAAAACTCATTTATTACATAAAGATTTCAGTTCTTCACATGTAACTGCAGTGATATTCTAGATGAAAGCCATCATCAGAATAGTTGTGGAGAGAAACTCTTCACTTTTTCCTCGTGTGTATCCCTTGCTTATTGCGTCGTAACCATGGATAATCTTCATCGTTTAACCTGATGCTTGGGTCAGCCTTCACTTTGATGGGAGGAATTTGATGAAACTTTTCATAATCTTCATACATGTTTGTCTTGCCCTACACTACCACGATGTTTCTTTTCCATGAAAGAACTACGTGTCGCTTTGGCTCATCGTTTGATGTATTCACTTCCTTATCCTTTTTTCTTGGTTTGGTAGACATGTTCTTCACATAGAAAACCCGCGCCACATCATTAGCTAGGACGAATGGTTCCTCTATGTACCCAAGATTGTTGAGATCCACCGTTGTCATTCCGTACTATGAGTCTAACTGTACCCCGCCTCCTGATTGATTGACCCATTTGCACTGAAACAAAGGGACCTAAAATTCATGTCCATAGTCAAGTTCCCATATCTCCTCTATGTAACCATAATATGTGTTTGTTGCCCTATTGATGATTGCTGCATCAAAGCAGACACCACTGTTTTGGTTGGTGCTCCTTCTATCTTGGGTGATCATGTAAAATGTATTTCCATTTATCTCGTACCCTTGGTAAGTCAATAGAGTCAAAGATAGTGTCTTGGCCAATAAGTACAGGTCATCTCTAACAGTGTTGTTACGCATGAGATGCATTTGAAACCAACCACCAAAAGTCCCGATGTGTTCACATGTAATCCATTCGTCAGACTACTGCGGGTGGGTCCAGCATAGAATATTCTTGTGTTCATTCATATACGGGGCCACCAAGGTTGAATTTTGTAGAACTGTGTAGTGTGCTTGCGCCCAAGAATGCTCGTCTCTACATATTATTTATTTTTCTCCTAGCATGCCTTTTCCACCCAATCTCCCCTCATACCATGATTTAGGGACACCAATCGGCTTAAGGTCAGGAAAAAAGTCAACACAAAACCCAATGACCTCCTCTGTTTGATGGCCCATGGAGATGCTTCCTTCTGGCCTAGCAGGATTATGAACATATTTATTCAAGACTCCCATGAACCTCTCAAAGGGGAACATATTGTGTAGAAATATAGGACCTAGAATGCTAATCTCATCGACTAGATGAACTAGTACGTGAGTCATGATATTGAAGAAGGATGGTGGGAACACTAACTCGAAGCTGACAAGACATTGCAACAAATCATTCCGTAACACTGGTAGGATTTCTGGACTGATCACCATCTCAGAGATTGCATTGAGGAATGCACATAGCTTCACAATGGCTAATCCAACATTTCCCGATAAAGGCCCCCTCAATGCAACCGAAAGCAGTTGCGTCATAATCACGTGGCAATCATGAGACTTAAGGTTCTGGATTTTTTTTATCTGCCATGTATTATTCTCTTTATACTCGACGAGAAGACAGACAGGACCTTTATACTGAGCAAGAATTCAAAGAAGATTTCTTTCTGTCCTTTCATAAGAGCGTAGCTGGTAGGACCTTGCTGCTTTTGACGCATACCATCGTTTTCGTGCACACGTTGCTGGTCCTCCAGTGCCTTCGGTGTATCTTTTGTCTTCCCATACACGTCCAAGAAGCCTGGCAGGTTCACGCAAAGATTCTTCGTCATGTGCATCACGTCTATTGCAGAGCCCACCTCTAGGACTTTCCAATAGAGTCGGTCCCAAAATAAAGATTTCTTCTTCGACATACGTGCACGTTGCTACCTCTTGAGCTTGCGTTGGTTTCCCTTGAAGAGGAAAGGGTGATGCAGCGAAGTAGATAATTATTTCCCTCAGTTGATGAGAACCAAGGTAACAATCCAGTAGGAGGAACAAGCAAGTCACCAATGGACGCACTTACACAAACAATCAAACTCTTGCACCCAACGCAATAAAGGGGTTGTCAATTCCTTCATGGTTACTTGCAAGGATTAGATCCGATAGAGATAGATGTAAACGAGAAAGGAAAGTAAAAGGTAAATAAATTGCAGCAAAGTATTTTTGGTATTTTTGGTTTATAGATCAGAAAATATATTATGGAAAGTAGACCAGGGGGCCATAGGTGTCACTAGAGGCTTCTCTGTTGAAGGCAGATATCAGGGTGGGTAAAAAAATTACTGTCAAGCAATTGATAGAAAAGCAAATAATCATGTAGTTATCCAAGACAGTGATCATGCATAGAGGCATCACGTCCGTATGAAGTAGACCGAAAAAATTCTCCATGTACTACTATTACTCCACACATCGACCGACTCCTGCCTGCATCTAGAGTATTAAGTTCATGAAGAACAGAGTAACTCATTAAGAAAGATGACATGATGTAGAGGGATAAACTCAATAAATATGATGAAAACCCCATCTTTTTACCCTTGATGGCAACAATACAATATGTGCCTCGCTACCCCTACTATGTCACTGGGTGAGGACACCGCAAGATTGAACCCAAAACTAAGCACTTCTCCCATTGCAAGAATTACCAATCTAGTTGGCCAAACCAAACCAATAACTCGAAGAGACTTGCAAGGATATGAAATCATGCATATAATAATTGAGAGAAGATTCAAATAAGATTCATGGATAATCTGAACATAAACCCACGATTCATCAGATCTTGACAAACACACCACAAAAGAGGATTACATCGGATAGATCTCCATGAACATCATGAAGAACACGGTACTGAAGATCAAAGAGAGAAGAAACCATCTAGCTACTAGCTATGGACCCGTAGGTCTATGGTGGATGGTGGACTACTCATGCATCATCCGAGGGGCAATGGAGTTGATGTAGATACCCTCCGTGATCGAAACCCCCTCCGGCAGATTACCTGAAAAGGCTCCAAGGTTGGATCTATCGGGAACGGAGGCTTCTGGCGGTGGAAAATTATTTGTGTGTCTCGTTCTGATGTTGGGGAATATTTGGGAATTTATAGGCTAAAGATTAGGGTTAGGAGACCTGCCGGGAGACGGCAAGCCTGCTAGGCACGTCCGGGGGGGGCGCCCCTAGCAGGCTTGTGACTCCCTGACAGGTTTCTTGTCATGCATTCCAAGCTTGGGTTATTTGTTTCCTTCCAGAAAAATTACTTCTGAAGGTTTTATTTCGTTTGGACTCCGTTTAATATTCCATATCTGCAACACTCAAACACAAGGAAAAAACATAAATTGGCACTAGGATCTACATTAATAGGTTAGTCCCAAAAATAATATAAAATAACATATTAATGCATATAAAACATCCAAAACAGATAATATAATAGCCTGCCATCATCAAAAATTATAGATACGTTGGATACGTATCAACATCCCCAAGCTTAATTCCTGCTCGTCCTCGAGTAGGTAAATGATAAAAACAGAATTTTTGATGTGGTGTGCTATGTAACATATTCATCCATGTAATATTCTTTATTGTGGCATGAATATTCAGATCCATAATATTCAAAACAAAATCTTAATATTTATATAAAAACAATGACATTTCAAGCATACTAGCAAAGCAAGTGTATCTCTTCAAAATATAATGGCAAAAGAAAGTTATCGCTACAATATCATATGGTCTGGCTATGCTGCATCTTCCCCACACAAAGTATTTATATCATGCACAACCCGATGAAAAGTCAAGCAATTGTTTTCACATCTTTATTTTCTCAAACTTTTTCAACTCTCACGCAATACATGAGCGTCAGCCATGGATATAGCACTATAGGTGGAATAGAATATGGTGGAGGTCTTCAAGGAAAGGGAGAAGATAGTCTCACATCAACTAGGCGTATCAACGGGTTATGGAGATGCCCATTAATAGATATCAATGTGAGTGAGAAGGGATTGCCATGCAATGGGTGCACTAGAGCTATAAGTGTATGAAAGCTCAAAAAGGAACTAAGTGAACGTGCATCATGAAGAAAAATTCCACTAGTTATATGAAAGTGACGAAACAGGAGACTCTCTATCATGAAGACCATGGTGCTACTTTGAAGCATGAGAGTGGAAAAAGGTAGTAGCAATGTCCCTTCTCTCTTTTCTCTCATTTTTTTGGTGGGCATCTAAGGCCTCTTTTATTATATAATTTTTTATTTGGGCTTCGTTGGCCTCCTTTTTTTCATAAAATCTGGAATCTCATCCCCACTTGTGAGGGAATCATAGCCTCCATCATCCTTTCCTCACATAGCACATGCTCTAATAATGATAATCATCACACTTTTATTTACTTACAACTCAAAAGAAAATTACAACATGATACCTATGACAAAATATGACTCTTATGCAATATGGAAGTGATGGTGCAAGTCATAAAAGGAAATGGTGGATTTTGCATGGCAATATATCTCGGAATGGCTATGGAAATGGCATAATAGGTAGATATGGTGGCTGTTTTGAGGAAATATATATGGTGGATGTTTTGCGGAAGGTATATGGTGGTTGTTTTGAGGAAGGTGTTTGTTGTACCATCGAAAGTTGCAAGGGTACTAGAGAGGCTAGCAAATGTGGAAGGGTGAGAGTGCGTATAATCCATGGACTCAAAATTAGTCATAAAGAACTCACATACTTATTGCAAAAGTCTATTAGTCGTTGAAGCAAAGTATTAAACGCATGCTCCTAGGGGAGAGGTGATGGGGAACGTTGCATGGGAAACAAAAAAATTCCTATGCACACGCAAGATCTATCCATGGTGATGAGCATCTACGAGAGCGAGAGTGGATCTGCATACCCTTGTAGGTCACTAAGAGGGAAGCATTAAGAAACGCGGTTGATGTAGTCGAACGTCTTCGCAATCCAAATCGCTGAGCGTCCCGCGATCCAATCACGATTCGTCCCGATCTAGCGCCGAACGGACAACACCTCCGCGTTCAGCACACGTACATCTCGATGACGATCTCCGCCTTCTTGATCCAGCAAGAGGGAGCGGAGAGGTAGATGAGTTCTCTGGCAGTGCGGCGGCATGGCGGCGATGGTGGTGGAACAATTCCAGCAGGGCTTCGCCTAAGAACTGCTGAAATGATCTGGAGGAGTAACTACGATCTAGAGGAGAGGGTAGCACGTGGCTCTTTTTCAGTGTCAAAAACCCTCCAAACCTCTAGTATATATAGGAGGAGGTGAGGGAGGAGGCTTGGCCCCCAAGGGGCCAACCCTAGTTTGGCCGAAGTGGTGGGAGGTCCTCCTCCAATCCTAGTAGGACTAGGACTCCTCTTTTCCCACTTGGGCCTCCTTCCACCCTTTGGATTCTTCACCCCAGCCGCATGGGATTCTAGTGGGACTTTGGGCAGCCCACTAAGAGCTGGTTTACCTCCTCTCACAGCCCATGTGGCCTCTTGGGTCGAGATACCCCTCCCGATGGTCCCCCGGTACCCTCCCAACACTCCCAGTACACTACCGATGAGCCCGAAACTTCTCTGTTGACCAAAATAGAACTTCCTATATATCAATGTTTACCTCCGCACCATTCCGGATCTCCTCATGACGTATGGGATCTCATCCGAGACTCCTAAAAACCTTCAGTCACCATCATACATAACTTTATACTACCGAAACGTCACCAAACCTTAAGTGTGCAGACCCTGCGGGTTCGAGAACTATGTAGACATGACCGAGACACCTCTATGGTCAATAACCTATAGCGGAAACTGGATGCCCATATTGGTTCCTACATATTCCACAAAGATCTTTATCGGTTGAACCTCTATGTCAAGGATTCAGTTAATCCCGTATGATGTTCCCTTCGTTCTTCAGTATGTTACTTGCCCGAGATTCGTTCATCGGTATATCTATCCTAGTTCAATCTCGTTACCGGCAAGTCTCTTTACTTGTTACGTAATACCATATCCCATGGCTATCACTTTAGTCACATTGCTTCCAAGGCTTGTTGTGATGTTGTATTACCGAGTGGGCCTTGAGATACCACTCCATCACACGGAGTAACAAATCCTAGTCTTGATCCACACCCACTCAACATACACTCTCGTAGATACCTGTAGAGCACCTTTATAGTCACCCAGTTACGTTGTGACATTTGATACACACAAGGCACTCCCCAGTATCAGTGAGTTGCATGATCTCATGGTCATAGGAATAGATACTTGACATGCAGAAATCTATAACAATAAACTGACACGATCATATGCTATGTTTATAGTTTGGGTCTTGTCCATCACATCATTCTCCCAATGACGTGATCCCGTTATCAAATGACATCTCATGTCAATGACTAGTAAACCTCGACCATCTTTGATCAACGAGCTAGTCTACAAGAGGCATACTAGGGACAAAATGTTGTCTATGTATCCACACATGCAATGTTTTTCCAATCAATACAATTATAGCATGGATAATAAACGATTATCATGAATAAGGAAATATAATAATAACCATTTTATTATTGCCTCCAGGGCATATTTCCAACAAGAGGTGGGTAGGAGTTAACCATCGCGTGCTCCCGACCCTGACACAAAGGTCAGCAATCTATAAACAAGTCATGCTCCGACTTCCTTACATAATGGTTCACCATACGTTCATGCTACGGGAATCACAAACCTTTACGCAAGTATTTTTACCAAATCGCAATTACTTATTAACATGACTCTTAACATTACCATCTTTATATCTCAAAACATTATGCAAGGAATCAAACTTCTCATAAATACTCAATGCACTTAATATGGAAGTATTTATTATATCCCTTTTGGATGCCTACCATATTAGGACTAAATTCATAACCTAGACCAATTACCATTCTGTTTAGAGACTCTCAAATTAATATAAGTGAGGTACGACAGTTCAAGTATTTCTATAAATTGCAAACACCACCGTGCTCTAAAAAATATAAGTGAAGCACATAGAGGGAAATTGCCTAACTCAAAAGATATAAGTGAAGCACATAGAGCATTCTAAAAAATTCACGATTCAGCGTGTCCTTCTATAAAAATGTGTGCAGCAAGGATGATTGCAGCAAACTAAGAAGCAAAGACTCATATCATACAAGATGCTCCAAGCAAAACACATATCATGTGGTGAAAAAAATATAGCCTCAATTAAATTTACTGATGGATTGAAGATAAAAGAGGGGATGCCTTCTGGAGCATCCCCAAGCTTAGGATCTTTGGAATCCTGGAATATTACTTGGGGTGCCTTGGGAATCCCCAAGCTTAAGCTATTGACACTCCTTATTCATAGTCCATCAAATCTTTACCCAAAACTTGAAAACTTCACAACACAAAACTTAACAGAAAACTCGTGAGATCCGTTAGTATAAGAAAATAAATCATCACTTTAGGTACTGTTGTGAACTCATTCTTTATTTATGTTGGTATTATACCTACTATATTCTAACTTCTCCATGGTTAATACCCCATGATACAACCCAATTCATCAAAATAGACAAACAACTCAAAGAAAACAGAATCTATCAAAAACAGAACAGTCTGTAGCAATCTAAAAGCTTCTTATACTTTTGTAACTCATTAGACGCTCTGGCAAACTTATTACACATCTGAAAACCTGGGAATTTTGTATATCAATCTTGTTTAAAAATTTCAGACTCACTAGACGCTCTGAAAAATTTAGAAAATTGCTGGACTGAGCGCAAAAGTTTCTGTTTTTCAGCAAGATCAAATAACCAACTACCATAGATCACCCCAAAGGTTTTACTTGGCTCAAACACTAATTAAAACACAAAAACATAATTACTACAGAAGTAATAATTTGGGGAACAATCAAAAACAGAAGCAAAAGTAGAACACAAAAATAAAATTTGGTTGCCTCCCGACAAGCGCTATTGTTTAACGCCCCTAGCTAGGCATAATGATTTCAATGATGCTCACATAAATGGTAGTAATTGAAACATGCAAGAGAGAATCATGAATCTCATGAAAATCATATTTAATTCTAACCCACTTCCTATGCATAGGGATTTTGTGAGCAAACAATTGATGGGAGCAAGAATCAACTAGCATAGGAAGGCAAAACAAGCGTAACTTCAAATCTTTGAACAGATAGAGAGGAAACTTGATATTATTGCAATTCCTACAAGCATATGTTCCTCCTTGATAGTAGTTTTCAGCAGCATCATGAAGGAATCTCACAATATAACTATCACATAAAGCATTCTTTTCAGGATCAATTATAGCATACGTGTCATCATCAAAACTTGGGGAACAAAGAATATCATATTCATCAAGCATAGCATCCCCAAGCTTGTGGTTTTGCATATCATTAGCATCATGGATATTCACAGAATTCATACTAACAATGTGGCAATCATGCTTTTCATTCAAGGAACTATCGTGAATCTCCATACAAATTTCTTCTTTCAACACTTCATCAAAATTTGCAGATTCATAATTTTCAAACAAAACTTCATAGAGATAATCAAGTGCACTCCACTCACTAGAAATTGGTTCAACATAATTTGATCTTTTGAAAATGTTAGCAAGTGGATGAGGATCCATATCAATGGATTTTTAGCAAGCGAAGATGCAAGCAAATAAATGGCACATGGCAACACAAGCAAACATAGCAACGAAAAGGCGAACGGAAGAAGGGCGAATAAAAAGGAAAATCTTTTTGGTATTTTTTGAAAATCGTTTTATAAGTGGGGGAGAGGAAAACGAGAGAAAAATGGAAAATAATGTAAATGCAAGAGATGAGTTTGTGATGAGTACTTGGGAGGCTTGATGTAGATCTCCCAAGCAACACTGCTAGAATTGGAAAGTTGACGAGAGAGTTTTTGTCTTGTCTTGCTATGTATCCTCCCCGGCAACGGTGCCACAAATCCTTCTTTCTACCTCTTGAGCTTGCGTTGGTTTTCCCTTGAAGAGTAAAGGGTGATGCAGCAAAGTAGATAAATATTTACCTCTGTTGATGAGAACCAAGGTATCAATCCAGTAGGAGGAACAAGCAAGTCACCAATGGATGCACCTAGACAAACAATCAAACTCTTGAACCAACGCTATAAAGGGGTTGTCAATCCCTTCACAGTTACTTGCAAGGATTAGATCCGATAGAGATAGATGTAAACGAGAACGGAAAGTAAAAGGTAAATAAATTGCAGCAAAGTATTTTTGGTATTTTTGCTTTATAGATCTGAAAATATATTATGGAAAGTAGACCCGGGGGCCATAGGTTTCACTAGAGGCTTCTCTCTTGAAGGAAATATCATGGTGGGTAAACAAATTACTGTCAAGCAATTGATGTCCGTATCAAGTAGACCAAAACAATTATGCATCTACTACTATTACTCCACACATCAACCGACTCCTGCCTTCATCTAGAGTATTAAGTTCATGAAGAACAGAGTAACGCATTAATAAAGATGACATGATGTAGAGGGATAAACTCAAGCAATATGATGAAAATCCCATCTTGTTACCCTTGATGGCAACAATAAAATACGTGCCTCGCTACCCCTACTATGTCACTGGGTGAGGACACCGTAAGATTGAACCCAAAACCAAGGACTTCTCCCGTTGCAAGAATTACCAATCTAGTTGGCCAAACCAAACCAATAACTCGAATAGACTTGCAAGGATATGAAATCATGCATATAGGAATTAAGATAATATTGAAATAAGATTCATGGATAATCTGAACATAAACCCACAATTCATCGGATCTTGACAAACACACCACAAAAGAGGTGTCATCGTTTTCTCACAAAAGATGTCAGGGGGTGGCTTATCGAGGTGAGAGCAAGGCTGTCATAGAAGATCCGGGACGGGATAGGGTAGCAGCACACGGTGGTTTACCTAGGTTCGGGGCTCTCCTGAGAGATAATACCCCTACTCCTACATATATGTATATCCATGGTATATCTGGTACATGGTTGCTCCTGGAGCTGTTTGGGGAGGAGAGCCATGAGGCTTCTTGGCTCATACATGAGTGTGAGAGTGGGGATGAGAGAATGTGAGGCCATCTAGCCCATTTGAGAGAGTGAGAGGGGGCCTTTATATAGGCATGGATGTGTAGCTTGGTATGTAAGCTAGAATGGGTAGCTTACATACCAAGTAGCTTGGGATGGAAGATACAGTAGGTAGCTTACATGCCAAGCTATATGTAGCTTGTGGACTAAGCTATGTTTGTCCCCTGGTGCACTTTATAAGTCAGTGTCCAGGGAACAGGTTACACTGTAGGTAGTACTGCATGACGCGCGTACAGTGCACTACTCCTCGCCACTAGTGCACCGCCACAGGATATGGCCGTCTGGTCCGTGCGTGTCCGATGGGACGTCGTAGTTGGCTCCGGACTGCCGGCAGGCAAGCACTGTCGATTGGTCAGATCAGCCGGCCATGGGCATGAGTTGGAGCAGCCGACCCGGGCGGGCATGCACCCCGTCCGACTCGCCGTCTTTGGGGTACCCGGGGTTCGTCCCCCCGACAATAGCCTCTGAGCCTCCGGGCGACTCGCGGAGTCAGGCATAGGGTTTTTGTAGTCTTTGTCGTTGTTGTTGCAGAAGTCGTTGATGATGGTCGATCGCGGGTTGGGGACGAGGCGGCTTGCTTCCAACGAGGGCGCGCCAGCGCACCCGCTGGGTGTAGCCTTTGAGCCTCCGGGGGACTCGAAGAGTCGGGCGGAGGGTCCTTGCTATTGATGAAGTAGACGGTGGCGTCGAGGAAACCGGGCACGGATGCGGAGTCTGCCGACTGAAGGGCGCGAGGCGGTGCCGGGGGCAAACGTGGAGTCCACCAGCTGGCGGTTTCCAGCGGGGGCGCGCCAGCACACCCGCTAGGTGTAGCCTCCGAGCCTCCAGGCGACTCGAGGAGTCGGGCGGACAGTCTTTGCTGTTGCTGAAGTAGGCGGTAGCATCGAGGACGTTGGGCACGGATGTGAAGTTCGCCGGCTAAAGGGCACGAGGCGATGCCGAGGGCGAACGCGGGGTCCACCTACTGGCGGTTTCAAGCGGGGGCGCACTAGCGCACCTGCTGGGTGTAGCCTCCGAGGCTCCGGGCAACTTGAGGAGTCATGCGGAGGGTCTTTGCTGTGGCTAACACGAACGGTGGTGTCGAAGATGTCGGGCGCAGACGCGGTGTTTGTTAACTGAAGGGCGCGAGGCGCTGCCGAAGGTGGACACGGAGTCCGCCGGCTGATGGGCGTGGAGCCCTACTGAGGGCGGACACGGGGTCCGTCGGCTGTTGAGCACGAGGTGCTGCCGGGCGCGGACGCGGGGTCCGCCGGTCGATGGGCGTGGAGCCCCGCCGAGGGTGGACGCAAGGTCCGCCGGCTGTCGAGAGTGAGGCGCTGCCGGGCACAGATCGGGGTCTGCCGACTGATGGGCGCAGAGCCCTGCCGAAGGCGGAAGTGGGGTCCACTGGCTATCGAGCGCGAGGCGCTGCCGGGCACGGACGGAGGGTCCGCCGGCTGATGGGCGCTCAGCCCTGTCGAAGGCTGACGTGGGGTCCGCCGGCTGTCGAGCACGAAGCGTTGCCGGGCACGGACTGTCGGCTGATGGGCGTAGAGCCCTACCGGAGGCGGACGCGGGGTCTGTCGGCTATCGAGCGCGAAGCGCCGCCGGGCACGGACGGAGGGTTCGCCGGCTGATGGGCGCCAAGCCCTGCCGAAGGCAGACATGGGGTCTGCTGGGCGCGAAAGGAGGGTCCGCTTGCTAATGAGCGCGGAGCCCTCTCGAAGGCGGACGTGGGGTCCGCAGGCTGACGGGCGCGAAGCCCTACCGGGAGGATAGGTTCCTCATGGAAACAACTGTGCAGAAGACAAGGTTAAGTCGGCGCAGATACATCAAATATTTGATTTTGGTAGTGCATGCTTATGCATAGGGTGCCGACTCGGCTTCGTTCGAACTCCCTTCAATCTTTTTCATGTGCCCTCCGATCTTTGGCTTTTGCTCTTGCCAACCAGACAGTCGGGAGCGTGTCTGTGGCTGAGGCAAAGAGTGGGCCGCGGAGGGGAGCGTACAATACTCGGATTCTGGGAGTAGATTCGACCGAGCAGATACTCATAAATGAAACGACCGGTTCGCCCAAGCAATTTTCTCCGTGGACGTTTTTCGCGTGTGGTGACCTCCAGCTCTTGCTCTTGCTAGCCGGACAGCCGCGATGCGGTCTGTAGCTGAGACAAAGAGTGGGCCTTCGGCCCCGTGCACGCTACTAAGCCGTCTCGTGGGAACAAACATATCGGGCCAAGCAGATAGCCTCGGGACGAGACTAGCTGGCGCTAGCGTGAACAGTAAGGTAGTAGAATAAATGCGGAGATGGTCCCCAAGGATCGCTCGGGGTTATTCGTTTTGTGTGTGCGGTGCAGGGATATGCGGGTGGGGATCTCACATTGCTTTTGGGTGCCGGCGAGGCGGATTTGTCAATGTCCGTGGAGTTCACTGGCTGATATGCGCAAGGCACTGTCAGGGGCGGACGCGGAGTCTCTGGGCTGATGGACGCGAGGCGCTACCGGCGACGGACGCAGGGTCCGCTGGCTGAAGAGCGAGAGGCACTGCTGGACGCGGACGCGGGGTTCGCCGGCTGATGGGCGCGAGGCGTTGTCGTGCGTGGTGCGGAGTCCGCTGGCTGAAGAGCGTGAGGCGCTGCCGGATGTGGATGCAGGGTCCGTCGACTGATGGGTGCGAGGTGCTGCCGTGGGCGGACGCGGAGTCCTTTGGCTGATTGGCACGAGGCACTACCGGGTGCAGACGCGGAGTCCACCGACTGAAGAGCGTGAGGCACTGCCGTGCGCGGACGCGTAGTCCGCCGGCTGGTTGGCGCGAGGCCCTACCCGGAGTGGCCTCCGAGCGAGGACGTTCATTGATTTTCGCATAGGTGAGGCAGGCGTTGTCAAAGCGGTTGTTGCCGATGACGTTCAACGCGGTCTTGTGCGAGTGGAGCGCACCGACGCACCCGCTGGGTGTAGCCGCCGAGCCCTTGGCTGTCGGCGGGTGTGCCAGCCGGCTCGACGTGACCAGCCGGACATCGAAGCGGGTGTGCAGCTGGAGCCAGCCCGCTGTCGAAGTAGACGGGCAGGCCAGTCGGCCCGGCGGTGGGGCAGGTTATCCGACCGAGTCGAGGCACAGGTGGACAGCCAACTTGCCAAAAAAAATTCTCGGCCACATTTTTCCTTTTTCTATCCATCTAGACAGCCGGCCACTCCCTCCTTTTTTCTTTTCTTCTTTCGGGAGCCAGCCGTGCTGGACAGCCAGAAGAGTTGGCTGGCGCGGGGGGGCGGGCACGGTAGCAGGAGTCGGCGGACGGATGTGGGAGTCGGTGGTCGGGCGTGGTAGCGGCAGCCGACTACGTGGCGGGTCCGCAGCCAGCTGCATGGGGAGAGGAGCCGCGAGATGGCTGGAGGCGACGGGGCGCGATCCGTCAGGGGGGCATGGCAGGGGCCGACTGTGCGGGCCGGGCAGCGGAGGCGTGCGCATGGGGGCGATGAGACAGAGCCGGCGCGGTCACGCACACGGCAGCGGGAGTCAACATGGGCCGTGAGAAGCTAGCGTGCATAGTGGTCGATGAGACGCCGATGACCCGTAGCGGCGGCTGGGGCGGAGTATGCACGCGGGAGTGTAGCAGGATAGCGTGGGGCCACGCACAGGGGAGGCCATGACAAGGGGAGCCGGCGCGATTGCCGGTTGGAGGCCTTGGGGAGGGGAATACTGGCCGTGTGAGGGTGGGGCCGCGCAGCCAGCGGGCGGATCGACGAGCCGATGCTTCCGTCCGGCGCGCAGTTAGCCCGACGCGGGCGTGGTCCGGCGATGCGATGGCACGTGCGGCTACCGGCCCCGGAGTGGGAGGCACATGCCGTAGCGCTGAGCGCGGGGAGGCGCAGGTGGTGCGAGGCGGAACCAACGCGCGGGCGACAGGCGGCTGAAGCCTGGAGCCGGCAGCCCGCGTAGTGGCCGGCTGGCGCGCGAGGCCCGTACGTAGGCAGCGCGAGGTGGAGCAGCCACCGTCTTGGAGGTGGAGTCAGCGTGCGGGAGAAGCAACGAGAGAACCGGCACGGGAGCGGCAGTGACCTGCAGCAGTGGCGAGCCATCCGAAGCACGCACATGAATGCGCTACCGGGGGCGGCAGCAGGCAGCGGAGCCGGCACCTAGAGGTGCGGGCGGCCAGCCGGTGCGACGCGGGCCGCCGGCCTGTGTGGAGCTGACATGCGTGCGACGCGGGCATGGGTGGAGCCGTTGACCATGCGGGCGTGGAGGAGAGGTGACGAGGTGGACGATGTCGTGGACGGAGTTATCAATCGAAACGACAGTGAGGCTTACACGGCTAGCCTCATACGCGCACAGCGCGTGTGCACCTGCAGGAACGGAGGCGGCCAGTCCGCCCGTGCGTGGAGCTGTGGCCGAGGGGAGACCTCACCATGACCAGGACGATGGTGAAGATGCGCCGACCTGCACGGTCATCTCAGTGGCGTGATGGGGAGAGCTAGAGGAAGACGAGGCCGACGGTGGGGACATGCCATCCCGTGCGGTCGCCCCGGGGGTGTGTTGGTGTTGAGCCCCCGAACGCTACCTGAGATACGGCAGCGACGCTGTGGTGGTGATGACAAGACTGGCAATGAGGACGTGGCACCGTGCGCACTCGCCCCGGGGGCATGTTGATGTCGAGCCCTTGAAAGGCAACGGCGGCGACGCCAAGTTGGTGATGACAAAGAGGATCTACCCGGACCGTGGTTCCAGCAGTAGCGGGCCCTACGGTGGGCGCCAACTGTCGTCGTTTTCTCACAACAGATGCCAGGGGGTGGCTTATCGAGGTGAGAGCAAGGCTGCCATGGAAGATCCGGGATGGGATAGGGTAGAAGTACACGGTGGTTTACCCAGGTTCGGGGCTCTCCGGAGAGATAATACCCCTACTCCTACATATCTGTATATTTGTGGTATATCTGGTACATGGTTGCTCCTGGAGCTGTTTGAGGAGGAGAGCCATGAGGCTTCTTGCCTCATACGTGAGTGTGAGAGTGGGGATGAGAGAATGTGAGGCTAGCCAGCCCCCTTGAGAGAGTGAGAGGGGGCCTTTATATAGGCATGGATGTGTAGCTTGGTATGTAAGCTAGAGTGGGTAGCTTACATACCAAGCCGCTTGGGATGTAAGTTACAATGGGTAGCTTACATGCCAAGCTATATGTAGCTTCTAGACTAAGCTATGTCTGTCCCTTGGTGCACTTTATAAGTCAGTGTCCAGGGGATAGGTTACACTGTAGGTAGTACTGCATGTCGCGCGTAAAGTGCACTACTCCTCGCCACTAGTGCACTGCCACCGGATATGGCCGTCTGGTCCGTGCGTGTCCAACGGGATGTCATAGTTGGCTCCGGGCTGTCGGCTGGCGGGCATCGCCGGCTGGTCAGAGCTGTCGGCCATGAGCATGAGTCGGACCAGCCGACCCGGGCTGGCGTGCACCCCGTCCGACTCGCCGTCTTTGGGGTACCCAGGGGTCATCCCCTCGACAAGAGGATTACATCGGATAGATCTCCATGAAGATCATGAAGAACATGGTACTAAAGATCAAGGAGAGAGAAGAAGCCATCTAGCTACTAGCTATGGACCTGTAGGTCTATGGTGGAGTACTCACGCATCATCAGAGGGGTAATGGAGTTGATGTAGATGCCCTTCGTGATTGAAACCCCCTCCGGCAGATTACCGGAAAAGGCTCCAAGATTGGATCTCTCTGGAATGGAGGCTTCTGGCGACGGAAAAGTATGTGCGTGGCTTGTTCTGAGGTTGGGGGAATATTTGGGAATTGATAGTCCAAAGATTATGGTTAGGAGACCCGCCGGGAGACGTCAAGCCTACTAGGCACGGCCAGGGGCCCCGCACCTAGCATGCTCGTGACTCCGTGGCAGGTTTCCTGCCATGCACTCCAAGCCCGGTTGATTTGTTTTGTTCCAGAAAAATTCCTTTCAAAGGTTTTATTCCGTTTGGACTCTGTTTAATATTCCATATCTGCAAAACTCAAAAACAAGGAAAAAAAGAAACTGGCACTAGCCTCTAGATTAATAAGTTAGTCCCAAAAATAATATAAGATAGCATATTAATGCATATAAAACATCCAAAACAGATAATATAATAGCATGCCATCATCAAAAATTATAGATACGTTGGAGACCTATCACGCGTCCCTCAGCGTTAGTCGGAACAGATGTCCGCCGGGACCCTTTCCAAAGAGTACATGTAAATCCTTGACCATATCAAGTATGTCATCACTAGTACGGAGGACAGGCTTCTTCTGGTGATCTGCCTCACCTTTGAAATGCTTGCCTTTCTTTCTTAAGGCATGCTTGGTCATAAGAAATATACGATGTCCCAGGTACACATTCTTCTTGCATTTGTCCTTATATATACTTTGGGTATCATCTAAACAGTGCGTGCATGCGTTGCATCCCTTGTTCGACTGTCCTGAAAGGTTACTAAGAGTAGGTCAATCATTAATGGTTACAAACAGTAACGCTCGTATGGCAAAATCCTCTTGTTCATGCTCATCCCACACACGCACACATTTTCCATTCCATAGTTGTAAAAGTTCTTCAACTAATGGCCTTACGTACACATCAATGTCTTTGTCGGGTTGCTTAGGGCCTTGGATGAGCACTGGCATCATAATGAACTTCTGCTTCATGCACAACCAAGGAGGAAGGTTATAGATACATAGATTCACGGGCCAGGTGCTATGATTGCTTCTTTACTCCCCAAAAGGATTAATTCCATCTGCACTTAAACCAAACCATATGTACCTTACATCACCTACAAAGTCCCCCCACTTTCTCTCGATTTTTCTCCACTGCGACCCATCAGTGGGTACTCACAACTTCCCATCTTTCTTATGGTCTTTTTTGTGCCATTGCAACAACTTGGCATGCTCTTTGTTTCTGAACAGACGTTTCAAATGTGGTATTAGAGGAGCATACCACATCACCTTGGTAGGAACCTCTTCCTGGGGCGCTCGCCCTAAACATTACCAGGGTCATCTCGTCTGATCTTATTCTTATACCGCAATGCACTACATACCGAGCATGCGTTCAGTTCCTCGTACTCACGGTGGTAGAGCACGCAGTCATTAGGGCATGGATGTATCTTATGGACCTCTAATCCTAGAGGGCATAGAACCTTCTTTGCTGCGTACGTAGTGCCAAGCAATTTGTTATCCTTTGGAAGCTTATTCTTCATTATTTTAAGTAACTTTTCAAATCCCTTGTCAGGTAAACCATTCTCTCCCTTCCATTGCAGCAATTCTAGTGTGGTACCGAGCTTTGTGTTGCCATCTTCGCACTTTGGATACAACCCTTTTTTGTGATCCTCTAACATGCGATCAAACTTCAACTTCTCCCTTTCACTTTTGCATTCTCTCTATGCATCAATAATGACCCGGTGAAGATCATCATCGGGCACATCTGGTGCCTCTTGATCTTCAGCCTCCCGTGTTACAATATCACCATATTAAGAGTACATAGGACGATAATTTTCATCATCCTCTTCTTCTTTGTTGTCTTCCATAATAACCCCTCTTTCTCTGTGCTTGGTCCAAACATTATAGTGTGGCATGAAACCCTTCTCAAGCAGGTGGGAGTGAAGGGTTTTAGAGTTGGAGTAATCCTTCGTATTCTCACAGATAGTACATAGACAATACATAAAACCATTCTGCTTGTTTGCCTCAGCAACTTCGAGAAATTTATGCAGGCCCTCCATGTACTCGCAGGTGCGTCGGTCACCGTACATCCATTGTTGGTTCATATGTGTGCATTATATAATTAAATGTATCAAAAATCATTAGAGAACATCATGAATAGAGAAGTGACCAAATTAATAAAAGTTCATCATCACATTAAAACCAAAGTACAATAGTGATCAAATGTTATTACTGAAAAAATAAATACATAAAGTTCATTCATAGTTCTCATATAACAACATACAACTCTCTAGAGCATCTAATTGAAACATAAATTGAAACTAACATACAACTACGATAAAATATTTAAATGCAACAACTAATGCGATAATAATCGCGACTAAGGTAACAATTGATCCAACAACATAATGATACCAAGCCTCATTATCAATGGCATATTTTCTAATCTTTCTAATGTTCAAGCGCATTGCATCCATCTTGATCTTGTGATCGTTGACTACATCGGCAACATGCAAATCCAATTTCATATTCTCCTCTTCAGCTCTTATTAATTTTTCTTTCAAGTAATTGTTTTCTTTTTCAACCAAATTTAACCTATCGATGTTAGGGTCGAATGAGATTTCCGGTTCACATACCTCCTAGATAAAAACATATATGTCACGTTGGTCGGCATAATTGTCATAAACACTAAATGAAATAAATAGTTATAAAGGAAAATATACCACATCCAAACCATAGACCGGATGAGGGCCCACGGGGGAGGATACCAAAACCACGGCACTATATAATAAAAAATAATAATAAAAGTAAATAAATTATACAAGTACCTATCTAAATCATACAAGTAAGAAATTATTTTATTTTAAAAGAAGATAAGAACAAGAGGCTCACCATGGTGGTGCCGGCGACGAGATCGGCACGGGCGATCGACGGCGGTAAGGACAGGGACAGGGATGGCACCCTACACATCTGCAGACTCTAAGAAGTTAATTTCAGCTCTAATTATGCGTCTAAATCAAAAGAACTCCCACATACACTCCTCCACTAAAACCCACAAACCACACTTTCCTTCTAGAGCATTTGAAATGAGCTAAACTAGTAGTGAGAGATGAAACGGTGAAGTCGCTAACCTTTTAGAACACTTGTGTAGTTGGTGTACCACCAAACCTAAACAAATCTTGGGGAAAATGTTGCTTCGAGGTCGAGCTTGGAGAGGAGAAAGCTTCAAGTGTGGCTGTGGTATTTCATCGAACACCTCATGTGCATAGGAGTTGAGAACAGAGAGCAGCAGACCTCCCACACGTCGGCCGGCCAAAAACAGAGGAGTGAGTGGGCAGGGGCGAGCATATATATAGGCATCTCTAAAGTCCCGGTTGGTGGATAGCATCAGGACTAATGATGTATCTTTAGTCACGGTTGGTGGCTAGCACCGGGACCAAAGGGGCTGGGCCAGGAGCGAGGCCCTTTAGTCCCGGTTCGTGTCTGGAACCAGGACTAAAGGGGACAGACGAACTAGGACTGGTTCCTGTCGAGGCCCGACTAGCGCCCTGGCCGCTTGTAACAGAACCGGGACTAATGCTCTGATCTGGCCCGGATCAAAGCCATGTTTTCTACTAGTGCAATTGTTGTCCCGACCGCTTTACGGTGAGGTCGTGCCTTCATCACCATCTCGCTCATCGAGATTACCATAGGCCTCCATCGCAGAGTCCTCTACCTCAGAAGCTTCATAGGGGGCTCCCTTCTGTTTCTTGGCGGCTCCGTCCTTTGTGTTAAGGGGCTCGGAGGAAGCCACGGTCATTACATCATCCATACAGGGGATCACCTGTTGCCCCGGGAACGGGGGCTTTGAGCAAAACGCCTGAAAGATGGAAAATTCCTGACAGGTAAAGACAAGAGAAATCATGACATGGTCCCTCAACGTCCAACAACAATAGAGCCATGAAGGAGTACTCACGCTGCCTGGGAGGAGGTCGGCTGAAAAGGGCATGACGGCCTTCTTACGTGACTTGGCGATGGCGTTGGGTCCCATGAAGAAGCTCAGGCAGACATTAATGACCTCTGGGTCTAGTTCCTCCTGCGAGACTCGCGCAGGGTCCTTAGGGACTGTGTGCCGAGACATCAGGAGGTCCCGAGCCTGGAACGAGAGGACGCGATGTGCCACCCAGGTGTGCATGATGTGACCTTCTTTTAGCATGCCTTTCTTCAAAGCAAGCGGTGGCATTCGCTAGAGCGTTGGCTCTGGCTTCAACTTGGCCAGCAGAGACCATGATCTTAGCTATTTCAAGGACTCATTCACAACGGTTGGCAGGTCCTCACGAAGAGCCTCCACGTAAAACCAAGATTTGTGCCACTCCTGAACAAACTTTGGTAGGTCGAAGGAGAAGAATGTGGAGTTTGCGTGGACCTACATGATGGCACCCCTGAGCTCACAAACAGCACCCCTGTTCATCTGGACGCAGAACCAGAAGAAGTGGCGGGACAACTCGGTGTGAGAAGTTGTCTCGAGATAGCACTCGCAGAAAGTAATGAAGTTAGCGATATGAAGCAATCGTTTGGGTGGAATGTGACACAATTGATAGCCGTTGAAACACAGGAGGCTCCGCACAAAGTTATGGCGCGGGAACCCTCTCCCTCATCCGAAATAGCCCAGCCATAGGACGTGCTCTCCATCACGAGGCATCAAAAGTCAGACGCTCAGATCCGCGGACATAAGAAGTTGGTATTTGTACTCTTGGATCTCGCCCTCCATGGCATCAAAAGGGAACCACTTCCTGATAGACATGGGGGTGGCCCACTTCTACTTCTTGCCAGTGACGCTCGACGATGTCTACTAGCAAGGAGTCTGCTCCCCTTTCTCGCTCCTTGTCCTAGCCATCAGGGGCAGAGTGGTAGGGCGGCGAAAGGATGAAGCTAGTACAACGATGGCACGTCAAGGGGTTTGGATATGGACGAAGAGGTTGAAATGAGTAGAGGCGAGGTGAGATGCAAAGCCCTCCATTTCCCTCTCTTATAGACAACCGAAAACCGAAGGATCGCCTCATGAAGACGAAACTAGTAATCTCTCTGTTTTGGAAAGTTCCTTTTTTGCATAAAGTTGGTGTGACAGTTGAGGTAGCATCACCACTCCGCCCCGAGATCCATGGAGAGCGTAACAAGAATCCTCCTAACGATGCTGAGGAGCACTCCAGGTGGACCAAAGTCTCAAGCAAACCGTCGCCCAACCTCCCCACTGGAGGGGGATCATGAAGAGATTTTGGACAAACATGGGAGCCCGTCGGATGTCTCATGGTCATCTCTTGTGAAATCCGCCACGCTCGGGGGATACTGGCGGGGTCATGTACTAAGCAAACTATTGCCCAACCTCCCCGCTAGATGGAGCTTATGAAGAGATTTCGGACAAACATGGGAGCCCGTCAAATGTCTCGTGGTCATCTCTTGCAAAATCCGCCACATTAGGTATAAGAGTCTCACCAACTACGAGGGGACCGCTAGGACCAAGACAAGAAGCAAACCTAGGAGGCGAAGACGACATTCATAGCCTCCGAGATTAGAGGGCAGTGGCATCCCTCGCATATACCATGTAAACCCTACACCTCTCCTGCATATATAAAGGGAGGTCTAGGGTCCTCATCATCATCTATCCATAGATAGGAAACTATCGGTAGCAATCTCACACACCATTGTAAACCCTCACGTGAGGTATCCCTCCACCATGAATAACGAAAACCATCATGACGTAGGGTATTACTCTCCGGAGGTCCAAACCTGGATAAACCCCTTGTGTGACATCCAATCCAGGACTTCCAACTACATTGGAACCCTTATCGAGGGATCTGACGTTATTTTGCAATCTCAATAGAAGTGTTCGACTTTTGAGAAAAAAATACTCCACTATGATCGCATGCACAACTGCCTCGACTTCAACGAGGTGGGCAGGGGCGGGCACAAATGTTATAATTCATGGTCTAATATGTAATCTAGACACATCTATATGACATGAAGGGAATAAAAAAATACTTCGTCGAGTGAAAAAAAATCCACTCCCGTCCCCCACGCCACCCTCTCTTGGCAACACAAGGGAGACCCTAGCCGTCGGTTTTTGGCAGGATCTTCCTCCTCCTTGCATTGCCACCTACAGAGGGATCGCCATCGAAGCTGTGTCGGCTCCATGAATGGCAGTGGTAGGGTGGCTCCGTGTATGGCGTGGTACGGCACACGACCTCGCGATTGTCTGTCTCTATTTGCTCGATGCGGCATGCCAGCTTTGATGTGTTGGTGCGGTGCCGCAACTCCATTTGTGTTGAGGTTTAAGGTTGTGGTCCCCTAGGACATATTTCCCTTGAGTTGCTACCAAGTTTGTGGTTAGTTACTCTATATGTGACATCTAAGTCGCCACGGTCGTTCGGCGTGTTGCCTATGCCACCTCGGACTATGATGTGAGGTCAAGGATCCAGGGTTGGCACTTTTCTAGCCTAATTCCAGCGGTCCCTGCCGGGGTTACACACTGATCCAGCCATAGTTGGTGGCCTGCACGCGAGTTCAATGTATGCCACAAATTTATCACTATAGTGACTTTTCTAGCCAAGTTTAATCGCCCATGGTGTAATTGATTCATTAACTTATTACTTATACTATTACCTAAACTTATTTACAGTCGATTTCCCACAAATATATAAAAATAAAGGTTTAACTCCCGCGCGTCAGCCGAAACTTTGGTTGGTCGAGCGAGAACCACGCGATGCAAACCGATCTCACGCCCCACGCTACCTCTGGTCGACCTTTCTTCGTCTTCTTACTCCATATCTCCTTCTCCCACCCGCTTGTCTTCTTCCTCTCGATCCCCCTTCTCTCCATGCCACTGCGATCTCCCTCATGACGGCAATTTGAAGTTGCATGCATGTCACAACTCCCCGTAGCCACACTGCTTGTGCATGGGCCATCGGGGTGGTAGCTAAAAAAACACCAGTGGTAGAAAATCCCAGTCATTGTGGTTGCACCTGTTGGGAGACGTAGTAGTAAATCAAAATTTTCCTACGTGTTCACCAAGATCTATCTATGGAGAACCAACAACGAGTAAGGGAAGAGTGCATCTTCATACCTTTGAAGATCGCAAAGCGGAAGCGTTACAAGAATGCGGTTGGTGGAGTCGTACTCGTAGCGATTCAGATCGCGGTGGATTCCGATCTTAGCGCCGAGCAATGGCGCCTCCACGTTCAACACACGTGCAACCCGGTGACGTCTCCTAAGCCTTGATCTAGCAAGGAGGAAGGAGAAGTTGAGGGAGAGCTCCGGCATCACGACGGCGTGGTGACGGCGGAGCTGCGTGGTCTCCGACAGGGCTTCGCCAAGCACCGCGGAGAACGAGGAAGAGGAAGGATACGGTTGTGCCGAGAGAGAGAAATCATGTGTCTGGCAGCCCCAAAACCCTCCACTATATATAGGAGGAGGGGGAGCGAGGGCGCAGTCCTAGGGTTCCCACCATAGTAGCTGTGGTCGGCCCTAGATGGTCATCTGGCCAGCGGCCATAGAGGGAAAGGGGAGGGCACAGCCCAAGGTGGGCCTTAGGCCCATCTGGGCCTAGGGTTTCCCCTCCCTCCCACCTTTCCTACGCCTTGGGCCAGGATGGAGGGCGCACCAGCCCACTCTGGGGATGGTCCCTTCCACTCTGAGCCCACGCAACCCTCTGGGGCTACTGGCCCCACTTGGTGGACCCCCGGAACCCTTCCGGTGGTCCCGGTACGTAACCGGTAATTCCCGAAACACTTCCGATGGCCAATTCCTAACTTCCTATATATCATTATTTACCTCCGGACCATTCCGGAACTCCTCGTGACGTTCGGGATCTCATCTAGGACTCCGAACTACCTTCGGTAACCACGTACACTATTTCCCTATAACCCTAGCGTCATCGAACCTTAAGTGTGTAGACGCTACGGGTTCGGGAGACACATAGACATGACCGAGACACCTCTCCGGTCAATAACCAACAGTGGGATCTGGATACCCATGCTTGCTCCCACATGTTCCATGATGATCTCATCAGATGAACCACGATGTCGGGGATTCAATGAATCACGTATTCAATTCCCTTTGTCTATCGGTATGATACTCGCCCGAGATTCGATCGTCGGTATCCCTATACCTTGTTCAATCTCGTTACCGGCAAGTCTCTTTACTCGTTCTGTAACACATCATCCCGTGGCTAACTCCTTAGTCACATTGATTCATTATGATGATGTCTTACCGAGTGGGCCCAGAGATACCTCTCCATCACACGGTGTAACAAATACCAGTCTCGATTCGTGCCAACCCAACAAACACTTTCGAGATACCCGTAGTGCACCTTTATAGCCACCCAGTTATGTTGTGACATTTGGCACACCCAAAGCATTCCTACGGTATCCGGGAGTTGCACAATCTCATGGTCTAAGGAAATGATACTTGACATTAGAAAAGCTTTAGCAGACGAACTACACGATCGTGTGCTACACTTAGGATTGGGTCATGTACATCACATCATTCTCCTAATGATGTGATCCCGTTATCAACGACATCCAATGTCCATGGTCAAGAAACTGTGACCATCTATTGATCAACGAGCTAGCCAACTAGAGGCTCACTAGGGACACGTTGTGGTCTATGTATTCACACATGCATTATGGTTTCCGGTTAACACAATTATAGCATGAATAATAGAAAATTATCATGAACAAGGAAATACAATAATAACCATTTTATTATTGCCTCTAGTGCATATTTCCAACAGTCTCCCACTTGCACTAGAGTCAATAATCTAGTTACATTGTGATGAATCAAACACCCATAGCATTCTGGTGTTGATCCTATTTTGCTCATGAGAGAGGTTTAGTCAATGGATCTGCGACATTCAGATCTCTATGTACTTTACAAATGTCTATATCTCCCTCCTGAATGTAATCACTAATGGAGTTGAAGCGGCGCTTGATGTGTCTTGTCTTCTTGTGAAACCTGGGCTCCTTGGCAAGGGCAATAGCTCCAGTTTTGTCATAGAATAGAGTCATCGGGCCCGACACATTGGGAATGACTCCTAGGTCGGTGATGAACTCCTTCATCCAGACTCATTCCTTTGCTGCTTCTGAAGCAGCTATGTACTCTGCTTCACATGTAGATGCCGCCACGACGCTTTGCTTGCTGCTGCACCAGCTAACTGCCCCTCCGTTCAAAATATACACGTATTCGGTTTGCGACTTGGAGTCATCCGGATCTGTGTCAAAGCTAGCATCGACGTAACCCTTTACAACGAGCTCTTCGGCACCTCCGTATACGAGAAACATGTCCTTTGTCCTTTTCAGGTACTTCAGGATATTCTTGACCGCTGTCCAGTGTTCTGCTCGGGGATCACTTTGGTACCTCCCTACCAAACTTATGGCAAGGTTCACATCAGGTCTGGTACACAGCATGGCATACATAATAGAGCCTATGGCTGAAGTCGTACTCAATCTCACACCCTGTAACACAGGCAAGAACCCCTTCTTGAAATGATCCATATTGAACTTCTTCAATATCTTTTCAAGGTATGTGCTTTGTGAAAGACCTATGAGGCGTTTCGATCTATCTCTATAGATCTTAATACCTAATATGTAAGCAACTTATCCAAGGTCCTTCATTGAAAAACACTTATTCAAGTAAGCCTTTACGCTCTCCAAAAGTTCTATATCATTTCCCTTTATCAGTATGCCATCCACATATAATATGAGAAATTGTATAGAGCTCCCTCTCACTTTCTTGTAAATACAGGGTTCTCCATAAACCTGTACAAACCCAAACGCTTTAATCACCTCATTAAAGCGAATGTTCCAACTCCGAGACGCTTGCACTAGCCCATAGATGGAGCGCTGGAGCTTGCATACCTTGTTAGCATCTTTAGGATCGATAAAACCTTTTGGCTACATCATATACAGTTCTTCCTTAAGGAAGCCACTAAGCAATGCCGTTTTGATGTCCATTTGCCAGATCTCATAATCATAAAATGCGGCAATTGCTAACATGATTCGGACGAACTTCAGCATAGGGTGAGAAAGTCTCATCATAGTCAACTCCTTGAACTTGTCGATAACCCTTAGCGACAAGCCGAGCCTTATAAACAGTCACATTACCATCCGCGTCAGTCTTCTTCTTAAATATCCATTTATTTTCAATGGCTCGCTTATCATCAGGCAAGTCCACCAAAGTCCATACTTTGTTCTCATACATGGATCCTATCTCGGATTTCATGGCTTCAAGCCATTTGTTGGAATCTGGGCCCGCCATTGCTTCTTCATAGTTAGAAGGTTCATCGTTGTCCAACAACATGATCTCCAGGACAGGGTTGTCGTACCACTCTGGTGCGGAACGTGTCCAAGTGGACCCTCGACTTTCAATAGTAACTTGATCTGAAGTTTCATGATCATCATCATTAACTTCCTCTCCAGCCGGTGTAGGCTCCACGGAAACAACTTCCCGTGCTGCGCTACTCTCCGGTTCGAGTGGAGGTACAATTACCTCATCAAGTTCTATTTTCCTCCCACTTACTTCTTTCGAGAGAAACTCTTTCTCAAGAAAGGATCCATTCTTGGCAACAAAGACTTTGCCTTCGGATCTGAGGTAGAAGGTATACCCAATAGTCTCTTTGGGATATCCTATGAAGATGCACTTTTTTGCTTTGGGTTCGAGCTTCTCAGGTTGAAGTTTCTTCACATAAGCATCGCATCCCCAAACTTTTAGAAATGACAGTTTGGTTTCTTTCCAAACCATAATTCATATGGTGTCGTCTCAACGGATTTTGATGGTGCCCTATTTAAAGTGAATGCGGCAGTCTCTAACGCATATCCCAAAAATGATAGCGGTAAGTCGGTAAGAGACATCATAGATCGCACCATATCCAATAGAGTGCGATTACGACGTTCGGACACACCATTTCACTGAGGTGTGCCAAGAGGCGTGAGTTGTGAAACAATTCCACATTTCCCTAGGTGCGTGCCAAACTCGTGACTCAAATATTCTCCGCCACGATCAGACTGTAGGCACTTTATTTTCCTGTCATGTTGATTCTCTACCTCACTCTAAAATTCCTTGAACTTTTCAAAGGTTTCAGACTTGTGTTTCATTAAGTAGACATACCCATATCTGCTCAAGTCATCAGTGAGGGTGAGAACATAACGGTAGCCACCACGAGCCTCGACGCTCATTGGACCGCATACATCGGTATGTCTTATTTCCAAGTCAGTTGCTCGCTCCATTGTTCCGGAGAACGGAGTCTTGGTCATCTTGCCCATGAGGCATGGTTCGCACGTGTCAAATGATTCAAAATCAAGAGACTCCAAAAGTCCATCAGCATGTAGTTTCTTCATGCGTTTGACACCAATATGGCCAAGGCGGCAATGCCACATGTAAGTTGGACTATCGTTATCAACCTTACACTATTTGGTACTCACACTATGAACATGTGTAACATCACGTTCGAGATTCATCAAAAATAAACCATTGACCAGCGGGGCATGACCATAAAACATTTCTCTCATATAAATAGAACAACCATTATTCTCAGATTTAAATGAGTAGCCATCTCGCATCAAACGAGATCCAGATACAATGTTCACGCTCAAAGCTGGTACTAAATAACAATTATTGAGGTTTAAAACTAATCCCGAAGGTAGATGTAGAGGTAGCGTGCCGACGGCGATCACATCGACCTCGAAACCATTCTCGACGTGCATCGTCACCTCGTCCTTTGCCAGCCTCCGCTTATTCCGCACCTCCTGCTTGGAGTTACAAATGTGAGCAACTTCACCGGTATCAAATACCCAGGAGCTACTACGAGCGCTGGTTAGGTACACAACAATAACAAGTATATCACATATACCTTTAACGTTGTCGGCCTTCTTATCCGCTAAGTACTTGGGGCAGTTCCGCTTCCAGTGACCGGTACCCTTGCAATAAAAGCACTCAGTCTCAGGCTTGGGTCCATGCTTGTTCTTCTTCCCGGCAGCTTGCTTACCGGGCACGGCAACAATTTTGTTGTCCTTCTTGAAGTTCTTCTTACCCTTGTTCTTGAAACTAGTGGTCGTATTCACCATCAACACTTGATGCTCCTTTTTGATCTCGACCTCCGCTGATTTCAGCATCGAGTACAACTCAGGAATGGACTTCTCCATACCCTGCATGTTGTAGTTCATCACAAAGCTCTTGTAGCGAGGTGGAAGCGACTCGAGGATTCTGTCAATGACCGAGTCATCCGGGAGATTAGCTCCCAGCTGAGTCAAGCGGTTGTGCAACCCAGACATTTTGAGTATGTGCTCACTGACAGAACAGTTTTCCTCCATCTTACAACTGAAGAACTTGTCAGAGACGTCATATCTCTCGACCCGGGCATGAGCTTGGAAAACCAGTTTCAGCTCTTGGAACATCTCATTTGCTCCGTGTTGCTCAAAACACTTTTGGAGCCCCGGTTCTAAACTGTAAAGCATGCCGCACTGAACTAGGGAGTAGTCATCACAGCGTGACTGCCAAGCGTTCATAACGTCTTGGTCCGCAGGGAAAATGGGTGGGTCACCTAGCGGTGCATCTAGGACATATAATCTCTTGGAAGCTATGAGGATAATCCTCAAGCTACGTACCCAGTCCGCATAGTTGCTTCCATCATATTTCAGCTTGGTTTTCTCTAGGAACGCATTGAAGCTGAGGTTGACATTAGCGTTGGCCATTGGATCTACAATATAGATTGTAAAGACAATTTTAGACTAAGTTCATGATAATTAAGTTCACATAATCAAATTATTTAATGAACTCCCACTTAGATAGACATCTCTCTAGTCATCCAAGTGATACATGATCCATGCCAACTAGCACGTGTCCGATCATCACGTGAGACAGACTAGTCATCCATGGTGAACATCTCCATGTTGATCGCATCTACTATACGACTCATGTTCGACCTTTCCGTATTCTGTGTTCCGAGGCCATGTATATACATGCTAGGCTCGTCAAGTCAACCTAAGTGTTTCGCGTGTGTAAATCTAGCTTACACCTGTTGTATGCGAACATTAGAGCCTATCACACCCGATCATCACGTGGTGCTTCGGAACAACGATCCTTAGCAACGGTGCACACTTAGGGTGAACACCTTTCTTGAAATTTTATTGAGAGATCATCTTATTTACTACCGTCGTTCTAAGAAAATAAGATGTAAACATGATAAACATCACATGCAATCAATTTAGTGACATGATATGGCCAATTTCATCTTGCTCCTTTGATCTCCATCTTCGGGGCACCATGATCATCACTGTCACCAGCACGACACCATGATCTCCATCATCATGATCTCCATCATCGTGTCTTCATGAAGTTGTCTCACCAACTATTACTTCTACTACTGTGGCTAACGATTAGCAATAAAGTAAAGTAATTACATGGCATTTATGATTGACACGCAGGTCATACAATAAAATAAGACAACTCCTATGGCTCCTGCCGGTTGTCATACTCATCGGCATGCAAGTCATGAATCCTATTACAAGAACATGATCAATCTCATACATCACAATGCATCACATCACATCCTTTGGCCATATCACATCACAAGGCATATGCTGCAAAAACAAGTTAGACGTCCTCTAATTTGTAGTTGCAAGTTTTTACGTGGCTGCTATCGGTTTCTAGCAAGAACGTTTCTTACCTACGCCAAAACCACAACGTGATATGCCAATTGCTATTTACCCTTCATAAGGACCCTTTTCATCGAATCCAATCCGACTAAGGTGGGAGAGATAGACACCCGCTAGCCACCTTATGCAACAAGTGCATGTCAGGCGGTGGAACCGGTCTCACGTAAGTGTACGTGTAAAGTTGGTCCGGGCCGCTTCATCCCACAATACGGCCGAATCAAGATAAGACTAGTAGCAGTAAGCAAATTAACAAGATCGACGCCCACAACAACTTTGTGTTCTACTCGTGCATAGATTCTACGCATAGACCTAGATCATGATGCCACAGTTGGGAGACGTGGTAGTAAATAAAAAATTTCCTACGTTTACACCAAGATCTATCTATGGAGAAACCAGCAACGAGTAAGCGAAGAGTGCATTGTCACTCCCAAGATGCGCGCCTATCCATTTTAAGGCACGAGGGCCTCGCAAGGGATAGATGCGCATCTTGCCGTTAGCAAGAATAGTATCATCACAACATACAGTACTGAAAGAGATGAGAATACAAGGTTGGCTTACGCTCACCACATGCTAACTTACAATGTCACTCATATCATAACATCAAGTTGAACATAGGGTCCGACTACAGACGAAATCAAACGATAAAATAAGTTGCAAATGATACTATCAAGCTATCCCAAAGATCATGACCAGGTCCTCACTCATCCGGATACGTCACGTACATACGGCCTCTTTCTTCATCGTACTCCCATTGGAGCTGGGTAAGATCATCCTGCACATGCTCATTTGCACCTGTACCTGGATTTGTTGTAGTAAACCGTGAGCCACAAAGGACTCAGTTATCATGTGCCCGGGTACCAAGACTATTTAAGCTTTAGGTAGGAAGGGGTGATGTTTAGTTTGCAACAGCACTAAGCATTATATGGTGGCTATCTTACGCAACAAGAATGTAAATGTGAGTGGTCTACGTTAAGCGATCGAATCTAACATAATCTCTGTGAGATCCTGAACACCTGCTTACGTCAATCATAACCCCACCGTGTTCCCTCTCGGATCATGTTCACGAGCAGAGACAATCACGGTTACTCACATAGTTGGTGTATTTTAATTGGAGTTTACTTCAAGTTTACTAGAACCGGGTGTTAAACAAAAAATCCAAGTTGCCACATAACCGCGGGCACGGCTTTCCGAAAGATTTAACCTTGCAGGGGTGCTCCAACTAGTCCATCAAAAATAACCACACTCTGCGGGAATTCCTCGACCATGGATCTCGTGGTCTTCATCGGTAATTCCAAAGGAATTCCAACACCTCGAGAAAACCCGAGGAAAGTCAGAGTCCTCACGCAAGACATTTGATAAAGGTAAAACAAATCCAGCAAGACCACCCGACGTGTCGACGAACACGATAAGAGCCGTGTATCTTGTTCTCAGGACACGACAGATAAGCGACGCGTACGGAGGCCTGATAGAAATCTCCCAAGTTGCCCTGGGTTGGCCCCGCACAGTGCTCTAGTTTGGACCAACACTAATGAGGAGCACTGGCCCGGGGGTTGATTAAATTATCCACGGGGTTGCAAAGCCCTATGCAAGTTTTATTAAATTATTAGCAAATGTAGTACCAAAGTTGGGTCTTGCCATACAAGTTGTAATCTCAACCGAATAAACAAGGGGGTCCCCATTACAACCCCAAGCGTGTTAGGAGCGCAAAAATATGGAAAGCATAACACTGGTAACAAGGAACTAATGACGGTAACAGCGGAACAAATCACTTAGCAAAAGGCCAAGTCATCCACCAATACCAGATATATATGTGCATTAAATCAAATAAAAGAATTATTGTGATATCCAACCCATGTTATCACATGGAACAACCTGCACCTGCAACTAAGAGTGCTATAAGAGGGGCTAAGCAGCGGTAACTTAGCCAATCAAAGGTTTGCTAGGACATGGAGGTTGGAGGCTGTCATGGCAACATGGGGGATGATATCAAGTGGTAGGTAGCGCAAATGTAACGATAAGAGCGAGAACCTAGCAAGCAAAGATAGTATTGGGATCCGCGTACGATCATCTTGCCTGTTGGTTCTTCAGCGGAACAAGTGGCGGGATCCTCGTAGTGGTACTCTCCAGGGTCCGCGAACTCAGTATCGACACTCGCGTCTACCCAAGAGAAACAGCAAATAAATAACCAACCAAGGTGCAATGCACAACCAAGATGATGCATGATTCAATTAATGAAGAATTTAACATGGCTAGCCAATTCTAGTCAAGTTTCACATGCAAAGTTTGTATATTAGTGAATCTGGACAGAATCTCATGTTAAGTTATTTACACATGCATGAACATGGCAAATATGGATGCATCATGCAAAATCGATAGAAATGCATATAATTATCGCAAGAAATGGAGCTACGGTTCTCGAGATACGCTCACGACAAGTTACGGAGGTAAAACACAAGGCAATCAAGACCTGGACTAATTCTTGGCATTCCAAGGTATCCACTAGATAGGTTATGAAAAATCAATCACAATAGGCTCAAGAATCAATCCATTCCATGGAGTATAGCTTCCACAAGTCACAAAACAAAATAACACTCAATCTGCCACAAAACAGCAACATAGCAATTTGAAAAGCCCACAACTTAAGCTACAGAAATCCTACAGCCACAAACGAGACATGGACAGAATATACTCAACACCCACATCAACTTATCCAACTATGCAATCAGCAAAAGAGCCACACATCAATAAGCATGAATCAAACAAGTTGGCATGATGAATCAATTTTTCAGGGACTTGGTGAAAATTCCAGTTTTCTGGAATCTAAGTTAATAAAGTAGCAAGCTGACAGCAATGGTTAAATATTCTAGAGAGCTACTATTGGCATGAAAATTAACAGGATGGTAGATGAAAATATCTACTACAAATAACAAACACTGAGCATGAGCAAATTCCACCCACATCACTAGCTACAACCCACTCTTCAAGGCAAAACAATAACTACAGAATCTCCAGACTTGGTCATTTTTAAGCAAGCTGAACAGTAACATAAAGTTGCTTACTAAATAGCATGGTTCCCACTTAACTGGTGACTTAGCACAAATAACAAAAATACTGGGACATCCTAGCAACTTTAACTAACAAACTCATGTTGGCAAGAACTTAAAAGCATGCATAGATTGAATCATAGTAAAAAGACAAAAGGGTATCACAGCATAAAAATGCAGTTTTGCCAAGTTGCCCCAAAGTCAAATCTGACTTCACAAATGCATTCATGGGTGGATTCTACCCCAAAATCATTACTCATACCCCTATACTTGCTTGGAGCAAGAGGGAGAAACCCTAGGTCGAAATTGACCTCCTAAGGGCAAGGGTGACTTATGTCACTTTTGCAACTTAATGAAAAATGGCCCCAAAAGGCATGTACTCTATTGATACATGTTGGAAATGGTTAATTATCATATTAGGGACATGTTATCATGGCATAGCTTCAATTGCAAGGGTGAAACTAACTAGAAGATAAACTATGCTCATATGCATATAAAGAGAAACCTACACATGGAGCTACTTATGCACCTACACTCACTACACAACCTAGCTCATCAATCTCTACACATTCACATGCACTTACATACCACACACACTCACACAAGTGTGTGTATGTATAGCATACATACACACGCACTACACCAAGCACCCGCACACATACACACATGACAATACACCACCTACACTCCACCATGCTCACATGTATATATGACTTGGCATATACACACATCACATGCACACACACACACACACACTCACACAAGTGTGCATGCATACCACACCACTACCATGCACATAGGTACCCATACATACTGTATGCATACAATTGCACATACACACACACTCTTATAACACCACACACACACTAACATACATGCACATACACTTCCATCACATATATACACAGCACAAGCATCTAACCTGGCCCAAAACACTCATAAATACACCCCACATGCATATGAAGAGAAGAAACAAAAAAACAAGAAAATAAATAACAAAGAACAGCCAAAATTGGGGGGAAGGGGTTTCGAACCCCAGACCTCTCTGGTCTTCCCCGAGCCGGCTGCCACTCAGCTGTGCTGCGGTTTCATGACAGAGGAGGGCAACCAGACCACTAGTACACACACACGGCATAACACTGAAGAAACTGAAGAAATCAAACCCTATTGCGACGACAGGGCATCTCCTGCGACATAGGCCACCTGTGGGGACACGGGCACCTAGGGGAACCCATCCCCGACTCGGAGAACGCTGGAACGGCGGCAAGACGACGCTCGAGCTCGAGCTGTTGCTTGGCTCGGGGAACGGCGGAGGTGGAACGCGACGGCAGCGACTCACGGGACATGAGGGGTTGCGGGGAACGGCTGCTCACCGAGGGGGCCTCCGGAGGCACGGGGACGCGGACGCGGCGGGACGAAGGGGAAGAAGGGGAAGAAGACGGTCCGGCGACGAGCTTATCTGCCGCGGACGACGGCATCGACGGGGCGGCGCTGCGGAAGAGCTAGGACCTCTCTAGCACCGGGAATGGAGCATCGGCGGCACTAGGAACCTCCCCGCCATCTTCGATGGCGACGAGCAGGTCACCGGAGGCGCGGCAACGACGACCCGAAGACCAGCGGCGACACGCTATCTCTAAACTGACTCTGAAACTTACCTGAAGGGGGGAGAAGAGAGGAGAAGAGAGAGAAGGGGAGCGGCGGCGGCGCGAGGAGAAGAAGGAAGAGGTGGAACCCTAGGGATCCGCGCTATTTGAAGGGCCTCGACGTTTGAGGCTGCTAACGGTCACGGCAACGGCGCGCTCTCTGCTCTCTCGCCTCTGCTCTCTTTGCTGACTGACGGAGGAGGAGGAACGGGGCAGGTTGCCGTCTGCTGCGGCTGGGCCGAGCCAGAGGCTCCCCTGGGCCGGAAGCCCAGTGCCCCCACACTGCTCCCTCTCTCCACTAAAGGATTTTGAATATTTAAAACAGCACCACTCAAGAAAATCCACAGAGACAATAAAAGGGGTTTTAGTAAAAATAAAAATACTTTGGTAGAGTAAATAATGTGCTCTTTTTATTAAAAAAATTCAGGTTGATTTATTGCATAGGTTATTTTAATATTTAATAAAGGGCAGCCCCTGTTTAAATGGAATTCAAAACCCAAACACCTCCAAATGACAAAAACACCATTCTCATAAATCATAAGAATATTAGGGCCACCTTTTGAACTTTTTTTAAACAAATAAAACGGCAAGTTTGATCTGACCATAAAATTAATAGGAAGAGAGAGGGAAGAAGAAGGTGGTGTTTGAAAGATAGAAGAGAGGGGAAGAAAGGGGTTGCACACATGACTCCACCCACACTATCAAACACCAACACCACACCACACAAGGCACACTCTCACCACTTCATCACATACACATGAAAACAAGTAGACAAGAATAAAGAAAAGATGCATGATGATATGATGCATGATGGAATTCAACACATGGGACAAGGTGCAAATCATACATTAGGCTCAATTCACAAGTCATACATGGGGTTACATGCCAAACAAGGTAGGGACATCACTTGGGATGTCACAACTCTCCCACACTACAAGAGGATCTCGACCCGAGATCTAGGAACGAAAGAAGTCCGGAAATTCGGAATGGAGCAGTTCCTCACATTCCCAAGTATCTTCTTTGTGGGAATGATGAGACCACTTCACCTTGAGGAACTTGATAAACTTTTTGCGAGTCTTACGCTCAGTTTCTTCTAGAATTGCAACTGGGTGCTCATGATAAGAAAGATCTGCTTGAAGATCGATGTCTTGGAGGTCAATGGTTCGCTCAGGAGTCTTGAAGCATTTCCGGAGCTGAGAAACATGGAAGACATCGTGCACGTTCACGAAATTTGGGGGAAGCTCAAGTTGATATGCCAGACCACCTCTCTTGTCAACAACTTTGAAAGGACCAACAAAACGATGAGCCAACTTCCCTTTTATTCCAAATCGCTGCGTGCCTCTCATGGCAGAAACTTTGAGATAGGCAAAATCACCCACTTGGAAGGAAACATCCTGATGTTTGCTATCATAATAGCTCTTCTGACGGGACTGAGCTTCTTTGAGGTTCCCACAAATGACATGGCACATTTCTTCTGCTTCAGTGATCATGTCATTGCCCAATATCTGACGCTCACCGGTTTTAGACCAGTTAAGCGGGGTACGACACTTTCTGCCGTAGAGAATCTCGAACGGGGCCTTGCCTAAACTAGCTTGAAAGCTATTGTTGTATGAGAATTCATCATATGGAAGACAGTCTTCCCACTTCATGCCGAACGATATCACACAAGCCCTGAGCATATCTTCAAGAATCTGATTGACTCTCTCAACTTGACCACTTGTCTGTGGACGGAACGCCGTGCTGAAACGGATCTTAGTACCCATAGCAGTCTGGAAGGACTCCCAAAACTTGGAAGTGAAGAGACTTCCACGGTCAGAAGAGATGAGTTGAGGAATACCATGCAAAGACACTATCCTTGACGTATACAACTCTGCAAGTTGAGCAGCCGAGATAGATTCCTTGACTGGCAGGAAATGAGCAACTTTTGACAGCTTGTCGATAACCACAAAGATGGCATTGTTGCCTCTCTTGGACTAGGGACACCCAGTTACGAAATCCATCTCCATGTGATCGAATTTCCATTCTAGGATAGGCAAAGGCTGAAGAAGATCTGCTGGACCCTGATGCTCCGCCTTCACTCTGCGACACACATCGCACTCGTTCACGAACTGAGCAATTTCACGTTTCATGCGAGTCCACCAGAAGGTCTTCTTGAGATCTTGATACATCTTGGAACTACCTGGATGAATGGATAGAAGAGAATTGTGTGCTTCGTCCATGATAACCTTTCTAAGATCACCTTTTGGAACCACAAGACGGTCCTCAAAGAACAAGGTATCTTTGTCATCGATACGAAAGCACTTATACTTCGGAATGCTCTTGGCCACACCTTTTTCACTTTCTTCACCATAGCGTCAAGAAGCTGCGCTTGGCGAACCTGATCTTCCTGAGTCGAAGAGACTTGAAGATGGTAAAGAAATCCTTGCGGAATCATCTGAAGGTTGAGCTTGCTGAAGGCTTCACAAAGCTCGGGTTGAAGAGGCTTCAAGATGAGACTATTGCAGTATGCCTTACGGCTGAGCATGTCTGCAATGACATTTGCTTTCCCAGGAGTATACTCAATGCTTGGGTTCAAGTCTTCAAGCATTTCCACCCAACGAGATTGCCGAAGATTGAGATTGGGTTGAGTGAAAATTTACTTCAAGCTCTTGTGATCGGTGTACACCTCAACTAGTCTACCCAACAACAAATGCCTCCAAGTCATTAGAGCATGCACAACTGCCACCAACTCAAGATCATGAGTGGGGTAGTTCTTCTCGACAGGCTTCAACTGACGCGAGGTATAGGCCACAATCTTCTTGTCTTGCATAAGAACACCACCAAGGCCTTGGAGAGAAGCGTCACAGAAAACTTGGAAAGGCTTGGACTGCTCAGGAGGAACAAGAACTGGAGCTGAAGTCAGTCTCTGCTTAAGCGTATTGAACGTTGCATCACACTCAGGAGACCAAACATACTTGACACTTTTCTGGAGGAGATTGGACAGAGGCTTGGCAATTTGAGAGAAGTTCTCCACGAAACTTCTGCAATAACTAGCAAGCCTGAGGAAACTCCGAAGCTGCTTCACATTCTGAGGAGGTTCCCACTTCAATATTGCTTCAACTTTCTCAGGGTGCACTTTAATTCCCTCGACAGAGATGACATGCTCAAGGTACACCACTTCATTGAGCCAGAACTCACATTTGGAAAACTTGGCATAGAACAGATGTTCCCTTAACTTGTCAAGCACAAGGCGGAGATGCTCTACATGATCTTCTTCTGTCTCCGAGAACACCAGGATATCATCAAGATAGACCAAGACAAACTCATTCTTGAAGGGAGAAAAGATGAAATTCATCATCCTTGAGAAGGTTGGAGGAGCATTCGCAAGACCAAACGACATAACGGTGTACTCATATGAGCCAAAACTCGTCCTGAAAGCGGTCTTGGGAATGTCTTCTTCGCGAATGCGAATCTGATGATAACCCATTCGAAGATCCAACTTGGACAAAACCTCGGCACCTTTTAGTTGTTCAAACAACTCATTGATGTTAGGGAGTGGGTACTTGTTCCTGATTGTCTTCTTGTTCAATGGCCGATAGTCCACACAAAGACAATCCGTGCCATCCTTCTTCTTGACAAACAAAACTCCATAACCCCACGGAGAAGAGCTTGGTCTGATCAGACCCAGACATTCTTGCTCATCTAGCTGCTTCTTCAACTCTTTCAGCACTTCGCGGCCAAGTTTATACGGGCGCTTGCAGACCGGTTCAGCTCTGGGCTCGAGATCAATCACGAACTCGACTGGCCGGTGCGGAGGCATTCCTGGCAATTCTTCTGGAAAGACATCTTCATATTCACAAACCACCGGACTTCGAGAAATCGCCAAAATTTCACCCTTCTCATTAAGAGCAAAGAGATGGATTGTGTCATCGCGAGCCGCGAATATAATCACATCTTCTAAAGGATGAGTCAGCTTGACTTCTTTAGCTTGACAATCAATATAAGCCTTATTGATAGCCAGGAAGTCCATGCCCAGGATGAGATCAATATCAGACTTGCCGAGAACTATAGGGGAAGCCAGAAAAGAATAATTGCCCATCTTGACAGAAACATTGGGAACCACCTTGTTGGCGCTCATAAGAGTGCCGGGCGAAACAACACGCAAAGCCTCACTCAAATAATCAGAATAGAAAGCATGCTTGACGAAGAATGCTTTAGACATGAATGAATGTGATGCTCCAGAATCAAACAAAACTTTTGCAGGGAAATCATTAACTGAGAGATTACCCATAATCACATCATTGGACTGATCTGCTTCAGTTGCATTCACCATATTCACTCTTGCGGTCTTGGGATTATGCTTCACCATTGCATTGCATGGAGGCTTGACAGGAGGAGGAGGCGGAAGACGCCGCTGGTTGCACTTGTTTGCATAGTGACCCTTCTGGCCACACTTGTGACAAGTCACCTCAGAGATCGGACGAACATTGCCTGGAGGAGGAACAAGAATAGCCTTGGACGCCTGGTTCTTCTGCAGGAAACCTAGGTTGGGTGGGTGGGATGAACCACGACCACCAAACTGCTTCTGCTGCGAAGGAGGACGAAACGAAAGAGGATTTGGCGCCCAATACTTCTACTGCTTGGAAACCATCTGAGAGCTGGAAGAAGAATATGAATCCCTTGAACGCTTCTTGGAGTTCTCTAACTTGAGCTGAGCTGCTTCAACCTTCAAAGCCATGTTGTAGAACTGATCAAACTCACGAGGCTCTTGAAGAACAAGGCCTGGCAGAAGCTCATCCTTGAGACCACCTCTGAACTGATAGATCATAGCCTTGTCATCCGGAACATCTTGCTTGGCATAACGAGCTAGATTTTGGAACTCGACGTTGTACTGGTAGACTGACTTGGTTCCTTGCTTCAGGCTCCTGAACTTCTCATGCATCTCTTCGACAAAGCTTGTCGGAATGTAATGAGCCCTGAAGTCACGATGGAAATCGTCCCAAGTAACAACACGATCGCCCCTCGAATCCTTGTACTGCTGCCACCAATCAGCTGCTTGACCCTTGAGCTGGAACGAAGCAAATCTGACAAAGTCCTCTGGCCTGACATTGTTGCACTCAAAACGCTTACTCATATCACGAAGCCAATCATCAGCATCAAACGGCTGATCACAACAGGTGAAATACTTGGGCAGGTTGGCAAGGAACTGATTGAGCATTGCGAACTGGGGTTGATTCTGGAAAATCCCTTGAAAACCTTGCTAACCCTGCTCCCTTTCTTGCAACAGCCTAACCAACATCTGAGTGTTCGTATTGGTCGCGGCCACCACAGCTTGCCAAGTGTCATGGGAACAAGTATGACAGTAGAAGGTATGGGTACGAAAGGAGAGGGCAGAGTCCTAGCTACGGCGAGGGTGTACACACAGATGTATGAGTTCAGGCCCCTCTCGTGGAGGTAAAAGCCCTACGTCTCAGCGCTCAGAAGCTTATGTCGTGTGAGATATCGAGATTACAACAGTGTTGTTAATGTTAGTGCATCTAGTGCCCCTTAGTGATTTTGGTGTGTTGAAGACTTATAGGTTAAGAGACTAATGTGTTTGTGAGTGTACACAGGCTCTACAAGTTGATGAGGAGGTTGATACAACCGAAGATTACCGACCCCTAAAAATAGATGTCTTCAACTGAAGACTTTGGTGAAGACTGAAGACTTTGCTGAAGACTTTATACTGAAGAAATCGGTGTGACCTTGAAGATATGAACGAGGACTATGAAGCGTGAAGACTTTTGTTTTCATAGTTTCATTTCCTTTCTTTGAGTCATAGGAACCACCGTACTGTTAAAGGGGGCTGAGGTAATACTAAGGAAAATTTCCAACTGATGCTCAACTCCAAAATCCTCAACCTACATATCCAATTGAGTGAAGCTTTTGGAAACCTCTTCCAGCTCAGTCAAGTTCTTCAGTGACAGAGACGAAGTTCTTCTAGTTTCTGAGGAAATTGTTCTGAGTGAGGAGTTAGGACTTTGCTAGTGCGAATGGCCTACAAGTGAGGAACGTGATATGTCTGAGGACTTTCATTGTTCGATAATCCGACCGTTGCTGTGCTTAGCGCCAGCTGTCCCCAATCATTCCTATCCACATAACGGTCATATCATTGGGGGCATTAATGACATATCATGTCGGGATGCGCCCCCGGCTATAAATAGCCACCCCCCACAACCACTAGCTGGTTGGCTGCTCAGAGAGAGAACTGACACTTGTCATTTGAGAGCATCCCATCCTCCAAGGGCTTTTGTCCGAAAGTGAGGAAAAACCCATAATCAAACCACCAACCCAAACTGATTGAGCATCACTGAAGAAATTCCTGTGTGGAACCGACGCTTGTTACCTTTGAGGACTGTGTATCCTCCAAACGGTTAGGCGTCATGGTCTACTGTGTCCTGTTGTCAATTGGGGAACATGAAGTGACCTTGGTCTAGAGCATCCAGCAGTAAATTGTGCATCGCCGGGTGACCAGTTTGTGAGGGTTTTGGAAGTCTGCCCTGAAGACTTACCACGAGTGTTGAGCGAGGACTGTGTGACCTTAGCTCACGGAGATTACGATAAGGACTGTGTGTCCTGGGACTGTGTGTCCTCTGGTTTAAATACCAGGCCGCTCCAAACCATACGTACGACTGTCACAGCAGTTGGAACTGGGTCATCAAATCATTGTCTTCATCAGGCTACCTGGTTCTATTTCCTCAACCCCCATATTCCTCGTTTACATGTTGATGAAATTGATCTTTACTGTTTGAAGAATTTGACTTAAGACTTACACAATTTCCTCACCTCAAATTCTTCAAGTCACCTTGTTCATCACTACTTATCCTGTATCATGCTACTCATAACTTGTGCATGTTTCATATCATCATGATGACTATGCTGATGCTATGTATTCCATGCACTGAGTACTTAGTCCGCTGTTAGTTATTCATCACATTTCAAATTCTTCAAAGTTGAAATTCCTCAAGTGATGAATTTATAAAAATCGCCTATTCACCCCCCCCCTCTAGTCGATATAACGCACTTTCAATTGGTATCAGAGCAGGTACTCCCTGTCTTTGTGTGATTTTGGTTTAACCACCTGGAGTTTTAGTTATGTCGACTGCAGGTATGATCAAGGTTTCTGTGGGTGGTCCTACCTTCGATGGGACGGACTACCCCTACTAGAAGAACAAGATGTGTATGCATCTTGAAGCTATTGAAAACGATCTCTGGTACGTTGTGGAAAATGGTGTGCCCTATGTCACTCCCACTGTTTCAGCTGCTGATGTGAAGAGATTCAAGCAACTCGACTCCCAAGCGAAGAATATCATCTGCGGACATCTGAGCAAAGGTCAGTATGGCAGAATGAGTGCTCTGGAGACTGTGAAGCTTATCTGGGATAGGCTGTCCAAGGTGAATGAAGGTGTCTCCACTCAACGTGACTCTCGTGTGGATGTTCTTCGCAATCTCTTCAACCGCTTCAAGAGGCTTGACAATGAAAATGTCCAGCAAATGTTTGATCGCCTCACTGATATTTCCAATGAACTTCAGGCACTGGGTGCCACCGATATCACTGACCATGAAGTGGTGAAGAAACTGCTAAGATCACTAGATTCCTCATTTGATACTTTGGCTTTGATGATTCAAGAACGTGGAGATTTCAAAGCTCTTGATCCAGCTGATATTCTCGAAAGACTCAATACTCATGAATTCCAACAAGCTGAGAAGAGAGACCTCTACGGACCAAGCTATGGAAGATCTCGTGCTCTGAAGGCAAGAGCAATTTCCTCATCTGAAGAAGAAGATTCTGACAGCAGCCTTGGAGATCCTGAAGAACTAAGTCAGGAACTAGCTATGCTTGTGAGGAAATTCCAGAAGTTCTCAAGAAGAGGTGGATTTGGAAAGTCATCAAGAAATGGCTTGAGGAAATCAGATTCCTCAGAAGATTACAAGAAAAGAACATGCCATCGATGCAAGAAACCAGGCCACTTTATCTCTGACTGTCCTCTTTGGGAAAAAGACTCAAAGAAGAAGAAGAAATACAAAGATGATAGTTCTGATGACTCGAAGAAACAGAAGAAATCTTCAAATTCCTCATCCGCAAAATCCTCATCTTCAAAGTCCTCAAGACACAAGAAGAATGGTTCCAGAAAGGCTCGAGCTTTCATCAGCAAAGAAATGGATTCTGAGGAAGAATGTGAATAATATGAAGAAGAGGAAGACTCTGAAGAAGAATCAGAATCTGGTGTTGCTAGCCTTGCTCTTGCTACTGCTTTCATCAACAAATCTATCTTCAATGATGATGAATCTGACTGCACCAACGATTCTGACGTGAGCAATGATGACTACGCTCCCACCTATTGCTTCATGGCAAAAGATTCAAAGGTACAAAAACATCATTCCTCTTCTGAATCAAGTGAAGGTGAATCTGATGAATACGTGAAACCTAGCTATGCTAAACTTGTTAAGCTTGCCACTAAACAACAAAGTGCACTTGAAAAGCTTCAGAAAATGCTAGACAAAAGCGATGATCTGTTAAACCGTGAAGTGGATCGTACTCAAACTTTGTCTGTCGATCTCAAAAGTCTTCAAACAAGGCATGATAACCTATGGAGTCATCATAATGACCTCTTAGCCGATCATGAGAAGCTTTCATATGAATTTCTTTAGAGAAAGCAAGATCTTGAGAAACTAAAGGTGTCACATGAGGATCTCCAAAGGGAAAACGATTCATTACTGGCTCAACAGATCAGTACCGCTTAGGAAGAATTTGTTCCACCTTGCTTGAAATGCATCAAACGTGAAACTGCTAATTCTTCACCTGAATGTTCAAATGCTTCTATTACTACAAATTCTTCAACTATTCCAGTGGTTTCAAATTCCTCATCCGAGGATACCACAAGTATCACTGATGAAAATGCAGGGTTGAAGGAATTGTATGTGACAGGCATATATAAAAGTCTCAAAGGGCATCAAATCCTTTGCGATGTCCTCAAAAAGCAGATTCTGAACAAGAACCCTAGAAAAGAGGGTATTGCCTTTGTGAGGAAACTCAACGCTGATGGCTCATACTGGACACCTGAGCAGTATCCCAAAACCTCATGGATTGCTGCAAAAGGCACTCCTGTAGATCCATCTACTTTATCAGGCTTTACATGTGAAACTTCTTACTCCTCTAATGAGTCACTTGACTCTAACTTCAAATTCTTCAAAAATCAGGAAGGTGAAGTATTTGCTCGATTTGTTGGAACTAACTGCAGGAATGGCTCTCCATTGAAGAAAATCTGGGTTCCCAAGAGCTACCTACAAAATCTTCAAGTGAATGTCCTCATGACACCACTATTGAAGAAAAAGAACCCCAGATCAAATTCTTCAAGTGGACCAAATTCCTCAAATGGTCAAAATCATCATTCTCGTGCTAATGCTTCTGTTTCGCAGGGAAAACCTAAGAGCTATGAATATATGCATCATTCTTCAAACTGTTATGTTCATAAATCTTCGAAGAATTTCTCTGCTTATTCATATGAATACTCTAACCCTCGACCTGTGAAACGAAGTGCACTTGCTTTAATGCCTCCCTTCTCTTATGGTGCGCGCGGGATGATGAACTCTTTGCCACCCCTTGAGATGTGGGTGGTGAAGAAATCAAACTAATTGTTTATTGGAGGGTCAGGTCTCCAGATGAATTTGAACATTTGATGAACTTGCTGGAGACCTGAGGAAATTCTTGAAAGGACGCAAGCTAACCATGTAGAAATGAATTCCTCATTTCTCATGTCCTCACATTTCTTGCTTGCTATATTGTGTGATGAAATTCTATCTGATGAAATTGATGTCATATTCTTCACTCTGAAGCATATGAGTTCGTAAGTTGTACTAATTCATCTGCAGGATGATACTCCAAAAGCTATAGAGTGGGTCCTCGATAGTGGATGCACAAACCACATGACTGGTGACAAAAGTCTTTTGATGAATCTGCCACTCGCTCCATCTCATCTGAAGCATATCACTTATGCTGACAAAGGAAAAAAGCAAGGTATTGGGACTTGGTAAGGTTGCTATCTCAAAGGACCGAACCATGGATAAAGTGATGCTTGTCGAATCCCTTGGGTTCAACCTCATGTCTGTCTCAATGCTTTGTGATCTCGATATGGTTGTGGTATTTGGAAAACATCGATGTGTTGTCATCATGGAATCTGACAATTCCAAAGTCTCCAAAGGCTTTAGGAGAGGAGACTTGTATATTGTTGATTTCTCTATAGGACCTCAGCCTGCCACATGCCTACTTGCAAAGCCCTCAGAAGGCTGGCTATGGCATCGACGACTTGGTCATGCGGGTATGAGGAACTTGCACATGCTCGTGAAGAAGAAGCATGTCATTGGCATCGAAGGCGTCAAATTCCTCAAGGATCACCTTTGTGGGGCTTGTGAATTTGGAAAGATGACCAGATCCAAGCATCCCTCGAAGACAATCATGACCACTACTCGTCCCTTTGAATTGCTTCATATGGATCTCTTTGGTCCCACTCACTATTCTGTACTAACAAATGCTTCAAGTCTGTATGGATTTGTCATTGTAAATGATTACTCTCGCTACACATGGGTGCATATCATTCTGTACAAAAATGAAGTACAGGATGTCTTCAGGCGATTTGCTTCAAGGGCCTCCACCAACTTTGGCGTCAAGATCAAGCATATCAGGAGTGATAATGGGACTGAGTTCAAGAACATGAATCTTGATTAATATCTTGATGAACTTGGTATTACTCATGAATTATCTGCCCCTTACACTCCTCAATAGAATGGCGTCGTGGAAAGAAAGAACAGGACTCTCGTCGAGATGGCCCGAACCATGCTTGATGAATACAAGACTCCTCGTCGTTTCTGGCCTGAAGCAATCGACACTGCATGCCACATCATCAACAGAGTATATCTTCACAAATTCCTCAAGAAAACCTCATACGAGCTCATGAAACGCAATAAACCCAATGTAAGTTATCTCAAAGTCTTCGGTGCAAAATGTTGGATCAGAGATCCTCACCACAGTTCTAAATTTGCACCGAAAGCACATGAAGTTTTCATGCTTGGTTATGGAAAGGACTCGCACACCTACAAAGTCTTCAACACCTATCATCACAAGGTTGTTGAAACTGTAGATGTGCGGTTTGATGAAACTAATGGCTCGCAAAGAGAGCACCTGCCTTCTGTGATAGATGAACAGTCTCCTGAGGAAATCATCAAGCTGAAGGCAACTGAAGATGTTATTCCTACTGAAGAAATCATCCCAGATGGTGAAGACTCTCATGCAAGGATTCCTGAAGAAAATGGTGCTGATGAAAGTCCTCAGACAAGTCAACGTGCACATCCAAGAGTGGCAAATGAAGTTCAGATTGACAAAATCATCGACAACATCAATGCACCAGGTCCTCTCACACGCTCTAGGGCTTCTCATTTAACTAAATTTTGTGGGCACTTTGCTTTTGTCTCTATCATAGATCCCACCAAAGTTGATGAAGCATTCAAGGAGCCAGAGTGGATTCAAGCTATGCAAGAGGAATTGCATCAATTCAAGCTCAACAACGTACGGGAACTTGTCAAGCGGTCAGATCCTCGCAAACATAACATCATAGGTACCAAGTGGATCTACCGCAACAAGCAAGATGAAAATGGCCTCGTAGTGAGGAATAAGGCTCGACTTGTAGCTCAAGGCTACACAAAGGTTGAAGGAATTGACTTTGATGAAACTTTTGCACCTGTTGCTAGACTAGAAGCTATTCGAGTATTACTTGCTTATGCTAATCATCACAATATCATCTTATATCAAATGGATGTGAAAAGTGTATTCCTCAATGGTAAGATTGAGGAAGAAGTATATGTTGCTCAACCCCCAGGTTTTGAAGATCCTAAGCATCCTGACAAAGTCTTCAGACTCAACAAAGCTCTCTATGGCCTCAAGCAGGCCCACGAGCGTGATATGACACTCTGAAGGACTTCCTCATGAAGAAAGGCTTCAAACCCGGTTCACTCGACCCAACTCTTTTCACAAAATCCTATGACAATGAACTGTTCATCTGTCAAATATATGTTGATGATATTATCTTTGGATGTACTGACAAATACTACAGTGATGAATTTTCCTATATGATGAGTGAAGAATATCAAATGTCTATGATGGGAGAACTAAAATTCTTCTTAGGTCTTCAAATTTGTCAGCAAGACAATGGCATTTTCATCTCACAAGAGAAATACCTCAAAGATGTTCTGAGGAAATTTGACATGCAAGATTGCAAAGGCGTCAAAACTCCAATGCCTTCAAAAGGACACCTCTGCACTGACAAAAATGGTAAAGATTTCGATCAGAAGGTATACCGCTCCATGATTGGCTCTTTATTGTATCTATGTGCATCTAGGCCTGATATAATGCTAAGTGTTTGCATGTGTGCTCGATTCCAAGCAACACCGAAGGAATCACACCATAAGGCTGTGAAACATATTCTTCGATACTTAGCTCACACACCAACGCTAGGATTATGGTATCCCAAGGGCTCAAATCTTCACCTCGTCGGATACTCTGATGCTGACTATGCTGGAGATCGCGTGGATCGCAAGTCAACCTCAGGCACATGTCATTTCCTTGGACGGTCATTAGTATGTTGGTCCTTGAAGAAGCAGAACTGTGTGTCGCTCTCTACTGCAGAAGCTGAGTACATTGCTGCTGGCTCGTGTTGTGCTCAGTTACTTTGGATGAAGCAAACCCTCAAGGACTACGGCATCAAGCTGAAGAATGTGCCTCTCTACTGTGACAACGAGAGCGCCATCAAGATAGCATACAACCTAGTTCAGCACTCCGAGACCAAGCACATCGAGATTCGTCATCACTTTCTTCGAGATCATGTACTCAAGGGCGACATCTCCATCAACCACATTCCCACTGAAGAACAACTGGCTGATATCTTCACAAAGCCCTTGGATGAAAAGAGATTTTGCAAGTTGCGGTGTGAGCTAAATATCTTAGAATCTTCAAATGTTCTTTGAAAAAGAACACACATCCTAACAATTATGCAAAATTGATGACTTAGATGTGCAACACACGAAGTAACATTTTTCTTCAAAACTATGAAGAATAACTCTCTAAGTGTGAAGAAATTAATGAAGAATTTGATTCTCAGAACCCTATGACAATTGTACGCGGTGTCTGAAATCATCATTCTTATACGGTGGGCAACGCCACCAACCAAAAGTTGAGATTCTTCAAAATTTGATTGTCATCATTTCTGCAAATTCTTCAATTTTCAAATTCTTCAACTTTTCAAATTCTTCAAAACTTTGAGACTTATTTTCATTTGACTATAAGTATCTATGAGTTTTTCAATGTCCTCAACAGCATTCACTTATTGCTAAATTCTTCAAGGTTGATTTTCATCTAAGTGAATGTGATCGGACCCTATACCTCATCTATGCTAAACTCAATCCAGTCTGTTCTCAAATTCTTCATGTGCGTTCTACTTTGAAACTTGTTCAAAGTCTTAATTATGTCCTTGACAGCTGAAGAATTTGCGAACGGAAACATTAAAACTTCTCTACCAAAAAATTTCGCGGTTCCCGCACAAACCGTTCCTATTCCAGCGACTCGATAACCCACGATCCCGCCCATATCTCCACTACTCAGAACGTGGGTGACACCTGTCGCAAGGAGAGCAAGAGTCAGGGGTAAACCTGTCCAAAATCCTCAGGCGGATCCGTTTTTCACTCTCTCTATAAATACCCCTTCACTACAACTGAGCTCGATTACTCTCCTCTTCTATCTCTCTCGAGCTCCTGCCCCAGCGCCGCCGCTGAAATCATCGTCGCCGGTGAGGAAGAGCTTTGCTGCCTCAACCTCGTCGTTGTCGTACTCACACCGGCCGCGGAAGTCTTCATCCCGCCGCCGCTGTAGTCGTCTCCCTCTGCCAAGTTAGGGCATGGGAGATCTGAACGGACGAACCTTCCCATTTCACCTCAGAGTTCGTCGTGTTCTTCATCAGGGTAATTAAAATAGTTTTTACTGCCCTTGATTTGATCTTCATTTGACTCTACTATTCCTCAAAAGATGTTTATTTGTCATAGATTCAATTATCAAAAACCTTACATCTCCTCATTCTTGATGATTTTCCCTGAGGAATAATTTTCTTTAAGATTCCTCAATTGTGCGAATTCCCAAATTGGCACAACTCTGGAACCTGAGACAAAGAACACTTAGTGAAACTCCTCAAGACATCCATGGTCAAATTCCTCAAATCTATTGTTTTCCAAAATTTTTGAGAACGCATATGACCTCTTCAAATTCCTCGCACCTGTACTCTGTTCACAGGTACAAATATGTCTGCTGATGAATCACTAGGTTCTCATCAAGTTAACTCATTTGCAGCGCTACTTGAAGAAAAGTTGTGTAACTCCTCAGAATCTTCAAGAGTCCAAAATCCTCATTTGAAGAAAATGGCTGATAAACGGACTCAGAAAGGAGGAAAGAAACCCGACGTGCAAACAGCCTTTGAGATCCCTGATGAGATCTATGCAGACTATTGCACGCCTGATGAAGAAACCTATGGCAAAGAGACAACAAAACAACGAAAAATTCATCTCCAGAAGATTGAATGGAGATGGGCTAAAGAGTGGAGAGAATATCGTTATGTTACTCCCAAGTACATGATTAAATTCGCTGTGAAGCCTCCTTGCAGCAGGCCTCCCGTCGCCAAGAATCAGATAGCTGATCCTACTAGTCTCAAGACTGGTGAGGAATTTCCTGAACTATGGGAAAAGCAGCAGGCCAAACTGGCAAAGAAGGCCAAGGATGCTGTGAGGAAGTTCAATGAGGACTCTACTACTGCTGCCACTGCTGGTGCATCCTCAAGTGGTCTGAAGAAATCTGTTCTAAAGAAGTCTGCTGTGAAACCAATTTCTTCATCCTCAAAGTCCTCACAGCAGGTTCCTCAAGCTAAAAGGCCTCAACCTAAGGCCTCTACTGCTGGAACCATGGCTCCTCAGTCTTCAGCAGCTGTGAAGAAATCCTCAACTCCAATACACTTGGCAACATGCAAGAGAACTGAGGGTTACACAAGAAAGCTGAAGAGCTCTGCAGGCCCTTCAGATACAAAGTCTTCAACCAGTCCCTCTCGACTGAAGTTCAAGAAAGCAGCTGGTAGGGGTCTACGCCCAAGCTTTAGCAAGACAATCGTCAAAATTCCCTCAAGAGCTGGGGATGATGATGAAGATGATGCTGATGATGATGAGCTTGAATAAATCATCAGGCAAAGTCAGCTAAAGGCTGCCACTGCGAAGGACAGCTCAATTCCTCTACTGCTGGATCCGAAGATGATCCTTGACTTCATCGACATCTGGCTTGAGGATCCACAGACACCTCTCTCTGCACTGAAATTGCCTCCCAATGTGGACCATGTCCTCACACATTTCCTCGCAGAAGAAAAGTGGAAAAGAGAGAAGGCCAAGAGAGCCAAGGCAAACATCGCACGCAAAGAGAAATTTCTGCGCGACAATGTGATGAATCTGACTCCAAAACAGCTTGTCACTCTTCAGTCGGAGATTCACAACCTCTCTAAAGAACAAGAAAAACTTGATAGAGAATGGACAGGAGCAAAAGACAGATTTGTTAAGGTTGCTCAAGCTGCAGTGAAGGATTACAACACATCCACTGCTGCTCATAACGTTGCTTGTTCTACCACTCCTCAGCCTCCGACTGCTGAAATTCCTCAAGCTGCTGAGGAATCTGCATTTGAAATTCCTCAACCTGCTGAGGAATCTGCACATGAAGAAGCCCCACTTTCCAAGAACACTGCTTCTGCACCAGAAGCTGCTACCAGTGCTGCTGAGGAAGCTCACTGATGAACCTGCCAGGACAACTGCCACTGTTGTGCCTGAAGAAAAAAAGAGGCCAGCTGAAGATTCAGCTGCGCCTGAAGAAATTGATACTACTGAGACGACGTCTCTTAAAAGGAAGGCACCAGACTCTAAAGCTCCTGCTGAGAAGAGATTGAAGACTTTGACAAGTTCTTCAATGAAGCCATTTGATGCCATTCCCATTTCCTCAGCACCGTCTCTAGAAATCGTTCCCTATGGCGTAGAATATGTCATTCCCCAGGAAGATGAAGACATCCATTATGTTGCTTCCACAGAGCAGATGGACGAAAAAATTGAGGTCGAAGACATTTCTTCACCTCCCCAACAACCATTACTTTTGCTTGAGTACAAGGGAGCAACTGCTCCAATAGAAGACATGGATGAAGACATTGATGTTGGAAGCACCACACCTGTCATTCACGATGAATTCTGGAAAACTACTAATCCCACATCCCCAATGATGACTACGTTGTCTATCATTCCTCAGTTGTCTGAGCAAGCTGAGGATGTCCAAACAGACTCTGAACCTCTGTATCTTCCAGATCCTGAAGATTTTCCAGCTAATGAAGATATTGATGTTCAGATCACTGATGAAACTCCAGCTGATGAAGATGAAGAAGTTCAGATCACAGATGATGCTCCTATAGCAAAGGAAGTTCCAGACACTTAGGAACCTGCCCTCCAGATTGTTCCTCATATGCCTGAAGAAATTAAGGGGACCGCCATGCCTAATCTGCAACCTGTGTAGCGTATGCCATTCAAAGGCCCTGGTCATCCCACATTCATCAAATCCAACTTCTTTAATGAGCACATGTTCTTCACAAGCACTAACCCATATGACAATGCTCGGGTTGGATGCTCAAGGTTCTAGACAGCTACTCAGATGAATTACTATGCATCTGTCCTATGTGAGAAGAAGAAGATCTTTGAGCATCATCATATTCCTCATGTGGATATGGAATCAATTCCCTCATACACATCGGTTCTTCAAGTATTATATGATGCTGGGTTACTTCCCTTCAGTGTTGACATCTGTGATTGGAACAAGGAGTTAATTCTTCAGTTCTATGCAACCCTGTTCATGAGTGGAAATTCCTCAGACATTAACTCTTGGGTGCTAGACTGGATGACTGGTTCAAAGCACTACACAGCAACTGCATCTGAATTGCTTCAAACAGTTCCTCTTCAAATTCCATCCAAGGAATCTCGTTGTATATTCAATGATCCACCAGTGCCAAATCAACTGATGAATGTGCTCATGAAGAAATTGGCACCTGGAAAGCCTCTGAGGACCGTCTTCCTAGTAAAAGACCTGCTATATGTGCCAAGGACCGTATACAGGATTCTCACCCACACCATATGTCCTCAGAAAGGGCATAATTCTGAAGATGAAGTTGTTGAAGGAATCATGAAGAATGTGTTGTTCAACATCATACATGGGATTCCCATCAACTTCCATGATTTCTTCATGCGATCACTTGCTCAATCTATAATGTCTCCATTTGAATTGAAGATCTTCGCTCCATGGATCATGAATTTCCTTAGGACCAAGTCTTCCGTTCCATACAAAGCTGACTTCCAGAATCACTTTGCATTTCTTCCACCCGATTGAAGTCCTCAAGACTACCATTGCTGAAGGCAAAGGCAAGGACGTCATTGATGAAGGAACTTGACCCATGGATGGCCAGTTTCGTCAAGCTACCTCCTACTCCACAAATGATGATTCTGCTACTCAGGACTTGACAACCAAATCATCTGCTCCAAAACCTCATGCCACTGCACCTCGTGTGATGACTGACCGAGAACTTCTCCTCTGTCTTCATCAGAAAGTTGAAAGAAATCACAAGTGGGTCAAGCGCCAGTTGGGTGCTATTCTTCACAACAGGACAGTTACTCAGAACTCTGTGAAGAAGAATCACTATTATGCTCATCAAATCTTCAAACGCACTTGGGCCACTATGTCTGCAGTCTTGCCTCCTGATGAATTTGATGAGCTGAATCTTCAAGAAAGCTTTGACTGGGCTCGTCAAACTCCTAAGAAGTTCAAGAAAGTCCAAGTTCCTCAGCTGGTGGCAAGTTCATGTTCCTCATCGCGCGAGACAGATGATGCTAAGGAGACTGGAGATACTGCTGCGGGCCCTGCTTCAATGGTTGACCCCGGCTACACTGACGCTCCCTCACCAACACGATGAATTTCTTCAAAGGGTGTTAGTTCTCAGTTTTCATCCCTTTTTGTCTTCGATGACGAAGGGGGAGAAAATTTGAGTTAATCTTCAAGCGGGTCTCTATCTATATATGGGCTGTTTTTGTTTAAGTTACAACTCTCGTTCTTCTGATACTTTTTGATTGGGTTGTAAACTTAAGTCCGATGGTGGTCTGACTTTTCTGAACTATTTCCTCGCATGTTTTAATTCCTCAAGTATCTTAATGCATGCATGCTGAATTTCGTCAGACCCCACCTTCTTCACGCATTACTTAAACTTTTTATATCACATATTAAACTGTGTATGGATTACAAGATATAAGGGGAGCTCTTCATGTTTCAACCTGCCATGTGCAATTGCAGTCCAAAGCAAATTCCTCAAATATGCACATCTTCAGGGGGAGGTCATCTATATCTTGCAATCAACTTCCTCATAGTCTGCACTTACACTCCATATCCTTAATTCCCGTTGAAAACTTAACCTATTTGTCATCCAACACCAAAAAGGGGGAGATTGTTAGTGCATCTAGTGCCCCTTAGTGATTTTGTTGTGTTGAAGACTTATAGGTTAAGAGACTAATGTGTTCGTGAGTGTATACGGGCTCTACAAGTTGATGAGGAGGTTGATACAACCGAAGATTACCGACCCCTAAAAATAGATGTCTTCAACTGAAGACTTTGATGAAGACTGAAGACTATGCTGAAGACTTTATACTGAAGAAATCGGTGTGACCTTGAAGATATGAACGAGGACTATGAAGCGTGAAGACTTTTGTTTTCGTAGTTTCATTTACTTTCTTTGAGTCATAGGAACCACTATACTGTTAAAGGGGGCCGAGGTAATACTAAGGAAAATTTCCAACTAATGCTCAACTCCAAAATCCTCAACCTACATATCCAATTGAGTGAAGCTTTTGGAAACCTCTTCCAGCTCAGTCAAGTTCTTCAGTGACAGAGACGAAGTTCTTCTAGTTTCTGAGGAAACTGTTCTGACTGAGGAGTTAGGACTTCGCTAGTGCGAATGGCCTACAAGTCAGGAATGTGATATGTCTGAGGACTTTCATTGTTCGAAAATCCGACCGTTGTTGTGCTTAGCGCCAGCTATCCCCAATCATTCCTATCCACATAACGGTCATATCATTGGGGGCATTAATGTCATATCATGTCGGGATGCGCCCCCGGCTATAAATAGCCACCCCCCACAACCACTAGCTGGTTGGCTGCTCAGAGAGAGAACTGACACTTGTCATTTGAGAGCATCCCATCCTCCAAGGGCTTTTGTTCGAAAGTGAGGAAAAAACCATAATCAAACCACCAACCCAAAGTGATTGAGCATCACTGAAGAAATTCCTGTGTGGAACCGATGCTTGTTACCTTTGAGGACTGTGTATCCTCCAGATGGTTAGGCGTCATGGTCTAGTGTGTCCTGCAGTCAATTGGGGAACACGAAGTGACCTTGGTCTAGAGCATCCAGCAATAAATTGTGGATCGCCGGGTGACCAGTTTGTGAGGGTTTTGGAAGTCTGCCCTGAAGACTTACCATGAGTGTTGAGCGAGGACTGTGTGACCTTAGCTCAAGGAGATTACGGTAAGGACTGTGTGTCCTAGGACTGTGTGTCCTCTGGTTTAAATACCAGGCCGCTCCAAACCAGACGTACGACTGTCACACCAGTTGGAACTGGGTCATCAAATCATTGTCTTCATCAGGCTACCTGGTTCTATTTCCTCAACCCCCATATTCCTCGTTTACATGTTGATGAAATTGATCTTTACTGTTTGAAGAATTTGACTGAAGACTTACACAATTTCCTCACCTCAAATTCTTTAAGTCACCTTGTTCATCACTATTTATCCTGTATCACGCTACTCATAACTTGTGCATGTTTCATATCATCATGATGACTATGCTGCCGCTATGTATTCCATGCACTGAGTACTTATTCCGCTGTTAGTTATTCATCACATTTCAAATTCCTCAAAGTTGAAATTCCTCAAGTGATGAATTTATAAAAATCGCCTATTCACCCCCCCTCTAGTCGATATAACACACTTTCAGTTAACCCTTGTACAGGAGGGGGAGGGGCGGCTTATATAGACTCCGCTACCCCTCATAATTGTCCTGCAGTTAAGGGCTGGTCATGGGGTATAAAGATGGCAGATACAGGTAATGCCTGCTATAAAGGCTAATAATGACCATTAAATCGTCGTCTGCCCGTTGGGCTCTTAGTAACGTCTCCCGGTCTCCTGGCGTCGAGTGCAACGAAGCATGTCGAGTGTCACGCGACCGCCGAGTGGGAAGAAGGTCTCCGAGTGTCATACTGTCGAGTGTCCTTTAGGCGCTTCCAAGTACACACTCGGAAGTTCATGCTTGATCTTCAACTCCTCTATGGTAGTGTCCTTGGGAAGGGTATGTGGGCCTTGCTTAGGACCCTACCCCAGGTACATATACTCGTCACCAAGCTTCTAGAGGAGGAGGCGGAGGAGGCGATGGCGGGGGTGGTGGTGGAACATCAGCCTGCTCCTCACCACGACCCGGATTGTTGCGAGTTGGTGGAGCCATCCTTAAGATGGACAAAACGCATCAGCACCTCATTGATAAGATGAAACAAAGCTGAATCAAATGCTTGAAAGAATTGAACAATTTACAACATAGCCTTCCTACTGAAAAATTAGTAAGAATGCTTCTTCGGTTCATGATAACATCATCAGATATAATAAGCCACTTGCAATAAAACAAAAGTATTGAGCTAAGCGCTCGGAACAAATGTACATGCCCAATACATCTGGAGAAGATGATCCTAGATGACTACAAGATTTCCCACCTATGAACTTCCGAAAACTTTCTTGTTTATGCGATTCAGGTTGCGGAATCAGGAACCTACCCTAGGTAATCAGCTTCAACTACATCCGCAACCTTCCACACCATAATTCAAGAAATTCCGCAAACTTGTCTAATCTCGAATCCTCGAACTCACAACGATACTAAACCATGGTGGTACCCCGGACGCCTCCCCAGTACTGGGTGACTCCGACCTTATCTCACCATGATAAGTATTAAAGTAATTTCGAACATTCTCCGTCCTGAGATATCAAGGAAGCTGAATGATAACGATGTGCCAACATTCCCTGGAGCTCGACTCCCCGGAAGAAATCAAGTGAGACAGGAGGCACCAAGATAGAACCATGTCACATCGGCATCATATAGACTCCAAAATACCCGCATGATCCTAAAAAAATTTAAGCGAGAGGAGGAGTAGAATCAAAACTCCTAAGTCAGATACCTCACCAGAGCATAGAAGAGGAGTAAAAAGAATCCTACTCTCTGATATAACTAGACTCGAAATAGTTTTACTAGACACAACTCGGCCAAGTTCGAACAAGCAAAGGCTCCTATAGTCGTAAGGCTCTGATACCAATTTGTCACGCCCAAGATGCGCGCCTATCCATTTTAAGGCACGAGGGCCTCGCAAGGGATAGATGCGCATCTTGCCGTTGGTAAGAATAGTATCATCACAACATACAGTAGTGAAAGAGATGAGAATACAAGGTTGGCTTACACTCGCCACATGCTAACTTACAATGCCACTCAAATCATAACATCAAGTTGAACACAGGGTCCGACTACGGACGAAATCAAATGATAAAAGAATTTGCAAATGATACTATCAAGCTATCCCAAAGATCACGACCAGGTCCTCACTCGTCCGGATACATCACGTACATACGGCCTCTTTCTTCATCGTACTCACATTGGAGCTGGGTAACATCATCCTACACCTTCTCATCTGCACCTGTACCTGAAGTTGTTGTAGTAAAATGTGAGCCATAGAGGACTCAGCTATCATGTGCCCGGGTACCAAGACTATTTAAGCTTTAGGTTGGAAGGGGTGATGTTTAGTTTGCAGCAGCACTAAGCATTATATGATGGCTATCTTGCACAACAAGAATGTAAATGTGAGTGGTCTACATTAAGCGATCGAATCTAACATAATCTCTATGAGATCCTGAACACCTGCTTATGTCCCAAGTTGCCATGGGTTGGCCCCGCACAATGCTCTAGTTTGGACCAACACTAATGAGGAGCACTGGCCCGGGGGTTGATTAAATTATCCACGGGGTTGCAAAGCCCTATGCATGTTTTATTAAGTTATTAGAAAATGTAGTACCAAAGTTGGGTCTTGCCAGACAAGTTTTAATCTCAACCGAATAAACAAGGGGGTCCCCATAACAACCCCAAGTGTGTCAGGAGCGCAAAAATATGGAAAACATAACACCGGTAACAAGGAACTAATGACGGTAACAGCGGAAAGAATCACTTAGCAAAAGGCCAAGCCTTCCACCAATACCAGATATATATGTGCATTAAATAAAATAACAGAATTATTGTGATATCCAATCCATGTTATCACATGGAACAACCTGCACCTGCAACTAAGAGTGCTATAAGAGGGGCTGAGCAGCGGTAACTTATCCAATCAAAGGTTTGCTAGGACGTGGAGGTTAGAGGCTGTCATGGCAACATGGGGGATGATATCAAGTGGTAGGTAGCGCAAATGTAACGATAAGAGTGAGAAACTAGCAAGCAAAGATAGTATTGGGATCCGGGTACGATCATCTTGCCTGTTGGTTCTTCAGCGGAACAAGTGGCTGGATCCTCGTAGTGGTACTCTCCAGGGTCCTCGAACTCAGTATCGACACTCGCGTCTACCCAAGATAAAGAGCAAATAAATAACCAACCAAGGTTAAATGCACAACCAAGATGATGCATGATTCATTTAATGAAGAATTTAACATGGCAATCCAATTCTAGTCAACTTTCACATGCAAAGTTTGTATATTAGTGAATCTGGACAGTATCTCATGTTAAGTTATTTAGACATGCATGAACATGGCAAATATGTATGCATCATGCAAAATCGATAGAAATGCATATAAGTATCGCAAGAAACGAAGCTACGGTTCTCGAGATACGCTCAGGACAAGGTACGGAGGTAAAACACAAGATAATCAAGACCTGGGCTAATTCTTGGCATTCCAAGGTATCCACTGGATAGGTGATGAAAAATCAATCATAATAGGCTCAAGAATCAATCCATTCCATGGAGTATAGCTCCCACAAGTCACAAAACAAAATAACACTCAATCTTCCACAAAACAGCAACATAGCAATTTGAAAGGCCCACAACTTGAGCTACAGAAGTCCTATAGCCACAAACAAGACATGCACAGAATCTACTCAACACCCACATCAACCTATCCAACTATGCAATCAGCAAAAGAGCCACACATCAATAATCATGAATCAAACAAGTTGGCATGATGAATCAGTTTTTCGGGGACTTGGTGAAAATTCCAGTTTTCTGGAATCTGAGTTAATAAAGTAGCAAGTTGACAACAATGTTTAAATACTCTAGAGAGCTCCTATTGGCATGAAAATTAACAGGATGGTAGATGACAATATCTACTACAAATAACTAACACTGAACATGAGCAAATTCGACCAACATCACTAGCTACAACCCACTCTTCAAGGCAAAACAATAACTACAGAATCTCCAGACTTTATCATTTTTAAGCAAGCTGAACAGTAACATAAAGTTGCTTACTAAACAGCATGTTTCCCACTTAACTGGTGACTTAGCAGAAATAACAAAAATATTGGGACATTCCCAGCAACTTTAACTAACAAACTCATGTTGGCAAGAACTTAAAATCATGTATAGATTAAATCATAGTAAAAAGACAAAAGGGCATCACAGCATAAAAATGCAGTTTTGCCAGGTTGCCCCAAAGTCAAATCTGACTTCACAGGTGCATTCATGGGTGGATTCTACCCCAAAATCATTACTCATACCCCTATACTTGCTTGGAGCAAGAGGGAGAAACCCTAGGTCGAAATTGACCCCCTAAGGGCAAGGGTGACTTATGTCACTTTTGTAACTTAATGAAAATGGCCCCAAAAGGCATGTGCTCTATTGATACATGTTGTAAATGGTTAATTAGAATATTAGGGGCATGTTATCATGGTATAGCTTCAATTGCAAGGGTGAAACTAACTAGAAGATAAACTATGCTCATATGCACATAAAGAGAAACCTACACATGGAGCTACTTATGCACCTACACTCACTACACCACCTAGCTCATCAATCTATACACATGCACATGCACTTACATACCACACACACTCACACAAGTGTGTGTATGTATAGCATACATACACACACACACACTACACCAAGCACCCACACACATACACACATGACAATACACCACCTACACACCACCATGCTCACATGTATATATGCCTTTGAATATACACACATCACATGCACACACACACACACACACAAGTGTGCATGCATACCACACCACTACCATGCACATAGGTACCCATACATAGTGTATGCATACACATGCACATACACACACACTCTTATAACACCACACACACACACTAACATACATGCACATACACTTCCATAACATATATACACAGCACAAGCATCTAACTTGGCCCAAAACACTCATAAATACACCCCACATGCATATGAAGAGAAGAAACAAACAAAACAGGAAGAAAAAAACAAAGAACAGCCAAAATTGGGGGGGAAGAGGTTTCAAACCCCAGACCTCTCTGGTCTTCCCTGAGCCGGTTGCCACTCGGTTGTGCTGCGGTTTGATAACAGAGGAGGACAACCAGTCCACTAGTACACACACACGGCATAACACTGACGAAACTGAAGAAATCAGACCCTATGGCGACAGCGAGTGCCGCGGCAACTCCGACAACGACAAGGCATCTCCTGCGACATAGGCCACCTGCGGGGAGCTCGGGCACCTAGGGGAACCCATCCCCGACTCGGAGAACGCTGGAACGGCGGCAACACGGCGCTCGAGCCCGAGCTGTTGCTTGGCTCGGGGCACGGTGGAGGCGGAACGCAACGGCGGCGACTCGTGGGACAAGAGGTGTTGCGGGGAACGGCTGCTCACCGAGGGGGCCTCCGGAGGCGCGGGGACGCGGACGCGGCAAGACGAAGGGAAAGAAGATGGCCCGGTGATGAGCTTCTCTGCCACGGAGGACGGCACAGACGGGGCGCCGCTGCGGAGGAGCTAGGACCTCTCTAGCACCGGGAACGGAGCGCCGGCAGCACCAGGAACCTCCCCGCCATCTCCGATGGCGACGAGCAGGTTACCGGAGGCGCGGCGACGACGACCCGAAGACCACCGGCGACGCACTGTCTCTAAACTGACTTTGAAACTTACCTGAAGGGGGAGAAGAGTGGAGAAGAGGGAGAAGGGGAGCGGCGGCGGCGCGAGGAGAAGAAGGAAGAGGTGGAACCCTAGGGATCCACGCTATTTGAAGGGCCTCGACATTTGGAGCTGCTAACGGCGACGGTGATGGCGTGCTCTCTGCTCTCTCGCCTCTGCTCTCTCTGCTGACTGACGGAGGAGGAGGAATGGGGCAGGTTGCCGTCTGCTGTGGCTGGGCCGAGCCAGAGGCTTCCCTGGGCCGGAAACCCAGTGCCCCCGCACTGCTCCCTCTCTCCACTAAAGTATTTTGAATATTTAAAACAGCACCACTCAAGAAAATCCACAGAGACAATAAAAGGGGTTTTAGTAAAAATAAAAATACTTTGGTAGAGTAAATAATGTGCTCTTTTTATTAAAAAATATCAGGTTGATTTATTGCACAAGTTATTTTAATATTTAATAAGGGCAGCCCATGTTTAAATGGAATTCAAAACCCAAACACCTCCAAATGACAAAAACACCATTCTCATAAATCATAAGAATATTAGGGCCACCTTTTGAACTTTTTTTAAACAAATAAAATAGCAAGTTTGATCTAACCATAAAATTAATAGGAAGAGAGAGGGAAGAAGAAGGTGGTGTTTGAAAGAGAGAAGAGAGGGGAAGAAAGGGGTTGCACACATGACTCCACCCACACTCTCAAACACCAACACCACACCACACAAGGCACACTCTCACCACTTCATCACATACACATGAAAACAAGTAGACAAGAAGAAAGAAGAGATGCATGATGATATGATGCATGATGCCATTCAACACATGGGACAAGGTGCAAATCATATATTAGGCTCAAGTCACAAGTTATACATGGGGTTACATGCCAAACAAGGTAGGGACATCACTTGGGATGTCACATGCATCTTCATACCTTTGAAGATCACAAAGCGGAAGTGTTAGAAGAACGCGGTTGGTGGAGTCGTACTCGCAGCGATTCAGATCGCGGTGGATTCCGATCTTAGCGCCGAACAACGGCGCCTCCGCGTTCAACACATGTGGAGCCCGATGACGTCTCCTACGCCTTGATCTAGCAAGGTGGAAGGAGAGGTTGAGAGAGAGCTCCGGCAGCACGACGGCATGGTGACGGTGGAGCTGTGTGGTCTTCGGCAGGGCTTCGCCAAGCACCGCGGAGAACGAGGAAGAGGAAGGGTAGGGCTGCGCCGAGAGAGAGAACTTGTGTGTCTGGCAGCCCCAAAACCCTCCACTATATATAGGAGGAGGGGGAGGGAGGGCGCAGCCCTAGGGTTCCCACCCTAGGAGCTGCGGCCGGCCCTAGATGTCCATCTGGCCGACGGCCAGAGAGCGAAAGGGGAGGGCATAGCCCTAGGTGGGCCTTAGGCCCATCTGGGCCTAGGGTTTCCCCTCCCTCCCACCTTTCCTGCGCCTTGGGTCAGGGTGGAGGGCGCACCAGCCCACTCTGGGGCTGGTCCCTTCCACTCTCGGCCCACGCAGCCCTCTAGGGCTGCTGGCCCCACTTGGTGGACCCTCGGAACCCTTCCGGTGGTCCCGATACGTTACCGATAATTCCCGAAACACTTCTGGTGGCCAATTCCCCACTTCCTATATATCATTCTTTACCTCCGGACCATTCTGGAACTCCTCGTCATTTCTGGGATCTCATCCGGGACTCTGAACTATCTTCGGTAACCACGTACACTATTGCCCTATAACCCTAGTGTCATCAAACCTTAAGTGTGTAGACCATACGGGTTCGGGAGACACGTAGACATGACCGAGACACCTCTCCAATCAATAACCAACAGAGGGATCTGGATACCCATGTTGGCTCCCACATGCTCCACGATGATCTCATCGGATGAACCACGATGTCGGGGATTCAATTAATCCCGTATATAATTCCCTTTGTCTGTTGGTATGATACTCGCCCGAGATTCGATCGTCGGTATCCCTATACCTTGTTCAATCTCGTTACCGAAAAGTCTCTTTACTCGTTCCGTAACACATCATCCCGTGGCTAACTCCTTAGTCACATTGAGCTCATTATGATGATGTCTTACCGAGTGGGCCCAGAGATACCTCTCCGTCACACGGAGTGACAAATCCCAGTCTCGATTCGTGCCAACCCAACAGACACTTTCGAGATACCCATAGTGCACCTTTATAGCCACCCAGTTACGTTGTGATGTTTGGCACACCCAAAGAATTCCTACGGTATCCGGGAGTTGCACAATCTCATGGTCTAAGGAAATGATACTTGACATTAGAAAAGCTTTAGCAGACGAACTACATGATCTTGTGCTACGCTTAGGATTGGGTCTTGTCCATCACATCATTCTCCTAATCATGTGATCCCGTTATCAACGACATCCAATGTCCATGGTCATGAAACCGTGACCATCTATTGATCAACGGGCTAGCCAACTAGAGGCTCACTAGGGACAGGTTGTGGTCTATGTATTCACACATGCATTATGGTTTCCGATTAACAAAATTATAGCATGAATAATAGAAAAGTATCATGAACAAGGAAATACAATAATAACCATTTTATTATTGCCTATAGGGCATATTTCCAACAGTCTCCCACTTGCACTAGAGTTAATAATCTAGTTACATTGTGATGAAACGAACACCCATAGCATTCTGGTGTTGATCATGTTTTGCTCGTGAGATAGGTTTAGTCAACGGATCTGCGACATTCAGATCCGTATGTACTTTACAAATATCTATTTCTCCCTCTTGAATGTAATAACGGATGGAGTTGAAGCGGCGCTTGATGTGCCTTGTCTTCTTGTGAAACCTGGGCTCCTTGGCAAGGGCAATAGCTCCAGTGTTGTCACAGAATAGGGTCATCGGGCCCGACGCATTGGGAATCACTCCTAGGTCGGTGATGAACTCCTTCATCCAGACTCCTTCCTTTGTTGCTTCCGAAGCAGCTATGTAATCCGCTTCACATGTAGATTCCGCTACGACGCTTTGCTTGCTGCTGCACCAGCTGACTGCCCCTCCGTTCAAAATATACACGTATTCGGTTTGTGACTTGGAGTCATCTGGATCTGTGTCAAAGCTAGCATTGACGTAACCCTTTACGACGAGCTCTTCAGCACCTCCATATACGAGAAACATGTCCTTTGTGGATAAAAAGCTTCAACCGCAAAAAAAAATCTTCGAGCGACGGTGGAAAAGCTTCAACCGGTGTGTGAAAAAGCTTCAACCCTTTGAAAAAAGCATCAATGGCCATGGAAAAAAGATTCAATCGTCATCGCAGGTTACAACCATGGCGATTTTTCGCTACAACCGACGAGCCTCGATGCTATGACCTGCTTCGGTTTTGGCTACAAACAGTCATGGCGAGACAACGGCGATGAATTTTTTTCTACAACTGTTGTTGGTTTTGCTACTGTTGGGGAACATCGCATCGGAAACAAAAAACTTCCAACGTTCATGCAAGACCTATCCATGGTGATGAGCATCTACGAGAGGGAGAGTGGATCTACATACCCTTGTAGATCGCTAAGCGGGAAGCGTTAAGAAACGCGGTTGGTGAAGTCGAACGTCTTCGCGATCCAAATCACCGAGCGTCCCACGATCCAATCACGATCCATCCCGATCAAGCACCGAACGGACGGCACCTCCGCGTTCAGCACACATACAGCTTGATGACGATCTCCGCCTTCTTGATCCAGCAAGAGGGAGAGGAGAGGTAGATGCGTTCTCTGGCAGCATGATGGCGCCACGGCGATGGTGGTGGAGCAATTCCGTCAAGGCTTCGCCTAAGCACTACAGAAAACCGATCATGAGGAGAAACTATGCAGTAGAGGAACGGGTAGCACGTGGCTGAAAAAACTAGTGCAAAAACCCTAAAACCTCTATTATATATAAGAGTAAGAGAGGAGGAGGCTTGGCCCAAGGGCCAAGTCACCAAGGCTTCGGCCGAACCAAGAGGAGAGGAGGATTCCATTTTTGCCTTTTTGCCTTTTTCCACCTTTTTCTCTTTGGGCTTTTCTTCCCAGCCGCATGGGCCTTGTGTGGGACTTCCACCAGCCAACTAAGGGCTGGTATGCACTCTCCCACAGCCCATGAGGCCTCTTGGGTCGAAATACCCCTCCCGATGGTCTCCCGGTACATTACCGACACTCCTGGTATACTACTGATGAGCCAGAAACTTTTCCGGCGACCAAAATAGGACTTCATATATATCAATCTTTACCTACGGACCATTCCAGAGCTCCTCGTGATGTTCGGGATATCATATGGGACTCCGAACAACCTTCGGTCACCACCATGCATAACTCTATACTACTGAAACGTCACCAAACCTTAAGTGTGCAGACCCTGCGGGTTCGAGAACTATGTAGACATGGCCGAGACACCTTTACGGTCAATAACCAATAGTGGGACCTGGATGCCCATATTGGTTCCTACATATTCTATGAAGATCTTTATCGGTCGAACCTCTAAGGATTCAGTTAATCCCGTATGATGTTCCTTTTGTTCTTCGGTATATTACTTGCCCGAGATTCGATCGTCGGTATCTCTATACCTAGTTCAACCTTGTTACCAGCAAGTATCTTCACTCATTACGTAATACAAGATCGTGTGACTAACACTTAGTCACATTTCTTGGAAGGCTTATTGTGATGTTGTATTACCGAATGGGCCCTGAGATACCTCTCTGTCACACGGAGTAACAAATCCTAGTCTTGATCCATGCCAACCCAACAGACACCCTCCAAGATACCTGTAGAGCACCTTTATAGTCACCCAGTTACGTTGCGATGTTTGATACACACAAGGCACTCTTCCGGTGTCCGTGAGTTCCATGATCTCATGGTCATAGAAACATATACTTGACATGCAAAAACAGTATAAACTGACATGATCATATGCTATGTTTGTAGTTTGGGTCTTGTCCATCACATCATTCTCCTAATGATGTAATCCCGTTATGAAATGACATCACATGTCAAAGGCTAGGAAACCTTGACCATCTTCGACCAACGAGCTAGTTCACTAGAGGCATATATACCTTGACCATCAATAACATGTATATCATATATACCTTGTTTGTCGTTGGCCACCTTCTTGTAAGCCAGGTACTTAGGGCAGTTCCACTTCCAGTGACCAGTTCCCTTGCAATGAAATTACTTAGTTTCTGGCTTGGTTCCATGCTTGGGCTTCTTTACAGGAGTAGCAACTGCTTTGCCATCCTTCTTGGTTTTACCCTTCTTGCCCTTGCCCTTGCCATTCTTCTTGAAACTAGTGGTTTTATTGACCATCAACACTTGATGTTCTTTCTTGATTTCAGACTCAGCAACTTTTAGCATCGCAAATAGCTCGGCGACTGACTTGTTCATCTCGTGCATGTTATAGTTCATCACAAAGCTCTTGTAACTAGGTGGCAGTGATTGAAGAACTCTATCAGTGATCGCCTTTGGCGGAAAGGCAATTCCCAACTCTGCTAGACGATTCGAATACCCAGACATACTAATTATATGCTCATTGATAGACCCGTTATCCTCCATTTTGCAGGCATAGAACTTATCGGAGGTCTCATACCTCTCGATCCAGGCATTCTTTTGAAAGATAAACTTCAACTCTTGGAACATCTCATATGCTCCATGACGTTCAAAACATCTTTGAAGTTCCGGTTCTAAGCCATACAATATTGCACACTAAACTATTGAGTAATCTCCAGAACGTGCCTCCCAAGCGTTCTTAACGTCTTCGGATGATATGTCTTCTGGTTGATCACCAAGCAGTGCATCAAGGACATATGATTTCTGGGAAGCCGTGAGGATAATCCTCACATTACGGGCCCAGTCAACAAACTTACTTCCATCATCTTTCAACTTAGCTTTCTCTAGGAACGCATTAAAATTCAGGGGTGCTATTGTGCAAGCCATTGATCTACAACATAAATATGCAAAGGTTACTTAGACTATTGTTCAAGATAATGAGTTTAGTTAATCAAATTACTAAAGCTCCCACTCAAATTGACATCCCTCGGGTCATCTGAGTGTCACATGATCCAAATTCACCAACTCAAGTCCGATCATCACGTGAGTTGAGGTGGTTTCAATGGTGAACATCATCATGTTGATCATATCTACTATATGACTCATGTTCGACCTTTCGGTCTCTTGTGTTCCGAGGCCATGTCTGTACATGCTAGGCAGGTCAATTTTAACCCGAGTATTTTGCATGTGCAACACTGGCTTGCACCCGTTGTATGTGAACGTAGAGTCTATCACACCCGATCATCACGTGGTGCCTCGACACGACGAACTTTCGCAACGGTGCACACTCGGGAAGAACACAATTCATCTTGAAATTTAAGTGAGGGATCACCTTATAATGCTACCGTCTTCCTAAGCAAAACAAGGTGCATAAAAGGATTAACATCACATGCAAATCATAAGTGACATGATATGGCCATGAACTTGTGCTTTTGATCTTCATCTTGAAAGCACCGGCATGATCTCCATCGTCACCGGCACGACACCATGAACTCCATCATCTTGATCTCCATCAACGTGTCACCATCGGGGTTGTCGCGCCTATCATGCTTGTACTACTATTGCTACCGTTTAGCGATAAAGTAAAGCATTACATAGCGCTTAATGATTGACATGCAGGTCATACAATAATTAAAGACAACCCTATGGCTCTTGCCGGTTTCCGTACTCATCGACATGCAAGTCGTGATATTTTATACAACACATGATCATCTCATACATCACATATATCAAATCATGTAATTGGCCATATCACATCACAACATTCCTTGCAAAAACAAGTTAGACGTCCTCTAATTGTTGTTGCATGTTTTACGTGGCTGCTACGTATATCTAGCAAGAACAATTCTCACCTACGCATAAACCAGAACGGTGATACTTAAGTTGCTTTTCAACCTTCTCAAGGACCACCTTTGTCGAATCCGATCCAACTAAAGTAGGAGAAACTGACATCCGCCAGGCATCTTTTGCAACAAGTTGCAGTTGAGGGAACCGGTCTCTCATAAGCGTACGAGTAATGTTGGTCCGGGCCCTTCATCCCACAATACCGCTGAACCAAAAGACGACCAAGGGAGGAAGAAATCTAAGCATCAACACCCACAAACTCTTTGTGTTCTACTCGAGATCTCATCTACATATAGACCTAGCTCATGATGCCACTGTTGGGGAACGTCGCATGGGAAACAAAAAATTTCCTACGTTCACGCAAAACCTATCCATGGTGATGAGCATCTACGAGAGGAAGAGTGGATCTACATACACTTGTAGATAGCTAAGCGGGAAGCGTTACTAAATGCGGTTGGTGTAGTCGAACGTCTTCGCGATCCAAATCGCCGAGCGTCCCGCGATCCAATCACGATCCGTCCCGATCAAGCACCGAACGGACAACACCTCCGCGTTCAGCACACGTACAGCTTGATGACGATCTCCGCCTTCTTGATCCAGAAAGAGGGAGCGGAGAGGTAGACGAGTTCTCCGGCAGCGTGACGGCGCCATTCTGGCAGGGCTTCGCCTAAGCACTGCAGAAAACCGATCTAGACCAAAAACTATGCACTAGAAGAACGGGTAGCACGTGGCTGAAAAAAGTAGTGCAAAAACCCTAAAACCTCTAGTATATATAAGAGGAAGAGAGGAGGAGGCTTGTCCCAAGGGCCAAGCCACCAAGGCTTCAGCCGAACCAAGAGGAGAGGAGGATTCCTCCTCCAATCCTAGTAGGACTAGGACTCCTCCTTATTTTTGCCTTTTTGCCTTTTTCCACCTTTTTCTCTTTGGGCTTTTCTTCCCAGCCGCATGGGACTTGTGTGGGACTTCCACCAGCCCACTAAGGGATGGTATTCACTCTCCCATGGCCCATGTAGCCTCTTGGGTCGAAATACCCCTCCCGATGGTCTCCCGGTACACTACTGGCACTCCCGGTACAGTACCGATGAGCCCAAAACTTTTCCGGCAACCAAAATAGGACTTCCTATATAACAATCTTTAACTTCGGAACTATTCCGAAGCTCCTCGTGACATCCGGGATCTCATCCGGGACTCCGAACAACCTTCGGTCACCACCATGCATAACTCTATACTACCGAAACGTCACCAAACCTTAAGTGTAAAGACCCTGCGGGTTCGAGACCTATGTAGACATGATCGAGACACCTCTACGGTCAATAACCAATAGCGGGACCTGGATGCCCATATTGGTTCCTACATATTCTACGAAGATCTTTATCGGTCGAACCTCTATGTCAAGGATTCAGTTAATCCCGTATGATGTTCCCTTTGTTCTTCGGTATATTACTTGCCCGAGATTCGATCGTTGATATCTCTATACCTAGTTCAACCTTGTTACCGGCAAGTCTCTTTACTCGTTCTGTAATACAAGATCCTGTGACTAACACTTAGTCACATTGCTTGCAAGGCTTATTGTGATGTTGTATTACCGAGTGGGCCCTGAGATACCTCTCCGTCACACGAAGTAACAAATCCCAGTCTTGATCCATGCCAACCCAGCAGACACCCTCGAAGATACCTGTAGAGCACCTTTATAGTTACCCAGTTACGTTGCGACATTTGATACACACAAGGCACTCTTCCGGTGTCCGTGAGTTGCATGATCTCATGGTCATAGAAACATATACTTGACATGCAGAAAACAGTAGCAATAAACTGACACGATCATATGCTACGTTTGTAGTTTGGGTCTTGTCCATCACATCATTCTCCTAATGATGTGATCCCGTTATCAAATGACATCATATGTCAATGGCTAGGAAACCTTGACCATCTTTGACCAACGAGCTAGTTCACTAGAGGCATACTAGGGACAAAGTGTTGTCTATTTACCCACACATGTAATATGTTTCCAATCAATACAATTATACAATGGATAATAAACGATTATCATGAACAAGGAAATATAATAATAAATACTTTATTTATTGCCTCTAGGGCATATTTCCAACAGCTACTACCGGTGACCAATTTTGTTGGATCGGTGACGGAAGACGACATGGCTGCCGTGCATGGCATGCTTCCACCATGCAAGGGGAGCTACAACGACGATCTGGTGGAGCTGCAAGGTGACCCCTGCGGCTGGGATGTTGCAACCGTTGTCCGACGAGCTGGAACCGCGGTGCGGTGAAGATGAAAGTGTTGGAAATATGCCCTAGAGACAATAATAAATTGGTTATTATCATATTTCCTTGTTCATGATAATCGTTTATTATCCATAGTATAATTGTATTGATTGGAGACTTAGATGCATGTGTGGATACATAGAAAAAACCATGTCCCTAGTATGCCTCTAATAGACTAGCTCGTTGATCAAAAGATGGTTAAGGTTTCCTAGCCATGGACATGAGATGTCGTTTGATAATGGGATCACATCATTAGGAGAATGATGTGATGGACAAGACCCAAACTACAAACGTAGCATATGATCGTGTCAGTTTATTGCTACTGTTTTCTGTATGTCAAGTATATGTTCCTATGACCATGAGATCATGCAACTCACGGACACCGGAGGAGTGCCTTGTGTGTATCAAACATCGCAACGTAACTGGGTGACTATAAAGGTGCTCTACAGGTATCTCCGAGGGTGTCTGTTGAATTGGCATGGATCGAGACTGGGATTTGTTACTCCGTGTGATGGAGAGGTATCTCAGGGACCACTCGGTAATACAACATCACAATAAGCCTTGCAAGCAATGTGACTAAGTGTTAGTCACGAGATCTTGTATTACGGAACGAGTAAAGAGACTTGCCGGTAATGAGGTTGAACTAGGTATGGAGATACCGACGATCGAATCTCGGGAAAGTAACATACCGAAGAAAAAATGGAACATCATACGGGATTAACTGAATCATTGACATAGAGGTTCGACCGATAAAGATCTTCGTAGAATATGTAGGAACCAATATGGGCATCCAGGTCCTGCTATTGGTTATTTACCGTAGAGGTGTCTCGGTCATGTCTACATAGTTCTCGAACCCGCAGGGTCTGCACACTTAAGGTTTGATGACGTTTTGGTAGTATAGAGTTATGTATGGTGGTGACCGAAGGTTGTTCGGAGTCCCGGATGAGATCCCGGACGTCACGAGGAGCTCCGGAATGGTCCGGAGGTAAATATTCATATATAGGAAGTCCTATTTTGGTCGCCGGAAAAGTTTCGGGCTCATCGATAGTGTACCGGGAGTGCCGGTAGTGTATCGGGAGACCATCGGGAGGGGTATTTAGACCCAAGAGGCTACATGGGCTGTGGGAGAGTAAATACCATCCCTTAGTGGGCTGATGGAAATCCCACACAAGGCTCATGAGGCTGGGAAGAAAAGCCCAAAGAGAAAAAGGTGGGAAAAGGCAAAAATAGGGTGAATCCTAGTCCTACAAGGATTGGAGGTGGATTCCACCTCTACCACTTGATTTGGACGACCCAATTGCTCGGCTATTTGGATCGTGAATATGTTCGACTATACCAACCGCGTTTCTTAACGCTTCCCGCTTAGAGATCTACAAGGGTACATAGATCCACTCTCCCTCTCGTAGATGCTCATCACCATGGATAGATCTACGTGTGCGTACGAAATTTTTTGTTTCCCATGCAACGTTCCCCAACAGTGGTATCAGAGCTAGGTCTATGTGTAGATGAGATCTTGAGTAGAACACAAAAGGTTTGTGGGCGTTGATGCTTAGATTGCTTCCTCCCTTGGTCATATTTTGGTTCAGCGGTATTGTGAGATGAAGCGGCCCGGACCAACATTACTCGTACGCTTACGAGAGACCGGTTCCCTCGATGCAACTTGTTGCCTAGATGGCTTGCGGGTGACAGTTTCTCTCACTTTAGTTGGATCGGATTCGGCAAAGGCGGTCCTTGAGAAGGTTGAAAAGCAAATTATGTATCACCGTTGTGGTTTATGCATAGGTGAGAATCGTTCTTGCTAGATACCCGTAGCAACCACGTAAAACATGCAACAACAATTAGAGGATGTCTAACTTGTTTTTGCAGGGTATGTTGTGATGTGATATGGCCAATTACATGATGTGATATATGTGATATATGAGACGATCATGTGATGTATAGAATTTCACGACTTGCATGTCGATGAGTACGGGAACCGGCAGGAGCCATAGGGTTGTCTTTAATTATTGTATGACCTGCGTGTCAATCATTAAGCGCTATGTCATGCTTTACTTTATCGCTAAATGGTAGCAATAGTAGTAGAAGCATGCAGGGCGTGACATAGTAGTAGAAGCATGCAGGGCGTGACAACCCCAAGGCGACACATTGATGGAGATCAAGATGATGGAGATCATGGTGTCGTGCCGGTGACGATGGAGATCATGCCGGTGCTTTCAAGATGGAGATCTAAAGCACGAGTTCATGGCCATATCATATCACTTATGAATTGCATGTGATGTTAATCCTTTTATGCACCTTGTTTTGCTTAGTACGATGATAGCATTATAAGGTGATCCCTCACTTAATTTCAAGATAAATTGTGTTCTCCCCGAGTGTGCACCGTTACGAAAGTTCGTCGTGTTGAGACACCACGTGATGATCGGGTGTGATAGACTCTACGTTCACATACAACGGGTGCAAGCCAGTGTTGCACATGCAGAACACTCGGGTTAAACTTGACGAGCCTAGCATGTACAGACATGGCCTCGGAACACAAGAGACCGAAAGGTCGAACATGAGTCATATAGTAGATATGATTAACATAATGATGTTCACCATTGAAGCCACCTCAACTCATGTGATGATTGGACTTGAGTTGGTGAATTTGGATCATGTGCCACTCAGATGACCTGAGGGATGTCAATTTGAGTGGGAGTTCTTAGGTAATATGATTAATTGAACTCATTATCATGAACATAGTCAAAGTGTCTTTGCAAATTATGTTGTAGATTACTAGCTCACGCTGTAGCTCCCTTGTATTTTTATATGTTCCTAGAGAAATAGAGTTGAAATATAATGGTAGCAATATTGCGGACTGGGTCCGTGATGTGAGGATTGTCCTCATTGCTGCATAGAAAGCTTATGTCCTTAATGCACCGCTCGGTGCACCAACCCCTCTAGCGTCGTATGTAGATGTTGTGAACATCTGACAGGTACGTTCTGATGATTACTTGATAGTTTAGTGCGTCATGCATTACGGCTTAGAATTGAGGCTCCAAAACATTTTGAACGTCTCGGAACATATGAGATGTTTCTAAGAGCTGAAATTAGGATCTCAGGCTCGTGCCCGTGTTGCGAGATATGAGATCTCCAACAAGATTCTTTGCCTGCAAGATGAAAGAGAATAGCTCAAATCGTTGAGCATGTACTCAGATTTTCTGGGTGCTACAATCGCTTGAATCGAGTGGGAGTTGATCTTCTAGATAAGATAGTTATTGATATAGTTCTCCAAGTCACTGTCAGTAAGCTACTAGAACTTGCTGATGAACTATAAAACGCCAGGGATAGAAATAATGATCCCTGAGCTATTCGCGATGTTTGACACCGCAAAGGTAGAAATCAAGAAGGAGCGTCAAGTGTTGATGGTTAGTCAAACCACTAGTTTTGAGAAGGGCAAGAGCAAGGAGGGAAACTTCATGGATAAGCAAATCAGTTGCTGCTCTAGTGAAGCAACCCAAAGTTGAACCCAGACCCGAGACTAAGTGCTTCGATTATGAGGAGAGCGGTCGCTGAAGCGAAACAACCCTAGATACTTGGTAGATAAGAAGGTTGGCAACGTCGACGGAAGTATATTTGATATATGTGTTATTGATGTGTACCTTGCTTGTACTCCTAGTAGCACCTGGGTATTGGATACCGGTTCGATTGCTAAATGTTAGTAACTCAAAGTAAAGGCTACGGAATAAACAGAGACTAGCTAAGTGTGAGGTGACGATGTGTGTTGGAAATGTTTCCAAGGTTGATGTGATCAACATCGCACACTCTCTCTACCTTCGGGATTAGTGACAAACCTAAATGTTGTTGGTGTTTGCGTTAAGCATGAACATGATTAGATCGTGTTTATTGCAACACGGTTATTCATTTAAGTTAGAGAATAATGGTTATCTATTTACATGAGTAATACCTTTAATGGTCATGCACCCAGTGAGAATGGTTTGTTGAATCTTGATCGTAGTAATGCACATGTTCATAACATTGATGCCAAAAGATAAAAAGTTAATAATGATAGTACCACATACTTGTGGCACTGCCGCTAAATGTCATATGGTATAAAGCACATGAACAAACTCCATGCAGATGGATCTTTGGACTCATCGATTTTGAATCGGTTGAGACGTGCGAACCATGCCTCTTGGGCAAGATGACTAAGGACCATGTTTTTCGGATTGATGGAACGGGCAAGTGGTTTATTGGAAATGATACATGTTGATGTATGCAATCCAGTGAGTCTTGTAGCGTGCGGTGGATATCGTTATTTTCTTACCTTCACTGATAATTTGAGTAGATATAGTGTATATTTACTCAACGAAACATAAGTCTGAATCGTTTGAAAGGTTCAAGCAAATTCAGAGTGAAGTTTAAGATCATCGTGACAAGAAGATAAAAATGTCTACGATATGATCGTGGAGGTGAATATTTGAGTTACGAGTTTGGCATACAACTTTAGACAACGTGAAAGTTGTTTCACAACTCATGCCGCCTGGAACACCATAGTGTGATGGTGTGTCCGAACGTCATAGTCGTGCTCTATTGGATATGGTGTGTGCTATGATGTCTCTTATTGTTTTCCTACTGTAATTTTGGGGTTATGCATTAGAGACAACTACATTCACTTTTAATAGGGCACCATCTAGATCCGTTGAGATGACACCGTGTGAATTATGGTTTGATAGAAATCTAAGCCATCATTTCTTAATGTATGGGGCTGCAACGCTTGTGTGGAAAATGTTTTCACCTAATAAGATCGAACCCAAAGCGGACAAATGCATCTTCATAGAATACCCTAAAAACAATTGGGTATACCTTCTATCTCAGATCCAAGTTCAAAGTGTTTGTTGCTAAAATGGGTCCTTTCTCGAGAAAAAGTTTCTCTCGAAAGAATTGAGTGGCAGGAAGATAGAACTTGATGAGGTTGTTGAACCATTGTTTCAACCAGAGAGTAGCCCAGCGCAGGAAGATGTTTCTGTGAAGCCTACGTTAGTTGAAGAGGACGTTAATGATGATGATCATGAAGCTTCGGATCAAGTTACTATCGAACCTCGCAGGTCGACAAGGATGTGTACTGCTCCTAAGCGGTACGACAACCCTGTCTTGGAGGTCATGTTGTTGGACAACGATGAACCTACGAGCTGTGGAGGAGCAATGATGGGCCCGGATTCCGACAAATGGTTAGAGGCCATGAAATCCGAGATAGAATCCATGTATGAAAACCAAGTGTAGACTTTGGTAGACTTGCTCGTTGGACGGCATGTCGTTGAGTACAAATGGATCTTTAAAATGAAGACAGACGCTGATGGTGAATGTCACCATTTATAAAGCTCGACTTGTCGCAGATAAGTTTCTGGCAAGTTCAAGGAGTTGACTACGATGAGACTTTCTCACTCATAGTGGTGCTAAAGTCTGTTGGAATTATGTTAGCAGTTGCTGCATTTTTCAATTATGAAATCTTCCAGATGGATGTCAAAACATCGTTTCCTTAACGGTTTACTTGAGGAAAGGTTGTATGTGATACAACCAGAAGGTTTTGTCAGTCCTAAGGATGCTAAAAGGTGAGCAAGCTTCAGTGATCCTTCTATGGACTGAAGCAAGCATCCCGGAGTTGGAATATGCACTTTGATGAGGTGATCAAAGTTTTTGAATCTATACAAAGTTTATGAGAAACTTGTATTTGCAATAAAGTGAGTGGGAGTACTATAGAGTTTCTGATAAGTATATGTGGATGATGTATTGTTGATCGGAAATAATGTAGAATTTCTGGAAGGCATAAATGGTTGTTTGAAAAGTGTTTTTCAAAGGAAGACCTGGATAAAGCTACCTAATTGTTGAGCATCAAGATCTATAGAGATAGATCAAGATGCTTGATGAGACTTTCAATGAGTGCATACCTTGACAAGATTTTGAAAGAGTTCAAAATGGATCAGTCAGAGAAATAATTCTCGCATGATTTGTAAGGTGTGAAGTTGAGTGAAACTCAAAGCTCGACCACGGCAGAAGAAAGAGAAAGGACGAATGTCGTCCCCTATGCTTTAGCCATAGGCTCTATATTATGACATGCTGTGTACCGCACATGTGTGTGCCTTGGCATGAGTGTGTCAAGGGGTACAAGAGTGACCCGGGAGTGGATCACTGGACAGCGGTCAAGATTATCCTCAGTAACTGAAAGACTAAGGAGAGATTTCTTGATTATGGAGGTGATAAAGAGTTCGTCGTACAGAATTACGTCGATGCAAGCTTTAACACCAATCCGAATGACTCATAGTAGCAATCTGGATACGTATAGTGGAGCAGCCATTTGGAATAGTACCAAGTGGAGTGTGGTAGCAGTGTTTAAAGTTTGACATAGAGTTTTGCAAAGTACACATGGATTTGAATGTCGCAGACCCATTGACTATAAGACCTCTCTTACATGCAAAGCATGATCGAACCCCAGAACTCATTGGGTGTTAGATTCATAACAATGCGAATCACATGGTGATGTGAACTAGATTATTGACTCTAGTGCAAGTGGGAGACTGTTGGAAATATGCCCTAGAGACAATAATAAATTAGTTATTATCATATTTCCTTGTTCATGATAATCGTTTATTATCCATGCTATAATTGTATTGATTGGAGACTTAGATGCATGTGTGGATACATAGACAAAACCATGTCCCTAGTATGCCTCTAATAGACTAGCTCGTTGATCAAAAGATGGTTAAGGTTTCTTAGCCATGGAAATGAGATGTCGTTTGATAACGGGATCACATCATTAGGAGAATGATGTGATGGACAAGACCCAAACTACAAGCGTAACATATGATCGTGTCAGTTTATTGCTACTGTTTTCTGTATGTCAAGTATATGTTCCTATGACCATGAGATCATGCAACTCACGGACACCGGAGGAGTGCCTTGTGTGTATCAAACGTCGCAACGTAAGTAGGTGACTATAAAGGTGCTCTACAGGTATCTCCGAGGGTGTCTGTTGAATTGGCATGGATCGAGACTGGGATTTGTTACTCCGTGTGACGGAGAGGTATCTCAGGGCCCACTCGGTAATACAACATCACAATAAGCCTTGCAAGCAATGTGCCTAAGTGTTAGTCATGGGATCTTGTATTACGGAACGAGTAAAGAGACTTGTCGGTAACAAGGTTGAACTAGGTATGGAGATACCGACGATCGAATCTCGGGCAAGTAACATACCGAAGAACAAAGGGAACATCATATGGGATTAACAGAATCATTGACATAGAGGTTCGACCGATAAAGATCTTCGTAGAATATGTAGGAACCAATATGGGCATCCAGGTCCCGCTATTGGTTATTGACCGTAGAGGTGTCTCGGTCATGTCTACATAGTTCTCGAACCCGCAGGGTCTGCACACTTAAGGTTTGGTGACGTTTTGGTAGTATAGAGTTATGTATGGTGGTGAACGAAGGTTGTTCGGAGTCCCGGATGAGATCCCGGATGTCACGAGGAGCTCCGGAATGGTTCGGAGGTAAAGACTCATATATAGGAAGTCCTATTTTGGTCGCCGAAAAAGTTTCGGGCTCATCGGTAGTGTACCGGGAGTGCCGGTAGTGTATCGGGAGACCATCGGGAGGGGTATTTACACCCAAGAGGCTACATGGGCTGTGGGAGAGTAAATACCATCCCTTAGTGGGCTGGTGGAAATCTCACACAAGGCCCATGAGGCTGGGAAGAAAAGCCCAAAGAGAAAAAGGTGGAAAAAGGCAAAAATAGGGTGAATCCTAGTTCTACTAGGATTGGAGGTGGATTCCACCTCTCCCACTTGATTTGGCCGACCCAATTGCTGGTCCTTTGAGGGCCAAGCCTCCTCCTCTCTTCCTCTTATATATACTAGAGGTTTTAGGGTTTTTTGGCACCAGATTTTAGCCACGTGCTACCCGTTCCTCCAGTGCATAGTTTCTCCTCTAGATCGGATTTCTGCAGTGCTTAGGCGAAGCCCTGTCGGAATAGCTCCATCACCATCGCCGAGCGCCGTCACGCTGCCGGAGAACTCTTCTATCTCTCCTCTCCCTCTTGCTGGATCAAGAAGGCGGAGATCGTCATCAAGCTGTACGTGTGCTGAACGCGGAGGTGTCATCCGTTCGGCGCTAGATCGGAAGGACCGTGATCAAGATCGTGAGACGGACCGTGATGAGACCGCGGGACGGATCGTGATGAGTTCGCGGGACGGATCGTGAGTAGTTCACGGGACGGATCGTGATCAGATCGCAGGACGAATCGTGATGAGATCGCGGGACGCTCGACGATTTGGATCGCAAAGACGTTCGACTACACCAACCGCGTTTCTTAACGCTTCCCGCTTAGAGATCTACAATGGTACATAGTTCTACTCTCCTTCTCATAGATGCTCATCACCATGGGATAGATCTGCGTGTGCGTAGGAAAAATTTTGTTTCCCATGCAACGTTTCCCAACAGAAAGGGATAGACTCTTGATTTCTAGTATGATGCAACCATGGACCGACAGAACGAGATCGATGTTGGAACAAGTCCGACGAAGCATCGATGACGTTGCTTCCCAGAGTTACGGCGCTCAGCACCGGCAGTGCTGGAACTGCCCATCAAGAAAGCTGGAAACATCCGACGAGGAAGCTGCAACCACTCGACGAAGACATGAGCGTAGGCGGGCAGCGAGCACATACAGCCCAAGGATAAGCGCAAAGTCATGACTGGTCGTTGATCGTTGAGGAAGAAAGTAGGAGGGGCTCTGGGATCTGTTGCGAGAAAGAAGACCCGGTGAGGGAAGAGGGAGAGGTGGCGAGGAGTGGATCGCGTGGTCTGGGACGCACGCATCGTGCGGCCGGGGGCAATTTCAGCCGGCGCACCGGCGAAGAGTGGTGCCCAGAGAAGAAGCGGACGTGGGAACCGCAGCAGGGAGAACCCACCGCACTGCTCCCCGATCGCGCGCGCACGCCACATTCCGAAACCCTCGAGCCTCGACAGAGCCCACTCATTATTAAACGATGGTCCGTCAGCATCACCCACCAATCATCAGCAAGTCGCGTCCATTTCGATCCAGGAAGCAAAGCGAGCAGGGCCAAACTAAGCCCAGGACCAGCAGGTCCCAATTCGGAAAGGGTCCACGGGAACAGTGCGACGGCATGTTCCGCCCGCGCTCGACACGACCAAAGAACCAAGATTCATGCATGTATGTACAAGGCCAGATGTGATTACACCTAGGTACAGCATCCATTGACTGATGTAATTACCAGGCCACGATCTACATACATCCTCGACTAATCAACGAATTATTGAGTAACTAATGGACTAATTACTAGTAGCATTTGCTTCTGCTGTTGCTAACTTTGCCGATCTAGCTGGCTAGTTACTGAACTCCACTGCACGATCGGTTCCAAAACTTAGTCTGATCGGTCATCGGTCTCAGGCGGAGTAGTCCGAGACGGCGAACGAGTCGCCCATGGAGTGCGCGCCGCCCCGCGCCGGCGACAGCATCGGCGCGGCCACGGCGGAGGGCAGCGTGGTCGCCGGCGGCGGCTTGGCGTCGTCCGCCGCGGCGGGGCGCCGGATCTCCTCGAGCAGCGCCACGACGTCCTTCATCGCGGGCCGGTCGTCCGCGCGGCGGGACACGCAGAGCGCGGCCACGGCCAGCACCTGCCGCATCTCATGCGCGTCCGCCTCGCCGGCGCTCTCCCTGAGCCGCGCGTCGAGGATCTCGTCGTCGCTCCCCCGCTTGGCCTGCACCCACTGCACCAGGTGCGCCCCGCCCGGCAGCGTCGGGTCCAGCGGATGCCGCCCCGTCAGCACCTCCAGCAGCACCACCCCGAAGCTGTACACGTCGCTCTTCTCGCTGATCCGCTGCATCGACGCGTACTCTGCTCACCACACGAAAAATGTCAGCAAAAATGATGTTCAAAATGTATGGTACTGGTAGTACGATCTTGCAAAAGTTGAACGAGGTTTTGGACCTGGCGCCATGTAGCCGTAGGAGCCGGCGATGCGCTGCGGCTTGGAGGAGTCGTCCAGCTTGCCCTGCCCGGCGGAGAGGACGCGGGCGAGGCCGAAGTCGGCGAGGTACGGCTCGTAGGCCGGGCCGAGCAGCACGTTCATCGACTTGATGTCGCCGTGCAGGATGGCCGGCACGCAGTCGTGGTGGAGGTACGCCACGGCGTGGGCGACCCCGAGCGCCACGTCGTAGCGCGCGCCCCACTCGGCCGTGGGCGCGCCCTTGGCGCCCCCGACGACGCCGCCGTGGAGGAGGCCGCTCAGGTTGCCGTTGGGCAGGTAGCTGTAGAACAGGAGCCGCGTGCTGCTGCCGCCGTTGGCCGCCCAGCCCAGCAGCCGGACGATGTTGCGGTGCCGGATGGAGCCCAGCGCGGCGATCTCGCTGCGGAAGGCGAGGCCGGCGGTCGCCTCGTCCGGCGACCACATCTTCTTCACCGCGATGGTGTACCCGTTTGGGGTGTCCACCCTGTACACCACGCCGGAGCTGCCGGTGCCGATCACGTTCGCGGACGTCAGCCCGCGGAGCACGTCGTCCATGGATATGTCCAGCTTCTGGTACAGCGTCACCTCCCACGTGCCGTGGCCGTCCACCGGGGCGCTGCCGCGGCCGCCGCGCCGCGCGCGGGCGAGCATGTAGGTGGCGGCCACCAGGAACGCCGCGCTGACAACGGCCAGGACGGACATGGCTATTTTGAGCGTCGTGAGGGCGCCGCGCCGTGAGGACTCGTCGGAGCCATCGCCAACGACAAGGTGGCGGTTGCCGGCGAGGTCGCTGAGCGGCAACTTCTGGAAGAAGGGGGTGTTCGGGAGCTCGCCAGAGAAGGCGTTGTACGAGATGTTGAGCGTCACGAGGTTCTGCAGCGCCGCGAGCGGGTCGAGGCTCCCGGACAGCCCGTTGTGTGACAGGTCGAGGCTGCCCAGCTTGTCAAGGCCGGCGAACTGCGGCGGTATCTCACCGGAGAGACGGTTGCAACTGAGGTTAAGCGAAATCTCCAACGACTGGAGCGCCCCGAGCTCCGCGGGGATGCCGCCAGAGAACGCGTTGTCCCCGAGGTCCAGCAGCTGGAGCTTCTCGCAAGAACCGAGCTCCGGCGGGATGCCGCCGGTCAGTCGATTCTTGGACAAGTAAAGCTTGGTCAACTCCGGCATCGCGGCAACGCTGGACCTCAGCTGCCCGGAAAGCTGGTTATCGGATACGTCGACGAGCTGGAGGCTGCGCGGCAGCGCGGCAGGCAATGCGCCGGACAGAGCATTGGAGTGCAGGTCGAGGAACTCGAGGCTGCCGCACCCAGAAATGGCCGCCGGGACCGGGCCGACGAGGTGGTTCTCGCTCATGTCGAGGAAATTGAGGTTCTTCAGGTTGCCGATCTCGGCGGGTATCGTGCCGGACAGCCGGTTGCCGTTGAGCCGAAGCCGGTAGAGGTTGGTGCAGTTGCCGATGTCGGGCGGCACGACGCCGGAGAGTTCGTTGCTCAGCAGTAGCAGCTTCGTCAAGTTCTGCAGCCCGAATAGCTCCTTCGGAATCGGCCCGGTGAGATTGTTGTAGGAGAGGTCCACCGACTGGAGGCTCTCGCACTCGGCGAGGCTCGCCGGCACGCCGCCAGTGAGGCCGTTTTTCCACGCATAGAACAGCGTGAGGTTCCCAAGCTTCGGAAAGTCGAGGCGGATCTCCCCGGAGAGCGCGTTGTTGTCGAGCTCGATATCTGTCAGCGAGGTGCAGTTGGAGAGCTCCGGCGGGATGGCGCCGGTGAGTCGGTTCGTGCTCAGCTGCAGCTGCTGGAGGTTCGGCAGCCGGCCCAAGGTGGTCGGAATGCTGCCGGTGAGAGAATTCAACGAGAGGTCGATGAGCGTGAGCTCCTCGCACTGGCCGAGCTCCGGCGGGATCGCGCCCACGAGCTGGTTCTGCCAGAGCAGCAGCGACTGCAGCTTCCGGAGCCGGCCAAGCTGCGGCGGTATCGGGCCGGAAAGAGAATTCTGGTAGAGGTAGAGGCTGGTGAGTTCGGTGCAGTTGCCGATGGACTCCGGGATGCCGCCGGAGAGCATTGTGGTGTAGATGGCAATGGTCTGGATCTTCTTGAGCTGCCCGATCGTGTCCGGGAGACTCCCGGACATGCCGGTCTCGGCGAGTCCGATCATGGTGAGGTCAGCGCAGCCGCCGATCTCCTTTGGCAGCGGGCCCTTGAGCGCCTGGTTCCCGCCGGCGCGGATGACCTGCAGTTTCTTGAGCCTCCCGATGCTCGCCGGGATGGTGCCGCTCAGCTCGTTGTCGTACAGCGTGATGTGCGTGAGGCTCGCAAGGTCGCCGATGTCGTCGGGGATGGCGCCGCGGAGGGAATTGGAGTTGAGCGCGAGCGTCTCGAGCTTGGCGAGCCGGCACAGCTCGGGCGGGATCGCGCCCGTGAGCTGGTTCTTGCTGAGGTCGAGCGTGACGAGCCCGCCGTACCCACCGATCTCCGGCGGGATGGCGCCGGTGAGGTTCGTGCCGGACAGCACCAGCGTAATGAGCGACGGCGCGAGGGGCAGCAGGTTCGCGGGGAGCGGGCCACCCAGGTCGACGCCGGTGACGCTCAGCGACACGACGCCGCCGCGCGCGTCACACGACACGCCGAACCACCGGCACGGGGAGCCGTCCGACGCCCTCCACGAGTCGAGCGCGCCGGCCGCCGGCCGCAGCGACCGCCGCCACTCCAGCAGCGCCCGGCCCTGCTCATTGACGCACCGGCACGGGGCGACCAGCAGCGCGGCGCAGGCGAGCGACACAAGCAGCGCGACGGCGCAGGAGCGCGGCGGCATTGGCGCGCGGAGACTGACGAGGCGAGGCGAGGCGCGTGCGTGCGAGGTGGACGGACGGACGGACGGACGGACGGATGGTTTGGTGATGGCGATGTGATGTAGTGATGTGGCGTGGCGCCTCCTATTGCTGTCGTTGGGATTGTAGAGGAGGAGACCACCCCATGATTAGTTTATACCGACAAGGACGGGATTAGAGATCTGGATCCAAATGAGCACAGATTTAAGTAGCTAATCCCGTTCGTTTTCACCATCAAAAATCAAAAGATTCTGGCCGCCGCAGTGTGGTGTGCAGTGAGTGGTGGGAACATGGGAGGAAGGTGGCATCATCTGCACTGCACACATATGTTTATGTTCAGGCCAGCCAACTTGGTGTTTACGTACTTATTACCGCTGCTGCCCTGACAGTGCCCCTAATCTGACTTGTTAATTGGCCCCGAGGTGAAAAACATCTGCTCTTCCTCGTGTTCTGTGAGGACACCAGGCTCCTAATTCTCTCGGTAATCCAACTCTTCTTCTATCCGTGTGTGATTTGTGGGGCGTTTGCGGTGTCAGGCTCGCTCAGGTAAACCTGGTTCCTTTGTACTGCTGCTGCTGCGTTTATGCAGGGGTTGACAGTGGCCGTTACTGAAGGATGGGGTTTGTTTACTGTTCTTTTTACCATGTGCAGGACGCATGACCCTTTCTTAGGGGGGTTCGGTTAACCTTCTAAAATGTTTCTGATGGTCTGAACACTGAACCGCTTGCTTTGCGGCTTGGTACTTCTTTGCATGATGTGTGTGAGTGTTCTTCTGCAGATCTGCTACTTTGCACTTTTACAGTGACGGTAAAATACTAAATGCACTTGTAATTTTATTTTTCCTAACTTGAACTGCATTGGTGTCCGATTGCTGTGCCTCTCATTCTCTCTGAACAATGCAAGATGTACTGTTTGCAGGTGAAGCATAATTCCTTTCCTGGTCAATTCTATGATTTTTAACTTCTGAACCTCTGAAAGTACCCATTCAGGTTCTCATCATGAGGTATGTGTGTTTCTGTCTACCTGCAGTCATCTTTATCTGCGGTTTTGACTAGTGGCAGATCTGCATAAATTCCTATCTGCAGTAGTTGACAGGAACAATTACAAGTATTTTGTAATTTTTCATGCTGGTTTCTTTCTGTCTTGTGAAACACCCTATGCTGTAATTCTTCTATGCTTCGATGTGGGTTGTTTGCAGTTCTACTCTCTGGCAATTATAATGGAGTTTGTCAAAGGCTCGCAATCCAGACGAATTGGGACTTTGTTTTTGTGGAGGTTTAGACCTAGTCAATTATCGATTGGATTTTTTTAATACCCCTTGCTGGTAAACAATCTATTTCGGTTATGCTGGTCTTCCATTTTCATTTTATACATTACTCAAAAGCAGTGTGAAATCCATTTTCAGATAATGTGCGTGATCATTGCGCCGAGTTCAAAAGTTCATATTTCTCCTTCTCCAGATGTACTCTGGAAATGAGAAAACATGTTCATCTCACATGCCCCAAGCCATGAAACACACCAGTAATTAGAGGATACAGGAGCTGGCAAATCCTAAGTACTTCTTGTGAGCTCATGATGGCCGTCAGTGATAGGCTTGTGGGGTTAAAGAAGGAGCAAGACACAGGAGGAATCTTAGGGTGCACATGGCAGTAAAGGGGTGAATGTTAGCACTACGCACCTAGAAAAACTAAGCAACTTACCCATGTGAATAGATGGCTAACCGCTGGAAAGTAACCGAAAAGATCAGATGCAATCTGGTTAAGAACTAATTTCCTTGGGCAAGAACATGTACTACATGTCTTTGAGTGCAAGGGACAATGAGGAATAAGATATTACTAAGATAAAAACTTGTTCATTTAGAATTCACCGTGTTGTACTTAGTTTAATCGGCCTATCGATCTGTACTTAGCATCCTCGCCACGGCTGGTAGATCCCTGCGGCGTTCAAACGGTTAACATTTGAACATCGAATTTCTAACTTTTTTATAAAGTTCTGCTTTCCACCTTGTGTGCGTGGTGGATTCACTTATTTCACAATGGCTCCTACTTCCACTTTGTGGCTTGAATTGTTTCCACCAAAATGTAACAATTTCAGTTGTAATTGAACCAATTACTTAGAGATCTTGTCAGAAATAAAAGGTTTTTGAGATGCAAAACTTGAATTGCAACAAGCAACTACTCCTACCTAACCATTGTACTAACCACTAACAAGCTTGATGTGAGGTCAAGTCAACTAAGCTAGATTAACTTTGTACTAGTAGCAACGCAAGGAATAAACAGCGAAGTAATCCGCACTAATCGACCGTCGATTGCGCCCGACCCAAGGTTAGAATGCGGTCACATGGATGATGTCTAGGCTTGCCATAGACAAAACAGGAGGGGACATGTTAGGTGACACAAATGGTTGATAATGTCCTTGGCAATATGGTGGTGGATGGATGGACGGTAACAATAACATTAACATCAGAGGAACATGAGCAGCATTTGGATTCAGATCCCATCGAGGACGATGCGAGGACAAGATGAAGGCACGGAGCACATGTTTAAGTTTCAAGCAGGCCTGTGGATCGATCGATCGATCGCAGGGTTAATTAAGATTAAAACCTGTACTGCTGCCTAGCCCGAGATGTGATGCAGTTCTTTCACAGCTAATTCTTCCGTTAGTTCTCTGACACTAGGACTTTTCCCAGGCCTGCTGGCAGCCAAGATCTGATCCAATGCCATCCTCGTTGTTTTTACAAAATCACATGCACTTTACGCGGATAGATCCAGCTAGCTTGAAAAATGCCTCTCGGCGCACCGTCGAAAGGTAATTAAAGTTAATGGACGGTTAAGAACATTCCGTCACACAAAGGTCGAGGCAGTTAAACAATGCTGCTGCTGCTGCTGCTGCTGTTCTTCTTTTACTTCTCACATTCAGTCACTTCCTGCTTGCAACTTGCAAGGAGTAGGTACTAGTAGTGCTTAAGGAATGCTAGAGTAGAACCTGACACTAATTTTAGGCATCTATCTATCTAGCTAGTTAGTCGTTCAAAGCAACTGTCCGGTGCACATAGCTGTCGAGGTCACATTCTCCAAAATCACAACAGTAGAAACATTGCTGAACAGGGATGAATTCTCCCGGTGTCTCGCTTTTGTCACTCCTTTGAGGCGCCTACCCAGATTTCTAGGGCTACCAACATGGCTAGAGATAGCAACTCGTAGTACTGCCAAGAAGGGTTAATTCTGTCAGATGGAAATATTTAGCACACTGAATTAACTGAATGTTGCAGCAGAATGGAGTTAACTTGGATGAGGTTCTGTCACTGAGTTACTACTGCTTCGCGCAATCTGTGGCGCCCTATGGCGTGCTAGCCTGACCAAAGCAGCTGGAAGCAAACTGATGAATTTGGGGCATCTGCCTGCCTCGCTGAGCCTATCCGTTCTCATCATCTAGCCTGCCATGATTTCCTAGCTTCTCCCAAATATATCCAGCCAACAACATGGCAAGAACAGGCAAAATATGTAGTAGATTTGGTCAAGTTTGCATACGCTTCATGAACTTGGATAACCCGCTTTTCCATATGAGGTCCTGGAATTGGATTAGTGATACTGATACCATCATAGCCACTTGATTCCCATGAGTATACACATCCATATTCACAAACCAGATTAAATAAGGCTTTCGTCCTAGAAACATTCCATATAATGCAGCTACGTACGCACCCGGAACATCCTCTTTGTCGACACACGCTCGTCCATCGGAAAGGGGGCCTGCTTTTCCACGCATTTCCCTTGTCCACGATCCACATAACTGCACGCTGCACACCGATGCATTCTGCGATATCAGCAAGAACCCAAGATATGCATGCATGCGCGCACCGCCGCTTGCCCCCACTCTGGTAGCTCAGGCGGCACCACCCCATGTTTGGCGTGGTTTGCCCTGGGGAGACGTCGCAGACGGATCAATTTGTCGTGCGCTTTGCGAGCCCGTCCGTCCGTATCCATCAACCCCTCTCAATGTTTGCATCGGAAGTTTGAAACTAGTTTATTTTCCTGCGTGTGTGTGATGTCTGATCGACTCCTACTTGCTACTTGGTCTGTTCTGTAATTCTGTTCCTCTGTTGCTCGGGTCATTTTCAGTGTCCCCTAAGCGCAAAGCCTAGTGGTTGGCCATGGCGTCGCCCCCCTTAATTTCAGGATTTTGTTCTCCTGATACACACACACACATACCACTAACGTACACGGCCTTTATCTTTTTGTCTCCAGGCCTGCATTTTTCTATGCGCTGAAAAGGGTTCAGCTGGGGCACAGGATTTTGTTAGTGCTTACTTGACGCTAGGTCATGCGGTATCATACTAATTTCTGATGATTTGCTTAGGTAAGATGATGGATAAACAAAGCGCGCATGAGCGCACGAATTCGGCAAAGCGCGTGGGGAGGAAAATGGACGACACTTCGATGGTAAGCGTACGTGCGTGTATGGGTGAGCGGCTGTCTGGAGGGCAATAATGCTGGCTCGTCTGGTGAGCGACTCCATGATTAAATCGCCAACCTTGGATGTGTGCCGCATAGTTTATTGTACTGATCCAGTTTTGCATTTTAGACAGGGTGTGCTGATTCTTTTCTCAGTCGACATATTCTATTTTGTTGATTCTGCCATTTTAGGCTACATATATATATGAGGAAATACACTTGGGTTCCCGGTTGTAGATACATCATGAACTTTTTTTAATATTTAAATAAAAAGTCAAAATAGCTCTGAAGTTTTTTTAAATAAAATTGACTTCCTTTCGCACTAGTATATAGATTTTCACGAAAAAAAACTAGCGTTGACTCTAGGGCAAAAATGACAAAAAAATATTTGCTATTATAGGTCACTATTCACACTGTTTGGGCCAAAAAAATATTTGCTATTTTTAAAAGAATTCAAATTGGGCTTTTATTTTTGTGGAATCTTTCTCACAAGTACAATGAAAGGTCAAGTTTATTTTAAAAATATTTTTAGTTTTTTTTTGACTTTTTGTTGAATTACTAAATTATTTTTCCATATAGGGTGTAGATACACCCAAAAACAAAACGTCCACATCCACTTATATGCTTGTTGTTCCAAAAATAATTACGTAGGCTCCATATCTTTTAAAAAAGAGTTAAATGCAGGGATGTTCCTAATACTTTTGGGGGTGACAAGTTAATCCTAAATTACAGCATATATATGGGTCATAAATGACAATTAACAATTAGTTCATCAGGTACTACCAATCCAGCTCACCTTTGACCGGTGTGTGTGGCATTTTGACCACCTCCATGTCGATACAGGCTCCCGGAGATTTCCTGTGATGGGTTATTGGGGATTTTTGCAAATGAGGCCCTATTAAATGGTTGTTTGTGCATCCCCTTTCAATGTTGCTCTCCTCTTCCGCCACCACCCTATTCCCTGACATGTATGTGAGCTTATTCACTTGCTTGTTGGTGGGGACATGAGGCAAGTAATAGGGTTGCCACCACAACCTTAAGTAACATGGCTGTTAGCCTCTATCATCGCAATTGTTGTTGTGTGCGGGTGCATAGTGCTTCCAATGCAAGACTGTCATGCATATCGTCTCGTGTTGAACATTAGCCAAGTATTTCTAGGAATGCATCCCCCTAATCATTGGATAGCGCACAAAACCGCTAAAGAGATGGGCATCCTACATTGCATATGGTATATATGTCTATTTCCTTGAATAGATCATTGTGCCCCCTAAATAGTGTAAAACACATGAATTTTGGTACCACCACACTCATGCTAAGATTATCAACATCATAGTTCACAATGAACTAGACATGGTTAAGGGTACAGGTAGACACAAACTCTCTCACATATGCCATGTTCATGTTAAAACCAGAATAAAACCCGGGGATGAATCTTCCGCAAGAACAGCTCCTCAAATGGCCCTATTAGTGAAAATAGCCATTTGATCATTAAACAAGGCCAACACTAAGAAATAACCATAGTATTGAAACCCTAAATCCTAGGTTGGCTTGCATAGGAGAAATGTGCGCTTAAATCAAAGAAATCTCAAAATGTAGCCAACATCTCTATCAAAAACAAGCTACAAATCTATGCGTATATATAAGAAGAATCTCATAATGCATGTTATAGCAGAAAGCTAAGAGTGGTTCACATTTGTTATTGTATTGTGTAGGAAGATCGCCGGGACATGCCTGGATTACTAGATCAACATTAATGGAGCTCCCCACCGATTGGTCACCTACTTGCCACTATTCATCTATGCATGTTGGAGTCACATTCCTACAATCTCATTCTTAGATGACTACACAATGGAAAAAAGGAGGATTTGGGCCATGAATGAGACCGAGGAGGATAGGGGGGGGGGGGGCGGGGGGAAGCTCACTTCCTGCCATTTAGGACCGAGATGATGCATTTTCATAAAATTTGGAGTAAGTTGACATGTCCAAAATAGTATTATGACCTCAGATGCATTTCACTCCTCACAAGATCTCACCAAAATTCTACCGTTTTGGCCAAAAATAATAATTAACAAAAACAAATGCCCTCAAAATTCCCACATATAGGTCCATAGTCATCGCCCTCCAACAAGGCAACCATTAGCATAGCCAGGACTGGGTTGTGCCCCGACCAGCCCTCATAGCTACAATACTTGCGCTGGCTATAGTGCCGAAAATAGCTACAATGCACAAAGGATTACAGAGCCATGCCCCAGGCCATGGCATAGCAGCCTGGGGCCTGGCTAAGCCACTAAAGCCAAAACCCTCTTCATCTCCTTGACACATAAAACAAGCAACATATTCTTAAAAGTCCTATTCTGCTCCCGAGCTCAAATGTTCCCTCATGAATAGTAAAATTGAAAAAAATAGTAAGTAAATTTAACTAATTCTGAATTTTTTTACGGTAAACTTTACCAAATGTCTCGCAAAATTTCAGCACGAAACGAAAATTCATGTGGGGTGCATAGTGCCTCCGATGCAAGAACGTCATGCATATCGTCTCATGTTGAACATTGGCCAAGTGTTTCTAGGAATACATCCCCTAATCATTGGGTAGGGCACAAAAACTGCGAAAGAGATTGGCATCCTACATTGCATATGGTATACATGTCTATTTCCCTGAATAGATCATTGTGGTCCCTAAATAGTGTAAAATACATGAATTTTGGTACCACCACAGTCATGCTAAGATTATCAACATCATAGTTCATAATGAACTAGACATGGTTAAGTGTACATGTAGACATGAACTCTCTCGCATAAGCCATATTCATGTTAAAACCAGAATAAAACCTCATGATGAATCTTCAGCGAGAACGGCTCCTCAAATGGCCCGAAACAAAATAATACCCCTCTGATTCATATTAGTTATTGCTCAAACGGATGTATCTACCATACCTCTTTGAGCGACGACTAATATGGACCGGAGGCAGTATTATGACCTCTCATGCATTTCACTCCTCGCAAAATCCTACCAAATTCTATCCTTGGGGGGGGGAACGAAATTCTCACTGACAGGCCCATAGTCGTCCCTCTCTCTCTCACACACACCCCTCCCTGCTTCCTGCCGATTTGTTTTTAGATGATCCTGCGCCCTGATTGTGCCTCCGTTTGTATCCCCACAAGGCAAAAGGCTGCATGCATGCTTGCCTGTACCGCGCGACACCGCACAATTCCTGACCATGCATGCCTGCACTCGATGGCGCGCGCCTGCATGCATGGCATGCATGCACGTCCGCCCCGTCTCGCCGCAGCGCTTTCTTGAAATGAAGAAACACAGCAGAGCAGAGCAGATCAGCAGCGGCGTGGCGCCATGCCGTGCCGCCCGCCGCTACTCGCCCAGCTCGCTGCCGCAGACGAAAACAACCGGCAACCTGGGACCTCTGGCCCTCTGCCGACGACGCAGGAACTGATATGGATATAACAGACTGGTCATGTATGTCACCAGGCCATTCATGAAATACACGCCATTCATCAAATACACAGTAGGCTTGGCGTCACGCACATCGGTCGGCGAGCACATCATGGTACTGCCGGTTTCTGACCAGATGGAGATGACGATCGAGGAACAAGGCTCAGACAAGGGTCGAAAACAAGAGGGGCGTACATGGCTTTTTATTTCATTTTGAGAGCATCTCCAAGCTAAACAAGCTTCACGCGTAAAAAAAGCTGTTTTTACACGCGCTACCGTTCCGCGCGTTTCAGCGAACGCGCAAAAAACGCACGCACGGCAAATCGAGTTCAACGCGCGGGTTGAAACGTAATCGCGCGCTACTTATTTGCTGTGACCGTTCCCGCGCGCTGGACTCTCGAGCGCTCGTGACGCAACTCCACCACTTCCATTCTTTCGCGACGCCGCCGCCTCCCGCGCCGTCCGGCGACCTTTCCGGCGCTTTCTCGGCCTATCCCCGCGCCGCGGCGGCTTCCTCCTCCTCCCCCTAGTCACCGCTGCCCCTCACGCGCGTCGGTCCTCCGACGAACAGCGCGCGGCCGCTCGCTGCCGCTCGGCGCCCGCAAGGTGTTCGACAAAACGCCCGCAAGGTATGTATTGCTCAAACTAGATGAATTTTGTGCATGTTGATTGTAGTTGTTTATAGCATAGTATTGAATATTGTAGATGAGTTCATCCTATGATTCCTCCGAAGAAGAATTTGATATGGAAGAGGAGGAGGACTTTGCAATGATCCTAACTATGCACGTCAATAAAAAAACCGAAGCACGGTGGTTCGGTTATGGGTCGGCAGAAAATTTGGAGGGATAGGACCGATGCCCATAACAGATTGATGAGGCACTATTTCGTGGAGAATCCCACATACCCGGAGTCGTACTTTCGTCGCCGGTTTAGGATAAGCACCGAGTTATTCAGACGCATTGTAGAGAAACTAGCGAGGCATGATCAGTTTTTTCAGCAAAGGAGGAATGCCGCCGAAGAGCTCGGGCATAGCACCTTTCAAAAGGTGACAGCCGCTTTGCGTATGTTGGCATACGGTATCCCGGCTGATCTAGTTGATGATCACTTGGCTATGGGTGAGAGCCAAGCCATCATGTGTGTCAAGCGCTTCGCAGTCGGAATTGTTCAAGTGTTTGGCCAGGAGTATTTGAGATGTCCCAATGCTGAAGACGTCGCAAGGTTATTGGAGATGAACAAAGCTCGCGGCTTCCCAGGTATGCTTGGCTCAATAGATTGCATGCATTGGAATTGGAAAAAAAAATCAGAACTAGTACCATTTTTATAGCAATTTTGAAAACAGGTGTCTGAGTTGAAAAAATATTAAAACTAGTACCCTGTCAGCCAGTAGCAGGCCGAACAGGGACCTGTCGGCCACCTGTAGGCCGAAGAGCCCCTGTCAGCCAATCAGAGGCCAGGGGAGAGGCCTGTCGGCCAGGTGTAGGCCGAAATGCACCTGTCGGCCAGTGGGAGGCCGATGGGCCCCTGGATAAGGCTCGACCCTCTTTTCTTCCTCCTCTGACCACTCGTTTCATCCTCCCCCGTCTACTAGCCTTTCCCTCTTCCCCTCTCACTCCCGTTGCTCTCCGGTGGTTCCACCTCCTCGCCGATCTCCTCGCTGGACCACCCATTTTGTTATCCTACCCGCGTAAACAATATATCAGGGCGTTCTCCACCGGCGTACGGTATATTTTTTTGCTTCCAACTCAATCGAATGAGAACTGTCAAGTCGGTAGTGGATTTAGTTCATATTTGCCACCGTCCGTCTGCAGGTAATGGCTTGCCCATTTTGTCGAGCTCCAGGTGGCCCTTGTGCTGCCGTTGATTTCGGTGCGTCTATATTTACTGTGGTGCTGGATCGTCGATGTGCAAGACGTGTTGTAAGATTCTATGTCTTGATTATCTAACTGTGGCATATTCGAATGCCTTTGTTTATAAGTTTATGATCCTTACTTCCATTTTTGTTATAGTATGTTCCGTGCAGTATTAGATCACATCTTGCTCGGTACATTGAGGAGTGCAGAGTTTTAGCTATTCGGAGAGGTGACACAGATATTGATCTTGCTCTGCACAACAGTGAGGGTAACTTATACCATGTTATATTTACACATGGTAGGATGAGCAGTAAATTCCATGGTCCTTCGTGGGAGGAACTCGTGAATGATTATGGTCTCCGCCACAGTGACATGATGACTGTTATGCTTGAGCACTATGATATTAGTGTCGAATTCCATTGGGATGGTGTTATGTTGTTTCCTTTACCCCATGTTGGTAAGATATTTGTTTGACTGATTTTCAAAAGATGATTCAGCTTATATGTTTTGCGGTTCATCTCAGTTATTGAAATCATTTTTTTGTAGCTCTTGAGGATCTGAGTGAAACTCGAAGGGAACTTGTTGACAGCTATTTTTATAGTCGTGGTGTCACTCTGAATTATCATCAAATGTATGTCCTGTCGCGCCAGCTATTTGATGACAACTACATACTGTGTACTCCTTTTGTTCATAGGATGGATCGCATGAACGTTATTTCCTAACATATGGTAAGCTTTGGCCTCTAGTATTTATTATTTGCTTGTTCTTTGCTGGTTCATAGGATGGATCATATAACTTGCTTGTTTTTGTCAGGTTATTCCTACCATGGTTGTGAGGAGTTTGATGGAATTTATGGCTATTCCTAGGACTGGTTCTTTACTTCTTGAAATTACTTTGATCCAGATTGAAGCGGCGTGTGCATGCTGCATTTTAACGTGGCTGCTAGAGCCAGCGCTGGCGGCCGCGCAAAACCTGACGAAGTGTGCGCGGCAAAGCAGTTTTTAACGCGCAGCGCTTCGCGCGGCTGTTGAAGATGCTCTGATAAGCTTCGATTACAACATACACACGCGCCACGTACTTACATGACACCTGCAGAAAACCAGCATGTTCTTTTCTTTTTTGAAAGAAAGAGTTGAGAGGCCGTAACCGTAACACTCCTATATACTTCCTCCCGGCATTTCAGTCTTTGTTAGAGATTTTAACATATAAGACTACACACGGACGTATTTTAGAGTATGAATTTATTCATGTTACACCGTAACTCGTTAGTCTATAATAAAATCTATAAAAAAGGATTTGTATTTAAAAACAAAGGAAGTATATGATATGATTGTGCCAAAAAAGTTACGAGCTGCTTTTTTTTCGGTAATGATAAAATCCGAACGTTTGGATTTTAGCTTTTCATCCCGAATTGGCAACTTTAGTTGTCACGAGGTGACAAGTTTAGTTGACACGAGATGGCAACTTTAGTGACAAACAGGATAATTTTCTGAACTGAAACAAAGTTGTCATGTTCTAATAATTAAAGTTGCCACCTCGCGTCAATTGAAGTTGCCATAAAAAACGTTCGGGATGAAATGTTAAAATCCGAACATTCAGGACTTATTGAATTCTTTTTTTCTTTCTCTGGCAACACTTAAAAATGAGTCTTGGTTAGACTTGCGTATGAGCTAAAGGAGACCATGGGTTGCTCTTGAGTCCTGCACCATAGTGGTTGTCAGGAAGTGGAACTGTTAGCACGAAGCCCGGAAGCCGAATCGCGAAATGCGAGAGCTCTGCTTTTTTTTAGAAATGGAGAGCTGCTTTTTTTTTCTTTTGACAATCCAATTGAGAGCTCTGCAATATGGTCGTAGCTGCCGAATCAGGTTGTCCACGTCGAAGAATCGAACCTGGAGCTGGGCTTCCTCTTCCGCTTGGGCCTTGATGGGCCGGCCTCGCTCTCCTCTTCTTTATTCTGCTGCCAAACAAAGGGTACTGTTCTAAGAAAAAAGATGCAAATGCCGATCCACAAACCTTGTAAAATGGCATGAATTTACTGTTCAAGTAATTCTGGAACCAGGAAGGCCCCTGCTCTTTGCTGAAGTAAATAAATCAACACATAGGGTGCAGAGAGTTTCGACTTCTTGTCTGTTTAATTTCAATGTTTCCAAGATGAGTCGAAATATCTACCGTGCTTTCAAACTTCTACTGTACACCAAGTGCTATGTGTCTATGAATTATATACCCAGCAAATGAGGCTTAGGAAAGGAACAAGTAACAAGAACAGGGAGGCTACTAGAGTAACTGGAAGCTAGAACCATCACAAACCTTTGCGTGGTCTGCCGCTAGGATCATCTTCTTTCTCTCGCCACAGGCCGTGTCCACTGCCTGGACTAATACCTATAAATAATATGCCAACATTGTCAATTTCACAATATCACAGAGACAACAGCAAAATGATTCTGCTCAAAGAAGACATCCACACCGTATATACCTTCGACGGAGCATCCAAACTATCAATATGAGATTCCAGCATTTTCATCACCCGCCTCTGCTCCACCCAATTAAGCCGTCGGCGGGGGCTGTCCTGCTACACTCACATCAGGCAGTTCTAATTAAGAATCCTCACTCCAAAATTAATTGAAAAATGTTGATCCAATGTAATTAATAAGTATAAAAATCTTGGTAACTTTCAATTCGACGCGGAAGGATAAGTTTACCTGATCTGGTGGGGCAGGCAAGTTCAGACTAATGGATGCGCCGACCACATCTGCTATTTCCTGCAAACAAGGGTTATTACAGTGTGTTACACTCAAATCTTCAACAATAATGAAACATATAGGTCAATAACGAAAGTGCAGCTATTATACATGCATCCTTTGCTGAATCCGATAGCTTGATCTCCACAGCTTCTCTATCTCAGAGCGGCCGTGTTCCCACGCCTCCCACTTCTTCAATTTCCAACCCTCTTTACGCTTTCGCGCGCGCACGATGCCAGCCTTCTTGTATGCATCCAACCGCACAAGTGACTTTACATACATATAGGATTGCATATGCCCGGACCAGCAGGGGCTGAAATCTAACAGCTTCACCAACTTGGCTACATCAATCGTAAATCGCTGGCTCGTCAATTCATGGCAGTATATATCACCATTACCACCATGCATGACAATCTTATCCCCATAGATGAAATGTGGTCCTAGAATGGCAAGTGCTGATAACTCAATACTATACTTCTGGGTCCAACTTTGCTCCTTGTTGTTAAGTGTCCAAACATGCAGCCTCCCTGCGAGCCCGGAATCTCTTCTGGTTTGAACAGCAGCCACAGACACCTTGGAATCTATCTCCGTGATCCGACATAACGGATTACCAAATGCAGGATCCGCAAAATCAACTTCGGGCAACCGTATTAACTTCAGACGTTCATCTGTGAGATCGAAGGATACGACGGCCCGTCGCCAGCTGCTTTCTTGGTCTTTGGTTAGCCAGTACATTGCTCCGTCTACGTTGACGACCCCACTTTGTTTCACATGTAACAAGCTCAGAGCCTGTTCAGTCCTGACAACCCTCCACTTCTCATCGCCCAGCGTGTAAACTTGAATGACGCTGAAGTAACCACCAAGATGGTGGAGCTCCTCGCCAGGAAGGAAGTGCACGACCTTGTATTCATTTGTAGCTGGGCTGAAACCAAAGCTGTATAAAGAAGGGTGATCATGCGTCGAGTGCTTGACGGGTTTGGCGAGGTGCATACTTTCACCGGTGGCGAGGTTGGCAATCTTGATGGTTGATTTATCCGAGTACAAGCAAACAAGGCCATTGCACGAAGCGCAAAAGAAATCATCAGGCTCGATGACCGGCACATCCCGTGTGGATGGCGACCAGGCCTCATCAAAGAGGACCGCTTCGCTAGGGCAGGACTTGCGTGAAGCCCTGCCTCGTTGGAAGAATAAGAGGGGGCGAGGCCGCGCACACCGGAGGTGTGCCATGGCGAACTGCGGGTCCCGGATAATGCCGTTCCACTGCTTGCAGACACCACGGCACGTCAGCAGATTGCTGACCGGAAGCCTCACAAGTATGAGTTGGATGATGTCTTGCGGCAAGTAGGACAGGCGTTTCTTCTTTGTTGGCTGCATCGCCATGGTTTAAATCGAAGCCACGGTGAGAGAGCTACCAGATCTTTCTGCAGTCAACAGTTTGACGGACTGGCAGTGGCAGGTCGAACGAATTCAGAGACTGAATAAACTGTGCAGAAATTACATGAAAGCAAGATCAGTCAACGAAGTTTATAAATATCGTGGGATCAGAAGTTTCAGGACAGGAGCTGAAGAAATGGCCATGACTACCCAAGAGGTTCATCAAAAAACCATGATCTATAATCTTTGAATCTAATTTGTAATATTATATACAGAAATAAAAGACATGGTACTGCTACCTACTCATGGGCCGCCGCCAATATTTCGTACTCGCCTGATTTTCAAACGTACTTATTAGGTTCCGACGGATTGGAGTTTTTCCCATGCAGGTTGCAAACCCTAACTAACGTACGGCTGCTATTCCCTACGGTACGGGATCAAGGCGCGGAATGTAGAGGAAGCGCGATTTACAGAAACGTAGAAGGAGCGAGAAGTTAGATCCGGAGTTTGGGGAGGGGAGACTCACGGGCGAATTCAGATGAACTCCTCCGCCGGCGCCTTGGCCGCCGGCCGCGAGATGGAAGAAGAAAAGATGAGATTACGCCGTCGTTTCATCGAGAGGGGGTGCCGTATTTAACCGCCTGGGCCTGACACCGCTCTCGGAATTCCGTCCGTCTCTGGCCCGGTGGCGGTGGGTGCAGTGGCCAGGTTCGGAACGGATACGGCTTCAATCGTCCGACTTTTTCCTTCTTCACTCAAAGAGGCCGAAAGCCAAGGGGACGATCCAGTAACTAATGGTTGGGATAATGACCTAGTAGTGTGCCAAACTTTCAATGTAGTAGATGCTAACATAATCCTACAAATCCCCATTTATGAGCATATGAAGGACTGTGTGGCAAGTGCAGTGACCCACTAAGTACGTTGGATGAGATATTTCACCTGACCGAGGCAGATCGTATGAAGGTGTGTATTTTGTTCAAGGTGTGGTGGCATGACAGAAAAAAGGCCAATGCCGGAAATCAGATGAAATCTCCAGATGATATAATTGCTTCTATTAACTATCGTGTCTTTGAATGCAGGAACCTTAAGAAACAGAGGAGCACCCAAGAACAAGCTTCAACCATATACTGGTCTCCTCCCCCGAGTGGGATCCTTAAAATAAATTTAGATGGTGCTTTTCATGAATCGACTTTGTCTTGTGAATGGGGTTTTACTGTCAGAAATGATAGTGGTGTGCGTTTGTGAGGGTACTGGCTGTTAATTGTTATTGGTACAACGATCTGTTAGTGACCTGGTTGGTTTGGTTTCTGTCTTGGGTGGGGCTGCTTGATGACGATTTGCAATTTAACCAAAAAATGTCTTTGGGATTTGGACCGGCCTTGAGCAGTCAGTGATGCGACTTGAAAGATTTCACTTTCATCCATACAAGATTACAGTGCAACTACAAGGTTCGCACTTCCAAGTGCTCTGTAAATCTTCAATTGATACTACGGAGTATATGGCAAGCGTTGGTTCGATCTTCAGATCAAATGTCTTGTTGCCCCGCACGTTCTTCAACATCTCGAATTGACCGATATGTTTAATCAGGTCACATGGACAGTAGGTGCCATAAACATCATGGATTCAAATGGACAAAAACATAACAGCGCATGGATGGTACCGCTGAGATCACTGTTCTGCAGGTCAAACAGCTAAATGTTCCCTCGGGATACAAACAAACAAGAGTTGAACAACGGCTTGAGCAAGCAGAGAAGAACGCGGCGATAAGCTCTCAAGTAGTATCAAATCTTCACATCATCGTCCTCGCTGTGATTCTGAGAAGAAATGCCAGCATTTGAACTCGACGCACCAATCTGAAACATGAGTAAGGTTCAAATACAAGACAATACTTTCATCAAACGTCAGGGCAAGTGTAGAATTCACATTTGAGGAAAGCACGGCATCATTGTTTTCTTTTCCTCGAAAGAAAAGGGGCGTAGACTGTTTTACAATGTCATTCAATTTCAGATTCAAAGCTCAAAACAGAAAATGGGAAATAGAAATTTTGACGTTTACCAATCAATCCATGCTTCATATTGTGAATGTTCCTTAACTCTTCCTGTGCTAATATGTCTGCTATATAAGGGTGTACGATGTTGAACAATTTTAAGTACCTCTTCACTACATTACTTGACAGCAACCCAAGTAACTTTTAATTCCATGCACAGCTATGCCCAACTTATCATTATTCACTTAGTGTGCCAGCAAATGTGCAAGAATCGAACTGCAGACAATATCATGCGATTCAAAGATGGTAAAATTAATAGCTTGATAGGAGTAGGACCTATATTTATGCAAGTCTGAAAATACAAGTTAAGGAAGGAATCAACACGCAAAGTATTTTGCAATCAAAGCCAGTTCACAAATTTAGGGTGCCTATGTTAACCTTGATAAAAAGTACTCCCTCCGTCCGGAAATACTTGTCGGAGAAATGGATGTATCTAGACATATTTTAATTCTAGATACATCCATTTTTATCCATTTCCCCGACAAGTATTTCCTGACGGAGGGAGTATTTCTTATTGATGTAAAATATGTTGACTGTGGGCTACCTACGTAACAGCATAATGAATACAGTAACTAGACAACTTGCACAGTAAAGAAAAGGAACTAAAGTACACAAGTATGCATACATTAAAATACGGGATGGAAAATAATTGTATTAGAGGGGAGGTCATTCACTTGTATGAAAGGAGATAATACAAGTACTTCGCTTATATTTAAAAAGAGCAGCCCGGTGGATGTAGCTCCCGCTTGCGCAGGGTCCGGCAGTGGCGGAGGCACCGCCCAGCGACCCTGGGCAGTTGCCCGGGCTCGCTTGTCCCAGACAGCAGTGATTGATCGCTATTACGAAGCGCTAATGCGTTCGGTGGCTTGGTTTACCCGGGCAAAAACAAATGGGCCTTGATTCAGCAGCACAGCGGCCCACCCCAACACAGCAGCCCAGACCACATGCAGCGAGGCCGATACCCAGATACAGAAGACACGCGCCTGGGAATACCTCAGCTGGATCGATCGCGCAAACTCCCTGTCGCTTCGTTTTCTCACAGGCGGCTGACGCTAGACACGGCGACGGCCAGACGCAGGGCAGGGCCAGCGGCGAGCGGACGTGAGGCGCCCGACGGCCCGGGTAGTGTACTCCTTCGGTCATCCCTCAACCCCCTTCTCAGTTCTCACGGCTTCGGCAGTTCAGCTTCGTTTGGTAAGAAATTCTCCCTCAGAATTAGGGTCAACCGGCTAAGGAACTCTCATATCTCTGAATAATTGGTGGCTAGGGAACAGTACTGATTGGAGCAAGAAGCAGTACTGATTGTTCTTGACTTCGTGCAGAATTAATTTGAAGCAGTACTGATTGGAAGGAGAGCTTCTTGCCCCAGCTAACTGTTACAGTGTTACTCTGTGTTTCTTTTCAGGTCAGGACCTCTGAACGTTTTGATCCTCATAATTCATATAATTTTCTCTCATATAATTTTATTTAGTAGAACTAAGTAACTAGCAATTGTTTCGTACTTCTGAATCTAATTAGTATTTGAGAGCAAGTACTTCTAGGTCTCAATCTGATTAGCTCTTCTATCAGAATGCATTATTTCTTTGATGCAAGTACTATGAATTTGCACTCTCATTTCTTATTTACTTATTTAACAACTAACTTCAAACTTTATCGTTAAATTTCAGAAATGAGGAGGTTCTTAGTTAATAGAGCAAGCACTGAAAATGTGAATGATGTGCTTGATTGCTTCTCATGTCTTGACCCAATAATTCTTTCTCCAAGTTTAATGTTGATAAGCTTGCACGTCTTGCTAAATTTATCATGATGATTTTTCAAATGATGACCGCGGAACAATACGAGAGCAACTTCTCACTTATATAAGTCAGGTGAAAATGCATGCTTCTTTTTCTACTTGTGATGATGTTCAAAGTTTGGCCGTGAAGATGGTTGAAACTGAGAAACATTTTTTATTTCCATTGGTATACAAACTTACTGAGTTGGCTTTGATATTGCCGGTGTCAACGGCATCTGTTGAGAGAACTTTTTCGATAATGAAGACTAAACTACGTAACAAGATCGATAATGAATGGTTCAATGATTTGATGATATGTTACACCGAGCGGGAGTTATTCAAGTCAGTTGATGATAAGGATATTATTCGAACATTTACTGCAATTAGCTCTCTTAAAGGGCATTTGCCTCATGATTTTATTTAATGCATTGTCGGTATGTTTCATCTTCCCATCTCTATTCTTGCAAGTTTTCGATTTCACATGTCACAACTAAATTCATTTAATTACAAATCCATTTTTTATATTGTAGTGCCTTCTAGGACTTTGGCAGCATGGCGCGTTTGCCTCTACGTAAGGCTGATTGTATGTCCTTTTGGCAAAAAATAACATTAGCTCACTTCAAAATTAAATTTTGTCTGATTATTATGGTTATGCTTTCATTTGATTATTATTGCGGATTTGCTATTCGGAAGCGTGGTGGTATCGTATATGTTGTGTATTTGAATACCCGATATTTGATTTCCAGATTATACACTTAGGCTTAACTTGCCCAGGCTCCACAAAATTTCTGGCTCCGCCACTGGGGTCTGGGGAAGGGTCCGACCACTTCGCTTATATTTCAAAAGAAGATATTTGCCTATTTATTGCGGAAGAGATTAAAACAGATATAGGAGACAAGAAGTCAAGAACTAGTGAGCTATAGCAGAAAGGAAAAACATGAATAAATTAGAGCAAATGTAAACCTTTACCTGATATAATACAGCATGAACAATCATGCTACAGATACTATGCCTTGCCTCCCTCATAGCCTGTAGGCAAGTTAACTTTATTAATTTGACATGTCTTAAGGAACAGTTGCATATGATCTGGCTTGTAAACTTGAAACACTATTACCTTCTTAATATTATTCCAACTCTCCATACGACCGAATAAATTTTCCCTATCCTGCTTCCAAGCCACACAATTAAGCCGCCGGAGGGGCCTTGGCTGCTGGAGACTCATGCAAGAAATGTGTTAAAACAACAATAAGGGTACACTTCAAGAATATTATATATTCTACTTTTCAGATGATTGTCGACCATTCAAACTTAATATGAAAATAAAAGGTATGCTGACTTCCATTTAGATAAAGAAGTACCTGATCTGGAATGTTCGGAAATATTTGATTGATTTTCATGCCTATTTCCAGTTGAATCGTATCATCCAATATATGCGGCAGCACATCATTGAACATTGTACGATAGCGTTTTGCATGTGCCTATCAAATAGCAATGCAGAAATTATTAAAATTTCCAGCAAATTCTCATTAAACTAAATTTGAATTCAGCCTACATACAGCTCCTTCATGCTCGTCTCGATGAGTATCGGTCCATATTCTTTCATTCTCAGAGAGCTTGTGCTCCCACGCCTCCCACTTCTTTAATTCCCACACTCCCCGTTGTTTTGGCCTACGAACAATGCCAGCCTTCTTGTATACATCTAAGCGTATAAGTGACTTCACACAGATGTAGGATTGCATTTTGTCAGGCTTGTGGGGACTGAAATCTAACAGCTTTGCCATCTTGCACAATTTAATATTGGAGTTGTTCCCAAGCAACTCATAGGAATATAGGTTACGGTCACGACGTTGCAATATGATCTTATCCCTATGAACCAAATTTGGACCCGGAATGTAATCAGGCGAGTACTGAATATTGTACTTCTGGCTCCACCTTTGCTCCGTTTTGTTCTCAAGTGTCCAAATTTGCAGCTTACCAACAAGCCTTCTGGGCAAAGAGGAACAGGTTTGAGCCGTTGCTATACATATCTTCCCATCAATCTCTCTAACCCAGTACCGACGAGGCCCACCACCTGCAGAGTTTTCGAGTACAGTTGCTGGCAGTTGTATCCGTGCAAAACTTTCTTCACTGAGATCAAAGGTCATAACTGCATGCTGCCAGCTAGCTACCATGTCTTCAGTTAGCCAGTACATTGTTCCACCAATATTGACTGCTCCAGAGTTTTTTACACAGTTTAAACTTAGGGCTTCTGGAGTTCTGATATCTCTCCATTTCTCATCACCAAGCGTGTAAACTTGAACGACTCTGAATCTGCTATTATTATGGAGAGGGCGGCCCTCGACAGAATCACCAAGGAAGTGTATAATCTTGTATTCTTTTGTCACTGGGTGAAATCCAAAGTTATACAAGAAGAAGTGATCACCCCTTAAATTCTTTACAGGTTTATCAAGATGCAGATATTCACCCGTTGCAAGGTTAGCTATCTTGAGTGTTGATAACTTTGTGTATAAGCAAAGAAGCCCATTGCATGAACCACAAAGGAAATCGTCAGGCCCAATCACTGGCACTGCATATGTCGATGGCGACCAGGCTTCGTCAATCAGGATAGCATCAGCAGGATGGGGCTGACCTGAGACCGACTCTTGCGGAAAGAATAGGACGGCACATTGGGGCGCATCCTGGAGGTGACAGGTGACAAACTGGGGATCTCGGATGATTTTGTACCATTCCTTGCAGACACCAGTGCAGCTCAACAAAGTGCTCACTGGAAGCTTCAAAAATATCCGCTCAATGAGTTCTCCTGGGAGACGGTTTATAATGCGTTCCTCGTCTTTTTGCTTCTTTAGTTTGGTTTCCTCAGCCATAGTAAGCAGTCTAGTCTCTTGAGGAAACCTAGATACCAAATTCTTCTGCAGACACATTTAAAAACAAAGGGAAAACTGAGTAGAGATTATGATTAGAGTAATTTGCAGGAAAATACATGAAGTTTAGGTGAAGTTTAACAGATGTTTGAGTTTATCTTCTTATAATTGGTAAAGAAGGAAATAAGCAGCAGGCCTGTACAAATATGGATCCGTTTATGGCTATTGACTAATGACCACAAACAAATCAATATATGTATGATGCCTAAAAAGTTGAAAAATCAAGCTAGCTTATCACTAAAAGCATGGTGAAATGCATATAAATATGCATATATGAAACACAAAGCGAGTATGACACCGCTAAAACTAGCCATACAATTTTAGCCAAACGCCGCAAATGACCCTCCTCGACAATTATGTGCATCAATGTAACAACCAGATAACTTAGAAATAGTTTACATTGCGACACTGGACAGAACAAGCAGATAATGCATTTTTTGGCATTAGAAAAGACGTACGAAGTCTGGAATCAAGCAGCAAAACTGCATCAGCAACAAATAGGACCGGTCATAGACAGCAATTTCTGCACCTTTTGTAAGTTTCAGTGGCTACAGTAGTATGCAAATGTTTAGACAGCTCCCTGCTATATTCTAGCACCGTGGAACAGAAAATAAGGGTGTGTCTGGTTGTTCACATTACTCCAGCCAGTATCGTATCTGGGATCCTGGCTGAGTTGATGCAAAGATAAGCTCAGATGTGTGTTTGGTGGCCTATATGATTTGGGGCATGCTGGGCAGAGATGTTGTTTGGTTGTTTCTATCTAAGGGTGTATGAGAGATGATGTATTTAGAAGACATTGTTTGGTAGGTTACACCTAGTTGAAAAACTGCAGATCTATATGAGACGCAAACTACAAACCAAGGTGCAAAGTGATACATAACACATCATCTTTGGCATCAAATTTAAATTATCATCAGTCCTCATGAGCAACCTAGTAGTACAAGGCAAAATCCAAATGTGCTTATCAATTTCCGTAATTTCTTTTAGAAGAATTCATAATGACCAATTTTGTGCCCTAGAAATGCATTATCAACAAGAAATATAGTCACTATTTATTATCTAGAACAACCATAACAAATCTGAGTGAGAGAAGCTAGCTAAAAGAACTTGGAGAGGAGGCCGGCTACCACCTCCGAACCGCGGCGGCGGAGAAGTAGAAGAGGGTTGGTGAGTTCCCCTCCGGCTCCTGGGTCTCAACGGCGGCGAATCTGAAGAACGGTGCAGCCCAGGCAACTGGCGAACCTGCATGCGGCGGCCCTCCTTTATGGGGGCGGCGGCGGCGACGTACCAGAACGAGGCGGCGAATCTGGGGACGGGTCGAGGAGGAGGCGGCGGCGGCGGCGAATCTGAGGCCGGACGGAGGGGATGGGAGGACCAGCGGAGGCCGGGCGTGGTGTGGACGGGGCGAGAGGACGACAGCAAATGCGGCCACCAGTGAGATGGAAGAATGGACTGACACAGTAGTTTTATTTTTCTTGGAAAACAGCAGTTTTGTGGGGAAGACAGCAGTAGGTTTGTTTCCTTCGTTTCTTGGAAAACACTTGTTGTTTGTTTTTCGTTATTTATATTTTTCTTTTAGTACTTTATGTTGTCATATCTGTAATATTTTATAAATAAATAAAGGAAAAGTATTTCCTTCACCCGGCTGACCCAACGTTGGGCATCTGCCGCCTTCAACACGTGACGCGTGTCCATGTGACTCATTGCGTGTTCGCATGTTTCTGTAATAGCTGGAGTGACGGTGTTATTGCGGTGTTGCGGTCGTCGGTGACGTGTTCGATACATGCAATTGTGGCGACGATTTTATACATTATTTTTAATTATAAATTTTTCTATAACATTGCCTATGTTGCAAAAGTTCTTCCACAACATTACTGTTGTTGTAAAAAAAACGGAAAATAAAATTCTACAACACGTCCTATGTTTCAAAAGTTCTTTCACAACATCACCGTTGTTGCAAAAAAACAGGAAATAAAATTCTACAACACGTCCTATGTTGCAAAAAATATCCTGCAACATAACTTATGTTTCAGGAATTGACGGGCATTGTTTCCGCAACGTGACCGTTGTTTCAGAAATTGTTTTTGCAACGTAGTCTTTGTTTCTGCAACGCGGCCGTTGTTTCAAGAATCAATGAGTGAGGGAGGAGACAAGCGAAACATGCCAGGAGATCGACCGACGGCTACGTGCGTATAGATCCAACGGCCAGCGAGGTGACAACTATAGTGCGCATCGGCCGATGGACGCATAGTAGTCCCCATAAATAAATGTTTAAAATTTTAATTCCCGTGATTTAAAAAAGTTCATCGAGCATTAAAAATGTTCAGGTAATATAAAAAAATCCCCGCCTGATTTTGGAAAAATATTTCGTACCATTCAAAAAAAAGTTAATGGCATTTATAAAAATGTAAGTAACGCATAAAAGATGTTTTAGACTAATCCACGAGTAAATGATAAGCATGGCAATTATGGTATGAAATTCATATCAATACCTAAGTATATTAACATGTACAATACATAGAAATGAGACATCTATGAACACAAGTATGTACGCCTAGCAAAGGAACGAGTAAACGAGGGATGAACAGATCGTATCCTCCAATTGGGCACGCCAACGTGGCGGTGGCAGCAGCAGTCTCAGCGTCGTCTATGGCCTTCCTCTTGGTGGCAATGTCGTCGACCATGGTGTCGCTGCAAGGAAAGTAGTGGAAGCAGAGGAGGACGAAGATAGGGACAGATCGGGAGCAATCGCGCCGAGAAGCTCCCCAAAAATCTTATTGCCACTCTCCCGGGCAGGATCTCGAACAACAGGGTTCTAGTGGCACCTGCTCTCCCGACCAATCTTGCACGTGGTTGTCGGGATGGGACCGTCGGAAGTAGCACTTAGAGAGGAACGATGGATGATGGCTAGGGTTGAGCAGGAGGGAGTGATTGAGCTGATCTCATCTGGTTTCACTCCACAGGCCAGCTGTAGGATCGAAAGTAGTGCTAGAGGGGGGTGATTAGACTACTTGACCAAATAAAAATCTATTTTTCCCAATTTTAATTCTTGGAAGATTTTAGCATTCGTAGTATGTCAAGTACACCCTACACATGCATGTCTAAGAGTATAGCAGCAGAAAATAAAGACAGGCGTGTAAGTAAAGAGAGGGTAGGAAGATCAAACGCGATTGGTGACACGATGATTTTTCCCGTGGTTCCGATAGGTGGTGCTATCGTACATCCACGTTCATGGAGTCTTCAACCCACGGAGGATAACGGTCGCGAGAGTGCACGAAGGGTTCCACGAAGAAGCAACCTTGACTATACCATGACGGCTTCCGTCCACGAAGGACTAACCTCACTATGGGTAGATCTTCACGAAGTAGGCGATCTCCTTGCCCTTATAAACTTCTTGGTTCAACTCCACAACACGAAATAGGAGGCTCCCAAGTGACACCTAACCAATCTAGGAGGCACCACCCTCCAAAAGGTAATAGGCTCGGTAATGACGATGAACTCCTTGCTCTTGCGCTTCAAGATGATAGACTCCTCAACACACAATCACTCTCTCACAGATTTGGCTTGGTACAAGAGATTGATTGGGTGGAAAGCAACTTGGGAAGGCTAGAAATCAAGATCCATATGGTTGGAGTGGAAGATCTTGACCTCAACACAAGGATAGGTGGTTCTCTCTCAGAAAATCAACAGATATGAGTGGGGAACAGTTCTGAGTGCTTCTCTCTCGAGTAGGTGGTGGTGGAGGAGTATATATAGGCATCTCCAAAAATCCATCAATTACACACAATAAGCCAGACTCGGTGGAACCGATGTGTGAATCTCGGCTGTACCGAAGTGACTTAAAGTTAGCAACTTTTGAATCTCGATGAGACCGATATAGGAATATCGGTTGCACCGATAAGGTGACCAACGGTCAGAATGTCTAATCTCGGTGACGCCGATTCGATAATCTCGGAGTGTGATAGCCCGAGACCGACGTTCCAGAAGATTCCAGAAGATTCCCCTTTTATTTCCGTTCTCGTCATGTGTTCGTTTGGTTGTGGCATTCATCATCGCATCATTTGCATCATCAGCATTGCATCGTCACTCGTTTTCGAACTTGCATCCGTTCGTAGTCGCCGGTTCTCTCCGTTTCGCCGTTGCCCGTTTCGAGACCAGCCACACACGCACGCGCTCGCGGCACCATTTAAATAAAACCGTTTTTAAGCGCGCACAAAATATTCTCGGTTTCAGTTGAAACTTGTCGTGCGGTCTTGTTATAGCTTGTTGGGGACGTCGCATGGGAAACAAAAATTTCCTACGCACACGCAAACCTATCCATGGTGATGAGCATCTACGAGAGGGAGAGTGGATCTACGTATCCTTGTAGATCGCTAAGCAGGAAGCGTTAAGAAACGCGGTTGGTGTAGTCGAACATCTTCGCGATCCAAATTGCCGAGCGTCCCGCGATCTCATCACGATCCGTCCCGCGATTCCATCACGATCCGTCCTGCGATCTCATCACGATCCGTCTCACGATCTTGATCCCGATCTGTCCCGCGAACTCATCACGATCCGTCCCGCGATCTCATCACGAACTGTCTCACGATCTCGATCACGGTCCTTCCGATCTAGCGCCGAACGGACGACACCTCCGCGTTCAGCACACGTGCAGCTTGATGACGATCTCCACCGTCTTGATCCAGCAAGAGGAGGTGGAGAGGAGAGAGAGTTCACCGGCAGCGTGATGGCTCTCCAGTGATGGTGGTGGGGTGATTCCGGCAGGGCTTCGCCTAAGCTCTGCAGAAAACCGATCTAGAGGAGCACCGGTGGAACGGGTAGCACGTGGCCGTAAAATCTATGCAAAAACCCTCTATTCCACCAGTATATATAGGAGGGAGGGAGAGGAGGGCGAGGCCTTGGCCTCCAAGGCCTGCTGGCTCGGCCGAACCAAGTGGAGGAAGAGTCCTCCTCCACCTGAGAGTCCACCTCTCACACGAGAGGTGGAACTTGGGGAGGACTCCACCCCAATTCGGTTTGGGCCTCTCTCCCTGCGCCCAGGCCACCTTGGACGACCCCACCAGCCCACTAGGGGCTGGTGGGTCGCCACTTTGGCCCATGGGGTGGGTGGGCCCCACTGGTGGACCCCCCGGGACCCATTCGTCACTCCCGGTACACTACCGAAAGTGCCCGAAATCTTTCCGGAGTCCAAACACCACCTTCCTATATATCAATCTTTACCTCCGGACCATTCCGGAGATCCTCATGACATCCGGGATCTCATCCGGGACTCCGAACAACCTTCGGTCACCACCATGCATAACTCTACACTACCGAAACGTCACCGAACCTTAAGTGTGCAGGCCCTGCGGGTTCGAGAACTATGTAGACATGACCAAGACACCTCTACGGTCAATAACCAATGGCGGGATCTGGACGTCCACATTGATTCCTACATATTCTACGAAGATCTTTATCGGTCGAACCTCTATGTCAAGGATTCAGTCAATCCCGTATAACGTTCCCTTTGTTCTTCGGTATGTTACTTGCCCGAGATTCGATCGTCGGTATCTCCATACCTAGTTCAATCTCGTTACTGGCAAGTCTCTTTACTCGTTCCGTAACACAAGATCCCGCAACTAACAATTAGTCACATTGCTTTCAAGGCTCATTGTGATGTTGTATTACCGACTGGGCCCTGAGATACCTCTCCGTCACACGAAGTAACAAATCCCAGTCTTGATCCATGCCAACCCAGCAGACACCCTCGAAGATACCTGTAGAGCACCTTTATAGTTACCCAGTTACGTTGCGACGTTTGATACACACAAGGCACTCTTCCGGTGTCCGTGAGTTGCATGATCTCATGGTCATAGAAACATATACTTGACATGCAGAAAACAGTAGCAATAAACTGACACGATCATATGCTACGTTTGTAGTTTGGGTCTTGTCCATCACATCATTCTCCTAATGATGTGATCCCGTTATCAAATGACATCATATGTCAATGGCTAGGAAACCAAACCATCTTTTGATCAACGAGCTAGTCTATTAGAGGCATACTAGGGACATGGTTTTGTCTATGTATCCACACATGCATCTAAGTCTCCGATCAATACAATTATAGCATGGATAATAAATGATTATCATGAACAAGGAAATATGATAATAACTAATTTATTATTACCTCTAGGGCATATTTACAACAGTCTCCCACTTGCACTAGAGTCAATAATCTAGTTCACATCACCATGTGATTCGCATTGTTATGAATCTAACACCCAACGAGTTCTGGGGCTCGATCATGATTTGCATGTGAGAGAGGTCTTATAGTCAACGGGTCTGTGATATTCAGATCCGTGTGTACTTTGCAAATCTCTAAGTCAAACCGTAAACACTGCTACCACACTCCACTTGGTACTAATTCCAAATGGCTGCTCCACTATACGTATCCAGATTGCTACTACGAGTCATCCGCATTAGTGTTAAAGCTTGCATCGACGTAACTCCTTACGACGAACCCTTTATCACCCCCATAATCGAGAAACAATTCCTTTAGTCTTTTAGTCACTAAGGATAATGTTGACCGTTGTCCAGTGATCCACTCCTGGATCACTCTTGTACCCCTTGACGGACTCATGGAAAGGCACACACAAGTACGGTACACAGCATGGCATACTATATAGAGCCTATGGCTAGAGCATAGGGGACGACATTCGTCCTTTCTCTTTCTTCTGCCGTGGTCGAGCCTTGAGTCTCACTCAACTTCATATCCTACAAATCTGGTGAACTCTTTCTCTGACTGATCCATTTTGAACTCTTTCAAAATCTTTGTCAAGGTATGTACTCATTGAAAGTCTTATCAAGTCATCTTTGATCTATCTCTATAGACCTTGATGCTCAATAGGTAGTTTTATCCAGGTTTTACTTTGAAAATCACTTTCCAAATAACTGCTTATGCTTTCCAGAAATTCTACATTATTTCCGATCAACAATATGTCATCTACATATACTTATCAGAAATTCTATAGTGCTCCCACTCAATTTGTTGTAAATACAAGTTTCTCGTAAACTTCGTATAAACTCAAAAACTTTGATCAACTCATCAAAGCATATATTCCAACTCCAAGATGCTTGCTTTAGTCCATAGAAGGATCACTGAAGCTTGCTCACCTTTTAGCATCCTTAGGACTGACAAAACCTTCTGGTTGTATCACATACAACCGTTCCTCAAGTAAACCGTTAAGAAAACGATGTTTTGACATCCATCTGCCAGATTTCATAATTGAAAAATGCAGCAAGTGCTAACATAATTCCAACAGACTTTAGCACCGCTACGAGTGAGAGAGTCTCATCGTAGTCAACTCCTTTTAACTTGTCACAAACATCTTTGCAACAAGTCGAGCTTTACAAATGGTGACATTTACCATCAGTGTTTGTCTTCATTTTAAAGATCCATTTGTATTCAATGACCTGCTGTCCAACGAGCAAGTCTACCAAAATCTATACTTGGTTCTCATACATGGATCCTATCTCGGATTTCATGGCCTCCAACCATTTGTCGGAATCTGGGCCCATCATCGCTTCTCCATAGCTCGTAGGTTCATCGTTGTCCAACAACATGACCTCCAAGACATGGTTGCCGTATCGCTCAGGAGCAGTACACATCCTTGTCGACCTACGAAATTCGATAGTAACTTGATTGTGAAGCTTCATGATCATCATCATTAACTTCCTCTTCAACTAACATAGGCTTCACAGAAACATCTTTCTGCGCTGCGCTACTCTCTGGTTGAACAAAGGTTTAACAACCTCATCAAGTTCTATCTTCCTCCCACTCAATTCTTTCGAGAGAAACTTTTTCTCGAGAAAGGACCCAGTTTTAGCAACAAACACTTTGCACTCGGATCTGAGATAGAAGGTTCACCCAACTATTCTTAGGTATTCTATGCAGATGCATTTGTCCGCCTTGGGTTCGACCTCATTAGGTGAAAACATTTTCCACACAAGTGTCGTAGCCCCAAACATTAAGAAATGACAGCTTAGGTTTCTATCAAACCATAATTCACACGGTGTCATCTCAACGGATTTAGATGGTGCCCTATTTGAAGTGAATGTAGTTGTCTCTAATGCATAACCCCAAAATTTTAGTAGAAAACGATAAGAGACATCATAGCACGCACTATATCCAATAGAGCATGACTATGACGTTCGGACACACCATCACACTATGGTGTTCTAGGTGGCGTTAGTTGTGAAACAAATTTCACATTGTCTTAAGTTGTATGCCAAACTCGTAACTCAGATATTCACCTCCACGATCATATCGTAGTTATTTTTATCTTCTTGTCACGATGATCTTAAACTTCACTCTGAATTTGCTTGAACCTTTCAAACGATTCAGACTTGTGTTTCATTAAGTAAATATACACTATATTTACTCAAATCATCAGTGAAGGTAAGAAAATAACGATATCCACTGCATGCTACAAGACTCACTGGATTGCATACATCAACATGTATCATTTCCAATGAATCACTTGCCCACTCCATCCAACAGGGTCCTTTAGTCATCTTGCCCAAGAGGCATGGTTCGCATGTCTCAACCGATTCGAAATCGAATGAGTCTAAAGATCCATCAGCATGGAGTTTCTTCATGCACTTTATACCAATATGACATTCTGCGGCAGTGCCACAAATATGTGGTACTATCATTATTAACTTTGTATCTTTTGACATCAATGTTATGAACATGTGTATTACTACAATCAAGATTTCAACAAACCATTCTCACTGGGTGCATGACCATTGAAGGTATTATTCATGCAAACAGAATAACCATTATTCTCTAATTCAAATGAATAACCGTATTGCAACAAACATGATCTAATCATGTCCATGCTCAACGCAAAACACCAAATAACATTTATTCAGGTTCGTCACTAATCCTGAAGGTAGAGAGAGCATGCGATGTTGATCACATCAACCTTGGAAACACTCCCAACACATATCGTCACCTCACCCTTAGCTAGTTCTCCGTTTATTCTATAGCTTTTATTTCGAGTTACTAACATTTAGCAACCGAACCGGTATCCAATACCCAGGTGCTACTAGGAGTACTAGCAAGGTACACATCAATAACTCGTATATCAAATATACTTCTGTCGATGTTGCCAGCCTTCTTATCTACCAAGTATCTAGGGTTGTTCCGCTTCAGCGACCGTTCACCTCATAACAGAAGCACTTAGTCTCGGGTTTGAGTTCAACTTTGGGTTGCTTCACTGGAGCAGCAACTGACTTGCTATCCATGAAGTTTCCCTCCTTGCTCTTGTCCTTCTCAAAACTAGTGGTTTGGTTAACCATCAACACTTGACGCTCCTTCTTGATTTCTACCTTCGCGGTGTCAAAACATCGCGAACAGCTTAGGAATCATCATTTCTATCCCTGGCAATTTACAGTTCATCACTAAGTTCTAGTAGCTTAGTGACAGTGACTTGTAGAACTATGTCAATCACTATCTTATCTGGAACATCAACTCCCACTTGATTCAAGCGATTGTAGCACCCAGACAATCTGAGTACATGCTCAACGATTGAGCTCTTCTCTTTCATCTTGCAGGCAAAGAATCTTGTTGGAGATCTCATATATCGCAACACGGGCACGAGCCTGAGATCCTAATTTCAGCTCTTAGAAACATCTCATATGTTCCATGACGTTCAAAACGTTTTGGAGCCTCAATTCTAAGCCGTAACGCATGACGCACTAAACTATCAAGTAGTCATCAGAACGTGCCTGTCAGATGTTCACAACATCTACAGACGACGCTAGAGGTGTTGGTGCACTGAGCGGTGCATTAAGCACATAAGCCTTCTGTGTAGCAATGAGGACAATCCTCAGATCACGGACCCAGTCCGCAATATTACTACCATCATATTTCAATTCTATTTCTCTAGGAACATATAAAAATACAAGGGATCTACAGCGTGAGCTAGTAATCTACAACATAATTTGCAAAGACACTTTGACTATGTTCATGATAATGAGTTCAATTAATCATATTACTTAAGAACTCCCACTCAAATTGACATCCCTCAAATCATTCGAGTGATACATGATCCAAATTCACCAACTCAAGTCCGATCATCACGTGAGTTGAGGTGGCTGCAATGGTGAACATCATAATGTTGCCATATCTACTATATGACTCATGTTCGACCTTTCGGTCTCTTGTGTTCCGAGGCCATGTCTGTACATGCTAGGCTCGTCAAGTTTAACCTGAGTGTTCTGCACGTGCAAATCTGGCTTGCACCCGTTGTATGTGAACGTAGTGTCTATCACACCCGATCATCACGTGGTGTCTCAACACGACGAACTTTCGCAACGGTGCACACTCGGGGAGAACACAGTTCATCTTGAAATTCAAGCGAGGGATCACCTTATAATGCTACCGCCGTACTAAGCAAAACAAGGTGCATAAAAGGATTAACATCTCATGCAATTCATAAGTGAGATGATATGGCCATGAACTTGTGTTTAAGATCTCCATCTTCGAAACACCGGCATGATCTCCATCGTCACCGGCACGACACCATGATCTCCATCAACGTGTCGCCATCGGGGTTGTCATGACCTACATGCTTCTACTACTATTGCTACCGTAGCGATAAAGTAAAGCATTACATAGCGCTTAATGATTGACACGCAGGTCATACAATAATTAAAGACAACCCTATGGCTCCTGCCGGTTGCCGTACTCATCGACATGCAAGTCGTGATAATCTATACATCACATGATCATCTCATACATCACATGTATCACATCATGTAATTGGCCATATCATATCACAACATACCCTGCAAAAACAAGTTAGACGTCCTCTAATTGTTGTTGCATGTAATACGTGGCTGCTACGGGTATCTAGCAAAAACAATTCTCACCTACGCATAAACCACAACGGTTATACATAGTTTGCTTTTCAACCTTCTCAAGGACCACCTTTGTCGGATCCGATCCAACTAAAGTGAAAGAAACTGTCACCCGCAAGCCATCTAAGCAACAAGTTGCGTCGAGGGAACCGGTCTCTCGTAAGCGTACGAGTAATGTTGGTCCGGGCCGCTTCATCTCACAATACGCTGAACCAAAATACGACCAAGGGAGGGAGCAATCTAAGCATCAACGCCCACAAACCTTTTGTGTTCTACTCGAGATCTCATCGAACCATCAACCTAGCTCATGATGCCACTGTTGGGGAACGTCGCATGGGAAACAAAATTTTCCTACGCACACGCAAACCTATCCATGGTGATGAGCATCTACGAGAGGGAGAGTGGATCTACGTACCCTTGTAGATCACTAAGCGGGAAGCGTTAAGAAACGCGGTTGGTGTAGTCGAACATCTTCGCGATCCAAATCACCGAGCGTCCCGCGATCTCATCACGATCCGTCCCGCGATCCCATCACGATCCGTCCCGCGATCTCATCACGATCCGTCCCGCGATCCCATCACGATCCGTCCCGCGATCTCATCACGATCCGTCTCACGATCTTGATCTCGATCTGTCCCGCGAACTCATCACGATCCGTCCCGCGATCTCATCACGAACTATCTCGCGATCTCGATCACGGTCCTTCCGATCTAGCGCCGAACGGACGACACCTCCGCGTTCAGCACACGTGCAGCTTGATGACGATCTCCACCGTCTTGATCTAGCAAGAGGAGGTGGAGAGGAGAGAGAGTTCACCTGCAGCGTGACGGTGCTCCGGTGATGGTGGTGGAGTGATTTCGGCAGGGCTTCGCCTAAGCTCTGCAGAAAACCGATCTAGAGGAGCACCGGTGGAACGGGTAGCACATGGCCGTAAAATCTATGCAAAAACCCTCTATTCCACCAGTATATATAAGAGGGAGGGAGAGGAGGGCGCAGCCTTGGCCTCCAAGGCCTGCTGGCTCGGCCGAACCAAGTGGAGGAAGAGTCCTCCTCCACCTGAGAGTCCACCTCTCACACGAGAGGTGGAACTTGGGGAGGACTCCACCCCAATTCGGTTTGGGCCTCTCTCCCTGTGCCCAGGACACCTTGGACGACCCCACCAGCCCACTAGGGGCTGGTGGGTCGCCAGTTTGGCCCATGGGGTGGGTGGGCCCCACTGGTGGACCCCCGGGACCCATTCGTCACTCCCGGTACACTACCGAAAGTGCCCGAAATCTTTCCGGAGTCCAAACACCACCTTCCTATATATCAATCTTTATCTCCGGACCATTCCGGAGCTCCTCGTGATGTCCGGGATCTCATGCGGGACTCCGAACAACCTTCGGTCACCACCATACATAACTCTACACTACCGAAATGTCACCGAACCTTAAGTGTGCAGGCCCTGCGGGTTCGAGAACTATGTAGACATGACCAAGACACCTCTACGGTCAATAACCAATGACGGGACCTGGACGTCCACATTGGTTCCTACATATTCTACGAAGATCTTTATCGTTCGAACCTCTATGTCAAGGATTCAGTCAATCCCGTATAACGTTCCCTTTGTTCTTCGGTATGTTACTTGCCTGAGATTCGATCGTCGGTATCTCCATACCTAGTTCAATCTCGTTACTGGCAAGTCTCTTTACTCGTTCCGTAACACAAGATCTCGCAACTAACAATTATTCACATTGCTTGCAAGGCTCATTGTGATGTTGTATTACCGAGTGGGCCCTGAGATACCTCTCCGTCACACGGAGTAACAAATCCCAGTCTCGATCCATGCCAACTCAACAGACACCATCGGAGATACCTGTAGAGCACCTTTATAGTCACCCAGTTACGTTGCGACGTTTGATACACTCAAGGCACTCCTCCGATATCCGTGAGTTGCATGATCTCATGGTCATAGGAACACATACTTGACATGCGGAAAACAGTAGCAATAAACTGACACGATCATATGCTACGTTTGTAGTTTGGGTCTTGTCCATCACATCATTCTCCTAATGATGTGACCCCGTTATCAAATTGTTGGAAATATGCCCTAAAGGCAATAATAAATTAGTTATTATCATATTTCCTTGTTCATGATAATCGTTTATTATCCATGCTATAATTGTATTGATCGGAGACTTAGATGCATGTGTGGATACATAGACAAAACCATGTCCCTAGTATGCCTCTAATAGACTAGCTCGCTGATCAAAAGATGGTTAAGGTTTCCTAGCCATGGACATGAGATGTCATTTGATAACGGGGTCACATCATTAGGAGAATGATGTGATGGACAAGACCCAAACTGCAAACGTAGCATATGATCGTGTCAGTTTATTGCTACTGTTTCCGCATGTCAAGTATGTGTTCCTATGACCATGAGATCATGCAACTCACAGATATCGGTGGAGTGCCTTGTGTGTATCAAACGTCGCAATGTAATTGGGTGACTATAAAGGTGCTCTACAGGTATCTCCGATGGTGTCTGTTGAGTTGGCATGGATCGAGACTGGGATTTGTTACTCCGTGTGACGGAGAGGTATCTCGGGGCCCACTCGATAATGCAACATCACAATAAGCCTTGCAAGCAATGTGACTAATTGTTAGTTGCGGGATCTTGTATTACGGAATGAGTAAAGAGACTTGCTGGTAACGAGGTTGAACTAGGTATGGAGATACCGACGATCGAATCTTGGGCAAGTAGCATACCGAAGAACAAAGGGAACGTTATACGGGATTAACTGAATCCTTGACATAGAGGTTCGACCGATAAAGATCTTCATAGAATATGTAGGAACCAATGTGGACGTCCAGGTCACGCCATTGGTTATTGACCGTAGAGGTGTCTCGGTCATGTCTACATAGTTCTCGAACCCGCGGGGTCTGCACACTTAAGGTTCGGTGACGTTTCGGTAGTGTAGAGTTGTGTATGGTGGTGACCGAAGCTTGTTCAGAGTCCCGTATGAGATCCCGAACGTCACGAGGAGCTCCGGAATGGTCCGGAGGTAAAGATTCATATATAGGAAGTCCCAGTTTGGTTTCCGGAAAAGTTTCGGGCTCATCGGTAGTGTACTGGGAGTGCCGGTAGTGTACCGGGAGTGCCGATAGTGTACCGGGAGACCTCCGGGAGGGGTACTTCGACCCCAAGAGGTCCATGGGCTGTGGGAGAGTATTAACCGGCCCTTAGTGGGCTGGGAAAACATACACAAAGGCCCATGGTGCAGGAGAGAAAGTCCTAAAGCAAAAAGTGGAAAATCAGCCAATAGGAGGCAATCCTACTCCAACTAGGATTGGAGGTGAAGTAGGATTGCTTCCCACCTCCTATTTCGGCCGACCCAAAGGCCTTGGATGCCTCTCCTATCATCTCCTCCTATATATACTAGTGGATTGGGTGGTTTTTGGACAGAATTTCCGGCCACGTGCTACCCGTTCCACCGGTGCATAGTTTCTCCTCTAGATCGGTTTTCTGCAGGGCTTAGGCGAAGCCCTGCCGGAATTGATCCACCACCATCACCGGAGCGCCATCACGCTGCCGGTGAACTCTCTCTCCTCTCCACCTCCCCTTGCTGGATCGAGACGGTGGAGATCGTCATCAAGCTGCACGTGTGCTGAACGCGGAGGTGCCATCCGTTCGGCGCTAGATCGGAAGGACCGTGATCGAGATCGCGAGACGGTTCGTGATGTGATCACGGAACGGATTGTGATGAGTTCGCGGGACAGATCGTGATCAAGATCGTGAGACGGATCGTGATGAGTTCGCGGGACGGATCATGATGTGTTCGCGGGACGGTTCGTGATTGGATCGCGGGACGCTCGGCGATTTGGATCGCGAAGATGTTCGACTACACCAACCGCGTTTCTTAACGCTTCCCGCTTAGCGATCTACAAGGGTACGTAGATCCACTCTCCCTCTCATAGATGCTCATCACCATGGATAGGTTTGCGTGTGCGTAGGAAATTTTTTGTTTCCCATGCGACGTTCCCCAACAGTGGCATCATGAGCTAGGTCGATGGTTCGATGAGATCTCGAGTAGAACACAAAAGGTTTGTGTGCGTTGATGCTTAGATTGCTTCCTCCCTTGGTCGTATTTTGGTTTAGGGGATTGTGTGATGAAGCAGCCCGGACCAAAATTACTCGTATGCTTACGAGAGACCGGTTCCCTCGACGCAACTTGTTGCCTAGATGGCTTGCGGGTGACAGTTTCTCTCACTTTAGTTGGATCGGATTCGACAAAGGCGGTCCTTGAGAAGGTTGAAAAGCAACTAGTGTATCACCGTTGTGGTTTTTGCGTAGGTGAGATTTTTTCTTACTAGATACCCGTAGCAGCCACGTAAAATATGCAACAACAATTAGAGGACGTCTAACTTATTTTTGCAGGGTATGTTGTGATATGATATGGCCAATTACATGATGTGATATATGTGATGTATGAGATGATCATGTAATGTATAGATTATCACGACTTGCATGTCGATGAATACGGCAACCGGCAGGAGCCATAGGGTTGTCTTTAATTATTGTATGACCTGCGTGTCAATCATTAAGCGCTATGTAATGCTTTACTTTATCGCTAGACGGTAGCAATAGTAGTAGAAGCATGCAGGGCGTGACAACCCTGATGGAGACACGTTGATGGAGATCAAGATGATGGAGATCATGGTGTCATGCCGGTGACGATGGAGATCATGCCGGTGCTTTCTAGATGGATATCAAAAGCACAAGTTCACGGCCATATCATGTCACTTATGATTTGCATGTGATGTTAATCCTTTTTATGCACCTTGTTTTGCTTAGGTCGACGGTAGCATTATAAGGTGATCCCTCACTTGAATTTCAAGATGAACTGTGTTCTCCCCGAGTGTGCACCGTTGCGAAAGTTCGTCGTGTTGAGACACCACGTGATGATCGGGTGTGATAGACTCTACGTTCACATACAACGGGTGCAAGCCAGATTTGCACGCGTAGAACACTCGGGTTAAACTTGACGAGCCTAGCATGTACAGACATGGCCTCGGAACACAAGAGACCGAAAGGTCGAACATGAGTCATATAGTAGATATGATCAACATAATGATGTTCACCATTGCAGCCACCTCAACTCACGTGATGATCGGACTTGAGTTGGTGAATTTGGATCATGTATCACTCGAATGATCGGAGGGATGTCAATTTGAGTGGGAGTTCTTAGGTAATATGATTAATTGAACTCATTATCATGAACATAGTCAAAGTGTCTTTGCAAATTATGTTGTAGATTACTAGCTCACGATGTAGCTCCCTTGTAGTTTTATATGTTCCTAGAGAAATAGTATTGAAAGATGATGGTAGCAATATTGCGGACTGGGTCTGTGATCTGAGGATTGTCCTCTTTGCGGCACAGAAGGCTTATGTCCTTAATGCACCGCTCGGTGCGCCACCCCCTCTAGCGTCGTCTGTAGATGTTGTGAATATCTGACAGGCACGTTTCGATGACTACTTGATAGTTTAGTGCGTCATGCATTACAGCTTAGAATTGAGGCTCCGAAACGTTTTGAACGTCATGGAACATATGAGATGTTCTAGGAGCTGAGATTGTGATCTCAGGCTCATGCCCGTGTTGCGAGATATGAGATCTCCAACAAGATTCTTTGCCTGTAGGATGAAGGAGAATAGCTCAATCGTTGAGCATGTATTCAGATTGTCTGGGTACTACAATCGCTTGAATCAAGTGGGAGTTGATCTTCCAGATAAGATAGTGATTGATATAGTTCTCCAAGTCACTGTCACTAAGCTACTAGAACTTGGTGATGAACTATAAGTTGCCAGGGATAGAAATAATGATTCCTGAGCTGTTCGCGATGTTTGACACCGCGGAGATAGAAATCAAGAAGGAGCGTCAAGTGTTGATGGTTAATCAAACCACTAGTTTTGAGAAGGGCAAGAGCAAGGAGGGAAACTTCATGGATAGCAAGTCAGTTGCTGCTCCAGTGAAGCAACCCAAAGTTGAACTCAAACCCGAGACTCAGTGCTTCTGTTATGAGGTGAGCGGTCGCTAAAGCGGAACAACCCTAGATACTTGGTAGATAAGAAGGCTGGCAACATTGATAGAAGTATATTTGATATACGAGTTATTAATGTGTACCTTGCTAGTACTCTTAGTAGCACCTGGGTATTGGATACCGGTTCGGTTGCTAAATGTTAGTAACTCGAAATATAAGCTACGGAATAAACGGAGAACTAGCTAAGGGTGAGGTGACGATATGTGTTGGAAGTGTTTCCAAGGTTGATGTGATCAACATCGCATGCTCTCTCTACCTTCAGGATTAGTAACGAACCTAAATAAATGTTATTTGGTGTTTTGCGTTGAGCATGAACATGATTAGATCATGTTTATTGCAATACGGTTATTCATTTAAGTTAGAGAATAATGGATATTCTGTTTACATGAATAATACCTTCAATGGTCATGCACCCAGTGAGAATGTTTTGTTGAAATCTTGATCGTAGTAGTACACATGTTCATAACATTAATGTCAAAAGATACAAAGTTAATAATGATAGTACCACATACTTGTGGCACTGCCGCTAAATGTCATATTGGTATAAAGCGCATGAAGAAACTCCATGCTGATGGATATTTGGACTCATTCGATTTCGAATCGGTTGAGACGTGCGAACCATGCCTCTTGGGCAAGATGACTAAAGGACCCCGTTGGATGGAGCGGGCAAGTGATTCATTGGAAATGATAAATGTTGATGTATGCAATCTAGTGAGTCTTGTAGCGTGCAGTGGATATCGTTATTTTCTTACCTTCATTGATGATTTGAGTAGATATATTGTATATTTACTTAATGGAACACAAGTCTGAATCGTTTGAAAGGTTCAAGCAAATTCAGAGTGAAGTTTAAAGATCATCGTGACAAGAAGATAAAAGTGACCGCGATATGATCGTGGAGGTGAATATCTGAGTTACGAGTTTGGCATAAAACTTAAGACAATGTGAAATTTGTTTCACAACTAACGCCACCTGGAACACCATAGTGTGATGGTGTGTCCGAACATCATAGTCATGCCCTATTGATATAGTGCATACTGTGATGTCTCTTATCGTTTTACTACTATAATTTTTGGGGTTATGCATTAGAGACAACTACATTCACTTTAAATAGGGCATCATCTAAATCCGTTGAGATGACACCGTGTGAATTATGGTTTGATAGAAACCTAAGCTGTCATTTCTTAATATTTGGGGCTATGACACTTGTGTGGAAAATGTTTTCACCTAATGAGGTCGAACCCAAGGCGGACAAACGCATCTTCATAGAATACCCTAAGATCAATTGGGTGAACCTTCAATCTCAGATCCTAGTGCAAAGTGTTTGTTGCTTAAACGGATCCTTTCTCGAGGAAATGTTTCTCGCGAAAGAATTGAGTGGGAGGAAGATAGAACTTGATGAGGTTGTTAAACCATTGTTCAACCAGAGAGTAGCGCAGCGCAGAAAGATGTTTCTGTGAAGCCTACGTTAGTTGAAGAGGAAGTTAATGATGATGATCATGAAGCTTCAGGATCAAGTTACTATCGAAATTCGTAGGTCGACAAGGATGTGTACTGCTCCTAAGTGGTACGACAACGCTGTCTTGGAGATCATGTTGTTGGACAACGATGAACCTACGAGCTATGAAGAAGTGTTGATGGGCCCGGATTCCGACAAATGGTTGGAGGCCATGAAATCCGAGATAGGATCCATGTATGAAAACCAAGTGTAGACTTTGGTAGACTTGCTCGTTGGACGGCAGGTCGTTGAGTACAAATGGATCTTTAAAATGAAGACAGACACTGATGGTGAATGTCACTATTTGTAAAGCTCGACTTGTTGCAAAGATGTTTGTGACAAGTTCAAGGAGTTGACTATGATGAGACTTTCTCACTCATAGTGGTGCTAAAGTCTGTTGGAATTATGTTAGCAGTTGCTGTGTTTTCAATTATGAAATCTGGCAGATGGATCTCAAAACATCGTTTCCGTAACGGTTTACTTGAGGAAAGGCTGTATGTGATACAACCAGAAGGGTTTGTCAGTCCTAAGGATGCTAAAAGGTGTGCAAGCTTCGGTGATCCTTCCATGGACTGAAGCAAGCATCTCAGAGTTGGAATATACGCTTTGATGAGTTGATCAAAGTTTTTGAGTTTATACAAAGTTTACGAGAAACTTGTATTTGCAACAAAGTGAGTGGGAGCACTATAGAATTTCTGATAAGTATATGTGGATGACATATTGTTGATCGGAAATAATGTAGGATTTCTGGAAAGCATAAATGGTTGTTTGGAAAGTGATTTTCAAAGGAAGACCTGGATAAAGCTACCAAATTGTTGAGCATCAAGATCTATAGAGATAGATCAAGATGACTTGATGAGACTTTCAATGAGTACATACCTTGACAAAGATTTTGAAAGAGGTCAAAATGGATCAGTCAGAGAAAGAGTTCTCGTCTGATTTGTAAGGTGTGAAGTTGAGTGAGACTCAAAGCTCGACCACGGCAGAACGAAGAGAAAGGACGAATGTCGTCCCCTATGCCTTAGCCATAGGCTCTATATAGTATGCCATGCTGTGTACCGCACCTGTGTGTGCCTTGCCATGAGTGTGTCAAGGGGTACAAGTGTGGTCCAGGAGTGGATCACCGGACAGCGGTCGGAATTATCCTTAGTAACCAGAGGACTAAGGAAATGTTTCTTGATTATGGAGGTGATAAAGAGTTCGTCGTAAAGAGTTACGTCGATGCAAGCTTTTACACCTATCCGGATGACTAGTAGTAGCAATCTGGATACGTATAGTGGAGCAGACATTTGGAAATAGTACCAAGTGGAGTGTGGTAGCAGTGTTTATGGTTCGACATAGAGATTTGCAAAGTACACACGGATCTGAATATCGCAAACCCGTTGACTATAAGACCTCTCTCACATGCAAAGCATGATCGAGCCCCAGAACTCATTTGGTGTTAGATTCATAACAATGCGAATCACATGGTGATGTGAACTAGATTATCGACTCTAGTGCAAGTGGGAGACTGTTGGAAATATGCCCTAGAGGCAATAATAAATTAGTTATTATCATATTTCCTTGTTCATGATAATCGTTTATTATCCATGCTATAATTGTATTGATCGGAGACTTAAATGCATGTGTGGATACATAGACAAAACCATGTCCCTAGTATGCCTCTAATGGACTAGCTCGTTGATCAAAGGATGGTTAAGGTTTCCTAGCCATGGACATGAGATGTCATTTGATAATGGGATCACATCATTAGGAGAATGATGTGATGGATAAGACCCAAACTACAAACATAGCATATGATCGTGTCAGTTTATTGCTACTGTTTTCTGCATGTCAAGTATATGTTCCTATGACCATGAGATCATGCAACTCACGGATATCGGAGGAGTGCCTTGTGTGTATCAAACGTCGCAACGTAACTGGATGACTATAACGGTGCTCTACAGGTATCTCCGATGGTGTCTGTTGAGTTGGCATGGATCGAGACTGGGATTTGTTACTCCGTGTAACGGAGAGGTATCTCGGGGCCCACTCGGTAATGCAACATCACAATAGGCCTTGCAAGCGATGTGGCTAATTGTTAGTTGCGGGATCTTGTATTACGGAATGAGTAAAGAGACTTGCCGGTAACGAGGTTGAACTAGGTATGGAGATACCGACGATCGAATCTCGGGCAAGTAACATACCGAAGAACAAAGGGAACGTTATACGGGATTAACTGAATCCTTGACACAGAGGTTCGACCGATAAAGATCTTCGTAGAATATGTAGGAACCAATGTGGACGTCCAGGTCCCGCCATTGGTTATTGACCGTAGAGGTGTCTCGGTCATGTCTACATAGTTCTCGAACCCGCAGGGTCTGCACACTTAAGGTTCGGTGACGTTTCGGTAGTGTAGAGTTATGTATGGTGGTGACCGAAGTTTGTTCGGAGTCCCGGACTTCACGAGGAGCTCCGGAATGGTCCGGGGGTAAAGATTCATATATAGGAAGTCCCAGTTTGGTTTCCGGAAAAGTTTCGGGCTCATCGGTAGTGTACTGGGAGTGCCGGTAGTGTACCGGGAGTGCCGATAGTGTACCGGGAGACCTCCAGGAGGGGTACTTCGACCCCAAGAGGTCCATGGGCTGTGGGAGAGTATTAACCGGCCCTTAGTGGGCTGGGAAAACAGCCACAAAGGCCCATGGCGCAGGAGAGAAAGTCCTAAAGCAAAAAGTGGAAAATCAGCCAATAGGAGGCAATCCTACTCCTACTAGGATTGGAGGTGAAGTAGGATTGCTTCCCACCTCCTATTTCGGACGACCCAAAGGCCTTGGATGCCTCTCCTATCATCTCCTCCTATATATACTAGTGGATTGGGTGGTTTTTGGACAGAATTTCCGGCCACGTGCTACCCGTTTCACCGGTGCACAGTTTCTCCTCTAGATCGGTTTTCCGCAGCGCTTAGGCGAAGCCCTACCGGAATCACTCCACCAGCATCACCGGAGCGCCGTCACGCTGCCGGTGAACTCTCTCTCCTCTCCACCTCCTCTTGCTGGATCATGACGGTGGAGATCGTCATCAAGCTGCACGTGTGCTGAACGCGGAGGTGCCGTCCGTTCGGCGCTAGATCAGAAGGACCGTGATCGAGATCGCAAGACGGTTCGTGATGAAATCGCGGAACGGATCGTGATGAGTTCGCGGGACAGATCGTGATCAAGATCGTGAGACAGATCGTGATGAGATCACGGGACGGATCGTGATGAGTTCACGGGACGGATCGTGATTGGATCGTGGGACGGATCGTGATGAGATCGCGGGACGCTCGGCGATTTGGATCACGAAGATGTTCGACTACACCAACCACGTTTCTTAACGCTTCCCGCTTAGCGATCTACGAGGGTACGTAGATCCACTCTCCCTCTCGTAGATGCTCATCACCATGGATAGGTTTGCGTGTGCGTAGGAATTTTTTTGTTTCCCATGCGACGTTCCCCAACACAACCCTCTTCACAGTCTCTACTATCAAGTCGATCACTCGAATCTTGGTGTGACGATCAAGATGGATGAGCATGTTGATGGAGTATCCTCAAATCATCTTCTCATCTCCAGACTTGGGCATCAAGGTATGCCTCAGGATAGTGTTCATGGTACCGAGGCCTGGCTGGAGAAAGTAGATAGAACCAAGCTTGTGAGATTGCACTTTATCTGTAGGGATAGGATTATACATATCCTTAATAGCATAGTGGCTCTCCTTGGATTCTGTGTAGACATCCAAATCCTCATCCTGAACCTCTGGGACTCCTAAGATGGTAGCCCACTCATCAACAGAAGATTCATATCTTGCTCCTTCAATCATCCATACAATCCTACCATCTCCATAGAAATGTGAAGTGGAGTAGAATTGCATGATCATCTCATCATTCCAAGCAGTGAACTCCTTCCCAACAAATTTATCAAGTCCAATGAAGTGGAAGTTTTCTTGGGCACATGGAAAGTAATACTCATTATCTTTGATGTACTTCCAGTCAAAATATCTCATGTCACTGACTGCAGGGCTCTTGTCTAGCAAAATTGTCTCATAGAAGTCTTGTTGTTCCTTGGTATAAAATATGTAATCCACAACAGCCTTTCTCCTCTAGGCATATGGATCAATAGCTCTCCATGCCCTCAAGCCTGAATCCTTCCTCTTCTTCATATCCTCAGCAATTGTGTGGTTGGCATCATGAACTGGAAGGTGAGGTCTGAGCTTCATCAGAACAGTCATAGCATCATCATCATTAGCTTCTCTGAAAGTGGACTTCTTGTTCTTCTCAGCAACAGGTATAGTCCCCTTGGACTTCTATGCAACAACTTTCTTTGAAGTTGCCTTGGTGCTCTTGGAGGGGCCTGGCTTGGGCATAGCATCAACCAGAAGTTTCTTGGCCTTCTTCTTAGGAGGGGACTGAACAGCAGGTTCCTCCTCTTCCTCTTCAGCAGCAGCAGCAGCCTCCTCTATATCCTCATACATTGAGGTAGGACTACCCTGCACACGGATGATCCTCTTCCTGGCTGTCTTCTTAGGCATAGCTTTCTTGGGGACCTCAACAGACATTGTTGCCCTAGCACTCTCATGTGCTTTGAAGGTTTCCGCAGGAGCATAAATTTTGCTGACCACCCTCCTAGATGAGATGGCCTCATTGGCATCCTTCCTTGCAGCCTTCTATTGCTTCTTAGCAAGAATCTCTTCTGGGACAAAATTAGAATCCTCTTCCTCTAAGTTGAGTCTCTTCCTTGTCCTAGTGGCAGCCTTAGGCAACCCATGAGAACTGAGAGTGCCTGGATCTGTGGAAGAACTGGACTCATGACTCGTGCGTGAACTCATCTCGACGTTCTGCTCTGGCAAGTTCTGACTATCTGACCCTGACATGCTGACCCTTTGAATAGAGTGTAGAAGAGTGGATAGGATACGTCATCACAAAATTTAGAAGTTTTTGAAAGTTTGAACAAAAGATTTTCCAAGTTTTGCATTCTGTCAAATGAACATCAGTACATCCGAAGCAAAAACATCGGAGCTACCGAGACTAACAATCTCTTAAACAGAAACTTGGCACTCTTTTCGGTGAGTCCGAAAAAGAGTACTCAGTTTCACCGAGATCATTCTCAGCAACATAGATATACAAATAGGTGACACCGATTTTCCTGCTTCGGTTCCACCGAGTTTCATCGGGCGGACGGCAAAACCCTAAAAATCCATGGTTCTCTACTCTAGAGGATTTTCTCGTGGATGGAAAGATCTCAAACGGTGGCTTATAGATAAAATCAATTTCATTGCGCAAGAATTGGATGGGGAGCGCAAGAAAAATTGAATCCGTACCCTACCTTGGCGACGGATCCGCTACGGCGGTGAAGATGCCCGTCGATGGCGAGATTTCCAGCGGCGGAGGTGCTCGGGAAAGGCAAGGGTGTCACCGAGTTTCACAACTGTCAGTTGACAGGGAAACTCGGTGTAACCAAGAATATGAAATCGGTCTTACTGAGATAAGAAAACTAGATTAACCCTAGGCATTCGGTGAGACCGAGAATTGTTGGTTGGTTCCACCAAGATGCACTTGGGAGGTTTTAATGGTCAGTCCTTGATGATACGGAACTCCGAGTGCTCCACACACAAAGGGATCGAAAATCACTTTTTTCAAATTTTGTGATGCAGCATGATTAGAGTATGAGGTGATAAATCATAGATAGATAAAGAGTGTTCCTAGGCATTCTTGTCCATCCAATTGGCAAAAGAGAAAATCAAGAGCCAAATAGCAACAATTGGATGTCCTCGAATGAGAAAATAATTGCAGACCAACATGCTCACACAATAAGATGTCAAATGAAATCATGAAAAACATGCACATACACATTAGCATCTAACAAGCACTTTGGCGATGATGGAGTCATCTATATATGAGTATATTGACTTAGGAGCCAAGTAAGAATACTTGATCATAGGTCATACTCATCGTTTAAGCATAAGTGGGGTTACCACTTTTACATAAAGCATTTAATGTTGTCACATACTAAGAGATGCTTTGTCTCAAGTCTTAGAGTAAAGCTCCCCCTTGATGTGACATCCCCTCATAAGAGGGACAAACTAACCTTTGGTTTCGTAGATGAAGACTTCATGTTGGTGAGGTAGTGGTGGATGCTCAAGGTTGACGAAGATCACCAATAGTTGGGAGCATCCTTGTTGTTTCATTACTCTTATCACCTACATGGGTTAGTCCCAACACACAAGAGACAAATACAAGGATATCTATGGACATGGAGTGTAAAGAATATGTTATGATGTCCATCGATTTGTTGATTACCTTGTCTCTTGCTTACCTTTGAGGGAATGTGTGACTCCTTGAACTATTTCATAGAGTTGATGTTGTTTGCAAATAGTTCTTGCCAACAATGAATATGAGTGAATTTCATTGGTGGAGTCACCCCTCAAGAACTTCTCTAGTTCTTCTTCTTGGGGACCCACATCAAGTTGATGGGGATCCTTGATGTTGAAGTAGCACTTGTAGAATTTGAGCTTGTAGTAGCCTTGGGAACCCACTTCACCAAAGCTTGGGATTCATCTTCATAAGAGTCAATGTCCTCTTGAAGCTTGTTCTTGTCCTTGAGCTTGGTGTCTTGTGGTGGAAGGTCATCTTGAGCTTTTGTTCCCTTGGGAAGAGTATTTTCATACTTCTCCTTCTGAGGAACAAACTTGGGATTGGGGTATTGACCTTCTTCCCATTCAACTCCATTAGCGTTGAAGTAGCCAACACCACGATTCTTCTGGTATCCTCCGTGCACCCTTCAAGACTCTTGTAGATATCTTTCTCTATAATCCATTTCAGGAGTTCATTTTCTTGTTCAAGTGTAACTTGGCTAAGAGAAGAGTTAGTGGGATCAAGAGAACTACTATAAGCAATATCATTGGATTTATCATTTTTATTGCTACTAGTTGAAGAACCTTTCTTTTCTTTGTTACTAGCTTGCTTAGACTTAACTCGTGGCATGAATGTAGATAAGAGAAGTCGCTTGGCTAGATAAGAGGAAGTCTTCTTTCGAAGATCGTCATTGATAGCTTTAAGGAACTCATGCTCTTGCTCTAAGTTGAGCTTCTCGAAGCGTAGCTTCTCATGTGTCCTTACAAGCTCTCTATGATATTCTAGAGTTGACTCGTGAGCTAACTTAAGAGTTTTTAGTTCTTGAGTTAGTCGTTCTATTTCCAACTTATCATCATCACATGACTTATCTACACTAGAGTGAGTACTAGCAAGTTCATTTTGACTAACATTACTAGATTTGTCAAATAGCAAGTCATCTTCAATTAACAAGTCATCTTCATCACTATTGAAATCAAGATACTCGGGGTGTGATACCTTGGGGCCTTTAGCCATGAAGCAACTTCCACTCCCTTCGTTTGGTGAATCAAATAGATCATAGGAGTTGGTAGTCACTAGTGCAAGTCTGGCAACACCTTCATCTTGACTATAGTCGGAGTTGGAATGATAGCTTCTCTCGGAGTGGTTATCAGATTCGGAGCGGGAAACCCATTCACCAACATGATCTTGATGTTTCCTTCTTGAGTAGCTCTTGGTGTACTTGTCCTTCTTCTCCAAGTCCCTACTTCTCCTTGAGGGTCTTCGTTCATAACGATCATCTCTACTCCTTCTCTCTCTTCGAGGTGACTCGTCTCTTGAGCTTCGTCTTCTTGGTGACTCTTCTTTTCTCTTGTAAGGAGTCATGCACTCATTGGAGTAGTGTCCGAGCTTCCCACAATTGTAGCAGTTTCGGTCATGACTTGACGAACGCTTCTCTTCATATCTCGAGTTGGAGCTTCGATCTTTGCTTCTATTCTTGTAGAACTTGTTGAATTTCTTAACCATGAGGCTTATCTCTTCATTTGTGACATGGTTGTCTCTAGAGGTAGCGGTAGCATCACTTGTGGCTTTGTAAGCACCGCTAGACTTGTGATCAAGCTCTTCCATGTCTTTGAGTGTCATCTCATGAGCAACAATTCTACCAATCACTTTTGTTGGCTTGAGATCTTTGTAGTTGGGCATCATTTGAATCAACGTGCAAATGGTGTCATATCGATCATCCAAAGCTCGAAGTATCTTCTTGATGATGAATTTGTCAGTCATTTCTTCGCTTCCTAAGCCGGCAATCTCATTTGTGATGAGAGCTAGCCTAGAGTACATCTCAGCGACTCCTTCACCATCCTTCGTCTTGAACTTGTCAAGTTGACTTTGAAGAACATCCAACTTGGAATCCCTCACAGATTATGTACCTTCATGCATATCAATCAAGGTATCCAAATCTCTTTTGCATTCTCAAGAAGGCTGATTTTGTTGAACTCTTTGGGGCATAGGCAGTTGAAGACAATGTCACATGCTTGAGCATTGAGTTGCAACATCTTCAACTCATCTGCGGTCGCTTCACGATCGGGTTACCTTCCTTCTGCGAAGAGTTCACTTTGCATACCAACACGCACAACAGCCCAAACGACGGGGTTATGACCAAGCAAATGCATTTTCATTTTGTGCTTCCAACTAGCAAAATTTGTGCCATCAAAGTACAGACCTCTATGCTGATAATTTCCCTCACTAGACGTCATACTTCTCGTAGGTTGTGAGACCAATGCAATGGAGACCAAAGCTCTGATACCACTTATAGGATAGAAAGTAGTGCTAGAGGGGGGGGATTAGACTACTTGACCAAATAAAAATCTACTTTTTCCCAATTTTAATTCTTGGCAGATTTTAGCATTCATAGTATGTCAAGTACACCCTACACATGCATGTCTAAGAGTATAGCAGCGGAAAATAAAGACAAGCATGTAAGTAAAGAGAGGGTAGGAAGATCAAACGTAATTGGTGACACGATGATTTTTCCTGTGGTTCCTATAGGTGGTGCTATCGTACATCCACGTTCATGGAGTCTTCAACCCATGGAAGGTAACGGTCGTGAGAGTCCACGGAGGGCTCTACCCACGGAGGGTTCCACGAAAAAGCAACCTTGACTATACCATGACGGCTTCCGTCCACGAAGGACTAGCCTCACTATGGGTAGATCTTCACGAAGTAGGCGATCTCCTTGCCCTTACAAACTTCTTGGTTCAACTCCACAACACGAAGTAGGAGGCTCTCGAGTGACACCTAACCAATCTAGGAGGCACCACCCTCCAAAAGGTAATAGACTCGGTAATGACAATGAACTCCTTGCTCTTGTGCTTCAAGATGATAGACTCCTCAACACACAATCACTCTCTCACAGATTTGTCTTGGTAGAAGAGATTGATTGGGTGGAAAGCAACTTGGGAAGGCTAGAAATCAAGATCCATATGGTTAGAGTGGAAGATCGTGACCTCAACACAAGGATAGGTGGTTCTCTCTCAGAAATTCAGTAGATATGAGTGGGGAACAATTCTAAGTGTTTCTCTCTCGAGTAGGTGGTGGTGGAGGGGTATATATAGGCATCTCCAAAAATCCAACCGTTACACACAATAAGTCAGACTCGGTGGAACCGATGTGTGAATCTTGGCTGTATCGAAGTGACTTAAAGTTAGCAACTTTTGAATCTCGGTGAGACTGATATAGGAATCTCCGTTGCACCGATAAAGTGACCAACGGTCAGAATGTCCAATCTCGTGACACCGATTCGACAATCTCAGAGGGACCGAAACTATGAACTTGCATAACAGAAAATTGGTAGCCCAACTCGGTGGCACCGAATGCAGTATCGGTTGCACCGAAAGGTTAGGGTTTGGCTGAGTCTGTCTAGGGTTTGGAATCGGTGGCACCGAGTGTAGAATGTTGGTTGCACCAATTTTGAGTATTTGGCTTTGGACAGACTTTGGTGAGAAATTTTGTGGGTGTTTTTGGTGACTATCACTTGTGCACGTATGAGCATTTTGTTCACCAACAAAACCTTACCCCCTTTTAATAGTATTGGCTTTCCTATGGACTCAAAGTGATTTCTCACAAATATAAAATGTAGAGTCCTCTTACTTGAAGCTTTGCCAACCTATTTCCTTGCATCTTGGGGGTATTCCACAATCTCCACAATCCTTTTGCCAATCCTACCATTGAACATTTTCTGAAATATACTTGGTGAAAACATTAGTTCAATGACATATATGTTGTTATTAATTACCAAAATCACCAAGGAAGCAAATGTGCTTTCACCAGCGCCTCCTTATATGAGTCGTCAGGTAGATGGGCTTTGGGCTAGGCCCACGACCGAGTCTGTGAACAACCCACGGTCCAACATCTGACATAGTGGCACTTCCATTAGCGACTTGTACGACCGAATCCGCGAACAACACACGGTCCAACGTCCCAGACAGTGGCACTTCCATTAGCGACTTGTATGACCAAATCTGCGAACAACCCATGGTCCAATATCTCGCACAGTGACACTTCTGTTAGCGACTCGTACAACTAAATCCACGAACAACCCACGGTTCAACGTCTCGGATAGTGGCACTTCGATTAGAGACTTGTTAATTAATTAACCATTCTTGACCGACAAAAATAAGGTTCGGCTCATTCCCACAATCCACGGCGCGCGCGTCGTGGCGAAGCGGGTGGCGAAGGAAGAGGAGTGCGCGTGTACAACTCCTATTCCCAATCTCCCAATGATATATGGTAGAACAACCCTTATAAAAGGGTCTCACTCTTACTACTATAACAGTATGGTACTAAACATCCCACCACTTATCGTACACTCACATAAACCGTAGAAATTAATTAGGGATTATTGTCTTATATACGGGCCTAAGTAGCTACCCATGTTATTGACCGATCTACTAGAGAGAGCGCCAGAGGCGAGTCGTCCTTCGCTCTCTCAATAGACGAGATCTAACAATTGCGTCCAAGGAACAATGAAGCGTATGTATCTCTCAGTCTGATTTAGAAGGTACATTTTGCATCAGCTATGCAGATATGTTGTTGGGGTCACTTCCTGATATTAATTAATTCCATGTAGTTGATGCTTAGGGATTATTTGGTGAAGGGAAACAATTCTTATCATAAGTCTGATAGGAAACATTTGTCAGACGGCTCTTATCTTTGTTGATTCTTATCTAATCCCATGGTCCATGCTAGTCTAATGATTCTCGGACCCTGTTAATTAAACGCACATAACTACCAATCCCGAGTAAATCTCGCCTGCTCCCCCTTCCCAACCACCTCACCACGCTCGGGCCCATCTCGCATCTCACGAGCGAGCTGTCGAGGACTTCCTCCGCATCAACATGCTCAGCAGCAAAAAATCTGTGTCGGCTACAAACAACTCCATGTTGTCGATGCGGTGACCTGCCCATGTTTGCTCCGTCGATCTCTGATCTCACCGCCGACCGAGTAACCCCCCATCGTCGCCTGACCCTGCCTCGTGAGCTCCTGACAATCTCTCCCATCGTGACGGTGCGCCGTTTCGGCTCGGCAAAGAAACTGCTCGCGCATCCCACGGGTCCCCCTGGTATGCACTCATCGAAACTAGAGTTTGATTTTTCTCATCACTTTTTTTATTTGCCTGAACCTGAATGCAATGCTTGCTTTGATGATTTTTATTGAGTATCACTTTGTGATGCAGCATGAATGGCATGGAATCAAGCTGGTAATGCGATTGGGGATCCTATTGTTGCCAAGAGGTTTTTTTTTGACAAGGAGACTCTATGTCTCCATACCTCTTCATCCTGGTGGCTGATCTTCTGCAGAGGTTGTGATGTGCATAATTTGAGGCTGGTTCCTTGGTCCATCCGCTTGGTTCAGATCGGTTCTTTTCGATGCTGCAATATGCAAAGGACACCTTGCTTCTCTTTCAAGGTAACATGCAGCAAGCCACCATCATCAAAAATATGTTAGCAGCCTTATCGAACTTCCCCGGTTTGCCCATCAACTTTCAGAAAAGTACTTGGGTTCCTATCTGTTTGGACGCTAATGTTGCAGCCGAAATTGCTACTTTGTTTGGATGTCATGTTTCCTCCGTTCCCTATATGTATCTCGGTCTTCCTCTATCACTCCACAAAATCAAGTATGACATGCTCCTACCGGTGTTTCAGAAGGTTGATAGGCAGCTGTTTGGATGGCTAGCTACTTTCTTATCTTGGGGGGGGGGGGGGGGGGGGGGGGGGGGGGGGAGCGTTTAACTCTGATCAATTTCGTGCTCGCTAGCATCCCGAGCTACTACATGACATGCTTCCCATGGCCCAAGGAATCTATTGACAAACTGGAGGGCATTTTAAGAGCGTTCTTTTGGCATGACAAGAACAAGGTCAAAGGAGGTCATTGCCTAGTAGACTGGGATTATGTTATGATGCCTAAGTGCTCCGGTGGGCTGGGTGTGAGGGATTTATATACACACAATCAAGCTCTACTTTGCAAGTTCACTGCCAAGGTTTTACAACATTCTGACATCCCCTGCTTTCAATGGTTCACATTATGATACTGTCATGGACAGGTACCTTTTCCAACTTGCAGTCGTGATACACCAATTTGGAAGGGCTTTAAGCGTTGCATTAAAACGGTTATGGCTGCTTCTCGATGTTCTCTTGGCGCTGGGAGCTTTGTTTATTTTTGTCATGATAAATGGCTGGACGTTGGGAGGCCGTGCTCTAAATTACCCAACTTATACTCATTTGCCAAGAACAACTACTGCTCTGTTGCTTTCCAGTTCTCCAATGGTGTTTAGGATATCCAGCTACATCCAAACCTCTCCAGATTGGCTAACCAGGAACTTCATCGGCTGCAGTCTTTCATGTTGGGCTTGCAACCTGCGCCTGATTCCAGAGACCGTCTCTTGTCATCACTCTATGACAAGGACTTGAGCACCGCTTATGTTTACCAGCTGCTCACCTTTCGAGGTGCGCCCCGCGGCTTCGAGCAGTGGATTTGGGACCCAATCATTCCTTCAAACATTGCATCTTCTTGTGGTTAACCTTTTGGGCCGCCTGAACACTCGTGATAATATGGTTAAGAAGAAATGGTCCTCCATCACTACTCATGCTGAATGTGACATGTGCCTAGCCACGGAAACCATCTATCATGTGATTCTACATCGCGTACAAGCTTCAGCTATTTGGGAACGGTTGAACATGACTGGTCATGCTTTGTGGTCCATGGGTCTAATGGATTTTATGGGAAGAGCCCGGTTAGCTTGGCCGACATCAAGCAAATGGCACATCCTTGTAGCGGTTGGTGCTGTTGCACTTTGGCATGCCAGGAATGCCAGAGTGTTCAATCAGAAAAAAAATGGTCCTCATCTTACACTAGGCACTATGTTGCGAACCTGCTTGCGCTTTGGAGCCACAAGACTAGACGCCCAGATGACCGAGCGACACTGCTGGTTTGGGTGCATCAATTACATGACTAGTTCCTACAGCTACCTTGCTCCCTTGTTCGTTCGTTCGTTCGTTCTTCCTTTCTTTCTTCTATTTTCTGTTCTCTTCAAGCTGCTTAATGCCTATGCACCATTGTGCAGAAAATAAGCTCATGTAATTGACTTTTGTCTTCAGGCTTCGGCTTGTTTTGAAATATATAAGGTAGAACATGGTCTACCTTTCATTTCCAAAAAGACTGGTAATGTGTACACTAGACCACTAGACAGCAGATCAAGCACGCAGACCTCGCTACCGATCGTCCTATATCTCTATGCGACCCGACGACCCGTTTGCTCCTTATCATATATCCCGTGCGGCTCGCCAGCGAAACCTACGCAGCTTTGCGGTAGAAGAGGTCATCGTCAGTGGATGGCACGTAGTGACATAGTGGAAAGGTCTGGGTCACTAACACAAAATGACGGTGTGACATGGCGGGTAGGAAGGAGAACATGCATGTTGATAAGTCTTCAACGTATTTATAAATTTCGGTTGTTTCATGCTAATATATTATCATTTTAGGATACTTTTTAGGTATTTATTTACTAATTTATAATATTTTTGAGCACTAACCTATTGACCCAGTGCCCAGTGTCAGTTCCTGTTTTCTGTGTTTTTTTCCTTTTTAGAGTTACAGTACCAAACGAAGTCCAATTTCCACGAAACTTTTTGAAGATTTTTTCTGGAGCAATACAAGACCTAGAAACTTCGGAGGAAAGGCCGGAAGATGCACCAGGTACCCACCACATATCCCACCGCGCCACCAGGGGTGCGACCAGATATGTGGTGGCCCCCTGGTGCGTCTTCCGACGTCGTTCTCTTGCGTGTAAATTCACATCCACCCTAAAAACACCAGAAGCGCTCCCGAAACACTTTTTTCGCTACCGTAGGTCTCTGTTCCGACAGGAGGCCATTTACACCTCCGTTTTGGCACCCTGTCGGAGGGGAGATCGATCACGGAGGGCCTCTTCATCAACCTTGATGCCCTCACCATGATGTGTGAGTAGTTCACCACAGACCTACGGGTCCATAGGTAGTACCTAGATGGCAATCTCTCTCTCTCTCTTGATCTTCAATACAATTTTCATCGCATCTTTGCCTTGATCTATACGACGTAATCCCTTTATATGGTGTGTTTGTTGGGATCCAGTGAATTGTGAATTTGTGTTCAAATTATTCATGAAAAGTACTTGAGTCAAATCTGATTACTATGATTCTTATTTGCATGATCATCATAGCTTCGTAATGCTCTCCGATCTATTGAGATAGTTTGGCCAACTAGATTGATATTTCTTCAATGGGGGTGGTCCGTTGTAGTAGGTTCAACCTGGCGAGTTTCTATGTCCCAATGATATAAGGGGACAAGTTGTGTATTTGTGTTGCTTCTATTAAGGATAAAACGATGGGGTTTATTCATATTTATTGAGTTTAATTTGTTAACATCATGTCAATGTTCTCCAAGCATTACTCTGTTTTACTTAATACTCCAGGTGCATGCTAAATAGCAGTCGATGGGTGGAGTAATAGTAATAGGTGCAAGCAAGAGTCGGCCTATTTGCTTATGGATATGATGCATATATACACATGCTCATTGCCGTGAAAATCGCATAACTATTCGCTTTTTCATCAATTGACCAACAATAATTTGTTTACCCACCATATGCTTTGCTTATGAGAGATGCCACTAGAAAACTCTACGACCCTGGGGTCTATTCACTTATATATTCACAAACGCCATCATTACCTTGATGCTATTTATTATCTTTTATTTTATTTTGCACTTTACTATTATCCACAATTATCTACACAACTCACTTGCTTGCAAATAACAAGATCAAGGGGATTGACAACCCTCTTGCCGGCGTTGGGTGCAAGTTGTTTGTTCTTTTGTGTGCAACTGCTGAAGACGGTTGAGAATTGGTATTCCTATTGGTTGGATAAATCTTGGTTTCATAACTGAGGGCAATACTTACCCACTTTGTGCTGCAATTACCCGTTTCTCTTCACGGAAAACCCAACGCAGATCACGAGTATCAGGAAGCATTTCTGGCGCCGTTGCTGGGGAATACCATCACCAACTATCAAGTAACTTTGCACTAAATTTCATTCACTTGTTCTTCTTTTTATTTGCTGGTATGTTTAGTGTGTCTCATAAAAAACAAAAATACAAAAATATTTACCTTTGCTAGTTACTAGTTTGCCTCTAGTTTGCTTTACTTGCTAGTTTACTTGTCTTGCTTGTTCATTTGTTTGTTCGGTCACCATGTTGTGAGATAGATTCTATGATACTTGTTTCTATCAAAGAATGACGGAGATAGAGGGTTCTATGAAAACCTTCATGACTTCACAAATTGAGCATAATAAATTCTTTGCCTCTGAAATAAAGGAACACTCAATTTTGCTTGATGCTATTAGTATGCAACTTGATGAAATCAATTAAGAGGTGTCTAGACTTCAATCACAATTTGCTCACACTGAAGAAATATTAGGAAAAATCTTCGATAAGCAAACCACTCTAGTAAACAGGATGGGTGCTAAACCGGAATCTTTCTCGGTTATGAATCATGATGAAGATCTTAAAATGGTTGGTGTTTATCCTATTGAATCTTTGTTTACTTATCTAAACATGAATGATAAAGGGACTATATCTGAGTAAACTTTAGTTAAGGAGCGTCCCGTTTGCTTGGAGGGTGATGATTCTAATGCTAAAACTGAAAATGTGGGTTTGGAGAGGTCAAAACATTAACTAGTGATGTGCCCACTATCTTGGATTACAAGGACTTTAATTATGATAAATGCTCTTTAGTAGATTGTATTTCCTTGCTGCAATCCATTATTAGCTCACTCAATGCTTATGAACTAAACAAAGCTTTTATCGAACATATAGTAGAAGCTATGATAAAAGCTTATGATGAGAAACTTGAGCTTGAAATTTCTATTACTAGAAAATTGCATTATGAGTGGGAACCTACTATCAATATAAAGATAAATAAATATGAATGCAATGCTTTGTGTGACCTTGGTGCAAGTGTTTGAACTATACCTAAAACCTAACGTGAAGTGCTTGGTCTCACTAATATTGAAGAATGTTCCCTAAACTTGCATCTTGCGGATTCTACCATCAAGAAACCTTTAGGTAGAATTAATGATGTGCTTATTATTGAAAACAAAAATTATGTGCCTATAGATTTCATTATGCTTGATACTGATTGCAATCCTTCTTGTCCCATAATACTTGGAAGGCGTTTTTTACGAACTATAGGTGCAATTATTGATATGAAAGAGGGAAACATAATATTCCAATTCCCATTAAAGAAAGGGATTGAAAACTTACCTAGGAAGAGAATTAAACCACCTTATGAATCAATCATGAGAGCTACCTACGGGTTGAGTGTCAAAGATGACAACACTTGAAACTATGCATTATGCCACTGGTGCAGCGACATGCTATACAAACGGTTTTTAACCCCTTTTCGCGACGTAGTTCCAAACCGTCGCCTTGCATGTGTGGGCGATAGGGGGGGTCCATCCCACACGACACGAGAAACCCATCGGCGATGGTGGCCAACAAATGCAAACGTTTGGCAAAACTAAGCGTATGGAATGTCCGCACCTATCACAAATGAGGGTCAGTAGAAAATCGTTTGAGATGTGTGTATTTCCCATACGGTTCATCCTTGCAGCTCGTGTGAGATCACACTAACATCGCACACGCTATTCTGTGAAGCGCCGTTTACGATGTGCATCGAATCGTAAACAGGTCACGATTATAAAGCGTGTACGACATGGAGACAATCACACACAGTTAGTTCGACTATGGCCATCTGTGATATGATATAAGAGTGCATACATTTATCATTATAAAACCGTATGCGAAGGTTGAATATATCCCACAAGCGGGTTTTCTGATAAACGTTTGTGATTTATAAAACGTCACAAACGTGTGATCCATAGTTCCCAAACGTGTCTTCTGGAATAACTGTGTCGGATGAAGGCCTATCGCACGTTGTCTTGTTTGACCAATGTTTATGATGGACACAGTTCAAAATACGAAATCATGTGTGATAAGAAGACTAGCACAAACGCTGGTGTTGTTAATCTCACACGTTCTTTCTCGTCTGACCGTGCACGATGACGAAATTCATCACACACGCCTCGAATGGAGAAACGTGTGTGATGTCGGAGTTGATCCCATACGTTTTGCTTTCTTAAATTGTGTGCATTGTAATGGCCTGCAGAGAAGGATTTACCCCTAATTAAATACCTTTGTTCCTAATTCGCATAATTTAAATTTGAACGTAGGAATTCATGTATTTCATATCGAATCATGTTTAGGTTTAAGAACGAATGCATAATTCGATTCACATGTACATATACTCAAGAACTACATAAGCATCAATTCTCAAAAAAGGAAAACTACAGAAGGGACAAATAAAGAATGATGGAAGCACAGTTGTACTAAATACGGTAAAGAAAGAGCTGAAAGACATTGTGTATGCTGGAGAAGGTAAAGCAGAATGCTCATATTGTTCCCTCCTCCATACCTAACGCACAAATGACTCTAGGCCAGCCCCTAGTGATGGCCGCCCGCCCATCCTTCATTGTCTTCATTACGACTTCTCGATGCTCATTGTAGTCTCGATGATTTATTTTAACCTTCATTGCATGTCCAACAATCATGTACTTTGCGAGGTAATCTTGAGTAAACTGTTTTGGGAACCATTGCAAAAAAAAGGATCCAGACATTGTTGTATGACAACTCATTATGGGCAGTACTAATAGAAGCCTACAGAGTTCGTAGTTACCATCCTACATCTCATTATTGTGTTGGATAGAGCGTAAACAAATAGTCTAATTGGCATTGTTTGTCTCTTTTCCTTAACAATCATTTTCAGTTTCCTTACTTGATGCTGGTTCATGAATATTTCATTACCCACACGCAAAAGGGTCCGGGAATGTATATTTACCTAAGACATATGTACCTACAAGCAAGAAGCCAATATTAGAGGCTAAAATGCAGTTGCACAATGGTGTAATATATTACTCCATCAATTACACAATGTGTTTCATATAAACATTTTGAGAAGTCAACATTTACTTACTTTGACCAAGTTTGTAGAGAAAAACATTTACATCTAGAATTGCAATTCCAATTCATTGGATACATCACAAAATTTTATATTGTATACAATTTAGATGGTATATGTAGATACATCACAAAAATATATATGGACTACATGATGGAACGGATGGAGTATAAGCGGAGGAATGAAAAGGACCTCGGTGGAAAACGTTGGCCACTCCCATTGTTGTCCTGTGCAAGTACATGTAAAGTCATGATAAGTACATCAGGCTTAACATCAGCCAAGTATACGAGGTATTTACTTGAAATAAACAAGGCATATGCTCACTATAACAACCAAATATGGCCATTTGATACTAGACAAATTCTCAATGGAACCAACCTAACAACCAGATAACGAAAAGCAAAGCGTCTGCTTGAAAACTAGAAAAATGCTCACTGCAATCAACCTAACAACCAGATATAAAAAAGCAAGGCATCTGCTTGAAAACTAGACAAATGCTCACTCCAACCAACCTGGCAACCAAATTCAGAGAAACAAGGCATAAATGTTTAAAGCGGGAGTTAAGGGCACAAGTTAACAACACCAGGCATAACATGTGGTATTGATGAAATTGAACCATACAATTCATACTTGCACACACACGCACACACACGCACATGCTCACACACACACACATGCACACACACGCACACACACACACACCCTTGGCCTTCCAGCATTGTGAGTAAAAGGCATGGCAGACCCTAAAGGCCCACCGATAGGTTTGTCATTAGAAACCACGCAATGTAGGCACATGGTCCACACACATGCATTGGTATACACACACACACACTCGATCCTTGACATTTTCAAAACAGCAAAACAAAACCGTGGATATTTTCAAAACAAGGATCTCAAGATTTATTTAGCCGGAATGACATATCACAACTCGATCCTTGACATTTTAAAAACAACAAAAGAAGCAAAATAAAATCATGGATATTTTAAAAACAAGGATCTCAAGATTTATTTAGCCAGAATGACATATCACTATAGGCATTTCATTTATGCCTATAGTGATCATATCACACCGCCTAAATGAACCTTGAAATCTAGTAACTTCCCAACCGATCACCCATCCTTGACTACTCCACCGAAAGCACACTTTACTTCCGAGTTCCATCGAATGGGTAACGGGCTGGAAAGTCGCGTCTGTCTGGTAACTGATGCCTCCTATCATATACAAGGCGTGCCCCGATGGGTAACTAGTGGGACCAGACATGCGTCACAGACATTTTTGGTAGTACTAGAAACCGTGTGTGATGGTGGCATGGGGGCTGATGACGACGTCTTGCTCATGCTCGATGGTGTAATGCCGCTTTTGCCTGCTCTCCGACCTGCTCCGTCTCGTCCTCCTCGTCCAGGAGGTTGATGACGGGGCCGGCACTTCGGCAGGAAACCGATTGGGGAAGTGGTGGGAGATTGATTGGGGGAGTGGTGGGAGACCGATTGGGGGAGTGGCAAGAGAAGCGTGTTCGGATAGAACATCATTTTAATTCAATTTGGATAACTTCTCAAAGAAGGAACCTCAAGATAGCATGACACGTGCACACCATGCTTACACACGCACAAGCTTCAGCCAGGCATATAGAACCACTTTAAATTATTCATGGTTTGTTACCTTTTTGTATACTACACTAATCAAGTTTGTAGACATTTAATGTGCATAATTAAAATTTGAACTAAAAGAACATGCTTTGTTTCACCAAAATGGGTTGAAAAAAGGTATTTGTGTCCTTGGTTTCCTTGTTTAGGTCCCATGCAATTAACATGAATGGATTGCAAAGATCTCAAAGTCATGATGAGGCCACAAACATTGAGAAACTTGGCTATTAAATGATCATAAATCCACAACTCGTCTAAAATTCTTGAAACTTACCCCGGTGTCATGACACAACACTTATACAATATGATAATTTTCTCTCCAATGTGGGAGAAGTCTCTTGCACACCAAAACTTCTCTCAAGAACCATCTTGGTTTCGATACGGAACAATATGTCACCTGTGTGGAGGTAATGACATTTGATGTCTCTTCTTGCGTTGATATTTTATCTACATGTAACATAGGCTAATACAACTGCAATGCTAACATGTGAAATTATTGAAACTTGTGTGTCGACACGACACTTATAGGACATGGTATATGAGGTTTGGGACAAACCTCTTACAAATTGGAGCTTCCCACGACAAGCATGGTGGTTTTGATATGGAACATGTCACCTTTGTGGTCGAAACAACATTTGAGTTTTCTAGGCGTGCACTTAATGTGAACAACTCAAGTTTGAATTACAAGCATGAGCTCCAGCACACCAAAATGGATTAAAACCCATTTTGAGTCATTGGATCCATGTTTACATCCCATGCACTAATGGTCACTGAATTACAAACATCTCGGTGTCGTGACTAGACCGCAAATGTTACAAACATCTCGGTGTCGTGACTAGACCACAAATATTGATAATCTTGGTTTCAAAGTTCGAGAGAACCCAAAGCTCGCCATGAATTCATGACACTTACACAGTGTCATGCCACATCACATCTACGATGTTCATTTTGTTTTTTGATGAATTTGGGACAAATATTGTGACATGCATCTTACAAGCCAAAGCTCGCCATGATAGGGAACATGTCACCTTTGTTGGTGAAACTACATTGAATGAGTCATTAGTCCACCGAATCGACCCCTTTTATACATCAATTGAGTTTTCTAGGGATTTAATATGCGTAGTTCAGATTTTGAACTAGAGGCACATGCTCTGACTTCGTGGTTTCGATAGGGAACATGTCACCTTTTGTGACGAAACTACATTCAGCGTGTCCTCTAGTGAACCAATTCGGCCCTTTTTATACATCAATTGAGTTTTCTAGGGTCCTTTTCATACGGATGTGAATGAATTAGAAACATTTAGGCATGATAGCTTTGCCGCAATCATTCATAATATTGGTTTATTGAATTCTTGTACATACAAAACTTGTATGATAACCATTTGGTGCCACACGTCCATTTTTTTACTCCCGCCGTTTCTTTTTACTTCGCATATAGGATTTGGTCAAAGTCAAGCTAAACATAGTTTGACAAAATTTATACAAAAAACACATCAACGCCTACAATGCTAAGGTTATATAGTATGAAAGTTAATTTGACGATGCATCTAATAATGTTGATTTTAAATTATATTTTTTTTTATTTTTTATAAAGCTAGACAAACTTAAAAAAATTGAATTTGACCAAATTTTACATGCTAACTAAAAAGAAACGGAGGGAGTACTTGATATGGGAGAACCGTGCGTGTAGCTACAGGTTGATCACAGGACGCATGTGAGCTTTCCGCCACACATGCTTGACTGGACGCGCGTGAGCTGTCCGCCGCGCAGGCTCGACAAGATGCGTGAGAGCTGTCCGTCGTGCATGCACGACGGGACGCATGAGAGTCTATTGCGCATGCTCCTCGGGAAGCGGTACTTTGACCTCCCACCCCCACTCGCCTCGCTCCCAACTTCTAAATTAATGGTGTCCTACCCGCTGATTATCATGTGGTTAATGCGCCTGGACAGAGAGACTAGTTTGCTTGTGATCACTGTTTTGTTCGTGCTTAGCCAAGAACTTTGACGTTTCGTCTGTTTTCGACTCGTATACATGTACAAACGAATGAAATAATATAACAACAAATTAGCATCGGCAAAGATAATAATTTTCTTACATATGCATGATAATAAAAAATGCCACAGGTGGCAACTCCCCAAAGACACAGGAGCAAAATAAGAAGGAAGTGTTTGAAGAAGGAAGACAAAGAAAACAATCTATCTAATTCTTCATGGATTGATGGACGCGGAGTTCCTCAATCCCCTTCTTCATCGCCTCCACGACCTCCATCTCCTATCGCCTCTCATACGACATCTTTCGCATTGCGGCCATAGCGTGGGCTCTTTGCTCGAGAGCATCGATGGCCTGTGTCACGTACGCATGAAGTTCCTTCACACTCTCCACGGATTCCTTCAGCATCCCCTCCCGCTCGATGTGGAGCTTCGCCAAGTCTTCCAAAAGTTCCTCGGTGAGTTCTTTCAGCCTCCCCTCCGAGGCCGGTCACCCTGTCAATCGAGGCATCGCTCTTCTCCAGCAGCTTCACCAGGTCATCGATCATGGCATCCTTCCTATCGAGCTCAACACGCATGTAGTCGTTTGCTGAGGAATCGAAGACTGCCAAATCATCTAGTTCACCTCCGAGGAGAATGGGCTTGTGACTGTGAGAGCCATCGCCTCTCCGCGAAAGATCCTCCCGGCTGTCCGTAGTGCCACCGGACATCTCTGTGGCTGGAGCTCTCTAGCGCTTCTGCGGCGCAGCGGCGGGACCTCTCGGTTGCTTCCATGACTTTGGTCTTTCTTCCCTAGTAATATCTCGACCCAGAACCCCCCTACCGGCCATGGTAGACCGAACGAAGGGCTAACAAAGAAAGGCCTATTTTTTGTGTCCAGGGTGAAGAATGTGCGGTAATTTTCGAGTATGAGTTTGTGTTTTTATAGCCTACTACAGTAAACATCTGCTAAGTGAGAACACGTTTAGGTTTGTAGGTGTGAACTAATTTGCAAAGAAAATAGCGCGTGGTAATTTGGAATGTGAAAGGAAACAAGCTCAATATTTATTGATGGTTTTAGTTCCCAAGCACATAATGCTTGATGGTTTTTGGAAACCGTTTGGGAACGGGCTCATCGAGTAGACACATGGCCGTGCCTCTATGAGAGGCGGGCCCTGCCTGTGTTGTGGGTGCAGGTTTGATTAGACGGGACGCATGCGAGGAGTCCACCATGCAGGCTTAGAGGGATGCGTGTGAGCAGTCCGCCACGTATGCTCACCTGGCTCAACGGGAATCAGGCCATCGGACCTTGGACTTCCACCCACAACCCTATTCAAGTTCTCCATTAGTGCTACACCTTCTCCTCCGGTCTTATCTATTTGGGCCGCCACCACAGATCGCCTCTTTTTTTGATGGACGACGAGGCGGCCAACAAGCGGGGGCGGGTGGAGGCTAAACCACACGAGCCTCCGGCGAGCATGGAGTTCATCAGCAACATCCCTGACAAGATGTTGGTAACCATCATGTCCCTCCTCCCCATCAAATCTACAGTGAAGACCACCATCCTCTCTAGGCGGTGGCGCCCCCTATGGCACTCCACCCCCATTGACCTCCTTGACAACGACGAGCTCTACAGCGGGGATCACAAACACTTAGACGCATTGTCCCACATCCTTGCCACGCACACTGCGCCCGTCAGACGCCTTGCCATTGGCACTTTCTGTCCAAACTGCAAGGCGGAACCCAAGTTTCATGACTGGTTCTTATCCCCCGCCCTAAATCAGCTCGAGGAGCTCAACTTTGATGCCAAACATGGGTGCTCGCTACCTCCGTCCGTCCTCCGCCTCGCGCCCACGCTGCGCCGCGCTACGTTCATGTGGTGCCTTTTCCCCAAGATTAATGCCGCACACGCTCTTCATCTCCCTAAACTGAAGAACCTCGAGCTCATTGGCGTCAACATCTCGAAGTCGGATTTGGAGCGCCTGCTCGGCAGCTGTACAAAGCTTGAGTACCTTCGTCTTTATATGATGTTTGGGTTCAGTGGCCTCCACATCTCTACGACGAAACTCCGTACGATTTATGTGCATGGCTGCTACCGCAACACGTTGTCAGTTGGGGAGTTTCATGATATGGTCATTGAGAATGCGCCTTTCCTAGAGAGATTGTTTGTACTTGATAAAGAAGTTCGAACAAGAATCAAGGTCATTGGCACACCGAAATTGACAGTGTTGGGGTATTCCTGTGCTGAATTCTCTGAACTTCTTACAACTGGATCCATACCCGTTCAGTTACAACAATCTTCTTCTCATTCTTATTACTATACATCACATATTATCTAGTTTATGTTGATTTCTGTGTTGGAAATATGCCCTAGAGGCAATAATAAATTAGTTATTATCATATTTCCTTGTTCATGATAATCATTTATTGTCAATGCTAGAATTGTGTTGATTAGAAACTCAGATACATGTGTAGATACATAAACAACACCATGTCCCTAGTATGCCTCTAATAGACTAGCTCGTTGATCAAAGATGGTCAAGGTTTCGTAGCCATGGACATGAGATGTCATTTGATAGCGGGATCACATCATTAGGAGAATGATGTGATGGGCAAGAACCAAACTATAAACATAGCATATCATTGTGTCAGTTTATTGCTATAGTTTTCTACATGTCAAGTATCTGTTCCTATGACCATGAGATCATGCATCTCACTGACATCGGAGGAGTACCTTGTGCATATCAAACATCGCAACGTAACTAGGTGACTATAAAGATGCTCTACATGTATCTCTGAGGGTGTCTGTTGAGTGGGCATGGATCAAGACTGGGATTTGTTAGTCCATGTGACGGAGAGCTATCTCAGGGCCAACTCGGTAATACAACATCACAACAAGCCTTGCAAGCAAAGTGACTAAAGTGTTAGGCACGGGATCTTGTATTATGGAACGAGTAAAGAGACTTGCCGGTAACGAGATTGAACTAGGTATAGAGATATCGACGATCGAATATCGGGCAAGTAACATACCGAAGAACAAAGGGAACAACATACGGGATTAACTAAATCCTTGACATAGAGGTTCAACCGATAAAGATCTTCGTAGAATATGTAGGAACCAATATGGGCATGCATGTCCCGCTATTGGTTATTGACCATCGAGGAGTCTCGGTCATGTCTACATAGTTCTCGAACCCGCAGGGTCTGCACACTTAAGGTTCGGTGACATTTCGGTAGTATTGAGTTATGTATGTTGGTGTCCGAAGGTTGTTCGGAGTTCCGGATGAGATCCCGGACGTCACGAGGGTCTCTGAAATGGTCTAGAGGTAAATATTGATATATAGGAAAGTGGTATTTGGGTTCCGTAAAAGTTTCGGGCACTACCGGTAGTGTACCGGGAGTGACGAAAGGGTTTCGGGGGTCCACTGGGAGGGGCCACATGGGCCTAGGTGGTTGTGCACCAGCCCATAGTGGGCTGCGCAACCGACCACAAAGGGCCCTTGTGCCCAAGGGTAGGTTGGGAGGTGCCTTGGAGGGTAGGGAGATCTCCCTAGGGCGCCCACCTCCCTTGTGGGAGGTGGACTCCTCCCTATCTTGGCTGGCCAACCCTCCTTGGAGGAGGGGCCAAGGCGCGCCCTACCTACCCCTTCCTCCTATAAATAGCAAGGGAGAGGGAGGGAAGCACAACCCTAAGGCATAGGTGCAGCCCTCCCTCTCTCCCTAGATCTGTTTCTCCTCCAAAACGCGTCTGTGGCAGCGCTTGGCGAAGCCCTGCTGAGATCACTCCACCACCACCGCCACCACGCTGTTGTGCTGCCGGAGAACTCATCTACCTCTCTGCTCTCTCTTGCTAGATCAAGAAGGCAGAGATCATCATCGAGTTGTACGTGTGCTGAACATGGAGGTGTCGTCCGTTCGACGCTAGATCGGAAGGATCATGATTGGATCGCGGGACGGTTCGTGATTGGATCATGGGAAGGATCGTGATCGGATCGCGGGATGGCTAGCGATTTGGATCGCAAAGACGTTCTTCTACATCAACCGCGTTTCTTAACGCTTCCCACTTAGCTATCTACAAGGGTATGTAGATCTACTCTCCCTCTCGTATATGCTCATCATCATGGATAGATCTTGCGTGCGCGTAGGAAATTTTTTGTTTCCCATGCAACGTTCCCCAACACTATGTTCGGCTTTCATCCAGAAGATGATTCCCACAAGCCTCGCATTGTCTCTGCGAACTGTGAAGATCTTGGCACTATAATCTATCGGCCTCAATCTGGATGAAGTTGTTAAGTTCCTTATATGCTTTCTGTGCATGAAGAAGCTATATGTCGAGGTGATGTTCCTTTCCTATTAATTCTTAACTACAACAGTGTTCAATTTGTTGGTACTTCTACCCATGATTACAATGAAATGTGTACTATATATTTTTTAGATGTTAATCATGAACGATCGAAGATGGCATGCTAATCTATTAGTGTATTTTATAAATCATGCAAATCATAGAGGCCCATAGTGTTTGATATTGCATCTAAGCACTGATATATTGTCTTCGTTTGCAAATACAAGCAGGAGTTGGAGTGGAAAAGGTGTCGCAATATAACAATCCCATTGAACGGATTGAATTCCATCGCACGGAAATTACTTTGAACGAGTACCGAGGCACCAATCCAGAGATTCAATTTGCCAGTTTCTTTGTTCAGAAAGCAAGGGTGCTCAAGGTAATGAGGTTTGCACTATATTTAGTGTGCCACAATGGATGGTTTACTGACCAGCGGAGGTATCTACATCAGAATGGAAAAGGCTCTGCAGAAGCTGATTTTCACTTTGGAAGTTCATATGACAGTTTATTCGGAAGCGATTCTATCGAGCCGATATATGACTTCTCGATGGATGACCCCTTTACAAAAATATTTCATCCCATGGATCCTGAAGATTGGATTTGATTTCTAGTGTTAGTTTGTAACTTGTAATCTTCGAATTTGGGCCTCGTTATGCTGGAATTTGAATGTTGTAATATTGCTAGTATTTGTGATACAATATTTGAAATTGCGTTGTGTTCTTTTTTTATGCAATCATGTTTTTATAAGTATATATGTTGTTGTTCTGTAGGCGCAACATTGATGTTGTGCAGACCGAGCAAATCATAGTACACACGGACTAATCTAGAAAACCCATCGGTGATGATTTCATCAATCGCTGACAGTTGTATACCAGCAAACGTTTCTCCACAACATACACATGTTATTAGCACCAATCATTTGTGTTATATCTGGTGTTCGCACACGATTCTCATTAATCACATGTTTGATGTATATCGCACACATCTTGTTATGCCGCATCGTTTGTGTTCTGCTGTATTAGAACACACAGTTTATCTGAGTGAACTGTTTGCCGTACTACGCACACATATGTAGTTTTGGTAACCGTTTCTGTTATCTTCTCTAATCACAAACAGTTCATAAGAACAAATTGTTTGTCGTAGATCGCACACTTATAACCCACAACTATAGGGGATCAATTGTAGCCTTTCTCGATAAGTAAGAGTGTCGAACCCAACGAGGAGCTAAAGGTAGAACAAATATTCCCTCAAATTCTATCGACCACCGATACAACTCTACGCACGCCTAACGTTCACTTTACCTAGAACAAGTATGAAACTAGAAGTACTTTGTAGGTGTGATAAGATAGGCTTGCAAGATAATAAAGAGCACGTAAATAAAAACTAGGGGCTGCTAAGGTAAAGAAACAACTAAGTTAGTTTAACGAGTGTGGAAAAGTGGTGGTAGGTGTTGCGGAATTGACCCTAGGCAATCGATAACTAGACCGGTCATCATTATTGCAATTTTATATGAGGGAGAGGCATAAGCTAACATACTTTCTCTACTTGGATCATATGCACTTATGATTGGAACTCTAGCAAGCATCTGCAACTACTAAAGATCATTAAGGTAAAACCCAACCATAGCATTATAAGGTATCAAGTCCACTTTATTCCCATACGCAAACAACCTACTTACTCGGGTCTGTGTTCTATCACTCACGCCACCCACCATAAGCGTATCATAAGCATATTGCAAACCCTACAGCGGGGATCCCTCATGCTTGCGCGACACGGAGAGCACCATAGGACAACACCAATAATAAAACATGCAACTCAAACCAATCATGATCATCAATCAACCAATAGGACAACAAAAATTTACTTAGACATCATAGGATGGCAGCACATCATTGGATAATAATATGAAGCATAAAGCACCATGTTCAAGTAGAGGGTACAACGGGTTGCGGAAGAGTGGACCGCTGTAGATAGATGGGGGAAGGTGATGGAGGTGTTGTTGAAGATGACGTTTTTTTGGAGTAGAACGCCGTCACGATGATGGTCTTGGTGGCGTTCCGATGCCACCGGGAGAGAGGGGGAGAGAGCCCCCTCCTTCTTCTTCTTCCTTGACCTCCTCCCTAGATGGGAGGAGGGTTTCCCCTCTGGTCCTTGGCCTCCATGGTGGCGGAGGGGCGAGAGCCCCTTCGAGATTGGATCTCTCTCTGTTTCCTTCTGTTTCTACGCTGTTAGATTCTGGCCTTTCACCGTTTCTTAAATATCCAGAGAACCGTAACTCCGATCGGTTGAAATTTTGAGGGCATTTTCCTTAGAAAAATACATTTCTTGTGGCCAAAGGACATCTCTAACCGACCTAAGGGGTGCGCCTTCTGTTGATTCCACTTCCCAAAATTCACATATATTCCAAAAAAAATCTTCGTAAGTTTTTATCCCATTTGGACATCATTTGATATGGATTTTCTGCGAAACAAAAAACATGCAACAAACAGGAACTGGCACTGGGTGCTGGATCAATATGTTAGTCCCAAAAATAGTATAAAAAGTTTCCAAAAGTATATGAAAGTTGTAGAATATTGGCATGAAACAATAAAAAATTATAGATACGACGGAGACATATCAACATACCCAAGCTTAATTCCTGCTCGTCCTCGAGTAGGTAAATGATAAAAAAGATAATTTTTGATGTGGAATGCTACCTAGCATAATCTTGATCATATAATCTAATCATGGCATGAATATTAAGATATAAGTGATTCAAAGCAATAGTCTATATTGACATAAAAATAGTAATACTTCGAGCACACCAACAATGCAATTGTGTCCTTTCAAAATAACATGGCCTTAGAAAGTTATCCCTACAAAATCATATGTGGTCTAGCTATGCCCCATCTTCCCCACACAAAGTATCTAAATCATGCACAACCCCGATGACAAGTCTAGCAATTGTTTCACACTTTTTATGTTCTCAAACCTTTTCAACTCTCACGCAATACATGAGCATGAGCCATGGATATAGAATTATAGGTGGAATAGAATATGGTGGAGGTGATGAGGAAAAAGGAGAATATAGTCTCACATCAACTAGGCGTATCAGCGGGCTATGGAGATGCCCATCAATAGATATCAATGTGAGTGAGTAAGGATTTCCATGCAACGAATGCACTTAGAGATGTAAGTGTATGAAAGCTCAAAAATAAAACTAAGTGGTCGTGCAAAAAATTCCACTAGTTATATGAAAGTGACAAAATAGGAGACTCTCTATCATGAAGATCATAGTTCTACTTTGAAGCACAAGTGTGGAAAAACATAGTAGCAATTGTCCCTTCTCTCCTTCTCTCATTTTTTTCTTTTTTTCTTTTTTTCATTTTTTCCTTTTTTTATTTTGGTGAGCATCTTTGGCCTCTTTTTTATTTGGGCTTCGCTAGCCTATTTTTTTGTAAAGTCTGGAGACTCCTCCCAACTTGTGAGGGAATCATAGCTTCCATCATCCTTTTCTCACACGAGACAATGCTCTAATAATGAAAATCATCACACTTTTATTTACTTACAACTCGATACCTAGAACAAAAATATGACTCTATATGAATGCTTCTGGTAGGATACCGGGATGTGCAACGATCTAGCCTAGAAAATCACATAAAAAACTGACAAGCCATGAAAATATCATGCAAGCTGTCTTACGATCATGCAAAGCAATATGAAAATGATGGTGCATGTCATACTAAACGGAACGGTGGAAGTTGCATGGCAATATATCTCGGAATGGCTATGGAAATGTCATAATAGGTAGGTATGGTGGCTGTTTTGAGGAAAATATATGGTGGCTATTTTGAGGAAGGTGGGTTTGATGTACCGGCAAAAGTTGCGCGGTACTAGAGAGGCTAGCAAAGGTGGAAGGGTGAGAGTGCGTATAATCCATGGACTCAACATTAGTCATAAAGAACTCACATAATTATTGCAAAAGTCTATTAGTTATCAAACAAATCATTAGACGCATGCTCCTAGGGGAGAGGTTGGTAGGAGTTAACCATCGCGCGCTCCCGACCCTCACACAAAGGTTGACACTCATTAGACAAATCATGCTCCGACTTCATTACATAACGGTTCACCAATAGTGCATGCTACGAGAATCACAAAATTCAACGCATGTATTTCTACCAATCCACAATTACTCATTATCATGTCTCTAGTATCACCATCTTTATATCGCAAAACTATTGCAAGGAATTAAACATATCATATTCAGTGATCTACAAGTTTTATGTAGGATTTTATGACTAACCATGTGAATGACCAACTCATGTTAACTCTCTAAATAGGTATAAGTGAAGCATGAGAGTTTAATTCTTTATACAAAAGATATGCCCACGCTCTAACAAATATAAGTGAAGCAAAAGAGCATTCTACAAATGACGGTTTTCTATGTGTAGAGAAACAGGCAATCGAAACTTCAAATGATATAAGTGAAGCACATGAAGCATTCTATAAAGCCATACTCAAAAGATATAAGTGAAGTGCATGAAGCATTCTATAAATCTGTCAAGGACTATATCATACCAGCATGGTGTATTATTAAAAGAAAAGAAAAGCACATGACGCTCCAATATTTACGCATATCATGTGACGAATAAAAATATAGCTCCAAGTAAAATTACCGATGGTTGTTAGAAGAAAGAGGGGATGCCTTCCAGGGCATCCCGAGCTTAGTTTCTTGGGAGTACTTGAACATTACCTTGGGGTGCCTTGGGCATCCCCAAGCTTAGTCTCTTTCCACTCCTTATTCCTTCATCCACCGTGATCTCACCCAAAACTTGAAAACTTCAATCACACAAAACACTCGTGAGATACGTTAGTATAATAAAGAAAATCACAGTTTTATGTACTGTTACCAACCAATTCATATTTTATTTTTGCATTGTAGCTACATTATTATAATTTTTCCATGGCTTATACCACCGATACAATCGATAGTTTCATCAAAACAAGCAAAACAATGCATCAAAAACATAATCTGTCTTAAACAGGACAGTCTCTAGAAATTTGAACATTCACCATACTTATTTAACTTGAAAAATTCTGAACAATTATGAAAAATAGAAAATTTTCATAGAAGTACTGTGTAAAAATTTCAGAAACTTTTGACATTCCAATAAAAAATGTAAATTCACGCACTACAGACAAAGTTTCTGTTTTTGCACTGCACACACCTAACAAGTAATCTAATCATCCTAAAGGCAAATCTTGGCACATTATTTTTACAATACAATGGATTTATACAAGGGGATAATTATTTTTGTTGAAAAGTTTCTATAATCGAGATTTGCAAAGTTTCCATGGGCATGAACAAAGTTCAAGGAGCTCCCCCACTTCAATGGTGCTCGTCCTTCTTACTTCCACTTCTCTTTTTGAAATAGTTTTAGGCTTCCCTCTATATTTTCCTTTTGTTTTTGAACTTTATAAAAGCACACAACAGAATAAAATGACTCTCTAAAACTTCCAGGTTGTCTCCATGGCAGTGCTTTCTTTAAAGCCATTAAGCTAGGCATAAAGTGATCAAGTAATGGATCCAACCAGATTCCAAGGTATATCAAAGCCAATTTTAATTAACAATGATTTTTAATTTAGTATTGAGCACAATTTAACATATATCATGCAACAACGAAGTCTAACTCTCTTCCTATGCATCAGCATGTCATAAAAGAACAATTCATGCACACAAAGTAAAGGCCAATACATAGCATAAGCATTTTTTGCAGTTTTATCAAATTGGAAACATAGAGAGGTGGAGATGAAGTTCCTCTCTCATAATAATTTCAAGTAGGATAAGAAAACACATGCATATTATATCTATCAAAATCTTCATGTGTAATAGTAAAAGGCAACCCATCTATATAATCCTTAATAAGTGCAAACTTCTCTGATATAGTGTAGTTGGGAGAATTCAAAAAGATAATAGGACTATCATGCGTGGGTGCAATAGCAACAAATTCATTCTTAACATAAGGAACTATAGAAAGTTCATCTCCATAAGCATCTTTCATATTGGCATCATGTCCACAAGCATAGCAAGCATCAAGTTCGTCAAAAAGGGATATTTCAAATGAATCCAAGGGATCATAGCAATCAACATATCATTCATCCTTCGGTAAGCATGAAGGGAAATTAAACAATGTATGAGTTGAAGAATTACTCTCATTAGAAGGTGGGCACGTTTACCTAATCTGCTCTTCCTCCTTTTGTTCTTCGCTCTCCTCCTCATCTTTTTCATCTAATGAGCTCACAATTTCAGCAATTTCTTCTGCCATAGATTCCTCCAAAATATTAATCTCCTCCAAGGAAGCAGACATTCTCTCAATAAATGCATCAATATCAGAATTATATTCATAATTATCATAGCAATATTTAAGTATAGAAAAAATTTCAGGTCTATAAATAGCATCATCATAATTTTCACACTTCTTAAACAAAGATTCAATTTCATAAGCACCCTTAAAAGCAACTAATTCCTCTATTCGTTCCACATCATAGTAATCATAAATACCTTTAGCATAAGAATACAAGGTTTCATTATCATTAAATTTACATGAAAAAAGAAGGTGTTGAGCCTTCATCTTAGAGCAACAAGTATAATCATATCTCTGGCATAGATTCCAAGCATACCATTTCAACATATAAATCTGATCCCCTAACAGTTTCCCTTTTTGAGTCAAGAGATAATCCCTAAAGTATTCACATTGATCCAACATGTATGCCATTATATAATTGAATGGGGTTTTCTCAGGATTATTAAAGTAGTGCATAATATCTTTCACATAACAAGCATCAAGGGTTTTAGGAGGTTCCCCATCTCCAAGAGTAGCAAGTACACCTAATGTTTTTTGGTATTTCATGTTCCATATCCATAACTAAAGATAGAGAAAAACTTAGAATAGCAAATAAAATCTACTTAGTGATAAAGCAATCAAGCACACACGAGCATATTCACCCCACGCTATTGTTCCCCGGCAACGGCACCAGAAAAAGGCCTTGGTAACCCACAAGTATAGGAGATCAATTGTAGCCTTTCTCGATAAGTAAGAGTGTCAAACCCAATGAGGAGCTAAAGGTAGAAAAACTATTCCCTCAAGTTCTATCGACCACCGATACAACTCTACGCTCGCTTAACGTTCACTTTACCTAGAACAAGTATGAAACTAGAAGTACTTTGTAGGTGTGATAAGATAGGCTTGCAAGATAATAAAGAGCACATAAATAAAAAGTAGGGGCTGCTAAGGTAAAGAAACAACTAAGTTAGTTTAACGAGTGTGGAAAAGTGGTGGTAGGAGTTGCGGAATTGTCCCTAGGCAATGGATAACTAGACCGATCATCATTATTGCTATTTTATATGAGGGAGACGCATAAGCTAACATACTTTCTCTACTTGGATCATATGCACTTATGATTGGAACTCTAGAAAGCATCCACAACTACTAAAGATCATTAAGGTAAAACCGAACCATAGCATTATAAGGTATCAAGTCCACTTTATTCCCATACACAAACAACCTACTTACCCGGGTCTGTGTTTCTATCACTCACGCCACCCACCATAAGCAAATCATAAGCATATTGCAAACCCTACAGCGGGGATCCCTCACGCTTGTGCAGCATGGAGAGCACCATAGGACAACACCAATAATAAAACATGCAACTCAAACCAATCATGATCATCAATCAACCAATAGGACAACAAAAATCTAATCACACATCATAGGATGACCACACATCATTGGATAATAATATGAAGCATAAAGCACCATGTTCAAGTAGAGGGTACAACGGGTTGCGGAAGAGTGGACCACTGTAGATAGATGGGGGAAGGTGATGGAGGTGTTGGTGAAGATGACGGAGTTGTTAGAGTAGATCACCGTCACGATGATGGCCCCGACGGCGTTCTGGTGCCACCGGGAGAGAGGGGGAGAGAGACCCCTCTTCTTCTTCTTCCTTGACCTCCTCCCTAGATTGGAGGAGGGTTTCCCCTCTGGTCCTTGGCCTCCATGACAGCGAAGGGGCGAGATCCCCTCCGAGATTGGATCTCTCTCTTTGTTTACTTCTGTTTCTGTGCTCCCAGATTCTGGCCTTTCACCGTTTCTTAAATATCCGGAGACGCGTAACTCCGATCGGGCTGAAATTTTGAGGGGATTTTCCTTATAAAAATTTCTTTCTTGCGGCCAAAGGACATCTCCAACCGACCTAAGGGGTGCGCCTTTTGTTGATTACACTTCCCAAAATTCACATATATTCCAAAAAAATCTTCGTAAGTTTTTATCCCATTTGGACTTCGTTTGATATGGATTTTCTGCAAAACAAAAAACATGCAACAAACAGGAACTGGCACTGGGCACCGGATCAATATGTTAGTCCCAAAAGTAGTATAAAAAGTTGTCGAAAGTATATGAAAGTTGTAGAATATTGGCATGAAACAATCAAAAATTATAGATACGATGGAGACGTATCACACACGCAACTACTTTGTGAATTGTATTTGATGGATCCACCTTCGCACATAGTTTGTGTCATTAGCGACATAGTTTGCACTATACCGTTTGCGATTCATGCATCAAACACAATTTTGTCGAAGGGTCTCTGACTGATGTGTTGTGTTTGGACCATTCTGTAGTAGTCTGCCTAGCTAGGGGGAAAAAACAATAGCGCTTGTGTGAGAACATGATAATTTGCTAGAATAATCTATATGCTTCACTTATATCTTTTGAGATAGGCAGTTGCTCTAGTACTTCACTTATATCTTTTGAGCATGGTGGCGTGTAGATTTTATAGAAATAATATGATCTCGTTCTTCACTTATACTTGTTTGAGAGCTGAATTAATAGTGATAGTAATTTGGATGGGTCATAAGACTAGTCCAAGAATATTAGGTATTCAATGAATTATAATCAAAACCATCGTGTAGCATATATAGAGAAGTTGTGGGTTAATGACATTGATGTTGTAATATGAAAAAGGTATGAGTCCAAAATTGTTGATTCATAGAAGTGTTGAGATTAAGAGGTGTTAACTTTCTATTCATCTAAAAATTAACGAGGCATGGTGATGACGTGTGCGCATTTATATTCCTCGTTGAAATCCTAGTGTTGTTTCAAGTCGGGGGGGGGGGGGGGCGATGGTTAACTCCTACCAACCTCCTACTGGGTATGCAAGGACTTTGATTTGTGATAAAACTAATAAAACTTTGCAATAAGTATGTGAGTTCTTTATGACTAATGTGACACCATGGACATATGCATCTTCACCTTCTCATATTTGCTAGCCTCTTAGGTACCATGCATATCCCATTCTCACCTCGAGGATCGGTGCAACTTTGGTTGGTGCATCCAAACCCCTTAACATGATACGCTCTATTGCACATAAGCCTCATTATATCTTCCTCAATACAGCCACCATACCTACCTATTATGGCATTTCCATAGCATTCCCATAGCCATTCTGAGATATACCATGCAAATTCCATTGTCACTTCACATGACTAGTTTGTTCATCATCATAATGATTTGCATGATCATATAGAGCTGGCATTGTATTTGTGGCAAAGTCACCGTTCATCATGTTTTGATACATGTCATGCTAGATCATTGCACATCCTGGTACACTGCCAGAGGCATTCATTCAGAGTCATATCTTCCTATCAGTCTTTCATGTTGAGTTGTAAGTAAATAAAAGTGTGATAATCATCATTATTAGAGCATTGTACCAGTGAGGAAAGGATGATGGAGACTATGATCCCCCCACAAGTTGGGATGAGACTTTGGATGAAAAATGAAATAAAAATGGGGGAGGCCAAATGAGACCACCATAAAAAAGAGAAAATGGTGGAGGCAAAAAAGCCCACCATATAAAAAAATGAGAGAAAACAGAGAAGGGACTTTGCTACTATCCTTTACCACACTTGTGCATCAACGTGGCACCATGTTCTTCATATAGAGAGTCTCCTATATTGACATTTACATATGCTAGTGGGAATATACCTTTTCATATAATAAACTTGGCTTGTATATTCCGATGACGGGCTTCTTCAAATGCCTGAGGTCTTCATGATAAAGCAAGTTTGATGCACACCCTACTTAGCTTCAGTTGAGCTTTCATACACTTATAGATCTAGTGCATAATTTGCATGGCGATCCCAACTCCTTGCATTGACATCTATTGATGAGCATCTCCATAGCTTGTTGGTAGTCCTAGTTGATGTGAGACTATCTTCTCCACTTTTTACCCGTTTGATATCTACCACCATATTCTATACCACCTATATGCTATGTCCAATGGTTCACGCTCATGTATTGCATGAATAAAAAGTTGATGCATATTGAAAAATTACAATCCAATTGCCCGAATTGGACCGTGGTGCTTAACATTTGTATCTATGTGGTGAAGATGGAGTCAGGCCTTGCTAATATAATAAGATGAATAGGGGTAAACATTCTTTTAGGATCGTATACTTTAAAAAGTTAATGATTTTGTCTCCTATAGTTATAAATATTACTATGTTTCTGTTTGTTAATTCATCATTTCTCAATGAGCATACATACCAAAGATTACATAATGGGTAGCATGTCAAATAAAAAATTCTATTTTTATCATTTACCTACTCGAGGACAAGCATGAATTAAGCTTGGGGACGTTGATACTTCTCCAACGTATCAATAATTTTTTATTGTTCCAAGCTAATATGTTATCATTCTAGGATACTTTTTGGTTATTTATTTATAATTTACAATACTATTGAGAACTAACCTATTGACCGAGTGCCTAGTGCCAGTTCCTATTTTCCGCGTGTTTTTGCCTTTTCAGAGTTACCGTACTTATATGTCTCCAACGTATCTATAATTTATGAAGTATTCATGCCATATTCACCTATGTTTACAGTAATTTAATATGGTTTGATGCACTTTATATGATTTATTTAGAACTAACCCGGTCTGACGCTGTTTTTAGTAGAACTACCGTGGTGTTTTTTGTGCAGAAATAAAATTTCACCGAATGCAATGAAACTTTTTGACAATTTTTTTGGAACAAAAGAGGCACTAGAAGCTTCTTGGGAGGACCAGAAGAGACACGAGGTGGGTACAACCCACCACCACATGCCAGGCCTGTTCGACACGCCCTAGTGGGTTGTGCTCTCCTCGTGACCCATCTTCGCGTGAAACCGACGCTCAAAAATACTATAAATACAGAAACCATCAGAAATAACCCGATACTCCTTGTTCCACCACCACAACTCTCTATATGGATGAAAAACCAAACTGGAGGCGTTCTAGTACCTTGCCGAAGAGGGTAGATCATCTCCGGTGGCCATCTTCATCATCCCGGGGGAGGCCATGAGGAGGAGGGAGTAGTCCACCCTCGGGGCTGACGGGTTGTACCAGTAGCTATGTGTTCAATCTCTCGCTCGTGTTCTTGGGATGGCTCGATCTTGATGTATCATGGGCTTTGTTAATATAGTTGGATCATATGGTGTTTTCCCCTCTCTATCTTGTTGCGATGAATTGAGTTTTCCCTTTGAGATTTTGTTATTATCGGATTGAATACTTTTATCGATTTGAGAGCACTTGATGTATGTCTTGCCTGTGGATACCTGTATTGACATTGGGGTATTAAAGTGATTCACTTGATATATGTTATGGCGTCAACTTGCTGATTCCGGTGACCTTGGGGATATATGCATAGGGGTTGATTGCATATTTTCATACCTTGTTCTGTGATAGAAATCTTGGGGGTAATCCTTGAGGTTCTTTGTGTTAGATTGAGTATTATGAATCTGAAATTGTTTGATGCGTATCATATAATTAACTCATGGATACTTGTGGTGACATTGGAGTATCTAGGTGACATTAGAGTTGGTTGATGCATACCATATGGTGTCATTCTAGTATGAACTCTTAGATAGATCGATCGGAAAGGATAACTTGGTGTTATTTTAGTATGAACTCTTGGATATATCGATTGGAAAGGATAACTTTAAGGTGGTTTTGTTCCCTACAAACAATTTCTTATTATGTTCTCCGCTAGGTAATAACTTAGGAGTGATTCTTCGTTGGACGTTGAGGGATGGTTACGTGATCCAATTATTTTAGCATTGTTGAGAGATTGCACTAGCGAAAGTACGAACCCTAGGCCTTGTTTTCAAGCATTTATACACCATTTTGCTCGTTGTTTTACACTTGCTACCTTGCTGTTTTTATATTTTCAGATTATAAAAACCTATATCTATCATCCATATTGCACTTGTATCACCATCTCTTCACCAAACTAGTGCACCTATACAATTTGCCATTGTATTGCGTGTGTTGGGGACACAAGAGATTTCTTGTATTTGATTGCAGGGTTGTTTGAGAGAAACTATCTTCATCCTACACCTCCCACGGATTGATAAACCTTAGGTCATACACTTGCGGGAAAATTGGTACTGTCCTGCAAAACTCTGCGCTTGGAGGCCCAACACGGGTCTATAAGAATAAACTTGCATAGTAGATATCAAGCTCTTTTCTGGCGCCGTTGCTGGGGAGGTGAGTGCTTGAAGGTATATATTTATATCTTGCAATCAAATCTTTTAGTTTCTTGTTTTTCACTTGTTTGGTTTTATAAAAGAAAACTACAAAAAATGGAGTTTGGGTTGCATCATTTGTTTCGTCTTTATAACGTCTTTCGTGAAAACAAGGATTCAAAAAATTGTGCTCAATTGGTAGAGGAAGAAATTATGAAAATAATTTATGATAATTCCTTGAATGATGAGCATGATAGAAATATTGTTAGTATGATTTCTCTGAATATTCATGATGCTAATTATATGCAAAGCCACGAGCTTGGGGATGCTATGTTTGATCAATATGATATTTTTAATCCCCTAAGTTTTGATGAGCAAAAATATTATGATGATGGCATGCCTCCTATGTATGATGATTATTGTGATGGCATGTATAATATAAAGAGTAATGACAACCATGAAACTTTTCATCATGATTTTAGTATTGAAAGTGGTTATGTCAATCAAGTACATCATGATAGTTATTTCATTGAGTTTTCTCCCACTATTATGAATGAGAAGAAGTTTTCTTAGTGGAGAGTGATAAATTTTCTATGCTTGTATATCATGAAAAGAATGCCATATGTGATAGTTATATTGTTGAATTCCTTCATGATGCTACTAAAAGTTATTATGAGGGAGGAACATATGCTTGTACGAATTGCAATAATATCAAGTTTCATCTCTATGTGTTCAAAGTTTTGAAGTTGCACTTGTTTTGCCTTCCTATACTAGTTGATTCTTGCTCCCATAAATTGTTGGCTCACAAAATCCATATGCATAGGAAGTCTGTTAGACTTAAATGTGCCTGTCATGTGATTCAAGATGCTCTCTTGCATGTTTCAACTATTATTCCTATGCGGGCATCATTGAAATCAACATGCCTAGCTAAAAGGCATTAAACAAAAGCGCTTGTTGGGAGATAACCCAACACTTTTAATTTCTGTTTTATGTGTTCACATGATTAAGCTAATGTAGTAATAATGTTTCATATTCTTTATTTCAATAAAGTGTCAAGTAAAGCCTTTGGGATAGTGTGGATACTTGCTTGTTTGATTCTGTGCAAAAACAGAAAGTTTTGCATCCAGTATATGAATTATCTGATTTTACCGGAGCGTCAAAAAATTCTGATTTTATTGGAGCATCAAAAAATTATATGTTTTGCCTAATTGTTTAGAATTTTTAGAGTCAGGGAAGTATGGTGATCATTCAGATCTTCACAGACTGTTCTGTTTTTGATAGATTCGTTTTTGCATGCATAGTTTGCTAGTTTCAAGTGTTTCAATAGATTATTTTTGGTGATATAAATTGTGGCAATGATGGAATATAGTATATATTATGTGACAATAATTATGAATCTTGTCTTGACTGTACCTAAGTGAATGATCTATCTTTACTATACTAACCCATCTCACAAAGTTCCGTTAAGTTTTGTGTGATTGAAGTTTTCAAGTTTTGGTGAAGTATCGATATGAGGTGAATAAGTAGCAGAAAATACCTAATATTGGGGATTCCCGAGGCATACCGAAGGTAATATACAAGGAAGACTCAAGCACCTAAGCTTGGGGATGCCCCGGAAGGCATGCCCTCTTTCGTCTTCAACACTATCGGTATATCTTACTTAGAGCTATATTTTTATTTGTCACATGATATGTGTTTTGCTTGGAGCGTCATTATATTTTGTTTTTATCTGTTATATGTTATTTATAATCTCTTTTTTTCAATAAAAAGTTCCAAGAATTGCCTTAATATGCCTCCATTGCAAGTTTTGATGTGTGCTGTATAAGAACAGAAACTTTTGCTTTAGTGTTTGAATTTTCATATTTTACTGGAACATGAAAAGTTTATGAAATTTTTACCAAGCGTTTTCATATAAATTATTAATCATTTCCTAAATTTTCATAATTTTTTGAGTTACATAAGTACACTATTTCATAAATTTCTACAGACTGTTCAGTTTGGACAGATTGCTGTCATAGTTTTGTTATCTACTATCCTATAGCCTCCATAGCCTATATTGGTAGATATAAATTGTGGAAATGATAGTAAACAGTAGATTATGTTTGAAAATTGTTGTGAAACTTTTCTTGGAAGTACATGAAGTGTTTATTTGTTTTTATGTGTACTAACCTATCTCACGAATTCTTTTCGAGTTTTGTGTGGATGAAGTTTTTGGGAATAGGTGAAACCGTGATATGAGAGTATTGAACGAGATATAAAATATGAAGCTTGGGGATACCCAAGGAACCCTAAGTAAATATTTCAAGAAGTCTCAAGCATCTAAGCTTGGGGATGGTACGCATCCCACCTCTATTCATCAACAACTATCGGTTAGCCCATGTTGAGCCTAAATTTTTACTCGGTCACATGATATGTGCTATTCTCAGTGTGGTATTTTTATTTCATTTGCTATTTAAATAAAATACTCAGATCTGAAAATATCTATTGAGACAGATTTCTCAGGCTACCCATTTAGTTAACTACTCGCTTGATCTTCACTTATATGTTTTTGGTGTAGCTTGTCATTTACTCTTGTGCTTCACTTATATCCTGTGAGTAAATTGTTGAATGAACTGAATACCATGAAGTTTAAACTATATGTTCATATCATGCCTAGTAGTAGCTTCACATTGGGTTTAGAAAGTGAAATCTTTTGAAGCTTGACAATCACAATATTGGTCATATTCGGTAAAAAAACAGTATTGGCCATACAAGCAATTCGAGAATGATTAGTATAAGGAAGAGAACTTTCACATACAAAAATATTATCTTGGACATCTTCTATGATTGTGAATACCCATTAATTATTTTCAAACTTGAGAAAATTAGTTGAAGTTGGACAAAGAAGACGACATAATGAGTTATGGTTGTGTATATTTGCATAGAAGTTATATTGTTATGAATCCTCCAACACGTGGTGTTTGCTTAGGATATTTTTCTAGCCAAAAATTCATAGTAAGTAGAGATACTAATTGTGCATCCAAACCCCCTTAAACCCAGTTTATTCCCATGAGTGTCCACCATACCAACCGATGGATTGAATAAGATCCTTCAAGTAAGTTGTCATCGGTGCAAAAAAGGCAATAAAAATTTCTTCTAAATGTGTTTGATCATTTAGTGTAAGAGAAAATTGAGTATTGTACGAACTTGTGATGGCAAAGTAATAAAAGCAACGGACTGCATAATAAAGGTTGCTATCATAAGGGACAATATAATGTGGCGTTCTTTTGCATTAAGGGATTGTGCATACAAAACCAAAAAGTGCATCATAACCTATACTTCCCTCTGCAAAGGGCCTATCTTTTACCTTTCATTATTTACTTTTATGCAAGAGTTAATAGTATGCATTCTCATTTCAAGCTCAATTATTCTCTAGTTGGCAAGCATCATGTGGTGGGAAAAGATGTAGGCACATATGGCTATTCAAATATATTTCATCATGACTTATTATTGTTGCCAATTATATCTATGATAAATGAGTTGGGAGGCAAAACATTAAGCCCCTATCTTTCCCTGTGTTCCATGGAAGCCATTAGTTCTGAAAATATGCTTTGAGTACTAGCAATCATACAAGACTATATGATGATTGAGTATGCGGAGCTCTTACTTAGAATTTGTTGAGAATAAGTTCAATTGCAATTGTTTGGTGATTAAGAACATAGGTTGTTAAGTTTCAAGAGAATTCATTGTTTGAACCATAACATGTGAATTGGTTGCTACTTTATCATGATAATTTTTATGAGAAATACTTGCTGTTATGATGCTAGGAAAAGTAGTTGAAATAATCATTGATCAAACTTATGCACTATGCTAGCATTCACACTTCATAAAATATTTCTTTTATCATTTACCTACTCAAGGACGAGTAGGAATTAAGCTTGGGGATGCTGATACGTATCCAATGTATCTATAATCTATGAAGTATTCATGCCATATTCACCTGTGTTTACAATACTTTTATATGGTCTTGATGCACTTTATACGATTTATTTAGAACTAACCCGGACTGACATTGTTTTCAGTAGAACTACCGTGGTGTTGTTTTTTGTGAAGAAATAATTTTTCTCAAAATGCAATGAAACTTTTTGACGGATTTTTTGGAACAAAAGAGGCACTAGAAGCTTCGTGGGAGGGCCAGAAGAGCCACGAGGTGGGAACAATCCACCACCACGCGCGAGGCCCCTCCAGCGCACCCTGGTGGATTGTTCTCTCCTCGTGGCCCATCTTCACGTGAAACTAATGCTCAAAAATACTATAAATACAGAAACCATTAGAAATAACCCAAGTTTCCTCATTCCGCCACTACAACTCTCTATATTGACGGAATACCAATCTGGAGGCGTTCCAGTACCCTGCCGAAGAGGGTAGATCATCTTTGGTGGCCATCTTCATCATTCTGGCGGAGGCCATGATGAGGAGGGAGTAGTCCACCCTCGGGCCTGATGTTTGTACTAGTAGCTATGTGTTCAATCTCTCTCTCATGCTTTTGAGATGACACGATCTTGATGTATTACGAGCTTTGTTAATATAGTTGTATCATATGGTGTTTTCCCCTCTTTATTTTATTGTGATGAATTGAGTCTTCCCTTTGAGATTTTGTTATGATCGGATTGAATACTTTTATGGATTTGAGAGCACTTCATGTATGTCTTGCATGCGGATACCCGTACTAACATTGGAGTACTCAAATGATTCACTTGATATATGTTATGGCATCAACTTGTGGATTCCAGTGACCTTGGGGATCTATGCATAGGGGTTGATTGCACATTTTCATACCTTGTTCTCCGATAGAAATATTGGGTCACTCTTTGAGGTTCTTTGTGTTGGATTGAGTATTATGAATATGAAATTGTTTGATGCTTATCGTATAATTAGCTCATGGATACTTGTGGTGACATTGGAGTATTTAGGTGACATTAGAGTTGGTCGATGTGCATCATATGGTGTTATTGTAGTTCGAAGTCTTAGATAGATCAATCGAAAAGGATAACTTGGTGTTATTTGAGTACGAACTCTTGGATAGATCAATCGGAAGGATAACTTTAAGGTGGTTTTGTACCCTACAAAAAATTTCTTTTTATGTTCTCCGCTAGATAAGAACTTTGGAGTGATTCTTCGATGCATGTTGAGGGATGGTTATGTGATCCAATTATATTAGCATTGTTGAGAGATTGCACTAGCGAAAGTACGGACCCTAGGCCTTGTTTCCAAGCATTTATGCAACGTTTTGCTCGCTGTTTACCACTTGTTACCTTGCTGTTTTTATATTTTCAGATTACAGAAACCTACATCTATCATCCATATTGCACTTGTATCACCATCTCTTCGCCGAACTAGTGCACTTATATAATTTTCCATTGTGTTGGATGTGTTGAGGACACAAGAGATTTCTTGTATTTGATTGCAGGGTTGTTTGAGAGAGACCATCTTCATCCTACACCCCCACGGATAGATAAACCTTAGGTCATCCACTTGAGGGAAAATTACTATTGTCCTATAAAACTCTGAGCTTGGAGGCCCAACACGTGTCTACAAGAATAAAGTTGCAAAGTAGACATCAAGTACTAAACGAAGTCCAATTGCCATGAAACTTTTTGACGATTTTTTCTTGACCAATACAAGACCTAGAAGCTTCGGAGGAAGGCCGGAAGATGCTCCAGGGTCCCACCACATATCCGACCGCACCACTAGGGGGCATGGCCAGATATGTGGTGGCCCCCTGGTGTATCTCCTGACGTTGTTCTTTGGCCTATAAATTCACATCTACCCTAAAAACACCAAAAGCGCTCCCGAAACACTTTTTCCACCGCCGCAAGTCTCTATTCCGACGGGAGGCCATCTACACCTCCATTCCGGCACCCTGCCGGAGGGGAGATCGATCACGAAGGGGCTCTTCATCAACCTTGCTGCCCTCACCATGATGTGTGAGTAGTTCACCACAGACCTACAGATCCGTAGGGTAGTACCTAGATGGCAATCTCTCTCTCCCTTGATCTTCAATACAATGTTCATCACATCTTTGCCTTGATCTATCCGATGTAATCCCTTTATATGGTTTATTTGTTGGGATCCAATGAATTGTGAGTTTATGTTCAGATTATTCATGAAAATATTTGAGTCAAATCTGATTAAGATTCTTATTTGCATGATAATCATAGCTTTGTAATGCTCTCCGATCTATTGAGATAGTTTGGCCAACTAGATTGATATTTCTTCAGTGGGAGTGGTGCATTGTAGTAGGTTCAACCTGTCGAGTTTCTATATCCCAGTGACAGAAGGGGACAAGTTGTGTCTTTGTGTTGTTTCTACTAATGCTAAAACGATGAGGTTTATTCATATTGATTGAGTTTACTTTGTCCACATCATGTTAATGTTCTCCAAGCATTACTATGATTTACTTAATACTCTAGATGCATGTGATAACCCACAAGTTTAGGGGATCAATTGTAACCTTTCTCGATAAGTAAGAGTGTCGAACAAATATTCCTTCAAGTTCTATCGACCACCGATACAACTGTACGCACGCTTAACGTTCACTTTACCTAGAACACGTATGAAACTAGAAGTACTTTGTAGGTGTGATAGGATAGGTTTGAAAGATAATAAAGAACACATAAATAAAAACTAGGGGCTTCTTAGATAAAGAAATAACTAAGTTAGTTTAACGAGTGTGAAAAGGTGGTGGTAGGAGTTGCGGAATTGTCCCTAGGCAATTGATAACTAGTCCGGTAATCAATATTGCAATTTTATATGAGGGAGATGCATAAGCTAACATACTTTCTCTACTTGGATCATATGCACTTATTATTGGAACTCTAGCAAGCATCCGCAACTACTAAAGATCATTAAGGTAAAACCGAACCATAGCATTATAAGGTATCAAGTCCTCTTTACTCCCATATGCAACAACCCACCTACTCGGGTTTATGCTTCTATCACTCAAGCAACCCACCATAGGCAAATCATGAACACATTGCAACACCCTACAACGAGGATTCCTCATGCTTGCGCGACATGGAGAGCACCATAGGACAGCACCAATAATAAAACATGCAACTCAAACCAATCATGATCATCAATCATCCAATAGGAGAAAATAGATCTACTCAGACATCATAGGATGGCAACGCACCATTGGATAATAATATGAAGCATAAAGCACCATGTTCAAGTATAGTGTATAGAGGGTTGCGGGTGAGTGGACTGCTGTAGATAGATGGTGGAAGGTGATGGAGGTGTTGGTGAAGATGACGGAGTTGTTGGAGTGGATTGACATCACGATGATGGCCCTGACGGCGTTCCGGTGCCACCAGTAGAGAGGGGGAGAGAGCCCCCTCCTTCTTATTCTTCCTTGACCTCCTCCCTAGATGGGAGGAGTGTTTCCCCTCTAGTCCTTGGCCTCCATGGCGGCGGAGGGGCGAGAGACCCTCCGAGATTGGATCTCTTTCTCTGTTTCCTTCCGTTTCTGTGCTCCCTTATTCTGGCCTTTCACTGTTTCTTACATATCCGAAGATCCGTAACTCCAATTGGGCTGAAATTTTGAGGGGATATTTATCCAAAAATTAGCTTCCTTGCGGCCAAAGGACAGCTCCAATAGACATAAGGGGTGGCCAGAAGCCCTTAGGGCGCGCCCTACCCTCCAGGGCGCACCCTAGTGGCTTGTGGGACCCTCGGGCACTGCCTTTTGTTGATTCCACTTCCCAAAATTCACATATATTCCAAAAAAAATCCATAAGTTTATCTCATTTGGACTTCGTTTGATATGGATTTTCTGGGAAACAAAAAACATGCAACAAATAAGAACTGACACTAGGCGCTGGATCAATATGTTAGTCCCAAAAATAGTATAAAAAGTTGTCAAAAATATATGAAAGTTGTAGAATATTGGCATGAAATAATAAAAAATTGTAGATACGATGGAGACGTATCAGCATGCCCACTAGCTATATGAAAGTGACAAAATACGAGACTCTCTATCATGAAGATCATGGTGCTACTTTGAAGCACAAGTGTGGAAAAAGATAGTAGCATTGTCCCTTCTCTCTTTCTCTCATTTTTTTTATTTTTTCTCCTTTTTTTCCTTTTCTCTTGTTTTGGTGGGCATCTTTGGCCTCTTTTTTTTATTTGGGCTTCGTTGGCCTCTCTTTTTAAAAGTCTGGAGACTCCTCCCAACTTGTGAGGGAATCATAGCTTCCATCATCCTTTTCTCACACGGGACAATTCTCTAATAATGAAAATGATCACACTTTTATTTACTTAGAACTCGATACCTAGAACAAAAATATGACTCTATATGAATGCTTCCGGTACGATACCGGGATGTGCAACGATCTAGCCTAGCAAATAACATCAAAAAACGAACAAGCCATGAAAACATCATGCAAACTGTCTTACGATCATGCAAAGCAATATGAAAATGATGGTGCATGTCATACTAAAAGGAACGGTGGAAGTTGCATGGCAATATATCTCGGAATGGCAATGGAATGTCATAATAGGTAGGTATGGTGGCTTTTTTGAGGAAAATATATGGTGGCTGTTTGGAGGAAGGTGGGTTTGATGCACGGCGAAAGTTGCGCGGTACTATAGAGGCTAGCAAAGGTGGAAGGGTGAGAGTGCGTATAATCATTGGACTCAACATTAGTAATAAATAACTCGCATACTTATTGCAAAAGTCTATTAGTTATCAAACAAAGCATTAGATGCATGCTCCTAGGGGATAGGTTGGTAGGAGTTAACCATCGCGCGCTCCCGGCTCTCACGCAAAGGTTGACAATCATTAAACAAATCATGCTCCGACTTCGTTACACAACGGTTCACCATACGTGCATGCTAAGGGAATCACAAAATTCAACACATGTATTTCTTCAATTCACAACTACTCACTAGCATGACTCTCATATCACCATCTTCATATCGCAAAACTATTGCAAGGAATCAAACATATCATATTCAGTGATCTACAAGTTTTATGTAGGATTTTATGACTAACCATGTGAATGACCAACTCCTGTTAACTCTCTAAATATTTATAAGTGAAGCATGAGAGTTTAATTCTTTATACAAAAGATATGCCCATGCTCTAACCAATATAAGTGAAGCAAAAGAGCATTCTACAAATGGCGGTTTTCTATAGGTAGAGAAACAGGCAATCGAAACTTCAAAAGATATAAGTGAAGCACATGAAGCATTCTACAAAGCCATACTCAAAAGGTATAAGTGAGGTGCAAAGAGCCTTCTGTAAATAAGCCAAGGACTTTCTCATACCATCATGGTGCATTATTAAAAGAAAAAGAAAAAGAACATGATGCTCCAACATTTACGCATATCATGTGACGAATAAAAATATAGCTCCAAGTAAGATTACCGATGGTTGTTAGAAGAAAGAGGGGATGCCTTCCGGGGCATCCCCAAGCTTAGTTTCTTGGGAGTCCTTGAATATTACCTTGGGGTGCCTCGGGCATCCCCAAGTTTAGTCTTTTTCCACTCCTTATTCCTTCATCCATCGTGATCTCACCCAAAACTTGAAAACTTCAATCACACAAAACCCTCGTGAGATACGTTAGTATAATAAAGCAAATCACAACTTTATGTACTGTTGCCAACCAATTCATATTTTAGTTTTTCATTCTAGATACATTATTATAATTTTCCATGGCTTATTCCACCGATACAATCGATAGTTTCATCAAAACGAGCAAAACAATGCATCAAAAATAGAATCTGTCTTAAACAAGATAGTCTGTAGAAATCTGAACATTCACCATACATCTGTAAGTCTAAAAATTCTGAAAAATTAGGAAAAAAATAAAAAAATTGCATAGAAATATTGTGTAGAAATTTCAGAACCTTTTGACATTCTAGTAATAAATGTAAATTCACGCACTACAGCCAAAGTTTCTATTTTTGCAGTGCACACACCAAACAAGCAATCTAATCGCCCTAAAGGCAAATATTGGCACATTATTTTTATAATACAATGTATGTATACAAGGGGATAATTATTTTTGTTCAAAAGTTTCTGTAATTAGGATTTGCAAAGTTTCCATGGGCATGAACAAAGTTCAAGGACCTCCCCCACTTCAACGGTGCTCGTCCTTCTTACTTTCACTTCTCTTTTTGAAAAAGTTTTAGGCTCCCCTATTTATTTTTATTTTTTTAAAACTTTATAAAAGCACACAACATAATAAAATGACTCTCTAAAACTTCCGGGTTGTCTCCCTGACAACACTTTCTTTAAAGGCATTAAGCTAGGCATAAAGTGCTCAATTAATTGATCCACCCGGATCCCAAGGTATATCAAAGCCAATTTTAATTAACAATGATTTGTAGTTTAGTAGTGAGCACAATGTAACATATATCATGCAAAAATAAAGTCTAACTCTCTTCCTATGCATCGGGATGTCATAAAAGAACAATTCATGCACACAAAGTAAAAGCCAATACATAGCATAAGCAGTTTCTTGCAATTTTATCATATTGGAAACATAGAGAGGTGGAGATGTAGTTCCTCTCTCATAATAATTGCAAGTAGGAGAAGAAAGCACATGCATATTATATCTATCAAACTCATCATGTGTAATAGTAAAAGGCAACCCATCTATATAATCCCTAATAAGTGCAAAGTTCTTCGATATAGTGTAGTTGGGAGAATTCAAAAAGATAATAGGACTATCATGCGTGGGTGCAATAGCAACAATTTCATTCTTAACATTACGATCTATAGCAAGTTCATCTCCCTAAGCATCATTCATATTGGCATCATGGCCACAAGCATAGCAAGCATCAAGTTCATCAAAAAGGGATATTTCAAACGAATCCAAGGGATCATAGCAATTATCATAGCATTCATCCTTCGATAAGAACTAAGGGAAATTAAACAATGTATGAGTTGAACATTTACTCTCATTAGAACGTGGGCACGGTTAGATAATCTGCTCTTCCTCCTTTTGTTCTTTGCTCTCCTCCTCATCTTTTTCATCCAATGAGCTAACAGTGTCATCAATTTCTTCTTCCATAGATTCCTGCAAAATGTAAGTCTCTTCCAAGGCAGCAGACATTCTCTCAATAAAGCATCGATATCGGAATTATACTCGTAATTCTCATAGCAATATTTAAGTATAGAAAAAATTTCAGGTCTATAAACAACATCATCATAATTTTCACACTTCTCAAACAAAGATTCAATTTCATAAGAACCCTTAAAAGCAACGAATTCCTCTATTCGTTCCACATCATATTAATCATAAATACCTTTAGCATAATAAGCCAAGATTTCATTATCATTAAATTTACATGAAAAAAGAAGGTGTTGAGCCTTCATCCTAGAGCAGCAAGTATAATCATATCTCTAGCATAGATTCCAAGCATACCATTTCAACATATAAATCTGATCCCATAATAGTTCCCTTTTTGAGTCAAGCGATAATCCCTAAAGTATTCACGTTGATCCAATGTGTCTCCCATTATATAATTGAATGGGGTTTTCTCAGGATTATTAAAGTAGTGCATAATATCTTTGACATAACGAGCATCGAGGGTTTTAGGAGGTTCCCCATCTCCATGAGTAGCAAGTACACCTAATTTTTTTGGTATTCCGTGTTCCATATCAATAGCTAAAGGTATAGAACAACTTAGAACAGCAAATAAAATCTACTTAGTGATAAAGCCAACAAGCACACATGAGAATAGTCACCCCATGCTATTGCTCCCCGGCAACGGCGCCAGAAAAAGGTCTTGATAACCCACAAGTGTAGGGGCTCAATTGTAGCCCTTCTCGATAAGTAAGAGTGTCGAACCCACTGAGGAGCTAAAGGTAGAACAAATATTCCCTCAAGTTCTATCGACCACCAATACAACTCTACGCACGCTTAACGTTCGCTTTACCTAGAACACATATGAAACTAGAAGTACTTTGTAGGTGTGATAGGATAGGTTTGCGAGATAATAAAGAACACGTAAATAAAAACTAGGGGCTGCTTAGATAAAGAAACAACTAAGTTAGTTTAACGAGTGTGAAAAAGTGGTGGTAGGAGTTGCGGAATTGTCCCTAGGCAATTGATAACTAGACCGGTAATCATTATTGCAATTTTATATGAGGGAGAGGCATAAGATAACATACTTTCTCTACTTGGATCATATGCACTTATGATTGGAACTCTAGCAAGCATCCGCAACTACTAAAGATCATTAAGGTAAAACCCAACCATAGCATTATAAGGTATCAAGCCCTCTTTACTCCCATATGCAACAACCCACCTACTCGGGTTTATGCTTCTGTCACTCAAGCAACCCACCATAGACAAATCATGAATACATTGCAACACCCTACAACGAGGATCCCTCACGCTTGCGAGACATGAAGAACACCATAGGGCAGCACCAATAATAAAACATGCAACTCAAACCAATCATGATCATCAATCAACCAACACAACAACAAAAATCTACTCAGACATCATAGGATGGCAATACATCATTGGATAATAGTATGAAGCATAAAACACCATGTTCAAATAGAGGGTACAATGGGTTGTGGGAGAGTGGACCGCTGTCGATAGATGGGGAAGGTGATGGAGGTATTGGTGAAGATGACGGAGTTGTTGGAGTGGATCGCCGTCACGATGATGGCCCCGACGGCGTTCTGGTGCTACCGGGAGAGAGGGGGAGAGAGCCCCCCTCTTTCTTCTTCTTCCTTGACCTCCTCCCTAGATGGGAGGAGGGTTTCCCCTGTGGTATTTGGCCTCCATGGTGGTGGGGGGGCGAGAGACCCTCCGAGATTGGATCTCTTTCTCTGTTTCCTTCTGTTTCTTCGCTCCCAGATTCTGGCATTTCACCATTTCTTAAATATCCGGAGATCCGTAACTCCGATAGGGCTGAAATTTTGAGGGGATCTTCATCTACATATATTCCAAAAATTTTTTGATTCCACTTCCCAAAATTCAGATATATTCCAGAAAAATCTCCATAAGTTTTTATCTTGTTTGGACTTCGTTTGATATGGATTTTGTGCGAAACAAAAAACATGCAACAAACAGGAACTGACACTAGGCACTGGATCAATATGTTAGTCCCAAAAATAGTATAAAAAGTTGCCAAACGTATATGAAAGTCATAGAATATTGGCATGAAAAAATAAAAAATTGTAGATACGACAGAGACTTATCAGCATGCTAGATAGCGGTCAATGGGTGGAGTAATAGTAATAGGTGCAGGCAGGAGTCGGCCTATTTACTTATGGATGTGATGCCTATATACACATGATCATTGCCGTGAAAATCGCATAACTATTTGCTTTTCTATCAATTGCCCAACAATAATTTGTTTACCCACTGTATGCTTTGCTTATGAGAGATGCCACTAGAGAACTTTACGGCCCCCGGATCTATTAACTTATATATTCACAAACGTTGTCATTACCTTGTTGTTATTTATTAGATTTTTATTTTATTTGCACTTTACTATTATCTACAATTATCTACACAACTCACTTGCTTGCAAATAACGATATCAAGGGGATTGACAACCCTCTTGCCGGCGATGGGTGAAAGTTGTTTGTTCTTTTGTGTGCAGACAATGAAGATGGTTGAGGATTGGTATTCCTATTGGTTCGATAAACCTTGGTTTCATAACTAAGGGAAATACTTGCCCACTTTGTGTTATGGTTACCCGTTCCTCTTCACGAAAACCCCAACACATATCACGAGTTCACATGATTCCTTACATCGCATCTTTGCTTCACCAGTTCTAGTGACAATTGTTTGCTTCCCGCCTTAAATACTCATGCATCATGCCTGATCAATATTGCTTAAAGTAGTTTTTGTGATGGTCGTGGTGCTGATTGGTTATATGTCTCCAACGTATCTACTTTCCCAAACACTTTTGCTTTTGTTTCGGACTCTAATTTGCATGATTGGAATGAAACTAACCCAGACTGACGTTGTTTTCAGCAAAACTACCATGGTGTTGATTTTGTGTAGAAATAAAAGTTCTCAGAATTGGAATTTTTTTTGGAGATTTTTCTTGATTATATAAAAAATATTGGAGCAAAGAACCATCAGAGGGGGGGGGGGGACCACCTGCTGACAAGGCAACTGGGCGCGCGTGGGAGGCCCACGCGGCTCTTTCGACCCTAATTTCAGCCCTATAAATTCTTATTTCTTGAGAAAAAAGAGAAGTTTTCATCCCGTTTTATGAGACAGGGTCGCCATCACCTCATGTTCTTCCTCGGGAGGATTGATCTGGAGTCCGTTTGGGGATCCGGAGAGGGGGATTCGTCACCGTTGTCATCACCAACCCTTCTCCATCAACACCTCCATGATGTTCACCACTAGGCATGAGTAATTCCTTTGTAGGCTTGTTTTACGGTGATGGGATTGGATGAGATTGATCATATAATCGAGTTATTTTGATAGGGCTTGATCCCTAGTATCCACTATGTTCTGCGATTGATGTTGCTATGATTTTACTATGCTTAATGCTTGTCACTAGGGCCCGAGTGCCATGATTTCAGATCTAAACCTATTATGTTTTAATAAATATGAGAGTGTTTTGTACCCAATCTTGCAAGTTGTATGCACCTATTACGTGTTATGATCTGCATACCCCAAGCTGACAGTAATTAGGATTCTTTCCGATGATTACCGTAGTTCTAGGAGTTCATGTATTCACTATGTGTTAATACTTTGTTCGGGTTTTCTATTAAAAGGAATCCTTAATATCCCTTAGTTTCCTTATGGACCTCGCTGTGATGGTAGGTTAGGACAAAATATGTCATGCAAGTGCTTACTATAAGCACATATGCCTATATATGGAACACATGCCTACATTATATTGATGAATTAGAGCTAGTTCTGTGTTGCTCTAGTGTGTAACTATTACATGATGAATTTCATCCAAATCATTATCCATCATGATCCATGGCCTACGCTTTTCACATATTGATTCTTGCTAAGCTACTATTGCTGCTACTGTTGTTACACTCACTACAAAATTGTTGTTGTTACTATTACTGTTCCTGTTCCTAATACTATCTTGCTGTGCTACTAAACTTTTGCTATAAAGAATACCCTAGGTGTGGTTTAATTGGAAACTCAACTACTAATACCAATAAATATTCTTTGACTCCCCTTGTGTCGAATCAACAAATTTGAGTAAAATACTTCCCTCGGAGACTGTTGTGACCCCCTACACTTGTGGGTTATCAAGACTATTTTCTGGCATCGTTGCCTGGGAAGAATAACTCTATTTATTTTGTTCACCATGGTTATTCAATTATCACTTAAGAATCTGAAAGATACCAGAACCTAGATCATACCTTCTAAGACGAGGGTAGGTAAGGAACTGCCATCTAGCTCTGCATTTGATTCAGCCACTATTTTGAACCAGCTTATCACACCTCCACATGTTATTCAATCTGCTACTGCCTCTACTATGGAGGATGTTAATGATGATGCTACTACTATGCTTGATAAATCTGAAACTATGCCACTTAATGAACTACTTGATGCTCATATTGCTAGATCTAGGGAAATTGAAAATGCTAAAACTGATGAAGACTTTGATTCACCTATCATTCCTAGCTCTCCTAGATACGGTTTGCCTCAAGTACCTGATGGTTATGTCATGGATGGGGAGATAGCTAGAGTCTTTATTACTTGTAATGGTAGATATGATTTAAATAAAATGCTTTGTAAGCTGGAAGAAAAACGTATGATGGAGAAAATGAAACATGGTCCTAAATTTGCTACTTCTCTTATATGTGTTACTGATGAGGATTATGAATTATCGGTTGATCCTGAGTTAATCACTTCAGTAGAATCTGATCATTTTCATGGTTATGAAACTTAAACTTTCGTGGAACATCTTACTAAATTGCATGATATTGCCACCTTGTTTTGCCATGAGGAAAAGATTCGTTACTTTTACATACTTAAGCTTTTTCCTTTCTCACTAAAAGGCGATGCTAAGAATTGGTTCCTTTCACTTGCTCCTGGTTGTGTACGTAGGCCCCAGGATATGCTATATAACGTCATTGGAAAATATTTTCCTCCTCATAAGAAATAAGCTGCTTTACAGGAAATCTTTAACTTTGTGCAAATTGAAGAAGAGTATCTCCCTCAAGCTTGGGGGGGGGGGGGGGGTTCTCCAGCTACTTAGGGCTTTGTGTGATCATCCTCTTAAGAAAAAGGAAATCCTTGATATCTTCTATAATGGACTAACAGATGCTACTAGGGACTACCTAGACGGCTCTGTCGGTTGTGTTTTCAAGGAACAAACTATTGGATAGGCTGAAGAACTATTGAATAATATTTTGAAGAATGATAATGATTGGACACTTCCTAAACCACCGCGAGAACCTATTCAAAATAAGATAGGTATTCTATTTCTCAGTCCATATGATATGCAAGAAGCCAAGAGATATATGAAAGAAAAAGGTATTAAATCCGAAGATGTCAAGAATTTACCACCTATTAAAGAAATACATGGACTCGTTATCCCTACAGTAGTAGTAGAAGGTAAATTATATCCGTAGATTGGGTGAAAGAGATATAACTTGTACTAAGACTCCTAGTCAATGCATGGATGAATTTGATACTTACATTGTTAAGCAAGAACATTTTAATAATTATGTTAAGGATCAATTACAATGGAATGCCATGATGATTGATCGCTTGAGTAACTTGACGTTTAGAATTGTACCAAACTAGAACAAGTTGCCAAGTCTCAAAATGATTTGCTTACTGAAATGAATGATCATGTTGTTAGAGTTATGACTAGAGGGGGTAAAATGACCCAGAAGCTATCTATCTTGAGAGGCATCCTAAAAGGGTTGGGCAGGATTCACAAATTAATTCTAATGCACCTACTCCTACTAAAAAGAAAAAGAAAAAGAAACAGATAGGACTTTGCATGCTTCTAGTGAACCTATGATAGAATAACCTTCTAAGAATCATAATGACGCTTCTATTTTTGATGTTGAGACATAATGTGGTGATGAAAGTCAACCTAGGGACAATGATAATGATGATGTTCATGTTGATGCTCCACTAGATAATAATAAGGAACCTGATAATGATGCAGAAATAGAACATGTTGTTAATCTTGATAACACACCTCCTAAGAATAAAAGATATGATAAAAGAGATTTCATTGCTAGAAAAGATGGTAAAGAAAGAGAACCATGGGTTCAGAAACCCATGCCTTTTCCTACTAAGCCTTCGAAAAATAAGGATGAGGAGGATTTTGAGAGCTTTGCTGGAATGCTTAGACCTGTCTTTTTGCGCACTCGCTTGACTGATATTTTAAAGATGCCTTTCTATGCTAAGTATATGAAAGATATTATCGCTAATAAAAGAAATATACCTGAAACTGAGATTTCCACCATCCTTGCTAATTATTCTTTTGATGGTGGAGTGCCTAGGAAGTTGGGAGATCCGGGTATACCCACAATACATTGCTCCATTAAATGTAATTATGTTAAAACTTCTTTATGTGATTTAGGAGTTGGTGTTAGTGTTATACCTTTCTATTTATATAAAAGACTTTATTTGAATAATCTTACACCTACTAAAATATTTTCTCAAATGGTTGCAAAATCCACCGCTATACCTATTGGAATTTGTGAGGATGTTCTTGTTGTGGTTGCAAATGTTCCTATCTTAACGGACTTTGTCATTCTTGAGATGCTCGAGGACAAAAACATATCGATTATCCTTGGTAGACCCTTTCTAAATATTGTAGGGGTTGTTATTGATTGCAACAAAAGCAAGGTTACTTTTCATGTCAATGTTAAACAACATATTGTACACTTTCTCAAGAAACAAGATTCGATGAATAATCTTAATGACATTGAGCAAGTTGCCACCATTACTATTGGGAGTTTAAATTTCCTCTTCCTACTGCCAAGAAGAAATATAATATTCTTATTGTTGGGGAGATGCAAATCCCCATTGAGGTAACGTAGTGTTATACAAAGATTCTTCGGTTTCATGTCAATCGGAAATGGTTTGGTAATAAGACTTCCTCAACCTTATTAATGGATCCTTTTTGAGAGTTATGTGATCGGAGAATTCCGTAAGCACAACCTTGTGTACCCATAGTTTACTCTCTGTTATTTTTAGTCTAATAAAATAAAATAAAATGCTTATCCTGTTCCTTGAATTACCCGTGCAATAAAAAAATGACCCAAAAATAAAAGTGCTCATAATGCCACAGAATTTCTACATGATTTTTCAGGAATATTTAAGAATTTTTGGAGCTGAAAACACCTCAGTGGGGTGCACTTGCTGCAGCCAAGGCAACAGGGCGTGGCCACTCCGTGGGCACACGAAAATGCCATGGGGGACCCACACAGACCCCCTCACTTATCCATTCAACCCACTTCATATCTTACCTCTAGAAAAAACACCTGGTTGCTCTCTCTCTCTCTCTCTCTCTCTCATGTTCTTGCTCCCAAACCTGAGATTTTTCATCTGTTTGCTCGGAGCTCCAATTAGTTTTTGCTTTAGTGGATTATATTTTGCGTATTTTTCTGCTCTTGATGCTACTAAAAATGAGCTTGCATGTTGAATTCTTTGAGTTCCAAGTAGTATGAATGCTTGATATGGCCTCTAGTCATGTATATGAGTAGTTGCTATCTATCTTACAAAGTTTTGTTGACATAATTTTGTGGTCCAACAATTTCAAAAATTTGTTCTTAGAAAAATGAACATCTTTAGGAGAGGTTCTTCGAGCCGGAGTCCCAAAGGAATTGTTGGGAGAGCCCAATATTGGAATATCAACATCTTTCATGATACGAAGGTTCGTCCATGTGAATGTCCACATGATACCTTCATGGACGAAGCGGGTTTCTATCAAGAGTTCATGCACTTTATTGCAAATGCCGGGCTGACCTAGTTCCCCGCAGATGATGTGATCAATACTATCTCCCTACGAATTCCTTTGTGCAAAATTTCTAGTTCTTGAATAGGTTTGATATTCCCATGGCGCACTTTGATTTATATGTTGAAAATTTTGAAATACAACTCAACAGTTTCTGTAAAATATGTTTGATTCCCTCTGATGGGGAATTAAATGAGCCTAGACTGGAGGAGTTCGAGGACTTCTTCCTTACTTTAACTGTGGAAGAACGTAGGGGCGTGACGAAAGATAGAGCCACTATTTTACATTTTCCTGTTGTGCACTACTTTGCTTTATTCATAAGGAAATGCTTAACTGCTAAGGAGGAAGGTGGCAATCTCAGTGCCCCTACCCTCACTATCTTACATCGTGCATTATTTAATGATAACTCATACAACTTAGGAGCTATTGTTGCACGCCCCCTACAGAGTAACCGGATCAGGGGAAAGATCCATGGTGCTATTTATGCCACTCGCTTAGGAAAACATTTTAATGTTAATATACGCCCTAGTGATTACTTGCTTCCTAAGGTTTATATGGATCACCAATCTATGATAGATCACCACTTTATTGATGAACCTGAACCTCCACACCACATTCGCTATGACGTGGTATATAGCAAGAGGACTCGTGATGTTATTTTGTTGCATGGTCCTTCCTTGTTGGAATATCATGCCAGGCACGAATATGTCGATAGACGACAAATATAGTTGCTTACCAGAATGAGCTGGTTGCGATGGAGGCCCAGGCCTAGGCTTGGGACGCTCAAGTACCTCGGCCAAACTACTTTCCCCCTGGACGCGATGGCTGCTACAGATGGTGATTACCAAGCTAGGCTAAAAGACTAAGCTTGAAGGAGTATGTATTTTTCACCGATGTTACATTCATGTTCACACATTTCATTTCAACTGTTGGTGTTCATCCTCTTTCATTGTATATACATGGTAGTTTTACTTTCGCTTTCTCTTTGTGTGTTTGAAAAACTTTGAAAACCAAAAATATTTCTCTCTTCTTTTCGGTTTTTCTTTCTTGTTTTATTATGTTGTAATATTAAAATAAACCCAAAAATATTTCTCATTTCTTCTTTTGCTTGTTGGGAGCTTTCTCGTGTAAATAGTTTTTCTCTCTTTTCATTTTTCCTTTGTTTATTTGCCTTCCTCAGAAAAACTACGAACTTCAAAAATATTTCAGTGTGTTTCTTTGATTTTTTAGTCGATTAAAGGAGAATACCATGATGGAATGTTGGGTGGCTCTTATATGCACTGTTATTTATCTAACAAAGATCCAATATTACCATGTCTTCTCTTTTGTATAAATTGTTTCGCAGATTCCAACTTAGTCCACAGCACACTTGCACTATTAGTATTTTCACATCATTCGGTTGTGCGAGCGAAAGGCAATAATGATGATAATTTGATGAAGTGATCGTTGTAAAGGATGCTTGTCTGATCTCTTTTATTTTCCATTTTTTGTAAATATGTTTAGCTTGTTCGATATTGATTTAGCATATTATGAGTAAACATGTTTATGATGATAATTAGATATTATAGTTGCTCATGCCATGGTTAAATAACTAGGAGTGATAATAATTTATCTTATGTGTCAACATGCATTAAAATGGTTGTAATGTGGTATGTTAGTATTGTATCCTCCTCTGAGTAGTTCGAGTGGCTTGACTTGGCACATGTGTAAACATGTAGTTGATTCAAATTCAATGTAGTCTTCATATATTTGTCTTCAGAGTGTTTATATCCTACTCATGCTAGCGTTCAATGTTAATTATTGTCAATGCATAGCTATGACCGTTTTCGCTCTCTAGCTGGTCACTTCTCAATCTATTTGCTAGACTTTGCATGTACTAAGTGGAAATAATGCCTGTCCATCCAAAATCCTTAGAGCCAAGTTGTTCTAACTGAGTCCATCTTATCTACCTATATGCGGTATTATCCTGTTGTCCCAAGTAAATTTGCAAGTGTCGCCTCTAAACATTCAAATAAACATTGTTTTGTGTACTCATACTATGCATGGAGCGACGGGGCGGTCAGTATCTTCCATGCTAAGCGGATTATTCTCAAGATGAGAATTTATTCACCTTTCATTGCACGAGAGAGGCTAATAAAAAGGATGCCTAGTCCTGCATAATCAAAAAATATGTTAAACAAAATTCACGGGACCGTTGAAACGTTGGAGGGCACCCGTGAATTAGGCCATCCATGGCTTGTGTATCTATGGTGAATGCGAGTAAACTTTACAATTCCGCTTGGGAACTGCCAATAATGTGTTTAGCATGGAAGATGTCGAAAACTCAGTCGTGACGTTGACATGAAAAGTATACCACTGAAAATTACAATTTCATCTCGGTTTTAAACCATGAGCTATGACAGCTCAATAAAATCAATGCTTCCCTCTACGAAGGGCCTTTCTATTTATTTTTATGTTATTTTATTTTCTTTTTGAGTCATCATCTTCTCGCTAAAGCACTAGACCTAAGAGCACTATTGTCATTTTTATGCACTGAGTCTAGTTAATGTTGGAGTGAGCATGACTGCATCTTCTCTACTCTGAATTACAATGTTTAGTTGCTGCTTGGACCTTAGAGGTGCTCTGCATTTATGTTTTGCAGTCACAAAAAGGGCTAGCAAGATACCATATCATCATATTATATCATGTTTTTTTTTGACAAATTGTTGGCATGCGAGATATTTTATTATTGCTCGCTAGTTGGTTGTGTTATTGTCATGAGTAGATATAATAGTTAAGTGTCATCATCGATATGGTTATTTATGATCTTTGTTGAAAACCTGAACAATAGTTAAGCATATATATGGCAACGAGAACAAAAGAGTTTGTAAAAGTTTTCTTTATCATTTCAGTTTATCAACTGAATTGCTTGAGGACAAGCAATGAGTTAAGCTTGGGGGACTTGATACGTCTCCAACTTATCTACTTCTCAAACACTTTGCTCTTGTTTTGGACTCTAATTTGCATGATTTGAATGAAACTAACCTGGAGTGACGTTGTTTTCAGCAGAACTACCATGGTGTTGTTTTTGTGCAGAAATAAAAGTTCTCGGAATTGGACAAAACTTTTTGGAGATTTTTCTTGAATACATGAAAAATATTGGAGCGAAGAACCATCGGAGGGGGCACCACTTGCTGCCAAGGCAAATGGGCACACCCACCCCATGTGGCTCCTCCGACCCTAGTTCCAGTCCTATAAATTCCTATTTCTCGAGAAAAAAATAAGAGAGTAGTTTTCATCGTGTTTTACGAGATGAATTCACTGCCACTTTCTGCTCTTCCTTGGGAGGGTTGATCTGGAGTCCGTTTGGGGCTCCGAAGAGGGGGATTCGTTGTCATCATCATCACCAACCTTTATCCATCAACACCCCCATGATGCTCACCACCGGGAGTGAGTAATTCCTTATAGGTTTGATGGGCGGTGATGGGATTGGATGAGATTGATCATGTAATCGAGTTATTTTATAGAGCTTGATCCCTAGTATCCACTATGATTTCAGATGTGAACCTATTATGTTTTCATAGATATGAGAGTGTTTTGGATCCTATATTGGAAGTTCTATGCACCTATTACATGTTATGATACGCATACCCCCAAGGTGAAAGTAATTGGGATTCTTTCCGGTGATTACTATAGTTTGAGGAGTTCATGTATTCCCTATGTGTTAATGCTTTGTTCCGGTTCTCTATTAAAAGAGGCCTTAATATCCCTTAGTTTCCTTATGGACTTCGCTGCCATGGGAGGGTAGGACAAAGGATGTCATGTAAGCTCTTATTATAAGCACATATGACTATATACGAAATACGTGCCTACATTCTATTGATGAATTGGAGCTAGTTTTGTGACACTCTAGTGTGTAACTGATCTATGGCCTACGCTTTTCACATATTGATTCTTGCTAACTTACTATTGTTACTACTGCTGTTACAATCACTACACTACTGTTGTTGTTACTATTATTATTGTTCCTATTACTATCACTATAGGAAACAGATACTTTGTCGTCCGCCATCCCGGACGGCAAAGGCATGAATCCTGGACGGCAAAGGCTTTGTCATCTGCCAGCGGACGGCAAACCGTCCGACTAAATGAGCCACGGTAAAGGCCTCTTTGCCATCCGCTGGCGGATGACAAAGACCTTTGAATCTTTGCCGTCTGCCAGCAGACGGCAAAGAGCCTGGACGGCACACGTGGGCACTTAGCTCCGTTAGTGGGCTTAACGGTCTGCTTTGGAAAGACAGACGGCAAACATCCTCTTTGCCGTCCGCCAGCGGACGGCATAGAGCTAGCAGATGGCAAATTGTCTGATTCCAGTAGTGTATCTTGTTGTGCTACAAATTTTTTTGTTACAAAGAATATCTTAGGTGTGGTTTAATTGAGAACTCAACTTCTAAGACCATGTTGCGATCCCCTACACTTGTGGGTTATCAATTGGCACCGGCGAGACATGTATGGTGGTGATCGGTGCATGCACTAAGAAGCGTGTTCACCGTATCTACCCTCATAACAAAGAGTCAAAGACGACAACAGTCTATATAAAGGGAAGCAAGTATAATCATTATATAACATACAACATGAACTTAGGAACCGATGTACTATCGGCCACGCGAAGGAAATAAATTTGTCTGAATGGACGAATCATGAAAATAAACCTATGTTCAATTAGAAGAAAATATGTTTTACTATGGAAACACTTTTGTAACCGATGAAAGAAAAGTTTTATTTTGTTGGAAACGTTATAGAAAATATATGCGGGCTCAAAATTTCCAATGTGGAAACAAAAAAAATAATTACACAAAAATTTGTTACATGGAAGCATAGTTCTTGAACACAAATTTTTGTTAGGACAACCAAATTTCAATTCGAACAGAAGCAAATTGTCTCCTCAATGGAAGCAAAAAATTATTGCGTTGGAAACAAGATACTTTGTCATAGTAGATACATAATTTCATTGCATCAAAGCAATTAGAAGCAAATTTTACTAGCATCCAGCAAAAAGTTGAATAAACTATGAATGGACAAAGCATGTAAGTAAACTAATGTTTAGTTAGAAGCAAATCCGTTTTCCGATGGAAACATTTTTCTAACCGATGGAAGCGAAGTTTTCTTGTGTTGAAAACAATATAGAGAATATATGTGGGGCTCGAATTGTCCAATGTACAAACAAATTATTTGACGCAAACAAAATTTTATTACATCGATGCATAGTTCTTGGACACACTTTTTTGTTAGGTCCAACCAAATTTCGATTCCAATCGAAGGAAATTGTCTCATGAGTGGAAGCAAAAACAAGATAAAGTGTCACACCCTTTTCATTAATTCAAAGCACTTGGAAGGAAATTTTACTAGCATTCATAAAAAGGTTGGGTAATTTTTTTAAACAAACAATTATATATGTAATTTTACTAGTATCAAATGAAATGTTATCACTTAGTTGAACGATGGAAGAAGCAGCAACAGTAGCATGGGCACCAGGCGTTTGTTCCAGGGCAGTTACTAGAAGCACCGTAATTAAAGCAAGTATTTACCAGATAATAAAGGACGAATTGTTTCTCCACTTTTTTTTCGTCCATCAAGAGTTTTTCGTCCGTCGTCAGCTATTTTATATTTTTTTCGTCATCAAGGGTTTGTTATCCATCGTCAACTATATTAAATGTTTTTTAAGAAACCAACCTGTGTTTTTACATATATCTAATAATAAGTGTGCCAACATGGGGTCGACCTCACGATCTAAGGAACCTGGAACGATGGTAATCGCCAACTAAGCTGGTAAGTATTTGTGTTACATCTTCATCACGAAACTTAGTTAAACAAGGTACAATTGCGTTGAAAAAAAATCGCATTCCTGGGCCTCAGCCTAGGAGTTCAGTTTGCTCCGAGTTTTAATAAGTTTTTATACAATTTAAAAGAGGTATCCGACCTGGGTACGAAGAGAAGCGCGAATACACCTATGCAGGACTAACAAAAAGTCATGTTAGAGTTAAGATCCTAGATCATGTACTTTCCGAGACATAATCTCTACTCCTAAAGGGGGAGTTGGTAGCTCCTTTCTCGGTTTATTTTCGTCTGGGTTTTTTTCGTCCACTTTTTTCATCCCACATCCCACCATTGCCTCCCATTGGTTTATTTTCTCCCTCTCATTAAAAACCCAAATCCATCATTAAAGCGAAAGATTTTGTTTTGTACTTTCTTTGGCAAGTGATGATTTGATTTAATCACATTAATTATAGGTAACTAAGAATTCCAAAAGCATACCATATATGTGAGATCACCTTCTGAAAAACCAAATCCACCATTAAAGTGGAAGATTTTGTTTTGTGCTTGCTTTGGCAGGTGATGATTCGATTTAATCCTCTGTACTCCTAAAGGGGGAGTTGGTAGCTCCTTTCTCGGTTTATTTTCGTCTGGGTTTTTTCGTCCTTTTTTTATCCTGCCTCCCACCGTTTCCTCCCATTGGTTTATTTTCTCCCTCTCATTAAAAACCCAAATCCATCATTAAAGCGAAAGATTTTGTTTTGTACTTTCTTTGGCAGGTGATGATTTGATGTAATCACATTAATTATAGGTAATTAAGAATTCCAAAAGCATACCATATATGTGAGATCACCTTTCGAAAAACCAAATCCACCATGAAAGTGGAAGATTTTGTTTTGTGCTTGCTTTGGCAGGTGATGATTCGATTTAATCACATTAATAATAAGTAATTAAGAAATTCAAAATCATACCATATATGTGAGATCACCTTCCGAGAAACCAAATCCACCATTAAAGCGGAAGATTTTGTTTTGTACTTTCTTTGGCAGGTGATGATTTGATTTAATCACATTAATAATAGGTAATTAAGAATTCCAAAATCATGCCATATATGTGAGATCACCTTCCGAGAAAACAAATATAGGATTTTTCTTGATAACCTTCCAAAACAAAATCTGAATTGTAGCCTGGCACACTGGTTTATTTTTGCCCCTTTTTTCGACCCAGCTTCCACCACTCCTTTTCACTGATTTATCTCTTTACAAATAACCACAAAAATAAAAAAACATTCCACCACTCCTTCCAGCATTGATCTTTTCTTTAGGATCCCTAGTGACGCCGCTGCCGCTGACACGGATCCAACAGATCCCATGAATCGTTGGGCACATCGAAATAAATGTGCTAATAAAACAAACATGTCTAAAATACCCCATTAATGTTTGGTCTACAAGTACTCTATCTAATGCGGTCTAAAAGTACTCCCTCTAATGGCATGTGTACTTAAGGCCATAAAAGTTATGTTTTGTAGGTCAAAATCCTTCAACTGGCAATAGAGATTTGTAATGAAAAAAGGAGCAACGGTAGAGATTTATATGTCCGTGCCCGTTGAGCACATTGGACTTTGAACGTGCAATACAATATGTGCATACATATACCTTTTAAGTAAGATTGATTTTCGTTATGTGTACGGTGGATATATCAGACAACATGCATGTGTAGCTTCTAAGCAAAAATATAGAACCGAGCTGATTGATTTCAGCTAGGATGTAAAGACCAAAATGTGGCAACAATTTCTGCAGAAAGGGATCATTTAAAATTTAGGGGCTCCTCTACCCCGGCCGGCCGGCCGTGGTGCATGCATGTGGCCAGACACGCGTGTTTTGTCCTGACGCGCATGCACGCCTGTCACATGTATAATACTAGAAAGTTTACGTCGCATGCAAAGGGAAAAGGGGAAGAAAAAGAGATAACCAAAACAGGTTAGCTGAGCAAGTGTACGTACGTGTCAGTTTCAAAAACATCACTGGTTAATTGATGAAGAGATGACAGTGTTCGGGTAAACAACGTTTGTATGCATGCGTGCACAGGAAACACAAAATTACTAACATTGATAACCACATTAATTCAATACCTAGAAATGGAAAAAAAAATCTAGGTGTGAGTAGTTAGTTGGGCACATCATCTGGATGATCAGTCTCCTCTCCCACCACACCTTCATGTTGGTTCGTATTCAATGGTTTATTTTTCTTTTCATTTTTTCCTTGCAAACCCGTACTTTTCTTAACGTATAAAAGATCATGGATCCAACTTTCCTAACATACCCAAATTAATTAATTCTTTCCGTCGGTATAATTTACTTTTACGAAACAAATAAAAAATAAAAAATAAATTAATAATGAATTTGAAGGAAACAAAATAATAGATTTTGATTAAATCAATTTCCCCCTCACCTACCGCGCCCTCCTCCCAGCCTCTCCACGTGCCCCCGCAATGTCGACCCGTGCGCCATCGCCTCTCCCGACGCTCAGATCTGGGGCTCGCCGCAATGCCCGAGGCACCGACAATGAGCTGTAGGGAGGAGGAGATTGTGGTTTACAAAGAATTACATGGAGGTGGAGGAGGGGACGGGCACAACATCAACTATACGCCGAGCGTGGAGGCATGGAGGACTACTGCCGGTGTGAGCACCATCCCATCAGCACCGGTGACTCATCCAAGCATATCACCTACATTGTCGTCGCCAATTCCTCCTCCCCATGGCTAGGGTTTCTAATCAAGCCGCCACCATAGATGCACATCTACATGCGGATGGCTCGTGTTCAACCATGGCTAGCGACCGCGGAGGCGACATGCGCCTGATCTACGAAAACATTAAGGAACAAGCAGCGGTGATGCCCGACCATGTGCTCGTCACACTCCACAAAGAGAGCCTGCTCGCGGATGTAGTCACTCGGGGTAGAGCCTGCAGTGAGGCGGGCCGTGTTCAGGAGTGGACTCGGCATGCTGGTGCGGAGATGTTCAGTAGCGGCCACCTGCTGCCTACATCGTGTCGTTGGGCGCCCTGACATGGACAGAGTCCTGTGACGCTAATGAGGTCGAGGTGTGCAGCTCTAGCAGGTACTCCTTTGACTGCTCACCTCGCCACCGCGATGACGCCCCTGTCGCATTGTCGTGCCCCTGTACCAGGGTAACATAACTACTACTCCATGCTGGCTACTCGGGTCTGAGCTCATCGAGGAACACGGCGCCGGCGAGGAAGCCGGAGCAGGTTTGAGGGTCATTTCCATTTGTGTTATGTACCCTTTATTTTTATTGGTGTAAAACCCTTCACAGATTATCCTTCCTTTTTCGAAGATCATGAGGTTTTGTAGTGGACAAGCTGACATGTTTAAACAATGGGGCAGACCCTTTGACCTGTGGGTTCTGTTGTTAGACCGTTATAAGGATAAGGAGGTTCCTTTTAACCTGCAGGAGCTCCGCCAATGGCAGCATGCTTTCCTTGACAATAGCATAGTACTGCACGCATGCAAGATGCTGCGAGCGAAATAGACGCAAGAGTGCATCCTACAAGCAACACCAAATCTGAAATTGTTGACTGTTTTTTTCTTGCCCTGTCATCTTATAATGAGGTGATCCTAATGTATAATTGATCCAAATAAAAAGGTACTCGTAGAAATTGCTCTGATCCGTGCTAATTATTTGATTAACGAATCTAATGATATTGATTTGGTATTGTGAATGTCAATACTTTGTCCTATAAGTTTAGACATATTAAATATACTTTGATTTCAGACAAAACTTATATGAAGACTAAACAGAACCGAACAGAATAATAACACAATGATCAAAGAGCTGAAATGAAGAGTATCATAAAAGATTCATTTGTTGGCCCATGGCAACGCACGGGCGTTCTCCTAGTAGTACATAATAAACAAGATAAAACTTCATATATATTCTCCGTCATCAATCTTCCTTCCCCGCATTTCCGTAGCAAGCTAATCTTCCTAGGATGCATCATCTATATGTAGAAATTTGCTGGAATAAGCTAGGTTGGCCGTTGTAAAACGTTGTCTGGTGGCACAAACACAATGAGACTGGAACCGATAGAGGCATTACCCATCAGGTGGGCATCAACCTTATCCCGCGTCGACTGCAGACTGTCACATCTGCAGGAACTTGTGAACTCATCGCCCTTGATCGGCACCGGATTGATCATCTTAGCCGCTTAGCCGTAGCAGGAGCCACCATCGCCGCCATATGGCCGTATGTCGATGGGATGACTTGGGACCTGGAGAGCAGGCACCATGCAGTGCGCATACAAATATGCTAGGTGTAAGCACACAGCATATGCCGCAGACAACGGCCGTCTCGCTGGAGCAACAACGGTTGCTCTGCTTGTTTCAGTTTCATGCATATAGGACATCTCCTGACTACCATGCTGCGGACTTTCCAAAGTTATCCTCTCATCCTCCTTCGTCTTGTGTAATATTAAAGGAAGAATTGTTTATTTAACTTTTTTGATTTACAGTGGACCCACATAATTTTTCGTCCATCTAAACCTACTCCCAATTTTTAATCAGTACCTACTACTAATAAAACAGGGTGAATTTTTAAAATATGCCCACGGATGTATTGTTTTAGTTCAATTTATGTTCAAAAAGGGATCTTATTCTCCATTGCATCTTCACGTACAACCAGCCCTCGCTCAGACCAGTGACACCCGTCACAATGCATGAGGAGTCCAACTAAGATTTCATGTTCTGTGTGACACAAACTATTCAATTTATATGATAACACATACATATATTATGTTTTTCCCTATTATATTACTCGGATGATAAAAAAATCTTTTTAACGCCATTGACCTCGTCAGACACGAAGGAGGCTCAGTGATCCAGCTATTGGACCTGGGCAACCTTGATTAGTTATAACAGGTACTGTGACCACCAGAGACGAGGACGACAAAGAGGGCAAGTGAAAACATGGGTCCGATGTCATATTGAAATGGAGGATGTGGACACGATGATGAGGTATTCTTTATGTTTATTATGTTACGGGCATTAGGGTGATGTCTTTAACCATGCTCAAAGGATAAATACCGTGTGAGGGTTATTTTCACCCGTTGCAACGCACGGACATGTTTGCTAGTCATTGTAGAAAAATCTAACAAATGTCATGGCACTGGCTCTATTCTCATACAGGATCCAACGTTAATTGTGCTGCTAATCCTACGGCCATCCACTAGTCCGACAGGACTCTAGGTACCACTAGTCTGATTGCTAGTGCTTCCCTTTGGTGAAAGACTTGTCTGTTCATATTGTTATCATATCATTACCCCACTGATTATGATCATTATAGTGTCTTGTGAGTGGTTTATTACATTGTTGAGGACTTGGGAGGAGTTGTTGTTAGTAATCATGTGAAATTGAGTGGAGTTTAATGTTTTGACATCATGTTGTGGTGTAATTCTCTAGTGTAGTGGTGATGGGTGAACATTGGTGCGTGCCACTTCACCTATAAAGGGCTTAAAAAGAGCATTATGTGGTTAGTTTGTTTATGATGGATGGTCAGAATGAAATATATTACCGACCTAGAGTTTATGGGTTGTTGCATGATGAGTTAATGCAATCCCTAAATTTTAATGTTTATGGTTAAATTTATATTAATTATCCTTGTATTTGTAAATGCTTGCGTAGATGTCATACCACAAGTATGTATGTTATTTAACTAAGGGCAATACATAATCGTAGGCTCAACCAAACAACAATTATCCACCAAACAACAATTATCAAGGCAATGAAAGTTAAATTAATTTCCTACATAAGAAAACTTGGTGAAATACCCGTTATCCTCGAGAATGATTTGATCCATATAACATATAAGAAATAACACCGACTTGCCCTTGACACAATTAAGGATTGGGTCGCGTGTTGCACTTTTTTTGCTTCTGTTATAGTTTACATTGTTGCACTTGCTCTCTTGTTCAAATAAACAACCAAACAATCTTTTCAGCTTTACAGTGATTCCTACAAATTTTCATCAACCAATTCCTACTAATCCTTGTTGGGTGTGACACTATTACTTAACGAAAAGATCTATAATGGATCACCTAGTTATCAAGACGGAGTTAATTGCATGGACAACCTTGGCGTAGCAAATAATCATGGCAAGCAAACACTCGAGTTCGAACAAGGCCCTCTCCAACGAGTTAATTGCATGGACATACCACATTTGTGCACCATGTTACGAATCAGTACCACCATCTCTGCATGTTGCAGTTCAGTACCAGCTTTCATCCTAATCGTTACAAATAGGTCCGACAGCCGTATAATCGCGTATTGACCTTGTATCTGACATGCCTGGCCCACCCGTCAGTTGCCACGTTGGCCGAATCGGTGCGCTCGGACGAGGCGGGCTCGGTCGGAATTAAACCGGTCGGTCGAACCGAGCCTCCCCCACCTCCCCACCCTTGACGAACCCTAGTTCTTCCCTCCCCTCTCCTCCTCGCGGATCTCAGGCGATGGCCGCGGAGACCCCCAATGGCGATGGCGATCGTTTCCCGGCCGACTACAGCGACCTTCCTGGCCTCGGGCCCGATCACCACGTTGGTCTGGACGGCTCCAGTTCATCCTATGAATCCAACGACGAGGAGGAAGAGGAGGAGGCGCCCCTTTCCATGGAGCAACGGGTGCATCTAGCTCAGATGTGGTTGGCCAACCCCACCACAAGCCATCAGTGGACCAGTGGAGTAGGTGGATTAATGTAAGCCCCTCCCTCCCATTTATGATTGTGTGATGTTCAAATCAGAGCTATGGTTTATGTTATAAATCATTGAAAGTTTTCAATTTTGTTGTCTCTTGTAGCTTAAATGATGCTATATGGGATGTTAGGATTCACTTTGATGCTGGGCATAATTTGGATAGGAAGATTTGCAGCTCAGATGTCACATTTCTGAATATGTATGCACTGTTGACACTAGTTGGATTTAATTTCAATGATGAAGTGTACCACATGAAGAATACTGTTGCAGGAGCTGAGAGAGAGCAAGGACTTGAACTGATTGACACTAACATCAAATTGCAACAGCTAAAGAAACAGTATCAGGATTCATTAGTGTTGAATTTGTTAGTGAGGGCAACATCACCTATCAGTTCAGGATTAGTTAGAGAGAGCAGTATTAATCAGAGAGTAGATGATTTGGCTATAGTCTTTATATCAACCACCTGTTGTGTATGATCTCAGTGATCCAGGTATTCTAGCTATTGATGATAATGGTGTAATTTTCCACAGTCAGGGCAACAACAATAGTAGCATGCAACCTACTTAACATGCTGCTATGTGCACACAAGAGAGTAGAAATGTCACTAAGGGGAAGCTGAAAGTTGTGTTTGAGGAAGAGGATCAGGAGGCATATAATAGTACTGATGATGAGAATGCATATAATAGTGATAACAACCCTTTTAGCCTGGAGAATTACAAAATTCCTGATGCAGAGGATGAATATGAAGATGAAGATGAAGCTTCAGATGAAGAATTAGAAGAGGAGAACTTACATTATGAGGGTGACACTGATGTTGACGATTTGTTTGAGGAGGAGGAGGTGAATTGTGTTTCAGCTAAAGAGCCACCCATGCAGCAACCTGCAAGGAAGAGGCAGAAGCTACCAGTTAGGAGAGGTCGCACAACTAGGTCACACTCTAATGTTCTAGAGGAGGTGCAACCTGATTTCATTCCTTCATCAGATGAGGAAGATCATGGGCTGTTGTTTGACTGTGAGGATGATGGATATGAGGAACTAGCATTTGTCCTAAAAAAATGTAAGAAAAGTAGGGCCAAGAAAATAAAACCCAGGATATGATACAATGAAAAACTTGAGCAACCACATCAACAATTGTGTTTGTACATCTGCTTTAAGAATCAGCAGCAATTCAGAGAAGCATTGTTGAGCTTGCACATTACACATGCAAGGAATTTCAGGTATCACAGAAACTCAGACAAAAGGATAATTGCCCAATGCAAAAATGAGAAGTGCCATTTTTTCATAGTTGCTGCAGTGATCAAAGGGGAAAAGACATTTGCTATTAAGAAGATGAGGCTGCAGCACACTTGTCCTAACAGTACAGAGTCTTTTAGGGTTAGTGCTAAATGGCTTGCAAAGACACATGAGTCACTGTTCAGATCTGATCCAAGCACCATTATAGTAATTATGATTGACGACTGTCAGGAGAAGTATGGTGTTGATATGCCCAGGCACATGATCTATAGGGCTAAGAACCGTGCTATGGAAGCTATATTAGGAGAGCACAAGCTCACCACACCATGCACCAGAATTCCCTACCGACTCGTTTGTTAGGAAAAGATCACTATTGCCAACCTACGGTCAGTCAGGAAAATTTCTAACGAACTATGGGTCGAGAAAACTTTATACTGTGACCCACGATCGGTCGGAATACTACTAGGTATACCGTCCAAGTGTTGGTCGGGAATTCTTTCATGGCCCGTGGACCATCGGTCGGTAAATAACGCCGACCTTAGCGCCAACAGCCGGCCCAACCCGCGAAATCCCCCCCCCCCCCCCCCAGGCGGTCAATCCCCCACGCCTCCCACCGCCGCCCGGGGCTGCCTCCGGTCGATCCCCACCCTTCCCATCGCCACCCAAGGCCATCGCACTCCCCGGAGATCTTGCTCCTCATGGTGTCCAACCCCGTCGATCGCCTTGTCTACCTCACCTTGAAGCTTCCAGGGTTGGGTTCGAGGTGAGCGGCATCATCTGCTCCGGTAGAAACCTCCGATGCCTCCAGGTTCTGGTTCTTCCTCAACGAGCCCCCCTCCATCAACGCGCAGGTAACTTCCTAGACCCAAATTTGCTCTCCCGATAGAAATTTCCCAGATTCATAGAAATTCTTTACGACTATTTGTTTTTTTCGAAAGTCTAACTTGTTACTGATTTGTTCGATGGCTTCCAGAAGAAGGTAGCTTATGTAACAGGCCTTCCAGATACTCTTCATGTTACAGATTTTCTCATAGAAAATTCTTCATTGCCATATATATTTTCCGTTGACGTATCATTAAGCATCAGTACTGTATTTTGATTCTTTTTCTCGATTATAGAAGATGTTAATTTTCGAGCCTACACTCATGTTTAATTTTCGCATTGTTTCTTTCTTTATTTCATTTCCCATGTAACTATTATGTTGTTACTCTACCTTTTGCATAGTACTAATCAGATTCAAGGCAGTAGTTATATAATTGATTAGTTGTTGCAATTTCAGCTACATATATATGTTTGTGAAAGTATTTCCAAATATGTTACCATGTTTGTTGGAAGAAATCCTTAAAATGAAATAGCAATAATGTTAGGCAAGGTGTTGGGGACGTCCTCCCTCCTTCCATGTTCAATTTACACTCCTTCAAGTGTCCTCACATAATAAATCTAATTAAATGAAGTCGATATCTTACTATATCTTCTGGACCAAATGATGTCCATGTTATGAATATTGATCTGCAATAGCATGTCCTTAACCAAAATTCCTTCTATATTAAATGATGGAAATAGAAGAATCTTCGTCACAATATTTTATAGGTTCATTTATCAGGGACAATACTGCTTGAAAGTATTCTAACTCCACTGAGAGTGAATGAATATTTACCAGGAGTGTTGTGCTGCATGATTCCTAGGCCACCACAGCGCCACCAACTAGTTTATTGCTGCACCACTGCAACCTTACAGGCCACCACAGTCCGTGCAGCAGCTGGCAGCAGTGCCCATTGTTGTCGCCGTGCAGCCCAGGTTCATCTACTTGCTGCTATTTCTGCCATCGCTGAAACCAACTAGGAGTTACTGGCCTCAAAGCACCAAGGTAAATAAACTTCTCTTCTTCATAGGTCATTACTTCCTAATCCTAGTTCAGTTCACAAAGTTGTCTTTGTACTAGTACATTATTCATTGATTCAGTTTGCTAATATAGCTTACTGCAAAATATTTTAAACCAGGTTGGTTGCGCAATCTGGTGCTTATCTGCTGGGATTTTGAATTGAATATTTGTGAAATTTCTGGTAGCTATGTCGATCCATTGGCTCTGAAAACGGATACCCTAGTGTCTACAATTTGGGGCCATGTAGGGTATGATATAAATCTCATATTTCTTGGTTAATTGGTCACAATTGTTGGTTTGTTAATGGCTTCTTGTATGCAACTCAAGCTTCACTCCTTCATCAGGTAAAATGTCAACCTCAAAATTGTCTAGGCAGCAGGGTACATCCCCAAAGAGCCCAAATTGCAGGTACAGATAATAAACACAACTTTGTACTCCCTCCGCAAAGAAATATAAGAGCGTTAGATCACTAAAGTAGTGATCTAAAAGCTCTTATATTACTTTACAGGGGGAGTAACTTTCTAAGTAACACACGAGTAGAAAATTGTTGTATGCAGAAGTGAGGCTACACTTGCTTGCAATTACTCATTTCAAGCTCGAGCTTTTAGTTTCTGATGATGTGACCAGAATCTTGTGTTTTGTATGTATATTAATATGACGGAACTATATGACGCTAATGATGGGTGGCTTGGATGCAATACTTTAACCTAAAATTCAATGTGAAGAGCATCTTATTTATGTATTGTTTCCAGGGTATTTTAAATATCTGAATGTTATGAACAAATAAAATCAAACTATTTCTTGTACCATTGGTGGTTTCATGTCTCTGCTGTTCCCACTGGGGTGGCCTCATAGTTTTCTGAGCAAGAAATACGATCTGGAGAAGCAAATGTCAAGTTCATCTATTCGGACTAAAGTTGCAAAAGTAACTAGAAGTGATCATTTTTTCTGGGCACTAGCTCTCTTCTAGTAGAACACAATCTATACTGCTGGTTTTTCTTGTTTGTTGGCAGTTAGAGAATAATAACTATATATTTAGTTCAAATTCTAGAAACCTAGCTAAAATTTCCAATCCATGTAGACCTGAAATTATTGTGAACATAAACCTAATATTGTCCAGACTAATCCAATATACGGCGTGGAAGATGTATTGTTTTATATGGATCTCTGTGTATGTTCCTCTGATGTGTTATTGTAATCCAATTTTGTTTCAAGCACACCAACTGAGTTTCAGATCTTTATTTTATACAGGTCCTAGATTTCCATTAAATAGCATAAATGTAGAGTTGTGCAGATTTTGAGTTATGGGCAATTTAACTTACAGTGCACATTTCTCCATTGATTTACATAGCTGCTAAATGTTTCCTGTTGTATTTTCAACATTGTTCTCATATAGTGTGTGTTTTGCAGGAGGAAAAATGGCAAGCGCAAGCGGGAAAGTTAAAGATGGTGGGGTCACCAAGTACGAACTGAAAGTAGTAGAGTATGAACTAATGAGAAGTAGGAACCTTGAAGAAAATGAGAGACGCATGGCAGTGGCACGCGACAAAAGTACTGCTGTGCAGCAAGATATGGAAGCAAACTGCACACCAAAAAAGAAAAGAAAGGTATGTAGCTTCCATCACATTTATTTTCTCCGCTAAGAAGAAAATGTATCTTCCAACACTAACCTATCTATGCAGGCGCCTTCCCACGCACCTGTAAGCATGAATGAAGGACATGTTTTGAGGTCTAATGTAACAAAAGAACATGATCATGTAGACCCTGCACATCAGCTGTCGAAAGTAAGCCATCCTGCTGAGTTAAAACTGTAGTATATTCATCCACATTGTAGTGCAGGCTGAGGCGATGGCATGTATGACTGATGTAATTGCATCTGAATAAGAACTATTTGGTGCATAGTATATTGGTCCCATCCTACTTGCTGTAAATGCCTGATTTTGATGGATTTTGTTCATGGATTTGATTATAGATTCTAGAATTTTTACCCTTCTGAGCCAACAGAGTATATCATCCAGTACTAACAATTTAAATTATCATGGTGTATTAAAGTCAAAGCTAAATCCACTGTGAACTACTAGAAATGTGTACATCTACTGAAAGAGTCACAGTTATATATATTTAGTTTTTAGTTGTATGTTTTTTTGGTACAAGTGTTGGAATATGGGCTAATGGCACCTATGTACAGTAACTTAAGTATGTCCCAGGTACACTATATGCTCAGCAATCATACAAAGTAAATGATGCATTTACTTTCAAATGGATAGACAAATAGTGGGCGAAGGGCTTCTATGCCACATCCATGGCGACTGCTAGAAGTTGATTGTCAGTATTCATGTCCTGAAATGATACTTTTATACATTAGGTAGGTTTATTCCCCATTTTGTGCTTTTGTGTGTGCACAGTGCACATCTGAATTCCGCGTGCATTCAATTTCATAAATTAATTGAACATTCTAATAACTAAGACTTTAACTTTTGTAGGGCGCAAACATATGGATTGGACTCACAATGAACCATGAAGCCAGCGATCCGCTCAACTGGATGTTTTACTTTTCATTTTGTACAATTGATGTCTCATACTTTCATCTTTTTCCTGTCCTTCCAGAAATCTGGTGTATGGTGTCTTGGTGCTTAGACTGAAGTGTATGTATGTGACAATTAGTAATGGAATAAAAAATGTTTGGTGCATCTGCTGTATATGCTTTAAACACATGAACTATATGTATGTGACAATTAGTACCATATGTTAATTACAGTTATGGTTCGCAAAACAAAATGTTGATCAATTGTTGGTTGGCCAAAGTAAACAACGTCTGATTGTTGGTCGGCAAAACAAACCCTGTCTAACAGCCGGCTAGGAAAGGCTAACATCAAGCCCAACAAAATGTTGGTCAGGAAAGAATTACCCATCAGATGGTCGGTCGGGAAAGGCCCATGACTGCCCCAACAGACTGTTGGTTGGGAAAGGCCTATGGCAGGACCAATAGACTGTTGGTCGAGAAAAATACCCCTTAGCCATCAAGCAGTCGGTCGGGAAAGGGCTTTCCCGTCTGGACTTTTCCCAACAGACATGATCGGTTGGCAATAGTCTTTCCTGACCGACTGTCTGTTGGTGGAAGCTGTATTTCCGACCAACCTGGTTGTCAGGGATGTAGTGTTGTGGTGTAGTGGCTGCAATATCCCAGGCCGAGGGACTATGCTCAAACCATCATGGACACAAACCCTCGAAGTAGAGTTGTTGTGACAATAGTAACTCCAAGACCTACAACAAAAAGGCCACATCCTGAACCAATGTTTCATGCTATGTTCTTCTGCATAAATGGAGCAAGAGAGGGATTTCTCAATGGATGCAGGCCATTCATTGGTTAGTAACATTTTTATTTCATTTATTATAGAATGTTTGTAGATCACACTTGTGAATGATGGGTGCTTTTTTGTAAAATAGGTGTTGATGGGTGCTTTATTAAGTTGAATACTGGTGCTCAAATCCTAGCTGCCACTGGGAGAGATGGAAATAACAACATATTTTCACTGGCATTTGCTATAGTTGGACAGGAGGAGACATCAAATTGGTGTTGGTTTCTACACCAGCTCAAGATATGTATTGGAGGTGAATATGGGAAATATGTCCCTTACACAATCATGTCTGATAGACAGAAGGTATGCATTCATGTTCCTCAGTTTATATTTATGTTATACCAGCAATACTGCAGTAGCTTAGTATGTTATATTATTTGAACAGGGGCTACTAAATGCAGTAAATCGAGTTTTTCCAAACTTCCATCAAAGATTTTGCCTTAGACACCTGTATGCAAATTTCCAAAATGCTGGGTCTAGGGGGGAAGATCTCAAGAAATGTATGGATAATGCCGGCTATGCTTATAACCAACACAAGTTTAACATTGCAATGAATGATCTGAAAAATGAGAGTGAGGAAGCTTGGAAGTGGTTGAGTGGAATACCAAAACACACATGGGCTAGACATGCATTTGACACTAACTGCAAGACAGACCTGGTTGTTAACAACTTGTCAGAGGTGTTCAATAAGTAAATATTAGATTTTAGGAAAAAACCTATTAGGACTATGGTTGATGGCATTAAGGACTAGTAGATGGTGATGTGGCATAGAAATAGAGAGAGAGGAAAAGCAGCTATGTGGGAGATCACACCTCATTATGCTGAGAAGTTAGAGATGGAAAAGGAGAGGGCCAGATTTTGCAAACCAATTTAAGCTGGTGTTAATCTATGGCAAGTGACAAGTGGGCAGCAAACACATCCAGTTAACCTGGAACATCACACATGTGGTTGCAAAAAGTGGGACTTGTCTGACATACCATGCAACCATGCTATATCAGCAATTAATAAGGCAAAAAGGTTTCCAAAGGACTATGTTTCTAAATTCTTCAAAAAAACTATGTACCTGGCATCATATGAACCCATGATATATCGTGTTCCTGGTGAACATGATTGGACAAAGACTCCAGGCCCAGACATAGAACCACCTGACTTCCATGTCAAGAGAGGAAGGAAGAAAGTAAAGAGGATTAAGGGCATGTTTGAAGTTCCAAAGCCAAAGGACACTTCTAGAATGGCCACTATAGCATGTGGTAATTATGGGCTCCAAGGCCATAGGTACACCAACTACAAGCAACCTTTGAAACCACATTTGGCAATGAGGAAAAATAAGCATGTGGTAATCCCCTTCCTCCTGTTTATATTTTTGCATTTATGTATTCCTTAGTAACTATTATTAATAACTACAATGTTTACTTTTTTGATTTTAAGGCACCTGCAAGAACAAATAACACATCTTCAAGCTCACCTCCACCTACAGGATCACAACCCCAAGCTGCAAGATCAGAACCCCAACCTGAAAGATCACAACCCCAACCTGAAAGATCTCAGCCAGCTGCAAGATCACAGCCAGCTGGTAGATCACATCATGCTTCAAGATTTGCCAGGGCGAGAAGTTCTGCTACTATAAGCTCTCAAAGACCATTCTCTGCCCCAAGAGCTTCAATCTATGGTGCTTCAACTTCTGGTGCTCCTCCTACTGCTGGTGGCCCAAGAAACCATTCTGGATGGATGGCTTATTTTAGTGCCAGTGGAAACATATGATTGCAATCCTTGTTTGTGAACCCTTCTGTTGTTGGGTACTCAACCCTACCTTGTAAAGAACATCTATGTATGCTACTAAACCCTACTATTGTTGGCTACTTATTATGATCTATGGTATGTCATGTGATGTGTTTGATATATGGTATTTGATATTTCATACTTCATATGTTTCCAACCAATTCTTAAACATCATAGTATAGATAGGCATAGTATAGATAGATTCAAACAACATACTTAATAGATTCTAGCAATATAATTCAAAGATTCCAACCACATACTTAATAGAATCCAACAACATACTTAAAAGATTCCAACAACATACTTAACAGATTCTTACATAATTCCAGCTTAGGGTCAATAGTACACGGTCATAGATTACATATACTACTTCTAAACAACAACACAATTCCCAAAAGCAAAGGATGTTCCTCTTCTCTGCCCTTAGCTCTGCATCTTCTTCATTCTGCCAAGATATGCTGGATCCCCTTCAGCTTCTGGTTGTTCCTCTCCTCTGCCCTTAGCAAATCAGCAATTTGCAGTTTTAGTTCAGCCCTGCCTACAGTGAGCTTGTCATGGCCCTTCTTTAAATCAGCAATGTGAAGTTTCAACTTTGAGTTCTCCTGGTGAGCTTTTCCTGGGACTTGTTTAGTTCATCAACCTGCAATTGCAATTTCATACTAGATTCACATAGCTGCTGCTTCTCTTTCATATGGTTGAGCTTAAGGTTCCTAATGACATTCCCTTGAGCTTCTGCTAGGTTCATCAACACTTTATACTTCTCTTGCAGCTTAAATATCTCTGCATCTTTCTTCTCCATCTCTGTCTTCATATCAGATACAACTGAGTTGGCAACCTAAGCATCCTTCACCTTAGCATTCAAATAGCTGAAATCAACCATCCTTTCCTCTTGGGCATTGAATAGTTGATGCACATCTTCAACCAATTTGTCATAGTTGCCCTCTAACTTGTTTTTCTCCTCTGTCAAATGGTGAATAGTGAGTGACTTCTCAAGGTTATCCTTCGTCCTATCACTCCTGCCATTTTCATACATCTCCCATAGCTTCAACAAAGCATTCTGAAGTGTAGGAGGCCACTCTGGATCAACCCATTGCACAAAACCACTGTTGTCAGACTCCTGCAATGTAAACAACATATTTGATTATAAGTAAATAGTGAGAGATACCAATTAACATCTACCAGTTAAGAAAGGAGCTATGAAACAATTAACAAATGAAAGTACAATCAACTACATTAAATCAATGAACATGTGCACTGGAAACAATGAACAATCATTTAGCTAATTAAATATGCATGGAAAGCATCACCAACCAGACAAACAAGTACACACTCAGATGATGCCTAATTATACAAACACACAACCTTGATATGCTTATAATTGACTAATAGACCTGCCAAGTACTTCAACATTAACTATGGACTGGACCATGTGCTTTCTATAGTTCTAAATAGAAGAAGTTAAAACTGCCTGACCTTATTAGGACACATTAAGAACCTTCTGCCCGTCTCAAATTCCTCAAATGCCACACGCCTCTCAGCTGCCAGACCATGCTGCTCGCAAGGAACCAAATGGTCTTTCTCAATGCCCATGTAGTCCTGGTCAACAATGCTAGCAGGGACCTAAAGGAGCAACAATCCACCGAAGCAAATTAGGAAATCGGTCAAGAACACAAACCCTAACCCTAACCCTAGTTCAGCAACTAACCTGGTACTGCATGTCGTCGGAGGAGGAGCTGAAGTACAACAAGCTGGAGAGGTCGTTGCTGCTCTTGTCCTCGTACACCATGGCGCGACAATGGCGGCGGCCATGGGGGCGGATGACGGCGAATCGGAGGAGGGAGGGAGAGAGGTAGAGGAGGAGGAGAGAATGGAGTCGTCAGGGGTGGGGAGGTGGGGGCGGCTCGGTTCGACCGACCGGTTTAATTCCGACCGAGCCCGCCTCGTCCCAACGCCAACGTGGCAACTGACGGGTGGGCCAGACATGTCAGATACACGATCAATACGTGATTATACGGCTGTCAGACCTATTTGTAACGATTAGGACGAAAGCTGATACTGAATTGCGACATGCAGAGATGGTGGTACTGATTCGTAACATGGTGCACAAATGTGATATGTATATGCAAACTCGTTGGAGGGGCCTTGTTCGAACTCGAGTGTTTGCTTGCCATGATTATTTGCTACGCCAAGGTTATTAAAGAATAACTTATTTACCTTGGTGTTTCGTGCAGCAGTATAATTTTCTTGTGTACTTTGAGATACAAGTAACAACGATATCTATTCATTAACATACTGCAACTCTTTGCAGGGGTATATATACTGAGAAATTCAGACATGCCATTGAGGACGTTCTATGTAACATGGACTCGAGAGACCGCATCGATCCATGCATGGCTTGCCGGCCGGCAACCGGTGTGTACGTACATACCCGATGGATGATATCTATGCATGCATGCTTAGACGCACTTGACCTTCTTCGTCAACGCCGGCGACGACAGAGGCAACTCCAGCGGGCAGGTCGCCTCCAGCCTGTGTACGCGGGTGTGCGGCGGGTACCTGACCTCCCCAGAGAGCTCGAGCTCCAACCGGAACACTCCCCCCGCCGCGCCTTCCTTCACGAACTCCGCCACCCCGTCGCTCCCCAGCTGCGGGCTCTCCCCCGCCGCCGCGACGTGGTACACGTCCGCCTCCCCCGGCTGTATCTCGCGCGAGCTCCCCTCGCCCTGCATCCTGACGCCGGCGACGCGCGCGCCGGCGAAGCGGAGCTCTGCGTCGACGGCGCCCAGCTTGGCGAGCGAGGCCCAGTTACGGTTGTGCACGGCGACGGCGAGCGAGACGTCGTAGGCGAGCGCGGTGCCGTTGGGGCCGGCGAGGGCGAGTCGGGCGAGGGAGGCGTCCTGGACGGTGACGTGGACGGGGAAGACGACGAAGTAGGGCACGACGAGCAGGACCACGAGGATGACCAGGAGAAGGCAGCAGCAGAGGCAGGTGCAGCGGTCGCCGCCGGAGCCGTGGTGGTGGTAGGAGTAGTAGGGCCACGCGCCTCCTCCGTAGCCGCCGCCGTCGCAGGCGCTGCTGCAGCACACGGAGAGGCACTCGCCGCAATCGATGTCGCCGCAGTCCAACTCGCAATCGACGTCGCCCATCGTACCTGTCCTGGTTGGTAGTTAATTCAGCGAACGATCATGAGATTTGATTCCATATATAAATAGTACTGTAGGCAAAGCTGGAGATATGCACGGACACGATCCAGGTCGGATTCCAATTCAACACGGAACCGGATTCCAATTAACATGGGAAACTTTAGGCAAATCCTTGTTTGCCAGTGCTTGCAAATTGCAATGTCAAATTCTGTCCCGAACCTGATTGGCTTACTGTTTAACCTTTGGAATAATCTCACTCCTTTTTTTTCCACTCCTTTTCTTAGGAGGAACAACGCCCCGGCCTCTGCATCGGAAACGATGCATACAACCATTTTATTTAAAAAGCAAACAAAGTCTCAAGTTCGTCTAGGACTCACAGTTTGAGCCAAAAAACAGGGGTAAACGTACAAAAATAAGCTATATCCGGCGTCACCATTAGACTACGATGCCTATACACCTATCCTATTAACGGCTCGCCATCCAAACCGGTTGAAGATAGCTCGTGCGACCGTTTCTCATCGGTTGCATCCAATATCCATAAGCTCCCTGTTATCCACATGGTTGAGTAATGACCACGTACGGATCCATGTCGTTGCTCTGTATATGACCTGCAAAAAATGGTGAAGTTTCTTGCCTTGGAAAATTATATCATTTTTAGTGTTCCATATAACCCAAAATAAAGCACTTATTCCAATGTGTATATGATTAGCTAGTGTGCCGTCGACTCCGCCGAGCCACGCCCCAAAAAGCATGTTGGTGTTCATTGGTGTTTGAATATTAAAGGCTAGCCGAAACAGTATGCCAAAGTATTTTTGATAGTGGGCAATCTAAAAAGAGGTGTTGTATTGTTTCATTATGATCGCAATAGCAACAAGTAGCATTCCCGTTCCAGTTACGCTTTAACAGGTTATTTTCGGTTAATATCACACCCTTGTGTATAAACCACATGAAAATTTTAATTTGTAGTGGAACCTTGATCTTCCATATATGCAAAGACCTTGAGAGGGGTCCAGAGTTAATTATATCCATATACATCGACTTCGCTGAGAAAGAACCACTCGTGATTAATTTCCAATGAATTCGATCTTGCTGATCAGAGAGTTGCACATCCATCAAACGTCTGACCAGATGTAACCATGAATTACATCGTTCTCCCACTAGAGCTCGTTTGAATTGAATATTAAGAGGTATGGACTGTAATATTGTGGCAACATAATCTGCCTTACGTGTTGCAATATTATACAGTGTAGGGTATTGTAAAGCTAGCGACGTCTCCCCCAGCCAGGTGACCTCCCAAAATCTAGTCCTGCAACCATTACCAACCAGAAATTTAACTCGCTGGAAGAAGGATACTTTCATCTTCATTAGCCCTTTCCAGAATGGCGAGTCATTGGGTCTAGATGTAACCTGTGCTAGTGTCTTGGATTGTAGATATTTATTTCTCAAAAATTGTATCCACATTCCATCTGTCTCTGTAGATAAGCTGTATAGCCATTTGCTAAGTAGGCATCTATTCTTAACATCTAAGTTTTCAACTCCTAATCCCCCTTGATCTTTAGGTCTGCATATAATATCCCATTTCATTAATCTATATTTCCTCTAGGACTCATCACTTTGCCAGAAGAAACGTGATCGATAGAAATCTAATCTCTTCCGTACACCAATAGGCACTTCAAAGAATGATAGAAGAAACATCGGTAAACTAGTCAATACCAAATTTATCAAAACTAGTCTACCTTCATAAGACATAAGCTTGCCCTTCCATCAAGCAAGTCTTTTTTCGAATCTATCTTCTATACATTTCCACTCCCTGTTCGTCAGTCGTCTATGATGTATCAGAATCCCAAGGTAACTAAAAGGCAATGATCCCATTTCACAGCCGAAAAGTTGTCTATATGTGTCTTGTTCTTCCTTGGCTCTTCCAAAGCAGAACAATTTGATCGTTCTTATTAAAGTTAATCTTTAATCTAGACAGTTGTTCGAATAGGCAAAGAACTAGCTTCATGTTTCTAGCTTTTGCCAAGTCGTGTTCCATGAATAAGATTGTGTCATCCGCATATTGTAAAATGGACACCCCCCTTCACCAAGTGGGGGACTAATCCACCTACCTGGCCGTTCTCCTTAGCACGACCAATGAGGACCGTCAACATGTCCGCAAGTATGTTGAACAGGATAGGAGACATGGAATCCCCTTGTCTTAGTCCTTTGCGTGTCTGGAAATAATGACCCAAGTCATCATTAACTTTAATTCCCGTACTACCTTTTTTTAATGAAGGTATCTACTTGCTTTCTCCAAGATTCGGTAAATCCCTTCATTCGCAAGGCTTGCTGTAAGAAAGGCCATTTGACCTTGTCATATGCCTTCTCGAAATCCACCTTAAAGATAACCCCATCAAGTTTCTTTTTGTGGATTTCATGAATTGTTTCATGTAAGACTACTACCCCTTCAAGGATGTGTCTTCCTGGCATAAATGCTCTTTGAGATGGTTGAACTACAGAATGAGCGATCCGTGTCAATCTATTCGTAGCCACCTTTGTAAAAAAATTGAAGCTAACATTAAGGAGACATATTGGTCTAAACTGCTCAATGCGAATCGCCTCCACCTTCTTTGGCAACAACGTTATTGTTCCAAAATTGAGGTGAAAAAGTTGTGATTGGCCATTGAACAAGTCATGGAACAAGGGCAACAAGTCTCCTTTAATTATGTGCCAGCATTTCTTATAGAATTCTGTGGGGAACCCATCTGGTCCCAGAGCCTTGTTTTGTTTAATTTGTGCTATTGCGTCAAACACCTATTTTCCAGTAAACGGAGCAGCCAGAACATCATTCTCATCTGGTCTAAGCTGAGGAATATCAGATGTAATGCCTTCATCAAGAGAAACATAATTCTCCTGGGGTTCCCCGAATAGTTTTTTGTAATACTCCGTGATGTAAAGTTTCAAATTTTCATTCCCAACAATTGTGCCCTCATCCTGTTCAAGCTAAAATATTTTCTTCTTTCTATGTTTTCCATTCGCAATCATGGGAAAGAATTTAGTATTATAATCTCCATGAACCACCTTCGTCACTTTTGCCCGAAGTGCCCACTTCATCTCCTCCTCTCTGAGGAGAGTTTGTATTTTTTCAGCTTCAATCTTAGTATTTCTCTCTGTTATGTGAAGGTCTCAGGATTCGGCTTTGACATCCAAATCATTAATGAGTTAAAGCAGTCTCTCTTTTTCCGCTTTATATATTACATCCAAATCATTAATGAGTTGAAGCAACCTCTCTTTTCCCGCTTTATATATTCCACTTTGATTTTTGGCCCAGCCTCTTAAGAACTGGCGTAAGTGTGTAATCTTATTCTGCCACCTATCCATATTACTATTCCCCCTAGTTTCTCTTGCCCACTGTGTAGCAATGAGATCCATAAAGCCCTCTCTCTCGAACCAACTCAATTCGAAAGAGAAATTATTTCGATTACCCACATGGTTCGGTTCTCCAGAATCAACCAATAGTGGTGTGTGATCGGAAACGGCTCTTTGCAAGGCACGTACAAGGACCAGCGGGAATTTTTGTTCACACTCAACATCGGTGAGAACCCGATCCAATTTCTCATGTGTTGGAGTCGGTAACGAATTGGCCCATGTGAATTGTCTACCGGTGAGTTCAATTTCTTTTAAATCTAGACTCTCAATAATCGCATTGAACATGAATGACCACCTTCCATAGAAGTTGTCATTATTTTTTTCTTCTCGTCTCCTAATTATATTGAAATCGCCTCCAATTAAAATGGGTAGTGTCTCCTCCCCGCAAATTCTAACTAAATCCGTGACGAAGTCAGACTTAAACTCTGGTTGCGCCGCCCCATACACAGCGACCAACACCCATCTAAAACTGTCAACTTTCAACCTCACACGAAATTTGACAGTAAACTCACCATAAGCCACATTGAGGACCTCTAGAGATTCAGACTTAACCCCCAACAAGATCCCTCCAGACCTTCCCCTCGGGGGTAAGCAATGCCAATCAAAATCGACCCCACCCGAAATGGTATTTAGAAATTGTGCTGTAAAGTTATCTCGGCCCGTATCTTGTAAAGCCATGAAATCAAGTTTCTACTCTAGTGAAGTTTCTCTTAGGAACCTTATTTTAGCCAAGTCCACAAGACCTTTGCTATTCCAAAAGATTCCTTTCATAGTTGGTCATGGAATTTTTTCTTATGTTTCACTCTCGCACTCCTCCTTACTACAGAGACAGGGTATATCTTCCTTTTCCATGGTCTTTTAGATGTCTCCGGCACCCCGTCGGAGTTGTCAGGCTTATGTGTTTCATTAGGAAGAGTGTCGGCCATCGGGGGAGCCATATACCCCCTGATCCCTCCTCCTCCTCGTCCCTGTCTACCCCATCTTCGGGAATTAAATCCTCACATAAACTTTCTAGAGATGTGATTCCCAACTTATCAATTTCCGTGTCATTTAAAGGTTTTACCATAGCTAAGTTTTGAATTATATCAATGGCTCTATCCGCTTATAAATCAAGAATAGCATTAACAGTTTTAGCGATCTCTTTTGTGTTACTACCAAGTGAAATCCCTAGGTTGCTGGCATTTTCTACTATATCAGTTTCAGTAAAGTGCAGGATGGAACAACTCGTATTAACTGACATACCTGTAGTTCCTTCGACATCACGGAGCTTGGCGGCCTGCATACCACGCCCTAGCTAAATGTCTTCTGTGTCCGGTTGCCCTTGGATACGGTGACTGAATCGCAGTTCAGAAGACATAGGGTCCGGTATGTCACCAAAACTGATCACGTCATCCAAAGAGATCTCTGAGATGCTTCCTTGCACCGCTAACTCTCCGGCCAACGTGGAAGAAATTGGGGTTGTGTGAACTAACCTCGGGTTCAGCTTGGAAACCGGCGGTACCAAATGTTGTTGAGCATTCAATGATGCAGCATGTGATGATGGGTGTCCCTCCTGGCTCCTTCCCAGGGTCGCCTCGGTGCCGACGATGGCTGTGAAAGGAGGGAGAGGCGTCATACGAGCCATCTACTCGTAAGTCACGAGCACCACGTCTACAGTCGGTGATGCTGCCCCTCCGGCTGCGGGTCCGGTGTGCCCCTCTTGGCTGGCCGTAACAGCTGCCGGGTCAGCCCTCATGGCTGAAGTTCCGGTGCGCCCCTCCTGGCTGGCCGTACCAGCCCTTCTGGCCGGTACCGTGTGATGTCCGCCGGCCAACGTGGTGTTAACCACTAGCCCATATGCTTCGGCATGCAGCCCTATAGACTCATCTCGTTGTGAGCTGTCCATTCCACCCCAAGAAAACTGTTGCATGTACGCATGCGTGATGTGAGGAGAAGACCTTATATCCTCCCTTGGATGCACATCACTAATGTATGTATGGCATATGATATGATTATCATCATCCTTCATCTTGTCCAGACTTATACGGCTCGGAGCGGACTATATGTCAAAAGAGCCAAAGCGGAGAGAAGCCATTGGTGTTGATGATGGTGCCTTTCCGTCCTGATTAGGTGTAGCAGTCGATTTCGAAGATTGACCCTTGTCATTGATCGTATCATCGCCATCACCTAGGTCTGCCTGATGATTACCACTTCCATCTTCATCCCCTGTCATATCCACATCTTGATCACTAGCTGTCACATGTGGAATGGTCTCCTCAACCTCCACCTCGAGATCATAATGCACATCATCATATGCCCAAGGCACAAAGTCAGGCACGTGCTCCAGATCTAGTACCCCAACAAGTAACCGTGCAATCCCCTGTTTCCATGTGAAAGGCATGTCCACTTTCTCCGTTTTTCCAATCAGAGAGCCAAGGCTCCAAACAATGAAAAAGTCATTAAGAAGAATTTCCAGAACACCAGAGACCCTGATCCAAACCTTCTCAAGAGGTGATCCCTTGGGCTCTGACTTTTTACTCTCCTCGAACTCAAGCATATAGTTAGTTCCCAGAACTTTGCTAACGCCGAACTTCAGGAGGCGCTCAAGATCCTCTCTCCATGGAAAGTCTACGCGAAACACCCGCTCCTCGACTTTTACTGGTGCCCAATGATATGACTCAGACACGAGCCTCCGCAACTGCTGAGATATCTGATCCTTTGTAAGTGAGTCATGTGAAAGCTTAACTAGACCCGTCTTCGTGCTCCCTAGCCTTGACGGTAGTTGAGGTACATTAAAATGTGGTGTCTCGAAGAACATAAGTTTGTGATGGCAAACTCCATTTATATTGACCACCGGTTTAGGTGCCAATAATAGTGGACATGTGGAATCTGTATGTCCTGGTTTCAGGCATATATCACAAAGCACTTCTGTCGGGGATATAACCTTGCAGTATGACCCGCCCATAAGGGCTCCAGGTCATGTTGATGGCTCGTGAGCCGGCCCAAGGGTGAGCCGTAAAGCCCACGACCCATGAAGATAGGTGGCTCATGGTGTGGGCCGCAAGGTGGCCCGGACTGAGAAGACCCGGGCGTGTAAGCCGCTCGGAGATAGTTTGGACAAGAAGATAGAGTAAGAGTCGGATAGACAATGAGACTCCGTTAGACAATTGTAAAGACCCGTGGTCCTGACCTCTTATATAAAGGCAGACCCGAGCGACTTAGAGATCAGGTGATCGAGAATCAGGTCAAGCTTTAGCTCCCTTGTAATCGATACAACAAGCAATACAAGAACAAGCAGGATGTAGGCTATTACCTCGACTTGAGGGGCCGAATCTGGGTAAACTCGTGTCCTTCGTCCCGATCAACCCCTTTGAGTCCATCACGTTAGCAATGGCCTCGAATCCAAGTCCGTTCACCCGGACAACTGTCGTGATAAAACCATGCCAGTTGGCGCCCACCGTGGGGCTTGCGCTTGGTGGTGTTGAGTTCTCAAAGGGCTCTCTCCCAGGGCTCGAGGGATACGTGGTCGGAAGGATGAGCAAGAGTCGCCGCGGCCGGTTATACATCGACGATGCCCACTGGGGGCTTGACGCCGACTCCGTGGAGTATGGGTTCTGGGTCCCGTTCGGCGGGATCCATGTTTTCATCGGAAGAGCTGATGGATCTACACCCGGGCCGGACATCTGCACCAACATCGTCGAGCCGACTCGGTGTCTCCAATCTGCAAGTAACGTGCGGTATTCCCACGCCAAGCCGGGTCAGAGGCATGTCTTTGTAGGCTTCACTCAAGGTATGGATCTGGAAGCATCCGGGTCATAGGAAACCCTTGTTTATTCAGAAGATGAATCTTCAAGTGGAGAAACAGAATCAATGTACCAGCTCCGCAACGATGGCCTTGGGGGCTACGACGACGCATACCCTGAGTCGGATGGCTTTGAGTCGGATGTTATGAACCTCCGGTTCATGCGGCGGTGTTCATGGCGGGATCAGCCCCAGCCGCAAGTAACGCAGCCGTGGGAGCTGCCACTTCGGGTGATAACCCGCCACCGCCGGCTCAAGTTCTTGTGGAGCCGATGGATGAACTCGCTATTGGAAATATGCCCTAGAGGCAATAATAAATTAGTTATTATCACATTTCCTTGTTCATGATAATCGTTTATTATCAATGCTATAATTGTATTGATCGGAGACTTAGATGCATGTGTGGATACATAGACAAAACCATGTCCCTAGTATGCCTCTAATGGACTAGCTCGTTGATCAAAGATGGTTAAGGTTTCCTAGACATGGACATGAGATGTCATTTGATAAACGGGATCACATCATTAGGAGAATGGTGTGATGGACAAGACCCAAACTACAAAGTAGCATATGATCATGTCAGTTTATTGCTACCGTTTTCTGCATGTCAAGTATATGTTCCTATGACCATGAGATCATGCAATTCACGGATACCGGAGGAGTGCCTTGTGTGTATCAAACGTTGCAACATAACTGGGTGACTATAAAGGTGCTCTATAGGTATCTCCGAGGGTGTCTGTTGGCATGGATCAAGACTGAGATTTGTTACTCCGTGTGACGGAGAGGTATCTCAGGGCCCACTCGGTAATACAACATCACAACAAGCCTTGCAAGTAATGTGACTAAGTGTTAGTCACGGGATCTTGTATTACGGAATGAGTTAAGAGACTTTCCTGAAACGAGGTTGAACTAGGTATGGAGATACCAACGATCGAATCTCGGGCAAGTAACATACCGAAGAACAAAGGGAGCATCATACGGGATTAACTGAATCCTTGACATAGAGGTTCGATCGATAAAGATCTTCATAGAATATGTAGGAACCAATATGGGCATCCAGGTCCCGCTATTGGCTATTGACCATAGAGGTGTCTTGGTCATGTCTACATAGTTCTCGAACCCGCAGGGTCTGCACACTTAAGGTTTGGTGACGTTTCGGTAGTATAGAGTTACGTATGGTGGTGAACGAAGGTTGTTCGGAGTCCCGTATGAGATCCTAGACGTCACGAGGAGCTCCAGAATGGTTCGGAGGTAAAGATTCATATATAGGAAGTCCTGTTTTGGTTGCCGGAAAAGTTTCGGGCTCATCGGTAGTGTACCGAGATTGCCGATAGTGTACCGGGAGACCATCGGGAGGGGTATTTCGACCCAATAGGCTACATGGGCTGTGGGAGAATAAATACCATCCCTTAGTGGGCTGGTGGAAGTCCCACACAAGGCCCATGCGTCTGGGAAGAAAATCCCAAAGAAGAAAAGGTGGAATAAGGCAAAAAAGGCAAAAATAAGGAGGAGTCCTAGTCCTACTAGGATTGGAGGAGGAATCCTCCAATCCCACTAGGTTCGGCCGACCCAAGGGCTGCCTCTTTGGCAGCCAAGCCTCCTCCTCCTCTCCTCCTATATATACTAGAGGATTTTAGGGTTTTGGCACAGAATTTTTAGCCACGTGATGCCCGTTCCTCCAGTGCATAGTTTCTCCTCTAGATCGGATTTCTGCAGTGCTTAGGCGAAGCCCTGCCGGAATTGCTCCACCACCATCGCCGAAGCGCTGTCACGCTGCCGGTGAACTCTTCTTCCTCTCCACTTCCTCTTGCTAGACCAGGACGGTGGAGATTGTCATCAAGCTGCACGTGTGCTGAACGCGGAGGTGCCGTCCGTTCGGCGCTAGATCGGAAGGACCGTGATCAAGATCGCGAGACGGTTCGTGATGAGTTCGTGGGACGGATCGTGATGAGTTCACGGGACGGATCGTTATGAGATCGTGGGACGGATCGTGATGAGTTCGCGGGATGGATCGTGATTGGATCGCGGGACGGATCGTGATGTGATCGCGGGACGCTCGGCGATTTGGATCGCGAAGATGTTTGACTACACCAACCGCGTTTCTTAACGCTTCCCGCTTAGCGATCTACAAGGTTACATAGATCCACTCTCCCTCTCGTAGATGCTCATCACCATGGATAGATCTTGCGTGTGCATAGGAATTTTTTTGTTTCCCATGCGATGTTCCCCAACACTCGCGGCTCTCATGGACACTGAAGTCACACCAGATAATCAAGCAGCTCGGAATCTAGAGATTGCAAGGATTAAGGGTCGGATGGTAGAGGAACGACAAAGGATGGCTGAGCTGAAGGTCCAGATGGAAGAAGAAGCAGAGCGTATCAAGATAGATGCTTTCCGTTTAGGGCTAGAGCAAATGTCCGCAGTGGCGGTACACCGGAGGAGGCATCAGTCCCGTCTACCAGAGCATTATGAAGCGAGGAACCTCTTTAATACCCCTGGCACGGGGCGAACAGCGGGCGCGCCCGAGAGTCGCCCAACGGAACGGCCGGCGACTCATCCAGCCCAATGCAACCAAGCTTCACCTGGGGACTTTCCAACGCTGGCGGGTCATTATTCTAACCCGACCGATAATATGGTAGCAGCTGCCACCCGGCTCGAGACGATCCCTATCCCGGATGAAGCACCCTTTGGAGAGTACGTGCATAACACCATCGGGTACCTGCAGACGGCCATGGACCAGCAAGAGAGATACGCACATAGCCGGAGCCGCGTCCATTTAACCCCTCTTCCTAGCCGTAGTTTTAGCCGGCGCTATGGATCACCAGCAGGCTCTAGCAGCAACCATCACAGAGAGATTCCAACGGGTCACCGACCGCGAAGAGATACACAGGCATGTGAAAACCGAGCGGGAAGCCCGCAAGAGGCGCCAGCTAGGCCGGCTTACCAAGAGCCCGGGCCTTCCGTTTCCATAGGGGTAGGAGTAACCCCCAGGACGGGAGGGCTGCCGTGTCTTTCACTGGCTCTCCGGAGCAAGCGGTTGCCGAAATACTTTAAAGGTCCCCGCAAGGTCCCAAATTACACCGCTGATTTACCCCCAAAGGCCTGGGTGGAAAGCTATGAACTGGCCATGGAGATGCTGGATGTTAGTGAGGCGGTTTGTGCCAAGTATTTCGTCATGATGCTTGAAGGCCCGGCTCGTACATGGCTAAAGGGGCTACCACCTAATACCATCAATTCATGGGCAGAGCTCAAGGCTCGATTCATTAAAAACTTCAAGGGACGTGCAAGCAGCCTATGACTATTGTGGATCTTGATCATTGTGTCCAACAAGAGAGTGAGTCGGCTCACATTGGGTACAGCGGGTCTCGACAATTATTCACTTATCAGAGCAGATCACGGCGGCTCAAGCGGTGTTGATCTTAGAGAAGAACTGCCATTTTATTCCTTTAAAGCAGAAACTTGGCCGGCTCAAGCGTACGTGCCAGGACATGGGAGAGCTCATGACGGCTCTCATGAAATACGCCAACCTAGACAGCACGAAGAATCCGGGTTCTGATGAGGAAAAGGCTAGTCAAGGCAAGAAGGGCAACCAAGGCAAGGGTGTAGTAAACAATGGTAGCCAGAGTAAGCGTAAGAATCCAGAAACAGGATCAGAGTTGGTGGCCAACACAAATGCCCAGCAGAATCGTCCCAAGGGCAACAGGAGGTTTGGACCGCCCTCGGGCAGGGAAATTTTTTCCTCGAACATGGAAGAATTGCTTAAGCGACCTTGTCCGAATCACAGTTTACCTGATAGGCCGGCAAATCATACATGGGAGAGTTGTTCTTTTATGCAGAAGTTCAAGCGGTATGTCACACAACCTAGCCATCGTGGTGGTGGCCCGCCAGGCGGCCCAGGACATGGCAGGTTAGGAGCCGGATTTGGTTCTGGCGGTTCAGCATCCGGTCATCCGGGTCAAGATACCCACGTGGGACATCATCCACCCTCTGGTAATAATAATCAACAATAGCAACAACAGCGGAACCAGTCCGGTTTTCAGAGTAACCCGAAGCAGCTTAGCTCCGGGCAATACCACGTCTTCACGTCTAGTCTCAATAGACGGGACTAGAATTTGCGAAAACGGCCGGTCAATGCAGTTACGCCGACTCTTCCACAATATCTAAAGTGGTCTGAATATGACATAACATGGAGCCGTGAGGATCACCCGCCACGCGTGGATGACCCGGGGTGGCTGGCTTTGGTTGTGGCCCCCCAAGTGGTTGGATATATGTTGAACAAGGTGCTCATGGATGGCGGCAGTAGCATAAACATCCTTTATTATGACACCTTCCGGCGGATGAAGTTGCTCGACAAGGACTTCAAACCTTCGTCCACTGTTTTTCATGGTGTGGTGCCGGGTAAGTCGGCGCATCCGGTGGGCAGGATATCTTTGGAAGTGGCTTTTGGCGGCGAATACAACTACAGAGTGGAGTCCTTATGGTTTGAGGTGGTGAAGATCAAGAGCCCTTATCATGCCTTGTTTGGATGGACGGCTTATGCTAAGTTCATGGCTCGACCCTGCTATGTTTACTTACAGCTCAAGATGCCCGGCTTAAACGGTACCATCACCATTCATGGTAACCGAAACACGGCTATTGAGTGTGAAGAAGGAGATGCGACTTATGCAGAGTCCAGTTGCGCCCAGGAGGAGCTTAAGTTTTATAAGGAGAATGTTGATCCGGAGGATATGACCCCCCTGAAAAAGCCAACCACAGAGGTTGAGCCGCCCCTCAAGTTTTCAGCAGATGATACCAAGGCAGTAGATTTCAATCCAGGCGACTCATCTAAGCAGTTCATCATTGGAGCTCATATGGATCCCAAATAGGAAAGCACGCTCATCGAATTCATCCGTGAGAATCGGGACATGTTTGCATGGAAGCCCTCTTACATGCCGGGTGTACCGAGAGAATTCGCTAAGCACAACCTTAATGTGGATCCAAAGTTTAAGCCGATCAGACAGTTTCTGCGGCGGTTCAATGAGGAGAGGCGCAAGGCTATTGGGGAAGAAGTTGCCCGGCTCTTGGCTGCATGTTTTATTGTTGAAGTTTTTCACCTGGAATGGTTGGCTAACCCAGTGCTGGTGCTTAAAAAGAATGGCACATGGTGTATGTGTGTGGATTACACGGACCTTAACAAGGCTTGCCCGGCTGATCCCTTTGCCCTCCCACGTATTGATCAGATCATTGATGCTACAGTAGGATGTGAAAGCTTATGCTTCCTGGACGCTTATTCCGGTTATCATCAGATCAAGATGGCAGTGAAAGACTAGGAGAAGACGGCTTTCATTACACCCTTTGGGGCATTATATTATGTCTCTATGCCTTTCGGGCTCAAGAGTGCCCAGGCGACTTATCAACGGTGTGTACAGAACTGCCTTCACAGTCAAATTGGCCGTAATGTTCATGCTTATGTGGACGACATCGTAATCAAATCTAGAAAGAAGCAGACTCTTTTGGAGGACCTAAAGGAACCCTTTTACAATCTCCGGGTCTACAAGATGATGCTTAACCCGACCAAGTGTGTCTTTGGGGTTCCAGCAGGAAAGCTTCTGGGTTTCTTGGTCTCTGAGCGTGGCATCAAGGCTAACCCGGATAAAATCAAGGCTATTACTTCTATAGGAGAGCCGGCGTGCATTAATGGCGTTCAGCGCCTGGTAGGGCGGATTGCTGCATTGAGCCAGTTCATAAGCCACCTTGGAGAGAAGGCTATTCCTTTATATCAGATGATGAAGAAGACAGACAAGTTTGTCTGGAGCAAAGCGGCGGGTGAAGCACTTGAGGCGCTTAAGAAACAGCTGACTGAGCCGCCAGTGTTAGCCGCTCCGGCTAAGAAAGAACCGTTGCTCCTTTATGTGGCGTCTAACAATAGGGCAGTCAGCATTGCAATTGTGGTCGAGCGCAAGGAGGCTGGGAAGGAGTATCCCATGCAAAGGTCGGTTTATTACAACAGCGAGGTCCTAGCAGAATCTAAGCAAAGATATCCGCATTGGCAGAAGTTGGTATACGGAGTTTTCATGGCCAACCACAAGTTAAAACACTACTTTCTAGGGCACTAGATAACTGTGGTCAGTTCTGCTCCATTGGGGGATATTATCCAGAACAGAGAAGCCACAAGAAGGATTGTTAAATGGGCGTTAGAGCTGGGGCCTCTTAATTTAAATTATGTTCCTCGCACGGCGATCAAATCCCAAGCTTTGGTAGATTTCATAAATGATTGGACAGAGTGTCAAGCTCCCGAAGAAAAGCCAGATAACACATACTGGACTATACACTTTGATGGATCCAAGCAGTTAGAGGGGTCCGGAGCAGGGGTTGTTCTAACATCCCCCAAGGGTGATAAGTTTTGTTATGTGCTCCGGCTGATGTTCCCCTGCATTAACAATGCGGCTGAGTACGAGGCTTTGCTTCATGGTCTTAGATTAGCCAAGGAGATGAATTTGAGCCGAGTCAGGTGTTTGGGCGACTCAGATCTAGTGGCTCAGCAAGTTCTGGCACTTGGGACTCCAAATACCCATGGATGGCGGCTTATAGGCAGACGGTTGATATTATTGCGGGTCACTTCAAAGGGTATGAGGTAGATCACATTGATCATCGCAAGAACGAGGCGGCTGATGCTTTATCACGGCTAGATTCCCAACGTAAGCCGGTGCCGCCTAATGTCTTTCTGGACGTCTTACACCGTTCGATTGTCACGATACCTTCAGAGGAAGATTTGGCTGTTCCTGACCCGGAGGCAGGATTGGTGGCAGCTCTGCATGCTATCCCAGATTGGACGATTCCTTATTTGGCCTATTTGACCCCGGGCGAGTTACTGAGGATGAAGACCTGGCCAGAGAGATCACCCGACGCTCTAAGTCCATGACGATAGTTAATGGTGAGTTGCATAAACGCAGCGTAACAGGAGTTTTTCAACGTTGTGTTTCACCAGAGGAGGGCCGACAGATCTTGAATGAAATTCATGCTGGTGATTGTGGACACCACGCCAGCTCGAAATCTTTGGTGGCCAAGGCTTTCCGGCACGGGTTCTTCTGGTTAACGGCTCACAAGGATGCAGAGGATTTAGTCCGCAAGTATGACAGCTGTCAGGAATTTGGTCGGCGTGCTCATGTTCCAGCTCAAGAATTGAGGATGATACCAATCACTTGGCCGTTTGCGGTCTGGGGGCTGGACATGGTCGGGCCCTTCAAGAGATCCAAGGACAAGAAAACACACCTCCTGGTGGCGGTTGACAAATTTACCAAGTGGGTAGAGGCAGAGCCGGTCAGCAAATGCGATGCGGCTACAGCGGTTCTATTTATTAAGAAACTGATCTACCATTTTGGTTACCCACACAGCATCATTACTGACAATGGTACAAATCTATCCAAGGGGGCTATGAAGAAATTCTGTGACGAAGAGCATATCCGGCTTGACATTTCAGCCATGGCACAACCACAATCCAATGGTCAGGCGGAGTGCGCTAATCAGGAAATTCTAAAAAGGGATTAAACCGCGACTTATGATTCCTTTGTAGCGAACGCCCGGGTGTTGGGTAGAAGAATTACCCTCCGTTTTATGGAGCATGAGAACCACCCCTAATAGGTCCACGGGTTTCACGCCCTTCTTTATGGTGTACGACACCGAGGCCATCTTACCCAGCGACATCCGGCATGATTCGCCAAGGCTGGTGGCTTACGTTGAGATTGACAACGAGACGGCACGCCAAGACGCATTGGATGCTTTAGAAGAGGCACGAGAGTTAGCAGCGGCCCGATCGGCGATTTATCAACAAGACCTGCGCCGCTATCACAGCCGTAGGGTCAAGATCCGGACATTCCAGGAGGGCGACTTCGTGCTCCGGCTGATTCAAGACCAGACAAATATGCATAAGCTATCGCCTCCATGGGAAGGACCCTTTGTGGTCAGCATAAATCTCAACAATGGGTCATATTATCTCATTGATATTCGAAACGACTCAGATACGGCGGGTCAGGAGACCCGTCGGCCATGGAACATCATGCATCTCCGGCCCTATTTTACTTAAAGGGTACCGAGACCCACCATTGTACACTAGCGTTATACATATCATAGATGTATAAATAAAGAAGCCTCTACTATTTCACGTGTCTTCATATGGGAAAAGATTACACAATATTCCGGTTGATGCATCAACTAAGATTGGCAAACGGCAGTAGATGCCTATCAGCCAGGCGTTATGCCACAAAATCCTGGCTCAGGAAAATGAGTCGAGGCACCAGGCGTTATGCGACAAAATCCCGGCTCAGGAAAATGAGTTGTGGCACCGGGCTTTATGCTACAAAACAAAAACCGGCTCAGGAAAATGAGTCGTGGCGAGGGCGGCTTCTTACCTCCGGGTACAGCTTCTAACGCCTATCCGTCGGCGGGTCACGCCGTAATTGCTGAGGGGGGCTTCTTACCGACGGGTACCTCTTCTAACACCCTATCAACCGGCTTTATGCCATCTCCAGCTAACCAGTTTAGCCGCGGTTATGAGAGGTTTTTTACCGATGGGTAGCTAACATCTCATGACCCGCGAACGGCGGCTTCTTACCTCCGGGTACAGCTTCTAATGCCTATTAGCCGGTGTAAGGCCATGTAAAAACAGCTAAGGTAATTAGCTGCGGTGAAGGGCGGCTTCTTACCTTCGGGTACAACTTCTAACACCTATTAGCTGTTCTTGTAAAAATAGCTAAGGTAACTTAGCTGCGGTGAACGGCGGCTTCTTACCTTCGGGTATAGCTTCTAACGCCTATTATATGTTCTTATAAACATCCAGCTAAGGAAAATTAGTCGTGGCGAGGGTGGCTTCTTACCTTTGGGTATAGCTTCTAATGCTTATCCGCCGACGTTTACGCCATATTATTACCTCCGGGTGTATCTTCTAAAAAGCCTTATTGTCCAGGTGTTATGCCTTCTCCGGCTGACCAGATTAGCCGTAATTACCAAAAAGGGAGTCACAACCTCTGGGTGTAGCTTACCTAATCTTGGCTGCAGGTGTCTTCTATGGTGACAAGGCAAGTCTAAATGATTCAAAGCATACAAGGACAATGGCAGCCAAAAGCTGGATCATCTTATAAAAACATCATGACAAGTTTCAGACAAGTTTCATCTAGCTATTTCACTCCCAGAGGAAATCAAAAATTTAGACAAGTTTTTCAGCCGCCACACGGCGGGTTAAGCTAGTACAAGTTCTTAAAGTGGGAGCTAATTAGCTGACGGGTCATCCTGCGTCGGCTCTTCTGTGGCCCTGATCTGGAGGTTGTCCAAATCCCAATTGCAGTTTGTTAGAGCCGCAAAAGAGCCTTCAAAATAAGGTGACGGGTCAAGATCTGGAGCAAAGAGGTCCTTACTCTGAGCAGGTGTCAAGTCTTTGCACTCGTACAAAGGTCCGTGGACTCTCTTCTGCTCCGGGTCATAGGCTGCTTGATAAGTTGATAAATCAACCTCCTCCACCAAGACAGAAGCTAACACCCGGGACTCCTTCATGCACCGGCTGTAGTCAGCGTCAGTAAATTCTGAGCCGTCATCTTTCCTTGAAGGAAAGCTTTCCATCATCTCGGCGGCTGTTAGACCCGGAGCAAAGGCCAAAGCCCGACTGATGCCCGAAATGGCCCCTTGGCGGGCGGCTGATTTCTTGAGCTCGGCGATTTGCTTAGGCATGGTGGAGAAGAGCTCTAAAACACCCCTGAGAGTCGCCAGAATTTTATCCTTATATTGCACGGCCTTGATAGTGCAGATTGCACCACAGTACAACTGCTCAGTTAAGGTATAGATGGCCTTCAAAGGCATCAGGCTATTAGAAGCCAACTGCCGGCTCCTAGGATCTGTATAAACCGGACAATTCAGATGAGCCGCCAGTCTAAGTAAAGATGAAGCCATTCGAAACATAAAGTCGTCAGAAGCTTACCAAAGAGGGCGGCTGACATCTTGCTTATGTGACGCTTCAAGCCTTGGAGTTCATCCGCCACAGCTGTCAACCGTTGGTCGGCGTCATCCGCCCGTTGGGTCAAAGCGATCTTCTCAGATTCAGCTGACTTCTTAAGAGCAGCGAAATTGGCCTTGATTGTGGCCAGCTCTTCAGAGAGAAGCCGACACTTTTCATTGGCGATGCTGCGGGCTTCTTGTTGAGCCGCCAGGTTGGTCTTCAGGTCCATCAACTGCGACCCGGCTTCATTTAAGGCTTCCTGTGACATGTCAAAAAACAGAATAAGTCGCCAGAATGGTAATCGTATCAAATGGTGAAGGTTAAAGATTGCAAGCAATATGTTTGACACTTGGGGGCTAATGTATATTTGATCTTCGAGAAATCAATACAGTTCCGACTCATCTTCTTCAAAGTTAATTCGGGACTTGGGGGCTACAATATGACTCTTCAAATTGACTTATACTAATAGCTCTGACTCAACATTATCAAGTTTGAGTCGGCCCTTGGGGGCTACAAGTGGTTCTTCAGGCTATCCACATTAAAGCTCCGACTCAACTTTATCAAGTTTGAGTCAGCCCTTGGGGGCAATGGATTTGGATTTTCTAAACAGAGGATCAGAAAAGACCCGGTTCAACTCTTAAGCTAGAATTGAACCGGCCCTTGGGGGCTAAGTAAGGTTATAATAAGAGGAGGAGTACCTCATATTTTAGGTTCATCAAGTTGACCAGCCGAAGTTCTAGATCTCGGCTGGTGGAAAGCCGGTTCGTATACCCGATGTGGAGTTCTTCGACCGTCATCTTCTCAAAAGAAGAGTCGAAGTCCAGCTTCTTGGAGGCCTCGACCGACACTTTATGCCTGGTCAGCATGTGAGCAAGAGAAGACTGAGGAGCAGAACCGGCGATCGCGACTTCTAGAGTTGCAGTGGTCTTGGCAGGACTTAGCGGTTTCGAAGGGGCCCTTAGAGGGCTCTCCAGGATGATATCCTCGGCAGCCGGCTCAGTGGAGGCAATTGGCGGATCTACATCCGGCTGTGACTCCTCCGGTTGTTCTTGCTCCGGCTCTTGAGCAACAGGCCCGGGGGAGGGCTTGTTGACCTTCTGACATTTGGCTTGAGCACTACAAGATAGAAATATCAGAATCCAAAGGATATTACTACCATACAAAGAACCGGATGTTATAGTAGGAAAACACTTACAACGGGTTGATCTTGAGAGGCGGCAGAGCGGTCACCAAAGAGTCCACTGGAGGAGGGTGATTTCTGAGATGAAATTTAAGAAAGATGAGACGGTACCAAGGTTATAGAGAGAGAGATGAATCAAACAGGAACACATACCTCTGCGGGGCGTTTCTTCGGAGCCGGCGAGTTCGGCAAGCCGGACGTAGCTCAGTGGAGCCGGCGCTCCGGGTCTGGCGTCGTTCAGCCTGTTGTTGCTTTTTCAAAAGAAAGTCGGGAGCCAGGTAAGCGAGAGGATGAGAACGAGGAACCTTTCTAATAACCCGCCGCGGCTTTCAGGGGACAAAATACTCTGAGCCGGAAGAAACATAGTTTACCTCAGGAGCATTGGCGTGGCTGGTCTCCACATCATCCTGTGAGTAAAACAAACATTGGTAAACCAAGAAGGCAAAATATCAAGCAAACAAGTAAAATTTTACCTCTAAGCTGGATGACGGTGGCGGATCGAACCATTCCTCTCGCGGGGCGTCTTCCTTTGGCTTCTTGGCTGGGGCCTTCTTCTTGAGCTTCTTCGGAGGAGGGACGTACTCCTTCTTCTAGAAATCAGAGTCGGCCTGCGAAAATAAACCGGGGAAGAGTAATAGATCAGCAAGGTACAAACAAAAATCCAAAAGACAGATGGAAAGAAATTGACTTACATCTGGAGCCGGATTGTTGACGCTAAAAGGCGCCAGGCCAATGGCGCTGCATGAGCCGAAGGCTTCATGAACAAGGCTCCGGATGACAGTGGTGATATCATCCAAGGAGCTGTCATACTTGCCTTCATATTCACACATAAGCCGACTTCTATGGCTTAAGGGCATGATCCGCCAAGAAATCCAGCAGCGGATCAAATCCAATCCGGTTAAACTATTGTCCATGAGTGCCTTGATCTTGGCATGAGCCAGCTCATACCTGGCATGTTCTGAAACTGAGAGCCAGCCAGGAAGCTCTGAATCTGTCCTGAGCCGAGAGGGACGATAACCCAGCAATGGGCGCTCATTTTCAGGAGAGGTGTCCTTGCATTAGAACCAAGTCTTGTTCCAATCTTTTGGATGACTCGGCATCTGCGCAGCCAGAAAGATGATGTCTCTGCGTCGTTGAATGGAAATACCGCCAAGTTCCAGACTCGGGCCGCCTTTCATTTCGGTTTGGCGGTTGGCGTAGAAGAACTCTCGAAACAACCCCATAGACGACTTGATTTGTAGGTAAACTTCGCAGAGCACTTGGAAATTGCATATGTTTGAAACAGAGTTGGGGGCCAAGTCTTGAGGGTGAAGCTTGTACAAATGGAGAACGTCACGAAAGAATTTAGAGCCGGGCGGCATGAACCCTCGCTCGATATGGTCAGAGAAAACAACTACCTCTCCTTTCTGGGGAGAGGGCCGAGTCTCGTCACCTGGAACCCGCTAGTGAAGGACATCCTTGGAAGGAAGAGTGCCCGCGTCAACAAAATCCGTTAAGTACTCTTCTGTGACGCAAGATCCGACCCAGTTGCATGAGTTGGAAGTGCGGGACATGGTGGCGGCTTAAAGACTGTGCAAAATTAAATATACGGCGAGTTAAGAGCAAGCAATATCTGTGACGGCTTACGGTTTTAAGGGCTCTACGAATACTACGCTATAGTCTAGCTGATGAGAGCCGAAGAGGTCTGGCGGTTTAACAAAGAAAGGAGGAGCGAAAATTGGCTAAGTCCTGAAAAATAGGTTTCGCAAACTAGCGCCGCAATTATAGATCTACAAAAATAGGAAAATAGGTTCTTATTTCTGGACCTAGCGAAGAACAAGCGGAACAGAGAAGAATGAAACACAGCCGTGACGATCCGCGCATTGCGCACAAGTGCCTTGTACGCGGCAGCACGGCGGGGACACGCGCTAAAGACGTCGACGGCATCAGAATACCCTAACAGTGGCGATGGAGGAGCCCGAGCGATGGCGGCGGAGCTTCCCGCGAATCCTACTATGGCGGCAATGGATCTAAGGGGAGCTTGGACTTACTGATGATGGAGCGGTAGACGCGGAGGAGACTCTGGTACGATTCAGGTTGATGTAGCGGCCTGGTTGACGATGATGAGAAGACGGCGCCGGAGCAAGGAGTGCTGGAGCAGAGACGATGAAGGGAAGAAGACGAAGGAAGAGCGGGAGAAGGAAGTTTTCCCCTTGCAAAGGGGTGTTATTTAAAGAGAAGACAAGGCAGGCGTGAAAATTTAGGCGACGGAAACCATTTGACTGAGGCGGACGCCTCGATTTTCGGGCTGACCATTTAATAAAAGATTCGGTGGTACATCAACAGATCTCATGACGTCATGTCGGGTCATCACCGGGCGACTCGCCAAAGAGCAGAAGAGAAGGATGAAGTGAGAAAGCTCAATTCAACCTGGGGCCTAATGTTGGGGATATAACCCCGCAGTATGACCCGCCCTTAAGGGCTCCAGGTCATCTTGATGGCTCATGAGCCGGCCCAAGGGTGAGTCGTAAAGCCTACGGCCCATGAAGATAGGCGGCTCATGGTGTGGGCCGCATGGTGGCCCAAACTAAGAAGACCCGAGCGTGTAAGCCGCTTCGAGACAATTTGGACAAGAAGATAGAGTAAGACTCGGATAGACAATGAGACTTGGTTAGACAATTGTAAATACCCGTGGTCCTAACCTCTTATATAAAGGCAGACCTGGGGCGACTTAGAGATCAGGTGATCGAGAATCAGGTCAAGCTTTAGCTCCCTTGTAATCGATACAAGAAGCAATACAAGAACAAGCAGGACCTAGGCTATTACCTCGACTTGAGGGGCCGAATCTGGGTAAACTCGTGTCCTTCGTCCCGATTAACCCCTTTGAGTCCATCACATTAGCAATGGCCTCGAATCCAAGTCCGTTCACCCGGACAACTGTCATGATAAAACCACGACAACTTCCTTGCAATCCATCACAAAATGCCCTGCCATCCCGCAGTGAAAAAACTCATTTTTTCTTTCTTACGGGATGCCTTATTCGCCCTAGTACCTTCAGTTTTGTCCAAGTTTAGGTCCTGTTGTGATCAACTATCATGTGTCATGTCTGTTGTCGAAATAGTGACAAACGCTAGGGCCTTGACTGCCGCTGCGGCTGCCTCAGGCAATGTCGCAACCAGTGCTGCAGCCCCGTTGCCATTAGGGTTTGCTCCTCCATCCATGACATTTTGTTTCTCAGTTTGCTGCCAGTGACGCCATAGAGGGGGTTTCCTGCCGAGAGCATGCCCAGCTCCTTGATTCCCAAAGTACTGGGTAGGCAGACCCGAAGCGCCCTCCACAAAATCCCCTGCCGGTGGAGAAAGTCACGATGCCACTGGTTGGCGCCGTAAGCACGGTCCTCACCGTACCACCTGCCACGTGAGACACCTTCTCGGTCGTCCGCCCACTGGTTCTAGTTGGGGCGCTTGCCTTTGTATCCACCGTCACTGCCTCCGCGGCCACCGCTATAACCACCGCGTCCTCTGGTCAGTCCATCCCCTCGTCCCGCTCCAGAGTTGCCACGGCCTCCATTTGCGCCACCAGCCCCTGAGCTGGCCCTCTTTTGATCGCCGCTCTGAGTTGCGCCTCTCCTAGCGCTGCGGCCAACTGCCATAGGATCGGTCACCGCGCCTCGTGCGTTGGCCTCCGGGAGAACAATCTCACTCCTAGTATCCTCATTGTTACTCGAGAAAATACTAGTCATCATGCCAAAAAAATTGAGGGATCACAGATCATGCAATTTGGTTTGGGCAAAGATAACGCCCACACGTGTGGGCGTTTGGATCTCGCCCACACACATGGATCAATGTCCGTTTTTTTGCATGAATCTTGGTATGTTTTGTTAGAGTTTTTATGCCACGTTGGACTGAGCTGGTGTGTGGGCATTCATCTGGTCGCCCACACGTCCGTTTCACCATGTGGAGGAGCTGCTGTGTGCGTTTAGCAGTTCGCCCACACGTCAGTTTTCACACATGCAGAGGGGCTGGTGTGTGGGCGTTTATCAGTTCACCCGCATGCCCGTCTCCTCTCCCACACCCAAAGTTGTTAGTTGCCATGTGTTTTTTAGGGTACATGGCAACTTCCCTAGTGTGCTTGTAAGAAGATGACAACTCTCTCTTTATCCGAACATGTTATTTTGCCATGTCTTTTTGTAGTGTTACATGGCAACTGCCTAGTGTTAGTAAGTGGAAACTCCTAAAGTTTTCAAACCATGGCAACTGTAGTAGACCAGACCATATATGGCAACAACTACAATTGTCCATAAATGGCATCTAGCACTTGACCTGAGATGGCAATTGCAGTTGAGCAACCATGGCAACTGTAGTTGTCAGACATGGTAACTATAGTTCGGCAACATGGCAACTGCAGTTAAACGAACATGGAAGAGGGTCCGAACCATGGCAACAGTGGGGACGCGTGGTGACTGTCACGCGGGGCGTGCGGGACCGTGAGGTAGGAGGCCGGATGTACGGACGTGTGGGCGTTATCTATTTTTCCCACACGTAGGCATGTGGGAGGGACCGCGAGGCAAAAAACCAGACGTGTGGGCATTACTTGTTTTGCCCACACGTAGACGTGTGGGATAGTTCTCTTAGACACCACACAAAATGTGTGGTCAGACCCTTTAACGCCCACATGTGTGGGCGTTATCGGGACCCTTTGGTTTAGGCATTCGTTGATTCATAGGGTAGAAATGTCATAGGAATAGAAAACCTGTAGAAAATAAAATGTCATATATCTCAAATCCTACAAGTAAGAACAGTATAAGAAGATGTCCTTTGATTCACATCATAGGATTATTTTTCATTGCGTCTAGTATAATGTGGAACCTGTTTCGCTGCCACATATGGCTCCTCTAGCCTAAAAATCTTAGGGTTTCTCCGCCTTCCGCACGCACTTCCGCCGCTCTGCCTCGTCTCCAATGCCTTAGACCCATGGGGGCGCGGTGGATCCCAACCCTTCCCGTCAGGAGGGCCCCATTTTTAGTTTTTTTTTAATTTTTAGGGTTTGTGTCCTGCTCAGGAAGACGAAACGACGGTGGCTCCCTGAAGATGGAATAAGTCTCCATGCCTAGTACCCATTCCGCTGGTGCGTTTAGTATCGCCGGTAGGCATGTGAAGGTTTGATTCTTCCGATCTACACTACTCTTCATCAGTGGCGGTTGCAGTTCTGGTGCGCTAGTCCAATGGGGCATTAGCACGACGACTTCCCGACTATCTACTACAAAAAGTTTTGCCTGGCTCCGGCGAGGGAGGGGCAATGATGGGGGCACGCCTTCGGCTCGCTTCAGCGCTTGTAGTCATCGCTAGGTGGTCTACGAATCATAATGTATTTTTTATTATTTTTGATGTTCGTTGTAATGCCATGATTGAAATGAATAGATCATAAGTTTATCGGCAAAAGAAAGACTAGTATAATGTTTATTATCCTATGAAATGTGGAGGATAGAAAGAATTCCTCTATAGGAATAAGATTCTTTTCCTACAAAGCAAAGGACTCTAAAGGATTATTTTTTCCCTATAGAAATCATATCCTACATAATTCCTACAAAAATCCTCCAAACCGAAGGAGGCCTAAGTATCTAACGTTTAGAAGCGCCTCACTGTTGTTGCTTCTATCAATCTCGATGATGTGTTGTCTCTATTGTAGGATTTCATATACAATGATGTTGATGGTGCACGGTTCCTCATCCATGGCCTGGCATTCTCCACCAAGAATTCGTACTCCCTACTCGTTGATGACGCGCAGGTTGGTGCCAACTACCATTACATTTGGTCTTCCTTCGAGGGTCCTGATCCATGACTGCTCTTCAAGGACCGCCTCAACTCCAAGGACAACCTCTTCTAGAAGCTCATTGCCTCCGATAGTCGCTGCCCGTGGTGCGACGCTCCTATTGAGGATGCTCCACACATATTCATACTTTGCCCCGAGGCAGCCCAAATTTGGTTCCACTTAGGAGAGCCGGCTCCCCACTCCAACCACATATGGGCTTTCTAGCGACATTTAGACCTCTATAGCCTTATCCATCTTTGGAATATTTGGTACTCACATAATGCTTGTGTATTCTGTAATAATTCGCATCCGTTTAAGAACCTAGTCTCGGACTTCACTCTCATTAAACTAATAGATTTAGGGTTCCTGCCCAAAAGGCCGCGACCATGTCTTGGAGGCAACACCTCACCTCCCGCATCTCAATTTACATGTAAACTTGGCCTATTGTCACTTTGAGTAAATCATTCAGGTGGAGATCCTCCCCACCCCCACCTGCGTGTGTCGGGTGATTGTTCAAGAAAATGTCCATGGTTCATTCGAATATTCATTTTTGTGGGTATAGTTATCAATATGGATGACGGTTCCGCTATTGATCATTGATCGAAAAGAGCTTTGGTCGTGTCTATATTTCACGAAACCTACAAGGTCACACAATCAATAGACAGGGAGTCCAACAGAAAGTCATCGGAAATGTTTCGGAGACGATGAAAGTTTTAGAAAGGAATCTGGAAGTGTTTGGAGTAAATACATCATACCGGGAATATTCCGCAACACGTCTAAACTTACTTAAGGGGTGCCAAAAATGTTCTGGACCTTCTATTTTTTTGATTGAACGGACGGGGGAAAATATCTCATGAACAACACAACCCCTTTTTGTGATTTTTTAGAAAGCCGCCTTTTAGGGGTTTCCCTAGAAGTCATGGAGGATGACATGGGATGGTGAGCCTGTGGTCAGCCCAAGGAGGAGCTCCTCCATGAAGCCCCCCTTTCCCTTCTTATTGCTTTTGGTGAAAAATATATGAGAGCATTTTGATATATATTTTCCATAGCCTCCACCCCTTATTTTCACTACAAATAAAGGTGGAGAGTGACGGTGTCCTGGATTAGGGGGTAGTCACCATGTTGTCTCCCGAACAGTGGGTCGGGCCGAGGATCCCCGTGATGATTCACTAATGGCCCACTTCGGGCAGCCCATGCCGAATACAAGGAGGATTCCGCAATACTTGGCGCACAAGACAAGGACTCGTCTAAACCCTAGGCCTACGGTGCATATATAAACCGAGGCCAGGCTAGTCAATAGATCAATATATATTCATTACTACAATCTCGTGGTAGATACCTGTACTATGTACTATCCCCATATCAATACAATCAAAAGTAGGACGTAGGGAATTATCTCCTTGAGAGAGCCCGAACCTGGGTGAAATCTTGTGTCCATGTTACCATCACTCTAAGACGTCTAGCTTAGGACGCCTACTACGAGATACACCGATTTTGACGCCGATAGAGAGGGCTCTCTATTTCTCCAAAGTTCTCTCTCAACACATGCCATACAATGATCTTGCTGATACGTCTCCGTAGTATCTATAATTTTTGATTGTTTCATGCCAATATTCTACAACTTTCATATACTTTTGGCAACCTTTTATACTATTTTGGGAGTAACATATTGATCCAGTGCCTAGTGCCAGTTCCTGTTTGTTGCATGTTTTTTGTTTCGCAGAAAATCCATATCAAACGAAATCCAAACGGGATAAAAATTTACAGAGATTTTTTTGGAATATATGTGACTTTTGGGAAGTGGGATCAACAGAAGGCAGTGCTCGAGGGGCCCGCAAGCCTGCCAGGCGTGCCCTGGGGGGTAGGGCTCGCCCTGAGGGCTTGTGGCCACCACTTAGGTCGGTTAGAGTTGTCCTTTGGCCGCAAGAAAGCTAATTTATCTATAAAGATCCCCTCAAACTTTCAGCCCAATCAGACGGATCTCCGAATATTAAAGAAACAGTGAAAGGCTGGAATCTAAGAGCGCAGAAACAGAAGGACACATAGAGAGAGATCCAATCTCGAAGGGGCTCTTGCCCCTCGATCGCCATGGAGGCCATGGACCAGAGGGGAAACCCTTCTCCCATCTAGGGGAAGGTCAAGGAAGAAGAATAAGGAGGGGGGCTCTCTCCCCCACTCTCCCGGTGGCGCCGAAACGCCGTCGGGGCCATTATCATGATGGCGATCTACTCCAACAACTCCGTCATCTTCACCAACACCTCCATCACCTTCCCCATCTATCTATAGCGGCCCACTCTCCCACAACCCGCTGTACCCTCTACTTGAACATGGTGTTTTATGTTTCATATTATTATCCAATGATGTGTTGCCATACTATGATGTCTGAGTAGATTTTGTTGTCCTGTTGGTTGATTGATGATCATGATTTGTTTGAGTTGCATGTTTTATTATTGGTGCTGTTCTATGGTGCTCTCCGTGTCGCGCAAGCATGAGGGATCCTCTTTGTAGGGTGTTGCAATGTGTTCATGATTCGCCTATGATGGGTTGCTTGAGTGACAGAAGCATAAACCCGAGTAGGTGGGTTGTTGCATATGGGAGTAAAGAGGACTTGATACCTTATAATGCTATGGTTGGGTTTAACCTTAATGATCTTTAGTAGTTGCGTATGCTTCCTAGAGTTCCAATCATCAGTGCATATGATCCAAGTAGAGAAAGTATGTTAGCTTATGCCTCTCCCTCATATAAAATTGCAATAATGATTACCGGTCTAGTTATCGATTGCCTAGGAACAATTCTGCAACTCCTACCACCACTTTTCCACACTCGTTAAACTAACTTAGTTGTTTCTTTATCTTAGCAGCCCCTAGTTTTTATTTACGTGCTCTTTATTATCTTGCAAACCTATCATATCACACCTACAAAGTACTTCTAGTTTCATACGTGTTCTAGGTAAAGCGAAGGTTAAGCGTGCGTAGAGTTGTATCGGTGGTCGATAGAAATTGAGGGAATATTTGTTCTACATTTATCTCCTCGTTGGGTTCAACACTCTTACTTATCGATAAAGGCTACAATTGATCCCCTACGCTTGTGGGTTATCAAGACCTTTTTCTGGCGCCGTTGCCGGGGAGCAATAGCGTGGGGTGAATATTCTCGTGTGTGCTTGTTTGCTCTATCACTAAGTAGATTTTATTTGTTGTTCTAAGTTGTTCTCTATCTTTTGTTATGGATATGGAACATGAAATACCAAAAAAATTAGGTGTACTTGCTACTCATGGAGATGGGGAACCTCCTAAAACCCTCGATGCTCATTATGTGGAAAATATTATGCACTACTTTGATAATCCTGAGAAAACCCCATTAAACTTGATAATAGGATACACGTTGGATCAACGTGAATACTTTAGGGATGATCTCTTATCTCAAAAAGGGAAACACTTATGGGATCAAATTAGAATACTGGGATGGTTTGCTTGGGATGCATGCTCGAGATGTGACTTTACTTGTTGCTCTGATATAGAAGCTCGACACCTTCCCTTTCAATGCAAATTTAATGATAATGCAACCTTAGCTTCATATTCTAAAGGTATTTATGATTACTATGATGTGGAACGAATAGAAGAATTTGTTGTTTTCAAAGGTGCTTATGAAATTGCTTCTTTGCTTGAAAAGTATGATGATGATGTTCCTTACGAACCTGAAATTTTTGCCATACTTAAATATTTCTATGAGAATTATGATTGCAATGCTGATATTGTTAAATTTATTGAAAGAATGACTGCTTCTTTGGAAGAGACTAATATCTTCCAGGAAACTATGGAAGAAGAAATTGCTGAAACTGTGAGCTCATTAGATGAAAAAGATGAGGAGGAGAGTGAAGAACAAAAGGAGGAAGAGCGGATTAGCTACCCATGCCCACCTTCTAATGAGAGTAACTCTTCAAATCATACATTGTTTAATTTCCCTTCGTTTTTATCGAAGGATGAATGCTATGATAATTGTTATGATCCCTTGGATTCGTTTGAAATACCCCTTTTTGATGAACTTGATGCTTACTATGCTTGTGGCCATGATGACAATATGAATGATACTTATGGAGATGAACTTGCTATAGTTCCTTATGTTAAGAATTAAATTGTTGCTATTGCACCCACGCATGATAGTCCTATTATCTTTTTGAATTCTCCCAACTACACTATATCGGAGAAGTTTCGCTTATTAAGGATTATATTGATGGGTTGCGTTTTACTATTACACATGATGATTTTGATAGATATAATATGCATGTGCTTTCTGCTCCTACTTGCAATTATTATGAGAGAGGAACTACATCTCGACCTCTCTATGTTTCCAATATGATAAAATTGCCAGAAACTGCTTATGCTATGTATTGGCCTTTACTTTGTGTGCATGAATTATTCTTTTATGACATGCCGATGCATAAGAAGAGAGTTAGACTTTGTTTTTGCATGATATATGTTAGTTTTTGCTCATTACTAAATTACAAATCATTGTTAATTAAAATTGGCTTTGATATACCTTGGGATCCGGGTGGATCCATTACTTGAGTAATGTATGCCTAGCTTAATGGCTTTAAAGAAAGCGCTGCCAGGGAGACAACCCGGAAGTTTTAGAGAGTCATTTTATTATGTTGTGTGATTTATATATTTTACTAATTTTTCAGAACTTTTCGAGTTACATAAGTATGGTGAATGTTCAGATTACTACAGACTGTCCTGTTTAAGACAGATTATGTTTTTGATGCATTGTTTTGCTCGTTTTGATGAAACTATCGATTGTATCAGTGGTATAAGCCATGGAAAAATTATAAATAGTAGCTACAATGCAAAAATAAAATATGAATTGGTTTGCAACAGTACATAAAGTTGTGATTTGCTTTATTATACTAACGGATCTCACGAGGGTTTTGTTAAGTTTTGTGTGATTATAGTTTTCAAGTTTTGGGTGAGATTACGATGGATGAAGGAATAAGGAGTGGAAAGAGAATAACCTTGGGGATGCCCGAGGTACCCCAAGGTAATATTCAAGGACTCCCAAGAAACTAAGCTTAGGGATGCCTCGGAAGGCATCTCCTCTTTCTTCTAACAACCATCGGTAATTTTACTTGGAGCTATATTTTTATTCGTCACATGATATGCATAAATCTTGGAGCGTTGTGTGCTTTTTATTTTTATTTTAATAATGAACCATGATGGTATGATAAAGTACTTGGTTGATTTATAGAAGGATCTTTACACCTCACTTATATCTTTTGAGTATGGCTTTGTAGAATGCTTCATGTGCTTCACTTATATCATTTGAAGTTTGGATTGCATGTTTCTCTACCCATAGAAAACCGCCATTTGTAGAATGCTATTTTTCTTCACTTATATTTGTTAGAGCATGGGCATATATTTTGTAGAAATAATTAAACTCTCATGCTTCACTTATATCTATTTAGAGACTTAATAGGAGTTGGTCATTCACATGGTTTGTCATAAAATCCTACATAAAACTTGTAGATCACTGAATATGATATGTTTAATTCCTTGCAATAGTTTTGCGATATGAATATGGTAATATGAGAGTCATGCTAGTGAGTAATTGTGAATTTGAGAAATACATGTGTTGAAGTTTGTGACTCCCGTAGCATGCGCGTATGGTGAACCGTTATGTAACGAAGTCAGAGCATGATTTGTTTACTGATTGTCAACCTTTGTGTGAGGGTCGGGAGCGCGCGATGGTTAACTCCTACCAACCTCTCACCTAGGAGCATGCGTCTAATGCTTTGTTTGATAACTAATAGACTTTTTCAATAAGTATGTGAGTTCTTTATGACTAATGTTGAGTCCATGGATTATACGCACTCTCACCCTTCCACCTTTGCTAGCCTCTATGGTACCACGCAACTTTCGCCGGTTCATCAAACCCACCTTCCTCAAAACAGCCACCATATATTTTCCTCAAAACAGCCACCATACCTACCTATTATGACATTTCCATAGCCATTCCGAGATATATTGCCATGCAACTTCCACCGTTCCGTTTAGTATGACATGCACCATCATTTTCATATTGCTTTGCATGATCGTAAGACAGTTTGCATGATGTTTTCATGGCTTGTCCGTTTTTTGATGTCATTTGCTAGGCTAGATCGTTGCACATCCCGGTATCCTACCAGAAGCATTCATATAGATTCATATTTTTGTTATAGGTATCGAGTTGTAAGTAAATAAAAGTGTGATGGTTTTCATTATTAGAGCATTGTCCCGTGTGAGAAAAGGATGATGAAAGCTATGATTCCCTCACAAGTTGGGAGGAGTCTTCGGACTTTACAAAAAATAAAAGAGGCCAGCGAAGCCCAAATAAAAAAAGAGGCCAAAGATACCCATGAAAATGAAAAAAATGAAAAAATGAAAAAAAATGAGAGAAAGAGAGAAGGGACAATTGCTACTATCTTTTTCCACACTTGTGCTTCAAAGTAGCACCATAATCTTCATGACAGAGAGTCTCCTATTTTGTCACTTTCATATAGCTAGTGGAATTTTCATCATTTGCACGACCACTTAGTTTTATTTTTGAGCTCTCATACACTTATAGCTCTAGTGCACCCGTTGCATGGCAATCCCTACTCACTCACATTGATATCTATTGATGGGCATCTCCATAGCCCATTGATATGCCTAGTTGATGTGAGACTATCTTCTCCTTTTTCCTCATCACCTCCACCATATTCTATTCCACCTATAGTGCTATATCCATGGCTCACGCTCATGTATTGCATGAGAGTTGAAAAGGTTTGAGAACATAAAGGTGTGAAACAATTGCTTAACTTGTTCATCGGGGTTGTGCATGATTTAGATACTTTGTGTGGGGAAGATGGAGCATAGCCAGACCATATGATTTTGTAGGGATAACTTCCTCAGTCCATGTTATTTTGAAAGGACACGATTGCCTTGTTGGTGTGCTCGAAGTATTATTGTTTTTATGTCTATATAGACTATTGATTTGAATCACTCGTGTCTTAATATTCATGCCATGATTAGATTATATGATCAAGATTATGCTAGGTAGCATTCCACATCAAAAATTATTTTTTTATCATTTACCTGCTCGAGGACGAGCGGGAATTAAGCTTGGGGATGCTGATACGTCTCCGTCGTATCTTTAATTTTTGATTGTTTCGTGCCAATATTCTACAACTTTCATATAATTTTGGCAACCTTTTATACTATTTTTGGGACTAACATATTGATCCAATGCCCAGTGCTAGTTCTTGTTTGTTGCATGTTTTTGTTTCGTAGAAAATCCATATCAAACGAAGTCCAAACGGGATAAAACTTACGAAGATTTTTTTGGAATATATTTGAATTTTGGGAAGTGGAATCAACAAAAGGTGGTGCCCGAGGGGCCCACAAGCTTGCCAGGCGCGCCCTTGGGGGTAGGGCGTGCCCTAAGTGTTGGAAATATGCCCTAGAGGCAATAATAAATTAGTTATTATGATATTTCCTTGTTCATGATAATCGTTTATTATCCATGCTATAATTGTATTGATCGGAAACTCGGATACATGTGTGGATACATAGATAACACCATGTCCCTAGTATGCCTCTAATAGACTAGCTCGTTGATCAAAGATGGCTATGGTTTCCTAGTCATGGACATGAGACGTCATTTGATAACGGGATCACGTCATTAGGAGAATGATGTGATGAACAAGACACAAACTACATACGTAGCATATGATCGTGTCAGTTTATTGCTACTGTTTTCTGCATGTCAAGTATTTGTTCCTATGACCATGAGATCATGCAGCTCACTGACACCGGAGGAGTGCCTTGTGTGTATCACACGTCGCAACGTAACTGGGTGACTATAAAGGTACTCTATATGTATCTCCGAGGGTGTCTGTTGGGTTGGCATGGATCAAGACTGGGATTTGTTACTCCATGTGACGGAGAGGTATCGCAGGGCCCACTTGGTAATACAACATCACAACAAGCCTTGCAAGCAATATGACTAAGTGTTAGTCATGGGATCTTGTGTTACATAACGAGTAAAGAGACTTGTAGGTAACAAGGTTGAACTAGGTATGGAGATACCGACGATCGAATCTCGGGCAAGTAACATACCGAAGATCAAAGGGAACATTATACGAGATTAACTGAATCCTTGACATAGAGGTTCGACCAATAAAGATCTTCGTCGAATATGTAGGAGCCAATATAGGCATCCATGTCCCGCTATTGGTTATTGACCGTAGAGGTTTCTTGGTCATGTCTACATAGTTCTTGAACCCGCAGGGTCTGCACACTTAAGGTTTGGTGACGTTTCGATAGTATAGAGTAATGCATGGTGGTGACCGAAGGTTTTGCGGAGTCCCGGATGAGATCCTAGACGTCACGAGGAGCTCCGGAATGGTCCGGAGGTAAAGATTGATATATAGGAAGTCCTATTTTGGTTGCCGGAAAAGTTTCGGGCTCATCGGTAGTGTACCAGGAGTGCGGGTAGTGTACCGAGGGACCATCGGGAGAGGTATTTCGACCCAAGAGGCTACATGGGTTGTGGGAGGAGGTAAACCAGCCCCTGGTGGGCTGTCTGAAGCCTCTTCTAAGGGCCCATGTGGCTGGAGTGGTTTGAGAAGGAAAAAATCCAAAGGTGGAGAGGTGGAAAGAGTTTCCAAGTGGAAAGGAGGAGTCCTACTCCAATCCTATTAGACGATTTAGGGTTTGAGGCTGCCTCCTCCCCTCCCTCCCTCCTGTATATACTAGACGATTTAGAGTTAAAAGCTAACCCTAATAGCCACGTGCTACCTCTCCTTTAGTGCATAGTTTCACCTCTAGATCGGTTTTCTGCAGTGCTTAGGCGAAGCCCTGCCAGAATAGCTCCACCACCATCGCCACAACTCCGTTGTGCTGCCGGAGAACTCTTCTACCTCTCCGCTCTCTCTTGCTGGATCAAGAAGGCGGAGATTGTCACTGAGCTGTACGTGTGCTGAACACGGAGGTGTCGTCCGTTCAGCGCTAGATCAGAAGGACCGTGATCAAGATCGCGAGACGGATCATGATGAGATCACGGGACGGATCATGATGAGTTCGCGGGATGGATTGTGATTGGATCGCGGGATGCTCGGCGATTTGGATCGCAAAGACGTTCGACTACACCAACCGCGTTTCTTAACGCTTCCCGCTTAGCGATCTACAAGGGTATGTAGATCCACTCTTCCTCTTGCAGATGCTCATCACCATGGATAGATCTTACGTTTGCGTAGGAAAATTTTTGTTTCCCGTGCAACGTTCCCCAACAATGGTATTAGAGTTAGGTCTATGTGTAGATGAGATCTCGAGTAGAACACAAAGAGTTTGTGGGCGTTGATGCTTAGATTGCTTCCTCCCTTGGTCGTGTTTTGGTTCAGCAGTATTGTGGGATGAAGCGTCCCGGACCAACCATACTCGTACGCTTACGAGAGACCGGTTCCATTGACTCACGTGTAACCTCGTTGCACAAAGATGGCTAGCGGGTGTCTGTTTCTACTACTTTAGTTGGATCGGATTCGACAAAGGCGGTCCTTGAGAAGGTTGAAAAGCAACTTATGTATCACCGTTGTGGTTTTTGCGTAGGTGAGAATTGTTCTTGCTAGATACCCGTAGCAGCCACGTAAAACATGCAACAACAATTAGAGGACGTCTAACTTGTTCTTTCAGGGTATGTTGTGATGTGATATGGCCAATTACATGATGAGATATATGTGATGTATGAGATGATCATGTTTTGTATAAAATATCACGACTTGCATGTCGATGAGTACAACAACCGGCAGGAGCCATAGGGTTGTCTTTAATTATTGTATGACCTGCGTGTCAATCATTAAGCGTTATGTAATGCTTTACTTTATCGCTAAACGGTAGCAATAGTAGTATAAGCATGGTGGGAGCGACAACCCCGATGGCGACATATTGATGGAGGTCAAGATGATGGAGACCATGGTGTCATGCCGGTGACGATGGAGATCGTGCCGGTGCTTTCAAGATGGAGATCAAAAGCACAAGTTCATGGCCATATCATGTCACTTATGATTTGCATGTGAAGTAAATACTTTTATGCACCTTGTTTTGCTTAGGACGACGGTAGCATTATAAGGTGATCCCTCACTTAATTTCAAGATAAATTGTGTTCTCCTCGAGTGTGCACCGTTGCGAAAGTTCGTCGTGTCGAGACACCACGTGATGATCGGGTGTGATAGACTCTACATTCACATATAACGGGTGCAAGCCAGTGTTGGACATGCAGAATACTCGGGTTAAACTTGACGAGCCTAGCATGTACAGACATGGCCTCGGAACATAAGAGACCGAAAGGTCGAACATGAGTCATATAGTAGATATAATCAACATGATGATGTTCACCATTGAAACCACCTCAACCCACGTGATGATCGGACTTGAGTTGGTGAATTTGGATCATGTATCACTCGAATGACCGGAGGGACGTCAATTTGAGTGGGAGTTCTTCAGTAATATGATTAATTGAACTCATTATCATGAACATAGTCAATAGTGTCTTTGCAAATTATGTTGTAGATTACTTGCTCGCGCTATAGCTCCCTTGAATTTTTATATGTTCCTAGAGAAATAGAGTTGAAAGATGATGGTAGCAATATTGCGGACTGGGTCCGTGATCTGAGGATTGTCCTCATTGCTACATAGAAGGCTTATGTCCTTAATGCACCGCTCGGTGCGCCAACTCCTCTAGCATCGTCTATAGATGTTGTGAACATCTGACATGCACGTTCTGATGACTACTTGATAGTTTAGTGCATCATGCATTACGGCTTAGAATTGAGGCTCCGAAACATTTTTAATGTCACGGAACATATGAGATGTTCTAAGAGCTGAAATTAGGATCTCAGGCTCATGCCCGTGTTGCGAGATATGAGATCTCCAACAAGATTCTTTGCCTCGAAGATGAAAGAGAATAGCTCAATCGTTGAGCATGTGCTCAGATTGTCTGGGTGCTACAATCGCTTGAATTGAGTGGGAGTTGATCTTCCAGATAAGATAGTGATTGATATAGTTCTCCAAGTCACTGTCACTAAGCTACTAGAACTTGGTGATGAACTATAAAACGCCAGGGATAGAAATAATGATCCCTGAGCTGTTCGTGATGTTTGACACCGCGAAGGTAGAAATCAAGAAGGAGCGTCAAGTGTTGATGGTTAGTCAAACCACTAGTTTCGAGAAGGGCAAGAGCAAGGAGGGAGACTTCATGGATAGCAAGTCAGTTGCTGCTCCAGTGAAGCAGCCCAAAGTTGAACCCAAACCTGAGACTAAGTGTTTCGATTATGAGGAGAGCGGTCGCTGAAGCAGAACAATCCTAGATACTTGGTAGATAAGAAGGCTGGCAACGTCGACAGAAGTATATTTGATATACGTGTTAATGATGTGTACCTTGCGAGTACTCCTAGTAGCACCTGGGTATTGGATACCGGTTCGGTTGCTAAATGTTAGTAACTTGAAATAAAAGCTACGGAATAAACGGAGAACTAGCTAAGGGTGAGGTGACGATGTGTGTTGGAAATGTTTCCAAGGTTGATGTGATCAACATCGCACGCTCTCTCTACCTTCGGGATTAGTGACGAACCTAAATAAATGTTATTTGGTGTTTTGCATAGAGCATGAACGTGATTAGATCGTGTTTATTGCAACACGCTTATTCATTTAAGTTAGTGAATAATGGTTATTCTGTTTACATGAATAATACCTTCAATGGTCATGCACCCAGTGAGAATGGTTTGTTGAATCTTGATCGTAGTAATACACTTGTTCATAACATTGATGCCAAAAGATACAAAGTTAATAATAGTAGTACCACATACTTGTGGCACTGCCGCTAAATGTCATATTGGTATAAAACGCATGAAGAAACTCCATGCTGATGGATCTTTGGACTCACTTGATTTCCAATCGGTTGAGACATGCGAACCATGCCTCTTGGTCAAGATGACTAAGGACCCCGTTTTCTGGTTTGATGGAGCGGGCAAGTGATTTATTGGAAATTATACATGTTGATGTATGCAATCCAATGAGTCTTATAGCGTGCGGTGGATATCGTTATTTTCTTACCTTCACTGATGATTTGAGTAGATATAGTGTATATTTACTTAATGAAACATGAGTCTGAATCGTTTGAAAGGTTCAAGCAAATTCAGAGTGAAGTTTAAGATCATCGTGACAAGAAAAAATGCCTGTGATATGATCATGGAGGTGAATATCTGAGTTATGAGTTTGGCATACAACTTTAGACAATATGAAAGTTGTTTCACAACACACACCACCTGGAACACCATAGCGTGATGGTGTGTCCGAACGTCATAGTCATGCTCTATTGGATATGGTGCGTGCTATGATGTCTCTTATCGTTTTGCTACTATAATTTTGGGGTTATGCATTAGAGATAACTACATTCACTTTAAATAGGGCACCATCTAAATCCGTTGAGATGACACCGTGTGAATTATGATTTTATAGAAACCTAAGCTATCATTTCTTAATGTTTGGGGCTGCGACGCTTGTGTGGAAAAATGTTTTCACCTAATGAGCTTGAACCCAACGCGGACAAATGCATCTTCATAGATTACCCTAAGAACAGTTGGGTGAACCTTCTATCTCAGATCCAAGCTTAAAGTGTTTGTTGCTAAAACAGGTTCTTTCACGAGAAAAAGTTTTTCTCGAAAGAATTGAGTGGGAGGAAGATAGAACTTGATGAGGTTGTTGAACCTTTGTTTCAACCAGAGAGTAGCGCAGAACAGAAAGATGTTTCTGTGGAACCTACGTCAGTTGAAGAGGAAGTAAATGATGATGATCATGAAGCTTCGGGTCAAGTTACTATCAAACCTTGTAGCTCGACAAGGATGTGTACTACTCCTGAGCGATACGACAACCCTGTCTTGGAGGTCATGTTGTTGGACAACGATGAACCTACGAGCTGTGGAGAAGCGATGATGGGCCCGGATTCTGACAAATGGTTAGAGGCCATGAAATCCGAGAAAGGATCCATGTATGAAAACCAACTATAGACTTTGGTAGACTTGCTCATTGGACGATAGGTCGTTGAGTACAAATGGACCTTTAAGATGAATACAGACGCTGATGGTGAATGTCACCATTTATAAAGCTTGACTTGTCGCAAAGAAGTTTCCACCAAGTTCAAGGAGTTGACTGCGATGAGACTTTCTCACTCGTAGCGATAATAAAGTCTATTGGAATTATGTTAGTAGTTGCTGCATTTTTCAATTATGAAATCTGGTAGATGGATGCCAAAACATCGTTTCCTTCCTTAAGGAAAGGTTGTATGAGATACAACCAGAAGGTTTTGTCAGTCCTAAGGATGCTAAAAGGTGTGCAAGCTTCAGTGATCCTTCTATGAACTGAAGCAAGCATCTCAAAGTTGGAATATACACTTTGATGAGGTGATCAAAGTTTTTGAGTCTATACAAAATTTATGAGAAACTTGTATTTACAATAAAGTGAGTGGGAGCACTATAGAGTTTCTGGTAAGCATATGTGGTTGACATATTTGTTGGGGAACGTTGCATGGGAAACAAAAAATTTCCTACGCGCACGCAAGATCTATCCATGGTGATGAGCATCTACGAGAGGGAGAGTGGATCTACATACCCTTGTAGATCTCTAAGCGGGAAACGTTAAGAAATGCGGTTGGTGTAGTCGAACGTCTTCGCGATCCAAATCGCCGAGCATCCCGCGATCAATGATCTGTCCCGCGATCCAATCACGATCCGTCCCGCGAACTCATCACGATCCTTCCCGCAAACTCATCACGATCCATGCCATGATCTCAACATGATCTGTCTCATGATCTTGATCACGGTCCTTCCGATATAGCGCCGAACGGACGACACCTCCGCGTTCAGCACACGTACAGCTTGATGACGATCTCCGCCTTCTTGATCCAGCAAGAGGAAGCGGAGAGGTAGAAGAGTTCTCTGGCAGCGTGACGGTGCCGTGGCAATAGTGGTGGAGTAATTCCAGCAAGGCATCGCCTAAGCACTGCAGAAAACCAATTTAGAGGAGAAACTATGCACTAGAAGAACGGGTAGCACGTGGCTGAAAATCTTGTGACAAAACCCTTAAACCCTCTAGTATATATAGGAGGATAGGAGGAGGAGGCTTGGCTCCCAAGGAGCCATCCCTTGGGTCGGCTGAACCAGGAGGGAGGAGTCCTCCTTCACTCCTAGTAGGATTAGGACTCCTTCCTAATTTAGCCATTTTTGCCTTTTTCCACCTTTTTGCTTTTGGGCTTTTTCTTCCCAGCCGCATGTGCCCTTTGTGGGACTTCCTACAGCCTACTAAGGGCTGGTATTCATCCTTCCACAGACCATGTAGCCTCTTGGGTCGAAATACCCCTCCCGGTGGTCTCCCGGTACACTCCCGGCACTCCCGGTACACTACCGATGAGCCCGAAACTTTTCCGGTGACCAAAATAGGACTTCCTATATATCAATCTTTACCTCTAGACCATTCCGGAGCTCCTCGTGATGTTCGGGATCTCATCCAGGACTCTGAACAACCTTTGGTCACCACCATACATAACTCTATACTACCGAAACGTCACCAAACATTAAGGGTGCAGACCCTGCGGGTTCGAGAACTATGTAGACATGACCGAGACACATCTATGGTCAATAACCAATAGCGGGACCTGGATGTCCATATTGGTTCCTACATATTCTACGAAGATCTTTATCGGTCGAACCTCTATGTCAAGGATTCAGTTAATACCGTATGATGTTCCCTTTGTTCTTCGGTATGTTACTTGCCTGAGATTCGATCGTCGGTATCTCCATACCTAGTTCAACCTCGTTATCAGTAAGTCTCTTTACTCGTTCCGTAATACAAGATCCCGTGACTAACACTTAGTCACATTGCTTGCAAGGCTTATTGTGATGTTGTATTATCGAGTGGGCCCTGAGATACCTCTCCATCAGAGGGAGTAACAAATCCCAGTCTTGATCCATGCCAACTCAACAGACACCTTCGGAGATACCTGTAGTGCACACTTATAGTCACCTAGTTACGTTGCGATGTTTGATGCACACAAGGCACTCTTCCGGTGTCCGTGAGTCACATGATCTCATGGTCATAGGAACATATACTTGACATGTAGAAAACTGTAGCAATAAACTGACACGATCATATGCTACGTTTGTAGTTTGGGTCTTGTCCATCAGATCATTCTCCTAATGATGTGATCCTGTTATCAAATGACATCACATGTCAATGGCTAGGAAACCTTGACCATGTTTTATCAACGAGCTAGTTCACTAGAGGCATACTAGGGACATGGTTTTGTCTATGTATCCACACATGCATCTAAGTCTCCGATCAATACAAATATAGCATGGATAATAAACGATTATCATGAACAAGGAAATATGATAATAACTAATTTATTATTGCCTCTAGGGCATATTTCTAACAGTCTCCCACTTGCACTAGAGTCAATAATCTTCACCATGTGATTCGCATTGTTATGAATCTAACACCCAATGAGTTCTGGGGCTCGATCATGCTTTGAATGTGAGAGAGGTCTTACAGTCAATGGGTCTGCAACATTCAGATCCATGTGTACTTTGCAAATTTCTATGTCAAACCGTAAACACTACAACCACACTCCACTTGGTACTATTCCAAATGGCTACTCCACTATATGTATCCAGATTGCTATTACGAGTCATCCGGATTGGTGTTAAAGCTTGCATCGACGTAACTCTTTACGACGAACACTTTATCACCTCCCTAATCGAGACACATCTCCTTAGTCTTTTAGTTACTAAGGATAATCATGACCGATGTCCAGTGCTCCATTCCAAGATCACTTTGAAACCTTCCGGCCATACTTATGGAAAGGCTGACATTGGGTCTTGTGCACAACATTGCATACATGATAGAGCCTATGGCTGAAGCATAGGGGATGACACTCATCTTTTCTCTATCTTCCGCAGTCACTAGGCATTGAGTTTTACTCAACTTCACACCTTACAAATCAGGCGAGAACTCTTTCTCTGACTAATCCATTTTGAACTCTTTCAAAATCTTGTCAAGGTATGTACTCATTGAAAGTCTCATCAAGAATCTTGATCTATCTCTATAGATCTTGATGCTCAACAATTAGGTAGTTTTATCCAGGTCTTCCTTTGAAAAACTCTTTTCAAACAACCGTTTATGCTTTCCAGAAATTCTACATCATTTCCGATCAACAATATGTCAACCACATATGCTTACCAGAAACTCTATAGTGCTCCCACTCACTTTATTGTACATACAAGTTTCTCATAAACTTTGTATAGACTCAAAAACTTTGATTACCTCATCAAAGTGTATATCCCAACTCCGAGATACTTGCTTCAGCTCATGAAGGATCACTGAAGCTTGCACACCTTTTAGCATCCTTAGGACTGACAAAACCTTGTGGTTGTATTTCATAAAACCTTTCCTTAAGGAAGGAAACGATGTTTTGGTATCCATCTACCAGATTTCATAATTGAAAAATGCAGCAACTGCTAACATAATTCCAACAGACTTTAGCATCGCTACGAGTGAGAAAGTCCCATCGCAGTCAACTCCTTGAACTTGGCGGAAATTTCTTTGAGACAAGTCGAGCTTTATAAATGGTGACATTCACCATCAGCGTTTGTCTTCATCTTAATGGTCCATTTGTACTCAACGACCTGTCGTCCAACGAGCAAGTCTACCAAAGTCTATACTTGGTTTTCATACATGGATCCTTTCTCGGATTTTATGTCCTCTAACCATTTGTCAGAATCCGGGCCCATCATCGCTTCTCCACATCTCGTAGGTTAATCGTTGTCCAACAACATGACCTCCAAGATAGGGTTGTCGTACCGCTCAGGAGCAGTACACATCCTTGTTGACCTACGAGGTTTGATAGAAACTTGATCTAAAGCTTCATGATCATCATCATTAACTTCCTCTTCAACTAACGTAGGCTTCACAGAAACAACTTCCTGCGCTGCGCTACTCTCTTGTTGAACAAAGGTTCAACAACCTCATCAAGTTCTATCTTCCTCCCACTCAATTCTTTCGAGAGAAACTCTTTCTCGAGAAAGGACCTAGTTTTAACAACAAACACTTTATGCTTGGATCTGAGATAGAAGGTTTACCTAACTGTTCTTAGGGTATTCTATGAAGATGCATTTGTCCGCTTTGGGTTCGAGCTCATTAGGTGAAAACCTTGTTTACATAAGTGTTGCAGCCCCAAACATTAATAAATGCCAGCTTAGGTTTCTATTAAAACATATGGTGTCATCTCAACGGATTTAGATTTTGCCCTATTTAAAGTGAATGTAGTTGTCTCTAATGCATAACCCCAAAATTACAGTAGCAAAACGATAAGAGACATCATAGCACGCACCATATCCAGTAGAGCACGACTATGACGTTCGGACACACCATCACACTATGGTGTTCCAGGTGGCGTGAGTTGTGAAGCAACTTTCACATTTTCTAAAGTTGTATGCCAAACTCGTAACTCAGATATTCACCTCCACGATCATATCGCATACATTTTTATCTTCTTGTCACGATGATCTTAAACTTCACTCTGAATTTGCTTGAACCTTTCAACCGATTCAGACTTGTGTTTCATTAAGTAAATATACACTATATCTACTCAAATCATCAGTGAAGGTAAGAAATAACGATATCCACCGCACGCTACAAGACTAACTGGATTGCATACATCAACATGTATCATTTCCAATAAATCACTTGCCCGCTCCATCCATCTGAAAAACGGGGTCCTTAGTCATCTTGCCCAAGAGGCATGGTTCGCATGTCTCAACCAATTCGAAATCGAATGAGTCCAAAGATCCATAAGCATGGAGTTTCTTCATGCGCTTTATACCAATATGACATTTAGCGGTAGTGCCACAAGTATGTGGTACTATAATTATTAACTTTTTATCTTTTGGCATCAATGTTATTAACATGTGTATTACTACGATCAAGATTCAACAAACCATTCTCACTGGGTGCATGACCATTGAAGGTATCATTCATGTAAATAGAATAACCATTATTCTCTAACTTAAATGAATAACCGTGTTGCAATAAACACGATCTAATCACGTTCATGCTCAACGCAAAACACCAAATAACATTTATCTAGGTTCGTCACTAATCCCGAAGGTAGAGAGAGTGTGCGATGTTGATCACATCAACCTTGGAAACATTTCCAACACACATCGTCACCTCACCCTTAGATAGTTCTCCGTTTATTCTGTCGCTTTTATTTTGAGTTACTAACATTTAGCAACCGAACCGGTATCCAATACCCAGGTGCTACTAGGAGTACTCGCAAGGTACATCATTAACACGTATATCAAATATACTTCTGTCGATGTTGTCAGCCTTCTTGTCTACCAAGTATCTAGGGTTGTTCCGCTTCAGCGACCGCTCTCCTCATAATCGAAGCACTTAGTCTCCGGTTTGGGTTCAACTTTGGGTTGCTTCACTGGAGCAGCAACTGACTTGCCATCCATGAAGTTTCCCTCCTTGCCCTTGCCCTTCTCGAAACTAGTGGTTTTTACTAACCATAAACACTTGACGCTCCTTCTTGATTTCTATCTTTGTGGTGTCAAACATCGCGAATAGCTCAGGGATCATTATTTCTATCCCTGGTATTTTATAGTTCATCACCAAGTTCTAGTAGCTTAGTGACAGTGACTTGGAGAACTATATCAATCACTATCTTATCTGGAAGATTAACTCCCACTCGATTCAATCGATTGTAGCACCCAGACAATCTGAGCACATGCTCAACGATTGAGCTGTTGTCCTTCATCTTGCAGACAAAGAATCTTGTTGGAGATCTCATATCTCGCAACACGGGCACGAGCCTGAGATCCTAATTTCAGGTCTTAGAATATCACATATGTTCAATGACGTTCAAAACATTTCGGAGCCTCAATTCTAAGTCGTAATGCATGACGCACTAAACTATCAAGTAGTCATCAGAACGTGCCTGTCAGATGTTCACAACATCTACAGACGACGCTAGAGGGGTTGGCGCACTGAGCGGTGCGTTAAGGACATAAGCGTTCTATGCAGCAATGAGGACAATCCTCAGATCACGGACCCAGTCCGCAATATTGCTACCATCATCTTTCAAATCTATTTCTCTAGGAACATATAAAAATTCAAGGGAGCTACAATGTTAGCAAGTAATCTACAACATAATTTGCAAAGACACTACTGACTATGTTCATGATAATGAGTTCAATTAATCATATTACTGAAGAACTCCCACTCAAATTGACATCCCTATGGTCATTCGAGTGACACATGATCCAAATTCACCAACTCAAGTCCGATCATCACGTGAGTTGACGTGGTTTCAATGGTGAACATCATCATTTTGATCATATCTACTATATGACTCATGTTCGACCTTTCGGTCTCTTGTGTTCCGAGGTCATGTCTATACATGCTAGGCTCGTCAAGTTTAACCCGAGTGTTCTGCATGTGCAACACTGGCTTGCACCCGTTGTATGTGAACTCATCATGATCCGTCCTGTGAACTCATCACGATCCGTCCAGCGATCTCATCATGATCCGTCTCGCGATCTTGATCACGGTCCTTCCGATCTACGCCGAACGGATGGCACCTCCGCGTTCAGCACACGTACAGCTTGATGACGATCTCCGCCTTCTTGATCCAGCAAGAGGGAGCAGAGAGGTAGAAGAGTTCTCCGGCAGCGTGACGGTGCCGTGGCAATAGTGGTGGAGTAATTCCGGCAGGGCTTCGCCTAAGCACTGCAGAAAACCGATCTAGAGGAGAAACTATGCACTAGAGGAACGGGTAGCACGTGGCTGAAAATCTTGTGCCAAAACCCTTAAGCCCTCTAGTATATATAGGAGGAGAGGAGGAGGAGGCTTGGCTCTGAAGGAACCAGCCCTTGGATTGGCCGAACCAGGAGGGAGGAGTCCTCCTCCTCCACTCCTAGTAGGAATAGGACTCCTTCGTAATTTAGCCATTTTTGCCTTTTTCCACCTTTTTGCTTTTGGGCTTTTTCTTCCCAGCCGCATGTGCCCTTTGTGGGACTTCATCCAGCCCACTAAGGGCTGGTATTCATCCTTCCACAGCCCATGTAGCCTCTTGGGTCGAAATACCCCTCCCGGTGGTCTCCCGGTACACTCCCGGCACTCTCGGTACACTACCGATGAGCCCGAAACTTTTCCGGTGACCAAAATAGGACTTCCTATATATCAATCTTTACCTCAGGACCATTCCGGAGCTCCTCGTGATGTTCGGGATCTCATCCGGGACTCCGAACAACCTTCGGTCACCATCATACATAACTCTATACTACCGAAACGTCACCAAACCTTAAGTGTGCAGACCCTGCGGGTTCGAGAACTATGTAGACATGACCGAGACACATCTACGGTCAATAACCAATAGCGGGACCTGGATGTCCATATTGGTTCCTACATATTCTACGAAGATCTTTATCGGTCGAACCTCTATGTCAAGGATTCAGTTAATCCCGTATGATGTTCCATTTGTTCTTCGGTATGTTACTTGCCCGAGATTCGATCGTCGGTATCTCCATACCTAGTTCAACCTCATTATCGGTAAGTCTCTTTACTCGTTCCGTAATACAAGATCCCGTGACTAACACTTAGTCACATTGCTTGCAAGGCTTGTTGTGATGTTGTATTATCGAGTGGGCCCTGAGATACCTCTCCGTCACAGGGAGTAACAAATCCCAGTCTTGATCCATGTCAACTCAAGAGACACCTTTGGAGATACCTGTAGAGCACATTTATAGTCACCTAGTTACGTTGCGACATTTGATGCACACAAGGCACTCTTCCGGTGTCCGTGAGTCACATGATCTCATGGTCATAGGAACATATACTTGACATGTAGAAAACTGTAGCAATAAACTGACACGATCATATGCTATGTTTGTAGTTTGGTCTTGTCCATCACATCATTCTCCTAATGATGTGATCCCGTTATCAAATGACATCACATGTCAATGGCTAGGAAACCTTGACCATCTTTTATCAACGAGCTATTTCACTAGAGGCATACTAGGGACATGGTTTTGTCTATGTATCCACACATGCATCTAAGTCTCCGATCAATACAATTATAGCATGGATAATAAACGATTATCATGAACAAGGAAATATGATAATAACTAATTTATTATTGCCTCTTGGGCATATTTCCAACAATATTGTTGATCGGAAATGGTGTAGAATTTCTGGAAAGCATAAACGGTTGTTTGAAAAGAGTTTTTCAAAGGAAGACCTAGATAGAGCTACCTAATTGTTGAGCATCAAGATCTATAGAGATAGATCAAGATGCTTGATGAGAATTTCAATGAGTACATACCTTGACAATATTTTGAAAGAGTTCAAAATGGATCAATTAGAGAAAGAGTTCTCGCCTGATTTGTAAGGTGTGAAGTTGAGTGAGACTCAAAGCTCGACAACGGCAGAAGAAAGAGAAAGGACGAACGTCGTCCCCTATGCCTTAGGCATAGGATCTATATTATGCCATGCTATGTACCACACCTGGTGTGTGCCTTGCCATGAGTCTGTCAAGGGGTACACAAGTGATCCAGGAGTGGATCATTGGACAACGGTCAAGATTATCCTTAGTAACTAAAAGACCAAGGAGATGTTTCTCGATTATGGAGGTGATAAAGGGTTCGTCGTAAAGAGTTACGTCGATGCAAGCTATAACACTAATCCGGATGAATCTTAGTAGCAATCCAGATACGTATAGTGGAGCAGCCATTTGGAATAGTACCAAGTGGAGTGTGGTAGCAGTGTTTACAGTTTGACATAGAGATTTGCAAAGTACACACAGATCGGAATGCCACATACCCGTTGACTATAAGACCTCTCTCACATGCAAAGCGATCGAGCCCCAGAACTCATTGGGTGTTAGATTCATAACAATGTGAATCACATGGTGATGTGAACTAGATTATTGACTCTAGTGCAAGTGGGAGACTGTTGGAAATATGCCCTAGAGGCAATAATAAATTAGTTATTATCATATTTCCTTGTTCATGATAATCGTTTATTATCCATGCTATAATTGTATTGATTGGAAACTCGAATACATGTGTGGATACATAGACAACACCATGTCCCTAGTATGCCTCTAATAGACTAGCTCGTTGATCAAAGATGGCTATGGTTTCCTAGTCATGGACATGAGATGTCATTTGATAACGGGATCACGTCATTAGGAGAATGATGTGATGGACAAGACCCAAACTACAAAACGTAGCATATGATCGTGTCAGTTTATTTCTATTGTTTTCTGCATGTCAAGTATTTGTTCCTATGACCATGGGATCATGCAACTCACTGACACCGGAGGAGTGCCTTGTGTGTATCAAACGTCCCAACGTAACTGGGTGACTATAAAGGTACTCTACAGGTATCTTCGAGGGTGTCTGTTGGGTTGGCATGGATCAAGACTGGTACTTGTTACTCCGTGTGATGGAGAGGTATCTCAGGGCCCACTCGGTAATACAACATCACAACAAGCCTTGCAAGCAATATGACTAAGTGTTAGTCACGGGATCTTGTGTTACGGAACGAGTAAAGAGATTTGCCAGTAATGAGGTTGAACTAGGTATGGAGATACCGATGATCGAATCTCGGGCAAGTAACATACCGAAGAACAAAGGGAACATCATACGATATTAACTGAATTCTTGACATAGAGGTTCATCCGATAAAGATCTTCATAGAATATGTAGGAGCCAATATGGGCATCCAGGTCCCGCTATTGGTTATTGACCGTAGAGGTTTCTCGATCATGTCTACATAGTTCTTGAACTCGTAGGGTCTGCACACTTAAGGTTTGGTGATGTTTCGGTAGTATAGAGTAATGCATGGTGGTGACCGAAGGTTGTTCGGAGTCCCGGATGAGATCCCAGACGTCACGAGGAGCTCCGGAATGGTCCGGAGGTAAAGATTGATATATAGGAAGTCCTGTTTTGGTCGCCGGAAAAGTTTCGGGCTCATCGGTAGTGTACCGGGAGTGTCGGTAGTTTACCGAGGGACCATCGGGAGAGGTATTTCGACCCAAGAGGCTAAATAGGCTGTGGGAGGAGGTAAACCAGCCCCTGGTGGGCTGGCTGAAGCCTCCTCTAAGGGCCCAAGCGGCTGGAGTGGTTTGAGAAGGAAAAAATCCAAAGGTGGAGAGGTGGAAAGAGTTTCCAAGTGGAAAGGAGGAATCCTACTCCTAATAGGATTGGAGTAGGACTCCTCCACCTCCAATTTCGACCAAACCTTGAGGGTTTGAGGCTGCCTCCTCCCCTCCCTCCCTCCTGTATATACTAGAGGATTTAGAGGAAAAAGCTAACCCTAATAGCCACGTGCTACCTCTCCTTTAGTGCATAGTTTCTCCTCTAGATCGGTTTTCTGCAGTGCTTAGGCGAAGCCCTGCCGGAATAGCTCCACCACCATCGCCACAACGCCGTCGTGCTGATGGAGAACTCTTTTACCTCTCCGCTCTCTCTTGATGGATCAAGAAGGTGGAGATCGTCATTGAGTTGTACGTGTGCTGAACACGGAGGTGTCGTCCGTTCAGCGCTAGATCGGAAGGACCGTGATCAAGATCGCAAGACAGATCGTGATGAGATCGCGGGACGGATCGTGATGAGTTCACGGGATGCTCGGCGATTTGAATCGCGAAGACGTTCGACTACACCAACCGCGTTTCTTAACGCTTGCCGCTTAGCGATCTACAAGGGTATGTAGATCCACTCTCCCTCTCGTAGATGCTCATCACCATGGATAGATCTTACGTGTGCGTAGGAAATTTTTTGTTTCCCATGCAACGTTCCCCAACACTGAGGGCTTGTGGCCACCCCTTAGGTCGGTTGGATCTGTCCTTTTTCCGCAAGAAAGCTAATTTATGGATAAAGATCCCCTCAAAATTTCAGCCCAATCGGAGTTATGGATCTCCAGATATTTAAGAAACGGTGAAAGGCCAGAATCTGAGAGCGCAGAAACAAAAGGAAATAGAGAGAGAGATTCAATCTCGGAGGGACTCTTGCCCCTCCGCCACCATGGAGGCCATGGACCAGAGGGGAAACCCTTCTCCCATCTAGGGGGAAGGTCAAGGAAGAAGAAGGAGGAGGTGGGCTCTCTCCCCCTCTCTCCTGTTGGCGTCGGAACGCCGCTGGGGCCATCATCGTGACGGCGATCTACTCCAACAACTTTGTCATCTTCACCAACACCTCCATCACCTCCCCCATCTATTTACAGCAGTCCACTCTCCCGCAACCCGTTGTACCCTCTACTTGAACATGGTGCTTTATGCCTCATATTATTATCCAATGATGTGTTTCCATCCTATGATGTCTGAGTAGATTTTTGTTGTCCTATTGGTTGATTGATGATCATGATTGGTTTGAGTTGCATGTTTTATTATTGGTGTTGTCCTATGGTTCTCTCCGTGTCGCGCAAGCGTGAGGGATCCTCGCTGTATGGTGTTGTAATGTGTTCATGATTTGCCTATGGTGAGTTGCTTGAGTGACAGAAGCATAAACCCGAGTAGGTGGGTTGTTGCATATTGGAGTAAAGAGGACTTGATACCTTATAATGCTATGGTTGGGTTTTACCTTAATGATCTTTAGTAGTTGTGGATGCTTCCTAGAGTTCCAATCATAAGTGCATATGATCCAAGTAGAGAAAGTATGTTATCTTATGCCTCTCCCTCATATAAAATTGCAATAATGATTACCGGTCTAGTTATCGATTGCCTAGGGACAATTCCGCAACTCATACCACCACTTTTCCACACTCGTTAAACTAACTTAGTTGTTTCTTTATCTTAGCAGCCCCTAGTTTTTATTTGCGTGCTCTTTATTATCTTGTAAACCTATCCTATCACACCTACAAAGTACTTCTAGTTTCATACGTGTTCTAGGTAAAGCGAACGTTAAGCGTGCGTAGAGTTGTATCGGTGCTCAATAGAACTTGAGGGAATATTTGTTCTACCTTTAGCTCCTCGTTGGGTTCGACACTCTTACTTATCGAGAAAGGCTACAATTGATCCCCTACACTTGTGGGTTATCAATCGTTTGGAGGGCTATCCAAGGGAGTACACCCTCGCAGTTGGGAGGTTATAAAATCCTAGCTGTGGCGATCTGCGTCAACGATCTTCACCAACTCTACTTCCACTACGCTACGAGTTGGTAACGATCAGATCAAACCTTGTATGCATCTTCATAGTGATCTCAATTGGTGCGTAGGTTGGAATCTTTTTGTTTTCTGTTGCGTTACCCAATAGGCCGAAGCTGAAAACATCATGAGGCGTCTCCTCTTCCTCTTGTGGCACAAGGTCATCACACCCCATTGTAGGATCCAGGTATGAAGGATGCAACATGCAAGAACAACCTTAACCTGGGAGGGTAAGGGTGGAATGGCTTCTGATCCGGCACTATATCATCACACCCCCAAATGCCCTCTCAACCATAACTCTATGTCTAGGGTGTCTGAGATTAAAATGTTCATGTGGAGTCCTAGGATAGTTTCTGGACGAGAACTATTTCAGATGATACCTGATTTTCTTGAAAGGTGGTAGAACAGCAGGCTGACATGCATAACCAGGATCTAGAGCTTGCCATCGGGGATATTGATGCCGTCACATCGAGACATGTTGTCAGTTAGAATGTTAGCATCATTGGTTGATCCTTCCCACCCAACTAACACATATGTGAATTTTAGATTGAAGTCAGGCGCAACAAGAACATGCTGGCTTATGTAGTGCTTTCTACCCATGTATGCTGGAGGCTGTGACCTCGACACTTTATCAATCACATGAGTATCATCTATTGCACCAATGCAATGCTAAAAATGGCATGACAAGATTGTGTTATGGCAATCCTGAAAATAGCATGACAAGCATGTGAAGGCGTGAACTACGAGTAGTGCTCACCTTGAAATATGAATACCATCTTGGGCTAGTGTGTATCTTGCTAGGAGTTTGACCGGTTGGTGACCTGATCATCTCTCCTCTAAGCTTCCCAACAACATACAACACTTGCTTGAAATATTTGAAAATTGTCTCCATTAACCTCCTGAACATGTTGTGGATAACCCTGAACCTTTGGTTATGACCTACAACATAGAGGAACATGGAAACTTGCTCTTCCACATAGGTGTGGATGCTATCTTCTAGTAGCTCCCATCTCTTGAACGTCTGCACAAGCATGGCGAAAGGTGCTCCTTTCATTTGAAGCATCCACAAAGCCTCTGTGTCATTGCAGTTGTGGATGTAGTTTAGATTCGCTATCCTCTCATGTTCCTGGATTTACATTGGAGAACAACTTTGGCTTGTCACTATGAAGAATAACTCTCTGCTGAACCAACATGATTCAGGCTTGAATCACCGCTATCATTGTTGTTGTCTGAAATAACAGCTTCATATGTTCGTCCATGGCCTAGGCAATATCAATGATGCGGTTAGCAATGGACTATATAAAGGTCCGCTATCATCGTTGCTATAAAGGTCCGCTATCACCGCTATCATCGTTGTCAGGTTCGTCAGTGCAAATCATGGACCATGTTAATCTGGACTATATAAAGGTCCACTGATGGCCGCTGATCTTGGACGAATCTCATCACTGGATCATTTCACAAGGTATATACATACCATTAATCTTCTCTGATGCGGTAGTGCCTGATGCATTAGTTAGTTGCGTACTAGTACGTGCTTAGTTAGATGATAGATGGAGATATAATTTCCTTTCTTTTAGTTTTGATATACTTATGTTATAGATAGAAAATAAAAAGAACTACTATAACATGATATTGCTTTTCCCAAATCCACTTGCATCATATTCAAACCTTTTTGCCGAAAATTCAGGATCTTGTAGATAATCACATAGCTCAATTTAAACCGGTACTTGCAAAACATGCAATGTGTTGTCAACTTTTCATAAACAAATTATTATAATGTCATTTTGTGCATACCCAGATTATAACAAGTACAGTCATTACATAGGATATACTAGCAAAAAGGCCTGTGCGTTGCAACGAGGTAGGAAAATAATGTATTGAGCACTTATTACAATGAGTATTGCTAAAAAAAATTAGCACATTAATGTTGAGTGCGTGAAGATTTTGACCGTCTCGCGTCTAGTTGATATACTGTTGTTAGATAAACACATTAACACTTTATGAGGTAAAATGATGTTGTAGCACATATGCCCGTGAGTTGCAACGGGAAAGAAAATTAATTGTGTAGCATATAAAGTAGATTGTTTTTTTTTTGCCACAACTTTCACTAATGTCATCCCCTGATGAAACTTGGCAAGCACTTAACACATTTATCATTCTTTGCCATCAATTTTTGTTGGATTTTTTGGATGTTTTTAGATTTTACTGTTCATGGTGGTATGATAAGAGCTAAAACTCGGATGTGCACATTCTAACACTTTTTCATGGGTGCAAATGACATTGACATATAGGTGATGTTATACTGAACATTTTGATACCTTATTTGCATTTTTCTGACTTAGTATGAATTTGTTATGATTTTTTCAAAGTGATGGTCAAACGGTCGAAGGGGATATGGAATGTGCAAGCACAACTTATCAACTAATTGAGTAGTTCAACTCACACACTCAATTGCCCTAAGGGTGATCCCCATTATATTTGAAGTTATAATCATATGTATTAACCCTAAATTCAGGTTGTGAACGTGAAGTCGATGAACCTACAACACAACCAAGTTAAACATTATCTGATTGCAATTATATATGAAGTTATATCATACTCCCTAGTCTCATAATATACCCCCGATCTCATGTTCGCCCACAAACCTGCATACAAAGCATCCAATGTATTTAGAGTTAATTTCTTATTTTATTGAGAAAAGCGGATTTAAATCCCTCCCGCTCATCTGTAAAAAAACAATGATGTGTTTGTTACTCTAGGGATAGTTGGAACCCACTCTATTGATTCCTCGAGCGGTTTATTGATTCTCCACACAATTTGCAACTGTAGAAGAACTAATGAAATTTGGTGTTAAAAAGGTGAAGAATTATTTAATTTGATAAGTAAACAAGCCCTCTCATGAAGGATAAAAATCTACGACCAAGAGATAACCTCGCATAAAGATTAAATGCATTCTAACGGTAGCCGACATGAAGAAGCAATTTCTACCTAAAATATATATTTTGACTGCCACCTGGGCTAATTGGCCCACATGCATTGCACCAATTGGTCGAAAGAAATCACATTGCCTACATTAATTGATGCTCTATAACGATCTGCTGGACATATTAAATCAAGCATTTTTCTCGAATGATCCAAAAAGAACGGACATGCTCATTTCACCTGACTTAATAATAATGGATGCATGCAATAGACAGAAGTACAAGCTAGCCCAATTTATTCACTCAAGGTTTATTTTTCTTTTTTCAACGAATGTTCAGAAATTTCAAAAATGTATGCAAAAATTTCCAAAAGCTTGAAATTTCTCAAAATGTCCGTGTTTTATATTTTGTTCATAAATTTCAAAATGTTTGCTAATTTCATAAAATAATTACGTTTTGAATTTTTCATCGTTCAAAAAATATTCATGTTTTCAACATTTGTTCGTAAATTCAAAAAATATTCAGGAATTTTCATAAATTATTATGGTTTTGAAAAACTGTTCCTAAATTTGACAAATTTTCATGTTTTTACAAAAAAAGGTTTCCGCTTTCAACCTTTTTTTCACATATTGAAAAATATTCGCATTCTCATAATTTGTTTGCAAATTCAAAAAATTTAGGGGAATTTCATAAAAAATTTGCGTTTCAAAAAATATGTTCATAATTTCAAAAAATCTCACATTTTTGTAAATTTGTTCCTCTTTATAAAAAAAATCTTTGCATTTTCAAATAGTTGTTTGTAGTTTCGAAACATGTTCTCATTTTCAATTTTGTTTCTGAAAAAATGTTTGATTCTTTAGAAAATTATTAACATATTTAAAAAATGTTTGCTTTTCCAAATGCATTTACTTTTGTGAAAATAAAATTACGTTCAATATTTTAAATCTTTTGCTGTAATTGTAGGCAAGAGATTGAGGAAGTACAGTGGCAAGGAACGTGGTTAAAAGCCGCTACGGCTGTGACAAGGCCAAAAGCCGTAGCTGCAGTCGGAAGCCCCTAAATAGGAGCTTTTGGCTTTGAAGCCGGAAGCCGGAAGCCGCAGCTGCAGCTGGAAAAAGCCTAACCAAACACCCCCTAAGTCACGGTAGTTATTGTGTTCGATATCACTCAAGCCCATTTTTCTGCTAGCTGATTTTGTGTTGCCACTGTCCTTTGTTCTTTAAGAATTCTGCTACTAACTTATAAAGAAAGGCACTTGTCCACAGTGGTTATCAGAGGCAGCTAAACAGCCCCTCGGCCTGCTAGAATTGTGCGTGCGTGCGTGCGTGCGTGCAAAGATTTGCTCTCATCCGTAGAGAAGATTATAATGCAGTTGCAAGGTTTTTGCACTTCCAAGTAGTCTGCAACGGTTCAGTATATATTCAGTGTCAAGAGTTTGTTTGATCTTCGGATCAGACGCCTCGCTGTCAAGCAAATTCTTCAACGTGTCAAGTCAACCAATATGTTTATCACATCACATGGACTAAATAAGAGCCGTAAATTCGAATCGAGAAAAACGCAAGGGCTCATAGATTTAGTTATTGTATATTTTTAAAATGGAAAGATACATATTCCACTAACCAGAGTGCCTAGCCGAATCGCCGGCCAACAAGTCAAATGCAAAGGTAGGAACGGCGCCCGGCCATACGGCTTGGGATTCGACCTCCATCTAACAGCACATGGATGGTACAGAAGAAATCATTGTTCTACAAGAGGTAGCTAAACAGCCCCTCGGCCTCGGGGGTAAAAAGAAACATGCATTGAACAACAGCCTGAGTGAGCTGAGAAGAATGTCACAGTAAGCTCTCATCCGGTATCAAAGTCTTCGCATCATCGCCATCGCTGAGATTGTGAGAAGAAATACCAACATTTGAACTCGAAGCACGCTTCTGAAACATGAGTATGGTTTCAAATACAGGACAATTGGACTTTCATCACAAGTCAGGGAAAGTCTAGAATAGCCGTTCAAGAAAAAAACAAACATTGTTTTCTTTTCCTCAAAGAAAATAAAAGGTGCACAAACAATTTAATCATGTCGTTACTCGAATTAAAAGCTCAAATCAGAAAACAGGACATGGAAAATTTAGCGTTTACCAATCAATCCATGCTTCCTACTCTTAACTCTTATGTTAATTTGTCTGCTATATAAACGTGTATGATCTATAACATTTTTAAGTACCTCTCTGTTGCATTACTTAACAGCAAACAAAGAGATTTTTAATTCCACGCACAGCTATGCTCAATTAATCATCATTCACTAAGTGTGCCAGCAAACGCATAAGAATGGAACTGCAGACAATAGCATGCATTCAAAGGTGATAAAATCAACAGCTTGGCAGAACCTATATCTATATGTGCAACTCTGAAAATACAAGTGAACTCCCAAATTTAGGGCACCAACACAAACCTTGATGAAGAACTATTTCTTATTGATGTAAAATATGTTCACTGTGGGCTACCTCAGCGCAATAAACACGGTAACTGGACAACTTGCACAGTAAGCAAAAAGGAACTAAAGTACACGTGGATGCATAGATGAAATCATTAAAATATGGGATGGATAATAATTGTATTGCAGAGGAGATCATTCATTTATACAACACGAGATAATACAATTACTTTACTTTAAAAGAAGCTAATTTGCTTATTTATTGAGGGAGAGATTAAAACAGATATAGGAGACAAAGTACCAGCGAGATATAACAGAAAGGAAAAACACGAATATAGTAGACTAAATGTAAACTTTTACCTGATCTTCTACAGCACTACGCATCATACTAAGGATACTACTTGTTGCTTGATCCGTAGCCTGCAGACAAGTTCATTTATTAATTTGACATGTTTCAAGGAAAAGACGTCAATGATCTGGCTTGCAAATTTTAAACACTATACCTCCATAATAGTATTATATTTCTTCAGACGAGCATTTAAATTTTCCATATCCCGCTTCTGCGCCACCCAATTAAGCCGCCGGATGGGCCTTGGTTGCTGGAGTCTCATGCAAGCCATGTGTTACAACAGCGATAAGGGTGCACTTAAAGAATACCATGTTTTCTCCTTTTCAGATGATAATTGACCATTCAAACGTAATATGAAAATAAAAGGTAGGCTGACTTCCATTTAGATAAAGAATTACCTGATCTGGGAAGTTTGGAAGTGTTTGATTGATTTTCATGCCGATTTCCTGTCGAATTGTATCATCCAATATATGCGGCAGCAGATCATTGAACATCATGCCATAGCGTTGCGCGCGTGCCTATCAAATAGCAACTCAGACATTGTTAAAATTTCCAGAATAATAAATTCTCGTTAAGCTAAATTTGAATTCAGCAAACATACGGTTTCCTTGTGCTCGTCTCGATGAATGTCGCTCCACATTATTTCATTCTCAGAGAGCTCATGCTCCCACGCCTCCCACTTCTTCAATTCCCACCCTTCCCGCTGTTTTGGCCTACGCACAATGCCAGCCTTCTTGTATGCATCTAAACGTACAAGTGACTTCACACAGATGTAGGATTGCATGCTGTCAGGCTTGTGGGGACTGAAATCTAACAGCTTCACCATCTTACACAATTTAGTATTGAAGTTGTCCCCAAGCAACTCATAGGAATGTAGGTTACCATCACGACGTTGAAATATGATCTTTTATCCCCATGAACCAAATTTGGACCTGGAATATAATCAGGTGAATACTGAATATTGTACTTCTGGCTCCACATATGCTCCGTTTTGTTCTCAATTGCCCAGTCTGCAGCTTACCAACAAGCCTTCTCGGTAGAGAAGGACAGGTTTGAGCAGTCACTACACATACCTTGCCATCTATCTCTCTGATCCAATACCGACGAGAACCACCACCGGCAAAATCTTCAGGTTTGGTACCTGGCAGTTGTATCTGTGCAAAACTTTCTTCATTGAGATCAAAGGTCATAACTGCATGCTGCCAGCTAGCTACCATGTCTTCAGTTAGCCAATACATTGTTCCGTCAATATTGACTACTCCAGAGTTTTTTACACAGTTTAAGCTTAGGGCTTCTGGAGTTTTGATATCTCTCCATTTCTCATCACCAAGCGTGTAAACTTGAATGACGCTGAATCTGTTAGTAGTAAAGGAGCGAGGGCGACTCTCGACAGAATCAGCAAGGAAGTGTGTACTCTTGTATTCTTTTGTCAATGAGTGAAATCCAAAGTTGTAGAACAAGAAGTGATCACCCCTCAAATTCTTTACAGGTTTCTCAAGATGCAGGCATTCACCAGTTGCAACATTAGCTATCTTGAGTGTTGATGACTTTGTGTATAAGCAAAGAAGCACATTGCATGAACCACAAAGGAAATCATCAGGGCCAATCACTGGCACTACACATGTTGACTGTGACCAGGCTTCATCAATCAGGATAGCATCAGCAGGATAGAGCGTTCCTAAGACTGACTCTTGCGGGAAGAATAGTAAGGCACATCGGGGCGCATCCTGGAGGTGAGAGGTGACAAACTGGGGATCTCGGATGATTTTGTGCCATTGCTCGCAAACACCAGTGCACCTCAACAAAGTGCTCACTGGAAGCTTAAAAAATATACGCTCAATGAGTTTTCCTGGGAGACGGTTTATAATGCATTCCTCATCTCTTTGCTTCTTTGGTTTGGTTTCCTCAGAAACCATAGTAAGCAATCTAGTCTCTTGAGGAAGCCTAGGTACCAAATTCTTCTGCAGACACATTTAAAAACAATAGGGCAAACTGAGTAAAGATTATGATCAAAGTAATTTGCAGGGAAATAACATGAACTTTAGGTAAAAGTTTAACAGATGTTTTAATTTATCTACTTAGAGGGTTAGAATTGGTGAAGAAGGAAACAAGTGGCACCACCTGTAGCAAACATGGAGCCTTGTGATGCTATTGATTAATAATAACCATAAACAAATCGATATACATATGATGGCTACAAAGTTGAAAAAACAAGCTAGCTTAAAACTAAAAGCATGATGAGATACACATATCAACATGCATAGATGAAATGCAAAGTGAGTACAACACTGCTAAAACACACTCTGCACAACAAAATGTGTGCATCATCATAACAACCATACCACTTAGAAGTAGTTTACATTGAGACATTGGACAAAACAAGCAGGTAATGCATTTTTTGGCATTAGAAAAGACGCACGGACTCCAGAATCATGTACTCCCTCCGTTCACTTTTGTTAGTCGTTTTGGACAGCTACCTAAGATTAAGCTACTTTGCACGTTGTCTGAAACTTCTACAAAGCCTTATAAAAGTGAACAGAGGAAGTAACAAAAACTGCATCAGCGACAAAGAGGACCGGTCACGGTCTCACAGACAGCAATTTGCTGCACCTTTTGTGAATTTCAGTGGCTACGGTATAGTATGCTGTATTCCGGCACCGCGGAACGGCAAAACAAGCGAAGGAACAAAATGATAACATGAATCTATTGCCGGATAGTACTAGATAGAAAGCTTGCGAGTGCGCGCTCAGCAATTTGAAGGCGGGGGGAAATGGGGTCGGAGCTTACCGCCGCCACGTCGACCTGCAAACCAGGAAACAGCCAAGACCGAACGTATCGCGAGGCTTCGCTTCGTCGGCAGAGGCTCCTCTCCCGCCGCCGCACCGCACGGGCGGTCCTCTGCGTCTAGGGTTAGAGCTGGGAAATGGAGATTTGGGGATTTTGAGAGTTCGCGGTTCGGCGGGCACTCGGCAAGTGGGGGGAACAACGACCACCAACGCTATGAAATTGGGCTGGCCCATTAGAAAATTAATGCAGTTGCAAGAAACGAGGAATTTGAATTTTTCGCCTTTTCAAAAATTGTTCGAAATTCCAAGACGTATTTCCATTTTCAGAATTTGTTAGCATATTCAAAAAATGTTCCTGTTCAAAATTGAAAAATGGTCACGGTTTTTAAGGTTGTTTGCATTTTTTGCATTCTAATAGTGTCTCATTTATATTATATAAGGATCATAATACAAATCATGTAAACACCGAGCTGAAAGGATTGAAAAGATAGCAAAATGCTAGTCTTTTCCACAAAGGAATACCAGCCAAAAAGAAAAATTTACAATCAGGACCCAAGAATTCCCTGGACATCATCGATCGTCACTTGCCTCTAACAAAACTGGCCAAACGGGTTGTGCTTTTTGGGCCGGACCGAAAGCACGGTAGCCCGGCACGCTACAGGCCAGGCCCGGCACAATTTAATCGAGCCGTGTCAGGCCTGCGGCCCGCCTCAGGACGTGCCTGGGCCTGAAGGTTGGGTACGTGGGGCCGGCACGGCAAGGCCCGTTTAGCTTTTTTAATTATTTTTATATATATATAATACAAAAAATAGCCCGGTAGGCTAAAATCAAACCCAAAATCAGCCTAAAAGACCCATAGTCTAGCAGGCCAGCGGGCCTAGTGGGTCGGCGGGCCGGCCCGTTTAGCTCCCGGACTGTGTTTGAGCCGGAGGGGTCAGCACGCGGGCCGACATGACACGACCCATTTACTAAACGTGCTTGGACTGCCGGGCCCGTCTACAGCCGGGCCGGGCCGACCCGTTTGGCCAGGTCTGGCCTCTAACACCACCACAACATCGACCAAAGAAAAAATAATGGATCACCTCCTCACTCATGTGAGAGATAGAGTAATCATATACTTGTTGAAATCATATAGTATGTGTAAGGAAGCATATCACATCACTATACAATTATGGACGGAATAAGACTCGTCTCAACATGCAAGATGCAATCATGTATGGAAAAAGACCTACCGCCACATGTTACCGTGCATGAAAAATATTTCTCATTTTGTTATTGAAACTATATTTAATAAATATTTTACAACTATACATAATCAAATATAATAAGCCGTATGTAATTTTAAATTTTGACTCAAGTGTTATTGATCTAAAATTTATATTCCATACAATCAAGTTTCACTGAATATATTCAACTGATTCCCACGGTAATGCGCGGGGTATCATCTAATTTTAATAGTATTTGGATGCCATAGTTTTGTAGTTTTTTAGTTTAGGATTCAGAAGCTTTGAATCTGCTTTTCCTTTTAAATATATGTTGGATCACAGTATGTAAAGGAAAATAATTGTGGCAAAGTGGAAATCATTTATCTATACAAATGGAGATAATACCATAGCGATGCTTACATTTCAAGATAAGCCAATATTCTTATTTAAATATGACAAAGAAACTAGAATATATATATAGGCAACAAAAACTAGTAAAATAGAGATAAATGACATAAAGATTACATTAGGGTTTTTGTTTCGTAAATTTTTGCCCTACACACCTTTGGTAACTTCACGTTGTAATTGTGTCCCTCGGTAAACAGATCCAGGCCAGCTATCGGTGGTTACCGCCCACCCCCAAGTGGTAAAGGTTGCCTTACCGCCCTTGGCACAAGCCCTCCCCTCCTCCTGCGACCCTCCACTTCGTCGGTGTATCCGCCTCGCAGATTTCCTTAATTTGGCACTATTTGTTTTCAATTTGTGTTTGAATCCTGATTGAGCATTTGTAGCGAAGTATATGTGTTTATTCATGTGAAATATTTTTTATTATATGTCAAATTGATTGTTTTCAAATTGTGCTCACTGATGTCATGTGTAAGCAAGTGCTAGTTTGATTTTGTGATGTAGTCTGATTACACAGCACATCCAAACGCAGTTTTGTAACTTCATACCTTTACATGCATGAAACAAACGAAAAAGACAAAGTCATGTTTACTCATATTTTGTTAGTGAAAAAATCGTGAGGCCGTCGGAAGCTACACAACACAGTATGTTGTGTCCTTCATTAGTCGATGGAGGCCGGGAGGGGGATTATTCCAAGCCGCAAGGTAAATCGGCATCACCCCCGATGCTGCCACCATCATTGCTGCCCCGTTACAGCCGTCGTCGGAGTCAGGAACCGCAAAAGTAGGGTCAAGGGAGGCTCTTACGAGCGGATCTAGATCGCCATGACTTTCCCGAGGCCATCCAAGGACAAGTTCTTCGAGAAGATCATCAACCCCTACTTGCCGGAGATGATGAAGAACGCTCAAACCATTGAGATGATGTTCAAGGCCCCAAGAAGGATGGAAGCGAGAAGGTCAGTCTTGCGGAAGTGGAGCAAGAGATATTCAAGTGTCAAGGGATGGTTGAACGTGGCCTGAGTGCTAATCACTCTATGATCACAGACTTCATCCGTGAAAACAAGATGGACACAAAGAGCGTAGGGGGATCTCTCCAAGCTTCAAGGGTGGATCGAGCACCTCCAAGATCAACTCTATGAACTCCACCCCCAAAACTGTGAGTATGAATCTAGGTTTGAAAGGACGAGCCTCGCTGCCGATTTCAGGATTCCGGAGACAAGAGCTTCTTTATTTGATGGGGAACCTATGCCTTGGAAGATGGAGGATCACCGCACACCACCGCCATCATCGAAGAACACTCGAGTACATGGGTATGGGCACCACCCTTGGCTTGTCCCAAGCTTGGGGGAGGTGTGTCGATGTTAAAACCGGCGGATCTCGGGTAGGGGGTCGCGAGGTGTGAGACTAGAACCAATGGTAACAGGAGACAATGTTTACCCAGCTTCGGTCCCTCCTATGGAGGTAATACCCTACGTTCTGCTTGATTGTATTGATGATGTGTAGGTTACAGAGTCGATCTACCTTGAGATCAAATAGCTAAACCCTAGATGAGTTATCCTCTCTACAACCTAAAACCCTCTGGCTTATATAGACGCCGAGGATACCTAGGGTTTACACATGGTCGGTTACATGTCGAAGTGATAAACATGCTTATTCGCTACATCAAACGTGGAGGACAAGCCACGATTCCCGAAGCTTCCTTCCTAGAGATAGGGCCTTCGATCGATCCAATGCTCGTCAAGCGGCTCATATAGTCCGGCCCATAAGAAATAGGTCGACCCACCAAGGACCCCTTAAACCAAGACTCCCTCAGTAGCCCCCGAACTTGTCTCCAACGCCAAGGGTCTCAGCTTTAGTTGCTTCGTGCAATCAGAGTCTTCGGCTTGCGAGGCGAGTTCCTCCCTCCGAGTTTAGTTCGGCCTCCGATGACATGTAATTTTCTGATTAGAGGCCCGTCCAAACACCGTGAATAGGCCAGCCCTGAAGGCCAAACATCAAGCAATAAAACAACGTCCCCTGATGATCTTTCTTACGAAAGGTCACGGCCCACCACGACCGTCAAACCAGTTGCAAAAACTTGATTTGCGATTCGAGGTTGTTTCCATCAGCATGATCCATCAATGCACAGATCGTGCCTCGTTTTACACGAGATATGTTTAATCATGTGCGTGCAATGGCACGCACGTCTTGGGAAGCGGAGGGATTCACAACGCGGCAAGGGGAGGCCAAACAGCGATAAGCCTCATAAAAGGGAAAGAAAACCCCAAGGCTTAACCACGCTTCCCATTCACATCCTCTGCTTCCCCAACCTTTTAAGCTTCTACAGCACAGATCTAGGTTTTCCACCACACCTCCTCTGAGTTAATCCATGGCAGGTTCCGGCTCCAGCTGTCACCGATTGAGACATCCACGACCTCAAGGACGCCGGCCACCTCCCCGCCAACATCAGCCACCGCGCGGCAGAGAAGGGCCAGGTGATCCCCACCCCCAAGCCCAGCGAGAGGGTGGTCTTCATCCCCCACTACATTCGGGGCTGAGCTTCCCGCTCCATTCCTTCGTCAGGGGGTTAATGTTCTTCTACGACCTCGACTTCCATGACCTCCCACCAAACTCCTTCATGCACATATGGGCCTTCATCATCGTCTGCCAGGCCTTCTTGCGAGTCGAGCCACACTTCAGACTTTGGCTCAAGATATTTAATATTAAGCCGAAGTGTGTCGCAGGCGAACACGTAGACTGCGGCCGGGCTATCATCGGTAAGCTCTCCCGCATCGGATGGCCATCCGACACCTTCATCGACACCATCAAACTATGGCAGAAGGAGTGGTTCTACATCACCGAACCAAGGGAGGAAGTCCAAGCTGCTCCGACTGAATTAAGATCCGGTCCCCCCGTCAGATTGACTTCGTGGCTCCGAAAGGGCCTCAATTGGGGATCAGACAAGGAGGTGGATAACCTACAGAAATGCATCGCCTCCATGATGAGAAACGACTTCGCGCTGGCCAATGTGGTCCAAATTATGTTCCGGCAGTGCATCCTCCCCTACCAGTGTCGGAGATCTCCCATGTGGGCTTGTCAGCTTGACGATGAGCGTACGATTTGTCAGCTCTTCCGAACTACTCGGGAGAAGCTATGGAAGGTGTTGTGCAAGGCGCAGAAGGATTGGCCAACCGAGGAGGAGGATCGGGGTCTACACGTCGATAAGCCTCCTACCGAGGTATAACATAGTTTTGCCTGATCGGCTTTATTCTTCCTAAAGAAAATCTAAACATCCTTCTGATCACTTTTGCAGAAATGGATGAGCAAGGCCACGGGCATCGACTGCCCGGCGCCTCAGCCCGAAGACATCAGGTCCAGGATGTTTTCGGAGATGCTCGTCGAGGTGCCTTACGAGGCGCCTGCAAAGAAGGAGAAGAAGAAGAAACCAGACCGAGAAGGCATGCATATAAGGGACCTTCCGGACGCTGTGTGAAACCCATGCTTCCTCCAACCAGGAGGAAGAGCTTGACAACAAGGGGAAAAACGATTCCCCCCTCGCAAGAAAGAGGACAGCGTCATCGGACGCCATAGAGGAGGTACCCCCTCCTGCCCCGAAGAAAGCACGTCGAACACAGGTAATTCTGTCCAACGACAGTTTGGACTCAGATACCGAGTCCGATGACTTCGAGAGGGTTCCATGAAGGAACCTAAGGGTCAAGCCCCCAGCTCGAAGGTAAGGGTCCAAAGACTTCACTGATCATTAACGATAAGTTTGAAAGTTATTAACATGTGAGCGCTTATTGACTTTGCAGCCCACCTCACGTTCTCCTCACCGCGGCAGGTTTCGGACGGGGAGACCCCGCCCACCAAACTAGCGGAGAGCAGGACTGCGTCGCATCCCACCCCTCCGGGCACCACGAAGGATGCCACGGAGGTGTCATCCCAACGGACTCCCGCGAAGCCGGGCACCAACGGTGGGGGTGACAACGTCATGGTCCAGGCTAACACCTCGGCCACCGAAGACCGAGGGGAAGATCCTTGCCCGGACACCAAGGGAACCGGACAAGCGGACGTTCAGTCCCCTCCGAGGACATCTTCGGAGCATGCCACGCCTTCGGAGACACCGGTCCAGTCACCGGTTGGTGATCGGGTTATCCGATCACCACCGACACCACCGACCAACGGGTGGCCGGTTATGGGGGAGGCTCTATCTAGCGCCTCCATCTCCGAGGAGCACCGCATCCTTATGGGTGCGGTATTGCAGAGCATTCAGTCCGTCGACAACGGACTGAAGGAGGCCTTCAATGGTCTCCTGACGGGCTTTCAGGTGAGCTATGTAACGCTTTTATTTGTGAAATATTAATTTGTTTGTGTTATCATTATCTACATGGCAGCCCTCGAGCCCTAGGTGAGTTTGAAAAAACTCTCCTGGGGATCCATCATAGTATATTATCCGGACTATGACTATATATGTTCGGAATGTCTTAACAACCCGTAATAAAGGACTGCACATTGGATTGTATGGACTACAATTCGGAAGTTCTGAACCCATGTAACCCGATAGGGATTTGTTTTTTACAGGCTTCATTGTCAGCGGTGGCTATGAATGCTGCCGAGCTAGACGAGCTGAATCGGAAGCTTAAAAGCTCCGAAGACGAGCTTCATGCTCTTAACAAAAGATTCGACGAGGCGCAAGGTAAGCCTTACTCAGTATCCGTAAATTTTCATCATCGTACTGTCGATGCGGTATTCATGATCTTGATGCTTACACAACCTCGGTGAAGGGAATGGAGAAGCTCAAGGCCGAGCTACATAATGCAAAGCAGGCGGCTGCGGTTGAGAGGGCGGCGGCCGAACAAGCGGCTACTGCGCTTTCAGCCTTAAGAGACACGAGCAACAAGCATGATGCTTGATTGAGGAGATCCAATAGGAGCTCAAGGACGCTGACCACAAGTGTGAGGCCCTTGATAAGAAAGGCAAGGAGCAGGCCACCGAACTATCCACCCTAAAAACCGAACTCCAAAAGAAGCGGGTGGATAGGAGGTTCTTTGAGGAGCAAGTCTGCCAGGCGAAGGTTATAATGGATGGTAAGCCGTACTTATTGTAGTGTGTCTTCGGGGATAGCAAAGCTTACCCATGTGTGGCATTCCTCAGGTGCCTACTCCGACCTCCAGCAGAGCACGGCGGACGCGAATCATTTCTATGCTTTGCGCGAAGAAGGAGATGAAGCTCGTCCATTCTGGGCGCAGTTTGAAGCCCCCAAGCGCTCTCCTCTCCTTGTTGAGTAGCTAAAGCAGCTGATGGGGCTGCATTGGAATGCCAAAGCCAGCCATGAAGGATCTTTGTGTCCGACTATGGCCCAACGAGCCGATGATGGGCAGCTACTTCAGCCTGGTGCGGAAGCTGAGCGACGCCTCGCCCCAGATCGACGCACTACGGTGTTCCTCCTGCATTGAGGGAGCTCGGATGGCCTTTGTGAAGGCCAAGGTGCACTAGCCGGGGCTTGACCTGATGAAGATAGCCACTGCCCCGCTGCCTCCTGGGAAGGAGCATAAGCGCCCCGAGCTATACTTCTCCGGAGTAATGGAGGGTGCTTGGGCGATAGAATCGCAATGTTCAAAAGAGGACATGTACGATTGAATGCGTTGTAATATGTCCAAAGACCGTTGAATGCTTGTATATTTGTTATTCATGGTTTATCATGTTTTTAATGTTTTGCATTCCTTTATAACTCTTGTGTGGCCGTTTAAACTGAAAGTTGTGAGTCGTCGGCTTCAGCCCCCATGTAGATACTACGTGGGGTGTCTCTAGTTACGCACTATAACCCTTAGCCGAACTATCGGTACCCGAAGGCAGTAGTGTGTGGTAGACTAGGCATCAGACCATAGTGCTTTATTGCTTTGACTTAGTCGTAGGGGCGCGAAAAGGACTGCGGGAGGCTGGTGACTAGCCCCTGGTGACTTGTGGCATTCGGATGAACCGCGGATAAAGTCGATATCACATGGTTTGTACGAATACCAAACCCATCGTATGACACGGGATGACCTCTGACGAGGTCGTGAGTATAACACTTAGGCTCGGATTCGTAGACCGGTTCTTGCATACCATGACAGTCAGTTTTCGGCTTTCTCCTCTAAAGTGTTTGACCAGGCTAGCCGGAAATACAATCGAGAGGTTCTCCCTTTGCCCTTTTAGCCAAACTAGCAGAACGTAAAGGGGCAAGCACAGGAGCCAGGCAACCCAACTATTGACCCAAGACATAGTTCGGAACCAATGCATATAAAGCGAATTCCAAGACGCCAAACGAGCAAAAATTGTGCATAAGGCAATTTTTTTAAACTTAGCCCCGGTCTATTAGCCAGTTACGTCGCAATATACGGAAAAATTTCACGAGAAGAGGGAGAAAATAGAATATGTGCCAGAAAAGGACAACGAGACAACCATGTATAATGATTTTTTATTGTTCTCAACGACTCTTATTACTCGAATTGCAGAAAGAAACTGTTTACAAGTATTTAAAAAAAGAAAATTTACATGAGTGGTTGTACCAGGGGTCTTCGATTGGTGACCTTACATCCTCGATGTGCCCTGTCGCTTGTCTATTCTTGCGCCTCCTGGGGAGTGGTGCACCTCGATGGGTGGTAGTGTCCGGCGAACGGATCTTGCAAACAAGGTCTTGAGAAGTCGCCGAAGTGTGGATGAGCTTTACGCCTTTAGCAGGCTCATGATGGTACCTACAACGTGTCCAAAGACATTTGATGGTGGTAGTTCGGTCCATCCGAACACTTGCCCTTTTTTCCCCACTCTGCCCACGGAATTTTGAGCGCGAAGTTGTGCCTCCTTTGCACGTACTTTGCTGGTCCTAGGTCTGCGTGATGGGGGGCGAGTACCTATTTACGGGGAGAAGAAAGTTCTGTGAGTTTGGGTTGAAGCCGAGATCGCTTCCCAACCTTCCTTGCCTTGACAGCAGGTGCCTGCATTTGCCGATCATCACTGTAATGGAATTCGGCTGCCAGGGCCAATGCATGTTCCTCGGTTTGTAGGGAGCGCTCCGTGTTGCCTTTGACGGTGATGACCCCTTTGGGGTCGAGCATCTTGAGCTTGAGGTATGCGTAGTGTGGGACGGCATTAAAGCGAGTGAACGATATACGTCCGAGCAGGGCGTGATAGCCGCTGCGGAAGGGCACAATGTCGACGATCAAGTCTTCACTTCGGAAGTTATCGGGTGAGCTGAACACTACTTCCAGGCTTACGAAGCCTGTGCACCGGGCTTCGACACCTGGGATCACTCCTTTAATGGTAGTGTTGCTGGGTTTGATCCTTGACGGATCTATACCCATATTTTTCACCGTATCTGAAAAAAATCAGATTTAGGCTACTTCCTCCGTCCATGAGGACTTTAGTGAGGTGATACCCGTCTATAATGGGGTCTAGGACGAGGGCGGCCAAACCTCCATGACGGATACTGGTCGGATGATCACGTCGATCAAAGGTGATCGGGTATGCCGACCATGGGTTATACTTCGGGGCTACAGGTTCTACGGCGTAGACCTCCCAAAGGGCGCACTTCCTGTCCTTCTTGGGTATATGGGTGGCGTATATCATATTTACTGTGTTCACCTCTAGGGGAAACTTCTTTTGTCCGCCACCAATTGGACTCCGAGGCTCATCCTCGTCCTCGCTGTGTGGGCTCTTGCCTTGGTCCTCGGATGTGAGTTTGTCGGCCTGTTTGAATACCCAACAGTTACGATTGGTGTGGTTGGTGGGCTTCTCTTGAGTGTTGTGGATTTGGCAGGGCCTTTCCATGATCTTCTCTAGCGAGGTGGGTCTGTCACGATTGCCTTTAGGAGGCTTCTTCCGCTGTGCGGGTCGGGAATTGCAGAAGCCGACGTTAACAGTCGTGTCATCGGCATCACTATTGTTGTGCTGACGCTTACTCTTGTTGCACTTTGGTTTCTCGTTTCTGTCCTGAACTTCGGATGTTCTGGGGTCTTCAGGGTTGTGGCTTCATCTTGCGAGCCAGTTGTCCTCGCCCGCACAAAAGCAGGTCATGAGGCATGTAAAGGCGGACATTGTTCGAGGTTTATCATGGCCGAGCTGGCGGGCCAACCATTCATCCTGAATGTTGTGCCGGAAGGAGGCTATTGCCTCGGCGTCCGGCCAGTTGACAATATGGTTTTTCTTGGTCAAGAACCGATTCCAGAATTGTCACGCGGACTCTCTTGGCTTCTGGACGACGTTGCTCAAATCGGAGGAGTCCGGTGGCCGAACATAGGTGCCTTGGAAGTTAGATCGGAATGCATCCTCCAGGTCTTCCTAGCATCCTATGGAGTAGTCAGGGAGGCTGTTCAACCAGTGCCGAGCTAGCCCCTTAAGTTTTAGGGGTAGATATTTGATGGCATGGAGGTCATCTCCTCGTGCCATGTGAATGTGGAGGAGGAAATCCTCAATCCACACGGTTGGGTGGGTTGTCCCATCGTACTGCTCTATGTTTACGAGTTTAAACCCCTCCAGGAACTGATGCTACATCACTTCGTCCGTGAAGCACAACGGGTGGGTGGCGCCTCTGTCCTGAGCTATGTCGCGCCAGTGATCGACGTCTGTTCTAGCCTGGTTTCGTTCCCGGCCTCTATTGTTGCGGTTGAGCCAAGGCCGGTCCCCGTCCCGTTGATCGGGTGAGTACCCTCTGGATCCATAGAAGGATCTTGCGACCTGCCCTATGGTCCAGGTCATGTCGTAGGTCAAACCTGTCATCGGGCTCTATTGGCTCTTTGCCCCGTCTTCGGGGTATCGCCGGCCTATAACTGATGTAGTCAGCCACCTGTCATGCCTGTCATGGGAATGAGTCTAACAATAGAAGGTAGGGGTACGTAAGGAGAGGGCAGAGTCCTAGCTATGGCGAGGATGTACACACGAATGTATGAGTTTGATGGTGAACAATATGCTCAAACATGCACAAGTGACAGTCACCAAAACATCCACATACTCTCCCACCAAAGTCTGTCCTAAGCCAAACATGACAAATCGGTGCAACCAACTTTCCCATCCCGATGCCACCGAGTTCCAAACCCTAGACAGACTCAACCAAACCCTAACACTTCGGTGCAGCCGACACTGCACTCGGTGCCAACGAGTTGGGTTGCCAACTTCCTGTTACACAAATTCTCATTTTCGGTCCGACCGAGAATGGTGAATCGGCGTCACCGAGTTTGGTAATTCTGACCGTTGGTCACGTTGTCGGTGCAACCAAGAGTTGTATATCGGTCCATCCGAGATTCAAAAGTTGCTTCCTGTCACTTCGGTACCACCGAGTTTTACACTTCGGTGTCACCGAGTCTGACTTATTGTGTGTAACGGTTGGATTTTTGGGGAAGCCTATATATACCCCTTCACCACCACCCACTCGACAGAGAAGCACTCAGAACTATTCCATACCTATCCTACTGAGTTTTTTGAGAGAGAACCACCTACCCTTGTATTGAGGTCAAGATCTTCCACTCCAACCATATGGATCTTGATTTCTAGCCTCCCCAAGTTGCTTTCCACCAGTCCCATCTCTTCTACCAAGCCAAATATGTGTGAGAGAGATTGTGTGTTAAGGAGTCTATCATCTTGAAGCACAAGAGCAAGGAGTTCATCATCATTACCAAGCCTATTACCTTTTGGAGGGTGGTGCCTCCTAGATTGGTTAGGTGTCGCTTGGGAGCCTCCTACTTCGTGTTGTGGAGTGAACCAAGAAGTTTTTAAGGGCAAGGAGATCGCCTACTTCGTGAAGATCTACCCATTGTGAGGCTAGTCCTTCGTGTACGGAAGCCGCATGGAATAGTCAAGGTTGCTTCTTCGTGGAACCCTCCGTGGGTAGAGCCATTCATGGACTCTCGCGACCATTACCCTCTGTGGGTTGAAGACTCCATGAACGTGGACGTACGATAGCACCACCTATCGAAACCACGGGAACAATCATCGTGTCATCACTTGTGTTTGCATTCCTAACCCTCTCTTTACTTATATGTGCACTGTATTATTTTCCGCTGCTACACTCTTAGACATGCATGTGTAGGGTGTTACTTGATATGCTATGAATGCTAAAACTTGCCAAGAATTAAAATTGGGAAAAAGGAAATTTTTTTATTTGGTCAAGTAGTCTAATCACCCCCATCTAGACCTACTTTCGATCCTATAAGTGGTATCAGAGCTTTGGTCTCCATTGCATTGGTTTCACAACCTAGGAGAAGTATGTCATCTAGTGAGGGAAATTATCATCGTAGAGGTCCGTACTTTGATGGAACTAATTTTGCTAGTTAGAAGCATAAAATGAAAATGCATTTGCTTGGTCATAATCCCGTTGTTTGGGCTGTTGTCCGTGTTGGCTTGCAAGGTGAATTCTTTGCGGATGGAAAGGAACCGGATTGTGAAGCATCTGCGGATGAATTGAAGATGTTGCAACTCAATGCTCAAGCATGTGACATACTCTTCAACTGCCTATGTCCTAAAGAATTCAACAAAATCAACCGTCTTGAACACGCAAAAGAGATTTGGGATATTTTGGTTGATATGCATGAAGGAACTGAGTCCGTGAGAGAATCCAAGTTATATCTTCTTCAAGATCAACTTGACAAGTTCAAGATGAAGGATGGTGAAGGAGTCACTAAAATGTACTCTAGGCTAGCTCTCATCACAAATGAGATTGCTGGCTTAGGAAGCGAAGAAATGACTGGGAAGTTCATCATCAAGAAGATACTTTGAACTTTGGATGAGAGATATCACACCGTGTGCACATTGATCCAAATGATGCCCAACTACAAAGATCTCAAACCAACGGAAGTGATTGGTAGAATTTTTGCTCATGAGATGACACTCAAAGACAAGGAAGACCTTCATCACAAGTCTAGCAGTGCTTACAAAGCCACAAGTGATGCTCCCGCTACCTCAAGCGACAACCTTGTCACAAATGAAGAGATAAGCCTCATGGTCAAGAAATTCAACAAGTTCTACAAGAATGGAAGCAAAGATCGCATCTCTAACTCAAGATATGAAGAGAAGCGTTCGTCAAGTCGTGATCAAAACTTCTACAATTGTGGGAAGCCCAGACACTACTCCAATGAGTTCTCGGCTCCCAACAAACAAAGAGAAGAGTTACCAAGAAGACGAAGCTCAAGAGATGAATCACCTCGAAGAGAGAGAAAGAGTAGAGATGATCGTTATGAACGAAGACCCTCAAGGAGAAGTAGGGACTCGGAGAAGAAGGACAATCACACCAAGAGCTACTCAAGAAGGAAGCATCAAGCTCATGTTGGTGAATGGGTTTCCGGCTCCGACTCCGACAACCACTCCGAGAGAAGCTATCACTCCAACTCCGACTATAGTCAATATGATGGTGTTGCCGGAATTGCACTAGTGACAACCAACTCCTATGATATATTTGACTCACCAAATGAAGGAGGTGGAAGTTGCTTCATGGCTAAAGGCCCAAGGTATCACACCCCGAATATCTTGATTTCAATAGTGATGAAGATGATTTGCTTTATGATGATGACTTGCTATGTGATAAAACTAGTGATGTTAATCATAATGAACTTGATATTACTCATGCTAGTCAAGATAAGTCAATTGAGGATGATAAGATGAAAATAGAAGAACTAACTAAAGAACTCAACATTCTTAAGTTAGCTCATGAATCTACTCTTGAAGATCATAGAGAGCTTGTAAGAACTCATGAGAAGCTACGCTTCAAGAAGCTCAATTTGGAGCAAGAACATGAATTTCTTAAAGCTATCAATGAAGATCTCCAAAAGAAGACTTCATCTTATACCGCCAAATGACTACTCTTGTCTATATTCATGCCACAAGTCAAATATAAGCAAACTAGTAACAAAGGAAAGAAAGGTTCTTCATCTAGTAGCAACAATAAAAATGCTAAACCCAATGATGTTGCTCCTAGTAGTTCTATTGATTCCACTAATGATGATTCTCTTAGCCAAGTTACACTTGAGAAAGAAAATGCTTTATTTAAAGGAATTATAGAGAAAGGTATCTACAAGAGTATTCAAGGGTACAAACAATTTCATGAGATTGTATGCAAGCACGGAGGAAACCGTAAGAATCGCGGTGTTGGCTACTTCAACGCTAATGGAGTTGAATGGGAAGAAGGTCAATATCCCAATCCCAAGCTTGTTCCTCAAGAGGAAAAGTATTAAAATACTCTTCCCAAGGAGATAAATACTCAAGATGACCTTCCACCACAAGACACCAAGCTCAAGGGCAAGAACAAGCTTCAAGAGGACTTTGACTCTTATGAAGATCAATCCCAAGCTTTGGTGAAGTGGGTTCCCAAGGCTACTACAAGTTCAACTTCTACAAGTGCTACTTCAACACCAAGTATCCCCATCAACTTGATGTTGATTCCCAAGAAGAAGAACTAGAGAGTTCTTGAGGGGTGACTCCGCCAATGAAATTCACTCACATTCATTATTGGCAAGATCTATTTGCAATCAACATCAACCCTATGCAATAGATCAAGGAGTCACACATTCCCTCAAAGGTAAGAAAGGGACAAGGTATTCAACAAATCAATGGACATCATTACATATGATTTGCACTCCATGTCCATAGATATCCTTGTATTTGTCTCTTGTGTGTTGGGACTAACCCATGTAGGTGAGAAGAGTAAGGAAACAACAAGGATGGTCCCAAATATTGGTGATCTTCATCAACCTTGAGCATCCATCACTACCTCACCAACATGAAGTCTTCATCGACAAAACCCAAGGTTAGTTTATCCCTCTTATGGGGGGATGTCACATCAAGGGGGAGCTTTACTCTAAGACTTGAGTCAAAGCATCTCATAGAATGTGACAAACATTAAATGCTTTATGTGAAAGTGGTAACCCCACTTGTGCTTAAACGATGAGTATGACCTATGATCAAGTATTCTTACTTGGCTCCTAAGTCAAATACTCATATATAGATGACTTCGTCGTCACCCAAGTGCTTGTTAGTTGCTAGAGGATATGTGCATATTTGCCATGATTGCTTTTGACATCTTATTGTGTGAGCATGTTGGTCTACATTTATTTTCTCATTCGAGGATATCCAATTGTTGTTGTTTGGATTTTGATTTATCTTTTGCCAATTGGATATACAAGAATGCCTAGGACCACTTCTTTAGCTATCTATGCTTTCTCACCTCATACTCTATTCATGTTGCATCACAAAATTTGAACAAGTGCTTTTCGATCCCTCTGTGTGTGGAGCACTCAGAGTTCCGTATTGACAAGGACTAACCATTAAAACTTCCCAAGTGCATCTCGGTGGAACCAACACCAAAATATCGGTCTCACCTAATGCCTAGGGTTGATCTGGTTTTTCAATCTCGGAGCTACCGATTCCATTTTCTCGGTTACACCAAGTGTCCCTGTCAGCTGACAGTTGAGGCACTCGGTGACACCGAAAACTTAGAATCAGTGTCACCGACAGTGGTGGGTACATAAAGCTAGAACCCGACGCTTTGAAATTTCTATCTCACACGTCACGCTCCAAAACCCTAAGCTACCTCTCCAAGGACCCCTAGTCGTCGCCTTTGTCTCCCCGCGCTCCTCCACCATTGGGAATTGCCGTCATCGACGAAATCTACTCCCTCGTTGCTGCCGTAGAGGATCCGCTCCAAGCTAGGGTATGGATTCGATCTCTAGTGCGCTCTCCATCTGATTCTTGCACATTAGATTCTTGATTATCATCATTGCACCCTTTGCACATGTTTCCATCCACTTAAAACTTCAAAATCTCGCGTTAGATGGATTTTCTAGGGTTTTGTCGTCCGCCCGATAAATCTCGGTGGAACCGAAACAAAAATATCGGTCTCACCGGTATGCTTTTCCATGTGGTTGAGAACTGACTCGGTGGAACTGAGTTGCACTTTTCGGTCCGACCAAAAAGGCTGCCAAGTTCCTGTTAAGGAGTTAGTATGTCTCGGCCCCACCGATATCTATTTGATAGATTGCAAAACTTTTGAAAATTCATTGCTCAAATTTCAAAAACCAGCCTCATTTTTTGATGACTCATCTTCTTCTGCTCTCCTATACTCTATTCATAGGGTCAGAATGTCAGTCTTAGAGGACAGTCAAAATTTGCCAGAGCAGGGAGTTGGCATGAGTTCTGGAACAAGCCGAGAAGCTAGTTCTTTCTGAGATCCAGGCAGCCCCAGCTCTCATGGGTTGCCCAAGGCTGCCACCAGAACCAGGAAGAAGCTCAACTCAGATGAAGAAGATTCAGATTTCATTCCTGAGGAGACTCTTGCAAAGAAGCAAGAAAAAGCTGCCAAGAAGTCAGCAACTGAAGCTACTTCATCTCGTAAAGTTTTTAGCAAAGTCTATGCACCTGCTTTAACCTTCAAGGCACATGAGAGTGCAAGAGCCACTGTGTCAGTTGAGGTCCCAAAAGCTATGCCTAAGAAGGCAGGGGTGAAGAAGTCCAGTAAGAGGATTTTCCATGTTATGGACAGGCCTACCTCTATGTTTGAGGATCCAGAGGAGGCTGTTGGTGCTGCTGCTAAGGAGGAGGAAGAAGAGCATGCTGAGATAGTACCTCCCAAGATGAAAGCCAAGAAGCTCATGGCTGATGATATGCCAAAGACTGGCACCTCCAAGAGCATGAAGCCTGCATCCAAGAAGGTTGCTGCACAAAAGTCCAAAAGGACCACCAAAGATATTCCTGCTTCATAAAAGAACAAAGGGACTGCCTCCAGAATGGAAGATGATGAGGACTTAACCACTTTGATGAAGCTCAGACCACATCTTCTAGTGCACAATGCCAGCCACTTGGTTGCTGAGGACATGAAGAAAAGGAAAGACTCAGGCTTGAGAGCCTCAAGAGCCATAGATCCTTATGCTCATAGGAGGAAGACCGTTGTTGACTATAGGTTCTATACCAGAGAGCAACAAGATTTCTATGAGACCGTACTGCTTGACAAGAGCCCAACTGTTGGTGACATGAGGTATGTCGATTGGAAGTTCATCAAAGATAATGTGGACTACTTCCCAAGTGTCCAAGACAACTTTCATTGCATTGGTCTGGACAAGTTTATTGGCAGAGAACTTAAAGCGTGGAATGATGAGATGATCATGCAATTCTACTCCATTGCTCATTTCTACGGAGATGGTAGAATTGTATGGATGACTGAAGGTGCACGATATGAATCCACTGTTGAGGAATGGGCTGCTCTACTGGAAGTTCCTGAAGCTCGGGAAGGATATTTGGATGTATACTCTGAACCCAAGGATAGTCACAATGCCATGAAATACATGTATACTCCTATCCCCGCTGACAAGGTGCAATCACATAAGCTAGGATCTATCTACTATCTGCAAGCAAGACTCCGGACTATTAACACTATACTCAGGCATACCTTGATGCCCAAGTCTGGAGATGACAAGATGATCCAAGACTACTCCATTAATATGTTGATCCACCTTGACAGGAACACCAGGATCAGAGTCATGGATCTGATTGTTGAGACAATCAAGAGGGTTGCAGCTGACCAGAAGCGCTCATGTTGCTATGCACCCTACACCCAGTTGTAAACTCATAGTTGGAGAAGCACATTTTTGCTCTTGATCGCCCACACCTGCCCCTACAGCTAGAGTTCGAGGATAACGTTGTGGGGATGAACCCAGATCATCCCACATCTGCTACAGCACAAGTAGAGGCAGAAGCTGTTCGAGTCACTAGTGCTCAAGCCCCCAGATCCAGGAAAGAGCAAATGGATCTTCTGATCACAGCCATCCAAAGCATGCAGAAGGATATGAAAGGGATTCTAGAGAACCAGAACAGCCTTGTGAGGATCTTCGAGACAAGGATCAAGGTGCTCGGTGACAAGGTGGACAAATTGTCCAAGACAGTGATAGAGCTCCAGAAGGAAGTTGACTCCGTGCACATACCCCGGGTCTCTTCTACCTCTTCTAATGATGATGATGATGATGATGATGATGATGTTGACGAGGAAGGATCACCTCTCAGGGCGGGCACCTAGTTCTATACTCAGGCTAGATCAACTACAGTGCCTGCTCCAGAATCAAGGCCCTCTTCATCAGCTCCTGCTACCGTCAGCACTGCTCCTACTCCATCAGCTCCTGTTCCACCAGTGTCTACTCCAGCTCCTTCGACGACATCTGCAGAGATCTTCGCTGATGCCTTGCTCTTGACTCCTTCATCGACAACCAGAGGAGATCAGCCCAAGAAAGCTTAGATACCTTTGAACTTTTTGGTAACTTGTTGCCAAAGGGGGAGAAGTGTATATAGATCATTAGGCTTCGAGAGAGAGAGAGCATTTGGCGTTTGCCGCTTTTTCAAAACAATTGCTTTTGGTTAACGTGATTCTCTTTTGTCTTGCTTGTGATACACGCTCGCTGATGTTTGATCATACGCTTTAATGTGTGATGCTACTATTTCCTATCATCTTAAATGATTATGTGATGATCATTCATCTTTTGTTAATTTTGTTGTGCTATGATATTCATTCCAATTACTCTCGCACGCCACCAAGTGGCATGTCACATGTGAGATGTGACCCATGTACCTAATCGATTTTGCATTTGCATTCAAACACAAATTTAAAATAATGCACAAATTTAGGGGGAGCTTTAGCTTATCACATACTTCTCAAAGCAACGATTATATTCCATGATTATATCTTTATCGAAGCTTTGATCTATATGTTGTTATCAATTACCAAAAAGGGGGATATTGAAAGCACATTTGCTCCCTTGGTGGTTTTGGTAACTAATAACAACATATAAGTCATTGAACTAATATCTTCACCAAGTATATTTCAGGAAAATTTCAATGATGGGAATGGCTAAAGGATTGTGGAATTACCCCAACATTCAAGGAAATAGGTTGGCCAAGCTTCAAACAAGAGGACTCTACATTTTACATTTGTGAGAAATCACTTTGAGTCTATAGGAAAGCCAATACTATTAAAAGGGGGTAAAGTTTTGATGGTGAACAATATGCTCAAACGTGCACAAGTGATAGTCACCAAAACATCCACATACTCTCCCACCAAAGTCTGTCCTAAGCTAAACATGACAAATCGGTGCAACCAACTTTCCCATCCTGGTGCCACCGAGTTCCAAACCCTAGACAGACTCAGCCAAACCCTAACACTTCGGTGCAGCCGGCACTGCACTCGGTGCCATCGAGTTGGGTTGCCAACTTCCTGTTACACAAATTCTCATTTTTGGTCCAACCGAGAATGGTGAATCGGCGCCATCGAGTTTGGTAATTCTGTCTGTTGGTCACGTTGTCGGTGCAACCAAGAGTTGTATATCAGTCCATCCGAGATTCAAAAGTTGCCACTTTTTGTCACTTCGGTACCACCAAGTTTTAAACTTCGGTGTCACCGAGTATAACTTATTGTGCGTAACGGTTGGATTTTTGGGGAATCCTATATATACCCCTTCACCACCACCCACTCGAAAGAGAAGCACTCAAAACTATTCCATACCTATCCTACTGAGTTTTCTGAGAGAGAATCACCTAGCCTTGTGTTGAGGTCAAGATCTTCCACTCCAACCATATGGATCTTGATTTCTAGCCTCCCCAAGTTGCTTTCCACCAGTCTCATCTCTTCTATCAAGCCAAATCTGTGAGATATATATTGTGTGTTGAGGAGTCTATCATCTTGAAGCACAAGAGCAAGGAGTTCATCATCATTACCGAGCCTATTACCTTTTGGAGGGTGGTGCCTCCTAGATTGGTTAGGTGTCGCTTGGGAGCCTCCTACTTCATGTTGTGGAGTGAACCAAGAAGTTTGAAAGGGCAAGGAGATCGCCTACTTCGTGAAGATCTACCCATAGTGAGGCTAGTCCTTCGTGGACGGAAGCCACATGGAATAGTCAAGGTTGCTTCTTCATGGAACCCTCCGTGGGTAGAGCCCTTCGTGGACTCTCGCGACCATTACCCTCCGTGGGTTGAAGACTCCATGAACGTGGACGTACGATAGCACCACCTATCGGAACCACGGGAAAAATCATTGTGTCATCACTTGTGTTTGCATTCCTAACCCTCTCTTTACTTATATGTGCATTGTCTTATTTTCTGCTGCTACACTCTTAGACATGCATGTGTAGGGTGTTACTTGATATGCTATGAATGCTAAAACTTTCCAAGAATAAAATCAGGAAAAGGCACAACTTTTATTTGGTCAAGTAGCCTAATCACCCCCCCATCTAGACCTACTTTCGATCCTACAAATGTATGCAATATAAGGCACCGTCCAGCTGGGTGTGATCACCAGAATCTCCATGACCAGATATATGACCGTTCGGACATCAACTTCAGTCAGATTAGAGGCGCTTATTACTTGTGGGGTCTCTTCGGTGAAGGGATCTTCCAGCACCGAAGGAGAATGTAGGTGTTCCAAAAACACATTGCTAGGTACAGGCTTCCGAGTGGATCCAGTCATTGCTAACTCATCGGCTGCCTGATACGTCTCCAACGCATCTATAATTTTTTTATGATGTCATGCTATTATATTATTTGTTTTGGATGTTGTATATGCATTAATATGCTATTTTATATTATTTTCGGGACAAACCTATTAATCTAGAGCCTAGTGCCAGTTTCTGTTTTTTCCTTGTTTTTGAGTTTTGCAGATATGGAATATTAAACGAAGTCCAAATGGAATAAAATCTCCGGAATGATTTTTTCTGGAAGGAAACAAATCTACGAGACTTGGAGTGCATGCCAGAGGATCTACCAGGAGATCAAAAGCCTGGTAGGCGCGGTCACCGCCCTGGTCGCGCCTGGCAGGCTTGCCGTCTCCTAACCCTATTCTTCATCCTATAAATACCCAAATATTCCCCAACAACAAAAGGAGCCACGCAAATACTTTTCCACCGCCAGAAGCCTCCGTTCCCGAGAGATCCAATTTTGGAGCCTTTTCCGGTAATCTACTGAAGGGGGTTTCAATCACGGAGGGCATCTACATCAACTCCATTGCTCCTCCGATGATGCGTGAGTAGTCCACCATAGACCTACGGGTCCATAGCTAGTAGCTAGATGGCTTCTTCTCTCTCTTTGATCTTCAATACCATGTTCTTCATGATCTTCATGGAGATCTATACAATGTAATACTCTTTTGTGGTGTGTTTGTCAAGATCTGATGAATTGTGAGTTTATGTTCAGATTATCCATGAATCTTATTTGAATCTTCTCTGAATTCTTATATGCATGATTTCATATCCTTGTAAGTCTCTTCGAGTTATTGGTTTGGTTTGGCCAACTAGATTGGTAATTCTAGCATGGTAATTTGTCTAGGTTATGAATTTAGTCATAATATGATAGGCATCCAAGAGGGATATAATAAAAACTTCCATATTAAGTGAATTGAGTATTTATGAGAAGTTTGATTCCTTGCATAAAGTTTTGAGATATAAAGATGGTAATGTTAAGAGTCATGTTTGGAAGTAATTGTGATTTTGTAAAAATACTTGTGTAAAATTTTCTGGTTCCTGTAGCATGCATGTATGGTGAACCGTTATGTAAGGAAGTCAGAGCATGATTTGTTTATAGATGGTTGACCTTTGTGTCAGGGTCGGGAGCGCGTGATGGTTTACTCCTACCAACCTCTCCCCTAGGAGAATGCGTTTAATACTTTGCTTCAATAACTAATAGACTTTTTCAATAAGTATGTGAGTTCTTTATGACTAATGTTGAGTCCATGGATTATACACACTCTCACCCTTCCACCTTTGCTAGCCTCTCTAGTACTCGCAACTTTCGCTGGTACACCAATCACCTTCCTCAAAACAGCCACCATATACATTCCTCAAAACAGCCACCATACCTACCTATTATGTCATTTCCATAGCCATTCCGAGATATATTGCCATGCAACTTCCATCATTTCCTTTTATGACACGCACCATCACTTCCATATTGCATATAGAGTCATATTTCAAGTTGTAATTTTCTTTTGAGTTGGAAGTAAATAAAAGTGTGATGATTGTCATTATTAAAGCATGTCCCATGTGAGGAAAGGATGATGGAAGCTATGATTCCCTCAAAAGTGGGGATGAGATTCCAGACTTTATGAAAAATAAAAGAGGCCAGCGAAGCCCAAACAAAAAATAGAAAATAAAAGAGGCCTTAGATGCCCACCAAAAAATGAAAAAATGAGAGAAAAGAGAGAAGGGACATTGCTACTATCTTTTTCCACACTTGTGCTTCAAAGTAGCACCATGATCTTCATGATAGAGAGTCTCCTATTTTGTCACTTTCATATAATAGTGGGAAATTTTCTTTATATAACTTGGCTTGTATATTCCAATAATGGGCTTCCTCAAATTGCCCTAGGTCTTCATGAGCAAGCAAGTTGGATGCACACCCACTTAGTTTCCTCTTGAGCTTTCATACACTTATAGCTCTAATACATCAGTTGCATGGCAATCCCTACTCACTCACATTGATATCTATTGATAGGCATATCCATAGCCAGTTGATATGCCTAGTTGATGTGAGACTATCTTCTCCTTTTCCTTGATAACCTCCACCACATTATATTCCACCTATAGTGCTATATCCATGGCTCACGCTCATGTATTGCGTGAGAGTTAAAAAAGTTTGAGAAAATAAAGTGTGAAAACAATTGCTTGACTTGTTATCGGGATTGTGCATGATATAAATACTCTGTGTGGGGAAGATGCAGCATAGCCAGACCATATGATATTGTAGGGATAACTTTCTTTTGCCATTATATTCTGAAGAGATACAATTGCTTTGCTAGTATGCTTGAAATATTATTGTTTTTATATCAATATTAAGCTTTTGTTTTGAGTCTTATGGATCTGAATATTCATGCCACAATAGATAATATTACATGGATAAATATGTTAGGTAGCATTCCACATCAAAAATTCTGTTTTTACCATTTACCTACTCGAGGACGAGCAGGAATTAAGCTTGGGGATGCTGATACGTCTCCAACATATCTATAATTTTTGATGATGTCATGCTATTATATTAACTCTTTTGGATGTTTTATATGCATTAATATGCTATTTTATATTATTTTTGGGACTAACCTATTAATCTAGAGCCTAGTGCCAGTTTCTGTTTTCCCCTTGTTTTTGAGTTTTGTAGATATGGAATATTAAACGGAGTCCAAATGGAATAAAATATTCAGAATGATTTTCTCTGGAAGGAAACAAATCCACGAGACTTGGAGTGCACGCCAGGGGATCTACCATGAGATCACAAGCCTGGTGGGCGCGGCCACCCCCCTTGTCGCGCCTGGCAGGCTTGTCGTTTCCTGGTAGGTCTCCTAACCCCATTCTTCGTCTTATAAATACCCAAATATTCCCCCAACACCAAAAGGAGCCATGCAAATACTTTTCCACCACCAGAATCCTCCATTCCAAGAGATCCAATCTTGGAGCCTTTTCCGATAATCTGCCGGAGGGGGTTTCAATCATAGAGGGCATCTACATCAACTCCATTGCCCCTTTGATGATGCGTGAGTAGTCCACCACAGACCTACGGGTCTATAGCTAGTAGCTAGATGGATTCTTCTCTCTCTTTGATCTTCAATACCATGTTCTTCATGATCTTCATGGAGATCTATCCGATGTAATACTCTTTTGTGGTGTGTTTGTCAAGATCCGATGAATTGTGAGTTTATGTTCAGATTATCCATGAATCTTATTTGAATCTTCTCTAAATTCTTATATGCATGATTTCATATCCTTGTAAGTCTCTTCGAGTTATTGGTTTCGTTTGGCCAACTAGATTGGTAATTTTTGCAATGGGAGAAGTGCTTAGTTTTGGGTTCAATCTTGCGGTGTCCTCACCTAGTAACATAGTAGGGGTAGCGAGGCACGTATTGTATTTTTGCCATCAAGGGTAACAAGATGGGGTTTTCATGATATTGCTTGAGTTTATCCCTCTACATCATGTCATCTTACTTAATGCGTTACTCCGTTCTTCATGAACTTAATACTCTAGATGCAGGCAGGAGTCGGTAGATGTGTGGAGTAATAGTAGTAGATGCAGAATCATTTTGGTCTACTTCACATGGACGTGATGCCTATATGCATGATCATTGCCTTGGATAACTACATGATTATTCGCTTTTCTATCAATTGCTTGACATTAATTTGTGTACCCACCATGATATTTTCCTCCAAGAGAGAAGCCTCTAGTGAAACCTATGCCCCCCGGGTCTACTTTCCATAATATATTTTCAGATCTACAAACCAAAAATACTTTGCTGCATTTATATTTTACTTTGCATACTCGTTTACATCTATCTCTTTTAGATCTAATCCTTGCAAATAATCATGAAGGGATTGACAACCCCTTTATAGCGTTGAGTGCAAGAGTTTGATTGTGTAGGTGCATCCACTGGTGACTTGCTTGTTCCACCTACTGGATTTATAACTTGGTTCTCATCATCTGAGGGAAATACTTATCTACTTTGCTACATCACCCTTTCCTCTTCAAGGGAAAAACAACGCAAGCTCAAGAGGTAGCACTGCCTGATTCTTCACTCGGGGAACATGGTGGTGTTCCAAACCTTCGAACGTCTTCTCAAGCTTTCTCATTGCATTGCAGTATCCAGTCATAGCAAGGTTCCTAACGTCCCACTCTTTCATCACCTGATTAACCACCAAATCAAAGTCACCATATACCATCAGGCGTCGGATGCCAAGTGAGATGGTCATACGCAACCCGTATAGGAGTGCTTCATATTCAGCTTCATTATTGGAGGAATCAAAGTGAATCTGAAGGATATAACTAAGCCTGTCGCCCTTTGGAGATACCAATACTATAGCAGCACCAGACCCATTCAGCATCTTAGTGCCATCAAAGAACATGGTCCAGTGTGCTGAGTGGATTTGAATTGGTTGTTGCTGTTCTATCCACTCGACCTTGAAATCAGCGAGTGCTCGAGATCTAATTGCCTTTTTCGCTTCAAACTTGATATCAAAGTAGAGGAGCTCAATAGCCCATTTGGCCATTTGACCAGTCACATCTCGATGTTGAGGATCTCAGACAATGGAGCATCGCTGACGATTGAGATTGAGTGATCTTGGAAGTAGTGTGCTACCTTCTTCGCTGATAGACATATACCATAGATGAGATTCTGGTAATGAGGGTACCTTTGCTTTGAAGGAGTCAACACTTCACAAGCCTTGCCCTCTTCTTCTCGCTCGACAGTGAGAACTATACTGACGACTTGATTAGTGGCTGCAATGTACAAGAGCAAGGGTCTTTGTTGTGCGGAGCAACAAGCACTGGCTGAGTGGAAAGCAGGACTTTGAGCTCGACAAATGTTGCTTCAGCTTCGGGAGCTTGAATGTATCATACTTCTTCATCAATCGGTATAAAGGCAATGCCTTCTCATAGAGACGAGAAATAAATCTACTCAACGTCGCCAGGCAACCCGTGAGCTTCTGGACATCGTGCACACGCTCAGTGATTTTCATTCGGGTGATGGTGCTGATCTTCTCAGGATTGATGTCGATTCCCCGTTTGGAAATGAGGAAACTGAGCAACTTGCCACTAGGAACACCGAAAGTGCACTTGGACGGGTTTAACTTGATATCATACTTTCGCAGGTTGGCGAATGTTTCTGCCAAGTCAGTCAGTAGGTCGGAACCTTTGCGAGACTTGACAACAATATCATCCATATAGGCCTTGACATTTCGTGGGATTTGGTCAAGCAGGCATTTTTGAATCATACGAATGAAAGTAGCGCCGACATTCTTCAAACTAAAACGCATGGTGATATAACAGAAACACCCGAAAGGGGTGATGAAGGTTGTCTTTATTTCATCTGGACCAAACAGACGGATCTGATGGTAACCAGAGTAAGCATCAAGAAAGTATAAACGCTCACATCCCGCAGTCGAGTCGACAATCTGATGGATGCGGGGGAGCAAAAAATGATCTTTCGAGCATACCCGATTGATATGTTTGAAGTCAATGCACATGTGGAGTGACTTATCTTTCTTGGGAACCATGACAACGTTCGAGAGCCACTCGGAGTAGTAAATCTCCCGAATGAACTTGGCTGCCAAGAGTCGAGCCACCTCCTTGTTGATTGCCTTCCGCTTCTATGCTGCCGACCGACGCAAGTGCTCTTTCACAGGCTTGGCCTTCGGGTCAACTCTTAGATGGTGCTCATCTAGTTCCCTGGGTACACCCGGCATGTCAGCAGGCTTCCATGCGAAGATGTCCCAGTTCTCATAGAAGAACTGGATGAGCTCGGCTTCCTATTTGCTATCGAGTGTTGTCGAGATGTTGGTCGGGGCAGCATTAGGATCTTTCGGGTGAATGTGCACTTTCTTCACTTCGATTGCCGACTGAAAAGAAGACTCAGAGGCGGGCTTCTTGGCACGCAGAAGGACGGCAGGATCAACACTCTTCTTGTACTCTTCCAATTCAACCACAACCATTTGATGGTCGACGATTTTGGAGCCCTGCTAAAGGCACTCCTTAGCCTCTGTCCATTCCCTGTGACTGTGATCACGCCCTTGGGCCCGGGCATTTTTAACTTGAGGTACACGTAACATGGACGGGCCATGAAATGCGCATAGGCCGGGCGACCAAGGATGGCGTGATATGCGCTCTGGAAGTCCACAACTTCAAACGTTAATTTCTCCTTCCAAAAATTGTTGTCGGTGCCAAACGCCACATCCAATTCAATATGTCCGTGTGACCTGGCCTTCTTCCCAGGAATGACTCTGTGGAACTGCATGTTGCTTTCGCTGAGACGGGACATCAGGATGCCCATCCCCTTCAAGGTATCCACATACAAGATGTTCAAACCACTCCCTCCGTCCATGAGAACCTTGTGGAGTCGAGTGCCTCCCACAACAGGGTCCACCACCAGAGCTTGCTGACCAGGGGTAGCAACATGAGCAGGGTGGTCCTACTGTTCAAATGTGATAGCAGTCTGAGACCATTTGAGGTATGTGGGTGTGGCAGGAAAAACCATGTTGACTTATCTGTTGATAACTTTCAGTCGACTCTTGCTTTCTACATCAGCAAATATCATCAAAGTGGCATTAACCTCAGGGAATTCCTCTTTGTCTTCAGCATCCTCCTTTCTGGGTGATTTCTCACTCGACTGACGTTCTTTGAATTGTTGGATCACCAATCTGCATTGTCGAGTGGTATGTTTCGGCAATATCAAATTGCCTTCCTCATATTTCTTCATGTGGATTGCACACGATAAATCCATAACATCTGTTCTGGACTGATTATTTACTTTCTTGGGGGTAAACTGGCCATTGGGTTTCCCCTTGTTCTTTCCTTGTGCCGCCAGAGTGGCCGCCTCTTCCTGAGCAGGGACATCGGCTTTGCGCTTTTGTTTTCGGCTGGAATTGCCACCGGAATCATTGTTGACTGTTTTCCCTTGACGCTGCAGAGGCAGTCCTCCTCTTCACCATTGGTTTACCGAGTGGAAATCTCCATCATCTTGCTTAGTGAAATATCTCCTATACGACCAAACTTTAGGTAAAGCTCTTTTTACTTAACACCAACCTTGAAGGTGCAAACAGCTTGGTCCTCGGAAACATTTTCCACTGTGTGATGTAGAGTCGACCAATGCTGAAGGTAATCCCTCAAGGTTTCATTGGGCTTCTGAACACAGTGTTGCAGATCAATCAAACCAGTTGGACACTTGCATGTGCCCTCAAAAGTTCCGATGAACACTCGGGCAAGATCTTCCTAGCAACAGATGCTAGAAGGAGCCAATCGATTCAACCACGCTCGGGCCGAACCGTCCAACATCAAGGAAAAATGCTTCATGGCCATGTTATCGTTTCCTCCACCAATCTATACCACCACTCGGTAATCATCTAACCATGTTTCAGGCTTCGACTCTCTCATGAACTAGCTGATTCCAGCCGCCAACCTGAAGTTGGGGGGAATCTCAACAGACCGAATGGCTTTGCTGAAACATTCGGGGCCAGAGACGACGGCACCACTTCCACTCGAATAGTCTCTATCATAACCATCCCTGTCTCTGTCAATCCGCTTCTGCGCATGGATATCCCTCGCATGAAATCCAGGATTCCGCTGATCACCGAACGGATGCCTATCGTCATAGTGCCGAGGCACATACGAACCACTCCGTGGAGGAGTAGGCACTCGACGGTGGTCATCACAGTGAAAAAGAGGAGCAAACTGATCTCGTCCCTGTTCGCTATACTGATCTTCACTGTAACCTCCGCCCTAGCGATGCAGAGGCGATCCGGGGATATGTGCCGACTGAACTGTATCCGCTTTGGGCGAATTGATGTGTAATCTATTGTGCGATTGAGAAACAACCGAATTCTGTCACTGCACTGCATCAAGCAACACTCGAATCTGCTGCAACCTTCTGCCAACCTCTAAATGTGATGGCTGAATGGAATCCTCAATCCTAGCAGTGACTGCAACATCAAGAACTGGAGTATGGAATACCTCAAAGTTGTTCTGAGATCCACTCGGAAATGACTGTCCCTGACGTCGACTAGGAGCGGGTGGACGCTGGCAAGCACGCTCGTCGAGTTCTCTTTGCATCTCTTCGAGCTGAAGGCGCGTGGCCTCCAAGGCCTAAGCCTCGGCAATCGCACCGATGATGGGGGTATGGAGGACCTCCTCATCTCGGCGCTGCTCCTCACTCAACGGTCTCCCAGTCTTGCGTATGCCGCGGCCAAAGCCGGGCAGTGGGCTTTGATGAGAACCAACCATAAGAACCTCCGTTGCTGGATCGCAGATCTCGCACTCGGAAGGGGTGTCAGACTGATCCAACGCTAAGTCGAACACGCCGTGAAGTGATTCGGAGGGCTCGATAGCCGCAATCTGCGGAGATGTGGCCTGGCGAGCCGCCGCGTGCCTCACCCAACATCGGAGCCGCGAGTGACCAGATCGCTTGCAGCGATGAACAGCAAGGAGAACCGACTGGTATGGAGTCGACGACTGCCGGAGAAGAACACCGTAGGAGGTTGCATGGAAGTGCGCTGCTACGCAGATAGGGAGCGCTGCAACGTCTAGAGGTGCCTCCTGAAGCCATGCCGAGTCTTCGGCGATGAAGGTGAGTGCTTTGATACGGATCTCGTGGCCAAGGAACAAACCGGCACCAGAAGACATGACGAAGAAGAAAATCGCAACCTCGCCGGAAGTCGCTTAGACGCCTGCCCCACGGTGGGCACCAACTGTCGTGGGAATGAGTCTGACAATAGAAGGTAGGGGTACGTAAGGAGATGGCAGAGTCCTAGCTACGGCGAGGATGTACACACGAATGTATGAGTTCAGGCCCCTCTCGTGGAGGTAACAGCCCTACGTCTTAATGCTCGGGAGCTTTCTGTCGTGTGGAATGTGAGTGTTATAGGGGGTGCAAACCCTTGTGCCAGAGGGGAGGGGCGGCTTATATAGAGTGCGCTGCCCCTCATGAATACGTGGAAACCAAGGGTTCGATCGTGGCAATAAAGGTTTATGTTACTGATAACGTAGGTAATAAATGATACTAATGATGACTAGTGAAAAGGTACTGCTGAGTGGAGGGAGAAACCTCCGAGTGGATTATCTATCGAGTGACTCATGCACTAAGGTGACTTCAGTCAGAGTCTTCCTTGTATACTTTAAGTCCTCCAATATAGTGTCCTTAGGTAGGGTATGTAGGTCAGGTCTAGGACCCTATCCTAGGTACATATCCTCGTCAGCACCCTCGAGGGGGGTGGTCTGGCTTATTGATATGTCGCCAACGTATCTATAATTTATGAAGTATTCATGCCATGTTTACAATAATTCTATATGATTTTGGTATGATTTTATTAGAACTAACCCGGACTGACGTTGTTTTCAGCAAAACTACCTTGGTGTCGTTTTTGTGCAGAAATAAAAGTTCTTGGAATGGGCTGAAAATTACGGAGAATATTTTTGGAAAATAAAAAAAATATTGGAGCGAAGAGTTGGGCCAGGAAGTGAACGAGGAAGCCACAAGCCTGCTGGGGACGTCCACCCCCCTGGTCGCGCCTAGCGAGCTTGTGGGCCCCTCGATCACCCCCTTGACGTGGGATCGATGCCAAAAATTCCTATAAATCCAGAAACCATCGAAAAATAACCTAGATCGGGAGTTCCACCACCACACACCTCCAGATCCACGAAAAACCAATCTTGGCCCTCTCCGGCACCCCGCTGGAGGGGTTCACCATCACCGGAGGCCATCTTCATCGTCCTGGAGGGACCATCAACACCATGGAGGCCAAGGACCAGAGGGAGAACCTCTCCCCACAGAGGGGGAGGCCATGGAGGAGGAAACACAAGGGGGATAATCTCTTCCCCTCTCTCCCGGTGGTGTCGGAGTGCCATCGGGGGAACCATCACCGTGGTGATCGTCTTCATCAACATCATCTTCTTCATCACCATCCTCATCTCCTTTTAGTGGTCCACTCTCCCGCACCCCGCTATAATCACCTACTTGAACATGGTGATTTATGCTACATATTATGATCCAATGATGTGTTGCCATCCTATGATGTTTTGAGTAGATTACTTTTGTCCTTTGGTTTGATTGATGACCTAGATTGGTTCGAGTTGCATGTTTTATTATTGGTGCTATCCTATGGTGCTCTCCATGTCGCACAAGCCTGAGGGATCCCCGTTGTAGGGTTTGCAATATGCTTATGACTCGCTTATGGTGGGTGGCGTGAGTGGTAGAAACACAGACTCGAGTAAGTAGGTTGTTTGCGTATGGGAATAAAGAGGACTTGATACCTTATAATGCTATGGTTGGGTTTTACCTTAATGATCTTTAGTAGTTGCGGATGCTTGCTAGAGTTTGAATCATAAGTGCATATGATCCAAGTAGAGAAAGTATGTTATCTTATGCCTCTCCCTCATATAAAATTTCAATAATGATTTCCGATCTTGTTAACAATTTCCTAGGATAATTCTGCACACTGATCCATAATTATTCCACACTCACTATTTTTAATATATTGTAACAACACCTATATTTATATTTTAGTTTTCCTATATCATGCAAAGCTATCTTCTTCATACCCACAACGTAGTTTCATTTCGCGTTTCTAGATGAAAGCAAACATTCGGTGTATGTAGAGTCGTATCGATGGCAAATAGGACTTGAGATAATATTGATCTTGCCTTTAGCTCCTTGTGGGTTCAACACTCCATACTTATCACTTCCACCTTTGGAAATTGCTATGGTGATTCCTTGCACTTGGGGATTATCAAGCTCTTTTCTAATGCCGTTGCCGGGGAGCAATAGCGTGGGGTTGATATTCTCGTGTATGCTTCTTTGCTTTCTTCACTAAATAGATTTTGTTTTCCCTTTTTACTTTATGTAGTTGTGGGTGAAACAAACAAAGAAAATTAAAAAATTAAAAATACAAAAAGATTTACTTGCCCCTTTTGCCTAAGAAGTTTTTCAAAAAGAGAAGTGATTGGAAGGTTGTGCATTGGAGAAGTGAGGGTCGACCTTGAACACTTGTGTTCATGCTCATGGAAAAAATGTAGAATTTTTCATGGAAGCTTCTGAAAAATAATTATCACCTTGTATATATCCATTGTATTATAAAAATATTGTGCGAAGATTTGCTTTTAGGATGATTAGATTGCTTGTTTGGTGTGTGCAGTGCAAAAACAGAAACTTTGGCTGTAGTGCGTGAATTTACATTTTTACTGGAATGCCAAAAGTTTCTAAAAAGATTACACAGTACTGCTATGCAATTTTTTTAATTGTTCCTAAATTTTCAGAATTTTTTGAGTTACATAAGTATACCAAGTTTCCAGATTACTACAGACTGTCCTGTTTTTAATATATTCTGTTTTTTATGCATTGCTCTCTTATTTTGATGAATCTATGGCTTGTATCGAGGGGTATGAACCATGGTGAAGTGGGATTACAGTAGATATAATGCTAATATTAATTTGGAATGAGTTCACAACAGTACTTAAAGTAGTAATTTGCTTTATTATACTAACGGATTTCACGAGCGTTTTGTTAAGTTTTGTGTGAATGAAGTGTTCGAAGATTGCGGAGGTATCGATATAAGAAGAATACAGAGAGACATGAGTTCAAGCTTGGGGATTCCCAAGGCACCCCAAGTAAAAAAATTCAAGGAGACTCAAGCACCTAAGCTTGGGGATGCCCCGGAAGGCATCCCATCTTTATTCTTCAGCAATTATCGGTATACCTCGGTTTTTGTTTTATTCACATGCCATGTGTCTTTAATGTTTGTCTTTTCCTTTATGCTCCCTTCTAGTATTAGATAGTCCTTGATGGATTTTTAGAATGCTCTTTATTCTTCACTTAAATCTTTTGAGTATGACTTTATAGAATGCTTCGTATGCTTCACTTATATATTTTGAGCTTGGATGTTGGTCAATCTATATTAATTAAGAATGCTCTATGAACTTCACTTATATCTTTTATAGTATGAATATAATGATAATCAGAATTTGGTTGGAAGAGTATCATTGAAATATCATGCCTAGCTAAAAAGGCATTAAAGAAAAGCGCTTATTGGGAGACAACCCAATACTTTGACTTTCTGTTTTGATGTGTTTACGTGATTAAGATACTGTAGTAATCATGTTTTGTGCCTTTCATTTCAATAAAGTGCCAAGTAAAGCCTTTGGCATAGTATGGATACTTACTTGTTTGATTCTGTGCGAAAAAAGAAAGTTTTGCTTCCAGTATTTGAATTGTATGATTTTACTGGGGAGTAAAAAAATTCTGAAATTTTTACACAACATTTCTATGCAAATTATGTTATATGTCCTGATTTTTCATAATTTTAAGAGACAGGGAAGTATGGTGATCATTCAGATCTTTGGAGACTGTTGTGTTTTTGCTAGATTCTATTTTGCATGCATAGTTTGCTTGTTTCAAGTGTTCCTATAGCTTATATTGGGCAACATAAATTATGGGAATGATATAATACAGTAGGTATCATGGGGGAACAATTATGAATATTTTCTTGACAGTACCTAAGTGAATGATTTATCTTTATTACACTAACCCTTCTCACGAAGTTCCGTTAAGTTTTGTGTGATCGAAGTTTTCAAGTTTTGGGTGAGATACCGATATGAGGGGAATAAAGAGTGACAAGAACCCAAGCTTGGGGATGCCCAAGGCACCCCAAGGTAATATTAAAGGAACACTCAAGTGTATAATCTTGGGGATGCCCCGGAATGCATCCCCTATTTCGTCTTCAACACTAGCAATATATCTTACTTGGAGCTATATTTGTATTCATCACATAATATGAGTTTTTCTTGGAGAATAATTTTATTTTTGTTTTTATTTGTTAAGTGTTATTTTTAATCTTGTTTTTCAATAAAAAGTTCCAAGAATTGCCTTTGGATGCTTGCATTACATGTTTTATGTGTGTTGTGTAAAAAAAAGCAGAAACGTTTGCTGTAGTGTTTGAATTTTCATATTTTACTGGAGCACATAAAGTTTCTGAATTTTTTACAAAATATTTTAATATAAATTACGTATATTTTCCTAAATTTTTATAATTTTTAGAGTTCGAGAGGTACACTGGTTTAATAAATTACTACAGATTGTTCTGTTTGGACAGATTGCTGTCATAGTACTGCTATCTACTTAACGTATAGTTTCCGTAGCCTATATTGGTAGATATAAATTGTGGAAATTATAGTATACAATATCTAGTGTTTGAAAATTATTGTGCAACTTGTCTTGGCAGTACATGAAGTGTTGATTTGTTCTTATGTGTACTAACCTATCTCATGAGTTCTTTTTGAGTTTTGTGTGGATAAAGTTTTTGAGAATAGGTGAAACCGGGATATGAGAGGATTTAACAAGATAAAAAAGCTCAAGCTTGGGGATTACTAAGGCACCCCAAGAAAACATTTCAAGAACTCTCAAGTATCTAAGCTTGGGGATGCTACACATCCCACCTCTCTTCATCAACAATTATCGGTTAGCCTATGTTGAGCCTAATTTTTTCACTCCATGATGCATGCTATTCTTTGAGTGTCATTTTTATTTTGTTTGTTGTTTCAATAAAATCATTGGATCTGAAATTTTGAATAATATAGAGTCCCCACATGGATATTTTTATCTAATTAACTACACGTTGATCTTCACTTATATCTTTTTGGAGTAGTGTGTTATTCACTCTCGTGCTTCACTTATATCCTATGAGTAAATGGTTGAATGAATTTTATATCATAATTCTGAAATTAAAAATGCTTCATATACTTATCCCATGGGGAGTAGTGACTTCACAAATAATAGGTATAGGTGGTGAAATTTATTGAAAGTTAGCAAACACCGCTTTGGTCACTTGAACAATTCATGAAAGAATATTGAAGGAAGAGAGATTCCACATATAAATATACTATCTTGGACATCTTATATGATTGTGAATACCCATTAACTATTTTAAAACTTGAGAAAATTAGATGAAGTTGGACAAGGAAGACAACTTAATGTGTTATGTTTGTGTATATTTGTATAGAAGTTATATTGTTATGGATCCTCCAACATGTGGTGCTTGCTTACACCCCATACCAGCCAAAACTTCCGCACCAAGTAGAAATACTATTTGTGCATCCAAACACCATTAAACCAGTTTTGCCATAAGAGTCCACTATACCTACCTATGGATTGAATATGATCCTTCATGTAAGTTGTCATCGGTGCAAAAAGCAATAAAAATTGCTCCTAAATATGTAAGATCTTTTATTGTAAGGGAAAATAAGTGTTGTAAGAATTTGTGATGACAAAGAAATAAAACGACAAATTACATAATAAAGGTTGCTATCATAAAGGGCAATACAACATGACGTTCCTTTGCATTAAGAGTTTGCGCATCCAAAAACAAAAAGCGCATGACAACCTTTGCTTCCCTCTTTCAAGGGCCTATCTTTTATTTTCTAGTACTTACCTTTATGCAAGAGTCATGGTGATCTTCACCACTTCCTATATTTTGCCTTCATCTCTTGGCAAGCATCATGTGTTGGGGAATGATCTAGACATATATATCCACACAAATATATTTGATCATGAATAATTATTGTTGACAATTATCTATACGAAAAATAAGTTGGGAGGCGAAACATTAAGCCCCTATATTTCTCTGTGTTTGATGGATGCCATTTGTTCTAAAAATATGCTTTGAGTGCCAATAATCATGGAAGACTATATGATAGTTGAGTTTGTGGAATTTTCTAAATCAAAGCTCTTACAAAGAACCTTCTTGAAAATAATATGAATTGCAATTGTTCGATAACTAGGAATATGGTTTGTTAATTTTCAAGAAACTTTCTAGTCTATACTTGAAACATGTGAATAGCTTGTTACTTGATCATGATAAGTTTTATGAGATGAGCTACTGTTGATGATACATATTGATGCTAGAAAAAGTGATTGGAGTTGTCATTGATCAAACTTGTGCACTTGCTAGCATTCACACTTCATAAATTATTTCTTTTATCATTTACCTACTCGAGGACGAGCAGGAATTAAGCTTGGGGACGCTGATACGTCTCCAACATATCTATAATTTATGAAGTATTGATGCCATGTTTACAATAATGCTATATGATTTTGGTATGATTTTATTAGAACTAACCCGGACTGACGCTGTTTTCAGCAGAACTACCTGGGTGTCATTTTTGTCGAGAAATAAAAGTTCTCGGAATGGGCTGAAAATTTACGGAGAATATTTTTGAAAATATAAAAATATTTGAGCGAAGAGTTGGGCCAGGAACTGGACGAGGAGGCCACAAGCCTGCTGGGCGCGGCCACCCCCCTGGCCGTGCCTAGCAAGCTTGTGGCCCCCTCGAGCATCCCCTTGACATGGGATCGATGCCAAAAATTCCTATAAATCTAGAAACCATCGAAAAATAACCTAGATCGGGAGTTCCGCCGCCGCACACCTCCAGAGCCACGAAAAACCAATCTTGGCCCTCTCCGGCACCTTGTCAGAGGGGTTCACCATCACCGGAGGCCATCTTCATCGTCCCGGGGGGCATCAACACCATGGAGGCCAAGGACCAGAGGGAGAACCTCTCCCCACAGAGGGGGAGGCCATGGAGGAGGAAGCACAAGGGGGAGAACCTCTTCCCCTCTCTCCCGGTGGTGCCGGAGTGCCATCGAGGGAACCATCGCCGTGGTGATCGTCTTCATCAACATCACCTTCTTCATCACCATCCTCATCTCCTTTTAGCGGTCTACTCTCCCGCACCCCGCTATAATCACCTACTTGAACATGGTGCTTTATGCTACATATTATGATCCAATGATGTGTTGCCATCCTATGATGTTTTGAGTAGATTACTTTTGTCCTTTGGGTTGATTGATGATCTAGATTGGTTTGAGTTGCATGTTTTATTATTGGTGCTATCCTATGGTGCTCTCCATGTCGTGCAAGCCTGAGGGATCCCCGCTGTAGGGTTTGAAATATGCTTATGATTCACTTATGGTGGGTGGCGTGAGTTATAGAAACACAGACTCGAGTAAGTAGGTTGTTTGCGTATGAGAATAAAGATGACTTGATACCTTATAATGCTATGGTTGGGTTTTACCTTAATGATCTTTAGTAGTTGCGGATGCTTGCTAGAGTTCCAATCATAAGTGCATATGATCCAAGTAAAGAAAGTATGTTAGCTTATGCCTCTCCCTGATATAAAATTTCAATAATGATTTCTGATCTTGTTAACAATTTCCTAGGATAATTTCGCACACCGATCCATCATTATTCCACACTCGCTATTTGTAATATATTGTAATATTATGATAAAAGAACCTATATTTATATTTTAGTTCTCCGATATCATGCAAAGCTATCTTCTTCATACCCACAACGTAGTTTCATTTCTCGTTTCTTGATGGAAGCAAACATTCAGTGTACATAGAGTCGTATCGGTGGTAGATAGGACTTGAGAGAATATTGATCTTGCCTTTAGCTCCTTGTGGGTTCGACACTCCATACTTCTCACTTCCACCTTTGGAAACTTCTACGATGATTCCTTGCACTTGGGGATTATCACTTATCATGTGGGGTACGTTTAGGAGACAGCGTATCATTGAGCTTGTTGTCGAATTGCGACAACAGCCTTCTACATGGATAGCTCTTAGGTTGGTTTGACAGACCGATACCGTATCCTTACTTAGCTGCGAGGACTCTCGTCCACCCATCATTGTGGTTATCTTTTTCAGCTTTAAGCTGCCGTTCTTTTGTTTTCAGGCTATGGGCTGTGGCTATAAGTTGTTGCCTGAACAGTTCCTAATCTTCATGATTATCGGGAATGTCGAAGTCATCTGCTTCTGGGACGTCTTCCTCCTCGACATGGGGGAGGTAATTATCTTCCTCGGAATCGTCTAGGTTGTTTGGGTTGCGGTGGTCTTCAGGCCTTTCCTGATCGTCTAACGGGTGTTCGGGGGTATCGGGATCGCCAAGGTCTTCTGGGGTATCTCCGTCCCTGGTGCCGATAATATCTTACCTTCCCTTTTTGCCTTTTGACCGTTTATGCAGTTTCCGGTGCCTTGACGGCACTTCGGCCTACTTGTCGCCATCATTTTTGGGCGTGTTCTCGCCATTAGCGGCTGGAGTGTCCACCATGTAGATGTCGTATGTGGGGGTGGCGGCCCATCACCCTGTGTTAATAGGGGTGGGAGCGCAATGTTCCTCATCCATCTATTCTGTCTCCTCGGAGGCATAGTCCAACATGTTGGTTAAATCTTTGACTATGCTATCAAGTGGGTGGTGGGTGAGGGAGTCCTGGATTTAGGGGTCCTCAGGCAGCCGGCCTGTTTGCCACGGGTCGGACTATATGGGCCGCAAAGTGACCACTAGGTGATCAAGGGCCCCGTTGTCAGGGTGGAGGATTTGAGGAGCCATGGCGTGTTCTCCAAGATTGTCCGCTGTAGATAGGCATGTTTATCTCTTCGACATGTAACCGACCATGTGTAAACCCTAGGTACCCCCGTGTCTATATAAATCGGAGGATTTTACGTTGTAGGGATAGAACAACTCATTTATGGTTAGCTATTCGATATCGAGGTAGGTCAACTTTGTAACCCCCATATCATCAATACAATCAAGCAAGACGTAGGGTATTACCTCCATAGGAGGGCTCGAACCTGGGTAAATCTGTGTCCCCTTCGTCTCCTGTTACCATCGGTTCTAGTCTCATAGTTCGGGACCCCCTAACCAAGATTCGTCGGTTTTGACACCGACATTGGTGCTTTCATTGAGAGTTCTACTATGAACAACGAAGGAATTAATGGCTCACCTCACCACGATCAATGAGGTCTATATCCAGAGAACCCTTACTCCCGATCAGACTCTCACAGGAGGCGACATCTTGTCACACGCCGACCCGATCAGCCACCTTGGCCAGATCGGAACCCCCCCCCCCCGATCATAGAATTAGGTTCGGAACCTTAGAGTTTGTCACCAATTCACGGGAATTACTCATCCTTATGGAACCTTTGACCCTCGAGGAGGAGCCTATAAGTCTCGACGCTTCAACACCGAAGACATTGGGCTCCACCCCCAATGGAGTCGTCACCCCGGGCAATCTAGAACACCCAACCTGGCTGATGTGACCAGATCCGCCATGGCTGGGCGGAACATGGAGCCACCTTCGTGCATCTCTAGAACCGTCACGTCGCGCACTGACTCCACTCGGCTCAGTGACACGCATCCTACCATCGCCTCGTTCTTAAATGAGTTGTTCGATCGGGTTGAAAATATGTGCATGATGGATGACCAGATTCCGGTTTATGACCGTCTTGGGATTAGGCCCGACAACAGGGAGATCTAGGTCTCCCTGGTCACCCACCTTGTCGCTACCATCGAGTGTTCGGCTGAAGACTCATCTCGATAGCCGGAATTAAAAACAGTCTATACCCCAGTCTCTAATCACCAAGACTTCATCGGTGATCCAGATGCCAGAATTTATTATAAATCTGGACCTTCATCGGTCCAAGATTTATCACCCAATTCGGAGTCTTTGATTCCGAACACTCAAGGTGGCATGGGTTCGGATTTTTCCCACCCATCACCCAAGACGATGATTCCATTATCGCACCAAAGCCCGCATCTTCAGACTTTCGGGACACCAAACAATTACTAGGAGAGTCAGTCCATCACTTTTGGGTAAGACTCCTACTCGCTAGAAGCAAACAAAAAGGTCTTCGTGACCAAGAGATCATGGCAACTTTCAGTAACAATTGCCACGATGATGGGATTCTTAACGCCCTGGCTCGCCGACACATTCGTGACTTTTCTGAGCTATCCGATTTGGTAGAAAATATTGTGCCATGGAAAGCGCTTGGCAATCCGAGCGATTATTTTCGAAACCAACTTTTCCCAAACCCCCTATTGGAGATCGAAAAAAGAGGATACCTCCAAAGCGGCCAACCAGATTTGAACCCGCCGAAAAAAGAAACGGGCCCCTTTCAAGGGTCGGTACTGTCCTTGACGGACTATTGGATAAACCTTGCCCCATACATTCCGTCCTGCTAAACACGAGCCCGACTCACAGCCTTAGAGCTTGCTGGGTCGTCAGGCAGGTCGCAAAGAGCGGCGAGGCCATCCTTGAGACACTTCCGCCGAATAGGCGCAATTAATCATCGCTCAAATACAATGCCGAAGTTCTGACGATCTACAAAATATTCCCCTTGAAGAACAGGAGGAAAAGAGCTCTTAGAGAACTCGAACAGGTCTACCATGTGGCAGCAACTAGTGCATGGGCATACATACCGATCACCTTCGGAGATGCCGACTGAAAGCACAACATGCTCCCTTGGTGGTTTTGATAATTCATGACAACATACATTATCTCTTGGACTAACACTTCTATCTAGTGTATTTCAAATAATAGTCCATGGAGAGTTGAGTTGGCAAAAGGATTAAGGAGATTCTAGAGTTACGCCAAGATTCAAGGAAATAGGTTGGCCAAGCTTCAAGCAAGAGGACTCTACAATTTACATTTGTGAGAAATCACTTTGAGTCCATAGGAAAGCCAATACTATTAAAAGGGGGTAAAGTTTTGATGGTGGACAATATGCTCAAACGTGCACAAGTGACAGTCGCCAAAACATCCAAAAACTCTCCCACCAAAGTCTGTCATAAGCCAAATATGCAAAATCGGTGCAACCAACATCCCTAAACCGATGCCACCAATTCTAAACCCGAGACAGACTCAAACAAACCCAACACTTTGATGCAACCGAAACTGCACTTGGTGCCAATGAGTTGGGTTGCCAAGATGTTGTTACGCAAGTTCTCATTTTCGGTCTGACTGAAAATGGTGAATCGGCGTCACCGAGATTGGTAAATCTGAACGTTGGTCACCTTGTCGGTGCAACTGAGAATTGTATATCGATCCCTCCGAGATTCAAAAGTTGCCACTTTTGGTCACTTCGGTACCACCGAGATTTACACATCGGTGTCACCGAGTCTGAATTATTGTGTGTAACGGTTGGATTTTTGGGTATGCCTATATATACCCCTTCACCACCACCTACTCAAAAGAGAAGCACTCAGAACTATTCCATACCTATCCTACTCAGTTTTCTGAGAGAGAACCACCTACCCTTGTGTTGAGGTCAAGATCTTCCACTCCACCCATATGGATCTTGATTTCAGCCTCCCCAAGTTGCTTTCTACCAATCCCATCTCTTCTATCAAGCCAAATCTGCAAGAGAGTGATTGTGTGTTGAGGAGTCTATCATGTTGAAGCACAAGAGCAAGGAGTTCATCGTCATTACCGAGCCTATTACCTTTTGGCGGGTGGTGCCTCCTAGATTGGTTAGGTGTCTCTTGGGAGCCTCCTACTTTGTGTTGTGGAGTGAACCAAGAAGTTTGTAAGGGCAAGGATATCTCCTACTTCATGAAGTTCTACCCATAGTGAGGCTAGTCCTTCATGGATGGAAGCTGCATGGAATAGTCAAGGTTGCTTCTCCGTGGAACCCTCCGTGGGTAGATCCCTCTGTGGACTCTCGCGACCGTTACCCTCCATGGGTTGAAGACTCCATGAATGTGGACATACAATAGCACCACCTATCGGAACCACAGGAACAATCCTTGTGTCTCCTATTACGTTTGATCTTCCTACCCGATCTCTTTACTTACATGTGCAATGTCTTTACTTTCCGCTGCCATATTTGTAGACATGCATGTGTAGGGCTGTCAGACTTGCTAGACTTGCTAAAATAGTTAAAATCTGCCAACCAATTTACTTGGGAAAAGGTTAGGTTTTAAATTTCTGCCAGTAGTCTATCCCCCCTCCTAGACACCCCTCTGTCGATCCTACACCGACCAGCCGGCCATTCTTTCTGGTCATTTGCCAGCTGCACTAGTATCGAACCCCATCAATGATGGTTACAGGCTACATAAGGTGCTAATGGATGGCGGCACTAGTTTAAACCTCATATATGAAGGCACCCTGGAAAAAATGCAGTTCGACCGACATCGCATCGAACATAGCAATACAACTTTCTGAGGAATTATTCCGGACGTATCGTCCTAGACGTGGTGTTCGATACGCCCAAAAACTATCGATCCGAAGTACTTCTCTTCCACATCGTGCCCTTCCCAAGTGGCTACCACGCCTTATTGGGATGTGACGCCTTCACAATATTCGAGGCCATACCCCATTACAGGTACATGAAACTTAAAATGCCTGGAGTGATCACAATCGCCAATGATCTGAACAAACCCCTTCGGGCCAAAAACAAGATAGCAGCGCTCGCCCTTGAGGCATTAGCTGAGACTTTTGCTGCCGAAGAACTGACCGCACTACGGTCAACAGTTGATAAGGACGACATGATCCTTAGCAAAAGGCCCAAGCCTACGTCCTTCAAACCCACAGAGGAAATCGTCAAGTTTCAAGTGCATCCGACGGACCCCAATAAGACAGTGTCCATCAGAGCTCAGCTCGACCCCCTTGTGGACGAGGCTCTGCGGAACTTTCTCCGAGAAAATTGGGACATCTTTGCTTGGCATCCGTCCGATATGCCTGGAATCCCACGATGGCTCGCCGAGCACAGTCTGAACATTATCACAGGCTTTAAGCCTGTCAAACAGACTCTACGCCACTTCTCCGAACCCAAACGACAAGCTATGGATGAAGAATTAGCTAAGCTACTAGAGGCCGGATTCATTCAGGAGATTAAGCACTCCGAACGTTTGGCAAACCTGGTGATAGTACCAAAGGAAGACAAGTCCTGGCGACTATGCGTCAATTTTAAAGACCTTAACAAAGCCTTCCCTAAGGACCCTTTCCCCTTACCATGAATAGACCAGATGATCGACACCATAGCCGGACACGATTCGTTGTGTTTCCTCGACGCCTATTCCCGATACCATCAAATCAAAATGAAGGAATCCAATCAAGCACCAACCGCATTCATCACCCCCTACGAGCCATTCTGATTAGACATGAGCCTTTCGGGCTAAAAAACGCGGGGGCCACATACCAGCGCATGATCCAGAAGTGTCTTGCGACACAGGTCGATAAAACGGTCGATGCATATGTGGACGACATGGTAACTAAAACCAAACACGTCAGCCAGTTGATTGACGACCTATGGCAAACCTTTGCCAGCCTACGCGAGTATGACATACGACTCAATCCGGAAAAATATGTATTCGGAGTTCCCTCTGGTAAACTGCTCGGATTCATCATCTCCCATAGAGGAGTAGAAGTGAATCCGGCTAAAATTCGTGCTCTATCGAAACTTGCAATTCCTACAGAGCTAAAGCATGTCCAGAGGCTAGCTGGGTTTGTAGTAGTGTTAAGCCGCTTTATCGCCCGCCTCAGGGAGAAAGCTTTACCGCTCTATAAACTGCTCAAATGGACCAATAATTTTGAGTGGACCAATGAAGCAGTGGTTGCGTTAGAGGAAATCAAAACACTACTGGCAACGAATCCCATCCTCACAGCATCAGGCGCTAGTGAGACCATGTTATTGTACATATCAGCTACCAACCAAGTTGTCAGCGCGGTGCTCGTCATTGAATGCAATGTGGAGGGACACAAGTTCTGGACTCAGAAGGCGGTCTATTAGGTGTCAAAAGTACTACGCAGTGCAAATCCAGATACCCGCAATACCAAAAGATAGCCTACACAGTGTTTATGGCATCAAGGAAACTCAGACATTATTTCCAAGAGTGTGCAGTAACGGTGGCATCCAAAGTACCCCTGAACGATCAAATCAACAACAGGGATGCCACTGGCCGCATAGCCAAGTGGGCCATTGAGCTCCTTCCTTTTGAAATAGCCTATAAGCCACGTCATGCCATAAATCTCAGGTATTGGCAGACTTTCTGGCTAAATGGACAGAGGTCGATCTCCCCAAGGAATACAATGCATACTCCCATTAGACAATGCACTTTGATTGATCCAAAACCTTGGCCGGACTGGGGGCTGGAGTTATCCTCACATCCCCCACAGACGACAACGTGTGATACGTGTTGCAGATCATGTATGTCGACTCTAACAACGCATCCGAGTACGAAGCTCTCCTACATGGTCTTCAGATGGCAGTGTCAATGGGCATACGACGGCTAGAGGTACAGGGAGACTCCAGCTTGGCCATCTCCCAAATTAATGTGAATTTGATGCCAAAAAGCCAAAGATGGCGGTGTACAAAAATGTCGTACAAAAGATATCCGCACGGTTTGAGGGTTTGGAATTTCACCACGTCGCTCGTGACAACAACCAAGCCACCGACATACTAGCTCGTATGGGATCCAAACGCGACCCTCTCCCAAGAAACATCTTCCTGGAGCGGCTCTTTAAGCCATTCATCGTGTGGCAGGACGATGACAAGGGTGTCGGTCTAAATACGGTGGACGAGGTTGTTCCCCCTATAAACGAACCAGACAATCAAATCATCGGCGGCTCCGTAATGGACGAAACGCCTTCGGCTCATGAGGTAATGGCGGTAATTTCACCATGGACAGAGTCCTTCTTCGCAAGGAACTCCCTGACGACCAGACCCAGGCACGGCAGATAGTTCGGCGATCCAAGGCCTACAAACTACACGAGGGTCAGTTATACAAGAAAAGCGTCACCGGAATATTACGGCGGTGCATATCTGAGGAAGAAGGACGGGAGCTCCTAGCCAAAGTCCACTTAGGCATGGGCACCCACCATGCCGCGGCAAGAGCCTTAGCTAGCAAGGCCTTCCGAGCTAGTTTCTTTTGGCCAACAGCCCGGACGGACGCCTAGTCGCTTGTTAAACATTGCGTGGGGTGTCAACTCTTCACAGATCAAAGTCACATGCCACCAACAGCTCTTCAGACTATTCCAATCACCTGGCCTTTCGCGGTCTGGGGGCTGGACATGGTCGAGCCACTTAAAGGGGGGAACCAAGAAGAATAAATACCTACTGGTTATGGTCGACAAGTTCACCAAAAGGATAGAGGCAAAGCCCATCAAATCGGCCAAGTTCGGACCAGTGATTGACTTTATCTCCGGCGTGGTACACCGTTACGGTGTCTCGCATAGTATAATAACGGATAATGGATCCAACTTCACGGCCCAAGAGGTCAAGGACTGGTGGGCAAAAATGGGGCATAAACATCGATTACGCATCAGTCTATCATCCGCAGACCAATGGACAAGTTGAATAAGAAAACAACCTCATTATGAGCGGCATTAAGCCACGTCTAGTCCCGTCTCTTCATGAGTACGACTGTCATTGGGTGAAGGAGTTCGACTCCATTTTATGGGGCCTACGCACCACCCCGAACAGATCAACAAGATATACACCATTCTTCATGGTCTACGGGGCGGAGGCAGTCCTCCCCTGCGACATTATTCACGACACACCAAGGGTGCGCATGTACGAGGAAAAGGAAGCTGAGCTAGATTGGCAGGACGACCTAGACGCGCTAGAAGGAGAGCACGACATAGCTCATGCTCGCTCTATTTATTACCAAGAACAAGCCCGGCGTTACCAGAGTAGGGAGGTCAGGGCAAAAGCATACAACATAGGAGAACTCGTCTTACTACTCCAGGAGAAGCAGAAGCATAAACTCAACCCCAAATGGGAGGGCCCCTTCATAATCGACGAAGTACTCGCGGGAGGATCCTACCGTCTTTGGAACCCGTCAGACAACCACCTTGAACCGAACCCATGGAACGCAGCTCATCTTCGACGCTTCTACGGCTAAATCGGTGTCGTTTAAATATTTCAGCATTTTTTCCTTTTTCCTTTTTCCTTTTTCCTTCTATTTTCCTTTCCCCTCCCACCGTGTTGTTCGGTAGGATTGAATTTTTTCCTTTTCTTTCCATGTTCGGTTCGACCGATCTTGTACTAAGGTTATCGACTTACACTATTAAGTGTTAAATTCGAACACAACACCTGGGGGCTTCTTCCCGAAGCCACCGCTTTTATATTATAAGAATTTATTAACACTTATCGTGTATACACGTTTCCTTTGTCACTTTCAAGCCATCATATGCATCAATTCGAACTAAGACTTTGCCAAGCTGGGTTGCCTCGCTCCTGTGTTTGCCCTCTATGTTCCCGATTGTTCGGCTAGAGGGTAAAGGGAGCACCTCTGCGATTGTTACGGCCGGGTCATCCAGATATGTACGTCAGACGGGTGATGTCGAAAGCTAGGTATCTTACGCAGACAATTGGTCGGCTATGACGGAAACACTTAAATACGGTGATGGTAACTATCATCACTGTATGGGCTTCCTCCTTCTTAAAGGCCCTTAGCCGCATACTAGTAGTATGCGGACCCTACCTACAATCTCCGTAGAACCCCGAAGAAAGGTATCGATGGGGGTACTATTTTCCTTGGAAGATGTTTCTTACGCTAAGCAGTAATATAACATACCTCTGTGTGTGATTTCTGTCCGTTCGCACCACATGGCCGGATTGCCTGTTCCCCGGACACAATTCGCCCCTTTAGGGTGACAAATTACGAGGAACACTCCCGAGCTCTTCGCATCGGAGGGAGAAGCCGATGGCCGGTTAAGAAAAAGTTTACAACACAAATAGAGTAACAACTCAATTGTTCATACAAAAGTATACAAAATTACACATTCGACTGCTGGTCGAGATTGTCGATTATCATATCTAGGGAACAGTCTTCTTGTGACAGACGGGCGGCAGGCATCACCTGGTCATACACCAGGTGGAGTGGCACTTCTTGCCCATCCGATCCCACCGGACCAACCCGAGCCATACGCTCGGGATTAAGTCCAGTGTAACGAGTCTTGATCATTGCCCACGCTTCCCATGCTCCCTCTCGGTAGGCCGATGTCTTCCATAGCTCGAACCTACTTCGGGCTCCCTTGCATCGATCGACTAGTTCGGTCATTCCTTTCGGAGGCTATTCGGCAGGCCATAGTGCCTTTACCATGCTTTTCATCGCTTTGCGGGCACGCTCGTCAAGAGCGGAAAGCTCTTTTAACAAATTCCCCTGGAAGGACCCGATCTCTTCTTCAGGATGCTCGAATAGGAGGCCTACATATGAGGCAAAGGCATGCTTATTTAACTTCCTTTATGGGAAGTACTTCCTAAAACATTAGAATCAAACTTACCGAACATGCCCTTCTGTAGCTTATGGTTTTCTTGTTGGGCCTGGGCCAATTGAGCTTTTAAATTCTCAATTTCTTCAACCTTTCTCTTCCTTTCTTCCTAGAGGCGGCTCACAACGTGATAGCCAGCCTCGTGCTGGGACTCAGCATACCGCTGAGCTTCTGGGGCTTCATCCAACTCCTTTTGCATATGCCCTATGGATCCATCTTCTAAATACAATCCTTGCGTTAGCATGGACATTTTCTAGAAATTAGCAGCACTGGTATACTCACCATGGGCCTCCCGGGTGAAGCTCTTCACTTGCTCTATCTCTGCCTTCACATATTGTACTTGTGATTGGCTGTCGTCTAGCTCCTTGGCCAGTTGCTCATTCTATTGCTTCGAAGCCTGTTCTAGTAGTAAAACAGCATAGGGACCCTTAATTCAGTTGTTCTGAACCATTTTATGGCTCGGGGGCTACTGGGTTCACACGAGTATTCAGACTGTTTCAAGCCGATTACTTACCTACAAACTGGCTGATACCATCTTTAGGGCCTCACCGAATCCAGCCCGGGCTGTGCCGATGTGCGCGTTCGCTGTGCGTAGGGAGCCGAACTCTTGTTCCGAAAACATCGGGTGACGCAGGTCCTCCTGTCGTCGTCGGTGATTCATGGCGCTTCCTACTGCCGATTTAGTGACAGACACACCATCACTAAAATCGGTGGGAGCCAGATTGGCGATAGGGGCCTCGACAGCAGGGTCGACATGAGCCATAGCTTTGGAATTTTGAGCGCTGCCGGACACCTTGGCGACCTCTTCGGCAGGGGAAGCCTGGGCTTTTCGCCTAAGTGTTTCAATGTAAACTGACGTAGGATTCTATTAATTGTGTAAGTAAGGAGACATGCGAACAAAATACCTTTGGGTTGAGTGAGCAGGTGAATTCGTCGTTGCGACCGACTTATAGGTTGGGCCCCTATTGGCTTCCGATTTGGGTGCTATTTCGGTTGACGGCGTATGGCGCGCAGATCGACGATGCTTGGGAGTAGTAGCCGGCGCATTCGAGGCGCTGTTGGATGCTTGCCTCTTGCGGGACGAGCTCTTCTTCTTCTTGTTTGTTACAGGAACAGAGAACGATCCAGGGTAATCAACTATGATAGCCACCTGAGATCGGTCGAGGCTCTCTTGATAGAAGACTCCATCTTCAAATTCAATTAGATGATCCGGGTCTTCGTGAAAACCCGGATCATCATCATGGGAATAGTCTTCGGGTTGGGGAGCCGAACAGTTGACTGTCTCAATGAAGCTCCTCCATTCCTATTCACGTTAAAAGGCTTCGTTCAAGTAAAGAGCGGAATGGAAACCCCAAACTATGTTCATAGAGGAGAAAGGCTTACCCATTCGATGGGATTATGGCTTGAATATTCTTCCTTGGTTGTCCGACGAATGAAATCTTCTTGCTTTCCATTATATAGGTCGGCAAGGGCGGCGGCCAGCGCCGTCTGATTGGCGGGTCCCATTCTCCGGGAGAGAGTGGCGTTGCTTGTGCCGTTGTAGCGCCACATGGGATGTATCCTCTGTTGGAGAGGTTGCACGCACCGGGTGATGGGGTGGCCATGACATCGGGCATGGTCAGGTTGTGGTGGGTAAGCATCCGCACCTGGGCCGCCAAACGTTGTACTTCAATGAGCATCCTCTTAGGACGAATTCTTCGGCTGCCAGTTGTACCTCTTCTTCAAAGGGGCGTCAGAGTATGAGGGCAGACCTCTCCGAGCTGGCTTGAATAGGGGGATGTCTTCTATATAAAACCACTCTGAAGTCCACTCTTCGGATTCCTTTGGTGTACCCATCGGATACCCTGTTCCCTCTATATGGCATACTTCGGCTCCACCAACCTCCAAGATTGCATTGTCTCGAGTTCGAGGGACAAGATAGAAGTACTTCCTCCATAGCTTGAAATGCGCCTCGCAGCCCAGGAACATATCGTAGAGGGCTACAAAGCTCGGGATGTGCAGGATTGACCCCGGGGTGAGGTGGTGGAGTTGGATCCCATAGAATTCCAACAATCCCCTCAGGAACGGGTGGATAGGAAACCGAGGCCCCGCGGTAGGAAGGGCACGAACCATACTGTTCCCCCTTTGAGGATTGGGGAAACGCTCCACGAAAACCTCATTCTTGTAGGAGGTTAAACCTACGCGGCTCACCGCAGATCCGAAGAAGGGAGATACCCCTGGGTCTCCAGATTGCGCAGCCGTAGAAGCAATACGGAGCAGCTGGTCCAGTCCCCGAGACGTGAGCCGTAGGGGCACGCGGAAGAGCTGGGGATGCTTGCCATGTTTTTTCGTGGATCTTCCACTATGAGTTTTTCCATTAGGGAGAAACAGGAGGATGTGGTCTAAACCGTGATCCTATTTACTTAAATGGGTGTATCCTCCGTTACGGAAGGGTAGCATCGTAAAAAATTGCTAAACCGCTCGCCTCCCATGATAAGCGAGAATCGAGGAACGCTGGCGACTATTATAATGGACCTGGAGGGCCTGTGACGCTTGGGATTCTGCTGATAACTAGTCGGTTGCCGAATAAAAAGGAGTGCGGGACTCGCCTTGCAAGCCGAAGATTATGAAGATCATCCGAATATACATCGGCGTTGAAAACTAGTCCGGGGGCTACTGAGGGAGTCCTGGATTTAGGGGTCCTCGGACAGCCGACCTGTTTCCCACGGGCCAGAGTGTATGGGCCGCAAAGTGACCACTGGGTGATCAAGGGCCCCGTTGCGAGGGTGGAGGCTTCGAGGAGCCATGGCGTGTTCTCCAAGATTTTTAGCTGTAGATAGGTATGTTTATCTCTTCGGCATGTAACCGACCATGTGTAAACCCTAGGTACCCCCGGTGTCTATATAAACCGTAGGGTTTTACGCTGTAGGGACAGAACAACTCATCTAGGGTTAGCTACTCGATCTCGAGGTAGATCAACTTTGTAACCCCCATATCATCAATACAATCAAGAAGGACATATGGTATTACCTCCATAGGAGGGCCCGAACCTGGGTAAATCTGTGTCCCCTTCGTCTCCTGTTACCATCGGTTCTAGTCTCACAGTTCGGGACCCCCTACCTGAGATCCGCCGGTTTTGACACTGAGAGCGGGTGGGATGAAAAATTCGTCCTGACCCTCCCTGAGACCGATCTGATCATGGATCGGGCTTGGGTCGTTAGTAATCTTCATCGATGAGATCCGATCTAGGGCCTCGTTGAGTATTGAGAGCTCGATCGGGTCAAGCTGCTCGGAGCTTTCGGAGTTGACATCTGTTATTTCTGTGCTACGGGAGTGTTCGGTAGGAACAAGTATTCGGACGTCCTGCACTATGGCCGGATCCGTACTTAGAGTCAGGCCGTTGCCAGGGAAAATCCCGTGGACGTGACCAAAAGAAGGATCCGAGGTTAAAGCCTTGGAGTCTTCGGGCGTGGCAGGTGAGACTACGAGCCCGGATAGCGAAAGATCGCCCCGAGAGTCAACGGAGAACTCTAGGTTCCTGAATCTGACCTCTTGATTAGGGACGAAGCTCCCGATCCGGCCTAGATGGCCGGTCGGGTCAGCATGCAGCACAATCCTGCCGAAAGCGAAGATCTATCCGGGGACAAAAGTGTCCATGTTGTGGACCTCTTTGTTGATGACGACACGAGCCATTGATTCCTTCGGTGACCACAATGGAACTCTCAATGAAAGCACCAATGTGGGTGTCAAAACCGGAGGATCTCGGGTAGGGGGTCCCGAGCTATGAGACTAGAATCAATGGTAAATGGAGACAAAGGAGACGATGTTTACCCAGGTCCGGGCCCTCCTATGGAGGTAATACCCTACGTCCTGCTTGATTGTATTGATGATGTGTAGGTTACAGAGTCGATCTACCTCGAGATCAAATAGCTAAACCCTAGATGAGTTATCCTCTCTACAACCTAAAACCCTCTGGCTTATATAGACGCCAAGGATACCTAGGGTTTACACATGGTCAGTTACACGTCGAAGGGATAACATGCCTATTCGCTACATCAAATGTGGAGTACAAGCCACGATTCCCGAAGCTTCATTTTTGGAGACAGGGCCTTCGATCAATCCAATGCTCGGCAAGCGACCCATATAGTCTGGCCCATAAGAAATAGGTTGACCTCCCGAGGACCCCTTAAACCTGGACTCCCTCAAGGTGCCTCGGTATCGTATCACCATCACTTCTATCACCATTATCTATCTTAGTTCGATATTTAGTTTTTCGTGATTTAGGGAGTTAGAATTTTTGCTTTGAGTTCTACCTATCCTTGTAACCGAGTGTGAGAGTTATATAATAAAGTTAGTTGAGTTCGTGTGCCTCACCCTCACTTGCACCCATCATTTTAGCATGGCAATAAAAAGAATAGAAAAGGATCATATGCTTATCTCATGAGAGGTAATGACTTGACATAGAAAGGACGTATAAGCAATAAAAAGTGTTGAAAACCAACAAACATGATGTTAGTAATTGGTATGATCTATGCGAAAGTATGGTAGAGAAGAGGAGATTTACATATAAATATAGTATCTTGGACACTTTCTATGATTGTGAGCTTACATAAAATATTACATAATGACCAAGTGTTGAAGTGGGACATGTCACATAACATAATGATCATGGCTGTTTACATTTGCATAGAAGTTATATGGTATTGGACCCCTTAACATGTAATGCTTGCTTAATATCTTTTGTTATCCCAAAGATTCGCACTAAGTAGAGATACTACTTGTGCATCCATAACCCATGAACTCAGTTTCTTGCCATGAGAGTCCACCATAACTACCTATGGATTGAATAAGATCCTTCAAGTAAGTTGTCATTGCTGCAAAAGGCAATAAGAATTGCCTCTAATCATGTAAGATCTTTTATTGTAAGGAAAATTAAGCTTCATACAATCTTGTGATGGTGAAGAAATAAAAGTGATGGTGTGCATAATAAAATTCATTGTCACAAGGGCAATATAAAGTGATGTTCTTTTGCATTAAGGGATTGAACATATCAAACAAATAAAAGCTCATGGAAACCTATGCTTCCCTCTACGAAGGGTCTATCTTTTACATTCTTATAAAAATTTATTCTCATGCAAGAGTCAATGATATTTCCCCTTGTTCCTATTCTTCAACTCTTTAGTGACAAGAATTATGTGTTAAGGAATGATCCAAACAAATATATCCAGTTGAATGTAGATGATCATGGTCCATTATTGTTGACCTTATCCTTGAGGTAAATAAGTTGGGTGTCAAGAACAATAAAGCTCCCATATTCCTATGTGTCCCACGGAATCACTTGTTCCAAAAATATGCAATGTGTGTTAACAATCATAGAAGGCTACATTATAGTTGAATATGTGAACTTGCTAGAAATACAAAGCTCTTATATAGACTCTTCTCTCGATTACAATAGCTATGATTATCTCAAGGACTAATTCATTGCTTGTTGGTTCTTAATAAAGATTATGCTTTATATTTGTTCAGTTGTGGATAGATTGTTACTTTTTTATGAGAAGTTATATGATGAAAAGCTTGTTGATATGATGATATTCATGGTGCTCTCATGTACGTAATCTGTTTTTATCAACACCTCTCTCTCTCTCAAATTATGTGGTCATTATTTTAGGGTTTGGTTTTCGCTTGAGGACAAGCGAGATCTAAGCTTGGGGGAGTTGATACGTCCATTTTGCATCATGAATTCTTATTACTATTTACTTCATTCTTGTGCAATATTCCACATTATTATACAATTCTTATGCCTCTTCTCTCTGAGTATGCAAGGTACACCACAAGGAGGGGAATATCTTGAAACTGGAATTCTGGATCGGAAAACCAAGAAAAAGGCAGAAAAATCATGAGACTCCAAATGACCTAAAACTTCACGGAGAATATTTTGGAATATTTACGAATTTCTGGAACCAAAATATATTGGAGGGGGGCCACCAGCAAGGCATATGCCAACAGGGCGCCCCCTTGGAGCTTGGCTTGTGGCCCCCTTGCTGGTCCTCCAACGCCCATCTTCTCCTATATGGTGTGTTTTACCCTAGAAAAAAATCATAAGCAACCTTTCAGGACAAAACATCATCGTCTCGAGGCGGAAACCTTGGCAGAGGCCCTTTTGCACTCCGACAGTCAGATTTTGCCGGGGAAATCCCTCTCTGGGAGGGGGAGATCAAAGACATCGTCATCACCAACACTTCCTCCTTCATGGGAGGATCAATCTTCAACAACTTCTTCACCAGCACCATCTCATCTCCAACCCTAATTCATCTCTTGTATTCAATCTTTGTCCCAAAACCTCAGATTGGTACCTATGGGTCGCTAGTTCTGTTGATTACATCATGTAGTTCATGCTTGTTGGATTACTTGGTGGAAGAGATTATGTTTAGATCCTTAATCAACATTATTACACCTCTGATCTTGAACATGTTGATGATGTGTGAGTAGTTACTATTTTTCATGAGGACATGTGAGAAGCCCTGTTATAAGTAACCTTGTGAAGTTGGTATGTGTTTGATATTTTGATAATATGTATGTTGTCACTTCTCTTAGTGGTGTCATGTGAACGCCGACTACATGACACTTCACCCTGCTACGGGCCTAAGGGAAGTCATCGTGGAGTAACATGTAGATGATGGGTTGCGAGAGTGACAGAAGCTTAAACCCTAATTTATGTGTTGCTTCATAAGGGGCTGATTTGGGTCCATATGTTTCATGCTATGGTTAGATTTATCTTAATTCTTCTTTCGTAGTTGTGGATGCCCGCGAGAGGAAGTAATCATAAGTAGGTTGTTAGTTCAAGTAAGAAAAACACCTTCGCACCGGTCCACCCACATATCAAATTATCAAAGTAGCAAGCACAAATCAACTCATGAAAGGATTATTGGGTTACACACATGACTAGACAGAAATTACCATGTGTCCTCGGGAGTTATGCTTAATATAAGAGTACTTTCACGTCTGGCCTTTGCTACAAAAAGGATTGGGCTACCTTGTTGTACCATTTTTACTATTGTCACTTGTCACTTGTTATAAGTTATCTTGCCACAAAACTATCTATTATTTTTACTCACAGCACTCACAAAGATTACCCTGCTGAAAACCGCTTGTGATTTCCTAGTGCTCCTTGTTGGGTTAGACACTCTTACTTACCGAAAGGACTATGATTGATCCCCTATACTTGTGGGTCATCATACCACTATCATACAACCTTCAGTCTTATCAATCCATTAATAGATGCACTTTTTGTTTCCATGTACTGTCCTGAATCTATTACCCACTATCTTCATCGACAGTTATGACCAGTGCTGCCCCGGAGGCTACTTTGGTCGTCGATCTGCCCGACAGCGAGGCGTGAACGCCATGTTCCTATGGCAGGCCCGCATGGACCTCGCCGGTGTAGATCCGTGGTGGACATGTTCACCGATGCCATCTACGAGGAGGCATGTAACAACCACCATCGGAGCACCTTCACCCGCCTCATCTGGCCATCAAGGCATAACTCTCTCTGACAGCCCCAATGTCTCATTAGGTACTTGCAAACACAAGGGCATACAGCTTTTCCCGATCGATTCGTGGTGTTTATGAACGTCTCTTTGGAACTTACCCAATGAGAGCCATTCTTCCCTGCTCCCCCTCGTTCGGTTTCGAAGGGGTATTCTTGACCCCGTCCGTTTTATTTTGTCTGGCCCGCCGTAGTCTATACCCAAGCCCTGTAGAACCCATATCCAAGCCCCGTATAACCCATATCATATAGGTACAGTACCCTCCCCCCCCAAAAAACGATGACCCCACGACCACATACGACCTGCCGCTCCATCATTAACGCATCTCCATCATTCATGCGGCTCCATCATTCATGTGGTACCCTAGTTGAGGTTATTTATGAATATTGGTGGCGACCATCTCGTCGCCAGCAATCTCGCCTGACAGTGCACGCGACACCGTCGTGAACATCTAGCGCTCCCATGTAGCGCATCCTGCTCCCCCCATTTCTCTCGCTCGCGGTAACATGGAACGAACTGTCGTTGTTTTCATGGTAGCGGGTAACCTAGCTACCGTGCGACATAGGCGACCGCGAATGTTCCGATAGAGATGCTCCTCATCTTACAAAGTGATGATGCCAAAGTGGGTTTCTTCTGTCTAGGGTTATCGTAGCGTTGATTGTCGTCGGCTATGTGCACGACGGCTATCGTTATTTAAACTAGTTTCTGTAGTGCTGCTCCCTGCGATCCAAAGTGATCAAGATGGGTGTCGTGGGCAACTTACTTACTAGGGTTCACGTACCTTATCATTGACGACCACTCTGGAGATGAGGCAGGATCCAATGGTGGTCATAGGTCGTTGGCGTCGGTTGTGTGCATGATTTGAACTCCCTCGGTTGGGGTAGTTTACATAACGTTCATAATCCCATGCTATGTGTTTTCTATTTCATAATTGAATTTTTTTTTGAACATGTGATGATACTTATTATTTGTTGTAGGAAAAATGGCGGACAATGAGTTAACTGATATCGTGGTAGGTATGGAGTTTAGAGAACTGCTAAAAGACTAGATAGATGATTGGTCAGATGATGAAAATTTATATCGAGGAGATTGGGCAAAGTATGGAAATGAAGGGGAAGATGTTAATGTGATTGGCATTATCATGTTGTAAGGAAAATTGTAGCATCGAACAACATTATATTTTTGAATTGAAAATTTATAGGTGGACGTGGATGATGATATTGAGGAAAATAACTCTGAGGTCTCGAATGAAGATTATATTAGTCAGGTGCGGAAATGGAATTTTTTGTTGGGGCATGCAAATTTAATATTTTGTGGAATATTATATGATAACTAATTATGTATTTATGTTCATTTTTTCAGCTAATTTCACGATCTCATAACGTGTATGAGTATTATGGTTAATCTGACGCGGAGAGAGGCCTTGAAGACGAATCAGTAGATGCACCTGATTCTCGAGAGTCACAGTCGTCGACCAACATGAGTGAGGTATGTATGAAATCAATGTTGTATGGAAGTAATGTTAAACCACAGAAAATTGTTTTCATGGCTATGTTTTGATGGTGTAGGTGACAGAAGATGAGGGGAAAGAGAACGTCCAAGATAGTAACCATGTAGATGATAAGAGGGATATGTTCATGAAGATAAGAGAAATGCCTTTTCTGTCTGAAGTAGCTGCATTTGTTTTCTACAACAGCTATGCTAGAGATAATGGTTTTAGCATTAGAAAGGATAAGGTCATGTATAGCAAAATTGAGTTACATCATATGCAACTGCGATGGTATGTTTGTTCAAGAGAAAGGAAATGTGACAACAAGTTGCTAATCGAGGATGGACGAAGTCGTAGGCTCAGACCCGAGTCACGCTACAACTGCGAAGGGCACCTGACCATGAAGCTTGACGAAAAGCATGGGGTTTGGTATGTTGGAAGTTTTGAGGACAAGCATAGCCATGTATAAGAAAGACCGGATGAAGTACCTTTTCTTTGGTCCCACAGAAAAATCAAAGAGTGCTAGAAAGCTAAGATATTGTCCATTGGTGTGATACATCTCCGTCGTATCTATAATTTTTGATTGTTCCATGCCAATATTATACAACTTTCACATATTTCTGGCAACATTTTATATGATTTATTGGGCTAACATATTGATACCGTGCCCAGAGCCAGTTCCTACTCCATATATTATTACAACTTCGCTGCTTTTTTACAGTGCCCAGAGCTAGTTCCTAATCAAATAAAACATGTATAATTTTACAACTTCGCTGCCGTCAACACCAACTATCTCCCCCTCTATGCAGCGGTGTGGCACCTCTATTCCCCGTTGTAGTCTCTACTTAAACATGGTGCTCAACTCCATATATTATTTCCCAATGATATGTGGCTATCCTATGATGTGTGAGTAGATTTGTTTTGTCCTATGGGCTAATTCATGATCGTGGTTGGTATGAGTTGTATGTTTTTTGGTGCTTTCCTATGGTGCCCTCCGTGTCGCACAAGTGTGCGGGATCCCCGCTGTAGGGTGTTGCAATATGTTCATGCTTTTCTTATGGTGGGTGGCGTGAGTGACAGAAGCACAAACCCGAGTAGGTGGGTTGTTGCGTATGGGAGTAAATAGAACGTGATACTTAATGCTAGGGTTGGGTTTTACCTTAATGATCTTTGGTAGTTGTGGATGCTTGCTAGAGTTCCAATCATAAGTGCATATGATGCAACTATGTAAAGTATGTTATCTCATGCCTCTCCCTCATATAAAATTGCAATAATGATTACCGGTGTACTTATCAATTGCCTAGGGACAAATAACCTTCTTGTTTGACAAAAGCTTTCTACTAAACAACTAACTTTTATTATCTTGCAATTTACTCGTAGTTTTATTCCCGCAAAGTACTTCCTCATGTAAACTATCCTATCACCTACAAAATAGTTTCATACTTGTTCTAGGTAAAGCAAACGTTAAAGTGTGCATAGAGTTGTATCGGTGGTCGATAGAACTTGAGGGGATATTTTTTCTACCTCTAGCTCCTCGTTGGGTTCAACACTCTTATTTATTGAAAAAGGCTACAAACAACCCCTACACTTGTGGGTTATCATGTCCTTTTTCCGGCACCATTATCGGGGAGCAATAGCGTGGGGTGAATATTCTCGTGTGTGCTTGTTTGCTTTATCACTAAGTAACTTTTATTTTCGGTTAGTAGTTGTTTTATATCTTTAGTTATTAATATGAAACACGAAACACCTCATTGAACTATATAATGGGATGATGTCTACTACACAACCTTCTTCTTGTAGACTCGTGTTGGGCCTCCAAGCATAGAGTTTTGTAGGACAATGTCAATTTTCCCTCAAGTGGATGACCTAAGGTTTATCAATCCGCGGGAGGAGTAGGATGAAGATGGTCTCTATCAAACAACCCTGCAACCAAATAACAAAGAGTCTCTTGTATCCCCAACACACCCAATACAATGGTAAATTGTATAGGTGCACTAGTTCGGCAAAGAGATGGTGATACAAGTGCTATATGGATGGTAGATATAGGTTTTTGTAATCTGAAAATATAAAAACAGCAAGGTAACAAATAGTAAACAGCGAGCAAAATGTTGTATAAATTCTTGGAAACAAGGCCTAGGGTCCATACTTTCACTAGTGTAATTTCTCTCAGCAATATTGGCATAGTTGAATCATATGTAAGTATCATTCGTGCGACAAAGAGTTCACTCCAAAGTCATAAATAGCGGAGAACCAACGAAGAAATTATTGTAGGGTACAAAACCACCTCAAAGTTATCTTTTCTGATCAATCTTATGAGCTATCCCTATAAGTGTCACAAACAGCCCTAGAGTTCGTACTAAAATAACACCTTAAGATACACATCAACCAAAACTTTAATGTCACCTAGATACTCCAGTGTCAAAGCAAGTACCCATGGGCTTGATTATATGATATGCATCACATAATTTCAAATATATCATGTTCAATCCAACACAAATGACTTCAAAGAGTTCCCCCAAAGTTTCTACCGGAAAGTCAAGATAAAAACGTGTGCCAACCCCTATGCATAGATTCCCAAGGTCACGAACCCGCAAGTTGATCACCAAAACATACATCAAGTGGATCAATAGAACATCCCATTGTCATCATGTATATCCCATTGCAAGACATACATCAAGTGTTCTCAAATCCTTAAAGACTCAATCCTATAAGAAAACTTCAAAGGGAAAACTCAATTCATCACAACAAGATAGAGAGGGGAAAACTCCATATGATTCATCTATATCAATAAAGCTCGCGGTACGTCAAGATCATGACATCTCAAGAACACAAGAGAGAGAGAGAGAGATCAAACACATAGCTACTGGTACATACCCTCAGCCCCAAGGGTGAACTACTCCCTCCTCGTCATGGAGACCGCCGGGATGATGAAGATGGCCTTCGGTGATGGTTTCCCCCTACGGCAGGGTGCCGGAACGGGCTCCTGATTGGTTTTTCGTGGTTCTGGAGGCTTGCGGTATCGGAAATCCCGAACTAGGTTTCTTTTCGGAGGTTTCTATATTTATAGGATTTTTTGGCGTTGGAATCACGTCAAGGGGTGCCATGAGGCGACGACAAGCCCGCTAGGCGCGGGCAGGGGGTGGTCACGCCTGGCAGGCTTGTGACCTCCTCATGGCTCTTCTGGCCCAACTCCAATGCTTCGGGGGTCTCTTTTGGTACAGAAAAAATCATACTAAATTTTTAGCCCACTTCGAGAACTTCTATTTATGCACAAAAAACAACACCATGGTAGTTCTGCTGAAAATAGCATCAGTTCGGGTTAGTTCTCATAAAATCATACCAAAATCACATAGAATTATTGTAAACATGGCATGAATACTTCCTAAATTATAGATATGTCGGAGACGTATCAGCATCCCCAAGCTTAATTCCTGCTCGTCCTCGAGTAGGTAAATGATAAAAGAAATAATTTATGAAGCGTGAATGCTAGCATAGTGCATAAATTTGATCAATGATAGTTCCAAACACTTTTTCTAGCATCATTATATATCATAAATAGTAGCTCATCTCATAAAACTTCTCATGATGAAATAACAAGCTATCCACATGTTAAAGTATAGACTAACAAACTATGCTTTTAGTGACCAAACAATTACAATTCATCTTATTTTCAGGAAGGGTCTATGTAAGAGCTTTGATTTAGCAAATTCCACATACTCAACTATCATATAGTCTTCCTTGATTCCTAACACTCAAAGCATACTTTTAGAGCAAATGGCATCCGTCGAACACAAAGAAAGATAGGGGCTTAAAGTTTCGCCTCCCAACTTATTTATCATATAGATAATTGTCAACAATAATAATTCATGATCAAATATATTTGAATGGCCATATATGATTGGATGTTTCCCCAACACGTGATGCTTGCCAAGAGAAAAAGGCGAAATATAGGAAGTTGTGAAGATCACCATGACTCTTGCATAAAGGTAAGTACTGGAAAGTAAGATAGGCCCTTCGCAGAGGGAAGCATTGATTTGCAAAGGTGCTAGAGCTCGAGCTATTGAAAAGAGATGAATAATAATTTTGGGCGGTATGCTTTCATTGTCACCATAACAACCGAGAGATCTCGGTATCTTCCATGCTAGATACATTATAGGCGGTTGCCAAACAGAATGGTAAAGTTCTTACTCTCCTTCCACCAATCAATCACACTCCATGGCGATCCGAATCCACGGGTACCGTCCATACCAACAACATTCCTAGGGGAGTTTTGTTTAATTATTTGCATTTATTTCGGAACTTGGAATCCCTATTACCATCCACTTTCTCGTGAATGATAGTGAATCAACACATATTGTGAGAATAACCCACCTAGCATGGAAGATACTGACAGCCCCTAGTTATTATATGAGCGATTTGGGCATACAAAACAGAATATTATTTTAAGGTTTAGAGTTTGGCACATGCAAATTTACTTGGAACGGCAGGTAAATACCACATATAGGTAGGTATGGTGAACTCATATGGAACAACTTTGGGTTTAAGGGTGTTTGGATGCACAAGTAGTATTTATACTTGGTGTGGAAGTTTTGGCTAGTATGAGGTGGAAGCAAGCACCACATGTTGGAGGATCCATAACAATATAACTTCTATACAAATATACCCAAGCACAACTCATTACGTTATCTTCCTTGTACAACTTCAACTAATTTGCTCAATTTTGAAAATAATTAATGGGGATTCACAATCATAGAAGATGTCCAAGATAGTATATTTATATGTTAAATCCCTCTTCCTTCAATATTCTTTCGTGAATGGTTCAAGTGACCGATGTGGTGTTTGCTAACTTTCAATAAATTTTACCACCTATACTTATTATATGTGAAGTCAATACTCCCCATGGGATAATCATATAAAACATGTATACTTTTATATTTATGATATTCAATTCATTCAACCATTTACTCATAGGATATAAGTGAAGCACGAGAGTAAATTACAAAACTACTCCAAAACATATAAGTGAATATCAATGAGTAGTCAAACAATTAAGTAGTTATGTGAGGACTTTCTCTCTCTCTCTCTAAATAAATATTCTCAGATCTGATTATTTTATTTAAACACCAAGCCAAACAAAAATAGCACTCCAAGAATAGCACACATCATGTGAACAAATGAAAATTTAGGTTCAAATAGGCTAATCGATAGTTGACGAAGAGAGGTAGGATGTGTAGCATCCCCAAGCTTAGATGCTTGAGACTTATTGGAATATTTACTTGGTGTGTCTTGGGCATCCCCAATATTGAGCTTTTGTATCTCATTCAATCCTCTCATATCATGGTTTCATCTATTCTCATAAACTTCATCCACACAAAATTCGAAAAGAACTCGTGAGATAGGTTAGTACACATAATAATAAATCAACTCTTTATGTACTGCCAAGACAAGTTGCACAATAATTTGAAAATATTACGTACTGTATACTATCAGTTCCAAAATTTATATCTACCAATATAGGCTATGGAAACTATAGGCTAAGTAGATAACAAAACTATGACAACAATCTGTCCAAACAGAACAGTTTGTAGAAATTTATGAAAAAAACTATACATCTGTAACTCAAAAAATTCTGAAAATTTAGGAGATGCGGATGAATTTACATGAAAAAACTTTGTAAAAATTTCAGAAACTTTCCACGTTCCAGTAAAATACGAAAATTCAAACACTACAGCAGAAGTTTTTGTTTTTACCCAACACATATCAAAACATGTAATGCAAGTATCCTAAGGCAATTATTGGAACTTTTTATTTAAAAATAAGATTATAAATAACACCTAATAGATAAAAAAACAAAAAATTAAGCTCCATGAAAAAGTCATATTATGTGACGAATAGAAATATAGCTCCAAGTAAGATATACCGATAATGTTGAAGACGAAAGAGGGGATGCCTTCCGGGGCATCCCCAAGCTTAGACGCTTGATTCTTCCTTGTATATTACCTTGGGGGTACCTTGGGCATCCCCAAGCTTAGGTTTTTGTCACTCCTTATTCCCCTCATATCGATGTCTCACCCAAAACTTGAAAACTTCAATCACACAAAACTTAACTAAACTTTGTGAGAAGGGTTAGTGTAGTAAAGATAAATCATTCACTTAGATAATGTCAATACAAGATTCATAATTATTAAAAAAATGATACCTACTGTATTCCATAATTACCACAATTTATATTACTCAATATAATCTATAGGAACACTTGAAACAAGCAAACTATGCATGCAAAACAGTATTTGTCAAAAACAGAATAGTCTGTAAAGATCTGAATGATCACCATACTTACATGACTCTTAAAATTCTGAAAAATTAGTTAAACTCTATTAATTTTCTTATAAATGTTTGGTAAAAATTTCAGAATTTTTTGACTCACCAGTAAAATCAGATAATTCAAATACTGGACGCAAAACTTTCTGTTTTTGCACAGAATCAAACAAGCAACTATCCACACTATCCCAAAGGATTTACTTGGCACTTTATTGAAATAAAAGAGAGAAAACATGATTAATACAGTATATTAGTCATGTGAACACATAAAAACATAAGGTAAAAGTGTTGGTTTGTCTCCCAACAAGCGCTTTTCTTTAATGCCTTTTAGCTAGGCATGATGATTTAAATGATGCTCGTATAGGAATAATAGTTGAAACATGCAAAAGAGCATCATGAATCTCATAACAAGAACATTTAAGTCTAACACACTTCCTAGAATATGTATTTTGTGAGCAAACAATTTATGGGAACAAGAATCATCTAGCATAGGAAGGCAAAACAAGCATAGCTTCAAAACTTTCAACACATAGAGAGGACACTTGATATTATTGCAATTCGTACAAGCATATATTCCTCCCTCATAATAATTTTAAGTAGCATAATGAAGGAATTACACAATATAACCAGAACATAAAGCATTCTTTTCATGATCTACAAGCATAGAAATTTTGTCACTCTCCCCATAAGCAATTTTCTTCTCATTCATAATAGTGGGAGCAAACTCAACAAAATAACTATCATGAGATACTTGATTGACATAACCACTTTCAATATTAACATCTTGATGACAAGTTTCATAGTTGTCATTACAATTTATAGCATATGTTCATCACAATAATCATCATAGATAGTAGGCATGTCATAATCGTTATAGTTTTTCTCATCAAAACTTGGGGGACTAAAAATATCTTCTTCATCAAACATACCATCCCCAAGCTTGTGGCTTTGCATATCATTAGCATCATGTATATTCAGAGAATTCATACTAACAACATTTCAATCATTCTCATAACTCAAAGATTTAGTGCCAAACATTTTAATAACTTCTTCTTCTTCTAGCACTTGAACACAATTTTGCTTTCCATCATTTTGACGAAAGACACTAAAAAGATGAAGCATATGAGGCAACCTCAATTCCAATTTTTCTGTAGTTTTATTTTATAAAACCAAACTAGTGAAAAACAAGAAACTAAAATATTTGATTGCAAGATCTAAATATATACCTTAAAGCACTCACCTCCCCGGCAACGACGCGAGAAAAGAGCTTGATGTCTACTACACAACCGTCTTCTTGTAGACTCGTGTTGGGCCTCCAAGCACAGAGTATTGTAGGACAATGGCAATTTTCCCTCAAGTGGATCACCTAAGGCTTATCAATCCACAGGAGGTGTAGGATGAAGATGGTCTCTCTCAAACAACCCTACAACCAAATAACAAAGAGTCTCTTTTGTCCCCAACACACCCAATACAATGGTAAATTGTATAGGTGCACTAGTTCGGCAAAGAGATGGTGATACAAGTGCAATATGGATAATAGATATAGGTTTTTGTAATCTGAAAATATAAAAACTGCATGGTAACAAATAGTAAACAGCAAGCAAAACGTTGTATAAATGCTTGGAAACAAGGCCTAGGGTCCATACTTTCACTAGTGCAATTTCTCTCAACAATATTGGCATAGTTGAATCATATGTAAGCACCTCTCGTAGGACAAAGAGTTCACTCCAAAGTTACAAATAGCGGAGAACGAACAAATAAATTATTGTAGGGTACGAAACCGCCTCAAATTTATCTTTTCTGATCAATCTTATGAGCTATCCCTATAAGTGTCACAAATGGCCCTAGAGTTCATACTAAAATAACACCTTAAGATACACATCAACCAAAACTCTAATGTCACCTTGATACCCCAATGTCACCACAAGTACCCATGGGCTTGATTATACGATATGCATCACATAATTTCAGATTCATCATATTCAATCCAACACAAACGACTTCAAAGAGTGCCCCAAAGTTTCTATCGGTAAGTCAAGACAAAAACATGTGCCAACCCCTATGCATAGATTCCCAAGGTCACGGAACCCGCAAGTTGATCACCAAAACATACATAAAGTGGATCAATAGAACATCCCATTGTGACCATGGATATCCCATCACAAGACATACATCAAGTGTTCTCAAATCCTTAAATACTATATCCGATGACAAAACTTCAAAGGGAAAACTCAATTCATCACAACAAGATAGAGAGGGGAAAACTCCATATGATTCATCTATATCAATAAAGCTTGCGGTACATCAAGATCGTGCCATCTCAAGAACATGAGAGAGAGAGATCAAACACATAGCTACTGGTACATACCCTCAGCCTCGAGGGTGAACTACTCCCTCCTCATGATGGAGACCGCCGGGATGATGAAGATGGCCTCCGGTGATGGTTTCCCCCTCCGACAGGGTGTCGGAACGGGCTCCCGATTGGTTTTTCGTGGCTCTGGAGGCTTGTGGCGACGGAACTCCCTATCTAGGTTACTTTTCGGAGGTTTCTATATTTATAGGAATTTCTGGTGTTCGAATCACGTCAAGGGGTGCCACGAGGCGGTGACAAGCCTGCTAGGCATGGCCAGGGGGGTGTCCGCGCCTGGCAGGCTTGTGACCTCCTCGTGGCTCTTCTGTCCCAACTCCAATGCTTTGGGTCTCTCTTTTGATCAATAAAAAATCATACTAAATTTTCATCCCATTCCGAGAACTTTTATTTTTGCACAAAAAATGACACCATGGTAGTTCTGCTAAAAACAATGTTAGTCCGGGTTAGTTCTAATAAAATCATACCAAAATCATATAGATTTATTGTAAACATGGCATGAATACTTCATAAATTATAGATACATTGGAGATGTATCATGGGATACATGTTGGATTAACGTGAGTACTTTGGGGATTCTCAATTGTCTCAAAAGGGGAAAACACTTATGGGATGAAATTACAATATTGAGTTGGTTTGCTTGGAATACATGTTTGAAATGTGATTACACTTGTTGCTCTAAGATTGTGAGTCTTCACCTTCCCTTTCAATGTGAATTTAATGATAATAAAACCTTGGCTTCTTCTGCTAAAGGTATTTATGATTACTATGATGTCGAACAAATAGAAGAATTTGTTGCTTTTAAAGGTGCTTATGAAATTTATTTTTTGATTGAAAAGTATGATGATGTTCCTTAAAAATATGATTTTTTGTCATACTTAAAAATTGCTATGATAATTATGAATACAATGCTAATATTATTAAATTTATTGAGAGAATGACCTTTGCCTTGGAAGAGACTAAACTTTTGCAGGAATCTATGGAAGAAGAAATTGCTGAAACTGTGAGCTCATTAGATGAAAAAGATGAGGACGAGAGCGAAGAACAAATGAAGGAAGAGTGGATTAGTTACCCATGCCCACCTTCTAATGAGAATAACTCTTCAACTCATACATTATTCAATTTCCCTTCATGCTTACCAAAGGATGAATGCTATGATAATTGCTATGATCCCATGGATTCTTTTTGAAATATCCCTTTTTGAAAAAGATGAGGACGAGAGCGAAGAACAAATGAAGGAAGAGTGGATTAGTTACCCATGCCCACCTTCTAATGAGAATAACTCTTCAACTCATACATTATTCAATTTCCCTTCATGTTTACCAAAGGATGAATGCTATGATAATTGCTATGATCCCATGGATTCTTTTTGAAATATCCCTTTTTGATGAACTTGATGCTTTCTATACTTGTGGCCAAGATGCCAATATGAATTATGCTTATGAAGATGAACTGGCTATAGTTACTTATGTTAAGAATGAAATTGTTCCTATTGCACCCACACATGATAGTCCTATTATCTTTTTGAATTCTCCCAACTACACTATATTGTGGAAGTTTGCTGTTATTAAGGATTATATTGATGGGTTGCGTTTTGCTACTACACATGATGATTTGGATGAATATAATCTGCATGTGCTTCCCGCTCCTACTTGAAACTATTATGAGAGAGTAACTACATCTCCACCTCTTTATGTTTTCAATACGATAAAATTGCAAGAAATTGTTTATACTATGCATTGGTCTTTACTTGATGTGCATGAATTGTTCTTTTACGACATGCTGATGCATAGGAGGAGAGTTAGACTTTGTCATTGCACGATACATGTTGCTTTGTGCTCACTACTAAATTACAAATCATTGTTAATTAAAATTAGCTTTGATATACCTTGGGATGCTGGTGGAACCATTACTTGAGCACTTTATGCCTAGCTTAATGGCTTGAAAGAAAGCTCTGCCAGGGAGACAACCCAGAAGTTTTAGAGAGTCATTTTTTTCTGTTGAGTGATTTTATTGGGGAACCTGAAACTTCACAAAAAGAGAAGTGAAAGTGAGAGAGACGCACATCGTAAAAGTGGGGGAATTACTTGAACTTGTTCATGCCTGTGGAAACTTTGTGAATCTTGAATCACAGAAACTTTTCAACAAAAATAATTATCCCCTTGTGTGCCAAGATTTTCCTTTAGGATGATTAGATTGCTTGCTGGTATGTGCTGTGTAAAAACAGAAACTTGGTCTGTAGTGCGTGAATTTACATTTTTTATTGGAACATCGAAAGTTTCTGAAACATTTACACAGTATTTCTATACAAAATATTTATTTCGTATTAATATTTCAGACTTTTTGGAGTTACATAAGTATGGTCAAAGTTCAGATTATTACAGATTGTCCCTTTTAAGACATATTCTATTTTTGATGCATTGTTTTGCTTGTGTTGAAAATGTAGATTTTATCGGTGGTATAAGCCATGGAGAAGTTATAGTATAGAAGGGATAATTCAAATATAAAATATGAATGTTTTTTGAAAAATACTTAAAGTAGTAATTTGCTTTATTATACTAATGGATCTCACCGGTTTTCTGATAAGTTTTTTGTGGATGAAGTGTTCAAAGATCGAGGAGGTCTCGATATGGGGGGAAGGATGAGAGGAAAGAGTTCAGTCTTGGGGATGCCCAAGGCATCCCATGTAAATATCCAAGGATACTCAAGCGTGTAAGCTTGGGGATTCTCGGGAAGGCATCCCATCTTTCTTCAACAAGTATTGGTATGTTTTTGCTTTTGTTTCGTTCATGTGATATGTGTAAATCTTGGAGCGTCTTTTGTGTTTAGTTTTAATTTTTCTCTTTTGCACCATGCTGGTATGAGATAGTCTATGGTTGATTTATAGAATGCTCATTGCACTTCACTTATATCTTTTGAGTATGGCTTTATAAAATGCTTCATGTGCTTCACTTATATCATTTGAAGTTTGGATTGCCCGTTTCTCTTCACATAGAAAATCGTTATTTTTAGAATTCTCTTTTGCTTCACTTATATTTATTAGAGCATGGTCTTTCGTAGATAGAATAAAACTCTCTTGTTTCACTTATATCTATTTAGAGAGTCAACAGGGATTGGCCATTCGCATGGTTAGTCATAAAGTCCTACATAAAACTTATGGATCACCGAATATGATATGTTTGATTCCTTGGAATAGTTTTGCCATATAGAGATGATAATATGTGGGAAGTACTAGTGCATGATCGTGTTTAGTAAGATATTGGTGTTAAGGTTTATTGATTACCAAAGCATGCATGTATTGTCTCCTGTTATGCCAGGAAGTTGGGGCACAATTTATCCTTGGTTGTCTGCCTTTGTGTGAAAGTCAGGGGGGCGCGATAGTTAAATCCTACCAACCTCCCCCCTAGGAGCATGCGTAGTAATACTTTGCTTCGAGGGCTAATAAATTTTTGCAATAAGTATGTGAGTTCTTTATGACTAATATGAGTACATGTATTATACGCACTCTTACCTTTCCGCAATTTTCTAGCCTCTACGGTACCGTGCATTGCCCTTTCTCACCTCGAGAGTTGGTGCAAACTTCATCGGTGCATCCAAACCCCGTGATATGATACACTCTAGCACACATAAACCTTATTATACCTTCCTTAAAACATCCACCATACCTACCTATTATGGCATTTCCATAGCCATTCCGAGATATATTGCCATGCAACTTCCACTGCTTCGGTTTTGATGACTTGAGCATTCATTGTCATATTGCTTTACATGATCGTAAGATAGCTAGCATGATGTTTCCATTTTTTGATATCTTTGCTACGCTAGATCATTGCACATCTTGGTACACTGCCAGAGACATTCATATAGAGTCATACTTTGTTCTACTATCGAGTTGTAATATTGAGTTGTAAGTAAATAGAAGTGTGATGATCATCATTATTCATTATTAGAGCATGTCCCGGTGAGGAAAGGATGATGGAAACTATGATGCCCCCACAAGTCGGGATGAGACTCTGGACAACAAAAATTAAAGAAAAAAAATGAAAAAAATGAGAGACAAAGAGAGAAGGGATATGCTAATTCCACACTTGTGCTTCAAAGTAGCACCATATTTTTCATATAGAGAGTCTCCTATGTTGTCGCTTTCATATACTAGTGGGAATTTTTCATTATAGAGTTAGATGCACACCCACTTAGTTTTCATACTGAGCTTTCATACAATTATAGCTCTTAGTGCAATTTATAATTCTTCCATTTTACTGGATGGAATTTTAACCAATTAGGTTTCTACTAACTAAAACTAGGAAGTCAGAGTTTTTCCATCCAAAAAAGCCTTTCTAGTTTAAGCTCTACATTTCTAGATATTATGGTAGTTCGACCGCGGATTTTTTTTGTTTCGGTATCTCTGGAATATGAGTGCATGGCAATCCCTACTCCTCACATTGATATCAATTGATGGGCAGCTCCATAGCCCGTTGGTTAGCCGCATCGATGTGAGACTTTCTTACCTTTTGTCTTCTTTATATTTACCCCTATCATCATACTTCATTCCACTCGTAGTGCTACATCCATGGTTTGCGCTCATGTATTGCGTGAGAGTTGAAAATGCCGAAGTGTGTCAAATTATCGACTATTTCTTTGAATCACTCATGTCTTAATATTCATGCCATGATTAGACATATGATCAAGATTATGCTAGGTAGCATTCCACATCAAAAATTATCTTTGTTATCATTTACCTAGTCGAGAACGAGTAGGAATTAAGCTTGGGGATGCTGATACATCTCCATCGTATATATAATTTTTTATTGTTTCATGCCAATATTATACAACTTACACATATTTTTAGCAACATTTTATATGATTCATTGCACTAACATATTGATCCAGCGCCGAGAGCCAGTTCCTGTTTGTTGCATGTTTTTTTGTTTCGTAGAATATCCATATCAAATGAAGTCCGAACGCGATCAAAATTTACGGAGAAATATTTTGGAATATATGTGATTTTGGGGAGTTGGAATCAACGCAAAAGGAGGCCCACAACCCCCACAATACACCAGGGCGCACCCCAGGGCCCAAGCGCATGGTGGTGGGCTGTGGTCACCTCGTAAGTCGTTTGGAGCTCTACTTTGGGCGCAAGGAAGCTTATATCCAGAAAAAAATCATGTTAAAATGTTAGTGTAATCAGAGTTACGGATCTCCATGAATATAAGAAATGGTTTTTGGCCAAAAAACAATAACGCGAAACAGAAGAGAACAGAGAGGGAGATCCAATCTCAGAGGGGCTCCTAACCGTCCGCCACCATGGAGGCCATGCACCGGAGGGGGAACTCTTCTCCCTTATAGGGGGGAGGTTAAGGAAGAAGAATAAGGAGGGGGCTCTCTCCTCTCTCTCCCAGTGGCGTCGGAACGCCGTCGGGGCAATCATCGTGACGATGATCTCCACCAACAATTTCGCCTCCGTCAACACCAACTCTCTACCCCTCTATGCAGCGGTGTAACACCTCTCTTCCCCGCTATAATCTCTACTTAAACATGGTTCTCAGCTCCATATATTATTTCCCAATGATATGTGGCTATCCTATGATGTTTGAGTAGATCCATTTTGTTCTATGGGCTAATTGATGATCGTGGTTAGTATGAGTTGTATGTTTTATTTTGGTGTTGTCCTATGGTGCCCTCCGTGTCTCGCAAACGTGAGGGATCCCCGATGTAGGGTGTTGCAATATTTTCATGATTTTCTTATGGTGAGTGGCAGAAGCACAGACCCGAGTAGGTGGGTTGTTGCGTATGGGAGTAAAGAGGACTTGATACTTAATGCTATGGTTTGGTTTTACCTTAATGATTTTGGTAGTTGCAGATGCTTGCTTGAGTTCCAATCATAAGTGCATATGATCCAAGTGTGGAAAGTATGTTATCTCATGCCTCTCCCTCATATAAAATTGCAATAATGATTACCAGTCTAGTTATGAATAACCTTCTTGTTTGACAAATAACCTTCTTGTTTGACAAAAGCATTCTACTAAACAACTAATTTTTTTTATCTTGCAATTTACTCATAGTTTTATTCCCGCAAAGTACTTCTAGTTTTATTCATGCAAACTATCCTATCACCTACAAAATAGTTTCATACTTGTTCTAGGTAAAGCAAATGTTAAAGTGTGTGTAGAGTTGTATCGATGGTCGATAGAACTTGAGGGAATATTTGTTCTACCTTTAGCTCCTCGTTGGGTTCGACACTCTTATTTATCGAAAAAGGATAGAAACGATCCCCTACACTTGTGGGTTATCATGGTGCCACAGGGATTAGAATTCACACTATTATGGATTCCTTCATCAGTGAACATGTATGGTACGACATTGTTGGTTTTACAAGGCGTGGTATATACAACCTTTGCTCCAGGGAGAAGAGGAAGCTGATTTCAAAATGAGATGTTTCCACATCCATAAGCATCATGGACAGTAGGAAAGAGGGGGATCCTAACTTCTTTTTTGAGTACAAGCTATATAAAGAAGGACATATGAATAGAATGTTCTGGTGTGACTCGTAGTCTAGTCAGGATAATGAGGACTTCGGCACGTACAAGATGAATCGCTATGGTGTGCCATTCATACCTTTTGTTGGTCTTAAAAATCACTCGAAGACCATTGTTTTTGGTTGTGCCATGGTTTTGGACGAGACCGAAGAGACATATGTGTGGATGCTGCAAACTTCTTTGAGGTCCATGTGTTAGAAGTCGCAGAAGAGTGTAATCATGGACGCCGATGCTGCGATGATCATGACAATTTGCAAACTCTTGCTAGATGTGTGGCACCGTATATGTACTTGGCATATAGAAAAAAAATATGAAGATTCACCTCAGTCACAAGTCCTTGAACCAGTTCCGAACTCTTCTGTATTACACCACGTCCACGACCACGTTTGAGGAGAGATGACACGCGTTTGCAAAAAGATGGCAGTCAAGAAAACAGTAAGTTGGTTGAGACGGATGTATAAGAAGCAGAGACTGTGGGTCGTAGCTTATCTAACAGAGGGGTTTTGGCTTGGCATGAAAAGCAAGCAGAGGAGTGAAAGTTTGAACTCATGCCTTCACCTCCACCTAGACAGTGAAATGACTCTGGTGGATATGATTTTGCACTATGAGAACGCCGTTGTACATATCCATGAGAACGAGGCACGAGATGACTACATGGCCTCACAGACTCTACTAGTGTCAGTTACTAGCTCTAGGGAACTTGAGGTACCTTGTTCCCATGCCTTCACTCTAGCAAACTTCTATATGTTGCAATATGATCTTAGAAAGGTTGGTAGCATGCAGATTGTAGAAAGAATGGTCGGAGACGAATCACAACAGTTCATCGTGGCCTGGAAGAATAACCGGCAGAGCCGTTTTTGGGTGGAGTATAAACCAATAAATTCTGTAGAAACTATAAGGTGCAGTTGTAGAAGAATGAATCAAAAGGGTCTACCTTGCAAGCTCATATTCCATGTACTTAAGTACATGAATATATCTGAAATACCTGTGTGCTTAGTTCTTGTTCGGTTCACGAAAGAAGCAAGGTTGGCACTGCCCGTGAGGCGCACAAGCGATTTGTTGGGATTTGGTTGGTCTGGGGCAGGGGAAAGAATGAAATATATCTAGGTCAGTGTGTTAGCATCAGAAGCTATGCATGCGGCATGCAAACAATCAGCTTTCTGGGATCAGTTATATGAGAGTTTGAAGGACGTCATAGCTAAGAGTCATGAGTATCATATGCTACAGGAAAATTTGAGTAAGAAAAAGTATGATCTCGGTAATTGTGCAATTGAATACGTAGAGGGTGGTGAAGGAAAAGTGATTGAATTTTAAGATCCTATGAATGTATCAAGAAAAGGTGCAATAAAGGTAGATGAGAAGCACCCTGAAAAATGGTAGACCACTTTCTTGCGATGAGCTAAAAACCAGGTGCGGCGCTTGCAAATTGCTAGGACACACAAGACGCATCAACAAATACAAACTTAATCAGAAGTAAGTGTTTATATGCATTATCAATTTATTTTAAACCTTATCATTCATTCAGTTATCATGTCTGCTATCATGTGCAGAAATGTAGAGCAGGAAGAAGAGTAGAACACTTGCGTCTGTTGTATAATCAGTCCTGCGCTGGACTAGGATTAGTTATTGTGGACTAGGCTTATTCAACAACTGGACATCTACTTTTTTAGCAAAAGAGGGGCTTTTACGCCCTCCCAATTTCCTTTACTAGGAACCATAGTGTCTTTGAAACCTGAAGCACCATGTACTACTACCACTAGCATCAAGTTTCAAAAGGACAGGTAAGTAGCAAACGAGTTACTACCACCGGCAAACCAACTACAGCTAGCCATAGTCTAACAGATAACTAGAAATACTTAACTAGATGTATGAACAAATGTTGCTGCTAGATACAGAGAGGAAGCCACGCACATGGAGCAAGGGAAGAACAGTCAATCCACATCCAGTAGCAACAGTTTTTTTGTCTCGCTCCTTTATCTAGATAGACAATGCCAAGTTGCAATGGCAAACAAATTTGATTAGTACATACCACTTTTTTTGTGACAACTACAACATGGACAAGGATTTCAATCCCCCCAAAATCAACATAATATTCCTAATATACACTTGGGGTGGGAGGGGAAAAAACAATTCTAAATGCATCCCTAAGCACATTGTCTTGGTATATGCATGAATTGGGGGTAAATTCCCCCCAATATGAGTATATACCATTTCAAGCCCTACTTCAATCTCACAAATATTAGAAGGGGGGTATCTATATCTCTATTGACATCAATCAACTTGCAGAAACATAGATAACTGAATTTCGTTCTGTGCTTCCAGTTAACTGAATTTTGTTTAGTGCTGTTACTTAACTAAATTTTATACAGTGCTGCTAGTTAACTGAACTTTTGACAGTGCCTAAAGTTAACTGGATTTTCGCACTGTGTTGCAAGTTTACTGAATTTTATTGTTGCAACAACACACCTATAGACATGACATGCAGCTGCAGCAACACACCTACACACATGAAATGCAATTGCAGCAAATGTAGCTAGTTACGCAGCAACAAAGCAATGCAGTAGTGCCACATCATATCAGCAAAGCAACCTTTTCCTTTGATTTGTTCCCTTTTCCAGAAACACCTACAGTAATCAGAGTAGTATCATTCAAGTATTTGTTAGGGTTTGGGAATTTACCATATACGGACGACAGAGCCAGCTGGCGATAATCCTACTACTCGCTGGAGAGGGCTAGCAGTCGTCGGGAATGCCTTGGGAAACATGAAGACCACCTTGGGAGGGAGGAGACCCGTGCTTTCAATATCTTCTTACTAACCGGCGTCACCTCCATCTCCACACCGATGTCGTTATCTACGATCTCGATAAGCATACCCATCGAGCCCTGGGTTGGGAGACCCATCAGCACTTCCACCTCCGACGGTGGCGTCTATCTGAGCGGATCCACCCGATATCACATCGACTTGAAGAGCTTCCACTTGGTCCTCTTCACCGGATCCGGGGATTCGTCCTCCATCATCGCCCATAGAATCACCCCCATAGCAGGTTGTGGCTGGGATCTAGGGAAGCAGCGCAACAGTTCGTTGTTGCACCACTTATCCTTGACCACTAGCACCACGGCGTTGAGCTACTCCTTGCGTGGGAACCAGAAATCGATCACCCGGAGCCGCCCCAGCTTCTCCTTGTCGCCGCCCGCCAGCATTGCTATTTGTTCCTCCCTGGTTGACATACCGCTATGCTCAATCCACTGGATCTAGTGGTTTCAGTGGGAGAGGCAGAGGAGCGGAGGAAACTGCGGCGACACCCAGAATAGTCAACCGACTAGGTTGTTGGGTATTAGTAGTATTGGTGGGCTCACGAACCTGTTAGGTGCGGTCCGCGGCGTCGAACTGAATGGTATCTACATGGTGTGTGTTGTTCCAGGGCAATGAAACATGCCCACCCACCGCTCGCTTCCCTGCCCACTCTCCTGTCCACTCCCCTCCCCTCTCTAGTCACATTGCCTCGGCTCTCCCGCTCCCCACTCCCCTCAATCTATAGTAAAAAAATCCTCGTAGATGAGCTCAATGCCACCCCAGACGCCATGGACAAGAGCCTCGGGAGTCAACAGGCGATCGAAGACCTAGCCGGCGATGACTAGGAGATCTGTGCGCGGCTACGGGAGATCGGAGAGTGGTTCCTAGCGTGTAGATGATGCACAATCACTTCAGGGGCCTCATCAAGGTGATGGATGACGATTAGAAAATATGTGCCTTCCCCAATGGGCACGGTGTCCAACCGGTCACCGTCCTTCTGTGGGCGATGCGCGAGGTGCAGCGCTCTGACGGCAGCGAGCCAGATGGTGGATGTCTCAGTCTGCCACCTTGTCGACGCAGGAGCTGGATCCAACCCATGTTGAATCAAGGACGATGCACGCCGCCGAGGATAGAGCGAATCCAGAACTTGAAATTCTTTCTTGTGCATGTGCATTACCATAGTTCTCCGGTGAGTATTACTGATATTCAACGCGACATATGTCTACACTGTAAGAAAACATCATGTACCATATGAAATGCTTCTGAAAATGTCATGTACTGAAAAAGTAATAACATAACATACCTTATGATGTAGAGTATACTCATCCCTGACTCTACTAACTGCTCTAGATCTGGACAACGCACTATCCATGTTGTAGCGCAACGGTAATGGATTGTCTCATGCCAGAGCCCGATCTATGAGGAATTTCGACCTCCATGCTGGACATAGCTGACGGTTATGACCAACGTGTAGCGCCAAATGTACCTGATAAGCATCAATAACCCACATACAATATGAGGACATTTTATGTTCAAAGTTGACACATAGATTATACAATTTATTAACAAGACATGCTAAATGCTAATGGTACTTACATCATCCGACACTCATCTATGGTCTAGTACCGGTCGAAGCCTCTCCGAAGTGAGTTGTTTGAATCCTCCATTGTAGTAAACTACTTTCCCCTTATTCTTTTCAGACCAAGAAGATATTTTCACAAATGAAACAGCTGCATCAATTAGTGCCTGCGTCAACTCATAAGCCACAACCTCCGGTGCTTCGTTCTCAGAAAACAGAGCTGCATGGAAAAATATGAACGTCAACAATGTGACTACATGCGTTACTAGTACATATCACAGTAAGAAATCTAGTAATGGTACCTCTACTTGCGGCAGTAGTTCCCGAAGGTCTAGTACCATGGGCGGGGCACCTGCTTGGCTTATCAAGTGCATACGGGGATTCAAATTTCTTCAGAACCATCTGCTTCCTCTTTCCATACATAACTTCTTTATCCTTTCCAATTGTTGCCGACTTTTGTCCTTTGGCATTAGCCATGAACTTTCTAACATAAGATGGACATATGTCTATGTCCGAAGAAGTTGCTTGAGGATAATTAGCAATGATCCAAGGATTTTACGGTGTTGCACCACACTCATCATTAGCCTTCGTTGGTGAACCACCCTTCTAAACATTGACCTTAGGTGGTGTTTTCTAGTTGGCTAAAAAACATGTCATAGCTCCTGTTTTCCAAAATAAGAAATATTAAACGACAAAATTAAATAGAAACACATACATCCTCAGCTTCGTTTTTCTCGCTAGGAACCGCTTTCTGAGGTAACGTCAAATCAATGACCGACTCCAGATTACCTTCACTATGATTGTCTTCCTTGTACATGAATTCCTTATTTTCATGCGGAGCATTCTCAATCAAAGCCACTTCATCACCGCCATCATTGTTACAGGATGGCACGGTAGCCGCCGGCTTGTACATGACACCTTGTTTATTCAACTTCTCCAACAATTTCTGCAACACAAATATTAATGCATGGTTTTGAAACTTGATCATCTCATCTTCTCCAACAAGTTAGGGCATGTCACCTCAGCAACTTCATCATGGATTTTCCTCATCTGGTTTTGTATATAATCAATACACCTCTTCATTAAAACATGCATCATCTCATTAGAGTTAGGAGCTAGCTTCGACTTCCTTGTGGTGGCACTGGTCGGCTTGGGTTTTGGCTGGTGTGTAGTCCCATGATGTGGGACTTTGGGCTCATGCGCCCTATATTGTTGGGTTATATTATCTTCGATCTGCATGTGATATACAACATGTGATCAATAAATTTTTAATGAATTACGTTAGCTACATGCGGTATACAAGTACAAGTGATATACAACTACATGTGATCAAGTAAATGCATTACCTCAGCTACATGTCATATAAAACTACATGTGATCAACTAAAAGGATTACCTTGACGTTACCACGGCCACAACCATTGTCATAGTCAAACCGATCTCTCCTAGTGGCTGCAGCTTCGGTCCAATTCCTCATCAGAGGTTGTATGGACAAGTTGGGATTGAAAGCGCAATCACATTCCAGAGTTTGCATCTTATCCTAGTACAAGCACTGTAGGAAAATCAAGAGTTGCACTTACTACTATACACCACATACATTTGTAATGATAAAATATTTTACATTGCAATAGGTATCATAGTTGTACCTGCAAGAGACCTAAATTGCCTTTTGGCCATTGGCGAAGGTGTTTTCCTTTCTTGACAAGGCAAAGGTAGTCGAGGAGAACACAAAGGGTGAACGCATTCCAACTAATCTTGGAAATATGTTTGACATCATCCACCAACGCATAATACTGTTTTGGGACAATCTTAATCGACATGGGAGCAATAACTATTCCTAGTAGGACAAGGACCACTTTCCAAGGAAATCATCCTCAGCGGATTTATTTTTAATGATGTTTGCAATGAGATCATCAATCACTATATTACCTGTACTATTACTCAAAAATTGAGGCAGCACTCGATATTTGATATCCTCACCTTCTTTAATGAGAATGTCCGTAGCCGACAATCCTTGGTTCTCCAAGTTGAAATGCACTCAACATCCACGGCACCCAGAGACACCTGCCCAACTAGATCTTGTACCATGAATTTTCCCATGTTGGGGTGAAAAATCTCAACCATGTACCTTATCAATAGTGTATGCATCTTAAGTGATGGTATCTGAAGCATGCTACACAATGTTGTTTCGTCTAGTCTAGCACGTTGAGAGGCAAATAGAGCGCCAATCAGTTTGCACCATTTTTCAACGGCGCACATAATTTCTCCATTGTGTTCGTCCATCCTATTGACAAAATATAACACTTGCTCACAGAAGCTAACAGTAAAGTAAACAGACCAGTAGAAAAATCTACCAAACTCGTACATGTTGCAAAGTCGGTTGATATGAACCTAACGAATGATAAATAAAAGTGCTCATTTAATTTACAACCATGTGATCAATTACTTTCAGAATCAAAAGTAACATGAGTTATATAATCAATTTGAGTGTCATGAACAAGTAATGTTGTATTTTCACCAGAAAATACCTAACACCGGGGGAACCATAAAAATAACTAATCTCTAATGACAATGATTGCCATATGTTGTCGATTTAGCCGTATAGCCAAAAATTTAGTTGGATCAACATACAAAACATAATTGGATCATGTTGGTCAACAAACAGCAACATGGGAAGCATTAAAAAAACTAATCTCAAGTACTTAGCCTAACACAAAAATAAAATGATTGGACCATGGTATGATAGAACAAAGATCTAGTTCATATATGTCATCTGGTTAGAACGCATCTATGCTAATCCTAGGTGAGTTGAAGCTAATACACGCACAATACGGCGGGCATCATACTTGAACTGTCAATGAAGTTGAAACTACTGGGCGATGCAGTGTTGGCGTACTTCGTCGAGGGCCACCAGCACGTGCAGACGACCTGGATATTCTCCAGGTTCTTGCTGGGTTTCGGTAGATGCGATGGAGGGAGTCATCGTTGACTCGGCGGTAGGAGGCATTGTTGATGGCATGTACAATGATGTTGAGATTATATGTCAGGATGATGTCCTAAGTCATCGTAACTACCCGGGAGCGTATATCCTAAATCTTTGTTTTCCATTCGTTGATGCGAGGCAGTACTTGCTCCACAATCCAATGGATTGGGACGTGGGACTTGTGTCATAGAACGACAACTCCTCCCGTGACCGATGTGGGACTCCATCCGTGATCAACGTGCATGCAAAAACATGCAGCTCTCGGCTCCCGCAAAACTGGCATATCTGGTATAGGTTGGTCCATGTACATACATGCCTACTCATAGAATTATGTTTCATATTTGCTTTTTCATTTTTTTCATTTTTTTTATTTTATTTTGGTTTATTTTTAAGTAAATATATATTGTATCCCAAGTTTTATAGGTCTTCACAGATTATAAACTTAAATCTATTTTTCCTCTATCCTTTTTAATTTTTTTACTTTTTTAAATGTTTGTCCTTCTTATCTCCAAATTTGGTTTTCTTTTTAATATTTGAAATAATTTAAATTAAATTTATATTTCTTCTTTCCTTTTGTATTTTCGAGTTGTTGTATGTTTCTCCTTCTTATTCATATTGTTGGTACATCCTTTGCAAAAAAGACCCTGTATTAAGGAGAAATAGAAAAATCACCATGTTTTCCTCCACATCTACATGAACAAACAATGTGAAGATTCATTGCCATGCCATGATGCACCCATGTGTCAAAATTCAGGCCATTCAAGCAATGTATGCCTTGCTATGGTCATGAACCACCTCATTTGCCTTAGAAGCCATGAACCTTCAACCTAGTAATTCAAATTTGTGAAGAGCTATTTCAATCATATATTGTATGTCAAGTTGCATAATTTTCATGGGTATTAGGTGTCAAACAAAGGAAGTGTGCCAAGTTTCTACAATTTTTTCTATTTTTTGAATTTATAGTGCCTTGGTAAAACTTTGGTCAACGCAGATGTTTGCCTAACATGTGTGCTAGGTACAAAGCTTTTCCACTCAACCAGCAACTTATTTGGGATGCTCATGTGGTGTACTTTGTCACCACTGATGCTTGTCCAAGAATGGTAGAGTATTGTTGGTACATCCTTTGCAAAAAAGACCATTTATTAAGGAGAAATAGCAAAATCACCATGTTATCCTCCACATCTACAAAAACAAACAATGTGCAGATTCATTGCCATGCCATGATGCAGCCATGTGTTAAAATTCAGGCCATTTGAGCAATGTATGCCTTGGCTATGGTTATGAACCACCTAATTTTCCTTAGAAGCCATGAACCTTCAACCTAGTAGCTCAAATTTGTGAAGAGCTATTTCAACCATATATTGTATCTCAAGTTTCATAAATTTCATAGATATTGGGTGTGAAACAAAGTAAGTGTGCCAAGTTTCTACAATTTTTTCTAGTTTTTGAATTTACAGTGCCTTGGTTAAACTTTGGTCAACGCAGATGTCTGTCAAACATGTGTGATAGGTACAAAGCTTTTTCACTCAACCATCAACTTATTTGGGATACTCATGTGGTGTACTTTGTCACCACAGATGCTTGTCCAAGAATGGTAGAGTATTATTGGTACATCCATTGCAAAAAAGACCATGTATTAAGGAGAAATGGCAAAATCAACATGTTATCCTCCACATCTACATGAACAAACAATGTGAAGATTAATTGCCATGCCATGATGCACCCATGTGTAAAAATTCAGACCATTTGAGCAATGTATGCCTTGGCTATGGTCATGAACCACCTCATTTGCCGTAGAAGCCATGAACCTTCAACCTAGTACCTCAAATTTGTGAAGAGTTATTTCAATCATATATTGTATCTCAAGTTGCATAATTTTCATGCGTATTAGGTCTGACACAAATCAAGTGTGCCAAGTTTCTACATTTTTTCTATATTTTTTAATTTACAGTGCATTGGTCAAACTTTGGTCAACACAGATGTCCGCCTAACATGTGTGCTAGGTACAAACCTTTTCCACTCAACCAACAACTTATTTGGGATGCACATGTGTTGTAATTTGTCACCAAAGATGCTTGTCAAAGAATGATAGAGTATTGTTGGTACATCCTTTGCAAAAAAGACCCTGTATTAAGGAGAAATAGCAAAATCACCATGTTATCCTCAACATCTTTAAAAACAAACAATGTGAAGATTCATTGCCATTCCATGATGCACCCATGTGTCAAAATTCAGACCATTTGAGCAATGTATGCCTTGGCTATGGTCATGAACCACCTCATTTGTTGTAGAAGCCATGAACCTTCAACCTAGTAGCTCAAATTTGTGAAGAGCTATTTCAATCATATATTGTATCTCAAGTTTCATTAATTTCATAGGTATTGGGTGTGAAACAAAGGAAGTGTGCCAAGTTTCTACACTTTTTCTATATTTTATTGAATTAAAGTGTCTTGGTCAAACTTTGGTCAATGCAGATGTGTGCCTAACATGTGTGCTAGGTACAAAGCTTTTCCACTTGGTGCACAAATTTGTGGAGAGTTGTTTCAATCATTTATATTGTATCTCAAGTTTCATAATTTTCATTAGTACTAGGTTTTTTCAATTTTGACTTTTTTTAGTTTATAGTGCCTGGCACTGATCTCTCTTCCGGTTAAAAAAACATACAATGATTTCACGTACAACAGATAATCCATTGAATAAACACAAGAAAAACAAATAGTCATAGCGCATCGCCGGTCACGGCTGGTCTCGTCGTCCAATCATAAACCGTCATCGTCTCGTCAAATCCTATACCGCCACTACACGATCCTCGCCCACTTCCTCATTGGAAAACCATTCCCTCCTATCCCTCTTCTCCATTGCATAAAACCCTCCTCTCCTCTCCCTTTTATCCATTGCAGAACCACTCTCTCTCTCTCAACTCCTCGTCCAAATCCAGCACTAGCCCCTCCTCAGCACGCTAGAAGCAGATCGATGGCATTGTGTGACAGAATCGTGACCATCGCCGGCAGCAACGAGGTAAAGTTAACCAGATTGATGAAGATCCTTTGTTGGTTCAACAACGACTAGGAGGTGGCAATGGCGATTGATGTGTATTCCGCAACCTTCTTCTTGTAGGCTCGTGTTGGGCCTCCAAGCGCAGAGTTTTGTAGGACAGTAGAAATTTTTCCTCAAGTGGATGACCTAAGGTTTATCAATCCGTGGGAGGTGTAGGATGAAGATGGTATCTCTCGAAGAACCCTAGAACCAAATAACAAAGATTCTCTTGTGTCCCCAACACACCCAATACAATGGTAAATTGTATAGGTGCACTAGTTCGGCGAAGATATGGTGATACAAGTGTAATATGTATGGTCGATATAGGTTTTTGTAATCTGAAAATATAAAAACATCAAGGTAACTAATGATAAAAGTGATCACACACGGTATTGCAATGCTTAGAAACAAGGCCTAGGGTTGATACTTTCACTAGTGCAAGTTCTCTCAACAATACTAACATAGTTGAATCATATGTAAATTCCTGACGTGCGACAAAGAATTCACTCCAAAGTAACAAATAGCGGAGAACAAACGAAGAAATTACTGTAGGGTACAAAACCACCTCAAAGTTATCTTTTTCGATCAATCTTATGATCTATCCCTATAAGTGTCACGAACAGTCCTAGAGTTCGTACTAAAATAACACCTTAAGATACACATCAACCAAAACCATAATGTCACCTAGATAACTCCAATGTCACCACGAGTACCCATGGGCTTGATTATACGATATGCATCACACAATTTCAGATTCATCATGTTCAATCCAACACAAAGAACTTCAAAGAGTGCCCCAAAGTTTCTACCGAAGATTCAAGACGAAAACATGTGCCAAACCCTATGCATAGATTCCTAAGGTCACCAACCCGCAAGTTGATCACCAAAACATACATCAAGTGGATCAATAGAACATCCCATTGTCACCATGAATATCTCATCGCAATACATACATCAAGTGTTTTCAAATCCTTAAAGACTCAATTCGATAAGAAAACTTCAAAGGGAAAACTCAATTCATCACAAGAAGATAGAGAGGAGAAAACTCCATATGATTCATCTATATCAATAAAGCTCGCGGTACATCAAGATCGTGCCCTCTCAAGAACAAGAGAGAGAGAGAGAGAGATCCAACACATAGATACTGGTACATACCCTCAGCCCCGAGGGTGAACAACTCCCTCCTCGTCATGGAGGCCGTCGGGATGATGAAGATGGCCTCCGATGATGGTTTCCCTCTCCGACAGGGTGCCGGAACAGGCTCCCGTTTGGTTTTTCGTGGCTACAAAGGCTTGCGGCGGCGGAACTCCCGATCTAGGTTTCTTTCTGGAGGTTTTATTATTTATAGGAAGTTTTGGCATCGGTCTCACATCAATGGGGTGCTCGAGGAGTCCACAAGCCACACGGACGCAACCTAGGGAGTGGCCGCGCCCAGCAGGCTTGTGGCCTCCTCGTCTACTTCCTGGCCCAACTCTTCGCTCCAGTATTTTTTATATTTTCCAAAAATATTCTCCATAAATATTCAGCCCATTCCGAGGACTTTTATTTCTGCACAAAAACCACCATGGTAGTTCTGTTGAAAACAGCGTCAGTCTGGGTTAGTTCTACTAAAGTCATACCAAAATCATATAGAATTATTGTAAACATGGCATGAATACTTCATAAATTATAGATACGTTGGAGACGTATCAGCGATGTCCAAGCATCTGAGAAAGGGAGAGAGGGCGGCGATCTACTCCCAGGATGGAGTCATGCGGGAGTCCGACGAGTACATCGAGTATCTCCTCTAGGCGATGGAGCAAACAGATTCACAGGTGCGGAAAGTCAGGCATAGGTGGTGGGCGTACAGATCCAAGGTCGAGCATCTAGAGGATGATGTGTCGATCAGATGCAAGGTGTCGTTCGTGAGGATGCAGTGCGAGCCGGAGCCATCGGAGTCTTCGTCCTCCAGACACAATAGGAGGCAATCGGCTGGCGCGACGTCGCTTCCCTGCCGTTCTCCATGGTTCCCTTGCCGCTCTCCTCATCTCAACGACGATGGTGGGGTTTAGGTTAAGCATCGCACTTGACTTGATTTTCCATCTACTCATGCTTACAATAAGGGTGTTGGCTTACTCATGTTATAGTGTTGTTTAGCCTTTTGCTTCAATGCAAGTAATTTATCCATGGTGCAGTGTTGTTTACCTTTTTACTTCAGTGCAAGTAATTTATCCCAACATCAAAAAATATTTGGAATGTGAATTCGTAAATTTGATAAAAGTGATACGAGTCTTATGACAGTACACATCTCTCCTATTTTTGATTTTGAAATTAGCATATTGTGAGTTTTCAAACACCAAATGTCATTATCTTTATGTGTGAAGAGAACAATGTTTTGACAGTTAAAAGTACTTTTTATACTGCTTCTGCCATGTCCACATAGTCGTATGCACACTTTTAAATTTGTACATCATGTAACTTGTAAATTATATTAGAAGGTGCATTATATGAGGTTTGATCGGTTTTCTGTGGGCTACATGATGCTTGCATTTTATCATACTTATGAAATTTTCCATGAAGACAAGAAGATTCTTCAGTTTTATGCATTTTTCGTTATGTATATAAGTTATGTATTTGATGACAATCACTTGTTATGTAAGAGTGGCTTCAAACTTGCGGTAACCAAACTTATCTTATTAACATTTCAAATTAATTCCCGGACCAAATTAGCATCCAAGTTGAGAGAGATTCATAGAAATGGTCCTATTAAGATTCTAAATAGATGAACTAAATGACCAACTAAACATAGAAACAACATGACAAACAGCAAACAAGCACATCGATGAATATAGATTTAGATTCAAGAAATCGCCACATTAAGATACCAGATAGACGAATTGTTTTATATTTTAAAAAAAATTAAATGAAATCTATTTTCCTATTTATGTTTCTATTTTTACATTAAAAAAGCCATTGAAACAACCACATGCAACATCGTATACCAAACAAACATCAAAGTGACGCAGGGTTCAAGGCAAATAGTCTAGTTACAAAGTGGTGGCGGATGCAGCATCATCCATGATTTTACGTCTTCACCCTCCTCAATATGTTGGCCAAGTCCGCGGGTTTTTCCTTAAGATACCACCTCTTTTTGTAAGCTGCAATTGATGTGGTTTTGGAATGCTAGTTCTTTTTCCTACAGAATGGGCATTTATAGCGTCCGTTACGCCGGTACACAATCTTTGTAGCTATGAGCCACTTAAAGATTTTCTTCCTAAAAGTATCCCTTGGCTCTAGGTAGTGTTTCCACTGTTCGAAATCTACAATCCACTATTAGAAGAACAAAAAATATCATATGATAGACATAAAATACAAATGACAAATATCCATAAAATGGGTTGTTTTTTATTTACATTGGTTTCATAAAACTTTGGTCATATGAAAGACACACATAAAATGTGGTAATACAAATGATCTATTCTTCCAATTTTGAAAACCCTAGGACTTATAAGCGTATGATTAATCTAAAAAGAGAATAGTACGATAGTATTTGAGAACAACGAGGAATAACAAGAAAGAAATTTCTTGGGTTAACCTCAAGAATGCAAAATCTAGGGTTAATCTCTACAGACACTAACCGATTGACTGTCGTGTTGGGGAACGTTGCATGGGAAACAAAAAAATTCCTACGCACACGCAAGATCTATCCATGGTGATGAGCATCTACGAGAGGGAGAGTGGATCTACATACCCTTGTAGATTGCTAGGCGGGAAGCGTTAAGAAACGCGGTTGATGTAGTCGAACGTCTTCACGATCCAAATCGCCGAGCATCCCGCGATCCCATCATGATCCATCTCACGATCCAATCACGATTCGTCCCGTGATCTCATCACGATCCATCCCACGATCCAATCATGAATCGTCTCGCAATCTTGATCACGGTCCTCCGATCTAGCGCCGAACGAAAGACACCTCCGCGTTCAGCACACGTACAGCTCGATGACGATCTCCACCTTCTTGATCCAGCAAGAGGGAGTGGAGAGGTAGATGAGTTCTCTGGCAGCGCGATGGCATTTCGGCGATGATGGTGGAGCTATTCCAGCAGGGCTTCGCCTAAGCACCGCTGAAAATCGATCTTGAGGAGAAACTGCGATCTAGAGGAGAGGTAGCACGTGGCTATTAGGGTTAGCTTTTCCCTCTAAATCCTCTAGTATATATAGGAGGGAGGTAGGGAGGGAGGGGAGGAGGCAGCCTCAAACCCTCAAGGTTTGGTCGAAATTGGAGGTGGAGGAGTCCTACTCCAATCCTATTAGGAGTAAGATTCCTCCTTTCCACTTGGAAACTCTTTCCACCTCTCCACCTTTGGATTTTTTTTCCTTCTCAAACCACTCCAGCCGCATGGGCCCATAGAGGAGGCTTTGGCCAGCCCACCAAGGGCTGGTTTACCTCCTCCCACAGCCCATGTAGCCTCTTGGGTCGAGACACCCCTCCCGATGGTCCCCCGGTACCCTCCTGGTACACTATCGATGAGTACGAAACTTTTCCGGTGACCAAAACAGGACTTCCTATATATCAATCTTTACCTCCGGACCATTCCGGAGCTCCTCATGACGTCCGAGATGTCATTCGGGACTCAGAACAACCTTCGATCACCACCATACATAACGCTATACTACCAAAATGTCACCGAACCTTAAGTGTGCAGACCCTGCGGGTTCGAGAACTATGTAGACATGATCGAGACACATCTATGGTCAATAACCAATAGAGGGGCCTAGATGCCCATATTGGTTCCTACATATTCTACGAAGATCTTTATCGATCGAACCTCTATGTAAAGGATTCAATTAATCTCGTATGTTGTTCCCTTTGTTCTTCGTTATGTTACTTGCCCGAGATTAGATCGCCGGCATCTCCATACCTAGTTCAACCTTGTTACCAGCAAGTCTCTTTACTCGTTTCGTAATACAAGATCTCGTGGCTAATACTTAGTCACATTGCTTGCAAGGCTTATTGTGATGTTGTATTACCGAGTGGGCCCTGAGATACCTCTCTGTCACAAGGAGTAACAAATCCCAGTCTTGATCCATGCCAACCCGACAGACACCCTCGGAGATACCTATAGAGCACCTTTATAGACACCCAGTTACGTTGCGACGTTTGATACACACAAGGTACTCCTCCGGTGTCAGTGAGTTGCATGATCTCATGGTCATAGGAACAAATACTTGACATGCAGAAAACAGTAGCAATAAACTGACATGATCATATGCTACGTTTTGTAGTTTGGGTCTTGTCCATCACATCATTCTCCTAATGATGTGATCCCGTTATCAAATGACATCTCATGTCCATGACTAGGAAACCATAGCCATCTTTGATCAACGAGCTAGTCTATTAGAGGCATACTAGGGACATGGTGTTGTCTATGTATCCACACATGTATCTGAGTTTTCGATTAATGCAATTATAGCATGGATAATAAACAATTATCATGAACAAGGAAATATGATAATAACCAATTTATTATTGCCTCTAGGGCATATTTCCAACACGTCGTTGTGATGTCTTGGACCAGCTGCGGCTGCGAATCGGCGATGACGACGCCCTTGTTGACCAGTTCCTACATGGGGTCCACATCCGTTGCACGGAGCGCGCCACCCATGCCCCTCCCCCGGCAGGTAGGATCATCCTCGCCGACAAGAATGTAGGCGTTTGGGCGGCGGCGACTAGTGCACGGCGGTGACAAAGACGTGGGTGGATATTCTAAGGCGATCTGACGCTGGAGGCGGGAGCAAGATTTGGGGAGTGAATGTTCGTTTTTCAAAATAAAGAGGTCAAGCCCGTGCACACTTCGTCACTTTTCTTAAAAAATAAACTCCTTCGTCGATTTTAGGTAGCAACATGCACGTACGTAGTTGATCATGCACACCTAGAGATTTGACCGAACCAACCAATCAAAAGAAAAGTACACATTGTCGGTCAACAACGTGCCAACATAAACCGAACACCAAAATAGAAGGGATAATTGGGACATTTTTTTGCGGGAGAGTTGGCACATTTCGTTTCATGTGGCATCTAGCTTTTTTGTTTAAATCACCTCCAAATCAATCCAAGTTTTCGACCTTCTCCAAATCACCTCAAATTTTCTACACACCATCTATTTCACAAACATTGATAGAATATGATTTTTTTAAATGAGTTTTTTTTATAATTTATAGTGCATCGGTGAAACTTAGGGACATATCTCATACTTTACCTTGGGGGACAGTGTAAACTTCATAATTGTTCAAACTTATTTCATAATCGTGTTTATTTAATGCATGCCACCATGTACAAAAAATTTGACATGATTTGAAGATGGTTCAAAAAATCACTTCATTACGGACGGATCGTTTGGTCTTTTAGTGAAGCCGGTTTTTCAAACAATGTGATTTTTTCGACCTCCTCCAAATCACGTCAAATTTTCTACACGCCATCTATTTCATACACATATATGGAATATGAAAGTTTTCCAATTTTTTGATTTTTTTTATAATTTATAGTGGCTCGGTGAAACTCAGAGACATACCACATACTTTACCTTGGGGGACAGTGTAAACTTCATTATTGTTCAAACTGATTTCATAATCATGTTTATTTAATGCATTCCACCATGTACAACAATTTTGACATGATTTCAAGATGGTCCAAGAAATCACTTCATTATGGATGAACTGTTTGGTCCATAAGCCAGTTTTTTAAACAAGGTGATTTTTCGACCTCCTCCAAATCACCTCAAATATTCTAGACACCATCTATTTCATAAACATAGTTAGAATACGAAAGTTTTCCATTTTTTAAATTTTTTATAATTTATAGTGGCTCGGTGAAACTCAGGGACATACCTCGTATGTTACCTTAGGGGGACAGTATAAACTTCATTATTGTTCAAACTGGTTTCATAATCATTTTTATTACATGCATGCCACCATACAACAATTTTGGAGTGATTTGTAGATGGTCCAAAATTAAACAAGTGGCATATAGGAAAAATAAATAAATAAAGCCTGCCTACTAAAAGGAAATTTCACAACCCCCGGTGTGCATACGACTGGAAGCCCAACCCATATGGGCCAGGAAGTAGGCCCATGGGGCATGTATTAATCCTCCCAGTATGCCCCAGAGAGCATAGAGGTAGGATGTTTGACGATGTGTTGTTTGGTTGAGAGAGGCTCATGCCAAAGCTCTCTCAACTGGGTATATAAGTTGGAGCGGGCGCCTCTCACTCGGCGAGGTAAGACTAAACTCCCACCACCCATCAGTTGTGCCCCGTGCGACTGAGTGGTTGGGCCAAATTTTGGTGGTCTGTCCCAGGCTAGCCTCACCCGCATGCTTGACCACACATCCATGTAGATGGTTGGGCTGGCCCATCTTTTATGCATATTTATTCTTTCCTTTTTATTTTTTACATTTTTATTTTTATTAGTTATTACAATTTTAAAATTCATAAATGTATGATAATATCTTGTCTTATATTTCATTCATTTCATACAAAAACCCATCACTTTTAATTCAAATGTTCTTGTTTGCAACCATCTTTTTGTACCAACTATTTTCTTACACTACTATATTCCTTTTTTATTTTTCAAATTATTCCTTTTATTATTTATTGCAATTTTTAAATTCATAAATGTATGATAATATGTTGTCTTATATTTCAGACATTTCATACAAAAATCCATTACTTCTAGTTACAGTTTGCAAACACCATTTTTAACAACTCCTTTTTTTACACTTCTATATTTCACTCCAAGATTGAAACAAATTCTTTAAAATGATGATTCATTGTTTAATATAAAAATAAGGAAGTATACACCACAAATAAAGTCAATGAGACGGAAATTTAGATAGCATTCTAGATTGATACCATCCAGTTCATCTAAACAAGGCATCAAGTTCATAGACATACTACATTACAGTCATATATATACTTACTACAAAAGCAGACCAAGTTTTCAACGGTTCACAACCCCATGCATATTAACAAAAGTAAAACATCATCACATATATTGATGATGAGTAGCACTTGTAGCTTTAGATGAGAAAGATCATGTAGGCCTAGTGGGGAACCAAAACCTTCAGAACGGCAGCATGTTGTCCTTGGACCTTGTAGTCATTGGAACTCCTCGATGCATCTCATGCATGCGAGAGAAGGTACTCATAGAGCCCATCCTTGGGCATTGGCTTTGTGATACAGTAGGGGCACACATACTTCTTCCTCTTATAGTAGAGAGAGGATCCCTTGGCTTTGATCTTCTCGACTTCCTTCGCTATGAAGGACTTGATGTTCCCCTTGTCCACATCATCTTTAGAGTGATACTGCACACACACACAAAAAAATTACATTAATACATTATGCATTCATATAGTAAAACATGTGAAAGGAACTAAATGAACAAAAAAAAATCAACTAGGGCTTACCTCATAGACTTTGTCGTCGACAAAGTATGGATCATACTGGTCCTTGAAGCCAATCATGTCCAGCTTCTTCTTATTTCCTTCAAGATCCGTCTCCTACAATGTGATAGTGCACTGCCTTAAATTGTAGTATTTACATAAATCTCCAAGTAACATCTTAAATTGCAGTAGCTCATATAACATATGCAATAGATCTCAAACAAATTAGAGATAACTCCAGCCACTTGTTGGAGATGACATCTTAAACTTTGTTAAAGCAATATGATACATTATGCAATATGGCCTTAAAACTATAAATGCATAGATATCCAAGTGACATCTTAAAATTGGAGTAGTTATGTGAACAACATATGCAATAGACCTCCAACAAATTATAGTAAACTTTAGACACTTGCTGGAGATCCCCAAGTAACATTTTAAATTTCATTGCAGCAATATGATACATCATGCAATATGATAGTAAACTATAAATGCATATATCTCCAAGTAACATCTTTAAATGCAGTAGTCGCCTAAACAACAAATTGATATACCATAAATGAATCAAGTGACATCTTAATAAATTGATAGGTACTTCAAAATTCATGCATCCCTTCAAAATTACATTCTATCTTCTCTTCTTCGAAATTAATGCATTCCTTTTTGGCATATGACATACAAACCCCTATCTCTGTACAATTGAAGCACAAATATAACAAGCATATATCTCTGTAGCATTCAACCATTAATCTAATAAACATTTATCTATGAAGCATTCAAGTAAAAAGATCCCTATCTCATTGAGATGTGTGTAGCATTTTCGCAGGAATTTAATACAACAAATCTAAGGCACCAAATCTAATATCAAAAACACCATCCAGAAAACCATATCTAGAAATCCCCATCTAGAAAACCCCATCTAGGAAACCAACTAATTTAACCCTACATTCTAAATATTAGAACTAACAAGGAAATGGAACTACCTCCTTTGTCGCCAGCCTGCGCAGCGCTGCTCGATGTCGTGATCTCTTGCTCCGGCACCTCCTTCTCAAGAACCACAATAGCGACATAGGTTGCGGCCTCTCCCACACAAGTTAATGGTAGGACAACACCTATCCTCAATATATAAAGTTGGCGTAAGATAAATAATGTTGAGTATATTGATTATTACGAAATATGAGATAGACTAGGATTTGTCCTACTTTGCCTTGTACTCCAAGTAGATCGTTGTACTCCTATATATATGCCCACGAGGCTCAAGCAATACATCAACTATTCCATCAATCCCTCTCTTCCTTCTAACATGGTATTAGCCTAATCGATCCAACCCTAGCCGCCACCGCCGCTTCCGCCCCGCGCGCCACCCCCGGGGCGGTCGGCCTCCATGATCGCCGCCGGGGGCCGCGGCGCCCGTACCTAGGGTTCGTCCGCCGGTTGCGTTGACCGGCTGCCCTAGAGAGTCTTTTCTGATCTCTTGATCCGAGTTTTCTCTCTTTCGTCGGTCGCTTTGCTCGGCGTTTTCTTTTTGGTTTTCCGATCTTAGATCGGTTTGTGTCACCCGCCGCCACCGTCGACCACCGCGCCTCTACTCCGACATCGGCGTGACCCGACCTCTTCACCGACCCGGTGGCCTCACGCAACCCGGCGGCTCCTCAACACCATCGTTCGCGCGCCGGCACGCCTGTCGATCTACGCCGGCCGTCATCGCCCTGCTTCGATCGGGACTCTTGCATCGCCTCGACCCGACGGCCTCGCGCCATGCGGCGGCCAATCACAGCCGCTGTTCGTGCGCCGCCTGCCCGTCGATCTCCACCATTTCCTCATTCAGTCGCGCCCCGGTTGCCTCAGGCCATCTGCGTCGGGTCGGCTCCCGGCTCTGGCTCCGGCTAGCTGCCTCGCACCGGCCGCTTCGTGCCAGCTGTCGGGCCGCCTGCGTCGCGTCGGCTACTTTGGTCCACTTGCGTCGCGCCGGCTCCCGGCTACGGCCGTCACCCCGCCTCCACTGAGCGACGTCCACGACCTCGCGCACGATCGGATTGATCACCTGCCCGCCCGCGATCCGCCTCGTCTACGCCGTGTGACCGACCTGGCATGTTGGTTGCGCGCGCCTCCGCATGCCCCATGAAGACTGTCCCAAGTACTGTGCGCCCCTCCATCGATCGAGCATCGAGCTGCCGTTGTGTCGCCCCGTCGGGCCGCAGTGCCACCGCACCGTGGTTCTTCCCGCGGCCGCATAGACCCGCATGCTACCGCTGCGTCGCCCCTTCAGGCCGTAGTGTCGCGGCCCGCGGTCCACCAACGCCTCGAGGTCGTCCCCTCCAGGCTGTCCCCGTGGCTGCACCGACCCTCGCACTACCGCTGCATCGCCCCATCGGGCCGTAGTGAGCATGGCACGCGGTCTCCGCCGCCGCCCGAGGCCGTCCCTATGGCTGCACTGCCCCACGCATCGCCGCTACGTTGCCCCTTCAGGTCGTAGTGTGGCGGCACGCGGTCAACGCAGTCGCGACGAGGTCTTCCCGCTGTCGCCCCGACTGCCTGTTGTCGTTACGTCGCCCCTTCGGGCCGTAGCGTCGCGGCTCGGGGTTCACCCCGTCGTCTCCTCGCATCGACTCTATGTGGTATGTGCCATGCCGCCTCCCTTGGCGCGGGAACACCACCGTCTGTGCCGGTCTTCATCAAGCTGTTGCGTTCTGCCTCACCTACTTCGAGCATCGCCGCCGCGCTCCTAACTAGGCCGCCGCCGTCGTCGTCAGGCCGCCGCCGCCGCTCTTCTTTGGTTGCCGCCACGCTGCCCGTCCACCCCCTTCATCTTCATCTAGCACCAGCCCGTCACCAGCGTAGCCGTCATCTACCCCGACCACTTCTTCTACTCCGACCACTGTTGGTGACATCGGTCCTGCACCGATGGACGCCGCAATCGTCGTCGAGTTCTTCTCTGCCGGCCCTTCCGACTTCTCCGACACGGTGTTCAGCTCGTGCAGGTCCTTGTCTACGCATGCCCGGTGCTGGCAACACCGATGCGTGCCTTCGTCCATGATGTGTCCTCAGGCCTGGCAAGCCTGGAGAGGCACTTTGTCAACTTTGTCTTCATCCGTCTACGCATGTCAGGTGCTGGCAACACCGACGCGTGTCCTTAGTCTACGACGTGTCCCCGGGTTTGGCAATCCTAGCGCGACGCGTCTCAACTACGTCTTCTTACCGGCGCACCACTACTTCGACACCACTACGCCCATAACTAACTTGGTGCCTCCTTGTGCCCGCGGCTCCTCGATGGCTTCCTCGACACCGGCTACCCCGACTCGACATCGACCCCGGCGTTCTTTGCACGGCTACCTCGACCACGGCTACACCATCCTACGCTCTTGACTACCTCGACATCGGCACAAAGGGCTACCACCTTGCTTGAGCAACCTCGTTGGTTTCTACTCCAGCCACACCTTCCGCGATGCATCGACCGTTACGACTGTGGGGGCATGTCCGTCGGCTTACCTTCGGATTCTTTTCCAGTCTCACCGTCTGCCTCGCTACCGTTATGACTGCGGGGGGATGTTGAGTATATTGATAGGAAATATGAGATAGACTAGGATTTGTCCTAGCTTGTCTTATACTCTAAGTAGATCATTGTATTCCTATATATATGCCCATGAGGCTCAAGCAATACATCAACTATTCCACCAATCCCTCTCTCACTCTAATAAATAATGTTGGATTTAGATATACAATACTTATGACACATCTAGATGTGTTTTAGAAAAATTGTTTTTACTCTGAGTATGCTTTAGATCTTCTTTTGAAAAACAAATTATATCAATATTTCTATGAAGCAAAGCACATATGCATACGGCTCCCAAGTTAATAATTTGAAAGCACATGGGTTTATATTGTTGGCTAACATTAGCCCTAGATTGAAACCTTTGGTGAATTGATCCTTCCTGTAGTTTTTTCCTAGCTTGCACAATATAGGTTGAGTCTGGTGAAATGATAATCTTTGCCAGACAACATCATACGGATGTAGCTGTTGTGGTTTACGTCTTTGACATGGTGAGTCAAAGGGGGTTTATAGGTGCCGGCACGCCGACCCAACAGTTAGGCCGGTCGAGCCCCAGCCGTCCCATACAGGCCGATGCAGCGACCAAGGCCGTCAGATCTGAACACCGTTTCATCCTCCTCGTAGTCGTTCCCCACACCCACCCATCCCTCCTTCCCCTTCGGGATAAAAATTCCAACGCCTCGAGTGCCGCCGACACCCCGCCATGCCTCTGCGAGAAAAAGAGAGCTTGAAGCACAACCGTGGCGTGCTCATCGCCGGTCAGCGCTCTCGCCGGCCATCCTCGTTGCCGGTCGCCACTGTCAACCCTGGCTCCACCCCATGCAACAGCTGCACCCTCTCATTGCAGCTCCGCGTGCGATGGTTGTAGCTCGATGGCGATGCAGCACCGTCATGCCATCAAAACCGCCATGCCGGGTTGAATCTTTCTCCATGGCCATTGAAACTCTTTTTCAAGGTTGAAGCTTTTCATAGACCCGTTGAAGCTTTTTCACACACCGGTTGAAGCATTTTCCGCGCCGCTCGAAGGTATCTTTTGCGGTTGAAGCTTTTATCCATGATTTTGCTGTGCAAACGGCACGAGAAAAAAGCTACAACTTGTGGCCCTTTTTGCTACAACCAAGAAAGATGATGAAGTGTGGCCGGCGATGACAGATTGCAAATTTGTTGCAACCGGCGGTGAAAAAAGCTTCAACCTTGATGAAAAAAGCTTCAACCGTCAGGAACATGAGCTGCTTCGGTAGGAGACGAATGGGAGCTGCGAATGAGGGCGATGGAGCGCATGCATGGTGGAGGGTGCGACGGTCACGGCCGGGGGTGTGCCTGCTGGTGGCGCGTGCGGGGGCTGGTTCCTGGTGCCTTCTGGTGCAGAAGCCCCTACCTTCCGCGTCGTGGGGAAGAAGCAGATGAGGAAACAATGATTCGAAAGACTGATCCCGTTGCTCTTCTCAGGATGCTCCCCGTCACACGATCAAACGATCGCCAGGCCCGCGTGCGTCCGGGGCAACGCTTGGGCCGGCGTCCTGGCAGCAAACGTTTCCCTGAGTCAAAATAAGAACCAACTAAAAAAAAGATTGGATTAGAAAAAGAAAAAACTCTCCTATTTCTGACACTAACTCCTCATTCTTTCCTATTATATTATATTATCCGAAGAATGGAGGAAGAAGGATCTTTATTCAAGGAAAATTAATTTGTATTGAAGGTTTCGATCATGCACTTTTGATCTCGTCGAATACAAATCATGTCCTCTCACCCGACCAATTCTGATTTATGGTAACCGAGGTTTCGTCGATAGTGAAACATATACGAACCATATATTCTCTTCTTGAGCTATAGAAATATGATTCCATGAGCTTCCTTGCCAACGGGGCGGTGTCTTAAGAAAGCTCAAATAGGATGTAAGATTGATTTGAATTTTGGTTTTATTCGCGTTGAGGGCAGGAGGAACGGAGAAGCCAAAGCATTTTTTTAAAGAAGGATTGCCTCCGGCCTCTGCATCGCGACGATGCATGCAATCATTTTATTTAAGCGAATGGGTTCAAACAAAGTGCACAGTTCAGCTCGAGCTCCAAGGCTCGAAATAAAACGGAAATTACATGCCACAATTGGCAATATCAAAATAGACTACGATGATTAAACACCTAGCCTTTTAGTTTGCCATCATCCATATCGGTTGAAGATGACCCGTGCTGCCGTCTCCCACCAGTTGCACCCAGTAACCAAACGCTCCCTGGACTCTGCATGCATGAGTAACGACCACGTATGAATCCAAGCAGTTGCTCTGTATTGACCTGCAAGAAATTGGTAAAGTTTTTCCTGTTAAAAATCATATCATTCCTACTATTCCATATAGCCCATAGCATTGCACATACTCCTATCCGAATGTGTTTAGATGTGTTAACTTCCACTCCATGAGGCCACATCCCAAATAACGTGTTCATACTCAATGGAGGGTTTATATTGAAGGCTATATGAATAGCACGCCATAAGAGTCTAGCCAATGGACATTCGAGAAAGAGGTGTTTGATAGATTCGTTGTTGTCACAGAAATAACACTTAGGATTACCCACCCATCTTCGTTTAAGCAAGTTATGTTTCGTGAGTATTACTCTTTTATGGACAAACCACATAAAATTCTTAATCTTTAGCGGTACTTTAATTTTCCAAATGTGTGGAGACCTAGAAATTGGCCGGTATTAATAAGGTATGCATACATTGATTTCATTGAGAAACTACCACTTGTAGTTAATTTCCAATGAATAGTATATGATCGGTAAGAAAGTTGAACTTCCATCAACCTGCGTACCAAATGGAGCCACGCATTCCACGTTTTCCTACCAGAGACCTCCTAAATTGAATATTAAGAGAGGTCGTCTGTAAATTGTAGCAACATAAGCCTCATTGCTTTGCACAATGTTATATAAGACGGGTATTGTGTAGCTAGAGGCGTCTCTCTTAACCACGTGTCTTCCCAAAATCTGATCGTGTTACCATTTCCAACGTGAAACTTCACCTTGTGAAAAAAGCTTATTTTGTCTTCATTAAGCCTTTCCAAAACGGTGAATCTGACTGTTTCACTGTAACTTGAGCTCGAGTCTTCGTTTGTAGGTACTTATTACGCAAGATTTGTACCCATGTACCTTCCGTCTCCACCGACAGTCTATATATCCATTTGCTTAATAGACACATGTTTTAAATTTGTAAATTCTCAATCCCTAACCCGCCATGTTCTTTCGGTCTGCACATCATGTCCCATTTAGCAAGTCTATATTTCTTCTTACTCTCATCACTTTGCCAGAAAAATCTAGATCGATAGAAGTCAAGTCTTTTCCGTACCCCTACTGGTACTTTAAAAAACATAGTAGAAACATTGTCAGGCTTGTCAATACTGAGTTTATTAGCACTAGCCGGCCTCCATACGACATTAGCTTGCCCTTCCAACAACTTGGTCATTTTTCAAACCGATCTTCTATGCATTTCCATTCTTTGTTAGTTAGTTTGCGATGATGAATAGGAATACCCAAGTAACTAAACGGTAAAGAGCCCATCTCACAACCGAATAATTGCTTGTACGCTTCTTCTTCTTACTTGGCTTTCCCAAAGCAGAACAATTCGCTCTTTTTAAAATTTATCTTTAGTTCCGAAAGCTATTCAAACAAACAAAGTACCAGCTTTATGTTTCTAGCTTTGGCAAGGTCATGTTCCATAAAAATGATTGTGTCATCCGCATATTGTAGGATGGATACCCCTCCATCCACCAGATGTGGAACTAATCCACCTATGAGATCGTTCTCCTTAGCTCGTCCTATGAGAACTGTCAACATATCAGCCACTATGTTGAATAAAATTGGGAACATCGAATCTCCCTGTCTTAATCCTTTGTAGGTTTGGAAGTAATGACCCATGTCATCATTCGTCTTTATCCCAACACTACCCTTCTAAATAAAGGCATCCATATGTGCCCTCCAGGCTTCATTGAACCATTACATACATAGGCCTTGTAGGAGGAAAGGCCATTTGACTTTGTCATAGGTTTTTTCGAAATCCACCTTAAAGATTACTCCATCTAGCTTCTTAGAATGGATTTCATGAAGCGTCTCATGTAGGACCACAACCCCTTCTAGAATGTGTCTACAGGGAATGAAAGCCGTTTGAGTGTTTTGTACAACAGAATGTGCTATCTGCGTTAGCCTATTCGTTGCAACTTTAGTAAAAAAATGAAAGTCACATTAAGCAAACAGATCGGCATGAATTGCTCAATTCGTACGGTCCCTTCCTTCTTTGGTAATAATGTGATTGTGCCAAAGTTTAAGTGAAATAATTGTAACTGCCCGTTAAATAAGTCATGGAACATAGACATGAGGTCGCCTTTGATGATATGCCAACACCGCTTATAGAACTCCGGTGGAAACCCATCTGGTACGGGAGCCTTATTTTGTTTCTTTTGCATGATTGCTTCAAACATCTTTTTCTAGTTAAACGGAGCCGATAGCACCTCATTCTCATCATCATTGAGACGAGGAATGTCCTCTGTTACACTTTCGTCTAGCGACACAGAGTTAGCATCGGAGGCTTCAAATAGTATTTTTATAATACTTTGAGATGTACAATTTCAGGTTCTCATGCCCAACAATTGTGCCATCATCCTGTTCAAGTTGTATTGTTTTCTTCTTTTCACGTTTCCCATTAGCTACCATGTGGAAGAATTATGTGTTATCGTCACCTTGGAGGACTGTAGACACTTTGGCTTTTAGTGCCCACTTAATCTCTTTCTTTCTAAGTAATGTACCAAGCTTTTCCTTGGCCTCATATTTACGACTCCGATCAGCACTATTAAAAGGGAAACGTTTGGAGCCGGCGTGCCGGCCGTACCATTCGGCCGGTCGCGTGCGACCCGTACAGGTCGTTGGCCCAATCACGCAACATTTTTCATCCAGATTTGCTGCAACCGGCGTTTAAATTTGCTACAAGCGTTTCCCATTTGCTATAATATGTTCATTAAAAAAGTTGCATCTACGTTTGGTTGCAACCCGAGTTCGTCAGATTTTTTCGCTACAACCAGCGTTTGATTTTTGCTACAACCGATGTTAATTTTTGTTACAACCAGTAATATTTTTTGCCACAACCGTTCACTAAAAAAGCTGCATACACGTTCGTTAGAGTTGCAATCCGAGTTCACCAGATTGTTTTTCTACAACCCATATTTTTGTTTTGCTATCACGCATCATCAGCGTCGTTTTTTTGCTACGACCACGTTGATATTTTTTGCTACAACCATATTTTTGCTGCATCCGTGACTGAAATTTGCTACATCGCTATTTATTTTTGCTTCGACCAATGGTTTTTGCTGCATGAACAAATCTGACGATCAAATCAGATTCGATCTGACGGATCGGGCGGCTCGCGTGCGGCCGATCGAAAGTTTCAGCCGGCGCGCCGACGCAGAGCAATGCCCCTATTAAAAGGTGATATTTCAGCTTTCAACTCAAACTCATTGATGCGTTGAATAAGTCATGAGAAGCCAGACCATGGAGACAATATTCTAGCCTTCACCTTTGGGAATGTCATATTGAAATAGAAGACATAAACACATGTGTGTTTGGAAGGGGAGGGGTTTGAGGCATGCTTATTGTGATATGAATGCATGATTTTTCTCTAGTTGCAACGTATGGATATGTTTGCTAGTATTTAAAAAAAAACCGCTCAAGGTCTCAGAGGATAGAAGCTTCCTCGCATTGAGGTCGAGACGTGATCGCCAATTCGGCAGCCCGCCACCGGCTACAGTGCACGAAATTTCGCCACCCCCGCGGTTCACACTGCTCCGTCTATATATGCATGTGATGGAGTGTCACGCGTAAACCAACGAAGATACCTCAGTTAATAGGCCCAGCAGAAAACTCAAATCCTATGGCAGGGTCAACGAAGCGCTTGCTCGCCGTCGCGGGTTCCGCGGCTCTCCTTTCTTTGCTCATGCTTTGCTCGGCAGCGTCGGCGCGGTGCTGGACCTCACCAGCGAGATGGGGAGAAAAAGCCTCACCTGCATTTCCATGGCCCTGGACGACTTCTACGCCGCGCGTGCCAACTCCACCAAGCGGATGGAGCTGCGCGTGAGGGATTCGCGCGGAGAGGTCATCACGGCAGCATACGCTGGTGAGTGCGTCTTAATCGTCAAATCAACTTATGCAACTCTGTATCGTTTTCTAGGATGCAGCCACTGATGAGCAACTTTGGTCGTTAATCTTTATCTGAATTTATCAGCAAACAATAATAAAAATTGTATTGTCAAACTACTTTCATGGCAGATACAATTTCTGTTTTAAACTTTTAAATGAGTTATATTATTCATAATGATCAAACATAACCAACACTTGCAGATACATGTTTTTTTTCCTGAGTGTCGTAATGGCTCTCATTTTTGTGACGATAATATCTCTCAATCCAAAAAAAAATATTCCTCGGTTCACGATTTCGTTTTTATAGTTGGAAAGTCAAACTCTTGTACCGATACCGTTCAAAAGATAGTTAGTTTCAACCCCTCAAAAGAAAAGATAGTTAGTTTCAATTCTTTATGTTTAGTCAAACTTCCACTCAGCATCTTTTTTCTTGACGAGGCGACCACTCAGTAGTATATATATTTGACGATTTGACAATGTTTTTTTAGCACACGATTTGGCAATGTTATTATTTAAAAGTACACACGGAAATAATCCTACACGTATAAGTAGCACTTGTGTCTGAGTAGACGAATATAAACATGTGGTTGTTTTCCGTGCGACAGTGGAGCGGAGAGATAGGGGCGAGGAGTGCAGCGAGAAACTTATCCGCTCCATTATTTTTTAATAAAAATATAAATGTATCTCAATTGCATGGGTAATCTGGTTGTATAAGAATGATTTTAGGTATTTTATTATCCTGCCAGGCAATAAAGTGTCTATACACTTGTGATCATGGAGCTAGACTCTCTGGAGATTGTTGATCTCTAGGAAACTCGCTACAATTCTCGTACAGTTGTGGCTCTTATTCTTCTTGAATTGGAGAGCTAGTTAATTAGTGATCTGATGTTATTTAATATTTCCTCCGTCCCAAAATAAGTGTCGATGATCTAGTATAAAATTTATATTAGTTTAGTACAAAATTTGCGACACTTATTTTGAAACGGAGGGAGTATTCATCATGTAAATTGGTCAGCAAATGTCGGAACGCATCTTTGTACCAAGTGTGCTTGCACATTAAACGTGACTGAGAACTGGATTGACGAGACTCCTAACTTTCTAGTGACCAACTTTCTCGCTGATTGTACTGGGAATGTCTTTGTTTGAACAAACCTTAGTGAATTGCCTACAAAAATGGTTATTTCTTCCCGTAAAAGAAATAAAAGAAAAACGATCTCATCTTGCCGCCAGGTGCGACCACCATTCCGACAATGTCCTCGCGATGACCTCTTAGTCGTTGCTGATGAAGGGTGTCGTCGGATCTCGCGCATACGGACCGGTGTAGCCGTAGGTTTATGACTATATTAGCTTAGGTTTGGGTTGCTCGACATCATGGCTCTGGTGGTGGCAACAACAAAGTTAAATAAATAAGTTCCAGATCCATCCTCCACATGGCGTTCTGCTCTATGGTCGGTGATGGATCTATGTGCTAGTTAGTTCCAACAGGGATGAGTGGCGGCGACGGCATCCCTTTGGTGGACTTGTGTCTTCAGGCTTTGTTGTTGTAACGATGTTTGCTCTGGCATCGGCATGAAGCACGAGATGTTGTTTTGAAGCGGGTGCAGGCGAAGATTAACATCGAGACAACTGAAAGACGATGGATTTGTGGTTCAATATTGACGCAATTGGTTTCCTCATCCCACATCGTCATGCAGGGGTGTCAAATCTAGAATTCGATGAAATGTCCGGGGTACTACCCCGATCAGATTCTTTAAACAACACTAGTTTTGCATGTGGCAAGCCACTTTATAAGTTCGGAAAGCTGCAAAGCGGTAGTAAAATAGTGTTGGGCTTACGTGAAGAGATGTTCCCTCCCCTCTTCTTTTGGTGGTCGATGTACTGGTGTCGGAGGCAGATGACGGATGATATCCTTAAGCTCAGGGGATTCTTACTTCTCGGGCATATGCGTGTGTTTTGCAGCCGATGAGCTCATTAACGGGAAAGTTGAAGCCATGATCATCTCGCCACAGACATCATCTGAAGCCGAGCTATTCGCCAACTTGGCGAAACGCAGCCACATCCCGATCCTTTCCTTCTCCGGCAGCTCGCCGACCTCCGGTCTGTCGAGAGCACGTTTCTTTGTGCACAGCGCAGCCAACACCAACTCTCAGGCCGCACCAATTGTTGTGATCCTAGATGTTAGGAATAAGCCACGCATGAGTATGTGCTCGTGGTGTGTGTGATCTGTGTGCATGGATGTGACCGTGTGCATGCAAGATTCTGTTAGTGCATGTCCTGATTAGTTAGCTAGTTTGTTGGCTTGGCCGGGTCGCCGGACGAGCGCATATGGACGCGTACGTTTCGGTGAGAGAGCTAGCTAGCTAGGTAGGCGATCCGTTGGGATCGGCCGTGGCGTACGCGTAGTGGGCGCGCACGGCCAGGCATGCGGATCCTGCGGGCGGGGTGGGCTATGCGTCGTGCGCCAGCCCGGATATAAATTCTGTAGACCGCGGGATGGTTGTAATGCACTGAGTTGAGCATCATGTAGACATTGCAAACAGAAGAAAGATTCGGACGTTCGTGCGCCCATGACGACGTTTATGCGCCGGCCCGAGAAACTTGTGTCCAGTGTGTTCATCTCCTTCCTTCTTTCTTGTTCGACCGAGTGAGTCGAGAGGAAGAGGTAGCTAGGGTTGCCGTTTGGCGCCAACGCTAGAGGCATTCGAATGGCGCGCGGCCGTCGTGCTACACGAGGAGTCAACCGACGGCGTCAGCATCGTCTCGGCGCTGGTCCACGAGTTCCAGGACAGCGTGGCCGTGCCGGCGGACGCGACGGACAGCCGCCTCGACGCGGTGCTGCTCGCGGTGAAGAAGATGCCGCCGCGGGTGTTCGTCGTCCACATGCCTTTCGCTCTGGCCACGCGCCTCTTCCACCGGGCCATGGCCACCGGGATGGTATCGGAGGGGTACGTGTGGATCGCCACGGCCGCCGTGGGCGACGAAGCGGACGGTCTCAACCCCGGCGACGTTGATTGCATGCAGGGGGTTATCAGCCTGAGGACCCACGTGCGGGCAACGGACCAAGGTAGGAACTTCTCAAGGCGGTTCAGGGTGCGGTTTCGGCAGGAGAACCTGGGCGCCGATGACACCGTGCACGATCCGAGCGTGCCACTATGGCTACTCTGGTCGTATGACACGGTATGGGCACTTGCCACGGCAGCCGAGACCTCCCTCCGACTCCGAGCGACACAAGCTGCAACGGCACTTGCCGACGCTCTGCTCGACACCAGGTTCCATGGCCTGGCCGGAAGTTTCAGGCTGGTCGATGGGCAGCCGCAGAGCTCGGCGTACGAGATCGTGAATATCATAGGCAAGGGAGCGAGGACGGTCGGTTTCTGGACGCCCGAGGCTGGGATCTCCATGAGCTTGTACCCCAGGAGCGTCAGAGGGCTGAAGCAGGTCCTCTGGCCAGGTGAGACCGCGGCCGTTCCGGCCGGGTGGAGCGAGTCCCCGAGCGGACACCCGCTCCGTCTGGCTGTCCCGGTGAAGCGTGGGTTCGGTCAAATTGTGAACATTTCGGAAGATCCCAGGATGAAGAGGGCAACGATCACAGGCTACTGCATCGACGTGTTCCATGCAGCCACGGCAAAATTGGCCTATCCAGTCGCCTACCAGTACGTGCCGGTCAACGGTAGCTCCGAGTCCTACGACGCACTTGTGAACCTGGTGCATGAAAAGGTCAGAGCCTCGACACTCAAATCCCAAAGTACCATGATAATATGATATGATAATTAAGTGCATCTACTTGTGTTGTTAACTCAACTGAGTCTCGTCGTTGCAGAAAGTCGACGCGGTGGTCGCAGACGTGACGATAACGGCAAGCCGGATGAAGCTGGTTTCTTTCACGGTGCCGTTCGCCGAATCCGGGTGGTCGATGATCGTTGCCGAAGAGGAAAAGGGCAGCAGCATGTGGATCTTCGTGAAGCCATTAACACCAAAACTCTGGCTCGCTTGCCTTGCCTTCTTCGTCTTCACCAGCTCCGTCGTGTGGCTAATCGAGCTCAACCCTCCTCGATCAGGACTCCCCTTCTGGTCTTGGAAGCAATTCGGCCTCGCGTTCTACTTTGCATTCTCAACTCTAGTCTTCTCCCACAGTATGCATCTACCAACACAACACATATACTTATAGCGGAACAACTATTGTACTAGTATATAGACCAAAACTGATTTCATTTTTTTCATTTCACTACAGTGGAGAAGCTGAGGAGCAACCTGTCGAGGCTCGTGCTGATCATATCTGTTTTTGCCGTCTTCATTCTCACAACAAGCTACACAGCAAGCCTGACATCCATGCTGACGGCTAAGCCGGCTAAACCGGCCATAAACATCCTCGGAGAGAGGGACTACGTGGGGTACCAACAAGGTTCGTTCATCGCTACCTTGCTGAAGGACATGGGCTACGACGAGTCCAAGTTAAGGGGATATGCCACCATGGATGAGTACGCTGATGCCCTGAAGAGAGGTTCCGAGAACGGAGGGGTCTCGGCGATCTTTGACGAAATGCCTTACCTGAGGCTCTTCCTGTCGCGCTACTGCAAAGGCTACTCCATGGCAGGTCCAACCTACAAGAGCGCCGGTTTTGGATTAGTATGTATCCAATCCTTTCATGCTCCCCATCTGTTTCTCAAGATTTCATATTCCAACTCAAACGTATACGACTACAACAGGAATGCTTGTGACTCGCTTTCAGGTGTTCCCCGTGGGATCTCCTCTGGCGCTAGACATGTCGCGCGCCATTCTTGAGCTGGGAGAGGAGGAGAAGCTCGCGCGCTTCGAGAATAAGTGGTTTGGACACCCTGGGGCCTGCATGAACGGCGCCCCCGAGCAAGGAGGGCTCGACCTCAGGAGTTTCGGCGGGCTGTTTCTCACCAGCGTCCTGGTCTCGTGCATCATGCTCCTGATCCACCTGGCCGCACCTGTGGCCGCGGATCCAGCCGGACCTCCCGGTACGTTGCCACACAGATTTCGGGTTTGGAGCTTGGACACCCTCGAGGGGCGCCGTGGCACAAACGAGCGAAATCATGTGAGGCCGGCCGTCGGAGAGGCAGAGCAGGAAGCATCCGTGACTATCGATTCGTCCGAAATCTTAGCACTCCCTCCGAACCTTTCGACCGAGCAGGTTGTCCAGGAACCAGCATCATCGCCTTCCGTACAGGCACAGATGCATCGCAGGTAGGGGGTGCTAAGATTTGCGATTTGCTCTTTTGTCCTCGTCGTTTGTGCACGAAATGTTCTTTTCTTGTAGTATTTATTAGGTTGAACATCTATCTATTATATAGCTATCCAAAAGCAAAAATGTTACAGTTTTGAAGATTTATCAAGAGAGCTGCTACGCGTACGATGAAATTTCATACGAACTTTATACGATCAAACTAACCTGACATGATGGGTTCAAATATTGGGAAGCGTGCCTATCTCTTGTCGTACAAAAATTGTACGCAAAACCACCGTATGCAAGGCATTTTCGATTTATCAATATAGGACATGTTTGGTTACCTACGTCTTTTTTCTACCTCTTTGCATGCATATCTTAGTTGGACATCGATAAAACAGTACAAAGACCATCATCTGCATATAGTTTGATTATCTACGTTTAGGGTGGCTACATAAAGAAAGCAATATTGACCTGACGTTTAGTTGTCTGTGTTGCACTAGACGGACAAACTACACGTTATTTGATTGCAAACGGTGGAATCACCGCTTACCACTAGTGGCATAAGGTGGGATCACCACTTACCACTAGTGATGATCTTACCACATACAATTTTAACACAATTTTAGTCCTCCCTAGAAAACAAATGACAATTCATCATACCTACTAACAAGTATCAGTACATATTTAACGGTGAAATGACTTAATGGGGAAAGTTCATCGATGCTAAACTAGGTGGAAGTCTACCCTCATCCTCTTCTTGTTATGTTCTTGTTATCGTTGTTGTTGTTTCTTCTTCTTTTGTTGCTTTTTTTTTTCTGTTGCTGCTTCTCATGTGCTTTTTTCTTCTACTGCTGCTTCTCATGTGCTTCTGTTGATGCTTCTTCTTCTCTTCTGTTGCTATTGCTTATTTTTCTTCTTCTGTTGCGGCTTCTCATGTGCTTCTGTTGCTACTTCTTCTTCTTCTCTTCTTCTGCTGCTACTGCTTACTCTTCTGTTGTTGTTGCTTTTCTTCCTCTTCAAATCGTTGTCTGACCTCTGTTTGCCTGCATTGCCTCAGCATATTCTATCCTTTTGTTTTTTCAGGCTTTGTTGTAAAATGTCTTCATGATGGTGTCATACACCAAGGATGGCTCACCCAAGGGAGCCTGGCCCGAGAAATCGAACAGTGAAAACAGTTTTAGATTTGGATGCATGGTTTAAAAGATAAAACACTTTGAATAAACAAATCTATGGGAAAAAAATTATTCTGTTACGACAAGTAACACAAATGCAGCAAGCCACTTGTCGCAATCTAAAAGAGTATATAACAGAAAACTATCACATTACTGACGTTGACCATAAGAAACTATCATTTTTTATTTTTTTTAAAACTATTCGCAAATTTGATGGGCTGTTCCAAAAAACCCTAAAGGTTGAGCAGTTCAGTTTTAAGCTTGGTTATGACAGATTGGGCCCGCTCCTAAGCAAACCGTTTGTTGACTGTTTATTTGACCGTTATTTACATGCGAGGCCCACATGTCAGGTCACTCTTCTTCCTATTCCCTTTCTTCTCTCCCGCTCCTCCCCTTATCTCTCTCAGCTCCGGCAAAGCAACAACAACAGCACGGCAGGAGGTGGCAAGCGGCAGCGGCGTACAGAGCATAAATAGCAGCACGGCAGCGCAACAGGGTTGTGGCGGCGCGACGGGCACACAAGCAGCTGCGACGACGGCCCAAGCAGCACGGCGGGCGGGCGGTGCTAGCAGCGGCGGCCGCGGGCGGCCAAGCAGCGGCAGCGGTTGGCGCATAAGCAGCCGCGGGCGGGCGGCGCTAGCAACACGGCGGGCGGGCAGCGCTAGCAGCAGTGGCCGCGGGCGGCCCAAGCAGCAGTGGCGGGCGGCGCAGGCAGCAGCGGTGGCTCCGGCGACCAGCAGCCCGGGCAGGCTAGCGCCACCACGGGCAGCGCCGGTGACGGCGCAGGCAGCAGCGGTGGCTCTGGCGACCAGCAGCCCGGGCAGGCTAGCGCCACCACGGGCATCCCCGATGACCAGCAGCTTGGGGCTCCGGCGGCCAGCAGCCCGGGCGGGCACCATATGTGAGCACCTGCTGCTTGACGCCGGCCATGGCCGCGACAGCCACGGCCAGAGCAACGCCGGCAGTACAGCACATCGGCTCCGGCGACGAGCTCGCCGGCGAGGACCTGATTGCTTTTTGTATTTTTGTATAGGGACCCGTTCGTTCTTTTTTATATAACAGGGACCTGATTGCTTTAAAAATTATTTGGAACCCACTATCAAAACATGTCAACGGTCAACCAAAACGTCTAAATCTAACGGTTAACCTGACAAGTGATCCCAACCTGTCATAATCTAGCTTAAAACTTAACTGCTCAATCATTAGGGTTTTTTAGAACAGCCCACCAATATTGTGGTAGTTTTCTAAAAATTAAAAAAAATGGTAGCTTCTTGTGATCAACGCCTGTAATGTGATAGTTTTTTGCTATATACTTCAATTTGAAAAGTTAGGAGTGATCTTTTACAAGGAGTACTCCTTAATTAGTGATTTCAAGAATTCATCCGTAAAAACGGAGCTGGATGGTTGGACGGCCAGGAAACGCTGCCGCTGAGGTGTCCAGCAGTCCCGAACTTTCAAAAACAAAATTAGACAAATCGTCATTAACGCTTTTGTAACAGCCTATAGAAGTCGGTTAAAACTACAGAGGAGCCGAACCTGCTTGATTATGAAAGGTATGCTTTCATCAGTGGACAAGATTATAATGCAATTACAAGGTTTACATTCCAACATCATGTCAAGCTTCACTGCATATTCAGTGGCAAGAGTTGGTTTGACCTTCAGATCAAATGTCTTGCTTCCCGCAAATTCTCCAACGTCTTGAATCAACCAATAAGTTAACGAGTAGATAGCGAGGACTGGAATTCAAACAACAACAAAAAAAGCAGCACACAGATGGTACTTCGGAAAGAACTGTTTTACAGGCAGAAGAGGTAAAGAGTCCCTCGGTGTTGAATGTCATCGCCCTCGGGATAAGTTCTAAAGTATTAAGCATCCGTATCATCGCCCTGACTGCGATTCTGAGACGAAATGCCAGCATTTGAACCCGAGGCACCCCTCTGAAACATAAGCAAGGTTCAAATACAAGACGAATGGGACTTTCATCAACCCGTTCCATAAAAAGGAAAGACCTGAATCTTCATTGTTTTCTTTTCTTCAAACAAAGATAAGGTGCACAGACAGTTTAATCATGTCACTAAATTTTGAATTCAAAGCTCGAATCAGGAAGTAGGAAATGAAAGAAATCGACGTTTACCAATCAATCCATGGTTCCTACTCTGAATGTTCTTCAGAACTTCTTATGTTAATTTGTCTGCCATATAAAGGTGTATGATATAGGACAATTTTAAGTACCGCTTTATTGAAGTACTCCGTAGTTGATAGCAACCAAACTAACTTATAATTCCATGCCCAGTTAGGAAAGTTGTGCTCAATAAATCATTATTCACTAAGTGTGCTAGAAAACGTATAAGAATGGAACTGCAGGCAATACCATGCCATTTAAAGAAGAAAAGTCCATTTTACTACCCCAGACAAAGTTGATAGTTCACATAACCCCATGAAGTCCAAAATGGTTAATTTAACCCCTTAATAAAACCAATCCCGTTCAATACTCACCCAAAATGGATTTGGTCGGGTCGTTTGGTTTAGTTTGACTCGGTCAAGGCTGCTTTGTTGACCGTGGGGTCTCCTCCTCCTTCCGTGTGCAGCCTCGAGCCTCTCCGGCCGGTGACGCACGTGGTCTGGCCACCAGCGGAGACATGTGCGGGAGGTGGGGGTCGCCGGCGGCAACCTGTACATCAGGCTGGGCCTGAGCAAGGAGCACCGCAGCTCATACTTTCCCTCTCTTGGATTCGAGCACCGGGAGCACCGCCAACCGTCGACTTTAGGCACCGGCCATCCCTCGCCAAACCACCATGTCCAGAGCCTCTAAAATCTCACGTTGGTCCTCTGCGCCGAAGGATTCGAGCCCAGAAGCCTGGAGCCAATCCAATCGAGCTCTCTTCTCCCACTGCAGCCGTCGGACGCCGACGAACAATTTGTCACGCATAGACGATCCCCGGCCTAGCCTTCCCCTCCATTAGACTTGAGGTGAGCCTCTCCCAGTTTCCCCTCTCCTCTAGAGCTCCCACTCGTGTTGTAGCCACCGTCCACGTGAACTTAGCACCGCCGTCCGCCATGGCCGATGTGCTCCTCGTTACAGAGCTCCCCTTGCGTCGTTATACTACCTGGTGGGCCCCCTAGGTCCGTAGATTTCGCCTAGCTGCCTAGTTCGCTCAGGTTCATTGCGTAACGCCAACGTCATTGGAGTCGTGGCTCTGCCGCCACTCAGCTCCGTCGCTAGCCTGCTTCCGACCATCCATGGCCTCCCGCGACCAACCATGGATGCCCGCGGGCGAGGGCTACACCCTGGTAGCTTCCAACGCTGTTGCCTTACCTCCGGCGAAACACCGCCGTGATTTGAGGTCGCCGGCGGTTAACCCCAACCATGCCGATGTGGCATCATTAGTTTAGGTTGATTAAGGTTAGTCTGAGACAGTGACATGTGGACCACCCCCTCTCTGTTAATGATGCAGTTAGGGCTAAATAAATCCCCCGTTAGTCTTTGTGCAACCGAGATGTGGGCCCCATGTGTCATATTTGACTGGCACAACGTGACCGGGCCCAGCAGTCAGTGAGAGTGGTTAGGAGAGAGGGACCCATCGTAGGTCAAATACCACCTTTGACCGTGTCCACATCAACATCCTATCTGGGCAAACCAGCCAGGGACTTTTTTTACCGGTATGGGATAGTTGAGGGGTGTAAAGGAGCATAAAAAACATCAGGGGGTTATGTGAACCATCAAGTTTCTACAGGGTAGTAAAATGGACTTTTTTCTTGAAAGAAGATAAAAATTATAGTTTGGCATGTCTATATCTACATGCGTAGGTCTGAAAATATCAACACCTAAAGTGTTCTGCAATGAAGCCCATTTCACAAATTCAGGGCACCTACATAAACCTTGATGAAAAAATATTTCTTATTGATGTAAGATATGTTGACTGTGGGCTACCTAATTGACAGCCTAATGAACACGGTAACTAGACAACTTGCAAGGTTAGCACAAAGAACTAAAACCACAAGCACATGCATAAATTAAAATATGGGATGGAAAATAATTGTATTGCAGGGGAGGCCATTCATTTGTATCAAGGGAGGTAATAATATTACCTTGCTTATATTTCAATAAAAGAACTAATTTGCTTATTTATTGTGGAAGAGATTAAAAGAGATATAACAGACAAGAACTAGTGAGCCATGGCAGAAAGTAAAAAACATGAATAAATTAGCCAAATGTAAACTTTTACCTGATTTTCTAAAGCACTGCGTATCATACTACTGATACTATATAAAGCCTTCCTTGCTGCCTGTAGACAAGTTAACTTTATTAATTTGACATGTTCCAAGGAAAAGTCCTCAATGATCTGACTTGTAAATTTAGAACACTATACCTTCATAACAGTCCTATAATTCTCTATACGAGCAGCTAAATTTTCCCTATCTTGCTTCTGTGCCACACAATTAAACCGCCGGAGGGGCCTTGGTTGCTGGAGTCTCATGCAAAACATGTGTTAAAACTTAAAACTTAAAACCAATATGAGAGTGCACTTAAACAATCAATATATCTGCTTTTCATATGATCATCAACTACGAAAATAAAAGCTATGCTGACTTCCATTCAGATAAAGAATTACCTGGTCTGGAAAGCTTGGACATATTTGATTGATTTTGATGCCTATATTCTGTCGAATCGCATCATCCAATATATTCCTCAGTAGACCAGTGAGTGATATCCTATTGCGTTCGCAACTCATCCATTGTTAAAAATTCCAGAATAATAAATCATCATTAAGTGAAATTTGAATTCAGCCAACATACAGTTCCCTCGTGCTCTTCTCCATGAATGTCAATCCACAATTTTTCATTATCAGAGAGCTGGTGCTCCCACGCCTCCCACTTCTTCAGTTCCCAGCATTCCCGCTGTTTTGGCCTACGGGCAATGCCAGCCTTCTTGTGTACATCTAAACATACAAGTGACTTCACACAGATATAGGATTGCATGTTGTCAGGCTTGTGGGGACTGAAATCTAACAGCTTTGCCATCTTACACAATTTAGTATTTAAGTTCTCCCCGAGCAACTCATAGGAATATAGGTTGCCAATGCGACTTGGCACTATGATCTTATCCCCATGAACCAAATTTGGACCCGGATTGTAATCTGGCGAGTACTGAATATTGTACTTCCGGCTCCACCTTTGCTCCGTTTTGTTCTCAAGTTCCCAGATCTGCAGCATACCAACAAGCCTTCTGGGAAGAGAAGGACACGCTTGAGCAGTTGCTATACATACCTTCCTATCTATCTCTCTGATCCAGTACCGACAGGGACCGCCACCTGCACAATCTTCATGTACAGTTGCTGGCAGTTGCACCCATGAAAAAAATTCTTCATTGAGATCAAAGGTCATAACTGCATGCTGCCAACTAGCTACCATGTCTTCAGTTAGCCAATATATTGTTCCGTCAATATTGACTGCTCCAGAGTTTTTTACACAGTTTAAGCTTAGTACTTCTGGAGTTTTGATATCTCCATTTCTCATCACCAAGTGTGTAAACTTGAATGACGTTGAATCTGCTATTATTATGGGAATGAGTGCTGCCCACAACAGGATGACCAAGGAAGTGTGTAATCTTGTATTCTTTTGTCAATGGGTGAAATCCAAAGTTGTAGAACAAGAAGTGATCACCCCTCAAATCCTTTACAGATTTCTCAAGATGCAGGCATTCACCAGTTGCAAAGTTAGCGATCTTGAGTGTTGATGACTTTGTGTATAAGCAAAGAAGCCCATTGCATGAACCACAGAGGAAATCGTCAGGCCCAATCACTGGCACCGCACATGTTGACTGTGACCAGGCTTCATCAATTAGGATAGCATCAGCAGGATGGGGCTTTGAGATCGACTCTTGCGGGAAGAATAGGAGGGCACATTGAGGCGCATTCTGGAGGTGAGAGGTGACAAATTGGGGATCTCGGATGATTTTGTGCCATTGCTCGCAAACACCTCTGCACCCCAACAAAGTGCTCACTGGAAGCTTCAAAAATATCCGCTCAATGAGTTCTCCTAGGAGACCGTTTATAATGCATTCCTCATCTCTTTGCTTCTTTAGTTTGGTTTCCTCAGAAACCATAGTAAGCAATCTAGTCCCTTGAGGAAGCCTAGGTACCAAATCCTTCTGCAGACAGATTTAAAAGCAATTAGGAAAACTGAGCAAAGATTATGATTGGAGTAATTTGCAGGAAAATAACATGAAATAGTTAAACTGCAACATTTTACAGAACAAGCAGATAATGCACTTGTGGCATTAGAAAAGGCAAACGAACTCCAGAATCAACAAAGAAAGCTGCATCAGTGACGAATAGGAACGGCCACAGACAGCAATTTCTGCACCTTTTGTGAGTTGCAATGCCTACGGTAGTATGCAAATGCCTGAACACCTCTCTGCTGTATTCCAGCACCGTGGAACAGCAAAACAAGCGAAGGAACAAAATGGTGACATGAATCAATTGACGGATGCTAGTAGATGGGAAGCTTGCAAGCGCACGCTCAGCAATTTGAGGGCAACAAAAAAGGGGGAGTCGGAGCTTACTGCCACCGCGTCCACCTGCAAGCCACTAAATGACACAAGACGGAACGGAACCCCGCCGCCTCGCCTCGCCTCGCTTCCCCTGCCTCGAGCACGCGAATCGCGAGCCCTCGCGTCGTCTCCCGCCGCAACAGGGCAGCTCGCAGCCGCGCCGCACGGGCCGTCGGTGTCTAGGGTTAGAGCGGGGAAATGGAGATTGGGGATTCTTTTTCGAGGGTTCGCGGTTGACTCACTGGTCCAGCTCGCTTGCTCCTTTCCTTTCCTCTTGCAGTACTTTCATCTGGCTACTGAATAATTGTACACGTCTGATCAAAATCAATTATCGCTGCTTTAAAATTGTACCAGAGCTGTAACAATTAATATGGACCGAAGGGAGTATTTCTGTATGACAAAAATAATGAAAAAGAGTAATGCTTTGCGGTTGGAAAAAAAAATTACAAAAAGAACTACCAGGAGACCGAATCCAAATGACGCTTCGCCCAGGCGACTGGGGGCGATCTAGCTCGCGCAGTTGCCACCCCCTCCTCCCTCCCTTCCCCGCGCCGCCACGGGAGGAAGTCGGCTAAAAAAGCATGCGTGGATGATGATGGCGATGGGGTTGTGTGGCGTCATAGTGGTTTTGGGCAGCAAATCTCGTGCATCATGATCCTCGTTTAACGTTTGAATATGCCATGTATAGCAGCATCCCGTTCGACTCCACTAGCTAGTCCCAAAAAGGAACCGTGGAGGAGATAGAGGAAGATTGCATTTGTTGAAATCCTATATATACCTAAGAGAGTCATCTTTTTTAACTTATTTATCTCAACATGCAAGCATACCATATCTTATGGATGGAATAAGGACCCCCTCAAGCATGTATGGGAAAAGACCCACCATCACATGTTACCATGCATGAAAGAAAACTCTTATATTCAATAAATATTTTTCAACTATACGTAATCAAATATAATAAGTCGCATGTATTTTTAATTTTGTCTCACGGTTATTAATCCACATATTTCACACAATCAAATCTTACTAAAATATATTCAACCGATTCCCGTCGCAAGGCGCGGGGTATCGTTTATTTTGATAGTATTTGGATGCCACAGTTTCACGATTTTTTAGATTAGGATTCAGAGGCTCTTAACCTACTTTTCTTTTTAAAGATATGTTAGATTAAAGTACCTAAAGGAAAATAATTATAGCAAAGTGGAAATCATTCATCTATACAAATGGGGATAATACCATAGCAATTTTACAATTCAAGATAAGCTAATTTTCTTATTTAAATATGACAAAGGAAACTAGAGTAGATATAGATAGGTAACAAACACAAGCAAAATAGAGAGAAAAGACTTAAAATATTGCATTGAATGTAAACCTTTACCAACACATATTAGCACTTCTTATCATATCACAAAAGCTATGAATCACCCAGAGTCATGGCCAATAGTCATGTTTACTCATATTTTGTTAGTAAGAAAATGTTGAGGCCACCGAAAGTTGCAAACATGGTCATCGTGGCTGTCATCAGCCGGTGGAGTGGTACTGCTAGGGAAATCGTAGTCACCCCCAACGTTGGTACCATCACCGCCACCCCCATTGTGTCCGTTGTCGAAATTGGGATCGCAAAAGTTGGGTCGGCAGGGAACTCTTACGAACAGACAACCAGCAATATTGCAACAGCAACGAGATCCAAGAAGCCGTTCACGGGAATTGTCGTGGATTTGTCACGGCAAGATGTCCGGGTTAACAGACTTAGGTGTGAGGCCGTCGCAACTATGTGACGGCTTGAGAGGGGTTGGTCGGAATCGAGAGACGCGAGTTTACCCAGGTTCGGCCCCTCCGATGGAGGTAAAAGCCTACGTCCTGCTTGTCTTATATTGATGATGAGGAAGATCTCTCAGTTACAAGGGTGTTGTCTTGCTACCTCTAATCTCGAGAGCCTCTAATCTGTCTATCTCTAATGACTTGTATCTGTCTAAACTTGAGAACTTGTCCCTCTAGGGGTGCTCTACCCCTTCTTATATAAGTGGAGAGGATAGGTTTACATGTAGAGTCCTACTAGGAGTAGGATTAGGACTAGTCTCTCTTGAATCCTAATCCGGGTCTTGCTTCCTTCATGAGGGAGTCTTCTTTCCTTTGGGCCTTCTCTTGTGAGCCGCCTGGCGCCGGCTTACATGCTGGGCCTTAGGCCATGTCGCTCGTTTGACCCGCCTGCCTATTTACCAATGAATCGCTAAGTCTCGACCGGGTCTCCAGTGAGTTGCCAAGTCCTGGCCGGGTCATACTTCCGACCGGGTTATACCGCGGGGTATATCCCCGATATTAGCCCCTAGGTTACCTTGAATTTATTCATGGTAAGCTCATGAAATAAGAATAATAAATATGTTAAGTGACCAGCTCACTCCCCTGGTCGGCTTATTTCACTGAAGTGGATCCTCAAAAATCCGGGTTTCTTCTTTTATATGAATGAGCCGTCTTCTCAATCGTCTTGCTTCTTAGTGTCGTTTTGAAAAATATATTGGGAATAAAACATCCATATGCCATTGAATTGGCCTCCAAAACTTTGGCTTGATGAAATTACTGGAGATAAGAAACCATATGAAGTTGAGTCGGCTTCCATTGCTTCAGCTTGATAAAAACATTAAGAATAGAACTTCGTCCACTGTTACACCACTTCAACCTGTGAATCCGAGTTGCTCATATAGAATCTACCTCCAATGCTCTTGGCGGGTCATCTCCATCGAGTCATAATCATTGATGATGTTGGGTCAAACACCTAGACTCCAGCTGACTTGATAAAAATATTGGGATGAAAATACAGCTGACGTAAAGCCGGTAATGCTTCGGCTAAAAATCTGTTGAGCCGGTCTCACTCTCAATTGACATCTTGAAAACTCTCTTCAATTTTTTGATATATCCATATTACATGTAGCCCCCAAGCTCCAAGTTTATCTATGATGACTTCACGCTTTGCAATAATATCTTTGATTGTGTAGCCCCCAAGTACTAGGTTGTCTTGCCTGCAACAGCGTGGGACTTGTAACTGCCTTACACCTTATAAAGCTTCAGCTGGTGTAGCCCCCAAGGGCCGGCTCATCGGTATGTGATGGACCGGATCTTCAATTTGATCCTCATAATTTGTTTGAACAACTGAATATTGTAGCCCCAAGTGTCGGGTCGCATGCCTACAGCGACTTAGGACTTTTTAGAAAATTTGATCTGAGCGATGTAGCCCCCAAGTGCCAGGTCACATGTCTGCAGCGACTTGGGACTTTTTATAAATTTGATTTGAGCGGTGTAGCCCCCAAGTGTCGGGTCAGTAAGAAGTACTGGGCTGGGACTTAGAAAAATATAGAAAGGCTGGCTCATCTCCTTGAGACAACAGGATCTGTTGACCATGTAATGATTTTAAAAGCAACTTGCATTAACCCTCAAGTGTTGTGATGCATGCTTGCAACGACATGGGACTTACATACTTGATATAAACTGTATTTGAATGATGTAGCCCCCAAGTGTCGGGTCGTTTGTTTGCGGCGACTCGGGACTATGTGAGAATAATATGACTCATCATAATTTGTTAAATGAATTCTTGACTGTGGTTGTAACCCGGTATGAATATCCTAGAAGAATACCTTTATCCTTGACATGAAATCCCTGCTCGTGGTTGCAGTGCAACCCGGTAAATATATGTTTGAGAAATCCATAAGTGTTGTAGATTACTACAGAGCACAAGTGAAGAAATCCGAGAACCGGTCAATTAGATGACACGACATTATATCTGATAGGACGGCTCTTGAAAAATAACCAATTCTTCGAGTTGGCTTGAAAACCCCAATCATTTAGTACTAGTTATGACAAACCATGATGAAGATCCAGCCAGGTTGGCTATTAAAGATCCATATGTTATTGTAGAAGTTTTTCATCATACTTAACAGTGGCTCATCTTAAGAGACAAGACCTGCAAAAATAAACAAGACAGAATATATTCCGCATTGTTATAAGGGCGGCTTGAAAAAGCATAACCCGAAGATGTTAAAATCTGTTGTAGCCTTGCTTCTTCTTTCATGATCTTGCTCTGACCCGGCTTGATAAGCCGGCATGACATGTGAATATGATGCAATGTATGATGCTATGTATGATGCAATGTATGATGTTCTTGCTTTTCCTTCCCTTTTTGTTTTTTGAAAACTCATTGCTCGCCCTTCTAGGGGGAAACTGTTACTTCGAGCCACCTAACAGTGTAGGGTCTCTAACGAGATTGGCCGCCAATCTAGAATGGCTCAGGGTCTCCAGGCGAGATTAACTGTTAAGGGCGCAACAGACCAGAATTTGCAGTGGGGTGAGTGTCCCAGGCTCATAAGCTACTTCTCACGTGACATAAATCCGTCGTTTGAACCTTAAACAACATCATTTTCTTAAGAGTACGATGGGCCACTTGGCGGAGAGTACGTAGCAGATGAGAGAGTTTCCCTCGCCGTTGTATGAGGCCCTCGCAGGGGGTGAGTTGACAGCTCGCAGCACCCCTGGCAGAGGGGCATCTGCATACAGGCAGGTATAACTCGGCCTTGTGGATCAAAAGGGGGTGAGTTCACAACTCGGCAGCACCCCTTTTGACCTTGTTTGATGGAGTAAGCTCGGGCTCCCCTACCCCGCCTTATGGTGGTTGAAGAGCCGATCGAGAGGGTTGAAACTTAACCCGGGAGGTTGAAAGCCCCCAAACGACCTTGTCGGGCACCTATGTTTGAACGGTCGCAACTGGCGGCTCGTCCTCTTGGGAGGCTTTAAATCTTTCACCAATAAGGTAGTGCACCCATGTTTGAATGGCCGCAACATGGCGGCTCGTCCTCTCGGGCGACTTTAAATCTTTCGCCAATAAGGTAGTGCACCCATGTTTGAATGGTCGCAACGTGGCGGCTCGTACTCTTGGGCGACTGTAAATCTTTTTGCCAATAAGGTAGTGCACCCATGTTTGAACGATCGCACCATGACGGCTCATACTCTTTGGCGACTTTAAATCTTTTCGCCAATAATGTAGTAACCCCCGAGATCGGGTTAACTTCCTTGCAATGACCCGGGGTTCTCGTTGAAAACGACCAAATGTGTTGAGCCATGTCTATAGCCCCTGAGTCTTAAGTTGACTCGAAGAGGCGGCTTGAGATTCTCCATACTTGACCGTGGACTAAGCCGGCATATGGTTGACGACGGATAACTAAAATTTATTGAATCCAAAAGCTTGTGCCAAGTTGACGACCTCCATGACACTCGTTGTATGTCCCTAGCGTTGGTAACGCAACATGGACCCAGGGAATGTTGAGATGGTGGGTTATAAATGATTTCGTATGATTGTTGTTAGTAATCCGGTCGATGGTTAGTCCCGGTTGGTTGTTGAAGTTAACCAAACTGCAGTGGCGATGACTTGCGTGCTTGTCCATTTGGACGGCTCGTGCAGGCGAACACTGCTCCGATATACTGATGTAGATCAGACTGTGGGCGGCGTCTTACGCTCGTCCGTTGGGCGGCTCGTACATGCGATCCCAGCACCACTATGCTAATGTAGATTGGACCACAGGGCGACAATTCAGAACCGTCCATTGGGGGGCTCGTATAGGCAAAACCCGCACTGATATGTTGATGTAGACGTAGAAGTCAGTCGCAGCTGTTGGGGAACGTTGCATGGGAAACAAAAAATTTCCTACACACACGCAAACCTATCCATGGTGATGAGCATCTATGAGAGGGGGAGTTGATCTACATACCCTTGTAGATCGCTAAGCGGGAAGCGTTAAGAAACGCGGTTGGTGTAGTCGAACTTCTTCGCGATCCAAATCGCCGAGCGTCCCGCGATCCAATCACGAACCGTCCCGCGATCCAATCACGAACCGTCCCGCGATCTCATCACGATCCGTCCCGCGATCCAATCACGATCGTCTCGTGGCCTTGATCACGATCCTTCCGATCTAGTACCGAACGGACGGCACCTCCGCGTTCAGCACACGTACAGCTTGATGACGATCTCCACCGTCTTGATCCAGCAAGAGGAAGTGGAGAGGAGGAAGAGTTCATCGGAAGCATGACGGCGCTCCGGCGATGGTGGTGGAGCTATTCCGGCAGGGCTTCGCCTAAGCGCTGCGGAAAACTGATCTAGAGGAGCACCGGTGGAACGGGTAGCACGTGGCCATAAAAACTGTGCAAAACCCTAGCAATCCACTAGTATATATAGGAGGGAGGGAGGAGGAGAGGCAGCCTTGCCTCCAAGCCAATGAGGCTTCGGCCGAAGCAAAGGAGGAGGAATCCTACTCCTCCTCCAATCCTAGTTGGACTAGGATTGCTCCCTATTGGCCCTTTTTCCACCTTTTTCTTTAGGCCTTTTTCCTCCTGGCGCCATGGGCCTTTTGTGGCTGTTCCACCAGCCCACTAAGGGCTGGTTATTAATCTTCCACAGCCCATGGACCCTCTAGGGTTGAAATACCCCTCTCGGAGGTCTCCCGGTACACTACCGGCACTCCCGGTACACTACGATGAGCCCGAAACTTTTCCGGCGACCAAACCGGGATTTGCTATATATGAATCTTTATCTCCGAACCATTCTGAAGCTCCTCATCATGTCCAGGATCTCATCCGGGACTCCGAACAAACTTCAGTCACCACCATACACAACTCTATACTACCGAAACGTCACCAAACCTTAAGTGTGCAGACCCTGCGGGTTCGAGAACTATGTAGACATGACCGAGACACCTCTACGGTCAATAACCAATGGCGGGACCTGGATGTCCACATTGGTTCCTACATATTCTATGAAGATCTTTATCGGTCGAACCTCTATGTCAAGGATTCAGTTAATCCCGTATGATGTTCCCTTTGTTCTTCGGTATGTTACTTGCCCGAGATTCGATCGTCGGTATCTCCATACCTAGTTCAATCTCGTTACCGGCAAGTCTCTTTACTCGTTTCGTAATACAAGATCCCGCAACTAACAATTAGTCACATTGCTTGCAAGGCTCATTGTGATGTTGTATTACTGAGTGGGCCCTGAGATACCTCTCCGTCACACGGAGTAACAAATCCCAATCTCGATCCATGCCAACTCAACAGACACCCTCGGAGACACCTGTAGAGCACCTTTATAGTCACCCAGTTACGTTGCGACGTTTGATACACACAAGGTACTCCTCCGATATCTGTGAGTTGCATGATCTCATTGTTGGGGAACGTCGCATGGGAAACAAAAAATTTCCTACGCACACGCAAACCTATCCATGGTGATGAGCATCTACGAGAGGGAGAGTGGCTCTACGTACCCTTGTAGATCGCTAAGCGGGAAGCATTAAGAAACACGGTTGGTGTAGTCGAACTTCTTCGCGATCCAAATCGCCGAGCGTCCCGCGATCCAATCACGAACCGTCCCGCGAACACATCATGATCCGTCCCGCGAACTCATCACGATCCGTCTCACGATCTTGATCACGATCTGTCCCGCGAACTCATCACGATATGTTTCGTGATCACATCACGAACCGTCTCGCGATCTCGATCACGATCCTTCCGATCTAGCGCCGAACGGACGGCACCTCCGCGTTGAGCACACGTGCAGCTTGATGACGATCTCCACCGTCTCGATCCAGCAAGAGGAGGTGGAGAGGAGAGAGAGTTCACCGGCAGCGTGACGGCGCTCCGGTGATGGTGGTGGAGCAATTCCGGCAGGGCTTCGCCTAAGCGCTGTAGAAAACCGATCTAGAGGAGAAACTATGCACCGGTGGAACGGGTAGCACGTGGCCGGAAATTCCGTCCAAAAACCACCCAATCCACTAGTATATATAGGAGGAGAGGAGAGGCAGCCAAGGCCTTTGGGGCGGCCGAAATAGGAGGTGGGAAGCAATCCTACTTCATCTCCAATCCTAGTTGGAGTAGGATTGCCTCCTATTGGCTGATTTTCCACTTTTTGCTTTAGGACTTTCTCTCCTGCGCCATGGGACTTTGTGGCTGTTTTCCCAGCCCACTAAGAGCTGGTTATTATTCTCCCACAGCCCATGGACCTCTTGGGGTCGAAATACCCCTCCCGGAGGCCTCCCGGTACACTACCGGCACTCCCGGTACACTACCGATGAGCCCGAAACTTTTCCGGAAACCAAACTGGGACTTCCTATATATGAATCTTTACCTCCGGACCATTCCGGAGCTCCTCGTGACGTCCGGAATCTCATCCGGGACTCCGAACAAACTTCAGTCACCACCATACATAACTCTACACTACCGAAACGTCACCGAACCTTAAGTGTGCAGACCCTGCAGGTTCGAGAACTATGTAGACATGACCGAGACACCTCTATGACCAATAACTAATGGCGGGACCTGGATGTCCACATTGGTTCCTACATATTCTACGAAGATCTTTATCGGTCGAACCTCTATGTCAAGGATTCAGTTAATCCCGTATAACGTTCCCTTTGTTCTTCGGTATGTTACTTGCCCGAGATTCGATCGTCGGTATCTCCATACCTAGTTCAACCTCGTTACCGGCAAGTCTCTTTACTCATTCCGTAATACAAGATCCCGCAACTAACAATTAGTCACATTGCTTGCAAGGCTTATTGTGATGTTGCATTACCGAGTGGGCCCCGAGATACCTCTCCGTCACACGGAGTAACAAATCCCAGTCTCGATCCATGCCAACTCAAAAGACACCATCGGAGATACCTGTAGAGCACCTTTATAGTCACCCAGTTACGTTGCGACGTTCGATACACACAAGACACTCCTCCGATATCTGTGAGTTGCATGATCTCATGGTCATAGGAACACATACTTGACATGCGGAAAACAGTAGCAATAAACTGACACGATCATATGCTACGTTTGCAGTTAGGGTCTTGTCCATCACATCATTCTCCTAATGATGTGACCCCGTTATCAAATGACATCTCATGTCCATGGCTAGGAAACCTTAACCATCTTTTGATCAACGAGCTAGTCTATTAGAGGCATACTAGGGACATGGTTTTGTCTATGTATCCACACATGCATCTAAGTCTCCGATCAATACAATTATAGCATGGATAATAAACGATTATCATGAACAAGGAAATATGATAATAACTAATTTATTATTGCCTCTAGGGCATATTTCCAACACTCATGGTCATAGGAACATATGCTTGACATGCAGATAACAGTAGCAATAAACTAACACGATCATAAGCTACGTTTGTAGTTTGGGTCTTGTACATCACATCATTCTCCTAATGATGTGATCCCGTTATCAAATGACATCTCATGTCCATGGCTAGGAAACCTTAACCATCTTTCAATCAACGAGCTAGTTCACTAGAGGCATACTAGGGATATTGTGTTTGTCTATGTATCCACACATGTATCCATGTTTCCAATTAATACAATTATAGCATGGATAATAAACTATTATCATGAACAAGGAAATACAATAATAAACACTTTATTTATTGCCTCTAGGGCATATTTCCAACAGTCGCAGCGCGGTCGCGAGAGACGGTCATAGCGTTGTAAGCCAATGCGGTCGCGAGAAACGGCCACGACGTTGTTGGTGAAAACCATGCCGCAGCTACAGCAGCTTGCCGCGCTCTTTGGGCGGCTCATACTGGCGAGTGAGCGTGTGCGGTACCGATATATTGATGTAAACCGGGTCGTGGTGACGGCGACGCTGCGCGCGTCCATTGAGCAACGCGACACGGACGAATGACAGTATGGAGTGATGTTGGCGTGCGCTCCACCTCCGCAGTATAATGCCACATGAATAATTGTCCTGCGCAAAAGACATCATTGGCGAGAGTAACTATTCTCGAAAGAAATAAAAATGGATCAATGAAGATCGACTGGATGTATTTCACCTGATTCATTCAGTCGATAGATGATTCGTATGTAGCATCCGTAAATCACCTTATAGTAACGTTGTTGTATTCAAACAACTCCTACTCCCCCCCAACTCCCCGTGTGGGCAGAACTACTGTTGCCCATGGTAGAAGTGCTCGCGCGAGGGCGTGTATGGAACCGGGTGTAACAAGGGAGGAGCGAAGGTGGAGCGGAGGCCCAAAGTCAGCAGTGGCGCGAAGCGGCGGCACGACGCAGAATAGAGTGGCGGCATGGTGCAGAGCAGCTTGAGTCGTCATGGGCCGTCGGGGAGGTGAGGTGAGGCGGCGGCGGTCGACGGCCGCGAGAGAGCCGGAGGCCGCAGAGGAGCCGGAGGCAGCCACAGCATGCGGCTTAGCTTGGGCGAGGAGGCGGCTCACGGCGGATGGGTGCGCGACGAGGCAGTGGCGACTCCGGCACGGTGTGGCGAGGTAAGGCAAAGCGGAAAGAGGCGCTCGGGGGCGACCCGGCCGGCGTGAAGCGGCATTGCGACGCGCGAGCGGCAAGCAAGCCGAGCATATGTTCGGGCGCGTGGCCTGGCTGGAGCAAGCGAGTGGGCAACGCTGCTGGCGGTGGGAACCGGTGGAGGCGCGTTGGAGGCGGGGTGCCTATGGGCGTGCGGGCGGCGGCCTCTCGGATGGCAGGATCCGGCTCACTCAGAGTGAGGTGAAGCGCGGCGGAGGTAGGAGCTTGGTGGAGCGACACCGGCCGGGGCGTGCGAGACGGAGCGGTTTCGAAGGCGTAGCAATGGTCAGCGGTGGGCCGGCTCGTTGCGAGTCTCAGCAGAGGCGGAGCACACGCGAGGGAGACGCGGTGAAGCGGAGCGGAGGGCAGGGTGCAGCGACGGCGGCCGGTGCGACGCGTGGGGGCCGACGCTGAGCAGGGCGTGGCAGAGCAGAGCCATAGCGCAGGTGCGGCTGGGCACGGGAGAGCCAGAGGCGGAGCTGGCGCACGGGGGCAGCTACTGTGGGCGGCTTGCGCAGCGGAGCCAGCGAGGCGCAGTGCAGTGGGTTGCGCGGAGGCAGAGGGAGCGCACAGGTACGCAGCAACAACCAAGGGATGACACATACGGCCGGCTCAAACGCGCGGTTAAGCTAGCGAGGCGTAGTGGAGAGCAGGGCGTGTGCAGGGGAGAGCCGCCCGGGGCAGTGGCACGCGAGGGCAAGGCGGAGTCGCGGTGCGGGAACGGCGGCGAAGGCAAAGTGTGGTGAAGGTGAGCGGGGCGAGACCGCAGCGGCTGAGGTGTAGAGTGAGGCGGTCGACACAAGACGTGACCGTGACGGCGAGATGGCTCAAGGCGGAGGCGATACGACGGTCGGCGAGGAGGAAGGCCGGGGGTGAGGCGAAAATGGTGTTAGTGGCGTCTTGTGTAGCAGCGCGGGGAATGCTTCGCAGGAATAGTAGGAGCGGCGCGGTGGCTCGCAGGAGCGGCGATGCGGTATGCGACATGGGTGCAGGATCGAGTCCGTCTCTGGAGTTGTTGAGCCACGACAGAAGCAGGCAGGCGCGGCGGAGCGAGGCCGGCTCGGACCCGAGGTTGTGGTGGCGGAGCCTGAGTCCGGGTCGCTTCCGCATCCGTGTTGCCGCGGAATAATAATAGCAGTTTTTTAATTTGTGTAGCAGATTGCCCCTGGTGTAGCGATTTATCTAATCTTCTCATGATTTGTTGTAACACGTGCTGATTTGGTCGGGAGGTGAGCAGGAAACTCCGTAAACAATTGCTCAGGATACGTCCACTGCAAATCCCTTATGTTCTCCTTGATATGGTTGTAATGAGCCGATCCGATTGCTCGGTTACACCGTAGATCGATTCCTTGTCGGTCTCGTAGGAAACGGCGACTGATTCGACGGAACCCTAAGATCTCCTCTGCATATAATCTTGTATTTGCTGCTCCAGCTGCTCGTATGGTGACGATGTAAATCCTTTCGCATTGGCTCGTCTTCATCCGCGACATAGTGAGCTTCTCGATCCCTGAAGAGATCCCTTCAAGAACACAACATCACCGTGCGTGCCTCACAGTGGGCACCAACTGTCGTGGATTTGTCACGGTAAGATGTCCAGGTTAACGGACTTAGGTGTGAGGCCATCGCAACTATGTGGCGGCTTGAGAGGGGTTGGTCGGAATTGAGAGACGCGAGTTTACCCAGGTTCGGGCCCTCCGATGGAGGTAAAAGCCTACGTCCTGCTTGTCTTATATTGATGATGAGGAAAATCTCTCGGTTACAAGGGTGTTGTGCTACCTCTAATCTCAATAGCCTCTAATCTGTCTATCTCTAATGACTCGTGTCTGTCTAAACTTGAGAACTTGCCCCTCTAGGGGTTCTCTACCCCTCCTTATATAAGTGGAGAGGGTAGGTTTACATGTAGAGTCCTACTAGGAGTAGGATTAGGACTAGTCTCTCTTGAATACTAATCCGGGTCTTGTTTCCTTCATGAGGGAGTCTTCTCTCCTTTGGGCCTTCTCTTTTGAGCCGCCTGGCGCCGGCTTACACGCTGGGCCTTGGGCCATGTCGCTCGTGTGACCCAACTGCCTGTTTACCAATGAATCGTCAAGTCTTGACCGGGTCTCCAATGAGTCGCCAAGTCCTGGCCGGGTCATACTTCCGGCCGGGTTATACCACGGGGTATATCCCCGACAGGAATGGAGGGAGCAACATCGATTAATCTGTAGCTTTTGACCGAGACAAGGTCCAAAGAGTAATCAACACTGGTGAGGCAGACGATGTCGATCTCGACGGGACAAGTGAAAGGAACGATAGAGTTGATGGTGGTGGGTGCGAACCAGTATTCAATCAAAGCTCTTCAATGTTTAGACTACCCACAATGGGAAGTAACATATAGAACAGTAACATCCATATGTTATTAGTCTAAGTTACTACCTCCATAATGGGTAGTAACATTAGAGCATCTCCAACAGGTGCCCAGAAAGCGCCCCGCGCTGCAAAATTTTGAGTTTTAGCACGCGCGTAGCGAAACTGGGCGCTCCATCGGATGCCTAAAAACCGCGCGCGCGACATAAGTGCTTCCGCGCGCGGAACGAAATGGCATCATGCGCCGCTTATTTGGTGCACTTGCTCCCGCGCGCGGAACCACTCGAGCGCTCGCGCATCGTCTCCCACCTCCCTCCACCCTAGCGCCCGTGCCATTGCCGTGCCACCCCTTTGCTCCGCCGACTCGACGGCGTTTCTGGGGCCTATCCCCGCGCCTCTGCAGCTTCCTCCCCCTCCCTCTAGTCATCGTCGGCCCTTGCGCACGCCATTCCTCCAACGAAAAGCGCTCGGCTGCCCACCGCCGCTCAGCGCCCACAAGGTGTTCGACAGAATGCCCACAAGGTATATATTGCTCAAACTACACATTTTTTACATTAATTTGATGCTTGCTGTTTGGAATTTTTATAGCCTAGTTTAAATTCAATATTGTAGATGAGTTCAACGTATAATTCTTCCAAAGAAGAATTTGATATGGAAGAGGAAGAGGACCTTGCAATCATCATAGCTATGCACATCAATACAAAACCAAAGCACGGTGGTTCGGTTATGGGTCAGCAGAAAATTTGGAGGGACAAGACGATGCCGGCAACAGATTGATGAATCACTATTTTGTGGAGAATCTCACATACCTCGAGTCATATTTCCAATGTCGTTTTAGGATGAGCACCGGGTTGTTCAGGCGCATTGCAGAGAAACTAGCGAGCCATGATCATTTTTTTCAGCAAAGGAGGAACACCGTCGAAGAACTCGGGCATATCACCTTTCAAAAGGTGATAGCTGCTTTACGTATGTTAGCATACGGTATTCCGGTTGATCTAGTTGATGACCACTTGGCCATGGGTGAGAGTCAAGCCATCATGTGTGTCAAGCACTTTGCAGTCAGAATTGTGCAAGTGTTTGGCCCAGAGTATTTGAGATCTCCCACTGCTGAAGACGTCACAAGGCTTTTGGAGATGAACAAAGCTCGCGGGTTTCCAGGTATGCTTGGCTCAATAGATTGCATGCATTGGAATTGAAAGAACCGTCCTAAGGCACGGCATGGACAATTCCATGGCCAGAAAAAGGGTTTCACTATAATCCTTGAAACGGTGGCCGATCAAGAGACTTGGATTTGGCATGCTTATTTTGGCATGCCAGGATATTTGAATGACATCAACGTGGTTAATCGGTCACCACTCATCAATAAGATTGCAAAATGGTGAACTGACATTGATACAGTTCGTAACAAATGGCCATACATACAACTATGGCTACTATCTTGCTGATGGCATCTAACCAAGGTGACAAACATTTGTGAAGCCGTTGAAAAAACCACAAGGTAAGAAAAACCTTGATTTCCACAATGTTCACGCGGCGGCTATGAAAGATGTGGAGAGAGCATTTGAGATTTTGCAAACCCAATTTGCTATTGTGAGAGGACTAGCTAGATTTTGGAATCAAAAGATCCTTTGGTACATCATGCACGTTTATGTGATTATGCATAACATGATCATCGAGAATGAACGTGGCCAAGATTTAGACTACTCTCAGTACGAGCTCTTGGGACATCCCGTGCGAGTGCGGCGGAGTGTTGCGAGGGTGGCCCGACTTGTTGCTTCCTATCATGCCATTCGGCGTGGCGAAACGCATGACGACCTTCAGAACGATCTCATCGAGGAGTGGTGGGAATAAAATGGCCGACAAAACGCATGATGATTTGGTTATTTGATGTTGTATTGTTGAACTATTTGTTGTATTGGATGATAAACTATTTGTTTGAGTTGTAATAATAAAATTGAACTATTTATTGTTGATCTTTTGATTTTATTTTTGTTATGCATGTTGTTTTTATAGGACGCGCGCGTCATGTATTTGCAGCGCTTGCTGGAGCGCCATGCGCGCTAAATTTTACGGCAGCCGCTGGAGCCAGTACGCTAAAAAGACGCTAGTTGCGGACGCTATAACCTTTTTTACGTGTCCATTGAAGATACTTTAAAATAGTAACACTGAGCCTTTCATTTATTAGCTTATATACTCATCTTGTCTTGAAATGTGTTATGTTACTCATAGAACTAGTAACTAGCTAAGTTACTCAATTTCTTTCTTTATTTATTAATTAGCAGTCATATTATATTTTCCGCTTAGGTGACATCTATGTTACTCCCATTATGAATAGTATACTCCCATTATGAATAGTTTTAGGTAGAAACGGTGCCAAGACGAAAAAGTAAGTAGTTTTCTGTTACTTCACGGCGAACGAGGGTCAACGGTGTTGATGGGACAAGTAAATGGGTTGGCACAACATCTTTACATCATTGGAGCCGCCTACTATACCATAGAAACTAGAGAGACGATAGCAAAGAAAATCACGGAGCAGACGCAAGCAAGGAAGCGCTTCCACTGTCCAGCAGTCCCAAATTTTCATCAAAAACAAAATTAGAGAAATCGGCATTCACTTTTGTAACAGCCTTAATAGTAGTCAGTTAAAACTCCAGAGGACCTGAACCTGCTTGATTCCACACGTTCCACGTCCATGCATTAGGAAAGGTATGCTCTCATCCGTGGATACGATTATAATGCAATTACAAATTTTGTAAGCTTCAATGCATATTCAATGGCAAGAGTTGGTTTGACCATCAGATCAAATTCTCGCTGTCCCGCAAATTCTCCAAGGTCTCGAATCGACCAATAAGTTAATTAGTTCACAATGACTGAAATTCAAACGGAAAAAAAGAAGATAGCAGCACACAGACCGTACTTCAGAAAGAACTGTTCTACAGACAGAAGAGGTAAACAGTCCCTCGATGGTAAAAAGAAACAAGTGTTGAGTGTCATCGCCCTCATGATAAATTCTGAAGCGTTAAGCCTTCGCATCATTGCCCTGACTGCGATTCTGAGACGAGATGCCAGCATTTGAACCCGAAGCACCCCTCTGAAACATGAGAAAGGTTCAAATACAAGACAATGGGACTTTCATCAACCCCATTCCAGAAAAAGGAAGGGTCTGAACCTCTGAATCCTCAATGAAAGATAAGGCGCACAGACAGTTTAATCATGCCGTTAAATTTTGAATTCAAAGCTCAAATCAGGAAGTAGGAAATAAAAAAATTGACGTTTACAAATCAATCCATAGTTCCTACTCTGAATGTTCTTTAGAACTTCTTATGTTAGTTCTAAGAGAGAAAAAAAAACTTCTTATAAGATGTATTATGATATAGAACAATTTATTGGTCTGCCATATAAAGGTTTATGATATAGAACAATTTTAAGTACCTCTCTATTGCAGTACTTGATAGCAACCAAAGTAACTTATAATTCGATGCCCTGTTAGCAGAGCTATGCTCAATTAACTATTATTCACGGAGTGTGCTAGCAAACGTATAAGAATGGAATTGCAAACAATACCATGCCATTCAAAGAAGATAACATTTACAGTTTGGTATGTCTATATCTATATGCATAGGTCTGAAAATATCAGCACCTAAAGTGTTCTGCAATGAAACCCATTTCACAAATTTAGGGCACCTACATAAACCTTGATGAAAAAATATTTCTTCTTAATGTAAAATATGTTGACTGTGGGCTACCTAATTGACAGCCCAACGAACACAGTAACTAGGCAGTTTGCAAAGTTGACACAAAGAACTACATGCCTACATGAAAATATGGGATGGAAAATAATTGTATTGCAGGGGAGGCCATCCACTTGTATGAAGGGAGGTAATAATATTATCTTGCTTATAGTTCAAAAGAAGCTAATTTGCTTATTTATTGTGGAAGAGATTAAAACAGATACAGGAGACGAGAACTAGCGAGCTATAGCAGGAAAAAAGACATGAATAAATTAGACCAAATGTAAAACTTTACCTGATTGTCTACAGCACTACGTATCATACTGATGATACTATACGTAGCCTCCCTCGATGCCTGTAGACAAGTTAACTTTACTAATTTGACATGTTTCAAGGAAAAGTCCTAAATAATCTGGCCTGAAAATTTTACAAACTATACCTTCATAATACTCGTATAATTCTCCATACGAGCAGATAAATTTTCCCTATCTCGGTTCCGTGCCACACAATTAAGCCGTCGGAGGGGCCTTGGTTGCTGGAGTCTCGTGCAAAACATGAATAATGATGAGGGTGCACTTCAACAATCATTACATCTTCTTTTCAAATAATCATCGAATATTTAAACTTAAATATGAAAAAAAAAACTATGCTGACTTCCGTTTAGATAAAGAATTACCTGATCTGGAAAGATTGGACATATTTGATTGATTTTCATCCTTACATCCTGTCGAATCGCATCATCCAATATATGCGGAAGTAGACCATTGAGTGATATGCCATTGCGTTCTGCAAATGCCTATAAAATAGCAACTCAACCATTGTTAAAATTTCCAGAATAATAAATTATCGTAAGCTAAATATGAACTCAGCTAACATACAGTTCCCTCGTGCTCTTCTCCATAAAGGTTAGTCCACAGTTTTTCATTCTCAGAGAGCTGGTACTCCCACGCCTCCCACTTCTTCAATTCCCAGCCTTCCCTCTGTCTTGGCCTACGCGTGATGCCAGCCTTCTTGTATACATCTAAACGTACAAGTGACTTCACACAGATATAGGATTGCATGTTGTCAGGCTTGTGGGGACTGAAATCTAACAGCTTTGCCATCTTACACAATTTAGTATTGAAATTCTCCCCGAGCAACTCATAGGAATATAGGTTGCCAGTGCGACGTGGCACTATGATCTTATCCCCATGAACCAAATTTGGACCAAGAATGTAATCTGGCGAGTACTGAATATTGTACTTCCTGCTCCACCTATGCTCCGTTTTGTTCTCAAGTTCCCAGATCTGCAGCATACCAACAAGCCTTCTGGGAAGAGAAGGACAGGCTTGAGCTGTTGCTATACATACCTTCCTATCTATCTCTCGGATCCAGTACCGATGGGGACCGCTGCCTGCACAATCTTCATGTACAGTTGCTGGTAGTTGTATCTTTGCAAAACTTTCTTCATTGAGATCAAAGGTCATAACTGCATGCTGCCAGCTAGCTATGACATCTTCAGTTAGCCAATACATTGTTCCGTCAATATTGACTGCTCCAGAGTTTTTTACACAGTTCAAGCTTAGAGCTTCTGGAGTTTTGATATCTCTCCATTTCTCATCACCAAGTGTGTAAACTTGAATGACGCTGAATCTGCTATTATTATGAGAGCAAGGCCGACCCACAACAGGATCACCAAGAAAGTGTGTAATCTTATATTCATTTGTCAATGGGTGAAATCCAAAGTTGTAGAACAAGAAGTGATCACCCCTCAAATTCTTTACAGGTTTCTCAAGATGCAGGCATTCACCAGTTGCAAAGTTAGCAATCTTGAGTGTTGATGACTTTGTGTATAAGCAAAGAAGCCCATTGCATGAACCACAAAGGAAATCCTCAGGCCCAATCACTGGCACTGCATATGTTGATGGCGACCAGGCTTCGTCAATCAGGATAGCATCAGCAGGATGGGGCTCACCTGAGACAGACTCTTGCGGAAAGAATAGGAAGGCACATTGGGGCGCATCCTGGAGGTGAGAGGTGACAAACTGGGGATCTTGGATGATTTTGTGCCACTGCTCGCAAACACCAGTGCACCTCAACAAAGTGCTCACTGGAAGCTTCAAAAATATCCGCTCAATGAGTTCTCCTGGGAGACCGTTTATAATGCATTCCTCATCTCTTTGCTTCTTCGGTTTGGTTTCCTCAGAAACCATAGTAAGCAATCTAGTATCTTGAGGAAGCCTAGGTACCAAATCCTTCTGCAGACACATTTATTAACAATAGGGAAAACTGAGTGAAGATTATGATTAAAGTAAGTTGCACGAAAATAACATGAAGTTTAGGTAAAAGTTTAACAGATGTTTTAATTTATCTATACTTAGAAGTTAGAATTGGTGAAGAAGGAAACAAGTGGCTCCACCGGGTAAAGCTCTTGATGCAAGGATAGCTTTCTGCCTCTTCTGGCCGAGTTAAATTATTTAGATGGAGAAATTTTTGCGTATTATTGCAGTGTCAAATTACTTTCCACCATGTTGGAAATATCCAACGAAATTTCAAAACACATCCAATGCTGAATACAGTAAAATAAGAAATAACTTTACAATGCTTATGTTTTAAACAAATGCACACGAGTTATGGATCAAATTGGCGGATAATGATCAAATAATTCTCGTATAGAAACAACATAAAATATATCAAGAGGGCCCGAATTTTAGTTTGGCCCTGGGCCCCCGTAATCTCAGGACTGGGCCTGTCTACGAAGTTGAAAAAAACAAGCTAGCTTAAAATTAGAAGCATGGTGAGATACACATATCAACATGCATAGATGACGCACAAAGTTAGCACGACACCGCTGGCAAAATCCTAGCCACACGCGACATCCATACAACCTAGAAATAGTTAAACTGCAACATTGGACAAAACAAGCAGATGATGCATTTTTTGGCATCAGAAGAAGACGTACGAACTACGGAGCCAACCAACAAAACTGCATCAACGACCTGTGCACCTTTCGTGAGTTACATTACAGTGGCCACGGTGGTATGCAAATGCTAATGTTTAGACAGCTCTCTGCTGTACTCCGGCGCCTCAGAACAAGCGAAGGAACAAGCTGATAGCATGAATCAATTGACGGATGGGTGCGCGTTCAGCGATTTGAGGGCCGCAAAAAGGGGGGTCGGAGCTTACCGCCACCAAAGACCCAAGGCGGATCGGAACCCCGTCGCCTCGCCACCCCTCCCCTCCATCGAGAACGCGAGTTGCGAGGCCTCGCCTTGTCTCCCGCCGCAGCCGGCAGCCGCGCCGCAGGGGCTGTCGGTGCTAGGGTTAGAGCGGGGAAATGGAGATTGGGGATTTGTTTTTTACGAGGGTTCGCGGTTCGCGCACTACTGCCGCCACCGCGCGATCAGGCGGGGAGTTAGGCAAAGGGAAAGCGCAAAGCCCAGCACCGGCGCGAGCGTATGGGCCTGCTTCCAAGTGCGTGGGAGGCCACTGCCTCGTTTTTCTTTGTTTGCTTTTTCAACGTTTTTGTTTTCATTTTTTATCTTTCATTTTTTTACTTTCTTTTATGTCTCCAAATATTCTAAATAACTATATTAAATAATAATTACATAAAATAATTCAAAAAAAGTTAACCAAGAATTTTCAAGATGTTAAATATATTAATTCAAGCATTTTAAAATTGTAAACAAACATTTTCTTTTTTTAATAAAATATTTAAAAATGTTATATGTGCATAGAAAAATGTTGCATGTACTAAAAAATATTAAAATTCTATTTAGACCTATATTAATCAAAATTTTGGAAAATTTTACATGCATATAGAAAAAATGTTGATGATTTATTCCCAAAATGTTAAACTTGTATTTGAAAATTGCTAATCAAGCATTTGAAAAAGTACTAAATGTGTATAGGAAAAATCTAGACCATGTATTGAAAAAAATCTCGTATTTGAATTTTTTAATCAACTATTTGACAAAATGTTAAATATGTATAGAAAAAAATTTAAATTGTATTTGAAAAATGTTAATATAGAATTTGAAGAGAAAGATGTAAAATGTGTATAGAACAAATATTGACCATGAATTCAAAAAATATTAATATGCTATTTGATAAATGTTAATAAGCATTTGAAAATATTAAATGTATATAAAAAATGATCATGTATCCAATAAATTTTATTATTTTATTAAAAATAATAAACATGTATTATACAAATGTATTAGATACATACCAAAAAAACGTATTAAAAATGAAAACCCAAGAAAAAAAGAAAACCGATAAAAAAGAAAATAAGAAAACATATAATAATGAAGAAATAAGTAATCATAAAAAGAAGCTAGTGAAAACGAAAATGTAACAAAGAAAATAAAGGAAAGTAAAAAAAAGTAAAACAAAGAAAAGAAACAAAGAAAAACCGGTGAAAACAAAAAAAAAACGATGGAAAATGACTCTTTTGCTTTAACAAGATCGTGACCTACTAACTCAACACGAACCGAATGGTGGCACAGTGGCTAGTAGCAGTATGCTGCAACCAAGAGACCACGGGATCTATTTTCGTATGAACCTTTTTCATTAGTCTATTTATTATAGCGTGAATGGGTGAGTCCAGAATTGCAGACGCTTCAGGCGAGACTGAAGCCACTATAAGCGAGATATAGCCTTTGCGGACGGGATGACCTTTCCTTCAACAAGGGAAGAGCATAGTCCAGCTCGCTTGCTGCTTTTCCTCCCCCCTTTACTTTCATCTGGTTACTGGATAAAGGAGTAATTGTATTTCCGTTATGAAAAATAGTCGAAGGGGGTAAGAGCATCTACAAATGGAGCCTCAAATCCGCCCCAAAACACCTGGGCAGGTTGCCCGCGCCTCGAGGAACCAAGTCCAGTTATCTAAGCCGAACGACGACGGCCCAACCCTAGACCGCCCCATTTCTTCCCCTCCCCCCTTTAGTGGTGCCACTTCCAAAACATCTACCCTTAGCCATATTGGGGCCGCGTCATATCACTACTTACGCGGTGGTTACTCCAAAGAGGTGGATGCAGCTATTGGAGAAGATTCGGGCCAGTCGCGATGCTTGGATCACAGTTGGCCTACCTTCGGATTCGCCGCAGCCCCAAGGAGGAGGGAGAGGCCATGAAGGAGGAAGGGGGCCAAGGAGGTGGATCTGATGCCTGTGAGCTTCGACATGCCTGAGGCGCTGGCAGAGTACGATGTGGCCCAGGTAGAGGAGGCGGCAGAGCAGCAGGCCATCGTTGACCCCATCCAATGAGAGGCGGAGGTGGAGGCCAACCAGCGCTTCCTCCGCCAGCGGAAGACGAAGATCAAAGAGCTCGTCAGTGACATAGAGTTTGACGAGGAGCCAGACACGTACCTGGCCGCCAATGACCATGAGGTCGTCGGTCCGACACGAGTTCATCAACATCTGCGACGAGAAGGACGAGTAGTGTAGCTTGTAGTATGTTGATCTTGTTGTTGCATAGCTTTGTATGAAAATGCTAATAGGAATATTGCAAAAATATTTGTTTGAGATGCAAGGCATGACCAGTCACCATCCGTGAAATCGCCGAATCGTGTGCCATACGTTTGGCAACTCAAATTAAAGGCATGTTCTTTTGGACGGCTTAAAAAATAAGCTACCTCTCCCTAGCTTAAAAATTAAGTTGCCCTCCCTAAATTTATTGGAACTTCTAAATTAGGAATCCCATAACTAATTTAAAAGCCCGGATTAATAAGGGAGGTTGCTTATGAAAAAAATTAAGGAGTAGACAACTTATTGTTTAAGCTACCAAAAGAACTGGCCCTAGATATCCCGGTGACACTCTAATTCCCGAATGGAAGAAAGGAAGAAAAAAGACACTCCACTCCTCAGAAAGGACACATTTTTATGGGAGCATTTTTTTGGCTAGCTTGCTAGGCGCCGTCCAACCAGGCCAAACTTTTGGCCGGTCACGTCACGCATCTCTAGCGCATTGCCCCCCTCCCGCGTCGCGGAACTGCTGTAAAGAGGAGATAAATACACTTGTGGTCATTGAAGTTGATGCCAAAGCACATTACGATCACTAGACTTCAGAATACGAGTTGTGGTGATTATACGATCACTAGCTCACCGTATAGCTCTGTATTTTTTTCCAATTGACTGGTTAAATAGTTTGCATGACACTTAGCACAAGACCAACAACATTGTTGTGTCCCTACACTATGGGTCCCACCTGTCAGTGAGTATAAGAGAAAATAAAGGAAAATAGATTCAAACCTAAGATCACAGGGTTGTAAACCTCTCGTGCTAACCAACCGGGCCACCCTCGTTTTCTGCCAATATGTCGAGGATCGATCTTTAATTACATAGGACGTGACTATATGTCAGTTGTCTAAAAATAAATTGAGCCCTTTGATGGCAAATCAACGTCTAGAAACCCTTCGTCAGCCTCTCGTTGCCCATCCTCTTCTTCCTTTGACCCGCCGCGTTATCACTAGCTTAGCCTCCTGCTTCCGCCGCTTGCAGCCGGCGGTGCTCCCATCACTGCCTCGCGCCACCACCCTCCCTTGAACAGGCCCCACCACCGGTCCTACCGTCGCCCCCGGCCATCCTCTCTAAGCCCGGCGACCACCCAAAAAATTCATGTGAAGTACCATCTCATTGTTGGAAATATGCCCTAGAGGCAATAATAAATTGGTTATTATCATATTTTCCTTGTTCATGATAATTTTTTATTATCCATGCTAGAATATTATTGATTGGAAACTAAAATATATGTGTGGGTACATAGACAACAGGGTGTCCCTAGTGAGCCTCTAATAGACTAGCTCGTTGATCAAAGATGGTCGAGGTTTCCTGGCCATAGACATGAGTTGTCATTTGATAACGGGATCACATCATTAGGAGAATGATGTGATGGACAAGACCCAAACTATGAACGTAGCATATGATCGTGTCAAGTTTATTGCTATCGTTTTCTGCATGTTAAGTATCTGTTCCTATGACCATGAGATCATGCAACTCACTGACACCGTAGGAGTACATTGTGTGTATCAAATGTCACAACGTAATTGGGTCACTATAAAGATGCTCTACAGGTGTCTCTGAGGGTGTCTGTTGAGTTGGCATGGATCAAGACTGGTATTTGTTACTCCATATGATGGAAAGGTATCTCAGGGCCCACTCGGTAAAGCAACATCATAATGAGCTTGCAAGAAATATGACTAAAGAGTTAACCACGGGATCTTGTATTACAGAACGAGTAAAGGGACTTGCCGGTAACGAGATTGAACTAGGCATGGAGATACCGATGGTCGAATCTCAGGCAAGTAACATACCGATTAACAAAGGGAACCGCGTACGGGATTAACTCAATCCTTGACATCGTGGTTCGACCAATAAAGATCTTCGTAGAATATGTAGAAACCAATATGGGCATCTAGGTCCCGCTATTGGTTATTGCCCATGGAGGTGTCTCGGTCATGTCTACATAGTTCTCGAACCCGTAGGGTCTACACACTTAACATTTGATGACGATATAAGTATAGTCGAGTTATTATGTTGGTGACCGAAGGTTGTTCGGAGTCCTAGATGAGATCCCGAACGCGACGAGGACCTCCAAAATGGTCCTAAGGTGAAGATTGATATATAGGATGAAGAGTATCGGAGTCCGGAAGTGTTTTGGGGCATACCGGGGATTCGACACCGTACCGAAAGGGTTTTTGGGTGGGGTGGGGGGGCAAGTGTTGGGGGGCCTCATGGGACAAGTAGAGGGGGCACACCATCCCACAAGGGGCTGGGCGCCACCCAAACCCCAACCCACTCGGCTAGGAAGGGGCCAGACACCCTAGGGCCGCCGGCCGCCCTAAACTTGGGTGGCAAGGCACCGGGGGGGCACCCAAACCATAGCCGCCACACCCTTGGCCGCCGAACCTAGGGGAAACCCTAGGGATCCCCCCTCCTTCCTTCCCCTTATATATAGAGAGGGAGGGAGAGGGCAGCCGCACCACAACGTGCTACGACGCTGCCCCTCCTCTCCCTCATAGTTCTTCTCCTCTCACATAGTGCACGGCGAAGCCCTCCTAAGTTTTCACCACCACCACCTCACCATGCCGTCGTGCTGCCGGAAGACTCAGGCTACTACTTCACCATCGCTCGCTGGATCGAGGAGGTGAAGTCATCATCAAGCCGTACGTGTGTTAAAGGTGGAGGTGCCGTCCGTTCGGCACTTGATTGGGAGTTCGGGGGACGGATCGCGATTGGATCGCGAAGACGTTCGACTACACCAACTGCGTTTCTTAACGCTTCCGCTTAGCGATCTACAAGGGTATGTAGATGCAATCTCTTCTCTCGTAGATGGTCATCTCCTAGATTGATCTTGGTGAAGTGTAGGATTTTTTTTGTTTCCCATGCAACATTCCGCAACAGTGGCATCATGAGCTAGGTCTTTGCATAGATGACATCACGAGTAGAACACAAAGGAGTTTCTGGGCGTTGATATTCAGATTGCTTCCTTCCTTGGTCTTTTCTTGATCCAACGATATTGTGGGATGAAGCGGCCCAGACCAACTTTCATGTCCTCGTACATGAGACCGGTTCCATCAACCGACATGTAACTTTGTTGCATAAGATTGTTGATACGTCTCCAACATATATATAATTTTTGCTTGTTCCATGTTGTTATATTATCAATCTTGGATGTTTTACAATCATTTTATAGCAACTTATATAATTTTTTGGGACTAACCTATTGACATAGTGCCGATGTGCCAGTTGTTGTTTTTGCTTGTTTTTTTACTTTGCAGAAAATCGGTACCAAACGAAGCCCAAACACCGTGGAACTTTTTGGAGTTTTTTTCGGGCCAGAAGACACCCAATGGGACAGAGAAGTGTCGGAGAAGAAGGCCGAGGTGGGGAACACCCACCAGGACGTGCCAGAGGCCCCTGGTGCGGCCTAGGGGACCCCCCCTCCATCGACTATCAGCTCTATAAATTCTCAAATATTCGGAAAACCCTAGGGGAGTCGACGAAACACAATTACAGACGCCGCAAGTTCTAGAACATCGAGATCCAATCTAACACCATCAAGGAAGGGTTCATCTTCATCATAGGTGCCTCTCCGATGATGCGTGAGTAGTCCACCATAGACCTACGGGTTCATAGGCAGTACCTAGATGGCTTCTTCTCTCTCTATGATTCTGAATACAATGGTCTCTTGGAGATCTATTTGATGTAATGACTTTTGGGGTGTGTTTGTTGGGATCCGGTGAATTTTGAGTAGATCTTGTCTACATCATGTCACCATTCTTATTGCATTACTCCGTTTTTCCATGAACTTAATACACTAGATGCATACTGGATAGAGGTCTATGTGTGGAGTAATAGAAGTAGATACAGAATCATTTCGGTTTACTTATCTTGGGTGTGATGCCTATATAATGATCATTGGCCAGATATCATCATGATTATTTGATCTTCTATCAATTGCCCAACAGTAATTTGTTCACCCACCGTGTGCTATACTCATGAGAGAAGCCACTAGTGAAACCTACAGCCCCCGGGTCTACTTTTCTAACATATTGCTTTCCGATCTACTATTTTGCCGTTTTGTTTTAAGATCTATTAATCCAAAAACTCAAAAATACCTTGTTGCACTTTCTGTTTACCTACGTTATTCTTGTTCTTGCGAGATCTATTTTCCAAAACTATCACAACCTAATCTATCTTTTTATCGTTGAGAGCTGGACAACCTCTCTTACATGTCATGTTGCAAGTATTTGTTATTTGTGTGCAGGTGTTGTTTACATAGGTGCTTGATCTTCCTCTACTGATTGATACCTTGGTTTCTTAACTGAGGGAAATACTTGTTGTCACTGTGCTGCATCATCCCTTCCTCTTTGGGGAAATACCGACGCAGTCTCAAGCCATGTTAATGGATGGCGGGTGTCTGTCTCTCCCACCTTAGTTGAATCGGATTCGACAAAGGCGGTCCTTGTAAAAGGTTAAATAGCAACCTGTATATCACCGTTGTGGTTTGCGTAGGTAATAATCGTTCTTGCTAGATACCCATAGCAGACACGTAAAACATGCAACAACAAATTAGAGGACATCTAACTTGTTTTTGCAGGGTATGTTGTGATATGATATGTCCAAAGACATGATGAAATATATTTGATGTATGAGATGATCATATTTTGTAATATTTTATATCGACTTGCATGTCGATGCATACGGCGACCGGTAGGAACCATAGGGCTGTCTTTAACTATTGTACGACCTGCGTGTCAATCATTAAGTGTTGTGTAATGCTTTACTTTATCGCTAAGCGGTAGCAATAGTAGTAGAAGCATGGTTGGCGCAACACCCGTGAAGGAAACACAATGATAGATATCATGATGATGGAGATCATGTTGTCATGCCGGTGATGATGGAGATCATGTCGGTGCTTTGGAGATAGATATCAAAAGCACAAGTTCATGGACATATCATGTCACTTATGATTTGAATGTGATGTTAATCCTTTTATGCATCTTATTTTGCTTAGAACGACGGTAGCATTATAAGGTAACCCCTCACTATAATTTTAATATAAAATTGTGTTCTCCCCGAGTGTGCACCATTGCGAAAGTTCGTCGTTTTGAAGCACCACATGATGATCGGGTGCGATAGACTCTACGTTGGCATACAACGGGTGCAAGCCAGTTTTGCACATGCGGAACACTCGGGTTATACTTGGCGAGCCTAGCATGTATATACATGGCCTTGGAACACAAGAGACCGAAAGGTCGAACATGAGTCATATAGTAGTTATGATCAATATGGAGATGTTCACCATTGAAACCACCTCATCTCACGCGATGATCGGACTTAGGTTGGTGAATTTGGATCATGTAGCACTCGGATGACTGGAGGAATGTCAATTTGAGTGGGAGTTTTAAGTAATTAACTAAAGTCATTATCTTGAACAATAGTCTAAGTAATCTTTGCAAATTTATGTTGTAGATTGATGGCTCGCGTAGTAACACCCCTAAATTTTAATGCGTTCCTAGAGAAAGCCAAGCTGAAAGATGATGGAAGTAACTTTGTAGACTGGGTGCGCAATCTGAGGATTATCCTCACAGCTTCCCAAAAGTCTTATGTCCTTGATGCACCGCTCGGTGTGCCACCCCCTCTAGTGACGTCTACAGACATTGTGAACGCCCGGCAGGCGCGTTCTAATGACTACTCAATAGTTTAGTGTGATATGTTGTATGGCTTAGAACCGGGACTTGAAAGACATTTTAAACATCATGGAGCATATGAGATGTTCCAGGAGTTGAAGTTCATTTTTGAGAAGAATGCCCGGATCGAGAGGTATGAGACCTCCGTTAAGTTCTATGCTTGCAAGATGGAGGAGAACGGGTCTGTCAGTGAGCACATACTCAGAATGTCTGGGTATTCCAATCGTCTCACTGAGTTGGGAGTTACTCTCCCGCCAGAGGCGATCACCGATAGAGTTCTTCAATCACTGCCACCTAGCTACAAAAGCTTCGTGTTGAACTATAACATGCAAGGGACGAACAAATCAGCCGTCGAGCTATTTGCGATGTTGAAAGTTGTTGAGTCTGAAATCCGAAAGGAGAATCAAGTGTTGATGATAAATAAAACCACTAGTTTCAACAAGAATGGAAAGGGCAAGAAGGATAACTCCAAGAAGAGTGGCAAAGCAGTTGCTCCTCCCATGAAGAAACACAAGGCTGGACCCAAGCAAGAAACCGAGTGCTTTCATTGCAACCGAACTGGCCACTGGAAGCAGAATTGCCCCAAGTATCTGGCCGACAAGAAGGCGGCTAACACAAAACAAGGTATATACGATATACATGTTACTGATGTGTACCTTACCAACTCTCATTGTAGTGCCTGGGTATTTGATACCGGTTCGGTTGCTCACATTTGCAACTCAAAGGAGGAACTACAAAATAGACGGAGGTTGGCAAAGGACGAAGTGACGACGCGCATGGGAAATGGTTCCAAGGTTGATATGATCGCCATCGGCACGCTCGCTCTTTGATTACCATCGGGATTTGTGATGAACCTGAATAATTGTTATTTAGTGCCTGTGTTGAGCATGAACATTATATTTAGATCTTGTTTAATGTGAGACGGTTACACAATTAAATCAGAGAATAATGGTTGTTCTATTTATATGGGTAATATCTTTTATGGTCATGCACCCAATGTGAGGGGTTTATTCTTAGTAAATCTCAATAGTGATGATACACATGTTCATAACATTGACGCCAAAAGATGTAGAGTTGATAACGATAGTACCATTTCTTGTGGCACTGTTGCTTAAGTCATATTGGTGTAAAACGCATGACGAAGCTCCATGCTGATGGACTTTTGGAGTCACTTGATTTTGAATCACTTGACACATGTGAACCATGCCTCATGGGCAAGATGACTAAGACCCCATTCTCCGTAACAATGGAACGGGCAAGTGACTTGTTGGAAATCATACATACGGATGTGTGCGGTCCAATGAGCATTCTATCTCAGACCCCGTTCTCCGTAACAATGTATGCGGTTTGACAAGAAACCAAAGTTGTCGTTTCTTAAAGTTTGGAGTTGTGATGCTTATGTCAAAAGGCTTTAGCCAGAAAATCTAGAACCCAAAGCAGAAAATGCATCTTCATAGGATACCCAAAAGCACTGTTCAAAAAATCTTCCGATTCAGCGATTTATCGTCCGATTTATCACTACTCATGGGGTGACTGATAAGATTATGCCTTATCTTCACCATTTATCTTTGGGGCCGGTTTATCACTCTAACAAGCGATTTATCGGGAATCTACCGATAAATTAGGCCTATTGCTAGCACTATGTTTGCAAAAAACTATGCTTATTTGTGTTTTTGTTGACCTTGTTATGCAATATGTACTATTGCCCTATTTTTTGTCATTATACGGGGTTTCAAGGGCTAGGAATCAAGGTAACACCTCAATCCAATATTTTTTTCATGTTGAATATAGCATAGTTTAGTGTTGGGAACCTGGGATTTACAAATGACCGATTAACAATCGACCGATAAAATCGATTAATTGGCCGATTTCCGATTAATCTCCTATCCCTAGCTAACCAAGACACTAACGATAAGCGATATCCTCAACATTGCCCCAAAAGAGGCGGTTGGGTACACCTTCTATCTCAGACCTGAAGGCAAAGTGTTTGTCACTAAGAACGGGTTTCTCTCGAAAGAATTGAGTGGGAGGAAGATAGAGCATGATGACGTTGTTGAACCTTTGCTGCAACCAGAGAGTAGCGCAACGCAGAAAGATGTTTGTGTGGAGCCCACATCAATTGAAGAGGAGGATAATGATGGTGATCATCAAGCTTCGGATCAAGTTACTATCAAACCTCGTAGGTGACAAGGACATGTACTGCTCCTGAATGGTACGGTAACCCTGTCTTAGATATCATGTTATTGGACAACGATGAACCTACGAGCTATAGAGAAGCGATGGTGGTCCCGGATTCTGACAAATGGTTAGAGGCCATGAAATCCGAGATAGGATCCATGTATGAAAACAAAGTGTGGACTTTGGAAGTATTACCTAAAGGCAAAAGGCCATTCAGAATAAATGGATCTTTAAGAAGAAGACGGACGCGGACGGTAATGTCACTGTCTATATAGCTCGACTTGTGGCAAAGGTTTTTTCACAAGTTCAAGGAATTGGCTATGATGAGACTTTTTCTCCCATAGTGATGCTTAAGTCTGTCAGAATCATATTAGCAATAGCTGCATTTTTCAATTAAATTTGGCGGATGGATGTCAAAACAGCGCTCCTCAATGGTTTTCTTGATGAAGAGTTGTATATGATGCAACTAGAAGGTTTTCTCGATCCAGAGAATGCTAAAAAAGTTAGCAAACTCTAGCGGTCCATTTATGGACTGGTGCAAGCGTCTCGGAGTTGGAATCTTTGCTTTGATGAGGTGATCAAAGCGTTTGGGTTTATATAAGTTTACGGAGAAGCTTGTATTTTACAAGAAAGTGAGTGGGAGCTATATAGTGTTTCTAATATTATATGTGGATGACATATTGCTGATTGGAAACAATATAATTTTTTTGGAAAGCATGAAGGAATTTTTGAATAAGAGTTTTCCAATGAAGGACCTAGGAGAAGCTACTTTCATATTGGGCATCAAGATCTATAGAGATAGATCGAGACGCTTAATAGGACTTTCACAGAGCACATACCTTGATAAGGTTTTGAAGAAGTTCAAAATGGATTGGTCCAAGAAAGAGTTCTTGCCTATATTGCAAGGTGTGAAGTTGAGTAAGACTCAATGCCCAGTGATAGCAGAGGTTGGAGAAAAGATGAGTGTCATCCCCTATGCTTCTGCCATAGTGTTGGGGAAACGACACCTATGGGATCAGAAGGATCCCTTTACGGTTCGACAAGGAAGAAGGCTCGCATAGAGAGCAAATCTGATGATTATTAACATGCGGGATTTTACCCAGGTTCGGGCCGCAAAGATGCGTAAAACCCTAAAACTGCTTGGTTGTATTGGATGAGTTCTAGCTTGAGTTCTGGGAGCGCTATAGTACACAACTGCTACTCATGCAGAATCGGCCAGAGAAGATCCCCCTGTAGCTGTGCCTTGGGCCTCCTTTTATACTCTCGAAGGGGTCACCAGCAATGGCGTACAACACATACATGAGGTGTAAACTAATACAGTGTTATCGTACCTAACACTGACAGTGTAAGACAAACGCATTTAACGCTCCGTGAGGCGTCCCTGACCTTCTACGGGACGGGATAGGAGCCCGTTGTTGGAAATATGCCCTAGAGGCAATAATAAATTGGTTATTATCATATTTCCTTGTTCATGATATTTTTTTTATTATCCATGCTATAATTGTATTAATCGGAAACTCAGATACATGTGTGGATACATAGACAACACCATGTCCCTAGTATGCCTCTAATAGACTAGCTCGTTGATCAAAGATGGCTATGGTTTGCTAGTCATGGACATGAGATGTCATTTGATAACGGGATCAAATCATTAGGAGAATTATGTGATGGACAAGACCCAAACTACAAACATAGCATATGATCGTGTTAGTTTATTGCTACTGTTTTCTGCATGTCAAGTATTTGTTCCTATGACCATGAGATCATGCAACTCACTAACACCGAAGGAGTAACTTGTGTGTATCAAACGTCGCAACATAACTGGATGAATATAAAGGTGCTCTATAGGTATCTCCGAGGGTGTCTGTCGGGTTGGCATGGATCAAGACTGGGATTTGTTACTCCGTGTGACGGAGAGGTATCTCAGGGCCCACCCGGTAATACAACATCACAATAAGCCTTGCAAGCAATGTGACTAAGTGTTAGCCACGGGATCTTGTATTACAGAACGAGTAAAGAGACTTGTTGGTAACAAGGTTGAAATAGGTATGGAGATGCCGACGATCGAATCTCGGGCAAGTAACATACCGAAGAACAAAGGGAACATCATACGGGATTAATTGAATCCTTGACATAGAGGTTCGACCGATTAAGATCTTCATAGAATATGTAGGAACCAATATGGGCATCCAGGTCCCACTATTGGCTATTGACCGTAGAGGTATCTCGGCCATGTCTACATAGTTCTCGAACCCGCAGGGTTTGCACACTTAAGGTTCAATGACGTTTCGGTAGTATAAAGTTATGTATGGTGGTGACCGAAGGTTGTTTGGAGTCCCGGATGAGATCCTGGACGTCATGAGGAGATTCAGAATGGCCCGGAGGTAAAGATTCATATATAGGAAGTCCTATTTTGGTCACCGGAAAAGTTTCGGGCTCATCGGTAGTGTACCGGAAGTGCCGGGAGGGTACTGGGGGACCATCGGGAGGGGTGTCTCGACCCAAGAGGCTACATGGGTTGTGGGAGGAGGTAAACCAGCCCCTGGTGGGCTGTCCGAAGCCTCCTCTAAGGGCCCATGTGGCTGGAGTGGTTTGGGAAGGAAAAAATCCAAAGGTGGAGAGGTGGAAAGAGTTTCCAAGTGGAAAGAGTTCAACCTCATTATCGGTAAGTCTCTTTACTCGTTCCGTAATACAAGATCCCGTGACTAACACTTAGTCACATTGCTTGCAAGGCTTGTTGTGATGTTGTATTATCGAGTGGGCCCTGAGATACCTCTCCGTCACAGGGAGTAACAAATCCCAGTCTTGATCCATGCCAACTCAAGAGACACCTTTGGAGATACCTGTAGAGCACATTTATAGTCACCTAGTTACGTTGCGACGTTTGATGCACACAAGGCACTCTTCCGGTGTCCGTGAGTCACATGATCTCATGGTCATAGGAACATATACTTGACATGTCGAAAACTATAGCAATAAACTGACACGATCATATGCTATGTTTGTAGTTTGGTCTTGTCCATCACATCATTCTCCTAATGATGTGATCCCGTTATCAAATGACATCACATGTCAATGGCTAGGAAACCTTGACCATCTTTTATCAACGAGCTATTTCACTAGAGGCATACTAGGGACATGGTTTTGTCTATGTATCCACACATGCATCTAAGTCTCCGATCAATACAATTATAGCATGGATAATAAACGATTATCATGAACAAGGAAATATGATAATAACTAATTTATTATTGCCTCTTGGGCATATTTCCAACAATATTGTTGATCGGAAATGATGTAGAATTTCTGGAAAGCATAAACGGTTGTTTGAAAAGAGTTTTTCAAAGGAAGACCTAGATAGAGCTACCTAATTGTTGAGCATCAAGATCTATAGAGATAGATCAAGATGCTTGATGAGAATTTCAATGAGTACATACCTTGACAATATTTTGAAAGAGTTCAAAATGGATCAATTAGAGAAACAGTTCTCGCCTGATTTGTAAGGTGTGAAGTTGAGTGAGACTCAAAGCTCGACAACGGCAGAAGAAAGAGATAGGACGAACGTCGTCCCCTATGCCTTAGGCATAGGATCTATATTATGCCATGCTATGTACCACACCTGGTGTGTGCCTTGCCATGAGTCTGTCAAGGGGTACACAAGTGATCCAGGAGTGGATCATTGGACAACGGTCAAGATTATCCTTAGTAACTAAAATACCAAGGAGATGTTTCTCGATTATGGAGGTGATAAAGGGTTCGTCGTAAAGAGTTACGTCGATGCAAGCTATAACACTAATCCGGATGAATCTTAGTAGCAATCCAGATACGTATAGTGGAGCAGCCATTTGGAATAGTACCAAGTGGAGTGTGGTAGCAGTGTTTACAGTTTGACATAGAGATTTGCAAAGTACACACAGATCGGAATGCCACATACCCGTTGACTATAAGACCTCTCTCACATGCAAAGCATGATCGAGCCCCAGAACTCATTGGGTGTTAGATTCATAACAATGTGAATCACATGGTGATGTGAACTAGATTATTGACTCTAGTGCAAGTGGGAGACTGTTGGAAATATGCCCTAGAGGCAATAATAAATTAGTTATTATCATATTTCCTTGTTCATGATAATCGTTTATTATCCATGCTATAATTGTATTGATTGGAAACTCGAATACATGTGTGGATACATAGACAACACCATGTCCCTAGTATGCCTCTAATAGACTAGCTCGTTGATCAAAGATGGCTATGGTTTCCTAGTCATGGACATGAGATGTCATTTGATAACGGGATCACGTCATTAGGAGAATGATGTGATGGACAAGACCCAAACTACAAAACGTAGCATATGATCGTGTCAGTTTATTTCTATTGTTTTCTGCATGTCAAGTATTTGTTCCTATGACCATGGGATCATGCAACTCACTGACACCGGAGGAGTGCCTTGTGTGTATCAAACGTCCCAACGTAACTGGGTGACTATAAAGGTACTCTACAGGTATCTTCGAGGGTGTCTGTTGGGTTGGCATGGATCAAGACTGGGACTTGTTACTCCGTGTGATGGAGAGGTATCTCAGGGCCCACTCGGTAATACAACATCACAACAAGCCTTGCAAGCAATATGACTAAGTGTTAGTCACGGGATCTTGTGTTACGGAACGAGTAAAGAGATTTGCCAGTAATGAGGTTGAACTAGGTATGGAGATACCGATGATCGAATCTCGGGCAAGTAACATACCGAAGAACAAAGGGAACATCATACGATATTAACTGAATTCTTGACATAGAGGTTCATCCGATAAAGATCTTCATAGAATATGTAGGAGCCAATATGGGCATCCAGGTCCCGCTATTGGTTATTGACCGTAGAGGTTTCTCGATCATGTCTACATAGTTCTTGAACTCGTAGGGTCTGCACACTTAAGGTTTGGTGATGTTTCGGTAGTATAGAGTAATGCATGGTGGTGACCGAAGGTTGTTCGGAGTCCCGGATGAGATCCCAGACGTCACGAGGAGCTCCGGAATGGTCCGGAGGTAAAGATTGATATATAGGAAGTCCTGTTTTGGTCATCGGAAAAGTTTTGGGCTCATCGGTAGTGTACCGGGAGTGTCGGTAGTTTACCGAGGGACCATCGGGAGAGGTATTTCGACCCAAGAGGCTAAATAGGCTGTGGGAGGAGGTAAACCAGCCCCTGGTGGGCTGGCTGAAGCCTCCTCTAAGGGCCCAAGCGGCTGGAGTGGTTTGAGAAGGAAAAAATCCAAAGGTGGAGAGGTGGAAAGAGTTTCCAAGTGGAAAGGAGGAATCCTACTCCTAATAGGATTGGAGTAGGACTCCTCCACCTCCAATTTCGACCAAACCTTGAGGGTTTGAGGCTGACTCCTCACCTCCCTCCCTCCTATATATACTAGAGGATTTAGAGGAAAAAGCTAACCCTAATAGCCACGTGCTACCTCTCCTCTAGATCGCAGTTTCTCCTCTAGATCGGTTTTCAGCGGTGCTTAGGCGAAGCCCTGCTGGAATAGCTCCACCACCATCGCAGAAACACCGTCGTGTTGCCGGAGAACTCATCTCCCTCTCCTCTTCCTCTTTCTGGATCAAGAAGGTGGAGATCGTCATCGAGCTGTACGTGTGCTGAACGTGGAGGTGTCGTCCGTTCGGTGCTAGATCGGAAGGACCGTGATCAAGATCGCGAGACGGATCATGATGAGATCACAGGATGGATCACGATGAGTTCGCGGGACGGATCGTGATTGGATCGCAGGACGGATCATGACGAGATTGTGGGATGCTCGGTGATTTGGATCGCGAAGACGTTTGACTACACCAACCGCGTTTCTTAACGCTTCCCGCTTAGCGATCTACAAGGGTATGTAGATCCACTCTCCCTCTCGTAGATGCTCATCACCATGGATAGATCTTGCGTGTGCATAGGAATTTTTTTGTTTCCCATGCAACGTTCCCCTACAGTGGTATCAGAGCTAGGTCTATGTGTAGATGAGGTCTCGAGTAGAACACAAAGAGTTTGTGGGCGTTGATGCTTAGATTGCTTCTTCCCTTGGTCGTGTTTTGGTTCAATGGTATTGTGGGTTGAAGCGGCCCGGACCAATCTTACTCGTATGCTTACGAGAGACCGGTTCCATTGACTAACGTGTAACTTCGTTGCACAAATATGGCTGGCGGGTGTCTGTTTCTCCTACTTTAGTTGGATCGGATTCGACTAAGGCGGTCCTTGAGAAGGTTGAAAAGCAACCTATGTATCACCGTTTTGGTTTATGCATAGGTGAGAATTGTTCTTGCTAGATACCCGTAGCAGCCACGTAAAACATGCAACAACAATTAGAGGACGTCTAACTTGTTTTTGCAGGGTATGTTGTGATGTGATATGGCCAATTACATGATGTGATATATGTGATGTATGAGACGATCATGTAATGTATAGAATTTCACGACTTGCATGTCGATGAGTATGGCAACCGGCAGGAGCCATAGGGTTGTCTTTAATTATTGTATGACCTGCGTGTCAATCATTAAGTGCTATGTAATGCTTTACTTTATCGCTAAACGGTAGCAATAGTAGTAGAAGCATGGTGGGTGCGACAACCCCGATGGCGACACGTTGATGGAGATCAAGATGATGGAGATTATGGTGTGATGCCGGTGACGATGGAGATCATGCCGGTGCTTTCAAGATGGAGATCAAAAGCACAAGTTCATGGCCATATCATGTCACTTATGATTTGCATGTGACGTTAATCCTTTTATGCACCTTGTTTTGCTTAGGACGACGGTAGCATTATAAGGTGATCCCTCACTTAATTTCAAGATAAATTGTGTTCTCCCCGAGTGTGCACCATTGTGAAAGTTCATCATGTCGGGACACCACGTGATGATCGGGTGTGATAGACTCTACGTTCACATACAACGGGTGCAAGCCAGTGTTGCACATGCAGAACACTCAGGTTAAACTTGACGAGCCTAGCATGTACAGACATGGCCTTAGAACACAAGAGACTAAAAGGTCAAACATGAGTCATATAGTAGATATGATCAACATGATGATGTTCACCATTGAAACCACCTCAACTCACGTGATGATCAGACTTGAGTTGGTGAATTTGGATCATGTATCACTCGAATGACCGGAGGGATGTCAATTTGAGTGGGAGTTCTTAAGTAATATGATTAATTGAACTCATTATCATGAACATAGTCAGTAGTGTCTTTGAAAAATTATGTTGTAGATTACTAGCTCACGTTGTAGCTCCCTTCAATTTCTATATGTTCCTAGAGAAATAGAGTTGAAAGATGATGGTAGCAATATTGCAGACTGGGTCCATGATCTGAGGATTGTCCTCATTGCTGCACAGAAGGCTTATGTCCTTAATGCACCGCTCGGTGCGCCACCCCCTCTAGTGTTGTCTATAGATGTTGTGAACATCTGACAGGCACGTTCCGATGACTACTTGATAGTTTAGTGCGTCATGCATTACGGCTTAGAATTGAGGCTCCAAAACGTTTTGAATGTCACGGAACATACGAGATGTTCTAAGACCTGAAATTGGGATCTCAGGCTCATGCCCATGTTGTGAGATATGAGATCTCCAACAAGATTCTTTGCCTGCAAGATGAAGGAGAATAGCTCAATCGTTAAGCATGTGCTCAGATTGTCTGGGTGCTACAATCGCTTGAATCGAGTGAGAGTTGATCTTCCAGATAAGATAGTGATTGATATAGTTCTCCAAGTCACTGTCACTAAGCTACTAGAACTTGGTGATGAACTATAAAATGCCAGGGATAGAAATAATGATCCCTGAGCTGTTTGTGATGTTTGACACCGTGAAGGTAGAAATCAAGAAGGAGCATCAAGTGTTGATGGTTAGTAAAACCACTAGTTTCGAGAAGGGCAAGGGCAAGGAGGGAAACTTCATGGATGGCAAGTCAGTTGCTGCTCTAGTGAAGCAACCCAAAGTTGAACCCAAACCCGAGACTTAGTGCTTCTATTATGAGGTGAGCGGTCACTGAAGCAGAAGAACCCTAGATACTTGGTAGATAAGAAGGTTGGCAACGTCAACACAAGTGTATTTGATATACGTGTTATTGATGTGTACCTTGCTAGTACTCCTAATAGCACCTGGGTATTGGATACCGGTTCGGTTGCTAAATGTTAGTAACTCGAAGTAAAAGCTACGGAATAAACGGAGACTAGCTAAGGGTGAGGTGACGATGTGTGTTGGAAATGTTTCCAAGGTTGATGTGATCGACATCGCACGCTCTCTCTACCTTCGGGATTAGTGAAGAACCTAAATAAATGTTATTTGGTGTTTTGCGTTGAGCATGAATGTGATTAGATCATGTTTATTGCAACACAGTTATTCATTTAAGTTAGAGAATAATTGTTATTCTATTTACATGAATAATACCTTCAATGGTCATGCACCCAGTGAGAATGGTCTGTTGAATCTTGATCATGGTAATACACATGTTCATAACATTAATGCCAAAAGATACAAAGTTAATAATTATAGTACCACATACTTGTGGCACTGCCGCTAAATGTCATATTGGTATAAAGCGCATGAAGAAACTCCATGTTGATGGATCTTTGGACTCATTCAATTTTGAATCGGTTGAGACATGCGAACCATGCCTCTTGGGCAAGATGACTAAGGACCCCGTTTTCCGGATTGATGGAGCGGGCAAGTGATTTATTGGAATTATACATGTTGATGTATGCAATCCAATGAGTCTTGTAGCATGCGGTGGATATCGTTATTTTCTTACCTTCACTGATGATTTTTGAGTAGATATAGTGTATGTTTACTTAATGAAACACAAGTCTGAATCGTTTGAAAAGTTCAAGCAAATTCAGAGTGAAGTTTAAGATCATCATGACAAGAAGATAAAAATGTCTGCGACATGATCGTGGAGGTGAATATCTGAGTTACGAGTTTGGCATACAACTTTAGACAATGTGAAAGTTGTTTCACAACTCACGCCACCTGGAACACCATAGTGTGATGGTGTGTCCGAATGTCATAGTCATGCTCTATTGGATATGGTGTGGGCTATGATGTCTCTTATCGTTTTGCTACTATAGTTTTGGGGTTATGCATTAGAGACAACTACATTCACTTTAAATAGGGCACCATCTAAATCCATTGAGATGACACCGTGTGAATTATGGTATGATAGAAATCTAAGCTATCATTTCTTAATGTTTGGGGCTGTGACGCTTGTGTGGAAAAATGTTTCACCTAATGAGCTCGAACCCAAAGCAGACAAATGCATCTTCATATATTACCCTAAGAACAGTTGGGTGAACCTTCTATCTTAGATCCAAGCATAAAGTGTTTGTTGGTAAAACGAGTCCTTTCTCGAGAAAGAGTTTCTCTCGAAAGAATTGAGTGGGAGGAAGATAGAACTTGATGAGGTTGTTGAACGTTTGTTCAACCAGAGAGTAGCGCAGAGCAGAAAGACGTTTTTGTGGAGCCTACGTTAGTTGAAGAGGAAGTTAATGATGATGATCATGAAGTTTCAGATCAAGTTACTATCAAACCTCATAGGTCGACAAGGACGCGTACTGCTCCTGAGTGGTATGACAACCCTGTCTTGGAGGTCATGTTGTTGGACAACGATGAACCTGCGAGCTATGGAGAAGCGATGATGGGCCCGAATTCCGACAAATGGTTAGAGGCCATGAAATCCGAGAAAGGGTCCATGTATGAAAACCAAGTATAGACTTTGGTAGACTTGCTCATTGGACGGTAGGTCGTTGAGTACAAATGGACCTTTAAGATGAAGACGGACGCTGATGGTGAATGTCACCATTTATAAAGCTCGACTTGTCGCAAAGAAGTTTTCGCCAAGTTCAAGGACTTGACTACAATGAGTCTTTCTCACTCGTAGCGATGCTAAAGTCTATTGGAATTATGCTAGTAGTTGCTGCGTTTTTCAATTATGAAATCTGGTAGATGGATGTCAAAAACATCATTTCCTTCCTTGAGGAAAGGTTGTATGAGATACAACCAGAAGGTTTTGTCAGTCCTAAGGATGCTAAAAGGTGTGCAAGCTCAAGTGATCCTTCTATGGACTGGAGCAAGCATCTCGGAGTTGGAATGTACGCTTTGATGAGGTGATCAAAGTTTTTGAGTCTATACAAAGTTTATGAGAAACTTGTGTTGGAAATATGCCCTAGAGGCAATAAATAAAGTGTTTATTATGGTATTTCCTTGTTCATGATAATCGTTTATTATCCATGCTATAATTGTATTAACTGGAAACATGGATACATGTGTGGATACATAGACAAACACAATGCCCCTAGTATGCCTCTAGTGAAGTAGCTCGTTGATTGAAAGATGGTTAAGGTTTCCTAGCCATGGACATGAGATGTCATTTGATAACGGGATCACATCATTAGGAGAATGATGTGATGGACAAGACCCAAACTACAAACGTAGCTTATGATCGTGTCAGTTTATTGCTACTGTTTTCTGCATGTCAAGTATATGTTCCTATGACCATGAGATCATGCAACTCACAGATATCGGAGGAGCACCTTGTGTGTATCAAACGTCGCAATGTAACTGGGTGACTATAAAGGTGCTCTACAGGTGTCTCCGAGGGTGTTTGTTGAGTTGGCATGGATCAAGACTGGGATTTGTTACTCCGTGTGACGGAGAGGTATCTCAGGGCCCACTCGGTAATACAACATCACAATAAGCCTTGCAAGCAATGTGACTAAGTGTTGGTCACGGGATCTTGTATTACGGAACGAGTAAAGAGACTTGCCAGTAACGAGGTTGAACTAGGTATGGAGATACCGACGATCGAATCTCGGGCAAGTAACATACCGAAGAACAAAGGGAACATCATACGGGATTAACTGAATCCTTGACATAGAGGTTCGACCGATAAAGATCTTCGTAGAATATGTAGGAACCAATGTGGACATCCAGGTCCCGCCATTGGTTATTGACCGTAGAGGTGTCTCGGTCATGTCTACATAGTTCTCGAACCCGCAGGGTCTGCACACTTAAGGTTTGGTGACGTTTCGGTAGTATAGAGTTATGTATCGTGGTGACCGAAGTTTGTTCGGAGTCCCGGATGAGATCCTGGACATCACGAGGAGCTCCGGAATGGTCCGGAGGTAAAGATTCATATATAGGAAGTCCTATTTTGGTCGCCGGAAAAGTTCCAGGCTTATCGGTAGTGTACCGGGAGTGTCGGTAGTGTACCGGAAGACCTCCGGGAGGGGTATTTCGACCCAAGAGGCTTCATGGGCTGTGAGAGAGTGAATATCAGCCCTTAGTGGGCTGGTGGAAACTCCCACACAAGGACCATGTGGCTGGAGAAGAAAACCCAAAAGGAAAAAGGTGGAAAAAGGCAAAAAGGAAAAAAAAGAATGAATCCTAATCCTACTAGGAGTGGAGGAGGTGGACTCCTCCTCTCCTAGTTCGGCCGAAGCCTAGAAGGCTTGGAGGCCAAGCTGCCTCCTCTCCTCCTCTCCTCCTACATATACTGGTGGTATTGAGGGGTTTTGCACTAGATTTTTAGCCACGTGCTACCCGTTCCTCCAGTGCATAGTTTCCCCTCTAGATCGGTTTTCTACAGTGCTTAGGCGAAGCCCTGCCGGAATTGCTCCACCACCATCGCCGGAGTGCCGTCAGGCTGCTAGAGAACTCTTCTTCCTCTCCACTCCTTCTTGCTGGATCAAGACGGTGGAGATCGTCATCAAGCTGTACATGTGCTGAACGCGGAGGTGCCGTCCGTTCGGCGCTAGATCGGAAGGATCATGATCAAGTTCGTGAGACGGATCGTGATCAAGTTCATGGGACGGATCGTGATCGGATCGCGGGACGGATCGTGATTGGATCGCCGGACGCATGGCGATTTGGATCGCGAAGACGTTCGACTACACCAACCGCATTTCTTAACGCTTCCCGCTTAGCGATCTACAAGGGTATGTAGATCGACTCTCCCTCTCGTAGATGCTCATCACCATGGAGAGATCTTCGTGTGCATAGGATTTTTTTCCCATGCAACGTTCTCCAACAGTGGCATCATGAGCTAGGTCTATGTGTAGATGAGATGTTCAGTAGAACACAAAAGGTTTGTGGGCGTTGATGCTTAGATTGCTTCCTCCCTTGGTTAGATTTTGGTTCAGCGGTATTGTGAAATGAAGCGTCCTGGACCAACATTACTCGTACGCTTACGAGAGACCGGTTCCCTCGATGCAACTTGTTGCCTAGATGGCTTGCGGGTGGCGTTTTCTCTCACTTTAGTTGGATCGGATTCGACAAAGGCGGTCCTTGAGAAGGTTGAAAAGCAAATTATGTATCACCATTGTGGTTTATGCGTAGGTGAGAATCGTTCTTGCTAGAAACCCGTAGCAGCCACGTAAAACATGCAACAACAATTAGAGGACGTCTAACTTGTTTTTGCAGGGTATGTTGTGATGTGATATGGCCAATTACATGATGTGATATATGTGATGTATGAGATGATCATGTGATGTATAGAATTTCACGACTTGCATGTCGATGAGTACGACAACCGGCAGGAGCCATAGGGTTGTCTGTAATTATTGTATGACCTGCGTGTCAATCATTAAGTGCTATGTAATGCTTTACTTTATCGCTAAACGGTAGCAATAGTAGTAGAAGCATGAGGGCATGACAACCTCGATGGTGACACGTTGATGGAGATCAAGATGATGGAGATCATGGTGTCGTGCCGGTAACGATGAAGATCATGCCGGTGCTTTCAAGATGGAGATCTAAAGCACAAGTTCATGGCCATATCATGTCACTTATGAATTGCATGTGATGTTAATCCTTTGATGCACCTTGTTATGCTTAGTACGACGGTAGCATTATAAGGTGATCCCTCACTTAAATTTCAATATAAAATTGTGTTCTCCCCGAGTGTGCACCGTTGCGAAAGTTCGTCATGTTGAGACACCACGTGATGATCGGGTGTGATAGACTCTACGTTCACATACAATGGGTGCAAGCCAGTGTTGCACGCGCAGAACACTTGGGTTAAACTTGACGAGCCTAGCATGTACAGACATGGCCTCGGAACACATGAGACCGAAAGGTCGAACATGAGTCATATAGTAGATATGATCAACATAATGATGTTCACCATTGAGGCCACCTCAACTCACGTGATGATCGGACTTGAGTTAGTGGATTTGGATCGTGTGACACTCAGATGACCTGAGGGATGTCAATTTGAGTGGGAGCTTTAGTAATTTGATAACTAAACTCATTATCTTGAACAATAGTCTAAGTGAACTTTGCATATTTATGTTGTAGATCAATGGCTTGCGCAGTAGCACCCCTGAATTTTAATGCGTTCCTAGAGAAAGCTAAACTGAAAGATGATGGGAGTAACTTTGTTGACTGGGCTCGTAATCTGAGGATTATCCTCACGGCTTCCCAGAAATCATATGTCCTTGATGCACCGCTTGGTGACCAACCAGAAGACATGACCTCCGAAGACGTTAAGAACGCTTGGGAGGCATGTACTGGAGATTACTCAATAGTTCAGTGTGCAATATTGTATGGCTTAGAACTAGGACTTCAAAGACGTTTTGAATGTCATGGAGCATATGAGATGTTCCAGGAGTTGAAGTTTATCTTTCAAAAGAACGCCTGGATCGAGAGGTATGAAACCTCCGATAAGTTCTATGCTTGCAAGATGGAGGAGAACGGGTCTATCAGTGAACATATACTCAGAATGTCTGGGTATTCAACTCGTCTAGCGGAGTTGGGAATTGCCCTTCCGCCAGAGGCGATCACTAACAGAGTTCTTCAATCACTGCCACCTAGTTACAAGAGCTTTGTGATGAACTATAACATGCACGGGATGAACAAGTCAGTCGCCGAGCTGTTTGCGATGCTAAAAGTCGCTGAGTCTGAAATCTAGAAAGAACATCAAGTGTTGATGGTCAATAAAACCACTAGTTTCAAGAAAAATGGCAAAGTCAAGGGCAAGGGAAAGAAGGGTAAAACCAAGAAGGATGGCAAAGCAGTTGCTACTCCTGCAAAGAAGCCCAAGCATGGACCCAAGCCAGAAACTGAGTGCTTTCATTGCAAAGGAACTGGTCACTGGAAGCGGAACTGCCCCAAGTAACTGGCTGACAAGAAGGCGGCCAATGACAAACAAGGTATATATGATATACATGTTATTGATGTGTACCTTACTAGCTCTCGTAGTAGTGCCTGGGTATTTGATACCGGTTCGGTTGCTCACATTTGCAACTCAAAGCAGGAACTACGGAGTAAACGAAGGCTGGCAAAGGACGAAGTGATGATGCGCATGGGAAATGGTTCCAAGGTTGATGTGATCGCCGTCGGCATGCTCTCTCTTCGATTACCATCGGAATTAGTGATGAACCTGAATAATTGTTATTTAGTGCCTGCGTTAAGCATGAACATTATATCTGGATCTTGTTTATTGTGAGACGGTTACTCATTTAAATCAGAGAATAAAGGTTGTTCTATTTATATGAGTAATATCTTTTATGGTCATGCACCCAATGTTAGGGGTTTATACATATTGAATCTTGATAGTGATGACACACATGTTCATAATATTGATGCCAAAAGATGTAGAATTGAGAATGATAGTACCACTTTCTTGTGGCACTGCCGTTTAGGTCATATTGGTGTAAAACGCATGAGGAAGCTCCATGCTGATGGACTTTTGGAGTCACTTGATTTTGAATCACTTGACACATGTGAACCATGCCTCATGGGTAAGATGACTAAAACGCCGTTCTCTGGAACAATGGAACGGGCAAGTGACTTATTGGAAATCATACACACTGATGTGTGCGGTCCAATGAATGTTACATCGCATGGTGGATATCGTTATTTTCTCACCTTCATTGATGACTTAAGTAGATATGGGTATATTTACTTGATGAAACACAAGTCTGAAACGTTTGAAAAGTTCAAGCAATTTCAGAGTGAAGTTGAGAATCATCGTAACAAGAAGATTAAGTTCCTGCGATCTGATCGAGGAGGTGAATATCTTAGTTATGAGTTTGGCAGTCACTTAAGACAGTGTGGAATTGTTTCACAGTTGACACCGCCCGGAACACCACAGCGTAATGGTGTGTCCGAACGTCGTAATCGAACCTTATTAGATATGGTGCGTTCTATGATGTCTCTTGCTAATTTGCCACTATCGTTTTGGGGTTATGCATTAGAGACAGCTGCATTCACTTTAAATAGGGCACCATCAAAATCCGTTGAGACGACGCCATATGAACTGTGGTTTGGCAAGAAGCCAAAGTTGTCGTTTCTTAAAGTTTGGGGATGTGATGCTTATGTCAAAAAGCTTCAGCCTGAAAAGCTGGAACCCAAAGCGGAGAAATGCGTCTTCATAGGATACCTGAAAGAGACAGTCGGGTATACCTTCTATCTCAGATCCGAAGGCAAAGTGTTTGTCGCTAAAAACGGAACATTTCTTGAGAAAGAGTTTCTCTCAAAAGAATTGAGTGGGAGGAAAATAGAGCTTGATGAGGTTATTGAACCTTTACTTCAACCAGAAAGTAGCGCAGCACAGAAATATGTTTCTATGGAACCTACGACGGTAGAAGAGGAAGTTAATGATGATGGTCATGAAGCTTCGGATCAAGCAGCTATTGAACCTCGTAGGTCGACAAGGCCGTGTACTACCCCTGAGTGGTATGACAACCCTGTCTTGGAGGTCATGTTGTTGGACAACAATGAACCTACGAGGTATGGAGGAGCAGTGATGGTCCAGGATTCCAAGAAATGGTTAGAGGCCATGAAATCCGAGATGGGATCCATGTATGAAAACAAAGTATGAACTTTGGAAGTATTACCTAAAGGGCGAAAGGCCATTCAGAACAAATGGATCTTTAAGAAGAAAACAGATGCGGACGGTAATGTCACTGTCTATAAAGCTCGACTTGTGGAAAAGGGTTTTTCACAAGTTCAAGGAGTTGACTATGATGACACTTTCTCACCCGTAGTGATGCTTAAGTCTGTCAGAATCATGTTAGCAATAGCTGCCTATTTCGACTATGAAATTTGGCAGATGGATGTAAAAACAGCGTTCCTCAACGGTTTCCTTGAGGAAGAGTTGTATATGATGCAACCCGAAGGTTTTGTCAATCCAGAGAATGCTGACAAAGTTTGCAAACTGCAGCGACCCATTTATGGACTGGTGCAAGCATCTCAGAGTGGGAATAAGCGCTTTGATGAGGTGATCAAAGCGTTTGAGTTTATACAAGTTTACGGAGAAGCTTGTATTTACAAGAAAGTGAGTGGGAGCTCTATTGTGTTTCTAGTATTATATGTGGATGACATATTGCTGATTGGAAACAATATAGAAATGCTGGAAAGCGTGAAGGAATATTTGAACAAGAGTTTTTCAATGAAGGACCTAGGAGAAGCTGCTTTCATATTAGGCATTAAGATCTATAGAGATAGATCGAGACGCTTAATAGCACTTTCACAAAGCACATACCTTGATAAAGTTTTGAAGAAGTTCAAAATGGAACAGTCCAAGAAGGGGTTCTTGCCTGTATTACAAGGTGTGAAGTTGAGTAAGTCTCAATGCCCACTAACTGTAGAAGATAGAGAAAAGACGAGTGTCATCCCCTATGCTTCAGCCATAGGCTCTATCATGTATGCAATGCTATGCACAAGACCCGAGGTCATCCTTGCCATAAGTATGGCCGGAAGGTTTCAAAGTGATCCTGGAATGGAGCACTGGCAAGCGGTCAAAAATATCCTTAAGTACCTGAAAAGGACTAAGGAAATGTTTCTCATTTATGGAGGTGATGAAGAGCTCGTCGTAAAGGGTTACGTCGATGCAAGCTTTGACACTGATCTGGACGACTCTAAGTCGCAAACCGGATACGTATTTATTCTTAACAGGGGAGCGGTAAGCTGGTGTAGTTCCAAGCAAAGCGTGGTAGCTGATTCTACGTGCGAAGCGGAATACGTCGCAGCCTCGGAGGCGGCGAAGGAAGGTGTCTGGATGAAGCAGTTCATGACAGATCTTGGAGTAGTGCCCAGTGAACTAAATCCAATGAACCTGTTTTGTGACAACACTGGTGCCATTGCTCTGGCCAAGGAACCAAGGGTTCACAAGAGGACCAGACACATAAAGCGACGCTTCAACTCCATCCGCGATTACATCTTGGAGAAAGACATAAATATTTGCAAAGTGCACACGGATCTGAATGTTGCAGACCCGTTGACTAAACCTCTTCCAAGGGCTAAACATGATCAACACCAGAACTGCATGGGTGTTCGATTCATTACAATGTAAATCACATAGTGGTGTGAACTAGATTATTGACTCTAGTGCAAGCGGGAGACTGTTGGAAATATGCCCTAGAGGCAATAAATAAAGTGTTTATTATGGTATTTCCTTGTTCATGATAATCTTTTATTATCCATGCTATAATTGTATTAATTGGAAACATGGATACATCTGTGGATACATAGACAAACACAATGTCCCTAGTATGCCTCTAGTGAAGTAGCTCGTTGATTGAAAGATGGTTAAGGTTTCCTAGCCATGGACATGAGATGTCATTTGATAACGGGATCACATCATTAGGAGAATGATGTGATGGACAAGACCCAAACTACAAACGTAGCTTATGATCGTGTCAGTTTATTGCTACTGTTTTCTGCATGTCAAGTATATGTTCCTATGACCATGAGATCATGCAACTCACAGATATCGGAGGAGCACCTTGTGTGTATCAAACGTCGCAACGTAACTGGGTGACTATAAAGGTGCTCTACAGGTGTCTCCGAGGGTGTCTGTTGAGTTGGCATGGATCAAGACTGGGATTTGTTACTCCGTGTGACGGAGAGGTGTCTCAAGGCCCACTCGGTAATACAACATCACAATAAGCCTTGCAAGCAATGTGACTAAGTGTTGGTCACGGGATCTTGTATTACGGAACGAGTAAAGAGACTTTCCAGTAACGAGGTTGAACTAGGTATGGAGATACCGACGATCGAATCTCGGGCAAGTAACATACCGAAGAACAAAGGGAACATCATACGGGATTAACTGAATCCTTGACATAGAGGTTCGACCGATAAAGATCTTCGTAGAATATGTAGGAACCAATGTGGACATCCAGGTCCCGCCATTGGTTATTGACCATAGAGGTGTCTCGGTCATGTCTACATAGTTCTCGAACCCGCAGCAGAAGAAAGAGAAAGGACGAACATCATCCCCTATTCCTTAGCCATAGGCTCTGTATAGTATGCCATGCTGTGTACCGCACCTGTGTGTGCCTTACCATGAGTCCGTCAAGGAGTACAAAAGTGATACAGGAGTGGATCACTGGACAATGGTCAGGATTATCCTTAGTAACTAGAGGACTAAGGAAATATTTCTCGATTATGGAGGTGATAAAGAGTTCGTCATAAAGGGTTACGTCGATGCAAACTTTAACACCAATCCGGATGACTCTGAGTTGCAATCCGGATACGTATAGTGGAGCAGCCATTTGGAATAGCTCCAAGTGGAGTGTGGTAGTAGTGTCTACAGTATGACATAGAGATTTGCAAAGTACACATGGATCTAAATGTCGCAGACCCGTTGACTAAAAGACCTCTCTCACATGCAAAGCATGATCAAGCCCCATAACTCATTGGGTGTTAGATTCATAACAATGCGAATCACATGGTGATGTGAACTAGATTATTGACTCTAGTGCAAGTGGGAGACTGTTGGAAATATGCCCTAGAGGCAATAATAAATTTGTTATTATCATATTTCCTTGTTCATGATAATCTTTTATTATCCATGCTATAATTGTATTAATCAGAAACTCAGATACATGTGTGGATACATAGATAACACCATGTCCCTAGTATGCCTCTAATAGACTAGCTCGTTGATCAAAGATGGCTATGGTTTGCTAGTCATGGACATGAGATGTCATTTGATAACGGGCTCACATCATTAGGAGAATGATGTGATGGACAAGACCCAAACTACAAACATAGCATATGATCGTGTTAGTTTATTGCTACTGTTTTCTGCATGTCAAGTATTTGTTCCTATGACCATGAGATCATGCAACCCACTAACACCGGAGGAGTACCTTGTGTGTATCAAACGTCGCAACGTAACTGGGTGACTATAAAGGTGCTCTACGGGTATCTTCGAGGGTGTCTGTCGGGTTGGCATGGATCAAGAATGGGATTTGTTACTCCGTGTGACGGAGAGGTATCTCAGGGCCCACCCGGTAATACAACATCACAATCAGGCTGTTATTGCGCATTATGGTACAATATTTATGCCTTTTCTCTCTTATTTTATAAGGTTTACATGAAGAGGGAGAATGCCGACAGTTGGATTTCTAAACTGGAAAAGGAGCAAATCTGAGATACCTATTCCACACAACTCCATAAGTCTTGAAAATCTATGGAGAATTGTTTTGGAATATATAAAAAATATTGGGCAACACAAATACCAGAGGGGGCCCACCAGGAGGTGGCAAGCCTTCCAGGCGCGACCACCCCCCTGGCCGTGCCTACCAGGCTTGTGACCCACCTGCTAGGTCCCCGATGCCCATCTTCTTCTATATGGAGGGTTTTAACCTAGAAAAAATCATAAGAAAGCTTTCGGGACGAAGCACCACCGTCTCGAGGCGGAACTTCGACATAACCAATCTAGAGCTCCGGGAGGACTGCTCTACCGGGGAAACTTCCCTCCCGGAGGGGGAAATCGAAGCCATCGTCATCACCAACGATCCTCTCATCGAGAGCGGGTCAATCTCCATCAACATCTTCACCAGCACCATCTTCTCTGCAAACCCTAGTTCATGTCTTGTATCCGATCTTTGTCTCAAACCTCGGATTGGTACCTGTGGGTTGCTAGTAGTGTTGATTACTCCTTGTAGTTGATGCTAGTTGGTTTACTTGGTGGAAGATCATATGTTTATATCCTTTATGATAATTAATACTCCTGTGATTATGAACATGAACATGCTTTGTGAGTAGTTACGTTTGTTCCTGAGGACATGGGATAAGGCTTGTTATAAGTAATCATGTGAATTTGGTATTCGTTTGATATTTTGATGAGATGTATGTTGTCTTTCCTCTAGTGGTGTTATGTGAACGTCAGCTACATAACACTTCACCACTAGTTGGGCCTAGGGGAAGGCATTAGGAAGTAATAAGTAGATGATGGGTTGCTAGAGTGATAGGAGCTTAAAGCCTAGTTTATGCGTTGCTTCATAAGGGGCTGATTTGGATCTATATGTTTCATGCTATGGTTAGGTTTACCTTAATTCTTATTTCATAGTTGCAGATGCTTGTGATAGGGGTTAATCATAAGTGGGAGGTTTGTCCAAGTAAGGGCAGCACCCAAGCACCGGTCCACCCACATATCAAATTATCAAAGTAACGAGCGCGAATCAAATGAGCATGATGAAAACTAGTTTGGCAGAAATTCCCATGTGTCCTCGGGAGTGCTTTTCTTTATATAGGAGTTTGTACATGCCTGTCCTTTGCTAAAAAAAGAATTGGGCTACCTTGCTGCATCTTTGCTACACTTGTTACTTTTTACTCGTTACAAATTATCTTATCACAAAACTATCTGTTACCGATAATTTCAGTGCTTGTAGAGAATACCTTACTGAAAACCGCTTGTCATTTCCTTCTGCTCCTTGTTGGGTTCGACACTCTTACATATATATTGGACTACGATAGATCCCCTATACTTTTGGGTCATCAAGACTCTTTTCTAGCGCCATTGTCGGGGAGTGAAGCGCCTTTGGTAGGGGAAAATTTATATAGTGTGCTGAAATTTACTGTCACTTGTTACTATGGAAAGTAATCCTTTGTGGGGTTTGTTCGGGGTATCTTCACCTCGACAGGAAACACAAAGATTTGTCCCTCAACCTACTGAACCTACTGAAAATATTTATGATGAAATTTCTCCGAGTATGATAGAGAAACTACTGGCTAATCCTTACGCTGGAGATGGAACACTACATCCTGATTTGCATCTAATCTATGTGGATGAAGTTTGTGGATTATTTAAGCTTGCATGTCTACCCGAGGATCACTTCAAGAAGAACCTCTTTCCTTTATCTTTGAAGGAGAAGGCATTGACATGGTACAAGATATGTGATGATATTGGATCATGGAGCTACAATCAATTGAAAATGGAATTTCATCATAAGTTCTATCCTATGCATCTAGTTCATCATGATCGGAATTATATCTATATTTGTTGGCCTCATGACGGAGAAAGAATCGCTCAAGCTTGGGGGAGGCTTAAGTCAGTGTTATATTCATGCCCCAATCATGAGCTCTCGAGAGAAATTATTATTCAGAATTTTCATGCTCGGCTTTCTCGTAGTGATCAGTCCATGCTCGATACTTCTTGTGTTGGTTCATATATGAAGAAAGATATTGACTTCAAATGGGATTTATTGGAAAGAATTAAACGCAACACTGAATATTTGGAAATCGACAAAGGTAAGGATTCAGGTAGGAACCTTAAGTTTGATTGTGTTAAATCCTTTGTAGGCACCGATGCTTTTCGTGAACTTAGCACTAAATATGGACTTGACTCTAAGATAGTAGCTTCTTTTTGTGAATCTTTTGCTGCTCATGTTGATCTCCCAAAGGAGAAGTGGTTTAAATATCATCCTCCCATTGAAGGGAAAGTATTTGAACCTATTAAAGTTGAATAGGAAACTATTACTTATAATGTTGATCCTATTATTCCCGTTGCTTATATTGAGAAACCACCTTTCCCTGTTAGAACAAAGGAACATGCTAAAGCTTCAACTGTGGTTCGTAAGAGCTGTGCTAGAACACCTACACCCCCTGAGCAAATTAAAGTTGAGCCTAGTATTTCTATGTTTAAAGATCTCTTGGTTGAGAATATTGATGGGCATGTTATTCAATTTTGTGATGAAGCTGCTAGAATTGCTAAACCTGATGCTAGGGATAAACATAGAACTATTGTTGGCACACCTGTTGTTTCTGTTAAAATAGGAGATCATTGTTATCATGGCTTATGTGATATGGGTGCTAGTGTGAGTGCAATTCCCTTTACCTTATATAAAGAAATTATGAATGATATTGCACCGGTTGAGTTAGAGGAAATTGATGTTACAATTAAGCTTGCTAATAGAGACATTATAGCACCAGTTGGGATTATTAGAGATGTTGAAGTCTTGTGTGGGAAAATAAAATATCCTACCTATTTTCTTGTCCTTGGCTCCCCACAAGATGATTTTTGTCCCATTATATTTGGTAGACCCTTCTTGAATACCGTTACTATAAGTTTTGGGTTTACTTTTCATGAGTTTAATTTCTCCAAATTTCGTAGACAACCCCATGATAAAGAATTTTCTAGTAAGGATGAAATTATTGGTCTTGCTTCTATTGCTGTGCCTCCTACTGATCCCTTAGAACAATATTCGGTAGACCATGAAAATGATATGCATATGAATGAAAGGAATGAAATAGACACGATTTTCTTTGATCATCATCCTATTTTGAAACACAACTTGCCTATTGAAATACTTGGGTAACCTCCTCCACCCAAGGGTGATCCCGTGTTTGAGCTTAAACAATTACCGGATACTCTGAAATATGCTTATCTTGATGAAAAGAAGATATATCCTGTTATTAATATTGCTAACCTTTCAGAGCATGAAGAACAGAGATTATTGAAACCCGTGAGGAAGCATCATGCTGCCATTGGATATACTCTTGATGATCTTAAGGGCATTAGTCCCACTGTATGTCAGCATAAAATTAAAATGGAGCCCGATGCTAAACCAGTTGTTGATCACAACGACGGTTGAACCCTAAAATGAAAGAAGTGGTAAGAAATGAAATATTAAAGCTTCTGGAGGAAGGTATCATTTATCCTATTGCTGATAGTAGATGGGTTAGTCCCGTTCATTGCGTCCCTCAGAAAGGAGGTATTACCGTAGTTCCTAATGATAAAAGTGAATTGACCTCGCGAAGAATTGTTACAGGATATAGAATGGTAATTGATTTTAGGAAATTAAATAAAGCTACTAGAAAAGATCATTACCCTCTAATTTTTATACATCAAATGCTAGAAAGACTATCCAAACACACACATTTTTTTGCTTTCTAGATGGTTATTCTGGTTTCTCTCAAATACCTGTGTCAAAAGAGGACAAAGAGAAGACCACTTTTACGTGCCCTTTCGGTACCTTTGCTTATAGACATATGCCTTTTGGTTTATGCAATGCACCTGCTACCTTTCAAAGATGTATGCCTGCTATATTCTCTGATTTTTGTGAGAGGATTGTTGAGGTTTTCATGGATGATTTTTCCGTTTATGGAACTTCTTTTGATGATTGTTTGAGCAACCTTGATCGAGTTTTGCGGAGATGTGAAGAAACTAATCTTGACTTGAATTGGGAGAAGTGTCACTTGATGGTGAATGAAGGTATTGTCTTGGGACATAAAATCTCCGAAAGAGGTATTGAAGTTTACAAGGCCAAAGTTGATGTTATTGAAAAAATGGCATGTCCTACGGATATGAGAGGTATAAGAAATTTCCTTGGTCATGCTGGTTTCCATAGCAGGTGTATTAAAGACTTCTGTAAGATTTCTAGGCCTCTTACTAATCGTTTTCAAAAGGATGTTCCATTCGTTTTTGATGATGATTGTGTAGAAGCATTTGAAATTCTTAAGAATGCCTTGATTTCTGCACCTGTTGTTCAACCACCTGATTGGAACCTACCCTTTGAAATCATGTGTGATGCTAGTGATTATGCCGTGGGTGCTGTTCTATGACAAAGAGTTGATAATAAATTACATGTTATTCATTATGCTAGCAAAACTCTAGACAGTGCTCAAAGAAACTATGCTACCACTGAAAAGGAACTTTTAGCAGTTGTTTTTGCTTGTGATAAGTTCAGACCTTATATTGTCGATTCTAAAGTAACTGTTCACACTGATCATGCTGCTATTAAATATCTTATGGAAAATAAAGATGCTAAACCTAGACTTATCAGGTTGGTTCGTCTGCTACAAGAATTTGATTTGCATATTGTTGATAGAAAGGGTGTTGATAACCCGTAGCAGATAACTTGTCTAGGTTAGAGAATGTTCTTGATGACCCACTACCTATTGATGATAGCTTTCCTGATGAACAATTAGCTCTCATAAATGCTTCACGTAATGCTCCTTGGTATGCTGATTATGCTAATTATATTGTCGCTAAATTTATATCGCCTAGTTTCACATGCCAACAAAATAAAAAGTTCTTCTATGATTTAAGACATTACTTTTGGGATGACCCACTTATTTATAAGGAAGGAGTAGATGGTGTTATTAGACGTTGTGTACCAGAGCATGAATAGGAAGAAATCCTACACAAGTGTCATTCTGAGGCCTACAGAGGACACCACGCTAGACATAGAACTGCACATAAGGTATTACAATCTGTGTTTTATTGGCCTACTCTCTTCAAGGATGCTCGTAAGTTTGTCTTGTCATGTGATGAATGTCAAAGAATTGGCAATATTAGTAGACGTCAGGAAATGCCTATGAATTACTCTCTTGTTATTGAACCATTTGATGTTTGGGTTTTTGATTATATGGAACCTTTTCCAACGTCCAACGGGTATACTCATATTCTACTTACTGTTGATTATGTTACTGAGTGAGTAGAAGCTATTCCAACTTGTAGTGCTGATCATAACACCTCTATTAAGATGCCGAAGGAAGTTATTTTCCCTAGTTTTGGAGTCCCTAGATATTTAATGACTGATGGTGGTTCACAGTTTATTCATGGTGCATTCCTTAAGTTGCTTGCTAAGTATGATGTTGATCATAGAATTGCATCTCCTTATCATCCTCAGTCTAGTGGTCAAGTAGAATTAAGCAATAGAGAAATTAAATTGATCTTGCAAAATACTGTTAGCAGATCTAGAAAGAATTGGTCTAAGAAACTTGACGATGCATTATGGGCTTATAGAACTGCTTACAAGAACCCTATGGGTATGTCTCCGTATAAAATGGTTTATGGTAAAGAATATCACTTACCTCTAGATCTAGAGCATAAAGCTTATTGGACAATCAAAGAGCTCAACTATGATTTCAATCTTGCTGGTGAGAAGAGGTTGTTTGACATTAGCTCACTTGATGAATGGAGAACCCAGGCCTATGAGAATGGCAAGTTGTTTAAAGAGAAAGTTAAGAGATGTCATGATAAAAGGATACAAAAGCGTGAATTCAATGTAGGTGACCATGTCTTGCTATACATTTCTCGTTTAAGATTTGTTGCAAGAAAACTTCTCTCTAAATGAGAAGGGCCTTACATTGTCGAGGAAGTATATCGTTCTGGTGCCATCAAGATTAACAACGCCGAAGGCACAAATCCAAAGGTGGTAAACGGGCAAAGAATCAAACATTATATCTCAGGTACCCCCATAAATGTTGAAACCAATATTATTAATACCATAACTCCGGAGGAGTATATTAGGGAGACCTACCGGAATGTTTCAGACTCCAAAAAGGAATAGGTATGTGGTACGGTAAGTAAACCGACTCCAAATCTTTCCAAATAGCTATTTTTCTCCGTTCTGGAATATTTAAAAAATTAGGAAAATCAAAAGTAGTCCGAAAGACCCACGAGGAGGTGAGAAGCCTACTAGCCGCGCCTAGAGGGCTTCCCACCACCCCGTTCACCCTCCGGACTCCGTTTTCTTGTGGTACACTCCTCTGGGTCGGCAAAAAATCATTATATAATCTCTCGAAGGTTTGGACTTTCATATCACGACAATTCCTCCTGTTTCCGTTTCGAGCTATTTCTGCAACAGATTTAGGGCAAGATGTCGTCCCAAGAGTCTGATGGGGAGAGCTATATATCGCATTATCTTGCCAATCCCATGTTCTATGGGGACCTAGATCCTTATGGATTATTCTCGGAGGAGGAACAAGAAAACAAGTATCGGGAGGAAAGATCGGATGAAGAGGAGATTCCTTTGCCTCAACTGGGAGATATGCACGCGGAGTTCAGGAAATCAAGCCTCCCAAACACAAGAAGAAAACCCAAAGTTCTATTTACCCCTTCTCGTTTTTTTGCAGGAGAGCAAGGAAAAATTATGTCAAAGGATATTGAAGCTTGAGCAGGAAGTAGATGACCTAAGGGAACAAAATTTTATGCTTAGGAGGAAACTGGACAAGCTTCCAACCTCATCAATAACCCCACCACCATCGCCTCTGAAGAAGGACATCTAAACACATGGGTATGGGCACTCCCCTGGCTTGTGCCAAGCTTGGGGGAGGTGCCCCAGTATCGTATCACCATCACACCTTTTTTCTTTTTCTTGTTTTTCTTAATTCGATCCTTGTGGCTTTATCTTGATCCAGTAGAATAAAGTTTAGTATGATCTAGCTTTGAGTTTTTGCTTTTTGCTCCCCTTATGTAAGCAAGTCCGAGAGTTATATAATAAAAGGTAGTTTTGATGTGAGGGCTTTGCTTGCTTGCTATGCTCTTGAGAGTAATAAATAAAAGAAGAATAGAATAAAAGCAAAGAGTATACATAATGATCCTATGGGGAGTGATGACTTCACATATAAGAAGTTTGTCGATTGAAATTTGTTGGGAGTTGACAAACACAGTGATTGGTCATTGGTGCAATTAAAAAGGAAGTTATAAAGAAAGAGAGATTCACATATAAATATATCATCTTGGACATCTTGTGTGTTTGTGACCACTCATTAAAATATTATATGATAATAAGTTGATGTTGGACATGGAAGACAACATAATGGGTTATGTTTGCTTGCTTCCGAGTAAAGTTATATGGTTTTAGATCCTCTAACATGTAGTGCTTGCTTCCACCTCATACTAGCCAAAACTTCCGCACCAAGTAGAGATACTAATTGTACATCCAAACACCTTGATACGTCTCCATTGTATCTACTTTTCCAAACTCTTTTGCCCTTGTTTTGGACTCGAATTTGCATGATTTGAATGAAACTAACCCGGACTGATGCTGTTTTCAGCAGAATTGCCTTGGTGCTATTTTTGTGTAGAAATAAAACTTCTCGGATTGATCTGAAAATTTACACAGAGTATTTTTGGAATTAATAAAAATACTGGCGAAAGAATCAACCAGAGGGGGGCCACCCACAGGTGGCAAGCCTGACAAGCGTGGCCACCCCCTGGCCGCGCCTCGCAGGCTTGTGGGCGCCTTGTTGCTCCACCGAACTCAATTCCACTCCTATATATTCCTATTCGCGGAGAAAAAATAAAGGAGAAGAGTTCATCATGTTTCACGATATGGAGCTGCCACCACTGCTACTTGTCGAGCATGCGTTGGTTTCCCGTGAAGATGAATGATTTGATGCGGCAAAGTAGATAAGTATTTCCCTCAGTTTTTGAGAACCAAGGCATCAATCCAGTAGGAGATACAAGTGAGGCACCAATAGATGTACCTGCACAAGGAATCAAACTCTTGGACCCAATGATATAAAGGGGTTGTCAATCCCTTCACGGTTATTTGCAAGGATGAGATCTAGTAGAGATAGATATAATAGGATGCTTGAACGGAAAGTAAAACTAAAAGTAAAAATAGGGCAGCAAGTATTTTTTGGTATTTTTGGTTTTAGATCTGAAAATATAATATGGAAAATAGACCCGGGGGCCATAGGTTTCACTAGATGGCTTCTCTCATGATGGCAAGTATTACAGTGGGTGAACAAATTACTATCGAGCAATTGATAGAAAAGATAATAATTATGAAGATATCCAAGGCAATGATTATGCATATATGCATCACGTCCGTGATAAGTAGACTGAAACGATTTTGCATCTACTACTATTACTCCACACATCGACCGACTCCTGCCTGCATCTAGTGTATTAAGTTCATAAAAAACATAGTAACACATTAAGCAAGATGACATGATGTAGAGGGATAAACTCAAGAAATATGATGAAAACCCCATCTTTTTACCCTTGATGGCAACAATACAATACGTTCCTCGCTACCCCTACTTTGTCACTAGGTGAGGACACCGCAAGATTGAACCCAAAACTAAGCACTTCTCCTATTGCAAGAATTACCAATCTAGTGGGCCAAACCAAACCAATAACTCGAACAGACTTGCAAAGATATGAAATCATGCACATAAGAATTCAGGAAAGACTCAAATAATATTCATGGATAATCTCAAAATAAACCCACAATTCATCGGATCTCGACAAACACACCGCAAGAGAGTATTACATCGGATAGATCTCCATGAAGATCATGAAGAACATGGTATTGAGAAGCAAAGAGAGAGAGAAGAAGCCATCTAGCTACTAGCTATGGACCCATAGGTCTGTGGTGAACTGCTCACGCATCATCGGAGGGGCAATGGAGTTGATGTAGATGCCCTCTGTGATTGAATCCCCCTCCGACAGATTATCGGAAAAGGCTCCAAGATTGGATCTCTCGGGAACGGAGGCTTCTGGCGGTGGAAAAGTGTTTTCGTGGATCCCTTTGATAATGATGGAATATTTGGGTATTTATAGGCCAAAGATTAGGGTTAGGGGAATTGCCAGGGGCCCACAAGCCTACCCGGCATGGGTGGCCCCCCTAGCCGCGGCAAGCGGGATTGTGGCCCCGTGGAAGCTCCTCTGCCTTGGTTCTCAAGTCCTGTGGCTTCCTTTTATTCCAGAAAATAATAATTCTAGAGGTTTTATTCCGTTTGGACTCCGTTTAATATTCCTTATCTGCAAAACTCAAAAACAAGGAAAAACAGAAACCGACACTAGGCTCTAGATTAATAGGTTAGTCCCCAAAATAATATAAAATAGCATAATAATGCATATAAAACATCCAAAACAGATAATATAATAGCATGGAACAATCAAAATTATAGATACGTTGGAGACGTATCAGCATCCCGAAGCTTAATTCCTGCTTGTCCTCGAGTAGGTAAATGATAAAAACAGAATTTTTGATGTGGAATGCTACCCAACATATTTATCCATGTAATATTCTTTATTGTGGCATGAATATTCGGATCCGTTAGATTCAACACAATAGTCTAATATTGACATAAAAACAGTAATACTTCGAGCACACCAACAAGGTAGTCGTGTACTTTTGAAATAACATGGCCTTAGAAAGTCATCCCTACAAAATCATATGGTCTAGCTATGCTCCATCTTCCCCACACAACGTATCTAAATCATGCACAACCCCAATGAACAAGTTAAGCATTTGTTTCACACTTTTGGTGTTCTCAAACCTTTTCAACTCTCACGCAATACATGAGCGTGAGTCATGGATATAGCATTATAGGTGGAATAGAATATGGAGGGGGTGCAAGGGAAAAAGGAGAAGATAGTCTCACATCAACTAGGCGTATCAACAGGCTATGAAGATGCCCGTCAATAGATATCAATGTGAGTGAGTAGGGATTGCCATGCAACAAATGCACTTAGAGCTATAAGTGTATGAAAGCTCAAAAAAGAAAACTAAGTGGTCATGCATAATGAGTATCCACTAGTTATATGAAAGTGACAAAATAGGAGACTCTCTATCATGAAGATCATGGTAATACTTTGAAGCACAAGTGTGGAAAAATATAGTAGCAATTGTCCCTTCTCTCTTTCTCTCATTTTTTTATTTTTTATTTTTTATTTTTTTATTTTTGGTGGGCTTCTTTGGCCTCTTTTATTTTTTCCTTTGGTCTTCGTTGGCCTCTTTTATTTTTTTGTAAAGTCTGGATACTCGTCCCAACTTGCGAGGGAGTCATAGCCTCCATCATCCTTCTCTCTCATGGGACAATGCTCTATTAATGAAAAATCATGACACTTTTATTTACTTATAACTGAAAGAAAAAGAAATTACAACTCGATTCCTATGACAAGATATAACTTTATATGCAATATGAAGTGATGATGCAAGTCATAGAAAAACTACATGGTGGAAGTTGCATGGCAATATATCTTGGAATGGCTATGGAAATGCCATAATAGGTAGGTATGGTGGCTGTTTTGAGGAATATATGGTGTCTGTTTTGAGGAAGGAGGGTTTAATGTACCTGGGAAAGTTGCTCAATACTAGAGAGGCTAGCAAAGATGGAAGGGTGAGAGTGCGTATAATCCATGGACTCACCATGCGGCACGCTACGTGCCAACACGGGTCCCAGGGTGGCGCGTCGATACCCGAGGCGTCGGGTCCAATGGCCGACCCGACGGCCCTTTCGGCTTCGAGCTGGAGGCGGGTTCAGCAGGGGAAGCCGCCGGCTCCCCTTTGTCAGCGAACGCGGGCCCCCACCGGCTTCGGGGACTACTGATGGGGTTATTACCCCTGGGTAGGCCAAAGCAACGGGGTCCTCCCCCTTACGCTTCGAAGAAAAACTACACAGCCGGCTGGAGGACGTCCAGCTCGAGCTGGCGCTGGCTGGTGCCCCGGACGGCCGGACAGGGAGTTGGCCCGACCCTTGGCTGGCTGGGCACGGCCGGCTACTCCTGGGCCACCTCTTCCATTGATATTGGGATAGACATGTGACGTCCCGTCCCTCTGCGCGCGGGTACGGCGACACGATGCGACCGGCACGACGGGCGGCCCTGTGGCTACAGTGGCCGCTGACGCACTACAGAGCGTGGCTATAGTCCGGCCGTCCAGGACGCTGACCTCGACAAGCATGACCGGGAGAGGGAATAGTGCTGGGACGCCCTCACCCACTCGATTACCTGTCTCGGCGTGGCTACAGTGCAGCCGGCCGTACCAGAGACTTCGGCCGGCTGGCGCTAGGCGACGCCATCCCGGCGGCCCGTGCCGCAGCAGGTGGGCGAGGGCCAATCACCGGGCCGGTTGGCGGGCCCCAGCAGGAGATGGGACCGCTCAGCCGGTGGCCCCTACAAGTGACGAGACGACGCGAATGGCTGGACCCCCTAGCCAGCCGGAGAGGCTGCCAGCCGGGTCCCCCCACCCTTGTAGTTAGAACATATTATAAGAGCCGGGGGGTTGGCCTATAAACCCCCCGAGCCCCCCATGCAACAGGGCGGACGATCACCCCCGCACACACACAAAGCTCTCAAGCCCCCTCTAGCAGTGGAGGAAAACGAGCCAACTGCTCCCTCTTCCTCCTCCAAACACATCTCCAGGAGCACCCTTGTATACATACTCATCCATCTAACTAAACAAAGCAGGACCAGGGGTGTTACCTCCCTCGAAGGGCCCTGAACCTAGGTACATCGTGTGTCATAGCCGCTTGTGCCCAGTCTCACACCCGGAGCCCGTCGGCATCATCCGGCCCCAACCACCCATGATAAGCCACCCTATGGCATCTGTCGTGAGAAAACGACGACATACTTTGTTACATAACGGTTCACCATACGTGCATGCTATGGGAATCACAAGCTTTAACACACGTATCTCTTCAATTCACAACTACTCACTAGCATGACTCTCATATTACCATCCCTATTATCTCAAAACTATATGCAAGGAACCCAACTTCTCATTGTTGTTAATGCACTCAATATGAAAGTTTTTTTCATATCCCTCTTGGATGCCATTATATTAGGACTAAATTCATAACCTAAACAAATCACCATGCTGTTTGAAGAAACTGTCAAAATAATATAAGTGAGGAACGATAGTTCAATAATTTCTATAAAATATAACACCACCATGCTCTATAAAGATGTAAGTGAAGCACTAGAGCAACTTTGCCTAGCTCAAAAGATATAAGTGAAGCAGATAGAGTATTCTAACAAATTCACAATTCAGCGTGTCTCTATAAAAAGATGTGTGCAACAAGTATGATTGTGGCAAACTAACAAGCAAAGACTCAAATCATACAAGACGCTCCAAGCAAAACACATATGATGTGGTGAATAAAAATATAGCCTCAAGTAAATTTACCGATGAATTGAAGACGAAAGACGGGATGCCTTCCAGGGCATCCCCAAGCTTAGGCTTTTTGGTATCCTTGAATATAACTTGGGGTGCCTTGGTCATCCCCAAGCTTAGGATCTTGCCACTCTTTATTCCATAGTCCATCAAATCTCCACCCAAAACTTGAAAACTTCACAACACAAAACTCAATAGAAAACTCATGAGATCCGTTAGTATAAGAAAAATAAATCACCACTTTAGGTACTATTGTGAACTCATTCTTTATTTATATTTGTGTAATACCTACTGTATTCTAACTTTTCCATGACTCATACCCCCCGATACTACCCATAGATACATCAAAATAAGCAAACAACACAAGGAAAACAGAATCTGTCAAAAACAGAACAATATGTAGCAATCTGTAACCTTCGAATACTTCTGGAACTCAAAAATTCTGAAAAAGTAGGACAACTAGGGAAATTTTTATATCAATCCTGTGTAAAAATTTCAGATCAATTTTACACTCTGAAAAATTCAGAAAATTCCTAGACTGAGCGCAAAAGTTTTTGTTTTCCAGCAAGATCAAATCAACAACTACCATAGATCATCCCAAAGGTTTTACTTGGCTCAAACACTAATTTAAACACAAAAGAAAAATTACTACAGAAGTAATAATGTGCCAAACACACCAAAACAGAAGCAAGAAGCAAAAAGCAAAATAGAATTGGGTTGCCTCCCAACAAGCGCTATTGTTTAACGCCCCTAGCTAGGCAAAACGCAATAGATCTATGTATTGTCATCTTTGGTAAATTTCCCAAACTTGATCAATCCGTCAAAAGATTTCCTAACTAGATCCATCCTTTCCTTTATTTCTTTTCTAGTAGAGGAACTGAAATCATGAAAGGGGATGTGGCTAGTGATTTGAACATTCAAAAATCCGTAGTCTAGATCATCACCATAAATATCATCATATAACACATGTATCTTATTTCTAAGAGGTTCTTTAATCATATTTTCAAGAAAATTATCCTCATAACCTTCCAAAATTCCCCTAGTAATCCAATCAAATTCCTCATAGATTTCATGATATAGGGTGTGAGTTATTTCCGCGTAGGGAGCTCTCTTCCTAAGATTTTCACTAAAAGATTGATAGTCTCCAGACTCTAGGCTACGCAAGGTTTCTTTATCATGGAGGATTTCTTCAATAGGATGGTGTTCAACATCTTTATTATAGAAAGCAAAAATCTCCCTACCTTCTTGTATGATGAAATCAAATTCTCGCATAAGGATAATAGTAGCAATCTTGTTAGCCCTAGGATGATTAATATTGGGAAGTTCATAAAATACTTTCTGCAAATTGGGATGAATGTGCACAAATTTCCTTTCCAATTTTTCAATGAGCATGACAATAGCATCCGCATAACTATTCATGCTAAGAAGAATAGATCTCTTACTCATAGGTATCGTTCTCGTACAATCAAAGCATTCTTGAATAACACTCTTACCAATAATGTTTCCATCTCCAACTTGAATTTTTTTAGTTTTGAGAAGAGATTCAGTTTCATGATCTAGAGAGCAAGAGTCATTTTTTCCTCAAGATTAGTACTAGTGATACCCCCTAGATTTTCAGCGATAACCTACCTTGTTTCAGACATGATGGCAAAGCGAGCAATCAAGAACACAAGCAAGAAGCAAACGAAAAGACGAACGAGAAAGGGCGAATAAAAGGGCAAATCTTTTTGGTGTTTTCTGAAAATCGTTTTAGAAGTGGGGGGAGGAAAATGAGAGGCAAATGGAAAATAATGTAAATGCAAGAGATGAGTTTGTGATGGGTACTTGGTATCCTTGACTTGCTATGTTTCACCCCGGTAATGGCACTAGAAATCCTTCTTGCTACTTCTCGAGCATGCGTTGGTTTCCCGTGAAGAGGAACGGTTTGATGAAGCAAAGTAGATAAGTATTTCCCTCAGTTTTTGAGAACCAAGGTATCAATCTAGTAGGATATACAAGCAAGCCACCAATAGATGTACCTGCACAAGGAATCAAACTCTTGCACCCAATGCTATAAAGGGGTTGTCAATCCCTTCACGGTTATTTGCAAGGATGAGATCTAGTAGAGATAGATATAATAGGATGCTTGAACGGAAAGTAAAACTAAAAGTAAAAATAGGGCAAGCGGGCTTGTGGCCTCGTGGCAGCTCCTCTGCATTGGTTCTCAAGTCTCGTGGCTTCCATTTATTCCAAAAAAAATCATCCCGGAGGTTTTATTCCATTTGGACCCCGTTTAATATTCCTTATCTACGAAACTCAAAAACAAGGAAAAAACAGAAACTGGCACTAGGCTATAGATTAATAGGTTAGTCCCCAAAATAATATAAAATAGCATAATAATGCATATAAAACATGCAAAATAGATAATATGATAGCATGGAACAATAAAAAATTATAGATACGTTGGAGACGTATCAACCACCTCCTGTTCTTCCTCGGGAGACCAGATTTGGAGTCTGTTTTGGGCTCCGGAGAGAGGAAATCGTCGCCATCGTCATCACCAACCACCCTTCATCACCAATTCCATGATGCTCTCTGCCGTTCGTGAGTAATCACATCGTAGGCTTTCTGGACGGTGATGGGTTGGATGAGATTTATCATGTAATCAAGTTAGTTTTGTTAGGGTTTGATCCCTAGTATCCACTATGTTCTGAGATTGATGTTGCTATGACTTTTCTATGCTTAATGCTTGTCACTAGGGCCCGAGGCCGTGATTTCAGATCTGAACCTATTATTTTTTCATAAATATATAAGTGTTCTTGATCCTATCTTGCAAGTTGTAGACACCTATTACGAGTTATGATCCGCATCCCCCAGGGTGACAATAACTGGGATTCTTTCCGGTGATTACTGTAGTTTGAGGAGTTCATGTATTCACTAAGTGCTAATGCTTTGTTCCGGTTCTCTATTAAAAGGAGGCCTTAATATCCCTTAGTTTCTATTAGGGCCCCGCTGCCATGTGATGGTAGGACAAAAGATGTTATGCAAGTTCTTTTCCATAAGCACGTATAACTATATATGGAATACATGCCTACATTATTTTATGAATTGGAGCTAGTTATGTGTCACCCTATGTTATAAGTGTTGGATGATGAATGCTATTCGACATAATTATCCACCACTAATCCATTGCCTATGAGCTTTCCACATATTGATCTCTGCCAAGTTACTTCTCCGTTGCTACTGTTACAATCACTACAAAACTGCTACTGTTACTTTTGCCATCGTTACCGTTACTTCCATATTACTTTTCTACTAAACACTTTGCTGCATATATTAAGTCTTTCAGGTGTGGCTGAATTGACAACTCAGCTGCGAATACTCAAGAATATTTTTGGCTCCCGTTGTGTCGAATCAATAAATTTGGGTTGAATACTCTACCCTCGGAAACGGTTGCGATCCCCTATACTTGTGGGTTATCAAGACCTTTTTCTGGCGCTATTGCCGGGGAGCATAGCTCTATTCTTTGAGTCACTTGGGATTTATATCTGTTGATCACTATGAAGAATCTGAAAGATACAAAAACCAAGATCTATCCCTCTACTACGAGGGGAGGTAAGGAACTGCCATCTAGCTCTGCACTTGATTCACCTTCTGTTATGAGTAAGTTTGCGACACCACCACCTACTAGTAATTTTGATATGTCGCAAGTAATTGATGATGCCACTTCTACTATGCATGATGCTTATGATGATACTTTGCTTGATAATACTGTGCCACTGAGTGAATTTCTTGATGAACAAATTGCTAGAGTCAATGCTGAAAATTATGATACTTCTGAAACTGATGAAATTATTGAAACTGAACACTATGATACACCTACTAGACCTAGCCCTCCTAGATATGAATTTCCTGATATTCCCGAGGATTATGTTATGGAAGGAGAGGTAGGTAGGGATTTTCTTGCTTGTAAGGATATATATGATCTTAAGAAATTACTATGCAAATGGAAAGAAAAATCTTTGAACGCTAGAATGAGATATGATCCTAAGTTTGCTACTTCACCTATCTTTGTTACTGATAAGGATTATGAATTCTCTATCGATCTTGAGTTAATCACTTTGGTTGAATCTAATGCTTTCCATGGCTGTGAATCTAAAACTGTTGTGGCACATCTCACTAAACTGAATGATATAGCCACCCTATTTACTCATGAGGAAAAAAATCCGTTATTATATATTTTGAAGTTGTTTCCTTTCTCATTAAAGGGTGATGCTAAGATATGGTTCAATTATCTTGCTCCTGGTTGTGTGCATAGTCCCCAAGATACGATCTATTACTTTTTTGAAAAATATTTTCCTGCCCATAAGAAACAAGCTCCCTTGCAGGAAATATTTAACTTTGTGGAAATTGAAGAAGAGAGTCTCCCACAAGCTTGGGGGAGGCTTCTCCAATTACTAAATGCTTTCCCTGATCATCCTCTCAAGAAAAATGAAATACTTGATATATTTTATAATGGATTAACCGATGCTTCTAGGGACCACCCAGATAGTTGTGCTGGTTGTGTTTTCAAGGAACGAAATATTGAACAAGATGAACTACTATTGAATAATATATTGAGCAATGATAATGATTGGACTATTCCCGAACCACCTCCGAAGCCAACTCCAAAGAAAAGAGGTATTCAATTTCTCAGTCCTGAAGATATGCAATAGGCAAATAAATCTATGAAAGAAAAAGGTATTAAAGCTGAAGATGTTAAGAATCTACCACCTATTGAAGAAATACATGGTCTTGATAACCCGACACAGGTAGTAGAGGTAAACTCTCTTCATAGATTTGATGAAGGTGATATTCCTTATAATAAGTCTGCTAGCCAATGCTTGGATGAGATTGATAATTTTGTTTTTAAGCAAGAAAATTTTAATGCTTATGCTAGTAGACAATTGAAACATAATGCTTTCATGCTTGATCGCTTAGGTGATTATATAAGTAGAACTATAATCTTAAACGGATTAGTAAGCATGCTTCCATTGTAACTACTAAAGTAGAACAAGTACTTAAGGCACAAAATGATTTGCTTAATGAGATGAATAGTAGGAACAATGATCATTCTGTTAAAGTTGTGACTAGAGGGGGAAGAATGACTTAGGAACCTTTGTATCCTGATGGCCACCCTAAGAGAATTGAGCAAGATTCTCAAAGGATTAATATTGATGCACCTAGTCGCTCTAGTAATAAGAGGAACAAGGATGACGATAGAACTTTGCATGCTGCTAGTGAACCTGTTATAGATACACCCGAAAACCCAAATGATATTTCTGTTTGTGATGCTGAAACGCAATCTGGTTATGAATATGAGCCTAGTGATAATATTAATGATGATGTTCATGTTGATGCTCAACCTAGTAATGATAATGATGTGGAGATCAAACCTTCTGTTTATCTTGCTAACCCACAACCTAATAATAAAACATATTACAAAAGAGACTTTGTTGCTAGGAAGCATGGTAAAGAAAGAGAACCATGGGTTTAGAAACCCATGCCCTTTCCTCCTAAACCATCCAATAAAAAGGATGATGAGGATTTTGAGCGTTTTGTTGAAATGCTTAGACCTGTGTTTTTACGTATGCGCTTGACTGATATTTTGTAAATGTCTCCTTATGCTAAGTATATGAAAGATATTGTGACTAATAAAAGGAAGATACCGGAAGCTGAAATTTCCACCATGCTTGCTAATTATACTTTTAAAGGTGGAGTACCAAAGAAATTAGGAGATCCAGGAATACCAACTATACCATGCTCTATTAAAGGGAATTATGTTAAAACTGCTTTATGTGATTTGGGAGCTGGTGTTAGTGTTATGCCTTTCTCTTTATATCGTAGACTTGATTTGAATAAGTTGACACCCACTGGAATCTTTTTGCAAATGGATGATAAATCAACTGCTCTACCTATCGGTATTTGTGAGGATGTACCTGTCATAGTTGCAAATGCTACTATCTTAACGGACTTTGTTATTCTTGATATTCGTGAGGACGACAGTGTGTCGATCATCGTTGGTAGACCCTTTTTGAATACTGCAGGGACTGTTATTGATTGCAACAAATGCAATGTCACTTTTCATATTAATGGTAATGATCATATGGTACACTTTACAAGGAAACAACCTCAAGTTCATAGTATCAACTCCATTGAAAATATTCCAACGATTATTATTGGAGACTTTGAATTCCCTCTTCCTACTGTTAAGAAGAAATATGATATACTTATTGTTGGGGACATGCATATCCCCATTGAGGTAAATTAGTGTTATTCGAAAATTCTTTGGTTTCATGTTATTCAAAAGAAGTTTGTTAATAAGACTTGATCAACCTTATTGATGGATCCTGTCGTAGTTTTGTCACGACAGATGTTTGAAGACTTAGGTTCAAGGCCATCTCTAAGGTGGTGGACTCAAAGGGATTGGATAGGATGAAAGACACGGATTTACCTAGGTTTGGCCCCTCGAGATGAGGTAAAAGCCTACGTCCTGCTTTGTGTATATTGATTGGAGTATCGATTACAAGGGAGCGTATTCTCTTAACCAAGCTCTCGATTGATTGGATCCTGCCCTAAGCCATCCCCAGGTTTCGCCTTTATATAGGAAGTCAAGACCACGAGTTACAGAAATCTCATACCGACTCTTACAACATGTCCAACTTTGTTTGTAAGCCGTCTTGCCGACTCTGGCAGGCTGTCTCCGGGCGGCTTATGCGCCCGGGTCTTGTGTCTTCTTCCTAACTCTGGGCCTCCATCTCATCCCAGATGGTAAGCCACCGTGCAGCCCAATCTTCCTCTTCCAGCCCATACACTACAAGCCGCCAGGCATGACCCGACCCCTCCTAGGCGGGTCTTACCACGGAGTTATATCCCCAACATTAGGCCCCAGATTGATTTGAGCTTGCTCATGTCAATCTCCACTTTTTAACCAGCAGCGAGTCTCATACCCTTGGAACCTGAAAGGAAAAACACATAACCCGCCCTAACGTCATCTTCATTTATTTTGAAAAGATTCTATGACGTATGCTGTAGATCCTTTCATTAAACGGTCAGCCCGATGATCGAGGCGTCCGTCTCGGTCGGTCATTATTTTTCGCCTTGATTCCCACATGCCCGTTTGGCCTGCCGTCCCCTCAAATAGGACTGCGAGGGGTCTTTTAATTTTCTCCGCCACCGCCACTCTTCTTCTTTCTCTCGACACCAACGCTCCTGAGCTTCGTTGCGCTGGTGGAGTCCCATCGCTGTCGTCAAACTTGGCCGCTGCATCAACCTGAATGTTACCAGACTCTCGCCCGCGTTCGCCGCATCCTTAAGGTATGTTCTTCATACTTCCTTAGATCTGTAGCTTCCCACTTAATCCTATCGAGTTCATCGAACCCCATTAGTGTCCATGTTCTTCTTCATAATGCCAACTAATGAACAACCATTTAGATCTTGCGATGTTTGCTTATCCACCACGGCCACTCGTGCAAAATCAACAATAGTTCGACCTAGATCTATACTCGGTTCCTCTTTCTGTGCTAAACTGCTCGTTCTTCCTCGGTTCCCTGTTAGGGTTGAATAAAATCTGATTTTTTCCTTGCCTGTAGATCTTGCAGGTTTAGTATAATATGCGAAACCTGTTTTTATGTCCTTAGCAATTTTTGCATCATGGCCTTGTTCACTTAACCCACCATCAAATTTCCGGCTCTTCCAATAAATTGTTCCGGAGGCTTAGCATCATAGCATTTGATTTCATCAGTTGTCTTGGTTGTCTAGTCACTTTCTGACCCGCCGCACAGTGCCACTTTTCACAGCCTTGACCCACCATCATGTCTCAGGCATCTTCTTCTTGTAACTGGATTGGCTCAAGAGTCTCTGAACAATTCCTACAGGATTTCATAGAGGCGGGAACCTTGCCGGCTCAAAATGTTATTCATTGGCGGGTTCCGGGTTTAGAGAAGAAACCCATCCCACAAGAGGGTGAAGTTGTTATCTTTGCCGACCACCTTATGTGTGGTTTCAGCCCGCCCGGATCTAAGTTATTCCGAGATATTCTCCACTTCTTTAAACTGCATCCTTAGGACATTGCCCCTAACTCTGTCTCCAACTGTGCAATTTCCAAGTCCTTTGTGAAGTTTACTTACAAGAAGAGCCATCGGTTGATCTTTTCCGTGACTTCTTCTATGTTAACCGCCAAATGGAAGTGGCGGCTGGCCCAAGCTTGGAGCTTGGTGGAGTCTCCATCCAAAGGAGAAGAGATCGGGCTTACCCAGCCGTTAAAATGCCAAGCCATCCCAAAGATTGGAACATAACTTGGTTCTACTGCAGAGACACGTCTCTAGAAGGTGAAAAACCCCTGCCGGGTTACCGTCCTACCCGCATCTATACTTCCACCGAGCTTCCAGACCGGATGTCATCCATAGCACGAGCGAAGTACGCTCCGGCTTTCACCAAAATCAAGGCCTTTCTAGCAAATGGTTTGACGGGAGTGGACCTAACCCGCTGTTGGATCTCATTGAAGGTATTACCATTAATCCGGCGTGATCGGCTTCTAAGTGAGTACACATGCGACACAAATGATCCTCTCTGCTTCAACCACACACCCTTGATAGAAGATAACATCACCTCTGCTATCTGGGGACTTGCTCGCGAATCTCAAGAAGCTTGCCATTCAGTCGGGTTAAAACCTTTCTGTGCCACAAACCCAGCTTCATACGTAAGGGCGGCTTTCATATGTACTTTTCTTTCCGTCTTGACCTGATATATACAGTCATCCTAACCCCTCTTGGCGGCTTTCACTTACAAGCTAACTCTAGCTTCTGGAAGAAGAAATAGACTCCTCCGGTGAAGAGAAGTCTCATGCGGGTAACACCCGCGGTCGCAAATCAAAAACGTCGGCTCAAAACCTGCTTGAACTTGATGACTCAGAGGTAAAATATGATCCCCTTGACCGTTCGTTTATGCAACTTACTGACCATGACTGTACACAGGAGGAGATAGAGACAAGCCACGCTAATGCCCCCGAGGTAACTTATCTTTCTTCCGACTCAGAAATCTTCACACCAGCGAAGATACGATGGGTCATCCGAAAAGTTCCTTTTTCGCATCCTCTCACTTATTTAGATCCCGAATTTTCCTTGAAAAAACAACATCACAACTCTCGATGTCAGACCCGGAGCACCAGCTCTAGGGATCTCATGGTCGGCTTACCTAACGCCCCGGTGCCGTGGAAACGTCCTGCCGAGGTACTTATAAAGAACCCAACATTTGTCTTATATTTCCATAGTGCTGCCTTAATATTACGTTTAACTATCTTAATTTGTAGGAGTCACCTCCTTCCTTTGGCGACTCAACTGCCTCCAAACTTCCTCCCATGAAGGTCAACCCAGAGTAAGTCTTCACCTCTGCTCTGTATATATTACCTGTATCACCTTTATACTATGTGCTGACTTCTTGCTCTTTCAGGGTGCAAGCCAAGCGCAGAAAAGGCGGCTGATCTACTGCTGCTCCAACTGCTCAATTGGATACCGCTGAGCCGTCCCTCTCTCCTGGTAAACCTCCTGAAGCTACCAAAGAAACACCTAAGCAATATCCCCTGCCCTCAGAGTTGGTGGGTCATCATTTGGCGGCTTCCGATAGTCCCGCGGCTGATCCTAAGCCGCCCAATCCTTCCACTGAAGACTCAACTCTCCCTGATGTTACCATCACTGGGCCAGGTTATCAATCTCCCACACACCATACTCTGACAAAACACTCTAGTAAAGTTGCTACTTACTCTCCCAGGAAGCTTGATTTCGAATTCCCTGTCTTGGAAAAGATGACTGCAAATGACTTACACGCCGGCTATCTGAACCGCCTGTCTGCCAGTCGCAACATGGAGAGCAAGCTTGTTGGTTTGATGAAAAAAATATGAGGTATCCTCCATCTTCTATCTTTCTCTTATATCCGTACTTAGCCCCCCCAAGAACCAAGTTCGTAGCATTATGATAATGTTGACCTAGATCTCTCATATGTAAAAAGTTTCACCGGGTGTAGCCCCTAAGTCCAGAGCATTATGATAATGATGAGCCAGAACTTTCATCACAGACTTGAAAATGAAAACACGGACATTAGCCCCCAAATGCCAAGTATATTGCTTGCAATGTGCTTGGGACTTATAAGAGTAATTTCATCCTGGCGACTTAACATTGATAACCTTTCACTTGTGAAATGCAGGAAGCATTGAATACTGCCGAGTCTGAGCGGGCCGGCTTGAGGGAAGATCTATCATCCCAACAGACCGCCCGAGCCATAACAGAAGAGAAACTGCGGGCAACTGTTGAAAAGATTGAGAAACTCCAGGCTGAATTTACTGCATACAAGAAGACTGCCGAAACTGAGCAAGCCGCTCTGGTGAAGCGCGCGAGCGATGCAGAGGAACGACTCAATCTTGCATCCGCGGAGCTAAAGACCCCCAAGGATCACATCTCTAAGATGACTGCTGCTATCTTTGGTAAGTGCATATGGCTCAAAAAATATTTTCATTAAATAAACACCCATCGGGCGGCTTATAGCTTTGACCTTTTCTCGTAGGCGAGAGGAGCCGCCAGCTATCTTCTGATAGTCTGATGAAGTTAAAAGCAGTCTACATTTTGACGGAGCAACTATATAGTGGGGCCCTTTGCACCATCAAGGCTATGATGATGGCCAAGTACATCCCCAAATTTATGAAGGGCGTCATAGAGGTTTTACCAACTTTACCCAAACAGGTGGAGGAAATAAGGCGATCAGCCGTCAGAAGAGGAGCCATAGCTGCGCTGAGCCGGTCCCTGGCCTTTGCTCTGGAATTAACTACTGAAGAGATGATGAACGACTTCCCTTCCAAGAAGGATGACGGCTCAGACTTCATCGAAGCAGATTATGCCAAGTGCATTAAGGCCTTCCGGCGGCTTGCCTCCATACTGGTTGATGAGATGGACCTGGTTCCATACCAGGCGACTTATGACGAAAACAACCAATGGCAGTGCTGCCCGACCTTTTAAGCTAGAGACTTGGTCCCTGAACGTCATAAGCCGCTCTTCACCCCTGACGTTGACCCGTCTCCACTTTTCGATGATGCACAATTCGAAGCCTTACTAAACTGCAACTAGGATGTGGATCGTCTTCAGATTGAAGAGCCCGAAGACCCGGCACAGGATGACCCACTGGCCAGTTAAACTCTGTGTCCTCAACTGATTGTAACCCAGCCATCTGAGCCGGAACAAGTGAAAAACTTTTTAAGCCCTTTGTCTTTTGAGCTCTTGGAGATCCCTATAATATACTTTGCAATCTTCTCATGCCTTTAATCGACGATTCATCTTTGGAGATAAATCTTGCAAAAACCAAACAAAATAGTCTGCAATGTTTGCCCGGGCGGCTTTAGAAAAGCATAACCCGGAGATCTTCAATATAATCTTGCTTCGTCTTTCCATCTTACTTTGGCCACACTTATAATATGAATGCAATGTATGATGCAGCTATGATGTAATGTATGATGCAATATATATATGATGCAATATGTGATGTAATGCATGATGATCTTGCTTTCCCCTTGTTTTTTTCTTTTCTTTTTTCTTTGAAAAACTCATATTCCGGCCCCTTTGAGGGGGAACTGTTGCTTTGAACCGCTTAACAATGTAGGATCTTTAACGAGAGTGACCGCCAATCTTGCACGGCTTAGGGTCTCTAGGCGAGATTAACTGTAAATGGCGCAACAGACCAGAATTTACAACGGGGTGAGTGCCCCGGCTCATAAGCTACTTCTCACATGACATAAATCCATCATTTGAATCTTAAACAACGTCACTTGTTAAGAGTACGACGGGCCACTTGGCGGAGAGTACGTAGCAGATGAGAGAGCTTCCCTCGCCGCTGTATGAGGCCCTCGGAGGGGGTGAGTTGATAGCTCGCTGCACCCCTAGACAAGTGGCAGCTACATACAGGTAGGTACAACTCTACCAAGAGTGGAGGCGGCCTTCACCCACTCTAGCACTTGCTCTGGTCCACGACCCGTCTTGCATCATGGTGCCTATGTATGAACGGCTCGCATCCTGGCGGCTCATCCTCTTTGGCACCCATGGCATCCATGTTTGAACGGCTCGCATCATGGCGGCTCGCCCTCTTGAGTGACTTGGTACCCATGTTTGAATGGCTCGCATCATGCCGGCTCGTCCTCTTGAGCGACTTGGCACCCATGTTTGAACGACTTGCATCATGGCGGCTCGCCCTCTTGAGTGACTTGGCACCCATGTTTGAACAACTCGCATCATGGCGGCTTGTCCTCTTGGGTGACCTTAAGCCTCTCTCCATCTTGCACGCCATCATCCCATGGGCCGCCGTTTTTAAGCCGCCATCCTACAGACCACCATCTTGTAAGTCGTCGCACAATGGTGCTACTTTGGCTGAAGAGCTGGCCAAAAGGGTGAGCAAGCTAAACCCGGTGGGTTGGAAGACCCCAAGTGACCACATGGAGGTGTTCATGTTTGCACAAATTTATAATGCCAAAGAGAAAAAATAGCAGAGGCCCCGTCTTGCAGGGGTGCCAACTTTATTATATGAGTGTAAATACAATAAAATATGTATGTACAAAAATAAGAGTCGATGACTCAAGTATAGTAAGGCCGTAGATGAGCGATGTTCCATGGTTGGTGAGTTTCCTGCCCGGAGGTACGTGATTCGTCTCGCACATCGATGAGATAATAAGACGCATTGTTCATATTCCTGCCAACCAAGAAAGGTCCTTCCCATGGTGGTGATAACTTGTGCACATCTGTCTGATCTTGAATCAAACATAATACCAAGTCACCTTCTTGGAACGTCCAGGTCTTGACCCTACGACTATGGTACCGACGTAGGTCCTGTTGATAAATCGCTGACCGAGCTCCTGCAAGATCGGGTGCCTCATCCAAAGCATCCAATGCATCCTGACGCGCCGCCTCATTGTCGGTTTCCACATAGGCCGCCACATGTGGTGAATCATGACATATGTCGCTTGGTAACACGGCCTCTGCACTGTAAACCAAGAAGAAGGGGGTGTAACCGTTGACCTGTTAGGCATAGTATTGATGCTCCAAAGGACGGACAACAGTTCTTCCACCCAACAAACCGACGTTCTCTTTAAAGGAACCATGAGCCGGGGCTTGATACCTCACAAGACATACTGATTTGCCCATTCTGCTTAACCATTGGACTGTGGATGAGCAATAGTCGAAACATCGAGCCGGACGTGCTCGCTTTCGCAGAATACCTTCATAGCCCCCTTGGACAAATTTGTGCCGTTATCTGTAATAATGCTATGAGGGTATCCAGATCGGTATATCAATTTTTTGACAAACTGAACCGCCGTGGCTGCATCACACTTACTGACCAGCTCAGCCTCCACCCACTTGGTGAATTTGTCCATTACCATCAAAAGGTGGGTCTTTTTACCCTTAGACCGTTTGAAAGGCCCAACCATGTCAAGCCCCCATACTTCAAATGGCCAAGTGATCGGTATCATTCGTAATTCTTGAGCCGGCACGTGAGCACGTCTTCTGAACTTCTGGCACCCGTCGCACTTAGCAACCAGATCCTCCACGTCCTTATGAGCCATTAACCAGAAGAAGCCATGTCAGAAGGCCTTGTCCATTAAAGATTTTGACCCGACGTGATGTCCGCAATCACCCGCATGTATTTCATATAAGATTTCCTTGCCTTCCTCTAGCAAGATACAACGCTGGAAGACGCCAGTGACACTACACTTGTGCAATTCCCCTCCAATGATGGTCACGGACTTAGAATGCCTCACGATTTGCTGCGCCAGAGTCTCATCTTCAGGCAACTTGCCCCGGGTCAGGTATGCCAGATAGGGCAACGTCCAATCTGGAATAGCGTGTAAAGCCGCCACTAGCTGCCCCTCCGGGTCAGGTATAGCCAGATCCTCCTCCGACGGTAGCTTAACATACGGATGATAAAGTACATCCAAGAAAACATTAGGCGGCATCGGCTTATGTTGAGAGCCCAGTCTTGACAATGCATCTGCTGCCTCGTTCTTGCGATGATCAATATGGTCTACCTGATAACCCTTGAAATGACCAGTAACGATATCTACCTCTTGCCGATAAGCCGCTATCCGTGGGTACTTGGAATCCCACGTGCTTGACACCTGTTGTGCCACAAGATCGGAGTCGCCAAGGCACCCAACCCAGCTCAGATTCATCTCCTTGGCCACACGAAGCCTATGAAGCAAAACTTCATACTCAGCTGCATTTTTCGTGCAAGGAAACATCAGCCTTAGTACATAACAAAACTTATCACCTTTGGGAGAGGTTAAGACAACTCCAGCCCCCGAGCCCTCCAACTGTCTGGACCCATCAAAGTGAATCGTCCAATACATGTTGTCCGGTTTTTCCTCTAGCGACTGACACTCTGTCCAATCGTTTATGAAATCCACGAATGCTTGAGACTTCACAGCTGTGCGAGGTGCATACTTCAAATTTAGAGGCCCAAGCTCAGCTCCCAGTTAGCATTCTACCAGTGGCTTCCAGACTCTGTATTATGTCTCCCAACGGTGCAGAGCTAACCACCGTGATCTGGTGTCCAAGGAAGTAATGCTTCAACTAATGATTCGCCATGAACACCCCGTATATTAGCTTCTGCTAGTGTGGGTATCTTTGCTTTGATTCGATAAGCACCTCACTGACATAATAATCCGGCCTCTGAACTGGATACTCTTTCCTTACCTCTTTATGCTCCACCACAATCATAGAACTAACCGCCCGATTATTAGCCGTCACATAAAGGAGCAGGGGTTCCTTCTCAGTCGGAGTGTCTAAGATCGGCGGCTCAACCACCTGCTTTTTGAGTGTTTCAAGAGCTTCATCTGCAGCCCTACTCCACACAAAATCATCCGTATTTTTGATCATCTGGTACAGAGGAATAGCCTTCTCCCCCAGGTGACTGATGAAGTGGCTTAAAGCAGCAATACGACCCGCCAAGCGCTGCACATCATTAATGCTTGCCGGCTTGGCTAGTGACGTGATGGCCTTTATCTTGTCCGGGTTCGCTTCGATAACTCGTTCTGAAACCAAGAAACCTAGAAGCTTGCCTGAAGGAACTCCAAAAACACATTTAGTCGGGTTAAGCATCATCTTATAAACCCGTAAGTTATCAAACATTTCCTTCAGGTCGTCCAACAACATCTCCTTCTTCCTTGACTTGACCACAATATCGTCCACATAGGCATGTACATTACATCCAATATGACCGTGAAGACAATTTTGCACACAACGTTGGTAAGTTGCCTGCGCACTCTTGAGTCCGAACGGCATGGACACATAGCAGAAAGCTCTAAAAGGTGTTATGAATGAGGTCTTCTCTTGGTCTTTAACTGCCATCTTGATCTGATGATAGCCTGAATAGGCGTCTAGGAAACATAAACTCTCACAACCCGCTGTTGCATCAATAATCTGGTCGATACGAGGGAGAGCAAACGGGTCAATTGGACATGACTTGTTAAGATCCGTGTAGTCTATACACATACACCATGTGTCGTTCTTCTTGAGTACCAACATAGGATTGGCTAACCACTCCGGGTGAAATACCTCCACGATGAACCCTGCTGCCAAGAGCCGGGCTACCTCTTGTCCAATTGCTTTACGTTGCTCCTCATTGAAATGACGGATGCATTGCTTAATCGTCTTAAACTTTGGATCCACATTAAGGTGGTGCTCAGCAAACTCTCTCGATACACCTGACATGTGAGATGGCTTCCATGCGAAGATGGCCCGATTCTCACGGATGAATTCGATGAGCGCGCTTTCCTATGCGGGGTCCATGTTGGCCCCGATAGTGAACTGCTTGGATGAGTCGCCCAGAGTAAAATCCACCAGCTTCGTGCCATCAGCCGCAAACTTTAAGGGAGGCTCAGACTCTGTATTGGGTTTCTTCAACGGAGTCATATCTGCCGGGTCAACATTTCCTTATAAAACTTAAGCTCGGCTTCTGCGCACCTTGACTCATCATAAGCCGCGTCTCCTTCCTCGCAGTCAATGGCCACCTTCCGATCACCATGGACTGTGATTGTTCTGTTGAGAGCCGGCATCTTGAGTTGTAGATAAACGTAACAAGGCCTGGCCATAAACTTTGCGAAAGCCGGCCGGCCAAACAGAGCATGATACATGCTCTTAATCTTTACCACCTCACAAGGTCTCCACCCTGTAGTTATACTCATCTCCAAACGTCACTTCCAAGGCAATCTTCCCTACTGGGTAAGATGACTTGCCTGACATCACCCCATGGAAAACGGCCGATGATGGCTTAAGGGCCGTGTCAGTTAATTCCATCCGCTGGAAGGTGTCGTAGTATAGGATATTGATACTACTACCACCATCCATGAGCACTTTTGTGAACTTTTACCCTCCAACCTGAGGAGCGACCACTAGAGCTAAATGACCCAGATTGTCGACCCATGGCGGGTGATCCTCCAGACTCCACATAATCGGGTACTTTGACCATTTTAAGTATCGCAGGAGAGCCGACGTGGCCGCATTGACCGCCCTCTTATGCAGCTTCTGATCCCGCTTATCCAGGCTTGTTGTGAAGACATGATATTGTCCCCCACAAAGCTGTTTCGGGTTGCTTTGATATCCTGAGTGGTTATTCTGTTGCTGACCACCATTGCTCTGCTGCTGATGACTTCCTTGATTTCCTTGATTCTGATTGTTTTGGCCTTAATGACCTGAACCTGACCCGTCAGCACCGAAGCCGGCTCCTGAGCTGCCCGGTCCTGACCCGCCTAATGGGCAGTTACCATTGTTATGATCTTGACAAAGGCTTTGCTCCCAAAATTGGTGCATAACGCTGCAATCCTTCCAAGTGTGGGTGGCTCCTTGTCTGTCCGGCTTTGCACCGGGTAGGGTCTGTTCAGTGCCTCCTCCAAGGTGTAAGGCACAGGTGACCTATTCTTGTCGAACAATGGCCTGAAGTTCCTGTTGCCTCTAGGGCGACCATTCTCGGCCGACTGTGCACTGGTGTTCGCCACAAACTCTGACCTGCCGTCTGGGTTCTTCCGCTTGCCTTGGCTGCTGTTCCCAGCACCTCCCTGCTGGTTCTTACCATTGCCACCCTTCTTACCCTGACCTGACTTCATATTGTCGGAGTCTAGGTCCTTGGTGGTATCAGAATCTACATACTTGGTGAGAGCCGTCATGAGCTCACCCATATCCTGACAAGAATGCTTCAACCGCTCGAGCTTCTACTTTAGGGGAACAAAACGATAGTTCCTTTCCAAAATCAGAACCGTCTGAGACGTTGAAATATTCTCAGATGAGTGGATCACCGTCGAGACCCGCCTCACCCAATGATGGGCTGACTCACCTTCCTGTTGTGCATAAAGATCCAGATCCACAATCGTCATCAGCTTCTTGCAAGTTCCCTTGAAGTTCTTGATGAATCGTGCTTTCAACTCGGCCCATGACATGATGGTATTCGGTGGTAACCCCTTTAACCAAGTGCGAGTCAGTCCTTCCAACATCATGACGAAGTATTTCGCACAAACTGCTTCGTTGACCTCCAGCATTTCCATAGCAAGCTCATAGCTTTCAGTCCAAGCCTCTGGGGGTAGATCCGCCATGTAATTGGGCACCTTCTGTGGACCCTTAAAGTCCTTGGGCAAACACGCACTCCTCAGATCCGCTGCGAGACACTGGACACCAAATCCCCTGGCTACAACGTCGACGGGTGTTGCTGGTGCTGGCTTAGGGACCTCCGGGTAATCCATCACCGGTGTTGATCCTTGCTAAGCCCGACCCCTATCCATAGACCCCTGAATATCCATATCAGGCAGGTTGTTATTGGTCGGGTTTTTCCTCTGCTCACTATTGGAGACCGTGGGTAACTCAATCCGCCGACTGTAGCTACGGCTATGAACCGGCATGGAGTGCACCCGGCTCCGGATGTGTGTGTACCTCTCTTGCTGAGCCACCGCTGTCTGCAACAGGCTAATCGCGTTCCTCGCCTCTTAGGCAAATGACGTCCCTTCGGCCTAAGGGAGAGCATCAAGCTTGGCAGCCACCGCTATCATATTTTCCACCGGATTAGAGTAATGGCCAGGCGGCGTCACAATGTGTCGCGACAAAGGTCTGTTCCTCCGTGGCGGGTCTAACTGCCGCGGCGCCTCTGCCACCCGGGTCACCACTGGCGGCATACTTGTCCCAGCCCTCGGAGTATTGAAAAGATTCCGAGGTTGAATCGGTAATCCTACTTGAGTCCTTCTATGCTAAAACGCCTCCGACGCCCGCTGGTCTAGATCAAAATGGAGAGCCTCTGCCCTCAAACGTTCGACTCAGCATTCATCTAAGCTTGCATTGCATTGATATCCTCCTGGGCCTAAGCCATCTGTCCTTTGATCTGGTTGACCTCGACATTACGCTCTGCCTGATTCTCAGCTGTCACTTCCGTGGCCATCAGAGCCGCCAGCTCCTCCATGAGCTCCAGTAAGGCCTATGCCGGCGCCTTAGGAGGCTCCGTGTCAGGGGGGCCACTCCAGCCGCTGCTCCGGCTATCGCACCATTGGAAGCCGGCGCCAGGCCTGCCATGAACACGGTGACTCGGCTTGGCGGATCATAAGGCTCCAGAATACTGTCGCCATCGGCATAGCCCCTTAACCTGCCGTCATGAAGTTGATAGATTGATTCCCCATCCTCACTGGAAGATCCTTCATCTGAGAAAGACAAGGTCTCTCTCCACAAGGAATCTCCTCTGTCCTGTGTAAAGCTAACGAAAACACTCTTCCGTCCGGGTTGAACACGGGCGGGTGTCGTGCCCTGGGCTGGCTCGATGAGGTTGGTGCAGATGTCCGACCTGGGTGTAGATCCATCCAACTTACCGATGAACACGTGCATCTTGCCAATGGGAAACCGATAGACATACTTGACTGAGCCGGCTTCAGGCCTCCACCCCGAGTCGTTGATGTAGAGTTTGCCGCGGTGATTCTTTGTCATCAATCCAACGGAGTTTCCTTCGATCCCTGAGAGAAAGCCCTTTGAGAACTCAACACTACTGTGCGCTAGCCCCATGGTGGGCGCCAACTGTCGTGGTTTTGTCACGGCAGATGCCCGAAGACTTAGGTTCGAGGCATCGCTAAGGCGGTGGACTGAAAGGGGTTGGACGGGACGAAAGACACAGATTTACCAAGGTTCGGCCCCTCGAGATGAGGTAAAAGCCTACGTCCTGCTTTGTGTATATTGATTGGAGTATCGATTACAAGGGAGCGTATTCGCTTGACCTAGCTCTCAATTGATTGGATCCTACCGTAAGCCATCCCTGGGTCTCGCCTTTATATAGGAGGTCAAGACCACGGGTTACACAAATCTCATACCGACTCTTACAACATGTCCGACCTTGTCTCTAAGCCGTCTTGCCGACTCTAGCAAGCTGTCTTCGGGCGGCTTACGCGCCCGGATCTTGCATCTTCTTCCTGACTCTAGGCCTCCGCCTCAGCCCATCTGGTAAGCCGCCGTGCAACCCAATCTTTCTCTTCTAGCCCATACGCTATGAGCTGCCAGGTATGACCCGACCCCTCCTGGGCGGGTCTTACCATGGGGTTATATCCCCAACAGATCCCATTTGATAATCATGAGATGGATGAATTTAGAAAGCACAACTTTATGTACCCCACCTTTACTTTCTGTTAGCTCGATTTGAAAGTGCGTTATATCAACTAGAGGGGGGGGGGATGAATAGGCGATTTTTACAAATTCATCACTTGAGGAATTTCAACTTGAGGAATTTGAAATGTAATGAATAACTAGCTGCGGAATCAGTACTCAAGTGCATGAGAAATGTAGTGACAACATAGTCATCATGATGAAATAAAACATGCACAGATTACAAGTAACGTGATACAAGATAAGCAGGTGAGGAACAAGGTAACTTGAAGAATTTGAGGTGAGGAAATTGTTAAATTATTCAGTCAAATTGTTCAAATAGTAAAGATCAATTTCATCAACAAGTATATGAGGAAGTGAAAGGGTTGACGAAACAGAACCAGGTAGCTCAATGAAGACAATGGCTTGATGACCCAGTTCCAACTGCTGTGACAGTCATACGTCTGGTTTGGAGTGGCCTGGTATTTAAACCAGAGGACACACAGTCCTTACCGTATTCTCCTTGAGCTAAGGTCACAAAGCCCTCGCCCAACACTCATGGTAAGTCTTCAGGGTAGACTTCCAAAACCCTCACAAACTGGTCACCCGATGATCCACAATTGATTGCTGCATGCTCTAGTCCAAGGTCACTCCGTGATCCCCAATTTACTGCAGGATGCACTAGACCATGACGCCTAACCGTCTGGAAGATACACAGTCTTCAAAGGTAACAAGCGTCGGTTCCACACAGGAACAATCTCTTGAGTGATGCTCGATCACTTTGGGTTTGTTGGTTTGGACTTGGGTTTTTCCTCACTGATGATTTTCTCTCAAAGTCTTCAGAGGATGGGTTGCTCTCAAATGACAAGTGTTAATTCTCTCTCGGAGCAGCCAACCAACTAGTGGTTGTGGGGGGTGGCTATTTATAGCCAGGGTGCAACCTGACATGATAAGACATAAATGCCCCCAATGATATGACCGTTATGTGGATAAGATGATTAGGGACAGCTGGCGCTAAGCACAACAACGGTCAGAATTTTGAACTATGAAAGTCCTCAGGCTTATCATGTTCCTCACTTGTAGGCAATTCACACTGGCGAAATCCTAACTCCCCAGTCAGACCAATTTCATCATAGACCAGAAGAACTTCGTCTCTATCACTGAAGAACTTGACCGAACTACAAGAGATTTCCAAAGGCGTCACTCGAAGGATTGGATAGGTTGAGGCTTTTGGAGTTGAGCATCAGTTGAAAATTTTCCTTAGTATTACCTCGGCCCCCTTTAATAGTACGGCGTTTCCTATGACTCAAAGAAAGGAAATGAGACTACGAAAACAAAAGTCTTCACGCTTCATAGTCCTCGTTCATATCTTCAAGGTCACACCAACTTCTTCATTTTCAAAGTCTTCAGGGAATACCAAAGTCTTCAGCAAAGTCTTCAACAAAGTCTTCAGTTGAAAACATACATTTTTAGGGGTCGGTAATCTTCGAATATATCAAACTCCTCATCGACTTATAGAGCCTGTGTACACTCACAAACACATTAGTTCCTTAACCTATAAGTCTTCAATACACCAAAATCACTAAGGGGAACTAGATGCACTTACAATCTCCCTCTTTTTGGTGATTGATGACAAATAGGTTAAGTTTTCAATGGGTATAAACATGTGAAGTGTAAGTACTGAGTTTGAGGAATTTGATTGCAAGATATGGAAGAACTCCCCCTGAAGATGTGCATATTTGAGGAATTTGCTTTGGACTGCAAATGCACATGGCAGATTAAAAACATGGAGAACTCCCACTATATCTTGTAATTCATACACGCATTTAACATATGATATGAAGAATTTGAAATGCATGATGAAAATGCCGTCTGACGAAATTCAGCATGCATGCATTAAGGTGCTTGAGGAAATAAGCATGTGAAAAGCAGTTCAAAAGAGTCAGACCACCATCGGACTTAAGTTTACAACTCAACCAACAAAAGCTTCAGAAGAGCGAGAGTTGTAACTAAACAAGAAAACAACCCATATATAGAGACCCGCTTGAAGACTAACTCAAATTTTCTCCCCCTTCGTCATCGAAGACCAAAAGGGAGGAAAAAGTGAGGACTAACGCCCCTTGAAGAATTTCATCTTGAAGGTGATGGAAGAGCCCTAGCATTGTTGGGGTCGTTTGTCGATGCAGGGCCTGCCGCAGTGTCGTTGATATCCCCAGCTTCATCCATTTCATGCGATGAAGAATATAAGCTTGTAATCAGATGAGGAACTTGAACTTTCTTGAATTTCTTCCGAGGAGGATGAGACCAGTCAAAGTTTTGCTGAAAGTCCATGTCCTTGAGTTCCTCAGGAGTCTTGAGATGTGCGAGAATGGCCCACGTGCGATCGAAGATTTCATGCACATAGTAGGGATTTTTCCCCATAGAGTTCTGCGTCACAGTCATGTTCTGAAGAATTGAAGCACTAACGCTTCACCCACTTGTGATTGCGATCAACCTTCTGATGAAGACTTATGAGAAGTTCACGATCAGTCATCACACGAGGGGCAGACTCTCGAGGCTTTTGCGCTGAGGCTTTTGCAGCAGAGTCATGGGTGGCAGTGTCATTGTTGGTGGAGTAAGATGTAGCTTTGCAAAATTGACCATCCAATGGACGAGTACCTTCATCAATGAAAACTTTGCCTTTTCCTTCAACTGAGGCAATTGTGTTCTTGAGGACTTCAATCGGAGGCAGAAAGCCGAAGTGATTTTGGAAGTCAGCTTTGAAGGGAATTGAAGACCTTGATCTGATGAATTTCATGATCCAGGGAGCATAAGGCTTCAACTCAAATGGGGCTAATGCTGCATTGGCCATAGTCCTCATGAAGAAATCATGGTAGTTGATGGGAATCCCATGAATGATGTTGAATAGCATGCTCTTCATGACTCCATCAACTTCTTCTTTAGAGTTGTGACCCTTCTGAGGACAAAGGGTGTTGGTGAGGATGCGATAAACCGTCCTGGGCACATAGAGCAAATCCTTTACAAGGTAGATGGTCCTTTGAGGTTTTCCAGGAGCCAATGGCTTCATCAACACTTGCATCATATGGTTGGGCAGAGCAGGTTCATCAAACGGGCAGCGGGCTTCTTCTGAAGGAATTGGAACTGGGACTGACCGAAGCAATTTTGATGCTGGTGCAGTATAGTGAGTAGATCCAGTCATCCAGTCCAAGACACATGAGCTGACGTCAGAAGCATCACCTGTGATGTGCAATGTGGCATAGAATTGAAGAATCAACTCTTCATTCCAATCACAAATGTCCACATAGAATGAAAGAATGCGTGCGTCGTGAAGAACTACAAGCACCGATGTGAAGGATGCGATTGTTTCCATATCCGCATGAGAAATTTGATGGTGCTCGAAGACTTTCTTCTTGTCAAACAGTACTGATGCATAATAGTTCATCTGTGTAGGAGTCCATAATCTGGTGCGACCGACCCTAGCTGAGTCATATGGATTGGGTCCAGTGAAGAAAATGTGCTCATTGAAGAAATTGGTCTTGATGAATTTGGGGCGCTTTGAGCCTTTGAATGACATTCTAGGCTTCGGCTGAAGGTTTGGCTTAAAGCGGCCCACAATCTCCTTAGGCATAGGAGGAATTTCTTCAGACTGAGGAATTTGCATAGCAGTTTCCTCAGAGGCAGTTGGATCAACAATTTCCTCAGCTGATGCAGCTATAATATGTTCAGTGGCAGTTGCAGCCAAGTCATCAGATCCTGTATGAATTTCTTCAGTCTCGGCTGGAGACTGAGGAATCTGTGACAGAGGAGTGGTCATTAGGGAATTTGGGTGTGCAGCTTCCCAATATTCATCATTAATAACCGGTGTTATGTTTCCAATGTCCATGTCCTCATCAATTTCTTCAACGTCGACCTCTTCAGTAGTCAACTGAGGCTGGGGTGATGATACCTTTGGAGTCGAAGCATTTGCTTCCACTTCAATTTCTTCATCAATCTGCCTAGAGGTTGCAGCAGACTGATCCTTTTCTTCTTTGTCATCATTTGAGATGACATAGTCAACACCAAGTGGTACAATTTCATAAGCTGGCACGGAGCTGATCTGAGTTGCATCAATTGGTTCTGTTGAAGAACTTGACAATGTCTTCAATTTCTTCACTGCTGAGGAATCTGAAGTTGATGCTTTTCTTTTCAGTGCCTTGTTCTCCACAACCTTGGTTTTCTTCGCTTCTGATGTAGAAGGAAGGTTGATGATCTTCACCCTTGATGATTTTACTGTTTGTGCAGAGGGTGAAGGAGGAGCATTTTCTTCAGGTGCAACTAATGCAGTCGCCCTTGTGGTCTTAATTTCCTTAGGCGTAGCAAAAACTTTAGCTGGCCTGGCAATTTCTTCACGCACACCAGTGGAGGTTGTCCTGGCATGTTCTTTAGCAGCCTGAATTTCTTTAGCAGCGGGAGCAGTTTCTTTAGCAGGCTGAGCATATTCTTCAGCCTGAAGACTTTGTGGTTGCGATTGAGCTGCAACCCTTGAGTTGTGGTCCTTAATGGCAGCTTGGGCTGCCCTGACAAATCTTACTTTGCTGCCCTTCCATTCAACATCATATTTGTCTTGTTCTTCAGAGAGGCAACAAATTTCAGATTGAATAGTAGTGAGTTGATTTGGAGTCAAATTCATCACATTATTCCTCAGACGCCTTGCTCCTCTTAGCTCTCAGAGCTTGATCTCTTTTCCATTTTTCCTCAGCAATGAAGTGTGTGAGGACATGATCCACACCAACAGGTAGGTTCAGTGAGGAAAGTGGGGTGCTGGGATCCTCATGCTACATGTCAATGAACTTAAGGATCATCTTGGGATCCAGCATAAGAGGAACAGAGCTGCCTTTGGCTATTGCAGCCTTTTGCTGACTTTCTCTGATGATTTCTTCCAGTTCTTCATCATTAGCCTCATCATCATCCTCAGACCCTGAAGGTACATTCACCACAGCTTTTCTTGTGTGAGGACTTGGTCTTTGACCTCGTCCAACAGTTCTCTTTAGCTTAAACATAGTAGGACTTGTTAAAGACTATGCTTGAGCAGAGGGACTTGCAGATACCCTTGAAGCAATTGAGAAGCCCTCGGTTCTCTCACATGTTGCAAGATGTACAGGTGTTGAGGACTTTGCAGCAGCAGCAGAGGACTGAGCAGCTACTAAACCAATGGTTGAGGCCTTTGAAGGCTTTGCTTGAGGAATGTGAAGTGATGATTTTGAAGTTGAAGATTTTGACTTCACAACAGATTTCTTCACAATAGATTTCTTCGGAGCACTAGCAGAGGCTCCAACAATGGCAGCAGGAGCAGCGTCTTTGTTGAATTTCTTCACATCCTCTTTTGCCTTCTTTGCTAGCTTGGCTTGCTGTCTTTCCCATTCTTGTGGAAAGTCATCACCAGTCTTGAGACTAGTGGGATCAGCAGTTTGGTTTGGAGCCAAGGGTGGCCTGTTGCAAGGGGGTTTAACTGCGAATTTCTTCATATACTTGGGAGTGACATAGCGATATTCTTTCCACTCCTTTGCCCATCTCCTCCCATTTTTCTGTATGCAAATCTTTCTCTGCTTTGTTGTTTCCTTGCCATGAGTTTCTTCATCTGGAGTGCAATATTCCTCATACAGTTCATCAGGTTTCTCAAATGCAGTTTGAACTTCAAGTTTCTTTCCACCTTTCTGTGGCTTCTTCCCATCAGCTATTTTCTTCCTCTGAGGATTCTGAACTCTTGAAGATTCTGAAGATGTACACAGTTTTTCCTCAAGAAATGCTGCAAATGAGTTAAGTTGATGAGAACCTAGTGATTCATCAACAGAGATGTTTGTACCTGTGAACAGAGTATAGGTCCGAGGAATTTGAAGAGGTCATATGTGTTCTCAGAAGTTTTTCAAAAACATCAAGTGTGAGGAATTTGACCATGGGTGTCTTGAGGAATTTCACTAAGTGTTCTTTGTCTTAGGTTCTAGAGTTGTGCAAATTTTGAGGATCCACACAATTGAGGAATCTTGAAGAAAATCATAACTTAGGAAAAACATCAAGTGTATGAACATCTAAGGTGCTTTAGAATGAAATTCTTGAAGAATAAACACCTTTGAGGAAATTGTGGACAACTTGAAGATCAAACAAAGGCAGTAAAATCAGATTTTATTTACCCTGATGAAGACCACGATGAATAGTGAGATGAAATCAAAGATGTTCATCCGTCCAAATCTCCCACGCCCTAGCTTGGCATAGGGAGAAAGCTATAGTGGCGGCGGAGTGAAGATTTTCGCATCCGATGCGAGTATGGCAACGGCGAGGTTGAGGCAGTGAAGCTCTTCCACACCGATGGCGATGATTTTAGCGGCGGTGCTAGGTCGGAGCTCGGGGGACAGTAGGAGCTCGGAGTAACTGAGCACAATGAAAGGGAAGGGGTATTTATAGCAGAGGTGAAAACCATTCTGTCCGAAGATCTTGGACCAGATTGCCCCTGACCCTTGCTCTTCACGTGACATGTGTCACCCATGTTCTGAGTAGTTGTGATAGTGGGGGATCGTGGGCTATCTAGTCGTGGGAATCGGAACAGTTTGTGTGGGAAACACCAAAAATTTTGGTAGTGAAAATTTTAAAGTTTCCGTTCGCAAATTCTTCAGCTGTCAAGGACACAGTGAAGACTTTGAACGAGTTTCAAAGTAGAACGCATATGAAGAATTTTTGAATAGACTAGGTTGAGTTTAGCATAGAGGGGGAAAGGGTCCGATCACATTCACTTAGATGAAAATCAACTTGAAGAATTAGCAATAAGTGAATGTTGTTGAGGACATTGAAAACTCATATATATATATAGTCAATGAAGAACATGAGTTTCATAGTTTGAAGAATTTGAAAAGTTGATGAATTTGAAAAGTTGATGAATTTGAAAAGTTGATGAATTTTCAAACTTGAGGAATTTGAAAATTTGAAGAATTTGCAAAATGACAAAAAACTCAACTTTGAAGAATTGCAACTATGGTTGGTGGCGTGACCCACCGTATAAGAATGATGATTCCAGATACCGCGTACAATTGTCGTAGGGTTCTGAGAATCAAATTATTCATTAATTTCTTCACACTTAGAGGGTTATTCTTCATTGATTGAAGAAAAATGTTACTTCGTGTGTTTCACATCTAAGTCATCAATTTTTCATAAGTCTTAGGATGTGCGTCCTTTTCAAAGAACATTCGAAGATTCTAAGATATTTAGCTCACGCCACAACTTGCAAAATCTCTTTTCATCCAAGGTCTTAGTGAGGATATCGGCCAGTTGTTCTTCAGTGGGGATGTGGTCGATGAAAATGTCGCCCTTGAGTACATGATCTCGAAGAAAGTGATGACGAATCTGGATGTGCTTGGTCTTAGAATGCTGAACTGGGTTGTAAGCAATCTTGATGGCACTCTCGTTGTCGCAGTAGAGAGGCACATTCTTCACCTTGATGCCATAGTCCTTGAGGTTTTGCTTCATCCACAGTAGCTGAGCGCAACATGAACCATCAGCAATGTACTCATCTTTAGTAGTAGATAGTGACACGCAGTTCTTTCTGCTTCTTCGGGGACCAGCAGAGTAAGGATCGTCCGAGGAAATGACATATGCGTGAGGTTGACTCGTGATCTCAGCATCAGAGTATCCGACGAGGTGAAGATTTGATCCCTTGGGATACCATAATCCAAGCGTTGGTGTGTGAGCTAAGTATCGAAGAATATGTTTCACAGCCTTACGGTGTGATTCCTTTGGTGTTGCTTGGAATCGGGCACACATGCAAACACTCAGCATAACACCAGGCCTAGATGGACATAGATACAATAAATGGCCAATCATGGAGCGATATACCTTCTGATCGAAATCTTTACCATTTTCGTCAGTGCAGAGGTGGCCTTTTGAAGGCATTGGTGTTTTGACGCCTTTGCAATCTTGCATGTCAAATTTCCTCAGAACATCCTTGAGGTATTTCTCTCGAGAGATGAAGATGTCAGTCTTGCTGACGAATTTGAAGGCCACATCCGAGGGGCCTGCTTGAGGCCATAGAGGGCCTTGTTGAGTCTGAAGACTTTGTCAGGATGCTTAGGGTCTTCAAAAACTGGGGGTTGAGCAACATGTACTTCTTCCTCAAGCTTACCATTGAGGAATGCACTTTTCACATCCATTTGATATAAGATGATATCATGATGGTTAGCATAAGCAAGCAATATGCGAATAGCTTCAAGTCTAGCAACAGGTGCAAAAGTTTCATCTAAGTCAATTCCTTCAACCTATGTGTAGCCTTGAGCTACAAGACGAGCCTTATTTCTTACCACAAGGCCATTTTCATCTTGGTTTTTGCGGTAGATCCACTTGGTACCTATGATGTTATGCTTGCGAGGATCTGGCTGCTTGACAAGTTCCCACACATTGTTGAGCTTGAATTGATGCAATTCCTCTTGCATAGCTTGAATCCACTCAGGCTCCTTGAATCCTTCATAAACTTTGGTGGGCTCTATGATAGAGACAAAAGCAAAGTGGCCACAAAATTTAGTCAAATGTGAAGCTCTTGAGCGAGTGAGAGGACCTGGTGCATTGATGTCATTGATGATTTTGTCAATCTGCACTTCATTTGCAACTCATGGATGAGCAGGTTTATGTGGCCAAGGATTTTCTTCAACACCATTTTCTTCAGGTGTATTAGCATGAATATCTTCATTCGTTGGAATGACTTCTCAGTGGGAATGATATCTTCAGTAGCCTCCAACTGAATGGAATCCTCAGGAGACTGTTCATCTAACACAGAAGGCAGGTGCTCTCTTTGCAAGCCATCAGTTTCATCGAACCGCACATCTATAGTTTCAACAACCTTATGGTGGTAGGTGTTTAAGACTCCGTAGGTGTGCGAGTCCTTTCTGTAACCAAGCATAAAACCTTCATTTGCTTTTTTGCCTGTCATAAGTTCATATGAAGTCTTCTTGAAGAATTTGTGAAGATATACCCTGTTGATGATGTGGCATGCTGTATCAATTGCCTCAGGCCAGAAGCGACGAGGAGTCTTGTATTCATCAAGCATGGTGCAAGCCATCTCAACAAGAGTCCCGTTCTTGCACTCCACGACACCGTTCCACTGAGGAGTATATGGGGAAGATAACTCATGAGTAATACCAAGTTCATCAAGATATTCATCAAGATTGATGTTCTTGAACTCACTCCCATTCTCACTCCTTATATGCTTGATCTTGACGCCGAAGTTCGTGGAGGCCCTTGAAGCAAATCGTCTGAAGACATCCTGCACTTCAGACTTGTACAAAATAATATGCACCCAAGTGTAACGAGAGTAATCATCAACAATGACAAAGCCATACAAACTTGAAGAATTTGTTAGCGTGGAGTAATGAGTGGGGACAAATAGGTCCATGTGAAGCAATTCAAAGGGTCGAGTCATGGTCATGATTGTCTTCGAGGGATGCTTGGATTTGGTCATCTTCCCAGACTCACATGCACCACAGAGGTGATCCTTGAAGAATTTGACACCTTCAATGCCAATGACGTGCTTTTTCTTCACGAGCGTGTGCAAGTTCCTAATACGAGCATGTCCAAGTCGTCGATGCCACAACCAGCCTTCTGAGGACTTTGCAAGTAGGCATGTGGCAGGCTGAGGACCTATAGAGAAATCAACAAAATACAAGTCTCCTCTCCTAAAGCCTTCGAAACTTTGGAATTGTCAGATTCCATGATGACAACACAATGATATTTTCCAAATACGACAACCATATCAAGATCACAAAGCATTGAGATAGACATAAGGTTGAACCCGAGGGATTCAACAAGCATCGCCTTGTCCATGTGTCAGTCCTTTGAGATTGCAACCTTACCTAGACCCAATACCTTGCTTTTTTTCCTTTGTCAGCGTAGGTGATGTGCTTCAGATGAGATGGAGCAAGTGGAAAATTCATCAGTAGATTCTTGTCACCAGTCATGTGGTTTGTCCATCCACTATCGAGGACCCACTCAGTAGCTTTTGGAGTTTCATCCCGCAGATGAATTACTACAACTTACAAACTCATATGCTTCAGAGTGAAGAATATGACATCAAATTCATCAGGCATAATTTCATCACACAATATAGTGAGTAAAGCAATGTAAGAACTTAAGAAACGAGGAATTCATTTCGGCATGATTAGCTTGTGTCCTTTCAAGCATTTTCTCAGGTCTCCAGCAAATTCATTGGATGTTCAAGTTCATCTGGAGACCTGACCGTGCATAAGAGATTAGTTCAATTTCTTCACCACCCACATCTGGAGGGGTGGTAAAGAGTTCATCATTCTCCGAGCACCATATGAGAAGGGAGGCATTGAAGCTAGTGCGCTTCATTTCACAGGATGAGGGTTAGAGTACTCATATGAATAAGCAGAGAAATTCTTTGAGGACTTATGAACATAATGATTTGAAGAATAATGCACATATTCAGAACTCTTAGATTTTCCCTGTGAAACAGAGGCATTAGCACGAGAATGATATTTTTGACCATTTGAGGAATTTGGTCCAAGTAAAGACTTTGGTCCATATGAGGAATTTGATCTGGGGTTCATGTTGTTCATGAGTGGTGTCGTGAGGACATTCACTTGAAGATTTTGTAGGCATCTCTTGGGAACCCAGATTTTCTTCATAGGTGAACCGTTCCTGCAGTTAGTTCCAACAAATCTGGCAAATACTTCACCTTTTTGATTTTTGAAGAACTTGTAGTTGGAGTCAAGTGACTCACCAGAGGAATATGAAGTTTCAAAAGTAAAGCCAGATAAAGTGGATGCATCTACAGAAGGTCCTTTTGCAGCAACCCATGAGGTTTTGGGGTACTGCTCAGGTGTCCAGTAGGATCCATCAACATTGATTTTCTTCTCAAATGCAATACCCTCTTTCCTAGGGTTCCTGTTCAGAATCTACTTTTTGAAGACATCGCAAAGGGTTTGATGCCCTTTGAGACTTTTGTACATGCCTATCACATACAATTCCTTCAACCCTGCATTTTCGTCAGTGATACTTGTGGTATCCTCAGATGAGGAATTTGTGACCACTAGAATAGTTGAAGAATTTGCAGCAATAGAAGCATTTGAACATTCAGGTGAAGAATTAGCAGTTTCACGTTCGATGCATTTCAAACAAGGTGGAAAAAATTCTTCTTGAGCGGTACTGATCTGTTGAGCCAGTAAGGAATAGTTTTCCCTTTGGAGATCCTCATGACAGACCCTTAGTTTCTCAAGATCTTGCTTTCTTTGAAGAAATTCATCAGAAAGCTTCTCATGATCGGCTAAGAGAGCATTATGATGACTCTGAAGGTTATTATACTTTGTCTGAAGACTTTTGAGATCATCAGACAAAGTTTGAGTCCGATCTACTTCCTCATTCAACAGATCATCACTTTTGTCTAGCATTTTCTGAAGCATTTCAAGTGCACTTTGTTGCCTAGTAGCAATATTGGCAAGTTTGGCATAGCTAGGTTTCACATATTCATTAGATTCAACATCACTTGATTCAGAGGAGGAGTGATGCTTATGTACCTCGGAACCTTTAGCCACGAAGCAATAGGTGGGAGCATAATCATCATTGCTGACGTCAAAGTTGTTGGAGTAATCATTTTCTTCATCATTGAAGATAGACTTGTTGACGAAAGCTGTAGCGAGAGCAAGGCTAGCGACACCAGATTCAGATTCCACCTCACATTCTTCCTCTTCTTCATATTCTTCAGACTCTTCTTCTGTGTCCATTTCCTTGCCAATGAAAGCCCAAGCCTTTCTAGAACCATTGTTCTTGTGCGTTGAGGAGTTTGAAGATTTCTTCTTTTTCTTCGAGTCATCAAAACTGTCATCTTTCTTCTTCTTCTTCTTCTTCTTTGATTCTTTTTCCCAGAGAGGACAGTCAGAGATGACCTGACCAGATTTCTTGCATTTGTGACAAGTTCTCTTCTTGTAGTCATCTGAGAATCTGATTTCCTCAAGCCACTTTTTGATGACTTTCCAAATCCACCTCTCCTTGAGAACTTCTGGAATTTCCTCACGAGCATTGCCCGCTCCTGACTCAGTTCTTCAGGATCGCCAAGGCTACTATCAGAATCTTTGCCTTCGGACGAGGAAATTGCTTTTGCCTTTAGAGCATGAGAACTTCCATAGCTTGGCCCGTAGAGGTTTCTCTTCTCAGCTTGTTGGAATTCATGAGTATTGAGTCTCTCAAGAATATCAGCATGATCAAGTGACTTGTAGTCTCCATGCTCTTGAATCATCAAAGCCAGAGTATCAAATGAGGAATCAAGAGATCTTAGCAGTTTCTTCACCACCTCGTGGTCGGTGATATCAGTAGCACCCAGTGCTTGAAGCTCATTGGAGATATCAGTGAGACGATCAAAATTTTGCTGAACATTTTCATTGTTGAGTCTCTTGAAGCGGTTGAAGTGATTGCGAAGAACATCAACACGAGAGTCACGTTGAGTGGAAACACCTTCGTTGACTTTGGACAACCTATCCCAGATAAGCTTAGCAGACTCCAAAGCACTCACTCTGCCATACTGACCTTTGCTCACATGGCCACATATGATATTCTTTGCTTGAGAATCGAGTTGCTTGAATTTCTTCGTATTAGTAGTAGTAACAGTCGGAGAAGTGCGGGGAACACCATTTTCCACAACGTACTGATACGTCCATTTTGCATCATGATTTAATATTGATATTTATTGCAAGATGGGCTGTTATTACACATTTGGGTACAATACTTATGCCTTTTATCTCTTATTTTACAAGGTTTACATGAAGAGGGAGAATGCCGACAGCTGGAGTTTTGGACTGGAAAAGGAGCAAATCTGAGATACCTATTCTGCACAACTCCAAAAATCCTGAAAATCTACGGAGAATTATTTTGGAATATATATAAAATACTGGGCGAAAGAAATACATCAGGAGGCCCACCAAGGAGCCACAAGCCTGCTGGCCACGACCACCCCCTGACCGCGGCTAGCGAGCTTGTGGCCCACCTAGCAGCCCTTCGGTGCCCATCTTTTGCCATATTGAGGGTTTCGTCGAGGAAAAATCATAAGAGACCTTTCGGGACGAAGCGCCGCCGTCTCGAGGCGGAACTTGGGAAGAACCAATCTAGAGCTCCGACAGGGCGATCCTACTAGTGAAACTTCCCTCCAGGAGGGAGAAATCAAAGCCATCGTCATCAACAACGATCCTCTCACCGAGAGGGGTCAATCTCCATTAACATTTTCACCAGCACCATCTCCTCTCCAAACCCGAGTTCATCTCTTGTATCCGATCTTTGTCTCAAAACCTCAAGTTGGTACCCGTGGGTTGCTAGTAGTGTTGATTACTCCTTGTAGTTGATGCTAGTTGGTTTACTTGGTGGAAGATTATATGTTCAGATCCTTGATCATCACTTATACTCCTCTGATTATGAACATGAATATGTTTTTTGAGTAGTTACGTTTGTTCCCGATGACAAGGTATAAGTCTTGTTATAAGTAATCATGTGAATTTGGTATTCGTTCGATATTTTGATGAGATATATGTTGTCTCTCCTCTAGTGGTGTTATGTGAATGTCGACTACATAACACTTCACCATTGTTTGGGCCTAGAGGAAGGCATTGGGAAGTAATAAGTAGACGATGGGTTGCTAGAGTGATAGAAGCTTAAACCCTAGTTTATGCGTTGCTTCGAAAGGGGCTGATTTGGATCCACACGTTTCATGCTATGGTTAGATTTATCTTAATTCTTCTTTCATAGTTGCGGATGCTTGCAGGAGGGGTTAATCATAAGTGGGAGGCTCGTCCAAGTAAGGACAACGCCCAAGCACCGGTCCACCCACATATCAACGTATCAAAGTAGCGAACACGAATCAAATGAGCATGATGAAAACTAGCTTGACATAAATTCCCATGTGTCCTCGGGAGCGCTTTGCTTTATATAAGTTTTTGTCTAGGCTTGTCCTTTGCTATAAAAAGGATTGGGTCACCTTCTGCACCTTTGTTACAATTTTTACTTGCTACCCGTTACGAATTATCTTATCACAAAACTATCTGTTACCAATAATTTCAGTGCTCGCAGAGAATACCTTACTGAGAACCGCTTGTCATTTCCTTCTGCTCCTCGTTGGGTTCGACACTCTTACTGATCTAAAGGAATACGATAGATACCCTATACTTGTGGGACATCAAGACTCTTTTCTGGCGCCATTGCCGGGAAATGAAGCACCTTTGGTGAGTGGAAATTGGTAAGGAAAAAATTTATATAGTGTACTGAAATTTACTGTCACTTGTTACTATGGAAAGTAATACTTCGAGGGGCTTGTTCGGGGTATCTTCACCTCGACCGGAAACACAAAGAGTTGTCCCTCAACCTACTAAACCTACTGAAAATATTTATTATGAAATTCCTTCGGGTATGATAGAGGAAGGTCTTTACTTAAGAGTTTGTGTTTAGAGGAAGGTCTAAACACAAAGAGTTTGTGCATTATTTAAGCTTGCAGGTCTGCCCGAGGATCACGTCAAGAAGAAGGTCTTTACTTTATCTTTGAAGGAGAAGTCATTGACATGGTATAGGCTATGTGATGATATTAGATAATGGAGCTACAACCGGTTGAAAATGGAATTTCATCAGAAGTTTTTATCTTATGCATCTAGTTCATCATGATCGGAATTATATTTATAATTTTTGGCCTCGTGAAGGATGAAGAATCGCTCAAGCTTGGAAGAGGCTTAAGTCAATGTTATATTCATGCCCCAATCATGAGCTCTCAAGAGAAATTATTATTCAGAATTTTTATGTTTGGCTTTCTCGTAATGATCAATCCATGCTCGATACTTCTTATGCGGGTTCTTTTATGAAGAAAGATATTAAATTCAAATGGAATTTATTGTAAAAATTAAACGCAACTCTAAAGATTGGGAACTCGACGAAGGTAAGGAGTCAGGTATAAATCTTAAGTTTGATTGTGTTAAATCCTCCGTGGACACCGATGCTTTTTGTGAATTTAGCATTAAATATGGACTTGACTCTGAGATAGTAGCTTCTTTCTGTGAATATTTTGCTACTCATGTTGATCTCCCTAAGGAGAAGTGGTTTAAATATCATCCTCCCATTGAAGTAAAGTAATGGAACCTATGAAAGTTAAAGAGAAAATTATTGCTTACAATGTTGATCCTATTATCCCTACTGCTTACATTGAGAAACCACCTTCCCCTGTTAGGATAAAGGAACATGCTAAAGCTTCAACTGTGGTTCGTAAGAGTTGTATTAGAACACCTACACCCCTGAACAAATCAAAGTTTAACCTAGTATGGCTATGGTTAAAGATCTCTTGGTTGATAATATTGATGGGCATATTATTCATTTCTGTGATGAAGCTGCTAGAATTGCTAGACCTGATAATAAGCATAAACATAGACCAGTTGTTGGCATGCCTGTTGTTTCTGTTAAAATAGGAGATCATTGTTATCATGGCTTATGTGATATGGGTGATAGCTTAAGTGCAATTCCCCATTCCTTATACAAAGAAATCATGCATGATAATGCACCAGCTAAACTAGAGGATATTGATGTTACTATTAAGCTCGCTAATAGAGACACTATCGCACTGATAGGGATTATTAGAGATGTTGAAGTCTTGTTTGGGAAAGTAAAGTATCCTACTGATTTTCTTGTTCTTGGCTCCACACAAGATAATTTTTGTCCCATTATATTTGGCAGACCCTTCTTGAATACTGTTGAGGCTAAGATTGATTGTGAGAAGGAAATAGTTACTCTGAGCTTTGGGGATGTGTCCCATGAGTTTAATTTCTCTAAATTTCATAGAAAACCCCATGACAAGGAATTGCCTAGTAAAGATGAAATTATTGGTCTCGCTTCTATTGCTGTGCTTCCTACTGATCCCGTAGAACAATATTTGCTAGACCATGAAAATGATAAGCATATGAATGAGAGGAATGGAATAGATGAAATTTTCTTTGAGCATCAGCCTATTTTGAAACATAACTTACCTGTTGAAATACTTGGGGATCCTCCTCCACCCAAGGGTGATCCCGTGTTCGAGCTCAAGCAATTACCCAATACGTTGAAATATGCTTATCGTGATGAAAAGGAGATATATACTGTTATTATTAGTGCTAACCTTTCAGAGCATGAAGAAAAGAGATTATTGAAAACTCTGAGGAAGCACCATGCTGCTATTGGTTATAATCTTGATGATCTTAAGGGAATTAGTCCCACTCTATGCCAACATAAAATTAATATGGAGCATGATGTCAAACCAGTTATTGATCACCAATGACGATTGAACCCTAAGATGAAGGAAGTGGTAAGAAAAGAAGTACTAAAGCTTCTTGAGGCAGGTATAATTTATCCTGTTGCTGATAGTAGATGGGTTAGTCCCGTCCATTGTGTCCCTAAGAAGGGCGGTATTACCGTTGTTCCCAATGATAAAAATGAATTGATCCCGCAAAGAATTGTTACAGGTTATAGAATGGTAACTGATTTTAGGAAATTAAATAAATATACTAAGAAAGATCATTGCCCTTTACCTTTTATTGATCAAATGATAGAAAGATTATCCAAACATACTCATTTTTGCTTTCTAGATGGTTACTCTAGTTTCTCTCAAATATCTGTATCAAGCCAGGATCAAGAAAAAACCACTTTTACTTGCCCTTATGGTACCTTCGCTTATAGACGTATGCCTTTTGTTTTATGCAATGTACCTACTACCTTTCAAAGATGTCTGATGGCTATATTCACTGACTTTTGTGAAAAGATTCTTGAGGTTTTCGTGGATGATTTTTCCGTTTACGGAACTTCATTTGCTGATTGTTTGAGAAACCTTGATCGAGTTTTGCAGAGATGTGAAGAAACTAATCTTGTCTTGAATTGGGAAAAGTGCCACTTTATGGTTAATGAAGGTATTGTCTTGGTGCACAAGATCTCCGAAAGAGGTATTGAAGTTGATAAAGCTAAAGTTTATTCTATTGAAAAAATGCCGTGCCCTACGGATATGAAAGGTATAAGAAGTTTCCTTGGTCATGCTCGTTTCTATAGGAGGTTTATCAAAGATTTCTCTAAGATTTCTAGGCCTCTCACAAATCTTTTGCAAAAATATGTTCCTTTTGTTTTTGATGATGATTGCGTAGAAGCATTTGAAATTCTTAAGAATGCCTTGATTACCGCACCTGTTGTTCAACCACCCAACTGGAACCTACCTTTTGAAATTATGTATGACGCTAGTGATTATGATGTTGGTGCTGTTCTAGGACAAAGAGTCGATAAGAAATTAAATGTTATCCATTATGCTAGTAAAACTCTAGACAGTGCTCAAAGAAAGTATGCTACTACCGAAAAGGAATTTTTAGCAGTCGTGTTTGCTTATGGTAAGTTTAGACCTTATATTGTTGATTCCAAAGTAACTGTTCACACCGATCATGATGCTATTAAGTACCTTATGGAGAAGAAAGATGCTAAACCTAGACTTATTAGGTGGGTCCTTATGCTACAAGAATTTGAATTGCATATCATTGATAGAAAGGGTGCTGATAACCCTATGGCAGATAACCTGTCTAGGCTAGAAAATGTTCTTGATGACCCACTACCTATTGATGATAGCTTTCCTGATGAACAATTAGTTGTCATGAATACTTTACATAATGCTCCTTGGTATGCTGATTACGCCAATTACATTGTTGCTAAATTTATACCTCCTAGTTTCACATACCAACAAAAGAAAAAGCTCTTCTATGATTTAAGGCATTACTTTTGGGATGACCCACATGTTTATAAAGAAGGAGTAGATGGTATTATTAGACGTTGTGTACCTGAGCATGAATAAGAACAGATCTTACGCAAGTGTCACTCCGAAGCCTACGGGGGACATCACGCTGGAGATAGAACCGCGGACAAGGTACTACAATATGGGTTTTATTGGCCTACTCTATTCAAGTATGCTCGTAAGTTTGTCTTATCCTGTGCTGAATGTCAAAGAATTGATAATATTAGTAGACGTCAGGAAATGCCTATGAATTACTCTGTTGTTATCGAACCATTTGATGTTTGGGGCTTTGATTATATGGGGCCTTTTTCACAATCTAACAGGTATACTCATATTCTAGTTGTTGTGTATTATGTCACTAAGTGGGTAGAAGCTACTCCAACTATTAGCGCTGATCATTACACTTCTATTAAAATGCTTAAAGAAGTTATTTTCCCTAGATTTGGATTCCCTAGATATTTGATGCTTGATGGTGGTTCACATTTTATTCATGGTGCTTTCCGTAAATTTCTCGCTAAATATGATGTTAATCATAGAGTTGCATCTCCTTATCATCCTCAGTCTAGTGGTCAAGTAGAATTGAACAATAGAGAGATTAAATTGATTTTGCAGAAGACTGTTAATAGATCTAGGAAGAATTGGTCTAAGAAACTCAACGATGCATTGTGGGCTTATAGAACTGCTTACAAAAACTCTATGGGTATGTCTCCGTATAAGATGGTTTATGGTAAAGCATGTCACTTACCTCTAGAGCTAGAACATAAGGCTTATTGGGCAATCAAAGAGCTCAATTATGATTTCAAACTTGCTGCTGAGAAGAGGTTATTTGACATTAGCTCACTTGATGAATGGAGAACCCAAGCCGATGAGAATGCTAAGTTGTTTAAAGAAAAGGTTAAGAGATGTCATGATAGAAGTATACAAAAGCGTGCATTTAATGTAGGTGATCATGTCTTGCTATAAAATTCTCGTTTAAGATTTTTTGCAGGAAAACTTCTCTCTAAATGGGAAGGTCCTTACGTCATCGAAGAGGTATACCGTTCTGGTGCCATCAAGATTAACAACGCCGAAGGCACAAACCCAAAGGTGGTGAACTGTCAAAGAATCAAACATTATATCCCAGGTACTCCCATAAATGTTGAAACCAATATCATCAATTCCATAACTCCGGAGGAGTATATTAGGGAGACTTACCAGAATGTTTCAGACTCCGAAAAGGAATAGGTATGTGGTACGGTAAGCAAAGGACTCCAAAACTTTTTCAATGGAAAATTTTATCTATTTTGGAATATTTAAAAAATTAGGAAAATTTAAAGTAGTCAAAATAGTGCACGAGGAGGCGACAAGCCTACTCGGTGCGGCCACCCCCCTGGCCGCGCCCCTGAGGCTTGTGGCCATCTCGTGCATCACCCGGACTCCGTTTTCTTGTGGCCTACTCCTTCGGGTCGGTAAAAATTCATTATATAATCCCCCGAAGGTTTTGACTCTCGTATCAAGACAATACCTCCCATTTTCTCTTTTGAGCTGTTTCTGCAACAGATTTAGATCAACATGGCATCCCCTAGTGTTTCGAAGGACAAGTTCCCTGTGAAGGCCATCAGCCCCTACCTTGCGGAGGTGCTGCAACACCCTCAAACCATTGAGGTGCATGAAGGGATGCTACTCATCCGTGATGTGGAGGGGCCAAAGAAAACCAGAAGCATGGAGACAAGGCTCGAAGCAATAGAGCAACAGGTCTTCAAGTGCCAAGGGATGGTGGAACGGGGATTCTATGCGAATCAGATGATGATTGCGGAATTACCCACAAACATAAGCTAGATGCAAAGGATTTTGTGGATCACATATTCAAGCTTTACGAGAGAATCGAGCACCACCAAGACCAGATCTATGACCTGCAAAACCAAAACTATGAGTATGAATACAGATTTAAGAGAAAGAGTTTGGCTGTAGATTTGAGGATTCCGGAGACTCGTTCATCCTTTTATGATGGCGAGCCCATGCATTGGAAGATGGAGGACAAGCTTCCAACCTCATCAACAACTCCCACATCGCCACCTCCGAAGCAAGACAACTAAACACATGGGTATGGGCACTCCCCTTGGCTTGTGCCAAGATTGGGGGAGGTGCCCTGGTATCGTATCACCATCACGTCTTTCGTTTTTTATTTTTATTTTTATTTTCCTCATCTTTTCTTAGTTCGATCTGTTTGATTATATCTTGATCTAGTAGAATAAAGTTTCTGTGTGATCTAGTTTTGAGTATTTGCTTTATGATTCCTCCTATGTAAGCAAGTCCATGAGTTATGTAATCAAAAGTGCTTTTGATTTGAGGGCCTTGCTTGGTATGATCTTAATCTTGATAAAGATGAAGTAGAAAGAAGTGTAGAATAAAAGAAAAGAGTACATATGAAAATCTTATAGGGAGTGATGACTTCACATATAAAAAGTATGTCGACTGAAACCTGTTGTGGGTTGACAAATATAGCTATCGGTCATTGGGGCAATTAGAGGAAGTAATAAATGAAGAGAGGTTCACATATAAATATATTATCTTGGACATCTTTTATGATTGTGAGCACTCATTAAAATATTATATGTTAAGAAGTTGATGTTGGACAAGGAAGACAACATAATGGGTTATGTTTGCTTATTTCCAAATAGAAGGTAGATTGTTATAGATCCCTCAACATGTGTTGCTTGCTTCCACCTCATATCAGCCAAAACTTCCCCACCAATTAGAGATACTACTTGTGCATCCAAACACCTTTAACCCAGTTTTGCCATGAGAGTCCACCATACCTACCTAAGGATATAATAAGATCCTTAAAGTAAGTTGTCATCGGTGCAAGCAATAAAAATCGCTCTATAAATATGTGTGATCTATTAGTGTGAGGAAAATAAACTTTATACGAACTTGTGACAGGGAAGAAATAAAAGCGACAGACTGCATAATAAAGTTCTCTATCACAAGGGGCAATATAAAGTGACATTCTTTTGCATTAAGAGATTGTGCATCGAATTATAAAAGAGCATGACAACCTCTACTTCCCTCTGCGAAGGGCCTATCTGTTACTTTTATTTTCTAGTACTTACCTTTATACAAGAGTCGTGGTGATCTCTATCACCTTCGCTATTTTCGCCTTTATCTTCTGGCAAGTGTCACATGTTGGGGAAAGATCTAGGCACATATACCCACTCGGAAGTGGATGAGCATGAGTTATTTCTGTTGACATTGCCCTGGAGATAAATAGTTTGGAGGCAACACTATAAGCCCCTATCTTTCTCTGTGTCCGATTGAAACTTTGAACTCATAGGTACCTCGTGAGTGTGAGCAATTGTGAAAGACTAAAAGATGATTGAGTATGCGGGTTTGCTTTACAAGCTTATATTGATTCTTTCCTACGTTATGATAAATTGGAATTGCTTGAATGACTAAGATCATAGTTTGTTAGTTCTCAATAGAGTTCTTGATTCATACTTTGCCATTGTGAATGAATTTTTACTTTAGCATAAGAAATTATATGTAAATATATATTGATGTTCTAAAGATGATCATGATGCCCTCATGTCCATATTTTATTTTTATCGACACCTCTATCTCTAAACATGTGGGCATATTTATCGATTCTGGCTTTCGCTTGAGGACAAGCGAGGTCTAATCTTGGGGGAGTTGATACGTCCATTTTGCATCATGATTTTATATTGATATTTATTGCATTATGGGATGTTATTACACATTTTGGTACAATACTTATGTCTTTTCTCTCTTATTTTACCAGGTTTACATGAAGAGGGAGAATGCCGGCAACTGGAGTTTTGGACTGGAAAAAGGAGCAAATCTGAGATACCTATTCTGCACAACTCCAAAAGTCCTTAAAATCTATGGAGAATTATTTTGGAATATATAAAAAATAATAGGCGAAAGAAATACATCAGGAGGCCCACCAGGGAGCCACAAGCTTGCTAGCCGCGGCCACCCCCTGGCCATGGCTAGTGAGCTTGTGGCCCACCTGGCAGCCCTTCGGTGTCCATCTTCTGCTATATTGAGGGTTTCATCGAGGAAAAATCATAAGAGACCGTTCGAGATGAAGCGCCGCCGTCTCGAGGTGGAACTTGGGCATAACCAATCTAGAGCTCCGGCAGGGCGATCCTGTCGGTGAAACTTCCCTCCTGGAGGGGGAAATCGAAGCCATCGTCATCACCAACGATCCTCTCATCAAGAGGGGTGAATCTCGATCAACATCTTCATCAGCACCATCTCCTCTCCAAACCTAGTTCATCTCTTGTATCCTATCTTTGTCTCAAAACCTGAGATTGGTACCTGTGGGTTGCTTGTAGTGTTGGTTACTCCTTGCAATTGATGCTAGTGGGTTTACTTGGTGGAAGATTATATGTTCAGATCCTTGATCATCACTTATACTCCTCTAATTATGAACATGAATATTTTTTGTGAGTATTTACGTTTGTTCCTAAGGACATGGGATAAGTCTTGTTATAAGTAATCATGTGAATTTGGTAATCTATCAATATTTTGATGAGATGTATGTTGTCTCTCCTCTAGTGGTGTTATGTGAACGTCAACCACATAACACTTCACCATTGTTTGGGCCTAGAGGAAGGCATTGGGAAGTAATAAGTAGATGATGGGTCGCTAGAGTGACAGAAGCTTAAACCCTAGTTTATGCGTTGCTTCGAAAGGGGCTGATTTGGGTCCACACGTTTCATGCTATGGTTAGATTTATTTTAGTTCTTCTTTCGTAGTTGCCGGATGCTTGCGGGAGGGGTTAATCATAAGTGGGAGGCTTGTCCAAGTAAGGATAGCACCCAAGCACCGATCCACCCACATATCAAAGTATCAAAGTAGCGAACGCGAATCAAATGAGCTTTATGAAAACTAGCTTGACATAAATTCCCATGTGTCCTCAGGAGCGCTTTGCTTTATATAAGAGTTTGTCGAGGCTTGTCCTTTGATATAAAAAGGATTGGGCCACCTTTCTGCACCTTTGTTACAATTGTTACTTGCTACACATTATGAATTATCTTATCACAAAACTATCTGTTACCGATAATTTCAGTGCTTGCAGAGAATACCTTACTGAGAACCGCTTGTCATTTCCTTCTGCTCCTCATTGGGTTCGACACTCTTACTTATCGAAAGGACTATGATAGATCCCCTATACTTGTGGGTCATCACGTACCAGAAATCGTTGTCAATAGCTTCAAGATGCATGCGCATCTTGTTCTAACTGTAGGGGTAATCCGTCCCATCGAAGGTAGGACATCCCGCGGAAACCTTGATCATATCTGCAGTCGACATAACTAGAACTCCAGGCGGTTAAACCAAAATCACACAGAACAAGGGAGTACCTTGCTCTGATACCAATTGAAAGTGCGTTATATCGACTAGAGGGGGGTGAATAGGTGTTTTTTACAAATTCATCACTTGAGGCATTTCAACTTGAGGAATTTGAAATGTGATGAATAACTAGCAGCGGAATCAGTACTCAAGTGCACGAGAAACGTAGCGACAACATAGTCATCATGATGAAATAAAACATGCACAGATTACAAGTAGCGTGATACAGGATAAGTAGGTGAGGAACAAGGTAACTTGAAGAATTTGAGGTGAGGAAATTGTGAAAGTCTTCAGTCAAATACTTCAAACAGTAAAGATCAATTTCATCAACAGGTATATGAGGAAATGGAAGGGTTGAAGAAATATAACCAGGTAGCTCGATGAAGACAATGGCTTGATGACCCAGTTCCAACTGCTGCGACAGTCATGCATCTGGTTTCGAGCGGTCTGGTATTTAAACCAGAGGACACACAGTCCCAGGACACACACTCCTTACCGTATTCTCCTTGAGCTAAGGTCACAAAGTCCTCGCCCAACACTCGTGGTAAGTCTTCAGGGTAGACTTCCAAAACACTCACAAACTGGTCACCCGACTATCCACAATTGACTCCTGGATGCTCTAGACCAAGGTCACTCTGTGATCCCCAATTGACTGTAGGATGCACTAGACCATGACGCCTAACCGTCTGGAAGATACACGGTCTTCAAAGGTAACAAGTGTCGGTTCCACATAGGAACAATCTCTTCAGTGATGCTCAATCACTTTGGGTTTGGTGGTTTGGATTTGGGTTTTTCCTCACTGATGATTTTCTCTCAAAGTCTTCGGAGGATGGGTTGCTCTCAAATGACAAGTGTCAGCTCTCTCTCGGAGCAGCCAACCAACTAGTGGTTGTGGGGGTGGCTATTTATAGCTAGGGTGCAACCTGACATGATAAGACATAAATGCCCCCAATATGTGGATAAGATGATTGGGGACAGCTGGCGCTAAGCACAACAACGGTCGGAATTTTGAACTATGGAAGTCCTCAGGCTTATCATGTTCCTCAATTGTAGGCAATTCGCACTAGCAAAATCCTAACTCCCTAGTCAGACCAATTTCATCAGAGACCAGAAGAACTTCGTATCTGTCACTGAAGAACTTGACTGAACCGCAAGAGATTTCCAAAGTCTTTACTCGAAGGATTGTATATGTTGAGGCTTTTGGAGTTGAGCATCACTTGGAAATTTTCCTTAGTATTACCTCGCCCCCCTTTAATAGTACGGTGTTTCCTATGACTTAGAGAAAGGAAATGAAACTACGAAAACAAAAGTCTTCACGCTTCATAGTCCTCGTTCATATCTTCAAGGTGACACCAACTTCTTCATTTTCAAAGTCTTCGAGGAGTACCAAAGTCTTCATGAAAGTCTTCAACAAAGTCTTCACCAAAGTCTTTAGTTGAAAACATACATTTTTAGGGGTCGGTAATCTTCGAATATATCAAACTCCTCATTGACTTATGGAGCCAGTGTACACTCACAAACACATTAGTTCCTTAACCTATAATTCTTTAGTACACCAAAATCACTATGGGGCACTAGATGCACTTACAAGATTAAATTAAGTAAAAATGCTATTATTTTTCTGTTTACTGAGTTTTCCGTGCGATATAAAAATGACCTGAAAATAAAAGTTCTTCGAATACCCTAAAAATGGCATATGATTTTTCCGGAATATTTAAAAATATCTAGCACTGAGCACACAATAGGGGTTGCACCAGTGGGTCACAAGCCCACCAGGTGCGGCCACCCCCTGGCCGAGCCTAGCAGGCTTGTGGGTTCCACGTGCCCCCCTTTCACTTATTCAAACACCCATCCACTTCATATTCCTCCATAAAAAATCCCACCATTGCTCAAACCTGTGTTCTAGCTCATTTTGCTGCCATTTTCGATCTCCTTGTGCAAAGCTTCATTCGCCTAACTGTTTTGGGAGATTGTTCTTCTGTATGTGTCTCCTCCAATGGCCCAATTAGTTTTTGTTCTAGTGCTTTATACATTGCAAATTTTTGCTGCTGTGGTGACCATGTTCTTGAGCTTGCATGTCAAATTTGTATGGTCCCAAGTAGTTTTGATGCATGATATAGTCTCTAGGCATTTGTGGGAGTAGTTGCTATGAGTTTTGTTGAGATTTGTTCACCTTAATTTTGGGTCACTAAAAATTACAATTTTTTCAGAAAAAGAAAAATGTTGAGGTGGGTATTTCAAGGGGGTTCCTCGAGCAAGAAGGCCTCGAGACTTTCGATACATGATCCCGACCTTGAACCACCAAGGGAAGCACAAGTATGACCTTGTGAATGGCCATCAGATCAATTTATGAGTGATGCCGGTTTCAAGGAAGAATTCTATGCATACACAAGAAGTGCTGGCCTTGAGGAATTCGTTTCGGACAAATGCAAGCAATACTATCAACTCACTCATTCCTTCGTGCGGAGGTTTGAATTTTCATTCAATCGTAATAAACCTTCCATCCTATTTAACCTTTATGACAAATCATATACTTTGGACATAGAGGATTTTAATCATGAATGCAATATTCCACAATGGGGCAGCTATAGTGATCCGCACAAAACTGAATATAATGATTTTCTTGCTAGCATTACCGTCAGAGAAACTAGAAACATTACACAGGCTACCGTGGGGAGCATTCACTTTCCTGTTATACATTATTTTGCTCTATTCATAGGTAGATATATTAACGGTAAAACTGAGTGATGACCCACAAGTATAGGGGATCTATCATAGTCCTTTCGATAAGTAAGAGTGTTGAACCCAACGAGGAGCCGAAGGAAACGATAAACGGTTTCCAGTAAGGTATTCTCTACAAGCACTGAAATTATCAGTAACAAATAGTTTTGTGATAAGATAATTCGTAACGAGTAACAAGTAACAAGTATAGAAAAGGTGCAGCAAAGTATCCCAATCCTTTTTGTAGCAAAGGACATGCATGGACAAACTCTTATATAAAGCAAAGCGCTCCCGAGGACACATGAGAATTTCTGTCAAGCTAGTTTTCATCATGCTCATTTGATTCGTGTTTGCTACTTTGATAATTTGATATGTGGGTGGACCGGTGCTTGGGTGCTGCCCTTACTTGGAAAAACCTCCCACTTATGACTACCCCCCCTCGCAAGCCTCCGCAACTACGAAATACGAATTAAGGCAAACCTAACCATAGCATGAAACATATGGATCCAAATCAGCCCCTTACGAAGCAACGCATAAACTAGGGTTTAAGCTTTTGTCACTCTAGCAACCCATCATCTACTTATTAATTCCCATTGCCTTCCCCTAGGCCAAAATAATGGTGAAGTGTTATGTAGTCGATGTTCACAAACACCACTAGAGGAGAGACAACATACATCTCATCAAAATACCGAACGAATACCAAATTCACATTGTTACTTATAACAAGACTTATCCCATGTCCTCGGGAACAAACATAACTACTCACAAAGAATATTCATGTTCAAGATCAGAGGAGTATTAATTATCATTAAGGATCTGAACATATGATCTTCTACCAAGTAAACCAACTAGCATCAACTACAAGGAGTAATCAACACTACTAGCAACCCACATGTACTAATCTGAGGTGTTGAGACAAAGATTGGATACAAGAGATGAACTAGGGTTTGGAGAGGAGATGGTGCTGGTGAAGATGTTTATGGAGATTCACCCCCTCTCGATGAGAGGATCGTTGGTGATGACGATGGCTTCAATTTCCCCCTCCGAGAGGGAAGTTTCCCCGGCAGAACAACCCTACCGGAGCTCTAGATTGGTTATGTCCAAGTTCCTCCTCGAGACGGCAGCGCTTCATCCCGAAATCTCTCTTCTGATTTTTCCAGGTCAAAACCCAACATATATGAGAAGATGGGCGTCGGAGGAGCCACAGGGGCCCCACAAGCCTTCTAGGCGCGGCCAGGGGGGTGGCCATGCCTAGCAGGTTTGTGGCCTATAGGTGGCCCCCCTCTGGTTGATTCTTGCGCCAGTATTTTTATTAAATCCAGAAATATTCTTGTAAATTTTCATGACTTTTGGAGTTTTGTAGAATAGGTATCTCAGATTTGCTCCTTTTCCAGTCCAGAATTCCAGCTGCTGGCATTCTCCCTCTTCATGTAAACCTTGTAAAATAAGAGAGAAAATACATAAGTATTGTACCATAATGTGTAATAACAGCCCATAATGCAATAAATATCAATATGGTGCAAAATGGACGTATCACTGAGCATAGTCACCTTTGTGCTACCGATCTCAGTATTCTTAAGAGTGTAGTAATGGGTGATAGAAGATATAACTTAGGAGCCATTATTGCTAGAAGATTGCATAATAATGCTAAGGATGGAGATTTCTTTGGTGGGATTTATGCTACTCGTGTAGCTAATTATCTCGAGGTACCCATACGGGGAAATGATATTGAATTACCGCCTGCTTTTCTTGATTATGAGGCTTTGGTACGTTTTTAGTATCTTGAAAGGAACGAGCAATCCCTCCAGTACCGACTAATTTTCGATAGACAGCGTGCTCTCCATGTTACCCTTCCTCCTCCTGCCTTCTTTAACTTTCAGGAAAAATAGAGATACTTTAAAACAAGAGAGGAGGCAAGCAAGTACGAGCGAAATGTGGAAGCCGCTCGCCTCCATGCTGCAGCTGTTCAGGCGATTGTCGCTGCAACCCAGTACAACCCCAACTATGACTTTGGATATCATTCGGTCCAGCCATGGCCCTAGATCAACTTAGGCCAAAATCCTAAGCTTGGGGGAGTACGTATCTCCACCGACATTACATTCATGTCCACACACTCATCTTAGTAGTCGGTGTTCATACTTTTTTCGTTGTACCATCCATGGTAGTTTATTTATTTTTTGCTTTTTTTTCTTTCTTCTTGTGTGTTTAATTAAATTTGAGAAAAATTCAAAAAAATTAGTTATAGCTTTACATTCTAGTTTGCTTAGTTGTAGCATTAAAAGAAAACCCAAAAAGATTTTTTCCTTCTTCTTTTTCTTCTTGGGAGCTTGCCCGTGTAATAGTTTGTTCCTATTGTGATTTTTCTTTCTTTGGGTTGTAAGGAGAAGACCACAATGAAAATGTTGAGTGGATATTATATGCATAATTGTTTATCGATCAGAGAGCCCATATTACCTTGTCTTCTCCTTTGAGTTATTGTTTGCAGATTCCAGCTTAGTCCAATGCAAGTACACTCTTGTTATTATCCCCACCATTTGGTCGTGCAAGTGAAAGGCAATAATGACAATATTTGATGAAAAGATTAATATGGAGAAAAGATGGTATGAACTCGACCTATCTTTCTTTTGTAAATATGACTAGCTCATCGTTCCAAATTCAGCTCATTCTGGGTGAAACATATTTGCAATGACAATTAGATATTATAGTTACTCATGCGATGCTTAATTAGCTAAGAGTGGATAATGGTTTGTCTTTGGTGCCAACATGCATATTAAAATGGATTTTATGTAGCATGCTGGGATGGTATCCTCCTATGAACCATTCAAGTGGCTCAACTTGGCACATGTTCATGCATGTAGTTGAAACAAAATCAACATAGCCTCTATGGTATTTATGTTCATGGTGATTTATATCCTACTCATGCTTGCATTCAATGTTGGTTAATCTCAAAGCATGTTGATGACTGTGTCGCTCTCTAGTTGGTCGCTGCCCAGTCTTTTGCTAGCCTTCACTTGTACTAAGCGGGAATACTGCTTGTGCATCCAATTCCTCAAACCCCCAGTTGTTCCGTATGAGTCCACCATACCTGACTATATGTGGTATACCTGCCATTCCAAGTAAATTTGCATGTGCCAAACTCTAAACCTTCAAATAAACTTTCTGTTTTGTATGCCCAAATCGCTCATGTGGCGACTGGGGGCTGTCAGTATCTTCCATGATAGGTGGGTTATACTCATGATATGTGTTGATTCACTATCATTCACGAGAAAGTGGCTGGTAATCGGGATGCCTAGTTCCATGCTCTAAATAAAATCAAAATATAATTAAAATAAACTCCCCCACGAGTGTGTTTGTATGGACGGTACCCATGGATTTGGCTCGCTGTGGAGTGTGACTGATTGGTGGAGGGGGGGAGGGTAAAAACTTTATCATTCTGTTTGGGAATCGCCCATAATGTATCTAGTATGGAAGATGTTGAAAACTCTTGGTCATTGTGTGAGCAATGAAAGTATACTGCTCAAAAATTATTACTTATCTCTGTTTTAAAAACTCGAGCTCTGGCACCGCTACAAATCAATGCTTCCCTCTATGAAGGGCATATCAATTTACTTTATTGTTGAGTCATTCTCCTCTTATAAAAGGCACCAGTTAGAGAGCACCACTGTCATTTGTATGCTTTGCTGTTAATTGATATTGAGTATGAGCATGACTGGATCTCTTTCACCGTGAATTACAATGTCTCGTCAGTCGTTGTTCTATGGAGGTGCTGTGCATTTATGTTTTGCGGTCTTAGAAAGGGCTAGCGAGATATCATTTCATCATATTATAACAATTGGTTTGATAAAAGTGTTGTCATCCGAGAGTTATTATTATTGCTTGCTAGTTGATTATGTCGTTGATATGAGTGAACATGAGACATAAATGTTATTGTGAACGTGGTTAGTCCATGATCTTTGCTGAACATCTGAACATCAGTTAGACATATTTACAACAACACGATCAAATAGAGTTAGAAAAAGTTTTTCTTTATCACTTTCAGTTTATCAACTGAATTGCTTGAGGACAAGCAATGGGTTAATCTTGGGGGAGTTGATACGTCTCCATCGTATCTACTTTTCCAAACTCTTTTCCCCTTGTTTTGGACTCTAATTTGCATGATTTGAATGTAACTAACCCGGAACGATGCTGTTTTCAGCAGAATTGCCTTGGTGGTATTTTTGTGCAGAAATACAATTTCTCGGATTGATCTAAAAATTTATGGAGAATATTTTTGGAATTAATAAAAAATACTGGCGAAAGAATCAACACGAGGGGGCCACCCACATGTGGCAATCCTGCCAGGCGTGACCACACCCTGGCCACGCCTAGCAGGCTTGTGGGCCCCTGTTGCTCCACCGACCTCAATTCCACTCCTATATATTCCTATTTGCGGAGAAAAAAATAAAGGAGAAGAGTTCATCGCGTGTCACGATACGGAGCCACCGCCGCCTCCTGTTCTTCCTCGGGAGACAAGATCCGGAGTCCGTTTTGGGCTCCGGAGAGGGGAAATCATCGCCATCGTCATCACAAACCATCCTTCATCACCAATTCCATGATGCTCTCTGCCGTTCGTGAGTAATTCCATCGTAGGCTTGTTGGATAGTGATGGGTTGGATGAGATTTATCATGTAATCGAGTTAGTTTTGTTAGGGTTTGATCCCTAGTATCCACTATGTTCTGAGATTGATGTTGTTATGACTTTGTGATGATTAATGCTTGTCACTAGGGCCCGAGTGCCATTATTTCTGATTTGAACCTATTATGTTTTCATGAATATATAAGTGTTCTTGATCCTATCTTGCAAGTTGTAGATACTTATTACAAGTTATGATCCACATCCCCCAGGGTGACAATAATTCGGATTCTTTCTGATGATTACTGTAGTTTGAGGAGTTCATGTATTCACTAAGCGCTAATGCTTTTGTTAGGTTCTCTATTAAAATGAGGCCTTAATATCCCTTAGTTTTCATTAGGACCCCGCTATCATGGGAGGGTAGGACAAAAGATGTCATGCAAGTTCTTTTCCAGAAGCACGTATGACTATATATGGAATACATGCCAACATTATATTGATGGATTGGAGCTAGTTCTGTGTCACCCTATGTTATAACTGTTGCATGATGAATGCCATCCGACATAATTATCCATCACTGATCCATTGCCTACGAGCTTTCCACATATTGATCTCTGCCAAGTTACTTCTCCGTTGCTACTGTTACAATCACTACAAAACTGCTACTGTTACTTTTGCCATCGTTACCGTTACTTCCGTATTACTTTGCTACTGAACACTTTGCTGCAAATATTAAGTCTTTCAGGTGTGGTTGAATTGACAACTCAGCTGTGAATACTCAAGAATATTCTTTGGCTCATATGAATTGCCTAATGTACCTACTAGACCTAGCTCTCCTAGATATGAATTGCCTAATATACCTAAGGGTTATGTTATGGAAGGAGAGGCATCTAGGGACTTTCTTGCTTGTAAGGATAGAGATGATCTTAAGAAATTGCTATGCAAGTGGAAGGAAAAATCTTTGAATGCCAGAATGCAATATGATCCTAAGTTTGCTACTTCACCTATCTTTGTTACTGATAAGGATTATGAATTCTCTGTGGATCCTGAGTTAATTACTTTGGTTGAATCTGATCCTTTCCATAGTTATGAATCTGAAACTGTTGTGGCACATCTTACTAAACTGAATGATATAGCCACCCTATTTACTCATGAAGAAAAAAATTCATTACTACTATATTCTTAAGTTGTTTTCTTTCTCATTAAAGGGTGATGCCAAGATATGGTTTAATTATCTTGCTCTAGGTTGTGTGTATAGTCCCCAGGATATGATATATTACTTCTCTGAAAAATATTTTCCTGCCCATAAGAAACAAGCTACCTTGCAGTAAATATTTAATTTTGTGCAAATTGAAGAAGATCTAAAGAATCTACCACCTATCGAAGAAATACATGGTCTTGTTAACCCGACACATGTAGTAGAGCTATATTTCCGTATATTTGATGAAGGTGATATTCCTTATAATAAGTCTGCTAGCCAATGCTTGGATGAGTTTGATAACTTTGTTATTAAGCAAGAAAATTTTAATGCCTATGTTAGTAGAAAATTGAAACATAATGCTTACATTCTTGATCGCTTGGGTGATTATATGAGTAGAACTATCAATGATCTTAATTTTATTAGTAAACATGCTTCCATGGTAATTACTCAGGTAGAACAAGTACTTAAGGCCCAAAATGATTTGCTTAATGAGATGAATAGTAATAATAATGATCATTCTATTAGAGTTGCGACTAGAGGTGGTAAAATGACCTAGGAACCGTTGTATCCTGAAGGCCATCTTAAGAGAATTGAGCAAGATTCTCAGGAAATTAATACTGATGCACCTAGTCGTGCCGGTAATAGGAGGAAAAAGGATGATGATAGGACCTTGCATGCTGCTAGTGAACCTGTTATAGATACACCTGAAAACCCAAATGATATTTCTGTTTCTGATGCTGAGACACAATCTGGTGATGAACATGAGCCTAGTGATAATAGTAATGTTGATGTTCATGTTGATGCCCAACCTAGTAATGATAATGATGTGGAGTTTGAACCTACTGTTGATCTTGATAACCCACAACCTAAGAATAAAAGATATGCCAAAAGAGACTTTGTTGCTAGGAAGCATGGTAAATAAAGAGAACCATAGGTTTAGAAACCCATGCCCTTTCCTCCTAAACCATCCAATAAAAAGGATGATGAGGATTTTGTGCGCTTTGTTGAAATGCTTAGACCTGTGTTTTTATGTATGCGCTTGACTGATATTCTAAAAATGTCTCCTTATGCTAAGTATATGAAAGATATTGTGACTAATAAAAGAAAGATACGGGAAGCTGATATTTCCACCATGCTTGCTAATTATAATTTTAAGGGTGGAATACCAAATAAATTAGGAGATCTAGGAATACCAACTATACCATGCTCTACTAAAGGGAATTATGTTAAAAATGCTTTATGTGATTTGGGAGCTGGTGTTAGTGTTATGCCTTCCTCTTTATATCATAGACTTGATTTGAATAAGTTGACACCTACCGAGATCTCTTTGCAAATGACTAATAAATCAACTGCTTTACCCATCGGTATTTGTGAGGATGTGCCTATTGTAGTTGCAAATGCTACTATCGTAATGGACTTTGTTATTCTTGATATTCCTTGGTAGACCCTTTTTGAATACCATAGGGGCTGTTATTGATTGCAACAAGGGAATGTCACTTTTCATATTAATGGTAATGAACATATGGTACACTTTCCGAAGAAACAACCTCAAGTTCATAGTATCAACTCCATTGAAAAAATTCCAACGATTATTATTGGAGACTTTGAATTCTCTCTTCCTACTACCACGAAGAAATATGATATACTTATTGTTGGGGATATGCATATCCCCATTGAGGTAACTTAGAGTTATTTGAAGATTCTCTGGTTTCATGCTACTCGAAAGAACTTTGTTAATAAGACTTGATCAACCTTATTGATGGATTCCTTTTGATGAAAATGAGATGGTTGAATTTAGAAAGAACAACTTTTTGTTCCCAACCTTTACTTTCTGTTAGTTAGATTAAATTAAGTAAAAATTCTATTATTTTTCTGTTTTCCGAGTTTCCCGTGCAATAGAAAAATGACCTAAAAATAAAAGTTCTATAAATGCCATGAAAATGTAGTATGATTTTTTTCTGGAATATTTAGAAATATCTGGTACTCAGCACATACCGGGGGGCAATACCAGTGGGTCAGAAGCTCACAGGGCGATACCACCCACCTGGCCACGCCTAGGTGGCTTGTGAGTCCCACGTACGCCCCCTTCACTTATTCCAGAGACCATCCACTTCGTCTTCCTCCAGAAAAAATTCCACCATTGTTCAAACCCGTGTTCTAGCTCATTTTGGTGCCATTTTCGATCTCCTTGTGCAAAGCTCCATTCAGAAAACTATTTTAGGAGATTGTTCTTTGGTATGTGACTCCTCCTCTGGTCCAATTAGTTTTTGTTTTAGTGCCTTATATATTGCAAATTTTTTCTGTTGTGGTGACCTTGTTCTTGAGCTTGCATGGCAAATTTGTATGGTCCCAAGTAGTTTTGATGCATGATATAGGCTCTAGGCACTTATGAGAGTAGTTGCTATAAGTTTTGTTGAGTTTTGTTCACCTTTATTTTGAGTCACTAAAAATATTAGAAATTTTTCAGAAAAAAATATGAGGAGGTTGTTAAGAGGCTCTTCAAGTCGGAGTTCTAAAGAAGATGAAAATGAGATGAAGAAGAAGTCCAAGTACAATATTCCTTGCGTCGCAGAAGTTCGACCATGTGAATGGCAAAGTAATGGATTCCTAAGGGCGGCCAGAATTTATGAAGATTTCTATCATTTGTTCGAGAATGCAGGCACTGACTTCCTCAACGATAAGTGTGACAGTACCTCTTGCTTAGTAATACCTTTGTGCAGAATTTTCACTTTCATTATAGGGAAGACCCTCCTACGGTAGAATTTCACCTATATTATGTGCCTAAGAAGATGAACCTTTATGATTTTTGCAATGTTTGCAAAATACCCTATGAGGGCGGCATCAGGGAACCACGTCCTAGAGACATGGAAGATTTTATTGTCGCAGTCATGGTAGGAGAACAGAGAGGGGTGTCAAAGGCAAGAGCAGCTAGTTTACATTTTCTTGTTCTATGTTATTATTCATTATTTGCAGGAAGATGTTTAGTTGCTCATGGGGAGAGTGGAGGCCTTAGTGCTCCTGACCTTGCCATTCTTCACCATGCTTTATTTGTTGATAGAACTTTTAGTCTAGGCGCTATGGTGGCCCAACGGTTGAACTTAAACCGTTCAAAGGGGCCCATATTCGGAGGTATCTATGCATCTCGTCTAGACAAACACTTTGGGATACCCATTAGGCTTGACGAGGAAGAGGAAATGCTGCTACCCACGAAATATTTAGACTATGACAATATGGTAACACATGATTTTATTAGGAAGAATGATGATAGGAGGGTGCTTTACAACTTAGTTTTTAGTCAAGGTACCATTGAGATTATTGTTCAGCCTGCTTCTTCCTTGTTCGATATCCATTCCGGTAGGTACACTATTATGCCCAAGGACATTTACAGATATTGGGGTCTGTCGCAACCCCCAGCACCTGAACCGGCACCAACCCTTGATCCGTATTCGGAGCTAGTTTTTCAGTGGGAGCCATAGGAGCTCACCAACCAATGGAACCCTCTAGACCCTCCGGAGTATCCAGGAGAGGGTTATTTCCAGCCATGGCACCAGACCAACTTAGGACAAAAGCCTAAGCTTGGGGGAGTACGTATTTCTCACTGACTCTACATGCATGTTGCACATTCATCTTAGTAGTCGGTGTTCATACTTTTTCATTGTACCATCCATTGTAGTTTATTTCTTCTTCCTGCTTTCTTCTTGCGTGTTTAATTAAATTTGAGAAAAATCCAAAAAATTAGCTCTAGATTTATCTTTTAGTTTGTTTAGTTGTAGTACAAAAAGAAAATCCAAGAAGATTTCTTCTTCTTCTTTTGCTTGTTGGTAGCTTCCCGTGTAAATAGTTTTTCTCGTCCTTGTTTTGAATTTTCTTTCTTTGGGTCGTATAGATAAGACCACAATGAAAATGTCGAGTGGCTCTCATATGCATTATTGTTTACCTATTAGAGATCCCATATTCCCTTGTCTTCTCCTTTGAGTTATTGTTTGTAGATTCCAGCTTAGTTCAATGCACGCGCACTCTTATTATTATTCACACCGTTCGATCGTGCAAGTGAAAGGCAATAATGATGATATATGATGAAAATATTGAGATGGAGAAAAGCTGGTATGAACTCGACCTATTTTTCTTTTGTAAATATGATTAGCTCATCGTTTTGAATTCAGTTCATTATGGGTGAAACATATTTGCAATGACAATTAGAGATTGTAGTTACTCATGCCATGCTTAATAAGCTAAGAGTGGATAATGGTTTTTCTTGAGTGCCCACATTCATATTAAAATGGTTGTGATGTTGTATGATACGATGGTATCCTCCCCTAGATGATTGAAGTGGCTAGACTTGGCACATGTTCATACATGTAGTTAAAACAAAATCAACATAGCCTCTATGATATTTGTGTTCATGGTGATTTTTATCCTACTCATGATTGCATTCAATGTTGGTTAATCTCAAAGCATGTTGATGATTGTTGTCGCTCTCTAGTTGGTCGCTCCCTAGTCTTTTGCTAGCCTGCACTTGTACTAAGCGGGAATTTTGCTTGTGCATCCACTTCTTTAAACCCAAAGTTGTTCCATCTGAGTCCACTATACCTACCTATATGCAGTATTCACCTGTCGTTCCAAGTAAATTTGCATGTACCAATCTCTTAACCTTCAGATAATATTCTATTTTGTATGCCCGAATCTCTCATGTAGCGACTAGGGGTGGTCAGTATCTTCCATGCTAGGTGGGTTATTCTCTCAATATGTGTTGATTCACTATCATTCACGAGAAAATGGCTGGTATTCGGGATGCCCAGTTCCATGCTCAAATCAAATCAAAATATAATGAAACAAAACTCCCCCAGGATTGTTGTTTGTATGGACGGTACCCGTGGATTCGGCTCGCAGTGGAGTGTGATTGATTGGTGGAGGGGGAGTAACAACTTTATCATTCTGTTTGGGAACCACCTATAATCTATCTAGCAAGGAGGATGGTGAAATCTCTTGGTCGTTATGATGAAAATGAAAGCATACCACTCAAAATTGTTATTAATCCATGTTTTAAAAGCTCGAGCTCTGGCACCTTTGCAAATCAATGCTTCGCTCTGCAAAGAGCCTATCTATTTAGTTTATTGCTGAGTCGTCATCTTTTTATAAAAAGAACCAGTTAGAGAGCACCACCGTCATTTGTATGCCTTGCTATTAATTGATATTGAGTATGAGTGTGACTGGACCTCTTTTACCATGAATTACAATGTCCAGTCAGTCCTTGTTCATCAGGGGTGCTCTGCTTTTATGTTTTGCTGTCTCAGAAAAAGCTAGCGAGATACCATTTTATCATATTGTATCATGATTGTGTTGATAAAAGTATTGTCATCTGAGTGTTATTATTATTGCTCGCTGATACGTCTCCAACGTATCTATAATTTTTGATGATGTCATGCTATTATATTATCTGTTTTGGATGTTTTATATCCATTAATATGCTATTTTATATTATTTTTGGGACTAACGTATTAATCTAGATCCTAGTGCCAGTTTCTGTTTATTCCTAGTTTTTGAGTTTTGTAGATATGGAATATTAAATGGAGCCCAAACTGAATAAAATCTTTGGAATGATTTTTCTAGAAGGAAAGAAATCCACCAGGCTTGGAGTGCACACTAGGGGATCTACCAGGAGATCACAAGCCTGGTAGGCGCGGCCACCCCACCTGGCCGTGCCTAGAAGGCTTGCCGTCTCCTCGCATGTCTCCTAACCCTATTATTAATCCTATAAATACCCAAATATTCCCCCAACACCAAAGGGAGCCACGCAAGTACTTTTCCGCCGCTAGAAGCCTCCATTCTCGAGAGGTCCAATATTGGAGCCTTTTCTAGTAATCTGTTGGAGGGTGTTTCGATCATGAAGGGCATCTACATCAACTCCATTGCCCCTTCGATGATGTGTGAGTATTCCACCACAGACCTACTGTTCCATAGCTAGTAGCTAGATGGCTTCTTCTCTCTCTTTGATCTTCAATACCATGTTCTTCATGATCTACATTGAGATCTATCCGATGTAATACTCTTTTGTGGTGTGTCTGTCAAGATCCGATGAATTATGGGTTTATGTTCAGATTATCCATGAATATTATTTGAATGTTCTCTAAATTCTTATATGCATGACTTCATATCCTTGTAAGTCTCTTCGAGTTATTGGTTTGGTTTGGCCAACTAGATTGGTAATTCTTGTAATGGGAGAAGTGCTTGGTTTTGGGTTCAATCTTGTGGTGTCCTCACCCAGTGACAAAGTAGGGGTAGCGAGGCACACATTGTATTGTTGCCATCAAGGATACAAATATGGGGTTTTCATCATATTTATTGAGTTTATCCCTCTACATCATGTCATCTTACTTAATGCGTTACTCTGTTCTTCATGAACTTAATACTCTAGATGCAGGCAAGAGTCGGTCGATGTGTGGAGTAATAGTACTAGATGCAGAATCGTTTTGGTCTACTAGACACGGACGTGATACCTATATGCATAATAATTTCCTTGGATAATTACATGATTATTGGATTTTCTATCAATTGCTTGACAATAATTTGTTTACCCACCATGATATTTTCCTTCAAGAGAGAAGCCTCTAGTGAAACCTATGGCCCCCGGGTCTACTTTCCAAATATATTTTCAGATCTATAAACCAAAAATACCAAAAATACCTTGCTGCAATATATTTATCTTTTACTTTTCGTTCTCGTTTACATCTATCTCTATCAGATCTAATCCTTGCAAATAACCGTGAAGGGATTGACAACCCCTTTTTAGCGTTGGGTGCAAGAGTTTGATTGTTTGTGTAGGTGCATCCATTGGTGACTTGCTTGTTCCTCCTACTAGATTGATACCTTGGTTCTCATCAACTGAGGTAAATACTTATCTACTTCGTTGCATCACCCTTTCCTCTTCAAGGGAAAACCAACGCAAGCTCAAGAGGTAGTAAGAAGGATTTCAGGAGCCGTTGCCTTGGAGGATACATAGCAAGTCAAGATCAAGCCTACCAAGTACCCATCACAAACTCATCTCTTGCATTTACATTATTTTCTATTTGCCTCTCGTTTTCCTCTCCCCCACTTCTAAAACGATTTTCATAAAATACCAAAAATATTTTTCCTTTTATTCGCCCTTCTTCCGTTTACCTTTTCGTTTGCCTTTTTTCTTGTGTGCTTGATTGCTTGCTTTGTCACGATGTCTGAGAATACCAAGTTGTGTGACTTTTCCAATACTAATAATAATGATTTTATTAGTACTCCGATTGCTCCCACAACTAGTGCGGAATCTTATGAAATCAATGCTGCCTTGCTTAATCTTGTTACGAAAGAACATTTTTCTAGCCTTCCTAGTGAAGATGCCACATCCCATCTAAATACATTCATTGAGTTGTGTGACATGCAAAATAAGAAAGACGTGGATAATGTTATTGTTAAATTGAATCTATTTCCGTTCTCTCTACGAGATCGTGCTAAAACTTGGTTATCATCTTTGCCTAAAAATAGTATTGATTCATGGAATAAGTGTAAAGATGCTTTTATCTCCAAGTACTTTTCGCCCGCTAAGATCATCTCCCTTAGGAACGATATAATGAATTTTAAGCAACTTGATCATGAGCATGTTGCACAATCTTGGAAGAGGATGAAATTAATGATTAGGAATTGTCCTGCACATGGTTTGAGTTTATGGATGATTATACAAATTTTTTATGCGGGATTGAAGTTTGCATCTAGGCATCTTTTAGATTCCATCGTGGGTGGTACTCTTATCGAAATCATATTAGGAGAAGCTACCAAAATCCTAGATAATATTATGACAAACTACTCTCAATGGCATACCGAAAGATCTCCTACTAGTAAAAATATGCATGCTATTGAAGAAATAAATACTTTGAGTGAAAAGATGGATGAATTGATGAAATTGTTTGCTAGTAAGAGTGCTCCTATTGATCCCAATGATATGAATTTGTCTTGTTTGATTGTAAATAATAATGAATCTATGGATGTGAATTTTTTTGGTAGGAACAATTTTGGTAATAACGCGTATAGAGGTAATTTCAACCCTAGGCCATTTCCTAGTAATTCCTCTAATAATTATGGTAATTACTACAAAAATTCTTATATAAATTATAATAATATGCCCTCTGCTCTTGAGAATATTGTTAAATAATTTATTGGTTCACAAAAGGTTTTTAATGCTACTATTGAAGAAAAAGTGCTCAAGATTGATGATTTGGCTAGGAGCGTTGATAGAATTTCCTTGAGATTGATTATTTGGAAGTTAGATCTACTCCACCTAAGCATGATATTAATGAGTATTTAAAATCTATGAGAATTTCTATTGATGAAAGTAAGGAAAGAACCGCTAGAATACGTGCCAAGCGTGAATGGCTTGAAAAAGTGTGTGCTCGTGATAATAATGGTGAAGGTCTTAAAGTGATTGATGTGACTCTTATTGAATCTTTGTTTTCCAATATAAATCTTGATAAATATGGGGCTGGAGATAAGTCAACTTTAGTTAAAAGGTGTCCTAATGATTCAGAGTCTATAGATCTTAATGCTAAGATTGATAAAAGTGGGATGGAAGAGGTCAAAACTTTAAATAGCAATGAACCCACTCTTTTGGATTTCAATGACTTTAATTATGATAGTTGGTCTTTGATTGATTGTATTTCCTTGTCTCAATCCATGTTGAATTCTCTCCATGCTTATAATCAAAATAAGGCTTTTACTAAACATATCGTTGATGCTATGATGAAATCTTTTGAAGAAAAAGTCGAGTTAGAAGTTTCTATCCCTAGAAGGTTTCATGATGAGTGGGAACCTACTATTAAGATTAAAATCAAAGATTATGAGTGCCATTCTTTGTGTGATTTGGGTGCTAGTGTTTCCATGATTCCTAAAACTTTATGTGATGTGCTAGGTTACCATGATCTAGATGATTGCTCTCTAAATTAGCATCTTGCAGATTCCACTATTAAGGAACCTATGGGAAGAATTAATGATGTTCTTATTGTTGCAAATAGGAATTATGTGCCCGTAGATTTCATTGTTCTTGATATAGATTGCAATCCAACATGTCCTATTATTCTTGGTAGACCTTTCCTTAGAACGATTGGTGCAATTATTGACATGAAAGAAGGAAACATTAGATTCCAATTTCCATTAAGGAAAGTCATGGAACGCTTTCGTAGAAAGAAAATAAAATTGCCTTATGAATCTATTATGAGGTCTACTTTTGTATTGCATACCAAAGATGACAATACCTCAATCTTTTGTGTTTTGCCTAGCTAGAGGCGTTAAACAATAGCGGTTTTTCGGAGGCAACCCAATTGTATTTTTATGTTCCGTTTTTGCATCTATTTTTGAGTGTTTAACACATTATTACTTCTCTAATAATCACGATTTGGTGTTTTAATTAGTGCTTGCGCCAAGTAAAACCATTGGGGTGATCTATGGTAGTTGTTGATTTGATCTTGCTGAAAAACTAAAACTTTTGCGCTCAGTCTAGGACTTGTCTAAATTATTCAAAGCGTTGAATGAGTCTGAAATGTTTACAAAAGATTGATATATAAAGTTCCCAAGTTGTCCTAATTTTTCAGAATTGTTTGAGTTACAGAAGTATGCGATGTTTTGAGATTGCTACAGACCGTTTTATTTTTGAGTTGTTTGCCTATTTTGATGAATCTATGGATTGTATCATGGGGTATGAACCATGGAGAAGTTATAATATAGTAGGTATAAAACCAATATAAGTAAATAATGACTTCACAATAGTACATAAAGTGGTGATTTATTTTCTTATACTAACAGATCTCACGAGTTTTCTGTTAAGTTTTGTGTTGTGAAGTTTTCATGTTTTGGCTAAAGATTTGATGGATTATGGAATAAGGAGTGTCAACAGCCTAAGCTTGGGGATTACCAAGGAACCCCAAGTCATATTAAAGGATTCCAAAGAGCCTAAGCTTTGGGATGCCCCGGAAGGCATCCCCTCTTTCGTCTTCAATCCATCGGTAAATTTACTTGAGGCTATATTTTTATTAACCACATGATATGAGTTTTGCTTGGAGTGCCTTGTATGATATGAGTCTTTGTTTCTTAGTTTGCCACAATAATCCTTTCTGCACACATCTTTTGAGAGAGACATGCTGAATCATGAATTTATTAGAATACTCTATGTGATTCACTTATATCTTTTTAGAGCACGGTGGTGTTTGCGTTTCGTAGAAATAACTGAACTCTTGTACATCACTTATATTATTTTGAGAGTCCTTAAACAACATGGTAATTGGTCTAGGTTATGTATTTAGTCCTAATATGATAGGCATCCAAGAGGGATATAATAAAAACTTCCATATTAAGTGCATTGAATATTATGAAAAGTTTGATTCCTTGCATAAAGTTTTGAGATATAAAGGTGGTAATGTTAAGAGTCATGTTAGGAAGTAATTGTGATTTGGTAAAAATACTTGTGTAAAGGTTTGTGATTCCTGTAGCATTCACGTATGGTGAACCGTTATGAATAAAAATCAGAGCATGATTTGTTTATAGGTTGTCGACCTTTGTGTGAGGGCCGGGAGCGCGCGATGGTTTACTACTACCAACGTCTCCCCTAGGAGCATGCGTTTAATACTTTGCTTCAATGACTAATAGACATTTGCAATAAGCATGTGAGTTCTTTATGACTAATGTTGAGTCCATGGATTATACGCACTCTCACCCTTCCACCTTTGCTAGCCTCTCTAGTACCGCACAACTTACTACTTTTTCCACACTTGTGCTTCAATGTAGCACCATGATCTTCATGATAGAGAGTCTCCTATTTTGTCACTTTCATATACTAGTGTTTTTTTTCTTTATATAACTTGGCTTGTACATTCCAATAATGGGCTTCCTCAAATTTCCATAGGTCTTCATGAGCAAGCAAGTTGGATCCACACCCACTTAGTTTCCTCTTGAGCTTTCATACACTTATTGCTCTAGTGCATCTGTTGCATGGCAATCCCTACTCACTCACATTGATATCTATTAATGGGCATCTCCATAACCTGTTGATACGCCTAGTTGATGTGAGACTATCTTCTCCCGTTCCTTGACAACCTCCACCATATTCTATTCCACTATAGTGCTATATCCATGGCTCACGCTCATGTATTGCATGAGAGTTGAAAAAGTTTGAGAAAATAAAAGTGCGAAAACAATTGCTTGACTTGTCATCGGGGTTGTGCATCATATAAATATTTTGTGTGGGGAAGATGGAGCATAGCTAGACCATATGATATTATAGGGATAACTTTCTTTTGCCATTATGTTTTGAAGAGATACAATTGCTTTGCGAGTATGCTTGAAATGTTATTGTTTTTATATCAATATTAAGATTTTGTTTTCAAGTCTTATGGATCTGAATATTCATGCCACAATATAGAATATTACATGGATAAATATGCTAGGTAGCACTCCACATCAAAAATTCTATTTTTATCATTTACCTACTTGAGGACGAGCAGGAATTAAGCTTGGGGATGCTGATACGTCTCCAACGTGTCTATAATTTTTGATGATGTCATGATATTATATTATCTATTTTGGCTGTTTTATACGCATTAATATGTTGTTTTATATTATTTTTGGGACTAACCTATTAATCTAGAGCCTAGTGTCAGTTTCTGTTTTTTCCTTGTTTTGAGTTTTGTAGATATGGAACATTAAACGGAGTCCAAGCGGAATAAAATCTTCGTAATGGTTTTTTTGGAAGGAAACAAATCCACCAGGCTTGGAGTGCATGCCGGAGGATCTACCAGGAGATCACAAGCCTGGTAGGCGTGACCACCTCCCTGGCCGCACCTGGCAGGCTTGTCGTCTCCTGGTAGGTCTCCTAACCCTATTCTTCGTCCTATAAATACGCAAATATTCCCCAAACACCAAAGGGATCCACGCAAATACGTTTCCTCCACCAGAAGCCTCCTTTCTCGAGAGATCCAATCTTGGTGCCCTTTCTGGAAATCTGCCGGAGGGGGTTTCGATCATGGAGGGCATCTACATCAACTACATTGCCCCTCTAATGATGCATGAGTAGTCCACTGCAGACCTATGGATCCATAGCTATTAGCTAGATGGCTTCTTCTCTCTCTCTCTTTGATCTTCAATACCATGTTCTTCATGGTCTTCATGGAGATCTATCCGATGTAATACTCTTTGTGGTGTGTTTGTCAAGATCCGATGAATTGTGGATTTATGATCAGATTATCCATGAATCTTATTTGAATCTTCTCTAAATTATTATATGCATGATTTCATATCCTTGTAAGTCTCTTCGAGTTATTTTTTAGGTTTGGCCAACTAGATTGGTAATTATTGCAATGGGAGAAGTGCTTGGTTTTGGGTTCAATCTTGCGGTGTCCTCACCCAGTGACAAAGTAGGGGTAGCGAGGCACGTATTGTATTGTTGCCATCAAGGATAAAAATATGGGGTTTTCATCATATTGCTTGAGTTTATCCCTCTACATCATGTCATCTTACTTAATGCGTTACTCTATTCCTCATGAACTTAATACTCTAGATGCAGGCAGGAGTCGGTCGATGTGTGGAGTAATAGTAGTAGATGCAGAATTGTTTAGGTCTACTTGACACGGACGTGATGCCTATATGCATAATCATTGCCTTGGATAACTACACGATTATTTGCTTTTCTATCAATTGCTTGACAGTAATTTGTTTACCCACCATGATATTTTCCTTCAAGAGTGAAGCCTCTAGTGAAACGTATGGCCCCGGGTCTACTTTCCAAAATACATTTTCAGATCTATAAACCAAAAATAGTTTGCTGCAATTTATTTATCTTTTACTTTCCGTTCTCGTTTACATATATCTCTATCAGATCTAATCGTTGCAAATAACCGTGAAGGATTGACAAACCCTTTATAGCGTTGGGTGCAAGAGTTTGATTGTTTGTGTAGGTGCATCCATTGGTGACTTGCTTGTTCCTCCTACTGAATTGATACCTTGGTTCTCATCAACTAATGGAAATACTTATCTACTTCGCTGCATCACCCTTTCCTCTTCAAGGGAAAACCAATGCAAGCTTAAGAAGTAGCACTCGCTAGTTGGTTATGCCATTGATATGAGTAAATGGGAGACCTAAATTTTATTGTGAACGTGGTTATTGTATAATCTTTGCTGAAAATCTGAACATCAGTTAGACATATTTACAACAACAAGATCAAATGAAGTTTTTAAAAGTTTTTCTTTATCAATTTCAGTTTATCAACTGAATTGCTTGAGGACACACAATGGGTTAAGCTTGGGGGAGTTGATACGTCTCCATCGTATCCACTTTTCCAAACTCTTTTGCCCTTGTTTTGGACTCTAATTTGCACGATTTGAATGGAAGTAACCCAAACTGACGCTGTTTTCAGCATAATTGCCTTGGTGTTATTTTTGTGCAGAAATAAAAGTTCTCGGATTGACCTGAAAATTTACAGAGATTATTTCTGGAATTAATAAAAAATACTGGCGAAAGAATCAACCGGAGGGGGTCCACACGTAGGTCATAAGCCCATAGGGCGCGACCACCCCCTACCCGCACCTAGCAGGCTTGTGGGCCCCCTAGGGCTCCGCCGACCTCAATTCCAACTCTATATATTCCTATTTGTGGAGAAAAATATTAAAGAGAAGAGTTCATCACGTTTCACAATACGGAGCCACCGCCACCTCCTGTTCTTCAACGGGAAGCCAGATCTGGAGTCCGTTTTGGGCTTCGGAGAGGGGAAATCAACTCCATCATCATCACCAACTATCCTTCATCACCAATTCCATCATGCTCTTCGTCGTTCATGAGTAATCCCGTCATAGGCTTCCTGGACGGTGATGGGTTGGATGAGATTTATCATGTAATCGAGTTAGTTTTGTTAGCATTTGATCCCTAGTATCCACTATGTTCTGAGATTGATGTTGCTATGACTTTGCTATGCTTAATGCTTGTCACCAGGGCCCGGGTGCCATGATTTTAGACCTGAACCTATTATGTTTTCATGAATATATATGTGTTCTTGATCCTATCTTGCAAGTTATAGACACCTATTATGAGCTATGATCTGCACCCCCCAGGGTGACAAGAACTGGGATTCCTTCCGGTGATTATCGTAGTTTGAGGAGTTCATGTATTCACTAAGTGCTAATGCTTTGGTTCGGTTCTCTATTAAAAGGAGGCCTTAATATGCCTTAGTCTCCATTAGGACCCCACTACCACGGGAGGGTAGGACAAAAGATGTCATGCAAGTTCTTTTCCATAAGCATGTATGACTATATATGGAATACATGCCTACATTAGATTGATGAATTGGAGCTAGCTCCGTGTCACCCCATGTTATAACAACTACATGATGAATGCCATCCGATATAATTATCCATCACTGATCCATTGCCTACGAGATTTCCACATATTGATCTCTACTAAGTTACTTTTCTGTTGCTACTGTTACAATCACTACAAAACTGCTACTGTCATTTTTGTCATCGTTACCGTTACTTCCATACTGCTTTGCTACTGAATACTTTGTTGCATATATTAAGTCTATCAGATGTGGTCGAATTGACAACTCAGCTACGAATACTTGAGAATATTCTTTGGCTCCCCTTGTGTCAAATCAATAAATTTGGGTTGAATACTGTACCCTCAAAAACTATTGAGATCCCCTATATTTGTGGGTTATCAACCCCAAGTTGGATACTTTCCGCTATTCGACTCTAAGTGCTACATTCTTGATAAGCATCGTCGTGCTAAATTTTCTCCCAAATCTCATGAAGGTTTCCTACTTGGTTACGGATCGAACTCTCACAGCTATCGTGTCTACAACAACTTCACTCGAAAATTTGAAGAGACGGTAGATGTGAAGTTTGATGACTCTAATGGTTCGCAAGTCGGACAATACCCAAATGATGTAGGAGAAAAAGATCCGTCATAAGCTATCCAAGATTTACCCATCAGCAAGATTCGTCCGAAGGAGGTGAAGGAAAGTACTTCATCAACCCAAGTGGAAGCTCTACTACTTCTTGAGCTTGCGTTGGTTTTCTCTTGAAGAGGATAGGGTGATGCAACAAAGTAGATAAGTATTTCCCTCAGTTCTTGAGAACCAAGGTATCAATCTAGTAGGAGGAACAAGCAAGGCCCCAATTTATGTACATACACAAACAATCAAACACTTGCACCCAACACTATAAAGGGGTTGTCAATCCCTTCACGATTATTCTCAAGGATGAGATCTGATAGAGAAAGATATAAAAGATTCCTAGAAGTAAAAAGTAAATAAAATTGCAACAAGGTATTTTTGGTATTTTTGGTTTATAGATCTGAAAATATAATAGGGAAGATAGACCCGGGGGCCATAGGTTTCACTAGAGGCTTCTCTCATGAAGGAAAATAATACGGTGGGTGAACAAATTACTGTCGAGCAACTGATATAAAAGCGCATAGTTATGACGATATCCAAGGCAATAATTATGCATATAGGCATCATGTCCGTGTCAAGTAGACCGAAACGATTCTGCATCTACTACTATTACTCCACACATCGACCAACTCCTTCCTGCATCTAGAGTATTAAGTTCATGAAGAATAGAGTAGCGCATTAGGTAAGATGACATGATGTAGAGGGATAAACTCAAGCAATATGATGAAAACCCCATATTTTTATCCATGATGGCAACAATACAAATACGTGTCTCGCTACCCCTACTATGTCACTGGCTAAGGACACCGCAAGGTTGAACCCAAAACCAAGCACTTCTGCCATTGCAAGAATTACCAATCTAGTTGGCCAAACCTAACCAATAACTCGAAGAGACTTACAAGGATATGAAATCATGCATATGATAATTCATAGAAGATTCAAATAAGATTCCTGGATAATCTGATCATAAACCCACAATTCATCGGATCTTGACAAACACACCACAAAAGAGTATTACATCGGATAGATCTCCATGAAGATCATGAAGAGCATGGTATTGAAGATCAAAGAGAGAGAAGAAGCCATCTAGCTACTAGCTATGGACCCATAGGTCCATGGTGGACTACTCACGCATCATTAGAGGGGCAATGGAGTTGATGTAGAGGCCCTCCATGACTGAATCCCCCTCCGACAGATTACCGGAAAAGGCTCCAAGATTGGATCTCTTGGGAACGGATGCTTCCAGTGGCGGAAAACTATTATCGTGGCTCTTTTTGTTATTCAGGGAATATTTTTGAATTTATAGGCCGACGATTAGGGTTGGTAGAGCTATGAGGGACCCACAAACCAAAGCTGCCCCCTGGCCGCGCCAGGGTGTCTTGTGGCCCACCCTGGCTCTTCTGGCCTCTTCTCCAAGTCTTCTAGGTTTCTTATGGTCCAAGAAAAATCATCATAGAATTTTATTCCGTTTGGAATCCGTTAGATATTCCTTTTCTACAATACTCAAAAACAAGGAAAAAACAGAAACTTGCACTGGGCACTAGGTTAATAGGTTAGTCCCAAAAACAATACAAATAGCATATTAATGCATATAAAACATCCAAAATAGATAATATAATAGCATGGAACAATCAAAAATTATAGATACGTTGGAGACGTATCAGCATCCCCAAGCTTAATTCTTGCTCGTCCTCGATTAGGTAAATGATGAAAACAGAATTTTTGATGTGGAATGCTACCTAACATATTTATCCATGTAATATTCTTTATTGTGGCACGCATGTTCAGATCCATAAGACTCAAAACAAAAGCTTAATGTTGACATAAAAATAGTAATATTTCAAGCATACTAACAAAGCAGTTGTGTCTCTTCAAAATACCACGGCAAAAGAAAGTTATCCCTACAAAATCATATAGTCTGGCTATGCTCCATCTTCCCCACACAAAATATTTATATCATGCACAACCCCGATGACAAATCAAGCAATTGTTTCACACATTTTATGTTCTCAAACCTTTTCAACTCTCACGCAATACATGAGCGTGAGCCATGGATATAGCACTATAGGTGGAATAGAATATGGTGGAGGTTGTAAGGAAAAGGAGAAGATAGTCTCACATCAACTAGGCATATTAATGGGCTATGGAGATGCCCATTAATAGATATCAATGTGAGTGAGTAGGGATTGCCATGCAACGGATGCACTAGAGATATAAGTGTATGAAAGCTCAAAAATAAACTAAGTGGGTGTGCATCCACCTCGCTTGCTCAAGAAGACCTAGGGCAATTTGAGAAATCCCATCATTGGAATATACAAGCCAAGTTATATAATGAAAAATTCCCACTAGTATATGAAATTGACAAAATAGGAGACTCTCTATCATGAAGATGATGGTGCTACTTGGAAGCACAAGTGTAGAAAAAAGATAGTAGCATTGTCCCTTCTTTTTTATATTTTTATATTTATTTTTGGTGGGCATCATTGGCCTATTTTTTTAATTTGGGCTTCAATGTCCTCTTTTATTTTTCATGAAGTCTGAGTCTCATCCCAACTTGTGAGGGAATCATAGCTTCTGTCATCCTTTCCTCACATGAGACAATGCTTTAATAATGATGATCATCACACTTTTATTTACTTATAACTCAAGAATTACAACTCAAAACTAGAACAAAATGACTCTATATGAATGCCTACGGCGGTGTACCGGGATGTGTAATGATCTAGCATAGCAAATGACATCAAAAAACTGAAAATCCATGAAAACATCATGCTAGCTATCTTACGATCATGCAAAGCAATATGAAAACGATGGTGCGTGTCATACTAAGAGGAACGGTGGAAGTTGCATGGCAATATATCTCGGAATGGCTATGGAAATACCATAATAGGTAGGTATAGTGGCTGTTTTGAGGAAGGATATATGGTGGGTGTAATGGACAGGCGAAAGTTGCGTGGTACTAGAGAGGCTAGAAAAGGTGGGAGGGTGAGAGTGCGTATGATCTATGGACTCACATTAGTCATAAAGAACTCACATACTTACTGCAAAAGTCTATTAGTCATCGAAGCAAAGTATTAGACACGTGATCCTAGGGGATAGGTTGGTAGGAGTTAACCATCGCGCGCTCCCGACCCTCACACAAAGGATGACAATCAATAAACAAATCATGCTCCGACTTCATTACATAATGGTTCACCATATGTGCATGCTATGAGAATCACAAACCTTTACACAAGTATTTTTACCAATTCACAATTAATCACTAGCATGACCCTAATATCACCATCTTTATATCTCAAAACTTTATGCAAGGAATCAAACTTCTCATAATATTCAATGCACTTTATATGAAAGTTTTTATTATATCACTTTTGGATGCCCATTATATTAGGAATAAATTCATAACCTAAACCAAATACCATGATGTTTAATGTCTCTCAAAATAATATAAGTGAGGTATGAGAGTTCAAATATTTCTATAAAATAAAACACCACCAGGCTCTAGAAAGATATAAGTGAAGAACTAGAGTAAAATTGCCTAGCTCAAAAGATATAAGTGAAGCTCATAGAGTATTCTAATAAATTCATGATTCATGCGTGCCTCTCTCAAAAGATGTGTGCATCAAGGATGATTGTGTCAAACTAGAAATCAAAGACTCACATCATACAAGACGCTCCAAGCAAAACACATACATATGGTGAATAAAAATATAGCCTCAAGTAAATTTACCGATCGATTGAAGATGAAAGAGGGGATGCCTTCCGGGGCATCCCCAAGCTTAGTCTCTTTAGAATCCTTGATTCCTTGGGGGTGCCATGGGCATACCCAAGATTAGGCTCTTGACACTCCTTATTCCATAGTCCATCAAATCTTTACCCAAAACTTGAAAACTTCACAACACCAAAACTCAAAAAAAAACTCTTGAGATCCGTTAGTATAAGAAAAATAAATGACCACTTTAAGTACTGTTGTTAACCCATTATTTATTTATATTGGTGTAATATCTACATATTCCAACTTCTCCATGGTTCATACCCCCCGATACAACCCATAGATACATAAAAATAGGTAAACAACACAAAGAAAACAGAATCTGTCAAAAACATAACAGTGGGTAGAAATCTGTAAACTTGTAATACTTATGTAACTCTAACAATTCTGAAAAAATAAAAAACCTGGTAAATTTGTATACCAATCTATTGTAAAAAATTGAGACTCATTCATCGCATTGATAAATTTATAAAATTCCTGGACTGGGTGCAAAAGTTTCTGTTTTTCAGCAAGATCAAATCAACAATCACCATAGACCATCCCAAAGGTCTGACTTGGATCAAACACTAATAAAAACACACAAAAAAATTACTACAGAGGTAACAATGTGTGAAACACTCAAAAACAGAAGCAAAAACAAAAACATAAAATTAAAATTGGGTTGCCTCCCAACAAGCACTATTGTTTAACGCCCCTAGCTAGGCATAACACAATAGATATAGGTATTGTCATCTTTGGCAACTTTTGTGAGGGCCTTCTCGAATCCCAGGGGCTCTTTCCGATTCCCCAAATTTTCAAGCGAAGGGACCATTTTAAGATCCAAGATATCCAAACGCTTATTGCAAAGGGTAATCAAAGTGTTCAAGCGACTCAGATTCCCATTAATATGTTTGAGGGGTTCTTGATATTTTTGTAACTCAACTAAGTGGTTATGTAAATAACCAAATTTCTCAAGAATTTGAATTCCCTCTTGTGAAAAGGCAAGCCCCTTTTTTGAGGGGGAGCCCCCAAAAGCCCTTCCAAAACTTTCTAAGCGACACTTGCATCAAGTTCGATAAAATTGCCCTATGAGGCAAAATCCAAAAGCTTTCTATGATGCAAAGCCAAACCAATGTAAAAATTTCTAAGAAAAACTTTTGTGTCTCCTTTTAGATTGGAAATACGATAGGATTCCGTTAGCCTATACCAGGCATCTTTAAGATTTTCCCCTTGTTTTTGCTTGAAGTATAGAACTTCAAAGTCTGGTGACAAAGGGGAGGTACTAACACTAGTCGTAGCAACAAGCAAGAGATCCAGCAAGAAAAAGGGAAAACGAAAAAGAGAAGGAAAATAAATGGCAAATTGGTGAAGTGGGGAGAGGAATATGAGAGGCAAATGGCAAATAATGTAAATGCAAGAGATCAGTTTGTGATGGGTACTTGGTAGGCTTGATGTGTATCCTCCCCAGCAATAGCGCCAGAAATCCTTCTTTCTACTTCTTGAGCTTGCGTTGGTTTTCCCTTGAAGAGTAAAGGGTGATGCAGAAAATTAGATAAATATTTACCTCAGTTGTTGAGAACCAAGGTATAAATTCAGTAGGAGCAACAAGCAAGGCCCAAATTTATGTACCTACACAAACAATCAAACACTTGCACCCAACGCTATAAAGGGGTTGTCAATATCCCTTCATGGTTACTTGCAAGGATGAGATCTGATAGAGAAAGATATAAAAGATTGCTAGAAGTAAAAAAGTAAATAAAATTGCAGCAAGAATTTTTTGGTATTTTTGGTTTATAGATCTGAAAATATAATATGGAAGATAGACCCAGGGGCCATAGGTTTCACTAGAGGCTTCTCTCATGAAGGAAAATAATACGGTGGGTGAACAAACTACTGTCGAGAAATTGATAGAAAAGTGCATAGTTATGAAGATATCCAAGGCAATGATTATGCATATAGGCATCACATCCATGTCAAGTAGACTGAAACGATTCTGCATGTACTACTATTACTCCACACATCGACCGACTCCTTCCAGCATCTAGAGTATTAAGTTCATGAAGAACAGAGTAACGCATTAGGTAAGGTGACATGATGTAGAGGGATAAACTCAAGCAATATGATGAAAACCCCATCTTTTTATCCTTGTTGGAAACAATACAAATACGTGCCTCACGACCCCTACTATGTCACTGGGTGAGGACACCGCAAGATTGAACCCAAAACTAAGCACTTCTCCCATTGCAAGAGTTACCAATCTAGTTGGACAAACCAAACCAATAACTCGAAGAGACTTGCAAAGATATGAAATTATGCATATCATAATTCAGAAATGACTCAAATAATATTAATAGATAATATGATCATAAACCCACAATTCATCGGATCTCAACAAACACACCACAAAGAGTATTACATCAAATAGATCCCCATGAAGATCATGGAGAACATGGTATTGAAGAACAACGAGAGAGAACAAGCCATATATCTACAAGCTATGAACCCGTAGGTATATGGTGAACTACTCACGCATCATCGGAAGGGCAATGGAGTTGATGTAGAGGCCCTCCATGATCGAATCCCCCTCTAGCAGATTACCGGAAAAGGCTCCAAGATTGGATCTCTCGGGAACGGAGGCTTCCGGCGGCGGAAAAGTATTATTGTGGATCTTTTTGGTATTGGGGGAATATTTCTGAATTTATAGGCCAAAGATTAGGGTTGGAAGAGCTACGGGGGACCCACAAGCCCGGGGGCACGCCCCTGGCCACGCTAGGGTGGCTTGTGGCCCACCCGTGGCTCCGATGGCCTCTTCTCCAAGTCTACTGAGTTTCTTCTGGTCCAAGAAAAATTATCATAGAATTTTATCTCGTTTGGACTCCGTTTGATATTCCTTTTCTGCAATACTCAAAAACAAGGCAAAACAAAAACTAGCACTTGGCACTAGGTTAATAGGTAAGTCCCAAAAATAATATAAAATAACATATTAATGCATATAAAACATCCAAAACAGATAATATAATAGCACGGAACAGTAAAAAATTATAAATACGTTGGAGACGTATCAAGCTCCCACTTCACATCAAGGCTACCGACAAAACGATATGGAAGCATACACAAGTGGTACTCGGCAAGATGAAGATGCGGCGGAAGTACATCATCAAGATCCACCACAACCTCCTTCACCACCACCTCAAGGAGTGACCACTTCGACAACAAAGAAGATGAAGGAGATGATGAAGAATAAGCTCCACCAACCAACAAGCCAAAGCTACCCCGAGTTCGAGCAAAAGTGACCAAGAACCATCCCCTAAACCAAATCTTCAGTGATATACAAACAGGGAGGATCACCTCAAGGAATCATCGTAGAAATTTCCGAAGGTGGAAGTGATAAGTATGGAGTGTCACAAGGAGCTAAAGGTAAGATCAATATTCTCTCAAGTCCTATCCGCCACTGATACGACTCTACGTACGCTGAAAGTTTGCTTCCAACTAGAAACGAGAAATAAAACTACGTTGTGGGTATGAAGATAATAGATTGCATGATATCGGAGAACTAAAATATAAAAATAGGTGATGTTATCATAAAGTTAGAATATATTACAATATATTACAAATAGCGAGTGTGGAATAATGATGGGTTGGTGTGTGGAATTGTCCTAGGCAAATGTTAACAAGATCGGTAATCATTATTGCAATTTTATATGAGGGAGAGGCATAAGCTAACATACTTTCTCTACTTGGATCATATGCACTTATGATTGGAAATCTAGCAAGCATGCGCAACTAGTAAAGATCATTAAGGTAAAACCCAACCATAGCATTAAAGCATCAAGTCCCCTTTATCCCATACACAACAACCCCCTCACTCGGGTTTAAGCTTCTATCACTCTAGCAACCCACTATAAGTGAAACATGAACGTATTGCAACACCCTACAGCAGGAATCTTTCACGTGTGCACGACACTAAAGGCACATAGGACAGCACCAAAATAAACATACAACTCAAACCAATCTAGATCATCAATCAACCCATAAAACAAAACAAATCTACTCAAAACATCATAGGATGGCAACACATCATTGGATCATAATATGTGGCATAAAGCACCATGTTGAAGTAGGGGACTACAGTGGTATGCGGGAGAGTGGACCGCTAAAAAGATATGAGGATGGTGATGAAGAAGGTGATGTTGATGAAGACGATCACCACGACGATGGTTCCCCCGATGGCACTTCGACGCCACCGAGAGAGAGGGGAGAGGGTCTCCCCCTTGTGCTTAATCCTCCATGGCCTCCCCCCTAAGTGGGGAGAGGTTCTCCCTCTGGTCCTTTGCCTCCATGGTGATGATGGCCCCTCCGTCTTCCTCCTCCATGGTCTCCGCTGATGGTGAACCCCTCCGACAAGGTGTCGGAGAGGGACAGATTGATTTTTCGTGGCTATAGAGACTTGCGGCGGCGGAACATTTGATCTAGGGTTCTTTATGGGGGTTTTGGTATTTATAGGAATTTTTGGCATCGGTCTCACGTCAAGGGGGTGCTCGAGGAGTCCACAAGTCGGGAGCACCCTCTGGGGGTAGGGTGTCCCCCCTAGGCTTGTGGCATCGTCGGTCACTTCTTGGACCAGCTCGGGTGCTACGGGAGTTTCTTTTGGTCCATAAAAAATCACAGTAAATTTTCAGCCCATTCTGAGAACTTTTATTTCTGCACAAAAACGACACCATGGTAGTTCTACTGAAAAGAGTGTTAGTCGGGTTAGTTCTAATCAAATCATACCAAAATCATATAAAATTATTGTAAACGTGACATGAATACTTCATAAATTATAGATACATTGGAGACTTATTAATCACTCGCTCTAAAACTCGCGTATCTGACTTTTGTGAGCATTATTCGTTCATCCCTAGCATTGAACCCTTGAAGGTTGAACACGCTCTTGAAGACGCGGATTGGGTGAACATTGTGCATGTAGATCTTCACAACTTCGTTAGGAACAAAGTATGGACACTCATGGAGAAGCCCAAGGACGAGCAAAACATCATCGGTACAAAATGGGTGTTTCGTAACAAGCAAGATGAAGACGATCAAGTTGTACACAACAAGGCGTGTCTCGCAGCCCAAGGATATATGCAAGTCGAAGGTATTGACTATGATGAGACCTATGCCCCCATTGCTAGACTCGAAGCTATTCGAATTCTTCTTGCTTATGTAAATCACCATGACATCACTCTTTACCAAATGGATATTAAAAGTGCCTTTTAAATGGAGAAATAGAGGAGGAAGTCCATGTTAAAAAACCTCCTGGATTTATAAATCCTAAGAAACTTAACCACGTTTAAAAACTTTGCAAAGCTTTATATGGTCTTAAGAAAGCTCCTCGTGCTTGGTATAAATGCCTAACAAAGTTTCTTAATGAAAAGGGTTTTAAAATTGGTAAAATTGATGCAACCTTATTCACAAAGGGTGTTAATGGTGAATTATTTGTGTGCCAAATTTATGTGGCTGATATTATCTTTGGATCTACTAACCCACAATTTAGTGAGAAATTTGGAAGGTACATGTCAGAGAAGTATGAGATGTCTATGATGTGTGAGCTGAAATTCTTTCTTGGTCTACAAATCAAGCAAACGAGAGAAGGTACATTCATCTCTCAAACAAAGTACACCAATGACTTGATCAAGAAGTTCAACATGCAAGAGTGCAAAGGTATGAAAACTCCCATGCCCACTAGTGGACATGTTGATCTCACTAAGGAGGACGAACTGGTCTATCAAAAGGTTTATCGATCAATGATTGGTTCATTGCTATATCTATGGGCCTCCCATCCCGATATTATGCTTAGTGTGTGCATGTGTGTCCGATATCAAGCTGCACTTAAATAATGTCATCATAAGGCCATGAACATATTGTGAGATACTTGACACATACACCAAACTTTGACATTTGGTATACCAAGGGATCTTCCTTTAATCTTGTTGGCTACTCCGACTCGGACTATGCCGGTGACAAGGTTGGTAGAAAATCTAGCTCGGGTACATGTCAATTTCTTGGCAGATCTCTTGTGTCTTGGTGATCCAAGAAACAAAACTCGGTATCTTTATCTACCGCCGAAGCTGAGTATATTGTTGCTGGATCGTGTTGTGCGCAATTGCCATGGATGACACAAATGCTTAAGGATTATGGAATCCATGTGAAAATGTTCCATTACTTTGTGACAATGAGAGTGCTATTAAGATTGGTCATAATCCCGTGCAACATTCTCCAACCAATCATATTCAAGTTCGACATCATTCCATTCATGATTATGTTGCCAAAGGAGACATTAATCTTAAGCATGTTTAGTCTAACAAGCAATTGGCCGATATCTTTACTAAGCCACTTTATGAAAAAGTGTTTTGTCATTTGAGGAGTGAGTTGAACATCATTGATGCTTCAAACTTGAGCTAAGCTCACTCGTATGCATGCAAGGAGATGAGCTTACTTAACCACTCCATGCTATCTTTACTCTGTATATCATGTATCTTGGAATTCTATGCTCCCTTATATTGCGTCTAACCCTTTTGTAGGTACTTGGAAGAACAACACTCCACAAGATTGCCAACCACTCATATCTTAAGCAATCTTGTCATAACCAAGTATCTACAACTCCTCTTTGATGATGAAAGGAAGAAGACAACAAAACATATCCTTGACATATATTTGATGTGATCATAATTGCTAATTCTCAATTGGTATCAAGTCTTTTGGATATATCATGTTCTTCCTTGCGTGACTAACCTATGTAGGTGAAAAGTGAATGAAAACAAAATGATTGCTCCCAACTCAAGATGAACTTCATCAACCTAGAGCATCCTCATCAAGTTCACCTACAAGCTACATCATCAACATCACTCAAAGGTATGTACTCATATCCTTGATATAGCATTACTCCAAGTCATGAGATAAAGCAACTCAAGATATATGAAGACATTAGAATGTTTAAACTAAAAATGGTAATCCCATGTCGAGCTTAACGATGAGTATGACCTATGATCGAGCATTCTTGCTTGACTCCTTAAGTCAACACACTCTAATATAGGTGACCTAGTCACCGCCCATCACCTAGTCATAAAAATTGAATGGAGAACCCTTTTAGTGTTGCTCTTTAACATTTCCATTCAACTCTAACCTAGACGAAAATTCATTGCAAATTCGTTCTGAAAATCCATTGCAAATCTTTGAGACACATTTGAGACATTCTGAAAAATTGCATTTGACAAAGTTGCCAAGTTTCTGTTTTCCAATTCAAAGCCTCCGATCACAAAACTCGGTTCTACCGATATTGCAGTCCTACTGCAGAAACACATATCGATGCTACCGAATCCTTTTGCCTCGGAGCCACCTACCTCTATGCACCTTGTGTGCCTTGTTTTATGATCAGTTCAATGATTCCAATGATGTAGGGGATAAACTTCAAGAGATATAATCTCAAATAATCAAGGATCCCTACATCAAAAGAGGATAAATTCTTTAAGTTTTTTGGATCTTAAGGGGGAGAAAAATATTTTCAAGCAACCCTTGTCACAATTACTCTAAATGACCCTATATCTCTAGGATCCCTTCCCATTCAATGATTCTTTTTATCTGTCCCTTGTGTGACCTTTTTGGAAATTAATGCCAAAGGGGGAGAAATAGCAAAGCTTCAAGGCTTATACCTAAAGGGTTATATAATCTCAAAAGAGGAGATACAATACTAAAGGGGAAAATATCTAAGCATTCATGCTTTAGGGGGATAAATGATCATGAAAATAATAAGTGTAACCTAATCATATAAAGGGGGAGAAATATCAAGGATCCCTTATCACACAAGCACTTCTTAAGTAGAAGAGAGAAGAATGTATTTGAAATTTAATTCTCATATACTTTAGACTTTTCTCAGCCATACCTACTCTTAATATCTACAAATTATGATTCAGGGAGTGAGGAAAACTTTTACAATTGGTGTCTAGGGAAGAAAACTGTAAACTTATTTGGGGACATATCATAATCAAGAAATCATTTCTTATATGTCCTCCATATCTTGGTACTCTTGGTTCCATTTGCATTTGCACTATCAAATACACTTGTGTTTCCTAACATTGTTTTCTCAAGTGTGTTCCTACTGTTAAATGCTCAAGGACCTCAAGCTAAGTATATGCATCATATTCTTGTTCAAGATGATCTCTTGCTTCTTGCATATATTGTTTGCGAGAGTGAGTCTTGATATATTTGATGCATGTTGCCACGATATACATGACTTATCATGTCCTTCCTACCATGTGTGTGTTCTTGCATTCAAAAGCAACTATCCTTAAAATGGATTGCACACATGTAGGGCGTCCTTGTATTAGTCATGTATCCTTCAAAGTATTCTTATATTTTTGCATATATTAAATTGAAGCTTCGATTGTATGTTGTCATCAATTACCAAAAAGGGTGAGATTGAAAGCACAATATCCTCCCCTTGGTGGTTTTGATAATTCATGACAACATACATTGTCTTTTGGACTAATACTTTCATCTAGTGTATTTCAGATAAAGTCCAAAGAGAATGATGGCTAAGGTGTGTGGAGAGTATCCCAAAGAAGAACAAGGAGAAGTAATATCATTGGCAAAAGCTTCAAGCAATAGGACTCTACATTTTACTTTGTGAGAAATTACTTTGAATCCATAGGAACAGCCAATACTATTAAAAGGGGGTAAGGTACTGTTGGTGAACAAGATGCTCCACGTGCACAAGTGATAGTCACCAAAAACACCCAAAAACTCTCCCACAAATCTCTGTCCAAGCATTTCATGAAAATCGGTGAGGCCAACATATTCCACTCGGTCCCACCAATTTTCCAACTTAGACAAAACCCTGCCAAACCATAGCACATCGGTGCAACCGATCCCACTTCGGTGTCACCGAGTTCAGCTTGCCAACTCTCGGTTACCTCGATTCAAAAAATCATAATTTCCAAGTTTTTGGATTGCGTCACTAAGATTTGGATTCTGACCGTTGGGCACCTGATCGGTACTGCCGAGATTTCTATATCGGTCTCACTGAGAGTCAAAAGTTGCTACCTTTGGAGAAACCCGGTACCACCGAGATTCACACATCGGTCTCACCGAGTTGGTCACTTTAGGTGTAACGGTTGGATTTTTGGATTTGCCTATATATACCGCCCACCACCACTCACTCGTAAGAGAAGCACTCAGAACAGATCCCCACTTATCCCATCAGATTTTCTAAGAGAGAGCCACCTACTCATGCGCTGAGATCATGCCATTCCATTCCAACCATATTAATCTTGATCTCTAGCCTCCCCAAGTTGCTTTCCACCAAATCAATATCTTCCACCAAAGCCAAATCTATGCGAGAGTGATTGTGTGTTGAGGAGTCTATCATCTTGAAGCACAAGAGCAAGGAGTTCATCGACACTATCGTGCCTATTTCCTGTTGGAGGGTGGTGCCTCCTAGATTGGTTAGGTGTCACTTGGGAGCCTCCTACTTCGTGTTGTGGAGTGAACCAAGAAGTTTGTAAGGGCAAGGAGATCGCCTACTTCGTGAAGATCTACCCCGAGTTAGGCTAGTCCTCCATGGACATAGGCCATCATGGTATAGACAAGGTTGCTTCTTCGTGGTTACCCTCCTTGGGTTGAAGTCTCCATAAACGTGGACGTACGATAGCTCCACCTATCGTAACCAAGGGAAAAATCTTCATGTCCTTCATGCATTTGATCTCCCTATCTCAACTCCTTAGTTCCATGTGCAATGTCTTTACTTTCCGCTGCTATACTCGATGACTTGCAAGTGTAGGGTGTGCTAGACTTGCTAAAATTGCTAAAATCTGCCAACACTTAACTTTGGATATTGTGTAGATTTTAATTTGTGCTAGTAGTCTATTCACCCCCCCTCTAAACATACTTTTCAAGTGATCCCACAGATGTCAGCAATAATAACTCATGCTCACTCATATCCAACTGGACATATGTGCCTAGATCTTTCCTCACCACATGATGCTTGCCAAAGGAGAAAAATAAAAAGGAAAGAGAGAAGAATACTTTGACTCTTGCATAAAAGTAAATACATAAAAGTAAAAGATAGGCCCTTCGCAGAGGGAAGCAGAGGTTTTCATGTGCTTTTTAAATTTGTATGCCAAATCCCTTAGCGCAAAAGAACGTCATGTTGCATTGCGTCTTGTGATAGCAACCTTTATTATGCAGTTTGTTGCTTTTATTACTTTGCCATCACGAGTTCGTGCAACGTTTAATTTTCTCTTACACTAATTGATCCAACACTTTTATAAGCAATTTTTATTGCCTTGATGCACTGATGACAACTTATTTGAAGGGTATTATTCAATCCATAGGTAGGTATGGTGGACTCTCAAACATGAGTTTGGGTTTTGGGGTTTTGGATGCACAAGTAGTATCTACTTAGTGCGGAGTTTTTGGCTAGCAATGATATCGAGCAAGCACCACATGTTGAAAGATCTATGACAATATAACTTCTGTGTGAATATGAACAAACATAAATCATTATGTTGCCTTCCTTGTCCAACATCAACAATTTTGGCATATAATATTAATGGGGGCTCACAATCATAAAAGATGTCCATGATAGTATATTTGCATGTGAATCTTGTCTTCCCTAATTTATTCTTTCATGAATTGCATCATTGATTAATGCTATGTTTTCCACGTCCAGCGGGCTTAGCATTATTCTGGGGACACTCACGGGAGTAGTGTCCTAGTTCTCCAGACTTATAGCAAACCACGGTGGCACGGGGAGCAACATTTGCAGGCAGTCCTCCAAATGGTCTGACTGGACGGTTGGGCTAAACTGGGCGAGGCGCCTGGAAGGATGGCCTCACATTGTATTTTTGCGGCAGAGCTGCATTGGGCACCCAGATCCGACGTTTATTGGAGCCCGAGCCAAATGTGGGGTTGAAGTCACGGTTGTGATTTCTCGTGGCATCATAATCAGTCTGTCCAGTCTTGGCATTGATAGCCTTGTTGACGAGAGCCTAGGAAATGGTGCACTCATGCAGGCACAGATCTTGACAAAGCTCAGGGTTAAGTCCCTTGCGAAACCTAGCTTGCTTCTTGGCATCAGTAGAAACTTCCTTAGGAGCATAGCGAGCAAGGTTTCCAAACTCACGACTATAAGCATCCACTAACAGTCTGCCCTGGGTGAAGGCACATAATTCCTCTCTCTTACGATCCATCAGCCCTTCCGGGATGTGATGGGTACGAAATGCGGCACTGAACTCTGCCCAAGTTGGTGTGGGGCCTGCAGGACGCATGGCTTCAAAGTTTTCCCACCACAGATTGGCGGGACCTTCCAGAAAGTAAGTTGCAAAGGGCACCTTGTTGGCCTCAGTCATATTGGCAGCCCGGATCTTGCAATATATGCTAGTCAGCCAGTCGTCCGCGTCGAGTGGGTCGACCGAATGATGATACTTTGGTGGGCACAGTCTGATGAAATCACCAAGTGATACGCCATCATTGAGGTCATTGCGGGGAGCACGTGCTGTGTTCTGCTCAATTCTTTCCAACAGCCTGTTGGTCTCCCTCTTGTTCCTTTCGGCTTCAAGCATTACTTCCGCCAAGGAAGGCGCATGTGGTAGATCCTCTTGCCTTGGCTGGCTTCCCTCGCCCTGCTCAGGGGTAGGCATGGGGTTATTCCTAGTTGCCACCATCCCTGAGAAACAAACTCATAGCTTAATCATAGGGAACAACAACTCTAAGACATAGGATAAGGAATGTACTGGACATGGTGGCATGCAGGGTAACACCAATCAACATGGTAAAACAACTTCCATATGAACACCATGATTCATACACACCATGACATAGTTCAGTACAAGCCAAGCTGAGAAACAACTACGGAGAGATGACACAACTATCGGAGGCATTACAAGCTTCGTATACATTATCTATCTACACCTCCGGAACTCAACTCTCAACATCATCATATCCCACAAGACACGCAGGACTGTGGCGATATGATTACTACCATACTAGAACTAACATCCACGTACTCAAGCATCGCCGTAGAATGCCTCATACAGGTTACCCCATGACCCGGGAGCTGAACCTGAGGATCTAGAAACACTCTAGCCTGTGATCCCTGGGAGCCATAAGGACACGGATGTGGCCTTGGTCCCCTTGTTGGCGGCAATAGTGGTCCTCGAAGAGGGGTGATGCCTCCAACATCGGGCCAGTCTACATGTGCTGGCAGATGAGTCCGCGGTGGGGTCAGCATCTCCAAATCTCCATAGCCGGTTTGCATGACAGGTGCCAACTACGTCAGGGCTGTCCAAAGACATGCACGGGTGGCATGAAGCTCCATGCGAAGGGCACGTGCATCACGATCCCTGTTCTCCAACATCTGAGCGGTCACCTGAAACCTAGGGTCATCATGGGAATGATCATAGTAGGCTACACTAAGATAACCATCCTCTCCTCCCATAGAAGCAGGAACATAACAAAACTCTGTGTTCTGAAGTAGACCATGGTGAAATCTCATGATAGTTAGCATGGTGTAAGCGTCCTCCTGAACTGCCATATCTATAGTGACACCTAATCCATAAGTCCAGTGAAGCGGCTCTGCAGCTCCACGGTATGAAGGATAAATTTTGACGGTACACAGATACTGACTCTGGTTGAAATCTCTGTACTGTTCCTTCACTGTGTACTCCGGGTACCATCGGTATCTAGCCTCCATCATGACTCTAACCAACATGGGCGTGTGACCCGGTACATCGATGCACCTGGTCAGACGGACCACCTAACGGGAAGGATGAGGGGGCATCTGAATAGAGAATGATGCAAAGACATTAGAGACTCTAGCATAAATTGGACAGCATAACGGCTGTAATTGCTCAAAAAGGATTTTGAGACAACTGCAAAAGATTGGAAAGGCATAACCACTTGACTTTCTAGACTCAAATCTCTTCTCCATCTATTTGTCACACCAACAATACTTGAATACCCACATTCACTAGCAACAAGCTAGCTAGTGGTCCATGGTTAGTAACTCGGCATCCTAAGCAATGGATGAGAAGCCTAGTTCTTATCCCGAAGAAAATATGAGAATGACTCAGCATAGAATAACTTGGGAAGAGGAGTAAAAAGAGCCTTACGTTCCCTTCCACAATCAATTCCCCTACTTTTCTATAGTGTTTCTAGACTCAACTTCGACCAGTTTGGCTTGGTAGTCCTATAGTCAGTTAGGCTTTGATACCAATGTTGTCAGGACCCCGATCCTAAGTCATAAGAATCCAGACTGTAACATATCACATCACTTTGCGGCCTCACGCATGGTAAGTTCCACGGCTACAGCCTTACCTTAGCCGGGACCGTTTGCGTCTTTTGGCTCACGTATGTGAACATGTCACTAGCAATCAAATGGCAGAGAACCCGGGCTGACATAACTAGTCATAGAACCCAAGCGACACATCCGTACGGAAATAGGCATGCATAACCCAGCAATGCAGGTGTCGGCCTCAAGAGTGTGTAGACGAGTCATAGCAAGCTACAGGGACTCCATTACGTCATGAGACACGAATGCCATCACTGCACGTAGACGAGTCGTAGCAGGCTACAGGGACTCCATTACACCACGAGACATTTCCCCGAAGGGACAGACACAGCAGCAAAGAATGATACATGCTGGTCAATCAATGTGTCCGGAGCAGTAGCAAGCTACCATGGCTCGGTGGAAGCACAAAGAGGCAGTTTCCCGTAAAGAGTACTACTAAAGGCACACGACTAGGTGTCGGATCCCATACATACCGTTGCACGTCACACGTACGCACGACATGCCCGATATGCATAGATACAACCATGGCATCACAACATAACTATAGAACAACATGACTTTTATTTAAGAGGCTCAGATGAGCCTTGCATAATATGTTCTTACAGATAGGGGTCACATGACCCGACACTCAAGTCATACAAACATGTTCATACAAACCAAGCGGAAGCATAAGCTGTCTGAGTACAGACAGATGAAAGGGTAAAAAGGCACATGGCCTGACTATCTACAGCCCGCCACAGGGCATAGGTTGTACCTAGGACACCAGCTATTCGGCATCGTCAATGTCTAGAAAGAACACACCTAATGGGTCCTGGGTCTCATCTGCAACATTTATTAAGCAAACGTGAGTACAAACGTACTCAGCAAGTCTTTAAATCAGACCTAGTCTATTCATGCTCATGTATCAACAAAGGGAGTGGTGGAGTTTATGCAGCAATGCCAACTCTGACTCATGGCTAACCTACACTACTCCATTTTAACTCTTTGTTTACATTTTATATATCGCACACGAGTCCACTAACTCCATAACAATACACCACCATGGATTCACTTCTCTCCTGGGAGAGTGCCATCCACGGTACTCATGCTTGTCTTGATATTTTTATGAGTATCCATTTGATTATCTATGAATAGCATAAGTTCTCCAGTAGTCCATATCCGAGGACGCGACTATTCGAATAGTTTCATACCCTGTAGGGGTGTACTTCGTCACACACGCTCTCGCCACTTATCGCTATGTGCTCATAAACCATGCACCTTGGCAACCTTCAAGCGGATGCCCAGCGAGGGAGTCGGCCATGACCGTCAATCACCTAAGACCTCTAGTCCAGGCTATCGCCTATTTGAGACTGAACCCGCACGGAAGTCCGGCTGAAGTTTCCTCTACGGCCCCAAACGATGTGCGTAGGGTTCCCAAGACCACCATCTGGGTGACCCATGGTACACCATGCCACTGCCTACTGCGTCATAACCCACCCCTAGGGTCAGCGCTACGCACGGCCTCCGGCATACTATAAACACCAGAAACTACTTGCAACTCCTGGACTAAGGACTAAGCGACTGATAAGCCGAGAGGGTCAATTAAGTATCCCAACGTGTGGTAGTAACTAGACCTGGATCACAAACACGGAACTCAGTTCCTAAGAGCGGTACCAATGAGACAACCCGCTTTATACTCCTACATAGCCTCTCATCGCTACCTTTACCAAATCGAGTTCATCATAACATCATCACATCAGGCAACATTGTTTCACTCAGTTCATCACCCAGATGAATCCTACATGACATAACTCTAAGCATAGCAAGCATAGCAGGCAAAGTACGCTAAGCACATCATGGCACAAGCATCTACTAGGTATGCTAGGTTGCAAGGTTTAGCTATTTACTGTCACAATGTCAGGTTATGCAACAGAATAGGATCATCTACCGTGTATGACTGACATGTGATCGATTGTCCTAATGCAATAAACAAGAGCAGGAGCGAGAGAGTAGGATGTTATCGGAATGATCAAAGGGGTTGCTTGCCTTGCTAGGAAACGGAAAGGTTCTCTCCTTCGTCGGGATACTCGGGGGTATCCTCAGGAGCAGGGTCTACCGCAATGCAGATAAGAAACAATCAACACACGCAAGTGCAACAATATGATGCATGATCATGGCATGATAGCATGTATAGATGAGCTAATGCAACTAGTGTTCGTGATGATTTGAAATGAATTGGAATATAGATTCAAAATTGTTCTTCATTTCAAATTCCATTTACTAACCTATTAATAAATGTCAATGTTCACCTATTTAGATTTCTCTAACATTCATGACAGTAGCACCATTGGATTCATTGGATTTTTCTGATAAATTTTCATATATAAATAATTTTCATCTGACTTACAGATTAATTTATATGAATTTTTGAAGTTTTGAATAATTTCTAGAATTATTTTTAAATTAGAAATTGCTTTTATTGCATCAGCATGACATCATTATGACGTCAGCTGGTCAGCTGACCGGGCTAGAGTCAAACCTGACATGTGGGGGCCACATGTCAGCGACTCAGACACTTAACTAACTAATTAAAACTAAATCCTAATTAATTAACAGAAATTGGGCCCACTGTCAGTGACTAATTAGGTTAATTAAAATAATTAATTAAATTCTTAATTAACTTTGACCTGCCAGGGCCTGGCCCAACTTGCCAGTGACTCACGGGGTCAAACCCCGTTGTCAACTCCGGCAAGACCCATCGGCGTTGAGCCGCCGGTGGCTCCAGAGACGGTGATGGGCTTCGGGATCCCACCTCCGGTGACCAAACGGACGGAGGAGGGCACCAAACGACTCAGCACACATGCACGCGTCCATTCCGACCCCTCGCAGGAGCTGAGATGGTCGGAATCGACGCCAGCAGTGAGCTGGGCGGCGGCCGGAGCTCGGGCGAGCACGCGCTCGTCGAACCAGGGCAAAACATGAGCTCTACTTGGCACCTACGGACTCTACATAGCCTCACGAACACGACGGAGGCCTCAGACGGACCAGCTGGTCACCGGAACATGGCCGGCGTCGTGCTCGAGCGGCGGGGGCATTCGGACCTCGATGGAATCCGACGCTAGAGCACGCAATCGAAGGGGGAAAGAGGGGGAAAAGACTCAGGGGCTCATGTTGGTCCGAGAGACGTCGAGAGCGGGCTTGGGGAGGGCCTGGAGCAGCGGCGAGCTCCACTTGACTTCCAGCGGCTGGAGGTTGAAGACGACATGGAGACGGCGATGGGGAGCTCCTGGCGGTGCACGGCTCGGCGAGGAGGAAGAGGAAAGCTAGGCGAATCGATTGGGGGGCTCAGGGGCGAGGGGGAGCGGCTAACGCGACGGCGGCGAGCTCGAGCAGGGCTCGGCCATGGCGAAGTAGAGAGGGGAGAGAAACAGAGGTGGGCGAGAGAGAGAGAGAGAGATGGGGACGGCTCTGGGGAGCTTATCCCCGTCGCGCTGGTGAGAAGGACACAGGCAGGCAACTGTCCGCGTGGAGGCACGGCAGCGCGCGCGCTCCGGCCATGCGCTCGTCCTCCTGGCCGCCAGGAGGACGATGACCTCCGTGGGCCAGGTGGGCTGGCCTGGCCTGGGCCTTTCTCCCTTTTTTTTTCTTTTTTTTCTTCTCTATTTTCTTTTACTGACATTTGTTTATTTTCTTTTCAGGTACAAATGACTATAAAATATCCCATATAATTTCTATAATGAAGTTTGAATATTTCAAACTTGTCTAAAAAGTTTCAGGATATTTTGAAAACTTAAAATAATGATAGTGCTTTATTTAATGATTTCGGGAGCCTTATCAATTATTTTTGAATTACATTGATTGTTCAAATAATTAGAATGGTCCCTGTTATAATCATGCCCAAATTTACCAGACATACGGAACCTTTTTAGTGGGCATTTTGGATTTGTTGAATTTTCACCAAATTTGAATTGTTTTGATTCAAAGTTAGCTTGGGGTTTATTTTGTTCACCCATTTCATGTTAATGCAAAATGAAACATGATGCAAGCATAGTACTATTCCTAGGACATCTAGCTAGGTATGTGACAGTTTGCCATGACCACTACTTATTGTAATGATCATGATGGGGGTGGTAATGCTTCTTATGATCTTGATAATTTATTTAATACTCATGATGAATATGATGTTGAAAGTGGGTTTGGAAGAGTCTCAACTTTAGGCATTATTGATCCCACTATTTTGGAAACTGTTCAATCTTATGAATTTTTTGATAAAAGTGGGTTTGGAGAGGTCATGACTTTAGTTAATGATAATGCCACTGTTTTGGAAGAGTATCAACTTTGCATGCATGTGGATCATGAAGAGAAAAATTTATATGATAGTTATATTGTTTAATTCCTTCATGATTCTAATGAAATTTATTATGAGGGAGGAACATATGCTTGTAGGAATTGCAATAATATCAAGTTTCCTCTCTATGTGTTCAAAGTTTTGAAGTTATGCTTGTTTTGCCTTCCTATGCTAGTTAATTCTTGTTCCCATAAATTGTTTGATCACAAAATCCCTATGCATAGGAAGTGGGTTAGACTTAAACGTGTTTTTAATGCTATTCATGATGCTATTTTTTATGTGAGCATCATTGAAATCGTTATGCCTAGCTAGGGGCGTTAAACAATAGCGCTTATTGGGAGGCAACCCAATTTTATTTTTCTTTCTACTTTTTCCTTCTGTTTTGGTGTGTTTTGCACATTATTAATTCAGTATTAAATTTTTTGTGTTTTAATTAGTGTTTGAGCCAAGTAAAACCTTTGGGGTGATCTATGGTAGTTGTTGATTTGATCTTGCTAAAAATTAGAAACTTTTGCACTCAGTCCAGGCATTTTCCAAAATTTTCAGAGCGTCGAATTGATCTGAAATTTTACACAAGATTGACATAAAAATTTACCTGATTGTACTAATTTTGCATAATTTTTAGAGTTCTAGAAGTATTCGAAGTTTACAGATTGCTAAAGACTGTTTTGTTTTTGACAGTTTCTATTTTCTTTGTGATGTTTGCTCATTTTGATGCATCTATGGGTCGTATCGGGGGGTATGAGTCATGGAGAAGCTAGAATACAGTAGTTATTACACAAATAAAAATAAATAACGAGTTCACAAAAATCCCTAAAGTGGTGGTTTCTTTTTCTTATACTAACGGATCTCATGAGTTTTCTGTTGAGTTTTGTGTTGTGAAGTTTTCAAGTTTTGGGTGAAGATTTGATGGACTATGGAATAAAGAGTGGTGAGAGCCTAAGCTTGGGTATGCCCAAGGCACCCCAATTCATATTCAAGGATACCAAAAAGCCTAAGCTTGGGGATTCCCAGGAAGGCATCCCCTCTTTCGTCTTCAATCCATCGTCAAATTTACTTGAGGCTATATTTTTATTCACCACATGATATGTGTTTTGCTTGGAGTGTCTTGTATGATATGAGTCTTTGCTTGTTAGTTTTTCACAATCATCCTTGATGCACACATAGTTTGAGAGAGACACGTTGAATCGTGAATTTGTTAGAATACTCTATGTGCTTCACTTATATCTTTTGAGCTAGGCAATGTTGCTCTAGTACTTCACTTATATCTTTATAAAGCATGATGGTGTTATATTTTATAGAAATTATTGAACTCTCATTCCTCACTTATATTATTTTGAGGGTTTCTTAAAAAAACAAGATAATTTGTTTAGGTTATGAATTTAGTCCTAATATAATGGGCATCCAAGAGGGATATAATAAAAACTTTCATATTAAGTGCATTAACAACTATGAGAAGTTGGATTCCTTGGATATAGTTTTGAGATAATAGGGATGCTAATATGAGAGTCATGCTAGTGAGTAGTTGTGAATTGAAGAGATACGTGTGTTAAAGCTTGTGATTCCAGTAGCATGCATGTATGGTGAACCATTATGTAACGAAGTCGGAGCATGACTTGTCTAATAATTGTCGACCTTTGTGTAAGGGTCGGGAGCATGCGATGGTTAACTCCTACCAAACTCTCCCCTAGGATCATGCGTCTAATGTTTTGTTTGATGAATAATAGACTTTTGCAATAAGTATGTGAGTTCTTAATGACTAATGTGAGTCCATGGATTATACGCACTCTCACCCTTCCATCTTTGCTAGCCTCTCTAGTACCGCGCAACTTTCATCGGTACATCAAACCCTCCTTCCTCAAAACAAGCACCATATATTCCTCAAAGCAGCCACCATACCTACCTATTATGGCATTTCCATAGCCATTTCGGGATATATGTCCATGCAACTTCCACCATGTAGTTTTTCTATGACTTGCATCATCACTTCAAATTGCATATAGAGTTATATCTTGTCATAGGAATCGAGTTGTAATTTCTTTTTCTTTGAGTTATAAGTAAATAAAAGTGTGATGATTTTTCATTAATAGAGCATTGTCCCATGAGATAAAAGGATGATGGAGGCTATGACTCCCTCACAAGTTGGGACGAGTATCCGTACTTTACAAAAAAATAAAAGAGGACAGCGAAGCCCAAATAAAAAAAATAAAAGAGGCCAAAGAAGCCCACCAAAATAAAAAAATGAGAGAAAGAGAGAAGGGACAATTGCTACTATCTTTTTCCACACTTGTGCTTCAAAGTAGCACCATGATCTTCATGATAGAGAGTCTCCTATTTTGTCACTTTCATATAACTAGTGGATATTCAATATGCACGGCCACTTTGTTTATTTTTGAGCTTTCATACACTTATAGCTCTAAGTTCATTTGTTGCATGGCAATCCATACTCACTCACATTGATATCTATTGATGGGCATATCCATAGCCCGTTGATACGCCTAGTTGATGTGAGACTATCTTCTCCTTTTTCCCTTGCACCCCCACCATATTATGTTCCACCTATAATGCTATATCCATGGCTCATGCTCATGTATTGCGTGAGAGTTGAAAAGGTTTGAGAACACCAAAAGTGTGAAACAATTGCTTGACTTGTTCATCGGGGTTGTGCATGATTTAGATACTTTGTGTGGGGAAGATGGAGCATAGCCAGACCATATGATTTTTTGGGGATAACTTTCTAAGGCCATGTTATTTCGAAAGGACACGACTACCTTGTTGGTGTGCTTGGAGTATTACTATTTTTATGTCAATATTAGACTATTGTTTTGAATCTAACGAATCTGAATATTCATGCCACAATAAAGAATATTACATGGATAAATATGTTGGGTAGCATTCCACATCAAAATTCTGTTTTTATCATTTACCTACTCGAGGACGAGCAGGAATTAAGCTTGGGGATGCTGATACATCTCCAATGTATCTATAATTTTTTATTGTTCCATGCTATTATATTATCTGTTTTGGATGTTTTTATGCATTAATATGCTATTTTATATTATTTTAGGGACTAACCTATTAACTAGAGCCTAGTGCCAGTTTCTATTTTTTCCTTGTTTTTGAGTTTCGTAGATAAGGAATATTAAATGGAGTGGAATAAAAGCTCCGGAATGATTCTTTCTGGAAAATATGGAAGCCATGAGACTTGAGAACCAAGGCAGAGGAGCTGCCATGGGGCCACAAGCCCGCTTGCCACGACCAGGGAGGCCACCCGCGTCGGGCAGGCTTGTGGGCTCGTGGCAACTCCCCTAACCCTAATCTTCGGCCTATAAATACCCAAATATTCGATCATAATTAGAACAAGCCACGGAAACACTTTTCTGCCGCCAGAAGCCTCTATTCCCGAGGAATCCAATCTTGGAGCCTTTTCCGGTAATCTGTCGGAGGGGGATTCGATCACGGAGGGCATCTACATCAACTCCATTGCCCCTCCGATGATGAGTGAGTAGCTAGATGCACCACAGACCTACGGGTCCATAACTAGTAGCTAGATGGCTTCTTCTCTCGCTTTGCTTCTCAATACCATGTTCTTCATGATCTTCATGGAGATCTATCCAATGTAATACTCTTTTGCGGTGTGTTTGTCGATATCTGATGAATTGTCGGTTTATGTTGAGATTATCCACGAATATTATTTGAGTCTTTCCTAAATTATTATATGCATGATTTCATATATTTGCAAGTCTCTTCGAGTTATTTGTTTGGTTTGGCCAACTTGATTGGTAATTCTTGCAATAGGAGAAGTGCTTAGTTTTGGGTTCAATCTTGCGGTGTCCTCACCTAGTGACAAAGTAGGGGTAGCGAGGCATGTATTGTAGCGTTGGGTGCAAGAGTTTGATTCCTTGTGCAGGTATATCTATTGATGGCTCACTTGTATCTCCTACTGGATTGATACCTTGGTTCTCAAAAACCGAGGGAAATACTTATCAACTTTGCTGCATCAAACCGTTCCTCTTCATGGGAAATCAACGCATGCTCAAGAAGTAGCACACATCTTACCAAATTGAATGATATAGCCACCCTATTTACTCATGAGGAAAAAATTTGCTATTACTATATTCTTAAGTTGTTTCCTTTCTCATTAAAGGGTGACTCTAAGATATGGTTTAATTCTCATGCTCCTGGTTCTGTGTGTAGTCCCCAAGATATGATTTATTACTTCTCTGAAAAATATTTTCCTGCCCATAAGAAACAAGCTGCCTTGCAGGAAATATTTAACTTTGTGCAAATTGAAGAAGAGAGTCTCCCACAAGCTTGGGGGAGGCTTCTCCAATTACTTAATGCTTTGTGTGATCATCCTCTCAAGAAAAACCAAATACTTGATATATTTTATAATGGACTAACCGATGCTTCTAGGGACCACCTAGATAGTTGTGTTGGTTGTGTTTCCAGGGAACGAACTATTGAACAAGCTGAATTACTATTGAATAATATACTGATCAATGATAATGATTGGACTATTCCTGAACCACCTCCGAAGCCAACTCCGAAGAAAAGAGGTATTTTATTCCTCAGTCCTGAAGATATGCAAGAGGCAAACAAATCTATGAAAGAAAAAGGTATTAAAGTTGAAGATGTTAAGAATCTACCACCTATTGAGCAAATCTATGGTCTTGATAACCCGACAAAGAAATTTATGGTCTTATATATTGCAAATTTTTGCTGTTATGGTGACCTTGTTCTTGAGCTTGCATGTCCAGTTTGTATGGTCCCAAGTTGTTTTGATGCATGATATAGTCTCTAGGCACTTGAGGGAGTAGTTGCTATGAGTTTTGTTGAGTTTTGTTCACCTTTATTTTCACTCACTAAAAATTTCAGAAATTTTTCAGAGAAAGAAAAGATGTTGAGGAGAATGTACTAAGGTGGTTCCTCGAGCAAGAAAGCCTCGAGACTCGCGCTACGTGAGCCCGATTTTGAACTACCCAGGGAAGCTCGAGTACTGCCTTGTGAATGGCCCTCGGATCAATTCATGGACAACGCCGGATTCAAGGAAGAGTTTTATGCATACATAAGGAATGCTAGCCTTGAGGATTTCATCAGATCGATGTAAGCAATACTATCAACTCACTGATTCTTTCATGCGGAGGTTTGAATTTTCATCTAGGCGTAATTCTCATTCTCTTCTATTTAATGTTTATGACAAATCCTATACCATGGACCTAGAAGATTTTAATGATGCGCGCAAAATTCCACCATGGGGTAGTCGTAGCGATACTCATAAAAATGAATACAATGATTTCCTTGCTAGCATCATAGTGGGAGAAACTAGAATCATTACACAAGCTACTTTGGGGAGCATTCACTTTCCGGCTATACATTATTTTGCTCTCTTCATAGGTAGATGCATTAACGGCAAACTTGAGCATAGTCACCTTTGCGTGCCTGATCTGAGTATTCTTAAGAGTGTGGTACTGGTAGATAGACGATATAACTTTGGGGCTATTATTGCCAGGAGGTTACATCATAATGCTAAGGATGGAGATTTCTTTGGTGGAATTTATGCCACCCGTGTAGCTAAGTATCTTGGGGTACCCATAAGAGGGAATGACATTGAGTTACCCCCTACTTTCCTTGATTATGAGGCTTTGGTGCGCTATCAGTTTCTTGAAAGAAATGAACAATCCCTCCAGTACCGACTAATTTTTGACAGGCAATGTGTTGTCCATGTTAGCCTTCCTGCTCCTGCCTTCTTTAACTTTCAGGAAAAGCAGAGATATTTTATAACCAGAGAGGATGCAAACGAGTATGAGCGAAATGCAGAAACCGCTCACCTTCATGCTGCAGTGGTTCAGGCGGTAGCCGCCGAAGCCCAGTACAACCCCAACTTTGACTTCGGATATTGTCCAGGCCAGCCATGGCCCTAGACCAACTTAGGCCAAAAGCCTAAGCTTGGGGGAGTACGTATTTCTCACCGAAATTTACATTCATGTTCACACACTTATTTCAGTTGTCGGTGTTCATACTTTTTCATTGTACTATCCATGGTAGTTTATTTTATTTTTTATGCTTTCTTCTTGTATATTTAATTAACTTTGAGTAAAATACAAAAATTAGTTCTAGATTTATTTCCTGGTTCCTTAGTTGTAGCATTAATGAGAAAACCCAATAAGATTTCCTGTTCTTCTTTTTGCTTGTTGGGAGATTTCCCGTGTAAATAATTTTCCTTTCTTTTATTTGGGTCATAAGGAGAAGACCACGATGACATGTTGAGTGGATCTCATATGCATTATTGTTTATCTTTCAAAGAGCCCATATTGCCTTGTCTTCTCCTTTGGTTTATTGTTTGCAAATTCCAGCTTATTTCAATGCACGTGCACTATTATTATTATTCACATCGTTCGATCGTGCAAGTGAAAGGCAATAATGATGATATTTGATAAAAAGATTGAGATGGAGAAAAGCTGGTATGAACTCAACCTATCTTGCTTTTGTAAATATGATTAGCTCATCGTTCCGAATTCAGTATATTATGGGTTGAACATGCTTGCAATGATAATTAGAGATTATAGTTATTCATGACATGCTTAATTAGCTAAGAGTGGATAATGGTTCGTCTTGAGAGCCAACATGCGCATTAAAATGGTTGTGATGTAGTATGATAGAATGGTATCCTCCTCTGGATGATTCAAGTGGCTTGACTTGGCACATGTTCACGCATGTAGTTGAAACAAATCAACATAGCCTCCACGATATTTATGTTCATAGTGAATTATATCCTACTCATGCTTGCATTCAATGTTGGTTAATCTCAAAGCATGTTGATGACTATGTCGCTCTCTAGTTGGTCGCTCCCAAGTCTTTTGCCAGCCTTCACTTGTACTAAGCGGGGATACTCCTTGTGCATCCATCTCAATAAACCCAAATTTGTTCCATATGAGTCCACCATATCTACCAATATGCGGTATTTACCTACCGTTCCAAGTAAATTTGCATGTGCTAAACTTTAAACCTTCAAATAAACTTTCTATTTTGTATGCCCAAATCGCTCATGTGGCGACTGGGGGCTGTCAATATCTTCCATGCTAGGTGGGTTATTCTCACGATATGTGTTGATTCACTACCATTCACGAGAAAGTGGCTGGTAATCGAGATTCCCAGTTCCATGCTGGAAATAAAAAGCAAAATATAATTAAACATAACTCCTCGAGAACTGTGTTTGTATGGAAGGTACCCGTGAATTCGGCTCGCCGTGGAGTGTGAATGATTGGTGGAGAGGGAGTAAAAACTTTACCATTCTATTTGGGAACCGCCTATAATGTATCTAGCATGGAAGATATTGAAAACCTCTTGGTCGTTATGTGAGAACGAAAGCATACCGCTCCAAAATCATTACCTATCTCTATTTTAAAAGCTTGAGCTCTGACACCTCTGCAAATCAATGCTTCCCTCTGCGAATGGTCTTTCCATTTACTTTATTGTTTAGTCATCATCCTCTTATAAAAAGCACCAGTTAGAGAGCACCATTGTCATTTGTATGCCTTTCTACTAATTGATATTGAGTATGAGCATGATTGGATCTCTCTCACCGTGCATTACAATATTTAGTCAGTCCTTGTTCTTCAGAGGTGCTCTGCATTTATGTTTTGCGGTCTCAAAAAGGGCTAGCGAGATACCATTATGTCATATTGTATCATGATTGTTTTGATAAAATTGTTGTCATCCGAGACTTGTTATTATTGCTTGCTAGTTGATTATGACATTGCTATGAGTAAATGTGAGACCTAAGTGTTATTGTGAATGTGGTTAGTTTATAATCTTTGCTGAAAATCTGAATATAAGTTAGAGATATTTACAACAGCCAGGTCAAACAAAGTTTGTAAAAGTTTTTCTTTATCACTTTCAGTTTATCAACTGAATTGCTTGAGGACAAGCAAAGGTTTAAGCTTGGGGGAGTTGATACGTCTCCAACGTATCTACTTTGCCAAAATCTTTTGCCCATTTTGGACTCTAATTTGCATGATTTGAATGGAACTAACCCAGACTGATGTTGTTTTCAGCAGAATTGCCTTGGTGTTATTTTTGTGCAGAAATAAAAGTTCTCAGATCGTCCTGAAAATTTACGGAGAATATTTTTGGAATTAATAAAAAATACTGGCGCAAGAAGTAACCAGAGGGTGGCCACCTGCAGGTCACAAGCCTGCTAGGCGTGGCCACCCCCCTAGGCCGCGCCGAGTAGGCTTGTGGGCCCCCTGCTGCTCCTCCGACCTAGTTTCCACTCCTATATATTAATATTAGGGGAGAAAAAAATCAAAGAGAAGAGTTCATCACGTTTCACGATATGGAGCCACTGCCACCTCCTGTTCTTCCTCGGGAGAGCAGATCTGGAGTCCGTTTTGGGCTCCGGAGAGGGGAAATAGATGCCTTCGTCATCACCAACCATCCTTCATCACCAATTCCATGATGCTCTCCCTCGTCCATGGCTAATCTCATCATAGCCTTGCTCGACGGTGATGGGTTGGATGAGATTTATCATGTAATCGAGTTAGTTTTGTTAGGGTTTGATCCCTAGTATCCACGATGTTCTGAGATTGATGTTGTTATGACTTTGCTATGCTTAATGCTTGTCACTAGGGCCCGAGTGCCGTGATTTCAGATCTGAACCTATTATGTTTTCATGAATATATATGTGTTCTTGATCCTATCTTGCAAGTTGTAGACACCTATTACCAGTTATGATCCGCATCCCCAGGGTGACAATAACTGGGATTCTTTCCGGTGATTAACATAGTTTGAGGAGTTCATGTATTCACTAAGTGCTAATGCTTTGGTATGGTTCTCTATTAAAAGGAGGCCTTAATATCCCTTAGTTTCTACTAGGACCCCGCTGCCACGAGAGGGTAGGACAAAAGATTTCATGCAAGTTCTTTTCCATAAGCACGTATGACTATATAAGGAATACATGCCTACATTACATTGATGAATTGGAGCTAGTTCTGTGTCACCCTATGTTATAACTGTTCAATGATGAATGCCATCCGACATAATTATGCATCACTGATCCATTGCCTACGAGCTTTTCATATATTGATCTTTGCTCAGTTACTTTTCCGCTGCTACTATTACAAACACTACAAACTGCTACTATCAGTTGCCACCATTACCGTTATTACCATATTACTTTGCTATTGAACACTTCGCTGCAGATATTAAGTCTTTCAGGTGTGGTTGAATTGACAACTCAGTTGCTAATACTTGAGAATATTCTTTGGCTCCCCTTGTGTCGAATCAATAAATTTGGGTTGAATACTCTACCCTCAAAAACTGTGGCGATCCCCTATTCTTGTGGGTTATCAGGTATATATATTAATTAAGCCTGTGCTGACTAACTAATTGATGCATTAATTGTTTTGGTATGTACATATATTAACTCTTCTTTCTTCTTTTTATAGTCCTCTGGATCAAGCCAAACTTCGGTAACGAGACGAGGCCCGAAGAGAAGGTTTGGCAAGGATGAAAGGTTCATGATCATAGCACTCGTGGACGATGGCCTACGGATTGAACCAAAGCGAACCAAGGACACATTTTCTGCTCAATGTGGAGCTATTATTAGGGACAACATCCTGATTAGCATCAACCAATGGAATAAGCCTAAGGACAACGACCTTGAAATTTCTTATGTCACCGATAGACAGAAAGATGATCTTTGAACCTCGCTGAAGGCAAATTTCACCCTACCGCTAGAGGAGGATCCGAATAACCCAGTTATAGAGCCACTGTCAAGGCATCTGCTCTTAAGAAGATGGTAGATCTATTCAGGAGGTGGAAGAATGAGTTGAAATCAAAGTTTGTCGACAAAGGGAAAACTCCAGAATTCATCGGCCGATTTGAGAAGATAAGAGATTACTGGCCCGCATTTGTGGCCTACAGTACATCAAACAAGAGTAAGAAAATGTCAGAGACAAACAAGAACAATGCTACAAAGAAGCAGTATCACCATCACAAGGGGTCAGGTGGCTACCTCAAAGCCCGGCCGTTGTGGGACAAAGCTAAGAATAACCTGATTGCTAAAGGGGTCGAACCACAGACATTGAACTGGCCAGACCATTCAAGGACTTGGTTCTTTGGGGTTGGGGGAACTTTGGACCCTGAAACAGGGAAGTGTTGTTGGATGGATGAGCAACTTGCAATACCCATCAAGAGGCTTCAGAAGTATATCACCGCAGCACATGAAGAGACATTCATTCCCAACAGAGAGAAGGACGAGCTAACTGAGGCCCTCGGGAATCTTGAGCACCCTGGACGAACATGAGGCACACCAAGCTCCATTCTGTGGAAGGTTGGCTCTCCCGACGCAGGTGGTTAAAGAAGCACACAAAGAAAGAGGAAAGCGGAGCTGAGCGAAATGCAGAAGCTTAATGCAAGCCTAGAAAAGCTAGAGGAACTTGAGAGCCTGCGAGCTACCAACCAACCATCTCAGCGGCACGAAGCTACCCCGCCATCTCAGCAAAGAAGCAGTGTGGCTTCCATGGAGCTTGTTCAGCCTGACTTCACGGCTCCTAGCTACCCCGTGGATACTATCACGGAGGCTCAACATTGCGAGCTTATGACAAAATTCCTGAACCTCACTTTCAAGGCGGCTGTGGCTGTGTTGCACCTCCTCAACCCAATGGAACTTTTCACTGCCTTCCGATTCCACATGGCTATGCTTTTGTGATGGTGGATGAAGTAATGGAGGGATTTGAGGAGCTAGAGCTTGACCACCCTACAGGTGAAGGGGAGAATCAGCTGGTTCATGCTCTGAGGAGTACATGTCTATGGCGAAACGAGTACATCAAGCTTCCAAACTAGATGCCTCCGCCTCCTCCTCCTCCTCCTCCTCCTCCGGCGAGTCAGGGCACTCCTGTTGGAAATATGGCCTCGAGGCAATAATAAAATGGTTATTATTACATTTCCTTGTTCATGATAATTGTCTATTGTTCATGCTATAATTGTATTAACCAGAAACCATAATACATGTGTGAATACATAGACCACACCATGTCCCTAGTAAGCCTCTAGTTGACTAGCTCGTTGATCAATAGATGGTCATGGTTCCTGGCCATGGATATTGGATGTCGTTCATAATGGGATCACATAATTAGGAGAATGATGTGATGGAGAAGACCCAATCCTAAGCATAGCACAAGATCATGTAGTTCGTCTGCTAAAGCTTTTCTAATGTCAAGTATCATTTCCTTAGACCATGAGATTGTGAAACTCCCAGATACCATAGGAATACTTTGGGTGTGCAAACGTCACAACGTAACTGGGTGGCTATAAAGCTACACTACGGGTATCCCCAAAAGTATCTGTTGGGTTGGCACGAATCGAGATTGGGATTTGTCACTCCGTGTGACGGAGAGGTATCTCTGGGCCCACTCGGTAAGACATGATCATAATGAGCTCAATGTGACTAAGGAGTTAGCCACGGGATGATGTGTTATGGAACGAGTACAGAGACTTGCTGGTAACGAGATTGAACAAGGTATAGGGATACCGACGATCGAATCTCGGGCAAGTGTCATACCGGTAGAAAAAGGGAATTGTATACGGGATTGATTGAATCCCCGACATCGTGGTTCATCCGATGAGATCATCGTGGAGCATGTGGGAGCCAACATGGGTATCCAGATCCTGCTATTGGTTATTGACTGGAGAGGTGTCTCGGTCATGTCTACATGCTTTCCGAACCCATAGGTCCTACACACTTAAGGTTCGATGATGCTAGGGTTATAGGGGAATTGTATACATGGTTACCGAAGGTTGTTAGGAGTCCCGGATGAGATCTCGGAGATCACGAGGAGTTCTGGAATGGTCCGGAGGTAAAGAATGATAGATAGGAAGTGAGGATTTGGTCACCAGAAGTGTTCCGGGCATCACCGGTAATGTATAGGGACCATCGGAAGGGTTCCGGGGGTCCACCGGGAGGGGCCAGGGACCCCATAGGCCTGCATGGGCCGAGAGTGGGAAGGGACCAGCCCCTGAGTGGGCTGGTGCGCCTCCCACCAAGGCCCAAGGCATAGCTAGGAGGAGAGGGGGCAAAGCCTAGGCGCAGATGGGCCCTAGGCCCACCATAGGGCGCACCCCCCTCTCTCCCTCTCTTGGCCGCCGACGCTCCCCCATCTAGGGCTGCCGCACCCCCTAGGGTGGGAATCCTAGAGGGAGCGCACCCTCCTACCCTCCTACTATATATAGTGAGGGTTTTGGGGCTGCCTACAACGCAACTCTCTCTCTCTCTCTCTCGACGCAGCCCTACCTCTCCACCTCCTCGTCCTCCGTAGTGCTTGGCGAAGCCCTGTCGAAGTACCATGCTGCTCCACCACCACCACGCTATCGTGCTGCTATTGGAGTTCTCTTCCCCAACCTCTCCCTCCTCCTTGCTGGATGAAGGCGCGGGAGACGTCATCGGGCTGCACGTGTGTTGAATGCGAAGGCGCCATTGTTCGGCGCTTAGATCGGAATCGACCGCGATCTGAATCGATGCGAGTACAGCTCCACCAACCGCGTTCTTGTAACGCTTCCGCTTTGCAATCTTCAAAGGTATGAAGATGCACTCCCCCCACTTGTTGTTGGTTTCTCCATAGATTGATCTTGGTGATGCGTAGGAAAATTTTGATTTACTACTGCGATCCCCAACAGTGGCATCATGAGCTAGGTCTATGCGTAGATTCTATGCACGAGTAGAACACAAGTAGTTGTGGGCGATGATTTGGTCAATTTGCTTGCCATTACTAGTCTTATATTGATTCGAAGGCATTGTGGGATGAAGCGGTCCGGACCGACTTTACATCTATGCTTACGTGAGACTGGTTCCACCGCCTGACATGCACTTGTTGCATAAGGTGGCTAGCGGGTGTCTGTCTCTCCCACTTTAGTTGGATCGGATTCGATGAAGAGGGTCCTTATGAAGGGTAAATAGCAATTGGCATATCACCGTTGTGGATCTTACGTAGGTAAGAAACCTTCCTGCTAGAAACCCATAGCAGCCACGTAAAACTTGCAACAACAATTAGAGGACGTCTAACTTGTTTTTGCAGGGTATGCAATGTGATATGATATGGCCAAAAGAATGTGATGAAATATATATGATGTATGAGATTGATCATGTTCTTGTAATAGGAATCACAACTTGCATGTTGATGAGTATGACAACCGGCAGGAGCCATAGGAGTTGTCTTAATTATTGTATGACCTGCGTGTCAATCAAAAACGCCATGTAATTACTTTACCTTATTGCTAACCATTAGCCATAGTAGTAGAAGTAATAGTTGGCGAGACAACTTCATCAAGATACAATGATTTAGATCATGATGATGGAGATCATGGTGTCGTGCCAGTGACGATGGTGATCATGCCGCACCCTGAAGATGGAGATCAAAGGCGCAAGATGATATTGGCAATATCATGTCACTTTATGATTTGCCTGTGATGTTTATCATGTTATTACATCTTAGTTTCTTAGAATGACGGTAGCATAAATAAGATGATCCCTCACTAAAATTTCAAGAAATGTGTTCCCCCTAAGTGTGCACTGTTGCGAAGGATCGTGTTTCGAAGCACCACGTGATGATCGGGTGTGATAGATTCTAACATTTTCATACAACGGGTGTAAGCCAGATTTACACACATGAAACACTTAGGTTGTCTTGCCGAGCCTACCATGTACAGACATGGCCTCGGAACACGAGACACCAGAAGGTCGAACATGAGTCATATAGTACATGCGATCAACATGGAGATGTTCACCATTGATGACTAGTCTGTCTCACGTGATGATTGGACACGGCCTAGTCGATGTGGATCATGTATCACTTAGATGACTAGAGGGATGTCTATCTGAGTGGGAGTTTGTTAAATAATTTGATTATATGAATTTAATTATCATGAACTTAGTCTAAAAGTTGTCTTTACAATCTATCTTGTAGATCCAATGGCCCATGCTAATGTTGCCCTCAACTTCAACGTGTTCCTAGAGAAAACCAAGCTGAAAGACGATGGACGCAACTATACGGACTGGGTCCGTAACTTGAGGATCATCCTCATAGCTTCCAAGAAATTATATGTCCTTGATGCACCACTAGGTGATGCACCCGTTTTCCCAGCAACTCAAGACGTTATGAACGCCTGGCAGTTGCATAGTGATGATTACTCCCTGGTTTAGTGCGGCATGCTTTACAGCTTAGAACCGAGGATTCAAAAGAGTTTTGAGCAACATGGAGCATATGAGATGTTCCAAGAGCTGAGAATGGTTTTCCAAGATCATGCCCGGGTCGAGAGATATGAATTCTCCGAAAAGTTCTGCAGTTGTAAGATGGAGGAAAATAGTTCTGTCAGCGAGCACATACTCAAAATTTCTGGGTTGCACAACCGCTTGTCTCAGATGGGAGTTAATCTTCCAGATGACTCGGTTATTGACAGAATCCTCCATTCACTTCCACCTAGCTACAAGAGCTTTGTGATGAACTATAATATGCAAGGGATGGAGAAGTCCATTCCTGAGTTATATTCGATGCTGAAATCAGCGAAGGTGTAAATCAAAAAGGAACATCAAGTGTTGATGGTGCACAAGACCACTAGTTTCAAGAAAGGCAAGGGTAAGAATAACTTCAAGAAGAAAGGCAAAGCAGTTGTCACGCCCGGTAAATCAGTTGCCGGGAAGAAGCCCAAGAATGGGCCCAAGCCTGAGACTGAGTGCTTTCATTGCAAGGGAACCGGTCACTGGAAGCGGAACTACCCCAAGTACTTAGCGGATAAGAAGGCCGGCAACGTCAAAGGTATATATGATATACATGTTATTGATGTGTACCTTACCAGCGCTCGTAGTAGCTCCTAGGTATTTGAAACCAGTGCAGTTGCTCACATTTGTAACTCCAAGCAGGAGATGTGGAATAAGTGGAGACTGGCGAAGGACGAGGTGATGATGCGCGTCGGGAATGGTTCCAAGGTTGAAGTGATCGCTGTCGGCACGCTACCTCTACATCTACCTTCGGGTTTAGTTTTAAATCTTAATAATTGTTATTTAATACCAGCTTTGAGCATGAACATTGTATCTGGATCTCGCTTGATGCGAGATGGCTACTCATTTAAATCTGAAAATAATGGTTGTTCTATTTATATGAGAGAAATGCTTTATGGTCATGCCCCACTGGTCAATGGTTTATTTTTGATGAATCTCGAACATGATGTTACACATGTTCACAGTGTGAGTACCAAAAGATGTAAGGTTGATAACGATAGTCCCACTTACATGTGGCACTGCCGCCTTGGTCATATTGGTGTCAAACGCATGAAGAAACTCCATGCTGATGGACTATTGGAGTCTCTTGATTTTGAATCATTTGACACGTGCGAACCATGCCTCATGGGCAATATGACCAAGAATCCGTTCTCCACAACAATGGAGAGAGCAACTGACTTGTTGGAGATAATACATACCAACGTATGCGGTCCAATGAGCGTTGACACTCGCGGTGGCTACCGTTATGTTCTCACCCTCGCTGATGACTTAAGCAGATATGGGTATGTCTACTTAATGAAACACAAGTATGAAACCTTTCAAAAGTTCAAGGAATTTCAGAGTGAGGTAGAGAATCAACGTGACAGGAAAATAAAGTGCCTACGATCTAATCGTGGCGGGGAATATTTGAGTCACGAGTTTGGCACGCACCTAAGGAAATGTGGAATTGTTTCACAACTCACGCCGCCTGGCACACCTCAGCGAAATGGTGTGTTTGAACATCGTAATCGCACTCTATTGGATATGGTGCGATCTACGATGTCTCTTACCGACTTACCGCTATCATTTTGGGGATATGCATTAGAGACTGCCACATTCACTTTAAATAGGGCACCGTCTAAGTCCGTTGAGACGACACCGTATGAATTATGGTTTGGAAAGAAACCTAAGCTGTCGTTTCTGAAAGTTTGGGGATGCGATGCTTATGTGAAGAAACTTCAACCTGAGAAGCTCGAACCCAAAGCGGAAAAGTGTGTCTTCATAGGATACCCCAAAGAAACTGTTGGGTATACCTTCTACCTCCGATCCGAAGGCAAAGTCTTTGTTGCCAAGAATGGATCCTTTCTAGAGAAAGAGTTTCTCTCGAAAGAAGTAAGTGGGAGGAAAATAGAACTTGATGAGGTAATTGTACCTCCACTCGAACCGTAGAGTAGCGCAGCACAAGAAGTTGTTTCTGTGGAGCCTGCACCAGCTAGAGAGGAAGTTAATTATGATGATCATGAAACTTCAGATCAAGTTGCTATTGAACCTCGAAGGTCCACAAGGACACATTCCGCACCAGAGTGGTACGGCAACCCTATCCTGGAGATCATGTTGTTGGACAACAGTGAACCTTCGAACTATGAAGAAGCGATGGCTTGAAGCCATGAAATCCGAGATAGGATCCATGTATGAGAACAAAGTATGGACTTTGGTGGACTTGCCCGATGATTGGCGAGCCATAGAAAATAAATGGATCTTTAAGAAGAAGACTGACGTGGATGGTAATGTGACCGTCTATAAGGCTAGGCTTGTCGCTAAGGGTTATCGACAAGTTCAAGGAGTTGATTACGATGAGACTTTCTCACCCGTAGTGATGCTGAAGTCCGTCCGAATCATGTTAGAAATTGCCGCATTTTATGATTATGATATTTGGCAAATGGATGTCAAAACGACATTCCTTAATGGTTTCCTTAAGGAAGAACTATATATGATGCAGATGGAAGGTTTTGTCGATTCTAAAGATGCTAACAAAGTATGCAAGCTTCAGCACTCCATCTATGGGTTGGTGCAAGCATCTCAGAGTTGGAACATTCGCTTTAATGAGGTGATTAAAGTGTTTGTATTTATACAGGTTTATGGAGAACCCTGTATTTACAAGAAAGTGAGTGGGAGCTCTGTAGCATTTCTCATATTATATGTGGATGACATATTGTTGATGGGAAATGATATAGAACTTTTGGAAAGCATAAAGGCCTAATTGAATAAGTGTTTTTCAATGAAGGGCCTTGGAGAAGTTGCTTACATATTAGGCATCAAGATCTATAGAGATAGATCGAGACGCCTCATAGGTCTTTCACAAAGCACATACCTTGACAAGATATTGAAGAAGTTCAATATGGATCAGTCCAAGAAGGGGTTCTTGCCTGTGTTACAGAGTGTGAGATTAAGTTCGACTCAATGCCCGACCACGGCAAAGGATAGAGAAGAGATGAGTGTCATCCCCTATGCTTCAGCCATAGGCTCTATTATGTATGCCATGCTGTGTACCAGACTTGATGTGAACCTTGCCATAAGTATGGTAGGGAGGTACCAAAGTGATCCCGGAGCGGAACACTGGACAGCGGTGAAGAATATGCTGAAGTACCTAAAAAGGACCAAGGACATGTTTCTCGTTTATGGAGGTGCTGAAGAGCTCGTCGTAAAGCGTTATGTCGATGCTAGCTTCGACACAGATCCGTATGACTCAAAGTCACAAACCGGATACGTGTATATTTTGACTGGAGGGGCAGTCAGCTGGTGTAGCAGCAAGCAAAGCATCATGACGGCATCTACAATTGAAGCGGAGTACATAGCTGCTTCGGAAGTAGCAAAGGAAGGAGTCTGGATGAAGGAGTTCATCACCGACCTAGGAGTGATTCCCAATGCGTCGGGCCCGATGACTCTATTCTGTGACAACACTTGAGCTATTGCCCTTGCCAAGGAGCCCAGATTTCACAAGAAGACAAGACACATCAAATGCCGCTTCAACTCCATTCGTGATTACATTTAGGAAGGAGATATAGATATTTGTAAAGTACATACAGATCTGAATGTCGCAGATCCGTGGACTAAACCTCTCTCACGAGCGAAACATGATCAACACCAGAACTCTATGGGTGTTCGATTCATCACAATGTAACTAGATTATTGACTCTAGTGCAAGTGGGAGACTGTTGTAAATATGCCCTAGAGGCCATAATAAAATGGTTATTATTGTATTTCCTTGTTCATGATAATTGTCTATTGTTCATGCTACAATTGTACTAACCAGAAACTGTAATGCATGTGTGAATACATAGACCACAGTATGTCCCTAGTGAGACTCTAGTTGGCTAGCTTGTTGATCAATAGATGGTCACGGTTTCATGACCATGGACATCGGATGTCATTGATAACAGGATCACATCATTAGGAAAATGATGTGATGGACAAGACCCAATCCTAAGCATACCACAGGATCGTGTAGTTCGTCTGCTAAATATTTTCTAATGTCAAGTATCGTTTCCTTAGACCATGAGATTATGCAACTCCTGGATACCATAGGAATACTTTGGGTGTGCCAAACGTCATAACATAATTGGGTGGCTATAAAGGTGCACTATGGGTATCTCTGAAAGTGTCTGTTGGGTTGGCATGAATCGGGACTGGGATTTGTCACTCTGTGTGACGGAGAGGTATCTCTGGGCCCACTCGGTAAGACATCATCATAATGAGCTCAATGTGACTAAGGAGTTAGCCACGGGATGATGTGTTACAAAACGAGTAAAGAGACTTGCCGGTAACGACATTGAACAAGGTATAGGGATACCGACGATCAAATCTCGGGCAAGTATCATACCGGTAGACAAAGGAAATTGTATACGGGATTGATTGAATCCCCGACATCATGGTTCATCCAATGAGATCATCATGGATCATGTGGGAGCCAACATGGGTATCCATATCCCGCTGTTGGTTATTGACCGGAGAGGTGTCTCGGTCATGTCTACGTGTCTCCCGAACCCGTAGGGTCTACACACTTAAGATTTGATGAGGCTAGGGTTATAAGGAAATAGTGTATGTGGTTACCGAAGGTTGTTCGGAGTCCCGAATGAGATCTCGAACGTCACGAGGAGTTCCGGAATGGTCTGGAGGTAAAGATTCATATATAGGAAGTGAGGTTTTGGTTACCGGAAGTGTTTTGGGCATCACCGGTAGCATATCGGGACCACCGGAAGGGTTCCGGGGGTCCACCAAGTTGGGCCACCAGCACTAGAGGGCTGCATGGGCCGAGAGTGGGAAGGGACCAGCCCCAGGGTGAGAGGGGGGCAAACCCTAGCGCAAATGGGCCCTAAGGCCCACCCTAGGGCGCCTAGGGCAGCCACACCCCTCTCCCCTCTTGGCCGCCGGCCAGAACCCATCTAGGGCTGCCGCACCACCCTAGGGTGCGAACCCTAGGGGTGCGCACCCTCCTCTCTATCCTCCTATATATAGTGGAGGGTTTGGGGCTGCCAAAGACACACATTTCTCTCTCCCTCGGCGTAGCCCTACCCCTCCTCTTCCTCGTTTTCCGTAGCGCTTGGCGAAGCCCTACCGGAGTACCACGCAGCTCCACCGTCACCACGCCGTCGTGCTGCCGGAGCTCTTCCCCAACCTCTCCTTCCTCCTTGTTGGATCAAGGCATAGGAGACGTCATCGGGTTGCACGTGTGTTGAACGCGGAGGCGTCGTTGTTCGGCACTTAGATCGGATTCCACTATGATCTGAATCGCTGCGAGTACGACTCCACCAACCGCGTTCTATTAACGCTTCCGCTTTGCGATCTTCAAAGGTATGAAGATGCACTCCCCCTTTGCTCGTTGCTGGTTTCTCCATAGATGGATCTTGGTGATCATAGGAATTTTTTTGATTTACTACTACGGCTCCCAACAGTAAGAGATGTGTGTTGGCGTATAAGGAGAAGGGAGGTGGTGGAGGCGATCAGTCGACGCGGAAGGAGCAGTGTGATTGAAGCAGGAGCAACGGGCAGCCATATATATATAGAGAGAGAGAGATGGGGTCATGCAGCGTGCCTAGCAAAGAGTGGGAGCGGGAAACACAGGGAGGTGTTGGATGGGGGCATGATCCGTGTGAGGCATGCAGGAGGAGGCGGCAGCCGATGGATCGAACACGGTTGGATCCGCGACAAGAACGGGAGGGAGGGAGGGAAGGAGGGAGTAATGGACGAGAAGACGGCGCAATGGCGGTTTAATGCCTGGTTTTAAGTAGGGAGACGAGGAGATTGAGGGAGTAATGGACGGAGCGTTGGTCTTGGGAAGGGATTGAAGGGGCGCCTCGTTTTAAGGAGAAAGACGAGAAGATTGATTGAACAATACGTACCAGAATTGGTTCAGCAGACTAGAGATTTATTTGGAGAGAGATGATAAGCAGGCCCACGTCCAACCAAGAGATATCTTCCCCAGATTGATCGTGGTGGCATGCATGTATAGCTACTTAAAACACACAATTTGTTTTTGGTTGGATGGGACATAGTATTCGGCTAGAATTCATTCACATCATTCAAATTTGGCTAGAATACGTAAGATATTGCATAGAGTTCCACCCATTTTGTACGTGACTAGCGAGTTAATAGTGTTATATGTTGAGGTGCTAGGCAAATTTTGAGTGCATTCGATAGGCTTATGCTGAGCAAAGACATGCTCTCGTCGGCATGAACGACGGTATAACCCGATCGCCACCGACGGTCTCTCAGCCTCCCGCTTGTTCGTCTCTTGCAAACATAAGACTAAATTGCTTAGCAATTGTGAAGATATCCAACTGTTTATCCCAGGGATTCTGAAAATGAGGTATATTTTGTCCAAAACAAAAGTGAGGGGCGGTAGCACTGTAGCCCTGTTGCCCCGCCGGCCAGGGTGGGGGAGGTAGCACTGTAGCCCCCTGCCTTGCCCATGGCAAGGTAGAGAATCCACACGCTCAGGCGGCCGGACGACGGTCGTGAGATCACGGGAGCTGCTCGCCCGTTTGTTGGTATGTTTGTCTGCTTGCAGAACAAAACATTGTTGTAAAAATATTACGGACGCACGCAGGCAAAGAAACAACAAGAAGAAGAAAAAAGAAAAATCCCGCTACAGTGATCAATTTCCGGTAGCTGCAACACGAACCACCATCCAGACAACACCCGCAGTCAAAACTCTTCAAAAGTGACACCTACAAAAAGGAAACAATGCACAAGCACCGTCATCATCCGATCCTAGATTTTAGATTTTCACCCTCGATAAGATACGCACTCTAAAAACAATGTCTTCAACAAGGTCACTGTCAGTCACAACCAATTAAGGCCAGGCCTTGGGTTTTCACCCTAAAAGCTAAGACTTTGTATTCCGTCTGTGTTGTCGCCAATAATTACCGATGCCGCTACTAGGAGTCATGAATCACTAAGCAAAGTCCTCATCGCCACAAAGACTCGATCCGCCATTACAAGGCCTCAGACCTCAACCACCATGATGTTCTCCGCCATTGTCTTCATCATGGAAATCGAAATACCGACGTGTCTCATAATATAAACAGAAGCTTCGCATCACACCCTCCCGAAACAACTCGGGCTAAAATAGGGGCGCACACGACGAATCCCATCCGACCCCGCAAATCTACAAGCGTCAAGCACCTAATGAAGATCTCCGGCGGAGCATTTCGGAACTCGTCAACAGCTAGATCCATGAAGGTCGACAACGATGTTCTCCGCCATTGTCTTCATCATGGAAATCGAAATACCGACGTGTCTCATAATATAAACAGAAGCTTCGCATCACACCCTCCCGAAACAACTCGGGCTAAAATAGGGGCGCACACGACGAATCCCATCCGACCCCGCAAATCTACAAGCGTCAAGCACCTAATGAAGATCTCCGGCGGAGCATTTCGGAACTCGTCAACAGCTAGATCCATGAAGGTCGACAACCGACATAACACCATCTTAGAGCAAAAAGAACCCAAGGACCGCATCACCCGCCAGTTCCTTACAGCAGGCCGGAGATCTTAGCCGGCACCGCCGCCACCACCTACACCATGCGGAGATGAGTAGCTGAGCCACATCGAGCTCCCCGATCTAGTCGTCATGCCGCCCTCGCGGCCACAATGGCAGTCGAGGTCACCGAAGAAATTCGGGGCGACGAGTCGTCGCCCCGACACCCATCTCCGCCGTATGAACCACGTCGTACAAGGCCGCCATGAAGCTCCGGCCCGGAGATCCCGCAACGCGAGAAACGATGGAGCCTCCGTCGCAGATGTCTACTGCGCAACTTTAATCTTGTAGACTATGCTGGGCTTCAAAATGCAGAGTTTTGTAGAATAGTTAAAGATGGTCTTTCTCAAATAACATTGGAATAAAATACACACAAAAAACAATTATGTCCCCCCACATCCAATACAAACCGTTTAAACATAGACACGTATCCTCAAAAAAAAAATAGACACGTTTAAACAGAACACCATGACGACGTGGCGCTAGCTACTCGAGCTCGCCTAGGCGACTTGCGCCCACGTCGATCGGGTCGGCCGTTGAGCAGAACACCATGATGGTGCGGCGCGGCGGCCCAAAGACGAAGAGGTCACCTTGCTCAGCGCGGCGGCCCAAAGACAAAGTTGTCATAATATATATTTTGCTAGTTATATTATTATTAACTTAAAACGACGCGCATACCTTATGAATCGAGAAGAAAAAAGTAGACACTATTCTCAAACACGTATTTTGGGGGAGCAAGGCAGAGTGGACAGCGACGTTAAGTGACCCATGCATTTAACGGAGAAAATATGTTCCTAGTGGCTATAAGACGAGTGCATGGAGACTTGAAGGGGCGCCGTACTCTCATGCCCACTTCTTTTAAGCTATAACAATGGAAGTGCGAAAGAACATTTGGCACGTGACTTAGCAAACATGATGTTAGGGATATTTTTTCCGTCCCGATGCATAAGTCATTTTACGAACACCAAACAATCCTCAACACATTTAGGCACGGTTCATTAATTTTTACCTCATTTCTTGTTTTTTTAACATGAATACAATAATCAACCAATAAGAGACGTGAGGCGTGTATGTATTTAACTTGAGACTACCCAGCACAACAATGTTCAGTTCGTTGCATGCAATGGTATTAATTAGAAACCAAATATTAAATTATCTCATTTTTCTCTCCGCCTTGGTCGCGATGCACAACGTAAGATGACTTATACACCGGGATGGGCCGGTGCATAGGGCTTGCTAGCAGTCGTAACATGATTAAGGTGGATGACTACTGGCTAGTACACATGTCCTTGTCGTTGTCAAACGACATATACGAATCCACAATGGAATCGTCAAGAACACTCAAAAGGGCGTCGTTGAAGAGGGTATCGATCTTCTCAAAAGCTTTCTGCTGTGCAGGATTAAGATCGCCCTCGGGCTTACCCTTGATGGCATCATAGCAGTACATGGTCTGAAACCAGTAGACTGCTCTCGTGCGCCACCTCTTATATTGCACCCCCTTGAAGGTTGGCGGCTTCAGATGCGCAGCAAAACCACTTGGAGTAAATTGCCTATAATCAGGTTTTTGGATTGTTGAGTATATGATCAAATTACTACAATATTTAATCCGAATAACAGAAAATAAAATATGACATCAAGAGCATAGATTAAACTAATCATGCAGACTAGCAACATAAATGAGTAGATCGAATCTGCGACACAAACTAGACATAAGAATTCTAGTATGATCTCAAACAGGGAGGACAAGATTGCATACGGTGCAGCGGGAGTAGAACCGCCAGTTTTGACGTTGTTGTCCATGTCATTGAGGAAGAGGTTGCTGAGGTTGGGGAAGAAGTCGTCGTCCGGAAAACCATCGCTGCCAGCAGTCACGCGTGTGCGCTCCCAAAAACCTGATCGCCCCTCTCCCGTACAGGATCACAAGAGGCAGGGTTCCGGAGACCTGATGTCCCTTCTCGCGGTGCACGCCGGAAGGAAGGATGTAGAAGACTTGGATGGCGACGCAATGATCTGGAACGGTGTGAAACCATATGTTATGACGGCGGCTAGGGTTGGCAGGGACCTCGCGTATATATATGCGCGGCGGTGGAGAGACGTGGGATAGACCCACATTCGAGTTGGTTACAACCCACGATCTGACGTCTCAGATCGGGGCGCGTCTGTTAAGGACTCTTTGTTCCTGACCAGCAAAAATAAGCGCGTAGGTATGAGCTCGGCTCGGCTCAATCCCGCAACCCGCGGCGCGACGCGGTGCTGCGCGACGTGGCGAGGCGAGCGAGGAGGAGGAGTGCGCAAGGGCCTCTTCTCTTCTCACTCTATTACAAGTGCTAGAAGATCTCACCTTATAAAGAGGTGTTGCTCCCTCTCCGCTAGCAGTATGGAACTAAACTTTAGTTCCAACTACACCATTCAAACAGCCAACACACATAGACCATGAGAATTTCAGATTTTGGATGGGCTTTGGGCCAAGGCCTCATAGCAAAAATCCAGCATTTTCCAGAGCGAACGTTGAATACTCTAGCCCAAACTTTGCCTGCAAAAACACGCGCCTCCACAGATCGGCTTTTGGAACTGAAACTTGTGAATGAATATCTTGGGATTGAACAATGTTAATGTAGTTTGACTTCGAGGCGGCGGAGTACGGCGGGCACCACACCTTCTTCTGATCTCCAATGTTTTTGGATTTTAGTCAATTTTGTAAAATGAATCTCGTCTGAACCTCCTGATTGGTTTTGTATGAAAAATGGGATATACTGGAGATACATGCTTTCAGGGTCAAATTGATTTCGAAGGATGATACTGTATGGATCCAGTATTTTTCTTGTCTATGTTCGTGTGTCCACATGTTGGATCCTTCCAATCCATGCTTCCTTCATCGGCGATTGTTGATGTTCTGCTTCGTTAGTCTTTTGGGGCCTTAACACGACAACTTTCCGATTGTATACTACAATAAGATTTGTTTGGCTCCGATTAGGGAGATGCAATGATGGCGGCACACCTTCGGTTCGCTTTAACACTTGTAGTCGTCAATAGGTGATCTATTAACTCGGATGTAACTTTTGTTGTCTTTAGTGTTTTTGCGCTATCATGTTGTTCGATGAATATACCTAATCTTTTTTCCGAAAAAAGAACTATTGTTATGGGAGGACGATTGCTTTTTTTGAACTTTGGGAGGATGATAACTTAGTCGTACTGTTTGACATCCCATCTTTGTTTGTCATTTAGTGTACCCTGCTCATAAATTGTCTTGGGCCTTGCCTTACATGTTTAGAGGCTGGATAGTATTTTTTTGAGAGAAAAACTACACAATACAAATTGAGAGCACAAACACTAGTAGACCACATGTCCAGAGCCAAACGGAAGAACACATGTTGCACCGTAGAATCTTAAACCGAATCGGCAGCCCAAATCAGCCAAACCAAAGGCGAGGCTCTCCGCAATGGGGTCGCCGGCACCGTACACTGCGCCGTTGCAGAGCACGGAGAACGATGCCGTGTTGGGCGCGTCGCTGGCGGTGTGCGGGTAGGAGGAGAGGAGGAGGTGCAACAGCGCGAGGGGGAGGAAGAGGAGCCGGTCCGCTCTGCGTGAGGACGCCATGGCGCCTCCGATCTTGGGCTATGGCATTGTGAGCTTTGGGGTGTGTGTGTGTGGTTGTTGCCCTGTTGGTGGTGCTGGCGTTGTGAGCTTTGGGGACAAGACAACAGTGTCTATGAGTGGGAAGATAGGACGGACAGACTCAGGCCGGCCGGCCGACGGTTGTTTTCACGGGAGACTGCTCACCCGTTTGTGGTACATTTGTCTGCTTGTAGAGCAGACAACGTGCTTCATGGGTGCGGCCTAGATGAGCAGTGTGATGCTCCCGCTCACACGATGTAGCACAATCCCACATTCTCCACTCGTAGAGACTATCCCGTAGTAATCGTTAATTTACGGATATTATTTTAAATATTTTTCAATATGAAAATATATTAATATCAAGGAGATACTAATTACATCCAGCAACAACGCAATGTCGTTAAGATATTACGGATGCACATAACCAATGAAATAAAAAAGAAGAAGAAAAAAATACAGTGATCGATTCCATGTAGCTGCAGCACAAACTACCACCTAGAAAACATCCGAAGTCAAAACTCTACAAAAATGACGTCCCCAAATAGGAAACAATGCACAAGCATTGTCATCGTCCGATCCTAGATTTTAGATTTTCATCCTAGAGAAGATATGCACTCTCAAAACAATGTCTTCAAACAGGTCACTGCCAGTCACAACCAATTAAGGCCGGGCCTTGGGTTTTCATCCTAAAAGCTAAGACTTTGTACTCCGTCTGTGTTGTCACCAACACTTGTCGATGCCGCTACTAGGAGTCACGAATCACTAAGCAAAGTCCTCATCGCCACAAAGACTCGATCCGCCATTACAAGGCCTCAGACCTCAGCCGCCATGATGTTCTCTGCCATTGTCTTCGCCATGGAAATCGAAATAACGATGTGTTTCATAATGTAAAAAGAAGCTTCACGTCACACCCTCCTGAAAGAACTCGGGCTAAAATAGGGACTCACACGACCGAATCCCATTCGACCCTGCAATCTACAAGCGTCAAGCACCTAATGAAGATCTCTGGCGGAGCATTTCGGAACTCGTCAACAGCCAGATCCATAAAGGTCAACAACCGACAAAACACCATCTTAGAGCAAAAAGAACCCAAGGACCGCGCCACCCGTCGGTTCCCTACAGCAGGCCGGAGATCTTAGCGGGCACCGCCGCCACCACCCACACCACGCGAAGATGAGTACACTGGTAGAAAAAGGCCCATTTATCCCGAGTCCAGAGGCCCATTTGTCCCGGTTCCGGAACCGGGACTAAAGGGTCGGTACTAAAGCCTAATACCTTTAGTCCCGGTTCGCCTACGAACCGGGACAAATGGGGCTCCACGTGGGCTGCTGTGGTGCGCTGGGGCGGAGGACCTTTAGTCCCGGTTGGTAACACGAACCAGGGCCAAAGGTTTTTTTTTAATAATTTTTATTATTTTTGTTTTTCAATTTTTTTCTTCTGATTTTCAAATCTATGAATTATCTGATAATCTCTAATCACCCCTTCTCACTGCTTTTGAATTATTTCTAACCCGAGCACGCTTAACTTTCGAGTTCTATCACCTTTTGCTTCCAAGTCTGCACTTGTTGTTTTCTTGACAATAGTAAGCTATCAATCCTATTAACTCTTAGGTCTTGATGTCACATTATTTTATTTTTTGAATTCCAAACAATTATTAAAATAAATAAAAAAGTAATAATAATATTGAATTTCTATGAAAATAAAATAAGTAATATTATTATTTTATTTATTTTTTTGCCATATATTCAATTCATATGGCATAATTAATATCTTTAAATCTGTAAATCGAAATTCAACAAATAATAGATCCATTATTATCAAAAAAAATTGAGGAATACAAATATGACATCATTTATTTATTTTTAAATAAAATTATTTTTTTGATTTTGTAGGAAAAAAATTTCTTTTGATTTTTTGAGCTAAATGACCCTGAAATTGAAAAGCACTGCAAATGAACTCTGAAAAGGTTGAAACTTGGCATGGTATTATTATTTCACCCACATAGCATGTGCTAAAAAGTTGAGAGGCTTACGATAAAAATTAGATGCACTTTCTGTAGAAAGTGGACAATCCCTTTCGAAGTATTAGGGTTTTGGACGAAAACTCATCTATTACAAAAGCATTTCATTTTTTTAAACTTATTTCAACTCCATATTTTTTGTGTGTTCAACATGCACCATCTAACATGTGCCTAGGAGCAAAAATAATTAAATTGAAAACTATTTTTAAACTCAAGTTATTCACAATCTAGGGTTTGAAGCAAATTTGAACAAATTAAAATTTAAACCATTCAAATTTGAAAACTAATTGCACAAACACAAACTAGACAAAATTTTGAATCTAATGCAAAAAGAATCACTCAAAAACATCAAATATCCTTAAGCAATTTAAAACAGAAACTAAAAACAGAAAACAAACAGAAAAAACAAATAAAACTTTCAAAACCCTTTAGTACCGGTTGGTATCTCTAACCAGGACTAAAGGTCTAGCCTTTAGTCCCGGTTGGAGATATGAACCGGGACTAAAGCCCCAACCCCTTTAGTCCTGGTTCGTGTCTCCAACCGGAACTAAAGGCTAGACCTTTAGTCCCGGTTAGAGATACCAACCGGGACTAAAGGGTATCGACCCCTTTAGTCCCTATTGGTGTCTCCAACCGGGACTAAAGGTCCCGCTCGAACCGGGACTAATGCCCGACCGGCGCCCTAGCCGCTCGAACCGAGACTAATGCTCACATTAGTCCCGGTTCGTAAGGCAACCGGGACTAATGTGTACATCGAGCTGTGATGAATGCCCTGTTTTCTACTAGTGGTAGCTGAGCTGCACCGAGCCCCCGGATCCAGTCACCGTGCCGCGCGGGTCGGCCGTTGAGCAGAACACCATGATGGTGCGGCGCGGCGGCCCAAAGACGAAGAGGTCACCTTGCTCAGCGATGGCGTCCGAGTGGAGCACCATGCATGCATGGCTCGGGAGCTAGCTAATTAAGCTAGCGCGGGAGGAGTAATGCAGCCAGCAGCGGGAGGAGCGTCGAGCGGATTCAGTTGCCGCCGCCGGCAAGCGAGAAGACGTGTGTGCCGGCCGGGCTGATTCAGCTGTAGCCTGTAGGTATAGGGTGGCCTCGGTGGGTCGATCAGGGAGCTCGTGGATGCGATGCACGCCAGCGTGATGCCTATTGAATTTGTGGAGTTATTTGAGTTATACAATAAAGTGGCCCTCGACAAACAAGTCATGACTTCGTACTGTCTGTAAGTATTACTTTTATAGTTAAGTCTCTAGCTCAGCTCGTTCATTGCATGTATATATAATTATCCTCACTATATTATACATATTGAAGATCATCGAATGCAAAAAAGCAGGAATCTCCGACGTTGGGTTCATTAGCCCAGATGTCGTAAATGAATGGACGATACAAAATGAAATGAAAGAGGCCGAGGAGAACTTACTAAAGTCGTTCCTTACACATCAAAACAAAAGGGAAATACTCTTTCCTTACAACTTCAAGTGAGTGTTGTTGTCTTCTCTGTATGCTCGGTTTCACTTACTCGAGGTTAAGTAATGTAATTGATGAGTTATATATGCATGTGCAATTACCACTTTATTCTGCTATCCATTAAGCTTGACGGGGCATTAGTAACTGTCTTAGACTCGAGACATAAAGACCCCGAGAATTATGCGCAAATCACTGAAATGCTCAAGAAGTAAGTTCAATCAATACCGGGACCATATCAGCATGCAACTTTCATTAATTTCCTGATATCAAGTAATCATTTTCTTTGCCTAGTAGGGTTTGGAAGAAGTTCACCCAAAAGGTTCCCGGTCTAAACAAAGAGTTGCGATTTACGCATCCCAAAGTAAGTAGTACCAGCTAGTTTGACGCATCTCTATTTGATTATATTTTCATCAATATATCATTACCATGCTTGCTTATCAGTTTGATTGAACTCTATTCTTGTAAAGTGCTTGTACCAGAAAGAAGGGCTTGTTTTATGTGGATACTACGTATGCGAGTTCATTTACCACTCAACCTGGGGCTTCTCTGACAAACAATTTGAAGTACGTAAATAATATTCACAATTTTATTTTATATATTACCATCATTTGTGTTGAGTTTTATTCATATATATGCCTGTATTGACCCTCTTCTTTAAATTAGATCTGGCAGATGCGGGATGAACTCCTACCACATGATCGCACATGAGTAATTCATAAGGAATTGGCAGGATTCTTTCTTGACCATGTCATACCTAAAGACGGAGAATACTAAGTGGATTTGTGATTGGATCTTAGGGATTGTAAGAGATCTTATATTGTATATATGTAGCTAGTAGCATCGGATAGATATATGAAAACTTGTCGTTCGACCAATCTCTCGGAGAAAGAGAGGTCGATCACTTATCTCTGTATATATATGTTCATGACGATCTTGTGTACTTAATGATTCCTTCATTTTCTTACTAGCTAGCGTGGCGAGTTCTCTCTATAGTAGCTAGCGTCGACCAAGCACGGAGAAAGAGAGGACACTTCTTTCTATTAGCTAGCTAACACAATATGAAACCCCTAAATTAACCCTCCAAAAACCCCTGAACCCATTGAAACGTCTCTTTTTTTGTAGAAAAGGGGGCGTGCGGGCACACACACACTAAATTACTACGGGAAAAACAACCTCTGCAAGTCAAGAACCCACCATATACTGCATTACTCTTGTCTGTATGAACTCCAACTCAAATAGCAGAAAATGATCTCGCAGCTAAAAATGATAAGTGTAATGCATACTCTAGAGACAATCAGATTGATATGTATGCACAAGAACCATATGATCTGCACCAGAGGCCAAAATTTGTTGGACTGTCACCCTATAGTTGAACGGACAACACTGGTATTGTAAGTGAGTTCTCACGCAATGCATCAAGACCATGACAATGGTATGATGCAAAGATGACATAATTGCTTCCATTGCCTTGAATGATTTTCTATAGGAAAATAAGACACCCGTTTCTCAAATTGGAAACTTACATAACATCATTATGGGAGACGATTATAACCAACGCACAAGGTTGGTTTTGCATGTCGAGATGTTCCCTGAAACTTTAGATGTTCATAGAGGCAATAGTCAGTTTAGATGTTCGAACATAACAACACATAGATGTTAGATACATAAACCATGAGCTTACTGGCTAGAAAAGCCAGGAATCATTCAGGACTAAAAATACGCAACATCTGGACTATATTAAGAGCATAAGCGGCCTAAGAAGAATGCCAAGATAAGTTCTCAAGACCCAGGTCCGTATCATGTTTGCCCCTGTGATTCTGTGAAGCAATGCTAGATTTTGAAATTGAAGTACTTATTCTGTGAAGCAATGCCAGCAATAATAAGTTAAAAAGTACTCTTCTAAAACATAATCAAGGGTCAAAGAGAATACTCATCAAGGAAAGCTTACCCGTTACAAAAGGGAAACACCATTAACTCATTAACTGGGCAAATGATCAAATAAAACATCTCTGTTAGCAAGAAAAAAAACTAGTTGCACGGATATGTATAGATTGGAATATGTAAAGGAAAATAATTGTAACATAGGTGGAAGCCATTCATCTATAGTTCTATACAAATGGAGATGATACAATCATTATGCTTACATTTCAAGATATCTTTTTCCTTATTTCAATATGTCAGATGAAAGATATGGGTAACAAAAACTACCAATTTACAGCAGAAAGGAAAAACATACAAAAAATATTACATCAAATTTAAAAATTTACCTGGCCTTGAGTAGCACTACGTATCATATCAATGATATTATCCATTTCCTGAGCCATGGCATGTAGACATGTAAACTTCGTTAATTTCACATGTTTCAAGGAACGACTCTAAGCGATCTGGCTAGTGAATGTCAAAACACTATACCTTGGTAATATACATATACTTTTCCACACGATCAAACAATTTTTCCACATCCCGCTGCTGCTCCACCCAATTAAGCCGTCGGAGGGACCTTGGTTGCTGGAGTCTCATGCAAAGCATTTGTTACAACACTGATAAGCATTTGTTACAACACTGATATGGGTGCACTTGACATCTTGAAGTATTTGCTCTTCAAATGATTATTAACTATTCAAACTAAACATGTAAAAGAAAAGGTTTTTGAGAACTTCCATTTCGATAAAGAATTACCTGACATGGAAAGGCCGTAGATATTTGATTGATTTTCATGTCTATCTGCTATCGCATCACATCATCCGATACTTGCGGCAGTAGACGATTAAGCTTTGTATGCATACATGGTGCCAATGCCTACAAAATGTTAGTTCAAAAATTTGCCAATGTTCCATAATAATGATTTTTATTGTTTAGTTAAACTAGATTTCAGATAACATACAGTTTGTTTATGCTCCTCTTCATAAACTCTACCCCACATTGTTTCGATCTCGGAGAGCTCCCGCTCCCAGGTCTCCCACTTCTTCAGTTCCCAGCCATTCCGTCGTTTTGGCCTGTGCACGATGCCATTATTCTTGAATGCATCTAAATGTACAAGTGACTTCACACAATTGTGGAGTTGTGGCTTGCGGGGGCTGAAATAGAACAGCTTCACCATGTTAACCTCGAAGTTCTCACCAAGCAACTCATACGAACATAGGTTACCACCAAATTGTTACATTATGATGTTATCCCCATGAATCAAATTTGGACCCAGAATACAACCTGACGGGTGCTGAATATTGTACTTCTGGCTCCACCTATGCTTTGTCTTATTGTCAAGTGTCCAGATCTGTAGATGACGACTTATTTAAGCAGTTGCAATGCATATCTTACCATCTATCTCTCTGATCCAGAACCGACGAGGACCACCATTTTCAAGAACTATTGGCGGTTGAATCTGAGAAAAACTTTCTTCATTGAGATCAAATGAAATAACAGCATGCTGCCAGCTAGCTATCGTATCTTCAGTCAACCAATACATCGTTCCATCAGCATTGACTACTCCATAATTTCTCACACATTTCAAGCTTAGAGCTTCAGGAGTTTGGATATTTTTCCATTTCTCATCACCAAGTGTTTAAACTTGAATGACACTGAATTTGTCTTTATTATGGGGGGTGGGAATCGCTAAGGAAGTGTGTAATCTTGTATTCTTTTGTCCCTTGATGAAATCCAAAGCTGTAGAAAGAGAAGTGATCACCTTTCACCTCCTTTGAAGGTTTCTCATGATGCAAATAATCGCCTTTTGCGAAGTTAGCTATCTTGATTGTTGACGTCCTTGTGTACAAGCCAACAAGTCCATTGCATGAACCAAAAAGGAAATCATCAAGCCCAATCACTGGCACTGCACATGTCGACTCTGACCATGTTTCATCAATCACGATAGCATCACTAGGGTAGAGCTTGCCTGAAATCAACTCTTGTGGGGAAAATAGCAGGGCATATCGAGGCGCAAGCCGAAGGTGTGGTGTGATAAACTAGGGATCCTGGATGAAGCTTCGCCACAGCTTGCAGACACCAATGCACCTCAACAGAGTGCTTAGTGGAAGCCTAATAAACACTCTGTCAATGATATCTCTCGGGAGGTAGTTTATGATGCACTCCTCCTTTTGTCGCTTATTTGATTCGGCTTCCTCCGATGCCATATCAAACACAATCTAGCTTTGCCGAGGAAGCCAAGATGTATCCTTCTGCAAACTGCAAACACACATTCTATAAATGATAGGGCATACTACATGGATAGCATAATTTGCAGCCAGGTAACTCGAAACATAAGCAAATATCTGTACCCACATAAGAAGCACCACTTAAGTGGGATGCTTTTCATCACAATGTCAACAAATAATTAATCCTTCTTAAAATTACAATATATGTTGAATGTGGGGACCATGTGTTGTTGTCCTAGGAGGCCTAGGCCGATATACATGTGTATGGCTACCCTAGAACTAGGAGGAGCTTGATGCTTCCTAGAGTAGAGTGATACGTCTCCAATGTATCTATAATTTTTGATTTTTCCATGCTATTATATTATCTGTTTTGTATGTTTTATATGCATTAATATGCTATTTTATATTATTTTTGGGACTAACTTATTAATCTAGAGCCTAGTGCCACTTTCTGTTTTTCCTTGTTTTTGAGTTTCGCAGATAAGGTGTTCGAAATATGCCCTAGAGGCAATAATAAATTAGTTATTATCATATTTCCTTGTTCATGATAATCATTTATTATCCATGCTATAATATTATTGATCAGAGACTTAGATGCATGTGTGGATACATAGACAAAACCATGTCCCTAGTATGCCTCTAATAGACTAGCTCGTTGATCAAAGATGGTTAAGGTTTCCTAGCCATGGACATGAGATGTCATTTGATAACGGGATCACACTATTAGGAGAATGGTGTGATGGACAAGACCCAAACTACGAACGTAGCATATGATCGTGTCAGTTTATTACTACTGTTTTCTTCATGTCAAGTATATGTTCCTATGACCATGAGATCATGCAACTCACGGACACCGGAAGAGTGCCTTGTGTGTATAAAACGTTGCAACGTAACTGGGTGACTATAAAGTTGCTCTACAGGTATCTCCGAGGGTGTCTGTTGGGTTGACATGGATCAAGACTGGGATTTGTTACTCCGTGTGACGGAGAGGTATCTCAGGGCCCACTCGGTAATACAACATCACAATAAGCCTTGCAAGAAATGTGACTAAGTGTTAGTCACGGGATCTTGTATTACGGAACGAGTAAAGAGACTTGCCGGTAACGAGGTTGAACTAGGTATGGAGATACCGACGATCGAATCTCAGGCAAGTAACATACCGAAGAACAAAGTAAACATCATACGGGATTAACTGAATCCTTGCCATAGAGGTTCGACCGATAAAGATCTTCTTGAATATGTAGGAACCAATATGGACATCATGGCTATTGGGTATTGACCGTAGAGGTGTCACGGTCATGTCTAGTTCTCGAACCCGCAGGGTCTGCACACTTCAGGTTTGGTGGCGTTTCGGTAGTATAGAGTTATGTATGGTGGTGACCGAAGGTTATTCAAAGTCACGGATTAGATCCCGGACATCACGGGGAGCTCCGGAATGGTCTGGAGGTAAAGATTGATATATAGGAAGTCCTATTTTGGTCGCCGGAAAAGTTTCGGGCTCATCGGTAGTGTATCGGGAGTGCCGGTAGTGTACCGGGAGACCATCAGGAGGGGTATTTCGACCCAAGAGGCTAAATGGGCTGTGGGATAGTGAATACCAGCCCTTAGTGGGGTGGTGGAAGTCCCACACAAGACCCATGCGGCTGGGAGAGAAAACCCGAAGAGAAAAGGTGGAAAAAAGGCAAAATAGGAAGGAATCCTAGTCCTACTAGGATTGGAGGAGGAGTCCTCCTCTCCTCCTTGATTCGGCCGAACCAAGGGCTGGTCCCTTGAGGGCCAAGCCTCCTCCTCTTTTCCCCCTATATATAATGGTGGTTTTAGGGTTTTTGGTACTAGATTTTCAGCCACGTGCTACCCGTTCCTTCAGTGCATAGTTTCTCCTCTAGATCGGATTTCTGTAGTGCTTAGCGAAGCCCTGCCGGAATAGCTCCACCACCATCGCCGGAGCGCCATCACGCTGCCGGAGAACTCTTCTACCTATCCTCTCCCTCTTGCTAGATCAAGAAGGCAGAGATCGTCATCAAGTTGTACGAGTGCTGAACGTGGAGGTGTCGTCCGTTCGGCACTAGATCGGAAGGACCGTGATCAAGACTGCGAGACAGACCGTGATGAGATCGCGGGACAGATCGTGATGAGTTCGCGGGATGGATCATGATTGGATCATAGGACGGATCGTGATGAGATCACAGGACGCTCGGCGATTTGGATTGCGAAGACGTTCGACTACACCAACCGCGTTTCTTAACGCTTCCCGCTTAGCAGTCTACAAGGGTACGTAGATCCACTCTCCCTCTCGTAGATGCTCATCACCATGGATAGATCTTGCGTGTGCATAGGAATTTTTTTGTTTCCCATGCAACGTTACCCAACATAAGGAATATTAAACAGAGTCCAAATGGAATAAAACCTCTGGAATGATTTTTTTCTAGAAAAATATGGAAGCCATGATACTTGAGAACCAAGGCAGAGGAGCTGCCACAGGGCCACAAGCCCGCTTGTCGCGGCCAGGGGGGCCACCCACGCTGGGCAGGCTTGTGGGCTCCTGGCAACTCCCCTAACACTAATCTTCGGCCTATAAATTCTGAAATATTCCATCATTATCAAAACGAGCCACGAAAACACTTTTTCTCCGCCGGAAGCCTCCGTTCCCGAGAGATCCAATCTTGGAGCCTTTTTCGGTAATCTGCCGGAGGGGGATTTGATCACGGAGGGCATCTACATCAACTCCATTGCCCCTCCGATGATGCGTGAGTAGTTCACCATAGACCTACGGGTCCATAGCTAGTAGCTAGATGGCTTCTTCTCTCCCTTTGCTTCTCAATACCATGTTCTTCATGATCTTCATGGAGATCTATCCGATGTAATACTCTTTTGCAGTGTGTTTGTGGAGATCCGATGAATTGTGGGTTTATGTTCAGATTATCCATGAATATTATTTGATTCTTTCCTGAATTCTTATATGCATGATTTCATATCTTTGCAAGTCTCTTCGAGTTATTGGTTTGGTTTGGCCAACTAGATTGGTAACTCTTGCAATAGGAAAAGTGCTTAGTTTTGGGTTCAATCTTGCGGTGTCCTCACCCAGTGACAAAGTAGGGGTAGCGAGGCACGTATTGTATTGTTGCCATCAAGGGTAAAAAGATGGGGTTTTCATCATATTGCTTGAGTTTATCCCTCTACAGCAGGTAAGAGTTGGGGAACATTGCATGTGAAACAAAAAAAATCCTACGCACACGCAAGATCTATCCATGGTGATGAGCATCTACGAGAGGGGGAGTGGATCTACATACCCTTGTAGATCTCTAAGCGGGAAGCGTTAAGAAACGCGGTTGATGTAGTCGAACGTCTTCGCGATCCAAATCGTTGAGTGTCCCGCAATCCCATCACGATCCATCTCGCAATCCGATCACGATCCGTCCTGTGACCTCGTCACGATCCGTCCCGCGATCAAATCACGAATCGTCTCGCGATCTTGATCACGGTCCTTCCGATCTAGCACCGAACGGATGGCACATCCGGGTTCAGCACACGTACAGCCCGATGATGATCTCCACCTTCTTGATCCAGCAAGAGGGAGCAGAGAGGTAGATGAGTTCTCTGGTAGCACAACAGCATGGTGGCGGTGGTGCTGAACTAATCCTGCACGGCTTCGCCTAAGCTCCGCAGAACTAATCTAGAGGAGAAATAGATCTAGAGGAAGAAGAGGGCATCACGTGGCAATTTGGGTTAGATCTTCCCTCTAAATCCTCTAGTATATATAGGAGGGAGGGGAGGGGAGGAGTCAGCCTCAAACCCTCAAGGTTTGGTCGAAATTGGAGGTGGAGGAGTCCTACTCCAATCCTATTAGGAGTAGGATTCCTCCTTTCCACTTGGAAACTCTTTCCACCTCTCCACCTTTTGGGTTTTTCCCACCCCTAGCCGCATGGGCTTTAGTGGAGGCTTAATCCATCCCACTAGGAGATGGTTTGACTCCTTCCACAGCCCACGAAGTCCTTTGAGTCAAGACACCCCTCCCGATGGTCCCCTGGCACCCTCCCGGCACTCCCGGTACACTACCGATGAGCCTGAAACTTTTTCGATGACCAAAACAGGACTTCCTATATATCAATATTTACCTTCGGACCCTTCTGGAGCTCTTCATGACGTCTGGAATCTTATCCGGGACTCCGAACAACCTTCGGTCACCAACATACATAACTCAGTGCTACCGAGATGTCACTGAACCTTAAGTGTGCAGACCCTGCGGGTTCAAGAACTATGTAGACATGACCGAGACACCTCTACGGTCAATAACCAATAGAGGGACCTGGATGCCCATATTGGTACCTACATATTCTATGAAGATCTTTATCGGTTGAACCTCTATGTCAAGGATTCAGTTAATCCCGTATGATGTTCTCTTTGTTCTTCGGTTATTTACTTGCCCGAGATTCGATCGTCGGTATCTCTATACCTAGTTCAATCTCGTTACCAGCAGGTCTCTTTACTCGTTCTATAATACAAGATCCCGTGGCTAACTCTTTAGTCACATTGCTTGCAAGGCTTATATTGATGGTGTATTACCGAGTGGGCCCTGAGATACATCTCTGTCACACGGAGTAACAAATCCCAGTCTTGATCCATGCCAACTCAACAGACACCCTCGAAGATACTTGTAGAGCACCTTTATAGTCACCCAGTTACGTTGTGATGTTTGATACACACAAGGTACTCCTCCGGTGTCAGTGGGTTGCATGATCTCATGGTCATAGGAACAGATACTTGACATGCAGAAAACTATAGCAATAAACTGACACGATCATATGCTACGTTTATAGTTTGGGTCTTGTCCATCACATCATTCTCCTAATGATATGATCCCATTATAAAATGACATCTCATGTCCATGGCTAGGCAACCTTAACCATCTTTGATCAACGAGCTAGTCCATCAGAGGCATACTAGGGACATAGTGTTGTCTATGTATCCACACATGTATCTGAGTTTCCGATCAATACAATTCTAGCATTGATAATAAACGATTATCATGAAAAAGGAGATATGATAATAACCAAGTTATTATTGCCTCTAGGACATATTTCCAACAAATACATGTTGCATGATTTTTTACTTTTATTTTTACTTTCCGTTCAAGCATCCTATTATATCTATCTCTACTAGATCTCATCCTTGCAAATAACCGTGAAGGGATTGACAACCCCTTTTATAGCATTGGGTGCAAGAGTATGATTCCTTGTGAAGGTATATATATTGGTGTATCGCTTGTATCTCCTACTTGATTGATACCTTGGTTCTGAAAAACTGAGGGAAATACTTATCTACTTTGCTGCATCAAACCGTTCCTCTTCACGGGAAACCAACACATGCTCGAGAAGTAGCAAGAATGATTTCTGGCGCCGTTGCCAGGGAGATACATAGTAAGTCAAGGATACCAAGTACCCATCACAATCTCATCTCTTGAATTTACACTATTTGCCATTTTGCTCTCATTTTGCTCTCCCCCACTTCACAAATTTGCCGTTTTATTCGCCCTCTCCTTTTTTCTTGCCTTTTTCTCGTAGGATCTCTTGTTTGCTATGTTTGCTTGTGTTCACATGTGCCTTCTATTTTCTTGCATCTTCGCTTACTAAAAATCTATTGATATGGATCCTCATCCACTTTATAATCTTTTCAAAACACCAAATTATGATGAACCAATTGCTAGTGAGTTGAGTGCACTTGATTATCTCTATGTAATTTTGTTTGAACATCATGAATCTCAAAATTTTGATGAAGTTTTGAAAGAAGATATTTATAAGGAGATTCATGATAGTTAATTGAATGAAAAGCATGATTGCCTTGTTGTTAGTATGAATTATCTGAATATCCATGATGCTAATGATATGCAAAACCACAAGCTTGGGGATGCTATGCTTGATGAAGATCTTATTTTTTGTTCCCCAAGTTTTGGTGATGACACGTATGCTATAATTCATGATGAAAAGAATGCTTTGTGTGATAGTTATATTGTGAGATTCCTTAATAATTCTACTAAAAATTATTATGAGGCAGGAACATATGCTTGTAGGAATTGCAATAATATCAAGTTTCCTCTCTATGTGTTCAAAGTTTTGAAGTTATGCTTGTTTTGCCTTCCTATGCTAGTTGATTCTTGTTCCCATAAATTGTTTGCTCACAAACTCCCTATGCATAGGAAGTGGGTTAGACTTAAATATGTTTTTCATGCTATTCATGATTCTCTTTTGCATATCTCAATTACTACTCTTTATGTGAGCACCATTGAAATCGTTATGCCTAGCTAGGGGCGTTAAAACAATAGCGCTTGTTGGGAGGCAACACAATTTTATTTTGCTTTCAGATTTTTGCTTATGTTTTTGTGTGTTTGGCACATTATTATTTCTATAGTAATTGTGTTTTTGTGTTTAAATTAGTGTTTGATCCAAGTAAAACCTTTGGGGTGATCTATGGTAGTTGTTGGTTTGATCTTGCTGGAAAACAGAAACTTTTGCGCTCAGTCCAGGATTTTTATAAATTTTCCAGAGCATCAAATTGATCTAAATTTTTTAAAAATGATTTATATACAAACTTACCTTATTGTCCTAATTTTTCAGAATTTTTATAGTTCCATAAGTATTCTAAGTTTATAGATTGCTACAGACTATTCGGTTTTTGACAGATTCTGGTTTCTTTGTGTTGTTTGCTTATTTTGATGTATCTATGGGTCGTATCGGGGGGTGAGTCATGGAAAAGTTAGAATACATTAGGTATTACATAAATATAAATAAATAATGAGTTAAAAACATTACCTAAAGTGGTGATTTATTTTTCTTATACTAACGGATCTCATGAGTATTCTGTTGAGTTTTGTGTTGTGAAGTTTTCAAGTTTTGGGTGAAGATTTGACGGACTATGGAATAAAGAGTGGAAAGATCCTAAGTTTTTGGATGCCCATGGAACCCCAAGTCATATTCAAGGATACCAAAAAGCCTAATCTTGGGGATGCCACGGAAGGCATCCCCTCTTTCGTCTTCAATCCATAGGTAAATTTACTTGAGGCTATATTTTTATTCACCACATGATATGTGTTTTGCTTGGAGCGTCTTGTATGATATGAGTCTTTGCTTGTTAGTTTGCCACAATAATTCTTGCTGCACACATATTTTAAGAGAGACACGCTGAATCATGAATTTTTTAGAATACTCTATGTGCTTCACTTATATCTTTTGAGCTAGGCAATGTTGCTCTAGTGCTTCACTTATATCTTTATAGAGCATGGTGGTGTTATATTTTATAGAAATTATTAAACTCTCATTCCTCACTTATATTATTTTGAGAGTTTCTCAAAACAGCATGGTAATTTTTTTAGGTTATTAATTTAGTCCTAATATAATGGCATCCAAGAGGGATATAATGAAAACTTTCATATTAAGTGCATTAACAACTATGAGAAGTTGAATTCCTTGCATATAGTTTTGAGATAATAGGGATGGTAATATCAGAGTCATGCTAGTGAGTAGTTGTGAAATGAAGAGATACATGTGTTAAAGCTTGTGATTCCCTTAGCATGCACGTATGGTGAACCGCTATGTAACGAAGTCGGAGCATGACTTGTCTAATGATTGTCGACCTTTGTGTGAGGGTCAGGAGCGCGTGATGGTTAACTCCTACCAACCTCTCCCCTAGGAGCATGCGTCTAATGCTTTGTTTGATAACTAATAGAATTTTGCAATAAGTATGTGAGTTCTTTATGACTAATGTGAGTACATGGATTATATGCACTCTCACCCTTCCATCTTTGCTAGCCTCTCTAGTACCGTGCAACTTCCGCCGATACAGCAAACCCTGCTTCCTCAAAACAGCCACCATACCTACCTATTATGGCATTTCCATAGCCATTCCGAGATATATTTCCATGCAACTTCCGTCAAGTAGTTTTTCTATGACTTGCATCATCACTTCATATTGCATATAGATTTATATCTTGTCATAGTAATTGAGTTGTAATTTCTTTTTCTTTGAGTTATAAGTAAATAAAAGTATGATGATTTTTCATTAATAGAGCATTGTCTCATGAGAGAAAAGGATGATGGAGGCTATGACTCCCTCACAAGTTGGAACGAGTATCCGGACTTTACAAAAAATAAAAGAGGCCAGCGAAGCCCAAAAAAAACGAGGCCAAAGAAGCCCACCAAAAAAATATAAAAAATGAGAGAAAGAGAGAAGGGACAATTGCTACTATCTTTTTCCACACTTGTGCTTCAAAGTAGCACCATGATCTTCATGATAAAGAGTCTCCTATTTTGTCACTTTCATATAACTAGTGGATATTCATTTTGCACGACCACTTAGTTTTCTTTTTGAACTTCCATACACTTATAGATCTAAGTGCATTTGTTGCATGGCAATCCCTACTCACTCACATTGATATCTATTGACGGGCATCTCCATAGCCCGTTGATACGCCTAGTTGATGTGAGACTATCTTCTCCTTTTTCCCTTGCACCCCCTCCATATTCTATTCCACCTATAATACTATATACATGGCTCACGCTCATGTATTGCATGAGAGTTGAAAAGGTTTGAGAACACCAAAAGTGTGAAACAATTGCTTGACTTGTTCATCGGGGTTGTGCATGATTTAGATACTTTGTATGGGGAAGATGGAGCATAGCCAGACCATTTGATTTTGTAGGCATAACTTTGTAAGGCCAAGTTATTTCGAAAGGACATGACTATCTTGTTGGTGTGTTCGAAGTATTACTGTTTTATGTCAATATTAGACTATTGTTTTGAATCTAACGGATCTGAATATTCATGCCACAATAAAGAATATTACATGGATATATATGTTGGGTAACATTCCACATCAAAAAATTTGTTTTTATCATTTACCTACTCGAGGACGAGTAGGAATTAAGCTTGGGGATGCTGATACGTCTCCAACATATCTAGATTTTTTTATTGTTCCATGCTATTATATTATCTGTTTTGGATGTTTTATATGCATTCATATGCTATTTTATATTATTTTTGAGACTAACCTATTAATCTAGAGCCTAGTGCCAGTTTCTGTTTTTTCCTTGTTTTTGAGTTTCGCAGATAAGGAATATTAAACGGAGTCCAAACGAAATAAACCTCCGGAATGATTTTTTCTGGAAAATATGGAAGCCACGAGACTTGAGAACCAAGGCAGAGGAGGTGTCACGGGTCCACAAACCCGCTTGCCACGGCCAGGGGGGCACCCGTGCCGGGCAGGATTGTGGGCCCATGGCAACTCCCCTAACCCTAATCTTCGGCCAATAAATTCCCAAATATTCCATCATTATCGGAACGAGCCGCGAAAACACTTTTTTGCCGCCAGAAGCCTTCGTTCCCAAGAGATCCAATCGTGGAGCCTTTTCCGGTAATCTGCCGGAGGGGGGTTCGATCACGAAGGGCATCTACATCAACTCCATTGCCCCTTCGATGATGCATGAGTAGTTCACCACAGACCTACGAGTCCATAGCTAGTATCTAGATGGCTTCTTCTCTCTCTTTGCTTCTCAATACCATCTTCTTCATGATCTTCATGGAAATCTATCACATGTAATACTCTTTTGCAGTGTGTTTGTGGAGATCTGATGAATTGTGGGTTTATGTTCAGATTATCCATGAATATTATTTAAGTCTTTCCTGAATCCTTATATGCATGATTTCATATCTTTACAAGTCTCTTTGAGTTATTGGTTTGGTTTGGCCAACTAGATTGGTAATTCTTGCAATAGGAGAAGTGTTTAGTTTTGGGTTCAATCTTGCGGTGTCCTCACCCAGTGACAAAGTAGGGGTAGCGAGGCATGTTTTGTATTGTTGCCATCAAGGGTAAAAAGATGGGGTTTTCATCATATTGCTTGAGTTTATCCCTCTACATCATGTCATCTTACTTAATGCATTACTCTATTCTTCATGAACTTAATACTCTAGATGCAGGCAGGAGTTGGTTGATGTGTGGAGTAATAGTAGTAGATGCAAAATCGTTTCGGTCTACTTGTCACGGACGTGATGCCTATATGCATAATCATTGCCTTGGATATCTTCATAATTATTCGCTTTTCTATCAATTGCTCGACAGTAATTTGTTCACCCACCGTAATACTTGCCATCATGAGAGAAACCATCTAGTGAAACCTATGGCCCCCCGGGTCTATTTTCCATATTATATTTTCAGATCTAAAACCAAAAACACCAAAAATACTTGCTGCATTATTTTTACTTTTAGTTTTAATTTCCGTTCAAGCACCCTATTATATCTATCTCTACTAGATCTCATCCTTGCAAATAACCGTGAAGGGATTGACAACCCCTTTTATAGCGTTGGGTGCAAGAGTTTGATTCCTTTTGCAGGTATATCTATTGGTGCCTAGCTTGTATCTCCTACTGGATTGATACCTTGGTTCTCAAAAATTGAGGGAAATATTTATCTACTTTGCCGGATCAAAATGTTCCTCTTCACGGGAAACCAACGCATGCTCGAGAAGTAGCATAGAGCCAGAGTGGCAAGGTGGCAGAGTGACTGGTGGCGGAGGAGAGCGGCTAGGCAGGGCCATTCGTGCGTGAGCAGGTGGTAACGGCTCGGTTGGGCATAGAAAAGAAAAAATATGCTTCAGGAGGTGGAGGTGTCTGGCTCTGAGGGAGCCACTATGGTGTGCAGGGAGGCCCTGGCAGTGCCCGTGCTCGCGTGCACCGTGGAGGGCATGACAGGACATGGGCAGGAGAACGCCATCGGCGTCCTGGCGACCATCTATGGCGAGAGCGGCGAGGAGGCTACGGGCGCGTCACTGCCTTCGCCGGAGGTGGTGAAGGCGGTGTTGGGGCCAATGAAGGGGGATTGCGATGCGCCCAAGCGGCGCAAGAGCACTTCTTAGGTGTTCCACGATGTGGAGGCAGGCGTTGTTGTCACGGTTGGCGAAGCCGACGTCGCTGCTAGTGTGTGCAAGGTGATAGCTCTTCCATGCGTGGCGGGGGCGATGCATGAAGGCGATGTGAAGGCAACTAGGGGTTGTGGTGGCGCTGCTGGGATCAACAGGGATTCAAAGAAACGGTATGGGTTTGATGTCAATGATATTGGAAATTATGCTTCCTATGAAGCATTATTTCCAGCCTACAAACATTTGTTGCTTCTCTTTAGATTGTCTCAATTCCGACTAATTGAAAGAAGGCAAAGGAGGACACAAAATGGCGCATGACCATGGTGGAGGAGCTTGAGGCTCTTTGTAAGAACAAGACATGCGTACTGACGCCTCTTCCAACAAGTAAGAAGGAAATTAGCTGCAAGTGGGTAAACACTGTGAAGCATAATGCAAAAAAGAAAGTTTGAAAGGTATAAAGCAAGGCTTGCCGCAAGGAGGTACAACTAGACCTACGACATTGACTATGATGTGACCTTTGCTCCAGTAGCAAAGATGAGCATTGTGAGGATTATGATCTTTTGTGCAACAAATTTCGGGTGGTCATTACACCAACTTGATGTGAAGAATGCTTTCTTGCATGGAGGTCAACATGGAGATCTCACTTGGGTTCTCTACCTCTGAGACTGCTGGCAAGGTATGCAGGTCAAAGAAAGCTCTTTATGGTCTGAAAGAGTCTCGGGGAGCATGGTTCGACAAGTTCATATGTGTTGTATGTAATATGGGGTATCGGCAGTTAATGGTGATCATACACCGTTCAACATACATGAAACTGGGGAAATCACTATACTCGATGTATATGTGGATGGTATTATTATCACAGGGGATGACAAAGAAGAAACATCAAGACTAAAATAGTGTTTAGGTAAGGCCTTTGAAGCCAAGGATCTAGGCCGACTCAAATACTTCTTGGGCATAGAAGTGGCCAGTTTACCAAGGGGATTGCGCTATCTCAGAGGAAGTATATTTTAGATCTCCTAAGTGATACGAATGCTAGGATGTGAGGGAGCCTCAACCCCAATTGATCAAAATCACAAAGTGAGGGCTCATTCAGGAGAGCCTGTGGATAACGAGAGGCACCAACGACTATTGGGAGGTTTACTTGTGTTGTACATGCCCTGACATTACCTTTCCAGTAAGTGTGGTAAGCAGGTGAATGATCTTAGGAGTGATCATCTAGAAGCAATGTATACAATTCTGAGGTACTTGAAGGGAATTCCAGGAAGGGGACTGTTATTCGGGAGTAACATGCATCTCGTGGTGGATGGATACTATGATGCAGAGTGGGCAAGTTATCTAGATGTTTGTAGATCAAGCTCATGATTTTGTCATTGTTGGTGGGAACTTAGTATGGTGGGGAGTAAGAAACATGTTGTTGTGTCCAGATCAACTGATGAAGCTACACAATCCAATGGCTTACACACCTGTAACATCTCCATTATTCAATCCCCTATATTGCCCCTAATTAGCCCCGACGTCCTCATAAAAAAATATACCCGACGTCCTCTGACAGCCCCGCACTCGGGCAGCCTCACCGGTCACCGCTGCAGCCCTGCAGTTTCGTCACGCCTAGGATGTTGGAATTCTGCCTTCGGGGTCGATCACACCAACACACGACAAACACGCGCACAAAAAACTTTTTGGCCAAAGCCCCGTGTCTTGCTTTGTTCTTCTCCTCTTTATTTCTTTTATGTTTTCTCCATGATCGATACAAAACTCAAGATGCAGCCTTGTCCATGTATATATACACGACCGGACCAAGATATCCTAGACCTACACGGACTCAAACACCACGCACGGCATGCAAGCCAGCTTTGTAAAGGAGATCCTCCTGGACTAGGATTAGTACTTGTACACGTACATGTGCTATCTATTACCTACTAGGACACGGCTAATACTACTCGTAGCCGGACTCATGACACGACTAGATCTTTACCTATAATATATATATATATATATATATATATATATATACCTAATATTAAAGAACGGAGCGTTTCTTCACATTATTTCGTCCATCAAAAGATGTCTTGATATGTCAAGGTTGATTTGGCACGTCGCGTCGTTTTGCAGAAAAGCCCCTCGATTTTCTGGTATTCAACCCGCAGTACGTTTTTAAGTTAAAAAACGTTTGATTTTTACGTAAACACCCTCCGCGCGTCAATTACTACCGGGCAGCTTATCCATTGCCGTCCTCACCGCCGGGCTGACGGGCGAGGAGGCGGAGCTCGAGGAGCACCCGGAGGGGCCTTGTCAACGGCAAAGAGAGGCCGAGGGAGCGGAGCGTGCGGGCTCGAGCGCTCGGAGGCGAAGAGGGCCGGGCGTGACAGAGCGTGCCGAGCGGACCGCCGGGCCGACGCTGGGCGGCGCGGGATGCTAGCCGGCAAGGGCGGCGCGGTGACGGGGATGGCCGGACTGGAGCGGGGCGTGCTGGCACGCGGCCGCAGGCGGAGTGGCGCGCGGGGGCGTCCAGAGCGGTGGAGCCGGCGCGGGGAGGCAACGCGGGGCGCGTGGAGACGGAGTGGGCAGACCGCGGAGGCGCTCGGGAGATGGGGGATGGAGGCCGTCTTGCCGGTGCTCGGCGCGGCAGCACGTCGCCTCGGTTCCTGCCTCATGCATCCACGCAGCGTACACCCAACGCCTCTTCTGGGACTACAAGGAGGTCGAGCTACAGTTCCCATGTTAGGCAGTGAGGCAGTTTCCATGTCCGCCGGTGTCGCACAACGGCACAAAGTGCAACAGAGGTCGGGTGGGAGCTCTATGTGGGAGGAATTGAGTGGGGATTTGCGGAAACAATGATCCCGTTGGGGCGGCGACACACGACGAAAAGGAAGGACAAGACCGGCGAGGTTTGGGACCTCTGTTTCTCCATTTTTTTGGTCCAAGTCAACTTTCGTACGTCGTATGTCTTGAACGTTTTATACAAAAACGTTGACTTACAAGGGAGTCGAACCGCATCCGCGCAAAACTAGACCATAGGCAACTACCAGTTCATGTAGCAATAATTTGTTGGACCAAGAGAAGGACTCTTTCTTTTTATTTCGCACCGGCACTACTTTCGTCAATGAAAAAACTGGGAATCCCTTTAAATCTGCGTCGATCAAGAAAAACAATCCCGTCAATCCTAAATTTGTCCTCACCGTGCCGAGGCATGGACGGGCGTCGACGCAGAGGAAGAGAAGAACCCAGCCGGGATACTGCTGGAGGACGCCGACGGCTCTCCCACAAACAATGGCCACACGAGCCTGCCCCTGGACTGGAGTCTCTCCACGTCTCTTGGACCACGAGTGCCTCAACGGGGTGCTCTAGCTTGGTGGTGACTCGGAGCCCCCGGAGCGGCCTCATCTTCTTTGGACAAACAGGGGATGTCTTCCCTACCGGCGCCACTAGGCAACCTCGGCTCGCCGCCCTCAGGATCTGGCCAACACGGGTTCGCAACATCGGATCCATCGATCCCAAATCTCGCCACTGCAGGACACAAGGAAGAGATAATTAGTTTTGTGTGCGCTATTGCTGCTTATGGAGAACAATAGAGATTTTTGGCCCAATCCCCGCCGCCTCGCTGACTCCACCTCGCCCGAGTCACCTCCCGTTCGACATTGTCCTTCGCCCAATCGACGATCTCATGGTGCGGACCGAGCGAAGATGTGAGCTCGCCAAGGAAAGATCAGAGAAAGGAGGATCTACAACACACATCCATACCAGATAAGGCAGTCGACACGCACATCCATGCCTGATCCGGGCGCCATGGTTAAGGCTGGATGGAGGAGAATGTAGCGGTCGCTAGGCTGTGGAGGAGGGAAAGGGAGTATGTGTTGGTGTCGTTGTAGAGTAATAGGAGGTTGAATCGCGAACAGACAGGGGTATAGGGAGCATAGAGCGGCAGCTTCGTCGTCTCGTGTTGGTGCGGCTGGAGCTCGGGTGGCCGTCATGGCTGGGGGTGGAGTACGACCGGACGTTGGTAGGAGGGAGCTGAGGAGGAGTAGGAGCAGAGCTGGGTGTTGAGGTAGCGGGAGGAGGAAGATGGAGGTGGAGTAGCCTAGCGCTGCTGAGTGATGTGAAGAAATATTAATGTGTGGACAGGAGAAGGGGCATCTACTCAGCAGTGAGATGAAGAATTTCTGGGAATCGGTGTTGTTGCTACTGAGTTTTCTTTAGAACTACTGCTCCTAGCTGCATTGACTAGAAGCAGTTACATGTTGCTTTGCGTGCTAGCCTTGATTATAAAAAAGTTTGTGCGGGTGAGATCCAACAACGGTGCATTTTGGTCATGTTTTGTTTGTGTGCGCGCGGGGAGGGAGGGTGAGGCATGTGGTTTTGGCCATGACAAGCACATCCTTTCATGTCCCCATCTCCACATGTCTACTTCCCTCTATTGTACCATCATTGTAACAACTCTCCGTACACAATCCAGATCCCCATCGAGCCCCAGTCATGATGTCCATGGAACTGGCCCCGCTGGCATGGGGAGGAGGGTGCTCCTATTGTTAGCACAATGACACATCAACAAAAAAGCGTCAAGCATTGTAAATTCTTTACTTTCTATCAGGTTATTCAATTTACATTATAACACAGACATATATTATGTTTTTACCTATTATATCAGTTGGATGATAAAAATATATTTTCTTAACGCTCTTGATCTTGTCGGACACGAAGGAAACCCAATGATCCAACCACTAGTAGAAAAAGGCCCATTTGTCCCAGTTCGTAAGGCCCATTTGTCCCGGTTCCGGAACTGGGACTAAAGTGTCGGGACTAAAGCCCAAAACCTTTAGTCCCGGTTCTCTTACAAACCGAGACAAAAGGGGCTCCACGTGGCCTCTGCAGGGAGCCCAGGCAGGAGGACCTTTAGTCCCGGTTGGTAACACCAACCGGGACCAACAGGCATCCACGCGTCAGCATATGGCAGTTGCTTGTTTTTTTATTTTGAAAGGGAGGGGGGTTTAGGGGGTTTTAGAGAGTTAATTTAAGGGTTTTATATTGTTATAGCTAGCTAATTGATAGAGAGAAGTGTCCTCTCTTTTTTCGTGCTTGGTCGACGCTAGCTACTATAGAGAAAACTCGACACGCTAGCTAGTAAGCAAATGAAGGAACCATTAAGTACAGAAGATCGTCATGAACATATAGAGATAGAAATGATCGACCTCTCTTTATCCGAAAGATTGGTCGTATAACAAGTTTTCGTATATATATATCCGACGCTACTAGCTACATATATACAATATAAGATCTTTTACAATCCCTAACATCTAATGTCCACTTCCAGATGGTATTCTCCGGTTTTATTTATGACGTGGTCAAGAAAGAATCCCGCCAATTCTTCTCGAATTGCTCATATGCGATCATGTGGTAGGAGTTCATCCCGCATCTGCCACATCAAATTTGAAGAAGGGGATCAATACATATATATGGTAATAAAATAAAATTGTGAATATTATTGCTTACGCACTTCAAATTGTTTTGTAGAGTAGCCCCGCTTAGGGGTCGTCGCGTTGTAGATGAAGTCGCAAACGTAGTATCCACATAAATCAGTCCCGTCTTCCTACCACAAGCACTTTACGAGAAATAGAGTTCAATCAAACTGATAATCAAGCATGATAAATGGTATTGATGAAACTAGAATTAATGGGAGATACGCGGAACTAGCTAGTAGTACTTACTTTCGGGTGTATAAATCGCAGCTCCTTCGGCAGTGCCAGAATAATTGTTGTGAACTCTTTCCAAACTCTGCCAGACAAAGAAAATAATTACTTGATATCAGGAAATGAACAAATTAAAGTTGCTGATATGATGCGATAATGATCGATTGAACTTACTTCTGGAGAATTTTAGTCATGTCCGCATATTTCTGGGGATCTTTTCGTTTCGAGTCTAAGACGATTACTACTCCCCGCTCAAGATGAATCTCTAGCAGGATAAAGTGGAAACTGCACACGCATGCATAACTCATTAATTACATTACTATAAACGTCGAGTAATAAGGGAAACCGAATATGCACGAGACAGTAACACTCACTTGAAGTTATAAGGAAAGAGTATTGTCCCTTTGTTTTGATTTTTAAGCAACGATTGTAGCAAGTTCTCCTCGGTTTCTGTGGGCCAATGTTTTATATTATGCTCATGTATGACATTTGGGTTAATGAACCCAATGTCACATATTTGTGCTTTTCTGCATTCGACGATCTTCAATCTGCATAATATAGTAGTGAGGATAATTATATATACATGCAATGAAAGAGCTAAGCTATATACATAGAGAGACTTAATTACAGAAGTAGTACTTATAGACAGTAGCAAGTCACAATTGTTTTGTCGATGGCCTTCTGTTTGTATAACTGCCATATCTCCTCATATTCAATATTCAACATATCAATTCCAACGAGGTCGTGCTCCTCTTTAACTGATAGTACCAAAGAATCCATCACAGACTCGCGGCAGCTTTGCATGTACCATTCATGGAATCTTCGCATCATCGTTGTTAGAGGAGGAGGATCGGGTTTTACGAGAGGATGCCCGTACTGGTATTTGAATTCGTCCACCTCCAACTTCTCAAACAGTACATCATCGCTCAGGTAATCACCAGGTTTGGTACCGAGGACCATCCCTGGATGATTAGCGACGATGTCGCTAGAAACCTTAAGCGGGGGGCATGATTGGTTCTCCTGTTCGCCGAGCTGGGGAATTTTTTCCCACTTCTTCGTTTTGCTAACTTTGCATCACTAGAAGTACTTCCCGACCGCCGCGCATCTTGATATGCCTTTTTAATACAGCGTTCATAGTTGGAATCCGGCGGAGGCGGTGGTGGTCTCTTTAGGGCATCGATAGTGCGCATTGCTTTCACCGGATCTATCTTCTCCTTCGGAGCTAGAATTTTCTTTGCAAAATGGTCCCTCACTTAAGCCTGACTTATCTCCTTGTTTTCAGACTCGGTCCTCTCATATGGTAACTTTCCACAGGCTTGAGAGATGGACCGTATGTGTATCCCCTGCTACCTATGCTTGTACTGCTAGCCGCCGGAGCGGCGGCGGCTCCCTTCCGTCATTGCTTACTAGGCATCGGAGGAGCCACAATGGCGGCGGCTGTCCTCTGCCATTGCCGACGAGGTTGAGGAGGAGGCGTACTGCTCCGACGTGCCAGAGTAGGCGAAGGAGGAGGCGGAGTGCCCCCACACGCCGGAGGAACCGGAGAAGGAGGCGGTGTGCCCTGATTCGCCTGAGGAGAAGGAGGAGGCGGAGGCGTCCACTTTGGAAGCTTGCTGTACTCCTTCTTCCATAGACATGTACTCCTCAGGGCACGAACCAACTTATTCTCTCCTTCACCTGTACAGTGGTCAAGCTCGAGCTCCTCAAATTTCGGCATTACTTCATCCACCATCACAACAGCATAGCCATGTGGAATCGGACGGCAGTGAAAAGTTCCGTTGGGTTGAGGAGGTGTAACAGAGCCGACAGCCGCCTTGAAAGTGAGGTTCCGACATTTCGTCATAAGCTCGCAATGTTGAGCCTCCGTGATAGTATCCACAGGGTAGCTAGGAGACGTGAAGTCGGGCTGAACAGGCTCCGTAAAAGCTGTTGGAAATATGCCCTAGAGGCAATAAATAAAGTGTTTATTATTATATTTCCTTGTTCATGATAATCGTTTATTATCCATGCTATAATTGTATTAATTGGAAACACATTACATGTGTGGGTAAATAGACAACACTTTGTCCCTAGTATGCCTCTAGTGAACTAGCTCATTGATCAAAGATGGTCAAGGTTTCCTAGCCATTGACATGAGATGTCATTTGATAACGAGATGACATCATTAGTAGAATGATGTGATGCACAAGACCCAAACTACAAACGTAGCATATGATCGTGTTAGTTTATTGCTACTGTTTTCTACATGTCAAGTATATGTTCCTATGACCATGAGATCATGCAACTCACGGATACCGGAGGAGTGCCTTGTGTGTATCAAACGTCGCAACGTAACTGGGTGACTATAAAGGTGCTCTACAGGTATCTCCGAGGGTGTCTGTTGAGTTGGCATGGATCAAGACTGGGATTTGTTACTCCATATGGCGGAGAGGTATCTCAGGGCCCACTCGGTAATACAACATCACAATAAGCCTTGCAAGCAATGTGTCTAAGTGTTAGTCACAGGATCTTGTATTACGGAATGAGTAAAGAGACTTGTCAATAACGAGGTTGAACTAGGTATGGAGATACCGATGATCGAATCTCGGGCAAGTAACATACCGAAGAACAAAGAGAACATCATACAGGATTAACTGAATCCTTGACATAAAGGTTCGACCGATAAAGATCTTCGTAGAATATGTAGGAACCAATATGGGCATCCAGGTCCCGCTATTGGTTATTGACCGTAGAGGTGTCTCGGTCATGTCTACATAGTTCTCGAACCCGCAGGGTCTGCACACTTAAGGTTTGGTGACGTTTTGGTAGTATAGACTTATATATGGTGGTGACCGAAGGTTGTTCAGAGTCCCGGATGAGATCCCATACGTCAAGAGGAGCGCCAGAATGGTCCGGAGGTAAAGATTGATATATAGGAAGTCCTATTTTGGTCGCTGGAAAAGTTTCGGGCTCATCGGTAGTGTACGGGGAGTGCCGGTAGTGTACCGGGAGACCATCGGGAGGGGTATTTCGACCCAAGAGGCTCCCTGGGCTGTGGGAGAGTGTTTACCAGCCCTTAGTGGGCTGGTGGAAGTCCCACACAAGGCCCATGCGGTTTGGGGAAAAAGGCCCAAAGAGGAAAAGTGGAAAAAGGCAAAAATAGGGTGAATCCTAGTCCTACTAGGATTGGAGGTGGAGTCCACCTCCTCCACCTGGTTCGGCCGACTCCTTGGAGGCTTGTCCCTTGTTCCAAGCCTCCTCCTCTCTTCCTCTTATATATACTGGAGGTTTTAGGGTTTTTGCACAGAATTTTCAGCCACGTGCTGCCCGTTCCTCCAATGCATAGTTTCTCCTCTAGATCGGATTTCTGCAGTGCTTAGTCAAAGCCCTGCCGGAAGCTCCACCAACATCGCCGGAGCGCCGTCATGTTGCCGAAGAACTCTTCTTCCTCTCCGCTCCTTCTTCCTGGATCAATACGGTGGAGATCGTCATCAAGCTGTACGTGTGCTGAACGCGGAGGTGCCGTCCGTTCGGCACTAGATCGGAAGGATCGTGATCAAGTTCGTGGGACGGATCGTGATCAAGTTCATGGGATGGATCATTATCAAGTTCGCGGGATAGATCGTGATAGGCTCGCGGGACGGATCGTGATTGGATCGCGGGACGCTCGGTGATTTGGATCGCGAAGACGTTCGACAACACCAACTGTGTTTCTTAACGCTTCCCGCTTAGCGATCTACAAGGGTACGTAGATCCACTCTCCCTCTCGTAGATGCTCATCGCCATGGATAGATCTGTGTGTGCGTAGGAAATTTTTTGTTTCCCATGCGACATTCCCCAACAGTGGCATCATCAGCTAGGTCTATGTGTAGATGAGATCTCGAGTAGAACACAAAAGGTTTGTGGGCGTTGATGCTTAGATTGCTTCCTCCCTTGGTCGGCTTTTGGTTCAGCGGTATTGTGAGATGAAGCGGCCCGGACCAACATTACTCGTATGCTTATGAGAGACTGGTTCCCTCGACCGCAACTTGTTGCATAGATGGCTTGCGGGTGCCTGTTTCTCTCACTTTAGTTGGATCGGATTCGACAAAGGCGGTCCTTGAGAAGGTTGAAAAGAAACTAGTGTATCACCGTTGTGGTTTTTGCATAGATGAGAATTGTTCTTGCTAGATACCCGTAGCAGCCACGTAAAACATGCAACAACAATTAGAGGACGTCTAACTTGTTTTTTCAGGGTATGTTGTGATGTGATATGGCCAATTACATGATGTGATATATGTGATGTATGAGATGATCATCTGATGTATAGATTATCACGACTTGCATGTCGATGAGTACGGCAACCGGCAGGAGCCATAGGGTTGTCTTTAATTATTGTATGACCTGCGTGTCAATCATTAAGCGCTATGTAATGCTTTACTTTATCGCTAAACGGTAGCAATAGTAGTGGAAGCATGTTGGGCGCGACAACCCCGATGGAGACATGTTGATGGAGATCAAGATGATGAAGATCATGGTGTCATGCTGGTGACGATGGAGATCCTGCCGGTGCTTTCTAGATGGAGATCAAAAGCACAAGTTCATGGCCATATCATGTCACTTATGAATTGCATGTGATGTTAATCCTTTTATGCACCTTGTTTTGCTTAGGACGATGGTAGCATTATAAGGTGATCCCTCACTTGATTTCAAGATAAATTGTGTTCTCCCCGAGTGTGCACCGTTGCGAAAGTTCGTCGTCTTGAGACACCACATGATGATCGGGTATGATAGACTCTACGTTCACATACACCGGGTGCAAGCCAGTGTTGCACATGCAGAACACTCGGGGTTAAACTTGACGAGCCTAGCATGTACAGACATGGCCTCGGAACACAAGAGACTGAAAGGTCAAACATGAGTCATATAGTAGATATGATCAACATAATGATGTTCACCATTGAAGCCACCTCAACTAATGTGATGATCGGACTTGAGTTGGTGAATTTGGATCATATGACACTCAAATAACCTGAGGGATGTCAATTTGAGTGGGAGCTTTAGTAATTTGATTAACTAAACTCATTATCTTGAACAGTAGTCTAAGTAAACTTTGCATATTTATGTTGTAGATCAATGGCTCGCAAAGTAGCACCCTTGAATTTTAATGCGTTCCTAGAGAAAGCTAAGTTGAAAGATGATGGAAGTAACTTTGTTGACTGGGCCCATAATCTGAGGATTATCCTCATGGCTTCCTAGAACTCATATGTCCTTGATGCACCGCTTGGTGACCAACCAGAAGACATGACCTCCGAAGACGATAAGAACGCTTGGGAGGCACGTACTGGAGATTACTCAATAGTTCAGTGTGCAATATTGTATGGCTTAGAAACGGGACTTCAAAGACGTTTTGAATGTCATGGAGCATATGGGATGTTCCAGGAGTTGAAGTTTATCTTTCAGAAGAATGCCCGGATCGAGAGGTATGAAACCTCCGATAAGTTCTATGCTTGCAAGATGGAGGAGAACGGGTCTATCAGTGACCATATACTCAGAATGTCTGGGTATTCAACTCATCTAGCGGAGTTGGGAATTGCCCTTCCGCTAGAGGCGATCACTGTCAGAGTTCTTCAATCACTACCACCTAGTTACAAGAGCTTTGTGATGAACTATAACATGCACGGGATGAACAAGTCATTCGTCGAGCTGTTTGCGATGCTAAAAGTCGCTGAGTCTGAAATCCAGAAAGAACATCAAGTGTTGATGGTCAATAAAACCACTAGTTTCAAGAAGAATGGCAAGGTCAAGGGCAAGGGCAAGAAGGGTCAAACCAAGAAGGATGGCAAAGCAGTTGCTACTCCTGTAAAGAAGCCCAAGCATGGACCTAAGCCAGAAACTAAGTGCTTTCATTGCAAGGGAACTGGTCACTGGAAGCGGAACTGCCACAAGTACCTGACTGACAAGAAGGCGACCAACGACAAACAAGGTATATATGATATACATGTTATTGATGTGTACATTACTAGCTTTTGTAGTAGTGCCTAGGTATTTGATACCGGTTCGATTGCTCACATTTGCAACTCAAAGTAGGAACTATGGAATAAACAAAATCTAGCAAAGGACAAAGTGACGATGCGCGTGGGAAATAGTTCCAAGGTTGATGTGATCGTCGTCGGCACGCTCTCTCTTCGATTACCATCGGATTAGTGATGAACCTGAATAATAGTTATTTAGTGCCTGCGTTAAGCATGAACATTATATCTGGATCTTGTTTATTGAGAGACGGTTACTTATTTAAATCAAAGAATAAAGGTTGTTCTATTTATATGAGTAATATCTTTTATGGTCATGCACCCAATGTTAGGGGTTCATTCATATTGAATCTTGATAGTGATGACACACATGTTCATAACATTGATGCCAAAGGATGTAGAGTTGATAATGATAGTACCACTTTCTTGTGGCACTGCGTTTAGGTCATATTAGTGTAAAACGCATGAGGAAGCTCCATGCTGATGGACTTTTGGAGTCACTTGATTTTGAATCACTTGACACATGTGAACCATGCCTCATGGGCAAGATGACTAAAACGCCGTTCTCTGGAACAATGGAACAGGCGAGTGACTTATTGGAAATCATACATACTGATGTGTGCGGTCCAATGAATGTTACAGCGCGTGGTGGATATCGTTATTTTCTCATCTTCACTGATGACTTAAGTAGATATGGGTATATTTACTTGATGAAACACAAGTCTGAAACATTTGAAAAGTTAAAGCAATTTCAGAGTGAAGTTGAGAATCATCGTAACAAGAAGATTAAATTCCTGCGATCTGACGAGGAGGTGAATATCTGAGTTATGAATTTGGCAGTCACTTAAGACAGTGTGGAATTGTTTCACAGTTGACACCGCCCGGAACACCACAGCGTAATGGTGTGTCCGAACGTCGTAATCGAACCTTATTAGATATGGTGTGTTCTATGATGTCTCTTGCTGATTTACCACTATCGTTTTGGGGTTATGCATTAGAGACAGCTGCATTCACTTTAAATAGGGCACCATCGAAATCCGTTGAGACGACGCCATATGATCTGTGGTTTGGAAAGAGGCCAAAGTTGTCATTTCTTAAATTTTGGGGATGTGATGCTTATGTCAAAAAGCTTCAGCCTAAAAAGCTGGAACCCAAAGCGGAAAAATGTGTCTTCATAGGATACCCAAAAGAGACAGTCGGGTATACCTTCTATCTCAGATCCGAAGGCAAAGTGTTTGTCGCTAAGAATGGAACATTTCTCGAGAAAGAGTTTCTCTCGAAAAAATTGAGTGGGAGGAAAATAGAGCTTGATGAGGTTATTGAACCTTTACTTCAACCATAAAGTAGCGCAGCGCAGAAAGATGTTTCTATGGAACCTACGATGGTAGAAGAAGAAGTTAATGATGAGGATCATGAAGCTTCGGATCAAGCTACTATAGAACCTCGTAGGTCGACAAGGTCTCGTACTACTCCTGAGTGGTACGGCAACCCTGTCTTGGAGGTCATGTTGTTGGACAAAAATGAACCTACGAGCTATGCAGGAGCAGTGATGGGACCGGATTCCGAGAAATGGTTAGAGGCCATGAAATCCGAGATGGGATCCATGTATGAAAACAAAGTATGGACTTTGGGAGTATTACCTGAAGGGCGAAAGGCCATTCAGAACAAATGGATCTTTAGGAAGAAGACGGACGTGGACGGTAATGTCACCGTCTATAAAGCTCGACTTGTGGCAAAGGGTTTTTCACAAGTTCAAGGAGTTGACTACGATGAGACCTTCTCACCCGTAGCGATGCTTAAGTCTGTCAGAAACATGTTGGCAATAGCTGCTTATTTCGACTGTGAAATTTGGCAGATGGATGTCAAAACAGCGTTCCTCAACGGTTTCCTTGAGGAAGAGTTGTATATGATGCAACCAGAAGGTTTTGTCGATCCAGAGAATGCTGACAAAGTTTGCAAACTCCAGCGATCCATTTATGGGCTGGTGCAAGCATCTCGGAGTTGGAATAAGCATTTTGATGAGGTGATCAAAGCGTTTGAGTTTATACAAGTTTATGGAGAAGCTTGTATTTACAAGAAAGTGAGTGGGAGCTCTATAGCGTTTCTAATATTATATGTGGATGACATATTTTTGATTGGAAACAATATAGAAATGCTGGAAAGCGTGAAGGAATATTTGAACAAGAGTTTTTCAATGAAGGACCTAGGAGAAGCTGCTTTCATATTAGGCATTAAGATATATAGAGATAGATCAAAACGCTTGATAGCACTTTCACATATCACATACCTTGATAAAGTTTGGAAGAAGTTCAAAATGGATCAGTCCAAGAAGGGGTTCTTGCCTGTCTTACAAGGTGTGAAGTTGAGTAAAGACTCAATGCCCAGTGACTGCAGAAGATAGAGAAAAGATGAGTGTCATCCCCTATGCTTCAGCCATAGGCTCTATCATGTATGCAATGCTATGCACAAGACCGTATGTTAGCCTTGCCATAAGTATGGCCGAAAGGTTTCAAAGTGATCCTGGACTGGAACACTGGGTAGCAGTCAAGAATATCCTTCAGTACTTGAAAACGACTAAGGAAATGTTTCTCGTTTATGGAGGTGATGAAGAGCTCGTCGTAAAGGGTTACGTCGATGCAAGCTTTAACACTGATCCGGATGACTCTAAGTCACAAACCGGATACGTATTTATTCTCAACGGGGGAGTGGTAAGCTGGTGCAGTTCCGAGCAAAGCGTGGTAGCCGATTCTATATGTGAAGCGGAGTACATCGCAGCCTCGGAGGCGGCGAAGGAAGGTGTCTGGATGAAGCAGTTCATGACAGATCTTGGAGTAGTGCCCAGTGCACTGAATCCAATGAACTTGTTCTGTGACAACACTGGTGCCATTGCTCTAGCTAAGGAACCAAGGTTTCACAACAGGACCAGACACATAAAGCGACGCTTCAACTCCATCCGCGATTACATCAAGGAGAAGGAGATAAATATTTGCAAAGTGCACACAGATCTGAATGTTGCAGACCCGTTGACTAAACCTCTTCCAAGGGATAAACATGATCAACACCAGAACTGCATGGGTGTTCGATTCATTACAATGTAAATCACATAGTGATGTGAGCTGGATTATTGACTCTAGTGCAAGTGGGAGACTGGAAAAATGCCCTAGAGGCAATAAATAAAGTGTTTATTATTATATTTCCTTGTTCATGATAATTGTTTGTTATCCATGCTATAATTGTATTAATTGGAAACACATTACATGTGTGGGTAAATAGACAACACTTTGTCCCTAGTATGCCTCTAGTGAACTAGCTCGTTGATCAAAGATGGTCAAGGTTTCCTAGCCATTGACATGAGATGTCATTTGATAACGGGATCACATCATTAGTAGAATGATGTGATGGACAAGACCCAAACTACAAACGTAGCATATGATCGTGTCAGTTTATTGCTACTGTTTTCTGCATGTCAAGTATATGTTCCTATGACCATGAGATCATGCAACTCACAGATACCGGAGGAGTGCCTTGTGTGTATCAAATGTCGCAACATAACTGGGTGACTATAAAGTTGCTCTACAGGTATCTCCGAGAGTGTCTGTTGAGTTGGCATGGATCAAGACTGGGATTTGTTACTCCATATGGCGGAGAGGTATCTCAGGGCCCACTCGGTAATACAACATCACAATAAGCCTTGCAAGAAATGTGTCTAAGTGTTAGTCACGGGATCTTGTATTACGGAATGAGTAAAGAGACTTGTCAATAACGAGGTTGAACTAGGTATGGAGATACCGACGATCGAATCTTGGGCAAGTAACATACCGAAGAACAAAGGGAACATCATACAGGATTAACTGAATCCTTGACATAGAGGTTCGACCGATAAAGATCTACGTAGAATATGTAGGAACCAATATGGGTATCCAGGTCCCGCTATTGGTTATTGACCGTAGAGGTGTCTCGGTCATGTCTACATAGTTCTCAAACCCGCAGTGTCTGCACACTTAAGGTTTGGTGATGTTTCGGTAGTATAGAGTTATGTATGGTGGTGACCGAATGTTGTTTGGAGTCCCGGATGAGATCCCGGACATCACGTGGAGCTCCGGAATGGTCTGGAGGTAAAGATTGATATATAGTAAGTCCTATTTTGGTCGCCGGAAAAGTTTCGGGCTCATCGGTAGTGTACCGGGAGTGCCGGTAGTGTACCGGGAGACCATCGGGAGGGGTATTTCGACCCAAGAGGCTCCCTGGGCTGTGGGAGAGTGTTTACCAGCCCTTAGTGGTCTTGTGGAAGTCCCACACAAGTCCCATGCGGTTTGGGGAAAAAGGGCCAAAGAGAAAAGGTGGAAAAAGGCAAAAATAGGGTGAATCCTAGTCCTACTAGGATTGGAGGTGGAGTCCACCTCCTCCACATGGTTCGGCCGACTCCTTGGAGGCTTGGCCCTTGTGCCAAGCCTCCTCCTCTCTTCCTCTTATATATACTGGAGGTTTTAGGGTTTTTGCACAGAATTTTCAGCCACGTGCTGCCCATTCCTCCAGTGCATAGTTTCTCCTCTTGATCAGATTTCTATAGTGCTTAGGCGAAGCCCTGCCGGAATAGCTCCACCAACATTGCCGGAGCGCCGTCACACTGCTGGAGAACTCTTCTTCCTCTCCGCTCCTTCTTGCTGGATCAATACGGTGGACATCATCATCAAGTTGTACATGTGCTGAACGCGGAGGTGCCGTCCGTTCGGTGCTAGATCGAAAGGATCGTGATCAAGTTCGTCGGACGGATCGTGATCAAGTTCGTGGGACGGATCGTGATCAAGTTCACGGGACGGATCGTGATTGGATCGCGGGACGGATCGTGATTGGATCGCGGGACTCTCGGTGATTTGGATCGCGAAGACGTTCGACTACACCAACCATGTTTCTTAACGCTTCCCGCTTAGCGATCTACAAGGGTACGTAGATCTACTCTCCCTCTCGTAGATGCTCATCACCATGGATAGATCTGTGTGTGCGTAGGAAAAATTTTGTTTCCTATGCGACGTTCCCCAACAGAAGCGACGCTGCTTCTCCGCTAAGATGGCGGGGTAGTAGCTTCTGGGGTAGCTTCGTGCCACTGAGATGGTTGGCCAGCAGCTCGCTGGCTCTCAACTTCCTCTAGCTTTTGTAGTCTTGCATTGAGCTTCTGAATTTCGCTCAGCTCCGCTTTCCTCTTTCTCTCCCAGCTTTTGTAACTGCCTGCATCGGGAAACCCAACCTTCCATGGAACGGAGCCTGCTGTGCCTCGTGTTCGTCCAGGGTGCTCAGCATTCCCTAGGGCCTCAGTCAGCTCGTCCTTCTCTCTGTCGGGAATGAACGTCCCTGCCTGCACTGGGGTGATATAGTTCTGAAGCTTGTTCACGGGTATTGCAAGTTGCTCATCCGTCCAACGGCACTTCCCTATTTTAGGGTCCAAAGTTCCCCCAACCCCAAAGAAGCAAGTCCTTGAACGGTCTGGCCAGTTATATGTCTGTGGTCGGACCCCTTTAGCAAGCAGGTCATTCTCAGCTTTGTTCCACAACGGCCGGGCTTTAAGGTAGCCACCTGACCCCGTGTGATGGTGAAACCGCTTCTTTGCAGCATTGTTCTTGTTTGTCTCTGACATCTTCTTACTCTTCTCTGATGTCTTGTAGGCCACAAATGCGGGCCAGTAATCTCCTATCTTCTCATATCGGCCGACGAATGCTGGAGTCTTCCCTTTGTCGACAAACTTTGATTTCAACTCATTCTTCCACCTCCTGAATAGATCTGCCATCTTCTTAAGCGCACACACCTTGACACGTGGCTCTATAACTGGCTTATTTGGATCCTCCTCTGGCGGTAGGGTGAAATTTGCCTTCAGGGCGGTCCAAAGATCTTCTTTCTGTCTATCGGTGACATAATCACCATCAGGGGCGCCGTCCTTAGGCTTATTCCATTGCTTGACGCTGATCGGGATGTTGTCCCTAACAATAGCTCCGCACTGAGCAGAAAATGCGTTCTTGGTCCGCTTGGGTTTAATCGGATGGCCATCGTCCGTGAGTGCTGTGATCGTGAACTTTTCATCCTTGCGCAACCTCTTCTTCGGGCCTCGTCTCATTACCGAAGTTTGGCTCGATCCGGAGGGCTATAATAGAAGAAAGAAAATTTAATTAATATATGTACATACCAAAACAATTAATGCATCAGTGAGCTAGAGTCAGCATAGGCTTAATTAATATATATACCTCGTCGGACTTTGCAACAGCTCCCTCCTCCGATCGGCCACCGGAGCCGTCATCATGGTCTCCTTCTTCCTCCGGCATTCGGTTACCGAAGCCATCATGATCATGTCCTTCCTCCTCCATTGTTCGATCACCAGAACCGTCATAACCCTCTCCTTCCAGACCATCGGTGTCGTTGAGATACAACAAGACATCACGTCCGCCGTGGATTATGTCCCCCAACAACTGTTCTTGTTCTTCGTCTCTTGGATACATAGTTTCTGCAAATATTACAACATGACAATTAACTTGATAAATCTATGTTACCAGAGTTTTCTTCATTTAACTTGGTAAATTTGGGTGGCCTCGACAACGCTTTCTAGGGTTTGGGGTGGCCGCGACAAAATACATAAATTAGAAAACATCCCATAAAGTCTTTCATAATTTTCTTAATTAGTTCAATTTTTTGCCTTGACAAATCATTGAACCTTTTGACAGAAACCTCCCATAAAGTCTTTCATAATTTTCTTTAGCATACATCCATGGGAAAAAACGGGAAGCTATGATATTTTTTATATCATATGATAATTTTCTATATATATACATCCATCCATCCATCCATCCATATATACACACATATATACATAGACCAAAAATGCTATAAGAAAATTATATGAACAAAAAAAAGCATACATCATCTATCATCAACATTATCAGCTATCATCAACATCATCATCTAACTATCATATATCATCTATCATCTATATATCATCAAATTAAATCAGCAAAATCAGACAGGGGAGGAAAGGGGGCCGACCGGACCGAACGGGGAGGAGGGGCGGCGTCATCGGGGCAGGGCTGTGGCATGGGGTGGCGTCGGGGAGTGGCGCCGGCGTCGGGGCAGGGGCGGCGCATCGGGGCAGGGCGGCGCGTCGGGGCAGGGCAGCACGTCGGGGCAGGGCGATGCGTCGGGGCAGGGGGCGTCAGGGCAGAGGGCATCGATGGCGAGCTCGGGCAGCTTGGCGGCGTCGATGTGCTCGGCGTCGTTGGGGGCAAGTGCTAGATGAAATCTGAAAAAAATCAAAACTGTCGCTTATATACACAGAGCATTGGTCCCGGTTCGAGGTCTCTTTTCGGCAGCCCAAAGGGCGGGAAGCAGAGACCATTGGTCCCGATTGGTGCCACCAACCGAGACTAAAGGGATGCATTGGTCCCAGTTGGTGGCAACAACCGGTACTAAAGGTGGTCATTGGTCCCGGTTGGTGCCACCAACCGGGACCAAAAGGTGGTGCTGCCCGGGGACAAATGTTTAGTCCCACCTCGCTAGCTGAGAGGGCTCGAGAGTGGTTTATAAGCGCTGTTGCGCCAACCCTCTCGAGCTCCTCTCAACTGCAGGCTTACGGGCCTAATTGCACTCTCCTTTACCTATGGGCCTACTAGTCCTTCTGCGGGCCTGAATCCTGGCCCAACTAGCTGTTGGGTTTCTAGTTGTATTCAGGTCGTGGTGGCCCACTAGGCGGCATTTTTTATGTAAAAAACTATTTTTTGTTTTGTTTTTTGCTTTATTTATTGTTTTAATTTTTTTCAGTATTTTTCTTCTGTTATTTTAGTTCATTCTTTTTAACAAATAAATACTGGATGCACTTCGTGTACAAAATGGACAATCTATTTCGAAGTATCACAGTTTCGAACGAAAACTCATGTGTTACGAAGGGATTTCATTTTTTTGAACTCATTTGAACTCCAGAATTTTTGTGTGTTCAAAATGCACCATTCAAAGCCACATCATCAATTTTCAACCCTTTCTGACTTCATTTGGTATTTTTCATGCACTTACTGTTTTTTTTGAGCTAAATGACCCTGAAATTGAAAAGCACTTCAAATGAACTCTGAAATGGTTGAAAGTTGGCATGGTATCATCATTTCACCCACATAGCATGTGCTAAAAAGTTGAGTGCGGTACGATAAAAACTGGATGCACTTCGTGTACAAAATGGACAATCTATTTCGAAGTATTAGGGTTTCGGACGAAAACTCATGTGTTACAAAAGGCATTTCGTTTCTTCACATGTCACTGCAATGATATAGTTGTGGAGAAAAGTCTTCACTTCTTCTTCGCGTGTGTCCTTTGCTTATTGCACCGTAACCAAGGACAATTTTCATCGTTTAACAGGGTGCTAGGGTCAGCCTTGACTTTGAAGGGAGGAATTTCATGAAACTTTTCATAATCTTCAGACATGTCTGTCTTGCACTCCAATCCCACGATGTCTCTTTTTCCTGAAAGAACTATGTGGCGTTTTGGCTCATCGTATGATGTATTCGCTTCCTTATCTTTTTTCTTTTTCTCGGTATGATAGACATGTCCTTCACATTGAAATCGGTGCCACATCATTGGCTAGGACGAATGGTTCGTCTGTGTACTCAAGATTGTTTAGATCCACTGTTGTCATTCCGTACTGTGGGTCTTCCTGTACCCCGCCTCTTGACAGATTGACCCATTTGCACTGAAACAAAGGGACCTTCAAATCATGTCCATAGTTAAGTTCCCATATCTCCACTATGTAACCATAATATGTGTCCTTTCCCCTCTTGGTTGCTGCATCAAAGCGGACACCGCTGTTCTGGTTGGTGCTCTTTTCATCTTGGGCGATCGTGTAAAATGTATTCCCATTTATCTCGTACCCTTTGTAAGTCAATACAGTCGAAGATGGTCCCCTGGCCAACGAGTACAACTCATCAGAAACAGTGTTGTCGCCCATGAGACGTGTTTGCAACCAATTGCCGAAAGTCCTGATGTGTTCATATGTAATCCAGTCGTCACACTGCTCCGGGGTTTGGAGCGCAGAATATTCTTGTGTTCATCGACATACGGGGTCACCAATGTGAAATTCTGTAGAACTATGGTGTGCTTGAGACCAAGAATGCCCGTCCCTACATATTATTGAGTCCGCTCCTAGCGTGCCTTTTCCAGTCAGTCTCACCTCATACCGCGATTGAGGGAGACCAATCTTCTTAAGGTCAGGAATGAAGTCAACACAAAACCCAATGACATCCTCTGTTTGATGGCCCATGGAGATCCTTGCTTCTAGCCTAGCGCGGTTACGAACATATTTCTTTAAGACTCCCATGAACCTCTCAAAGGGGAACATATTGTGTAGAAATACAGGGCCCAGAACGGCAATCTCGTCGACTAGATGAACTAGGACGTGCGTCATGATATTGAAGAAGGACAGTCAGAACACCAGCTCGAAACTAACAAGACATTGCACCAAATCACTTCTTAACCTTGCCAGGATTTCTGGATCGATCACCTTCTGGGAGATTGCATTGAGGAATGCACATAGCTTCACAATGGCTAATCGAACATTTTCCGGTAGAAGCCCTCTCAATGCAACAGGCAGTAGTTGCGTCATAATCACGTGGCAGTCATGAGACTTTAGGTTTTGGAACTTTTTCTCTGCCATATTTATTATTCCCTTTATATTCGACGAGAAACCAGACGGGACCTTCATACTGAGCAGGCATTCAAAGAAGATTTCCTTCTCTTCTTTGGTAAGAGCATAGCTGGCAGGACCTTCATACTACTTTGGATGCATGTCGTCTTTTTCATGCACACGTTGTTGTTCCTCCCGAGCCTCCGGTGTATCTTTTGTCTTCCCATACACTCTCAATAAGCCTAGCAGGTTCACACAAAGGCTCTTCGTCACGTGCATCACGTCGATTGCAGAGTGGACCTCTAGGTCTTTCCAATAGGGTAGGTCCCAAAATATAGATTTCTTCTTCCACATGGGTGCGCGTTTGTCAGCGCCATTTGGAACAGATAGTCTGCCAGGACCCTTTCCAAATATTACAACCAAGGAGGAAGGTTATATATACATAGAGTCACGGGCCATGTGCTATGCTGGCTGCTCTGCTCCCCAAAAGGATTAACGCCATCTGCACTTAAACCAAACCATACGTTCCTCGGGTCACCTATAAAGTCGCTTCACTTTCTCTCGATCTTTCTCCATTGCGACCCGTCAGCGGGAGCTCTCAACTTTCTGTCTTTCTTACGGTCTTTTTTGTGACATTGCATCAACTCGGCATGCTTTTTGTTTCTGAACAGACGTTTCAACCATGGTATTATAGGAGCATACCACATCACCTTGGCAGGAACCCTCTTCCTGATGCGTTGGCCCTCAACATCACTAGGGTCATCTCTTCTGATCTTATACCGCAATACACCGCATACCGGGCATGCGTTCCGTTCCTCGTACTCACCGCAGTAGAGGATGCAGTCATTAGGGCATGCATGTATCTTCTGCACCTCCAACCCTAGAGGGCACAGAACCTTCTTTGCTGCGTATGTACTGTCGGGCAATTCGTTATCCTTTGGAAGCTTCTTCTTCATTATTTTCAGTAGCGAACTAAATCCCTTGTCAGATATACCATTGTGTTCCTTCCATTGCAGCAATTCTAGTGTGGTACCGAGCTTTTTGTTGTCATCTTCGCAATTTGGGTACAACCCTTTTTTGTGATCCTCTAACATGCGATCGAACTTGAACTTTTCCCTTTCACTTTCGCATTCTCTCTATGCATCAACAATGACCTGGCGAAGATCATAGATGGGCACATCGTCTGGTTCCTCTTGATCTTCAGCTTTCCCCATTGCAGCATCACCATATTCAGGGGGAGGGTAGTTGTCGTCATCCTCTTCTTCTTCGTTGTCTTCCATCATAACCCCTCTTTCTCCGTGCTTGGTCCAAACATTATAGTGTGGCATAAAACCCTTCTGAAGCAGGTGGAAGTGAATGGTTTTAGAGTTGGAGAAAGACTTCGTATTCTCACAGACAGTACATGGACAAGGCATAAAATCATTCTGCTTGTTTGCCTCAGCCGCTTCGAGAAAATTATGCAGGCCTTTAATATACTCGGAGGTGCGTCGATCACCGTACATCCATTGCCGGTTCATCTACGTGCGTTATATAATAAAGTGTATTAAAAACCATTACAACATATCATGAATACAGAAGTGACCAAATTATTAAAAATCCATCATCACATTAAAGCCAAAGTACAATAATGACCAAAATAAATACGTATAGTTCATACATAGTTGTCATTATTGAACAACATATAGGTCTCTAGAGCATATAATTAAAACATACACCGAAACTATGTAAAAAAATTAAATGCAACAACAAATGCAATCATAACCGCTACTAAGGTACCAATTGATCCAACGGCATAATGATACCAAGCCTCAGTATGAATGGCATATTTTCTAATCTTTCTAAGCTTCAAGCGCATTGCATCCATCTTGGTCTTGTGATCGGCGACGACATCGGCAACATGCAACTCCAATCCCATCTTGTCATCTTCAGTTCTTTTCAATTTTTCTTTCAAATGATCGATTTCTTTTTCAGCTTTAGTTAACTTGTCGAGCAGAATTGCATAGTTGGTTGGAATTTCTGGTTCAACTACTTCCTATAGATAAAAACATCTACGTCAAGTTGGTGGCATAATTAATTGTCATAGACATTAGATGTGTGAAAGAGTTATATAAGAGATAATATACCACATCTGAATCATAGACTGGACGAGGGCCGACGTGGGCGGATATCATAACCATGGCACTATATAATTGTTGGGGAACGTCGCATGGGAAACAAAAATTTTCCTACGCACACGCAAACCTATCCATGGTGATGAGCATCTACGAGAGGGAGAGTGGATCTACATACCCTTGTAGATCGCTAAGCGGGAAGTGTTAAGAAACGCGGTTGGTGTAGTCGAACATCTTCGCGATCCAAATCGCCGAGCGTCCCGCGATCTCATCACGATCCGTCCCGCGATCCAATCACGATCCGTCCCGTGAACTCATCACGATCCGTCCCGCGATCTCATAACGATCCGTCTCACGATCTTGATCACGATCTATCCCGCGAACTCATCACGATCCGTTCCGCGATCTCATCACGAACTGTCTCGCGATCTCGATCACGGTCCTTCCGATCTAGCGCCGAACGGACGGCACCTCCGCGTTCAGCACACGTGCAGCTTGATGACGATCTCCACCGTCTCGATCCAGCGAGAGGAGGTGGATAGGATAGAGAGTTCACCGGCAGCGTGACGGCACTCCGGTGATGGTGGTGGAGTGATTCCGGCAGGGCTTCGCCTAAGCGCTGCGGAAAATCGATCTAGAGGAGAAACTGTGCACCGGTGAAACGGGTAGCACGTGGCCGGAAATTCTGTCCAAAAACCACCCAATCCACTAGTATATATAGGAGGAAAGGAGAGGAGAGGCAGCCAAGGCCTTTGGGTCGGCCGAAATAGGAGGTGGGAGCAATCCTACTTCACCTCCAATCCTAGTTGGAGTAGGATTGCCTCCTATTGGCTGATTTTCCACTTTTTGCTTTAGGACTTTCTCTCCTGCGCCATGGGCCTTTGTGGCTGTTTTCCCAGCCCACTAAGGGCTGGTTATTATTCTCCCACAGCCCATGGACCTCTTGGGGTCGAAATACCCCTCCCGGAGGTCCTCCGGTACACTACCGGCACTCCCGGTACAATACCGATACTCCCGGTACACTACCGATGAGCCCGAAACTTTTCCGGAAACCAAACTGGGACTTCCTATATATGAATCTTTACCTCCAGACCATTCCGAAGCTCCTCGTGACGTCCGGGATCTCATCCAGGACTCCTAACAACCTTCGGTCACCACCATACATAACTCTACACTACCGAAACGTCACCGAACCTTAAGTGTGCAGACCCTGCGGGTTCGAGAACTATGTAGACATGACCGAGACACCTCTACGGTCAATAACCAATGGCGGGACCTGGACGTCCACATTGGTTCCTACATATTCTACGAAGATCTTTATCGGTCGAACCTCTATGTCAAGGATTCAGTTAATCCCGTATATCGTTCCCTTTGTTCTTCGGTATGTTACTTGCCCGAGATTCGATCGTCGGTATCTCCATACCTAGTTCAACCTCGTTACCGGCAAGTCTCTTTACTCGTTCCGTAATACAAGATCCCGCAACTAACAATTAGTCACATTGCTTGCAAGGCTTATTGTGATGTTGCATTACCGAGTGGGCCCCGAGATACCTCTCCGTTACACGGAGTAACAAATCCCAGTCTCGATCCATTGCCAACTCAACAGACACCATCGGAGATACCTGTAGAGCACCTTTATAGTCACCCAGTTACGTTGCGACGTTTGATACACACAAGGCACTCCTCCGATATCCGTGAGCTGCATGATCTCATGGTCATAGGAACATATACTTGACATGCAGAAAACAGTAGCAATAAACTGACACGATCATATGCTATGTTTGTAGTTTGGGTCTTATCCATCACATCATTCACCTAATGATGTGATCCCGTTATCAAATGACATCTCATGTCCATGGCTAGGAAACCTTAACCATCCTTTGATCAACGAGCTAGTCCATTAGAGGCATACTAGGGACATGGTTTTGTCTATGTATCCACACATGCATTTAAGTCTCCGATCAATACAATTATAGCATGGATAATAAACGATTATCATGAACAAGGAAATATGATAATAACTAATTTATTATTGCCTCTAGGGCATATTTCCAACAGTCTCCCACTTGCACTAGAGTCAATAATCTAGTTCACATCACCATGTGATTCGCATTGTTATGAATCTAACACCCAATGAGTTCTGGGGCTCGATCATGCTTTGCATGTGAGAGAGGTCTTATAGTCAACGGGTCTGCGATATTCAGATCCGTGTGTACTTTGCATATCTCTATGTCAAACCGTAAACACTGCTACCACACTCCACTTGGTACTATTTCCAAATGGCTGCTCCACTATACGTATCCAGATTGCTACTACTAGTCATCCGGATAGGTGTTAAAGCTTGCATCGACGTAACTCTTTACGACGAACTCTTTATCACCTCCATAATCAAGAAACATTTCCTTAGTCCTCTGGTTACTAAGGATAATTCCGACCGCTGTCCAGTGATCCACTCCTGGACCACTCTTGTACCCCTTGACAGACTCATGGCAAGGCACACATAGGTGCGGTACACAGCATGGCATAATATAGAGCCTATGGCTAAGGCATAGGGGACGACGTTCGTCCTTTCTCTTTCTTCTACCGTTGTCGAGCTTTGAGTCTCACTCAACTTCACACCTTACAAATCAGACGAGAACTATTTCTCTGGCTGATCCATTTTGAACTCTTTCAAAATCTTGTGAAGGTATGCACTCATTGAAAGTCTCATCAAGCATCTTGATCTATCTCTATAGATTTTGATGCTCAACAATTAGGTAGCTTTATCCAGGTCTTCCTTTGAAAATCACTTTCCAAATAACCGTTTTATGCTTTCCAGAAACTCTACATTATTTCTGAACAGCAATATGTCATCCACATATACTTATCAGAAATTCTATAGTGCTCCCACTCACTTTATTGCAAATACAAGTTTCTCATAAACTTTGTATAAACATCAAAACTTTGATCACCTCATCAAAGAGTATATTCCAACTCCGAGATGCTTGCTTCAGTCCATGGAAGGATCACCGAAGCTTGCACACCTTTTAGCATCCTTAGGCCTGACAAAACCTTCTGGTTGTATCACATACAACCTTTCCTCAAGTAAACCATTAAGGAAACGATGTTTTGACATCCATCTGCCAGATTTCATAATTGAAAACACAGCAACTGCTAACATAATTCCAACAGACTTTTAGCATCGCTACGAGTGAGAAAGTCTCATCGTAGTCAACTCCTTGAACTTGTCACAAACATCTTTGCAACAAGTCGAGCTTTACAAATAGTGACATTCACCATCAATGTCTGTCTTCATTTTAAAGATCCATTTGTACTCAACGACCTGCCGTCCAACGAGCAAGTCTACCAAAGTCTACACTTGGTTTTAATACATGGATCCTATCTCGGATTTCATGGCCTCCAACCATTTGTCGGAATCCGGGCCCATCATCGCTTCTCCATAGCTCGTAGGTTCATCGTTGTCCAACAACATGACCTCCAAGACAGAGTTGTCGTACCACTTAGGAGCAGTACACATCCTTGTCGACCTACGAAGTTTGATAGTAACTTGATCCTGAAGCTTCATGATCATCATCATTAACTTCCTCTTCAATTAACGTAGGCTTCACAGTAACATCTTTCTGCGCTGCGCTACTCTCTGGTTGAACAAAGGTTTAACAACCTCATCAAGTTCTATCTTCCTCCCACTCAATTCTTTCGAGAGAAACTTTTTCTCGAGAAAGGACCCAGTTCTAGCAACAAACACTTTGCACTCGGATCTGAGATAGAAGGCATACCCATCTGTTCTTAGGGTATTCTATGAAGATACATTTGTCCGCTTTGGGTTCTAGCTTATTATGTGAAAACATTTTCCACACAAGCATCGTAGCCCCAAACATTAAGAAATGACAGCTTAGGTTTCTATCAAACCATAATTCACACGGTGTCATCTCAACGGATTTAGATGATGCCCTATTTAAAGTGAATGTAGTTGTCTCTAATGCATAACCCCAAAAATTATAGTAGTAAAACGATAAGAGACATCACAGTATGCACTATATCAATAGAGCATGACTATGATGTTTGGACACACCATCACACCATGGTGTTCCAGGTGGCGTTAGTTGTGAAACAAATTTCACGTTGTCTTAAGTTGTATGCCAAACTCGTAACTCAGATATTCACCTCCACGATCATATCGCGGTCATTTTTATCTTCTTGTCACGATGATCTTTAAACTTCACTCTGAATTTGCTTGAACCTTTCAAACGATTCAGACTTGTGTTTCATTAAGTAAATACACTATATCTACTCAAATCATCAGTGAAGGTAAGAAAATAACGATATCCACTGCATGCTACAAGACTCACTAGATTGCATACATCAACATGTATCATTTCCAATGAATCACTTGCCCGCTCCATCCAACGGGGTCCTTTAGTCATCTTGCCCAAGAGGCATGGTTCGCATGTCTCAACCGATTCGAAATCGATGAGTCCAAATATCCATCAGCATGGAGTTTCTACATGCGCTTTATACCAATATGACATTTAGCGGTAGTGCCACAAGTATGTGGTACTATCATTATTAACTTTGTATTTTTTGACATCAATGTTATGAACATGTGTACTACTACGATCAAGATTTCAACAAACCATTCTCACTGGGTGCATGACCATTGAAGGTATTATTCATGTAACCAGAATAACTATTATTCTCTGACTTAAATGAATAACCGTATTGCAACAAACATGATCTAATCATGTTCATGCTCAACGCAAAACACCAAATAACATTTATTTAGGTTCATCACTAATCCTAAAGGTAGAGAGAGCGTGCGATGTTGATCACATCAACCTTGGAAACATTTCCAACACACATCGTCACCTCACCCTTAGCTAGTTCTCCGTTTATTCCGTAGCTTTTATTTCGAGTTACTAACATTTAGCAACCGAACCGGTATCCAATACCCAGGTGCTACTAGGAGTACTAGCAAGGTACACATCAATAACTCGTATATCAAATATACTTCTGTCGATGTTGCCAGCCTTCTTATCTACCAAGTATCTAGGGTTGTTCCGCTTCAGCGACCTCTCACCTCATAATAGAAGCACTTAGTCTCGGGTTTGAGTTCAACTTTGGGTTGCTTCATTGGAGCAGCAACTGACTTGCTATCCATGAAGTTTCCCTCCTTGCTCTTGCCCTTTTCGAAACTAGTGGTTTGATTAACCATCAACACTTGACGCTCCTTCTTGATTTCTACCTTCGCGGTGTCAAACATCGCGAACAGCTCAGGGATCAATACTTCTATCCCTGGTGTATTATAGTTCATCACTAAGTTCTAGTAGCTTTAGTGACAGTGACTTGGAGAACTATATCAATCACTATCTTATCTGGAAGATCAACTCCCACTTGATTCAAGCGATTGTAGTACCCAGACAATCTGAGTACATGCTCAACGATTGAGCTATTCTCCTTCATCTTACAAGCAAAGAATCTTGTTGGAGATCTCATATCTCGCAACAAAGGCACGAGCCTAAGATCACAATCTCTGCTCCTAGAACATCTCATATGTTCCGTGACGTTCAAAACGCTTTGGAGCCTCAATTCTAAGCCGTAATGCATGACGCACTAAACTATAAAGTAGTCATCGAAACGTGCCTGTTAGATGTTCACAACATCTATAGACGACGCTAGAGGGGGTGGCGCACCGAGCGGTGCATTAAGGACATAAGCCTTCTGTACAGCAATGAGGACAATCATCAGATCACGGACCCAGTCCGCAATTTTGCTACCAACATCTTTCAATTTTATTTCTCTAGGAACATATAAAAATACAAGGGATCTACAGCGCGAGCTAGTAATCTACAACATAATTTGCAAAGACACTTTGAGTATGTTCATGATAATGAGTTCAATTAATCATATTACTTAAGAACTCCCACTCAAATTGACATCCCTCCGATCATTCGAGTGATACATGATCCAAATTCACCAACTCAAGTCCGATCATCACGTGAGTTGAGGTGGCTGCAATGGTGAACATCATTATGTTGATCATATCTACTATATGACTCATGTTCGACCTTTCGGTCTCTCGTGTTCCGAGGCCATGTCTGTACATGCTAGACTCGTCAAGTTTAACCCGAGTGTTCTGCGCGTGCAAATCTGGCTTGCACCCGTTGTATGTGAACGTAGAGTCTATCACACCCGATCATCACGTGGTGTCTCAACATGACGAACTTTCGCAACGGTGCACACTCGGGGAGAACACAGTTCATCTTGAAATTCAAGTGAGGGATCACCTTATAATGCTACCGCCGTACTAAGCAAAATAAGGTGCATAAAAGGATTAACATCTCATGCAATTCATAAGTGACATGATATGGCCATGAACTTGTGTTTAAGATCTCCATCTTCGAAACACCGGCATGATCTCCATCATCACCGGCACAACACCATGATCTCCATCATCTTGATCTCCATCAATGTGTTGTCATTGGGGTTGTCACGCCCTGCATGCTTCTACTACTATTGCTACCGTAGCGATAAAGTAAAGCATTACATAGCGCTTAATGATTGACACGCAGGTCATACAATAATTAAAGACAACCCTATGGCTCCTGCCGGTTGCCGTACTCATCGACATGCAAGTCGTGATAATCTATACATCACATGATCATCTCATACATCACATATATCTCATCATGTAATTGGCCATATCACATCACAACATACCCTGCAAAAACAAGTTAGACGTCCTCTAATTGTTGTTGCATATTTTACGTGGCTGCTATGGGTATCTAGCAAGAACGATTCTCACCTACGCATAAACCACAACGGTGATACACTAGTTTGCTTTTCAACCTTCTCAAGGACCGCCTTTGTCGAATCCGATCCAACTAAAGTGAGAGAAACTGTCACCCGCAAGCCATCTAGGCAACAAGTTGCGTCGAGGGAACCGGTCTCTCGTAAGCGTACGAGTAATGTTGGTCCGGGCCGCTTCATCTCACAATCCCGCTGAACCAAAATATGACCAAGGGAGGAAGCAATCTAAGCATCAACGCCCACAAACCTTTTGTGTTCTACTCGAGATCTCATCGAACCATCAACCTAGCTCATGATGCCACTGTTGGGGAACGTCGCATGGGAAACAAAAAATTTCCTACGCACACGCAAACCTATCCATGGTGATGAGCATCTACGAGAGGGAGAGTGGATCTACATACCCTTGTAGATCGCTACGCGGGAAGCGTTAAGAAACGCGGTTGGTGTAGTCGAACATCTTCGCGATCCAAATCGCCGAGCGTCCCGCGATCTCATCACGATCCGTCCGGCGATCCAATCACGATCCGTCCCGTGAACTCATCACGATCCGTCCCGCGATCTCATCACGATCCGTCTCACGATCTTGATCACGATCTATCCCGCGAACTCATCACGATCCATTCCGCGATCTCATCACGAACTGTCTCGCGATCTCGATCACGGTCCTTCCGATCTAGCGCCGAACGGACGGCACCTCCGCGTTCAGCACACGTGCAGCTTGATGACGATCTCCACCGTCTCGATCCAGCGAGAGGAGGTGGATAGGATAGAGAGTTCACCGGCAGCGTGACGGCGCTCCGGTGATGGTGGTGGAGTGATTCCGGCAGGGCTTCGCCTAAGCGCTGCGAAAAACCGATCTAGAGGAGAAACTGTGCACCGGTGAAACGGGTAGCACGTGGCCGGAAATTCTGTCCAAAAACCACCCAATCCACTAGTATATATAGGAGGAAAGGAGAGGAGAGGCAGCCAAGGCCTTTGGGTCGGCCGAAATAGGAGGTGGGAGCAATCCTAGTTCACCTCCAATCCTAGTTGGAGTAGGATTGCCTCCTATTGGCTGATTTTCCACTTTTTGCTTTAGGACTTTCTCTCCTGCGCCATGGGCCTTTGTGGCTGTTTTCCCAGCCCACTAAGGGCTGGTTATTATTATCCCACAGCCCATGGACCTCTTGGGGTCGAAATACCCCTCCCGGAGGTCCTCCGGTACACTACCGGCACTCCCGGTACAATACCGATACTCCCGGTACACTACCGATGAGCCCGAAACTTTTCCGGAAACCAAACTGGGACTTCCTATATATGAATCTTTACCTCCGGACCATTCCGGAGCTCCTCATGACGTCCGGGATCTCATTCGGGACTCCGAACAACCTTCGGTCACCACCATACATAACTCTACACTACCGAAACGTCACTGAACCTTAAGTGTGCAGACCCTGCGGGTTCGAGAACTATGTAGACATGACCGAGACACCTCTACGGTCAATAACCAATGGCGGGACCTGGACGTCCACATTGGTTCCTACATATTCTACGAAGATCTTTATCGGTCGAACCTCTATGTCAAGGATTCAGTTAATCCCGTATATCGTTCCCTTTGTTCTTCGATATGTTACTTGCCCGAGATTCGATCGTCGGTATCTCCATACCTAGTTCAACCTCGTTACCGGCAAGTCTCTTTACTCGTTCCGTAATACAAGATCCCGCAACTAACAATTAGTCACATTGCTTGCAAGGCTTATTGTGATGTTGCATTACCGAGTGGGCCCCGAGATACCTCTCCGTTACACGGAGTAACAAATCCGAGTCTCGATCCATTGCCAACTCAACAGACACCATCGGAGATACCTGTAGAGCACCTTTATAGTCACCCAGTTACGTTGCGACGTTTGATACACACAAGGCACTCCTCCGATATCCGTGAGCTGCATGATCTCATGGTCATAGGAACATATACTTGACATGCAGAAAACAGTAGCAATAAACTGACACGATCATATGCTATGTTTGTAGTTTGGGTCTTATCCATCACATCATTCACCTAATGATGTGATCCTGTTATCAAATGACATCTCATGTCCATGGTTAGGAAACCTTAACCATCCTTTGATCAACGAGCTAGTCCATTAGAGGCATACTAGGGACATGGTTTTGTCTATGTATCCACACATGCATTTAAGTCTCCGATCAATACAATTATAGCATGGATAATAAACGATTATCATGAACAAGGAAATATGATAATAACTAATTTATTATTGCCTCTAGGGCATATTTCCAACAATAATAACAAACAATAATAAAAGTAAGAAAATCATACGAGTAAGTATATTTTCTTTTAGCAAGAAGATAAGATCAAGAGGCTCACCACGCGCGGGCGGTCGACGGCGGTTTCAGGACGAGGACGGGACAGGACGGACCGCCAAACATAGACAAATCTTGACAAAAAAGAAGTTTGGACAAAGAGCTTCGAGAGGAGAAAGCTTAAGTTTGGCTTGGTCATTTCATCAAACACCTAATGTGCATAGGAGGTGAGCTAGAGCACCACAAAGGTCTTCCCTCGCCCGCAAAAAAACAGAGCAGTGTGTGGAGTGCTCTGCTCGCCGGCGAGAGGGTATATATAGGCATCTCATTGGTCCCGATTCGTGGCTGGAACTGGGACTAAAGGACCACCTTTGGTACCAGTTCCAGACACGAACCGGGACCAATGGGTGTGGGCCAGGAGCGAGGCACGTTGGTCCCGGTTCATGTCTGGAACCGGGACCAAAGGGGTCCGACGAATCGGGACCAATGCCCCCACGTGGCCCACCCGCCCCCTGGCCTCACGAACCGGGACCGTTGCCTCCATTGGTCCCGGTTCGTGACTGAACCGGGATTAATGGGCTGGCCGGTCCGAACCGATGCCCTGTTTTCTACTAGTAAGCTATTGCACCTGACCAATCTTAGTTAGTGACAACTGATAAGGCGACCACCGACAATGAAAACGGTAAAAAGTACAAATGGATGTTTATTATGTTAAGATATTGATATGAGGATACGGTATTTTTTATGTCTTTAGCCATGCACAAAATGGGTAAGGATGTCTAGGAGGTGTTTCATCCGTTGCAACTCATGGATACTAACTAACCAAGCAAACCAGCTTGGACAAGATTATATCCAATATAGTAGGACCGCAGCCACCACCGTACCACACCATAAGTATAAGCTAGAAAAATGAGTATGTTTGGGTATATATTATGGTCCTCCAGCGTATTTTGAGTCTTCCACCACACCATAAGTATGAGTTAGAAAAATGAATATTTTGTGATATCCTTAATTACTTCTAAAGTACTCACTCCGTTTCTAAATATAAGTTTTCTTAGAGATTTCACTATGGACTACATATAAATGTATCTAGACATATTTTAGAGTGTAGATTTATTCATTTTATTTGGTATATAGTGCGTAATGAAGCCACTAGAAAGACTATTTAGGAATAGAGGGAGTATAATAATGCACTTTCTTCCAATTTTCTGGGTAACTGTGATACACATATTTTTATAGCTGCGGAAGCTGATATTGCTGTTTTCTGTGAGCAGCCTGGTGTGTCTTAGCAGTGATGGAAATTCGCTTGGGGGAAGCTTGACATATCTGGGCCTGAGGTGAAGAAAACCAGGAACTCCACTGTGTGTTCCGTGCACCGGCTTCTTCCAAGTTCAGCAAAATTTATTGCTGACTTCTACCAATCTTATTCTCCCATTCTACTGTAAAAATGAAATATTTTCTCTTCTCAATTAACTTATTCTGACATTGATTATTTGATTTAATGACACCAACGAAAGTATTTCGGTAAATCCCATCGTTGTATGGGATGTGTATATTTGCATTGCCAATTTGTGTAACTCACAAAGAATATGAAGGAGGCTGTAAAATAGTCTTGAAGACCAAAATGCGACCGAGATTGACCATTGATGTTGGATTTCAATTCCGAGTGGATTAGCTTGACAAATGTATGGATGCTTCCACTATTAATGGATTGTGATGTGTTTTTACTGAATACACACATTGCGCGTGGACGATTACCGGTGACTAGAAAAGCTTCCGCTCACTCCAACTACCAAAAGCCTGTGGATGGCCAGTCAGCTCAAGCAGCGTCGGCGGAGCTACGTCTACTTCCTGGCCATGGACCCTCACACAAGTACCGGATGGGCCATCTTGCCGGAGGAACAGGCGCGAGGAGCTCAGGTACCGCCGCTGATTATCCTCAAGATTGAACTCTATAATGTCATTCTTGTCAATTTTTTGACACTGCATTTCTGTTCTGCTCAACTATGGCAGTCGCCGAGAGACCAAAGAGACAACAAGATGGGCCTTGCACCGATGGTGGCCGGACCATGTTTGACAGCGGGGTGGTTGGAGACGACCAGCGGAACTCGAGAGATGGTGGTCAGTACGTGATCAGGCGCGACAATGATGGGGAGATCGAGAGGGTGCTGGAGAAGAAGGTCGAGCTGATTTGGCGGTATGAGGATGAGAAGAAGGCTCAGGTGGACTGGAAAAGGTAATTCAACAGCAACGGGACTTCGCTGAAGAAGGTAATACTACTACCACTGATGAACTAGTACATTGTTCGAGTTGCATCAGATCGTGCATGAAAATTGAGAATGAGGTAAACGTGAAGCAATTACCACCGAGCAACTAGTACATGCATAAATGTGAAGCAACCAAATCAGTATTACTTTTTGCGGGACAATTCTAAAAAAAACGAGCCCAACAATGTTGGAGTTTTTCCCCATGCGTGTTTACAATTAAGAAATGTCACCATGTATTCCCTGGTAACCTACAAACCTTGCCTGGAATCAGTATGAATTTTGCCTAAACAATATATTTTTTTACCTACATTTCATGCTAAATTGCGCACTAGCTGGTTCTCAAGTTGTCTAAAACTATTAGAGTAAGCTTTTTGATTGAAGTTACAGCACAATCTGCATCATCATACCTAAGTAGGCAATTTATAGAAATAGTCGTGCAACTTAGAATCGTAAGTACCTGTGACCATCAATTTTTGTTGTGAATTCGGAGTGTTGTTTTCGTGTGAAAGTAATTGTAATAGCACATAAACCCCGTCGGTACTCGATAATACTAGAAGGTTAACCATTTTTGTGATTGACTATATGTACCCTATTTTCTAGTCACATATTGGATTAGATGATGATCTGTTGAGATATGGGAGTGTTGATTTTTTGGTGGGAAAAGGTGCATTGGAACCCTAAAATGTTTCCCATAGCACCCCTTCTAATTTGCCCAAATTTAATTGCAAGTTAGTTACAACATAAATTAATCTAATTTTAATATATATTTTTACTGGTCGTACGTATCGTACAAGAGGACATTTTTATAGTAAGAAAATGCTTTAGTATTCATGGAAGTTGCTATATCACTAAGTTAAATAACCTACATAACAATAGTATTTACTTAATCACTTGGTAAAAGTTGTCTACATGTGATTAATTTATTGCTTGTAACAACAGTAGAGCAGCCGCAGATGATCAATGAAACGACAACACGACTAGGGGTCCATCCGGAGATGTGACATCCACACCAATTGTTATTCATTGGTTGGCCCTTTTTAGCATTCTATTCAAAGACTTGGTCTGTACCTAGATAGAGCTGGATAGGTAGTTGCCACAAATGTTGGTACGAGTTGATAGGTAGTTCCAAGGGATGTTGGTGCGAGTGGCCCAGAGATTCACTCCCGAGAGCGTTGTGCTTGGTCTCCGCACAAAAACTCACCCAATGCATGATAGGTAGTTGCTATAGATGTTAGCGCAAGTTGCCCAGAGATTCACTTCCGAGAGTTGGTGAAGTCTCGCAACTCACACAATTAGAGATTCACTTCCGAGAGTTGGCTCAGTGAAGCCACACACAGAGAGAGAAAGCATAAAACCAACAATAATTGAATAGGAAAGTCTGACAACAAACATAGGATTGATATTCATACAGGATCGGACAACACCACACACATTTGTCAGGCAACTCACACCATTAGCGCAAGCAAATCACACAACCTTTTGTTCATATCAACATACATGATACAACCCACAAAAACATCCTATATCAAGTCAAAACTGAAAAGGATGTCAAGTCAAAAGTTGGAGGTTTTGTGGACACTTACAAGCTTCACCAGCCACGCCCCAGTAAATCTTTGCACAACCACAAAAATATATCGAATTTGTTTAATACCGCCTTTCCTGCCAACGGTTTTTTTTTCTGAAACTTACATGCATTTTGTCTACATCTCATCAGGACTTTGCTTGAAAGCTTTGTATGGCATTTTGCCTGAAACTTGCACAAGAAGCTTTAGAGGAAAATAGGCTCTCCCAGCCATTACCATGTAACTTTTGCTCCTCAGCCACCACTATGTTGTTTCAATACACCACCATGTTGCCTATATCTCAGCATTTTGCATGTTACCTGGTTAACACAAGTGCAGGCCGGGTATACATAGGGATTCAGATTGCACTTGCCTTGGTGGTTGTTCCCACTTTTTTTGCATTTGTACGCAGGATCTCGCTTTGTTGATTGAAATAAAGTAGTCCAAAAATAGAATAGTTGTTGCACACAACCACCCAGGGAGGTGTATGCATTTTTAAGGTACACATGTTTGATCTATGTAGCAAGAAAGTCAGGAGCCATTTTTTGGACACATGCCTTTTCTTAGTGATTACACTTAAGTTGCACAAGCAATTGCTTGTCTTTTTTTGGTCTAGAAAAAATATAACCTAAATTTTTGAGGAGGAAATTGCATGTATGAAACTCATAGCAACTTTACTAGTTTATTTTTGCATATACACACACCACCACCAGTTTGTATCTTACAAGTTCAAGGGGAAGTCATGTTTTTTGTCTAGGTAGAAAAAGAGTTAGGACGCAAAAAAATTGTGAACATGACTTGCTTGTTGGTTGCACTCATGTTGCATCAAAAGAACAATAGCACTTACTTGCTTTCTTGTTTTATGTTCTAGACAAAACAAAACCTGATCTTACTACGCAGTGGCAGTAAGTTGCTTTTATATCCATATACAAGTTCCTTATTTTTTTAATTATAAAAATTACACAACTTACTTACATAGTGGCAATAAGTTGCCTAAAAGATTCCAAACAAGATGTTTTAGGAATTTTTTTCAAAACTGTGACGTATTTTATAGCAAATTTAAAAACTATAGGGCCGAACGCAAAAAAATCAGAAATATGACCCCGTCGGCTTGCGGTGGGCCGAAGAGTGGCCCGTCGGCCTGCGGTGGGCCGAAGAGAGGCCCGTCGGCCTGCAGTAGGCCGAAGAGGGGCCCGTCGGCCTCCAGGCGACCGAAGAGCACCCGTCGGCCTCCCGATGGCCGAAGAGTTTCAGGGGCACAAAACATCATTAAGATGGCCTCAAACGAAAAAGATATCAATATGAAAAATCTTCGTCTCGTCGAAACGGTTGATTATGATATAAAAATCATCTTAATCCAAGGTCGTATGCAACCTGTAGAGCCAAAACAAGATCAGGGGCAGAAGCTGCAGAGTTACTTTGGACAGACCGAATGGATGTCAGAAAATTTATCACGGAACACCCGGTGCACTTGGTGAGACCATGTGGAATACAGAAGAGTACACAAGTTTGATCATGTTCACTCGGTGAGACCGAACCAAACCACTCGAAGGCTCCGAATGGATCCGAAAAATTGCCAAAGATTTTTGGATGGAATTTTTAGTCCTCTTATTGTACGGGAAGTCCAGTCGCTTCATAAATCGATGTGGGCATTGTTCGTCTGCACCGGGAAGACACATGTGAACATTGAAGAAATGTCTCCGTTGCGATGACAGGAATTTAGACCTAAACTTTCGACGATGGCGTCATCCACCATGCAAAGTAGAAGCAATGGTCACCTCTCACCGATAAGCTCTTTATTATTAGGTAGAGATTATTAGGTAGAGATTTACCGTAACTCTCTGATGAAATTTATTTATTTATTTTGGCAGCCTCAAGCGAGGTCGGTTTAGGCTAGTTGAACGTGTCTTGTATGGATCGGTATGCTGATTCGAACAAGACTTGTATGGGTCGGTCTATGCTGTGTGTTATGCACTACACGTTTATGAAACATACGTATGTTTGTCCTTCTATGTACGTACACGTGATAAAACATAATATGCTCGGTTAAAATCAAGGCTGTTAAAATTACAAATGCCCGTACGTTGCACCGGACAAGAAAAAAATGGATGAAATTATGCCATTATGCGACATTAATTGAAATAAATGTGAACAATAATGTTAAATGCTTTCTTTTAAAATATAACTTAATGTTTGCATAAAAAATGGATGATTTTTTTTATAATAGTTATCATTTTTACGAATTTTTAAAATTTCTTGTGAGAGATAAATTTTTAAATAATTTCTTTTCAAAAGGATCTTTTTATTGAGTGGTAATAATGTTTTGTTTTTTGATGGGTAATGACATTTTTTAACAACATATTTTTCATAAGATCTTGTTTTGACTCTACAGGTTGCATACGATCTCGGATTAAGACGATTTTTATATCAAAATCAACCGTTTCGACGAGACGAAGATTTTTTATGTTGATAAACTTTTCATTTGAGGCCATCTTAATTACATTTTGTGCCCCTGACACTCTTCGGCCACCGGGAGGCCGACGGGTGCTCTTCGGTCCCCTGGAGGCCGACGGGCCCCTCTTCGGCCTACTGCAGGCCGATGGGCCTCTCTTCGGCCCACCGCAGGCCGACGAGGTCATATTTCTGGATTTTTTGCGTTTGGCCCTATAGTTTTCAAATTTATTATAAAATACGTCATAGTTTTGAAAAAAATCTTGTTTTAGATCCATACATAAGGTTCCTTAGTTTCTATCCCCCCCCCCCCCCCGCCTCCACGTCAAACAAATGGCACAACTTGCTTACACAATGGCAGTAAGTTATCTAAAAGATACCCACCAAGTTGCTCTTTGTCATCCATATGCAAGATTCCTTAGTTTTTATTTTAACACGTCACAAAATGCCATAAATTGCTTAGACAGTGGCAATAAGTTGCCCAAAAGAATCCAAACAAGTTGTTTTAGATCCATATACAAGGTTCCTTACTTTTTATTTCTCCCCACGTCACACAAATAACATAACTTGCTTACATAGCGGCAGTAAGTTTCCTAAAAGGTACCCATCAAGTTGCTCTTTGTCATCCATATAGAAGTTGCTTTTCTAGAACTTTATCTTTTTAATTTCTTCGTGTGCACCACGAAAATCGACACAACATTTTGTTTACATAGTTGCAATATGTTGCCTAAAAGATACCAATCAACATGAGTAGTCAGCCATATAACACAACCATTTTAAAAATTATCAAATTTGCTTACACAATGCATTAAGTTGCCTAATAGACGGCCAACAAGTTGCTCCCCATCCCATATACAAGTTCCTTTTAGTTAAACCATATCTTTTTTGTTTCTTTTTCAACACCTTACTGACCACAAAATCCATATATGTACTAGTGAATTCTCTTCTTCTTCTTTTTTTGCAATTTTTCTTTCTCTTGCATGATACTACGCGAAAACATTCAAAAAGGACACACCATCCATATATCTATGAAGTTTTTTGTTTTCATTTTCGTTTTGTATTTTTTACAGGACCCACCAAAAAAGAATATTTTCAAGCTATCAAAGTAATGCCCAAGGAAACCTCTACCAGCTACCATCAGCTACTCTCCGGGTAATTTCTCACCCCCTACTCTAGAGACTTATTGTTTTACTATCTAGATAATCTAGTGTTTTTCAAAACAAATTCACTAAAACTTGCCTAAGGGAACCCTAATACTTGACTATAGTTAGTTCAAACAGTGACAACAAACAACAAAAGTTTCCTTAATGGGTAGCATTGGATTTTTGTTTAAGCAAACTGACTACTTTTGCCTACAATTTTATTTTTAGAGCCCAGCATGTTAGTACATGACAACGAATTTAACTATTTTTTATTTTTAAATCATAACATCAATTTTTTGCTTGAACAAACCGACTAATTCTGCCTACGGGTTTCCTTTTTAAAGTCCAGTAAATCAATACATGTCAACGAATTTAACCATTTTTTAATTTTAAATCATAGCATTGATTTTTTGGTTGAACAAACCAACTAATTCTGCCTACAGGTTTCCTTTTTAAAGTCCACCAGACAGTACATGTCAACAAAATGTACATAATTTTTGCTTAGTGGTAGCACTGGATTTTCTAACAACCTCACTAATTGTCTATAATTTTTTAGGGGGATACATGAGTTGCTCACGTCAACCCAATTTCTTGCTTAAACGTACTCAAGTAGTCGCTCACAATCTTCTCATTTCTGCACCTAAAGATTTCTAGCACCCAAAAGCACTTAGGGAGTTGCTCACTGGTAACACTTGTTTTGCCTAAATAACCCCTTCAAGTTGCTGCTTTTTAGTTTCTAACACACTTGTCCAAAACAAATGTAAGGAAAAAAAAAAGAGGTCAGATCAGTATATGACAATAAATCTACAAAATTTTGCTTAATGGTAGCACTGAATTTGCTTAAATAAATTCACAACCTTCCTACAGTTTTTAGGGGATACATCATTTGATCGCTTCAACCCAGTTTTTTTAATTAAGAGTGCTCAGGTAGTTGTTCACATTTTTTTTTTTTTGCACTTTAAGTCTCTAGCACCCTGGAGAACACATGAGTTGCTCGCTGGTAATATTATTTTTGCTTAAACAGATCCTACAAGTTGCAGCTTGTAGGATTAAATTATTCCTGCCTACCAAAAGCACTGTAGTTGCTCACCTTTCCCCCCTCCTCCTGTGTTTTTCTTGCGACGGTGCAAAGTACAGAACATTGCAGGAGATTAGAACCACGATGAACAACGGTGAGAAGAAATCACACTTTCCTATTTTGATATCTTTTTTGGCCATAGATTTGTAGATTATTTTTCTCAGTTTGCAACCTCTAATGACGCAGTCATTGCAGGTGCTTCCGATTGGGTGAAAGAAGAAAGAAGAGAGAGAAGAAAAGGGCATGGCCCCATGAAGACAGATGGGGAGAGAATAAGGAGGAAGGGGCCAATGGGGGCAAAGGGGCAGTTGACAGACGGCTTTGGTGAAACACATGACCCGTGAGATTGGAAGGAGAGAAGGTGGGTGGACGGGGGGACATGGGAGACGGTCGCCCCTTTCTTACCAAATCTGGACTAAGGGCATGTACAACACCATCTAGTCAGCCATCTATAACACTCGACACGTAAGAAAAAAAGTGACGCGGGGGAGAGAGAAAAGGGAAAACGCTCAAGGCCGTCTGCAGAAATAACGACGGTCTACTCCCTTTTCAATCGCTGTTTATAGATGGCTTCTTTTCCGTTGTACTAGCCAGTCGCATGTCCTGGGCTTGATAGATCACACGTTTGTGGGCCTAATATCTGCGAGCAGTTGAAGTATTTACAGCAGACGGTCGGTTGTATATTTATTTTTGGCGGTGTCTATAGCTGATGTGTACGTATCCTACAGATAGCAATCGTCTGCACTGATGTACATGCCCTAAGGGGACCAAAACATACCTACAAGAATTAAACCGTGATTTTTGTAGAATTTACAGTTTTTTTACTTGCTTTCACAGGTTGCCACGTGTGCATAGGTACATACGTTTGGGGAGATTCATTTTTCCTCTTTTTTCTGTTTCTTTTATCCCTTCATACTGGGGATTTACACGAGGTGGTGAGGCCCTTTATCCCCAATCTTTTCATCGCTCAACGGGATGTTTTGGAAGCTACGCCGCCGTTTTCTCCTTATCCCCTCCCTCCTTGGTTCTTCCAAAAAAAGTAGAAGGGGAGAGCGGAAGAGAGATGGAGGAGCAGGGCGTTCGCCGCCGGATCCACCCACCCTTGGTGCCCCCGCAACCATTCGCAGTGGCCGTGCGAGCTCGATGCATTCAAGCGGCAGGGGCTCTTGCAGCATCCCATGACGGAGTTCTAATCCCGTGCAGACATGGGCGACGCTGCTGCACCCCGCGGTCCACCGGGAGGAAGGGACAAAACCGTGGTTGCATGTTGTAGCAGCCAACAACGGCAACACAACAACAGGTGTTGCTCTCCTTTCGACGGTGTGAAGAAATCGTGCAGATGAAGCTCGGCCAACGCGAAATTTGGGGTGGCGTGTCGTGGTTCGGCAAGGCCTCCTCCCGCAGCGCTTCGACCCGTCCCTTCTCGATGCAGGCCATGAAGCGCCTCTGGTTTCTTTCAGCTACCTCAGTTTAGCCTTCTGCTTAATGATTAATGGGGCAACAGTTCAGTCAAAGTTCCTTCTCCAATTCTCCTACTCCGTATAGCTTCCCATATGAGGATGAATGAACATTGGATCCCGTCTCCTTCTGTTTCCCTGGTGATATTTCCCTAATTTTCCCCATTAACTAAAGCTCTGAATCCTCTAATCATCCCATGAGTTTTTGCTTGTGATGTCTTCTTTTTGTTGATGTTGTTATTGTTGCGTGTTGCCTGCTGCAGACACAAGTTCGGGAACTTGGACCTGTTCCTCATGCTCTATGAGTTCTCAGGTACTCCTTCATTTGATTGTTCTCGATGATCCCTGAATCTCTTAATTTGAATTAATTTTCAGGCAATATGGTTCAGAGTTCTAAGGGTTGTTGCATCCATTATTTTCCCCTGATTGATAGCTTCTTCTATTGGTTTCAGTCTCTACCTTTGCCTGCAGAGGTTGTGTGCTCAAGTCCATGTGCTGGGATTATATAGTGGGATTTTTGCAACCAATGACACAGGGACTCAGGGAGAGCATGGGTTCGACATATAGGCTTTTGAGGTACCATTTAGTTTATATGCTCGCTCTTCTCAGTAAAGTATAATGGGGCTTAATTCTTTGGCACTCAAGATAAACATGGCTAGAATCCATGATCTTATATGTAGTTTACCTTGCAAAATATTATATGCTCTATATTGTTTCACTATATATCTTAGTTTTTGTCTGACGTTGTGAATGAATAGGTGCTTTAGAATCAAACTTGAACACAGATGGTTGCATCTATATTTTTTATTCAAAATGAACCCAATCACTTGGGAAAAAGATTTGTTTCACTCAACTTACATGGTTGCTTTGGATGAGGAAAGTCCATTTTCGTTTTTTATTAGTTGGCAAGGCTATCTACTTTGGATAGTTCATGGGTGGTTCGATATGTTTAAGCTTCTTATTGCTGATGTCCTGTTGAAAAGACTATTGTGCATATAAGATATTCGTATTCAGACTTTGAGATGCATACTTACAGGCACTTATTTATCTCACACAAAATTAATAGTTTGCAGAAATTAAAGGCACCAGAAATAATGTTTTAGTGAGGGAACTCCCTTTTTTTATCAATCACTTAGTCCTTCAATTTTTCAACCCAACCTGTTAATTACAAATAGTTAGAAAAACCTCATCTTAGTGTGTAGTTCGATCAACGTACGACTCGGGACAAGCATAATGAGGTTTGTTATCGACAATTCAGTTCTGTCGTAACATCATGTGGTCCACAGGAACTGACGAGGTACATAGTCATTCTCCATATATTTTAGCCCCACCATAATGTATGATATTGAAACCCCCATGAAACTCTCCACTGAACAGTGTAGATGGAGTACTGAAATGTATAAGTTTCAAATAACCCCACCATTCACTTGGATATGCTAGCTCTTCTCCCTGAGTTTTCTTTGGGTGAGCTTTCATCGGCCTGGCCTTGATAGTGCAAATCTTAAATAGGAGAGTCAGACCTCACAATTAGGGAACTGTGTGTGTTGCTGATTTCATTCATCCACTATAAAGTTGAACCTTTTGCTCCCAGTTAGATATACAAACTGAAGCGGATGCTTTTAGCAAGAATTGATTCAGTTCTCTAACAATGAACATTCTCCTTTCTAACCAATGTAATAAAAAAACTATGTCAATGTAGACTGGCCAGCAAGATTTAAGTGTTGGCACCACCTTTGCTTTTTAGTGATTAATCTACTGTACACTATAATGTATGCTATTGATATTACTTTGCTGCACTGTTACTTCCCAACCATAGAACTTTTTAAAAAAAAGGAGGAAGACCCCCGGCCTCTGCATCAGGGCGATGCATGCAGCCACTTTATTAATTATTCTCAAAAGACCTTACAAGGACATACAACAGTAAGTCTGAAGCCACCGTCTAGGCAACATCTGTCGCTATTCCTATCCACTTGATGTAGGGATGCTGATAGTCTGGACCTAATACCACAGACCTCGCAGCCAAGCCTAACATCTAAGACGACCTGGGCCCCAACCAAGCCACTTGCCTGGTCTGGGGCACACACCGGTCCGACACGCTCTCAGAGGCCGCCGCCGCCAACTGCCACTACTCCACCTTCAGAGTTGTACTGACGCATCTACCTTGCCCGGTCTAGCTGTCGTCGACGCCACCACGACGCCCAACAGCACCACCTCCCTACGCGCGAACAGCTGAGCACGTCGCGGTCGCCACCAGTACACCTCAGCACCATGCCGCCAAGTACCACCAACCAACACAACTTGAAGTCTCTGGAAGATCTGTCGTGCGTAGCACCTACCGATCAGGCATGACAAAGCGTAGCACCTGTCGGCCAGGCATGGCTTGACATCTTCACCGAAGCTCCGTGCAAGACGAAGCCGCTCTACCTCCTGCCTCTGACCACCAGCCTTGCTCCACTAACGATGCTCCCAAGAGAGAAATGCCACCAAAGTGCCATCATCGTCCGATCTGGAAAACTAGATCCTAGAGTTTTCCCCAGAGCAGTACAAGTGGGTCGACATAAGTCACACAACGATGCCTTCATCAAGGTAACGACGCAAAACGCCGCCATCGTCTGCCGTCGGCTCGGTTTTCAGCGGCAACTATTTCTTCCCGACTCGCAACCGGAACTAGATGTCGGATCTCAAGATCTAACCATCCAGCGTCAAGCCGACCACCTCCGACGGAGAAGATGGCCACCACCGCCGGCTGCCCAGGCCAGATTAGATCTGACCGGAGGCGCCGCCGACTAGTCCACCATGGCCTCCATGCCGTCACCGCTGATCCGACGCCCGATGGCGCATCGACAGCCGCCTCCCTTCCCGGAACAGGGCCGCGCCACGCCTGCAGCCGCCGCCGCTCGAGACAGGGCCGGTCACCATGCCGTCGTAGCCATCGCCGCCGGGCCGCATGGATTGGATCGACCGCCGAGCACACATCGAAGCCGCCGCCGCCGCGTCATGCTCATCGCCCGTCGCGCCGTCGTACCCCATGGTAGCCTGGCGCCTCCTTGAGACCTGGCCGTCCCGCGCCGGCTGTGATGCTCGAAGGGTGGAGATGCCCCGCCGCCGCCCTGCCGGCCAGGCTTCGCCTGGCGGCGCTGCGGACGGCGACGAGGAGGGGGAGAGGAGGGGTGTTCGAGTGACGGTGGCTAGGGTTTACCCCCGGGTCGCCCACAGGGGCGACACGAGGGAGGGGAGGATGTGGATCGGTTCAAGGAGAAGGTGGATGCGGAGGGGAGAGACGGCGGAGGTTGGAGGAGAGGCAGCGGTGGCGGAGGTTGAAGGAGCGGCAGCGGTGTGGGAGGGACCTGCCTCTCCTCGTATCACTAGTCAGAATTAAGTGTTCTCCCAACCATAGAACTACACAAAATTGTTTGTTGTGATAGACTTGTTGTCAACAACTCTACTGAACTCTCTTGTGCAACTGTTACCTTATGATAGAGTGCACTGTTACCTCCCAAACAAAATGTTTGTTGTGATAGTTGTTGCACAAGAGAGTTCACTTGACGCTGACTTCTATCATTTTCAAGTAAAAGCGGCAGAACACTTGGAGAACCAGGAACCACTTCTGCCTATGTTGAACCCACCAGAGGAAGCACCTGCTGTACACTCTTCATCCTTGATTCTATAGGGATGATTTTATTCCTTAAATGTAATATGTGTTTAGCAAAGAACATGAGAGAATAAGTTTTTCTACATCGTAACATCCATTATTACAGCTCGCTCTCTAATCTACTTATGAATCTATTCTCATTAAAACAAAAGATGGCATACATGCATATTAAACCAAAAGATGACATACATGCACACGCGGGTTCTTCGACACGCGTGACGTGCCGCCGCGCCTTCGTCTACTAGTACCTAATACGAGAGGTTGCCAGGGAGTGCTACCGGGCACACGTTTGCCCGCTAGACGCGTCCACGACCTGACCGAGCTATCCTAGACCTACGGAAACTGATGTTGCTGCGGAAGCTGATGTTGCTGTTTTCTGTGAGCAGCCTGGTGCGTCTCGGCAGTGATGGAAATTCGTTTGGGGAAAGTTTGACACATCTGGGCCTGAGGTGAAGAAAACCAGGAACTCCACTGTGTGTTCCGTGCACCGGCTTCTTTCAAGTTCAGCAAAATTCATTGCTGACCATGCTTCTACGAATCTTATTCTCCCATTCTACTCTAAAAACATAATATTGTCTCTTTTCAATTAGCTTTTTCTGACATTGATTATTTGATTTAATGACAGCACTCATTGTATCTCGGTAAATCCCTTCGTTGTATGGGATGTGTATATTTGCATTGTCAATTTGTGTAACTCACAATGAACATGAAGGAGGCTGTAAAATAGTCCTGAAGACCAAAATGCGACCGAGATTGACCATTGATGTTGGACTTCAATTCCGAGTGCATTAGCTTGACAAATGTATTGATGCTTCCACTATTAATGGATTGTGACGTGTTTTTACTGAATATGCGCATTGCGCGTGGACGATTACCGGTGACTAGAAAAGCTTCCGCTCACTCCAACTACCAAAAGCCTTACTAAAGTGTAGAAAAAAAATAAACGTACCAAACCGTTCATAAATCATCAACCCAGTTCTCTTTCACCGATCTAGAGAGAAGAAGATGCCACCTGCTACTAGTTATCTACTAGGCATCCCGAGGTCGCATGAATATCAAATAGCAAGAACATGCCGCGTCTCCCCTCCCGCGCCCCAACCAACGACAAGCACAAACCCTAGCCGCCATGCGCCATTACGGGGCGGAGGATAAGAGATCAACAAAAATCACTGCGACGGCGGGAAAGAGTGGGACTCACGAGCACGATGATCAGACGAGCTTCGCAACCGCCGCCGCCGCCGCCGCCATGCAGGAGCCGAGCTCGATCTCCTTTCCCCGCGCTCGGGTTTCAGAAGGAGGGAGCTCTGTCCCAAGGGTAAGGATGAGAATTTGTCGTGCTTCCCTCTCGCGCGTCCGTCGCCCCCCGCGGCGGCGGCGCGCAGCCCTACCCTCCACCGTCTAGCCCTCCCTCACACCCCTCTCCCCCGTCGCCACCGCTGGCAAGGGATGCCGGGTGAAGCCCAGGTAGCGCCGGCGGCGACGGCGCGCAGCCCTACCCCCCACCGTCTAGCCCCCCTCCCACCCCTCTCCCTCGTCGCCACCGCTGGCAGGGGATGCCGGGCAAGCCCAGGTAGCGCCGGCGGCGGCGGCTAGTCTTTCCCTGCATCAGCTTGGTGGAGGCAGGGAACTCCCTGGCTGGCGACGGTGCTCATTGGGCGGCGACGGCCTGGCTCCGGCTGGATGGTGGCGGTACGACGGCATGGCGCACGGGGCGACGCAGTGCTGCGGTGGCGGCCTCGGCCCAGATCTGGGCCCGTCGGGCCCTATCTGGGTTTGGGTGGGCCGGCCTGACCTGCGGCTCGTGTTGCAGCTGGAGGTGATGGCGCGGATGTAGGAGTCGGCGGCGGCGACGGCCGGCCTGTTGCAGCGTGGCGGCGAACTTCACGGGTCCTATCTCGGCCCGACCGGACCCTTTTTGGATTGGTGTGCCCCGGGAGGGCTTTACGGGCCCGCTCGGTCCGACCGGATTTGACAGGGACTTGTGTGCTCTGCGGCCGCGGCCGTTCGACGACTGTCTTCGGTGATGGAGGTTGGTCCCTCCCGCCGGCCACGATACTGCTCACCCCGGGTCATTCCTCTCCTCTCCTTCGGCTTGCAGACCTCGTGGCCGTTACTTCAGTGAGATGACGATGGTGGCTTCGGGGTTGTTTTGGCGCTTGTTGGTGGGCGTCTTGTCTGGGGATATCGAGGCTCGTCCTCATGGGGCTCCTGCGCTACTGATCGTCTCGGGTTGCTGATGGGGTGTTTCGGGAGAAATCCTTCTCGGTTCGTCCGACTCTGACGCGGTGCCGCCTTCGGGTGACATATTTCCTTCCTAAAGGGCGTCGTGGCTACCCTTGTTCACTTCCCTCTGTGCCGGGGAAAACCCTAGGACCAGTGCGCTGGTCCGGGCAGCAGCATGGCGTTCCTTGTTGAAGGTGTTGCCTGGTACTCGTTGATTCAATGCTAGGAGAGTGGTGGTACTCTGTCGGTGAGGGAGCCCCAGTCACGGGACATCGTCGTTTAGTCAATCCGTCTTTGTCTCCATTTTCTTTTCTTTTCTTTTCTTTTCTTTTCTTTGGGTGTATGTTTGCTGTCGCCCAGCAATGCAAGTTGGTTTGTTGTACTGGATGTTTGCTATATCTATATAGCGGGGCTATGGCCTATTTCGAGAGAGGAGGGAGCTTTGTTTTTCCTTTTTCTTGAAGCAAACAAGGGAGCTCTGTTGGTTTTTTTTCTTTAGGGGTTGGGAACTTTCTTGTGTAAGAGTATCTCTAGCAGATCCCGCAAACTGGGTCGTCCGTTAAAATAACCGCCAGTTGGGATCCCGTTTCCTCAACCCGACTACATCCCGCAAATCAATTCGTCCTGGATTTTTCTGTGGGATCCCGCAACCGTGAGCCCATTTCCTCCATATGTGGGGGAATACGCTCGACCTTTGCAGGACCCCCTTTTTCGTTGGCGCAAACCGTTTCCGCCGGCTTCCGTTTCCCGCTTGCACTCCCCCTGCCGCTGTCGCACATCCCCGCCCCCTTGGTGCTTCCCCCGGCTGCCCCGCGCCGCTAGAATGCTTCGCCGCCAGGCGCCACACCCATTCAACCAGTTTCGGCGACAAGGTGATCATTTGCACCCGCGGCTCATGTCCGCCGCCACCGCCATGGATCCCCCTGGGAGCTCGGCACTCGGGCTCCTAGCTAGCGAATCCGGTCGGTTTTCGACGAGTGTGAGTGCGGGAAGAGGGCGGCGCGGTGATGCTTGATACAACAAGGAAAAGGAAGGGGTGGAGCGCCTTCAGGCGGCTACAAGAACAAAGGGGTGGCGCGGAGGAGCTTCGGCCGGCATGGAAAATAAAGGGGGGGGCAGCTTTGACCGACACGTGAGGTATGTTTGCCTGAAATTCATGTCGCGAGGTAGGTTCGGGTGAAGCTCATGTCGGCTTGTGTAAATTTTATAGATGTATTGGAGTTCGTCCTCCTCGTCTTCGTCCGACAATCCAGACATAAAAGATTTGATCCTCGATGACGATGACGACAATCTAGTGTTTTTGCATATCGTCGACGAATTTGAGAAGGGGCCGAACAAAAACGCGTGGATCGACGGTCGGCTAGCTATGCATTCCCTGCAACCGAGCTCTCGACGACAAGATTCTCATGAAGGATTACTTCGCCTAGGTACCGACATATCCAGCTCACCTCTTTCGTAGGTGATATTAAATGCGTAGGTCACTTTTCGTCCGCATCGTGGAGGCTTGCGAGCAAAAAAAATGTCGTTTCTTCATTGGCATAGGAATGTCACCGGTTTGATTGGTTTTAATGCATATCAAAAAAAAAATCGGCGACTATGAGGATGATTGCATATGGTGTTTCAACCTACTAGGCCAAAAGTGTTTGTCTTTGCCAAGACAATAATCTGGGTTTTTGGCCCGGAGTATCTTCGAGCATCAAATGAAGAATACGTAAAGAAGCTCATGGAAATGAACAAAGCAAGTGGATGGACATGCATGCTAGGTAGTATTGATTGGATGCATTGGAGGTGGAAGAATTGCCCGGTTGCCTAGGCGGGGCAATACAGCAAAACGTAAACTCACCATCGTGCTAGAAGCCATGACTTCACATGATCTATGGATTTGACATTGCTTCTTTGGTTTGCTGGGACTTTGAATTATATCAACGTCTTGCAACGATCTCATTTATTTGCTCAGCTAGCTAGTGACAAAGCTTCGGCTTACAACTATACTGTCAACAGACATGACTATTCCATGGGATACTATCTTGCCATCGGTATTTATCTTTCATGGTCAAGATTTGTGAAGACCATTAGTGACCCCAAAATCAAAAAGCACCAATTTTTTGCCGAAGCACAAGAAGTTTGCCGAAAGGATATTGAGAGGACATTTGATGTGTTGCAAGCTCGGTTTGCCGTTCTTCCAGACCCTGCTTGCTTCTGGGATAAAAAATTCCTCTGAAACATCATAACTGCTTGTGTAATATTACACAATATGACCATTGAGGATGAGAGAGATTTGAATTTTGGAGTACAACTATGATAATGTTGATAGCCGTGTGAAGCTTGCCAGGGACACAAATGAGATCAGTGCATTTCTTGAGACTTATCGAAAGATTGAGAACCGTGACACACGCAACCAACTCCAGCATGATTTCATTGAGCATCTGTGGCAGCTCTATGGTGGGAGGTACATCCCCATTTGTATGCATTTTTATTCGTGTGACATTTTGAACAATTTGGTGTTGTAATAATTATTTGAATTTAAACATTAGTTGTAATGATGACAATTGTTGTGTTGTGAGTTACTTTTTAGACCATTTATATGTCCCTATGTTGAATTTATATTACGATTTAATTCAACATTGTTGAAATGTGCAATTTGTTTCAAGTTATGCACAAATTTACGGTGTGACGAGTGCTTCGGCGGAACAGACACCGCAAAAGTTTTGTGAGATTTGTTCCGTCGGAGCGCTCGTCGCATTGTAAAAAATATTTACGGGAGCCCTTATACATGTTTTGAGGGGCGTGCGGTTGCAGGATCTGCAAGAGATGCTCTAATGCGTCGTGCAACGTAAAAAAATAAAGAAGACACGGATGACTGTTATTCATGGATTGAAGGCCCAACACGGCCTACCAAGCCTAATCAGGTGCTGCCATTCTTAGCCCCAAAATAAAGAAAAAGCTTTGCAAAATACACGCTCATTAAGGTTTGTGATTTCTGTGGCATGATTGGCGCATTTTTAGCCTTCAAGGGTTTAATGTTTTCGCCCTCTACTCACTCAAAGGACACTGACGCACAAGCACAACCTAATTTGCATTCGGAAACATACTTTTGGTTGGAGACAATTTGGCAGGTATTAATCCACAACATCAGATGCACATCGCATGAACTAAGACAACAACAACACAAACAACCAGCATGAAGTCTGAAAGTTAATCTGAAGTATTTAAAACATGGCAAATTACATCATCATTTCCCGTTCAAAGGCAAGACCACTGTTACCGTTAGATCACTCTTGCCAAGTGGCATTGTGCGCTGAACATTTTATATAAAGTAGAAATCTGAAAGTGCAATGTAATGACAACAAGCAACTGATGGAGCAAGAGGCTAAATCCGACTACCGACAACGGTTGCACACATCCAATCCAAGGGGACAAGAGCCTCCTTGGTAGAGGTTATAGAATCTCTTAGGATGAAATAGAGACAATAAGAAGAAGTGCCCCGGATAGCTAGGTGCAATTTTAAATGTTCTCTTCTTCCTTCTTCTCGTCAAGACAGGCACTGGAAGACGAAGAAGCGCCAGCAGCTGATTTACCCTGCCAAAAGTGAATACAGATAAGGATACCAGATACACGAACGTGTTCGCAACTTCAACCCATGTGCTAGGAGCATGAAACGTTTAGAATTCCGACAGAATATGAGGCATACTATCATATATCTCATTGTTCTTCTCTAACAGTAAACAAGGGGCACAGTGTTGCCTGAACTGAATTTCAAAATGAGAAGTCAAAACCAAAACAATACAAATGAAAGTGAAAATTGTAGCAAATGATAACAATAATCTTCCTGACTACTCACTCCATGCTTATGATGATCTATTATAGTTACTGATGCACAATCGAAGAAAAATAATCAAATGTTCAATTAGCACGACTATGCTCATTGCTCAGCATGCACGTACATAGTATTCCAGCAAAAATGAAATTGAAAATACATGGAATTCAGAGAACCAGGAAACTCCTAGACAAGACTTACATATGCATATTGGGTTTGCAACAATGAAAAAAATCATGCGCGAAACGATTTTGCGACAGGAAAATCTCCAACGATTGTTAAGGAAGGAAAGTCACGATCTCCCGCAATCTCGGCGCAATTGCCCGTGATTTCCTGAAGAAATCAAATCGCGAGGAGGATTTCCAGCGGCGATAGCGCCGCGATTGCGGCAGTTTTGCCCGCGATTTATTTCCTTGGTTTGCAATATTAAATAAGAGAATGTACTTTTTTCTAGAGTGTTGAATATATTCTTTAAAATAAAAGGCGTGACAAAGTTTTTTGACTACATGTATTTAAACCATAGTTAATGGATTAATTTCCATATGGTGTAAAATAGGTGAACGGCTAGATTGAAGAGCACAGTCAATTCAATAAGTAGACAACTTTAATTCAAAAAAGTTGCACAATTGTCAAAAAGTAAAATGTACATGTAGTTGTATAAGATTACGTTTAGTGTGGAAAATAGTCACATTTTAGTGGGCAAGTCATCATTTATTTATTTCCAGAACATGTAAGTCATTCATTTATATGAATAGAGAACACAGTTAAGTTGTTTATTTCTAAAATAAGTTAATTTGCTCTGATATTATGGCAAATGGGACAAGTAGCCGCAACATAAACGAATAACAAGCTGGCAGGTTGTTGCACTAAATTAACATTGATAATTTAAAAGTTTAAACCTGCAGAAGTTCACCTTATCCGACATTAAACTTGCAATAATACTCGAGATGTTATCATGTGCCTGCTTCATGACCTATAGGAAGGTCAAGTTTGTCAGATTTGACATACTTCAACAACAGCAGTAAACAGTGTTTCCTAGTAAAGTAATAAATGCAAGCAAACTGTACCTGAATCCTTTGTTTCAGTTTTGTTGAACGGGCCATCAAATTCTCATTGAACCGCTTCTGCTCCACCCAATTAAGCCTCCAGGTGGACTTTGGCTATTTGAAAGTTGCAAAACACTTGTTAAGGCACTAGTTACAACACATTTAAATAGTTTGGTGGCGTTGGTTGTAAACTTGTAATGTATGTACGGTGGTTATTATTTGTGGTCTTGTCTTGAGTGGTAGTTGTTTATCCTAGTCTTAGGCTTGTAACTCTATTCTTTCTGTCAATGCATCGAGATGCAAGCTTTGCATTTTCTTGGGAAAAAATATTGTTATGCCTTTGTTGTGAGATAATTATGAATCTTTTTAACTAAAATGTGAAAAGTGTGGTAGCATTGATTCTATCATTTTAGTAGAGAATCACCTGACTTGGTTTATCTGGCTTGTCTCGCAACACCTGATTGAGTTCTGCGCGCAGACGTTCTGCTACGACATGTGTCTTATCCTGCAAATACTGATACATTTTACCCATTTTTTCTGCTTTTCCCTGCAAAGTGGCAAGTTAGCAGTTTGTCAAAACTTCAAAAAAAAAGGAACAATCATCAAGGGTTAAGGCTAATAACAGTTTGGCCAACGTACAAATAAGACATGCTCATGTTTGTGGACCCAGCTCCGTATATCCTCTATCTCACGACGCTTGTCCTCCCATGATTTCCACTTCTTCAGTTCCCAACCTACTTGTTGTTTCGATCTGCGCACAATGGCAGCCTTCTTGTATACATCTAAGGATACAAGTGATTTCACACAGAGGTAGGATTGCATGATGTAGAACCAGCGGGGTCTGGAATCAAAAAGCTTCACCTTCTTGTTCAAATCAATCTCAAAGTTTTCACTAAACAACTCGTATGAACACACGCTGATGTGAAGTTGTGAAATAATCCTATCCATGTAAACAAAATGTGGACCTGGTATGTAATTTGGTGGGTTCTTAATATTGTACTTCTTGCTCCACCCTTGTAGTTCTACTGTGTTCCCAAGTGTCCAGATCTGCAGGTCACCAAGAAGAGCTCTGGGATCATGACGACTACGTTGAGAAGTTACTATACATATTTTCCCATCAATATCTCTGATCCAGAACTTGCGAGGACCTAAATAATAATTATCTTCACGTTCTTCCGGCAGTTGTATCTTTGCAAAACTTTCTTCCGTGAGATCAAAGCAAATAACAGCATGCTGCCAACTAGCTGACATGTCTTCAGTTAACCAATACATTTTGCCATCAACATTGACAACCCCAGAGTTTCTGACACTTGTCAAGCTAAGAGCTTGTGGAGTTCGGATATCTTTCCATTTCTCATCACCAAGTGTGTAAACTTGAATGATGTTGAACCGATCTTTGTTATGGGGGCGACCATTAACACAATCACCAAGGAAGTGTGTAATCTTGTATTCTTTTGTCACGGGATGAAATGCAAAGTTGTAGAAACAGAAGCGATCACCTTTCACATTCTTGGCAGGTTTCTCAAGATACAGACATTCACCAGTTGTAAAGTTAGCTATCTTGATCGCTGATGTCTTTGTGTATAATCCAAGCAAGCCATTGCATGAGCCAAAAAGGTAATCATCAGGCCCAATCACTGGCACCACGTATGTCGACGGTGACCAAGCTTCGTCAATAAGGATAGCCTCACTAGGGTAGTGCTCACCGTAAACCAAACCTTGCGGAAAGAACAAAAGAGCAAACTTGGGCTCACACTCACACTTGAGGTGTGATGCGACAAACTGTGGATCCCGAATGTAGTTCTGCCACTGCTTGCAGACGCGGCCACACCTCAACAGAGTGCTCACTGGAAGCCTCAAAAATATCCGCTCAATTAGGTCTCCTGGGAGGAGGTTTATGATGCATCCCTCGTTTATTTGCTTCTTTGATTTGGGCTCTTCAGTAGACATAGTGAGCAGCAATGCTGGAGGCAGCTGAACTACCAAGCGACTCTGCAAACACACATCTCAATTAATGATACAGTCTCGCAAATAAAATGATACAAGGCATACTGCGATGAGTTTGACTAGAAGAATTATGTTAGGTAAGCACGACGTGATGTGTCCGTGTCCGTGTTGTACTAGAGTTTATATCCGAATAGGTTTAGCTATAAGATAGCAGGCTCTAGTATATATACGTGTATACCCCCGTGTAGACCAGATCAGAAAAAAGAGAAGAAATAAAGCAAAGGCTCGACACGGGCCTCTAGCCATTAAATCCATCGATCTGTTTGTGTTCGCTGAGTAGCGTCGCTGAGTTCGGTCGAGGCGCTAGTGCAAGACGCCGGTACATACGTACCGGCGTGGAGGTGTGCGTAGTGCTAGAAACTACAGAATCAATCAAGCTACTAGCCAGCTTGCTTGTTTTCTTCAGCTAGCTTTACACACGTACGTCTAAGATCCTGGTGATTCCACTAGCGTTAATTACTAGAAAGAATATGAAATATATGCATGTCTGTCTCGCTTCCAAATATTTGTTTACCAACCAATGCACCAAGGACGGCACTGGCCGCATCTCAAAACTTCTGCAGCGTCCAAAATTTTCACCATAACAATGTTAACAATTTCGTCGTGGAGGAAAAAACAAAAGAGATGTGTGGTAGTGTGTATTAGCATGTGGGGGGCATGTTTTGTTCTCGCATTTCTACAGGTTCGAGATCCCGCCGTCACTATTAGCCTATGCATTTTTGTAAGTCAAATGACTCAATACAATGCCCCCTGATGATGGACCATGTGGTCCCTAATGTTTCTTCTTTGGCTATGTAAAAACTTAAACTTCAGGATTTTGTGTTGACAACTACTCCCTCTGTCCCATAATGTATCATATGAAACGAAGAGAATATTTACGGCACTTTGAATAATGATGCGAGAAAATTCATTCTGCAAACACACATTTCAATTAATGATACATGGCATACTCCGAAGAGTTCGACTTGAAGAATTACTAGACATAAACGATCATTTAAATATTTTTTATGTGCAAAGAAAGAAGATGAAACATATGCATGGTTTATCTCACTTTCAAATATTTGTTTACTAACCAATGTGCAAGGAAGGTACCAACGGCATCTCAAAATTTCTGGTTTGTTGGAGCACCTGCAGCCAGACTCCCCAAATCCTTCTCAAACGTTTGCAGACGCGAGCGATCAGTGACCAGACAGAAGAGAAAAAGAAAAATTGACCCAACTGGATCCCTAATATCATCGCTAAATGCCGTGCTATCTATGAACCCTTATATCCATCTCAAATGTAGGGAGGATATGAGAGATCGCAGACGTGCCCGGTCAGTCTGTCGGACACGGTTCCATCCCGAACCACCTTTTCTTTTTATTCTATTCATTCTTCTCTCTCTCTTTCTCTCTCTCTATCTATCTATCTATCTCCACCAATCATGTGCAAGTAACCAGGCATTTGAGAAAAAAAATGACGATTGTGGTTGTGCAGATGGACAAACAAGGAATCAAAACGGACACGCCCGGTCGCTGACCGGGCCCGTCCGCTGACCGGGCCCGTCCGCAAACGTTTGGGCGATTGAATTAGAGGTATGTAGTTATAGATGCTCTTGCAACATCCAAAATTTTGACTAAAAAATTATACCTGCTTCTTCAGTCTCTGTGATAAAAAGAAGTTATAAATTACCAAAAGCACAATCTTGCGGTAAAAAAAACTTGATGTTATCGTCGTCTCTCACTTACAAAAATTGCAGATCGTTGTCAAATCCAAGCGTGCACGGCTGCGTGCTCTCCCTCCGGTGCCTCAATTCCTCAACTAAGGCAGGCAACTAGAAACCCTAGCGCCCTTGCAGTTACAAATGGAAGGGACGCGAACAAAAGGGGCGTCGGAGGAGGAAAAATCCCGCAAGCTAAAGAAGAGATCGAGGGGGTGGAGGACTCACAATCACGGGCGTGGTCTGGATCAGGCGAGCCCCGCGGGCGCCGCCATGAGAGGAGGGATCTCCGCTTGACGTGGTGGCAGATTTCCTGCAGGCCCTCAGGTGGTGACGAAATGATTTCTTGCCACTCTCCCCCTTCTCGATTGTCGTTGGTAGCTTTTGCAATTTGGCCGAGGAGGAAGGAACAAAAGGAGATATATAGTTAGTGCGTATTAGCAATGTGAGGGCCCAGGTTTGGCCCAGTTAGCGAAGCACTCTACCAAACTGCCATTTTCGGTTGCACTTAGATAGATACGCCTTTTCACATAAGAAAAGATAAACATGCTTTTCTCTCAACAAATAAAATATAAATACGTTTTTGTTTCGTTCTTGCAGTTTCTACAGGTTCGAGATCTTGCCTCTGTTGTTAGCTTATGCACTTTCGTATGGCTCAATGTAATGCCCGGTGTTGGTAGACCATGTGGTCCGAAATGTTCCTTTTTTGGCAGTGTAGAGAAACTTCAGTGTAGAACTATAGAATCCTGTGTTGACAACCTTTTTACGACACTTGATACAGAGCAAACCATTCTGCAAACCCACATTTCAATTAATGATACAGAGCCGAAAATTGCTTTTGGAGCTCGGCCTCCATGGTGACCTCTAAATTCAAAACCCAAATTTTATGAAATTTCATATTTTTACAGTTCAAAAAAATCTGAAAAAAATACAGATATGCATCAAGGCATAGTGCACAAGTGTGTAAAATTTCAAGTCTAACTATGTTGAAATGAGGGTTGTGAAAAAAAAATCTAGACTTTTTAACATATGACACTATTCATCATTCCAGGTCTTGAATTTGTCTTTTTATACAGGTCGCAATTCAAAGTATATCACCGTGAATTTTTGCACGCATGTACATTACATCCTTACATACATTCATATTATTTTTTCAGATTTTTTTAAGACCGAAAATTTTGAAATTTGAATTATTATTATTTTCAAAATCCGGCCTCCATGGAGCTCAGGAGCCAAAATGCCATTCTCATACGGAGCATGCTACGTAGAATTTGACTTATATAAGAATTACAAGATGTGTATAATTATGTGCGTTGGTCATCGTGACAAAAATAATACACCTTACATAAAGAAATGAAGGAAGTAGAAAAGTATGTTTGAATATTTTTTGTGGGCAAAGAAAGAATACGAAACATATGAATGTTCATCTGGCTTCCAGATGTTTATTTACCAATCAATGTGCCAAGGAAGTTTATGATGGCATCTTAAAATTTCTGCTTTGTGGCAGCGTCCAAAAGTTTGACTAGAAAAGAATACTCGCTTCTTCAGCATCTACGCTTAAAACAAGGTATCAGTTACCAAAAGCATAATCTTGCCTTACAAAAACTTGGTGTTATCGGCGTCTGTCATGTACCCAAATTGCAGATCGCTAGCAAATCAAAAGAACAAGCACGCGCACTCAGATAAATACACTTTTTTTTACCTTAAAAAGATAAATACGCTTTTGTTTCGTTCTCACAGTTTCTCTACGGGTTTGAGATCCCGCCTCTGTTTTTAGCTTATGCACTTTATGTCAAGGACTCAAGGCAATGCCCGATGGTGGTAGACCATGTAATCCGAAATGTTCCCTTAATTTTGTTGTTTTTGCTGTGAACATAATTCTGCATTCTGTAGTATGTGATACATTATTTTGTGGACAAAGAGACAAAGGCGGCAGAGCTTGCCATTTTCTTTATTGATTGATGTCAAGGGTACAACCTAGAAAATCCACTCCACGAACAAGGCATACTGCGCAAAATAGTGAGCATGTTACAGTGCCCGGTTGCTTAAGATCCCACCAAGAATTACACGATATTCCATGTTTCAGGCATGACAATGTTCTGAAGATACATATGATCTTCCTTGTTACCAGCCTGATGGACCATCTTGTGATGATTTCTTGCTACCTACCTATTGGACGAGCCGGTAGGGCGAGGTTGATTTTCGGCAAAACACTGCGTATGTATAGATCGTCGTTGTTCTGCCTGGCCTCCTGCATGGACCTCGTGGCTCCCTCATGCCTTTCCTGGTCGCTTGTACAGTCTGGGTACTATTTGGGCCTGTGAACTCTTTGCTAGCTTTCTCACCTACACAAGGCGAGCCATCAAATCAATCGATAACACCTTTACACGCACACACCATTCGAGCAAACCCTAGCGGCGCCAAGCGACATGCGCATGCGCACAAGGCGGCTTTGAGGTTTGACTTCGGCATCAAGGGCGCGCACTGCTCAGTCAAACGCCTGCAGCACGCCTCGTTAGTTGTTACCATCTACTAGTCCCCCGCAAGATGAAACGGCAGTACTACTTGCTACTGATGCAGCGACTTTCCTGACAAATCCACCCTAGACTATCTATTTGACTGCACATAATTGTTTATTCCTAAGCATATACTCCGTATATTTAGATTTTTCTCAAGCTGTGCATTCATACTTGCAATATTTGAGAAATCATCTGGCTCTGATCATTCATCTCATACGTTTTTGTTTAGATCACATAAATATGTTAGTATTAGTGTGCACTGTTTGTGTGCAGCACAATGATGTGCAGCAAACTTTTTTGTGATTTAGGTTAGAGTTCGCCCTATCTCAATTTTTTTTCGTAATCCGCCACTGATTGGACCCATGACCAAGGCAAGTGCAGAACTGTAATAGCAGATTCAGAACACAAGGATGCCAGTGCAGGATCATGCTACTGCAACCTGATGGAGCAAGGGGCCAACGCGTCCGCCCCGCCTAGACATCCAACCTGCATAACGTGGGAGAGAGGAAGCATCTTTTCTGTTGTTGTTGTTGCTGTTGAAATTTGGTACTTGAATGCCATGGTGACAGTTTGTCGGTTCAGGGTTCACAAGCTCTGAACTTGCTCTCTTTTGTAACCAGAATCTGCTTGAAATGTGTGCTTCCTAACCATGGAGAAGATTATATATGATCCACAAACGAGGATTTGCACGGCGAAATGTCCTCTAAAACTTAAATAGATGTTCACAGTGGCAGTAGTTAGTCGGTATGCTCAAACATAACATCACATAGATGTTGAAGCACAAGTCGCCGGTTTACCGGAAACGCTAACAAATCATTCAAGGCTAAACAAGACGCAAGAGTCGAACAACAGGCTCAGCCTGAGCGAGCCAAGAAGAATGTCATGGTAAGCTCTAAAGCCCCAAGTCCGTATCACCGTCGTCACTGTGATTCTGTGAAGCAATGCCAGCTTTCGAAGTTGAAATACGCTTCTGAAACATTAAGCAAGAGTGATCCCCGTTAGAAAAGGAAACACTGTTAACCCAGTAACTAGTTAGGCAACTAATACAAAGAAAACACCACTATTAGCCAAAAAAAAACTATATACACAGATGTGCATAGATTCAAATATGTAAATGCACATAACTGTAACATGGTGGAAACCATTCATATATGGAGATAGTACAATTAGTATCCTTGCATTTCAAGATAAGCTAATTTGCTAATTTAAATATGGTAGAGGAAACTAGAATTGACACAGGTAACAAAAACTAGCAAGCAAGAGCGGAAAGGGAAAAAACATTACAATGAGATCCTGTTTAACATCTGATCATATCACGGACGCTTTCAATCGTCTGAGTTGTAGCCTGTAGTCAAGTCAACTTTATGAGCTAATTCTGTTTCAAGGAACAGTTTTACTTCTAAGTGATCTGGCTAGTAATATCCATAAACTTGTAAAAAAAATTGGAAATAAAATTCACAACAAAACCTCTGTTGTAAAAAAATCCGCAACATGTCCTTTGTTGTAGAAGTTTATGCAATATGAGTTCTGTTGCAAAAGTTTCTGTAACATGACCTCTGTTACAAAATATTCTATAATACGGTTATTGTTGCAATTGTAAGGACGGGGATGGGTTCTTGATTGACACAACTGGTCGCTGAGGCGACGGATCTTAAAAAAAGATCCGTCGACACATAGATCTAAAAATATCTACGATGTCCTATTTCCTGGATGAAAGCTACGAGTGAAGAAACAGGACTGCACAAGATACTTATTAGTTCTGAACATGTTACAATAACAGTAGCTTAAACCGTCATCAAGAATTACACCATAATTCATGTCTCAGTACAAAATGTTTATACTCCTAAAAGGGAGTAGATACTCTCGCCTCACTTCCATCAACTACTCGGTAAACCCTATATTAAGCTTACGAGCGTCTTACAAGCGGACCTTTGCTCAAACGGAGCCAATTTGGTCTGGTCATTTGACGCGTGCATTAACTTAAGTGCAGTGCTCTGCGACGGCGCGCCGGCCGAAACTTTCGGCCGGCCGCACGCGGGCCGCTCGATCTGTTAGATTGGATCTAGTTTGACTCTTAGATCTATTCATGCAGCAAAAATTCTCGATGCAGCAAATTTTGACCACGGATGCAACAAAAAATATAGTTGTAGCAAAAAAATATCAACGTGGTCGTAGCAAAAAAAAATGACGCTGATGATGCAAAGTAGCAAAATAAAATATGAGTTGTAGCAAAAACAATCCGGTGAACTTGGAGTGCAATTTTGACAAACATATATGCAGCTTTTTTTAATGAACGGTTATAGCAAAAAATTGATACCGGTTGTAGCAAAAATTAACACCAGTTGTAACAAAAATCAAAAACATCGGTTGTAGCAAAAAATCCGACGAACTGGGGTTGCAACCAAATGTATATGCAGCTTTTTTAGTGGACAAATGTAGCAAATGAAAAATGCTTGTATCAAATTTGAAGGCTAGTTACAGCAAATTTAGATGGAAAAAAATTGCATACCTAATCAGCTACATGCGTGGGTCGCGACCGCCGAACGTTTCGGACGGCGCGCCGATCACAAGCATTTTCCTTAACTTAATTAAGTCGGTTATTTTCTAAAAACAACATCAGGCATTAATTAATTCAGATGAAATCTTAATAAATCTCAACTAAATCCAATTTTCTTTTCCACTACTCATACCCAAGTCAAATCAAATCTTACCAAAATATCAGTTATAATCAAAGTTGACCGGCCCATTTGGCGTGTGCGTGTTTTTTTCATCTTTTTCTCTATGTTTTGCTTTTTGGTTTTCTTTTTACTGTTTCATTTTATTTTTCAATGACCAATAGCTTGGTTTCTGCTCAGCATACTATGAGAATTTTTATTTTATTTTTGAAGGCAGCATACTATGAGAATTAGACATGTACGCCATGGTGAGTATCTAGGGTCATCTCCATTCCGGTCAAACATCCTCCATTCATTTTTTTTTCTATCCCACATATTTATTTAAACTGAATGTAGCCCACTGATCTACTTAATTTGGTTTTATCTGTCAATTTTAGTAATGTTGTTTTGGAAAGGAATCAATCACAGTGATCTCTAATCAACCTTTTAAGACCAAATCAATGTCAAATGTCAACATTTATATAAAGGAATCAATGTAAAATGCATCATCAATACATTCTTAAATTCTTTGATTGAGATTTGTTATCTCTTAACATTTTATTATGGTTGTCGATACATATTACTCTGAGAAACATATTTTGTTGGGAGAAAAAAAGGAATGAAAGGAGAGTGATTCACCCGTAAAAAAGAAGTCGCCAATGTAGCTTGGTATGCAATAAGATTTTTGAATATGTATGTGAGATACATTAAATGTTGAATTACTAATACATATCCCTCGTTGCAACGCACAGACCGATTAATTAGGATTAGTAGTAGGTTACTTGAAGTGTGAGTTATTACGTTTTAGTACAACCGATTTAGCTGGATCTACCATTGACGCGAGATTATATGGGATGCCCACATGTCCTTTAAAAATTATGTGGACACATGTGGGCCTCCTGATTATACTATGAGACACATGTATATGGATGTGGATGGGATCGGGGTTGTTCTACTCAGTTACGACTGTGTGAGTGGGATAATTTTCCTACTTTTGAAAATAAGACAAATTGCATTTCATTAGAGATAGATTTGCAGCAAATTTATGAGCGAGTGGTTCGTAATATCTTTCATCAAGTCGTATAATTTTTTAGTTAGGATAGAAGGCTAAATGCATTGCTTGGTTGCTTCAAGACACAACATTCAACTGTATGTTACATCGTGGCAATGGCTTAGGAGACATTGGATCTGCCTTCTTGGCTCGGGGGCGTCACAGATAGCGCAGGCCTCCTACCCCTTGATAGGGGCGGGGGATCGACACGAAAATGGTGGGAGAGGATCAGGGCGGAGAGCAGGGGACTCCTCCTTGGTGTACTGTGAAGAAGCAAACCACCGCTCGCTCATCGCTTTCATGAACTTCCACCCTATTCGTTCTCGATTATTTCTGCAATTTCTCCGCCTATAGTTGTATTCAGATGCGTAGAAAGATAACATCCAGCCCAGACTGCTTCTAGACAGTTCCAACATATGAGTTTCATTGCTCCCGGCGATCATCCTAGGGGATTTGCTGATGTATCATTCGTCTGCTCCAGCATATGAGTTTCATTGCTCCTGGCGGTAACTCTAGGGGAGTTTCATTGCTCTCGACGATCTCCTCATTTGCATTCATCTGCCTCGTGTTGTTGGAAATATGCCCTAGAGGTAATAAATAAAGTATTTATTATTATATTTCCTTGTTCATGATAATTGTTTATTATTCATGCTATAATTGTATTGATTGGAAACACATTGCATGTGTGGATGAATAGACAACACTCTGTCCCTAGTATACCTCTAGTGAACTAGCTCTTTGATCAAAGATGGTCAAGGTTTCCTAGCCATTTACATGTGATGTAATTTCATAACGGGATCACATGATTAGGAGAATGATGGGATGGACGAGACCCAAACTATAAACGTAGCATATGATCGTGTCAGTTTATTGCTATAATTTTCTGCATGTCAAGTATATGTTTCTATGACCATGAGATCATGCAACTCACGGACACCGGAGGAATACCTTGTGTGTATCAAACGTCGCAACGTAACTGGGTGACTATAAAGGTGCTCTACAGGTATCTCCAAGGGTGTCTGTTGGGTTAGCATGGATCAAGACTGGGATTTGTTACTCCGTGTGACGGAGAGGTATCTCAAGGCCCACTCGGTAATACAACATCACAATAAGCCTTGCAAGCAATGTGACCAAGTGTTAATCACGGGATCTTGTATTACGGAACGAGTAAAGAGACTTTCCGGTAACGAGGTTGAACTAGGTATGGAGATACCGACGATTGAATCTCGGGCAAGTAACATACCGAAGAATAAAGGAAACATCATACGGGATTAACTAAATCCTTGACACAGAGGTTCGACCGATAAAGATCTTCGTAGAATATGTAGGAACCAATATGGGCATCCAGGTCCCGCTATTGGTTATTGACCGTAGAGGTGTCTCAGTCATGTCTACATAGTTCTTGAACCCGCAGGGTCTGCACACTTAAGGATCGATGACGTTTCGGTAGTATAGAGTTATGCATGGTGGTGATCAAATGTTGTTCAGAGTCCAGGATATCACGAGGAGCTCCGGAATGGTCCGGAGGTAAAGATTGATATATAGGAAGTCCTATTTTGGTCGTCGGAAAAGTTTCGGGCTCATCGGTAGTGTAACGGGAGTGCCGGTAGTGTACCGGGGGACCATCGGGAGAGGTATTTTGACCCAAGAGGCTACATGGACTGTGGGAGGACTAATATCATCCCTTAGTGGGCTGTCCAAAGTCCCACACAAGGCCCATGCGGCTGGGAAGAGATTCCTAAGTGGAAAAAGTGGAAAAGGGCAAAAAGGGTGGAAATAAGGAAGGAGTCCTAATCCTACTAGGAGTGGAGGAGGAGGACTCCTCCTCTCCACTTTGGCCGAAGCCTAGTATTAGTGCATCTAGTGCCCCTTAGTGATTTTGGTGTATTGAAAACTTATAGGTTAAGGCACTAATGTGTTTGTGAGTGTACACGGGCTTTATAAGTTGATGAGGAGTTTGATATATCCGGAGATTATCGACCCCTAAAAATGTATGTCTTCAACTGAAGACTTTGCTGAAGACTTTGTGAAGACATTGGTGAAGACTTTGAAAATGAATAATTTAGTGTGACCTTGAAGATATGAACGAGGAATATGATGTTGGGAAACATTGCATGGGAAACAAAAAATTTCCTACGCACACGCAGATCTATCCATGGTGATGAGCATCTACGAGAGAGAGAGAGTGGATCTACATACCCTTGTAGATCGCTAAGTGGTAAGCGTTAAGAAACACAATTGATGTAGTCAAACGTCTTCGCGATCCAAATCGCCGAGCGCCCCGCGATCTCATCACGATCCGTCCCGCGATCCAATCACGATCCGTCCCGCGAACTCATCACGATCCGTCCCGCGATCTCATCACGATCCATCCCACGAACTCATCATGATGTGTCCCACAATCTCATCATGATCCATCCCGTGATCTCGTCACGATCCGTCTCACAATCTTGATCACGGTCCTTCCGATCTAGCGCCGAACGGACGGCACCTCCGCGTTCAGCACACGTACAACTTGATGATGATCTCCGCCTTCTTGATACAGCAAGAGGGAGCGGAGAGGTAGAAGAGTTCTACAGCAGCATGACGGCGCTGCGGTGATGGTGGTGGAGCTATTCCGGCAGGGCTTCGCCTAAGCACTGCAGAAAACCGATCTAGAGGAGAAACTATGCACTAGAGAAACGGGTAGCACGTGGCTGAAAATTCTGTCCCCAAACCCTAAAATCCTCTAGTATATATAGGAGGAGAGGAGGAGAAGGCTTGGCTGCCAAAAATCCAGCCCTTGGGTCGGCCAAAGTGGGGAGGAGAGGAGGACTCCTCCTCCAATCCTAGTAGGACTAGGATTCCTCCTTTTTTTGGCCTTTTTCCACCTTTTTCCCTTTGGGCTTTTTCTCCCAGCCGCATGGGCCTTGTGTGGGACTTCCACCAGCCCAAAAAAGGCTGGTATTTACTCTCCCACAGCCCATGAAGCCTCTTGGGTCTAAATACCCCTCCCGGTACACTACCAGCACTCCCGGTACATTACCGATTAGCCCGAAACTTTTTCGGCGACCAAAATGGGACTTCCTATATATCAATATTTACCTCCGGACCATTCCGGAGCTCCTCATGATGTCCAAGATCTCATCCGGGACTCCGAACAAACTTCGTTCACCACCATACATAACTCTATACTACCGAAACGTCACCAAATCTTAAGTGTGCAGACCCTGCGGGTTTGAGAACTATGTAGACATGACCGAGACACCTCTACGGTCAATAACCAATAGCGGGACCTAGATGCCCATATTGGTTCCTACATATTCTACGAAGATCTTTATCAGTCGAACCTCTATGTCAAGCATTCAGTTAATCCCATATGATGTTCCCTTTGTTCTTCGGTATGTTACTTGCCCGAGATTCGATCGTCGGTATCTCCATACCTAGTTCAACCTTGTTAATAGAAAGTCTCTTTACTCATTCCGTAATACAAGATCCCGTGACTAACACTTAGTCACATTGCTTGCAAGGCTTGTTGTGATGTTGTATACCGAGTGGGCCCTAAGATACCTCCGTCACACGGAGTAACAAATCCCAGTCTTGATCCATGCCAACCCAACAGACACCCTCGGAGATACCTGTAGAGTACCTTTATAGTCACCCAGTTATATTGTGACGTTTGATACACACAAGGCACTCCTCTGGTGTCGGTGAGTTGCATGATCTCATGGTCATAGGAACAGATACTTGACATGCAGAAAACAGTAGCATTAAACTGACACGATTATATGCTACGTTTGTTGTTTCGGTCTTGTCCATCCCATCAGTCTCCTAATGATGTGATCCCGTCATCGAATAACATCTCATGTCAATGGCTAGGAAACCTTAACCATCTTTGATCAACGAGCTAGTCTATTAGAGGCATACTAGGGACATGGTTTTGTCTATGTATCCACACATGCATCTAAGTCTTCGATCAGTACAATTATAGCATGGATAATAAACGATTATCATGAACAAGGAAATATGATAATAACTAATTTATTATTGCCTCTAGGGCATATTTCCAACAGTCTCCCACTTGCACTAGATTCAATAAGCTAGTCCACATCACCATGTGATTTGCATTATTATGAATCTAACACCCAATGAGTTCTGGGGCTCGATCATGCTTTGCATGTGAGAGAGGTCTTATAGACAACGGGTCTGCGACATTCAGATCCGTGTGTACTTTGTAAATTTGTATGTCAAACCGTAAACACTGCTACCACACTCCACTTGGTACTATTCCAAATGGCTGCTCCACTATACGTATCCTGATTGCTATTACGAGTCATCCGGATTGGTGTTAAAGCTTGCATCGACGTGACTCTTTACGACGAACTCTTTATCACCTCCATAATCGAGAAACATCTCCTTAGTCTTTTAGTTACTAAGGATAATCTTGACCGTTGTCCAGTGCTCCATTCCAGGATCACTTTGAAACCTTCCGGCCATACTTATGGCAAGGCTGACATCGGGTCTTGTGCACAGCATTGCATACATGATAGAGCCTATGGCTGAAGCATAGGGGATGACACTCATCTTTTCTCTATCTTCTGCAGTCACTGGGCATTGAGTCTTACTCAACTTTATACCTTACAAATCAGGCGAGAACTCTTTCTCTGACTGATCCATTTTGAACTCTTTCAAAATCTTGTCAAGGTATGTACTCATTGAAAGTCCCATCAAGTATCTTGATCTATCTCTATAGACCTTGATGCTCAACAATTAGGTAGCTTTATCTAGGTCTTCCTTTGAAAAACTCTTTTCAAACAACCCTTTATGCTTTCCAGAAATTCTATATCATTTCCGATCAACAATATGTCAACCACATATGCTTATCAGAAACTCTACAGTGCTCCCACTCACTTTATTGTAAATACAAGTTTCTCGTAAACTTTGTATAGACTCAAAAACTTTAATCACCTCATCAAAGTGTATATTCCAACTCCGAGATGCTTGCTTCAGTTCATAGAAGGATCACTGAAGCTTGCACACCTTTTAGCATCCTTAGGACTGACAAAATCTTCTGGTTGTATCACATACAACCTTTCCTCAAGAAAGGAAACGATGTTTTGGCATCCATCTACCAAATTTCATAATTGAAAAATGCAGCAACTGCTAACATAATTATAACAGACTTTAGCATTGCTACGAGAGAAAGTCTCATCGCAGTCAACTCCTTGAACTTGCCGGAAACTTCTTTGCGACAAGTCGAGCTTTATAAATTGTGACATTCACCATCATCGTCTGTCTTCATTTTAAAGATCCATTTGTACTCAACGACCTGCCGTCCAACGAGCAAGTCTACCAAAGTCTATACTTGGTTTTCATATATGGATCCTTTCTCGGATTTCATGGCCTCTAACCATTTGTTGGAATCCGGGCCCATCATCGCTTCTCCACAGCTCGTAGGTTCATTGTTGTCCAACAACATGACCTCCAAGACAGGGTTGTCGTACCGCTCAAGAGCAGTACACATCCTTGTCGACCTACAAGGTTTGCTAGTAACTTGATCTGAAGCTTCATGATCATCATCATTTACTTCCTCTTTAACTGACGTAGGTTCCACAGAAACATCTTTCTGCGCTGCGCTACTCTCTAGTTGAAACAAAGGTTCAACAACCTCATCAAGTTCTATCTTCCTCCCACTCAATTCTTTCGAGAGAAACCTTTTCTCGGGAAAGGACCCGTTTTATCAACAAACACTTTATGCTTGGATCTGAGATAGAAGGTTCACCCAACTGTTCTTAGGGTATTCTATGAAGATGCATTTGTCCGCTTTGGGTTCGAGCTCATTAGGTGAAAACATTTTCCACACAAGCGTCGCAGCCCCAAACATCAAGAAATGATAGCTTAGGTTTCTATCAAACCATAATTCACACGGTGTCATCTCAACGGATTTAGATGGTGCCCTATTTAAAGTGAATGTAGTTGTCTCTAATGCACAACCCCAAAATTATAGTAGCAAAATGATAAGAGACATCATAACATGCACCATATCCAATAGAGCATGACTATGACGTTCGGGCATACGATCACACTATGGTGTTCCAGGTGGCGTGTGTTGTGAAACAACTTTCACATTGTCTAAAGTTGTATGCCAAACTCGTAACTCAGATATTCACCTCCACGATCATATCGCAAATATTTTTATCTTCTTGTCATGATGATATTAAACTTCACTCTGAATTTGCTTGAACTTTTCAAACGATTCAGACTTGTGTTTCATTAAGTAAACATACACTATGTCTACCCAAATCATCAGTGAAGGTATGAAAATAACAATATCCACCGCACGCTACAAGACTCATTTGATTGCATACATCAACATGTATCATTTACAATAAATCACTTGCCCGCTCCGTCAAACCAGAAAATGGGGTCCTTAATCATCTTTGACCAAGAGGCATGGTTCGCATGTCTCAACCGATTCGAAATTGAAAGAGTCCAAAGATCCATCAGCATGGAGTTTCTTCATGTGTTTTATACCAATATGACATTTAGCGGCAGTGCCACAAGTATGTGGTACTATCATTATTAACTTTGCATCTTTTGGCATCAATGTTATGAACATGTGTATTACTACGATCAAGATTCGACAAACCATTTTCACTGGGTGCATGACCATTGAAGGTATTATTCATGTAAACAGAATAACCATTATTCTCTAACTTAAATGAATAACCGTGTTGCAATAAACACGATCTAATCACGTTCATGCTCAACGCAAAACACCAAATAACACTTATTTAGGTTTTTTACTAATCCCAAAGGTGGAGAGAGCGTGCGATGTCGATCACATCAACCTTGGAAACACTTCCAACACACATCGTCACCTCACCCTTAGCTAGTTCTCCGTTTATTCCGTAGCTTTTATTTCGAGTTACTAACATTTAGCAACCGAACCGGTATCCAATACCCAGGTGCTACTAGGAGTACTAGCAAGGTACACATCAATAACACATATATCAAATATACTTCTGTTGATGTTGCCAGCCTTCTTATCTACCAAGTATCTAGGGTTGTTCCGCTTCAGCGACCGCTCTCCTCATAATCGAAGCACTTAGTCTCGGGTTTGAGTTCAACTTTGGGTTGCTTAACTGGATCCATGAAGTTTCCCTCCTTGCTCTTGCCCTTCTTGAAACTAGTGGTTTGACTAACCATCAACACTTGACGCTCCTTCTTGATTTCTACCTTCGCGGTGTCAAACATCGCGAACAGCTCAGGGGTCATTATTTCTATCCCTGGCATTTTATAGTTCATCACCAAGTTCTAGTAGCTTAGTGGCAGTGACTTGGAGAACTATATCAATCACCATCTTATCTGGAAGATCAACTCCCACTCGATTCAAGCGATTGTAGCACCCAGACAATCTAAGCACATGCTCAATGATTGAGCTATCCCCCTTCATCTTGCAGGCAAAGAATCTTGTTGGAGATCTCATATCTCGCAACATGGGCACAAGCCTGAGATCCTAATTTCAGCTCTTAGAACATCTCATATGTTCTGTGACATTCAAAATGTTTCGGAGCCTCAATTCTAAGCCGCTATGCATGACGCACTAAACTATCAAGTAGTCATCAGAACGTGCCTGTCAGATGTTCACAACATCTACAAACCAAGCTAGAGGGGTTGGCGCACCGAGCGGTGCATTAAGGACATAAGCCTTCTGTGCAGCAATGAGGACAATCCTCAGATCACGGACCCAGTCCGCAATATTGCTACCAACATCTTTCAACTCTATTTCTCTAGGAACATATAAAAATTCAAGGGAGCTACAGCGCGACAAAGTGATCTACAACATAATTTGCACAGACACTGTTGACTATGTTCACGATAACGAGTTCAATTAATCATATTACTTAAGAACTCCCACTCAAATTGACATCCCTCCAGTCATTCGAGTGATACATGATCCAAATTCACCAACTCAAGTCCGATCATCACGTGAGTTGAGGTAGTTTCAATGGTGAACATCATTATGTTGATCATATCTACTATATGACTCATGTTCGACCTTTCGGTCTCTTGTGTTCAGAGGCCATGTTTGTACATGCTAGGCTCGTCAAGTTTAACCCGAGTGTTCTGCATGTGCAACACTGGCTTGTACCCGTTGTATGTGAACGTAGAGTCTATCACACCCGATCATCACATGGTGTCTCGACACGAAGAAGTTTCGCAACGGTGCACACTCGGGGAGAACACCGTTTATCTTGAAATTAAGTGAGGGATCACCTTATAATGCTACCGTCGTCCTAAGCAAAATAAGGTGCATAAAAGGATTAACATCACATGCAAATCATAAGTGACATGATATGGCCATGAACTTGTGCTTTTGATCTCCATCATGAAAGCACCGGCATGATCTCCATCGTCACCAGCATGACACCATGATCTCCATCATCTTGATCTCCATCAACGTGTCGCCATCGGGGTTGTCATGCCCACCATGCTTCTACTACTATTGCTACTGTTTAGCGATAAAGTAAAGCATTACATTATGCTTAATGATTAACACACAGGTCATACAATAATTAAAGACAACCCTATGGCTCCAGCCGGTTGCCGTACTCATCGACATGCAAGTCGTGAAATTCTATACATCACATGATCATCTCATACATCACATATATCACATCATGTAATTGGCCATATCACATCACAACATACCCTGCAAAAACAAGTTAGACATCCTCTAATTGTTGTTGCATGTTTTACGTGGCTGCTACGGGTTTCTAGCAAGAATGATTCTCACCTACGCATAAACCACAACGGTGATACATAATTTGATTTTCAACCTTCTCAAGGACCGCCTTTCTCGAATCCGATCCAACTAAAGTGAGAGAAATTGTCACCCGCAAGCCATCTAGGCAACAAGTTGCATCGAGGGAACCGGTCTCTCGTAAGCGTACGAGTAATGTTGGTCCGGGCCGCTTCATCTCACAATACCGCTGAACCAAAATCCGACCAAGGGAGGAAGCAATCTAAGCATCAACGCCCACAAACCTTTTGTGTTCTACTCGAGATCTCATCTACACATAGACCTAGCTCATGATGCCACTGTTGGGGAACGTTGCATGGGAAACAAAAAATTTCCTACGCACACGCAGATCTATCCATGGTGATGAGCATCTACGAGAGAGAGAGTGGATCTACATAACCTTGTAGATCGCTAAGCGGGAAGCGTTAAGAAACGCGGTTGGTGTAGTCGAACGTCTTCGCGATCCAAATCGCCGAGCGTCCCGCGATCTCATCACGATCTGTCCCGCGATCCAATCACGATCCGTCCTGCGAACTCATCACGATCCGTCCCGTGATCTCATCATGATTCGTCCCGTGAACTCATCACGATCTGTCCCGCGATCTCATCATGATCCGTCCCGTGACCTCTTCACGATCCGTCTCGCAATCTTGATCATGGTCCTTCCGATCTAGCGCCGAACGGACGGCACCTCCACGTTCAGCACACGTACACCTTGATGATGATCTCCGCCTTCTTGATCCAGCAAGAGGGAGCGGAGAGGTAGAAGAGTTCTCCAGCAGCGTGACAGTGCTGCGGCGATGGTGGTGGAGCTATTCCGGCAGGGCTTCGCCTAAGCACTGCAGAAAACCGATCTAGAGGAGAAACTATGCACTAGAGGAACGGGTAGCACGTGGCTGAAAATTCCATGCCAAAACCCTAAAATCCTCTAGTATATATAGGAGGAGAGGAGGTGGAGGCTTGGCTGCCAAAAATCCAGCCCTTGGGTCGGCCAAAGTGGGGAGGAGAGGAGGACTCCTCCTCCAATCCTAGTAGGACTAGGATTCCTCCTTTTTTTGGCCTTTTTCCACCTTTTCCCCTTTGGTATTTTTCTCCCAGCCGCATGGGCCTTGTGTGGGACTTCCACCAGCCCACAAAAGGCTGATATTTACTCTCCCACAGCCCATGAAGCCTCTTGGGTCGAAATACCCCTCCCGGTGGTCTCCCGGTACACTACCGGCACTCCCGGTACATTACCGATTAGCCCGAAACTTTTCCGTCGACCAAAATGGCACTTCCTATATATCAATCTTTACCTCCGGAACATTCCAGAGCTCCTGGTGATGTCCGGGATCTCATCCGGGACTCCTAACAAACTTCGTTCACCACCATACATAACTCTATACATGGTGATGTGAACAAGATTATTGACTCTAGTGCAAGTGGGAGACTGTTGGAAATATGCCCTAGAGGCAATAATAAATTAGTTATTATCATATTTCCTTGTTCATGATAATCGTTTATTATCCATGCTATAATTGTATTGATCGGAGACTTAAATGCATGTGTGGATATATAGACAAAACCATGTCCCTAGTATGCCTCTAGTAGACTAGCTCGTTGATCAAAAGATGGTTAAGGTTTCCTAGCCATGGACATGAGATGTCATTTGATAACGGGATCACATCATTAGGAGAATGATGTGATCGACAAGACCCAAACTACAAACATAGCATATGATCGTGTCAGTTTATTGCTACTGTTTTCTGCATGTCAAGTATATGTTCCTATGACCATGAGATCATGCAACTCATGGATATCGGAGGAGTGCCTTGTGTGTATCAAACGTCGCAACGTAACTGGGTGACTATAAAGGTGCTCTACAGGTATCTCCGATGGTGTTTGTTGAGTTGGCATGGATCGAGACTAGGATTTGTTACTCCGTGTGACGGAGAGGTATCTTAGGGCCCACTCGGTAATACAACATCACAACAAGCCTTGCAAGCAATGTGGCTAAGTGTTAGTCACGGGATCTTGTATTACGAAACGAGTAAAGAGACTTGCCGGTAACGAGATTGAACTAGGTATGGAGATACCGACGATCGAATCTCGGGCAAGTAACATACCGAAGAACAAAGGGAACGTTATACGGGATTAACTGAATCCTTGACATAGAGGTTCGACCGATAAAAGATCTTCGTAGAATATGTAGGAACCAATGTGGACGTCCAGGTCCCGCCATTGGTTATTGGCCATAGAGGTGTCTCGGTCATGTCTACATAGTTCTCGAACCCGCAGGGTCTACACACTTAAGGTTCGGTGACGTTTCGGTAGTGTAGAGTTATGTATGGTGGTGACCGAAGGTTGTTCGGAGTCCCGGATGAGATCCCGGACGTCATGAGGAGCTCCGGAATGGTCCGGAGGTAAAGATTCATATATAGGAAGTCCCAGTTTGGTCGCCGGAAAAGTTTCGGGCTCATCGGTAGTGTACGGGGAGTGCCGGTAGTGTACCGGGAGGCCTCCGGGAGGGGTATTTCGACCCCAAGAGGTCCATGGGCTGTGGGAGAATAATAACCAGCCCTTTGTGGGCTGGGAAAACAGCCACAAAGGCCCATGGCGCAGGAGAGAAAGTCCTAAAGCAAAACGTGGAAAATCAGCCAATAGGAGGCAATCCTACTCCAACTAGGATTGGAGATGAAATAGGATTGCTTCCCACCTCCTATTTCGGCCGACCCAAAGGCCTTGGCTTCCTCTCCTCTCCTCTCCTCCTATATATACTAGTGTATTGGGTGGTTTTTGGACAGAATTTCCGGCCACGTGCTACCCGTTCCACCGGTGCATAGTTTCTCCTCTAGATCGTAGTTCCGCAGTGCTTAGGCGAAGCCCTGCCGGAATTGCTCCACCACCATCACCGGAGCGCCGTCACGCTGCCGGTGAACTCTCTCTCCTATCCACCTCCTCTTGCTGGATCAATACGGTGGAGATCGTCATCAAGCTGCACGTGTGCTGAATGCGGAGGTGCCGTCCGTTCGGCGCTAGATTGGAAGAACCGTGATCGAGATCGCGAGACGGTTCGTGATGAGATCGCGGGACGGATCGTGATGTGTTCGCAGAACAGATCGTGATCAAGATCGTGAGACAGATCGTGATGAGGTCGCGGGACGGATAGTGATGGGATCGCGGGACGGATCGTGATGAGATCGCGGGACACTCGGCGATTTGGATCGCGAAGATGTTTGACTACATCAACCGCGTTTCTTAACGCTTCCCGCTTAGCGATCTACAAGGGTACGTAGATCCACTCTCCCTCTCATAGATGCTCATCACCATGGAAAGGTTTGCATGTGCGTAGGAAATTTTTTCTTTCCCATGCAACGTTCCCCAACAGTGGCATCATGAGCTAGGTTGATGGTTCGATGAGATCTCGAGTAGAACACAAAAGGTTTGTGGGCGTTGATGCTTAGATTGCTTCCTCCCTTGGTCGGATTTTGGTTCAGCGGGATTGTAAGATGAAGCGTCCCGGACCAACATTACTCGTACGCTTATGAGAGACCGGTTCCCTCGACGCAACTTGTTGCTTAGATGGCTTGCGGGTGACAGTTTCTCTTACTTTAGTTGGATCGGATCCGACAAAGGCGGTCCTTGAGAAGGTTGAAAAGCAATCTATGTATCACCGTTGTGGTTTATGCGTAGGTGAGAATCGTTCTTGCTAGATACCCGTAGTAGCCACGTAAAACTTCCAACAACAATTAGAGGACGTCTAACTTGTTTTTGCAGGGTATGTTGTGATATGATATGGCCAATTACATGATGTGATATATGTGATGTATAAGATGATCATGTGATGTATAGATTATCACGACTTGCATGTCGATGAGTACGGCAACCGGCAGGAGCCATAGGGTTGTCTTTAATTATTGTATGACCTGCGTGTCAATCATTAAGCGCTATGTAATGCTTTACTTTATCGCTACGGTAGCAATAGTAGTAGAAGCATGCAGGGCGTGACAACCCCGATGGCGACACGTTGATGGAGATCATGGTGTCATGCCGGTGACGATGGAGATCATGCCGGTGCTTTCTAGATGGAGATCAAAAGCACAAGTTCATGGCCATATCATGTCACTTATGATTTGCATGTGATGTTAATCCTTTTTATGCACCTTGTTTTGCTTAGGACGACGGTAGCATTATAAGGTGATCCCTCACTTAATTTCAAGATAAATTCTCTTCTCCCCGAGTGTGCACCGTTGCGAAAGTTCGTCGTGTTGAGACACCACGTGATGATCGGGTGTGATAGACTCTACGTTCACATACAATGGGTGCAAGCCAGATTTGCACGTGCAGAACACTCGGGTTAAACTTGACGAGCCTAGCATGTATAGACATGGCCTCGGAACACAAGAGACCGAAAGGTCGAACATGAGTCATATAGAAGATATGATCAACATGATGATGTTCACCATTGTAGCCACCTCAACTCACGTGATGATCGAACTTGAGTTGGTGAATTTGGATCATGTATCACTCGAATGATCGGAGGGATGTCAACTTGAGTGGGAGTTCTTAAGTAATATGATTAATTGAACTCATTATCATGAACATAGTCAAAGTGTCTTTGCAAATTATGTTGTAGATTCCTAGCTCACGCTGTAGCTCCCTTGTATTTTTTATATGTTCCTAGAGAAATAGAATTGAAAGATGATGGTAGTAATATTGCGGACTGGGTCCGTGATCTGAGGATTGTCCTCATTGCTACATAGAAGGCTTATGTCCTTTATGCACCGCTCGGTGCGCCACCCCATCTAGCGTCGTCTGTAGATGTTGTGAACATCTGACAGGCACGTTTCGATGACTACTTGATATTTTAGTGCGTCATGCATTATAGCTTAGAATTGAGGCTCCGAAACGTTTTGAACGTCACGGAACATATGAGATGTTCTAAGAGCTGAGATTGTGATCTCAGGCTCGTGCCCGAGTTGCGAGATATAAGATCTCCAACGAGATTCTTTGCCTGCAAGATGAAAGAGAATAGCTCAATCGTTGAGCATGTGCTCAGACTGTCTGGGTACTATAATCGCTTGAATCGAGTGGGAGTTGATCTTCCAGATAAGATAGTGATTGATGTAGTTCTCCAAGTCACTGTCACTGAGCTACTAGAACTTGGTGATGAACTATAAAATGCCAGGGAAAGAAATGTTGATCCTTGAGCTGTTCGCGATGTTTGACACCGCGAAGGTAGAAATCAAGAAGGAGCGTCAAGTGTTGATGGTTAACCAAACCACTAGTTTCGAGAAGGGCAAGAGCAAGGAGGGAAACTTCATGGATAGCAAGTCAGTTGCTGCTCCAGTGAAGCAACCCAAAGTTGAACTCAAACCCGAGACTAAGTGCTTCTGTTATGAGGTGAGAGGTCGCTGAAGCGGAACAACCCTAGATACTTGGTAGATAAGAAGGCTGGCAACATTGATAGAAGTATATTTGATATACGAGTTATTAATGTGTACCTTGCTAGTACTCTTAGTAGCACCTGGGTATTGGATACCGGTTCGGTTGCTAAATGTTAGTAACTCGAAATAAAAGCTACGGAATAAACGGAGAACTAGCTAAGGGTGAGGTGACGATATGTGTTGGAAGTGTTTCCAAGGTTGATGTGATCAACATCGCACGCTCTCTCTACCTTCAGGATTAGTGACGAACCTAAATAAATGTTATTTGGTGTTTTGCGTTGAGCATGAACATGATTAGATCATGTTTATTGCAATACGGTTATTCATTTAAGTTAGAGAATAATGGTTATTTTGTTTACATGAATAATACCTTCAATGGTCATGCACCCAGTGAGAATGGTTTGTTGAAATCTTGATCGTAGTAGTACACATGTTCATAACATTGATGTCAAAAGATAAAAAGTTAATAATGATAGTACCACATACTTGTGGCACTATCGCTAAATGTCATATTGGTATAAAGCGCATGAAAAAACTCCATGCTGATGGATATTTGGACTCATTCGATTTCGAATCGGTTGAGACATGCGAACCATGCCTCTTGGGCAAGATGACTAAAGGACCCTGTTGGATGGAGCGAGCAAGTGATTCATTGGAAATGATACATGTTGATGTATGCAATCTAGTGAGTCTTGTAGCGTGCAGTGGATATCGTTATTTTCTTACCTTCACTTATGATTTAAGTAGATCTAGTGTATATTTACTTAATGAAACACAAGTCTGAATCGTTTGAAAGGTTCAAGCAATTTCAGAGTGAAGTTTAAGATCATCGTGACAAGAAGATAAAAATAACTGTGATATGATCGTGGAGGTGAATATGTGAGTTACGAGTTTGGCATACAACTTAAGACAATGTGAAATTTGTTTCACAACTAACGCCACCTGGAACACCATAGTGTGATGGTGTGTCCGAACATCATAGTCATGCTCTATTGGATATATTGCGTGCTATGATGTCTCTTATCGTTTTCTACTATAATTTTGGGGTTATGCATTAGAGACAACTACATTCACTTTAAATTGGGCACCATCTAAATCCGTTGAGATGACACCGTGTGAATTATGGTTTGATAGAAACCTAAGCTGTCATTTCTTAATGTTTGGGGCTACGACACTTGTGTGGAAAATGTTTTCACCTAATGAGGTCGAACCCAAGGCGGACAAATGCATCTTCATAGAATACCTAAGAATAGTTGGGTGAACCTTCTATCTCAGATCCGAGTGCAAAGTGTTTGTTGCTAAAACTGGGTCCTTTCTCGAGAAAAGTTTCTCTCGAAAGAATTGAGTGGGAGGAAGATAGAACTTGATGAGGTTGTTAAACCTTTGTTCAACCAGAGAGTAGCGCAGCACAAAAAGATGTTTCTGTGAAGCCTACGTTAGTTGAAGAGGAAGTTAATGATGATGATCATGAAGCTTCAGGATGAAGTTACTATCGAACTTCGTAGGTCGACAAGGATGTGTACTGCTCCTGAGCGATACGGCAACCCTATCTTGGAGGTCATGTTGTTGGACAACGATGAACCTACGAGCTATGGAGAAGCGATGATGGGCCCGGATTCTGACAAATGGTTGGAGGCCATGAAATCCGAGATAGGATCCATGTATGAAAACCAAGTATAGACTTTGGTAGACTTGCTTGTTGGACAGCAGGTCGTTGAGTACAAATGGATCTTTAAAATGAAGACAGACGCTGATGGTACTTGTCACCATTTGTAAAGCTCGACTTGTTGCAAAGATGTTTGTGACAAGTTCAAGGGGTTGACTGCGATGAGACTTTCTCACTCGTAACGATGCTAAAGTCTGTTGGAATTATGTTAGCAGTTGCTGCGTTTTCAATTATAAAATCTGGCAGATGGATGTCAAAACTTCATTTCCTTAACGGTTTACTTGAGGAAAGGTTGTATGTGATACAACCAGAAGGTTTTGTCAGTCCTAAGGATGCTAAAAGGTGTGCAAGCTTCGGTGATCCTTCCATGGACTGAAGCAAGCATCTTGGAGTTGGAATATATGCTTTGATGAGTTGATCAAAGTTTTTGAGTTTATACAAAGTTTACGAGAAACTTGTTGATGAGGACATCCCTACTAATGTTACACCCACCCCGACTGCTATACATACAGGACCAATTACTAGAGCTCGCGCACGTCAATTGAATTACCAGGTACTTTCGTTTCTTGGAAATCCTTCTAATATTCATGAACATATGATGCTGCCTAAATTAGATACTTTTGTTTTACTTATGAATGAAGGACCTATCATGGATAAGAAGGATGACCATTGGAGCGGGATCAAGCATGGAGGAGAAGGTGCGCGCGCGGGGAAGAACAATGGAGCTTCCAGTGATGATTTTCACACATTGAAGCCACCATAATGGGAGTGGGAAGCTTTGGACGAAATATGCATGATGCCACTTTATAAAATTCGTCCATAGGCTAATATAGGTGCTGCGCCACCTTAATTTTGGGCCAGGCCCATGTAATTTCGAAATACCATATTATAGGCTGTTTTTAGAGTCCGTATGTATGGGGAAACTGACTTAGGGTCAGTTTCGGACCCCTCCTCCAAGGGGCCACGAAATTCCCTTCTATTCCCCCATATATACAGCCCTTAGGGCTTCGTTTTAGGTTTGGGTTTTGTTTAGATTACAAGTTCGCCATAGCAGCAACTTCGCGTTCTTTGTTTGTGTTCCACGACCAGACAAAGGCGTCACAGAACCCCACTTCATCAATAAAGCTTTCCTCTTATATTCGCAATATCCAGATTGCAATCTTAGTTTCTTGCTTGTTCTTCGTTTGCGTGCAGGAAATAGACCCTCGTGGTCAGGTTGATCGTGCTCCGGCGTGGTCAATAACCTCTCAGAGTTGGTTTAGCGATTGCTAAGGCGCGACGTCTCACACGTTCGTAGTCGGATCGTCAAAGTCTACTCCACCAAAAATGATAGCCACCATCTCATCGAAAGACAGGGACAACTTCGCCTCTATCAAGTGGAATCAGATTTCCAGGTTGCTCGGTGAGATTTTACCAGTTTTCATAGTTTAGATCGCATCTGTTCTTCATACCTTTAGTCCACGAAAAAGCCACAAAAAAAATTAGGGTTAGATCATCATATCCGAACCAATCTGTGCCTTTGCATAGTCTTTTCAGTATTTTGCTTTGTTGAATTTGCGGTTACATCGTCGTGTCGAGTTGCTGGTCTTAGTGCCTAGTTCTTTAGAGTTTCGAGTTCTATTCACAAGTTGTCACGCCGCCAACGCATCGTCTTCATAGTCGCCATATACCACCACCATCATCCCCGCTGCCAGTTATCTATTGGTGTCCATATATACCACCACCAATCCGAGTCTAGCTCGTTTTAAATTTAGTTTCGAGATCTTTTTGATTTCGGATTCGCGTTTTGCTACCTGTGTAGGTGTCGGGAAAAAAAAGAAAAAAAAGAGTCTGGCACGCTTTGCAGAGCACGTTTTGGCCCAAAAAAAATTCGGCCGAAAATATTTTTTTCCCTATCTTGATTTTAGGTTCTCCGGAGCGTTTTGAGACACTTGCTATCATAGTGAGTTTTGTCGAAATTTTTTGGTCGTCGCAGCCCCCGCATCGCTCCAGAAAAAAAAAATTCAAATTTTTTTTTCGTGTCTATCCTGCTTATACGACTTGGGAAGGGTTTTGAGACACTCGCAATTATAGTGTTTTTCTGAGCAAAAAAAAACGAAAAAAAAACAGAGTGTGCTCTTCCCTTGATTACATGTATCGTCGTGCTTTTGTTGGTGTTTTAGGCTCGCGTCTCTAGCACGGTCTAGCCTAGGACCAGCACAGTACCGTCGTTGAGCGTTTATTCAACCTTGCATCTCTGAATTGATTATTGCTGACCTTTTTTGCTACCATATTATAAGCCATCCCAGCTCCACATACTTCTACGCCGTGTGCTTGACACCACCTGGCAATCGCTCTATCCAAGCTTTGAGAGTTTTGGCTACAACGGTTGCCGATCACCGCCTGCTACTGGGTAAGAACTGGTAAGAAATTGAGATTCGCTTAAAGGATTTGTGCCACACCACCACCACCACCACGTCCCAGTAGTCTGTAGGTTTCATATTGTGTGTTTCCTATTTCTGCTAACCATGCCAGGATCACACGATGACGAGATCGACTGGGAGAGCATGACCAACAAAGCGCTCTATGATAAATTTCAGCAAATGATGGCTGAGCAGGTACAAGACTTCGTGAACAACTTTGGAGTGGCCATGGAGAAGCTAGATGGTTTGGAGAAGACATTCGACACCAAAATGGACGCCAAGTTCAATGAGGTGCTTGCCCGTCTACCTCCACCAGCGGCAGCTCCTCTTCCTTTTGAACGACGAGCGCGACGTGTGCCTCTCGGCCACGCCCAACATCCTGGTACTGTTAATACTGCTGCTACTTCGGTGGCTCGTGCGGCTACTGTCGTTGAGCAGGTTGAAGATTATGATGGTGATTTCGATGATGAGGGAGAGGTTGCTCCAGATCCGCCCCAGGGGCAACCACCACCATACGCACCAGGTCGACCACATGGCTACAACCGTAACGGTAGGGCTGCACCACCCCCGCAGGTACGGGATCATGACCATCTCCCTAAACTTAAATTGAATATTCCGACGTTTGAGGGTAGATATGTTCCTGATATATATCTTACATGGGAGTTAGAAACAGAACAACGTTTTACATGCTTACAATTTCCCGAGGATAGACGTGTTGCCGCTGCTGTTTGTTCATTCACTAGTTTTGCTTGTGTTTGGTGGTCAGAACATTGTAGAATACACCATGCTAATATTCCAACTACTTGGGCTGCTTTGAAAACTGCTATGCGTAATCGTTGGGTGCCACCTTATTATCAACGTGAGTTGCTTCAAAATTTGCAGCGTTTAAGACAAGGAAAAAATTCTGTAGAAGAATATTATCAGGAATTACAAACTGGTATGATTAGATGTGGTATTGTTGAGGAGAATGAAGCTATGCTTGCACGTTTTATGGGTGGATTGAATAGAGAGATTCAGACTATTCTGGAGTATAAGGAGTATAACACTATCACTCGTTTATTTCATCTTGCTTGCAAAGCTGAACATGAAGTGCAGGATCGACAGGCAATGGCGAGAACTACTTTTTCTGCAGGTCGCACTTCATCATGGACGCCACGTACCTCCTCTACTTCCACACGTCCTGCTGCAACACCACCTACTTCAACCTCCAACTCCAACCGCGATACCAGGAAACAGGCTCCTCCTCCACCCTCTACCAAGAGCACACCTTATGGGCCTGCACCGAGCTCTTCTTCATCTATTGCATCCACAGGGCAAACACATGAGGTTATATGCCGTCGTTGCAAGGGTGGAGGTCACTTTGCGAGAGAATGCCCTTCCAAGCGTGTCATGATTGTTACTGAGGATGGTGGATATGCGTCTGCTAGTGATTATGATGAGGAGACTTTGGCTCTCATTGCAAGTGAAGAACACAATGGCGACGATGCAGAACCAGAAACACACTACATGGCTGCTGATTACGCTGACAGGTATGAAAGTTTAGTTGCTCAACGTGTTCTCAGTGTGCAGGTTACACAGGCTGAGCAAAATCAGAGGCACAACTTGTTCCACACAAAGGGAGTTGTGAAGGAGCGTTCTATTCGCATCATCATCGATGGAGGGAGTTGCAATAACTTGGCTAGCATGGAGATGGTGGAGAAGCTGTCTCTAACCACCAGACCACATCCTCATCCTTATTACATCCAATGGTTCAACAATAGTGGCAAGGTTAAGGTAACACGTACTGTTCGTGTGCATTTTAGCATTGCTACATATTCTGATTATGTGGATTGTGATGTGGTACCCATGCAAGCATGTTCTGTTTTACTTGGTAGACCATGGCAGTTTGATAAAAATTCTGTACACCATGGTAGGACAAATCAGTATACTCTTGTTCATAAGGATCATAATATCACGTTGCTTCCTATGTCTCCCGAACATATTATGAAAGATGACATTGCTAGAGCTAGTAAAGCAAAACAGGAGAAAAATAAGAGTGAAAGTCAGATTGTAGCACAGGAATTTGAGCAACACCATAAGCATAATAAACCATCATCTACTGTTGCATCCGAAATAAAATTGCAGAGTGGATGTTTACTTGCTACTAAATCTGATATTAATGATTTGGATGTTGCTACATCTGTTTGCTATGCTTTTGTATGCAAAGAGGTATTATTTTCATTCGAGGACATGCCTCCCTCTTTGCCTCCTGCTGTCATTAACATTTTGCAGGAGTTCGCTGACGTCTTTCCACAAGACGTGCCACCGGGATTATCGCCTATTCGTGGGATTGAGCATCAGATTGACTTAATTCCCGGTGCATCCCTACCCAACCGTGCGCCCTACCGTACCAATCCAGAGGAGACAAAGGAGATTATGCGTCAAGTACAAGAGCTGCTTGACAAAGGTTATATACGTGAATCCCTTAGTCCTTGTGCTGTTCCTATTATTCTAGTGCCTAAAAAGGATGGTACATCGCGCATGTGTGTGGATTGTAGAGGCATTAATAATATTACTATTCGTTATCGTCATCCTATTCCTAGACTAGATGATATGCTTGATGAATTAAGTGGCTCTACAATTTTCTCCAAAGTTGATTTGCGTAGTGGATACCATCAAATTCGTATGAAATTGGGAGATGAATGGAAAACAGCATTTAAAACTAAGTTTGGATTATATGAGTGGCTAGTCATGCCTTTTGGGTTAACTAATGCACCTAGCACTTTCATGAGATTAATGAACGAGGTTTTACGTGCTTTCATTGGACGATTTGTGGTAGTCTATTTTGATGATATATTGATTTTTAGTAGATCTTTGGAGGAACATTTGGAACATTTACGTGCTGTTTTTACTGCGCTCCGTGATGCCCGTTTGTTTGGTAACCTTGGGAAGTGCACCTTTTGCACCGACCGAGTATCTTTTCTTGGCTATGTTGTTACTCCACAGGGAATTGAAGTTGATAAAGCCAAGATTGCAGCTATTGAGAGTTGGCCGCAGCCCAAAACGGTCACACAAGTAAGGAGTTTTCTTGGCCTCGCTGGTTTCTATAGGCGTTTTGTCAGAGATTTCAGCACCATTGCTGCGCCTCTCAATGAGCTTACAAAGAAGGACATGCCTTTTTCTTGGGGTACCGCACAGGAAGAAGCCTTCACGGTCTTGAAAGATAAGTTAACACATGCTCCTTTACTCCAACTTCCTGATTTTAATAAGACTTTCGAGCTTGAATGTGATGCTAGTGGTATTGGGTTAGGAGGTGTGTTATTACAAGATGGTAAACCTGTTGCGTACTTTTCTGAAAAATTAAGTGGGCCTAGTCTGAATTATTCTACTTATGATAAGGAATTATATGCTCTTGTTCGGACTTTGGAAACATGGCAACATTATTTATGGCCCAAAGAATTTGTTATACATTCTGATCATGAATCTTTGAAACATATTAAAAGTCAAGCAAAACTGAACCGTAGACATGCTAAATGGGTTGAATTCATTGAGACTTTCCCTTATGTCATTAAACACAAGAAGGGTAAAGACAATGTTATTGCTGATGCTTTGTCTCGTCGTTATACTATGCTTTCACAACTTGACTTTAAAATATTTGGTTTGGAGACCATCAAAGATCAATATGTGCATGATGCTGAATTTAGAGACGTGTTGCAGAATTGTAAAGAAGGGAGAACATGGAACAAGTTCGTTATTAATGATGGATTTGTGTTCCGTGCTAACAAGCTATGCATTCCAGCTAGCTCCATTCGTCTTTTGTTGTTACAGGAGGCGCACGGAGGAGGATTAATGGGACACTTTGGCGTGAAGAAGACGGAGGACGTACTTTCTACACATTTCTTTTGGCCAAAGATGAGACGGGATGTTGAGCGTTTTGTTGCTCGCTGCACTACATGTCAAAAAGCTAGGTCACGACTCAATGCTCATGGTTTATATATGCCTTTGCCTGTACCTAGTGTTCCTTGGGAGGATATATCTATGGACTTTGTTTTAGGTTTACCTCGAACAAAGAAGGGGAGGGATAGCATATTTGTTGTCGTGGATAGATTTTCCAAAATGGCACACTTTATACCATGTAATAAAAGTGATGATGCTGCTCATGTTGCTGATTTGTTCTTTCGTGAAATTATTCGATTGCATGGTGTACCAAATACAATTGTTTCAGATCGTGATGCTAAATTTCTTAGCCATTTTTGGAGATGTTTATGGGCTAAGTTGGGGACTAAACTACTTTTTAGTACTACATGTCATCCCCAAACTGATGGACAAACTGAAGTAGTCAATAGATCATTGTCTCCTATGCTTAGGGCTGTTTTAAAGAATAACCTGAAAATGTGGGAATAATGCTTGCCTCATATTGAATTTGCTTATAATCGTTCGCTACATTCTACCACTAAGATGTGCCCTTTTCAAGTTGTGTATGGTTTCTTACCTCGTGCACCTATTGATTTGTTGCCTCTTCCATCTTCAGAGAAGGTTAATTTTGATGCTAAAGAACGTGCTGAATTGATATTAAAGATGCATGAGTTAACGAAGGAAAACATTGAGTGTATGAATGCTAAATACAAACTTGCTGGAGATAAGGGTAGAAAACATGTTGTCTTTGCACCTGATGATCTTGTTTGGTTACATTTGCGTAAGGATAGATTTCCTGATTTGCGCAAGTCAAAGCTAATGCCCCGTGCTGATGGTCCTTTTAAGGTGTTAGAGAAAATAAATGATAATGCATATAAACTTGAGCTGCCTGCAGAGTTTGGGGTTAGCCCCACTTTTAACATTGCAGATTTGAAGCCTTATTTGGGTGAGGAAGATGAGCTTCTGTCGAGGACGACTTCAGTTCAAGAAGGGGAGGATGATGAGGACATCCCTACTAATGTTACACCCACCCCGACTGCTATACATACAGGACCAATTACTAGAGCTCGCGCACGTCAATTGAATTACCAGGTACTTTTGTTTCTTGGAAATCCTTCTAATATTCATGAACATATGATGCTGCCTAAATTAGATACTTTTGTTTTACTTATGAATGAAGGACCTATCATGGATAAGAAGGATGACCATTGGAGCGGGATCAAGCATGGAGGAGAAGGTGCGCGCGCGGGGAAGAACAATGGAGCTTCCAGTGATGATTTTCGCACATTGAAGCCACCATAATGGGAGTGGGAAGCTTTGGACGAAATATGCATGATGCCACTTTATAAAATTCGTCCATAGGCTAATATAGGTGCTGCGCCACCTTAATTTTGGGCCAGGCCCATGTAATTTCGAAATACCATATTATAGGCTGTTTTTAGAGTCCGTATGTATGGGGAAACTGACTTAGGGTCAGTTTCGGACCCCTCCTCCAAGGGGCCACGAAATTCCCTTCTATTCCCCCATATATACAGCCCTTAGGGCTTCGTTTTAGGTTTGGGTTTTGTTTAGATTACAAGTTCGCCATAGCAGCAACTTCGCGTTCTTCGTTTGTGTTCCACGACCAGACAAAGGCGTCACAGAACCCCACTTCATCAATAAAGTTTTCCTCTTATATTCGCAATATCCAGATTGCAATCTTAGTTTCTTGCTTGTTCTTCGTTTGCGTGCAGGAAATAGACCCTCGTGGTCAGGTTGATCGTGCTCCGGCGTGGTCAATAACCTCTCAGAGTTGGTTTAGCGATTGCTAAGGCGCGACGTCTCACACGTTCGTAGTCGGATCGTCAAAGTCTACTCCACCAAAAACGATAGCCACCATCTCATCGAAAGACAGGGACAACTTCGCCTCTATCACTTGTATTTGCAATAAAGTGAGTGGGAGCACTATAGAATTTCTGATAAGTATACGTGGATGACATATTGGTGATCAGAAATAATGTAGAATTTCTGGAAAGCATAAAACGGTTATTTGGAAAGTGATTTTCAAAGGAAGACCTGGATGAAGCTACCTAATTGTTGAGCATCAAAATCTATGGACATAGATCAAGATGCTCGATGAGACTTTCAATGAGTGCATACCTTGACAAGATTTTGAAAGAGTTCAAAATGGATCAGTCAAAGAAAGAGTTCTCGCCTGATTTGTAAGGTGTGAAAGTTGAGTGAGACTCAAAGCTCGACAACGGCAGAAGAAAGAGAAAGGACGAATGTCGTCCCCTATGCCTTAGCCATAGGCTCTATATTATGCCATGCTGTGTACCGCACCTGTGTGTGCCTTGCCATGAGTCCATCAGGGGGTACAAGAGTGAACCAGGAGTGGATCACTGGATAGCGGTCAAGATTATCCTCAGTAACTAAGAGACTGAGGAGATGTTTCTCGATTATGGAGGTGATAAAGAGTTCGTCGTAAGGAGTTATGTCGATACAAGCTTTAACACTAATCCGGATGACTCGTAGTAGCAATCTGGATACGTATAGTGGAGCAGCCATTTGGAATAGTACCAAGTGGAGTGTGGTAGCAGTGTTTACAGTTTGACATAGGGATTTGCAAAGTGCACACGGATCTGAATGTTACAGACCCGTTGACTATAAGACCTCTCTCACATGCAAAGCATGATCGAACCCCAGAACTCATTGGGTGTTTGATTCATAACAGTGCGAATCACATGGTGATGTGAACTAGATTATTGACTCTAGTGCAAGTGGGAGACTGTTGGAAATATGCCCTAGAGGCATTAATAAATTAGTTATTATCATATTTCCTTGTTCATGATAATCGTTTATTATCCATGCTATAATTGTATTGATCGGAGACTTAAATGCATGTGTGGATACATAGACAAAACCATGTCCCTAGTATGCCTCTAGTAGACTATCTCGTTGATCAAAAGATGGTTAAGGTTTCCTAGCCATGGACATGAGATGTCATTTGATAACGGGATCACATCATTAGGAGAATGATGTGATGGACAAGACCCAAACTACAAACATAGCATATGATCGTGTCAGTTTATTGCTACTGTTTTCTGCATGTCAAGTATATGTTCCTATGACCATGAGATCATGCAACTCACGGATATCGGAGGAGTGCCTTGTGTGTATCAAACGTCGCAACGTAACTGGGTGACTATAAAGGTGCTCTACAGGTATCTCCAATGGTGTCTGTTGAGTTGGCATGGATCGAGACTGGGATTTGTTACTCCGTGTGACGGAGAGGTATCTTAGGGCCCACTCGGTAATACAACATCACAACAAGCCTTTCAAGCAATGTGGCTAAGTGTTAGTCACGGGATCTTGTATTACTAAACGAGTAAAGAGACTTGCCGGTAACGAGATTGAACTAGGTATGGAGATACCGACGATCGAATCTCGGGCAAGTAACATACCGAAGAACAAAGGGAACGTTATACGGGATTAACTGAATCCTTGACATAGAGGTTCGACCGATAAAAGATCTTCGTAGAATATGTAGGAACCAATGTGGACGTCCAGGTCCCGCCATTGGTTATTGGCCATAGAGGTGTCTCGGTCATGTCTACATAGTTCTCGAACCCGCAGGGTCTGCACACTTAAGGTTCGGTGACGTTTCGATAGTGTAGAGTTATGTATGGTGGTGACCGAAGGTTGTTTGGAGTCCCGGATGAGATCCCGGTCATCATGAGGATCTCCGGAATGGTCCGGAGGTAAAGATTCATATATAGGAAGTCCCAGTTTGGTCACCGGAAAAGTTTCGGGCTCATCGGTAGTGTACCGGGAGTGCCGGTAGTGTACCGGGAGGCCTCCGGGAGGGGTATTTCGACCCCAAGAGGTCCATGGGCTGTGGGAGAATAATAACCAGCCCTTTGTGGGCTGGGAAAACAGCCACAAAGGCCCATGGCGCAGGAGAGAAAGTCCTAAAGCAAAAAGTGGAAAATCAGCCAATAGGAGGCAATCCTACTCCAACTAGGATTGGAGGTGAAGTAGGATTGCTTCCCACCTCCTATTTCGGCTGACCCAAAGGCCTTGGCTGCCTCTCCTCTCCTCTCCTCATATATATATACTAGTGGATTGGGTGGTTTTTGGACAGAATTTCCGGCCACGTGCTACCCGTTCCACCGGTGCATAGTTTCTCCTCTAGATCGTAGTTCTGCAGTGCTTAGGCGAAGCCCTGCCGGAATTGCTCCACCACCATCACCGGAGCGCCATCATGCTGCCGGTGAACTCTCTCTCCTCTCCACCTCCTCTTGCTGGATCAAGACGGTGGATATCGTCATCAAGCTGCACGTGTGCTGAACACGGAGGTGCCGTCCGTTCGGCGCTAGATCGGAAGAACCGTGATCGAGATCGCGAGATGGTTCGTGATGAGATCGCGGGACGGATCATGATGAGTTCGCGGGACAGATCGTGATCAAGATCGTGAGACAGATCGTGATGAGATCGCGGGACGGATCGTGATGGGATCGCGGGACGGATCGTGATGAGATCATGGGACGCTCGGCGATTTGGATCGCGAAGATGTTCGACTACACCAACCGCGTTTCTTAACGCTTCCCGCTTAGTGATCTACAAGGGTACGTAGATCCACTCTCCCTATCGTAGATGCTCATCACCATGGATAGGTTTGCGTGTGCATAGGAAATTTTTTGTTTCCCATGCGACGTTCCCCAACATGAATATCACTGAAGAAATTCATGTGTGGATCGAACGCTTGTTACCTTTGAGGACTGTGCATCCTCCAGACGGTTAGGCATCATGGTCTAGTGCTCCTGCAGTCAATTGGGGATCACGAAGTGACCTTGGTCTAGATCATCCAGCAGTAAATTATGGATCGCCAGGTGACCAGTTTGTGAGGGTTTTGGAAGTCTACCCTGAAGATTTACCACGAGTGTTGGGCGAGGACTGTGTGACCTTAGCTCAAGGAGAATACGGTAAGGACTCTGTGTCCTGGGACTGTGGGTCCTCTGGTTTAAATACCAGGCCGCTCCAAACCAAACGTACGACTGTCACAGCAGTTGGAACTGGGTCATCAAACCATTATCTTCATCGAGCTATCTGGTTCTATTTCCTCAACCCCTCTATTCCTCAGATAACTGTTGATGAAATTGACTATTACTGCTTGAAGAATTTGACTGAAGACTTTCACAAATTCCTCACCTAAAATTCTTCAAGTTACCTTGTTCATCACTGCTTATCTTGTATCACGCTACTTACTATTAGTGCATGTTTCATTTCATCATGAAGACTATGTTGTTACTATGTTCCCCATGCACTTGAGTGCTTATTCCGCTGCTAGTTATTCATCACATTTCAAATTCCTCAAAGTTGAAATTCCTCGAGTGATGAATTTGTAAAAATCGCCTATTCACCCGCCCCCTCTAGTCGATATAACGTAGTTTCACCTAGAGGGGCTGGCCCTTGCGCCAAGCCTCCTCCTCCTCTCCTCCTATATATACTAGAGTGTTTTAGGGTTTTGGCACAAGATTTTCAGCCACGTGCAACCCTACCCTCTAGTTCGTAGTTTCTCCTCTAGATCGGTTTCAGCTGTGCTTAGGCGAAGCCCTGCTGAGATTACTCCACCACCATCGCCGCAACGCCGTCACACTGCCGGAGAACTCGTCTACCTCTCTGATCCCTCTTGCTGGATCAAGAAGGCGGAGATCGTCATCAAGCTGTATGTGTGCTGAACGCGGAGGTGCCGTCCGTTTGGTGCTTGATCTGGACGGATCGTGATTGGATTGTGGGATGCTCGGCGATTTGGATTGCGAAGACGTTCGACTACATAAACTGCGTTTCTTAACGCTTCCCGCTTAGCGATCTACAAGGGTACGTAGATCCACTCTCCCTCTCGTAGATGCTCATCACCATGGATAGATCTCGCGTGTGCGTAGGAAATTTTTGTTTCCCATGCAACGTTCCCCAATAGTGGCATCATAAGCTAGGTCTATGTGTAGATGAGATCTCGAGTAGAACACAAAGAGTTTGTGGGCGTTGATGCTTAGATTGCTTCCTCCTTTGGTCGTGTTTTGGTTCAACGGTATTGTGGGATGAAGCGGCCCGGACCAACCTTACTCAGAAGCTTACGAGAGGCCGGTTCCATCGACTGACGTGTAACTTCGTTGCACAAAGATGGCTGGCGGGTGTGTGTTTCTCCTACTTTAGTTGGATCGGATTCGACTAAGGCGGTCCTTGAGAAGGTTGAAAAGCAACTTATGTATCACTGTTGTGGTTTATGTGTAGGTGAGATTTGTTCTTGCTAGATACCCGTAGCAGCCACGTAAAACATGCAACAACAATTAGAGGACGTCTAAATTGTTTTTGCAGGGTATGTTGTGATATGATATGGCCAATTACATGATGAGATATATGTGATGTATGAGATGATCATGTGTTGTATAGAATATCACGACTTGCATGTCGATGAGTACGGCAACCGGCAGGAGCCATAGGGTTGTCTTTAATTATTGTATGACCCACGTGTCAATCATTAAGCGCTATGTAATGCTTTACTTTATCGCTGAACGGTAGAAATAGTAGTAGAAGCATGGTCGGCGCGACAACCACGATGGCGACACGTTTATGGAGATCATGGTGTCATGCCGGTGACGATGGAGATCATGCCGATGCTTTCAAGATGGAGATCAAAAGCACAAGTTCATGGCCATATCATGTCACTTATGATTTGCATGTGATGTTAATTCATTTATGCACCTTGTTTTGCTTAGGACGACGGTAGCATTATAAGGCGATCCCTCACTTAAATTTCAAGATGAATTGTGTTCTCCCCGAGTGTGCACCGTTGCGAATGTTCGTCGAGTCGAGACACCACATGATGATCGGGTGATAGACTTTACGTTCACATACAACGGGTGCAAGCCAGTGTTGCACAGAATACTCGGGTTAAACTTGACGAGCCTAGCATGTACAGACATGGCCTCGGAACACAAGAGACCGAAAGGTCGAATATGAGTCATATAGCAGATATGATCAACATGATGATGTTCATCATTGAAACCACCTCAACTCACGTGATGATCGGACTTGAGTTGGTGAATTTGGATCATGTCACACTCAGATGACCCGAGGGATGTCAATTTGAGTGGAGCTTTAGTAATTTGATTAACTAAACTCATTATCTTGAACAATAGTCTAAGTAACCTTTGCATATTTATGTTGTAGATCAATGGCTCGCGCAGTAGCACCCCTGAATTTTAATGTGTTCCTAAAGAAAGCTAAGTTGAAAGATGATGGAAGTAACTTTGTTGACTGGGCCCGTAATATGAGGATTATCCTCACAGCTTCCCAGAAATCATATGTCCTTGATGCACCGCTTGGTGACCAACCCGAAGACATGTCATCCTAAGACGTTAAGAACGCTTGGGACGCACTAGTTCAGTGTGCAATCTTGTCTGACTTAGAACCGGGACTTCAAAGACGCTTTGAACGTCAAGGAGCATATGAGATGTTCCAGGAGTTGAAGTTTATCTTTCGGAAGAATGCCCCGATCGAGAGGTATGAGACCTCCGATAAGTTCTATGCTTGCAAAATGGAGGAGAACGGGTCTATCGGTGAACATATACTCAGAATGTCTGGGTATTCGACTCCTCTAGCAGAGTTGGGAATGCCCCTTTCGGCAGAGGCGATCACTGACAGAGTTCTTCAATCACCGCCACCTAGCTACAAGAGCTTTGTGATGAACTATAACATGCACGAGATGAAAAAGTCAGTCGCCGAGATGTTTGCGATGCTGAAAGTCGCTGAGTCTGAAATCCAGAAAGAACATAAAGTGTTGATGGTCAATAAAACCACTAGTTTCAAGAAGAATGACAAGGGCAAGGGCAAGAAGGGTAAATCCAAGAAGGATGGCAAAGCAGTTGCTACTCCTGTAAAGAAGCCCAATGCTGGACCCAAGCCAGAAACTGAGTGCTTTCATTGCAAGGGAACTGGTCACTAGAAGCGGAACTATCCCAAGTACCTGGCTGACAAGAAGGCGGCCAACAATAAACAAGGTATATATGATATACATGTTATTGATGTGTACCTTACTAGCTCTCGTTGTAGTGCCTGGGTATTTGATATCGGTTCAGTTGCTCACATTTGCAACTCAAAACAGGAACTACGGAATAGACGAAGGCTAGCGAAGGACGAAGTGACGATGCGCGTGGGAAATGGTTCCAAGGTTGATGTGATCGCCGTCGGCATGCTCTCTCTTCGATTACCATCGGTATTAGTGATGAACCTGAATAATTGTTATTTAGTGCCTGCGTTAAGCATGAACATTATATCTGGATCTTGTTTATTGCGAGACGGTTACTCATTTAAATCAGAGAATAATGGTTGTTCTATTTATATGAGTAATATCTTTTATGGTCATGCACCCAATGTGAGGGGTTTATTCATATTGAATTTTGATAGTGATGATACACATGTTCATAACATTGATGCCAAAAGATGTAGAGTTGATAATGATAGTACCACTTTCTTGTGGCACTACCGTTTGGGTCATATTGATGTAAAACGCATGAGGAAGCTCCATGCTGATGGACTTTTGGAGTCACTTGATTTTGAATCACTTGACACATGTGAACCATTCCTCATGGGCAAGATGACTAAAACACCGTTCTCTGGAACAATGGAACGGGCAAGTGACTTATTGGAAATCATACATACTGATGTATGCGGTCCAATGAATGTTGCAGTGCACGGTGGATATCGTTATTTTCTCACCTTCACTGATGACTTAAGTAGATATGGGTATATTTACTTAATGAAACATAAGTCTGAAACGTTTGAAAAGTTCAAGCAATTTCAGAGTGAAGTTGAGAATCATCGTAACAAGAAGATCAAATTCCTACGATCTGATCGAGGAGCTGAATATCTGAGTTATGAGTTTGGCAGTCACTTAAGACAGTGTGGAATTGTTTCACAGTTGACACCGCTTGTAACACCACAGCGTAATGGTTTGTCCGAACGTCGTAATCGAACCATATTAGATATGGTGCGTTCTATGATGTCTCTTGCCGATTTGCTACTATCATTTTGGGGTTATGCATTAGAGACAGCTGCATTCACTTTAAATAGGGCACCATCGAAATCTGTTGAGACGATGCCATATGAACTATGATTTGGCAAGAGGCCAAAGTTATCGTTTCTAAAAGTTTGGGGATGTGATGCTTATGTCAAAAAGCTTCAGCCTGAAAAGCTGGAACCGAAAGCGGAAAAATGCGTCTTCATAGGATACCCAAAAGAGACAGTTGGGTATACCTTCTATCTCAGATCCGAAGGCAAAGTGTTTTTCGCTAAGAAAGGAAAATTTCTTGAGAAAGAGTTTCTCTCGAAAGAATTGAGTGGGAGGAAAATAGAGCTTGGTGAGGTTATTGAACCTTTACTTCAACCGGAGAGTAACGCAACGTAGAAAGATGTTTCTGTGGAGCCTACAACAATTGAAGAGGAAGTTAATGATGATGATCATGAAGCTTCGAATCAAGTCACTATTGAACCTCGTAGGTCGACAAGGGCGCGTACTGCTCCTGAGTGGTATGGCAACCCTGTCTTAGAGGTCATGTTGTTCGACAACAATGAACCTACGAGCTATGGAGGAGCGATGATGGGCCTGGATTCCGAGAAATGGTTAGAGGCCATGAAATCCGAGATGGGATCCATGTATGAAAACAAAGTACAGACTTTGGAAGTATTACCTGAAGGGCAAAAGGCCAATCAGAACAAATGGATCTTTAAGAAGAAGACGGACGCGGACGGTAATGTCACCGTCCATAAAGCTCGACTTGTTGTTGGGAGACGTAGTAGTAAATCAAAAAAATCCTACGTGTCACCAAGATCTATCTAGGAGAAACTAGCAACGAGTGGGGAGAGATTTCATCTTCATACCTTTGAAAATCGCTAAGCGGAAGCGTTACAAGAACGCAGTTGGTGGAGTCGTACTCGCAGCGATTCAGATCGCGGTGGATTCCGATCTCAGCGCCGAACAACGGCGCCTCTGCGTTCAACACACGTACAGCCCGATGACATCTCCCGCACCTTGATCCAGCAAGGAGGAGGGAGAGGTTGAGGGAGAGCTCCGGCAGCACGATGGCTTGGTGACGGAGGAGCTACGTGAACTCCGGCAGGGCTTCGCCAAGCGCTACGGAGAATGAGGAAGAGGAAGGGTAGGGCTGCACCGAGAGAGAAAGAAGTCGTGTCTCAAAACAGCCCAAACCCTTGCATATATAGGAGGAGGGAGAGGGAGGGATGACTTGGCCCCTCCTCCAAAGAGGAGAGGTTCGGCCGACCCTAGGGAGGAGTCCACCTCCCACAAGGGAGGTGGATCTCTTCCTTTTGAATCCTTTTCAACCCTATCTCTTATCTCCAGCCGCATGGGCCTTTCTAGAAGGTCTTGGCCAGACCAAAAAGGACTGGCACACTTCCTCTAAGGTCCCAAGAAGTCCTATGGTCGTCACACCCCTCCCGGGGGTCCTCCGGCACCCTCCCGGCACTCCCGGTACACTACCGATGAGCCAGAAAACTTTCCGGTGACCAAAACTGGACTTCCTATATATCAATCTTTACCTCTGGACCATCCCGGAGCTCCTCGTGACGTCCAGGATCTCATCCGGGACTCCTAACAACTTTCGGAAATCACGTATACAATTTCCCTATAACCCTAGCGTCATCGAACCTTAAGTGTGTAGACCCTACGGGTTCGGGAGACATGTAGACATGACCGAGACACCTCTCCGGTCAATAACCAACAGCAGGATCTGGATACCCATGTTGTCTCCCACATGCTCCACGATGATCTCATCGGATGAACCATGATGTCGGGGATTCAATCAATCCCGTATACAATCCCGTATACAATTCCCTTTGTCTATGGTATGATACTTGCCCGAGATTCAATCGTCGGTATCTCTATACCTTGTTCAATCTCGTTACCGGCAAGTCTCTTTACTCATTCCGTAATACATCATCCCAGGCTAACTCCTTAGTCACATTGAGCTCATTATGATGATGTCTTACCGAGTGGGCCCAGAGATTCCTCTCCGTCACACGGAGTGACAAATCCCAGTCTCGATTCGTGCCAACCCAACATACACTTTCGGAGATACCCGTAGTGCACCTTTATAGCCACCCAGTTACGTTGTGACGTTTGGCACACCCAAAGCATTCCTACGCTATCCGGGAGTTGCACAATCTCATGGTCTAAGGAAACGATACTTGACATTGAAAAGCTTTAGCAAACGAACTACACGATCTTGTGTTACGCTTAGGATTGGGTCTTGTCCATCACACCATTCTCCTAATGATGTGACCCCGTTATCAACGACATCCAATGTCCATGGTCATGAAACCGTGACCATCTATTGATCAATGAGCTAGTCAACTAGAGGCTCACTAGGGACATGATGTGGTCTATGTATTCACACATGTATTACGGCTACCGGTTAACACAATTATAGCATGAACAATAGACAATTATCATGAACAAGGAAATACAATAATAACCATTTTATTATTGCCTCTAGGGCATATTTCCAACAGTCTCCCACTTGCACTAGAGTCAATAATCTAGTTACATTGTGATGAATCGTACACCCATAGCATTCTGGTGTTGATCATGTTTCGCTCGTGAGAGAGGTTTAGTCAACGGATCTGCGACATTCAGATCCGTATGCACTTGACAAATATCTATATCTCCCTCCTGAATGTAATCACGGATGGAGTTGAAGCGGCGCTTGATGTGTCTTCTCTTCTTGTGAAACCTGGGCTCCTTCGCAAGGGCAATAGCTCCAGTCTTGTCACAGAATAGAGTCATCGGGCCCGACGCACCTGGAATTACTCCTAGGTCGGTGATGAACTCCTTCATCCAGACTCCTTCCTTTGCTGCTTCCGAAGCAGCTATGTACTCCGCTTCACATGTAGATGCCGCCACGACGCTTTGCTTGCTGCGGCACCAGCTGACTGCCCCTCCGTTCAAAATATACACGTATCCGGTTTGCGACTTGGAGTCGTCCAGATCTGTGTCGAAGCTAGCATCGACGTAACCCTTTACGATGAGCTCTTCGGCACCTCCATATACGAGAAACATGTCCTTTGTCTTTTCCAGGTACTTCAGGATATTCTTGACCGTTGTCCAGTGTTCCGCTCCGGGATCACTTTGGTACCTCCCTACCAAACTTATGGCAAGGTTCAGATCAGGTCTGGTACACAGCATGGCATACATAATAGAGCCTATGGCTGAAGCATAGGGGATGACACTCATCTCTTCTCTATCCTTTGTCGTGGTCGGGCATTGAGTCGTACTCAATCTCACAACTTGTAACACAGGCAAGAACCCCTTCTTGGACTGATCCATATTGAACTTCTTAAATATCTTTTCAAGGTATGTGCTTTGTGAAAGACATATGAGGCGTCTCGATCTATCTCTATAGATCTTAATACATAATATGTAAGCATCTTCTCCAAGGTCCTTCATTGAAAAATACTTATTCAAGTAGGTCTTTACACTTTCCAAGAGTTCTATATCATTTCCCATTATCAGTATGTCATCCACATATAATACGAGAAATGCTACAGAGATCCCACTCACTTTGTTGTAAATACAGGGTTCTCCATAAACCTGTACAAACCCAAACGCTTTAATCACTTCATTAAAGCGAATGTTCCAACTCCGAGATGCTTGCACCAGCCCGTAGATGGAGCGCTGGAACTTGCATACCTTGTTAGCATCTTTAGGATCGACAAAACCTTCCGGCTGCATCATATACAGTTCTTCTTTGAGGAAGCCATTAAGGAATGTCGTTTTGACGTCCATTTGCAAGATCTCATAATCATAAAATGCGGCAATTGCTAACATGATTCAGACAGACTTCAGCATCGCTACGGGTGAGAAAGTCTCATCGTAGTCAACTCCTTGAACTTGTCGATAACCCTTAGCGACAAGCCGAGCCTTATAGACGGTCACGTTACCATCCGCGTCAGTCTTCTTCTTAAAGATCCATTTATTTTCAATGGCTCGCTTATCAGCAGGCAAGTCCACCAAAGTCCATACTTTGTTCTCATACATGGATCCTATCTCGGATTTCATGGCTTCAAGCCATTTGTTGGAATCCGGGCCCGCCATCGCTTCTTCATAGTTCGAAGGTTCACCGTTGTCTAACAACATGATCTCTAGGACAGGGTTGCCGTACCACTCTGGTGCGGAACGTGTCCTAGTGGACCTTCGACGTTCAATAGTAACTTGATCTGAAGTTTCATGATCATCATCATTAACTTCCTCTCCAGCCGGTGTAGGCTCCACAGAAACAACTTCCTATGTTGCGCTACTCTCCGGTTCGAGTGGAGGTACAATTACCTCATCAAGTTCTATTTTCCTCCCACTTACTTCTTTTGAGAGAGACTCTTTCTCGAGAAAGGATCCATTCTTGGCAACAAAGACTTTGCCCTCGGATCGTAGGTAGAAGGTATACCCAATAGTCTCTTTGGGATATCCTATGCACACGCACTTTTCCGCTTTGGGTTCGAGCTTCTTAGGTTGAAGTTTCTTCACATAAGCATCGCATCCCCAAACTTTTAGAAATGACAGCTTAGGTTTCTTTCAAAAACATAATTCATACGGTGTCGTCTCAACGGATTTTGATGGTGCCCTATTTAAAGTGAATGCAACAGTCTCTAATGCATATCCCCAAAATGATAGCGGTAAGTCGGTAAGAGACATCATAGATCGTACCATATCTAATAGAGTGCGATTACGACGTTCAGACACACCATTTCGCTGAGGTGTGCCAGGCGGCATGAGTTGTGAAACAATTCCACATTTCCTTAGGTGCGTGCCAAACTCGTGACTTAAATATTCTCCGCCACGATCAGATCGTAGGCACTTTATTTTCCTGTCACGTTGATTCTCTACCTCACTCTGAAATTCCTTGAACCTTTCAAAAGTTTTAGACTTATGTTTCATTAAGTAGACATACCCATATCTACTCAAGTCATCAGTGAGGGTGAGAACATAACGGTAGCCACCACGAGCCTCGACACTCATTGGACCGCATACATCGGTATGTATTATTTCCAACAAGTCAGTTGCTCGCTCCATTGTTCCGGAGAACGGAGTCTTGGTCATCTTGCCCATGAGGCATGGTTCGCACGTGTCAAATGATTCGAAATCAAGAGACTCCAAAAGTCCATCAGTATGGAGCTTCTTCATGCGTTTGACACCAATATGACCAAGGCGGCAGTGCCACATGTAAGTGGGACTATCGTTATCAACCTTATACTTTTTGGTGGTCACACTATGGACATGTGTAACATCACGTTCGATATTCATCAAAAATAAACCATTGACCAGCGGGGCATGACCATAAAACATTTCTCTCATATAAATAGAACAACCATTATTCTCAGATTTAAATGAGTAGCCATCTCGCATCAAGCGAGATCCAGATACAATGTTCATGCTCAAAGCTAGTACTAAATAACAATTATTAAGGTTTAAAACTAATCCCAAAGGTAGATGTAGAGGTAGCGTGCCGACGGCGATCACATTGACCTTGGAACCATTCCCGACGTGCATCGTCACCTCGTCCTTTGCCAGCCTCCGCTTATTCCGCAGCTCCTGCTTGGAGTTACAAATGTGAGCAACTGCACCGGTATCAAATACCCAGGAGCTACTACGAGCGCTGGTTAGGTACACGTCAATAACAAGTATATCACATATACCTATAATGTTGCCGTCCTTCTTATCCGCTAAGTACTTGGGGGGAGTTCCGCTTCCAGTGATCGGTACCCTTGCAATAAAAACACTCAGTCTCAGGCTTGGGTCCATTCTTGTTCTTCTTCTTCCCGGCAACTTGCTTACCAGGCGCGGCAACAGCTTTGCCGTCCTTCTTGAAGTTCTTCTTACCCTTGCCTTTTCTTGAGACTAGTGGTCTTATTCACCATCAACACTTGATGCTCCTTTTTGATCTCGACCTCCGCTGATTTCAGCATTGAGTACAACTCAGGAATGGACTTCTCCATCCCTTGCATGTTGTAGTTCATCACAAAGCTCTTGTAGCTAGGTGGAAGCGACTGGAGGATTCTGTCAATGACCGAGTCATTCGGGAGATTAACTCCTAGCTGAGTCAAGCGGTTGTGTAGCCCAGACATCTTGAGGATGTGCTCACTGACAGAACTATTCTCCTCCATCTTACAGCTGAAGAACTTGTCGGAGACGTCATATCTCTCGACCCGGGCATGAGCTTGGAAAACTAGTTTCAGCTCTTGGAACATCTCATATGCTCTGTGTTGCTCAAAACTCTTTTGGAGCCCCGGTTCTAAACTGTAAAGCATGCCGCACTGAACAAGGGAGTAATCATCGCAGCGAGAATGCCAAGCGTTCGCAATGTCTTGCTCTGCTGGGAGAAGGGGCGGGTCACCTAGTGGTGCATCAAGGACATACAATTTCTTGGAAGCTATGAGGATGATCCTCAAGCCACGGACCCAGTCCGCATAGTTGCTTCCATCATCTTTCAGCTTGGTTTTCTCTAGGAACGCGTTGAAATTTAGGGTGACATTTGCGTTGGCCATTGGATCTACAATATAGATTGTAAAGACAATTTTAGACTAAGTTCATGATAATTAAGTTCACATAATCAAATTATTTAATGAACTCCCACTTAGATAGACATCTCTCTAGTCATCCAAGTGACACATGATCCATGTCAACTAGCCCGTCTCCGATCATCACATGAGACGGACTAATCATCCATGGTGAACATCTCCATGTTGATCGTATCTTCTATACGACTCATGTTTGACCTTTCGGTCTTCCGTTTTCCGAGGCCATGTCTGTACATGCTAGGCTCGTCAAGTCAACCTAAGTGTATCGCGTGTGTAAATCTGGCTTACACCCGTTGTATGCGAACGTTAGAGCCTATCACACCCGATCATCACATGGTGCTTCGGAACAACGATCCTTAGCAACGGTGCACAGTTAGGGTGAACACTTTTCTTGAAATTTTATTGAGAGATCATCTTATTTACTACCGTCGTTCTAAGAAAATAAGATGTAAACATGATAAACATCACATGCAATCAATATAGTGACATGATATGGCCATTATCATCTTGCTCCTTTGATCTCCATCTTTGGGGCACCATGATCATCACTGTCACCGGCACGACACCATGATCTCCATCATCATGATCTCCATCATTGTGTCTTCATGAAGTTGGCTTGCCAACTATCACTTCTACTACTATGGCTAACGTTTAGCAATAAAGTAAAGTAATTACATGGCGTTTATGATTGACACGCAGGTCATACAATAAAATAAGACAACTCCTATGGCTCCTGCCAGTTGTCATACTCATCGACATGCAAGTCGTGAATCCTATTACAAGAACATGATCAATCTCATACATCACAATGCATCACATCACATCCTTTGGCCATATCACATCACAAGGCATATGCTGCAAAAACAAGTTAGACGACCTCTAATTTGTAGTTGCAAGTTTTTACGTGGCTGCTATAGGTTACTAGCAAGAACGTTTCTTACCTACGCCAAAACCACAACGTGATATGCCAATTGCTATTTACCCTTCATAAGGACCCTTTTCATCGAATCCAATCCGACTAAGGTGGGAGAGACAGACACCCGCTAGCCACCTTATGCAACAAGTGCATGTCAGGCGGTGGAACCAGTCTCACGTAAGCGTACGTGTAAAGTCAGTCCAGGCCGCTTCATCCCACAATACCGCCAAATCAATATAAGACTAGTAGTGGTAAGCAAATTAACAAAGTCGACGCCCACAACTGCTTTGTGTTCTACTCGTGCATAGATTCTACGCATAGACCTAGCTCATGATGCCACTATTGGGAGACGTAGTAGTAAATCAAAAAATTTCCTACGTGTCACCAAGAACTATCTAGGAGAAACCAGCAACGAGTGGGGGGAGATTGCATCTTCATACCTTTGAAGATCGCTAAGCGGAATCGTTACAAGAACGCGGTTGGTGGAGTCGTACTCGCAGCGATTCAGATCGCTGTGGATTCTGATCTCAGCGTCGAACAACGGCGCCTCCGCGTTCAACACACGTCCAGCCCGGTGACGTCTCCCACACCTTGATCCAGCAAGGAGGAGGGAGAGGTTGAGGGAGAGATCTAGCAGCACGACGGCATGGTGACGGAGGAGCTATGTGAACTCCGGCAGGGCTTCGCCAAGCGCTACGGAGAACGAGGAAGAGGAAGGGTAGGGCTGCACCGAGAGAGAAAGAAGTCGTGTCTCAAAACAGCCCAAACCCTTGCATATATATAGGAGGAGGGAGAGGGAGGGCTGCCTTGGCCCCTCCTCCAAAGAGGAGAGGTTCGGCAGACCCTAGGGAGGAGTCCACCTCCCACAAGGGAGGTGGATCTCTTCCTTTTGAATCTTTTTCAGCCCTATCTCTTATCTCCAGCCGCATGGGCCTTTCTAGAAGGTCTTGGCCAGCCCAAAAAGGACTGGCAACTTCCTCTAAGGGCCCACGAAGTCCTATGGTCGTCACACCCCTCCCGGGGGTCCTCCGGCACCCTCCCGGCACTCCCGGTACACTACCGATGAGCCCGAAAACTTTCCGGTGACCAAAACTGGACTTCCTATATATCAATCTTTACCTATGGACTATTATGAAGCTCCTCGTGACGTCCAGGATCTCATCCGAGACTCCGATTAACTTTTGATAATCACGTATACCATTTCCCTATAACCCTAGCGTCATCGAACCTTAAGTGTGTAGACCCTATGGGTTCGGGAAACATGTAGACATGACCGAGACACCTCTCCGGTCAATAACCAACAGCAGGATCTGGATACCCATGTTGGCTCCCACATGCTCCACGATGATCTCATCGGATGAACCACGATGTCGGGGATTCAATCAATCCCGTATACAATTCCCTTTGTCTATTGGTATGATACTTGCCCAAGATTCGATCGTCGGTATCTCTATACCTTGTTCAATCTCGTCACCGGCAAGTCTCTTTACTCGTTTCGTAATACATCATCCCATGGCTAACTCCTTAGTCACATTGAGCTCATTATGATGATGTCTTACCAAGTGGGCCCAGAGATACCTCTCCGTCACACGGAGTGACAAATCCCAGTCTCGATTCGTGCCAACCCAACAGACACTTTCGGAGATACCCGTAGTGCACCTTTATAGCCACCCAGTTACGTTGTGACGTTTGGCACACCCAAAGCATTCCTACGCTATCCGGGAGTTGCACAATCTCATGGTCTAAGGAAACGATACTTGACATTGAAAAGCTTTAGCAAACGAACTACACGATCTTGTGCTACGCTTAGGATTGGGTCTTGTCCATCACATCATTCTCCTAATGATGTGATCCCATTATCAACGACATCCAATGTCCATGGTCATGAAACCGTGACCATCTATTGATCAACGAGCTAGTCAACTAGAGGCTCACTAGGGACATGTTGTGGTCTATGTATTCACACATGTATTATGGTTTCCGGTTAACACAATTATAGCATGAACAATAGACAATTATCATGAACAAGGAAATACAATAATAACCATTTTATTATTGCCTCTAGGGCATATTTCCAACAGTCTCCCACTTGCACTAGAGTCAATAATCTAGTTACATTGTGATGAATCGTACACCCATAGCATTCTGGTGTTGATCATGTTTCGCTCGTGAGAGAGGTTTAGTCAACGGATCTGCGACATTCAGATCCGTATGCACTTTACAAATATCTATATCTCCCTCCTGAATGTAATCACGGATGGAGTTGAAGCAGCGCTTGATGTGTCTTCTCTTCTTGTGAAACCTGGGCTCCTTCGCAAGGGCAATAGCTCCAGTGTTGTCACAGAATAGAGTCATCGGGCCCGACGCACCTGGAATTACTCCTAGGTCGGTGATGAACTCCTTCATCCAGACTCCTTCCTTTGCTGCTTCCGAAGCAGCTATGTACTCCGCTTCACATGTAGATGCCGCCACGACGCTTTGCTTGCTGCTGCACCAGCTGACTGCCCCTCCGTTCAAAATATACATGTATCCGGTTTGCAACTTGGAGTCGTCCGAATCTGTGTCGGAGCTAGCATCGACGTAACCCTTTACGACGAGCTCTTCGGCACCTCCATATACGAGAAACATGTCCTTTGTCCTTTTCAGGTACTTCAGGATATTCTTGACCGCTGTCCAGTGTTCCACTCCGGGATCACTTTGGTACTTCCCTAACAAACTTATGGCAAGGTTCACATCAGGTCTGGTACACAGCATGGCATACATAATAGAGCCTATGGCTGAAGCATAGGGGATGACACTCATCTCTTCTCTATCCTTTGCCGTGGTCGGGCATTGAGTCGTACTCAATCTCACACCTTGTGACACAGGCAAGAACCCCTTCTTGGACTGATCCATATTGAACTTCTTCAATATCTTTTCAAGGTATGTGCTTTGTGAAAGACATATGAGGCGTCTCGATCTATCTCTATAGATCTTAATACCTAATATGTAAGCAGCTTCTCCAAGGTACTTCATTGAAAAACACTTATTCAAGTAGGCCTTTACAGTTTCCAAGAGTTCTATATCATTTCCCATCATCAGTCTGTCATCCACATATAATACGAGAAATGCTACAGAGATCCCACTCACTTTGTTGTAAATACAGGGTTCTCCATAAACCTGTACAAACCCAAATGCTTTAATCACTTCATTAAAACGAATGTTCCAACTCCGAGATGCTTGCGCCAGCCCATAGATGGAGCGTTGGAGCTTGCATACCTTGTTAGCATCTTTAGGATCGACAAAACCTTCCGGCTGCATCATATACAGTTCTTCTTTGAGGATGCCATTAAGGAATGCCATTTTGACGTCCATTTGCCAGATCTCATAATCATAAAATGCGGCAATTGCTAACATGATTTGGACAGACTTCAGCATCACTACGGGTGAGAAAGTCTCATCGTAGTCAACTCCTTGAACTTGTCGATAACCCTTAGCGACAAGCCGAGCCTTATAGACGGTCACGTTACCATCCGCGTCAGTCTTCTTCTTAAAGATCCATTTATTTTCAATGGCTCGCTTATCAGCAGGCAAGTCCACCAAAGTCCATACTTTGTTCTCATACATGGATCCTATCTCGGATTTCATGGCTTCAAGCCATTTGTTGGAATCCGGGTCTGCCATCGCTTCTTCATAGTTCGAAGGTTCACCGTTGTCTAACAACATGATCTCTAGGACAGGGTTGTCGTACCACTCTAGTGCGGAACGTGTCCTAGTGGACCTTCGACATTCAATAGTAACTTGATCTGAAGTTTCATGATCATCATCATTAACTTCCTCTCCAACCGGTGTAGGCTCCACAGAAACAACTTCCTGTGTTGCGCTACTCTCCGGTTTGAGTGGAGGTACAATTACCTCATCAAGTTCTATTTTCCTCCCACTTACTTCTTTCGAGGGAAACTCTTTCTTGAGAAAGGATCCATTCTTGGCAACAAAGACTTTGCCCTCGGATCGTAGGTAGAAGGTATACCCAATAGTCTCTTTAGGATATCCTATGAAGACGCACTTTTCCGCTTTGGGTTCGAGCTTCTCAGGTTGAAGTTTCTTCACATAAGCATCGCATCCCCAAACTTTTAGAAAGGACAGCTTAGGTTTCTTTCCAAAACATAATTCATACGGTGTCGTCTCAACGGATTTTGATGGTGCCCTATTTAAAGTGAATGCAACAGTCTCTAATGCATATCCCCAAAATGATAGCGGTAAGTCGGTAAGAGACATCATAGATCGTACCATATCTAATAGAGTGCGATTACGACGTTCAGACACACCATTTCGCTGAGGTGTGCCAGGCGGCATGAGTTGTGAAACAATTCCACATTTCCTTAGGTGCGTGCCAAACTCGTGACTTAAATATTCTCCGCCACGATCAGATCATAGGCACTTTATTTTCCTGTCACGTTGATTCTCTACCTCACTCTGAAATTCCTTGAACCTTTCAAAAGTTTCAGACTTATGTTTCATTAAGTAGACATACCCATATCTACTCAAGTCATCAGTGAGGGTGAGAACATAACGGTAGCCACCACGAGCCTCGACACTCATTGGACCGCATACATCGGTATGTATTATTTCCAACAAGTCAGTTGCTCGCTCCATTGTTCCGGAGAACGGAGTCTTGGTCATCTTGCCCATGAGGCATGGTTCGCACGTGTCAAATGATTCGAAATCAAGAGACTCCAAAAGTCCATCAGTATGGAGCTTCTTCATGCGTTTGACACCAATATGACCAAGGCGGCAGTGCCACATGTAAGTGGGACTATCGTTATCAACCTTACACTTTTTGGTACTCACACTATGGACATGTGTAACATCACGTTCGAGATTCATCAAAAATAAACCATTGACCAGCGGGGCATGACCATAAAACATTTCTCTCATATAAATAGAACAACCATTATTCTCAGATTTAAATGAGTAGCCATCTCGCGTCAAGAGAGATCCAGATACAATGTTCATGCTCAAAGCTGGTACTAAATAACAATTATTAAGGTTTAACACTAATCCCGAAGGTCGATGTAGAGGTAGCGTGCCGACGGCGATCACATCGACCTTGGAACCATTCCCGACGCGCATCGTCACCTCGTCCTTTGCGAGCATCCGGAAGGTTTTGTCGATCCAGAGAATGCTGACAAAGTTTGCAAACTCCAGCGATCCATTTATGGACTGGTGCAAGCATCTCGGAGTTGGAATAAGCGCTTTGATGAGGTGATCAAAGCGTTTGGGTTTATACAAGTTTATGGAGAAGCTTGTATTTACAAGAAAGTGTGTGGGAGCTCTATAGCGTTTCTAATATTATATGTAGATGACATATTGATGATTGGAAACAATATAGAAATGCTGGAAAGCGTGAAGGATTATTTGAACAAGAGTTTTTCAATGAAGGACCTAGGAGAAGCTGCTTTCATATTAGGCATTAAGATCTATAGAGATAGATTGAGATGCTTAATAGCACTTTCACAGAGCACATACCTTGATAAAGTTTTGAAGAAGTTCAAAATGGATCGGTCCAAGAAGGGGTTCTTGCCTGTGTTGCAAGGTGTGAAGTTGAGTAAGACTCAATGCCCAGTGACTGCAGAAGATAGAGAGAAGATGAGTGTCATCCCCTATGCTTCAGCCATAGGCTCTATCATGTATGCAATGCTGTGCACAAGACCCGATGTCATCCTTGCCATAAGTATGGCCGGAAGGTTTCAAAGTGATCCTGGAATGGAGCACTGGACGGCGGTCAAGAATATCCTTAAGTACCTGAAAAGGACTAAGGAAATGTTTCTCGTTTATGGAGGTGATGAAGAGCTCGTCGTAAAGGGTTCTGTCGATGCAAGCTTTGACACCGATCTGGATGACTCTAAGTCGCAAACCAGATACGTATTTATTCTCAACGGGGGAGCGGTAAGCTGGTGCAGTTCCAAGCAAAGCGTGATAGTCGATTCTACATGCGAAGCGGAGTACATCGCAGCCTCGGAGGCGGCAAAGGAAGGTGTCTGGATGAAGCAGTTCATGACAGATCTTGGAGTAGTGACCAGTACACTGAATCCAATGACTCTGTTCTGTGACAACACCGGTGCCACTGCTCTGGCCAAGGAACCAAGGTTTCACAAGAGGACCAGACACATAAAGCGACGCTTGAATTCCATCTGCGATTACATCGAGGAGAAGGACATAAATATTTGCAAAGTGCACATGGATCTGAATGTTGCAGACCCGTTGACTAAACCTCTTCCAAGGGCTAAACATGATCAACACCAGAACTGCATGGGTGTTCGATTCATTACAATGTAAATCACATAGTGATGTGAACTAGATTGTTGACTCTAGTGCAAGTGGGAGACTATTGGAAATATGCCCTAGAGGCAATAAATAAAGTGTTTATTATTATATTTCCTTGTTCATGATAATTGTTTATTATCCATGCTATAATTGTATTAATTGGAAACACATTGCATGTGTGGATGAATAGACAACACTCTGTCCCTAGTATACCTCTAGTGAACTAGCTCGTTGATCAAAGATGATCAAGGTTTCCTAGCCATTGACATGTGATGTCATTTGATAACAGGATCACATCATTAGGAGAATGATGGGATGGACGAGACTCAAACTATAAATGTAGCATATGATCGTGTTAGTTTATTGCTATAATTTTCTGCATGTCAAGTATATGTTCCTATGACCATGAGATCATGCAAATCACGGACACCGAAGGAATGCCTTGTGTGTATCAAACGTCGCAACGTAACTGGGTGACTATAAAGGTGCTCTATAGGTATCTCCAAGGGTGTCTGTTGGGTTGGCATGGATCAAGACTGGGATTTGTTACTCCGTGTGACGGAGAGGTATCTCAGGGCCCACTCGGTAATACAAAATCATAATAAGCCTTGCAAGCAATGTGACTAAGTGTTAGTCATGGTATCTTGTATTACGGAACGTGTAAAGAGACATGTCAGTAATGAGGTTGAACTAGGTATGGAGATACCGACGATCGAATCTCGGGCAAGTAACATACCGAAGAACAAAGGGAACATCATACGGGATTAACTGAATCCTTGACATAGAGGTTCGACCGATAAAGATCTTCGTAGAATATCTAGGAACCAATATGGGCATCCAGGTCCCGCTATTGGTTATTGACCGTAGAGGTGTCTCAGTCATGTCTACATAGTTCTCGAACCCGCAGGGCTACACACTTAAGGATCGGTAATGTTTCGGTAGTATAGAGTTATGCATGATGGTGACCGAAGGTTGTTCGGAGTCCCGGATGAGATCCCGGACGTCACGAGGAGCTCCGGAAATGGTCCGGAGGTAAAGATTGATATATAGGAAGTCCTGTTTTGGTCGTCGGAAAAGTTTCGGACTCATCGATAGTGTACCGGGAGTGCCGGTGGTGTACCGGGGGACCATCGGGAGAGGTATTTCGACCCAAGAGGCTACATGGGCTGTGGGAGGACTAATACCAGCCTTAGTGGGCTGGCCAAAGTCCCACACAGGGCCCATGCGGCTGGGAAGAGATTTCTAAGTGGAAAAGGTGGAAAAGGGCAAAAAGGGTGGAAATAAGGAAGGAGTCCTAATCCTCCTAGGAGTGGAGGAGGAGGACTCCTCCTCTCCACTTCGGCCGAAGCCTAGAGGGGCTGGCCCTTGCGCCAAGCCTCCTCCTCCTCTCTTCATATATATACTAGAGGGTTTCGGGGTTTTGGCACAAGATTTTCAGCCACGTGCAACCCTACCCTCTAGTTCGTAGTTTCTTCTCTAGATCGGTTTCAGCTGTGCTTAGGCGAAGCCCTGTTGAGATTACGCCACCACCATCGCCGCAGCGTCGTCACGCTGCCGGAGAACTCGTCTGCCTCTCCGCTCCCTCTTGATGGATCAAGAAGGCGGAGATCGTCATCAAGTTGTACGTGTGTTGAACGCGGAGGTGCCGTCCGTTCGGTGCTTGATCGGGACGGATCGTGATTGGATCGCGGGACGCTCGACGATTTGGATCGCGAATACGTTCGACTACATCAACCGCGTTTCTTAACGCTTCTCGCTTAGCGATCTACAAGGATACGTAGATCCCCTCTCCCTCTCGTAGATGCTCATCACCATGGATAGATCTTGCGTGTGCGTAGGAAATTTTTTGTTTCCCATGCAACGTTCCCCAATACATGTATCATGTTTCCACATTCTGTCACAACGTTCCCAAATTAAACCACTAAAGTCGCATAAATCAGGCAATTTCTCGTATTCCACTCGATACTTCTTCTTCTCTTTCAAAGTTAACAGAACAAACTGAACCAAAGGCGTATCCTACATCACAAACACCCGGGTCCTAAGATATTTCATGGGGTTTGGGCGACCCTCGTTAACTATCACTGTCATCGGAGGAACTCCAACTTTATTTTTTTGCAATCTTTTCAGCGATTTCCTCCTTCTTCATCAGTGCCTCAGGTATCCCTAGGAACCTTGCCCATACTGGGATCCGGTCCAGCTTGTATTCCTAGACGTTTGTGATCCCATCATACTCTTCCAACACAACAACAGAATTCCTAAACAACCATGGGTCGCCGTTCATGACACGATTCCAGTCACCCAAGGACAAGAACCGTGCCAAGAACAGATTGGGGTTCATGGTTTTGAAGGTGACCCCTGCGCCGGAGTCCAGGCTCTCTAGGCGTTCCTCGCCGCCTTAAACAGAGTACATGACTAAACGGTTTTGGGATGTGAACCCTAAAGATCGTGATCCACCTAGTTTCTTGGATCAGTTCACCAATTTCCCCCAGACAAGTCCAGATCCTCCTCCTTCTCCTCCTCACCATGCAGATTCAATCCTTTGAATATATCCGCAAGATTTGCCTTGTAATCTACCAAATCTCCACACCGCTACCTCCGGCGGCCGTATTGCCTATCGGCAACTTGCTTCTCGTCGCCTCCACCATGCACGCCCCCCCGTGCGATGTTTGAAGTTGGTGGATCATGTAGGGATCGCTATGAGATCAATCAAAAGTGAGATTCTCGTGGTAAATTGGGTAGACAAGGAGTACCCTAGCGAGTCGCCGTCGCGCGGGGGCAACCTTGTAGTGCCCTCTTTTTCTTAGGGATCCATGTGTTACTTCGGATCAAGCATGTCCTCAAGTATTACTACTCACGGTAATCCCAATCACATGATCCATGCCCCTGTATCCACTGTGAAACTAGGGTACACCAGGAACACTTGTATCCACCCCATTTGTGTTGATTCAATATCGATGGTTGCATCCTCGCCTATGGCCGTGACCAAGCCCAGGTTCAGCCCAATTAGCCAAAGACTACGCTACTGCCACTCTCCATTGCAGTCGTAAATTTTTGTACAATTCAGAAATATTTATGGAACTTCAGTTAAATCTTAATTCTGTACTCCCTCCGTCTCGTAATATAAGAACGTTTCTGACACTACAGTGTAGTGTCAATAACGCTCTTATTATGAGACAGAGGAAATACCTTTAAGAAAAGAAACAATTCCACGATTCATTATTTTCTGGAGGAAATGGCAAAGCTTTTCATTTTCCATTGATCCCATGGGTAGAATCTAATCCACACCACGGATTAACAAACAACTACGCTAACTGCACAAAACAGTTCTGAATATTCAGCCACTTGCTTAGAACTCCGACCAGAATTACACGACAATTCATATTTCTGGCATGATCACGTTCTAAAGAGTACATATGATACCTTCGTACTCTACTGGGCCATGACCCCAAAAGATAAACACAGAATTGTAATCAGAGATCCAGAATATAGGGCTGCCAGCAACCTAGTGCGAGGAACCTGGTTTGGATCTTCTGATCAGAGGTCTTTCAGTACGCAAATTCTTCAGTGTCTCGAACAGATCAATATTTTTAATCAGGTCAAAGTGCAATAAATTTGAATGGAGAAAAACAGAACAGAACATAGATAGTACTGCAGAAATAACTGTTCTACATGTGAAAGAGCTAAACAGTCCCTTGGCGGTAAAAAGAAGCAAGAGCTGAACAACAGCCTTAGTAGGCTGAGAAGAGTGGCACGATAAGCTCTCAAGTATCAAGTATTCGCATCATCGCCCTCGCCGTGATTCTGAGAAGAAATGCCAGCATTTGAACCCGAAGCACCAATCTGAAACATGAGTAAGGTTCAAATAGAAGACAATGGTACTTTCATCACACATCAAGGTAGGTCTAGAACTCCCATTCAAGGAAAACAATAACGAGCATGTTTTCAGTTCCTTTAAAAAAAAAAGGTTCACGGACAGCATAATAATCATGTCGCCAAATTTTGAACTCGAAACTCAAACGAGGAAATGGGAAATGGAAAATTAAACGTTTACCAAACAATCCATGCTTCCAACTCTGAATGTTCCTCAAGTCTTTTATGTTAATCTGTCTGCTATATAAAGCTGTACGGTGTAGAACAACTCTAAGTACCTCTTACATTACTTGACAGCAACCGAAGTACAGTAACTTTTAATTCCAAACACAGCTGCACAGCTATGCTCAATTAATCATTATCTACTAAGTCTGTCAGCAAATGTATAAGAATGGGACTGCAAGCAATACCATGCCATAAAAAGACGATAAAACTTTGCAGAACCTATATCTATATCTGTAAGTCTGAAAACACAAGTTAAGAAAGGAATCAACATGTAAAGTGATTTGCAATCAACCCAGTTCCCAAATTTAGGGCACTTACACAAACCTTGATGAAAAGTTATTTCTTACTGATGCAAAATTTGTTGACTGTGGGGTACAGGCTACCTATGTAACATAGCAATGAGCACAACAACTAGACAACTTGCACACTTATCGAAAAAAATTAAAGTACAGGTGTATGCATAAATTGAAATATGGGATGGAAAATAATTGCATTATTACAGGGGAGGTCATCATTTGTATGATGGGGGATAATCCAATTACTTTGCTTATATTTCATAAGAAACTATTTCTTTTATTGCGGAAGAGATTAAAACAGAGATAGGAGACAAGAACTAGCGAGCTATAGCAGAAAGGGAAAACATGAAAAAATTAGATCAAATGTAAACTTTTACCTGGTCATCTATAGCACTATCAATCATACCAAAGATACTATCTGTTGTCTGCATCATAGCCTGTAGACAAGTTTAACTTTATTCACTTGACATGTTCAAGGAAAAGTCGCCAATGATCTACTCCCTCCGTTCCTAAATATAAGTTTTTTTAAAGATTTCAATACGGACTACGTACGGATGTATATAGACAATATTTTAGGGTGTAGATTCATCCATTTTTCTTTGTATGTAGTCCATATTGAAATCTCTAAAAGAACTTATATTTAGGAACGGAGGGAGTGACTTGTAAATTTAAAACACCATACCTTTATAATAGTCTTATAATTATTAACACGAGCAATTAAATTGTCCAGATCCAGCTTTTGTGTCACACAATTAAGACGCCGGAGGGGCCTTGGTTGCTGGAGTCTCATGCAAGGCATGTGCTACAATAACGATAAGGGTGCACTCAAACATTCATATGCCTTCTGCTTTTCAAATGATTATTGCCTATTCAAACTTAAATGTGAAAAAAGGTATACTGACGTCCATTAAGGTAAAGAATTACCTGGTCTGGAAAGTTTGGAAATATTTGATTCATATTTCCCGTCGAATCACATCATCCAATATACGATGCAGTAGAGCACTGAATCTTGTGGCATTTCGTTGTGCACGTTCCTATCAAATAAAGAATTTCTGTTAAAATTTCTGCAACCCAGATACTGTTAAAAAATTCCAGAATAATGAATGTCTGTTAAACTCAATTTGAATGCAGTCAACATACAATTCCATTAAGCTCATATCGATGAATGTCACACCACAATTTTTCCTTCTCAGAGAGCTCATGCTCCCACGCCTCCCACTTCTTCAATTCCCAGCCTTCCCTCTGTTTTGGCCTACGCACAATCTCAGAATTCTTGTATACATCTAAACGTACAAGTGACTTCACACAGTTGTGAGATTGCAAGCTGTTGTGCCTGCGGGCACTGAAATCTAACAGCTTCACCATCTTAATCGAATTAATCTCGAAGTTCTCACCAATCAACTCGTATGAGCATACATTATTGCTGCCATGTTGTGTGAGGATCCTATCCCTGTGAACAAAATGTGGACCCAGAATGTAATCTGGTGGGTGCTTGATGTTGTACTTCTGGCTCCACCTTTGCTCTACCATGTTGTCAAGAGCCCAGATCTGCAGCTCACCAACAAGAGTTCTGGCATCATAACGACTAGTTTGAGCAGTTACTATACATAATTTTCCATCTATATCTCTGATCAAGAACTTACGAGGACCATAGTAATCATGATCTTCGCATGCTGCTGGCAGTTGTATTATTGCAAAACTTTCTTCCTTGAGATCAAAGGACATAACTGCGTGCTGCCAGCTAGCTAACATGTCTTCAGTAAACCAACACATTTTGCCATCAACATGGACAATTCCAGAGTTTCTCCATCTGTAGAGGTTCTGGAGTTCGGATATCTTTCCATTTCTCATCACCAAGCGTGTAAACTTGAATGATGTTGAACCTGTCTTTATTATGGGGGCGACCATTAACGCAATCACCAAGGAAGTGTGTGATCTTGTATTCTTTTGTCACGGGATGAAATCCAAAGCTATAGAAACAGAAGTGATCACCTTTAACATTCTTCGCAGGTTTCTGAAGATGTAGACATTCACCGGTTGCAAGGTTAGCTATCTTGATCATTGATGTCCTTGTGTATAAGCCAAGAAGGCCATTGCATGACCCAAAAAGGAAATCATCAGGCCCAATGACTGGCACTGCATATGTCGATGGCGACCAGGCTTCATCAATTAGGACAGCATCACTAGGGTAGGGCTTGCCTGAAACCAAACCTTGCGGGAAGAACAGAAGGGTATAACTTGGTGCACACTGGAGGTGTAATGCAACAAACTGTGGATCCCAGATGAACTTGTACCAGTGCTTGCAGACACAGACACACGTCAACAGAGTGCTCACTGGAAGCCTCAAAAATATCCGCTCAATGAGGTCCCCTGGGAGGCGGTTTATGACGCATTCCTCATTTATTTGCTTCTTTGATTTGGGTTCTTCAGTAACCATAGTGAGCACCCAATGCTGAAGCAGCTGAACTAGCAAACCCTTCTGCAACCACACATTTCAATTAATGACAGCTAGATAGAAACTGACATTTAAATAATTTTATGGGCAAAGAAAGCAGGTAACATTTATGCATTTACATCTCGCTTTCAAGGTTACTGATAGTATCTCAAAATTTCTGCTCCGAAATTTTGAGTAAAGACTCGCTTCTCCAGGCTAAAAATAGACAATAATCTCCAGTTACCCAAAGTGAACCCACGGTAAAAAAAAAAAAAATCTCATGTACCAAAAGTGCAGGTTACTGTCAAATCCAACGAACACTCGTGCGCGCCGTCCCTCCGGCGCCTCAATCCCTCAACTACAGCAAGCAAGAACAAACCCTAGACACCCTCGGGCGGCATTACAGAAAGTAGTCAGTACCTCAACTACGGCAAGCATCTACGAACCCTAGCCGCCGCTACAGATGGAGGAGCGCGGACAAGAAGGAAATCGGGGGATCCGCAACCAAAAGAGGAACAAGTTGTGTTTGTGTCCGGTCGGCGCTCCGGGGTTTCGCCGAAGAGGAACAAGTTGGTTTTTTTTAGCGTAGCAGAAGAGAGGAACGGGTGTTTTTATGCTGAGGTTCGGCCCAATTAGCCCAATACTGTCCATACAAACTATACTTTGGGTAGATCTAAAATTTCGACGATGCCCAGTTTTCTGGACGAAAGCTTGCCATTTCCCATTGGTGTCATGGATAGAATTTACAAAATTATTCGCAAAAAAAAAGAATTTACCAAATTAACTCCACGAGTGAACAGAAAAGCTTACTGCACAAATACTACTCCACCGAGACTTACACCATAATTCATGTCTCAGTAATAATCATGTTCCAAAGTTAGTACTACATTTGTTACTACATCTATACCCTTTTCAAAAAAATCCTACACCTATACTGTACCATGACCACAGAAGGCAAACGCAGAGTCGTAATAAGAAATTCAGAACAGAAGCAGGTCAAAGCTGCAAAGTCAGTACTATCAACATTTCATACAAAATTTCATTATTTAAGAGTAATACCAATGTGATCAAATTCATTTCTTCTTAGCATCTTATTTTCTTCTAAATTCCACTATTATATGATTATTCTTGTATATTTAACACAGATTCTGTGTAAGCTGTATGCAATTTTTGTTATTTTTATTTTCTTTCTTCTTAAAGGATAATACCAATGCTAGTAAATCATTTTTCCTTGGGAAACCTCATTATTGTGTTTTTGTTTCATTTTATTTCTTATTTAAGGGTAATAAAAATGTCATCAAAATCATTTCTTCTAACGAAACTTCGTTTTTTCTAAATTCGACTATTATATTATTATTCTTAGATATTATAAAAGGGGCGTAATTTCTTTGTAAATTGTATGCAATTTTTTCATTATTACTATTCTTTCTTCTGAGAGGATAATACCAGTGCCACTAATTGACTCATTCTTAGAAAACTTCCTTATTATTTTGTTTATTTTCTTTCTTTTTAAGGGTAATACCTATGCCACTGATGTATTCTTTCTCGGGAATTTGTATTTTCTGAAATTACACATTTATATGAATATCTTGCATAACAAAAAGAAGCACAATTTCTGTGTAAATTGTGTGCAAAAATTGTCATCTAATTATTTTTTTATTTTCTTTCGTCTTAAAGGGTATATCGATTCTACTAAATAATTTCTTCTTAGGAAACTTCTTTTTGGAAAAATTCCACCAAAATACACTTCTTCTTGCATATTATAAAAAGTGCAATTCATGTTTACACTATGTGCAATTTTTGTTTTAATCTCTGAATTTTATTTTTTCTTAAAGTGCAATATCAGTGCCACTAATTCATTCCCACTAGGAAAACTTTTTTTATTTTCCTTCATTGTTATTTTTTCATTTATTCTGTAAGGTGACAACACTGCAAGTATTAAAATTTCAGGCGACTGATCATTTTGTTCTTTTGGTTATTAGGTTAACAACTCACGTAATTTATACCATGGTTATTAAAAACTGTGTTATGCTAAGAATGCTTAGGTAGTAAAATGTGAATTACCCTAAAAATTGGCCAAAATTAACATGGTATTTTCTTTGTGGTTGTTTATTCCAATAATTTAAGTTCCCAATAGTATCTCATGAGACATGAACTTAAAAGTTCTAGGCCCCCTGTAGCATGCTCGTGTACAGTACAATGGCTAGGGTGTTTATTCCAGTAATTTAAGTTCCCAAAAAGTATCCGATCCATTGAACCCTGTCCAGCCATGCATCGCTAGGCAACGCTCACGTAAAATGGGCCAAGGCCATGCTATGTGCTTGTTCGGTTGGCTGTACGTCTGCACGCCCCTGAGTTTTTACTGCTCCATATGTTCCTACATACTATAAGTTTTTTAGTGATCTTAATATAAACTACATACGGAATAAAATAAATGATTATACATTTTAAAATACGTCTATATATATTTGTATGTGTTCACATTAAAATCTTTAAAAAGGCATATTTTTAAAAACGGAGGAAGTAGTGATCTAGCAAATGGACTGAAACAAACTCGTGGTTAATCAACTGACCCAAATTTAGTTACCAGTCAACTGACCTCTAGCCGGTCCCTAATTTTTGAAGTGTGTCTCTCCCTAAATTTGAAATTCTGAAAATTCGACGATGCCCTGTTTTCGGGACGAAAGTTTGCCATTTTTCCATTGATATATCATGGGTAGAAGTTACAAAATTCACTCCACGAGTGAACAGAAAAACTTACTGCACAAAATACTTATTAGTTCTGAATATGTTACGATAACAGTAGCTTAAACCTCCATCGAGAATTACAGCTTAATTCATGTTTCAGAAACAATCATGTTCGGAAGTTAGTACTCCCTCCGTCTGAAAATACTTATTTTAAAAATGGATATATCTAAATTTATTTTAATTATAGAAACATCAATTTTACTCATTTTTAGGATAATTATTTTCGGACGGAAAAAGTAATACAAAATATAAGGCAAACCCAGAGTCATAACAAGAAATTCACAACACAAGGCGGCCAACGCGGCAAATCCAGTACCATCAGGAACCTGGCGGAGGGAGAGGCCAGTGCGGCGTGCGAACAATGGCCGCCCCCGCGTACAAGTCCAACGGGACGAGCGTCTCCTTGTACAGGTACGACTGCGTCTCGTAGTACCTGTAAGGCCTCAAGTTCAGTAGCTTCACCTCCCCGCCGTCCTCGCCCCGCAGGTCCCGGCAGAACGCGTCGCCGTCGCGGCCGTGCAGCAGGGCCTTCTCCCAGCGGATGAAGCACGGCTGCGGGACGCACCGCGGCGCTGACGACGACGACAGGTCGACGCTGTACTTGAGCGACCACCGATCTTCGCCCCGGCTCTCGAGCATCCACACGTCCATCCTCCCGGTGACCTCGGCGTTGTAGCGGCGCCATCGGGGAGCGTTGCTGCTGAAAGGGACGGTCACCAGGCACACATTCTTATCCACCTCCGTCACGTAGTAGGATAGCGCGGGAGGAGCACCGCACGTCGGCCCGCCGCACGCTCTCAGCGGCGGAGGCCTCAACGTCACAAAGGTTTCCTCCTTGAGATCAAACGCCATGACCGCCACGGCGCAGCACGCCCCTTCCTCCTCGGATAGCCAGTACATCGCGCCGTTCACGTTGACGACGCCGAGGTTCACGAGGCAGCTCTCCCTCGGCGCCCCGACGTCCCTCCACCCGTCCTCGCCGAGCGTGTACACCTGGATGGCGTCGAAGCGGAACGGCTGCCCCGACGACCCGCCGTGCCGGGGCTCGCGGTCGCGGAGGAAGTAGACGAGCTTGTACTCCCCCGTCGCCGGGTGGAACCCGAAGCTGTAGAGGTAGTACAGGTCACGGAACGGTCTCCCGTCGGGCTTCGAGAGGTGCAGGCGCTGGCCGGTGGCGGGGTTGACGATCTTCAGCGTGTATTTCCGGTAGAAGCAGAGCAGGCCGTTGCATGACGCGAAGAGGTGGTCGTCCGGGTCCATGGACGACGCCGCCCATGATGACACGGACCATTTCTCGTCGAAGAGCTTCAGGCGGCCAGGCATGGCGGTCTTGAGGCTCGCCGAGGCGTCCAGCCGAGGCAGGAAAAGGAGGAGGCGCTCGGGTGCACGGTTGGCATGATCCATGATGAAGCAGGGGTCGCTGATCACGCCGCGCCATTGCTGGCACGTCCTGCGGAGCCTCTGCAGAGTGGTGACCGGAAGCCGGAGAAGTGTCTCGTGTAGGACTTCTGGTGTGAGGCGGCTGATGCTTGCCAACTGATTTTCCGTTGGCTGCTCTGCATCGTTTGCGTCACTGGCCATTTCCAAGCACCTTTTCCCCTGAGAAAGTTGTTCTTGACAAGTCCTGCAATATCCCATAAAAGTGGAAGTTTATGAACATATATATAGCAAAAATGCTACTTGCACACTATTGTTTTTTCGCAAGTTTAATAAAGTAATCGTATGCGTCATGTTGATACAGAGACCGGAGGTAATCCTTCTTTTCTAAAAAAAGCAAAAATGCTATATCTACGTATAGCCTATAATCGACTTCAGAAACGGAAGGTATTATGCATCTATAAGCGATGAAGATTAAATCATGCGATCACTTCGAACTTTTGACAGAAACAGCCCATTTTTCTATGGGAACAGCTTGTCAGTTGACGCGAATGCATGGCTAACTTTTTTCTAGTAGATGTAGCAGCAACAGAGGGCCATGAACTGGAACAGCAGGAAGCCTCCATGGCGCATCCAACAAAGCCACTAACACGCCTATGCATACGTAACCCATCAGTCCCTCATTCTACAGGGTTCTAGCCCAACAAGTTGCTTCCAGGTTCCAGTTCATCCTGAACTTCAAAACTAGGCATGGCGGCCGAATCCGACACCAGGCAAAAGATTGCTGGAATCTGAAGAAAACTTACAGCGGAATCTATGTTCCCGAGGTGAAGAAGAAGCCGCCCGCGGCCACAAGCTTAATCCCACCGTTATCCTCCGAGTGCGAGAGAGTGCTACTTATCGATGTCCTCTCTAGCGGTAACTAGCCGCCGTGGACGCAAGCATCGCACTCCAGGTCCACGGTGTCCGCAGTTTCCGTTATCCTCTCTCTGATTGCGTGACGGCTTCTTCAACCACCCGTAGAATCCAAAATAAGAAAAAAATATCAAGGACATAGGCCCAGCAAGCAGAGAAGGCCCGAGTATTCAAATGGTAGACAGTATCGTACACATACAATAGCATGGCTTCCTACAAAAGTACAAACGTCCACACTCTGTGTAAGCAATAATCTTTTGGGTAGGAGATCTGCATAATCTTTTGAAATTGTCAATAATTATATACTCCTTCTGTTTTAAAATAAGTGTTTTAAACTTAATATAACTTTATACTAGAGCTAGTACAAAGTTGAGACAGTTATTTTGTAACGGAGGGAGTACATCGTAGGGGCAACATGTACACTTGCAATATTTTGTCTCAACGTTCCACCACGTATGTATTCCTCCATTGCCCCGATGTCATCAACAATCTCGCCATGCATTTGCTTCTGCTGGCATGTAGTTTCCACTTTCAGGGCCTAGGTTTTCCCTTGTTGAGCTCGCCCTGCATGTTGGGGGTGTTCTAGTTTGGTTTTTCGGGTGGCAATGTCCATCTTAGCTCATGGGTGAGCATCTAAATCTTCTAACGGATTAGCGCCTCGTGCCAGACGAGGGGGCATGGATCCTTTTCGGAGATGAATGAGGTTGTATACGATCTAGCCGGAGCACATGGAGCTAACAAAACTTGCTAGTTGACGGAACCTAGCAGGTCATCCCAAATTAGAAGACCATTGTATAGACTAGAAGGGATTAGTCGAGGAGACTGATAGAGGTGAGCAAAATGAAACAAAACCGGTGCAAAACCACAGACTGCATCAGCTCGCATCGCCAGACTCACATAGGGGACCGGTTCTGTCTCGCCCCAAGGACGCCCTGAATAGGCCGGTCCATAGTCATGCACGTATGTGTGCATTAGTTTTTTTTTTCGTTTTTATATATGTTGGAAAATATTATAACTGCATATATTCCAAAGTAGTTAACGCAATGTTTTTTAAATGTTAACCGCGAATTTGAAAAATGTCAACGTAGTGCAAACGTTTTATTACTATAATTTAAAAATGTTGATAGCATTCAAAATAATGTTCATGGCATTTTAAAATGTTCACGTTTTATACAATTTAAGAAGGTTTTTTTATAATTTCTAAAAAGGTTTTGTAACATTATAAAAAGTAGGTTACATTTTAAAAAATCTTTACACATTTCGAAATATGTTTGTGAAATTTCAAAAAATATAAAGTGTCTGCTCATTTAAAGAAATATTGTGTGTCATTCCAGAAAAGTTCCAACATGTATTTAAAAAATGTTTAACATACATTAAAAATCTTAAAAAAATATCTCTAAAAAATGTATGTCATTTATTTGAATTTTTATAAATGCATATAATTTTTAAATATGTAATATATATATTAAGTTGGGGAACGTTGCATGGAAAACAAAAAATTTCCTACGCACACACAGATCTATCCATGGTGATGAGCATCTACGAGAGGAAGAGTGGATCTACGTACCCTTGTAGATCGCTAAGCGGGAAGCGTTAAGAAACGCGGTTGGTGTAGTCGAACGTCTTCGCGATCCAAATCGCCGTGCGTCCCGCGATCCAATCACGATCCGTCCCGCGATCCAATCACGATCCGTCCCGCGAACTTGATCACGATCCGTCCCACGAACTTGATCACAATCCTTCCGATCTAGCGCCGATCGACGGCACCTCCGCGTTCAGCAGACGTACAACTTGATGACGATCTCCACCGTCTTGATCCAGCAAAAAGGAGTGAAGAGGAAGAAGAGTTCTCCAGCAGCGTGACAGTGCTCCGGCGATGGTGGTGGAGCAATTCTGGCAGGGCTTCGCCTAAGCACTGCAGAAATCCGATCTAAAGGAGAAACTATGCATTGGAGGAACGGGTAGCACGTGGCTAAAAACTAATGCAAAACCCTAAAACCCACCAGTATATATAGGAGGAGAGCCTTGGCGCAAGGGCCAAGGCTCCTATGGTTCGGCCGAACCTACTAGGAGAGGAGGACTCCTCCTCCAATCCTAGTAGGACTAGGATTGCTCCTTTTTTTTTGCCTTTTTCCAGCTTTTCCTATTGAGTTTTCTTCTCCAGCCACATGGGCCTTGTGTGGGAGTTTCCACCAGCCCACTAAGGGCTGATATTCACTCTCCCACAGCTCATGAAGCCTCTTGGGTCGAAATACCCCTCCCGGAGGCCTCCCGGTACACTACCGATGAGCCCGAAACTTTTTCGGCGACCAAAACAGGACTTCCTATATATGAATCTTTACCTCCGGACCATTCCGGAGCTCGTCGTGATGTCCGGGATCTCATCCGAGACTCCGAACAACCTTCGGTCACCACCATACATAACTCTATACTACCGAAACGTCACCAAACCTTAAGTGTGCAGACCCTGCGGGTTCGAGAACTATGTAGACATGACCGAGACACCTCTACGGTCAATAACCAATAGCGGGACCTGGATGTCCATATTGGTTCCTACATATTCTATAAAGATCTTTATCGGTCAAACCTCTATGTCAAGGATTCAGTTAATCCCGTATGATGTTCCCTTTGTTCTTCGGTATGTTACTTGCCCGAGGTTCGATCGTCGGTATCTCCATACCTAGTTCAACCTCGTTATTGACAAGTCTCTTTACTTGTTCCGTAATACAAGATCCCGCAACTAACACTTAGTCACATTGCTTGCAAGGCTTATTGTGATGTTGTATTACCGAGTGGGCCCTGAGATACATCTCCGTCATATGGAGTAACAAATCCCAGTCTTGATCCATGCCAAATCAACACACACCCTCGGAGATACCTGTAGAGCACCTTTATAGTCACCCAGTTACGTTGCGACGTTTGATACACACAAGGCACTCCTCCGATGTCCGTGAGTTGCATGATCTCATGGTCATAGGAACATATACTTGACATGCAGAAAACTGTAGCAATAAACTGACACGATCATATGCTACGTTTGTAGTTCGGGTCTTGTCCATCACATCATTCTCCTAATGATGTGATCCCGTTATCAAATGAAATCACATGTCAATGGCTAGGAAACCTTGACCATCTTTGATCAATGAGCTAGTTCACGAGAGGCATACTAGGGACAAAGTGTTGTCTATTTACCCACACATGTAATGTGTTTCCAATTAATACAATTATAGCATGGATAATAAATGATTATCATGAACAAGGATATATAATAATAAACACTTTATTTATTGCCTCTAGGGCATATTTCCAACAGTCTCCCACTTGCACTAGAGTCAAATATCTAGCTCACATCACTATGTGATTTACATTGTAATGAATCGAACACCCATGCAGTTCTGGTGTTGATCATGTTTAGCCCTTGGAAGAGGTTTAGTCAACGGGTCTGCAACATTCAGATCCGTGTGCACTTTGCAAATATTTATGTCCTTCTCCTCGATGTAATTGCGGATGGAGTTGAAGCGTCGCTTTATGTGTCTGGTCCTCTTGTGAAACCTTGGTTCCTTGGCCAGAGCAATGGCACCAGTGTTGTCATAGAACAAGTTCATTAGATTCAGTGCACTGGGCACTACTCCAAGATCTGTCATGAACTGCTTCATCCAGACACCTTCCTTCGCCGCCTCCGAGGCTGCGATGTACTCCGCTTCACATGTAGAATCGGCTACCACGCTTTGCTTGGAACTACACCAGCTTACCGCTCCCCCGTTAAGAATAAATACGTATCCGGTTTGTGGCTTAGAGTCATCCGGATCAGTGTCAAAGCTTGCATCGACGTAACCCTTTACGACGAGCTCTTCATCACCTCCATAAACGAGAAACATTTCCTTAGTCCTTTTCAAGTACTTAAGGATATTCTTGACCGCTGCCCAGTGTTCCATTCCAGGATCACTTTATTCCGACCATACTTATGGCAAGGCTGACATCCGGTCTTGTGCACAACATTGCATACATGATAGAGCCTATGGCTGAAGCATAGGGGATAACACTCATCTTTTCTCTATCTTCTGCAGTCACCGGGCATTGAGTCTTACTCAACTTCACACCTTGTAACACAGCCAAGAACCCCTTCTTGGACCGATCCATTTTGAACTTCTTCAAAACTTTATCAAGGTATGTGCTCTGTGAAAGTGCTATTAAGCGTCTCGATCTATCTCTATAGATCTTAATGCCTAATATGAAAGCAGCTTCTCCTAGGTCCTTCATTGAAGAAGTCTTGTTCAAATATTCCTTCACGCTTTCCAGCATTTCTATATTGTTTCCAATCAGCAATATGTCATCCACATATAATACTAGAAACTCTATAGAGCTCCCACTCACTTTCTTGTAAATACAAGCTTCTCCATAAACTTGTATAAACTCAAACACTTTGATCACCTCACCAAAACGCTTATTCGAACTCCGAGATGCTTGCACCAGTCCATAAATGGATCGCTGGAGTTTGCAAACTTTGTTAGCATTCTCTGGATCGACAAAACCTTCGGGTTGCATCATATACAACTCTTCCTCAAGGAAACCGTTGAGGAACGCCGTTTTGACATCCATCTGCCAAATTTCATAGTCGAAATAAGCAACTATTGCCAACATGATTCTGACAGATTTAAGCATCGCTACGGGAGAGAAAGTCTCATCGTAGTCAACTCCTTGAACTTGTGAAAAACCCTTTGCCACAAGTCGAGCTTTATAGATAGTGACATTACCGTCCGCGTCTGTCTTCTTCTTAAAGATCCATTTGTTCTGAATGGCCTTTCGCCCTTCAGGTAATACTTCCAAAGTCCATACTTTCTTTTCATACATGGATCCCATCTCGGATTTCATGGCCTCTAACCGTTTCTTGGAATCCGGGCCCATCACTGATCCTCCATAGCTCGTAGGTTCATTGTTGTCCAACAACATGACCTCTAAGACAGGGTTGCCGTACCACTCAGGAGTAGTACGCGCCCTTGTCGACCTAGAAGGTTCAATAGTAGCTTGATCTGAAGCTTCATGATCACCATCATTAACCTCCTCTTCTACCTTCGTAGATTCCACAGAAACATCTTTCTGCGTTATGCTACTTTCTGGTTGAAGTAAAGCTTCAATAACCTCATCAAGCTCTATCTTCCTCCCACTCAATTCTTTCGAGAGAAACTCTTTCTCAAGAAATGTTCCGTTCTTAGCGACAAACACTTTGCCTTCGAATCTGAGATAGAAGGTATACCCGACTGTCTCTTTCGGGTATCCTATGAAGACGCATTTTTCCGCTTTGGGTTCCAGCTTTTCAGGCTGAAGCTTTTTGACATAAGCATCACATCCCCAAACTTTAAGAAATGACAACTTTGGCCTCTTGCCAAACCATAGATCATATGTCATCGTATCAATGGATTTCGATGTTGCCCTATTTAAAGTGAATGCAACTGTCTCTAATGCATAACCCCAAAACGATAGTGGCAAATCAGCAAGACACATCATAGAACGCACCATATATAATAAGGTTCGATTACGACGTTCGGACACACCATTACGTTGTGGTGTTCTGGGCGGTGTCAACTGTGAAACAATTCCACACTGTCTTAAGTGATTGCCAAACTCATAATTCAGATATTCACCCCCTTGATCAGATCGTAGGAATTTAATCTTCTTGTTACGATGATTCTCAACTTCACTCTGAAATTGCTTGAACTTCTCAAACGTTTCAGACTTGTGTTTCATCAAGTAAATATACCCATATCTACTTAAGTCATCAGTGAAGGTGAGAAAATAACGATATCCACCACGCGGTGTAACATTCATTGGACCGCACACATCAGTATGTATGATTTCCAATAAGTCAGTCGCCCGTTCCATTGTTCCACAGAATGGCGTTTTAGTCATCTTGCCCATGAGGCATGGTTCACATGTGTCAAGTGATTCAAAATCAAGTGACTCCAAAAGTCCATCAGCATGGAGCTTCCTCATGCGTTTTACACCAATATGACATCAACGACAGTGCCACAAGAAAGTGGTACTATCATTATCAACTCTACATCTTTTGGCATCAATGTTATGAACATGTGTGTCATCACTATCAAGATTAAATATGAATAAACCCCTAATATTGGGTGCATGACCATAAAAGATATTACTCATATAAATAGAACAACCTTTATTCTCTAATTTAAATGAGTAACCGTCTCGCAATAAACAAGATCCAGATATAATGTTCATGCTCAACGTAGGCAGTAAATAACAATTATTCAGGTTCATCACTAATCCTGATGGTAATCGAAGAGAGAGCGTGCCGACGATGATCACATCAACCTTGGAACCATTTCCCACGCGCATCGTCACTTCGTCCTTTGCCAGCCTTCGTTTATTTCGTAATTCCTGCTTTGAGTTGCAGATGTGAGCAACCGAACCGATATCAAATACCCAGGCACTACTACGAGAGCTAGTAAGGTACACATCAATAACATGTATATCATATATACCTTGTTTGTCGTTGGCCGCCTTCTTATCAGCCAGGTACTTGGGGCAGTTCGCTTCCAATGACCAGTTCCCTTGCAATGAAAGCACTCAGTTTCTGGCTTGGGTCCATGCTTGGGCTTCTTTACAGGAGTAGCAACTTCTTTGCCATCCTTCTTGGTTTTACCCTTCTTGCCCTTGCCCTTGACCTTGCCATTTTTCTTGAAACTAGTGGTTTTATTAACCATCAACACTTGATGTTCTTTCTGGATTTTAGACTCATCGACTTTTAGCATCGCAAACAACTCGGCGACTAACTTGTTCATCCCGTGCATGTTATAGTTCATCACAAAGCTCTTGTAACTAGGTGGCAGTGATTGAAGAACTCTGTCAGTGATCGCCTCTGGCAGAAGGACAATTCCCAACTCCGCTAGACGAGTTGAATACCTAGACATTCTGAGTATATGTTCACTGATAGACCCGTTCTCCTCCATCTTGCAAGCATAGAACTTATCGGAGGTTTCATACCTCTCGATCTGGGCATTCTTCTGAAAGATAAATTTCAACTCCTAGAACATCTCATATGCTCCATGACGTTCAAAACGTCTTTGAAGTCCCGGTTCTAAGCCATACAATATTGCACACTGAACTATTGAGTAATCTCCAGTACGTGACTCCCAAGCGTTCTTAACGTCTTCGGAGGTCATATCTTCTGGTTGGTCACCAAGCGGTGCATCAAGGACATATGATTTCTGGGAAGCCGTGAGGATAATCCTCAGATTACGGGCCCAGTCAACAAAGTTACTTCCATCATATTTCAACTTAGCTTTCTCTAGGAACGCATTAAAATTCCAGGGTGCTACTGCGCGAGCCATTGATCTACAACATAAATAGCCAAAGTTTACTTAGACTATTGTTCAAGATAATGAGTTTAGTTAATCAAATTACTAAAACTCCCACTCAAATTGACATCCCTCAGGTCATCTAAGTGTCACATGATCCAAATTCTCCAACTCAAGTCCGATCATCACGTGAGTTGAGGTGGCTTCAATGGTGAACATCATTATGTTGATCATATCTACTATATGACTCATGTTCGACCTTTCGGTCTCTTGTGTTCCAAAGACATGTTTGTACATGCTAGGCTCGTCAAGTTTAACCCGAGTGTTCTGCACGTGCAACACTGACTTGCACCCGTTGTATGTGAACGTAGAGTCTATCACACCCGATCATCACGTGGTGTCTCAACACGACGAACTTTCACAACGGTGTACACTCGGGGAGAACACAATTTATCTTTAAATTAAGTGAGGGATCACCTTATAATGCTACCGTCGTCCTAAGCAAAACAAGGTGCACAAAAGGATTAACATCACATGCAATTCATAAGTGACATGATATGGCCATGAACTTGTGCTTTTGATCTCCATCTAGAAAGCACCGACATGATCTCCATCGTCACCGGCAAGACACCATGATCTCCATCAACGTGTCGCCATCGGGGTTGTCGCGCCCAACATGCTTCTACTACTATTGCTACCGTTTAGCGATAAAGTAAAGCATTACATAGCGCTTAATGATTGACACACAGGTCATATAATAATTAAAGACAACCCTATGGCTCCTGCCGGTTGCCGTACTCATCGACATGCAAGTCATGATAATCTATACATCACATGCTCATCTCATACATCACATATATCACATCATGTAATTGGCCATATCACATCACGACATACCCTGCAAAAACAAGTTAGACGTCCTCTAATTGTTGTTGCATATATTACGTGGCTGCTACGGGTATCTAGTAAGAACAATTCTCATCTACGCAAAAACCACAACGGTGATACACTAGTTGCTTTTCAACGTTCTCAAGGACCGCCTTTGTCGAATCCGATCCAACTAAAGTGAGAGAAACTGGCACCCGCAAGCCATCTATGCAACAAGTTACGGTCGAGGGAACCGGTCTCTCGTAAGCATACGAGGAATGTTGGTCCAGGCCGCTTTATCTCACAATACCGCTGAATCAAAATCCGACCAAGGGAGGAAGCAATCTAAGCATCAACGCCCACAAACCTTTTGTGTTCTACTCGAGATCTCATCTACACATAGACCTAGCTCATGATGCCACTGTTGGGGAACGTTGAATGGGAAAAAAAATTCCTACGCACACACAGATCTATCCATGGTGATGAGCATCTACGAGAGGGAGAGTGGATCTACGTACCCTTGTAGATCGCTAAGCGGGAAGCGTTAAGAATTGCGGTTGGTGTAGTCGAACGTCTTCGCGATCCAAATCGCCATGCGTCCCGCGATCCAATCATGATCCGTCCCGTGAACTTGATCACGATTCGTCCCACGAACTTGATCACGATCCTTTCCGATCTAGCGCCGAACGGACGGCACCTCCGCGTTCAGCACACGTATAGCTTGATGACGATCTCCACTGTCTTGATCCAGCAAGAAGGAGTGGAGAGGAAGAAGATTTATCTGGTAGTGTGATGGCACTCCGGTGATGGTGGTGGAGCAATTCCGGCAGGGCTTCACCTAAGCACTGCAGAAATCCGATCTAGAGGAGAAACTATGCACTGGAGGAACGGGTAGCACGTGGTTGAAAAACTAGTGCAAAATCCTAAAACCCACCAGTATATATTGGCGGAGAGGAGGAGAGCCTTGGTGCAAGGGCCAAGGCTCCTATGGTTCGTCCGAACCTACTAGGAGAGGAGGACTCCTCCTCCAATCCTAGTAGGACTAGGATTGCTCCTTTTTTTTTGCCTTTTTCCACCTTTTTCTATTGGGTTTTCTTCTCCAGCCACATGGGCCTTGTGTGGGAGTTTCCACCAGCCCACTAAGGGCTGATATTCACTCACCCACAGCCCATGAAGCCTCTTGGGTCGAAATACCCCTCCCGGAGGCCTTCCGGTACACTACCGATGAGCCCGAAACTTTTCCGGCGACAAAAACAGGACTTCCTATGTATGAATCTTTACCTCCGGACAATTCCGGAGCTCCTCGTGATGTCCGGGATCTCATCCGAGACTCTGAACAACCTTCGGTCACCACCATACATAACTCTATACTACCGAAACGTCACCAAACCTCAAGTGTGCAGACCCTGCGGGTTCGAGAACTATGTAGACATGACCGAGACACCTCTACGGTCAATAACCAATAGCGGGACCTGGATGTCCATATTGGTTCTTACATATCTACGAAGATCTTTATCGATTGAACCTCTATGTCAAGGATTCAGTTAATCCAGTATGATGTTCTCTTTGTTCTTCGGTATGTTACTTGCCCGAGATTCGATCGTCGGTATCTCCATACCTAGTTCAACCTCGTTATTGACAAGTCTCTTTACTCGTTCCGTAATACAAGATCCCGCAACTAACACTTAATCACATTGCTTGCAAGGCTTATTGTGATGTTGTATTACCGAGTGGGCCCTGAGATACATCTCCTTCATATGGAGTAACAAATCCCAGTCTTGATCCATGCCAACTCAACAGACACCCTCGGAGATACCTGTAGAGCACCTTTATAGTCACCCAGTTACGTTGCGACGTTTGATACACACAAGACACTCCTCTGATGTCCGTGAGTTGCATGATCTCATGGTCATAGGAACATATACTTGACATGCAGAAAACAGTAGCAATAAACTGACACGATCATATGCTACGTTTGTAGTTTGGGTCTTGTCCATCACATATTCTCCTAATGATGTGATCCCGTTATCAAATGACATCACATGTCAATGGCTAGGAAACCTTGACCATCTTTGATCAACGAGCTAGTTCACTAGAGGCATGCTAGGGACAAAGTGTTATCTATTTACCCACACATGTAATGTGTTTCCAGTTAATACAATTATAGCATGGATAATAAACGATTATCATGAACAAGGAAATATAATAATAAACACTTTATTTATTGCCTCTAGGACATATTTCCAACATATTATACATTTAAATATTTTACTATATATATATATATGAAAAAAGGATATCAAAACATGTATTTAAACAATGCCAAAATTTTATAACGAAAAGTTCTTGATGTATCACAAAATTGTACAATGTGTATGAGTAAAATAAACATAAGTTGAAAAGAATCGAAAAAGAGAAAAAGAGAATAGCATGTGAAAACTAAAGAAAGAAACAAAGAAACATAAAGAGGAAGAAATATGAAAAGAAACCACAAACAGTAACAAAAAGATAAGTACATAGAGAAGAAAAATCTTGCGCATAGGCAACTATAGTGCTAGGCCGAACCTCTAGTGTCATGCAAGAGTCTTGCACGCCAAAGTTACATCTCGCAGTAAGCGGGACATACCTCACATGCTCACCCACGTGCGCACGTTTGCATCCGCCTGGCCTGGTTGAGTGAAAAACTGCTAATTCCAACACCATATGCTTCACTTGTTCTTTTGTTCCCGCGCATTGGACTGTGTGTCTACAATATTTCCTTTTTGTTTGGGCCAACCTGTATCTACCGATCTTTTGCGAAAACTCGTACCGGATTCTAGTGCATGCTATTGTCGAGGTTGGTGTGGCAGGAATGGAGCACCATTGTGATGAGCGATGACTTCCTGTCGCATGGTTGCTACAGTACCGCTAGCCAGCTCTCTTCCCTCAATCTACTCCAGCATATATGTTTTCACTAGCGAACGTTTGTGGATGTAGCTTGCATGGACGAATAGTAGATCGATTGGTGAACCGGTACAACTTCTTGCTACATGTGCAACGAGTGTGAAGGAAGTCGGCTGACAAAGAAGGAGGTCGAGAAACAGCTAAGGCAAATATTGTCACGGAGAGCTCTGATACTCGTGATCTGCGTTGGGTTTTCCGTGAAGAGGAACGGGTTATCGCAGCACAAAGTGGGTAAGTATTTCTCACTGCTATGAAACCAAGGTTTATTGAACTAATAGAAATATCAATCCTCAAATGTCTTCAGCGGCTGCACACGAAAGAACAAACAACTTGCACCCAACGCCGGTAAGAGCATTACGAAGAGCATTATGAAGCTATGATGATCATGCAAATAAGAATCTTAGTATTCAGATTTGACTCAAATATTTGTCATGAATAATCTGAACATAAACTTACAATTCATCGGATCCCAACAAACACACCATGCAAAGGATTACATCGGATAGATCAAGGCAAAGATACGATGAACATTGCATTGAAGATCGAGAGAGAGAGATTTCCATGTAGGTACTACCTACGGACCCGTAGGTCTGTGGTGAACTACTCACACATCTTTGCCTCTCGTGAGGGTGGCAAGGTTGATGAAGAGGCCTTTCGTGATCGATCTTCCCTGTAGCAGGGTGCCGGAATGAAGGTGTAGATGGCCTCCCATCGGAACAGAGACTTGCGATGGTGGAAAAGGTATTTCAAGAGCGCTCTTGTGTTTTTAGGATAATTATGAATTTATAGGCCAGAAAGGGGCATCGGGAGGCGTCCGAGGGGGGCACAAGCCATCAGGAAGAGCCCCCTGGTGGCGCGTTCTATTGGCTTGTGGGTCCCTCGTGGTTCCTTCAGCCTCCCTCCGAATCTTCTTGGTCTTCTTTTGGTCCGGAAAAAATCATAAAAAAAATCGTGGCAATTGGACTTTGTTTGGTACTGTAAACTTAAAGAGCCAAAAACATGCAAAAAACAGCAACTTGCACTGGGCCCTGAGTCAATCGGTTTGTGCTAAAAAATATTATAAATTGGCAAATAAATACCCAAAAAGTATCCTACAATGATAATATATTAACATGGAACAATCAAATATTATAGATACGTTGGAGACATATCAACATCCTCAAGCTTAATTCTTGCTCGTCCTCGAGTAGGTAAATGATAAAAACAGAATTTTTGACTTGATATGCAACCCATTATGTAATCTTTAACATGTATGCTCATTGATAAATGATGAATTAACAAGCAGCAACATAGTAATATTTATAAGTATCTCTACTCCTAAAGGGACACTTGGTAGCTCCTTTCTCGGGGGGTTTTCGTCATCCCTCCCATCTTTGTCTGTGGTTTTTTTCGTTCGTTTTTTTTGTCGCCTTTTTTTCGTCCCTCCTTCCATCGTCATATATTTAGTAATCTATTTATGTGAAAGAATAGATCAGGATTAATTTATAGCAAATCTTCAAAAATCAAATTTGAATTAATTAATCTTACCATAAGTTGCTCACTCGCATTAATTAACATTTCCATACATCATCAAATTACATCAATTAACATTCCTTATCAATTCACATATGGTAAGGCCATAAACTCATGAAAATCTCTAATATGGCAATATGACAATTATGGTGATCAATCAATTCATTATATGATAACTCCATATACTCAGAAATATGGTCCTCCTTCCTCTCGTCATTGTATGCTGTCTCTACTCCTAAAGGGACACTTGGTAGCTTCTTGTCTTGGGTTTTTTCGTCATCCCTCCCACCTCCCATCTGGGTTTTTCGTCATTTATCTTACCAACTAGAAAACCAGATCGTATGCACGTAATCCCTCACGCTCCTAGCAAAAAAAAAAGATTAGCCAAAGGGGCTCCCACGGACGAAGAAAAAAACCCGGACGAAAATAGATCCATCGAGCCATCGAGGCTCCCACGTGCGTATTGAATAAAAATCGGACGAGAAAAAACCGATCTGACAGCCCACACCCGACGCTCCAGCCGCGACGTGTGTTAGAACGAGGCTACAGCTGCGACGCCATCCCATCGCTGCCATCGCGAACCCTAGTCGCCGCCACCCGGATCCCTTCGCCGATGTCCTAGAGGCTAGAGCTGCCATCGTCGCGGACGAGACGCATCCGCAGACGCCGCCACCGATCGGGGAGACGTCGCCGCAACGCTGGCGACCACCGTCGCGGATCTGCAGCCCATCGTCTTCGCCCGCCTGCGCCGCCCACCGTCTTCGCCTTCCCATTGCTACCCCGGTGAGGCCTACCCACACCCCCTCCCCGCCCGGGGTCCTCCTCCGCTGCTGCCCTACCCCAGCCCTCCAAGGTCCTCCTCCACCGCTGTTACGAGTGGTCAAGGTGGGCAAGGAGGAGATGAATCAGCACGCCGGCCTTCTTCCAATCCCATGCTCATCTTGCCTCGCGACTCAATTTGGAGCAGCAGTCGTGGAGTGTGGACGTGGCAAAGGGGACCTACTGATGTGTGGCGGATATATTTGTACAATACATCTCATGTCTCAAACTTTATTCATGCGATTTCCCGGATCTCCGTTTCTTTTGTGTTGTGGCGGCTATTGTGCGACTGAGTGGCGCGATTAGGCTTGCTTCAACGCGTAAGGTTCAGTTTCAAGGTCCGGTGATGGAGTATGCTACTGTCGGCTTGCTACCTACATCTAAGTATCACATTCGCCTGCGGAAGGAGAGTTTATGGTTGCCTACAAATTCTATCAAATATTTTGATTTTTGATTGATGTTGGTCTTCATGCTTGGATGGGGGCTCCTCTTAGTCTTGATCCATGGCTAGGTTTGCCTGCTGGTTTGTAATTCCATCGCCTTAGTCCCCTATATATTGGCACATAACATGTGTTCATTTATTCAAGCTTTATTCATGTGATTTCCCAGATCTTAGTTCTGTGGCGTTGTGGCAGCTGCTGCGAGTTCGAGCCGGAGTAACTCCATTGCTTGCAGTGCACGGGATGCATGGCAGCCTAGAAGCAGGTTCGATTGCAGACGACAGGCCCATATGCACGTCATGGATGCATGCATAGATATGTACAGGGGTGGAAACGTGATCAGTGAGCCAGGATGTCATATTGTTTAATTAGTATTGTTTAGTGCAATCATATCTGTTTACTAATCTAATCTAGATATCTTCCACTTCCACATTTAACTTTTATTCTGCACCACATGGAAGTGGAATCTATGTAAAAAATGTGGGGATGATGATGCTGAATTAAGATGTTTATAGGAAATATTTGTGTTAGCACATATGTATAATACAAATGTATGTCTTCATGATGATTTCTACTTCTCCTTCCCAATTTGGTAGGATTTTCAGGTATTCGATGTACCTCAAGTTATTTCTTCTTCTGATATTCGTTCTTCATGTCAAAATTTGGATCATACAAGAATCCTTCTGTAGTTTTCCTCTGTGGTTACTAACCTATACAATATATTTTATACCATGATCAATACCTAATGAGATTTGACTTTGAGGTACATGGAGTTTGGAGACAAATTAAAGTTGTATGGGAAGATGCACATGCAGTTGTTTCTAGCATCTTGATATGCACCTCATGCGTAGTCCAGGTGCATCAAGTCATGGCTCAGAGTCTAGTGGGTGCTGGTCCAATTGCCTACACCAGGTTTGATCTGGGAACATTTACATTTTCATATCTATTTAAAGTTGTTGTATTAACTTATATGTTATCATCGAAGTACAAACTGTGATTGGTCTGTCCCACAGACACGACAACCATGTGGTCAGAGTAGCCATTTGTAGCTGCTTGCGCAGAAGATTATTATCAAAGACATTGGATATTGGCTACCTGCGGAGTTTACATCCATTATATGGCCGTCCATTCTCAATAAGATAACATCAAGAAATTAATTGGCCAGAGATGTTACAATATGATGAGTGTGGGTACTGATCAGCTTCTTACCAAAGCTGAACACAAATATTATCTTAGCACGCACTCCAAACATCTTCCATCCAACCAATTTCATTCATGCAGCTTCAACGTTGAAGAAACACAGAATGCTAATTTTGTGGGAAATAGCACAACAATCATGCAATTTTAGACGTACAGTGACCGGTCCAACGCACGAAAACTTTATCTTTGGTTAATTTTAGATTTAATAATTTAACATAGTAGTTAATAATATGTAGTCGGGACAACCTCAACGCCTCTAAATCCTGGGCTCCAACAAGGAGGTTTCGTTTTGCTCCTAATGTATGTTACTGTTACCTGCACTTTATTTTCCTTTTGGATGCTTTACTGAACATGTTTTTTTGGTTCTTGATGTTCATGTGGAATCCATTTTTCAATTGAATATTAATATTGCGATGGATCGGACACTGAAATTGGTTTTGTTTTTTGTACTGAAATGAATATGGTATTTTTCTACTGAGATACCTCCACTTGTTTTCAAAATGGATTTTGATATTTTACTGAAACTGGAATGGATATGATTGCCTACTGAAATGAAATTGTGATACTGAAATTGTAATCTCCATTCTTTTTTGGGTATATGGTATTTTGTATTAAATTGTGGTATTGAAATTGTGATTTGGTTTATTGAATTTTTGGTAGTGAAATTGGGAATTGCACGTGCGATCTTCTAATCGACTACTCGGACGCGCTGTCAGGGTACTCAGCTCATGAGCCTCCCACTCTTTCTTGGCAAGCAACAAATGCAACATACCTAAAAGGTGAATAGAGTATTTATTTGTACTGATTGTCATAAGACAAAGTTGACTATAGGCTGGTTGTAGTTACCCATGATACATCATGTCATCCTTAGGTACGTAAATTAAGGTGTACATAATTTATTTTGCAGAGGAGGAATACAGTAATTTAAACAGTATTATATGTGATGACATGTCCATGCAGCAGAGCTGTCATCATTGGTAGAGAACAGTTCATATATTTGTTTTTATTCACTAAGTTTGATTTTGTACTTAGGAAGTCAAATCAATTATTAATGTTCAAGGTTGTCATAAAAATTTCAAAAATGGGATGGAATGGATTGACAGTGTGCTTCTACATTTTTGTCTTAGATGTTGCAAGGTTGCAAGGTGAGGGCAGACGGTGCACGTCATCACTGCATCTCTCCTGTCTCTCTTTTCTCTTTCCTGTAGGAATTTCATGCAACCAGGAGCAGTGAATAAGGTTACAGTTTGTGTACTAAGTTGTTTGTGTAGTTGCTGCACTTGTATAACTACTTCAAATTGTGTAGTTGTTGCATTTTTTTAACTAGATTTATTCATGCTTAATACACACTGCAGACAATTTCATCTAAGAAAAATCAAGTTGTGATTTAAAAAAATAGTTCTTGGCACAATTAACATTGCATGACCGGTCTTGCTATAATTTGATCATGCTTGCTTCAAATTCTTTGATCATGACCGGTCTTGCTATAATAAGATGAATCGGAGAATATTTTGAGAAATCCATCTATGCTACGTGCAATGCTGCTTTGATAATTTTACGCATGTCTCATGCACGATGTCAGCGCTTTCATCGGCCTCCATTTATGTGCGCTGATCTTTAACACCTGTGCCCGCTGTGCTGGGTCATGCTCTGTTGCATCCGTGCACGCAGCCGCTACCAGACAACACCCCCATCGAGGAATACACCCCAACTAAGATTTTTCATATCATCTCCGTCAAGGTGCCGTCACCGCAAGAGGTTGATGTAAGATTATCCTCATTTTCTTTGCTAATGTCCTCCTAGCCCGGAGCATGTTCAACTAACTAATATTTGCTACTGTATTTTTTAGCTAATGTCGTCCTTGCATGGATCATGTTCATCTGGTTAACAAAGGCTTGACCATCTTAATATAGTTGCTAGTGAAATGGATATATATATATATATATATATATATATATACTACTTTAGTTTGCATGAGAACAAATGCTTATATGTGTGCCTCGAAACTATAGTAGGATTGCTTGGATTATATCTGTAGTACTTTGTCCAGTTTTACATGTTCAGTTATTAAGTGGCTTGCACTGATCAAAGCATCATGCGCCCTTGGCTTGATCAAAATGTATGTTTGCTAATTTATTTTGAAAGTGTGTTTCCTCCTACACATTTATTTGTCAACATGAAACTATCTATCACATGCAGGCGTGTTTGCACCCTGGAGCATAGCAATATGAGTTGCTCTTATATTTTTAACACTTGCAATATCTCATCGACAATTTACATGCTATTGTGTATACCAAGAATACAAGAGTCGTGACTTTATTTTATATTTTGACGTAGTACCCAATTAGGCTTAGATATTTTTATATTAGTGGTACTCTTGTTGTCAAGCTTATGAAAAATGTATTCCCTTGAAGAAGTTAGTTGAGATGTGTCAAAAGTTTCTAGGTAGTCTTCTTAAGAAGGCTTAAGCTTGTGCATGCAAGTTTTTCTAGCTAAGGAGCCTCCAAGGAAGTATTAAGCATAGTTGTAGTAGGAACTACAACATATATCTAATCACTATACTGAATAATTAGACTGCCATCAAATTCTGAAGAAATTCATGTTAACAGTCCTATTGGAATGTCAAGTGGTGGGAGCGTAAAAGGTACCTTTTTCAGGAAGGATAGTATTTCTTGGTGAAGTTATGGTATCTAAATCAGACGTGAAATAAATACAGAAACTTGAATGTGGTGTTCTTATTTTTCAGTTAGTATACATCACGTATAAAATGAACTGTTCTAAACACCAAGCTGTTTCTTTTTTAGGTTGACTGAAAGTACAAGCATTATTTTCATCAAATGCAAATAGTAGTGTCGTCTTTCGATATGATTGCTGGGTCTGGAGCAGCCAAACCTTATACTGCAGTTGCCCTTCAGACAATATCGCGGCATTTCCGTTGTCTGAAGGATGTACTCCATATGTCAATAACTTGCAAATAAGCAAAATTATATTTGTTAAGTTCTCCATCAATAAATAACTTGCATTCTAGGAGAATCGGATATTTGGCTTTGGAAGTGTGCAAAATGACTTGAGTTCCGAAAGACTTTGTATTCTGTTAAAAGAAATCAGTTTGCTGAGCTTATTTTACATTATTCGTTGTCATAGATTTTGATCTGGTTCATAAATGCTCGTGTCCGCATATGAAAACCGATGATCGAGGACATGTATAAAGAAGAGACCGGGGAGGGAGAGGCCAAGCTACACTCAAACTCCTCCTCCGACAATGTAGCAAAAAGCAAGGACAAAATGGCATCATGTGAAGACAAAGAAGATTAGGGTGGGCTGTGGGCCACAACCCACCATGGCCACCCTCTACCTCCGCCACCGGCGAGTTTCTGAGTGCACCAGATTGGGTTATGTCCTGAATGTAACCAGGGGTAGAGTTCACCATGATTTGTTGTGTTTGATTCCAGCAAGTCTCATATGCATTTGTGCACTAAAAAAGTGAACGCTAATTCATACAAGATGTGCAAGATCGTGCAACCAGCAATTGGGCATACCATATTGTTGAAAGAATGCCAAAGTTGGCATGAAGTTTTTTTTTTCTTAAGAGAAGACTTATTCGTTTCATCCTGGGTTCGCTGAACAAATTTTCGCTTTCTATATATGTTACTTAAAATAATTATCAAATTCCCACAAAACATGTTCTATCGGTGGAGAAACAATTGTCTTGGAAATTATCTCTGCTACAATGTCAACTCAGTTTTCGAGAAGGCAAGCATATAAGTTGCTCGGCAAAAAAAAGTTTTGCGTGTAGATATTGCTATACTAGATATCCATTTCCATATTTTACTGATATGCATGCTTGAATAGCAGTACTTATGTTACATAAAGAGTAATGTAAAATGAAGTGAAACATGTTGGACGTGGGCTTCGTGACAGAGCTAGCGGAGAGATGTTGAGGCTGATGCCAGAAGAAATGAACAAATGAGGTTCATTGGCGCTAGCAAGGAGGCTGATCGGTCCTATTAGGTTCCATTTTCAGGTGGAGAAGAACTAATGAACGATATTTGTGTGATGCATGTGTTCATTTATTTGATCCATCCTTATTCCATTCAACTCAGATTCACAGATTTATTTACTTTTGCACATACCCATGGTTTGTTGGATCAAGAAATTTAGTGATATTAATTCAACAAGGAATATAATATATCAATGAATATCAAAAAAGCTTTAATAGAACATGATAGGCAACACACGCACATTCTCCTAGTAATAAATATACAATACTAAAAAAATGTTTACCCCTACTCATATTATTATATTAGCAAGGCATGACTTCGCCTTCACCACATCAATACAAATGTTAAGCACCACGGTGTCCAAGTCAGGAAATTGGATCGTAATTTTTTAATATGCATCAACTTTTTATTCTTCACGCAATACATGAGCGTAAACCATTGGACATAGCATATAGCTGGTATAGAATATGATGATAGATATCAAAGGGGTAAAAAGTGGAGAAGATAGTGTCACATGAACTAGGCGTACCAACGAGCTATGGAGATGTTCATCGATAGATGTTAGTGCAAGAAGTAGGGATTGCAATGCAAATGATGCACTAGAACTATAAGTGTATGAAAGCTCAACTGAAACTAAGTGGGTGTGCATCCAACTTGTTTGCTCATGAAGACCTCGGACATTTGAGAAAGCCCGTCATCGAAATACACAAGCCAAGTTTATTATGAAAGGATAATTCCCACTAGCATATGGAAGTGACACATAGGAGACTCTCTATATGAAGAACATGGTGCCACTTTGAGGCACAAGTGTGGTAAAGGATAGTAGCAAAGTCCCTTCTCTCTTTTTTGCTCATTTTTTATTTTATTTCTTCCATCGTGGCCTTTTCTATTTTTTTATTTTTGCCCCCCCCCCCATTCATATTTTTTGAGAGAGAATTCCTTATTTGGCCCTTCCTTAAAATTTGGCTCCCTTTTTGGCATCCCCCATTTTTATTTTATTTTTTGTCTGGAGTCTCATCCCGACTTGTGGGGGAATCATAGTCTCCATCATCCTTTCCTCACCGGGACAATGCTCTAATAATGATGATCAACACACTTTTATTTACTTAGAACTCAATATGAAGGACTGATAGGAAGATATGACTCTATATGAATGCCTCTAGCAATGTACCAGGATGTGTAATGATCTAGCGTGGCATGTATCAAAAATATGATAAACGGTGGCTTTTCCACAAATACTATGTCAGCTCTGTATGATCATGCAAAGCATTATGAGATGATGAACGAACTAGTCATGTGAAGTGACAATGGAATTTGCATGGAAATATATCTCGGAATGGCTATGGAAATGCCATAATAGGTAGGTATGGTGGCTATTTTGAGGAAGATATAATGAGGCTTATGTGAAATAAAGCATACCATGTCACGGTGTTTGGATGCACCGGCGAAAATTGCACTGATCCTCGAGGTGAGAATGGGCTATGCACAATGCTGAAGAGGCTAGCAAATATGAGATGGTGAAAATGCGTATCTCCATGGTGTCACATTAGTCATAAAGAACTCACATACTTATTGCAAAGTTTTATTAGTTTTATCACAAATCAAAGTACTCCTCGCATGCCCTGAGGGAGGAGGTTGGTAGGAGTTAACCATCGCTCGCCCCCGGCTCGAAACAACACTAGGATTTCAACGAGGAATAAAAATGCTCACACATCATCACCATGCCTCTTTAATTTTTAGATGAATAACAAGTTAACACCTCTTAATCTTGACACTTCTACTAATCAACAATTTTGGACTCACACCTTTTTCATATTACCACATCAATGTAATTAACTTGAAAATTCTCTATATGTGCTACACGATGGTTTTGACTATCATTCATTAAATACCTAATATTTTTGAGCTAGTCTTATGACCCATGTAAATTACTGTCACTATTTATTCAGCTCTCAAACAAATATAAGTAAAGAGCGAGAGCATATTATTTCTATAAAATCTACACGACATCATGCTCAAAAAGATATAAGTGAAGTAATAGAGCAACTGCCAAGCTCAAAAGATATAAGTGAAGCACATAGTTTATTCTAGCAAATTATCATGAAGGAGTGACTCTCTCAAATAGGTGTGTCCAGCAAATGATGATTGTGACAAACTGAAAGTAAAAGCAAACGACACTTCAAGCAAAACATATATCATGTGATGAATAAAAATATAGCTTCAAGTGACATACCGATGGATTGAGACGAAAGTGGGGATGCCTTCCGGGGCATCCCCAAGCTTAGATGCTTGAGTATCCATATAATTCTACTTGGAGTGCCTTGGGAATCCCCAGGCTTAGGCTCTTGCCACTCCTTATTTCGTGGTCCATTGTGATCACACCTAAAACTTTAAAACTTCAATCACACAAAACTCAACAAAACTTCATGAGATCTATTAGTATAAGAAACATATTGCATACTTTAGGTTCTGTGATAAATTGATTCTTAATTCATTTTTACATAATAGGCATTGTATTCTAACTTCTCCATGGCTTATACCCCCTCCCCCCGATATAATCCATATCATAATCAAAACAAGAAATCTATTCAAGCAAAACAGAATATGTTTAAGGCATAATGGTTTGTAGAAATTTTTAAAGAGACAATACTTATCTAACTATAAAAATCTGAAACATTAGGAAAATGTACAGAATTTGTATAGAAATACTGCGTAAAAATTTCAGATCGTTATCACGCTCCAGTAAAAAATGAAAATTCATGCATTGGAGTCAAAGTTTATGTTTTGTTTCAGCGTCGTTTCTACTCATCTTGTGAGTCATACCAAAGGCTTTACTTTGCACAAACACTAATTAAAACATAAAAAAATTACATAGGAAACACTCATGTTATCACAAAATAACAAAAAGGAAAAACAAAAATAAAGATACATATTGGGTTGCCTCCCAACAAGCAGTATTGTTTTATGCCCCTAGCTAGGCATAATGCCTAGTTTCAAGTGTTGTCATGTTTGACACCAAGCTCCTCAATAACACAATTATGATTAATAGGAATGATGGAAGGCTTGACAATAGGATCTTTTATTAACTTCACAAAATTGGGATGAACACTAATCATTTTGAGATCTTCGTTTCTTTTGGAAGGATGTGTACTAATGCTCTTAGGAATATATATGAACTTGAGGTTTTTATCTTGTGAGGTACTAGCACTAGTTTTTGGTGGTGTGAAAGCGGAGCTCACTTTATCAACGACTTCCTCCATTTTATCAATCCTACTCAATCCTTGTTCTACCCTCTTATCAATAATAGTGTCCTTTTCCTTTATACTTTTCAAAGTTATTCCTACCCGTGACCCAAATTGAGTGATATGATTATGAAGTTTTTTTATCTAACTTGTCAATTGGTTCATTAGTGATAATTTTATTTTCAATAGCATCAAGCCTTTGCATAACATGTTCCAATGTCAAATTGGTTTCATTAACGATAAGGGGTGGTGTTCCAACAAGATTTGCAATTGTATTATAAGCATCCAACGTATGACACATTAAGAAGTTCCCATCGGTGATGGTGTCAAGTGTTGGGGAACATCGCATGGGAAACAAAAAATTTCCTACGCACACGCAAGATCTATCCATGGTGATGAGCATCTACGAGAGGGAGAGTGGATCTACATACCCTTGTAGATCGCTAAGCGGGAAGCGTTAAGAAACGCGGTTGGTGTAGTCGAACGTCTTCGCGATCCAAATCGCCGAGCATCCCGCAATCTCATCACGATCCGTCCCGCGAACTCATTATGATCCGTCCCGTGATCTCATCATGATCCGTCCCGCAAACTCATCACGATCCGTCCCGCAATCTCATCACGATCCGTCTCGCGATCTTGATCACGGTCCTTCCGATCTAGCGCCGAATAAACGACACCTCTGCATTCAGCACACGTACAGCTCGATGACGATCTCCGCCTTCTTGATCCAGCAAGAGGGAGCGGAGCGGTATAAGAGTTATCCGGTAGCATGACGGTGCTCCGGCGATGGTGGTGGAGCTATTCCGGCAGGGCTTCGCCTAAGCACTGCAGAAAGCCAATCTAGAGGAGAAACTATGCACTGGAGGAACGGGCAGCATGTGGCTAAAAATTCTGTGCAAAAACCCTAAAACCCATCAGTATATATAGGAGGAAGGGAGTAGAGGACTTGGCGCAAGGGCCAAGCCTCCTTGGGTCGGCCGAAGTGGGGAGGAGAGGAGGACTCCTTCTCCAATCCTAGTAGGACTAGGATTGCTCCTTTTTTTTTTTTGCCTTTTTCCACCTTTTTCTATTGGGTTTTCTTCTCCAGCCACATGGGCCTTGTGTGGGAGTTTCCACCAGCCCACTAAGGGCTGATATTCACTCACCCACAGCCCATGAAGCCTCTTGGGTCGAAATACCCCTCCCGGTGGTCTCCCGGTACACTACCGGCACTCCCGGTACATTACCGATAGCCCGAAACTTTTCCAGCGACCAAAACAGGACTTCCTATATATCAATCTTTACCTCCGGACCATTCTGTAGCTCCTCGTGATGTCCAGGATCTCATCCAGGACTCAAAACAACCTTCGGTCACCACCATACATAACTCTATACTACCGAAACGTCACCGAACCTTAAGTGTGCAGACTATGCGGGTTCGAGAACTATGTAGACATGACCGAGATACCTCTACGGTCAATAACCAATAGCGGGACCTGGATGCCCATATTGGTTCCTACATATTCTATGAAGATCTTTATCGGTCGAACCTCTATGTCAAGGATTCAGTTAATCCCGTATGATGTTCCCTTTGTTCTTCGGTATGTTACTTGCCCAAGATTCGATCGTCGGTATCTCCATACCTAGTTCAACCTCGTTACTGGCAAGTCTCTTTACTCGTTCCATAATACAAGATCCCACAACTAACACTTAGTCACATTGCTTGCAAGGCTTATTGTGATGTTGTATTACCGAGTGGGCCCTGAGATACATCTCCGTCACACGGAGTAACAAATCCCAGTCTTGATCCATGCCAAATCAACACACACCCTCGAAGATACCTGTAGAGTACCTTTATAGTCACCCAGTTACGTTATGACGTTTGATACACACAAGGCACTCCTCCGGTGTCAGTGAGTTGCATGATCTCATGGTCATAGGAACATATACTAGACATGCAGAAAACAACAGCAATAAACTGACACGATCATATGCTACGTTTGTAGTTTGGGTCTTGTCCATCACACCATTCTCCTAATGATGTGATCCCGTTATCAAATGACATCCCATGTCCATGGCTAGGAAACCTTAACCATCTTTGATCAACGAGCTAGTCTATTAGAGGCATACTAGGGACATGGTTTTGTCTATGTATCCACACATGCATCTAAGTCTCCGATCAATACAATTACAACATGGATAATAAACGATTATCATGAACAAGCAAATATGATAATAAGTAATTTATTATTGCCTCTAGGGCATATTTCCAACAGTCTCCCACTTGTACTAGAGTTAATAATCTAGTTCACATCACCATGTGACACGCATTGTTATGAATCTAAGACCCAATGAGTTCTGGGGCTCGATCATGCTTTGCATGTGAGAGAGGTCTTATAGTCAATGGGTCTGTGACATTCAGATCCGAGTGTACTTTGCAAATCTCTATGTCAAACCGTAAACACTGCTACCACACTCCACTTGGTACTATTCCAAATGGCTGCTCCACTATACGTATCCAGATTGCTACTACGATTCATCCAAATTGGTGTTAAAGCTTGTATTGACGTAACTCTTTACGACGAACTGTTTATCACCTCCATAATCGAGAAACATCTGCTTAGTCTTTTAGTCACTAAGGATAATCTTGACCGCTGTCCAGTGATCCACTCCTGGATCACTTTTGTACCCCTTGACTGACTCATGGAAAGGCACACACCAGGTGCGGTACACAACATGGCATAATATAGAGCCTATGGCTAATGCATAGGGGACGACGTTCATCCTTTCTCTTTCTTCTGCCGTTGTCGAGCTTTGAGTCTCACTCAACTTCACACCTTACAAATCAGGCGAGAACTCTTTCTCTGACTGATCTATTTTGAACTCTTTCAAAACCTTGTCAAGGTATGTACTCATTTAAAGTCTCATCTAGCATCTTGATCTATCTCTATAGATCTTGATGTTCAACAATTAGGTAGCTTTATCCAGGTCTTCCTTTGAAAAACCCTTTCCAAACAACCGTTTATGCTTTCCAGAAATTCTACATCATTTCCGAATAGCAATATGTCATCCACATGTACTTATCAGAAACTCTATAGTGCTCCCACTCACTTTATTGCAAATACAAGTTTCTCATAAACTTTGTATAGATTTAAAAACTTTGATCACCTTATCAAAGTGTATATTCCAACTCCAAGATCCTTGCTTCAGTCCATAGAAGGATCACTGAAGCTTGCTCACCTTTTAGCATCCTTAGGACTGACAAAACCTTCTGGTTGTATCTCATACAACCTTTCCTTAAGGAAGGAAACGATGTTTTGGCGTCCATCTGCCAGATTTCATAATTGAAGAATGCAGCAACTGCTAACATAATTCCAACAGACTTTAGCATCGCTACGAGTGAGAAAGTCTCATCGTAGTCAACTCCTTGAACTTGCTGGAAACTTCTTTGCGACAAGTCGAGCTTTATAAATGGTGACATTCACCATCAGCGCCTGTCTTTATTTTAAAGATCCACTTGTACTCAACGACCTGCCGTCTAACGAGCAAGTCTACCAAAGTCTATACTTGGTTTTCATATATGGAACCTTTCTCGAATTTCATGGCCTCTAACCATTTGTCGGAATCCGAGCCCATCATCGCTTCTCCTCAGCTCGTAGGTTCATCGTTGTCCAACAACATGACCTCCAAGACAGGGTTGTCGTACCGCTCAGGAGCAGTACCCATCCTTGTCGACCTACGAGGTTTGATAGTAACTTGATCCGAAGCTTCATGATCATCATCATTAACTTCCTCTTCAACTAACGTAGGCTTCACAGAAACAAATTCCTGCGCTGTGCTACACTCTGGTTGAACATAGGTTCAACAACCTCATCAATTTCTATCTTCCTCCCACTCAATTCTTTCGAGAGAAACATTTTCTCGGGAAAGGACCCGTTTTAGCAACAAACAATTTTTGCTTGGATCTGAGATAGAAGGTTCACCAAACTGTCTTTAGGGTATTCTATGAAGATGCATTTGTCCGCTTTGGGTTCGAGCTCATTAGGTGAAAACCTTTTTCACAATAGTGTTACAGCCCCAAACATTAAGAAATGACAGCTTAGGTTTCTATCAAACAATAATTCACACGGTGTCATCTCAACGGATTTAGATGGTGCCCTATCTAAAGTGAATGTAGTTGTCTCTAATGCATAACCCCAAAATAGTAGCAAAACGATAAGAGACATCATAGCAAGCACCATTTTCAATAGAGCACGACTATGACGTTCGAACACACCATCACACTATGGTGTTCCAGGTGGCGTGAGTTGTGAAACAACTTTCACATTGTCTAAAGTTGTATGCCAAACTCGTAACTCAGATATTTACCTCCACGATCATATCGCAGACATTTTTATCTTCTTGTCACGATGATATTAAACTTCACTCTGAATTTGCTTGAACCTTTCAAACGATTCAGACTTGTGTTTCATTAAGTAAATATACACTATATCTACTCAAATCATCAGTGAATGTAAGAAAATAACAATATCCACCGCATGCTACAAGACTCATTGGATTGCATACATCAACATGTATCATTTCCAATAAATCACTTGCCCGCTCCATCAAACCAGAAAACGGGGTCCTTAGTCATCTTCCCCAAGAGGCATGGTTCACATGTCTCAACCGATTCGAAATCGAATGAGTCCAAAGATCCATCAGCATGGAGTTTCTTCATGCGCTTTATACCAATATGACATTTAGCGGCAGTGCCACAAGTATGTGGTACTATCATTATTAACTTTGTATCTTTTGGCATCAATGTTATGAACATGTGTATTACTACGATCAAGATTCAACAAACCATTCTCACTAGGTGCATGACCATTGAAGGTATTATTCATGTAAACAGAATAACCATTATTCTTTAACTTAAATGAATAACCGTGTTGCAATAAACACGATCTAATCACGTTCATGCTCAACGCAAAACACCAAATAACATTTATTTATGTTCGTCACTAATCTCGAAGGTAGAGAGAGCGTGCGATGTTGATCACATCAACCTTGGAAACATTTCCAACACACATCGTCACCTCACCCTTAGCTAGTGCTCCGTTTATTCCGTAGTTTTTATTTTGAGTTACTAACATTTAGCAACCGAACCGGTATCCAATACACAGGTGCTACTAGGAGTACTAGCAAGGTACATATAAATAACACGTATATCAAATATACTTCTGCCGACGTTGCCAACCTTCTTATCTACCAAGTATCTAGGGTTGTTCCGCTTCAGCGACCGCTCTCCTCATAATCGAAGCACTTAGTCTTGGGTTTGGGTTCAACTTTGGGTTGCTTCACTGGAGCAGCAACTGACTTGCTATCCATGAAGTTTTCCCTCCTTGCTCCTGCCCTTCTCGAAACTAGTGGTTTGGCTAACCATCAACACTTGACGCTCCTTCTTGATTTCTACCTTCGCGGTGTCAAACATCGCGAACAGCTCAGGGATCATTATTTCTATCCCTGGCATTTTATAGTTCATCACCAAGTTCTAGTAGCTTAGTGACAGTGACTTGGAGAACTATATCAATCACTATCTTATCTGGAAGATCAACTCCCACTCGATTCAAGATTGTGGCACCCAGACAATCTGAGCACATGCTCAACGATTGAGCTATTCTCTTTCATATTACAGGAAAAGAATCATGTTGGAGATCTCATATCTCGCAACACGGGCATGAGCCTGAGATCCTAATTTTAGATCTTAGAACATCTCATATGTTCTGTGACGTTCAAAACGTTTCGGAGCCTCAATTCTAAGACATAATGCATGACGCACTAAACTATCAAGTAGTTATCAGAACGTGCCTATCAGATGTTCACAACATCTACAAACAACGCTAGAGGGGTTGGCGCACCGAGCGGTGCATTAAGGACATAAGCCTTTTGTGCAGCAATGAGGACAATCCTCAGATCACGGAGCCAGTCCGCAATATTGCTACCATCATCTTTCAACTCTTATTTCTCTAGGAACATATACAAATTAGAGGGAGCTACAGCGTGAGCTAGTAATCTACAACACAGTTTGCAAAGACACTACTGACTATGTTCATGATAATGAGTTCAATTAATCATATTACTTAAGAACTCCCACTCAAATTGACATCCCTCAGATCATTCGAGTGATACATGATCCAAATTCACCAACTCAAGTCCGATCATCACGTGAGTTGAGGTGGCTGCAATGGTGAACATCATAATGTTGACCATATCTACTATATGACTCATGTTCGACCTTTCGGTCTCTTGTGTTCCGAGGCCATGTCTGTACATGCTAGGCTCGTCAAGTTTAACCTGAGTGTTCTGCACGTGCAAATCTGGATTGCACCCGTTGTATGTGAACGTAGTGTCTATCACACCCGATCATCACGTGGTGTCTCAACACGACGAACTTTCGCAACGGTGCACACTCGGGGAGAACACAGTTCATCTTGAAATTCAAGTGAGGGATCACCTTATAATGCTATCGCCGTACTAAGCAAAACAAGGTGCATAAAAGGATTAACATCTCATGCAATTCATAAGTGACATGATATGGCCATGAACTTGTGTTTAAGATCTCCATCTTCGAAACACCGGCATGATCTCCATCGTCACCGGCACGACACCATGATCTCCATCATCTTGATCTCCATCAACGTGTCGCCATCGGGGTTGTCGCGCCCAACATGCTTCTACTACTATTGCTACCGTTTAGCGATAAAGTAAAGCATTACATAGCTTTTAATGATTGACACACAGGTCATAGAATAATTAAAGACAATCCTATGGCTCCTGCCGATTGCCGTACTCATCGACATGCAAGTCGTGATAATCTATACATCACATGATCATCTCATACATCACATATATCACATCATGTAATTGGCCATATCATATCACAACATACCCTGCAAAAACCAGTTAGACGTCCTCTAATTGTTGTTGCATGTTTTACGTGGCTGCTACGGGTATCTAGCAAGAACAATTCTCATCTACGCAAAAACCACAACGGTGATACACTAGTTGCTTCTCAACCTTCTCAAGGACCGCCTTTGTCGAATCCGATCCAACTAAAGTGAGAGAAACTGGCACCCGCAAGCCATCTATGCACCAAGTTGCGGCCGAGGGAACCGGTCTTTCGTAAGCGTACGAGTAATGTTGGTCCAGGCCGCTTTATTTCACAATACCGCTGAACCAAAATCCGACCAAGGGAGGAAGCAATCTAAGCATCAACGCCCACAAACCTTTTGTGTTCTACTCGAGATCTCATCTACACATAGACCTAGCTCATGATGCCACTGTTGGGGAACGTTGCATGGGAAACAAAAAAATACCTACGCACACACAGGATCTATCCATGGTGATGAGCATCTACGAGAGGGAGAGTGGATCTACATACCCTTGTAGATCGCTAAGCGGGAAGCGTTAAGAAACGCGGTTGCTGTAGTCGAACGTCTTCGCGATCCAAATCGCCATGCGTCCCGCCATCCAATCACGATCCGTCCCGCGATCCAATCATGATCCGTCCTGTGAACTTGATCATGATCCGTCCCACGAACTTGATCACGATCCTTCCGATCTAGCGACGAACGGACGACACCTCTGCGTTCAGCACACGTACAGCTTGATAACGATCTCCAACGTCTTGATCCAGCAAGAAGGAGTGGAGAGGAAGAAGATTTCTCCGGCAGCGTGACGACGCTCCGGCGATGGTGGAGGAGCAATTCCGGCAGGGCTTCACCTAAGCACTGCAGAAATCCGATCTAGAGGAGAAACTATGCACTGGAGGAACGGGTAGCACGTGGTTGAAAAACTAGTGCAAAACCCTAAAACCCACCAGTATATATTGGAGGAGAGGAGGAGAGCCTTGGTGCAAGGGCCAAAGCTCCTATGGTTCGTCCAAACCTACTAGGAGAGGAGGACTCCTCCTCCAATCCTAGTAGGACTAGGATTGCTCCTTTTTTTTTTTGCCTTTTTCCACCTTTTCCTATTGGGTTTTCTTCTCCAGCCACATGGGCCTTATCTGGGAGTTTCCACCAGCCCAATAAGGGCTGATATTCACTCACTCACAGCCCATGAAGCCTCTTGGGTCGAAATACCCCTCCCGGAGGCCTCCCGGTACACTACCGGCACTCCCGGTACACTACCGATGAGCCCGAAACTTTTCCGGCGACAAAAACAGGACTTCCTATATATGAATCTTTAACTCCGGACCATTCCGGAGCTCCTCGTGATGTCCGGGATCTCATCCGAGACTCTGAAAAACCTTCGGTCACTACCATACATAACTCTATACTACCGAAACGTCACCAAACCTTAAGTGTGCAGACCCTACGGGTTCGAGAACTATGTAGACATGATCGAGACACCTCTACGGTCAATAACCAATAGCGGGACCTGGATGTCCATATTCGTTCCTACATATTCAACGAAGATCTTTATCGGTTGAACCTCTATGTCAAGGATTCAGTTAATCCAGTATGATGTTCCCTTTGTTCTTCGGTATGTTACTTGCCCGAGATTCGATCGTCGGTATCGCCATACCTAGTTCAACCTCATTATTGGCAAGTCTCTTTACTTGTTCCGTAATACAAGATCCCGCAACTAACACTTAGTCACATTGCTTGCAAGGCTTATTGTGTTGTTGTATTTCCGAGTGGGCCCTGAGATACATCTTCGTCATACGGAGTAACAAATCCCAGTCTTGATCCATGCCAACTCAATAGACACCCTCGGAGATACTTGTAGAGCACCTTTATAGTCACCCAGTTATGTTGCGACGTTTGATACACACAAGGCACTCCTCCGATATCCGTGAGTTGCATGATCTCATGGTCATAGGAACATATACTTGACATGCAGAAAACCGTAGCAATAAACTGACACGATCATATGCTACGTTTGTAGTTTGGGTCTTATCCATCACATCATTCTCCTAATGATGTGATCCCGTTATCAAATGACATCTCATGTCAATGGCTAGGAAACCTTGACCATATTTGATCAACGAGCTAGTTCACTAGAGGCATACTAGGGACAAAGTGTTATCTATTTACCCACACATGTAACGTGTTTCCAATTAATACAATTATAGCATGGATAATAAACGATTATCATGAACAAGGAAATATAATAATAAACACTTTATTTATTGCCTCCAGGGCATATTTCCAACAGTCTCCCACTTGCACTAGAGTCAAATATCTAGCTCACATCACTATGTGATTTACATTGTAATGAATCGAACACCCATGCAGTTCTGGTATTGATCATGTTTAGCCCTTGGAAGAGGTTTAGTCAACGGGTCTACAACATTCAGATTCGTGTGCACTTTGCAAATATTTATGTCCTTCTCCTCGATGTAATCGCGGATGGAGTTGAAGCGTCGCTTTATGTGTCTGGTCCTCTTGTGAAACCTTGGTTCCTTGGCCAGAGCAATGGCACCAGTGTTGTCACAGAACAGGTTCATTGGATTCAATGCACTGGGCACTACTCCAAGATCTGTCATGAACTGCTTCATCCAAACACCTTCCTCCCCCGCCTCCGAGGCTGCGATGTACTCCGCTTCGCACGTAGAATCGGCTACCACGCTTTGCTTGGAACTGCACCAGCTTACCGCTCCCCCGTTGAGAATAAATACATATCTGGTTTGCAACTTAGAGTCATCCGGATCAGTGTCAAAGCTTGCATTGACGTAACCCTTTACGACGAGCTCTTCATCACCTCCATAAACGAGAAACATTTCCTTAGTCCTTTTCAGGTACTTAAGGATATTCTTGACCGCTGCCCAGTGCTCCATTCCAAGATCACTTTGAAACCTTCCGGCCATACTTATGGCAAGGCTGACATCGGGTCTTGTGCACAACATTGCATACATGATAGAGCCTATGGCTGAAGCATAGGGCATGTCACTCATCTTTTCTCTATCTTTTGCAGTCACTAGGCATTGAGTCTTACTCAACTTCACACTTTGTAACACAGGCAAGTACCCCTTCTTGGACTAATCCATTTTGAACTTCTTCAAAAATTTATAAAGGTATGTGCTCTGTGAAAGTGCTATTAAGCGTCTCGATCTATCTCTATAGATCTTAATGCCTAATATGAAAGCAGCTTCTCCTAGGTCCTTCATTGAAAAACTCTTGTTCAAATATTCCTTCACGCTTTCCAGCATTTCTATATTGTTTCCAATCAGCAATATGTCATCCACATATAATACTAGAAATTCTATAGAGCTCCCACTCACTTTAAAGTGAATGCAACTGTCTCTAATGCATAACCCCAAAACAATAGTGGCAAATCAGCAAGAGACATCATAGAACGCACCATATCTAATAAGGTTCGATTACGACGTTCGGACACACCATTACGCTGTGGTGTTCTGGGTGATGTCAACTGTGAAACAATTCCACACAGTCTTAAGTGACTGCCAAATTCATACCTCAGATATTCACCTCCTCGATCAGATCGTAGGAACTTAATCTTCTTGTTACGATGATTCTCAACTCCACTCTGAAATTGCTTGAACTTTTCAAATGTTTTAGACTTGTGTTTTATTAAGTAAATATACCCATATCTACTTAAGTCATCAGTGAAGGTTAGAAAATAACGATATCCACCACGCGCTGTAACATTCATTAGATCGCACACATCAGTATGTATGATTTCCAATAAGTCACTTGCCCGTTCCATTGTTCCAGAGAATGGCGTTTTAGTCATCTTGCCCATGAGGCATGGTTCACATGTGTCAAGTGATTCAAAATCAAGTGACTCCAAAATTCCATCAGCATGGAGCTTCCTCATGCATTTTACACCAATATGACCTAAACGGCAGTGCCACAAGAAAGTGGTACTATCATAATCAACTCTACATCTTTTGGCATCAATGTTATGAACATGTGTGTCATCACTATCAAGATTCAATATGAATAAACCCCTAACATTGGGTGCATGACCATAAAAGATATTACTCATATAAATAGAACAACCTTTATTCTATGATTTAAATGAGTATCCGTCTCGCAATAAGCAAGATCCAGATATAATTTTCATGCTTAACGCAGGCACTAAATAACAATTATTCAGGTTCATCACTAATCACGATGGTAATCGAAGAGATAGCATGCCGACTGCGATCACATCAACCTTGGAACCATTTCCCACGCGCATCGCCACTTCGTCCTTTGCCAGCCTTCATTTATTCCGTAGTTCCTGCTTTGAGTTGCAAATGTGAGCAACCGAACCGGTATCAAATACCCAGGTACTACTACGAGAGCTAGTAAGGTACACATCAATAACATGTATATCATATATACCTTGTTTGTCGTTGGCCTCCTTCTTGTCATCCAGGTACTTGGGGCAGTTCCGCTTACAGTGACCAGTTCCCTTGCAATGAAAGCACTCAATTTCTGGCTTGGGTCCATGCTTGGGCTTCTTTACAGGAGTAGAAACTGCTTTGCCATCCTTCTTGGTTTTACCCTTCTTGCCCTTGCCCTTGACCTTGCCATTTTTCTTGAAACTAGTGGTTTTATTGACCATCAACACTTGATGTTCTTTCTGGATTTCACACTCAGCGACTTTTAGCATCGCAAACAGCTCGGCGACTGACTTGTTCATCCCGTGCATGTTATAGTTCATCACAAAGCTTTTGTAACTAGGTGGCAGTGATTGAAGAACTCTGTCAGTGATCGCTTCTGGTGGAAGGGCAATTCCCAACTCCGCTAGACGAGTTGAATACCCAGACATTCTGAGTATATGTTCACTGATAGACCCGTTCTCCTCCATCTTGCAAGCATAGAACTTATCAGAGGTTTCATACCTCTCGATCCGGGCGTTCTTCTGAAAGATAAACTTCAACTCCTGGAACATCTCATATGCTCCATGACGTTCAAAACGTCTTTGAAGTCCCGGTTCTAAGCCATACAATATCGCACACTGAACTATTGAGTAATCTCCAGTACGTGCCTCCCGAGCGTTCTTAACGTCTTCGGAGGTCATGTCTTCTGGTTGGTCACCAAGCAGTGCATCAAGGACATATGATTTCTGGGAAGCCGTGAGGATAATCCTCAGATTACGGGCCTAGTCAACAAAGTTACTTCCATCATCTTTGAACTTAGCTTTCTCTAGGAACGCATTAAAATTCAGGGGTGCTATTGCACGAGCCATTGATCTACAACATAAATATGCAAAGTATACTTAGACTATTGTTCAAGATAATGAGTTTAGTTAATCAAATTACTAAAGCTCCCACTCAAATTGACATCCCTCAGGTCATCTGAGTGTCACATGAACCAAATCCACCAACTCAAGGCCGATCATCACGTGAGTTGAGGTGGCTTCAATGGTGAACATCATTATGTTGATCATATCTACTATATGACTCATGTTCGACCTTTCGGTCTCTTGTGTTCCGAGACCATGTCTGTACATGCTAGGCTCGTCAAGTTTACCCCGAGTGTTCTACGTGTGCAACACTGGCTTACACCCGTTGTATGTGAACGTAGAGTCTATCACACCCGATCATCACGTGGTGTCTCAACACGACGAACTTTCGCAACGGTGCACACTCGGGGAGAACACAATTTATCTTGAAATTGAGTGAGGGATCACCTTATAATGCTACCGTCATCCTAAGCAAAACAAGGTGCATAAAAGGATTAACATCACATGCAAATCATAAGTGACATGATATGGCCATGAACTTGTGCTTTTGATCTCCATGTTGAAAGCATCGGCATGATCTCCATCGTCACCGGAAAGACACCATGATCTCCATCATGTTGATCTCCATCAACGTGTCGCCATCGGGGTTGTCGCGCCCAACATGCTTCTACTACTATTGCTACCGTTTAGCGATAAAGTAAAGCATTACATAGCGCTTAATGATTGACACGCAGGTCATACAATAATTAAAGACAACCCTATGGCTCCTGCCGGTTGCCGTACTCATTGACATGCAAGTCGTGATAATCTATACATCACATGATCATCTCATACATCACATATATCACATCATGTAATTGGCCATATCACAACACAACATACCCTGCAAAAACAAGTTAGACGTCCTCTAATTGTTGTTGCATGTTTTACGTGGCTGCTACGGGTATCTAGCAAGAACAATTCTCATCTACGCAAAAACCACAATGGTGATACACTAGTTGCTTTTCAACCTTCTCAAGGACCGCCTTTGTCAAATCCGATCCAACTAAAGTGAGAGAAACTGGCACCCGCAAGCCATCTATGCAACAAGTTGCGGTCGAGGGAACCGGTCTCTCGTAAGCGTACGAGTAATGTTGGTCCGGGCCGCTTCATCTCACAAGACCGCTGAACCAAAATCCGACCAAGGGAGGAAGCAATCTAAGCATCAACGCCCACAAACCATTTGTGTTCTACTCGAGATCTCATCTACACATAGACCTAGCTCATGATGCCACTGTTGGGGAACGTTGCATGGGAAACACAATTTTCCTACGCACACGCAGATCTATCCATGGTCATGAGCCTCTACGAGAGGGAGAGTGGATCTACGTACCCTTGTAGATCGCTAAGCGGGAAGCGTTAAGGAATGTGGTTGGTGTAGTCGAACGTCTTCGCGATCCAAATCGCTGTGCGTCCCGCGATCCAATCACGATCCGTCCAGCGATCCAATCACGATCCGTCCCGCGATCCAATCATGATCCGTACCGCGATCCAATCAAGATCCGTCCCACAAACTTGATCATGATCCGTCCCACGAAATTGATCACGATCCTTTCCGATCTAGCGCCGAACGGACGACACCTCCGCGTTCAGCACACGTACAACTTGATGACGATCTCTGCCATCTTGATCCAGCTAGAAGGAGCGGATAGGTAGAAGAGTTCTTCGGAAGCGTGACGATGCTCCGGCGATGGTGGTGGAGCAATTCCGGCAGGGCCTCGCCTAAGCACTGTAGAAATCCGATCTAGAGGAGAAACTATGCACTGGAGGAACGGGTAGCACGTGGCTAAAAAACTAGTGCAAACCCCCCCAAACCCTCTAGTATATATAGGAGGAGAGGAGGAGAGGAGGAAGCCTTGGCTTCCAAGCCAATCTGGTTCGGCCGAACCTACTAGGAGAGGAGGACTCCTCCTCCAATCCTAGTAGGACGAGGATTGCTCCTTTTTGCCTTTTTTCCACCTTTTCCTATTGGGTTTTTTCCTCCAGCCACATGGGCCTTGTGTGGGAGTTTCCACCAGACCACTAAGGGCTGATATTCACTCTCCCACAGCCCATGAAGCCTCTTGGGTCGAAATACCCCTCCCGGAGGCCTCCTGGTACACTACCGGCACTCCCGGTACACTACCGATGAGCCTGAAACTTTTTCGGCGACCAAAACAGGACTTCCTATATATGAATCTTTACCTCTGGACCATTTCGGAGCTCCTCATGACGTCCAGGATCTCATCCGGGACTCCGAACAACCTTCATTCACCACCATACACAACTCTATACTACCGAAACGTCACCAAACCTTAAGTGTGCAGACCCTGCGGGTTCGAGAACTATGTAGACATGACCGAGACACCTCTACGGTCAATAACCAATAGCGGGACCTAGATGTCCATATTGGTTCCTACATATTCTACGAAGATCTTTATCGGTCAAACCTCTATGTCAAGGATTCAGTTAATCCCGTATGATGTTCCCTTTGTTCTTCGGTATGTTACTTGCCCGAGATTCGATCATCGGTATCTCCATACCTAGTTCAACCTCGTTAAAGGCAAGTCTCTTTACTTGTTCCGTAATACAAGATCCCGCAAGTAACACTTAGTCACATTGCTTGCAAGGCTTATTGTGATGTTGTATTACCGAGTGGGCCCTGAGAAACCTCTCCGTCACACAGAGTAACAAATCCCAGTCTTGATCCATGCCAACTCAACAGACACCCTCGGAGATACCTGTAGAGCACCTTTATAGTCACCCAGTTATGTTGCGACGTTTGATACACACAAGGCACTCCTCCGATGTTCGTGAGTTGCATGATCTCATGGTCATAGGAACACATACTTGACATGCAGAAAACAGTAGCAATAAACTGACACGATCATATGCTACGTTTGTAGTTTGGGTCTTGTCCATCACATCATTCTCCTAATGATGTGATCCCGTTATCAAATGACATCACATGTCAATGACTAGGAAACCTTGACCATCTTTGATGAACGAGCTAGTTCATTAGAGGCATACTAGGGACAAAGTGTTGTCTATTTACCCACACATGTAATGTGTTTCCAATTAATAAAATTATAGCATGGATAATAAACGATTATCATGAACAAGGAAATATAATAATAAACACTTTATTTATTGCCTCTAGGGCATATTTCCAACACAAATCACCAGGAAAGGTCTTTCGATGTCCTCCCATTGGAACAGAGGCTTGCGTCTGCGAAAAAGTGTTTAGGGTGGCTATATGATGGTTTCCCAATATTCGAGAATTTAAAGAAGTGGAATTAGGTCAAATGGAGCCAAGGGGGGCCACAAGGCATCAGGGCATGCCCTGACGCCTTGTCGTCTCTCGTGCAGTTTCCTGACTCCTCCCGAAGCTTCCTGGGTCTTATTTGTCTAGAAAAAACTGATAAAAAGTTTTGTTATGTTTGGAATTCGTTTGGTACAAATTTTCTGGAAAACCAAAAACAAGCATAAACGAGCAACTAACAATTGGCACTGGGTTAATAGGTTCGTTCCGAAATATGATATAAAATAGTATATAACTGCATACAGATGATCCTAGATTGATAATACAATAGCATGGAACAATTAAAAATTATAGATACGTTGGAGACGTATCAACCTGCAGCGCAGTTGTACTTCGTCGGCCGTCCAGGTCAACGCCCAGTTCAGCGTGCTCAAGCTCCTAGCCTGCCCCAGCCACGTAGGTGTAGGCTGGTTCGTGGCCTCACACCAACCCCGTCGTCCTTACCGTTACCGCCACCCCAACGACGACGAGGAGGAGCTAATGAGCCAGGTGATGGAGGACTCACTCCACATCCATGACGAGCCTAGTGGGTGGGGCTCGAACAGATTCTGGCCCTCCCCATAGTCGGCGACGTCGCCATCCTCGAGTTGGAGATGGCCGTCAAGGAGGAGGCCATGGAGGAGCCCGTTGTCGGTGTCTGGAACCCGTGCATGGTCGGCCAGAGGTGGACCTGGTCGTCCATGACATCGGAGATGGCTGACTGGGTGGGTGCCGAGCCCTGGTTGCCCACGTCGCCACGGTCACCATCCCCGTCACGTGAGGATGTGGTGCACGCGCCTCCGACCATGCATCCACCACAGGCGCCTCCAGCCCACCTTTGGACGCCTCCACCGTACATTGACCTCACCATGGACGAGGACGACGACGGGTGAAGGCGGTGGTGGCAGCGCCAACGGCCAGAGGCGGTGGCACTGAATTTTTTTAGTAATGTTTATTTTGCACCGCCCGTGAACTTTTTAGGTTTTATTAGTAATGTTCAATTAAGCTTTACTAACAAATATGCCCGTGTGTTACAACGGAAGAGAAAAAAATACGCGCTAACCAAATAAGAATGATTCAATACTCTGACATATAAGCGTCTTTTATTTTAACACGGTGGCTCACCATGTTGCCACTTTCTTTTCATCTTCGCTAATGATGGTCGCGATGTCCATGTGATCACATTCGATGTGGAAAATCTAAAGGCTATCAGCTTGTCATTGCACACCACACTTTTCACTATGTTGCGCAAGGGAAAGTTTAAAACTCTAAAAACAAATCGCATCGACCACGAACTACTCCCAACGCCTAGACATATAAAGACTTCCTAAAAACCAATCAAATCCTAGACATAAAAGATTTTTGAATCGGTGAACGGTTTTTCGAATCGACAAACATTTTGAAAAAAACTGGATTTTTTCAAAAAAAGTGATGAACATTATTTTTTGTTTATGAAGATTTTTGAAATCCATGAACAGTTTTCCAATTCATGAACAAATTTTTACTCAACAAACATTTTTTAAATTGATGAGATTTTTCAAAATTAGGGTACAAATTTTAAATTTTGTATTTTTTTATTTATGTGAACATTTTCTAAAATTCCATGGACATTTTTTTCAGGTTCCTGAATATGTTTTGAATACATTATCACTTTTTCAAAATCCTGAATATGATTTTATTTCCTAACCATTTTTTCCAGATTGCGAATATTGTTTATAATTTGCGAACAGTTTTGTAAACCATGAATATTTTTTGAATCCGTGAAAAATTTATGATTTCCTTAAAATTTTAAATTCACATACATTTTATAATTTCTGGAACATGTTTTCGAAAACTCACAACTTTTAAAATTTGGTAATCACGAATTGGTATAAAGGATAAAGAAAACAAAATGAGAAAAGAAAAGAAAAGACAAAAAACGAAATGAAAAATATAGGAGAGTCAAGCCCCACACATGGCCCAGCCCATGAACAATATGTAGGGGAGGACGTGAGAAATAGAGAGGAAAAAGTGTGATGGCTGGGGATCAAACCCTGATGTTCTAGCTAGAGTCGATACACGTTAGCCACTCTGCTACGTGTGCATTTGTGTTTTGTATTAGTATCAATCTAAATAAAATAACAAAATACGATGCTGCTTTAAAAAGAAAAAATGATTCGTTTTTTTACTTATGGGTTGCACAATGGGTAACTTATAGCAACTATGGGGTATTTTTTTTTAACAGATGACCAGAAACAGATCATACTTTATTATTAGATTAGATAGAGATTTGTGTATTATAATGTGTAGACGTCTTTTTTCTCATAGGCGTCTTTATTTTGACTCGTGCGGGTCAAATATGACCGTTCGTTGGCTATACGCTCCGACCGATGCCTAAAATCGAACACATGCATTCGTATTGTCATTCCAAATGAATGAAATCCGAATAAAATTGATGGACGTCCGTTTAAAGTCATGGGAGCTGGCCTTAATGGAATTGGTTTCGATTGGTGGCCAAGCTAGACACTACCTCGGTTGATTCCCGGCCGTACGTTAAATCGAACACATGCAGAACGAGCGAGTGAAAGAACATGGCCACAAAAGGCGTTTTGGCTTGCTCCGGACCGGATATCCAGATCGATGGCCGGCCATACCCATATACTATTTGCCATGTTTATCATCACGCACGGCACACACACACACACACGGTCAGTCAGGCTGCTGCCGGAGAAGTCGCGGATGCGCGGCGTGAACCCGACGTCGCAACAAACTTGCATGGTTCGACAAGGACGATCGCTGCTACTTACTTGTACGTACCAGCTAGCTACCAAAGGCAGGCCGTCCACACAATCGGGACGGAAGCGGTGCTGCCGCTGCATGCAACCAAGCTACGATCGACATGCATGTGATGTGCTGATGTACTTACCTTCACGCATAAAACGGGACCGATGGGTGACGCATTTCAGTTCCTGGCGTCAGACACATGCAAAGCCTTGTGCGGTAGCATATTGACTTTCTTTTCTTCTTTTTCTTTTCAATTCCACGCGGATGTGTGCGTTTTATAGTTGACGTGTGATGTGTGTACCAAGTAGTAATAGTAATTTAACTTTCACAGTAATGCATTGTTGGGAGTTGACCCCTGGGTAGTCCTAAGACGGCAAGACGGGTAGGGTGTTTGTCTGTTCGGGTCGACTGCTCAGTCTCACACCTGCAGCCGACTGTTTCGACCAACCGACTGTTCGAAGTCAATCACGACATCACATTTGACCCAATGCGGACAAGACGGTCATAATGTGGTCGCTGTTGTTGATAAAACAAGCATTACTCATTCGTCATATGACATCATCTATCATGTCCACCACTATTGGCAAATAGTGCTCCCATTATGCATGTGTCATGCATCACCTCTTTCATCACTTCCAATAATGTGATAGGTCAAATGGGCCACTCCTTGTCCTCTAGACATCCCATCATAAGATGCGTCAAGGGAACTCACCATGGTCACACTCAAGGGGCATCATGCCCACCACGTCCACACCCTCACTCTCTCATTCTCACAACCGAACGAGGGAAAGGGAAAGGTGCTCACAGCTCCTACTTACTCATCTAATACAACTTGAGGAGCAACCCTGTACTACAATATACATCAAATATGCATCAGACATGTAGGAGTAGGGGTGTTATCTTCACGCGAGGGCTTCGAACCTGGGTAAATCACCATGTGTTGTTCCCCAATCCCGGCTCGGATCTCCATCGCAACCTTGCTCTCACCTCTTTTAGCCATCCCATGTCATCTATCGTGAGAAGACCACAACAGTTAGCGTCCACCGTGGGGCTAGATATTGTTGGAACCACGGTCTAGGCGGGACCATCTTCATAACCACCAACGTGACGTTGCCGTCGTCTCGCCTCAGCCGGGTTATCCGTGCACCGTCACTCCTCCGCGCGCTCATTCTATGCGCGCGTGCCCGTCCTCGGCTCGCTGCCATCCCGCCCACCGCTCCTCCGTCCGCTCGTTGGAGTCCCAGACACCTCCACTTGCCTCCTGCCACCACCTCCGCTCCGTCCCTAGCATCCGCGCTTCCGGAGCGCGTGCTCAGCGACCCGCGCGTTGCCTCCACCAACACCCGCACATGCGTCTCCGCTTGCGGCCCCATATGTGCGCCCCTCCATCCTTACCGTCGGCACCTTGCCCATGCCCGCTCCGCCATGCCTGGGGCGGCCTAGACGCGCCCTCCTTCCTTGCCCGAGCTTGTCCCCGAGTCCCAACCCACGCGACCCGAACTGGAGCCCTGGCCTCCACATCTTGCTCGTGCATCTGCGCACCTCCACCCCACACGAGAGGGGGCAACCCCGAGCTGGAGCCTCGGCCTTCACGCCTCACCACCGATTCCGTGCATCCCGTGCGCCGCCTCGTCCCTGTGCGCCCCGCCTATGCGGATGCCATGCCACGCCATCGGGTCGCCGCCGAGGTAGCCATGCCCGCATCGATACCGCCCCGTGCCTGGCCGCGCCGCTCCAAGTCCGCTCCAGCCTCCGCGCCGCCCCGGCCGGCCGCGCTAGCCGACCTCCTCCGCCTACGCCGCCTCGCCGGCTCGTGCCCCCTTCACGACCGTGCGTCAGCTTGCACCCTCATCACTGCTTCGCTGGCCCTGCCGGCTCGCGCATTCGTGCTTCCTCGCCGGTCCATGCCCCCGTTGTTGTCGCTCGCCCGCACCGCCGCCCGCGTCGGGTCGCATCCGCAGGTCAGCTCCGCTTGCCCCGCAAGTCTCTGTTCCGTCGTGCACCCATCTGGAGCCTTGTTTTGATGCCCTGTCGGAGGGGGGATTGATCACGAAGGGCATCTATATCAACCTTGCTTCTCCCATGGTGATGTGTGTGTAGTTTCCCACAGACCTATAGGTCCGTAGTTAGTACCTAGATGGCTATCTCTCTCTCTTGATCTTCAATACAATGATCATCATATCTTCGCTTTGATCTATCCGATGTAATTCTTTTGTGCGGTGCGTTTGTTGGGATCCGATGAATCGTGGGTTTATGTTTAGATTATTCATGAAAAAATATTTGAGTCTTCTATGAAATTTATTATTATTCTTATGTGTATGATGATTATAGCTTCGTAAATCTCTTCCATCTATTGATTTGCTTTGGCCAAGTAGATTGATCTTTCTTCAGTGAGAGGTGTGCGTTGTGGTGGGTTCAATCTGACGGGTTTCTGTATCCCAGTGACAGAAGGGGACAAGATACGTCTTTGTATTGTTGCCACTAAGGATAGAATGATGAGGTTAGTTCATATTAATTAAATTCTCTTTGTCTACATCATGTCATTGTTCTAAAGCATTACTTTGTTTTACTTAATACTCTAGATGCATGCTGAATAGCGGTCGATGGGTGGAGTAATAGTAATAGGTGCAGGCAGGAGTTGACTTTTTTGCTTATGAACGTGATGTCTATATATACATGATCATTACCATGAATATCATATAACTATGCGTTTTCTATCAATTGCCCAACAATAATTTGTTTACCCACCGTATGCTTACTTTCATGAGAGATGCCACTAGGGAAAACTATGGCCTCAGGTCTATTCACTTTTAAGTTTAGAAACGTTACAATACATTGCTGCCATTTATTTAGTTTTTATTTATTTTGCAATTTATAATTATCTACAACCAACCACACTACTTGCAAACTTGCAAATAATGAGTCCAAGGGGATTGACAACCCTCTTGCCCGCGTTGGGTGCAAGTGTTTGCTCTTTTATGTGTAGTCACTAAAGATGGGGGTTGGTTGTTACTCCTATTGGTTCGATAAACCTAGGTTCTCTACTAACGAAAATACTTACCTATATTTTGTTGCATCACCCGTTCCTCTTCATGGAAAACCCAACGCAGATCACAAGTATCACCCGCCCGCATGCTCTGCTTACTCCTCCTGCGCGCGCGTCCGGCCTGCGACGCTCTACGTGTGCCGGCTTCGCCGCATCCACACCTGTCCGCCGGCTTGTTGTTCCAGCCGGTTGCCGCGCTATGCTCCATCTCGTGCTGACTATTCCCCGTGCCCTCGACGGTTCCCGCATAGCCTCGCTCCTCCATCGATCGGCTACGCCTTGCGTGGCTCCCACACCGTGTGTCGTGGCCGGCTATAGCCGCTCGCCCATGTTGGCTCCTACCGCACAGCTACTCGGGCATAAAGAAAAATGCAAAGGGTCGGCGAGAAACACAAAAGAACAAAAGAGAAAGTCGACAGTTGTGCCCGCCAGCCCGCATCCCTGCCTGGCCGATTGGCCCGCTTGCCCGCGTCGTCGCCTGGCCGGTCGGCCTACGCGCCTGTTTTGACACCGGGCCAACTGGAGAGTCGGCTCGGCCACCTCCCACTCTGCTGCCCGACCGACTGGGCCAGGATGATTGGGGTGCTACTCGATCGCCCGGAGGCTCGCGTCGCCGGCCAGCGAACACCTCCGCCTCCTCTACACGAAAACCAATGTGAGATCTCCATCTGCATATCTTTGCACCGTGCACAAAAATGGATAACCCCGAGCGACCCTCAGGGGCTATCTCCACATCTTTCTAGTTGCTTTACTGCTCACCCGGCGCTAGCTATTCTCAGCCTGGGGCTGGCCGTTTGGCCCGATAATTTCTTTCCCATAGACGGCTTAGTGGTGTGTACTGTTCCGAAGGCCCACTCTTCGTCTCAGTTACAGGCTACACACCGTCTGTCCTCCTAGCGAGAGCAGAAGCTGGAGGTCACCCCACGCAAAAAACGTCTAGGAAAAAACTGGCCTGGGTGACCTGGACACTTTCTTTGTCAATATTTGCTCGATCGTATCTGCTCCTCGGGGTTTGAGTACTATACCAGCGGTGGACTCTGCGTTCATGCTAGGCAGGGCTCGGCCCTCACCAGCCAGCGGACTCCGCGTCCCCGCCTGGCAGGGCTCCGCGCCCACCAGCCGACCGACTCCGCCTCCGGCCCGGCAAGGCTCTGTGCCCACCAACCGGTGGACTCCGTGTCCGCACCCAGTAGGGCTTCGCTCTCACCGTCCGGCAGTCTCAAAGACTCGTAAGTGAAGACCCTCCTCCCGAATCTTTGAGTCGCCAGGAGGTTCGCAGGCTACCCCCAGTGGGTGCGCTGGTGTGCCCTCATTGGTAGAAATTCATGCCGTATGCCATAGGCAACCTTTACTACAACAACCATGAAGACCCTCCACCCAACTCTTCAAGTAACCCGGAGGCTTGGAGGCTACAACAACGTCGGTCGTAGGCCCACGGCCGGCTGCCTTTGAGGCATTCAACGCCACCATCTGCTACGACATGGCATGAATACTTCATAGAATTATTGTAAACATGTCATGAATACTTCATAAATTATAGATACGTTGGAGACGTATCAACATGTTTATCCCTTCGACGTGTAACTGACCATGTGTAGACCCTAGGTACCCTCGGCATCTATATAAGCCGGAGGGTTTTAGGTTGTGGATAGAGGACAACTGATCTAGGGTTTAGGTATTTGATCTTGAGGTAGATCGACTCTGTAATCTACTTATCATCAATACAATCAAGCAGGGCATAGGGTATTACCTTGATAGGAGGGCCGAAACCTAGGTAAACATCATCTCATTCGTCCCCTGTTACCATCAATTCTAGTCTCACAGCTCGGGACCCCCTACCCGAGATCCGTCAGTTTTGACACCGACATTGGTGCTTTGATGAGAGTTCCGCTGTGATCACCGAAGGAATCGATGGCTCACGTCGTCATCAACATAGAGGTCCGCAACATGGACACCTTTGTCCCCGGACAAATCTTCACTTTCGGCAGCATTGTGCTGCACACTGATTCGACCGACCATCTAGGCCGGGCCGGGAGCTTCGCCCCTGATCAAGAGGTCAGATTCGGGAACCTAGAGTTCTCCTTGGACTCTTGGGGTGATCTTTCGCTAACCGAGCTTGCAGTCTCGCCTGCCACGCCCAAAGACTCCGAGGCTTTAACCTCGGATCCCTCTTTCGGTCACGTCCACGGGATTTACCCCGGCAATGACCTAACTTTCAGTCCGGATCCGGCCATACTGCTAGATGACCGGATACCTGGTCTTGCCGAACACTCCCCTAGCACGGACACAACGGAGGTGAACTCCGAAAGCTTTGAGCAGTTTGACCTGATCGAGCTCTCGATACTCAACGAGGCCCTAGATCGGATCTCATCGATGAAGATTACCGACGAACCAACCTTGATCCATGATCAGATCGGTCTCAGGGCAGGTTAGGACGAATTTTTCATCCCACCCACAACCCACTTGATAGCCATAGTCGAAGATTTAACCGACATGTTGGACTATGCCTCTGAGGAGGCAGAACACATGGATGAGGAAGATTGTGCTCCCACCCCCGTTAACACCGGGCGATGGGCCGCCACCTCCACGTACATGCTGGGCACTCTAGCCACTAATGGAGAGAACATGCCTAAAAACGATGGTGACAAGTCGGGTGAAGCGCTGATAACCCACAAGTATAGGGGATCGCAATAGTTTTTGAGGGTAGACTATTCAACCCAAATTTATTGATTTGACACAAGGGGAGCCAATGAATATTCTCGAGTATTAGCAGTTGAGTTGTCAATTCAACACACCCAAAAGATTTAATATCTGCAGCAAAGTGTTCAGTAGCAAAGTAATATGGTAGTAACGGTAACGATGGCAAGTGATAGTAGCAGTTTGTAGTGTTTGCAACAGTAGCAATAGAAAAAGTAACTCAGCAAAGATCAATATATGAAAAGCTCATAGGCAATGGATCAGTGATGGATAATTATGTCGGATGGCATTCATCATGTAACAGTTATAGCATATGGTGACACAGAACTAGCTCGAATTCATCAATGTAATGTAGGCATGTATTCCATATATAATCATACGTGCTTACGGAAAAGAACTTGCATGACATCTTTTGTCCTACCCTCCCATGGCAGAGGGTCCTATTGGAAACTAAGGGATATTAAGGCCTCCTTTTAATAGAGAACCGTGCCAAAGCATTAGAACTTAGTGAATACATGAACTCCTCAAAGTATGGTAATCACCGGAAAGAATCCCAGTTATTGTCACCCCGGGGGATGCGGATCATAACTCGTAATAGGTGTCTACAACTTGCAAGATAGAATCAAGAACACACACATATTCATGAAAACATAATAGGTTCAGATCTGAAATCATGGCACTCGGGCCCTAGTGACAAGCATTAAGCATAGCAAAGTCATAGCAACATCAATCTCAGAACATAATGGATACTAGGGATTAAACCCTAACCAAACTAACTCGATTACATGATAAATCTCATCCAACCCATCACTGTCTAGCAAGCCTACGATGAGATTACTCACGAACAATGGGGAGCATCATGGAATTGGTGACGAAGGATGGTTGGTGATGACGAAGGCATCAATTTCACCTCTCCGGAGCCCAAAACGAACTCCAGATCTGGTCTTCCGAGGAAGAACATGCGATGATGGTGGCTCCGTATCGTGAAACGCGATGAATTATTTTGTCTGATTTTTTCCTCGACAAATAGGGTTATATGGAGTTGGAGAGGAGGCCGGAGGAGCCACGAGAGGCCCAGAAGCCTGCTCGGCACGACCAGGGGGGTGGTTGCACCTAGCAGGCTTGTGGCCTGCTGGTGGTCCCCCTCTGGTTAATTCTTGCGCCAGTATTTTTTATTAATTCCAAAAATATTCTTCGTAAATTTTAGGATGATCCGAGAACTTTTATTTCTACACAAAAATAACACCAAGGCAATTCTGTTGAAAACAGCGTTAGTTCGGGTTAGTTCCATTCAAACCATGCAAATTAGAGTCCAAAACAAAGGCAAAGGCGTTTGGAAAAGTAGATACGTTGGAGACGTATCAACTCCCCCAAGCTTAAACCTTTTCTTGTCCTCAAGCAATTCAGTTGATAAACTGAAAGTGATAAAGAAAAACTTTTACAAACTCTGCTTGATCTTGCTCTTGTAAATATGCCTAACTTATGTTAAGATTTTCAGCAAAGATTATAAACTAACCACATTCATAGTAACATTTAGGTCTCACATTTACTCATAGCAATGACATAATCAATTAGCGAGCAATAATAAGAAGTCTCAGATGACAACAATTTATCAAAACGATCATGATACAATATGACATAATGGTATCTCGCTTGCCCTTTCTGAGACCGCAAAACATAAATGTAGAGCACCTCTAGAGAATAAGGACTAACTAAACATTGTAATTCACGGTGAGAGAGATCCATTTATGCTCACACTCGATATCAATTAATAGCAAGGCATACCAATGAGAACGGTGCTCTCTAACTGGTGCCTTTTATAAGAGGCTGATGACTCAATAATAAAGTAAATGGAAAGACCCTTCGCAGAGGGAAGCATTGATTTGCAGAGGTGCCAGAGCTCAAGCTTTTAAAACAGAGATAGGTAATGATTTTGAAGCGTTATGCTTTCGTTGCTCACATAACTGTTGGGAACGTCGCATGGGAAACAAAAAATTTCCTACGCACACGCAAACCTATCCATGCTGATGAGCATCTACGAGAGGGAGAGTGGATCTACGTACCCTTGTAGATCGCTAAGCGGGAAGCGTTAAGAAACACGGTTGGTGTAGTCAAACTTCTTCGCGATCCAAATTGCCGAGCGTCCCGCGATCCAATCACGAACCGTCCCGCGAACACATCATGATCCGTCCCGCGAACTCATCACGATCCGTCTCACGATCTTGATCACGATCTGTCCCGTGAACTCATCACGATCCGTTCCGTGATCACATCACGAACCGTTTCGTGATCTCGATCACGGTCCTTCCGATCTAACGCCGAACGGACGACACCTCCGCGTTCAGCACACGTGCAGCTTGATGACGATATCCACCGTCTCGATCCAGAGAAAGGAGGTGGAGAGGAGAGAGAGTTCACCGGCAGCGTGACGGCGCTCCGGTGATGGTGGTGGAGCAATTCCGGCAGGGCTTCTCCTAAGCACTGCAGAAAACCGATCTAGAGGAGAAACTATGCACCGGTGGAACGGGTAGCACGTGGCCGGAAATTCTATCCAAAAACCACCCAATCCACTAGTATATATAGGAGGAGAGTAGAGGAGAGGCAGCCAAGGCCTTTGGGTCGGCCGAAATAGGAGGTGGGAAGCAATCCTACTTGACCTCCAATCCTAGTTGGAGTAGGATTGCCTCCTATTGGCTGATTTTCCACCTTTTGCTTTAGGACTTTCTCTCCTGCGCCATGGTCCTTTGTGGCTGTTTTCCCAGCCCACAAAGGTCTGGTTATTATTCTCCCACAGCCCATGGACCTCTTGGGGTCGAAATACCCCTCCCGGAGGCCTCCCGGTACACTACCGGCACTCCCGATACACTACCGATGAGCCCGAAACTTTTCCGGAAAACAAACTGGGACTTCCTATATATGAATCTTTACCTCCGGACCATTCCGTAGCTCCTCGTGACGTTCGGGATCTCATCCGGGACTCTGAACAAACTTCGGTCACCACCATACATAACTCTACACTACCGAAACGTCACCGAACCTTAAGTGTGCAGACCCTGCGGGTTCGAGAACTATGTAGACATGACCGAGACACCTCTAAGGTCAATAACCAATGGCGGGACCTAGACGTCCACATTGGTTCTTACATATTCTACGAAGATCTTTATCGGTCGAACCTCTATGTCAAGGATTCAGTTAATCCCGTATAACGTTCCCTTTGTTCTTCGGTATGTTACTTGCCTGAGATTCGATCGTCGGTATCTCCATACCTAGTTCAACCTCGTTACCGGCAAGTCTCTTTACTCATTCCGTAATACAAGATCCCGCAACTAACAATTAGTCACATTGCTTGCAAGGCTTATTGTGATGTTGCATTACCGAGTGGGCCCCGAGATACCTCTCCGTCACACGGAGTAACAAATCCCAGTCTCGATCCATGCCAACTCAACAGACACCATCGGAGATACCTGTAGAGCACCTTTATAGTCACCCAGTTACGTTGTGACGTTTGATACACACAAGGCACTCCTCCGATATCTGTGAGTTGCATGATCTCATGGTCATAGGAACACATACTTGACATGCGGAAAACAGTAGCAATAAACTGACACGATCATATGCTACGTTTGCAGTTTGGGTCTTGTCCATCACATCATTCTCCTAATGATGTAACCCCGTTATCAAATGTCATCTCATGTCCATGGCTAGGAAACCTTAACCATATTTTGATCAACGAGCTAGTCTATTAGAGGCATACTAGGGACATGGTTTTGTCTATGTATCCACACATGCATCTAAGTCTCCGATCAATACAACTATAGCATGGATAATAAACGATTATCATGAACAAGGAAATATGATAAATAACTAATTTATTATTGCCTCTAGGGCATATTTCCAACAGTCTCCCACTTGCACTAGAGTCAATAATCTAGTTCACATCACCATGTGATTCGCATTGTTATGAATCTAACACCCAACGAGTTCTGGGGCTCGATCATGCTTTGCATGTGAGAGAGGTCTTATAGTCAATGGGTCTGTAACATTCAGATCCGTGTGCACTTTGCAAATACCTATGTCAAACTGTAAACACTGCTACCACACTCCGCTTGGTACTATTCCAAATGGCTGCTCCACTATACGTATCCAGATTGCTACTACGAGTCATCCGGATTAGTGTTAATGCTTGTATCGACGTAACTCCTTACGACGAACTCTTTATCACCTCCATAATCGAGAAATATCTCCTCAGTCTCTTAGTTACTGAGGATAATCTTGACCGCTGTCCAGTGATCCACTCCATGTTCACTCTTGTACCCCCTAACGGACTCATGGCAAGGCACATACAGGTGCGGTACACAACATGGCATAATATAGAGCCTATGGCTAAGGCATAGGGGACGACGTTCGTCCTTTCTCTTTCTTCTGCCGTTGTCGAGCTTTGAGTCTCACTCAACTTTCACACCTTACAAATCAGGCGAGAACTCTTTCTCTGACTAATCCATTTTGAACTCTTTCAAAATCTTGTCAAGGTATGCACTCATTGAAAGTCTCATCGAGCATCTTGATCTATCTCCATAGATTTTGATGCTCAACAATTAGGTAGCTTCATCCAGGTCTTCCTTTGAAAATCACTTTCCAAATAACCTATTTATGCTTTCCAGAAACTCTACATTATTTCTGATCAACAATATGTCATCCACATATACTTATCAGAAATTCTATAGTGCTCCCACTCACTTTATTGCAAATACAAGTTTCTCGTAAACTTTGTATAAACCTCAAAACTTTGATCACCTCATCAAAGCGTATATTCCAACTCTGAGATGCTTGCTTCAGTCCATGGAAGGATCACCGAAGCTTGCACACCTTTTAGCATCCTTAGGCCTGACAAAACCTTCTGGTTGTATCACATACAACCTTTCCTCAAGTAAACCGTTAAGGAAACGATGTTTTGACATCCATCTGCCAGATTTCATAATTGAAAACACAGCAACTGCTAACATAATTCCAATAGACTTTAGCACCACTACGAGTGAGAAAGTCTCATCGTAGTCAACTCCTTGAACTTGTCACAAACATCTTTGCAACAAGTCGAGCCTTACAAATAGTGACATTCACCATCAGTGTCTGTCTTCATTTTAAAAATCCATTTGTACTCAACGACCTGCCGTCCAACGAGCAAGTCTACCAAAGCCTACACTTGGTTTTCATACATGGATCCTATCTCGGATTTCATTCCCTCCAACCATTTGTCGGAATCCGGGCCCATCATCGCTTCTCCATAGCTCGTAGGTTCATCGTTGTCCAACAACATGACCTCCAAGACAGGGTTGTCGTACCGCTTAGGAGCAGTACACATCCTTGTCGACCTACAAAGTTCTATAGTAACTTGATCCTGAAGCTTCATGATCATCATCATTAACTTCCTCTTCAACTAACGTAGGCTTCACAGAAACAACATCCTGCGCTGCGCTACTCTCTCGTTGAACAAAGGTTTGACAACCTCATCAAGTTCTATCTTCCTCCCACTCAATTCTTTCGAGAGAAACTTTTCCTCGAGAAAGGATCCGTTTTAGTAACAAACACTTTGCACTTGGATCTGAGATAGAAGGTTCACCCAACTGATCTTAGGGTATTCTATGAAGATGCATTTGTCTGCCTTGGGTTCGACCTCATTAGGTGAAAACATTTTCCACACAAGTGTCGCAGCCCCAAGTATTAAGAAATGACAGCTTAGGTTTCTATCAAACCATAATTCACATGGTGTCATCTCAACGGATTTAGATGGTGCCCTATTTAAAGTGAATGTAGTTGTCTCTAATGCATAACCCCAAAATTATAGTAGTAAAACGATAAGAGACATCATAGCACGCACCATGTCCAATAGAGCATAACTATGATGTTCGGACACAACATCACACTATGGTGTTCCACGTGGCGTTTAGTTGTGAAACAACTTTCACATCGTCTTAAGTTGTATGCCAAACTCGTGACTCAGATATTCACCTCCATGATCATATCGCAGTCATTTTTATCTTCTTGTCACGATGATCTTTAAACTTCACTCTGAATTTGCTTGAACCTTTCAAACGATTCAGACTTGTGTTTCATTAAGCAAATATACACTATATCTACTCAAATCATCAGTGAAGGTAAGAAAATAACGATATCCACTGCACGTACAAGACTCACTAGATTGCATACATCAACATGTATCATTTCCAATGAATCACTTGCCCGCTCCATCCAACGGGGTCCTCTAGTCATCTTGCCCAAGAGGCATGGTTCGCATGTCTGAACCGATTCGAAATCGAATGAGTCCAAATATCCATCACCATGGAGTTTCTTCATGCGCTTTATACCAATATGACATTTTGTGGCAGTGCCACAAGTATGTGGTACTATCATTATTTAACTTTGTATCTTTTGACATCAATGTTATGAACATGTGTATTACTACGATCAAGATTTCAACAAACCATTCTCACTGGGTGCATGAACATTGAAGGTATTATTCATGTAAACAGAATAACCATTATTCTCTGACTTAAAGGAATAACCGTATTGCAACAAACATGATCATGGTCAACGCAAAACACCAAATTACATTTATTCAGGTTCGTCACTAATCCTGAAGGTAGAGAGAGCGTGCGATGTTGATCACACCAACCTTGGAAACATTTCCAACACACATCGTCACCTCACCCTTAGCTAGTTCTCCGTTTATTCCGTAGCTTTTATTTCGAGTTACTAACATTTAGCAACCGAACCGGTATCCAATATCTAGGTGCTACTAGGAGTACTAGCAAGGTACACATAAATAACTCGTATATCAAATATACTTTTGTCGATGTTGCTAGCCTTCTTATCTACCAAGTATCTAGGGTTGTTCCGCTTCAGCGACCTCTCACCTCATAATAGAGGCACTTAGTCTCGGGTTTGAGTTCAACTTTGGGTTGCTTCACTGGAGCAGCAACTGACTTGCTATCCATGAAGTTTCCCTCCTTGCTCTTGCCCTTTTCGAAACTAGTGGTTTGATTAACCATCAACACTTGACGCTCCTTCTTGATTTCTACCTTCGCGGTGTCAAACATCGCGAACAGCTCAGGGATCAATACTTCTATCCCTGGTGTATTATAGTTCATCACTAAGTTCTAGTAGCTTTAGTGACAGTGACTTGGAGAACTATATCAATCACTATCTTATCTGGAAGATCAACTCCCACTTGATTCAAGCGATTGTAGTACCCAGACAATCTGAGTACATGCTCAACGATTGAGCTATTCTCCTTCATCTTATAGGCAAAGAATCTTGTTGGAGATCTCATATCTCGCAACATAGGCATGAGCCTGAGATCACAATCTCTGCTCCTAGAACATCTCATATGTTCCGTGACGTTCAAAACGTTTTGGAGCCTCAGTTCTAAGCCGTAATGCATGACGCACTAAACTATCAAGTAGTCATCAAAACGTGCCTATCAGATGTTCACAACATCTATAGACGATGCTAGAGGGGGTGGCGCACCGAGCGGTGCATTAAGGACATAAGCCTTCTGTGCAGCAATGAGGACAATCCTCAGATCACGGACCCAGTCCGCAATATTGCTACCAACATCTTTCAACTCTATTCTCTAGGAACATATAAAAATTTAAGGGAGCTACAGCGCGAGCTAGTAATCTACAAGATAATTTGCAAAGACACTATTGACTATGTTCATGATAATGAGTTCAATTAATCATATTACTTAAGAACTCCCACTCAAATTGACATCCCTCGGGTCATTCGAGTGATACATGATCCAAATTCTCCAACTCAAGTCTGATCATCACGTGAGTTAATGTGGCCTCAATGGTGAACATCATTATGTTGATCATATCCACTATATGACTCATGCTCGACCTTTCGGTCTCTTTTGTTCCGAGGACATGTCTGTACATGCTAGGCTCATCAAGTTTAACCCGAGTATTCTGCGCGTGCAAATCTGGCTTGCACCCGTTGTATGTGAACATAGAGTCTATCACACCCGGTCATCACGTGGTGTCTCAACACGACGAACTTTCACAACGGTGCACACTCGGGGAGAACACAGTTCATCTTGAAATTCAAGTGAGGGATCACCTTATAATGCTACCGCCGTACTAAGCAAAACAAGGTGCATAAAAGGATTAACATCTCATGCAATTCATAAGTGACATGATATGGCCATGAACTTGTGTTTAAGATCTCCATCTTCGAAACGCCGGCATGATCTCCATCGTCACCGGCACAACACCATGATCTCCATCATCTTGATCTCCATCAATGTGTTGCCATTGGGGTTGTGGTGCCAGCCCTGCTTCTACTTCTATTGCTACCGCTTAGCGATAAAGTAAAGCATTACATAGCGCTTAATGATTGACACGCAGGTCATACAATAATTAAAGACAACCCTATGGCTCCTGCCGGTTGCCGTACTCAACGACATGCAAGTCGTGAAATTCTATACATCACATGATCATCTCATACATCACATATATCTCATCATGTAATTGGCCATATCACATCACAACATACCCTACAAAAACAAGTTAGACGTCCTCTAATTGTTGTTGCATGTTTTACGTGGCTGCTACGGGTATCTAGCAAGAACGATTCTCACCTACGCATAAACCACAACGGTGATACATAGATTGCTTTTCAACCTTCTCAAGGACCGCCTTTTTCGGATCCGATCCAACTAAAGTGAGAGAAACTGTCACCCGCAAGCCATCTAAGCAACAAGTTGCGTCAAGGGAACCGGTCTCTCGTAAGCGTACGAGTAATGTTGGTCCGGGCCGCTTCATCTCACAATCCCACTGAACCAAAATTCGACCAAGGGAGGAAGCAATCTAAGCATCAACGCCCACAAACCTTTTGTGTTCTACTCGAGATCTCATCGAACCATCAACCTAGCTCATGATGCCACTGTTGGGAACGTCGCATGGGAAACAAAATTTTTCCTACGCACACGCAAACCTATCCATGGTGATGAGCATCTATGAGAGGGAGAGTGGATCTACGTACCCTTGTAGATCGCTAAGCGGGAAGCGTTAAGAAACGCGGTTGGTGTAGTCGAACTTCTTCGCGATCCAAATCGTCGAGCGTCCGGCGATCCAATCACGAACCGTCCCGCGAACACATCATGATCCGACCCGCGAACTCATCACGATCCGTCTCACGATCTTGATCACGATCTGTCCCGCGAACTCATCACGATCCGTTCCGTGATCACATCACGAACCGTCTCGCGATCTCGATCACGGTCCTTTCGATCTAGCGCCGAACGGACGGCACCTCCGCGTTCAGCACACGTGCAGCTTGATGACGATCTCCACCGTCTCGATCTAGCGAAAGGAGGTGGAGAGGAGACATAGTTCACCGGCAGCATGACGACGCTCCAGTGATGGTGGTGGAGCAATTCCGGCAGGGCTTCGCCTAAGCGCTGCAGAAAACCGATCTAGAGGAGAAACTATGCACCGGTGAAGCGGGTAGCACGTGGCCGGAAATTCTGTCCAAAAACCACCCAATCCACTAGTATATATAGGAGGAGAGGATAGGATAGGCAGCCAAGGCCTTTGGGTCGGCCTAAATAGGAGGTGGGAAGCAATCCTACTTCACCTCCAATCCTAGTTGGAGTAGGATTGCCTCCTATTGGCTGATTTTCCACTTTTTGCTTTAGGACTTTCTCTCCTGCGCGATGGGCCTTCGTGGCTGTTTTCCCAGCCCACAATGGTCTGTTTATTATTATCCCACAGCCCATGGACCTCTTGGGGTCGAAATACCCCTCCCGGAGGCCTCCCGGTACACTACCGGCACTCTCGGTACACTATCGATGAGCCCGAAACTTTTCCGGAAACCAAACTGGGACTTCCTATATATGAATCTTTACCTCCGGACCATTCCGGAGCTCCTCGTGACGTTAGGGATCTCATTCGGGACTCTGAACAAACTTAGGTCACCACCATACATAACTCTACACTACCGAAACGTCACCGAACCTTAAGTGTGCAGACCCTGCGGGTTCGAGAACTATGTAGACATGACCGAGGCACCTCTACGGTCAATAACCAATGGCGGGACCTGGACCTCCACATTGGTTCCTACATCTTCTACGAAGATCTTTATCGGTCGAACCTCTATGTCAAGGATTCAGTTAATCCTGTATAACGTTCCCTTTGTTCTTCGGTATGTTACTTGCCCGAGATTCGATCGTCGGTATCTCCATACCTAGTTCAACCTCATTACCGGCAAGTCTCTTTACTCGTTCCGTAATACAAGATCCCGCAACTAACAATTAGTCACATTGCTTGCAAGGCTTATTGTGATGTTGCATTACCGAGTGGGCCCCGAGATACCTCTCCGTCACACGGAGTAACAAATCCCAGCCTCGATCCATGCCAACTCAATAGACACCATCGGAGATACCTGTACAACACCTTTATAGTCACCCAGTTACGTTGCGACGTTTGATACACAGAAGGCACTCCTCCGATATCTGTGAGTTGCATGATCTCATGGTCATAGGAACACATACTTGACATGCGGAAAACAGTAGCAATAAACTGACACGATCATATGCTACCTATGCACTTTGGGTCTTGTCCATCACATCATTCTCCTAATTATGTGACCCCATTATCAAATGACATCTCATGTCCATGGCTAGGAAACCTTAACCATCTTTTGATCAACGAGCTAGTCTATTAGAGGCATACTAGGGACATGGTTTTGTCTATGTATCCACACATGCATCTAAGTCTCCGATCAATACAATTATATCATGGATAATAAACGATTATCATGAACAAGGAAATATGATAATAACTAATTTATTATTGCCTCTAGGGCATATTTCCAACAATAACGACCAAGAGGTTTTCAATATCTTCCATGCTAGATACATTATAGGCGGTTCCCAAACAGAATGGTAAAGTTTTTACTCCGCCTCCACCAATCAATCACACTCCACGGCATGTTGAATTCACGGGTACCGTCCATACAAACACATTCCTGGGGGAGTTTTGTTTAATTATATTTTTCTTTTTTATTTCGAGCATGGAACTGGGCATCCCGATTACCAGCCACTTTCTCGTGAATGATAGTGAATCAATACATATCGTGAGAATAACCTACCTAACATGGAAGATACTGATAGCCCCCAATAGCCACATGAGCGATTTGGGCATACAAAACAAAATATTTATTTGAAGTTTTAAAGTTTAGCACATGCAAATTTACTTGAAACGACAGGTAAATACCACATATAGGTAGATATGGTGGACTCATATGGAATAACTTTGGGTTTATTGAGATGGATGCACAAGTAGTATTCCTGCTTAGTACAAGTGAAGGCTAGCAAAAGACTGGGGAGCGACCAACTAGAGAGCGACACAGTCATCAAAATGCTTTGAGATTAACCAACATTGAATGCAAGCATGAGTAGGATATAATTCACTATGAACATAAATATCGTGGAGGCTATGTTGATTTGTTTCAACTACATGCGTGAACATGTGCCAAGTCAAGCCACCTGAATCATCCAGAGGAGGATACCATTCCATCATACTACATCACAAACATTTTAATGCGCATGTTGGCACTCAAGACGAACCATTATCCGCTCTTAGCTAATTAAGCATGGCATGAATAACTATAATCTCTAATTGTTATTACAAACATGTTCAACCCATAATGTACTGAATTCAGAATGATGAGCTAATCATATTTACAAAAGCAAGATAGGTCGAGTTCATACCAGCTTTTCTCCATCTCATTTTTTTCATCAAATATCGTCATTATTGCCTTTCATTTGCACGACCGAACAATGTGAATAATAATAAGAGTGCATGTGCATTGGGCTAAGCTGGAATCTACAAACAATAAACCAAAGGAGAAGACAAGGCAATATGGGCTCTTTGTAAGATAAACAATAGTGCATATGAGAGCCACTCAACATGTTATCGTGGTCTTCTCCTTATGACCCAAAGAAAATAAAGGAAAATTATTTACACAGGAAAGCTCCCAACAAGCAAAAAGAAGAACAAGAAATCTTTTTGGGTTTTCTCTTTAATGCTACAACTAAGCAACTAGGAAATAAAGCTAGGACTATTTTTTTGTATTTTTCTCAAAGTTAATTAAAGACACAAGAAGAAAGCAAAACAAGAATTAAACTACCATGGATAGTACAATGAAAAAGTATGAACACCGACAACTAAAATAAGTGTGTGAGCATGAATGTAATGTCGGTGAGAAATACGTATTCCCCCAAGCTTAGGCTTTTGGCCTAAGTTGGTTTAGGGCCATGGCTAGAAATAACCTTCTCCGAGATACTTCGGAGGACACTGAGGGTTCCACTGATTAGTGATCTCCTGTGGCTCCCACTAAAAAAACGGGGTCTGATATGGATCCAGAGCCGGTGTCGGCTCAGGTGCTGGGGGTTGCGCCAAACCCCAATATTGGTAGATGTCATCGGGCATAACAATGTACCTGCCTGAATAAATATCGAACAAAGAAGAAGCAGGTAGGGTAATAATCTCACAAGCACCCTGACTAAATACTAAGTTGTAAAGGAACCTCCTATCATTATTATTCTTAATAAAATCATGGGCTACCATATGGTCATAATCTAAAAACTTCACGGGTATCAGCCTCTCATCTTTTTCGTGAAGCCTAATGGATATCTCAAAATGTTTAGCTAAACGAGATGCATAGATACCTCCGAATATGGGCCCCTTCGAACGGTTGGTGTTCAACCGTTGGGCCACCATAGCGCCTAGACTAAAAGTTCTCTTAGCAAGTAAAGCATGGCGCAAAATAGCGAGGTCAGGAGCACTAAGGCTACCACTCTCCCAGCGACCAACTAAACATTTTCCGCAAATAATGAATAATGGCATAGCACAGGAAAATGTAAACTAGCTGCTCTTGCCTTGGACACGTCTCTGTCTTCTCCTACAGTGACTGAGGCAATAAAACCTTCCGTGTCTCGAGGACGTGGTTCCCTGATGCTGCCCTCATAGGGTATCTTGCAAACTTTGCAAAAATCATAAAGATTCATTTTCTTAGGCACACCATATAAGCGAAATTCTACTGTAAGAGGGTCTTCCCTAGGATGAAAGTGAAAATTTTGCACAAAGGTATTAGTGAGCAAGAGGTACTGGTCACACTTATCATTGAGGAAGTCAGTGATGCATGCATTCTCGGCCAAATAATAGAAATCTTCATAAACTCCAGCCGCCCTCAAGAATGTTTCACATAGCCATTCACATGGTCGGATTTCTGCGACACGAGGAAGGTTGTATTTTGGTTTCTCCTTCATTTCATTTTCATCTTCCTTAGAACCCCGGCTTGAAGAACCTCTTAGTAACCTTCTCAACATGTCTAAAAAATTATGAAATTTTTAGTGAGCTAAACTGCAGGTGAACAAAACTCAACAAAACTCATAGCAACTACTCCCTCAAGTGCCTAGAGACTATATCATGCATCAAAACTACTTGGGAACACAAAAATTTGACATGCAAGCTCAAGAGCAAGGTCACCACAGCAGCAAAAATTTGCAATATATAAGGCACTAGAACAAAAACTATTGGACCATTGGAGGAATCACATACCGATGAGCAATCCCCTAAAACAGTTTTGCAAATGGAGCTTTGAGCAAGGAGATCGAAAATTTCAGCAAGATGAGCTAGAACACGGGTTTGAGCAATGGTGGTTTTTTTTCTGGAGGAAGATGAAGTGAATGGTTGCTGGAATAAGTGGAGGGGGCCACGTGGGACCCACAAGCCCCAAGGGCACGGCCAGGGGGGTGGCCGTGCCCTGCAGGCTTGTGGCCCATGGTGCAGCCCCCTAATGCATTCTCAGTGCCAAAAATTCTTAAATATTCCAGAAAAAATCATGCTAAATTTTTAGGGGATTCTGGGAACTTTTATTTTCAGGTCATTTTTCTATTGCACGGAAAACTCAGAAAATTGAAAAATAATATCATTTTTACTTAATTTCATCTAGGTAATAAAAAGTAAAAGTTGGGTACATGAAGTTGTGGTGTCTAAATTCATCCATCTCCTGCTCATCAAAAGAATCCATCAATAAGGTTGATCAAGTCTTATTAACAAACTTCTTTCGAATAACATGAAACCGAAGAATTTTCGAATAACACTAAGTTACCTCAATGGGGATATGCATTTCCCCAACAATAAGTGTATCATATTTGTTCTTGACAGTAGGAAGAGGGAACTCAAAATCTCTAATAATAATTTTTGGAATTTTTTCAATAGAGTTGATACTATGAACTTGTGGTTGTTTCTTCGGAAAGTGTACCATATGTTCATTACCGTTAATATGAAAAGTGACATTGCCCTTGTTGCAATCAATAACAGCCCTTGCAGTATTCAAAAAGGGTCTACCAAGGATGATCGACATACTGTCGTCCTCGGGAATATCAAGAATAATAAAGTCCGTCAAGATAGTAGCATTTGCAACTACGACAGGTACATCCTCACAAATACCGATGGGTAGAGCAGTTGATTTATCAGCCATTTGCAAAGAGATTTCAGTAGGTGTCAACTTATTCAAATCAAGTCTATGGTATAAAGAGAAAGACATAACACTAACACCAGCTCCAAGATCACATAAAGCAGTTTTAACATAATTTTCCTTTAATAGAGCATGGTATAGTAGGTACTCCGGGATCTCCTAGTTTCTTAGGGATTCCACCTTTAAAAGTATAATTAGCAAGCATGGTGGAAATCTCAGCTTCTGGTATCTTTATTTTATTTGTCACAATATCTTTCATATACTTAGCATAAGGAGACATGTTCAAAATATGAGTCAAGCGCATCCGTAAAAAGACAGGTCTAAGCATTTCAACAAAGTGCTCAAAGTACCCATCATCCTTTTTCTTGGATGATTTGGGAGGAAAGGGCATGGGTTTCTGAACCCATGGTCTCTTTCTCTACCATGTTTCCTAGCAATGAAGTCTCTTTTATCATATCTATTATTCTTAGGTTGTGGGTTATCAAGATCATCAGCAGGTTCAATCTCCACATCATTATCATTACTAGGTTGAGCATCAACATGAACATCATTATTAATGTTATCACTAGGCTTATGTTCATCACCAGATTGTGTCTCAGCATCAGAAATAGAAATATCATTTGGATTCTCAGACGTATCTATAACGGGTTCACTAGCAGCATGCAAAGTACTATCATCATTCTTTTTCCTACTCTTATTGGAAGGAATAGGTGCATCAGTATTAACTCTTTGAGAATCTTGTTCAATTCTTTTAGGATGGCCCTCAGGGTACGAAGGTTCCTGAGTCATTCTACCACCTCTAGTCACAACTTTAACAGAGTGATTATTGTCTTTGCTATTCATCTCATTAAGCAAATCATTTTGAGCCTTAAGTACTTGTTCTACTTGAGTGGTTACCATGGAAGCATGTTTACTAATAAGATTCAGATCATTGACAGTTCTACTCAAATAATCACCCAAGTGATCAAGCATATAAGCATTATGTTTCAATTGTCTACTAACATAGGCATTGAAATTTTCTTGCTTCACAATAAAATTATCAAATTCATCCAAGCACTGGCTAGCAGACTTATTATAAGGAATATCTCTTTCATCGAATATACAGAGAGAATTTACCTCTACTACCTGTGTCGGGTTATCAAGACCATATATTTATTCAATAGGTGGTAGATTCTTAACATATTCAGCTTTAATACCTTTTTCTTTCATAGATTTGTTTGCCTCTTGCATATCTTCAGGACTGAGGAATAGAATACTTCTTTTCTTCGGAGTTGGCTTCGGAGGTGGTTCGAGAATAGTCCAATCATTATCATTGATCAATATATTATTCAATAATAATTCAGCTTGTTCAACAGTTCGTTCCCTGGAAACACAACCAGCACAACTATCTAGGTGGTCCCTAGAAGCATCGGTTAGTCCATTATAAAAGATATCAAGTATTTCATTTTTGTTGAGAGAATGATCAGGCAAAGTGACGAGGATATGTACCTAGGGTAGGGTCCTAGGCAAGGCCCGCATACCCTACCTAAGGACACCACATGGGAGGACTTGAAGATCAAGCATGACCTTTCGAGTGGATCCCTGGAGACGCTCAAAGTCACTTGACAGTAATCCACTCAGAAGCTCCCGCTCTCACTCGGCAGTCGCGTGTCACTCGACGGACCTCGCTTCACTCGATGCCAGAAGACCAGGAGCCATCATCAAGAGCCCAACGGGCAGACGCTGGCTTAATGACCCTTAATAGCTTTTACTACGTACGTTACCTATAACGGCAGACTTTACACCCCACGACCAGACCCATTGATGCGAGGCCATTATGAGGGGCAACGAACTCTATATAAGCCGCCCCTCCCCGCCTGCACAAAGGGGAAGAAAACTATTGTAAACTCTACATTCCACTCGACATAAAGCTCCCGAGCACTGAGACGTAGGGCTGTTACCTCCACGAGAGGAGCCTGAACTCATACATCTGTGTGTACACCCTCTCCGTAGCTAGGACTCTGCACTCTCCATTCGTACCCCTACCATCTACTGTCAGGCTCGTTCGCACGATAGTTGGCGCCTACCATGGGGCAGGCGTCTAAGCGACTTCCGACGAGGTTGCGTTTTTCATCTTTCAACATGTCTTCCAACGGTGTTTTTGCTCTGGGCCGCGAGATCTGTTTCGGAGCACTCACTTTCATCGCCGACGATTTAGGATGGCTCCAGGAGGCGCCTCTCAATGTCGAGGCGCTCCCGGTTCGCGGGGCCACGCATTTCTGCGCGAGTCCGTGCAGCGTGTTGCTGCGTCAGCCGTCGACCCCTTACGCATCGGCTCCTCTCGCCATTTGCGGTCGCAAGCGGTCCGGCCGCTCACGACTCTAGCGGTGGGTCGAACATGCAGCGGCGCGTCAAGCTTCTTCACAGGTTGCAGCACTCAAACCTGCCGAGTCCCTTCATGGCGTGTTCGAGTCGGATTCCGATCCGTCCGACGTGCCTTCTGAGTGCGAGAGCTGTGATCCCACAGCGGAGGTCTTGATGGCAGGCTCGCATCAGAGCTCACCGCCTGGTTTTGGTCATGGCGAGCACGAGGTTGGTGGCCCGTCTAACGTGCAATCGCTTCGCGATAAGAAGGTCCTTCATACCCCCATCATCGGTGCGACCACCAAGGCCCGGGCTTTGGAGGCCGCGTGCGTTCGTCTGGAAGAGCTCCAGGCAGAGATTGACGAGCGCACCTGTCCACGCCCGCCGCGCCCCAGTCGACGTCAGCGATAGCAGTTCCCGACTGGATCTGACGATGGTGTCGAGGTATACTGAACTCCCGTGCTTAATGTTGTTGTTGCTGCTAGGATAGCAGATTCCATTCAGCCTTCCCGGTCAGAGGCTGGTCGAGGGCAGTTGCAGATAAGAGCACTGTTAGATGCAGCACAACGCCAGAATTCAGCAGTTTCACAGTCTCGTCAAAAGATACACATCAATTCACCCAAGGCAGAGACCGTTCAATCGGCACATAGTCCTGGGTCGCCCTTGCGTCGTCGAGGTGGCGGTTTTCGTGAAGGGCAAGACAGATATCAGCACCACCGCGAAGACCACCGTCGAGTGCCCACTCCTTCGCGGAGTGGTTCGTATGCGCCCTGGCGCCAGGATGACAGGCACTCCTCCGGTGACGAGCGAGACGTGGACTTTGATGCCCGCGCGTACCTTCTTCAGAAGCGGATCGACAAGAGCAGAGCCTACAGAGAAGGGCACGACAGAGATGTCCCGAGTGTTAGCTCAGCTACAGTGTCTGGTCCAGAGTGTTTTAGCAGAGCTATACGCTCTATGGAGATTCCCCCCAACTTCAGAATGGCGGTGGGGATCAGAAATTTTTCTGGTAAAACAAAACCAGAGACTTGGCTTGATGATTACCGAGTGGCTATGTAGATTGGCGGCGGGAATGACAATGTCGCAATGAAGCACCTGCCTCTTATGTTGGATGAACCAACTCGAGCTTGGTTGAATCGTTTGGCTCCTTCCAGCATTCATTGTTGGGAAGATCTTGCCCGAGTGTTTGTTCGGACCTTCGAGGGCACTTGCAAGCGCCCCGCAGGTCTGGTCGACTTATAACACTATGTCTAGAAGCCCAGCGAAACCCTAAGAGACTATATTCAGCGTTGGTCCACCCTGCATCATACGGTGGAAAATGTGTCGGAACACCAGACTGTTTGTGCCTTCAAGGCCGGTGTGAGATACAGAGAGCTGTATTTGAAGTTCGGGCGCACTGGTGATATTTCACTCGGCAAGATGATGGAAATTGCCACTCGCTATTCCAATGGCAAGGACCAAGACCGCCTCCATAGCGGCAAAGGAAAAACGGTTGCCAATGAGTCTGGTGGCGGTAACAATAGGAAACAAAAGTGGAAGGCTGAAGACCCAGTTCCGGCAGAGGCTGCAGCACCGGCGACTCAGTAGAAAAACAAGGGCAAGGACAAAGCTCAGTATGCCCTTAAGAAGGGGAAGGGTCAGCCAGGAACCGATATCTTGGATCAGCCGTGTGTGATTCACACGAAGAAAGATGCAGAAGGTAACCTGATTTTGCCCAAGCACACCACTCGATAGTGTCGGACCCTCATCCAACAGTTCAAGGGAGACCAATCGAGTGGGAAATCTCCTAAAAAAGAAGATGAAGATGAAGAGAAGGAAACTTTCCCGGATGTCAGTACTACCTTGGTGATCTTTGCTAACGTCAAGAGCAAGAGCCGTCTGAAAGTCATAAATAGAGAGATCAATATGGTTGTGCCAGACACCCCCGCCTACCTCAAATGGTCTCAGTATGCTATCACATTCGACCAGACTGACCATCCTGCACGTGTGGCCACACCCGGTCGACCGGCTCTAGTAGTTCATCCGGTGGTGCAGGGGACTCGGCTCAGAAAAGTCCTCATGGACGGCGGCAGCGGCCTGAACATTCTGTATAAGGATACCCTAAAGGGAATGGGCATTCCTATGTCCCTTCTCAGCGAAAGCAACATGCATTTCCATGGGGTCATCCCAGGAAAGAAGGCCAAGTCACTCGGCTAGATATCATTGGATATGGCATTCAGAGATAGCAAAAGTTTCCAAAAAGAAAAGTTGACGTTTGAAGTCGTGGATTTCAAGAGCGCTTACCACGCCATTTTGGGTCGACCCGCTTATGCACGTTTCATGGCCCGACCATGTTACGTGTATCTCAAGCTGAAAATGCCGGGCCCTAAGGGCGTGATCACGGTCACTGGCAATCGATAGCAGGCCGAAGAGTGTCTCCAGCAAGGGTCCAAGATCGCCGATCAACAGATGGCCATGGTCGAGCTGCAGGAGTACAAGAAAACCACTGATCCTGCTGATTTGCTCCGCGCAAAAAAGCCGGCTTCCGAGTCGGCATTTCAGTCGGTAGGTGAAGTGAAGAAGGTGCACCTCCACCCAACGGATCCAACAGCTGCCCCGACGAATATCTCGACGACAATCGACAGCAAATAGGAAGCCGAGCACATCCAGTTCCTCCGTGAGAAATGGGATATCTTTGCATGGAAACCTGCTGACATGCCGGGAATTCCCAAGGAGCTGGCTGAGCACTGTCTGCGAGTGGATCCGAAGGCCAAGCTCGTCAGGGAGCATTTGTGTCGATCCGTGGCTGAGAAGCGCAAGGCAATCGGAGAAGAAGTGTCCCATCTCTTGCAATCCAAGTTCATTCGGGAGATTTACCACTTCGAGTGGCTCTCAAATGTTGTGATATTGCTCCCAAAAGATAAGTCGTTGCGCATGTGCATTGACTTCAAACATCTTAATAAGGTGTGTCTGAAAGACCATTTTCCGCTCCCCCACATAGATCAGATTGTTGACTCGATAGCGGGGTGCGAGCGATTATCGTTTTTGGATGCCTATTCTGGGTACCATCAGATCCATCTGTTTGGCCCAGCTGAAATAAAAAAAAGCCTTCATCACCCCGTTTGGTTGTTTCTGCTACATCACCATGCCTTTTGGTCTCAAGAATGCCAGCGCTACTTTTATGCGCATGATTCAGAAATGTTTACTCGACCAGATCCCTCGGAATGTCGAGGCGTACATGGACGATATAGTGGTCAAGTCCCGCAAAGGTTCCGACCTGCTGGCTGACTTGGCTGAGACATTCGCCAATCTGAGGCAATTCGACATAAAGCTGAACCTGGCCAAATGTACATTCGGTGTCCTTGGCGGCAAGTTACTCGGTTTTCTCGTTTCCGAATGAGGAATTGATGTCAATCCCGAGAAGATCAGCGCCATTACCCGTATGAAGACTCCCGTGCGAGTGCACGATGTTCAGAAGCTCACAGGTTGCTTGGCGGCATTGAGTCGATTCATTTCTCGTCTTGGTGAGAAGGCTCTGCCCTTGTATCAGTTGATGAAGAAATCAGACACATTCGACTGGACTCCTGAAGCTGAAGCAGCGTTTGTTGAGCTCAAAGGCCTGCTGTCCACCCAGCCGGTGCTTGCCGCTCCTGCCAGCAAAGAGCCCTTGCTCCTGTACATCGCGGCCACAAATCAGGTCATCAGTACAGTACTGACTGTCGAGCGAGAAGAGGAAGGCAAAGCCTATAAGGTTCAGCGACCAGTCTATTATGTCTCGGAAGTTTTGTCCCCCTCAAAGCAGAGATATCCTCATTATCAGAAGCTGGTGTATGGTATTTACTTATCAGCGAAGAAGGTGGCACATTATTTCCAAGACCATTCGATCTCAGTCGTCAGTGATGCACCTTTATCAGAGATTTCAATAATCGCGACGCATCAGGTCGAGTGGCTAAATGGGCAATTGAGCTGGGACACATCGACATCAGATTCGAGGCCAAGAAGGCAATCAAGTCCCAAGCATTGGCAGATTTCATGGCCGAGTGTATCAAACAGCAACAACCTATCCAAGTTCACTCGGCGAATTGGACAATGTTCTTCGACGGCTCCAAAATGTTGAATGGGTCTGGTGCTGGCGTTGTTCTGATATCCCCAAAGGCGACAAGCTCAGCTATGTCTTACAAATTCACTTTGATTCCTCCAACAATGAGGCAGAATATGAAGCACTTTTGTACGGGTTGTGCATGGCTATCTCGCTCGGCGTCAAGCGCTTGATGGTTTATGGCGACTCAGATTTGGTAGTGAATCAGGTGATGAAAGAGTGGGATGTCAAAAACCCTGCTATGACTGGATACTGCAATGCAGTCCGGAAGCTGGAGAAGAAATTTGAAGGTCTGGAACTTCACCATGTTCCTCGACTGAAAAATCAGGCAGCTGATGAGCTATCCAAGATTGGTTCCACTCGACGGCCTGTCCCCAGTGGAGTGTTCCTGGAACATTTACACACTCCTTCGATTCAAGAGGATCCCTTCACTGAAGAGCCCCTGCAAACCATAAGCTCCTCTGACTCGACTGAAGTTGTTGTTCTTGCTGTGATTGACCTGGTCATGGAGGTACTAGTTATCATTCCCGACTAGACTGTACCATACATAGCCTATATCCTCAGACAGGAGCTTCTTGAAGATGAAGCAGAGGCTTGACAGATTGTGCGCAGGTCCAAAGCTTTCATTGTGATGAGGGATCATCTTTTCAAAGAAAGTGTGTCGGGTGTCACCCAGCGCTGCATTTCGCCCGAGGAAGGTCGAATGATTCTAGATGAAATCCACTCGAGAACTTGCGGACACCATGCGTCTTCAAGGGCAATCGTCGCTAAAGCATATCGAGCGGGTTTTTATTGGCCACGGGCTAATGAAATGGCTAAGGACATTGTTGATCATTGTGAAGGTTGTCAGTTCTATGCAAACCTGTCACACAAGCCAGCATCTGCTCTGAAGACAATTCCACTCGCCTGGCCGTTTGCAATTTGGGGGCTCGACATGGTTGGTCCTTTCCGACCCGGAAAAGGAGGATTCACCCACCTGTTGGTAGTAGTCGACAAGTTCACCAAGTGGATCGAAGCCAAGCCCATCAAGAAGCTGAATTCCCGCACGACGGTCACATTCATGAGAGAGATCATTATCCGGTTCAGCATTCCCCACAGTATCATCACGGACAATGGCACAAATTTTTACTCGGAAGAATTCAGGAGATTCTGTAACTCCCAAGGCACCCGAGTGGATTACGCTTCCGTTGCACATCCTCAAACCAATGGGCAAGTTGAGCGGGCTAACGGTCTCATTCTGCAAGGTCTGAAGCCTCGTCTCATGCGCGATTTGGATGATGCCGCTGGTGCGTGGGTAATTGACCTACCGTTTGTTTTGTGGGGGTTGAGGACAACACCTAATCGGTCGACTGGACGAACTCCTTTCTTCCTTGTCTATGGCTCTGCAGCTATATTGCCGAGTGACTTGGCCCACAACTCTCCTCGAGTGGAGCTATACTTTGAGGCTGAAGCCGAGCAGGCCAGGCAAGATGGGGTAGATCTTCTGGAAGAAGAGGGTGAGATGGCTCTGATTCGGACCACAGCCTATCAGCAAGACTTGCGGCACTTCCACGCAAGGAATGTCAGAAGCCGAGCATTCCATGAAGGAGATTTAGTGCTCCGAGTGAATCAGCACTGACCTCACAAGCTAGCTCCTGCATGGGAAGGCCCTTTTGTAGTCACCAAGGTGCTAAACAATGGAGCCTATCACTTATACAATCTCATGAAGTAGATGGACGAGCCACGAGCTTGGAATGCAGACCTGCTTCGACGTTTTTACACTTGAGACATTAGTTTTCTGATGTAATAAAAGTTCTGCATCAATGCAATTTGTGTCTTTGCAATTAATACCTCGTCGATTCTGACCGTGCAGTTATTTACTTGGGGATACTCCGAGTGACGAGCAATCCTCGCACTCGGGGACTTAGCTGCGAAACATGTTTCGCCTAAGTTAAAAACCCTGTCGGGTGGATAGCAGTCCATTCACTCGACGGCCTATTCGCGAATCCGTCTTCGCTTAGGTTCAAAAAAAAATTGTCGAGACAATGGTAATCCATTCACTTGATAGCTTAGATGCGAATCGACATTCACCTAAGTTCAAAATATTCCAAGTGATGAGCGATCCTCACGCTCGGGAGCTTAGCTGCGAATACATTTCGCCTAAGTTAACAAAATTCGTCGAGACGATGGTAATCCATTCACTCGACAGCTTAGATGCGAATAGACATTCGCCTAAGTTCAAAATATTCCAAGTGATGAGCGATCCTCACCCTCGGGGGCTTAGTTGCGAATACATTTTGCCTAAGTTAAAAAAAGAATTCGTCGAGACGATGGTAATCCATTCACTCAACAGCTTAGATGTGAATCGACATTCGCCTAAGTTCAAAATATTCCGAGTGATGAGCGATCCTCACGCTCGGGGGCTTAGCTGCGAATACATTTTGCCTAAGTTAAAAAATTCGTCGAGACAATGGTAATCCATTCACTCGACAGCTTAGATGCGAATCGACATTCGCCTAAGTTCAAAATATTCCGAGTGATGAGCGATCCTCACGCTCGGTGGCTTAGCTGCGAATACATTTTGCCTAAGTTAAAAAACAAATTCGTCGAGACGATGGTAATCCATTCACTCGACAGCTTAGATGCGAATCAACATTCGCCTAAGTTCAAAATACTCTGAGTGATGAGTGATCCTTACGCTCGGAGGCTTAGTTGCGAATACATTTCGCCTAAGTTAAGAACCTCGTCGACTGGATAGTAATCCATCCACTCGACAGCTTAGATGCGAATCGACATTCGCCTAAGTTTAAAATACTCCGAACGATGAGTGATCCTCACGCTCAGGGCTTAGCTGCGAATACAATTCACCTAAGTTAAAAAACTCGTCGACTGGATCGTAATCCATCCACTCGACAACTTAGCTGCGAATCGACTTTCACCTAAGTTCGAAAATACTCCGAGTGATTAGCAATCCTCACACTCGGGGGCTTAGCTGCAAACACGCTTCGCCTAACTTAAAAACAAACTCGGTCGAATAGATGATTGAAAGCCAAATACGAGCAAAATCCAAAGGGTAAACCACGGATAAACGTTTCGTATGAAAGCAAATGTGCTCAGACCCAAGGCCTGAACGAAGTTTTTAAGGATACAAATCCAGTCGGCATACCGAGGCAAATTTAATTGTTTCTTTCAAAGACAAGTTTTTCAAGCAGGGGACAGACTGGCGGGCTCGAGGAAAGTGTCCAGGTCGATGCAGTCGGCGATTCTGGTGGCTACTTCGATGAAGGTCTTGTTGACATCAATTTTATCACGGATATTAAAAATAATCGGCGATTTTGAAATAGAGGGAAATAAATAAATAAATAAATAATAAAAGATTTATTTACATATTTTCCGTCACCAATGGCAACGGCAGTGGTCTGATATCAATTTAAATCTCAATGCCTCCATCAACACTAAATGCTTAAAGAAATAGTCGACCGCTGATAAATCGTGGCATTATCTAGACAAATCCTATAAAGTATGATCAAATTATATTGGCATAAATGGAAAATTATATACAAATGTTTCATGAAAAAAAAGGAATTTCATAACACATAAAGAAATTTATCTTTGTTAGCCCTTGAGCCAAATTACCTAAGAGTTAGCTAAGTTATTGGGCTATAGTGACCAAAGTAGTACGTGCAACATGCATGCCACTTACATGCATACGTTGTGCATGGATTAGGCGGCAAGGTTACTAGCTAATGATGAGTCAATTAGCTAGCCTATGGCCCACACCCATGCAGCTCCATATAAAGTAAATATAGCCCATACGTGCATGGATTTACCGGCATCATTACACAGCTAATCAATCACTAAACCAATTAAAGGCCCACAAGCAGGGCGGCAGCCCACATGCATGGAGTACTTCATAGGAGCCACGATCGGACTTGGTAAGCTCTCCAGGATTACGATATCGATTAACCAATTAAAGGAATATAGAAATTGTAAAAGAAAAGGAGTAACCGCACCACGCTCCCACGATCGGGACGTGCGCGCGCTGTGCGCGTCTCGGCACCTCTCACTGGCCGCCTATATATTTGGCCACCCAAAGATCATTCCAGCCCGGCTGACATACGCTCTCGACGCTCGGCTCCTGGTAAGTGCCATCACCACAAACAAGACCGTACACCACAAATCAAGAAGAAGAGAAGAACAAGGAGAAGGAACATCGCAGCAGTAGGTGGGATTCATGACTCCTCCCTAACATTTGGTTTGGCCATGGGTACAAACCAAAGAGTTCCGTTCTCATCTCCCCCTTAGCCTTTGGTTTGGCCATGCGTACAGATCAAGGAGCTTTCATCTTAATCCTCCCCACTAGCATTTGGTTTGGCCATGAGTACAAACCAAATAGCTTCTTCTCTTCTATCTACCATAGTAGATGCAATTGATTCGGCCATAGTGGTACAAATCAAGGAGCATGCTCTATATTTTCTACAAGATTATCAACTTGGTTTGGCCATAGTGGTAAAAATCAAGAAACTTGCTGCATCCTATCAAAGAGTTTCCATACATATGTTAGAGCTCACGTCTTTGTTTTGGCCATTGTGGTACAACTCAAGAAACGTGTTACATCATGTCAAAAGAGAGTTTTCTATATCCACTAAAACTCATGCCTTTGATTTGGCCATTGTGGTACAAATCAAGGAGCTTCCCTCCATATTTTCCACAAAAAAATGTCAACTTGGCTTGGCCATCATAATAAAATCCATAGAGAAATTATATCCATCTACCAAAATTCATTCCCTAGGTTCGGCCATTGCGGTACAAATCAAGGAGCATGTTCATTTCTAAAATAATTATCTTCTTGGTCGCTCTCAATTCGGCCCCCTTAGCGATACAAACCCGGACGAAACGTGTGCGAAAGCCTCGTTCCTTGGTTTGGTCCCTATACGCGGATACAAATCTGAGAATAAACTAAGTACAAAATGCATATGAAATCTTCCCAAATCAGTCCTCAAAAAAACGGATATGACTAGGGTAAAAGTGAGAAGAAAATTGTCATAGTGTTTTCACTAAATCACAAAATACACTTCTTGTTCGGTTACGCTACGGGCATTTTATGTCACGCTAGTAGTAATACAAACATGAAGAAAATAAACCTTCATCTGATTACACTTCTCGCAGGCATTGCTATGTGATCGAGTAGTATAAGAGATGTCAAATTCAATAAAATTCACATGTCACATATGCATGTAGAAATATAGGCTAAATCATGCCTTAGCAAAATATCAAACAAAAATGCACTTTGCATATGCTACGGACACTCTTGTCCAAAATAAATTAAAACTTCTATGCATACTCCGGTGGCATGCAAGTAGCCCAAAATCTAGTCTTTATCTAAGACAAGCCAGTGCTGTGTTGAATAGTACCAAAAGAAATATAAAATGATGAGTGTATGTAGTTATCGCATGCATATAGAGAAATAAGAATTGCACATACATGGCCTCTAGCCCAAATTCTGTGCACAATCCCGGACGCTCTTGGTCGGCTATTTAAAAAAATAAAATAAGCAAACAATATACTGTAGCATCAAAATACATGTATGTTGGGCCGATAATAAATTGAGCAGCCGATTCATGCAAAATCCTTGTACTGCTAATATTAGTACAAGTAAAATATATGATATTAAATCAAATGATAAATCGAAGAAGATTAAATGTTCCTTCAAGCATCCGACGGCGACGACGGCGAGGAGGACTTCCTAGTCTTAGTTTTATATTTTGTAATAGTCATATGTGTTGCAAACTTGTAATCCTTTGTATATTAGAAATGTTGGAATTCTTAATCAGGGGTTTTCTCTTCGGAGATGTAATTAACGGTTCTTTTATATAAATGTAAGAGTTCCGAAAATATGTACTCGCAATACTTGATATTGTCTCATTTAAATTCGCGCATTTTAAATATTAAATTTCATCTGTCTCTATGACGTGGACGCGTAGTTAGTATTTTTCTATCGCCCCATTTTCCCGTCATCAGGTCTCCATGAAGTCCTCGAACTGGAGTTTCTTCGTGTTCACCACTTGGAGCTCCTTCAGCTTCTCCTCCCTCACGTCCCTACAATGGACCCTTACCAGAGACAACGCCACGTCGGCCTCGCAATGAGCAGTAGATTTTTTCCAAGCTTGCACTCGACTGGGAAGTTCGTTCAGGCATGCCATCATGGAGTTGAGGTCGAGCTGAAGAGTGTCCTCAGGCCATAGCTCCTTGTCGATCCTTTCCATGATAGATTTCAGTCGAGCGATATAGGCCTGGGCACCCTGGAGCCAAAAGTTAAGCCACAGCATGTTCATCACCACCGCATCAGCAACTGGCGACTTGGTGGGGTCAAGCATGGGCTCAATCTCCTCTGTTTCCTTTTCGAAGTCCTGGCAGAATTCTGATGGAAGAAGGGGAATTGGTGAGCTGCAACCCTCAAAAATTTATTGCAAATGTCAGTCGACAAGAAATACTCACTGTCGAGTAGAAGATACATCTTCCTCGAGAATTCGCCCAGATGCCTCTCCAGGCCATTGCTCCTCTTGGTTAGTTGTTTGGCCCTCTTGACAAGATCCGCACGCTCCTGCTTCAGCTTGGCGTTTTCTTCTTCTAGCTTATGGATGACAGTCAACTTCTGCTCTACAGCTTCAGTTTTGTCCTTGGCGACTTGTTGGGCATTAGCAAGTGCTTTGTCCTTCTCCTCCAGAGCCCTCTTCATGGAATCTAAAGAAACAACATTGTTGAGTCGCGCTTGGAGTCGACGGTTTTCATTGTGCACGTCTGTTCGAGCGAGAGCACTCGGTTCAAAACATGAAAAGGGGAAGATGGGAATGCTGACACTCAGCACTTATTACCTCCCAGAGACTTCAGCTCAGCGCGTGGTCGTTCCAAGGCGTTGTTGGCAACCGCCAAGTCCACCTGCAATTGGTTCTTCTCCTCCTCCATCTCCTTGTATTGCGTCCCAAGTTCGCAAGCCGTCTGGAACCAACAAAAGACAGGAGTTCAATCAACAAGGAGTTCTTGGACAGTCGACTGAGTTATTAAGACCGGCGAATGCCCATGTTGGAAGAATTCAAAAAGAAATTCCACTCGACACATCTAGTGGCTCTAGCGTTCCGCATGCCGTAAACAAATTCAAACAGAAAGCTATCTCTATTAAGACCCCTGCCGACGCAAGCACTCGACAAAAGTCTCGTGGACTACACCCAGTGGGTGCGCTAAGAGTGCCCCTACTTAGAAGGTTAACTCTCGATCCGTCGAGTAACTCGTCAGAAAACACACTCGACAAGGTCAACCATGTTGTGACACTCAACCCGTCAAGTGACGCACCCACCCTACTCTATAGAGTGCAGCCTATCGTTATGCAGCGTCATATCATGGTTTGTAAATAATATCCATGAAACCTGCAAGGTAGATGCAGAATGGTGTGATTCAAGGCGAAGTGTATCCTGTATACAATAGGCTCTAAGACTCCTGCCGATGCAAGCAATCGACATCGGTCTCAAGGACTACACCCAGTGGGTGCACTAAGAGCGCCCCCATTGAGACGGTTATCTCTTGATCCGTCGAGTAACTCGTCAGAAGAAAAAAAACACTCGACAAGGTCGGCCCTGTCGTGACACTCAACCCGTCGAGCGACACACCTCCCCCACTCTATGAAGTGCAGTCGAACCCTATGCAGCGTCATATAATAGTTTCATAATAATATCCATGAAACCTGCAAGGTATCTATGGAGTGGTGGGATTCGAAAATAAAGTGTATCCTGTATACAATAGACTATAAGACCCCTGCCGATGCAAGCAATCGACAGCAGTCTCGGCGACTACACCCAGTGGGTGCGCTAAGAGCGCCCCCACTGAGACGGTTATCTCTCGATCCGTCGAGTAACTCGTCAGAAGAAAAAAACACTCAACAACTCGATCCGTCGAGTAACTCATCAAAAAACACACTCGACATGTCGAGCGACAACAGTACTACGTGGACTACCAATCCTAGTCTTACTCGACTACAATCCGATCTATTCGACTGGAGGAAGTTCAAACATTCTACGGCAATCACCCAGTGGGTGTTCGGCAGCCAAGAAAAGACAATAATTCAATCGACAATGGACTTACAATCGAACTTACTCGGACATTGGTGCGGAGGGCTGTGCTGACGTCAAAAGCCAGTTTGCTGGCCTCGTACGCCTCCTTGGTCCTCAGCATGAGCTGCTCCGCCTGGATCATGGCTGCCTTTGCAGCTCCGGTTTGGTCTTCCAGGGTGCGATGCAGAGGGAAGGCCGTCGCAGGTGGGGTCGGCGCAGTCGCTGGAGCAGCTGTTGTGGCCTGAAGAGGTCCGGTCAGAGCCGACGTCATGATGGTCGAGACGGTTGGAGGAGCATGCGACGGAGGTGTTGTAGACTCAACCCCGGGTTGCGTCGAGTCACCTCTCCTCTTGGAAGACTCCACATTTAAGCATTGAGGTGCTTGCGACGATGACGCCCTTCGGGTGCGAGCGCGCGAAGTGTCCAACAACCCCTCATTGTCCTCCACTTGAATGACCTCTTCAACAGTCGACAACATCAACATCTACATGTGTCGAGTCCTATTCGAAAAAACTAACAACTTTCCTACCTCTATGAAAAGTGGCAGCGTCGGTGGTATCAACATCCATTACGTCCTCTTCATCTCGACGAGGCGAGGTCGCAGATGTTGTAGCTCTGATGGATTAGACAGCTTTCACTCAGATATAACTCAAGACTTCAGTCGACAGAACAATTCGGAAATGAACACTTATGTGGAGACGACAGGTACGGCCACCCTCATACGGGGCAGTGCTTTGCGAGGCTTGGAAGTGGCTTGCTTGGGCTGCTTGGCCAGTCTTTCGTTCGACTCGACAGTTGAGGGGCGGCTCCGTTATGGGTTCTTCTCGGTTGGGCCCGGGGCCTTGTCCTTAGCAGATGCCGGGTCATGGAGGGCCTTAGTGCGCCCTTCGCGATGAGGGGGCGGCTCGACTCCTTCCTCTTCACCGGAATCTTCATATTCATCCTCAGAGTAGGAAAGCCCATCGCCGTCCACGCTGCCGCCCTCGCTCACCACGCCGTCATGCACACGGTTCCCGTTGGGAACGGGTGAGTGGATGTTCGTCCATTCCTACATAATTCAAAAAAGAGTCAGACCACAAGTCAATACATCACTCGACAGTATAAATGTATCAGTTGACATTACACATCTCACCAGGTTCTTCGGTGGGTTTTCAGCCGAGTAAGGCAGGATCCTCTTGGCTCCCGAGGGGTTGTCACAAGGCCCGGTGATGCTCTGAAGCCACTGCTCGATAGTGTCCTGTGTAACTTCTTCTGGATGCGTCCTGGTCGAGTCCCCTGGACCTGAGTAGTGCCACATGGTGTGGTCTCTGGCCTGGAGTGGCTATATACGTCGATAGAGGAACGTTTCAAGCAGATCCATGCCTGTCACCCTGCCCCGGATCAGTTAGACCATGGCCTCGACTAGGATACCTACTTGGACATGCTCCTCTTCGGTCACCTTCAGGGACTTGGGGGCAGCGGGTCGGTCAGGTAAAAACGGAGGAACACCAGTCGACATGTTTGGTGGCGCTACATCTTTGCAGTAGAACCAGGTCGACTGCCAGCCTCGGACAGACTCGGGAAGAGTAATGGCAGGAAAGGAACCATGTTGCCTTTTCTGGACCCCTAAACCTCCGCACAACTAGAGCACGTGGGTCTTCCCGTCGGCGGCAAGGATTTTCTTTGTAGTCTGTGATATGACTGTGAAGAGATGCTTAAACAACCCCCAATGGGGAGAGCACCCCAGGAAACACTCGCACAAGGTGACAAATGCAGACAAGTACGCCATGGTGTTCGGCGGAAAGTGATGCAACTGCGCGCCAAAGAAATTCAGAAATCCCCGGAAGAATGGGTGGGGTGGCATAGAGAAACCTCTTTCTACATGGGAGAGGAGAAGAACCCGCTCTCCGTCGCGTGGCTCCGGGTCGTGCGGCTCCGGGTCGTGCTCCTCCCCCGGCAACCTCCAGGCGCCATCCGCCACCAGCCCGTCGGAGACGAGGCCCTCGAGGTCGGCGCGACTGACAACAGAGGGGAGAAAATCCCCCTGCATCCACCCCGCGGGCGCGGTGAACCGAGCGATCGAGGGCTTCTTGCCCTTGAGCTTCGACGTCCCCTTCTTTGCACGCTCTAGCTTCTCCGTCACGTTCTTCGTCATTGGAGCGGCGGCTCTAGTCGGAGGGGAGCAATGTGCTGTGCTGGGGAGCAGAGGAGGCGGAGGAAGAGAGGGAGAACCGGCGGAAGGTACTGTGCAATCCGTGGCTCAGAGTGCTTTATATGCTGCCGAGTGTCTCACTGACCGGTGGGCCCACGAGATAACCGCACACACCAACCGCTGACGGCGCCCAATGCGTGGCGAGATGACCAGCGCAAGAATCGAGGCGTCGTGCCTCCACTTGCCCTGATCGTGGCGTCATCTCCGCGCATGCGCATGCTTCCCAAATTTTCGTATCCTGGAGAATCCGGGCCCGTCAGACTGACCCGTCACCTCCCCAAGATGCGCTCGATTCACTCAGACACTTTTAAGACTGAATGGATCCAGGCGAGCGGAGAAGAATTCAATCGATGTAAATTTCATTAAAGACCCGAATATCATTCGGAAGATTTTGCGTGTCGATCCGGAATGAACGCTAAGGCTCAGAGTTCAATCGACGCAAGTTCCATGGAAATCCCAAATGTCATTCGGAGGATTTGATATACTAACTCAAGGTCTACATTGATACCTCCTTCCACCACTCAAGCCCCGATCCATTCGGGGGCTAATGACGAGGATATGTACCTAGGGTAGGGTCGTAGGCATGGCCCGCATACCCTACCTAAGGACACCACATGGGAGGACTTGAAGATCAAGCATGAACTTCCGAGTGGATCCCTGGAGACGCTCAAAGTCACTCGACAATAATCCACTCGGAAGCTCCCGCTCTCACTCAGCAGTCGCATGTCACTCGACGGACCTCGCTTCACTCGACGCCAGAAGACCAGGAGCCATCATCAAGAGCCCAACGGACAAACGCTGGCTTAATGGCCCTTAATATCTTTTACTACGTACGTTATCTGTAACGGCATACTTTACACCCCATGACCAGACCCATTGATGCGAGGCCATTATGAGGGGCAGCAAACTCTATATAAGCCGGCCCTCCCCTCCTGCACAAGGGGGAAGAAAACTATTGTAATCTCTACATTCCACTCGACATAAAGCTCCCGAGCACTGAGACGTAGGGCTGTTACCTCCACGAGAGGAGCCTAAACTCATACATCTGTGTGTACACCCTCGCCGTAGCTAGGACTCTGCCCTCTCCATTCGTACCCCTACCATCTACTGTTAGGCTCGTTCCCACGACACAAAGCATTAAGTAATTGGAGAAGCCTCCCCCAAGCTTATGGGAGACTCTCTTCTTCAATTTGCACAAAGTTAAATATTTCCTGCAAGGCAGCTTGTTTCTTATGGGCAGGAAAATATTTTTCAGAGAAGTAATAAACCATATCCTGGGGACTACGCACACAACCAGGAGCAAGAGAATTAAACCATATCTTAGCATCACCCTTTAATCAGAAAGGAAACAACTTAATAATATAGTAATAAAGATTTTTTCCTCATGAGTAAATAGGGTGGCTATATCATTCAATTTGGTAAGATGTGCCACAACAGTTTCAGATTCATAACCATGGAAAGGATCAGATTCAACCAAAGTAATTAAGTCAGGATCGACAGAGAATTCATAATCCTTATCTGTAACAAAGATAGGTGAAGTAGCAAACTTAGGATCATATTGCATTCTAGCATTCAGAGATTTTTCCTTCCACTTGCAAAGCAATTTCTTAAGATCATCTCTATCCTGACAAGCAAGGAAGTCCCTAGCTACCACTCCTTCCATAACATAACCCTCAGGTATATCAGGCAATTCATATCTCGGAGAGCTAGGTCTAACAGGTGAATCATAGTGTTCAGTTTCAATAATTTCATCAGAGTCAGAAATATTATCAGTTTCAGCATTGGCTCTATCAATTTGTTCATCAAGAAATTCACCCAGTGGCACAGTATCATCAAGCAAAGTATTATCATAAGCATCATGCATAGAAGAAGTAGCATCATCAATTACTTGCGACATATTAGAATTACTAGCAGGTGGTGGTGTCGCAAACTTACTCATAACAAAAGGTGAATCAAGTGCAAAGCTAGATGGCAGTTCCTTACCTCCCCACGTAGTAGAAGGATATATATTGGTTTTTGGATCTTTTAGATTCTTCATAATGATCAACAGATATATATCCCAAGTGACTCAGAAAATAAAGCTATGCTCCCCGGCAACGGCGTCAGAAAAAGGTCTTGATAACCCACAAGTATAGGGGATCGCAACAGTTTTCGAGGGTAGAGTGTTAAACCCAAATTTATTGATTCTACACAAGGGGAGCCAAAGAATATTCTCGAATATTAGCAGCCGAGTTGTCAATTCAACCACACCTGAAAGACTTAATATCTACAGCAAAGTGTTCAGTAGCAAAGTAATATGGTAGTAACGGTAATGGTGGCAAGTGATAGTAGCAGTTTGTAGTGTTTGTAACAGTAGCAACGGAAAAAGTAACTGAGCAAAGATCAATATATGAAAAGCTCATAGGCAATGGATCAGTGATGGATAATTATGTCTGATGGCATTCATCATGTAATAGTTATAACATAGGGTGACACAGAACTAGCTCCAATTCATCAATGCAATGTAGGCATGTATTCCATATATAATCATACATGCTTATGGAAAAGAACTTGCATGACATCTTTTGTCCTACCCTCCCTTGGCAGCGGGTTCCTATTGGAAACTAAGGGGTATTAAGGCCTCCTTTTAATAGAGAACCGGACCAAAGCATTAGAACTTAATGAATACATGAACTCCTCAAACTATGGTAATCACCGGAAAGAATCTCAGTTATTGTCATCCTGGGGGATGCGGATCATAACTCGTAATAGGTGTCTACAACTTGCAAGATAGAATCAAGAACACACAGATATTCATGAAAACATAATAGGTTCAGATCTGAAATCATGGCACTCGGGCCCTAGTGACAAGCATTAATCATAGCAAAGTCATAGCAACATCAATCTCAAAACATAGTGGATACTAGGGATCAAACCCTAACCAAACTAACTCGATTACATGATAAATCTCATCCAACCCATCACCGTCCAGAATGCCTATGATGAGATTACTCACAAACGATGGGGAGCATCATGGAATTGGTGATGAAGGATGGTTGGTGATGACGAAGGCGTCGATTTCCCCTCTCCGGAGCCCAAAACGGACTCCAGATCTGGTCTCCCGAGGAAGAACATGCGATGGCGGTGGCCCCGTATCGTGAAACGTGATGAACTCTTCTCTCTGATTTTTTCCTTGACTAATAGGGTTATATGGAGTTGGAGAGGAGGTCGGAGGAGCCACGAGAGCCCCACAAGCCTGCTCGGCGCGGCCAGGAGGTGGCCGCGCCTAGCAGGCTTGTGGCCTGCTGGTGGCCCCCCTCTGGTTAATTCTTGTGCCAATATTTTTTATTAATTCCAAAAATATTCTCCGTAAATTTTCAGGACGATCCGAGAACTTTTATTTCAGCACAAAAATAACACTAAGGCAATTCTGCTGAAAACATCGTCAGTCCGGGTTAGTTCCATTCAAATCATGCAAATTAGAGTCCAAGACAAGGGCAAAAGAGTTTGAAAAAGTAGATGTGTTGGAGAATCAAGCGTCGGAAACCGCATAAACGGTCAAAAGGCAAAAAGGGAAGGAAAGCTATCATCTGCACCAGGGACGGAGATACCCCGGAATACCTCGGCGATCCCGATATCCCCGAGCACCCGTTAGAGGGTTAGGAGAGTCCTGAAGACCAGCGCAACTCTGACGACCTAAACCATTCCGAGGACGATAATTACCTCCCCCCTGTCGAGGAGGAGGACATCTCGGAAGCCGATGACTTTGACATTCCCTATAATCATGAAGATCAGGAACTTTTGAGGCAACAACTTATAGAAATAGCCCACAACCTGAAAAGAAAAGAACGACAGCTTAAAGCCGAACAAGACAACCTCAATGGTTGATGGATGAGAGTCCTCACAGCTGAGGAAGGATATGGTACCGGTCTATCGGACCAACCTAAGAGCTACCACACACAAGGCTCCTGCCACAATTTGACGACGAGCTCACTGATACGCCATCTCCCAAACATACCCCATACAATAAGCCAGACCGCCCCCCTTGAGGGCGCGACAGGACGACTGACTACACCGGTTATAGGCCGGCGATACCCCGAAGACATGGAAAAGAGCTAATAGAGCCCGATGATAGGTTCGACCTGTGACATGACCTGGACCATAGGGCAGGTCACACAAGATCCATCTACGGATTGAGAGGGTACTCACCCGATCAATGGGACTGGTACCGGCCCTGGATCGACCGCAAAATAGAGGCCGGGAATGAAACCGGGCAAGAACAGACATCTATCACTTGCGTGACATGGCTCGGGTCAGAAGCGCCACCCACCCATTGTGCTTCACGGACGAGGTGATGCAGCATCAATTCCCAGAGGGGTTTAAACCCATAAACATAGAGCAGTATGATGGGACAACTGACCCAACCGTATGGATTGAGGATTTCCTCCTCCACATCCAGATGGCACGAGGAGATGACCTCCACGCCATCAAATATCTACGTCTAAAACTTAAGGGGCCAGCTCGACACTGGTTGAAAAGCCTCCCCGAAAACTCCATAGGATGCTGGGAAGATCTGGAGGATGCATTTTGATCTAACTTCCAGGGCACCTATGTTCGGCCACCGGACTCCTCCGATTTGAGCAACGTCGTCCAGAAGCCAGGAGAGTTTGCATGGCAATTCTGGAACCGGTTCTTGACCAAGAAAAACCAGATTGTTGACTGCCCGGATGCCGAGGCAATAGCCTCCATCCGGCACAATATTTGAGATGAATGGTTAGCCCGCCAGCTCGGCCAGGATAAACCTCGGACAATGTATGCCATTAAATTCCTCATGACTCGCTTTTGCGCGGGCAAGGATAACTGGCTTGCAAGACGGAGCCACAACCCCGAAGACCCAGGAACTTCCGAAGTTTGGGATGGAAACGAGAAACCAAAGCGCAATAAGAATAAGGCCGGCACAACAATAGTGACGCCGATGACACGGCCGTCAACGCCGGCTTCCGCAATTCCCAACCCGGGCAACAGAAGAAGCCTCCTAAAGGCAATCGTGACGGACCCACCCTGCTGGAGAAGATCATGGAAAGGCCCTGCCAAATCCATGACACTCAAGAGAAGCCCACCAACCACACCAACCGTAACTGTTGGGATTCAAACAAGCCAGCAAACTCACATCCGAGGACCAAAGCAAGAGCCCACAGAGCGAGGACAAGGATGAGCCTCGGGGTCTGGTTGGTGGTGGACAAAAGTAGTTTCCTCCAGAGGTGAAAACAGTCAATATGATATACGCCACCCATATACCCAAGAAAGAGACGAAGGGTTCCCTTCGAGAGATCTATGTCATAGAGCCTGTAGCCTCGAAGTATAACCCATGGTCGGCGTACCCGATCACCTTTGATCGACGTGACCACCCGACCAGTATCTGTCATGGAGTTTCGGCCGCCCACGTCCTAGACCCCATTATAGACATGTATCACCTCACTAAAGTCCTCATGGACGGACGAAGTAGCCTAAATATGATTTACTCAGATACAATGAAAAAGATGGGTATAGATCCGTCAAGGATCAAACCCAGTAACACTACCTTTAAAGGAGTGATCCCAGTCATCGAAGCCTGGTGCACGGGCTCCGTAAGCCTAGAAGTAGTGTTCGGCTTGCCCGATAACTTTCGAAGCAAAGACTTGATCTTTGACATTGTGCCTTTTCGCAGTGGATATCATGCCCTGCTCAACTGTACAGTGTTCGCTCGCTTTAACACTGTCCCAAACTACGCATACCTCAAGCTCAAGATGCCCAGCCCCAAGGGGTCATCACTGTCAATGGCAACACAGAGCGCTCCCTCCGAACTGAGGAAAATGCGTTGGCCCTGGTGGGCGAATTCAATTACAATGATGATCGACAAACGCCGGCACCTGCCGTCAAGGCATGGAAGGTTGGGAAGCGAGCTCGGCTTCAGCCCGAACTCTCAGAATCTTCTTCTCCCCGTAAATAGGGAATCGCCGCCCATCGCACAATCCTAGGACCAGCGAAGTACGTGCCAAGGAGGCACAATTTCATGCTCAAAATTTCGGGGGCGGCGGTGGGGAAAAAGGGTAAGTGTTCGGATCGACCGAACTACTACCATCAAATGTCTTCAGACACACTGCAGGTACCATCAAGGGCCTGCCAAAGGCATAAAGCTCATCCACACTTTGGCGACTTATCAAGACCTTGTTTGCAGGATCCGTTCGCTCAACAGTACCACCCATTGAGGTGCACCACTCCCTAGGAGGCACAGGAGTACACAAGCGACAGGGCACATTGAGGACGTAAGGTCACCAATCGAAGACCCCTGGTACAACCACTCCTATAAAATTCTTGTTTTTCAAATACTTGTAAATAGTTGCTTCGACAATTCGAGCAATAAGAGTCATTGAGAAAAATAAAAAATCATTATACATGGTTGTATCGTTGTCCTTTTTTGGCACATATTCTATTTTCTCCCTCTTCTCGCGAAACTGTTTGGTATATTGCGACGCAACCTGCTAATAGATCGGAGGATAGAGTTTTCAAAAAAATCGCCTTATGCACAATTAATTACGCATTCGGCGTCTTGGAATTCGCTCTGTATGCATTGGTTTCGAACTATGTCTTGGGTCAATAGTTGGGTTGCCTGGCTCCTGTGCTTGCCCCTTTACGTTCCGCTCGTTCGTCTAAAAGGCCAAAGGGTGAGCCTCTGCGATTGTGTTTCCGGCTAGCCTGGTCAAACACCTCAGAGGAGAAAGCTGAAAGCTGTCTATCATGTTATACAAGAACCGCACTGCGAATCCGATCTTAAGTGTTATACTCAAGACCTCGTGATAGGTCATTCCGTGTCATACGATGGGTTTGGTATTCGTACAAACCATGTGATATCGGCTTTAGCCGCGGTTCATCTAAAAATCACAACTCACTGGGGGCTAGTCACCAGCCTCCCGCGGTCCTTTTCGCGCCCCTACGACTAAGTGAAAGCAATAAAGCATTATGGTTCGATTGCCTGGTCTGCCGCACACTACCGCCTTTTGGTACCGATAGCTCGGCTAAGGGTTATAGTGCGTAACTAGAGACACCCCACGTAGTATCTACATGGGGGCCAAAATCGACGACTCGCAGGTTTCAATTTCAATGGACACACATGAGTTATAAAGGAATGCAAAACATGATAAACATGATAAACCATGCATAACAAATATACAAGCGTTCAAAGGTCTTCAGACACATTACATCACATTTAATCGTACACGTTCTCTTTCGAACATTGCGACTCTATCGCCTGAGCACCCTCCATCACTCCGGAGAAGTATAGCTCGGGGCGCCTATGCTCCTTTCCAGGAGGTGGAGGGGTAATGGCTATCTTCATCGGACCAAGCCCCGGCCAGTGCACCTTGGCCTTTGCAAAGGCCATCCGAGCTCCCTCGATGCAGGAGGAATGCCTTAGTGCGTCGATGCGGGGCGAGGCATCTCTCAGCTTCTGCACCAGGACGAAGTAGCTGCCCGACAGTGGCTCATTGGGCCATAGCCGGATACAAAGATCCTTCATGGCTGGCTCCGCCATCTGATGTAGCTCCATCAGCTGCTCGACGAGAAGAGGAGAGTGCTCGAAGGCTTCGAATTGCGCCCAAAACAGCCGAGCTTCATCTCCCTCTCCCTATGAAGCATAGAACTGATTCGCGTCCGCTACGGTGTTCTAGAGGTCGGAGGAAGCGCCTGAGGATCACCACACATGGGTAAGAAACTCGAACTTGCTATCTCCGAAGACACACGGCAATAAATACGGCTTACCATCCATTATAACCTTTAGTTGCCGGACTTGCTCCTCAAAGAACCTCCTATCCACCCGCTCCTTTTGGAGATCGGTTTTTAGGGTGGATAGTTCGGTGGCCTGCTCCTTGCCTTAATGCTCAAGGACATCACACTTTTGGCCAGCGTCCTTGAGCTCCTGTTGGATCTCCTTCACCCGAGCCTCGTGTTTGTCGCTGGTGACTCTTAAGGCGGAACATGAGGTAGCCGCTTGTTCGGCTGCTGCCCTCTCGACCATAGCCTCCTGCTTCGCATTCTGTAGCTTGGCCTTGAGCTTCTCATTTTCCTTTGCCGAGGATGTGTAAGCATCAAGAATATGAATACTGCATCAACAATACAATGACGATTTTTTTTGGATATTGAGTCAGGCTTACGTTGCGCCTCGTCGAATCTCTTGTTCAGAGCATCAAGCTCGTCCTCGAAGCTTTTGAGCTTCCGATTCAGCTCGTCTAGCTCGGCGGTATTCATAGCCGCCGCTGATGATGAAGCCTCTAAAAAACAAAACACTGTCAAGTTACATGGGTTCACAACTTCCGAGCTTTCATATATATGATCCTGTGTCCGGTCCTCTCAAGGGACTGTTAGAACGTTCCGAACAAATATCGTCTTATACATAGTTCGGATTATGATCCATGATTGACCCCGAGGCGAGTTTTTTCCAAACTCACCCAAGGCTAGGGGGACGCCATGTATATAACGATAACATAAAGAAAATAATATTTCACAAACAAAGAATCACGTGGCTCACCTGGAAGCATGTCAGGAGACCTTTGAAAGCATCCTTCAATCCCCTATCAACAGACTGAAAGCTTTGTAGAACCGCACCCATAAGAGTGTGGTGCCCCTCGGAGATGGAGGCACTTGATAGAGCATAGCCTATCATCGACCACCCATTGGTCGGTGGTGCTGATGGTGATCGGTTGATCTGATCTCCAACTGGCAATTGAACCGGTACCTCCGGAGGCGTCGTCGTTTCGGAGATGGCCTTGAAGGGGCGGGACTTCCCCTCGTCCGATCTCCTCAGTGTCTCGGACGGGATCTTCCACCCGGTATTCGGCGGCCAAGGCGTTAGCCTCGACCATGACATCATCTCCCCCACCGTAGGTGTTCGGATCCTTAGGAGCCTGCTGTGATGATACCTCCACGGCATCCTTCACGGTGCCCAGAGGAGTAGGGTGAGATGTGGTCCTGCTCTCCGCTAGCTCGGCGGGCGGGGTCTCCCCGTCTGAAACATGGTCAATGGGGAAGGTGCGTGGTGGGCTGCAAATCAATGGGCAATCACATGATTTTAACATCCAAAAACTTAGCATTAACAACTTAGGAAGTCTTCATATTCTTACCTTTTAGTTGGGGGCTTGAACCTTAGGTTCCTTTGTGGAACCTTCTCGAAGTCCTCGGACTCGGTATCCGAGTCCAAACTATCATCGGATAGAATTACCAGTGTCCTATGCGCTTTCTTCGGGCAGGAGGGGGTAGCTCCTCTATGGCACCCGATGATGTTGCCCTGTTTCTTGCGAGGGGGGAATCGCCTTCCCCCTCGTCATCATGCTCTTCCTCCTGATTGGAGGAGGCATGGGTTTCCCCAGACACAGCATCCATCTGGTCCCTTATATGCAGGCCTCCTCGGCCTGGTTTCTTCTTCTTCTCTTTTTTCTCTGGCGCCTTGTAAGGCGCCATGACGAGCATCTCTGACAACAGCCTGGACCTGACGTTCTCGGGCTGAGGTGTTGGGAAACGTCGCATGGGAAACAAAAAATTTCCTACGCACACGCAAACCTATCCATGGTGATGAGCATCTACAAGAGGGAGAGTGGATCTACGTACCCTTGTAGATCGCTAAGCGGGAAGCGTTAAGAAACGCGGTTGGTGTAGTCGAACATCTTCGCGATCCAAATCGCCGAGCGACCCGCGATCACATCACGATCCGTCCCGCGAACTCATCACGATCCATCCCGCAATCTCATCACGATCCGTCTCATGATCTTGATCACCATCTGTCCCGCGAACGCATCATGATCCGTCCCGCGATCTCATCACGAACTGTCTCGCGATCTCGATCACGGTCCTTCCGATCTAGCGCCAAACGGACGGCACCTCCGTGTTCAGCACACGTGCAGCTTGATGATGATCTCCACCGTCTTGATCCAGCAAGAGGAGATGGAGAGGAGAGAGATTTCACCGGCAGCGTGACGGCGCTCCCGTGATGGTGGTGGTGATTCCGGCAAGGCTTTGCCTAAGCACTGGAGAAAACCGATCTAGAGGAGCACCGGTAGAACGGGTAGCACGTGGCCGTAAAAACTATGCAAAACCCCTCTATTCCACCAGTATATATAGGAGGGAGGGAGAGGAGGACGCAACCTTGGCCTCCAAGGCTGTTTGGCTCGGCGGAATTGGGAGGTGGAGGAGGACTCTCCTCCTCCACTCCTAGTAGGACTAGGACTCTTCCTTTTTTGCCTTTTTCACCTTTTTCCTTCAGTACTTTTGCCTCCTGTGCCATGGGCCTTGTTGGGGCTGTTTATCCAGCCCACTAAGGGCTGGTTATCACTATCCACAGCCCATGGACCCTCTGGGGTCGAAATACCCCTCCCGGAGGTCTCCCGATACACTACCGGCACTCCCGGTACACTACCGATAACCCGAAACTTTTTCGGCGACCAAACTGGGACTTCCTATATATGAATATTTACCTCCGTACCATTCTGGAGCTCCTCGTGACATACGGGATCTTATCCGGGACTCCGAACAACCTTCGGTCACCACCATACATAACTCTACACTACCGAAACGTCACCAAACCTTAAGTGTGCAGACCCTGCGGGTTCGAGAACTATGTAGACATGACCGAGACACCTCTACGGTCAATAACCAATGGCGGGACCTGGACATCCACATTGGTTCCTACATATTCTAGGAAGATCTTTATCGGTCGAACCTCTATGTCAAGGATTCATTTATTCCCATATAACGTTCCCTTTGTTCGTCTGTATGTTACTTGCCCAAGATTCGATCGTCGGTATCTCCATACCTAGTTCAACATCGTTACTGGCAAGTCTCTTTACTCGTTCCGTAATACAAGATCCCGCAACTAACAATTAGTCACATTGCTTGCAAGGCTCATTGTGATGTTGTATTACCGAGTGGGCCCTGAGATACCTCTCCGTCACACGAAGTAACAAATCCCAGTCTCGATCCATGCCAACTCAACAGACACCATCGGAGATACCTATAGAGCACCTTTATAGTCACCCAGTTACGTTGTGACGTTTGATACACACAAGGCACTCCTCTGATATCTGTGAGTTGCATGATCTCATGGTCATAGGAACATATACTTGACATGCGGAAAACAGCAGCAATAAACTGGCATGATCATATGCTACGTTTGTAGTTTGGGTCTTGTCCATCACATCATTCTCCTAATGATGTGATCCCGTTATCAAATGACATCTCATGTCCATGGCTAGGAAACCTTAACCATCTTTTGGTCAACGAGCTAGTCTATTAGAGGCATACTAGGGATGGTTTTGTCTATGTATCCACACATGCATTTAAGTCTCCAATCAATACAATTATAGCATGGATAATAAACGATTATCATGAACAAGGAAATATGATAATAACTAATTTATTATTGCCTCTAGGGCATATTTCCAACATGAGGCCCCCGGCAGTTGATGCCTGTGGCCTTGTTCAGCCACTTCTGTAGAAGATATCGGAAAGTGCATAGGTTTTCTTTTGGAAAACAAAGTCGATCAAACGAAATTATATTATACCTCGGAAGGAGGTTTTTCGGCGTGTAGACCCCGATCCTCCTCCTCAACTGGCCAGTTTTCTTGCGCCTTGAACAACACCTTCCACAGCTTCTCCCGAGTAGTTCGGAAGAGCTGACGAATAGTAGGCTCATCGTCAACCCGATAAGCCCACATAGGAGAGTCCCGACGTTGGCAAGGGAGGATGCGCCTTAATCTGGACCATGTTGGCCAGCTCAGTATCGCCTCTAATCATGGGGGCGATGCACTTCTGTAGGTCGTCCACCTCCTAATTCGACCCCTAGTTGAGGCCCTTTCGGAGCCACGAAGTCAATCTGGTGGGGGGACCGGATCTGAATTCTGCAGGAGCAGCTCGCCCTTCTTCCTTTGGCTCGGTGATGTAAAACCACTCTTTTTGCCAGATCTTGATGGTGTCGATGAAGGTGCCGGATGGCCATCCGACGCGAGGGAGCTTGCTGATGACTGCCCCGCCACAGTCTGCATGTTCGCCCGTGACACACTTCGGCTTGATATTAAATATCTTGAGCCATAGTCCAAAGTGTGGCTCGACTCGCAAGAAGGCCTCACAGATGATGATGAAGGCCGATATGTGCATGAAGGAGTTCGGCGGGAAGTCGTGGAAGTCGAGGCCGTAGAAAAATATGAGCCCCCTAATGAAGGGGTGGAGTGGGAAGTTCAATCCCCGGATGAAGTGAGGGATGGAGACCACCCTCTCACCCGGTTTGGGAGTGGGTACCACCTGGCCCTTCTCCGGCGCGCGGTGGTAGACATTGGCAGGGAGGTAGCCGGTGTCCTTGAGGTCCCGGATGTTCTGGTCCGTGACCATGGAGGCCTCCCACTTGCCTTTGGAACCAAAACCCACCATGGTCGAGCTTGGAGGAGAAAGAGTGGAAAACAAGATCTGGGCTCTACAAGCTCAAGAGATTAGGGGAAGTAGGGGATGTGAATGGAAGGCGTGGCTATGCCTTGGGTTTTTTCCCCTTCTTATGGGGCTGGTTGCTGCTTAACCTCCCTCTTCTGCACCGCATATTGCTCCACTTCCCAAGGTGTGTGTGCCGTTATGCGTGCATGATTAAACATATCCCGTGTGAAATGGAGCATGATCTGTGCATTGATTGATCGTGCTGATGAAAACAGCCTCAAACCGCGGTTCGAGTTTTTGCAACTGGTCTGACGGTCGTGGTGGGCCATGACTTTTCCTTAGAAAGGTTGTCAGGGAACATTACTTACTCCTTGACGTTTGACCTTCAAGGCCGAGATGTTCATGGTGTTCGGACGAACCTCTAATCGGAAAACTACATGTCATCATAGGCCGAACTAAACTCGGAGGGAAGAACTCGCCTCGTAAGCCGAAGACTCTGATTATATGAAGCAGCTACAGCTAAGACCCTTAGCGTTGGAGGCAAGTTCGAGGGCTACTGAGGGAGTACTTGTTTAAGGGGTCCATTTTGAACTCTTTCAAAATCTTTGTCAAGGTATGTACTCATTGAAAGTCTCATCAAGTCATCTTTGATCTATCTCTATAGACCTTGATGCTCAATAGGTAGTTTTATCCAGGTTTTACTTTGAAAATCGCTTTCCAAATAACCGCTTATGCTTTCCGGAAATTCGACATCATTTCCGATTAACAATATGTCATCTACATATACTTATCAGAAATTCTATAGTGCTCCCACTCACTTTGTTGTAAATACAAGTTTCTTGTAAACTTCGTATAAACTCAAAAACTTTGATCAACTCATCAAAGCGTATATTCCAACTCTGAGATGCTTGCTTCAGTCCATAGAAGGATCACTGAAACTTGCTCGCCTTTTAGCATCCTTAGGACTGACAAAACCTTCTAGTTGTATCACATACAACCGTTCCTCAAGTAAACCGTTAAGGAAACGATGTTTTGACATCCATCTGCCAGATTTCATAATTGAAAAATGCAGCAACTGCTAACATAATTCCAACAGACTACAGCACCGCTACGAGTGAGAAAGTCTCATCATAGTCAACTCCTTGAACTTGTCACAGACATCTTTGCAGCAAGTCGAGCTTTACAAATGGGTGACAATTACCATGAGCGTCTGTCTTCATTTTAAAGATCCATTTGTACTCAACGACCTGCCGTCCAACGAGCAAGTCTACCAAAGTCTATACTTGGTTTTCATACATGGATCCTATCTCGGATTTCATGGCCTCCAACCATTTGTCAGAATCCGGGCCCATCATCACTTCTCCATAGCTCGTAGGTTCATCGTTGTCCAACAACATGACCTCCAAGACATGGGTGTCGTACCGCTTAGGAGCTATACACATCCTTGTCGACCTACGAAGTTTGATAGTAACTCGATCCTGAAGCTTCATGATCATCATCATTAACTTCCTCTTCAACTAACGTAGGCTCACATAAACATCTTTCTGCGCTGCGCTACTCTCTGGTTGAACAAGGTTTAACAACCTCATCAAGTTCTATCTTCCTCCCACTCAATTCTTTCAAGAGAAACATTTCCTCAAGAAAGGATCCGTTTAAGCTACAAACACTTTGCACTTGGATCTGAGATAGAAGGTTCACCCAACTGATCTTAGGGTATTCTATGAAGATGCATTTGTCCGCCTTGGGTTCGACCTCATTAGGTGAAAACATTATCCACACAAGCGTCGCAGCCCCAAACATTAAGAAATGACAACTTAGGTTTCTATCAAACCATAATTCACACGGTGTCATCTTAACGGATTTAGATGGCGCCCTATTTAAAGTGAATGTAGTTGTCTCTAATGCATAACCCCAAAATTATAGTAGTAAAACGATAAGAGACATCGTAGCACGCACTATATCCAATAGAGCATGACTATGACGTTCAGACACACCATCACACTATGCTGTTCCAGGTGGCATTAGTTGTGAAACAAATTTCACATTGTCTTAAGTTGTATGCCAAACTCGTAACTCAGATATTCACCTCCACGATCATATCGCGGTCATTTTTATCTTTTGTCACGATGATCTTAAACTTCACTCTGAATTTGCTTGAACCTTTCAAACGATTCAGACTTGTGTTTCATTAAGTAAATATACACTATATCTACTCAAATCATCAGTGAAGGTAAGAAAATAACAATATCCACTGCACGCTACAAGACTCACTGGATTGCATACATCAACATTTATCATTTCCAATGAATCACTTACCCGCTCCATCCAACGGGGTCCTTTAGTCATCTTGCCCAAGAGGCATGGTTCGCATGTCTCAACCAATTCGAAATCGAATGAGTCTAAAGATCCATCAGCATGGAGTTTCTTCATGCGCTTTATATCAATATGACATTCTGCGGCAGTGCCACAAATATGTGGTACTATCATTATTAACTTTGTATCTTTTGACATCAATGTTATGAACATGTGTATTACTACAATCAAGATTTCAACAAACCATTCTCACTGGGTGCATGACCATTGAAGGTATTATTCATGCAAACAGAATAACCATGATTCTTTAATTCAAATGAATAACCGTATTGCAACAAACATGATCTAATCATGTCCATGCTCAACGCAAAACACCAAATAACATTTATTCAGGTTCGTAATCCTGAAGGTAGAGAGAGAGCGTGCGATGTTGATCACATCAACCTTGGAAACACTTCCAACACATATCGTCACCTCACCCTTAGCTAGTTCTCCGTTTATTCCGTAGCTTTTATTTCGAGTTACTAATATTTAGCAACCGAACCAGTATCCAATACCCAGGTGCTACTAGGAGTACTAGCAAGGTACACATCAATAACTCGTATATCAAATATACTTCTGTCGATGTTGCCAGCCTTCTTATCTACCAAGTATCTAGGGTTGTTCCGCTTCAGCGACCGCTCACCTCATAACAGAAGCACTTAGTCTCGGGTTTGAGTTCAACTTTGGGTTGCTTCACTGGAGCAGCAACTGACTTGCTATCCATGAAGTTTCCCTCCTTGCTCTTGCCCTTCTCGAAACTAGTGGTTTTATTAACCATCAACACTTGACGCTCCTTCTTGATTTCTACCTTCGCGGTGTCAAACATGCGAACAGCTCAGAGATCAACATTTCTTTCCCTCGCATTTTATAGTTCATCACCAAGTTCTAGTAGCTCAGTGACAGTGACTTGGAGAACTACATCAATCACTATCTTATCTGGAAGATCAACTCCCACTCGATTCAAGTGATTATAGCACCCAGACAATCTGAGTACATGCTCAGCGATTGAGCTATTCTCTTTCATCTTGCAGGCAAAGAATCTTGTTGGAGATCACATATCTCGCAACATGGGCACGAGCCTGAGATCCTAATTTCAGCTCTTAGAAACATCTCATATGTTCTGTGACGTTCAAAATGTTTTTGGAGCCTCAATTCTAAGCCGTAATGCATGATGCACTAAACTATCAAGTAGTCATCAGAACGTGTCTGCAGATGTTCACAACATCTACAGACGACGCTAGAGGGGTTGGCGCACCGAGCGGTGCATTAAGGAATAAGCCTTCTGTGCAGCAATGAGGACAATCCTCAGATCACGGACCCAGTCCGCAATATTGCTACCATCATCTGTCAACTCTATTTCTCTAGGAACATATAAAAATTTAAGGGAGCTACAGCGCGAGCTAGTAATCTACAACATAATTTGCAAAGACACTATTGACTATGTTCATGATAATGAGTTCATTTAATCATATTACTTAAGAACTCCCACTCAAATTGTCATCCCTCCGATCATTCGAGTGATACATGATCCCAATTCACCAACTCCAGTCCGATCATCACGTGAGTTGAGGTTGCTGCAATGGTGAACATCATTATGTTGATCATATCTACTATATGACTCATGTTCGACCTTTCGGTCTCTTGTGTTCCGAGGCCATGTCTGTACATGCTAGGCTCGTCAAGTTTAACCCGAGTGTTCTGCTTGTGCAACACTGGCTTGCACCCGTTGTATGTGAACGTAGAGTCTATCACACCCGATCATCACATGGTGTCTCAACACGACGAACTTTCGCAATGGTGCACACTCGGGGAGAACACAATTTATCTTGAAATTAAGTGAGGGATCACCTTATAATGCTACCGTCGTCCTAAGCAGAACAAGGTGCATAAAAGAATTAACATCACATGCAAATCATAAGTGACATGATATGGCCATGATCTTGTGCTTTTGATCTCCATCATGAAAGCACTGGCATGATCTCCATTGTCACCGACATGACACCATGATCTCCATCATCATGATCTCCATCAATGTGTCGCCATCGGGGTTGTCACGCCCTGCATGCTTCTACTACTATTGCTACCGTTTAGCGATAAAGTAAAGCATTACATAGCGCTTAATGATTGACACGCAGGTCATACAATAATTAAAGACAACCCTATGGCTCCTGCCGGTTGCCGTATTTATCGACATGCAAGTCGTGATAATCTATACATCACATGATCATCATCTCATACATCACATATATCACATCATGTAATTGGCCATATCATATCACAACATACCCTGCAAAAACAAGTTAGACGTCCTCTAATTGTTGTTGCATGTTTTACGTGGCTGCTACAGGTATCTAGCAAGAACAATTGTCACCTACACAAAAACCACAATGGTGATACATTAGTTGCTTTTCAACCTTCTCAAGGACCGCCTTTGTCGAATCCGATCCAACTAAAGTATGAGAAACTGTCACCCGCAAGCCATCTAGGCAACAAGTTGCGTCGAGGGAACCGGTCTCTTGTAAGCGTACGAGTAATGTTGTTCCGGGCCGCTTCATCTCACAATCCCGCTGAACCAAAATACGACCAAGGGAGGAAGCAATCAAAGCATCAACGCCCACAAACCTTTTGTGTTCTACTCGAGATCTCATCGAACCATCAACCTAGCTCTGATACCACTGTTGGGAAACGTCGCATGGGAAACAAAATTTTTCCTACGCACACGCAAACCTATCCATGGTGATGAGCATCTACGAGAGGGAGAGTGGATCTACGTACCCGTGTAGATCGCTAAGCGGGAAGCGTTAAGAAACGCGGTTGTTGTAGTCGAAAATCTTCGCGATCCAAATCACCGAGCGACCCGCGATCACATCACGATCCGTCCCGCGAACTCATCACGATCCGTCCCGCGATCTCATCACGATCTGTCTCACGATCTTGATCACGATCTGTCCCGCGAACTCATCACGATACGTCCCGCGATCTCATCACGAACTGTCTCGCGATCTCGATCACGGTCCTTCCGACCTAGCGCCAAAAGGACGGCACCTCCGCGTTCAGCACACGTGCAACTTGATGACGATCTCCACCGTCTTGATCCAGCAAGAGGAGGTGGAGAGGAGAGAGAGTTCACCGGCAGCGTGACGGTGCTCCAGTGATGGTGGTGGTGATTCCGGCAGGGCTTCGCCTAAGCACTGCAGAAAACCGATCTAGAGGAGCACCGGTGGAATGGGTAGCACTGTTGGGGAACGTTGCACGGGAAACAAAAATTTTCCAACGCACATGCAAACCTATCCATGGTGATGAGAATCTACGAGAGGGAGAGTGGATCTACATACCCTTGTAGATCGCTAAGCGGGAAGCGTTAAGAAACGCGGTTGGTGTAGTCGAACATCTTCGCGATCCAAATCGCCGAGCATCCCGCGATCTCATCACGATCCGTCCCGCGATCCGATCACGATCCGTCCCGTGAACTCATCATGATCCGTCCCGCGATCTCATCACGATCCGTCTCACGATCTTGATCACGATCTGTCCCGCGAACTCATCACGATCTGTTCCGCGATATCATCACAAACCGTCTCGCGATCTCGATCACGGTCCTTCCGATCTAGCGTCGAACGGACGACACCTCCTCGTTCAGCACACGTGCAGCTTGATGACGATCTCCACCGTCTTGATCCAGCGAGAGGAGGTGGTGAGGAGAGAGAGTTCACCGGCAGCATGACGGCGCTCCGGTGATGGTGGTGGAGCAATTCCGGGCAGGGCTTCGCCTAAGCGCTGCAGAAAACCGATCTAGAGGAGAAACTATGCACCGGTGAAACGGGTAGCACTTGGCCGGAAATTCTGTCCAAAAACCACCCAATCCACTAGTATATATAGGAGGAGAGTATAGGAGAGGCAGCCAAGGCCTTTGGGTCGGCCGAAATAGGAGGTGGGAAGCAATCCTACTTCACCTCCAATCCTAGTTGGAGTAGGATTGCCTCCTATTGGCTGATTTTCCACTTTTTGCTTTAGGACTTTCTCTCCTGCGCGATGGGCCTTTGTGGCTGTTTTCCCAGTCCACTAAGGGCTGGTTATTATTCTCCCACAGCCCATGGACCTCTTGGGGTCGAAATACCCCTCCCGGAGGCCTCCCGGTACACTACCGGCACTCCGGTACACTACCGGCACTCCCTGTACACTACCGATGAGCCCGAAACTTTTCCGGAAACCAAACTGGGACTTCCTATATATGAATCTTTACCTCTGGACCATTCCGGAGATCCTCGTGACGTCCGGGATCTCATCCGGGACTCCGAACAAACTTCGATCACCACCATACATAACTCTACAATACCGAAACGTCACCGAACCTTAAGTGTGGAGACCCTGCGGGTTCGAGAACTATGTAGACATGACCGAGACACCTCTACGGTCAATAACCAATGGCGGGACCTGGAAGTCCACATTGGTTCCTACATATTCTACGAAGATCTTTATCGGTCGAACCTCTACTTCAAGGATTCATTTAATCCTGTATAACGTTCCCTTTGTTCTTTTGTATGTTACTTGCATGAGATTCGGTCGTCAGTATCTTCATACCTAGTTCAACCTCGTTACTGGCAAGTCTCTTTACTCGTTCTGTAATACAAGATCCCGCAACTAACAATTAGTCACATTGCTTGCAAGGCTCATTGTGATGTTGTATTACCGAGTGGGCCCTGAGATACCTCTCCGTCACACGAAGTAACAAATCACAGTCTCGATCCATGCCAACTCAACAGACACCATCGGAGATACCTGTAAAGCACCTTTATAGTCACCCAGTTACGTTGCGACGTTTGATACACACAAGGCACTCCTCCGATATCTGTGAGTTGCATGATCTCATGGTCATAGGAACATATACTTGACATGCGGAAAACAGCAGCAATAAACTGGCATGATCATATGCTACATTTGTAGTTTGGGTCTTGTCCATCACATCATTCTCCTAATGATGTGATCCCGTTATCAAATGACATCTCATGTCCATGGCTAGGAAACCTTAACCATCTTTTGATCAATGAGCTAGTCTATTAGAGGCATACTACGGACATGGTTTTGTCTATGTATCCACACATGCATTTAAGTCTCCGATCAATACAATTATATCATGGATAATAAACGATTATCATGAACAAGGAAATATGATAATAACAAATTTATTATTGCCTCTAGGGCATATTTCCAACATGAGGCCCCCGGCAGTTGATGCCTGTGGCCTTGTTCAGACACTTCTGTAGAAGATATCGGAAAGTGCTTAGGTTTTCTTTTGGAAAACAAAGTCGATCAAACGAAATTATATTATACCTCGGAAGGAGGTTTTTCGGTGTGTAGACCCCGATCCTCCTCCTCAACTGGCCAGTTCTCCTGTGCCTTGAACAACACCTTCCACAGCTTCTCCCGAGTAGTTCGGAAGAGCTGACGAATAGTAGGTTCATCGTCAACCCGATAAGCCCACATAGGAGAGTCCCGACGTTGGCAAGGGAGGATGCGCCTTAATCTGGACCATGTTGGCCAGCTCAATATCGCCTCTAATCATGGGGGCGATGCACTTCTGTAGGTCGTCCACCTCCTAATTCGACCCCCAGTTGAGGCCCTTTCGGAGCCACGAAGTCAATCTGGTGGGGGACCAGATCTGAATTCTGCAGGAGCAGCTCGCCCTTCTTCCTTTGGCTCGGTGATGTAAAACCACTCTTTTTGCCAGATCTTGATGGTGTCGATGAAGGTGCCGGATGGCCATCCGACGCGAGGGAGCTTGCCGATGACTGCCCCGCCACAGTCTGCATGTTCGCCCGTGACACACTTCGTCTTGATATTAAATATCTTGAGCCATAGTCCAAAGTGTGGCTCGACTCGCAAGAAGGCCTCACAGATGATGATGAAGGCTGATATGTGCATGAAGGAGTTTGGCGGGAAGTCGTGGAAGTCGAGGCCGTAGAAAAACATGAGCCCCCTAATGAAGGGGTGGAGTGGGAAGTTCAATCCCCGGATGAAGTGAGGGATGAAGACCACCCTCTCACCCGGTTTGGGAGTGGGTACCACCTGGCCCTTCTCCGGCGTGCGGTGGTAGACCTTGGCAGGGAGGTAGCCGGTGTCCTTGAGGTCCCTGATGTTCCGGTCAGTGACCATGGAGGCCTCCCACTTGCCTTTGGAACCAAAACCCACCATGGTCGAGCTTGGCGGAGAAAGAGTGGAAAACAAGATCTGGGCTCTGCAAGCTCAAGAGATTAGGGGTAGTAGGGGATGTGAATGGAAGGCGTGGCTATGCCTTGGGTTTTTCCCCCTTCTTATGGGGCTGATTGCTGTGCTCCACTTCCCAAGCTGTGTGTGCCGTTATGCGTGCATGATTAAACATATCTCGTGTGAAACGGAGCATGATCTGTGCATAGATTGATCGTGCTGATGAAAATAGCCTCAAACTGCGGTTCGAGTTTTTGCAACTGGTCCGACGGTCGTGGTGGGCCATGACTTTTCCTTAGAAAGGTTGTCAGGGAACATTACTTACTCCTTGACGTTTGGCCTTCAAGGCCGAGATGTTCACTGTGTTCGGATGAAATTCTAATCGGAAAACTACATGTCATTAGAGGCCGAACTAAACTCGGAGGGAAGAACTCGCCTCATAAGCCGAAGACTCTGATCATACGAAGCAGCTGCAACTAAGACCCTTAGCGTTGGAGGCAAGTTCGAGGGCTACTGAGGGAGTACTGGTTTAACGGGTCCTCGGGAGGCTGACCTGTTTCTCATGGGACGGACTGTACGGGCCGCTCGCCGAGCATTGGATCGGTCGAAGGCCCTGTATCTAGGAAGGAAGCTTCGGGAATCATGGTGTGTCCTCCACGTTTGGAGTAGTGAATAGGCATGTGATGTCTACTACGCAACCTTCTTCTTGTAGACTCGTGTTGGGCCTCCAAGCATAGAGTTCTGGAGGACAGTAGCAATTTTCCCTCAAGTGGATGACCTAAGTGTTGGAAATATGCCCTAGAGGCAATAATAAAATGGTTATTATTATATTTCCTTGTTCATGATAATTGTTTATTATCCATGCTATAATTGTATTGACTAGAAATACATTGTATGTGTGGATAGATAGACAACACTTTGTCCCTAGTGTGCCTCTAGTAGACTAGCTCGTTGATCAAAGATGGTGAAGGTTTCCTAGCCATTGACATGAGATGCCATTTGGTAACGGGATCACATCATTAGGAGAATGATGAGATGAACAAGACCCAAACTATAAACGTAGCATTTGATCGTGTCAGTTTATTGCTAAAATTTTCTGCATGTGAAGTATCTGTTCCTATGCCATGAGATCATGCAACTCACAGACACCGGAGGAGTACCTTGTATGTATAAAACGTCACAACGTAATTGGGTGACTATAAAGGTGCTCTACAGGTATCTCCGAGGGTGTCTGTTGGGTTGGCATGAATCAATACTGAGATTTGCTACTCCATGTGACGGAGAGGTATCTCAGAGCCCACTCGGTAATACAACATCACAACAAGCCTTGCAAGCAGTGTGACTAAGTGTTAGCCACTGGATCTTGTATTACATGTTGGGGAACGTTGCATGGGAAACAAAAAATTTCCTACGCACACACAAGATCTATCCATGGTGATGAGCATCTATGAGAGGGAGAGTGGATCTACATACCCTTGTGGATCGCTAAGCGGGAAGCGTTAAGAAACGCGGTTGGTGTAGTCGAACGTCTTCGCGATCCAAATCGCCGAGCGCCCCGCGATCTCATCATGATCCGTCCCGCGATCCAATCATGATCCATCCCACGATCCAATCATGATCCGTCCTGCGAACTCATCACGATCCGTCCCACGAACACATCACGATCCGTCTCGCGATCTTGATCACGGTCCTTCCAATCTAGCGCCGAGCGGACGGCACCTCCGCGTTCAACACACGTACAGCTTGATGACGATCTCCGCCTTCTTGATCCAGCAAGAGGGAGTGGAGAGGTAGAAGAGTTCTCCGGCAGCGTGACGGCGCTCTGGCAATGGTGGTGGAGCTATTCCGGCACGGCTTCGCCTAAGCACTGTAGAAATCCGATCTAGAGGAGAAACTATGCACTGGAGGAATGGGTAGCACGTGGCTAAAAATCTGGTGCCAAAAACCCTAAAACCTCTAGTATATATAAGAGGAAGAGGGGAGGAGGCTTGGCCCTCAAAGGACCAGCTCTTGGGTCGGCCGAATCAAGTAGGATTGGAGGATTCCTCCTCCAATCCTAGTAGGACTAGGACTCCTTATTTTTGCCTTTTTTTGCCTTTTTCCACCTTTTTCTCTTTGGGCTTTTCTTCCCAGCCGCAAGGGCCTTGTGTGGGACTTCCACCAGCCCACTAAGGGCTGGCATTTACTCTCCCACAGCCCATGAAGCCTCTTGGGTTGAAATACCCCTCCCGATGGTCTCCTGGTACACTACCGACACTCCCGATACACTACCGATAAGCCCAAGAAATGATATGATGAACACCAAGAACATGAATTGAATCCACCGAAAAAGAAAAAACAAGATGAATACTAATAAATGATAACTTGAGCACTGAGCATCTTCATAAAGAATCGCCGGAGGAGAATAACAAAGAGAACAAGGAATATGAGGATAGATCTTGAAATGAAACTGTTGAGAATCTCCACAAGAATTCACCGGAAGCAAGATAGAAGAAAAGATAGCGGAAGCATTACATGAACAGAAAAAACACTTGGATGAGAATTTGACCATTGAAGAGAAAGGGCGGGAGGGCGGGAAAACAAAGAAAACTTGGGAAACATGAGAAGAACTTCGGAAAGAAACATGAGGATTGATCTTGCAATATTGAAGAGGATAGAATTATCTTGAAGACAAGCACACCAGTAGGAAAAGAATTGATATATAACTTGATTCATGAAAAGAATTAGCATTCCCACAAACATATGAGAACACTTAGGAAAGAGATGAAATCACCACTTGACATCGAAGAAACTTGAATTACCATATTCAAAACAAAACAATGGATGAGGCTTAGGAAACAAGCCAGAACAAATACATACCCACTATGTACTTGTTGGAAAGATAATCCTAGGTACCTACTTGAATTCCCACCTAAGAACTTCCGAAAACTTTCTGATTATGCAATCCGGTGTGGGGGATACAAGGAGGAAATATCTCACACAACCAGCAATCCTACACCCCAACTGTATCCATCCTTCAACACATAACCAGAGGCCTTCGCAAATTCTCTAACTCGAATCCTCGAACTCACAATGATACTAAACCAGGGTGGTACCCCGGACACCTCCCTAGTACTCGGTGACTCCGACCTTATCTCACCACGACAAGTATTGAAGCAATTCCGAACATCCTCCGTCCTCAGATACTAGGAAAACCGAATGATAACGATGTGCCAACATTCCCTAGAGCTCGACTCCCTGGAAGAAATCAAGCCAGACAGGAGGCACCAAGACCGAACCCAGTCACATCAGCATCATATAGTTTCCAAAATATCCGCGTGATCCTAAATTTTTTTTTAGCGAGAAGGGGAGTAGAAACAAAATTCCTAAGTCGAATACCTCACCAGAGCATAGAAGAGGAGTAAAAAGAATCCTACTCTCCGATATAGCTAGACTCAAAACAATTTTTCTCTAGACTCGACTCGGCCAAGTTCGATCAATCAAGAGGGCTCCTAGGTCGGTACAGGCTTTGATACCAACTTGTCACGCCCAAGATGCGCGCCTATCCATATTAAGGCATGAGGGCCTCGCAAGGGATAGATGCGCATCTCGTCGTGTTGCAAGAATGGATATCATTACAAGTACATGTACAGAAGAGATGAGTATATGGAATTGGCTTACACTCGCCGCAAGCTACATCAGAGTCACATCAATACAACAACATACTCAAACATCATACAGAAGAGCACGGTCCGACTACGAACGAAAACAAACGACAAAATGACATCCATCCTTGCTATCCCAGGCTGTTGCCTGGAACCCATCGTAGATTGATGATGAAGAAGAAGAAGAATAAGAACTCCAATCAAATCAAGCGACGCGCTCACGTCAACAATTACCTGTACCTGCAACTGTTGTTCTGGTAATCTGTGAGCTACATGGACTCATCAATCTCATTTACAAGGGTATCAAGACTATTAAAGCTTAATAGGTGAGGCATGGTTAAGTGGTGAGGCTACAGCAAGCGACTAAGCACTTATTTGAGTGGCTAACTTACGAGTACATAAACTAAAGTATGGTGGTCTACGCTTAACGGACGTGAACTAGTAATGATCACTAACTGATCCTGAACACCTACTTGCGTCAAACATAACCCCACCATGTTCTCTTTCGGATAAGGACTCACGAGAAGAGACAGTCACGGTTACGCACACAGTTGGTGTATTTTATTAGAGTTTACTTCAAGTTTACTATGACCGGGTGTTAAACAAAGTATCCAAGTTTGCCACATAACTGCGGGCACGGCTTCTCAAAAAGATTTAACCCTGCAGGGGTGATCCAACTCATCCATGACAAATTAACCACACGCAGCGGGAATAACCTCAACCACGGATCTCGTGATCTTTCTAGGAAATTCCAAAGGAAATACGACACCTCGAGATAGCCCGTAGAAAATCAGAATTCCTCACTCAAGACGTTCAAGAAAGGTAAAACAAATCCAACAAGGCCTCCTAACGTGTCGACGAACCCGATAAGAACCACGTATCTCAATCTCAGGACACGACGGATTATCCAAACTTCCGGTAGGCCAAACACAGAGTTGCCCCTGGTGGCCACCGGCTGTTGACATTTTGGACCAACACTCATGCGGAGCACTGGCCTGGGGGTTGATTAAATTATCCACGGGGTCCGGAAAGCCCCTATGCAAGTTCATTAGTTATTAGGCAAATGTAGTACCAATGTTGGACCTTGCCAGACAAGCTTTATTCTAACCCGAAAATCAAGGGGGTCCCCATAACAACCCCGAGCATGTTAGGAGCGCTCAGTTATGGAACATAATACTGGTTCACAAGTAACTAGGGCGGCAAGAGCGGAACAAAACACCGAGCAAAAGGCCAAGCCTTCCACCCTTTACCAAGTATATGTGTGCATTAAATTAAATAGCAGCAATATTGTGATATAACAAAAGAATGTCCATGTTGACACATGGAAGCAATTTCACATGTAGCTACAAATGCTATAAGAAGGGCTGAGCAAGCGGTAAATAGCCAAACAATGGTTTGCTGGGATTCGAAGGGGTTAGAGGCTTATCATGGTAATGTTGGGAGGCTTCACAAACAAGTGGTAGGTAGCGCGACATAGCGATATAAAGACGACACAACTAACATGGCAATGATAGTAATGGTATCCAAGGAAATGAGTCATCTTGCCTGAGATCCCGCTCGGAAGAAGACCGAGTCCATGAAGAAGATGAGCCAACGAAGTTGAACGAATCCTCACACTCCGAACGCTTTGGGAACTCTATCGAGAAGGAACAATCAAAACAAAAAATCAACACAAGATACACCACAACATATGCATGACACGATGCGCAAACAATATGATGCATGTCCGGTTTAATTATGCAAGGCATGCCAAATGACAACAATCAACTTGTACACATTAAAGTGAAGCTCAATATGCAATGAGTTGCATATTGACGAAACTCCATGTTCGACTTATTTAGTTCATCTTTTTAGGTACACATCAATTTTAAATGTTTATAAACATGGCAGGAGGTGAGGCATAAGTAAACTATCTATCTAGGCAACTTAAATGAGTCCGGAAACAACTTATAACATTTCCGAAATGACCCCATATGTTAATTTTGATATTGGTCCAGATCTTAACTAAACATATTTTATATTTGTTAAACAATAGAAATAAGCACACCATGACAATCTACATGTCATTCTAGTCAATTTACATATATAGAACATCTCAAACGGAGCTACGGTCTAAAAGATATGAACAACACAAGATGCACATGTCATGAATGCAAATGCATGGAAAATACAATCACAAACCTTTCAAATCATGAATGCAGCAAGTTATTATGAAACTATATGATATTTTAACCAAGTTTCATATATGGCATGTCCAAAACGGAGCTACGGTTCAACCACAAACACCAAAAGAAGTTTTATATACTAAATCTGTCCAAAACAGCAACATGGCATTTTGCACGCATGAAAAAAGCAAGCCACAAGATTCTAAAATGCACAAACTAAGCATGGGGCAGTAGCATATAACACACACTTCATTTCATATTCACATATCATAATCAAAAATGCATGGATCACATGGTAGAAAGCTCACAATGTAGCTACTTGAAAACAGTTTCAGACTTTGTGAAAATATCAGTTTTTGATGATGCAGTTTTTATCATGAAGGCATATTGACAGCAGTCAAACTATATGCTACAGGCAATATTATGGCATGAAACTTATCAGCATACTAAAGGACATCAACAACTACAAATTACTCCATTACACCTACCACAAAAGGATTCTAGATCACTAGCAAAACACATCGCAAGACAGCAACAAAATATTACAGATTCCAGACTTAGAAATATTTTGGACCCTCAAAACAGCAGAATTTTATAGCAAGTTGACAACAACGAAATAACACCTAAACATGCATTTCTATGACAAGCAAAATGTCCATGGGCTAGGACACATATCCAAGGGCATATCTCATGTTGAAACTTATTTGAAATCATGCATGGATTAAATCACACAAAAATAACAAAAGGGCATCACAACAAAAATGACATGCTCACAAAATGCTCAAATGGCAAAACTAATTGCACAGATAATTCCTATGGTTTTTTTTCTACCCCGAAAACATATATAATATACATAGGTTCGTGTAGAAATTAATCACAATTAATTATGCAAGAATGGCCTAATCATCTTATAACAAGTCATTTATGCAAATAAATTGCAAACATCATGCCTACATAATTTATCATGCATGAAAATGCGATTCTATCAATATGCATATTTTACATAAAGGGTTTGAATAATTGAGGTGCATGATTAAATATATATATGCGCAAAACTAAGTGTGACATATATGCTAATTGATGCAAACACAAGGTAAAGTATTTTATCATGGATGAAAATGACATAAGATTAAACTACACAATTTCTCAACACTTGACATATATAAAACATTTTATTCCGGCGTACGGTTAAATAAATATGAGCATTTTTAAATTAGGGGTTTTTCTGTAAAACTAAAATTCATTGGATAAATGGCAAATTTCGCAGAACAGAAAAAACGCTACGGGCCGAATCTGCGCAAAGCACTGGACGTAGAATATCTAAAACACGCACGGGGCGGGGGATAGGGCGGCTCACCATGGGCCTGGCCCATTCTATGGCAGAGGAGGCTGGGGCGCAGCTGGGCCGGTTGGGCGAGGCCCATGCGGGCGAACGCGTTCAACGCGCGGCTGGGAGCGGCGTCGTGCTCCTCCGCACGAGCCCGACCGGGGCGACCGGCGGCTGGCGAAGCAACAGCGCGGGGCAGCGCTGGGGGAGGTCGGCAGAGGCGGGGACAGCGGCGCCCACCAGAACGGCGGCATGCGGCGGCTCGGGGGGACCGGCGTCGAGGCTTCCTGCAGAGAGAGAGCGAGGTGAGAGAGAGAGAGGAGCAAAGGGAAAGGAGGAGAGGGGGGGTTCCGGCAAGGAGAGGTCCGGCAAGGAGCGGCCTGGCTCCGGCGACTCCGGTAGGGCGGCTACGATAGCGCGGCAGGGAAGGCAGCTGCGGCTCTCGGGTGGCCATGGATCAAGGGGCTGCCATGGGGGCTACGGGAGAGCTCGGGAATTGGCCCAGATGGGCTTTCCTAGGCTCAGATCTGGGCTCGGCGGGCCTGACGGCTGGAGGAGGGAGAAGGAGAGGTTTGGCACGGGAAACGAGGAGGATTAGGGTTGGCTGCCCAATTAGGAAGGGGAGGGGGTCTATATATAGGTTTCAGGGCTTGGGACGACGGTCTCTGTCCGTTTTCGGACCGTCGGATGTCGTTTTGACGGACCGGAAGCGGAGGGGGCTACGGTGGCTGTGCAGATGGGCTAGGGGGAGAAGAGAGGGAGGTTTGCGACCCGTGACACGAAGGTTTTCAAACACCGACGATAACCGATGACGACACTTCTACTGTTGACCGACGGGGTATCAAATGAACTCGGAACGCGACGAAATTCGACGGGCGGTCTACCTACAACATGACAAGACCACACGCCAAGTTTCGACCCCAGCCAAGAATATTTTTCGTGTGCTATAAAAACAGTTTTATTTAAAGATGTCGCGGGCGCGTGCATGTGTGGTTGGTCTCAAAATGGTCAGCGACGAGAACGGAGCGAATCGGCAACTACGAACGGATGAAAGTTTTGAAAACGAGAGACGATGCTATGCAGATGATGCGAACAATGCGATGATGAACACAACAACCAAACAAAACTCAGCCGAGAATGGAAATAAAAGAGGAATCTTGTGGAGCGTCGGTCCCGGGCTTTTACACAAATAGCGGGACCTGGATGCCCATATTGGTTCCTACATATTCTACGATGATCTTTATCGGTCGAACCTCTATGTCAAGGATTCAGTTAATCCCGTCAGATGTTCCCTTTGTTCTTCGGTATGTTAGTTGCCCGAGATTCGATCATCGGTATCTCCATACCTAGTTCAACCTCGTTACCGGCAAGTCTCTATACTCGTTCCGTAATACAAGATCCCGTGACTAACACTTAATCACATTGCTTGCAAGGCTTGTTGTGATGTTGTATTACCGAGTGGGCCATGAGATACCTCTCCGTCACACGGAGTAACAAATCCCAATCTTGATCCATGCCAACTCAACAGACACCCTCGGAGATACCTGTAGAGTACCTTTATAGTCACCCAGTTACGTTGCGAAGTTTGATACACACAAGGCACTCCTCCAGTGTTAGTGACTTGCATGATCTCATGGTCATAGGAACACATAATTGACATGCAGAAAACAGTAGCAATAAACTGACACGATCATATGCTACGTGTGTAGTTTGGGTCTTGTCCATCACATCATTCTCCTAATGATGTGATCCCGTTATCAAATGACATCTCATGTCCATGACTAGGAAACCATAGACATCTTTGATCAACGAGCTAGTCTATTAGAGGCATACTAGGGACATGGTGTTGTCTATGTATCCACACGTGTATCTGAGTTTCCGATCAACACAATTATAGCATGGATAATAAACGATTATCATGAACAAGGAAATATGATAATAACTAATTTATTATTTCCTCTAGGGAATATTTCCAACAGTCTCCCACTTGCACTAGAGTCAATAATCTAGTTCACATCCCCATGTGATTCGCATTGTTACGAATCTAACACCCAATGAGTTCTGGGGCTCGATCATGATTTGCATGTGAGAGAGGTCTTATAGTCAATGGGTCTGCGACATTCGGATCCGTGTGTACTTTGCAAATATCTATGTCAAACTGTAAACATTGCTACCACACTCCACTTGGTACTATTCCAAATGGCCGCTCCACTATACGTATCCAGATTGCTACTACGAGTCATCCGGATTGGTGTTAAAGCTTGCATCGACATAACTCTTTATGATGAACTCTTTATCACCTCTATAATCGAGAAACATCTTCTTAGTCTCTTAGTTACTAAGGATAATCTTGACCGCTGTTCGGTGATCCACTCCTAGATCACTTTTGTGTCATGGCAAGGCACACACCAGGTGCGGCACACAGCATGGCATAATATGGTGCCTATGGCTAAGGCATAGGGGACAACATTCGTCCTTTCTCTTTCTTCTGTTGTGGTCAAGCTTTGAGTCTCACTCAACTTCACACATTACGAAGCTGGTGAGAACACTTCTCTCTGACTAATCCATTTTGAACTCTTTCAAAATCTTGTCAAGGTATGTACTCATTGAAAGTCTTATCATACATCTTGATCTACCTTTATAGATCTTGATGCTCAACAATTAGGTAGCTTTATTCAGGTCTTCCTTTGAAAATCACTTTTCAAACAACCGTTTATGCTTTCCAGAAATTCCACATTATTTCCGAATAGCAATATGTCATCCACAGATACTTATCAGAAACTCTATGGTGCTCCCACTCACTTTATTGCAAATACAAGTTTCTCATAAACTTTGTATAGACTCAAAAACTTTGATCACCTCATCAAAGTGTACATTCCAACTCCGAGATGCTTGCTTCAGTCTATAAAAGGATCACTGAAGCTTGCACACCTTTTAGCATCCTTAGGACTGACAAAACCTTCTGGTTGTATCACATACAACCTTTCCTCAAGTAAATCATTAAGGAAACGATGTTTTGACATCCATCTGCCAGATTTCATAATTGAAAGGGCAGCAACTGCTAACATAATTTCAACAGACTTTAGCATCGCTACGAGTGAGAAAGTCTCATCGCAGTCAACTCGTTGAACTTGTCATAAACTTCTTTGCAACAAGTTGAGCTTTACAAATGGTAACATTTACCATCAACGCCTGTCTTCATTTCAAAGATCCATTTGACTTAACGACCTTCCGTCCAACGAGCAAGTCCACCAAAGTCTATACTTGGTTTTCATACATGGATCCATTCTCGGATTTCATGGCCTCTAACCATTTGTTGGTTTCTGGGCCCATCATCTCTTCTCCATAGTTTGTAGGTTCATCGTTGTCCAACAACTTGACCTCTAAGACAGGGTTGCCGCACCACTCTGGAGCAGTACACGTCCTTGTCGACCTACGAGGTTCGATAGTAACTTGATCGAAGTTTCACGATCATCATCATTAACTTCCTCTTCAACTAATGTAGGCTTCACAGAAACAACTTCCTATGCTGCGCTACTCTCTGGTTGAAACAGAGGTTCAATAACCTCATCAAGTTCTATAATCCTCCCACTCAATTCTTTCAAGAGAAACTTTTTCTCGAGAAAGGACCCAGTTTTAAGAACAAACATTTTATGCTTGGATCTGAGATAGAAGGTTCACCCAACTGTTCTTAGGGTATTCTATGAAGATGTATTTGTCCGCTTTGGGTTCAAGATCATTAGGTGAAAACATTTTTCACACAAGCGTCGCAGCCCCAAACGTTAAGAAATGACAGCTTAGGTTTCTATCAAACCATAATTCACACGATGTCATCTCAACGGATTTATATGGTGCCCTATTTAAAGTGAATGTAGTTGTCTCTAATGCATAACCCCAAAATTATAGTAACAAAACGATAAGAGACATCATAGCATGCACCATATCCAATAGAGCACGACTATGATGTTTGGACACACCATCGCACTAGGGTGTTCCAGGTGGCGTGAGTTGTTAACCAATTTTCACATTGTCTAAAGTTGTATGCCAAACTCGCAACTCAGATATTCATCTCGACGATCATATCGTAGACATTTTTATCTTCTTGTCACGATGATCTTAAACTTCACTCTGAATTTGCTTGAACCTTTCAAACGATTCAGACTTGTGTTTCATTAAGCAAATATACACTATATCTACTCAAATCATCAGTGAAGGTAAGAAAATAACGATATCCACCGCACACTATAAGACTCATTGGATTGCATACATCAACATGTATCATTTCCAATAAGTCACTTGCCCGCTCCATCAAACCAGAAAACAGGGTCCTTAGTCATCTTGACCTAGAGGCATGGTTCGCATGTCTCCACCTGTTCGAAATCGAATGAGTCCAAAGATCTGTCAGCATGGAGTTTCTTCATGCATTTTATACCAATATGAAATTTAGCGGCAGTGCCACAAGTATGTGGTACTATTATTATTAACTTTGTATCTTTTGGCATCAATGTTATGAACATTGTTATTACTACGATCAAGATTCAACAAACCATTCTCACTGGATGCTTGAACATTGAAGGTATTATTCATGTAAACAGAATAACCATTATTCTCTAACTTAAATGAATAACCGTGTTGCGATAAACACGATCCAATCACGTTCATGCTCAACGCAAAACACCAAATAACATTTATTTAGGTTTGTCACTAATCTCGAAGGTAGAGAGAGCGTGCGATGTTGATCACATCAACCTTGGAAACATTTCCAACACACATCGTCACCTCACCCTTAGCTAGTTCTCCATTTATTCCGTAGCTTTTATTTCGAGTTACTAACATTTAGCAACCGAACCGGTATCCAATACCCAGGTGCTACTAGGAGTACTAGCAAGGTACACATCAATAACACGTATATCAAATATACTTCTGTCGACGTTGCCAGCCTTCTTATCTACCAAGTATCTAGGGTTGTTCCACTTTAGCGACCGCTCTCCTCATAATCGAAGCACTTAGTCTCGGGTTTGGGTTCAACTTTGGGTTGCTTCACCGGAGTAGAAACTGACTTGCTATCCATGAATTTTCCCTCCTTGCCCTTGCCCTTCTTGAAACTAGTGGTTTTACTAACCATCAACACTTGATGTTCCTTCTTGATTTCTACCTCCGCGGTGTCAAACATCGCGAACAACTCAGGGATCATTATTTCTATCCCTGGCGTTTATAGTTCATCACCAAGTTCTAGTAGCTTAGTGACAGTGACTTGGAGAACAATATCAATCACTATCTTATCTGGAAGATCAACTCCCACTCGATTCAAGCGATTGCAGCACCCAGACAATCTGAGCACATGCTCAACGATTGAGCTATTCTCCTTCATGTTACAGGCAAAGAATCTTGTTGGAGATCTCATATCTCGCAACACGGGTTCACGAGCCTGAGATCCTAATTTCAGCTCTTAGAACATCTCATATGTTCCATGACGTTCAAAACATTTCGGAGCCTCAATTCTAAGCTGTAATGCATGATGCACTAAACTATCAAGTAGTTATCAGAATGTGCCTGTCAGATGTTCACAACATCTACAAACAATGCTAGAGGGGTTGGCACACCGAGCGGTGCATTAAGGACATAAGCCTTCTGTGCAGCAATGAGGACAATCCTCAGATCACGGAGCCAGTCCGCAACATTGCTACTATCATCTTTCAACTCTATTTCTCTAGGAACATATAAAAATTCAAGGGAGCTACAGCGTGAGCTAGTAATCTACAACACAGTTTGCAAAGACACTACTGACTATGTTCATGATAATGAGTTCAATTAATCATGTTACTTAAGAACTCCCACTCAAATTGACATCCTCCAGTCATTCAAGTGATACATGATCCAAATTCACCAACTCAAGTCCGATCATCACATGAGTTGAGGTGGTTTGAATGGTGAACATCATCATGTTGATCATATCTACTATATGACTCATGTTCGACCTTTCGGTCTCTTGTGTTCCGAGGCCATGTCTGTACATGCTAGGCTCGTCAAGTTTAACCCGAGTGTTCTGCATGTGCAACACTGGCTTGCACCCGTTGTATGTGAACGTAGAGTCTATCACACCAATCATCACTTGGTGCCTCAACACGACGAACTTTCGCAACGGTGCACACTCGGGGAGAACACAGTTCATCTTGAAATTTAAGTGAGGGATCACCTTATAATGCTACCGTCGTCCTAAGCAAAACAAGGTGCATAAATGGATTAACATCACATGCAAATCATAAGTGACATGATATGGCCATGAACTTGTGCTTTTGATCTCCATCTTGAAAGCACCGGCATGATCTCCATCGTCACCGGCACGACACCATGATCTCCATCATCTTGATCTCCATCAACGTGTCGCCATTGGGGTTGTCGCGCCCATCATGCTTGTACTACTATTGCTACCGTTTAGCGATAAAGTAAAGCATTACATAGCGCTTAATGATTGACACGCTGGTCATAAAATAATTAAAGACAACCCTATGGCTCTTGCCGGTTGCCGTACTCATAGACATGCAAGTCATGATAATCTATACCTCACATGATCATCTCATACATCACATATATCACATCATTTAATTGGCCATATCACATTACAACATACCCTGCAAAAACAAGTTAGACGTCCTCTAATTGTTGTTGCATGTTTTATGTGGCTGCTACGCGTATGTAGCAAGAACAATTCTCATCTAAGCAAAAACCACAATGGTGATACACTAGTTGCTTTTCAAGCTTCTCAAGGACCGCCTTTGTCGAATCTGATCCAACTAAAGTGAGAGAAACTGGCACCCGCAAGCCATCTATGCAACAAGTTGCGGTCGAGGGAACCGGTCTCTCGTAAGCGTATGAGTAATGTTGGTCCGGGCTGCTTCATCTCACAATACTGCTGAACCAAAATCTGACCAAGGGAGGAAGCAATCTAAGCATCAACGCCCACAAACCTTTTTTGTTCTACTCAAGATCTCATCTACACATAGACGTAGCTCATGATGCCACTGTTGGGGAACGTCGCATGGGAAACAAAAAATTTCCTATGCACACGCAAGATCTATCCATGGTGATGAGCATCTACGAGAGTGAGAGTGGATCTACATACCCTTGTAGATCGCTAAGCGAGAAGCGTTAAGAAACGCGGTTGGTGTAGTCGAACGTCTTCGCGATCCAAATAGCCGAGCGTCCCGCGATCTCACCACGATCCATCCCGCGATCAATTCACGATCCGTCCCATGAACTCATCATGATCCGTCTCGCGATCCAATCACGATCCGTCCAGCGAAGTCATCACGATCTGTCTCGCGATCTTGATCACGGTCCTTCCGATCTAGCGCCGAACGGACGACACCTCCGCGTTCAGCACACTTACAGCTCGATGACGATCTCCGCCTTCTTGATCTAGCAAGAGGGAGGGGAGAGGTACAACAATTCTCCGGCAGCATGAAGGCGCTCCGGCGATGGTGGTGGAGCTATTCCGGCAGGGCTTCGCCTATGCACTGCAGAAATCTGATCTAAAGGAGAAACTATGCGCTGGAGGAACGGGTAGCACGTGGCTGAAAATCTAGTGCCAAAAACCCTAAAACCTCTAGTATATATATGAGGCACAGAGGAGGAGGCTTGGCCCTCAAAGTACAAGCTCTTGGGCCGGCCGAATTAAGGAGGATTGGAGGATTCCTCCTCCAATCCTAGTAGGACTAGGACTCCTCCTTATTTTTGCCTTTTTTGCCTTTTTCCACCTTTTTCTCTTTGGGCTTTTCTTCCCAGCTGCATGGGCCTTGTGTGGGACTTCCACCAGCCCACTAAGGGCTGGTATTTAGTCTCCCACAGCCCATGTAGCCTCTTGGGTCGAAATACCCCTCCCGATGGTCTCCCGGTACACTACTGGCACTCCCGATACACTACCGGTAGGCCCAAAACTTTTTCGGCGACCAAAATAGGACTTCCTATATATCAATCTTTAGATCCAGACAACCTTCGGTCACCATCATACATAACTCTATGCTACTGAAACGTCACCAAACCTTAAGTGTGCAGACCCTGCGGGTTCGAGAACGAGTAAAGAGACTTGCCGGTGACGAGGTTGAACTAGGTATACAGATACCAACGACCGAATCTCCGGCAAGTAACATACCGAAGAACAAAGGGAACATAAGATGGGATTAACTGAATCCTTTACATAGAGTTTCGACCGATAAAGATCTTCGTAGAATATGTAGGAACCAATATGGGCATCCAGGTCCCTCTATTGGTTGTTGACCGTAGAGGTATCTCGGTCATGTCTACATAGTTCTCAAACCCGCGGGGTCTGCACACTTAAGGTTCGGTGACGTTTTGGTAGTGTAGAGTTATGTACGGTGGTGACCGAAGGTTGTTCGGAGTCCTGGATGAGATCATGGACGTAACGAGAAGCTCTGGGTCTGAAGGTAAATATTGATATATAGGAAATCCTGTTTTTGGTTGCCTAAAAAGTTTCGGGCTCATCGATAGTGTACCGGGAGTGCCGGGAGTGTGTCGGGGGACCATCAGGAGGGGTATTTCGACCCAAGAGGCTACATGGGCTGTGGGAGGAGGTATACCCTTTGGGGAACGTCGCATGGGAAACAAAAATTTTCCTACGCACACGCAAACCTATCCATGGTGATGAGCATCTACGAGAGGGAGAGTGGATCTACGTACCCTTGTAGATCGCCAAGCGGGAAGCGTTAAGAAACGCGGTTGGTGTAGTCGAACTTCTTCGCGATCCAAATCGCCGAGCGTCCCGCGATCCAATCACGAACCGTCCCACGAACCAATCACGAACCGTCCCACGATCTCATCACGATCCGTCCCACGGTCCAATCACGAACGTCTCGTGGCCTTGATCACGATCCTTCCGATCTAGTACCGAACGGACGGCACCTCCGCGTTCAGCACACGTGCAGCTTGATGACGATCTCCACTGTCTTGATCTAGCAAGAGGGGTGGAGAGGAGAGAGAGTTCACCGGCAGCGTGACGGCGCTCCGGTGATGGTGGTGGAGCAATTCCGGCAGGGCTTCGCCTAAGCACTGCGGAACTACGATCTAGAGGAGAAACTATGCACCGGTGGAACGGGTAGCACGTGGCCGGAAATTCTGTCCAAAAACCACCCAATCCACTAGTATATATAGGAGGAGAGGAGAGGAGAGGCAGCCAAGGCCTTTGGGTCGGCCGAAATAGGAGGTGGGAGCAATCCTACTTCACCTCCAATCCTAGTTGGAGTAGGATTGCTTCCTATTGGCTGATCTTCCACTTTTTGCTTTAGGACTTTCTCTCCTGCGCCATGGGCCTTTGTGGCTGTTTTCCCAGCCCACTAAGGGCTGTTTATTATTCTCCCACAGCCCATGGACCTCTTGGGGTCGAAATACCCCTCCCGGAGGTCCCCCGGTACACTACGGCACTCCCGGTACACTACCGATACTCCCGGTACACTACCGATGAGCCCGAAACTTTTCCGGCGACCAAACTGGGACATCCTATATATGAATCTTTACCTCCGGACCATTCCGGAGCTCCTCGTGACATCCGGGATCTCATCCGGGACTCTGAACAACCTTCGGTCACCACCATACATAACTCTATACTACCGAAACGTCACCGAACCTTAAGTGTGCAGACCCTGCGGGTTCGAGAACTATGTAGACATGACCGAGACACCTCTACGGACAATAACCAATGGCGGGACCTGGATGTCCACATTGGTTCCTACATATTCTACGAAGATCTTATCGGTTGAACCTCTATGTCAAGGATTCAGTTAGTCCCGTATAACGTTCCCTTTGTTCTTCGGCATGTTACTTGCCCGAGATTCGATCGTCAGTATCTCTATACCTAATTCAATCTCGTTACCGGCAAGTCTCTTTACTCGTTCTGTAATGCAAGATCCCGCAACTAACAATTAGTCACATTGCTTGCAAGGCTTATTGTGATGTTGCATTACCGAGTGGGCCCCGAGATACCTCTCCGTCACACGGAGTAACAAATCCCAGTCTCGATCCATGCCAACTCAACAGACACCATCGGAGATACCTGTAGAGCACCTTTATAGTCACCCAGTTACGTTGCGACGTTTGATACACACAAGGCACTCCTTCGATATCCGTGAGTTGCATGATCTCATGGTCATAGGAACATATACTTTGACATGCAGAAAACAGTAGCAATAAACTGACACGATCATATGCTACGTTTGTTGTTTGGGTCTTGTCCATCACATCAGTCTCCTAATGATGTGATCCCTTTATCAAATGACATCACATGTCAATGGCTAGGAAACCCTGACCATCTTTGATCAACGAGCTAGTTCACTAGAGGCATACTAGGGACATAGTGTTTGTCTATTTATCCACACATGCAATGTGTTTCCGATCACTACAGTTATAGCATGGATAATAAACGATTATCATGAACAAGGAAATATAATAAAAACACTTTATATATTGCCTCTAGGGCATATTTCCAACAATACCATCCCTTAGTGGGCTGTCCTAAGTTCCACAAGAGGCCCATGTGGCTGGGAGGAGAAGTCCAAAAGGAAAAAGGTGGAAAAGGAGTTTTCCAAGTGGGACAGAAGGAGTCCTAATCCTACTAGGATTGGAGGAGGACTCCTCCTCCTCCCACTTCGGCCGACGCAAGGTCTGGCCCCTTAAGGCCCAAGTCTCCTCCCTCCCTCCTCCTATATATATACTAGAGGTTTGAGAGTTTTTTGAGATAGAAAAACAGCCACGTGCTACCTCTCCTCTAGTTTGTAGTTTCTCCTCTAGATCGGTTTCAGCGGTGCTTAGGCGAAGCCCTGCTGGAATAGCTCCACCACCATCGTCGCAACGCTATCGCGCTGCCGGAGAACTTGTCTACCTCTCCACTCCCTCTTGCTGGATCAAGAAGGTAGAGATCGTCATCAAGCTATGCGTGTGCTCAACGCGGAGGTGCCATCCATTCAGTGCTAGATCGGGAAGGATCATGATTGGATTGTGGGACGCTTGGCGATTTGGATCGCGAAGACGTTCGACTATATCAACCGCGTTTCTTAACACTTCTCGCTTAGCAATATACAAGGGTATGTAGATCCACTCTCCCTCTCGTAGATGCTCATCACCATGGATAGATCTTACCTGTGCATAGGAATTTTTTTGTTTCCCATGCGACGTTTCCCAACAGTGGCATCATGAGCTAGGTCTATGTGTAGATGAGATCTCCAGTAGAACACAAAGGAGTTTGTGGGCATTGATGCTTAGGCTGCTTCCTCCCTTGGTCCCGTTTTGGTTCAGCGATATTGTGGGATGAAGCGGCCCGGGCCAACCTTACTCGTAAGCTTACGAGAGACCGGTTCCATCGACAGACGTGTAACTTTGTTGCACAAAGATGGATAGCGGGTGTCTACTTCTCCTATTTTAGTTGGATCGGATTCGACAAAGGCGGTCCTTGAGAAGGTTAAAAAGCAACTTATGTATCACCGTTGTGGTTTTGCGTAGGTGATAATTGTTCTTGCTAGATACCCGTAGCAGCCACGTTAAACTTGCAAAAACAATTATAGAATGTGTAACTTGTTTTTGTAGGGTATGTTTTGATGTGATATGGCCAATTACATGATGAGATATATCTGATGTATGAGATGATCATGTGTTGTATAGAATATCATGACTTGCATGTCGAGGAGTACGGCAACCGGCAGGAGCCATAGGGTTGTCGTTAATTATTGTATGACCTGCGTGTCAATCATTAAGCGCTATGTAATGCTTTACTTTATCGCTAAGCGGTAGCAATAGTAGTATGAGCATGGTGGGTGCGACAACCCCGATAGCGACACAATGATGGAGATCATGGTGTTATGCCGGTGATGATGAAGATCATGCCGGTGCTTTCTTGATGGAGATCAAAAGCACAAGTTCATGGCCATATTATGTCACTTATGATTTGCATGTGATGTTAATCCTTATATGCACCTTGTTTTTCTTAGGACGGCGGTAGCATTATTAGGTGATCCCTCACATAAATTTCAAGATAAATTGTGTTCTCTCCGAGTGTGCACCATTGCGAAAGTTCGTTGTGTCGAGACACCACATGATGATCGGGTGTGATAGACTCTATGTTCACATACAACGGGTGCAACCCAGTGTTGCACATGCGGAACACTCGGGTTAAACTTGACGATCCTAGCATGTATAGACATGGCCTCAAAACACAGGAGACCGAAAGGTTGAACATGAGTCATATAGTAGATATGATCAACATGATGATGTTCACCATTGAAACCACCTCAACTCACGTGATGATCGGACTTGAGTTGTTGAATTTGGATCATGTATCACTCAGATGACCTAAGGGATGTCAATTTGAGTGGGAGATTTAGTAATTTTATTAACTAAACTCATTATCTTGCGCAATAGTCTTAGTAATCTTTGCTTATATATGTTTAGATCAATGGCTCGCGTAATAGCACCCCTGAATATTACTGCATTCCTAGAGAAAGCTAAGTTGAAAGATGATGGAAGTAACTTTGTGGACTGGGCCCGTAATTTGAAGATTATCCTCAAGGCTTCCCAGAAGGCTTATGTCCTTGATGCACTGCTAGGTGATCCTCCCGCTCCCGTGTGATCCGAAGACGTTAAGAATGCTTGGGAGGCACGTTCTGGAGATTACTCAATAGTTCAATGTGCAATGTTGTATGGCTTAGAACTGGGACTTCAAAGATGTTTTGAATGTCATGGAGCATATGTCATGTTCCAAGAGTTGGAGTTTATCTTTAAGAAGAATGCCCAGATCAAGAGACCTCCGATAAGTTGTATGATTGCAAGATAGAGGAGAATGGGTCTATCAGTGCATATACTCGGAATGTCTGGGTATTCGACTCGTCTGGCGGAGTTAGGGATGCCCCTTCCGCCAGAGGCGATCAGTGACAGAGTTCTTCAATCATTTCCACCTAGTTACAATAGCTTCATGATGAACTATAACATGCCCAGGATGAACAAGTCAGTCACCGAGCTGTTTGCGATGCTGAAAGTCGCTGAGTCTGAAATCCAGAAAGAACATCTAGTGTTGATGGTCAATAAAACCACTAATTTCAAGAAGAATGGCAAGGGCAAAAAGCATAACTCCAAGAAGGGTAGCTAAGCATTTGCTCCTCCATGAAGAAACCCAAGGCTGGTCCCAAGCAGAAACTGAGTGCTTTCATTGCAAGGGAACTGGTGACTCGAAGTGGAACTACCCCAAGTATCTGGCTGACAAGAAGGCGGCCGACAACAAACAAGGTATATATGATATAAATCTTATTGATGTGTACCTTACTAACTCTCGTTGTAGTGCATGGGTATTTGATACCGGTTCGGTTGCTCACATTTGCAACTCAAAGCAGGACCTACGGAATAGATGGAGGCCGGCTAAGGACGAACTGTCGATGCATGTGGGAAATGGTTCCAAGGTTGATGTGATCACCGTCGGCACGCTATCTCTTCAATTACCATCAGGATTAGTGATGAACCTGAATAATTGTTATTTAGTGCCTGCGTTGAGCATGAACATTATATCTGGATCTTGTTTATTGTGAGATGGTTACTCATTTAAATCGGAGAATAATGGTTGTTCTATTTATATGAGTAATATCTTTTATGGTCATGCACCCAATGTGAGGGGTTTATTCATGTTGAATCTTGATAGTGATGATACACATGTTCATAGCATTGATGCGAAAAGATGTAGAGTCGATAATGATAGTACCACTTTCTTGTGGCACTGCCGTTTGGGTCGTATTGGTGTAAAACACATGAGGAAGCTCAATGCTGATGAAATTGTGGAGTCACTTGATTTTGAATCACTTGACACGTGTGAACCATGCCTCATGGGCAAGATGACTAAAACATCGTTTCCTGGAACAATGGAATGACCAAGTGATTTGTTGGAAATCATACATACTGATGTGTGCGGTCCGATGAACACTGAGGCGCACGGTGGATATCGTTATTTTATCACCTTCACTGATGACTTAGGTAGATATGGGTATATTTACTTAAGGAAACACAAGTTTGAAACATTTGAAAAGTTCAAGCAATTTCAGAGTGAAGTTGAGAATCATGGTAAAAAATATATTAAATTCTTGCGATCTGATCGAGGAGGTGAATATCTGAGTTATCAGTTTGGTAGTCACTTAAGATAGTGTGGAATTGTTTCACAATTGACACCGCCTGGAACACCACAGCGTAATGGTTTGTCCAAAAACCATAATCGAACCTTATTAGATATGGTGTGTTCTATGATGTCTCTTGCTGATTTGCTACTATCGTTTTGAGGTTATGCATTAGAGACAGCTGCATTCACTTTATAGGGCACCATCGAAATCCGTTGAGACGACGCCATATGAACCGTGGTTTGGCAAGAAGCCAAAATTGTTGTTTCTTAAAGTTTGGGGATCTGATGCTTACGTCAAAAATCTTCAGCCTAAAAAGATAGAACCCAAAGCGGAGAAATGCGTCTTCATGGGATACCCAAAAGAGACAGTGGGATATACCTTCTATCTCAGATCTGAAGGCAAAGTGTTTGTCGCTAAGAATGGAACATTTCTTGAGAAAGAGTTTCTCTCGAAAGAATTGAGTGGGAGGAAAATAGAACTTGATGAGGTTATTGAACCGTTACTTCAACCAGAGACTAGCGCAACGCAGAAAGATGTTTATGTGGAGCCAACAACGGTTGAAGAGGAAGTTAATGGTGATGATCATGAAACTTCGGATCAAGTTACTATTGAACCTCGTAGGTCGACATGGGCGCGTACTGCTCCTGAGTGGTATGACAGCCCTGTCTTGGAGGTCATGTTGTTAGACGACAATGAATCTTCGAGCTATGGAGAAGCGATGATGGGCCTGGATTCCGAGAAATGGTTAGAGGCTATCAAATCCGAGATGGATCCATGTATGAAAACAAAGTATGGACTTTGGAAGTATTACCTTAAGGGTGAAAGGCCATTCAGAACAAATGGATCTTTAAGATGAAGATGGATGCGAAGTGTAATGTCACCGTCTATAAAGCTCATCTTGTGGCAAAGGATTTTTCACTAGTTCAAGGAGTTGACTACGATGAGACTTTCTCACCCGTAGCGATGCTTAAGTCCATCAGAATCATGTTAGCAATAGCTGCATATTTCGACTATGAAATTTGGCAGATGGATGTCAAAACAGCGTTCCTTAATGGTTTCCTTGAGGAAGAGTTGTATATGATGCAACCGGAAGGTTTTGTTGATCCAGAGAATGCTGACAAAGTTTGCAAACTCCAACGATCCATTTATGGACTGGTGCAAGCATCTCGCAGTTGGAATAAGCGCTTTGATGAGGTGATCAAAGCGTTTGGGTTTATACAAGTTTATGGAGAAGCTTGTATTTACAAGAAAGTGAGTGGGAGATCTATAGCATTTCTAATATTATATGTGCATGACATATTTCTGATTGGAAAAAATATAGAAATGCTGGAAAGCGTGAAAGAATATTTGAACAAGCATTTTTCAATGAAGGACCTGGGAGAAGCTGCTTTCATATTAGGCATTAAGATCTATAGAGATAGATCGAGACGCTTGATAGCACTTTCACAAAGCACATACCTTGATAAAGTTTTGAAGAAGTTCAAAATGGATCAGTCCAAGAAGGGGTTCTTGCATGTTTTGCAAGGTGTGTAGTTGAGTAAGACTCAATGCCCAGTGACTGCAGAAGATAGAGAGAAGATGAGTGTCATCCCCTATGCTTCAGCCATATGATCTATCATGTGTGCGATCCTATGCACAAGACCCGATGTCAGCCTTGCCATAAGTATGGCTAGAAGGTTTCAAAGTGATCCTTGAATGGAGCACTAGACGGCGGTCAAGAATATCCTTAAGTACCTGAAAAGGACTAAGGAAATGTTTCTCGTTTATGGAGGTGATCAAGAGCTCATCGTAAAGGGTTACGTCAATGCAAGATTTGACACTGATCTGGATGACTCTAAGTCGCAAACCGGATACGTATTTATTCTCAATGGGGGAGCGGTAAGCTGGTGCAGTTCCAGGCAGAACCTGGTAGCTGATTCTACATGCGAACCGGAGTAAATCGCACCCTCGGAGGCAGCAAATGAAGGTGTCTGGATGAAGGAGTTCATGACAGATCTTGGAGTAGTACCTGGTGCACTGAATCCAGTGGATTTGTTCTGTGATAACACTGGTGCCATTGCCCTCGCCAAGGAACCAAGGTTTCACAAGAGGACCAGACAAATAAAGCGACACTTCAATACCATCCGCGAAACATCAAGGAGGAGGACATAAATATTTGCAAAGTGGACATGGATCTGAATGTTGCATACCCATTGACTACCTCTTCCAAGGGCTAAAAATGATCAACACCGTAACTGTATGGGTGTTCGATTCATTACAATGTAAATCACATAGTGATGTGAGCTAGATTATTGACTCTAGTGCAAGTGGGGGACTATTGGAAATATGCCCTCAAGGCAATAATAAAATGGTTATTGTTATATTTCCTTGTTCATGATAATTGTTTATTATCCATGCTATAATTGTATTGACTGGAAACACATTGCATGTGTGGATACATAGACAACCCATTGTCCCTAGTCTGCCTCTAGTAGACTAGCTCGTTGATCAAAGATGGTGAAGGTTTCCTAGCCATTGACATGAGATGTCATTTTATAACGGGATCACATCATTAGGAGAATGATGAGACGGATAAGACCCAAACTATAAACGTAGCATTTGATCGTGTCAGTTTATTGCTACAGTTTTCTACATGTCAAGTATCTGTTCCTATGACCATGAGATCATGCAACTCAATGACACCGGAGGAGTACCTTGCGTGTATCAAACATCACAACGTAACTGGGTGACTATAAGGTCCTCTACAGGTATCTCCAAGGGTGTCTGTTGGGTTGGCATGAATCAATACTGGGCTTTGTTACTCCGTGTGACGGAGAGGTATCTCAGGGCCCACTTGGTAATACAACATCAGAACAAGCCTTGCAAGCAATGTGACTAAGTTTTAGCCACCCGATCTTGTATTACGGAACGAGTAAAGAGACTTGATGGTGACAAGGTTGAACTAGGTATACAGATACCGACGATCGAATCTCGGGCAAGTAACATACCGAAGAACAAAGGGAACATGATACGGGTTAACTGAATCCTTGACATTGAGGTTCGACAAATAAAGATCTTATTAGAATATGTAGGAAACAATATGGGCATCCAGGTGCCGCTATTGGTTATTTACCATAGAGGTGTCTCAGTCATGTCTACATAGTTCTCGAACCCGCAGGGTCTGCACACTTAAGGTTCGGTGACGTTTTGGTAGTGTAGAGTTATGTATGGTGGTCACTGAAGGTTGTTGGGAGTCTCGGAGGAGATCTTGTACGTCACGAGGAGCTCCGGAATGGTCCGTGGGTAAAGATTGATATATAGGAAGTCCTGTTTTGGTCGCCGGAAAAGTTTTGGGCTCATCGGTAGTGTACCGGGACTGCAGGGGGGGGGTGCCGGGGGACCATCGGGAGGGGTATTTCGACCCAAGAGGCTACATGCGATGTGGGAGAAGGTATACCAGCCCTTAGTTGGCTGTCCTAAGTCCCACAAGAGGCCCATGTGGCTGGGAGAAGAAGTCCAAAAGGAAAAAGGCGGAAAAGGAGTTTTCCAAGTGGGAGAGAAGGAGTCCTAATCCTACTAGGATTGGAGGAGGACTCCTCCTCCTCCCACTCCGGCCGATGCAAGGGCTGGCCCCTTGAGGGCCAAGTCTCCTCCCTCCCTCCTCCTATATATACTAGAGGTTTGATGGTTTTTTGAGATAAAAAACAGCCACGTGCTACCTCTGCTCCAGTTTGTAGTTTCTCCTCTAGATCTGTTTCAGCGGTGCTTAGGCGAAGCCATGCTAGAATAGCACCACCACCATCACCGCAACGGTGTCATGTTGCTAGAGAAATCGTCTACCTCTACGCTCCCTCTTGCTGTATCAAGAAGGCAGATATCGCCATCGAGCTGTACGTGTGCTGAACGCGGAGGTGTCGTCCGTTCGGTGGCAGATCGGGAAGGGTCGTGATTGGATCGCGGGATGCTCAGCAATTTGGATCGCAAAGACGTTCGACTACATCAACCGCGTTTCTTAACGCTTCCCGCTTAGCGATCTACAAGGGTATGTAGATCCAGCCTCCCTCTCATAGATGCTCATCACCATGGATAGATCTTGCGTGTGCATAGGAATTTTTTTGTTTCCCGTGCGACGTTCCCCAACACTAAGGTTTATCAATCCGTGGGAGGTCTAGGATGAAGATGGTCTCTCTCAAATAACCCTGCAACCAAATAACAAAGAGTCTCTTGTGTCCCCAACACACCCAATACAATGGTAAATTGTATAAGTGCACTAGTTCGGCGAAGAGATGGTGATATATGGATGGTAGATATAGGTTTTACTAATCTGAAAATATAAAAACAACAAGGTAACTAGTAACAAAAATGAGCACAATCGGTATTGCAAAGCTTGAAAACAAGGCGTATGGTTCATACTTTCACTAGTGCAATTTCTCTCAACAATACTGACATAGTTGAATCATATGTAAATACCTCTCGTGCGACAAAGAGTTCACTCCAAAGTCACAAATAGTGGAGAACTAACGAATAAATTATTGTAGGGTACGAAAACACCTCAAAGTTATCTTTTACAATCAATCTTATGAACTATCCCTATAAGTGTCACGAACAACCCTAGAGTTCGAACTAAAATAACACCTTAAGATACACATCAACCAAAACCCTAATGTCACCTTGATACTCCAATGTCACCACAAGTACCCATGGGTTTGATTATACGATATACATCACACAATTTCAGATTCATCTTGTTCAATCCAATAGAAAGAACTACAAAGAGTTCCCCAAAGTTTCTACCGGAGAGCCAAGATGAAAACATGTGTCAACCCCTATGCATAGATTCCCAAGGTCACGGAACCCACAAGTTGATCACCAAAACATACATCAAGTGGATCAATAGAACATCCCATTGTCACCATGGATATCCCATTGCAAGACATACATCAAGTGTTCTCAAATACTTAAAGACTCAATCCGATAAGAAAACTTGAAAGGCAAAACTCGATTCATCACAAGAACATAGAGAGGGGAAAACAACATATGATTCATCTATATCAATAAAGCTCGCGGTACATCAAGATCATGCCATCTCAAGAACACGAGAGAGAGAGAGATCAAACACATCGCTACTGGTACATACCCTCAGGCCCGAGGGTGAACTACTCCCTCCTTGTGATAGAGACCGTTAGGATGATGAAGATGGCCTCTGATAATTGTTTCCCCCTCCTGCAGGGTGCCAAAACTGGCTCCCCATTGGTTATTCGTGGCTCTGGAGGCATGTGGCGGCAGAACTCCCGATCTAGGTTTCTTTTCGGAGGTTTGGGTATTTATATTAGTATTTGGCGTTGGTCCCACGTCCAGAAGGTTCCCGAGGAGGTTACAAGCCAACTAGGCGCGGCCAGGGGGTGGTTGTCATGGGAATGAGTTTGATAGTAGAAGAGAGGGGTACGAAAGGTGTCGGATTTTGGGCTCCGCTAAACCCTTAAGGTTCAAACACAGGGGCGTGTGCGAAGATCCCTGCAGCCTCGTCGCCCTAGCTCACTACTCGATGGACACAATGACGAACTAGAACGATGGCGAGGAACAAGATGAACACGACAGTATACCCAGGTTTGGGCCGCTGCGAAGTATAATACCCTACTCCCGCTTTGGTGGATTATCTGTCGAGGAGGTGATATGGATGAAATAGTATAGTGTTCTTGGGCCTTCCGAGGGCTCTCTTAAGGTGTTCGAGGCCCTTTGTGGCTCTGTGGTGGATGAGTGGTGGAGTGGATTGTCGGTGGATCGAGGGATCCCTCTCTAGGGTGCAACCTATCCTCTATATATGTCGGTGGCCTGGGTCCTCTTCCCTTATCCTAATGGCAGGAAGGGATCCCACAACGACCAATTTCGAAGGGGGACAACAATACATGCTCGCCCTGCCCAAAGGTGGTCTTCGCCTACAAAGTAGTCGTCGACGGTGCAGGGATGGGCTCAGCGATGACATTCGCTCTGCGGGACGGGTGGTTGTGGTCGTCTTGCATTGGAATGGAAACCTTTGGGGGTGCTTTGGGAACCCACGTATGTCCTTGCTCCCTTTGCACCAAAGAGGAAACCGCGCCGTCTGGCGTACTGACGACTGCCTGTCCTTCCTTGCGTCACCCTTGACTCCTGAGGCCGGGCTTTGCATAGAAATATCTGCCGCTCTCGAGGGGTCCTTAGGAGGCCCATCCGTCGCGGGTATTGTCACTGTTCTTCCTCACGAGGCTAGGGCCCTCGCGAGGGCCTTGTCTTGAGCGGGGCCACGCCTGGTCATGTTTGGTCGATGAAGTAGGCAGCGCCCTGGGTGTTGGGGAACGTCGCATGGGAAACAAAATTTTCCTACACACACACAAGATCTATCCATGGTGATGAGCATCTACGAGAGGGAGAGTGGATCTACATACCCTTGTAGATCGCTAAGTGGGAAGCGTTAAGAAATGCGGTTGGTGTAGTCGAACGTCTTCGCGATCCAAATCGCCAAGCGTCCCGCGATCTCATCACGATCCATCCCGCGATCCAATCATGATCTGTCCCACGAACTCATCACGATCCGTCCCGCGAACTCATCACGATCCGTCTCGCGATCTTGATCACGGTCCTTCCGATCTAGCGCCGAACGGACGGCACCTCCGCGTTAAGCACACGTACAGCTCGATGACTATCTCTGCCTTCTTGATCTAGAAAGAGGGAGCAGATAGGTAGATGAGTTCACCGGCAGTGTGACGGCGCCGCGGTGATGGTGGTGGAGCAATTCCGGCAGGGTTTCGCCTAAGCACTGCAGAAATCCGATCTAGAGGAGAAACTATGCACTGGAGGAACGGGCAGCACGTGGCTAAAAATTCTGTGCCAAAACCCTAAAACCTCTAGTATATATAAGAGGAAGAGAGGAGTCTTGGCGCAAGGGCAAATCCTACTAGGAGGCTTCGATCGAAGCTAGGGAGGAGAGTCCTCCTCCTCCTCCAATCCTAGTAGGATTATGACTCTTCCTTTTTTGCCTTTTTGCCTTTTTTCCACCTTTTATCTTTGGGATTCTCTTCACTAACCGCATGTGCCTTGTGTGGCACTTCCACCAGACCACAAAAGGCTGTTATTTATTATCCCACAGACCATGAAGCCTCTTGGATCGAAATACCCCTCCCGATGGTCTCCCGGTACACTACCGGCACACCCGGTACATTACCGATGAGCCTGAAACTTTTCCGGCGACAAAAATAGGACTTCCTATATATCAATCTTTACCTCCGGACCATTCCAGAGCTCCTCGTGACATCCGGATCTCATCCGGGACTCCGAAAAACCTTCGGTCACCACCATGCATAACTCTATACTACCGAAACGTCACCAAACCTTAAGTGTGCAGACCCCGCGGGATCGAGAACTATCTAGACATGACCGAGACACCTCTACGGTCAATAACCAATAGCGGGACCTGGATGCCCATATTGGTTCCTACATATTCTATGAAGATCTTTATTGGTCGAACCTCTATGTCAAGGATTTAGTTAATCCCGTAAGATGTTCCCTTTGTTCTTCGGTATGTTACTTGCCCGAGATTCGATCGTCGGTATCTCCATACCTAGTTCAACCTCGTTACCGGCAAGTCTCTTTACTCGTTCCATAATACAAGATCCTGTGACTAACACTTAGTCACATTGCTTGCAGGGCTTATTGTGATGTTGTATTACCGAGTGGGCCCTGAGATACCTCTCCGTCACACGGAGTAACAAATCCTAGTCTTGATCCATGCCAACCCAATAGACACCCTCTAAGATACCTGTAGAATACCTTTATAGTCACCCAGTTACATTGCGACGTTTGATACACACAAGGCACTCCTCCGATGTCTGTGAGTTGCATGATCTCATGGTCATAGGAACATATACTTGACATGCAGAAAACAGTAGCAATAAACTGACACAATCATATGCTATGTTTTTACTTTGGGTCTTGTCCATCACACCATTCCCCTAATGATGTGATCCCGTTATCAAATGACATCTCATGTCCATGGCTAGGAAACCTTAACCATCTTTGATCAACGAGCTAGTCTATTAGAGGCATACTAGGGACATGGTTTTGTCTATGTATCCACACATGCATCTAAGTCTCCGATCAGTACAATTATAGCATGGATAGTAAACGACTGTCATGAACAAGGAAATATGATAATAACTAATTTATTATTGCCTCTAGGGCATATTTCCAACTGTCTCCCACTTGCACTAGAGTCAATAATCTAGTTCACATCACCATGTGATACGCATTGTTTTGAATCTAACACCCAATGAGTTCTGGGGCTCGATCATGCTTTGCATGTGAGAGAGGTCTTATAGTCAACGGGTCTGCGACATTCAAAACCGAGTGTACTTGGCAAACCTCTATGTCAAACCGTAAACACTGCTACCACACTCCACTTGGTACTATTCCAAATGGCTGCTCCACTATACGTACCCAGATTGCTACTACGAGTCATCTGGATTGGTGTTAAAGCTTGCATCGACATAACTCTTTATGCCGAACTCTTTATCACCTCCATAATCGAGAAACATCTCCTTAGTCTTTTAGTCACTAAGGATAATCTTGACCGCTGTCAAGTGATCCACTCCTGGATCACTTTTGTACCCCTTGACCGACTCATGGCAAGGCACACACCAGGTGCGATACACAGCATGGCATAATATGGAGCCAATGACTAAGGCATAGGGGAGGATGTTCATCCTTTTTCTTCCTTCTGCCGTTGTCGAGCTTTGAGTCTCACACAACTTCACACCTTACAAATCAGACGAGAACTCTTTCTCTGACTGATCCATTTTGAACTCTTTCCAAATCTTTTCAAGGTATGTACTCATTGAAAGTCTCATCTAGCATCTTGATCTATCTCTATAGATCTTGATGTTCAACACTTAGGTAGCTTTTATCCAGGTCTTCCTTTGAAAAACTCTTTTCAAAAAACCATTTATGCTTTCCAGAAATTCTACATCATTTCCAAATAGCAATATATCATCCACATATACTTATCAGAAACTCTATAGTGCTCCCACTCTTTTCATTGCAAATACAAGTTTCTCATAAACTTTGTATAGATTTAAAAACTTTGATCACCTTATCAAAGTATATATTCCAACTCCGAGATGCTTGCTTCAGTCCATAGAAGGATCACTGAAGCTTGCTCACCTTTTAACATCCTTAGGACTGACAAAACCTTCTGGTTGTATCTCATACAACCCTTCCTTAAGGAAGGAAACGATGTTTTGGCATCCATCTGCCAGATTTCATAATTGAAAAATGTAGCAACTGCTAACATAATTCCAACAGACTTTAGCATCGCTACGAGGGAGAAAGTCTCATCGTAGTCAACTCCTTGAACTTGCCAGAAACTTCTTTTCGGCAAGTCGAGCAATATAAATGGTGACATTCACCATCAGCGTCTGTCTTCATTTTAAAGATCCATTTGTACTCAATGACCTGCCGTCCAACGAGCAAGTCTACCAAAGTCTATACTTGGTTTTCATATATGGATCCTTTCTCGGATTTCATGGCCTCTAACCATTTGTCGGAATCCGGGCCCATCATCGCTTCTCCATAGCTCGTAGGTTCATCGTTGTCCAACAATATGACCTCCAAGATAGGGTTGTCGTACCGCTCAGGAGCAGTACACGTCCTTGTTGACCTACGAGGTTCAATAGTAACTTGATCCGAAGCTTCATGATCATCATCACTAACTTCCTCTTCAACTAACGTAGGCTTCACAGAAACATCTTCCTGCGCTGCGCTACTCTTTGGTTGAACAAAGGTTCAACAACCTCATCAAGTTCTATCTTCCTCCCACTCAAATTCTTTCGAGAGAAACTCATTCTCGAGAAAGGAACCAGTTTTAGCAACAAACAGTGTATGCTTGGATCTGAGATAGAAGGTTTACCCAACTGTCTTTAGGGTATTCTATGAAGATGCATTTGTCCGCTTTGGGTTCGAGCTCACTAGGTGAAAATCCTTTTTCACATAAGTGTTGCAGCCCCAAACATTAAGAAATGACAGCTTAGGTTTTTATCAAACCATAATTCCCATGGTGTCATCTCAACGGATTTAGATGATGCCCTATCTAAAGTGAATGTAGTTGTCTCTAATGGATAACCCCAAAACGATAGTGCTAAAAGGATAAGAGACATCATAATTCGCACCATATCCAATAGAGCATGACTATGAAGTTCGGACACACCATCACACTATGGTGTTCCAGGTGGCGTGAGTTGTGAAACAACTTTCACATTGTCTAAAGTTGTATACCAAACTCGTAACTCAGATATTCACCTCCACGATCATATCACGGACATTTTATCTTCTTGTCACGATGATCTTAAACTTCACTCTGAATTTGCTTGAACTTTTTCAAACGATTCAGACTTGCATTTCATTAAGTAAATATACACTATTATCTACTCAAATCATCAGTGTAGGTAAGAAAATAATGATATCCACCGCATGCTACAAGACTCATTGGATTGCATACATCAACATGTATCATTTCCAATAAATCACTTGGCCGCTCCATCAAACCATAAAACGGGGTCCTTCGTCATCTTGCCCAAGAGGCATGGTTGGCATTTCTCAACCGATTCGAAATCGAATGAGTTCAAAGATCCGTTAGCATGGAGTTTCTTCATGCGCTTTATACCAATATGACATTTAGCGGCAGTGCCACAAGTATGTGGTACTATCATTATTGACTTTGTATCTTTTGGCATCAATGTTATGAACATGTGTATTACTACGATCCAGATTCAACAAACCATTCTCACTGGGTGCATGACCATTGAAGGTATTATTCATGTAATCAGAATAACTATTATTCTTTAATTTAAATGAATAACCGTGTTGCAATAAACACGATCTAATCTAGTTCATGCTCAATGCAAAACACCAAATAACATTTATTTAGGTTCGTCACTAATCCCGAAGGTAAAGAGAGTGTGCGATGTTGATCACATCAACCTTGGAAACATTTCCAACACACATCGTCACCTCACCCTTAGCTAGTTCTCTGTTTATTTTGTAACTTTTATTTCGAGTTACTAACATTTAGCAACCGAACCGATATCCAATACCCAGGTGCTACTAGGAGTACTAGCAAGGTACACATCAATAACACGTATATCCAATATACTTCTGTCGATGTTGCTAGCCTTTTTATCTACCAAGTATCTAGGGTTGTTCTGCTTCAGCGACCACAATCCTCATAATCGAAGCACTTAGTCTCGGGTTTGGGTTCAACTTTGGGTTGCTTCACTGGAGCTGCAACTGACTTGCTATCCATGAAGTTTCCCTCCTTGCTCCTGCCCTCGTCGAAACTAGTGGTCTGACTAACCAGCAACACTTGACGCTCCTTCTTGATTTCTACCTTCGCAGTGTCAAACATCGTGAACAACTCAGGGATCATTATTTCTATTGCTGGTGTTCTATAGTTCATCACCAAGTTCTAGTAGCTTAGTGACAGTGACTTGGAGAACTATATCAATCACTATCTTATCTGGAAGATCAACTCCTACTCGATTCAAGCGATTGTAGCACCCAGACAATCTAAGCACATGATCAATGATTGAGCTATTCTCCTTCATCTTGCAGGCAAAGAATCTTGTTGGAGATCTCATATCTCGCAACAGGGGCACGAGCCTGAGATCCTAATTTCAACTCTTAGAACATCTCATATGTTCCGTGACGTTCAAAACGTTTCGGAGCCTCAATTCTAAGCCATAATGCATGACGCACTAAACTATCAAGTAGTCATCAGAACGTGCCTGTCAGATGTTCACAACATCTACAGACGACGCTAGAGGGGTTGGTGCACCGAGCGGTGCATTAAGGACATAAGTCTTCTGTGCAGCAATGAGGACAATCCTCAGATCGTGGACCCAATCCACAATATTGCTACCATCATCTTTCTACTCTATTTCTCTAGAAACATATTAAAATTCAAGGGAGCTACAGCGTGAGCTAGTAATCTACAACACAGTTTGCAAAGACACTACTGACTATCTTCATGATAATGAGTTCAATTAATCATATTACTTAAGAACTCCCACTCAAATTGACATCCCTCCGGTCATTCGATTGATACATGATCCAAATACACCAACTCAAGTCCGATCATCATGTGAGTTGAGGTGGTTTCAATGGTGAACATCATCATGTTGATCATATCTACTATATGACTCATGTTCGACCTTTCGGTCTCTTGTGTTCCGAGGCCATGTCTGTACATGCTAGGCTCATCAATTTTAACTCGAGTGTTCTGCGTGTGCAACACTAGCTTGCACCCGTTGTATGTGAACGTAGATTCTATCACACCCGATCATCACGTGGTGTCTCGACACGACGAACTTTCGCAACGGTGCACACTCTGGGAGAACACAATTCTTCTTGAAATTTAAGTTAGGGATCACCTTATAATGCTACCATCGTCCTAAGCAAAACAAGGTGATAAAAGGAATAACATCACATGCAAATCATAAGTGACATGATATGGCCATGAACTTGTGCTTTTGATCTCCATCTAGAAAGCACCAGCATGATCTCCATCATCACCGGCACGACACCATGATCTCCATCAACGTGTCGCCATCGGGGTTGTCGCGCCCAACATGCTTCTTCTACTATTGCTACCATTTAGCGATAAAGTAAAGCATTACATAGCGCTTAATGATTGACACGCAGGTCATATAATAATTAAAGACAACCCTATGGCTCCTACCGTTTGCCGTACTCATCGACATGCAAGTCGTGATAATCTATACATCACATGATCATCTCATACATCACATATATTACATCATGTAATTGGCCATATCACATCACAACATACCCTGCAAAAACAAGTTAGACGTCCTCTAATTGTTATTGCATGTTTTACGTGGCTGCTACGGGTATCTACCAAGAGAAATTCTAATCTACGCAAAAACCACAACGGTGATACACTAGTTGCTTTTCAACCTTCTCAAGGACCGCCTTTGTCGAATCCGATCCTACTAAAGTGAGAGAAACTGACGCCCGTAAGCCATCTATGCAACAAGTTGCGGTTGAAGGAATCGGTATCTCGTAAGCGTACGAGTAATGTTGGTTTGGGCCACTTCATCTCACAATACCGCTGAACCAAAACACGACCGAGGGAGGAAGCAATCTAAGCATCAATGCCCACAAATTCTTTGTGTTCTACTCGAGATCTCATCTACACATAGACCTAGCTCATGATGCTAATGTTGGGGAACGTCGCATGGGAAACAAAATTTTCCTATGCACACGCAAGATCTATCCATGGTGATGAGCATCTAGAGAGGGAGAGTGGATCTACATACCCTTGTAGATCGCTAAGCAAGAAGCGTTAAGAAACACGGTTGGTGTAGTCGAACGTCTTCGCGATCCAAATCGACGAGCGTCCTGCGATCTCATCACGATCCATCCCGCGATCCAATCACGATCCATCCCGCGAACTCATCATGATCCGTCCCGCAAACTCATCACGATCCGTCTCACGATCTTGATCACGGTCCTTCCGATCTAGCGCCAAACGGACGACACCTCCGCGTTCAGCACACGTACAGCTCGATGACGATCTCCGCCTTCTTGATCCAGCAAGAGGGAGCGGAGAGGTAGATGAGTTCAATGGCAGCAGGACGGCGACGTGGTGATGGTGGTGGAGCAATTCCGGCAGGGCTTCGCCTAAACACTGCAGATATCCGATCTAGAGGAGAAACTATGCACTAGAGGAACGGGCAGCACGTGGCTAAAAATTCTATGCTCCAACCCTAAAACCTCTAGTATATATAAGAGGAAGAGAGGAGGCTTGGCACAAGGGCAAATCCTACTAGGAGGCTTCGACCGAAGCTAGGGAGGAGAGTCCTCCTCCTCCTCCAATCCTAGTAGGATTATGACTCTTCCTTTTTTGCCTTTTTGCCTTTTTTCCACCTTTTATCTTTGGGCTTTTCTTCCCTAACTGCATGGGCCTTGTGTGGGACTTCCACCAGCCCACAAAAGGCTGGTATTTATTATCCCACAGCCCATGAAGCCTCTTGGGTCGAAATACCCCTCCCGATAGTCTCCCGGTACACTACTGGCACTCCCGGTACATTACCGATGAGCCCGAAACTTTTCCTGCGACCAAAATAGGACTTCCTATATATCAATGTTTACCTCCGGACCATTCTGGAGCTCCTCGTGACGTTCGTATCTCATCCGGGACTCCGAACAACCTTCGGTCACCACCATGCATAACTCTATACTACCGAAACGTCACCAAACCTTAAGTGTGCAGACCCCGCGGGTTCGAGAACTATCTAGACATGACCGAGACACCTCTACGGTCAATAACCAATATCAGGACCTGGATGCCCATATTGGTTCCTACATATTCTAGGAAGATCTTTATCGGTCGAACCTCTATGTCAAGGATTCAGTTAATCCCGTAAGATGTCCCCTTTGTTCTTTGGTATGTTACTTGCCCGAGATTCGATCGTCGGTATCTCCATACCTAGTTCAACCTCGTTACCGGCAAGTCTCTTTACTCGTTCCATAATACAAGATCCTATGACTAACACTTAGTCACATTGCTTTCAAGGCTTATTGTGATGTTGGATTACCGAGTCGGCCCTGAGATACCTCTCCGTCACACGGAGTAACAAATCCTAGTCTTGATCCATGCCAACCCAACAGACACCCTCTAAGATACCTGTAGAGTACCTTTATAGTCACCTAGTTACGTTGCGACGTTTGATACACACAAGGCACTCCTCCGGTGTTTGTGAGTTGCATGATCTCATGGTCATAGGAACATATACTTGACATGCAGAAAACAGTAGCAATAAACTGACAAGATCATATGCTACGTTTGTAGTTTGGGTCTTGTCCATCACACCATTCTCCTAATGATGTGATCCCGTTATCAAATGACATCTCATGTCCATGGCTAGGAAACCTTAACCATGTTTGATCAACGAGCTAGTCTATTAGAGGCATACTAGGGACATGGTTTTGTCTATGTATCCACGCATGCATCTATGTCTCCGATCAATACAATTATAGCATGGACAATAAACGATTATCATGAACAAGGAAATATGATAATAACTAATTTATTATTGCCTCTAGGGAATATTTCCAACACTAGGCCGCAGGCAGGCAGGTCTAGGTACCCCCATTCCCAGAACGCTGACAGTAGCCCTTTGGCCCAAGGCGCGCTCGAGCTAGCTTACGGGCAAAGCTTGGTGGACGGCTCGAAGTGCCGCGGGCTCCAAACGCCTGTGGGCCAGGCTTGGCACCCTTCAAGTGCCTCGGTGGTGGTGCCTCCGCTCCCTGAGGGCATTCGGGACCGTGCCCAGCCAAACCGACGCGTCGCCTGGGCATAGCGTCGACCATCATTGCTTCCCATTAAATGTTGTTGTTGCTTCGGGCCACGCGGATATGACCCTTCAACGGGCCACGCGCCCCCGGAACGCGAGGGGGCGCCAGGCGGTTCTTGGCTGTATATAAACTAGCGAGGGCGACAAAACCCACACCCATCTTCGTCTTCTCTATCTTCATAGCTCTCGGACCATCCCCTTCCAGCAATGGCGCCGATGAGGAAGTTTTCTGCTGCAAAGAAGGGGAAGGATCCAGGGGATGGCCCTGTCGTCCCGCCGCCCCGGAGGGGCTACGGTCGCCCCCGAAAATATGTCATGACGCCGTCGCCGGCTCTCGGCGAGCGCAGCCGTGCCCTGGCACACTGCGGCGGTTAAGGTGGAATGTCGTCCAGCGCGGGCGACCACGGCGGTGTATGCGGTGGCGGCCGAGGTGGGAGGTCGGCGATGGCCACCCTGCACCGTGCCCGCGGCTCCATTCGTCCGACTCGTCTTTGGAATTCGTGACATGGGCGGACATGCTAGAAGCCGCTTGGTTCCAGCTCTCGAACTTCTTCGCAAAGGCCCTGCCGGGTGGATGGCTCGCCGGCCTTTGGCTGCAGGTCGACGGCTGTTGTGATGGAGCGTCCTGGGCAGAGCTCGAGGTCGCCCCCGAAGGCTACGTGTACCTGAACCGTGGGTGGCAAACATTTGCCCACTCCCATGGCCTGAGGGGGAGGCGCAGCTTCCACTTCAAGTATGACGGGGAGGCGACGCTCTTTGTCAAGATCTCCGAGAGTGAGGACAAGCACCTGGGGTGCTTCCTGGAGGATGCTGGAGACGAGCTTGCGCTTCATGATGTGTGTCATGCCTCCAGTAGAAGTGACACCCCCTCCTAGGAGAGCCCGAGGGACAACAGCGGCAGCAGCTACGGTGCACTGCCACGCTGATGCCGTGCGGGTCTCGGGGGGTAGTCCGCCGCAGCGGTGCCGTTCTCCCGCTCTGGGGGTGTCCGCCCCGGCATGCTTCCGCGGGGCCATGAAGGAGGAGGAGGACACCGAGTGAACGTTGGTGCGCCGGCGTCAGGGCTCCTGAGGCGACAGCCTTCTTGCAGCCTTTCACTTTCTTTTTCCTCCTTCTCTTTTGCACCTAAAACACAAGAACTAAGGGGGACCCTATGGGCGTGTAACGCATTCGGGCGCCTACCCCTCTTTATTAGTACCTTCTACATTTCATCAATCGGAGTCGCCTCCCGATCGCAATTAGGATACTTAGCTTGATAGGCCCGCGGTAGGATTTCGGGTTGTGGGGGTGCGGCTGTGATGCCCGGAGGGTCAGTTTGCCTGGTCGGCTTCTTCTTATTGCGATTGAGGTGAGTTGGGGGATCTGACGACACCCTGTGTCGGCAGGTCCCAATCCTGCGCATTTCCCTACCATCGCGGGGTGCGACCATCTTACCTTGGATGCTCCTCATGAGGTGGGGCCCCAACACTCCTGATGCCGACCGGAAACTAAGTACGACACCAGGGGGCCAAGTGGCCTTATGACTGGTAAGGCTCCTGAGGCGCGATGCTCATGAGCCCGCTTTGACACTCAAGCAGCTCTACGTTAGCAGGTCCCAGTCCCGTGCATTTCCCTACCATCGCAGGGTATGACCATCTTACCATGGATGTTCCTCACGAGGTAGGGCCCCCGTACTCTTGATGCCGACCAGAAACCAAGGATGACACCAGGAAGTCGGGTGGCATTATGACCGGTAAGGCTCCTAAGGCGCGATGCTCAAGAGCCCCCTTAGACACTCGAGCGCCCCCCCCCCACCCCAAAAAATTTCTGCTTCCTGTCCCGGGAAGGCTAGGCTTCCTGAGGCTTCCAGTTGTAGTCCAAGTAGCCCAGTGTCGACAGGTCCCAGTCATGCGCATTTCCCCACCACGTTAGGTATGATCGAAAACCAAGGATGCACTTTACGGGGCAAGGCCACGACACTCCTGATATCGACCGGAAACCAGGAAGACACCAGGAGGGTCGACTGGCATTATGACCAATAAGTCTCCTGAGGCACGATGCTCAGGAGCCCCTTAGACGCTCTAGCTGTCTGGAGAAAAAAATTGTTTCCTTTCCAAGATGGCGCGTCAGGCCGAGAATGGAGCCTCTGGTGAGTATGAGGCGGCATGCACCTACTAACCCACTCGTTAGTACCATGCGTGGATCCGGGCACCAAGGCCTTGGCGAGGTGTAAGCACCATGCCCCCAACCCCCGCTCACGGGGTACGAGGGGGAGGGGAGCAGGCAAATTCTTAACTTGGATGAAGAAAATGACATAAGTGTTGGAAATATTCCATAGAGGCAATAAATAAAGTGTTCATTATATTTCCTTGTTCATGATAATTGTTTATTATCCATGCTATAATTGTATTGATTGGAAACACATTACATGTGTGGGTAAATAGACAACACTTGGTCCCTAGTATGCCTCTAGTGAACTAGCTCGTTAATCAAAGATGGTCAAGGTTTCCTAGCCATTGACATGTGATGTCATTTGATAATGGGATCGCATCATTAAAAGAATGATGTGATGGACAAGACCCAAACTACAAACGTAGCATATGATTGTGTCAGTTTATTGCTACTATTTTCTGCATGTCAAGTATATGTTCCTATGACCATGAGATCATGCAACTCACGGACACCGGAGGAGTGCCTTGTGTGTATCAAACGCCGCAACGTAACTGGGTGACTATGAAGGTGCATTATAGGTATCTCCGAGGGTGTCTGTTGAGTTGGCATGGATCAAGACTGGGATTTGTTACTCCGTGTGACGGAGAGGTATCTCAGGGCCCACTCGGTAATACAACATCACAATAAAGCCTTGCAAGAAATGTAGCTAAGTGTTAGCCACGGGATCTTGTATTAAGAAACGAGTAAAGAGACTTGCTGATAACGAGGTTGAACTAGGTATGCAGATACCAACGATCGAATCTCGGGCAAGTAACATACCGAAGAACAAAGGGAACATCATACGGGATTAACTGAATCCTTGACATAGAGGTTCGACCGATAAAGATCTTCATAGAATATGTAGGAACCAATATGGGCATCCAGGTCCCGCTATTGGTTATTGACCATAGAGGTGTCTCGGTAATGTCTACATAGTTCTCGAACCCGCAGGGTCTGCACACTTAAGGTTTGGTGATGTTTCGGTAGTATAGAGTTATGCATGGTGGTGACCGAAGGTTTTTCGGAGTCCCGGATGAGATCCAGGATGTCATGAGGAGCTCTGAAATGGTCCAGAGGTAAAGATTGATATATAGGAAGTCCTATTTTGGTCGCCGGAAAAGCTTCAGGCTCATCGGTAGTGTACCGGGAGTGCCGGGAGTGTACCGGGGGACCATCGGGAGGAGTATTTCGACCCAAGAAGCTACATGGGCTGTGGGAAGGTGAATATCAGCCCTTTTTGGGCTGGTGGAAGTCCCACACAAGGCCCATGCGGTTGGGAAGAAAAGCCCAAATGGAAAAAGGTGGGAAAAAGCAAAAAAGGGTCAAATAAGGAAGGAGTCCTAATCCTACTAGGAGTGGAGGAGGAGGACTCCTCCCTCATTGGTTCAGCCAACCCAAGGGCTGCCTTTTGGGCAGCCAAGCCTCCTCCTCCTCTCCTCCTATATATACTAGAGGATTTTAGCGTTTTGGCACAAGATTTTCAGCCACGTGCTACCTATTCCTCTAGTGCATAGTTTCTCCTCTAGATCGGTTTTCCGCAGTGCTTAGGCAAAGCCCTGCCGGAACAGCTCCACCACCATCGCCGGAGCGCCTTCACACTGCCGGAGAACTCTTCCACCTCTCCGCCACCTCTTTCTGGATCAAGAAGGCGGAGATCGTCATCAAGACGTACGTGTGCTGAACACGGAGGTGCCGTCCGTTCAGTGCTAGATCGGGACGGATCGTGATTTGATCGCAGGATGCTCGGCGATTTGGATCACGAAGACGTTTGACTACATCAACTGAGTTTATTAACGCTTCCCGCTTAGCGATCTACACGGGTATGTAGATCCACTCTCCCTCTCGTAGTTGCTCATCACCATAGATAGATCTTGCGTGTGCGTAGGAATATTTTTGTTTCCCATGTAACGTTCCCCAACAGTGGCATCATGAGCTAGGTCTATGTGTAGATGAGATCTCGAGTAGAACACAAAGAGTTTGTGGGCATTTATGCTTAGATTGCTTCCTCCCTTGGTCGTGCTTTGGTTCAGCGGGATTGTGGGATGAAGCGGCCCGGACCAGCATTACTCGTACGCTTACGAGAGACCGGTTCCATCGATTGACGTGTAACTTCATTGCACAAAGATGGTTGGCGAGTGTTTGTTTCTCCTACTATAGTTGGATCGGATTCGACTAAGGTGGTCCTTGAGAAGGTTGAAAAGCAACTTATGTATCACCGTTGTGGTTTATGCGTAGGTGAGAATTGTTCTTGCTAGATACCCGTAGCAGCCACGTAAAACATGCAACAACAATTAGAGGACGTCTAACTTGTTTTTGCAGGGTATGTTGTGATGTGATATGGCCAATTACATGATGATAAATATGTGATGTATGAGATGATCATGTGTTGTACAGAATATCACGACTTACATGTTGATGAGTACGGCAACCGGTAGGAGCCATCGGGTTGTCTTTAATTATTGTATGACCTGCGTGTCAATCATTAAGCGCTATGTAATGCTTTACTTTATCGCTAAATGGTAGCAATAGTAGTAGAAGCATGGTGGGTGCGACAACCCCGATGGCGACACGTTGATGGAGATCAATATGATGGAGATCCTGGTGTCGTGCCGGTGACGATGACGATCATGTCGGTGCTTTCAAGATGGAGATCAAAAGCACAAGTTCATGGCCATATCATGTCACTTATGATTTGCATGTGATGTTAATCCTTTTATGCACCTTGTTTTGCTTAGGACGATGGTAGCATTATAAGGTGATCCCTCACTTAAATTTCAAGATGAATTGTGTTTGCCCCGAGTGTGCACCGTTGCGAAAGTTCGTCGTGTTGAGACACCACGTGATGATCGGGTGTGATAGACTCTACGTTCACATACAACGGGTGCAAGCCAGTGTTGCACGTGTAGAACACTCGGGTTAAACTTGACGAGACTAGCATGTACACACATGGCCTCGGAACACAAGAGACCGAAAGGTCGAACATGAGTCATATAGTAGATATGATCAACATGAGATGTTCACCATTGAAGACACCTCAACTCACGTGATGATCGGACTTGAGTTGGTGAATTTGGATCATGTGACACTCAGATGACCTGAGGGATGTCAATTTGAGTGGGAGCTTTAGTAATTTGATTAACTAAACTTATTATCTTGAACAATAGTCTAAAACCTTTGCATATTTATGTTGTAGATCAATGGCTCGCGCAGTAGCACCCCTGAAATTTAATGCGTTCCTAGAGAAAGCTAAGTTGAAATATGATGGAAGTCACTTTGTTGACTGGGCCCGTAATCTGAGGATTATCCTCATGGCTTCCCACAAATCATATGTCCTTGATGCACCGCTTGGTGACCAACCCGAAGACATGTCATCTGAAGACGTTAAGAACGCATGGGAGGCACGTTCTAGAGATTACTCAATATTTCAATGTGCAATACTATATGGCTTAGAACCGGGACTTCAAACACGTTTTGAACGTCATGGATCATATGAGATGTTCCAGGAGTTGAAGTTTATCTTTCAGAAGAATGCCCGGATCGAGAGGTATGAGACCTCTGATAAGTTCTATGCTTGCAAGCTGGAGGAGAACGGGTCTATCAGTGAACATATACTCAGAATGTCGTGGTATTCGACTCGTCTAGCGGAGTTGGGAATTGCCCTTCCGCCAGAGGCGATCACTGACAGAGTTCTTCAATCACTGCCACCTAGTTACAAGAGCTTTGTGATGAACTATAACATGCACAGGTTGAACAAGTCAGTCAATGAGCTGTTCGTGATGCTTAAAATCGCTGAGTCTGAAATCCAGAAAGAACATCAAGTGTTGATGGTCAATAAAACCACTAGTTTCAAGAAGAATGACAAGGGCAAGGGCAAGGGCAAGAAGGGTAAAACCAAGAAGGATGGCAAAGCAGTTCTCACTCCTGTAAAGAAGCCTAAGCATGGACCCAAGCCAGAAACTGAGTGCTTTCATTGCAAGGGAACTGGTCACTTGAAGCGGAACTGCCCCAAGTACCTGGATGACAAGAAGGCGGCCAATGACAAACAAGGTATATATGATATACATGTTATTGATGTGCACCTTACTAGCTCTCGTTGTAGTGCCTGGGTATTTGATACCGGTTCGGTTGCTCACATTTGCCACTCAAAACAGGAACTACGGAATAAACGAAGGCTGCCAAAGGACAGAGTGACGATGCGTGTGGGAAATGGTTCCAAGGTTGATGTGATCGCCGTCGGCATGCTCTCTCTTCGATTACCATCAGGATTAGTGATGAACCTGAATAATTGTTATTTAGTGCCTGCGTTAAGCATGAACATTATATTTGGATCTTGTTTATTGCGAGACGGTTACTCATTTAAATCAGAGAATAATGGTTGTTCTATTTATGTGAGTAACATCTTTTATGGTCATGCACCCAATGTGAGGGGTTTATTCATATTGAATCTTGATAGTGATGATACACATGTTCATAACATTGATGCCAAAAGAGGTAGAGTTGATAATGATAGTACCACTTTCTTTTGGCACTGCCGCTTGGGTCATGTTGGTGTAAAACGCATGAGGAAGCTCCATGCTGTTGGACTTTTGGAGTCTCTTGATTTTGAATCACATGACACATGTGAACCATGCCTCATGGGCAAGATGACTAAAACGCCGTTCTCTGGAACAAAGGAACGAGCAATTGACTTGTTGGAAATCATACATACTGATGTGTGCGGTGCAATGAATGTTGCAGCACGCGGTGGATATCGTTATTTTCTCACCTTCGCTGATGACTTAAGTAGATATGGGTATATTTACTTAATGAAACACAAGTCTGAAACATTTGAAAAGTTCAAGCAAATTCAGAGTGAAGTTGAGAATCATCGTAACAAGAAGATTAAATTCCTATGATCTGATCAAGGAGGTGAGTATCTGAGTTATGAGTTTGGAAGTCACTTAAGACAATGTGGAATTGTTTCACAGTTGACACCACCTGGAACACCACAGCATAATGGTGTGTCCGAACGTCGTAATCGAACCTTATTAGATATGGTGCGATCTATGATGTCTCTTGCTGATTTGCCACTATCGTTTTGGGGTTATGCATTGGAGACAGGTGCATTCACTTTAAATAGGGCACCATCAAAATCCGTTGAGACGATGCCATATGAACTATGGCTTGGCAAGAGGCCAAAGTTGTCGTTTCTTAAAGTTTGGGGATGTGATGCTTATGTCAAAAAGCTTCAGCCTAAAAAGCTGGAACCCAAAGCGGAAAAATGCGTCTTCATAGGATACCCAAAAGAGACAGTTGGGTATACCTTCTATCTCAGATCTGAAGGCAAAGTGTTTGTCGCTAAGAACGGAACATTTCTTGAGAAAGAGTTTCTCTCGAAAGAATTGAGTGGGAGGAAAATAGAGCTTGATGAGGTTATTGAACCTTTACTTCAACCAGAGAGTAGCTCAGCACAGAAAGATGTTTCTGTAGAGCCTACGATAGTTGAAGAGGAAGTTAATGATGATAATCATGAAGCTTCAGATCCAGTTACTATTGAACCTCGTAGGTCGACAAGGGCGCGTACTACTCCTCAGTGGTACGGCAACCCTGTCTTGGAGGTCATGTTGTTGGACAACAATGAACCTGCGAGCTATGGAGGAGTGATGATGGGCCCGGATTCCGAGAAATGGTTAGAGGCCATGAAATCCGAGATGGGATCCATGTATGAAAACAAAGTGTGGACTTTGGAAGTATTACCTAAAGGGCGAAAGGCCATTCAGAACAAATGGATCTTTAAGAAGAAGACGGACGCGGACGGTAATGTCACCGTCCATAAAGCTCGACTTGTGGCAAAGTGTTTTTCAGAAGTTCAAGGAGTTGACTACGATGCGACCTTCTCACCCGTAGCGATGCTTAAGTCCGTCATAATCATGTTAGAAATATCTGCTTATTTCGACTATGAAATTTGGCAGATGGATGTCAAAATAGCATTCCTCAATGGTTTTCTTGAGGAAGAGTTGTATATGATGCAACCAGAAGGTTTTGTTGATCCAGAGAATGCTGACAAAGTTTGCAAACTCCAGCGATCCATTTATGGGCTGGTGCAAGCATCTCGGAGTTGGAATAAGCGCTTTGATGAGGTGATCAAAGCGTTTGAGTTTATAAAGGTTTATGGAGAAGCTTGTATTTACAAAAAAGTGAGTGGGAGCTCTATAGTGTTTCTAGTGTTATATGTGGATGACATATTGCTAATTGGAAACAATATAGAAATGCTGGAGAGCATGAAGGTATATTTGAACAAGAGTTTTTCAATGGACCTAGGAGAAGTTGCTTTCATATTAGGCATTAAGATCTATAGAGATAGATCAAGACGCTTAATAGCACTTTCATAGAGAACATACCTTAATAAAGTTTTGAAGAAGTTCAAAATGGATCAGGACAAGAAGGGGTTCTTGCCTGTGTTACAAGGTGTGAAGTTGAGTAAGACTCAATGCCCAGTGACTACAGAAGATAGAGAAAAGATGAGTGTCATCCCCTATGCTTCAGCCATAGGCTCTATCATATATGCAATGCTGTGCACAAGACCCGATGTTAGCCTTGCCATAAGTATGGCCGGAAGGTTTCAAAGTGATCCTGGAATGGAGCACCAGGCAGCGGTCAAGAATATCCTTAAGTACCTGAATAGGACTAAGGAAATGTTTCTCGTTTATGGAGGTGGTGAAGAGCTCATCGTAAAGGGTTAAGTCGATGCAAGCTTTGACGCTGATCCGGATGACTCTAAGTCACAAACCGGATACGTATTTATTCTCAACGGGGGAGCGGTAAGCTGGTGCAGTTCCAAGCAAAGCGTGGTAGCCGATTCTACATGCGAAGCGGAGTCCATCGCAGCCTCGGAGGCGGCAAGGGAAGGTGTCTGGATGAAGAAGTTCATGATAGATCTTGGAGTAGTGCCCAGTGCACTAAATCCAATGAACATGTTCTGTGACAACACTGGTGCCATTGCTCTAGCCAAGGAACCAAGGTTTCACAAGAGCACAGGACACATAAAGCGACGCTTCAACTCCATTCACAAGAGGAGAAGGACATAAATATTTGCAAAGTGCACACAGATTTGAATGTTGCAGACCCGTTGACTAAACCTCTTCCAAGGGCTAAACATGATCAACACCAGAACTGCATGGCTGGTCGATTTATTACAATGTAAATCATATAGTGATGTGAACTAGATTATTGACTCTAGTGCAAGTGGGAGACTGCTGGAAATATTCCCTAGAGGCAATAAATAAAGTATTTATTATATTTCCTTGTTCATGATAATTGTTTATTATCCATGCTATAATTGTATTGATTGGAAACACATTACATGTGTGGGTAAATAGACAACACTTGGTCCCTAGTATGCCTCTAGTGAACTAGCTCGTTAATCAAAGATGGTCAAGGTTTCCTAGCCATTAACGATGTGATGTCATTTGATAACGGGATCACATCATTAGAAGATTGATGTGATGGACAAGACCCAAACTACAAACGTAGCATATGATCATGTCAGTTTATTGCTACTGTTTTTTGCATGTCAAGTATATGTTCCTATGACAATGAGATCATGCAACTCACGGACACCGGAGGAGTGCCTTGTGTGTATCAAACGTCACAACGTAACTAGGTAACTATAAAGGTGCCTTGCAGGTATCTCCGAGGGTGTCTCTTGAGTTGGCATGGATCAAGACTAGGATTTGTTACTCCGTGTGACGGAGAGGTATCTCAGGGCCCTCTCGGTAATACAACATCACAATAAAGCCTTGCAAGCAATGTGGCTAAGTGTTAGCCATGGGATCTTGTATTACGGAATGAGTAAAGAGACTTTCTTATAGCAAGGCAGAACTAGGTATACAGATACCAACGATCGAATCTTGGGCAAGTAACATACCGAAGAACAAGGGGAACATCATACGGGATTAACTCAATCCTTGACATAGAGGTTCGACCGATAAAGATCTTCATAGAATATGTAGGAACCAATATGGGCATCCAGGTCCCGCTATTGGTTATTGACCATAGAGGTGTCTCGGTCATGTCTACATAGTTCTCGAACCCGCACGGTCGGCACACTTAAGGTTTGGTGATGTTTCGACAGTATAGAGTTATGCATGGTGGTGACCAAAGGTTGTTTAGAGTCCCGGATGAGATCCCGGACGTTACGAGGAGCTCCGGAATGTTCCGTAGGTAAAGATTGATATATAGGAAATCCTATTTTGGTCGCCGGAAAAGTTTCGGGCTCATCGGTAGTGTACCGGGAGTGCCGGTAGTGTACCGGGGGACCATCGGGAGGGGTATTTCGACCCAAGAGGCTACATGGGCTGTGGGAAGGTGAATACCAGCCCTTTGTGGGATGGTGGAAGTCCCACACAAGGACCATGCGGCTGGGAAGAAAAGCCCAAAAGGAAAAAGGTGGGAAAAGGCAAAAAAAAGGGCCAAATAAGGAAGGAGTCCTAATCCTACTAGGAGTGGAGGAGGCGGACTCCTCCCTCCTTGGTTCGGCTGACCCAAGGGCTGCCTTTTGGGAAGCCAAGCCTCCTCCTCCTCTCCTCCTATATATACTAGAGGATTTTAGGGTTTTGGCACAAGATTTTTAGCCACGTGCTACCCGTTCCTCTAGTGCATAGTTTCTCCTCTATATCGGTTTTGTGCAGTGCTTAGGAGAAGCCCTGCCAGAACAGCTCCACCACCATCGCCGGAGCGCCGTCACGCTGCCGGAGAACTCTTCCACCTCTCCACCACCTCTTGCCGGATCAAGAAGGCGGAGATCGTCATCAAGCCGTACGTGTGCTGAACGCGGAGGTGCCGTCCGTTTGGTGCTTGATCGGGACGGATCGTGATTTGATCGCGGGACGCTCGGCGATTTGGATCGCGAAGATGTTCGACTACATCAACCGTGTTTATTAACGCTTCCCGCTTAGTGACTACAAGGGTATGTAGATCCACTCTCCCTCTCGTAGATTCTCATCACCATAGATAGATCTTGCGTGTGCGTAGGAAATTTTTTGTTTCCCATGCAACGTTCCCCAACAATAAGAGATGTCAATAAAAACAAATCTTTGACCTTTTTGACTAAAACACGATTTGGAAAGACCTCGGGTTTGATTTCATAAAGGCTGACAAATCCAAACAAGAGAAACGCAAATAATGGCCGCATCCGGCACTTAGATTGGCCTTCGTCTTCCCCCAGTGCTGAGCGTAGGGCATCCATGTTGCATGGGCATAGCCATTGATGGCCAGTGTTGTCTTCTCCGCCAGTTTTAGGCTGTGGCTGCTACATTGCGTGGGAGGAACCCCTCCGCGTCCTCGGGGGGATCCGGGCGTATACACCACGCTCATTATTACGTGAGAGTGTCACGGGTAGAACTTTCGGAGGTTCTAGATGTTCCAAGCGTTCTAGATGGGGACCTCGTCCTGAGTCTCCAAGCGCACGGCGCGAGGCCTGGAGACGTGAGCGACTTTGAATGGGCCCTCCAACATGGGCGAGAGCTTATGCAAGCCCTCCATGGAGAGAACCCGCCTCGGGACGAGATCTCTGACTTCGAGGGTCTTGGAGAGAATGTTGCGACAGTGGTAGCGCCGTAGGGCTTGCTGGTACCGCGCAGCTCGGAGCGAGGCCCGATGTCGCGCCTCCTCTCCGAGCAGGAGGTCTGTTCCCCGCTCGGCATCCTGACGCTCCTCGTCAAATGCCAAGACTCGCGGGGACCGGTGCTTGATCTCATGGGGGAGGAAAGCTTCAGCTCCATAGACGAGGAAGAATGGGGTTTCGCCGGTGGGCTTAGTCAGGGTGGTGCGGATGGACCACAACACCAACCAAAGCTTGTCGATCCAACCCTTGCTGTAGGCTTCAAGCTTCTACTTGAAGCTCCTTGCGTTGAGGCCCCGCAGGACTTCCGCGTTGCTGTGCTCCGCCTGGCCGTTGCTCCTTGGGTGAGCCACTTAGGCATAACATATCTGCGTACCAAGGTTAGCACAATAGGTATTGAAGAGGTTACTCTTGAACTGCCAACTGTTGTTGGTGATGATGCGGTTGGGGACGCTAAAACGGCTTACGAGGCCCTTGATGAACTTGATGGCCAAGCCGGTCGGGATGGTGTGAACGGGCTCCACCTCCGCCCATTTGGTGACCTTGTCGATGGCTACATAGAGGTAGCGATAGCCGCCCGCTTGAAAGTGCATTATATCGACTAGAGGGGGGTGAATAGGCGATTTTTACAAATTCATCACTTGAGGAATTTGAAATATGATGAATAACTAGCAGCGGATTAAGTACTCAAGTGCATGAGAAACATAGTGATAGCATAGTCATCTTGATGAAATGAAACATGCATAGATTACAAGTAGCGTGATACTGGATAAGCAGGTGAAGAACAAGGTAACTTGAAGAATTTGAGGTGAGGAAATTGTGAATGTCTTTAGTAAAATTCTTCAAACAGTAAAGATCAATTTCATAAACAAGTATATGAGGAATAGACGGGTTGAGGAAATAGAACCAGGTAGCTCGATGAAGACAATGGTTTGATTACCTAGTTCCAACTGTTGTGACCGTTGTACGTCTGGTTTGGAGCGGCCTGATATTTAAACTAGAGGACACATAGTCCCAGGACACACAGTCCTTACCGTATTCTCCTTGATCTAAGGTCACAAAGTCCTCACCCAACACTCATGGTAAGTCTTCAGGGTAAACTTCCAAAACTCTCACAATCTGGTTACCCGGCAATCCAAAATTGACTGCTAGATGCTCTAGACCAAGGTCACTCCGTGATCCCCAATTGACTGCAGGATGCACTAGACCATGATGCCTAACCGTTTGGAGGATACACAGTCCTCCAAGGTAACAAGCGTCGGTTCCACACAGGAGTTTCTTCAGTGATGCTCAATCACTTTGGGTTTGGTGGTTTGGGTTTTTCCTCACTAGTGATTTTCTCTCAAAGTCCTCGGAGGATGGGTTGCTCTCAAATGACAACTGTCAGTTCTCTCTCGGAGCAGCCAACCAACTAGTGGTTGACGGGGTGGCTATTTATAGCCAGGGTGCAACCTGACTTGATCAGACATAAATGCCCCCAAAGATATGACTGTTATGTGGATGTTATGATTGGGGACAGCTGGCGCTAAGCACATCAACGATCGGAATTTCGAACTATGAAAGTCCTCAGGCTTATCATGTTCCTCACTTATAGGCAATTCGCACTGGCAAAATCTTAACTCCTCAGTCAGACCAATTTCATTAGACACCAGAAGATCATCATCTCTATCACTGAAGAACCTGACTGAACTGCAAGAGATTTCCAAAGGCTTCACTCGAAAGATTGGATAGGTTGAGGCTTTTGGAGTTGAGCATCAATTGGAAATTTTCCTTAGTATTACCTCGGCCCCCTTTAATGGTACAGTGTTTCCTATGACTCAAAGAAAGGAAATGAAACTACGAAAACAAAAGTCTTCACACTTCATAGTTCTCGTTCATATCTTCAAGGTCACACCAACTTCTTGATTTCCAAAGTCTTCAGGGAATAGCAAAGTCTTCAGCAAAGTCTTCACCAAAGTCTTCAGTTGAAGACATACATTTTTAGGGGTCGTTAATCTCCGAATATATCAAACTCCTCATCAAATTATAGAGCATGTGTACACTCACAAACACATTAGTTCCTTAACCTATAAGTCCTCAATACACCAAAATCACTAAGGGGCACTAGATGCACTTACAATCTCCCCCTTTTTGGTGATTGATGACAAATAGGTTAAGTTTTCAACAGCAATAATACTGTGAATTGTAAATACCGAGTTTGAGGAATTTGATTGCAAGATATAGAAGTACTCCCCTAAAGATGTGCATATTTGAGGAATTTGCTTTGGACTGCAAATGCACATGGCAGGTTAAAAACATGGAGAACTCCCCCTATATCTTGTAATTCATACATGCATTTAACATATGATATGAAGAATTTGAAATGCATGATGAAAATGGTGTCTGACGAACTTTAGCATGCATGCATTAAGGTGCTTGAGTAAATAAGCATGCAGAAAGCAGTTCAAAAGAGTCACACCACCATCGGACTTAAGTTTGCAACTCAAACAACAAAGGCTTCAGAAGAGCGAGAGTTGTAACTTAAACAAAAATAAGCCCATATATAGAGACCCGCTTGAAGACTAACTCAAATTTTCTCCCCCTTTGTCATCAAAGACCAAAAGGGACGAAAAAGTGAGGACTAACGCCCTTGAAGAATTTCATCTTGTTGGTGAAGAATGAGCGCCAGCATTGTCGGGGTCGTTTGTCGATGCAGGGCATGCCGCAGTATCGTCAATGTCCTCAACTTCATCCGTCTCACGCGATGAAGAATATGAACTTGTGACCATCAGAGGAACTTGAACCTTCTTGAATTTCTTCTGAGGAGGATGAGACCAGTCAAAGTTTTGCTGAAAGTCCATGTCCTTGAGTTCCTCAGGAGTCTTGAGGTGTGCGAGAATGGCCCATGCACGATCGAAGATTTCATGCAAATAGTAGTGGTTTTTCCTCACAGAGTTCTGCGTCACTGTCATGTTCTGAACAATGGAAACCAACTGCTGCTTGACCCACTTGTGATTGCGGTTGACCTTTTGATGAAGACTTATGAGAAGTTCACGATCAGTCATCACACGAGGGGCAAACTCTTGAGGTTTTTGCGTTGAGGCCTTTGCTTCTCAGTCCTGGGTTGCAGTGTCATCATTGGTGGAGAAGGATGCAGCTTTGTGAAACTGACGATCCAATGGACGAGTGCCTTCATTAATGCCAAACTTGCCTTTTCCTTCAACTGAGACAATTGTGCTCTTGAGGACTTTAATCGGGCGCAAGAATCCGAAGTGATTTTGGAAGTCCGCCTTGAAGGTAACTGAAGACCTTGATCTGATGAACTTCATGATCCAAGGAGCATATGGCTTCAGTTCAAACGGGGCAAGAGCAGCATTCGCCAATGTCCTCATGAAGAAATCATGGAAGTTGATGGGAATCCCATGAATGATGTTAAACAACATATTCTTCATGACTCCCTCCACTTCTTCTTCTTTAGAGTTGTGGCCCTTCTGAGGACATAGGCTATTGGTGAGAATGCGGTAGACCATCCTAGGCACATAGAGCAAATCCTTCACTAGGAAGGTTGTTCGTTGAGGTTTTCCAGGAGCCAAAGGCTTCATCAACACTTGCATCAGTTGATTGGGTACTGCAGGTTCACCAAACAAGCGGCGTGCTTCTTCTGAAGGAATTGGGATAGGGACTGACCAAAGCAATTCAGATGCTGGAGCTATGAGGTGAGTTGATCCGCTCATCTAGTCCAAGACCCAGGAGTTGATGTCAGAGGCAGCACCTATGATGTGTAGTGTGGCATAGAATTGAAGAATTAGCTCTTCATTCCAGTTGCAGATGTCCACATAGAAGGGAAGGATTCTTGCATCGTGAAGAACTGAGAGCACCGGTGTGAAGGATGGAATTGTTTCCATATTAGCATGAGGAATTTGATGGTGCTCGAAGACTTTTTTCTTGTCGAACAGAACTGATGCATAGTAATTCATCTGAGTTAGAGTCCAGAATCTGGTTCGACCAGCCCTTGCTGAGTCATATGGATTGGGACTAGTGAAGAATATGTGCTCATTGAAGAAATTGGACTTGAGGAATTTGGGGCGCTTTGAGCCTTTGAATGGCATCCTTGGCTTCGGGTGAAGGTTTGGCTTGAAGCGGCCCTTGATCTCTTTAGGCATAGCAGGAATTTCTTCAGACTGAGGAATTTGCGGAGCATTTTCCTCAGTAGCAGTTGGAGCAGCAGAGTCATCAGATAGTGTAGCTAGATTTTCTTCAGTGGCTGGAGCGGCCATGTCATCAGATCCTTCGTGAATTTCTTCAGTCTGGGCAGCAGGGCAGGGGACTGAGGAATCTATGATAGAGGAGTAGTCATTGGGGAATTTGGGTGAGCAGTTTCCCAACATTCGTCATTGATGACAGGAGTTGTATTGCCAATTTCTACATCCTCATCAATTTCTTCAACGCCGTCCTCTTCAGCAGTAAACTAAGGCTGGGGCGAAGATGCCTGTGGAGTTGAAGCATTTGCTTCGACTTCAATGTCTTCATCAATCTGCTATGTCGAAGCAGCAGAATGATCTTCTTCATCTTCATCGTCTAGGATGACATGGTCAACGCCAAATGGAATAATCTCATAGGCTGGTGTTGAGGAGATTGGAGTGACATCTAATGGTTCGGTTGAAGATTTAGGCAGAGTCTTCAACTTTTTCACAGCTGAGGAGTCTGAAGCTAAAGCTTTTCTCTTTAGAGCCTTCTTCTCAGCAGCCTTAGTTTTCTTCACTTCTAATGCAGAAGGAAGGTTGATTTGCTTCATCTTTGCAGATTTTGGAGTGTAGAGGAGGGTGAAGGGACAGCAGTTTCTTCACGCACGACTGATGCAGTCGTCCTTGTGGGTTCAGTTTCATCAGGCGCACCAGTGGAGTGTGCCCTGGCAGGTTCTTCTGTGGTCTGACTTTCTTCAGCAGCATTGGCAGTTTCCTCAGTAGGCTAAGCAGTTTCCTCAGCCTGAGGAATTTGTGGCTGGGAGCGAGATGCAACCCTTGAGTTGTGATCATTGATGACTTTATTAACAATGTTAATGAAGCAAACCTTGGCGCCTTGCCAATCAGCATAGTATGAATTGAATTTCTCACTGAGACCTTTGATCTCAGACCGCACCTTCACAAGTTCCTCAGGGGACAGATTCAAAACATTTTTCTTCAAGTAATGCTCTTTATTGTACTGAGCCTTCTTGGTTTGTCTGGCCTTCTCATACTTCCATTTTTCTTCAGTGATGAAGGCACTAAGGACATGATCTGGACCAAGAGGCAACTTTAAGTCATCAATAGGCGTTTTGGGATCCTTGTGCCAGATGTCAATGAAGTTCATCACAATTTTTGGATCAAGAAAGAGGAATTTGAGATCCCTTTACTTCAGCCACTCGTTGTTGCTTGTTTCTGATGATTGCTTCCAGTTCCTCATCATCAGCTTCATCTGAGGAATCTGATGGTCTCACAAAAATACCAGAATCCAAATTGGTCAGCCATCCGAAAGAGAAGTATACGTCACGTACCCCCTTGTGTCGCTCCTACGAACGACCGAGGGGGTGAACCCTAGCCGCCAGGGCTAGTCCGCCGCATCCAGGCCCCTCCCTTGCCGCTGCCGGTGTGCGCCACCGATCCGGTCAACGTAAGCGGCGGCGGGGATTTCCCTTCTCCTCCTTCGATGTCATGCGGTGCAGGACGACGGCTTCGGCGATGGCGTCATGCGGATCTAAGGCACGGCGGCGTGGCGGCTCCCGGTGGCAGCGCGGGTGGAGATTGGCTGGGCGTGCCATGCCGGTCGGCTCGACGTGGCTAGAAGATGAAGGTGGGGCTGGACGTGGCCGGTGGCGGGGGCGGCGGCGCCATTCAGCCCGGATCCGGCCTTGGCAGTGGCGATGGCGACAGCTGACCCGGATCCAACCATGGTAGTGGTGGCGCCCCCTCCGCCGGGGATGATGGGCCAGGCGGGGGGTCCTTGTGATGGCATCGGTGACAGCGGATCTTGGGATCCTGTGGCCGGGCTCGTCGTAGGATGCGCGTGGCGGCCGGAGCTTCCTCTGGCATCGACGATGCTTGATATGGGATCGCGGTGGCGGTTGCCGTTGTATGGGTAGCACCAGCGGCTGGCGCGATGGTCGGTGCTCCTTGTAGCGCCTGGAATCGGGGCAACAGCCCCTCTTCATTAACGACGGCGGTCTCCAGGATCGTGTGGGCAACACGGAGTCCAGATCTCGAGATGGTGACGGCCTTCTGTGGCTGATGGTGGTATGGGACGTCCCTTCCTTTAACAGATCGGGTTCTTTCGGAGTTGTCGTGCGGAGCCTGACGTCGGTAGGTGAAGCCACCGGTGGATGTGCTACTGGAGGATGCGATGCACGACGTCTTATATGGAGACGTCAAGTCATGCCTGTCACCGCCAGGTGATGCACGAAGGCTCTGGCGGAGGTGTCAAGTTTATCCTGTTGTTGTTGGATCGAAGGTGGTGCGACAGTAGCGGGAGGAAGGCGGTATGGGACATCTTTGTCTTTAATTGTCTCGTCCAGAGGTTTCTAGCTATCGAGGCGTCGATAGCTGCATATCGGTGGATGGTACAGATGGCTTCAACGACGAGCTTTTGCACTCCGGCGGAAACACAAGATCTCTGATCGGGTTATGTCGTCGCGCTCCTGTGTCGTGTCCTTGTTCAAGGTGGTGGATTGAAGCTTTGCTTTGGGGATAAGAATCCGAAGTTCAACCTTGTGGTCGACTCGCCATCATCGGCACACGTGCGGTGATTCCTTCTTGAAGGCGTAGCCTAGGAGTTGTATTTTTTCATTTATGTTGTGCCTTGTATCATAGGGTTAGTGGTTATCTGGGGTAGCTACTGTTGCGAGGTATACGGCCTCAGGGTTTCTGTTTTTCTTTTTTCCGGGTCAAAGATGTTTGGCTGCTGGATTTTGCACTATTAATAATATATGGTTGCATGCATCGTTCTTATGCAGAGGCCGGAGGATATCCTCCTTCTCAAAAAAAAATCTGAGGAATCTGATGGTATTGTGAACGCCACCTTCTTGGGTTGAGGACTTGGTCGAATGCCTCGTCCGGCTGTTGCTTTCATTTTCCTTAGAGAAGGACCGCTTGAGGAATGTGCTTGGGCTGAAGAACTTGCTGATGCCCCAGAAGGAATTGAGAATCCCTCAGTCCTTTGGCATGATGCAAAATGCATAGGAGTTGAAAACTTAGCAGCAGGAGTCGAGGACTGAGCAGCTATCGATCCAACAGCTGAGGCCTTTGAGGGCTGAGCTTGAGGAATCTGCTATGATGACTTTGATGATGAAGGATTTGGCTTCACAGCAGACTTCTTCATCATCTTTTTCTTCGGAGCACTTGCAGAGGCTCCGGTAATGGCAGTAGCAGCAGAGTCTTCATTGAATTTCTTCACTGTAGCTTCGGTAGTCCTCTGAAGTTTGAGTTGACGCTTTGCCCACTCATCGGGAAAGTCTTGACCGCGAGCAACACTTATGGGATCAACCTCTTGATCATCAGCAGGAGGAGCCCTATTGCAAGGGGGTTTGAGTGCAAATTTCTTCATATATTTGGGAGTGGCATAGCGATATTCTTTCCCCTCCCTCACTCACCTCCGTTCAATCCTCTGAATTCTGATATTCGTCTGTTCTTTTGTCTCTTTGCCATGTATGGATTCATCTGGTGTACAGTAACCAGCATACAAATGTTCAGGTATCTCAAAAGTAGTATTCTTTTCAGCTTTCTTTTTTCCACCTTTCTATGGCTTCTTACCATCATCCATTTTCTTCAGCTGAGGACTTGGAACTCTTGAGGACTCTGAAGAAGTGCACAATTTTTCCTCAAGAAATGCTACAAATGAGTTAAGTTGATGAGACACTAGTGATTCATCAGCGGAGATGTTTGTACCTGTGAACGGAGTATAGGTGCGAGGAATTTGAAGAGGTCATATGCGTTCTTAGAAATTTTTCAATAAAATCAGGTGTGAGGAATTTGACCATTGGTGTCTTGAGGAATTTCACTAAGTGTTCTTTGTCTTAGGTTCCAGAGTTGTGCAAATTTTGAGGATTCACACAATTGAGAAATCTTGAAGAAGATCATAACTTAGGTAAGACATCAAGTGTATAAAAATGTAAGGTGCTTTAGAATGAGATTCTTGAAGAATAAACACCTTTGTGAAGATTTAGGAAAACTTGAAGATCAAACAAGGGTGGTAAAAATAGATTTTATTTACCCTGGTGAAGAACACGACAAACTGTCAGATGAGATTGAGGAAGTTTGTCAATCCAGATCTCCCACGCCCTAGCAAGGCAGAGGGAGACAGCTACATCAGCGACGGGATGAAGATTTCCACGGCCGATGTGGGTACGATGACGGCAAGGTCGAGGCAGTGAAGCTCTTCCACACCGGCGGTGATGATTTTAGCGGCGGAGCTAGGTCGGAGCTCGGGAGAGAGTAGGAGTGAGGAGTAACCAAGCACTGTCAAAGGGCAGGGGGTATTTATAGTGGCGATGAAAACCAATCCGTCCGAAATTTTTGGACCAGATTGCCCCTGACCCTTGCTCTCCTCACGACATGTGTCAACCACGTTCTGAGTAGTGGCAGTACTAGGGGATCCTGGGTTATCCAGTCGTGGGAATCGGAACCGTTTGAGCGGGAAACGCCGAAAATTTTGACAGCAAAATTTTTAAGTTTCCGTTTGCAAATTCTTTAGCCGTCAAGGACACAGTGAAGACTTTGAACGAGTTTCAAAGTAGAACGCATATGAAGAATTTGTGAATAGACTAGGTTGAGTTTAGCATAGAGGGGGATAGGGTCTGATCACATTCACTTAGATGAAAATCAACTTGAAGAATTAGCAATAAGTAAATGTTGTTGAGGACATTAAAAACTCAAATATATATATATAGTCAATGAAGAACATGAGTTTCATAGTTTGAACAATTTGAAGACTTGATGACTTTCAAAAGTTGAGCAATTTGCAAACTTGAGGAATTTGAAGATTTGAAGAATTTGCAAAATGACGAAAAACTCAACTTTGAAGAATTTGAACTATGGTTGGTGGCATGACCCACCATATAAGAATGATGACTTCAGACACCGCGTACAATTGTCGTAGGATTCTGAGAATCAAATTCTTCATTAATTTCTTCACACTTAGAGGGTTATTCTTCATTTATTGAAGAAAAAAGTTACTTCACGTGTTGCACATCTAAGTCATCAATTTTGCATAAGTGTTAGGATGTGTGTCCTTTTTCAAAGAACATTCGATGATTCAAAGATATTTAGCTCACACCGCAACTTGCAAAATATCTTTTCATCCAATGGCTTTGTGAATATGTCGGCCAGTTGTTCTTCAATAGGGATGTGGTCGATGGCAATCTCGCCCTTGAGTACATGATCTCAAAGAAAGTGATGACGAATCTGGATGTGCTTGGTCTTGGAATGCTGAACTGGGATGTAAGCAATCTTGATGGCACTCTTGTTGTCATAGTAGAGAGGCATATTCTTTAACTTGATGCCATAGTCCTTGATGGTTTGCTTCATCCACATCAGTTGAGCGCAACATGAACCAATAGCAATGTACTCAGCTTCAGCAGTAGATAGTGACACGCAGTTCTGCTTCTTCGAGGACCAACAGACTAAAGGATCATCCGAGGAAATGACCTGTGCCTGAGGTTGACTTGTGATCCACACGATCTCCAGCATAGTCAGCATCAGAGTATCCAACGAGGTGAAGATTTGAGCCCTTGGGATACCATAATCCAAGCGTTGGTGTGTGAGATAAGTATCGAAGAATATGTTTCACAGCCTTATGGTGTGATTCCTTCGGTGTTGGTTGGAATCGGGCACACATGCAAACACTCAGCATAATATCAGGCCTAGATGCACATAGATACAATAATGAGCCAATCATGGAGCTATATACCTAATGATTGAAATCTTTACCATTTTTGTCAGTGTAGAGGTGGCCTTTTGAAGTCATTAGAGTTTTGACGCCTTTGCAATCTTGCATGTTGAATTTCCTTAGAACATCCTTGAGGTATATCTCTTGAGATATGAAGATTCCATTTTCTTGCTGACGAATTTGAAGACCTAAGAAGAATTTCAACTCTCCCATCATAGGCATTTGATATTTTCACTCATCATATAGGCAAATTCATCACTGTAACGCTTGTCAGTACAGCCAAAGATAATATCGTCTACATATATTTGGCATACGAGTAGTTCATTGTCATAGGTTTTTGTGAAAACATTTGGGTCGAGTGAACCGGGTTGGAAGCCTTTCTTCATGAGGAATTCCTTCAGAATGCCGTACCAAGCCCAAGGGGCTTGCTTGAGGCCATAGAGGGCCTTGTTGAGTCTGAAGACTTTGTCAGGATGCTTAGGGTCTTCAAAACCTAGGGTTTGAGCAACATATACTTCTTCCTCAAGCTTACCATTGAGGAATGCACTTTTCACATCCATTTGATATAATATGATATCATGATGGTTAGCATAAGCAAGCAATATGCGAATAGGTTCAAGTTTAGCAACATGTGCAAAAGTTTCATCAAAGTCAATTCCCTCAACCTATGTGTAGCCTTGAGCTACAAGACGTGCCTTATTCCTTACCACAAGGCCATTTTCATCTTGCTTGTTGCGGTAGATCCACTTGGTACCTATGATGTTGTGCTTGCGAGCATCTGGCCGCTTGACAAGTTCCCACACGTTGTTGAGATTGAATTGATGCAATTCCTCTTGCATAGCTTGAATCCACTCAGGCTCCTTGAAACCTTCATCAACTTTGGTGGGCTCGATGATGGAGACAAAAGCAAAGTGCCCACAAAAGTTAGTCAAATGCGAAGCTCTTGAGCGAGTGAGAGGACCTAGTGCATTGATGTCATCGAAGATTTTGTCAATTTGCACTTCATTTGCAACTCTTGGTTGAGCGGGTTGACGTGGCTGAGGATTTTCTTCAGCACCATTTTCTTCAGGTGTATCAGCATGAATGTCTTCATTCGTTGGAATGACTTCCTCAGTGGGTATGACGTCTTTAGTAGACTTCAGCTTAATGGATTCCTCACGAGACTGTTCATCTAACATAGAAGGCAGGTGCTCTCTTTGCGAGCCATCAGTTTCATCGAACCGCACATCTACAGTTTCAACAACCTTGTGGTGGTAGGTGTTGAAGACTCTATAGGTGTGCGAGTCCTTTCCGCAACCAAGCATAAAACCTTCATGTGCTTTCGGTGCAAATTTAGAACTATGGTGACGATCTCTAATCCAGCATTTTGCACCGAAGACTTTGAGATAACTTACATTGGGTTTCTTGCCAATCATAAGTTCATACGAAGTCTTCTCGAAGAATTTGTGAAGCTATACCCTGTTGATGATGTGGCATGCAGTATCAATTGCTTCAGGCCAGAAGCGACAAGGAGTCTTGTATTCATCAAGCATGGTGCGAGCCATCTCAACAAGAGTATAAGGGGCATATAACTCATGAGTAATACTAAGTTCATCAAGATATTCATCAAGATTGGTGTTCTTGAACTCAGTCCCATTATCACTCCTGATATGCTTGATCTTGACGCCGAAGTTCGTGGAGGCCCTTGAAGCAAATCGTCTAAAGACATCCTGCACTTCGGGCTTGTACAAAATAATATGCACCCAAGTGTAACGAGTGTAATCATCAACAATGACAAAACCATACAAACTTGAAGAATTTGATAGTGTGGAGTAATGAGTGGGGCTAAAGAGATCCATTTGAAGCAATTCAAAGGGTCGAGTCGTGGTCATGATTGTCTTCGAGGGATGCTTGGATCCGGTCATCTTCCCAGACTCACATGCACCACAAAGGTGGTCCTTGAGGAATTTGATACCTTCAATGCCAATGACATGCTTTTTCTTCACGAGCGTGTGCAAGTTCCTCATATCAGCATGCCCAAGTCATCGATGCCACAACCAGCCTTGTGAGGACTTTGCAAGTAGGCATGTGGCAGGCCGAGGACCTGTGGATAAATCAACAATATACAAGTCTCCTCCCCTAAAGCCTTCAAAGACTTTGGAATTGTCAGATTCCATGATGACAACACAGTGATATTTTCCAAATACGACAACCATATCAAGATCACAAAGCATTGAGATAGGCATAAGGTTGAACCCAAGGGATTCGACAAGCATCACCTTATCCATTGTTTGGTCCTTTGAGAGTGCAACCTTACCAAGACCCAATACCTTGCTTTTTTCCTCTGTCAACGTAGGTGATATGCTTCAGATGAGATGGAGCGAGTGGCAAATTCATCAGCATACTCTTGTCACCAGTCATGTGGTTTGTGCATCCACTATCGAGGACTCACTCAGTAGCTTTTGGAGAATCATCCTGCAGATGAATTAGTACAACTTACAAACTCATATGATTCAAAGTGAAGAATATGACATCAATTTCATCAGACAGAATTTCATCACACAAGATAGTAAGCAAGTAGTGTGAGGCCGTGACAAATGAGGAATTCATTTCTACATGGTTAGATTGCGTCCTTTCAAGCATTTCCTCGGGTCTCTAGCAAATTCATCAGACGTTCAAGTTCATCTAGAGACGTAACCCTGCATAAGAAACTAGTTCAATTTCTTCACCACCCACATGTAGAGGGGTGTCAAAGAGTTCATCATTCTGCGAGCACCATAAGAGAAGGGAGGCATTGAAGCAAGTGTGCTTCGTTTCACAGGGCAAGGGATAGAGTACTCATATGAATAAGCAGATAAATTCTTCGAGGACTTATAAACATAATGAATTGAAGAATAATGCACATATTCAAAACTCTTAGATTTTCCCTACGAAATAGAGGCATTAGCACGAGAATGATATTTTTGACCATTTGAGGAATTTGGTCCAAGTGAAGACTTTGGTCCATATGAGGAATTTGATCTGGGGTCCCTCTTATTCATGAGTGTTGTTGTGAGGACATTCACTTTAAGATTTTGTAGGTAGCTCTTGGGAACCCAGATTTTCTTCATGGGTGAACCGTTCCTGCAGTTAGTTCCAACAAATCTGACAAATACTTTACCTTTCTTATTTTTGAAAAATTAGTAGTTGGAGTCAAGTGACTCATCAGAGGAATATTAAGTTTCACAAGTAAAACCAGATAAAGTGGATGGATCTACATGACGTCCTTTTGCACCAACCCATGAGGTTTTGGGGTACTGCTCAAGTGTCCAGTAGGATCCATCAGCACTGAGTTTCCTCTCAAAGGAAATACCCTCTTTCCTAGGGTTCCTGTTCAGAATCTGCTTTTTGAGGACATTGAAAGGGTTTGATGCCCTTTGAGACTTTTGTACATGTCTGTCACATACAATTCCTTCAACCCTGCATTTTCGTCAATGATACTTGTGGTATCCTTAGATGAGGAATTTGAGACCACTGGAATAGTTGAAGAATTTGCAGAAATAGAAGCATTTGAACATTCAGGTGAAGAATTAGTAGTTTCACGTTCGATGCATTTCAAACAAGGTGGAACAAATTCTTCTTGAGCGGTACTGATCTGTTAAGCCAGTAAGGAATCGTTTTCCCTTTGGAGATCCTCATGTGACACCCTTAGTTTCTCAAGATCTTGTTTTCTTTGAAGAAATTCATAAGCAAGCTTCTCATGATCGGCTAAGAGAGCATTATGATGACTCTGAAGGTTATAATACTTTGTATGAAGACTTTTGAGATCGTCAAACAGAGTTTGAGTCCGATCCACTTCATCGTTCAATAGATAATCGCTTTTGTCTAGCATTTTCTCAAGCTTTTCAAGTGCACTTTGTTGCTTTGTGGCAAGTTTAACAAGTTTAGCATAGCTAGGTTTCACATATTCATCAGATTCACCTTCACTTGATTCGGATGAGGAATGATGTTTGTGTACCTTTGAGCCTTTTGCCATGCAGCAATAGGTGGGAGCATAATCATCATTGCCGATGTTAGAGTCATTGCAGTAGTCATTTTCTTCATCGTTGAAGATGGACTTGCTGACGAAAGCAGTGGCAATAGCAAGGCTTGCAACACCAGATTATGGTTCCACCTCAGATTCTTCCTCTTCTTCATATTCTTCAGATTCTTCTTTAGAATCCATTTCCTTGCCAATGAATGCTCGAGCCGTTCTGGAACCGTTCTTCTTGTGATTTGAGGACTTTGAAGATGAGGACTTTGCAGATGAGGACATTGAAGATTTCTTATTTTTCTTCGAGTCATCAAAACTATCATCCTTGTATTTCTTCTTCTTCTTTGAATCTTTTTCCTAGAGAGGACATTCAGAGATAAAGTGACCAGGTTTCTTGCAATGATGACAGGTTCTTTTCTTGTAGTCATCTGAGGAATCTGATTTCCTCAAACCACTCTTTGATGACTTTCCAAATCCACCTCTCCTTGAAAACTTTTGGAATTTCCTCAAGAGCATTGTTAGCTCTTGACTTAGTTCTTCAGGATCACCAAGGCTACTGTCAGAATCTTCGTCTTCAGATGAGGAAATTGCTTTTTCCTTCAGAGCACGATATCTTCCATACCTTGGCCCGTAGAGGTCTCTCTTCTCAGCTTGTTGGAATTCATCAGTATTGAGTCTCTCAAGAATATCAGCGGGATCAAGTGATTTGTAGTCTCCACGTTCTTGAATCATCAAAGCGAGAGTATCAAATGAGCAGTCAAGAGATCTTAGCAGTTTCTTCACCACTTCATGGTCAGTGATATCGGTGGCACCCAGTGCTTGAAGCTCATTGGAGATATTAGTGAGACGGTCAAAAGTTTGCTGAACATTTTCATTGTCGAGCCTCTTGAAGTGGTTGAAGAGATTGCGAAGAACTTCAACACGAGAGTCACGTCGAGTGGAAACATCTTCATTGACTTTGGACAGCCTATCCCATATAAGCTTAGCAGTCTCCAAAGCACTCACTCTGCCATACAGACCTTTGCTCAGATGGCCACAGATGATATTCTTCGCTTGAGAATCGAGTTTCTTGAATCTCTTCGTGTCAGCAGTAGTAACAGTCGAGGAAATGCGGGGAACACCATTTCCACAACGTACCAGATATCGTTGTCAATAGCTTCAAGATGCATGCGCATCTTGTTCTTCCAGTAGGGGTAGTCCGTCCCATCGAAGGTAGGACATCCCGCAGAAACCTTGATCATACCTGCAGTCGACATAACTAGAACTCCAGGTGGTTAAACCAAAATCACACAAAACAAGGGAGTACCTTGCTTTGATACCCATTGAAAGTGCGTTATTACGACTAGAGGGGGTCAATAGGTGATTTTTACAAATTCATCACTTGAGGAATTTCAACTTGAGGAATTTGAAATGTCATGAATAACTAGCAGCGGATTAAGTACTTAAGTGCATGAGAAACATAGCGATAGCATACTCATCATGATGAAATGAAACATGCACAGATTACAAGTAACGTGATACAGGATAAGCAGGTGAAGAACAAGGTAACTTGAAGAAGTTGAGGTGAGGAAGTTGTGAAAGTCTTCAGTAAAATTCTTTAAAAGTAAAGATCAATTTCATCAACAAGTACATGAGGAATAGAGGGGTTGAGGAAATAGAACCATGTAGCTCGATGAAGACAATGGTTTGATTACCTAGTTCCAACTGCTGTGACAGTTGTACGTCTGGTTTGGAGCGGCCTGGTATTTAAACTAGAGGACACATAGTCCTAGGATACACAGTCTTTACCGTATTCTCCTTGATCTAAGGTCACAAAGTCCTCACCCAACACTCATGGTAAGTCTTCAGGGTAGAAATCCAAAACCCTCACAATCTGGTCACCCGGTGATCCACAATTGACTACTGGATGCTCTAGACCAAGGTCACTCCGTGATCCCCAATTGACTACAGGATGCACTAGACCATGACGACTAACCGTCTGGAGGATACACAGTCCTCAAAGGTAACAAGTGTCGGTTCCACACAGGAATTTCTTTAGTGATGCTCAATCACTTTGGGTTTGGTGGTTTGGGTTTTTCCTCACTGATGATTTTCTCTCAAAGTCCTCGGAGGATGGGTTGCTCTCAAATGACAAGTGTCAGTTCTCTCTCGGAGCAGCCAACCAACTAGTGGTTGTGGGGGTGGCTATTTATAGCCAGGGTGCAGCCTGACTTGATAAGACATAAATGCCCCCAATGATATGACCGTTATGTGGATGTTATGATTGGGGACAGCTGGCACTAAGCACAACAATGGTCGAAATTTCTAACTATGAAAGTCCTCAGGCTTATCATGTTCCTCACTTGTAGGCAATTCACAGTGGCGAAATCCTAACTCCTTAGTAAGACCAATTTCATCAGAGACCAGAAGATCATCGTCTCTGTCTCTGAAGAACTTGACTGAACTGCAAGAGATTTCCAAAGGCTTCACTCGAAGGATTGGATAGGTTGAGGCTTTTGGAGTTGAGCGTGAGTTGGAAATTTTCCTTACTATTACCTCGGCCCCCTTTAACAGTACGGTGTTTCCTATGACTCAAAGAAAGGAAATGAAACTACGAAAACAACAGTCTTCCCGCTTCATAGTCCTCATTCATATCTTCAAGGTCACACCAACTTCTTCATTTTCAAAGTCTTTAGGGAATACCAAAGTCTGCAGCAAAGTCTTCACCAAAGTCTTCAGTTGAAGACATACATTTTTAGGTGTCGGTAATCTCCGAATATATCGAACTCCTCATTGGCTTATAGAGCCTGTGTACACTCACAAACACATTAGTTCCTTAACCTATAAGTCTTAAATATACCAAAATCACTAAGGGGCACTAGATGCACTTACACCGCTACACGCGGGAAAGGCCCCAGAATGTCCAACCCCCAGACCACGAAGGGCCAAGAGAGCGGAGTGGTCTGGAGGCCTTGCGCGGGTTGGTGAATCTGCTTAGCATGAAACTGGCATTCCTTGCAAGACCAGCTCGATGGCCTCGTCAAACGCTGAGGGCCAGTAGAAGCCCGATCGAAACGCCTTCCCTGCAAGCATACGTGAGGACGAGTGATGCTTGCGGTCTCCTCCGTGGATGTCGGCCAGAAGCTCATGTCCTTGCAACTTGGAGATGCACCGCAATGCGACACCAGTAGGGTGCCTGCAGTACAAGTCGCCATTGTGGAGGCAGTAGGTCGTGGCCTGTCGGGCCACACGCTCCCCATCTTCCTCCTTCTCCGGCAACATGCCATGAAGCAGATATGCCATGAGCTCCTACATCCAGCTATCATCCTGAGGCTCCAGGGCCAGCAACAGTCAGGCTCCCGAGGCCTAGCCATAGTCCGGAGCCCCCGACGTCGATGCTGGGGGGAGCTCCTCTCCTTGTGGCGCCAGGTTCTCAGCATGTGGTTCCGCGGAGGGCTTGAAGAGCTACTCCTCGAAGATGCCTGGCTCCTGGGGCTCGCGACGCGAGGCCCTCTTGGCGATATCGTCGGCTTCCTTGTTCGCACTGCGCGGGATGTTCTGCAACTCCAAGCCCTAAAAATGTTTTCCGATCTTACATACCTCTTCCAAATATGCCTCCATGTGCTCGTCCTTGGGCGTATATTCCTTGTTGGAGAAGTTGATGAGGAGCTGGGAGTCACCCTTGATGGTGAGGCACCGGATCCCCAGAGCCATCTCCGCCTTGAGGCCGGTGATGAGGCCCTCGTACTCCGCGATGTTATTGGAGACCTTCTCGCCATGCTGGAAATAGAGCTGCACAACATAACTGAGCTTGCCTCCCGTCAGGGAATTGAGCACGACCCCAGCTCTAGCCCCCTTGTGCGTGAAGGCTCCGTCGAAGTGCATGGTCCATCCTCCTGGTGCCTCATCGCCAAGGACGAGGGACTGGCTCCCCTCGAGCCCCCTGTCCGGGGCGTTTGTCCATTCGGCCCCAAAATCCGCTAGGGATGCCCCTTTGATGACCCTGGTCATGCTGAACTCGATGTTGAAGGCACGTAGTTCGATGTTCCATTCGGGGACTCTTCCCGCCGCGTTGGGGTTATGCAGGATTTTCTCCAAGGGGTAAGCAGAGACGACCTTGATGGGATGCCCCTGGAAGTAATGGCGCGGTTTCCTTGAAGCGGCAAGGAGTGCTAGGAGGAGGTTCTGCTGTATGGGGTAACACGAGCGCACGTCCCACAACACTGTGTTGACGTAGTATACTGGGTGCTCGACGAGAGTAAAGCCCTTGGTGGTGCCTTACCCCATCGCGGGCCCAGGATGATTGGGCTCCTCGAGGGCCTTCAGTGCAGAGGAAGCCTCATGAGAGCCGAGTGCTTCGGAGACCGTTGGAGCGGCCTAGGCCTCGGGAAGGTAGAGTGCCTCACGAGCCGCTGGGGCAGCTCGGGGCTCTGGAGGGTAGGGTGCTCCAGGGGCCGCCGAAACATCTTGGAGCTCTGGTGCTTCGTCTTGGGCGAAAATAGGCTCCTGAGGATCCTGTGAGCCCCCTCGCGACGCGGTCGGGGGCCTGCCATCGCATGCGGTCTTGGCGTGCATGACGACGCGCTCCTCCCTGACCGCCACCAATGCAGCGCTAGCGGAGTGGGGGTGGCACCCAGGTACAGCAGCAAGGGCTCCCGAGGACATGGCGCTACCATCACCGACGGCCTCGTGAGGTATCGCTTGAGTTCTTCAAAGGTCGCGTCCGCCTCAAGGGTCCATTCAAAAGGGCCCTTCCTCTTAATGATCTTGAAGAACGGCAAGGCCCACTCGCCAAGCTTGGAGATGAAACGGCCCAAGGAGGTCACACATCCTGCCAGCTTCTGCATTTACTTAAGGGTCTGGGGTGGGCTCATCTTGCAGATGGCGTGACTTTCTCCGGATTTGCCTCGATTCCCCAGTGTGACACCAGGAAACCAAGCAGTTTGCCTGAGGGAACCCCGAAGACACACTTCTTAGGGTTAAGCTTCAAGTTCACTTCCCTCAGGCTGGCGAACGTCTCCTCGAAGTCTTCGACCAGGGTCTTGGCTGCCCTGGACTTGACCATGATGTCGTCGACATAAGCTTCCGCATTTCTCTCGAGCTGTGGCCCCAGGGCGATGTGCATCAGCCACTAGAAGGTCGCCCCGGCATTCCGCAGCCCGAAGGGCATGCACGTATAGCAGAAAACCCCACATGAAGTAAGGAATGCCGTCTTCTCGATGTCCTCCACCGCCGTCTTGATCTGGTGGTAACCCGAGAAGGCATCCAGGAAGCACAGGAGGTCGCACTCCACGGTGGAGTCCATGATCTGGTCAATGCACGGCAACGGGAACGGGTCCTGAGGGTAGGCCTTGTTGAGGCTCGCGAATTCGACGCACATACGCTCCTTCCCGCACTTCTTCGGGACGTCCACTAGGTTTGCCACCCACTCTGGGTAGCGGACCTCCCAGATGGACCCCGCCTTCTTGAGCTTGCGGACCTCCTAAGGAATGGACGCCCGCTTCTCCGGGGCTTGTCTTCTTCCCTTCTACTTCACTGGATGCGCGTTTGGACACACCATGAGATGGTGTTCGATCACGTCCCGTGGGACCCCCACCAGGTCGGGGGTGCTCCAAGCGAACGCATCTTTGTTCGCCCGGAGGAAGGACACCAATGCCTCCTCTTGATCTTGGGGTAAGTTGGCACCGATGGTGAAGGTGGGGCCAGGGTCTCCTTCGTCCATCGGCACCCGCTTCATTTCCGCTCGATTCTGGGAGAACAGCTACCTCTTCTTTACGGGCGCGACATCGAGGAAGGTGTCCCTAGGGTCCTCTATGACTTGCGTAGTGCTCCCGACACTAGTGTGCGCCATAGCCTCAGTTTTGTAGGAGAGCTTGAGCACGTGTGATGCCTGCTTGACATCCCCGATGACGGTGAGGATGCCTCCACTCCCGAGCATCTTGACAATGTTGTAGCCCGGGTGCGTTGCTGCCATGAACTGAGGAAGCGTGGGGTAGCCGATTATCGCGTTGTACGGGAGGTGGATGTGGACGACATCGAAGTCGATCTGCTCGGTGCGGAAGTTGGAGCGAGTGCCGAAGGTGATGGGGAGGCACACCCGACCCACGGGGACGACAGATCTGTTGGCCACCCAAGAGAAGGGCCTTGAAGGCGCGAGCTAATCACGGGGTAGTTGCAGCGCGTCGAAGGCATCCACGGATATTAGGTTTAGGCCGACACCACCATCTATGAGGGTCCTGGAGATGGTGACGCCGTGTATGGTTGGTGTGCACACCATGGGAAGCGTTCCAGCAGTCGCCATTATCATGGGGTGGTCGTCGGGGCCGAAGGTGATGTCGTTCTCCGGCCATGCGTGGTGTTGCGCGGGTTCGGGCTGCGGCCGAGCCCCTCCCACGTGGCATAGGAAATGCTTGATGTGGTGGCTAGAGGATGGTGCCTGCGATCCACCAAGGATGCAAGCGACCACAGGGGCAGCCCTGCGGCGAGGAGGAGCTTGTGGGGCGCCGGCCATCGGAGCAGCGAGGCCTGGGAAGAATGGAGCTTGGAGAAGACCTCGACACGCCCCCTACCTGGGGCGCCAAATGTTGTATTTTAGGCTCCGCTAAACCCTTAAGTTTTGAACACAGGGGCATGTGCGAAGATCCCTGCAGCCTCGTCGCCCTAGCTCGCTACTCGATGGACACAACTACGAACTCGCACGATGATGAGGAAGAAGATGAACACAACAGTTTACCCAGGTTCGGCCGCTGCGAAGCGTAATACCCTACTCCTGCTTCGGTGGATTGCCTCTCGAGGAGGTGATGTGGATGAAATAGTACAGTGTTCTTGGGCCTCCAAAGGGCTCTCTTGAGGTGTTCGAGGCCCTCTATTGCTTTGTGGTGGATGAGTCATGGAGTGGATTGTCGGTGGATCGGGGGAGCCCTCTCTACGGTGCAACCTATCCTCTATATATAGCGGTTTCTCGGGTCCTCTTCCCTTATCCCAATGGCAGGAAGGGATCCCACAACGGCCAATTTCGAAGGGGGACAGCAGTACATGCTCGCCCTGCCAAAGGCGGTCTTCGCCTGCAAAGTAGTTATCGACGATGCAGGGATGAGCTCAGTGATGACATACGCTCTGTGGGATGGGTGGTTGTGGTCTTCTTGCACTGGAATGGAAACCTTTGGGGGGTGCTTTGGGAACCCGCATATGTCCTTGCTCCCTTTGCGCCAAAGTGGAAATTGCACTGCCTGGCGTACTGATGCCTGCTTGTCCTTCCTTGTGTCATGCTTGACTCACGAGGCCGGGCCTTACATAGAAATCTCTGCCGCTCTGGAGGGGTCCTGAGGAGGCCCATCCTTCGCGGGTCTTATCATTGTTCTTCCTCGCGAGGCTAGGGACCTTGCGAGGGCCTGGTCTTGAGCGGGGCCACGCCTGGTCCTGTTCGGTCGATGAAGTGTGCCGCACCCTGGGCCGCAGGCAGGCAGGTCTGGGTACCCCCGTTCCTAGAACACCGACAAAAGGAGAGGGCAGAGTGCTAGCTACGGCGAGGGTGTACACACAGATGTATGAGTTCAGGCCACTCTCGTGGAGGTAACAGCCCTATGTCTCAGTGCTCGGGAGCTCTTGTCCTGTGGATAGTATGTGTTATAGGGGGTGTGAACCCATGTGCCAGAGGGGAGGGGCGGCTTATATAAAGTACGCTGCCCCTCATAAGTGCCAGGCATCCAAGGGTTCGATCGTGGGAATAAAGACGTGTGTTACTGGTAACGTACACAATAAATGCTACTAATGACGACTGGCCGAACGCCTGCCTATTGGCCTCCCTAGGGTGGCTTCTGGTCTTCTAGCGTCGACTGGTAGTGAGATCTTCCGAGTGACAGGAGACTGTCGAGTGGAGGGAGAAGCCTCCGAGTGGATTTATTATCGAGTGACTTGAACACCATGGTGAATCCACTCGGAATCTCTCGTAATCTTCCAGTCCTCCAATATAGTGTCCTTAGGTAGGGTATGTAGGTCAGGCCTAGGACCCTACCCTAGGTACCTATCCTCGTCATTAGACCCCGAATGGATCGGGGTTCGAGTGAGAAGGGAATCGACGCATGCTCTGATAAGGCACCGAAATTCTGATGTACTTCAAGGCTTCAAGGAAATCTATGTCGATTGAAATCTTTGTCATTTGCCCTGATCGATTATGCCTTGATAAATGTCTGAATGAATTTAAGCTTCAAATATGTTCCGAGTGAACCATCAGGACCGTTTGATGCGACGAGTTGCTCTGCCAGGCCCTGATTTCACGGGATTCGGAAAATTTGGGAAGCGCGTGCTGCGTGGAGACTAGGGCAAGTGTGGGCGTAACGCCTCGATTACCATGCTGCCCATTACGCCACATATAGCGGTAGTCCTACGGCAGAGATATCCGGAGATTTAGCAGGCTCGCAGGTCAGTGACTCACGCGACTGATATAAGACTTCATCGCGCTGCGGGCAACACAGTACTCTCCCCCCGAATCCACTCTTTTCCTCCGCCTTCGCCGCTGCACGCGCATCGCTCGGCTCCGTTCCGACAACCGCTGGGGCTATGACGAAGAGCAAGACTGAGAAGCTCGAGCGCGTCAAGAAGGGAGCCGCCAAGGGCAAGACCAAGAAGCTATCCAGCGCCCGGTTCACAACGCCGGCAAGGTGGATCTAGGGGGATTTCCTCCCGTCAACGATCACGGCAGGGGATGTCGAGAACATCATCGTCGACGGGCTTGTGGCCAAAGGCTCGTGGAGGCTGTCGGAGGGGGAGATCGAGCCTGAGCCGCCCAAGAGGGAACGAGTCCTTCTCCTCACCCACGTCGAGAGAGGTTTTTCATGCCTCCCCATCCCTTCTTCTGAGGGTTTATGAATTTCTTCGGAGCTCAACTCCATCATTTTCCTCCGAATGTTATTTCTTATCTCGATGCTTTCATCACTATGTGCGAATGTTTCTTGGGTTGTCCTCTCCATTGGGGCTTGTTCAATCATATCTTCACTATTAGATCCCAGTCGGTCAAAAAGGGCAACCCTGAGTATGATAAGACCCATGTCATCCAATTATGTGGTGGCTTGGGGATCCAAAAGAGGGATAGGATTTCTTTTCCATCTATGACCTTTCCAGAATCTGTTAGGCGTTGGCAGTCAACTTGGTTCTACTGCAAAGATGTAACATCTCCCAACATGTCGACTGGTCTTTCCCCTTTCACACTAGATCGACCCACCACTCCCAATCTTTATCATTGTTAGAAGGGGAGAAAGTCCAAGTGGGGATCTTAGTGGATGTCGTAGTGGCTCTTGTTCGTGGCGGAGTGACTGGCATGGATCTACTGGAGATATTCCTTAGTCGATGGATCCAACCCCTCGAAGCAAGGGACCATACCATGTGGCACTACTCAGGCCCTGAGGACACGACTCAGACGCACCCATAGGAAGTTCCAGAGAAAATTGTTGAATAGTGGCTTCGGAGCATCATTGGATCCTGCGACAACCCCCTCGGAGCCAAGCGGATCAAGCCTTTCTCTGCTGAAAATCCACCAACGAATCTGGTAAATTATATCTTTGTCGACTTCCGTACTGTTCTGTCGAGTGACTGAATCATCGGTCGACTGACTTTATTGTTTGAATTTTGTAGGAGTGGACGAACATGTAATCACCTGTGCCGAATGGAAATAAGCCCGAAGACGGAGGGTAGAGCAATGGCAGCAGCCTGGATTTTGATTATGTCGACAACAGTGAGGACGAATACGAGGACTCGGGCGAGGACGAAGAAGAATCTGAGTCTCCTCCGCGCACTGAGCATCGCTCCAAGCAGCGGCAGTACCCAGCGACTGCCCCAAGCAAGGCCTTGGCGTCGAGTGGCAGGAACCTTAAGCGGGACCGAGCCTCGACGGTTGAGTCGAGTGAACGGGCTGCCAAACAGCCCAAGTCTGATGCGCCGAAACCCCGAAAGGTTCTGCCTCGTATGAAGATCGTCGTGCCCCTTGTCTCAACGTGAGTATTTATTTTCTTCTTTCGCTGTTGCATGGAACTTCGTATTCTTGCTGACCGAGTGGAATCTGGACTACCTACCTCGGTAACGTCGCCTCCACGGGACGAAGAGGAGCAAATGGATGTGGATACTGCTGATGCAGCCACTTTGCAACGAGGTATAACAAATCTTCACTCAGCTCTGTATCTTGAAAATTATTTGCCGATTGAATAAGCTAATGTTTTCGATTGGTTTTTATAGAGATCATTCAACTAGAGGACGAAGAAGAAACACCTCGGGGTATGGGGGTGAAGGCGTGACCTCAGGCATCCCGCGTGTACGCGCTCGAAGAATGTCATCAGTGCAAACATCTCAAAGGTCGACTGCTGTGTTGTCTCAAGGGATAGGCGACTCGTCCCAAGCTAGAACCGAGCTCGTAGCTCCGTTGCCAAGTGCCCCACCAGCTGTTTCAACCATTGTGGTCTCGACACCAATCGGACAACCCCAGGCCTCCTCGGCTACTCCAACCGCAGCATCGACTCAGCCGGTGACTATGTTTCCTCTGCATCACGTCTCGGAAGACCAAATTGGAGGTGCCAAAGAGGCCATGATTCAAGCGGAGCAGATGATGCTGCACACAAAGGAGGCGTACAAAGCAAGCAAGTTGGCTTATGATGCCAGCACGGCGCTTCGCACCAATGTCCGAGTAAGTGCGATTGTAAGTACATTTCCGATTGAATTCCTGTCTTTCTTGATTGCACACCCAGTGGGTGTTTTCCTTGTAAAGCATACTTGCATGTTCACCTCTTGAGTAGCTCAGGTCTTAGTCGAGTAGGTTTCGGTCCAGCGGGGGCACGTTGAGTGCACCCACTGGGTGAACTCCCCGAGACTACTGTTGATCATTGACGATGAGCAGTAGTCTTAAGAACTTGGACTCAGGGTCCTTTATCGTATGCGAGTACGCTTGCCACTCGATGTGTCCAGTGAGTTCTGTGCCTTAGCGTTTCCACTCCTGAATGTTTGCCTTAGGAAGGGAAAGTCCAAAGCTACCTTGCAGGTTTCATGGATATCATTTCCATCAACCATGATATGACGCAGGTTTCATGGACATCATTTCCATCAACCATGATATGATGCTATTCAAGGGTGTGGGGTGGGGCGGCGGGCCGCCATCCGGTCGACTATTCTTGATCCTTTCCACTCGGGAGTGGAGAAATTTTCATGTCGACTGAACTATTTTTTGTTGATTTCAGAGAGCTTGTGAACTTGGCACCCAGTACAAAGACCTGGAGAGGAGAAGAACCACCTACAATTGGATCTGGAAGTCTCTAAGAACAACCTGGAACGTGCGCATACTCAGTTGAGGACCCTCGGAGGTAATTCTTGTTGACCCAATGCACTCTTACTTTCCCCTTCCATCCTTTGAACCGAGTGCTCTCGCTCGAACAGACGTGCGTGACGAGAATCATCGACTCCAAGCGCGACTCAACAATGTTATTTCTTTAGATACCATGAAGAAACCACTAGAGGACAAGGGCAAGGCGCTCACTGATGCTCAAAAGGTGGCGAGGGAGAAGACTGAAGCCGCCGAGAAGAAGCTTGCCGCAGTTAAGAAGATAGAGGAAGAAAACTCCAAGCTGAAGTAGGAACGGGATGAGTTTATCAAGACTGGACAACTGACCAGGAGGAGTAATGGTCTGGAGAAGCATTTGGCAGATTTCGCGAAGAAGATGTTCATCAAGCTTGACGGTAACTTTCCTTGTCGAGTGAACTTCCTTAATTCTCATAGGCTAGTAATGTAACCATCTTTCTATTCCTTCTTCCATATAGAATTCTACCAGGACTTTGAGAAAGAGACCAAAGAGATTGAACCAAATCTGGATCCCACTAAGTCGCCCGTTGGAGATGTTGTGGCCATGAACATGTTCCGCCTCAACGTCCGTCTCTAGAGTGTTCAAGCATACATCATTCGACTAAAGGTTGCGCTAGGGAAGATTGACAAGGAACTGCGGCCTGAAGACACTCTCCAGACTGACCTTGAATCAATGATGACTCGCCTCAATGAGATCCCTAGTCGAGTGCAAGCTTGGAAGAAATCCGCTGCTCGATGCGGAGCCGACGTGGTGCTTTCGCTCGTTAGAGTCCATTGCAAGGAGGCGAGAGAGGACAAGCTGAAGGATCTCCAGGTGATCAACACGAAGAAACTTCACTTCGAGGACTTCATGGAGACCTTAGTTGATGCAGCCACTCAGATCGCAGACGGGATCGACTTGGACACCTTTGTCGAGCCAGCAAGTCCCACTGGCGCTTGAAAAACATTTTACTTGCAGTTAAAGCTTTATTCGCCTTGGAATGCCGAGTGGAGATGTAACCGCCATAAAACTTCATTCAGGCCTTAAGCCTGAGTACATTTGTTTGTGCGCACAACTTTTATTTGCACTGGAACCTTTGGATTTATCTGCACTTTGCTTTCAATCATTTGTTTGACTGAATTTGTTTTGCTGAGTCCCCGAGTGAGAAGTATATTCATCACTTGGGTAGAGTTTTTAACCTAGGCGAAAGCTGGTTCGCAACTAAGCCCCTGAGTGATGGGACTGCTTGTCACTCAGAGAAGTTTTTGAACTTAGACTAAGATTGATTCGTAGCTAAGTTTTTGAGTGAACATGATGTTATCCACTCAGAAGGTTTTTCAACTTAGGCGAAAATTGGTTCGCAGTTAAGCCCCCGAGTGTGAGGATCTCTCAACACTCAGAGAAGTTTTGAACTTAGATGAAGACATGTTCGTAGCTAAGTTTCCGAGTGAACATGATGTTATTCACTCGGAAGTTTTTTTTAACTTAGGCGAAAGCTAGTTAGCAGCTCAGCCCCCGAGTGCAAGGATTGCTCATCACTCGGAGAAGTTTTGAACTTAGACAAATACTGGTTCGTAGCTAAGTTTTCGAGTGAATGGACTGCTATCCACCCAGAAGGGTTTTTAACTTAGGAGAAAGTGGGTTTGCAGCTAATTAAGCCCCCGAGTGAGAGGATTGCTCATCACTCGAAGAAGTTTTGAACTTAGACGAAGACTGGTTCGTAGCTAAGTTTCCGAGTGAATGGACTGCTATCCATCCGGAAGGGTTTCTAACTTACACGAAAGCAGGTTCGCAGCTAAGCCCCCGAGTGAGAAGATGCTCATCACTCAGAGAAGTTTTGAACTTAGACAAAGACTGGTTCGTAGCTAAGTGTCTGAGTGAATGGACTGCTATCCACCCGGAACGGTTTTTAACTTAGGCAAAAGAGGGTTCACAGCTAAGCCCCCGAGTGAGAGGATTGCTCGTCACTTGGAGTGTTTCCAAATGTAGGTTTGTGCGATCGGAATCGACAAAATACTGCAGAAGTCAAAATTTGCATAAACAACTCAGTCTTCAAGTATAGAAGCATCGAAGTAGATCTGCATTCCAGGCCCACGGCCCGTCGATTTTCTTCTTGAGGTTGTATAGGTGGTAAGATCCGTTCTTCAATACTTTGGTGAGGACGAAGCGACCTTCCCATGCTGGTGCGAGCTTGTGAGGTCGTTGTTGATCCCCTCGGAGCACCAGGTCTCCTTCATGAAATGACCAACTCTTGACATGTTTTGCATGAAAGCGATCCAGGTCTTGCTAATATACAGTCGACCGAATTAAAGCCATCTCACGCTCCTCTTCCAAGAGATTCATGCTGTCCTGACGTGCTTGTTCCGCTTCAGCCTTGGAGTGAAGATCTATATGATGGGAATTGTGAAGGAGATCACTCAGCAATATGGCTTCCGCTCCATACACCAAGAAGGAGTGCGTCCAGTCGACCGATTAGGAGTTGTTCTCAAGCCCCACAAAATCGATGGCAACTCAGACACCCAGGCTCCAGCTGCATGTTCCAGATCTCACATGAGTCGAGGTTTCAACCCTTGAAGGATCAGGCCATTGGCTCGCTCATCTTGGCCATTAGTTTGAGGGTGTGCAACATATGTATAATCCATCGAGTGCCTTGGGAGAAGCAGAAATGTCCGAATTCTTCCGATTCGAAGTTTGATCCATTGTCTGTGATAATACTGTGGGGAACTACATACCAGAAGATTATCTCTCTCATGAATATGACCGCAGTGCGAGAGTTCAATTTCTTTATAGGCTTGGCCTCAATCCACTTCGTAAACTTGTCGACTGCAACAAGCAAATGAGTAAATCCACTTTGTCTTGTCCGAAAGGGACCAACCATATCTAAACCCCAGACAACAAACGGCTAGACGAGTGGAATAGTCTTCAAGGCAGACGCAGGCTTGTGTGACAAGTTTGAGTAGAACTGGCACCCTTCACAATGATCAACAATGTCCTTGGCCATCTCATTAGCACGTGGCTAGAAGAAACCAGCTCGGTATGCTTTAGCGACAATTGCCTAGGAGGACACATGATGACCGCAAGTCCCCGAGTGGATCTCTTCCAGGATCATTCGACCTTCTTCACGGGAGATGCACCGCTATGTCACACCAGTTGCACTTTCTCTATAGAGCTGATCGTCCACCACAGTGAAAGCCTTGGATCTGGGAAAAATCTGTCGAGCTTTAGTTTCATCCTCTTGGAGTTCTTGCCTCAGGATATATGCAATATAAGGCACAGTCCAGGCGAGCATGATGACTATAACTTGCGGGACATCAACTTCAGTCGGATTAGAGGCGATTATAGCTTACGGGGGCTCTTCAGTGAAGGGATCCTCCTGCACGGAAGGGGAATATAGGTGTTCGAGAAACACATTTTTGGGGATAGGTTTCCGAGTGGATCCAATCTTTGTTATTCACTCTAATTATTCTCGCACACCACCAAGTTGTATGTGACATGGAAGAAGTGACCCACATACCTAATCGATTGTGCATTTGCATTCAAACGCAAATTCAAAATAATGCACAAATTTAGGGGGGAGCTCTTGCTTATCACATACCTGTCAAAGCGACGATTATATTCATTGATTTCATCCTATGTCAAAGCTTTGATCTATATGTTGTCATCAATTACCAAAAAGGGGGAGATTGAAAGCACATTTGCTCCCTTGGTGGTTTTGGTAATTAATAACAACATATAAGTCATTGAACTAATGTTTCCACCAAGTATATTTCAGGAAATGTTCAATGTTGGGATTGGCAAAAGGAGATTGTGGAGAAACCCCAAGATGCAAGGAAATAAGTTGGCCAAGCTTCAAGCAAGAGGACTCTACATTTTATATTTGTGAGAAATCACTTTGAGTCCATAGGAAAGCCAATACTATTAAAAGGGGGTAAGGTTTTGTTGGTGAACAATATGCTCAAACGTGCACAAGTGATAGTCGCCAAAAACATCCACAAACTCTCCCACCAAAGTCTGTTCTATACCCAACACTCAAAATCGGTGCAACCAACTTTCCCATACCAGTGCCACCGATTCGGGAACCTAGACAGACTCAAGCCAAACCCTAGCCACTTCGGTGCAACCGATTCCATACCGGTGCCACCGAGTTTAGGTTGCCAACTTTTTGTTACGCAAATACACATTTTCAGTCCTGCCGAGAATGTTGGATCGGCATCACCGAGATTGGAAATCTGACCGTTGGTCACCTTATCGGTGCAACCGAGTTTCCTATATTGGTCTCACCGAGATTCAAAAGTTGCCAACTTTTGGTCACTTCGGTACCACCGAGATTAACACATTGGTGTCACCGAGTTGGTCATTTTGTTTGTAACACTTGGATTTTTGGGGATGCCTATATATAACCCTCCACCACCACTTACTCGAGAAAGAGAAGCACTCAAAACTATTCCATACCTATCCTATCAGATTTTCTGAGAGACAACCACGTACCCTTGTGTTGAGGTCAAGATATTCCACTCCAATCATATGGATCTTGATCTCTATCCTCCCTAGTTTCTTTCCACCAATCCCATCTCTTCCACCATGCCAAATCTGTGAGAGAGTGATTGGGTGCTGAGGAGTCTATCATGTTGAAGCACAAGAGCAAGGAGTTCATCGTCATTACCAAGCCTATTACCTTTTGGAGGGTGGTGCCTCCTAGATTGGTTAGGTGTCGCTTGGGAGCCTCCTACTTTGTGTTGTGGAGTGAACCAAGAAGTTTGTAAGGGCAAGGAGATCTCCTACTTCGTGAAGATCTACCCATAGTGAGGCTAGTCCTTCATGGACGGAAGCCGTTATGGAATAGTCAAGGTTGCTACTTCGTGGACCCTTTTGGGTGGAGCCCTCCATGGACTCTCGCGACTGTTACCCATTGTGGGTTGAAGACTCCATAAATGTGGATGTATGATAGTGCCACCTATCGGAACCACGGGAAAAATTGTTGTGTCTACAATTACGTTTGATCTTCCTACCCTATCCCTTCTATACATGCTTGTTGTTACTTTCCGCTACTATATACTCTTAGACTTGCATGTGTAGGGTGTACTTGACTTGCCATGAAATGCTAAAAACTGTCAACCCTAAAATTTGGTGTAGGAAAAACTTTTAATTGGTCAAGTAGTCTAATCACCCCCCTCTAGACATACTTTCGGTCCTACATCATCAGATGCCTGATTCTTCACTCAGGGAACATGATGGAGTTCCAAGCCTTCAAGTTCTTCTCAAGATTTGTCATAGCATTGCAGTATCCGGTCATAGCAGGGTTCCTGACATCCCATTCTTTCATCACTTGATTGACCACCAAATTGGAGTCACCGTAAACCATCAAGCGCTTGACGCTGAGTGAGATGGCCATACACAACTCGTACAAGAGTGCTTCGTATTCTGCTTCGTTGTTGGAGGAATCAAAGTGAATCTGCAGGACATAACTGAGCTTGTCGCCTTTTGGGGATACCAAAACTATGCCAGCACCAAACCCATTCAGCATTTTTGAGCCATCAAAGAACATGGTCTAATACGTTGAGTGGATTTGGATTGGATGTTGCTGTTCAACCCACTCGGCCAAGAAATTAGCAAGTGCATGAGACTTGATCGCCTTCTTAGCTTCAAACTTGATGTCAAAGTAGAGGAGCTCAATAGCCCATTTTGCCACTCGACCAGTCACATCTTGATTGTTGAGAATCTCAGATAACGGAGCGTCGTTGATGACTGAAATCGAGTGATCTTGGAAGTAGTGTGCCACCTTCTTTGCTGACAGATAAATACCATAGACAAGCTTCTGGTAATGCGGATACCTTTGCTTCGAAGGGGTCAATACTTCAGAAATGTAGTAGACTGGGCATTGGACCTTGTAAGCCATGCCTTCTTCTTCCCTCTCGACATTGAGAACTATACTGACGACCTGATTAGTGGCCGCAATGTACAGGAGCAAGGGCTCTTTGCTGTGCGGAGCAGCAAGCACCGGCTGGGTGGAAAGCAGGGCTTTGAGCTCGACAAACGCCACTTCGGCTTCTGGTGTCCACTCGAACGTATCGGACTTCTTCATCGGTTGGTACAAAGGCAATGCGTTCTCCGCTGCCGACCAACACAAGTGCTCTTTGAGAGGCTTGGCCTTTAGATCAACTCTCAGTCGGTGCTCAGCCAGTTCCCTGGGTACACCCGGCATGTCAACAGGCTTCCATGCCAAGATGTCCCAGTTCTCACAGAGTAACTGGATGAGCTTGGCTTCCTATTTGCCGTCGAGTGTCGTCGAGATGTTAGTCAGGGCAGCATTGGGGTCCGTCGGGTGAATGTGTTCTTTCTTCACTTCACCTACCGACTGAAAAGCTGACTTAGAAGTAGGCTTCTTAGCACGTAGCAAATCAGCAGGGTTAGCGCTCTTCTTGTACTCTTCCAACTCGACCATAGCCATCTGATGATCGGCAATTTTGGAGCCCTGCTGAAGGCACTCCTTAACCCTCTATCGATGGCCAGTGAGTGTGATCACACCCCTAGGGCCAGGCATCTTCAACTTGAGATACACGTACCATGAACGGGCCATGAAACGGGCGTAAGCCGCCCGACCAAGGATGGCGTGGTACGCGCTCTGGAAGTCGACGACTTCAAACTTCAATTTCTCTTTAGGAAAATATTTATCCGTCCCGAACACGACCTCCAATGCAATCTGGCCGAGTGATTTGGCCTTCTTCCCCGGGATGACTCTGTGGAACTGATGTTGCTCTCACTGAGCCGGGACATCGGGATGTTCATTCCATTGAGGGTATTACCATACAGAATGTTCAATCCACTCCCTCCATCCATGAGGACCTTGCAGAGTGGAGTGCCCCCACAATGGGATCCACAACCAAACCCTGTCGACCGGGGGTAGCAACATGGGCAGGCTGATCCGACTATTCAAATGCGATAGCAGTCTGAGACCACTTGAGGTATGTGGGGGTTGTAGTAACAGCCATGTTGACTTCTCTGTTGATAACTTTCAACCGACTCTTTCTTTCAACATTAGCAAAAATCATCAGAGTGGCGTTGACATCAGGAAAAGTTTATTTGTCTTCATCCTCCTCTTTTTCAAGACTTTTCTCAGTCAACTGACCTTCCTTGAACTGCTGGATCAGTAAACGGCACTATCGAGTGGTATGTTTGGGCAATATCAAATTTCCTTCTTCGTCTTTCCTCGTGTGGATTGCACACAGTAAATCCAGAACATCAATTGCCAACTAATTTTTTCCTTTGTTGGGGGCAAACTGTCCCTTGGACTTCCCCTTATTTTTCTCTTGTGTCGCCAGAGCGGCCGCCTCTGCTTGAATAGGGCCACCAGCCTTACGCTTCTGCTTCCGACCGGAATTGCCGTTGGCATCATTGTCGACTGCTTTTCCTTTGCCGCTGCTGAGGCGGTCTTATTCTTCGTTGTTGGCATATCGAGTGGCAATTCCATCATCTTACTCAGTGAAATATCACCTGTTCGCCCGAACTTCAGGCAAAGCTCTCTGTACTTCACTTCGGCCTTGAAAGCACAAACAGCCTGATGCTCAGAAACATTCTCCACTGTATGATGCAAAGTGGAACATCGCTGAATGTAATCTCTCAAGTGTTCATTGGGCTTCTGAACACAATGCTGCAAATCAATCAAACCAACAGGATGCTTGCAGGTGCCCTCAAAAGTTCTGATGAACACTCGGGCCAGATCCTCCTACCAGTGGATGCTATAAGGGGCTAAATTCATCCACGCTCAGGCCGAACCATCAAACATCAAGGACAAATGCTTCATTGCTATGTTGTCATTTTCCCCACCGATCTATACGGCCACTCGGTAATCATCCAACCATGTTTCTGGCCTTGACTCGCCAGAAAACTTGCTTATCCTAGCCCCCAACCTGAAGTTGGGGGGAATATCTACAGAATGAATGGCTCTGCTAAAACACTCGGGACCATAAATAACAACACTGCTGCCACTCGGGTAATCTCTATCATAATCATCTCTATGGGCTCTGCCTCTGTCAATCCATCTCTGAGTGAGGACGTCTCTTGCATCAAACCCTGGGTTCCGCTCCTCACCGAACGGGCACCTATCGTCCTGGTATCGGGGCACGTATGGACCACTCCGCGGAGGAGTGGGCACTCGACGATGGTCATCATGGTGAAACTAATCTTGTCCCTTATCCCGATATTGATCTTCATGGAAACCTCTGCCCTTGCAGCACAGAGACGAACCTGGATGGTGAGCCGACTAAAAAGTGTCGCCTTTGGTGAATTGATGTGCATTCTATTGCACGACTGAGAAACGACTGAGTTCTAGCACTGTGCTACATAAAGCAATGCTTGAATCTATAGCAAACCTCTATCAGCCTCTAAACATGACGGCTGAATGGAATCGGCGATCCTAGTCGCTGCTGCAATATTTAAGACTGGAGTGCGGTATACCTCAATGTTGCTTTAAGAACCACTCGGAAACAGTTGTCGCTAATGTCGACTGGGAAGTGGTGGACGCTGGCGAGCACGCTCGTCGAGTTCCTTCTGAAGCTCTTCAAGCTGAATGCGCGTGCCCTCCAAGGCCTGGGCCTCAACGGTCGCACCGACGATGGGCGTATGCAGGACCTCCTCATCCCGGTGTGGCTGATCATTCGATGCCCCACCAGCCTCGCGCCTGCCACGGCCAAAGCCAGGCGGCGGGCTCTGATGTGAACCAGCCATAAGAACCTCCACTTCAGGATCGCAGCTCTCACACTCGGAGGGAACGTTAAACTCATCTGACTCCGAGTCGAACATGACATCAAGTGACTCGGCAGGCTCGATCGCCGCAATCTACGGAGATGAAACTTGGTGAGCCACTGCATGTCTCACCCAACGTTCGAGCCGTGAGCAACCGGATCACTTGTGGCGGCGAACAGCGGAGAGGGCCGAAGAGTACGGAGTGGATGGCTGCCGCGGAAGAACACCACAGGAGCTCGTGCGGAAGTGTGCTGCTCCACGGATCGGGAGCGCCTCAACATCTAGAGGCGCCTCCAGAAGCCATGTAGAATCGTCGGTGATGAAGGTGAGTGCTCTGAGATGGATCTCGTGACCTATGAACAAACCACCGCCGGAAGGCATGACGTAGGGGGGGCGGGAATGCAACCTCGCCAGAAGTCGCTTAGACGCGTGCCCCAAGGTGGGAGCCAACTGTCATGGGAACGAGTCTGAAGGTAGAAGATAGGGGTACGAAAGGAGAGCGCAGAGTCCTAGCAACGGCGAGGGTGTACACACAGATGTATGAGTTCAGGCCCCTCTCGTGGAGGTAACAGCCCTAACTCTCAGTGCTCGGGAGCTCTTGTCGTGTGGATAGTATGTGTTACAGGGGGTGCAAGCCCTTGTGCCAGAGGGGGGGATTATATAGAGTATGCTGCCCCTCATAAGTGCTAGGCATCCAAGGTTCGATCGTGAGAATAAAGACATACGTTACTGGTACTGTACACAATAAATGCTACTAATGACGATTGGCCGAACGCCTGCCTGTTGGCCTCCCTGGGGTGGCTTCTGGTCTTCTAGCGTCGACTGGTAGCAAGATCTTCCGAGTGATAGGAGACTTTCGAGTGGAGGGAGAAGCCTGCGAGTGGATTTATTGTCGAGTGACTTGAGCGCCATGTTGAATCCAGACGGAATCTCTCTTGTAATCTTCAAGTCCTCCAATATAGTGTCCTTAGGTAGGGTATGTAGGTCAGGCCTAGGACCCTACCCTAGGTACATATCCTTGTCAGTGGCCGCGCCCTGGTAGCTCATCTCATAAAACTTCTCATGATGAAGTAACAAGCTATTCACATGTTAAAGTATAGACCATAAAGTTTCTTGAAAACTAACAAAATATGCTTTCAGTCACCAAACAATTGCGATTCATCTTATTTTCAGGAAGGGTCTATGTAAGAGCTTTGATTTAGCAAATTCCACATACTCAACAATCATATAGTCTTCCATGATTGCTAACACTCAAAGCATATTTTTAGAGCAAATGGCATCCGTCAAACACATAGAAAGATAGGGGCTTAATGTTTCGTCTCCCAACATACTTATCATATAGATAATTGTCCACAATAATAATTCATGGTAAAATATATTTGAATGGCCATATATGCTTGGATCTTTCCCCGCCACATGATGCTTGCCAGGAGAAAAAGGAGAAATATAGGAAGTGGTGAAGATCACCATGACTTCTGTATAAAGGTAAGTACTAGAAAGTAAAAGATAGGCCCTTCACAGAGGGAAGCATTAATTTGTAGAGGTGCCAGAGCTCGAGCTTTTAAAACAGATATGAATAATAATTTTGAGCGGTATGCTTTCATTGTCAACATAACAACCGAGAGATCTCAGTATCTTCCATGCTAGATACATTATAGGCGGTTCCCAAACAGAATGTAGAGTTTTTTACTCCCCCTCCACCAATCAATCACACTCCACGGCGAGCCGAATCCACGAGTACCGTCCATACAAACAACAATCCTGGGGGAGTTTTGTTTCATTATATTTTGATTTGATTTTTGAGCATGGAACTAGGCATCCCGAATACTAGCCAGTTTCTCGTGAATGATAGTGAATCAACACATATCGTGAGAATAACCCACCTAGCATGGAAGATACTAACAACCCCTAGTCATTATATTACCTATTCGGGCATACAAAACAAAATATTATTTGAAGGTTTAGAATTTGGCACATGCAAATTTACTTGGAATGGTAGATAAATACCGCATATATGTAGATATGGTGGACTCATATGGAACAAATTTGGGTTTAAGGGTGTTTGGATGCACAAGTAGTATTTCGACTTGGTGCGGAAGTTTTGGCTAGTATGAGGTGGAAGCAAGCACCACATGTTGGAGGATCCATAACAATATAACTTCTATACAAATATACCCAAGCATAACTCATTACTTTGTCTTCCTTGTCCAACTTCAACTAATTTGCTCAAATTTGAAAATAATTAATGGGTATTCACAATCATAGAAGATGTCCAAGATAGTATATTTATATGTGAAATCTCTCTTCCTTTAACATTCTTTCATGAATTGTTCAAGTGACCAATGCGGTGTTTGCTAACTTTAAATAAATTTTACCACCTATACTTCTTATATGTGAAGTAATTAATTCCCATGGGATAAGAATATAAAACATATATAATTTAAGATTTATGATATTCAATTCATTCAACCATTTACTCATAGGATATAAGTGAAGCACGAGAGTAAATGACAAAACTACACCAAAACATATAAGTGAAAATCAATGAGTAGTCAAGCAATTAAGTAGTTATGTGAGGACTTTCTCTCCATCTCTCTCAATAAAGATTTTCATATCTGAGTATTTTATTTAATCATCAAGGAAAATAAAAATAGCACTCCAAGAATAGCACGCGTCATGTGAACAAATTAAAGTTTAGACTCAACATAGGCTAATCGATAATTATTGAAGAAGAGAGGTGGGATGCGTCGCATCCCAAAGCTTAGATGCTTGATACTTCTTGAAATATTTACTTGGGGTGCCTTGGGCATCCCCAAGCTTGAGCTTTTGTATCTCGTTCAATCCTCTCATATCATGGTTTCACCTATTCTCAAAAACTTCATCCACAAAAAACTCGAAATGAACTCGTGAGATAGGTTACTACACATAATAATAAATCAACTCTTTATGTACTGCCAAGAAAAGTTTCACAATAATTTTAAAACATTAGGTACAGTATACTATCTTTTCCACAATTTATATCTACCAATATAGGCTATGGAAACTATAGGATAACTAGATAACAAAACTATGACAGCAATCTGTCCAAACAAAACTGTCTGTAGCAATCTATTAAACCAATGTACTTATGTAACTCAAAAAAATATTTAAATTTAGGACGTGCTATAAAATTTATATGACAACACTATGTAAAATTTAAGAAACTTTCCATGTTTCCAAAAAATATGAAAATTCAAACACTACAGCAGAAGTTTCTGTTTTTACCCAGCACATATCAAAACATGCAATGCAAGCATCCTAAGGAAATTCTTGGAAATTTTTATTGAAAAACAAGATTATAAATAACAACTAACATAGAAAAACAAAATAAAATGATGCTCCAAGCAAAACTCATATTATGTGACAAATAAAAATATAGCTACAAGTAAGATATACTGATAGTGTTGAAGACGAAAGAGGGGATGCCTTCCGGGGCATCCCCAAGCTTAGGCGCTTGAGCCTTCCATGGATATTACCTTGGGGTGCCCTAGGAATCCCCAAGCTTAGGTTCTTTTCACTCCTTATTCTCCTAATATTGGTGTCTCACCCACAACTTGGAAACTTCAATCACACAAAATTAACGGAACTTTGTGAGAAGGGTTAGTGTAGTAAAGATAAGTCATTCACTTAGGTACTATCAATAGAAGATTCATAATTCCTCCCACATGATAATTATTATATTCCATCATTCCCACAATTTATATTACTCAATATAAGCTATAGTAGCACTTGAAACAAGCAAATTATGCATGCAAAATAGAATTTGTCAAAAACAGAACAGTCTGTAAAGATCTGAATGACAACCATGCTTCCGTGACTCTAAAAATTATGAAAAATTAGTAAAACTCAAGGAATTTGAATATAAATTTTGTGTATAAATTTAAGAATTTTTGACTCCCTAGTAAAATCATATAATTCATATACTAGACGAAAAACTTTCTGTTTTTGCACAAAATCAAACAAGCAAGTATCCACACTATCCCAAAGGCTTTACTTGGCACTTCATTGAAATAAAAGACACAAAACATGATTGCTACATTAGCTTAATCATGTGAACACATAAAAACAGAACTTAAAAGTGTTGTGTTGTCTCCCAACAAGCGCTTTTATCTAATGCCTTTTAGCTCGGCGTGATGATTTCAATAATGCTCGTATAGGAATAATAATTGAAACATGCAAAAGAGCATCATGAATCTCATGACAAGCACATTTAAGTCTAACCCACTTCCTATGCATAGGGATTTGTAAGCAAACAATTTATGGGAGCAAGAATCAACTTGCATAGGAAGGTAAAACAAGCATAACTTCAAAACTTTCAACACATAGAGAGGAAACTTGATATTATTGCAATTCCTACAAGCATATGTTCCTCCCTCATAATAATTTTCAATGGCATCATGAAGTAATTCCACAATATAACCAGAACATAAAGCATTCTTTTCATGATCCACAAGCATATAAATTTTACTCCTCTCCAAACAAGAAAATATCTTCTCATGACCAATAGTGGGAGTATCATAAAAGATTTCAATACTATATATTGGTTCCACACTAAAAGAGTAATATTCAGTAAAAGGATATTCATAATTATGACAAGTATCATAATAGTAATCATCACTCTTTTTCATCGCATAAGTATCATCACAATAATCATCATAAATAGGGGGCATTTAATCATTATAACAAATTTGATCATTCAAAGTAAGGGGATAAAAAGATCATCTTCATTAAGCATAGCATACCCAAGCTTGAGACAAACATTAATTGCAGCAAATAAATTCTCAGACATGTCATTTTCATCAAACATAGCATCCCCAAGCTTGTGGCTTTGTATATCATAAACATAATGACTCTCATCATTAATGGTATGAATAGCACCAACAGTATTGCAATTATTATCATCATCCTCCAAGTTAGTGCCATAAATATTTTCAAGATTATAAGAAGTATCATTATATTCCCAATCATAATTATCACAACAAGCAATAGGCATAAAAATCATCCTCAAGTGTATCATCTTCCACAATTTTTTTTGATTCATTCTCATGAGGCCTATCAATAATGGGAGCAACATTATTTGGGAGAGATACCTCTTTACCTTTACTTTTCCTTCTTTTCTTCTTCTTCACCACATTATGTGTGGGTTTATTAAATTCCTCCAAGCTTCTTGTTAAAGAGGTTGGTTGAATAATAAGCTCCTTATCGTTACCTGATTCATCATAAGAAAAAAATAGGAGGATACTGGGAAACCTCTTCCCCTTCATTAGTATTCTCTTCATCTTCTATTTGTTTTCTTGTCTTCAAGTAATTGGCAATATAAGGATTCTCAATGCAATTTACCACGCAATACACATAGATTTCATTTAGATCAAAATCAATCATTTTCATGAGAACCCAAGCTGGAACATCCTTAGTTTTATGTTTCATTTCTTCATACCCCAAATATAGACTAAGTTCATTATGATGCTTAAGGGTAATGAGGTTATCACAATTTTTGGACACAATTAAATCATGAAATAATTCACATTGGATATTAAAATGACCACTTTCATTGCAAAGTTCACAAGGACGGCAAGAAATATGAAGTCTTTCAGCACAAACATATAGCCTCTATTGCAACCATTTAGTTTCTAAATACTTATGCCTCTTACAAAATCTATCTTCCCTTTTAGGCATGTCTTCACAAACTCTATGCACTCCACAAAAATTGACATGCTTATAAGAAATATTTTTATCATGACTAGTGCAATCATCATTAGTACTATGGATATTCGAAGAATTCATACTAACAACATTGCAATCATGCTCATCACTCAAAGATTTAGTGCCAAACATTTTAATAACTTCTTCTTCTAACACTTGAGAATAATTTTCCTTTCCAACATTCTCACGAAAGACATGAAAAATATGAAGCATATGAGGCAACCTCAATTCCATTTTTCTGTAGTTTTATTTTATAAAAACAAACTAGTGAATAACAAGAAACTAAAATATTGTATTGCAACATATAAAGATATACCTTCAAGCACTCACCTCCCCGGCAATGGTGTCAGAAAAAAGCTTGATGTCAACTACGCAACCTTCTTCTTGTAGACTCGTGTTGGGCCTCCAAGTGCAGAGTTTTGTAGGATAGTAGCAATTTTCCCTCAAGTGGATGACTTAAGGTTTATCAATCCATGGGAGGTGTAGGATAAACATGGTCTCTCTCAAACAACCCTACAACCAAATAACAAAGGGTCTCTTGTGTCCCCAACACACCCAATACAATGGTAAATTGTATAGGTGAACTAACTTGGCGAAGAGATGGTGATACAAGTGTAATATGGATGGTAGATATAGGTTTTTGTAATCTGAAAATATAAAAACAGCAAGGTAACTAGTAACAAAATTGAACACAAACGGTATTGCAATGCTTGAAAACAAGGCCTATGGTTCATACTTTCACTAGTGCAATTTCTCTCAACAATACCGACATAGTTGAATCATATGTAAATACCTCTCGTGGGAAAAAGAGTTCACTCCAAAGTCACAAATAGCAGAGAACTATCGAAGAAATTATTGTAGGATATTAAACCACCTCAAAGTTATGTTTTTCGATCAATCTTATGATCTATCCCTATAAGTGTCACAAACAGCCCTAGAGTTCGTACTAAAATAACATCTTAAGATACACATAAACCAAAACCCTAATGTCACCTAGATACTCCAATGTCACCACAAGTACCCATGGGCTTGATTATACGATATGCATCACACAATTTCAGATTCATCATGTTCAATACAACACAAAGAACTTCAAAGAGTGCCCCAAAGTTTCTACCAGAGAGCCAAGACGAAAACATGTGCCAACCCCTATGCATAGATCCCAAGGTCATAGAACCCGCAAGGTGATCACCAAAACATGCATCAAGTGGATCAATAGAACATCCCATTTTCACCACCGGATATACCATCACTCTACATACATAAAGTGTTCCCAAATCCTTAAAGACTCAATCCGATAAGAAAACTTCAAAGGAAAAACTCAATTCATCACAAGAAGATAGAGAGGGGAGAACTCCATATGATTCATCTATATCAATAAAACTCGCGGTACATCAAGATTGTGCTGTCTCAAGAACACGAGAGAGAGAGAGAGAGAGATCAAACACATAGCTACTGGTACATACCCTCAGCCCCGAGGGTGAACTACTCCCTCCTCGTCATGGAGACTGTCGTGATGATGAACATGGCCTCCGGTGATGTTTTCCCCCTCTAACAGGGTGCCGGAACGAGCTCACGATTAGTTTTTCATGGCTCTGGAGGCTTGCGGCAGCGGAAGTCTCGATCTAGGTTTCTTTTTGAAGGTTTGGGTATTTATAGGAGTATTTGGCGTTGGTCCCATGTCCAGAAGGTTCTCGAGGAGGTCACAAGCCATCTAGGCGCGGCCAGAGGCGTGGCCGCGCCCTAGTGGCTTGTGACTCCCTCGTGACTCTTCTTCGGTATCTTTTCGATCCATTATTTTTTATATTTTCCAAAAATATTCTCCGTAAATTTTTAGCCCATTCCGAGAACTTTTATTTCTGCACAAAAAACGACACCACGGTAGTTCTGCTAAAAACAACGTCAGTCCGGGGTTAGTTCTAATAAAATCATATAGAATTATTGTAAACATGGCATGAATAATTCATAAATTGTAGATAGGTTGGAGACGTATCAGCATGTTTATCCCTTCGACGTGTAACCGACCATGTGTAGACCCTAGGTACCCTCGGCATCTATATAAGCCAGAGGGTTTTAGGTTGTAGACAGAGGACAACTCATCTAGGGTTTAGCTGTTTGATCTCGAGGTAGATCGACTCTGTAATCTACTTATCATCAATACAATCAAGCAGGATGTAGGGTATTACCACCATAGGAGGGCCCGAACCTGGGCAAACATCGTCTCCTTCGTCCCCTGTTACCATCGATTCTAGTCTCACAGCTTGGGACCCCCTACCCGAGATCCACCGGTTTTGACACCGACACCATCCTCAAACTCAAATGACCGGCAAACAATTTTAGGCCTTGAACAATATCGTTCAATTGTTCACGGACATACCCAGTCATACAAAATCACCTACTCTGGTAGACATACCCAACTTTCACAAGAATCTATTTTACGAAGCTACAAAAAACATGAAAAAAATCAGATTTTTTAGAGTTGGGAAGCTTGCAGAGAGCACAGGACCCCACCAGATGGGGGGCAACCTTTATTCGCCCTGGTGTTTTGCTGCATCGCTGCTCAATGCCTATATTTTTATTTTGCCTGATAAACCTAACTATGGAGGAGATTCTCTATTTCTGATGTTACAGTCATCTTCTAAGACGATCCAATCTAGAAGAATTTTTTGATACTCTACAGGAGGGGGAAATCACCTCGATGGCCATCGCCATCCATTTGAACGCAACCATGATCGCTTGTGGGTATATTTCTTTGGAGTATTGGTCCATAGTAGTAGCTAGTTGATTTTCTCTCCTATGTTTCTCTTTACCAATATCACATGAGATTCCCAACATGATTGTAATGCACATGGTTTAATATGTTGGTGTGTTTGTTGTAGTTCGATGAATTTTCACTTTATGATCAGATCTATTTGTGAATTGTTTTGAGATCCATATGATTTCTTCGTTCTATAAATCTTATTCATATATGGTCTTTAATTTATTTTTCATTCTTTGTCCAACTTTGATAGATGATCTTCAAGTGACACTTGTGTACGATAGTTGGGTTTAATCTTACAAGTAATCTATCGTATAGATAAAAAGTGGAAAAGGGTTGTATTATTTTGTTTCCACTAGCGAAAAGAAGATGATTGTGTAGTTGTCCCCTAATAAAAAACATGATGAAGACAATATATTATCTACTTTATGTCATCATACTTAATGCAAGATTTGGTAGAAAGGATGTTGAGAGAGCATTTAGTGTGCTTCTATGATGATTTGCGGTTGTCCATGGCCCTACTGACTTTCGGAAGTATGAAGCTTTATGAGAGAGCATAAAAACATGTTCTATCTTGCATAACATGATCATCAAGGATGAGATAGAGGACTTGCGAGACCTTTGGTATCCCTTCAAAGGCCGTCTGGTGGAGCCAAAACACAACTCAAAGAGGATCAAAGCATCCTCAAAACACATCGAAGGAAGAACAACTCTCAAGCTCACAAAAACCTTCAAGATCTTATTGAGCACCATTAGCGCTTTCGTAGCACCCGATTCTTGTGTTTTTATCATGCTTATTTGGATTCTTAGCTCATTTGGACCGTATTGTTTAAATCTATGTGGTTATGTTTGAGAATAATAAACTTGCTATGTATTGAATATGTATACTTGAACTCTCAATTATTGAACTAGTATGTTGTGATAAAGTTTTAAAATGGTTGGATGCGTCCACAAAAGAATATTGTTAAGGGATTCTACTAGTCGACAAAATATTTTGCCCCTAAACAATTTGGCGTTTTAAGATTGAGAATGAGTTTTCGATTGACTTTTGATGATAGAGCATAGATCGCCGGACGCTTAGCCTAGGCGCCAGGATCCTAATCCTAGTAAATTAACGGGTACCGTGTTAAATTCTCTCGTTAGCCCGGGCATCGGCACAAAACCATGCACTGGGCGCTTAGCCTCTTTTATTCCCTCAAAAAAAGGTGTATGTGTTATTTAGTCTATTAGCTTCTTGCATTCAAAGCCGGGGCACTTATAGCATCTTTAATACTCCCTTCGTACTACTCGTGTATAAGTCTTTTTTAGTGCTCCACCTTGTACAGGTGCTAAGCCTGTATATAGGTGAAAAATCTGATGTGGCAAGTTAAGAGGAGAGAGATGAGTGGCGACCCCAGAAAGAAATAATACCAAGCGCATGAACCTAGGCAAAACATTCCAATGAAAAAGGCAAACCAATGCATGTAGAACTTTAGTTGCTAAATCATTAAAACAAGGAAGGTTGGCTACATGAAGCTAAGCACTTATGCATTCGGGAGTATAATTGCTAAGAAATGCATTGGTATCAGCCTTAGACTATCCACAATGGGAAGTAACATAGAGTAGTAACATGCATATGTTACTAGTCTAAGTTACTACCTCCACAATGGGTAGTAACATAGGGGTAGTAACATTGAACATTTTATTTATTAACTTATAGACTCATCTTGCCTTGGTATGTGTGATGTTACTCATAGTAGTAGTAACATAGTATGTTACTCAATTTCTCTCTCTTCTCATTAATTAGCTGTCACATCATATTTTTGCTTAGGTAGCATCTATGTTACTACCTATGTTACTCCCATTGTGGGTAGTCTTGAGTTGTGCACCGCGATCAAGATGGAGGAGAAAACGAGATAACTTAATGTTTATTTGCTAACTGATACCATTGTATGCAATGAACTGGCCACTGTATGTCGTGTCAGGTAGTCTCACGTCATTAAAAACATATACGTCTCACCTCTTTTATTGTTGATTCCATTATTCATATCAACAAACAAGAAACGAGGTAAGATTAATGTATCGTGCATAAAAACGGTCTTATTTGGTGTTTTAGGATCACCATGCTTAAAAACGAGGTGAGAGTTAATGTATAGTGTCAAGAAAGAAGAAACAAGGTGTTTTGGGAACAACGTGGAGTACCTTCAAACACTGCAAATATACATCACTTGGGCAGTTGCACTAAAACTGAAACACTCAGCGCGTGATGCCCAACCGACATCAGTTTTATTCCACGCGCGACTGGATTCTCCTCTCGCCTGTCCTACGGTCGGCAGACGCCTCCCTTCGAACCGGACAGTCCCCAATCGATCCCCAGAACCTTTACCCTCTTCCCGGGCTCAATTTCACCTCCGTCCCCGGCGAGATCCGGCTACGTCCGCACCATGGCCGAGCTCGGCGAGCTCCGGCTGCGAGAGAATAATTTACGTGGCACTTTGTGGCTGTTTACGGTACTGCTTATGCAGAGTTGAAAACTGAGTTCATTGTTGAACTACATGAGGTTATGTCTTCCTTGTCTTATCTTGTTTTACTGGGAGGGGACTTTAACCTTGTTGGGATTGGTGCTGATAAGATTAATGGGGCGATTAACACCCAATTTGCATTCCTTTTCAATGATTGGATTAACAAATGGGGTCTCATGGAGATTAAGATTACTAATAGATGTTACACGTGGAGTAACAACCAGGAGAATCCTACATTTGCTACTTTAGATCGGGTATTTGTTTCTACTTCCTAGGATCTTCATTTCCCATTGTTGGTCCTCTATGCCTTACATAGGGTGGGCAGTGACCACACTCCCTTGATCTTGGACACCAAATCTAGGAGGGTTACCTCCCCGAAATCTTTCCGCTTTGAGAAATGGTGGCTTGACCAACCTTGTTTCAAAGAGTTAGTTTATGATATTTGGACTTCGACCGCTAAATCTGGTTCGGCTACTGATAACTAGCTTAACAAAACTAAAATCTTGCGTAAAAAAATCAAAGGGTGGAGTATTAACTTGGAGGCGGACCTTAAGAAGAGAAAGAGAGATCTTTTACAAGAGTTTGACATCTTGGATGTTTTTTCTGAATCCAATCGTATTGATGATAATGATAAGGAAAGCATGATCAAGATTAAAAAAGAGCTCGATGCTATTTGGCACAAGGAGGAAGTTGCCTTATGGCAGCGATCCAGGGACCGTAGAATTAAGGATGGGGATAAAAACAATGCTTACTTCCATGCTCTAGCCAATCATAGACATCGGAAAAATCATTTATATGCTCTTGATGGAGAGGATGGCCTTGTCCATACCACCAAAGAGATGCTGGAAGTGGCCACTTCGTTTTATAAAAATTTATTCAGCTACGAACCAGATCATAATATCCATCTTGGTCCCGCTTTCTGGAGGGAGGATGAAAAGATCACTCCTGAAGAAAATGCCCTGCTTCAGAGGGATTTTTCTGAAACTAAAATAAAAGAAGCCAATTTGGGCTCCTACACCCATGGAGCTCCGGGTCCAAATGGGTTATCCTTTCTGTTTTACCAAACCTTTTGGGAGCTGATTAAATCAGATTTCATGGCCATGGTTAAAGATTTTGAGAAGGCAAGCTAAATATCCATCGACGGAACTTCGCTTTGATTGTCTTAATTCCTAAAGAGGTTGATGCGAGAGGTATGAAAATTTTAGACCAATTAGCCTGGGTAATTGTGTTGTTAAAATCCTTAACAAATAAGATGTCTCCTATTGGAGACAGATTGATTTCTCCTAATCAGACTACCTTCATTAATGGCAGATTCATCCTGGAAAGTGTGGTCCTTGCTCATGAGGTTAATAATGACATCAAGAGATCTAACACTCAGGGACTAATCCTCAAGCTCGATTATGAGAAAGCATACGACAGACTTAGTTGGGAATTCTTGTTTGAGATGTTGGAATCTCAAGGTTTTGGCCCTAAGTGGAATTCTTGGATTAGGAAACTTCTCGAAAACAGTACATTTAGTGTAAAAATCAATGACACTATTGGCCCATACTTTATGGGGGTAAAGGTCTTAAACAAGGAGACCCAAGCTCCCACTGTTATTTAATTTGGTTGCGGATGTCTTTTCTAAGATGTTGGCCAAAGCTTCTCAGCAAGGTCTTATCTAAGGGCTTTTGCCTCAAATAATACCAGGAGGGATCACTAGCCTTCAATATGCAGATGATACCCTGTTGTTTCTTGAGAATTCATTTGATAAAGCCAGGAATTTTAAATGGATATTGTCCTGTTTCGAAAACCTAACTGGAATGAGGATCAAATTCCATAAAAGTGACATGTTGACCATTAATATTGAGGAAGAAGTAGCCAAGACCTTTGCTCAGATTTTCTGTTGTGAGATTGGTTCTTTCCCTATCAAATATCTAGGGGTTCCCCTTCACTATGAAAATATGAAGATGGGGATCTCCAACATATTATAGACATAATAAACAAAGGCCTATTTGGCTGGCTAGGGAGACCTTTATCTTATAGAGGTAAACTGATCTTGCTTTGTGCTTGCACTATGAGTATTCATGCTTATCTGATGGCAGTACCGAAGTTCCCTAAGTGGGCTATCAATGCTATCAAATCACGAATGGCTCATTTCTTTTGGGGTAATATGGAGGAGCAACATAAATACCATCTAGCCCATTGGGGGTTGTAACTAGGAAAAGAAGTTTTGGAGGTTTAGGTGTTCCTAACAACAACGAGTTTAACATGGCCATGTTGGCTTCTTGGGGGAAGAGATATTGTGATCAGACCAAAAAAATTGGAAGAGAATTATTGATCTTAAATATAACTCCAAATCTCCCAATATATTATGGGCCAAACCTAATAATGGCTCTCCCTTTTGGAAGAGTGATGTATAGGCCCTTAATGCTTCTAAAACCTTTTATCGTTGGAAGGTTGGTAATGGGGAGAACAACAAATTTTGGCATGACACCTGGGCCGGGGATTGTTCCCTTACAACACAGTTCTGGGACTTGTTTGAGATTTGCAACCAAAAGGAATGCTCTATAGCTCAAGTGTGGGATGGTGTTACTCGAAAACTAAACTTTAGAAGATGTGTAGATAGGAGTGTGATGGACAGCTGGCTCCAGCTGATTGATTTCCTTAAACAATTTCCTCTATCTAACTGTCAAGATACTCCCATCTGGTCGCTAGAAGCCAATGGTATGTATTCGGTGAAATCTTTCTACAATGCGATTAACTTTGGAGGTGTGGTTTCTGCCACTGGTGATAAAATTGGAAAGTGATGTGCCCTCATAATATTCATGTTTTTCTTTGGTTGTGTTCGTACAACAAAGTCTTAACTAGAGATAACTTAGCCAAGCGCAGTAATGTTGATGATTTAACTTTCTTATTCTGTAATGAACCATAATCTGTCCAACACTTGTTTTTTGACTGTGTGGTTGCAAGTTATATTTGGGGTGTGGTTGTAGAGGGTTTTCAGTTTGGTGTTTGTTGGCATGATGTTAGTGCTTTTTGGCATTCCCATAAGAAAAATTATGTGCTTAATATGGTATCTGCTGCCTCCTTGTGGAGTATTTGGAGACTAAAAAATGAGGTTTGCTTCCAGGGTCGAACATGGAGAAGTGTGAATTGCGTCCTTGTGAAACTACATGGCTTCCTTGTGCAATGGGGTGTTCTCTGCGACGACACTCAGCTGGCGCTTCTTTGTCAATTCATCCTCCTGCTCAACAGGCGGCGAGGAGAACTACTCTGCATTGCCTGGACCTGATGATGTCACGAGATGAGAAGATCCCCCAGTAGTCTTTCATCTGCTGTGATTCTCAGTTCTCTCATGACTTCATGTAATAATCTTGAGCAAAACTACTGGGATGGTTGCCTTTTAGGGAGTCTGAACTGTGTGCTCTCTTTTTCGTTTTGTTGTTGACGATTTAGGGTTGCCTGTTAAGCTATCTTGCTTTGCTTTTAATAAAAAGTTGAGCGGGGGGAAACCCCTTTCATTCAAAAAAAGAAGGGAAACGAAAGAGGGAGGAGCCCATACGCGTATGACCGCCGACTGCATCGACCCCGGGATGGATCCGCCTCCCACCACCGCCGGCTACATGGACCTCGGGCTGGATCCGCCGCCCACCATCGCCGCCGCTAAGGTTGTCGGAGAGGTGCGTCGTGGCCCAGTGCTTAGCCCCGGACACCAGTCCACCAGCGCCCCTCCTTACCTCAGGCGGTTCCCCACGAAGCGGACAGTCTGGCCACCGCGTTCGTCTGAATTTCTGAATTTGGTGATGCGATGACTTTTTGAAGTTTCAATGGTGCACCTCGACAGACTGCCTGCACCTCGATGTACTAGTTCAGTGGTGCAGTGATTCTCTCAATTTTCATAAGTGCAGATGCTCTCTCAAATCTCACAAGTGCAGAGGCCTTTGGTGCTGATGACAGCATCGTGCGTTTTCTAAATTTTCAGAGGTGTAGCGATTTTCACAAGTGCGGAACTAGTTTTGGTGAAAGCGTCGTCCTGGTGCGTTTTAGTTGTTCAATGCAATACTAGTGCAGGATTTGGAAGATCATTTTAATTAAGTGTAGGACTAGTGTAGGGCTAACAAATTGAGTGTTAGTAGATAGATGTATAGTTTGTTAAGCATGTCAAGTTCAGTTTCACTTCAGTGTAGTAATGCTCAATTTGCGCCTGTGAGGACCCACATTGAAGGATCACCTGGAGCCTTAGACGTCTCTTCGCATTAAGGGCACATTTGGTTGTCTACATATGGCTCAACCAGGGCCTCGCACAATGAAATTAGGCTGTTTGATTACCCTCCTTACACTGTTAGGCATGCATAGCGCGTACTTTAAAGTAGTCCAGCCTAGGCACGCGAGCTACTGTCGAATCGATAGTTTCTGAGAGCCAAGATAATGCAAGGCAGAGGAGAGGAATGCGGCGCTGAGCTCCTGTGACCAGGGAGATGGCGAGATCTTGCGTGCGTCTCCGAAAAATCGGTGGGAGGATTTCGGCTCACCTCCCGCCGATTCGGTCGCCCTATTTAGCCCCCCTCCTCTCACCGCCCAAAGCCCCGCCACCCTTCTCCCCCGTTTCGACCCTTCCTACCAATGCGCATCGGCACTAACGATGAGGTAAGCGGAGCTTCTTCATCGGACAACGTCCAACGTCAGCGGTGATTCCCCTCCTCAACTTCCCCGACCCCAGCGTGTTCACCCCCGCTGCAGCCATGGTCTTTCTGAGTTGAATCACCTCTTTTCTCACTTTTCGTTGTAGCTAGATCTGATAGGATGTAGTCATAGGGTTTGATGTGCAAGCATGTGGTAGAATGTGATCTGTTAGGAGATGCTAGATTTTGATGTTGTGGTTGCTATTTGTGCTGGATCTGTGTAGCTAGAGTAGTATGAAAGTGATGAACATTATAGATTCATAGCTAGTTCTGTAGGACTTGTAACATGCTAGAGTTGCTTTTTGTGATGAACATAATGGATTCATAGCTAGTTGTGATGTTGTGGTAGTTGTTGGTGATGGATTCATAGCTAGTTGTCATGTATGCTCATCCTTTCATACATCCTTTGGTTGTGATGTTGTGGTACTATGTGTGTTATGCTTACTATCTATGTGTGATACGATTGCAGGACATGACCATGCAGACGCAAGATCTTAGTCGAGTCATTGTCCTCTCGGACAAACCAGTTTGTGGAATCCTCCGTCGAGGACTCGCAGCCCCTCCTCGATCAGAACATGCCTCCTGATTCAAACATGTTTGAGGTGTCACCTAGTGCGTCTGTCTTTCAGCAACTTCTGCTCGGTCAACCAACTCCCAATTCTGCTGCTGTTGTCGTTGCACTGACGACCAAGAAGGATGCTAGGGGGAACAACATGAAGTGGCAGCCCTTCCTGTGCACATTCGTGTTGAACAAGATGTGCGAGTTCATATCTAGTGGGGTTAGGACTGACAAGGGCATCAAAGAGGTGCACTTGAACACCATTGCGAATCAGGTGTTCAAGTGTTGTGGCCAGGAGGTGAGCGCCACCCAGGTGTACAACCACCCGAGGAAGCGGAGATCATGATGGATCCAAGTGTCTAGGCTCAGAGACCTAAGCAGCGCCTCCTGGGATCAGAGTACTTGCTATATCATTTTGGAGGCAGACCACTACACCGGCCATGTCGCGTTTAGTTGACTGTCCCTTTGTTTTGCACATTGTCAACCATTGCCTTCTAGCAACTAACAACACTTGTGCTTCTATCTTAGGACCACCCCAAGGATGTTGAGTTCCTCAACACACCCATCTGGAACTACAACCAGATGCAACACATCTTCTCCTTTGTGATGGCAACCGGCAAGCATGCCATGGGCTCCGATGAGCCTCTCGGTTCTCCTTCGTCGTGGCCACAACCAAAAATTACAGGCACCCCGGACGTAGAGTCAATGGTTGATGGACCTAAGAAGCCATTTGACCCTATCCCTATGCTCGATAGGAAGAGGAAGAGGGGCGGCCTGATGGACGAGGAGATGAGTGTCTTCACCAGCATGATTGAGGTTGTGAAGGAGGTGGCAACCACCATTAAGGAGATCAAGACCCTCGACGTTCACCCTTACATGTACAACACTGTCATGGAGCAAGGTGGCTTCAGCGATGAGGCTCTCATGGCAGCTTTGAGCCACCTGCTAGACAAGAAGGCCCAGGGTGTTGGGTTTGTTGCCATGGCATACGACCACATGGTGCTCTGGCTCAGGAGCTGGCTGGCAAGCACTACCACTAGAGCTTGTTGCTGGTACTGCGTGCATGATCATGTGTGTCGATGGCGATGGCGACGGTAATGACGGTGAGGACGTATATTTTGTGTAGCTAGGGCTTGAAAACTGCTTGATAGTTTGTATATTTTGTTGAGATGGTAAGTACTAACCCCTCATGATGATCATGAACTTGCGGTGGTAGGATGACACCCTCTTTTGGATGTGGTGGTAGGTTGACACGGAGCTAGTGCTAGGTTAGAACTTGCTATGTCATATGATCATGCATTATTACTACTTGTGCTACATTGCTTGCCCCTTGTTTCTTACTTTTGCTTGCTACTTCAACTACTCCTCTTCTGCAATGCTAGGGAAAATGGTATGCGATGTTCATCCGGAAGGTACTTGGGGTTTACAGTTCGTGGAAAGATTGCAGTGAACAAGTTGTCGCTGTCCCCAACAACATCCATAAAGGGTCTAAGACTAGGCGGGCGGCAGAAGAAGCTTACGCCAATTATGTGCGAAAGCACACAATTTGGTGTGGTTGAAGTTGGCAACATTGCAACTGCCAAGGCGGCGCCACGCCTTGCGCACATAGTTGGCGTGGTTGAAGTTGTAGCTGGCAAGGCGGCACCACGCCTTGCGGTGAAGAACTTCATCATCGTTGTGCAGTTCATCGCCATTGCTCTGCTGTGGCATTGGTGTGCTAGGTGTGATCATGTGTGAGGTAACCTCACTGCATAGGGTACAAGATTAGCACACCTCGTAGTTGGTATGCAACTAAAGAGCATGCTTATGTGTGACTTCAGACAATGCGGACAACCAAACAGCGTGCGCTAAGATGACCCCTAATGCGTGAGAACAAAATGCAGGCAACCAAACAGCTTGCAGATGTTGGTTTAGAGGTTGTTTTTCCTCAACCAACCTCTTGTGATCCACCCTTCAGGTATCCAGGGACGACTGCTACGACTGCCAAACGCGCCCTAAGTTCTTCATCTGGCTTGCGCTCTAGGGCCAATGTTAGACAGCTGAGCGCCTCGCCCATCACAAGTCACGGGCTACCCCACGAGGCCTCTTGCGCCTTCTGTGATCAAGAAGAGGAGACCATGCAACATCTCTTCGCATGATTCTCTTCCTCCCGACAGAGGTGGAACGATATCCTAGGCTGGATTAGATCAACCGTCGACTTGTCGAATGGTGACAATGACTTCTACTCTTGGTGGGGCCACTCTTGTGACCAAGCACCTAGCATGACGCGAAAAGGATTGGTGTCACTAATCATCCTCATCGTTTGGTGGCTCTGGAAACATCGGAATGCATGCATCTTCGACGGCGAGCGACCTTCGGTCTCCCACCAGGACTTCATAATTAAAGACGAAGCGTGCCTTTGTTCTAGGCGCACCGGGATCCAACAAATCATCCCCGAAGGCTAGTTCTTGTGCTTGTTCAGGCTGAGCAATCCTTCGCTCCTAACTTACTAACATGTCTTCTTGTGTACATGGCTTAGTGAGTTGATGTAATCCCATCCTGTAACAATCTCCTTCTATCAATAAAAAGATATGCAAACTTTGTATGTTAGTGAACATACACTCCTTAATTTGACTTTAGTTTAGTTATAAAATTATCTGTTCATGCTTATGCCGCAGAAGATAGATACATTTGTATAAAATTATCTGTTCATGCTCATTTAATCCATTTCTTTATAGGATCGAAGATTTCAATGCATTTTGTCAATGGACATAAACAATTGTGAAGAAGAAAAACATAGAGCTGTGATCCCTATAGGACAGCTGTTGGAGGCCACGCTTGCTCATGCCTAAAAAAAGTTATTTTCATGCAGTTTTTTTAATGCTGATAAGTGTCACATGCGTGAAACAAACACATTGCAACTCCGAACGTTTTCTATGAGAAATTTAGTGATGCGATGATGACAACTTGAGTTGTCATTCATGGAACTTTTGGGGGATGATAAGTTTTAGTTTTTTTCTTGGGTTTGTTTTTCTTTTCGGTTGACAAGTTTAATTGTAAAAAATGCTAAGCCGGAGTGTCGTGCCATATGTATGACACTTGTCATTTGAGATTTTTTTTACAACACCCTGTTTTCGTGTTTAAATTGTTTTACAACATCATGTTTTCCTGTCAAAACAGGGCAGCAATTGAAGATGCTATTAGATGCTTTTAAATTTTTGTTATATTATTTTTTCTTCATAAGCGCCTATCTAAGCACAAAGCATTGTAAATGCCTTAATAAGCTACACCAGCGCAGGGGCCAAAAAGTATAACAACGGGACCTTGAAAAAAATTAAACAATTGTAATGAAAAAGAAAGGGACCTTGGCTGTGACGACAAGGAGCCGATCGAAGGACGCGCAAGATTGGCGGCATGTGCCATCGGCGATGCGGACGCAGCCAAGTGGGGCCACGTTGATAAGCACGTATCCGTAAACCATGTGACCCGCCCCCGCGCGCATAAACAATCCGTTGCCATTGCCGTGCCTTTCAGCGCCTTGTCTCCCCTCCACTCCTCGTCTAATTGCTCCGGGGATACCTGCAACGCCACCCAAAAATATTAATCCATCGCTCAACCAACAACCCCACTGGTTTAATACTCCTGATTAGTAGCGGAGATTCCCTTGCCGTTTGTTTGGAGCCCCCGGAAATTTACCCGAAAAGTAGTGGTGGTTTCTTGATCTGGTTTAATAAACGCTAGAAATAACCAGAACAGCAGTGGTGGTTTCTTGATCTGGTTTATTAATGAACACTTGTTAAAATTGGTAGTGGTTTCTTGATCCGGTTTAATGAACGCTTTGTTAGAACGGGTAGTAGTGGTTTCTTGATCTGGTTTAATAAAGGCTAAAGCACCCGGACCGTACCGGTTTATTGATCATGTTTCATAGTTAGTGATTTATTGATTCGATTTAAAAAACACTTGGTGAGATTCATGTCAAAAAAACACTTGTTGAGATTAGGTACCAGTTCCTGAAATTGGTAATACAACGGCATACATGGAAGGGGTAAAATAAGGAAAATCAGTAACTTTCTTCATAAATATCTGGAGATAGAAGTTGGGGGCGTCCATCCATCCAAGAAAGAGGCAAGAACACATCCTCTTTGCATCAATTTTCCGTTTCTCGTAAAAAAAGAAGCCAAGGGCTGTACACAAATCTCTCATCACACAAAGCGCTACACCCGGAGGAGCGCTCTCTGCTGAAAAATATGTACACGGTACAGCGACGGCACGAGGCGTACAGAAAACGAAATCAAAAAGGAAAATGCGAAAGGGAAGGAACACCCTCTCTGCTTTGCTAGGATCGACCTAAATTCCTACGCGCACACGGAGAGGCCACACACGGAGCTAGCACATAGCCGGGGGCGACGGGGCGAATCTCTCTTCTCTGCTCTTCTCTTGTCTTCGCTCGTCTCTAAGTCCACGCCGTCAGGCTGGGCGCTGGCGGCGACCGCGACTCGTCGGCGGCGGCCGTGGCCACCGGCGGGAGGAGGCGGGAGCGGCAGAGCGGGCAGGTGGCGTGGTCGTAGTCGAGCCAGGTCTCGAGGCAGGCGCGGTGGAAGAGGTGGCCACAGGGGAGGCGGTTCACCACGGCGTCCGCCTCGAACCGCACCAGGCAGACGCGGCAGTCAGGGACCGCCGCCGCGCCCCGCCTCCGGCCGAACCGCGCCGGGCGGAACCTGCTCCTGAACCTCTCGGCCAGGCTGGGGCCCGCCGGGGTGCCCGCCGTGAGCTGGTCGCCCCCATCGGCGTCCTCCCCGGCCAGCAGCGAGGGCGGCGCGGGGAGGCCGAGGAAGACGAGCGCGGCCCGGAGGAGCCCCGCCAGGGCGGCGATCGAGACGACGGCGTGGTAGAGCAGGTAGATCAGGAGGCTCTCCTTGGGCGCCGGCATGCTGGAGATGCCCATCGCGGCGGCCGGATTGGGGATCGATCCGTGGACCCGTCTGCAATTTGCGCCTTCTTTCAGGGGCTGTCTCGTCTGCGCGGCTGCGGTGGTGGTGGTGGTGGTGGGATGGATACAGTGAGGGAGGGGGGGTCGGGGGGAGCGCATTTATAAGCCGGGCCGGCGCTGCTGGTGTCACCTCCCTATCCATCTCATCTCGTTCGGGCGGACGGGTGGTGTACCGCGACCCGTGTTCGGCAGCCCACCGCCGTCGGATCCGCGAGATGGACGTCCGATCCTGCCCGCGCGGGGGGAGGGGGGACACCCCACATGCGGTGCGGTTCGATCGTGGGCGCCCAATAATTCCTTGCCCTTGGCTTTGGTTCGGTTCGTGGCGCCCAATAATGCGTGCATGGTTTCCTAGTGCCCGCCAATTATTTAGGCCTGCCCGGTGGACGCATTTGTACGTGCAGTGCAGTGCACCGGAGATGGCGTACGTACGTATTAGCTATATTCAGATCGCGATATGGAGTGACCGATCTCACAGTCACCGCACAGTGTACTCTCCCGGAAATTATGAGCCGCGACTGGCGAAGCTGATTGGCGGACGCCCTAATCAAAGGGTGAGGGCGAAAGGGAATTCAATTCAGCATACTCCTACCGAACGTAAGCGGCAATTCCTGCCATTTATCTGTTGCGAACCGTGACGTGCTTGACTGGGGTGACATTATCGCAACCTCATTTCTTTTTCAGTTGAAAAACAACCGGATTTTTCCACCGGATCTTTTCCTTTGGAAGTACAGTACTACTATTCTCTTCCGGTTTTGCACGAATGGCTATCCCAAAGGATTTCTGCGAGTTGCCGTGCCTGCACGACTGCGGCCGGCCGGTTAAATCGACCCGACGCGAGTCCCAATCAGCCCGTGCGCCGGATTGGAATCGATCTCCTGGTAAGTACGCCACTGTGCTACATCCCCTCCCGATCGACGCAGTTACGGCTGCGACCAGTCTTGGACGCGCCAGACAGGGACGCCAGAGACGGCGACCGACGCGGTCACGGGCGCTCCGGTTCAGCCGTTCAGGTTCAGCGGACGGACGCGCGGCCGCCAGGTCGGGTGCCCCGCGCTCCAGGACGCCCCCGCCCTCCGGCGACCCGTGCGTGCCTCCCGGCTGCCTCGTGTCTTGACCACTAGGCAGGCGCCACTGGCTGCTTGCTTAATTGCTTGCCGTGGGGAAAGTCTCGGTGGAACGCACCTAACCATCTTTCGTTCCATGAAAGTTCCTTGGCAAGCTACCGGATACAGTTGGAGGAGTACTTGCTTATGTGATGATGTGCCCGTCAGCAGTAATCCATCTGACTAATCAACGGGGCTCTGCGTTCCTCTCGTAAAAAAACCAAAAAAAAAATCCGGTCCGGTTAGGCTGGCTTGACTATTACTCGTACTGGTACTTGTACTAGTAGTACGTGCTAGTAGGAGTAGTACGTGCAGCTCAAGTTTTTGTGTTGCGTCTGAACTTGACCACCAACGGCCTGTTGACTTGCGCGGCTGGGCTCTAAGCCGGTGGAGTTTTCAAATGGCGCGTTGCTCTGTCGGTTCATATTCTATGGTTTTACCGAAAGTTTAATGGGGAATTCCGTTCACACGCGCACCGTCCTCGCTCAGACTGAGATCGATTGGTAGTATCTTTATTTACTACTACTCCATGGATTGCGACACCAAAGCACAGCCGTGCATATCAGCGAAAATCGTTTTTCTTCTTCTTCTATCTATAGTAGTAGTAGCAAGTTTTTACTGAAAGCAAATTGGAATTTCTGCCCCCACGCGCACAGTCCAGAGACCACGACACGAACGTGCGTGTTTATACGCAGCTAATTGACGGCCGTTCACCGATCAATCCTCCCTCCTAACGCTAACATTTTTGCTCCACCGGCGACAGCGAAGGGCAAAGCAGCGGCACGGCAGGAGAGTTCCTGTGGCTCGGGAGAGCTTTGCCGCGTTCGATCAACTGCCTAAACAAGGCGATTGCTTGCGTTAAGCGCCCGGCCGGCAGGCGCGCGGGGTTGGCGTCGTCCCGACTGCACCGGCACATGCAGCTGGAAGCAGGCCTGAGCCATTCGAGTGGCCACCAATGAACGGGCCAACACGCGTGGCAATGGGAACGAGAGGTGTGCAGCGGTCTCAGGAGAGGAGGTCGATCGAGCCAAGCAAACGAACATGCAAGTTGATCATAATAGTCTGATTAGTGCAGTGGTAGATGGATAGAATAGGGTTTCGGTGCTTCTGGCAACTTAATGACTCGGATAAGCGGGATTTCGTGGGAGATTTGGCGCGTGTGGACTAGTCAGGAGGGTGGGAGTAGGATATGCGGGGGGCGATGTGGGCGCCGGTGATCCACATCTGGAATCCGGTGGACGGCTCCACCCTTTCTGCCAACCTGTTGGTGCCTAGCGTACTCCACTGTCCACTCTCCCCCGGCCGCTCGTTCTTTCTTCCTCCCGCCTCTCCCTCTCGTGTGGTTTCAGCACTGTTGCAATCTTACTTTACGTACAAGTATTATAGGAGGAGTAGTTTATTATTAAGTGGTCGTACCGCTGAGTCTGCACTTCTAGTGATTACGGCCATTACCTGATCTTTATTATGTAAACTACTGTACGTGATACGGGTGATAGTTTATATATAAGCGCGCCTCGAATGCTCCATGGCGACGTTAATTGACAGTCCGATTACTCTATGCAGGAGCAGCTTAAAAGATTCGAGGGGGAGTTATTTTATGTAAATTTCCGTGGTGATGGCTGGCTTCGGATAACTTGCGTGATCTAGCCCGTGATTAGCACGGCTTAACCAGTAGGCCCGGCGGCCCTGTCCACACAAAGCAAGCAGGCAAGCAAAGGAAAGCGCGTAGGCGTAGTGCTGCGTACCGACGAGACGAGAGACCACCGGGGTCGCCGCTGACGTCCGTCGTTGCTTTCCGGCGCCGTCCGAGCGCTGCGGTGCGCCCAGCGCGGCGTCCCCACCACCCCACGCCCGGGTCACGTGGCCGCCGCGTGGCCCGCCTTCCGGGCGACAGCGAGGCGCGGGAAAGCAACGTGGCGGTGTCTCGAACAGGCGACGGGTGTGGTGGGGCCGCGCGCCCACGCCGCGCCGCTAGCGGCCGGGGCGGCCACCCTCACTCGCGTGTGTGTGTTCGCCCGTCCGAGCTGTCGACGGGGCGCCTCGCTCTCATCTCATCACGCGCCGCGATCGACCGAGCTCCGCTCCCGGGTGGTGCGTGCGTGCGCGCGCCTTGACCGCTTGTCTTGTCACCTGTGCGTCTACGTTGAGTTGAACCGCGGTGACAAGTGTCCGCCACCATGCTGACAACTAGTCCCGTCGTGAGCGAGACGCGTGTGTGTAGATGTGGCTGCTCGCCCGCATGAGAAGCGTGATCGGGTTTCTCTCGCCCGCCTGCTTGTTGGAATTTGAAGCGCCTTCGTCGTATTCGTCATGTGTCTGGCTTGAGTTCTCTCCATAGGCACAGTGATGATGCGATGCGTTCGTTGCTGTGTGTTTGTGCGTGCGTGTGTTTGATGTCAGGCGAGGATCTGCGTCGGACGGTCCCTGGAACCGTCTAGAAACAAGCACGCCAAATGGTCACAGCAATTATTATTTTTATTAAGACCCAGGCAGTAGCCAACGTTTTTTTTTTCAAATACGCACAAATGTGCATATCATATATTTCCCTGTCCCAATATAAGTGTTATGATTTTTGTGTATAAATTTTGTAATAGATCATCGATATTTATTTTCGCACGAAAAAATATTAAAGAAGAAAACGGAAAAAGCCGTCTATATATTTACGAGGTGCGTGTGCAATTCTCACACCGCACTTCACCCACAATCCTATAAAACTACTCGTCATTTGTCCATCTTGTTGTCGTCCCAAGAATGGCTTTTCACTTGTCCGTTTGCCGTTAGCAACCCCGCTTCCTGTCACAGTTGGTATTTGCTCGCAATCTTGTCAAACACCTCATTTAGACAAGGAGTTTTAGCGTCGAATACAATCGCATTTCGGTGCTTTTACAACACCCACGTGGTGAGAAGGCACACCACGCGCATCATCTTCACCCGGCACTTGGGCTAGTCATCCTGCCCGTTTCGCGCACACCATGGTGAGAGGCAATCATCAACGTTTTTATGTGTAAAGCCGGGACTAGAATTGGATGTACATGATGATCATCAGAGGACGACAAAGGCAAAACAGTAATAAAATAAATAAAAAGGAAATAACCAAAGAACGGCAAGGATTATTTATCTTTTTAGCGGCAGAGGGGCCTCCCCTTTAAGGATGGTAATTTTATCCATGATACGATACCTGCGGGTATCGTACCTGCATGGACAGGGCATGTGCACACTTTTATATCCATGTATAGTATTCATATCCTACCGGTTAAGTCACGGGTAGAGTACGGATATAGTCGTATACTCGTGGGTATATCCATACCTTGCCCGTTTGTGAACTAATGTTATTGTTAAGCCGTCATCAATTAATCATTAATTGGTCATGTGGCTCTCTGCTCCTATAAGTGTTATGATTTTTGAATATATTGTGATTATTAAATTTTGATAGTGGTCATTTACTCATCTATCTGTTATTGAGCAAAGATAATTGTTTTATTTGTCAAATGTGCTATTAATAAGTGCAAAATTGTGGAGTACTTGTGTACTATTTGTTCTATCTGCTCGGTACCCAATAGGTACTGATACTTGTCGGGTATGCATATGGATATAATTTTGTATCCACTAACTATATGGGTATGTGTACAGTATTGCTCTGTCTGTTCATTCCCTATCCATTATCATCCTTACTCCCCTCGATTCCATATAAAGAGAACATATAGTCTGATTACAAACTACAACTACCCAAAAGACCAACATCTTGAACCATATAGCCCGACTTCGTTTTTAGTTGTCTTTTCTGAGTTTTGTTAGACTTTGTGCCATGCATGAAGACGACGCGGCGGCGGTGGCTTCGTGAAGATGGAATAAGGTTCTTTTCGGCTGGCCCCCATCTTAGTAGTGATTTTAGTTTCGTAAGAATGCATGTGAAGGTGTGTGTTCGACGAATTTCACGAGATCACGTGGGTGTTTCTCTTCGGTGGATCCGCTTGAATCCGGTCATCGTTTATTTACGTCTTTGTATCTGCAGGTTGGAATCTTCCGACCTACACATTTTTTAGCGTCGATGTTTGTTGTTGTGATGCACTGGTCCTATGAAGCCTTATGTTTTGAATTTCTAATAACGAGTTTGCATTTGCTTTCTATGGCCATAGTCTAGCATAGGTGTAGGTAACAACGATATATTTTATACTACTGATTTTCGAAGACAATTATTTCCTAAACATGAATTATGGTGTGGTGCTTGGTAGAGATTTAATCTACTTGCTATTGTATTATATTTAAAACTAATTTTCTATATTTAAGTAGCAAGCCTTCACTAATATATTTCTCTTAACATGTAAGCATGTCACATCATCAAGCAACACTGGCGGCGGGCTCCGTTGAGCAGGGTATGGCAGACGCAAAACCTTAATTCTTGGCACAAAAATTATACCCACGCATCTATCGCTGTATCAGGCATCGGGTAACTCGCTCGCCATAGCAAGCACTCGCCTGATCGGTTGGCTTGGCTAGCCAGTAAGTGACACGCACGTGACGCACACTCATGCACGCGACGCACCTGCACGCACGCAACGAACCTCACCCGGTGTGACGCAACCCTAAGCAGCTAGCGCAGCGGCCGTGACGGCTCGCCAGGTCTCGAGGACCAGGCGGTCGACCGATGAGGGGAGCCAGTGGGGGAGCAAGCTCCAGCGTTGGCTGGCCAGTGAAGGCAACAAGGGCAGCAACAAGCTCCAACGTGCGATGACAACTAGCTCTAGCGGGCAACGACAAGGTCCAGTGTGCGACGACAACAAGCCCTCCCAGGGAATCTCCCTCTCCGGAGCCCCCAAGGACTTCAGATCAGCCCTTCCGAGGAGGAATAGGAGGTGGCGACGGCTCTGTTTCGTAAAACGCGATGAAAACTTCTCTCTGATTTTTCAGGGCAGAAAAGATCGAGTCATGCTCACATCCAACATTAATTATACTCAATGCATAAGAATGATAATCGTTCTCTTCGGTTTGGTGCTTTTAGTAAGACAATGATGACTCAAGAATACATAGAAAATAACATGAAAGTAAATAGAAAGGCGCTACACAAAGGAAAACATTGATTTGTAGAGGCTTCAGAGCTCAAGGTTTAAATAGAGATGAAATTGTAATTTTGGGTGGTGTGCTTTTCGTGTCAACATTACGATAGAGTTTTCGATATCTTCCATGCTAAACACATTATTGTCGGTTCCCAAGCAGAAATATAAAGTTTACTCCTATCCACTATCCATACACAAACCATAGGTGACCGAATCCACGGGTGACTGCCAACATATCAACTGTCCCATGAGTTTTGTTTAATTTATTTTTGATAATGCAGGACTGGGTATCCTTTTTACCTGACTCTCTCGTGTAATGAAAAGCGAATAAACACCCATCTTGTGAATAACCCTCTTAGCATTGAAGATACTGACCTCCCATCGCTCCATGAGCGGTACGAGCACACAAAACAGATGTTTGTTTGAATGTTTAGAGCTGGGACGTGCAAATTTACTTGGAATGGGAGGGAATATTGTTGGGTTCTATTGTAAGTGTATCTTATGCAAATTAAAAAAAATCCTATGCGTAGAACATCCAAGAACATGCTACGATGATGGATCATAGATCGTTACCACTATACGCGTAGTGCCGTGCAACGGAAGTAGAGTTGGGGCAACACGTCTGTGTGGTCCGTCTCCTCCTTGTCCGATCTCCCTCGAACAGCCGGTCCGATCTCCCTCGAACAGCCGATCGCCGGATCCCACATACAGGTTTGCTGAAGCGGCGCAAGTGCACCGCCTCTACTGGTATCTGCGCGTCAAGGAGGAACCCATGCGGTGGACTGCTAGGCCTGATCACATAGTTCGGCGGCGAGTGGAGGTGACTACTTGCAACACATGCAAAACCTAATGACGGCGCCGAAGCGATCAACCACATGGGTGTGCCGCACCTCCACTATATATAGGCATCCGTCGAGGGCTCAACTCTTGGGCCTCACACGGATGCTAAAGCCCACGTGTTCCTTCCCTTAAGCGCGCGACACCGTAGGTTCTCGTTCACTTGGTCGCGAGTCAGATCACATCCGACTCGACCAGTCGGTAGCAGCCTCTCGCAAGGCGTGCCAACTCCAAGTGTCCAATGAAGCTGGTTAGGTGAACCTGTACTTCACATTTCTGTTCCCTTTGCCACACGATATATGTTGTTATACACAAGACGGTATGGTCATCCTTGTTGCAGCACGACCTCTTTCTCGTTTCGGTGAATCCGAGCAACATTCGGATTATCTCATAATCCTCATTGCATGTCCATGCTTATCCAGATCAGATTACCCGAGGGGCCTAGAGTATATCTCTCCTGATTAGAGGGGAAAATCCCATCTTCCTCGACCATGTCTCACAACATGGGTCTCGACAAGCCCGAAACCTATCTTTGTAACTAACTAGTCACGGAGTAGCGTTTGGTCGGCTCAAAGCAAGTCTGTCACCATCCCGATACATGTGCCATCTCAGGTCTTAGGACATATAACGTATGTTGTACTAGAGACTCACACATGACCTATCGTTGCATCTCATAAGATCCGACTACGTCGAATCTGACCAGATCTTTCTGAGTCCATATTATCCGGCTAGAATCTAATGCTACATTGTGAGTGAGACTGGACCATCCACCGTGTCATATGCTAGTCTAACTGGCTGCGCGTCCACACAACCCTTTCGACTAGGCACCATTTAGGACAATCATCATACAATGCATAGTCTTACAAACAATTCACATACTTGTTAATACACATCATTGATAATGTCCAAGGACTATCTTTATTCATAAACACATAGGAAATATCATCATACATGATTTCCTCTAGGGCATATCTCCAACAAATACTGCATATAGGTAGGTATGATCGACTCATGTGTAACAACTTGAGTTTAGGAGTTGGATGCACAGGCAATATTTCCACTTAGTACTGGTGAAGGCTAGCAATAGATTGAGAAGCGACCAGATCGAGAGCGAAAACAGACATAATAATGCATTGAGAATAGTTAACATTGAACATCAGCATGAGTAGGATATAAACACTCTAAATTTAAATATCATGAAGGCTGCCTTGGCTTTCAATCAACTACATGTTTGTATATGGGCCAAGTCAAGCCGCTCAAATTAGTCAGAGGGAAATACCATACTACCATACCACATCATAACCATTTTAATGCATGTTGACACATAAGATAAATCATTATCCACTCCTAGCTATTTAAGCATGGTATGAGAACCTATAATATCTAATTGTCATCATAAACATGTTTACTCATGATATATTGAATCAAGATCGAATGAGCTAAACATATTTACAAAAAAGGAAAACAAGAAGAGTTCCTACCAGCTTCCTTTACCATGATCACTTCATCAAATATCATCATTATTGCCTTTCACTTGCACGACTGAATGATTTGAGAATAATAATAGTGCTAGTGTGCCAATGACTAAGCTAGAACTAGCGAGCATTTAAACAAAGGAGAAGACAAGGTAATATGGGCTTTTCATTAGATCAACATTAGCACACATAAGAGCCACTCAATATTTTCATCGTTTTCTTCTCCTTTCAATGACTCGATAAAAGAAAAGAAATTCATAGAAATGCACTGAAGCATTTTTGGAGTTTTTGGTTTTCTTGAAGAAAGGAAATAAGGAAAAACAAAAGCAAAAAAAACTATTTACACGGGAGAGCTCCCAACAAGCAACAGAATTAGTTTGGGGTTTTCTTTTAATACTACGAACTAATTAAACTAGAAAGAAAACTTAAAAGAAGCAATTTTTGTCTTTTCAAAGTTTTTCACACAAGAATAAAGTGGAAAATAAAAACAACATGGATATACAATGAAAGAGGATGAACATCAACAATCGATATGAAGTTTGCGAGCATGAATATAATGTTGGTGAGGAATACGTACTCCCCCAAGCTTAGGCGTTTGCCTAGCCTGGTGATCACCATCCGTATTAGCCAGCTGGTCCAGGAGGAAAGTAGTTGGGTTGTGGTACTTGAGCGTCCCACGCGTGAGTTGCGGCCTTCGCCTTAGCCAACTCATTCTAGTAGGCAATTATATCTGGTGGCATGATGGTATATCCGTTCCTGGCATAATTATTAAGCAAAAAAGGTACATGCAACACAATAACATCATGAGTATCCTCATTGTATACTATGTTATAACAAATGTGCTATGAAGATTTAGGTTCATCAATGAACTAGTGTTCCAACATAGACTGATGATCAAGATAAACTTTAGGCAACAAGTAGTCAGTGGGGCGTATGGCAACATTAAAAAGTTTTGATAAGCGAGTGGCATAAATGTCACCATGAACCTTGCCCTTGGTCCAGTTAAGATGCAAACGACGTGCGGCAATAGCTCCTAAGTTGTAAGCGTTATCACCATACAATGCGCGACACAAAATATCGAGAGTGGGGCACTTAGACCACCACCCTGACTCATACAGTTAAACATTTCCCTATGAATAAAGCGAAGTAGTGCATAGAAGGAAAATGTAATATGGTGGCCCTAGCATGTGATACGCCCCTAGTTTCTCACATAGTTAAAGAAAGGAGGAAGTCCTAGAATTCCTCCAGTTTAGGAGCACACATTCCCCTATGAGAAGAAATCAAGTATATTTCACAGAATTCAGATAGCGGTATTTCATAATGTGTTGCATATAAATCGAAACACACCATGGGAGCACCAGGCCTATTAATGAAATGGACATTTTGCACAAAGAAATTTGTAAGGAGATAGTATTGGTCACACTCATCTGCGAGGAAGTTGGTCAGCAAGAAATTTGCAATGAATTGCATAAACTGTTGGTAAAAACCCGCTTCGCTCATGAAAGGTCCGTGTGGCCATTCACATGGCCTAACCTCCGCGTTGCGATCGATGTTGATGTCTTGGTACTAAGTTCTCCCAACAACTCCTTTGGGGCTCCGGCTCGAAGAGCCCCTCCCAAGGAAGTTCATTTTCCTAAGCACAAATTTCTAAAAAAATTGGACCACAAAATTATGTCAATAAAACTTTGCAAGACTGGTAGTAACTAGTCATATAGATGCCTAGCGGTCATATCAAGCATTCATACTACTTGGAACCCAAAGAATTCAACATGCAAGCTCATTTTCAATAGCACGAAGTGCAGCAAAATATGAACCACTAAAGCAAAAACTAATTGGAGGAATGGGAGAGTCACATACCAAGGAGCAATTCCACAAACAAAATTCAGAAACGGAATTCCGACCAAAGAGATCGAAAATCTTAGGTTGAGGAGCAAGAACGCGCGTGCGCGAGAGAGTGTGAATGAATTGTTACTTGAGGTAAGATATGACATGGGCTAAATGGATAAGGTAGGGGCCCTATGGGACCCACCATCTATCAAGGCGTGCCCAGGGGGTGGGCGCGCCCAGTTGGTTGTGGCCCACAGGTGCACCTGCCTGGTGTGTTTTCGGCACTATTTTTTTTAAATATTCCATAAAAAAATCATGTTAAAATTTTGTGAAATTGTGAGACTTTTTATTTCTGGGTCATTTTTTATTTGCACGGGAAACTCAAAAAGCAGGAAAATCATGCCATTTTATTTTATTTAACTAAGAATAAACAGAGACAAAACTAATGATACAAAGGGTTGTGCTTAATAAATTCATCAACCCCATGTCTTTCAAAAATGGTCCCTTAACAAGGTTGATCAAGTCTTATTAATAACTGTTTCCGATTGACATGAAACCGAAGAATTTTCGTATAACGCTAAGTTACCTCAATGGGGATTTGTATATCCCCAACAATAAGAACATCATATTTCTTCTTGGTAGTAGGAAGAAAAAAAATTAAACCCTCCAATAGTGATTGTGGCAATTGGCTCAATGACATTAATATTATTTACCGAAGCTTGTTTCTTCAAAAAATGCTCCGTATGTTGTTTGCCATTGACATGAAAAATAACCTTGCTTTTTTTGCAATCAATAACATCCCCCGCGGTATTTAAAAAGGGTCTACCAAGGATAATCGACATGTTGTTGTCCTCAGGCATCTCCAGAATAACAAAGTCTGTTAATATAATAACATTTGCAACCACAACAACAACAACCTCACAAATCCCAATAGGTATAGTGGTGGATTTATCAGCCATTTGCGAAGATATCTCACTAGGTGTAAGATTATTTAAATCAAGTCTTTTATATAAAGAGAAAGTCATAACACTAATATCGGCTCCTAGATCACATAAAGCAGTTTTAACAAAATTTTGTTTAATGGAACAACATATTGTGGGTATACCAAGATCTCCCAACTTCTTAGGCACTCCACAATCAAAATAATAATTATCAAGCATGGTGGAAATTTCAGTTTCAAATATCTTTCTTTTGATGGTAATGACGTCCTTCATATACTTAGCATAGTGAGGCATTTGCAAAAATATCAGTCAAGCTTGTGCAAAAAGACATCTTTAATCATTTCAGCAAAGCGTTCAAACTCCTCCTCGTCCCTACTCTTAGAAGGCTTACAAGGGAATGCCATGGGTTTTTGAACCCATGGCTCTCTTTCCTTACCATATTTTCTAGCAACAAAGTATTTATTCTTATATCTTTTATTTTTGGAATGTGGGTTATCAAGATCTTCAGTAGGTTCCATTTCCACATCATTATCAGGTTCTTTATTATTATCTGGTTGAGCATCTATGTGAACATCATCATTATCATTCTCATTATCAGTAGGTGCATGTTCACTATCAGATTGCGTCTCAGCATCACAAATAGAATCATCATTATGTTTTTAAGCAGGTTTTTCTATAACGAGTTCACTAGAAGCATGCAAAGTCCTATCACTTTTTTTTCTTTTTTCCTTTTAGAAGGACTAGGTGCATCATCATTAGTTCTCTGAGATTCTTGTTCAATTCTTCTAGGGTGACCTTAAGGATAAAGAGGTTCTTGAGTCATTCTACCTCCTCTAGTCATTACTCTAAGATCATGGCCATTCATGTTTTCATTTAGTTTAGCAAGCAAATCATTTTGTGACTTAGTAACTTGGTCTAGATGAGTATGAACCATGGAAGCATGTTTATCTAGACCTCTAACATCATTAGCAATTCTAACTATCAAGTCACTTAAGCGATCTATCATCATAGCATTATGTTGTAATTGATTTTTAAGATAATTATTGAACTACCCTTGTTTGACAACGTAATTATCAAATTAATCCATGCATTGTCTAGGAGTTTTAGTACAAGGTATATCACTTCCATTAAAGGCATGGAGAGAATTTACCTCCACTACCTGTGTAGGTGTGTTAAGTCCATGTATTTCTTCAATAGATGGTAAATTCTTGACGTCTTCACATTTAAGACCTTTCTCCTTCATAGTTCTCTTAGCTTCTTGTATATCTTCCGAACTAAGGAATAGAATACCTCTCTTCTTTTGAATAGGTTACAATGATGGTTCAAGAAGTGTCCAATTATCAACATTTTGTAATATATTATTCAATAATTCCTCAGCATGTCCAATAGTTTGTTTGCTGAAAACACAACCAGCACACCTATCTAGGCAGTCCTTAGAAGCATCAGTTAGTCCATTATAAAAGATATAAAGTATTTCACTTTCTTAAGAGGGTTATCAGGTAAAGCCCTTAGTAGCTGGAGAAGCCTCCCCCAAGCTTGAGGGAGATTCTCTTCTTCAATTTGCACAAAGTTAAATATTTCCTATAAAGTAGCTTGTTTTTTATCAACATGTAAATGTTTCTCAGAGAAGTAGTATATAATATCCTAGGGGCTACGCACACAACCAGGAGCAAGAGTGAGGAACTACTTCTTAACATCACCTTTTAGGGAAAAGGGAAAAAGCTTAAGGATATAATAGTAGCGTATTTTTTCCTCACTGGTACAACAAGTGGCAATATCATTCAGTTTGGTGAGATGTCCTACAATAGTTCCATTTTATAATCATGGAAAGGATGAGATTCTGCCATAGTGATTAACTGAGGATCGATAGAAAATTCATAATCCTTATCGGTAACATTTATAGGACAAGTAGCAAATTAAGGATCATGTTTCGTTTTCTTCATCATAGATTTTTCTTTAGTTTGCATAGTATTTCTTCAAATCATCTCCATCATTACAAGCAAGAAAGTCTCTAGCTATCTTCCCATCCATAATATAAACCTACGTACATCAGGCATAATAGGGATTGATAATATTCTTTAGTTTCAACATTTTCAAGTTCTCTAGCTTTAGCAATACGAGCATCAAGTAATTCATTCAATGAAATAATTTTAGTTTCATCAAGTGTAGCAGTGGTATCATCATTAATTTTAGAAGTAGCATCAAGTACATGTGACATATCAGGACGAAAAACAAGTGGTGGTGTCATAAATTGATTCAAAATAGTAGGTAGATCAAATCCAGAGCTAGATAGCAGTTGCATACCTCCCCTCGTCTTAGAGGGTATGATCTTAGTTCTAGTATCTTTCAGATTCTTCATAGTAGCAATAGGATATACTCAAGGGAACACAATAAAAAATAGTTATGATCCCCGGCAACGGCACCAGAAAATTGTCTTGATAACCCACAAGTATAGGGGATCGTAATAGTCTTCGCAGGTAGTATTACACCCTGATTTATTGGTTGGACACAAGGGGAGTGATAAATCCACAAGTATAGGGGATGACAACAACTTTCGAGGGTAGAGTATTCGACCCAAATTTATTGATTCCACACAAGGGGAGCCAAAGAATATTTGAGAGTATTAACAGTTGAGTTGTCAATTCAACCACACCCGGAGATTAAATATATGCAGCAAAGTGATCAGTAGCGCAGTAATATGATAGTTTGATAGAAGTGTTGACAGTAATAGTAGCGGTAACAATAGCAGCAATGTTTTTGTAGCAAGTGCAACGGTGACAACAACAGTAGTAACTTACTAAGAACAATAAGTGGAAAACTCGTACGCACTCGATCGTTGAATTCGTTTGATGATATTCATCATATAACAATCATAACCTAGGGCGACACAGAACTAGCTCCAGTTCAACAAGGTAATGTAGGCATGTATTCCATAAATAGTGATACATGCTTATGGAAAAGAACTTGCATGGCATCTTTTGTCCTACCCTCCCATGGTAACGGGGTCCATAAGGAAACTAAGGGATATTAAGGCCTCCTTTTAATAAAGAACCGGAACAAAGCATTAACACAGAGTGAATACATGAACTCCGCAAACTACAGTCATCATCGGAAAGTATCCCAACTATTGTCACCTTGGGGTTTACGGATCAAAACACGTAATAGGTGCATATTACTAGGCTGGATTGGATCAACAAAATAGATATAATGATGATAACATAAATGGTTCAGATCTGAAATCCTGGAACTCGGGCCCTAGTGACAATATTAAGCATGGCAAAGTCATAGCAACATCAATCTCAGAACATAGTGGATACTAGGGATCAAGCCCTAACAAAACTAACTCGATTAGATGATGAATCTCATCCAACTCCTCACCGACCAACAAGCCTACAATGGAATTACTCACTCCCGGTGGGGAGCATCATGGAATTGGCGATGAAGGAGGGTTGATGATGACGAAGACTAAAGATTAACCTCTCCGGAGCCCCAAATGGGCTCCAGATCTGGCCTCCCGATGAAGAACATGAGGTGGTCGCGGCTCCATCTCATGAAACGCGACAACACTTTCTCCTTGATTTTTTTCTGCGGAAATAGGAATTTATAGTGTCAAAATTGGGTTAGCGGGGCCACAAGTTGGGTACAACCCACTAGGGCGCGCCTGGGGGGCTGGCGCGCCCTGGTGTATCGTGCCCAGCCAGCCCCCCTCCTTTGGTGGTTTTTGGCTCCAATATTTTTTATTTATTCTATAATAAATCTGCAAAAAAATTCATTCAACTCTGAGAACTATTATTTCTACACAAAAACAACACGATGGTAGTTCTGCTGAAAACATCGTCAGTCCGAGTTAGTTTCATTCAAATCATGCAAATTAGAGTCCAAAACAAGAGCAAAAGCTTTAGGAAAAATAGATACGATGGAGACGTATCAGGGAGCCAAAGAATATTTACTGGTCTCAGTAGTGATACGTCTCCAATGTATCTACTTTTCCTAACACTTTTGCTCTTGTTTTGGACTCTAGTTTGCATGATTTGAATGAAACTAACCTGGACTGGCGCTGTTTTTAGCAGAACTACCATGGTGTTGTTTTTTGTGTAGAAATAAAAGTTCTTGGAATAGAATGAATCTTTTTGGAGAATTGTTTTGGAATATATGAGGAATATTGGAGCCATAAGCCACTAGAGAGGGGCCCTAGGGTGGCCACCCTCCACTAGGGCGCGCTAGAACCCCCCCTCGCGCGGTCTGGTGAAGCGTGCCCACCTCGTGGGCCCTCTGACCCTAATTATAGCGCTATAAAATCCTAAATTTCTAGAAAAAAAATATGAGAGAAAGTTTCATCGTGTTTCACGATACGGAGCTGTCACCACCTCCTATTCTTCATCGGGAGGCTAGATCTGGAGCCTGTTTGGGGCTCCGGAGAGGGGAATAGTCTTTGTCATCACCAACCCTTCTCCATCGCCAATTCCATGATGCTCCCCACCGGGAGTGAGTAATTCCTTCGTAGGCTTGCTGGTCGGTGAGGAGTTGATGAGATTCATCATGTAATCGAGTTAGTTTGGTTAGGGCTTGATCCTTAGTATCCATTGTGTTCTAAGATTGATGTCGCTATGACTTTACCGTTCTTAATGCTTGTCACTAGGGCCTGAGTGGCATGATTTCAGATCTGAACCATTTATGTTATCATCATTATATCCATGTTCTTGATCTGATCTTGCCTAGTCATATGCACCTATTACGTGTTATGATCCGCCAACCCCATAATGACAATATTTGGGATACTTCACGGTGATGACCGTAGTTTGAATTGTTCATTTATTCACTATGTGTTAATGCTTTGTTCTGGTTCTCTATTAAAAGGAGGCCTTAATATCCCTTAGTTTCCTTATGGATACCGCTGCCATGGGAGGGTAGAACAAAATCTGTCATGCAAGTTCTTTTCCATAAGCATGTATGACTATATACGGAATCCATGCCTACATTACATTGACGAACTGGAGCTAGTTCTATGTCTCCCTAGGTTATGACTGTTATATGCTTAATATCATCGCATGAATACACCGATCCAGTGTCTACGAGGTTTCCACTTATTTTTCTTGCTAAGCTACTACTACTATTGTTACTTCTGCACTTGCTAGAAAAGTATCACTCTTGTTGTTATCGCCACTATTACTGTTACTACGCTATCAAACTATCATATTACTGTGCTACTGATCACTTGGCTACAAATATTTATCTCCAAGTGTGGTTGAATTGACAACTCAACTGTTAATACTCTCAATTATTATTTGGCACCCCTTGTGTCGAATCTATAAATTTGTGTTGAATATTGTACCCTCGAAAACTGTTGTGATCCCCTATACTTGTGGGTTATGAAGACCTTTTTCTGGCACCGTTGCCGGGGAGCATAGCTATATTTGTTGAGTCACTTTGGATGTATATCAACTGATCACTTTGAAGAATCCGAAGGATACTAAAACCAAGATTTTCCCCTCTACCATTAGGAGGGTAAGGAACTGCCATCACGCTCTACACTTGATTCACCTTCTATTATGAGTAAGCTTGCAACACCACCACATGCTATTAATAATGATATTGATGATGCTACTTCTGCTATGAATGATGCTTATGATGATACTAGTACTATGCTTGATGATATTGTGCCATTAGGTGAATTTCTTGATGAACAAATTGATAGATCTAGAGAGAATGAAATCATCGAAACTGCTGAAACTGCTGAAACTAATGATTATGAAAAACCTATAAGGCCTAGCTCTCCTAGATTTGAAATGCCTAAGATACCTCAAGGTTATGCTTTAGATGGAGAAATAGCTAGAGAGATTCTTGCTTGTATGGATAGAAATGATCTCAAGAAACTGCTATGGAAGTATAAATAAAAGACTTTTAATGCTAAGAAGAAATGTGATCCTAAGTTTGCTACTTCACCAATCTTTTTTACCGATAAGGATTATGAATTCCCCGTCGACCCAGAGTTAATCACTTTGGTTGAATCCGATCCTTTTCATGGCTATGAAACTAAAACCGTGGTAGCACATGTTACTAAGTTGAACGATATAGCCACCCTATTTGCTCATGATGAGAAGATTCACTACTACCATATTCTCAAATTATTTCCGTTCTCATTAAAGGGTGATGCTAAGATATGGTAGAATACTCTTACTCCTGGTTGTGTGTGTAGTTCCCAGGATATGACCTACTACTTCTCTGAAAAATATTTTCCTGCACATAAGAAACAAGTTGCCTTACAGGAAATATTTAACTTTGTGCAAATTGAAGAAGAGAGTCTCCCACAAGCTTGGGGGAGGCTTCTCCAATTGCTTAATGCTTTTCCTGATCATCCTATTAAGAAAAGTGAAATACTTGATATCTTCTATAATGGACTAATTGATGCTTCTAGGGACTTCCTAGATAGTTGTGTTGGTTGTGTTTTCAGGGAACGAACCGTTGAACAAGCTGAGGAACTATTGAATAATATATTAAAAAATTGTGATCATTGGACTCTCCCTGAACCACCACTTGAACCCACTTCGAAGAACAGGGGTATCTTATTTCTCAGTCCCAAAGATATGCAAGAGGCAAAGAAATGTATGAAGGAAAAAATTATTAAGGCCGAGGATGTTAAGAATTTACCACCTATCAAAGAAACACATGGACTTAACACACCACCACCTCCACAGGTGGTAGAGGTAAATTCTTTATTAAAGTTTGATGAAGGTGATATCCCTTACAATAAACATCCTAGTCAATGCATATATGAGTTTGATAATTACATTATGAAACAAGACCACTTCAATGCAAATTTTCTGAAACAATTGAATTATAATTCTGATATGATTGCTCGCTTGAGTGAGGAATCAGTAATGATGTTAGGAAAACATGCCTCTATGGTACAAACTCAGTTTGAACAAGTTGCTAAATCTTAAAAGGAAATTCTTGATGAAATGAATAATAATATGAATGATCATGCTATTAGAGTAGTTACTAGAGGAGGTAGAATGGCCCAAGAAACTCTATATCCTGAGGTCATCCTAAAAGAATTGAACAAGACTCTCAAGGAATTAATGTTGATACACCTAGTCCTTATAAGAAGAAAAATAAAAATAAAAATAATAGGACTATGCATTGATACGTCTCCAACGTAATAATTTATGAAGTATTCATGCCATGTTTACAATAATTCTATATGATTTTGTTATGATTTTATTAGAACTAACCCGGACTGACGTTGTTTTCAACAGAACTACCATGGTGTCGTTTGTTGTGCAAAAATAAAAGTTCTTGGAATGGGCTGAAAATTTACGGAGAATACTTTTGGAAAATAAAAAAAATACTGGAGCAAAAAGATACCAGAGAGGAGTCCCGAGGAATCCATAAGCCTAGGCCCCCGTAGGGCGTGCCCCTGGCTTGTGGGCCCCTCGGGAGTCCCCTTGACGTGAGACCGACGCCAAAATTCCTATAAATACCAAAAACCCCAGAAACAAACCTAGATCGGGAGTTCCACCGTTGCAAGCCTCTGTAGCCACGAAAAATCAACCGGGAGCCCGTTCTGGCACCCTGCCAGAGGGGGAAACCATCACCGGAAGCCATCTTCATCATCTCGGCGGTCTCCATGACGAGGAGGGACTAGTTTGCCCTCGGGGCTGAGAGTATGTACATGTAGCTATGCGTTTGACCTCTCTCTCGTGTTCTTGAGATGGCACGATCTTGATGTACCGTGTGCTTTATTAATATAGATGAACCATATGAAGTTTTCCCCTCTCGATCTTCTTGTGATGAATTGAGTTTTCCCCTTGAAGTTTTCTTATCTGATTGAGTCTTTATGGGATTTGAGAACACTTGATGTATGTCTTGCAGTGGGATATCTGTGGTGACAATGGGATGTTCTATTGATCCACTTGATGTATGTTTTGGTGATCAGCTTGCGGGTTCCGTGACCTTGGGAATCTATGCATAGGGGTTGGCACACGTTTTCGTCTTGACTCTCCGGTAGAAACTTTGGGGCACTCTTTTAAGTACTTTGTGTTGGATTGAACATGATAAATCTAAAATTATGTGATACATATCGTATAATCAAGCCCATGAGTACTCGTGGTGACATTGGAGTATCTAGGTGACATTAGGGTTTTGGTTGATGTGTATCTTAAGGTGTTATTTTAGTATGACATCTAGGGCTGTTCGTGACACTTATAGGGATAGCTCATACGATTGATTGGAAAAGATAACTTTGAGGTGGTTTCATACCGTATAATAATTTCTCCATTTGTTCTCCGCTATTTGTGAATTTGGAGTGAACTATTTTTGTCGCACGTGAGGGATTTACATATGATTCAACTATCTCAGTATTGTTGAGAGAACTTTCACTCATGAAAGTATGAACCATAGGCCTTGTTTTCAAGCATTGCAATACCGTTTTTGCTCACTTTTGTTACTTTCTACCTTGCTGTTTTTTTATTTTCACATTACAAAAACCTATATAATTTACCATTGTATTGGGTGTGTTGGGGACACAAGAGACTCTTTGTTATTTGGTTGCAGGGTTTTACGAGAGACACCATCTTCATCCTACGCCTCCCATGGATTGATAAACCTTAGGTCATCCACTTGAGGGAAAATTTCTACTGTCCTACAAAATTCTACGCTTGGAGGCCCAACACGAGTCTAGAGGAGGAAGGTTGCATAGTAGACATCAAGAATTTTTCTAGCGCCGTTGTCAGGGAGGTGAGTGCTTGAAGGTATATCTTTATATCTTGCAATCAAATCTTTAGTTTCTTGTTTTATCACTAGTTTGATTTTATAAAAGAAAACTACAAAATAATGGAGTTTAGGTTGCATCATTTGTATCGTCTTTATAATGTCTTTCGTGAAAATAAGGATTCAAAAAATTGTGCTCAATTGGTAGAGGAAGAAATTATAAAAATAGTTGATGAGAATTCCTTGAATGGTGAGAATGATTGCAATGTTGCTAGTATGAATTCTCTGAATATCCATGATGCTAATGATATGCAGAGCCACAATCTTGGGGATGCTATGTTTGATGGAGATGATATTTTTAGTCCCCCAAGTTTTGATGAACACATTTTTTATGACAATGATATTCCTACTATCTAAGATGATTATGATGATGACATGTATGCTATAAAGAGTGGTAGTAACCATGAAACTTGCCATCACGATTTTAATATTCAAAGTGGTTATGTCAATCAAGTATCTCATGATAGTTATTTTGCTGAGTTTTCTCCCACTATTATGAATGAGAAGGAAATTGCTTATGTGGAGAGTGAAAAAAATTCTATGCTTGTAGATCATGAAGATAATGCTTTATGTGATAGTTATGTTGTGAAATTCCTTCATGATGATACTGAAAATTATTATGAGGGGGAACATATGCTTGTAGGAATTGCAATAATATCAAGTTTCCTCTCTATGTGTTCAAAGTTTTGAAGTTATGCTTGTTTTCCCTTCCTATGCTAGTTGACTCTTGCTCCCATAAATTGTTTGCTCACAAAATCCCTATGCATATGAAGTGGGTTAGACTTAAATATGCTTGTCATGAGATTCATGATGCTCTCTTACATGTTTCAAATACTATTCTTATATAAGCATCATTGAAATCATCATGCCTAGCTAAAAGGCATTAAAAAGCGCTTGTTGGGAGACAACCCAACACTTTTCCTTTCTGTTTTTGTGTGTTCAAATGATTAAGCTATGGTAGTAATCATGTTTTTTGTATTTTATTTCAATAAAGTGCCAAGTAAATCCTTTGGGTCGACTCACACGATGAGTAGAATTGATGCTGAACCAAAACAGAAACTTTTGACTCCAGTACATGAATTTTCATTTTTTACTGGAGCGTGATAATGATCTGAAATTTTGATAGTCTTGATATACAAATTCTTCAGGATTTCCTAATTGTTCAGAATTTTTAGAGACAGGTAAGTATGGTTATGCTATAGATCTTCACAGACTGTTCTCTTTTTGACACATTCTGTTTTGCATGCATAGTTTGCTTGTTTTAGTGTTCCCATAGCTTATATTCAGTGATATAAATTATGGCAATGATAGAATAAAGTAGGTATCATGTGGGAACAATTATGAATCTTATCTTGATAGTACCTAAGTGAATGATCTATCTTTATTACACTAACCATTCTCACAAAGTTCCGTTAAGTTTTGTGTGATCGAAGTTTTCAAGTTTTGGGTGAGACACTGATATGAGGAGAGTAAGGAGTGACAAGAACCTAAGCTTGGGGATTCCCAAGGCACCCCAAGGTAATATCCAAGGAATACTCAAGCGCCTATGCTCGGGGATGCCACGAAGGCATCCCCTCTTTCGTCTTCAGCACTATCGGTATATCTTACTTGGAGCCATATTTTTATTCATCACATAATATGAGTTTTACTTGGAGTGTCATTTTATTTTGTTTTTCTCTGTTAGGTGTTATTTATATCTTTTGTCGGGGCACGACACCTATGGGATTGTGGAGATCCCTTTACGGTTCAGTAGGGAGAGGGAGTGCACAAAGAGCAGATCTAACGAGCAACGCGAGGGATTTTTACCTAGGTTCGGGCCGCTGAGAAGCGTAAAACCCTACTCCTGCTTTAGTGTATTATGAGTGTTTGAGTTTTGGTTCCAGGAGCGTTATGTGATGAACATTACATAGCCACTACACGTGGGTCTAAGCTAGAAGCATCCTCCCCTATAGTAACGCCTTGGGCCTCCTTTTATATGTCTAAGGGGTCAACACAATGGCGTACAGTACATACACGGGGTGTACAATTGCTACAATGTTATCTTACCTAACACTGACGACATAGGACAGACGCATTAAATGCTCCATCTAGTTGTCCCTAATCTTCTTGGGGATGAAAAAAGGGGCCGTCCCATTAGCACCGCTTAACCCCATCATAGCTAGTGCCTTGACACGTATTCAGGAGGGATGACACCTGGTCACTGCACTGGCAGGATGGTGAGATCTTGCCGGGCGCAGGTCTTGCCAGGGCTCCATGAGCCATCCCGCCAAGATCTTGCCAGGGTCCCAGCTACTGGTCTTCTTTCTTCTGATTATTTACTTGAACATTTTCTTGATATTCCTGTACTTGCGTCCAGTAGTCCCCTCCAGGCCTTGCCAGTTGTGTGGCTACAACTGTTCGTGCACAAGTATGGGGTACTAAAAGATCCAAACTTTAGTACACCGACAATTGTCGGTGACTTAAAGTCCTAATCGTGGAAGAAACAGCAGTGCCATGGATTGGGGTAATGGGGCGATTACGTGTTTGCCCGTGATCGTGGGCGATGGGATTGGTGGATATGGGCGATGACTCTTGGAGCGGAGGAGAGCCAGCCCCTGCATCTCTCCCTATAAATTGGGGGATAGCGAGGGACGATGCTCATCCATCCTTCCTTACTCCTTGAGTGCGAACCTCCTAAGCTTGCCCTTCTACACCTTCCCGATCTTGAGTTGTGCTCGCCCTTAGCCATGGCTAGGGGAAAGGGCGTCCACCATCCTCCGCACCAACAGCGAGGGGTTCCCGTCGGGATCATGCCACCACTACAGCCACGGAGGCAGAGGGTGGCTCGAGCGCGCGTGGTGGAAGAGCTTCGAGGGGTCTTTGTCGGTGTGGAGCTCGTGGTTGGGGGAGGCGGAGCGCCGTTCTACCCCTTCCTCTGACGCCAGACCCTCTTCTTGAAGAGACCCATGCCGAGGCGACAGTGTTGGAGTTCGTCATCAAGTTGCGATGTCCCCTCCGGAACCATCTGTGCCTCCCTCGCCCTTTTGCTAGGGCGATGGAGGTTGACAAGCTACCCGCTCTGTGGTTGCGGGTGCATGGCTGTTGCAATGGCGCCGCGCGGGTAGACAGTGAGTACCGGAGCATCGCGTCATGTACCTCATGCGCGGTTGGAAAACCTTCGCCCGCACCCACAACCTCCTGGATGGGCATGTTCTCCCCTTCAAGATGGTGGAGGCTGACCTGCTCTCCGTCAAGATTTATGGGCGTTCGGGCGCCCGCCTCAGCTGCTACGAGGAAAGCTCGAGCAGTGCTGAAAGTTCCTCCTCGAGCGATAGCGACAAGGAGGACAGTGTCGGTGAAGATGATGATGACTAGTCTGAGCCCTAGGCCATCAAGTCGAAATACGACGGCCTGGGCTCTAACTGATCGCCGGGCGCACCATCACCATTAGCTCACGCCCCTCCCCCTCCCACCGGAGCGACCTTGCCAGGGATCCTTGTCCCGGGCGCTGCCTCATCTTCTAGCTGAATCTCCTGGCAGGCCCATGGTCTTCGGCTTCGTCTTCCCTTCTAGAAGCTCCGCCCTATGCGCGGTGCTGGTCCTGAAGGGGCCAGGCTGGGCTTCTGTCGAGGGTATCTTCCTATTTTTCTTCTTGTAACCTGCCCCTAGGGGGGAGTCGAATAAAGATTTATTTAGGAAGAGACACCATCTCGTGTAAATTTCATTCCCTTTGAATGAATGTATGTTATTCCTCTTGTCTGATTTCTCTCTATATGGTACATGCCCTACGATTTATCAAAAAAACTTGCGAGTGCACGCAGCCCTACCGCGAGCGCTTTGAGGAACGGATCCTTAGCAGCCTGCTGGAGGTGCCGCTGTCGGCAAGATACCTTGACATTTCCGGTGCATCCACTTAAGCTGTTGAGTAGACTCGAAATAGAGTAAGGGCGCAACCGTGCAGCCGCTTGAGCTGTTGAGCAGACTCGAAATAGAGTAAGGGTGCAATCATGTAGCCACTTAAGCTGTTGAGCGGACTCGAAACAAAGTAAGGGCGCAACCGATCACGACAAGGTTCCTTCGCGTGCAGGTTTCCCATACAAAAGTTGAAATCATCCAAGGAAAATAACTTCACAGTAAAAAAATTACTTAGAGTTTTGCAACTTAGCTTTTTGTTGCAGTACTCCTTTCTGCAAGATGTCGACTTCGAACATCGCCTATTGGTGTCCATACCATCATCCCCCCCGGCAAACTTGTATGCGAGGGAACCTTCTATCCTTAAAGAAAGAAGAAAAAATAGGGATATGGAACCTTGGAAGTTCATTAGTACTCGCTGGAAATAAGCGTAATACAACATCTCAGATAAACATGCATATAAGTAACATGAAAATCAACAAGAATTGTAGAACGCTTGATCTTATTCAACTATGCACAAGGTCTATGCCTGGCTTTGTACAGAGAATTACATGCCTTGCCGGCAAGACTTGTACAAAAGATGGTTGCTGAGGGACCCGACAACTGCACCTTATGGGTAGAACTTACGAAGATGTTCGATATTCCAGGAGTTGCTCACCAGAACGCCATCTTCGGTCTCCCAGCGGACTGCGCCAGGCATGGTGACTCATACTACGCGATAAGGGCCTTCCCACTTTGGCGTCAACTTGTTGGAATTCTTGGCCGACAAAACGCGCTGAAGAACAAGGTCGCCTTCCTCAAGGCTCTGGGCATGAACTCTGCGGCTATGGTAGCGGCGCAAAGCTTGTTGATAGCATGTAGCTCACACAGCAGCCTGAAGACAATCTTCCTCAAGGAGGGTAGCGTCATCGTGCCGCAACTGCTCTTGCTCAAGCTCATCATAGGCGAGCACTCGAGATGACCCGTATATGAGTTCCGTGGGGAGAACTGCTTCCGCCCAATATACTAGGGAGAAGGGTGTTTGGACGATGGCTCGATTTGGTGTCGTTCTGATTGACCAAAGAACCACTGGCAGCTCATCAATGCAGTGTCTTCTGCACTTGCGTGGCCTGTCGAAAGTTCTTGTCTTAAGCCCTTGCAACACTTCAGCATTTAACCTTTTCGCTTGGCCATTGCTCCTCGGATGAGAAACAGAAGCAAAATAGATCTTGCCGCCAAGGTCTTGGACATATTGCATGAAGGTGCGGCTTGTGAACTGTGTGCCATTGTCAGTGATGATCCTGTTTGGCACACCAGAACGAAAAACTAGTCCTTTCAAGAACTTGACGGTTGGTTGTTTTGTCACCTTACTCACTGCTTCCACTTCCGGACACTTTGTGAACTTGTCAATCGCGACGTACAAGTACTCAAAGCCCCTGGTAGCATGGGGAAAAGGGCCCAAGATGTCGAGCCCTCAGACTGAAAATGGCCAGGAGAGGGGGATTGTCTGAAGAGCTTGAGCTGGTTCATGTAGTTTCTTTGAATGGAACTGGCACACTTCATACTTGGTTACTAGTGCAATTGCATCCTGGAGAGTAGTGGGCCAAAAGAAACCTTGCCGGAATGCTTTACCAACAAGAGCTCTTGATCCTATGTGGGAGCCACATATGCCTCCCTGTATCTCTTTCAACAGCTCCAGTCCATCCTCTCGAGGAATGCACTTCAATTTCACATCGTTCGGTCTCTTTCTATACAAGACATTGTCCACAAACTGGTACATATTAGACTAACGGGCTACTTTCTCCGCTTCTTCCTGTTCCTTAGGGAGTTCTCATGTTTGAAGGAACTGAACAATGTGTTATGTCCATGCTGGAGCCTGGGCTCGACAATAAGGACTAAAGGCATGTATTCTGTCGTGGGAGCATTTGTGTCTACGGCAAGGACTCGAGGTCCTGCCGGAGCCTGTTGCCCCCAGGCAGGCTTGGCATTGTTCCCGGAAATTTCCTTGTCGGCGGCTTCTGGGAACTCTATGGGAAAGTACTGGCCGGAATTCAACTTCCTTCTCTTGTCTTGCCTCGCTGATGGTACTATGGATGGCTGAGTCAATTGGAGCACAAAAGTCCCTGGTTCCATAGGTAACTTGAGGGCAGCACGCTTTGACAGCTCGTCGGCAATGCTGTTCTCTGCACGAGTAACATGCTCTGTTTGCAGACCGTCAAAGCATTCCTCCAACTTCCTCACTTCATCTACGTAGGCTTCCATCAACAGACTTTGATAATCTTTGTTGACTTGCTCGATGACAAGCTGTGAATCACCTCTGACGATGAGCTTCTTGAATTCCAAGGTCTGTCGCGATTCTGAGAGCGGCAAGCAGCCCTTCATATTCTATAGTGTTTTTTGTCGACCTCTCCCAGGGAAAGTGCATCTGATACATATTTGAGGTGATCTCTGCTGGGTGCGACAAGCAGCACGCCAGCACATGCACCTTGCAGGGAGAAAGCCCCATCAAAATACATAATCCATTCTTGATTTGTTTCCTTGCTAGGGAGAGTTGTTTCTTGGATCTCTTTGTTGGGTGTTAGAGTCCATTCTGCAATGAACTTTGCCAAGGCTTTGCTCTGAATAGTTGAAGTACTTTCAAATTTGAGACCAAAGCTTGACAATTCCAAATCCCACTCCACAATCCTGCAGGTTGCATCTGAATTTTGTAAGATCTGTTGCAACGGAAAGCGAGTGACGACGGTGATCTCATGTGCCTGGAAATAATGGCGCAGCTTCCTCGAGGCGAGAAAGGGGCCGAGGAGCAAACTTTGCACGCCAGAGTATCTTGACCTAGCCCGCTGCAAAAGGGAGCTGACAAAATAAACCGGGCGCTGCACCATCTTCTTCCTGTGTGTTGCTTCATTTATCTACGCAGATCCTGCCTTGTGGGCACCAAACTCTGCCGGAGAAATTCTGGCTCATCACTTGGCGATCTTGCCTCTGCCGCTGCTTCTTCATCGACTTCTCTCTGCTCCACTAACGCAACACTAACCACCTAATTCGTTGCCTCCAGGTATAGCAACAACGGCTCTTGTGGTTTAGGTGCGACTAGAGTTGGCGGAGAGGAGAGGTACCTCTTCAAATCTTGCAGCGCTGCCTCTGCTTCAGGAGTCCACTTCATTGGCCTGCCTTTTTCAAGATCTTGAAAAAGGGCAGGGGCGCTCAGCAGATTTGGAAATGAACCTACTCATAGCCGCAACGCAGCCGACAAGATGAAGCACATATTTGACGCGTCTTGGTGCTTCAATTTGCTCAATTGCCTTAATCTTGTCGGGGTTCGCCTCGATCCCATGTTGAGACACAAAGAATCCGAGAAGCTTGCCGAACGGAACGCCAAACACACACTTCTCAGGATTGAGCTTCAAATTGATCTTGCGCAGATTTGCAAACGTCTCTTCTATATCTTGTATGAGTGTTGCTTTGTCCTTGGTTTTGACCACTATGTCATCCATATAAGCTTCCATATTTCTATGTAGCTGAGGCTCAAAACCGATCTGGACTGCTCTTCCACATGTTGAACCAACACTTTTCAACCTGAAAGGCATACATACGAAGCAATATGTGCCACATGGGGTGATAAATGCAGTCTTCTCTTCGTCCTCCTTAGACATGAAGTTCTGATGATATCCTGAATAAGCATCAAGAAATGATAGAAAATCACAGCCGGCAGTGGAGTCCACAATCTGGTCGATGCGCGTCAAGGGAAAGGGGTCTTTTGGACTTTCTCTATTGATATCTGTATAATCATACATAGCCTCCATTTTCCATTTCCCTGCGCACTACAACTGGATTGGCCAACCATGTTGGATGGAGCACTCCTCTGACCAAACCTGTTGCTTCCAACTTCCTTATTTCCTCGACAATAAATTCTTGCCGCTCCAAGGCTTGTTTCCTAACTTTCTACTTGACGGGCCATGCGTGAGGACAGACAACAAGATGGTGCTGAATTACCTCCGTGGGAACACCGGGGATATCAGATGGTTGCCATGCAAACACATCGACATTCACCCACAGGAAGGCAATGAGCGCGCTTTCCTTTTTGTCATCGAGGGTGGAACTTATGGTGAAAGTTCCTCCCGTACCATCCTCCTTGGCGGGCACCTTCTTGGTTTCCGGTGGAGCTACCTTGGATTTCTTGCTCTTGCCGATGGATATCTCTGGCACATCCTCAATAGGAGCGCAACACTCCGAAGAGGTGCGCTTGCCGCAGTGTGTACCAGAGGTCTTGCCAGTCTTCTTCCCCCCGGGAGCTTCAGTGGCAGGAGAAAGTGCCTTGATGGCAGGTGCTTCAACTGCCTCCCAGTAAAGTTGGTCGGTGCAGATAAGCGCACCCTTCTTGTCGGAGTTGATAGTGATGACGCTCATCGGCCCGCACATCTTCAATACATTGTAAGCGCAGTGTGATGCCGCCATGAACTTGGCCAGCGCTGGACGGCCAAAGATCCCATTATATGGCAATGGTATCTTGGCGACAACGAAAACAATCTTCTCTATCCTGACGTTCAGGTCACTACCAATGTTACCGGTAGTGTTGTCTTGCCCTTCGGCTGGCTCCTCCCTGGATTGATCCCCTGAAACATGCCCGTCTCCTCGAGATTTTCATCAGGAATTTGCAACCTTTTGATGACATCAGGTGAGATCAAGTTCAAACCAGCCCCACCGTCAACTACCATTTTTGTCACCTTGAGGTTGTGAATTGTTGGCGAAACCAACAATGACAGACACCCAACCGCAGTTGTGCGATCAGGGTGATCCTCGACATCGAAAATGATAGGCGTGTTGGACAATTTCAACGGTTGTGGGCATCGACAGATGGCTCTGTCGCATTAATCTTGCAAGCCCACTGTTTAAGTTGGCGGTGAGAAGAATGCAACGAGGCGCCTCTGCCAATGCACACGGTCTCTGTAGCTTTTTGAAATTCGTGCTCGCTGGACTCGTCGTCCTCCTCATTGCCATCATCATCCCCCTCTTCCTTGTCACGGCCTGGAGAGGGCCTCTCCTTCTGTTGCTTGGCCTTGGCACGGTGACCTCCTCGGCCACTTCGTTTCTTGCCGGACCCCTCTACACTATCTTGGGCCTTCTCCTTATCTCGCCTCACATACTCAGCTTTCTGCTTCTCGACAAGCTGCTCAACATGCCGACAGTTTTGGAGATCGTGGCCCTTGGTGCGATGGATCTTGCAGTACTGCTTGTCGGAGCCCTCTCGCTTGTGGCCAGCCCTCTAACAGGAGACGCACTCGGCAATCTTCTTTCTGGGGCCGTCAACCTTAGTATTCTTGGCGGTGTCGAGGTTGCCGAATTCCTCGACGGCAAGCATGGCCTTGCCTTTGCTCTTCCTATTTTGCCGTCGGGCTTTCTTTGCCGGATCGGCGGCGTCTTCGTCTTCAGAGTCGACTCCAGCACCAGCATCCTTCCTAGGGAGTCTCCTCCCTTCTTCAGCTTGAGCACATCTATCAGCCAGAGCATAGAGATCGGCAACACCCCTGACTTTGTTCATCGCCACCTCTTCGCGCATCCTGCGGTTGCGCACGTTCTGATGAAACCCACTAATAACAGCAGCATGATGAACGTCTGGGATGTTGTGATGTATACGGCTGAATTTCTGAATGTATGATGACCCACAAGTATAGGGGATCTATCGTAGTCCTTTCGATAGTAAGAGTGTTGAACCCAACGAGGAGCAGAAGGGAATCACAAGCGGTTTCCAGTAAGGTATTCTCTGCGAGCACTGAAATTATCGGTAACAGATAGTTTTGTGGTAAGATAATTTGTAACAAGTAACAAGTAAAGCAAAGGTGCGGCAAGGTAGCCCAATCCTTTTTGTAGCAAAGGACAGGCATGTACAAACTTTTATATAAAGCAAAGCACTCCCGAGGACACATGGGAATTTCTGTCAAGCTAGTTTTCATCATCATCATTCGATTCGCGTTCGTTAATTTGATAGTTGGATATGTTAGTGGACCGGTGATTGGATGTTGCCCTTACTTGGACAAACATCCCACTTAGAATTAACCCCTCTCGCAAGCATTCGCAACTACGAAAGAAGAATTAAGGTAAACCTAACCATAGCATGAAACATATGGATCCAAATCAGCCCCTTACGAAGCAACACATAAACTAGGGTTTATGCTTCTGTCACTCTAGAAACCCATCATCTACTTATTACTTCACAATGCCTTCCCCTAGGCCCAAATAATGGTGAAGTGTTATGTAGTCGATGTTCACATAACACCACTAGAGGAGAGACAACATACATCTCATCAAAATATCGAACGGATACAAAATTCACATGATTACTTATAACAAGACTTATCCCATGTCCTTAGGAACAAACATAACTACTCACAAAGCATGTTCATGTTCAAGATCAGAGGAGTATTAATTATCATAAAGGATCTGAACATATGATCTTCCACCAAGTAAACCAACTAGCATCAACTACAAGGAGTAATCAACACTACTAGAAACCCACAGGTACCAATCTGAGGTTCGAGACAAGGATCGGATACAAGAGATGAACTAGGGTTTGGAGAGGAGATGGTGCTGGTGAAGATGTTGATGGAGATTGACCCCCTCTTGATGAGAGGATCGTTGGTGATGACGATGGCGTCAATTTCCCCCTCCGAGAGGGAAGTTTCCCTGGCAGAACAGCCCTGCTGGAGTACTAGATTGGTTCTGTCCAAGTTCCACCTCGAGGCGGCGGCGCTTCATCCCGAAAGCTCTCTTTTGATTCTTTCCAGGTCAAAACCCACCATATAGGAGAAGATGGGCATTGGGGGAGCCACAGGGGCCCCACAAGCTTGCTAGGCGCGACCAGGGGGGTGGTCGTGCCTAGCAGGCTTGTGGCCTGTAGGTGGCCCCCCTCTGGTTGATTCTTGTGCTAGTGTTTTTATATAATCCAAAATAATTCTCCTGAAATTTTTAGGACATTTGGAGTTGTGCAGTATAGGTAACTCAGATTTGCTTCTTTTCCTAGTCCAGAATTCTAGCTGCCAGCATTCTCTCTCTTCATGTAAACCTTGTAAAATAAGAGAGGGAAGGCATAAGTATTGTACCATAACATGTAATAACATCCAATAATGCAATAAATATCAATATAAAAGCATGATGCAAAATGGACGTATCAACTCCCCCAAGCTTAGGCCTCGCTTGCCCTCAAGCGAAAGCCGAGATCGATAAATATGTCCACATGTTTAGAGATAGAGGTCTCAATAAAATAAAATACGTACATGAGGGCAGAATGAACATCTTTATAACAACAATAATTATTGTAATAAGATTTCTTACGCTAAAGTAACAATTCATTCACAAGATAAAGTATGAACCAAGAACTCTATTGACAACCAACAAACTATGATCTTAGTCACTGAAGCAATTGGCAATTTATCATAATATCGGAAAGAGTCAATATAAGAGCTTTGTAAAGCAAATCCACATACTCAGTCATCTTTTAGTCTTTCACAATTGCTAACACTCACGCGGTACCCATGAGATCAAAGCTTCAATCGGACACAAAAGAAGATAGGGGCTTACTGTTTTGCCTCCCAACTATTCATCTCAAGGGTGATGTCAACAATAATAGCTCATGATCACCCACATCCGAGCGGATATATAAGTCTAGATCATTCCCCAACACATAATGCTTGCCAAGAGAGACGAAATATAGGAAGTGGTGACAACCACCATGACTCTTGCATAAAGGTAAGTACTAAAAGGTAAAAGTAACCGATAGGCCCTTTGTAGAGGGAAGCAGAGATTGTCATGCGCTTTTTTGTTTTTGGATGCACGAACTCTTAGTGCAGAGGAACGCTGCGTTGTATTGCCCTTTGTGATAGCAACCTTTATTATGTAGTCTATTGCTTTTATTTCTTCACTATCACAAGTTCGTACAACGCTTATTGCCCTTACAATAAAAGACCACACATATTTAGGAGCAATTTTTATTGCTTTTTTGCACCGATGACAACTTACTTGAAGGATCTTATTCAATACATAGGAAGGTATGGTGGACTCTCATGGAAAACCTAGTTTGAGGTGTTTGGATGCACAAGTAGTATCTCTACTTAGTGTGGACCTTTTGGCTATTATGAGGTGGAAGCAAGCACTACATGTTGGAGGATCTAAAACCATATATCTTCTATCCGGAGGCAAGCAAACATAACTTATTATGTTGTCTTCCTTGTCCAACATCAACTTCTTGGCATGTAATATTTTAATGAGTGGTCACAATCATAAAATATGTCCAAGATAATATATTTATATGCGAATCTCTCTTTCTTTATCACTTCCTTATCAATTGCACCAATGACCAATTACTATGTTTGTTAACTCCCAACGGATTTCAATCGACATACTTTTTATATGTAAGGTCATCACTCCCCATAATATCATTGTGTATATTCTTTGCTTTTATTCTTTTATTATTTTATTTATTACCCTCAAGAGCATAACAATCTAGCAAAGCCCTCTCATCAAAACTACTTCTCATTATGCAACTCTTGGACTTGCTTACATAAGGGGAGCAAAGGTAAAGACTAAAAACTAAATCATACTTAAACTTTATTCCACTAGACCAAAACAAAATCAAAAGGGATCGAACTAAGAAAAATAAAAGAAAGGAAAAAAGGAAAAATGTGTGATGGTGATACGATATCGAGGCACCTCCCCCAAGCTTGGCACAAGCCAAGGGGAGTGCCCATACCCATGTGCTTAGATGTCCTTCTTCGGGAGTGATGGTGGTGGAGTTGTTGATGAGGTTGGAGGCTTGTCCTCCATCTTCGAAGGCATATGCTCACCATCGTAAAAAGATGGACGAGTATCGGGAATCCTCAAATCTATAGCCAAACTCATTCTCTTAAATCTGTATTCATACTCACAATTTTGGTTTTGCAGATCATTGATCTGGGCTTGGAGATGCTCAATTTTCTCGTAAACCTTGAAGATGTGCTCCCCGATGTCCTTGGTGTCCAGCTTGTGTTTATGGGTAAACTCTGAGATCATCATATGATTGGCATTGAGTCCACGTTCCCGGTCTTCTTCGGCCCCTCAACGTCACGGATGTGCATCACGCCCTCACACATCTCAATGGTTTGAGGGTGTTGCAACACCTCCGCAAGATAAGGGTTTATGACCTTCTCAAAAAAATTGTCCTTCGAAGCACTTGGGGACCCCATGACGATCTAAATCTGCGGCACAAACAGCTCAAAACGAAAACATGAGGTATTGTCATGATATGAGAGTCGAAACCCTCGGGATATTATATAATGAATTTTTGCCGACCCGAAGGGGTGTTCCACAAGAAAACGAAGTCCGGGGGGCGCACGGGGTGGTGACAAGCCCACTAGGCGCGACCAGGGGGTGGGTGTGCCTAGCAGGCTTGTCGCCTCCCCATCCGTCCTTCGGACAAATTTTTATTTTCCTAATTTTTCAAATATTCCAAAACTGAATAAAATTGCTATTGGGAAAGTTTTGGAGTTGGTTTAATTACCTTACCACGTACCTATTCCTTTTCGGAGTCTGAAGCATTCCGGTAGGTCTCCCTAATATGCTCCTCCAGAGTTATGGTATTGATAACATTGGTTTCAACATTAATGGGAGTACCTAAAATATAATATTTGATTCTTTGCCCGTTTACCACCTTCGGATTTGTGCCTTCGGCGTTGTTGATCTTGATGGCACCGGAATGATATAATTCCTTGACAATGTAAGGCCCTTCCCATTTGAAGAGAAGTTTTCCTACAAAAAATCTTAAACGAGAATGGTATAGAAAGACATGGTCACCTACATCGAATTCACGCTTGTGTATCCTTTTATCATGCCATCTCTTAAATTTCTCTTTAAACAACTTGGCATTCTCATAGGTCTGGGTTCTCCATTCATCAAGTGAGCTAATGTCAAATAACCTCTTCTCACCAGCAAGTTTGAAATCATAGTTGAGGTTTTTGATTTCCCAATAAGCTTTAGGCTCTAGATCTAGAGGTAAGTGACATGATTTACCATAAACCATTTTATACGGAGACATACTCATAGGGTTCTTGTAAGCAGTTCTATAAGCCCATAATGCATCGTCAAGTTTCTTAGACCAATTCTTCCTAGATCTATTAACCATCTTTTGCAAGATCAATTTAATTTCTCTATTTCTTAATTCTACTTGACCACTAGACTGAGGATGATAAGGGGATGCAATTCTATGATTAACATCATACTTAGCAAGCAATTTACGGAAAGCGCCATGAATAAAATGTGAACCACCATGAGTCATTAAATATCTAGGGACTCCAAATCTAGGGAAAATAACTTCTTTAAGCATCTTAATAGAGGTGTTGTGATCAGCACTACTAGTTGGAATAGCCTCTAACCACTTAGTAACATAATCAACAACAACTAAAATATGAGTATACCCGTTGGACGTTGGAAAAGGTCCCATATAATCAAAACCCCAAACATCAAATGGTTCAATAACAAGAGAGTAATTCATAGGCATTTCCTGACGTCTACTAATATTTTGACATTCATCACATGACAAGACAAACTTATGAGCATCCTTGAAGAGAGTAAGCCAATAAAAACCAGATTGTAATACCTTATCTGCAGTTCTATGTCTAGCGTGGTGTCCTCCGTAGGCCTCGGAATGACACTTCCGTAGGATCTATTCATGTTCATGCTCAGGTACACAATGTCTAATAACACCATCTACTCCTTCTTTGTAAAGGTTTGGGTCATCCCAGAAGTAATGTCTTAAATCATAAAAGAACCTTTTCATTTGTTGGCATGTGAAACTAGGCAGTATAAATTGAGCAAGAATGTAATTAGCATAATTAGCATACCAAGGAGCATTATGCGAAGCATTTATGATAGCTAATTGTTCATCAGGAAAATTATCATCAATAGGTAGTGGGTCATCAAGAACATTCTCTAACCTAGAAAAGTTATCCGCTACGGGGTTATCAGCACCCTTTCTATCAACAATATGCAAATCAAATTCTTGTAGCAGAAGAACCCATCTGATAAGTCTAGGTTTAGCATCTTTCTTTTCCATGAGATATTTAATAGCAGCATGATCAGTGTGAACAGTAACTTTAGAATCAACAATATAGGGTCTATACTTATCACAAGCGAACACAACTGCTAAAAATTCCTTTTCAGTGGTGGCATAGTTTCTTTGAGCACCGTCCAGAGTATTGCTAGCATAATGAATAAAATTTAATTTCTTATCAACTTTCTGTCCTAGAACAGCACCAAGGGAATAATCACTAGCATCACACATAATTTCAAGGGTAGGTTCTAGTCAGGTGGTTGAACAACAGGTGCAGATATCAATGCATTCTTAAGAATTTCAAAAGCTTCTACACAATCATCCTAAAAACGAATGGAACATCTTCAAAAGCGGCCTAGAAATCTTAGAGAAGTCTGTAATAAATCTCCTATAGAAACCAGCATGACCAAGGAAAGTTCTTATACCTCTAATATTCATAGGACGCGACATTTTTTCAATAGCATCAACTTTAGCCTTGTCAACTTCAATACCTCTTTCGGAAATTTTATGTCCCAAGACAATGCCTCCATTCACCATAAAGTGGCACTTCTCCCAATTGAAGACAAGATTAGTTTCTTCACATCTCTGCAAAACTCGATCAAGGTTTCTCAAACAATCATCAAAAGAAGTTCCGTATACAGAAAAATCATCCATGAAAACCTCAACAATGCTTCCACAAAAGTCAGAGAATATTGCAGTCATGCATATTCGAAAGGTAGCTGGTGCATTCATAAACCAAAAGGCATACATCTATAAGCAAAGGTACCAAAAGGACAGGTAAAAGTGGTCTTCTCTTGGTCCTCTTTTGACACAGGTATTTGAGAGAAACCAGAATAACCATCTAGAAAGCAAAAATGTGTGTGTTTTGATATTCTTTCTAGCATTTGATCAATAAAAGGTAGAGGGTAATGATATTTTCTAGTAGCTTTATTCAATTTCCTAAAATCAATTACCATTCTACATCATGTAACAATTATTTAACGGATCAACTCATTTTTATCATTAGGAACTATGGTAATACCTCCTTTCTTGGGAACACAATAAACAGGACTAACCCATGTACTATCAGCAATAGGGTAAATGATACCTGCCTCCAGAAGCTTTAATATTTCCTTTCTTACCACTTCCTTCATTTTAGGATTCAACCGTCCTTGGTGATCAACAACTGATTTAGCATCAGGTTCCATTTTAATTTTGTGCTCACATAGAGCGGGACTAATGCCCTTAAGATCATCAAGAGTATATCCAATAGCAGCACGGTGCTTCCTGAGAGTTTTCAATAATCTCTGTTCTTCATGCTCTAAAAGGTTAGCACTAATAATAACAGGATACATCTTCTTTTCATCAAGATAAGCATATTTCAAAGTATTCGGTAATTGCTTAAGCTCAAACACGGGATCACCCTTGGGTGGAGGAGGATCCCCAAGTATTTGAACAGGCAAGTTGTGTTTCAGAATAGGATGCTGATCAAAGAGAATCTTATATATTTCATTCCTTTCATTCATATGCATATCATTTTCATGGTCTAGCAAATATTGCTCTAAGGGATCAGTAGGAGGCACAACAATAGAAGCAAGACCAATATTCATCTTTACTAGACAATTCTTTATCATGGGGTTGCCTACGAAATTTAGAGAAATGAAACTTATGAGACGTATCCCCAAAACTTATGGTAACCGTTTCCTTCTCACAATCTATCCTGTCATTAACGGCATTCAAGAAGGGTCTACCAAATATAACGGGACAAAAATCATCTTGTGGGGAGCCAAGAACAAGAAAATCAATAGGATGTTTTATTTTCCCACACAAGACTTCAACATCTCTAATAATCCCAACTGGTGATATAGTGTCTCTAGTAGCAAGCTTAATTGTAACATTAGTTTCCTCTAACTCAGCTGGTGCAATATCATTCATAATCTCTTTATATAAGGTAAAGGTAATTGCAGTCACACTAGCACCCATATCACATAAGCCATGATAACAATGGTCTCCTATTTTAACAGAAACAACAGGCGTGCCAACAATGGGTCTATGTTTATCTTTCGCATCAGGTTTTGCAATTCTAGTGGCTTCACCACAAAATTGAATAACATGCCCATCAATATTATCAACCAAGAGATCTTTAACCATAGCAATACTAGGCTCAACTTTAATTTGCTCAGGGGTGTAAGTGTTCTAGCACAGCTCTTACGAACTACAGTTGAAGCTTTAGCATGATCCTTTATTCTAACGGGGAAAGGTGGTTTCTCAATGTAAGCGGCAGGAATAACAGGATCAACATTATAAGTAATAGTTTTCTCTTCAACTTTAATAGGTTCAGCTACTTTCACTTCAATGGGAGGATGGTATTTAATCCACTTCTCCTTAGGGATATCAACATGAGCAGCAAAAGATTCGCAAAAAGAAGCTACTATCTCAGAGTCAAGTCCATATTTAGTGCTAAAATCACGAAAAGCATCGGTGTCTACGAAGGATTTAACACAATCAAACTTAAGGTTCATACTTGACTCCTTACCTTCGTCGAGCTCCCAATCTTTAGAGTTGTGTTTAATTCTTTCCAATAAATCCCATTTGAATTCAATATCTTTCTTCATATAGGAACCAACACAAGAAGTATCGAGCATGGATTGATCATTACGAGAAAGCCGAGCACAAAAATTCCGAATAATAATTTCTCCCGAGAGCTCATGATTGGGGCATGAATACAACATTGACTTAAGCCTCCCCCAAGCTTGAGCGATTCTTTCTCCTTCACGAGGCCAAAAAATATAAATATAATTCCGATCACGATGAACTAGATGCATAGGATAGAACTTCTGATGAAATTCCATTTTCAATCGGTTGTAGCTCCATGATCCAATATCATCGCATAGCCTATAACATGTCAATGCCTTCTCCTTCAAAGATAAAGGAAAGACCTTCTTCTTTACGTGATCCTCGGGCAGACCTGCAAGCTTAAATAATCCACAAACTTCATCCACATAGATTAGATGCAAATCAGGATGTAGTGTTCCATCTCCGGCATAAGGATTAGCCAGCAGTTTCTCTATCATACCCGAAGGAATTTCATAATAATTTTTCAGTAGGTTCAGTAGGTTGAGGACAACTATTTGTGTTTCCGATCGAGGTGAAGATACCCCGAACAAGCCCCTCAAAGGATTACTTTCCATAGTAACAAGTGACAGTAAATTTCAACACACTATATAATTTTTTCCTTACCAAAGGCGCTTCACTCCCCGGCAACGGTGCCAGAAAAGAGTCTTGCTGACGCACAAGTATAGGGGATCTATCGTAGTCCTTTGGATAAGTAAGAGTGTCGAACCCAACGAGGAGCAGAAGGAAATGACAAGCGGTTTCTAGTAAGGTATTCTCTGGAAGCACTGAAATTATCGGTAACACATAGTTTTCTGGTAAGATAATTTGTAACGAGTAACAAGTAACAAGTAAAGCAAAGGTGCAGCAAGATAGCCCAATCCTTTTTGTAGCAAAGGACAGGCCTGGACAAACTCTTAGAAAAGAAAAGCACTCCCGAGGACACATGGGAATTTCTGTCAAGCTAGTTTTCATCATGCTCATTTGATTCACGTTCGTTACTATGGTAATTTGATATGTAGGGGGACCGGTGCTTGGGTGCTGCCCTTACTTGGACAAACCCCCCACTTACGATTAACCACTCTCACAAGCATCCGGCACTACGAAAGAAGAATTAAGGTAAACCTAACCATAGCATGAAACATATGGATCCAAATCAGCCCCTTACGAAGTAACGCATAGACTAGGGTTTAAGCTTCTGTCACTCTAGCAACCCATCATCTACTTAATAATTCCCAATGCCTTCCCCTAGAACCAAATAATTGTGAAGTGTTATGTAGTGAATGTTCACATAACACCACTAGAGGAGAGATAACATACATCTCATCAAAATATCAAACGAATACCAAATTCACATGCTTACTTATAACAAGACTTATCCCATGTCCGCAGGAACAAACGTAACTATTCACAAAACATGTTCATGTTAAAGATCATAGGAGTATTAATTATCATAAAGGATCTGAACATATGATATTCCACCAAGTAAACCAACTAGCATCAACTACAATAGGTAATCAACACTACTAGCAACCCACAGGTACCCATCTGAGGTTCGAGACAAAGATCGCATACAAGAGATGAACTAGGGTTTGAAGATAAGATGGTGCTGGTGAAAATGTTGATTAATATTGACCCTTCTTGATGAGAGGATCATTGGTGATAACGATGGCTTCGATTTCCCGCTCCAACAGGGAAGTTTCCCCGGCAGAACAGCCCTGCTGGAGCTCTAGATTGGTTCTGTCCAAGTTCCGCATCGAGGCAGCGATGCTTCATCCTGAAAGCTCTCTTTTGAATTTTGTTCCATGTCAAAACCCACCATATAGGAGAAGATGGGCGTCGGGGAGCCACAGGGGCCCCACAAGCCTGCTAGGCGCGGCCAGGGGGTGGCTGCGCCTAGCAAGCTTGTGGCCTTTAGGTGGCCCCCCTCTGGTTGATTCTTGTGCGAGTATTTTTTATATATTCCAAAATAATTCTCCTTAGATTTTTAGAACTTTTGGATTTGTGCAGAATAGGTATCTCAAATTTGTTCCTTTCCCTGTCCAGAATTCCAGCTGCCAGCATTCTCCCTCTTCATGTAAACCTTTTAAAATAAGAGAGAAAAGGCATAATTATTGTACCATAACGTGTAATAACAGCTCATAATGCAATAAATATCAATATAAAAGAATGATGCAAAATGGATGTATCAATGTACTTGTGCAAGGTTTTGCCCTCTTTCTAGGGAATGATATGCAAATCACTTTCCTGGCCAGGAGCTTCGTGGCCTCCGGTAAAGGCGCCAACAAACTCGTGACAAAGATCTGCCCAGGAAGAAATGGAATTCTCCGGCATATGCATCAACTACGACATGATATTGGGCTTGAGTACCAACGAGAAGTAGTTGGTGAGTATCTTGTCATCGCGAGCCCCGGTAGCCTACACTGCAATGGTGTAGATGCTCAAGAACTCCGATAGGTGAGTCTTGTCGTCGTATTTCTCCGGGACCTCCGGTTTGAACGTTCAGGAATTGGGCCACTGGACTCGCCGCATCTCACGAGTAAAAGCTGGACAACCTACCTCATAAGGTAGGTCAATAGGATACCCTGGCGCAGGCTTGTCTACAGTGGGTCTTGTGCACCTATCAAATTGATAGCGTGCTTCCCGCCATCGCTCGATGGTAGTCCGAGTGTCTTCTTTGCTTTGCTCCCGAAGAACTTGACGTTGATCGTGGCGAGTTCGCGGATCAGATGTCGCCGTAGAATCGTCACCATACGCGCCGATCTGTCGAGTCGGTGACCACTGTTGCCGCTACGGAGGATTGTGCACCGTGGACGTGCCACCTCCAGTCTTTTCGCCATCGGTGCGCGCTGGCTTGATGGAGCGCCACCGTGAAGGCTCCGCCCGTTGTGGCCCATCTCTATCTGCGAAACTGAGGAGGCTCTGGATAGTGGCTCTCCACACATCATGCTTCTTCTCAGCAGGAGGAAAATTCAGGAGCAGCTGTGCTCGCGCCAATGCTTCTGCTGATGTAGTCGGTGGCGAAAGGTGCAAAGAACATGAGGTGCTCTGACTCCTAACCGTATTAGAAGGAGCTCCTTCACGATCCCGCGACCGCATGCCACTTCCACCAGCATTTTGGCGTGCATGCTGGTCCCGCGTATCTCGTGAGTGATGCTCAGGAGTTTTTCCATGGGGATGCTTGGAACCACCAACGTCATGGCGCCGTTCATCGCGCGCGACCTGAGAAGGCCATGACGCATGCGCCGGCGTGGGTGTCTTGGAAGGCGTCCTTCCGTCCCTGGAGTTCACTATGCCGCCCGTAGGTAGTACAACTCCGTCCTGAGATCTAGCAGTGTGTGGGTCGCCGTCGCCACCGCGAATGCCGCTGCTCGCTTGGCCTTGATCACCAAAGCGCCGTGGAAGCTCAAGATCTCCGCCTCCTCCGCCTACATCCACACTGTCGCTCGTCCGAGTAGCTACAAGCAAGCCGGACGTGGATGGATGAACCGCCGTAAAACCCTTATTCTTGGGGTCCATGGCGATGATGATGAAGAAGAAACTGGCGCGTTGCTCGCTAGATCAGGTTCATGCAACCTTCTTCCCCCTACTTGGCACGCCAAAGATGTTGGGGCACGACAGCTATGGGATCGCGACAATCCCTTTACGGTTCGGCAGGGAGAGGGAGTGCACAAAGAGTAGATCTAACGAGCAACACGAGGGAGTTTTACCCAGGTTCGGGCCGTTGAGAAGCGTAAAACTCTACTCCAGCTTTAGTGTATTATGAGTGTTTGAGCTCTGGTTCTAGGAGCACTATGTGATGAATAGTAGACAGCCGCTACGCGTGGGTCTGAGCTAGAAGTATCTCCCCTGTAGTAACGCCTTGGGCTTCCTTTTATATGTCTAAGGGGTCTCCACAATGGCATACAGTACATACATGGGGTGTACAGTTGTTACAGTGTTATCCTACCTAACACTGACGGCATAGGCCAGACACATTAAATGCTCCATCTAGCTATCCTTAATCTTCTTGGGGACGAAAAAAGGGGCCATCCCGTCAGCACTGCTTAACCCCATCATCGCTAGCGCCTTGAGATGTATTCAGGAGGGATGACACCTGGTCTCTGCGCTGGCAGGATGGTGAGATCTTGCCAGATGTAGGTCTTGCCGAGGCTCCATGAGACATCCCGGCAAGATCTTGCCGGGGTCCCAGCTTTTGGTCTTCTTGTTGGGAGACGTAGTAATAAATCCAAACTTCTCCTACGATCACCAAGATCTATCTATGGAGAAACCAGCAACGAGTGGGGAGAGATTGCATCTTCATAACTTTGAAGATCGCTAAGCGGAAGCGTTACAAGAACGTGGTTGGTTGAGTCGTACTCGCAGCGATTCAGATCGCGTTGGACTCCGAGCTAAGCGCCGAACAACGGCACCTCCGCATTCAACACACGTACAGCCCACTGACATCTCTCGCGCCTTGATCCAGCAAGGAGGAGTGAGAGGTTGGGGAAGAGCTCCAACAACAGCACGACGGCATGGTGGTGGTGGAGCAGCAAGGTATTCCGGTATGGCTTCGCCTAAGCACTGCGGAGGAGGAAAAAGAGAGGTAGGGCTGCGCCGTGGGAGAGAGAAGTCGTGTATCCAATTAGCCCCAATACCTTGGATATATATAGGAGGAGGGATAGGGAGGGCTTCCTTGGCCCCTGCTCCAAGGAGGAGAGGTTCGGCCGAACCTAGGGAGGAGTCCACCTCCCACAAGGGAGGTGGATCTCTTCCTTTTGAATCCTTTTCAGCCTTATCTCTTATACCTAGCCACATGGGCCCTTCCGGAAGGTCTTGGCCAGCCCAATAAGGGCTGGTGCACCTCCTCTAAGGGCCCACGAAGTCCTTTGGTCTTCACACCCCTCCCAGGGGTCCTCCGGCACCCTCCCGGCACTCCCGGTACACTACCGATGAGCCCGAAAACTTTCCGGTGACCAAAACAGGACATCCTATATATCAATCTTTACCTCTGGACCATTACGGAGCTCCTCGTGACGTTCGGGATCTCATCTGGGACTCCAAACAACCTTCGGTAATCACGTATACCATTTCCCTATAACCCTAGTGTCATCGAACCTTAAGTGTGTAGACCCTACGGGTTCGGGAGACACGTAAACATGACCGAGACACCTCTCCAGTCAATAACCAACAGCGGGATCTAGATACCCATGTTGGCTCCCACATGCTCCACGATGATCTCATCGGATGAACCACGATGTCGGGGATTCAATCAATGTCGTATACAATTCCCTTTGTCTACCAGTATGATACTTGCCCGAGATTTGATCGTCGGTATCCCTATACCTTGTTCAATCTCGTTACCGGCAAGTCTCTTAACTCGTTCTGTAACACAGCATCCCGTGGCTAACTCCTTAGTCACATTGAGCTCATTATGATGATGTCTTATCGAGTGGGCCTAGAGATACCTCTCCGTCACACGGAGTGACAAATCCCAGTCTCGATTCGTGACAACCCAACAAACACTTTCGGAGATACCCGTAGTGTACCTTTATAGCGACCCAGTTACGTTGTGACATTTGGCACACCCAAAGCATTCCTACGGTATCCGGGAGTTGCACAATCTCATGGTCTAAGGAAACGATACTTGACATTGAAAAGCTTTAGCAAACGAACTACACCATCTTGTGATATGCTCGGGATTGGGTCTTGTCCATCACATCATTCTCCTAAGGATGTGATCCCATTATCAACGACATCCAATGTCCATGGTCATGAAACCGTGACCATCTATTGATCAACGACCTAGCCAACTAGAGGCTCACTAGGGACATGTTGTGGTCTATGTATTCACACATGTATTACGGTTTCCGGTTAACACAATTATAGCATGAACAATAGGCAATTATCATGAACAAGGAAATACAATAATAACCATTTTATTATTGCCTCTAGAGCATAATTCCAACAGTCTCCCACTTGCACTAGATTCAATAATCTAGTTACATTGTGATGAATCGAACACCCATAGCATTCTGGTGTTGATCATGTTTTGCTCGTGAGAGAGGTTTAGTCAACGGATCTGCAACATTCAGATCCGTATGCACTTTACAAATATCTATATCTCCCTCCTGAATGTAAATACAGGGTTCTCCATAAACCTGTACAAACTCAAACGCTTTAATCACCTCATTAAAGCGAATGTTCCAACTCTGAGATGCTTGCACCAGCCCATAGATGGAGCGCTAGAGCTTGCATACTTGATATTATGCTTGTTGAATCCCTTGGTTACAATCTTCTTTTCGTATCTAGACTTGCCGACTTCGGTTTCCATGTGTTATTCATCAAAGTAGATTGCCAAGTGTTTCGTCAAGATAATCATAAAACGGTCTTCACTAGTTTCCGTAGAGGTGATCTATACATTGTTGATTTCACTAAAAGATCCAAACCTCGCACTTGCTTAATTGCAAAATCCTCTAAAAGTTGGCTTTGGCATAGAAGACTTGGACATGTAGGCATGCGCAATCTAGATAAGCTAATCAAAGGTGATCATATACTTGGTGTTAAAGATGTTATCTTTGACAAAGATAGACTTTGTAGTGCTTGTCATGCTGGAAAGCAAGTAGGTGGAAGTCATCCCGTTAAGAATATCATGACTACTAGCAGACCACTCGAGTTACTTCACATGGATCTTTTTGGTCCCAATGCTTACAAGAGTCTCGGTGGAAATTCCTATGGTCTAGTTATAGTTGATGATTTACGTGGGTATTATTTCTTGATGGTAAGTCGCGGGTTCAAAATATCTTTAAGAACTTCGCTCGCAAAGCGCAAAATCAGTTTGAAGTGAAGATAAAGAAGGTTCAGAGTGATAACGGATCGGAGTTCAAGAACAGCCATGTGGATACCTTTCTTGACGAAGAAGGTGTCTCACATGAGTTCTCGTCTACGTACACAGCTCAACAAAATGGAGTTGTTGAGAGGACGAACCGGATGCTCATTGATATGGCAAGAACGATGCTTGACGAATATAAGACGCCAATACACTTTTGGGCAAAAGCCGTTGAAACAACATGTCATGCCATAAACCGACTTTACTTGCACAAGCTTCTCGGTAAAATGGCATACGAGCTACTCACCGGTAACAAACCCTAAGTCGCATAATTTCGGGTATTTGGCTCAAAGCGCTACATTTTTTATAAGCATCACCGTACTAAATTTGCTCCTAAATCTCATGAAGGATTCCTACTTGGTTACGGATTGAACTCTCACACTTACCGTGTCTACAACAACTTCACTCGAAAAGTTGAAGAGACGGTAGATGTGAAATTTGATGAATCTAATAGTTGGCAAGTTGAACAATTGCCAATTGATGTAGGTGATAAGGACCCTTTGGAAGCTATTCTAGATCTACCCATCTCCAAAAACCTTTGGGTGATCTATGGTGGTTGTTGATTTGATCTTGCTGAAAAACAAGAACTTTTGCACTCAGTCCAGGAATTTTCTAAATTTTTCAGAGCACCGAATGAGTCTGGAATTTTTACACAAGATTGATATATAAATTTCCCAGGTTGTTCTAATTTCTCAGGAATTTTTGAATTATAGAAGCATACAAAGTTTTCAGATTGCTACAGACGGTTCTGTTTTTGACATGTTCTGTTTTCTTTGAGTTGTTTACCTATTTTGATGAATCTATGGGTTGTATCATGGGGTATGAACCATGGAGAAGTTAGAATACAGTAGGTATTACACCAATATAAATAAATAATGAGTTCACAACAGTACCTAAAGTGGTGATTTATTTTCTTATATAACATATCTCACGAGTTTTCTGCTAAGTTTCGTGTTGTGAAGTTTTCAAGTTTTTGGAAAAGATTTGATGGACTATGGAATAAGGAGTGGCAAGAGCCTAAGCATGGGGATTCCCAAGACACCCCAAGTCATATTCAAGGATTCCAAAGAGCCTAATCTTGGGAATGCCTAGGAAGGCATCCCCTCTTTCGTCTTCAATCCATGTGTAAATTTACTTGAGGCTATATTTTTATTCACCACATAATATGTGTTTTTCTTGGAGCATCTTGTATGATATGAGTATTGGCTTTTTAGTTTTCCACAATCATCCTTGATGCACACATATTTTGAGAGAGATATGTTGAATCGTGAATTTATTAGAATACTCTATGTGCTTCACTTATATCTTTTGAGATAGGCAATTTTGCTCTATGTGCTTCACTTATATTTTTTTAGAGCATGGTGGTGTTTGCGTTTTATAGAAATAATTGAAATCTCGTACCTCACTTATATTATTTTGAGAGTCTTTAAACATCATGGCAATTGGTCTAGGTTATGAATTTAGTCCTGATATGATAGTCATCCAAGAGAGATATAATAAAAACTTCCATATTAAGTGCATTGAGTATTTTTGAGAAGTTTGATTCCTTTCATAAAGTTTTGAAATATAAAGATGGTAATGTTAAGAGTAATGTTAGTAAGTAATTGTGATTTGGTAAAAATACTTATGTAAAGGTTTGTGATTCCCATAGCATGCACGTATGGTGAATCTTATGTAAGGAAGTTGGAGCATGATTTGTTTATAGATTGTCGACCTTTGTGTGAGGGTCGGGAGCGCGCGATGGTTAACTCCTACCAACCTCTCCCCTAGGAGCATGCGTCTAATACTTTGCTTTGATGACTAATAGACTTTTGCAATAAGTATGTGAGTTCTTTATGACTAATGTTGAGTCCATGGATTATACGCACTCTCACCCTTCCACCTTTGCTAGCCTCTCTAATATCGCGCAACTTTCGCCGGTACAACAAATCCACCTTCCTCAAAACAGCCACCATATACCTTTCTCAAAACAGTCACCATATATCTTTCCTCAAAACAGCCACCATACCTACCTATTATGGCATTTCCATAGCCATTCCATGATATATTGCCATGCAACCTCCACTGTTTCCTTGTATCATGACATGCACCACCACTTTCATATTGCATATAGAGTCATATTTTGTTCTAGGTTTCGAGTTGTAATTTTCTTTTGAGTTGTAATTAGTGTGATGATCATCCTTATTAGAACATGTCCCATGCGAGGAAAGGATGATGGAAGCTATGATTCCCTCACAAGTGGGGATGAGATTCCGGACTTTATGAAAAATAAAATAGGCCAGTGAAGCCCAAATAAAAAATGATGAATAAAAGAGGCCTTAGATGCCCACCAAAAAAATGATGAGAGAAAAGAGAGAAGGGACATTGATACTATCTTTTTCCACACATGTGCTTCAAAGAAGCACCATGATCTTCATTGTAGAAAGTCTTCTATTTTGTCACTTTAATATAACTAGTGGAATTTTTCTTCATTATGCATTTCCACTTAGTTTCTTTTTTTAGCTTTCATACAATTATCGCTCTAGTGCATCCGTTGCATGGCAATCCCTACTCACTCACATTGATATCTATTGATGGGCATCTCCATGTTGGGGAACGTTGCATGGGGAAAAAAATCCTACGCACAAGCAAGATCTATCCATGGTGATGAGCATCTATGAGAGGGAGAGTGGATCTACATACCCTTGTAGATCGCTAAGCGGGAAGCGTTAAGAAACGCGGTTGGTGTAGTCGAACGTCTTCGCGATCCAAATCACCGAGCGTCCCGTGATCTCATCACGATCCTTCCCGTGAACTCATCACGATCCGTTTCGTGATCTTGATCATGATCCATCCCGCGAACTCATCACGATCCGTCCCGCGAACTCGTCATGAACCGTCTCGCGATCTTGATCACGGTCCTTCCGATCTAGCGCCGAACGGACGGCACCTCCGCGTTCAGCACACGTGCAGCTTGATGACGATCTCCACCGGCTTGATCCAGCAAGAGGAAGTAGAGAGGAAGAAGAGTTCACCGACAGCATGACGGCACTCCCGCGATGGTGGTGGAGCAATTCCGGCAGGGCTTCGCCTAAGCACTGCAGAAAACCGATCTAGAGGAGAAACTATGCACTAGAGAAACAGGTAGCATGTGGCTAAAAATTCAATGCCAAAACCCTAAAATCCTCTAGTATATATAGTAGGAGAGGAGGAGGAGTCTTGTCTGCCAAAAAACCAGCCCTTGGGTCGACCAAAGTGGGGAGGAGAGGAGGACTCCTCCTCCAATCCTAGTAGGACTAGGATTCCTCCATTTTTTGGCCTTTTTCCACCTTTTCCCTTTGGGATTTTTCTCCCAGCCGCATGGGCCTTGTGTGGGACTTCCACCAGCCCACAAAAGGCTGGTATTTACTCTCCCACAGCCCATGAAGCCTCTTGGGTCGAAATACCCCTCCTGGTGGTCTCCCGGTACACTACCGGCACTCCCGGTACACTACCGATGAGCCCGAAACTTTTCCGGTGACCAAACTGGGACTTCCTGTATATGAATCTTTACCTCCGGACCATTCCGGAGCTCCTTGTGATGTCCGGGATCTCATATGGGACTCCGGACAACCTTCGGTCACCACCATACATAACTCTATACTACCGAAACGTCACCAAACCTTAAGTGTGCAGACCCTGCGGGTTTGAGAACTATGTAGACATGACCGAGACACCTCTACGGTCAATAACCAATGGCGGGACCTGGATGTCCACATTGGTTCCTACATATTCTACGAAGATCTTTATCGGTCGAACCTCTATGTCAAGGATTCAGTTAATCCCGTATGATGTTCCCTTTGTTCTTCGGTATGTTTACTTGCCCGAGATTAGATCGTCGGTATCTCCATACCTAGTTCAACCTCGTTACCGGCAAGTCTCTTTACTCGTTTCGTAATACAAGATCCCGTGACTAACACTTACTCACATTGCTTGCAAGGCTTGTTGTGATGTTGTATTACCGAGTCGGCCCTGAGATACCTCTCCGTCACACGGAGTAACAAATCTCAGTCTTGATCCATTCCAACTCAACAGACACCCTCGGAGATACCTGTAGAGCACCTTTATAGTCACCCAGTTACGTTGCGACGTTTGATACACACCAGGTACTCTTCCGATGTCAGTGAGTTGCATGATCTCATGGTCATAGGAACATATACTTGACATGCAGAAAAAGTAGCAATAAACTGACACGATCATAAGCTACGTTTGTAGTTTGGGTCTTGTCCATCACATCAGTCTCCTAATGATGTGATCCCGTTATCAAATGACATCACATGTCAATGGGTAGGAACCCTTGACCATCTTTGATCAACGAGCTAGTTCACTAGAGGCATACTAGGGACAGAGTGTTGTCCATTTACCCACACATGTAATGTGTTTCCATTTAATACAATTATAGCATGGATAATAAACGATTATCATGAACAAGGAAATATGATAATAACTAATTTATTATTGCCTCTAGGGCATATTTCCAACACTCCATAGCCCGGTGATACGCCTAGTTGATGTGAGACTATCTTCTCATTTTCCTTGACAACCTCCACCACATTCTATTCCACCTATAGTGCTATATCCATGGCTCACACTCATGTATTGCGTGAGAGTTGAAAAGGTTTGAGAACATAATAAGTGTGAAACAATTGCTTGACTTGTCGTCGGGGTTGTGCATGATATAAATACTTTGTTCGGGGAAGATGGAGCATAGCCAGACCATATGATATTGTAGGGATAACTTTCTTTTGCCATTATATTTTGAAGAGATACAATTGCTTTGCTAGTATGCTTGAGATGTTATTGTTTTTATATCAATATTGAGCTTTTGTTTTGAGTCTTATGGATCTGAATATTCATGCCACAATAGAGAATATTACATGGATAAATATGTTAGGTAGCATTCCACATCAAAAATTCTATTTTTTATCATTTACCTACTCGAGGACGAGCAGGAATTAAGCCTGGGGATGATGATACGTATTCAACTATCTATATTTTTTGATGATGTCATGCTATTATATTATCTGTTTTGGATGTTTCATATGCATTAATATACTATTTTATATTATTTTTGGGACTAACCTATTAATCTAGAGCCTAGTGCCAGTTTCTGTTTTTCCTTGTTTTTGAGTTTTGCAGATATGGAATATTAAACGGAGTCCAAACGGAATAAAATCTTTGGAATTATTTTTTCTTGAAGGAAAGAGATTTGCTAGACTTGGAGTGCACGCCAGGGCACCTACGAGGAGGTCACAAGCCCTGGAGGCGCGGCCACCCCCGTGGCCGCGCCTGGCAAGCTTGTCGTCTTCTGGCAGGTCTCCTAACCCTATTCTTCATCCTATAAATACCAAAATATTCCTCCAACACCAAAAAGATTCACGAAAATACTTTTCCGCCGTCAAAAGCCTCCGTTCCTGAGAGATCCAATCTTGGAGCCTTTTCCGGTAATCTGCCGGAGGGGGATCCGATCACGAAGGGCATCTACATCAACTCCATTACCCCTCCGATGATGCATGAGTAGTCCACCATAGACCTACGGGTCCATAGCTAGTAGCTATATGGCTTCTTCTCTCTCTTTGATCTTCAATACCATGTTCTTCATGATCTTCATGGAGATCTATCTGATGTAATACTCTTTTGCGGTGTGTTTGTCAAGATCCGATGAATTGTGGGTTTATGTTCAGATTATCCATTAATCTTAGTTGAATCTTTTATGAATTATTATATGCATGATTTAATATCTTTCCAAGTCTCTTCGGGTTATTGGTTTGGTTTGGCCAACTAGATTGGTAATTCTTGCAATGGGAGAAGTGCTTAGTTTTGGGTTCAATCTTGCGGTGTCCTCACCCAGTGACAAAGTAGGGGTAGCGAGGCATGTATTGTATTGTTTCCATCAAGGGTAACAAGATGGGGTTTTCATCATACTGCTTGAGTTTATCCCTCTACATCATGTCATCTTACCTAATGTGTTACTCTGTTCTTCATGAACTTTATACTCTAGATGCAGGCAAGAGTCGGATGATGTGTGGAGTAATAGTAGTAGATGCAGAATCGTTTCGGTCTACTTGACACGGACGCGATGCCTATATGCATGATCATTTCCTTGGATATCTACATGATTATTCACTTTTCTACCAATTTCTTGACAGTAATTTGTTTACCCACTGTGATATTTTCCTTCAAGAGAGAAGCCTCTAGTGAAACCTATGGCCCCTTGGGTCTACTTTCCATAATATATTTTCAGATCAAAAATACCTTTCTGCAATTTATTTATGTTTTACTTTCCGCAATCATTTACATCTATCTCTATCGGATCTAATCCTTAAAAAATAACCATGAAGGGATTGACACCCCCTTTATAGCGTTGGGTGCAAGAGTTTGATTGTTTGTGTAGGTGCATCCATTGGTGACTTGCTTGTTCCTCCAACTGGATTGATACCTTGGTTCTCATCAACTGAGGCAAATACCTATCTACTTTGATGCATCACCCTTTCCTCTTCAAGGGAAGACCAACGCAAGATCAAGAGGTAGCACACGTGGGGGTTTTATATATGATTCAACTATGTCAGTATTGTTGAGAGAACTTGAACTAGTGAAAGTATGAACCCTAGGCTTTGTTTTCAAGCATTACAATATTGCTTTTGCTCACTTTTGTTACTTGCTACCTTGCTGTTTTTATATTTCTGATTACAAAAACTTATATCTACCATCCATATTGCACTTGTATCACCATCTCTTCGCCAAACTAGTGCACCTATACAATTTGCCATTTTATTGGGTGTGTTGGGGACACAAGAGATTTCTTGTATTTGATTGCTTATTGGTGAGAGAGACCATCTTCATCATACACCTCTTGCGGATTGAAAAACCTTAGGTCATCCACTTGAGGAAAATTGCTACTGTCCTACAAAACTCTACGCTTGGAGGCCCAACAAAGTCTACGAGAATAAAGTTGCGTAGTCGACATCAGGAACCGATACAGAATTATGCCAGATGACATTACCTACTATCGGAACAACCTAGCGGCAGCTGAGGAGGAACCCTAGGACTGGGACGCTCGGGTGCCACCACCAGCTAGTATCAACTTAGACTATTATCCAGGCTACTAATGGTTACTACAAAGCTAGGCCAAAGTCCTAAGCTTGGGGAGTACGTATTTCCACTCACATTACATTCATGTTCACACATTTCATTTCAGTTGTCGGTATTCACACTCATTCATTGTATTATCCATGTTAGGTTTATTTTTATCGTTTTCTTCTTGTGTGTTTGAAAAACTTTGAGAAAATCGAAAAATACTTCTTGCTTACTTTCAGTTTTTTTTGTTTAGTTAGTTGTAGCATTAAAAGAAAACCCAAAAAGATTTCTCATTTCTTCTTTTGCTTGTTGGGAGTTCTCCCGTGTAAATAGTTTTTCTCATTTTTGTTTTTCCTTCTCTTATTTGGTTCTTCATGGAAAAACTAAAAACTCCAAAAATATTTTTGTGTGTTTCTCTGAAAGTGGGTCTCATATAAATTATTGTTTATCTAACATAGAGCCCATATTACCTTGTCTTCATCTCTTGAATAAAATGTTTGCAGATTCCGGCTTACTCCACGACACTCTTGTACTATTATTATTTCAATATCATTCGATTGTGCAAGTGAAAGGCAATAATGACGATATTTGATGAATTGGCTGTGGCAGAGAAAAGCGGATATGAACTCAACTTGTTCTTGTTTTTGTAAATATGTTTAACCTAGTATCCATGATTCCGCATATTATGATCAAACATGTTTGCAATGACAATTAGAGATTATAGTTGCTCTGCCATGCTCAAGTAGCTAAGAATGGACAACGATTTATCTTAGATGTCAACATGCCTTAAAATGGTTGTGATGTAGTATGATGATATGGTATCCTCCTGTGAATGTTTCAAGCGGCTTGACTCGGCACATGTTCACACATCTAGGTGAAACAAAACCAACATAGCCTTCATGATATTTATGTTCATGTTGTCCATATCCTACTCATGATAGCATACAATGTTCATTATTCGTAATGCATGTTTATGACCATATTACCTCTCTAGCTGGCCACTTATCAATCTATTTGCTAGCCTTCACCTGTACTAAGAAGGAATACTAGTTGTGCATCAAAAATGCTTAACCCAAAGGTACTCCAGATGAGTCCACTATATCTATCTATATGCGGTATTACCCTGCCATTCCAAGTAAATTTGCATGTGCCACCTCTAAAAATTTCAAATGAACATCTGTTTTGTGTGCCTGGACCGCTCATGGAGCGACATGGGCTGGTCAATATCTTCCATGTTACGCGGGTTACTCTCATGATGAGTGTTTATTCATTCGTACTTGCACGAGAAGGGCGATAATAGGGATTCCCAATCCCAAAATCAAAAGAAATGCAAATGTTTCTGGTTTGGACGCTACCCGTGGATTCGGCTCACCGTGGAGTGTGCTTGTTGGTGGAGGGGGAGTAAACCTTTACTTTTATCGCTTGGGAACTGCCGCTAATTTGTTTAACATGGAAGATATTGATAGCTCTTGGTCGTAACATTGACACGAAGGGTGTACCTCTCAAAATTATACTTATCTCTTATTTAATCCTTAAGCTCTGACACCTCTGCAAATCCCTACTTCCCTCTGCGAAGGGAATATATATTTATTTTAATGTTGAGTCATTACCTTCTAAAATAAGCACCATATCTAAGAGCACTATTGTCATCCCCATGCATTGTGTATAGTGAATGTTGGATGCATCATGACTGGATCTTTTCTACCATGAATTACAATGTTTAGTCACTGCTTGAACTTTGGAGGTGCTCTGCATTTATGTTTTGCGGTCTCAGAAACGATTAGCGAGATACCACTATTGTCATATTATATCATGATTGTTTTGACAAATGTTTGCACTTGAGATATCTTATTATTGCTTGCTGGTTGCTTGCGTCATTGATATGAGTTAGTATAATCTTTAAGAGTTACTATTAACATGTTTAGTCGTAATCTTTGCTGAAAACCTAGGTGCTACTTAAGCATATGTATGTAAAGAAGAACAAAATAGTTCATAAAAGATATTCTTTCTCACTTTGAATTTGTCAACTGAATTGCTTGAGGACAAGCAAGGGTTTAAGCTTGGGGGAGTTGATACGTCTCCAATGTATCTACTTTTCCTAACACTTTTGCTCTTGTTTTGGACTCTAATTTGCATGATTTGAATGAAACTAACCCAGACTGATGTTGTTTTAGCACAACTACCATGGCGTTGTTTTTTGTGCAAAAATAGAAGTTCTCGGAATTGAATGAAACTTTCTGGAGAATTATTTTGGAATATATGAGGAATATTGGAGTCATAAGCCACCAGAGAGGGGGCCTACGGTGGCCACCCTCCAACAGGGCGCGCCAAACCCCCCTAGTGCGGTCTAGTGGAGCGTGCCCACCTTGTGGGCCCTCTCACCCTAAGTCTAGCGCTATAAAATCCCAAATTTCGAGGATAAAATCAGAGAGAAAGTTTCATCACGTTTCACAATATGGAGTCGTCGCCGCCTCCTGTTCTTAATTGGGAGGCCAGATCTGGAGCCCATTTGGGGCTCCACAGAGGGGAATCTTTGGTCTTGGACATCACCAACCCTGCTCCATCGCCAATTCCATGATGCTCCCCACCGGGAGTGAGTAATTCCTTCGTAGGCTTGCTGGTCGGTGAGGAGTTGTATGAGATTCATCATGTAATCGAGTTAATTTTGTTAGGATTTGATCCCTAGTATCCACTATGTTCTAAGATTGATGTTGTTATGACTTTGCCATGCATAATGCTTGTCACTAGGGCCCAAGTGCCATGATTTAAGATCTGATCCGTTTATGTTATCATCGTTATATCCATGTTCTTGATCCGATCTTGCCTAGTCATATGCATCTATTACGTGTTATGATCCGTTAACCCCATAGTGACAATATTTGGGATACTTCACGGTGATGACCATAGTTTGAGGAGTTCATGTATTCACTATGTGTTAATGCTTTGTTCTGGTTATCTATTGAAAGGAGGCCTTAATATCACTTAGTCTCCTTATGGACCCGCTGCCATGGGAGGGTAGGACAAAACATGTCATGCAAGTTCTTTTCCATAAGCACATATGACTATATACAGAATACATGCCTACATTACATTGGGGAACTGGAGCTAGTTCTACGTCGCCCTAGGTTATGACTGTTATATGATGAATATCATCCAACAAATACACCGATCCAGTGCCTACGAGCTTTCCACTTATTGTTCTTGCTAAGCTACTACTACTCCTATTACTACTGCACTTGCTACAAAACTATCACTACTACTGTTACCGCTACTGTTATTGTTACTACTGCTATCCAACTATCATATAATTGTGCTACTGATCACTTTGCTGTAGATATTTATCACCAGGTATGGTTGAATTGACCACTCAACTACAAATACTCTCAAATATTCTTTGGCTCCCCTTGTGTCTAATCTATAAATTTGGGTTGAATACACTACCCTCGAAAATTGTTGTGATCCCCTATGCTTGTGGGTTATCAAGTAGCTAAGTTGTCAATTCAACCACCCTTGAGATATCTCTTTGCAGCAAAGATTTTAGTAGCAGTACAAAATAGTAGTAGTGACGGTAACAGTAGCAGTTTTGTGGTGATTTTAACTACAGCAACATCAATACTAACTTAGCAAGATTCAGCATATGAAAAGCGTAGGCCATGGATCACTGATGGATGGATATGGATGACATTCATCATGTAACAGTTACACACTAGAGCGACACATAACTAGCTCAAATTCATCAATATAATGTAGGCATGTATTCCGTATATAGTCATACGTGCTTGCGATAAGAACTTGCATGACATCTTTTATCCTACTCTTCCTTGGTAGCAGGGTCCATAAGGAAACTAAGGGATATTAAGGCCTCCTTTTAATACAGAAGAAGAACAAAGCATTAACACATGGTGAGTACATGAACTTCTCAAACTACGACAATCACCAGAAAGAATCCCAATTATTGACGCCTTGTTGTATGCGGATCATGACACGTAATAGGTGCATTCAACTTGTAAGATAGGATCCAAAACAGTCTTATATTCATGAAAACATAATAGGTTCGGGTCAGAAATCATGGCACTCGAGCCCTAGTGACATGCGTTAAGCATAGCAAAGTTCAAGGAACACCAATCTCAGAACATAGTGGATACTAGGGATCAAGCCCGATCAAAATAACTCAATTACATGGTCAATCCCATCCAATCTCATCACCTCCAGCAGGCCTACAAAGTAATTACTCACGCTCGGTGGTGAGCATCATGTCGGTGTTGATGAAGAAGGGTTGGTGATGACGACGGTGACGAATCCCCCTCTTTCGAGCCCCAAACGGACTCCACATGATACCTCCCGAGGAAGAATAGGAGGTGGCGGCGTCTCCGTCTCGTAGAACGTAATGAAAACTTCTCTCTGACTTTTTTCGCTGATAATGTGAAGTTATACAATTGGAATTAGGGTCGGGGGAGCCAAGTGGGCCCCATAAGCTAATAGGGCGCTCCTATTGGCTTGTGGTCCACAGGTTGCCCCCCTCCGACAGGTCTTCCCTCCATAATTCATTATATATTCCGTAAATATTTAACAAAAAGTTTTGTCCAATTCAGAGAACTTTTATTTCTACACAAAAATAACACCAAGGTAGTTCTGCTGAAAACAACGTCAGTCCGGGTTAGTTTCATTCAAATCATGCAAACTATAGTCCAAAAACAAGAGCATACATTTGAGACGTATAAATAATTTCTCGGAAATTTGAAGTGCTTGGTAGTGGCAGATTGTAGTGATATATTAATATTGTGATTGCAGATTTAAAAAAGTATTTTAAAGTGCTTGGTAGTGGAAGCAGCTTAAAATCGAATCCAAGCACCCGTGAAAGTGTCAATATTTCAGCACATGACACTCATCAAGATCAAGTGACTTCTGTGGAAGTAGAGCACGAAAATTTAATGCCAACCATACAAGTGGAAGAACAAACTATAGATTCCGTTGAAGCTATAGTGGAAGAGGATGGGTGCAACTCAACAAACTAGTTGCACTTTCCCCTCCAAATAAAGATGGAAGATGCTTCCGACCACAATGGTATAAGGACTTTGATTCGTTAGAATATAGTGTAACAAAGCATAAGAGTTATTGCCCCTCTTGTTAGCTTTTTAAGCATGACCAAATGGATGATAAATTTGGCATGATGTCTTCTCCAAATTGTGTTTTGATTGTTAGAAAAATGCAGTTGCAACATTTTGTAAACATGTTGGTTGGCCATGTAGCATCCACAATATTTCAAAAAGAACATGTGGTTATATTAAAAATCAAGGGGCAAGTGTGAAAAGTCAAATTACAACTTACAACCCAGATTCACTAGTTAAGTATGAAACTCGTGTCGATACATATTTGGTCATTGTAAGTTATCTAGCATTGCAAGGTGAACCATTTCATGTACATGATGAAACTAGTTCTTCGTTGAACAAGGGGGACCTTTTGGAGTTGCTAGATTGGGTCAAAGGAAGAATTCCATAAGTTAAGGTTGCATTTGATGAGCTATGTCCTAAAAATACCAAAATGACTTGCGGGGCAATTCAAAAAGACCTTGTCAAACATTGTGTAAATACAGTCGCCAAAGTAATCAAAGAAAGAGATGGGTGACTATATTTGTTGTGTTCTTATTGATGAGTGAAGTTATATATTGATGAAAGATAAATGGTCGTGGTTGTTAGGTACGTATTGAATTATGATGGGTGTCTATGCGTTTCTTCACTTTTATTATATGTAGAGTGGGTTAACTAATTTCATGGTTGTCTACTTATACGTCGATTTGAGCAAAAAAGGAGAGACCGTTGTAAGATTTTTAGCTATTAAGTATGTCCCAAACACATAATCTGCTTCTTTGAAGAAGATATTGTTGGAGGTTTTTGCTAAACACGGTCTAGTTGTTGCAAGACTACGAGGACAAGGATATGATGGGGCATCTAATATGAGAGGAGAATTCGATGGAATTGAAAAGTTAATTCGAGATGAGAACCCATATGCTTTCTGTATCCACGGCTTTGCCCACCAGCTGCAGTTGGTAGTTGTTGCTGTTTCAAGATGCTGCAAGGGTGTTGAGGATTTTTTTTGGAATACATGACCACGATTGCCAATCTACGTACTTCATCTTGCAAGAGGAAGGATAAATTGCTTGACAAGCAAAAAAAGTTATTTTGGATACGATTGAGAGATGTGGGATGACCACAGAAAGAGGGGAAATCAAGAAACATCCTTGGTCAAACCTGGAGACACAAGATGGGGATCCCATTACACAACCTTATCTCGCATTGAGTCAATGTGGGATGCAGTCATAGAAGTTTCGGGCATTGTAGAGGATGATGTGTGTGTTCCATGTAGGGTAGGAGGTTCGTTCATCAAATGGAGACTTTTAGCTTTGTGTTTATCCTGAAGTTGATGTTAAAATCCTTCGTATCGCAAATGATTTATCTCTTCTATTGCAAAATAAGGATCAAAATGTTGTTCAGGTATGTGATGTATCATGTTAGATGTATCTAGTATGGTTGATATATTTTGTTCATGTAAGCATAAGATACGTCTCCAACATATCCATAATTTATGAAGTATTTACGCCATATTTATCCATGTTTATAATACTTTTATATGCACTTTATATGATTTAATTAGAACTAACCCGGACCGACATTGTTTTCAGCAGAATTGCCGTGTTGTTGTTTTTTGTGTAGAAACTAAAAGTTTTCGGAATCAACCGAAACTTTTTGACGTTTTTTCTGAGGAAAATAAGAAATACCGAAGCGAAGAACCACCGGAGGGGGCCAGCTATTGGTGCCAAGCCAACAGGGCATGCCCAAGCCCCCTGGACGCGTCGTGATGGCTTGGGATGACCTCGTGGCTCTGTTTAGCGTAGTTCTAACACGGAAAAATCCTATAAATACCAAAACCCGTAGAAGTTAACCTAGATCTTCCGCTTCGTTGCTCCAAGCCTCTATACCAAAGAAAACCCATCCAATCATCACCGGAGGACATCTTTATCATCATAGCGGTCTCCATGACAAGGAGGGAGTAGTTCACCGTCAGGGCTGATGCTATGTACCAGTAGCTATGTGTTTGATCTCTCTCTCTCTCTCTCTATCATTCTCTTTCTCTCTCGTATTCTCGAGATGTCACGATATTGATGTATCACGGGCTTTGTGAATCTAGTTGGATCAGATGGTATTTGTCCCTTGCTATCTTGATGTGATGAATTGAATCTTTCCCTTTGAGATTTTTTATGTCGGATTGAATATTGGATTCGAGATCACTTGATGTATGTCTTGCATGTGGATACCCTGGTGACAATGGGGTGTTGTATCGGTTCACTTGGTATATGTTTTGGTACTAGACTTGCGGATTCTCATGGTGACAATTGGGTAATATATGCATATGGGTTGATCACGTTCTTGTCCTACTTTTGTCAATAGAAATCTTGGGTACTCTTTGAAGTTATTTGTGTAGGATTGAATATGATGAATCCAAAATTGTTTGATGCATGTCGAATAATTAACCCAAGAATACTTGAGATCACATTAGAGTATCTAGGTGACATTAGGATTGATTGATGTGTAGCATAGGTGTTATTCTAGTACAAACTCTACGGTTGTTTGTGAAACTTATAGGAATAGCTCAATAATTGATCGGAAATAATAGCTTTGAGGTGCTTCTTCTAAGTAAAACAATTTCATCTTATGTTCTCTTCTACTTATGAACTTTGGAGTGATTCTTTGTCGCAGTTGAGGAATAATCATATGCTTCTATTATGTTAGTATTGTTGAGAGATTGCACCAATGAAAGTATGAACCTAGGCCTTATTTCCAAGCATTTATACAACATTTTTCTCGTTGTTTTCCACTTGCTACCCTGATGTTTTTATATTTTCAAATTATAGAAACCTATATCTACTATCCATATTGGACCTGTATCACCATCTATACAGCAAACTAGTGCACTTCTACAATTTGCCATTGTATTGGGTGTGTTGGGGGACACAAGAGATTTCTTGTATTTGATTGCAGGGTTGTTTGGGAGAGACCATCTTCATCCTACATCTCCCACGGAATTATAAACCTGAGGTCATCCACTTAAGGGAAAATTCCTAATGTCATGCAAAATTCTGCGCTTGGAGGCCCAACATAGTCTACAAGGACAAAAGTTTGTATTAGAAATCAAGTTCTTTTATGGCGCCGTTGCCGGTGAGGTGAGTGCTTGAAGGTATATCTTTAGATCTTGTAATTGAATATTTTAGTTTCTTGTTTATCACTATTTTGGTTTATAAAAAGCAAACTAAAAAATGGAATCGAGGTTGGCTCAAATGCTTCGTCTTTATAATATCTTTCGCAAAAATGATGGATTTAAAAATTGTGCCAAATTGTTAGGGAAGGGTCTAATAAAATGTTTGGCATTAATCCCCTGAATGATTAGCATGATCGATATATTTTAGTATGAATTCTATGAAAATCCATGATGCTGATTATATGCAAAGCCACAAGCTTGGGGATGTTATGTCTCATGAAGATGATATTATTAGTCCCCCAAGTTTTGATGAGCAAATTTATTTTAATGACGGCATGCCTCCTGTCTATGATTATTATGGTGATGACATGTATACTATAAATAGTAATGATAACCATGAAAATTCTCATCACGATTTTAATATTCAATGTGGTTATGTCAATCAAGTATCTCATGATAGTTATTTTGTTGAGTTTGCTCCGACTACTATGAATGAGAATAAAATTGCTTATGTGGAGAGTAATGAAAATTCTATGATTATGCGTCATGAAAAGAATGCTTGATGTGATATTTATATTGTTAAATTCCTTCATGATGATACTGAAAATTATTATGAGGGAGGAATGTATGCTTGTTGGTATTGCAATAATATCAAGTTTCCTCCCTATGTGTTCAATGTTTTGGAGTTCTGCTTGTTTTGCCTTCCTATGCAAGTTAGTTCTTTCTACAATAAATTGTTTCCTTGCAAAATACCTATGCATAGGAAGTGGGTTAGACTTACAAGTGCTTGTAATGTGATTACTGATGCCCTTTTGCATGTTTCAGTTATTACTTTTGATGTGAGCATCATTAAAATCATCATGGCAAGCTAAAAGGCATTAAAGAAAAACGCTTGTTGGGACACAGCTCAACACTTTTCCTATATTTTTTTGTGTGTTCATATGATTCATATACTTTAGCATTCAACTTTTGTGTCTTTTATTTCAATAAGGTGCCAAGTAAAGCCTTTGGGGTAGCATGGGTACTTGTTTATTTGATTCTATGCAAAAACAGAAACTTTTATGTCCAGTGCAGAATTTCTCTTATTTTACTGGAGTGTGAAAACATTCTGAAATTTTCGGAAAAATTGTATTTTAAAATTTTATAAGTTTCCCTAATTTTAAATAATTTGCAGAGATAGGTAAGTATGGTGTTTGTTCATATCCTTACATATTGTTCTGTTTTTGACTGATTCTGTTTTGCATGCATAGTCTGCATGTTTTAGTGTTTTCATAGATTATTTTTAGTGATATAAATAATGGGAGTGATAGAATACAGTAGATATTATGTGATAACAATTATGAATCTTGTCTTGTAAGTACCTAAGTGAATAATATATCTTTATTACATTAACCCATCTTACCTCATGAAGTTCCGTTAAGTTTTGTGTGATTGAAGTTTTCAAGTAGGTGAGATACCGATACAAAGAGAATAAGGACAAGCAACAACCTAAGCTTGGGGATACCAAAGGCACCCCCAAGTTAATATCCAAGGAAGACTCCAGCGTCTAAGCTTGGGGATGCCCTGGAAGGCATCCCATCTTTCGTCTTCAACATTATCGGTATATCTTACTTTTTGGAGCTATATTTTTATCCGTCACATGATATGTGTTTTTCTTGGAGCATCATTTTATTATGTTAATATTTTCTTGATGTTATTTATAATCTTTTTCTCTAATAAAAAGTTCCAACAATTGCCTTAGGGATGCTTGAATTGCATGGTTGATGTGTTCTATTCAAAAACAGAAACTTTTGCTTTCATGTTTGAATTTATTTATTTTACTGTAACGTGGAAAGTTTCTGAAATTTTTACACGGTACTTTCATACAAATTATTTATCATTTCCAAAATTTCCATAATGTTTGGAGACACATAAGTACACGTTTTAAATTAATTATTAGAGACTGGTCTGTTTGGATAGATTGCTTCCATAGTTTTGTTGTCTACTTATCCTAGAGTTTTGATAGTTTATATTGGTAGATATAAATTGTGGAAATGATAGTATATAGTAACTAATGTTTGAAAATTATTATGCAACTTGTCTTGGCAGTACATGAAGTGGTGATTTACTCTTATGTGTGCTAACCTATCTCACAAGTTCTTTTCAAGTTTTGTGTGGATGAAGTTTTTGAAACTTAGGTGAAACCGGGATATGAGAGGATTGAATGAGATACACAATCTCAATCTTGGTGATACCCAAGGAACCCCAAGTAAATAAGTCAAGAAGTGTCAAGCATCTAAGCTTGGGGATGCTATGCATCCCACCTCTCTTCATCAACTAATACCAATTAGCCTATGTTGATCCTAAGTTTTTATTTGTCCATATGATATGTGCTATTCTTGGAGCATGTTTTTGTTTTGTTATCTATTTGAATAAAATTCTAAGATCTGAAAATCTTTATTGAGAGAGAGTCCTCACATAGCTACTTAATTGTTCGACTACTAATTGATCTTCACTTGTATTTTTTGAGAGTAGTTTGATGTTTACTCTTGTGCTTCACTTATATCCTAAGAGTAAATTGTGAAATATCATAAATATGAAATCATCAATGTGCTCTATTATTAGTAGTAGTTTCACATTTGGTTTAGAAATTAAAATCTATTGATGTTTGACAATCACAATACTAGTAAAAAGGATTCCCAGTCCTACATAATACAAAAACAAATAAACAAGAACTCCCCTAAAAAGATGATTGTTTGGAGGGCACCCGTGGATACGGTTAGCCATGGGATGTGTTTGAATGGTTGAGGGGGAGTAAAATTTCAACTCTGTTTAGGAACTACGAAGCATGTGATTAGCATGGAAGATGTTGAAATCCCTTGATTGTAATTTTGACAGGAAAGGCATATCACCAAAAATATATTCATCTCTCTTTTTAGCAATGAGCTCTGACACCTCTGCAAACCCCTGCTTCACTCTACAAAGGTACAATCTATTTACTTTTATGTTATTTACTTTCATGTTGTTTACTTTTCATGTTGAGTCAACTTCTTATTCCAACCTCAATCTATTAGTTTGCAAGCTCCATGTGGTGGGGAAAGATCCAAACACATATATCCACACAAATATATTTGATCATGATTCATTATTGTTGACAATTATATTTGGGAGGCAGAACATTGAGCCCCTATCTTTCTCTATGTTTGATGGATGTTATTTGTTATAAAAATATGCTTTGAGTATTAGCAATCATAGAAGATTATATGATAATTGAGTATATGTAGCTCTTACTTAGACTCTGTTGAAAATAAGACAAATTGAAATTGTTTGATGACTAAGAACATAGGTTGTTAGGTTTCAAGAAAATGCATTTTTTTGAACCACGACATGTGAATTGATTTATATCCTATCATGGTAAGTTTTATGAGAAAATAGTTGATGGTTATGATGCTACAAAAGTGTCTGACATTATCGTTGATCAAAAATATACACTATGCTAGCATTCACACTTCATAAATTACTTCTTTTATCATTTACCTACTCGAGGATGAGTAGGAATTAAGCTTCCAATACTCGTACGTCTCCAACATATCGTTAATTTATGAAGTATTCATGTCATATTTACTTATGTTTACAATACTTTTATATGGTTTTGATGCACTTTCTATGATTTATTTAGAACTAACTCGAACTGATGATGTTTTCAGCAGAATTACCGTGGAGTTGTTTTTTGCAGAAAATAGAAGTTCTCGAAATCGCCCGAATCTTTTTGACAATTTTTTCTGGGAAAATAAGAAATACCAGAGCGAAGAACCACCTGAGGGGGGCCACCTGTTGGTGCCAAGCCAATAGAGCGTGCTCACACCCCTTGGCGCGTCGTGATAACTTGGGACCACCTTGTGGCTCCGTTTAGCATGATTCCAACGCCGAAAAATCCTATAAATACCAAAAAAACACAAGTTAACCTAGAGCTTCCGCTCCGCCCTGCAAGCCTCTGTACCGATGTAAACCCATCTGGAGTTCTGTTTCAGGACCCTGTCAGAGGGGGCAATCATCATCGGAAGCCACCTTCATCATCCCGGTGGTGTCCATGATTAGGAGGGAGTAGTTCACCCTTGGGGCTAAGGGTATGCACCAGTAGCTATGTGTTTGATCTCTCTCCCTCTCGTATTCTTGAGATGTCACGATCTTGAAGCATCACGGGCTTTGTAAATATAGTTGGATCATATGGTGTTTGTCCATTGCTATCTTGATGTGATGAATTGAATATTTCCCTTTGAGATTTTGTTATGTAGGATTGAATATTGGATTTGCCATCACCTTATGTATGTCTTGCATGTGGATACCCCTGGTGAAAATGGGGTGTTCTATTGATTCACATGATATATGTTTTAGTACTCAACTTGCGGATTCCCATGGTGACAGTGGGGTAATCTATGCAGATGGGTTGATACATGTTCTTGTCCTACTTTCTCTGATATAAATATTGGGGTACTCTTTGGAGTTCTTTGTGTTGGATTGAATATGATGAATCTGAAATTGTTTGATGCATGTCGAATAATTAACCCACGGATACTTGAGGTAACATTGGAGTATCTAGGTGACATTAGGGATGATTGATGTGTAGCATAGGTGTTCTAGTACAAACTCTAGGGATGTTTGTGGCACTTATATGAATAACTCAATAGATTGATCGGAAATAATATCTTTGAGGTGGTTCTACTACCTACAAAAATTTCATATTATGTTCTTCGCTACTTATGAATGTTGAAGTGATTCTTTCTCGCACTTAGAGGGATAATCATATGATTATATTATGTTAGCATTGTTGAGAGATTGCACTAGTGGAAGTACGAACCCTATGCCGTATTTCCAAACACTTATACAACGTTTTGCTCACTCTTTGCCACTTTATACCTTGTTGTTTTTATATTTAAAATTATAAAAACCTATATCTACTATCCATATTGCACTTGTATCACCATCTCTTCGCCGAACTAGTGCACCTATACAATTTGCCATTATATTGGGTGTGTTGGGGACACAAGAAATTTCTTGTATTTGATTGCAGGGTTGTTTGAGAAAGACCATCTTCATCCTAAATCTCTCACGTATTGATAAACCTTAGGTCATCCAATTGAGGGAAAATTTCTATTGCCTACAAAACTCTGTGCTTGGAAGCCCAACGGAGTCTCCAAGAATGAAGTTGTGTAGTAGACATCAGTAGCTTGATTGTATCGTTCGTTGAGAGCTAAAACCATTGCATTCTTGGCATCATCATCTTTCTTTGTTCTTGTTTGGATTGGGTTCTCGATCTTATGGTCATCTTCATGACAAGGTCGAGTTCATCGAAAACGGAGTCCATATGCATCTTCTATGATGTTTTCGATGTTGGAATTTTTGCCGGTTCTTCATTCATAGATGTTTCACATCTCTATATCATTGGCATTTTTATACTGCCTCTTCTTAAGATAGTACTTATCGTGTGCCATCCAACAAGCTTGAGTTTGCTCAATTCGGAGCTCATTTGCCAAAGTTATGTCAGTTCTGGTGTTCTTGCTTCCATCGGTTTTGCTTGCGGCTTGCTTGAAGCACCCAAGCAGTAGTACTGCACTGACAACGGCAGTATCGCTTTAGCGGTACTGTCGCACTTCAATACTAATGGAGTACCTCTTATATTTTGCTCTTTGTTCAGTGTATTCCTTCAAGTGGTAGTAGAATGGCAGTAATAGGCGGTAGTACCGCTTGGTGTGGAAGTACCACCCTGCTTTTCTCTACTACCGCGGCTTCACCCGCAGTTGCAACACCTAGCTGTAGTAGCGCTGGTGGGAGTGGGAGTACCGCTCCGACGGCACTACCGCCTCCTGGAGCCTCTTAATTGCACCTCGTGGATTGAAACTTCCGTGCGAGCGGAAGTACCGCTTGCCTCAGCGGTTCTACCACTTATGGACGGGCTCGATTCATAACGGTTGGACTTGGGGGGGCTTTTAAGGGGGTATTCTTCCCCAATGGTTCCCATCCTTTTTAGATTATCCCTCCCCCATCGTTGGCCTTATTAGAGCTTGCTGACTCTCAATCTCTCTGATGATTCTTGCTAGTTCTTGAGGGAAAAGAAAGAGGAGATCTAGGTCTACGTTTCCACCGATCATGATCTCCTTGTTGTGAAGGGAACCCCTTGGATCTAGATCTTGTAGTTCTTTGTGAGCCCCTTGTTCTTCCTCTCATATTCCTTCATAGCTTTTATTGTTGTGGTGGGATTTGAGTGTGAGGGACTTGACCACTTTGTGTGTTCTTGACATTGCGTTAGTTGCATCGATTTGAGTTCTCCATGGTGCTACGTGGAAGTGAAGTTTGAGAAGCTTGTTACTCTTGGGTGTTTGGGCACCCTAGAGTGTGTGCCTCTTGGGTTGTTTGGCACCCTAGACGGTTGGTGGTGTCTCGGAGCTCAATCATTGTGGTGTAAAGCTCCGGGCAAGCGCCGGGATCTCCAATTAGGTTGTGGATATTTCCCCAAGCAATTTGCACCTCGGAGCCACAATCCATTATCATGAAGCTCCATGGTGGTGTTGGGAGCCTCCAATTAAGTTGTGGAGATTGCCCCAACCTTGTTCGTAAAGTTTCAGTTGCCGCCTTCAAAGAGCACCACTAGTGGAATCACGACATCTTGCGTTGTGCGAGGGTGTGAGGATATTACGGTGGCCCTAGTGGCTTCTTGGGGAGCATTATGCCTCCACAACGCTTCAAACAAAGATTAGCATTCACAAGGGTGTGAACTTCGGGATACATTGTCGTCTCCGCGTGCCTCGGTTATCTCTTACCCGAGCCCTTTACTTATGCACTTTACTTTGTGATAACAATATTGTTTATTGTTACATATCGTGTTATCACTTAGTTGTTTATCTTGTTTAGCATAAGTTGTCGGTGCACATAGGTGAGCCTAGTTGTTTTAGGTTTTGTGCTTGACAAATTAAATGATAGTTTTATTCCCAATTTGTTCAAGCCCAAACCGTAATTATTTTAAAGCGCCTATTCACCCACCCCCTCTAGGCGACATCCACATCCTTTCAATTGGCTTAGGGACTTGACTGTTTGTCATATTGAGCGACAAATCTTGAAAAGTGTTGGTCTTGGTAAAATTAAGGAAGATTTTCAAAATGAGGGTAGGGCATTGCCATTGCCTGAGTCTCCAAGACGTCATTGAAAGTTTCATTATCGGTATGTTTTAGGTTGTTTTTCAATTGAAACATTCCTACATTTTCATTTTATTTGGTTTTTCATTTGTAATATGAATTGATTCTTTGGATTTGCATCAAAATAATTCTTTCCTTAAGACTTCACCAACCTTAATTTTTTTGTCCTCCGCCTCTGTCAAGCAACATGCATGGCAAAAGTCCCACCACAACATGCAATTATGCATAGAAATAGGTCCACCTCAACATTCAAACATGCATGTAATAAATATTTTACAATACATTAATCGAACACAATAAAGCATACAGATTTGAAATTTTATTTTTTGTATTATTACTCTGAATATTCACATCCCATATAATCAAATATAATCAAAATATAGAATATTCACATTCCATAAATTCAAATATCATCAAAATATATTGCAAATATTTCCGCAACAACGTGTGAGGTTTCATCTAGTAACTAATAGTTTGGCACCTGTGCGTTGCCACAACCTTTTAGTTTTTTCCTGATTGCATATATATCTGTATTGATGTATAAAACTCGGTGAACCTGTATTATTGTGTAAAACTCAGTAATTTTCCGCCCCCTTTAAAGACATCGCCTCATAACCCTTATTGATGGATTCTTTTAGAACTATCACTTCCTCTCTTTAGTAGAACGATCATTTATTCAACATGTGGGTTGATTTTACGTCCAGCTCTGCTCCCTTCATTAACTCTCATACCTCATGTGGTGGTATATATGGTTGGGGCACTCCCTACCTGGTATTTTGACTATCAGTGACGGTAGTTACTTCCGTCCCTTCCTGCGCTATCAAGACTCTCCCGAGAAGAGACGACGAGCAACGACCCCCTACGCAACAGTCAGTATTATTCCTCTCAGAACATCTCTCATCTTTCACTGTTATTTTAACCATCGGCGATGGTTGGTCCTTCTGGTTCTCCCCTTCAATGGTTTGTACCCTTCCTTCGATAAAGTCTCTCTCAAAGGGAGCACCATCAAACTAAAAGTCAACACACGTATCGAATATCAATGCAGAGTTGTGGGCCCTAAACCCCAAACCCAGAAGACAACTCAACACTTGACATAACATAGCACTCATGACTAATGTTGATGTCAAGGGAAATAAAATTTTGATGATTCGGGCCACATGCGAGGGGTGGTGGTTTTCCGACCTTCCCACACGTAGTTTTCTATGATATGCCCATCCATGGGGTCCATGCGGTTTAGGGCATTGACAAATAGCGAGAGGGGGAGCTCGTTATGGTGAATTCATCTTGGTTTGTGTCATGGTAGATCATGGTGACATGTCAAAGCAAGTTTGAGCACACGCGTTCACAAGATCCCCCCTCCCCGGTCACTTTGAAGTGAGGGACGAGCACTCCAAGTCCCAAACTTCATTGGACTGTCCCGTAGGTTATAGGTATTTTCTCATGGTCCCATAACAGCTTGTAACGCGCACACACACATACACACACACACATTGGATACTTTAGATGGAACCACCCCATTTGAAAAAAAGCGATAGATATTTAAGTTCTTACTGAACACGAGATTCATCAAATCGCGTTAAGGTTTGAAACAACTTATCCTTTTGCATGTGATCCTAATATGGCTACGCTAGGGGGTGTGAATAGTACAAGGCAATACCCCATAACTTCAAAGTAAAAAAAATACTAGTAATTAATTACAGACTGGTGTTGGAAATATGTCATGGGGACAATAATATTTGTATTATTTATTTTCAAATTTATAATATATGTTTATATTCTATGCGATAGTTGGTATGCTTCTTGAATATGTGATTTGGAGGAAAATTCATACGCACATGTGATGGTGTCAAATCCAACAGATCTTGGGTAGGGGGTCCCGAGTTGTCAGTCTTAGCACGATGGTATAATGTCACATCCCAGTTTTTTCTCAAATTTGGTATGTTAAAAATTTCACACGGAATTAAAATTTTGCTAGGACATACCTACGATGCCTAGGATTACATCTGATTGACTTTGAATTGCTTGATTGTTTGATCAAAAAGTTCAAACCCCAATGCCACTAGTTGAAACCTAGCTAGCTTGTGGTTAGGAACCAAACCCTTTTTGAAAATATTATTTCTGCTTAAGGATGTCCTTAACAAGACCCAAGCGATACTCGAAGCTAAATAAATTCTCCCTAAAAGAATTGAATTGGATTCAGTTTGAAATTAATTCAAAATCAAGGGGAGATTAATTTAGAATGGCTTGCAAATATTGGCAAGGAAGTGATTTCCCTAAGTCCAAAGAATATGTTTGACCTTCTACCAATTCCCAAATTAAATTTGATTCACATTTGGTTTGGAAACCAAATTCAAACTCAAAAGATAATAATAAGTGGAGAGAATATATGTTTGAATTGCCTAAATAGAATGTCCACACATTCACATATATTCATATTTTAATTTAGGGAAAGTTTGTATTTGAAAGAAAACTAAAATTCTAATTAAAATGATTAAGAAAAAGAAAACAAAAAATAAAAGGAGAAAGTAGAAAAGGAAATAAAAACGATATGGGTCAGCTGGCCAGCCCAGCTGACGCCGCACACCCACAGCTCACCCCTGCGCTCTCCCCTCTCTCCCACTCACTGACAGGGGTCCCACATGTCAGGAGCTTCTCCCCCAATCACCCATGCGCACACGTTGCTCCCCCCATGTTCTGTGCACGAACGTGCGTGCACGACCACCACCCACGCGCTCTTCGGCCACCCCGAGCCTCGCGCCCATGTCCTATAAAAAGCCCCTGAGCCCCAAGTCATTTTGCCGAACCTACATGGTCACATGCTTAAGGGAATTACGATTTATTGAGTTCTATTGGAGTGAGTAATATGAGAAAATATTACCGACTTTTTTCGGTGATAGAAGAAATAGTTGCAAAAAAACTAGAAGCATTTCAGGGTTACCGACATTGTTTCGAGGAATACCGACTTAATATATATAGACAGAAAATATTTTTGGGGATCTAATATAAACAAGAAAGGACTCAGGTAATTACCGAGAAACCCTCGGGTTTACTTAGGGTCTATGAGCTAAAGGAAAAAAAGTATTAAGAGGGAAAACAAACTAATGGGCCTTGGAGGCCTAATAGGGGGAGGCGCCCCCTTAGCTTCTCCAACAAGCTAGGGGGGCTGTGGCGGCGGTTTGTCGTGATGAAACATTGAAGTTTATAGGTAGCTCGGTCCTGGTGATAAATGGTCTAACATATGTGCCAAGGTTAGAGGCAATTGCCTGCCGCGAGGGGTTAGCTCTGGATGAGGACATGCTGATACATTATATGGTGATAGCCTAAGATTCAAAGGAGATGATCATTGATATAGGGAGCAATAGCATGAGTAGTTATGGTTCCATCATCACGGAAATTAGACACAGATCATCTTTGTTAAACTGTAATTTCATGTTTGAAGGCACAACCTCGAATGGCGATGCCGATAGGTTAGCTAAGCTTTCTAGTACTTTGGATCAGGGTCGGTACTTATGGTTAGTCGAACCACATGATCCAATTTGTACCCCACATCATGTGAAATTTGATTAATAAAGCTTGGTTTAACCCCTAAAAAACAAGGTAGGGGTGAATTGGACTTCGAGCAGGAGTCCTCCTCCTTGTCCGGTCGCCAAGGGAAGATCCCCTTCCCAAGTTAGCGCCCCTCCCCTTCCTCCACGTATATATAGGTGGGTGGGATGTCCCCTAAAGGACACACAAGTTCCTTCATTACATGTGCCCCCTCTCTCTAGTTCGATCTAGATTTATGTTCTGGTTCTAGTTTGCTATTGTCCTCATAATAGCGAAGCCATGTGTGGTTCTCTTCCTTTCTCCTAGTTCTCCGGTGATGCAAAGCTCTAGACGATGAAGCGTTGCCTAATCGTGAAACATGTACGTGTGGAATCCGTAGAGAGGGCGTACTTTTGGTCTTCGGTTCGAAGGATCAATCGTGAATAGTTCGAGTGACTTCATAAACGATCTACACCGACTCTTCTTTCACTACACCTCGAAGTTGGTAACGGTCCTATCTAAGCTTGTATGCATCTTCATAGTGATTCGGGATCTTGATCGTGGAGCGGGGTTTTTTTGTTTTCTACTACGTTTCCCGGCAAGAGGCCGTGAAATTAGGGGATCGAAAGGGTGACAAAAATTAGCCTAGACAGAATGGGTAAAAAAAGAAATTAATAAAATGCAATAAGTAAATATAAATGCAATGAAACACATTAAAATTTATTTTTTCACTGAAAAATAAGTTTGCAAAAAGAGGCCACGTGTTAGCGAGTGTTGTTTATCGGGTACTCGGCTTATAGCTAGCACCGTCACGAAGCCGTTTGCACCCTCCATGATCGCCACGTGGTAAGAACCTTTATTGAGTCCTAATTGTAAGCGGGATTCCGTTTTGCATATATGCCGAGTGTTTATCCTATGCTAAGAACTTTATTTTGGCTCAGCCAACCTATTTGGATGTAAATCGAATTGCTTTTTTTCGTCTTGAGTTTTCTATTTTATACTCGGCTTATGTGGATTTAAGCAGAGTACCCGTGATTGTACAATTGGCTTACAACCAGCCACACGTGGAGGTGTGATTTTTGTGTAGTGATATGATAGGAAGTTGGACGCAGCAACCGTCTCTTCCTCATCCAAAAGAAGCTAGGGTTCGTGCTTTTCACCAGCGCCGTCGCATGTTCACCTCGTCTCCAGTGGCCTTAGGGCAATAGGGGCACGGTGGATCCTGACAAGGACCGGCGGGAGGGCTCCGTTGTTAGTTGTTTTTTGAGTTTTGTTAGGATTTGTATCGTGTTCAGGAAGATGAGATGGTGAGAGTTCCTTAAAAATGGAACAAAGATCTCCTCGCCTACCTCTCGTTTTGATGGTGCGTCTAGCATCGTTGGTGGACGTGTAAAGGTGTGTCTTCGATGGATCTATGATCAATGGATTTGGTAGGAAGTTTTTTTCTTAGCAAATCCCAAATAAAAATTAGCCACTGATATAACTTGCTTTGATTAATGTCATCATTTAGTGCCATTTAAGATGCACCAACTTGAATAATGCCGAACCATTTGCTTATAAATAAATATTCCACATCGAATACTGCAAGTGTACATGTTGCCCCCACGATGTATATACTTATTGAATGTTTCAAAAGATTTTTCAGATCTCCTAACGAATAGACTATTGCTTACACAGAGTGTGGTCGTTTGTACTTTTGTTGGGAGGCATGCTATTGTATGTCTACGGTACTCTCTACCATTTGAATACTCGAGGCTTTGCTGCTTGCTGGGCCTATGTCCTTGATGTTTTTCTGATTTTGGATTCTACGGGTGGTTGAAGAAGCCGTCACGCAATCAGAGAGAGAGGATAACGGTAACGCTGGACTGGAGTCTTGGTGGAGTGCGATGCTTGCGTCCACGGCGGCCAAGTTACTGGTAGAGAGGAGGTCGATAAGTAGCACTCTCTCAGAGTCGGAGGATAACGGTGGGATTAAGCTTGTAGCCGCGGGCGGCTTCTTCTTCTTCACCTGGGGAAGATAGTTTCCGCTGTAAGTTTTCTTCAGAATCCAGCAATCTATCTATTGCCTAGCGTCTTATTCGGCCGCCGTGTCTAGTGTGGTCAGCTAGGTGGTTTTAAAGTTCATAATGAACTGGAACCTGGAAGCAACTTGTTGGACTAGAACCCTGTAGAATGAGGGAGTGATGGTCCGTATGCATAAGCGTGTTAATGGTCAATTCATGGTTCTTCCTGTTCCAATTCATGGCTCTTTGTTTGCTGCTGCATCTGCTAGAAAAAAGTTTGCCATGCATTTGTTTCAACTGCAGGCTGCGCGGCGGAATACTTTGAAAACTTATTCAGCATAACCAAATACTGTACTTGTTTGGCAGAATGAAAATCCAACGCCCTAATATGTTTATTATTTATATAGACGTGAATGGTGTGTTAACTAAAAGTACAAGCAATCTGATCAGCCAATGAACACGTTGATAAGATGGACGTTTCCTTCTCTTGGATCAGATAAGCCGTTCCCATAGAAAAATTGGTTGTTGCTGTCAAAAAGTTCGAAGTTTTTTTAGAAAATGAGTGTTACCTCCGGTCTCTGCATTAGCATGATGCCGATGCCGACCCTTTTATTAATCGAAGTGCAGCAAATATTATACAAATCCAAACACACGGAGCAAAGTGGTAGTAATAAAGATAAATATGAAAAGGCCACAACCGGCTGAAATAGAGCTAGATGCCTAACCATCTAATCTATTAGTGGACCGCCATCCAAACCGATTGAATATATCCTGTGCTACCATCTTCCATCGGGCACACCCAGTAACCAAAGGCTCCCTGGTTTCCGTAGGAGTGAGTAACGACCACGTACGGATCATAGCCGTCGCCCTGTAAAGTACCTGCAAGAAATGAATATGTGTTGTCTTGTTAAAAACCAGATCATTCCTGTAATTCCAAATTTCCCATAGTAGCGCACATACCCCAACGCGAATATGTCTAGCAATAGAATTATCGACTCTGTTTAGCCACGGACCAAATAGTGAGTCAATGCTATCCGGAGGATCAATATTAAAAGTAATTCGAACAAATTGCCATAATAATCTTGCCAGCGGACATTGGAGAAAAAGGTGTTTTATATTTTCTGGATTCCCACAAAAACAACAACTAGTATTGCCTGGCCAATTACGCTTAGCTAAATTGTCCTTAGTAAGAATCACTCTCTTATGGACAAACCACATGAAAACTTTGATTCTCAACGGGACCTTCACCTTCCAAACGTTATTGGTTTTTGGTAAATCCAATGTGTTAATGAGATCTAGGTACATTGATTTGATCGTGAATGTACCTGAAAGAGTAAGCTTCCACTTAATCGTATCAGGCTCATCTGATTACTGCACGTCCATAAGACGTCTGACTAAGTGCAGCCACTGCGTCCAACGCTGTTCAATCAGAACACGTCGGAATCGAATGTTTAGTAGGATCGGTTGTAATACTGTGGCCACATACACCTCTTTACGTTGCACAATAGTATATAAGGTAGGATATTGTATAGCTAGTGGCGTCTTCCCCAGCCATGTATCCTCCCAAAATCTTGTTGTATCTCCATTTCCAATTGTAAACCGAGTCCTATGAAAAAGTGAGCTTTCACCTTCATCAATCCCTTCCAAAAGGGGGAGTCTGTCGGTCTTACGGTGACTTGCGCTAAAATCTTCGATTGGAGATACTTGTTGCGCAGAATCTGTAGCGACCCGACCTGAAAGGTCGAATCTCCGGTGTTTCTGTACCATCCCAAGATCATGCTGTACACACACGGTACATCAATGTATATATCAAAGGGAAATCACACAGCATTATATTAATCTAAATCTCATATCGAGTCCTTTATTACAATAGAAATTACAATAAAGTGTTTGAAAGCCAACTCATGAGAATGTCTAAATCTTGCGGAAGCGTCGAAGGTAGATGAGTCCATCTGACTCCAAGGGCATCTCACCGAGCGTAGAACGTGTCCTCACTCCTGGTCGGAAAAGTACTCTGCAACATGATACGTTGCAGCCGTGTAGGTCAGCATATGGAATATGCCGGCAAAGTCACAAGAGAGGGGTGAAAAGATAATCATCTAATCTACATGCTTATATGGCAGGTGGGGTGGTAAGTTTTTGCGTAAAGCCAATTTTTCCTACATCAAGAGAGGGATAAGCAAAAATATTACTAAGTTGGTTGATTAATGAGATGGTTCCACCAACCAATTCTCATACCCAAATTGTTAATACCCACATCATCATATTAATTGTGTTGAGAATTCCGAATGTTTCAGTTCCTTTGGCTCAAGTCGTCCATGACCGTGGACACGGCTAATCGATTAGGTTTGAGTACTCTGCAGAGTTTTGCACACGTTCCCCACAAGATTTGGTCGCCTCCGTTTAATTTCTCGCACTTCAGGGTGTTTGAGAAACGGATGACCAAAACATGGTCTTCCAAAGGGTTTCCCTGCGACTCTGACGGTGCCCATCCTTTCCTACCGTTCTTCTACATCTCGTAGCACCGCCTGTCCAGGGTCACCACGATATCCAACCAAGCCAGAGCCCATAATGACTTGTGGCTGTGCAGGTAAGCCTTGGGTCTTGAAGCACCCATCCATCTCTTTGTGCCTGGGTGGATCTTTCCGCGTGAATACTGGCCATCTCCAGCATCACCTAGGCAATTCCACTGGTTTCTCCAGGGTGCCGTTCAACCATCATCCACCCAGAGGTATGTTGAAAACTCGGAGTCTTAAATCTTGATCATTATGTAGGTCTTGAAATTATTAACTCTCTCAACTCTCATGAATCACACAACCAACCCCGTCTACTAATAGCATAGCAAAAAGTAAAACAACGTTTCTCGGGGCCAATGTGTCAAAGAGTTTGAGGGGGTACCTACCACATGATACTACTACAATGTAACCAAGTTTCCAACTAACCTATCTTGCATGCAATTGGGGAAGATGGTAGAACTAATGCATATAAAACATGGGTAATCATGATCAAAGTGACTTGCCTGATTGATGATCTTCGTACTCGTGGGACTCTAAGTAACAAGCTTCGCACTCCGGATAATCTAACGAAGCAAACAAGCACTCAATAAGCATACAACAGAATATTGTAACCCACAAACATCAATCAAGAACTAGTAAACAGTCAAGACAAAACAATGCACAAATCACAAGTAAGGAAAACACACAAAGTTTTGTTTACTAGGAGGTGATTGATAAAACACTACTAACATAATAAAACTATTTTGAAATAACCAAAACAATTGTTGACAGCAAGGAAACAATAAAATATTTTTATTAATAAACAGAAGAAAATCAATTTAAGTTTGTTGAGAAAACTTTTGTAAAGTTTGTAAAGTTTTGATAAACACTATATGAAACAACTATAGTTTTACTAACAAAAGAGCAAAACAAAACTTAATACTTATTAGCAAAACATGTTCTTAACAGAAAAGAATTTATTTTTTTACAAATAAACTTGTCTTAGAAAACAAAATTAAATTATATAAAACTCTATTAAAAGAATCTATTACTAAACTAGTTGTTTTAATCAAAATAAACCTATTTGAAAAGAAGTTGTGATTCCTATCTTAACAAGGAAATAAACTAAACAATTTTATATTTTTTTAAAAAATAGGTAAAACACTAAATGTTTAAATCAACAGAACCTACTAAACAAATTAAAACTAAATCTAAGTTAAACTAACTAAAACTAAGTAAATAAAACTATACTATAATACTAAGCAGATTTTATTTATAGCTAGAACACTAATAAAAATCATCCTAAAAATTCTCAAACTAAACATGGAGGTATTCCTAACTAATACCAAACAGTAGCAAAAAGATTCATGTCAAAATCTATTTTCAAACTCTGGTTATTCAGATTTGAAGATTTTAAGCAAATTTGATTCAATTCAAATTTTAGAGTTCAAATTTAAATTTTAAAAGTACAGTGTGAAACTACATGAAAAATGTGAGCTATTGCAAAAAGAATCAACTCAAAACATTAAATAGATTAAAAGATATAAGCAAAACAAAATCAGAACAGGTTCTGTTTTCTAAACAAAAATCAGAAAAGGTGAAATATCTACCGAACGGCCAGGGGCTACGTGGCAGCCTGTGAGTGGATAAGGGGGTGTCCGATCGGGGTTACGGGCGGTCAACCGAACTAATGGGGATACCGGTTCGGGTTTTAAACTATTCTAATCCTATGCGTTGGTTATAGATCCGACGGTCCAGGGAGCTTACAGAGGAAGGGGTCGCCGGCGAGGGGATCTCCGGCGGGTTCCGAGGTGGCGAGGTTGTCGGCGAGGGGCTCCGGAGGTCGAGGGAAGCTGCGGAGTGGTTCGGGCAGCGGCGCTTGACGTCCGGCGTCGATTGGTGGCAACCGTGGGGCGAGGGGGAGAGTGGAGTGACGGGCACGGGCGATGGGAGCTCCGGTGGTGGAGTTACTCCGGCGAGCAATTGCGGCAGCCTTCCGGCGAGATAGGAGAGGGGTTTGGGGGGAAATGGATGCGGGGAGTGGCCGGTACTTATAGGGGGTGCGTAGAGCGAGGGGGAGTGGTGGGGAGGCGAGATCTGCGGAGGTGGAAACGGCCGGCGACGTGGTCGGCGAGGGGAGAGTGATGACCGCGCGGGCGAAACGGTCGGTCGAGTGGGACCCGGTGGCAGCGAGAGGGAGGGCGAGGTTTCCGCGCCGGTCGGCCGGCGCGTATTGAATTCGCGAAATAAAGCCTGTGGGCCGGCCCGTATTAATTCTAAAACCGTTACCGTTTTCTGTTTAATGTTTTTCCAGCGACATTCAAAAGATTTTAAAACATTCAAACAGTTTGTAAATATAGGAGTATTATATATCAAAATTAACAGAATAATAAATTCTATTTAATGAACATTTTTATTCTGTCATTTGAACACTTTGAAAAAAATAATATTTTCAGAAATTGCCTAATTGTTTTTAAATCCTTTTTGCAAATATTTTCAAAATAACTCCTGGTTATTTTTGTTCAAATATATCACCAAGATGACCTTGGTGTGGAGTGTCATGTTACTCCCCTCTTATTTTGAACATTTTACCAAGATTTCAAATAGGTGAAAGCAACTTAGGGAAAGTAGAAAAGGCTTTCAGAAATTTAGAAAGAACATTTCAACAATACATGTATTCAAGCAATGATGATGATGGATGCATAGCTATATTTCATAACATTCCAAAATGGAATTTTGGAATGTTACAAACCTACCCACCTTAGGATGAATCTCGCCCTCGAGATTCGGGTTGGCTAGAAAATAGGTGCGGGTGGTCTCTACGAAGATCTTCTTCGCGTTCCCAGGTGGCTTCTTCCTCGGTGTGGTGACTCCACAGAACCTTACAGAACTTGATGATCTTGCTGCGGGTAACTCTGTTGTTAGTCTCAAGGATTCTGACAGGCTTCTCCTCGTAGGTCAGATCATTGTCAAGTTGTATGGCCTCTAGGGGCACTGTATCTCTCAAAGGAATATCAGCCATCTCAGCATGACATTTCTTCAGCTGGGACACATGGAACACATTATGAACTCCGGATAATCCTTCCGGCAATTCCAACTGTTATGCAACTTCGCCTCTACGTTCAAGAATTTTGTAGGGGCCTATGAATCTGGGTGCTAATTTTCCTTTAACACCAAACCTCTTGATCCCTCGAAGCAGGGACGCACGAAGATATGCTCGGTCTCCCACTTCATACGTCACTTCTTTACGTTTGCTGTCAGCATAACTCTTCTGTCGAGATTGAGCTATCTTGAGTCTATCGCGAATCAACCTGACTTTCTCTTCAGAATCTCGGATAAGGTCGGGACCAAAAAGTTGTCGGTCTCCAACACCATCCCATGTCAACGGTGTTCTACATCTCCTTCCGTATAAAGCTTCGAAAGGGGCCATCTTTAGACTGGTCTGATAACTGTTGTTGTACGAGAATTCTGCGTAAGGTAAGTTGTCATCCCAACTAGATCCATAATCTAGCGCACAAGCTCTGAACATGTCTTCCAGAATCTGGTTGACTCTCTCAGTCTGTCGATCTGTCTATGGATGAAAGGTTGTACTGAACTCTAGCCTTGTACCCAAAGTTTCATGTAACTGATGCCAAAACTTTGAGGTAAATTGTGTTCCTCTATCTGACACGATGCTCCTCGGAACTCCATGCAGACATACGATCCTGGTCATATATATCTTGGCTAGCTTAGCACTGGTATAGGTGGTTTTCACTGGAATGAAATGAGCTACCTTGGTCAAGCGATCTACCACTACCCAGATGGAATCATAACCTGAACGGGTCCTAGGTAGTCCTGTGATGAAGTCCATACCAAGCTTTTCCCATTTCCACTCGGGTATCGGCAAAGGTTGGAGTAACCCTGCTGGTTTCTGATGTTCAGACTTTACTCGTTGACAAACATCACATATTGCAACATGTTCCGCAATATCTTTCTTCATACCTGTCCACCAATAACTTTCCTTTAAATCTAGATACATCTTGGTATTGCCTGGGTGTATCGAGTAAGGTGAATCGTGGGCTTCCTGAAGTATCAACTTCCTGAGCTCTGGGTCATTGGGCACATAGATTCGGTTCTCAAACCACAAAGTTCCGTGTTCATCCTCACGAAAACCTTTAGCCTTACCATCTTCCATTCTCTGCTTTATCTCAGCTACCTCCTTGTCCGATTTCTGGGCTTCACGAATTCTTTCGGTCAAGGTGGACTGGATCTCTAGTGTACCAACATATCCTCTTGGAACTATCTCTAGCTTGAGCTCTCTGAGATCATCGGCTAACTCTTGGGGTAATCCTCCCGCTGTGAGTGTGTTTACATAAGTTTTCCGACTCAAGGCATCGGCTACAACATTGGCCTTACCTGGATGGTAATGTAATCTCATGTCATAGTCCTTGATTAACTCTAACCATCTCCTCTGTCTGAGGTTCAACTCCTTCTGAGTGAAAATATATTTCAGGCTCTTATGATCGGTGTAAACATCACAACTATTTCCGATAAGAAAATGTCTCCAGGTCTTGAGTGCGTGCACTACGGCTGCTAGTTCCAAATCATGGGTGGCATAATTCAACTCATGAGGTCGTAGTTGTCTAGATGCATAAGCTACAACCTTTCCATCTTGCATGAGTACTCCTCCAAGTCCTTGACGTGAAGCATCACAATAAACCTGGAAGTCCTTCTGAATATTGGGCAAAATCAACACTGGGGCTATGACCAAACGTTTCTTCAACTCCTGGAAACTGGCTTCACATTCCTCAGTCCAAACATACTTGGATTCTTTCTTCAACAACTCTGTCATGGGCTTGGCTATTTTTGAGAAATTCTCAATGAATCTCCGGTAATATCCGGCAAGTCCGAGGAAACTGCGGATCTCCTTAACTGAGGTGGGTGACTTCCACTCGGTGACGGCTTCAACCTTAGCGGGGTCTACGGCTATTCCTTCTCCGGAAATAACATGTCCAAGGAATCCGACTTCCGTCAGCCAAAATTCACATTTGCTGAACTTGGCATATAACTGATGCTCTCTTAGCTTCTCCAGAACTAAACGCATATGTTCCTTGTGTTCTTCCTCGTTCTTGGAGAATATCAAAATGTCATCGATGAACACCACGACAAACTTGTCCAAATATTCCATAAACACTTTGTTCATCAAATTCATGAAGTAGGCAGGAGCATTAGTCAAACGAAAGGACATGACAGTATACTCGTACAAGCCATACCTTGTGGTGAAAGCTGTTTTGGGTATATCCTATTCACGAATCTTCAGTTGGTGATACCCTGATCGAAGATCGATCTTAGAGAATACTTTGGCGCCTACTAGCTGATCAAACAAGTCATTAATCATCGGCAGAGGGTACTTGTTCTTGATAGTCACCTCGTTCAAGGCACGATAATCGACTACCATTCTCAAGGTTTTATCCTTCTTCTCCACCAAAAGAACTGGGGCTCCCCAAGGTGAAGAACTTGGACGTATATAACCTTTGTCCAATAACTCCTTAATTTGCTTCTTGATTTCCAACAGATCATTTGCGGGCATCCGATAGGGTCTCTTGGAAATTGGTGTTGTCCCTGGCTATAGCTCTATTAGGAACTCCATCTCCCTATCTGGTGGCATGCCTGGTAATTCTTCCGGAAATACATCCAGAAAATCTTTTACCACAGGTACTTCCTCCTGAACAACTCCTGTGAGGGCATTTAATCGAGCACTCATCTGGGTGCGTCGGGATACATACTTAATCCTCTTGTTCTCCGGGGTGGTGAGTGAAACAGACTTGCTGGGACAATCAAGATTTCCTTCATACTTGGTCATCCAATCCATGCCTAAGATTACATCCAATCCTTGGGATTCTAAGACGATGAGGTCGGTGGGAAAAACATGGTTTCCTATGTGAAGTTTCAGGGCATGGCATCCTATTCCTGCCATCATCATGCCTCCTGGGGAACTGACCTTAATGGGCTGTCTAAGGGTTTCGGTGGGCAAACCATACTTATCCACAACTACCCTTGATATGAATGAATGAGTTGCACCGGAATCAAAAAGTACTGTAACTGGACGTGAATGCAATAAAAACTTACCAACCACAGTCTCGGGTTGATCATAAACTTCTTCCACGTCAAGGTGGTTCACCTGGGCACGAGGAAAAGGGTTTGGCTTCTTGGCTGCGGAGTTGCCGTTTCCATTTCCCTGCTTGCTCTGGGGACACTCAGTAGCATAGTGCCCTGTCTTCTGGCACTTGAAACACGTGATGTGGCTCAGATCCTTATGAGTAGGAACGTGACGGTGCTGGTTGTTGTTCCCATTCCCATTGTCAGTCTTGAAATTGCCATGGTTGGGACGGGCATTCCCATTTCCTCCATGGTTGTGCACAACATGAGTGTGCCTTCCAAACTTACCGGTCCCTGATCCGGTATTCCCTGAGTACGGGGAGTAGCGGGGCTTCTGATGAGCTCCAGAGTTAAACTTCCCCTGAGTGTACTTCCTCTTGCGGTTCTCAATTTGCTGCTGCTTTCCCTCCAAAATGAGGGCCTTATCCACCAGCTCTTGGTAGTTGTTGAAAGTAGCCACTACCAGATGCATGCTCAACTCATCGTTGAGTCCTTCCAGAAACTTCTCTTGCTTGGCCGCATCATCGGCCACGTCTCCTGGTGCATAACGTGCCAATGTGCTGAAGTCATCCACATACTGGGCCACAGAGCGATTTCCCTGGCGCAAGTTGCAAAACTCGCACTTCTTCAGACTCATGGCTCCAGCTGAAACATGTGCGGTGCGGAAAGCTTGCTGGAACTGCTCCCAAGTTACATCAGCAATAGGATATGTGGTGGTGTAGTTCTCCCACCATGAAGCTGCTGGTCCTTCCAGTTGATGTGCGGCAAATCGCACCTTCTTGGCATCAGTACATCCAACGGTGACGAGTTCTCTCTCCATCTTACGGAGCCAGTCATCTGCCACAATGGGCTCAGTGCTGCTGGAGAAAGTTGGAGGATTCAACCTCAGAAAACGAGTGAGATTGTCAGTCTGGGTGGATGTTGGTGGTTGTTGTTGTTCTGGTTGTTGGTCTGATTCTAGATCAATAGCTGCATCAGTGCATTCTGCTGCTGAAGGAGTTGCGTGAGTTCTGGCGGGAAAGTGAAATCGGACTCACGTCGTGGAGGCGTCTTGCTGTTTTCAGAGGGGTGAGAATTAGAATAGAACAAGGGCCTAAGAGGAGAAATTCACTACCCATATGCAATGCAACAAACATATCACACCAAACACTCGTTCATTTATTCAATCAATGTCAAACATCGGGAATACAAAACTCAATCAAACTACACATCGACCTATGCTCTTAACGTTGAAAATAAAAGATACATGGAGGGCATAACTAAAGTTTTCCTCAGAAATACATGGTGACTGAGTCTCCTCCAGTGGTGCTCTCCTCATAGTCATCATCGTCGCTGATGAAAGGAGCCAAGTCTCCCTCAGGATGAAGATTTTCACCCATGTCCATCTGTTCCTCCAGAGTGGCGATGCGAGTGTTCAGCTTGTCGATCCTCTCTAAGAAATCCTTTACCTCATATTCATGCTCGTAGTTGGCTTCCCGCAAATCAGCTTCAAGGTCAATCTCAAGGTTCATTAGATTCTTGATTGTCTTCATATCAGCACGAACTCGAAGCTCCAGAGTCCTAATGTGAGTCTCCAAGGTCTGCATATAGGACATGGTGGTGTCTGTAGTGGGAGGGGTTATGATGTTTCCATGGACATCCCTGCGGCAAACCATGTTGAGTCCTGGTGAAATGGTTCCACCTCTGTATTCCTCCTGAATACGTCCAAGGGCACGATGAATGGCCATGTCTCTTCCAAGTATCCAGCTGGGTGCCACGAACTTGAAGTCGATGGGTTCCTTCCGATTCCCAAAGGTCTTCCCTGGGATGTGCACCTCGATCCTGTAGCGTCCATCTTGTGGAAATGACATGATAGGAGTCCCGGTGATGCTCGGCAAAGCAATCCTTACGTCCTTGACGATCCTCATCAGCTCCTTACCAAAAGGCATCGTTGCGTCAGGCTGGCAAAACTCCGTGATCAACACTTGGATGAAGGTGGCCATCTATAAATTTTGAAATAATCGGAGAGAAATCAGAAATGAGTAGATGAGAGTATAAGAATTTTAAAGACAAAGAGATACAATCCTAAGGCTTTCCAATCCTAAAGGTTACGTCCTACGGTCAGCGTGTGCTCTGATACCATTTCTATAGCGACCCGACCTGAAAGGTCGAATCTCCGGTGTTTCTGTAGCATCCCAAGATCATGCTGGTACACACACAGTACATCAATGTATATATCAAAGGGAAATCACATAGCATTATATTAATCTAAATCTCATATCGAGTCCTTTATTACAATAGAAATTACAATAAAGTGGCTGAAAGCCAACTCATGAGAATGTCTAAATCTTGCGGAAGCGTCGAAGGTAGATGAGTCCATCTGACTCCAAGGGCATCTCACCGAGCGTAGAACGTGTCCTCACTCCTGGTCGGAAAAGTACTCTGCAACATGATACGTTGCAGCCGTGTAGGTCAGCATATGGAATATGCCGGCAAAGTCACAAGAGAGGGGTGAAAAGATAATCATCTAATCTACATGCTTATATGGCAGGTGGGGTGGTAAGTTTTTGCGTAAAGCCAATTTTTCCTACATCAAGAGAGGGATAAGCAAAAATATTACTAAGTTGGTTGATTAATGAGATGGTTCCACCAACCAATTCTCATACCCAAATTGTTAATACCCACATCATCATATTAATTGTGTTGAGAATTCCGAATGTTTCAGTTCCTTTGGCTCAAGTCGTCCATGACCGTGGACACGGCTAATCGATTAGGTTTGAGTACTCTGCAGAGTTTTGCACACGTTCCCCACAAGATTTGGTCGCCTCCGTTTAATTTCTCGCACTTCAGGGTGTTTGAGAAACGGATGACCAAAACATGGTCTTCCAAAGGGTTTCCCTGCGACTCTGACGGTGCCCATCCTTTCCTACCGTTCTTCTACATCTCGTAGCACCGCCTGTCCAGGGTCACCACGATATCCAACCAAGCCAGAGCCCATAATGACTTGTGGCTGTGCAGGTAAGCCTTGGGTCTTGAAGCACCCATCCATCTCTTTGTGCCTGGGTGGATCTTTCCGCGTGAATACTGGCCATCTCCAGCATCACCTAGGCAATTCCACTGGTTTCTCCAGGGTGCCGTTCAACCATCATCCACCCAGAGGTATGTTGAAAACTCGGAGTCTTAAATCTTGATCATTATGTAGGTCTTGAAATTATTAACTCTCTCAACTCTCATGAATCACACAACCAACCCCGTCTACTAATAGCATAGCAAAAAGTAAAACAACGTTTCTCGGGGCCAATGTGTCAAAGAGTTTGAGGGGGTACCTACCACATGATACTACTACAATGTAACCAAGTTTCCAACTAACCTATCTTGCATGCAATTGGGGAAGATGGTAGAACTAATGCATATAAAACATGGGTAATCATGATCAAAGTGACTTGCCTGATTGATGATCTTCGTACTCGTGGGACTCTAAGTAACAAGCTTCGCACTCCGGATAATCTAACGAAGCAAACAAGCACTCAATAAGCATACAACAGAATATTGTAACCCACAAACATCAATCAAGAACTAGTAAACAGTCAAGACAAAACAATGCACAAATCACAAGTAAGGAAAACACACAAAGTTTTGTTTACTAGGAGGTGATTGATAAAACACTACTAACATAATAAAACTATTTTGAAATAACCAAAACAATTGTTGACAGCAAGGAAACAATAAAATATTTTTATTAATAAACAGAAGAAAATCAATTTAAGTTTGTTGAGAAAACTTTTGTAAAGTTTGTAAAGTTTTGATAAACACTATATGAAACAACTATAGTTTTACTAACAAAAGAGCAAAACAAAACTTATTACTTATTAGCAAAACATGTTCTTAACAGAAAAGAATTTATTTTTTTTACAAATAAACTTGTCTTAGAAAACAAAATTAAATTATATAAAACTCTATTAAAAGAATCTATTACTAAACTAGTTGTTTTAATCAAAATAAACCTATTTGAAAAGAAGTTGTGATTCCTATCTTAACAAGGAAATAAACTAAACAATTTTATATTTTTTTAAAAAATAGGTAAAACACTAAATGTTTAAATCAACAGAACCTACTAAACAAATTAAAACTAAATCTAAGTTAAACTAACTAAAACTAAGTAAATAAAACTATACTATAATACTAAGCAGATTTTATTTATAGCTAGAACACTAATAAAAATCATCCTAAAAATTCTCAAACTAAACATGGAGGTATTCCTAACTAATACCAAACAGTAGCAAAAAGATTCATGTCAAAATCTATTTTCAAACTCTGGTTATTCAGATTTGAAGATTTTAAGCAAATTTGATTCAATTCAAATTTTAGAGTTCAAATTTAAATTTTAAAAGTACAGTGTGAAACTACATGAAAAATGTGAGCTATTGCAAAAAGAATCAACTCAAAACATTAAATATATTAAAAGATATAAGCAAAACAAAATCAGAACAGGTTCTGTTTTCTAAACAAAAATCAGAAAAGGTGAAATATCTACCGAACAGCCAGGGGCTACGTGGCAGCCTGTGAGTTGATAAGGGGGTGTCCGATCGGGGTTACGGGTGGTCGACCGAACTAATGGGGATACCGGTTCGGGTTTTAAACTATTCTAATCCTATGCGTTGGTTATAGATCCGACGGTCCAGGGAGCTTACAGAGGAAGGGGTCGCCGGCGAGGGGATCTCCGGCGGGTTCCGAGGTGGCGAGGTTGTCGGCGAGGGGCTCCGGAGGTCGAGGGAAGCTGCGGAGTGGTTCGGGCGGCGGCGCTTGACGTCCGGCGTCGATTGGTGGCAACCGTGGGGCGAGGGGGAGAGTGGAGTGACGGGCACGGGCGATGGGAGCTCCGGTGGTGGAGTTACTCCGGCGAGCAATTGCGGCAGCCTTCCGGCGAGATAGGAGAGGGGTTTGGGGGGAAATGGATGCGGGGAGTGGCCGGTACTTATAGGGGGTGCGGAGAGCGAGGGGGAGTGGTGGGGAGGCGAGATCTGCGGAGGTGGAAACGGCCGGCGACGTGGTCGGCGAGGGGAGAGTGATGACCGCGCGGGCGAAACGGTCGGTCGAGTGGGACCCGGTGGCAGCGAGAGGGAGGGCGAGGTTTCCGCGTCGGTCGGCCGGCGCGTATTGAATTCGCGAAATAAAGCCTGTGGGCCGGCCCGTATTAATTCTAAAACCGTTACCGTTTTTTGTTTAATGTTTTTCCAGCGACATTCAAAAGCTTTTAAAACATTCAAACAGTTTGTAAATATAGGAGTATTATATATCAAAATTAACAGAATAATAAATGCTATTTAATGAACATTTTTATTCTGTCATTTGAACACTTTGAAAAAAAATATTTTCAGAAATTGCCTAATTGTTTTTAAATCCTTTTTGCAAATATTTTCAAAATAACTCCTGGTTATTTTTGTTCAAATATATCACCAAGATGACCCTGGTGTGGAGTGTCATGTTACTCCCCTCTTATTTTGAACATTTTACCAAGATTTCAAATAGGTGAAAGCAACTTAGGGAAAGTAGAAAAGGCTTTCAGAAATTTAGAAAGAACATTTCAACAATACATGTATTCAAGCAATGATGATGATGGATGCATAGCTATATTTCATAACATTCCAAAATGGAATTTTGGAATGTTACAGAATCTATATAGCCACTTACTCAGTAGACATTTGTTTTTAACCTCTAGGTTTTCTATCCCCAAACCTCCCTGGTCTCTGGATCTACAAATTATGTCCCATCTAGTAAGTCTGTACTTCTTCTTAACCTCATCGCTCTGCCAAAAGAACCTAGATCTGTAGAAATTCAGTCTTTGTCTCACCCCTACTGGTACTTCAAAGAAAGAAAGGAGGAACATGGGCATACTCGTAAGCACCGAATTAATCAAGATTAATCTCCCTCCATAGGATAGAAGCTTTCCTTTTCAGCAACTTAGCTTCTTCTCAAAACGGTCCTCAATACTCTTCCACTCTTGGTTCGATAACTTTCAATGATGAATTGGTATGCCCAAGTAACTAAATGGCAAACTACCAACTCACACCCAAACAGCTGTTTATAGTCCTCCTCAACTTCTTTGGCCCTGCCAAAGCAAAACAGCTCGCTCTTATGGAAGTTAATTTTTAGTCCTGATAATTGTTCAAACAGGCAGAGTATGAGTTTCATGTTTCTAGCTTTCGCCATGTCATGCTCCATAAACAAAATAGTGTCATCAACATATTGCAGGATGGAAACGCCATCATCCACTAGATGTGGCACGAGTCCTCCCACCAGGCCCTCTTGTTTCGCCCTTCCTATTAGTATTGCAAGTATATCCGCAACTACGTTAAATAGGATAGGGGACATTGGGTCTCCCTGTCGGAGCCCCTTGTGTGTTTGGAAAAAGTGACCCAAGTCATCATTCACTTTGATTCCAACATTCCCCTGTTGTACAAAGGATTCAACTTGCCTCCTTCATAGTTCGTCAAAACCTTTCATACGCAACGCTTGTTGTAAGAACGGCCATTTAACTTTGTCATATGCTTTTTCAAAATCCACTTTAAAGATAACCCCATCTAGTTTCTTCGAGTGAATTTCATGTAGGATCTCGTGGAGTACAACCACACCCTCCAGAATATTTCTACCAGGCATAAATGTGGTTTGACTAGGTTGCACCACTGCATGTGCAATTTGCGTCAATCTATTAGTGCCAACCTTGGTAAATATTTTGAACGACACATTGAGCAGACATATTGGCCTTGTTCAATCCGCACAGCCCCTTCCTTCTTTGGCAACAACGTTATAGTCCCAAAGTTCAGGTGAAACAACTGCAGATGGCCATCAAACAGGCCGTGAAACATTGGTAGTAAATCACCTCTGATAATATGCCAACATTGCTTGTAAAATTCTGCCGGAAACCCATCTGGTCCTGGTGCCTTGTTATTTTTCATTTGCGATATTGCATCAAACACCTCTTTCTCCGTAAATGGTGCAGTTAATACCTCATTCTCATCCCTTCCGAGCTGAGGTATATCACCGATCATGGACTCATCCATCGTCATATTTGCATCATCCGGAGGCCCAAAAAGTTTTTTGTAGTAATCTGAGATGTACAACTTTAGGTTCTCATGTCCAACGATCGTACCCTCATCTTGCTCTAATTGGTAAATTTTCTTCTTCCTATGTTTCCCATTGGCAATGAGATGAAAAAATTGCGTGTTATCATCACCTTTAATCACCTGGCGCACTTTCGCTCGGAGTGCCCATTTCAGCTCTTCCTCCCTAAGGAGTTGTTTGAGATCATGTTCCGCCTCCGCTTTGGATACCCTCTCATGTTCAGCCAACAACATGGACTCAGATTTAATATCAAGCTCGTTAATGAATTCAGTAAGGCGATAATTCTTGAGTTTGTATACCCCACTCTCATGTTTCGCCCAGCCTCGCAAAAACTGTCGCAAGTGTCTAATTTTATTCTGCCATTTGTCAACACTGGTCCTTCCTCCCGTAGCATTATTCCATTCTCTCTATACGATATCTAGGAACCCTTCTCTTTCAAACCAGGCGATCTCAAAGGAAAAGGCATTCTTATTACCCACATGGGTAGCCCCCCCGGAGTCCACAAATAGAGGTGTATGGTCTGATATGATCCTGGGCATCGCCCTGACTGTCACTCGTGGGAATTTCTGCTCCCATTCCACACTGGTCAGTACCCTATCCAGCTTCTCGAAAGTTGGATTCGGTAGAGTATTAGCCCAGGTAAACTTTCTACCTGTGAACTCGATCTCACACAAGTCAAGGCTTTCGATGATTGTGTTAAACATAAATGACCATCTGCCATCAAAATTATCATTATTTTTCTCATCCCTTCGCCTGATAATGTTAAAGTCTTCCCCCACTAAGATGGGCAACCTCTCATTACCACAGACTCGCACAAGATCCGCCAGAAAATCCATCTTGAATTCTGGTTGAGCCGCCCCATAGACCGCGACAAGCGCCCATTGGAAACCATCATCCCTTGAGCGCACTCTGAATTTGACTGTGAAATCCCCCAACACTACCTGTCTGACCTCTAGTGTGTCGCACCGTACCCCAAGTAAGATCCCTCCAGACCTTCTTCTTGGCGGTAGACAATGCCAGTCAAAGTCAGTGCCACCCGATATTGTGTTAAGAAACTGGTGGGTAAAGTTATCTCTGTCAGTCTCCATTAATGCAATAAAATCGAGCCTATGCTCAATCGTTGCTTCTGCTAGGAATCTTCGTTTAGCCAAGTCACCAAAACCTTTGCTATTTCAAAAAATTCTTTTCATCGTCATCATAGAATTTCTTTGCAGTTTTAAAGCGTGCACTCCGTCACGGCAGGTCGTCGGGGCAGCCGTTCCGCTTCGACGCCAGGTGTACACCCTCGGCGAAGACGAATGGAGGGACGTCAGGGCGCCGAGGGAGAGCTGCCTAGTGAACCTTGGCGTCGTCAACGTGGACGGCGCGCTGTACTGGATCGCGGAGGAGGAAGGGACGTGCTGCGGCGTGGCGGTCATGGCGTTCGATCTCGAGGAAGAAACCTTTGTGACGTTGAGGCCTCCGCCGCTGAGAGCGTGCGGCGGGCCGACGTGCGGTGCTCCTCCCGCGCTGTCCTACTACGTGACGGAGGTGGATAAGAATGTGTGCCTGGTGACCGTCCCTTTCAGCAGCAACGCTCCCCGGTGGCGCCGCTACAACGCCGAGGTCTCCGGGAGGATGGACGTCTGGATGCTCGAGAGCCGGGGCGAAGATCGGTGGTCGCTGAAGCACAGCGTCGACCTGTCGTCGTCGTCAGCGCCGCGGTGCGTCCCGCAGCCGTGCTTCATCCGCTGGGAGAAGGCCCTGCTGCACGGCCGCGACGGCGACGCGTTCTGCCGGGACCTGCGGGGCGAGGACGGCGGGGAGGTGAAGCTACTGAACTTGAGGCCTTACAGGTACTACGAGACGCAGTCGTACCTGTACAAGGAGACGCTCGTCCCGTTGGACTTGTACGCGGGGGCGGCCATTGTTCGCACGCCGCACTGGCCTCTCCCTCCGCCAGGTTCCTGATGGTACTGGATTTGCCGCGTTGGCCGCCTTGTGTTGTGAATTTCTTGTTATGACTCAGCGTTTGCCTTTCGTGGTCACGGTCCAATATATGTGTAGGTAACAGAGATATGTCTATTTTGTACTAACTTTACAACATGATTAGTTCTGAGACATGAGTTATGGTGTAATTCTCGTTGAAGATTTAAGCAACTGGTTATTCTAACATATTTAGAACTAACAAGTATTTTGTGCAATAAGCTTTTCTATTCACTCGTGAAGTGAATTAGGCAGATTCTACCCCGTAATATCAATGGAAAATGGCAAGCTAGAGCCCAGTGAACTGAAAATTAAATTTGGGTCATTGACTGACTACAAATTTGTTTCACTCACTTCGCTAGATTAAATTTTTTTTGGGTATACCATGGTCTTTATTAATCAACAAGTAAAGGTATAACTATGAAGTGCACATCATGGCTTTAACCCCCCCACCCCACCCCCCCACACACACACAAACACGCACACACACATTAATGCATGTGTATCATGTTTTTATGCTTTTTTTCAATTTCATTTGCAGGGTTGGTAAGAAAACAGAAATGGTTCTCAACTCTGAAAAGGTAATGAAGGTGATTGTATGTACGAAACCGCCTCGCACACCAAATGCACCGGAACCGGTTTGTTCAAAAAAACCATGTGTGCTTAGAAGTATTGGAGGGGGTTATGAAAATAGTCTCGACTATGTCAAATATTTGCGACACAGTTTTTTGAGGTGGAACAAGGAAAAGTCGTCAGCCATGTATGAAAACCGCCTCCCAAATCCTGATAATATACTATAGGGAGTAAGGGTAGGGGTAGTAAATAGTGTTATGCGTTGGAGATGCCCTAAGGCCAACTCTAGTCGACACCTAGCCGATCCTCTAAACCGAATACAGGAGTAAAAAATATACTCCGTCTCCTATGTGTTGCCTATATTTAGTCTGTTGCTACCGCTCGGAGGAAAAAAATCCCCTACCCAGCCATCGCCTCACCCACCCCACTCCCGCGTCATATCTATGTTGGTGCCATCCTTCCGGCCACCGCCACCGCAGACGCTTCGGCCCACCCGGATTTGAGTCGGTCTCACGCCTTCGTCGGTACAGAATCGAAAGCTCGGCTGTCGTCGCCATCGGATTTGACGCATCCGGCCTCCTAAGACAACGCCTTTGTCATGGATTGGCCGGGTAGCGCACAATCAGGGCAACGCCTCTGCGCCGCATGCAGGCATGGCATCCTCCTCTAGCTGCCCACATCTCACTCACCGGCGGTTCGCCAACAAAGACATGCGCAGTCATTGGTCGGGCTTGGCACTGCCCCAACAACTCGTCGGCTCTCCGTTGACGGTCATAAAGTGTGATGGCTGCCCGCGGCGGGTGGTGCACCGAGTTTCGACCATGCCGGAACACCCCAAATGGATGTTCTTCAAGTGCAAAGAAGATGGGTGAGTACTTGTTTTGATTCGATTGTTCATCGGATACAGCATAATTTATAGCTCATTATTTGCTCAAATTTGTATGTACATTGGATGAAAGTTTTGGTATCAAGAAGAAGATTACATCAATCTATTGATAGCAAGAAATTTGATAGATGTTCATGCACTCCTTGCTAGAGTAGAGACTAGATGCAACGCAATATCGAATTCGGGGGATAAAAGAAGAAAGAAATGTTCAAACTCGAGAAGCCAATAGAGAGAATCAACCATGACAGAGAAAATATTAATCAAACTAGTGAAAGCAGTTATGAAAGTTGGATATCTATTAAAATGTCTAATCATGGTTTTTTTTTCATTCTTCTAGTGAAGAATTGATGAACTCCGGTGTATCAAAAAGAAAATGGCGTTCAATGGAATAAATAAGCAGTGAAATACAAATAAAAAAACTTACTACTACGCTGAGGTTAGAGGTTCAAGTTAGATCTGACCAAATTTAGTGAAACAAGTATACTCCACTATGACTTGCTCGGCTGGATCCTCCTCTATTTTTTATTTCATAAGGGATTTGCTAGAGTTGGCCTAACGCTGACGCAACTATAAATTCAAATTGCTGTCACAAACATCAGGCGTCGATTATAAAAACGCATGTATACAACACATACACATTGGAACCCGAAGGAAGAAGAAGGAATAGTAGCTGCAGCGTGCCAGCGCCGCCACCGCACGAGGTCCTGCATGTGTCTGCGTCAACGCCAGGAACAGAAATAGTAGCAGAGAAAGGTGTTTTTTGCATGGGTGAGGGAGTGGGTGCCGCTGCCACCCATCGCGTCCCGTTTTGTGGGTGGAGATGAGACGAGCACATCCGCACATGCTGCAGCTCGGTCGTAGCTTGCAATTGCATGCAGCGGCAGCACTAGCAGCACCGCTTCCGTCCCGATTGTGTGGACGGCCTGCCTTTGGTAGCTAGCTGGTACGTACAAGTAGCAGCGATCGTCCTTGTCGACCCATGCCAAGTCTGTTGCGACGTCGGGCCGGGTTCACGCCGCGCATCCTTGACTTCTCCGGCACAGCCTGACCGACCGACCGTGTGCGTGCGCTGCATGCCGTGCGCGCCGTGCGTGATGATAAACATGACAAATATACGTATGGGCATGGCCGTCGATCTCATCCGGATATCTGGTCCGGAGGAAGCCAAAGCGCCTTTTGGGGCCTCGTTCCTTCACTCGTTCTGCATGTGTGCAAAAACTGCAAATTCAACGCACGGCCAAGAATCAACCGAGGGAGGAAGCGTCTGGTCTGGTCTAGCCACCAACTGAAACCAATTTCATTATAACAATCAATCAAAACGAATTTACTCTACGATTCACATACAGATACCATTCGCTATCTTACCGTCCAGCTTGGAGAATACATACGAACGTCCCCATGGATGACGTACGGAGGGGCTGACCCTGACCTGCTGTCGTCTCATTGTCTACACACAGCGTCTGGATCCATCTGTGCGAACCAGTGTTTGCGATGCGACCGCGCGTGGTTCAAACTGCGGCACGCAGGATATACATACGTTCAGATGCAGATACGTGTGCCGGGTTGAGCCGGAGGACCTCCCCATGCTGGCCTTAGCTGTTTCTGGGCTTGTTCTGGACTTGCCTGTCGGCTGTTCCGGACTCCTCTCCGCACAACACAGGCAGCAGCAGCTAGCTGTATCATAGCAATCTATCTGCCACCCATCATGCAAGCTAGCTACAGTCAGACGCTCAGAAATGTCCGGCGACTTCATCAGAGATAAAGATGCACATGCTGGGAGATCATGCAGCTAGGAGAACGGACACGGAGCTGAGCAACCAGCTACAGACAGCCGGCGAGGAGAAGGCATGACGATCCAGGAGAGAGCATGGCACGAATAATGCTAGCATGCGTCAGAGTTCGGCAGATGCCCGAGAGGTCTCGAGAAATATCTGCAGGTTGGCGGGAAGAAGGGTCAGGAACCTACTAGAAGATGCACAGTCCGATGCAGCGGGAACGAAAGAAAACGCGAAGATCGTGCAACCAGAGTTGGCAGATGCTCTAGACGGTTTGTTTAGGTTTGGCTGTTCGGAGTTGGCAGACGTTCTAGACGGATGGTGACCTTCCTTTTTTTTTTTTTTGAGAAACAGACGGATGGTGACCTTTTGGTCGCTTTAGCTTCTTCATTCATTCATTTGGGCCGTGCCACCTTGGGTTCTCTACGGGTCGTGTCTTCTTTGATACACATGCAGTTCTGCTTCATGGTTTTAAATTATTATTTTCCCATGAAGATGCCACTCCCTCCGTTTTTCTGAATATAAGTCTTTTAGATATTTTGTTACGAATTAGATACAGATGAGTGTAGATATACTCTAGAGTGTAGATTTATTTATTTTGTTTTGTACGTAGTCCGTAGTGGAAACGAAGAGCTGTTTTGGCTCTCCGGTGCACGTGCCCCTGAAGAACAGTAAATAAAATTTAAAATTTCTGATTTTTTTCTAGATGTTCCTATTAGTGTAACAAGCATGCTCGACAATTTTCATGCGAAACGAGATAGCAATGCTTCGTCCGTGAAAAAAAAATGTGTAACATTTGGCGTTAAACTTGTTTATTTTGCGCAAGAAAAAATGCTTAAGCTTAGCCCCTAAGAATTTGCATGTACCATTTTGGTGTTACAATGAACACAAGTATTTTTTCTCAAAAATTGAAACATTTGCAAAATAAACATTTTTAATGTGCAGGAGCATATGTTCCCAAAAGCCAAATTGTATTTTTCGTAGTGAAATCTCTAAAATAATTTATATTCAGGAACGGAGGCAGTATATATGACAGAGAAACATGTCCGGGCATGTCTGATTTACTCCTGCTTTGTTCTTTCCAGAGAGAGGGAGGGTAGGTTAGGGATTTGATACTTTGTATTAGCAAAAAAGAAGGACTTCATATATTTTTCTTTTAAGCAAAAGGGATTTCATACATGTGTGCCATATCCCACCCAACAGCGGGAGCTCCTATTTGACGCCCTTTGCGTCAAAATGGCAGAGCCACACACAGGAGGCAGCATGACTGGGAAAAACCTAGCATAAAAAAATCAGGCGAACGCGATCTAGGGATACGAACCAGCGACCCACAACATACTATCGAGCGCTCCTATCCACTCCATTTGCCTACTATTGATGATAAAACAACAGCGCCTAGTTTAAAGAACGAACAGTAAATATAGAACCAAAATTTTCTAGTATAGCGAACCTGAATTAGTTACCGGGGTTAACATTTCTTAATGTATATTTTTTCAAACTCGGAAAAAAAACTGAACACATGAACTTTTTTGACTATGTGAAACAAAAATTGAAAATATAACATTTTCTGAATCTGTGAAGAATTTTTCAAAAATCAAACAAAATTATTAAAAATGCGAACATATTTTGATAATACAAACATTTTAATATTTTCGAAAAAATGGGAACATTTTTTGTAGAGTGCGATCAATTTTTGTATTCGTGAACTATGTTTCATTGGGAACGGGTTTTTTTGAAAATCTGAAAAATTGTTGAAAAATCAGAAAATAAGAAAAATGGGAACATATTTTGAAAATACATAGATTTTTAAAAAAATTGAACAAAAATTAAAAACGGGAACATTTATTGTAAAGTGCGACCGATTTTTTTTATTTGTGAACAATTTTTGAATGGGAAAGGTTTCTGAAAATCCGAACATTTTCTGAATATCTGAAAAAAAATTATGAAAAATGCGAAGATATTTTGAAAAAATATTTTAAATTTTGTGAACAAAAATTGAAAACTGGAACAGTTATTGTAAAGTGCGACAAATTTTGTATTTGAGAACATTTTTTGAATGGAAAGGTTTTTTGAAATCTGAACAAATTTTAAAAACAAGATTTATTTTGGAATTTAGATCAAAATTTGGAAATCTCGAAAAAAAATTGAAACATATAAAACGGGAAACGAAAATGTTAAACAGAAAAATAAAAGACAAGCTTAAGGTAGCTTCTAGAAGATTCCAAAACCGATAAAAATAGATGGGAAATTTCTAGAAAGTTCCAAAAACCAGAACTGCGTGCAGAGGGAGATGGGTCGGCCTTGTTGTCCACGTCCGTGTGTGTTTGCCCGACTATTGATGCGAAGAGCGTCAAATAGGGTTTTCCCTAGCAACAGACTTGGAACAAATGTAACCCTTTCCTTTGTGGACAGGCTTGGCTATACCCATCATGGGATGTGTGAGATTACTAATTGATAAATACATCTTTCAAAGATCACTCCCATCCTCCTATGTTGCGACAAGTGGCGTATTGCATGTGTGCCACTCGCTGCAATCTGAGAGTTTTGTCTTTTTTTGTAGATCCGTACTTTCAAAACGTTTTATCTTTTAAACCGTGCGTTCAAATCTTGAACCGTTTTCACCGTTGGGTTCATCGCGTTGAGATCTTCAAAACTAGATCCGATGTTAATAGATTTTGATGACCTTTTTCTTAAAAAAAATGGGTGAGAAAACCGTGGCTCTCGTGATAAAAAAACACAATTTTAGCCATGCCTCTCGCAGAAGCAAAACTGTGTCTCTCGTGAAAAAAAACTGTATTGTACCTTTTCGAGAGGCACGTCGCGAAAATAAAATCGTGACTCGCAAAAACAAAACCATGCCTTTCGCGGAAAGAAATAAACAAAAAATGTGTTTTTTCCCTTTCCGAGAGGCATGCTCGTGGCTCTGGTGAAAGCAAAATTGTGCCTCTCAGAAAGCAAAACCGTGCCTCCCACACAAAAAAACAAAAACCGCATTTTTTTCTTTCCTTTTCGAGAGGCACAGACGTACCTCTCGCGAAACAAAAAGAGAATGTGTTTTCTCGCACAAAAATAAAAAAATCGTACAAAATCCAAAAAAGACCGGTGAAAAACTGAAACACCAAAAAACCCGAAAAAAATAAACTACAAAACTGAAAACGCGTGCAAAAAAATTTCGAAAAAACCGCTCAGAGCACGACATGTGACAGCGGTTGAAAACGCGTCAAGTGATGACACGTGGGAATGATCGTTGGGAGGCTTCCAAGAAAATGCTCCCTGGGATGTGAGCTACTGATTTCTTCCACTCCTCAGCCGTGGGCCGTGCCCCATTGTGCGAATTGAGCCCAGAGGTTGACTCACGTAAATGCTGCTTTCTCCCCAAAAAAAAGTTGCTTTGTCATGAAAAGAAAAAAACTTGATCATTGGCCACCGCTCAAAAAAAGGGTAAAACTTACACCTCTCAAGGCAAAATCATTGAAAAAAGCAAGCATGGATGATAGACACTCGGTACCAATGTGTGAATCGATGCAGGTGCAGCTGGGAGTGTTGAGCACCAACTTTCAGCTAAAACGACTGACATTGCAAGTTTGCAACCCGTAGCCACACGCACCAGCACCTTCGTCCATACGGAACCCGGCTTTACCATCCTGAGCGACGACGCGCCCATCCTGGGTGAGGAGTGACACCGCCATGCCAGAAATAGCCTTCCTCAACGGACGGTGGTGGCTTGACTTGTCTCTGAGGGTGATGTTTCTCACTGGCCACTGAAAAGTAGTTTTCGGTTGATATTTTCTCTCCCCAAGCTTGAACTTTCCAGCAATGGCGCTCCCGGCCAGAAGAAGTTCCAGCACGACACGGTTCGTCGTCATCACCTCTCCCATGCCGGCCGTCATCGCTATCCCTGGACACATAGCAAGCAACTCCAACTTTGCCGTGGACGGTTGTCGACCCAACCCATGTCACGGAGGTCATACGGAGTCATATGAAGATCCATGAGAGAACTCAGCCATCTGCGATAAGACAGCATAACTCCGACTCTGACAAAAAACTACGAAGAACTCTACAAGACTGCGTCGTGAAAGACAAGCGAATCAATCACTTGTTGCCCGTCATTGTTGCCACCAGGACCGTTCCATCGCAGCTCCGACTTCTCAGCAACAAGCGAGTCGAGGCAGTGTCACAAACACGCCAAAGAGGCGGCTACCTCAACCAATGGCACGGCCCCAACATTTCTCATCCCCACCACCATTGCCCTAGAAGTATCGACGCCATAGTCAACTCCTTCCACTAGTCCGACTTGCCGATCTGCAGCTCCCAAGATGAAGCAATCGTGCATGATCTAGGGTATACCCCTGGACCTGCAGGCTGCAGCCACAACCGTAAACCCCTGGACCTGCAGGCTGCAGCCACAATCGGATCCATGTGATACGGGTGTGAGAGCAATGCAACAATGCCTCTAAGAAGGTCAACAACGCCCACAGCCGCCCAAATCGACTTGAGTGCAACTGGCCTGAGTCAGTGCATCAGAAATATAATGCTGGCCATGCGTCTTCTGTTCTGAACTGAAAGTTCATCTCCAGCCAAGAGATACGTCCATCTGGATCCAAGACCGAAACAAAAAATCTCGCTGAAGCAAGAATCCAAATCCCTCACATACTTACATACATGATGCGAAAGTATAAACCACTCTCCGCATGTCACAATCAGCAATCATATTCATACAGCAGGAATACCTGGTCCAGGTGAGATGGTAACACCTAAATTGTCAGTTAGCATGAAGGTATCAGCAACACTCAAGCAGCAGAATAAGTGACGCTAAGCGAGTGATGAATGGATGAAGAAACAGACGCGCTCCTTCAAACCCGTTCAGGAGGCACCGCCACAATGCGGTTTCCGAAAATCGCAATTAACATGCATAGAGAGTATTTGACTAAAGAGAGAGCTAACAAGTTCAATGGCGGAAAAGAAAAAAGGAAAGGAAAAAACTTGGGGAGGAGGCTCCAGAAAAGAGCATACAATCTACAACAAGTGAGAGTACCTTCCCAGGCCAAGAGGGGGGAGCTCTACATCTTTCTCTTTCTGTGGCGCCTCAGCTCAAATGCGCTGCTGTTCCGGAGGATCCATAATGCACCACCAAAGAGAGGCTAGAAGAACTCAAACTCTAGGTAGTTGTCCGAGCCCTTCTGGTTGGAGGCCGGCGCGCCCTTCCCGTTTGCTGAAGGGGCCTGCTTCGGGCGGCAGTCCAGCTCCACGGGCTTGGGTATGTCCGGAGGGCTCGCACATCTTATGAGGGCCCAGTTCACACCCTCAAAGAAGGGGTGCTGCTTTATCTCCGTGGCTCCGCGCTTGTGGCCCAGCCGGTGCTGCGGGTCCTTGACCAGCAGTCCCCTTATCATGTCCCTTGCCGAGAAGTTCACTAGCGGGGACTCTGGGAACCGCAGGGGCTGACCGACGACGTTGAAAAGCGTCGCCCGGTTGCCTGAACCCTTGAAAGGGGTCTTGCCAAACAGTAGCTCGTACAAGAATATGCCAAAGGTCCACCAATCCACCGCGCTGCCGTGGCCTTCCCCTTTCACTATTTCTGGGGCCAGGTACTCGTGGGTACCCACAAAGGACATGGACCGAGCATCAGTTGGCTCGGCAATCATCTCAGGGAATAGGTTAACCTGGTTCGCGATGTCCGGCTTTGACTTCTCCTTCTTGGACTTTGACTTGGACTTGGATTTTGGGAAGAACCGAGGACCAAAGCATGTGGTTGGAACAACACAGGATGGCTGAATGCAAGCAGGCTGGACACAGTATGCTGCATTATTCCTCTGCAGCGCGTCTAAGCCAGGATTTGCACCCCTGATCACGGTTGGGCTCACTGAACAACGAAGAGAAAGGTCAAAATCAGTCAGCATGATGTGCCCATCCTCCCGAACTAGGACATTTTCTGGCTTGAGATCACGGTATATAATCCCAAGCATATGCAGGTACTCCAATGCAAGGAGCACCTCTGCTACATAGAACCTGAAACATCAAGAGAGAAGCAAAAAAATGAGTTAAATCCTTTGTCAGCATTCAGCACAGCTTTGATAGGCAAATCAAAATCTACCCAAAAGAACATATGCCTGTCACAACGCATGAAATCCAACAATGACCCACTTTTTTTAATCATAACAATGCAGAACTGTACGCTATCAGCATGGGACACATCAGTTTTCTATGGCATACTGCACCTTCCCGATTCTAGTGTACACAATAAACATGCTACAAATTAGAATGTGAAAGAAAAACTACATGTGTCATATGCAACCTGACTATGGCAATATGAAGTTCAGCCTCAAAAATAATGAAATGATGTTGAAGCAGACGAGACACATGATAAAATACCTAACAAAGAATGTTATAAACAAACCATTCATGTCAATGCATAATTAGCAAGGGGAAGTGCATACTTTGCTGCTTGCTCTGAAAAATGTTTTCCAGGCTGCCTTTGCCGAAGGGTGTGCAGGTCCCCTCCAGGGCAGAACTCCATAACCAGACACGAAAACTTGTCCGTCTCAAAATGAGTATATAGGGTTGGCAGAAATGGATGATCCAAGGACTGCAGTATCTCCCGCTCAGTCTGTGCCCGGAGCAGCTTCTTCCGACTAGCCAAAGAAGTTTTATCCATCACCTTCATTGCAAAGTGACTCTTGGTACCACTCAATTCAGAGAGATACACACTTCCGATATCACCAGAACCCAGCTTCTTGAGCAACCTGAATTGGTTGAGACCAAGAACGCCCTCCCTGGATTTGACCACTTGGATGGCCTCCCAACTCGAATCATTCCCTTTGTGCGGCTTTGTGGTGGCACTGCTCATGCTGCTGCAGGAGCTCTCATCACTCAAGTCACTGCTTGCACTCACACGGCACATGCTGCTCTTGCCACTCTCGGTGAAATCTCGACCACTCGTCTTAGCACTACCACTGGTCTTACCCAGACTATTTGTCCCATCACTCACTTTAGCTGAAGCAAAGCTATCACTGATACTACTCTTTTGCGATGACTTCTTTTCTTGATTCTCATTGGAATCGGAGTTCTTGGTCTCTTTTGACTCGTCAGATTCTCCCTCCGGGGCTAGTGGCACATCCAGGACCCCGGAGTCCGGAGAGAGGTCCGGAGTATCCTTGTCCAGCACAGGAGCTGGAGATTCTTTCTGCTGGTCCGGCTCCCCCGAAATCTCCTCAACAGCAGACCGCTGCCTGTCATCTTTCCCCCATTTCCTTTGCTTTGCCGCTTGCTCCGGCATACTTTGGGAGGCAGGTTTGGAAGACATGAACCAAGCAAGTGGTTGACTGACCAGAATCACACCAAGCGCCCAGTCTAGCTGCCCAGTCAGTGCTCCGTTCAAGGATGACTGAGCGATTACCAACCTCCTAACCTGCAAATCAATTTGTAGAGACAACGTAGCAGCATACCAATAAAATAACCAGGAAATCCAAACCACCAGGTAAAATCGACAGAAACAACAACCTAAACCGGAAAAGCCGAGCAGAAAAGAAAGAAAGAAATCCCCACACACCAAGAGAAATGGGGGAATCTTTTTGAGGATCCTCCACGAGAGAGACCAAGAATTCACCTGCAGACTCACACACGACACAAGCTACTACAAGTAAGCGGTCCGCAGATCCATCCGTCCATCCACCCGGCCGCCGCCCCTGCCACCCCGCCGCATCACAAAAGGCGCCACGCCAGAGAAGAGAAGGAGGTGAAGAGAGGAGAGAGGGCCTGCCTATGCCTGGCTAGAAAGAAATCACAAGGCGGCATCTCCCACAAAAATAGGGCGGAGTGGGCCAGAACCGCGGGGATTAATAAGAAAAGCGAATCTTTAAGATATCCCCAAGGGAAAGAGGCGAGGGGAAGGAAAGGGGAAGGAAGGAGGGAGCATTGCAACCTGGCACAACTGTGAGCGAGCTCACAAGTCACAAGGCGCGCACACACACATCGCTTTGCGGCAAAGGAAGAAGCGGGCGGGCATGATGGGGCGCGCCATGGATCATATGAGCCACAGCGCGGCGGCAAGCACACATGCGGTGTCGGGCGTACGTACATGTCATGGCATGACATCCACATCAGGGCATGGGGGGCACTAACTCCAGCGCCCCCATTGAATGCAAGCGAGCGAGCAACGGGAAGAAGGAAAAGAAAGGAGGGGGGAATGGATTTTTTTAGTGAATATAAAAAGGGGGCGGGATTGGATCTGGAGAGTGATGGGCGGCAGCGGTGAAGCCGCGGATCGAGAAGGAGGAGCGAGCACCCACATCCCCACCTGGGGAAAATGACGCCGCCCCTAAATCCCTAGCCGGTCGTCCAACTCCAATCAAGCAACCAAGCAGTCGGGCCGTGGAGGCATACCTTAGGAGGAGAGCGGGGCGGCCGCGGCGGCGGGTCGGGGGAGCGGAGACGCGGCGGCGGCGGCGGCGGCGGCGGCGGGATGTTCCTCCTCTCCGCCCATGTGCGGGCGGGCAATGGCGGAGGGAGGGAGGGAGGGAACTGGGCGGAGGTGGGGGCGGGGGGTGGGGCGGAGTGGCGAGAGTAGTACTAATTGGTGTGGGGATTCATCCGGGCAAGGGAAGGGGAGGGGAGGGAGAGCTGCTGGCGCTGGGTCAGTGTGGCCCAGGATGCGCTGCAAAGAGACAAGTGCTTGTGGAGAAGGGGAGGGGGGAGGGACGGGTCAAAGATGATGGTGGTGGTGGTGAAAAGCTGGGCTTTTGGGGCGCATAAACTAGAGACTAGAGAGCGGTTGATGATGATGATGATGGTGGTGATGATGAGTAGTTAAATTAAACTTCCCCCTGTCTGGGTTAGGGTTAGGGGTGGGTGGCTGAGGGTACGGCGTGCGGGGCGTGGTCTCCCTCCCGCTCGCTCGCTCGCTCTTTTTTCCCACGGACCGAGACGAGATGAGCGAGATTCCCGTGCCCAACGTCCACTTTCCTTCTCCTTCCACTGCTGTGGGCTATGGACCTATGGTGCTCCCTGATGCGGTGATCTGGGTGGGGCTGGAGGTCCATCCTGGCCGTCCGTTCTTTGCGATCCAGGGTTTCGGGGGTTTGCTTTGGGACTTAGAGGCATGGATCCAAAACTTTGTGTTATTATAGAGACAAGCTGATTTGACCAATGCGATACGGTCCATGCATTTCTATGGTATAATTCCTCGATAATTCAATGCTTCTTTCTTTTCGACGAATGCGGCAGTTCATGCATTAGGAAAGATGAGCCGGTAAAGATGGAAAATTACGAAGGAAGAAGAAGAAGAAGAAGCGGGGCACCGACGTCTTTCATTGTCCTCGCTACACAAGAGGTTGCACGGGGAAAACCGCATATGTAGACGAACAAGAAACGTCAGCGAAGCCGAAGCGCATCGAGGAGTTGAGTCCACACCCAGATCGCTTCATTGTGCACAGCTATCGTTGAGATCGCAAAAGGTAAAACGCGGCACCATCGGCAAGAACGGAGAAGAAGAGCAATCACAACCACAAGCGAGCCACTTGATTCTCCGGATTTATGCCTCTAAGGAGGGGAGTGACGCCCAAAGCTACGCCATCGACGAATTCAGAATGATTTGAGGTTTTCTTCGGAGACTTGCGGACCAGGAGAAAGTGCCGCAGCTCCATCAATATGCCTCTACGGAGGTGAGCGGCACTCAAAGGCGTCACCATCGTCGGCTCCAGCATGAAGTTGAAACAGGGCTTTCGCATGGACTGCCACACATGGTCGCCGTCCACCGCCTACACCCAGGCTTCCACAAGCATCGTTAACATCACTCACCTCAGAATCTCGGCCAACGCATGTCACAGAAGCATCGCCACATACAACACGCCGCAGATCCGCCGATCCCACGGTTCAACGAGCACCGCCACCACCAACCGAGCTAGACACCGAGTACCATATCCACCAAACGTCGAGATGTCACATAGCTCAACATGTAGCCACGACCCACTGGAGCAGCCACTCCAAATCTAAGCGCTACGGCAGCGCCCACCACCGTGTTGGTCGGCCTTCGTCCCCGCGGGCATGACAAGATGTTGTTATGGCAGATAAATCTAGGCATCAAAGCGACAGAGCCCAAGTCTCTCACGCATCGTACCGAGTTGTCATGCTCGAACTCCCCACCGCGCAGACGACCAGGTTCGCCACCAGCACCTCTGTCGAGGGGTGTCACCCTAGTTGTTGCCATCGCTTTACGAGCAAGCCACACCGGCCAGGGAAAAACAGCACACGACCAGAGGAGCTCATCCTATTGATGTTGTCTACCAAGCTGGGTTTCCCCGTCGACCTCCTCTGACAGCAACTGGTCTAGAGAGTGAGGTGGAGAAGGGATGGGACGGCGGCGGCTAGAGTTCGCCCATGTCACCCCCCTGAAGAGTGACACAAACATTCAATTAGGGAAAATAGGCGTGCCATGAAAGTGATAGTTCAACACTATTCATTGACATCTATGATTAAATTTCGTTAGTTCATAAGTTGCGAGTTTTGAATTGACAACACTAGAATTGTGAATCTTGAATTCATCGCAACACCTTTTTCTATTGTGTGATTTATGCTTTTGCCATAATATTTTATAGAAATTGAGACTAAGCTAATTTGTAATTACAAATGTGGCATGGAATGAACCGTTCATGCACCACTAATCTATTGTTTCCAGGCACGAGAAAGACAATTGTGTAAACCCTAAATCCGCAAAAATATAGGAAGGAGTTTCAAATTTATTCTTCTTCTACGGTATGTGAAATTATGACCAAAGGAATATTACTCCGCAGACATTGTTTACAGCTAACGGTTTATGAATGAACAATTCAATTCCAAACCTACTTCTGTTGGTTTGTAATAAAGATAGCTAGCCATTCGTGCCGAAGGGTTCCAAGTATATTTTGTATATACTAGGTGTGCTTGTTCAAGTCCAAGCATATCCTTAACAATAAACTTCTCAACAACTATTTGCTTGTCTACGATTTATTTAGTTTTTACAACTTTCATCTTTCTTTATTAGCTAGTGATAAAGGTTACATCATTCGACGAGAGAGGAAGAAGCTCTGTTGAGGCATCATCCATCTACACATATGAAGGAGTTTGCATGGCCATCCTATCTAGCTCATGAGCTACATCATTAACTATCCTATTACAATGATAAACAACAGTACAAGGGAACTCGCAAGCAAGATTTTAGTAGTCATCGAAAAATGTCGTCACCATCCCCATTGATCGACCTTCATCCTTCATAGTTTCCACGACTTCTAAGTTGTACGAGTTGATCAATAATTTGTTACATCCCACCGTTTGGGTCAGCAATAAACCTCAACGTTATACCATAGCTTCAGCACATAGTACATCCATATACATGTCAATCTTCCAGTTAGATGCAGCTAGGAAAAAACCACATGAATCACGACACTCCAGTGCGCCTTTCAGGAGGTGTAGAACAAAAGATGCATCTACACTATGCTTGACAAATTCAATTGGTCGTTTCAGCCATCCATCTTTCTTCATCTTTGCCTCCGGGAGCCAATGAGGTGACAAAATTCGTTGTTACAATTTTGATGGATGATACTGTCTGATTGGCATTTTGTGTTTGCTCATCATGAACAATTTTTGTTCTTTCTCATCAAATGTATCATCTACTCCTTCTGTCTTAAAATAAATGACTCAGCTTTGTATTAATTTTGTATTAAAGTTAGCATAAAGTCGAGACACTTATTTTGCGACCTTGTACTAATTTTGTATTAAATTAGTATAAAGTTGAGACATTTATTTTGAGATAGCCCATATGATTTTGTTCACATGATAAAAAATACATCTTGGATATGAACCAAACATTCTTCCTTTGGCAACACCAGTGACCCTCCACGTGATGGTTGTTCAACCAAATTAACCTGCACGTCATTAGCACCGATGCTGACACTTGGTCCACAGTCCCTGCCACGGCCGGCAGTTTCGGTACTGGCGCATAAACTATGCACTGGTGCTGCCACCAGCATTCCCTAATTAATCTCCGGCGCCCAAAGCAGCCTTGGGGTGACGCATCTCAAATCTTCACGCACAGTGACCCAGCTGATCACTACATGTGATGGTGGCCGATCTTGATTTGGGCGCACCAATCTTGAGCACCCGCAGCAGAGCAAGTTGAGATTGTTAATTAATCAGCGGCTGCCACGATGAAATTGCTAATTGGACACGAATGCAGGTTACTGGTAAAGCATTACTGCTGCTATCTTGAGCGTGGCTGCCAATTGCAATGGCCAGTCGAACGGGCTTGGCACCTTTTGGGTAGCAGACAGCAACCTGAAAGCTGCCGATCGATGGGCGAGCACTAACGCGACATGACAAATTGTAGTCGTTAAACATCTGCGTAATGCCCATCTCTTTTCGCCCTTTTTCCGTTTGTCACCGGACGCCGGTGTCCCTTTCCGGCTTGTCGATCGACGTGGTCCGTGGATCTACTACGCACGAGCATTTGTTTTGGGTGATGGATTAATGGATCTACACACATTGTACCACACTGTATTTGTGGAATCCTCGTAGGTTAGGTTTTTCTAACAGAGGGCATGAGTGTTAGGTCAGTGATTTGGTGTTAAGTAAGCAATTACGCGTACCATGTTACACGTCGATTAAAAACGGGTCGTGGTTTCTCTCTTTGAAACAAGGCATAATGGCTTGTCAATTTTATTGAGAAAGAGAGAAGATTTCAGATATTATAACACAAAACAGGAAACAAAGAAGTTACTCTCACGCCATTAAATTACTCAAATGCCTTGCATCCGTAATTGGAGATGACAATGGACAGGATATGATGCGGGTACAATATTCGATACCCATACCCATGTTTCTCAAGACCTAAAATTCTATCCAAACCCTACCCATCGGGTAAATATACATGCACATGCCCTTACCCTATGGGTATTCATGCCCGACGGGTAATCATTAGGCAGATCAACACAATATCGAAGGACGGTGACGTAATTTCTAGTTCCATCTATATTGGAGGCACCAAACACCGAAAGGTTTCCATGGTTGGGGAATTTATTATTCGAAGGAGGATGGGGTGATATATGAAGCTTACATACAAGGATTCAATAGCTTAGGGTTTATAACAAATGTTGTATGATAATTTCTAGGGTATGAACATGCCCACATATACAAAATTGTATCCATACCCACGACACCGATGGGTAGTGCACAAACCCCACCCACAACTAATCGGGTAGGGTTTGGGCACTATCCATGGGCACAAGAATATGCCCATACTCTATCCATGCGGGTCAGGTACCCATGTCCATGGGTAAAATTGTCATCCTTACTCGCAATGATCCAAAGTCGGGCCTTGTCTTTCATCTCAACGGCAATCACCATCTCAATGACAATCATCATAGTGCGGTGACAATGTTTTAGAATACCTTTGCATTGTGTTCTTTCCATATCTCCCACTAAACCAATATCATCAAACGGGTATGCGGGCATGTAGTTGCAAAGAGACATTAGTGTGTTAAACATTTGAGTAATGCACATCTCTTTTCGCCCTCTATCCTTTGTCACCCGACATCGGCATCCCTTCCCGGCTTGTCGATCGGCTTCGTGGATCTACTATGCACACACATTTGTTTTAGATGATGGATTAATAGATCTGCATACACACACACACACCACACCGTATCGTGGAATCCTTGAAGGGATAGTTTTTTTTTTTGAAAGAGAGCACGAGTGTTAGGTCAATGATTTAGTGTTAAGCGAGCAATTACGCATACCATGTTACACGGCGATCAAAACCAGGTCATGGTATTTTTTCTCTTTGAAACAATACGGAATGTCTTATCATTTTCTTTGAGAAAGAGAGAAGGTTTTAGATAATATACTTCCTCTGTCCGGAAATACTCATCCTAGACAAGTATTTCCGGACAAAGGGAGTATATCACAAAGCACGAAACAAACAAATTACTCTTACGACATTATACATTACTCAAATGCCTTGCACCCGCACTGATCCAAAGTCAGGCCTCGTCATTCATCTCAACGACAATTACCATAGTGTGGTGACAATGTTTTGGAATACTTTGCATTGTGTTCCTTCCAAATATCCTACTAAACCAGTATCATCACACAGACATGTGGGCATGTGGTTGCAAAGATACATGACATTAGCTTGTTAAGCATTTGTGTAATGCCCATCTCTTTTCGCCTCTTTCCCCATCACCCAACACCGGTGTCCCTTTTCGGCTTGTCGATCGGCTTCGTGGATCCAATATGCATGCACATTTGTTTTAGATGATGTATTAATGGATTGGTACGCACACACGCGCACATACCACACCGTATCGTGAAATCCTTAAAGGGTTAGGTTTTATAAAAGAGAGCACGAGTATTAGGTTAGTCATTTCATGTTAAGTGAGCAGTAACACGTACCATGTTACGGGTCAATAAAAACCGAGTCGTGTTTCTCTCTCTTTGAAACAAGGCAAATGGTGTGATTAATAAAGAGTTTGGTATTATCAGACAAAGCAGGGAAACTATAAAATTACTCTCACGACATTACATTACCCAAGCGCATTGCCCCCGCAATGATCCAAAGCCAGACATCATCTTAGTCTTGACAACAATCACCATAGTGGTGTGACAATGTTTTCGAATACCTTTCATTCTAAATCTCCCACTAAACCATTTTGATCGAGCGGGCAAGGGCCCTTATGACCACTTCTCCCTTTTCGAAAAGGAGGATAATCCCAAACCACTGCATCAAGCGATGCACACATTCATTTTTATTATATTGTCCAACAGAACCCGACAAAGCAAAACATGGATCATTGTAAAGCCATCTTGTTGGCAACCACGGTCGCTACACCTCACCCTGCATCAAAACACAATCTAACCTGGTGGCATCACCGGGCCGCTCACCGGCAAGCCGAGAGCACTAACCTGTTTAGCAGACAATCTGGGCGCATTGTACGCACACACTATGGAATCAGTCGCTGCCATCTTCCACCGTCCCACCTTCAGGAGCAATTACACATTCACCTTGTTAGTCTATCCTGTCGTCGATGCGAGACAACGTCACCAGGTGTGCACATCCAACAACACATGTCTGTCACCGAGGCTCCGTTGCAACACGTCATTGAGACCCCCTGTCCTCGTTGCCCTAGATGCCATACCCCTCCTCCTCTGGTCCCCTCCGGCAAACACCTGCTCCAAGGCGACGGTCACAAGAGGGAGGACATCCCAGAAGGCCCCGTCACCGTTCAATCTGGGAGTCCGAGATCTAGGGTTTCCCCAGAGCAGCGGAACAAGATGACGACGATTGCGATCGATGATGCCTTCGACAAGGAGATGACACCCAAGACGCCTTCATCATCCGACATGACCGAGGTCAACGCGGTTTTCACCAGCATTCATGCCACTCCGAACGAGCAACAACTATGACCGAGGTCAACAATTTATCTTTCATTACCAAGAAAATGACAATTATGATGCGCAAAAATCAGTATGAAGGATGCAAAATTTAGGGACAATTACATTTGAGCCCCTAGTTATGTCACACCCGTTTGATTTGCCCCTAAATTCAAAATCCCTCGTTTTTGTCCAAGCTCGTTTGCTCCTCTTATGCTTTTGCCCTTTAACCGTTTGATCGTCACTTTAAAAACTTCATAACAAATTCAAACTGACTCAGAAAAAATCAAATAAGATATCAAAATGTTTGTAAAAACATCACCTAGATCTGGATGTCATTTACATTCATGACAAAAGTGCTGGAAAGTGCACATCTCAATTTGAGTTCATATCATGTCAATATGAATAGTAAAATCCAAACAAATGAAAACAGTTTGAAAATATTCTGATTTTTTTAGTGGCAAACATTGACAAATGTTTTGAGTGACTGGAAAGTTTCATCAAGGAATGACATCTGTGGAAGTCGTGGCAAAAAAAAATCAACACTCCAAAATGCTTTTGTTTAGGAGCATCAATTTTTTTTTTGCCACGACTTCCGTGAATGTCATTCGCTGATGAAACTTTGCAATCACTCAAAACATTTGACAATGTTTGCCACTGAAAAAAATCAGATTTTTTTTAATCCGTTTTGATTTTTTTTTAGATTTTACTATTCATGCTAGCATCATATGAGCTCAAATTGAGATGGGGACTTTCTAGCACTTTTGTCATGAATTTAAATGACATGCAGATATAGGTGATGTTTTCCTAAACATTTTGATATCTTATTTAAATTTTTCCGAGTTAGCCTGAATTCGTTATAAAGTTTTCGAAGTAATGATCAGACGGTCAAAGGTCAAAAACATAAAAGGAGCAAACTATTTTGGATAAAAACGAGGGTTTTTTGAATTTAGGGGCAAATCAAACGGATGTGACACGACTAGAGGCGCAAATATAATTGTCCCCAAAATTTACATATCTGAAGGAATTTGATGTTGGGTGCCAGGAGCGGCGCACCAGTCAGTCACTCGACAGCTAGCGGCGAGACGGCCTGGCCGGCAAAACCAAATGCCGACGCCTAGTTTAATGCCGGTACCGTTCTCGAGAAAAGTTTAATATGTGGATACAACAAAGCCTAGGTTTGGAGCCATGAGCGGTGGCACATGGAGCCCCTCGTGGCCAAAAGCTTGCTACTGCTACTAGTACGGTGTAGCACCGGTTAACAACCCAGCTAATTCCATTAAGCCGGCCGGTCTCGGGCTAGCAGCAGCGGTAGCACTGTTTAAAACCGAAGATCACTGCAGCATCCATGTGCACATGCAGTTGCGCAACATGACTTGCTCCGGAGCCTTGGTGGATAACGACAGGGACGGATCGGAATCGGATCAGGTTATTGACTGCGACCCCAGTGGCGCGCGGATTGACATGTAGGAGTAGATGCACATGGACTCACATCATGGGCACATTGGCACATACGGGCTAGCACGCATCTCCGTTCTAGTAATTCTGAGAGCATTTTCTGGTAATAAACCCGCAGTCCAGCCCTACGGTATGAACATTTGAGAGGAAACGTTCTCATGAACGCCATTGTCGAAACAGAAAGCTGACGTCCTACGCAGGGCGCCGCGGTCACCTCAGCAGCTCAACGGCCACGCGCGCGCCTCATCCGCGCAATGAAGAAGGTTGGTATCATTCCGTCGTCCCCGGAAGGAAGCAAGGAAGGAATCGATTGCGTCGGGAAGGTGATCTCCAGACAACAGCGACGGCCGGCGCAGGTGGATCCATCCATCCATCCATCCAAGGAGGCAGGAGGGAGCAGGAGGACGTCGGGCAGTTGCAGAAAGCAATCAGGCGCCGTGCTCTGCCGATAACTGATCCAAGCATATGGACGGACGTACGTGTAGCTGGCCGAGGGACACGGCGCCCGGCGACATGGGCTGCTCGGCGATGTCTCCCGGTCTGCGCACGCGGCGAGGCCGACGCGTACGCGGCACATGCGGGCGCGGCTGGCGGGGGTTGGCGCCATGCGGCACAGCTGCGGTCTGCGACGCTGGTTGCTCGCTTTCGGGACGACAGACTAATCAACTTGCCCGCTTTGGTTAGTTTGGGCCTCCGTTCGAGTGTTTGTTTGGTTAATGGACAACTAGGACAACTGGGTGCCGAGATAGGCTGGAGGGCAAAGCGAAATCTCGCTCTCGTCCTCGAAAGCACTCCCACCCGGGAAAGCGGGAATTTTCTGCGCGGGCTGTGGGCCGAGGAAGGAAGAAGAAAAGATCGGAGTGCCGTATGTTTTGTTCTCGGTTTGACACCCTAGCACAGCTATTGCAATACAATGTGACGGATAGCAGTCCCGTGAGAGCACCCTGCTCACCCTAAACCCGTCTCAAACGTTTGGATAAACGGTTCGATCACTGATCGGTAAAAAAAAAAGATAAAAAATTATCTTTGTAACGTCGGGGGATTGCATAGAATGGTACTATTCATAGATCTAGGCAGAGGCGAACCATGATTTTTTTTAAAGATGGGGCGAAGTCTCACTAAGAAGTTTTTTATGTAAATCAAAAGGATCAATAGAGACTAACGATGCATACTACAAACAACTAACCAAATACGATGAAAATGTAGACATGTTTCAATAGAAAAACAACCTAAAACATATGTATAATGAAGCTTTTAATGGCGTGTAGAAGACTACAATTTTGGGGGCAAATCCTGCTCGTTGCCTCGTTCACCTTGGAAAGCTGGGTTGTTGCCGACGCCGCTAAGCACCGGCATCCCGACCTTCCTCCGCCGTTGGCTCCCCATCCGCCCCGTCGGTGACTGCCCGCCTAACCCGCCGTGCGCCCTCGGCTCCCCAGCTGCCAGGCTAACCTAACTATCCGCCGCCACAGCCGTTGGCTGCCCCGCCCCTGCCGTTGGCTGCGTCGCGCGGCCAACCCCCCGCAGAACCTGGATTCCCCCGCCACTGTGCTAGTGCTTAGGGAGTTAGAGCATCTCTAGCCGCGCACCCAACAGGCCCCCTGGGCGACTTTTTGATCGCCGACGCCGAAAAATCGCCCCAGTCGCGCCCCTAGGACCCTTTTTTTCGCCAGTTGGGTCCTTTTTTTGGGCCGGCAAACCCGGGCCAAACCCAACGCGCTGGGGGCACTTGGGGCTCCGGCGGAAACAAAAACGGTGTGTGAGACACCACTATCAGGCGAATCTCGCCCTTTTCCTCGCCCGACTCGCCCCTCGCGCCTCTCCACCATGTCGATTCTGGCGCCTCCTGCCTGTTCACGGCCGCTGCGCCGCCGCTTGAAGGAGGCCTTTTTCCACCGTCGCTCCATTTCCCCCGCCGGCTGTTGGGGGCTCCATTTCCCCATCCCCCCCCCCCCCCCGCGCGCGCCCATCGCCGCTCTCTGACGGGCACCACGCCGGCCGGACACCGACGGCTGCTCGCCCACCACGTCCACAAGGTGTTCAGCGTTTTGCCTGTTCGGCCATGGACTCGGACGACGAGGAGGCGCTTGCGGCTCTGTTGGAGGAGGAGGCCAAGGCCGACACCGCAGACGAGGAACACCTCATGATACTCGCATCACTGGCCGGCTTGTTCGTGAACAATGACAAGCCCCTGTGAGGTGGCTCGGCGCCGGTCCGGCGCAAGAGCAAGCAAAGGCATCAGATGGAGGGCTATTGCATGCTCTACGCCGACTACTTCGCCAACTCTCCTTTGCACGATAAGAAAGTATTTCGGCGTCGTTATCACCAACTGCTCGGATCCTAGCACAGAATGCAACAAGAGGATTTCCTGGCATGCTTGGAAGCATTGAATCGATGCATTGGTCATGGAAAAACCGCCCATTTGCTTGGAAGTACAAAGGCGCCAAAGGAGGTTGCAGTGTGGTACTTGAGGCGGTAGCCACACACACATGACCTATGGATTTGGCACTCCTTCTTTGGTATGCCAGGAACTCACAATGACATCAATGTATTGCAGTGCTCGAATGTCTTCGTCAAGCTTGTTGAAGGTCATGCTCCTCCGGTGAACTTTGAGGTCAATGGGCGCCACTACAACAAGGGATACTATCTAGCAGATAGTATCTATCCGAGATGGTCCACATTTGTGAAGACTATCTCAAAACCTGTGGCACCAAAGAAGGCACACTTTGCTAAGTGTTAGGAGGCTTGCACGAACGATGTCGCACGGGCATTTGGTGTGCTCCAATCTCGATTTGCTGTTATCCGGTACCCCGCTCTGACCTGGTCGAAATCGTAGATGTGGGAGATCATGAATTGTTGTGTCTGCTTGCACAACAAGATCATTGAGAGCGAGCAGGAAGAGCCAGTGGTTGACATTGAACCATATTACAGCCAGGGACCTCTTGCAGTTGTTGATCACCATGTACCAACAACATGGGCTGCCTACCTCAATATGCGTCAGGAGATCCGAGACCCACATGTGCATCAACAACTGCAGGACGATCTGGTGGAGCACCTATGGAGGCTCAAGGGCAACGCCTAGTTTGATTTGTTTTAATTTATGTTTGAATTATGAGTTTGCTTCGTTGAACTATTTGATTTGAATTAATTTTTGTGATAAACTTTGGCATAAACATTTAGTTTTTGTTGAATTTATGCCGAAAGAGCGCCGAATTTGTTGAATATATGTCGAAAGAGCGCGAAATTTGTTGAAGTTATGCCGAAAGAGCGCCGAATCTGGGCCGAGTTTGGGCCTATTCTGCGCCAATACTGGGCCAAAATTGCCGGCTTGGGGGCGACCTTGGGGAGACGGCTGGGAACCCGAGCCCCCTGATACGTCTCCAACGTATCTATAATTTTTGATTGTTCCATGCTATTATATTATCTGTTTTGGATGTTTTATATGTATTAATATGCTATTTTATATTATTTTTGGGACTAACCTATTAACCTAGAGCCCAGTGTCAGTTTTTGTTTCCCCCCCTGTTTTTGAGTTTTACAGAAAAGGAATATCAAACGGAGTCCAAACGGAATAAAACTTTTGCGATGATTTTTCTTGGACCAAAAGACATCTAGAAGATCTCGAGAGGAGGTCGGAAGACCTCGCAGCAGACGACAAGCGGCCAGGGTGCTCCCTAGGGGGGGCGCCCCCTGGCTTGTGGGTCCCCTAGAGGCCTTCTAACCCTAACTCTTCACCTATATATTCCCATATATTCCCAAACCATCAGAGGGAGCCACAAAAATACTTTTTCGCTGCCGCAACCTTCTGTTCCCGTGAGATCCCATCTTGGGGCCTTTTTCGATAATCTGCCGGAGGGGGATTCGATCACAGAGGGCTTCTATATCAGCTCCATTGCTCCTGTGATGAAGCGTGATTAGTCTACCTCAGACCTACGTGTCCATAGCTAGTAGCTGGATGCCTTTTTTATCTCTCTCTCTCCGATCCTCAATACCATATTCTCCTCGCTATTCTTGGAGATCTATCTGATGTAATCTTCTTTTGCGGTGTGTTTGTCGAGACCCGATGGATTGTGGATTTATGATCAGATTATCTATGAATATTATTTGAATCTTCTCTAAACTCTTATATGCATGGTTTCATATCTTTGTATTTCTCTTGGAGTTATTGGTTTGGTTTGGCCAACTAGATCGATAGTTCTTGCAATGGGAGAGGTGCTTAGTTTTGGGTTCAATCTTGCGGTGTCCTCACCCAGTGACAAAGTAGGGGTAGTGTCGTGGGAATGAGCCTGACAGTAGAAGGTAGGGGTACGTAAGGAGAGGGCAGAGTCCTAGCTACGGCGAGGATGTACACACAGATGTATGAGTTCAGGCCCCTCTCGTGGAGGTAACAGCCCTACGTCTCAGTGCTCGAGAGCTTTGTCGTGTGGAATGTTGAGATTACAGCTTATATAGAGTTTGCTGCCCCTCATAATTGCCCGGCATCTAAGGGTCCGATCGTGGGTTTAAAGATTGGCGTTACTGGTAACGTACATAATAAAAACTACTAATGATGAAAAGCCTAACGCCTGCCCGTTGGCCTCCTGGAGGTGGCTTCTGGTCTTCTGGCGTCGAGTGGAAATGAGGTCTTCCGAATGACAGTCGACCGTCGAGTGGAAGAAGAAGTCTCCGAGTGGATTGCCTATCGAGTGACTTGAGCACCAACGGGAATACAGTCTGAAGCTTATTTGTGATCTTCAAGTCCTCCAATGTCATGTCCTTAGGTAGGGCATGTAGGTCAGGCCTAGGACCCTACCCTAGGTACATATCCTCGTCATTAGCCCCCGAATGGATCGGGGTTCGAGTGGTGAATGCGAATATCGATGCCAGTTTAGAATAAGGCATCAAATCTTCCGAATGTTATTCGGGACTTCGACGAAACTTGCGTCGAGTGAACTCTTCGTCATTTGCCCGGATCCGTTCAGCCTTGAAAGTGCCCGAGGGAATGTTCAACGTCGATTTTGTTCCGAGTGATCTGAAGGAATCTTTTGAGGCGACGGGTCGGTCTGTCAGACACGGATTTTGCGGGATACGAAAATTTGGGAAGCGCGCGCGCGCGATGATGACACCATCATCGGAGCAAGTGGGGGCATGATGCCTTGATCTCCGCGCCAGTCATTTCGCCATGTGCAGGGCGCAATCTATGGTTGGCGTGTGCGGCGATCTTGCGGGCCCACCAGTCAGCAAGACACTCGGCAGGGTATAAATCCCGAAGCGCCACGGATTGCATAGTACCTTTTCCCCAAACTTCCTCTCTTCCTCCGCCTCCCCTGTCTCCAGCGCCACACTTCGTTCTTCTCCGATGAGAGCAGCCGCCGTGATGACGAAGGGCGTCACGGAGAAACTGGAGCGTGCCAAGAAGGGGGCGGTGAAAAGCAAAGGCAAGAAGCCCTCGACCGCTCGGTTCACCCCGCCGGCGGGATGGATGCAGGGATACTTTCTCCCCTCTGTGGTCACTCGTGAGGACATGGACGGCTTGGTCATCGATGGGCTTGTGGCGGACGGCGCCTGGAGGTTGCCGGAGGGAGAGTGCGAACCAGAGCCGCGCGTCGGAGAGTGAGTCCTCCTCCTCTCCCACGTTGAAAGAGGTTTTTCTTTGCCTCCCCACCCATTCATTAGAGAGTTTCTGAAGTTCTTTGGCGCTTAGCTCCACCACTTCCCGCCGAATGCAATTTCCTACTTGTCTGCCTTCATTACCTTGTGTGAGTGCTTTCTGGATTGTCCTCCTCATTGGGGGCTGTTCAAGCACATCTTTACGGTTAGATCTCAGACTGTGAAGAAAGCCCTCCCTACGGATTGGAAGACTCATGTGTTGCAGTTGTGTGAGGGTCTAGGACTTCAGAAAAGAGCTCGTAGTTCTTTCCCTTCTATGACCTTTCCTGAATCTGTTAGAGGCTGGCAGTCGACTTGGTTCTATTGCAAAGATGTAGCTTCTCCCAACATGTCGACTGGTCTTTCCTCCTATACAACTGACTGTCCAGCTGACCCCAAGTCTCTGAGGGTGAGTGAAGAGGAACATGTCCAAGTGGGAATCTTGGTGGAAGCCGTGGTGCAACTGATTCGGGGTGGAGTGACTGGCATGGATCTGTTGGAGACATTCCTCAGTCGACGAATTCAACCGCTCCAAGCCAGGGATCACACCATGTGGCACTACACAGGCCCTGAGGACTCGACCAGGACACACCCAGAAGAGGTTTCGCAAAAAACTGTCGAGCAGTGGCTTCGCAGCATCACTGGGGCGTGTGACAACCCCTTGGGAGCCAAGAGGATCCAACCTTACACGGTCGAAAACCCGCCAAAGAATCTGATAAGTTGCACTTTGTCGACTGAATAACTTGTACTGTCGAGTGATAGATTGATTTATGGACTGATTTCTTTGTTTGAATCATGCAGGAATGGAGGAACATGTACTCGCCTGTTCCCAACGGGAACCAAACTGAATATGGTGTCGTGAGCGAGGTCGGCAGTGTGGACGACAACAGCTTAGAAGACTCTGAAGACTTGTACGAAAACTCAGACGAAAACGAGGAAGAAGCCGAGTCGCCTCCTCGCTCCGAACATCGCTCCAAGTTCCGCCAAGACCCTGCGACTGCTGAGGACAGGGCTTCGGGCCCAAGCGAAAAGAACCCGAAGCGGAGCCGACCCTCGACTGTTGAGTCGAGTGAACAATCAGCGAAGCAACCCAAACTGAATGTGGCCAAACCTCACAAAGCCCTGCCTCGCATGAAGATGGTTGTGCTTGTCGTCTCCACGTGAGTGTTTACTTTTGAATTCTCACTGTCTATTGTGACTATGAATCCTTGTTGACTAAATGTTATTCGATCCATCAGAGCTGCTACTTCAGTGACGTCGCCTCAACATGACGGAGGGGATGCAATGGATGTAGACACTGCCGATGCAGCCACTTCTCACAGATGTAATCAACTCTTCAGTTTTCTTCTTGAATACGGTTTGTTGATTGCCAAAGCTAATTCCATCAATTGATAATTGCAGAAATCATCCAGCTGGAAGATGATGAAGAACGCCCTGGGGGTACGGGAGGCGGAGGCGAGACCTTAAGCATCCCGCGCATATGCACTCGAAGAACTTCATCTGCGTAGACCCCTCAGAGGTCAACTGGGGAGTCCTCCGAGGGGATGAACGACTCGACACGGATCAGAGCTGACCCAACAATGCCTCTGACAAGTGCCCCTCCAGCTGTTTCAACCATCGTAACGTCGACTCCAACCGGACCTACCCAGACTACCTCGACTCCTCCAACCATTACGCCGCTCGCGCCGATGACGACTTTTCCTTTGCATCGCGTTCCGAAAGATCAGACCGAAGCTGCAAAGGAGGCCATGATCAAGGCGGAGCAGATGATGCTGCGCACCAAGGAGGCATATGAGGCCAGCAAGCTGGCTTACGATGCCAGCACAACGCTTCACACGAATGTCCGAGTAAGTTCGATTGTAAGTACATTTCCGATTGAATTCCTGTCTTCTTTGACTGTACACCCAGTGGGTGTTTATTTTCCACTCGTAGAATGTTTGAAGATTCTCCACTCAAATATATCAGGTCTTAGTCGAGTAGGTTTTGGGTCAGTGGGGGCACTCTGAGTCCACCCACTAGGTGTAGTCCCCGAGACCGCTGTTGAGTGCTTGCCTCGGTAGGGGTCTTAGAGTCTGCCATATGCGGGATACGTTTTCCCTTGATCGTGCTACTCCATAGCTACTTTGTAGGTTTCATGGATATCATTGATAAACCATGATATGACACTACATAAGGATAGACTGCACTTCACGGAGTGTAGGGGCATGTCACTCGACAGATCGAGTGACGAATGTTTCATAGATGGATATTTCCTGCCACTCGACAGGTCGAGAGTTGGCAGATCTAGTGGGGGCACGCTAAGTGCACCACTGGGTATAGTCCCCGAGACCGCTGTCGTGTGCTTGCACCGGCAGGGGTCTTAGAGTTTGTCGTATGCGGGATACGTTTGCCTTTCATCGCACCACTCCAAGGCTACCTTGTAAGTTTCATGGATATCGTTGATCAACCATGATATGACGCTACATAAGGATAGAGTGCACTTCACAGAGTGGGGGCACGTTACTCGACAGATCGAGTGACGGATGTTCGACAGGGCAGACCTTGTCGACTGTTTTATAACCAGTTGGGGCACATTAAGTGCACCCACTGGGTGTAATCCCCGAAGCTACTATTGATTTAAGACGATAAGCAGTAGACTTGAAAACTTGAAATCGGAATTTCTATCTTACATGGAGTACGGTTGTCACTCGACATGTCGAGTTGTATATATATTTTTTCTTGACCGTCTCGCTCCGAAGCTATCATGTAGGTTTTATGGACATCATTTGATTAACCATTATATGACGCTGCTTCAAAGGTGCGGAACGGGGTCAACGGAACACTCGACAGATCGAGTGTTAACCGTTCCAGTGGGGGCACTCTGAGTGCACCCACTGGGTGTAGTCCCCGAGACCGCCGTCGAGTACTTGAACTTGTTTACGGTACGTGGAGTACATGAGCCACTCGACATGTCGAGTGTAATTTTTGTTGAATTCTCTTTCCCATGGACGCAGGTTTCATGGACATCATTGATCAACCATGATATGACGCTATTCCAGGATAGTGGGGCGAGGTGATGTGCGCCGCCCAGTCGACCGTTTTTGGTCTTCTGCACTTTAGTGCTGATATTTCTTGTCGATTGAATTTCTTTCTTTGTTGATTTCAGTTGGCTTGTGAACTTGGAATGCAGTACAAGGATCTTGAAGATGAAAGGGACCGGTTGCACGTGTACTTGGAAGCCTCCAACAATGCTTTGGAGAGAGCGCGGGCTGAGCTGAAAACTCTGGGAGGTAACCTTCGTCGACCCCCTGCATTCTCATCTTCACTTTCCATGCTTTGAACCGAGTGCTTTCACTCGAACAGGCGTACGCAATGAAAACCATCGACTCCAAGTGCGACTTAAAGTTGAAGCAAGAGCGTGCGGACCTTATCAAGAAGACTAAGCAACTCACCAAGAGGAGCAACAGCCTGGAGAGGCACTTGGGAGAGTTCTTGAGGAAGATGTATATTCTGCTCGACGGTGAGTTTCTCTGTCGACTGAACTTTATGAAATTTCTGATGACTGTATCTCACCAGTCCTCTTCCCATCCTCCCATTCCCCCTTCCCAGAATTCTGCCAAGACTTTGAGAAAGAGACTGAGGAGATCGAGCCCAACTTGGATCCCACCAAGTCACCTGTTGGAGACGTGGTGGCCATGAACATGCTCAGACTCAACTTCTGGCTTCAGGGCGTTCAAGCGTATGTCCTTCAATTGAAAACTGTGATGGAGAGGATCGACAAGGAGCTGTGGCCTGAGGACACTCTTCAGCTCGACCTCACATCTGTTATGGCACGCCTAAACGACCTCGCTAGTCGAGTGCAAGCCTGGAAGAAATATGTTGCTCGCTGTGGTGCTGACATGGCACTCTCCCTTGTGAGGGTCCATTGTAAGGAGGTGAGGGAAGACAAGTTGAAGGAGCTCCGAGTGGTTAACACGAAGAAACTTTAGTTTGAAGATTTCATGGAGACCTTCATCGACGTAGCCACCAGGATCGCGGACGGCATCGACTTGTACACGTTCGTCGAGCCAGCCAGTCGAGCGCTTGAAAACTTGATCTTTGAGAGAAAAACCTTATTTGCCTCGGTATGCCGAGTGAAACTGTATCAGCTTAAAACTTCATTTAGGCCTTACGCCTGAGCACGTTTGCTTTCTCGCGAAACATTATCTGCGATTAAACCTTTGGGTTTATCCGTATTTGGCTTTCGATCGTTTGTTCGACTGAGTTTGTTTTTTGGGCTTAGGCGAAAACATGTTCGCAGCTAAGCCCCCGAGCGTGAGGATTGCTCAACACTCGGAATATTTTTGACCCTAGGCGAAGATTTATTCGCAGTTAGGGCGTCGAGTGGATGTATTATTATCCACTCGATGGGGAGTTTAACTTAGGCGAAAACATGTTCGCAGCTAAGCCCCCGAGTGTGAGGATTGCTCAACACTCGGAATATTTTTGACCCTAGGTGAAAATTTATTCGTAGCTAGGGCATCGAGTGGATGTATTACTATCCATTCGGCGGGGAGTTTAACTTAGGCGAAAACATGTTCGCAGCTAAGCCCCCGGGTGTGAGGATTGCTTGACACTTGGAATATTTTTGACCCTAGACGAAGATTTATTCGCAAATAGGGCGTCGAGTGGATGTATTACTATCCACTCAGCGGAGAGTTTAACTTAGGTGAAAACATGTTCGCAGCTAAGCCCCCGAGTGTGAGGATTGCTTGACACTCGAAGGAGAATTTTGAACTTAGACGAAGGCTGGTTCGTAGCTGAGACGTCAAGTGAATGGACTGCTATCCACCCGACAGGGTTTTAACTTAGGAAAAAGCATGTTCACATCTAAGCCCCCGAGTGTGAGGATTGCTCAACACTCGGAGTATTCCCAAGTGTGAAACTGTACGATCGGAATCAACAATATATTGTGGAAGTCTGATTTGCATAGACGAAGTATTTTTATTACATCAAAAGCTCTTGTGTCTCTAAGTATAAAAGCGTCGGAGCAGATCTGCATTCCAGGCTCGTGGCTCGTCCATCTGTTTCTTGAGGTTGTACAGGTGATAAGCCCCATTGTTCAGCACTTTGGTGACGATCAAGGGACCTTCCCATGCTGGAGCAAGCTTATGAGGTCGTTGTTGATCCACTTTGAGCACCAAGTCTCCCTCATGAAACGATCGACTCTTGACATTCTTCGCATGGAAGCGCCGCAAATCCTGCTAATAAGCTATAGTCCGGATCAGAGACATCTCTCGCTCTTCCTCGAGGAGATCGACACCATCCTGCCTAGCTTGTTCAGCTTCAGCTTCAGAATAAAGTTCCACTCGAGGAGAATTGTGAAACAAGTCACTCGGCAAGACAGCCTCGGCACCATAGACTAGGAAAAAAGGAGTTCGTCCAGTCGACCGATTAGGCATCGTTCTCAGGCCCCATAATACAGATGGCAACTCAGTCACCCAAGCACCAGCGACATGATCCAGATCGTGCATGAGATGGGGCTTCAGACCTTGTAGGATGAGGCCATTAGCTCGCTTGACTTGCCCATTGGTTTGAGGATGTGCCACAGACGATAATCTACCTGAGTGCCCTGAGAAGTGCAGAAGTTTCTGAATTCTTCTGAGTCAAAGTTGGTGTCGTTATCCGTGATAATGCTGTGAGGAACGCCGTATCAAAAAATTATTTCTCTCATGAATGTGACCGCCTTGCGGGAGTTCAACTTCTTGATGGGCTTGGCTTCTATCTACTTTGTAAATTTGTCGACTGCAACCAGCAAATGAGTGAAACCGCCTTTTCCGGTCCGAAAGGGACCAACCATGCCGAGTCCCCAAATAGCAAATGGCCAGGCGAGGGGAATCGTCTTCAGAGCAGAGGCCGGCTTATGTGACAAGTTTGCATAGAACTGGCATCCATCACAATGATCAACAATGTCTTTAGCCATCTCATTAGCCCGTGGCTAAAAGAAACCAGCTCGGTATGCTTTAGCGACGATTGTCCGCGAGGACGCATGATGGCCGCAAGTTCCCGAGTGGATCTCATCCAGAATCATTCGACCTTCTTCGGGGGAGATGCAACGCTGCGTCATGCCAGTTGCGCTTTCTTTGAACAGCTGATCCCTAATCACAGTAAAGGCCTTTGACCTATGCACAATCTGTCGAGCCTCTGTTTCGTCTTCAGGGAGTTCTTGTCTGAGGATATAGGGAATGTAGGGCACTGTCCAATCCGGAATGACAACTAGAATCTCCATGACCAAATCAATTACCGCAGGGACATCGACTTCAGTCGGATCAGTGGAGCTCATAGCTTGTGAGGGCTCTTCGGTGAAAGGATCTTCTTGCACCGAAGGAGTATGCAGGTGCTCTAAAAACACATCACTAGGGACAGGCCGTCGAGTGGACCCAATCTTTGCTAATTCGTCGGCCGCTTGATTCTTTAGTCGGGGAACGTGATGAAGTTCCAGGCCTTCAAATTACTTTTCTAACTTTTTGACAGCATTGCAGTACCCAGTCATAGCGGGATTTCGAACATCCCACTCTTTCATCACTTAACTCACCACCAAATCTGAGTCGCCATAAACCATCAGGCGCTTGACGCCGAGTGAGATAGCCATGCGTAACCCATACAAAAGTTCTTCATATTCTGCCTCATTGTTGGAGGAATTGAAGTGAATTTGCAAAACATAATTGAGCTTTTCACCCTTGGGAGATAGCAGGACAACACCAACACCGGACCCATTCAACATTTTAGAGCCGTTGAAGAACATGATCCAATGTGCCGAGTGAACCTGGATTGGCTGTTGCTGTTCAATCCACTCGGCCATAAAATCTGCCAGTGCCCGGGACTTGATTACTTTCTTGGCTTCAAACTTAATGTCAAAATGTCTGAGTTCGATTGCTCACTTAGCCACTCGACCAGATGCGTCTCGATTGTTGAAAATCTCGGACAATGGAGCATCACTGAGGACTGAAATCGAGTGGTCTTGAAAATAATGCGCCACCTTCTTCGTTGATAGGTAAATACCATAAACCAGCTTCTGGTAGTGTGGATATCTTTGCTTCGAGGGGGACAGAACTTCAGAGACATAATTAACTGGCCGTTGGACTTTGTAAGCTTTACCCTCCTCTCCCCGCTCGAGAGTTAGCACCGTATTGATGACCTGATTAGTGGCCGCGATGTACAGGAGCAAAGGCTCTTTGCTGCAAGGAGCGGCAAGCACCGGCTGGGTGGAGAGCAGGGCTTTGATCTCAACAAACGCTGCTTCAGCTTCTGGAGTCCACTCGAATGTGTCGTACTTCTTCATCAATTGGTACAAAGGCAGCGCCTTCTCACCGAGACGAGAAATGAATCAACTCAATGCTGCCAAGCAACCTGTGAGTTTCTCAACATCGTGCACTCGCACGAGAGTCTTTATTCGGGTAATGGCGCTGATTTTCTTAGGATTGACTTCGATCCCTCGTTCGGAAACGAGAAAACCGAGTAACTTGCCGCCAGGGATGCCGAAAGTACACTTGGCCGGATTTAGCTTTATGTCGTATCTCCTCAGATTGGCGAATGTTTCGGCCAAGTCAGCCAGCAGGTCGGAACCTTTGCGGGACTTGACCACTATATCATCCATGGACGCCTCGACATTCCGAGGGATCTGGTCGAGTAAACACTTCTGAATCATGCACATAAAAGTAGCACCGACATTTTTCAGACCGAATGGCATAGTGATGTAGCAAAAGCACCCGAATGGGGTGATGAAGGTTGTCTTTATTTCATCTGGGCCATATAGACGGATCTGATGATACCCATAGTAAGCATCTAGAAACGATAAACACTAGCATCCCGTAGTCGAGTCAACAATATGATTTATGCGATGGAGCGGAAAATGATCCTTCGGGCAGACCCGATTGAGATGTTTGAAGTCAATGCACATACGCAACGACTTATCCTTCTTGGGAACCATCACGACATTCGAGAGCCACTCGGAGTGGTAGATCTCCCAAATGAACTTGGCTTGCAAGAGACGGGCCACTTCTTCACCGATTGCTTTGCGCTTCTCCGCTGCTGATCGACGCAAATGCTCCTTGGCAGGTTTGCTTTTGGATCAACTCTCAGACGGTGCTCAACCAATTCCCTCGGAACCCCCGGCATGTCATCAGGCTTCCATGCGAAGATATCCCAATTCTCACGGAGGAACTGGATGAGCTCGGCTTCCTATTTGCTATCGAGTGTTGATGATATGTTGGTCGGGGCAGCAGTTGGATCCGTCGGGTGGATGTGCACTTTCTTCACTTCCCCTGCCAACTGAAATGCCGACTTAGAAGCGGGCTTATTTGTGCGGAACAAATCAGCAGGGTTAGCGCTCTTTTTGTACTCTTCAAGGTCGACCTTGGCCATCTGATGATCGGCGATCTTGGAGCCTTGCTGGAGGCATTCTTCAGCTCGCTGTCGATTGCCAGTGATCGTGATCACACCCTTAGGGCCCGACATCTTCAACTTGAGATACACGTAACATGGACAGGCTATGAAATGAGCGTACGCTGGTCGACTCAAAATGGCATGATAGGCACTCTGGAAATCCATGACTTCAAATGTCAACTTTTCCTTTCGAAAATTTCTATCGTTCCCGAATGTCACGTCCAATGCAATCTGGCCGAGTGACTTGGCCTTCTTTCCTGGGATGACTCCGTGAAATTGCATGTTGCTTTCACTCAGTCGGGACATCGGAATGCCCATCCCTTTCAGGGTATCCGCATAGAGGATGTTCAGACCGCTGGCACCGTCCATGAGGACCTTTCTGAGTCGAGTGCCCCCCCCACGGCATCAACTACCAGAGCCTATCGACCGGGAGTGGCCACATGAGCAGGATGGTCTCTTTGGTCGAATGTGATGGCATACTGGGACCACTTGAGGTAGGTGGGGGTAGCAGGTACGGCCATGTTGACTTCCCTATTGATGACCTTCAGTCGACTCTTGCTCTCGACATCAGCGAAAATCACAAGTGTAGCAGTGACATCTGGGAATGTTTCTTTATCTTCATCTTCATCCTTTTCAAGAGTCTTGTCACTCGGCGGAGTCTCTTTGAACTGCTGAATAAGTGTCCGACACTGCCGAGTGGTGTGCTTGGGCAAAATCACATTGCACTCCTCATCTTTCCTTGTGTGAATTACACACGGCTGATCCATAATATCAGTCCCTGACTGATTTTTTCCTTTCTTAGGGGCATACTGTGCTTTATCCTTCCCCTTATTCTTTGCTTGGGTCGCCAGTGTGGCTGCCTCTGCATGGACCGGACCTTCAACTTTTTGCTTCTGATTCCGATTGGAGTTACCGCCAGTATCACTGACGACTGCCTTTCCTTTGCCGCTATGGAGGCGGTCTTCTTCCTCGCCATTGGCGTACCGAGTGGAGATCTCCATCATCTTGCCGAGTGAAATGTCACCCGTTCGACCGAACTTCAAATAAAGCTCTCTGTATCTCACACCAGCTTTGAAGGCACACACAACTTGATGTTCTGACACATTCTCCACTGTATGATGCAGAGTGGACCACCACTGAATATAATCTCTCAAGGTCTCATTGGGCTTCTGGACACAATGCTGTAAATCGACCAGCCCGATAGGGCACTTGCAAGTGCCCTCGAAGGTTCGGATGAACACTCGGGCAAGATCCTCCCAGCAATATATACTGGATGGAGCCAAGCGATTCAGCCAAGCACGAGCCGAAACGTCCAACATCAAGGATAGGTGTTTCATCGCGACATTATCATTGCCACCACCAATCTATATAGCCACTCGGTAATCATCCAACCAAGTCTCTGGCTTTGACTCGCCAGAAAACTTCCTGATACCAGCCGCCAACCTGAAGTTGGGGGGAATCTCTGTAGAACGGATGGCTTTGCTAAAACACTCAGGACCAGAAATCACAGCTGAGGTGCCACTCGGAAAATCTCTATCTTGTCCTTCTCTGTGAGCTCTGCCTCTGTCAATCCGCTTCTGGGTGAGGATATCACGAGCATCAAAACCTGCATTGCGCTCATCACCGAACGGGCGCCTTTCGTCCTAGTGTCGGGGCACATGCGGACCACCCTGTGGAGGAGTGGCCACTCGACGGCGGTCTTCACGGTGGAACTGATCTCTGACCCACTCTTCAAGAAAGCCTCCACTTCTACGATTCAAGGGCGATCCAAGGCTATGTGCCGACTAAACGGTTTTCGCCCTGGGTGAGTTGTTGTGTATCCTGTTGCAGGACTGTGAAACAACAGAATTCTGATGTTGTGCTACATCTAGCAATGCTTTGATTAGCATCAACCCTCTTCTAGCCTTTGACCGCGAAGGCTGAATGGAATCTGCTATCCTAGCAGCAGCCGCAACATTTAACACAGGGGTACGATATACCTCAATGTTGTTGTGGGATCCAGCCAGGAACAGTTGTCGCTGCCATCGACCGACAACTGGTGGGCGCTGGTGAGCGCGCTCGTCGAGTTCCCTCTAGAGCTCTTCCAGCTGAATACGCGTGGCCTCCAAGGCGTGAGCCTCGGCGGTTGTACCAATGATGGGAGTATAAAGAACTTCAACATCACGACGAGGCTGTTCACTCGACGTGCCGCCAACATCGCGCTTGCCGTGGCCAAAGCCCGGCGGCGGGCTTTGATGCGAGCCCGCCATAAGGACCTCCGCTACTCGATCGTAGCTCTCGCACTTGAAAGGGACATTGGACGGATCAGAGTCCGACTCGAACACGCCGTGAAGGGACTCGGAAGGCTCGAGTGCTGCGATCTGCGGAGAAGAAGTTTGACGTGCCACTGCATGCTTGACCCAACGCTGGAGTTATGAGCGGCCGGACCGCTTGCAACAGCGGATAGCGAGGGGAGTCGATACATAGGGAGTCGACGACTGACGCAGCAGCACGCCGCAGGAACTTGCGCGAAAGTGCGCGGCCTGCGGACCGAGAGCGCCTCGACGTCGAGAGGTGCTTCCTGAAGCCATGCCGAATCGTCGGCGATGAGGGTGAGCGCTCCGAAATGGATCTCGTGGCCCAGAGCAAAAACACCTCCGGAAGACATGTCGAAGGATGAAAAACACAACCTCGCCGGCAGTCGCTTAGACGCCTGCCCCACGGTGGGCGCCAAATATCGTGGGAACGAGCCTAACAGTAGAAGGTAGGGGTACGTAAGGAGAGGGCAGAGTCCTAGCTACAGTGAGGATGTACACACGGATGTATGAGTTCAGGCCCCTCTCGTGGAGGTAACAACCCTATGTCTCAGTGCTCGGCAGCTTTGTCGTGTGGAATGTTGAGATTACAGTGGTTGCGAACTCTTGTGCCAGAGGGGAGGGGCGGCTTATATAGAGTTCGTTGCCCCTCATAATTGTCCGACATCTAAGGGTCCGATCATGGGTTTAAAGATTGGCGTTACTGGTAACGCACATAATAAAAACTAGTAATGATGAAAAGCCTAACGCCTGCCCGTTGGCCTCCTGGAGGTGGCTTCTGGTCTTCTGGCGTCGAGTGGAAATGAGGTCTTCCGAATGACAGTCGACCGTCGAGTGGAGGAAGAAGTCTCCGAGTGGATTGTCCGTCGAGTGACTTGAGCGCCACCGGGAATCCAGTAGGAAGCTTATTTGTGATCTTAAAGTCCTCCAATGTCATGTCCTTAGGTAGGGCATGTAGGTCAGGCCTAGAACCCTACCCTAGGTACATATCCTCGTCAGGTAGCGAGGCACATATTTGTATTGTTGCCATCAAGGATAAAAAGGTGGGGTTTTCATCATATTGCTTGAGTTTATCCCTCTACATCATGTCATCTTATTTAAGGTGTTACTCTGTTCTTTATGAACTTAATACTCTAGATGCAGGTAGGATTCGGTCGATGTGTGGAGTAATAGTAGTAGATGCAGAATCGTTTTGGTCTACTTGACACGTACGTGATGCCTATATGCATAATCATTGCCTTGGATATCATCATAACTTTGCGCTTTTCTATCAATTGCTCGACAGTAATTTGTTCACCCACCGTATTATTTTCCTTCAAGAGAGAAGCCTCTAGTGAAACCTATGGCCCCCAGGTCTATTTTCCATTATATATTTTCAGATCTATAAACCAAAAATACCAAAAATACCTTGCTGCAATTTCATTTACTTTTATTTAGTTTTAATTTTAGTAATCTTTTATATCTATCTCGATCAGATCTCATCCTTGCAAGTGATCGTGAAGGGATTGACAACCCCTGTATAGCATTGGGTGCAAGTGTTTGATTGTTTGTATAGGTGCATAGATTGGGGCCTTGCTTGTACCTCCTATTGGATTGATACCTTGGTTCTCAAAACTGAGGGAAATACTTATCTCTACTTTGCTGCATCACCCTTTCCTCTTCAAGGAAAAAACCAATGCAAGCTCAAGAAGTAGAAGGAAGAATTACTGGTGTCGTTGTCGGGGAGGATACATAGCAAGTCAAGACAAGAACTCCCCCGTCAACTCGCCAATTTCTGGCGGCGTTGTTGTGGAGGATACATAGCAAATCAAGACAAGAACTACCCCATCAACACGCCAATTTCTGGCGCCGTTGCTGGGGAGGTCTACATCAAGTACCCATCATAAACTCATGTCTTGCATTTACATTATTTGCCATTTGCCTCTCATTTGCCTCTCCCCCACTTCTAAAACAATTTTCAGAAAAAACCAAAAAGATTTGCCTTTTTATTCGCCCTTCTTCTGTTCGTCTTTTTATTAGCTTTGCGGTTGCTAGATTTCCCGTATGGCTCGTCCCAAGAGCTTTGATCCTTATTTTAGGAAATTGAAGAGATTGAAAATAGTGCTAAGAGTTTCATGGCTTTACAATATGAGTATAATAATCTCTTTCAAAACGAGATTAAAGAACAAAAATCTTTGATGGAGTATATTAATAAAGAGCTTGATGATATGTCTAAGGAATTTTATGGTTTGAAATCTCAGTTTGCTCATCTTGAAAATGTAATAGGCCAAATTTCTGATACACAAGCTACTTTAGTGAATAAGATGACCGCTAGACCGGAGTCTTTGAATAACGATGAAGATCTTAAAGTGATTGATGCACTAGTAGAAAACAGGGTACTAGTCCCGGTTCTGGAACCGGGACAAAACAAGCGGGACTAATACCCAAAATCTTTAGTCCCGGTTTGCTTATGAACCGGGACCAAAGTGACTCCATGTGGCCGCTGCGGGGCGCCCAGGCAGGAGGACCTTTCGTCCCGGTTGGTAACATTAACCAGGACCAAAAGGAGTTGGGTTTTTTGGAAGGGGGGGGGGTTACGAGTTTTGGAGGGTTAATCTAGGGGTTTCATATTGTGTTAGCTAGCTAATAGAGAGAGGTGACGTCTCTTTCTACATGCTTGGTGGACGGTAGCTACTATATATACATATAGAGAGAACTTCGTGCTAGCTAGTAAGCAAATGAAGGAAACCATTAATTACACAAGATCGTTATGAACATATATAGAGAGAAGTGACATATCTTTTTCCGTGCTTGGTCAAACAACAAGTTTTCATATATCTATCCGACGCTACTACATATATACAATATAACATCTCTTACAATTCCTAACATCATCTACCTAAGATCCAATTGGAATTCCACGTGGTATTCTCTGTCTTCAGGTATGACGTGGTCAAGAAAGAATCCCGCCAATTCCTCTTGAATTGCTCGTATGCGATCATGTGGTAGGAGTTCCTCCGACATCTTCCAGATCTAATTTAAAGAAGAGGGTCAATACATATATATGAATGAAACTCGACACAATTGATGGTAATATATAAAATAAAATCATGAATATTATTTACATACTTCAAATTGTTTGTCAGAGAAGCCCCGCTCAGAGGTCGAGTGGCGAATGAACTTGCATAAGTAGTATCCACATAAAACAGTCCCGGGTGCCTGGTACAAGCACTTTACGAGAATAGAATTCAATCAAACTGATAAGCAAGCATGATAATGTTATTGATGAAAATTAGAATCAATTAGAGATGTGTGGAACTAGCTAGTACTACTTACTTTGGTGTGTGTAAATCGCAGCTCTTTGTTTAGACCAGGAACCTTTCGGGTGAACTTTTTCCAAACCCTGTCAGGCAAAGAAAATGATTACTTGACATCAGGAAATGAACGAAAGTTGCCGATATGGTCCTGGTATTGATTGAACTTACTTCTGGAGCATTGCAGTCTTGTCCGCATAATCCTCGGGATCTTTACGTCTCGAGTCTAAGACAATTACTAATGCCTCGTCAAGCTTAATGTATAGCAGAATAAATTGGTACTTGCGCATGCATAACTCATCAATTACATTACTTAACCTCGAGTAAGCGAAACCGAATATGCAGAAGACAGTAACACTCACTTGAAGTTGTAAGGAAGAGCATTTCCCTTTTGTTTTGATGTCTAAGGAACAATTCTAGCAAGTTCTCCTTGGTATGTTTGACTCTGTTTCATACCGACCATTCATTTACGGTATCTAGGCTAATGAACCCAACGTCATAGATTCGTGCTTTTTTGCATTCGACGATCTTCAATCTACATAATATAGTGAGGATAATTATATATACATGTAATGAACGAGCTGAGCTAGAGACTTAATAAGTAATACTTAGAGACAATAGCAAATCATGAGTTGTTTGTCAAGGGCCTGCTGATTAAATAACTGAAATAACTCCTCAAATTCAATAGGCATCAGGTCGAGTCCAATGAAGTCGTGCTCTTTTTTTAATTCTGATATACATACTGTCTTTCCCAGACTCTCTACAGATTTTCATGTACCACTCATGCAAATTGTACATCATCGTTGTTAGAGGAGGATCAGGTTTGATGAGAGGCCTCCCGTTCTCTTATCTAAAGTCTTGTACTACTACCTCAACCATTTCAAAATGTACATCATCGCCCAACTAATCACCAAGATTGGTACCGGGCAGTAGCACCGGATGATTAGCAATTTTGTTAGACACCTTGAGCGCGGGGGGGGGGGCACGATTGCTTCTCCTGTTCGTCGAGCCGGGGAATTGTTTTCCCACTTCTTCGTTCTTTAACTCTTGCAACCCTCGAAGTACTTCCCGATCGCCGTGCTTCATAATATGTCTTTACAATAATGCGGTTATAGTTGGATTGTAGTGGAGGCGGTGATGGTCGCTTCAGGTGCCACAGTGCGCTTCGCTTTTACCAGATCTACCGTTTCCTTCGGAGGTGGATGTTTTCGTGCAAAAGGGGCCTGCACTTCAACTTTATTGATGTCATCATTTTCTTTGTCAGTCCTCTTGTATGGTAACTCTGGAAGAGGCTTGAGGCTTGAACCAAATTTGTATTTCTTCCCGCCTATTGTACAACTTGCCGCTGGAGCGGCGACGTCTCTCTTCCGTGGTGGCTGACACGCCGGAGGAGGCGGAGTGGCCTGACACGCCGGAGGAGGAGGAGGAGGAGGCGGAGTGGCCTAGCATGCTGGAGGAGGCGGAGTGGCCTAACGCGTCAGAGGAGGCAGAGTGGCCTGACACACCGGAGGAGGCGGAGTGGCCTGACGCGCCGGAGGAGGCGAAGGAGGAGGAGGAGGAGGCGGAGTGCCCTGACACGCCGGAGGAGGCTGAGTCTGCCGAGGCTTCTAGTTTGGAAGCTTGATGTACTCCTTTCTCCATACACAGGTACTCCTCAAAGCATTTTCCAGAAGAATAATATCCTCTTCACGTGTAGGGTTGTCAAGCTCCAGCCCCTCAAATCCATCCATTATTTCATCTACCATCACAACAACATAGCCATGTGGAATCGGATGGCAATGGAAAGTTCCCTCAGCTCGAGGAGGTAGAACAAAGCCGACCGCCGCCTTGAAGGTCACGTTTTGGCATTTCGTCATTAACTCGCAATGTTGAGCCTCCGTGATACTATCCATGGGGTAGCGAGGAGCCATGAAATCAGGCAGAACGAGCTCTGTGGAAGCCACACTGCTTCTCCGCTGAGATGGTGGGGTAGCTTCTGGGGCGTCGTCAAAGGAAGGATCTTCATGCCGCTCAGATGGTTGGCCGGTAGCTCGCTGGCTATCAAGTTCCTCTAGTTTTGCTAATATTGCACTGAGCTTCTACATTTCGCTTGCTTCCTGGGTTTATTCTCCCGGCTTCTATAACCATCGCTGTTGGGAAACCCATGCTTCCACGGAATGGAGCCTGATGTGCCTTGTGTTCGTCCAGGGTGTTCAGGATTCCCAAGGGCCACCTTCAGCTCGTCCTTATATGTGTCGGGAATGAATGTCCCTTCCTGCGCTGCCTTGATTACTGCCTGAAGCTTCCGGAAGGGTATTGCAAGTTGCACGTCCGTCCAAACACACTTCCCTATTTCTAGGTCCAAAGTCCCCCCAACCCTGAAGAACCAAGTCCTTGAACAATCTGGCCAGTGCAATGTCTCTGGGTGGACATTCTTAGCAAGCAGGTCTTGCTCAGCTTTGTCCCACAACGGCCGGCCATTGTAGTAGCCATCTGACCCCGTGTGATGGTAATACTTCTTCTGTGCAACCGTTTTCTTGTTTGTAAGTGACATTTTCTTACTCTTCTCCGATTTCTTGTAGGCCACAAATTCGGGCCATTAATCTCTTATCTTCTCATATCGACCTTTGAATTTTGGAGTCTCATCGTTCTCAACAAGCTTTGTGTTCAACTCTTTCTTCTAGTTCCTGAATAGTTCTATCATCTTCTTAAGATCCCACACCTTGACCTTTCGCTCTATAACTAGGTTGTTCGGATCCTCTTCTAGCGGTAGGCTGAAATTTGTCATCAGCTTGGTCCAAAGATCATCTTTTTGTCTATCATGGACATAAGAAACATCAGGGTCCTTATTATTCTTATTCCATTGTTGGGTGCTAACCGAGACTTAGTCCCTAACAACAACTCCACACTGATGTACAAATGCATCCTTGGTCCGCTTGGGAGTAATTGGTTGGCCATCTTTCGCGACTTCTGTGATCGTGAACCTTTCATCCTGGCGCAACCTTTTCTTCGGGCCTCGTCTCCTTACCTATCTGGACTTTACAACAGTTGAGGACCCCTCCTCCGTTCGGTCACCTGAGCCGTGATCATGATCTCCTTCCTCCGCCATTCGGTCACCGGAGCCGCGATCATGATCTCCTTCCTCCGCCATTCGGTCACCGGAGCCGTCATGATCTCTTGCCTCCTCCATTGTTGGATCACCGGAGGCGTTATCCTCTCCTTCCCGACTATTGGTGTCGTTGAGATACGCAAGGAATTATACCCGATGCAGATTATATCCCCAACAAGTCTTCTTGTTCTATGTCTCTACGATCCATAGTTTCTGCAAGTAGTATGACATGGCAATATACAAACATGAGATATGGAAATCAATACAAGGCAATGCAACAATACAATCATATAATATCACTAATACATCATCGAACAGTATCACTAATACATCATCGAGTATTATCACTAATACATCTCGAATATTATATAATATCACTAATACAGATGTAGTTGACGTCAAGCGGTGGACACCCAAAGAGAAGGAACTATGACAGGATCATAGCTTGGGTGAGATCCCTGAAGAACCTGCCAGGTATTGGAGAACCTATCGTCCAACGCAGCCATGTATCGTCGGACGTGCTTGTCCTTCTCCCTGACACAACGACGTAGCACCTAGGCAGGGCCCGGCTCCCTCTTCACCGACAGTGGTCCACGCGATCGCCACCAAAGAACCTCCGGGTCGACGACAGGACCCTGATTCCTCACCAAGCTGGGCGCCTCAGAAGGCGGCACCTCCTAGTGCCAGCCCGGCGGAGCCCAGTCCCGGACATGGCGCCTCTCAAGCAGGTGGTTGCCACCGAGTCGACGACGAGGATGCTGGTCGGGCATCATCGACTCAATGGCTACGCTATGCAACTAAACATTTAAACATCTCATTAAACATCATATCACGTCACCGACGATCATAGGGGACTCCTCGATATCATTAGGGACTCTCCCTCACCAACGATCGTCGGGGGGTACTCTCCCTCACCGACGATCGTCGAGGGGTACTCTCCCTCACCAACGATCGTCGGGGACCCCTCGATATCGCGTCACCGACGACCGACGATAAAACAACTAAATATATAAACAATAAAAACAAGTAAAAACAACTAAACAATAAAAAACTAAAAAACTTAATTAACTAAATTAACCACTGCTTTTGTATATCCTAAAACAACTAAAACAACTATAATTAACTAAATTAACTAAACAACTAAATTAACTAAATGGACGGAGGCGGGGTCGGTGGCGGTGCTACGCACGGTGGGCGGGGGCCGGCGAGCGGCGGAGGCGCGCGGGGCCAACGGGAATAGAGATGAGGGGAGCCTTACCGGCAAGGAGCGGCAACGGCTACGGCGACGGAGCAAGGACGAGGAGGTGCACGGGGACGGGCTCGGAGCGGCGGCAATAGCAGGATCAGGGGCGGCAGCGACGACGAGAATGGGCGGTGGCAGTGACGACGACAGAGCAAGGACGAGGAGGCGCACGGGGACGGTCTCAGGGCGGTGGCGACGTGAGGCTCAGGGGCAGCAGCGACAGTAGTGACGACGAGAAGGGGTAGCAACAACGATGGTGGCGACAAGAACGAGCTCGGGGGCAGCGGCGATGCCGAGTACGGGTGGCTGGGGCAGCAGCGATGATGAGCAGCCTGGCGGCGGTGGGGTAGGGCGTCGGCGGCGGGGGAGAATGGGAGAGGTTAGGGGAGAATTCGACAAATCCTGCCTTATATGCGAACACCTTTAGTCCCGGTTGGTGGCTCCAACCGGGACTAAAGGCCCCCCTTTAGTCCCGGTTGGAGCCACCAACCGGGACTAAAGTTCATTTTTAGCAGCCCAACGGGTGGGAAGCAGAGACCTTTGGTCCCGGTTGGTGGCACCAACCGGGACTAAAGGGGGGCCTTTAGTCCCGGTTGGAGCTAACAACCGGGACAAAAAGGCTCACCGGCGCAGGGCCGTCAGAGTTTAGTCCCACCTCGCCAAGCGAAGCGTGCTAGCAGTGGTTTATAAGCCCCGTTGTAGCTTCCCTCTCGAGCTCCTCTCTAAAGCAAGCCGTGGGCCTAAATTACCTCTCTGCCTTGCCCTGTTGGGCCTAATTGCCTCGTGGGCCTGCATCCTGTTCCATGTATAGTTGGGTTTCTAGTCGTATGCACGCCGTGATGGTCTAGTAGGCGGGCATTTTCTTATGTTATTTTTTTGCATATTGGTCCCAACATTTTTATGTTAATTTTTGCATATTAGTCCCGATTGGGGCCACCAACCAGGACTAAGGGGGAGGCGCTCGCAGCAGTACAAGTTTAGTCCCACCTCGCCAAACGAGAGGCGCTTGCACCTGTTTATAAGCACGCCCCTCTCAACCATGTCAAGTTCCTCACAAAGGTAAAATAGATGCCCTTCTACGGGAAATTCGTCCTAAATTCAAAATGCTAGTATGTGTTTGTATGCATGCACTAGCACTTTGAATTTAGGTCGAATTTCCCCTAGAAGTGCTTCTATTTTCACTTTAAGAATATTCTTTTTGCTATTAGAGCTTTTAACAAAAATAAATTTGATAATTTAAGTTGCATAAATTTTACATAATATTAAGTTAAATAACTTTGATCGGACGAAAACACGTCTATTATGAAGGGATTTCAATTTTTTAAACATATTTGAACTCAAGACTTTTTCTACATTGAATATCTTTTATCATCACTTTTTTGAACATATTTAAATTTTTTAAACATATTAAGTTAAATAACTTTTATCATCACTTTTCAACCCTTTTTTGATTTCATTTGCTATTTTTCATGCATTTCATGATTTATTTTGAGCTAAAATGACCCTGAATCGAAAAGCAGTGCAAATGAACTCTGAAATTGTTGAAAGTTGGCATGGTATCATCATTTCAACCACATAGCATGTGCTAAAAAGATGAGAGGGTTACGGCAAAAACTGGATGAACTTCGTGTACAAAATGGACAATCTCTTTCGAAGTATCAGGGTTTCGGATGAAAACTCGTGTGTTGCAAAGGGATTTCAATTTTTTAAACATATTTGAACTCAAGACTTTTCTGCATTCAATATGCACCATTCAAATCCACATCACCACTTTTCAACCCTTTTGTGACTTCATTTGCTATTTTTCATGCATTTCATGAATTATTTTGAGTTAAAATGACCTTGAATTGAAAAGCACTGCAAATGAACTCTGAAATGGTTGAAAGTTGGCATGGTATCATCATTTCACCCACATAGCATGTGGTAAAATGTTGAGAGGGTTACAACAAAAACTGGATGCACTTCGTGTACAAAATGGACAATCTTTTTCGAAGTATCCAAGTTTCAGCAAAAAACTCATATGTTACAAAAGGCATTTCAATTATTTAAACATATTTGAACTCAAGACTTTTTCTGTGTTCAATATGCACCATTCAAAGCCGCATCATCACTTTTCAACCCTTTTCTGATTTCATTTGCTATTTTTCATGCATTTCATGATTTATTTTGAGCTGAAATGACCCTGAATTGAAAAGCACTACAAATTAACTCTAAAATGGTTTAAAGTTGGCATGGTATCATCATTTCACCCACACAGCATGTGCTAAAAATTTGAGAGGGTTACGGCAAAAACGGGATGCACTTCGTGTACAAAATGGACAATCTCTTTCGAAGTATTAGGGTTTCACACGAAAACCCATCTGTTACAAAAGGCATTTCATTTCTTGACATGTAACTGTAGTGATATTCTAGATCAAAGCCATCTTCAGAATAGTTGTGGAGAGAAAGTCTTCACTTTTTCTTCACGTGTGTCCCTTGCTTATTGCGTCGTAACCATGGATAATCTTCATCGTTTAACAGGGTGCTTGGGTCAGCCTTCACTTTGAAGGGAGGAATTTCATGAAACTTTTCATAATCTGCAGACATGTCTGTCTTGCCCTCCACTCCCATGATGTCTCTTTTCCTTAAAAGAACTATGTGGCGCTTTGGCTCATCGTATGATGTATTCACTTCCTTATCTTTTCTTTTTCTCAGTTTGGTAGACATGTCCTTCACATAGAAAACCAGCGCCACATCATTGGCTACGACAAATGATTTGTCTGTGTACCCAAGATTGTTTAGATCCATTGTTGTCATTCCATAGTGCGGGTCTACCTGTACCCCGCCTCCTGACAGATTGACCCATTCGCACAGAAACAAAGGGACCTTAAGATCATGTCCATAGTCAAGTTCCCATATGTCCACTATGTAACCATAATATGTGTCCTTTCCCCTGTTGGTTTCTGCATAAAAGCGAACACCACTGTTTTGGTTGGTGCTCTTTTGATCTTGGGCGATCGTGTAAAATGTATTCCCATTAATCTCGTAACCTTTATAAGTTAATACAGTCGAAGATGGTCCCCTGGCCAACAAGTATATCTCATCTGCAACAGTGGTGTTACCCATGAGATGTGTTTGCAACCAACTGCCGAAAGTCCTAATGTGTTCACATGTAATCCAGTCATCACACTGCTCCGGGTGTTTGGAGTGCAGAATATTCTTGTGTTCATTGACATACGAGGTCACCAAGGTAGAATTCTATAGAACTGTGTAGTGTGCTTGCGACCAAGAATGCCCGTCCCTACATATTATTGAGTCCGGTCCTAGCATGCCTTTTCCAGCCAGTCTCCCCTCATACAACGATTGAGGGAGACCAATCGGCTTAAGGTCAGGAAAGAAGTCAACACAAAACCCAATGACCTCCTCTGTTTGATGGCCTGTGGAGATGCTTCCTTCTAGCCTAGCATGGTTACGAGCATACTTCTTTAAGACTCCCATGAAACCCTCAAAGGGGAACATATTTTGTAGAAATACAAGGCCCAGAATGCCAATCTCGTCGACTAAATGAACTAGGACGTGTGTCATGATATTGAAGAAGGATGGTGGGAACACCAGCTCGAAACTGACAAGACATTGCACCAAACCACTCTTTAACCTTGGTAGGATTTATGGATAGATTACCTTCTGAGAGATTGCATTGACAAATGCAGATAACTTCACAATGGCTAATTGAAAGTTTTCTAGTAGAAGCCCCCTCAATGCAACTGGAAGCAGATGCGTCATAATCACGTGCCAGTCATGAGACTTCAGGTTCTAGAACTTTTTCTCTGCCATATTTATTATTCCCTTTATATTCAACGAGAAGCCAGACAGGACCTTCATACTGAGAAGGCATTCAAAGAAGATTTCCTTCTCTTCTTTGGTAAGAGCGTAGCTGGAAGGACCTTCATACTGCTTTGGATGCATGCCATCTTTTTTGTGGACACATTGCTGGTCCTCCCGTGCCTCCGGTGTATCTTTTGTCTTCCCATACACTCCCAAGAAGCCTAGTAGGTTCACGCAAAGATTCTTCGTCATGTGCATAACATCGATTATAGAGCGCACCTCTAGGTCTTTCCAATAGGGTGGGTCCAAAAATATAGATTTATTCTTCCTCATGGGTGCACGTCCCTCAGCGTCACTCGAAACAGATAGTCCACCACGACCCTTTGCAAAGATTACTTGTAAATCATTGACCATATCAAGTATGTGATCACTAATACGGAGGGCGGGCTTCTTCCAGTGACCTGCCTCACCTTTGAAATGCTTTCCTTTCTTTCGACATTGATGGTTGGTCGGAAGAAATTGATGATGCCCGAGGTACACATTCTTCCTACATTTGTCCAAATATATACTTTTGTTGTCATCTAAATAGTGCGTGCATGCGTGGTATCCCTTGTTTGTCTGTCCTGAAAGGTTACTGAGAGCAAGCCAATCGTTGATGGTTACAAACAGCAACACATGTAGATCAAATTCCTCCTATTCATTCTCATCCCACACACGTACACCTTTTCCATTCCATAGCTATAAAAGTTCATAAACTATTGGCCTTAGGTACACATCAATGTCATTGCCGGGTTTCTTAGGGCCTTGGATGATCACTAGCACCATAATGAACTTCTGCTTCATGCACAACCAAGGAGGAAGGTTATACATACATAGAGTCACATGCCATGTGCTATGCTTGCTGCTCTGCTCCCCAAAAGGATTAACGCCACTTGCACTTAAACAAAATCATACGTTCCTTGGGTCACCTGTAAAGTCCCTCCACTTTCTCTCGATCTTTCTCCACTGCAACCCGTCAGCGGGTGCTCTCAACTTCCCGTCTTTCTTAAGGTCTTTTATGTGCCATCGCATCAACTCGGCATGCCTTTTGTTTTTGAATAGACGTTTCAACCGTGGTATTATAGGATCATACCACATCACCTTGGCAGGAACCCTCTTCCCGGTGCGCTGGCCCTCAACGTCACCAGGGTCATCTCGTCTAATCTTATACTGCAATGCAGCGCATACCAGGCATGCGTTCAAATCCTTGTATGCACTGCGGTAGAGGATGCATTCATTAGGGCATGCATGTATCTTCTGCACCTCCAATCCTAGAGGGCATAGAACTTTCTTTGCTTCGTACATACTGTCGGGCAATTCGTTATCCTTTGGAAGCTTCTTCTTCATTATTTTCAGTGGCGAACCAAATCCCTTATCAGATACACCATTGTCTGCCTTCCATTGCAACAATTCCAGTGTGGTACCGAGCTTTGTGTTGTCATCTTTGACATTTGGGTACAACCCTTTTTGTGATCCTCTAACATGCGATCGAACTTCAACTTCTCCCTTCCACTTTCGCATTCTCTCTATGCATCAACAATGACCCGACGAAGATCATCATCGGGCACATCGTCTGGTTCCTCTTGATCTTCAACTTCTCTCGTTGCAGCATCACCGTATTCAGGGGGCGGATAGTTGTCATCATCCTCTTCTTCTTCTTCGTTGTCTTCCATCATAACCCCTCTTTCTCCATGTTTCATCCAAACATTATAGTGTGGCATGAAACCCTTCTCAAGCAGGTAGAAGTGAAGGGTTTTAGAGTTGGAGTAATCCTTCGTATTCCCACAAATAGTACATGGACAATGCATAAAACCATTCTGCTTGTTTGCCTCGGCCACTTTGAGAAAATTATGCAGGCCCTTAATGTACTCGAAGGTGCATCGGTCACCGTACATCCATTGTCGGCTGATCTGCGTGCATTATATAATTAGTGTATCAAAAGCCATTACAGAACATCATAAATAGATAAGTGACCAAATTAATAGAAATTCATCATCACATTAAAACCAAAGTACAGTAGTGCCCAAAATAAATACATATAGTTCATACATAGTTCTCATTGAACAACGTATAGCTCTCTAGAGCATCTAATTAAAACATACATTGAAACTATGTAAAAAAATCAAATGCAACAACAAATGTGATCATAACCGCAACTAAGGTACCAATTTATCCAACGACATAATGATACCAAGCCTCAGTATGAATGGCATATTTTCTAATCTTTCTAATCTTCAAGCGCATTGCATCCATCTTGATCTTGTGATCGTCGACGACATTGGCAACATGCAACTCCAATTTCATGTTCTCCTCTTCAACTCTTTTTAATTTTTCTTTCAAGTGGTTGTTTTCTTTTTCAACCAAATTTAACTTATCGACAAGAATTTCTATGTCGGTTGGAATTTCTGGTTCACACAACTCCTAGATATAAACATCTATGTCACGTTGGTCGGCATAATTGTCATAAACACTAAATGAAACAAATAGTAATAAAATATAATATACCGCATCCGAATCATAGACAGGACGAGGGCCGATGGGTGCAGATACCAGAACCATGGCACTATATAATAGCCAACAATAATAAAATTAAGAAAATTATAAAAGTATCTATATAAATCATACAAGTAAGATTTTTTTATTTTAAAAAGAAGATAAGAACAAGAGGCTCACCATAGTGGTGCCGGCGACGAGATCTGCGCGGGCGATCGACGGCGGTGAGGACGGGGCCGGGGACGGCACCCTACACATGTGTAGACTCTAAGAAGTTAATTTAAGCTCAAATTGTGCATCTAAATGAGCTAAACTAGCAGTGAGAAATGAAAATATGAACTTGCTAACCTTTTAGAACACTTGTGTAGTTGGTGCACCGCCAAACCTAGACAAATCTTGGGGAAAATGTAGCTTGGAGGTCGAGTTTGGATATAAGAAAGCTTAAGTGTGGCTCGGGCATTTCATCGAACACCTCATGTGCATGCATAGAAGGGAGAAGAGCAGCGCATGCACACACCTCCCTCGTGGCCAAAAACAGAGGAGAGGGGGCAGGGGCGAGGGTATATATAGGCATCTCTTCAGTCCCGGTTCCATCCACCAACCGGGACGAAAGGGGATACGCGAGGAGCGAGGCCCTTTAGTCCCGGTTCGTGTCTGGAACCGGGACAAAAGGTGTCAGACAAACCGGGACCTATGGTTCCCGAGGCCCGGCCGGCGCCCTGGCCTCACGAACCGGGACTGGTGCACCCATTGGTCCCGGTTCGTAAGAGAACCGGGATTAACACCCTTATCTGGCATGGACCAAAGCCCTGTTTTGTACTAGTAATGTGACCCCTATTGAATCTTTGTTTTCTAATATAAATCTTGATAAAGATGGACTAGAGATAAGTTAACTTTAATTATAAGGTGTCCCAATGATTCGGAGTTTATAGATCTTGATGCAAAAATTGATAAAAGTAGTATTGAAGAGGTCAAAACTTTAAGTAGCAATGAACCCGCTCCTTTGGATTTCAATGATTTTAATTATTTTAATTGTTATTTGATAGATTGTATTTTCTTGTTACAATCCATGTTGAATTCTCCTCATGCTTATAATAAAAATAAAGCTTTTACTAAACATATCGTTGATACTATGATGAAATCTTTTGAAGAAAAACTTGAGTTCGAAGTTTCTATACCTATGAAGCTTTATGATGAGTATGAGACTACTATTAAGATTAAAATTAAAGATTACGAGTGTCATGCTTTGTGTGATTTGGGTGCTAATGTTTCCACTATTCCGAAAACTTTATGTGATGGGCTAGTTTTCCGTGAATTTGACGATTGCTCCTTAAATTTGCATCTTGCGGATTCCAATGTAAAGAAACCTATGGGAAGGATTAATGATGTTCTTATTATTGCAAATAGGAATTATGTGCCTATAGATTTCATTGTTCTTGATATAGATTGCAATCCTACATGTCCTATTATTCTTGGTAGACCTTTCCTTAGAACGATTGGTGCAATTATTGATATGAAAGAAGGAAACATTAGATTTCAATTTCCGTTAAGGAAGGGCATGGAACACTTCCCAAGAAAGAAAATTAAATTACCATATGAATCTATTATGAGAGCTACCTATGGATTGCGTACCAAAGATGATAATACTTAGATCTATTGTGGTATGCCTAGCTAGGGGCGTTAAACAATAGCGCTTGTTGGGAGGCAACCCAATTTTTTTATATTTTTTGTTTTGTTTCTGTCCTTGAATACATTACACATTATTACCTCTGTAGTAAATGTGTTTTAGTGTTTTAGTTAGTGTTTGTGCCAAGTATGACCTTTGGGATGGTCTACGGTGATAGTTGATTTGATCTTGCTGAAAAACAGAAACTTTGACGCCCAGATTTTCCTAATTTTTAGTACAGGAATTTTATAAATTCACATAAGCATCGATTGGATCTTAATTTTTTTAAAATATGTATATACAAATTTCCCAGATTTTCCTAATTTTAATATTTTTTAGAGTTACAGAAGTATTCGAAGTTTACAGATTCTACAGACTATTCTGTTTTAGACAGATTCTGTTTTGTATGTGTTGTTTGCTTATTTTGATGAAACTATGGGTAGTATCGGGGGACATGAACCATGGATAAGTTGGAATACATTAGATATTACACCAATATAAATAAATAATGAGTTCACAATAGTACCTACAGTGGTGATTTTATTTTCTTATGCTAACGGATCTCACGAGTTTTCTGTTGAGTTTTGTGTTCTGAAGTTTTCAAGTTTTGGGTAAACATTTGATGGACTATGGAATAAGGAGTGGTAAGAGCCTAATATTGGTGCTTCCCAAGACACCCCAAGGTAATATTCAAGGACAACCAAGAGCCTAAGCTTGGGGATGCCCCGAAAGGCATCCCCTCTTTCATATTCAATCCATCGGTAAATTTACTTGAGGCTATATTTTTATTCACCACATGATATGTGTTTTGTGGAGCGTATTGTATGATATGAGTCTTTGATTTTTAGTTTGAAACAATAATCCTTGCTGTACACTCTATGGGATTCACTTATATCTTTTGAGCTATGCAATATGCTCTAGTGCTTCACTTGTATCTTTTTAGAGCACGACGGTGGCTTTATTTTATAGAAATTATTGAACTCTCTTGCTTCACTTATATTATTTTGAGAGACTCTAAATATCATGGTAATTTGTTTAGGTTATGAGTTTAGTCCTAATACGATGGGAATCCAAGAGACATATAATGAAAACTTTCATATAAAAGTGAATTGAATACTATGAGAAGTTTGATTCCTTATGATTGTTTTGAGATATAAAGATTGTAATATTAGAGACATGCAAGTGAGTAATTGTGGATTGGTATAAATAATTTTGTTAAAGTTTGTGATTCCTGTAGCATGCACGTATGGTGCACCGTTATGTGACGAAGTCGGAGCATGATTTATTTACTGATTGCCTTCCTTTGTGTGGAGGTCGGGATCACCCGATGGTTAACTCCTACCAACCCTTCCTCTAGGAGCATGCGTGTAGTACATTGTTTTGATGACTAATAGACTTTTGCAATAAGTATGTGAGTGCTTTATGACTAATGTTGTGTCCATGGATTATACACACTGTCACCCTTCCACCTTCGCTAGCCTCTCTAGTACCATGCAACTTTCGCCGGTGCAGTAAACCCACCTTCCTCAAAATAGCCACCATATACATTCCTCAAAACAGCCACCATACCTACCTATTATGGCATTTCCAGAGCCTTTCCGAGATATATTTCCATGCAACTTCCACCATTCCATTTATTATGACATGCACCATCATTGTCATATTGCTTAGCATGATCGTAAGATAGCTAGCATGATGATGTCATTGCAACACTAGATCATTGCATATCCCGGTACACCACCGGAGGAATTCATATAGAGTCATATATTGTTCTAGTATCGAGTTGTAAGTAAATAAAAGTGTGATGATCATCATTATGGAGCATTGTCCCATGTGAGGAAAGGATGATGGAAAGTATCATTCCCCCACAAGTCGGGACGAGTCTCCAGACTTTATGAAAAATAAAAGAGGCCAAAGAAGCCCACCAAAAGAAAAAAAGAGGAAAAAAATGAGAGAAAAGAGAGAAGTGGCAATGCTACTATCCCTTTTCCACACTCGTGCTTCAAAGTAGCACGATGATCTTTGATACGTCTCCAACGTATCTATAATTTTTCATTGTTCCATGCTATTGTTATATTATGTGTTTTGGATGTTTTATATGCATTAATTTGCTATTTTATATTATTTTTGGGACTAACCTATTAATCTAGAGCCTAGTTCTACTTTCTGTTTTTTTCCTTGTTTTTGAGTTTCGCAGATAAGGAATATTAGACGGAGTCCAAACGGAATAAAACCTTCGGAATGATTTTTTTTCTGGAACGAAAGGAAACTATGAGACTTGAGAACCAAGGCAGAGGAGCCACCGTGGGTCCACAAGCCCTAGGAGCGTGGCCAGGAGGGTAGGCCATGCCGGGTAGGCTTGTGGGCCCACGGCAGCTCCCCTAACCCTAATCTTCGGCCTATAAATTCCCAAATATTCCATCATTATCAGAATGAGGCACGAAAACACTTTTCCGCCTCCAGAAGCCTCCATTCCCGAGAGATCCAATCTTGGAGCCTTTTTCAGTAATCTGTCGGAGGGGGATTCGATCACGGAGGGCATCTACATCAACTCCATTGCCCCTCCGATGATGCGTGAGTAGTTCACCATAGACCTACGGGTCCATAGCTAGTAGCTATATGGCTTCCTCTCTCTCTTTGCTTCTCAATACCATGTTCTTCATGATCTTCATGGAGATCTATCCGTTGTAATACACTTTTGCGGTGTGTTTGTCGAGATCCGATGAATTGTGGGTTTATGTTCAGATTATCCATGAATATTATTTGAGTCTTTCCTGAATTCTTATATGCATGATTTCATATCTTTGCAAGTCTCTTCGAGTTATTGGTTTGGTTTGGCCAACTAGATTGGTAATTCTTGCAATAGGAGAAGTGCTTAGTTTTGGGTTCAATCTTGCGATGTCCACACCCAGTGACAAAGTAGGGGTAGCGAGGCATGTATTTTATTGTCGCCATCAAGGGTTAAAAGATGGGGTTTTCATCATATTGCTTGTGTTTATCCCTCTACATCATGTCATCTTACTTAATGCGTTACTCTGTTCTTCATGAACTTAATACTCTAGATGCAGGCAGGAGTCGGTCGATGTGTGGAGTATTTGTAGTAGATGCAGAATCGTTTCGGTCTACTTGTCACGAACGTGATGCCTATATGCATAATCATTGCCTTGGATATCTTCATAATTATTCACTTTTCTATCAATTGCTCGACAATAATTTGTTCACCCACCGTAATACTTTCCATCATGAGAGAAGCCATCGAGTGAAACCTATGCCCCCCGGGTCTATTTTCCATATTATACTTTCAGATCTAAAACCAAAAATACCAAAAATACTTGCTGCATTATTTTTAATTTTAGTTTTACTTTCCGTTCAAGCATCCTATTATATCTATCTCTATTAGATCTCATCCTTGCAAGTAACCGTGAAGGGATTTACAAACCCTTTATAGCGTTGGGTGCAAGAGTTTGATTCTTTGTGCACGTACATCTATTGGTGACTCGCTTGTATTTCCTACTGGATTGATACCTTCGTTCTCAAAAACCGAGGGAAATAATTATCTACTTTGCTGCATCACCTCTTTCCTCTTCACGAGAAACCAACGCATGCTCGAGAAGTAGCAAGAAGGATTTCTGGCGCCGTTGCCGGGGAGATACATAGCAAGTCAAGATAAGAACTCTCTCTTCAACTTGCCAATTTCTGGTTTGGTTGCAGGGAGATCTACATCAAGCCTACCAAGTACCCATCACAAACTCATCTCTTGCATTTACATTATTTGCCATTTGCCTCTCGTTTTCCTCTCCCCCACTTCTAAAATGATTTTCAGAAAATACCAAAAAGACTTGCCTTTTTATTCGCCCTTTTTCGTTAGTCTTTTCATTTTCTTTTTTGCTTGCTTGTGTGCTTGATTGCTTGCTTTGTCACATGAATCAAGAGAATACCAAGTTGTGTGACTTTTCCAATACTACTAATAATTATTTTATTAGTACTCCTATTGCTCCCGCCACTAGTGCGGAATATTATGAAATTAATGCTGCTTTGCTCAATCTTGTTATGAAAGAACAATTTTCCGGCCTTGCTAATGAAGATGCTGCATCCCATCTAAATAATTTCGTTGAGTTGTGTGATATGGAAAAGAAGAAAGATGTGGATAATGATATTGTTAAATTGAAGCTATTCCCGTTCTCACTACGAGATCGTGCTAAAACTTGGTTTTCATCTTTGCCTAAAAATAGTATTGATTCATGGAATAAGTGTAAAGATGCTTTTATTTCCAAGAACTTTCTGCCCGCTAAAATCATCTCCCTTAGGAATGATATAATGAATTTTAAGCAACTTGATCTTGATCATGTTGCACACTCTTGGGAAAGGATGAAACTTATGATTAGGAATTGCCCCGCGCATGGTTTGAGTTTATGGATGATTATACAAATTGTCTATGCTTGAGTGAATTTTGCTTCTAGGAATCTCTTAGATTCCACCGCGGGTGGTACTTTTATGGAAATCACATTAGGAGAAGCTTCTCAACTCCTAGATAATATTATGGCAAACTACTCTCAATGGCACACCGAAAGATCTGCTACTAGTAAGAAAGTGCATGCTATTGAAGAGATTAATACTTTGAGTGAAAAGATGGATGAATTGATGAAATCGTTTGCTAGTAAGAGTGTTTCTATTGATCCTAATGATATTCTCTTGTCTTCTTTGATTGGAAATAATAATGAAGCTATGGATGTGAATTTTGTTGGTAGGAACAATTTTGGTAATAACGCTTATAGAGGTAATTTCAATGCTAGGCCGTTTCCTAGTAATTCCTCTAATAATTATGGTAATTCCTACAGCAATTCTTATGGAAATTATAATAAAATACCCTCTGATTTTGAAAGTAATATTAAAGAATTCATTAGTACGCAAAAAGGTTGTAAATCTATGATTGAAGAAAAATTACTCAAGATTGATGATTTGGCTAGGAACGTTGATAGAATTTCTCTTGAGATTGATTATTTAAAAATTAGACCTATTCTACCCAAGCATTATATTAATGAGTATTTAAAATCTATGAGAGTTTCTATTGATGAATGTAAGGAAAGAACCGCTATAGTATGTGCTAAACGTGAATGGCTTAAAAAAGTGTGTTGTCGTGATAATATTGATGAAGATCTTAAAGTTATTGATGTGAATCCTATTGAATCTTTGTTTTCCAATGTTAATCTTGATAAGGATGGGACTGGAGACGAGTCAACTTTAGTTAAAAGGCGTCCCAATGATTCGGAGTTTATAGATCTTGATGCTAAGATTGATAAAAGTAGGATTGAAGAGGTCAAAACTTTAAATAGTAATGTACCCACTCTTTTGGATTTCAAGTACTTTAATCATGATATCTGATCTTTAATTGATTGTATTTCCTTATTGCAATCCATGTTTAACTCTCCTCATGCTTTTACTCAAAACAAGGCTTTTACTAAACATATTTTGATGCCATGATGAAAGCTTTTGAAGAAAAACTTGAGCTAGAAGTTTCTATACGTAGAAAGCTATATGATGAGTGGGAACCTAATATTAATATTAATATTAAATATTATGGGTGCCATGATTTATGTGATTTGGGTGCTAGCACTTCCACGATTCCAAAAACTTTATGTGATGTGTTACATTTCCGTGAATTTGATGATTGTTCCTTAAATTTGCATCTTGCGGATTCCACTATAAAGAAACCTATGGGAAGAATTAATGATGTTTTATTGTTGCAAAGAGGAATTATGTGCCCATATATTTCATTGTTCTTGATATAGATTGCAATCCTACATGTCCTATTATTCTTGGTAGGCCTTTCCTTAGAACGATTGGTGCAATTATTGATATGAAGGAAGGGAATATTAGGTTCCAATTTACAATAAGGAAAGGCATGGAACACTTTCCTGGAAACAAAATAAAATTGCCTTATGAATCTATCATGAGATCTACTTATGCATTGTATACCAAAGATGACAATACCTAGATCTATCGCGTTTTGCCTAGCTAGGGGCGTTAAACAATAGCGCTTGTTGGGAGGCAACCCAATTTTATTTTGCTTTCTGATTTTTGATTATGTTTTGGTGTGTTTGGCACATTATTACTTCTGTATTAATTGTTTTTTTGTGTTTTAATTAGTTTTTGATCCAAGTAAAACCATCGGGGTGATCTATGGTAGTTGTTGATTTGATCTTGCTGAAAAACAGAAACTTTTGCGCTCAGTCCAGGAATTTTCCAAATTTTCCAGAGCATAGAATTGATCTAAAATATTTACAAAAGATTGATATACAAATTTCCCTCATTTTTCTAATTTTTCAGAATTTTTAGAGTTCCGTAAGTATTCGAATTTTACAGATTGCTTCAGACTGTTCTGTTTTTGACAAATTCTGCTTTCTTTGTGTTGTTTGCTTATTTTGATGCATCTATGGGTCGTATCGGGGGGTATGAGTCATTGAAAAGTTAGAATACAGTAGGTATTACACAAATACAACTGAATAATGAGTTCACAATAGTACCTAAAGTGGTGATTTATTTTTCTTATACTAACGGATCTCATGAGTTTTTTGTTGAGTTTTGTGTTGTGAAGTTTTCAAGTTTTGGGTGAAGATTTCATGGACTATGGAATAAAGAGTGGCAAGAGCCTAAGATTGGGGATGCCCACGATACCCCAAGTCATATTCAAGGATACCAAAAAGCCTAAGCTTGGGTATGGCTCAGAAGGCATTCCCTCTTTCCTCTTTAATCCATCAGTAAATTTACTTGAGGCTATATTTTTATTCACCACATGATATGTGTTTTGCTTGGAGCGTCTTGTATGATATGAGTCTTTGTTTTTTAGTTTGCCACAATCATCCTTGCTGCATAAATCTTTTGAGAGGTACACGCTGAATCGTGAATTTGTTAGAATACTCTATGTGCTTCACTTATATCTTTTGAGCTAGGCAATGTTCCTCTAGTGCTTCACTTATATCTTTATAGAGCATGGTGGTGTTATATTTTATAGAAATTATTGAGCTCTCATTCCTCACTTATATTATTTTTAGAGTTTATTAAAACAACATGGTAATTTGTTTAGGTTATGAATTTAGTCCTAATATAATGGGCATCCAAAAGAGATATAATAAAAACTTTCATATTAAGTGCATTAAAAACTATGAGAAGTTTGATTCCTTGCATATAGTTTTGAGATAATAGGGATGGTAATATGAGAGTCATGCTAGTGAGTAGTTGTGAATTGAAAGAGATACGTGTGTTGAAGCTTGTGATTCCCGTAGCATGTACGTATGGTGAACCGTTATGTAACAAAATCAGAGCATGATTTGTTTAATGATTGTCGACCTTTGTGTGAGGGTCGGGAGTGCGCGATGGTTAACTCCTACCAACCTCTCCCCTAGGAGCATCCGTCTAATGCTTTGTTTGATAACTAATAGACTTTTGCAATAAGTATGTGAGTTCTTTATGACTAATGTTGAGTCCATGGATTATACTCACTCTCACCCTTCCATCTTTACTAGCCTCTCTAGTACCACACAACTTTCGCCGTTACACCAAACCCTCCTTCCTAAAAACAGCCACCATATATTCCTCAAAACAGCCACCATACCTACCTATTATGGCATTTCCATAGCCATTCCGAGATATATTGCCATGCAACTTCCACCATGTAGTTTTTCTATGACTTGCATCATCACTTCATATTGCATATGAAGTCATATTTTGTCATAGGAATCGAGTTGTAATTTCTTTTTCTTTGAGTTATAAGTAAATAAAAGTGTGATGATTTTTCATTAATAGAGCATTGTCCTATGAGAGAAAAGGATGATGGAGGCTAAGACCCCCTCACAAGTTGGGATGAGTATCCGGACTTTACAAAAAATAAAAGAGGCTAGCGAAGCCCAAAAAAATAATAATAAAAGAGGCCAAAGAAGCCCACCAAATATATATATATATATATATATATACATATACATATACATATATATATAAATGATAGAAAGAGAGAAGGGATAATTGCTACTACCTTTTTCCACACTTGTGCTTCAAAGTAGCACCATGATCTTCATGATAGGGAGCCTCCTATTTTGTCACTTTCATATAACTAGTGGATATTCATTATGCACGACCACTTAGTTTTCTTTTTGAGCTTTCATACACTTATAGCTCTAAGTTCATTTGTTGCATGGTAATCCCTACTCACTCACATTCATATCTATTGACGGGCATCTCCATAGCCCGTTGATACGCCTAGTTGATGTGAGACTATCTTCTCCTTTTTTTCCCTTGCACCTCCTCCATATTCTATTCCACCTATAATGCTATATCCATGGCTCACACTCATGTATTGCGCGAGAGTTGAAAAGGTTTGAGAACACCAAAAGTGTGAAACAATTGCTTGACTTGTTCATCGGGGTTGTGCACGATTTAGATACTTTGTGTGGGGAAGATGGAGCATAGCCAGACCATATGATTTTGTAGGGATGACTTTCTAAGGCCATGTTATTTTTAAAGGACACGACTACCTTGTTGGTGTGCTCGAAGTATTACTGTTTTTATGTCAATATTAGACTATTGTTTTGAATCTTACGGATCTGAATATTCATGCCACAATAAATAATATTACATGGATAAATATATTAGGTAGCATTCCACATCAAAAATTCTGTTTTTATCATTTACCTACTTGGGGACGAGCATGAATTAAGCTTGGGGATGCTGATACGTCTCCAACGTATCTATAATTTTTGATTGTTCCATGCTATTATATTATCTATTTTGGATGTTTTATATGCATTAATATGCTAGTTTATATTATTTTTGGGACTAACCTATTAATCTAGAGCCTAGTGCCAGTTTCTGTTTTTTCCTTGTTTTTGAGTTTTGCAGATAAGGAATATTAAACGAAGTCCAAATGGAATTAAACCTTCGGAATGATTTTTTCTGGAACGAAAGGAAACTACGAGATTAGAGAACCAAGGCAAAGGAGCCACCGTGGGGCCACAAGCCCTAGGGGCGCGGGCAGGGGGTAGGCCGCGCTGGGAAGGCTTGTGGGCCCACGGTAGTTCCCCTAACCCTAATCTTTGGCCTATAAAATCCCAAATATTCCATCACTATCAGAACGAGCCACGAAAACACTTTTCCGCCGCCAGAAGCCTCTGTTCTCGAGAGATCCAATCTTGGAGCCTTTTTCGGTAATCTGCGGAGGGGGATTCGATCATGAAGGGCATCTACATCAACTCCATTGACCCTCCGATGATGCGTGAGTAGTTCACCATAGACCTACGGGTCCATAGCTAGTAGCTAGATGGCTTCTTCTCTCTCTTTGCTTCTCAATACCATGTTCTTCATGATCTTCATGGAGATCTATCCGTTGTAATACTCTTTTGCGGTGTGTTTGTCGAGATCCGATGAATTGTGGGTTTATGTTCAGATTATCCATGAATAATATTTGAGTCTTTCCTGAATTCTTATATGCATGATTTCATATCTTTGCAAGTCTCTTCGAGTTATTGGTTTGGTTTGGCCAACTAGATTGGTAATTCTAGCAATAGGAGAAGTGCTTAGTTTTGGGTTCAATCTTGCGGTGTCCTCACCCAATGACAAAGTAGGGGTAGCAAGGCACGTATTGTATTGTTGCCATCAAGGGTAAAAATATGGGGTTTTCATCATATTTCTTGAGTTTATCCCTCTACATCATGTCATCTTACTTAATGCGTTACTCTGTTCTTCATGAACTTAGTACTCTAGATGCAGGCAGGAGTCGGTCAATGTGTGGAGTAATCGTAGTAGATGTAGAATCATTTCGGTCTACTTGTCACAGACGTGATGCCTATATGCATAATCATTGCCTTGGATATCTTCATAATTATTCGCTTTTCTATCAATTGCTCGACAGTAATTTGTTCACCCACCGTAATACTTGCCATCATGAGAGAAGCCATCTAGTGAAACCTATGCCCCTCGGGCTATTTTCCATATTATACTTATAGATCTTAAACCAAAAATACCAAAAATACTTGCTGCATTATTTTCACTTTTAGTTTTACTTTCCGTTCAAGCATCTTATTATATCTATCTCTATTAGATCTCATCCTTGCCAGTAACCGTGAAGGGATTGACAACCCCTTTATAGCGTTGGGAGTAAGACTTTGATTCTTTGTGCAGGTACATCTATTGGTGACTCACTTTTATCTCCTACTGGATTGATACCTTGGTTCTCAAAAACTAAGGGAAATACTTATCTACTTTGTTGCATCAAACCGTTCCTCTTCACGGGAAACCAACGCATGCTCGAGAAGTAGCAATCTTCATGATAGAGAGTCTCCTATATTGAAACTTTCATATAGTACTGGGAATTTTTCATTATAGAAATTGGCCTGTATATTCCAATGATGGGCTTCCTCAAATTGCCCTAGGTCTTCGTGAGCAAGCGAGTTGGATGCACACCCACTTAGTTTCTTTTTTTGAGCTTTCATACACTTATAGCTCTAGTGCATCCGTTGCATGGAAATCCCTAATCACTCACATGGATATCTATTGATGGGCATATCCATAGACCGTTGATACGCCTAGTTGGTGTGAGATTATCTCCTTCTTTTTGTCTTCTCCACAACCACCATATTCTATTCCACCTATAGTGCTGTGTCCATGGATCATGCTCATGTGTTGCATAAGAGTTGAAAAAGTTTGAAAATACTAAAGTATAAAACAATTTCTTGGGTAAAATCGGGGTTGTGCATGATTTAATACTTTGTGTGATAAAGATGGAGCATAGTCAAACTATATGATTTTGTAGGGATAGCTTTCTTTGGCCATGTTATTTTGAGGAGACACAATTGCTTTATTAGTATGATTGAAGTATTATTGTTTTATGTCAACATTAAACTTTTCTTTTGAATCTTATGGATCTGAATATTCATGCCACAATAAATAAAATGACATGGATAAATATGTTTGGTAGCATTCCACATCAAAAATTCTATTTTTATCATTTACCTACTCGAGGACGGGCAGGAATTAAGCTTGGGGATGCTTGATACATCTCCAATGTATCTATAATTTTTATTGTTCGATGCTATTATATTTTTTTGGATGTTTTATATGCATTAATATGCTATTTTATATTATTTATGGGACTAACCTATTAACCTAGAACCCAACGCCACTTTCTGTTTTTTCCCTGTTTTTGAGTTTTACAGAAAAGGAATATCAAACAGAATCCAAACAGAATAAAACTTTCGCGATGATTTTTCTTGGACCAGAAGACATTTAGAAGATCTGGAGAGGAGGTCGGAAGACCTGGCAGCTGACGATAAGCCACCAGGGTGCTCCCTAGGGGGGGCGCCCCTTGGCTTGTGGGTCCCCTGGAGGCACTACTAGGGAAAACCCTAGCAGTAGCGCGGGTATTTGGTGTATCAGTAGCGCGGGTAGCCGCGCTAATGATATGACGCTACAGCTTACGTTTAGCAGTAGTGTGTGTTGACACGCGCTATTGCTGTACCTACTTAGCAGTAGCGCTTTCCATACCAGCGCTACTGCTAAGTCCTTTAGCATTAGCGTTTTCCTGTCCAGCGCTAATGAGCGCTACTACTATATTTTCTCATATCTTTTTTGCTACGTATTTGCGATGTTTCTATACAAGTTTCATACATTATTCTAATCATATCATAAACATGCAATATGCTCATAATATCATACACATAGTAGTCTCATCATATCATCCAACACAAATCATGTCGTCACATCATAATCATGATATAGCTATACAAGTTACATGACATGTCTCATCATACATAATGTAGTACTTCTTGAGGCGTCGGTTCGTATCCGTCTTTCGCACTAGCGTGAACCTAAACTAACTACTGGCTATCGCTCGGAAACCGGAAACCGGTACACTTGGGCCTGACACTCCGGCCACTCGTCGTATACTCCTGACGTAGCACTTCTTCGCCATCGATGATCTATGCACGTGCATCGTCACATGAGTTGATGATATGCAACATATGTAGTTGAGCAACATAAAGAGACATACTTGGCAAAAACAGAAGCAACATATCATAAGCATAAATAACAAAGTTCATCGTACCCAAAATGCCCTAACTAGAGTGATCTTCGCTAGTTGAGGAGGACGGTTTAATTACATCACAAATAAAGTTTCATTGTGCATAACTCAAAGTTTTGTCATAGAGAAAGTATGGACTAAACGGACACATTGTCATATATCGTCAATCACTCCAACGTGTTATGCCATCCATCCAAGTCAGGGAGATAGTCCCCGAGCTTAGTGAAAGCCTTCAGGTCGAGACGCTGAGCGGCTACGTGTGTTTAGACGTCTTCCCGCGACATTTTCCCTTCTTTGTAGAACATCTCTGTTTTTTTGAGGACCTCCTTAATGATGATTTGCGCAAGTTCACGCTGGATGTGATAGAACTCAGCTCGGAGTCGATGATCTGAGATATCTCCTAGGTTCTTTGCCCATTGCAGAATATGGGCATCGCCGGATCTAGGTGACATGCAAAGGTTCTGCTGATCCCGTTTGTACTTCAGCATGTGGTGGATGACATAGAATCCATCACTGATAGTACCTCTCGGTTGCTGGATGCAGTAGAAGTCAGTCTTATGGCTGAAGCAGGGCATGCGGTTCCTTGTCTTCCTGAGCATGATCTCTCCACCTCGTACACCGTACGTAAAGATAGCACTGTCGAGAACAGACTTGATGTGGGTGTAATCCTTTTTCTTCATGTTCTTTGACGAGTCCAAGTAAAAAGCGTGGGAGAATCGGGGGTAAAGGATGATGAGGACGGCATGCCCATCGCTGTGCAAAATAATGTACACCTCAAATTAGCCTCCATGCATGCAAATGAAATGATTGAAATCGAAGGAAGGATATCCGGGTGGGTGACTTACATGGAATGATGAGGCACGAGAATCGTCTCCTTGTCCTTATTGGCGACCATGAAATCGGTGATGTAGTTACTCGCGTATTCACGGTGCTTTTCGTAGACTGCCAAGAAGCTCTCGTGCATGAAGTACGGGTCAACGACATAGATATAAGGTATCTGCTCAATCCTGATGATGTAGTTCATGTACAAGGCAAAAAGGCACACAAACCTAAAATCCATCTTTTTCAAGTGAAACATGTCGAAGATGTAATCGAATTGAAGGAAGAACTTTTCCGTGGGGAATGTGTCAACGTACAACCTTTGCTTCGGTATGTTAACCACGTAGAGCGGGTATCCTGGATTTTGCGAGGCAATCGGGCTTTTCTCTCTTTGCAGCACATCGTCATGAAGTCTCCTAAGATCGTCGTATATGGCCTCTACCGCTGCCTTAGGTAGGATTGGTTCACCGGGGATATGTTATTTTTCCACACCCATGATAGGTATACGTGTTGGGGAACGTCGCATAGGAAACAAAAAATTTCCTACGCACACACAAACCTATCCATGGTTATGAGCATCTACGAGAGGGAGAGTGGATCTACGTACCCTTGTAGATCGCTAAGCGGGAAGCGTTAAGAAACGCGGTTGGTGTAGTCGAACTTCTTCGCGATCCAAATCGCCGAGCATCTCGCGATCCAATCACGAACCATCCCGCGAACCAATCATGAACCGTCCCGCGATCTCATCACGATCCATCCCGCGATCCGATCACGAACGTCCCGTGGCCTTGATCACGATCCTTCCGATCTAGTACCGAACGGACGGCACCTCCGCGTTCAGCACACGTGCAGCTTGATGACGATCTCCACCGTCTTGATCCAGCAAGAGGAGGCGGAGAGGAGGAAGAGTTCTCCGGCAGCATGACAGTGCTCCGGCGATGGTGGTGGAGTGTAACATCCCAAAATTCCATTTTGGAATGTTATGAATATAGCTATGCATCTATTATCATCATTGCTTGATTGTATGAACTAGTTGAAATGCCTCTTCTGGTTTTCAGAAAGTCCCCTTCTACTTTTCCCTATGTTGCTTCCTCTATTTAAAATTTTTGGTTAAAAGTTCAAATAAGAGAGGAGGAACATGACACTCCACACCAGGGTCTAATTGGTGAATTATTTGAACAAAAATAACCAGGAGTTATTTTGAAAATATTTGCAAAAAGGGTTTAAAAACAATTAGGACATTTCTGAAATAATATTTTTTTCAAAGTGTTCAAATGACAGAATAGAAATGTTCATTAAATAGCATTTATTATTCTGTTAATTTTGATATATAATACCCCTATATTTACAAACGATTTGAATGCTTTAAAAGCTTTTGAATGTCTCCGGAAATTATTAAAAAGAAACGGTAACCGTTTCCGGTATTAAACGGGCCGGCCCACCGGCTTTAAAAGCCGAAACCGTTACCGGTCGGCCGACCGAGCGCAGTAATGCTCCCGCTCTCTCACTGACACCGGGTCCCACCCCGTCCGACCGTTGCCCCGGAACGGTCATCGTCTTCACTCCCCGCGCTCGCCGGATCCGACGCCGGCCGTTACTCCCCCTCACCGGATCTCTCCCCTCTCTCCTCCCCGCACCCCCCCGAGCGCCTATATAAGAGCCCCACGGCCCCGCATCCATTCCCCCCCCGAGCCCCCTTCTCTCTCTCGCCGAGACGCCGTCGATTGCTCGTCGGAGTTCCACCACCACCGGAAGTCGCCGTCGATCGTAGCCACCACCTCCGACCATCATTCGCCACGCCGTCGCCACCAATCGCCTCCGGAGGACCGTCCCCGTCGCCAGGACCACTTCCCCGTCCTCCCCGACCACCGGAACACCTCGCCGTCGCAATCGCCGCTACCGGACTCGCCGGAGTACCCCGACGCCGGCAACCTCCCTCCGTAAGCCCCCTCGACCGTCCGATCCAAATCCCACGGTCCAGATTAGAACGAACTTAAGTCCGAACCGTTTTCTTCTACCGAACGGTCGCCCGCTCTAATTCACCTACCGAACGCCCCCCTTAGCCAATCGGATCGCGCCACGTAGCCCCCTGACCGACGCAAACTTTTTTTTCATTTTCTGTTTTGTTTTAATTAACAGAATGTTTTCCAATTTTGTTTTGCTTATATCTTTTAATCTGTTTAGAGTTTTGAGTTGATTCTTTTTGCAATAGCTCACAATTTTCATGTAGTTTCACCCTGTACTTTTAAATTTCAAATTTGAACTATGAAATTTGAATTGAATCAAATTTGCTTAAAATCTTCAAATCTGAATAACTAGAGTTTGAAAATAGATTTTGATATGAATCTTTTTGCTACTGTTTGGTATTAGTTAGGACTATCTTCAGGTATAGTTTGAGGATTTTCATGATATATTTGATTACTGTTTTACCCAAAAAACAGAATCTGCTTATTATTATAATATAGTTTTATAAACTTAATTTTGATTAGTTTGATTTAGAATTTGGTTTTATTTGTTTATTAGGTTCTGTTAGTAAACATTTAGTGTTTTCACTTACTGTTAATAAAAATATAAATTTGCCTAGTTTAATTTTATTTAACATAGGAATCAAAATTTCTTTTCAATTAGGCTTAATTTGACTAAAACAACTAACTAGTAATAGTTTGTTTTCAAACAAAGTTTTCTATATTTTGTTTCTGTTTTCTAAGACAGATTTAATAGTAAATTATTATTTTTCTGTCAAGAACATGTTTTGTTAACAAATTATAAGTTTAGTTTTACATTCTTTTGTTAATATAACTATAGTTGATTCATATAGTGTTTATCAAAACTTGTATAAACTTCACTAAACTTTTCCCAACAAGCTTAAATTGATTATTCTGTTTATTAATAAAATATTCTATTGTTTTCCTTGTTGTCAACAATTGTTTTGCTAATTCAAAATAGTTTTATTATGTAGTAGTGTTTTCATCATCCCCTTTGGAAAAAACAAAACTTTGTGTGTTTTACTTGCTAGAGACTTTTGTGCATTGTTTGCCTTGTTTGTTTAGTACTTCTTTGCTGAATGTTATGAGTACTTATTTTGGTTGTATGCTTATTTAAGTGCATTGTTTGTTTCGTTAGATTATCCGGAGTGCGAAACTTGTTACCTAGAGTTACTCAAGTACGAAGATCATCAATCAGGCAAGTCACTTTGATCATGTTTTACCCATGTTTTATATGCATTAGTTCTACCATCTCCCCAGTTGCATGCAAGATAGGTTAGTTGGAAACTTGGTTACATAGTAGTAGTATCATGTGGTAGATACCCCTCTCAACCCCTTTGACAACATTGGCCCCGGGAAACGTTGTTTTACCTTTTGCTATGCTATTAGTAGACGGGGTTGGTTGTGTGATTCATGAGAGTTGAGAGAGTTAATAATTTCAAGACCTACATAATGATCAAGATTTCAATACTCCAAGTTTTCAACATACCTCTGGGTGGATGATGGTTGAACGGCGCCCTGGAGAAACCAGTGGTTAGCCTAGGTGATGCTGGAGGTGGCCAGTATTCACGCGGAAAGGTCCACCCAGGCACAAAGGGATGGATGGGTGCTTCAAGACCCAAGGCTTACCTGCACAGCCACAAGTCATTATGGGCTCTGGCTTGGTTGGATATCGTGGTGACCCTGGACAGGCGGTGCTACGAGAGGTAGAAGAACGGTAGGAAAGGATGGGCATCGTCAGAGTCGCAGGGAAACCCTTTGGAAGACCATGTTTTGGTCATCCGTTTCTCAAACACCCTGAAGTGCGAGAAATCAAACGGAGGCGACCAAATCTTGTGGGGAACGTGTGCAAAAACTCTGCAGAGTACTTAAACCTAATCGATTAGCCGTGTCCACGGTTATGGACGACTTGAGCCAAAGGGATTGGAACTTCCGGAACTCTCAACACAAATAATATGATGATGTGGGAATTTAATAATTTTGGGTATGAGAATTGGTTGATGGAACCATCTCATTAATCAACCAACTTAGTAATGCTTTGCTTAGCCCTTTTTCTAGATGTAGGAAAAATTGGCTTTACGCAAAACTTACCACCCCACCTGCCATATAAGCATATAGACTAGCTGATTATTTTCACCCCTCTCTTGTGACTTTGCCGGCATACTCCATATGCTGACCTACACGGCTGCAACGTATCATGTTGCAGAGTATTTTTCCGACCAGGAGTGAGGACACGTTCTATGCTCAGTGAGATGCCCTTGGAGTCGGATGGACTCATCTACCTTCGACGCTTCCGCAAGATTTAGATATTCTCATGAGTTGGCCTTTGGCCACTTTATTGTAATTTTTATCGTAATAAAGAACTCGATATGAGATTTCGATTAATATAATGCTGTGTGATTTACCTTTGATATATACATTGATGTACCGTGTGTGTACCAGCATGATCTTGGGATGGTACGGAAACACCGGAGACTTGACCTTCCAGGTCGGGTCGATACAGAAATGGTATCAGAGCACACGCTGACCGTAGGACGTAACCTCTAGGATTGGAAAGCCTTAGGATTGTTTCTCTTTGTCTTTAAATATCTTATACTCTCATCTATTCGTTTCTGACTCCTCTCCGATTATTTCAAAATTTATAGATGGCCACCTTCATCCCAGTGTTGATCACAGAGTTTTGCCAGCCTGACGCAACGATGCCCTTTGGTAAGGAGCTGATGAGGATCGTCAAGGACATAAGGATTGCTTTGCCGAGCATCACCGGGATTCCTATCATGTCATTTCCCCAAGATGGACGCTACAGGATCGAGGTGCATATTCCAGGGAAGACCTTTGGGAATCGGAAGGAACCCATAGATCTCAAGTTCGTGGCACCCAGTTGGATACTTGGAAGAGACATGGCCATTCATCGTGCCCTTGGACGTATCCAGGAGGAATACAGAGGTGGAACCATTTCACCAGGACTCAGCATGGTTTGCCGCAGAGATGCCCATGGCAACATCATCACCAATCCCACTGCAGACACCAATATCTCCTATATCCAGACCTTGGAGACTCACATCAGGACTCTGGAGCTTCGAGTTCGTGCTGACACGAAGACTATCAAGAATCTGATGAATCGTGAGCTGGACCTTGAAGCTGATCTGCGAGAGGCCAACTATGAACACGAGCATGAAGTGAAGGACTTCTTAGAGAGGATTGATGAGCAGAATGCACGCATCGCCACTCTGGAGGAGCATCTAGACATGGGAGAAAACCTTCACCCCGAAGGAGACATGGCACCCTTCATCAGCGACGATGAAGACTATGAGGAAAGCACCACCGGAGGACCTACGACTATGCACTTTTGAGGAGAACATTAGTTATGCCCTCCAATGTATCTTTATTTTAGTCGTTAAAGCGTAGGTCGATGTTTAGTTGTCTGAGATTTGTATTTTCCGATGTTTGACATTGATTGAATAAATGAATGAGTGTTTCGTGTGATATGTTTGTTGCATTGCATATGGGTAGTGAATTTCTTCCAGACCCTTGTTCTATTCTAATTCTCATCCCTCTGAAAACAGCAAGATGCCTCCACGACGTGAGACCGATTTCACTTTTCCACCGGAACTCACCCAACTCCTTCAGCAACAGAATGCACTGATGCAACTATTGATTCAGAATCAGACCAACAACCAGAACAACAACAACAACCACCATCCACCCCAGACTGACAATCTCACCCGTTTTCTGAGGTTGAACCCTCCAACTTTCTCCAGCAGCACTGAGCCCATTGTGGCAGATGACTGGCTCCGCAAGATGGAGAGAGAACTTGTCACCGCTGGATGCACTGACGCTGAGAAAGTGCGATTTGCCGCACATCAACTGGAAGGACCAGCAGCATCATGGTGGGAGAATTATACCACCACTTATCCTATTGCAGATGTGACTTGGGAGCAGTTCAAGCTTGCTTTCCGCACCGCTCATGTTTCAGCTGGAGCCATGAGTTTAAAGAAGCGCGAGTTTCGCAACTTGCGCCAGGGTAATCGTTCCGTGGCCCAATATGTGGACGACTTCAACACATTGTCACGTTATGCCCCAGGAGATGTGGCCGATGATGCGGCCAAGCAAGAAAAGTTTCTGGAAGGACTCAATGATGAGTTGAGCATACAGCTGGTAGTGGCTAATTTCAACAACTACCAAGAGCTGGTGGATAAGGCACTTATTCTGGTAGGTAAACAGCAGCAGATTGAGAACCGCAAGCGGAAGTACACTCAGGGGAAGTTCAACTCTGGAGCTCATCAGAAGCCTCGTTACTCCCCGTACTCCGGGAATACCGGATCAGGAAATGGTAAGTTTGGAAAGCACACTCATACTGTGCACAACCATGGAGGTCACCATCATGGAGGAAATGGGAATAACCGTCTCAACCATGGTAACTTCAAGAGTGACAATGGGAATGGGAACAACAACCAGCACCGTCAAGTTCCTGCTCAGAAGGATCTGAGTCACATTACCTGTTTCAAGTGCCAGAAGACAGGGCACTATGCTACTGAGTGTCCCCAGAGTAAGCAAGGCACTGGAAACGGCACTAACAACGGCAACTCCACAGCCAAGAAGCCCAATCCGTTTCCCCGTGCTCACGTGAATCACATCAACGTGGAAGAAGTCTATGATCAGCCCGAGACTGTGGTTGGTAAGTTTTTATTGCATTCACGTCCTGTTACAGTACTTTTTGATTCGGGTGCAACTCATTCATTCATATCAAGGGTAGTTGTGGATAAGTATGGTTTGCCCACCAAAACCCTTAGTCAGCCAATTCAGGTTAGTTCTCCAGGAGGTATGATGATGGCAGGGATAGGATGCCATGCCTTGAAACTCAATATAGGGAACCATGTTTTTTCCACCGACCTCATCGTCTTAGAGTCACACGGATTGGATGTAATCCTAGGCATGGATTGGATGACCAAGTATGAAGGAAATCTTGATTGCCCTAGCAAGTCTGTTTCACTCACCACCCCGGAGAACAAGAGGATTAAGTATGTATCCCGACGCACACGTATGAGTGCTCGGTTAAATTCTCTCACAGGAGTTGTTCAGGAGGAAGTACCTGTGGTAAAAGAATTTCCAGATGTATTTCCGGAAGAATTACCAGGAATGCCACCAGATAGGGAGATTGAGTTCTTAATAGAGCTACAGCCAGGGACAGCCCCAATTTCCAAGAGACCCTATCGGATGCCCGCAAATGATCTGTTGGAAATCAAGAAGCAAATTAAGGAGTTATTGGACAAAGGTTATATTCGCCCAAGTTCTTCACCTTGGGGAGCCCCAGTTCTTTTGGTGGAGAAGAAGGATAAATCTTTGAGAATGGTAGTGGACTATCGTGCCTTGAACGAGGTGACTATCAAGAACAAGTACCCTCTACCGATGATTAATGATTTGTTTGATCAGCTCGTAGGAGCCAAAGTATTCTCCAAGATCGATCTTCGATCAGGGTATCACCAGTTGAAAATTCGTGAACAGGATATACCCAAAACAGCTTTCACCACGAGGTATGGCTTGTATGAGTATACGGTCATGTCTTTTGGATTGACTAATGCTCCTGCCTACTTCATGAATTTGATGAACAAAGTATTCATGGAATACCTAGACAAGTTTGTTGTGGTGTTCATCGATGACATTCTGATATTCTCCAAGAACGAGGAAGAGCATAAGCAACATTTGCGTTTAGTTCTGGAAAAGCTAAGAGAGCATCAGTTATATGCCAAGTTCAGCAAATGTGAATTTTGGTTGACGGAAGTCGGATTCCTTGGACATGTTATTTCCGGAGAAGGAATAGCCGTAGACCCCGCTAAGGTTGAAGCCGTCACCGAGTGGAAGTCACCCACCTCAGTTAAGGAGATCCGCAGTTTCCTTGGACTTGCTGGATATTACCGGAGGTTCATTGAAAATTTCTCCAAGGTTGCCAAGCCCATGACAGAGTTGTTGAAGAAAGAATCCAAGTATGTTTGGACTGTGGAATGTGAAGCCAGTTTCCGGGAGTTGAAGGAACGTTTGGTCACAGCCCCAGTGTTGATCTTGCCCGATATTCGGAAGGATTTCCAGGTTTATTGTGATGCTTCACGTCAAGGACTTGGAGGAGTACTTATGCAGGATGGAAAAGTTGTAGCCTATGCTTCCAGACAGCTACGACCTCATGAGTTGAATTATGCCACGCATGACTTGGAGCTAGCAGCCGTAGTGCACGCACTCAAGACTTGGAGACATTTCCTTATCGGAAATAGTTGTGATGTTTACACCGACCATAAGAGCCTGAAGTATATCTTCACGCAGAAAGAGTTGAACCTCAGACAGAGGAGATGGTTAGAGTTAATCAAGGACTATGACATGAGATTACACTACCATCCAGGTAAGGCTAATGTTGTAGCCGATGCCTTGAGTCGGAAAACTTATGTGAACACACTCACAGCTGGAGGATTACCTCAAGAGTTAGTCGATGATCTCAGAGAGCTCAAGCTAGAGATAGTTCCAAGAGGATATGTTGCTACACTGGAAATTCAGTCCACCTTGACCGAAAGAATTCGAGAAGCCCAGAAATCGGACAAGGAGATAGCTGAGATTAAACAGAGAATGAAAGATGGTAAAGCTAAAGGTTTTCGTGAGGATGAACACGGAACTTTGTGGTTTGAGAACCGAATCTATGTGCCCAATGAACCAGAGCTCAGGAAGTTGATACTTCAGGAAGCCCACGATTCACCTTACTCGATACACCCAGGCAATACCAAGATGTATCTGGATTTAAAGGAAAGTTATTGGTGGACAGGTATGAAGAAAGATATTGCAGAGCATGTTGCGATATGTGATGTTTGTCAGCGAGTAAAGGCAGAACATCAGAAACCAGCAGGGTTACTCCAACCTTTGCCGATACCCGAGTGGAAATGGGAAAAACTTGGTATGGATTTCATCACAGGATTGCCCAGGACCCGTTCAGGTTATGATTCCATCTGGGTAGTGGTAGATCGCTTGACCAAGGTAGCACACTTCATTCCAGTAAAGACCACCTATACCAGTGCTAAGCTAGCCAAGATATACATGACCAGGATCGTATGTCTGCATGGAGTTCCGAGGAGTATAGTGTCAGATAGAGGAACACAATTCACTTCAAAGTTTTGGCATCAGTTACATGAGACTTTGGGTACGAGACTGGAGTTTAGTACAGCTTTTCATCCGCAGACAGATGGCCAGACTGAGAGAGTCAATCAGATTCTGGAAGACATGTTGAGAGCTTGTGCGCTAGATTATGGATCTAGTTGGGACGAAAACTTGCCTTACGCAGAATTCTCATACAACAACAGTTATCAGACCAGTCTAAAGATGGCCCCTTTCGAAGCTTTATACGGAAGAAGATGTAGAACACCACTGACGTGGGATGGTGTTGGAGACCGACAACTTTTTGGTCCCGACCTTATCCGAGATTCTGAAGAGAAAGTCAAGTTGATACGTGACAGACTCAAAATAGCTCAATCTCGACAGAAGAGCTATGCTGACAACAAGCGCAAGGAAGTGACGTATGAAGTGGGAGACCGAGCATATCTTCGTGTGTCCCCGCTTCGAGGAACCAAGAGATTTGGTGTTAAAGGAAAATTAGCACCCAGATTCATAGGCCCCTACAAAATTCTTGAACGTAGAGGTGAAGTTGCATACAAACTGGAATTGCCGGAAGGATTATCCGAAGTTCATGATGTGTTCCATGTTTCCCAGCTGAAGAAATGTCATGCTGAGATGGTTGACATCCCTTTGCGAGACACCGTGCCCCTAGAGGCCATACAGCTTGAAAGTGATCTGACTTATGAGGAGAAGCCTGTCAAGATCCTCGAGACATCCAACAGAGTTACCCGCAGCAAGATTATCAAGTTCTGCAAAGTTTTGTGGAGTCACCATACTGAGGAAGAAGCCACCTGGGAACGCGAAGAAGATCTTCGTAGAGACCATCCGCACCTATTTTCTAGCCAACCCGAATCTCGAGGGCGAGATTCATCTTAAGGTGGGTAGGTTTGTAACATCCCAAAATTCCATTTTGGAATGTTATGAATATAGCTATGCATCTATTATCATCATTGCTTGATTGTATGAACTAGTTGAAATGCCTCTTCTGGTTTTCAGAAAGTCCCCTTCTACTTTTCCCTATGTTGCTTCCTCTATTTAAAATTTTTGGTTAAAAGTTCAAATAAGAGAGGAGGAACATGACACTCCACACCAGGGTCTAATTGGTGAATTATTTGAACAAAAATAACCAGGAGTTATTTTGAAAATATTTGCAAAAAGGGTTTAAAAACAATTAGGACATTTCTGAAATAATATTTTTTTCAAAGTGTTCAAATGACAGAATAGAAATGTTCATTAAATAGCATTTATTATTCTGTTAATTTTGATATATAATACCCCTATATTTACAAACGATTTGAATGCTTTAAAAGCTTTTGAATGTCTCCGGAAATTATTAAAAAGAAACGGTAACCGTTTCCGGTATTAAACGGGCCGGCCCACCGGCTTTAAAAGCCGAAACCGTTACCGGTCGGCCGACCGAGCGCAGTAATGCTCCCGCTCTCTCACTGACACCGGGTCCCACCCCGTCCGACCGTTGCCCCGGAACGGTCATCGTCTTCACTCCCCGCGCTCGCCGGATCCGACGCCGGCCGTTACTCCCCCTCACCGGATCTCTCCCCTCTCTCCTCCCCGCACCCCCCCGAGCGCCTATATAAGAGCCCCACGGCCCCGCATCCATTCCCCCCCCGAGCCCCCTTCTCTCTCTCGCCGAGACGCCGTCGATTGCTCGTCGGAGTTCCACCACCACCGGAAGTCGCCGTCGATCGTAGCCACCACCTCCGACCATCATTCGCCACGCCGTCGCCACCAATCGCCTCCGGAGGACCGTCCCCGTCGCCAGGACCACTTCCCCGTCCTCCCCGACCACCGGAACACCTCGCCGTCGCAATCGCCGCTACCGGACTCGCCGGAGTACCCCGACGCCGGCAACCTCCCTCCGTAAGCCCCCTCGACCGTCCGATCCAAATCCCACGGTCCAGATTAGAACGAACTTAAGTCCGAACCGTTTTCTTCTACCGAACGGTCGCCCGCTCTAATTCACCTACCGAACGCCCCCCTTAGCCAATCGGATCGCGCCACGTAGCCCCCTGACCGACGCAAACTTTTTTTTCATTTTCTGTTTTGTTTTAATTAACAGAATGTTTTCCAATTTTGTTTTGCTTATATCTTTTAATCTGTTTAGAGTTTTGAGTTGATTCTTTTTGCAATAGCTCACAATTTTCATGTAGTTTCACCCTGTACTTTTAAATTTCAAATTTGAACTATGAAATTTGAATTGAATCAAATTTGCTTAAAATCTTCAAATCTGAATAACTAGAGTTTGAAAATAGATTTTGATATGAATCTTTTTGCTACTGTTTGGTATTAGTTAGGACTATCTTCAGGTATAGTTTGAGGATTTTCATGATATATTTGATTACTGTTTTACCCAAAAAACAGAATCTGCTTATTATTATAATATAGTTTTATAAACTTAATTTTGATTAGTTTGATTTAGAATTTGGTTTTATTTGTTTATTAGGTTCTGTTAGTAAACATTTAGTGTTTTCACTTACTGTTAATAAAAATATAAATTTGCCTAGTTTAATTTTATTTAACATAGGAATCAAAATTTCTTTTCAATTAGGCTTAATTTGACTAAAACAACTAACTAGTAATAGTTTGTTTTCAAACAAAGTTTTCTATATTTTGTTTCTGTTTTCTAAGACAGATTTAATAGTAAATTATTATTTTTCTGTCAAGAACATGTTTTGTTAACAAATTATAAGTTTAGTTTTACATTCTTTTGTTAATATAACTATAGTTGATTCATATAGTGTTTATCAAAACTTGTATAAACTTCACTAAACTTTTCCCAACAAGCTTAAATTGATTATTCTGTTTATTAATAAAATATTCTATTGTTTTCCTTGTTGTCAACAATTGTTTTGCTAATTCAAAATAGTTTTATTATGTAGTAGTGTTTTCATCATCCCCTTTGGAAAAAACAAAACTTTGTGTGTTTTACTTGCTAGAGACTTTTGTGCATTGTTTGCCTTGTTTGTTTAGTACTTCTTTGCTGAATGTTATGAGTACTTATTTTGGTTGTATGCTTATTTAAGTGCATTGTTTGTTTCGTTAGATTATCCGGAGTGCGAAACTTGTTACCTAGAGTTACTCAAGTACGAAGATCATCAATCAGGCAAGTCACTTTGATCATGTTTTACCCATGTTTTATATGCATTAGTTCTACCATCTCCCCAGTTGCATGCAAGATAGGTTAGTTGGAAACTTGGTTACATAGTAGTAGTATCATGTGGTAGATACCCCTCTCAACCCCTTTGACAACATTGGCCCCGGGAAACGTTGTTTTACCTTTTGCTATGCTATTAGTAGACGGGGTTGGTTGTGTGATTCATGAGAGTTGAGAGAGTTAATAATTTCAAGACCTACATAATGATCAAGATTTCAATACTCCAAGTTTTCAACATACCTCTGGGTGGATGATGGTTGAACGGCGCCCTGGAGAAACCAGTGGTTAGCCTAGGTGATGCTGGAGGTGGCCAGTATTCACGCGGAAAGGTCCACCCAGGCACAAAGGGATGGATGGGTGCTTCAAGACCCAAGGCTTACCTGCACAGCCACAAGTCATTATGGGCTCTGGCTTGGTTGGATATCGTGGTGACCCTGGACAGGCGGTGCTACGAGAGGTAGAAGAACGGTAGGAAAGGATGGGCATCGTCAGAGTCGCAGGGAAACCCTTTGGAAGACCATGTTTTGGTCATCCGTTTCTCAAACACCCTGAAGTGCGAGAAATCAAACGGAGGCGACCAAATCTTGTGGGGAACGTGTGCAAAAACTCTGCAGAGTACTTAAACCTAATCGATTAGCCGTGTCCACGGTTATGGACGACTTGAGCCAAAGGGATTGGAACTTCCGGAACTCTCAACACAAATAATATGATGATGTGGGAATTTAATAATTTTGGGTATGAGAATTGGTTGATGGAACCATCTCATTAATCAACCAACTTAGTAATGCTTTGCTTAGCCCTTTTTCTAGATGTAGGAAAAATTGGCTTTACGCAAAACTTACCACCCCACCTGCCATATAAGCATATAGACTAGCTGATTATTTTCACCCCTCTCTTGTGACTTTGCCGGCATACTCCATATGCTGACCTACACGGCTGCAACGTATCATGTTGCAGAGTATTTTTCCGACCAGGAGTGAGGACACGTTCTATGCTCAGTGAGATGCCCTTGGAGTCGGATGGACTCATCTACCTTCGACGCTTCCGCAAGATTTAGATATTCTCATGAGTTGGCCTTTGGCCACTTTATTGTAATTTTTATCGTAATAAAGAACTCGATATGAGATTTCGATTAATATAATGCTGTGTGATTTACCTTTGATATATACATTGATGTACCGTGTGTGTACCAGCATGATCTTGGGATGGTACGGAAACACCGGAGACTTGACCTTCCAGGTCGGGTCGTTACATGGAGCTATTCCGACAGGGCTTCGCCTAAGCACTGCAGAAAACCGATCTAGAGGAGAAGCTATGCACTAGAGGAACGGGTGGCACGTGGCTGAAAATCTTGTGCCAAAACCCTAAAATACTCTAGTATATATAGGAGGAGAGGAGGAGGAGGCTTGCCTGCCAGAAAGGCAGCCCTTGGGTCGGCCAAACCAAGGTGGGAGGATTCCTCCTCCTCCACTCCTAATAGGATTAGGACTCCTTCCTTATTTGGCCCTTTTTTGCCTTTTTCCACCTTTTTCCTTTTGGTATTTTATTCCCAGCCTCATGGGCTTTGTGTAGGACTTCCACCAGCCCACTAAGGGCTGGTATTCATCCTCCTACAGCCCATAAAGCCTCTTGGGTCGAAACACCCCTCCCGGAGGTCTCGCGGTACACTACCGGCACTCCCGGTACACTACCGACGAGCCCGAAACTTTTCCGGCGACCAAACTGGGACTTCCTATATATGAATCTTTTCCTCCGGACCATTCCGGAGCTCCTCATGACATACGGGATCTCATCCGGGACTCCGAACAACCTTCGGTCACCACCATACATAACTCTACACTGCCGAAACGTCACCGGACCTTAAGTGTGCAGACCCTGCGGGTTCGAGAACTATGTAGACATGACCGAGACACCTCTACGGCCAATAACCAATGGCGGGACCTGGATGTCCACATTGGCTCCTACATATTCTACGAAGATCTTCATCGGTCGAACCTCTATGTCAAGGATTCAATCAATCCCGTATAACGTTCCCTTTGTTCTTCGGTATGTTACTTACCCGAGATTCGATCGTCGGTATCTCCATACCTAGTTCAACCTCTTTACTGGCAAGTCTCTTTACTCGTTCCGTAATACAAGATCCCGTGACTAACACTTAGCCACATTGCTTGCAAGGCTTGTTTGTGATCTTGCATTACCGAGTGGGCCCTGAGATACCTCTCCGTCACATGGAGTAACAAATCCCAGTCTCGATCCATGCCAACTCAACAGACACCCTCGGAGATACCTGTAGAGCACCTTTATAGTCACCCAGTTACGTTGTGGCGTTTGATACACACAAGGCACTCCTCCGATATCCGTGAGTTGCATGATCTCATGGTCATAGGAACATATACTTGACATGCAGAAAAACAGTAGCAATAAACTGACACGATCATATGCTACGTTTGTAGTTTGGGTCTTGTCCATCACATCATTCTCCTAATGATGTGACCCCGTTATCAAATGACATCTCATGTCCATGGCTAGGAAACCTTAACCATCTTTTGATCAACGAGCTAGTCTATTAGAGGCATACTAGGGACATGGTTTTGTCTATGTATCCACACATGCATTTAAGTCTTCGATCAATACAATTATAGCATGGATAATAAACGATTATCATGAACAAGGAAATATGATAATAACTAATTTATTATTGCCTCTAGGGCATATTTCCAACAATACGGTCTTGAACCCGAGGCTGCAGAGGCGGCAGGATCATAGAAGCAGCTTTGTTGCCTTTCCTCGCTCTCTTCCTATGCTTCTTTGCTACTAGAAGGTCGTCTATAATATGTTCAGCCTCCGGAGGCAACAATTCAGGTACCGACTCATGACGCTCAAACCCTGAGTACTCATACTACCGAGCCATCAATCCTCCGTCATCATAGGCGCCAGTATTGAGATATTGTAGAGTGTCATCGTCATCCTCATCGATGGCATCAATATCATGCATTGCTTCTTTGACAACGGTGACATCATCAGCGACTAATGGATCCTCTTCCTCACCCCGTCCACTATCACCCGACATGACACGCGACACTAATTGGGTAGGTGGGGTGTTGATGTTCATACCTTGTTGAGGCTGCGTGGTCATGGGTGTGCTCCTAGCCGCCTCAAGCAGACTCTTTGGCCACAACAGGACCCACCTATTGCAATCGCCAAGCCACCACGGGGTCTCGTCGTCATCTCCCCCTAGTATCGGAGGAGCCAAATTCTTGTGGCCTGGTTTGACATTGGCCACGGAAACTTTGAAGATGTCAGGGGGGATCGGCCGGCTGTGGAACAATTGTTCCTTCGACTTCACTATCGTCGGTTTCCCCACGTCCACCTTTTGGCCGCTGATGGTGTGCAATATGGTGCACGGGGTTACGTCGGCCTGCTAAGACATGTCTGCGACGTGAGACATCCGAAAGGTAATGGAAACGGGATATTATACATTTATTGAAGAGGGACGGTGTGACAGGTACTGTGAGGGCGTCGAGCTCAGCCAAAGACGAAGCACTGCCGAGCACGTCCGGGACAGAGGACGGGCTGCTATGAGCTGGTGCGGGAGCCAGTGCAGGAGATGGTGCGGGAGCCGGTGCAGGAGCAGGTGTGGGAGCAGTTGCTGGGGCAACGCTAGTCGAGATGCTCCTGAAGAAGTTGGAAAGGGGAAAGTTCGCTACCTCTTTATTTGGATTTTTGCCTGCTCCAACTAACGATAGCCGGAACCAAGACACCATACGAAGCTGCAATTTCCTATTTTGCTGCAACTACCGCTGTTGCGACTGTCTCAGCTGATTTCTTATCAACCGCAATCACAACCTTCTTGTCGATGTTTTCTACATTTAACCTCCGTCTTTCCTTTCTCTCCTTCGTGGTCTCACGGTAGTACTTCTTCCATGTGGCCCCGTCTTTGACGCCGTGCACACGTCCATACGACGCCCGAGTGTCCACCCGACGTCCTTTCAATATGTTCAAGGCCCGGTTGAATGAGGTGTCCCACTTGGGCCTCACCAATGCCTCAGAGGGCGAGTCGCTTTCGACCGCGACCCTGTGTTGCTCTCTCAGCAAAAGGAACAAGGATCATTTACAAATATGACTAAACGTGTAGTCGAATTGATCAGAAGCTAAAATTAGGGGGTAAATTAGAAATTACCAGCAGTCTCATGAACTCCCTCGTGACCGCGTTCGTCTTGAAAACCTTCTTGACTGGGTCCCAATGGTATCGGGCCCTGAGGACATCACGCTCCTGCGGGACGGTGAACTCTGCCAAGGGGTTTGGGATGCCCAGACTTTCGTGTTCCGCGTCCTCCTTGGTCCATATGGACCTATTCCTCGCGTCGCCACGGCTTCCGAGGTGGTGGCACCCCATGTTACTCTCTTGAATCCCCTTCATGTACTCCGAATTTTCTTTGGCAGCTTCGAAAACGCAAGCCGCCTTGAATATTTCAAACTGCTCTTCCGTAATTGCCGGATTATCCTTTACAATCTTGGAATAGGGTTCCTTTTTGTCGATGATCCTTGCTTTGACCCGTACTTTCCAGGCAGACAACGCGCCACTGAACTTGCCCATGGCACGTCTGTTTATCTTCTTCATTGTCGAGTCTTTATCTGGATTTTTATATTTGATTTCATCCCGGTCGGGGAACAAGAACACCTGCTCCAGCTTCGTTAGGAGGGACTGCTTTATATCTGGCATCTTCCTTAGTTTCGCATCGTTGATGGTGGCGGTTGCCCGTAGGATGCAGCCTATTTGATTGCCGTAGCACGCATGCGCTTCCGCTGGCTCTTTTGGCTCAAAATTGCCGTCGTCGACCTCCGAGACCACCAGTCTACTAGTGATGAGCTGGTTTGGGCATCGTTGCCTCTTTGGTTTCGGTTCTATACCGGCTTCGCCAGTCTCGGTGCCGGTCTCAGCACCGGTGTTAGTCTCAGCGCCAGTCTCGATGTCGGTCTCAGTCTCGGATGTGACAGGTGGGCCCTGCAACAACCTTTGCTCATTGAGAAGGTTCAAATAGGCGTTTGCCGCCACATAGACGTTGCAATCACCAGAACCCCGTCCTTCATCATTGCTAGCCATGTTTCCTATGATTAAATCTAGTCAATTAATTCTAGACCTAATAAAATGAATAATGACATAAAAAAGGGCCAATGTTTTGTAGGAATGTTGATTCATTCCCGTTGCGGTAAATCCCGGGCACTTGACATGTCCTAGTTTGTAGCACAAGTCATGCCAAAATTCACGGAAAATTTCGGCATGACCTTTGCGACAAACTGGACAAATAGAGCGCCTGAAATTTGCCGAAATGGAAATGAATCAACATTGCAGCAAAACATAGGCCACTCGGAATCATTCCCTGCAAACAACAAAAGGCCACTTGGGCACAATCGAACCACTTCAGTGTTGCATATAGAAGGACCACTTAAGAACATGTACATGAGCAACTACAACAGTAGATAAACATGAGCAAACACTATTGAGGAATTTGCATATAACATGACCACTTCAAATTTGCATCTCCTAGTGTTTGACACTTCAAGAAAATCTACACAAATCTCATGTTGTCTCAAACTCAATTCAAAAACCAAATATAGATGGATGAACCCTAGAAACCTAGAACCTTTACATATTTTTGTCCTTAAAAAAATTATGTCCTAATAAGAATTATGAACCCTCGAACTCAATTTCTGTCCTAATAAAAATTATGAACCCTAGAACTCAAATTATGTCCTAAATTTTTGTCCTCATAAAAATTCACTAAAAATTAAGAACCTACTCGACTTGCCTCACTAATAGAAAATTATATTTTTATATTGATTTTTTTCTCTAAACTAAATCCTACTACCCTAGTTAACATCTAGTTAAACCTTACTTTCCTAACATTTGTAATTAAACCCTACAGCCCTAACCCTACTGCCCTAGTTAAGCATATACAATTTTTCCTAAAAATTATATTTAGTTAACTACTAAACTAAATTTTACTCTAAACTAAACCCTACTGCCCTAATTAACATCTAGTTAAACAAACTCAATTCAAAAACTAAACCCTACCGAACTAATTAACATCTATTATTACCCTTTAACTAAAAAACTTCTACTATTAACCCTACTGCCCTAGCTAACTAGTACCACTACTACTACTCATTAACATCTACTACTACTACTACTACTAAAAACATTATCTATGAACCCTACTACTAATTAGCATCTACTACTACTAAAAACATAGCGGGAAGAACATGCAGAGAGAGAGGAGGGGTGGGGGCTTACAGGGAGCGGAGAGATGGTGGCGGGGAGGTGCTCGATGATGGAGGCAGGGGCGACGAGGCGTGCGGCTCCGTTAGTGGCGAGGGAGGCAGTGGCTGCAAGGGAGGCAGGGGCGACAAGGAACGGATGAGGGAAGTAGTGGCAGCAAGGGAGGCAAGGGTGTCGAGGGCGCGTGACTCCGGTGGCGGCGACGGCGCACGGCTCCGGTGGGGCAGGGCCGGCGAAGGAATGATGACAATGAGGGAGTAGGGGCAGCGAGGGAGATGAGGCAATGGAGGAGATTAATGTCTACTACACAACCTTCTTCTTGTAGACTCGTGTTGGGCCTCCAAGCGCAGAGTTTTGTAGGACAGTAGCAGTTTTCCCTCAAGTGGATGACCTAAGGTTTATTGTATAGGTTGAAGATGGTCTCTCTCGAACAACCCTATAACCAAATAACAAAGAGTCTCCTTTGTCCCCAACACATCCAATACAATGGTAAATTGTATAGGTGCACTAGTTTGGCGAAGAGATCATGACACAAGTGTAATATGGATGGTAGATATAGGTTTTTGTAATCTGAAAATATAAAAACAACAAGGTAACAAATAACAAACAGCGAGCAAAACATTGTATAAATGCTTGGAAACAAGGCCTAGGGTCCATACTTTCACTAGTGCAATTTCTCTCAACAATATTGACATAGTTGAATCATATGTGAGTACCTCTCATGCGACAAAGAGTTCACTCCAAAGTAACAAATAGCGGAGAACTAACGAAGAAATTATTGTAGGGCATGAAACCACCTCAAAGTTAACTTTTCTGATCAATCGTATGAGCTATCCCTATAAGTGTCACGAACAACCCTAGAGTTCGTACTAAAATAACACCTTAAGATACACATCAACCAAAACCCTAATGTCACCTTGATACTCCAATGTCACCACAAGTACCCATGGGCTTGATTATACGATGTGCATCACATAATTTCAGATTCATCATATTCAATCCAACACAAAGAACTTCAAAGAGTGCCCCAAAGTTTCTACCGAAAAGTCAAGACAAAAACGTGTGGCAACCCCTATGCATAGATTCCCAAGGTCACGGAACCCGCAAGTTGATCACCAAAACATACATCAAGTGGATCAATAGAACATCCCATTGTCACCACGGATATCCCATCGCAAGACATACATCAAGTGTTCTTAAATCCCAATAAGAAAACTTCAAAGGGAAAACTCAATTCATCACAAGAAGATAGAGAGGGGAAAACTCCATATAATTTATCTATATCAATAATGCTCGTGGTACATCAAGATCGCGCCATATCAAGAACACGAGAGAGAGAGAGAGAGAGAGATCAAACACATAGCTACTGGTACATACCTTCAGCCCTGAGGGTGAACTACTCCCTCCTCATCATGGAGACCGTTGGGATGATGAAGATGGCCTCCGATGATGGTTTCCACCTCCGACAGGGTGCCGGAACGGGCTCCCGATTGGTTTTTCGTGGCTCTGGAGGCTTGCGGCGGCGGAACTCCTAATCTAGGTTTCTTTTTGGAGGTTTAGGTATTTATAGGAATTTTTGGCGTCGGTCTCACATCAAGGGGGGCCACTAGGCGGTGACAAGCCTGCTAGGCGTGGCCAGGGGGTGGCCGTGCCTAGCAGGCTTGGGACCTCCTCGTGGATCTTCTGGCCCAACTCCAATGCTTCGAGTGTCTCTTTTGGTCCAAAAAAGCATACTAAATTTTCAGCCCATTCCAAGAACTTTTATTTCTGCACAAAAAATGACACCATGGTAGTTGTGCTAAAAACAACGTCAATACGGGTTAGTTCTAATAAAATCATACCAAAATCATATAGAATTATTTTAAACATGGCATGAATACTTCATAAATTATAGATACGTTGGAGACATGTCAGCATCCCCAAGCTTAATTCCTGCTCGTCCTCGAGTAGGTAAATGATAAAAGAAATAATTTATGAAGTGTGAATGCTAGCATAGTGCATAAATTTGATCAATGATAGTTCCAAACACTTTTTCTAGCATCATTATATATCATAAACAGTAGCTCCTCTCATAAACCTACTCATGATGAAATAACAAGCTATCCACATGTTAAATTATATACTAACAAACTATGCTTTCAGTCACCAAACAATTGCAATTCATCTTATTTTCAGGAAGGGTCTATGTAAGAGCTTTGATTTAGCAAATTCCACATACTCAACTATCATATAGACTTCCATGATTGCTAACACTCAAATCATATTTTTAGAGCAAATGGCATCCGTCGAACACAAAGAAAGATAGGGGCTTAAAGTTTCGCCTCCCAACTTAATTATCATATAGATAATTGTAGGGGAACATTGCATGGGAAACAAAAAATTTCCTACGGACACACAAGATATATCCAGGGTGATGAGCATCTACGAGGGGGAGAGTGGTTCTACATACCCTTGTAGATCGCTAAGCAGGAAGCGTTAAGAAATGCGGTTGATGTAGTCGAACATCTTCGCGATCCAAATCGCTGAGCGTCCCACGATCCAATCACGATCCGTCCCGATCTAGCGTCGAACGGACAACACCTTCGCGTTCAGCACACGTACAGCTTGATGACGATCTTTACCTCCTTGATCCAGCAAGAGGGAGCGGAGAGGTAGATGAGTTCTCTGGCAGTGCGATGATGTGGCGGCGATGGTGGTGGAACTATTTCAGCAGGGCTTCGCCTAAGCACCGCTGAAACGATCTAGAGGAGAAACTACAATCTAGAGGAGAGGGTAGCACGTGGCTGATTTCTATTGTGAAAAACCCTCAATACCTCTCATATATCTAGGAGGAGGGAGGGAGGATACTTGCCCCCCAAGGGGCCAACCCTTGGTTCGTCCGAAGTGGGGAGAGGAGGAGTCCTCCTCCAATCCTAGTAGGATTAGGACTCCTTCTCTCTCACTTGGAAACCTCCTTTCCACCTTGGGTTTCTCCTCCCAGCCCCATGGGACTCTTGTGGGGATTTGGCCAGCCAACTAAGGGCTAGTATACCTCCTCCCACAGCCGATGTAGCCTCTTGGGTCGAACCCCCCCCCCCCCCGATGGTCCTTCGGTACCCTCCCGACACTCTCGATACACTACCGATGAGCCCGAAACTTTTCCAGTGACCAAAACAAGACTTCCTATATATCAATATTTACCTCCGGACCATTTCGGAGCTCCTGGTGACTTCCGGGAACTCATCCGGGACTCCGAACAACCTTCGGTCACCACCATACATAACTCTATACTACTGAAATGTCACCAAACCTTAAGTGTGCAGACCCTGCGGGTTCGAGAACCATGTAGACATGACCGAGATACCTCTACGGTCAATAACCAATAGCAGGACCTGGATGCCCATATTGGTTCCTACATATTATACGAAGATGTTTATCGGTTGAACCTCTATGTCAAGGATTTAGTTAATCCTGTATGTTGTTCCCTTTGTTCTTCGGTATGTTACTTACCCGAGATTCGATCGTCGGTATCTCTATACCTAGTTCAACCTCATTACCGGCAAGTCTCTTTACTCGTTCCATAATGAAAGATCGCATGGCTAACACTTTAGTCACATTGCTTGCAAGGCTTATTGTGATGTTGTATTACCGAGTGGGCCCTAAGATACCTCTCCATCACACGGAGTAACAAATCGCAGTCTTGATCCATACCCACTAAACAGACACTCTCGAAGATACCTGTAGAGCACCTTTATAGTCACCCAGTTACGTTGTGATGTTTGATACACACAAGGTACTCCTCCGGTGTCAGTGAGTTGCATGATCTCATGGTCATAGGAACAGATACTTGACATGCAGAAAAACTATAGCAATAAATTGACACAATCATACGCTATGTTTATAGTTTGGGTCTTGTCCATCACATCATTCTCCCAATGATATGATCCCATTATCAAATGACATCTCATGTCAATTGCTACGAAACCTTGACCATCTTTGATCAACGAGCTAGTCTTACTAGAGGCATACTAGGGACAAAATGTGGTCTATGTATCCACACATGCAATGTGTTTCCTGTCAATACAATTATAGCATGGATAATAAACAATTATCATGAACAAGGAAGTATAATAATAACCATTTTATTATTGCCTCTAGGGCATATTTCCAACAGTCTCCCACTTGCACTAGAGTCAATAATCTACCTCACATCACTATGTGATTTACATTGTAATGAATCGAACACCCATACAGTTCTGGTGTTGATCATGTTTAGCCCTTGGAAGAGGTTTAGTCAACAGGTCTGCAACATTCAGATCCGTGTGCACTTTGCAAATATTTATGTTCTCCTCCTTGATGTACTCGCGGATGGAATTGAAGCGCCGCTTTATGTGTCTGGTCCTCTTGTTAAACCTTGGTTCCTTGGCCAGGGCAACGGCACTAGTGTTATCATAGAACAAATGCACTAGATTCAGTGCACTAGGCACTACTCCAAGATCTTTCATGAACTCCTTCATCCAGTCACCTTCCTTCGCTGCCTCCGAGGCTGCGATGTACTCCGCTTCGCATGTAGAATCGGCTACCATGCTCTGCTTGGAACTGCACCAACTTACCGCCCCCCATTGAGAATAAATACGTATCCAGTTTGCGACTTAGAGTTATCCGGATCAGTGTCAAAGCTTGCATCAACGTAACCCTTTACGCCGAGCTCTTGATCACCTCCATAAACAAGAAACATTTCCTTAGAACTTTTTTGGTACTTAAGGTTATTCTTGACCGCCGTCGAGTGATCCATTCCTGGATCACTTTGAAACCTTCCGACCATACTTATGGCAAGGCTGACATTGGGTCTTGTGCACATCATTGCATACATGATAGAGCCTATGGCTGAAGCATAGGGGATGGCACTCATCTTCTCTCTATCTTGTGCAGTCACTAGGCATTGAGTCTTACTCAACTTCACACCTTGTAACACAGGCAAGAACCCTTTCTTGGACTAATCCATTTTGAACTTCTTCAAAACATTATCAAGGTGTGTGCTCTGTGAAAGCCCTATTAAGCGTCTCGATCTATCTCTATAGATCTTAATGCCTAATATGAAAGCATCTTCTCCTAGGTCCTTCATTGAAAAACTCTTGTTCAAATATTCTTTCACGCTTTCCAGCATTTCTATATTGTTTCCAATCGGCAATATGTCATCCACATATAATATTAGAAACGCTATAGAGCTCCCACTCACTTTCTTGTAAATACAAGCTTCTCCGTAAACTTGTATAAACCCGAACGCTTTGATCACCTCATCAAAGCGTAGATTCCAACTCCGAGATGCTTGCATCAGTCCATAAATGGATCGCTGGAGTTTTCAAACTTTGTCAGAATTATCTGGATCGACAAAACCATCCGGTTGTATCATATACAACAATTCCTTAAGGAAACCATTAAGGAACACTATTTTGACATCCATCTGCCAAATTTCATAGTCGAATTATGCAGCTATTGCTAACATGATTCTGACGGATTTAAGCATCACTACGGGTGAGAAGGTCTCATTGTAGTCAACTCCTTGAACTTGTGAAAAATCCTTTGCCACAAGTCGAGCTTTATAGACGGTGACATTACCGTCCACGTCCATCTTCCTCTTAAAGATCCATTTGTTCTGAATGTCCTTTCGCCCTTCAGGTAATACTTCCAAAGTCCATACTTTGTTTTCATACATGGATCACATCTCGGATTTCATAGCCTCTAACCATTTCTCGGAATCCGGGCCCATCATCGCTTCTCCATAGCTCGTAGGTTCATCATTGTCTTACAACATGACCTCTAAGACAGGGTCGTCGTACCACTCAGGAGTAGCACGCGCCCTTGTCGACCTACGAGGTTCAATAGTAACTTGATCCGAAGTTTCATGAGCATCATCAGTAACTTCATCTTCAACTACCGTAGGCTCCACAGAAACATCTTTCTGTGCTATGCTACTCACTGGTTGAATCAGAGGTTCAACAACCTCATCAAGTTCTATCTTCCTCCCACTCAATTCTTTTGAGAGAAACTCTTTCTCAAGAAATGTTCTGTTTTTGGCAACAAACACTTTGCCTTCGAATCTGAGATAGAAGGTATATCCCACTGTCTCTTTTGGATATCATATGAAGACACATTTCTCCACTTTGGGTTCCAGCTTTTCAGGATGAAGCTTTTTGACATAAGCAGACTTTAAGAAATGACAACTTTGGCTTCTTGCCAAACCACAGTTCATATGGCGACGTCTCAACGGATTTTGGTGGTGCCCTATTTAAAGTGAATGCATCTGTCTCTAATGCATAACCCCAAAACGATAGTGGCAAATCGGAGAGACATCATAGAACGCACCATATCCAATAAGGTTCGATTACGACGTCCAGAAACCATTACGCTGTGGTGTTCCAGGCGGTGTCAATTGTGAAACAATTCCACATTGTCTTAAGTGACTGCCAAACTCATAACTCAGATATTCACCTCCTCGATCAGATCGTAGGAATTTAATCTTCTTGTTGCGATGATTCTTAACTTCACTCTGAAATTGCTTGAACTTTTCAAACGTTTCAGACTTGTGTTTCATTAAGTAAATATTCCCATATCTACTTAAGTCATCGATGAAGGTAAGAAAATAACGATATCCACCACGCGCCTCAATGCTCATTGGACCGCACACATCAGTATGTATGATTTCCAACAAGTCACTTGCCTATTCCATTGTTACAGAGAACGGGTTTTTAGTCATCTTTCCCATGAGGCATGGTTCACATGTGTCAAGTGATTCAAAATCAAGTTACTCCAAAAGTCCATCAGCATGGAGCTTATTCATGTGTTTTACACCAATATGACCTAAATGATAGTGCCACAAGAAAGTGGTACTATCATTATCAACTCTACATCTTTTGGCATCAATGTTATGAACATGTGTTTCATCACTATCGAGATTCAATATGAATAAACCCCTCACATTGGGTGCATGACCATAGAAGATATTACTCAGATAAATAGAACAACCATTATTCTCTGATTTAAATGAGTAATTGTCTTGCAATAAACAAGATCCAGATATAATGTTCATGCTTAACGTAGGCACCAAATAACAATTATTAAGGTTCATCACTAATCCCGATGGTAATCGAAGAGCGAGCGTGCCGACGGCGATCACATCAACCTTGGAACCATTTCCCATGCGCTTCGTCACTTCGTCCTTTGCTAGCCTTCATCTATTCCGTAGTTCATGTTTTGAGTTGCAAATGTGAGCAATTGAACCGGTATCAAATACCCAGGCACTACAATAAGAGTTGGTAAGGTACACACCAATAACATGTATATCATATATACCTTGTTTGTTGTTAGCCGCCTTCTTGTTAGCCAGATACTTGGGGCACTTCTGCTTCTAGTGACTAGTTCCCTTGCAATGAAAGCACTCAGTTACTGGCTTGGGTCCAGCCTTGGGTTTCTTCATGGGAGGGGCAATTGCATTTCCACTATTCTTAGAGTTACCCTTCTTGCCCTTGCCATTCTTCTTGAAACTAGTGGTTTCATTGACCATCAACAGTTGATGATCCTTCTAAATCTCAGACTCGGCGACTTTTAACATCGCAAACAGCTCGGCGACTGACTTGTTCATCCCGTGCATGTTATAGTTCAACACGAAGCTCTTGTAGCTAGGTGGCAATGATTGAAGAACTCTATCGATGATCGCCTCTGACGAAAGGGGCATCCCCAATTTGGCCAAACGGGTAGAATACCCAGACATTCTGATTATGTGTTCACTGACAGACCCATTCTCCTCCATTTTGCAAGCATAGAAATTATCGGAGGTCTCATACCTCTTGATCCGGGCATTCTTTTGAAAGATAAACTTCAACTCCTGGAACATATCATGTGCTCCATGACGTTCAAAACATCTTTGAAGTCCCGGCTAAGCCATACAACATTGCACATTGAACTATTGAGTAATCATCAGAACGTGTCTGCTAGGCGTTCGCAACGTTTGCAGAATCACCTGGAGCGGGTGGATCACCAAGCGGTGCATCATGGACATAAGCCTTCTGGGAAGTTGTGAGGATAATCCTCAGATTACGAGACCAGTCCACAAAGTTACTTCCATCATCTTTCAACTTAGCTTTCTCTAGGAACGCATTAAAATCCAGGGGTGCTACTGTGTGAGCCATTGATCTACAACATAAATATGCAAAGGTTACTAAGACTATTGTTCAAGATAATGAGTTTAGTTAATCAAATTACTAAAGCTCCCAGTCAAATTGACATCCCTCAGGTCATCTGAGTGATACATGATCCAAATTCACCAACTCAAGTCCGATTATCACGTGAGCTGAGGTGGTTTCAATGGTGAACATCATCATGTTGATCATATCTACTATATGACTCATGTTCGACCTTTCGGTCTCTTGTGTTCCGAGGCCATGTCTGTACATGCTAGGCTCGTCAAGTTTAACCCGAGTGTTCCGCATGTGCAACACTGGCTTGCACCCGTTGTATGTGAACATAGAGTCTATCACGCCCGATCATCACGTGGTGTCTCGACACAACGAACTTTCGCAACGGTGCACACTCGAGGAGAACACAATTAATCTTGAAATTTAAGTGAGGGATCACCTTATTTTGATACCGTCGTCCTAAGCAAAACAAGGTGCATAGAAGGATTAACATCACATGCAAATCATAAGTGACATGATATGGCCATGAACTTGTGCTTTTGATCTCCATCTTCAAAGCACCGGCATGATCTCCATTATCACCGGCATGACACCATGATCTCCATCAACGTGTCTCCATCGAGGTTGTCACGCCGACTATTGCTTCCACGACTATTGCTAACTCATATCGATAAAGTAAAGCAAAACGATGAAAATAATTAAAGACAACCCTATGGCTCCTGCCGGTTGCCGTACTCATCGACATGCAAGTAGTGATATTCGATACAAAACATGATCATCTCATACATCACATATATCTCATCATGTAATTGGCCATATCACATCACAACATACCCTACAAAAACAAGTTAGACGTCCTCTAATTGTTGTTGCAAGTTTTACGTGGCTGCTATGGGTATCTACCAAGAACAGTTCTCACCTATACAAAAACCACAACGGTGATACACAAATTGCTATTCAACCTTCTCAAGGACCGCCTTTGTCGAATCCTATCCAACTAAAGTAGGAGAGACAGACACCTGCCGGCCATCTTTGTGCAACGAAGTTACACGTCAGTCGATGGAACCGGTCTCTCGTAAGCGTACGAGTAAGGTTGGTCCGGGCCGCTTCATCCCACAATACCGCTGAACCAAAACACGACTAAGGGAGGAAGCAATCTAAGCATCAACACCCACAAACTTCTTTGTCTTCTACTCGTGATCTCATCTACACATAGACCTAGCTCATGATGCCACTGTAGGGGAATGTTGCATGGGAAACAAAAAATTTCCTACGCACATGCAAGATCTATCCATGGTGAAGAGTATCTACGAGGGGGAGAGTGGATCTACATACCCTTGTAGATCTCTAAGCAGGAAGCATTAAGAAACGTGTTTGATGTAGTCGAACGTCTTCGCGATCCAAATCGCCGAGCATCCCGTGATCCAATCACGATTCGTCCCGATCTAGCACCAAACGGATGACACCTCCGCGTTCAGCACATGTACAGTGTGATGACGATCTCTGCATTCTTGATCCAGTAAGAGGGAGCGGAGAGATAGATGAGTTCTCTGGCAGCGCGAAGGCGTGGCGGTGATGGTGGTGGAACTATTCCAACAGGGCTTCACTTAAGCACCGCTAAAACCATTTAGAGGAGAAACTACGATCTAGAGGAGAGGGTAGCACGTGGCTGATTTCTATTGTGAAAACCCCTCAATACCTCTAGTATATATAGGAGGAGGAGGGAGGGAGGATACTTGGCCCCCAAGGGGCCAACCCCTGGTTCGGCCAAAGTGGGGAGAGGAGGAGTCCTCCTCCAATCCTAGTAGGATCAGGACTCCTTCTCTCCCACTTGGAAACCTCCTTTCCACCTTGGGTTTCTCCTCCCAGTCGCATGGGCCTCTTGTGGGGCTTCCAGCCCACTAAGAGCTGGTATACCTCCTCCCACAGCCCATGTAGCCTCTTGGGTCGAAACACCCCTCCCGATGGTCCTCCGGTACCCTCCCGACACTCCAGGTACACTACCGATGAGCCCGAAACTTTTCCGGTGACCAAAACAAGACTTCCTATATATCAATCTTTACCTGCGGACCATCCGGGAGCTCCTCGTGACATCCGGGTTCTCATCCGGGACTCCTAACAACCTTCGGTCACCACCATAGATAACTCTATACTACCGAAACATCACCAAACCTTAAGTGTGCAGACCCTGCGGGTTCGAGAACTATGTAGACATGACCGTGACACCTCTACGGTCAATAACCAATAGCGGGACCTGGATGCCCATATTGGTTCTTACATATTCTACGAAGATCTTTATCGGTTGAACCTCTATGTCAAGGATTCAGTTAATCTCGTATGTTGTTCCCTTTGTTCTTCGGTATGTTGCTTACCCGAGATTCGATCGTCGGTATCTCTATACCTAGTTCAATCTCATTACCGGCAAGTCTCTTTACTCGTTCCGTAATACAAGATCTCGTGGATAACACTTTAGTCACATTGCTTGCAAGGCTTGTTGTGATGTTGTATTACCGAGTGGGCCCTGAGATACCTCTCCATCACACGGAGTAACAAATCCCAGTCTTGATCCATACCCACTCAACAGACACTCTCGAAGATACCTGTAGAGCACCTTTATAGTCACCCAATTATGTTGCAACGTTTGATACACACAAGGCACTCCTCCAGTGTCAGTGAGTTGCATGATCTCATGGTCATAGGAACAGATACTTGACATGCAGAAAAACTATAGCAATAAACTGACACGATCATATGCTATGTTTATAGTTTGGGTCTTGTCTATCACATCATTCCAATGATATGATCCCGCTATCAAATGACATCTCATGTCAATGGCTAGGAAACCTTGACCATCTTTGTTCAACGATCTAGTCTTACTAGAGGCATACTAGGGACAAAATGTGGTCTATGTATCCACACATGCAATGTGTTTCCTGTCAATACAATTATAGCATGGATAATAAACAATTATCATGAACAAGGAAATATAATAATAACCATTTGATTATTGCCTCTAGGGCATATTTCCAACAATAATTGTCAACAATAATGATTCATGATCAAATATATTTGAATGGCCATATATGCTTGGATCCTTCCCCAACACATGACGCTTGCCAAGAGAAAAAGGCGAAATATAGGAAGCGGTGAAGATCACCATGACTCTTGCATAAAGTTAAGTACATGAAAGTAAAAGATAGACCCTTCGCAGAGGGAAGCATTGATTTGCAGAGGTGCCAGAGCTCGAGCTTTTAAAACAGAGATGAATAATAATTTTGGGCGGTATGCTTTCATTGTCACCATAACAACCAAGACATCTCGGTATCTTCCATGCTTGATACATTATAGGCTGCATCCAAACAGAATGGTAAAGTTTTTACCCCCCCCCCGTCCACCAATCAATCACACTCCATGGCGAGCGGAATCCACGGGTACCGTCCATACCAACAATATTCCTGGGGGAGTTTTGTTTAATTATTTGCATTTTTTTATTTTGGGATTGGGAATCCCTATTACCAGCCACTTTCTCGTGAATAATAGTGAATAAACACATATCGTGAGAATAACCTACTTAGTATGGAAGATACTGACAACCCCTAGTTACTATATGAGCGATTTGGGCATACAAAACAGAATATTATTTGAAGCTTTAGATTTTGGCACATGCAAATTTACTTGGAACGGTAGGTAAATACCGCATATAGGTAGGTATGGTGGACTCATATGGAACAACTTTGGGTTTAAGGGTGTTAGTATTTCTACTTGGTGCGGAAGTTTTGGCTAGTATGAGGTGAAAGCAAGCACCACATGTTGGAGGATCCATAACAATATAACTTCTATACAAATATACCCAAGCATAACTCATTACGTTGTCTTCCTTGCCCAACTTCAAATAATTTGCTCAATTTTGAAAATAATTAATGGGTCTTCACAATCATAGAATATGTCCAAGATAGTATATTTATATGCGAAATCTCTCTTCCTTCAATATTCTTTCATGAATGGTTCAATTGACCAATGCAGTGTTTGCTAACTTTCAATAAATTTTACCACATATACTTCTTATATGTGAAGTCATTACTCCACAAGGGATAAGCATATAAAACATATATAATTTCAGATTTATGATATTCAATTCATTCAAACATTTACTCATAAGATAAAAGTGAAGCACGAGAGTAAATGACAAAACTACACAAAAACATATATGTGAAGATCAATGAGTAGTCAAACAATTAGGTATCTATGTGAGGACTTTCTCTCTATATCTCAATAAATATTTTCATATTTGAGTATTTTGTTTAAACAACAAGCAAAATAAAAATATCATTCCAAGAACAACACGCATCATGTGAACGAATTAAAATTTAGGCTCAACATAGGCTAACCGATAATTGTTGATGAAGAGAGGTGGGATGCGTAGCATCCCCAAGCTTAGATGCTTGAGACTTATTGAAATATTTACTTGGGGTGCCTTGGGAATCCCCAATCTTGAGATTTTTTATCACGTTCAATCCTCTCATATCATGGTTTCACCTATTCTCAAAAACTTCATCCACACAAAACTCAAAAAGGAACTCATGAGATAGGTTAGTACACATAAGAACAAAACAACACTTCATGTACTACCAAGACAAGTTGCATAATAATTTTCAAACATGACATACTGCATACTATCATTTCCACATTTTGTATCTACCAATATAGGCTATGGAGACTATAGGATAAGTAGATAACAAAACTATAACAGCAATCTGTCCAAACAAAACATTCTGTAGCGATTTATTATAACAGTGTACTTCTGTACCTCAAAAAAAATGAAAATTTAGTAAATTCTAAATAATTTATGTAAAAATACTGTGTAAAATTTCAGAAACTTTCCATGTTCCAGTAAGATATGAAAATTCAAACACTACAACAAAAGTTTCTGTTTTTACACAACACACATCAAACATGCAATGCAAGCATCCTAAGTCAATTTTTGGAACTTTTTATTGAAAAAAAAATTATAAATAACACCTAAAATATAACAACAAAATAAAATGATGCTCCAAGCAAAACTCATATTATGTGACGAATAAAAATATAGCTCCAAGTAAGATATACCAATAGTGTTGAAGACGAAAGAGGGCATGCCTTCCAAGGCATCCCCAAGCTTAGGCGCTTGAGTCTTCCTTGTATATTACCTTGGGGGTGCCTTGGGAATCCCCAAGCTTAGGTTATTTTCACTCCTTATTCTCCCCATATCGGTGTCTCACCCAAAACTTGAAAACTTCAATCACACAAAACTTAACGAAACTTTCTGAGAAGGGTTAGTGTAATAAAGATAGATCATTCGCTTAGGTACTATCAAGACAAGATTCATAATTATTCCCACATGATACCTATTGTATTCCATCATTCGCACAATTTATATTACTCAATATGATCTATAGGAACACTTGAAACAAGCAAACTATGCATGCAAAACAGAACCTGTCAAAAACGGAACAGTCTGTAAAGATCTGAATGATGAACATACTTCCCTAACTCTAAAAATTCTGAAAAATTATTACATATCACATAATTTGCATACAAGTGCTGTGTAAAAATTTCAGAACTTTTTCTACTCTCTAGTAAAATCATATAATTCATATACTGAACGCACAACTTTGTGTTTTTGCATAGAATCGAACAAGCAAGTATCCACACTATCCCAAAGGCTTTACTTGGCACTTTACTTAAATAAAAGACACAAAACATTATTACTACGATATATTTATCATGTGAACACACAAAAACATAAAGTAAAAGTGTTGGTTTGTCTCTCAACAAGGGGTTTTCTTTAATGCCTTTTAGCTAGGCATGATGATTTCAATGATGCTCGTATAGGATTAATAATTGAAACATGCAAAAGAGCATCATGAATCTCATGACAAGCACATTGAAGTCTAACCCACTTCCTATGCATAAGGATTTTTTGAGAAAACAATTTATGGTAGCAAGAATCAACTATCATAGGAAGGCAAAACAAGCATAACTTCAAAACCTTGAACACATAGAGAGGAAACTTAATATTATTGCAATTCCTACAAGCATATGTTCCTCCCTCATAATAATTTTCCGTAGAATCATGAAGGAATTCCACAATATAACTAGCACATAAAGCATTATTTTCATGATCTACAAGCATAGAAATTTTACTGCTCTCCACATAAGCAATTTTCTTCTCATTCATAATAGTGGGAGCAAACTCAACAAAATAACTATCATGAGATACTTGATTGACATAACCACATTCAATATTAAAATCATGATGACAAGTTTCATGGTTAATATCACTCTTTATAGCAAACATGTCATCATCATAATTATCATATATAGGAGGCATGCCATAATCATAATAGTTTTGCTCATCAAAACTTGGGGGACTAAAAATATCATATTCATCAAGCATAGCATCCCCAAGCTTAAGGCTTAGCATATCATTAGCATCACGAATATTCAAAGAATTCCTAACAACATTGAAATCATGCTCATCACTCAAAGATTTAGTGCCAACCATTTTAATAACTTCTTCTTCTAACACTGGAGCACAATTTTCCTTACCATCATTTTCACGAAAGACATTAAAAAGATGAAGCATATGAGGCAACCTCAATTCCATTTTTTGTAGTTTTCTTTTATAAAACCAAATTAGTGAAAAACAAGAAACTAAAAGATTTAATTGCAAGATCTAAAGATATACCTTCAAGCACTCACATCCCCCGGCAACGGTGCCAGAAAAGAGCTTGCTGTCTACTACACAACCTTCTTCTTGTAAACTCGTGTTGGGCCTCCAAGCGCGACGTTTTGTAGGACGGTAGCAATTTTCCCTCAAGTGGATGACCTAAGGTTTATAAATCCGTGGGAGTCGTAGGTTGAAGATGGTCTATCTCAAACAACCCTGCAACCAAATAACAAAGAGTCTCTTGTGTCCCCAACACACCCAATACAATGGTAAATTGTATAGGTCCACTAGTTCGGCGAAGAGACGGTGATACAAATGTAATATGCATGGTAGATATAGGTTTATGTAATATGAAAATATAAAACAGCAAGGTAACAAATAGTAAACAACAAGCAAAATGTTGTATAAATGCTTGGAAACAAGGCCTAGGGTCCATACTTTCACTAGTGCAATTTTTCTCAACAATATTGACATAGTTTAATCATATGTAAGTACCTCTCGTGCGGCAAAGAGTTTACTCCAAAGTCACAAATAGCGGAGAACTAACGAAGACATTATTGTAGGGTACGAAACCACCTCAAATTTATCTTTTTGGATCAATCTTATGAGTTATCCCTGTAAGTGTCACGGACAACCCTAGAGTTTGTACTAAAATAACATCTTAAGATACACATCAACCACAACTCTAATGTCACCTAGATACTCCAATGTCACCACAAGTACCCATGGGCTTGATTATACGATGTGCATCACATAATTTCAGATTCATCATATTCAATCCAACACAAAGAATTTCAAAGAGTGCCCCAAAGTTTCTACCGGAAAGTGAAGACAAAAACGTGTGCCAACCCCTATGCATAGATTCCCAAGGTCACGAAACCTGCAAGTTGATCACCAACACATACATCAAGTCGATCAATAGAACATCCCATTGTCACAACAGATATCCCATCGCAAGACATACATCAAGTTTTCTTAAATCCTTAAAGATTTAATTCGATAAGAAAACTTCAAAGGGAAAACTCAATTCATCACAAGAAGATAGAGAGGGGAAAACTCCATATGATTCATCTATATCAATAATGCCCGCGGTACATCAAGACCGTGCCATCTCAAGAACACGAGAGAGAGAGAGATATCAAATACATAGCTACTGGTACATACCCTAAGCCCCGAGGGTGAACTACTCCCTCCTCGTCATAGAGACCGCCGGGATGATGAAGATGGCCTCCGGTGATGGGTTCCCCCTCCGGCAGGGTGCTAGAACGCGCTCCCGATTGTTTTTTCATGGCTCTGGAGGCTTGCGGTGGCGGAAATCCCGATCTAGGTTTATTTTCGGAGCTTTGGGTATTTATAGGAATTTTTGGCATCGGTCTCACGTCAAGGGGGGCCACGGGGCGGCGACAAGCCTGCTAGGCGCGACTAGGGGGTGGCCACGCTTGGCAGGCTTGTGACCTCCTCATGGCTCTTCTGGCCCAACTCCAATGCTTTTAGGGTCTCTTTTGGTCCAAAAAATCATACTATATTTTCAGCCCATTCCGAGAACTTTTATTTCTGCATAAAAAATGACACCATGGTAGTTCTGTTGAAAACAGTGTCAGTTCGGGTTAGTTCTAATAGAATTATACCAAAATCATATAGAATTATTGTAAACATGGCATGAGTACTTCATAAATTATAGACACATTGGAGACATGTCAGAGATCGATGGGGAATTGGGGGAAAGGACTTAGCAAAATTTTGAGCCCGCGCGGGGTTAAGTCAAAATAGCAATAGCGCTGGTAGGCAAAAAGCACTATAGCTAAGTTAGCTATAGTGCTTTCTACCAAAAACGCGCTACCATTATGGGAATTAGTTATTTATTTTCCTTTTTCTTTTCTTTTTATCTGAGGAATGTAGCTATAGCGCGGGCTTATAAAACGCGCTACTGCTATAGTAACTACAACACTTTGTGGCAACAAGCGCTACTGCTATGCCTTTCTCCTTTATTATTCTTTTTCTTTTGTTTATGTTTATATTTTCTTTTTTTCATTTCTCCTTTTTCTAATTCTTTCATTTTCATTTACTTTTCTACTTTTTTTCCATTTTATTTTCTTTTTTTAGTAGTAGCGCTCTATAGAGGAAACACACTACTACAAGGCACTTAGCGGTACCGTTCCTTTTGCAGCCTTGCTACTACTATTCCTGGCCTACCGACAACAGTGTGGGAATTATAGTAGTAGCACTTTTATGTGCAGACGCTCTACTGCTACAACCATAGCTGTAGGACGCTTTATTGACACGCGCCACTACTAAGTAGCAGTAGCGCTCTATTCTAACCAACGCTACTGCTATACCTCTGTGTATAAGGTTTTCCCTAGTAGTGAGGCCTTCTAACCCTAAATCTTCGCCTATATATTCCCAAACCATTAGAGGGAGCCACGAAAATAATTTTCCGCCGCCGCAACCTTCTGTTCCCGTGAGATCCCATCTTGGGGCCTTTTCCAGTAATCTGTCGGAGGGGGGTTCGATTACGGAGGGCTTGTACATGAACTCCATTGCTCCTCTGATGAAGCGTGAGTATTCTACCTCAGACCTACGAGTCCATAGCTAGTAGCTAGATGGCCTTTTCTCTCTCTCTCTCTCCGATCCTCAATACCATGTTCTCCTCGATGTTATTGGAGATCTATCCGATGTAATCTTCTTTTGCGGTGTGTTTGCCGAGACCCGATGAATTGTGGATTTATGATCAGATTATCCATGAATATTATTTGAATCTTCTCTGAATTCTTATATGCATGATTTCATATCTTTTTATTTCTGTTCGAGTTATTGGTTTGGTTTGGTCAACTAGATCGGTAGTTCTTGCAATGGGAGAGGTGCTTAGTTTTGGGTTCAATCTTGTGGTGTCCTCACCCAGTGACAAAGTAGGGGTAGCGAGGCACGTATTTGTATTGTTTCCATCAAGGATAAAAAGGTGGGTTTTCATCATATTGCTTGAGTTTATCCCTCTGCATCATGTCATCTTACTTAAGGCGTTACTTTGTTCTTTATGAACTTAATACTCTAGATGCAGGCAGGATTCGGTCAATGTGTGGAGTAATAGTAGTAGATGCAAAATCGTTTCGGTCTACTTGACACGAACGTGATGCCTATATGCATAATAATTTCCTTGGATATCATCATAACTTTGCACTTTTCTATCAATTGCTCGACAGTAATTTGTTCACCCACTCCGTTATTTTCCTTCAAGAGAGAAGCCTCTAATGAAACCTATGCCCCCGGGTCTATTTTCCATTATATATTTTCAGATCTATAAACCAAAAATACCTTGCTGCAATTTTATTTACTTTTATTTAATTTTAATTTTACTAATCTTTTATATCTATCTCTATCAGATCTCATCCTTGCAAGTGACCGTGAAGGGATTGACAACCCCTTTATAGCGTTGGGTGGAAGTGTTTGATTGTTTGTGCAGGTGCATAGATTGGGGCCTTGCTTGTACCTCCTACTGGATTGATACCTTGGTTCTCAAAACTAAGGGAAATACTTATCTCTACTTTGTTGCATCACCCTTTCCTCTTGAAGGGAAAAACAACGCAAGCTCAAGATGTAGCACCTCCAAGCCGATTATAGCGACGGTTGGTCCCTAGGCGGCGGTATTTCGGGCCCCTGGGGGCAACGGCTAGAGATTCTCTTAAGGTTCGTGGCCATAGGCTCGTTCGCTCGTGCGTTGCGCTCGCGTGGAAACAAAGTGTGGTCGAGTGCGTGCGTCAGGGCGTCTCGCGACTTCGCTAGGTCAAATGCGTGTGTTGTTGTTGGCCCATTAGCATGCACAAAGAAGGTAAGACTGTTGGCCCATTAGATTACTAGGTATAATTTTTTTCCTCCAAATCAAAGTATGGCAGGTGCCATACCCTGCCCACCGGGGAGCTCCGCTAGTGGATCTAGGTGCAATTATCTTTGTGGTGCACATTAGAAGCAAAAGTGACTGAAGACATGTGATGAACAATGGGGCATAGCAATATAGTTTTAATGTGATGATCCTAGAGGAGTATGAGGGCAAAATGAGGTCATCTGAGATAGTTTTTTACAAGGTTGATTTTTGGATCCGTGTGACCGAGTTGCTGCCGGATAAGAGGACAAAGTTCTTCAGTAATGCTCTCGACAACTGGCTTGGTGAGGTGGTGAGAGTTGATGTTGATGTCGATAAGGACAACATTGCTAGAGGCAAACGCCTTAGGGTATGGGAAAAAATCCCAGTCTACGAGCCTCTTGTTAGAGGTTTCTATCTTAAATCCTCACTAGAGGATAAAGTTGGGATGTGGTTCTACTTTTATTATGGAAACATACCTCATTTTTGCTTGGGGGTGTATGCGAACCATCGATCCACTCCCCATCTAAGTGGGGGGTGGCTAAGGGCTTCACCAAGACAAACACTCGGCTACGGAGGGATCTCATGTTGTTGCGTCTAGTAGTAAACACAATATTGGTAGCTCTCGCACACGGGATAGTGAACATGAACATCATGGGAAACCGAGAATGAGAGACCTCCCTACATAGAGGAACCTTAATGCAGAATTTGCCCGAACGTCTAACTCCCTCACTAGTTTTGTTATTAATCATCTCATTACAAAAGGGCACAATAATATTTCCAATCTAATGCTTTCCCAACTTATTTTCTATACACTCATTAATCATCGGTATCAAATGATCAAGTTTTCCATTAATAGCCTCCGCTGCTACCTTTTGGATACATTAATTTTCAAATTTTCATTCCATGTTCTCATACTTAATAATTTGAGTGACACATTACTATTCAATTTATTAGTGAGGTTATAAAATCTCTTATAATTTCCATCCATGCTAGTCTTAATTTCACTCAAAAACTCATATTTATAGCATACTAGAATGGTTGGCTGAGTTGCTACCACTCAAGGCATACCTAGCAGGTTCTTAAGCATCTCAAAAGAGTCGAAAACATTGTTCCCACCAAAGTCTCCCTCAAATATTAAATCTAGAACATGTCTATGACGGAGTGACAAACCCACATAAAAGCTTCTAAGCAAAATCCTAGTATGGCATTTTTGAATGATTCTATCATGGATATGCAATATCATATAACTAGCTTCCTTCAATGACTCATTGTTAAATTTTGAGAAATTTAAAACCTCAGACACGTCTCCCATGAGTGGAAGAGAAGAAGGTACGGTGCCCATGTTAGCACCACAAGCAGAGATAGAAACAAAAGGCATTTTTGGTATTTTCAGCTTTATGGCAAAAGAAGAGGACAAATAAAAGGCAAAAGGTAAAAAAACAAGAAAATTAAAAGAAGAAAAAAGAAAGTGTTTGTGCGAAGGCACCCGATTTGTAAGACAAAGCCTCCCCAACAACGGCACCAATTTTTTTCTGTTACTCCTGCATGAGTTGTCGGATTTGCCAAAGAGGAAGGGTGATGTAGCATATCAGCATCAAGTATTTTCCTTAGTTAAGAACCAAGGTTTATCGAATCAGTAGTAGGCAACACACGTACAACCTTAGCAGCACCTGCACACAAACAAAATAATTGCTTACACCCAATGAAGGCAAGGTGTCGTCACTCCCCTTGTTCTTTCTAGCCACAAGGTTAAAAGCAACTAGCGATAATGATAACAAAGGATATCAGTAACAAAGGTAATGATACTAAATTGGTAGCAATTGTAAACACTTGTAAATATATGGAGAATAGACCCTGACGCCATAGGTTCACCAGAGGCGTCTCTTTCGGGAGCAGAATAATAAAGGCTAAACAAATTATTGTTAAAAAATTGACAGAGTTGCACATAGTTATGAAGATCATCCATGGTATAATCATTACATATGAATTACATCCATGAAAACTAGCACGTTCATGCAACTACATATACTACTACTACTATTACTACTACTCCATCCCAATGTTAGGGCATATTTCATCCATAGTGATTTTGGTGATTGATGACAATGCATTTGCGGACTAATCGTGTGTGTTAAGCCTTTCTGATATTTCATCATATGGCACAAGAAGATTATAGCCCCTAAGTGGATAATAATGAAGACGATTATTCTTCATGCATTTTGTTTTTGGTGAAATTGAGTTGTAGGAGAACCTTCCTATTAAGAGCGGGTCCGCATCAGAAAGGTTTGGGTGGAATCAACACATGCACTTTCATTTGCACCCTTGATTCTTTCCCACATCGATGGAGTTGATCCACTTAGCCTTTTGTTCTAGTACGGGAGGTAACAAGAGGTAGTACCGCTCAGGCAAGCGATAGTACCACCTATGGGCGGTAGTACCACCATCTAGTGCCACACACTGTACCGTTGGCTCTTGAGTCTTGACTTTTCGTGTCGGACTGAGCGATTGTTGGGATGGTAGTACAACATGGTAGCACCACCTGTTACTACCGCTCCAACTACTGCCGTACCTTCTGGGCACCGAGCACTCAACGGACTCTCGGCGGTAGTAGGGCGAGGCACTGTCGCCTATAGGCGGCAGTACCGCTCATGCAAGCGGTAGCACTAGCACCGCTTCAGCGGCACTACATATGCTTCTGTCGCTGCCCTGAGTTCGAGTGCCTTTGCACTGCAACCCTAGCGGTAGTACCGTTGGGGCAAGCGGTAGTACCGCTCAGGCGGCACTACCGCCTCGTGGCCCTATGCCATTGCCCGTGTAGCTAGCACTGCCACCCAAGCGGTAGTACTGCTCCTATGAGCGGTAGTATCGCTTGTGTGTGGGCTGAGAGAGGGTAATGGTTGGATTTGTCCCCCCACTATATAAATGGGGTCTTCTTCCCCAAGGAGACCACCTCTTCCATCCCACAGCTCCATTATTGCTCCAAGCTCCATTTTCGCCCGATCTCTCTCCCTAACCAATAAATCTTGTTGATATTCTAGGGTTTGGTTGAGAGGGCCCCGATCTACACTTGCACGAAGAGAAATTTGATCCTCCCCACTAATCCCTTGCAGATCTTGTTACCCTTGGGTGTTTGAGCATACTAGACGATTGAGATCACCTCAGAGCCACAATCCATTGTGGTGAAGCTTTGTGGTAGTGTTGGGAGCCTCCAATTAAGTTGTGGAGATTGCCCCAACCTTTTTTGTAAAGGTTGCCACCCGGGGTCGGTACATGGGCTGGGTTCTTGGACTGATCAAATCCATTGGGCGTCTTGGCCCAATTTAAATACTTGGTGGCAGTCAGAACAATCATGTTGACCTCTCGGTTAATAACCTTCAGTCGACTCTCGCTTTCAACGTCCGCGAAGATCATGAGAACCTTCTCGACGTTGGGATACCCGGAGGCATATTCTCCCTTAGCATCGTCGTCCTTGTTCTCAGAGGGATCTCCACGCATCTCCTACTTGAGCAGACAGCAATCCTGAGTGGTATGCTTCGGCAGAATGGGGTTGCCATCTTCATCCATCCTAGTGTGAATCTAGCAGGGCTAATCCAAGATGTCTCCCTTGGGATCGGTCTTCTTCTTGGTCACCCAGTCTTTCTTTTGTTTGTGCTTCCCCTTCCCCTTTTTTGCTCGGGTACAACTGCAGTTTCTGCTTTGCCAGCGAGCTCAACTTTTTTGCTTCTACTAGTTGTCGGGGTTGCTCCCCGACTAAGGAAACTCGACGGTTTGGCCTTTGTCACTCCTGAGGCAGTCTTCTTCTTTGTCGTTGGCATACCGATTGGCGATCTCCATGGCCCGACGGAGGGACAAAACATCACACCAGGAAACTTCAGGATGAGCTTGTGGTACCGGAGGCCTGCCTTGAAGGTGCAGATGGCTTGATGCTTCGTCACGTTCTCCATAGTGTTGTGCAGCATGGTCCAACGATGTGTATACTCGTGAAGAGTCTCGTTGTTCCTCTACACGTAGTGCTGCTATTCAGTCAATCCACCCGGGCGCTTATAAGTGCCTTGGAATGTCTTGAACAACACTCGGGCCAGGTCCTCCCAGCTGTTAATACTGCCAGAGGCCAGCTGATTCAACCATGCCCTTGCTGACCCTTCCAACATGAGGGCCAGGTGCTTCGTCGCGAAGAAATCATTGCCACCTCCAATCTAAACGGCCACCTGCTAATATTCCAACCAAGTCTCTGGCTTCATCTCGCCATTGAACTTGCTTATCCTCGTCGCCAACCTGTAGTTGGAGGGGATCTCATCTTCTTGAATGTATCTGCTGAAACACTCGAGGCCAGAAATGTCGCGGGCACTCGGACACTCTTTGCTAGCCCTGGCTCAGTTAACCACGCCCTGGGCGATGATGGACCTTGCGTTGAGCGGTGGTGCTTAGAAACCTCTGTCTTCGTAGTCCGTCTGCCGAGCTGGACTGCGCCTCAAGTCGTCCTCGTATGGCCGTCTGTTACCGTATGACTAGTGTCCGTAGGCGACATCACACGGAGAGGGATACCGAGAGCAATGGCAATCGTCGTGCTTGTGGTTTCCATACTTGTCTCTTGCAAGAGGAGAACGCTGGTGTCATCCTAGTGCAAGCGGCTTGTGAGCCGACTACATCGTGTCCGCTCGGGCGGATTTGTTGTAGATGCGGTTATGCGACTTTGAAACCGCCGAGTTTTGCTCCAGGGCTGTCTTCAATAGAGACCGGATCTGCCGAATGCCCTCTACCGCCACCGAGTTAGATTGTTGGATGGAGTCATCAACCTGAGTCATTGCGGCCAAGTTCTTAGCGGACTGCGCATCACCTAGTAGTTTCACGAGTGTCGTTCGGGGACAACCACTGCGGTGCCAACTGGAACTAGGTTGTTCTCGAGCCAGTCGATCGTCGAGCGACTTCTGTAGCCGTGCCAGCCTCTCATGATCAGTTAGTGTGGCTTGTCATGTAGCTTCTAGGGTAATTTCTTCTGGGGTCGTCCCAGTGATGGGGGTGAGCAGAGAGTGATCATTACTCCGCCTGAGTTCCTCCCGCTGCTCCCGAGTGAGCGGCTAGGGAACATAGATGTTGTTGGCATTTTCGTCGTGGCTAGGGAACATAGATGTTGCTGGATGGAGTCATCAACCCGAGTCATTGCGGCCAAGTTCTTAGCGGACTGCGCATCACCTAGTAGTTTCACGAGCGTCGTTCGGGGACAACCACTGCGGTGCCAACTGGAACTAGGTTGTTCTCGAGCCAGTCGATCGTCGAGCGACTTCTGTAGCCGTGCCAGCCTCTCATGCTCAGTTAGAGTGGCTTGTCATGTATCTTCTAGGGTAATTTCTTCTGGGGTCGTCCCAGTGATGGGGGTGAGTAGAGAGTGATCATTACTCCTCCTGAGTTCCTCCCGCTGCTCCCGAGTGAGTGGCTAGGGAACATAGATGTTGTTGGCATTTTCTTCGTGGCGTATCGTCCATGGGAATCCCATGTGGATAACCCAGGAGGTTCTCCAGCTGTACCGGCCATCAGAATTTCTACAGCTGGCTCACTGCTCTCGCACGTGGACTCGTCGGAGGAGCCGTCACACGAGAAGGGGAACAAATTGAGGGTGGGCTCGTCGAAGTCGAGCGTAGCCACCTGCTCGGTCGTGGTTTGAAGAGCCACAATGTGCTTGATCCAACGCTGGAGCCATGAGCGCCCGGAGCTCTTGTGAAGGTGTATAGCGGAATGAATGGGTGCCGAGCGGTAAGGGACCAATGGCTGCCAGAGAAGGATTCCGAACATCGTAGCATGGAAATGCACTGCACCACGGGCGTGCAGTGCGTCCTTGTCCAGCGAAGCTTCCTGTAGGCACACCGAATAGTCAGCGATAAAGCTAAGGAAATCAAACAGAATCTCTCCGCTGAGGGTCATCATGATGACCGAAAGAACTCCATTGATACGTCCATTTGGCATCATGATTTCTCAATGATATTTATGTTATTCTTGTCCATTATACCCTATTATCATACAATCCTTATGCCTTTTCTCTGTGAATATGCAAGGTACATCACAAAGACGGAAATATCTGGAAACTGGAATTCTCGACCAGGAAACCAAGAAAAAGGCAGAAAAATCACCAGACTCAAAATGACCTGATATTTCACGAAGAATTTTTATGGAATATTTAACAATTATCGGGCCAAAAATATACCAGTGGGGGGGCACCTGCTAACCACAAGCCAATAGGGGGTGCCCTAATGGCTTGTGGGGCCCCAACAGGTCTCTCGAACCCCTCTTCTCCTAAATGGTGTGTTTTACCCTAGAAAAAATCATAAGCAATATTTTGGGACAAAGCACCACCGTCTCGAGGCAAAAACCTGGGCAGAGGCCCTTTTGCACTCCAGCAGGCTGATTCTACCAGGGAAGCTGCTCTCCGAGAGGGGGAGATCGAAGCTATCGTCATCACCAATGCCTCCTCCTTCGTGGGACGACCAATATTCATCAACATATTCACCAACACCATCTCATCTCCAACCCTAGTTCATCTCTTGTATTCAATCTTTGTCTCAAAACCTCAGATTGGTACCTCTACGTTACTAGTAGTGTTGATTACATATCGTAGATGATGCTTGTTGGTTTACTTGGTGAAAGTTATTATGTTCAGATCCTTAATCTCCATTATTATACCTCTGATCTTGAACATGTTGATGAGGTGTGAGTAGTTACTATTCTTCCTAAGGACATGGGAGAAGTCTTGTTATAAGTAATCATGTGAAGTTGGTATTCGTTCGATATTTTGATGATATGTATGTTGTTACTTCTCTTAGTGGTGTCATGTAAATGTCGACTACATGAGACTTCACCATGTTATGGGCCTAAGGGAAGTCATTGTGGAGTAACAAGTAGATGATGGGTTGCTAGAGTGACAAAAGCTTAAACCCCAATTTATGTGTCGTTTCATAAGGGGCTGATTTGGATCCACACGTTTCATGCTATTGTTAGATTTATCTTAATTCTTCTTCCATAGTTGAAGATGCTTGCGAGAGGGGGTAATCATAAGTAGGTTGTTTTTTCAAGTAATAACAACAACTTAGCACCGGTCCACCCACATATTAAATTATCAAAGTTGTGAACGTGAATCAACTTAACGTGATGAACATGACTAGACAGAAATTCCCATGTGACCTCGACAGTGCTTGCTTAATATAAGAGAACCTTCAGGCCTGTCCTTTTCTATAAATGGGATTGGGCTATCTTGCTACAACTTTGTTACTATGGTCACCTGTCACTTGTTACGAATTATCTTGCTGCAAAACTATCTATCAATGTTACTCACAACACTTGGAGAGAATACCTTGCTGAAAACCGCTTATCATTTCCTTCAGCTCCTCGTTGGGTTCGACACTCTTACTTATAAAAAGGCCTATGATTGATCCCCTATACTTGTGGGTCATAAAGACTCTATTCTGGCACCATTTTCGAGGAGTGAAGCGCCTTTGGTAAGTGGAAATTCGTAAGGAAATATTTTCTGTACGTGCTGAAATTTACTGTTGCTTGTCATTATGAACGGTCACCCTTTGAGTGGCTTGTTCGGAGCATCTTCGCCTCGAACGGAAGTTGAAGAAGTTATTCCTGAACCTACTGAAAATATTTATTATGATATTTCTCCGGGTATGTTAGAAAAAAATGTTATCTAGTCATTATGATGGTATGACTCATCCTGATTACCATTTAATATTTTTTATGAGGTTTGTGGATTATTTCAGCCTATAGGTTTGTCTAGAGACAAATTTAAGAACAAGGTTTTCCCTTTATCGATGGAGGGAAAGGCATTAATGTGTTATGGTTTATTGGATGATATTGGATCATGGGATTGGAACCACTTGAAGCTGAAATTTCATTAGAAGTTTTGTCCTATGCATCTAGTCCATCGTGATCGGAACTTTATTTATAATTGCTGGCCTCGTGAAGGAGAAAGTATCACTCAATCTTGAGGGAGGCTTAAACTCATGATGCACACTTGCCCCAACATGAGCTCTCGAGAGAAATGATTACAAAAAAAATTTATGCTCGGCTTTCTCATGATGATCAAGTATTACTCGATTCTTGTGCTACCGGTTCCTGTATGAAGAGGACTATTGAATTCAAAGGAAAGAATTAAATGCGACTCTGAAGATTGTGAACTTGACGAAGGTAAAGAGTCAGGTATAAATTTTAATTTTGATTGTGTTAAATCTTTTATGGAAACTAATGCGTTCCATGAGTTTAGAAATAAATATGCTCTTGACTCTGAGATACTAGCTACTTTTTGTGAATCATTTGCTACTCATGTTGATGTTCCCAAGTGAAAGTATGTGGATGTCTCCTAGAGGTGGGGGGTGAACAGGCGCTTTAAAATAATCATGGTTTAGGCTTGAACATATCCGAAATAAAACTAGCGTATAATATGTCAAGCACAAAACCTAAAACAACTAGGCTCACCTATGTGCACCAAAAACTTATGCTACACAAGATAAAAAACTAAGTGATAGCAAGATATATAGCGTGAAACAATATGGCTATCCCAAAGTAAAGTGCATAAGTAAAGGGCTCGGGTAGGAGATAACAAAGGCACGTAGAGACGATGATGTATCCCAAAGTTCACACCTTTCTAGATGCTAATCTCCGTTCGGAGCAATGTGGAGGCACAATGCTCCCCAAGATGCCACTAAGGCCACCGTAATCTTCTCACGCCCTCGCACAATGCAAGATGTCGTGATTCAACTAAGGGACCCTTGAGGGCGGTCACCAAACCCGTACAAACAAGGTTGAGGCAATCTCAACAACTTAATGGGAGGCTCCCAACGACACCATGCAGCTTCACCACAATGGATTGTGGATCCGAGGTGACCACAAATGCTCGAGACAATCTCCACAACCTAATTGGAGACCACGATGCTTGCCCGGTGCTTTGGACCACAACGATTGAGCTCCGAGGCACCACAAACTGTCTAGGGCGCCAAGGCACCCAAGAGGAACAAGCTCTAGGGTGCACAAACACCCAAGAGTAATAAGCTTCTCAAACTTCACTTCCTTGTATCACCGTGGAGAACTCAAACCAAAGCACCAAATGCAATGGCAAGGGCACACAGAGTTCCCAAGTCCTTCTCTCCCAAATCCCACAACAACAACTAATGCTATGGAGGAAAATGAGAGGAAGAACGAACAAGAATATGAAGAACTCCAAGATCTAGATCCAAGGGGTTCCCCTCATATAGAGGAGGAAGCGATTGGTGGAAATGTGGATCTAGATCTCCTCTCTCTTTTTCCTCAAGAACTTGCAAGAACACAATGAGGGAAGAACACGAGCTCAAGAGTTAGAAACCGTTGGGGAAGAAGGCCCCCCCTTAAATAGGCACCCAAAAATCCAACTGTTGTGCACAAAAGTTGTGCTCAAGCGGTAGTACCGCTCATGGGAGCGGTACTTCCACTTGCATGGAAGTACAAGGTTGTGCAGTCAGCTGTCAGAGGTCAAGGAGGTGATAGTACCGCCGGAGCAGTACTACCGCTCCCGCGAACGGTACTTCCTCTTAGCGCTGACTGGCAACCTAACTTAGTGGATAAGAGGGGAAGTAGGGAAGTTCCGCTCAGAGCGGTACTTCCGCTACAAACTGTCGCTCAAGAATCCACTCGAGCCCGAAGGAAATAGAAGGCCAAACACAAGCGGAAGTGGGGCCGGAAGGGGAGGGTAGCAATACTGCCCAAGCGGTACTACCACTCTGCTCCTAGCGGTACTTCCGCTCACAAAAGACAAAACTGCCCGAGGACTCCAGAGAGCTAAAAATAAGCAAAAGTAGCAGCGGTAGTACACAGTGGAAGTACAACCCAAGCGGTACTACCGTGGTACCAAGCGGTACTACCACATGTTCAGAGAAAAACAGCTCCGACACTGAAACTGCCATAACTTTCGCATACGAGCTCCGAATTGAGCAAACTCAAGGTGTGAAATGCCAATGATATAGAGATGTGAAACCTCTATGAATGAAGAACCGCCAAAAACTGCAACATCGGAAACATCATAGAAGATGCACATGGACTCCATTTTCGATGAACTTGAGCTAGTCATGAAGGTGACCATAAGCTCAAGAACCCACAAAGAGAAAAAGTCAATCAAGAACTAAGAAAGATGATGATGCCAAGAATGCAATGGTTTGAGCTCTCAAGGAACAATACGACCAAGCTACTCACTTGAGAGCCCCCCTTGATAGTATGGCTATCGATCCTATAACCCGGTCTCCCAACTACCACCATGAGACCGGTAAAATATAAAACCCTATCAAGGTCAAACCTTTGCCTTGCGCATAGTCCACTTGAGCTAGATGATGACGATCTTGTCCTCCTCAAGATGGACCGCCTTTCTTGATTGCGCTGGCCCGGTGAAGACTAATAGATTGCTCCCCCATACTCCACTAGGGGTGAGACACTCTTCTACACATCTTTGCAAGTCCATGGTCACCACATTGGACAACAAGCTTCAAGCATGATCTCTCTGTGATGCTTCACTTGAACTTGCACGCTGCAACCTTGATGACGATCACCGCTTGATGTCATCTTCCATGGGTTATATCAGATCTTCCGCTTGACGTAAGCCCATGGAAATATACCTAACCCCACAGTGAACTCTCACATAGACCATGGGTTAGTACACAAAGCGTAATGGACAATGCTTACCACACCATGGGATCACTTGATCCCTCTCGGTACATCTTGTATGCTTTGTGTGTTGATCAACTTGATTCACTCTTTGACTTAGTCTTGATCAACCTTGTATCTTATCTTCTCTCTTCATAAATATGATGTCTTGAAGGTAAACACGAATGTTCACACAATCTTCTTCTTCAAGACATGCTTACAATAAGCTCAATTCTCACATGACCAATCTTTGGATAAATCCTTGAATACCATCTTGGTCACCATATAAACTCCTTGAAACCAACAGATGGACTTCAAGAAGTTCCTATGGACAAATCCTTCGAATATAACTCAAGGCAACCATTAGTCCATAGGGATTCAACAATTACCAAAATCACATATGGAGAAATATGCTCTAACACCAAGGAGAAGTGGTTTAAATATCATCCTCCCATTGAAAAACCATTAGAGGAACCTATTAAAATTAAGAAGGAAGAATTAATTATTAGCCATGTAGATCCAATTGTTCCTACTTCTTACATTGGAAAAAAACTTTTCCTGTTAGGATTGGGCAACATGCTAAAGCTACAAACATGGTTAATAGAAGTCATGTTAGGACACCCAAACCCTCTAAACAAATAAATGTTGAGCCTAATGTTTCTATGGTTAAAGATCTCCTAGTTGATAATATTGATGGTCAGGTTATTTACTTATGTGATGAAGCTGCTAGAATTGCAAAACCTGTTAGAAACGAGAGAGATGGGCTTGATAAAAACAAACGAGTTGTAGGCATGCATGTTTTTCAGTTAAAATTGGAGATCATTGTTATCATGGCTTAGTGACAATTGTGCTAGTGTTAGTGCTATACCTTTTACATTATATCAAGAAATTATGCATGACATAGCACCCTCCGAGATTGATGATGTTGATGTCACTATTAAGCTTGCAAATACAGATACTATTACACCACTTGGGATTGTTAGAGATGTCGAGGTCTTGTGTGGAAAAGTCAAGTACCCAATAAATTTCTTAGTACTTGGTTCAGAACAAGATAACTTTTGTCCCATTATATTTGGTAGACCTTTCTTGAATACTGTTAATGCTGAAATTAATTGTGCTACTAAGAAGGTCAAAGTAAGTTTTGGTGATGTGTCTTATGAATTTAGTCTCTCTAAGTTTACTAGACAACCACATGAAAAAGAATTGCCTAATAAGGATGAAATAGTTGGTCTTGCTTCTATTGCCGTACCTCCTACAGATCTGTTAGAACAATATTTGCTAGACCACGAAAATGATATGCATGTGAATGAAAGAAATGAAATAGATGATATATTTCTTAGACAAACACCTATCCTTAAACACAACTTACCAGTTGATATATTAGGGGATCCTCCTCCACCCAAGGGATATCCCATGTTTGAGCTAAAGAAATCGCCTAATACTCTGAAATATGCTTATCTTCATGAAAATGATATATATCATGTTATTATCAGTGCTAACCTTTCAGAGGATGAAGAAAACAGATTACTTAAAACTCTAAAGAAGCACATGGCTGCTATTGGATACACTCTGTATGATCTTGAGGGCATAAGGCCCACTCTATGTCATCACAAGATTAATATGAAACCGGATGCTAAACCTGTCGTTGATCATCAGAGCCGTCTAAATCCTAAGATGAAGGAAGTGGTAAGAACTGAGATACTAAAGGCTTTGGAAGCAGGTATAATTTATCTTAGTGTTGATAGTTGATGGGTATGTCCTATTCATTGTGTTCCTAAGAAAGGAGGTATAACTGTTGTTCCTAATGATAAAAGTGAGGTTATTCCACAAAGAATCGTAAATGGTTATAGGATGGTGATTGATTTCACGAAATTAAATAATGCTACTAGAAAAGATCATTACCTTGATAAAATGTTAGAGAGACTATCTAAGCACACACACTTTTGTTTTCTTGATGGATACTCTAGTTTTTCTCAAATACCCGTGTCAAAAGAGGACCAAGAGAAAACTACCTTTACTTGCCCTTTTGGAACTTATGCTTATAGGCGTATGCCTTTTAGTTTATGCAATGCACCTGCCACCTTTCAAAGATGTATGAATGATATATTCTTTGACTTCTGTGAAAAGATTGCTGAGGTTTTCATGGATGATTTTGCATTTACGAGACTTCTTTTGATGATTGCCTGAGAAACATCGATCGAGTTTTGCAGATATGCGAATAAACTAATCTTGTTTTGAATTGGGAGAAATGCCACTTTATGGTGAATGAAGATATAGTACTTGGGCACAAAATTTCTGGACGAAGCATTGAGGTGGACAAAGCCAAAGTTGATGTAATAGATAAAATGTCAAGCCCAAAAGATATCAAATGTATAAGAAGTTTCCTTGGTCATGCTGGTTTCTATAGGCGTTTCATTAAAGTTGTCTCAAAGATTTCTAGGCTACTAACTAATCTTCTTGAAAAATATATTCCCTTTGTTTTTGATGATGATTGTGTAGAAGCCTTTGAAATACTTAAGAAAGCCTTGATTTCTGCACCTATTCTTCAACCACCTGATTGGAACTTACCATTTTGAAATTATGTTTGATGCTAGTGATTATGTTGTTAGTGTCGTTCTAGGGCAAAGAGTAGACAATAAATTGAATGTTATTCATTATGCTAGTAAGACCCTAGACACCGATCAAAGAAATTATGCTACTACCGAGAAGGATTTTTTAGCGGTTGTTTTTGCATGTGATAAGTTTAGACCCTACATCATTGATTCCAGAGTAAATATTAACACTGATCATGATACTACTAAATACCTTATGGAAAATAAAGATGTTAAACCTAGACTTATTAGGTGGGTGCTTTTACTTCAAGAATTTGACCTGCATATCATTGATAGAAAGGGAGCTGAAAACCATGTAGTAGATAACTTGTCTAGGATGGAAAATGTTCTTGATGACCCACTTCCTATTGATGATAATTTTCCTGATAAGCAACTTGTTGTTATAAATACTTCATGTAGCACTCCTTAGTATGCGGATTATGCTATTTACATTGTTGCTAAATATATTTCGGCTAGCTTCACCTATCAACAAAATAAAAAAAATCTTTTATGATCTACGACATTACTTTTGGGATGACCCACATCTTTATAAACAAGGAGTAGATGGTGTTATTAGACATTGTGTACCTGAGCATGAACATGGATAGATTCTAAGGAAGTGTCACTCCAAGGCCTACGAAGGACACCATGTTGGTGACAGAACTGCACACAAGATATTACAATCCGATTTATATTGGCCTACTCTTTTTAAAAATGCTCATAAGTATGTCCTTTCTTTTGATGAATGTCAAATAATTGGTAACATTGATAAACTTCAGGAAATGCATATGAATTATTCACTTTCCATTGAACCATTTGATGTTTTGGGCTTTGATTATATGGAACCTTTTCCTTCCTTTAATGGGTATACTCATATTCTAGTTGTTGTTGATTACGTTACTACGTGGGTAGAAGCTATTCCAACTAGTAGGTTTGATCATAACACCTCTATTAAAATGCTTAAAGGCATCATTTTCCCGAGGTTTGGAGTCCCTAGATGTTTAATGACTGATGGTGGTTCACATTTTATTCATGGTGTTTTCATAAACTTCTAGCTAAATATGATGTTAACCATAGAATTGCATCACCTTAGTTAGCATCCTCACTCTAGTTGCCAAGTTGAATTGAGCAACTGAGAAATAAAATTAATCTTACAAAAGGCTGTTAATAGATCTAGAAAGAATTGGTCTAAGAAACTTGATGGTGCTTTATGGGCTTATAAAACTACTTACAAAAATCCCATGGGAATGTCTCCCTACAAAATGGTCCATGGAAAAGCTTATGATTTGCCTCTCGAGTTAGAACATAAAGCTTATTGGGTAATTAAAGAACTTAATTATGACTTTAAACTTGCCGGTGGAAAGAGGTTATTTGATGTTAGATCATTAGATGAATGGAGGACACAAGCCTATGAAAATGAAAAATTATTTTAAGAAAAAGTTAAAAGATGACATGATAAGAGGATTCAAAAACGAGAATTGAATGTAGGAGACCTAGTTCTTTTGTACAATTCTCGTTTTAGTTTTTTTGCAGGTAAGCTCCTCTCCACATGGGAAGGCCCGTATGTTGTCAAGGAGGTCTATCACTCCGGTGGTATAAAGATTAACAACTTCAAAGGAAAAAAATCCGAGAATGGTAAATGGGCAAAGAATTGAGCATTACATTTCAAGTATGCCCATTAATGTTGAAACTACTATTATTCAAGTGATAACACCGAAAGATCACATAAGAGAGACCTTTAGGAACACTCCGGAAACCTTACAAAGGAGTAGGTACGTGATACAGTAAGTAAATCAACTCAAAAAATCCGAAAAATATGTTCTGTTGGTTTTGGTATTTTAGAAAAAATCCAAAAATAAAAAGGGACCAGGGGGACCCACAATGGAGGTACAAGCCAACAGGGCGCGCCCTGATGGCTTGTGAGGACCTCGTGTGCCTCCCGGACTCCGTTTTCTCCCCGAGCACATATTCTGACCTAGAAAAAAATCATTATATGTACTCCCGTATGTTTTGACTACCGCATCACAAATTCCTCCTCTGTTCTTGCTTCGGGCTGTTTTTTTGACAGATTTCTCAGGAGGCGGAAGCTATGTCCTCCTCCTCCTCCAACGACATTGATGAGAAAGCCTGGCCATTACGGATGGAACTTGAGCGAGAAGGATCCGAGGAAGTTATCTTGGGATAGGATCCTATGGACTCTTTTGAAGTGCATCCCGTGGCTTCCGAACGTGGGACACTAGCAGGGATCTCCACTTCTCTGAACCCTTGTCCACCAATGGGGAGGAGAGATCAGTTGGCTCAAGAAGCACAAGGTGAATCTACCCCGAGGAGGCCTCTCGATAGGTTACATGCAAACAACTTTCACAATTTGATTCACAATTATGGAGTTGAAAAAGTTTCTCACTCACATATATCGTCTAATTGGGACATCCCTTGTCCAAGTGAAAGCAATGCAGGAAAAAACCTCATGGTGGCCGGAGAATAAGCATATTATGGTGGAAGTAGAAAAGAACATTGCAATGATTCAGCAACTACTCCAAGAGATAAGGGAATTAAGGGCTATCCTGCCATCTATTGCAAAATACAAGCCTACTACATCATCACCACCATCACCCAAGAGGGACGCTTGAATACATGGGTATGAGCACCACCCTTAGCTTGTTCCAAGTTTGGGGGAGGTGCCTCGGTATCGTATCACCATCACTTTTACCATTACTATCTACCTTAGTTCGATCCTTAGCTATTTCGTGGTTTTAGAGAAATAAAATTTTAGATTTGCTTTGCTTAGAATTTTTGCTTCGAGATCTATCTATCCTTGTAATCAAGCATGAGAGTTATATAATAAAGATTAGTTGAATTTTGTGTGCTTTACTTTTATGCACCCACCATCACAACATGACAATGAAAGAAATAGAAAAGATCATATGTTTATCCCATGAGGAGTAATGAATTCACATAGAAAAGATATAAGTGATAAAATATGTTGATAACTAACAAACATAGCATTAGTAATTGAAATAATCTATGCAAGCTCATGATAGAGAAGAGGAGATTCACATATAAATACACTATCTTGGACACCTTTTATGATTGTGAGATCTCATCAAATATTATATAATGATTGAGTGTTGATGTTGGACATGGAAGACAACATAATGATCATGGTTGTTTACATTTGCATATAGGTTATATTGGCATGGATCCTTTAACATGTGGAGCTTGCTTTATATCTTTTTGCTAGCCAAATATTTTCCGCAACAATTAGAGATTCTACTTGTGCATCAAATATTCCCTTGAACCCAGTTTGTTTCTTTGAGAATCCACCATACCTACCTATGGATTGAATGAGATCCTTCAAGTAAGTTGTCATCGGTGCACAAAGCAATAAAAAATTCTTCTAAATATGTACGATATTTTAGGGTAAGGGAAAATAAGCTTTGTACGCTATTGTGATAGCGAACAAATAAAAGCGACGGAGTGCATAATAAAGTTCACTGTCACAATGGGCAATACAAAGTGACGTTCCTTTGCATTAAGAGTTTGCACATTCAAAACAAACAAAATAGCATGACAATATATGCTTCCCTCTGCAAAGGTCCTATCTTTTAAATTATTACATAATTTATTTTCGTGCAAGAGTCAATAATATTTACCCTTGTTCCTACCTATTAACTCTTTGTCGGCAAGCGTTATGTGTTGAGGAAGGATCTAGAGAAGTATATCCAGTTGAATGTAGGTGATCATGATTCATTATTGTTGAAATTATCCTTGAGGTAAATAAGTTGGGTGGCAAAGATAATGAAGCTCCCATCTTCCTATGTGTCCGACGGAAGCATTAGCTCCAAAAATATGCAATGTGTGTCAACAATCACAGAAGGCCAAATGATAGTTGAGTATGTGAACTTGCTAGAAATAAAAGCTCTTACATAAACTCTTCTCTTGATACAATGAATTATGATTTTCTCAATGACTAATGGCACTATTTGTTGGTTGTCAATAAAGTTTATGCTTCATACTACCTCAGTTGTGAATAGATTGTTACTTGTTTATGAGAAGCTATATGATGGAAAACTTGCTGCTATGCTAATATTCATGATTCTCTCATGTACATATTTTGTTTTTATCGACTTCTCTCTCTCAAATCATGTAGTCATTATTTTCGAGCTCAACTTTCGCTTGAGGACAAGCAAGGTCTAAGCTTGGGGGAGTTGATACGTCCATTTGGCATCATGATTTATTAATGATATTTATGTTATTCTTGTCCATTATTCCCTATTATTATACGATCCTTATGCCATTTCTCTCTGAATATGCAAGGTACATTGCAAAGAGGGAAATATTTGGAAACTAGAATTCTAGACCGAAAAACCAAGAAAAGGCAGAAAAATCACCACACTCCAAATGACCTGAAATTTCACAGAGCATCTTTATGGATTATTTAAGAATTATTGGGCCAAAAATATACCAGAGGGTGCCACCTGCTGGCCACAAGCTGACAGGGCGCGCCCAACAATCTTTCGGGATAAACCGCTACCGTCTCGAGGCAGAAACCTGGGCAGAGGCCCTTTTGCACTCCGACAAGCTGATTCTATCGGGGAAACTTCTCTCCGGGAGGGGGAGATCGAAGCTATCGTAATCACCAACGCCTCCTCCTTCATGTGAGGATCAATCTTCATTAACATCTTCACCAACACCGTCTCATCTCCAACCCTAGTTCATCTCTTGTATTCAATCTTTGTCTCAAAACCTCATATTGGTACCTCTTGGTTACTAGTAGTGTTGATTATCTCTCATAGTTAATGCTTGTTGGTTTACTTGGTGAAAGTTATTATGTGCAGATCCTTAATGTCCATCATTATACCTCTGATCGTGAACCTATTGATGAGGTGTGAGTAGTTACTATTGTTCTTGAGGACATGGGAGAAGTCTTGTTATAAGTAATCATGTGAAGTTGGTATTCGTTCGATATTTTGATGATATATATGCCGTTACTTCTCTTAGTGGTGTCATCTGAATGTCGACTACATGAAACTTCACCAGGTTATGAGCCTAAGGGAAGTCACTGTGGAATAACAAGTAGATGATGGGTTGCTAGAGTAACAGAAGCTTAAACCCCAATTTATGCATTGCTTCATAAGGGGCTGATTTGGATCCACACATTTCTTGCTATGGTTAGATTTATCTTAATTCTCCTTTTGTAGTTGCAGATACTTGCGAGAGGGGGTAATCATGTTAGGGAACGTTGCATGGGAAACAAAAAAATTCCTACGCACACGCAAGATCTATCCATGGTGATGAGCATCTACGAGAGGGAGAGTGGATCTACACACCCTTGTAGATCGCTAAGCGGGAAGCGTTAAGAAACGCGGTTGATGTAGTTGAACGTCTTCGCGATCCAAATCACCGAGCGTCCCGCGATCCCATCACAATCCGTCCCGCGATCTCATCACGATCCGTCCCGCGATCTCATCATGATCCGTCCCGTGATCCAATCACGAAATGTCTCGCGATCTTGATCACGGTCCTTCCGATCTAGCGCCGAACGGACGGCACCTCCGCGTTCAGCACACGTACAACTCGATGACGATCTCCGCCTTCTTGATCCAGCAAGAGGGAGTGGAGAGGTAGATGAGTTCTCCGGCAGCGCAACGGCGTTGCGGTGATGGTGGTGGAGCTATTCCAGCAGGGCTTTGCCTAAGCACCGATGAAAACCGATCTAGAGGAGAAACTGCGATCTAGAGGAGAGGTAGCACATGGCTATTAGGGTTAGCTTTTCCCTCTAAATCCTCTAGTATATATAGGAGGTAGGGAGGGGAGGAGGCAGACTCAAACCCTCAAGATCTCGCCGAAATTGGAGGTGGAGGAGTCCTACTCCAATCCTATTAGGATTAGGACTCCTTCCTTATTTAGACTTTTTGCCTTTTTCCACCCTTTTCTCCTTGGGCCTTTCTTCCCAGCCGCATGGGCCCTTTGTGGTATGTCAACCAGCCCACCAAGGGATGGTATTCACTCTCCCACAGCCCATGTAGCCTCTTGGGTCGAAATACCCCTCCCGATGGTCTCCCGGTACACTACCGATGAGCCCGAAACTTTTCCGGCGACCAAAATAGGACTTCCTATATATCAATCTTTACCTCAGGACCATTCTGGAGCTCCTCGTGACGTCCGGGATCTCATCCAGGAGTCCTAACAACCTTCGGTCACCACCATGCATAACTCTATACCACCGAAACATCACCAAACCTTAAGTGTGCAGACCCTGCGGGTTCGAGAACAATGTAGACATGACCGAGACACCTCTACAGTCAATAACCAATAGCAGAACCTGGATGCCCATATTGGTTCCTAGATATTCTACGAAGATCTTTATCGGTCGAACCTCTATGTCAAGGATTCAGTTAATCCCGTATGATGTTCCCTTTGTTCTTCGGTATGTTACTTGCCCGAGATTCGATCGTCGGTATCTCCATACCTAGTTCAACCTCGTTACCGGCAAGACTCTTTACTCGTTCCGTAATACAAGATCTCGTGACTAACACTTAGTCACATTGCTTGCAAGGCTTATTGTGATGTTGTATTATCGAGTGGGCCCTGAGATACCTCTCCGTCACACGGAGTAACAAATCACAGTCTTGATCCATGCCAACCCAACAGACACCCTTGGAGATACCTGTAGAGCACCTTTATAGTCACCCAGTTACGTTGTGACGTTTGATACACACGAGGTACTCCTCTGATGTTAGTGAGTTGCATGATCTCATGGTCATAGGAACACATACTTGACATGCAGAAAACAGTAGCAATAAACTGACACGATCATATGCTACGTTTACAGTTTGGGTCTTGTCCATCACATCATTCTCCTAATGATGTGATCCCATTACCAAATGACATCTCATGTCCATGACTAGGAAACCATAGCCATCTTTGATCAACGAGCTAGTCTATTAGAGGCATACTGGGGACATGGTGTTATCTATGTATCCACACATGTATCTGAGTTTCCGATCAACACAATTATAGCATGGATAATAAACGATTATCATGAACAAGGAAATATGATAATAACTAATTTATTATTGCCTCTAGGGCATATTTCCAACAGTCTCCCACTTGCACTAGAGTCAATAATCTAGTTCACATCACCATGTGATTCGCATTGTTATGAATCTAACACCCAATGAGTTCCGGGGCTTGATCATGCTTTGCATGTGAGAGAGGTCTTATTGTCAACGGGTCTGCGACATTCAGATCCGTGTGTACTTTGCAAATCTCTATGTCAAACTGTAAACACTACTACCACACTCCACTTGGTACTATTCCAAATGGTTGCTCCACTATACATATCCAGATTGCTACTACGAGTCATCCGAATTGGTGTTAAAGCTTGCATCGACGTAACTCTTTACGACGAACTCTTTATCACCTTCATAATCAAGAAACATCTCCTTAGTTTTTTAGTTACAAAGGATAATCTTGACCGCTGTCCAGTGATCCATTCCTGGATCACTCTTGTACCCCTTGACAGACTCATGGCAAGGCACACACAGGTGCGGTACACAGCATGGCATACTATACAGAGCCTATGGCTAAGGCATAGGGGACGATGTTCACCCTTTCTCTTTCTTCTGTCATTGTCGAGCTTTGAGTCTCACTCAACTTCACACCTTACAAATCAGGCGAGAACTCTTTCTCTGACTGATCCATTTTTGAACTCTTTCAAAATCTTGTCAAGGTATGTACTCATTGAAAGTCTCACCAAGCATCTTGATTTATCTCTATAGATCTTGATGCTCAACAATTAGGTAGCTTTATCCAGGTCTTCCTTTGAAAATCACTTTTCAAACAACCGTTCATGCTTTCCAGAAATTCTACATCATTTCTGATCAACCATATGTCATCCACATATACTTATCAGAAACTCTATAGTGCTCCCACTCACTTTATTGCAAATACAAGTTTCTCATAAACTTTGTATAGACTCAAAAACTTTTATCACCTCATCAAAGTGTATATTCCAACTCCGAGATGCTTGCTTCAGTTCATAGAAGGATCACTGAAGCTTTCACACCTTTTAGCATCCCTAGGGCTGACAAAACCTTCTGGTTGTATCTCATACAACCTTTCCTTAAGGAAGGAAACGATGTTTTGGCATCCATCTGCAATATTTCATAATTGAAAAATGCAGCAACTGCTAACATAATTCCAACAGACTTTAGCATCGCTATGAGTGAGAAAGTCTCATCGTACTCAACTCCTTGAACTTGCCGGAAACTTTTTTGCAACAAGTCGAGCTTTATAAATGGTGGCATTCACCACCAGTGCATGTCTTCATTTTAAAGGTCCATTTGTACTCGACGACTTGCCGTCCAACGAGCAAGTCCACCAAAGTCTATACTTGGTTTGCTCGGATTTCATGGCCTCTAACCATTTGTCGAAATCCAGGCCCATCATCGCTTCTCCATAGTTCGTAGGTTCATCGTTGTCCAACAACATGACCTCCAAGACATGGTTGTCATACCGCTCAGGAGCAGTACACATCCCTGTCGACCTACGAGGTTCGATAGTAACTTGATCCGAAGCTTCATGATCATCATCATTTACTTCCTCGTCAACTGACGTAGGTTCCACATAAACTGTTATGGAACGTCGCATGGGAAACAAAAAATTTCCTATGCACACGCAAACCTATCCATGGTGATGAGCATCTACGAGAGGGAGAGTGGATCTACGTACCCTTGTAGATCGCTAAGCGGGAAGTGTTAAGAAACGCGGTTGGTGTAGTCGAACTTCTTCACGATCCAAATCGCCGAGCGTCCCGCGATCCAATCACGAACCGTCCTGCGAACACATCATGATCCGTCCTGCGAACTCATCACGATCCGTCTCACGATCTTGATCACGATCTGTCCCACGAACTCATCACGATCCGTTCCGTGATCACATCACGAACCGTCTCACGATCTCGATCACGGTCCTTCCGATCTAGCGCCGAACGGACGGCACCTCCGCGTTCAGCACACGTGCAGCTTGATGACGATCTCCACCGTCTCAATCCAGCGAGAGGAGGTGGAGAGGAGAGAGATTTCACCAGCAGCGTGACGGTGCTCCGGTGATGGTGGTGGAGCAATTCCGGCAGGGCTTCGCCTAAGCGCTGGAGAAAACCGATCTAGAGGAGAAACTATGCACCGGGGTAACGGGTAGCACGTGGCCGGAAATTCTGTCCAAAAACCACCCAATCCACTAGTATATATAGGAGGAGAGGAGAGGAGAGGAAGCCAAGGCCTTTGGGTCGGCCGAAATAGGAGGTGGGAAGCAATCCTACTTCACCTCCAATCCTAGTTGGAGTAGGATTGCCTCCTATTGGCTGATTTTCCACTTTTTGCTTTAGGACTTTCTCTCCTGTGCCATGGGCCTTTGTGGCTATTTTCCCATCCCACTAAGGGCTGATTATTATTCTCCCACAGCCCATGGACCTCTTGGGGTCGAAATACCCCTCCTGGAGGCCTCCCGATACACTACCGGCACTCCCGGTACACTATCGGCACTCCCGGTACACTATCGATTAGCCCGAAACTTTTTTAGAAACCAAACTGGGACTTCCTATATATGAATCTTTACCTCCGGACCATTCCGGAGCTCCTCGTGACGTCCTGGATCTCATCCGGGACTCCGAACAAACTTCGGTCAGCACCATACATAACTCTACACTATCGAAACGTCACCGAACCTTAAGTGTGCAGACCCTGCGGGTTCGAGAACTATGTAGACATGACCGAGACACCTCTACGGTCAATAACCAATGGCGGGACCTGGACATCCACATTGGTTCCTACATATTCTACGAAGATCTTTATCGGTCGAACCTCTATGTCAAGGATTCAGTTAATCACGTATAACGTTCCCTTTGTTCTTCGGTATGTTACTTGCCCGAGATTCGATCGTCGGTATCTCCATACCTAGTTCAACCTCGTTACCGGCAAGTCTCTTTACTCGTTCCGTAATACAAGATCCCGCAACTAACAATTAGTCACATTGCTTGCAAGGCTTATTGTGATGTTGCATTACCGAGTGGGCCCCGAGATACCTCTCCGTCACACGGAGTAACAAATCCCAGTCTCAATCCATGCCAACTCAACACACACCATCAGAGATACCTGTAGAGCACCTTTATAGTCACCCAGTTACGTTGCAACGTTTGATACACACAAGTCACTCCTCTGATATTTGTGAGTTGCATGATCTCATGGTCATAGGAACACATACTTGACATGCGGAAAACAGTAGCAATAAATTGACACGATCATATGCTACGTTTGTAGTTTGGGTCTTGTCCATCACATCATTCTCCTAATGATGTGGCCCCGTTATCAAATGACATCTCATGTCCATGGCTAGGAAACCTTAACCATCTTTTGATCAACGAGCTAGTCTATTAGAGGCATACTAGGGACATGGTTTTGTCTATGTATCCACACATGCATCTAAGTCTCCGATCAATACAATTATATCATGGATAATAAACGATTATCATGAACAAGGAAATATGATAATAACTAATTTATTATTGCCTCTAGGGCATATTTCCAACATAAACATCTTTCTGCGCTGCGCTACTCTCTGGTTGAAACAAAAGTTCAACAACCTCATCAAGTTCTATCTTCCTCCCACTCAATTCTTTCGAGAGAAACTCTTTCTCGAGAAAGGACCCGTTTTAGCAAGAAACACTTTATGCTTGGATCTGAGATAGAAGGTTCACCCAATTGTTCTTAGGGTAATCTATGAAGATGCATTTGTCCGCTTTGGGTTCGAGCTCATTAGGTGAAAACATTTTTCCACACAAGCGTCGCAGACCCAAACATTAAGAAATGACAGTTAGGTTTCTATCAAACCATAATTCATTCGGTGTCATCTCAATAGATTTAGATGGTGCCCTATTTAAAGTGAATGCAGTTGTCTCTAATGCATAACCCCAAAATTATAGTAGCAAAACGATAAGAGACATCATAGCCCGCACCATATCCAATAGAGCACGACTATGACGTTCAGACACACCATCAAACTATGGTGTTCCAGGTGGCATGAGTTGTGAAACGACTTTCACATTGTCTAAAGTTGTATGCCAAACTCGTAACTCAGATATTCACCTCCACGATCATATCGCAGACATTTTTATCTTCTTGTCACGATGATCTTAAACTTCACTCTGAATTTGCTTGAACCTTTCAAATGATTCAGACTTGTGTTTCATTAAGTAAATATACACTATATCTACTCAAATCATCAGTGAAGTTAAGAAAATAATGATATCCATCGCACGCTACAAGACTCATTGGATTGCATACATCAACATGTATCATTTCCAATAAATCACTTGCCTGCTCCATCAATCCAGAAAACGGGGTCCTTAGTCATCTTGCCCAAGAGGCATGGTTCGCATGTCTCAACCGATTCGAAATTGAATGAGTCCAAAGATCCATAAGCATGGAGTTTCTTCATGCGCTTTGTACCAATATGACGTTTAGCGGTAGTGCCACAAGTATGTGGTACTATCATTATTAACTTTGTATCTTTTGGCATCAATGTTATGAACATGTGTATTACTACGATAAAGATTCAACAAACCATTCTCACTGGGTGCATGACCATTGAAGGTATTATTCATGTAAACAGAATAACCATTATTCTCTAGCTTAAATGAATAACGGTGTTGCAACAAACACGATCTAATCATGTTCATGCTCAACGCAAAACACTAAATAACATTTATTTAAGTTCGTCACTAATCCCGAAGGTAGAGAGAGCGTGCGATGTTGATCACATCAACCTTGGAAATATTTCCAACACACATCGTCACCTCACCCTTAGCTAGTTCTCCGTTCATTCCGTAGCTTTTATTTCGAGTTACTAACATTTAGCAACCGAACCGGTATCCAATACCCAGGTGCTACTAGGAGTACTAGCAAGGTACATATCAATAACACGTATATCAAATATACTTCTGTTGACGTTGCCAGCCTTCTCATCTACCAAGTATCTAGGGTTGTTCCGTTTCAGCGACCGTTCTCCACATAATCGAAGCACTTAGTCTCGGGTTTGGGTTCAACTTTGGGTTGCTTCAGTGGAGCAGCAACTGACTTGCTATCCATGAAGTTTCCCTCCGTGCTCCTGCCCTTCTTGAAACTAGTGGTTTTTACTAACCATCAACACTTGATGCTCCTTCTTGATTTCTACCTTCGCGGTGTCAAACATCGCGAACAGCTCAGGGATCAATATTTCTATCCCTGGCATTTTATAGTTCATCACCAAGTTCTAGTAGCTTAGTGACAGTGACTTGGAGAACTATATCAATCACTATCTTATCTGGAAGATCAACTCCCACTCAATTCAAGCGATTGTAGCACCTAGACAATCTGAGCACATGCTCAACGATTGAGCTATTCTCCTTCATCTTGCAGGCAAAGAATCTTGTTGGAGATCTCATATCTCGCAACATGGGCACAAGCCTGAGATCCTAATTTCAGCTCTTAGAACATCTCATATGTTCCATGACTTTCAAAACGTACTGGAGCCTCAATTCTAAGTCGTAATGCATGACACACTAAACTATAAATTAGTCATCAGAACGTGCTTGTCAGATGTTCACAACATCTACAAACGACACTAGAGGGGTTGGCGCACCGAGCGTTGCATTAAGGACATAAGCCTTCTGTGCAGCAATAAGGACAATCCTCAGATCATGGACCCAGTCCGCAATATTGCTACCATCATCTTTCAACTTTATTTCTCTAGGAACATATAAAAATTCAAGGGAGCTACAGCGCGAGCAAGTAATCTACAACATAATTTGCAAAGATACTACTGACTATGTTCATGATAATGAGTTTAATTAATCATATTACTTAAGAACTCCCACTCAAATTGACATCCCTCTGGTCATTCCAGTGACACACGATCCAAATTCACCAACTCAAGTCTGATAATCACGTGAGTTGAGGTGGTTTCAATGGTGCACATGATCATGTTGATCATATCTACTATATGACTCATGTTCGACCTTTCGGTCTCTTGTGTTCCGAGGCCATGTCTGTACATGCTAGGCTCGTCAAGTTTAACCCGAGTGTCCTGCATGTGCAACACTGGCTTGCACCCGTTGTATGTGAACGTAGAGTCTATCACACGCGATCATCACATGGTGTCTCGACACGACGAACTTTCGCAACGGTGCACACTCGAGGAGAACACAATTTATCTTGAAATTAAGTGAGGGATCACCTTATAATGCTACCGTCGTCCTAAGCAAAACAAGGTGCATAAAAGGATTAACATCACATGCAAATCATAAGTGACATGATATGGCCATGAACTTGTGCTTTTGATCTCCATCATGAAAGCATCGGCATGATCTCCATCTTCATCGGCATGACACCATGATCTCCATCATCTTGATCTCCACCAACGTGTCGCCATCTGGGTTGTTGCGTCCACCATGCTTTTAGTACTATTGCTACCGTTTAGCGATAAAGTAAAGAATTACATAGCGCTTAATGATTGACACGCAGGTCATACAATAATTAAAGACAACCCTATGGCTCCTGCCGGTTGCCGTACTCATCGACATGCAAGTCATGATATTCTATACAACACATGATCATCTCATACATCACATATATCACATCATGTAATTGGCCATATCACATCACAACATACCCTGCAAAAACAAGTAAGACGTCCTCTAATTGTTGTTGCATGTTTTACGTGGCTGCTACGGGTATCTAGCAAGAACAATTCTCATCTACGCAAAAACCACAACGGTGATACACTAGTTGCTTTTCAACCTTCTCAAGGACTGCCTTTGTCGAATCCGATCCAACTAAAGTAGGAGAAACAGACACCCACCAGCCATCTTTGTGCAACGAAGTTACACGTCAGTCGATGGAACTGGTCTCTCATAAGCGTACGAGTAAGATTGGTCCGGGCCGCTTCATCCCACAATACCGCTGAACCAAAACACAACCAAGGGAGGAAGCAATCTAAGCAATCTAAGCATCTACACATAGACCTAGCTCATGATGCCACTATTGGGGAACGTTGCATGGGAAACAAAAAATTTCCTACGCACACGCAAGATCTATCCATGGTGATGAGCATCTACGAGAGGGAGAGTAGATCTACATACCCTTGTAGATCGCAAAGCGGGAAGTGTTAAGAAACGCGGTTGATGTAGTCGAACGTCTTCACGATCCAAATCGCCGAGCGTCCCGCGATCTCATCACGATCCGTTCCGCGATCTCATCACGATCCGTCCCGTGATCCAATCACGAAATGTCTCGCGATCTTGATCACGGTCCTTCCGATCTAGCGTCGAACGGACGACACCTCCGCGTTCAGCACACGTACAGCTCGATGACGATCTCCGCCTTCTTGATCCATCAAGAGGGAGCGGAGAGGTAGATGAGTTCTCCGGCAGCGCAATGGTGTTGCGGCGATGGTGGTGGAGCTATTCCAGCAGGGCTTCGCCTAAGCACCGCCGAAAACCGATCTAGAGGAGAAATTGCGATCTAGAGGAGAGGTAGCACGTGGCTATTAGGGTTAGCTTTTCCCCTCTAAATCCTCTAGTATATATAGGAGGTAGGGAGGGGATGAGGCAGCCTCAAACCCTCAAGATCTCGCCGAAATTGGAGGTGGAGGAGTCCTACTCCAATCCTATTAGGATTAGGACTCCTTCCTTATTTAGACTTTTTGCCTTTTTCCACCCTTTTCTCCTTGGGCCTTTCTTCCCAGCCGCATGGGCCCTTTGTGGTACTTCAACCAGCCCACCAATGGCTGGTATTCACTCTCCCACAGCCCATGTAGCCTCTTGGGTCGAAATACCCCTCCCAATGGTCTCCCAGTACACTACCGGCACTCCCGGTACACTACTGATGAGCCCTAAACTTTTCTGGCGACCAAAATAGGAATTCCTATATATCAATCTTTACCTCAGGACCATTTTGGAGCTCCTCGTGACGTCCGGGATCTCATCTGGGACTCCGAACAACCTTTGGTCACCACCATGCATAACTCTATACTACCGAAACGTCACCAAACCTTAAGTGTGCAGACCCTGCGGGTTCGAGAACTATGTAGACATGACCGAGACACCTTTAAAGTCAATAACCAATAGTGGGACCTGGATGCCCATATTGGTTCCTACATATTCTACGAAGATCTTTATCGGTCGAACCTCTATGTCAAGGATTCAGTTAATCCCGTATGATGTTCCCTTTGTTCTTCGGTATGTTACTTGCCCGAGATTCGATCGTCGGTATCTCCATACCTAGTTCAACCTCGTTACCGGCAAGTCTCTTTACTCATTCTGTAATACAAGATCTTGTGACTAACACTTAGTCACATTGCTTGCAAGGCTTATTGTGATGTTGTATTATCGAGTGGGCCCTGAGATACCTCTCCATCACACGGAGTAACAAATCCCAGTCTTGATCCATGCCAACCCAACATACACCCTTGGAGATACCTATAGAGCACATTTATAGTCACCCAGTTACGTTGTGACGTTTGATACACACAAGGTACTCCTCCGATGTCAATGAGTTACATGATCTCATGGTCACAGGAACACATACTTGACATGCAGAAAACAGTAGCAATAAACTAACACGATCATATGCTACGTTTACAGTTTGGGTCTTGTCCATCACATCATTCTCCTAATGATGTGATCCCGTTACCAAATGACATCTCATGTCCATGACTAGGAAACCATAGCCATCTTTGATCAACGAGCTAGTCTATTAGAGGCATACTAGGGACATGGTGTTGTCTATGTATCCACACATGTATCTGAGTTTCCGATCAACACAATTATAGCATGGATAATAAACGATTATCATGAACAAGTAAATATGATAATAACTAATTTATTATTGCCTTTAGGGCATATTTCCAACAAATCATTAGTAGGTTGTTTGTTCAAGTAAGAACACCACCTTAGCTCCGGTCCACCCACATATCAAATTACCAAAGTAGTGAACGTGAATCAACTTAACATGATGGACATGACTAGACCGAAATTCCTATGTATCCTCTGGAGCGCTTGCTTAATATGAGAGAACCTGCAGGCCCGTCCTTTGCTATAAAAGGGATTGGGCTATCTTGCTGCACCTTTGTTACTATTGTCACTTGTTATGAATTATCTTGCTACAAAACTATCTTTCACTGTTACTCACGGCACTTGGAGAGAATACCTTGCAGAAAACCGCTTATCATTTCCTTCTGCTCCTCGTTAGGTTTGATACTCTTACTAATCGAAAGGACTACGGTTGATCCCCTATACTTGTGGGTCATCATCCACCTGCACCGAAAATCATTAGATGCGCAGCCCCAAGGTGGGCGCCAACTGTCATGGGAATCATCCTAACAATGAATACTAGGGGTACAAATGAGGGGTGGAGTTTAACTATGACACAGGTGTCTCACTCGGATTTAGTGAGTTCGGGCCCCTCTCGGAGAGGTAAAGACCCTATGTCTTGTGCCCAGGGGGTTTTGTTTTCTCTGGGCTGCATGATTACACAAAGTGTTGAACCCTTGTCACATACCTCGGGGGTGGCTTATATAGAGTTCGTCAAGACCCGTCGTGCTTCATTACAAGGGCAATTAATGCAAGTAACTACGGGGGTTACTAGTAAAGACAACCCTAGCTACAACAATTACAGGTAACGATAGCCATGACTACATTTCATGTGTAGTGTTAAGTCCCTCGGCCGTTGCAGCTCCCACATTGTCCACACCTCTTCTATGTCTGAGTGTTGGTGTCTGGTCGACTGACTAGAGGACGTCTGAGTGACTTCATGGATCCGAGTCAATCTGGCATATGCATCCTAATGCACCCATAGTCCTGAGACTTTAATGATTGTATGGGACCCTAGGTGGGCCTTGGATGCCTTATCCATGACCCTACCACTCGTAGGTGACCCATCCACCACCACTTCTTCCCGAGCTCCCCACTCCATATGAGCTCTCACACCCCAAAGTTTTCGCCAGTCCTTCCATATGAGTCTTTGCGATAGATCACAGAGTTCATTTACTATCGCGGGGTCGCCCAATCCGCGACATTTCCAACATAATATCGACACTAGGCACAGCAGTACTCCGCAGGGGAGTCCGTCGATGTTGCCAAGTCATTTTCTGAAACTGCCTCTTTTTGCTGCCTGCTCTGCTGGATAGCCCAAGGATACACTCGCTCTAGATCTCCATCTCCGAGATAGAAAAATTTCAGCAAGTACCAAAATAGATCCAAGTGGCTAATCTCAACACCATGTATAAGTATATGCATACTTCTATCTTCAGCGTGAGTACGTGCCTTAGCCAACCAGCAGGGATGTTCCGGCGGCTGTACTTTGCATGAATCCTTGCTGTTGTCCAGAGCATCTTTTCGCCGCGTATAGTCATAAAAAGTCCGAGAAATGCGAGAGAAGAAGCAGTCGAATTCTGGTCTCCAGCGGGCTACAACGCTGGGCTAGCCACACTGCCTGAATTCGTTTCATGAAAATTAATAGGGGCACATTATACTTAAAGATACTTGAGGGGTTTTCTTCGGTATTTTTCCTTTTTTTTATTTTGATTCTCTTCTTTCTTCTTCTCCGTTATTCTTTCATTCTTTGTCATTCATTTATACATTTTTTTCTTCTCCATTTTTCGTTTGGTTATCTTTTCTTTTTTCGTTTTTCTTGTTTTCACTCTACATTTTCGTATATGTCAAAAAATTATTTTTAATAAGTGATCAACATTTTTTGTGTACACGTTAAACATTGTTTGAACACTTATTCAACATTTTTCAATTACTTGTTCAACATTTTAATACTTCTTCAAAAATATTCAGATACTTGTTAAACATTTTTCAAATACTAGCTCAACATTTTTTAATACCTTTCAATATTTTCAATAGTTTTCAAAATACTTGTTCAATATTTTTAATACTTATTCATCATTTTCAAATAGTTCTTCAATTCTTTTTAATACCTGTTCAACATTTTTAATCCTTATTCATCATTTTTCAAGTACTTGTTCAACATTTTTAATACTTATTCAACATTTTCAAATAATTATTTAACATTTTTCAAATAATTATTCAAAATTTTATTTCAAATGCTTGATTAACATTTTTATATACACGGTCAACATTCTTTAAAATACTTCTTAAACATTTTTAAATACCAATTCAACAATTTTAAATACTTGTTCAATATTTTTAAAGTATTTTTATAACATTTTTTATATTATGTCAATAAAGATTTTTTCTATAATATACACATTTAGAATATTTTAAAGTACAAATAAAATTAGAAAAGCAAAAAAGAAACAATAAACGTAAAAGAACAAAAAAAGAAGGTTGTGGCCTCCCGTACTGGTGGGCCGGTCCATCTAGGTCCTCTCATCCAAAGCTGGCCAAACGGGCCGGGGCTGGCATACCGGCCTACGAGGAAGCAACTAGTTAGCAAGCACTCCCTCACAAGCGTTCCGACGATCGCTCCCGTGCGCCGCCACTTGGCTTGTTGTCAGTCGTCGTCACGTGTCGCGTTCTGAGCGTTCCCTTCGATTTTTTATTTTATTTTTTTGCACGTGTTTTCGCCTTTTTGGAGTGGGTTTTTTTCAGTTGTTTTTGATGTTCCAATTTTCCACCGGTCTTTAGTAGCTTTTGGACGAAAAAAATTACGCGAAAAAAATGCGTTTTCTATTTTTTACGCGAAAAACGCGTTTTCTTTTTTTTTGTGAGAGACACGATTTTGTTTCCGTAAGAGGCACGGCTTTGCCTTCGCAAGAGGCACGGCTTTGCCTCTTGGAAAGGGGAAAAACGTGTTTTCTGTTTTTTTTGCGAGAGACACGGTTTTGCTTCCGCGAAAGGCACGATTTTGCCTTCGCGAGAGGCACGGCCATGCCTCTCGAAAAGGAAAAAAACGCGTTTTCTACTTCTTCTTTTCTGCGTGAGGCACGATTTTGCTTCCGGGAGAGGCACGGTTTTGCTATCGTGAGAGGACTGTGCCTCTCCTGAAAGGGAAAAAACACGTTTTCTGCTCCTTTTTTTTTCCCGTGAGAGGTATGGTTTTGCTTCCGCGAGAGGCACGGTTTTGGTTTCGCGAGAGACACGGTTTTTTCCTTCGCGAGAGGCACGACCCGTGCCTGTGCCTCTCGGAAAGGGGAAAACATGTTTTTTGTTTTTTTCTATCGCGCGAGGCACGGTTTTTTATGGGTTTTTTTCGTCTGGTTTTTTCATGAAAAAAAGTTCGTCAAAACCTATCAACATGTGATATAGTTTTGAAGATCTCGACGCGAGAAAGCGAACGGTGAAGATGGTTCGACATTTGGACGCACGGTTCAGGAGATAAAACATTTTGAAAATACGGATCTACGAGAAAAGGAAAAACATCCAGGTTGTGACAAGTGGTACGCATGCAGTACCCCACTTGTCGTAACCTGAGAAGGTGGGAGTAATCGTTGAAAGATGTATTCGCTAACTAGTGATTTCGGGCCTACGAGCACGCCGACCAGGCACGTGGCGGGCCAGGCCCAACACGCTCTAATCGAACCGTGCCAGGCACATATCACGTCTAGGGCCGTGCTTGAGTCTAAAGGCTGGACACGTGGACCGACACGATACGATACGTCCCATTTGCATTTTCTTTCTTTGTATTTATATCATATATATAACATAAAAAACAGCCCAATAAACCAAAATTGCTTAAAAAACAGCCTACAAGACTAACAGCCTACCGGGCCAGAAGACCTGACGTGCCGATGGACCGACCCACATATATCCCGGGCCTTGCCTGGGCTGAAGGAGCCAGCATGCGGGCCGGCCCGGCTCGGCCCGACCCGGCCCGGCTAATAATCGTGCCATGATGGGCCGGACCGTGCCGGGCACGATTATGATAGGCCGGCCCGTTTGGCCAGCTATGCTCCCATTTCGCTGAAGGCGAGACATAGGGCATCCCTGAGGGGCAGAGCGGCAGATCCACTGCTAGCCCTAATAAAAAAAAAAGGAAAGAAGCAGAACCAGTGCGACGACCTATCCCGGGCTCCACGCTCGCGCTCGGCCGCCGCCGCTCGGCGCTCGCGGCTCGCCCTCCCCGGAGCTTCTTCCCATCGCCACGAGCCTCCGTCGAACATCGTGAGTCCCCTGCGCCCGTCCTCCGCCCCAGGACGCAGCCGGACCTGCGCCTCGCCGACCTCGAGCCGCTGCTCGACCTCCCCGATCCCGACGTCGCCGCTTCCTCCACCGTCGTATCCGCCCCATAGTCGCGATCGCTGCTTCCGCCCTCTCCGCAGTCACCCAGGTGCGTGCGGCTCACTCCCCACCGATTCCAATTCGTGTTCAGCGAGAATTCGTGTAGCAGCTTGTTGCCTGAGATTCGAATTCCTCATCGCTGTTAGCTAGCGGCTATAATCAGTAGTTTCATATATCTTCCGTGAATCTTGATGGATTGATGTACAATTGGCTTTTGTATGCACTGAATTTCCTCACTGAGCTTCGGATCTACAGTCATTTCCTGCCTTTTTTTTGTGTCTGTACTTTACCTTTGGGCTCAGACTTTAAATTGATAGCACATCCATAAGACTCCAAATTATTTGGTTCATGTCAATTGGAAGAATCTCTACTAGATATTTGGTTTTTTATCACTAGGAATATAATCTACATGTATACAGTAATCGTATCATGAAATAGTGGGTAACAAACAAGGCTGTTCTGGATGCAAACACTGTCATGTATTTATCATTTATCCATGGCATGCATGTTAAATGATCTTCTTGAGCTAACACTTAGGCATTTCGTCCATGTCATGCCTGTTAAATAATAATGGAATCGAACACTGCTTGCATTTTTTATTTTAATAATTTGGAAATTGGAAACATAAAACTGAGTGTGGGATCGTGGACTGTGGTTTTTTTTTTTTTGACCCGTGGACTGTGGTGTTAAAATGTAATGGATTTCCATCCATCTTTTCCCCTCCGTCTTGTCTATTTGCCAACTAACCTAGTGTTATAATTTTCTACCTTTTGGACTAGGTAGTTTATTTTTTGGAGTGTGCATACCCTTGATTTTGTTCCTGGGTCTGCCACTGCGTGGAGGCAGCGATGCTGCAGACGGTGCTGCGCCGGGGAGGGACGGCCATGAGGCAGGCAACGTTGTCTGAGGGACCTACAGGGAACCTTCTACGGCTGTGCGTGGCGGAGCGGGAGCGCTCTCGGCGGCGTCGGCGCGACCCGGGGCGCGACGAGTTCTTCGTGCCTACGCCGGAGTCACTTAAATGGCTCGACTCCGTCACCCTGCCCATGATCCTCACCGCTGCCGCCGTAGCCCTCTTCACCAAGCTCCTCATGATGGTATCCTCCACCCCCACTCTGGTGTTCGCTAGGGTTAATTTCAGATGCAACATGCCGTGCATTTGATTGAACATGTTTATTTAGGATTGAGCACTTAACTAATCATGTGATCTGTGTACTCTATACATGTGAAGTGGTAAGGTCGATCATTATGCGTTAGTGAATACTTTGGATTTGTAAGATGTGAGCTTCTAGAAATGTAACCTCTAGGAACAAGCTGAATTTTAGAGTGATTGTTATTATTCAACAATACATCTAGATAAGAGACTTACCAAGACACTTTTTATTGGATGAAATGATTCTCTATCCATGGTAGATTAGTGAACAGATCATCTCTAAATGTTGTTATCCAGGTATAGTTGTTTTTCTTCGATATTGCAGTTTCACTTTCTGTGTCCCCTTTTAATGGCTTCATTCAAGAAATGTTAATGAATTTATGTTAGTTATTTCATGAACTAATAGTCACCCTGGTTTTCATGATAAGGTATGTGTGTCCTTGTCTTGTAATCATCAATCCTGATGTTTGCCAGATTATCTAACTACTACATGGTGTATATGTCAATCAAATAGTTTAACTCAGCATTGTTTGCATGTATTCAGAAAATCTTCTGTCTGTTCTGAATTTGGCATGTTCTGAAGCTTAGTTACATGTTTTTTGGTTAGGAACATGAAGCTACAGACCAAGAAAGGAGAGAACGCAAGATTAAGAATAGTCACCCTGAGCAAGGAACAGTAAGGATGCTTTCACGTGAAGAGTGGGATGAAATCCAAGAAGTCAGGCCAAGGACCCCTTTTGAATCAAAGTTAGCTCGTCCACATGCCCGCTTAAGAACTGGGGAAAAACTGTGGCTGGTAAGTAGCAGACATAACTTCCTTGTTATCATCTTGTCAATGCAGTTTTACGCAATTCTGCGATAGTTGATGGTATATTACATCTCCGTGGAGTGAGTTCCACTGGATCCACTGCCTTGCTTCAGAGCTGAAAACTAATTATTGCTGACTCATAGTTAGATACTGATGTTCCATGTTCCAACAACTTGTTGCTATATATAACTTGCTGCTAGATTTGTTATTAGATATCATACACATGTTTGGTTTACCTCGTGCCCTCATTCGTTATTTTGTTATATTCTGCAGGATTTGATTGATTGTGGTAGACAATTTACTCTAGAGTATGATAGAATATGTAGCCAAAGTACATCTTGAGGACACAAGCTTGCAGTTTTAAGTATATATATTTTGTTTCATCAGTGTGGTAATTCTGGAGCTATTAGTCACCCAAACATGCCTTTAGTTTAAAAGCAAGGTTTATAATATTGTATTGCTTCTCTATATATATATGTGGGTGTGAATGTGTCGGATCGGATCAATTTTGTTTTGTTCTCCCTTACCCGCATCTGTTTTCACGCCTCAGTGTTGGTAGGTTAGGCAGCAAGTCATATCTTTTCTAATGCGTTGATCTTACCTGCATCCTTATCTAACTCAGTGGAGTTGCAACGTGCATAAGTTTTTAAGGTTTGATCTACCTTTCGCTTTAGAGCCTTTTTATGTGAAGACTTATCTTGACATCTCTGCCTTGCAGGAGGATGCCAAGGATTGGGCTGTTGATGTGCTCACGGATGCTTTTACCAGAGCAGAAGAGAGTGCTAAGTGAAAGTGATTTAGAAGAAATGTACACCAGCGAACGCATCCACTTTGAAGTTTAGTTTAGAGGAAAACACCTTGGGGGTTCTGTTGAATGCATGTTTCATGGTTTCTTTTGAAGTTTGAGTTCCCGACTCCTCATAAATGCTAACTTGCGTGAGTTTGAGTTCCCGACTCCTCATCCACTTTGAAGTTTAGTTTAGACGCATATAGTTTTTCCTTGCTACCATAATAATTACTCCCGTATATGAATCTTTGGGTCTGTACAGAAGCTTCTCCCCATCAATTCGATGGCCTGAGGTTGATATCGTTTGTTTGAATGCAAACTAACAGTAGCAGTGGATTATAACTGAATGGAGGGCCTGCATATATGGATCTTCTGGTGTGGACTAGCAATTTGTAGTATGCTTTAAACAGTTACCTTTGATATCCAACCTCAAGTACTAGTGCTACTACCTACACCCTTCCTCTCTAAATCTAAGACCTTTTAGTAATTTTAATACATGCTGCATATGGATGTATATAAACATATTTTAGAACGTAGATTCACTTATTTTACTTTGTATGCAGTTTGCATTGGAATCTGTAAACTTTTTATATTTAAGAATGAAGGAAGTACATGCCTATGTGAAGACTGATAGGATGAGAACGGCAATAGCGCACATGAGCTCGCGTGCTCCTGGTATGTGGACCAACAGTAGAACGTGCACATGCAGGTGATATTAATTGATCTTAGAAATATGGCCTGAGTTTAAAAGCGGAGATAGTTCATATACAGGACTTGGCTGGTACATTGGGGTTACGGCGTGACGGGAATTGACGAACCGTTCTATTGTCCCTGGTTACGGGAATTGACGAACCGTTCTATTGGGACAGGATGGTGGGATTACATGTACCATCCGATTTATATAGTGACGAGGATATGTACTTACGATAGGATCCTATGTCCGACCTACATACCCTATCTAAAGACACTACATTGGAAAACTTGAAGATCACAAGTTAGCTTCCGACTGGATTCTCGATGACGTTCAAGTCACTTAACAGGCAATCCATTCGGAGACTTCTTCCTTCACACGACGGTCGACTGTCACTCGGAAGACCTCATTTTCACTCGACGCCAGAAGATCAGAAGTCACCTCCAGGAGGCCAACAGGCAGCCGTTAGACTTTTCGTCATTAGTAGCTTTTATTATGTACGTTACCAGTAACGTCAGACTTTAAACCCACGATCGGACCCTTAGATGCCGGGCAATTATGAGGGGCAACGAACTCTATATAAGCCGCCCCTCCCCTCTGGCACAAGAGTTCACAACCACTGTAATCTCAACATCCCACAGGACAAAGCTCCCGAGCACTGAGACGTAGGGTTGTTATCTTCACGAAAGGGTCTGAACTGATACATCCGTGTGTACATCCTCGTCGTAGCTAGGACTCTTCCCTCTCCTTTCGTACCCCTACCTTCTACTGCCAGGCTTGTTCCCATGACAGTTGGCGCCCACCGTGGTGCAGGCGTCTAAGCGACTTCCGCCGAGGTTGCGTTTTTCATCCTTTGACATGTCTTCCGGTGGTGTTTTTGCTCTGACCACGAGATCCGTTTCGGAGCGCTCACCTTCATCGTCGATGATTCGACATGGCTTCAGGAAGCGCCTCTCGACGTCGAGGCGCTCCTGGTCCGTGGGGCCGCGCACTTCCGTGCGAGTTCCTGCGGCGTGCTGCTGCGTCAGCCCTCGACCCCTTATGCGTCGGCTCCCCTCGCTGTCCGTTGTTGCAAGCGGTCTGGCCGCTCACGACTCCAGCATTGGGTCAAGCATGCAGTGATGCCTGTCGAGTTCCTTCACGGCGTGTTCGAGTCGGATTCCGATCCGTCCGATATCCCTTCCGAGTGCGAGAGCTGCGATCCAACAGCGGAGGTCCTTATGGCGGGCTCGCATCAAAGCCCGCCGCCAGGCTTTGGCCACGGCAAGCGCGATGCTGGCGGCGCATCGAGTGAACAACGCCATCGCGATGGTGAAGTTCTTCATACTCCCATCGTTGGTACAACCGTCGAGGCTCGGGCCTTGGAGTCCACGCGTATTTAGCTGGAAGAGCTCTAGAGGGAACTCGACGAGCGCGCCCGCCAGCGCCCACCAGTTGCCGATCGACGGCAGCGACAGCTGTTTCTGATTGGATCCCACAACAACGTTGAGGTATATCGTACCCCTGTCCTAAATGTTGCAGCTGCTGCTAGGATAGCAGATTCCATTCAGCCGTCGCAGTCAGAGGCTGGAAAAGGGTTGATGCATATCAGGGCCTTGCTAGATGAAGCGCAGCGTCAGAATTCTGTTGTTTCATAGTCCCGCAATAGGATACACAACAACTCACCCAGGGCGGAAACCGTTCAGTCGGCACACATGCCTAGATTACCCTTGCATCGTAGGGGTGGAGGCTTTCGTGAAGAGCAGGTCAGAGATCAGTTCCACCGTGAAGACCGTCATCGAGTGCCCACCCCTCCGCAGGGTGGTTCGCACGTGCCACGACACCATGACGAAAGGCGCTCGTTCGGTGATGAGCGGCATGCAGGTTTTGATGCTCGTGATATCCTCACCTAGAAACGGATTGACAAGGGCAGAGCTCACAGAGAAGGACAAGACAGAGATTTTCCGAGTGGCAGCTCAGCTGTGATTTCTGGTCCTGAGTGTTTTAGCAGATCCATCCGTTCTGTAGAGATTCCCCCAACTTTAGGCTGGCGGTTGGGATCGGGAAGTTTTCTGGCGAGTCAAAGCCGGAGACTTGGTTGTATGATTACCGAGTGGCTGTACAGATTGGTGGCGGCAATGATAACGTCATAATGAACACCTGTCTTTGACGTTGGATGGTTCAGCTCGTGCTTGGCTGAATCGCTTGGCTCCTTCTAGTATATATTGCTGGGAGGATCTTGCCCGAGTGTTCATCCGAACCTTCGAGGGCACTTGCAAGCGTCCTGCCGGGCTGGCCGACTTACAGCATTGTGTCCAGAAGCTCAATGAGACCTTGAGAGATTATATTCAGCGTTGGTTCAGTCTGCATCATACAGTGGAGAATGTTTCAAAACATCAAGCTGTGTGTGCCTTCAAGGCTGGTGTGAGATATAGAGAGCTTTATTTGAAGTTTGATCGAACGGGTGACATTTCACTCGGCAAGATGATGGAGATCGCCACTCGGTATGCCAACGGCGAGGAAGAAGACCGCCTCCGTAGCGGCAAAGGAAAAGCAATCGTCAGTGATACTGGCGGTAATCCCAATCGGAAATAGAAGCAGAAAGCTGAGGGTCCGGTCCAAGCAGAGGCAGCTGCATTGGCGACTCAAGCGAAGAATAAGGGGAAGGCTAAAGCACAATATGCCCCTAAGAAAGGAAAGAATCAGTCAGGGACTGATATTATGGATCAGCCGTGTGTAATTCACACGCGGAAAGATGAGGAAGGCAATGTGATTTTGCCCAAGCACACCACTCGGCAGTGTCGGACGCTTATACAACAATTCAAAGAGACTCCGCCGAGTGATAAGACTCCTGAGAAGGATGAAGATGAAGATAAAGAAACATTTCCGGATGTCACCGCTACACTTGTGATTTTCGCTGATGTCGAGAGCAAGAGTCAACTGAAAGTCATCAATAGGGAAGTCAACATGGCCGTACCTACTACCCCCACCTACCTCAAATGGTCCCAGTATGCCATCACTTTTGACCAAACAGACCATACTGCTCATGTGACCACTCCTGGTCGACAAGCTCTAGTGGTTGATCCGGTGGTCGGGGGCACTCGACTCAGAAAGGTCCTCATGGACGATGGCAGCGGTCTGAACATCCTCTATGCGGATACCCTGAAAGGGATGCATTCCGATGTCCCGACTGAGTGAAAGCAACATGCAATTTCACAGAGTCATCCCAGGGAAGAAGGCCAAGTCACTCGGCCAGATTGCATTGGACGTGACATTCGGGAACGATAGAAATTTTTGAAAGGAAAAGTTGACGTTTGAAGTCGTGGATTTCTAGAGTGCCTATCATGCCATTTTGGGTCGACCCGCGTATGCTCGTTTCATGGCCCGTCCATGTTACGTGTATCTCAAATTGAAAATGCCGGGCCCTAAGGGTGTGATCACGGTCACTGGTAATCGACAGCAGGCTGAAGAATGCCTCCAGCAAGGCTCCAAGATCGCCGATCATCAGATGGCCATGGTCAAGCTAGAAGAGCACAAGAAGAGCGCTGACCCTGCTAATTTGCTCTGCGCAAAGAAGCCCGCTTCCGAGTTGGCATTTCAGTCGGCTGGGGAAGTGAAGAAGGTGCACATCCACCCGATGGATCCAACTGCTGCCCCGACAAATATATCATCAACACTCGACAGCAAATAGGAAGCCGAGCTCATCCAGTTCCTCCGTGAAAACTGGGATATCTTCGCATGGAAGCCTGCTGTCATGCCAGGGGTTCCTAGGGAATTGGCTGAGCACCGTCTGAGAGTTGATCCAAAAGCTAAACCTGTCAGGGAGCATTTATGTCGATCAGCGGCGGAGAAGCGCAAAGCAATCGGTGAAGAAGTGGCCCGTCTCTTGAAAGCCAAGTTCATTCGGGAGATCTACCACTCCGAGTGGCTCTCGAATGTCATGATGATTCCCAAGAAGGATAAGTCGTTACGTATGTGCATTGACTTCAAACATCTCAATCGGGTCTTCCTGAAGGATCATTTTCCGCTCCCCCGCATAGATCAGATTGTTGACTCGACTGCGGGATGCGAGCATTTATCGTTTCTAGATGCTTACTCTGGGTATCATCAGATCCATTTGTATGGCCCAGATGAAATAAAGACAACCTTCATCACCCCATTCGGGTGTTTTTGCTACATCACTATGCCATTCGGTCTGAAAAATGCCGGCGCTACTTTTATGCGCATGATTCAAAAATGTTTACACGACCAGATTCCTCGGAATGTCGAGGCGTACATGGATGATATAGTGGTCAAGTCCCGCAAAGGTTCCGACCTGCTGGCTGACTTGGCCAAAACATTCGCCAATCTGAGGAGATACGACATAAAGCTGAATCCGGCCAAGTGTACTTTCGGCGTCCCTGGTGGCAAATTACTCGGTTTTCTCGTTTCTGAACGAGGGATCGATGTCAACCCTAAGAAAATCAGTGCCATTACCCGAATGAAGACTCCTGTGCGAGTGCACGATGTTCAGAAACTCACAGGTTGCCTGGCAGCATTGAGTCGATTCATTTCTCGTCTCGGTGAGAAGGCGCTACCTCTATATCAATTGATGAAGAAGTCCGACACATTCGAGTGGACTCTAGAAGCCGAAGCAGCGTTTGTTGAGCTCAAAGCCCTGCTCTCCACCCAGCCGGTGCTTGCCACTCCTTGCAGCAAAGAGCCCTTGCTCCTATATATCGCGGTCACTAATCAGGTCGTCAGTACAGTGTTAACTGTCGAGCGAGAAGAGGAGGGTAAAGTTTATAAAGTCCAATGGCCAGTTTATTATGTCTCTGAAGTTCTGTCCCCCTCGAAGCAAAGATATCCACAATACCAGAAGCTAGTTTATGGTATTTACCTATCAGCGAAGAAGGTGGCGCATTATTTTCAAGACCACTCAATTTCAGTCGTCAGTGATGCTCCATTGTCCGAGATTTTCAACAATCGAGATGCATCTGGTCGAGTGCCCAAGTGGGCAATCGAGCTCGTACATTTTGACATTAAGTTTGAAGCCAAGAAAGCAATCAAGTCCTGGGCACTGGTAGATTTTATGGCCGAGTGGATTGAACAACAACAGCCAATCTAGGTTCACTCGACACCTTGGACCATGTTCTTCGACGGCTCTAAAATGTTGAATGGGTCCGGTGTCGGTGTTGTCCTGATATCTCCCAAGGGCAACAAGCTCATTTATGTCTTGCAAATTCACTTCGATTCCTCCAACAATGAGGCAGAATATGAAGCGCTTTTGTATGGGTTGCGCATGGCTATCTCACTCGGCGTCAAGCGCCTGATGGTTTATGGCAACTCAGATTTGGTGGTTAATCAAGTGATGAAAGAGTGGGATGTTCGAAACCCCGCTATGACTGGGTACTGCAATGCTGTCAAAAAGTTGGAAAAGAAATTCGAAGGCCTCGAACTTCATCATGTTCCCCGACTGAAGAATCAAGCGGCCGACTAACTAGCAAAGATTGGGTCCACTCAACGGCCTGTCCCCAATGATGTGTTTTTAGAGCACCCGCATACTCCTTCGGTGCAAGAAGATCCTTTCACCAAAGGGCCCCCGCAAGCTATGAGCTCCACTGATCCGAATGAAGTCGATGTCCCTACAGTAATTGATTTGGTCATGGAGATTCTAGTTGTCATTCCGGATTGGACGGTGCCCTACATTGCCTATATCCTCAGACAAGAACTCCTAGAAGATGAAACGGAGGCTCGACAGATTGTGCGTAGGCCAAAGGCCTTCACTGTGATTGGATATCAGCTATTCAGAGAAAGCGCAACTAGCATGATGCAGCGTTGCATCTCTCCCGAAGAAGGCCGAATGATTCTGGATGAGATCCACTCGGGAACTTGCGGCCATCATGCGTCCTCACGGACAATCGTCGCTAAAGCATATCGAGCTGGTTTCTTCTGGCCACGGGCTAATGACATGGCTAAGGACATTGTTGATCATTGTGACGGATGCCAGTTCTATGCAAACTTGTCACATAAGCTGGCCTCTGTTCTGAAGACGATACCCCTCACCTGGCCATTTGTTGTTTGGGGACTCGACATGGTTGGTCCCTTTCGGACTGGAAAAGGCGGGTTCACTCATTTGTTGGTTGTAGTTGACAAATTTACAAAGTGGATAGAAGCCAAGCCCATCAAGAAGTTGAACTCCCGCACGACGGTCACATTCATGAGAGAAATAATTTTTGGGTACGGCGTTCCTCACAGCATTATCACGGATAACGACACCAACTTTGACTTGGAAGAATTCAAAAACTTCTGCACCTCTCAGGGCACTCGAGTATATTATGCGTCTGTTGCACATCCTCAAACCAATGTCAAGTCGAGCGAGCTAATGGCCTCATCATGCAAGGTCTGAAGCCTCGTCTCATGCGTGATCTGGATCATGCCGTTGGTGCCTGGGTGACCGAGCTGCCGTCTGTGTTACTGGGCCTGAGAACGACGCCAAATCTGTCGACTGGGCGGACTCCTTTTTTCCTAGTCTATGGTGCCGAGGTTGTCTTGCCGAGTGACTTGTTTCACAATTCTCCTCAAGTGGAACTTTATTCTGAATCTGAAGCTGAACAAGCTAGGTAGGATGGTGTTGATCTCCTAGAGGAAGAGCGAGAGATGGCTCTAATCGGAACTATAGCTTATCAGCAGGAGTTGTGGCGCTTCCATGCGAAGAATGTCAAGAGTCGATCGTTTCATGAGGGAGACTTGGTGCTCCGAGTGGATAAACAGCGACCTCATAAGCTTGCTCCAGCATGGGAAGGTCCCTTCGTTGTCACCAAAGTGCTGAACAATGGAGCTTATTACCTGTACAACCTCAGGAAACAAATGGACGAGCCACAATCATAGAATGCGGATCTGCTCCGACGATTTTATACTTAGAGACAGAAGAGTTTTTGATGTAATGAAAATACTTCGTCTATGCAAACCAGGCTTCCACAATATATTGTCGATTCCGATCGTACAGTTTCACACTTGGGAATACTTCGAGTGTTGAGAAATCCTCACACTCGGGGGCTTAGCTGCGAACATGCTTTCGCCTAAGTTAAAAACCCTGTCGGGTGGATAGCAGTCTTTTCACTCGACGACTTAGCTACGAACCAGCCTTCGTCTAAGTTCAAAATTCTCCTTCATGTGTCGAGAAATCCTCACACTCAGGGGACTTAGCTGCGAACATGCTTTCGCCTAAGTTAAAAACCCTGTCGGGTGGATAGCAGTCCATTCACTCGATGACTTAGCTACGAACTAGCCTTCGTCTAAGTTCAAAGTTCTCCTCCGAGTGTCGAGCGATCCTCACACTCGGGGGCTTAGTTGTGAATATGTTTTCGCCTAAGTTAAACTCCCCGCCGAGTTGATAGTAATACATCCACTCGACATCCTAGCTGCGAATAAATCTTTGCCTAGGGTCAAAAATACTCTAAGTGTCGAGCAATCCTCACATTCAGGGGGCTTAGCTGCGAACATGCTTTTGCCTAAGTTAAACTCCCTGTCGAGTGGATAGTAATACATCCACTCGACGCCCTAACTGCGAATAAATCTTCACCTAGGGTCGAAAATATTCCGAGTGTTGAGAAATCCTCACACTCGGGGGCTTAGCTGCAAACATGTTTTCGCCTAAGCCCAAAAACAAACTCAGTCGAACAAACGATTGAAAGCCAAATACGGATAAATCCAAGGGTTTAATCACAGATAAATGTTTCGCAGCAAAGCAAACGTGCTTAGGCTTAAGGCCTAAATGAAGTTTTAAGCTGATACAGTTTCACTCGGCATACCGAGGCAAATAAAGTTTTTTTTCTCAAAGATCAAGTTTTCAAGCGCCCGACAGGCTGGCTGGCTCGACGAACGTGTCCAAGTCGATGCCGTACGCGATCCTGGTGGCTGCGTCAATGAAGGTCTCCATGAAATCTTCAAACTGAAGTTTCTTCGTGTTAATCACTCGGAGCTCCTTCAACTTGTCTTCCCTCACCTCCTTGCAATGGACCCTCACAAGGGAGAGTGCCACGTCAGCATCGCAGCGAGCAGCAGATTTCTTCCAAGCTTGCACTCGGCTGGGGAGGTCGTTTAGGCGTGCCATAACAGATGTGAGGTTGAGCTGAAGAGTGTCTTCAGGCCACAGATCCTTGTTGATCCTCTCCATCGCAGTTTTCAATCGAAGGACATACGCTTGAAGACCCTGAAGCCTGAAGTTGAGTCTGAGCATGTTCATGGCCATCGCTTCTCTAACAGGTGACTTGGTGGGATCTAAGTTGGGCTCGATCTCCTCAGTATCTTTCTCAAAGTCTTGGCAGAATTTTGGGAAGGGAGAATGGGAGAATGAGAGGAGCACTGATGAGATACAGTCATCAAAATTTTCATAAAGTTCAGTCGATAGAGAAACTCATCGTTGAGCAGAATATACATCTTCCTCGAGAACTTCCCAAGTGCCTCTCCAGGCCGTTGCTCCTCTTGGTTAGCTGCTCAGTCTTCTTGATAAGGTCCACACGCTCTTGCTTTAGCTTTGAGTTCTCTTCCTCCATCCTCTTCGCAGTAGCCAGCGTCTGGTCGGTAGCTTCAGTTTTCACCTTCGCCATGCGCTGGGCGTCAGTGAGTGCTTTGTCCTTGTCCTCCAGTGCTTTCTTCATGGAATCTAAAGAAACAACATTGTTGAGTCACGCTTGGAGTCAACGGTTTTCATTGCGTACGTCTGTTCGAGTGAAAGCACTCGGTTCAAAGCATGGAAAGTGAAGATGAGAATGCAGTGGGTCGACGAAAATTACCTCCCAGAGTTTTTAGCTCGGCCCGCACTCTCTCCAAAGCATTGTTGGAGGCTTCCAAGTCCATGCGCAACCGGTTCCTTTCATCTTCAAGATCCTTGTACTGCGTTCCAAGTTCACAAGCCCTCTAAAATCGACGAAGAAAGAAATTCAATCGACAAGAAATATCAGCACTGAAGTGTGGAAGACCAAAAATGGTCGACTGGGCTGCACACATCACCCGCCCCACTATCCTGGAATAGCGTCATATCATGGTTGATCTATGATGTCCATGAAACGTGCGTCCAGGGGAAAGAGAATTCAACCAAAAGTACACTCGACATGTCGAGTGGCTCATGTACTCTGCATACCGTAAACAAGTTTAAGACAGGTCTATCAGACCCCCGCCAGTGCAAGCACTCGACGGCGGTCTCAGGGACTACACCCAGTGGGTGCACTCAGAGTGCCCTCACTGGAACGGTTAACACTTGATCTGTCGAGTGTTCCGTCGACCCCATACCGCACCTTTGAAGCAACATCATATAATGGTTGATCAAATGATGTCCATAAAACCTACAAAATAGCTTCGGAGCGGGACGGCCAAGAAAAAATATATATACAACTCGACATGTCGAGTGACAACCGTACTCCGCATACGACGGAAATTCTGATTTCAAGTTTTCAAGACTACTGCTTATCGTCTTCGATCAACAGTAGCCTCGGGGACTACACGCAGTGGGTGCACTTAGCGTGCCCCACTGGTTATAAAACAGTCAACAAGGTCTGCCCTGTCGAACAATCCGTCACTCGATCTGTCGAGTAACGTGCCCCCCCCACTTCGTGAAGTGCAGTCTATCCTTATGTAGCGTCATATCATGGTTGACCAATGATGCCCATGAAAGCTACAAGGTAGCCTCGGAGTGGTGCATTGAAAGGCAAACGTATCCCGCATACGACAAACTCTAAGACCCCTGCCGGTGCAAACACACGACATCAGTCTCGGGGACTACATCCAGTGGGTGCATTTTGTGTGCCCTCACTGGGTCTGCCAACTCTCGACCCGTCGAGTGGCAGAAAATATCCATCTATGGACATCCGTCACTCGATCTGTCGAGTGACATGCCCCCTACACTCCGTGAAGTGCAGTCTATCCTTATGTAGTGTCATATCATGGTTTATCAATGATGTCCATGAAACCTACAAAGTAGTTGCGAAGTAGCGCGATCAAGGGCAAACGTATCCCGCATACGACAGACTCTAAGACCCCTGCCGACGCAAGCACTCGACAGCGGTCTCGGGAACGACACCCAGTAGGTGCACTCAGAGTGCCCCCACTGACCAAAAACTTACTCGACTAAGACCTGATCTATTTGAGTGGAGAGCTTTCAAACATTCTACGAGTGAAACATAAACACCCAGTGGGTGTATAGTCAAAGAAGACAGGAATTCAATCTGAAATGTACTTACAATCGAACTTACTTGAACATTCGTACGAAGTGTTGTGCTGGCATCGTAAGCCAGCTTGCTGGCCTCGTATGTCTCCTTGGTGCGCAACATCATCTGCTCCGCCTGCATCATGGCCTCCTTTGCAGCTCCGGTCTGATCTTCCGGAAGACGATGCAGAGGAAAAGCTGTCATCAGCACGAGCAGCGTAATGGTTGGGGCGGTCGAGGTAGTCTGGGCAGGTCCGGTTGGAGTCGACGTCACGATGGTTGAAACAGCTAGAGGGGCACTCGTCAGAGGCACTATTGAGTCAGCTCTGATCCGTGTCGAGTCGCTCATCCCCTGGGAGGACTCCGTAGTCGACCGCTGAGGCGTCTACGCAGATGAAGTTCTTTGAGTGCGTATGTGCGGGATGCTTAAGGTCTCGCCTCCGCCTCTCGTACCCCCAGGGCGTTCTTCGTCATCTTCCAGCTGGATGATTTCTGCAATTATCAATCAACGGAATTAGCTTTGGCAATCGACAAACTGTATTTAAGAAGCAGAATTGAAGAGTCGATTACCTCTGTGAGAAGTGGCTGCATCGGCAGTGTCTACGTCCATTGCATCCCCTCCGTCATGTTGAGGCGACGTCACTGAAGTTGCAGCTCTGATGGATCGAATAACATTCAGTCAACAAGGATTCAAAGTCACAATCGACAGTGAGAATTTAAAAGTAAACACTCACGTGGAGATGAAAAGCACAACAATCTTCATGCGAGGCAGGGTTTGTGAGGTTTGGCCACGTTCGGTTTGGGTTGCTCCGTGGATCATTCACTTGACTCAATAGTCGAGGGTCGGCTCCGCTTCGGTTTCTTCTCGCTTGGGCCCAGGGCCTTGTCCTCAGCAGTCGCAGGGTCTTGGCGGGACTTGGAGCGATGTTCGGAGCGAGGAGGCAACTCGACTTCTTCCTCGTTCTCGTCTGAGTTTTTGTACTCGTCTTCGGAGTCTTCTGAGCCATCGCCGTCCACACTGCCACCCTGGCTCACCACACCATCTTCAGTTTGGTTCCCGTTGGGAACGGGCGAGTACATGTTCGTCCACTCCTGCACGATTCAAACTAGGAAGTCAGTCCATAAATCAATCTATCATTTGACAGTACACGTACTTCAGTAGACAAAGTGCAGCTTACCCGATTCTTTGGCGGGTTTTCGGCTGAGTAGGGTCAGATCCTCTTGGCTCCCAAGGGGTTGTCACATGCCCCTGTGATGCTATGAAGCCACTGCTCGATGGTTTTTGGTGAAACCTCTTCTGGGCGCGTCCTGGTCGAATCCTTAGGGCCGGCATAGTGCCACATGGTGTGATCCCTGGCCTGGAGCGGCCGAATCCGTCAATTGAGGAATGTCTCCAAAAGATCCATGCCAGTCACTCCACCCCGAATCAGGTTCACCACGGCGTCCACCAAGATTCCCACTTGGACCTGTTCCTCTTCTGACACCCTCAGAGACTTGGGAACGGCTGGATGGTCAGTTGTGAAAGGGGAAAGACCAGTCGACATGTTGGGAGAAGCAACGTCTTTGCAATAGAACCAAGTCGACTTCCAACCTCTAACAGATTCACGAAAAGTCATAGAAGGGAAAGAACTACAAGCTCTCTTTTGAAGTCCCAAACCCCCACACAGCTGCAACACATGAGTTTTCCCATCCGCAGGGAGGGCTTTATTCACAGTCTGAGATCTAACCATAAAGATGTGCTTGAACAACCCCCAATGAGGAGGACAACCCAGAAAACACTAGCACAAGGTAATGAAGGCAGACAAGTAGGAAATTGCATTCGGTGGGAAGTGATGGAGCTGAGCACCAAAGAAGTTTAGAAACCCTCTAATGAATGGGTGGGGAAGCAAAGAAAAACCTATTTCGACGTGGGAGAGGAGGAGGACTCGCTCTCTGTCGCGCGGCTCTGGTTCGCGCTCTCCCTCCGGCAACCTCCAAGCACCGTCCGCCACAAGCCCGTCGGCAACCAAGCCGTCCATGTCCGCTCGAGTTAGCACTGAGGGGACAAAGTCTCCCTGCATCCACCCCACCGGCATGGTGAACCGGGAGGTCGAGGGCTTCTTGCCCTTGCTTTTCACCGACCCCTTCTTAGCGCGTTCCAATTTCTCCGTGACGCCCTTCTGTTGGAAATATGCCCTAGAGGCAATAATAAATTAGTTATTATCATATTTCCTTGTTCATGATAATCGTTTATTATCCATGCTATAACTGTATTGATCGGAGACTTAAATGCATGTGTGGATACATAGACAAAACCATGTCCCTAGTATGCCTCTAATGGACTAGCTCGTTGATCAAAGGATGGTTAAGGTTTCCTAGCCATGGACATGAGATGTCATTTGATAACGGGATCACATCATTAGGAGAATGATGTGATGGATAAGACCCAAACTACAAACATAGCATATGATCGTGTCAGTTTATTGCTACTGTTTTCTGCATGTCAAGTATATGTTCCTATGACCATGAGATCATGCAACTCACGGATATCGGAGGAGTGCCTTGTGTGTATCAAACATCGCAACGTAACTGGGTGACTATAAAGGTGCTCTACAGGTATCTCCGATGGTGTTTGTTGAGTTGGCATGGATCGAGACTGGGATTTGTTACTCCGTGTGACGGAGAGGTATCTCAGGGCCCACTCGGTAATACAACATCACAACAAGCCTTGCAAGCAATGTGGCTAAGTGTTAGTCACGGGATCTTGTATTACGGAACGAGTAAAGAGACTTGCCAGTAACGAGGTTGAACTAGGTATGGAGATACCGACGATCGAATCTCGGGCAAGTAACATACCGAAGAACAAAGGGGACGTTATACGGGATTAACTGAATCCTTGACATAGAGGTTCGACCGATAAAGATCTTCGTAGAATATGTAGGAACCAATGTGGACGTCCAGGTCCCGCCATTGGTTATTGACCGTAGAGGTGTCTCGGTCATGTCTACATAGTTCTCGAACCCGCAGGGTCTGCACACTTAAGGTTCGGTGACGTTTCGGTAGTGTAGAGTTATGTATGGTGGTGACCGAAGTTTGTTCGGAGTCCCGGATGAGATCCCGGACATCACGAGGAGCTCCGGAATGGTCCGGAGGTAAAGATTCATATATAGGAAGTCCCAGTTTGGTTTCCGGAAAAGTTTCGGGCTCATCGGTAGTGTACCGGGAGTGCCGGTAGTGTACCGGGAGTGCCGGTAGTGTACCGGGAGGCCTCCGGGAGGGGTATTTCGACCCCAAGAGGTCCATGGGCTGTGGGAGAATAATAACCAGCCCTTAGTGGGCTGGGAAAACAGCCACAAAGGCCCATGGCGCAGGAGAGAAAGTCCTAAAGCAAAAAGTGGAAAATCAGCCAATAGGAGGCAATCCTACTCCAACTAGGATTGGAGGTGAAGTAGGATTTCTTCCCACCTCCTATTTCGGCCGACCCAAAGGCCTTGGCTGCCTCTCCTCTCCTCTCCTCCTATATATACTAGTGGATTGGGTGGTTTTTGGACAGAATTTCCGGCCACGTGCTACCCGTTTCACCGGTGCACAGTTTCTCCTCTAGATCGGTTTTCCGCAGCGCTTAGGCGAAGCCCTGCTGGAATTGCTCCACCACCATCACCGGAGCGCCGTCACGCTGCCGGTGAACTCTCTCTCCTCTCCACCTCCTCTTGCTGGATCAAGACGGTGGAGATCGTCATCAAGCTGCACGTGTGCTGAACGCGGAGGTGCCGTCCGTTCGGCGCTAGATCGGAAGGACCGTGATCGAGATCGCGAGACGGTTCGTGATGAGATCGTGGAACGGATCGTGATGAGTTCGCGGGACAGATCGTGATCAAGATCGTGAGACGGATCGTGATGAGATCGCGGGACGGATCATGATGAGTTCACGGGACGTATCGTGATTGGATCGCGGGACGGATCGTGATGAGATCGCGGGACGCTCGGCGATTTGGATCGCGAAGATGTTCGACTACACCAACCGCGTTTCTTAACGCTTCCCGCTTAGCGATCTACAAGGGTACGTAGATCCACTCTCCCTCTCGTAGATGCTCATCACCATGGATAGGTTTGCGTGTGCGTAGGAAAAATTTTTGTTTCCCATGCGACGTTCCCCAACAGTGGCATCATGAGCTAGGTTGATGGTTCGATGAGATCTCGAGTAGAACACAAAAGGTTTGTGGGCGTTGATGCTTAGATTGCTTCCTCCCTTGGTCGTATTTTGGTTCAGCGGGATTGTGAGATGAAGCGGCCCGGACCAACATTACTCGTACGCTTACGAGAGACCGGTTCCCTCGACGCAACTTGTTGCCTAGATGGCTTGCGGGTGACAGTTTCTCTCACTTTAGTTGGATCGGATTCGACAAAGGCGGTCCTTGAGAAGGTTGAAAAGCAAACTAGTGTATCACCGTTGTGGTTTATGCGTAGGTGAGAATCGTTCTTGCTAGATACCCATAGCAGCCACGTAAAACATGCAACAACAATTAGAGGACGTCTAACTTGTTTTTGCAGGGTATGTTGTGATGTGATATGGCCAATTACATGATGAGATATATGTGATGTATGAGATGATCATGTGATGTATAGAATTTCACGACTTGCATGTCGTTGAGTACGGCAACCGGCAGGAGCCATAGGGTTGTCTTTAATTATTGTATGACCTGCGTGTCAATCATTAAGCGCTATGTAATGCTTTACTTTATCGCTAAGCAGTAGCAATAGAAGTAGAAGCAGGGCTGGCGCCACAACCCCAATGGCAACACATTGATGGAGATCAAGATGATGGAGATCATGGTGTTGTGCCGGTGACGATGGAGATCATGCCGGTGTTTCGAAGATGGAGATCTTAAACACAAGTTCATGGCCATATCATGTCACTTATGAATTGCATGAGATGTTAATCCTTTTATGCACCTTGTTTTGCTTAGTACGGCGGTAGCATTATAAGGTGATCCCTCACTTGAATTTCAAGATGAACTGTGTTCTCCCCGAGTGTGCACCGTTGCGAAAGTTCGTCGTGTTGAGACACCACGTGATGATCGGGTGTGATAGACTCTACGTTCACATACAACGGGTGCAAGCCAGATTTGCACGCGCAGAACACTCGGGTTAAACTTGACGAGCCTAGCATGTACAGACATGGCCTCGGAACACGAGAGACCGAAAGGTCGAACATGAGTCATATAGTAGATATGATCAACATAATGATGTTCACCATTGCAGCCACCTCAACTCACGTGATGATCGGACTTGAGTTGGTGAATTTGGATCATGTATCACTCGAATGATCGGAGGGATGTCAATTTGAGTGGGAGTTCTTAAATAATATGATTAATTGAACTCATTATCATGAACATAGTCAAAGTGTCTTTGCAAATTATGTTGTAGATTACTAGCTCGCGTTGTGGCTCCCTTGTATTTTTATATGTTCCTAGAGAAATAGAATTGAAAGATGTTGGTAGCAATATTGCGGACTGGGTCCGTGATCTGAGGATTGTCCTCATTGCTGCACAGAAGGCTTATGTCCTTAATGCACCGCTCGGTGCGCCACCCCCTCTAGCGTCGTCTATAGATGTTGTGAACATCTGACAGGCACGTTTCGATGACTACTTGATAGTTTTGTGCGTCATGCATTACGGCTTAGAATTGAGGCTCCGAAACGTTTTGAACGTCACGGAACATATGAGATGTTCTAGGGGCAGAGATTGTGATCTCAGGCTCGTGCCTGTGTTGCGAGATATGAGATCTCCAACAAGATTCTTTGCCTGTAAGATGAAGGAGAATAGCTCAATCGTTGAGCATGTACTCAGATTGTCTGGGTACTACAATCGCTTGAATCAAGTGGGAGTTGATCTTCCAGATAAGATAGTGATTGATATAGTTCTCCAAGTCACTGTCACTAAAGCTACTAGAACTTAAGTGATGAACTATAATACACCAGGGATAGAAGTATTGATCCCTGAGCTGTTCGCGATGTTTGACACCGCGAAGGTAGAAATCAAGAAGGAGCGTCAAGTGTTGATGGTTAATCAAACCACTAGTTTCGAAAAGGGCAAGATCAAGGAGGGAAACTTCATGGATAGCAAGTCAGTTGCTGCTCCAGTGAAGCAACCCAAAGTTGAACTCAAACCCGAGACTAAGTGCTTCTATTATGAGGTGAGAGGTCGCTGAAGCGGAACAACCCTAGATACTTGGTAGATAAGAAGGCTGGCAACATTGATAGAAGTATATTTGATATACGAGTTACTAATGTGTACCTTGCTAGTACTCTTAGTAGCACCTGGGTATTGGATACCGGTTCGGTTGCTAAATGTTAGTAACTCGAAATAAAAGCTACGGAATAAACGGAGAACTAGCTAAGGGTGAGGTGACGATATGTGTTGGAAGTGTTTCCAAGGTTGATGTGATCAACATCGCACGCTCTCTCTACCTTCAGGATTAGTGACGAACCTAAATAAATGTTATTTGGTGTTTTGCGTTGAGCATGAACATGATTAGATCATGTTTATTGCAATACGGTTATTCATTTAAGTTAGAGAATAATGGTTATTCTGTTTACATGAATAATACCTTCAATGGTCATGCACCCAGTGAGAATGGTTTGTTGAAATCTTGATCGTAGTATTACACATGTTCATAACATTGATGTCAAAAGATACAAAGTTAATAATGATAGTACCACATACTTGTGGCACTGCCGCTAAATGTCATATTGGTATAAAGCGCATGTAGAAACTCCATGCTGATGGATATTTGGACTCATTCGATTTCGAATCGGTTGAGACATGCGAACCATGCCTCTTGGGCAAGATGACTAAAGGACCCCGTTGGATGGAGCGGGCAAGTGATTCATTGGAAATGATACATGTTGATGTATGCAATCTAGTGAGTCTTGTAGTGTGCAGTGGATATCGTTATTTTCTTACCTTCACTGATGATTTGAGTAGATATAGTGTATATTTACTTAATGAAACACAAGTCTGAATCGTTTGAAAGGTTCAAGCAAATTCAGAGTGAAGTTTAAAGATCATCGTGACAAGAAGATAAAAATGACTGCGATATGATCGTGGAGGTGAATATCTGAGTCACGAGTTTGGCATACAACTTAAGACAATGTGAAAGTTGTTTCACAACTAAACGCCACCTGGAACACCATAGTGTGATGGTGTGTCCGAACATCATAGTTATGCTCTATTGGACATGGTGCGTGCTATGATGTCTCTTGTCGTTTTACTACTATAATTTTGGGGTTATGTATTAGAGACAACTACATTCACTTTAAATAGGGCACCATCTAAATCCGTTGAGATGACACCATATGAATTATGGTTTGATAGAAACCTAAGCTGTCGTTTCTTAATACTTGGGGCTGCGGCACTTGTGTGAAAAATGTTTTCACCTAATGAGGTCGAACCCAAGGCGGACAAATGCATCTTCATAGAATACGCCAAGAACAGTTGGGTATACCTTCTATCTCAAATCCGAGTGCAAAGTGTTTGTTGCTGGAATGGATCCTTTCCTGAGAAAAGGTTTCCCTCGAAAGAATTGAGTGGGAGGAAGATAGAACTTGATGAGGTTATTGAACCTTGTTTCAATCAGAGTAGCGCAGCGCAGAAAGTTGTTTCTGTGAAGCCTATGTTAGTTGAAGAAAGAAGTTAATGATGATGATCATGAAGCTTCGGATCAAGTTACTATCGAACCTCGTAGGTCGACAAGGACGTGTACTGCTCTTGAGTGGTACAACAACCCTGTCTTAAAGGTCATGTTGTTGGACAGCGATGAACCTACGAGCTATGGAGAAGCGATGATGGGCCCGGATTCCGACAAATGGATGAGACCATGAAATCCGAGATAGGATCCATGTATGAAAACCAAGTATAGACTTTGGTAGACTTGCTCGTTGGACGGCAGGTCGTTGAGTACAAATGGATCTTTAAAAATGAAGACAGACGCTGATGGTAAATATCACCATTTGTAAAGCTCGACTTGTTGCAAAGTTGTTTGTGACAAGTTCAAGGAGTTGACTACGATGAGATTTTCTCACTCGTAGTGGTGCTAAAGTCTGTTGGAATTATGTTAGCAGTTGCTGCATTTTCAATTACGAAATCTGGCAGATGGATGTCAAAACGTCGTTTCCTTAACGGTTTACTTAAGGAAAGGTTGTATGTGATACAACCAGAAGGTTTTGTCAGTCCTAAGGATGCTAAAAGATGAGAGAGCTTCAGTGATCCTTCTATGGACTGAAGCAAGCATCTCGGAGTTGGAATATACACTTTGATGAGGTGATCAAAGTTTTTGTAGTTTATACAAAGTTTACGAGAAACTTGTATTTGCAATAAAGTGAATGGGAGCACTATAGAGTTTCTGATAAGTATATGTGGTTGACATATTGTTGATCGGAAATAATGTAGAATTTCTGGAAGGCATAAAAGGTTGTTTGAAAAGTGTTTTTCAAATGAAGACCTGGATAAAGCTACCTAATTGTTGAGCATCAAAATCTATAGAGATAGATCAAGATGCTTGATGAGACTTTCAATGAGTGCATACCTTGACAAGATTTTGAAAGAGTTCAAAATGGATCAGCCAGAGAAATAGTTCTCGTCTGATTTGTAAGGTGTGAAGTTGAGTGAGACTCAAAGCTCGACAACGGCAGAAGAAAGAGAAAGGATGAATGTCGTCCCCTATGCCTTAGCCATAGGCTCTATATTATGCCATGCTGTGTACCGCACCTATGTGTGCCTTGCCACGAGTCTGTCAGGGGGTACAAGAGTGGTCCAGGAGTGGATCACTGGACAGCGGTCGGAATTATCCTTAGTAACCAGAGGACTAAGGAAATGTTTCTTGATTATGGAGGTGATAAAGAGTTCGTCGTAAAGAGTTACGTCGATGCAAGCTTTAACACCTATCCGGATGACTAGTAGTAGCAATCTGGATACGTATAGTGGAGCAGCCATTTGGAAATAGTACCAAGTGGAGTGTGGTAGCAGTGATTACGGTTTGACATAGAGATTTGCAAAGTACACACGGATCTTAATATCGCAGACCCGTTGACTATAAGACCTCTCTCACATGCAAAGCATGATCGAGCCCCAAAACTCATTGGGTGTTAGATTCATAACAATGCGAATCACATGGTGATGTGAACTAGATTATTGACTCTAGTGCAAGTGGGAGACTGTTGGAAATATGCCCTAGAGGCAATAATAAATTAGTTATTATCATATTTCCTTGTTCATGATAATCGTTTATTATCCATGCTATAACTGTATTGATCGGAGACTTAAATGCATGTGTGGATACATAGACAAAACCATGTCCCTAGTATGCCTCTAATGGACTAGCTCGTTGATCAAAGGATGGTTAAGGTTTCCTAGCCATGGACATGAGATGTCATTTGATAACGGGATCACATCATTAGGAGAATGATGTGATGGATAAGACCCAAACTACAAACATAGCATATGATCGTGTCAGTTTATTGCTACTGTTTTCTGCATGTCAAGTATATGTTCCTATGACCATGAGATCATGCAACTCACGGATATCGGAGGAGTGCCTTGTGTGTATCAAACATCGCAACGTAACTGGGTGACTATAAAGGTGCTCTACAGGTATCTCCGATGGTGTTTGTTGAGTTGGCATGGATCGAGACTGGGATTTGTTACTCCGTGTGACGGAGAGGTATCTCAGGGCCCACTCGGTAATACAACATCACAACAAGCCTTGCAAGCAATGTGGCTAAGTGTTAGTCACGGGATCTTGTATTACGGAACGAGTAAAGAGACTTGCCAGTAACGAGGTTGAACTAGGTATGGAGATACCGACGATCGAATCTCGGGCAAGTAACATACCGAAGAACAAAGGGGACGTTATACGGGATTAACTGAATCCTTGACATAGAGGTTCGACCGATAAAGATCTTCGTAGAATATGTAGGAACCAATGTGGACGTCCAGGTCCCGCCATTGGTTATTGACCGTAGAGGTGTCTCGGTCATGTCTACATAGTTCTCGAACCCGCAGGGTCTGCACACTTAAGGTTCGGTGACGTTTCGGTAGTGTAGAGTTATGTATGGTGGTGACCGAAGTTTGTTCGGAGTCCCGGATGAGATCCCGGACATCACGAGGAGCTCCGGAATGGTCCGGAGGTAAAGATTCATATATAGGAAGTCCCAGTTTGGTTTCCGGAAAAGTTTCGGGCTCATCGGTAGTGTACCGGGAGTGCCGGTAGTGTACCGGGAGTGCCGGTAGTGTACCGGGAGGCCTCCGGGAGGGGTATTTCGACCCCAAGAGGTCCATGGGCTGTGGGAGAATAATAACCAGCCCTTAGTGGGCTGGGAAAACAGCCACAAAGGCCCATGGCGCAGGAGAGAAAGTCCTAAAGCAAAAAGTGGAAAATCAGCCAATAGGAGGCAATCCTACTCCAACTAGGATTGGAGGTGAAGTAGGATTTCTTCCCACCTCCTATTTCGGCCGACCCAAAGGCCTTGGCTGCCTCTCCTCTCCTCTCCTCCTATATATACTAGTGGATTGGGTGGTTTTTGGACAGAATTTCCGGCCACGTGCTACCCGTTTCACCGGTGCACAGTTTCTCCTCTAGATCGGTTTTCCGCAGCGCTTAGGCGAAGCCCTGCTGGAATTGCTCCACCACCATCACCGGAGCGCCGTCACGCTGCCGGTGAACTCTCTCTCCTCTCCACCTCCTCTTGCTGGATCAAGACGGTGGAGATCGTCATCAAGCTGCACGTGTGCTGAACGCGGAGGTGCCGTCCGTTCGGCGCTAGATCGGAAGGACCGTGATCGAGATCGCGAGACGGTTCGTGATGAGATCGTGGAACGGATCGTGATGAGTTCGCGGGACAGATCGTGATCAAGATCGTGAGACGGATCGTGATGAGATCGCGGGACGGATCATGATGAGTTCACGGGACGTATCGTGATTGGATCGCGGGACGGATCGTGATGAGATCGCGGGACGCTCGGCGATTTGGATCGCGAAGATGTTCGACTACACCAACCGCGTTTCTTAACGCTTCCCGCTTAGCGATCTACAAGGGTACGTAGATCCACTCTCCCTCTCGTAGATGCTCATCACCATGGATAGGTTTGCGTGTGCGTAGGAAAAATTTTTGTTTCCCATGCGACGTTCCCCAACACCTTCATCATCGCGGCGGCTGCTCTCGTCGGGGAAGAACGGAGTGTGGCGCTGGGACAGGGGAGGCGGAGGAAGAGAGGATGATTGGGGAAAGAGTACTGTGCAATCCGCGGTGCTTCGGGATTTATACCCCGTCGAGCGCCTCACCGACTGGTGGGCCTGTGAGATCACCGCACACGCCAACCGCAGGCGGCTCCCTGTACGTGGCGAAATGACCGACGCCAGAATCGAGGCGTCATGCCCCCACTTGCTCCGATCATGGCGTCATCATCGCACGCGCGTGCGGTTCCCAAATTTTTGTATCCCGCAAAATCCGGGTCTGACAGACCGACCCGTCGCCTCAAAAGATTCCTTCAGATCACTCGGAAGAAAATCAACATCGAACATTCACTCGGGCACTTTCAAGGCTGAATTGATCCTGGCGAATGATGAAGGGTTGAGTCGACGCAATTTTCGTTGAAGCCCCAAATATCATTCGAAAAATTTGTTGTCTTGTTCTGAACTAACATCGATATCCCCCATTCATCACTCGAACCCTGATCCATTCGGGGGCTAATGACAAGGATATGTACCTAGGGTAGGGTCCTAGGCCTGACCTACATACCCTACCTAAGGACACTACATTAGAGAACTTGAAGATCACAAGTTAGCTTCTCACTGGATTCCCGATGACGCTCAAGACACTCGATAGGCAATCCACTCGGAGACTTCTTCCTTCACACGACGGTCGACTGTCACTCGGAAGACCTCATTTCCACTCGACGCCAGAAGACCAAAAGCCACCTCCAGGAGGCCAATGGGCAGGCGTTAGGCTTTTTGTCATTAGTAGCTTTTATTATGTACGTTACCAGTAACGCCAGACTTTAAACCCATGATCGGACCCTTAGATGCCAGGCAATTATGAGGGGCAGCAAACTCTATATAAGCCGCCCCTCCCCTCTGGCATAAGGGTTCGCAACCACTGTAATCTCAACATTCCACACGACAAAGCTCTCGAGCACTGAGACGTAGGGATGTTACCTCCACGAGAGGGGTCTGAACTCATACATCCGTGTGTACATCCTCGTCGTAGCTAGGACTCTGCCCTCTCCTTTCATACCCCTACCTTCTACTGTCAGGCTCGTTCCCACAACATATAGCTTAGTTCAGGTTCACCTTACCGGCATGCCAACATGGGGGTCTGATAAGAAGATGGCATCTGGAGCATTGTATTAGTGTGTACTACCTTTTCAATTTTTTGAAAATGTCTTGTAGTGGTCCATGATATTTCGTGAGTGATTTTGTCTCTCTATAACATGGCAAGTTTGACAGAATTTATATGGGTCACACAACAAATCCTGAATATCATGTTTCCCATTTCATGGCAAATTTTAGGAAAAACTGTAACCATTTTAGGAAAAATTGTAACTATGACATAATAATTTTACGAATTCTGCTTTCTAAATCACGGCAAACTTTTGAAACAAATTCTCATGGAAATTCTTGAAAAAAAAGTTTTCTAATCATGGCAATTGTTAAAACAAATAGTATATGACCATGACACCTTAACATATGTCTGGCATGTTAACATGGGAAATGCAGGTATTATTTTTTGTATCGGACCATGGCAAATGAAGGTATTCTTTTTTGAATCGGGCAATGAAAAGTGCAAAAAATCTACTTATAATTGTACCTACCATGGCAAATTATCTTTTTTTTAACCATGGCATTTTTACATATACCTTGGCAATTACTGAACATGTGGCAAATTTCTCTTTTGTAGCATGGGATATTCCTAAAAAAATTGTGTTTCTAGAGAAAAAATCCTAAAGTAATGAATGCTGTTGCGTGCAGCAGCATATACTATGTTCAATACAAGTCCAGTCTTCGATCCCAACAAGAACGAGCGCACAACGATAATTGGAGCATGCGAGGACGAGCATTCCTACGAATTTCTCCTGATAGGATCCGCTTTCAACTTTCATTTAGGGCCTGTTTGGATGTTGCATGTGATGGCCTTGCCAATTCATGGGCTAGCCAAAAAAATGGGGAACCTTTTGCCCGCCCGTGAATGGCCAAGAGTAGGCGTGAAATTGAACTGTGAGAGTGCATGCTGCCGGAGCGAGCCAAATAACTGGCACCAATCCAAACTATGTGTCCTCGGTGTGGTCAACGCCAATTTTTTGGCCGGGCAATTTTGGGCTCAAATCCAAATGGCCCCTTAACTGCCTGAGAATAGTCAATGCATCACTCTATGCAAATGTGTTGTTTCATGACCAGCCGTTACACTGCGGTTAGAGTTAATTGCAGAAAACCACCACATTGATCGCTCTGTTTGTCCGTTTTAAGCTTGATTATGACATGTGGGTCTGAGTTTGGCTGACCTGGCGTAACGGCACGCCACAGATGCCGTCAATCGTTCTGGCTCGGTCAAAACCGAGTCGAATCGACGTGTTGGTCGCTCTCTGACCTCACTCTCTCGCTCTTCACCCTCTCTCTGCTCTTCTCTTCCGTCGCCGCTTGATCCGCCCGATGCCGACCGCTACTCCGCCTCGCCATGGTGTCATGGAATGACGGCGAGACTAGAGAGGATTCATCCATGAACCTCTGCTCCTCTTGCGATGACATCATCAAGGTCAATTGCTAGGGTTAGGTTTAGGGTTTGTGAATTGGGGATTTTGTGCAAGAGCTCGATCTGAAGCTCGATTTGCTTCTGTTGGCTCCTGCAGCATCCTGCTACCATGCACGATCCAAATTTCAACGAGATTGACGCAGATGAGAATGTGTTGTGTGAGCACGGCAAGCCGGCAGAGCGATTCGTTCTATTTGAAGGGATGAACATGGGCAGGAGGTTTCTTGGGTGTGCTGAGAAGGTATGATATGAATCTAAACATGTGTACCTCGACTGTGTTTACCTCTTTCTTTGTGTTTCTTTAATCTGGTTCGGTGCTTAGGTCATTGTTTATCATGTTGTTTAGTGCTAAGTGTTGGGTAGTAGAGAAAGGCAGTCATTGTTAAATGCCCTGTTTACTGATGCCATTTTTTAACCTGGGTCAGTACTTGGTCATTGTTTATTGGAGCACTATTGTTTAAAGCTATGTTAACATAAACTAAAAAGCTGCTCATTGTTTACTATTTTTGTCATTGACCTCTTTTATTAGTTTGTTGATCCCACTCACTTATCATATTCCTCTTTTTGTTGTTTGTTTAATAGGAAGGCATAAATTGTGGAGTAGTTCAGTGGATTGACTTTGAATGGCCAGACTCAATGGAGAAGGCATTGTCCAAATTATGGGATATGTATGAGGAGAGTAAGGCAGCTAGGATGAATGAGAATCTTGAGATTTATTTTGTAATTCACAACCTGATAGAAGAGAAGAAGAAACTACAGAAGAACTATGAAATTTTGTATGGTGATGTGAATGCTCTCTTGGATCAACATCAGAGGGTTGTGGACAATGTGGAGGAGAACAACTTGAGGGCAGTGCTGTCAAAGAAAGGGAAAGACAATACCAATCTGTAGCAGAAGTATGATGTTCTTAAGAACTTGATAGCTGCTCAAGCCAATGGGATTAGGAACTTGAAGCACAATCATTTGAAGGAGAAGGAAAGGCCGACAGAAGAGAGGCATAAACTGCAGTTGCACATTTTTGAGCTTGAGAAGTTTAAGGAAAAGTTGAAGTTGAAGATTCAGGGGGTGAAGTCCATGTTAGATGAGTAGGATGCTTCTAGTATGATAATCATCTATCATCATGCAGATGGCGATCATCTATGTTGTAATTTAGCAGTGGCGGAGCTTGACATGAATCTCAGGGGGGGGGGGGCAGAGCGAAAATAAGGACAAATAGGAGGGCAAAGAACTGAAATTTTCCTTACCTAAGCCATGTACAGTAATTTTTCTTCATTGTTTTGCCTAAGGCTGGGGGGCCATGGCCCCCTCAAACTTGCACTAAGATCCGCCAGTGTAATTTAGTATGAACTTGTGAACCAAGTACCTTAATTGTGTATTTTGTGAACTATGGTGTTGGATCCTGCAGCTGTTCTAATGTAGATGATAATCATCTACCAACTACCTTAGTTTAAATCTATGAACCAAGTACTTTATGAATGGTGAATGCCAGTCCAATTTGTTGTTTTATGGTGCATGAGATTAGGGTCACAATTTGTTTTGTGAACCAATTACTTTATGAATGATGTTTTGTGAACCAAGCACAAAATGACCCTAGGGTATCATTTACCCTCATTTCATTGATGCTTCGACAAAATGACCTTAGGATACCATTTACCCTCATTTCATTGATGTTTCGACAAAATGACCCTAGGGTATCATTTACCCTCATTTTATCGATGTTTCGACAAAATGACCCTAGGGTATCATTTACCCCGATTTCATCGATGTTTCGACAAAATGACCCTAGGGTATCATTTACCCTCATTTCATCGATGTTTCGACAAAAATGACCCTAGGCTCTCACTTACCCTCATTTCATTGTTGTTTCGACAAAATGACCCTAGGCTATCATTTACCCTCATTTCATCGATGTTTCAACAAAATGACCCTAGGCTCTCATTTACCCTCATTTCAAGACCATCATATGGATTATCATAACAATGCATTGTATATGATCAGTACCAGAACATCATAACATAGCAGTAATTACAGTACCATAACATCAATACTACCATAACAGATCACATCATCAAAGCACTAAAGTTGTTGCCAAAACAGATCACATCATCAACAAGTTTTGACAGAGGATAGCCACATTAGTTCCCTAAGGTATAAAAGTAATCCTTCAGCCTTGAAGATTTCTTTCTCTACATTGATGGCAAGAAGGGTGCTGCTGCAGCTGTTGTAGCTCTCCTGGTTGATGCAGCTGATGTGCTGCTTGCCATGTTTGCTGGAGCTCTTGAGGTGCCTGCTGCAGCTATTGTAGCTCTCCTTATTGCTGCAGCTGATGTACTGCTTGCCCTGCTTGATGGAGCTGTTGAGCTGCCTGCTGTAGCTGTTGTAGCTCTCCTGGTTGCTGCAGCCGATGTGCTACTTGCCCTGCTTCCTTGTGTAGTTGCCCTCCTGGTTGGTGCAACAACAGATGAAGCTACAACAGTAGATGTGGTCCCCTCCTCTGTTCTGGTTGACTGCAATTAAGAAAGTTAGCAAGTTAACACATTCAAGTGTTACAAAATATATAGAATGGCAACAAGTATGGCCTGAATTACTAACGTGATGCTTATTCTTTCTCATTGCTAGGCCTGGATTAAGGGTCTTTTGGCAAGATGTATACCTGTGACCCACAAGATTACAATTACTGCATGTAATTGAGGCCATCCTAGATGTATCTTTAGGTCATGTTGGCTCAAACTTGCTCCTTCTCCTCTTTGTCTGCTGCTTCCTAGGTTTATCCTTCATAACAGGAGGTTCTATGTCTCTAGTCTTGGTCTTGGGCCAGAGATCAGATCCAGGTACAGGAAAAATGATGGGACTGTATGCTGCCAGATACATAGGATTTTTGAAGAAGTCATGCACATAATCTTCAGGCACTAGTTTGGCTTTGGTAATAGCAGAGACTGCATGCTTGCATGTCATTGTAGTCATATCCCATTTTGTGCACCCACATGTCTTGTGCTGCAAGTCAACCGAATAGGTCCTATCATGGCTTGTCACTTGATAAATATTAGGGCCAACCATCAAAGCTTGACAGTTCCTAGAGCCTTTCTTTGCTTCTTCAAGCAACTCAGCATATGTTGGGCATATCTCCCACTTGGCAATTTGTGTCTTAGTCCTATTTCCATTAAACCTGACCATCAACTTGGTCCTGATTCCATCTACCATGGTCTTTATTGGTTTACCCCTCACATCTAATATCATCTTGTTAAAAACCTCACTAATATTATTGACAATTAAGTCAGTTTTGCAATTCAAGTCCATGGCAAATCTAGCCCGACAATTTCTAGGAATTTTATTTAACCAAGCCCAAGCATCCTTACACTCAACTTTAAGAGCATCCATTGCAGCAATATGGTCCTGTTTAGTGTAGGAGTAACTTGCGTTATCCATGTACTTCTTTAATTCGGCCCCCCTAAAACCAGCTGTCTAGAAATTTTGATAGATGTGTCTAAGGAAAAATCTTTGGTTGAAATTGGGGACAACATGGCTCACAGCTTTGAGAAGACCCTATGAGTAACAAGCAATGAATATCAACTAGCCACTAGCAATGAATAGCAACTACTATTAAGAACAAAAATGGTACCTTCTGCCTATCAGAGATTATGGTGTAATAACCAAATCTCCCTGCTTCTCCACCAATTGTTGTCTTTAATTCATTGAGAAACTAGGTCCAACTATTTGTGTCTTCTTTGCACATAACTCCAAAAGCAATGGGATAGATGTTATTATTCCCATCCCTTCTTGTGGCAGCAAGTATTTGTTGGCCAGTAGACAACTTGATGAAGCAGCCATCCACACCTGCCATGACACAAAACACATGTTAAAAACAAAGCATGCAGTACTAAGTCTGCAACATAGTTCAATAGCATAGTAATCACCTACGAATGGTCTACAACCATTTAGAAATCCTTCCTTGCAAGCATTCAAACAGATGAACAAACCATGGAACCTTGGATTCTTGCTTGGATGCTCTTTTAGGAACTTAGTAGTGACAATGCACCTACTACCTGGATTTGTGTCTAACACAGCCTACAAGCAATCCCTTATCCTTGTATATTGCCCCCTCTGATCTTCTTGCACCATGTTAATAGCATTGTTCTTAGCCCCATAGGCCATATGAGTGTTGATCTCAACTCCATACTTGCTCTTAAGATTTTGAATTATTGTACCTATGGATGTGTTCAAGTCTGTTCTTAATGCTTCTAAAACCTGATGTGTGACCCACTTTGTAGTCACCTTGGTGCTCTCTACTACAGCTAGACATGTGTGCACCAAATTCATTTTACTAATGCAGAAAGTCCTCTTTTCCCACCATTGAAGCTGCAATGAAGAAAGGGCAGTCTTCATGTGTGCACACAGTTATAATTCTGTCATTGCAGTTCCTATGAAACTGATAATTCATGTTCTATGTTATGTGAAATGTGAGAAGTTCCCTTCTAAATTGATACACATCATGAAAACAAAGCTTCTTAACAAACTGCAGCTCTGGGTTCTCTTTATCCTCAAAATACCATATCCTTGGCCTTGGTTTCTTTGCCCTACTCTTATTGGCAAGCACAAATGGCAAGGGTACAACCCCATCATCTCCCTCCTCCCTCAAATCACCAGGATCATCATCTTGATCAAAAGATGGAACCCAAACATCCTCAAACTATTTCTCCAAACTAGCATATCCCTCTATATACAGTTCTCTCTCCAACATTGGCTATAGGAACTTGCTGATCACAAATATAACTAGTGTTTAAATTTGCAGGGGTGGGCTCACTACCCCTAACTACTGTCAGGTTTACTATGTTTTGATCTTTGTTGGGTATGTGGTCCAACATCTCATCAACCTTGTCATCATCACACATCTCTTCCAAACCAGCTGTTCCCAACCCAACATCCCTCACATAGGACATGTAATCTTTACTTCCATATCCCGTTGTCTCCATGAGTGCTAAAAGATTGTAAAAAGTGATGTGTGAAACACACATATTTCTTTCCAAGTTGTCCCTATCATGAAAATGCAGTCTAACTTCCCAACTATCATCTGACAAACTGAAAAAAAACAGAACTAATTAACACTAAAACAGAGCATAGAATTAACACTAAAACAGAGCATATAATTAACACTAAATAGAGCATCTGAATTTAAATTAACACTAAAACAATGCATATGAATTTAAATTAAAAACAAAACAATGCATATGAAATAACACTAAAACAATGCATATGAATTTAACTTAAAAACAAAACAATGCATATGAATTAACACTAACACAATGCATATGAATTAACAATAAAACAGAGCATAGACTTAACACTAAACAGAGCACTTAATTTGAATTAACAAAAAACAACGCGTATGAATTTATATTAACAACAAAACAATGCATATGAACTAACACTAAATAGAGCATATGAATTTAAATTAACACAAAACAATACATTTGATTACATCACTAACCCTAACCCTAGAATCTACAGAATATGAGGGGGAGAATGAGAGAGGAGGAATCTTACTCCGAAATGCCAACTACAGATGCGAGCTGATGGCTCCCCGTTGGAGCATGCACCGCATGAGGGAGAGGGCCGGCGTCACGAGGGAGAGGGCTGACGGCATTAGGGAGAGGGCTCGGCGGGTCCTGGCTAGGGTTAGAGCTCCCGCAGAACTCCTCGGGTGGGTTTGGATCTCCGCCACCAAGCAACACCCCCGCGCTGTCCCAGCCGTCGACATCCACTCCGTCGTCAGTTTGCATCTCCGAGCTTGTTGTTGCCATGGAGGGGAGATCGCCGCTGGGAGAGGGGGAGAAATGACGAGATGAGAAGTATCGAGACGAGGGGGAGACCTAGCCGCAACGACTGACGGCGTCTGTTGCGTGCCGTGACGCCAGGTCAGCCAAACTCGGCCCCACATGTCATAATCGGGCTTAAAACGGACAAATAGAGCGATCGGTGCTTTTTGCAAAAAATTAGGCACCTCAGCTGTGTTTTCTGTAAAGAATTTACAAAAGAGTGTTTCCTGCAAACCTACGCGTCAATGTGGTGGTTTTATGCAATTAACTCCTGCGGTTATCATGGATTGATGTGTGAATGAATTTTGCCCGCCAACCTGGCCTTGTTCGGACAGACCATGCGGCTTGATTTAGGCAGACATATAGGTTGATTTCGCTACTCGACCTTGCTCTAGATTGGTGATCTCTTGACGTTATACTACTACTGCATACCTTAGATTGCTCATCACATGTGTCATGTGCTCCCCAACTGGTGCTCAATTGGGTCGACAGTTGGGAGAAGCCAGACAGAGTGGCCAGATCCATCCAAGGTTCATTACATTTCTCATTTCTCCTCGTCGTCTCACTATGTGGACGGGTCAATAACAAGCATCACTTTCTTCTTCTCTTTTTTTTGAACAATTTTTTCGTCGCATTTTTTTTAATAAAAACGAGGCAACAAAGCCAACCTAAACTTTTTCCAGCGTTTGGGAACAACCAAAGTAGTCGAACAAGGATATTACAAGTTCATAGGTAAACATAGGAGACATATTATGATAGAAAGCCAGGAGGGTTTAATAACAGACACCCAAGCTACCCTATTATAAGATCATCGACTATCAGAAGGAATGCACGCTTAGACAGAAGCTTTGGTGCCCCCCTCGGCGGATCTTTTTATTCTTCCTCACCAAGTGATCCTCATGAGCTCCCCTCTTTTTCGGTCCAGTAGCAAAAGACATTTCTTCATTAGCTTCGATGATGGCATGAGCATAAGAAAATCTACTGACGAAGAATAACACTTATTTTTTCTAGAACGGTCCGAATATCCTTCCATACTACCCCCCTGAAAACAAAGATCATTGTGAGAAGTCCATAAGCTCTAAATGGCAGCAACTAGAACAACACCAACCACACTTTCTTTATTATTTCTATTCCAAAGATTGGAGGTAGCAGGAAGATTAACATTCACAGGGAAACCAAGGATGTCAGCAACATCTATCCACACATCCCTAGCAACAATGCATTCAGACAACACATGTTGAACGAACTCTTGTTCACTACAGAAAAGGTAAGAAGTATCATCCAGATGTTGTCTTTTAATGAGGTTGTCTCTGGTTAAGATTTTATTGCGAATGACTAGCCACAGAAAAACTAAATACTTATGGTGGACCTTAATTTTCCAAATTTTGTCCCATTCAGGAGTGCAAACTCCCCCTCCCCCAGTTAATCTATTCATAAAAAGACTTGGTGGAATAAACAACAGATATTTCCAATATCCACACAATTTTATCACCAACAGTAGTGGGAATGAGATTAATAATAGCCATTCTCATATCAGTACACATTTGTATAGTCTCCGGTCCATACATCTTCTAAAAGTCAATTTCAAAGTTTGCCCATCCCAAATCTGCCTAACAGTACAGTTTTGATGTTGGCACAAATCGGACAACACCCAAAATTTAGTTTTAAGAGAAAAATCTCCCACCCAAGTATCATGCCAAAAAGAAATGTTATTACCACCTCCTAGGATCCACCTATAAAAAGGTCTAACCCCAAATAAGGCCAAGGTAAAACCTTTCCAGAAAGGGGATCCCACCCCTTCTTTACACGAAAGCAGTTTTTCCAGTGTGATATTTATAATCCACCAAAGTCGCCCAACTTTTGTATCTACTAGAGAAATATCTCCTAGCCCAAGAAGCAAGTAGTGACATATTAACTTCTCTCAAATTAGGAATATTCTTACCATCACCTTTCTTTTTTTGGGAAATAAGTCCCCAGTTGGCCAAATGGTACTTATGGTTATCCCCAAAATTGCCCTGCGGGAAATGTGCCATCTGAGATATGATGGCATGAATAGCCTACTTGGGAAATTTAATAATGGACATCAAATAATTAGGAATACTAGCAATGCATGCACAAAGGAGCACAAGCTTAGCTTCATAATTAAGTAGTCTCCCCTCCAGCCACAAATCCTCTTAATAATTTTGTCAATAATAGGTTGGAGGTCCTCTCTACGCAATTTTGCAAAACGCAAAGGGTCACCTAGATATTTCAAAGGAAAAGAGCTTTGCTTACATTAGAAAATTTGTGCTAAAGTTTTGGAAACCTCTTCCTCAACGCTTAGAGTAATCAAACCGTAGTTATTGAAATTGATCTACATACCAGAAAGACTATCAAAACATGAAAGTAAAGATTTAACATTACTAGCATTGTCCATGCTAAGTTCTAGAAATAACAATGTATCAACATCATATCACAAGCTGATGATGCCACCAGGAACAACAACTGAAAGAACCCCAACAATCACATATTCATGAGCAGCCTTAATCAACATTTGAGAAAAAAACATCAGCCACTAGATTAAAAAGAATGGGAGACATGGGATCCCCCTATTTTAGACCTTTTCCACTAACAAATAAAGATCCATTACTATAATTCAACCTGACACAAAAGAGCAATGCTAAAAAGTACTCATAACCCAACTAATCCATGCATTACCAAAAACCTAGAAGAAAGCATTCTCATAAGGAAATCCCAATTGACTATATCATATGCTTTTTCATAATCAAGTTTGAGTATAAACCCAGGTAATTTAGATTGGTTAATCTTATGAATGGTTTCATGCGCAATCACAACATTCTCCAAATTTTACCTCCCATTTACAAGCAAATTGGCAAGAAGAGAGTAATCTATCACTAATAGGGGAAACCCTACTAGTCATAGCCTTACTAAAGATTTTTATGGAGACATTTCCCAAGATGATGGATCTAAATTATGTCATAATCTTAGCACTAGGTTCTTGAGAAATTAATTAATAATGGCATAGTTAGGTTTGAAAGTATCTAAAGTACCTCTCTCCATGTCCCTAACTAGAGCGAAGAAGTCTTGCTTAATAACATCCCAAAATATTTGATAAAAAAGAAAAGAAATACCATCAGGGCCAGGAGCACCACAACAGTAAGATCCCATGATGGTGTTCTTTATTTCCTCCCATGAGAAGGTTTTTCTAGGGCCTCAACTTCAACAGAAGTGAGTTTTTCCTGTTCTGACCAAAAGGAAGAGTCCAAATGGATGTTGTATTTTTGCTCAAAAGCAAAAAAGCTCTTTGTAAAAGTCAGTAGCCACTTGTAACATATCAATATTTGTCGTCGCAAGACCATCCTCTCCAATTAGCACAGCCAGATGGTTTTTCCTCCTTCTCTGATTGGCTACAACATGGAAGTAAGCAATATTTCTATCACCCTCGAGAAGTTTTCTAGTCCTAGATCTCTGCCACATAGCAATTTCCTGTTTCTTCCATATTTCTCTCAACTCACTTTGGATCTATTTCATTTTATGATGATCAGTATCAACGACTAAATTATTTTCAGACAATACATTGAAAATATCAAATTTTAACGATAGATTCTTTTTGTTTTTTAATAGCAACATCACTATTGATGCTCTGATCCTCAACTTTATTCCTGAGCAGCTTCGTTTTAAACAACCAAGTATCAATTACAATATGACGAGGAGATGGGGTAGCCCAGATCTCTTCAACAAGTTTAGAGAAACCAGGATGGGATAACCACCATTTCTCAAATCTAAAACGCCTAACAATGTTGTTGCAACTCCCTCCAGAATCAATAAGAAGGGGGCATGATCACTCCCCATTACAGGGAGCACATGTAAAGTAGTAAAAGGAAATTGAGCATCCCAACTAGTGAAAGAATATACCCTATCATTAGAGGTCTAGACATAATTAGATTGATTATTACTCCATGTAAAAGATCTATTGACAACTTTGTTTCCAAAAGATCCCACTTACTAATCCAATCATTAAAAAGGAAGGCCCTGTTAGCATTAATATTGCCACTAGACTTATGTATAGCTTTGCTAACAAGATTAAAATCCCCACCAAAAAACACATGATAGGTCAGAAGACGGAGAACTAGCGAGAAGAAGAGGTGAACACACCACGGAAAACAAAGAACTGATGGCCATATTCGAAGATCTTGCACTTGAAGACGAAGAGTAGTAATTTTATTTTCCTTTTATCATCTAGAGCATGGCTCTATACTCTTTTACTTCCTAGGGATAGAAGGTTTTAATGAGATAGTCACTAATGAAGCTCAAGATTTATCCCACATGATGACATTGTGCCTCATTTTAATTTTCTGCATTTTTGGACCTATTTGTGCCACACGTGCCTAATGTGCTAGCCCATGTAAAAAATGTATTTTTTTGGCAATATAAAGGGCTGCCTGCCCCCCTCTTATTTCTCACACTCAAACCCCATCTCATTACCAACACTCAACATGGATGCTCCAAATGTTTGGCGAAGAGTCTCAGACATCTGAAACTACTTTGATGAAGAAAATATTTATGGAGGATGGTGTCAACATGCGCAAAGCTAACTGCAAAAGATGTGGAATCTATTTGATCGTAGGGTACGAAAGAGTCGGCCACTAAATCGCCATAAACAGGGACACACCGAGAGAGATGAGGAGGCCGCGGGGCACCAAGCCGTGTAGTTGTATCTTCATAATTCTCTTATCCTTTTATATTTGTGTTTTTTTTGTAATTTAAAGTGTGGGATTGTACTTTTTTACTTATTATGGACATATGGTTTTAATGAGGCATGCTTTAACAAAGCTCGATATTTATTCCAAATGATTATTCATTTTTTTCCCGACATACAAATTTTCTTCTCATTTTTTGGATGTAATAATTAATAAATGTGCTACAGTTCTTTGGATGTCAAGAAAAGAGCAACCCCAAAAAATAGTGCTACGTACCAACACTCACTAGGGACAACGTGCATCGTGCTCTGCATTCGGCACAAGCCGACCACCAGGCTGGCTGCGACACTGCGCACGGCTAGACCTGCCGTGCATTTCTTTTGAGAAATCAGGCTGGCCGTTTTTGGGCCTTGGAGACCAGCACGTGTGTTGGCCTGGCACGGCCCGAGTACTTCACGTGCCTGGCCGGGTTGTGCCGTGTCTGGCCCGTTTAACCAAGGTCGTGTCGTGCCGGCCCATTTGGCCAGGTTTGAACGAGTGAGCGTTGCCTCTCCAGCCACCCACGAGAAAGCAAATCGCCCGAACCCTAAATCACTATCTTCCTCCCTGCCGATTAGTCCCATGGCCACCTTGCCTTCTTCCTCCCTGCCGGTGACAGGCGCTATTAAGTCTGTCAGTGAATTCGCTCAGAAAAATGATCGAGACAATATGTTTCGTGGGGAGATTCGGGCAGAGTAATCAATTTCAAGCCATGGAGAACTAGGGTTTGAGCCAGCCGGAACAACGATGGCGATAGGGCACAGCCCGATTACATCTGGAATACCCACTCCTCTCTCCCATCTCTCTTAAGTAGATACAGAAAGGTAAAAAGCAGCGACAGCGACATGGTCTAGAGCTACAGTGCTCATGGTAAATTTAAACTAACTCGTTACATCGAGAGAGACCGTCCATCGCTTGATCAACGCCTAAGACGCGAAGTAACTTGGCGAACTGGTACGCGTGGAGAGCAACCGGAGGATGGAAGATCAACGGTGCTCCTTGCTCCTGGCAGTGCAAGACCTGTAGTGTATCACCTGTTGTCGCCCATAGTGCGTGACAACTCCTCCCTACAGAGACCAGAATTGTCCTCAAGGCTGAAAGTCAGGAAAAACTTTTTGAATAAAAGCTGCATCTTCCCAAGTTTCATTTTCCACGGGATGGTTGACCCACTTAATCTTCCACTGCACCACAGGAATGGAAATGTTACCCTGAACTCGGGGGATTAGTTTCCTTTCCAATAAAGCTTCTAGTTTGATCAGGATGTGACCCTCAACATCTAGTAAAGGCAGCTTGGGGTTTGGCACAACATCTGGACCAAGATGATTTTTGAGTTGACTTATGTGGAATGTGGGGTGTAGCTAACAACCATGAGGAAGGAGTACCTTGTATGCAACCTGGCCCATCTTTTCAAGTACTTTGAAAGGACCATAGTACTTGGAGTGTAACTTAAGGTTCCTATGAATGCTCAAGCTGGTGTGTCTGGATGGTTGCAATTTGATGTAAACCATACCCCCACCTTTGCTTTCCTGTCAGACCTCTTTTTGTCTGCAAAGTACTTCATTCTCTCTTGGGCCTTGAGGAGATTAGACTTGATCTGGTTTGCAATGGTGTCTCTGTCCAGTTCTTCTTGGTGGATGTCTCCTGTTGCTGGTGGCAGGAGGAGTTCGACAATCAGAGGTGGTGGTTTTCCATATAGAGCTTGAAAGGGTGTCATCTGAAGTGCAGTATGGAAGCTTGTGTTGTACCACCACTCTGCCATGGACAACCAAGTGTTACACTTAGTGGGTTGCTGAAAAGCCATGCATCTCAAATAATTCTCCAAGCATTGATTAACTCTTTCTGTTTGGCCGTCTGTCTAAGGGTGGTAAGATGTGTTGAGGTGTAATTTCACTCCCATTTTAGTGAAAAGCTTTTGCCACAAGTTGTTGGTGAAGATTTTATCTCTGTCATTCACTATCACTGTGGGCAAACCATGTAGTTTGAAGATATTGTCTGTAAGAGCTTGTGCAACTGTCTATACTGTGATGGGGTGCTTCATAGCTATGAAGTGAGCATATTTGGTGAACCTGTCAACCACCACTAAAATTATATCCTTGTTTTGTGACACAGGCAAACCCTCTACAAAGTGCATGCTGATGTGTGTCCATGCAAAGCCAGGAATAGGAAGGGTTGTAGTAACCCAGGAGAAGGAAAGTGATGTGCTTTGTTTAGTTGGCACACGGGGCGCTGTTGTACAAAGGTTTTCACATCCTGTCTCATTCCAGTCCAGGTGAATAAGATTTTAAGTCTATGGTATGTTGCTCTTTCCCCAGAGTGTCCACCTAGTTCAGATTTATGGAAGGCAGTGAGCAATGATTGTCTGAGGCCTGTACTTTACCAATGAGAATTTTGCCTTTATACCTTAGCACTCCATTAGTGAGGGTGTAGGGAGGATTTCCTTGAGGTGCAATTGCTAACTGGGAAGATAAGTCAGAGCACTTGGTGTCCCCTTTGTAATTCTGCACTACCTCTGTGATCCAGGTTGGCAAGACGGCAGTAGTAGCAAGGGCCTTGATAGAATGTATTACCCTAGAGAGAGCATTTGCTGCTCTGTTTTGTTTCCCTCTTTTGTACTCCACTTTAAAATTGTAACCCAACAACTTAATTAAGAGTTTGTGTTGTATGCCCTCTATTAGTTTCTTTTCCTGTATGTGTTTCAGAGCTTGCTGGCCAGTTCTGATAATGATGGAGGAGGAAGCAAAGTAGTTTTTCCATTTCTTAATTGCTTCAATAATGGATAGGGCCTTTTTGTCATAGGTGGACCATCATGCAGCTTTGGGCCCAATGGCTTTGCTCAAGAAGGCAATGGGTTGCCCTTTTTTCATTAACACTGCCCCAACTCCATATCCAAAAGCATCTGCTTCTAGGATGAATGGGCTAGTGAAGTCAGGCATAGCTAGGACAGGTGCCTGTGTCATAGTTTCTTTCAGAAGTTGGAAAGCTTTTTGCTATTCCTCCTGCCACTTGAAACCATCTTTTTTCAATGCTTCAAACAATGGTCTGCAGATAATTCCATAATGTCTGACAAACCTCCTGTAATACCCAGCTAGCCCAAGGAAGCTCCTCAACTGTATGATGTTCTGGGGAATTGGCCAGTTAACAATAGCATCAATCTTGGCAAGGTTTGTTGACACTCCTTTGGCAGTGATGATGTAACCCAGGTACTCCACCTTGGATTATGCAAAAGTGCACTTACTGATCTTTGCATACAGTTGATTCTCTCTGAGGACGGTGAAAACTTGCCTTAAGTGTTCTAGATGTTCCCCATATGACTTGCTAAAAATGAGGATATCGTCAAAGAATACTAAGACAAAGTGTCTAAGGAGGGGGGCCAATACAATATGCATCAGTTCCATGAATGAGGGGGCCCATTAGTGACTCCAAAATGCATCACCAGAAATTCAAATAGCCCCATGTGAGTACTGAAAGCAGTTTTCTCAATGTCAGATTCTTTCATTCGTATTTGGTGATAGCCACTCCTCAGGTCAATCTTGGTAAAAATGCAAGCTCCATGGAGCTCATCCAACAAATCTTCAATGATAGGTATAGGGTACTTGTTTTAAATTTTAAAAGCATTAAGCCTTCTGTAATCTACACACAATCTCCAAGTGAGGTCCTTTTTCTTTACTAAAATGGCAGGAGAAGAGTACGGACTATGGCTTAATCTGATGATTCCTTTTGCAATCAATTCCTTAATGATCTATTCTAGAGCATCTTTTTATGGTGGGGCATTCTGTAGCTCCTCTGGTTGATTACCAGAGCTCCTGGTTCCAGGTTAATAGCATGATCACACTCTCTTTGTGGGGGAAGACCCACAGGCTCTTGGAAAATGTCCTGAAATTATTCCACTAATTTACTGATTTCAGGTTTGTTCTGTTTAGGCATAGCTGTAGGTATTTGGACAGGTTGCATCCACATAAGAGCTCCATGTAGCATGTCATCCATGATATGTTGCATGTCTTGAAGTATAGGAGTGCAGGGCTGCGTTGGGAGGCTTTCATCCAGAAAGGTGACCAACTGTCCTACAGATAGTTGCACTGTCAGTTCCCTTCTAGGCAAATCAAAAGTGACAGGGTTGTGTTGATACATCCAATCTGCTCCTAATATCATATCATAACCTGTTAAAGGTAGGACTCTGAAATCAGATGTAAACTTAGTGCCTTGGATTTTGTAGCTGGTGTTTGGACAAGAAAAATCATTGTCCAATTTTCCTCCATTTGCAACTGTGACCTGAATTTTGGGGACAAGTCGAATATCACAGTTTGCTTGTAGTGCCAGTGCAGGGGAAAGGAAAGTGGTTGTGCTTCCACTGTCAACTAAGGCCAGAGCAGTTTTGTTTCCCACTTGCACTTGGAGGGAGAAGGTCTATTTCCTTTTTGCATCAGGGATTCCAGTAGCAGCATGCCTGGAAATCTATAATTCCTGAGTTTCTGTCAGCTCTGTTTCTTTGTCAGATTCTACATCTTCTACATCCACTATGTAAATGACATGAGGTGTGATGTTTTGTTGTTCTTGTAAAGCATGGATTTGAGATTTTTGGGAGAGTTTGTAGACTTGTTTATGTCCTGGAAACCAAGGTTCTCAGCATTTGTAGCAAATGCCTTTTTCTCTGGCCTGTTGAATAATAGTAGCAGTTGGAGGGGGAATAGGAACAGTAGGTTTAGTAGTTTTAGTTGGGCTTTGCTTCTTGTAATGAGGGGCATAGTACTTGATGGTTGTGGCTGGTGGGCAAACTTTTCTATTCTCCTAGAATACCACATTGCTTTCTGAATGTTAGGTCGTTCAAGACATTCCAAATGGCTTTGTATGTAAGGGCTGAGGCCAGCTATAAAACTGTGCATGTAGTAACTGTCTGGAACACCAGGATTGTCCCTTCTCATTAAGTTCATCACTTGTTCAAACTCAGATATATATTGAGCCACTGTTCTGGATTGTGTAAGACTATGGAAAGATTTGACATTTTCACAGACTGAAGTGACAGCAAATCTCTCTGTCAAGTATGAATAGAACCTGTGCCAAGGAGTGCTGTGCACAAGATATCCAGTGCCTCGCCACCACTGGATAGCCTCACCCTTCAAATAAGATACAACAATCTCCGTTCTTTGCTCCAGGGGGGGTCCTTGAGGCCTCAAAAAACTATTCAATGTTCTGTATCCAAGAATCGGCATTTGTCCCCTCAAATTCGGAGATGTTGAGTTTTGCAGGTTTGACACTTAGAATGCTTCTGTGCACTTCTGGGTTATGTGGTCTTGTTCTATTAGTGTCCATTCGTGGATTGTCCTCCTGTAAGTCCTCAACTGCCTACAAAGTGCCAACATTTCTGTGTATCTGGCCTTATGGCGTCAGTTGCTCTGCCTTGTTGGCATTGTGATTGGGGTGTCGATATGGCCCTTTTGGAGTGCTGTCGAGATTCAATTCTCTCCCGGATGCTTTGTCGATCAGGACTGCAAAGCCTGCAACCTGAACTCCATTACGATCTCCAAGTATCGTAGCAGACAGTTTCTTTGGCCTTCCTGGGGGAATTGTGCTCCCGTGGCCAGATTGGGGAGTCTGTTCTTCATCTGCTCCCTCCTCTGTTCTTTCTTCGTCAATTAGCTTGCGCAGGCTTTCCTGAATTTTCTTGATATTCCGGTCGATGTTGTCAAAGTTTTTGTTGACTATCTCCGTAAAATCATATAATTCCTTATTGTCTTCTTCTCTGTTACACTGCAGCGTTTGGATATCCATTTGCAGGGACTCAAGCTCGAGCGCTACTGTATCCGCTGAAGCTTTCGTCTTGGCCATGGTGATGGTTGGGGTTGAGGAGGGAGGGATTTTACACCGGTCACCCGGCAACCTGTCCTCGTAGCCAGCTGCGTCACCGCCTTGCCACATCGCCGGAGAAAAGCACTGGAAGGAAGGGTCGGGTGGGATTTAACACCGAAGGAATTCCCCTCGAAAACCACTGACCAATCCGATCTAGCTTCCGAGCAGTCTACCGCCACCGTGCGCCACCCCGCTACTCACCGCCACCAGATGCTCCAGATCCGATCTAGATCTCAAATCCGTGCCTCCAAGGAGTCTGTATACCAATTGAGAGGCTCTACTAAGTCTGTCAGTGAATTCGCTCAGAAAAATGATCAAGAAAATAGGTTTCGTGGGGAGATTCGGGCAGAGTAATCAATTTCAAGCCATGGAGAACTAGGGTTTGAGCCAGCCAAAACAACGGCGGCGATAGGGCACAACCCGATTACATCTGGAATACCCACTCCTCTCTCCCATCTCTCTTAAGTAGATACAGAAAGGTAAAAAGCAGCCACAGTGACATGATCCGGAGCTACAGTGCTCACGGTAAATTTAAACTAACTCGTTACATCGAGGGATACCGTCCATCGCTTGATCAACGGCTGAGACGCAAAGTAACTTGGCGAATCGGTACGCGTTGCGGGCGACCGGAGGATGGAAGATCAATGGTGCTCCTTGCTCCTGGCAGTGCAAGACCTGTAGTGTATCACCTGTTGTCGCTCACAGTGCCTGACAGCCAGTCGGTGAATCGTCTTCCTCCCTGCCGTTCAGTCCCATGGCCACGTCGCCTTCTTCACACCGGTCAGCGAATCGTCTTCCTTCCCGCCGGTTAAGTTAGTCGCCATGATATATCTTTGGTTATTCGTCGTCTCCTAAGGTTTTAAAATGTGTTATTATACACTTATACTACTCATTACTTCATCAGGCTTGTTTGTTTCACTTCATCAGGTTTTAAATTTTTTTATGCACTTATACTACCATGGTTCTTTGCTTCTTACTTATAATCTAAACGTAGATATAGAAGTGCATTTCGGTTGGCTTTACACCTCCCTGGATTGCAAATTGCCGTTCAACTTGGCCGTGTCACCATGTTCAATATCTCGAGATATGCACAAATAGTTCTTATTGCTCATCTAGCTTGTTTCTCCGTTTCAAGGATTTGCCTGGCGAGGAAAAGCCATCTTCCGATCTGTCCGACGCTTTGGAGTCCGACGAGTATGAAACAAAGCTTTTGCTCTTTTGTTTTCTGCTTGTCCATATGGTTGAAATCCCATGTGTTTATATCTTCTAATCATTGACCGAGCCGACCCACTGCAGGGGTCCAATGTCTTATGACACAAACCATCTTTTGGCCTAGAGATATCCTGGTTTGCCTACACCAGTTTTTGTCAGAATGGATAGTTCAGGAGTTTTTCACACATATCCTACTCTGGGTGATAAGCCGTTCCAGAGCCTTGATGAAGTTCAAAGTGCTGTTATTTCCTATGCCTGTCCCAATAGCAATGTCATGTAATGTTCCGATCTCTCTCGAAAGAAAATTGTTTATATTCTCTGAAGAAGGAACATCTATTAATCATATGCTCTGATCTAAAATTAGGTCTGATGAGATACTTTCAGAAACGGAACGTATTGTACGTGAAAGTTTTTTCTGGCCAAATGGCACCAGGAAGATCTGCACAAGGGCTCAAGCAGCCAAGAGGGAACATGACAAGGTTCAGAGATTGATTGAAGCTTTACTGGACAAGCATAACGACACTGAGGTTCATTATCTGCTCGCCTTCACTCTGTCCCTCCCCACTAGCAGGCTTGTGTTGTATTTTATTGTTACTGCTTCATGCATGCAACATTACTGATCTAATCCATGCTTATTCTAAGATCGCATGGATAAACTCAAAAATATTGTTCATTGGCAATCAATCCTCGAAGGTGTCCATAAATGGTACTATCATCTCAATATCACTGTGAAGACCAAAGGAGCTGCTGATGATGCGGGCAACGCCAGTCTATTCTTCGTTGAAGTTGAACGTGATTGTAACGATATCCTAGGATATTATATCAACACTTTCTTCAGGGTTAACACTGACAGCCAGGGTAGTTTACACTCTTATCTCAAATTATGAATTTTTGAAATAATATTTGAAATTATCTGTTAGATGTAGATCAGAACGATATACTAGGATATTTCTCCACATTTTCTATGGGGTTAACGCTGACGGCAAGTATAGTTTACACTCGTATCTCAAATTAAGCATTTTGGTATAGTATTTGAAGTTAGCTTACAATTGCGAATGCGTTTGTAGGAAAAATTTCTAAGGATTTCAATCCTCCAAAAACCCTATAGAATTCCTTTGAATCAAAGGAGCCCTGGAGCTCTTACTGTTGACCTGTTTGCCTGCCTATTGTGCCATCTTATACCATACATAGCTTTATGTTTGTAATATCACAATCCAACTGACTCATGCACAACCATTTGTAGGTGCTGCAATCATGCATTTTTTGGCACTTATTCAGCTATTCTTGTTGTATCTGAGCCAGATTAGTCATCTGACACTTAAACAACAAATTTCATACCTATCTTTAGATGGTGAAGTTACCTGCCATGGCTGTATAAACAATGGAAGTGATGATATGAAGCACCCACCTGCTGGTTCATTCAAAGGCGGCCACATGGACATCCGTTTCCCAGTTGGTTTTGGTCCCTGTAGTGAGAAGCAGTGGCTCGACTCCCTTAACATTGTATGTACTGGCTAGCATTTTAGTATCTTCAATGTGCTGTGTCAATATTAGCTATGTGTTTTATCCTCGAGTGCAGGAAGTTGAGGATGAAGAACTGATAAAAGAAGTGGAGAAAAGGATAAGAGATTGCTATGAGGTAATTTCATAATTGTGTGGTAAAATAACCATTTTGTGGCAACTTGATTTTGACCACTTGATTAATTATTTCTTTTGTGTTTATCATCTTCTCAAGGACCCTGACGAGGCTGAATTTTGGGAGAATGCTCGCAACAAACGTCTTAATTATCACTCATGGGAACATGAAATAAATCTCCACGTTCGAGCCCCAATCTCCTTCAATGTGTTAGTAGTTGCATGTCTGTGAAGTTTTTGTCCAATTCCCATGTGAATTTTTAGATGTTTAGAGGAAGAAGAATACCTGGAAGCTCCTAGATCTTGGTAGTTAGTAGTTACCAAATTGTTTTTTTAGTTTAGAGCCTGTTTTCTGGTGACCTGGTTGTGAGAAGAATAGGGCACTTGCCTATGAACTACTCAGTGGTCGGCTAGTATTTGTATCCACCCTAAAACTTGATGATTGTTCTGAGGTCACTAAATCTGTTTGGTGTCAGTCGTCTATAGCTCTCTAGCTCTATTGTCTTTTGGAGGCATTGCCCGTGTGCGGAAGTGTTCAAATATGCTGCGACATGGCTATGAACTCGTCTTGTATTCAAATTTTGTGTTGTTTCATTTCATTGCTGCTATTTTACAGTCGGACGAAGAAATTGTTGGTGAAGATTCAGATGAAGACTGAAGATGTCCCTGGCTGTTATCACCTGTCTTCATTTAACAGTAGGTTGAAATCAGTGGAGCTTTCAAGTAATTGAACTTGTCACCAACACTCAACTTATATTAGCTATGACGTTTTTGTGTAATGCCATATGTGAACAAGGCTGCAAGGCTTGTCCAATTTCTTGTGCACGTATATCATCTTGGTCAGTGCAGGGCCGCTCCAATCCACCATCGCGAGAGCACCACCATGACCAACAAGTCTTATGTGACCTAAAATGCTTGCGCGAATACATTAGACCCAAAAAACGAAGCTGCATTGGGACTTTGCACCTGTATATAAAAACATGATATAACTAGTTTATGTAGGCTTTGGAGCGACGCTGGGGGTAGTAAATAGCCTCCATATAAACTAGCGATATCGTGTCTTTTTATATCTGGGACACCATGCATTCCATTAGCTAGTGGCTATGCCAACATCGGCAGCCACAACACCCGTTACATCCGACGATAGGTCAATTAGCCAGTCATCCCATGACGAAATGTTCTAAATCTTCTATTGTTTTCTCATGAATGGAATGTTTTTTAATAGAAGAGGTCTTCGTGACTTGGCTAAAAAATTATTAATTGTGGATTCCAATAGGGAATACAATTTATATTTTTTGGCTATCTTCGAAACGGGGAGACGTGATTTCTCAGTAAGTCTGCTTGACCGTCTTTCTGGCGGGGTGGACTTTACTTGGGTTTCACGACCGCCTAGAGGTCATTCTAGGGGCATTTTACTTGGCGTAAACACAGGGACTATGAATGTGTTGGGTAGTTTAGATGGTGAGTTTCACGTTAAACTCCATATTCACAACAAGGCCGATAACTTCATATGGACCCTCGTCGCCGTGTATGGAGCAGCCCAGGATGAGTTCAAGGCTGATTTTCTTCGTGAATTGGTTAATCTAGCAAAAGATAATCCCTACCCCATTCTTATAGGTGGGGACTGCAATTTGCTTCAATTTCCAAATGATAAAAGCTGTGGTAGGTTTGATAATCATTGGCCTTCCCTTTTCAATGTTGTCATCGACAGTCTAGATTTGCGAGTGGTATCCATGATTGGAAGACAATTCACTTGGGCAAACAGTCTTTCAGAATCGGCATATGAGAAACTAGATTGCATTTTAATGGATACAAACTGGGAATCTAAATTTCCCATCACTAGTAGAAAACGTCCCATTTGTCTCGGTTCCAGAGGCCCATTAGCCCCGGTTCTGGAACCGGGACTAAAAGGTTGGTACTAAAGCCCCAAACCTTTAGTCTCGGTTTGCTTACGAACCGGGACAGAAGGTGCTCCACGTGGCCTCTGCGAGGAGCCCAGACAGGAGGACCTTTAGTCCCGGTTGGTAGCACCAACCAGGACCAAAATGCGTCCACACTAGCTACGATATTGTGCTTTTTTAAAGGGGGGGTTAGGGGTTTTGGAGGGTTAATTTAGGGGTTTCATATTGTGTTAGCTAGTTAATAGAGAGAAGTGTCTTTTCTTTCTCCATGCTTGGTCGACGCTAGCTACGATAGAGAGAACTCAACACGCTAGCTAGTAAGCAAATGAAGGAACCATTAAGTACACAAGATCGTTATGAACATATACAGAGAGAAGTGATCGACCTCTCTTTCTTCGAGAGATTGGTCAAACAACAAGTTTTCCTATATCTATCTGACACTACTAGCTACATATATACAATATAAGATCCACTACAAGAAATATGCTATCTTGTGACCTTATGTCAGTGACCTTGGAAAAAATGGTCGTAAATCTATGACCTTTTGAGTAAAATTGGTCGTAAGCTGTCCGGAGGGGTCCTAACCCTAAACACCAACGACCATTATGGTCAGAAAGGTCGTAATTTCCTTAATTGAAATGGTCATAAAGCGAACAACACCGGTCCACTTCCTTATTTCTAGCTGATAATGACCAATATAAATGGTTGTAAGCTATGACTTAGCACCACCTCATCAGTTTTGCCTATGTGTCATGTCCATGTGTCAATTTTTGCCTATGTGTCATGTCCATGTGTCAATTTTTGCCCTAGGTTGTGAAGCAACCTATATCTGTGTTATTCCCAAAATTCCCAAACAATTCTCATAAATTCTTTGTATCATATCTTTATCAAATATGTCAAAAACCTTCCTTGACTAGTTAAAAATAATTCAGAAATATTCATTTTCCTATTCTGTTCAAAACAACACTATGTGAAGGAAGTGCTACTTATATATTCTTGATTGCCCTCAAAATTTTTGGGAACTCTTTCCTATCCAAATCATTGCCTCATGGCTAAATTCAGCTCCATTTGCCCAGTAATTCGTCCTCAGCAAATTTCCAAAATATTCGTTCACCCAGAAGCTTTGTGAAGGAAGTACTGGCTATGCATATCATAACGAGTTCAATTTTTTCCAGATCTTCTATATGCCCAAATAATAGCTATCCAGAAAATTTTAGCCCCATCTAACAATCCATGTGAGCTCACCATCCAATCTTTGTTTCTAGTAATATTTTCAGTTTGTGAAGCAACTACATTTTATATTTCTTCATAATTGCTGAAACTTTACCAGTACATGACCATGATCACAAAACCTCTCTCCACCAATTTTTAGCTCATTTAATTTAGCCAAATTCCCTCAACATTTTTCCTAATATTCTCTTCAGTGGAGAGCATTGTGAAGCAAGTACCATTTTTATTTACCCAAATAGTATGAAATTTATAAAGTTCCTTCATATGCCCAAATTATCCTCCTCCTACAAATTGCAGCTTAATCCAATCATCTATGTGAGCCCATGTTCAATTTCTACTTTCGGTCCAGATTGGCACATTGCAAAGAAAGTGCTATATAGACCCCTCGTATTTCCTTGAAACTTTTTGGGAGTTCTTACATATCCAAATAATTGCCACATGACAATATTCAGCTCAATCCATTCATTATTTTGAGCCCAACTTCAACATTCATATTTCTGTCCAGTGTGGTACTTTGCAAAGGAAGTACCACCTAAGCTCATCCATTTGAGCTGAAAATTTGTGAAGACAGTCCTCTTAGTAGATGATCATCCTCAGCCAAAACTCATGCCCATTGGCCATGTGCATTTCCCGTACCGCTAATCAAACACTTGGTTGCTAATTCATGTTTGAGCATAGTTAGGTCTCCTCGTGAGGTTCTTCTACTGTAATTTTCTTCCTAGCACCTACCCGGGGAGTGTCCAGCCCACTAGACATGCCTATGCCGTCTAGAATGCATGGCAATGTCACGGTCATGCGGTGACCAAGCGGCGGGTATGCGAGTTTACGCGCTCTGGAGTTGGGGTCATCGGCCACCGTCCAAACCTCGATGTATCACCACCAAACCATGTATTTATGATTAAATAGATACTTATGTAGCTATAAATGATATTTTGCAAAAATAAAGAGCAAACTATAAGGTAGTTACAGTTCAAATTTGACCCGTTTCCTATTGAATCAGCGGAATTTTGTCTTTTTCACGAGAGGTGGATCAAAGCTTTTGACACCCAACCATTTTTTCAATTGTGCATTAAATATGTCTTAGTATTTTAGAAAATTATTCGGTCCAATTTGGCAACAAATATATGGTAGGTCCTTCACATAAAAACTCATTTTGAGCACTCAGAAAAAGGAAATGGTTTTTTTGCGTAAATAAAATAAAAAAAATCCCTTTGTCAACATTGTTTGTCATTCCAACATGCACCCTTCTGCAAAATATGAGATCATTTGAACAAACTATGGCATGAATGTGGCCATGAGATTGATCATTTGGCTTGAAAGCCATGAATCTTCACACATGATAGCTCATTTCTGAGAACACTTTTTAAAATAATCACCGTATTACAAGTTTATTGTTTTTCCTTGTAACTTGGTCACATATTATGACACAACGCTAAGGTTTCGCATTTTTTGATTTTTTTTTTGAATTTGTTATGCCCGTTTCAAAATGCGGTCGAAACGGCGGGCATGACCGTTCATAGCTTGGGGTTGAATCTTGCCAAAAAAAATTTGGATCTATGATTAAATAGATACTTATTTACCTATAAATTATTTTTGGAAAAAATCATGAGCAAACTATGAGGCACCTCTAGTTCAAATTTGACCCGCTTCCTACTGAATCGGTAGTAATTTGTCTTTTTCACTAGAGGTGGATCGAAACCTTTTGGCACCCAACCATTTTGTCAATTGTGCATTGAATATGGACTAATATTTTAGAAAAATGATTTTATACAATTTTGCAACAAATATATTGTAGGTCCTTCACAAAAAAACTCATTTTGAGCACTCGCAAAAAGGAAAATGGTTTTTTTGTGCAAAGAAAATAAAAACTCCCTTTGGCAACATTGTTTGTCATTCCAATATGCACCCTTGTGCAAAATATGAGATCATTTTAACAAAATATGGCATGAATGTGACCATGAGATTGATCATTTAGCTTGAAAGCCATGAATCTTCACACATGATAGCCCATTTCTGAGAACACTTTTTAAAATAATTACCATATTACAAGTTTATTATTTTCCCGAGTAACTTGGTCACATATGATGACACAATGCTAAGGTTTTGCATGTTTTTTGATTTTTTTGAATTTGTTATGCCCGTTTCAAAATGCGGTCGAAACGGCGGTCATGACCGTTCATAGCTTGGGGTTGAATCTTCCCAAAATTTTGTTGGATCTCTGATTAAATAGATACTTATTTACCTATAAATGATTTTTTGGAAAAAATCATGAGCAAACTATGAGGCACCTCTAGTTCAAATTTGACCCGCTTCCTACTAAATCGGCGGTAATTTGTCTTTTTCACTAGAGGTGGATAGAAACCTTTTGGCACACAACCATTTTGTCAATTGTGCATTGAATATGGACTAATCTTTTAGAAAAATGATTTTATACAATTTTGCAACAAATATATTGTAGGTCCTTCACAAAAAAACTCATTTTGAGCACTCGGAAAAAGGAAAATGATTTTTTTGTGCAAAGAAAATAAAAACTCCCTTTGGCAACATTGTTTGTCATTCCAACATGCACCCTTCTACAAAATATGAGATCATTTGAACAAACTATGTCATGAATGTGGCCATGAGATTGATCATTTGGCTTGAAAGCCATGAATTTTCGCACATGATAGCTCATCTCTGAGAACACTTTTTAAAAATAATTACCGTATTACAAGTTTATTATTTTTCCTGGTAACTTGGTCACATATGATGACACAACGCTAAGGTTTTGCATTTTTTTGTTTTTTTTGAATTTGTTATGCTCGTTTCAAAATGCGGTCGAAACGGCGGGCATGACCGTTCATAGCTTGGGGTTGAATCTTACCAATATTTTGTTGGATCTCTGATTAAATAGATACTTATTCACCTATAAATGATTTTTGAAAAAATCATGAGCAAACTATGAGGCACCTCTAGTTCAAATTTGACCCGCTTCTAGCTGAATCGATAGAGTTTTGTCTTTTTCACTAGAGGTGGATCGAAAGCTTTTGGCACCCAAATATTTTGTCAATTGTGCAATAAATAGGGCCTAATATTTTATAAAAATGATTTTATCCAAGTTTGGAACAAATATTTGATAGGTCCTTCACAAAAAAACTCATTTTGGGCACTCGAAAAAAGGAAAATGAATTTTTAGTCAACTATGACCAATTTTTTAGTTAACTACGACCAATTTAGATGGTCATGACATCGTACGCGTGTACTACATTTTAATTGGTCCGTGGGCGTTTCACGCGGATCGTGGATGGAACACCGTCGGATGCTTGTGGATCCAACGACAGTCCTCACCCTAAGCCCACCTAAGCCGAAACCCTAGCTCTCATGAGTCCTCGTGGACATTTTCCATACACACCCTCGCCTCCTTTCTATCAGCTATGAACGATCCAAATCTAGATCCCTCCCCTCGCCGCCACCCATCCCTCCCCTCCCCACCTTAGATCCTCTCCCCTCTCCCCACTCTCAGATCCAACTGGCCTGTGACGGAGGCCGCCGTGGACATGGTCGACACCACTGACCACAAACGGGGGTCCTGGTCCTCTCCCTCGTCTTCCTCGGTGGCGGCATCTGGCTGAGCCACCGGGCTGCTTACCATCGACTGCGAGTGTGGCCACGTCCTACTCTGTGCCTTCCACGGCCATGTCGGGGCCAAGATCTCATGTACGTATGCTTGTTCTTTTTCTTCCTCATCTTCTTCCTTTCCGGTGGGGTGGCTTGATTTCGATGAGTTGCTGCCTTGCTTTGTTCCCCCTGCTTCACTTAGATCCAAGAAACCGACTGACTGAATCTTCTTGCAGGTGGATACGACATGGCCACCTATGGTCCAACGCCATGGGGCCTCTGCTACAATCACAAGATGAGCCCCGAACAGGGCTACTGCGACGACTCCTACATGCAGTGGCCCTGCGTCAAGGGCACCGAGTACTACGACAGCGGCGCCATCCCAGCCTACTAGTAAGCTCAACCATTCAGTTCATCAATTGCAATCATTCATGACGGTTCTTGCGATGCCTTAATTGATCCATCGGAGTGGCTAGGAACTTCAACTACGGTGTGGTTGGGGTGAAGGTGGACTTGCTGCACCACTCGGAGCTGCTAGAGCAGAACGCGACGCTAGCATTCGCTGCGGCCATGTGGCGGTGGATGACGCCCATAAAGAAGAAGCTATCGTCGGCGCACTCAGCCATGTGCTAGTACCTCATAATGTCATCCTTGTATATGCACAGGTGAAATTATTCACCCCGCCATTGTCACTGTTTCCTAATCGAGTACAACAAACCTCCTATGTTTTTGTGCAAAATAAGTGTGAAACATTGTAGTGTTGACCCAACATGTACCTAGCATTTCTGAATGTGTATTTCCTTTGATTCCCTAGGCTTAACCTGTAAGCTATAAAAACTGTGAATCGGTCTGTGGGAAACTGGGCATATTGGGTTGGTAAATGTAGAACTGTAGAGATGTAGAACTAAAGCCTGGTACTTAGCCATTTAAGTTGTTGGTACTTGGTAGTACCTACACAGTGAAGTCTAGTTGATTCAGGAAAACTTGACTTGAGATTTTCTTTCTTATGGTTTACTGATAAAACCTTGATTCTTGAATCTTGATGTAGGTATCCAAACCTCAGAGGACTACAGGTTCTATGCCATCTCGACAGAGTACCCTGACTTCAGCAACAAGGACAAGACACTCGTGCTACAGTTCACGGTGAAGCATGAGCAGAAGCTTGACTGCGGTGGTGGTTACGTCAAGTTGCTCGGAGGTGATGTTGACCAGAAGAAATTCGGTCATGTTTTATTTATTAGAATATATTGAGTACATTCTGAACCCACTAATGTGACACAAGTTATATATGCACATGCTATGGTTTAAGTGTTGCTTGTGTATGGTAATGGGTTGAGCACCCACCGCTGTTTGATACTATTGTGTTTAGGATTATATTCCTCTATGCGTGTAATCTCCAGACCATGATGAAGCACATACACACGGTTGATTAGCATGGAATGATTACTACTAATTAATGAAGGGAGCATACTTCTTCACGTAGAGGAAGATATGTCTGTTTTAATAATTGTGTTCTTGATCTGACCTCATACACCTTTGTTTTAGTAATATAAACAAATAAAATAAGATTGTTTGAATACAATAAGATTGGTGATGCTGGATGTAGTGACTGTGATCTACTGCTGCACGTGCTACTGCTAGTAGTGCTTGTGATTTTGTTTTGCTCTACCAACTGTGGATTAATTCCCTGGTCACTACTAAGTAGGTGATGCTACTGTTTAAGTTTCTATACTATTGTTTATACTACTATTATTCTATCGGTGTTATGCATATAGGTATGGGAGATGTTATCCTAGAATTATGCACTGCTTGAGCTCACATAACTCCAGTAGCTACTCTGGTTTATGTTTTCGGCTTGGTGATATAGGAATTGGTGCTTGCTATGTCCTGTCTAGTGGTCTGATTACTTACTAATAGATACAAATGTACAGGCTATTTATAGTGTTTTATTTGCTGCCATGTTTTATGCATGTTCTTATACTCCAATTACTTTTGGAGTCTGGATATAAGGATAAAGTACTTTATTTGTATGGTTATAGTGCTTGTCACTCTGTAGGTTATAGTGATTCCCTCTGTTTCCTTATATGTTCATGTAGTTTGGTTGCTTTCCTGTTCATGCATGTTTGTATAGCTATATATAGTTTTGTTGTGAATCTGTCGTGCATGTATTGAAATGCAGGAAATGTTGAATACATGTTCGCTCTCAGCTGGGATATTGGATTGTACATAGTTATGTGATTTATTCATGTCCGCTTCTTATGTTATTAAGTGATTATATTTATGTCCTTGCTACCAACAGGGATGGTCAATAGCTTGTTATGTAGTTTATCTATTCCTATACAGTTTGCTTTGCCCTTCATATCTGACTACGTATTGTAGAATCTCTACTTTATGCCAATAGCTGCATTGTTCTACTATCTGTGTGATGCTGAACAATATGCTCTTAATCTGTTGCTATATTCTCACCAAATGTACAGTTTATTTCCTTAGACCTATTGTTAAACAAAGGCTTAACTTGTAACATTTTTCCTTAACAATAAACATAGAATTCCTGACTCTATGTTATATGATCAGCTTACTCCTGCTTCAACAACTGTACTAATTCCTGACTTTGTTATGTGTAAGGAGTAAAATAGTTTACTTGAGTGATATCCACTAGTTCACTATCTTAAAGAACCTTTTTAGCATTGTGTGCTGCTAATAGTATTTCAGACTTACCATATCCTCTCTAGCTAGGGCTTCCTCACCGGCGATGGCAGGAGCGCATGATAGACTTCTAAATGGACAAGTATCTGCAATGTTTAGTGTCAACGATGATGCTTACCAGATGTTCTACTGCAGACCCATCCATATCATCGACATGAGGTCAGGTATCTACTCGTCTTGAAGTTGATGGCCTGAAGCTTGATACACATATCATGTGACACACATTCGGAAATTTGAATAACTTTGACATAGTTGCTCTGTTATCTTATACTAGGTTGATACTTATCGGTTGCCCTTACAAATATATATAAACCCTAACCCATATTAATAAATCTGTCACCCCTACCACAACCTAATAATGCTTATTCTCTTCCAAAAAATTTATCCAACTATCTGATCGTTTTCACATTGTAACATCTTCAACTGAACAATGCTTATGATTTTGCTTTTTTTAGTCTACGGATATACAATGCGCTGGTGGAGACATGCTTCAAGGATTGTGTTGACATATTCTGGAGGAAGATGCTGGACAAGCAAGAGGAGTCATGTGTCCGTTGCTGCGCCAAGAAGTTCCTGAAGCACTCCATGAGGGTTGGCATGCGTTTCGCTGACACATTCCGAAGGAAGAAGCTGGACAAGCAATATTATATTTTGGGCTCCTATAACATTTCACGTTGTTTTGAAAATGTATCGGAATTAGTTTAGGCCCAAGTTATCTTGTGGTGTGATGTATTGTAATGTTAATGGCCTAATATTTTTTTTTGGAATGGATCAATTGTTTCGGCCTAGCCAAGCTATATTGAAGAATTATTTTTTAGGGAAAAACATGAGAGGCCCAGCAAAGAAACGACCCAGAAAAATACTACATCGGAAAAAATCTACTGTTGAAAGGCCACTATATAGAAATTAAAAAAGCCATATTGATGGGCTAGGCCCATGTAGCTAGCAAAAATTAACAGGAAAAATATATATTAAAAAGGCTGAATTGTTGGGCTCGACCCATGTAAAACACAAACTGGACCGGGTTGATTCTTATCAACGACCTTTTCATTTGCTCGCAATTTTGCCACGTAAGCTTGCCATGTTGGATCCGACGTGGTGTGGTAGACAACCAACGACCAAAACACTTGGTCGTTGAGCTTATGACCTTATTTTTTGGTCGTAAACGTCTACGACCTTTCCAGAAGAAAGGTCCTTAATTTCCATTCTTGACGCTCAGCTTTTGACCATCAGTTTTTGGTCACAAAAAGGTCACAAACGGAAAACAGTGACCATTCAGTGACCAATAGTGATGGTCGCAAGTTGACATATTTCTTATAGTAATCTCTTATAATCCCTAAGATCCAATCACAAATCCACATAGTATTCTCCGTCTTTAGGTATGACGTGGTCAAGAAGGAATCCCGCCAATTCCTCTCGAATTGCTCGTATGCGATCATGTGGTAGGACATCATCCTGCATATGCCAGATCTAATTTAAAGAAGGGGGTCAATACATGCATATATATGAATAAAACTCAACACAATTGATGGTAACGTAATATATAAAATAAAATTGTGAATATTATTTAAGTACATCAAATTGTTTGTCAGAGAAACCCCACTCACAGGTCGAGTGGCGAATGAACTCGCATACGTAGTATCCACATAGAACAATCCCTTCTTTCTAGTACAAGCACTTTACGAGAATAGAGTTCAATTAAATTGATAAGAAAGCATGGTAATGATACATTGAAGAAATTTTGAATCAATTAGAGATTGTGCGGAACTAGCTAGCACTACTTACTTTGGGGTGCATAAATTGCAACTCTTTGTTTAGACCGGGAACCTTTCGGGTGAACTTCCTCCAAACCCTGCCAGGCAAAGAAAATGATTACTTGATATCAGGAAATTAACGAAAGTTGCATGCCGATATTGTCCCGGTATTGACTGAACTTACTTCTTGAGCATTGTAGTCATGTCCGCATAATTCTTGGGATCTTTACGTCTCGAGTCTAAGACAGTTACTAATGCCCCCATCAAGCTTAATGGATAGCAGAATATAGTGGAAACTGCGCCCGCATATATAACTTATCAATTACATTACTTAACCTCGAGTAAGCGAAACCGAGTATACAGAGAAGACAACAACACTCACTTGAAGTTGTAAGGAAAGAGTATTTTCATTTTTTTTGATGTGTAAGGAACGACTTTAGCAAGTTCTCCAAGGTCTGTTTAGTTTCATTTCATATCGTGCAGTCATTTACAGCATCTGGGCTAATGAACCCAACATCGAACATTCCTGCTTTTTTGCATTTGACGATCTTCAATCTGCATAATATAGTGAGGATAATTATATATACATGCAATGAACGAGCTGAGCTAAAAACTTCACTATAGAAGTAATACTTACAAACAATAGGCAGTTATGAGTTGTTTGTCGAGGGCCAGTTGATTGAATAACTGAAATAACTCCACAAATTCAATAGGCATCATGTTGAGTCCAATGAATTCGTGCTCTGGTTTCACTCTAACATACATAATGTCTCTCCCAGACTCCCTGCAGGTTTTCATGTACCACTCATGCAATTTGTACATCATCGTTGTTCGAGAAGGATGATCAGGTTTGATGAGAGGCTTCCCGTGCACGTATTTGTATTCTTCTTTAGTTACCTCAGCCGTTTCAAAATATACATCATCCCCCAAGTAATCACCAAGTTTGGTACCAGGCAGTAGCATCGGATGATCAATATCGCTAGACATCTTGAGCGGGGGGCAGGATTGCTGCTCCTGTTTGCCGAGCTGGGGAATTGTTTTCCCACTTCTTCGTTCTTTGACTCGGGCAACACTAGAAGTACTTCCCGACCATTGCGCTTCATTATATGTCTTTATAATACAGCGGTCAAAGTTTGATGGCAGCGGAGGCGGTGATGGTCGCTTCAGGGCATCCAGAGTGCGCTTCGCTTTCACCGGATCTACCGTTTCCTTCGGAGGTGGTCGTTTCCGTGCAAAATGGGCCTTCACTTTGGCTTTACTGATGTCAGCACTTTCTTCGTCAGTCCTCTCATATGGTAACTTTGTAACAGGCTTGAGGCTTGGACCAAATTTGAATCTTTTCCCCGCCTATTGTACTGCTAGCCGCTGGAGCGGTGGTGGCGTCTCTCTTCCGTCGTGGAGGAGGCGGAGTGGCCTGACGCGCCAGAGGAGGAGGTTGAGTGGCCTCACGTGTCGTAGGAGGCGGAGTGGCCTGATGCACCGGAGGAGGAGGCTGAGTGGCCTCACGCGCTGGAGGAGATGGACTGCTCCGACGCGTTAGAGGAGGCGAAGTGGCCTCACGTGCCGGAGGAGGCGGACTGCTCCGATGCGCCAGAGTAGGCGGAGTGCCCTCACGCGTCAGAGGAGTTGTAGAAGGAGGCGGAGTGTCCTGATCACTCACCGGAGGAGGAGGAGGAGGCAGAGTGCCCTGACTCACCGGAGGTGGAGGAGGAGGCGGAGGCGTCCAGTTTGGAAGCTTGATGTACTCATTCCTCCATAAAACATGTACTCCTCAGAGCATGAACCAGTTGATTCTCCCATTCACCTATAGGGTGGTCAAGCTCGAGCTCCTCGAATCCCTCCAGTACTTCATCCACCATCACAACAACATAGCCATGTGGAATCGGAAGGCAGTTAAAAGTTCCGTTGGGTTGAGGAGGTGCAACAGAGCCGACATCCGCCTTCAAATTGAGGTTATGCCATTTTGTCATAAGCTCGCAATGTTGAGCCTCCGTGATAGTACCCACGGGGTAGCTAGGAGTCGTGAAGTCAGACTGAACGAGCTCCATGGAAGCCATGCTGCTTCTCCGCTGTGATGGCGGGGTAGCTCCTGGGGTAGCTTCGTGCCGCTGAGATGGTTGGCCGGCAGCTCGCTGACTCTCAAGTTCCTCTAGCTTTTGTAGCCTTGCATTGAGCTTCTGCATGTCACTCAGCTCCGCTTTCCTCTTTCTCTCCTGGCTTCTATAACCGCCTGTGCCAGGAAACCCAACCACCCATGGAACGGAGCCTGGTGTGCCTCGTGTTCGTCCAGGGTACTCAGGATTCCTGAGGGCCTTAGTCAGCTCGTCCATCTCTCTATCAGGAATGAACGTCCCTTCCTGCGCTGCGGTGATATACTCCTGAAGCTTCTTGACGGGTATTCCAAGTTGCTCGTCCGTCCAACAACACTTCCTTGTTTCAGGGTCCAAAGTTCCCCCAACCCCGAAGAACCAAGTCCTTGAACAGTCTGGCCAGTTCAATGTCTCTGCTTCGACCCCTTTAGCAATCACGTCATTCTCAACTTTGTCCCACAACGGCCGGGCTTTGAGGTAGCCACCTCACCCCATGTGATGGTGATACTGCTTCTTTACAGCATTGTTCTTGTTTGTCTCTCACATTTTCTAACTCTTGTTCGATGTCTTGCATGCCACAAATGCGGGCCAGTAATCTCTTATCTTCTCAAATCGGTCGATGAATTCTGGAGTCTTCCCTTTGTTGACAAACTTTGATTTCAACTCATTCTTCCACCGCTAGAATAGATTTGTCATCTTCTTAAGAGTACACGGCTTGACCAATAGCTCTATAACTAGGTTATTCGGATCCTCCTTTGGCGGTAGGGTGAAATTTGCCTTCAGCGAGGTCCAAAGATCATCTTTCTGTCTATCGGTGACATAAGAAATTTCACGGTCGTTGTCCTTAGGCTTATTCCATTGGTTGATGCTAATCGGGATGCTGTCCCTAACAATAGCTCCGCACTGAGCAGCAAATGCGTCCTTGGTCCGCTTTGGTACAATCGGTAGGCCATCATCCGCGAGTGTTGTGATCGTGAACCTTTCTTCCTTATCCAAACTTCTCTTCGGGCCTCGTCTCGTTACCGAAGTTTGGCTCAAACCGGAGGGCTATAAAAGAAGAAATAAGAGTTAATATATGTACATACCAAAACAATTAATGCACCGATTAGCTAGTCAGCACATGCTTAATTAATATATATACCTCGTGGACTTTGCAACAGCTCCCTCCTCCGTTCAGTCACCGGAGTCGTCACCATATGTTGGAAATATGCCCTAGAGGCAATAAATAAAGTGTTTATTATTATATTTCCGTGTTCATGATAATCGTTTATTATCCATGCTATAATTGTATTGATTGGAAACACATTACATGTGTGGGTTAATAGACAAAACTCTGTCCCTAGTATACCTTTAGTGAACTAGCTGGTTGATCAAAGATGATCAAGATTTCCTAGACATTGACATGTGATGTCATTTGATAACGGGATCACATCATTAGGAGAACGATTTGATGGACAAGACCCAAACTACAAACGTAGCATATGATCGTGTCAGTTTATTGCTACTGTTTTCTGTATGTCAAGTATATGCTTCTATGACCATGAGATCATGCAACTCACGGACATTGGAGGAGTGCCTTGTGTGTATCAAACTTCGCAATGTAACTGGGTGACTATAAAGGTGCTCTACAGGTATCTCCGAGGGTGTCTGTTGAGTTGGCATGGATCAAGACTGGAATTTGTTACTCCGTGTGACGGAGAGGTATCTCAGGGCCCACTCGGTAATACAACATCACAATAAGCCTTGCAAGCAATGTGACTAAGTGTTAGTCATGGGATCTTGTATTACGGAACGAGGTAAGAGACTTGCTGGTAACGAGGTTGAACTAGGTATGGAGATATCGATGATCGAATCTCGGGCAAGTAACATACCGAAGAACAAAGGGAACATCATACGGGATTAACTGAATCCTTGACATAGAGGTTCGACCGATAAAGATCTTTGTAGAATATGTAGGAACCAATATGGACATCCAGGTCCCGCTATTGTTTATTGAACGTAGAGGTGTCTCGGTCATGTCTACATAGTTCTCGAACCCGCAGGGTCTGCACACTTAAGGTTTGGTGACGTTTCGGTAGTATAGAGTTATGTATGGTGGTCACCTAAGGTTGTTCGGAGTCCCGGATGAGATCCCGGATGTCACGAGGAGCTCCGGAATGGTCCAGATGTAAATATTCATATATAGGAAGTCCTATTTTGGTCGCCGAAAAAGTTTCGGGCTCATCGGTAGTGTACCGGGAGTGCCGGTAGTGTACCGGGAGTCCTCCGAGAGGGGTATTTCGACCCAAGAGGCTTCATGGGCTGTGGGAGAGTGAATATAAGCCCTTAGTGGTCTGGTGGAAACTCCCACACAAGGCTCATGTGGCTGGAGAAGAAAACCCAATAGGAAAAGGTGGAAAAAAGGCAAAAAAAAAGGAGCAATCCTAGTCCTACTAAGATTGGTGGAGGAGTCCTGCTCTCCTAGTAGGTTCAGCCGAACCATAGGAGCCTTGGCCCTTGCGCCAAGGCTCTCCTCCTCTCCTCCTATATATTCTGGTGGATTTTAGGGTTTTGCACTAGTTTTTTCAGCCACGTGCTACATGTTCCTCCAGTGCATAGTTTCTCCTCTAGATCTGATTTCTACAGTGCTTAGGCGAAGCCCTGCCGGAATTGCTCCACCACCATCGCCAGAGCGCCGTCATGAGGCTGGAGAACTCTTCTACCTCTCTGCTCCTTCTTGCTGGATCAAGACGGCGGAGATCGTCATCAAGTTGTACGTGTGCTGAACGCGGAGGTGCCGTCCGTTCGGCGCTAGAGCGGAAGGATCGTGATCAAGTTCGTGGGACGGATCGTGATCAGTTTCGTGGGACGGATCGTGACACTCAGATGACCTGAGGGATGTCAATTTGAGTGGGAGCTTTAGTAATTTGATTAACTAAACTCATTATCTTGAACAATAGTCTAAGTAAACTTTGCATATTTATGTTGTAGATCAATGGCTCGCGCAGTAGCACCCCTGAATTTTAATGCGTTCCTAGAGAAAGCTAAGTTGAAAGATGATGGAAGTAACTTTGTTGACTGGGCCCGTAATCTGAGCATTATCTCATGGCATCCCAGAAATCATATGTCCTTGATGCACCGCTTGGTGACCAATAGAAGACATGACCTCCGAAGACGTTAAGAACGCTTGGGAGGCACGTACTGGAGATTACTCAATAGTTCAGTGTGCGATATTGTATGGCTTAGAACCGGGACTTCAAAGACGTTTTGAACGTCATGGAGCATATGAGATGTTCCAGGAGTTGAAGTTTATCTTTCAGAAGAACGCCCGGATCGAGAGGTATGAAACCTCCGATAAGTTCTATGCTTGCAAGATGGAGAAGAACGGGTCTATCAGTGAACATATACTCAGAATGTCTGGATATTCAACTCGTCTAGTGGAGTTGGGAATTGCTCTTCCGCCAGAGGCGATCACTGACAGAGTTCTTCAATGACTGCCACCTAGTTACAAAAGCTTTGTGATGAACTATAACATGCACGGGATGAACAAGTCAGTCGCCGAGCTGTTTGCGATGCTAAAAGTCGCTGAGTCTGAAATCCAGAAAGAACATCAAGTATTGATGGTCAATAAAACCACTAGTTTCAAGAAAAATGGCAAGGTCAAGGGCAAGGGCAAGAAGGGTAAAACCAAGAAGGATGGCAAAGCAGTTGCTACTCCTATAAAGAAGCCCAAGCATGGACCCAAGCCAGAAACTGAGTGCTTTCATTGCAAGGGAACTGGTCACTGGAAGCGGAACTGCCCCAAGTACCTGGCTGACAAGAAGGCGGCCAACGACAAACAAGGTATATATGATATACATGTTATTGATGTGTACCTTACTAGCTCTCGTAGTAGTGCCTGGGTATTTGATACTGGTTCGGTTGCTCACATTTGCAACTCAAAGCAGGAACTACAGAATAACCGAAGGCTGGCAAAGGACGAAGTGATGATGCGCATGGGAAATGGTTCCAAGGTTGATGTGATCGCCGTCGGCATTCTCTCTCTTCGATTACCATCGGGATTAGTGATGAACCTGAATAATTGTTATTTAGTGCCTGCGTTAAGCATGAACATTATATCTGGATCTTGTTTATTGCGAGACGGTTACTCATTTAAATCAGAGAACAAAGGTTCTTCTATTTATATGAGTAATATCTTTTATGGTCATGCACCCAATGTTAGGGGTTTATTCATATTGAATCTTGATAGTGATGACACACATGTTCATACCATTGATGCCAAAAGATGTAGAGTTGATAATGATAGTACCACTTTCTTGTGGCACTGCCGTTTAGGTCATATTGGTGTAAAACGCATGAGGAAGCTCCATGCTGATGGACTTTTGGAGTCACTTGATTTTGAATCACTTGACACATGTGAACCATGCCTCATGGGCAACATGACTAAAACGCCGTTTTCTGGAACAATGGAACGGGCGAGTGACTTATTGGAAATCATACATACTGATGTGTGCGGTCCAATGAATGTTACAGCGCGTGGTGGATATTGTTATTTTCTCACCTTCACTGATGACTTAAGTAGATATGGCTATATTTACTTAATGAAACACAAGTCTGAAACGTTTGAAAAGTTCAAGCAATTTTAGAGTGAAGTTGAGAATCATCGTAACAAGAAGATTAAGTTCCTGCGATCTAATCAAGGAGGTGAATATCTGAGTTATGAGTTTGGCAGTCACTTAAGATAGTGTGGAATTGTTTCACAGTTGACACCGCCCGGAACACCAGAGTGTAATGGTGTGTCCGAACGTCGTAATCGAACCTTATTAGATATGGTGCGTTCTATGATGCTCTTGCTGAATTGCCACTATCGTTTTGGGGTTATGCATTAGAGATAGATGCATTCACTTTAACTAGGGCACCATCAAAATCCGTTGAGATGACGCCATATGAACTATGGTTTGGCAAGAAGCCAAAGTTGTCGTTTCTTAAAGTTTGGGGATGTGATGCTTATGTCAAATAGCTTCAGCCTGAAAAGCTGGAACCCAAAGCAGAGAAATGCGTCTTCATAGAATACCCGAAAGAGACGGTCAGGTATACCTTCTATCTCAGATCCAAAGGCAAAGTGTTTGTCGCTAAGAATGGAACATTTCTTGAGAAAGAGTTTCTCTCGAAAGAATTGAGTGGGAGGAAGATAGAGCTTGATGAGGTTATTGAACCTGTACTTCAACCAGAAAGTAGCGTAGCGTGGAAAGATGTTTCTGTGGAATCTACGATGGTAGAAGAGGAAGTTAATGATGATGATCATGAAGCTCGGATCAAGCTACTATTGAACCTCGTAGGTCGACAAGGGCGCGTACTACTCCTGAGTGGTACGGCAACCCTGTCTTAGAGGTCATGTTGTTGGACAACAATGAACCTACAAGCTATGGAGGAGCAGTGATGGGCCCGGATTCCGAGAAATGGTTAGAGGCCATGAAATCCGAGATGGGATCCATGTATGAAAACAAAGTATGGACTTTGGAAGTATTACCTGAACGGCGAAAGGCCATTCAGAACAAATGGATCTTTAAGAAGAAGACACACATGGACGGTAATGTCACCGTCTATAAAGCTCGACTTGTGGCAAAGGGTTTTCCACAAGTTCAAGGAGTTGACTACGATGAGACTTTCTCACCCGTAGTGATGCTTAAGTCTGTCAGAATCAAGTTGGCGATAGCTCCTTATTTCGACTATGAAATTTGGCAGATGGATGTCAAAACGGCATTCCTCAATGGTTTCCTTGAGGAAGAGTTGCATATGATGCAACCCGAAGGTTTTGTCGATCCAGAGAATGCTGACAAAGTTTGCAAACTCCAACGATCCATTTATGGACTGGTGCAAGCATCTCAGAGTTGGAATAAGCACTTTGATGAGGTGATCAAGGCGTTTGAGTTTATACAAGTTTATGGAGAAGCTTGTATTTACAAGAAAGTGAGTGGGAGCTCTATAGCATTTCTAGTATTATATGTGGATGACATATTGCTGATTGGAAACAATATAGAAATGTTGGAAAGCGTGAAGGAATATTTGAACAAGAGTTTTTCAATGAAGGGCCTAGGAGAAGCTACTTTCATATTAGGCATTAAGATCTATAGAGATAGATCGAGACGCTTAATAGCACTTTCACACAGCACATACCTTGATAAAGTTTTGAAGAAGTTCAAAATGGATCAATCCAAGAAGGAGTTCTTGCCTGTGTTATAAGGTGTGAAGTTGAGTAAGACTCAATGCCCAGAGACTGCAGAAGATAGAGAAAAGATGAGTGTCTTACCCTATGCTTCATCCATAGGCTCTATCATGTATGCAATGTTGTGCACAAGACCCGATGTTAGCCTTGCCATAAGTATGGCCGGAAGGTTTCAAAGTGATCCTGGAATGGAGCACTGGGCAGCGGTCAAGAATATCCTTAAGTACCTGAAAAGGACTAAGGAAATGTTCTCGTTTATGGAGGTGATGAAGAGCTCGTCGTAAAGGGTTACGTTGATGCATATTTATTCTCTAAGTCGCAAACGGGATACATATTTATTCTCAACGGGGGAGCGGTAAGCTGGTGCAGTTCCAAGCAAAGCATGGTAGACGATTTTACATGCAAAGCGGAGTACATCGCAGCCTCGGAGGCGGCAAAGGAAGGTATCTGGATGAAGCAGTTCATGACAGATCTTGGAGTAGTGCCCAGTGCATTGAATCTAATGAACCTATTCTGTGACAACACTGGTGCCATTGCTCTAGCCAAGGAACCAAGGTTTCACAAGAGGACCAAACACATAAAGCGACGCTTCAACTCCATCCGCGATTACATCGAGGAGAAGGACATAAATATTTGCAAAGTGCACACGGATCTGAATGTTGCAGACCTGTTGACTAAACCTCTTCCAAGGGCTAAACATGATCAACACTAGAACTGCATGGGTGTTCGATTCATTAAAATGTAAATTACATAGTGATGTGAGCTAGATTATTGACTCTAGTGCAAGTGGGAGACTGTTGGAAATATGCCCTAGAGGCAATAAATAAAGTGTTTATTATTATATTTCCTTGTTCATGATAATCGTTTATTATCCATGCTATAATTGTATTGATTGGCAACACATTACTTGTGTGGGTTAATAGACAACACTCTGTCCCTAGTATGCCTCTAGTGAACTAGCTCGTTGATCAAAGATGGTCAAGATTTCCTAGCCATTGACATGTGATGTCATTTGATAACAGGATCACATCATGAGGAGACTGATGTGATGGACAAGACCCAAACTACAAACGTAGCATATGATCGTGTCAGTTTATTGCTACTGTTTTCTGCATGTCAAAAAATATGTTTCTATGACCACGAGATCATGCAACTCACGGACATCGGAGGAGTGCCTTTTGTGTATCAGACGTCGCAACGTAACTAAGTGACTATAAAGGTGCTCTACAGGTATCTCTGAGGGTGTCTATTGAGTTGGCATTGATCAAGACTGGAATTTGTTACTCCGTGTGACGGAGAGGTATCTCAGGGCCCACTCGGTAATACAACATCACAATAAGCCTTGCAAGCAATGTGACTAAGTGTTAGTCACGAGATCTTGTATTATAGAACGAGTAAAGAGACTTGCCGGTAACGAGGTTGAACTAGGTATGGAGATACCGACGATCGAATCTCGGGCAAGTAACATACCGAAGAACAAAGGGAACATCATACGGGATTAACTGAATCCTTGACATAGAGGTTCGACCGATAAAGATCTTTGTAGAATATGTAGGAACCAATATGGACATCCAATTCCCGCTATTGGTTATTGACCGTAGAGGTGTCTCGGTTATGTCTACATAGTTCTCGAACCCGCAGGGTCTGCACACTTAAGGTTTGGTGACATTCGGTAGTATAGAGTTATGTATGGTGGTGACCGAAGGTTTTTAGGAGTCCCGGATGAGATCTCGAACGTCACGAGGAGCTCCAGAAAGGTCCGGAGGTAAATATTCATATATAGGAAGTCCTGTTTTGGTCGCCGGAAAAGTTTCGGGCTCATCGGTAGTGTACCGGGAGGCCTTCGGGAGGGGTATTTCGACCCAAGAGGATTCATGGGCTGTGGGAGAGTGAATATCATCCCTTAGTGGGCTGGTGGAAACTCCCACACAAGGCCCATGTGGCTGGAGAAGAAAACCCAATAGGAAAAGGTGGAAAAAAGGCAAAAAATGGAGCAATCCTAGTCCTACTAGGATTGGAGGAGGAGTCCTCCTCTCCTAGTAGGTTCGGCCGAACCATAGGAGCCTTGGACCTTGCGCCAAGGCTCTCGTCCTCTCCTCCTATATATACTGGTGGGTTTTAGGGTTTTGCACTAGTTTTTTCAGCCACGTGCTACCCGTTCCTCCAGTGCATAGTTTCTCCTTTAGATCGGATTGCTGCAATGCTTAGGCGAAGCCCTGCCGGAATCTCCACCACCATCGTCGGAGCGCCATCACGCTGCCGGAGAACTCTTCTACCTCTCCTCTCCTTCTTGCTGGATCAAGACGGCGGAGATCGTCATCAAGCTGTATGTGTGCTGAACGCGGAGGTGCCATCCGTTTGGCGCTAGATCGGAAGGATCGTGATCAAGTTCATGGGACGGATCGTGATCATGTTCGTGGGACGGATCGTGATTGGATCGCGGGACGGAATGTGATTGGATCGTGATTGGATCGCGGGACGCATGGTGATTTGGATCACGAAGACGTTCGACTACACCAACCGCATTTCTTAACGCTTCCCGCTTAGCAATCTACAAGGGTACATAGATCCACTCTCCCTCTCGTAGATGCTCATCACCATGGATAGATCTGCGTGTGTGTAGGAATTTTTTTGTTTCCCATGCAACGTTCCCCAACACCATGGTCTCCTTCTTCCTCTGGCATTCGATGACCGGAGCCATCATGATCATGTCCTTCCTCCTCCATTGTTCGATCACCAGAGTAGTAATCCTCTCCTTCAAGACCATCGGTGTCATTGAGAAACGACAAGGCATCACCTCCGCCTCGGATTATGTCCCCCAACAACTGTTCTTGTTCCAAGTCTCTTTGATCCATAGTTTCTACACATATTAAAACATGGAAATTAATATACAAACATGAGATATGGATATACTTCTCTACTGTTTGGGGTGGCCTCGACAACGCTTCTAGGGTTAGGGGTGGCCTCACCGCTTCTAGGGTTTGGTCAGGCGAGAGGGGATTCTCTTAACCTTTAAGGGATATAAAAAAATGGCGCCATTCTGGATGTGCAGAAAATGGTCCATATTTTTCTTGATCTCATCTACCCTTCTATATGTCACGTTGTCTAGTGTCAAAGGATTCAAGAAAACCACGGCTTCATCATTAGCCAGAAGTAACAGGCGCATAATGCTACGAAGCTCTCCAAAGTTGTTTTGGAACGGAGTCTGAGATAGGATAATTAGCTTTCTAGTACGAAGTTCAGAAAGAGCCTTCCAAATATCGATATTTGGAAGGTCGTTGCTGAAATTCGTACCAAAAAGTGAATTATTCTATCCGGAACTCCGTTCCAAAACAACTTGGAAGAGCTTCGTAGCATCATACACCGGTTACTTCCGGCTAATGATGAAGCCATACATTTCTTCAATACTTTGACACACAACATGACAGATAGAAGAATATATACATATGGGATCAGAAAAAAATTGGATCAACTTGTGCACATCCATAATGGGGGCATTCTTGATAAATCTATGTTATCGGAGTTTTTTATATGAACAAAACTTGATAAATCTATGTTACCCCCTCATGTTGAAGTTATCGGGGAGGGGGTAGACGACAACGACGCTCACCCCTCATGTACGACGTCCGATGTCCCCCCTCATGTCGAAGTTATCAGGGAGGGGGCAGACGACAACGACGCTCACCCCTCATGTCATGTCCCACGCCTCCCCTCATGTCGAAGTTATCGGGAAGGGGCAGACGACAACGACGGTCACCCCTCATGTCCGACGTCCCCCCTCATGTCATGTCCGGTGTACCCCTCATGTCGAAGTTATCAGGGAGGGGGTAGACGACAACGACGCTCACCCCTCATGTCATGTCCGACGTCCCCCTCATGTAGAAGTTATCGGGGAGGGGGTAGACGACAATGACGCTCACCCCTCATGTATGACGTCCGACGTCCCCCTCATGTCATGTCCGACGTCTAGGGTTTGGGGTGGCCTCGACAATGCTCTTTTAACTCATTTAACTTGGTAAATTTGGGTGGCCTCGACAATGCTTCTAGGGTTTGGGGTGGCCTCGACAACACTTCTAGGGTTTGGGGTGGCCGTGACAACGCGTTTTCAGTCCAGGTTTGGCGAGAGGGGGTTGATCGATCGACGGCCCTCCACATGTTGGAGAGTTGCCGGAGTTTTCTATGAACAAAAAAATACTACCTATCACATCTCAGTCCCGGTTTGGGTGGACTCGAGAGTTTTCTATGAACAAAAAAAATTCAATGCATATTCTTTGCATATGAAAAAACATACATTTTATTTTTTTCTTAAATGTAACTTTTGCATATATATATATATGAACATACATACACAATTTTTTTTCTAAAAATGCACATATGAACATATATAGAGAACATACATACATAAATTTTTTCTAAAAATGTAACTTTTGCATATATGAACATATACAAAGAACATACATACATACATTTTTCTAAAAATGCAAACAAAATCATCATATGAACAAAAAAATATGAACAAAAAAAGCATACATCATCTATCATCAACATCATCATATCTATCATCAACATCATCTAGCTAACAATCATCAACATCATCATATCTAACAATCATATGAACAAAAAAATGTATATGAACAGGGGAGGAGGATAGGGAGGAAAGGGGGCCGGCCGGACCGTAGCACGGGGCGGTACGGACCATCGGTGAGGGCTCAGGGAACGGTGATGGCATCGGGGGCAGGGGCACGACGACGGTGTCAGGCGCGTCGTGTAGGGATCGGGGCAGGGGTGCGGTGATGGCATCAGGGGCGGCGACGGCGACGCCAACGATGGGGCAGGGCGATGACGGCGCCGGGGCAGCGATGGCGAGGGCTCGGGGCAGGGGCACGGCGACAACGTCAGGGGCAGCGATGGCGACTGCGGGGCAGGGGTAGCCTGGCAGCAGCATCAGAGAGATCGAAGAACTGAACAAAAAATTTCACAAGTGTTGCTTATATACATGAAGCATTGGTCCCGGTTTGTGGGACCAACCGAGACCAAATGCTGCCCGTTGGTCTCGGTTGGTGCCACCAACCGGGACCAAAGGTCAGTTTTCAGCAGCCCAAAGGGCAGGAAACAAGGACCTTTGGTCCCGGTTGGTGGCACCAACCGGGACTAAAGGGGTGCATTGGTCCCGGTTGGTGGCACCAACCGGGACCAAAGGGTGGTGTTGCCCGAGGCCCAATTTTTAGTCCCACCTCGCCAGCCGAGAGAGCTCGAGAGTGGTTTATAAGGGTTGTTGCGTACACCCTCTCGAGCTCCTCTCAACTGCAGGCTTTCGGGCCTAATCTGTCACTGCCTGTGGGCCTATTGGGTCTTCTGGGGGCCTGAATCCTGGCCTAATAAGCTGGTTGGGTTTCTAGTCGTATTCAGGCCGTGGTGGCCTAGTCGGTGGCATTTTTTTTAAAAAAAATCCAGTGTTTTTTTTGCTTTATTTATTTATTTTGTTCCTACTTACTGTTTTTCAGTGACTCTTTTTTGCTTTTAGGTCACAAAAATTATAAACTTTCTGTTAGTGCCATTAGTTTTCAAATTTGAATAGTTTAAATGTGAATTTTTGAAATTTGTGTGAATCACTACTTTGTGAATAACTTTACTAAAAATAGATTTTTGAGTGATTCCTTTTCCTTCTATTTAATATTGCTGTGGTTTATCATTACATTCAATTTGGTAAGTTTTAGGTTATTTTAAATGTCTGTTTTAATCAGAAACAGATTTGGTTATTTTAGTTTGCTATTAAGTTTCTAACAAAAAAATTCTTTATGAAAATTCTTTTTGCTATTAATATTTCAAACAAAAAATACTTTGATGATTTTAGTTGCATAAATTAGAGTTTCATAAAAGTTTTCTAGTTCATTCTTTTTGCTATTAGTTCATTTTTTGAGCTAAATGACCCTGAAATTGAAAAGCACTACAAATGAGCTCCGAAAAGGTTGAAAGTTGGCATGGTATCATCATTTCACCCACATAGCATGTGCTAAACAGTTGACAGGATTACGAAGAAAACTGGGTGCACTTCATGTAAAAAATGGACAACCTCTTTCGAAGTATCACGGTTTTGGACAAAAACTCATCTGTTACAAAGGGATTACATTTTTTGAACTTATTTGAACTCCAGACTTTTTGTGTGTTCAAAATGCACCATTTAAAGCCACATAATCAATTTTCAACCCTTTCTGACTTCATTTGGTATTTTTCATGCATTTACTGAATTTGTTTTGAGCTAAATGACCCTGAAATTGAAAAACACTACAAATGAACTCTGAAAAGGTTGAAAGTTGGCATGGTATCATCATTTCACCCACATAGCATGTTATAAAAAGTTGAGAGACCAATCTTCTTAAGGTCAAGAATGAAGTCAACACAAAATCCAATGACATCCTTTGTTTGATGGCCCATGGAGATGCTTCCTTGTGGCCTAGCGCGGTTACGAACATATTTCTTTAAGACTCCCATGAACCTCTCAAAGGGGAACATATTGTGTAGAAATACAAGGCCCAGAACGATAATCTCGTCGACTAGATGAACTAGGACATGCGTCATGATATTGAAGAAGGACGGTGGGAACACCAGCTCGAAACTAACAAGACATTGCACCAAATCACCACTCTAGGTCTTTCCAATAGGGTAGGTCCCAAAATAAATACATACAGTTCATACATAGTTCTCATTATTGAACAACATATAGCTCTCTAGAGCATCTAATTAAAACATACATTAAAACTATGTAAAAAAATTAAATGCAACAACAAATGCGATCATAACCGCTACTAAGGTACCAATTGAACCATCGGCATAATGATACCAAGCCTCAGTATGAATGGCATATTTTCTAATCTTTCTAATCTTCAAGCGCATTGCATCCATCTTGATCTTGTGATCGTCGACGACATCGGCAACATGCAACTCCAGCTTCATGTTCTCCTCTTCAACTCTTTGTAATTTTTCTTTCAAGTCATTGTTTTCTTTTTCAACCAAATTTAACTTTTCGACAAGAATTTCTATGTGGTTTGGAATTTCCGGTTCACATACCTCCTAGATTAAAAAATCTATGTCACGTTGCTCGGCATAATTGTCATAAACACTAAATAAAACAAATAGTTATAAAAGATAATATATACCACATCCGAATCATAGACAAGACGAGGGCCGACGGAGGCGGATACCAAAACCATCGCACTATATATATACTAACAAACAATAATAAAAGTAAGAAAATTACACAAGTATCTATCTAAATCATACAAGTAAGAACTTTTTTCTTTTAGAAAGAAGATAAGAAGAAGAGGCTAACCATGATGGTGCCGGCGCTGAGATGGGCGCGGGTGATCGACGGCGGCAAGGACGGGGACGGGACAGGACAGACCGCCAAACCTAGACAAATCTTGAGAAAAATGGAGCTTGGACAAGGAGCTTCGAGAGAAGAAAGCTTAAGTGTGGCTTGGGCATTTCATCGAACTCCTCATATGCATAGGAGGTGAGCTAGAGCACCACAAAGCTCTCCCACGGCCGGCCAAAAAAATAGAGCAGTGCACTGGTCTGGTCGCGGGCGGGGGGTATATATTAGCCAACCATTGGTCCCGGTTTGTGGCTAGAACCGGGACTAAAGGACACCATTTGGTCCCGGTTCCATCCACAAACCGGGACCAATGGTTGTGGGCCAGGAGCGAGGCCCATTGGTCCCGGTTCGTATCTAGAACCGGGACCAAAGGGGTCAGACGAATTGGGACCAATGGCCCATGAGGCCCGGCTGGCGCCCTGGTCTCATGAACCCGGACCAATGCCCCCATGGGTCCCGGTTCGTGAGTGAACCGGGATTAATGGGATTTTCAGGCCTGGACCAAAGCCCTATTTTCTACTAGTGCATGGTGTCTATTCGTGCTCTACCTCGTATTGAGGCTATATCAGACCATGCAACCATTCTCCTAACTACTGGTTTGCCACGACCACAACATAGACGCAAGTCCAAGTTTCAACTTGGGTGGTTTCTTCGGGATGGCTTCCATGATATGGTCAAGCAGGTGTGGGAGAAACTGGTGGCCGGGCATACCCCAATCACGAATGGAATAACAAAATGCATGCATTACACAAATTCCTTGATGGTTGGGCTAGACATACGGTGGGTATCCTGAAAAAGGAGAAACTTTGTCTTTCATCTATCATTGATGAATTAGAAGCTTTGACAGAGGTTAGACCTTTATCTGAGCATGAAGTCGAGATCAAGAGTCATCGAATGCACAGATAACTAGCATGCTACGTGAAGAGAAACTCAAATCGTACCAACATTCTGACTCCCAATTTATCCTGAAAGGTGATTCGAATACTAGATATTTCCATGGAGTCGCAAATGGCAGACACCGAAGGAAAATTATTCATTCCCTAGAACAGCATGAGGGCACAATTGAGGGGCACACTACTAGGGAAAAGCCTAGCAATAGCGCTAGTTTTAGGTATAGCAGTAGCACGGGGCAGCGTGCTACTGCTATGGCGCTACAGCTAAAGTGTAGCGATAGCGTGTGTTAGCCCGCGCTATTGCTATACCTACTTAGCAGTAGCACTTTTAGTAGAAAGCGCTACTGGTAGTTACTAGCAGCACGCCTCTCCACCCGCGCTACTACTATTATTACGTATTTCTTTTTTTTATGTCGTATATTCATATGCCATTATACAAGTTTTCATACAGTATCATCATAATACATCATTGTCATATAACAACTCCTCATCATCATCATTTTCGTCCACGAGAAATAGTACTCATAATCACTACTCCTCCTCCTCAGCATCACTATCAACTCTAACACATTGTAGCACATAATAAAAACTTCTCATCATCATCATAGTCATATATAATCAACACTAACTAATTGTTCTTAATACCTAGGACCTACTCCTGCTGCTCTCTCTCTCTCAGGTAAAATAGCATAAAACATGTGTAGCACTCCCGCTTCATCACATTAGAGAATGCAGATGAACCTGTCTCCTAATTGTGGGTTACGCTTCTGATTGCTGCCCCCTAGTACTTCTCTGCGATCCTTCACAATTTTGCTCTATTCTTTGACTATTAAGACTTGCTCGCTTCGAGAAATGATGAGTGCACTCATGTTCAATGTAAGATATCTTGTCCATAAGCTAACCATTGTCATGGGATCTTTAGGCTCAATCCAACGAGGCACAACACTCATCAGGAGTCCCTGTTGAAGAACATCATAGTAACATACTTAGCAATGAAGTTTAGCTTAAAAAATAATGTATGCAAAAGATGCACTAAGGACAAATAGTAAAATTCTTACCATCTTTCCTAAATAGATGTGACTGTAGTTCAATACGCACACTAGTGGTCGCACGTTTTGAGTACTAATATCTCGAAGTCCAAGAAAATAGCATGTCTTGACAGTATCAAGATCCTCAAGCCATGAAACATAATGACCTATCTCCTCGCAGTTTAGTTCAGCCCCGGGACAGTAGTACGTGTTGTCTACCAAGCGCTGGACATGTTTGCTTGAATGGAAATAAGTTGTAAATAGAAATTAGTTGTCAACTATTTTTGAATAAAGAATATAAATTACTTAATAAATATGGTTGAGAAACTCACATAATGGTAGAACTGGAGGCATCTACACATCGACCCAGATGTCGATATTACCTTCAATTTCATCTTCTAGACGAATATCAAAGGTGATAAGCATATTAGGCTCAAATGCATAAGCCTTTAATAGTGCTCTCCAACTTTTGCATTAAAATAGGAGTAGGTTTCTGCATTGTACAATTTTACGGCAAAAGTATAACCATGCTCGGTCCTCAAGTGAACTCTCTTTACCTCCATACTGCACATATCTGAGAAACCAATCTTATCCAAGACATAATGTCTTGCATGGCAGGGGATACGCTAGTAGAATAGTAAATAAAATAAAATTATAAGTGGAAGCAAAAGAAGCAGAAGTCATGCTTAATTACGAAAAAAGACTTGTTGTTGTGACTTACTGTATCCACTTTGAAGGTCTCATCCAGCATGATGCTGAATCGCCTACCATCTTCTAGTTGAGGTGATGGGGTTATTACCCCTAGGTAGGCCAAAGTAATGGGGTTCTCCCCCTTCCGCTCCAACAAGATTCTTTGTCTGCAAGATGAAGGAGAATAGCTCAATCGTTGAGCATGTGCTCAAATTGTCTGGGTGCTACAATCGCTTGAATCAAGTGGGAGTTAATCTTGCAGATAAGATAGTGATTGATATAGTTCTCCAAGTCACTATCACTAAGCTACTAGAACTTGGTGATGAACTATAAAATGCCAGGGATAGAAATAATGATCCCTGAGCTATTCGCGATGTTTGACACCGCGAAGGTAGAAATCAAGAAGGGGCGTCAAGTGTTGATGGTTAGTAAAAACCACTAGTTTCGAGAAAGGCAAGGGCAAGGAGGGAAACTTCATGGATGGCAAGTCAGTTGCTGCTCCAGTGAAGCAACCCAAAGTTGAACCCAAACCCAAGACTAAGTGCTTCTATTATGAGTAGAGCGGTCGCTGAAGCGGAACAACCCTAGATACTTGGTAGATAAGAAGGCTGGCAACATCGACTGAAGTATACTTGATATACGTGTTATTAATGTGTACCTTACTAGTATTCCTAGTAGCACATGGGTATTGGATACCGGTTCGGTTGCTAAATGTTAGTAACTCGAAATAAAAGCTACGGAATAAACGGAGACTAGCTATGTGTGTGGTGACGATGTGTGTTGGAAATGTTTCCAAGGTTGATGTGATCGACATCGCACGCTCTCTCTACCTTCGGGATTAGTGACAAACCTAAATAAATGTTATTTGGTGTTTTGCGTTGAGCATGAACGTGATTAGATCGTGTTTATTGCAACACCGTTATTCATTTAAGTTAGAGAATAATGGTTATTCAGTTTACATGAATAATACCTTCAATGGTCATGCACCTAGTGAGAATGGTTTGTCGAATCTTGATCGTAGTAATACACATGTTCATAACATTGATGCTAAAAGATACAAAGTTAACAATGATAGTACCACATACTTGTGGCACTGCTGCTAAATGTCATATTGGTATAAAGCGCATGAAGAAACTCCATGCTGATGGATCTTTGGACTCATTCGATTTCAAATCGGTTGAGACATGCGAACTATGCCTCTTGGGCAAGATGACTAAGGACCCCGTTTTCCGGATTGATGGAGCGGGCAAGTGGTTTATTGGAAATGATACATGTTGATGTATGCAATCCAATGAGTCTTGTAGCGTGCGGTGGATATCGTTATTTTCTTACCTTCACTGATGATTTGAGTAGATATAGTGTATATTTACTTAATAAAACACAAGTATGAATCGTTTGAAAGGTTCAAGCAAATTTAGTGTGAAGTTTTAAGATCATCATGACAAAAAGATAAAATGTCTACGATATGATCGTGGAGGTGAATATTTGGCATACAACTTTAGACAATGTGAAAATTGTTTCACAACTCACGCCACCTCGAACACCATAGTGTGATGGTGTGTTCGGACATCATAGTCGTGCTCTATTGGATATGGTGCTTGCTATGATGTCTCTTGTCGTTTTGCTACTATAATTTTGGGGTTATGCATTAGAGACAACTACATTCACTTTAGATAGGGCACCATCTAAACCCGTTGAGATGACACCGTGTGAATTATGGTTTGATAGAAACCTAAGCTGTCATTTCTTAATGTTTGGGGCTGCGATGCTTGTGTGGAAAATGTTTTCACCTAATGAGCTTGAACCCAAAGCGAACAAATGCATCTTCATAGAATACCCTAAGAATAGTTGGGTGAACCTTCTATCTCAGATCCAAGCATAAAATGTTTGTTGCTAAAACTGGGTCTTTTCTCGAGGAAAAGTTTATCTCGAAAGAATTGAGTGGGAGGAAGATAGAACTTGATGAGGTTGTTGAACCTTTGTTTCAACCAGAGAGTAGCACAGCACAGGAAGATGTTTCTGTGAAGCCTACGTTAGTTGAAGAGGAAGTTAATGATGATGATCATGAAGCTTCGGATCAAGTTACTATCAAACCTTGTAGGTCGACAAGGATGTGTACTGCTCCTGAGTGGTACGACAACCCTGTCTTAGAGGTCATGTTGTTGGAAAACGATGAACCTGCGAGCTATGGAGAAGTGATTATGGGCCCAGAATCTGACAAATGGTTAGAGGCCATGAAATCTGAGAAAGGATCCATGTATGAAAACCAAGTATAGACTTTGGTGGACTTGCTCGTTGGACGGCAGGTCGTTGAGTACAAATGGATCTTTAAAATGAAGACAGACGCTGATGGTGAATGTCACCATTTATAAAGCTCGACTTGTCGCAAAGAAGTTTTCGGCAAGTTCAAGGAGTTGACTATGATGAGACTTTCTCACTCGTAGCAATGCTAAAGTCTGTTGGAATTATGTTAGCAGTTGCTGCATTTTTCAATTATGAAATCTGGTAGATGGATGCCAAAATATCGTTTCCTTCCTTAAGGAAAGGTTGTATGAGATACAACCAGAAGGTTTTGTCGGTCCTAAGGATTCTAAAAGGTGTGCAAGCGTGAGTGATCCTTCTATGAACTGAAGCAAACATCTCAGAGTTGGAATATACTCTTTGATGAGGTGATCAAAGTTTTTGAGTCGATACAAAGTTTATGAGAAACTTGTATTTACAATAAAGTGAGTGGGAGCACTATAGAGTTTGTGGTAAGCATATGTGGTTGACATATTGTTGATCGGAAATGATGTAGCATTTCTAGAAAGCATAAACAGTTGTTTGAAAAGATTTTTTCAAAGGAAGACCTGGATAAAGCTACCTAATTGTTGAGCATCAAGATCTATAGAGATAGATCAAGATGCTTGATGAGACTTTCAATGAGTACATACCTTGACAAGATTTTGAAAGAGTTCAAAATGGATTAGTCAGAGAAAGAGTTCTTGCCTGATTTGTAAGGTGTGAAGTTGAGTGAGACTCAAAGCTCGACAACGGCAGAAGAAAGATAAAGGACGAACATCATCTCCTATGCCTTAGCCATAGGCTCTATATTATACCATGTTGTGTACCGCGCCTATGTGTACCTTGCCATGAGTCTGTCAAGGGGTACAAGAGTGATCCAGGAGTGGATCACTGGAAAGCGGTCAAAATTATCCTTAGTAACCAAAGGACTAAGGAGATGTTTCTTGATTATGGAGGTGATAAAGAGTTCATCGTAAAGAGTTACGTTGATGCAAGCTTTAACACCAATCCGGATGACTCGGAGTAGCAATCTGGATACGTATAGTGGAGCAGCCATTTGGAATAGTACCAAGTGGAGTGTAGTAGCAGTGTTTACAGTTTAACATAGAGATTTTCATAGTACACATGGATCTGAATGTCGCAGACCCGTTGACTAAAAGACCTCTCTCACATGCAAAGCATGATCGAGCCTCAGAACTCATTGGGTGTTAGATTCGTAACAATGCGGGTCACATGCTGATGTGAACTAGATTATTGACTCTAGTGCAAGTGGGAGACTGTTGGAAATATGCCCTAGAGGCAATAATAAATTATTTATTATCATATTTTCTTATTCATGATAATCGTTTATTATCCATGCTATAATTGTATTGATCGGAGACTTAGATGCATGTGTGGATACATAGACAAAACCATGTCCCTAGTATGCATCTAATAGACTGACTTGTTGATCAAAGATGGTTAAGGTTTCCTAGCCATGGACATGATATGTCATTTGATAACGGGATCACATCATTAGGAGAATGGTGTGATGGACAAGACCCAAACTACAAACGTAGCATATGATCGTGTCAGTTTATTGCTCCTGTTTTCTGCATGTCAAGTATCTGTTCCTATGACCATGAGATCATGCAATTCACTGACATCGGAGGAGTGCCTTGTGTGTATCAAACGTCGCAACGTAACTGGGTGACTATAAAGGTACTCTACAGGTATATCCGAGGGTGTCTGTTGGGTTGGCATGGATCAAGACTGGAATTTGTTACTCCGTGTGACGGAGAGGTATCATAGGGCCCACTCGGTAATACAACATCACAATAAGCCTTGCAAGCAATGTGACTAAGTGTTAGTCATGGGATCTTGTATTACCGAATGAGTAAAGAGACTTGCCGGTAACGAGGTTGAACTAGGTATGGAGATACCGGTGATCGAATCTCGGGCAAGTAACATACCGAAGAACAAAGGGAACATCATACGGGATTAACTGAATCCTTGACATAGAGGTTCGACCGATAAAGATCTTCATAGAATATGTAGGAACCAATATGGGCATCCAGGTCCCGCTATTGGTTATTGACCGTAGAGGTGTCTCGGTCATGTCTACATAGTTCTTGAGCCCGCAGGGTCTGCACACTTAAGGTTTGGTGACGTTTCGGTAGTATAGAGTTATGCATGGTGGTGACCGAAGGCTGTTCGGAGTCCAGGATGAGATCCCGGATGTCATGAGGAGCTCCGGAATGGTCCGGAGGTAAAGATTGATATATAGGAAGTCCTATTTTGGTCACCGGAAAAGTTTCGGGCTCATCGGTAGTGTACCGGGAGTGCTGGTAGTGTATCGGGAGAGCATCGGCAGGGATATTTCGACCCAAGAGGCTACATGGGCTGTGGGAGAGTGAATACCATCCCTTAGTGGGCTGGTGTAAGTCCCACACAAGGCCCACGCGGCTGGGAAGAAAATCCCAAAGAGAAAAAGGTGGAAAAAAGCAAAAAGGCCAAAATAAGGAGGAGTCCTAGTCCTACTAGGATTGGAGGAGGAATCCTCCTCTCCTCTTGGTTCGGCCGACGCCTAGATGGCTTGACCCTTGGGCAAAGCCTCCTCCTCTCTTCCTCTTACATATACTAGAGGTTTTAGGGTTTTTGCACTTGATTTTCAGCCACGTGCTACCCGTTCCTCTAGTACATAGTTTCTCCTCTAGATCGGTTTTCTGTAGTGCTTAGGCGAAGCCCTGTCGGAATTGCTCCACCACCATCGCCGCAGCGCCGCCACACTGCCAGAGAACTCGTCTACCTCTCTTCTCCCTCTTGCTGGATCAAGAAGGCGGAGATCATCATCGAGCTGTACGTGTGCTGAACGCGGAGGTGTCGTCCGTTCGGCGCTAGATTGGAAGGACCGTGACCAAGATTGTGAGACGGATCATGATGAGATCGCTGGACTGATCATGATGAGTTCGCGGGACGGATCATGATTGGATCGCGAGACGGATCGTGATGAGATCGCGGGACGCTCGGCGATTTGGATCGCGAAGACGTTCGACTACACCAACCGCGTTTCTTAACGCTTCCCGCTTAGCGATCTACAAGGGTATGTAGATCCACTCTCCCTCTCGTAGATGCTCATCACCATGGATAGATCTTGCGTGTGCGTAGGAAAATTTTTGTTTCCCATGCAATGTTCCCCAACACCATGAGCATCACATCAAGGAGCTCATTGTTGCCGCTGACGCGCAGTAGCATCTGCTCGCGTCGGGCGGCGCCGCCTTCGGAGGCCCGCGGCTCGAGCACGAGGGAACGGGTACTGCGGGTCGTTAGCCGGGTCAGCACTCCGGTTCCCCTCGCGTCTCCGGACGCTGGGCCGAAACGAACAACCCTCGGCCCTCTCAGCTGCCGGGGAGCGAGCAGTCGGCTGTTAATAGCCGACGCACCAACAACCTGCCTCGCAGCGGCCGCCACCACGAAGCGCTGACAGCCGACAGCCGGCGCAGTCGTGGGCACAATCCGCCCCCACGACGCGAGCCGAAACGGTCGGTTCCGCTCGTCATCTGCCCCTAGCTCTCGGCCCGGATCAGGCCGCGTGTCCCTCGCAGTGAGAACGACGCCCGCAACCGCATCGACCACCTCATGCAGTCTACCCTCCTTGAAGAGGAGGGCTCGATCGTCCCGGCCTGTTTTGGTCCTCGGATCCGCAACGAGCCGTTCCCACCGGCTTCACACTCCCTCGAGACACCTTGAAGTATAACGGGGCCGCCAAGCCCGAGGACTGGTTGATCGACTACACCACTGCGGTCGGCATCGTCGGGGGGAACAAGCGCGTAGCCGTTTGCTACGCTCCCCTCATGCTAATCGGCTCGGCCCGCACCTGGCTCAACAGCCTGGCGGTCGGCAGCATCAACACCTGGACGGACTTTGAAGAGGCCTTTGTCTGCAACTTTACCGGCACCTACAAGCGGTCCGATCGCCCCCGTGAACTCACCGTGTGCATTCAGGGGCCGAACGAGTCCCTCTGCGACTACCTCACTTGGTGGACTGAGCTCAGCAACTCCTGTGAGGGGGTGCACGAGGTGCAAGTCGTGTAGTACTTCATTGAAGGTTGTCGAGATGGCACCCCCATCAAGCACAAGCTTCTATGCTCCGAGCCGGCCACGCTTGCTAAGCTCATGACCAAGGCGGAGAAATACGCGATGGCTGATTCAACCATCCGGGTCAAGACGACCCCGCCCGCCAAGGCAACGACAACACCGGTGATGTCCCGGCCGGCTGCTGACAACCGGCAGCCGCCGAACAACAAACGCAAGAACGACCAGCCGGATCCCCGCTAAGGGAGCCGACAGGTCAACACCATTGAGGAGCAGGAGTCGGCTGCCCAGCCTTCCAGCCAGCGCCAGTGCACTGGCAAGGCTGCCTGGCAGCCGAAGCTCACCTTCGAGCAGATGCTCGACCTCCCCTACAAGAACCACTCAGGGGCCAAAACCTCTACGCACACGCTCCGGCAGTGCAGCTTCTCACAGTGATTGTCCCGGGGGGCGGCCTTCCGGCCCCTCCCGTGCTGCCTGCCCGCGCGCCGGCCCTGGCCTAAGCTGCCGCCCCGGCGTCGGCTCCGGCTCTGGCCCAGAATGATGGCCGTCTGATCGACTAGTTCCTTAACCAGGACGCCTATTACGTCGTCTTCACTAGTGAAGAGACGAACAAACATGCTCAATGGCGGCTCTGTCGTGAGGTGAACGTCACCATGCCGGCAACTCCCCAGTTCATGCACTGGTCAGAGAAGCCGGTCACCTGGAGCCGGGTGGATCATCCCGCCGTAATGCCGAGTCCCGGCAGCTATGCTCTAGTCCACAACCCCACCATCGCCATCGAGAAGTGCACCTGCTGCTTCTCACGGGTGCTGGTTGATGGTGGCAGCAGCATCAACATCCTGTACCTCGACACGATGCACAAGCTGGGGCTAAAGATAGAAGACCTACAGGCGAGTCGAACGGTCTTCCATCGCATCGTGCTTGAAAAGTCTTGCTCCCCTGTCGGCAAGATCACGCTCGACGTCCTCTTCGGTGGACCCGGCCACTTCCGCCACGAGCCAGTGTTGTTCGAGGTCGTGGACCTCGCAAGCCTCTACCACGCGCTGCTGGGCCAACCAGCCCTTGCCAAATTCATGGCGGACCCCCATTACACCTACCTCAAGTTCAAGATGTCGGGCCCCAAGGGAATCATCACTAACACGGGCGACTACAAGATGTCAATCGAGTGCGCTTGAGACGGCAGCCGGCTGGTCGAGGCCCTGGAAATCGCCAAAGAGAAGTGGCAATTCGACCGGCTCGTGGCCCTTGCCACCAGCCAGCCTGTCGTGTCGGCTCCCCCCTCACAGTCCGTCGGCGAGGCCTCCTTCCAGCCGTCCAAGGACACCAAGCAAATCCCGCTCGACCCGGCCAACCCGGCTCAGTGCGTCACCATCAGCTCCCGCCTCGACAGCATATAGGAAGGCGAGCTCGTCGACTTCCTCTGTGAGAATCGGGAAATCTTTGCATGGTCCCCCAAGGACATGTCGGGTGTTCTGAGGAAGTTCGCTGAGCAAAAACTATACGTCCAACCGGATGTCAAGTCGGTCAAGCAACCCTTGCGTCGTTTCTCTAAGGAGAAGCGTCATACCATAGGAGAAGAGATCGCTCGGCTACTCGTTGTCGGGTTCATCATGGAAGTATTCCACCCGGACTGGCTGGCCAACCCAGTCCTGGTGCTGAAGAAGAAAAAGACCTGGCGCATGTGCATCAACTACACTAGCCTGAACAAGGCGTGTCCCAAGGACTCATTCGCCCTGCCGCGGATCGATCAAGTCATCGACTCCACGGCCGGCTGCGACTTGCTGTCCTTCCTAGACGCCTACTCCGGCTACCACCAGATCAAGCTGGACCCGGAAGACCGGCTCAAGACCTCCTTCATCACGCCCTTTGGGCCCTACTTCTACATCACCATGTCCTTCGGCCTGAAGAACGCAGGCGCCACCTTCCAGCGGTGCATGCAGAAGTGCCTCCTGCCTCAGATAGGCAGGAACGTCCATGTCTACGTCGATGACATCATCGTCAAAACCAAGAAGCACTTCAGCCTCCTCGACGATCTTCGGGAGACCTTCGCGAACCTACGTGAGTACAAGATCAATCTCAACCCAGAGAAGTGTGTCTTCGCCGTCCCAGTCGGACAACTCCTGGGTTTCTTCGTGTCCGCTCGCGGCATCGAAGCTAAGCCCGAGAAGATCAGCACGATCGAGCGCATGCCCAAGCCGACCCGGCTCCACGACATCTAGAAGTTCACCGGCTGCATTGCCTCGCTTAGCCGGTTCATCAGCCGGCTGGGGGAGAAGGCCCTGCCCCTCTACGGGCTCCTTCGCCAGACGGCTCTGGTTGAGCCGGGTCACACAAAGAAACTGGGCATGTTCGATTGGCCCGACGAGGCGGACGAGGCCTTCCGTGGCCTCAAGAAGGCTCTCACCTGCGTGCCCATCCTGGCCGCGCCGGCTGAGAAGGAACCACTGCTCGCCTACATCGCGGCAACCACCCGCGTCATCAGCATCGTCCTGGTGGTCGAGCGTCCGGAGGAGGGCAAGCCTCTGCCGATACGGTGGCCCGTCTACTACCTTAGCGAGGTCCTCTCTGCATCCAAGCAGAACTACCCCCACTACCAGAAGATGTGATATGGATATACTTCGCTGCCAAGAATGTCAAGCAATACTTCCAGGAGCATACCATCACCGTGGTGAGCACGGCCCCGCGCGGCGAGATCATGAGCGTCTGAGACTCCACCGGTCAGATCGCCTAATGGGTCATCGCCCTTGCCGATCATGAGATCCGGTACGAGCCACGAACCGCCATCAAGTCACAGGCATTGGCTGACTTCCTCGTCGACTGGGCGGAGACGGAGTTCGTGCTGCCTCCCCTAGACTCCACACATTGGCGCATGCATTTGGACGACTCGAAAATGAGGACCGGCCTAGGTGCCGGCATAGTCCTCTCCTCCCCGAAAGGTGACCAGCTCAAGTACGCCCTCCAGATCCACTTCGCCGCCTCCAACAATGTGGCCGAGTACGAGGCCATCGTCAATGGCCTCCGGCTCGCCAAGGAGATAGGCATCAGGCGCATCCTATGCTTCGGCGACTCCGACCTCGTGGTTCAGCAGGTCTCTGGTGAATGGGATGCCAGGGACGCCAACATGGCCAGCTACCGCTTCCTCGCACAACAGCTCATCGGCTCCTTCGAGGGTTGTGAGTTCCATCACATCCCACGGGTGGACAACGAGGCGGCCGACGTACAAGATCGGCTCCACCCGACAGGCCATCCCAACCAGCGTCTCCCTCGAGCGGCTATTCAAGCCGTCGATCAAGCCTTCCCCGGAATCGGAGTCAACTTCGTGCTAGCGGACGCTACCATCTCATCGGCGACTCTGGCTGCCCCTTCGGCATCTTCATCGCTGGCTCCCACAACCTCGGCCGCCCTACCGGCACTAGTTGAGTCGGCTGCGTCCGAGGCCATCGGCTCCAACGACGCGGCTGTCATGATGACAATCGACCAGCCGGCCTCGGGGACTGGCGAGCCGGTCCCGAGGGCTGATCATCCGAGCCCGGGGGATCCCGAGCCGGCCCCTGTCTCGGCTCCCTTATGGGCCCAGCCTATCTTGGTGTTCCTTCTACGTGGCGAGCTCCCCCTGGATGAGGCCTTGGCAAGACAAATCCAATGCCGGGCCCCGGCATACAGCATCATCAACAATGAGCTCGTCCATCGCAGCACCACCGACGTCTTCCAGCGATGCGTCGAGCCGAAAAAGGGCCTGGAGATCCTCCACGACATCCACCAGGGTGAATGCGGGCATCATGCTAGCTCCAGGACCATGGTGGTCAAGGCCTTCCGCCACGGCTTCTACTGGCCCACTACTCTCGAGGCGGCCAAGAAATTGGTCGACAAGTGCGAGGGATGTCAGTGCTTCAGCATGCAGAGCCACCTACCGGCATCAGCCCTCCAGACCATCCCCCACTCATGGCCCTTCGTCGTCTGGGGGCTGGACATGGTGGGTCCCTTCAAAACCGCACGAGGCGGCATGACACACTTGCTGGTGGTTGTTCACAAATTCACCAAGCGGATCGAGGCACGACCAATCGAGAAGTTGAATGGCCCCATGGTCGTTCGGTTCATCGACAACATCACGGTTCGCTATGGCATCCCCCACAGCATCATCACCGACAACGGCACGAACTTCGCCAAGGGCGCACTCGCGCGTTTCTGCTCCAAGCAAGGAATTCGGCTCGACCTGGCCTCCGTCGCTCATCCATAGTCAAACGCCCAGGTCGAGAGGGCAAACGGCCTCATCTTGTCCGGCATCAAGCCTCGGCTCGTAACGCCACTGGTAAGGTCGGTCGGCTGCTGGATCGACGAGCTGTCGGCCGTCCTTTGGAGTCTGAGGACCACCCCCAACCGATCGATCGGCTACACGCCCTTCTTCCTTGTATGGGTCTGAGGCGATCATCCCCACCGACATCGAGTTTGACTCGCCTCGGGTCGCCCTATACACGGAGAAGGATGCAAAGGAGGCAAGAGAAAACGGCGTCGATCTACTCGAGGAAGCCCGCGAGCTGGCCGTGAGCCGGACGGCAATCTACCAGCAGAAGCTCCGGCACTACCACAACAAGCGGATCCAGCCACTCTCCTTTCGCAAAGGGGACCTGGTCCTCAGGCGGATCCAGCGGACAGCCGGACAATACAAGATGTCCTCCCCATGGGAGGGCCCGTTCATCATTAGCAGGGCATTGCACAACAATGCATACTACCTAATAGACGCCCAGAAGCCGCAGAAGCGCAAAAGAGATGCCTCCGGCGAGGAGACAGAGCGCCCATGGAACGCGGCACTCCTCCGCCTGTTTTACTGTTGAAAAGACCAGTGTATGTATGTATCCCTCCCCTTTTGGGCTTATGAATGCAATGGGTGCCCTAGGCTGGCTCTTGGGGCACAACCTGTTTCGCTTCCCTCAAAAGTTCCCTCGCTCATCGGCTCCCCGGCCCGGCCCCCGGGCCCAGGGGCTCGCCGGCTGATCCTAGGTCGCCTCTCTAAAAAATTGGCTAAGTAGTGTGAGCCGAGCAAGCCCTCCCACCCCTCCCAGCTATAGATTCGGCTCCCGGCTATCCGGCTGATGGGGCCTCGGGGCGGCGAAGCTTAGCTCACACGAAAGATCAATCGAAAGAAGATACCGGTTAGGTCCAGCCGGACCACCGCCTCGTCTATGCCACTCTACTTATCCCGAAAGGCTCTCGCGGTTCCCAAGTTCTGAACCGACTCCATCGAGGCGGACACCCCGACCCAGCTACAGACTGGCTCTTGGCTGTCGGGCTGGCGGGGCCGAGTCCAAAGGGGAAAAGGGGAGGAATGGAAAGAACCAAAAGGGAGAAAAAGGATAAGGACGAGCAAGGATGCACAATACGACAAACACATTAAATCTTCACAGTATGAATGTTAAGACAAAAGAGGCCCACGGCCATCAAGGTTCATTACATTACACCCCCAGTGGGTGGACTTAAAGCCTAACATGCAGGAAAAAGAAAAACATAAGACCCCCGGGGGCTCAGGCCACTGGCGCGTCGCCGGGTGGCGTGTCTCCAGCCGGCGCATCGCTGGGCGGCTCGACTCTCGTCCTGAAGGTGGCTGCGGCCTTCGGGTCGGCCTCCTTGACCTTCGAGGCGATCTCCATGGTCCCAACCGTCTCGCCGCTCAAGTCGGTGCTCTCATCGGCAGCCTCCTCGTCCGTCGGGCCTTGGGGGATGCCGAAGGAGTCTTCTGGCACCGGCTCGCCGTCCTTGCCAAGGGCCGGCGGGAACTCATCCGCGTCAACGTACGATGCGAGCTTGTTGGCCCGACGGACAAGGGCCGGCTCCCGGGCCTCCCGCTCCTCGGCCGGCTCATCCCGCATAGTGGCCAGTTGGCCCAAGTCCATGCCGTGATACCATGACGTGACGAACCGGAGCGTCATCTGTGCACCGGCCCGGGCCGCTGACGCCTTCCAGGCCTCGAGTCGGGCCACGGCCTGCTCCAGCCACAAGGCCACGCGGTTCGTCGGAGCTCCCCCGCGGCCTGGCCATGGAGCGGCGATAATCTCCTTTCCGGTCGTCTTCAGCCGCTCTACGCTCCACTCGAGGTGGATCAGCCGGTGTTCAATGGCGATCCCAAGCTCATCGACATCCCAGGCGGTGTCCTCCTCGATGGAGCGCCTGCGCTCCCAAAGGTATTCCTGGTGCTCCTCGACGGCGCGCTCAGCACGACGCTGAGTTTCCAGGAAGCGCCCTAAGAGAGGAAAGGGAAGAAGAGGAAAGAAGGGAAAATCAAACACAAGAACCAGCAAAGGAAAAAAGCAACCGGCTGGAGAAAGGAAACATGGACACCTACCTTTGATGGCGTCGTAAACCCCGATGGCGAAATTGAGCGACGCTTTCCGCTCTGACGCCAGCGCCGCCTCCGATTCGGTGAGGGAGCCCTTAAGCCCCTTGAGCGACCTCTCGAAGTGGGTCACCTCGCCTTGGAGGGCGGCGTCAGCCACCTCCGTGACGGCCATCTCCTTGGCCGCCACCTCCTTCGCCATGTCGGCCATGAGGTGGTCCCGGGCCGCCTCCCCGTCCGCCAGCAACACGGCCAGCCGGTCCTTCTCTTGCGTGACCGCCTGGACGTCTTGCGCCAGCCGGTCCCACTCGGAGACGAGCCCGGTCTTCTCCGCCCGGAGGGCGGTCAGATCACCTGCAGGACAAGGCATGCATCAGCCGGCTCTCGAGGGCTACGTACCCCTCCCACGAAACTCGGCTTACCTTGCACCCGTGCCAGCTCCTCATCCATGCGGTAGAAGCCATGTTTCCACGGGCGTGGATGGCGACCGCCTCCTCGAACTCCTTCTGCCGCACGGAGTTCCCCTCCTATCACGCAGAGCCAAAAGTCAAGACATGCTCAAGGAGATCCGGCCCGGCTGCCCGGCAGCTGGTCAGCTAGCCCGCATCTCGGGGGCTACACCCAGTGGGTGCACTCACGCGCCCCCACTGAAATTTCTAACGAAGGCAACCATGCTTACCTCCGCGCATTGTAGGGTGGCATGTGCCGCCTCTGCGAACCGGGCCAGCTCCTGGCGGCACCGATCCAGCACGCTCCTTAACTCCCCGAACGAGGGGACCTGGCCGCCTGCCGGGGGAGCCGGTAGGGCTGGAACGTGCGCCAGCGCCTCCCAGTCCCGGAGCACTTCCTGCATGGTCCGTAGGGTCCTCCGGGCTCGGCCGACGTTGCCGCCCGGGCTCGCCATGGTGCCAGCCGTCGGGGGCGGATTGATGACAGCGAGGGTCCGGGAGTCACCTCCCGCCGGCCCTTCACTCGACGTCGTGGCCGCCTCCACCTCCTGCCGCCCCGACGCAGTGATCGCGATGGACGACACCTCCGTCTCCATGGCCACCACCTCCGGCGCCGCCTCTGATGCCGCCTCCGGGCCACCGAGGCCTCCGGCACGTCAACCCGGGTCAGCTCGGCCGCGGGCGGTGTCACGTCCGGCACCTCCGGCCGGGTCGCCTCGGGGGCCGGCTCCGCTGTCGCCGCCCTCGCTCGGGCCTCCTCCTCCGCGAATGGAGGTGCAGGCGGCTCTATGGTCGCTCCTCGTATCTCGCTCGATGGGGGCCTCGACAGACGGGTCGATTCCACCGCCGAGTCCGACCCTCGCGTGGGGTCTGCGTACCTCCTCCGCTCGAAGTCCCGGAGTGCGAGGCCCTGCCTCCCATTCCGGACTTTGAGGTTCGCAGCTCCGCGAGCCTCCTCTTCTCCTCCCACTGAGTGGCCGCGTGCTCGTGGGCCAGCCGGCTGGCGGCATCCATCGGATCCCCCACCGGCAACCCCTCATGAAGCTCGATGGGGTCCCTGCGGCGCACAAAGGTCAATCGCCTGCCGGCTTGCAACCCGGAAGAAAACACGCGCAAAGCATGAAAGAGAAACTTACTCAATGACGAGGGGCAAGTCCCGCTTGGCGCCCACCGGCGGCTTCCATGTAGCCACCTTCACCCGCTTTGGGACTGGTGGCGGGGCTGCCGGCTCCTCCTGAGCCGACCTCTTTGCCCCGCCGGTAGCTCCGGCCGCCGGGGCTTGAGCCGGCCGCTCCTTGCTTTGCTAACCCTGCCGTGCTGAGGGAGGAGGCTCATTCAGAATCATCACGTCATCATCGTCGTCATCATCATCATTGTCGTCCGTCCAGTCCCTGATCGTGGGGGCAAAAGGCAACTCACCAGCTCCGCTGGGTTCCCCGGCCGCGTCGGATCCTTCGACTCCGCTGGGGTCACCGGCTCGCGGGTCTACCGGCTCGTCGACTCCTCTCGAGGAGTCCACCCCCTCTTCCGGTGGGCCACCCCGCTCGTAGTCTTCGGATTCGGAGTGTTCACGCTCCGCCTCGAAGATTTGGGGGGTGCGGGCCGTCCGGCGTGTTCTGTCGCACCAACAGTTGTAGTCAGCACGACGAAGTAAGGTCCGCTGCCGGCTGCCGGCTGGAAAGAATCAAACAAAGAAAAAAGCTGACTCGTCGAAGACTTACCAGGGGGACGGTTGATGTTGTTCGTATGGCTCCATGCCAAATGTCCATGAAGTGGGCTTTAGCTTGAACATCGTGAGGGCGTTCACCCGCGTCGCCACCTGAGCCAGCGTCAGGTCGACGGTCGACAGCCGGCAGGGGTCCCGGCGACCGGACATGTCGCAGATCCGGTGCGGCCTTAGCTGGAGAGGCAACACCTGGCGCGAGATGAAGGCCGCGACCAGATCGGCGGTGACCAATCCCTTGGAGCTCTTCAGCTGCGCGAGCCGGCCGAGCTCCGCCAGAGCCACGCCGCGCGGGGCGGTCCCCAGCCAGTTCACCTGGGTGGACTGCGCATTGACAAATGGCGGCAGCCGGATGAAGTCCATGTTCGGATCGGCATTCTTCACGTAGAAGAAGGTCTGATGCCATCCCTTGATGGACTCGATGAGAGAGAAGGGCGGGAAGCATGCGGTGCCGCGGCAGCACACTAGCGTGCCCCCGCAGGCGCTGCTCTTCAGCGCCTTGAGGTAGAAGAGGGTGTTAAAGAAGTCGAGAAAAGGAAGGATCCCGAGGTATCCCTCGCACAGCGTCACGAAGCTGGCGAGGTAAAGGATCGCGTTAGGGCCGAGGTGGTGTGGTTGGAGGTCGAAGGTGTCCATGAGCAGGCGGAAGAAATGGCTCATCGGGAGCCCGAAGCCGCCGGAGAAATGCCAGAGGAACACGACGTGCTCCCCCGGCTGCGGTGCCGGCATCAACTCGTCGCCCGGCGCGCGAGAAACCACCCGCTCCGTCGGAGGCAGCATGCGCATGCGGCGGAGCTCCGCAATGTGCGCCTCAGTGATGATGGAACCAGCCCAGCTCCCTCTACGTCCGTCGGCCATTGCGGTAGCAGGGCAGCATGCGGGCGTGGTTACGGGTTCGGGCGTGGTGTTGCGCGAGGGGAGTGAGGAAGACGAAGAAGGCAAGAAGGCAAGGCAGCAAGGGGGCGAATGGGATGCGGGTATCTCTGCCCCCTGCCCTTCCTCCCCTTTTAAAGGGGAGGCCACGACCGGGGGACGTGGGGATTAATTGCGCCCACTTCCCCGGAAACTCCGTGCGTGCGTGGGTGGCCCCGGGCCGTAACGGCCGCTTCGAGGTGCAGAGGATCCTGGCCTGCGCCCCGAGGCCTACTGGGCTATGCCCGAGGCCTAGCGGGCTAGGCCCAGGCCGACATCCCGTCTCCCCGCGTGCACGGGGTCCGCCACATCATTACTCGCCGCGTGGTGCGCGGCGGGCTGGATCGGGTCCCGGGGCGACGCGCCGGAACCCGAGGCGTCGGGTCCAACGGTCGACCCGGCTGGCCCTTTGGCTTCACATCGGAGGCGGGTACCGTTGGGAGGAAGCCGTCGTCTCCCCTCCGTCTACCAGACACGGGCCCCCGCCGGATTCGGGGACTACTGACAGGGTTATTACCCCTAGGTAGGCCAAAGCAACGGGGTTCTCCCCCCTTCCGCTTCAAAGAAAAACTACGCGGCCGGCTGCCCACGACCGGCTGGGGGACGGCCGACTCGAGCTGCCGCCGGCTGGCGACACGATGGCTGGTCGTGCAGCCGGCTTAACCCCCGGCCGGCTGGGCATGGACGGCTGCCTCCAGGCCGGCTCCTCCATTGACCCCGGGGCGGACATGCAACGTCCCGTCCCTCTACGCACGGGTATGACGACACGACACAACCGCCACGACGGGTGACCCCGTGGCCATAGTGGCCGCTGACGCACGGGAGCATATGGCTACAGTCCGGCCGTGTAGGCTGCTGACCCTGGCGAGCGCGACCGGGTGGGGGAACAGTACCGACACGCCCTCGCCCACTTGATTACCTTCCCCGGCGTGGCTATAGTGCAGCCAGCCGTACCGGAGACTTTTGCCGGCTAGCGCTAGACGACGCCTCCCGGGCGACCCGTGCCGCGGTAGGTGGGCAAGGGCCAATCACAAAGCCGATTGGCAGGCCCCTCATAGACGACGGGACCGCACAGCCGGTGGACCATACAGACAACGAGACGGCTCGAAGGGCGGGGCCCCCTGGTCAGTCGGAGAGGCTGCCAGCCGGGTCCCTCCGCCCCTATACCTTAGAAAACATTATAAGGCCGGGGGGGTTGTCCTATAAAACCCCCCGAGCCCCCATGCAATGGGGACGGACGATCATTCGCAGACACCCACATAGAACTCTCCTCTCATATCACCTCTAGCAATGGAGGAAGACGAGCCGGATGCTCCTTCTTCCTCCTCTAGACACAGCTCTAGGAGCATCCTTGTAAACACCACTATCCATCCAACTAGACCAAGTAGGACTAGGGGTGTTACCTCCCACGAAGCGCCCTGAACCTGGGTACATCGCGTGCCACCACCGCTTGTGCCCAATCTCGCACCCGGAGCCCGTTGGCATCCTCCGGCCCCAACCACCTACGATAAGCCTACCCATGGAATCTGTCGTGAGAAAACAACGACATGAGGCATGTCGCACAGACGACGCTCGTCTTCGCAGTATTCGCACATACCGAAATCCCTTTCGCTATCGTTGTCAGACATTTCCTATGTTCATAGTTGAAACAGACGTGCATTCAATAAGCAAAACTAAATCATAAAACAAATTAGTATTCAAATTAGCATGCAAAACTAAATCATCTCTTGCATCCGTACATCGTCGAATAGTATCACTAATACATCTCGAATAGTATCATACATATAACATCACTAATACAATTAGAACCATAGCGAACGACGGGTATCGGCGCGGGCGCTGGACACCCAAAGAGAAGGAACCATCACAGGATCATAGCTCGGGTGAGATCCCTAAAGAACCTGCGAGGTATTGGAGAACCTGGCGTCCAACGCAGCCATATAGCGTCGGACGTGCTCGTCCTCCTCCCTAACATGGCGATGTATCACCTCCGCGGGGGACGGCTCCCTCTTCACCGACAGTGGCCCACGCAACCGCCACCAAATAACCTCCGAGTCGACGACGGGCTGCCTCCTCACCAAGTTGCGTGCCCCGGAAGGTAGGACCTCCCAGTACCAACCCGACGGAGCCCAGTCCCAAACATGGCCCCTATAATCAAGCAGGCATGCTCCACCGGGTCGACGACGAGGATGCGGACCAGGCATCGCCGATGTCGAGAACAAATGCTTAATTATGAAAACAAAATTAATAAACACTTAGCAGACCTGAAGTCAACTCATTCCATATATCAAGCAATGACATAGAAAAAATGCCCTATGTTTTAGCGGAATATCATTGAATTCCCGTTGTGTCAAATCAGAAGCACTTGATATGTCCTACATTGTAGCACAAGTCATGCTAAAATTTATGGAAAAAAATCGGCATGACCTTTGCTTAAAACAGGACATATCGAGCGCCTGAAATTTGCCGGAACGGAAACAAATCAACATTCCAGCAAAACATAGGCCACTCGGAGGTACATTGCAAACAAGAACACCAAGACATCCTCTATATTCAAAATGCATGATCATCGACATCAATGACAAATGAGACACCAAGTTTACTTACTAAATAAACTAAATAAACTAGTTATGTTAAGTACTTACTAAATATAAAAAACTAGTTCTATTAACTACTTACTAAATAAAGTAGTTCTATTAAGCACTTACTATAAATAAACTAGTTCTATTAAGCACTTACTATCAATAAACTAGTTATATTAAGCACTTACTATCAATGACGTCGAGTCTTCCTTCCTAAATTCTTATCTCACGTATATGGTGGACACTCCCTCACCGATTTTTCGACCGTGGATGATGGTTGATACTCCTCCTTCCCCTAGTGCATAATAAATATGTAGCACAAGGAGAAGAAGGAGAAGCGACCCCCACGACAATAGTTGGCATTCTTCTTCTCTCATATATGGTGGACACTCCCTCATCGATTTGTATAGCAATCACCTCATTTAAATTTAGCTAGCGCACACTAAGCTATTTTTCTCAACATGCAATTATGACACCTCATCAAGCAAATATACAATAATAAAACACAATATATATATATATATTGCATATATCCCCGCAACAACGTTCAGGGCATCATCTAGTCCCTAGCAAGAACCCTATTAGCATGGGGATGTCTCACCAGAGGCCGGGGTCGGTGTCGGAGTCGGGGCCGGGGTCGAGATTGGGGTCGGGGCCGGGGTCGAGATTAGGGTCGGGGCTAAGGTCGAGGTCGGGGTTGGGGTCGAGGGCGAGATCGTCGGGGAGGACCTGCGGCGGTGGCGGCGTAGAGTGGAGAGGGACAAAGTGAGGAGGGAGAGAGGGAGGGAGTGAGGGGCGGCGGCGACGCAGAGTGGAGAGGGAGAGAGTGGGGAGGGGGACAGGGAGTGAGTGAGGGGTGAGGCGGCAGCGTAGAGTGGAGAGGGAGGGAGTGAGGGCCGCCGGCGACGGCGGGGCACAGAGTGTGGAGAGGGAGGGAGTGAGGAGGGAAGAGTGAGAGAGTGAGAGAGAGGGGTGTGCGGGGCGAAGTGGATAAGTGCATGCCCCGCTTAGCAGTAGCGTGGGTGGGAAACACATGCTAGTAATATTATGTTAGCAGTAGCGCTGGTCCGGAAAGCACGCTACTACTAAATCTAGCCTGACGGCAATGGTGGGGCAATATTAGTAGTAGCGCGTTTCTGAAAGCTGCGCTACTGCTAAGAAGTTAGCAGCAACGCTTATTCTAGACGCGCGCTACTGATATGTAGCAGTAGCGCCTCCTTTTATCCATCGTTATTGCTAAGGTTTTGTGTATAAGGTTTTCCCTAGCAGTGGCATGAGCAACTTAAATCGTATATCACTAATTATTATAAAAATTTGTTTGGATCCCCAGAAAAAGGAAACTTCTCGATGTATGAGTCCCGAACAGATGACATCCCTCGGGTCTCTGATGAGGAAAATGTCCTTCTAATAGCCCCACACTGCGAGGAGGAAGTTAGAAAGGCGGTTTTCCTACTGGAGCACAACAAAGCCCTAGGTCCAGATGGTTTTCCAGCTGAGTTCTATCAGAACTTCTGGGAAGTCATCAAACCAGATCTCCTACTTTTGTTTAGCAACCTACATGCTGGCCAACTCAAATTATTTTGCTTAAACTTCAGTGAGATTGTTTTATTACCTAAGATTAATGAGGCTGAAATGGTACAATAATATAGACCTATTTGCCTCCTTAATGTTAGTTTTAAAATATTCATGAAGGTTGCGACTATTAGGCTAAATTCGGTTGTTGAACATGTGGTTCGTCCTTCACAGACTGCCTTTATGCAAGGTAGACACATCCTAGATGGAGTTGTTATCCTTCATGAAACAGTCCATGAATTACACCGGAAAAAGTTGAATGGCGTGGTACTCAAAATAGACTTTGAAAAAGCTTATGACAAAGTCAAATGTCCATTTCTTCAACAGACTCTTAGAATGAAAGGATTTTCTGTAGAGTGCCATGCTATGATCCATAGCTTTGTTTCTGGAGGTAGTGTTGCCATTAAGGTTAATGATGATGTTGGACACTATTTCCAAACGAAGAAGGGATTGCGACAAGGTGACTCCATATTGCCCATGCTATTCAATATAGTGCGGGTATGCTAGCGGTCATGATTGAGTGTGCCAAGGTTGATGGCCAAATTGATGGGGTAGTAAATCATCTAGTTGATGGTGGTATCTCTATACATCAATATGCCGATGATACGATTCTCTTCATGGATCATGACCTTGAGAAAGCGAGAAATCTGAAATTGATTTTATCAGCATTCGAGCAACTCTTGGGTCTTAAGATCATTTTTCATAAAAGTGAATTGTTTTGTTTTGGCGAGGCTTAAGACGAGTCCCACCTTTATGCTGAACTATTCGGATGCGGGTTGGGCCAGTTTCCGATCACATATTTGGGGATAGCGATACATTATCAGAGACTCACAAATGCTGAATGGAAGCACATCGAGGAGACTGCAAAAAAGACTTAGCAGATGGAAAGGTAAAGTGTTATCTCTCGGTGGAAGATTGGTCCTCATAAATTCAGTACTAAGTAGCATGGTACTATATATGATTTCCTTCTTCCAATTGCCAAAAGGAGTCTTACATAGTTTGGATTATTTCCGATCAAGATTCTTCTGGCAAGGAGATAGTGAGAAAAAGAAATATCGACTGGCTAAATGGAGTGTGGTTTGTCGTCCCAAAGACCAAGGCGGGTTGGACATTCATGACCTTGAGGTTAAGAATAGGGCTCTCCTCGGCAAATGGTTGTTTAAATTGCTCATGGAAGATGGTGTATGGAAAACCCTATTGAGGAGGAAATATGTGGGCACCAAGGCGGTATCCCAAATATACTGGAAGCCTGGGGACTCTCACTTTTGGGCGGGTCTAATGGCTATGAAGAAATATTTATTCCCATATGGATCCTTCTCGATTAAGGACCAGTTCTTTTGAGCCCTCCTGTGGAAATAAGCTCCTGTGAAAATAAGCTCCAAATAAGCTCCTATGAAAATAAGCTCCAGATAATAAGCTAGCTAGTTCTTTTCGGTGCCTTTTTTCAGCTTATATATGGTATGATTAGTGAAAAGTTGGGCTTAGTGGTGGGACGAGGGGTTGGGCTCGATGGTGGGACGAGGGGTTGGGATCAGTGGTGGGACGAGGGGTTGGGCTCGATTCTAAGTGAGCTTCTGCGCGAAGCTGCTCACCCCCAGCTTTTTTCCATTGCAAAGGGGACTCCGGTGAAAATAAGCTAAGCTAGCTTATCAAAAACGAGTTCTTTGGGGCTTCTAGCTTATTTTGACAATAAGCTGGAAAAGAACTGGCCCTAAGGATGGCTCGGAAATTAGATTCTGGGAGGACAAGTGGCTAGGAAAGGCCACACTCCGAGAACAATATCCAGCTCTATACAACATTGTGCATCACAAGGGTGATACCATCGCCACAATATTGGAATCTTTTGCGCCAAATGTGACGTTCAGAAGGGATTTAATTGGACCCAGACTCCAATCATGGTACATCCTGCTCCAGCGGTTATCCATGGTGCATTTGTCACATGCGTCTGATGTATTCCGATGGAACCTACATGAGAATGGTCAATTCTCGGTGGAGTCTATGTATAGAGTTTTAATCCAATTACATGTGCCAGTTGATAATAACAATCAGATCTGGAAGATGAAGATACCTCTTAAGAATAAAATCTTTGCATGGTATCTTCGTCGTGGAGTCATTCTTACTAAAGATATCCTTATTAAGAGGAATTGGCATGAAAGTCCGCAATGTGTTTTTTGTCACCATGATGAGAGAATAAAATATTTATTCTTCTAATGCAAATTAGCTCATTCTATATGGTCAGTCATCCAGATAGCTTTTGGCTTGTATCCTCCCGGTAGTGTTGCTAATGTATTTGGCAACTAGTTGCAAGGGATGGATCACAGGTTTAGAACTCTTCTTAGGGTGGAAGCGCTTGTCGTTATTTGGTCGTTGTGGCTATGTAGAAATGATAAGGTTTTTAACGATAAAAGTACTTCTCTGTTGCAGGTTATTTATAGATGTAACGGGACTCTTCGTTCATTGTCCTCTCTATAACGTGTGGAGAATCGAGACCTATTTATGGAGATGTGTACACGATTGGAGGATACGACGAGGGATACTTTTACTCAACATGGGTGGTAGCATGATCTTAGGATTGGCCCACCTCCGCTATAGGCATTATGCGGAATCTACATGTTTCCTTGTATTTCGTCTTTTCAATTTTATTTTCATTTGTGCAAGAGGACTTTATTTGGCTATGTGCATCTTGATTATGTAGAGACCGGATATAATGCTTAAACCTTTTAAGTAATAAAGCGTCCTTTGGGAAAAAAAATTGGTTCTCACCATACTTACCTCGTGAACCAAGACTAGCCAGAATATGAGATGGCCTGTTACATTGCCGGGGACAGTACTCAATCTTATGCTCGATGAAACATACATATACTAAGCTGGAACTTTTCTTCTCTAAAGAGAACACCGATCAGCGTGTGATCCCACTGTGACGACTCCATGGTGTTAAACATGATGTATTAGGGTCATGTGTGTGTTGTACTCTGTTGTAAACTTAGCTAGGTTGGTTATGGATTCCTCCTTCTTCTTGACGTAAGGATCAAGTTTGTAACAACCGTAGCCTCATGTATCTCCCGATCGCCTCTCGATCTATATAACACGAATGCGTCCATGCCCAAAGGCATATGCTTCCAGCTTTTTCCACATGGTATATAGCCTCTTCTTTATATCTATCTATGTCGATTGCATCTTCCTCTTCCTCCATGGATCGCAAGCAGGACCCTCGTGTCGTGAGCTCCATAATGAGCATGTCGCCAAATCGTGGGCATATAATTGTAATTTAGATTTTGTTTTGAGGTTTTTTTTCTATTTTTTAGGAACTCGGTTATAAATTTAACTAATGACAAGTGGACTCCACATTTGACATGAAAGATTTTTACGGGACCAATTCTACCGAAACAAATGCTAAAAAAACATGAAAAGACATCTTGCGGGGAGTTGTAAACCGATTTTGCAGTATGAGATTTTAAGGCATCCGCTAGAGATGCTCTAAAGAATACGGGGTGGTGAGAATTCACCAAGCTTGTCGAGCTAAGTGCATACGGGGTGGTGAGGATTCGCCAAGCTTGTCGAGCTAAGTGCATACGTGGTTGCGGGTCTGTTGGTCCATTTAGCAAGGTACTTCAGGGGATGACACGTTCAGGACGCACCCTCGACCATTATAGGCCCATTCGTGGTCGAATGCTATTCGACGCCTTAAGCATCCCTTTCGTCCATTCTTGTAAACGTCGTTCGCATACCCCCTTCATCATGTTAGGCCGTTCTATTTTGATTTTTTTTCCGGTTCTCAACTGCGCGAGAGCTGGGATTCGATCCTGCGATGAGCGGGGCTAGTGTAAGCGACAATCACACCGACCACTTCACTTGTTGTGATTACTTACATGTTTTTTTATTCTTTTCTTCTTACTCCTTTCTCCTTTCCTTTTTCTGTCCTTTTTCCTAATTCGAGAAAAAAATCTTTCTTCATGATTTTTTCAGCAAGATCGATGAACTTTTCAAATTTTGATGATTTTTGTTAAATTCGATGAACCTTTTTTTTTATCAAATTTTCGTATCCTATGAACTTTTTCTCGTTTTTCTCATGAACTATTTTTTATAATTATGAATGCTTTTCAATTTTTTATGATCTTTTTTCAAATTCCTTGTTTTTTCAAATTCCATGATTTGTTTTCAAATTTGATGATCTTTTTTCATTTTTTTGTGAAATGTGTTTCAAAATTGATGAAAGTTTTTTTAGAATTGATGAAAATTTTCAAATTCGTGAACTGTTTTCGAATTCATAATTTTTTTTAATCCATGTTTTTCAGATTTGTAACGAAGGGACGAACACCAGAAAAGAAAGGGATGAACGAGTCGAAGGGACGAACACCAGGGAAAGAGGGATCGCGCAGCTGGGCCGGCCCACGCGAGGCTGCTACGAGCGCCAGCCAAGCGAGAAGAGGAGGGGAATCAGGCGAGCGACGGTGAAACACGACCGCCGCCGCGGCCGGGGGGAATCACGCGAGCGGCGCATCGCGCGTCGTGAGGTGGTCCTGGGAGCACGCGTACGGCGACGGACGCGCACCTCCCTAAGACGGCTCCACTTCCCTGGCCCCGTCGTCCCGTCTAAGTCGCCGGCGGCGTGGACGCAGCGATGCTGCGGACGGCGCTGCGCCGGGGAGGGGCGGCCATGAGGCAGGCCGCGCTGGCCGAGGGATCCACGGGGAGCCTTCTACGGCTGAGCGTGGCGGAGCGGGAGCGCTCTCGCCGGCGTCAGCGCGACCCGGGGCGCGACGAGTTCTTCGTGGCGACGCCGGAGTCGCTTAAATGGCTCGACTCCGTCACCCTGCCCATGATCCTCACCGCCGCCGCCGTCGCCCTCTTCACCAAGCTCCTAATGATGGTATCCTCCACCCACACTCTGGTGTTCGCTAGGGTTAATTGCAGATGCAACTGCCGTGCATTTGATTGAACATGTTTATTTAGAATTGAACACATAATTAACCATTTGATCTGCGTACTGTATTCATGTGAAGCGCAAAAGTCGATCGTTGTGCGTTAGTGAATATGGATTTGTAAGATGTGAGCTTCTAGAAATGTAACCCTCTAGGAATGAGCTGAGCTTTAGAGTGGCTGTTAGTATTGTGAACAATGCGTAAAATATATTTAGAGAAGAGACTTTACAAGAAACTCTTTATTGGATGAAATGATTCTCTTCCATGGTAGAGTAGTGAATAGAGCATCTCTAAATGCTGTGTTATCCAGGAATAGTTGTTTTTCTTCGATATTGCAGTTTGACCTTTTGTGTGCCCTTTTAATGGCTTCATTCAAGAAATGTTCAAACGAATTGATGCAAGTTATTTCATTAACTAATGGTCACCCAGATTTTCATGATAAGATATGTGCGGCCTTGTCTTGTAATCATCAATCCTGATGTTTGCCAGATTATCTACCTACTGCATATTGTATATGTCGATCAAATAGTTTAACTCAGTATTGTTTGCATGTATTCAGAAAATCTTCTGTCTGTTCTGAATTTAGCATGTCCTGAAGCTTAGTTGCTTTTTTGGGGGGGGGGGGTTAGGAACACGAAGCTACAGATCAAGAAAGGAGAGAACGCAAGATTAAGAATAGTCACCCTGAGCAAGGAACAGTAAGGATGCTTTCACGTGAAGAGTGGGATGAAATCCAAGAAGTCAGGCCAAGGACACCTTTTGAATCAAAGTTAGCTCGTCCACATGCCCGCTTAAGAACTGGAGAAAAACTGCGTCTGGTAAGTAGCTGACAGAACTTCCTTGTTATAATCTCATAGATGCATTTTCATACGCTAATTCTGCGATAGTTGATGGTATATTATATCTCTGTGGAGTGATTTTACTGGATCCACTGTCTTGCTTCCGTGCTGAAAACTAAAGTATTTCTGATTCATAGTAGATACTGATGTTCCATGTTTCAACACAGCAGGATCACCCGTGCATGTTTGGTTTATCCCATCTCCTCATTAGTTATTTGGTTATATTCTGCATGATTTGAGTGATTGTGTAGATATTTACTCTAGAGCATAATAGAACCTGTAACCGAAGTGCGTCTTGAGGAAACAAGCTTGCAGTTTTCAGTAATGCTCCCTCCGTCCGAAAATACTTGTCGGATGAATGGATAAAATGTATCTAGAACTAAAATACGTCTAGATACATCCATTTCTTCGACAAGTATTTTCAGACAGAGGGAGTATATATTTTGTTTCATCAGTGTAATAATTTTGAAGGCATCAGTCACCCTTACCCGCATCTGTTTTCACGCCTCAGTGTTGGTAGGTTAGGCAGCAAGTCATCTTTTTTTTTTGAAATCGAGGCAAAAGATTTGCCTCATGTATTAATTAAGAAGAGGATAGAATTTGTGTTACAAGACCCGAACTACATAGGCCTCACTCTCCCGGTACAATAGTTCCCAGTTTCTTTGCTCCGGCTGAAATCCACAGTTGATCTCACACCGGATATTGTTGAACAAGATTGATGTTGGTGTATTCTTGTGCTCAAAGACACGGGCATTCTGCTCCTTCCAAATGGTCCATCCCATAAGCATTATCAAGGACGCCATGGCCTTCTTGTTGGGTGTGCGATCGTCAGATCTCTTGGACCACCATTCGCTAACGGAGTTCTCGAGGTGCCAATCCGAAGTATCAAAGTCGATCAAATGTAGCCAGTTATTTATCAATTTCCAGAGTCTGAGCGTGAACCGGCATTTGTAGAAGAGGTGTGGCCCGGATTCCTGAACTTCCTTGCATCACAGTTAGGCGATCCCCGCTTGGCCAGTCTATCGACGGTCCCAATCCGATCTTGGGTAGCCAACCAAGAGAAGAACTTGACCTTGGGAGGGGCTCAAGCTTTCCGTATCATGTGCTCCATGGGAGAGTAAACCGTTCCCAAGAATTGGGCCGTATAGGCAGAGGCCGCGGAGTAATGTCCGCTCATCGTGCGTTTTCACACAATGTCATCTTTGGCATGGTCGTCAAGGTGAAGACCTTGGACGGACGTCCAGAGGGCCCACAAATTGACGTAGATGCTCCATGGTGAAGTTTGCAGAAATTTTGACCTCGGCAACCCAAGCATTATTCTTCAGCGCCGCTCCGACCTTCCAGTTTTTGCGAGATGAAGCCTCGAAAATGAGTGGAGCGATCTCCTTGGGCTTCCTGTCATTAATCCAAGGAGCCTCCCGATAGCAGCAAGTCAATCTCGTTTCTAATGTGCTGATCTTACCTGCATCCTTATCCAACTCAGTGTAGTCGCAACCTGCATACATTTTTAAGGTTTGAGCTACCTTTTGTTTTAGAGCTTGACTTACCTTGACATCTCTGCCTTGCAGGAGGATGCCAAGGATTGGGCCGTCGATGTGCTCACTGATGCTTTTACTAGAGCAGAAGAGAGTGCTAAGCGGAAATGATTCAGAAGAAATGTACACCAGCGAATGCATCCGCTTCGAAGCTTTGTTCAGAGGAAACACTTTGGGGTCGTCGTGAATGCACGTTTCATGGTTTCTTTTGGAAGTTTGAGTTCCTGACTCGTAAATGCTAGCTTGTGCGACGAACTACGGTAGCCATGTAGAATAAATTTCCATTGCTACAATATAAATACTCTTATATATGGGTCTTTGGGTCTGTACAATTTGACGACCTGAAAGTTGATATCGTCTGTTTGCTCACCACATGTGCCATGTGGTTCCCAGCCGAACCGGTGGCCAGTTGCGTCGCCAGATCGGAGAAGCCAGACAGAGAGCGGCCACATCCGTCCATGGTCCGTTGCATTTCCCGTTTCTCCTCCTCATCGTCTCGCTTTCTCTCTCGATATTATTACTCTTACCTTTCGCTGTCTAGACTGGACCAAGCACGACGAAATGCGTTTGCTCGCTCGACGTGGACAAGCACGACTCTGCAACGAGGCGGATTGGGTTCTTGCGTCGCATGCGCACGGGAAGGAAGATTCAAGGCACGAGAGTTCACCGGCTTATACTAGTCACAACGAGGAGTAACATGCTAAGTTACTAGTCTAAGTTACTATCTCCATAATGGATAGTAACATAGAGCATTTTATTTATTAGCTTATAGACTTATTTTGTTTTGGTATGCGCTATGTTACTCATAGAGGTAGTAACATGCTAAGTTACTCAATTTCTCTCTCTCTTCTTATTAATTAGCTGGCACATCATATTTTTTGTTTAGATGGCATCTATGTTACTACCTATGTTATTTTCTTTGTGACTAGTCTTATGGCGCGACACGTCTCGCTGTCTGCGCTGGGAGCAGCGTGGATGGATGGATCGATTGATGTCGGATAGTGGCAAGCGAGCGAGAAGGCGAGTATCTCTCCCGTGCTCCTTTCCAACCACATTAACCAAGCCACGTGTGCTGTTGCCATACCCACGAACAACCAAATTACTATAGCCAAAAGAAAAGACAAAAAAGACAAAAAAGAATAGTAGGGAGGCGATAGGATAGGCGACTCGTAAGACCCCGCCGCCGGCCACCAACTCGGCCGTCCTGTCCGTCGCCATGGGACAGGCCAGCAATGGGCTCCCTCCGGGCACCGCGCGACCTCCAGCTCGGCCGGCCTGTCCGTCGTCATGGGACAGGCCAGCAATGGGCTCCCTCCGGGCACCGCGCGACCTCCAGCTCGGCCGGCCTGTCCGTCGCCATGGGACAGGCCAGCAATGGGCTCCCTCCGGGCACCGCGCGACCTCCAGTCTCGGCCGTCCTGTCCGTCGCCATGGGACAGGCCAGCAATGGGCTCCCTCCGGGCACCGCGCGACCTCCAGCTCGGCCGGCCTGTCCGTCGCCATGGGACCGGCCGGCATTGGGCTCCTTTCGGGCACCGCGCTTCCGATGCTCGGCGGCTACTCCTGCCTTGGAACATTTTCATGTCTTACACCCCCATCGAACACTTCCAAAATCTGGCTTACGCCATTGTCTACCCACCACACCCGTCCCCCCAGGCCTGCATCTGGCGTGCTCTCACGACGGGGGCCGGAAACCCACCTGTGTTGATTAGGGCCTCCTCATATGGGGCAGGTCTTGTTGTGTTTGGCTCGGCTTATGAGCGTGAGATCTTCATCCTGAACAACCCTCTAAACTGTCCCTTAAACTCTGTCAGTCTAGTTCGTCATGAAGACACCGAGAACCGCTTTCTTTTCCGCCTTGGTACAGACTCTGCCCTCCATATCGAGGATTTCCCGCTGGAATATTGGTTCACCCCTACTATCATCAACTCCATTGTCCTCTTTCGCCTGCCCCATCCAAATTGATCATGTTTGTCTCACCGGTGTGGACTACTCCGCCGTCCTTGTCTCTGTCAAGTCTCGAACCCTAACTGATGTGCCACATACCATTCCTGTCCATGGCTTCTTTGGCCTCGACGCTATTGCCTCCGTCCTCGTCGTCCATGCCCAAGAGCTCTTGCCGGACCCTGCGTTCAGGGACCTAGACTCGGATGACGAAGGCAATGGTGGTGATGGCGGGGATGGCGGTGAAGGGGGGGTGCTGACTTCCCCAACGGCATGGACCCCAACCTTTCGGCTCCACCTCCTCCTCCAACTGATGAGGGTCACGATGACTAACCATGATGGCCAACCACAAGCCACTGGTTTGGGCCGTGCCCCTCACGGCTCGTCCTAAATCAGTGCAAGTCAAGCTTTTCAAGGGCTTCTACGACGTCCGCTTCCAGGGCGCGAACGGTGAGCGAGGCTTCTACCGCATCCACATGAGCCCGACGAGATCTCCTAAGCTGGTCGTCGCAAACCTGGCGGCGTGCTCCATCGGCTTCCTCGACCGAATGGCCACGGTCGGGCCCTCACGCGCTCCCTTCACCGACACCGAGGTGCTTTGCCGCGATTTTCGTGGTGGCGCCTTCGCCCCGGGCTGCGACGGTGAGGAACAGGTCATGCATGCCGTGGCGTGCTTTGATGCTGGCCTCCCTCCTTCCTGAACCTGAGCACCTGCAGATCGCTAGCGACAACACTGAAGACCTTCCACAGTCGCCACTCTCTCCTCCGCCCTCGCACGCGCTCGTCGACCTACCTCCATGCGCGGCTTCTCCAACTGTCTTCTTCACGCGCCGCAGCGCCCGCATCAGAGATGGAGAGCCACCCAACCGTATGACGATACTCGAGAAGGCCACACTTCGGGAGGAAATGAAGCTGGAGGGTCGGAAGAGGGCAGCCCCGCCTGTTGATCTGCTGTTGCCGGCGGTGGAGCTCTTGGAGCTTGCCGCAGAGGGGGCGCCGCCGTTCCCACGCAAGGATGCACTGCAGTTTGCCGAGGCCCACGATGTTCCTGAGATGGACCTCAACATGGTGCCCCCCGCCGACGATGTGTGATGACCTCTTCGAGCCTTCTTTGCGGTGGCGTCAGTTTCGGCAGGCTAATTTTGCGTCTACAACTCCACTCGACTTCTTAGCTGTAGCTTTCGTCCTTGGTCGTGCCGCTTGCATGCCTGCACCACCTCTGTTCGCTTTTCCTTTCCTGTATTTCTCTTAATGTTCCTATGTCTTGTACCGCATTTGTTAAAGTTGTCGATTGTTCCATCGTTTACATGTGGCCGGTCCTTGAATGTCTAATTTTTTGTCGCCTACCTGGTTACAAATGATTAGGGAAATTTCAGTGATCTCATGGAACGTAAGAAGACTAGGTAAACACAAAAAATGCACTAATGTGAAAGTGGCTATTTCTTCGACCTCTTGCTCTGTGCTTTGCTTGCAAGAGTCAAAGCTGCAGGACATCTCTATGTTCAAAGCTATCTCCTTTCTACCTCCAACTCTCAGAAACTTCCATTCGATCCCCGCCAATGGATCAGCCGGTGGAATCATCACTGCTTGGGATGATAGTTTAATATCATGCTCCAAATTTCTAGCCGGCGACTTCTCCTTAACCTGTTGGTTCGAATCCCGCTATGATGATCTCAAGTTCGCAATAACTAACATCTATGGTCCCTGTGACCACACATATAAACCTTCTTTCTTACAATCTATGGTAGATCTCAAGCCTCAGATTTCATGTCCTTTGACTATAATTGGGGACTTTAACATCACCCTCGGACCCTCTAAAATCAACGATGAACTTCAACTCGACTGGCTAACCTTTTCTCCTCTGCCGTCCACTCGCTCCAGCTCCAGGATCTCCCCCTTCTCGACCAACGCTACACCTGGTCTAACCAACAGGAAATGCCCATTTTTGTTCAGCTGGACCGGGCGCTGGCCAACGTAGATTGGGCATCCAAATTTCCGGACACTTCTCTTTCTTCGGTTACCAGGACAACCTCGGACCACGTCCCTATCCGGTTAACGGCAGCTACGTCTATCCCCAAATCTTCGGTTTTCCGCCTTGACCGCTCGCTTCTTAACATCCCCTTGTTCAAAGAACGGGTGGCGAAAAATTGGGCAAGTGTACGTTCGCGCCATGCGCACCTTGGATCCGCCGGAATCCAATTCTTAAAGCTTAAACGTATCAGGAGTATGACAAAGAAGTGGATGGACGAGCGTCGATCACCTAAGATCCTCGCTTTGAACTGTCACGCCACTATCAACTTCCTTGACAAAATCGAAGAAGCAAGGATGTTGTCCACGCTCGAATCCAGTCTTAGGATTGCGGTTAAGCTCTCGCTACACCGCCACAATGCTGCCATTGCTGCTCACTGGAGGCAACGGGCCAAGCTCAAAGACTGCGTTTTAGGCGATGAAAATTTAACGTACCTCCATGTTTGTGCCTCTGTTCGATACCGGAGGAATCAAATTAAATCCCTCGAGGTTGATGGCACTACCTACACTGCACACCGCGATAAGGAAACTATTCTTTTGAATTTTTACAAGAATCTCGTGGGCGTGAACTCTATCGTTTCCTCCTCTATTGATCTAGATGGTCTGCTTCTTCCCAGCTCAATTAGCTCTACCTAGGATTCTGATATCTCTCGGCCTTTTACTATGGAAGAAATTAGAGCGGCACTATGGGCCATGAAAGATGATGCTAGTCTTGGACCCGATGGATTTGGCTCCGCTTTCCTCAAATCTAACTGAAACCTTGTTAAAATGGACTTACTAAATCTGCTTAATGATTTTCACGCGGGCATTGCAGACCTTAAACGCTTGAACACCGCTTATATCGTTCTTCTTTCCAAAAAATTGGACGCCTCTAAACCTGAAAACTTTCGCCCGGTTTCCCTCCAAAATTGCTCGGTCAAGCTTGCCTCCAAGTGCCTTGCCTTACGGGCACAACCCATTATTGACCATCTCATTCACTACAAGCAAACGGGTTTTATTCTGGGACGTAGGATTGCCAAAAATATTATTCATGCTACCGACATCGTCCAAACTTGCTTTAAGCATCGCCTTCCGGTAATTTTGATCAAATTAGACTTCCACAAGGCTTTTGATTCGGTTTCTTGGAAAGCCCTTGACGCGATTTTACGTGCTAAAGGTCCCCCCCGGTGCCGCTGGGTAGATCATCTGAATTCTTTGGCCAGTTCGGCGGTTTTACTTAACGGGAAGCCGGGACCTTGGTTTCAGTGCTGGCAGGGACTAAGACAATGAGACCCCTACTCTCCCTACCTTTTCATTCTGGTCATTGATGTCCTTAAGCGCCTCATTATTCAAGCATCCGTTAATGGTCTCCTTTCGCACCCTATTGCGGACGATATTCCTTGCACCGTGTTGCAATATGCAGACGACACTTTAATTGTTTTGCCCCCTGATGAAGCTCAACTGCACACTCTTAAACACATCCTGCTGCAGTTCTTCGAAGCTACAGGTCTCACAATCAATTTTCACAAAAGCACTTTTTCCCCTATCCACGTTGACCCTGAGCACGCTAATAGTCTCGCGGCCATTCTAGGATGCCCAGTTGTCATCTTTCCTCAATCGTACCTTGGTCTTCCTCTCTCAACTCATAAACTCAATCTTGCCGACTTTTTCTTTATCATTGATAAGGTGGACAGGTGCTTAGCCGGTTGGCGGGGACTTCTTCTGTCTTTGGCCGGAAGGACAATCCTTGTCCGTTTTGTTCTCCGTGCACTCCCAATCTATGCTATGAGTGTTCTTCTTCCAGAAGGCACTATTCACGAGTTAGAGAAACGATGTAGGGCCTTTTTCTAGACTGGGCAAGAAACCGTAACCGGGGGTAATTGTAAAGTGGCTTGGGACATTGTGTGCGCTCCTTTCGCCAATGGGGGACTCGGCTTCCTTTCTCTCACTCAAATGAATTTTTGCCTTCTTCTAAAGCATATTTCGAAATTGCTGTCCAAACCTTAAGAGAGCCTTCCTACCTTATCACCAAATACGGATGGTCGAGTACTAATTGCGTGGGCATGCATGATAATCACCATTCTCCTATTTGGCATGATATCATGAAAGGACTCGAGTTCTTTCTCACAATCACCAGGGTGCAGCTCGGTAACGGAGCCATCACCTCATGCCGGCTCGATCTTTGGCTTCCTCAATACATCCAAACCTTTGCTCAACTCTTTTCCCGCGCTTTTTTCCCACTCCAACAGGATTCACACTTCCGTGGCACGTGTTTTGGCTTCGAATGATCTAACCTTAGATTTAGCCCCACGGTTGTCCCACACAGCTGAATGTGAGCTCACTGAATTGCGCAATGTTCTGGCCTCGGTAAGCATGAATTTACAGGAATCTGACCGGAGGATTTCGAGGGATGCAGGCAATCCGCTAACCACCAAGCTAGCATACCAAGCGATTTGGAAGGCGCGACCTACCGACAACATCCCCCCGACAATATGGAGAAACTACGCCCCCAATAAATGCCGACTATTCTTATGGCTGGCCAACAAGGACCGCCTGTTCACGAACGCGAGAAGGTTTCGACGGGGCATAGCAAATTCTGCCGCCTACCCGTTCTGTGGCCAATATGAATCCATCGATCACCTGCTCATCAAATGCCAACAGCTCACTACGCTTTGGGCTGAGCTGGACAATATTTGCCACTCTACACCCCGCGGGATCCTGCATGCTTGGAACGGTGACTACAACAACAAAACACGTTCAACGGTTCTGCTGGCCGTCTTATGGAACATCTGGAAGCGTAGAAATGCGAAGGTCTTCCGGAATCTAATAGATGTATAAAAGCAAACAAACAGATTTTGCTTCGGAATTGGAGCTCCATGTTGTTCCACCATGCCGTGAGAATGTAGCCCCACGACACATTGTAATTTCTTTTTTTTCTTTCACCCCTATCCCTGTATCCATCTATTTCTGCTGCTATAACATCTCTGACGGTTGATAATAAAGGTTCAGTCAGGCGTAAACCCGTGGTAGACGCGTCAAAAAAAATTACTATAGCCATGGAGCCACCATGGTCGATCGAGATCGTCAAGGCAACAAACAAATTCAGGAGTATAATACACTGGCCGCCTAGAATGGCAGATCGAAGGTAGGTCCCCTGGCTGCTAACCGCTGATATGATAATAATATGTTTATCCCTAGCCAGCTGCCAGGCTTGAGGAATTTACCCATCACCCACCGGTAACTCCGGCCGCGGTTGGTTGTTTCTAGTGCCAGTTTCTTTCGCCGGCCTCGCTGTCGATGCAGGGTTTCGTCTCGACTCATGGCCCGCACCCGGCAATGCACGGCGGCGCATGCGTGCAGGGAAGCGGTCGTTGTCTCCGTGGAAAAAGGCGGCTGATATGATACGCATCGCATCCTCGTCCTGGACGGCGGACGGAGCGAAGCTCATGGAGCATCGACTGCTCGTGCGGAGACACCGATGGATTGGCTGCGCGTAGCGACTATTCACCGCACACATTTTATCACCACACCACCGGGCTCCTCGCGGTGTGAAAGAAGAGGTATGGACAGGTGCGGTATTCCCTATCATATGTGCGGGCATGAGTGTACCAGAATCCGTCCTCAACATATGTGCATACGTGCATCCTCTCCTGGTCCATCCATCCATCCATCGCTTGTCTGCATTTACTCGCTGGACGTGGACGCTCAAACAGATGGAGCAGGGGACGAGGAGGCTGATATGGACGAGCAGGAGGAGTAGGGGACGAGGAGGCTGATTGATATGGACGAGCAGGAGCAGGAGCAGGAGCAGGAGATAAATGATCTGATTTGGTGATTGGGCGGGGAGGCTGAATTATTGCGTCTTTCGTCGATGGTGCAAGCAAATACTCCAGAGATTACCAAGGCACAGGTACGAGATGTTGACACGCACTTAGTACCTTTCTCTCCAGGACACGAGATTATTTTTGCCTGCGGGTACGGTACGGTGTGGACATCCATCTCCCCTAAGCATGCTCCCTCGATTGATTAGCATGCAATAACTATCTGACGGCAGCCTGTCGGAGAGAGTACGAGAGCGTGGCTAAAGTCTCTCCGGTGATCGTCGAGACAAACAATTTGATACCGCAAAAGCCGACGGGACCCCGACCCTGTCTGTGGTGTACTGATCTGGTCCGGGTACCCGGTGACGATCGGTGCGTCCCTCGCTGTCGACGGAGAGCTCTTCGTCCTCAACCCGGCGACTGCCCGATCACCGAATCGTCGCCCGCACCCACCCGGCCACGCACGGCGGCGCACGTACGTCAGGGAATGGTTTTCTCCGTAGAAGAAAGAGGCGGCTGGTACTGGTACGCTCGTCCGTCGATACACGACGCGCCGTAGACGGCGATGGAGTACGCACCCGCAGGCCGCGGCCGGACACGGGTGGACGAGCGAGCAGGCAGGACGTATGCTTCTTCGTCGGCTGTAGGCGGTAGCAATTGCGTGCCGCACACGCCCTATCGCCGAGCGGCGCGCGCGCGCACACACACACCAACTTTAGCCGGAGAAGAGAAGTCAGAGAGCCGATCGACATATATCTATCCGTCAGTGACATGTCTGTCTACACTGTACTCTAGACAGCCAGTGGAGTACTGTACTACCAGTACTAGTAGGATACCATTGCCCCTTCCAATGCTTCACCTTATACCGGTGTTAAGGTTGTTACATAGACAAAAAAATCTGATATGACATGATATTTAAAAAAAGAAAAACGATATCAAACACGAAAACCTAAGCAAAATACTTAAATAAAAAAAACATGAAAAACTTTAGTAGCTAAATCATTAAATAAAGTATGATTAGCTACAACAAGTTAAGCATCTATGCATTGAGGATTTAGTTACTAAACTTCTAAATATGTTTAGCATCTCATCCTATCATCAATGCATTGAAAGTAACCTTCTATAACATGTCGCTAGCCAGCCAGGCACGCTACAAGTTCGGTCGATCGGAACCCTGACACATACTGTACCCACATCCACATTGTGTAATTAATGCAATCTGGTCCAGGAATCCACCAATCATGCATCGACGACACAGTAGTCCGTATCTCCAGGAACGGACCGGCCGGGTCCCCGAGGGCGACTACTTGATCGCTCGATCATCAATGCCCTCCCCGGCCGCTCTCTTGCGTACGCACGTCAGGGAGCCGACCGACGGTTTTTCTCCGTGGATTCAGCGAGGCTGATGATATATGATCGGTTCAAGAGCGTCCATGTATGTGCATGGCACTGCATGCATCCATGTAACGGCCTATCCATCCATGCATCCATGATCCATGTGTGTGACGTGATCTCGAGTTTTGCAACGAAACGCGTACGTAGCTAGTACGCTGGTCTATCGACAGGACACGAGCAATGGTGCACTCCGTCACGCAAGGGACGGACAAGGACGTGAACGGAATCAGAGGCGTGCACTGCGCAAGAGACCGGCGCCACGTGCACGTATCGCAGGCGCACGTTTACGATGGCAGCGCAGCGCCAGAGCGAGCCCAGAGCGAGCCGTGTCCCATGGCCATGCGCGGGAGCCGCCATATATATGATCGAGCACGCACGGCACGGCACGATCCATCGACCCATCCAACCATCGAGAGAGCTGGCTGGACCGGGTAGCCGCGCGCTAGCGTCACTGCTGATTGCAAGGCCTCCGGGCTTCTCGGCGACCATATATGCGCGTACGCGAGCGCGCTCGGCACCTCCAGCCTCCACACAAGTGTTCGACACAGCTCGACGACAGAGCTTGGCACAGCGAGCGAGCTATTAGCAGAGATGGAGAGGACTGCTCGGCTGTTCGAGACGGAGACGCACGGGGGCCGGGCGGCGTACAGGCTCCACGCCGTCACGGTGGCCGCCGGGATCCTCCTGCTGCTCTACTACCGGGCGACGCGCGTGCCGGCCGCCGGCGAGGGCAGGGCGGCGTGGCTGGGCATGCTGGCGGCGGACCTCTGGTACGCCGCCTACTGGGCCGTCACGCAGTCCGTGCGCTGGAGCCCCGTCCGCCGCCGCCCCTTCACCGACCGGCTCGCCGCCAGGTCAGTACGCATGCACGAACCACGTCCGTCCGTCCGCCCGTCCGTCCGTGTTACGGCCGCGGGACATGATCGAGGGGGGTGTCACGCGGTTTCTCTTCTCCTTTTCCTGTTTGAAACAAGAGATAGTATATCATCATGCAGATGGGCGCAGCCGTACTGCGTACGTACGTTCCCTTCGTAAACTAATATAAAAATGTTTAGAATAAACGTTTTTATATTAGTTTAATACGTGTTTCCGTTGCGTATTGTACTACTGCTAGCAGTCTGTTCCTTATATATAATCCCTACGTGGCTGAGGTGATATGTCGTCGCCGCCGTCGTCGTCGTACGTGCTCCTCTTGATATGCCGACGGTCGAGGAGTACAGTACGTTTCCCCCGACCCCCCTCACCAGCAGGAGTAGAACTCGTGTAGCACGAGCACGAGAGGTCCGTTCGTCATGCCTGACGAGGAAGAAGAAACCACAACGCTCCACAGAAGGGCAGTAATTAATGCCGTCCAGCGCACGGGGCCCTGCCTAGTCAGCGCCTCGGTGGCAATGAAGGCAGAGCAGACGTGGTGTGCTGTCGTGGCATAGTTGCACTGGCCACCAGTACGTAGCGTAGCTACACGAGCGCTGATGTTGCTGCCTCCTCCAGCGCCGCGTTATACCTACCGCGGCGTTCCGATTTGTTTTGCTGGCAGACGTGCACACCCAAACAAACAATCTTTAGTTAGTGCATGGACCGTGCACCAACGAGAAGGTGACACCTCATCAGTTTCATGCACAACAAGATAGGAGTGCTACGACAGTTTTGTCGCTCTGAATAACATGTAGTATTACTTTTCGGCAACGAAACCTTCCTTGTGACAAGATATATGGGAAATAAAAGAGTAGCTGGTCAGAGCATTTCCAACCAACTACCCATTTTGTTCGTTTATGTCATCTGGATACAAAACTTGGCCCAACGGGATGATCCAAACGAATGCTCGTGTTCGCCCGTTTATTGTCCTTTCTGACCCAAACTTGATCCAAATATGGGCACAAATGGATACGAAGCGGGCAGAGCAGACGCTCCCGTCAACCGCTGTCGTTTGCTCGTGTCCACCCTAGTCTCACTTCTCAGTGACTACACACGAGTTGGGCATCGACCTCCACAATCGCCGCAACGAGGAGCGAGGCCACCGGCGAGGCCGCCGCTCGCTAGGCCACTGGCGTAGGCTGCCACCTCCCGCGACGGAGCAACCGACGCTAGCGCTGGAGCTCATGGGGAGCTGGAGCCTGCGGCGGAGCGAGCCCTCAACTGCGGCACTGGCAAGATCTTGCGACGACGCGAGGGGGCGAAGGGGCGGCGCGAAGGGGGTCGGAGGGTGCGAGGAGGTGCCTAGTCGGCGAGGAAGAGCGAAGGGACGACGCGACAGGGAGCAGAGGGGTGGCACAAGGAGGTGGCCGCCGGCGAGGACGAGCGGAGGGGTGACGCGGCGGGGAGCGGAAGGGCGGTGTGAGGAGGTGCCCGCCGACGAGGAGAGGAGGGGCGACGCGACGGGGAGCGGAGGGGCGGTGTGAGAAGGTGCCCGCCGACGAGGAGCAGTGGGGCGACGTGACGAGGAGCGGAAGGGCGACGCGACGGGGAGCGGAGGGGTGACGCGACGGGGAGCGGAGGGGCGGTGCGAGAAGGTGCCCGCCGACGAGGAGCAGTGGGGCGACGCGACGAGGAGCGGAAAGGCGACGCGACGGGGAGTGGAGGGGCGGTGCGAGAAGGTGCCCGCCGACGAGGAGCAGTGGGGCGACGCGACGAGGAGCGGAAGGGCGACGCGACGGGGAGCGGAGGGGCGGCGCGAGGAGGTGCCCGCCGACGAGGAGGAGCGAAGGGGCGACGCGACGGGGAGCGGAGGGGCGGTGCGAGAAGGTGCCCGCCGACGAGGAGCAGTGGGGCGACGCGACGAGGAGCGGAAGGGCGACGCGACGGGGAGCGGAGGGGCGGCGCGAGGAGGTGCCCGCCGACGAGGAGGAGCGAAGGGGCGACGCGACGGGGAGCGGAGGGGCGGTGCGAGAAGGTGCCCGCCGACGAGGAGCAGTGGGGCGACGCGACGAGGAGCGGAAGGGCGACGCGGCGGGGAACGGAGGGGCGGTGCGAGAAGGTGCCCGCCGACGAGGAGCAGTGGGGCGACGCGACGAGGAGCGGAAGGGCGACGCGACGGGGAGCGGAGGGGTGGCGCGAGGAGGTGCCCGCCGACGAGGAGGAGCGGAGGGGCGACACGAGGAGGTGCCCGCCGACGAGGAGGAGCGGAGGGGCGGCGCGAGGAGGTGCCCGCCGACGAGGAGGAGCGGAAGGGCGGCGCGAGGAGGTGCCCGCCGACGAGGAGGAGCGGAGGGGCGGCGCGAGGAGGTGCCCGCCGACGAGGAGGAGCGGAGGGGCGATACAAGGAGGTTACCGCCTGTGCCTGCACCGGTGCCGACGCTGCGGAAGAGGAGACGGGGCGGCTGCAAAGTGTTGCTTGCCATGGTGCTGCTGTGCGCTTGTCCGCTTTTGTGTCTGCATGCTGGGAGAATTTACCGTTCATGCGTGTTCGCCCCATGTCCGCTAGACGGACGAGTGACCCAAACGGACGAAAAACGAACAAAATTTGTGTCCATTTGGATCACTACGTTGGAGTTGCTCTTAAGGCTTCTGGAAAATAGTGCTTCACCACACTGCAACAACTAATATTTTTGGATTTCGAAGTCACTTTTTGGTAGCCTTTAGGTTTTTCATGTAGCAGTTAATAATCATTTTTTTACTATCTTATCAATGGGATGGGCTGCATGCATCGTCATGATGCAAAGGCCAGGGTCAATTCTTCTTTTTAAAAAGAAAAAGAGTCAGTGGGCTGGGTTGAAACAAGATGCAATTGTTCCATATGTTTGCCCCGAGAAAACAAAAAATCAAAAGGAAGATACACAATTTGTCATCACAATTCAAATGGAACTACACCCATGATCTGCAGTTTTGCATAACACATGGAGGCTTTGCACTTTACGTCTTTACCGATGTCGTATGCGCGCCGACAGCCGAAGCCAGTGCAATCTTGGATTGAAAATCCGACTCAGATCGCAGAAAAACAGTTCAGTTACACGAGAATTAGCAAAGGCGATAAAATATAGCCGATGAACAATGCCACAAGATATAGCTAATGCGCCTCTCATAATTTAATCTTGTCATCTTCGTTAGAGAGGCAAAGATTGCTTTTGACACTACATTAATCTTGTGAAAGTGATGGAAGCTGACGGTGATGTCTTTTAAGCCTGATGCATACAAAAACTCCCAGTAAATTAGAGCAAATGCATTTAACAAGTCGGGGTAGGACTGAATGACGCATACCACCCACCAGGTCGAAATCAGCGCCGAACACGCTGCGGAATTTAAATTTCAGCACGGTTGGCTGGTTTGGCCCAAGCTCCGGGACTCATCAGCTGATAGGTACACGGTCACATCATGGCAGACCAGAGCACTTTGCATCTCCTGGGTAGCAAAACTTGATTTAAAAACATATGCATTTGTCAGATGCTTTCAGATGCTTCATCATTCAAACATATGCATTTGTCAGATGCTTCATCATTTAAAAACTGGTTAACCAGGGACCTGTTTTCAGATGCTTCATCATTCAAACATATACATTTGTCATGCTCAGCACTAACACGGTTTGTTTGTCATTCGAACAAGGCACGGAGAAAGGCTACCTTGCGTGGACATCTTCGTATGCACCGCGGACCCCTATTCGGAGCCGCCGAGCCTCGTCGTCTCCACCATCCTGTCGCTCATGGCGTACAATTACCCGGTCGAGAAATTAAGCGTGTACCTTTCTGACGACGGAGGCTCGATCCTCACTTTCTACGGCATGTGGGAGGCCTCCTTGTTTGCGAAGCACTGGCTGCCGTTCTGCAAGAGATATAACATTGAGCCAAGGTCACCGGCCGCCTACTTCTCACGGTCAGATGGGCATGGAGAAGTGTGCACCCCAAAAGAATGGTCACTGATCAAGGTAAGCAGATATTGCAAACATCTTCTTTTGGGGGGAAAAACAGGTGCATCAAATGGTAATTGAACAGGGAATGAATTGAGGCACGCTGGTGCTGACAAGATTATATTATATATAGTGCTCAACATTTGGCATGGCAACTGATACCATTTCATCTTTTGGGCAGGACATGTTTGACGAAATGACCGAGCGAATAGACACGGCTGTCATGTCGGGCAAAGTTCCTGAAGAAATCAAAGCAAAGCATAAAGGGTTTTATGAATGGAACCAGGAAATCACCTCAAAGAATCACCAGCCAATTGTTCAGGTAGCTGTCATGCCCTCCAGAATGGAGTAATTAATGGTTTCCATGATTTTGGAATAAATAACTTGCATGGTATTTGGGAGTTTGGAGTTATAAGCTCGTTTCTTTTGTTAGATTCTGATAGATGGCAAGGACCAAAATGCAGTTGATAATGAAGGAAATGTGCTGCCAACACTTGTTTACATGGCGCGTGAGAAGAGGCCTCAGCACCACCATAACTTCAAAGCTGGGGCCATGAATGCTCTGGTACTCACTAAACTTTTCTCCATCACACTAAGTAGACATTTTACTCTTAAGCTTCATAGTTCTTGGCCACATAATGAAGTGAATCTATGCTTAATATATGTTGGTACAGTCTGGAATCCTCAATAGGAAAACAGTCCCTGGGCTTATTGTCACTGGATGTGTTTGCAACGAGATGTGTGCCAGAATCAATTAGAAAAAGTTGACTAAAATGTGTCAATTTTCTACTGAAATGCAGATAAGGGTATCATCAGTGATAAGCAACAGCCCTATCATCATGAATGTGGACTGTGATATGTACTCCAACAACAACGATGCGGTCAGAGATGCACTGTGCTTCTTCCTTGACGAAGAAATGGGTCACAAGATCGGATTTGTGCAGTACCCTCAGAACTATAACAATCTGAGCAAGAATGATATATATGGGAACTCCCTCCATGTCATCAATGAGGTCAGCAGTGCCAAATTGTAACTTCAGTTACATTCTCATGTTCTCCATAATCCACATATTCTATTATTGGCACTAACATGGTACTTCAATCTAATAGGTGGAGATGGGTGGTATGGACAGTTTGGGTGGCCCTCTGTATATTGGCACCGGATGTTTCCACAGAAGGGAGGTCCTTTGCGGCAGGAAGTTCACCAAAGACTACCAGGAGGACTGGAATGCAGGAATCAAGGACAAATTACAAGAGAGCATAGATGAGACTGAAGAGAAAGCAAAGTCTCTGGTAACCTGCACATATGAACACGGCACGCAGTGGGGAGATGAGATTGGGGTAAAATATGGTTGCGCGGTGGAGGATGTGATCACCGGATTGGCAATACATTGCAGAGGATGGGAGTCGGTCTACAACAATCCTGAAAAACCAGCGTTTATGGGTGTTGGTCCAACAACACTTGCTCAAACACTACTGCAACACAAGCGATGGAGCGAGGGTAATTTCTCGATTTTCCTTTCCAAGTACAATGTCTTCTTGTTTGGGCATGGAAAAACCAAGCTACGGCATCAGATGGGCTACCATATCTATGGACTATGGGCACCCAATTCACTCGCTACACTGTATTATGTTATCATCCCTTCACTGGCCCTCCTCAAAGGCACCTCCCTTTTCCCAGAGGTAAATGACTCATACTATGGATAAGCCTCACCTTAGTTATATATGTTCTTTGTTGAAAAACTGATGTGATATTCATGTGTCATTCAGATAACAAGTCCATGGATCGCACCCTTTGTATATGTCTTCTGTGTGAAGAACATGTACAGCCTATATGAGGCAGTGTCATCTGGAGACACGCTGAAAGGATGGTGGAATGGACAGAGGATGTGGCTGGTGAAAAGAATAACCTCGTACCTCTTCGGAGTCCTTGACAATCTCCGGAAGTTGCTTGGACTGTCGAAGATGACATTTGTGGTTTCACCTAAGGTGAGTGACGAAGACGAGTCCAAGAGGTATGATCAAGAGATTATGGAATTCGGGTCATCGGATCCGGAATATGTGATCATCGCGACTATCGCGTTACTCAACCTTGTTTGCCTGCTGGGAGGGCTAAGTAAAGTCATGACAGGTGGATGGAATGTACACTTTGATGCACTTTTCCCACAGCTCATTCTCTGCGGGATGGTGGTGATCACCAGTATACCATTCTATGAAGCAATGTTCCTGAGGAAGGACAAAGGCAGAATACCATTCCCAGTTACATTGGCTTCTATTGGCTTTGTGATGTTGGCCTTACTGGTAGTAATAGTTTAAGGTCCCACAAGAGGCATCAATGTGTAATTAAGTACTCAAGGAGTCAAGGTGGTATGGTTTATGCTTCTCCCAAAGCACTTGCTCTGATAGTCTCATGTGCAATTTTATTTATATGTGGCGCAGCCCCGGGTTGGGCAGAGGCAATTTGCCTTAAGCCCTTCGACTCAGGATTAACCATGGATCAAATTACCCCTGTGAAAATAAAAATACCCAAACAGAAAATGTCAAGAACGCCAATGCAATAGAGGACAGATCTAACTCATCTCCTCTAGCACTAGCAAAATCCCAGTATGGGAGCAACTTGTGCAGAATCAGGGCTTTAGGGTGGATACATGAATACATAGGATCCAATCGTCTGCACCATTGAATAAAGAATGAGCTGTCCAGATTTAGCAAGGTGGCCAGGACATGGACATTTTGCGTAAAACCCTCTATTTTCATCCACAATGTTGCACCAAACCCCTTCTCGACCCACCTGTGCCCGCCTCAAATTAAACCTGATCATTTGCCGGGCCGGGTCGGGTTCGGGCCGAGCTTGACAAAGCCCGAAGCAAAAATCCCAAGCCCGAACCCGGCCCGAAACACATGTACAGTGTCATTTTTTAATTAATTTAATCATATTCGAGATATTATATTAATTTATTATACCTATATTTTAAATAAAAAATGTATATATGTGGATTTCGGGCTTTATTTGGGCTTTCGGGCCGGGCTTCGGGTGAGAAAGTTGAGCCCAAACCCGGCCCGAACTTCCGGCTTCGGGTTTGGGCCTCCGAGCCGGGTTGTCCATGAACAGTTCTACCTCAAATCATGATCCCCTTTCAACCACATCTCCCTCTCTTGTATCCTGTCATTTCTTAGATCTTGCCCACGAGAGCGCTAACTAAGAGGAAACTCTTCACAATAAGTAAGCAAAATTGTACTGATGAAAATAGTTTCACAATACAATTTTTTTCTATAATTTCTTACCAACATGCTTCAAGGAGTGCCAAAGAAGGAGTGCCAAATCCATAGGTCATGTGTGGCTACTGCCTCAAGTACCACACTGCAGCCACCTTTGACGCCTTTGTACATCCCCTGCCAAGCAAATGGGCAGTTTTTCCATGACCAATGCATGCAGTCGATGCTTCCAAGCATCCCTGGAAATCCTCTTGCTGCATTCTGTGCCAGGATTCGAGTAGTGTCTTCGGCATTGGGTGATCGCAAATATTGTGGTCCAAACACTGTCACCACTGCTCTACAGAACTTATACAGACACTCAATGGTGATGGACTCGGCCATTCGCCCATAGTCTTCTTGTATGTCCGCGAGAGCTCCGTATGCAAGCATCCTCATAGCTTGGGTGCATTTCTGAAGTGCGGAGAATCCAACTGTGCCGGTGCAATCCTTCTTGCAAACGAAATAGTTGTCGAACTCCCAGACAGAATTAACAATCCTTAGGAAGAGCTTCCGGCTCATCCGGTAGCGACGTCAAAATACTTTCTCACCGTGCAATGGAGAGTCGGCGAAGTAGTCGGCATAGAGCATGCAATACCCCTCCATCTGATGCCTCTGCTTGCTCTTGCGCCGCCCCGGCCTCGAGCCACCTCGCCGGGGCTTGTCATTGTTGACGAACAGGCCGGCCAGCGAGGACAGTATCATGAGGTGCTCCTCGTCGGCGGCGTCGGCCTCGGCTTCTTCCTCCAACAGGCCGCGAACGCCTCCTCGTCGTCCAAGTCCATGGCCGAGCAGGCAGAACGTCAAACACCTTGTCGGCGTGAAGGGCGAGCAGACTCCGGCGTGGCTTGGGGTGAGGGGATGGGCTTGGGTCGGGGAAGCGAAATCCGGCGAGGCAGGGCGAAGTGGGGTCTTCTAGCGGCGGCTCAGGGGCCGTGAACAGGCGAGGGTCGCCGGCGTCGCGGGGTTCGGCGGCATGGAGAAGTGGCTCGCGTTAGGAAAAAAGGGGCGAGATTCGCCTGACAGTGGTGTCCCACACGCCGATTTGTTACCGCCGGAGCCCCCAAGAGACCCCCAGCGCCCTGGGTTCGGCCTAGGTTCGTCGGCCCAAAAAAAGGCCTCAACCGGCGAAAAACGGCGTCCTGGGGCCGCGGCTGGGGTTTTCTTTGCCCGTCAGCGATAAAAAAGCGCCTTGGGGGGTCCTTCGGGGCCGCGACTGGAGATGCTCTAAGGTACCTGTTGTATATTGCATTGTACGACCAATTTGACGTGTCCGCCAACATCTGGCCAGGCGCTGCCCATCCAACGTTGTCTCCATAATTTCCTTGTCCAGAACATTTCAAACATGAATCACACACGAAACTAAAACTAATACGATATATTACATGCATATTAGATAAGATTTAACAAGTTTCATACAAACTGCTCAAAATTTAATTTAACATAAGTAAACTAAAACTAGGCTAAGTAGCGGACGACCACCTCGTAGGCATGGCTCCAAGCCCACCGGCACCCTAGTCGTCGCTACCATCTGAGCCATCGTAGTCGCACCAATGGAGTATACAACTCCAGCTGCCGAGGCATCCGTCCACGACATGGGTGTCGCGCTCGCGATGCATACACTCGTCCGCCTCTTCCACCTTGGATCAGTTATTGTTGGCTTGGAGGCAGATCGAGCGCTCGGTCTTGGCCAGCCCGACACGGAAGAGTTACTCGTTCGGACGTCGGGCAACCATCTTCTTGGTGGTCTTGTACAGATTGAAGGCCCAAGCCTCCACGAGAACCTAGGGAGACGACACGTCGGTCTTGGCGAACACCACCAAGCGCTGCACCCAATGCCACTCTGGTCACGCCTCCACCTTGGTGAGGCATTCCCCTACCCCTGCCGACGAGGACGATGTGCGGCACGAGCCACCGCTGCTCAAATAGTAGTCAAGGCGGTTGCGAAGCTTTGTTTGGGATGACTCTTGCTTCACTAGGGGCGGGCATCTTGGCATCCGGGCTGCAATGACCACCACGGTTGCATAGAGGGGATGACAACGCTGGACCCTAGTCGCTCAACGACTTCCGCAGTGCGATTCGCATGTGCTGCTAGAAATTACCATCCGTCGTCGCCGCACGACATAGGCGGCTGCGACGGATCCTCCTCTGCCGAGTCTTCACTGCGAGCTTGGCCTAGTCGAGGCCTAGTCGATCTCCTCCTTGTCAACTCGCTTCTTCACGATGGACGAAGACGAACTCGGTAACCAATGACAGTGCCGCATATTGGCTCTCCTCAGATCCGGAGTCCTGGTGTGGCGGGGACTGCCACACCCGGGTGTGCTCCTTCTCCTCCTCGGCCATTGGAGGTGCGGTGTACGACAAATTTGGGAGAGGAGGAGGACCGGGTGGGAATAGGGTTGGGAGGGGAGGTCGGAGAATTTAAAGCTGTAGTAGGCTTGTCGTGCGGCATGCCAACCGGTTGAGCTTTAATGCCGGTAGGCGACGAGCTGTTCAGAGCGGCATCAATGCTGAGGGCTCTAGATACGGGAGAGGGTTTAGAGTGGGCCTAGGTTGTCGGATGCCGATGCGGTGAACATCCAAACACCTCCAGACCGTCCCCGGTTTGGAGCCGGCATTGGAATATCGGATGTTCGGACCGGTCCAATCTAAATCATATGCCCGCATTGGAGGCCGGTCGAGGCGATTTGATGAGTCACGTTGGAGACGCCCTAAAGGGCCACGGATGAGGTGCGGTCATGTGAGGGTGTGCACGATGCGTGAACGTAAATTGAGTTTGAATCGACGTATTGGACCGTTTTAATCAACCGGGTACACGCTCGAAAAATACGTCGGCATATTGGACTTGACCCACCGGTGAGGTGTGGTCACGTCGGGGTGTGCGTGCGCGTGGAGTGGGGCAGTGGGACGGGCAATCCAGTCCACCAAACCAGTGGAGTTTGGGGCGGGGAGGTCCACGCCTCCACCTGGTCGGCTGCACACTACAACTACAGGAGTTCCAGATCCTCCCGAGCAGGGCCCTCACTCCACGCGAGTGCTCCTGCCCATCACCGTCTACAGGAGTTCCGAGGCGGACGGCGCGAGCGTGGGAGGTCGATGGAGAGGAGCACCCGGCTGTTCGAGACGGAGACGCACGGGGGCCGGGCGGCTTACAGGCTCCACGCCCTCACGGTGGCCGGCGGGATCCTCCTGCTGCTCTGCTACCGGGCGACGCGCGTGCCGGCCGCCGGCGAGGGCAGGGCGGCGTGGCTGGGCATGCTGGCGGCGGACCTCTGGTACGCCGCCTACTGGGCCGTCACGCAGTCCGTGCGCTGGAGCCCCCTCCGCCGCCGCCCCTTCACTGACCGCCTCGCCGCCAGGTCAGTACGCGTGCTCTCGGCTATGTGTTTCGCGACAAAAATCTTCGGTTATCTCCAAAATTCCAGATTTTATATGCGTATATTTTGGACATGGACGGACTGTTAAAAGCCAAACTAGTCCTGCGACGGTGATGGAGCTGACAGTAACGCCTATTTGTTTTTTTGTTTTTTTAGGACAGTAAGGCCTACTGTAGTACTGTTTTTTTTTAGCCTGCTACTGTGAGTATGTGACCATACCACCCACCCCCAGGTCAATAATGTAAACAGCGAACATGCTTTTTTGAGCATACACGATGAGCATGCCGCATATTAATTCAGTGCGTTGGCTGATTTTCTTGGAGCTCTTGGACTCAGCTAGGTACACGAGCCAACTGTCACAACTCACAATAACGAATCACATATATTTCTCCTAATCTAGTACTACTATATGCTACTCCCTTCGTTCCAAAATTCTTGTCTTAAATTTGTCTAAATATGGATGTATCTAGTCACGTTTTAGTGTTAGATACATCCGCATCTAGAGAAAACTTAGACAAGAATTTTGGGACGGAGGTAGTACTAATTATCTTTACCGTTATTCCTAACTCTCTAAAACCACGACACTTGTTCTCCTATAACTCTCTAAAACCACGACACTTGTTTTAGAACGAAGGGAGTATCTTTTGATCTAGATGGTAGCCTATGCGCACAACACGGTACTTGAGTGCACTGAGAATCTGCATTAGGTTGACTTTAAAGTGACGCAGCCAAAGAACAGAGCCATCTTTCTGTTAACAAACTAGACAAAAGAGCACTTAGGACTTAAGTATCGTGTGGTCTGGAACTCATAGGCTACCGTCTTGTTAAAGTAAAAGATATTAGGAATCTCGATGATGCTTTTGATTTATGAACTTCGAGTGCGGCACAAGGGTTCCTATTCCATCGTACAATAGTTAAAAGCAAAGGGTTAGATTGTTTAGAATTATGATTACCAAGATAGAAGACAAATTATCGACCACAAAGGGCTTACATTGATGATCAGAGATCACTAACTTAGAAGGTAGATAAATAAGCTGGACCAAGATGTCTTTTCTCCGTAAACAAAAGAAGGTGGATAGATTTTTTTAACAGACAAGGTAGATAGATGTGATAAAGGTAGCAAAAAGATAAAGGTGAATGTATTGGTTCCACGCACATCCTCATGAATAGTAAAATCGAAAAGAAAAAAACTAGAAGAAATAAAAAAAATATGAAATTTTGGGGTATCAAATTTGGTCGACCATCTACTCGTGTGAGAAGTTTCGTGAAAGAATGACACCTCTGGTATTCTTAGTGAAGAAAATACAATAATGATCTTACTGTTCGTCCAAACAGTGTTTATAATAGCATCGATTTTGCCTTTTGGGCCAGAATACCACAGATGCCACTTCTTCGTGAAACTTCGTACGCGAGTATACCGGTCAACTGTGTATGTTACAATAAAAGCAGATTTGTTTTCTAGTATTTTCTGAATTAAATATGCATAAGGGGTTTCTGTGGAACCATGTTCCAAAAGTCTGTAAAGGTAGGGACTAAATCAAGGAATAGTTTCTTGTAAGAATAAGTCCATTTTAACAGCTCCACTCTTGCCCAACTCTGGAATAAACCCTCAACTAATAAACCAGGTACTTCAGACTCATTCCTGTCAAAGCTGGATGGAAAAGTAGGGACCTATTTTGACAGTTTAAGGGTGTCGAGTGTACGGTGTTACTGCTTTAAAACATGTTTTTCCCGCACTGAGCATTAACACAGTTACTATGTCATTTGGAGAAGGTACGGGGAAAGCCTACCTTGTGTGGATATCTTCGTATGCACCGCAGATCCACACTCAGAGCCACCAAATCTTGTCATCTCCACCGTCCTATCGCTCATGGCATACAATTACCCGGCCGAAAAAATTAGTGTGTACCTTTCTGACGACGGAGGTTCGATTCTCACTTTCTATGCTCTGTGGGAGGCCTCCATATTTGCAAAGCATTGGATACCATTCTGCAAGAGATATAACATTGAGCCAAGGTCACCAGACGCTTACTTCTCACAGTCAGATGGGCATCAAGATTTGTGCACCCCAAAAGAATGGTCACTTATCAGGGTAAGCAGATTTTTCAAACATCTATTTTAACACACGTAATCAAATGGCTATTGAACAGGGAAAGGCACAGCACACACATGTCACTAGATAAGATACTTGATGTTAAATGCAGCCTGTCAGTAGTGCTCAACATTTGGCATGGCAACTGACTTTTTTTTTCATTTTTGGGTAGGAGATGTATGAAGATATGACTGAGCGAATCGATACGGCTGTTTCGTCAGGTAATATTTCGGAGGAAATCAAAGCAAGTCATAAAGGATTTAATGAATGGGGCCAAGAAAATACCTCAAAAAATCACCAGCCAATTGTTCAGGTAGCTTTCCTGCCCTCCAAATCTGAGTAAAAGTTTGCATGATTCTGGAGTAAATAACTTGCATGCTATTTGGGAGTTTCAAGTTCTAAATTTCTTTATTTTGCTAGATTCTGATAGGGGGCAAAGATAAAAATGCAAATGATGACGAAGGAAATGTGCTACCAACACTTGTGTACATGGCACGAGAGAAGCGGCCTCACCACCACCATAACTTCAAAGCTGGGGCAATGAATGCTCTGGTGCACTCACTAACCTTGGCTCATCATACTAAGCATACAACTTATTGTAAATTTTGTAGTTTTCATTAGCCCATTTTCTTATACTGATTCTTAGCAACATATTAGTTGCAACATATTATAATTCATAATTTTGAAGTTTTTAGTAAAGAGTAATGTTTGCAAGAGTAACCAAATGAGCAAAATGTTGGCATGCAATTTCTTGTCCTTTGAGAAAATTGTACCATGGAGTTGCCTTGTGACCATGAGGTCACGGATTCAAGTCCTAGAAACAGCCTCTTGCAGAAATGTAGGGAAAGGCTGCATACCAAAGACCCAAAGTGGTAGTACTCTTCCCCGGACCCTGTGCAAGCGGAAGCTACATACACCAAACTGCCCCTGAGAAAATTGTACCATGGAGTTGACTTCCTAATAATTCATTTTGTGTCATTGGATTGTCTGTTAATAGAGAGTTGAGGGAGTGCAGAAATCTCCACTTCTTTAGCATTTTGTGAAATACATGCAATGAATGTGAGATCAAAATATGTTGGTTTTAGATATAAACAAAAACTTATTCACTACTGCTAGACATTTTTTCTCAAAAGCGCACCCAAGTGCACATCATTTGTGTTAGAAGAATCACCAAGATAGTGTCGTCTTACAGTGAAAACAAGCAAAATGGCAAACGAAAACCAAGGCACAAAAGAGAACGCGAAATGAAAAGAACTTGTTCACAAGTGTTCCATGAAAGGTTGGTGCTATGACCATAATGAATATTTCTAAAATGTGACAATTTTTCTATTGAAATGCAGATAAGAATATCATCAGTGATAAGCAACAGCCCTATCATCATGAATGTGGACTGTGATATGTATTCCAACAATTGCGATACAATCAGAGATGCACTGTGCTTCTTCCTTGATGAAGAAATGGGTCACAAGATTGGATTTGTGCAATTCCCCCAGAACTATAACAATTTGACCAAGAATAATATATATGGGAACTCCCACCAAGTCACGAATCAGGTCAGCGGTGTCAAACTGTAACTTCAGTTGCATTCTCATGTTCTCCATAATATGAGCAATCATTATGCATGTATGTTCTACCGCTAACATAGCTACCCGATCTAAAGGTGCTGATGGGTGGTATGGACAGTGTGGGTGGCCCTATGTATGTTGGCACTGGATGTTTCCACAGAAGGGAGATCCTTTGCGGAAGGAGGTACACGGACGACTACAAGGAGGACTGGAACGGAGGAATCAAGGACAAAACACAAGAGAGCATGGATGAGATTGAAGAGAAAGCGAAGTCTTTAGCAGCCTCCACTTATGAACATGACACACAGTGGGGAGATGAGATTGGGATAAAATATGGTTACTCAGCAGAGGATATAATCACCGGACTGGAAATACATTGCAGAGGATGGAAGTCAGTCCACAGCAATCCTCCAAGACCAGCATTTCTGGGTGTGGCTCCAACAACACTTGCTCAGACACTACTGCAACACAAAAGATGGAGCGAGGGTAGCTTCTCGATTTTTCTTTCAAAGTACTGCCCCTTCATGTTTGGGCATAGAAAAATCAAGTTGCGGCATCAAATGGGTTACTCAATCTATGGATTATGGGCACCCAATTCAATCCCTACACTATATTATGTTATCATTCCTTCACTAGCTCTCCTCAAAGGCATCTCCTTGTTCCCAGAGGTAATGTTTCATAACAGGAAAAGCCTCACTTTAGTTTCATATGCTTTATGTTAAAACTAATACTATCCTTCTGTGTCATTCAGATTACGAGTCCATGGATAACACCCTTCATATATGTCTTGTGTGTGAAGAATATGTATAGCCTGTATGAGGCATTATCATGTGGAGACACATTGAAAGGATGGTGGAACGAACAAAGGATGTGGATGGTAAGAAGAATAACCTCATATCTCTATGGCTTGACTGACACTGTCCGGAAGTTACTAGGACTGTCGAAGATGACGTTTGCAGTTACATCGAAGGTAAGTGAAGAAAATGAATCCAAGAGATACGAGCAAGAAATCATGGAATTCGGGTCATCAGCTCCAGAATATGTGATCATTGCAACTGTCGCATTACTCAACCTTATTTGTCTGGTCGGAGGGCTTAGTCAAATTATGACAGGTGGCTGGAATATACTCTTGAATGTATTTTTTCCCCAGCTCATTCTGTGTGGAATGCTAGTGATCACCAATATTCCATTCTATGAAGCAATGTTCATGAGGAAAGACAAAGGCAGAATACCGTTCTCAGTTACATTAGCTTCTATTAGCTTTGCGATATTGGTCCTGCTGATACCAATAGTGTAAGGTCCTAGAAGAGGCATTGATGTTTAACAAAGTAGCATATATTTATGGAATTATGGTTCTCTTGAAGTACACTTCATCTGATAAATTTATAGACGTACTTCTTTGTATGATCATCTACCTTGCGGTTATCACTTTGTACTGCACAAGAGACATAATCATAAATAACATACTTTATCAGGTAATTTCACTAGGTCCTACCTAATAGACATGCTCAGGTATCCGGCAGGCACAACTCCAGGTATATCTAGCTCGCAACACACATTATTGGTGGCACTCAACATCAAAATGGAGTGTGCCTATAAGGATGACCTCAGCATTACTGTCTATGATACAACTTACTGCATGCAGTCCAAGAAGCAAGATGGACCGCAGAGCACAGAAGACTATCCCCTTCTAAAATCTGTAAGAGGAAAGATAATTTTTAGAGCATGTCTCGGATAAACATCTTGAACGGGAAATTCAGTTCATATAAACATTAGAAAATATATTTAGTTTTTGGTTCTGCTTATCACATGCTCACCTAGTTGTAGGAGTCCTAGTGCATTGATCGGACAAGACGAGCAGCAAATGCCCCATCCAGAGAGTGCTTAGTTGGACTTGAGGAATAGAAACCATCATCTGTGATGAATTCTGCAGGAACATATCCATGTACACCCTGTGGGGTAAACTCCTGTAGATATCATAGTAAATGAATATACAACATGATTAGATGTCAGTAAATGCTGTCTAACATGCAATAATCACCGAGTAAGAAAAGGATAAAAATAAAAATATTTCATTGCCATTCTTTTGATTGTATATATGTAGAACTGATTTGACGGACAGTGAACATAACCAACCGGTAAGGTTGCAGAAATGATATAGACTATAACACTCGTTTTATCTGTAACTGAACAGTCTATATCATTGTTAAACCTGAACTGGCAGGGCTAACAGCGACTTCCAGTTGTTAGATAAGGATTGAAGTTCAGTTCATGCTATGACTAAAAGACGACTAGAAGTTTGGTGATAATAATACTTAGGAGAATGCTTAATAGTACCAAGCTACCAACATGACCCCAAATTGTAAGGACAGACATATTGCCTATATCAATTGAACATTGAGTTTGTATCTTTGGTGAAGGATCAATGAATAATTTAAATATGAACTCTTACCGGATGCCTCTGAACAAAAGCAGTAACCCGGTTCTCATTTTCTTCATGATCAATGGAACATGTACTGTAGATTAGTACACCACCAGGTTTTACCAACCTGCGGGTGAAGTCATTGAAAGTAATCTTAGATGCTATCAATATGAATTTGCTTGCACAAAATTTTGAACTTGCAACAATAAGAATCTCACAATGACGCTGAATCAAGGAGCTCATCTTGCAAACACACCAACTCCTCCAGATCTTCAAGTTGCCGATTCCAACGCAAGTCTGCCCTCTTGGGAACAGAAAAGGTGACTTTAATTCATCACAAAATTTGCCAACTTGTAATTCCAGATTCGGATCAGTACAATGCTCTGTGATGGTGAAGCTCTCGAAAAAAAAAGTCAACTTGATAAAGAGAGCTACCTTAGAAAGGACACCCAGCCCAGAACATGGAGCATCCAACAATACCTTGTCATATTTGGCAGTGCTTTCCTTCTGCAATACAAGTCTACATGTGCATAAACCTCCTTATCATATATGTTGACAAAACATTAACCATAAGTTTGAAACAGTCAATAGGCATATTCCTGATAAATATTTCCACTTGAGGTGCATTATTCTTTCTTTCTGAGGCTCTTTATGGAGTAGTAATTATGAAGTTTCTTGGAAACTTACAGCATATCGTCGAAGATCACCATGGATATCAGTGATTATATCATCAAGATTGTGGCACTTTGCTGCCTCCATGAGAATTCTCAAGCGGCCTTTGTTTATGTCAAGAGCCGATACCTTCCCTGTATAATAGTACATGATCAAGTAAAGTATATTATGTATTCCAGACTTAGAAGCTCGCTCCGCATCAATGACATAATGTGTTAACAAGATCAGATCTGGTAAAAGTAAAACTTAACTATTCTGGGCCTGTGAGTACTATTTTCTTGTCGGTGCTGAATGTATACTTTCACAAATGCTAGTTTTCAGTGGAGATGAAAGGATGAAGAATTTTAATACCAGCTAACCATTAAATAGCATCAGATGCTACATTCGAAGGACATAAATGTAATACATTGGTTGATTTATATCTGACAAAAAGTTAACAACAGCAGCTACTGGCACACGTTACTAGGTCATAACAACCGAATCTGCCGAGTGCCGACGGTGCGTGGCACCCCGAGCAGGCTGTTAAGAATAACATGTGAAATGTGATTCATTTGAGCATTTTTCTCACAAGTTTTTTTGCAAAAATCATAGCATGCTAACAAAACGCATTATAGATGCATGGCCAGAAAGGAAAAGATAGGCATTAGCACAAGATCTCACAGTTCTCCAGTTGCAATATCAACAGAAGATTGAACTCCCTCATTCCAATCTCTCACCTTGTCCTGCCAGCCGGGATGCCATGAACAAAGTCTTCCCGCCAGGCGCAGCACAACAATCCATGATTGTTTCCCCAGGTTGTGGATCGACCACAGACACAACAAAACCTGCAATAGGTTCTGTAAATCTTAGTATGGGTTATCTATAGGATCTTCAATGAAACTTGCTGTTGTCACCAAAACTTGGGACCGTACAAGGAAAAAGGGTAAATACTTAACATAATGGAGTATAAAGCATAATAGTGAATAGTTCTTTCTACATCAGCATGTAGTCTTAGTGAAAAGCCTTTGAATATCATGATCCCATTTATTATAAATAAAAGGTGGTCAACAAGTAAGGTTCACGACTTGCCTGCACTCTCATCCTGCACGGCACACATGCCTTCTTTCAGTAATCCAGCTTGTAAGACTGCCTGCAAGGAAGAAACTAATATATCAAGATACCAGCCAGTATCTCGAGAGGCATTATAAGAAAAGGTGCAGCCCTAATACAATATTGCAATTAAAAAATCACTAGAGTTTCTTACGGATTAAAGGAAAATTGGGGAGACTGTGCGCCCACAAATGCTGCACAGATTACTTAAATATAAATGAACTTGTATGATACACAACTAAATTTTACATAATGAAATGTATTGTGGGTTATAGTGCTTTGTGTTCCATAGCAATAGCATCAAAATAATATCTAAAGACACCAGACGTATAGCACTATCCTTTCCTTTCTAGCTAATAGTATCAAAATACAGCATTTCAGTTTTATTTCTTGAACATTCATTTTTACTAGCTCTCAGCATTTCCTTGGACTGAAGTCAAGTATGGTATCTGTCCAGATCCAGTTTATAAGAAATTAAGAGGATATGAATAGAACAGATTGGCCAGGCAAACACCAGTTGAGCAGTGACCACGGAATAAACTATTCAGCTTCCTCACCTGCATGCCCTCACGAATACGGACAAATTCGTCCATAATTGACTTTTCATAGTGAACCTACACAAGAAAATCAAGTGATGAAACCCAATGCAAGTAATCAAGGCAGAGTATGACTGCAACATGACTACTAAATTGGATAAATCCTACTCCCTCCATCCCATAATGTAAGACGTTACCTTATGGGACGGAGGGAGTATGTAGCTAAATATCATGGCTCTTCTATTTTTCCTACCTTAGTCATGAATAGGATGGAACTCAGGTACTAAGAATTATCGTAAGTACCTGTAAATCTTCCAATCGGGTAACAAGATCATCCCTTGTGTAGCCATTTGTTGTGTTCACCCTATGGCACAAAGATCAGTCAATCAGAGAAACACGTGCATAAACAGAGCAGCGGAGCAGGTAATTTGCAATTCGCAGAAGAGCGCGCTTAAAAATTAAAACCTTAGACTGAAATAAGGGTCACTGTTATTCCAATTCATCAATTTTAGAGCTTCTTCTTTTCCAAGAAATCGAATCCACCTTCTCACCATCCACTGCAGAGCAGAAAACATATTACAGTTTTTTTTTAAGATACATATTACAGTTTACAAAACATGTCTACCAATCTTCTATATTATGCTCTTAAGAAATGTCAGAAACAGCAAGTACATTGAAGTCCCCACAGGTACATTACTCCAGTTAACAAGGACATTTGTTGATAACAGGCATGAGTTCAAGTGGAATGTTATCAACAGTGCAGTAAACCTACTGATTGTACAAACGAAAATTTGACGCTTTAAAACTTTATATAAAACAGAAGTCAGCTAACTTCAGGAAGTAAAGCAAACTTACAACATGATGAGAACTAAAGCTTAGGAAGTAAAGCAAACTTACAACAGGATGAGAATAAATTATGGAAAGAGCACGAGCTTGGGCACGATCATCACCTTCTATCTTTGGAAGAGGAAGAGAATCTGTCTCCTAATTATAAAAGCAAAACAATGACGTTAAAGACTTACAGCATAACCCTAGTGACTAGTCTGAGTAGACCAGGTTTTACCTTCAGTAACAGAAGTTTACGCAGAATTGCATTCACCATGTTCCCAGCACCGGGCCTTAAAGCTACTTTCGCAAGCCTTACATTCTAAAATCGGTTTGCAAGACACATTATCAGGTTCCTTTCGAAAACAAAGCAAATATATTGTCTGGTGACATTGGCTTCAGACTTTAGTAGAACTGACAACAATAATATAATACTACATGTCAACCTCAAATAATGGACACACCAAGTTTGAAAACCACCATCTAACAAACACCAGTAACAAAGTAAATCTTCAGGATATTAAAATAGGAACATAACCACATCATCCTTTGGGGGTTCGGGTGTAGCATACTGGCTATTGTCGTAATAATTTATATCCAGCATGCCAACTACCAGAGAACAGAAACACAACCATCTACAGCATTTAACTTTTGCGTTATGAAATGATAAGAAAAAGAGCTCAGTATCACATGCCCACATTTTCTTTGGAACTAACAGGAAGGGAATCACTTTAACTAAGCGATACCAGTTGCGCATTTAACATTATGGTCAACCAAAAACCAAACGAAGGGCTAACTTAATTCCGGTACATGTTAAATACTATCAACATACCTCATCAACGACAGCATAAGCTGGTACATTAAGTTTGAGAATTTCAAAGAAGCCAATTCGCAATATCTGAAATCAGAAGTGTTAACCTCAAATATTTTACAAGCAGGAGTAAACTTCTACAATGGGTATTCAATGAGATTATATGCTATAAGAAATATAGGACAAACCTGCAGCAGCAGCGGTTCCATGTTGCTGAACACCTTCTCTTCACTACAGAGTGACATGATAAGATAATCAATGTAGCGTTTCCAACGTACAGTTCCAGCTACTATGACAGTAACCTAACAATCCAACCATAAGAGAATCAAAAGGTTTGAATTCCTACGCAGGCATAGACAAGTCGTCCTAGGTGTGTTGTACTGTTACAGAGTTGCTGAGCCATTTGTGCAATATGTTCATCATGACACCCTATATCACAGGTAGAGTGATAAAGAAAATGAAGAAACAAAACTGACAACTAGTTAGCTATATGTTCATCAAATACAAATAACATCATTACGTTGATGCAACAAAAGAGTTGTTTCTCTCACAGCATCATATTCCTATTTCCCAGCAATAACCCAGCATGGTTTAATTGCCCGTAAACAAACTGAAATTCATAGACAGAACAAAAATTTCAACATGTGAAATATGTGAATTTTACCAATCTTATATCCCTGTCATCCAAATGCCGTGTGCTGAACCCTAACGTCCTTTCTACATAGCCCATCTCATTTTCCCCAGAATCGTTTGCTTTCTCATTTAAAAGATCAACAAACGCCTTCCCCTTATCAGCTCTTAGCAACCTCACTGCTGCAACTGCTCCAACATGGCAACAACACAAACATTACGAATGATTAAAATAATTCCAATCAATTAGATCATCCCCAGAGATTCATACAAGGTAAATATGATTAGCAAAATAAAAAATCATAACATCAACATTTTACCTGCTCTGTGATGAGAAACCTCAAAATTAACAACTGGAACCTTACTTGTCCCTGCATAAACACAGAAAATCGGTTAACGTGAGCAACTTAGCTACATTATTCAAGCAGCACTCTTCACCTGCTCTTTTGGTTGAGAATTTGGGATTAAGCTTTGGAACTCCAGTCATCCCTAAAAAGCACAGGAGATTTGGATCAGACAATCAGCTTAACACAGAGATGAAGTACAATGCTGTATTATACCAGGGAGGATCATGTCGTTCACAGGGTCATTCCTAGATTTTGTACTTTGCTTGATGTAACATTAATTCACTCATACAGTCATCCTTTCAGTATTTACAAAAAAAGAAAGATATGACCGGTGAGGAATACAGCCTGAACTCGCATTAGGTGGGGCCCTTGATTATTTACCACTTTTTTGCATCTATAAAATAACTATCCCCGTGTGCATCACAATGATGCAGAGACCAGAGTCAACCCCCTTTCTCGGAAAAGAACGTATAAAGTAATAATTTGAATATGGAGTAACAAATGTCAGGGATAAAACACAGTTATTGACCACCATAGTATAGCATTTTGTTACTTGTTCGTCGAGGTGAATCATCCGGATCATCACGCTTCCAGACACCACCCCTCCCTTCAGAAAAGGAGAAAATTCACGGCGATTCATCAGATAAGCAACCTGCGGAGTAACTAATAACGAAACAAACAGCGAAATTAAGCCACGACATCGGTTCCCCCACTGTACCTGCCCTGCTCGGAGGCGCTCCCGCTTCGTACCTCGAGGCCCTGCTCCTCCCTGCCCAAGACACACACGGCGAAACAGTCCCCCGATTAGCACCCGAGCAGAACAGCCTGCGATACCACGGAGGAATGCGGAGTACCTGGCGCGCCGGAGCCCTTGCGCGCGGCGGAGCTGGCGTCCGCGGAGAGGAGGAGCGGCGAGCCCGCCCGCGCGCGGAAGTGCGAGAGGGGGAGCGCCTTTGCCTCCATTCTGCTGGGATTTTGGAGGGAGCGGAGAGCGGAGTGGAGGAGGGAGAGGGGACAAGGAGACGAGGAGGAACGAAGGCGACGGAAGAGGATAATATGAAGATGGGCCTGGGCCGGGCTTCGTGGAGGCCCTGTTGGACTTTGTTCTCTCTGACGCCTCCTCAATACAACAAATTCTCTTTGCTGGCGGGACCAACTGATTAGGGAGCACTCCATCGGAATCCTTCCAACGATCACTCTCACGCGTCATCATTTGGCACGTTTTCATCCGTCGTCAAGAGCGTTTCCTTCGAATTTTATTTTTCTTATTTTTTACACGTGTTTTCGGCTTTTTAGATTGTTTTTTTTAGGATTATCTGGTGTTTCGGTTTTCTGCCGGTCTTTCTCAGATTTTGGACAAAAATTTTCTAAAAAAAATGCGTCAAAAAACTTGTTTCCTAGGATTTTTTTTCGCAAGAGGCACGGTCGTGCCTCTCCAAAAGGAAAAAACGGGTTTTATGTTTTTTTTTGCGAGAGACGCAGTTTTACTTTCACGAGAAGCGCGGCCGTGTCTCTTGGAAAGGGAAAAACATGTTTTATATTTATTTTATTTTCACGAGAGGCACGGTTTTGCTTTCGTGGGAGGCATGGTTTTATTTTCGTGAGAGGTACGGTTTTGTTTTCGCGAGAGGCACGATTTTGCTTCCGTGGGAGGCATGATTTTGCTTTCGCGAGAGATACGATTTTGCTTTCGCGAGAGGCATGGCCGTGCCTTTAAGAAAAGGGAAAATGTATTTTTTTTCGTGAGAGACACGGTTTTGCTTTCGCGTCGTGCCTTTCGGAAAGGAAAAAAACATGTTTTTTGTTTTTTTTCTATCGCAAGAGACGCATTTTTTTCATCTGGTTTTATCTAAAAAAAATCGTCAAAACCTATCAACATGGAATCTAGTTTTAAAGATCTCGACGCGAGGAATCAACGGTGAAAACAGCTCGAGATTTAGACGCACGGTTTAAAAGATAAAACGTTTTAAAAATACAGATCTACGAAAAAAGACAAAACTCTCAGGTTGCAACAAGTGACACACATGCAGTGCGCCACTTGTGGCAACCTACTACTTGTCAATTATTGATCTCGGCGACCCCCTCAGAAAAAAATATAAGACAGTTCACGATTACCTGAAAATCCATCAAAGAGGGAATAAAGGTTACACGGTAGGATAGTTTCTGTCTTTTTAAGGGGATAGTTTCTGTCTTTAAGGCTCGGTCATTTGCAAGACACCCTTGTTTTTTTATTTTCCTTAACATAATACGGCATTTCAAAAATGTTCCAAATTTCCAAAAAACTGTGAATTTTGAAAGGAAATATTCACGAAATCATAAAAAATTCCAACTTCAAAAAATGTTCATGATTTTGAAAAAAATGTCGCATATTCAGAAATTGTTCACCATTTTGAAGTATTTTCAGGACACTTAAAAATGTTTTGCGAAATTCTAAAAAATGTTCACGTATTCAAAAAACTTCCAGGAAGTAGAAAAAATTCGCATATTCAAAAACTGCCCATGAATTTGTAAAACATATTTACAAATTCAAAAGGTGATCATGAACTTTTAAGAACGTTCACAAAATTGAAAAAATGTTATTACATTTTACAAACCAATCTGTCACTGCTGCGAGGGCCGTGTGCTCAGCACTGTCATGGTCGCCCCACTACCACGGGCCACCCGTCTCTCCATCGCCCGCGTCTTCCCTGCTTGTATTGTATCCTCCATTCCTTCGCTATGACTGTACTACGTAGTTGATTATATCTCTACAGCCGTATCAAACTCCCATCTAAATGGAATTTCCACTGCGAACCATTGGACAAAAGAGCTCACTTTCCTGTTACTCCTGAGGCCTTAATTAGTACACATGTTGCCACTCTGATACATACTCAATCCCCGTCAAAAAACAATGTGATGGAAGCAGTTATAAACAAACTACTTATAACTTTGCAGAGCAATGATCGGTGCTAGGTAAGTGCTCAAGTGGCACAGCACTGTTCACCTACTTCCTAGCTTACGGGTTACAAAAGAGAGACTGCTGGACAGCTTATACACATCACTGACTGCCAAGGCGAAATGGAGGCCAGAAGAACAACGGCAATGAACATATTACCACTACTACTCCATCAAATGGAAGGGAAGGCTATCTTAAGCCGCGCTGTGGAACGGGCGCCGAAAGGACTGCACACAACAAGGTCAACACTAGCAATTATAGGAATAGATTTGCTGACAAAAACATGAATGAAATGGACATTACCTTCAGGTATGTTGAAGGACAGCTTCCGTGCAAAGATTTCTCTAGGGTTTAGTGTTTTGTTGGATAGTAAGATGTTATCCAAGTTTTCTTTTCTGCAAATTGAACATGAAGACTTATGTGATTAGCAGGCTCGAGGTACTATGCCAATACGAAGCACAATAAAAAAACCAAAGAAAGTTTATGTTAAAAGAATAACTAACGGCAGAAGATACTTTCAGTTTGTCATTTGCATCAAAATGCTTATCAGTATTAAAACAGAGAGTCCTGCTGTCAGTTATGTGCAAAATTCCGTAGTCAGTTCACGTACCGAGCCCAAGAAGGAACAAATTTCCTTCTGCGCCTTCCTTCTTGTTCATGTTCGTCGTAATCATCATCATCCTCATCATCAGAATCTTTATACGGAGTCATTGTGTAGGACTGGCAAAAGTTTCATTAATATCAGAGCAGATGATTCAAAAATTATAGTGGTTGCTGATGCTAGAGTAAAATAAATGAAAAGCACTACAAACTGAAACTATTGTCAAACGAGAAACCAAAAGAAGCTCAGGTTGACAACCTATTTTTTGCTTTGTCCCAACTGAGATGACGCTACAGATGTTTGCACATTCTAACAATTTTGCTGCTTTCTAAGAATTATAGCCTCAAAAGGAGAGAAAAATATTTAGGTTACTGTTACTCATGTCTTCCAAAGTCTTCTCTTAGCAAACTAACTGATGAGCGTGCATTATGGCGTAGAAGCCACTATTATGTGACCATTTCAAAAGAACTTCCATTAGTATATCTGTATACGAGTATTGACTTGTAATACTTCTATTATTTGCAAGCATGTAACATATCAGTCATGGATCAATATCAAAGAGGAATGAGTAGTACCAACATATGCAGATTTACAGATAACAACATTCTGCATGATGAAGTTAAATAAAAAAGCATACCTCCTCAAGACTGTTCAGGATATTTTCCTTAGCATCAGATCCAAAACTTGCATTCCTGTCATCTACTGCAACACCTTTCTCATCCTTACTTTCACTGGCCTTGTATTGAAGGGCATGTTCAGTAGTCTCGTCAGATATAACTTGGTTTTTGCCTACATCAACCAAATTCTTCCTTGGCTCCATATTATCCTGCCATGATTTTAATTTTAAATATTAAAAAACAAATATCCCCTCTGTTCAAGAATATATCACATGACACTTGGGAAACATACATTTTGAAAGCCCTACGCACAAATTTCATATGATTAATCTGAGAGTTTTGCGACTCAAATTACAAAAAGAACATATATTTTCTAAAGAGCATACTGTTTGAGGAGGGAAAAGGTGGAAATATATATACTCACAGAAGCTTTTTGACGAGCATATTTCCCGTCCTTCATGCCTCGTTGTCTTTCCATAGGCTGCTTCTGTTGCTTTCGAGCTTCATCCATGCATTTTCTTTTTTTCATTGTTTCCCGCTTTTCTCCTTCTTCCCTCTGCCGCTTCTTAGCGGCCGCATCAACTTCCCGCTTCTTTTTTTGTTCCTCTTCAAGTTTTTGTTTTAATTCCTTCTCTTGCTTCAGTCTTTCGCGCTCTGCTTTTGCAGCCGCTTTGCGTTTTTCTTGCTCTTTTTGTTTCTTCTCTTCAAGACGTTTTGCAGCTTCAGCTGCCTTAAGTGCCTTCACCTTAACATCTTTTTTAACTGCAAGACAGCAACCCCAGTTGTACAAGCCATTTATGAGCACCATCGAACATTTGTAGATTTAGCATATAGTTCGAAATAACTAATGCAAGTAAACAGATACACTTACCGCACACTGTTGTAGATTGCAACTTTTGTTTTACAAGAGGTACAAAAGATGTCACATTAGCAACAATATTGCTAGGCTTAGATTGTCTGTCAACATTGGCTTCACTCCTGTGTCTTCCATTTTTGCTCTTTAGTTCTGTCATGCCTTGTTTGTCAACATTGGCTTCACTCCTGTGTCTTCCATTTGTGCTACTGATTATTTCTGTCGTGCCTTGTTTCTCAACATTTGCTTCACTCCTGTGTCTTCCATTTGTGCTACTGATTATTTCTGTCGTGCCTAATCTGCCATGAAGAGAACGGGATGCTTTCCCTTCTCTCTTAACTGAAGTAGGATGATTGTATTTTCGCTTAATGCTATCATTTTTTATATTTGAATGATGAGTGAGCTCACTACCGACAGATTCTGCACTCAAGTCTATGCTGTTACCTTTATCCATGCATCTCATTGAAAGAGACGGAGAATTTCCATTGTTTTGACATAATCCAGTAATATCCTTAAGTGCTGTTCTCTCAGAGGACCGCTGGCATGAGTAATTCACATCCACAGTTCCAGGAGCCCTGTCTTGGTACTCATCTTCTTCCAGAATGCTGTTATCTTCATCAATTCGGAAGATTTTAAGTTCAGGAATAGAACCCATATGTTCTGAACCAGATCCAGATCTTAATGAAATTTTCTGGAGGCTATATTTTTCAACTGATGGAGTCAACGGAGTTTCATTAATCTCTTGTCTGCTGCTAGCATTTGAAGAGCACGCGGCTACGTCACCAGAAATGAAAAATGAATCAAGTTCCGATCCATATCCGAAAGAGTCAATAACGCTGCGACTGTTTCTTGGTGACATAGTTGTCAATAGCTGATGCAAACTACTCACTGTGTTGGTATTATACTTGTTTGGAGGATCTGAGCTGATGGTGCTTAATTGGTGAGAATCGTGAAAGGACTCAAATGGCTTTTCTCCGATAATGGGGCTGTCAAATTGGCCAGGAACATCAAACCTCTCGAATACTGGCATTGAAATGGCAGCACCAGGCAGTAAATCTCCTGGATCATAACTTTTATATTTCCTACCACGTTTAACATTGGATCCATAACATAATTTCCTATGAAACAGTGCATTCGGAGCAGATGCTTGTTCACCATGTTGATCTAAAGCATAACTCGGGAATTGAGTAAATGGTTCTGTTCCAGAATCATTTTCTTGATTTAATATTGCAATTGGAGATGATAAGTTATCCGTCTCAAGAACCATTTCCTGGTCTGCCACGCTCGCAGCAGTGACATTTAGGTCCTGAACTTCTAAGCAAGTACCTTCCTGCCAACAAAAAGAACAACAGTAAGTACGCTAGGACTTACTAGTAGCACACATAAAATAGCAAGTGCAATATAGACTGAAGAGTGAACATTACCCAACTCTACCAATTATAAATGCCAACAAAGTCAAATCTAATACTGACAGCTGCAGTACTACTGTAGAAGTGTCATCAAATCAATATGGATGTTACAAACTTGCCAGGCCATATACGGAATTTGTATGTTCATCAGTACAAAATCGTGATGAAATACCCATGAATATTCCTATCAGCTATCCCTTAGAGAGATAATAAAAACAAGAAATAAAGAAGCTATGTGACTGGATTCGAATTTGTCAGACCAAAGCATCCAAAGAAAAGGCTCCACCAATAATGCAGACAGACTGAGCATTACCACTAGTTTACTACTTCATGACATATTTTGCAAGGAAAAAATCCAGCCGGTTCTTCCGTAATAAATGAACATTTGTATTATTCAGAGAGGAAAGGGAACTGGAAGTCCAGTACACTTGCTGAGCACATACCTGTTGTGTGCAGTTTTCCTCGTTATGAGATAGGATGCCAGAGTAATAAGGCAAAGCAGCAGTCGTTGTCAGAAACTCAACTTCCAACTTATTTTGTTTCTGTTCTTGAGAAGTTTTGAAGACCCTTCCCTCCAATGCACTCCTGCTGGTGCTTGCAGTAGGAGAGTTACCAAGGACAACATTTAATAGGGTAGTTGTATTTCTTCTTCCCCGTGAAGAATTCACATTTCCATAAACGTCACTTGCAGCATTTCCCCCCACTGACTCAAGAGACATGCTCTTGCAGGATCCAGAACTCCTTGAGAAGTAAGGACTCAAAGGATGGGATTTCTCTGAGAAATTTGTTGCGGTTAACATAGGACCAGCAATGTCAACTTGGTGGTTCAGAGACAATGAATTTGTGCAAGGTGTCCTGGAAAGGTCAAAGTCTGATCGGCGCCTTATTCTTCTTCTTTTAGATGACAAACTATCATTTACTTTAACTCCATCTTGAACAGACCTCTTCTGGTCACAAGCAGCACTGCTTTTGTCTGACTTGAGCAGATTAATTTTCTCATGTGATGCTGCACTACGTAAGAAGTACTGAACAGAAGGTTGTGAAAAATTCCGTTTATCGTTTTCTGCTGTACATGAATTAACATTTTCTTTAACAGCATTCTCAAGAATAGAGGTCTTTTGTTCTGTTCCTGCAAGATAAGAAACAATGTAAGGACATGGCACAATAACTTTTGCTACCAAAAAATCTAGCAAATATATATTCTACAAATAGCAAGCATGGTACCATTTTGTTGCAGATCTTCGGCCGAAGTTATACTGTTCCTTTCAGTTGAGTGCATTTCGCTGGTTCTTATAGCTGAAGCACTGCTCATAACTTCTGGCACTGCAGACTCGTCTTTTCTGTTGCTGACAGAAATGTTGCATGCTTTGGTCAAAGCTGAGAATTTTACCTGAACATCATCCAACTTTCCTGAATGGCAGTTGACCGCATCATATGCTGCCTTCCCATTGAGCATCTCATTTTGTGTGACCGGGGAAGCAGGGCCAAAGGGAGTCTCCACATCGGTCTCCTTGAATTCTAAAGATGTTCTGGCCAGCAAATGTTGCTCCTGAGATAAGTCATTTTCTTCAGATACAGAGACATTTACAACAGGACAACCATTGGAATGTGTGTCATTACTTTGTATTTCATAAGGGGAGAGGCTTGTTTTATAAGCATCACCCAAAGGACTGCAGAGTTTCACCATATGGGTAGGTGACTGCAGAGTTTCACCATATGGAGGATGTGAAACATGAGAATCAGAGCACTGTTGTTCGAAAGACACAGAACTCAGAGTGATGATCCGATCTGAAGAACTGTCAGGTCTCGTCATTCTTTCAGTATCTTCTATAGTCTGAGGTTGAATCTGCTCCGGGCATTCAGCGGACTCCAATTGGGAGCATTGGTTATCCACATCATTTACAGGTGAATGTGAGAGGTCCTCACTGGCGGCCTCCTCTAACAGACTGTCCGGCAATATTTGTGATGATGCAGGAGCCCCAAAACTAGTATCAGCCAGTTGGGTAGGTGACTGCAAAGTTTCACTGCATGGAGGATGTGAAACATGAGAATCAGAGAACTGTTGTTCGGAAGACACAGAACTCCGAGTGATGATCCGATCTAAAGAACTGTCAGGTCTCGTTATTCTTTCAGTATCTTCTACAGTCTGAAGTTGAAGCTGCTCTGGGCATTCAGCGGACTCCAATTGGGAGCATTGGTTATCCACCTCAATTACAGGTGAATGTGAGAGGTCCTCACTGTCGGCCACCTCTAACAGACTGTCCGGCAATATTGGTGATGATGCAGGAGCCCCAAAACTAGTATCAGCTAGTTGGGTAGGTGACTGCAAAGTTTCACTGTATAGAGGATGTGAAACATGAGAATCAGAGCACAGTTGTTCAAAAGACACAGGACTTCGAGTGATGATCCGGTCTGAAGAACTGTCAGGTCTCGTTAGTCTTTCAGTATCTTCTACAGTGTGCTGTGTATCGCTTTCAACCTGCATGCCGGTAGGATTAGGTACTTCAAGTGAATTGGTCGGAGATTGGTCCTCCTTTCTGGAATGTACGCCAGTAAGACCAAGAATGGCACATTCCAAAGCACTTTTCTGCTGCTGCTTCACTGGTTCACTGTCAGGGTTCAAATATCCTGATCCCACACCATCAAGCAATAATCTGCCCATAAAACGAGGAACTTGAGAATAGCTGGCAGAAGATGGGTCTTCATTTAAGGGATGTGCCTCAGCAAGATCAAGATTGGCACCTTGGGCACATACTGGTTGCTGCATCAACTGTTCACTTGCAGGATTCATGCAAACTGATTCAACACCATCGAATTGAAGTTTTTTCGGCTCAACCGACAGATAAGTTTCAGGGAGTGCATGGCACACACTGCCTGTAACTTGCACTCCAAAAGAACTTCGAACAGAAACCTTGACATTATTATCAGAACAGGCAATCTGGTTTTGAGAAGAATCTAACTGAACTCCTTGATTTCCAAGATCACCATCTTTACTGCACTTGACGAATTCAGTTGATCTATCCTGATTGGCATAAAAACCTTTCTCCTCACCTGGCAAAGAGGTCTTTGTTCCAGCATTGTTTTCACCGTCACCACATGGTTTGGAGGATAATGATGCAGTTGTTTTATTCAAACCCACAGTTGCAAGTTCAGACCTCTGCATCCTGTCTTGCATAACATCGTTGGTTCCAGTATTTGTCGCTTGACCCTTCTCATGCGAGCGATCTTCAATATGCCGCTGCCTTGACCTGGAACGCTTCACCACAGAGAACATATTGACTCCAGAACTAACCTCAACAACTTCGTGGTCAACTGAAACCTGTTTTTGCTGAGACACTTCATGTTGGTCAGTATCCACGGTGTCACAGATAGTCTCCAGACCAGCATATCCATTTGGAACCTCCACATTTCTGAGTGAAATACTAGGAACAGCTGGTGGCTGAAAGACAGTTCTGTTGGTTGCTGGTGTAGTAATCTGGCTTCCAGAGAAAAGTAACCCCGGAACAATTGGTTTACCATTTAGCTCTACAAGTAAACGAGCGGTTCAGTTAACAAATAAAAGGTGTCAAAAGCAATGTGCAAGGAGTAAAATCGGATATCAATGGTGAACAAAAGGCTAAATAAACAAAGAATCAGTGTATTTCCGGCAAATTTCTGAATCACTAGCCAACCAGTTAGCAACTCATGAATTTTTATATCCTGCACCCTGCAGGTGTGTCCCTCTGGGGTTCTAATAAACAGACAAGATGTAGGACTAACAGCATTAAACTGGCACACTCGAGATTTCCCAATGCGACACATAAAAGGATTGCCAAGCAAAACAAAGCGGTTAATCCTGTACAAAATGTTGAACCATGCTAAATCAAAGACATATCAGATGGCCCACTAAAATGAGCCTGGGTGGTTATTTGCATTAAACTGCATCCATAAATAAGTAGTACTAGTTATGTAGGTCGCTAATTACGTGGGATTAACTACCAATCTGCACCTTTGGTGCTTGGTCTTAGGAAACTAAGTACTTGCAAACTTGTAGGAGGCAAATCTTTTGGGCTCAGGAAACTACTTGCAGTTTTGAGAAAGCAAATCTTTTAACTAATTTTACTCAAACTTGCTTCGGATGCAACTAATACTAGAGGAACAAGCGCACTTTGCCGCGCCCGCTTGTAGCTTCATTTAGCCTTTCTTCTCGCAGATAACAACACAGCCGCAATCATGAAATCGCCACACAGTTACACAACATGTCCCAAACTTACAGTACATCAAATGAACAATGCAGGTAGTTTCTCTTACAGAATATGGCAAGCAGGAGGTGATGAAAGCATTGGCAATAGATGAGCAGACAGCAACAGAAAAATAGCTAAGATCCATCATTCAGCCAGCAATATAACACGAAATTGCACCAGCTAAACGGAAAGCCTACTGAAGAATATGAGCATATAGCATGGCATCTTTTAGTTCATTTATTCAATGACACCTAGAACCATTACAAGTTCATATCTGGCGTTAGCAAGGAAACAAAATGGTTTCTGTAGATACAATTTAGAGGAGGAACATAGTACAGGCAGACCTCACAAAGTCACAATCAAATCAAGAGGATGGTACTGTCTGTTTAGTTTCTAATCATAGCCTTACAAAAGTCTGTTCCACTAGTTTTCGAACACTCATGTTTTCTTGCCGCATTAGTATTCCGCAAGAAAAGTAATATAAAGCATACATCGCCCAAAATAAACATCTCAACAAAATTAACATTAGGACATTGTCGATCGCACAACCAACATGCCCTTGGCATGCATGGCCATCGGTCCTATTGTTTTTGCTACAAAACTAATGCCTGGCCCAGATTTGCTGCACACAGTTACTTTAGACAGGGTGAAATTTGTTGCAGGGAAGGTAGCATGAGCAGTTGAGTAGACTCGCTTCCATAGAACACCACATTTTCTCCTCGTGCTAGCTAATATACGGCGAAGTCTAGGCTTGCATCACCAAGGAACTACTCAATCCTCTACGCAGCCCGATCCAACCCTGACGAGCGAACGAGCAGGGCGCTAACAAACATGGGGAGGGGGAGGGGGAGGGGGGAGGGGATACGCACCTTGCGGACCGGAGGCGCAGGAGGGGAGGAGCCACGGCGGGGGGCGGTGGCCGGCGGCGAGGAAGGCGCAGGCGAGGGACTCGGCGTGGGAGTCGACCTGCTGGCGCATCTGCCCGGTGACCGAGTCCCGGCGCTCGAAGACCTGCATGAAGAGGTTCTCCATGGCCGGCTGCCGGAGCGGTGGCGGAGATGGCCGGGGGCGGAGGGGGGGCTAGGGTTTGGGCATGGAGGTGGATCGGCAGCCGGGTAGGGGAGAGATGGGCAACGAAATTTTTGAATCGAGGCGAGGGGGAAGAGAGAAATATGAGCCGGCCAGCCGTAAGCGGGCGGTGCTCCACTCCAGTGCCCCGAGAGAAAACTGGGATTATATTCACTCACGACAACATCATATCTTTTTATTATTATTATTAAAAGCAACATCATATCTTGACACAGAGCATTTTATCAAAAAAAAAATGTCTTTACACTGAGAAAGCAACTCTAGCAGATACTGCCTAAAATTTAAATCTTGTACCGCAAAATCGATTTACAGAATACCGTAATGCATTTTTACAGTATGACTTTTGTTTCATCAAAACAGATCTAGTAAAAAAAATCATGTTAAATGTGGAGCCCATTTGTCAGTAGATAAATTTACAGCAGCCCCCTGAAAACAAAGTCTAAATTACAATTGGGTCACTGCTAACCGCCCTCGCCCTACTATTGTTGTCACGCCCTCGTCCTAGCCCGTGTTTGTGTCGATGGGCGAGACGCTGCTCGTGCCCACGGCCAAGATCTCTTCATGCTCGAGCTAATGCGGAGGCGGGGCGAATGCGACCGACCGGTTGGTGCTCAAAAGGCGGCGACAACAGTGGTGGTTGGCACTCGGGAGGGGTCAGCTCCGGTGGCGCCGGCTGCGACGAGAGCGGTTGGTGCTGAAGCTTCACTTTCGCTAACTACTTTTGTGCGATACAAGAAACCATATGTATACGGGCAAAAGCTGGAAATTAGATTTCAGTCGGGTTTGCGTTCACATGGACACGAGACGGGCACGTTGCGCGTTCGCTCGTCCGTCACGGCCCCACGTGGCAGCCAGCCAACCAACCACCATGTGTTGGTCCTTTTTAAATGACACGCATACTGGAAAGCAGACTCCTCTTCCTTCCTATGTCCCACCCTCTCCCTGCCACTCGACAACAGACCTAGCCACCACCATTGTCCACCCCACGGTGCAAAATGCCATGGAAGTGGATCCCCGGGAAGACGGGGAAGCACGACCACGAGGCCGGCTCCTCCTCGGGTCACTACGGCACGACCCCATTCATCGTGACACCATCAAGGACTACGGTGCCTCAGTGGGAACGCGTGTACGTGCCCGTCGACTAGTGTCAACACTACTGGGAGCAGGCCATCATCGTGCCCTCGTCGGACGTACATGTACCGAACGACTAGCATTTGAACCCAGAAAGGGTTCCAGTGTCAGTCGTTCCGGCCTCCAGACATGCGCAGGAGGCAGAGATCCCTTGCCATCGTGCTCAGCTCCCCAATGACCTGCGCCATGACCCGACATCCGACCAGGACAACCTGTACTAGGGAACCATCGCACGAACCCGTGGTGAAGGTTGAGAAGGAGGCCAGGCAGGCTCGAGGACTCCGATCTCACCTAGTGCATTAGGCCAACTCCAGCCGACGACCCCATCCAGACGTCCATTTGGCTCGGATTCTGTCCGTTTGGGGCGGGCGATGGGTCGTGTCCGGGCCTGTCCTGGGATGTGGTGGCCGTGCGGCCAACGCACGAATGCATCCTTCGGCTGCATCCTGTCTGTCACGGCCAATATGCCCATATATTCATATTTATCAATATTTTAAACAAGTTTGCACGTCCAAGTATCAATTGTCTCGAACAAAAATAGTTTTAACAACCCAATCGAAATTGTCTCGAATAAAATAGTTTTACAACCCAATCAAAATTGTCTCGAATAAAATAGTTTTACAACCAAATCGAAATTGTCTCCAATAAAATAGTTTTACAACCAAATCAAAATTGTCTCGAATAAAATAGTTTTACAACCAAATCGAAATTGTGTTGAATAAAGATAATTAAGCAATACATCTATTGGTTTCCAATGTGATCCCACATGTGCTCAACCAAGTCATTTTGAAGCTGCAAATGAGTGTGCCAATCACGGATTTCATGATGGAATTGGGTAAACTGCTCAAACGTGGTCGGTTGTTGGTGCAGGGGCTCAACATTGTTACCTTGAAAATCAAATCCTTGGTAAAAAATGTAGTCATCACGCTCGTCCTCGACGATCATGTTGTGCATGATCACACAAGCAGTCGTCACCTCCCAAAACTTTCCTTCATCCCATGTCAATGCAGGGTTTCGAACGATACCCCATTAGGAATGAAGCACACCAAAAGCACGCTCCACATCCTTTTTAGCACTCTCTTGCATTTGTGCAAATCTTTGTCTTTTCTCACCTCGGGGGTCCGAGATTGTCTTCACAAAAGTTGACCACTGAGGATATATACCATCAGCTAGGTAGTTGTTGAAAATATGCCCTAGAGGCAATAATAAATTAGTTATTATCATATTTCCTTGTTCATGATAATCGTTTATTATCCATGCTAGATTTGTATTGATCGGAAACTCGGATACATGTGTGGATACGTAGACAACACCATGTCCCTATTATGCCTCTGATGGACTGGCTCGTTGATCAAAGATGGTTAAGGTTTCCTAGCCATGGACATGAGATGTAATTTGATAACGGGATCACATCATTAAGAGAATGATGTGATGGACAAGACCCAAACTATAAACGTAGCATATGATTGTGTGACTATTGAGTTGGCATGGATCAAGACTGGGATTTGTTACTCCGTGTGACGGAGAGGTATCTCAGGGGCCACTCGGTAATACAACATCATGACAAGCCTTGCAAGCAATGTGACTAAGTGTTAGCCATGGGATCTTGTATTACGGAACGAGTAAAGATACTTGCCGATAACGAGATTGAACTAGGTATAGAGATATTGACGATAGAATCTCGGGCAAGTAACATACCGAAGAACAAAGGGAACTGCATACGGTATTAACCGAATCCTTGACATAAAGGTTCAACCGATAAAGTTCTTCGTAGAATATGTAGGAACCAATATGGGCATACAGGTCCCACTATTGGTTATTGACCGTAGAGGTGTCTCGGTCATGTCTACATAGTTCTCGAACCCGCAGGGTCTGCACACTTAAGATTGAACTATGTATGATGGTGAACGAAGGCTGTTCAGAGTCCCGGATGAGATCCTGGACGTCACGAGGAGCTCCGGAATGGTCTGGAGGTAAAGATTAATATATAAGAAGTCCTATTTTGGTCGCCGAAAAAGTTTCGGGCTCATCGGTAGTGTACCAGGAGTGTCGGGAGGGTACCGAGGGGCCATCAGGAGGGGTGTCTCGACCCAAGAGGCTACATGGGCTGTGGGAGGAGGTAAACCAGCCCCTAGTGGGCTGGTCGAAGCCTCCTCTAAGGGCCTATGCAGCTGGAGTGGTTTGAGAAGGAAAAAAAATCCAAAGGTGGAGAGGTGGAAAGAGTTTCCAAGTGGAAAGGAGGAATCCTACTCCTAATAGGATTGGAGTAGGACTCTTCCACCTCCAATTTCGGCCAACTCTTGAGGGTTTGAGGCTGCCTTCTCCCCTCCATCCTTCCTATATACACTAAAGGATTTAGAGGGGAAAGCTAACCCTAATTGCCATGTGCTCCCACTACTTCATCTAGATCAGTTTTCTCCTCTAGTCTAATTCGGCGGCGCTTAGGCGAAGCCCTACCGGAATAGTTTCACCACCATCGCCGCCATGACATCGCGCTGCCGGAGAACTCATCTACCTCTCCACTCCCTCTTGCTGGATCAAGAAGGCGGAGATCATCATCGAGTTGTACGTGTGCTGAACGCGGAGGTGTCGTCTGTTCGGTGCTAGATCGGAAGGACTGTGATCAAGATCGCGAGACAATTCGTGATTTGATCGCAGGAAGGATCGTGATGGGATCGCGGGACGGATCGCGAGATGGATCGCGATGGGATCGTGGGACGCTCGGCAATTTGGATCGCGAAGACGTTCGACTACATAAACCGCGTTTCTTAATGCTTCCCGCTTAGCGATCTACAAGGGTATGTAGATCCACTCTCCCTCTCGTAGATGCTCATCACCATGGATAGATCTTGCATGTGTGTAGGAAGTTTTTTGTTTCCCATGCAACGTTCCCCAACAGTGGTATTAGATCCAGGTTTATGTGTAGATGAGATCTCGAGTAGAACACAAAGAGTTTGTGGGCGTTGATGCTTAGGTTGCTTCCTCCCTTAGTCATGTTTTGGTTCAGCGGTATTGTGGGATGAAGCGGCCCAGACCAACCTTACTCATACGCTTATGAGAGACCGGTTCCATCGACTGATGGTTAACTTTGTTGCACAAAGATGGCTGGCGGGTGTGTCGTGGATTTGTCACGGCAGATGTCCGGGTGAACGGACTTGGATTCGAGGCCATCGCTAATGGGGTGGACTCAAAGGGGTTGATCGGGACGAAAGACACGGGTTTACCCAGGTTCGGCCCCTCAAGTCGAGGTAATAGCCTACGTCCTGCTTGTGTTTGTATTGCTTGATATATCGATTACAAGGAGCTAGAAGCTTGACCTAGTTCTCGATAACCTATCCCTAAGTCGCCCCGGGCCTGCCTTTATATAGGAGGTCAGGACCATCGGGTCTTTACAATTGTGTAACCGAGTCTCTATCTATCTTCTTGTCCAAGCTGTCTCTAAGGCAGTTTACACTGCCGGGTCTTCTCTGTCCGGGCCACCTTACGGCCCACTCCATGAGTCGTCTATCTTCTTGGGCCGTAGGTTTTACGACTCTCCCTTGGGCCGGCTCACGAGCCATCAACATGAACCGGAGCCTTAAGGGCGGGTCATATTACCGGGTTATATCCCTAACATTAGGCCCCAGGTTGAATTGAGCTTGCTCACTTCATCCTTCTCTTCTGATCTTGGCGAGTCGCCCGGCGATGACCCGGCGTGACATCATGAGATCTGCTGACGTATCACCGAATCTTTCATTAAACGGTCAGCCCGAGAATCGAGGCATCCGCCTCGGTCAAATGGTTTTGTCGCCTGGATTTTCGCGCCTGCCTCATTCCCTCTTTAAATACGACCCGTGCAGGCTGAAATCTTTTTCTCCTCCCGCTCATTCATCTTCTTCTTCTTCCTGTCGTCTTCGCTCCAGCGCCTCCGAGCTTCGGCGCCATCTTCACCTCTTCCTCGACCAGGCCGCTGCATCGACCTGAATCATACCAGAGCCTCGTCCGCGTCCGACACTCCATCATCAGTGAGCTCTTGTTCTCCCTAGGCCGTCCGCCGCCGTAGTAGGGTTTCACCAAAAGTTCCATCGTTGCCGCTCGAGCTCTGGTACCGCCACCGCTAGGATATCTTGATGCCGTCAACACCTTTAGTGCACACTCTTACCGCGCCGCCGCCTACGGGACGACCCTACACAATGTGCGGACCGCTGCGGCTCCGTTTCGCTTTTCTTCGTTTCCGCTGTTCTTCGCTAGGTCAGAAATAAGATCCTTTTTCTGTCTTTTGTAAATCCATAATTGCAGCGATAATTTGTGAAACCTGTTTTTAGGACTTAGCCGATTTTGGCTACTCTTTTCCTCTGTTGAGTCGCCAGGCTTCTCTGGCTCTCATCAGCCGGACTATAATTTTTGTAGAACCCTTAACATTGTAAGCCGCCGTTGATACTTGCTTGTCCTTAACTCGCCGCTTATCCCCTTTGCACAGCCGCCAATATGTCTCGTGCCTCCAACTCATGCAACTGGGTTGGGTCTTGTGTCACGGAGGAGTATTTATCAGACTTTGTCAATGCGGGTACTATCCCTTCCAAGGAGGCCTTTCACTGGCGGGTTTTGGGTGACGAGATACGACCCTCTCCAAAGAAGGGAGAAGTAGTAGTTTCTACCGATCACGTTGAACGAGGGTTTGTGCCCCCCGGCTCTAAATTCTTCCGAGGCGTTCTTCATTTCTACAAGTTGCATCCTCAAGATCTAGCCCCCAATTCTGTTTCAAACATCTGTAACTTCCTTCAAACATCTGTAACTTCCAAGTGCTCTGCGAAGCTTATCTGCAAACGAAGCTGTCTGTGGGGTTTTTCAGAGAGTTCTTCTATGCCAACCGCCAAACCGAGATGAAGGGTGGTCCGAGTCTAGAGTTAGGCGACATTTCTATTCAACGTCGCCGAGACATCATATTTCTGGCTGCTCAAATGCCGAGTCATCCAAAGAACTGGAACAAGACATGGTTCTACTGCCAGGACACCTCTCCTGAGAAAGAGCACCCTTTGCCGGGTTATCGTTCCTCCCGGCTGAGGACGGATACAGAGCTTCCTGTCCGGCTCTCAGCCTCAGAACGTGCTAGCTATGAGCCGTTTCATGCCAAGATCAAGGCGCTCATGGCCAATGGATTAACAGGTTTAGACTTGATCCGCTGCTGGATATCCTGGCGGATCATGCCCTTAAGCCGTAGCGGTCGGCTTATGTGTGAATATGAAGGCAAGTACGATAGCTCCTTGTGTTTCAGCAAATCAACTCTAACAGATGATGACATCACCATGGCCATCCGGAGCCTTGTCCACGAAGCCTCTGGCTCATGCAGCGCCATTGGCCTGGCACCTTTCTGCATCAGCAATCCGGCTCCAGACGTAAGTTAATTTCTTCCCATCTGTCTCTTGGCTGTCGCTGGTACTTTGCTGATCTATTACTCTTCTCCGGGTCACTCCTGCAGGCCAACTCAGACTTCTGGAAGAAGGAGTATGTCCCTCCTCCAAAGAAGGCCAAGAAGAAAGCTGCAGGCAAGAAATCAAAGAAGGGCGCTCCGCAAGAGGACTAGCTCGAACGGCCACAGTCGTCCGACTCAGAGGTAAAGTCTTAATTTGTTTGCTTGACCCTTTGCCTTCCTGCCTTATTATTGCTTGTTTTACTCGCAGGATGAAGTGGAGACCAGCCGCGCCAATGCCCCTGAGGTAAACTATATTTCTTTCGGCTCAGAATGTTTTGTCCCCCGAAAGCCACGACGGGTTATCAAAAAAGTTCCTCTTTCTCATCCTCTCGCTTACCTGGCTCCCGACTTTCTTTTGAAAAAGCAACAACAAGCTAAACACCGTCAGACCCGGAGCGTAGGCTCCACTGAGCTTATGTCCGGCTTGCCGAACTCGCCGGTTCAAAAGAAACGCCCTGCGGAGGTATGTGTTCCTGTTTGACTCTTTTCTCTTTACGACTTTGGTGTCGTCTCATCTTTCTTGAGTTTCATTTCATAAGTCTCCTTCTTCCGGCGACTCGTCGGCGACCGCTCTGCCGCCTCCAAAGATCAACCCGCTGTAAGTGCCTTTCCACCCTAACATCCGGTTCTTTGTAGGGATGTAACATTCTTTTAATTCTGTTTTTTCTTTCTTGCAATGCTCAAGCCAAGTGCCGGAAGACCATCAAGCCCTCCCCCGGCCCTGTTATCCAAGAGCCAGAGCTCGAACAACCGGAGGAGGCTCAACCAGAAGAAAATCCACCGACTGCCTCCACGGAGCCGGCCGCTGAAGATGTCATTATGGAGAGCCCTCCAAGGGCTCCTTCAAAGCGGCCAACTCCTGCCAAGACCCCTGCAACTCCAAAGGTTGTTATCACCGGGTCTGCTCACCAAACTCCTCCGACTCATGTGCTGACCAGGCATACAGAGCCGGCCGAAGCCTCAAAGAAGCTGAACTTTGATTCTTCCTATGAGAAGATGACAGCCGAGGAGCTCCATGCCGGGTACATGAACCGTCTTACCACCAGTCGGGATCTGGAACTTCGGCTGGTCTCTTTAATGAAGAAAAAATATGAGGTACTCCTCTTGTTGCCATAACCTTACTTAGCCCCCAAGGGCCGGTTCAATGTACTCAATCATTGAATCGGGTCTTCATTTAACTTACTGTTTAGAAAAAATCCATAGTTGTTGTCCCCTAGAACCGGCTTAATTTGCCAGAATTGAGTCGGATCTTCCTTTAGATAGCGTAAACAACCAATCGTAGCCCCCAAGGGCCGGCTCAAACTTGATCAAGTTGAGTCGGATCTTTAGTGTAGATATCTTGAAGAACCACCTGTATCCCCCAAGGGCCGACTCAAAACTTGATAAAGTTTGACTCAGGGCTTCCATTATAAGTACTTTGAAGAGCCATATTGTAGCCCCCAAGTTCCAGATTAACTTTGATGAAGATGAACCGGAACTGCATTGCATACTCAAAGATCAAACATACATTAGCCCCCAAGTGTCAAACATACTGCTTGCAATTTGCTTGAGACTTGCATATGACTTCTATTTCTGTGACTTATCCTGTATTTTGATGTGTTACAGGAAGCTTTAAATGACGCCAGGTCACAACCGACGGACCTGAAGGCCAATGTAGCGGCTCAACAAGAGGCCCGCAACATCGCTGACGAGAAGTGTCGGCTTCTCTCTAAAGAACTGATCGCAGTTAAGGCGGAGCTCGCCGTGTTCCAGGAAACTGTTTTGTTTGAAAAGGCAGAACTTACAAAGTGGGCGGATGATGCCGAACAAGGGCTAAAATTCGTGTCTGAAGAGCTGCAAGCCATCAGGCAGCACATCTCGAAGATGACAGCCGCCCTCTTTGGTAAGCTCCTGACCTTCCTCTCTTACTTTCTATATAATCTTCTAAGCTTGGCGACTTATTACCAACATCTCCGGCTTATACAAGTCCTAGGAGCCGGCAATTAGCCTCTGATAGTCTCTTACCCCTCAAGGCCATTTATACATTTGCGGAGCAACTTTACTGTGGCGCCATATTCACCATCAAAATAGTGCAATATAAAGACAAGATCCCTTCAGCTCTGAAAGGGGTCTTGGAGCTTTTCTCGACCATGCCCAAGAAAATTGAAGAGCTAAAGAAGTCGGCTTTCCGCCAAGGAGCAGTCGCAGGCCTGAGCCGGGCTCTGGCCTTCGCCCCAGAGCTGACACCGGCTGAAATGATGGATGGTTACTCGTCAAAGAAAGACGACGGCTCGGAGTTCACAGAGGCGGACTACATCCGATGTGTCAAAGACTCTCGCTACTTGGCCTCCGTGCTAGCAGAAGAAGCCGACTTAGGCACCTATCAGGCGGCTTATGATGCCGAGGAGAAGAGAATCCGCGGGCCTCTTTACGAGTGGAAAGATCTGACACCCATCCGTAGTAAGGATCTCTTTCCTTGCGATCTCGACGTGTCTCCCTTTTTTACAGATGGAAGCTTTGCAGCTCTGGCTGACTACAATTGGGATTTGGATAATCTCCAGATCAAGCCAGCAGAAGAGCCGGAGCAAGATGAGCCGGCCGCTAACTGAACTTTTTGCTTTTAAACTTCTGAGCAGCGGCTCATGTAACGACCCGCCGGGGCGGTAAAACTTGGCAACACCTTTTGGCTCCTGTTGAGAGCACCTTTGTAATAGCTGAAAGATAACTTTGCCCTTTTTGAATGCAGTGTCATCGTGCACTTTTTAAAGTCCGGCTGTATATATTTTCTGTCTCTCTGTATTTAGTCTCATCCTTTGCCGACTCTCCATTGACTGATCACTCCTTTGTACAAATATGTATTGAGCTTTTATGATGAGAGGCGCTTGTCCTTGAAGATGCCACACCTTCTCCAGAAATTTAGAGCCGACCAATAACTTTTGAAACTTGAAAATTGTCCACCGGAGCAGCATGACTCCGGCTCTTGTAGGATGAACCCATTCGAGAACCGGTTGTCGTAGGGTAATGTAAGCTATACCTGAAGGTAAGAAGCCTCCATCAACACCTGCGGCTAATGATAAGCCGGACGCGACATAAGCCGGCTGTTTGCAAGGTAATGTAAGCTATACCCAAAGGTAAGAAGCCTCCTGTTAACAAATATTATAGACGCCGGTTGTCTTAGGGTAATGTAAGCTATACCGGAAGGTAAGAAGCCTCCGTGGACCACCGCGGCTAATGATAAGCCGGAAACAACATAAAGCCAGCTGTTTGAAGGGTAATGTAAGCTATACCCGAAGGTAAGAAGCCTCCTTTTAACAGCAAATGTTGTATGCGCGAACGCCGGCTGTCGATGGGTAATGTAAGCTATACCCGTAGGTAAGAAGCCTCCATCAACAACCGCGGCTAATAATTAGCCGGAAACGGCACAAAGCCGGCTGTTTGAAGGGTAATGTAAGCTATACCAAAAGGTAAGAAGCCTCCTTCAATAGCTACAGTTGATAAGCAACTGAGTTTTGGCGTAAAATGCCGGTTGTGAGGGTGAGATAAGCGAACCCGTCGGTAAGAAGCCCCCTTCGACAACCGCGGTTAATAAGTAATCGGAAGTGGCATAAAGCCGACCGTTAGGGTGAGATAAGCGATACCTATCGGTAAGAAGCCCCCTTCGACGGCCGCAGTTGATAAGCAACTGGAATTTGGTGTACGCGCTGGTTTGTCTTAGGGTAATGTAAGTTATACCTGAAGGTAAGAAGCCTCCATCGACAACCGCGTTTAATGTAACCAAATTGGGCATAAAGCCGGCTGTGCAAGGGTAATGTAAGCTATACCCGAAGGCAAGAAGCCTCCTTGCAACAGCGTTTAATGTAACCAAATTGGGCATAAAGCCGGTTGTGCAAGGGTAATGTAAGCTATACCCGAAGGAAAGAAGCCTCCTTGCAACAGTGTTTAATGTAACCAAATTGGGCATAAAGCCGACTGTGCAAGGGTAATGTAAGCTATACCCGAAGGCAAGAAGCCTCCTTACAACAGCGTTTAACTTATATTGAACCAGATGACGGCTCAGTAATCGGCTGTTAAAGCCGTCTGAGCTCAAAACTTGAACCGGAAAGAACTCATCTTGCTTGGGCAAGGATGTATACGAGAGAAGAAGCCCGAGTCTTTGCAGGGATGCTAACTTTTATTCACATAAATATGATATGTACAATGATAGCAGCTTTCAACATCTGCTAAGTGAAATAAGGTCGCAGGTGTGTGACATTCCATGGCCGCTGAGTCTCCTGACCCGCTGTGTCTGACTCATCTCGGATATCAATGAGGTAATATGACCCATTGTTAAGGTTTCTGCTAATCACAAAAGGCTCCTGCAATAGCGGAGATAACTTATGCATTCCTGATTGGTCTTGAATCAACCGGAGCACCAAGTCGCCTTCCTGGAACGTCCAGGTCTTCACCCTGCGGCTATGATAGCGTCGCAGGTCTTGCTGATAAATCGCCGACCTAGCTGCCGCTAGCTCTCGTGCTTCGTCCAAGGCATCCAACGCATCTTGGCGTGCCACTTCATTGTCCGTCTCAACATAAGCCGCCACCCTTGGTGAGTCATGCCGGATGTCGCTGGGCAAAACCGCCTCGGCACCATACACCATGAAGAAAGGCGTGAAACCTGTAGACCTTTTAGGGGTAGTTCTGATGCTCCATAAGACGGATGGAAACTCGTCAACCCAACATCCGGGTGTCTGTTTCAAAGGAACCATGAGCCGTGGTTTGACCCCTCTTAAAATTTCCTGATTGGCTCGCTCCGCCTGACTGTTGGACTGTGGATGGGCCACGGCTGAAACGTCAAGCCGGATATGCTCCTTATCACAGAACGCTTTCATAGCCCCCTTGGATAGATTTGTTCCATTATCAGTAATGATCCTATGCGGGTAACCAAAGCGGTAGATCAGCTTCTTAATGAATAGAACCGTCGTAGCCGCGTCACATTTGTTGACCGGCTCTGCCTCTACCCACTTAGTAAATTTATCAACCGCCACTAGAAGGTGTGTTTTCTTGTCCTTAGACCTCTTGAAAGGCCCTACCATGTCAAGCCCCCAGACCTCAAACGGCCAAGTGATTGGTATCATCCTCAATTCTTGAGCCGGAACGTGATCACGCCAGCCAAACTTCTGACAGTCGTCACACTTGCGGACTAAGTCCTCTACATCCTTGTGAGCCATCAACCAGAAAAACCCATGTCGGAAAGCCTTGGCCACCAAATTTTTTGACCCGGAATGGTGTCCACAATCACCAGCATGAATTTCACTCAAAATCTGCCGGCCCTCCTCTGGTGAGACGCAACGCTGAAAGACACCCATCACATTGCATTTATGTAACTCACCATTGATAATCGTCATAGACTTAGAACGCCGGGTGATCTTCCTAGCCAGATCCTCATCCTGAGGTAACTCGCCGCGTGTTAAGTACGCCAAATAAGGAATAGTCCAGTCTGGGATAGCGTGTAGAGCCGCTACCAACTCCGCCTCCGGGTCAGGAATAGCCAGATCCTCCTCAGAAGGTGTTTTGACAGTCGGATGATGCAAGACGTCCAGAAAAACATTAGGCGGTACCGACTTTTGTTGAGAACCTAACCATGATAAGGCATCAACCGCCTCGTTCCTACGACGATCAATATGATCCATCTGATATACCTTGAAGTGACCTGCAATGATATCAACCGCCTGTTGATAAGCTACCATCCGCGGATCCTTGGAGTCCCAAGTACCTGAAACTTGCTGAGCCACAAGGTCTGAGTCGCCCAAACATCTGACCCGGCTTAAATTCATCTCTTTAGCGACTCTGAGACCATGAAGCAGAGTCTCATATTCAGTCGCATTATTAGTGCAAGGAAACATCAGCAGGAGCACATAAAAAAACTTCTCACCCTTTGGGGAGGTGAGAACAACCCCTGCTCCGGACCCCTCTAACTATTTAGATCCATCAAAGTGTATAGTCTAGTATGTGTTGTCCGACTTTTCTTCAGGAGCTTGACACTCTGTCCAATCATTTATGAAATCCACCAAAGCTTGGGATTTTATCACCATACAAGGAACATACTTGATATTAAGAGGTCCCAGCTCTAAGGCCCACTTGGAATCCTCCCCGTGGCCTCTCTGTTCTGAATGATATCTCCCAACGGGGCAGAACCGACCACAGTTATTTGGTGCCCTAGGAAGTAGTGTTTTAACTTGCGGTTGGCCATGAAAACTCCGTATACCAGCTTCTGCCAATGCGGATATCTCTGCTTAGACTCTGCCAAGACCTCACTGATATAATAAACCGGCCTTTGCATAGGATACTCTTTCCCTGCCTCCTTGCGCTCAACCACAATTGCAATGCTAACCTCTTTGTTGTTAGCCGCCACATAAAGGAGCAACGGTTCTTTCTCAGCCGGAGCAGCTAACACTGGCGGCTCAGTCAACTGCTTTTTAAGAGCTTCAAGTGCTTCAGGCGCTGCCTTGCTCCATGCAAACTTGTCTGTCTTCTTCATCATCTGGTATAAGGGAATAGCCTTCTCCCCAAGCCGGCTTATGAACCGGCTCAACGCAGCGATCCGTCCTGCAAGGCGCTGAACATCATTAATGCAAGTTGGCTCTCCCAGAGAAGTGATAGCCTTAATTTTATCCAAGTTAGCCTCGATGCCCCGCTCAGAGACCAAGAAACCCAAAAGCTTTCCTGTGGGAACACCAAAAACACACTTTGCCGGGTTAAGCATCATCTTGTAGACCCGGAGATTGTCAAAAGTTTCCTTCAAATCCTCCAAAAGAGTTTCCTTCTTTCTAGATTTAACCACGATGTCATCCACATAAGCATGAACATTACGGCCAATCTGACTGTGAAGGCAATTCTGCACACATTGTTGGTAAGTTGCTTGGGCACTCTTGAGCCCGAAAGGCATAGAAACATAATAGAACGCCCCAAAGGGTGTAATAAACGCCATCTTCTCCTGATCTTTTACTGCCATCTTGATCTGATGATAACCTGAATACGCATCCAGGAAGCATAAACTTTCACACCCTGCTGTAGCATCAATAATCTGATCAACACGAGGGAGTGCGAAAGGATCAGCCGGACAAGCCTTGTTAAGATCCGTGTAGTCCACACACAACGCCAGGTGCCATTCTTTTTGAGCACCAGCACCGGGTTAGCCAACCACTCCGGGTGAAAAACTTCCACAATAAAACCTGCATCCAAGAGCCGGGCAACTTCCTCCCCAATAGCTTTACGTCTCTCTTCGTTGAACCATCGCAGAAACTGTTTGATCGGCTTAAACCTTGGATCCACATTAAGGTTGTGCTCAGTGAACTCTCTCGGTACACCTGGCATGTCAGAAGGTTTCCATGCAAAGATGTCCCGATTCTCATGGATGAATTCGATGAGCGTGCTTTCCTATTTGGGATCCATATGAGCTCCAATGATGAACTGCTTGGATGAGTCGCCCGGAGTGAAATCCACTGCCTTGGTATCGTCCGCTGAAAAACTTGAGTGGTGGCTCAACCTCCGTAGTGGGCTTCTTCAGCGGTGTCATATCCTCTGGGTCAACATTCTCCTTGTAGAACTTCAGCTCCTCCTGGGCGCAACTAGACTCTGCATAAGCCGCATCTCCTTCCTCACACTCAAAGCCGTATTCTGATTACCATGAACGGTAATTGTACCGTTTAAGCCGGGCATCTTGAGTTGTAAGTAAACATAGCAAGGCCTAGCCATAAATTTGGCATAAGCCGGCCTCCCAAACAGTGCATGATAGGGACTCTTGCTTAACCACCTCAAACCACAAGGATTCTACCCTATAATTATACTCATCGCCGAAGGCCACTTCCAAAGAAATCCTGCCTACCGGATATGCCGACTTACCCGAGACCACACCATGAAAGACGGTGGAAGAAGGCTTAAGGTCCTTATCAAACAACTTCATCCGTCGGAAGGTGTCATAATAGAGGATGTTGATGCTATTGCCTCCGTCCATGAGCACCTTGTTCACCATATAACCATTCACCTAGGGGGCCACAACCAAAGCAAGCCGGCCCTTGGTCATCCACCCACGGCGGGCGATCCTCTCGGCTCCACGTTATGTCATATTCAGACCACTGCAAATACTGTGGGAGAGCCGGCGCAACCGTGTTGACCGCTCGCTTCCGCAACTTCTGGTCTCGTTTACTGTGACCGGTCGTGAATACGTGATACTGTCCGGAACTGAGCTATTCAGGTTACTCTAATACCCAGATTGATTGCGCTGCTGCTGATTATTGTTGTTGTTGTTGCCAGGATGCTGTTGGTATCCCCCTTGGCTATTCTGACCTGGATGTCCGGCTCCTGAACCACTGGTGCCGAATCCAGCCCCTGATCCGCCGTGCCCTGAGCCGCCCGGTGGGCCGCCGCCCTGGTTATTGTGTTGCTGTGAATGTTGGTTTTTGAATCTCTGCATGATAAAGCAATCGGCCCATGCATGCATCGCTGGTTTATCAGGCGTGCTGTGCTCCGGACAAGGTTTCTTAAGCGCCTCCTCTAAATTGAAAGGGGCCCTGTTCCTATTATGAAACTGTCTGAACTTTCCGTTCCCCTTGGGATGATTCTGCCCTGTGTTGGTATTTGCCACTAGCTCTGACCCGCCATCAGAGTTTTTCCGCTTATTCCGATTCCTATTGTTCACAAAGCCCTTGCCTTGACTGTTCTTCTTCCCTTGACTGACCTTCTCCTCATCTGAGCCCGAGTCTTTGGTGTTATCTGAATCGGCATACTTTGTCAGGGCCGTCATGAGCTCTCCCATATCCTGACATGTGCGCTTGAGCCGGCCGAGTTTCTGTTTTAATGGAACAAAATGACAGTTCTTTTCCAGAATAAGCACCGCTTGAGCCGTCGTGATCTGCTCCGAAGAATGAATAATGGTCGACACCCGCCGGACCCAATGATGAGCCGACTCGTTCTCCTGTTGAACGCAATGATCCAAGCCTACGATGGTCATAGGCTGCTTGCAGTTCCCCTGAAAATTCTTAATAAACTTCGCTCTCAGCTCCTCCCATGAGCTTATTGTGTTAGGAGGTAGGCCTTTTAACCACGTGCGAGCCGGACCCTCAAGCATCATGATAAAATACTTTGCACACACCGCTTCACTGACGTCCAGCATCTCCATGGCCAGCTCATAACTCTCAACCCAAGCCTCAGGGGGCAGAACAGCCGTGTAATTTGGAACTTTCCGAGGTCCCTTGAAATCCTTCAGTAGTCGTTCACTTCTTAGAGCCGGAGTTAAGCACGACATCCCTACGGCTCTAGTACTAGCTACTGTTCCGGCTCCCACCGAGACGGAAAACGCCAGCTCCGGACGGGTCGCTGCTGTCTCTGCCTCTCGCTTGTTCCTTGCCCGATCCATGAGGGCTTGTGCGTCTAGAGCCGCTTGCTCATCCTTCGGCGGTCCCCGACGCGGACCACTGCTGGAACCCGCCGGCAACTTGTAGCGCCGGCTGAAACTTTGACTAGGGAGAGGGGTAGAGTGAACCCGGCTCCGGCTGTGAGTATATCTCTCTTGCTGGACCATGGCCGTCTGTAAGTACCCAATGGCGTTTCGCACGTCCTCCGCGAGGGGTGCTTCATCTGGGATAGGGATCGTTCCGAGACGGGTGGCCGCCGCCACCATGTTCTCGGCCGGGTTAGAATAATGACCCGCTAGTGTTGGAAAACCTCCAGGTGAAGTTTGGTTATGCTGGGCCGGATGAGTCGCTGGCCGTTCTGTCGGGCTGCTCTCGGGCGCGCCCGCAGCTCGCCCCGCACCAGGGGTATTAAATAGGTTCCTTGCTTCGTAACGCTCTGGTAGACGGGACTGATGCCTCCTCCGGTGTACCGTGACTGCTGACCTTTGCTCCAGCTCTTGACGGAAAGCATCTACCTTGATACGCTCTCCTTCTTCCTCCATCTGGATCTTCAGCTCAACCATCCTTTGCCGTTCCTCTGCCATCTGGCCCTTGATCCGTGCAACCTCTATGTTCCGGGCTGCTTGATTATCCGGTGTTACCTCAGTGGTCATGAGAGCCGTAAGCTCATCCATCAATTCCACAAGAATCTGAGCCGGCGGCGGCGGGCTATCACCCGCAGCGGCGGCTCCCGCGGTTGTATTACCGGCGGTTGGGGCTGATCCTGCCATGAACACCGCCGCATGAACCGGAGGTCTTGGAGCATCCGACTCAAAGCCCTCCGACCCAGAGTAGGCAACATCGTAGCCCCCAAGGCCACCATTGCTGAGCCGATACACTGACTCTATCTCCCCACTTGAGGACTCATCTTTCGAGCAAACGAGAGTTTCCTGCGACCCAGACGCTTCCAGATCCATACCTTGAATGAAGCCTACGAAAACGCGTTTCTGACCCGGATTGGCACGAGCAGGCCGTACGCTGCTTGCAGATTGGAGACGCCGAGCCGGCTCGACGATGTTGGTGCAGATGTCCGGCCCGGGTGTAGATCCATCAGCCTTTCCAATGAAAACCTGGATCCCATCGAACGGAATCAAGAATCCATACTCCACGGACTCAGCATCAAGCCCCCAGCCGGCATCGTTGATGTAGAGCCGGCCGCGACAACTCTTGCTCATCCTTTCGACCACGTATCCCTCGAGCCCTGGGAGAGAGCCCTTTGAGAACTCAACACCACCGAGCGCAAGCCCACAGTGGGCGCCAACTGTCGTGGATTTGTCACGGCAGATGTCCGGGTGAATGGACTTGGATTCGAGGCCATCGCTAATGGGGTGCACTCAAAGGGGTTGATCGGGACAAAAGACACGGGTTTACCCAGGTTCGGCCCCTCAAGTCAAGGTAATAGCCTATGTCCTGCTTGTGTTTGTATTGCTTGTTATATCGATTACAAGGAGCTAGAAGCTTGACCTAGTTCTCGATAACCTATCCCTAAGTCGCCCCGGGCCTGGCTTTATATAGGAGGTCAGGACCACCGGGTCTTTACAATTGTGTAACCGGGTCTCTCTCTATCTTCTTGTCCAAGCTGTCTCTGAGGCAGTTTACACGGCCGGGTCTTCTCCGTCTGGGCCACCTTACAGCCCACTCCATGAGCCATCTATCTTCTTGGGCCGTAGGTTTATGACTCTCCCCTGGGCCGGCTCAATAGCCATCAACATGACCCGGAGCCTTAAGGGCGGGTCATATTACCGGGTTATATCCCCAACAGGGTGTCTATTTCTCCTACTTTAGTTCGATCGGATTCCACAAAGGCGGTCCTTGAGAAGGTTGAAAAGCAATTTATGTATCACCGTTGTGGTTTTGCGTAGGTGGGAATTGTTCTTGCTAGATACCCGTAGCAGCCACGTAAAACTTGCAACAACAATTAGAGGACATCTAACTTGTTTTTGCAGGGTATGTTGTGATGTGATATGGCCAATTACAAGATGAGATATATGTAATGTATGAGATGATCATGTGTTGTATAGAATATCATGACTTGCATGTCAATGAGTACGGCAACCGGCAGGAGCCATAGGGTTGTCTTTAATTATTGTATGACCTGCGTGTCAATCATTAAGCGCTATGTAATGCTTTACTTTATTGCTAAATGGAAGCTATGGTAGTATGAGCATGGTGGGCGTGACAACCCCGATGGTGACACAATGATGGAGATCATGATGATGGAGATAATGGTGTTATGCCGGTGACGATGGAGATCATGCCGGTGCTTTCAAGATGGAGATCAAAAGCACAAGTTCATGGCCATATCATGTCACTTATGATTTGCATGTGATGTTAATCCTTTTATGCACCTTGATTTGCTTAGGACAACGGTAACATTATAAGGTGATCCCTCACTTAAATTTCAAGATAAATTGTGTTCTCCCCGAGCATGCATCATTGCGAAAGTTCGTCGTGTCGAGACACCATGTGATGATCGGGTCTGATAGACTCTACGTTCACATACAACGGGTGCAAGCCAGTGTTGCACATGCGGAACACTCAGGTTAAACTTGACGAGCCTAGCATGTACAGACCTGGCCTCGGAACACAAGAGACCGAAAGGTCGAACATGAGTCATATAGTAGATATGATCAACATGATGATGTTCACCATTGAAACCACCTCAACTCACGTGATGATCAGACTTGAGTTGGTGAATTTGGATCCTGTATCACTCGAATGACAAGAGGGATGTCTATTTGAGTGGGAGTTCTTAAGTAATATGATTAATTGAACTCATTAACATGAACATAGTCAGTAGTGTCTTTGCAAATTATGTTGTAGATTACTAGCTCACACTGTAGCTCCCTTGAATTTTTATATGTTCCTAGAGAAATAGAGTTGAAATATGATGGTAGCAATGTTGCGGACTGGGTCCGTCATCTGAGGATTGTCCTCATTGTTGCACATAAGGCATATGTCCTTAATGCACCGCTTGGTGCACCACCCCCTCTAGCATCGTCTGTAGATGTTGTGAACATCTGACATGCACGTTCTGATGACTACTTGATAGTTTAGTGCGTCATGCATTACGGCTTAGAATTGAGGCTCCAAAATGTTTTGAACGTCACGGAACATATGAGATGTTCTAAGAGATGAAATTACGATCTCAGGCTCGTGCCCGTGTTGTGAGATATGAGATCTCCAACAAGATTCTTTGCCTGCAAGATGAAGGAGAATAGCTCAATCGTTGAGCATGTGTTCAGATTGTCTGGGTGCTACAATTGCTCTAATTGAGTGGGAGTTGATCTTCCAGATAAGAAAGTGATTGATATAGTTTTCCAAGTCACTGTCACTAAGCTACTAGAGCTTCGTGATAAACTATAAAATGCTAGGGATGGAAATGATGATTCATGAGCTGTTCGCGATGTTTGACACCGCGAAGGTAGAAATCAAGAAGGAGCGTCAAGTGTTGATGGTTAGTCAAACCACTAGTTTCAAGAAGGGCAAGGGCAAGGAGGGAAACTTCATGGATGACAAGTCAGTTGTTGCTCCAGTGAAGCAACCCGAAGTTGAACCCAAACCCAAGACTAAGTGCTTCTATTATGAGGAGAGCGGTCGCTGAAGCGGAACAACCCTAGATACTTGGTAGATAAGAAGGCTGGCAACATCGACAGAAGTATATTTTGATATACATGTTATTGATGTGTACTTTGCTAGTACTCCTAGAAGCACTTGGGTATAAGATACCAGTTCGGTTGCTAAATGTTAGTAACTCAAAATAAAAGCTGCGAAATAAACGGAGACTAGCTAAGTGTGAGGTGATGATGTATGTTGGAAATGTTTCCAAGGTTGATGTGATTAGCATCGCACGCTCTCTCTACCTTCGGGATTAGTGACAAACCTAAATAAATGTCATTTGGTGTCTGCGTTAAGCATGAACATGATTGGATCATGTTTATTGTAACACGGTTATTCATTTAAGTTAGAGAATAACTAGGTTATTCTATTTACATGAATAATACCTTCAATGGTCATGCACCCAGTGAGAATGGTTTGTTGAATCTTGATCGTAGTAATACACATTTTCATAACATAGATGCCAAAAGATACAAAGTTAATAATGATAGTACCGCATACTTGTGGCACTGCCATAAATGTCATATTGATATAAATCGCATGAAGAAACTCCATGTTGATGGATCATTGGACTCATTCGGTTTCAAATCGGTTGAGACATGCGGACCATGCCTCTTGGGCAAGATGGCTACAGACAAGATTCTATTTACATGAATAATACCTTCAATGGTCATGCACCCAATGAGAATGGTTTGTTGAATCTTGATCGTAGTAATACACGTGTTCATAACATTGATGCCAAAAGATGCAAAGTTAATAATGATAGTACCACATACCCATGGCACTCCCACTAAATGTCATATTGGTATAAATCGCATGAAGAAACTCCATCTTGATGGATCTTTGGACTCATTCGGTTTCGAATTGGTTGAGACATGCGGACCATGCCTCTTGGGCAACATGACTAAAACCCCGTTTCTCGGCTTGATGGAACGGGAAAGTGACTTATTGGAAATGATACATGTTGATGTATACGGTCCAATGAGTGTTGTAGCGTGCGGTGGATATCATTATTTTCTTACCTTCACTGATGATTTGAGTAGATATAGTGTATATTTACTTAATGAAACACAAGTGTGGATCGTTTGAAAAGTTCAAGCGGAATCAGAGTGAAGTTTGAGATCATCGTGACGAGAAGATAAAATGTCTACGATATGATCGTGGAGGTGAATATCCGAGTTATGAGTTTGGTATACAACTTAAGACAATGTGAAAGTTGTTTCACAACTCACGCCACCTAGAACACCATAGTGTGATGGTGTGTCCGAACGTCGTAGTCGTGCTCTATTGGATATGGTGCGAATTATGATGTCTCTTATCATTTTGCCACTATCATTTTGGGGTTATGCATTAGAGACAACTACATTCACTTTAAATAGGGCACCATCTAAATCCGTTGAGATGACACCATATGGTTTGGCAGAAACCTAAGATGTCATTTCTTAGAGTTTGGGAATGCGGCACTTATGTCTGATAAGCCCGAATCCAAAGCGAAAAAGTGCATCTTCATAGAATACCCTAAGAACAGTTGGGTATACCATCTATCTCAGATCCAAGTACAAAGTGTTTGTTGCTAAAACTGGGTCCTTTCTCGAGAAAGAGTTCCTATCGAAAGAATTGAGTGGGAGGAAGATAGAACTTGATGAGGTTGTTGAACCTTTGTTTCAGCCATAGAGTAGCGTAGCACAGAAAGATGTTTCTGTGGAGCCTACGTCGGTTGAAGAGGAAGTTAATGATGATGATCATGAAGCTTCGAATCAAGTTACTACCGAACCTCGTAGGTCGACAAGGACGCGTACTACTCCTGAGTGGTATGGCAACCCTGTCTTAGAGGTCATGTTGTTGGACAACGATGAACCTACGAACTATGGAGAAGCGATGATGGGCCTATAGGGAGACATAGTAGTAAATCAAAATTTTCTACGCGTTCACCAAGATCTATCTATGGAGAAACCAACAACGAGTGGGGAGAGATTGCATCTTCATACCTTTGAAGATCGCTAAGCAGAAGCGTTCACAAGAACACGGTTGGTGGAGTAGTACTCGTAGCGATTCAGATCGCGGTGGACTCCGATCTCGGCGCCGAACAATGGCGCCTCCGTGTTCAACACACGTACAGTACGGTGATGTCTCCTATGCCTTGATCCAACAAGGAGGAAGGAGAGGTTGGGTAAGAGCTCCGGCAGCACGACGGCGTGGTGACGGTGGAGCAGCGTGGTCTCCGGCAGGGCTTCGCCAAGCGATACAGAGAACGAGGAGAGGGAGGAGTAGGGCTGCGCCAAGAGGAGAGGAACTCGTGTGTTGGGCAGCCCCAAAAACCTCACATATATATAGGGGAAGGAGGAGGGAGGGTTGCGCCCTAGGGTTTCCACCCTAGGGTGGTGCGGCAGCCACCAAATCCCATCTGGCCGGCGGCCAAGAGGGAGAGGCGTGCGGCTGCCCTAGGGTGGGCCTTAGGGCCCATCTGCCCTAGGGTTTGCCCCTCCTCCCACTTCAGCTGCGCCTTGGGCCCTTGTGAGGGGCGCACCAGACCACCTAGGGGCTGGTTCCCTCCCACTTGTGGCCCATGCAGCCCTCTGGGGCTGGTGGCCCCACTTGGTGGACCCCCGGAACCCTTCTGGTGGTTCCGGTACGTTACCTGTGACGCCCGAAACATTTCCGGTAACCAAAACCTCACTTCCTATATATCAATATTTGTCTCCGGACCATTCCGGAACTCCTCGTGACGTCGGGGATCTCATCCGGGACTCCGAACAACCTTCGGTAACCATGTACACTATTTCCCTATAACCCTAGCGTCATTGAACCTTAAGTGTGTAGACCCTACGGGTTCGGGAGACACGTAGACATGACCGAGACACCTCTCCGGTCAATAAACAACAGCGGGATCTGGATACCCATGTTGGCTCCCACATGCTCCACGATGATCTCATCGGATGAACCATGATGTCAGGGATTCAATCAATGTCGTATTCAATTCCCTTTGTCTATCGGTATGATACTTGCCCGAGATTCGATGGTCGGTATCTCTATACCTTGTTCAATCTCGTTACCGGCAAGTCTCTTTACTCGTTCCGTAACACATCATCCCGTGGCTAACTCCTTAGTCACATTGAGCTCATTATGATGATGTCTTACCGAGTGGGCCCAAAGATACCTCTCCGTCACACGGAGTGACAAATCCCAGTCTCGATTCGTGCCAACCCAACAGACACTTTCGGAGATACCCGTAGTGCACCTTTATAGCCACCCAGTTACGTTGTGACGTTATGCACACCCAAAGCATTCCTACAATATCCGGGAGTTGCACAATCTCATGGTCTAAAGAAACGATACTTGACATTGAAAAGCTTTAGCAAACGAACTACACGATCTTGTGCTATGCTTAGGATTAGGTCTTGTCCATCACATCATTCTCCTAATGATTTGATCCCGTTATTAATGACATCCAATGTCCATGGTCATGAAATGGTGGCCATCTATTGATCAACGAGCTAGCCAACTAGAGGCTCACTAGGGACATGTTGTGGTCTATGTATTCACACATGCATTACGGTTTCTGGTTAATATAATTGTAGCATTAACAATAGACAATTATCATGAACAAGGAAATACAATAATAACCATTTTATTATTGCCTCTAGGGCATATTTCCAGCAGTCTCCCACTTGCACTAGAGTCAATAATCTAGTTATATTGTGATGAATCGAACACCCATAACATTCTGGTGTTGATCATGTTTTGCTCATGAGAGAGGTTTAGTCAACGGATCTACGTCATTCAGATCCGTATGTACTTTACAAATATCTATATCTCCCTCCTGAATGTAATCACGGATGGAGTTGAAGCGGTGCTTGATGTGTCTTGTCTTCTTGTGAAACCTGGGCTCCTTCGCAAGGGCAATAGCTCCAGTGTTGTCACAGAATAGAGTCATCGAGCCCGACACATTGGGAATCACTCCTAGGTCGGTGATGAACTCCTTCATCCAGACTCCTTCCTTTGCTGCTTCCGAAGCATCTATGTACTCCGCTTCACATGTATATGCCGCAACGACGCTTTGCTTGCTGCTGCACCAGCTGACTGCCCCTCCGTTCAAAATATACACGTATCCGGTTTGCGACTTGGAGTCGTCTGGATCTGTGTCGAAGCTAGCATCGATGTAACCCTTTACGACGAGCTCTTCGGCACCTCCATATACGAGAAACATGTCCTTTGTCCTTTTCAGGTACTTCAGGATATTCTTGACCGCTATCCAGTGTTTCGCTCCGGGATCACTTTGGTACCTCCCTACCAAACTTATGGTAAGGTTCACATCAGGTCTGGTACACAGCATGGCATACATAATAGAGCCTATGGCTGAAGCATAGGAGATGACACTCATCTCTTCTCTATCCTTTGCCGTGGTCGGGCATTGAGTCGTACTCAATCTCACACCCTGTAGTACAGGCAAGAACCCCTTCTTGGACTGATCCATATTGAACTTCTTCAATATCTTTTCAAGGTATGTGCTTTGTGAAAGACCTATGAGGTGTCTCGATCTATCTCTATAGATCTTAATACCTAATATGTAAGTAGCTTCTCCAAGGCCCTTCATTGAAAAACACTTTTTCAAGTATGCCTTTATACTTTCCAAGAGTTCTATATCATTTCCTATTTCAGTATGTCATCCACATATAATATGAGAAATGCTACAGAGCTCCCACTCACTTTCTTGTAAATACAGGGTTCTCCATAAACCTGTACAAACCCAGACTCTTTAATCAACTCATTAAAGCAAATGTTCCAACTCCGAGATGCTTGCACCAGCCCATAGATGGAGCATTGGAGCTTGCATACTTTGTTAGCATCTTTAGGATCGACAAAACCTTCTAGCTGCATCATATACAGTTCTTCCTTGAGGAAGCCATTAAGGAATGCCATTTTGACGTCCATTTGCCAGATCTCATAATCATAAAATGCGGCAATTGCTAACATGATTCAGACAGACTTCAGCATCGCTACGGGTGAGAAAGTCTCATCGTAGTCAACTCCTTGAACTTGTCGATAACCCTTAGCGACAAGCCGAGCCTTATAGATGGTCACATTACCATCCGTGTCAGTCTTCTTCTTAAAGATCCATTTATTTTCAATGGCTCGCTTATCATCAGGCGAGTCCACCAAAGTCCATACTTTGTTCTCATACATGGATCCTATCTCGAATTTCATGGCCTCAAGCCATTTGTTGGAATCCGGGCCTGCCATCGCTTCTTCATAGTTCGAAGGTTCACCGTTGTCCAACAACATGATCTCCAGGACAGGGTTGCCGTACCACTCTGGTGCGGAACGTGTCCTAGTGGACCTTCGATGTTCAATAGTAACTTGATCTGAAGTTTCATGATCATCATCATTAACTTCCTCTCCAGCCGGTGTAGGCTCCATAGAAACAACTTCGTGTGCTGCGCTACTCTCCGTTTCGAGTGGAGGTACAATTACCTCATCAATTTCTATTTTCCTCCCACTTACTTCTTTCGAGAGAAACTCTTTCTCAAGAAAGGATCCATTCTTGGCAATAAAGACTTTGCCTTCAGATCTGAGGTAGAAGGTATACCCAATAGTCTCCTTGGGATATCCTATGAAGATGCACTTTTCCGCTTTGGGTTCGAGCTTCTTAGGTTGAAGTTTCTTCACACAAGCATTGCATCCCCAAACTTTTAGAAACGACAGCTTAGGTTTCTTTCCAAACCATAATTCATACGGTGTCGTCTCAACGGACTTTGACGGTGCCCTATTTAAAGTGAATGCGACAGTATCTAATGCATATCCCCAAAATGATAGCGATAAGTCGGTAAGAGACATCATAGATCGCACCATATCCAATAGAGTGCGATTACGACGTTCAGACACACCATTTCGCTGAGGTGTGCCAGGCGGCGTGAGTTATGAAACAATTCCACATTTCCTTAGGTGCGTGCCAAACTCGTGACTTAAATATTCGCCACCACGATCAGATCGTAGGCACTTTATTTTCCTGTCATGTTGATTTTCTACCTCGCTCTGAAATTCCTTTAACCTTTCAAAGGTTTTAGAATTATGTTTCATCAAGTAGACATACCCATATGTGCTCAAGTCATCAGTGAGGGTGAGAACATAACGGTAGCCACCGCGAGCCTCGACGCTCATTGGACCGCATACATCGGTATGTATTATCTCCAACAAGTCAGTTGCTCGCTCCATTCTTTCGAAGAACAAAGTCTTGGTCATCTTTCCCATGAGGCATGGTTCACTCGTGTCAAATGATTCGAAATCAAGAGAGTCCAAAAGTCCATCAGCATGGAGCTTCTTCATACGTTTGACGCCAATATGACCAAGGCGACAGTGCCACATGTAAGTGGGACTATCGTTATCAACCTTACACCTTTTGGTACTCACGCTATGGACATGTGTAACATCACGTTCGAGATTCATCAAAAATAAACCATTGACCAGCGGGGCATGACCATAAAACATTTCTCTCATATAAATAGAACAACCATTATTCTCAGATTTAAATGAGTAGCCATCTCGCATCAAGCGAGATCTAGATACAATGTTCATGCTCAAAGCTGGTATTAAATAACAATTATTAAGGTTTAAAACTAATCCCTAAGGTAGACGTAGAGGTAACATGCCGACGGCGATCACATCGACCTTGGAACAATTCCCGATGCGCATTGTCACCTCGTCCTTTGCCAGTATCCTCTTATTTCGCAGCTCCTGCTTGGAGTTACAAATGTGAGCAACTGCACCGGTATCAAATACCCAGGAGCTACTACGAGCGTTGGTTAGGTACACATCAATAACAAGTATATCACATATACCTTTAACATTGCCGGCCTTCTTATCCGCTAAGTACTTTGGGCAGTTCCGCTTCCAGTAACCGGTACCCTTGCAATAAAAGTACTCGGTCTCAGGCTTGGGTCCATTCTTGTTCTTCTTCCCGGCAACTTGCTTACCGGGCGCGGCAACAACTTTGCCGTCCTTCTTGAAGTTCTTATTACCCTTGCCTTTCTTGAAACTAGTGGTCTTATTCACCATCAACACTTGATGCTCCTTTTTGATCTCGACCTCCACTGATTTCAGCATCAAGTACAACTCAGGAATGGACTTCTCCATACCCTGCATGTTGTAGTTCATCACAAAGCTCTTGTAGCTAGGTGGAAGTGATTGGAGGATTCTTTCAATGACCGAGTCATCCGGGAGATTAACTCCCACCCGAGTCAAGTGGTTGTGCAACCCAGACATCTCGAGTATGTGGTCACTGATAGAACTATTCTCCTCCATCTTACAACTGAAGAACTTGTCGGAGACGTCATATCTCTCGACCCGGGCATGAGCTTGGAAAACCAGTTTCAGCTCTTGGAACATCTCATATGCTCCATGTTGCTCAAAACGCTTTTGGAGCCCCGGTTCTAAACTGTAAAGCATGCCGCACTGAACAAGGGAGTAATCATCACAGTGCGACTGCCAAGCGTTCGTAACGTCTTGGTCTGCTGGGAAAATGGGTGGGTCACCTAGCGGTTCATCAAGGACATACAATCTCTTGGAAGCTATGAGCATGATCCTCAAGCTATGGACCCAATCCGCATAGTTGCTTCCATCATCTTTCAGCTTGGTTTTCTCTAGGAACGCGTTGAAGTTGAGGGTGACATTCGCCTTGGCCATTGGATCTACGATATAGATTGTAAAGACAATTTTAGACTAAGTTCATGATAATTAAGTTCACATAATCAAATTATTTAATGAACTCCCACTCAGATAGACATCTCTCTAGTCATCCAAGTGATACATGATCCACGTTAGCTAGCCCATGTCCGATCATCACGTGAGACGGACTAGTCATCCATGGTGAACATCTCCATGTTGATCATATCTCCTATACGACTCATGTTCGACCTTTCGGTCTTCCGTGTTCCGAGGCCATGTCTGTACATGCTAGGCTCGTCAAGTCAACCGAAGTGTTTCGCGTGTGTAAATCTGGCCTACACCCATTGTATGCGAACGTTAGAACCTATCACACCCGATCATCACGTGGTGCTTCGGAACAACGATCCTTAGCAACGGTGCACAGTTAGGGTGAACACATCTCTCGAAATTTTATTGAGAGATCATCTTATTTACTACCGTCGTTCTAAGCAAATAAGATGTAAACATGATAAAGATCACATGCAATCACTATAGTGACATGATATGGCCAATATCATCTTGCTCCTTTGATCTCCATCTTCGGGGCACCATGATCATCACTGTCACCAGCACGACACCATGATCTCCATCATTGTGTCTTCATGAAGTTTTCTTGCCAACTATTACTTCTACTACTATGGCTAACGTTTAGCAATAAAGTAAAGTAATTATATGGCGTTTATGATTGACACGCAGGTCATACAATAAAATAAGACAACTCCTATGGCTCCTGCCGGTTGTCATACTCATCGACATGCAAGTCATGAATCCTATTACAAGAACATGATCAATCTCATACATCACAATGCATCACATCACATCCTTTTGGCCATATCACATCACAAGGCATATGCTGCAAAAACAAGTTAGACGTCCTCTAATTTGTAGTTGCAAGTTTTTACGTGGCTGCTATAGGTTTCTAGCAAGAACGTTTCTTACCTACGCCAAAACCACAACGTGATATGCCAATTTCTATTTACCCTTCATAAGGACCCTTTTCATCGAATCCAATCCGACTAAGGTGGGAGAGACAGACACCCGCTAGCCACCTTATGCAACAAGTGCATGTCAGGCGGTGGAACCGGTCTCACGTAAGCGTACGTGTAAATTGGTCCGGGCCGCTTCATCCCACAATACCGCCGAATCAAGATAAGACTAGTACTGGTAAGCAAATTAACAAGATCGACGCCCACAACTGCTTTGTGTTCTACTCATGCATAGATTCTACGCATAGACCTAGCTCTGATACCACTGTAGGGAGACGTAGTAGTAAATCAAAATTTTCTATGCGTTCACCAATATCTATCTATGGAGAAACCAGCAAAGAGTGGGGAGGGATTGCATCTTCATACCTTTGAAGATCGCTAAGCGGAAGCATTCACAAGAACACGGTTGGTGGAGTCATACTCGTAGCGATTCAGATCGCAGTGGACTCCGATCTCAGTGCCGAACAACGGCGCCTCCGCGTTCAACACACGTACAGCCCGGTGACGTCTCCTACACCTTGATCCAACAAGGAGGATGGAGAGGTTGGGGAAGAGCTCCGGCAGCACGACGGCGTGGTGACGGTGGAGCAGCATGGTCCCTGGCAGGGCTTCGCCAAGCGCTACAGAGAACGAGGAGAGGGAGGAGTAGGGCTGCGCCGAGAGGAGAGGAACCCGTGTGTTGGGCAACCCCAAAACCTCACATATATATAGGGGAAGGAGGAGGTAGGGCTGCGCCCTAGGGTTTCCACCCTAGGGTGGTGCGGCAGCCACCAGATCCCATCTGGCCAGCGGCCAAGAGGGAGAGGGGTGCGGCTGTCCTAGGGTGGGCCTTAGGGCCCATCTGCCCTAGGGTTTGCCCCTCCTCCCACTTCAGCTGCGCCTTGGGCCCTTGTGAGGGGCGCACCAGCCCACCTAGGGGCTGGTTCCCTCCCACTTGTGGCCCATGCAGCCCTCTGGGGCTGGTGGCCCTACTTGGTGGACCCCCGGAACCCTTTCGGTGGTCTCGGTACGTTACCAGTGACGCCCGAAACATTTCTGGTAACCAAAACCTCACTTCCTATATATCAATCTATGTCTCCGGACCATTCCGGAACTCCTCTCGATGTCCAGGATCTCATCTGGGACTCCGAACAACCTTCGGTAACTGTTGGGGATATAACCCCTCGGTGAGACCCGCCCTAAGGGCTCCGGGTCATACCTGGTGGCTCAAGTAACCAACCCGACGGTGAGTCTAAATACTTAAGGCCCAAGACGCCAGGTGACTCATACAAGGTGGGCCGGTAGGTGGCCCAGAGGGAGAAGACCCGGGCGGGTAAGTCGCCCAGGGACAACTTGGACAGGAAAGGCAAGAGAAGATAGAGGTAGACTCGGATACATGATGAGAGTCGGTCACAACTTTTATGACCCGTGGTCTTTACCTCCTATATAAAGGGAAGACCCGGGGCGACTTAGGGGGTAGGTTATCGAGAACTAGGTCAAGCTTTAGCTCCCTTGTAATCGATACATCAAGCAATACAAGCACAAGCAGGACGTAGGCTATTACCTCGACTTGAGGGGCCAAACCTGGGTAAACTCGTGTCCTTCGTCCCAATCAACCCCTTTGAGTCCATCACGTTAGCCATGGCCTCGAACCCAAGTCCGTTCACCTGGACATCTGCCGTGACAAAACCACGACAGTTGGCGCCCACCGTGGGGCCTGCGCTCGGTGGTGTTGAGTTCTCAAAGGGATCTCTCCCGGGGCTCGAGGGATACGTGGTTGGAAGGATGAGCAAGAGTCGCCGCGGCCGGCTCTACATCGACGACGCCGGCTGGGGGCTTGATGCCGAGTCTGTGGAGTATGGTTTTCGGGTGCCGTTCGGCGGGATCCACGTCTTCATTGAAGGGTTGACGGGTCTACACCCGGGCCGGATGTCTACACCAATATCATCGAGCCGGCCCGGCGCGTACAACCAGCTCGTGATGTGCAGCCCACCCATGTTAACCCGGGTCAGAGGCACGTCTTTGTGGGTTTCACTCAAGGTTTAGATTCAGAAGCTTCCAGGTCATAGGAAACTCTTGTCTATTTGGAGGACGACTCGTCGAGTGGAGAGACGGAATCGGTTTACAAGCTTCACAACGGCGGGCTCGGGGGCTATGGCGAGTGTTGTCTTGAGTCAGATCGCTCTGAGTCGGATGATCTTGGGCCACCGGTTTATGCTGCTGTGTTCATGGCGGGGTCAGCCCCAGGAACAAGTAGTATGGCCGCGGGAGCGGTGGCTTCGGGTGCTAACTCGCCGCCGCCGGCTCAAGTTCTTATGGACTTAATGAACAAGCTCGCGGCCATAATGGTTACTGAGGTCACGCCAGATAATTAAGCTGCTCGGAACTTGGAGATTGCGAGGATCAAGGACCGGATGGCAGAAGAGCAACAGAGTGTTGGAAATATGCCCTAGAGGCAATAAATAAAGTGTTATTATTATATTTCCTTGTTCATGATAATCGGTTATTATCCATGCTATAATTGTATTGATTGCAAACACATTACATGTGTGGGTAAATAGAAAACACTCTGTCCCTAGTATGCCTCTAGTGAACTAGCTCGTTGATCAAAGATGGTCAAGGTTTCCTAGCCATTGACATGAGATGTCATTTGGTAACAGGATCACATCATTAGGAGAATGATGTGATGGACAAGACACAAACTACAAACATAGCATATGATCGTGTCAGTTTATTGCTACTATTTTCTGCATGTCAAGTATGTGTTCCTATGACCATGAGATCATGCAACTCATGGACATCGGAGGAGTGCCTTGTGTGTATCAAACATCGCAACATAATTGGGTGACTATAAAGGTTCTCTACAGGTATCTCCGAGGGTATCTGTTGAGTTGGCATGGATCAAGACTGGGATTATTACTCCGTGTGACGGAGAGGTATCTCAGGGCCCACTCGGTAATACAACATCACAATAAGCCTTGCAAGCAATGTGACTAAGTGTTAGTTGCGGGATCTTGTATTACAGAACGAGTAAAGAGACTTGCCGGTAACGAGGTTGAACTAGGTATGGAGATACCGACGATCGAATCTCGGGCAAGTAACATACCGAAGAACAAAGGGAACATCATATGGGATTAACTGAATCCTTGACATAGAGGTTCGACCGATACAGATATTTGTAGAATATGTAGGAACCAATATGGGCATCCAGGTCCCGCTATTGGTTATTGACCTTATAGGTGTCTCGGTCATGTCTACATAGTTCTCGAACCCGCAGGGTCTGCAAACTTAAGGTTTGGTGACGTTTCGGTAGTATAGAGTTATGTATGGTGGTGACCGAAGGTTGTTCGGAGTCCCGGATGAGATCCCGGACGTCACGAGGAGCTCCGTAATGGTTCGGAGGTAAAGATTCATATATAGGAAGTCCTGTTTTGGTCGCCGGAAAAGTTTCGGGCTCATCGGTAGTGTACCGGGAGTGCCGGTAGTGTACCGGGAGACCATCGGGAGGGGTATTTCGACCCAAGAGGCTACATGGGCTGTGGGAGAGTGAATACCAGACCTTAGTGAGCTGGTGGAAGTCCCACACAAAGCCCATGCGGCTAGGGAAAAAAGGCCCAAAGAGAAAAAGTGGAAAAAGGCCAAAATAGGGTGAATCCTAGTCCTACTAGGATTGGAGGTGGATTCCACCTCTCCCTCTTGGTTCGGCCGACTCCTTGGAGGCTTGTCCCTTGGTCCAAGCCTCCTCCTCTCTTCCTCCTATATATACTGGTGGTTTTAGGGGTTTTGCACTAGATTTTCAGCCACGTGCTACCCGTTCCTCCAGTGCATCGTTTCTCCTATAGATCTGATTTCTATAGTGCTTAGGGGAAGCCCTGCCGGAATAGCTCCACCACCATCGCCGGAGCGCCGTCATGCTGCCGAAGAACTCTTCTTCCTCTCTGCTCCCTCTTTGTGGATAAAGAAGGCGGAGATCGTCATCAAGTTGTACGTGTGCAGAACACGGAGGTGCCGTCCGTTCGGTGCTTGATCGAGACAGATCGTGAGGATGGTTCGTGATTGGATCATGGGACGCTCGGCGATTTGGATTGCGAAGACGTTCGACTACACCAACCGCGTTTCTTAACGCTTCCCTCTTAGCGATCTAAAAGGGTACGTAGATCCACTCTCCCTCTCGTAGATGCTCATCACTATGGATAGATCTGCGTGCGCGTAGGAAATTTTTTGTTTCCCATGCAACGTTCTCCAACAGTGGCATCATGAGCTAGGTCTATGTGTATATGAGATCTCGAGTAGAACACAAAGAGTTTGTGGGCTTTGATGCTTAGATTGCTTCCTCCCTTGTTCGTGTTTTGGTTCAGCGGTATTGTGAGATGAAGCGGCCCGGACCAACATTACTCGTACGCTTACGAGAGACCGGTACCTCGACCACAACTTGTTGCATGGATGGCTTGCGGGTGCCAGTTTCTCTCACTTTAGTTGGATCAGATTCGGCAAAGGCGGTCCTTGAGAAGGTTGAAAAGCAACTAGTGTATCACCATTGTGGTTTTTGCATAGATGAGAATTGTTCTTGCTAGATACCCGTAGCAGCCACGTAAAACATGCAACAACAATTAGAGGACGTCTAACTTGTTTTTGCAGGGTATGTTGTGATGTGATATGGCCAATTACCTTATGTGATATATGTGATGTATGTGATGATCATGTGATGTATAGATTATCACGACTTGCATGTCGATGAGTACGACAACCGGCAGGAGCCATAGGGTTTTCTTTAATTATTGTATGACCCGTGTGTCAATCATTAAGCGCTATGTAATGCTTTACTTTATCGCTAAACAGTAGCAGTAGTTGTAAAAGCATGTTGGGCGCGACAACCCCGATGGCGACACGTTGATGGAGATCAATATGATGGAGATCATGGTGTCATGCCGGTGACGATAGAGATCATGGCGGTGCTTTCTAGATGGAGATCAAAAGCACAAGTTCATGACCATATCATGTCACTTATGATTTGCATGTGATGTTCCTTTTATGCACCTTGTTTTGCTTAGGATGATGGTAGAATTATAAGGTGATCCCTCACTTAAATTTCAAGATGAATTGTGTTCTCCCCGAGTGTGCACCGTTGCGAAAGTTCGTCGTGTCGAGACACCACGTGATGATCGGGTGTGATAGACTCTACGTTCACATACAACGGGTGCAAGCCAGTGTTGCACTGTTGGGGAACGTCGCATGGTTAACAAAAATTTTCCTACGCACACGCAAACCTATCCATGCTGATGAGCATCTACGAGAGGGAGAGTGGATCTACGTACCCTTGTAGATCGCTAAGCGGGAATCGTTAAGAAACGCGGTTGGTGTAGTCGAACTTCTTCGCGATCCAAATCGCCGAGCGTCCCGCGATCCAATCACGAACCGTCCCGCGAACACATCATGATCCGTCCTGTGAACTCATCACGATCCGTCTCATGATCTTGATCACGATCTGTCCCGTGAACTCATCACGATCTGTTCCGTGATCACATCACGAACCGTCTCGCGATCTCGATCACGGTCCTTCCGATCTAGCGCCGAACGGACGACACCTCCGCGTTCAGCACACGTGCAACTTGATGACGATCTCCACCGTCTCGATCCAGCAAGAGGAGGTGGAGAGGAGAGAGAGTTCACCGGCAGCGTGACGGCGCTCCGGTGATGGTGGTGGAGCAATTCCGGCAGGGCTTCGCCTAAGCGCTGCAAAAAACCGATCTAGAGGAGAAACTATGCACCGGTGGAACGGGTAGCACGTGGCCGGAAATTCTGTCCAAAAACCACCCAATCCACTAGTATATATAGGAGGAGAGGAGAGGAGAGGCATCCAAAGCCTTTGGGTCGGCCGAAATAGGAGGTGGGAGCAATCCTACTTCACCTCCAATCCTAGTTGGAGTAGGATTGCCTCCTATTGGCTGATTTTCCACTTTTTGCTTTAGGACTTTCTCTCCTGCGCCATGGGCCTTTGTGGCTGTTTTCCCAGCCCACTAAGGGCTGGCTATTATTCTCCCACAGCCCATGGACCTCTTGGGGTCGAAATACCCCTCCCGGAGGTCCCCCGTTACACTACCGGCACTCCCGGTACACTACCGATACTCCCGGTACACTACCGATGAGCCCGAAACTTTTCCGGCGACCAAATGGGACATCCTATATATGAATCTTTACCTCCGGACCATTCCGGAGCTCCTCGTGATATCCGGGGTCTAATCCGGGACTCCGAACAACCTTCGGTCACCACCGTACATAACTCTACACTACCGAAACGTTACCGAACCTTAAGTGTGCAGACCCTGCGGGTTCGAGAACTATGTAGACATGACCGAGACACCTCTACGGTCAATAACCAATGGCGGGACCTGGACGTCCACATTGGTTCCTACATATTCTACGAAGATCTTTATCGGTCGAACCTCTATGTCAAGGATTCAGTTAATCCCGTATAACGTTCCCTTTGTTCTTCGGTATGTTCCTTGCCCGAGATTCGATCGTCGGTATCTTCATACCTAGTTCAACCTCGTTACTGGCAAGTCTCTTTACTCATTCCGTAATACAAGATCCCATGACTAACACTTAGCCACATTGCTTGCAAGGCTTGTTGTGATGTTGTATTACCGAGTGGGTCCCGAGATACCTCTCCGTCACACGGAGTAACAAATCCCAGTCTCGATCCATGCCAACTCAACAGACACCATCGGAGATACCTGTAGAGCACCTTTATAGTCACCCATTTACGTTGTGACGTTTGATACACACAAGGCACTCCTTCGATATCAGTGAGTTGCATGATCTCATGGTCATAGGAACATATACTTGACATGCAGAAAACAGTAGCAATAAACTGACACGATCATATGCTACGTTTGTAGTTTGGGTCTTGTCCATCACATCATTCTCCTAATGATGTGATCCCGTTATCAAATGACATCTCATGTCCATGGCTAGGAAACCTTAACCATCTTTTGATCAACGAGCTAGTCTACTAGAGGCATACTAGGGACATGGTGTTGTCTATGTATCCACACATGTATCTGAGTTTCCGATCAATACAATTATAGCATGGATAATAAACGATTATCACGAACAAGGAAATATGATAATAACTTAATTTATTATTGCCTCTAGGGCATATTTCCAACAGTCTCCCACTTGCACTAGAGTCAATAATCTAGTTCACATCACTATGTGATTCGCATTGTTATGAATCTAACACCCAATGAGTTCTGGGGCTCGATCATGCTTTGCATGTGAGAGAGGTCTTTTATAGTCAACGGGTCTGCGATATTCAGATCCGTGTGTACTTTGCAAATCTCTATGTCAAACCGTAAACACTGCTACCACACTCCACTTGGTAATATTTCCAAATGGCTGCTCCACTATACGTATCCAGATTGCTACTACGAGTCATTCGGATTAGTGTTAAAGCTTGTATCGACGTAACTCCTTACGATGAATTCTTTATCACCTCCATAATCGAGAAACATCTCCTCAGTCTCTTAGTTACAGAGGATAATCTTGACCGCTGTCCAGTGATCCACTCCTGGTTCACTCTTGTACCCCCTGACGGACTCATGGCAAGGCACACACAGGTGTGGTACACAGCATGGCATAATATAGAGCCTATGGCTAAGGCATAGGGGACGATGTTCGTCCTTTCTCTTTCTTCTGCCGTTGTCGAGCTTTGAGTCTCACTCAACTTTCACACTTTACAAATCAGCCGAGAACTCTTTCTCTGACTGATCCATTTTGAACTCTTTCAAAATCTTGTCAAGGTATGCACTCATTGAAAGTCTCATTGAGCATCTTGATCTATCTCCATAGATTTTGATGCTCAACAATTAGGTAGCTTCATCCAGGTCTTCCTTTGAAAAACACTGTCCAAATGACCGTTTTATGCTTTCCAGAAACTCTACATTATTTCTGATCAACAATATGTCATCCACATATACTTATCAGAAATTCTATAGTGCTCGCACTCAATTTATTGCAAATACAAATTTCTCGTAAACTTTGTATAAACATACAAAAACTTTGAGCACCTCATCAAAGTGTATATTCCAACTCCGAGATGCTTGCTTCAGTCCATGGAAGGATCACCGAAGCTTGCACACCTTTTAGCATCCTTAGGACTAACAAAACCTTCTGGTTGTATCACATACAACCTTTCCTCAAGTAAACCGTTAAGGAAATGATGTTTTGACATCCATCTGTCAGATTCCATAATTGAAAACGCAGCAACTGCTAACATAATTCCAACAGACTTTAGCATCGCTACGAGTGAGAAAGTCTCATCGTAGTCAACTCCTTGAACTTGTCACAAACATCTTTGCAACAAGTCGAGCTTTACAAATAGTGACATTCACCATCAGTGTCTGTCTTCATTTTAAAGATCCATTTGTACTCAACGACCTGCCGTCCAACGAGCAAGTCTACCAAAGTCTATACTTGGTTTTTCATACATGGATCCTATCTCGGATTTCATGGCCTCCAACCATTTGTTGGAATCCGGGCCCATCATTGCTTCTCCATAGCTCGTAGGTTCATCGCTGTCCAACAACATGACCTCAAAGACAGGGTTGTCATACCGCTTAAGAGCAGTACACATCCTTGTCGACCCACGAAGTTCGATAGTAACTTGATCCTGAAGCTTCATGATCATCATCATTAACTTCCTCTTCAACTAACGTAGGCTTCACAGGAACACCTTTCTGCGCTGCGCTACTCTCTGGTTGAACAAAGGTTTAACAACCTCATCAAGTTCTATCTTCCTCCCACTCAATTCTTTCGAGAGAAACCTTTCCTTGAGAAAGGATCCGTTTTAGTAACAAACACTTTGCAGTTGGATCTGAGATAGAAGGTTCACCCAACTGATCTTAGGGTATTCTATGAAGATGCATTTGTCCGCCTTGGGTTCGACCTCATTAGGTGAAAACATTTTTCACACAAGTGCCGCAGCCCCAAGTATTAAGAAATGGCAGCTTAGGTTTCTATCAAACCATAATTCATATGGTGTCATCTCAACGGATTTAGATGGTGCCCTATTTAAAGTGAATGTAGTTGTCTCTAATGCATAACCCCAAAATTATAGTAGTAAAACGACAAGAGACATCATAGCACGCACCATGTCCAATAGAGCATAACTATGATGTTCGGACACACCATCACACTATGGTGTTCTAGGTGGCGTTTAGTTGTGAAACAACTTTCACATTGTCTTAAGTTGTATGCCAAACTCGTGACTCAGATATTCACCTCCACGATCATATCGCAGTCATTTTTATCTTCTTGTCACGATGATCTTTAAACTTCACTCTGAATTTGCTTGAACCTTTCAAACGATTCAGACTTGTGTTTCATTAAGTAAATATACACTATATCTACTCAAATCATAAGTGAAGGTAAGAAAATAACGATATCCACTGCACGCTACAAGACTCAATAGATTGCATACATCAACATGTATCATTTCCAATGAATCACTTGCCCGCTCCATCGGGGTCCTTTAGTCATCTTGCCCAAGAGGCATGGTTCGCATGTCTCAACCGATTCGAAATCGAATGAGTCCAAATATCCATCAGCATGGAGTTTCTACATGCGCTTTATACCAATATGACATTTAGCGGCAGTGCCACAAGTATGTGGTACTATCATTATTAACTTTGTATCTTTTGACATCAATGTTATGAACATGTGTAATACTACGATCAAGATTTCAACAAACCATTCTCACTGGGTGCATGACCATTGAAGGTATTATTCATGTAAACAGAATAACCATTATTCTCTAACTTAAATGAATAACCGTATTGCAATAAACATGATCTAATCATGTTCATGCTCAACGCAAAACACCAAATAACATTTATTTAGGTTCATCACTAATTCTGAAGGTAGAGAGAGCGTGCGATGTTGATCACATCAACCTTGGAAACACTTCCAACACATATCGTCACCTCACCCTTAGCTAGTTCTCCGTTTATTCCGTAGCTTTTATTTCGAGTTACTAACATTTAGCAACTGAACCGGTATCCAATACCCAGGTGCTACTAAGAGTACTAGCAAGGTACACATTAGTAACTCGTATATCAAATATACTTCTATCAATGTTGCCAGCCTTCTTATCTACCAAGTATCTAGGGTTGTTCCGCTTCAGCGACCTCTCTCCTCATAATAGAAGCACTTAGTCTCGGGTTTGAGTTCAACTTTGGGTTGCTTCACTAGAGCAACAACTGACTTGCTATCCATGAAGTTTCCCTCCTTGCTCTTGCCCTTTTCGAAACTAGTGGTTTGATTAACCATCAACACTTGACGCTCCTTCTTGATTTCTACCTTCGCGGTGTCAAATATCGCGAACAGCTCAGGGATCAATACTTCTATCCCTGGTGTATTATAGTTCATCACTAAGTTCTAGTAGCTTTAGTGACAGTGACTTGGAGAACTATATCAATCACTAGCTTATCTGGAAGATCAACTCCCACTTGATTCAAGCGATTGTAGTACCCAGACAATCTGAGTACAGGCTCAACGATTGAGCTATTCTCCTTCATCTTACAGGCAAAGAATCTTGTTGGAGATCTCATATCTCGCAACACAGGCACGAGCCTGAGATCACAATCTCTGCCCCTAGAACATCTCATATGTTCCGTGACGTTCAAAATGTTTTGGAGCCTCAATTCTAAGCCGTAATGCATGACGCACTAAACTATCAAGTAGTCATCGAAACGTGCCTGTCAGATGTTCACAACATCTATAGACGACGCTAGAGGGGGTGGCGCACCGAGCGGTGCATTAAGGACATAAGCCTTCTGTGCAGCAATGAGGACAATCCTTAGATCATGGACCCAGTCCGCAATATTGCTACCAACATCTTTCAACTCTATTTCTCTAGGAACATATACAAATTTAAGGGAGCTACATCGCGAGCTAGTAATCTACAACATAATATGCAAAGACACTTTGACTATGTTCATGATAATGAGTTCAATTAATCATATTACTTAAGAACTCCCACTCAAATTGACATCCCTCCGATCATTCGAGTGATACATGATCCAAATTCACCAACTCAAGTCCGATCATCACGTGAGTTGAGGTGGCTGCAATGGTGAACATCATTATGTTGATCATATCTACTATATGACTCATGTTCGACCTTTCGGTCTCTCGTGTTCCGAGGCCATGTCTGTACATGCTAGGCTCGTCAAGTTTAACCCGAGTGTTCTGCGCGTGCAAATCTGGCTTGCACCCGTTGTATGTGAACGTAGAGTCTATCACACCCGATCATCACGTGGTGTCTCAACACGACGAACTTTCGCAACGGTGCACACTCGGGGAGAACACAGTTCATCTTGAAATTCAAGTGAGGGATCACCTTATAATGCTACCGCCATACTAAGCAAAACAAGGTGCATAAAAGGATTAACATCTCATGCAATTCATAAGTGACATGATATGGCCATGAACTTGTGTTTAAGATCTCCATCTTCGAAACACCGGCATGATCTCCATCGTCACCGGCACAACACCATGATCTCCACCATCTTGATCTCCATCAATGTGTTGCCATTAGGGTTGTGGCGCCAGCCCTGCTTCTACTTCTATTGCTACTGCTTAGCGATAAAGTAAAGCATTACATAGCGCTTAATGATTGACACGCAGGTCATACAATAATTAAAGACAACCCTATGGCTCCTGCCAGTTGCCGTACTCAACGACATGCAAGTCATGAAATTCTATACATCACATGATCATCTCATACATCACATATATCTCATCATGTAATTGGCCATATCACATCACAACATACCCTGCAAAAACAAGTTAGACGTCCTCTAATTGTTGTTGCATGTTTTACGTGGCTGCTACGGGTATCTAGCAAGAACGATTCAACCTTCTCAAGGACCGCCTTTGTCGGATCCGATCCAACTAAAGTGAGAGAAACTGTCACCCGCAAGCCATCTAAGCAACAAGTTGCATCAAGGGAACCGGTCTCCCGTAAGCGTATGAGTAATGTTGGTCCGGGCCGCTTCATCTCACAATCCCGCTGAACCAAAATCCGACCAAGGGAGGAAGCAATCTAAGCATCAACGCCCACAAACCTTTTGTGTTTTACTCGAGATCTCATCGAACCATCAACCTAGCTCATGATGCCACTGTTGGGGAACGTCGCATGGGAAACAAATTTTTTCCTACGTACACGCAAACCTATCCATGGTGATGAGCATCTACGAGAGGGAGAGTGGATCTACGTACCCTTGTAGATCGCTAAGCGGGAAGCGTTAAGAAACGCGGTTGGTGTAGTCGAACTTCTTCGCGATCCAAATCGCCGAGCGTCCCGCGATCCAATCACGAACCATCCCGCGAACACATCATGATCCGTCCCGTGAACTCATCACGATCCGTCTCATGATCTTGATCACGATCTGTCCCGCGAACTCATCACGATCCGTTCCGTGATCACATCACGAACCGTCTCGCGATCTCGATCACGGTCCTTCCGATCTAGCGCCGAACGGACGGCACCTTCGCGTTCAGCACACGTGCAACTTGATGACGATCTCCACCGTCTCGATCCAGAAAGAGGAGGTGGAGAGGAGAGAGAGTTCACCGGCAGCGTGACGGCGCTCCGGTGATGGTGGTGGAGCAATTCCGGCAGGGCTTCGCCTAAGCGCTGCAGAAAACCGATCTAGAGGAGAAACTATGCACCGGTGGAACGGGTAGCACGTGGCCGGAAATTCTGTCCAAAAACCACCCAATCCACTAGTATATATAGGAGGAGTGGAGATTAGAGGCAGCCAAAGCCTTTGGGTCGGCCAAAATAGGAGGTGGGAGCAATCCTACTTCACCTCCAATCCTAGTTGGAGTAGGATTGCCTCCTATTGGCTGATTTTCCACTTTTTGCTTTAGGACTTTCTCTCCTACGCCATGGGCCTTTGTGGCTTTTTTCCCAGCACACTAAGGGCTGGTTATTATTCTCCCACATCCCATGGACCTCTTGGGGTCGAAATACCCCTCCCGGAGGTCCCCCGGTACACTACCGGCACTCCCGGTACACTACCGATACTCCCGGTACACTACCGATGAGACCGAAACTTTTCCGGCGACCAAACTGGGACATCCTATATATGAATCTTTACCTCCAGACCATTTCGGAGCTCCTCGTGACGTCCGGGATCTCATACGGGACTCCGAACAACCTTCGGTCACCACCATACATAACTCTACACTACCGAAACGTCACCGAACCTTAAGTGTGCAGACCCTGCGGGTTCGAGAACTATGTAGACATGACCGAGACACCTCTATGGTCAATAACCAATGGCGGGACCTGGACGTCCACATTGGTTCCTACATATTCTACGAAGATCTTTATCGGTCGAACCTCTATGTCAAGGATTCAGTTAATCCCGTATAACGTTCCCTTTGTTCTTCGGTATGTTACTTGCCCGAGATTCGATCGTCGGTATCTCCATACCTAGTTCAACCTCGTTACTAGCAAGTCTTTTTACTCGTTCCGTAATACAAGATCCCATGACTAACACTTAGCCACATTGATTGCAAGGCTTGTTGTGATGTTGTATTACCGAGTGGGCCCCGAGATACCTCTCCGTCACACGGAGTAACAAATCCCAGTCTCGATCCATGCCAACTCAACAGACACCATCGGAGATACCTGTAGAGCACCTTTATAGTCACCCAGTTATGTCGTGACGTTTGATACACACAAGGCACTCCTCCGATATCCGTGAGTTGCATGATCTCATGGTCATAGGAACATATACTTGACATGCAGAAAACAGTAGCAATAAACTGACACGATCATATGCTACGTTTGTAGTTTGGGTCTTGTCCATCACATCATTCTCCTAATGATGTGATCCCATTATCAAATGACATCTCATGTCCATGGCTAGGAAACCTTAACCATCTTTTGATCAACGAGCTAGTCTACTAGAGGCATACTAGGGACATGGTGTTGTCTATGTATCCACACATGTATCTGAGTTTCCGATCAATACAATTATAGCATGGATAATAAACGATTATCACGAACAAGGAAATATGATAATAACTTAATTTATTATTGCCTCTAGGGCATATTTCCAACATGCACATGCAGAACACTCGGGTTAAACTTGATGAGCCTAGCATGTACAAACATGGCCTCGGAACACAAGATACCGAAAGGTCGAACATGAGTCATATAGTAGATATGATCAACATGATGATGTTCACCATTGAAGCCACCTCAACTCACGTGATGATCGGACTTGAGTTGGTGAATTTGGATCATGTGACATTCAGATGACCCGAGGGATGTCAATTTGAGTGGGAGCTTTATTAAATTTGATTAACTAAAACTCATTATCTTGTACAATAGTCTAAGTAACCTTTGCATATTTATGTTTTAGATCAATGGCTCGCGCAGTAGCACCCGTGAATTTTAATGCGTTCCTAAAGAAAGCTATGTTGAAAGATGATGGAAGTAACTTTGTTGACTGGGCCCGTAATCTGAGGATTATCCTCACGGCTTCCCAGAAATCATATGTCCTTGATGCACTGCTTGGTGACCAACCAGAAGACATGACCTCCGAAGACGTTAAGAACGCTTGGGAGGCACGTAGTGGAGATTACTCAATAGTTCAGTGTGCAATATTGTATGTCTTAGAACCGGGACTTCAAAGACATTTTGAACATCATGGAGCATATGAGATGTTCCAGGAGTTGAAGTTTACCTTTCAGAAGAATGCCCAGATCGAGAGGTATGAGACCTCCGATAAGTTCTATGCTTGCAAGATGGAGGAGAACAGGTCTATCAGTGAGCATATACTCAGAATGTAGGGGTATTCGAATCGTCTAGCAGAGTTGGGAATTACCCTTCCGCCAAAGGCGATCACTAATAGAGTTCTTCAATCACTGCCACCAAGTTACAAGAGCTTTGTGATGAACTATAACATGCACGGGATGAACAAGTCAGTCGCCGAGCTGTTTGCGATGCTGAAAGTCGCTGAGTCTGAAATCCAGAAAGAACATCAAGTGTTGATGGTCAATAAAACCGCTAGTTTCAAGAAGAATGGCAAGGGCAAGAGCAAGAAGGGGAAAACCAAGAAGGATGGCAAAGCAGTTGCTGCTCGTGTAAAGAAGCCTAAGCATGGACCTAAGCCAGAAATTGAGTGCTTTCATTGTAAGGGAACTGGTCACTGGAAGCGGAACTGCCCCAATTACCTGGCTGACAAGAAGGCAGCCAACAACAAACAAGGTATATATGATATACATGTTATTGATGTGTACCTTACTAGCTCTCATTGTAGTGCCTAGGTATTTGATACCAGTTCGATTGCTCACATTTGCAACTCAAAGCAGGAACTACGAAATAGACGAAGGCTAGAAAAGGATGAAGTGACGATGCGCGTGGGAAATGGTTTCGAGGTTGATGTGATCGGCGTCGGCATGCTCTCTCTTCGATTACCAACGGGATTAGTGATGAACCCGAATAATTGTTATTTAGTGCCTACGTTAAGCATGAACATTATATCTGGATCTTGTTTATTGCGAGACGGTTACTCATTTAAATCAGGGAATAAAGGTTGTTCTATTTATATGAGTAATATCTTTTATGGTCATGCACCCAATGTTAGGGGTTTATTCATATTGAATCTTGATAGTGATAACACACATGTTCATAACATTGATGCCAAAATATGTAGAGTTGATAATGATAGTACCACTTTCTTGTGGCACTGTCGTTTAGGTCATATTGGTGTAAAACGCATGAGGAAGCTCCATGCTGATGGACTTTTGGAGTCACTTGACACATGTGAACCATGCCTCATGGGCAAGATGACTAAAACGCCGTTCTCTGGAACAATGGAACGAGCAAGTGACTTATTGGAAATCATACATACTGATGTGTGCGGTCCAATGAATGTTACAACGCGTGGTGGATATCGTTATTTTCTCACCTTCACTGATGACTTAAGTAGTTATAGGTATATTTACTTAATGAAACACAAGTCTGAAACGTTTGAAAAGTTCAAGCAATTTCAGAGTGAAGTTGAGAATCATCGTAACAAGAAGATTAAGTTTGTGTGATCTGATCGAGGAGGTGAATATCTGAGTTATGAGTTTGGCAGTCACTTAAGACAGTGTGGAATTGTTTCACAGTTGACACCGCCCGGAACACCACAGTGTAATGGTGTGTCCGAACGTCATAATCGAACCTTATTAGATATGGTGCGTTCTATGATGTCTCTTGCTGATTTGCCACTATCATTTTGGGGTTATGCATTAGAGACAACTGCATTCACTTTAAATAGGGCACCATCGAAATCCGTTGAGATGACGCCATATGAACTATGGTTTGGCAAGAGGCCAAAGTTGTCGTTTCTTAAAGTTTGGGGATGTGATGCTTATTTCAAAAAGCTTCAGCCTGAAAAGATGGAACCCAAAGCGGAGAAATGCGTCTTCATAGGATACCCGAAAGAGACAGTCGGGTATACCTTCTATCTCAGATCCAAAGGCAAAGTGTTTGTCGCTAAAAACGGAACATTTCCTGAAAAAGAGTTTCTCTTGAAAGAATTGAGTGGGAGGAAAATAGAGCTTGATGAGGTTATTGAACCTTTACTTCAACCAGAAAGTAGAGCAGTGTAGAAAGATGTTTGTGTGGAACCTATGACGATAGAAGAGGAAGTTAATGCTGATGATCATGAAGCTTCGGATCAAGCTGCTATTGAACCTCGTAGGTCGACAAGGGCGCGTACTGCTCCTGAGTGGTACAACAACCCTGTCTTAGAAGTCATGTTGTTGGACAACAATGAACCTACGAGCTATAGAGGAGCAGTGATGCGCCCGGATTCCGAGAAATGGTTAGAGGCCATGAAATCTGAGATGGGATCCATGTATGAAAACAAAGTATGGACTTTGGAAGTATTACCTAAAGGGCGAAAGGCCATTCAGAACAAATGGATCTTTAAGAAGAAGACAGACGCGGATGATAATGTCACCGTCTATAAAGCTCGACCTGTGGCAAAGGGTTTTTCACAAGTTCAAGGAGTTGACTACGATGAGACATTTTCACCCGTAGCGATGCTTAAGTCTGTCAGAATGATGTTGGCAATAGCTGCTTATTTCGACTATGAAATTTGGCAGATGGATGTCAAAACAGCGTTCCTCAACAGTTTCCTTGAGGAAGATTTATATATGATGCAACCAGAAGGTTTTGTCGATCCAGAGAATGCTGACAAAATTTTACAAACTCCAGCAATCCATTTATGGGCTGGTGCAAGCATCTCGGAGTTGGAATAAGCTCTTTGATGAGGTGATCAAAGCGTTTGAGTTTATACAAGTTTATGGAGAAGCTTGTTTTTACAAGAAAGTGAGTGGGAGCTCTATAGTGTTTCTAATATTATATGTGGATGACATATTGCTGATTGGAAACAATATACAAATGCTGGAAAGCGTGATGGAATATTTGAACAAGAGTTTTTCAATGAAGGACCTAGGAGAAGCTGCTTTCATATTAGGCATTAAGATCTATAGAGATAAATCGAGACGCTTAATAGCACTTTCACAGAGCACATACCTTGATAAAGTTTTGAAGAAGTTCAAAATGGATCAGTCCAAGAAGGGGTTCTTGCCGGTGTTACAAGGTGTGAAGTTGAGTAAGACTCAATGCCCAGTGACTGTAGAAGATAGATAAAAGATGAGTGTCATCCCCTATGCTTCAGCCATAGGCTCTATCATGCATGCAATGCTGTGCACAAGACCCGATGTCAGCCTTGCCATAAGTATGGCCGGAAGGTTTCAAAGTGATCCTGGAATGGAGCACTGGGCAGGGTCAAGAATATCCTTAAGTACCTGAAAAGGACTAGGGAAATTTTTCTCGTTTATGGAGGTGATGAAGAGCTCGTCGTAAAGGGTTACGTTGATGCAAGCTTTGACACTGATCCGGATGACTCTAAGTCACAAACCAGATACATATTTATTCTTAACAGGGGAGCGGTAAGCTGGTGCAGTTCCAAGCAAAGCGTGGTAGCCGATTCTATGTGCGAAGCGGAGTACATCGCAGCCTCGGAGGCAGCGAAGGAAGGTGTCTGGATGAAGCAGTTCATGACAAATCTTGGAGTAGTTCCCAGTGCACTGAATCCAATGAACCTGTTCTGTGACAACACTGGTGCCATTGCTCTGGCCAAGGAACCAAGGTTTCACAAGAGGACCAGACACATAAAGCGACGCTTCAACTCCATCTGCTATTACATCGAGGAGAAGGACATAAATATTTGCAAAGTGCATACGGATCTGAATGTTGAAGACCCGTTGAGTAAACCTCTTCCAAGGGCTAAACATGATCAACACCAGAACTGCATGGGTGTTCGATACATTACCATGTAAATCACATAGTGATGTGAACTACATTATTGACTCTAGTGCAAGTGGGAGACTGTTGGAAATATGGCCTAGAGGCAATAAATAAAGTGTTTATTATTATATTTCCTTGTTCATGATAATCATTTATTATGCATGCTATAATTGTATTAATTGGAAACACATTACATGTGTGGGTAAATAGACAACACTCTGTCCCTAGTATGCCTCTAGTGAACTAGCTCGTTGATCAAAGATGGTCAAGGTTTCCTAGTCATTGACATGAGATGTCATTTGATAATGGGATCACATCATTAGGAGAATGATGTGATGGAAAAGATCCAAACTACAAACGTAGCATATAATCGTGTCAGTTTATTGCTACTGTTTTTTGCATGTCAAGTATGTGTTCCTATGACCATGAGATCATGCAACTCACGGACATCGGAGGAGTGCCTTGTGTGTATCAAACGTCGCAATGTAACGGGGCGACTATAAAGGTGCTCTACAGGTATCTTCGAGGGTATCTGTTGAGTTGGCATGGATCAAGACTGAGATTTGTTACTCCGTGTGACGGAGAGGTATCTTAGGGCCCACTCGGTAATACAACATCACAATAAGCCTTGCAAGCAATGTGACTATGTGTTAGTTGCGGGATCTTGTATTACGGAACGAGTAAAGAGACTCGCCGGTAACGAGGTTGAACTAGATATGGAGATACCGACGATCGAATCTCGGGCAAGTAACATACCGAAGAACAAAGGGAAAATCATACGGGATTAACTGAATCCTTGACATAGAGGTTCGACCGATAAAGATTTTCTTAGAATATGTAGGAACCAATATGGGCATCCAGGTCCCGCTATTGGTTATTAACCATAGACGTGTCTCGGTCATGTCTACATAGTTCTCAAACCCGTAGGGTCTGCATACTTAAGGTTTGGTGACGTTTCGGTAGTATATAGTTATGTATGGTGGTGACCGAAGGTTGTTCGGAGGTAAAGATTCATATATAGGAAGTCTTGTTTTTGTCACCGGAAAAGTTTCGGGCTCATCGGTAGTGTACTGGGAGTGCCGGTACTGTACCAGGAGACCATCGAGAGGGGTACTTCGACCCAAGAGGCTACATGGGTTGTGGGAGAGTGAATATCATCCCTTAGTGGGCTGGTGGAAGTCCCACACAAAGCCCATGCGGCTAGGGAAAAAAAGGCCCAAAGAGAAAAAGTGGAAAAAGGCAAAAAATAGGGTGAATCCTAGTGCTACTAGGATTGGAGGTGGATTCCACCTCTCCCTCTTGGTTCGGCCTCCTCCTTGGAGGATTGGACTCTCTTCCTCCTATATATACTGGTGGTTTTAGGGTTTTTGCACTAGATTTTCAGCCACGTGCTACCCGTTCCTCCAGTGCATCGTTTCTCCTCTAGATTGGATTTCTGCAATGCTTAGGTGAAGCCCTGCCGGAATAGCTCCACCACCATTGCCGAAGCGTCGTCACGCTGCCGGAGAACTCTTCTTCCTCTCCGCTCCCTCTTGCTGGATCAAGAAGGCAGAGATCGTCATCAAGCTGTACGTGTGCTGAATGCGGAGGTGCTGTCTGTTCGGTGCTTGATCGAGACGGATCGTGAGGACGGTTTGTGATTGTATTGCGTGACGCTAGGCAATTTGGATCGCGAAGACGTTCGACTACACCAACCATGTTTCTTAACGCTTCCCGCTTAGCGATCTACAAGGGTACGTAGATCCACTCTCCCTCTCGTAGATGCTCATCCCCATGGATAGATCTGCGTGCGCGCAGGAATTTTTTTGTTTCCCATGCAACATTCTCCAACACAGAGGATGGCGGAGCTAAAAGTCCACATGGAGGAAGAGGCAGAACGTATCAAGACAGATGCTTTCCGCCTTGGGCTGGAACAGCAGTCGGCAGCTGCGGTACACCGGATGAGGTATCAATCCCGCTTACCGGAATGCTATGAAGCTAGGAACCTTTTTAACACGCCAGGAATGTGACGAACAACAGATGCTCCTGGAAGCCGTCCAGCTGCCCGGCCGACATCTCATCCGGCTCGATGAAACCAAGCTTCGCCAATGGTCTTCCCAATGCCGACGGATCATTATTCTAACCCGGCTGAGAACATGGTGGTTGCAGCTACCCAGCTTGAAACAATTCCCATTCCGGATGAAGCGCCCTTTGCGGAAGAGGTACGGAATGCCATTGGATACCTACAAATGGTGATGCCCCAGCAGGAGAAGTATACTCACAACCGGAGCCACGTTCATTCAACTCCTCTCCCCATACGGAGCTTTAGCCGGCGCTATGAGTCGCCAGCAGTCTCCAGTAGTGATCAACGTAGAGAGATTCCGGCAGGTGATCAACCGGCTCCAGATTTGCAAGCGCTCATGAACCGGGCTAGAAGCCAGCAAGAAGCGACAGCTTTGGCCACGGTGTCTCATCAAGAGCCCACGCCCTCCGTGTCGGTGGGAGTGGGAGTGACCACCAGGGCCGTGGGAGTGCCATGTTTGTCGGCGGCTCTACGGGGTGAGCGGTTGCCGAAGGATTTCAAAGGGCCCCGCAAGGTCCCAAATTACACTGTTGATCTACCTCCGGAGGCCTGGGTTGAAAGTTATGAGCTGGCCATGGAGATGTTGGACGTCAGTGAGGCGGTTTGCGCCAAGTACATCATGATGCTTGAAGGCCCGGCTCGCACGTGGCTAAAGGGCCTGCCACCCAATACCATCAATTCATGGGCTGAGCTGAGAGCACGGTTCATCAAAAACTTTCAAGGAATGTGCAAATAGCCTATGGCCATCATGGATATCGATCACTGTGTTCAGCAGGAGAACAAGTCGGCTCACCATTGGGTCTGGCAGGTTTCAACAATCATCCACTCTTCTGAACTGATCACGGCGGCTCAGGCGATGCTGATCTTAGAGAAGAACTGTCACTTCGTCCTGCTAAAGTAGAAGCTTGGCCAGCTCATGCGTACATGTCAAGATATGGGAGAGCTCATGACGGCTCTCACGAAATACGCGGACTCTGACAACAGAAAGGACCCGGGCTCCGATGAGGAGAAGGCCTGCCAAGGTAAGAAAAACAATCAGAGCAAGGGTGTGGAAAATAATGGTAACCAGAGTAAATGGAAGAATCCCGATGGTGGGTCAGAACTAGTGGCCAATGCAAGCACCGGCCAGAATCGTAATAAGGGTAACGGGAGGTTCAGGCTGCCCTTTAACAAGAACACACTACAGGAATCAGGCACTTTGCCGTCAGCCATCCCGGACGGCAAAGGCATGCATGCCGGATGGCAAAGGCTTTGTCGTCCGCCAACAGACGACCAACTGTCCAGCTGAATAAGCCATAGTAAAGGGCGCTTTGCCGTCCGCTGGCGAACGACAAAGACCTTTGAATCTTTGCCGTCCGCCAACGGACGGCAAAGGGCCTGGACGGCAAAGGACCTGGACGACACACGTGGCAACTTAGCTCTGTTAGGGGCTTAACGGCGTTCTTTGCCGTCTGCTAGCGGACGACAACGAACCTTTTTTTGCTAGCCTAGGTTGGTTCTTTTCCATCCGCTGGCAGACGTCAAAGGCCTAAGGTTCGTTGCCGTCTGCCAGCGGATGGCAAAGAACCAACCTAGGCCAGCCCTAGGTTGCACAGGTAGCTGCCACGTGGCCACTTTGCCGTCTGCTGGCAGACGACAAAGTGGCTATATAGCCCCTGTTTAATAAAAAAATCATTCAATTTGAAACATAGATATCCAACAATATCACATATATGTTGAACAATACCACATATATATCGAACAATACAAGCATACCAACAATAAGTTGAAACAAGCATATACCAATAAGTTCCAACATACAAGTCCAACATATATACAAGTTTCCAACAACACACAATATGGTTTCCAACAACATATCCATACATACGTATCCAAAACAAGTTTTCCATAAACATAAAGGTAGCAGAAGTAGAAGAGTACAGTCCATCAATGCACTCTTCCTCATCTATAGCAAATCTGCAAAGTAGGAAAGATGATAGTTAGAAGAAGAAGACTAGCTAGAAGAAAAATAAGAAAAAGAAGAAGAAGAAAAGAAGAAGAAGAAGAAAAGAAGAAGAAGAATTTATCTTCTCTTTCTTTTTCTCCTCTCCTCTCCTCTTCTCCAAGGTAGTAATGCCATTTTGTAGCTAACTAATCATATCAAGTAATTTTGGAGGAAAAAATGCTAAGTATAGGTCATTTTATAGCTATCCTAGGTGGAATATATCATTTTGGAGGTAAGTAAGGTTATTATGTATTTTTGAGGAAAATAAGCTAAGTATAGGTAATTTTGGAGCTAAACCAAGGTTATTATGCCATTTTTTTTACCTAAGTGAGCATATTATGTCATAAATGAACTAGCTAAACTAATTATAGATCATTATTGAGCTATCTAGGTAATTATGCCATTTTGTACCTAAGTGAGCTAATTATGTCATAAATGAACTAGCTAAGCTAGCTATAGATCATTATTGAGCTATACTAGGTACTAATGCCATTTTCTAGCTAACTAAGCATATCAAGTCATTTTGGAGGAAAAAATGCTTAGTATAGGTCATTTTATAGCTATCCTAGGTAGAATATACCATTTTCTAGCTAACTAAGCATATCAAGTCATTTTTGAGGAAATAAGCTAAGTATAGGTCATTGTGTAGCTAAGTAGGTCATTTCTTAAGCTAAGTACACATTTGTTAATGAAAACACTTGGAAAAACTTACCATCAACACGGAGGTGAAGGACCGGTAGGGTTTGGGCCAGGGTGAGACGTAGAAGGACCGGTCGGGGTTGCGGCAGACGCAGAAGGATCGGTCGATGCTTGTCGGGAGGCACGCTGCACCAAAGATCTTTGCAATGTCTCCTTAGCAAATGCAACTCAAATGTGAATACTAGTAACTAATGACCATTTAAATAAAACTCACCGTGGGTGCTATAGCAATATGGGGCATCGACGAAGGGGTCTGACCATTGTTCTGGCACACGGTCTGCACATTTAGTTTTCACGAGTCATTCATATTAGTTAGTGATGAAACGAACATTACGTGCATGATTTGGCTAATATGCAGGAGAAACTTACCACAAGGAGCTCGTATAGGGCCCGGTGAGACGCGTCGTTCCGGTTCCTCTCCTCCTCCAACAGCCTAGCTGTCCTCTCCTCCATGTCCCTCTCCCTCTACGCCGCCTGCCTGTTTGCCTCCGCCATAAGCTCCTGGGCCCTAGCCTCAATGGCGAGCTCCATTGGCCGTGGACGAGGCCTTATCTCAGGATCAGAGCTCGTCTGGCGCTTCTTGATCTCCGGGAGAGTTCTAGGACAACGTATCAGTCCATCCCCAATGGCTATCGAGCCATGGGGCCTCCCACCGCCAGATATCATCATGAGCTCTAGATCAAAAGGACTCTGGCTCGGGTTGAATTCCTCCCATTTCCTTGCCTTCCCCTCATCTCTGTACCTCACGAGCTTGTTGTGGGAGGAGATGTTGCTGAAGCTCTCTGGATGATCGAGGTCATCCTTAGAGAATGCCTTGGCCTTCTTGTACGAGGTAGTATGGGCCATGGCATAGAGGTCGAACAGAGGTGGCACCTACTTGTTTTCTCGCGCCTAAAAGAGGTGAACACAACATGAGTTAAGGGCTCAAGCTAGCATGAAGAATGAAATTGCATGAATCATGAAGCAAACCACATACCCAGTTATCCCCATACTCAAACAGGTTGGATCTCCCTTGATGGTGTGGCACACCTCTCATTTGGGCACGCTTCTCCTTGGCCTTGTTGTGTTAGGCTAGCCATTCGGGAGAGAAGCACTCATCCGCCAATGCCTCCCAACAGTCCATCCTATCCGCACACCATCTCGAGGGCACCTAAGTTAGACAAGAGAAATTTCAGCGCTACGCCTACGAATCAAATTAAAGAAACTAAGTACAAGGCCTTAAGAATAGATAATTACCTTCATAAACTTCTCCTTACTTCGACCCCCGTCCACCATCTGTCAACACCTGCAATGACAAAGAGTGAACGACATTAGTTCAACATAAAAAAATTGAATACCTAATAACATGAACTAATTAATAATATATATGTACATAATAATAATTGAACACCTCACATTTACTAATATTAATCTTCATAGTCTATATATGCTCCGGGATCAATAAATGCATAATCATCATCACTATCAGTAATGACATGCTCATCGACATCATCAATAAATGCATCAACATGTGGAAGGCCTCTATGTAATCGGTCAAGCATTGTTAGGTCATCCGCAGCAGTAACCTCTTCTTCTTCCATCTCTTCTTGTTCCTGCTCAGGGGTGAAGTCGGGTTCACTGTCGCCGTCGACCCCAATGTTCTGGGGTGAAGTAGAGCGGTTCTTGAAGTGTTTTTTAGAAACACATGTTTCTTGGAAGAATTCTCCTTCATATGTGTCTCGGTTAATGTGAGGTTCATAACATCTTCATTGAGGGGAGGTGGTCTAAAATGTGGCGGCACATCATAAACGACATCCCAACCTTTCAAATTTGGATCCGTTTGGCAGGCCCACGGTAGATAGAAAACTTGGGTCGCTTGTTGAGCCGTAATATAGACATTGAGAACATCCAAATGGGTGCTTTGTTTGATTTCGACTAGCCCTATATGTTCATGAGTCCTTCTAGTCTCCTTCGGCTGGAACCAATAACATTTGAAGACTACGACGTTTGGTGGGTTTTCACCAAAGAATGTAAGTTCATAAATTGCTTCAACTCTTCCATAATACTCGACCCCTCCTTCGCCGATAGCAGAGACACAACAATTTGTAGACTTTCGGTCGGCCATAGATAGCTCTTTGCCAAAAGTACGAAAGCGATACCCGTTAATGTCGTATTTGTCAAATGAACAGACCTTAAAGTCAAAACCATTAGAGACTTGTCTCAATTTGGAGTCCATAGACTCTGCATTAGCCTACAAGTTTAATACCAAAGGATTGTTGCATTAGCCGCAAACTAGGCAAAGAAATGAAATTGTCTAATTAATGGAAATTACTGTTTGCTTGAACCAAGAGATGAAACCGGGATAGCCGCCTCCATTCTTTGTCAGAAGCTCATACTCTTCGATGGAATCCTTTTGGATCACCGCTCCATCCAAGAATTTGGCGACGTATCGATTGTATCACATATCCGGGAATAAGAGCATTTCAAAGGAATTAGAAGTTGTGAAACAATGTACCAAGAACTTACTTGATGTACGGTCGCACTTCTGTTACGTTGTTGAAGATATACAATGAAATCGTCCGCCATTCTTCGACATCCAACCCTATTGATTTCGAAGCACCGGCTGGTGCGAGCTTCCCTTTGAATAGGCTGAGGTTGGATCGACCTTTTTCACGGTCGCCATCATTGTACCGAGGCTTAGGATTACGCAAATGATGATTCTGGGCTGTGTAGTGTGGTGTCACAAAGTTTGTCACCTCCTCAGTAATGAATGCCTTGGCTATCGATGCTTCAACTCTACGTTTATTTTTACATTTTGCTCAAAGCGTCTTCTGCGTCCTCTTAGTTGAGAAGCACCAACGATTTTGCACGCCCCCCAATCTTGCCTTGGTCGGGAGATGCAAAATCAAATGCTGCATTGGATTAAAGAAGCCCGATGGAAAGATCTTTTCTAATTTGCAGATCAACTCTGGCGCCAACTCTTCCAGTTCGTCTAGCACGTCAGGCGATAGTTCTTTCGCACAAAGAGCACAAAAGAAATAGCTCAGCTCTGCCAGTACTAGACATTCATCCTCAGGGATAAAGCCACGCAAGATCACCGACATTACCCGCTCAAGCCATATGTGCCAATCATGACTCTTGAGACCAAATATTTTCAATTTGTCAAGACTCGCTCCGCTCTTTAGATTCGCTGCATACCCATCGGGGAACATCAACTGCATTTTCACCCACAAGATCATTTCCCTCATAGTTGGCCTTCCAATATTGAACCATGCCTTTGGCTTCCTCCAGTTCTTCTTTCCTTTCGGTTGTCGAATGTTTTGTAATGGTCTATCACATAGAGCCTCCTGGTCGACTCTAGCCTTAGGATTATCCTTTGACTTCTGCTCAATGCCGAACAATGTACCAAAAAGGGCCTCCGCGATATTATTTTCAATGTGCATCACGTCGATGTTGTGTGGACAAAGGAGGTTTTTAAAGTAAGGCAGATCCCACAAACATATCTTGTGAGTCCAGGCGTGTTCCGTATTATACCATTTGAAATACCCTGGACGATCTGGATACGGCTCGAGAGCGTTTATCTGATCCAGGATCTGTTGGCCCGTCAACACAGGTGGTGCAGTGTTTTTGAAAACTCTACCTTTGATGAAATTCTTCTTGTCTTTCCTGAACTTATGGTTAGGATCCAGGAACTGTCTATGCATGCCGAAGCAAGAAAACTTGCGACCCGCCTCCAGCCAACGGAACTGAAGAGCTGCCTTGCATGTGGGGCACGGAAACCTTCCATGCACACACCATCCAACGAATAGCACATACGCCGGCAAGTCATGCATCGAGTACATGTACCACACATGCATTTTGAAGTTCTTTTTTGTAGCGGCGTCGTATGTCTTGATCCCATTATCCTAGGTTCTTGCAATTCATCCTTAAGAGGTTGCATGTACACATTCATATTCTTCCTGAATATTTGGGCCCTGGAATTATCAACGTCAGGAAAATGTTCTTTCTTTTCATAATCTCTCCGAGGGAGGGAGATTGAGTGGAATGACAAATACAGCCAACAACTATATTGTGCTGCTATCATACCATACACATTGAACCCATCCGTGCTGATGGCAACTCGAGGATGCCTTGGATCTGCCGCTTTATCCTTATGTAATGCATCGAAGTGCTTCCATGCAAAAGCGTCTGAAGTGTGTCCCAACATCGGATTCCCATCTGCATCCAGTTCTGTTCTTTTGCCCAATTTGTGCCACGTCATCTATCTAGCCGTCTCTTCGACCATGAAAAGCTGTTGAAGTCTTGGTATGATTGGCAGATACTGAAGAACATTTATGGGGATTTTTGTCTGACTCTTCTCACGCATACCGTCGTCTACCAAAACATACCTGGAAGCGTTGCAAATGGGGCAATAGTTCAAGCCCGAATACTGAAGCCTAAATAAGGCACATCCATTCTCACAAGCATCTATCTTCTCATAGGGCATCTTAAGCGCACGTAGTATTTTGTCCGACTGGTACAGGTTTGGTGGCAATACATGGCCTTTGGGTAGAAAGCGTCCAAATATCGTCATCATCGCGTCGTAGCATTCTCTGCCCAGGTTGAACTAAGCCTTTAGAGCCATTACTTGCGCGATGGCATCTAGCTGACAAAGCTCAGTGTGCTCATGGAGAGGACGTTTTGAAGACTCCAACATTTCATAAAAGGCCTTTGCAGATTCCTCCATCTCATCATCCGAATCCCGAGCATCATCAAAGTCTTGCACCATGTCTTCGATCCCGGTACCATGCTCATCGGTGCAATGACGAAGCACCTCAGCTCTGGCACGTTGGGCAGACTCACCATGAAATGTCCAGACCGTATAATTAGGCATAAAACCCCACTTCTGCAGGTGTTTGATCATTTCAAACTCTGACTTCTTCTTATAGTTGTCGCAATCGACACAAGGGCACCAGGTTGTTTTTTGTCCATTTGCAAATGCGACTCTCACAAACTCCTTGGTTTCTGTTAACCATTCACGGGTCATGTCTTTCTGACTAGTGTGACCGCTGTACATCCACCCACGATCACTCATCCTGCCTAGCTACTGGACACACACAAAATATATACATAATTCAGCAAACCATATTCATCAGTTAATAGAGTTTGTTAGTGTCATTCCGTCGATGCAACCTAGATGCTAGTAGGTAAAGATAGGTCCTAATCCCACCCGAGTATGTGTAGATTGGGTTCGTTTTCCCATGCTCCGCTTCGGATCCGACGCACAATTTCGGCAGCACCTCCCCGCTGTTCTCCTGATACACGTCTCGGCAATAAGCAGAGAGGATGTGTACCCGGAGAACAACAGGGAGGCACCGACGAAATTCTGCATCGGATCCGGAGCAGAGCATATGGGAAAACGAACCCAATCTACACTCGGGCTGTCCATGGATAACGTTGGACAATTCGAAAGAATCATGGTTATAAATATGCTAATGAATGCATATTTGTAGATGTAACCCTTTCGAACGGGAGACGCATAGTGGTCATGCATATTGATGATTCAAGACACATATAGCTAGCAAGTTTCATCGGCACGAAGACCGGAATAGAGGAAATGAAGGGTGCAGGAGGAGGTGTCATTTGTTCTCACCCACGAATGCAGGGGCGGATCTCGTCAAACGCACGGGGAGGTCGTCGAACACCAGACCCTCGCAGCGACAAAACAACTGCACATTTAAATCCACATGATCAACATAAATATGATGTTCTGTATAACAAAATCGAAAAATATATGACCTAACTCATAATTCACAAATATATGACCCGTGTCGTGTCGGGGTCGGCGTGTCGGGGGTGTCGTGTCGGGGTCAGGGCGTCGGGTGTGTCGTGCCGGGGTCGGGGTGTTGTGTTGTGGTCGGGGGTGCCGTGTCGGGGTGTCGTGTCGGGGTCGGGGTGTAGGGGGTGTCGTGTCGGGGTGTCGTGTTGGGGTCGGGGTGTAGGAGGTGTCGTGTCGGGGTCGGGGTGCTGTGTCGTGGTCGGGGGTGCCGTGTCGGGGTGTCGGGGTCAGGGTGCTGTGTCGGGGTCTCGGGGTGTCGGGGTCGGGGTGCCGTGTCGGGGTGTCAGGGTGTCGGGGTCGGGGTTGGGGTCGGGGTGTCATGTCGGGGTCGGGGTGTCGGGGGTGTCGTGTCGGGGTCGGGGTGCTGTGTCGTGGTCGGGGGTGCCATGTCGGGGTGTCGTGTCGGGGTGTGGGTGTAGGGGGTGTCGTGTCGGGGTCGGGGTGTCGGGGGTGCCGTGTCGGGGTCGGGGTGTCGGGGGTGTCGTGTTAGGGTCGGGGTGTCGGGGATGCCGTGTCGGGGTCGGGGTGTCAGGGGTGCCGTGTCGGGGTCGGGGTGTCAGGGTGTCGTGTCGGGGTCGGGGTGTGGGGGGTGTCGTGTCGGGGTCCGGGGTGCCGTGTCGTGGTGTCGGGGTGTCGTGTCGAGGGTCGGGGTGTCGGTGGTGTCGTGTCGGCGATCCTCGACCTCGTTACGTCGACGCTGACGCACCCTTCCTCCTCCTCTTCTTCTTCTTATTCTCCTTCTTCTTTTTCTTCTTTTCTTCTCGTCCTCCTCCTCCTCCTCCTCCTTTTCTTCTTCTCCTTCCTCTTCTTCTTCTTCTTACAACTAACTAACTAACTAACTAACTACACCTAATTAACTAACTAATTTACTATAACTACACCTAACTAAATTACTATAACTACACCAAACTAAGCTAATTTACTAACTAAGCTAACTAAATTACAACTAACTAACTAACCTAATTAACTAACTAAATTACTATAACTACACTATTAAAAAATGAAAAAAGAGGGAGAGGGGGCTCACCGGAGTGGGGCAGCGGCCGGCGGGGGGGGGGGGGGGGTGGGGGCGGCCGACGGTGGGGGTGAGGGGCGCGGGCGGCGGTGGGGGTGAGTGGCGCGGGCAGCGGTCGGCGGCAGGGGGGAGGCGGGCGGCGGGCGACAGGGGGGGGGGGGGGGGCGTGCGGCGGCCGACGGTGGGCGCAGGCGGCGGGGGTGGGGGGCGATGGGGGTGCGACGAGCGCATGTGGCAGGGGCGCAACGGCAGGGCGGCGACCGGCGTGGGGGCGCGATGGGGGTGGGGGCTGGGGCGCGGCAGCGTGTGGGCATGCGGGTGTGGGGGGAGACGATGGGAGATGGGTGGGGCTGGGCTGTGCCGTTAGCTAATTAGGTATCACCTCTTTGCCGTCCGCTAGCGGACGACAATGAAGAGCTTGCAGATGGCAAAGCCCCTCTTTGGTGTCTGCCAGCTCTTTGTCGTCTGCTTTGAGCTAGCTGATGGCAAAGACATCTGCTAGCAGACGGCAAAGAGCTGGCAGACGGAAAATTGTCTGATTCCGGTAGTGATAGGGCTCCCTTTAATTTGGAGGAAGAGCTCAAGAAGCCCTGTCCGGAACACAGTCTGCCCGATAAGCCGGCAACGCACACATGGGGAGACTGCCATTTCATGTAGAATCTCAAGAATCACTTCACGCAATCCAACAATCAGGCAGTGGCCCACCCGGTGGGTCATGACCCGGCGGGTCAGGGGCTGGATTTGGATCCGGCGACTCAGGGTCCGGTCATCATAGTCAAGGTAATCATGGAGGGCACCCGTAGCACTCTGGTAACAACAATCAGCAGTAGCGTAATTAGTCTGGGTATCAGAGTAATCCAAAGCAACTTAGTTCCGGCCAGTATCATGTTTTCATGACCAGCCTTAACAAGCGGGATCAGAATTTGCGCAAGCAAGCGGTTAATGTGATTGCACCAGCTCTGCCGCAGTACTTGAAATGGTCCGAGTATGACATAACGTGGAGCCAGGAGGATCACCCGTCGTGTGTCGATGACCCGGGGTGGCTGGCCTTGGTTGTTGCCCCCCCAAATAGGAGGATATATGGTGAATAAGGTGCTTATGGACAGAGGCAGCAGTATCAACATCCTCTACTATGACACCTTCAGACGGATGAAGTTGCTTGACAAGGATCTTAAGCCCTCATCTACGGTCTTTCGTGGTGTGGTGCCAGGCAAGTCGGCTTATCCGGTCAGCAGGATTTCTTTGGAAGTTGCCTTTTGTGATGAATATAACTACAAGATGGAGTCCTTGTCGTTTGAAGTGGTCAAGATCAAGAGCCCTTACCATGCGTTGTTTGGGCGGCCGTCTTATGCTAAGTTCGTGGCTAGGCCCTGTTACGTCTACTTACAGCTCAAGATGCCCGGGTTAAACAATACCATTACCATTCATGGTCACCGGAATACGACTATTGAATGCGAGGAAAGAGACGCGGCTTATGCAGAATCCAGTTGTGCTCAGGAGGAGCTTAAGTTTTATAAGGAGAATGTTGACCCGGAGGATATGACCCCGCCGAAAAAACCCACAACGGAGGTTGAGCCGCCCCTCAAATTTTCGGCGGAAGACAGTAAGGCAGTGGAATTTACTCCGGGTGACTCATCCAAACAGTTCATTTTTGGGGCTCACATGGATCCCAAATAGGAAAGCACACTCGTTGAATTCATCCGTGAGAATCGGGACATCTTTGCATGGAAACCTTCTGACATGCTGGGTGTACCAAGAGAGTTCGCTGAGCACAACCTTAATGTGGATCCTAAGTTTAAACCAATTAAACAGTTTCTACGGCGGTTCAATGAGGAGAGACGCAAGGCCATTGGGGAAGAAGTTGCCCGACTCTTGGCGGCAGGTTTCATTGTGGAGGTTTTTCACCTGGAGTGGTTGTCTAACCCGGTGCTGGTGCTCAAGAAGAATGGTACATGGCGCATGTGCATGGACTACACGGACCTTAACAAAGCTTGTCTGGCTGATCCTTTTGCTCTCCCTCGTATCGATCAGATCATTGATGCTACGGCGGGTTGCAACAGTTTATGCTCCCTGGATGCCTATTCAGGATATCATCAGATTAAGATGGTATTTAAAGACATGAGAACATGGCTTTTATTACACCTTTCGGGGCCTTCTGTTACGTGTCTATGCCTTTTGGGCTCAAGAGCGCCCATGCGACTTATCAACGATGTGTGCAGAATTGTCTTCATAGTCAGATCGGGCGCAATGTCCACGCTTACGTGGATGATATTGTGGTCAAGTCAAGGAAGAAGGAGACCCTGGAAGACTTAAGGGAAACTTTTAACAATCTCCGGGTTTATAAGATGATGCTTAACCCGGCTAAGTGTGTCTTTGGTGTTCCGTCTGGCAAGCTCTTGGGATTTTTGGTTTCTGAGCGTGGCATCAAAACTAACCCGGATAAGATCAAAGCTATCACCTCCCTGGCAGAGTCGGCTTGTATTAACAATGTCCAACGCCTGGCGGGACGAATTGCCGCATTGATCCGGTTCATAAGCCGCCTTGGTGAGAAAGCTATCCCCCTGTATCAGATGATGAAAAAGACGGATAATTTTGTCTGGAGCAAAGCGGCGGGTGAAGCACTTGAGGCGCTCAAGAAGCAGCTTACTGAGCCACCGGTACTAGCTGCTCCAGCTAAAAAAGAACCCTTGCTCCTATATGTGGCGCCTAATAACCGAGTTGTCAGCACCGCAGTTGTGATCGAGCGCAAGGAAGCGAGAAAGGAGTATCCGGTTCAGAGACCGGTGTACTATATCAGTGAGGTCCTGACGGAGTCCAAACAGAGGTATCCACATTGGCAGAAGCTGGTGTATGGGGTCTTCATGGCTAATCGCAAGTTAAAACATTATTTCTTAGGACACCAGATCACTGTTGTCAGTTCTGCTCAGTTGGGGGACATAATCCAGAACAGGGAAGCTACTGGTAGGATTCCTAAGTGGGCATTGGAGCTGGGACCTCTCAATCTGAAATATGTGCCGCGCATGGCTATTAAGTCCCAAGCCCTTGTGGATTTTATCAGCGATTGGACAGAGTGTCAAGTTCCCGAGGAAAAGCTGGATAACACATACTGGACTATACACTTTAATGGGTCTAAGCAGCTGGAAGGATCAGGGGCAGGAGTCATTTTGACATCTCCCAAAGGTGACAAGTTTTGTTATGTACTTTGGCTAATGTTCCCTTGTACCAACAATGCATCTGAGTATGAAGCCCTCCTTCATGGTCTCAAAGTAGCCAAGGAGATGAATTTAAGCCGGGTAAGGTGCTTGGGAGACTCAGACCTTGTGGCTCAGCAAGTTTCAGGCACGTGGGATTCCAGAGACCCGCGGATGGTGGCTTATCGTCAGGCGGTGGATGTCATTGCTGGTCACTTTAAAGGTTATCAGGTAGACCACATTGACCGACGCAGGAACGAGGCGTCTGATGCCTTGTCACGGTTAGTCTCTCAGCAGAAACCGGTGCCGCCGAATATATTCTTGGATGTGTTGTATCACCCGACTGTTAAATTACCTTCAGAGGAAGATTTGGCTGTTCCTGACCCGGAGGGGCAGTTAGTGGCGGCTCTACATGCCATTCCAGATTGGACTATGCCTTACATGGACTATTTGACTCCAGGCGAGTTACCTGATGATGAAAACCTGGCTAAACATATCACCCGACGCTCTAAATCCATGACAATAGTTAATGGGAGTTACACAAGTGCAGCATGACTGGTGTTTTCCAACGTTGTGTCTCACCGAAGGAGGGTCAGGAAATAATAATGAAATTCACGCTGGAGATTGTGGACATCACGACGGATCAAAATCTCTAGTGGCCAAGGCCTTTCGGCACGGTTTTTTCTGGTTGACGGCTCACAAGGATGCAGAGGATCTGGTCCGCAAGTGTGACGACTGTCAGAAATTTGGCCGGCGTGCTCATGTTCTGGCTCAGGAGTTGCGCATGATACCAATCACTTGGCCCTTTGCGGTCTGGGGGCTTGATATGGTCAGACCTTTCAAAAGATCTAAAGATAAAAAGACACACCTCTTGGTGGCGGTTGATAAATTTACCAAATGGGTGGAGGCTGAGCCGGTCAGCAAGTGTGACGCGGCTACAACAACTCAGTTCATCAAAAATTTAATCTACCAATTTGGTTACCCTGACAGCATCATCACGGACAATGGAACAAACTTGTCTAAGGGGGCTATGAAAAAATTCTATGATGAGGAGCGCATCTGGCTTGATGTTTCGTCGGTTGCTCATCCACAGTCTAACAGTCAGGCAGAGCGTGCCAATCAAGAAATCTTGAGGGGCATCAAGCCGCGGCTCATGGTTCCTTTGCAATGGATGCCCAACTGTTGGGTCGAGGAGTTGCCTTCCGTCTTATGGAGCATCAGAACCACTCCCAACCGATCCACAGGGTATACCCTTTTCTTCATGGTTTATGGTGCGGAGGCCGTGTTGCCAAGTGACATCTGACATGATTCACCACGAGTGGCGGCTTATGTTGAGACAGACAATGAGATGGCACATCAAGACACGTTGGATGCTCTTGAAGAAGCACGAGAGCCGCCGGCTGCCCGTTCGACAATTTATCAACAAGATCTGCGCCGCTATCATAGCCGCAGGGTCAAGACCCGGACGTTTCAAGAGGGTGACTTGGTGCTACAGCTAATTCAAGACCAAACAGACATGCATATGTTATCCCCTCCTTGGGAAGGACCTTTTGTGGTCAGCAGAAATCTCAACAACGGATCATATTACCTCATTGACATCCGGGATGAATCAGATACGGTGGGTCAGGAGACTCGCCGGCCGTGGAATATAGCACATCTGCGGTCTTATTACACTTAAAAGTGTTGGGACTCGCTACTGTACATTATCATTGTACATATCATATATGAATAAAATAGCATCCCTGCAAGCCGGGGCCTCTACTACATCACACACATTCATTGATGCGAGAAAATTTTAACATTGTCTGTATAAGGGGGCTTCTTACCTCTGGGCATCGCTTATCTCACCCTAACAGCCGGCTTTATGCCACTTCCGGTTAACATGTTAACTGCGGTTGTCGAAGGGGGCTTCTTACCTTTGGGTATCACTACTCTCACCCTAACAACCGTCATTCATGCCACATTTCTAGTTGACATGTCAGCTGCGGCCGTCTAAGGGGGCTTCTTACCGACGGGTATCGCTTATCTCACCCTAACGGCCGGCTTTATGCCATTTCCGTTTAACATGTTAGCCACAGTTGTATAAGGGGGCTTCTTACCGACGGGTTCATTTATCTCACCCTAACAACTAGCGTTTACACCACATTCTAGTTGACATGTCAGCTGCGACTGTAGAAGGGGGCTTCTTACCTTCGGGTATCGCTTATCTCACCCTAACAGCCGGCTTTAAGCCATATCCGGTTAACATGTTAACCGCGGTTGTAGAAGGGGGCTTCTTACCTCCGTGTATCGCCTATCTCACCCTAACAATCGGCGTTTACGCCACATTCTAGTTGACATATCAGTTGCGGTTGTAAAAGGGGGCTTCTTACCTTCGGGTATCGCTTATCTCACCCTAACATCTAGCTTTATGCCATTTCCGGTTAACATGTTAGCCGCGGTTATCAAAGGGGGCTTCCCACCTTCGGGTGTAGTTTATCTAACCCTAAACAGCCGGCGTTTGCGCCAAAAATGTGCATGCAAGAAGCTAAGCTATGAAGAGTCGGAAAGGCACGCAATGAGAAGGACAAAGAAGATGGCAAAACATCTATATTTGAGCCGGATTTTCATATGTGTGCGATGGCACAAAGTTCAGTAGAGGCAAAAGTTACAACTACTCTATTACAGACGCTCTCTGTGGAGCCCAAGAAATCATCAAGTTTTTTACACCGCCTCATGGCTGGTCATGGAGAGCCGGCTATTACAAGAAATCTATGGCATAATCAGTTGGCTGGCAGGTCACCCTGCTCCGGCTCTTCGGTTGCCTTGATCTGAAGGTTTTCCAAATCCCAGTTACACTCGGTTACAACTGCAAAAGTTCCTTCTTCAAAGAAGGGGGACGGATCAAGTTCAGAAGGGAAGAGAGTCTTACTGCAGGCGGGTGTTAGATCCTTGCATTAATAAAGCGGGCCACAGATCCTTTTCTGGTCGGCGTCGTAAGCTGCCTGGTAGGTCTCCAAATTAACCTCGTCTACTAAGATGGACGCTAAGACCTTGGAATCTTTTACGCACCGAGCATAGCCAGCTTGAGAAAATTTTGAGCCGTCATCCTTTTTGGAGGGAAACCCATCCATCATCTCAGCTGGAGTGAGCTCTGGAGAGAAAGCCAATGCCCGGCTTATGGCTGCGATTACCCCCTGGCGGGCGACTGATCTTTTCAACACGGCGATCTGCTTGGTCATCGTTGATAGAAGTTCTAGGACCCCTTTGAGAGTCGAAGGGATATTCTCTTTGTACTGCACAACTTTCATCGTGCATACGACACCGCAGTAGAGTTGCTCTATCAGGGTGTATATGGCCTTCAAAGGCAGCAGGCTGTCGGAGGCTAGTTGGCGGCTCCTAGGACCTATGTAAGACGGAGGTAAGTCGCCAACACAAGTATAATATGTCAATTGAGTGAAAGTTATTGAAAACTTACCAAAAAGCGCGGCTGTCATCTTGGTAGTATGGCATTTCAAAGATTGAAGTTCATCAGAAACGACAATGAGCCATTGATCAGCGTCATCCGCTCGTTTGGTCAAGGCGGCCTTCTCAGTCTTAGCAGATTCCTTGAAAGAGATTAAGTCGGCCTTGGTTTTGTTTAGCTCTTCAGCGAGGAGCCGACACTTTTCATTAGCTTCGCTCCGGGCGACTTGCTGAGCGGCTAAATTGCTCTTTAAGCCGGCCATTTCTGACCCGGCTTCGATTAAAGCTTCCTACAATATATCAAATAGTAGAATAAGACGACAGGAAGAGCAGGTTGCAAAAATATAGCAAGTCTCAAACAGATTGCAGGCAATATGCATGACACTTGGGGGCTAATGTCTATTTTCAAGATAGTTCCGACTCAACTTCAGCAAGATAGACCCGGAACTTGGGAGCTACATACTGGTTTTTTCAGAAGGTTCAGTATGAAAGTCCCGACTCAATTTTGGAAAAGATTGAGCCGGTCTTTGGGGGCTATCATTGGCTCTATTGGTTATTTTCTAGGAAATTCCGGCTCAAAATTACAAATTATTGAGCCGGTCCTTGAGGGCTAAGGACAATGATTCGGGATTAGAGCTAAATAAAATAAGGGACTGCATACTACATATTCTACTAGGATGGAAGAGCCGGATTATCATCAGTTAATATTAACCTGGCCCTTGGGGGCTATGTAAGGACATAAGTAGGAAAAAGGAATACCTCGTATTTTTTCTTCATGAGGTTAACCAACTTGAGTTCCAGATCCCGGATTGTGGATAGCCGGTTCATATAGCCAGCATGGAGTTCCTCGGCTGTCATCTTGTCTAAAGTAAAGAGTTCAAACTCCAATTTCCTTGAAGCTTCAGCCGTCTCTTGGTGCTTGGTCAGCATGTGAGCCGGGGGAGAGTGCAAGCCGGTGCTAGTAATCACAACGTCTGGAGCAGCGGTATCCTTAGCAACCTGGACAGGCTCGGCGACTTTGAAGGATTCCTTGGCGGGCCTTTTGGAATGATGTTATCAGCGGCCGGCTCAGCAGAAGTTGCCAGGGGGTCTACAACCGGCATAGGCTCGTCCGACTTGGAAAGCTTCGGCTCTTGAGCAGCAGGGCCAGGGGAGGACTTGTTGGTTTTTGGACGCTTATTTGAGCCCTGCAGAGTATGAGGATTAGAACCCGAGGATTACAGCCATTAAAGGAACTGGACATAAGACCGGATAAAATACTTACAGTGGATTAGTCTTGGGAGGCGGCAGAGCGGTCGCCGTAGAGTTGCCTGAGGAAGGCGATCGCTGAGAGACAGTTCAGGAAAGATAAGGCAATATTGAGATTACAAAGGAAAAGCTAGTCAAACGGAGGTACATACCTCCGTGGGGCGCTTCTTTTGAGCCGGTGAGTTCGGTAAGCCGGATATAAGATCCATAGAGCTAGAGCTCCAGGTCTGGTGTCGTTCGGCCTGTTGTTGCTTTTTTTAAAAGAAATTGGGGATCCAAATAAGCAAGAGGATGAGAAAGAGGAACTTTTCCAATAACCCGTCGTATCTTCCGGGGTATAAAACATTCCGAGCCGAATGAAACATAGATTACCTCACGTGTGTTGGCACGGCTCGTCTCTACATCATCCTATAAGTGAAGCAGGTGTTAGTAAAATGAAGGAACAAGGTCATAGAAGGTGACCAAAGTTATACCTCTGAGCCGTACGCTTCTGGTGGTTCAAACCATTCTTCTTGCGGGGTGGTCTTCTTGGTTCTCTTCGCCGGGGCCTTCTTCTGGCTCTTCTTCAAAGGAGGAACATACTTTTTCTTCCAGAAGTCGGAGTCAGCCTGCAACAATGAGCCGGTTAATAGTGATGAATCAATAAAACATAAGCAAACCAAGAGAAGAGGATATGAAGAGTTGCCTTACGTCTGGGGCCAAATTAGTGGCACTGAAAGCTCCTGATGTCTCATGGACGAGACTCCAGATGATAGTAGTAATGTCGTCTTCTGTCAATGTTGTTTGGCCAAAACATAGAGAACTATCATACTGCCCCGGGTACTCTCACATGAGGCGGCTTCTCTGGCTCAAAGGCATAATCCGCCAGGAGATCCAATAGCGGATCAGATCCAATCTGGTTAGTCCATTAGCCATGAGGGCTCTAATCTTGGCGTGAGCCGGCTCGTGCCTTGCACGTTCTGAAGTCGACAGCCGACCGGAAAGCTCGGAAGTTGTCTTGAGCTGGGAGGGGCGGTAACCCGGCAGTGGATGTTTGCCCTCCGGAGAGGTATCCTTGCAGTAGAACCAAGTCATATTCCAGTCCTTTGGATGACTCGGCATTGGCACATCCAGAAAGGTGATATCCCGGCGCCTCTAGATAGAAATTCCGCCAAGATCTAGACTGGGGCCAGCTTTCATTTCAGTTTGCCGATTCGCATAAAAGAATTCTCGGAACAGGCCCACAGACGGCTTGGTTTGCAGATAGACCTCACTGAGCACTTGAAAGTTGCATATATTCGAGACGGAATTGGGGGCAAGATCTTGAGGATGGAGCTTATAGAAGTGAAGGACTTCATGGAAGAACTTTGAGCCGGGGGGTACGAACCCGCGTTCAATATGATCAGAAAAGACAACCACTTCACCTTCCTGCGGAATGGGCTTCAATTCATTACCCGGGACCCGCCAATGGATGACCTCTTTGCCGGGAGAGTGCCCGCGTGTAAGAAATCCATCAGGAACTCCTTTGTAATGCAAGATCCAACCCAGTTACAGGAGTTGGATGCGCGAGACATTATGATGGTTTAAGACTGTGAAAATCAAAGACGGCGAGTCAAGAAAGGTCAAGCATCTACGGGTGACTTATGAGCTAAAGACTTTTCAGATAAGACGCCATAATTCGGCTAGCGAGAGCTGGAACGGCGCGGCAGTTCAACATCGCAAGAAGATGGAGTAAATTTCGGCTAAGTCCTAAAAACAGGTTTCGCAAGGTGCTGCTAAGATTACGGATCTACAAAACCACGGAAATGATTTTATTATCAGACCTAAAGATGAACTGACGAAATAGAGAAAACCTAAAATGACAAATGGAGGTACGATGGATCTACGCAGTATGGATGGCTACCCAATACGTAGCGGCGCAGTGGGGATGAGCTATCGTTCGAAGTTCATGCGCTAGGACGTGGCCAGCATTGACGGGGCCCAAGTTTTCGAAACGGCGGCGGCGAAGTTTCCGTGAAAACCCTACCACAGTCATTACGGATCTAATGGAAGAAGAAACTTACCGGAGATGATGCGATGAACACGGAAGATGCTCTAGTTCGTGTCAGGTTGATGCAGCGGCCCTGTTGATGACGAGGCGGAGACGGCGCTGGAGCAGGAGGCGCTGGGAATAGAGGCGACGAAAGGAAGAAGACGACGGAGTGAGCGGGAAAAGGCAATTCCGCCCGAGGCGGTCCTATTAAATAGGGAAAAGGCAGAATGGGCGTAAGAATCCAGGCGACGGATGTCGTTTAACCAAGGTGGACGCCTCGATCTTCGGGTCGCTCATTTAATGAGAAGATTTGTTGCGTGCATCAGAGGATCTTTTTGCAGGTTCGACATGACGTCACGACGGGTCATTTCCGGGCGACTCACCAAAGAGTAAAGAGAAAGTCTGAAATGAGCAAGCTCAAATCAACCTGGGGCCTATTGTTGGGGATATAACCCCTTGGTGAGACCTGCCCTAAGGGCTCCGGGTCATACCTAACGGCTCAAGTCACCAGCCCGACGGTGAGTCTAAAGACTTAAGGCCCAAGACGCGAGGTGACTCATACAAGGTGGGCCCGCAGGTGGCCCGGACGGAGAAGACCCAGGCGGGTGATACGCCTCCGTCGTATCTATAATTTTTGATTGTTTCATGCCAATATTCTACAACTTTCATATACTTTTGGCAACTTTTTATACTATTTTGGGGACTAACATATTGATCCAGTGCCTAGTGCCAGTTCTTGTTTGTTGCATATTTTTTGTTTCGTAGAATATCCATACCAAACGAATTCCAAACGCAATAAAAAACCTACGGGGATTTTTTTGGAATATTTATGATTTTTTGGGAAGAAGAATCAACGCGAAATGATGCCCGAGGGGGTCACGAGCCCAAGAGGCGTGCCCTACACCCCCGGGTGCGCCTGGCAGGCTCGTGAGCAACCCTTAAGGCAGTTGGGGCCCTTCTTTCACCGCAAGAAAGATATTTTTATAATGAAAATAACCTCAAAATTTCATCCCGATCGGATTTACGGATCTCCGTGAATTTAAGAAACGGTGAAAGGCCAGAATCTGGGAGTGCAGAAATAGAAGGACACAGAGAAAGAGATCCAATCTCGGAGGTGCTCTCGCCTCTCCGTTGCCATGGAGACCATGGACCAGAGGGGAAACCCTTCTCCCATCTAGGGAGGAGGTCAAGTAAGAAGAAGAAGAAGGGGGTCTCTCTCCCCCTCCCTCCCGGCGGCGCCGAACGCCGCCCGGGACATCATCGTGTGACGGCGATCTACACCAACACCTCCGTCATCTTCACCAACACCTCCATCACCTTCCCCCATCTATATTCAGCGGTCCACTCCCCCTCAACCCGCTGTACCCTCTACTTGAACATGGTGCTTTATGCTTCATATTATTATCTGATGATATGTTGCCATCTTAAGATGTCTGAGTAGATTTTCGTTGTCCTATCGGTGATTGATGAATTGCTATGATTGGTTTAAATTGCTTATGGTTATGTTGCTGTCCTTTGGTGTCCATCATATGACCGCGCGCGTGGATCACACCATAGGGTTAGTTGTATGTCGATAGGACTATGTATTGGAGGGCAAGGGTGACAGAAGCTTCAACCTAGCATAGAAATTGATGCATACGGGATTGAAGGGGGACCAATATATCTTATTGCTGTGGTTGGGTTTTACCTTAATGAATGTTAGTAGTTGAGGATGCTTGCTAATAGTTCCAATCATAAGTGCATAGAATTCCAAGTAAGGGTGACATGCTAGCAGTGGCCTCTCCCACATAAAACTTGCTATCAGTCTAGTAACATAGTCAATTGCTTAGGGACAATTCCGCAACTCCTACCACCACTTTTCCACACTCGTTAAACTAACGTAATTGTTTCTTTATCTAAACAGCCCTTAGTTTTTATTTACATGTTCTTTATTATCTTGCAAACCTATCCTATCACACCTACAAAGTACTTCTAGTTTCATACTTGTTCTAGGTAAAGCGAACGTAAAGTGTGCGTAGAGTTGTATCGATGGTCGATAGAACTTGCGGGAATATTTGTCCTACCTTTAGCTCGTCGTTGGGTTCGACACTCTTACTTATCGAGAAAGGCTACAATTGATCCCCTATACTTGTGGGTTATCAAGACCTTTTTCTGGCGCCGTTGCCCGGGAGAGATAGCGTGGGGTGAATATTCTCATGTGTGCTTGTTTGCTTTATCACTAAGTAGATTTATTTTCTGTTCTAAGTTGTTCTCTATCTTTAGTTATGGATATGGAACACGAAATACCAAAAAAATTAGGTGTACTTGCTACTCATGGAGATGGGGAACCTCCTAAAACTCTAGATGCTCGTTTATGTTGAAAATATTATGCACTTCTTTAATAATCCTGAGAAAACCCCATTTAATTATATAATGGGATACACATTGGATCAACGTGAATACTTTAGGGATTTTCGCTTGACTAAAAAAGGTAAACTATTATGGGATCAAATTCATATGTTGAAATGGTATGCTTGGGATCTATGCTTGAGATATGATATTACTTGTTGCTCTAGGATGAAGGCTAAACACCTTCCCTTTTCTTGTAAATTTAATGCTAATGAAACCTTGGCTTCTTATGCTAATGGTATATATGATTACTATGATGTGGAACAAATAGAAGAGTTTGTTGCTTTTATGGGTGCTTATGAAATTGAAGCTCTGTTTAAAAGGTGTGATGTAATGATGATGCTTTTTACCGGTCTGAAAATTTAGTTATGCTTTGTTATTGTTATACTAATTATGAAGATAATGCCCATATTTATCGATTTATGGAGAGATTCTCCGCTGCCCAAGAAGAGACTAATATTTTGCAGGAAACTATGGAAGAAGAAAATGCTGAAACTGTGAGCTCATTAGATGAAAAAGATGACGAGGAGAGCGAAGAACAAAAGGAGGAAGAGCGGACTAGCTACCCGTGCCCACCTTCTAATGAGAGTAACTCTTCAACTCATACATTGTTTAATTTCCCTTCGTGCTTACCGAAGGATGAATGCTATGTTGATTGCTATGATCCCTTGGATTTGTTTGAAATATCCCTTTTTCACGAACTTGATGCTTGCTATGCTGGTGGCCATGATGCCAATATGAATGATGCTTATGGAGATGAACTTTATATAGTTCCTTATGTTAAACATGAACTTGTTGCTATTGCACCCACATATGATAGTCCTATTATCTTTTTGAATTCTCCCAACTACACTATATCGGAGAAGTTTGCTCTTATTAGGGATTACATTGATGGGTTGCCTTCTACTATTACACATGATGATTTTGATGAATATAATATGCATGTGCTTGCTGATCCTACTTGCAATTATTATGAGAGAGGAACTACATCTCCACCTCTCTATGTTTCCAATATAAAATTGCAAGAAACTGCTTATGCTATGTATGGACCTTTACGTGACGTGCATGAATTGTTCTTTTATGACATGCCAATGCATAGGATGAGAGTTAGACTTCGTCATTGCATGATATATGTTACCTTGTGCTCACTAGTAAATTACAAATCATTGTTAATTAAAATTGTCTTTGATATACCTTGGGATCCGGGTGGATCCATTACTTGAGCACTTTATGCCTAGCTTAATGGCTTTAAAGAAAGCGCTGCCCGGGAGACAACCCAGAAGTTTTAGAGAGTCATTTATTTCTGTTGATTGCTTTTATATAGTTTAAAAACAAAAAAATATAGAGGGGAATTTAAAACTTTTTCAAAAAGAGAAGCGATTGAAAGGTGATGCATTGCGGAAGTGAGGGTCGACCTTGAACACTTGTGTTCATGCTCATGGAAACAATGTAGAATTTTTCATGGAAATTTATCACAAAAATAATTATCTCCTTCTACAATTCCATTGTATTATAAAAATAATGTGCCAAGTAAAGCCTTTATGATTAGTTTTGGTGATAGTTGTTTAATCATGCTGAAAAAAGACAGAAACTTTGTGCTCACAAAATTAATTTTAATTCCTATCCAGAAAGAGCTTTTGAGTTGATTCTTTTTTATGATGATTTATATGAAAATTTACCTAATTTTCATAATTTGTTCAGAATTTTTGGGATAGCAGAGGTATACGAAATATACAGATTGCTACAGACTGTTCTTTTTTTTTGACAGATTCTGTTTTTGTTGTGTTGATTGCTTATTTTGATGAAACTATGGTTAGTATCGGGGGTACGAGCCATGTAAAAGTGAGAATACAGTAATATAAGATCAATCTAAATGGAAATTAAGTTTACTACAGTACCTAAAAAGTTGGTGGTTTGTTTTCTTATGCTAATGCTATCACGAGTTTCTGTTGAAGTTTTGTGTGATTGAAGTTTTCAAGTTTTGGATGAGACCACGATGGATGAAGGAATAAAGAGAGGTAAGAGCCTAAGATTGGGGATGCCTGAGGCACTCCAAGGTAATATTCAAGGAAGACTCAAGCGTCTAAGCTTGGGGATGCCCCAGAAAGCATCCCCTCTTTCATCTACAATCTATCGGTAATTTTACTCGGAGCTATAGTTTTATTCGTCACATGATATGTGCAAATGCTTGGAGTGTCTTTTATGTTTATTTTTCCTTTTTATTTTATGCACCATGATGGTATGAGATAGTCCTTGGTTGATTTATAGAATGCTCTTTGCACTTCACTCATATCTTTTGAGTATGGCTTTATAGAATGCTTCATGTGCTTCACTTATATCATTTGAAGTTTGGATTGCCTGTTTCCCTACACATAGAAAACCGCCATTTGTAGAATGCTCTTTTGCTTAAATTTTATTTGTTAGAGCGGGGCATATATTTTGTAGAAAGAATTAAACTCTCATGCTTCACTTATACCTATTTAGAGAGTTAATAGGAGTTGGTCATTCACATGGTTAGTCATAAAATCCTACATAAAACTTGTAGATCACTGAATATGATATGTTTGATTCCTTGCAATAGTTTTGCGACATGAAGATGTGATATTAGAGTCATGCTAGTGAGTAATTGTGTATTCGTAGAAATACTTGTGTTAAGGTTTGTGATTCCCGTAGCATGCACGTATGGTGAACCGTTATGTGACGAAGTCGGAGCATGATTTATTTATTGATTGTCATCCTTTCTGTGGAGGTCGGGATCGCGCGATGGTTAACTCCTACCAACCCTTCCCCTAGGAGCATGCGTGTAGTACCTTGTTTCGATGACCAATAGACTTTTGCAATAAGTATGTGAGTTCTTTATGACTAATGTGGAGTCCATGGATTATACGCACTCTCACCCTTTCACCATTGCTAGCCTCTCTAGTACCGCGCAACTTTCACCGGTGCATTACACCCACCATATACCCTTCCTCAAAACAGCCACCATACCTACCTATTATGGCATTTCCATAGCCATTCCGAGATATATTTCCATGCAACTTCCATCGTTCCGTTTATTATGACACGCACCATCATTGTCATATTGCTTTGCATGATCGTAAGATAGCTAGCATGATGTTTTCGTGACTTGTCCATTTTTTATGTCATTGCTACGCTAGATCATTGCACATCCCGGTACACCACCGGAGGCATTCATATAGAGTCATATTTTGTTCTAAATATTGAGTTGTAAGTAAATAAAAGTGTGATGATCATCATTATTAGAGCATTGTCCCATGTGAGGAAGTAATAAAAGAGGCCAATGAAGCCCAAATAAAAAAAGAGGCCAAAGAAGCCCACCAAAAAAAGAGAATAAAATAAAATAAAAATAAAAATAAAAAAATGAGAGAAAAGAGAGAAGGGACAATGCTACTATCCTTTACCACACTTGTGCTTCAAAGTAGCACCATGATCTTCATGATAGAGAGTCTCCTATATTGTCACTTTCATATACTAGTGGGAAATTTTCAGTATAGAACTTGGCTTGTATATTCCAATGATGGGGTTTCTCAAATTGCCCTAGGTCTTCGTGAGAAAGCAAGTTGGATGCACACCCACTTAGTTTCTTTTTGAGCTTTCATACACTTATAGCTCTAGTGCATCCGTTGCATGGCAATCCCTACGCACTCACATTGATATCTATTGATGGGCATCTCCATAGCCCGTTGATACGCCTAGTTGATGTGAGACTATCTCCTCCTTTTTGTCTTCTCCACAACCACCATATTCTCTTCCACCTATAGTGTTATGTCCATGGCTCCTGATCATGTATTGCGTGAAAGTTGAAAAAGTTTGAGAATACTAAAGTATGAAACAATTGCTTGGCTAAAAACCGGGGTTGTGCATGATTTAATACCTTGTGTGATGAAGATGGAGCATAGCAAGACCATATGATTTTGTAGGGATAACTTTCTTCGGCCATGTTATTTTGAGAAGACATGATTGCTTTATTAGTATGCTTGAAATATTATTGTCTTTATGTCAAATGATAGACTATTGCTTTGAATCACTCGTGTCTGAATATTCATGCCATGATTAGATTATATGATCAAGATTATGCTAGGTAGCATTCCACATCAAAAATTATCAATTTTATCATTTACCTACTCGAGGATGAGAAGGAATTAAGCTTGGGATGCTGATACGTCTCCGTCGTATCTATAAATTTTGATTGTTTCATGCCAATATTCTACAACTTTCGTATACTTTTGGCAACTTTTTATACTATTTTTGGGACTAACATATTGGTCCAGTGCCTAGTGCCAGTTCCTTTTTGTTGCATGTTTTTTGTTTTGCAGAATATCCATACCAAACGAAGTCCAAACACAATAAAAAACCTACAGGGATTTTTTTGGAATATTTATGATTTTTGGGAAGAAGAATCAACGCGAAACGATGCCCGAGGGGGTCACGAGGCCAGGAGGCGCGCCCTACCTCCCCGGGCGCGCCTGGCAGGTTCGTGACCAACCCTTAAGGTGGTTGGAGCCCTTCTTTTGCCGCAAGAAAGATATTTTTATAAGGAAAACCCCCTCAAAATTTCAGCCCGATCGGAGTTACGGATCTCCGGGAATTTAAGAAACGGTGAAAGGCCAGAATCTGGGAGCGCAGAAACAGAAGGACACAGAGAAAGAGATCCAATCTCGGAGGTGCTCTCGCCTCTCCGTTGCCATGGAGACCATGGACCAGAGGGGAAACCCTTCTCCCATCTAGGGAGGAGGTCAAGGAAGAAGAAGAAGAAGGGGGTCTCTCTCCCCCTCTCCCCCGGCGGCACCGAACGCCGCCCGGGACATCATCGTGTGACGGCGATCTACACCAACACCTCCGTCATCTTCACCAACACCTCCATCACCTTCCCTCATCTATATTCAGGGGTCCACTCTCCTGCAACCCGCTGTACCCTCTACTTGAACATGGTGCTTTATGCTTCATATTATTATCCGATGATGTGTTGCCATCTTATGATGTCTGAGTAGATTTTCGTTGTCCTATCTGTGATTGATGAATTGCTATGATTGGTTTAACTTGCTTGTGGTTATGTTGCTGTCCTTTTGTGTCCATCATATGAGCGCGCATGTGGATCACACCATAGGGTTAGTTGTATGTTGATAGGACTATGTATTGGAGGGCAAGGGTGATAGAAGCTTCAGCCTAGCATAGAAATTGATGCATACGGGATTGAAGGGGGACCAATATATCTTACTGCTATGGTTGGGTTTTACCTTAATGAACGTTAGTAGTTGCGGATGCTTGCTAATAGTTCCAACCATAAGTGCATAGAATTCCAAGTAAGGGGTGACATGCTAGCAGTGGCCTCTCCCACATAAAACTTGCTATCGGTCTAGTAACATAGTCAATTGCCTAGGGACAATTCCGCAACTCCTACCACCACTTTTCCACACTCGTTAAACTAATGTAATTGTTTCTATATCTAAACAGCCCCTAGTTTTTATTTATGTGTTCTTTATTATCTTGCAAACCTATCCTATGACACCTACAAAGTACTTCTAGTTTCATACTTGTTCTAGGTAAAGCGAACGTAAAGTGTGCGTAGAGTTGTATCGGTGGTCGATAGAACTTGAGGGAATATTTGTCCTACCTTTAGCTCCTCGTTGGGTTCAACACTCTTACTTATCGAGAAAGGCTACAATTGATCCCTATACTTGTGGGTTATGAGCGGGTAAGCCAACCAGGGACAACTTGGTCAGGAAAGGCAAGAGAAGATAGAGGTTGACTCGGATACGCGATGAGAGTCGGTCACAACTTGTATGACCCGTGGTCTTTACCTCCTATATAAAGGGAAGACCCAAGGCGACTTAGGGGGCAGGTTATCGAGAACTAGGTCAAGCTTTAGCTCCCTTGTAATCGATACATCAAGCAATACAAGCACAAGCATGACATAGACTATTACCTCGACTTGAGGGGCCGAACCTGGGTAAACTCGTGTCCTTCGTCCCAATCAACCCCTTTGAGTCCATCACGTTAGCCATGGCCTTGAACCCAAGTCCGTTCACCCGGACATCTACCGTGACAAAACCACGACAGTAACCACGCACACTATTTCCCTATAACCCTAGCGTCATCGAACCTTAAGTGTCTAGACCCTACGGGTTCGGGAGACACGTAGACATGACCGAGACATCTCTCCAGTCAATAACCAGCAGCAGGATCTGGATACCCATGTTGGCTCCCACATGCTCCACAATGATCTCATTGGATGAACCACGATGTCAGGGATTCAATCAATCCCGTATTCAATTCCCTTTGTCTATCGGTATGATACTTGCCCGAGATTCGATCGTTGGTATCTCTATACCTTGTTCAATCTTGTTACCGGCAAGTCTCTTTACTCGTTCCGTAACACATCATCTCGTGGCTAACTCCTTAGTCACATTGAGATCATTATGATGATGTCTTACCGAGTGGGCCCAGAGATACCTCTCCGTCACACGAAGTGACAAATCCTAGTCTCGATTCGTGCCAACCCAATAGACACTTTCAAAGATACCCATAGTGCACCTTTATAGCCACCCAGTTACGTTGTGACGTTTGGCACACCCAAAGCATTCCTACAGTATCCGGGAGTTGCACAATCTCATGGTCTAAGAAAACGATACTTGACATTGAAAAGTTTAGCACACGAACTACACGATCTTGTGCTATGCTTAGGATTGGGTCTTGTCCATCACATCATTCTCCTAATGATGTGATCTCGTTATCAATGAAATCCAATGTCCATGGTCATGAAACCGTGGCCATCTATTGATCAACGAGCTAGCCAACTAGAGGCTCACTAGGGACATGTTGTGGTCTATGTATTCACACATGCATTACAGTTTCTGGTTAATACAATTGTAGCATGAACAATAGACAATTATCATGAACTAGGAAATACAATAATAACCATTTTATTATTGCCTCTAGGGCATATTTCCAACAGGGCCCGGATTCTGACAAATGGTTAGAGGCCATGAAATCCGAGAAAGGATCCATGTATGAAATCCAAGTATAGACTTTGGTAGACTTGCCCATTGAACGGCAGGTCGTTGAGTACAAATGGACCTTTAAGATGAAGACAGACGCTGATGATGAATGTCACCATTTATAAAGCTCGACTTGTCGGAAAGAAGTTTCTGCAAAGTTTAAGGAGTTGACTACAATGAGATTTTCTCACTCATAGCGATGATAAAGTTCTTTGGAATTATGTTAGCAGTTGCTGCGTTTTTCAATTGTGAAATCTGATAGATGGATGTCAAAACATCGTTTCCTTCCTTGAGGAATGATTGTATGAGATACAACCAGAAGGTTTTGTCAGTCCTAAGGATGCTAAAAGGTGTGCAAGCTCCAGTGATCCTTCTATGGACTGAAGCAAGCATCTCGGAGTTGGAATATACGCTTTGATGAGGTGATCAAAGTTTTTGAGCCTATACAAAGCTTATGAGAAACTTGTATTTACAATAAAGTGAGTGGGAGCACTATAGATTTTCTGATAAGAGTATGTGGATGACATATTGTTGATCGGAAATGATGTAGAATTTCTGGAAAGCATAAAGGGTTGTTTGAAAAGAGTTTTTCAAACGAATACCTTGATGAAGCTACCTAATTGTTGGGCATCAAGATCTATAGAGATAGATCAAGATGCTTGATGAGACTTTCAACGAGTACATACCTAGACAAGATTTTGAAAGAGTTCAAAATGGATCAGTCAAAGAAGGTGTTCTTGCCTGGTTTGTAAGGTGTCGAGTTAAGTGAGACTCAAAGCTTGACCACGGTAGAAGAAAGAGAAAGGACGAACGTCGTCCCCTATGCCTTATCCATAGGCTCTGTATAGTATGCCATGCCATGTACCGCACCTGTGCGTGCCTTGCCATGGGTCCGTCAAGGGATACAAAAGTGATCCAGGAGTGGATCACTGGACAATGGTCAAGATTATCCTTAGTAACTAAAGGACTAAGGAAAAGTTTCTCGATTATGGAGGTGATAAAGAGTTCGTCGTAAAGAGTTGCGTCGATGCAAGCTTTAACATCAATCCGGATGACTCTTAGTAGCAATCCGGATATGTATAGTAGAGCAACCATTTGGAATAGCTCCAAGTGGAGTGCGGTAGCAGTGTCTACAGTATGACATAGAGATTTGCAAAGTACACACAGATCTGAATGTTGCAGACCCATTGACTAAAAGACCTCTCTCACATGCAAAGCATGATCGAGCCCTAGAACTCACTAGGTGTTAGATTCATAACATTGTGAATCACATGATGATGTAAAATAGATTATTGACTCTAGTGCAAGTGGGAGACTGTTGGAAATATGCCCTAGAGGCAATAATAAATTAGTTATTATCATATTTCCTTGTTCATGATAATCGTTTATTATCCATGTTAGAATTGTATTGATCGAAAACTCAGATACATGCGTGGATACATAGACAACACCATGTCCCTAGTATGCCTCTGATGGTCTAGCTCATTGATCAAAGATGGTTAAGGTTTCCTAGCCATGGACATGAGATGTCATTTGATAACGAGATCACATCATTAGGAGAATGATGTGATGGACAAGACCCAAACTATAAACGCAGCATATGATCTTGTCAGTTTATTACAATAGTTTTATGCATGTCAAGTATCTGTTCCTATGACTATGAGATCATGCAACTCACTGACACCGGAGGAGTACCTTGTGTGTATCAAATGTCACAACATAACTGGATGACTATAAAGGTGCTCTACAGGTATCTCCGAGGGTGTCTATTGAGTTGGCATGGATCAAGACTAGGATTTGTTAGTCCATGTGATGGAGAGATATCTCAGGGCCCACTCGATAATACAACATCACGACAAGCCTTGCAAGCAATGTCTAATTGTTAGCCACAGGATCTTGTATTATGTAATGTGTAAAGAGACTTGCCGGTAACGAGATTGAACTAGCTATAGAGATATGTTAGCCACGGGGTCATGTCTACATAGTTCTCGAACCCGCAGGGTCTGCACACTTAAGGTTCGGTGACGTTTCGGTAGTATAGAGTTATGTATGGTGGTGAAAGAAGGTTGTTCGGAGTCCCGGATGAGATCTTGGACGTCATGAGGAGCTCCGGAATGGTCCGAAGGTAAAGATTGATATATAGGAAGTCCTGTTTTGGTCGCCAGAAAGGTTTCGGGCTCGTCGGTAGTGTACCAGGAGTGCCAGGAGGGTACCGGGGGACCATTAGGAGGGGTGTCTCGACCCAAGAGGCTACATGGGCTATGGGAGGAGGTAAACCAGCCCCTGGTGGGCTGGCCGAAGCCTCCTCTAAGGGCCCATGTGGATGGAGTGGTTTGAGAAGGAAAAAAATCCAAAGGTGGAGAGGTGGAGAGAGTTTCCAAGTGGAAAGGAGGAATCCTACTCCTAACTAGTATAAGGCCTGTGTGTTGCCACGGGCTCTTGAAATATCTTTGCGAGTTATACAATTATAATGCATGTGAATTTTCACACGTAGAGACGTTATATCATGGGCACAATTGCTTAATAATTGAAGTCCACCTCACTTGCAATGTAAATTCATAACAAAAAAACAAACTGACGACGTGCCCGTGTAACAAATTGTGCAATCATCCAACTAAATCCATTATAAATTATTAAGATCTACTTGATGTGTTTAATAAATTCTCACAATATCAGGAAAGTTTTCTTTAGCTTCATTCCCACGATGTTTTAGCAAGTATAATAAGAATTGCTTCCTCAACTCATACCCATCCTGCACAAGCAATATATGTAGTTAGCGTGAATAATTAACGTCAAATGTCTTAAAATGTGTGACGGACAATACTCATCATGCAAACCAGCTTGATCAATTCGTTACCGTTCCACGAGAGCATAGAATGAAAAACAAAAAAGCCAGACACATCCCTGCAATTTCCTAATTTATACTATATCCAATGTAACGATAACAAAAATAAATTTTAGGGGGCTGAATTTATTACATGTCTGTGCTCGTTGGAATATTAGACGGAAATAAACGTTGTCATTTGGATATATTGGAATTCCATCCAGGTTGCTGTATTTCGAGTGTTTCTTTGAATTCCCCTGCAAAACCTTTTAACTTCATTACATGCCTTAAATTGTTATTCTCTAACGATCGTGATGTATGAATAGGGTCCATAATGTACACACGATGTGCCTCTTCGTCCATGACGTGCAAGATGTATCAGGCGATGGATGCATACGGAAGTTAAATCTACAAATTTTAGCAATTAGCAACAACAATAAACCATAACAACAATATCCAGAATACCTTACTTAACATGTTGCACGGTGAGATGTTGTTGTCTATCACTAGCCATCCATCAAACAATGTTGCCAACTTTTGAATAGTTTCCTTCTCGCAAAATTTTTGATCTCGTGTTGACTCTAGCATCATGGACTAAGTAAAAAAGAACTATTGTTTGAACATGTTGATACTAATCATACCGAATGAAGAATTATGATAACTTACACAAAAACGCAGATCCATGTAGTGTATAGGAGGGTCTGTGAACAATATTCCCTCGTCACATGCGAGTATACGCACGACGATGTTGTAACAATCATTGTCCATACCTTGCTCCATGTTATGTATGCGCTTAAGTTGTATGAGACATAAGCACATTGGATGCGGTGTCGAGATTCAAACCCATTACTTCCGAAAAAATGGATGGTAAGAATAATAATAATGTATACTTGAATATTACATAATTATAAATATAAATGATGCTTACTCCAACCACTCAGCATCATCGATCGACATGATGTAATTGCATAGTCCGATAAGTAAATCACGTTGATCAGTGGGCATGATGAGGATTGGGGTAGGGTGTTTGTCTTTGCATCCCCGAGGTGGATTATCCAAGATCTCAAGATCGGAATTAGGTAAGATTGTTTCATCGTCAGATTGACAGCATTACAAACATCCTTTTAGCTTATTAAGTTCTAAATCTAGCAAGATGACAACTAAATTTGGTCGAAAGTGTTTCATGTCCTCCTGAAAAATATTTAAAAATCAATTTTGGTATAATATTTTGAAATTAAATAATGATATAACATTGAAAATAAAATACCTGGGTGAACTCATGAAATAGTGCATCTGCTGTCCAATATTCCATATAATTTAGCATAAAAAGTCCACACAACGTGCTATAATATTATAAAATAATGCTTTCAAATATCACCAAGATGAATCAAATAAGCTTGCATCAACTAATAGATACGATACGTCATTTTACTATCAATATTTTCTGTTACATGATATCTTTGTGTTCATGAGTACCAAACATAATAATTTTCAGTTTGTGACAAGTGCTTACCCATCTGTCTGTATTGCCTCCTTGAACTATTCCATGACCTTCGATTTTGTAACATTGAGATTGATCCATTTATGATGTTTATTAAACTTCGAACTCTGTTCTGCAAGTTTCATACGCTTCTCAAGTCCTAGCAACTATTTTATATATGTGAAAAGACATTAGGAATTAAGTCAAACTAAACATATGTCAAGAGGACCAAAAACAATAGATAGTTACCATAGTGGCAAGTTCACTCCGTTTTGATGAACACCAAGTGAGTCCAATACTTGGATCTCATGTTTTTTGGCATTGATGACTGCTAGATACCAATGGTACCTTGGAATGTTAATCAGAATGAATTTCTGGTGTAAACATCATATAAATTGGAGGCATAATTAGATATAAATCAGAATACAAATGGATTAGTTAAAAACAATACATCATTATATGCATGGATAATGAGGCGAGACTAACCATATATTGTTGTAGGTAATTATTAACATGTTGTACGATGCGATGATATTTTGATGGGTCTATGTCTTTTTCTCAGTCTTCTTTCATCTGTCTTTTTCTCAGTGTTCTTTCATCTGGAAAATCTTCCAAAATAATGTCAAGCACTATAAAAAAAGCTTATAGGACATAGTCACATAGGACATGTGATTGGACATTGCCTGTTCTTGCAGTTGCTCCATTTTTCTTGATTGCTAAATAGGCAATATACTAACAGGTGAATTTCTACATATACAATTTTTCTTCAAAATCTTGTGGTGGAAGGTCTATTTGCAAGTTTACCAAGTATGAGGAATAAGTCAAACCTTGTGGCTTTGGGATCATAATATTTTTCAAGATGGCTTGATTTGGGGTGCAAATGATAAGCTTGAGTTGGGGTGCAGATGATATAAACCGACACATCATGAATTAGTAGCTTTTCAACAGAAATGACATCTACTAATTTCTTGTCATGTACTATATGTGTACACAAAAGTTAAAGTTAAGACTCATGCATTGGTGTTTATTCAAGGAATATATGAGTATATATAAAACATAAACTAATGAAGCACCAATTGTTTGCTAGAAATGAGGAATACATATGGATCCAAAATATAATGATACTTCCAGCTGGTCATCACCACCAAACACTTCATCAAGAGTACAAGTAACATACCCACAGGAACAAAAACAACGGTGATGCTTTCCTACATCAACATTAGAGCCTAAACATGTACAAAAACAATGAAAAGAATAACACTTTTGCCAACATCTCCAACCATGTACTAAGGAGTGATGTTGCATATATTGGCACCACCAACAACAATTGCTCTCAAGACCACCTTTCAAAGAATTTGAGATCCTTAGCAAGGATTGCATTGATTCTCTCCACACATGTTGTTGGCACCTGGGTATCATAAAGAGTGAAAATGCCTCACCATTATTGTCTGGGCAGAATGGAAAGACGCTAAGGATACATAAATGGTTCGAAGCCATCCAAAAGGTGTTGCACTAATCTTACAAGAATATGCTACACCAATCTATCACCAGCAACATTATAATGGAAAGACTTCACTTTACCATCCTCCATATATAACCTATACTGACATGTTATAATGGCATAATAAACATACTTATTTTCATAATAAACATACCGTCCTCGAGGACCTATAATTGAAAAGAAATCATGAACTATAGGAAAAATAATGACGACCAAGCATTACAAATTAGGCAGAGCATGTGACGTTCATTAGCATGCATGCTAGTACGTTAGGACCTTCTAAAGGTATACTCCCATGGGCGCTGGCTGGTGGCCGACATCTTATCATGAGGTCGTAACATTCTTCTTTTTTGTTTCTCATTCTCATTTCTATTTTATTTTTCTTCCCTGCACAATTTGCGTGCTCTTGCCCTTCCTCTATCAATGACAATGCAGCTCTCCTATGCACTTTCTATGCTCATGTCATGTGTTTGTTTTCTTTTGAAAGAGAAAGTTCTCATGTTAGCGAGAGAGGTCGAACTGCCTTATGGACCTCCAATTAATCATGCAAAAGCATGGTAATTTGTCAAAAGAAGCTCATGCCCCAGCAGTTGTCGCTGAATTTATATATAATTTGCGAGTAATTATGTTGCTTAATCTTGGATTGCACTGTGTAAGCTTTTCACATAAGTAGGTGTTGCGGGTAATAGCTCTGAATCAAACTAGAGAAGAATCAAGATTGAATAATTTCTAGGCCTTGCAATTTCCATGATCGGTACATAATCATTGTTTGAACACCACATGGATAGAAATTTAAAATATGAACTTAACTTAACAAATTACAAATTCAAAACATTTCTATGGTTGGCCATCGATTAGCATATACAGCAAGGTAAGTAGGCATACACATACAAAAAGGCAAACAAGTTAATACTTTAGTTTACCAGCAAGTCATTGAGTTAGGAAGGTTTAGTAAGAACAGAAAGATACTTCAGTTTAATATTAAAATCTTGTACGTACCCTGAGAAAGAAATCAAATGAATACATCGATCTTCAATTCAGTGGCACAAAGTAGAGCCTCTGTACAGGAGTAAGATAAGCTGAACACCAATCTGCCTCCAATAGTTCTCTATTCTGTAAACTCTATCATACCGCACAACAAATTCAGGAGCATAGGAAAAACGCTTCTCTTTGTGGGGCCTTTTTAAGTTCACAAACAGTATGATATAATAAAAAATATTAGAATTATAGTTGATCGCCTCCATATATGCAACAAAATGTAACAATTAAAAATAAATCATGGAAGAAAATAATGGACATCTTTAGCACCGAAACAACACGTAATGAAAACTATAGTTGTAATTCCATTTCGTTTAACTGAAACGACAGAAACTAAAATTGAAAACCATTCATCTGTACATGAATCAAATTAATTAATCTTCATGCTATTATGGTTAAAAAGAAAAGAAAATAGTTTAAATGGTAGTTAATGTTTCAGTCAATACTTCAAATGGTGAGCAGTTTCAGTCAATGCTACATTATTTTTAGGTGACTACAAAGTGATGCACGAATGTGAATAGTTACATCTTTAAAATAAGAAGAAAATAGGAAAATAAGATACATATATCATGAATCCTAACATACCTTGCAATCTCAAGGGCAAATCTAAGATTGCAGGCGAAATTTTGTCTTAAGATAATTCGCTAGATTGCCATAATGAGTAAACGCATATCTAGTTATCGGCGGTAGAAGAGTAATATTTTCTAGGACAATCCAGTAAGATTCTTTCTTATAGTTGCAATAACAAACACAAAATTCTTTGTGACACTTATATGCATAGTGCTTTCAAAAACCCTACTACAATAAGGATATGTGATAAAAAGGGAATACATGCATTTGTTCTGTTTGTAAAGTGATCTGGATATGCATAAAGTGAACCAGATATTCAAATAAATTGTTCATGAAACTTGTATGCATACACACATTTTCTAGATATGGTGAAAACTATTGTAAACTGGTCTGGATGAGATGCTTTGAATAGAAATCACGCCTTGCAGACTCCATATTAGGCTCCAATCACAAGCAGTATATGAAAGGAGATGGAATATACATGGCTTAACTTGTCCAGTGTTCCATTTGCTTGCACAGAGATTCACAATCATTTCCAACTCTTCAACGCCAGGCTTAACAAGAGCAGAAGCAATATATGCTTTCTCGTTAAAGCTCCTCCCCCTCCTAAGAGATACAAGTGCAAACGGGAGATTGAAATAAAAGCAATACATACTGAGAATGGGTGTAAGAACTATCCATCAAACGATATATACTCAAATAGTGTAGAGGTAAATTTAAATTTATTCAAGGTACTTTTCTACAAATAGATGAACAAACAATTATAATTGGTTGTACTATTTTCACCTCATCAATCTTGAACATGTTAGATATTATGTGCCAAAGTTTGACATGGTATTTAATAGATCAGGGGAGGTATGTTATGTAAGTATGTAGCCTATCTATTGCAAGTGTATGAGAGGGAAAATCCCCACCTTCACAAAAAATATGAGTACCAATTTGTTTTAACTATTGGTTAGGACCTCTTCTTTTGTGTGAGTAGTTGTCATGCCGTTTATGGGGGTGGTCCTCTTGTAAGACTCAATAATACTCTCCTCCCTTATTTAATAGATAAGGCAAATCTTTTGCCTCCGTTTCGAAAAAAAATGAGCAACCCTGTGTATCCATTATGAGGGCTGAAGCTACGCTTCTCACAATGCAGGAACAATTTTTTCCTTTAAAATATGCTTATTCCTAATGAATGGCTACACATGAAGTAGTTTGATCGACAAATATTAAATTCGTTTATATGGCTAGTTAGCTAATTGCTTGGATCGGATCAGTTCTCAAAAATACCGCAACAATGTCAAAACTGAAGCTATTTTCAACACATACGCACCAATAACATTGATAGATTGATGAGAAGCTACCAGCACCAATAAATTGTACGCACTGCTGGGGTATCCTACAAATAAAATAGAGAAAGCAATTCCATATAGCTGACCAGGTGATCATAGCAAAGTGATTGCCTCTAGTTTGACTGACGACTCTGCTCGACAAAAGGGATGAATCATGCACCACTGCACGTTATCCTAGGCTATGAGTGATGACAGAGGCCGTTCATGTTCATCTAGGCTACCAAAATCTTGTGCTTAGCAGACATTGTGCCCCGATTACCTTCTACATAATTATTGTTTGTGATGGTTCCGGCTAAGAGCGACGATGATGGAGCCTTGACGAGAGGGACTCTATCAGCAAGTGGCGATGACACAAGAAGATGGTGAGCAGCCTTCCTCACGCGGTTGTGTCAGATCGGAGTAGAGGAGCAGGAGGTGACCGATCCCACTATGAAAGGCCGGAGATTGGGAGGGGTAGAGATGAAGGCAGGGTGAAGGGAAGGAGAAGGGGTGGTGGTGCGGATGTGCATGGAGGAAGACCTGTGGCGGCTATGGATCGTGGGGTTCCCCATCAATCTCTGTGGTCCTCCATGTGATAGCCATGGCATCAGTAGCATGCGTGGGGCAAGGTTGCACCAACTCCACCTTTTGTTTGCAGCTTCACGATTCTCATTGTCCATAGGTGGCGGCGGCGCCAAAACCCTAGAGGTGGGGCTCAGGAGGGAGAGCGACAACGATCGTGAAGACATGATCACGAAGGATCTCGGGAGGGAGGGGGGTTTAGGGGCAGAAAACTAGTGATGAGAAAATTACCGGGGGATGAGGGGTCGAGGTAGGAAAGAAAATCGGTGGGATCGATGGGAGGGGGGCTTACGTGGGAGGGGGGTCGAACGAACGAACGAACGAAGACGATGTACGGACTGCTCCTTTGTTAGTACAGATAAGATTAGAGCAGGACTCCTCCACCTCGAATTTCGGCCAACTCTTGAGGGTTTGAGGCTGCCCCCTCCCCTCCCTCCCTCCTATACATACTATAGGATTTAGAGGGGAAAGCTAACCCTAATTGCCACGTGCTCCCTTTACTTCATCTAGATCGGTTTTCTCCTCTAGTCTAGTTAGGCGGTGCTTAGGCAAAGCCCTCCCGGAATAGTTCCACCACCATCACCGCCACACCGTCGCGCTGTCGGAGAACTCATCTGCCTCTCCACTCCCTCTTGCTGGATCAAGAAGGCGGAGATCATTATCGAGCTATACGTGTGCTGAACGCGGAGGTGCCGTCCGCTCGGCGCTAGATCGGAAGGACCGTGATCAAGATTGCTATACAATTTGTGATTTGATCGCGGGAAGTATCGTGATGGGATCGCGGGACGGATCGTGATCGGATCGCGAGATGGATTGTGATGGGATCGCGGGACGCTCGGCGATTTGGATCGCAAAGACATTCGACTACATCAACCGTGTTTCTTAACGCTTCCCCGCTTAGCGATCTACAAGGGTATGTAGATCCACTCTCCCTCTCGTAGATGCTCATCACCATGGATAGATCTTGCGTGTGCGTAGGAAATTTTTTGTTTTACATGCAACGTTCCCCAACAATAGTATCCCTTGTTGTAGTGGTGGCCATTGATTTCAAAGTTGACAGGTGGAGAGTGGACTTCTGCAAGCCTAGCGAACACTGGGATACGCTGCAGCACATTGATATCATTGTGAGAACCGGCCATGTCGAAGAAAGAATGCCATATCCAAAGATCATGCGAAGCCGCCGCTTCTAATATGACAGTGCATGCTTTCACATGGCCCTTGTACTGGCCCTGCCAAGCAAATGGACAGTTCTTCCACTCTCAGTGCATACAATCTATGCTGCCAAGCATGCCTGGAAAGCCTCTATCGGCGTTGATCACCAACAGCCTTTCTGTGTCAACAGCATTTGGCTGCCTCAAGTACTTGGGGCCAAGCACCGCTACCACAGCCTTGCAGAAGTTGTGCATTGACAGCAGACATGTGGACTCACTCATGCGCACGTACTCATCCACAAGATCGCTTGGAATTCCATATGAAAGCAATGCGAATGGCGGTGGTGCATTTCTGATAAGAGGAGAATCCAAGCTTGCCAAGGGCATCCGTTTTGCACTCAAAGAATGGGTCATGATGAACCACTCCTTCACGGATGCGATTGAACACATGCCTTGACATACGAAAACGACGACGAGATTTCTCCGGTTTGAAGAGTGCGGTATTCTCAAAGTAATCAACATAGAGCAAGGACTAGCCTCTCTCTCTCTGGCGGTTCAGGTTGGGCGCATGACCAGGCACTGACCCCCTGTACCGAGGCCACTACCTTTGAATGTGGTCATGAACGACCATTGTAGCAACCACAATTTTTTCGTCATCCGAGGATGAATCATCCGATGAACAAATGAAGTGGTTGAAGAAAAATTCATCTCCACTGTCCATACCTTTGTGGGCAAAGTGTCAAACACCTTGCGGTCGTGATGGCAAAGAGGTCGCGGATCACCTCGAGGCAGCGGGGGCGGATGGCGGTCGGCTATAGGTCGCTCTGTAGCACCCTCGATGGAAGCTGCCGTTGTCGATGGGTGTCGTCCGTGGTCGTGTCCCCTCTACGACCGAATCCGATGGCGACGGCCAAAACACCTCCGAACGGTGTCCAAAACTCCTACCAAAGTGCGGGCGTGTGGCGGCCATGGTGAGACGTGGTTTGGTATGGACGACTGAGGTGCGAGCGGCGAGAAGGCGGCCGGATAATAGTGGCGGCGCCGGCAGCGGGGTTGGGCGGGGAGGGGTCGGTGGAGGCTTGGGGGTGAATGAATCGGCAGAGTCCCCGATAGGCGGGCCAGGGGAGGACAAAGGCGTGCGTCCCGCCCGTCCGTGCGCTATCCGTTTCTTCCCAAACGCCACGCAAGTTTGTGCTGGGAATGAGTCGAAAACGAATGAAAAACGAACATTTATTCGTTTAGGATCGCGCTATTCATTCGTTTTACCCCAAACGGATTGTCGGGACCCCGATCCTAAGTCACATGATTCCATACTGTAACAAGTCACATCACTTTGCGGCCTCACGCACGGTAAGTTCCACGGCTGCAGCCTTACCTTGGCCAGGACCGTTTGCGTCTTTTGGCTCACGTATGTGAACATGTCGCTGGCAATCACACAACAAAGAACCCGGGCCGACATGACTAGTCATAGAACCCAAGTGGCACATCCGTACGGAAACAGACATACATAACCTAGCAATGCAGGTGTCGGTCTCAAGTGTGTGTAGACGAGTCATAGCAAGCTACAAGGACTCCATTACGTCACAAGACACGAATGCCATCACTGCACGTAGACGAGTCATAGCAGGCTATAGGGACTCCCTTACACTGCGAGACATTTCCCCGAAGGGACAGACACAGCAGCAAAGAAGGATACATGCCGGTCAATCAATGTGCCCGGAGCAGTAGCAAGCTACCATGGCTCGGTGGAAGCACAAAGAGGCAGTTTCCCGTAAAGAGTACTACTAAAGGCACAGGACTAGGTCTCGGATCCCATACATACCGTTGCACGTCACACGTACGCACGACATGCCCGATATGCATAGATTCAACCATGGCATCACAACATAACCATACAACAACATGACTTTTATTTAAGAGGCTCAGACGAGCCTTGCATAATATGTTCTTACAGATAGGGGTCACATGACCCGACACTCAAGTCATACAAACAAGTTCGTACAAGCCAGCGGAAACTTAAGCTGTCTGAGCACAGACGACAAAATAGAAAAGAGGAACATGGCCTGACTATCTACAGCCCACCACACGGGCAAGATCGTAGCTGGGACACCAACTATTCGGCATCGTCAACGTCTAGAAAGAACCCACCTGATGGGTCCTGATTCTCTTCTGCAACAGTTATTAAGCAAGGATGAGTACAATCATACTCAGCAAGTCTTTAAAATAGACCTAGTCTATTATGCTCATGTGTCAACAAGGGGGAGTGGTGGATTTTATGCAACAATGCCAGCTTTGACTCATGGCTAACCTACACTACTCAGTTTTAACTCTTTATTACAATTTTAATCATCGCACACGAGTCCACTACCTCCATCACAATACACCACCATGGATTCACTTTCCCCTTCTGGAAGAGTGCCATCCACGGTACTCACACTTGTCTTGATATTTTTAGGAGTATCCATTTGATTATCTATGAATAACATCAGTTCTCCAAGTAGTCCATATCCGAGGACGCGGCTATTCGAATAGTTTCATACCCTGTAGGGGTGTACTTCTTCACACACGCTCTCGCCACTTATCGCTGTGTGCCATAAACCATGCACCTCGGCAACCTTCAAGCAGATGCCCAGCGAGGGAGTCGGCCACGACCGTCAATCGCATAAGACCTCTAGTCCAGGTTATCGCCTATTTGAGACTGAACCCGCATGAAAGTCCGGCCGAAGTTTCCTCTACGGCCCGAAACGATGTGCGGGTTCCCAAGCCCACCATTCGGGTGACCCTTGGTACACCGTGCCACTGCCTACCGCATCATAACCCACCCCGAGGGTCAGTGCTACGCACGGCCTCCAGCATGCTATAAACACCAGAAACTACTTGCAACTCCCGGACTAAGGACTAAGCGACTGATAAGTCGAGAGGGTCAGTTAAGTATCCCAACGTGTGGTAGTATCTAGTCTTGGATCACAAACACGGAACTCAGTTCCTAAGAACGGTCCCAATGAGACAACCCATTATGTAGTCCTACATAGCCTCTCATCGCTACCTTTACCAAATCGTATTCATCATATGCTCATCATATCGGACAACACTGTTTCACTCAGTTCATCACCCAGATGAATCAGACCTAACACAACTCTAGGCATAGCAAGCATAGCAGGCAAAGTAAGCTAAGCACATCATGGCACAAGCATCTACCAGGTATGCTAGGTTGCAAGGTTTAACTATTTACTGTGACAAGGTCAGGTCATGCATAAGAATAGGATCATCTACCGAGTATGACTGACATGTGATCGTTTGTCCTAATGCAATAAATAAGAGCAGGACCTTGTCATATTGACTCTTTTGACGGGATTGGGCTGTTTTCAACTTTTCACGAATAATGCGAACTTGCTCCTCTGCATCCTGGATCATGTCCGGGCCAAAGAGTTGCCTCTCTCCGGTTTCTGACCAGTTAAGAGGTGTTCGACATCTTCGTCCATAGATAACTTCAAAAGGGGCTTTGCCCAAGCTTGATTGATAACTATTGTTATATGCAAATTCAGCAAATGGAAGGCAGTTCTCCCGATTCATACCGAAAGATATAACACGAGCTCGGAGCATGTCTTCGAGAATTTGATTGACTCGCTCAACTTGACCACTTGATTGAGGGTGGGAAGCAATGCTAAAGGATAGATGAGTCCCCATAGTGGTTTGAAAAATTTCCCAAAATCGAGAAGTAAAGATACTTCCGCGGTCTGAGTTAATCTCCAAAGGAACACCATGAAGAGAAACTATTCGAGAAACATATAACTCCGCTAGCTGGCTAGCAGTAATGCTTTCCCGAACAGGAAGAAAATGAGCCACTTTGGAAAGGCGATCAATGACTACAAATATAGCATTGTTCCCTCTCTTGGTCCTGGGAAAACCGGTGATGAAATCCATACCGACCTTATCCCATTTCCATTCAGGAATAGCTAAAGGTTGAAGGGTGCCAGCAGGCCTTTGATGTTCTGCTTTAACACAATGACAAATGTCGCAGTTAGCAACATCCTGAGCAATTTCTCTCTTCATCCTAGTCCACCAGAACCTCTGGCGTAGGTCCTGATACATTTTGGTACTACCCGGATGAATTGTGAGAGGAGAATCATGAGCCTCCTTAAGAATCAGTTGCCTCAAACATGTGCTTTTGGGAACCACCAACCGGTTCTGAAAGAACACAACATCTTCATCATCCTTGGAGAAATCTTTAGCATTTCCGCTAACGATATTCTCCTTAATCCGAGATATACCTTTGTCATATCTCTGGAAACTATTTGATCCTTAAGAGTAGGTTTCGCCACCAGGTTGGATAGAAATCCTTGAGGAACAATGTGGAGGTTTAACTTCCGGAATTCCTCATAGAGAAGCGGTTGAACTTGTTGTAACATCAGATTGTTACAATAAGACTTACGACTTAGTGCATCAGCCATGACATTGGCTTTCCCCGGGGTGTAAGTTATCCCTAAGTCGTAATCTGTAATCAACTGTACCCACCGTCTTTGCTTGAGATTCAAGTACGGCTGGGTGAAAATATATTTTAGACTTTGGTGATTAGTGTATATCTCACAACGATTACCCTGAAGGTAATGTCGCCATGTTTTCAGTGCATGGACTACAGTTGCAAGCTCAAGATCATGTGTTGGATAATTATCCTCATGTGGACACAACTGTCGAGATGCGTAAGCAATCACATGACAATCTTGCATGAGAATGCAACCTAATCCTTGTCGCGAGGCGTCGCAGTAGATAATAAAGTCCTTAGAAAAATCTGGTGGAACCAGAACGGGAGCAGAGGTCAGTCGTCTTTTCAACTCTTAAAAACTATGCTCGCATTGTGGGGTCCACTCAAACTTTTTATCTTTCTTGAGGAGTTCAGTCAGAGGTTTCGCAACCTTGGAGAAGTTCTGAACAAAGCGGCGACAATAGCTCGCTAAGCCAAGGAAACTCCAAACTTGCTTAACCGATTTAGGTTGAGTCCAATCAAGGACGGCCTGAACCCTCTCGAGATTGACAACAATACCTTTACCAGAGATCACGTGACCCAGATAGGTCACTTCTGGCAACCAGAATTCACACTTGGAGAATTTGGCATATAAGCGGTGCTCTTGAAGTTTCATCAATACCAGCCTTAGATGCTCGACATGTTCTTGTTCGTTCTTCGAGTAGATGAGTATGTCGGCGAGGTAAACCATGACGAATTTATCCAAATACTCCATGAAAATCGAATTCATTAGGCGAGAGAAGGTGGCTGGGGCATTGGTTAAACCGAAGGACATGACGGTGTACTCGTATTGGCCATAACGAGTAACAAAGGCCGTTTTTGGAATGTCCCCGTTTCTAATTCTGATTTGATGGTATCCCAACCTCAAATCCATTTTGGAGAAGACAGAGGATCCAGCGAGTTGATCATACAAATCGTTGATCCTGGGGAGCGGATACTTGTTCTTGATGGTGACCAAATTCACTGGTCGATAATCCACAACCATCCGATCCGATCCATCCTTCTTCTTAACAAAGAGGACGGGACAAGCCCAAGGAGAAGAGCTAGGACGAATGAAACCTTTCTTCAAAGCTTCATCGAGTTGGTTTTTTATCTCGACCAGTACTAAGGGTGCCATCTTATAGGGTCTTCTGGCTATTGGGACTGTCCCTGGAATATGTTCTATCACAAACTCAACATCTCTGACAGGTGGAATACCTGGCAGTTCTTCTGGAAAGACATCCGGAAAATCATGGACTACCGGAATATCTTCTAACTCTGGAAGAGGGCTAGCATTTAGGGAATAGAGTTGGCGCTTGGTTGTTCGAGTAGAGACATTAACTATCTCACCTGATGGATGTGTAAGTTGAACATTCCTAGAATGAGTATCAATCTTGGCATAGTGGGCTTTCATCCAATCCATACCTAGAATGATATTGATGTCTAAAGACTTAAGAGCTATCAAGGATGCTAGGAATACTAGTCTATCCACCAGAATTTCATTGTCATGGCTCACTCTAGAAGTTTTCCATTTTGAACCAGGAGTCTGAACTACTAAAGGAGTGGGCATGTCACAGAAGGACATGTTATGCAACTGTGCATAACTTTCTGAGATGAAAGAATGAGATGCCCCAGTATCAAATAGAACAGATGTTGGATGGCTATTAACAAGAAGCGTACCTGGAATGACATCAGGATCTTCAAGGGCTTCTTCAGCAGACACATAGTTCACTCGGCCACGAGCAGGAGCTGGCTTCACATAGAAGGCTTTTCCTGGTTTTCCACATCCAACGGGCTTAGCATTGTTCTGGGGACACTCACGAGAGTAGTGTCCCGGTTCTCCACATTTGTAGCATACCATGGTGGCATGGGGTGCAGCATTTGTAGACGGACCTCCAAATGGTCTGACTGGGGGATTGGGCTGAACTGGGCGAGGCGCCTGGAAGGATGGCCTCGAAGTGTATCTTGGCGGCAAAGCTGCATTGGGTACCCACACTCGGCGTTTGTTAGGGCCTGAGCCAGATGCAAGGTTGAAGTCATGGTTATGCTTCCTCATGGCCTCATAGTCAGTTTGTCCGGACTCGGCATTGATGGCCTTATTGACGAGAGCCTGGAAGGTGGTGCACTCGTGCAAGCGTAGATCTCGGCGAAGCTCAGGATTAAGTCCCTTGCGGAACCTAGCCTGCTTCTTGGCATCAGTTGAAACTTCTTCTGGAGCATAGCAAGCAAGATTACCAAACTCACGACTGCATGCATCCACTGACAATCTGCCCTGGGCGAAGGCACATAATTCCTCTCTTTTGCGATCCATCAGCCCTTCCGGGATGTGATGGATACGAAATGCGGCACTGAACTCTGCCTAGGTTGGTGCAGGTCTCTGGGGACGCATAGCCTCATAGCTCTCCCACCACAGATTGGCAGGTCCCTCCAGAAAGTAGGTGGCAAAAGACACCTTGTTGGCCTCAGACACATTAGCAGCCCGTATCTTGCGGAACATACTAGTCAGCCAGTCATCCGCATCGAGGGGGTCGATCGAATGATGGTACTTCGGCGGGCACAGCTTGACAAAGTCACTAAGTGACACTCCATCATTATGATCATTGCGGGGAGCACGAGCTGTGTTCTGCTCAATTCTTTCCAGCAGCCTATTGGTCTCCCTCTTATTCCTTTTAGCCTCTAGCATCACCTCCGCCAGGGATGGTGCATGTGGCAGATCCTCTTGCCTTGGCTGGCTTCCCTCGCCCTGCTCAGGAGCAGGCACGGGGGTGTTCCTAGTTGCCACCATCCTGGGAAAAACAATCCACAGGTTAGACATAGAGAACATCAACTCTAAGACATGAGATAAGGAATGTACTAGTCAACATGGCATGTAGGATAAACACCAACCAACATGGTAAAGCAACTACCATATGAACATTAGGTTTCATACACACCATGACTTAGTTCAGTACAAGCCCAAGCTGAAAACAACTACGGAGAGATGACACAACTCATCGGAGGCATTACAAGCTTCCTATACATTATCTATCTACACCTCCGGAACTCAACTCTCAAACTTAGTCATATCCCACAAGACACACAGGACTGTGGCGGTACGACTACAACCATACTAGAACTAACATCCACGCACTCAAGCATCGCTGTAGAATGCCTCGTACAGGTTACCCCCGTGACCTGGGAGCTGAACCTGAGGATTTGGAAACACTCTAGCCTGGGATCCCTGGAAACCATAAGGACACGGATGTGGCCTTGGTCCCCTTGTCGGCGGCAACAGCAGTCCTCGAAGAGGGGTGATGCCTCCAACATCAGACCAGTCCACGTGTGCTGGAAAATGAGTCCGCGATGGGGTCAGCATCTCCAAATCTCCATAGCCTGTCTGCATGACAGGTGCCAACTGCGTCAAGGCTATCCAAAGATGGGCACGGGTAGCATAAAGCTCCATGCGAAGGGCACGTGCATCATGATCCCTGTTCTCCAACATCTGAGCGGTCACCTGTAGCCTAGGGTCCTCATGAGAATGATCATAGTAGGCTGCACTAAGATATCCATCCTCTCCTCCCATGGAAGCAGGAACATAGCAGAACTCCGTGTTCTGTAGCAGACCATGGTGAAACCTCATGATAGTCAGCATAGTGTAGGCGGCTTCCTGAACTGCCATATCTATGGTAACACCTAATCCATGAGTCCAGTGAAGCGGCTCTGCAGCTCCAGGATATGAAGGATATGTTGGGGAACGTCGCCTGGGAAACAAAAATTTTCCTACGCACACGCAAACCTATCCATGGTGATGAGCATCTACGAGAGGGAGAGTGGATCTATGTACCCTTGTAGATCGCTAAGAGGGAAGCGTTGAGAAACGCGGTTGGTGTAGTCGTACTTCTTCGCGATCCAAATCGCCGAGCGTCCCGCGATCTAATCACGAACCGTCCCGCGAACCAATCACGAACCGTCCCGTGATCCAATCACAAACCGTCCCGCGATCCAATCACGAACCGTCCCACGATCCAATCACGAACCATCCCGCGATCTCTTCACGATCCGTCCCGCGATCCGATCACGAAGGTCCCGTGGCCTTGATCACGGTCCTTCCGATCTAGTACCGAACGGACGACACCTCCGCGTTCAGCACACGTGCAGCTTGATGACGATATCCACCGTCTTGATCTAGCAAGAGTAGGTGGAGAGTAAAGAGAGTTCACCGGCAGCATGACGGCGCTCCGCTGATGGTGGTGGTGGAGCAATTCCGGCAGGGCTTCGCCTAAGCGCTGCAGAAATCCGATCTAGAGGAGCACCGGTGAAACGGGTAGCACGTGGCCGTAAGTTGTGTGCAATACCCTAGCTATCCACCAATATATATAGAAGTAGAGGAGGGGGAGAGGGGCTAGCACACCAAGTCCCCCTAGGGGAGTCGGCCGGCCAAGGGGGGAATCCTATTCCACCTCCAATCCTAGTTGGACTAGGATTGCTCCCTATTGGCTGATTTTTGCCTTTTTCCTTTAGAATTTCCTCTCCTGCGCCATGGGCCTTTGTGGCTGGTTTTCCCAGACCACTAAGGGCTGGTTAACACTCTCCCACAGCCCATGGACCTCTTGGGGTCAAAATACCCCTCCCGGAGGCCTCCCGGTACACTACCGGCACTCCCGGTACACTACCGATGAGCCCGAAACTTTTCCGGCGACCAAACTGGGACTTCCTATATATGAATCTTTACCTCCGGACCATTTCGGAGCTCCTCGTGACATCCGGGATCTCATCCGGGACTCCGAACAACCTTCGGTCACCACCATACATAACTCTACACTACCGAAACATCACCGAACCTTAAGTGTGCAGACCCTGCGGGTTCGAGAACTATGTAGACATGACCGAGACACCTCTACAGTCAATAAACAATGGCGGGACCTGGATGTCCACATTCATTCCTACATATTCTACGAAGATCTTCATCGGTTGAACCTGTATGTCAAGGATTCAGTTAATCCCGTATAACGTTCCCTTTGTTCTTCGGTATGTTACTAGCCCAAGATTCGATCGTCGGTATCTCCATACCTAGTTCAATCTCGTTACCGGCAAGTCTCTTTACTCGTTCCGTAATACAAGATCCCGCAACTAAAAATTAGTCACATTGCTTGCAAGGCTTTATTGTGATGTTGCATTACCAAGTGGGCCCCGAGATACCTCTCCGTCACACGGAGTAACAAATCCCAGTCTCGATCCATGCCAACTCAACAGACACCATCGAAGATACCTGTAGAGCACCTTTATAGTCACCCAGTTACGTTGCAACGTTTGATACACACAAGGCACTCCTTCGATATTCGTGAGTTGCATGATCTCATGGTCATAGGAACATATACATTGACATGCAGAAAACAGTAGCAATAAACTGGCACGATCATATGCTACGTTTGTAGTTTGGGTCTTGTCCATCACATCATTCTCCTAATGATGTGATCCCGTTATCAAATGACATCACATGCCAATGGCTAGGAAACCCTGACCATCTTTGATCAACGAGCTAGTTCACTAGAGGCTCACTAGGGACACAGTGTTGTCTATTTATCCACACATGCAATGTGTTTCCTATCACTACAATTATAGCATGGATAATAAACGGTTATCATGAACAAGGAAATATAATAATAAACACTTTATATATTGCCTCTAGGGCATATTTCCAACAGTCTCCCACTTGCACTAGAGTCAATAATCTAGTTCACATCACTATGTGATTTACATGGTAATGAATCGAACACCCATATAGTTCTGGTGTTGATCATGTTTAACCCTTGGAAGAGGTTTAGTCAACGGGTCTGCCACATTCAGATCCGTGTGCACTTTGCTAATATTTATGTCCTTCTCCTCGATGTAGAACCGGATGGAGTTGAAGTGTCGCTTTATGTGTCTGGTCCTCTTGTGAAACCTTGGTTCCTTGGCTAGAGCAATGGCACCAGTGTTGTGACAGAAAAGATTTATTGGATTCAGCGCACTAGGCACTACTCCAAGATCTGTCATGAACTGCTTCATCCAAACACCTTCCTTCGCCGCCTCGGAGGCTGTGATGTACTCCGCTTTGCATGTAGAATCAGCTACCATGCTTTGCTTGGAACTGCACCAGCTTACCGCTCCCCCGTTAAGAATAAATACGTATCCGGTTTGCGACTTAGATTCGTCCGGATTAGTGTCAAAGCTTGCATCGACGTAACCCTTTACGACGAGCTCTTCATCACCTCCATAAACGAGAAACATGTCCTTAGTCCTGTTAAGGTACTTAAGGATATTCTTGACCGCTTGCCAGTGCTCCATTCCAGGATCACTTTGAAACCTTTCAGCCATACTTATGGCAAGGCTGACATCGGGTCTTGTGCACAACATTGCATACATGATAGAGCCTATGGCTGAAGCATAGGGGATGACACTCATCTTTTCTTTATCTTCTGCAGTCACTGGGCATTGAGTCTTACTCAACTTCACACCTTGTAACACAGGCAAGAACCCCTTCTTGGCCTGTTCCATTTTGAACTTCTTCAAAAGTTTATCAAGGTATGTGCTCTGTGAAAGTGCTATTAAGCGTCCCGACCTATCTCTATAGATCTTAATGCCTAATATGAAAGCAGCTTCTCCTAGGTCCTTCATTGAAAAACTCTTATTCAAATATTCCTTTATGCTTTCCAGCAATTCTATATCGTTTCCGATCAGCAATATGTCATCCACATATAACACTAGAAATGCTATAGAGCCCCCACTCACTTTCTTGTAAATACAAGCTTCTCCATAAACTTGTATAAACTCAAATGCTTTGATCACCTCATCAAAGCGCTTATTCCAACTCTGAGATGCTTGCACCAGTCCATAAATGGATCGCTGGAGTTTGCAAACTTTGTCAGCATTCTCTGGATCAACAAAACCTTCGGGTTGCATCATATACAACTCTTCCTCAAGAAACCCGTTGAGGAACGCCGTTTTTACATCCATCTGCCAAATTTCATAGTCGAAATAAGCAACTATTGCCAACATGATTCTGACAGACTTAAGCATCACTATGGGTGAGAAGGTCTCATCGTAGTCAACTCCTTGAACTTGTGAAAAACCCTTTGCCACAAGTCGAGCTTTATAGACGGTGATATTACCGTCCGCGTCTGTCTTTTTCTTATAGATCCGTTTGTTCTGAATGGCCTTTCGACCTTCAGGTAGTACTTCCAAAGTCCATACTTTGTTTTCATACATGGATCCCATCTCAGATTTCATGGCCTCTAACCATTTTTCGGAATTCGGGCCCATCACTGCTCCTCTATAGCTCGTAGGTTCATTGTTGTCCAACAACATGACCTCTAAGACAGGGTTGCCGTACCACTCGGGAGTAGTACGCGTCCTTGTCGACCTACGAGGTTCAATAGCAGCTTGATCCGAAGCTTCATGATCATCATCATTAACCTCCTCTTCTACCATTGTAGGTTCCACAAAAACATCTTTCTGCGCTGCGCTACTCTCTGGTTGAAGTAAAGGTTCAATAACCTCATCAAGCTCTATTTTCCTCCCACTCAATTCTTTCGAGAGAAACTCTTTCTCAAGAAAATGTTCCGTTCTTAGCGACAAACACTTTGCCCTCGGATCTGAGATAGAAGGTATACCCGACTGTCTCTTTCGGGTATCCTATGAAGACGCATTTTTCCGCTTTGGGTTCCAGCTTTTCAGGCTGAAGCTTTTTGACATAAGCATCACATCCCCAAACTTTAAGAAACGACAACTTTGGTTTTTTGCCAAACCACAGTTCATATGGTGTCGTCTCAGCGGATTTCGATGGTGCCCTATTTAAAGTGAATGCAACTGTCTCTAATGCACAACCCCAAAATGATAGTGGCAAATCGGCAAGAGACATCATAGAACGCACCATATCTAATAAGGTCCAATTATGACGTTCAGACACACCATTACGCTGTGGTGTTCCGGGCGGTGTCAACTGTGAAACAATTGCACACTGTCTTAAGTGACTGCCAAACTCATAACTCAGATATTCACCTCCTCGATCAGATCGCAGGAATTTAATCTTCTTGTTACAATGATTCTCATCTTCACTCTGAAATTGCTTGAACTTTTCAAATGTTTCAGACTTGTGTTTCATCAAGTAAATATACCCATATCTACTCAAATCATCAGTGAAGGTGAGAAAGTAACGATAACCACCACGCGCTTCAACATTCATTGGACCACACACATCGGTATGTATGATTTCCAACAAGTCACTCGCCCGTTCCATTGTTCTAGAGAATGGCGTTTTGGTCATCTTGCCCATCAGGCATGGTTCACATGTGTCAAGTGATTCAAAATCAAGTGACTCCAAAAGTCCATCGGCATGGAGCTTCCTCATGCGTTTTACACCAGTATGACCCAAACGGTAGTGCCACAAGAAAGTGGTACTATCATTAAGAACTCTAAATCTTTTGGCATCAATGTTATGAACATGTGTGTCATCACTATAAAGATTCAAAATGAATAAACCCCTAACATTGGGTGCATGACCATAAAAGATATTACTCATATAAATAGAACAACCTTTATTCTCTGATTTAAATGAGTAACCGTCTCGCAATAAACAAGATCCAGATATAATGTTCAGGCTTAACGCAGGCACTAAATAACAATTATTCAGGTTCATCACTAATCCCGATGGGAATCGAAGAGAGAGCGTGTCGACGGCGATCACATCAACCTTGGAACCATTTCCCACGCGCATCGTCACTTCGTCCTTTGCCAGTCTTTGTTTATTCCGTAGTTCCTGCTTTGAGTTGCAAATGTGAGCAACCGAACCGGTATCAAATACCCAGGCACTACTACGAGAACTAGTAAGGTACACATCAATAACATGTATATCATATATACCTTGTTTGTCATTGGCCGCCTTCTTGTCAGCCAGGTACTTGGGGCAGTTCCGCTTCCAGTGACCAGTTCCCTTACAATGAAAGCACTCAGTTTCTGGCTTAGGTCCATGCTTAGGCTTCTTTGTAGGAGTAGCAACTACTTTGCCATCCTTCTTGGTTTTACCCTTCTTGCCTTTGCCCTTGCCATTTTTCTTGAAACTAGTGGTTTTATTGACCATCAACACTTGATGTTCTTTCTGGATTTCAGACTCAGCGACTTTCAGCATCGCAAACAGCTCGGCTGATGACTTGTTCATCCCGTGCATGTTATAGTTCATCACAAAACTCTTGTAACTAGGTGGCAGTGATTGAAGAACTCTATCAATGATCGCCTCTTGCGGAAGGGCAATTCCCAACTCAGCTAGACGGTTTGAGTACCCAAACATTCTGAGTATATGCTCACTGACAGACCCGTTCTCCTCCATCTTGCAAGCATAGAATATATCGGAGGTCTCATACCTCTCGATCCGGGCATTCTTCTGAAAGTAAACTTCAACTCCTGGAACATCTCATATGCTCCATGATGTTCAAAACGTCTTTGAAGTCCCGGTTCTAAGCCATACAATATTGCACACTGAACTATTGAGTAGTCTCCAGCACGAGCCTCCCAAGCGTTCTTAACGTCTTCGGAGGTCATGTCTTCTGGTTGGTCACCAAGCGGTGCATCAAGGACATATTGTTTCTGGGAAGCCGTAAGGATAATCCTCAGATTACGGGCCCAATCAAGAAAGTTACTTCCGTCATCTTTCAACTTAGCTTTCTCTAGGAATGCATTAAAATTCAGGGGTGCTACTGCGCGAGCCATTGATCTACAACATAAACATGCAAAGATTACTTAGACTATTGTTCATGATAATGAGTTTAGTTAATAAAATTACTAAAGCTCCCACTCAAATTCACATCCCTTAGATCATCTGAGTGTCACATGATCCAAATTCGCCAACTCAAGTCCGATCATCATGTGAGTTAAGTTGGCTTCAATGGTGAACATCACTATGTTGATCATATATACTATATGACTCATGTTCGACCTTTCGGTCTCTTGTGTTCCGAAGCCATGTCTGTACATGCTAGGCTTGTCAAGTTTAACCCGAGTGTTCTGCACGTGCAAATCTGGCTTGCACCCGTTGTATGTGAACGTAGAGTCTATCACACCCGATCATCATGTGGTGTCTCGACACGACGAACTTTCGCAACGGTGCACACTCGGGGAGAACACAGTTCATCTTGAAATTGAAGTGAGGGATCACCTTATAATGCTACTACTGTACTAAGCAAAACAAGGTGCATAAAAGGATTAACATCTCATGCAATTCATAAGTGACATGATATGGCCATGAACTTGTGTTTAAGATCTCCATCTTCAAAACACCGGCATGATCTCCATTGTCACCGGTACAACACCATGATCTCCATCAATGTGTTGCCATTGGGGTTGTGGCGCCAGCCCTGCTTCTACTTCTATTGCTACCGCTTAGCGATAAAGTAAAGCATTACATAGCGCTTTAATGATTGACTCGCAGGTCATACAATAATTAAAGACAACCCTATGGCTCCTGCCGGTTGCCGTATTCACCGACGTGCAAGTCGTGAAATCTATACATCACATGATCATCTCATACATCACATATATCTCATCATGTAATTGGCCATATCACATCACATCATACCCTGCAAAAACAAGTTACACGTCCTCTAATTGTTGTTGCATGTTTTACGTGGCTGCTACAGGTATCCAGTAAGAACGATTCTCACCTACGCATAAACCACAACGGTGATACATAGATTTCTTTTCAACCTTCTCAACAACTGCCTTTGTCGGATCCGATCCAACTAAAGTGAGACAAACTGTCACCCGCAAGCCATCTAAGCAACAAGTTGCGTCGAGGGAACCGGTCTCTCGTAAGCGTACGAGTAATGTTGGTCTGAGCCGTTTTATCTCACAATCCCGCTAAACCAAAATCTGACCAAGGGAGGAAGAAATCTAAGCATCAACGCCCACAAACCTTTTGTGTTCTACTCGAGATCTCATCGAACCATCAACCTAGCTCATGATGCCACTGTTGGGGAACGTCACATGGGAAACAAAAAATTTCCTACGCACACGCAAACCTATCCATGGTGATGAGCATCTACGAGAGGTAGAGTGTATCTACGTACCCTTGTAGATCACTAAGCGGGAAGCATTGAGAAACGCGGTTGGTGTAGTCGTACTTCTTCGCGATCCAAATTGCCGAGCCTCCCGCGATCTAATCACGAACCGTCCCGCGAACCAATCACGAACCGTCCCACGATCCAATCACGAACCGTCCCGCGATCCAATCCCAAACTGTCCCGCGATCTCTTCACGATCTGTCTTGCGATCCAATCACGAACGTCCCGTGGCCTTGATCACGGTCCTTCCGATCTAGTACCGAACGGACGGCACCTCCGTGTTCAGCTCACGTGCAGCTTGATGACGATCTCCACCGTCTTGATCCAGCAAGAAGAGGTGGAGAGGAGAGAGAGTTCACCGGCAGCGTGACGGTGCTCTGGTGATGGTGGTGGTGGAGCAATTCCGGCAGGGCTTCGCCTAAGCCCTGCAGAAATCCGATCTAGAGGAGCACCGGTGAAACGGGTAGCACGTCGCCGTAAGTTGTGTGCAAAACCCTAGCTATCCACCAATATATATATAAGGAGAGGATGGGGAGAGGGGTTGGCGCACCAAGTCCCCCTAGGGGAGTCGTCCGGCCAAGGGGGGGAATCCTATTCCACCTCCAATCCTAGTTGGACTAGGATTGCTCCCTATTGGCTGATTTTTGCCTTTTTTCCTTTAGAATTTCCTATCCTGCGCCATGGGCCTTTGTGGATGGTTTTCCCAGACCACTAAGGGCTGGTTAACACTCTCCCACAGCCCATGGACCTCTTGGGGTCGAAATACCCCTCCCGGAGGCCTCCCGGTACACTACCGGCACTCCCGGTACACTACCGATGAGCCCGAAACTTTTCCGGCGACCAATCTGGGACTTCCTATATATGAATCTGTACCTTTGGACCATTCCGGAGCTCCTCGTGAAGTCCGGGATCTCATCCGGGACTCCGGACAACCTTTGGTCACCACCATACATAACTCTACACTACCGAAACATCACCGAACCTTAAGTGTGCAGACCCTGCGGGTTCGAGAACTATGTAGACATGACCGAGACACCTCGACGGTCAATAACCAATGGTGGAACCTGGACGTCCACATTGATTCCTACATATTCTACGAAGATCTTCATCAGTCAAACCTCTATGTCAAGGATTCAGTTAATCCCGTATAACGTTCCCTTTGTTCTTCGGTATGTTACTTGCCCGAGATTCAATCGTCGGTATCTCCATACCTAGTTTAATCTCGTTACCGGCAAGTCTCTTTACTCGTTCCGTAATACAAGATCCCGCAACTAACAATTAGTCACATTGCTTGCAAGGCTTTATTGTGATGTTGCATTACCGAGTGGGCCCCGAGATACCTCTCCGTCACACGGAGTAACAAATCCCAGTCTCGACCCATACCAACTCAACAGACACCATCGGAGATACCTATAGAGCACCTTTATAGTCACCCAGTTACGTTGTGACGTTTGATACACACAAGGCACTCCTTCGATATCCATGATTTGCATGATCTCATGGTCATAGGAACATATACATTGACATGCAGAAAACAGTAGCAATAAACTGGCATGATCATATGCTACGTTTGTAGTTTGGGTCTTGTCCATCACATCATTCTCCTAATGATGTGATCCCATTATCAAATGACATCACATGCCAATGGCTAGGAAACCCTGACCATCTTTGATCAACGAGCTAGTTCACTAGATGCTCACTAGGGACACGGTGTTGTCTATTTATCCACACATGCAATGTGTTTCCTATCACTACAATTATAGCATGGATAATAAACGATTATCATGAACAAGGAAATATAATAATAAACACTTTAGATATTGCCTCTATGGCATATTTCCAACAGGATATATCCTAACAGAACACAGATACTGACTCTGGTTGAAATCTCGATACTGCTCCTCCACTGTGTACTCTGGGTACCAACGGTATCCAGCCTCCATCATAACTCTAACCAACATGGCCGTGTGACCCGGTACATCGATGCACCTGGTCAGACGGACCACCTGACGGGAAGGACGAGGGGGCATCTGAAACAGAGAATGATGCAAAACATTAGAGATCCTAGCAGAAATTGGACAACATAACGGCTGTAATTGCTCAAAAAAGATTTTGAGACAATTGAAAAGATTGGAAAGGCATAACCACTCGACTATCTAGACTCAAATATCTTCTCCATCTGTTTGTCACACCAACAATACTTGAGTAACTATGCTCACTTGCAAACAAGCTAGCTATTGGTCCATGGTTAGTAACTCGTCATCCTAAGCAATAGATGAGAATCCTAGTTCCTATCCCCGTAGAAAATATGAGAATGACCCAGCATAGAATAATTTGGGAAGAGGAGTAAAAAGAGCCTTACGTTCACTTCCACAATCAATTCCCCTACTTATCTATAGTGTTTCTAGACTCAACTTCGACCGGTTTGGCTTGGTAGTCCTATAGTCAGTCAGGATCTAATACCAACGCTATCGGGACCCCGATCCTAAGTCACATGATTCCATACTGTAAAAAGTCACATCACTTTGCGGCCTCACGCAAGGTAAGTTGCACGGATGCAGCCTTACCTTGGCCGGGACCGTTTGCGTCTTTTGGCTCACGTATGTGAACTTGTCGCTGGCAATCACACCACAAAGAACCCAGGCCGACATGACTAGTCATAGAACCCAAGTGGCACATCCGTACGGAAACATGCATACATAACCCAACAATGCAGGTGTCGGTCTCAAGCGTGTGTAGACGAGTCATAGCAAGCTACAAGGACTCCATTACGTCGCGAGACACGAATGCCATCACTGCACGTAGACGAGTCGTAGCAGGCTACAGGGACTCCATTACACTGTGAGACATTTCCCCGAAGGGACAGACACAACAACAAAGAAGGATACATGCCGGTCAATCCATGTGTCCGGAGCAGTAGCAGGCTACCATGGCTCGGTGGAAGCACAAAGAGGTAGTTTCCCATAAAGAGTACTACTAAAGGCACATGACTAGGTGTCGGATCCCATACATACTGTTGCACGTCACACGTACGCACGACATGCCCAATATGCATAGATACAACCATGGCATCACAACATAACCATACAACAACATGACTTTTATTTAAGAGGCTCAGACGAGCCTTGCATAATATGTTCTTACAGATAGGGGTCACATGACCCGACACTCAAGTCATACAAACAAGTTCATACAAGCCAGTGGAAACTTAAGCTGTCTGAGTACAGATGGCGAAATAGAAAAGAGGCACATGGCCTGACTATCTACAGCCCACCACACGGGCAAGATCGTAGCTGGGACACCAGCTATTCAGCATCGTCAACGTCTAGAAAGAACCCACTTGATGGGTCCTGATTCTCTTCTGCAACAGTTATTAAGCAAGGATGAGTACAATCATACTCAACAAGTCTTTAAAACAGACCTAGTCTATTATGCTCATGTGTCAACAAGGGGGAGTGGTGGAGTTTATGCAGCAATGCCAGCTTTGACTCATGGCTAACCTACACTACTCATTTTTAACTCTTTATTACAATTTTAATCATCGCACACGAGTCCACTACCTCCATCACAATACACCACCATGGATTCACTTTCCCCTTCTGGAAGAGTGCCATCCACGGTACTCACACTTCTCTTGATATTTATGGGAGTATCCATTTGATTATCTATGAACAACATAAGTTCTCCAAGTAGCCCATATCCGAGGACGCGGCTATTCAAATAGTTTCATACCCTACAGGGGTGTACTTCTTCACACACGCTCTCGCCACTTATCGCTGTGTGCCATAAACCACGCACCTCGGCAACCTTCAAGTGGATGCCCAGCGAGGGAGTCGGCGACGACCATCAATCGCATAAGACCTCTAGTCCAGGCTATCTCCTATTTGAGATTGAACCCGCACGAAAGTCTAGCCGACGTTTCCGCTATGGCCCCAAACGATGTGCGCAGGGTTCCCAAGCCCACCATTCGGGTGACCCTTGGTACACCATGCCACTGCCTACCGCGTCGTAAACCACACCGAGGGTCAGCGCTACACACGGCCTCCAGCATGCTGTAAACACCAGAAACTACTTGCAACTACTGGACTAAGGACTAAGCGACTGATAAGTCGAGAGGGTCAGTTAAGTATCCCAACGTGTGGTAGTATCTAGTCTTGGATCACAAACACGGAACTCAGTTCCTAAGAACGGTCCCAATGAGACAACCCATTATGTACTCCTACATAGCCTCTCATCGCTACCTTTACCAAATCGTATTCATCATATGCTCATCATATCGGACAACACTGTTTCACTCAGTTCATCACCTAGATGAATCAGACCTGACACAACTCTAGGCATAGCAAGCATAGCAGGCAAAGTAAGCTAAGAACATCATGGCACAAGCATCTACCAGGTATGCTAGGTTGCAAGGTTTAACTATTTACTGTGACAAGGTCAGGTCATGCATAAGAATAGGATCATCTACCGTGTATGATTGACATGTGATCGTTTGTCCTAATGCAATAAATAAGAGCAGGAGCGAGAGGGTGGGATCTTATCGGAGTGATGAAAGGGGTTGCTTGCCTTGCTGGGTTGCAGATAGGTTTTCTCCTTCAGCGGGATACTTGCGGTTATCCTTGGAAGCAGGGCCTACCGCGATGCAGATAAGAAACAATCAACGCACGCAAGTGCAACAATATGATGCATGATCATGGCATGATAGCATGTATGGATGACCTAGTGCAGCTAGTGATCATGTTGATTTGAAATGGATTTGAATATAGGTTCAAAGTTGTTCTCCATTTCAAATTCCATATATTAACCTATTGATAAATGTCCATGTTCACCTATTTAGATTGCTCTGAAATGCATGAGAATAGCACCATTGGATTCATTGGATTTTTCTGATAAATTTTCATATATAAATTATTTTCATCTGACTTACAGATTAATTTATATGAATTTTCAAATTTTAAACAATTTCTAGAATTATTTTTAAAAACTGGAAAATGAATTAATGCGTCAGCCTGACATCAACCTGACGTCTCCTAGTCGACTGACCAGCCAGAGTCAAACCTGACAAGGTGGGACCTCCCTGTCAGCGTCAGGGGTCCTAATCCCACGCTGACTGAGGTTTGACTTATCTCTGGGGTCCCACTGTCAGTGACTGGGGCTGAACTAATTAGGGGGATTAGCCCCCTAACGATGGCCATGTCGGTGCCCACTGGAGCGGGGCCGGCGGCGACCATCCGACACGGCGGAGACTCGCCGGAGTGCGTCTCCGGCGACCAAACGGACGGCAGAGGGCACCAGACGACTCGCACTGCTCACGCGTGTCGAACCCGACACCTCCCAGGGGCTGGGGTGGTCGGAATCGACGCCGGCGACGAGCACGGCGGCTGCTGGAACTCGAGAGAGCACGGGCTCATCGAGCCAGAGCTCAAACGGGAGAGCTGAGGCCTCTAGAGGCTACCTGGAAGCCTTCTGAGCACGATCGCGTGCTCAGACGCAAGCTTGGGTCGCCACAACAACGACCACGACCTCGCCGGCGGCGGGAAGCTTTCGGGTTCAGAGGAATCCGGCGCTACAGAGCTCTATCGAAGGGGGAAAGGAGGGGAGAAGAAGCAGGAGCTCACAGCGGTCGCAGGGGCGTCGACAGCTGGCTCGGGGAGGTCCTGGAACGGCAACAAGCTTCGGTTCCTTCTCCGGCGACCCGAGGGAGAAGATGATGGCGCGAAGGAGATAGGGGTCTTCCGGCGATGCGTGGATTGGCTAGGAGGAAGAGGAGGTCCTGGCGGAGCTTCTGGCAGGCTCAGATGGGTTCGGGGTGGCTAGAATGGCGGCAGCGAGCTCGAGCAGGTCGCGGCCATGGTGGGACAGAGGGGGAGAATACGAGAGAGAGAGAGCTCGCGCGCGAGAGAGAGGAAAGGAAGGACAGGGCACGGCGGTGGCCTTCGTGGTAGCGCTCCAGGCAGCCCTCCAGGCAAGGAGCCAGGCAGGGAGGAGGTGGCCGGCGCGCGGCGACCACGCGCCCGGCGTCCTCCTGGCCAGAGGTGGGAGATGAACGGTTCGCCCCTGTGGGCTGGGCCGGCTTCTCTCCCCTAGCCCAGGTAGGCATTTTCCCCTTTCTTTTTTTCTTTTTTTCTTTCTGTTTTCTATTTCCTGACCTTTGTTTATTTTTGTGGCAGGTCCAAATGACTTTTCAAAATACCCCAATCATTTTATTAAATAAAGTTTGAATATTTCAAACCTGTCCAAAAAGTTTCAGGTATTTAAAAAATAATAATAATGATAGTAATTTATTTATCAATTTCAGAGGCTTTAATCATTATCTTTAAATTGCTTCTGATGTTCAAATATTTTAAATGATCCCTGTTATATCTTTGCCCAAATTTATTAGACATAGGGAACATTTCTAAGGGCATTTTGGATTTGTTGAAAATTTCACTAGACTTGAATTGCTTTATTTCATTAAGTGCTTGGGGTTTCTTTTCTTTCTCCCCATTTCATATTGATGCAATGATGATGATGATGCAGCTCATGCTAATCCTATGACATCCAACTAGGGTTGTGACAACTCACCCCCACTCAAAAGAATCTCGTCCCGAGATTTCGAAGTCGTCGGGAAGAGCGCGGGGTACTCTAGTCGAAGACGATCTTCTTGTTCCCATGTCACCTCCTTTTCAGAATGATGTGACCACTAAACCTTGAGAAACTTGATGTTCCGACGACGAGTGGTACGCTCAGCTTGGTCGAGAATACGAACAGGGTATTCTCGGTATGTAAGGTTATCTTGAAGATCAAGCGCTTCGTGGTCTACTTCACAGACAGGGTCCGAAAAGCAACGCCTGAGTTGCGAGACGTGGAAGACATCATGAACCTTGGAAAGGTGCGGCGGAAGTTCCAATTGGTAGGCAACCTCTCCTCGTTTAGCAAAAATGCGAAAGGGTCCAATGTAACGAGGAGCCAACTTGCCTTTGATACCGAATCATGGGTACCCTTCAGAGGTGTAACTCGAAGGTAAGCCTTCTCGTCAACTTCATAGGTCACAGACTTATGATGACGGTCATATTGACTCTTTTGACGGGATTGGGCTGTTTTCAACTTTTCACGAATAATGCGAACTTGCTCCTCTGCATCCTGGATCATGTCCGGGCCAAAGAGTTGCCTCTCTCCGGTTTCTGACCAGTTAAGAGGTGTTCGACATCTTCGTCCATAGATAACTTCAAAAGGGGATTTGCCCAAGCTTGATTGATAACTATTGTTATAAGCAAATTCAGCAAATGGAAGGCAGTTCTCCCGATTCATACCGAAAGATATAACACAAGCTCGGAGCATGTCTTCGAGAATTTGATTGACTCGCTCAACTTGACCACTTGATTGAGGGTGGAAAGCAATGCTAAAGGATAGATGAGTCCCCATAGTGGTTTGAAAACTTTCCCAAAATCGAGAAGTAAAGATACTTTCGCGGTCTGAGTTAATCTCCAAAGGAACACCATGAAGAGAAACTATTCGAGAAACATATAACTCCGCTAGCTGGCTAGCAGTAATGCTTTCCCGAACAGGAAGAAAATGAGCCACTTTGGAAAGGCAATCAATGACTACAAATATAGTATTGTTCCCTCTCTTGGTCCTGGGAAAACCGGTGATGAAATCCATACCGACCTTATCCCATTTCCATTCAGGAATAGCTAAAGGTTGAAGGGTGCCAACAGGCCTTTGATGTTCTGCTTTCACACGACGACAAATGTCGTAGTTAGCAACATACTGAGCAATTTCTCTCTTCATACTAGTCCACCACAACCTCTGGCGTAGGTCCTGATACATTTTGGTACTACCCGGATGAATTGTGAGAGGAGAATCATGAGCCTCCTTAAGAATCAGTTGCCTCAAACGTGTGCTTTTGGGAACCACCAACCGGTTCTGAAACAACATAACATCTTCATCATCCTTGGAGAAATCTTTAGCGTTTCCGCTAACGATATTCTCCTTAATCCGAGATATACCTTTGTCATATCTCTGGACAGCTACTATTTGATCCTTAAGAGTAGGTTTCGCCACCAGGTTGGATAGAAATCCTTGAGGAACAATGTGGAGGTTTAACTTCCGGAATTCCTCATAGAGAAGCGGTTGACCTTGTTGTAACATCAGATTGTTACAATAAGACTTACGACTTAGTGCATCAGCCATGACATTGGCTTTCCCCGGGGTGTAAGTTATCCCTAAGTCGTAATCTATAATCAACTGTAACCACCGTCTTTGCCTGAGATTCAAGTCCGGCTGGGTGAAAATATATTTCAGGCTTTGGTGATTAGTGTATATCTCGCAACGATTAGCCTGAAGGTAATGTCGCCATGTTTTCAGTGCATGGACTACAACTGCAAGCTCAAGATCATGTGTTGGATAATTATCCTCATGTGGACGCAACTGTCGAGATGCGTAAGCAATCACATTACGATCTTGCATGAGAATGCAACCTAATCCTTGTCGCGAGGCGTCGCAGTAGATAATAAAGTCCTTAGAAAAATCTGGTGGCACCAGAACGGGAGCAGAGGTCAGTCGTCTTTTCAACTCCTGAAAACTGTGCTCGTATTGTGGGGTCCATTCGAACTTTTTATCTTTCTTGAGGAGTTCAGTCAGAGGTTTCGCAAGCTTGGAGAAGTTCTCAACAAAGCGACGACAATAGCTTGCTAAACCAAGGAAACTCCAAACTTGCTTAACCGATTCAGGTTGAGTCCAATCAAGGACGACCTGAACTCTCTCGGGATTGACAGCAATACCTTTACCAGAGATCACGTGACCTAGATAGGTCACTTCTGGCAACCAGAATTCGCACTTGGAAAATTTGGCATATAAGCGGTGCTCTCGAAGTTTCATCAATACCAGCCTTAGATGCTCGGCATGTTCTTGTTCGTTCTTCGAGTAGATGAGTATGTCGTCGAGGTAAACCATGACGAATTTATCCAAATACTCCATGAAGATCGAATTCATCAGGTGAGAGAAGGTGGCTGGGGCATTGGTTAAACCGAAGGACATCACGGTGTACTCGTATTGGACATAACGAGTAACAAAGGCCGTTTTTGGAATGTCCCCATTTCTAATTCTGATTTGATGGTATCCCAACCTCATATCCATTTTGGAAAAGACAGAGGATCCTGCGAGTTGATCATACAAATCGTTGATCCTGGGGAGCGGATACTTGTTCTTGATGGTGACCAAATTCACCGGTCGATAATCCACAACCATCCGATCCGATCCATCCTTCTTCTTAACAAAGAGGACGGGACAAGCCAAAGGAGAAGATCTAGGATGAATGAAACCTTTCTTCAAAGCTTCATCGAGTTGGGTTTTTAGCTCGACCAGTTCTAAGGGTGCCATCTTATAGGGTCTTCTGGCTATTGGGTCTGTCCCTGGAATATGTTCTATCACAAACTCAACATCTCTGACAGGTGGAATACCTGGCAGTTCTTCTGGAAAGACATCCGGAAAATCATGGACTACCGGAATATCTTCTAACTCTGGAAGAGGGCTAGCATTTAGGGAATAGAGTTGGCGCTTGGTTGTTCGAGTAGAGACATTAACTATCTCACCTGATGGATGTGTAAGTTGAACATTCCTAGAATGAGTATCAATCTTGGCATAGTGGGCTTTCATCCAATCCATACCTAGAATGATATTGATGTCTGAAGACTTAAGAGCTATCAAGGATGCTAGGAATACTAGTCTATCCACCAGAATTTCATTGTCATGGCTCACTCTAGAAGTTTTCCATTTTGAACCAGGAGTCTGAACTACTAAAGGAGTGGGCATGTCACAGAAGGACATGTTATGCAACTGTGCATAACTTTCTGAGATGAAAGAATGAGATGCCCTAGTATCAAATAGAACAGATGTTGGATGGCTATTAACAAGAAGCGTACCTAGAATGACATCAGGATCTTCAAGGGCTTCTTCAGCAGACACATAGTTCACTCGGCCACGAGCAGGAGCTGGCTTCACATAGAAGGCTTTTCCTGGTTTTCCACATCCAACGGGCTTAGCATTGTTCTGGGGACACTCACGAGAGTAGTGTCCCGGTTCTCCACATTTGTAGCATACCATGGTGGCATGGGGTGCAGCATTTGTAGACGGACCTCCAAATGGTCTGACTGGGGGATTGGGCTGAACTGGGCGAGGCACCTGGAAGGATGGCCTCGCAGTGTATCTTTGCGGCAAAGCTGCATTGGGCACCCACACTCGGCGTTTGTTAGGGCCTGAGCCAGATGCAAGGTTGAAGTCACGGTTATGCTTCCTCATGGCCTCATAGTCAGTTTGTCCGGACTCGGCATTGATGGCCTTATTGACGAGAGCCTGGAAGGTGGTGCACTCGTGCAAGCGTAGATCTCGGCGAAGCTCAGGATTAAGTCCCTTGCGGAACCTAGCCTGCTTCTTGGCATCAGTTGAAACTTCTTCTGGAGCATAGCAAGCAAGATTACCAAACTCACGACTGCATGCATCCACTGACAATCTGCCCTGGGTGAAGGCACATAATTCCTCTCTTTTGCGATCCATCAGCCCTTCCGGGATGTGATGGATACGAAATGCGGCACTGAACTCTGCCTAGGTTGGTGCAGGTCTCTGGGGACGCATAGCCTCATAGCTCTCCCACCACAGATTGGCAGGTCCCTCCAGAAAGTAGGTGGCAAAAGACACCTTGTTGGCCTCAGACACATTAGCAGCCCGTATCTTGCGGAACATACTAGTCAGCCAGTCATCCGCATCGAGGGGGTCGATCGAATGATGGTACTTCGGCGGGCACAGCTTGACAAAGTCACTAAGTGACACTCCATCATTATGATCATTGCGGGGAGCATGAGCTGTGTTCTGCTCAATTCTTTCCAGCAGCCTGTTGGTCTCCCTCTTATTCCTTTTAGCCTCTAGCATCACCTCCGCTAGGGATGGTGCATGTGGCAGATCCTCTTGCCTTGGCTGGCTTCCCTCGCCCTCCTCAGGAGCAGGCACGGGGGTGTTCCTAGTTGCCACCATCCTGGGAAAAACAATCCACAGCTTATACATAGATAACATCAACTCTAAGACATGAGATAAGGAATGTACTAGTCAACATGGCATGTAGGATAAACACCAACCAACATGGTAAAGCAACTACCATATGAACATTAGGTTTCATACACACCATGACTTAGTTCAGTACAAGCCCAAGCTGAAAACAACTACGGAGAGATGACACAACTCATCGGAGGCATTACAAGCTTCCTATACATTATCTATCTACACCTCCGGAACTCAACTCTCAACCTTAGTCATATCCCACAAGACACACAGGACTGTGGCGGTACGACTACTACCATACTAGAACTAACATCCACGCACTCAAGCATCGCCGTAGAATGCCTCGTACAGGTTACCCTCGTGACCTGGGAGTTGAACCTGAGGATCTGGAAACACTCTAGCCTGGGATCCCTGGAAACCATAAGGACACGGATGTGGCCTTGGTCCCCTTGTTTGCGGCAACAGCGGTCCTCGAAGAGGGGTGATGCCTCCAACATCAGGCCAGTCCACGTGTGCTGGAAAATGAGTCCGCGATGGGGTCAGCATCTCCAAATCTCCATAGCCCGTCTGCACGACAGGTGCCAACTGCGTCAAGGTTGTCCAAAGACGGGCACGAGTAGCATAAAGCTCCATGCGAAGGGCATGTGCATCACGATCCCTGTTCTCCAACATCTGAGCGGTCACCTGTAGCCTAGGGTCCTCATGAGAATGATCATAGTAGGCTGCACTAAGATATCCATCCTCTCCTCCCATGGAAGCAGGAACATAGCAGAACTCCGTGTTCTGTAGCAGACCATGGTGAAACCTCATGATAGTCAGCATAGTGTAGGCGGCTTCCTGAACTGCCATATCTATGGTAACACCTAATCCATGAGTCCAGTGGAGCGGCTCTGCAGCTCCAGGATATGAAGGATATATCCTAACAGTACACAGATACTGACTCTGGTTGAAATCTCGATACTGCTCCTCCACTGTGTACTCTGGGTACCAACGGTATCCAACCTCCATCATAACTCTAACCAACATGGCCGTGTGACCCGCTACATCGATGCACCTGGTCAGACGGACCACCTGACGGGAAGGACGAGGGGCATCTGAAACAGAGAATGATGCAAAACATTAGAGATCCTAGCAGAAATTGGACAACATAATGACTGTAATTGCTCAAAAAAGATTTTGAGACAATTGAAAAGATTGGAAGGGCATAACCACTCGACTATCTAGACTCAAATATCTTCTCCATCTGTTTATCACACCAACAATACTTGAGTAACTATGCTCACTTGCAAACAAGCTAGCTATTGGTCCATGGTTAGTAACTCGTCATCCTAAGCAATAGATGAGAATCCTAGTTCCTATCCTCGTAGAAAAGATGAGAATGACCCAGCATAGAATAATTTGGGAAGAGGAGTAAAAAGAGCCTTACGTTCACTTCCACAATCAATTCCCCTACTTATCTATAGTGTTTCTAGACTCAACTTCGACCGGTTTGGCTTGGTAGTCCTACAGTCAGTCAGGCTCTGATACCAACGTTGTCGGGACCCCGATCCTAAGTCACATGATTCCATACTGTAACAAGTCACATCACTTTGCGGCCTCACGCACGGTAAGTTCCACGGCTGCAGCCTTACCTTGGCCGGGATCGTTTGCGTCTTTTGGCTCACGTATGTGAACATGTTGCTGGTAATCACACAACAAAGAACCCGGGCCGACATGACTAGTCATAGAACCCAAGTGCCACATCCGTACGGAAATAGGCATACATAACCCAGCAATGCAGGTGTCGGTCTCAAGCGTGTGTAGACGAGTCATAGCAAGCTACAAGGACTCCATTACGTCGCGAGACACGAATGCCATCACTGCACGTAGACGAGTCGTAGCAGGCTACAGGGACTCCATTACACTGTGAGACATTTCCCCGAAGGGACAGACACAGCAGCAAAGAAGGATACATGTCGGTCAATCAATGTGTCCGGAGCAGTAGCAAGCTACCATGGCTCGGTAGAAGCACAAAGAGGCAGTTTCCCGTAAAGAGTACTACTAAAGGCACATGACTAGGTGTCGGATCCCATACATACCGTTGCACGTCACACGTATGCACGACATGCCCGATATGCATAGATACAACCATGGCATCACAACATAACCATACAACAACATGACTTTTATTTAAGAGGCTCAGATGAGCCTTGCATAATATGTTCTTACAGATAGGGGTCACATGACCCGACACTCAAGTCATACAAACAAGTTCGTACAAGCCAGCGGAAACTTAAGCTGTCTGAGTACATACGGCGAAATGGAAAAGAGGCACATGGCCTGACTATCTACAGCCCACCACACGGGCAAGATCGTAGCTGGGACACTAGCTATTCAGCATCGTCAACGTCTAGAAAGAACCCACTTGATGGGTCCTGATTCTCTTCTGCAACAGTTATTAAGCAAGGATGAGTACAATCGTACTCAGCAAGTCTTTAAAACAGACCTAGTCTATTATGCTCATGTGTCAACAAGGGGGAGTGGTGGAGTTTATGCAGCAATGCCAGCTTTGACTCATGGCTAACCTACACTACTTAGTTTTAACTCTTTATTACAATTTTAATCATCGCACACGAGTCCACTACCTCCATCACAATACACCACCATGGATTCACTTTCCCCTTCTGGAAGAGTGCCATCGACGGTACTCACACTTGTCTTGATATTTTTAGGAGTATCCATTTGATTATCTATGAACAGCATAAGTTCTCCAAGTAGTCCATATCCGAGGACGCGGCTATTCGAATAGTTTCATACCCTGTAGGGGTGTACTTCTTCACACACGCTCTCGCCACTTATCGCAGTGTGCCATAAACCATGCACCTCGGCAACCTTCAAGCAGATGCCCAGCGAGGGAGTCGGCCACGACCGTCAATCGCATAAGACCTCTAGTCCAGGCTATCGCCTATTTGAGACTCAACCCGCATGGAAGTCCGGCCGAAGTTTCCGCTACGGCACCGAACGATGTGCGCAGGGTTCCCAAGCCCATCATTCGGGTGACCCTTGGTACACCGTGCCACTGCCTACCGCGTCGTAACCCACCCCGAGGGTCAGCGGTACGCACGGCCTCCATCATGCTATAAACACCAGAAACTACTTGCAACTCCTGGACTAAGGACTAAGAGACTGATAAGTCGAGAGGGTCAGTTAAGTATCCCAACGTGTGGTAGTATCTAGTCTTGGATCACAAACACGGAACTCAGTTCCTAAGAACGGTCCCAATGAGACAACCCACCATGTACTCCTACATAGTCTCTCATCGCTACCTTTACCAAATCGTATTCATCATATGCTCATCATATCGGACAACACTGTCTCACTCAGTTCATCACCCAGATGAATCAGACCTGACACAACTCTAGGCATAGCAAGCATAGCAGGCAAAGTAAGCTAATCACATCATGGCACAAGCATCTACCAGGTATGCTAGGTTGCAAGGTTTAACTATTTACTGTGACAAGGTTAGGTCATGCATAAGAATAGGATCATCTACCGTGTATGACTGACATGTGATCGTTTGTCCTAATGCAACAAATAAGAGCAAGAGCGAGAGGGTGGAATCTTATCGGACTGATCAAAGGGGTTGCTTGCCTTGCTGGGTTGCAGGTAGGTTTTCTCCTTCAACGGGATACTCGGGTTATCCTCGGAAGCAGGGCCTACCGCGATGCAGATAAGAAACAATCAACACACGCAAGGGCAACAATATGATGCATGATCATGGAATGATAGCATGTATGGATGACCTAGTGTAGCTAGTGATCATGTTGATTTGAAATGGATTTGAATATAGGTTCAAAGTTGTTCTCCATTTCAAATTCCATATATTAACCTATTGAGAAATGTCCATGTTCACCTATTTAGATTGCTCTAACATACATGAGAATAGCACCATTGGATTCATTGGATTTTTCTGATAAATTTTCATATATAAATTATTTTCATTTGACTTACAGATTAATTTATATGAATTTTCAAAGTTTTAAAAATTTTCTAGAATTATTTTTAAACTGGAAAATGAATTAATGCGTCAGCCTGACGTCAACCTGACGTCAGCTGGTCGGCTGACCAGCCAGATTCAAACCTGACAAGGTAGGACCTCCCTGTCAGCGTCAGGGGTCCTAATCCCGCACTGACTGATGTTTGACCCACCTTTGGGGTCCCACTGTCAGTGACTGGGGCCGAACTAATTAGGGGGATTAGCCCCCTAATGATGGCCACGTCAGCACCCACTGGAGCAGGGCCGGCGACGACCATCCGACGCGGCAGAGACTCGCCGGAGTGCGTCTCCAGCGACCAAATGGACGGCGGAGGGCACCAGACGACTCGCACTGCTCGCACGCGTCGAACCCGACACCTCCCAGGGGCTAGGGTGGTCGGAATCGACGCCGGCGACGAGCGCGGCGGCTGCCGGAACTCGGGCGAGCACGGGCTCGTCGAGCCGGAGCTCAAACGGGACAGCTGAGGCCTCCAAAGGCTACCTGGAAGCCTTCTGAGCACGACTGCGTGCTCAGACGCAAGCTTGGGTCGCCACAACGGCGACCACGACCTCGCCGGCGGCGGGAAGCTTTCGGGTTCGGAGGAATCCGGCGCTATAGAGCTCTATCGAAGGGGGAAAGGAGGGGAGAAGAAGCAGGAGCTCACAACGGTCGCAGGGGCGTCGACAGCTGGCTCGGGGAGGGTCTGGAACGGCGACAAGCTTCGGTTGCTTCTCCGACGACCCGAGGAAGAAGACGATGGCGCGACGGTGATAGGGGGCTTCCGGTGATGCGCAGCTTGGCTAGGAGTTAGAGGAGGTCCGGGCGGAGCTTCTGGCAGGCTCAGATGGGTTCGGGGGCAGCTAGAATGGCGGCAGCGAGCTCGAGCAGGTCGCGGCCATGGCGGGATAGAGGGGGAGAATGCGAGAGAGAGAGAGCTTGCAAGAGAGAGAGAGAGAGAGAGGAAAGGAAGGAGAGGGCACGGCGGTGGCCTTCGCGCTGGTGCTCTCCCAGCCCTCCAGGCAAGGAGCCAGGCAAGGAGGAGGTGGCCGGCGCGCGGCGACCACGCGCCCGGCGTCCTCCTGGCCAGAGGTGGGAGATGACTGGTTCGCCCCTCTGGGCTGGGCCGGCTTCTCTCCCCTAGCCCAGGTAGGCATTTTCCCCTTTCTTTTTTTTCTTTTTTTCTTTCTGTTTTCTATTTCCTGACCTTTGTTTATTTTTGTGGCAGGTCCAAATGACTTTTCAAAATACCCCAATCATTTTATAAAATAAAGTTTGAATATTTCAAACCTGTCCAAAAAGTTTCAGGGTATTTTAAAAATAGTAATAATGATAGTAATTTATTTATCAATTTCAGAGGCTTTAATCATTATCTTTAAATTGCTTCTGATGTTCAAATATTTTAAATGATCCCTGTTATATCTTTGCCCAAATTTATCAGACATAGGGAACATTTCTAAGGGCATTTTGAATTTGTTGAAAATTTCACTAGACTTGAATTGCTTTATTTCATTAAGTGCTTGGGGTTTCTTTTTTCTTTCTGCCCATTTCATATTGATGCAATGATGATGATGATGCAACTCATACTAATCCTATGACATCCAACTAGGATTGTGACACGGATGCATCCGGACCGAATGGGATCGTACGCTGGAGTTGGCCTTACCTGCCATCGGCGTTACCCGCGCCGGCCGTCGCCGCCCCACGTGCCCGAGCTGAAGCAGTCGAATCCGTCGCAACTGGCGACGCTAGTGGGGCACGTGTTTGCGTGGACATCCATGGTCCCTTGCACACCCCCGGTTGAACGGGGCACTACAGATCCGAAAGTTTATGAATATGCGATATGTAAAGTACTCAATGTATTTTCACGTACGTGCATACTCCTCGTATTTTTCCACAACTACATATTCCCAGGTGAAAATGAGTACATATCCAGAAAATATGTAGGCAACGACATTTATGGCTATTGTATACATAAATTTCAATCTAGGTATGCACGTATAGAGAAATACCTTGAGTATGAACTTACATGTTGGATACTCTCAAGGTTCACATATTTGTATCTCGGGTATACACATACAAAAATAATAATTGGTATATTCATAGAAAGGAATAAAAAGGAGACGTGGCAAACTAAAAAGTTTAAAAGGTTGACGCTATCTCAAACATGGTTATTCTCGCATGCAAGTAAATTAGAAAACAAATCAATGATGATGCATGTCACTTACAATCAAAAGCCGTTCAAGTTTTTTTTAAACAAGCAAAAGCCTCAACAGGTTGGATACGGGCGGATCTTTTGTGTCAGTCTGATCATCCAAGCGGACAAAAAATGAACACATTATGTGTCCATTTGGATCGTCATGTTGGAGTTTTCCTTAGAGCAACTCTACCAGAATCGCTGGTGATATTGATCGAGACACCCACTCTAATAGAATTGCCATCCTGCACTTGATCGGCATAACTTTTTGACACCGTTTCAAATTGAGCCAACGAGCCTCCAAATTTGACGGTTGGATGAGGTGATAGTGGACCTTCCATCCCCCAAATATTAGATTCGTGTAGATGACGTAGGGTTCACATAATCACATTTTGTGTAGATGGATCCACTAACTGATATTTGTCTTGATAATTCGTTGTTGGATTCGAGCGCTGAGTCTGAGAGTTAAATCATGGTCGTCGGAAAAAATAAGGTAATATTGATGGTTGTTGAATAAATAGCGACGACCAAAATGAAGAGGAAGCGTGTGGGGTGGCAGGTTGGTGGTGTGACAATTTACCAGAAAGGAATTGAAGGACACATGAAGCTCAATGCACAACTTCTTTTATCGGGTCATATCTTCCCCTTGTATGTGTTCTGTCGATGTTTCCGCATGAACGAACGGTTGTTTCGTCAAATTGTTGATGACATGGAAGACAATGGAACCTTTCTTATGGAGAAGTGGCAGTGCCTCGCTGGTCTCCTTGGTTTCCCCTTATTAGAAGGTGACTGCGGCACTTCGAATGATTACATATGGTGTTCTTGCAAATGCATTGGGCAAGTATCTTCAAATATTCAAAAATACAACCACAAAGTCACTAGTGAAGAAACGCCTAGATATGATGTGTCAAAATTACCCTTGCTGGCGTAGGGCTCCAACACCAACAACATGGCGCCGGTGAAAAGTTTTATTGGTGGCGTTGGCACAAACGTCAGCAGCATTGTGAGTACTGATGGCGTGCCATGTGTCTAATGACAGCTATATGTTCATGTTAGTTATGGCGTTAATGTTGGAAATATGCCCTAGAGACAATAAATAAAGTGTTTATTATTATATTTCCTTGTTTATGATAATCGTTTATTGTCCATGCTATAATTGTGTTGATTGGAAACTAAATACATGTGTAGGCATATAGACAACATTGTGTCCCTAGTATGCCTCTAGCAGACTAGCTCGTTGATCAAAGATGGTTAAGGTTTCCTAGCCATGGACATGAGTTGTCATTTGATAACGGGATCACATCATTGAAAGAATGATGTGATAGAGAAGAACCAAACTACAAACGTAGCATATGATCGTGTCAGTTTATTGCTATGGTTTTCTGCATGTCAAGTATCTGTTCCTATGACCATGAGATCGTTCAACTCACTGACACCTGAGGAGTACCTTGTGTGTATCAAACATCGCAACGTAAGTGGGTGACTATAAAGATGCTCTACAGGTATCTCCGAGGGTGTCTGTTGAGTTGGCATGGATCAACACTGGGATTTGTTGCTTCGTGTGACGGGGAGGCATCTCAGGGCCCACTCTGTAATACAACATCACAATGAGCCTTGCAAGCAATGTGACTAAGTGATAGCCACGAGATCTGGTATTATGGAACGAGTAAAAGAGACTTGCTGGTAATCAGACTGAACTAGGTATGAAGATGGCGACGATCAAGTCTCGGGCAAGTAACATATCGAAGAACAAAGGTAACAACATACGGGATTGTCTGAATCCTTGACATAGAGGTTCGACCGATAAAGATCTTAATAGAACATGTAGGAACTAATATGGGCATCCAGGTCCCGCTATTGGTTATTGAACGTAGAGGTGTCTTGGTCATGTCTACATGGTTCTCGAACCCACAAGGTCTGCACACTTAAGGTTCGGTGACGTTTCGGTATAGATGAGTTATGTGTGTTGGTGACCGAAGGTCGGAGTCCCAGATGAGATCCCGGACGTGACGAGGAACTACGGAATGGCCCGGAGGTGAAGATTCATATATAGGATGTTCCGTGTTGGTCACGGGGAAAAGTTCGGGCGTCACCGGAAGTTGGAGCTGAGCGGCGCCCATGCATCATGGTGTCCGTCGTACAACCTAGTAGTGCACGGGCATTAGGAGAAAGGGAAAAGGAAACCACACCACGACCGAGTGAACTGGCGGTTGGCGGTGACCCAACCTAGACTTTGATGGGAAGCGAGTAGTGATGGCAGGTTTATGGCTAGGCCATCTCTATGCGTGGAGCATTTTTAGTGGGTTGTCAAACCATTCGGGCTATTCGGGTAATTCGGGTACCGTGACCTATTTACCTAATTACCCAAATTAAATTTGGGTTTCTAAAGTTGATACCTGATATAGTGATCGGTTTTTTTTGGGTTCGGGTTATACGGGTTCGGGTTCGGGTTTTTTGGGTTCGGGTTTCGGGTTTCGGGTTTTGTGCCCACCGTGACCGGTAACGTACGAGGGGTGTCGGAAGGGTCCCGGGATTCCACCAGAAGGGGCCACCAGCCCCGAAGGGCCACATGGGCTGTGAGAGAAGGCGCACCACCCCTGGTGGGCTGGCCGCCCCTCCCACAAGGGCCCATGAACCGAAGGGTGGAGGGGGAAACCCTAAGGGGGCCGACCACCCTGCCTTGGGGGCCAAGCCACCCCTTGGCCTCTGCCTCCTCCTCTTGTCCGCCTCACCTAGGGTTGGGAACCCTAGGGCGCAACCCCTTCCCCCATAATATATGATAGAGTGAGGAGGGATTCCACACCTCAAGCCACGGCGCAGTCCTTCCTCCCTCTTCGATAGCCTCTCCTCTTGTAGATTCATTCGGTAACGCTTAGCGAAGAGCTGCCGAATCATCTCTACCACCACCACTGCCACACCGTCGTGCTGCCGGCGAACCCATCTACCTCTTTGCTCCCTCTTGCTGGATCAAGAAGGCGGAGATAGTCATCGAGATGCACGTGTGCTGAACACGAAGGTGCCGTCCATTCGGCAGTTGATCGGCAGGTCGTGGGACGGCTTGCAATTTGGATCGTGGAGATGTACGACTACATCAACCACGTTCTTTAACGTTTCTGCTTAGTGATCTACAAGGGTATGTGTATCCAATCTCTCCTCTCGTAGATTCTCATCTCCTAGATTGATCTTGGTGAAGCGTAGGAATTTTTTTGTTTCCCACGCAACGTTCCCCAACAGTGGCATCATGAGCTAGGTCTATGTATAGATGAGATCACGAGTAGAACACAAAAGAGTTTGTGGGCATTGATGATTAGATTGCTTCCTCACTTGGTCATGTTTTGATTCAGCGGTATTGTGGGATGAAGTGGCATGGACCAACCTTACTCGTACACTTACGAGAGACCGGTTCCATCGGCTGACGTGTAACTCTGTTGCACAAAGATGGCTGGCGGGTGTCTGTCTCTCAACTTTAGTTGGACCAAATTCGACAAAGGCGGTCCTTGAGAAGGTTAAAAAGCAATTTGAGTATCACCGTTGTGGTTATGCGTAGGTGAGAATTGTTCTTGCTAGATACCCATAGTGGCCACGTAAAACATGCAACAACAATTAGAGGACGTCTAACTTGTTTTTGTAGGGTATGTTGTGATATGATATGGCCAAACACATGATGAGATATATGTGCTGTATGAGATGATCATGTTTTGTATAGAATATCATGACTTGCATGTCGATGAGTACGACAACCGGCAGGAGCCATAGGGGTGTCTTTAATTATTGTATGACCTGCATGTCAATCATTAAGCATTATGTAATGCTTTACTTTATCACTAAGCGATAGAAATATTAGTATAAGCATGATGGGCGCGACAACCCCGATGGCGACACAATGATGGAGGTCCTGGTGTTATGCCGGTGACGATGGAGATCATGCCGATGCTTTGGAGATGGATATCAAAAGCACAAGTTCAAGACCATATCATGTCACTTATGATTTGCATGTGATGTTAATCCTTTTATGCACCTTGTTTTTCTTAGGACGACGGTAGCATTATAAGGTGATCCCTCACTTAAATTTCAAGATAAATTGTGTTCTCCCCGAGTGTGCACCGTTGCGAAAGTTCGTCATGTCGAGACACCACGTGATGATCGGCTGTGATAGACTCTACGTTCGCATACAACTGGTGCAAGCTAGTGTTGCACATGCAGAACACTTGGGTTAAACTTGACGAGCCTAGCATGTGCAGACATGGCATCGGAACACAAGAGACCGAAAGGTCGAACATGACTCATATAGTAGATATGATCAACATGATGATGTTCACCATTGAAACCACCTTAACTCAGGTGATAATCGGACTTGAGTTGGTGAATTTGGATCATGTATCACTCAGATGACCTGAGGGATGTCAATTTGACTGGGAGCTTTAGTAATTTAATTAACTAAACTCATTATCTTGAACAATAGTCTTAATAACATTTGCTTATTTATGTTGTAGATCAATGGCTCGCGCACAAGCACCCCTGAATTTTAATGTGTTCCTAGATAAAGCTAAGTTGAAAGATGATGGAAGTAACTTTGTGGATTGGGCTTGTAATCTGAGGATTATCCTCACGGCTTGCCAGAAGGCCTATGTCCTTGATGCACCGCTTGGTGACCCAGCCGTTCCCGTGTCATCCGAAGATGTTAAGAACGCTTGGGAGGCACGTTCTGGAGATTACTCAATAGTTCAGTGTGCAATGTTGTATGGCTTAGAACTGGGACTTCAAAGACGTTTTGAACATCATGGAGCATATGAGATGTTCCAGGAGTTGGATTTTATCTTTAAGAAGAATGCCCGGATCGAGAGGTATGAGACCTCCGATAAGTTCTATGCTTGCAAGATGGAGGAGAATGGGTCTATTAGTGAACATATACTAAGAATGTCTGGGATTTGACCCGTCTGGTGGAGTTAGGGATGCCCCTTCCATCGGAGGCGATCACTAATAGAGTTCTTCAATCATTTCCACCTAGCTACAAGAGCTTCGTGCTGAACTATAACATGCACAAGATGAACAAGTCAGTCGCCAAGCTGTTTGCGATGCTGAAAGTCGTTGAGTCTGAAATCCAGAAAGAACATCAAGTGTTGATGGTTAATAAAACCACTACTTTCAAGAAGAATGGCAAGGGCAAGAAGGGACTCCAAGAATGGTGGCAAAGCAGTTGCCCCTCCCGTGAAGAAACCTAAGGCTGGACCCAAGCTAGAAACTGAGTGCTTTCATTACAAGGGGACTGGTCACTCGAAGCGGAACTGCCCCAAGTATCTGGCCGGCAAGAAGGCGGCCAACACCAAACAAGGTATATATGATATACATGTTATTGATGTGTACCTTACCAACTCTCGTTGTAGTACTTGGGTATTTGATACCGGTTCGGTTGCTCACATTTGCAACTCAAAACAGGAACTACGGAATAGACGAAGGCTGGCAAAGGACAAAGTGACGATGCGTGTGGGAAATGGTTCCAAGGTTGATGTGATCGCCGTCGGCACGCTCGCTCTTTGATTACCATCGGGATTAGTGGTGAACCTGAATAATTCTTATTTAGTGTTTGCGTTAAGTATGAACATTATATCTGGATCTTGTTGATAATTCACAAGTATAGCGGATCGCAACAGTTTTCGAGGGTAGAGTATTCAACCCAAATTTATTGATTCGACAATGGGGAGCCAAAGAATATTCTCGAGTATTAGCAGCTGAGTTGTCAATTCAACCACACCTAAAAGACTTAATATCCGCAACAAAGTATTCAGTAGCAAAGTAATATGGAAGTAACGGTAACAGTGGCAAAGTGATAGTAGCAGTTTGTAGTGATTGTAACTGTAGCAACGGAAACGTAACTTAGCAAAGGTCAATATGTGGAAAGCTAGTAGGCAATGGATCGGTGATGGATAATTATGTCATATGGCATTCATCATGCAACAATTATAACATAGGGTGACACGGAACTAGCTCCAATTCAGCAAGGTAATGTAGGCATGTATTCCATATATAGTCATACGTGCTTATGGAAAAGAACTTGCATGGCATCTTTTGTCCTACCCTCCCATGGCAGCAGGGTCCTATTGGAAACTAAGGGATATTAAGGCCTCCTTTTAATAGAGAACCGAACCAAAGCATTAGCATTTAGTGAATACATGAACTCGTCAAACTACGGTAATCACCGGAAAAAATCCCAGTTATTCTCACCCTGGGGGATGCGGATCATAACTAGTAATAGGTGTCTACAACTTGCAAGATAGGATCAAGAACACACATATATTCATGAAAACATAATAGGTTCAGATCTGAAATCATGGCACTCGGGCCCTAGTGAGAAGCATTAAGCATAGCAAAGTCATAACAACATCAATCTCAGAACATAGTGGATACTAGGGATCAAACCCTAACAAAACTAACTCGATTACATGATAAATCTCATCCAACCCATCACCGTCTACCAAGCCTACGATGAGATTACTCACGAACGATGGGGAGCATCATGGAATTGGTGATGAAGGATGGTTGGTGATGACGAAGGCGTCGATTTTCCCTCTCCAGAGCCCAAAACGGACTCCAGATCTGGTCTCCCGAGGAAGAACAGGAGGTGGCGGCGGCTCCGTATCGTGAAACACGATGAGCTATTCTTTTTTCTCTCCCCCGAATAGGAATATATAGGAGTGGAAACGAGGCCGGAGGAGCAACAGGGGGCCCACAAGCCTGCCCGACACGCCCTAGGGGGTGGGCGCGCCCACTAGGCTTGTGGTCAGTTGGTGGCCCCCCTGCAGTTGATTCTTTCGCCAATATTTTTCATTAATTCCACAAATAATCTCCGTAAATTTTTAGTTCAATCCGAGAACTTTTATTTCGGCACAAAAATAACACCAAGGCAATTCTGCTGAAAACAGCGTCAGTCCGGGTTAGTTCCATTCAAATCATGCAAATTAGAGTCCAAAACAAGGGCAAAAGAGTTTGAAAAGTAGATACGTTGGAGACGTATCAACTCCCGCAAGCTTAAACCTTTGCTTGTCCTCAAGCAATTCAGTTGATAAACTAGAAGTGATAAAGAAAACTTTTACAAACTCTGTTTGATCTTGTTGTTGTAAATATGCCTAACTTATGTTCACAATAACATTTAGGTCTCACATTTACTCATATCAATAGCATAATAAACTAGCGAGCAATAATAATAAGTCTCGGATGACAAAAATTTAATCAAGACAATCATGATACAATATGACATAATGGTATCTCGCTAGCCCTTTCTGAGCCACAAAACATAAATGCAGAGCACCTCTAGCGAACAAGGACTGACTAAACATAGTAATTCACGGTGAGAGAGATCCAGTCATGCTCATCCTCATTATAAATTAATAGCAAGACATACAAATGACAATGGTGCTCTCTGACTGGTGTTTTTTATAAGAGGATGATGACTCAACAATAAAGTAAATAGATAGACCCTTCGCAGAGGGAAACATTGATTTGCAGAGGTGCTAGAGCTCAAGCTTTTAAAAAAGATATAAGTAATGATTTTTGAGCGGTATGCTTTCATTGCTCGCATAACGACTAAGAGGTTTTCAATATCTTCCGTTCTAGATACATTATAAGCGGTTCCCAAACATAATAGTAAAGTTTTTACTCCCCCTCCACCAACCAGTCATAGTCCAGGGCGAGCTGAATCCTGAATGATGAGCTAATCATATTTACAAAAGCAAGATAGGTCAAGTTCATACCGGCTTTTCTCCATCTCAATCAGTTCATCATATATCGTCATTATATCCTTTCAGTTGCACGACTGAACGATGTGAATAATAATAAAAGTGCACGTGCATCGGACTAAGTTGGAATCTGTAAACAATAAATCAAAGGAGAAGCCAAGGCAATATGGGCTCTATGTAAGATAAACAATAATGCATATGAGAGCCACTCAACATGTCATCGTGGTCTTGTCCTTATGACCCAAAGGAAAGAAAGGAAAATTATTTACACGGGAAAGCTCCCAACAAGCAAAAGAAGAACGAGAAATCTTTTTGGGCTTTATTTTAATGCTACAACTAAAACAAACTAAAAGGTAAAGCTAGAACTAATTTTTTTTTCAATTTTCTTAAAGATTAATCAAACACACAAGAAGAAAGCATATAGAAGAAATGAACAACCATGGATAGTACAATGAAAAAGTATGAACACCGACAACTAAAATGAGTGCATGAACATGAATGTAATGTCGGTGAGAAATATGTACTCCCCCAAGCTTAGGCTTTTGGCCTAAGTTGGTCTAGGGCCATGGTTGGCCCGGATAATATCCAAAATCAAAGTTGGGGTTGTACTAGGCTGCGGCGGCCACCGCTTGAACTACTGCAGTGTGAAGGCGAGCGGTTTTTGCATCTCGCTCGTACTCGTTTGCCTCCTCTCTGGTTATAAAGTATCTCTGCTTTTACTGAAAGTTAAAGGAGGTAGGAGCAGGAAGGCTAACATGTACAACACGTTGCGTGTCAAAAATTAGTCAGTACCGAAGGGATTGTTCGTTTCTTTCAAGAAACTGGTAGCGCACCAAAGCTTCATAATCAAGAAAAGCAAGGGGTAACTCAATATCATTCTCTCTTATGGGTATCCCAAGATACTTAGCTACACGGGTGGCATAAATTCCACCAAAGAAATCTCCATCCTTAGCATTATGATGTAACCTCCTGGCAATAATAGCCCCCAAGTTGTATCGTCTATCTACCATTACAACACTCTTAAGAATACTCAGATCAAGAACGCAAAGGTGACTATGCTCATGTTTACCGTTAATACATCTAGCTATGAAAAGAGCAAAATAATGTATAGCCGGAAAGTGAATGCTCCCCAAGGTGGCTTGTGTAATGATTCTAGTTTCTCCCACCGTGATGCTAGCAAGGAAATCATTATATTCATTTTTATGAGGATCGCTACGACCACCCCACTGTGGAATTTTGCATGCATCTTTAAAATCTTCTAAGTCCATGGTATAGGTCTTATCATAAATATTAAATAGAAAAAAATGAGAATTACACCTAGATGAAAATTCAAACCTCCACACGAAAAAATCAGTGAGTTGATAATATTTATTGCATCGATTAGAAATGAAATCCTTAAGGCCAGCATTCCTTATGTACGCATAAAACTCTTCCTTGAATCCGGTGTTGTCCATGAGTTGATCCAACGACCATTCACAAGGCAGTACTCGAGCTTCCCTTGGTGGTTCAAGATTGGGCTCACGTAATGCGAGTCTCGGGGCTTTCTTGCTCGAGGAACCACCTTGGTACATTCTCCTCAACATCTTTTCTTTCTCTATTTTTTTTGAAATTTTTAGTGAGCTAAAATAAAGGTGAACAAAACTTAACAAAACTCATAACAACTACTCCTTCAAGTGCCTAGAGACTATATCATGCATCAAAACTACTTGGGACCATACAAATTTGACATGCAAGCTCAAAAACATAGTCACCACAACAACAAAAATCTGCAATATATAAGGCACTAGAACAAAAATTAATTGGACCATTGGAGGAGTCACATACCGATGAGCAATCCCCTAAAACAGTTTTGCAAATGGAGCTTTGAGCAAGGAGATCGAAAATGGCAGCAAGATGAGCTAGAACACGGGTTTCAGCAATGGTGGGATTTTTTCTAAGGGAAGATGAAGTGAATGGGTGCTGTAATAAGTGGAGGAGGGCCACGTGGGACCCACAAGCCACCAGGGTGCGCCTAGGGGGTGGGCGCGCCCTGCAGGCTTGTGGCCCACTTGTGTAGCCCCCTGATGCATACTCAGTGCCGAAAATTCTTAAATATTCCAGAAAAAATCATACTCCATTTTTTAAGACATTTGAAAAACTTTTATTTTCAGGTTACTTTTTATTGCATGGGAAACTCAGAAAACAGAAAAATAATAGCGTTTTTACTTAGTTTCATCTGGGTGACAAAAAGTAAAAGTTAGGTACACGAAGTTGTGATTTCCATATTTGTCCATCTCATGCTCGTCAAAAGGAATCCATCAATAAGGTTGATCAAGTCTTATTAACAAACTTCTTTTGAATAACATGAAAGCGAAGAACTTTCGAATAACACTAAGTTACCTCAATGGGGATATGCATTTCCCCAATAATAAGTATATCATTTTTCTTCTTGACAGTAGGAAGAGGGAACTCAAAGTCTCCAATAATAATCGTTGGAATTTTTTCAATAGAGTTGATACTATGAACTTGAGGTTGTTTCTTAGGAAAGTGTACTGTATGCTCATTACCATTAATATGAAAAGTGACATTGCCCTTGTTGCAATCAATAACAGCTCATGTAGTATTCAAAAAGGGTCTACCAAGGATGATTGACATATTGTCGTCCTCGGGAATATCAAGAATAACAAAGTCTGTCAAGATAGTAGCATTTGCAACTACGATAGGTACATCCTCACAAATACCGATAGGTAGAGCAGTTGATTTATCACCCATTTGCAAAGAGATTTCAGTAGGTGTCAACTTGTTCAAAGCAAGTCTACGGCATAAAGAGAAAGGCATAACACTAACACCAGCTCCAAGATCACATAAAGCAGTTTTAACATAATTTCCTTTAATAGAGCATTGTATAGTCAGTACTCTGGGATCTCCTAGTTTCTTAGGGATTCCACCTTTAAAAGTATAATTAGAAAGCATGGTGGAAATCTCAGCTTCCGGTATCTTTCTTTTATTTGTCACAATATCTTTCATATACTTAGCATAATGAGACATTGTCAAAATATCAGTCAAGCGCATATGTAAAAAGACCGGTCTAAGCATTTCAGCAAAGCGCTCAAAATCCTCATCATCCTTTTTCTTGGATGGTTTGGGAGGAAAGGGCATGGGTTTCTGAACCCATGGTTCTCTTTCTCTACCATGTTTTGTAGCAATGAAGTATCTTTTATCGTATCTTTTATTCTTAGGTTGTGGGTTATCAAGATCATCAGCAGGTTCATTCTCCACATCATTATCATTAGTAGGTTGAGAATCAGCATGAACACCATTATTAATGTTATCACTAGGCTTGTGTTCATCACTAGATTGTGTCTCAGCATCAGAAATACAAATATCATTTGGATTCTCAGATGTATCTATAACATGTTCACTAGCAACATGCAAAGTACGATCATCATTATTTTTCCCACTCTTATTGGAACGGATAGGTGTATCAGTATTAACTCTCTGAGAATCTTGCTCAATTCTCTTAGGATGGCCCTCAGGATACAAAGGTTCCTGAGTCATTCTACCACCTCTAGTCACAACTTTATTAGAATGATCATTGTCTTTACTATTCGTCTCATTAAGCAAATCATTTTGAGCCTTAAGTACTTGTTCTACTTGAGTGGTTACCATGGAAGCATGTTTACTAATAAGCTTAAGATCATTGATAGTTCTATCAAATAATCACTCAAGAAATCCAACATATAAGCATTATGTTTCAATTGTCTACTAACATAAGCATTGAATTTTTCTTGCTTCACAATAAAATTATCAAATTCATCCAAGCATCGGCTAGCAGACTTATTATAAGGAATATCTCCTTCATCAAATCTACTGAGAGAATTTACCTCTACTACCTGTATCGGGTTATCAAGACCATGTATTTCTTCAATAGGTGGTAGATTCTTAACATCTTCAGCTTTAATACCCTTTTCTTTCATAGATTTCTTTGCCTCTTGCATATCTTCAGGACTGAGGAATAGAATACCTCTTTTCTTAGGAGTTGGCTTTGAAGGTGGTTCAGGAATAGTCCAATCATTATCATTGCTCAATATATTATTCAATAGTAATTCAACTTGTTCAATAGTTCGTTCCCTGAAAACACAACCAGCACAACTAGGTGGTCCCTAGAAGCATCAGTTGGTCCATTATAAAAGATATCAAGTATTTCATTTTTCTTGAGAGGATGTCAGGTAAAACATTAAGTAATTGGAGAAGCCTCACCCAAGCTTGTGGGAGACTCTCTTCTTCAATTCGCACAAAGTTAAATATTTCCTGCAAAGCAGCTTGTTTCTTATGGGCAGGAAAATATTTTTCAGAGAAGTAATAAATCATATCCTGGGGACTATGCACACAACCAGGAGTAGGAGAATTAAACCATATCGTAGCATCACCCTTTAATGAGAAAGGAAACAACTTAAGAATATAGTAATAGCGATTTTTTTTCTCATGATTAAATAGGGTGGCTATACCATTCAATTTGGTAAGATGCGCCACAACAGTTTCAGATTCATAACCATGGAAAGGATCAGATTCAACCAAAGTAATTAACTTAGGATCGACAGAGAATTCATAATCCTTATCAGTAACAAAGATAGGTGAAGTAGAAAACTTAGGATCATATTGCATTCTAGCATTCAAAGATTTTTTTTCCTTCCACTTGCGAAGCAATTTCTTGAGATCATCTATATCCTTACAAGCAAGAAAGTCCCTAGCTACCTCTCCTTCCATAACATAACCCTCAGGTATATCAGGCAATTCATATCTAGGAGATCTAGGTCTAACAGGTGTATCATAGTGTTCCGTTTCAATAATTTCATCAGATTCAGAAATATCATTAGTTTCAACATTGGCTCTAGCAATTTGTTCATCAAGAAATTCACCCAGTGGCACAGTATCATCAAGCAAAGTATCATCATAAGCATCATGCATAGCAGAAGTAGCATCATAAATTACTTGCGACATATCATAATTACTAGCAGGTGGTGGTGTCGCAAATTTACTCATAACAGAAGGTGAATCAAGTGCAGAGCTAGATGGCAGTTCCTTACCTGTCCTCCTAGTTGAGGGGTAGATCTTGGTTTTCGGATCTTTAAGATTCCTCATGGTGATTAACAGATATATATCCCAAGTGACTCAGAGAATAGAGCTATGCACCCCAGCAACAGCGCCAGAAAAAGGTCTTGATTATCCACAAGTATAGGGGATCGCAACAGGTTTTTTAGGGTAGAGTATTCAACCCAAATTTATTGATTCGACACAAGGGGAGCCAAAGAATATTCTCGAGTATTAGCAGCTGAGTTGTCAATTCAACCACACCTAAAAGACTTAATATCTATAGCAAAGTATTCAGTAGCAAAGTAATATGGAAGTAACGGTAACAGTGGCAAAGTGATAATAGCAGTTTGGAGTGATTGTAACAGTAGCAACGGAAACGTAACTTAGCAAAGATCAATATGTGGAAAGCTGATAGGCAATGGATCAGTGATGGATAATTATGTCGTATGGCATTCATCATGCAACAGTTATAACATAGGGTGACACAAAACTAGCTCCAATTCATCAATGTAATGTAGGCATGTATTCCATATATAGTCATACGTGCTTATCGAAAAGAACTTGCATGACATCTTTTCTCCTACCATCCCGTGGCAGCGGGGTCCTATTGGAAACTAAGGGATATTAAGTCCTCCTTTTAATAGAGAACCGGACCAAAGCATTAGCACTTAGTGAATACATGAACTCCTCAAACTACAATAATCACCGGAAAGAATCCTAGTTATTGTCACCCTGGGGGATGCGGATCATAACTCGTAATAGGTGTCTACAACTTGCAAGATAGGATCAAGAACACACATATATTCATGAAAACATAATAGGTTCATATCTGAAATCATGGCACTCGGGCCCTAGTGACAAGCATTAAGCATAGCAAAGTCATAACAACATCAATTTCAGAACATAGTGGATACTAGGGATCAAACCCTAACAAAACTAACTCGATTACATGATAAATATCATCCAACCCATCACTGTCCAGCAAGCCTACGATGATATTACTCACGAACGGTGGGGATCATCATGGAATTGGTGATGAAGGATGGTTGGTGATGACGAAGGCGTCGATTTCCCCTCTCCGGAGCCCAAAACTGACTCTAGATCTGGTCTCCCGATGAAGAACAGGAGGTGGCGGCGGCTCCGTATCATGAAATGCGATGAACTCTTCTTCTTCTTCTTTTTTCTCCCCGTATAGGGATATATAGGAGTGGAAACGAGGTCAGAGGAGCAACAAGGGGGCCACAAGCCTGCCCGACGTGCCCTAGGGGGTGGGCGCGCCCACCAGGCTTGTGGCCAGGTGGTGGGCCCCCTGCAGTTGATTCTTTCGCCAATATTTTTCATTAATTAAAGAAATAATTTCCGTAAATTTTCAGGTCAATCTGAGAACTTTTATTTCTACACAAAAATAACACCAAGGCAATTCTGTTGAAAACAGCGCCAGTCCGGGTTAGTTCCATTCAAATCATGCAAATTAGAGTCCAAAATAAGGGCAACAGAGTTTCGAAAAGTGGATACGTTGGAGACGTATCACTTGTTTATTGTGAGACAGTTACTCATTTAAATCAGAGAATAATGGTTATTCTATTTATATGAGTAATATCTTTTATGGTCATGCACCCAATGTGAGGGGTTTATTCATATTGAATCTCGATAGTGATAACACCATGTTCATAACATTGATGCCAAAAGATGTAGAGTTGATAATGATAGTACCTCTTTCTTGTGGCACTGCTGTTTAGGTCATATTGGTGTAAAACACATGAAGAAGCTCCATGCTGATGAACTTTTGGAGTCACTTGATTTTGAATCACTTGACATATGTGAACCATGCCTCTTGGGCAAGATGACTAAACCTCGTTCTCTGGAACAATGGAACGGGCAAGTGACTTGTTGGAAATCATACATACAGATGTGTGCGGTCCGATGAGCATTGAGGCGCGCGGTGGATATCGTTATTTTCTCACCTTCACTGATGACTTACGTAGATATGGGTATATTTACTTAATGAAACACAAGTCTGAAACGTTTGAAAAGTTCAAGCAATCTCAGAGTGAAGTTGAGAATCATTGTAACAAGAAGATTAAATTCCTACGATCTGATCGAGGAGGAGAATATCCGAGTTATGAGTTTGGCAGTCACTTAAGACAATATGTAATTGTTTCACAATTGACACCACCCGGAACACCACATCGTAATGGTGTGTTCGAAAGTCGTAATCGAACCTTATTAGATATGTTGCGTTCTATGATGTCTCTTGCCGATTTGCCACTATCATTTTGGGGTTATGCATTAGAGACGGCTGCATTCACTTTAAATACGGCACCATCAAAATCCCTTGAGACGATGCCATATGAACTATGGTTTGGCAAGAAGCTAAAGTTGCCGTTTTTGAAAGTTTGGGGATATGATGCTTATGTCAAAAAGCTTCAGCCCGAAAAGCCGGAACCCAAAGCAGAAAAATGCGTCTTCATAGGATACCCAAAAGAGACAGTTGGGTATACCTTCTATGTCAGATCCGAAGGCAAAGTGTATGTCGCTAAAAACAGAACATTTCTTGAGAAAGAGTTTCTCTCGAAAGAATCAAGTGGGAGGAAGATAGAACTTGACGAGGTTGTTGAACCTTTGATTCAACTAGAGAGTAGCGTAGCACATAAAGATGTCTGTGGAGCTTACGGCATTTGAAGAGAAAGTTAATGATGATGATCATGAAGCTTCGGATAAAGTTACTATTGAACCTCGTAGGTCGACAAGGGCACGTACTGCTCCTGAGTGGTACGACAACCCTGTCTTGGAGGTCATGTTGTTAGACAATGATGAACCTACGAGCTATGGAGAAGCGATGATGGGCCGAGATTCCAAGAAATGGTTAGAGACCATGAAATCCGAAATGGGATCCATGTATGAAAACAAAGTGTGGACTTTGGAAGTATTACCTGAAGGGTGAAAGTCCATTCAGAATAAATGGATCTTTAAGAGGAAGACGGACGCGTACGGTAATGTCGCCGTCTATAAAGCTGGACTTGTGGCAAAGGGTTTTTCACAAGTTCAAGGAGTTGACTACTATGAGACCTTCTCACCCGTAGCGATGCTTAAGTCCGTCAGAATCATGTTAGCAATAGTTGCATATTTCGACTATGAAAATTGGTAGATGGATGTCAAAACAACATTCCTTAACGATTTCCTTAAGGAAGAGTTGTATATGATACAACCGGAAGGTTTTGTCGATCCAGAGAATGCTGACAAAGTTTGCAAACTCTAGCGACCCATTTATGGACTGGTGCAAGTATCTCGGAGTTAGAATCTGCGCTTTGATGAGGTGATCAAAGCGTTCGGGGTTATACAAGTTATAGAGAAGCTTGTATTTAAAAGAAAGTGAGTGGGACATCTGTAGCATTTTTGATATTATATGTGGATGACATATTGCTAATTAGAAACAATATAGAAATGCTGGAAAGTGTGAAGGAATATTTTAACAAGAGTTTTTCAATGATGGACCTAGGAGAAGCTGCTTTCATATTAGGCATTAGATCTATAAAGATAGATCGAGACGCTTAATATGACTTTGAGACAGCACATACCTTGATAAGGTTTTGAAGAAGTTCAAAATGGATCAGTCCAACAAGGGGTTCTTGCCTGTGTTACAAGGTGTGAAGTTGAGTAAGACTCAATGCCCAGTAACTGCAGAAGATAGAGAAAAGATGAGTCATCCCCTATGCTTCAGCCATAGGCTCTATCATGTATGCAATGCTATGCAAAAGACCTGATGTCATCCTTGCCATAAGTATGGCTGGAAGGTTTCAAAGCGATCCAGGAATGGAGCACTGGACGGCGGTCAAGAATATCTTTAAATAGCTAAAAAGGACTAAGGAAATGTTTCTCGTTTATGGAGGTGATCAAGAGCTCGTCGTAAAGGGTTACGTCGATGCAAGCTTTGACACTGATCCGGATGACTCTTAGTTGCAAACCGGATACGTGTTTATTCTCAATGGGGGGTGGTAAGCTGGTGCAGTTCCAATCAAAGCGCGATAGATGATTCTACATGCGAAGCGGAGTACATTGCAGCCTCAGAGGCAGCAAAGGAAGGTGTCGGGATGAAGGATTTGATGACAAATTGTAGCGACCCGACTCAAAACGAGTCAAGCCTCTGTGTGTTCTGTGCCATCCCTGGATCAGTATGCTGGCACACATAACACATCAATGTATATATAAAAGTGCAATCACATGTAAACGTAAAACTGATATATACCTTAAAATAGCAGCGGATACAGTTAACGGGAGTGGAGTACCAATAACACCAACGGCAAGTTGAGTGCAGACCGTAACCCTGAATCGTACTCTTACCCGTCGTAGAAGAGTATCTGCAACATGATACGTTGCAGCCATATAGGTCAGTACATTGAATGTACTGGCAAGATCACCATAGTAAAATAGAAGAATTAAAGACTATTCTATATGCAAAGGCTTTGTGGCATTGTGTCTAAGTTTTTGCGTAAAAGCTGATTTTATTTTTTTTCCTACAACAAAGGAATATCAGGAATTTCACTATAGAGTTATCTATCATGACATGGTTCCGCCAACCAATGTCTCAATGCCCACAAGTATCTTAAGTTGCCCAAAATTAAGTTATCAGTCCAGTGTTAAGAGTTCAGAGATAGATCCAAGTCCAGAGGCTCAAATTGTCCGTAACCATGGACATGGCTAATCGATTAGGTTTAAACTCTGTAGAGTGTTGTGTACTTTACCCACAAGATTCATTCCCTCCTGGTAAGTCCTCGCACTGCATGGTGTTTGAGAAGAGGATGAACAAAACATGGTCTTTCAGAGTGCTTCCCTGTCTGTCCAGCGGTGCCCATCCAATCCTAACGTCGACTACGTCTCGTAGCACTGCCCAGCAGAGTCACAACAAAGATCAACCAAGCCAGAGCCCATAATGACTTGTGGCTACACAGGTAAGCTTCCGAGCATGAAGTATTCATCCTTCTCTTTGAGTCTGGGTGAGGCTTTCCGCGTGAGTACTTGCACTTCTCCAGCAACACCTAGGAAAATCCACTGGTTTCTCCAGGGTGCCATTCCAACCATCCCTCACCCAGTAGTGTGTATTGAAAACATGCTTATCGAGTCTCGAAGTCTTGAGGTCTTGAAGATGCAGGGCTTGAAGATGGCTTCATGAAGTTGTCGTCTTATCGTGGAGTCCTTCTTCACACCACTCACGAACACTCATACCAAACCCCGTCTACTTTAGCATAGCATAAAAGTAACTATCGTTCCCGGGGCTTTAGTAACCAGTGGTGGGTTCCTACCTCATGCATTCTACTCAACTACAAGAATTTCAATAACACTAAGGGAGGGATTTGTTGTATGATGTCACTACATGCAATAAAAACATAGGTATTATATAGATGGTCAAAGTGAACTTGCATGTACTGTTGATGAAGATAAAGATCGCTCTTAGAAATAACTTGATAAACTATTCGTCACTCTCCTATGAAATAGGAACAAACATTGCATTCACATAAGCAATCATACTAGCAATCAATTCTAACAATCACAAGGTAACACAAGAACAAAAGCAACAAGGTTGATGAAGGAAATACTTAAGACAAAGTTAAAATCAACAAAGTTTTTATAAAAGCAATTAAGGTAGTTTTCCCCTACAAACAATTATTTTCAATAGTAACAAAACAATAACAAAGTAAAATATAACAGAATTATTTTGGTAAATAATTTTACTCACAAAAAGAATCACTTTTGAAGAGCAACTAGAATTCATGAAAACAACACTCTAAACAAACATAGGTGTTTGCCCACAAAACAATAAAATATTAAACTAAGAGAAAACAAAGTATAAAACAATTAAGTTAATAGAAAAGTAAAACTTATAAAACAATTATTTAAATATTTGTAAATAAGAACCAACTAGCATTACTAGAGCATCTCAACAAAACAAAACAAGACAAAGCTAAGGGTTCTAAGTTTAGGTGGCTAAACCATTATTAAAACAACTATTCTTTTGTAACCAAACTAATAGTTAACAAAAAATAATTAGTAAAAATATTTATTTTAAAACAGAATTAAACCATTTAAAACTTTTGTGGAAATAATCCCTACTAAAACTAAGTTGTTTTATAAAATATTACCTAATGAAGAAGAATATAGATTCCTATAATAATGGAGTAAAACTAAACTATTTTCATTAACAAAACATTTTCTTAACAGAAAATATTTACTAAAACTTTATTTGTAAACAGAATCTAATTACTTAAAACTTTAGTTAAAAGAATTATTACTAACTAATTTGTTTTTTAATGAACTATACCTATTTGAAAAAGGAGTGTAGGTTCCTACAATAATAATTTAATAAACTACACAAATTATTTTTGTTAATAGCAAGTAAATTCCTAAAGTTGAGAACAACATATACTAATGAAATCCAAAACTTAAGTTAAATCAAATCAGATTTCAAATTAAACCAAAAGAAATCAAACTAATTAAACTAATACGAAATTAAAACAGATTCTGTTTTGATTAAGAACACTAATCAAATTTATTAAATTAATTCTCAAACTTTACCTACTGATAACTAATATCACTAGTGTCAAGTAGCAAAAAGAATCAATCAAAAATACATTTTAGAACTCAAGATATTCAGATATTTTTTTTAAATCAAATCTGTTTAAAGTCAAATTTAAATATTCAAACATAGCCAAAAATTTATATCTACAAAAACTAGAATAAATTTGTGACCTAATGCAAAAAGAATCAGTTTAAAACAGTTAAAATCATAAAAGATATAATAAAAAAAAATTAGAATTATTCTGGAAACAGAAATTAAAACAGAAAAGAAACATCGTTTCTAGCAGACACGGGGTGCTACGTGTCGTTTCTTGATTGGCTGCGGGTGTGTGTGTGTGTTCGAATACGAGCGGGTGACCGAACCGAAAGCTATACCGTTTCGTTGAATAAAACTGATCTAATCTCGCCCGTTGATCTAGATCCGATGGTGGGGAAAGGGTGGAGAGGCTCACCGTGGGTTTGACGGCTCCGGCGAAGTTCCGGCGACGGCGGCGGCTCGGGATCGAAGCGGCCGACAGCTCCAGGGGGTCTCCGGCGACGGCGTTGGCTCCGTTCGACGCAGGGGAGCACGGCGATGGCGGTGGCGGCGTCAGCGAGGCCTCGGGACGATGGAGGCGAGCGACACGAGCTCGGGGGCGGCTCGGTGGAGGTGGAGCTCCGGCGAGGTTGATAGTGTGGCGGCCCTGTTGGGTCTCCGGTGAAGGCGAGGGGATGGGGATGTGTGCACGAGTGCGGGGAGGTAGTCGGAGGTCTCAGGAGGGCTCGGGGACGGCTGTGGCGACGGGCACGAGGACAAAGGTGCGGCGGTGACAGAGAGCTCCGGTGAGCTATTCCGACGAGGAGAGGCGGTGGGAGAGAGGGCAAAGCGGGGGAATGAGAAGACGGGAGCGGCGGCTATTTATAGGTGGGCTCAGGTGCTCGATAAAAGGCATGGAGAAATCTTCGACGCGGAGTCGCCGGCGAGATGCTCGGGAGGGGTCGGAGGAGAGGGGTGACCGACGAGATCTCAGGGTCGGTCGGGGTGGGCTCCACTTGCCAGAGAGAGAGAGAGGGAGGGAGGGACGCATCGGTTGGCCGGTAAGAAAGGAAGGTGGGGAGGGGGTTTAGGTAGGTGGGCCGACAGGCTTTAATAGTCTAATTTTTTTTCCTTTTTTTCATAAACGGAGCCATAAAAACTCTTTTAAAGCAATTGACTTAATTCCAAATATAGGAATATTATATATAAAAATTATCAGAATAAAATATGCCATTTAATGAACTTTTGTATTCTGTTATTTGAACATTTGAAAAAATATTATTTTTAGAAATTGCCTATTTGTTTTTAAATCATTTTTGCAAATATTTTTCAAATAACCCCATGGGTTTTATGATTCAAAAACTTCAAAAATTACCCCTGGCTTTGGAGTGTCATTTTACTCCTCTAAAAAATCTTTGCAAGGGGTTTGGATGCATGAAATTTCAAATAGGGAATTCAAATGAAGGTGAAACTCCATATGAGAATTTTGTCAAATAGTTTTCAACTTCAATTAATTAAACTCCCAACTCATATTTCACACATTTGAAGAAGTCATATTATCCTCTCTCATGAAAATCATTGAGTTGCCTATAGTTCCTGAATTTGAAATATTTTCAAAATGGAACTCAAACCAGTTTCAACTCCTGTTTCATTTTCTTAGAATGGAAGAAGTCATGTCATCTTCACTCTAGTGTTTTGTGATGAAATGGATTTGAATTCCTGGTGATCAAAATGCATATTGAAATTTTGGGAAAATCATTTCATTCCCTCTCATTAAACTTTCAAAAGTTTCAAAAAGTTTCAAATTTCACTCACTTTCACTCACTCAAACAAACAAACAATCATTCTAATAACATTCCAAAGTTTGGGATGTTACAAACCTACCACACTTAAAATGAATCTCGTCCTCGAGATTCGAAATGGCTAGAAAGAGAAGGTTAGGGTCTGGGGGTCTTCTAACAAATCCACAGACCCAGAGGGTGTGGGGTCTTCCAACAAGACTCCACTGACCTGGAAGTGTGGGTCTACCACACTTAAAATGAGAGTTACTGGTCCCTCAAAATCTTGGCAGTCCTCTGGGTACATCTGTCTGTTCACCTTCTTCATGATAGCTTCTTCGGTGATGCTCTTCCGTTATATCAAAATCTTGTGTTCTTACATCAAAATGTATTTCCTCCGATGTTGGGTCTTCTTAACTGACAAGCCTCATGATCATTCTAAACAACTTATCGATTATCTCATGGTGGTCTACCATTAGTGGTTATCCTCCAGTGAAAAGGGTCTTGGCTTCATTCCTCACCGTAAAATTCCTACGTGTGACAACAACTGTCATGTACAAGGGTTTTTCATCATACCGTTCTAAGGCTTAAACAAAAGCTTTCAAAGAACGTCATCTCTTTACTATGGGTAAGTCACTCAGATTTACCAATCTGAATAGCAAGAGAATGATAAGAGTAAGTCGTCATGGTGGCCAAACCATGTCGCACTGAAATCATTACCTTGTATAAGGTTTAGTGAATCTCGTATTCTAACACTTGGGCTTCCTCACAAGCATTGCAGAAATTTCTCTTGTCAACGAACAAAGTTCGGATAAATCCATTGATTTCTGCATGCTGAACAAAAACACCTATCGTTTCTTCACATCTCTCAGGTTATCGTATACTCCTAAGAAAAACGTTTGCTGACCAGTCGTAGCTTCTTCCAAGTTTCTTCTTTCACAAGGGTGGGGCTTGATCCTTATCAATCATGAGGTTAGTGATTTGTGGGTTCACTTGAATACTCGGATAGCTTTAACTCACTCCTGGGGTTTACTATTATTCCATATACCAGCATTTCCTTTAGTTCAATACATCATGCCCTTGAGGTAACAAATCACAGACTTATTCTTGTTTAGACTTCACTCAGCGGAATCCATTTTCCTTTCCATTGGCCTGTTTAACCTTGGGTATGGTTGAACCACAATCATTCTTTTTCTCAACGTTCCAGCTTCGAAAGCACTTTGTCACAAAGGTTATCATCCACACAGTTTGAGGTGGTTCCACATCCTCTTCACCTGTATTCACTTATCCAAACTCCTTAATCCGGAAAAGGTACCTGTGGTTACTACCACACTTAAAATGAAATGCACTCATGTCTACAGAGACCATGTTTTCTCATATCCTCGAAAATGGTCGGAGATCTTGGGTCATAGAGTAACAACTCATGTAATACAACATAAGATAAATCATGACATCATAAATGTCCATTGATCTCATGAACTTATTACAAACTTTGAGACTTCCATTACATAACTTCAAAATGGTAAGAGTGCTACCTATTACATTTATTACTTCCAAAAACTCAACTACTCATGTTTAACCTTCTTCTCTGGGCATTTATCGGCATAGTGTCCTGTCTTCTTGCACTGAAAATAGATGATTTCTGATATATCTTGGGGCTTCTTGATGTTGGTGTTTGCTCCTTGGAGTTCGGGTTCCTTTCTTGGACATTTATTGGCATAGTGTCCCATATCCTTACACTTGAAACATCTAATATGACTCAGGTCCTTCTGTTCAGGGGCTTGTCTCTTCCTGAGGTTCTTTGTTCTGATCAACACTTCAATTTCCCGTGGATCAAACTCCACTTCTTCTACCGGGAAGTTTCCCAGATACTCTTTTCTTTCCTTCATACAGTCTTGTGAGAAATGTCCTTCTTCTCCACATGTACAACAGGCATTTGAGTAAAATCTGGTTAATCCTTCTCCATTAGGGTCTTCATCATCTTCCTTCTTCACAAGTTCTCCAAATTTTTCTCTGAAGGCTTCCTTCATGGCTTCCTTCTGTTGCTTGATGGCTTCTTGTACCTTGGGGTACACTTGGCATTGATCAGGGTAGTGATTGGTTCCTTCACACAGGAAACAGGTCACCTGCCCAGTTGAGCAGTCCTTAGTAGGGTGATTTTCTTCACAGTAAGGGCATCCATCTGTGTGTTCTTCCTGGTTGTGTCCTATCTCTCCACATATCTTGCAGGCACAAACCTTCTTCACAACTTTGCGACGGGGCTTCTGGGTGTTGGTAACAACATGGGATCCTTGCAAAGTCATCTTGAATTCTTCCCAAGTGATTGATTCCTGCCTATCATGGATATCTTCATGCATCTTCCACCAATGTGCAGCACCTTCTACAAAGTACCGAAGAGCATATTGGACCATCTTGTTCCTTGCAACAAGGTAACTTCGTAGGTGATCCTCCATGTTCTGAATCCATTCTTCTGTCTCTAACCGAGTCATCGATCAGAATACACAGGTCCAGCTTCAATCATCATCTATTGGGGTCAAGGTTTCGGGATGAGAAGCAAGAGAGAGAAAGGAGCGGGAAAACACACAATACAAACAATGGTTTTGAAAGTAGATTTTTGTTGTGGCTGTCGAAAATAGAACTTACACACAAATGATAGCTCACAAATCATCGTATCTAACGTAAGTATACATCAGGGGTTTGGTCTTCTAGGGGCATAATATCTTGGAAATTCTTCATGGTCTTCAATTTCTTCAGATCTGTATAGTCTTCAACTTGTGTAGCTTCAATTCTTCTAATGTATGGTGAAATCTTCTTTACTTTGAAGAGACCATCAGTTGTTTCGATATCTTGTCCTTGTTGGAGTGGCTTCAGTTCATCCTTAGTGTGGTCAAAAGGGAAGGGGTATTGTCTAACTATTTGATAAAACTCAGAAAGGATGAGAAGTAAAAGGTCTTTTGAAAACAAAGTTTTCGGGAAATCATTTCCTAAGAGCTTTCCAGATTCTAGGGTCACGTCCTACAGTTAACATGTGCTCTGATACCATTTCTGTAGCGACCCGACTCAAAACGAGTCAAGCCTCTGTGTGTTCTGTGCCATCCCTGGATCAGTATGCTGGCACACACAGTACATCAATGTATATATCAAAGTGCAATCACATGTAAACGTAAAACTGATATATACCTTAAAATAGCAGCGGATACAGTCAACGGGAGTGGAGTCCCAATAACACCAACGACAAGTTGAGTGCAGACCGTAACCCTGAATCGTACTCTTACCCGTCGTAGAAGAGTATCTGCAACATGATATGTTGCAGCCATATAGGTCAGTACATTGAATGTACTGGCAAGATCACCATAGTAAAACAGAAGAATTAAAGACTATTCTATATGCAAAGGCTTTGTGGCATTGTGTCTAAGTTTTTGCGTAAAAGCTGATTTTATTTTTTTCCTACAACAAAGGAATATCAGGAATTTCACTATAGAGTTATCTATCATGACATGGTTCCGCCAACCAATGTCTCAATGCCCACAAGTATCTTAAGTTGCCCAAAATTAAGTTATCAGTCCAGTGTTAAGAGTTCAGAGATAGATCCAAGTCCAGAGGCTCAAATTGTCCGTAACCATGGACACGGCTAATCGATTAGGTTTAAACTCTGTAGAGTGTTGTGTACTTTACCCACAAGATTCGTTCCCTCCTGGTAAGTCCTCGCACTGCATGGTGTTTGAGAAGAGGATGAACAAAACATGGTCTTTCAGAGTGCTTCCCTGTCTGTCCAGCGGTGCCCATCCAATCCTAACATCGACTACATCTCGTAGCACTGCCCAGCAGAGTCACAACAAAGATCAACCAAGCCAGAGCCCATAATGACTTGTGGCTACACAGGTAAGCTTCCGGGCATGAAGTATTCATCCTTCTCTTTGAGTCTGGGTGAGGCTTTCCGCGTGAGTACTGGCACTTCTCCAGCAACACCTAGGCAAATCCACTGGTTTCTCCAGGGTGCCGTTCCAACCATCCCTCACCCAGTAGTGTGTATTGAAAACTTGCTTATCGAGTCTCGAAGTCTTGAGGTCTTGAAGATGCAGGGCTTGAAGATGTCTTCATGAAGTTGTCATCTTATCGTGGAGTCCTTCTTCACACCACTCACGAACACTCATACCAAACCCCGTCTACTTTAGCATAGCATAAAAGTAACTATCATTCCCGGGGCTTTAATAACTAGTGGTGGGTTCCTACCTCATGCATTCTACTCAACTACAAGAATTTCAATAACACTAAGGGAGGGATTTTTTGTATGATGTCACTACATGCAATAAAAACATAGGTATTATATAGATGGTCAAAGTGAACTTGCCTGTACTGTTGATGAAGATAAAGATCGCTCTTAGAAATAACTTGATAGACTATTCGTCACTCTCCGATGAAAATCTATAGGAACAAACATTGCATTCACATAAGCAATCATACTAGCAATCAATTCTAACAATCACAAGGTAACAGAAGAACAAAAGCAACAAGGTTGATGAAGGAAATACTTAAGACAAAGTTAAAATCAACAATGTTTTTATAAAAGCAATTAAGGTAGTTTTCCCCTACAAACAATTATTTTCAATAGTAACAAAACAATAACAAAGTAAAATATAACAGAATTATTTTGGTAAATAATTTTACTCACAAAAAGAATCACTTTTGAAGAGCAACTAGAATTCATGAAAACAACACTCTAAACAAACATAGGTGTTTGCCCACAAAACAATAAAATATTAAACTAAGAGAAAACAAAGTATAAAACAATTAAGTTAACAGAAAAGTAACTTATAAAACAATTATTTAAATATTTGTAAATAAGAACCAACTAGCATTACTAGAGCATCTCAACAAAACAAAACAAGACAAAGCTAAGGGTTCTAAGTTTAGGTGGCTAAACCATTATTAAAACAACTATTCTTTTGTAACCAAACTAATAGTTAACAGAAAATAATTAGTAAATATATTTATTTTAAAACAGAATTAAATCATTTAAAACTTTTGTGGAAATAATCCCTACTAAAACTAAGTTGTTTTATAAAATATTACCTAATGAAGAAGAATATAGATTCCTATAATAATAGAGTAAAACTAAACTATTTTCATTAACAAAACATTTTCTTAACAGAAAATATTTACTAAAACTTTATTTGTAAACAGAATCTAATTACTTAAAACTTTAGTTAAAAGAATTATTACTAACTAATTTGTTTTTAGTTGAACTATACCTATTTGAAAAAGGAGTGTAGGTTCCTACAATAATAATTTAATAAACTACACAAATTATTTTTGTTAACAGCAAGTAAATTCCTAAAGTTGAGAACAACAGATACTAATGAATTCCAAAACTTAAGTTAAATCAAATCAGATTTCAAATTAAACCAAAAGAAATCAAACTAATTAAACTAATAGGAAATTAAAACAGATTCTGTTTTCATTCAGAACACTAATCAAATTTATTAAATTAATTCTCAAACTTTACCTACTGATAACTAATATCACTAGTGTCAAGTAGCAAAAAGAATCAATCAAAAATACATTTTAGAACTCAAGATATTCAAATAAATATTTTTAAATCAAATCTGTTTAAATTCAAATTTAAGTATTCAAACATAGCCAAAAATTTATATCTACAAAAACTAGAATAAATTTTTGACCTAATGCAAAAAGAATCAGTTTAAAACAGTTAAAATCATAAAAGATATAATAAAAACAAAATTAGAACTATTCTGGAAACAGAAATTAAAACAGAAAAGAAACATCGTTTCTAGCTGACAGGGGGTGCTACGTGTCGTTTCTTGATTGGCTGCGGGTGTGTGTGTGTGGTCGAATACGAGCGGGTGACCGAATCGAAAGCGGTACCGTTCCATTGAATAAAACTGATCTAATCTCGCCCGTTGATCTAGATCCGACGGCGGGGAAAGGGTGGAGAGGCTCACCGTGGGTTTGACGGCTCCGGCGAAGTTCCGACGACGGCGACGGCTCGGGATCGAAGCGGCCGATGGCTCCAGGGGGTCTCCGGTGACGGCGTTGGCTTTGTTCAATGCAGGGGAGCATGGCGATGGCGGTGGCGGCGTCAGCGAGGCCTCGGGGCGATGGAGGCGAGCGGCACGAGCTCGGGGGCGGCTCGGTGGAGGTGGAGCTCCGGCGAGGTTGATGGTGTGGCGGCTCTGGTGGGTCTCCGGTGAAGGCGAGGGGATGGGGAGGTGCGCACGAGTGCGGGAAGGTAGTCGGAGGTCTCAGGAGGGCTCGGGGACGGCTGTGGCGACGAGCACGAGGGCAAAGGTGCGGCGGCGACAGAGAGCTCCGGTGAGCTATTCCGGCAAGGAGAGGCGGTGGGAGAGAGGGCAAAGTGGGGGAATGAGAAGGGGGGAGTGGCGGCTATTTATAGGCGGGCTTAGGTGCTCGTGAAAAGGCAGGGGAGAGATCTCCGGCGCGGAGTCGCCGGCGAGATGCTTGGGAGGGGTCAGAGGAGAGGGGTGACCGGCGAGATCTCAGGGTCGGTCGGGGTGGGCTCCACTTGCGAGAGAGAGAGAGGGAGGGAGGGACGCGTCGGTTGGCCGGTAAGAAAGGAAGGTGGGGAGGGGGTTTAGGCAGGTGGGCCGACAGGCTTTAATAGTCTTTATTTTTTTTCCTTTTTTTCATAAACAGAGCCATAAAAACTCTTTTAAAGCAATTTACTTAATTCCAAATATAGGAATATTATATATAAAAATTATCAGAATAAAAAATTCCATTTAATGAACATTTTTATTCTGTTATTTGAACACTTTGAGAATATATTATTTTCAGAAATTGCCTATTTGTTTTTAAATCATTTTTGCAAAAAAATTTCAAATAACCCCATGGGTTTTGTGATTCAAAAACTTCACAAATTACCCCCTGGCTTTGGAGTGTCATTTTACTCCTCTGAAAAATCTTTGCAAGGGGTTTGGATGCATGAACTTTCAAAGAGGGAATTCAAATGAAGGTGAAGCTCCATATGAGAATTTTATCAAATAGTTTTCAACTTCAATTAATTAAACTTCCAACTCATATTTCACACATTTGAAGAAGTCATATTATCCTCTCTCATGAAAATCATTGAGTTGCCTAAAGTTCCCGAATTTGAAATATTTTCAAAATGGAACTCAAACCAGTTTCGACTCATGTTTCATTTTCTTAGAATGGAAAAAGTCATGTCATCTTCACTCTAGGGTTTTGTGATGAAATGGATTTGAATTCCTGGTGATCAAAATGCAGAGTGAAAGTTTTGGGAAATTCATTTCATTCCCTCTCATTAAACTTTCAAAAGTTTCAAAAAGTTTCAAATTTCACTCACTTTCAATCACTCAAACAAACAAACAATCATTCTAATATTTATTATACCACTCCAAAGTTTGGGATGTTACGTAGATCTTGGCGTAGTGCCCAGTGCATTGAATCCAATGGCTCTGTTATGTGATAACACTGGTGCCATTGCTCTGGCCAAGACACATAAAGCGGCGCTTCAATTCCATCCGCGATCACTTCACGGAGGAGGACATAAGTATTTGCAAAGTGCACACAAGTATGAATGTTAAAGACCCGTTGACTAAACCTCTTCCAAGGGCTTAACATGATCAACACTAGAACTGCATGGGTGTTCGATTCATTACAATGTAAATCACATACTGATGTGAGCTAGATTATTGACTCTAGTGCAAGTGGGAGACTGTTGGAAATATGCCCTAGAGGCAATAACTAAAGTGTTTATTATTGTATTTCCTTGTTCACGATAATCGTTTATTTTCCATGCTATAATTGTGTTGATTGGAAACTAAATACATATGTGGGCATATAGACAACACCGTGTCCCTAGTATGCCTCTAGCAGACTAGCTCGTTGATCAAAGATGGTTAAGGTTTCCTAGCCATGGACATGAGATGTCATTTGATAACGGGATCACATCATTGGGAGAATGATATGATGGACAAGATCCAAACTACAAACGTAGAATATGATCATGTCAGTTTATTGCTATGGTTTTCTACATGTCAAGTATATGTTCCTATGACCATGAGATCATGCAACTCACTGACACCGGAGGAGTACCTTGTGTGTATCAAAAGTCACAACGTAACTGGGTGACTATAAAGATGCTCTACAGGTATCTCCGAGGGTGTCTGTTGAGTCGGCATGGATCAACACTGGGATTTGTTGCTCCGTGTGACGGAGAGGTATCTCAGGGCCACTCGGTAATACAACATCACAATGAGCCTTGCAAGCAATGTGACTAAGTGTAGCCACGAGATATTATATTATGGAACGAGTAAAATAGACTTGGTGGTAACGAGACTAAACTAGGTATGAAGATGGTGACAATCGAGTCTCGGGCAAGTAACATACCGAAGAACAAAGGGAACAACATACGGGATTGTCTGAATCCTTGACGCTTCCGCTTAGCGATCTACAAGGGTATGTAGATCCAATCTCTCCTCTTGTAGATGCTCATCTCCTAGATTGATCTTGGTGAAGCGTAGGGAATTTTTTGTTTCCCATTCAACGTTCCCCAACTGTTAAGTGTGTGCAAACGCCAACAATTAGAATTTTTCGCTAATAAAAAATATACCCGACTATTTAAACCTAATATATATATGCAGTCATTTAAACTTACTTAGATTCAGCTTCACAAAAGGTTAGTAGTTATAGTGATAAATCCACAAACAGTACTATATATACTAGCTACTCCACAAACAATACTATACTAGCTAGCTAGTAGAAAAAGTGATCAACTTGGATCATAATATCTCCAAACTACCTACATATGCATTACTATCTCTCCGAAGAATGATCTTCATCTCATGTAACTTGTTCCTATTGCTCTGCCCCTCCTTTTTGTAATGGACTTTCAGCAACTTTAGTTGCTTCCTCTCGTCCTTCAGGAGTTGTATGTCCTTCTTTATCTCATCAATCTCGGCGACTAGTTTGTCCTTCTGGTTGTTGAGCTTTAGTATCTTATCGTCCATGATATGATCCCTCTCATTCTGCGACGAGTCATTCAACTCCGTGAGGGCCTTCACTGTACTCTCATGTGACGCGACAAGCTCACGGTTTTCACATGCCTGCCACTCGACGGTTGCTGGAGATGGGTTTCGTACATACTCTTGACAAGTCAACTATTTGAAATCATCAATAATGAATGGTTATATAATGTTTTTGTAGTGCTCATGGATGTTTTTGTAATCTTACCTTGTTGGTGCTCACTTCGGCTTTGTCAACTTCTTCATACGTCGAGAAGTTGCACGAGGACTTGTAGTGGCTATTTCAGGAACTCATGACCGCAGCTACAAAATAATAAGAAGCCAGGATCACAATATCTAACACATGCCATTTTGTACTCATGGCTGGTAAATTGGACGCCAAACATTGTCAAAAATTGGCAAAAAAATTGTCTCTATGACAAATGGGCCATAGGGGCAATAAAGTGTGGCAAGCCAAAGTGTGACAAAAACCAAACACATGCCAACTGAATCGTGACTGTCAAACTTTTGCTTGGCAAACTGTGGTTGTGAACCAAACAACCCTTTATTATGAGAACACAATTATGCAACTATGCAACTATAGTATCTATTTATTTGGCCTACTCACTTCACATTCTAGTATTTGCACAAGTCTAATTGACACAACATAATTGTTTTGTCAGCTACCTTTATTGGCATAGCATTATTTCTCCTATATAACAAATTTATATAAAAATCATTGAACAACCTTTATTGGCATATATAATTGTTTTCTCAACTACACTACAAATGTCAAGTACACTCACTTGGCACAGCATAATTTTTGCACACTTTGGACAACAACAAAATAACACTAGTTCATATAGAAAATAGAATTATAGTTTCAACACCCTTTGGGTATGTAATGAACTAAGTTAATTGACTGCAACTAATTTAATTTGCTGCAATTATCCAAATGTGTATCAACTAAAAATTCCAATAATATGACACCGACTAAAATTATCTTGCACTCACCTTTAATCTAAAATTATCTTGCACTGCCAAACAAACACATTGTAGTTTCTAATTCATTTTGGCATACTCGCTCTAATTCAATTTTGCCTACCATTCTAATTCAATTTGGCCTAGTCAAATCACTACCAAACTGAAACCCTAGCAATGCAAATCAAATCGGATGAAACTATCGATGATATTGTAGAAAGCAAAAGAAGGTGGAGGGGATGAACTCACGACGATTTGTAGTCAATGTTGTGGAGTGGAGGGGGATGAACCCTAGCAGTTTGTTGTATCTGCCTTCGCCGTCGCTGAAACCCCAGCGATGCAAATAAAAAAGAAATGAAATCGAATCAAATCAAATCGGACGACACTGAGTGGCAAGAGAGGAAGAGAGAGATGGAGATTAGTTGTTACCTCAGCACCGGAATCAAAGCGGCGACGTTGACAGAAGACAGGGGAACGAGAGAGGAAGAGAGAGAGAATGGGCGCGGGGCGAGACTGGTGGGAGTGGGGCGAGGTGGCCGTTGCCCCCTCGATTTTATCTCCTAATAATTTTTGGGCTTGGCCCAATATGCAAAAAAATTAAATATAGCCTAAAATTAAAGTCTCAAAATATAATATAATAATGTTCACATTGATAAAATAATATTATTAAACACATTAAAATAATTAACAATAAATAGTTATAAATAAAATTAAAAGTAAATCTAAAAAATAAACTACAATACAATATAAAAATGAACCCCACGCCATATAGTGATGACGTGGCAACCCATGGCATGCTACAACTAAACATAATTGTGTTGGCATTCCGTGTTATACCAGGCCAGCACTATATTTGCCACGCTAGCACTATATTACACCTTCTACTATCTGTGGAACCCGTATACCTATGCCATTCAACTATTTTCCAACGTCACCATCATGTCCCTACTAATGTTGTACGAAATAAGCCAACCCCACCACTATTTAAAAAAATAGTTCTGCCTCTGATTAAAAATTAACACCCCACCGCACTTTTTCCACTAGTGAGTGCATGAAAGTGTGCAGAAACTATGGTAAGGGTTTTATGAAGAGTAGTATTTGCGAGCACCCAATACCGAGGACATGGCCATGCTTCTAGCGATGCACGAAGCAAAAGATTGGCATGAGATGTTAGGAAACGTTCTCTACATACATCAGAGGTGGAAGAATTGCCCTACACCTTGGCACGACTAAGTCACCTGGCATCGCCACTATCTAACAATATTTTTGGAAGTTGTTGCCTTCTAAGTTTTCTGAATTTGGCATTGCTACTTTGGGTTGCCTGATCTCACAATAAAATCAATGTCTTATAGGGATATCATCTATTTGCAGGGTTAGCCACCGGTCCTTATCCACCTTGCAAAGCTGGCCAATGCCATTTATCCATCTTGATCAACATTTGTGAAGATATTTCTAATCATGAGATCATTAAACATAAGCATTTCGCCAAGGCACAAAAAGATCACACAATGGGCATCGAGAGGGCGTTTAGATTGTTGCAAGTAAGGTTTTCAATTCTCCAGGGCCTGCTCGTTTATGGAACAAGGACATCTCGACAAATATCATGACATGCGTCCGATCCTAGACAACATGATCATCGATGAAGAAAGATATGTCTATCCCCATTTATTATGAAAATGTTTGTACCGTCGTCCGGCCTTTAGACACACAAACCGTTTCAAGCATTTTTTTAGGTGTGCTGACAAATTGAGGACCGGGTTATCCATCATCAGCTCAAGGGTGGTCTTATTGTGTATCACTGTCAGCTACCTCGGGCACAATGTGTTTAAATTCCTACAAATGCTCTTATATCAGTGGACCCCTGTACACATGGGTATGAAATCCACTGTGTAGAAGCAAAAGATCGATCTGAAACGTCGAATCCAGTTTATTTCACGTCAGAAGAAGAAGAAACAACATTTCCAAAAAAAAGCACCGACCGGAAAATGCTGGTCGTGTCTACGTGCCACATCCACACTTACAAAATCACCGATGCAAAAGGATCAACGAACAAATGTAAACTAAAATTATTCAGCGACACGCATGCGCGACCCTGGCGCACACGGAAGAAAAGGAAGTAATCGAACGAAGGTGGGTCTACGGTTCAGCGCCTGGCGGGCGCGGGGTCGGCCTTGATGCCGCTGGCCGGGTCGGGGTCCACGGGCGGGGTGGCGCCCCCGGCGACCGCCGAGGCGGCCTGCGTGCCGGCATCCTTGAACGCGGTGGCGCCGGTCATGCCGGCGTTCTTGGCCGCCTCGGCACCGCCGGTGACCTCCTTGGCGAACGGGATGGACTCCGGGCTGCTGTCCGCGGCGGCGAGCGGCGCCGCGGCGAGGGCGGCGAGCAGCAGGAGGGCCGCGAGGGCGAGCGCGCGAGACATGGCGAGGGTGAGCGGCGGCCGGACCGGTAGCTGAGTGCTCGAGTCGCTGGCAGTGCGGGGGCGGCAGAGGACGGTGCACCGTGCTGGAGCGTGGGCAGGCATATATATACACGCAGGCGCGGGAAGGGAAGGGCAAGGTCCGCCGGGGGGCGCGCGCGAGCGAGAGGGCTTGGATGGTTGCCATTGGTGGTGATCGCGTGGACATGTGCCCTGGTCGGTGTGGCTCTTCTTGCGTGTTAATCGCTTGACCATTTCTTGACCATTCTAAGCCTCTTGTGCTGCGGACGTAGCATGCATCTTTTACTTCTTTATTATAGTTTTGGTCGTGCACAATGTTAGGGCACTACGAGCATACGTGTCCTTTACCCCACTGATCTCTCCTTTTTTTTTGAGGATCACTAATCTCTCCTGATCTTCACTACGTGATCCTCCCTGATTTTCAAGCCAAACACCTCAATGCGTACAATCTGTCTGTAAATAAGTCCATACATGTAGCATGAACTGGTGATCCTGCAATATGCAGATTATGCAATTTTCTTTCTAGAGGAAAACGCGAGTTATATACTTTGTGTGTTCGAACAGTTGCCGAAAACCAAATTTCACAAGAGTGAGATATTCTATATTGGGAATGCTAAATGAAAGATACAAGAATATGATCTTTTCTTGTAAAGAGGGATCTCTGTCTATGCAATATCTGGGGCTCCCCATTGATGACAAAAGTATCAACAATGCTCGGTGGAAACTTACAGAGAAAAAAATTGAAAAGAGAATGTATCGATGGATTGGAAATATGTTGTCAATAGGAGATAGAACTACTTTGGTTAGCTCGTGCCTTAGCAGCAACCCTTTGTTTCTGCTGTCCTTTTTGGAAGCTCAAAAAGAGGTTCTAAGGAACATGAACTCCAACAGATGTAGGATGGTGTGCCAGGAAACTCAAGAAAAGAGAAGGTACCACTTGGTGAATCGGTCTATTGTTTGTATGCCCAAAAGTTGTGGTGGTCTAGGCATTTTAGACTTGGAGGTCATGAATAAGTATGTGCGGATGAAATGGCTATGGAAAACGGAGAATTCTGAGGGTCTGTGGCAAGAGCTGTTGTATAACAAATATTTAGCCGACCAACCTTTATCTGCTATTAATGGAGGATAGGGTAACTCTCACTTTTGGCAGGGGCTGATGAAGGTGAAAAACATGTTTGTTAATCTCACCAAAAGGGTTGTGGGGGATGGGACCATGACACTTTTCTCGAAAGATATATGGTTAGGGAAAAGAAGATTGGCTGAAGTCTTCCCCAGGCTATATGCCATTACTTTTGAAAGATGATAACTCTAAAACGGATAATTGATAAGGGTTGGGAGAATGTTTCTTTGAGGAGATCCATGCATGAGGATTATCTGAGTCAGTGGAATGAGGTAAAAACAAGTTGACAGGATCAACTTGACAGAAGATAAACATAGAGTTGTTTGGTTGTTTTCAGATATGAAGAAGTTTGTGGTGAGGGATGTTTACTTGTTTCTTAATCCCTCTCCCTTCACTACAGGAATCAAGTACTTTGTCGTCTGCCATAGCGGACGGCAAAGGGTAGGACCACTGACGGCAAAGGCTTTGCCATCTAGCAGCAGACGGCCAAATTTTTGGCACTATCAACTCCTGTAAAGGAGTGCTTTGTTGTCTGCCTTGACTCAGAGGACGACAAAGTGTTTTTGCCATCAGGCTGCAGACGACAAAGCGGCTGGACGACCTACCACTGGAGTTAGCCTTGTTAGTGGCCAACGGCAGGCTTTTTCGTCTGCCATCAAAGGCAAAGAGGTAAATACTTTGTCTTCACCCCCTGACGGCCATGCCCCGTGCGTCTTTGCCGTCTGCCCACGGACGGCCATGCCCCACGCTCCTTTGCCGTCTGCCCTCGGACGACAAAGCGACCAAATGGCACCAGGCCTGGTACTCCCAGGTTGCACATGTGAGTGCAACGTGTCACCTTTGCCGTCGGTGGCAGACGGCAAAGGGGCTTTGCCGTTGCTGGCAGACGACAAAGAGGCAATATTGCCCTTGTTTTTTCTGTTTTTTTATATCCAACAATTCTCACAGGCAAAATATGCTATATATGTATATATTTCACAATAACCATATTCTTGCTATACTGATGATCATCCAACAAGCACAAATGTCATCCAACTACAAGCACAAGCACAAGTATCATCCAACAACAAGCAGAATCACAAGTATCCAACAAACATACCAAATCAAATGTCACATTGTTCACCATATTACAATAGTAGCAAGTTTCACATATGTGGCAAGTTTAACATTGTTCATCGATACAAAATCACAAGCACTCCATCAATGCAAGCTTTCGTGAAGTGACTCTAATATGCAAAATGGAAAATACGAAAGTTAGATGAAGAAGACTAGAAGAAGAAAAAGAAGAAGATGCAGAAGCGTTTTTCTTCTCTCTCTCTCTCTCCCCTCTTGTTCTTCTTCTTATTGCTTATTTGTATCATTCAGGAAAAATTGGAAGAAGGATAGGTCTTTCGAAGTTTGCCTCATGGTGTGTATGGTGCGCGCTCACTCACACTTAAATGGTGGCGTATGTTGGTGGGCACTACCTAACACTAATATTTCGACAGTTAGTGATGGTCGTTTCCCCTTCTCCTCTCATGCAATATACCAAGGTATATATCGAGAGAAGGAGCTAAGTTTGTCTTTCTTTAAGAAAATGAGCCAAGTAAGTGGCATATTGGGGCTTACCGTCCTCGTCATCACAGAGGTGAGGCACCGCGGTTGCTTGGGCCGGTTTCACTTGGAGAAGGCTGCCCTGGAGAAGGGTCATGCAATGCGACTCTGGAGTTATGCTGCACCAAAGATGATTTACAATGTCTCGTTAGCATGATGACACTGAAAATATCATTGCATTCAAATGAAACTCACTGTTGCAGCTGTGGTAGTGACTGGCATCGATGGAACGGTCTGGCCGTTCTTCTCGCACATAGTCTGCACATTTGGTTTTCACAAGTCAATGATACTCGTTATTAATGAAACACACATTAAATGCAAGATTTGACAAATATGAAGAAGAATCTTACCACGAAGAGCTCGTAGATGGCCTGGTAAGACACATCGGACCGTGCCCTCTCCTCCTCAAACAAACTAGCCATCCTCTCCTCCATCTCCTTCTCCTTCGCCGCCATAAGCGCCTGTGTTGCCTCTCTCTCTTTCTGAATAGAAACCTGCAACACAGCTCCTCATTAGCATTGTAATCATCTTTTTTCACACACACAATGTAATGAGGAAAGATATCTGAGTCCGTATAACTAACCTCGATGGCGAGCTCGACTGGCCATTGACGAGGCCTTATCTCAGCACAGGAGCTCGTTTGGCGCACCTTGATATGCCGGAGAGTGCTAGGACAACGTATAAGGCCATATCCAATGGCAATCGAGGCATGGGGCCTCCTGCCGCCAGCTATCATCACTAGCTCTGGATCAATAGGCCCCTAGCTCGGGTTAAAGTCCTCCCTTTTGCTCGCCTTCCCCTCATCTCTATACCTCACGAGCTTGTTGTGGGAGGAGATGTTGGTGAACTTCTCGGGATGATCGAGTTCAAACTCAGAGAATGCCTTGACCTTCTTGTACGAGGCAGTATGGGCCATCGCATAGAGGTCGTATATCTCTGACACCTCTGTTTTATTGTGATGCTCCTAAAAGAGAGAGAGTGGGGAACAAAGTATTAGTAAAGGGCTCAATCTAGAATCAAGAATGAATTGCATGAATCATGAAGCTAACCACATACTCGGTTCTGACCAAACTGATTTAAGTTGGCGCTCCCTTGATGGTGTGGCACACCAACCATTTTGTTACGCCGGTCCTTGGCATTGTTGTGGACGGCTAGCCATTGTTCTGAGCACCACCCATCCACCAATGCCTCCCAACAATCCATCTTATCCGCACACCATCTTGGGGGTACCTAAGTTAATAAAGAGATATTTGAGCGCTACACGTAGGAATCAAATGAAGGAAACTAAGTACAAGGCCTTACGAATATGTAATTACCTTCATGTAATGATCCTTATGCATCTTCTTTCCGCGGCACGTCGACTTCTCCTTCCTATTACGCCACGAGGCATAGTAGTCTCGAACAGCCTGCACCCGAACCTCGTGCCGAAAGTTTTATAGTAGGCGCCTGCATTGGTGATCGATAACCTTTGCCGCGTCCTCCTCGTATCCCTCCTAACACCTGTAGAAGGTCTGCAATCAAATGAGACAACACTTATTAGTACAATAACTAGCTATTGTTGATTTTTAATTGTGTAAAGGAGAAATTACCCAAAACTGTATGATCACCATCTTCGCCCTCGTGGGGCACAAAACATCATCGATCCTTGATAACCCACAAGTATAGGGGATCAATTGTAGCCTTTCTCGATTAGTTAGAGTGTCGAACCCAATGAGGAGCTAAAGGTAGGACAAATATTCCCTCAAGTTCTATCGACTACCGATACAACTCTACGCACACTTTACGTTCGCTTTACGTAGAACAAGTATGAAACTATAAGTACTTTGTAGGTGTGATAGGATAGGTTTGCAAGATAACAAAGAACACGTAAATAAAAACCAGGGGCTGTTTAGATAAAGAAACAATTACGTTAGTTTAACGAGTGTGGGAAAGTGGTGGTAGGAGTTGCGGAATTGTCCCTAAGCAATTGACTATGTTACTAGACCGGTAACAAGTTTAATGTGGGAGAGGCCACTGCTAGCATGTCATCCCTTACTTGGAATTCTATGAACTTATGATTGGAACTATTAGCAAGCATCCGCAACTACTAACGTTCATTAAGGTAAAACCTAACCATAGCAATAAGATATATTGGTCCCCCTTCAATCCTGTATGCATCAATTTCTATGCTAGGCTGAAGCTTCTGTCACCCTTGCCCTCCAATACATAGTCCTATCAACATACAACTAACCCTATGGTGTGATCCACGCGCGCGCTCATATGATGGGCACCAAAGGACAGCAACATAACCACAAGCAATTTAAACCAATCATAGCAATTCATCAATCACCGATAGGACAACGAAAATCTACTCAGACATCATAGGATGGCAACACATCATTGGATAATAATATGAAGCATAAAGCACCATGTTCAAGTAGAGGGTACAGCAGGTTGCGGGAGAGTGGACCGCTGAATATAGATGGGGGAAGGTGATGCAGGTGTTGGTGAAGATGACGGAGGTGTTGGTGTAGATCGCCGTCACACGATGATGTCCCGGGCAGCGGTCCGGCGCGCCGGGAGAGAGGAGGAGAGAGCCCCCCTTCTTATTCTTCTTCCTTGACCTCCTCCCTAGATGGGAGAAGGGTTTCCCCTATGGTCCATGGTCTCCATGGCGACGGAGGGGCGAGAGCCTCTCCGAGATTGGATCTCTCTCTCTGTGTCCTTCTGTTTCTGCGCTCCCAGATTCTGGCCTTTCACCGTTTCTTAAATTCCCGGAGATCCGTAACTCCGATTGGGATGAAATTTTGAGGGGATTTTCCTTATAAAAATATCTTTCTTGCTGCGAAATAAGGTCCCCAACCGCCTTAAGGGTTGGTCACGAGCCTGCCAGGCGTGCCGGGGGGGGGGGGGGGGTAGGCCGCGCCTCCCGGGCTCGTGACCCCCTCGGGCATCGTTTCGCGTTGATTCTTCTTCCCAAAAATCATAAATATTCCAAAAAAATCCCCATAGGTTTTTTATTGCGTTTGGACTCTGTTTGGTATGGATATTCTGCGAAACAAAAAACATGCAACAAACAGGAACTGGCACTAGGCACTGGATTAATATGTTAGTCCCAAAAATAGTATAAAAAGTTGCCAAAAGTATATGAAAGTTGTAGAATATTGGCATGAAACAATAAAAAATTATAGATATGACGGAGACGTATCAGCATCCCCAAGCTTAATTCCTGCTCGTCCTCGAGTAGGTAAATGATAAAAAAATATTTTTTATGTGGAATGCTACCTAGCATAATCTTGATCATATAATCTAATCATGGCATGAATATTAAGACACGAGTGATTCAAATTAAGCAATAGTCTATCATTTGACATAAAGACAATAATATTTCAAGCATACTAATAAAGCAATCATGTCTTCTCAAAATAACATGGCCGAAGAAAGTTATCCCTACAAAATCATATGGTCTGGCTATGCTCCATCTTCATCACACAAGGTATTAAATCGTGCACAACCCTGGTTTTAGCCAAGCAATTGTTTCATACTTTAGTATTCTCAAACTTTTTCAACTTTCACGCAATACATGAGCGTGAGCCATGGACATAGCACTATAGGTGGAAGAGAATATGGTGGTTGTGGAGAAGACAAAAAGGAGAAGATAGTCTCACATCAACTAGGCGTATCAACGGGCTATGGAGATACCCATCAATAGATATCAATGTGAGTGAGTAGGGATTGCCATGCAACGGATGCATTAGAGCTATAAGTGTATGAAAGCTCAAAAAGAAACTAAGTGGGTGTGCATCCAACTTGCTTTCTCATGAAGACCTAGGATAATTTGAGGAAGCCCATCATTGGAATATACAAGCCAAGTTCTATAATGAAAAATTACCACTATTATATGAAAGTGACAATATAGGAGACTCTCTATCATGAAGATCATGGTGCTATTTTGATGCACAAGTGTGGTAAAGGATAGTAGCATTGTCCCTTCTCTCTTTTCTCTCATTTTTAATTTCTTTTTCTCTTTTTTTGGTGGGCTTCTTTGGCCTCTTTTTTTATTTGGGCTTCATTGGCCTCTTTAATTACTTCCTCACATGGGACAGTGCTCTAATAATGATGATCATCACACTTTTATTTACTTATAACTCGATATTTAGAACAAAATATGGCTCTATATGAATGCCTCCAGAGGTGTATCGGGATGTGCAATGATCTAGCATAGCAATGACATCAAAAAAGGGAGAAGCCTTGAAAACATCATGCTAGCTATCTTACGATCATGCAAAGCAATATGACAATGATGGTGCGTGCCATAATAAACGGAACGATGGAAGTTGCATGGCAATATATCTCGGAATGGCTATGGAAATACCATAGTAGGTAGGTATGGTGGCTGTTTTGAGGAAGGGTATATGGTGGGTGTAATGCACCGGCGAAAGTTGCGCGGTACTAGAGAGGCTAGCAATGGTGGAAGGGTGAGAGTGCGTATAATCCATGGACTCCACATTAGGCATAAAGAACTCACATACTTATTGCAAAAGTCTATTAGTCATCGAAACAAGGTACTACACGCATGCTCCTAGGGTAAGGGTTGGTAGGAGTTAACCATCGCGTGATCCCGACCTCCACACAAAGGATGACAATTAATAAATAAATCATGCTCCGACTTCGTCACATAACGGTTCACCATACGTGCATGCTACGAGAATCACAAACCTTAACGCAAGTATTTCTATGAATACACAATTACTCACTATCATGACTCTAATATCACATCTTCATGTCGCAAAACTATTGCAAGGAATCAAACATATCATATTCAGTGATCTACAAGTTTTATGTAGGATTTTATGACTAACCATGTGAATGACCAACTCATGTTAACTCCCTAAATAGGTATAAGTGAAGCATGAGAGTTTAATTCTTTCTACAAAAGATATGCCCCGCTCTAACAAATATAATTGAAGCAAAAGAGCATTCTACAAATGGCGGTTTTATATCTGTAGGGAAACAGACAATCCAAACTTCAAATGATATAAGTGAAGCGCATGAAGCATTCTATAAAGCCATACTCAAAATATATAAGTGAAGTGCAAAGAGCATTCTATAAATCGACCAAGGACTATCTAATACCAGCATGGTGCATAAAATAAAAAGGAAAAATAAACACAAAAGACGCTCTAAGCATTTGCACATATCATGTGACGAATAAAAATATAGCTCCGAGTAAAATTACCGATAGATTGTAGACGAAAGAGGGGTTGCCTTCCGGGTCATCCCCAAGATTAGATGCTTGATTATTACTTGAATATTAACTTGGGGTGCCTCGGGCATCCCCAAGCTTAGGATCTTGCCTCTCCTTATTCCTTCATCCATCGTGGTCTCACCCAAAACTTGAAAACTTCAATCACACAAAACATAAACAGAAACTCGTGATAGCATTAGCATAAGAAAACAAACCACCAAATTTTTAGGTACTGTAGTAAACTTAATTTCCATTTAGATTGATTTTATATTACTTTATTCTCACTTTTCCATGGCTCGTACCCCCCGATACTAACCATAGTTTCATCAAAATAAGCAATCAACACAACAAAAACAGAATCTGTCAAAAACAGAATAGTCTGTAGCAATCTGTATATTTAGTATGCCTATGCTATCGAAAAATTCTTAAAAAATTATGAAAATTAGGGAAATTTTCATATCAATCATCATCAGAAAGAATCAACTCAAAATCTTTTTCTGGATAGGAATTAAAAATAATTTCGTGAGCACAAAGTTTCTGTCTTTTTTCAGCATGGTTAAACAACTATCACCATAACTAATCATAAAGGATTTACTTGGCACATTATTTTTATAATACAATGGAATTGTACAAGGGGATAATTATTTTTGCGAGAAACTTCCATGAAAAATTCTACATTGTTTCCATGAGCATGAACACAAGTGTTCAAGGTCGACCCTCACTTCCGCAATGCATCACCTTTCAGTCGCTTCTCTTTTTGAAAAAGTTTTAAGTTCCCCTCTATATTTTTTGTTTTTAAACTATATAAAAGAACTCAACAGAAATAAATGACTCTCTAAAACTTCCGGGTTAACTCCCAGGCAGCGCTTTCTTTAAAGCCATTAAGCTAGGCATAAAGTGCTCAAGTAATGGATCCACCCGGATCCCAAGGTATATCAAAGCCAATTTTAATTAACAATGATTTGTAATTTAGTAGTGAGAACAAGGTAACATATATCATGCAATAACGAAGTCTAACTCTCTTCCTATGCATTGGCATGTCATAAAAGAACAATTCATGCACATCAAGTAAAGGCCAATAGATAGCATAAGCAGTTTCTTGCAATTTTATCGTATTGGAAACATAGAGAGGTGGAGATGTAGTTCCTCTCTCATAATAATTGCAAGTAGGAGCAGCAAGCACATGCATATTAAATTCATCAAAATCATCATGTGTAATAGTAGAAGGCAACCCATCAATGTAATCCCTAATAAGAGCAAACTTATCTGATATAGTGTAGTTTGGAGAATTCAAAAAGATAATAGGACTATCATATGTGGGTGCAATAGCAACAAGTTCATGTTTAACATAAGGAACTATAGCAAGTTCATATCCATAATCATCATTCATATTGGCATCATGTCCACAAGCATAGCAAGCATCAAGTTCGTAAAAAGAGATATTTCAAACGAATCCAATGGATCATAGCAATCAACATAGCATTCATCCTTCGGTAAGAACGAAGGGAAATTAAACAATGTATGAGTTGAAGAGTTACTCTCATTAGAAGGTGGGAACGGGTAGCTAGTCCGCTCTTCCTCCTTTTGTTCTTCGCTCTCCTCGTCATCTTTTTCATCTAATGAGCTCACAATTTCAGCATTTTCTTCTTCCATAGTTTCCTGCAAAATATTAGTCTCTTCTTGGGCAGCGGAGAATTTCTCCATAAATCGGTCAATATGGGCATTATATTCATAATTAGTATAACAATAACGAAGTATAAGCAAATTTTCAGATCGGTAAAAAGCATCATCATTATCATCACACTTTTTAAACTGAGCTTCAATTTCATAAGCACCCATAAAAGCAACAAACTCTTCTATTTGTTCCACATCATAGTAATCATATATACCATTAGCATAAGAAGCCAAGGTTTCATTAGCATTAAATTTACAAGAAAAGGGAAGGTGATTAGCCTTCATCCCAGAGCAACAAGTAATATCATATCTCAAGCATAGATCCCAAGCAAACCATTTCAACATATGAATTTGATCCCATAATAGTTTCCCTTTTTTAGTCAAGTGATAATCCCTAAAGTATTCACGTTGATCCAATGTGTCTCCCATTATAAAATTGAAGGGGGCTTTCTCAGGATTATTAAAGAAGTGCATAATATTTTCCACATAACGAGCATCGAGGGTTTTAGGAGGTTCCCCATCTCCATGAGTAGCAAGTACACCTAATTTTTTTTGGTATTTTGTGTTCCATATCCATAACTAAAGATAGAGAAAAACTTAGAACAACAAATAAATCTACTTAGTGATAAAGCAAACAAGCACACACGAGAATATTCACCCCACGCTATCTCTCCCCGGCAACGGCGCCAGAAAAAGGTCTGGATAACCCACAAGTATAGGGGATCAATTGTAGCCTTTATCGATAAGTAAGAGTTTCGAACCCAATGAGGAGCTAAAGGTAGGACAAATATTCCCTCAAGTTCTATCGACCACCGATACAACTCTACACACACTTTACGTTCGCTTTACCTAGAACAAGTATGAAACTATAAGTACTTTCTAGGTGTGATAGGATAGGTTTGCAAGATAATAAAGAACACACAAATAAAAACTAGGGGCTGTTTAGATAAAGAAACAATTACGTTAGTTTAACGAGTGTGGGAAAGTGGTGGTAGGAGTTGCGGAATTGTCCCTAAGCAATTGACTATGTTACTAGACCGATAGCAAGTTTTATGTGGGAGAGGCCACTACTAGCATGTCATCCCTTACTTGGAATTCTATGCACTTATGATTGGAACTATTATCAAGCATCTGCAACTACTAACATTCATTAAGGTAAAACCCAACCATAGCAATAAGATATATTGGCCCCCCTTCAATCCCGTATGCATCAATTTCTATGCTAGGCTGAAGCTTCTGTCACCCTTGCCCTCCAATACATAGTCCTATCAACATACAACTAACCCTATGGTGTGATCCACGTGCGCGCTCATATGATGGGCACCAAAGGACAGAAACATAACCACAAGCAATTTAAACCAATCATAGAAATTCATCAATCACCGATAGGACAACGAAAATCTACTCAGACATCATAGGATGGCAACACATCATTGGATAATAATATGAAGCATACAGAACCATGTTCAAGTAGAGGGTACAGCGGGTTGCGGGAGAGTGGACCGCTGAATATAGATGGGGGAAGGTGATGGAGGTGTTGGTGAAGATGAGAGAGGTGTTGGTGTAGATCGCCGTCACACGATGATGTCCCGGGCGACGTTCCGGCGCCGCCGGGAGAGAGGGGGAGAGAGCCCCCCTTCTTCTTCTTCTTCCTTGACCTCCTCCATAGATGGGAGAAGGGTTTCCCCTCTGGTCCTTGGTCTCCATGGCGACGGAGGGGCGAGAGCCTCTCCGAGATTGGATCTTTCTCTGTGTCCTTCCGTTTCTACGCTCCCAGATTCTGGCCTTTCACTGTTTCTTAAAATTCCGGAGATCCGTAAATCCGATCGGGCTGAAATTTTGAGGGGATTTTCCTTATAAAAATATCTTTCTCTCTGCGAAAGAAGGGCCCCAACCGCCTTAAGTTTTGGTCACGAGCCTGCCAGGCACGCCTAGGGGGATAGGTCGCGCCTCCCGGGCTCATGACCCCCTCGGGCATCGTTTCGCGTTGATTCTTCTTCCCAAAAATCATAAATATTACAAAAAAAATCCCTGTAGGTTTTTTATTGCGTTTGGACTTCGTTTGGTATGGATATTCTATGAAACAAAAAACATGCAACAAACAGGAACTGGCACTAGGCACTGGATTAATATGTTAGTCCCAAAAATAGTATAAAAAGTTTCCAAAAGTATATGAAAGTTGTAGAATATTGGCATGAAACAATCAAAAATTATAGATACGACGGAGACGTATCAATCCTCTCCTTAGGTGGAGTCGGTGTAGCCAAGTAGTGCTTCCAGGTGATTCCTAACTCTGGAACCTGACCCTTACCGGGCAACGTGACAAACCATCGGAAGTTTTGCCTGATAAGGACACCAAGGACGCTGTTGGGCCTGTGGGAATCCTTGGGTTGATGCCAACCCCTGGAGTATGATAGAGCCAACACATTAGATATTTGAAAAAAACGTGAAGGCAAAAGGTTAAAAAAGAGTACATGCACTTACTTCTCCCCATGAGGCCTAATCGACCACCTCAGCTCGCGGGTCACTGGCACGGGTGAGAGTCGTGTACTACTATACTCGTAGATGGTGGCCCCCTCAGCCACCTCCTCGTTGCTATTAGAAAAATGATCCTCGCCACCATCAGCATGGCAACTAGGCTCCTCTGGCCAGGTACCCCATGGGGTCTACCGGGACGTGCCCTCATCCCTACTTTGCTCCGGAGTCTCGTGGGACGAAGCCTCTGGGACAGGAATCTTGTAGGTCGAAGGCTCGTCGACCCGAGGCTCGTCGACCGAAGTCCGTGTAGCCTCATCCTCAGACGGGTCCAGCCTATCAGTCTTGTGCTCGGGAAAATCAGCTAGGGGTGGCAGCGAGGTAGGCATAGCATCCGCCCTACCTTCATCGCAGACTCGTCTCCCACGTGTACCTCTCTTCTTCCCCCGACCACCTCTCACAGGGGTCGACAAAGAAGCGGCCACCATTGTATGCAGACTAGAGAGCAACGCTCTCCGGAGAGAGCCGATAGGAATGGAAGTACCCATCCCACCACCTTCCGACATAGGAGCAGTGGAGTGCTCTCGACCCTTTCCCACCATCTTTCAACAACTGCCATGAAAAATAGTAGATGAAATTAGTACAACATAAAATTGAATACCGAAATTAGTATGTGTAGATTGGGTTCGTTTTCCCATGCTCTGCTTCGGATCCGACGCAAAATTTCGACAACACCTCCCCGCTGTTCTCCTGATACACGTCTCGACAATAAGCAGAGAGGATGTGTACCCTGAGAGCAACAGGGAGGCACTGACAAAATTCTGCATAGGATCCGGAGCAGAGCATACGAGAAAACGAACCCAATCTAGACATACTCGGGTTGTCCATGGATAATGTTGGACAATTCGAAAGGACGACATTTATAAATATGCAAAGACATGCATATTTATAGATGTCGCCCTTTTGAATGGGAGACACATACTGGTCACGCATAATGATGATTGAAGACACCTATAGCTAGCAAGTTTCATCGGCACGAAGACTGGAACAGAGCAAATTTAGGGGGGGAGGAGAAGTCATTTGTGCTCACCCACGAACGCAGGGGTGGAGCTCGTCCAACGCACGGGGAGGTCGTCGAACAACTGCACATTCAAATCCATCCGATCAACACAAATATGATGTTTTTATAACAAGATGTGAAAATATGTGACCTACCCCATAATTTTCAAAACTATGACCTTGTCAGCCTCTGGAAGGCCGAAAAGCATCTTCTCGGTCAACCGGAGGCAGAAGAGGTGTCGGGGGTTGGGGGTCAGTGGCGTCGAGGGTCAATGGCGTCATGGTCGGTGGTGTCGGTGGTCCGGGGTCAGTGGCATCGGGGGTCAACGGCGTCGGGGGTCTTCTCTTCTTCTTCTTCTTCTTCTTCTTCTTCTTCTTTTCTTCTTCTTTCCCTTTTTCTTCCTCGTTTCGTTCTTTCTCTTTCCCTCTTTTCCCTCTTTCTTCTTCTTCTTCTTCTTCGTTCTTACTCTTCTTCCTGTCTTCTTGGCCTTTGCTCTGTCTGTCGCGTTTTTTGCTGGGTCTAGGGGCTTTGGTCTGAGTCTTCTTCTTCTGGCTTCTTCGTTCGCTTTTCGGTTTTCGGTCATCGCCGGCGTCGAGTTCTTCTGCTGCTGAGGTCCGAGAGCCTTCCTTCTGGCTGATCTCTCTGAGGCTCTCTTCTCTTTCTCTCTCTTTCTCGGCTTCTTATCGCGTTCTTCTTTTCGTGTCTTGGCTTTGCTCTTCCTTCTTTTCCTTGTTGCCTTCCTTCTTCGTTCTTTCTTCGCTTCTTTTTAATTTTCCCTTTCCTTTTTCCTTCTTTTACCTAACTAACTAACCTAATTGACCTAACAAACTAACTTAATAAACTAATAATACTAACCTAATTAACCTAATAAAGTAATAAAACTAACCTAACTATAAACTAACTAAATTAAGCAAAATAAAAATAAAAAGGAAAAAAGGGGTGGCCCATGATGGTACTCACCAGCGGGGGGCGATGGTGGACAGGGGCAGCGCAGGGACGCCATGGGCGACCGGGGGCGCCGCAGTGGCGGTGGCGGCCTAGCGACGGGTGGCAGGGGCGTCGGCAGCGTCGCGACGGCTGGGGGCAGGGGCACCAGGGGCACCGGGGAGGGGGGCAGGGGCGGCGGTGTCGACCGAGTAGTGGGGGGCATGGGCTGCAGAGGGTGGGGAGCAGGGGCGTCGGGGCAGCGATGATGGCGGTGGGCAGGGGCAAAGGGTCGTTGGGGCGACGGTGGCGGCCGGGGGCAAGGGGCAGAGGAAGCAGGGGCGACCGGGCGGCGGGGAAGCAGTGGGGCGGGCCGGCGCAACAAGGGGTGAGAGGGAGAGAGAGAATGAAAGAGAGAGGGGTGGGGTGTCTGTTGATGCCGTTAGGTATAGGGGCCTTTGCCGTCTGCTGGCGGACGACAAAGAGCCCCAGGTAGATGGCAAAGAGCATGCATATGGAGATTTTGCTAGATGAGTGCGAGTTTTTGGAGAGAACATATCTGAAATCTTGGTTGCTCTCATCTCCCTTGTGCCCTCAACAAATTAGGATCAACCACAAGATGGTTATCCATATCTCATTCAAAAATAGTCAATGAACCAAGCATGCCTTAGTGTTAGAATCGTGTAACTAATTATTTGGGCATGCCAACATGCATGGAAAAAGACTCTGCCACAACATGCAAGTATGCATGAAAAAACATTTTACTAAATAACTGAATATACTAAAACACATGTATTATAAATTTTAGTCCTTATATTATCAAGTTATCATATATCTAATATCTAGCCTTTACTAATACATTTTTCTCAACATGCACATATGCCACCTCGACTTGCGATGAGAAAGGTCCACCTCAACATGTAAATATGCATGGAAAAAGACTAAAATGAATAATTATATATAGTGAATCATATGTTACACGTCTCCAACATATCAACTTTTTCAAACTCTTTTGCCCTTGTTTTGGACTCTAATTTGCATGATTTGAATGGAACTAACCCGGACTGACGCTGTTTTCAGCAGAATTGCCTTGGTGTTATTTTTTGTGCAGAAATAAAAGTTCTCAGATTGACCTGAAAATTTACAGAGAATATTTTTGGAATTAGTAAAAAAATTGGCAAAAGAATCAATTGCAGGGGGGCCACCACCAGGCCACAAGCCTGGAGGGCGCGACCACCTCCTAGGGCGTGCCCCTTGGGCTTGTGGGCCCCCTCATGCTCCTCTGGCCTCGTTTCCACATCTATATATTCCTATTTACGGAGGAAAATAAATAAATAAGAAGAGTTCATCGTGTTTCATGATACGAAGCCGCCGCCACCTCCTGTTCTTCCTTGGGAGACTAGATCTGGAGTCCGTTTTGGGCTCCGGAGAGGGAAAATCGACGCCTTCGTCATCACCAACCATCCTTCATCATCAATTCCATGATGCTCTCCACTGTTCATGAGTAATATCATCGTAGGCTTGCTGGACGGTGATGGGTTGGATGGGATTTATCATGTAATCGAGTTAGTTTTGTTAGGGTTTGATCCCTAGTATCCACTATGTTTTGAGATTGATGTTGCTATGACTTTGCTATGCTTAATGCTTGTCACTAGGGCCCGATTGCCATGATTTCAGATCTGAACCTATTATTTTTCCATGAATATATATGTGTTCTTGATCCTATCTTGCAAGTTGTAGACACCTATTACGAGTTATGATCCGCATCCCCCAAGGTGACAATAACAGGGATTCTTTCCGGTGATTACCGTAGTTTGAGGAGTTCATGTATTCACTAAGTGCTAATGCTTTGGTCCGGTTCTCTATTAAAAGGAGGCCTTAATATCCCTTAGTTTCCAATAGGACCCCGCTGCCACGGGAGGGTAGGACAAAAGATGTCATGCAAGTTCTTTTTCATAAGCATGTATGACTATATATGGAATACATGCCTACATTACATTGATGAATTGGAGCTAGTTCTGTGTAACCCTATGTTATAACCGTTGCATGATGAATGCCATCCGACATAATTATCCATCACTGATCCATTGCCTACGAGCTTTCCATATATTGATCTTTGCTAAGTTACTTTTCTGTTGCTATTGTTACAAACACTACAAAACTGCTACTATCACTTTTGCCACCGTCACCGTTACTTCCATACTACTTTGCTACTGAATACTTTGCTGCAGATATTAAGTCTTTCAGGCATGGTTGAATTGACAACTCAGCTGCTAATACTCGAGAATATTCTTTGGCTCCCCTTGTGTCGAATCAATAAATTTGGGTTGAATACTCTACGCTCGAAAACTGTTGCAATGCCCTATACTTGTGGGTTATCAATATGTACCCTAAAATTCACTTCATATAATAGTAATTTAAAACTATTCATATCATCTTTTATTAAGTAAAAACTTTGTAACTTAATTGTTGCAATAAGGATAACATCATCTTACTGGTAGGTCATTATCCATAAAAAACCATGACATGTATCCAAATAGAATAGTAAAGAAGTACATGAAAATCAGAATCCAAAAAAATTGTCATAACGAGGCTTCTAAATGAAAACAAGACCACAAAGAGAAATAGAAAGAAGCACCAAAAAACATATGTGGTACATGAGGCACATGCATTTATATGGAATTCTCTTTGTGAGTGTTATATACATGGATTTCATTCTATAAAATTGTAAAGAAACTACCACGTGTATCTGGGATTTATAATCTAGAAGATGAACATTAAAGCTGATTGTAATTCAAGCATGTATACATGAAAGTGCAAGTTATCGACCAAAGGGACGGGGCTGATTGGGAGATTTTAGCATACAAATAAGCAAGTTTTCGAAAGAATAGCAGCGTCAAGAAGAACTTAACAGAAGAATAGCTATCCTATGCATCCAAATTAGAGTAGCAGCAAAGTAAGAAACATAGCATACAAACATGCGAACATAGAGATGCATGGGTTAAGTAAGTGAGTGATACGTCTCAAACGTATCTACTTTTCCAAACACTTTTGCTCTGGTTTTGGCCTCCAATTTGCATGATTTGAATGGAACTAACCCAGACTTACGATGTTCTCAACAGAACTACCGTGGTGTTAATTTTCTTCAGAAATAGAAGTTCTTGGAATCGGATGAAACTTTTTGTGATTTTTTTCTAGAATATATGACGAATCATGTAGTGAAGAACTGCTGGAGGGGGCCTGCCTATGGGCCACAAGACAACAGGCCGCGCCCACCCCCTAGGCGCGCCCAGTTTGCTTGTGGGGCCACGTGGCTCCCCTGACCTTAATTCTAGTCCTATAAATTCACATCTTTGGAGAAAAATAAGAGAGAAGATTTCATCGCGTTTTACAAGACGGAGCCACCGTCACCTCCTGTTCTCCCTCGGGAGGGCCGATCTGGAGTTTGTTTGGGGCTCTAGAGAGGGGGGGTCATCACCAAGCCTTCTTCATCAACACCGCCATGTTGCTCACCATTGGGTGTGAGTAATTCCTTTGTAGGATTGTTGGACGGTGATGGGATTGGATGAGATTGATCATGTAATCAAGTTATCTTCGTCATGTTTTACGACACAGAGCCGACACCACCTCTTTTTGTTACCCGAGAGGGCTGATCTGGAGTCCGTTCGGGGCTCCAGAGAGGGTAATTCATAGCCACCGTCATCACCAACCCTTCTCGATAGACAATTCCATGATGCTCACCATCGGGAGTGAGTACTCCCTTTGTAGGCTGATACGTCTCCAACATATCTACAATTTTTGATTGTTCCATGCTATTATATTATCAACTTTGGATGTTTTATATGCATGAATATGCTATTTTATATGATTTTTGGGACTAACTTATTAACTCAGTGCCTAGTGCCAGTTCCTGTTTTTTCCGTGTTTTTGATCTTTTTCAGGTAGGAACATCAAACGGAGTCCAAATGGAATAAAACTTTTGCCGTGAGTTTTTATGAAAAATATAAAAAATATCTAAAGGAAGAAATACCAGAGAAGTGGGCCGAGGGAGCCACGAGCCTGGTTGTCGGCACACGGCTTGGATAATTCTTGATGTGTTCCAGGTGCTAGCCCCGCCCCTTTATTTATATGCTGAGCCCTGGGGTCAAAACTTGGAGAAAAATCCTCCTCAGGGTCGGTTTGCCCGCAAGGCAAGAGTCCTCCTCGGACTCCAGGACCAGACGCCAGGGTCCTCGGCGTCAGGCCACAGACGCGAGGGTCCATGGTGTCTGGCCCCTAGCCTCCGCAAAATTGCTTTTGCACATTCCTAAAGCCTCATGGGCTTTACCCCTTGGACCAAATAAAGTGTTCTTGTACCCCAAACATTTTGGGAAACATCCGAAACTCTTTCCGGTGAATTCCGGAACCCTTCTGGAGACCAAACACTATTATCCCATATATCAATCTTTACCTCCGAACTATTCTGGAGCACCTCGTCATGTCTAGGATCTCATCCGGGACTCCGAACAACTTTCAGTCACCAACGTACAACTCAACTATACTTATCTCATTACCAAACGTTAAGTGTGTAGACCCTGCGGGTTCGAGAACTATGCAAACATGACTGAGACACCTCTACGGTCAATAACCAATAGCGGGACCTGGATGCCCATATTGGTTCCTATATATTCTACAAAGATCTTTATCGGTTGAACATCTATGTCAAGGATTCAGTTAATCCCGTATGCTATTCCCTTTGTTCTTCAATATGTTACTTGCCCGAGATTCGATCGTCGGTATGTCTATACCTAGTTCAATCTCGTTATCAGCAAGTCTCTTTACTCGTTCTGTAATACAAGATCCCATGGCTAACACTTAGTCACATTGTTTTTGAGGCTTATTGTGATGTTGTATTACTTAGTGGGCCCTAAGATACCTCTCCGTCACACGGAGTAACAAATCCCAGTCTTGATCCATGCCCACTCAACAGACACTCTCGGAGATATCTATAGAGCACCTTTATAGTCACCCAGTTACGTTGCGAAGTTTGATACACACAAGGCACTCCTCCTGTGTGAGTGAGTTGCATGATCTCATGGTCATAGGAACAAATACTTGACATGCAGAAAACTATAGCAATAATCCGACATGATCATATGCTATGTTTATAGTTTGGGTCTTGTCCATCACATCAATCTCCTAATGATTTGATCCCGTTATCAAATGACATTTCATGTCTATGGCTAGGAAACCTTGACCATTTTTGATCGACGAACTAGTTAACTAGAGGCATACTAGTGACACAATGTTGTCTATGTACCCACACATGTATTTGAGTTTCCAAACAATACAATTATAGCATGGGTAATAAACGATTATCATGAACAAGGAAATATAATAACGACCAATTTATTATTGCCTCTAGGGCATATTTCCAACAGGGTCCCACTTGCACTAGAGTCAATAATCTAGTTCACATCACCATGTGATTTACATTGTTCTGAATCTAACACCCAATGAGTTCTGGGGTTTGATACGTCTCCAACGTATCTATAATTTTTTATTGTTCCATGCTATTATATTATCAACTTTGGATGTTTTATATGCATGAATATGCTATTTTATATTATTTTTGGGACTAACTTATTAACTCAGTGCCGAGTGCCAGTTTCTGTTTTTTCCGTGTTTTTGACCTTTTTTAGATAGGAATATCAAACGGAGTCCAAACGGAATAAAACTTTCACTGTGATTTTTTATGGAAAATATCAAAAATACCTAAAGGAAAACTACCGGAGAGGGGGCTCGAGGAAGCCACGAGCCTGGGAGGCGTGGCCACCCCCTGGCCACGCCTGGGAGGCTCGTAACCTCCTCGTGGCCCCTCTCCACTTGTTTCCAACGCCGCATGGTCTTATAAATACCAAAACTGCCAGAACTAAACCTAGATCGGGAGTTCCACTGCTGCAAGCCTCTAGAGCCACCAAAAACCAATCGGGAGCCCGTTCTTGCACCCTGCCGGAGGGGGAATCCATCTCGGTTGGCCATCTTCATCATCCCGACGATCTCCATGACGAGGAGGGAGTAGTTCACTCTCGGGGCTGAGGGTATGTACCAGTAGCTATGTGTTTGATCTCTCTCTCTCTCTCTCGTGTTCTTGAGATGTCTTGATCTCTATGTACCACGGGCTTTGCTACTATAGTTGGATCTTATGATGTTCTTCCCCCTCTCCCTTCTTGTAATGAATTGAGTTTTCCCTTTGAAGTTATCTTATCAGATTGAGTCTTTAAGAACACTTTATGTATGTCTTGCCCGTGTCTATCTGTGGTGATAATGGGATATTCATGTGAGTACTTGATTTATGTTTTGGTGATCAACTTGCGGGTTTGTGACCTCGGGAACCTATGCATAGGGGTTGGCACACGTTTTGACTCTCCGGTAGAAACTTTGGGGCACTCTTTGAAGTGCTATGTGTTGGTTGAATAGATGATTTTGAGATTGTGTGATGCATGTCGTATAATCATACCCATGGATACTTGAGGTGACAATGGAGTATCTAGGTGACATTAGGGTTTTGGTTGATGTGTGTCTTAAGGTGTTATTCTAGTACAAACTCTAGGATAGATTGAACGGAAAGAATAGCTTCATGTTATTTTAATACGGACTCTTGAATAGATTGAACAGAAAGAATAACTTTGTGGTGGTTTCATACCCGACAATAATCTATTTGTTTGTTCTCCGCTATTAGTGACTTTGGAGTGACTCTTTGTTGCACGTTGAGGGCTAGTTATATGATTCGAATTATGTTATCTTTGTTGAGAGAACTTCCACTAGTGAAAGTATGAACCCTAGGCCTTGTTTCCACACATTGCAATACGGTTTTTGCTCACTTTTACAATTAATTACCTTGCTGTTTTTATATTTTCATATTACAAAAACCTATATCTACCATCCATATTGCACTTGTATCACCATCTCTTCGCCGAACTAGTGCACCTATACAACTTACCATTGTATTGGGTGTGTTGGGGACACAAGAGACTATTTGTTATTTGGTTGCAGGGTTGCTTGAGAGAGACCATCTTCATACTACACCTCCCACGGATTGATAAACCTTAGGTCGCCCACTTGAGGGAAAATTGCTACTGTCCTACAAACCTCTGCACTTGGAGGCCCAACAACGTCTACAAGGAGAAGGTTGCGTAGTAGACATCAAGCTCTTTTCTGGCGTCGTTGCCGGGGAGGTCAGCGCTTGAAGGTATATCTTTAGATCTTGCAATCGAATCTTTTAGTTTCTTGTTTTATCACTAGTTTAGTTTATTAAAAGAAAACTACAAAAAATTGAATTAAGGTTACCTCATATGCTTTATCTTTTTAATGTCTTTCGTGAAAATGATGGAAAGGAAAATTGTGCTCAAGTGTTTGAAGAAGAAGTTATTAAAATGTTTGGCACTAAATATTGGAATGATGAGCATGATAGTAATATTTTTACTATGAATTCTCTAAATATCCATGATGCTAATGATATGGAAAGCCACAAGCGTGGGGATGCTATGTTTGATGAGGATGATATTTTTATCCCCCCAAGTTTTGATGAGCAAAACTATTATGATTATGACATGCCTCCTATCTATGATGATTATTGTGATGACACATATGCTATAAAGAGTAATGGTTACCATGAAACTTTTCATCATGATTTTAATATTCAAAGTGGTTATGTCAATCAATTATGTCATGATAGTTATTTTGTTGAGTTTTCTCCCACTATTTTGAATGAGAAGAAAACTGCTTATGAGGAGAGTGAAAAAAATTCTATGCTTGTGCATTATCAAATTAATGATTTATGTGCTGGTTATATTGTTGAATTCATTCATAATTCTATTGAAAATTATTATGAGATAGTATCATATGCTTCTACATATTGCAATAATGTCAAGTTTCCTCTCTATGTGTTGAATTTTTTAAAGCTATGCTTGTTTTGCCTTCCTATGCTAGATGATTCTTGCTACAATAAGTTGTTTGTTCATAAAATCCCTATGCATAGGAAGTGGGTTAGACTTAAATGTGCTAGTAATATGCTTCATGGTGCTTCCATTATGTTTCAATCATTATCTTTTATGTGAGCATCATTGAAATCATCATGCCTAGCTTGAAAGGCATTAAAGAAAAGTGCCTGTTGGGAGACAACCCAATATGTATCCTTACTGTTTTTGTGCGTTCACATGATTATTATACTGTATTAATCATGTTTTATAGCTTTTATTTCAATAAAGTGCCAAGTAAAGCCTTATGATTAGTTTGGGTGATAGTTGTTTGATCATGCTGAAAAAGACAGAAACTTTATGCTCACGAAATTATTTTTCGTTTTTACCAGAGAGAGATTTTGAGTAGATTATTTTTGATGATGATTTATATAAAAATTGCGTTAATTTTAATAATTTTTTCAGAATTTTTGGAGGTGCATAAGTATGGTTATCATTCAGATCATTACAGACTGTTCTGTTCTTGACAGATTCTGTTTTCAATGCATAGTTTGCTTGTTTTAGTGTTTCCATAGATTGTATTAAGTTATATAAATTGTGGAAATTATAATATACAGTAGGAATTATGTGGGAACATTTATGAATCTTGTCTTGACAGTACCAAAATGAATGATTTGTCTTTATTATACTAACCCATCTCACTAAGTTCCGTTAAGTTTTGTGTTGTGAAGTTTTCAAGTTTTGTGTAAAGTTCAGATGGACAATAGAACAAGGAGTGGAAAGAGCCTAAGCTTGGGTATGCCCAAGACATCCCAAGCCATATTCAAGGACACCAGATAGCCTAAGATTGGGGATGCCCCGGGAAGGCATCCCCTCTTTCGTCTTCAATCCATCGGGAACTTTACTTGGGGCTATATTTTTATTCACCACATGATATGTGTTTTGCTTGGAGCGTCATTATCTTTTATTAGTACTTAATTGATGTTATTTATATTAATTTTAATGTTTTTCATCATTTAGTTCAATAAAAATGTCAAGGATAGCCTTTACCATGCTTAATTTGCAAGTATAGGAGTTGCTGTTCCAAAACAGAAAGTTTGCTTGTAATGCAAAAATTCCCTAGAATTTTCTGTATGTCAGAACAACTTGAAATTTGGACAAAGTATTCTCTTGTAAATTCCATACAGCTTGGAATTGTTTCAGATTTTTTGGAGTTAATTAAGTATAGATGTTGCTGCATTCTTCACAGACTGTTCTGTTTAGGCAGATTGCTGTTATGTTTGCATTGTTTGCATATGTTTGCTTGTTTAATGATTCCATTTGAGGATGGGAGTTTTAAATATGCAGAGAAATTTAGTGTGCAGTTTAAAATAATAATTTTATTAATTTTCTACAGTAAAGGATGATAAAGTTTTGCATTGATTTATACTAATCTATGTCACGAGTTTTTGTTGAGTTTTGTGTGGATGAAGTTTTTAAGATTTCGGAAACCGTCATATGAGAGGAATTAAGGAGACACAAAAGCTAAATATTGGGGATTACCAAGGCACCCTAATCCACATTTCAAGAAGTATCAAGCATCTAAGCTTGGGGATACCCCGGTTGGCATCCCACCTTTCTTCTTCAACAATTATCGGTTAGTATCGGTTCAACCTAAGTTTTAACTTCTTCACATGATTCGTGCTATCCTTGGAGTGTAAATTTATTTTGTTTGAATAAGGTACTCAAGGCCTCAAATGCTTAGATGGGAGATTCTTCACATAGCTAAATAATTATTCAACTATTCATTGAGCTTCATTTATATCTTTTGGAGTAGTTTGTCTTTTGCTCTAGCGCTTCACTTATATCCTTATAGAGCATTGCAATGTTTATATTTTAGAGAAATTGATGAACTATCATGCTTAAATTATATCATTTTGAGAGTCTTAAACAGCATGGTAATTTTCTTAGATTATGAAACTAGTCCTAATATGATAGGCATCCAAAAGGGATATAATAAAAACTTTCATATTCAAGTGCATTGAGTAGTATGAGAAGTTTGATTCCTTGCATCTAGTTTTGAGACATGGAGATGGTGATATTAGAGTCATGTTAGTAGAGTGTTATGAATCTAGAAATACTTGTTTTGAAGTTTTTGATTCTCGTAGCATGCATGTATGGTGAACCGCTATGTTAGGAAGTCAGAGCATGATGTTTTAATTGATTGTCATCCTTTGTGTGATGGTCGGGATCATGCGATTATTAAATCCTACCAAACCTTCCCCTAGGAGTATGCGTTTAACACTTTGCTTTGATTACTAATAAAACTTTCACAACAAGTATGTGAGTTCTCTATGACTAATGTGAGTCCATGGTATATACGCACTTTCACCATTCCATCATTGCTACCTCTCTAGTACCGCGCAACTTTCGCCGGTGCACAAACCCACCATATACCTTCCTCAAAACAGCCACCATACCTACCTATTATGGCATTTTCATAGCCATTCCGAGATATATTGCCATGCAACTTCCACCATTCCGTCTCATGACATGTGCCATCACTTTCATTCATATAGAGTCATGTCTTTTATTCTAAGTATTGAGTTGTAAGTAAATAAAAGTGTGATGATCATCATTATTAGAGCATTGTCCCATGTGAGGAAAGGAAGGAAGCTATGATTCCCTCACAAGTTGGGATGAGACTCCGGACTTTAAAAATAAAAAAAGAGGCCAAAGAGCCCACAAAAAATAAAATAAAATAAGAGGCCAAAGAGCCCAAACAAAAAATGAGAGAAAAAGAGAGAAGGGACAATGCTACTATCCTTTACTACACTTGTGCTTCAAAATAGCACCATGATCTTCATGATAGAGAGTCTCATATATTGCCACTTTCATATACTAGTGGGAATTTTCATTATAGAACTTGCCTTGTATATTCCAATGAGGGGCTTCCTCAAATTGCCCTAGGTCTTCGTGAGCAAGCAAGTAGGGTGCACACCCACTAGTTTTTATTTTTGAGCTTTCATACACTTATAGCTCTAGTGCATCCATTGTATGGCAATCCCTACTCATTCACATTGATATCTATTGATGGGCATCGTCGTAGCCAATTGATACGCTGAGTCGATGTGACCATCTCCGCCTTTTTGCCTCACAACCTCCAACACACTCTACCACCTATAGTGCTATATCCATGGCTCACGCTCATGTATTGCATGAGAGTTGAAAAAAGTTTGAGAAAGTAAGAGTGCGAAAACAATTACTTGACCAATACCGGGGTTGTGCATGATTTAAATTTGTTGTGTGGGGATGATGGAGCATAGCCAGACTATATGATTTTGTAGGGATAACTTTCTTTGGCCTTGTTATTTTGAAAATTCATGATTACTTTGCTATTATAATTGAAGTATTATTGTTTTCATTTCAAGATTAAACTATTGTTTTGAACCTTATGGATCTGAACATTCATGCCACAATAAAGAAGTTACATAGAACAAATATGTTAGGTAGCATTCCACATCAAAAATTCGTTCTTTATCACTTCCCTACTCGAGGACGAGCAGGACTTAAGCTTGGGGATGCTTGATACATCTCCAACGTATCTACAATTTTTGATTGTTCCATGCTATTATATTATCAACTTTAGATGTTTTATATGCATGAATATGCGATTTTATATTATTTTTGGGACTAACTTATTAACTCAGTGCCTAGTGCCAGTTTATGTTTTTTCGTGTTTTTGACCTTTTTCAGATAGGAATATCAAACGGAGTCCAAACGGAATAAAACTTTCGCTCTGATTTTTTATGGAAAATATCAAAAATACCTGAAGGAAAACTACCGGAGATGGGGCCTGAGGAAGCCACGGGCCTAGGAGGCGCGACCACCCCCTGGCCACGCCTGGGAGGCTCGTGACCTCCTCGTGGCCCCTCTCCACTTGTTTCCAATGCCGCACGGTCTGATAAATACGAAAACTGCCAGAACTAAACTTAGATCGGGAGTTCCGCCGCCACAAGCCTCCAGAGCCACCAAAAACCAATCGGGAGCCTGTTCCGACACCCAGTCGGAGGGGGAATCCATCTCCGGTGGCCATCTTCATCATCCCGGCGATCTCCATGACGAGGAGGGAGTAGTTCACCCTCAGGGCTGAGGGTATGTACCAGTAGCTGTGTGTTTGATCTCTCTCTCATGTTCTTGAGATGTCTTGATCTCTATGTACCACGGGCTTTGCTACTATAGTTGGATCTTATGATGTTCTTCCCCCTCTCCCTTCTTGTAATGAATTGAGTTTTCCCTTTGAAGTATCTTATCAGATTGAGTCTTTAAGAACACTTGATGTATGTCTTGCCCGTGTCTATCTGTGGTGACAATGAGATATTCATGTGAGTACTTGATGTATGTTTTGGTGATCAACTTGTGGGTTTGTGACCTCGGGAACCTATGCATAGGGGTTGGCACACGTTTTGACTCTCCGGTAGAAACTTTGGGGCACTCTTTGAAATGCTATGTGTTGATTGAACAGATGATTTTGAGATTGTGTGATGCATGTAGTGTAATCATACCCATGGATACTTGAGGTGACAATGGAGTATCTAGGTGACATTAGGGTTTTGGTTGATGTGTGTCTTAAGGTGTTATTCTAGTACGAACTCTAGGATAGATTGAATGGAAAGAATCGCTTCATGTGATTTTACTACGGACTCTTGAATAGATTGAACAGAAAGAATAACTTTGTGGTGGTTTCGTTTCCGACAATAATCTCTTCATTTGTTCTCCGCTAATAGTGACTTTGGAGTGACTCTTTGTTGCACGTTGAGGGCTAGTTATATGATCCAATTATGTTATCATTGTTGAGAGAACTTCCACTAGTGAAAGTATGAACCCTAGGCCTTGTTTCCACGCATTGCAATACCGTTCGTGCTCACTTTTACTATTAATTACCTTGCTGTTTTTATATTTTCAGATTACAAAAACCTATATATACCATCCATATTGCACTTGTATCACCATCTCTTCACCAAACCAGTGCACCTATACAACTTACCATTGTATTGGGTGTGTTGGGGACACAAGAGACTCTTTGTTATTTGGTTGCAGGGTTGCTTGAGAGAGACCATCTTCATCCTACACCTCCCGCGGATTGAAAAACCTTAGGTCACCCACTTGAGGGAAAATTTCTACTGTCCTACAAACCTCTGCACTTGGAGGCCTAACAACGTCTACAAGGAGAAGGTTGCATAGTAGACATCAGGGTTCGATCATGCTTTGCATGTGAGAGAGAGAGCTTTAGTCAACGGTTCTCCGACATTCAGATCTATGTGTACTTTGCAAATCTCTATGTCATACTATGACACTGCTACCACACTGCACTTGGAGCTATTCCAAATGGCTGCTCCACTATGCATATCCGGATTACTACTCAGAGTCATCCGTATTGGTGTTAAAGTTTGCATCAACGTAACCGTTTACGACGAACTCTTTATCACCTCCATAATCTAGAAATATTTCCTTAGTCCTCTAGTTACTGAGGATAATTTTGACCGCTGTCCTGTGATCCACTCCTGGATCACTCTTGTACCCCTTGATAGACTAATGGCATTGCACACACAGGTGCAGTACATAGCATGGCATACTATACAGAGCCTATGGATAAGGCATAGGGGACGACCTTCGTCCTTTCTCTTTCTTTTGTCATGGTCGAGCTTTGAGTCTCAGTCATCTCCACACCTTACAAATTAGGCAAGAACTCTTTCTTTAACTGATCCATTTTGAACTCTTTCAAAATCTTTTCAAGGTATGTACTCATTGAAAGTATAATCAGACGTCTTGATCTACCTCTATAGATCAGGATGCCCAATATTTAAGTAGCTTCATTCCAGGTTTTCCTTTGAAAAAACTCCTTTTCAAACAACCCTTTATGCTTTCCAGAAATTCTACATCATTTCCGATCAACAATATGTCATCCACATATGCTTATCAGAAATTCTATAGTGCCCCCACTCACTTTATTGTAAATACAAGTTTCTCATAAACTTTGTATAAACCCAAAAACTTTGATCACCTTATCAAAGCGTATATTCCAACTCCGAGATGCCTGCTCTAGCCCATAGAAGGATTTCTGGAGCTTGCACACCTTTTAGAATCCTTAGGACTGACATAACCTTCTGGTTGTATCACATACAACCTTTCCTCAAGGAAACCGTTAAGGAAACTATGTTTTGACACCCATCTGCCAGATTTCATAATTGAAAGATGCAACAACTGCTAACATAATTCCAGCAGACTTTAGCATCACTAACGGTGAGAAAGTCTCATCGTATTCAACTCCTTGAACTTGTGAATAACCCTTTGCCACAAGTCGAGCTTCATAGATGGTGACATTCAGCATCAGCATGTGTCTTCATCTTAAAGGTCCATTTGTACTCAATGACCTGCCATTCAACGGGTAGATCTATGAAAGTCCATACTTGGTTTTCATACATAGATCCTTCCTCGGATTTCATGGCCTCTAACCATTTGTTGGAATCCGGGCCCATCATCGCTTCTCCATAGTTCGTAGGTTCATCGTTGTCCAACAACATGACCTCGAAGACATGATCACCGTACCACTCAGGTGCAGTACGTATCCTTGTCAACCTATGAGGTTCGATAGTAACTTGATCCAAAGCTTCATCATCATCATCATTAACTTCCTCTTCAACTGAGGTAGGCTCCACAGAAACAATTTTCTGTGCCGTGCTACTCTCTGGTTGAAACAAAGGTTCAACAACCTCATCAAGTTCTATCTTCCTCCCACTCAAGTCTTTCGAGAGAAACTCTTTCTTGAGAAAGGACCCGTTTTTTATCAACAAAAACTTTGCACTCGGATTTGAGATAAAAGGTATACCCAACCGTTCTTAGGGTATTCTATGAAGATGCATTTGTCCGCTTTGGGTTCGAGCTCATTAGGTGAAAACCTTTTTCACATAAGCGTCGCAACCCCAAACATTAAGAAATGATAGCTTATGTTTCTATCAAACCATAATTCATACGGTGTCATCTCAACGGATTTAGTTGGTGCCCTATTTAAAGTGAATGTAGTTGTCTCTAATGCATAACCCCAAAACGATAGTGGCAAAACGATAAGAGACATCATAGTACACCATGTCCAATAGAGCACGACAATGACGTTCGGACACACCATCACACTATGGTGTTCCAGGTGGCGTGAGTTGTGAAACAACTTTCACATTGTATAAAGTTGTATGACAAACTTGTAACTCAAATATTCACCTCCACGATCATATCGTAGACATTTTTATCTTCTTATCACGATGATCTTAAACTTCACTCTGAATTTGTTTGAACTTTTCAAACATTTCAGACTTGTGTTTCATTAAGTAAATATACTCATATATACTCAAATCACCAGCGAAGGTAAGGAAATAACGATATCCACTGCACGCTACAACACTCATCAGACCGCATACATCAACATGTATTATTTCCAATAAGTTACTAGCCCGCTCCATCATACCAAAAAGGGGGTCTTTAGTCATCTTGCCCATGAGGCATGGTCTGCATGTCTCAACCGATTCGAAATCGAATGAGTCCAGGGTCCATCAGCATGGAGTTTCTTCATGCGATTTATACCAACATGACATTAAACGGTAGTGCCACAAGTATGTGGTACTATCATTATTAACTTTGTATCTTTCGGCATCAATGTTATGAACATGTGTATTACTACGATCAAGATTCAACAAACCATTCTCATTGGGTGCACAACCATTGAAGGTATTATTCATGTAAATAGAATAACCATTATTCTCTAACTTAAATGAATAACTGTATTGCAATAAACATGGTCTAATCATGTTCATGCTTAATGAAAACACCAAATAACATTTATTTAGGTTCGTCACTAATCCCGAAGGTAGAGAGAGAGTGTGATGTTGACCACATCAACCTTGGCGACATTTCCAACACACATCGTCACCTCACCCTTAGCTAGTCTCCGTTTATTCCATAGATTTTATTTCGAGTTACTAACATTTAGTAATCGAACCGGTATCCAATACCCCGGTGCTACTAGGAGTACTAGCAAGGTACACGTCAATAACACGTATATCAAATATACTTCTGTCAACGTTGCCAACCTTCTTAACTACCAAGTATCTAGGGTTGTTCCGCTTCAGTGACCGCTCTCTTCATAATAGAAGCACTAAGTCTCGGGTTTGGTTTCAACATTCGGATGCTTCACTGGAGCATCAACTGACTTTCCATTTGTGAAGTTTCCCTCCTTACCCTTTCCCTTTTCGAAACTAGTGGTTTTACTAACCATCAACACTTGATTCTCCTTCTTGATATCTACCTTCGCGGTGTCAAACATCGCGAATAGCTCAGGGATCATCATTTCCATCCATGGCATAATTATAGTTCATCACAAAGTTCTAGTAGCTTAGTGACAGTTACTTGGGGAACTATTGTTGGAAATATGCCCTAGAGGCAATATAGAAAGTGTTTATTATTATATTTCCTTGTTCATGATAATCGTTTATTATCCATGCTATAATTGCATTAATTGGAAACACATTGCATGTGTGGGTAAATAGACAACACTGTGTCCCTAGTATGCCTCTAGTGAACTAGCTCGTTGATCAAAGATGGTCAGGGTTTCCTAGCCATTGACATGTGATGTCATTTGATAACGGGATCACATCATTAGGAGAATGGTGTGATGGACAAGACCCAAACTACAAACGTAGCATATGATCGTGTCAGTTTATTGCTACTGTTTTCCGCATGTCAAGTATATGTTCCTATGACCATGAGATCATGCAACTCATGGATATCGGAGGAGTGCCTTGTGTGTATCAAACGTCGCAACATAACTGTGTGACTATAAAGGTCCTCTATAGGTATCTCCGATGGTGTCTGTTGAGTTGGCATGGATCGAGACTGGGATTTGTTACTCCGGGTGACGGAGAGGTATCTCGGGGCCCACTCGGTAATGCAACATCACAATGAGCCTTGCAAGCAATGTGACTAATTGTTAGTTGCGGGATCTTGTATTATGGAACGAGTCAAGAGACTTTCCGGTAACGAGGTTGAACTAGGTATGGAGATACCGACGATCGAATCTCGGGCAAGTAACATACCGAAAAACAAAGGGAACGTTATACGGGATTAACTGAATCCTTGACACAGAGGTTCAACCGATGAAGATCTTCATAGAATATGTAGGAACCAATGTGGGCGTCCAGGTTCCACCATTGGTTATTGACCATAGAGGTGTCTCGGTCATGTTTACATAGTTCTCGAACCCGCAGGGTCTGCACACTTAAGGTTCGGTGACGTTTCGGTAATGTAGAGTTATGTATGGTGGTGACCGAAGGTTGTTCGGAGTCCCGGATGAGATCCCGGACGTCACGAGGAGCTCCAGAATGGTCCGGAGGTAAAGATTCATATATAGGAAGTCCCAGTTTGGTCGTCGGAAAAGTTTCGGGCTCATCGGTAGTGTACCGGGAGTGCCGGTAGTGTACCGGGAGGCCTCCGGGAGGGGTATTTCGACCCTAGAGGGACCATGGGCTGTGGGAGATTATTAACCAGCCCATAGTGTTCTAGTAAATCATCCTAGAAAGGCCCATGGCGCAGGATAAAAAAAGGCTAAAGGAAAAAGGCCAAAAATCAGCCAATAGGGAGCAATCCTACTCCAAGTAGGATTGGAGGTGGAATAGGATTCCACCCCTCTCTAGTTCGGCTGAACCAAGAGGCCCTTGGCTGCCTCTTCTCTCCTCTCCTCCTATATATACTGGTGGCATATCTAGGGTTTTGGCAGAAATTACGGCCACGTGCTACCCGTTCCACCGGTGCTCCTCTAGATTAGTTTTCCGAAGTGCTTAGGCGAAGCCCTGCCGGAATTGCTCCACCACAACCATCACCGGAGCGCCGTCGCGCTGCCAGTGAACTCTCTCTCCTCTCCACCTTCTCTTGCTGGATCAAGACGGTGGAGATCGTCATCAAGCTGCACGTGTGCTGAACGCGGAGGTGCCGTCCGTTCAGTACTAGATCGGAAGGATCGTGATCAAGGCCACGGGACGTTCGTGATCGGATTGCGGGACGGATCGTGACGAGATCGTAGGACGGTTCGTGATTGGTTCGCGGGACGGTTCATGATTAGATCACAGGACGCTCGACGATTTCGATCGCGAAGAAGTTGGACTACACCAACCGCGTTTCTTAACGCTTCCCGCTTAGCGATCTACAAGGGTATGTACATCCACTCTCCCTCTCATAGATGCTCATCTCCATGGATAGGTTTGCGTGTGCGTAGGAATTTTTTTGTTTCCCATGCGACGTTCCCCAACAACTATATCAATCACTATCTTATTTGGAAGATCATCTCCCACTCGATTCAAGCGATTGTAGCACCTAGACAATCTGAGCACATGATCAATGATTGAGCTATTCTCATCTTGGAGGCAAAGAATCTTGTTGAAGATCTCATATCTCACAACACGGGCACGAGCCTGAGATCCCAATTTCAGCCCTTAGAACATCTCATATGTTTCGTGACGTTCAAAACGTTTTGGAGCCTCAGTTCTAAGCCGTAATGCATGACGCACTAAACTATCAAGTAGTCATTGGAATGTGCCTGTGAGATGTTCACAACATCTAGAGACGAAGCTAGAGGGGGTGGCGCACCGAGTTGTGCATTAAGGACACAAGCCTTCTGTGCAGCAACGAGGACAATCCTCAGATCATGGACCCAGTCCACAATATTTCTACCATTATCTTTCAAATCTATTTCTCTAGGAACATATAAAAATTCAAGGGAGCTACATCGTGAGCTAGTAATCTACAACATAATTTACAAAGACACTACTGACTATGTTCGTGATAATGAGTTCAATTAATCATATTACTTAAGAACTCCCACTCAAATTCACATCCCTTCGGTCATTCGAGTGATACATGATCCAAATTCACCAACTCAAGTCCGATCATCATGTGAGTTGAGGTGGTTTCAATGGTGCACATCATCATGTTGATCATATCTGCTATATGACTCATGTTCGACCTTTCGATATCTTGTGTTCTGAGGCCATGCCTGTACATGCTCGGCTCGTCAAGTTTAACCCGAGTGTTTTGCACGAGCAACACTGGCTTGCACCCCTTGTATGTTAATGTAGAGTCTATCACACTCGATCATCACATGGTGTCTCAACTCGACGAACTTTCGCAATGGTGCACACTCAGGGAGAACACAATTTATCTTTAAATTTAAGTGAGGGATCAACTTATTATGATATGGCCATGAACTTGTGCTTTGGATCTCCATCCTTAATGCACTGGCATGATCTCCATCGTCACCGGCATGACACCATGATCTCCATCAACGTGTCGCCATTGGGGTTTTCGTGCCCACCATGCTTCTACTACTATTGCTACCGCTTAGCGATAAAGTAAAACATTACAAGACGCTTAATGATTGACATGCAGGTCATTCAATAATTAAAGACAACCCTATGGCTCCCGCCGGTTGCCGTACTCATCGACATGCAAGTCGTGATATTCTGTACAATACATGATCATCTCATACATCACATATATCTCATCATGTAATTGGACATATCACATCACAACGTACCCTGGGAAAACAAGTTAGACGTCCTCTAATTGTTGTTGCAAGTTTTATGTGGCTGCTACGGGTATCTAGCAAGAACAATCCTCACCTACGCAAAAACCACAACGGTGATACATAAATTGCTATCAACCTTCTCAAGGATCGCCTTTATCGAATCCGATCCAACTAGAGTAGGAGAGACAAACACCCGCCAGCCATCTTTGTGCAACAAAGTTACATGTCAGTCAATGGAACCGGTCTCTCGTAAGTGTACGAGTAAGTTTGGCATGGTCCGCTTCATCCCACAATACCGCTAAATCAAAACACGACCAAGGGAGGAAGCAATCTAAACATCAACGCCCACAAACTCCTTTGTGTTCTACTCGTGATCTCATCTACACATAGACCTAGTTCATGATGCCACTGTTGGGGAATGTTGCATGGGAAACAAAAAAATTCCAACGCACACGCAAGATCTATCCATGGTGATGAGCATCTACGAGAGGGAGAGTGGATCTACATACCCTTGTAGATCACTAAGCGGAAGCATTAAGAAACACGGTTGATGTAGTTGAATGTCTGTGTGATCCAAATCGCTGAACATCCCGCGATGCCATCATGATCTGTCTCGCGATCCAATCACGATCCGTCCCACGAACCCATCATGATCTGTCTCGCGATACTGATCACGTTCCTTCCGATATAGCGCTGAACGGACGGCACCTCCGCATTCAACACACGTGCAGCTTGATGACGCCTTTACCTACTTGATCCGGCGAGTGATGGTGAAGTAGTAGATGGGTTCCTGCAGCACGACGGCGTGGTAATGGTGGTGGTGAAGAACAATCTCCGTAGGGCTTCACCAAGCACCATGGAAACTATGACGGAGGATGAACTAGAGGGACGGGGTTGCCGGCACACGGCTTGGAGAATTCTTCATGTGTTCCTGGTGCTAGCCCCGCCCTTTTATTTATATGACGAGCCTTGGGGTCGAAACTTGGAGAAAAATCCTCCTCAAGGTCGGTTTGTCCGCAAGGCAAGAGTCCTCCCCAGACTCCAGGACCAGACGCCAGGGTCCTCGGCGTCTGGCTCCTGGCTTCCGCAAAACTCCTTTTGCACCTTCCTAAAGCATCATGGGTTTACCCCTTGGCCCAAATAAAGTTTGCTTGTACCCCGAACATATCGGGAAACATCCAAAACTCTTTCTGGTGCATTCCTGAACCCTTCTGGAGACCAAACACTATTATCCCATATATCAACCTTTACCTCCAGACTATTTTGGATCTCCTCATCATGTCCGAGATCTCATCCTGGACTCCGAACAACTTTCGGTCACCAACATAACAACCCAACTATACTTATCTCGTCACTGAACGTCAAGTGTGTAGACCCTACGGGTTCGAGAACTATGCAGACATGACCGGGACACCTCTACGGTCAATAACCAATAGCGGGACCTATATGCCCATATTGGTTCCTAAATATTCTACGAAGATCTTTATCGGTTGAACCTCTATGTCAAGGATTCAGTTAATCCCGTATGTTGTTCCCTTTGTTCTTCGGTATGTTACTTGCCCGAGATTCGATCGTCGCTATCTCTATACCTAGTTCAATCTCGTTACCGGCAAGTCTCTTTACTCGTTCCGTAATACAAGATCCCGTGGCTAACACTTAGTCACATTGCTTGCAAGGCTTATTGTGATGTTGTATTACCGAGTGGGCCCTGAGATACCTCTCCGTCACATGGAGTAACAAATCCCACTCTTGATCCATGGCCACTCAACAGACACTCTTGGAGATACCTATAGAGCACCTTTATAGTCACCTAGTTATGTTGTAACTTTTGATACACTCAAGGCACTCCTCCAGTGTTAGTGAGTTGCATGATCTCATGGTCATAGGAACAGATACTTCACATGCAAAAAACAATAGCAATAAACTGACACGATCATATGCTATGCTTATAGTTAGGGTCTTGTCCATCACATCATTCTCCTAATGATGTGATCTCGTTATCAAATGACATCTCATGTCTATGGCAAGGAAACCTTGACCATCTTTGATCAAGGAACTAGTTAACTAGAGGCATAATAGGGACAAAATGTTGTCTATGTACCCACACATGTATTTGTGTTTCTAGTCAATACAATTATATCATGGATAATAAACAATTATGACGAACAAGGAAATATAATAATAACCAATTTATTATTGCCTCTAGGGCATATTTCCAACATGATCCCCTTGTGTTGAATCAATAAATGAAGGTGTAATACTGCCAGCAAAGACTGTTGCGATCCCCTACACTTGTGGGTTATCAAGACTATTTTCTAGCTCCGTTACTCGGGAGCATAGCTCTATTTATTGTGTTAACTTGTGGATACCCAATTGCTACTATGAACAATCTGGAAGATACTCGAACCAGGATTGTTCCCTCTCGTATGAGAGGAGGTAAGGAACTGCCATCTAGCTTTGCTTTTGATTCACCTACTGTTTTGAATCAGCTCATAACACCACCGCCTGTTGGTCATTCTGATATGTCCCGTGAACTTGATGATGCTACTTCCGAAATTATGTTGATACTACTACTACTCTTGATGAAACTGAAATTGTGCCACTGAATGAATTACTTGATGCTCATATTGCTAAAGCTACAGAAATTGGAAATGTTGAAACCGATGAAGATTTTGAATCACCTATTACATCACACTCTCCCAATAGATATGAATTTCCCGATGTACCTGAGGGTTATGTTATGGATGGAGAGATAGCTAGGGACTTTCTTGCTTGAAACGATAGATATGATTTGAAGAAATTACAATGCAAATTGAAAGAAAAATCTATGATGGAGAAAACAAAAAGTGATCCTAAATTTGCTATTTCTCCTATATTTGTTACTGATAAGGATTACAAATTCTCTATTGATCCTGAGTTAATCCCTATAGTAGAATCTAATCATTTACATGGTTATGAAACTGAAACTATTGTTGGACATCTCACTAAAGTGAATGATATTGTTGTCATGTTTACTAAGGAGGAAAAGATGCACTACTATTATGTCCTTAGGATTTTTCCCTTCTCGCTAAAAGGAGAGGCTAAGGAATGGTTCTTCATTCTTGCTCATGATTGTGCGCGTATCCCCTAGGATATGATATATTACTTCTCTAAAAAATATTTTCCTGCTCATAAGAAACAAGCTGCCTTGCGGGAAATATTGAAATTTGTGCAAATTGAAGAAGAGAATCTCCCTCAAGCTTGGGGGATGCTTCTCCAGCTACTAAGAGCTTTGCCTGATCATCCTCTTAAGAAAAATTAAATACTTGGTATCTTTCATAATGGACTAGCCGATGCTTCTAGCGACTACCTAGATAGTTGTGCTAGTTGTGTTTTCAGGGAAAGAACTGTTGAACAAGCTAAGAAATTATTGAATAACATATGGAAAAATGCTGATAATTGGACACTTCTTGAGCCACCGTCGAAGCCTATTCAAAACAAGACAAGTATTATATTCCTCAGTCCTGAAGATATGCAAGAAGCCAAAAGAACTATGAAAGAAAAAATGTATTAAATCTGAAGATGTCAAAAAATTACCACGTTTCGAAGAAATACATGGACTTGAAACCCCGACATAGGTAGTAGAGGTAAATTATCTTAGTGCCTTTAATGGAAGTGATATACCTGATACTAAGACTCCTAGTCAATGCATTGATGAATTTGATAATTACATTGTAAGCAAGAACATTTCAACAATTGTGTCAAAGATCAATTAAGACATAATGCTATGATGGTAGATCGCTTGAGTGACATGATGTTTAGAATTGCTAATGATGTTAAGGGTCTAGGTAAACATGATTCCATGGTGCACACTCAACTAGACCAAGTTTCTAAGTCACAAGATGATTTTCTTGCTAAAATAAATGATAATATGAATGACCATGCTGTTAGAGTAATGACTAGAGGAGGAAAACTGACTCGGGAACCTCTCTTTCCTAATGGTCATCCTAAAAATTGAACAATATTCTTAGAGAGTTAATGATAATGCACCTAGTCCATCTAAGAATAAAAAGAAACAGAAAAATGATAGGGTTGTGCATGCTTCTAGTGAACATGTTATAGAACAACCTGCTCAGAATCACAATGATGTTTCTATTTCTGATGTCGAGACATAATCTGGTAATGAACATTCACCTAGTGATATGAGAATGATAATGATAATGTTCACACAGATGCTCAACCATATGGTAATAAAGAACCTGATAATAATGTGGAAATAGAACCTGTTGGGGATCTTGATAACCACAACCTAAAAATAAACATTATGAGAAGAAAGACTTTGTCGCTAGAAAACATGGTAAAGAAAGAGAACCATGGGTTAAAAACCCATGCCATTCCCTCATAATCCTTCCAAGAGTAAGGACGAGGAGGAGTTTGAACGCTTTGCTGAAATGATTAGACATGTCTTTCTATGCACTCGCTTGACTGATATTTTAAAGATGCCTCCATATCCTAAGTATACGAAGGATATTATTACCGACAAAAGAAAAATACCTGATACTAAAATTGCTACTATTCTTTCTAATTATTATTTGTATGGTGGAGTGCCTAAGAAGTTGGGAGATCCCGGTATACGCACAATACCTTGCTCCTTTAAACGAAGTTATGTTAAAACTGCTTTATGTGATTTAGGAGCCGATGTTAGTGTTATGCCTTTCTCTCTATATAAAAGACTTGATTTGAATAAGCATACACCTACCGAGATATCTTCACAAATGGTCGACAAATCTACCGCTATACTTATTGGAATTTATGAGGATATTCCTGTTGTGGTTGCAAATGTTACTATCTTAACACACTTTATTATTCTTGCGATGCTCGAGGACGACAACATGTCAGTTATCCTCGGTAGACCCTTTTTAAATACTGCAGGGGCTGTTATTGATTGTAACAAAAGCAAGGTTACTTTTCACCTCAATGGAAAACAAAATACCATGCATTTTTTTAAAAAGCAAACTTTGGTTAATAATATTAATTTCATTGATCCAAGTGACACAATCATCATTGGAGGTTTTAAATTACCTCTTCCTATTTTCAAGAAGAAATATATATTCTTATTGTTGGGGACATGCAAATCCCCATTGAGGTAACTTAGTGTTATACGAAAATTCTTTGATTTCATGTCCATGGGAAGTGATTATTATAAGATTTTATCGTCCTTATTAATGGATTCTTTTTGAAAGACATGTGGTTGATGAATTTAGTAAGCACAACCTTTTGTACCATTAGTTTATCCTCTGTGAAAATAAAATGCCATGATTATCCTGTTTTCTAAATTCCCATGCAATAAAAAATGCCAAAAAAATAAAAAGCCTCAGATTGCCACAAAATTTTTAATTTGATTTTTTGGAATATTTGAGATTATTTGGTGCTGAAAACACATCATGGGGCTGCACCTGTGGGCCACAAGCCAACAGGGCGCGCCCACCCCCAAGGCACGCCTTGATAGCTTTTGGAGCCCATAGACCCCCTACCTTATCTCTTCAGCCCATGTGATCCCTTACCTCTAGCAGAAATTCTATCTCTCCCTCTCTCTCTCTCTCTTTCTCTCTCTTGTGTTCTTGCTCATCAAACTGAAAATTTTGATCTCTTTGCTCGGAACTCCGTTTTCGAAACTATTTTGAGGAAATGCTCCTTGGTATGTGACTCTCTCATTTATCCAATTAGTATTCACTTTAGAGGTTTATGTTTTGCATATTTTCTGCACTTGGTGCTGCTGAAAATGAGCTTGCATGTTGAATTCTTCGAGTTCCAAGTAGTATGAATGTTTGATATGGCCTTTAGGCATTCATATGAGTAGTTGCTACCAATCTTGCAAAGTTTTATTGACATGATTTTTTGGTCCAATTTTTTTAGAAATTTATTCGTAGGAATATGAATTTGTTTAGGAGGAGTTCTTGAAGGAGACATACTTTCGGTGAGTCGCCGAGAGGGAGCTCTGTGTGACAGGCATATGCTGAACCAAGAGCAACCTTGACCATCATGACCGATGCCAAATCATGTCGTTGGCCAAGTGATGAGTTCATGAGAGGTGCAGGTATTAAGGAGGGATTTGATCAATACATTCAGAATACCAACCTCACCGACTTTCTAACAGATAAGTGCACCCAACACTATGAGCTTACACATTCATTTACACAAATATTTCAGTATCATCCCCATACTTCTAGAGTGTTGTTTAATCTTTATGATAATTCTTTTAGTATGATTCTAGAAGAATTTTGTGATGCTTGCAAACTTCCATATTGGGGCTCGCTAGAAAACCCTTTAGAAACTGATTATAATTTTTTTCTTGAGAGCCTTTGGGTAGGATAGGATAAAGGAGTGACCCAGGATAGAATAAAGAGTATTCAATTCCCATCTATCCGTTATTTTGCACTACTTAATGGGAAATGCCTTGTGGGTAAGCAATATTTGTTGGAAATATGCCCTAGAGGCAATAAATAAAGTGTTTATTATTATATTTCCTTGTTCATGATAATCGTTTATTATCCATGCTATAATTTTATTGATTGGAAACACATTACATGTGTGGGTAATAGACAACACTAGGTCCCTAGTATGCCTCTAGTGAACTAGCTCGTTGATCAAAGATGGTCAAGGTTTCCTAGCCATTGACATGTGATGTCATTTGATTACGGGATCACATCATTAGGAGAATGGTGTGATGGACAAGACCCAAACTACAAACGTAGCATATGATCGTGTCAGTTTATTGCTACTGTTTTCTGCATGTCAAGTATATGTTCCTATGACCATGAGATCATGCAACTCACGGATATCGGAGGAGTGCCTTGTGTGTATCAAACGTCGCAACATAACTGGGTGACTATAAAGGTGCTCTGCATGTCAAGTAGGATAGGATCAAAGGTGCTCTACACGTATCTCCGATGGTGTCTGTTGAGTTGGCATGGATCGAGACTGGGATTTGTTACTCCGGGTGACGGAGATGTATCTCGGGGCCCACTCGGTAATGCAACATCACAATGAGCCTTGCAAGCAATGTGACTAATTGTTAGTTGCGGTATCTTGTATTACGGAACGAGTCAAGAGACTTGCCGGTAATGAGGTTGAACTAGGTATGGAGATACCGACGATCGAATCTCGGGCAAGTAACATACCGAAGAACAAAGGGAACATCATACGAGATTAACTGAATCCTTGACATAGAGGTTAGACCGATAAAGATCTTTGTAGAATATGTAGGAACCAATATGGGCATCCAGGTCCTGCTATTGGTTATTGACCATAGAGGTGTCTCGGTCATGTTTACATAGTTCTCGAACCCGCAGGGTCTGCACACTTAAGGTTTGGTGATGTTTCGGTAGTATAGAGTTATGCATAGTGGTGACCGAAGGTTGTTAGGAGTCCCGGATGAGATCCCGGACGTCACGAGGAGATCCGGAATGCTCCGAAGGTAAAGATTCATATAAAGGAAGTAATGTTTTGGTTGCCGGAAAAGTTTCGGGCTCATCGGTAGTGTACCGGGAGTGCCGGTAGTGTACCGGGAGACCACCGGGAGGGGTATTTCTACCCAAGAGCCTTCATGGGCTGTGGGAGAGTGAATACCAGCCCTTAGTGGGCTGGTGGAAGTCCCACACAAGGCCCATGCGTTTGGGAAGAAAATCCCAAAAGGAAAAAGGTGGAAAAAGACAAAAAAAGGCAAAATAAGGAAGGAGTCCTAACCTACTAGGAGTGGAGGAGGAGGACTCCTCCCTCCTAGTTCGGCCGAACCAGACTTGGCTTGGAATCCAAGGCTGCATCCACTCCTCCTCTCCTCCTATATATACCAGAGGGTTTTAGGGTTTTTGCACTTTTTTCAGCCACGTGCAACCTGTTCCTCCAGTGCATAGTTTCTCCTCTGGATCGGATTTCTGGAGTGCTTCGGCGAAGCCCTGCCGGAATAGCTCCACCACCATCGCCGGAGCACCGTCATGCTGCCAGAGAACTCTTCTTCCTCTCCGCTCCCTCTTGCTGGATCAAGAAGGCGGAGATCGTCATCAAGCTGTACGTGTGCTGAACGCGGAGGTGCCGTCCGTTCGGTGCTTGATCGGGATGGATCCCAAGGACGATTCGTGATTAGATCGCGGGACGCTCGGTGATTTGGATCGCGAATAAGTTTGACTACACCAATCGCATTTCTTAACGCTTCCCACTTAGCGATCTACAAGGGCATGTAGATCCACTCTCCCTCTCGTAGATACTCATCACCATGGATAGATCTGCATGTGCGTAGGAATTTTTTTGTTTCCCATGCAACGTTCCCCAATAGTGGCATCATGAGCTAGGTCTATGTGTAGATGAGATCTCGAGTAGAACACAAAAGGTTTGTGGGCGTTGATGCTTAGATTGCTTCCTCCCTTGGTCGGATTTTGGTTCGGTGGTATTGTGAGATGAAGCGGCTTGCACCAACATTACTCGTATGCTTATGAGAGACCGGTTCCCTCGACCGCAACTTGTTGCATAGATGGCTTGCGGGTACCAGTTTCTCTCACTTTAGTTGGATCGGATTCGACAAAGGTGGTCCTTGAGAAGGTTGAAAAGCAACTAGTGTATCACCGTTGTGGTGGAAGGTGAAAGTGCATCTAAACCATGGACTCACATTAGTCATGAAGAACTCACATACTTATTGCGAAAGATTTATTAGTAATTGAAAAAAGTGCTAAATGCATACTCCTAGGGGAAGGGTTGGTAGGAGTTAACCATCGCGCGATCCCGACCTCCACACAAAGGATGACAATCAACAAATGCTCTATGCTCCGACTTCCTAACATAGCGGTTCAGCATACGTGCATGCTACAGGAATCACTAACCTCAACACAAGTATTTCTAGATTCACAACACCCTACTAACATAACTCTCATATTACCATATCCATATCTCAAAACTAATCATGAGGAATCAAACTTTTCTTAGTAATCAATGCACTTGAATATGAAAGTTTTTATTATATCCTCTTTGGATGCCTATCATATTTAGGACTAATTTCATAACACACGCCAATTACCAAGTTTCTCAGAGAGAGAGCACTCTCAAAATGATATAAGTGAAGATTAGAGAGTTTTGATTTCTACAAAATATGACATCGCCATGCTCTGAAAAGATTCAAGTGAAGCACTAGAGCAAAATTTATCTAGCTCAAAAGATATAAGTGAAGCACATGGGAGCAAAATTATCAAGCTCAAAAGATATAAGTGAAGCACATGTGAGCTAATATTACCAATCTCAAAAGATATAAGTGAAGCACATGTGACCAAAATCGTCAAGCTCAAAAGATATAAGTGAAGCACATTTGAGCTAATAATGCCTAACTCAAAAGATATAAGTGAAGCTCATTGAGTATTCTAACAAATTCATGATGAGTGCATGTCCCTCTCAAAAGGTGTGCAGCAAGGATGATTGTGATAAAACAAAAATCAATGACTACTATAACACACGACGCTCCAAGCAAAACACATATTATGTGGTGAATAAAAATATAGCTCCAAGTAACGTTATCGATGGATTGAAGATGAAAGAGGGGATGCCTTCCCGGGGCATCCCCAAGCTTAGGCTTTTTGGTGTCCTTGAATTTGGCTTGGGATGCCTTGGGCATCCCCAAGCTTAGGCTCCTTCCACTCTTTATTCCATTGTCCATAAGAACATCACCCAAAACTTGAAAACTTCACAACACAAAACTTAAACAGAAACTCGTGATAGCATTAGCATAAGAAAACAAACCACCAACTTTTCATGTGCTGTAGTAAACTTTATTTCCATTTACATTGATGTTATATTACTGTATTGTCACTTTCCCATGACTCGCACCCCCCAATACTAACCATAGTTTCATCAAAATAAGCAATCAACAGAACAAAAACAGAATCTGTCAAAAAAAGAACAGTCTATAGCAATCTGTATATTTAGTAAACCTATGCTAACTCAAAAATTATTAAACAATTATGAAAATTAGGGAAATTCGCATATAAATCATAATAAAAAATAATCAACTCAAAATCTCATTCAGGATGGGAATGAAAAATAATTTCGTGAGCAGAAAGTTTCTGTCTTTTTCCAGCATGATTAAACAACTATCACCAAAACTAATCATAAAGGTTCTACTTTGCACAAACACTAATTAAAACATAAAAAACACAATCATAACAGAATCATGATGGTGTTGACTCAAAAAAACAGAAATTAAAAAGACATAATAAATCTATTCATTGGGTTGCCTCCCAACAAGCGCTATCGTTTAACGCCCCTAGCTAGGCATAAGGCAATGAAATCAAGTATTATCATCTTTAGTTCTCAAACCATAGGTATCTCTCATAATGTATTCATAAGGCAATATTATTTTCTTTATAGGGAAGTGTTCCATGCCCTTATTTAATGGAAACTGAAATTTAATATTCCCTTCCTTCATATCAATAATAGCACCAATAGTCCTAAGAAACGGTCTACCAAGAATAATGGGACATGTTGGATTGCAATCAATATCAAGCACAATGAAATCTACGGGCACATAATTCCTATTTGGAATAATAAGAACATCATTAATCCTTCCCATAGGTTTCTTAATAGTAGAATCCGCAAGATGCAAATTAAGAGAGCACTCATCAATCTCACTGAAACCTAGAACATCACATAAAGATTTTGGAATCGTGGAAACACTAGCACCCAAATCACACAAAGCATGGCATTCATAATTTTTAATATTGATTTTTATAGTAGGTTCCCACTCATCATGAAGTTTTCTAGGAATAGATATTTCCAACTCAAGTTTCTCTTCAAGAGATTTCATCATAGCATCAACGACATGTTTAGTAAAAGCCTTATTTTGGCTATAAGCATGTGGAGAGTTTAACATGGATTGCATCAAGGAATACATTCAATCAAAGAGCATCTATAATAATTAAATTCCTTGAAATCAAACGTAGTAGTTTCATGACTATTCAAAGTTTTGATATCCTCTACTCCACTTTTAGTATTTTTAGCATCAATATAAATAGACTTCGAATCATTGGGGTGTTTCTCAACCAAAGTGGATTCACATCCAGCCCCATCATCATTAGTATTGACATTAGAAAACAAGGATTCGATAGGAGTCACATCACGCACTTCAAGATCTTCGTGGTTTTCATCACATATTTCAGGTTTAGCAGCCATTTTATTGACTAAGGTAGCTTGCTTATCAGAGATCTGGCCTACCAATTTCTCAAGATGAGCAAACTGAGAATTTAACGCGAGGAATTCTTTGGTCATATCATCAACCTCTTTATTCATATATGTCATTAAAGAATTTTGCTCCCTTAGTTCTCTACGAAAGAAACTATTATGATCAAACTGTGTAGACATAAAGCTTTTGACACTAGTTTCAATCTCTTCCAACCTTTTGTAGTAAGGATCATAATCTTTTGGTTGGGCATGAGGGTAAAAACGATAGCACACACTAGTCAAACAGGAAGCAAGCGAAAGGAAAGGGCAAATGAAAAAAGGCAAATAAAGAAAGGCAAATATTTTTGTAATTTTTGTTTTTTAGAAGTGCGGGAGAGGAAAACGAGATGCAAATAATGTAAATGCAAGAGATGGGTTTGTGATAGGTACTTGTAGATATGCTTCACTTGAATACTCCCCGGCAACGGCGCGAGAAATTCTTCCTGGTACTTCTCGAGCGTGCGTTGGTTTTTCCCTTGAAGAGGAAAGGGTGATGCAGCAAAGTAGAGGTAAGTATTTCCCTCAGTTTGAGAACCAAGGTATCAATCTAGTAGGAGTATCAATATGAGGCACCAAGAAACCTGCACAAACACAAACAAACTTGCACCCAACGCGATAAAGGGGTAGTCAATCCCTTCACGATTACTTGCAAAGTTAGATCTGATAGTGGTAATGAGTAAATATAAATAAGTAAATAAAATTGCAGCAAGGTATTTTTGGTGTTTTTATGTTTAGATATGAATATATAATATGTAAAATAGACCCGGGGGCCATAGTGTTCACTAGAGGCTTCTCTCATGATAGCAAGTATTACGGTGGGTGAACAAATTACTGTTGAGCAATTGATAGAATAGCGCAAAGTCATGATGATATATAAGGCAATTATCATACATATAGGCATCACGTCCGAGACAAGTAGACCGATTCTTTCTACATCTACTACTATTACTCCACACATCGACCGCTATCCAGCATGCATCTAGTGTATTAAGTTCATAACAAACGGAGTAACGCTTTAAGCAAGATGACATGATGTAGAAGGATAAATTCATGCAATATGATATAAACCCCATATTTTTACCCTTGATGGCAACAACACGATACGTGCCTCGCTACCCCTTCTATCACTAGGTGAGGACACCGCACGGTATGAACCCAAAACCAAGCACTTCTCCCATTGCAAGAATCATAGATCAAGTTGGCCAAACAAAACCTATAACTCGAAGAGACTTACAAGGATATGAAATCATGCATATAGGAATTCAGAATTTACTCAAATAATATTCATAGATAATCTGATCATAAATCCACAATTCATCGGATCTCAAGAAACACACCGCAAAAGAAGATTACATCGGATAGATCACCATGATGATCATGGAAAACTTTGTATTGAAGATCGAAGAGAGAGAGGAAGCCATGTAGCTACTAGCTATGGACCCAAAGGTCTGATGTGAACTACTCACGCATCATCGGAGAGGCAAGGATGTTGATGAAGATGGCCACTAGAGATGGATTCCCCTCCGGCAGGACGCCGGAACGGTCTCCCGATTGCTTTTTGGTGGTTTTGGAGGCTTGCGGCGGCGGAACTTGCCATCTTCCTCTGTTTCCGAGGGTTTTGGTATTTATAAGACCGTATGGCGGTGGAAACGAGTGGAGGTGGGCCTCGAGGAGGCCACGAGCCCCCTAGCCGCGGCCTAGGGGGGTCGCGCCTCCCAGGCTCGTGGCTCCCTCGGCCCACTTCTCTGGTATTTCTTCCTTCAGGTATTTTTGATATTTTTCATAAAACATCACGGTGAAAGTTTTATTCCATTTGGACTCCTTTTGATATTCCTACATGAAAAAGATCAAAATCATGGAAAAAACAAGAACTGGCACTGGGCACTGAGTTAATAACTTAGTACAAAAATCATATAAAATAGCGTATTCATCCATATTAAACATCGAAATTTGATAATATAATAGCATGGAACAATCAAAAATTATAGATATGTTGGAGACATATCAAGCATCCTCAAGCTTAACTACTACTCGTCCTCGAGTAGGGAAGTGATAAAGACCGAATTTTTTATGTCGAATGCCACCCAACATATTTGTTATATGTTCATGGCCATATAATGTCACTTATGATTTGCATGTGATGTTAATCGTTTTATGCACCTTGTTTTGCTTAGGATGACGGTAGCATTATAAGGTGATCCCTCACTTAAATTTCAAGATGAATTGTGTTCTCCCCGAGTGTGCACCGTTGCGAAAGTTCGTCGTGTCGAGACTCCACGTGATCATCGGGTGTGATAGACTCTACGTTCACATACAACGGGTGCAAGCCAGTGTTGCACATGCATAACACTCGGGTTAAACTTGACGAGCCTAGCATGTACAAACATGGCCTCGAACCACAAGACACCGAAAGGTCGAACATGAGTCACATAGTAGATATGATCAACATAATGATGTTCACCATTGAAGCCACCTCAACTCACGTGATGATCGGACTTGAGTTGGTGAATTTGGATCATGTGACACTTAGATGACCTGAGGGATGTCATTTTGAGTGGGTGCTTTAGTAATTTGATTAACTAAACTCATTATCTTGAACAATAGTCTAAGTAAACTTTGCATATTTATGTAGTAGATCAATGACTCGCGCAGTAGCACCCCTGAATTTTAATGCGTTCCTAAAGAAAGCTAAGTTGAAAGATGATGGAAGTAACTTTGTTGACTGGGCCCGAAATCTGAGGATTATCCTCATGGCTTCCTAGAAATCATATGTCCTTGATGCACCGCTTGGTGGCCAGCCAGAATACATGACCTCCGAAGACGTTAAGAACGCTTGGGAGGCATGTACTGGAGATTACTCAATAGTTCAGTGTGGAATATTGTATGGCTTAGAACCGAGACTTCAAAGACGTTTTGAACGTCATGGAGCATATGAGATGTTCCAGGAGTTGAAGTTTATCTTTCAGAAGAATGCCCGGATCAAGAGGTATGAGACCTCCGATAAGTTCTATGCTTGCAAGATGGAGGATAACGGGTCTATCAGTGAGCATATACTCAGAATGTCTGGGTATTCAAATCGTCTAGCAGAGTTGGGAATTACCCTTCCGCCAGAGGCAATCACTGACAGAGTTCTTCAATCACTGCCACCTAGTTACAAGAGCTTTGTGATGAACTATAACATGCATGGGATGAATAAGTTAGTCGCCGAGCTGTTTGCGATGATGAAAGTTGCTGAGTCTGAAATCCAGAAAGAACATCAAGTGTTGATGGTCAATAAAACCACTAGTTTCAACAAGAATGGCAAGGGCAAGGGCAAGAAGGGTAAAACCAAGAAGGATGGCAAAGCAATTGCTACTCCTGTAAAGAAGCCGAAGCATGGACCTAAGCTAGAAACTGAGTGCTTTCATTGCAAGGGAACTGGTCATTGGAAGCGGAATTGCCCAAAGTACCTGGCTGACAAGAAGGAGGCCAATGACAAACAAGGTATATATGATATACATGTTATTGATGTGTACCTTACTAGCTCTCGTAGTAGTGCCTGGGTATTTGATACCGGTTCGGTTGCTCACATTTGCAACTCAAAGCAGGAACTACGGAGTAAACGAAGGCTGGCAAAGGACGAAGTGACGATGCGCGTGGGATATGTATCTTGTTTATTGTGAGAAGGTTATTCATTTAAATCAGAGAATACAGGTTGTTCTATTTATATGAATAATATCTTTTATGGTCATGCACCCAATGTGAGGGGTTTATTCATATTGAATCTTGATAGTGATGACACACATGTTCATAACATTGATGCCAAAAGACGTAGAGTTGATAATGATAGTACCACTTTCTTGTGGCACTGCCGTTTAGGTCATATTGGTGTAAAACGCATGAGGAAGCTCCATGCTGATGGACTTTTGGAGTCACTTGATTTTGAATCACTTGACACATGTGAACCATGCCTCATGGGCAACATGACTAAAACGCCGTTCTCTGGAACAATGGAATGGGTGAGTGACTTATTGGAAATCATACATACTGATGTGTGCGGTCCAATGAATGTTATAACACGTGGTGGATATCGTTAGTTTCTCACCTTCACTGATGACTTAAGTAGATATGGGTATATTTACTTAATGAAACACAAGTCTGAAATGTTTGAAAAGTTCAAGCAATTTCAGAGTGAAGTTGAGAATCATCGTAACAAGAAGATTAAATTCCTGCGATCTGATCGAGGAGGTGAATATTTGAGATATGAGTTTGGCAGTCACTTAAGACAGTGTGGAATTGTTTCAAAGTTGACACCGCCCGGAACACCACAGCGTAATGGTGTGTCCGAACGTTGTAATCGAACCTTATTAGATATGGTGCGTTCTATGATGTCTCTTGCTGATTTGCCACTATCGTTTTGGGGTTATGCTTTAGAGACAGCTGCATTCACTTTAAATAGGGCACCATGGAAATCCGTTGAGACGACGCCATATGAACTATGGTTTGGCAAGAGGCCAAACTTGTCATTTCTTAAAGTTTGGGGATGCGATGCTTATGTCAAAAGGCTTCAGCCTGAAAAGCTGGAACCCAAAGCGGAGAAATGCGTCTTCATAGGATACCTGAAAGAGACAGTCGGGTATACCTTCTATCTCAGATCCGAAGGCAAAGTTTTTTCGCTGAGAACGGAACATTTGTTGAGAAAGAGTTTCTCTCGAAAGAATTGAGTGGGAGGAAAATAGAGCTTGATGAGGTTATTGAACCTTTACTTCGACCAGAAAGTAGCGCAACGCAGAAATATGTTTTTGTGGAACCTACAACAGTAGAAGAGGAAGTTAATGATGATGATCATGAAGCTTCGGATCAAGCTACTATTGAACCTTGTAGGTCGACAAGGGTGCGTACTGCTCCTGAGTGGTACGGCAACCCTGTCTTGGAGGTCATGTTGTTGGACAACAATGAACCTACGAGCTATGGAGGAGCAGTGATGGGCCCGAATTCCGAGAAATTATTAGAGGCCATGAAATCCGAGATGGGATCCATATATGAAAAAAAAGTATGGACTTTGGAAGTATTACCTGAAGGGCGAAAGGCCATTCAGAACAAATGGATCTTTAAGAAGAAGACACACGCGGACGGTAATGTCACCGTCTATAAAGCTCGACTTGTGGCAAAGGGTTTTTCACAAGTTCAAGGAGTTGACTACGATGAGACATTCTCACCCGTGGTGATGCTTAAGTCTGTGAGAATCATGTTGGCAATAGCTGCTTATTTCGACTATGAAATTTGGCAGATGGATGTCAAAACCGCGTTCCTCAATGGTTTCCTTGAGGAAGAGTTGTATATGATGCAACCAGAAGGTTTTTTCGATCCAGAGAATGCTGACAAAGTTTGCAAACTCCAGCGATCCATTTATGGACTGGTGCAAGCATCTCGGAGTTGGAATAAGCATTTCGATGAGGTGATCAAAGCGTTTGATTTTATACAAGTTTATGGACAAGCTTGTATTTACAAGAAAGTGAGTGGGAGCTCTATAGAGTTTCTAATATTATATGTGGATGACATATTACTGATTGGAAACAATATAGAAATGCTAGAAAGCGTAAGAGTTTTTCAGTGAAGGACCTAGGAGAAGCTTCTTTCATATTAGGCATTAAGATCTATAGAGATAGATCGAGACACTTAATAGCACCTTCACAGAGAATAGACCTGGATAAAGTTTTGAAGAAGTTCAAAATGGATCAGTCCAAGAAGGGGTTCTTGTTGGGGAACGTCGCAGGGGAAACAAAAAATTTCCCTACGCACATGTAGATCTATCCATGGTGATGAGCATCTACGAGAGGGAGAGTGGATCTACATACCCTTGTAGATCACTAAGCAGGAAGCGTTTAGAAACGCGGTTGGTGTAGTCGAACATCTTCGCGATCCAAATCGCCGAGCGTCCCGCGATCTCATCACGATCCGTCCCCAATCCAATCACGATCCGTCCCGTGAACTCATCACGATCGGTCCCGCGATCTTCATCACGATCGGTCTCACGATCTATCCTGCGAACTCATCACGATCTGTTCCGCGATCTCATCACGAACCGTCTCGTGATTTAGATCACGGTTCTTCCGATCTAGCGCCGAACGGACGACACCTCCGCGTTCAGCACAGGTGCAGCTTGATGACGATCTCCGCCATCTTGATCTAGCAAGAGAGAGCAGAGAGGTAGAAGAGTTCACCGGCAGCGTGATGGCGCTTCGGTGATGGTGGTGGAGCAATTCTGGCAGGGCTTCGCCTAAGCACTGCAGAAATCCAATCTAGAGGAGCACCGGTGGAACGGGTAGCACGTGGCCGTAAAAACTAGTGCAAAACCCTAAAATCCCGGTATATATAAGAGGAGAGGAGGAGAGGCTAGCGCAAGGGCCAAAACTCCTATGGGAATCGGCCGAACTAGGAGGAGAGGAGTCCTCCTCCACTCCTAGTAGGATTAGGACTCCTTCCTATTTTTGCCTTTTTGCCTTTTTCCACCTTTTTCTCTTTGGGTTTTCTTCTCCAGCCACATAGGCCTTGTGTGGGAGTTTCCACCAGCCCACTAAGGGCTGATATTCACTCTCCCACAGCCCATGAAGCTTCTTGGGTCGAAATAACCCTCCCGGAGGTCTCCCGGTACACTACCGGCACTCCCGGTACCCTACCGATAAGCCCAGAACTTTTCCGGCGACCAAAACAGGACTTCCTATATATGAATCTTTACCTCCAAACCATTCCGGAGCTCCTAGTGACGTCCAGGGTCTCAACCGGGACTCCGAACAAACTTCGGTCACCACCATACACAACTCTATACTACTGAAACGTCACCAAACCTTAAGTGTGCAGACCCTGCGGGTTCGAGAACTATGTAGACATGACCGAGACACCTCTACAGTCAATAACCAATGGCGGGATCTGGATGTCCACATTGGTTCCTACATATTCTACGAAGATCTTTATCGGTCGAACCTCTATGTCTAGGATTCAGTTAATCCGATATGATGTTCCCTTTGTTCTTCGGTATGTTACTTGCTCGAGAGTCGATCGCCGGTATCTCCATACCTAGTTCCACCTCGTTACCGTCAAGTCTCTTTACTCGTTCCGTAATACAAGATCCCGTGACTAACACTTAGTCACATTGCTTGCAAGGCTTATTGTGATATTGTATTATCGAGTGGGCCCTAACATACCTCTCCGTCACACGGAGTAACAAATCCCAGTCTTGATCCATGCCAACTCAACAAACACCCTTGAAGATACCTGTAGATCACCTTTATACTCAACCAGTTACGTTGTGACGTTTGATACACACAAGGCACTCCTCCGATGTCCGTGAGTTGCATGATCTCATGGTCATAGGAACACATACTTGACATGCAGAAAACAATAGCAATAAACTGACATGATCATATGCTATGTTTGTAGTTTGGGTCTTGTCCATCACATTATTCTCCTAATGATGTGATCCCGTTATCAAATGACATATCATGTCCATGGCTAGGAAACCTTACCCATCTTTTGATCAACGAGCTAGTCTATTAGAGGCATACTAGGGACATGGTTTTGTCTATGTATCCACACCTGCATCCAAGTCTCCGATCAATACAATTATAGCATGGATAATAAACGATTATCACGAACAATGAAATATGATAATAACTAATTTATTATTGCCTCGAGGGCATATTTCCAACAGTTCTCGCCTTTGTTACAAGGTGTGAAGTTGAGTAAGACTCAATGCCCAGTGACTGCAGAAGATAGAAAAAAGATGAGTGTCATTCCCTATGCTTCAGCCATAGGCTCTTATCATTTATGCAATGATGTGCACAAGACCCGTTGTCAGCCTTGCCATAAGTATGGTCGGAAAGTTTCAAAGTGATCCTGGAATGGAGCACTGGGCAGCGGTCAAGAATATCCTTAAGTACCTAAATAGGACTAAGGAAATGTTTCTCATTTATGGAGGTGATGAAGAGCTCATCGTAAAGGGTTACGTCGATGCAAGCTTTGACACTGATCGAGATGACTCAAAGTCATAAACTGGATATGTATTTATTCTCAATAGGGGAGCGGTAAGCTGGTGCAGTTCCAAGCAAAGCATGGTAGCCGATTCTATGTGTGAAGCGGAGTACATCGCAGCCTCGGAGGTGGCGAAGGAAGGTGTCTGGATGAAGCAGTTCATGATAGATCTTGGAGTAGTGCCCAGTGCACTAAATCCAATGAACCTGTTCTATGACAACACTGGTGCCATTGCTCTGGCCAAGGAACCAAGGTTTCACAAGAGGACCAGACACATAAAGCAATGCTTCAAAGTGCACACGGATCTGAATGTTGCAGACCTGTTGGGGATATAACCCCGTAATATGACCCGGCTTGAAAGCTCCAGCTCATATTGCTGACTCATGAGCCGGCCCAAAGGGTAAGCCACCAACTGGAGGCCCAAGACGGTAGGCGGCTCAAGATGTGGGCCGGTCGATGGCCCGAAGAAGAAAGACCCAGACGTGTAAGATGTCTCAAGGATAACTTGGACAAGGAGATAGAGATAGACTCGGAGATGTAGCATGACTCGGATAAACAATTGTAAAACCTGATGGTCCTGACCTCCTATATAAAGGCAGACCTGGGGCGACTTAGGGGACAGGTGATTGAGAGCTATGTCAAGCTTTTAGCCTCTTGTAATTGATACAACAAGCAATAACAACACAAGCAGGACGTAGGCTTTTACCTCGACTTGAGGGGCCGAACCTGGGTAAACTCGTTTCCTTTGTCCCGATCGACCCCTTTGAGTCCACTACAATGGCGACAGTTCCGAACTCAACTTCGGTAATCCGGACATCTGTCGTGATAAATCCACGATAGTTGGCGCCCATCGTGGGGCCTGCGCTTGGTGGTGTTGAGTTCTCAAAGGGCTCCCTTCCAGGGCTCAAGGGATACGTGGTTGGAAGGATGATCAAGAGCCGCCGCGGCCGGCTCTACATCAACGATGCCGGCTGGGGCTTGATGCTGCATCTGTGGAGTATCGATTTCAGGTTCCGTTCGGCATGATCCAGGTTTTCATCAGAAGGATTGATGGATATACACCCAGGCCAGACATCTGCACCAACATCGTCGAGCCGGCTCGGCTTCTACAACCCATACGCAAGGTATGCCCAGCCCGTGTTAATCCGGGTTAGGAGCATGTCTTTGTGGGCTTTACTCAAGGTATGGATTTGGAACCTTCCGGATCTCAAGGAACTCTTGTGTACTCAGAAGATGAGTCCTCCAGTGGGGAAACAGAATCAGTGTACCGGCTCAGCAATGGTGGCCTCGGGGGTTACGGCGACGCCTGCCCTGAGTCAGACCACTCCAGATCAGGTGATCTTGGGCCGCCGGTTCATGCTGAGGTGTTCATGGCGGGGCCGGGGGCGGCCGGGTCAGGAGATAACCCGCCTTCGCCACCGCCGTCACCGGCTCAGGGTCTTGTAGAGTTGATGGATGAGCTTGAGGCTTTGATGGCTACGGAGGTTACACAACCCAATCAAGCGGCTCAGAACATGGAGATTGCGAGAATCAAGGGCAGGATGGCTGAGGAACGTCAAAGGATAGCTGAGTTGAAGGACCAGATGGAGGCCGAGGCGGCACATCTCAAGGCTGATGCCTTCCGTTTGGGGTTGGAACAGGTATCAGCGGTGGCTGTGCACCACAAGAGGCATCAGTCTCGTCTGCCAGAGCGCTATGAATCGAGGAATCTTTTCAGCACTCCTGGCTCTGGGAGAGCGGCAGCTACCCCTGAGGAAGGGCGAGTAGCGGCTCACACGACCCGACCCCGAGGGTTCGCGACGCCGGCGGGTCATTACTCTAACCCGGCCGAAAACATGGTGGCAGCCGCCACCCGGCTTGAAACAATTCCTATCCCAGATGAGGCGCCCTTTGCAGAGGAGGTACAGAATGCTATTGGATATTTACAGACAGACATGGCTCAGCAGGAGAAGTACACTCACAGCCAGAGCTGGGTCCATTCTACCCCTCTCCATAGTCAAAGTTTCAGCCGGCGCTATGAGTCGCCGGCGGTTTCCAGCAATGGTCCGCGTCATGGGCCAGAAGGTGAGCGGGCAGTTTTAGACGCACATGCCCTCGTGGACCGGGCAAGGAACAGGCGAGAGGAAGAGGCGGCGATGATTCATCCAGAGCCTGGACACTCTGTATCAGTAGGAGCCAGAGCTGCTGGTAGTACTAGGGCCGTGGGGGTTCTATGCTTAACTCCGGCTCTACAAAGTGAGAGATTACCAAAAGATTTCAAGGGGCCTCGGAAGGTTGCGAATTACACATCAGATCTACCCCCTGAGGCTTGGGTAGAGAGTTACGAGCTGGCCATGGAGATGTTGGACGTCAGTGAGGTGGTGTGCGCAAAGTACTTTATCATGATGCTTGAGGGTCCGGCTCGCACGTGGTTAAAGGGCTTACCACCCAACACGATAAATTCTTGGGCCGAATTAAGGGCGAAATTTGTTAAGAATTTCCAGGGGACTTGCAAACAGCCTATGACCATCGTAGACTTGGATCATTGTGTTCAGTAGGAGAATGAGTCGGCCCACCATTGGGTCCGGCGGGTGTCGACCATTATTCACTCTTCAGAGCAGATTACGGTGGCTCAGGCAGTGCTCATCCTAGAAAAGAATTGTCATTTTGTTCCACTGGAGCAGAAGCTCGTCCGGCTCAAGCGCATATGTCAGGATATGGGAGAACTCATGATAGCCCTCACAAAGTATGCCGACTCAGATAACACCAAGGATCCAGGTTCAGATGAGGAGAAAGCGAATCAAGGGAAAAAGAACAATCAAGGCAAGAACTTTGCGAACAATGGGAATCATAACAAGCGGAAGAACACTGATGGCGGGTAAGAATTGGTAGCAAACACCAACACAGGACAGAACCCTCCTAAGACGAACGGACAGTACAGGCCGTATCAGCGCGGGAACAGGGCTCCTTTCAATCTAGAAGAAGCACTTAGGAAGCCTTGCCCAGAACACAGCATGCCTGATAAGACGGCGACGCATGCGTGGGGTGATTGCTTTATCATGCAGAGATTCAAAAACCAGCACTCCTAGCCAAACAATAATTAGGGTGGTGGCCCGCTTGGAGGCTCAGGGCACGGCGGGTCAGGGGCTGGATTCAGCGCCGGTGGTTCAGGAGCTGGGCACCCGGGTCAGAATAACCAAGGAGGACATCAACAGCACCCTGGCAACAACAATAACCATAACAATCAGTAGCTGCAGCAGCGCAATCAGTCCGGGTTCCGGAGTAATCCGAAGCAGCTCAGTTCTGGACAGTATCATGTATTCACAACCGGTCACAGTAAACAAGATGAGAAGCTATGGAGGCGAGTGATTAATGCGGTTGCGCCGGCTCTCCCGCGGTACTTGCCATGGTCTGAGTATGATATAATGTGGAGCCGAGAGGATCACCCGCCGCAGGTAGATGACCCGGGCCGGCTAGCTTTGGTGGTGGCCCCTCAAATACATGGTTATGGGGTGAATAAAGTGCTCATGGATGGAGGCAGCAGCATCAACATCTTATATTATGACACCTTCCGACGAATGAAACTGCTTGATAAGGATCTTAAACTTTCTTCCACTGTCTTTCATGGTGTGGTTCCAGGTAAGTCAGCATACCCAGTGGGCAAAATTTCTTTGGAAGTGGCTTTTGGCGATGAGTATAATTATAGGGTGGAGCCCTTATGGTTTGAGGTGGTTAAAATCAAGAGTCCCTATAATGCACTGTTTGGGAGGCTGGCTTATGCCAAGTTTATGGCTAGGCCCTGTTATGTTTACTTACAACTCAAAATGCCTGGCTTAAATGGTACAATTACTGTTCATGGTAACCGGAAAATGGCTCTTGAGTGTGAGGAAGGAGATGCAGCTTATGTAGAGTCTAGTTGCGCCCAGGAGGAGCTTAAATTTTATAAGGAGAACGTTGACCCGGAGGATATGACCCCGCTGAAGAAGCCGACTACGGAGGCAGAGCTGCCACTCAAGTTTTCAGTGGATGATACCATGGCAGTGGATTTCAACCCGGGCGACTCATCCAAGCAGTTCATCATTGGGGCTCACATGGATCCCAAATAGGAAAGCGCGCTCATTGAATTCATCCATGAGAATCGGGACATCTTTGCATGGAAACCTTCTGACATGCCAGGTGTACCGAGAGAGTTCGTTGAGCACAACCTTCATGTGGATCCGAAGTTTAAGCGGATCAAACAGTTTCTACGGCGGTTCAATGAGGAGAGACGTAAAGCTATTGGGGAAGAAGTTGCCCGGCTCTTGGTCGCAGGGTTTATAGTGGAAGTTTTTCACCCAGAGTGGTTGGCTAACCTAGTGTTGGTACTCAAGAAGAACGACACTTGGCGTATGTGTATAGATTACACGGACCTCAACAAGGCTTGTCCGGCTGATCCCTTTGCACTCCCTTGTATTGATCAGATTATCGATGCGACAGCCGGATGTGAAAGTTTATGCTTCCTGGATGCGTATTCAGGTTATCATCATATCAAGATGGCGATAAAGGATCAGGAGAAAACGACATTTATTACACCCTTTGGGGCGTTCTGCTACGTCTACATGCCTTTCGGGCTCAAGAGTGCCCATGCGACTTACCAACGATGTGTACAGAACTGCCTTCACAGTCAGATTGGCCGTAATGTTCATGCTTATTTAGATGACGTCATGGTGAAATCCAGAAAGAAGGAAACCCTCCTAGAGGATCTGAAGGAAACTTTTGACAACCTCCGGGTCTACAAGATGATGCTTAACCCGACGAAGTGTGTTTTTGGTGTTCCAGCAGGATAACTTTTGGGTTTCTTGGTCTCTGAGCGGGGCATCGAGGCTAACCCGGATACAATTAAGGCTATCACTTCTTTGAGAGAGTCGACGTGCATTAATGACGTTCAGCGCATTGCAGGACGGATTGCTGCGTTGAGTCGGTTCATAAGCCGGCTTGGGGAGAAGGCCGTTCCCTTATATCAGATGATGAAAAAGACAGACAAGTTTAAGTGGAGCAAAGCAGCGGTTGAGGCATTTGAAGCTCTTAAGAAGCAATTGACTGAGCCGCCAGTATTAACCGCTCCGACTGAGAAAGAGCAGTTGATCCTTTATGTGGTGGCTAATAACAGAGCGGTCAGTGTGGCAATTGTGGTTGAGCGCAAGGAGGCAGGGAAAGAGTATCCTGTTCAGAGGCCAGTTTATTATATCAGTGAGGTTTTGGCAGAGTCTAAATAGAGGTATCCGCATTGGCAGAAGCTGGTATAGGGAGTTTTTATGGCCAACCGTAAGCTGAAACACTACTTTCTGGGCCACCAGATAATTGTGGTCAGTTCTGCCCCGTTGGGAGATATCATTCAAAATATAGAAGCCACGGGGAGGATTGCCAAGTGGGCCTTAGAGCTGGGTCCTCTTAACATCAAGTATGTCCCTCATACAGCGATAAAATCCCAAGCTTTGGTGGATTTCATAAATGATTGGACAGAATGCCAAGCTCCTAAGGAGAAGTCGGACAACACGTATTGGACTATACACTTTGATGGGTCCAAACAGCTAGAGGGGTCCGGTGCTGGGGTTGTTCTCACCTCCCCCAAGGGTGACAAGTTTTGTTATGTGCTCCGGCTAGTGTTTCCTTGTACTAACAATGCAGCTGAGTATGAGGCGCTACTCCATGGTCTGAGAGTCGCTAAGGAGATGAACTTAATCCGGGTTAGATGCCTAGGCGACTCAGACCATGTGGCTCAGCAAGTTTCAGGTACTTGGGATTCTAAGGATCCGCGGATGGCGGCTTATCAACAGGCGGTTGATATTGTTGTAGGTCACTTCAAGGGATATCAGGTGGATCATATCGATCGTCGCAGGAACGAGGCGGCTGATGCATTCTCATGGCTCGGATCTCAGCATAAGCCGGTGCCGCCTAATGTTTTTCTTGATGTGTTGCATCATCCGACTGTCAAGATGCCCTCTGAGGAAGATCTGGCTATTCCTGACCCGGAGGCGGAGTTGGTGGCGGCTCTGCATGCTATCCTAGACTGGACTACTCCTTATCTGGCATACTTAGCGCGTGGCGAGTTACCAGAGGATGAGATACGGGCTAGAGAAATTGTTGGAAATATGACCTAGAGGCAATAATAAATTAGTTATTATCACATTTCCTTGTTCATGATAATCGTTTATTATTCACGCTATAATTGTATTGATTGGATACTTAGATGCATGTGTGAATACATAGACAAAATCATGTCCCTAGTATGCCTCTAATAGAATAGCTCGTTGATCAAAAGATGGTTAAGATTTCCTAGCCATGGACATGAGATGTCATTTGATAACGGGATCACATCATTAGGAGAAAGATGTGATGGACAAGACCCAAACTACAAACGTAGCATATGATCGTGTCAGTTTACTCCTACTGTAATCTGCATGTCAAGTATATGTTCCTATGACCATGAGACCATGCAACTCATGGATATCGGAGGAGTGCCTTTTGTGTATCAAACGTCGCAATGTAGCTGGGTGACTATAAAGGTGCTCTACAGGTATCCCCGATGGTGTCTGTTGAGTTGGCATGGATCGAGACTAGGATTTGTTACTCCGTGTGACGGAGAGGTATCTCAGGGCCCACTCGGTAATGTAACATCACAACAAGCCTTCCAAGCAATGTGGCTAAGTGTTAGTCATGGGATCTTGTATTACGGAACGAGTAAAGAGACTTTCCGGTAACGAGGTGGAACTAGGTATGGAGATACCGACGATCGAATGTCGGGCAAGTAACATACCAAAGAACAAAGGGAACATCATACGGGATTAACTGAATCCTTGACATAGAGGTTTGACCGATAAAGATCTTCGTAGAATATGTAGGAACCAATGTGGACATCTAGGTCCCGCCATTGGTTATTGACCGTAGAGGTGTCTCGGTCATGTCTACATAGTTCTCGAACCCGCAGGGTCTGCACACTTAAGGTTTGGTGACGTTTCGGTAGTATAGAGTTATGAATGGTGGTGACCGAAGTTTGTTCGGAGTCCCCGATTAGATCCTGGACGTCATGAGGACCTCCGGAATGGTCCGAAGGTAAAGATTCATATATAGGAAGTCCTGTTTTGGTCGCCGGAAAAGTTCCAGGCTTATCAGTAGTGTACCAGTAGTGCCGGTAGTGTACCGGGAGACCTCCGGGAGGGGTATTTCGACCCAAGAGGCTTGATGGGCTGTGGGAAAGTAATAACCAGCCCTTAGTGGGCTGGTGGAACAACCACCATAGGCCCATGTGTCTGGAAGAAAGAAACCCAAAGGAAAAAGGTGGAAAAAGGCAAAAAGGAAGAGTCCTAGTCCTACTAGGATTGGAGGAGGAGAGTCCTCCTCCACCTCCCACTTCGGTCGGCTCCTATAGGAGTTTTTTTCCTTGTGCCAGCCTCTCCTCCTCTCCTCTTATATATACCGGTGGATTTTAGGGTTTTGCACTAGTTTTTACGGCCACGTGCTACCCGTTCCACCGGTGCTCCTCTAGATTGGATTTCTGTAGTGCTTAGGCGAAGCCCTGCCGGAATTGCTCCACCACCATCACTGGAGCGCCGTCACGCTGCCGGTGAAATCTTCTACCTCTCCGCTCTCTCTTGCTGGATCAAGACGGCGGAGATCGTCATCAAGTTGCACGTGTGCTGAACGCGGAGGTGTCGTCCGTTCAGCGCTAGATCGGAAGGACCGTGATCGAGATCGCGAGACAATTCGTGATGTGATCGCGGAACAGATCGTGATGAGTTCATGGGACAGATCGTGATCAAGATCCTGAGACGGATCGTGATGGGATCGCGGGACGGATCGTGATGAGTTCACAGGACGGATCGTGATTGGATCGTGAGACGGATCGTGATGAGATCGCGGGACGCTCGGCGATTTGGATCGCGAAGATGTTCGACTACACCAACCACGTTTCTTAATGCTTCCCGCTTAGCGATCTACAAGGGTATGTAGATCCACTCGCCCTCTCATAGATGCTCATCACCATGGATAGCTCTGCGTGTGCGTAGGAATTTTTTTTGTTTCCCATGCGACGTTCCCCAACAGTGGTATCAGAGCTAGGTCTATGTGTAGATGAGATCTCGAGTAGAACACAAAAGGTTTGTGGGTGTTGATGCTTTGATTGCTTCCTCCCTTGGTCGGATTTTGATTTAGTGGTATTGTGAGACGAAGCGGCCCAGAACATTACTCGTACGCTTACGAGAGACCGGTTCCCTCAACCGCAACTTGTTGCATAGATGGCTTGCGGGTGACAGTTTCTCTCACTTTAGTTGGACCAAATTCGACAAAGGCGGTCCTTGAGAAGGTTAAAAAGCAATTTGAGTATCACCGTTGTGCTTATGCATAGGTGACAATTTTTCTTGCTAGATACCCATAGCGGCCATGTAAAACATGCAACAACAATTAGAGGACGTCTAACTTGTTTTTGTAGGGTATGTTGTGATATGATATGGCCAAACACATGATGAGATATATGTGCTGTATGAGATGATCATGTGATGTATAGATTATCACGACTTGCATGTCGTTGAATACGGCAACTGGCAGGAGCCATAGGGTTGTCTTTAATTATTGTATGACATGCGTGTCAATCATTAAGCGTTATGTAATGCTTTACTTTATCGCTAAATGGTAGCAATAGTAGTAGAATCATGCAGGGCGTGACAACCCCGATGGCGACACATTGATGGAGATCAAGATGATGGAGATCATGGTGTCGTGCCGGTGACGATGGAGATCATGCGGGTGCTTTCTAGATGGAGATCAAAAGCACAAGTTCATGGCCATATCATGTCACTTATGATTGGCATGTGATGTTAATCCTTTTATGCACCTTGTTTTGCTTAGGACGACGGTAGCATTATAATGTGATCCCTCACTTAATTTCAAGATAAATTGTGTTCTCCCCGAGTGTGCACCGTTGTGAAAGTTCGTCGTGTTGAGACACCACGTGATGATCGGGTGTGATAGACTCTACGTTCACATACAACAGGTGCAAGCCAGTGTTGCACATGTAGAACAGTCGGGTTAAACTTGACGAGCCTAGCATGTACAGACATGGCCTCAGAACACAAGAGACCGAAAGGTCGAACATGAGTCATATAGTAGATATAATCAACATGATCATGTTCACCACTGCAGCCACCTCAACTCACATGATGATCGGACTTGAGTTGGTGAATTTGGATCATGTATCACTCGAATGACCGGAGGGATGTCAATTTGAGTGGGAGTTCTTGAGTAATATGATTAATTGAACTCATTATCATGAACATAGTCAAGGTGTCTTTGCAAATTATATTGTAGATTACTAGCTCATGCTGTAGCTCCCTTGTATTTTTATATGTTCCTAGAGAAATAGAGTTGAAAGATGATGGTAGCAATATTGCGGACTTGGTTTGTGATCTGAGGATTGTCCTCATTGCTGCACAAAAGGCTTATGTCCTTAATACACTGCTCGGTGCGCCAACCCCTCTAGCGTCGTCCGTAGATGTTGTGAACATCTGACAGGCACGTTCTGATGACTACTTGATAGTTTAGTGCGTCATGCATTACGGCTTAGAATTGAGGCTCCAAAACGTTTTGAACATCACGGAACATATGAGATGTTTCTAAGAGCTGAAATTAGGATCTCAGGCTCATGCCCGTGTTGCGAGATATGAGATCTCCAACAAGATTCTTTGCCTGCAAGATGAAAGAGAATAGCTCAATCGTTGAGCATGTGCTCAGATTGTCTGGGTGCTACAATCGCTTGAATCAAGTGGGAGTTGATCTTCCAGATAAGAAAGTGATTGATATAGTTCTCCAAGTCACTGTCACTAAAGCTACTAGAACTTAGTGATGAACTATAAAACACCAGGGATGGAAATATTGATCCCTGAGCTGTTCGCGATGTTTGACACCGCGAAGGTAGAAATCAGGAAGGAGCGTCAAGTGTTGATGGTTAATCAAACCACTAGTTTCGAGAAGGGCAAGAGCAAGGAGGGAAACTTCATGGATAGCAAGTCAGTTGCTGCTCCAGTGAAGCAACCCAAAGTTGAACTCAAACCCGAGACTAAGTGCTTATGTTATGAGGTGAGCGGTCACTGAAGCGGAACAACCCTAGATACTTGGTAGATAAGAAGGTTGGCAACATCGACAGAAGTATATTTGATATACGAGTTATTGATGTGTACCTTGCTAGTACTCCTAGTAGCACCTGGGTATTGTATTCCGGTTCGGTTGCTAAATGTTAATAACTCAAAACAAAAGCTACGGAATAAACGGAGAACTAGCTAAGGGTGAGGTGATGATATGTGTTGGAAATGTTTCCAAGGTTGATGTGATCAACATCGCATGCTCTCTCTACCTTCAGGATTAGTGACGAACCTAAATAAATGTTATTTGGTGTTTTACGTTGAGCATAAACATGATTAGATCATGTTTATTGCAATACGGTTATTCATTTAAGTTAGAGAATAATGGTTATTCTGTTTACATGAATAATGCCTTCAATGGTCATGCACCCAGTGAGAATGGTTTGTTGAAATCTTGATCGTAGTAATATACATGTTCATAACATTGATGTCAAAAGATACAAAGTTAATAATGATAGTACCACATACTTGTGGCACTGCCGCAAAATGTCATATTGGTATAAAGCGCATGAAGAAACTCCATGTTGATGGATCTTTGGACTCATTCGATTTCGAATTGGTTGAGACATGCGAACCATGACTCTTGGGCAAGATGACTAAAAACCTCGTTGAGCGGGCAAGTGATTCATTGGAAATGATACATGTTGATGTATGCAATCCAGTAAGTCTTGTAGCGTGCAGTGGATATCGTTATTTTCTTACCTTCACTGATGATTTGAGTAGATATAGTGTATATTTACTTAATGAAACACAAGTCTGAATCGTTTGAAAGGTTCTAGAAAATTCAGGGTGAATTTTAAGATCATCATGACAAGAAGATAAAAATGACTGCGATATGATCGTGGAGGTGAATATCTGAGTTACGAGTTTGGCATACAACTTAAGACAATGTGAAATTTGTTTCACAACTAACGCCACCTGGAACACCATAGTGTGATGGTATGTACGAACATCATAGTCATGCTCTATTGGATATGGTGCGTGCTATGATGTCTCTTATCATTTTACTACTGTAATTTGGGGTTATGCATTAGAGACAACTACATTCACTTTAAATAGGGCACCATCTAAATCTGTTGAGATGACACCATGTGAAATATGGTTTGATAGAAACCTAAGCTGTCATTTCTTAATGTTTGGGGCTGCGACACTTGTGTGGAAAATGTTTTCACCTAATGAGGTCGAACCCAAGGCGGACAAATGCATCTTCATATAATACCCTAAGAACAGTTGGGTGAACCTTCTATCTCAGATCCAAGTGCAAAGTGTTTGTTGCTAAAACGGGTCCTTTCTCGAGGAAGAGTTTCTCTCGAAAGAATTGAGTGGGAGGAAGATAGAACTTGATGAGGTTGTTAAACCTTTGTTCAAACAGAGAGTAGCGCAGCGCAGAAAGATGTTTTCTGTGAAGCCTACGTTAGTTGAAGAGGAAGTTAATGATGATGATCATGCAGCTTCAGGATCAAGTTACTATCAAACTTCATAGGTCGACAAGGATGTGTATTGCTCCTAAGCGGTACGACAACCCTGTCTTTGAGGTCATGTTGTTGGACAACGACGAACCTACGAGCTATGAAGAAGCGGTGACGGGCCCGCATTCCAACAAATGGTTGGAGGCCATGAAATCCGAGATAGGATCCATGTATGAAAACCAAGTATAGACTTTGGTGGACTTGCTCGTTGGACGGCAGGTCGTTGAGTACAAATGGATCTTTAAAATGAAGACAGACGCTGATGGTAATTATCACCATTTGTAAAGCTCGACTTGTTGCAAAGATGTTTGTGACAAGTTCAAGGAGTTGACTGTGATGGGACTTTCTCACTCGTAGCGATGCTAAAGTCTGTTGGAATTATGTTAGAAGTTGCTGCATTTTCAAATATGAAAGATGGCAGATGGATGTCAAAACATGGTTTCCTTAACGGTTTACTTGAGGAAAGGTTGTATGTGATACAACCAGAAGGTTTTGTCAGTCCTAAGGATGCTAAAAGGTGTACAAGCTTCAGTGATCCTTCTATGGACTGAAGCAAGCATCTCGGAGTTGGAATATACGCTTTGATGAGGTGATCAAAGTTTTGATGTTTATACAAAGTTTACGAGAAACTTGTATTTACAATAAAGTGAGTGGGAGCACTATAGAATTTCTGATAAGTATATGTGGATGACATATTGTTGATCGGAAATAATGTAGGATTTCTGGAAAGCATAAATGGTTGTTTGAAAAGTGATTTCCAAAGGAAGACCTGGATAAAGCTACCCAATTGTTGAGCGTCAACGTCTATAGAGATAGATCAAGATGCTTGATGAGACTTTCAATGAGACCTTGACGATATTTTGAAAGAGTTCAAAATGGATCAGTCAGAGAAATAGTTCTCTTCTGATTTGTAAGGTGTGAAGTTGAGTGAGACTCAAAGCTCGACAACGGCAGAAAAAAGAGAAAGGATGAACGTCGTCCCCTATGCCTTAGCCATAGGCTCTGTACAGTATGCCATGTTGTGTACCGCACATGTGTGTGCCTTGCCATGAGTCCGTCAGGGGGTACAAGAGTGAACCAGGAGTGGATCACTGGACAACGGTCAAGATTATCCTTAGTAACTAAAAGACAGAGGAGATGTTTCTCGATTATGGAGGTGATAAAGAGTTCATCGTAAAGAGTTACGTCGATGCAAGCTTTAACACAAATCCGGATGACTAGTAGTAGCAATCTGGATACGTATAGTGGAGCAGCCATTTGGAAATAGTACCAAGTGGAGTGTGGTAGCAGTGTTTACGGTTAGATATAGAGATTTGCAAAGTACACACAGATCTGAATGTTGAAGACCTGTTGACTATAAGACCTCTCTTACATGCAAAGCATGATCGAGCCCCAGAACTCATTGGGTGTTAGATTCATAACAATGCGAATCACATGGTGATGTGAACTAGATTATTGACTCTAGTGCAAGTGGGAGACTGTTGGAAATATGCCCTATAGGCAATAATAAATTAGTTATTATCATATTTCCTTGTTCATGATAATCGTTTATTATCCATGCTATAATTGTATTGATTGGAGACTTAGATGCATGTGTGAATACATAGACAAAATCATGTCCTTAGTATGCCTCTAATAGACTAGCTCGTTGATCAAACGATGGTTAAGGTTCCCTAGCCATGGACATGAGATGTCATTTGATAACGGGATCACATCATTAGGAGAATGATGTGATGGACAAGACCCAAACTACAAACGTAGCATATGATCGTGTCAGTTTACTGCTACTGTAATCTGCATGTCAAGTATATGTTCCTATGACCATGAGATCATGCAACTCACGGATATTGGAGGAGTGCCTTGTGTGTATCACATGTCGCAAAGTAACTGGGTGACTATAAAGGTGCTCTACAGGTATCCCCGATGGTGTTTGTTGAGTTGGCATGGATCGAGACTGGGATTTGTTACTCCGTGTGACGGAGAGCTATCTCAAGGCCCACTCAATAATGCAACATCACAACAAGCCTTGCAAGAAATGTGGCTAAGTTTTAGTCACGGGATCTTGTATTACGGAATGAGTAAAGAGACTTGCCGGTAACGAGGTGGAACTAGGTATGGAGATACCGATGATCGAATCTCGGGCAAGTAACATACCAAAGAACAAAGGGGACATCATACGGGATTAACTGAATCCTTGACATAGAGGTTCGACCGATAAAGATCTTCATAGAATATGTAGGAACCAATGTGGACATCCAGGTCCCGCCATTGGTTATTGACCGTAGAGATGTCTCGGTCATGTCTACATAGTTCTCGAACCCGCAGGGTCTGCACACTTAAGGTTTGGTGACGTTTCGGTAGTATAGAGTTATGAATGGTGGTGAGTGAAGTTTGTTTGGAGTCCAGGATGAGATCCTAGACGTCACGAGGAGCTCCGGAATGGTCCGGAGGTAAAGATTCATATATAGGAAGTCCTGTTTTGGTCGCCGGAAAAGTTCCGGGCTTATCGGTAGTGTACCGGGAGTGCCGGTAGTGTACCGGGAGACCTCCGGGAGGGGTATTTCGACCCAAGAGGCTTCATGGGATGTGGGAAAGTAATAACCAGCCCTTAGTGGGCTGGTGGAACAACCACAATAGGCCCATGTGGATGGAAGAAAGAAACCCAAAGGAAAAAGGTGGAAAAAAGGCGAAAAGGAAGAGTCCTAGTCCTACTAGGAGTGGAGGAGGAGAGTCCTCCTCCACCTCCCACTTCGGCCGACTCCTATAGGAGTTTTTTGCCTTGCGCTAGCCTCTCCTCCTCTCCTCTTATATATACCGGTGGATTTTAGGGGTTTGCACTAGTTTTTACGGCCACGTGCTACCCGTTCCACCGGTGCTCCTCTAGATTGGATTTCGACAGTGCTTAGGCGAAGCCCTACTGAAATTTCTCCACCACCATCACCGGAGTGCCGTCATGCTGCCGGTGAACTCTTCTACCTCTCCTCTCTCTCTTGCTGGATCAAGACGGCGGAGATCGTCATCAAGCTGCACATGTGCTGAATGTGGAGGTGTCGTCCGTTCGGCGCTAGATCGGAAGGACCATGATCGAGATCGCGAGACAGTTCGTGATGTGATCACGGAACAGATCGTGATGAGTTCGCGGGACAGATCGTGATCAAGATCTTGAGACAGATCGTCATGAGATCGTGGGATGGATCGTGATGAGTTCACGGGACAGATCGTGATTGGATCGCGGGATGGATTGTGATGAGATCGCGGGACGCTCGGCGATTTGGATTGTGAAGATGTTTGATTACACCAATCGCGTTTCTTAACGCTTCCCGCTTAGCGATCTACAAGGGTATGTAGATCCACTCTCCCTCTCGTAGATGCTCATCACCATGGATAGATCTTCGTGTGCGTAGGAATTTTTTTTGTTTCCCATGCGACGTTCCCCAACAGAAATCACCCAACGTTCTAAGTCTACGATGATTATCAATGGTGAGTTGGACAAATGCAGTGTGACAGGTGTCTTTCAGCATTGAGTATCACCAGAGGAGGGCCGACAGATCTTGGGTGAAATTCATGTCGGCGACTGTGGGCATCATGTCGGGTCAAGATCTTTAGTGGCCAAGGCTTTTCGACATGGGTTCTTCTGGTTGACGACTCACAAAGATGCAGAGGACTTAGTCCGTAAGTGTGACGTTGTTAGAAATTTGGCCGGCGTGCTCACGTTTTGGCTCAAGAGTTGCGGATGATACCAATCACTTGGCCATTTGCGGTCTGGGGGCTTGACATGGTGGGACCTTTCAAGATATCCAAGGATAAGAAAACGCACCTCCTGGTGGCGGTTGACAAGTTTACTAAATGGGTTGCGGCAGAGCCGGTTAGCAAGTGTGACGCGGCTATGGTGGTTGAATTCATTAAGAAGTTGATCTATCGCTTTGGTTACCCGCACAGTATCATTACTGACAACGGAACAAATTTATCCAAGGGAGCTATGAAAGTGTTCTGTGAGAAGGAGCATATCCGTCTTGATGTTTCAGCCGTAGCACATCCACAGTCTAATGGTCAGGCGGAGCGAGCCAATCAGGAAATTTTAAGAGGAGTTAAGCCACGGCTCATGGTTCCTTTGAAACCGACACCCGGATTTTGGGTTGATGAATTACCTTCCGTCTTATGGAGCATCCGGACTACACCTAACAGGTCTACAAGTTTTACGCCTTTCTTCATGTTGTATGGTGCCGAGGCGGTTTTACCCAGCGACATCCGGCACGACTCGCCAAGAGTGGCGGCTTATGTTGAGGCGGATAATGAGGTAGCACGCTAAGATGCGTTGGACGCCTTGGACGAAGCGCGAGAGTTAGCAGCAGCCAGGTCAGCAATTTATCAACAAGACGTGCGACGCTATCATAGCCGCAGAGTGAAGACTCGGACGTTCCAGGAAGGTGACCTGGTACTCCGGTTGATTCAAGACCAATCTGGAATGCATAAGTTATCTCCACCGTGGGAGGGGCCTTTTGTTCTTAGCAGGAACCTTAACAATGGGTCATACTATCTCATTCATATCCGGGATGAGTCAGACACCGCGGGTAAGGAGACTTTGCGGCCATGGAATATCACGCATCTGCGACCATATTTTACTTAGTAGGCGTTGAGAGCCGCTATCATTGTATATATCATATTTACGTAAGTACGAGGAAGCATCCCTACAAAGACTGGAGCCTCGGCTCTTATGTATATCCTTGTGCAATCAAGATCAAATTTATCCGGTTCACTGGATTGAGTTTAAGTGGTTTGTTTGCCATCAAGCGGCTTATTCATCATCCGGCTTTCTGCCCTATTAAGCGCCGTGGCAGGGAGGCTTCTTGCCTTCAGGTATAGCTTACATCTCCCCTATACGGTCTACTTCTTATGTTGTTGCAAGGAGGCTTCTTGTCTTCGGGTATAGCTTACATCTCCCTTGCATAGTTGGCTTTATGCCTAGTTTGGGTACATTAAGCGCTGTTGTTGATGGAGGCTTCTTACCTTTGGTATAGCATAACATGACCCTATGACAACAGCGTGTACACCAAATTCCAGTTGCTTATCAACTGCGGCCATCGAAGGGGGATTCTTACCGACGGGTATCACTTATCTCACCCTAATGGCCGGCTTTATGCCATTTCCGGTAAACATGTTAGCCGTGGTTGTCGGAGGGGGCTTCTTACCGACGGGTTCGCTTATCTCACCCTAACAACCGGCGTTTACGCCAAAACTTAGGTGTTGAAAGAGTCTTCTTGCCCTCGGGTATATCTTACATCACCTTTCACACAGCCGGCTATTGCAATCATTAGCCGCGGCTGTCGAATGGAGGCTTCTTGCCGCAAGGTATAGCTTACATCACCCATCGCCAGCCGGCGTTCGCGCATACAATATACAACATGTGCTATTGAAGGAGGCTTCTTGCCTTCGGGTATAGCTTACATCACCCTTCCAACAGTCGGCTTTTGTAAATCATTAGTTGCGGCGGTCGATGGAGGCTTCTTGCCTTAAGGTATAGCTTACATCACCCATCGACAGCCGGTGTTCGCATACAAGATACGATATTCGCTGTTAAAAGGAGGCTTCTTACCGTCAGGTATAGCTTACATTATCCTAAGACAACCGGCTCCTTAAAGGGTTTATTTACAAAAGCCGGAGCCATGTTGCTCGTGTTAACAAGAGTTCAAGTTTTTCAAAGATGTTAGCCGGCTCTAAGATATATGGAGGAAGAAACGACGTCCTCAGAAGACAAACACCTCTCGTCAACCATGAAGAGCCGGCAACACGACAAGTGGAAACACAGAGACGAAAAGTATGTGCAAAGGGATGGAAGTATATAGAGCCAATAATATTTTTCAAACGGCAGATTCGTCCTTAAGCTATTACAAAAATTGCTCTTAGAAGGAGCAGAGATGTTGCCAAGTTTCAGCCGCCCATGGCGGGTCATTACAAGGGTCATCAATCAGAATGTTACAAAGTAAAGTCAATTGGCCGGTTCACCCTGCTCCGGTTCCTCCGCCGGCTTGATCTGGAGGTTTCCCAATTCCCAGTTGCAATCAGCCATGGCAGCAAAAGACCCCTCAAAGAAGGGAGACGCATCAAGCTCACAGGGGAAGAGGTCCTTACTGCGGGCGGGTGTTAAATCCTTCCACTCGTAGAGAGGCTCACGGATCCTCTTATCCTCGCCATCATAAGCCGCCTGGTAGCTCTTTAAGTTGGCTTCATCTGCAAGTACAGACGCCAAGAAGCAGGAATCCTTGACACACTGGAAGTAGTCCGCCTTGGTGAACTCTGAGTCGTTGACCTTCTTTGATGGATAGACATCCATCATTTCAGCCGGCGTCAGCTCAGGCGCAAAGGCTAGAGCCCGGCTCAATCCAGCGATGGCTCCTTGACGAAACGCGGATTTCTTCAATTCTTCTATTTGTTTAGGCATGGTGGAGAAGAGCTCCAAGACCCCTTTCAGAGTGGTGGGGATCTTCTCCTTTTATTGAACGCTCTTGATTGTGAAGATGGCGCCGCAATACAGTTGTTCGGTGAAGGTGTAGATGGCCTTTAGTGGCAGAAGGCTATCAAAGGCCAACTGCCAGCTGATGGGACATGGATAAGCCGGATGAAGCACATGGGCCGCCAGTTTTCAATAGTGATGTTAAAATACATAATAAGCAGATACTTACCAAACAGGGCGGCTGACATCTTCGCAATATGCCATTTTAGGCCTTGAAGTTCTTCCGCCACGGCTATAAGCCGTTGGTCGGCGTCGTCCGCCCGTTTGGTCAGAGCGGCCTTTTCCGATTCAGCCGTCTCTTTCAGAGAGGCGAGCTCAGCAGTGGCATTGGCCAGCTCCTCAGACAGAAGCCGACACTTTTCATCAGCGATGCTCCAGGCCTCCTGCTGAGCTGCCAAATTGGTTTTTAGATTTGCCAGTTGAGAGCCAGCAGCGCTTAATGCATCCTGCAAAGTATCAAAGTGAAGAATAAGCCGCTAGAGGAAAGATGATATCAAACGACGAATGTTCGCAAAAAAGTTATGCAAGTCTCAAACAGATTGCAAGCAATATATTTGACACTTGGGGGCTAATGTATATTTGATCTTTGGAGTATACAGTTTAGTTCCGGTTCATCTTCTTCAAAATTGATCTGGAACTTGGGGGCTACACTATGGCTCTTTCAACCAGAAGCACCGACTCAACTTGATCAAAGTTGACTCGGCCCTTGGGGGCTACAAGATGTTTCTTCAAAGAATATTTATGATAGAATACCCGACTCAAATAAATTTGAGCAGGCCCTTGGCGGCTACGATTGGCGGTTTATTATATCTGCAGTGCAGGTTTAAAACATCTAGCACATTTTGACGAAGGCATTCTCTACAAATCTCAATGAAAGATCCGGCTCAACTATAAAATAGATTAAACCGGCTCTTGGGGGCTAGGAAAGGTTATAGCACAAAAAGAGTAATGTACCTCATACTTGGTCTTCATCAGAGCAACCAGCCCAAGTTCTAAATCCCGGCTGGTGGTAACCCGGTTCATATACCCGGAGTGGAGCTCTTTGGCTGTCATCTTCTCATATGAAGAGTCAAAATTCAGCTTCCTTGAGGCCTCGGCTGACTCTGTATGCCAGGTCAACACATGCACCGGAGGTGATTTCTGAGCAGACCCGGTGATAACAACATCTGGTGTTGCAGGAGTCTTGGCGGGAGTTGTCGGCTTGGAAGGAGCCCTTGGAGGACTCTCCATTAGAACATCATCAGCGGCCGGCTCCGTGGAGGCGGCTGGGGGATTCTATTCTACTGGAGCCTCCTCCGGCTGGGCCAGGTCCAGCTGTTTGAGTTCCTGGTCTTGAGGGACTGGGCCGTGGGAGGGCTGGTTGGCCTTACGATGCTTCGCTTGAGCACTACAAGATAAAGGATCAGCATTTGAAGAGGTTAATATTGTATCAACAGCCGGACGTCCAAATACTTACAGCGGATTGATCTTTGGCGGTGGTAGAACCGACGCCGAAGAGTCGGCAGAGGAAGGGGTCTTCTGAAAGAGTAAGACAGGAACAATGAGCAGACATCAAAGTTATAAAGGAAAATCAAAGGGAAAACTAGAGATATAAACCTCTGTCGGGCATTTCTTGGGAGCCGGCGAGTTTGGTAACCCGGACACGAGCTCGGTAGAGCCGGTGCTTCGGGTCTGGCGATGCTCAACCTGCTATTGCTTTTTCAAGAAGAAATCGGGAGCCAGATGAGCGAGAGGGTGAGAAAGAGGAAATTTTATGACAACTCGCCACGGCTTTCGGGGGACGAAATATTCTGAGCCGGAAGAGATATAGGTTACCTCAGGAGCGTTAGCATGGCTGGTCTCCACTTCTTCCTGCGAGTAAAACAGGTATTAATAAACAAAGAAGGTAACGGGTCAAGCAAACAAATTAAAGATCTTACCTCTAACTCGGATGACTCTGGCGGTTCAAGCCAGTCCTCTTGTGGAGTGCTCTTCTTCGTTTTCTTCTCCACAGCTTTCTTCTTACGGGTCTTCTTCGGAGGAGGAACATACTCCTTTTTCCAGAAATCTGAGTCGCCTGCACAAAGTGACCCGGAGGAAAGGATAATAAATCTAGCAAAGGACAAGTAACATGCAAGAGATGGACGGAAAGGAGGTTAACTTACATCAGGAGCCGGATTGGTAACACAGAAAGGCGCTGAGCAGATGGTGCTGCAGGAGTCGGAGGCTTCATGAACAAGACTCCGGACGGTCATGGCAATATCATCCTCTGTCAAAGTGGATCGACTGAAGCACAAGGAGCTATCGTATTTTCCTTCATACTCGCACATAAGCCGGCCCCTACGCCTTAAGGGCATGATCCACCATTCAACCCAGCAGCGGATCAAATTTGTTCCTATGAGTCCGTTGGCCAGGAGCGCTTTCAGCTTAGCATGAGCCGTCTCATACCTAGCACATTCCGAGGCTGAGAGCCGGTCGGGGAGCACTGAGTCTGTCTTCAACCGGGAAGGGCGATAACCTGGCAAGCGGCATTCATTCTCAGGAGATGTGTCCTTGCAATAAAACCAGGTCTTGTTCCAGTCTTTGGGGTGACTTGGCATCCGGAGAGCCAGAAAAATAATGCCTCTACGGCCCTGGATAGAAATCCCTCCAAGCTCCACACTCGGGCCGCCTTTAAACTCCGTTTGGCGGTTGGCATAAAAGAACTCCCGGAAGAAGCCCATAGACGTCCTGGACTGCAGATAGGCTTCATAGAGCACTTGGAAATTGCAGATGTTGGAGACGGAGTTTGGCGCCAGGTCTTGAGGGTGAAGCTTGTAAAGATGAATGACATCTCGGAAGAACTTCGAGCCGGGCGGTACGAACCCTCGCTCAATGTGATCAGTAAAAACTATTACTTCTCCCTTCTTAGGGGCAGGGCGGGTCTCATCACCCGGAACCCGCCAGTGAAGAACCTCTTTTGGAGGAATGGTACCCGCTGCGACAAGCTCGGATAAGTGCTCTTCGGTGATGCAAGACCCAACCCAGTTGCACGAGTTGGTGGCACGAGACATAGTGGTCGCTTAAGTACTGTGCAAGGTAAGAGGGGTGACTAGTCAAGCACAAGCAAGTAAATTATGATGGCTTACAGTTTTAAGAGGTTCTACGGATGACATGGAAGACCCGGCTGGTGAGAGCCGGAGGAAGCCTAATAGGTTTAGAAAGGGAAAGGTGGTCGAAAATCGGCTAAGTCCTACACAAACAGTTTTCACAGATCAATACGGAAATTATGGATCTACAAAAGGCGGAAACATATAACTTATTTTAGACGTAACAATGAACATCGGAAGGAAGAAAATGGACCACGGCCATCGCGGTCCGCGCATTACGCGCGGCCGGCCCGCACGTGGCGGCGGAGTGAGCGCGCATGTTAAGAGCACCTATGGCGACGAGGCACGCCCGCCGGCGTTAGCAACGGAGCCTGAGCGGCGGCAGCGGAGCTACCGGTAAAACCCTATCTGCGGCGACGATCTAGGACACGGAAGACTCATCGGAGACGACGCGGCGGAGGTGGACGGGACTCTGGTACGTTCAGGGTGATGCAGCGGCCAAAGTTGAGGACGACGTGGGACAGCGCCGGTGCGGAGCTCGAAGATGATGGGGCGGCGACAGGAAGAAGATGAAGGGCGCGAGAGCATGAAGAGTGAAGGCCCTCACCCCGCACGGGTCATATTTAAAGAAAGAATAAGGAAGGTGCGAAAATCCAGGCGACGACACCGGTTTGACTAAGGCGGACGCCTCGATTCTCGGAAAGAGTGGTTAAATGCAAGATGCGGTGATACGTCAGCGAATTCTGTGACGTCACGCCGGGTCATCTCCGAGCGATTCTCAGAGACAGAAGAGAAGGGTGAAATGAGCAAGCTCAATTCAACCTGGGGCCTAATGTTTGGGATATAACCCCATAATATGACCCGGCTTGGAAGCTCCGGCTCATATTGCTGACTCATGAGCCAGCCCAAAGGGTAAGCCACCAACTGGAGGCCCAAGACGTTAGGTGGCTCAAGACTTGGGCCGGTCGATGGCCCGGAGAAGAAACACCCGGACGTGTAAGACGTCTCAAGGATAACTTGGACAAGGAGATAGAGATAGACTCGAAGATGTAGCATAACTTGGATAAACAATTGTAAAACCTGATGGTCCTGACCTCCTATATAAAGGCAGACCCGGGGCGACTTAGGGGACAGGTGATCGAGAGCTAGATCAAGCTTTTAGCCCCTTGTAATCAATACAACAAGCAATAACAACACAATAAGGACGTAGGCTTTTACCTCGACTTGAGGGGGCAAACCTGGGTAAACTCTTGTCTTTTGTCCCGATCAACCCCTTTGAGTCCACTACAATGGCGATAGCTCCGAACTCAAGTTCGGTAATCCGGATATCTGACTAAACCTCTTCCAAGGGCTAAACATGATCAACACCAGAACTGCATGGGTGTTTGATTCATTACAATGTAAATCACATAGTGATGTGAACTAGATTATTGACTCTAGTGCAAGTGGGAGACTGTTGGAAATATGCCCTAGAGACAATAAATAAAGTGTTTATTATTATATTTCCTTGTTCATGATAATTGTTTATTATCCATGCTATAATTGTATTGGTTGGAAACACATTACATGTGTGGGTAATATACAACACTATGTCCCTAGTATGCCTCTGGTGAACTAGCTCGTTGATCGAAGATGGTCAAGGTTTCCTAGCCATGGACATGAGATGTCATTTGATAATGGGATCACATCATTAGGAGAATGATGTGATGGACAAGACCCAAACTACAAACGTAGCATATGATCGTGTCAGTTTACTCCTACTGTAATCTGCATGTCAAGTATATGTTCCTATGACCATGAGATCATGCAACTCACGGACACTGGAGGAGTGCCTTTTGTGTATCAAACATCGCAACGTAACTAGGTGGCTATGGAGATACCGACAATCGAATCTCGGGCAAGTAACATACCGAAGAACAAAGGGAATGTCATACGGGATTAACTGAATCCTTGACATAGAGGTTCGATGTCACGATAAAGATCTTCGTAGAATATGTAGGAACCAATATGGGCATCCAGGTCCCGCTATTGGTTATTGACCGTAGAGGTGTCTCGGTCATATCTACATAGTTCTCGAACCCGCAGGGTCTGCACACTTAAGGTTTGGTGACGTTTCGGTAGTATAGAGTTATGCATGGTGGTGACCGAAGGTTGTTCGGAGTCCCGGATGAGATCCCTTACATCACGAGGAGCTCCGGAATGGTCCGAAGGTAAAGATTCATATATAGGAAGTCCTGTTTTGGTCGACGGAAAAGTTTTGGGCTCATCGGTAGTGTACCGGGAGTCCCGGGAGTGTATTGGGAGACCATCGGGTGGGGTATTTCGACCCAAGAGGCTTCATTGGCTATGGGAGAGTGAATACCAGCCCTTAGTGGGATGGTAGAAGTCCCACACAAGGCCCATGCGGCTGGGAAGAAAAGCCAAAAGGAAAAAGGTGGAAAAAGGCAAAAAAGGCAAAATAAGGAAGTAGTCCTAATCCTACTAGGAGTGGAGGAGGAGGACTCCTCCCTCCTAGTTCGGCCGAACCAGCCTTGGCTTGGAAGCCAAGGATGCCTCCTCTCCTCCTCTCCTCCTCTCCTCCTATATATATTAGAGGGTTTCAGGGTTTTTGCACTTTTTTTCAGCCACGTGCAACCCGTTCCTCGAGTGCATAGTTTCTCCTCTAGATCGGATTTCTGCAGTGCTTAGGCGAAGCCCTGCTGAAATAGCTCCACCGCCATCGCTAGAGCGCCGTCATGCTGCCGGAGAACTCTTCTTCCTCTCTGCTCCCACTTGCTGGATCAAGAAGGCGGAGATCGTCATCAAGTTGTACGTGTGCTGAACGCGGAGGTGCCGTATGTTCGGTGCTTGATCGGGACGGATCGTGTGGACGGTTCGTGATTAGATCGCGGGACGCTCGGTGATTTGGATCGCGACGACATTCGACTACACAAACCGCGTTTCTTAATGCTTCCCGCTTAGCGATCTACAAGGGTACGTAGATCCACTCTCCCTCTCGTAGATGCTCATCACCATGGACAGATCTGCATGTGCGTAGGAAAAATTTTGTTTCCCATGCAACGTTCCCGAACAAGATTGTAGTGCACTGTGTGCCCTGGACCTGAACATCATTTACGCCGCGGTAACTGGCATTAAACAATATAACCTCACGACAATTGTTGCCTGGAGACTGCATCTGGATGCATGTATTGGTGACTTGTATGGAGGAATTTATGCTTCCCGGTAGCTGCAAAATTAGGAGTCCTCCCTCGATTTAATGACCATATGCTGCCTGAAAGATATTTAGATTTTGAAGCCATGAGGCGTCATGATTTAATTAAGGACATTGCACGGGGCTATGAGTATAACTTAATATTTAATAAATATAACTCTGTTTATGTTATCTTGCCTGCACGTACTCTCTTTGAATTTCAGAACAAGCGAAGATATTACGTTCATGAGAGAGAAGCGCATGAGCACAATACAACGGCGGAGGCTTCTCGCTCGACTGAGGAGGTAGCACGGAACGCCTCCATGAGCTATCACTTTGATTATTACCCAAACCAACCATGGCGATCACCAATCTAGGAAAATGCCTAAGCTTGGGCGAGTACATATTTCTCACCGACATTACATTCATTGTTCACACACTTCACATCATTTGTCGATGTTCATCATCTTTCATTGTATATCCATGTTAGTTTTTATTTTTCTGCTTTCTTCTTATGTGTTTGAAAAACTTTGAAAATCCAAAAATGTTTCTCTCTTCTTTTTTAGTTTTCTTTCTGGCTTAATTTAGTTTGTAGTAATAAAAGAAAACCCAAAAAGATTTTCTTTGCATGTTGGGAGCTTACCCGTGTAAATAATTTTTCTCGTTATTGTTTTTCCTTTGTTTATTTGCTTTCTCCTAAAAAAAACTAAAAACTCCAAAAATATTTCAATGTGTTTCTCTGAATTTCTATTATTTTGATTGAGTCACTGAAAGGAGAAGACCACGATCAATATGTTGAGTGGCTCTCATATGCATAATTCTTAATCTAATAGAGAACCAAAATTACCATGTCTTCTCCTTTGTATAAACTGCCTTGCAGATTCCAGCTTAGTCCACGACACTCTTGAACTATTATTATTATAACATCATTCGGCTACGCTTTGGGGACGTGTGATGATAATCATGACGCGAGAATTGAGGTGCCACACACACTTGCCCCACTTTTGCAGTAATCGCCCCCACAAGCGCGCGCGTCACCCATGATTTTAAACCCATGAAAATTTCTCAACGATGTGTTCCGAATGGGCTCCGCGCTCATCGTCTCATCTCGACTCTTTTCGGCTCGCCGAATGCCCGACGCAAGCCCACCGAACACTCGAATGTACCCACTAGTGGCCATGGGAGTCCTGCAAGGATACTTGGGAGGTCAGCCTTCACTCCTGTATTGTCGCTCAGAGTTCTTGATGAGATTGCTCTCAGACTGTCAGGTTGTTTCTCCCGAGAGATAATCCGATGCCATACGACTATGCTAAGCAGCCAAGTTGTTCCAGTCAATCAGAATTCATAAATCCTGAATCCATTGTGGTTTTGGGACCGAGTGGAAACGCTCTTGACCGTTTTCCTAGAGCCTTCGAAGCAACAGCGACACTCCCGAGCGTCGTTCACTCGCGCTCTCAAACCTCAACTGGTTTGGGGGCTACTGATGAGGTCACCTACCATACATAGGGTCATAGACCTGACATCTAGGGCTCACCCAGGGCCCCACATTATCATTAAAGTCCCTGGACTACTGATGCATTCGGATGCAAGTACCAGCACTCGGGCCAGAGTAAGCTAGGACGATGTGGGAGCTACAACATTCGAGAGACTTAATGCCACACGTGAAGTGTTGTGAAGACTCGGGTTACCTGTAACACTCTTAGTTAAAGCAGTAGTTTCCAGTATCGTCGGTAGTTACTCGTATTAATTGGCCTTCTAATGGCACTCGGCCGGCGGTTGTGCACTCTATATAAGCCACCCCCGGGCTCCTGAGCAAGGGTTTCGCAGCCTACTGTATTCATACCCACCAAGTAAACGCAAGCCCTCGGGCACGAGACGTAGTGTCTTTACCTCTTCCGAGAGGGGCCCGAACTCGCTAAATCCAAGTCATACACCTGTGTCGTAGCTAGTTTCTGCCCTTCTTACGTACCCCTGGTATTATTGTTAGGTTAGTTCCCTCGACATGGCCCACGTGGCCCCGCTGACCCTAATCTTGAGCATATAAATTCCTTTTTTCCCGAAAAAATAGAGAAGAAGTTTTCATCACGTTTTATGACACAGAGGCGGTGCCACATCCTTTTCTTCCTTGGGAGGGCTGATCTGGAGTCCGTTTGGGGCTCTAGAGAGGGTAATTCATAGCCATCGTCATCGCCAACCCTTTTCAATCGACAATTCCATGATACTCACCATCGGGAGTGAGTACTTCCTTTGTAGGCTTGTTGTACGATGATAGCATTGGATGAGATTTTACATGTAATCGATTCAATTTGTTAGGGCTTGATCCCTAGTACCCACTATGTTCTGAGATTGATATTGCTATCACTTTGCTATGCTTAATGCTTGTCACTAGGGCCCGAGTGCCATGATTTCAGATCTGAACCTATTATGTTTCTATGAATATGAGAGTGTTTCTGATCCTATCTTGCTAGTTGTATGCACCTATTATGTGTTGGGGAACGTTGCATGGGGAAAAAATCTTACGCACACGCAAGATATATCCATGGTGATGAGAATCTATGAGAGGGCAAGTGGATATACATACCTTTGTAGATCGCTAAGCATGAAGCGTTAAGAAACGCGGTTGATGTAGTCGAGCATCCCGAGATCCAATCATGACCCGTCCCAATCTAGCGCCGAACGGACGACACCTCCGTGTTCAGCACAGATACAACTCGATGACGATGTCCGCCTTCTTGATCCAGCAAGAGGGAGCCAAGAGGTAGATGAGTTCTCCGGTAGCGCGACGGCGGCGGTGGTGGAACTATTCTGGCAGGGCTTTGCCTAAGCACCGCTGAAAAACTAGATGAACTAATCTATCGGGAGAGAGGGCTCCACTATGTCCTTTTGGGTTGAACTGCTTTTGCCCTCTCTCCCACTAGTATATATAGGAGGGAGGGGAGGGAGGCCGGCGCCCTAGGGATACCCCTTTGGTGCGGCCGCAAGGAGGAGGAGGTGGAGGATTCCACTTCCAATCCTACTCCTAGTAGGATTCCTATCCTTCCCCCACTTGGACTCTCCTTTCCCTCAAGCCCAGCCGCATAGGCCTTCTTGGGCTGGCCGCCCAGCCCACCAGGGGCTAGTGCGCCACCCTCAAGTTCATGTGACCCACTTGAGGGAAAGGAGAGTTCAATATCGTTACGGACTCCTACATATTCTAGGAAGATCTTTATCGGTTGAACCTCTGTGTCAAGGATTCAGTTAATCCCGTATGATGTTCCGTTTGTTCTTCGGTATGTTACTTGCTCTCTATACCTAGTTCAATCTCGTTACTGGCAAGTCTCTTTACTCGTTCCGTAATACAAGATCCCATGAATAACATTTTAGTCACATTGCTTGCAAGGCTTGTTGCGATATTGTGTTATCGAGTGTGCCCTGAGATACCTCTCCATCACACGAAGTAACAGATCCCAGTCTTGATCCATGCCCACTCAACAGACACCCTCGGAGATACCTGTAGAGCACCTTTAGTCACCCAGTTACATTGTGACATTTGATACACACAAGGTACTCCTCCGGTGTCAGTGAGTTGCATGATTTCATGGTCATAGGAACAGATACTTGACATGCAGAAAACTATAGCAATAAACTGACATGATCATATGCTATGTTTATAGTTTGGGTCTTGTCCATCACATCATTCTCCCAATGATGTTGTCCTGTTATCAAATGACATCTCATGTCAATGGATAGGAAACCTTGACCATCTTTGGTCAACAAGCTAGTCTACTAGAGGCATACTAGGGACACACTGTTGTTTATATATCCACACATGCAATTTGTCTCCAATCAATACAATTATAGCATGGATAATAAACGATTATCATGAACAAGGAAATACAATAATAATCATTTTATTATTGCCTCTTGGGCATATTTCCATCATTATGAGCTATTATCCTGGACCCCAAAACGACATAAATTGGGATCATCTCTGGTGATGGTGGTAGTTTGAGGAGTTCATGTATTCACCACGTGTTAATGATTTCTTCCGGTTCTCTATTAAAAGGAGGCCTTAATATCCCTTAGTTTCCCTTTGCATCTCGCAGTCATAGAAGGGTATGACAAAAGATGTCATGCAAGTTCTTATTATAACAACGTATGACTATATACGGAATACATGCCTACATCATACTGATGAATTGGAGCTAGTTATATATCGCTCTAGGTTGTGAAAGTTACATGATGAATGTCATCCAAGTAAAATATCTAACATTGATCCAATGCCTACGCTTTTTGCATATTGATCTTCGTTAACTTACTTTCGTTATTGCTATTGTTACAATCACGTCAATATGCTACTTTCTGTCGTTTCCATTACTATTGTTACCATGCTACTAAACACTTTGTCACAGAAAAGATATCTCCAGATGTGGTTGAATTGACAACTCAACTACTAAGGCTCATAAATATTCTTTGGCTCCCCTTGTGTTCAATCAATAAATTTGGGTGAAATACTACCCTCAAAGACTGGTGTGACCCCCTATACTTGTGGGTTATCACAAATCATTTGCAGCCAACCATTATTACATCAGGGATATCTTGGCTAGCATCCTCTAACAAATGAAAGAGCCACCGCAGTTCATTACAATATCAACAATAGTTCATACTGCACTCCAATAATCAAAAGATAATATATACATAAGAATAAGCACATACACCTTACCTGTAGTGAATGTCATTTGGATTAACCCATAGATCCATTTGAATAACACATCGAGGCCCAAGAACAACCATGACCAAAACCAATATCTGAGATATTAAATGATTCGTGCCACATATTCCAATGATATTGCATAGGAGAGCGAGAGGAGCATACCTCTCTACGGCTCTCCAATCAATTGTAGATGCAGATCTCATCCATCCATTGCTGCATGTTCTCGATCCAAAGAGTAGTCTTTGACCTCGTTGGTTCTTGTCAGTCCTACACATGCATGTCAAGAACCAACGAGGTCATATCTATTGACATGCACGGGGAAGCAAACTCACCTACTATGCGGCCTATTGAGGCGGTGAGTTCTACACATAGGCCCCCAGATGAGGCGGGGAGGTAGGCCTGCTTAGGCATCGGGGCGATCGCGGTGAAGCGGTGCAGGGATAAAGGATCACTAGAAGAGTGTCTAGAGGGGGGTGAATAGAATACTAGCATTAATTTAAAACCTAACATTTTCCCAAGTTAATTGGTTGGCATATTTTAACAGTTTTTAGGATAGCTAGCTAGTCTAACAACCCTACACATGCATGTCAATAGATATAGCAGCGGAAAGTAAAGACATTGCATATGAAGTAAAGAGTTGAGACAGCTAGATCAAACGTAGTTGGAGACGCAAGGATTTTTCCCATGGTTCCGATAGGTGGTGCTATCGTACATCCACGTTTATGGAGTCTTCAACCCACGGAGGGTAACGATCGCGAGAGTCCACGGAGGGCTCCACCCAAAAGGGTCCACGAAGTAGCAACCTTGACAATTCCATACGGCTTCCGTCCATGAAGGACTAGCCTCACTATGGGTTCCTTGCCCTTAAAAACTTCTTGGTTCACTCCACAACACGAAGTAGGAGGCTCCCAAGCGACACCTAACCAATCTAGGAGGCACCACCCTCCAAAAGGTAATAGGCTCGGTTAATGATGATGAACTCCTTGCTCTTGTGCTTCAAGATGATAGACTCCTTAACACACAATCTCTCTCTCACGGGTTTGGCTTGGTAGAAGAGATAGGATTGGTGGAAAGCAACTTGGGGAGGCTAGAAATCAAGATCCATATGATTGGATTGGAAGATCTTGACCTCAACACAAGGGTAGGTGGCTCTCTCTTAGAAAATCTGATAGGATAGGTATGGAATAATTCTGAGTGCTCCTCTCTCGAGTAGGTGGTGGTGAAGGGGTACATATAGGCATCCCCAAAAATCCAACCGTTACACACAAAATCACCAACTCGGTGAAACCGATGTGTTAATCTTGGTGGTACCGAAGTGACCAAAAGGTGGCAACTTTTGAATCTCAGTGAGACCGATATAGGAAACTCGGTTGCACCGATAAGGTGACCAACGGTCAGATTTCCAATCTCGGTGACGCTGATCCAACATTCTTGGTGGGACCAAAAATGTGAATTTGTGTAACAGAAAGTTGGCAACCTAAACTCGGTGGCACCCGTATGGACTTGGTTGCACCGAAGTGGCTAGGGTTCGGCTGAGTCTGTCTAGGTTCTAGAATCGGTGGCACCAGAGTGGAATAGTTGGTTGCATTGATTTTGAGTGTTGGGTATAGAACAGACTTTGGTGGGAGAGTTTGTGGATGTTTTGGCGACTATCACTTGTGCATGTTTGAGCATATTGTTCACCAACAAAACCTTACCCCCTTTTAATAGTATTGGCTTTCCTATGACTCAAAGTGATTTCTCACAAATGTAAAATTTAGAGTCCTCTTGCTTGAAGCTTGGCCAACCTATTTCCTTGCATCTTGGGGTTTGTCCGCAATCTCCTTTTGCCGATCCTCTCTGTAAATTGTATCTGAAACACACTAGATGAAAATATCAGTCCAAGAGACATTGTATGTTGTCATGAATTATCAAAACCACCAAGGGAGCATGTTGTGCTTTCAATCTCCCCTTTTTTGGTAATTGATGACAAGATACAATCAAAGCTTCAAATAAAGATGTGCATGGTTATACTGAAGACTTTGAGAGACACATGACTTAGACTTGATCCCCCTAAGTGTGTGCAGTCCTTTAAAGGATAGTTGCTTTTGAATGCATGAACACACATAAGGTAGAAGGGATATAACAAGTCATGTGTTATCTTGGCTATATGCATCAAATATATATGAATGAAATGTATCTTTGTTCAAGACATCACTCTTGCAAACAATATGTGCAAGAAGAAAGAGATCAACTTGATCAAAGATATGTTGCATATACTTACCCTGAGTTCTTTAGCATCCTGGTGATCAAAACATACTTGAGAAAACAATGTTAGAAAACACAAGAGTATTCTACCAATCAGCAAGGCAACAGAACTCAAAATTTCCAAGATGAGATATGGAGGACATATTGATAGTAGTATTCCTTAGAATTGATATGTCTCCAAAATCATTTAGATTTTTCTCATGTAGATATGAAAATAGGTTATCCTCTCCCCCTAAATCTTAGCATGTAGATTTTTAGGATAGGATAAGGTGAGAAAGATCAAAGATTTTCTTCTCCCCACTTTGATATTCTCCCCCTGTTTATAAAGATATTATTATTGATATTGGCTCTCCCCCTTGATCATATATCCACCTTTGCATAAGCATGTATCTCCCCTTTAGCATGAAGCTTTGGTCTTCTCCCAAAATGGTTGAATCTTTGGTCTTCTCCCCCTTTGGCATTAATTTCCAAAAAGAAAGGGCGAAAAAACAAGGATAGATACAGGGATCATTTACTGAGAAGGGATCCTTGAGGACAAGGGTCATCGAAATGTAGGATTCATAGAAATGAAAACTAAGAGAGTCATGAAAAATGATTTGTTCTTCTCCTCCTTTCTTCATTAAAGATAGGGATCCTTGAAGAAAGAAATTCTCTCCTCAAGATTAACTTTAGTTCTTCTCCCCCTAAGTAATACAAGTTTTTTTTTAACTGGGGGATCATCGAAGTAACATAAGTATTACAAGACAGTTTACTAAGAAAACACAGAGTTTGCAAAAGTGAATTCAAATGAACAAGAATGAAAATCGGTGACTCTGAGATAGATAGATCGGTGGTACCGAGATGTTGTAGTGCAGCTTGTGTGTAATATCGATAGAACTGATATATCTGACTCGATGGTTCCGAAGGAGAAACCAAGTTTCTGTTTTCACAGAGTCAAGAGAAAATTTGCAATGAAATATACAAGGGACATCAACTAGAGAATATTGGAGTGGTTATGAGAAATCATGCAATAGAGAGAAAACCACACCAAATTCTTAACTAGATGATGGGCGGTGACTAGGTCACCTATATTAGAGTATATCGACTTAGGAACCAAGCAAGAATACTTGATCATAGGTCATACTCTATGTTAAGCTCAGAATGGGGTTACCATTTTTCGATTAAGCATCTTAATGTCTTCATGTCACTTGAGTTGCTTTAGCTCATTTCTTGGAGTAAAGCCTATTCAAGGACATGAGTTCATACCTTTGAGTGATGTTGATGACGTAGCTTGTAGATGAACTTGTTGAGGATGATCGAGGTTGATGAAGATCATCTTGAGTTTTGACCAATCCTTCTTGTTCTAGTACACTAGTTACCTACAAGGATTAGTCATGCAAGGAAGAACAATAGATATATCCAATTGACATGATACCAATTGAGATTGTGCAATCATGATCAAGTATATGTCAAGGATATGGTTGAGTGTCCTTCTTCCTTCCATCATCAAGAGGGGTTGTGGATACTTGGTAATGACAAGATTGCTTATGATTGGAGTTGATGGCAATCTTGTGGGATGAAGTTTTTTTTCAAGTACCTACAAGAGATCAGATGCAATACAAGGGAGCATAGAGTTCCATGGCATAAGATGAAATGTCAAGATACATGGAAATATCAAGAAAGCTCATGCCCTTGCATGGAGCCGAGTGAGTCTAGCTCAAGTTTGAAGCATCGATGATGTTCAACTCACTCCTTAAGTGACAAAATGTCTTCTCATCAAGTGGCATAGTAAAGATATCGGCCAATTGCTTGTTAGTGCTAACATTCTTAAGATTAATGTCTCCTTTGGCAACATGGTTACGAATGAAATGATGTCGGACTTGAATGTGCTTAGTTCGAGAATGTTGCACAGGATTATGACCAATTTTAGTAGCACTTTCATTGCCACAAAGTAATGGAACATTTTTAACATGAATTCCATAATCCTTAAGTGTTTGTGTCATCCAAAGAAGTTGCGCACAACAAGATCCGGCAGCAATATACTCAGCTTCGGCAGTCAATAGAGATATCGAGTTTTGTTTCTTAGAGGACCAAGATACAAGAGATCTGCCCAAAAATTGACAAGTACCAGAGGTGGATTTTCTATCAACCTTTTCACTGGCATAGTCCGAATCAGAATAGCCAACAAGGTCAAAAGAAGATCCCTTGGGATACCAAATGCCAAAATTTTGCATTTGTATCAAGTATCTCACAATGTGTTTTATAGCTGAAAGATGACATTCTTTCGGTGCAGCTTGATATCTAGCACACATGCAAACACTAAGCATAATATCGGGACGAGATGCACATAGATATAAAAATGAACCAATCATAGACCGATAAACTTTCTGATCAACCGGCTCATCCTCTTTGGTGAGATCAACATGTCCGCTAGTAGGCATAAGGGTTTTCATACCTTTGCACTCATGCATGTTGAACTTTTTGATCAAGTCCTTGGTATACTTAGTTTTAGAGATGAAAGTTCCTTCTTTTGATTGCTTGATTTTCAAGCTAAGAAAGAATTTCAGCTCACACATCATAGACATTTCATACTTCTCGGACATCAACCTTCCAAATCTTTCACTAAATTGAGGGTTAGTTGAACCAAAGATAATATCATCCACATAAATTTGGCACACAAATAATTCACCATTAACTCTCTTAGTGAATAAGGTTGCATCAATTTTACCAATTTCAAACTCTTTTCCGATAAGAAACTTCGTTAAACATTTGTACCAAGCATGAGGGGCTTGATTAAGACCATAAAGAGCTTTACGAAGTTTGTAAACATGATTAGGTTTCTTTGGTTCACAAAGCCAGGTGGTTGTTTAACATAAACCTCTTCTTCAATTTCACCATTTAAAAATGCACTTCTAATATCCATTTGATAAAGTGTGATATCATGGTGATTGGCATAAGCAAGAAGAATGCGAATAGCTTCAAGTCTAGCAACGGGGCCGTAGGTCTCACCGTAGTCCATACCTTTGACTTGCGTATATTCTTGAGCTACGAGACGAGCCTTGTTGTGCATGACTTGACCGTATTCGTGTTGCTTGTTTCGAAAAACCCATTTGGTTCTGATGATGTTGTGTTCATCCTTGGTCTTCTCCACGAGTGTCCACACTTTGTTCCTTTGGAAGTTGTGAAGCTCTTCATGCATAGCATTCACCCAATCCGCATCTTCAACAGCTTGTTCTACCTTCAAGGGATCAATGCTAGAAATGAAAGAGTGATGCTCACAGAAGTTTTCTAGATGAGTTTTAGAGCGAGTGATTCTCCCTGTTTGTATATCTCCAAAGATTTGGTTTAGGGGATGGTTCTTGGTCACTTGTGCTCGAACTCGGGTCAGCTTCCGATTGTTGGTTGGTGGAGCTTCTTCTTCATCATCATCTTCTTCATATTCATTGTTGTTGAAGGTGTCATTCCCTTGAGGTGATGGTGAAGGAGGTTGTGATGGATATTCATGATGCACTTCCTCCTCTTCATCATCTTGCCGTGTACCGCTTGTGGATGCCTCCATGTCATGTTGTGGTTCACCTTGTCGTGAAGTAGGGGCTTCCACTTGAATTGATGAAGTACTTTCCTTAACCTCCATGGGATAAATCTTGCCGATGGGTAGATCTAGGATAGCTTCCGAAGGGTTCTTATCACCTACATCATATGGCAATTGTTCGACTTTTGAACCATTAGATTCATCAAACTTCACATCTACCGTCTCTTCAACTTTTCGAGTGAAGTTGTTGTAGACACGGTAAGTGTGAGAGTTCGATCCATAACCAAGTAGGAATCCTTCATGAGATTTAGGAGAATATTTAGTACGATGATGCTTATCAAGAATGTAGCACTTGGAGCCGAATACCCGAAAGTATCCAACTTGTGGTTTGTTACCGGTGAGTAGCTCGTATGTCGTTTTACCGAGAAGCTTGTGCAAGTAGAGTCGGTTTGTGGCATGACATGCTGTTTCCATGGCTTCTGCCTAAAAGTGCTTTGGCATCTTGTATTCGTCAAGCATCGTTCTTGCCATCTCAATGAGTGTCCGGTTCTTTCTCTCAACAACTCCATTTTGTTGAGGTGTGTACATAGCCGAGAACTCATGTGAAACACCTTCTTCGTCAAGAAAGGGATCCACATGGGTGTTCTTGAACTCAGATCCTTTATCGCTCCGAACCTTCTTGATCTTCACTTCAAACTGATTTTGCTCTTTGCGAGCGAAGTTCTTGAAGATCTTTTGAACCTGCGACTTGTCATCAAGAAAGAATACCCACGTAAATCTGGAAAAATCATCAACTATAACTAGACCATAGGAATTTCCACCGAGACTCTTGTAAGCATTGGGACCGAAGAGATCCATATGAAGTAACTCGAGTGGTCTCCTAGTAGTCATGATATTCTTAACAGGATGACTTCCACCTACTTGCTTTCCAGCTTCACAAGCACCACAAAGTCTATCTTTGTCAAAGATAACATCTTTAACACCAAGTGTATGATCACCTTTGATAAGTTTGTCTAAATTACGCATGCCAACATGTCCTAATCTTCTATGCCAAAGCCAACCTTTAGAAGATTTAGCAATTAAACAAGTGTGAGGTTTGGATCTCTTAGTGAAATCGACAATGTATAGATCACCTCCACGGATACCGGTAAAGACCATTTTATGATTATCATGACAAACCACTTGACAATCTACTTTCGTGAATAGAACATTGAATCCGAAGTCAGCAAGTCTAGATACGGAAAGAAGATTATAGCCAAGAGATTCGACAAGCATAACATTTTGAATAGAACTATCATGGGATATGGCCACCTTACCAAGGCCAAGTACCTTACCCTTAGAGTTGTCTCCAAAGTTCACGTAACGTCGAGGACCTTGATTAGGCGTGATCTCTTGGAACATGTCTTTATCACCAGTCATATGATCCGTACATCCACTGTCAAGAATCCACTCTTTTCCTCCGGACATGTAATCCTTAAATTTTGCCGTGAGACTTTGATTCTTCATGATCTTCTCATACTCGATGTCGAACAACTCATCTTCTTCATAGTAGCCATGTTCCACATTGTCATCATCAAGTGGGAAATCCTCGCCATAAAGAACAAGAGATTCGTTAGAATAGTGAACATGACAATGTTCAAGTTTATGAATGTAAATGGCTTCGAAGATAATGTTGTTGATAGTGGTGACATCTCCTTTAGCACGCATAAGATCACGGAGTTCAAATAGGCATTTATCAAAGTTTGGATCACTAGGCTTCATTTTGTGAAAAGCAATGGCTTTATGAAGAATTTCATCTAGATTCCCCAAGGAAATATTTTTATATCGTTTCTCCAAATCAGTCCATAAGGTATATGCACAAGCGAAGTTCTTCATTTGAGAAAGCATGAATCTTGATAAACCTCTAATAATAAGATTGATAGTTCTTAGGTTACCAAGCATGTTAATTTCCTCTTCGTGTGTGGGATGCAATTCATCAATAGGAGGCTCATAGGGACGCATAACATATTTGCTCAATTGAAATTCATTAAACAGCTCAAGCAACAAAGATTTCCATTGACTATAGTACTCTCCATTAAGAATGGGCACTCTACAACTCAAACTCCCTACACTAGACACATCCATTTCCCTCCTCGGTGATTAAACCGAAGCAATGGACACCAAAGCTCTGATATCAATCAAAGGATCACTAGAAGAGTGTCTATAGGGGGGGTTGAATAGACTACTGGCATTAATTTAAAACCTAACATTTTCCCAAGTTAATTGGTTGGCAGATTTTAACAGTTTTTAGGATAGCTAGCTAGTCTAACAGCCCTACACATGCATGTCAATAGATATAGCAACGGAAAGTAAAGACATTGCATATGAAGTAAAGAGTTGAGATAGGTAGATCCAACGCAGTTGGAGACGCAAGGATTTTTCCCGTGGTTCCGATAGGTGGTGCTATCGTACATCCATGTTTATGGAGTCTTCAACCCACGAAGGGTAACGGTCGCGAGAATCCACAAAGGGCTCCACCCAAAAGGGTCCACGAAGTAGCAACCTTGACTATTCCATACGGCTTCCATCCACGATGGACTAGCCTCACTATGGGGTAGATCTTCACGAAGTAGGCGATCTCCTTGCCCTTACAAACTTCTTGGTTCACTCCACAACACGAAGTAGGAGGCTCCCAAGCGACACCTAACCAATCTAGGAGGCACCACCCTCAAAAAGGTAATAGGCTCGGTTAATGATGATGAACTCCTTGCTCTTGTGCTTCAAGATGATAGACTCCTCAACACACAATCTCTCTCACACAGGTTTGGCTTGGTAGAAGAGATAGGATTGGTGGAAAGCAACTTGGGGAGGCTAGAAATCAAGATCCATATGATTGGAGTGGAAGATCTTGACCTAACCACAAGGGTAGGTGGTTCTCTCTCAGAAAATATGATAGGATAGGTATGAAATAGTTATGAGTGCTTCTCTCTCGAGTAGGTGGTGGTGAAGGGGTATATATAGGCATCCCCAAAAATCCAACCGTTACACACAAAATGACCAACTCGATGACATCGATGTGTTAATCTCGGTGGTACCGAAGTGATCAAAAGGTGGCAACTTTTGAATCTCGGTGAGACAGATATAGGAAACTCGGTTCCACCGATAAGGTGACCAACGGTCAGATTTCCAATCTCAGTGACGCCGATCCAACATTCTCGATGGGACCGAAAATGTGAATTTGCGTAACAGAAAGTTGGCAACCTAAACTCGGTGGCACCCGTATGGAATCGGTTGCACCGAAGTGGCTAGGGTTCGGCTGAGTCTGTCTAGGTTCTGGAATCGGTGGCACCGAAGTGGGATAGTTTGTTGCACCGATTTTGAGTGTTGGGTATAGAACAGACTTTGGTGGGAGAGTTTGTGGATGTTTTGGCGACTAGTACTAGTGCACGTTTGAGCATATTGTTCACCAACAAAACCTTACCCCCTTTTAATAGTATTGGCTTTCCTTGACTCAAAGTGATTTCTCACAAATGTAAAATGTAGAGTCCTCTTGCTTGAAGCTTGGCCAGCCTATTTCCTTGCATCTTGGGGTTTGTCCACAATCTCCTTTTGCCAATCCTCTCTGTAGACTGTATTTGAAATACACTAGATGAAAATATCAGTCCAAGAGACACTGTATGTTGTCATGAATTATCAAAACCATCAAGGGAGCATGTTGTGCTTTCAAGGGAGCGCTCCAGAGCAACAAATCCATTCTTTCAATTTAAAATCCTTTTCACCTTATACCTTCTACAACATTCTCTTCAATAAGTTTCGACAACCTGCAATCTTTTTTTATTAAAGTTAAACAACATCATCAATGCTATGAAAAAAATGAAGTCTTGAGAGTTGGGGTCGCTTCACCATAGTTTTATCTTGAGCACTCATGTCCCAATATCTAACATGCAGCTCCACTGGTACACATCAGAATCAATTTTGGTAACCCGTCTGCATAGTGTAATATCACAACAAATCGTCATTCTGTTTTTAAGAATGGTCTATATAATAAAAAAAGGATTCTTATATTGCTCAGCCTGAAATTGTTTATCACCAACTCATCTCAATCTCCCCCCTTTGCCGTGATAGGGAGGTTGATGTCGTCCCTATACGCCACCAACAAGCCTACATCGACCACCACTAGCTCATATCTTCTTTGATGGGTTTCTAGATGAAACAAGAAAATAATCAGATGATTATGATTTAGTTGAAATATCTTTACAAAAAATAGAGTGTGAAGTTTGAAACTCATCTCTTGTTGCAACAGAAAACAAAGCCCGACTATAGAGAAAAAAATACTTTCTTTACCTCTTGTTGTTACTTCGCTCGCTCGAAGCTACACACCTGTTGTTTTGGCCATGCCAATATATCTTGAGGAACATTAACTGCCTAGGAAACTTCATGTTTCTTTCTCTTCCATCTAAGACAAAAAATTACTAATAGAATCAATCTATCTGTATACTACTTGTAGGTAATTTAGGAGGATAAGCAGGGCTTGAGTTTTTTTGTTAGAACAAATGTTCACAACATCATTATTCCGAGCGGCATACTAATTCCCGCCCTTTATTTGAGTTTAATTTCACATGAAGGGTAGGTCCTCCAAGATTTACATATTGCAGTTCTTCAACAAAATTTACAAGTAATCAAAACGCAACAAAATTTCATTCCTACTAATCAAGGTTATCAAATACTCCTCCTCAGCTATCTTTTCCTTAGCAATAACATAGATGTTTTCCTTAGTAGTAACAACAAAAATTCATCCCTACTTGTCGAGGGTTATCAAACACTCCTCATACTCTATCTTTTCCTTAGCAGGAAAAACAAAAATTCACCCCTACTGACCGAGCAATACATCAACACTCAAAGCAGCACGGATCTTTTCCTTAGCAGTAATAACACAAGCACTAAAAAGCAAGCAATCACCTCGTCCATGGGAGAAAAGGAGAATGCCATCTGAAGTTCCAGTATTTACAAAGTTCACTAAATTGCATCAAATCTACGTAAGGAGAAAGAACGCACCATGTTTCTCCGAATTCATGGGACGGGGAAGATAGCAGTAGTAGGAAGGCTGGTAACCAAAGGGCCCTGCTCGCCGGTGTCGACCACCACTCGTTGGAGAGGACCATCGCGTCAGACCCCATCGCTCGGATTCGCTCCATGGTCAACGTCGTCCTCTGGTGTCGGGCACATGCTGGCAGCCCACGGAGGAGGGGAGGCGACGATGATGGGTTGAGGAGGAGGACATAAATGGAATGAGGAGGAGGCTGTCGTAGCCTCGCCTAGGAGGCACTGCGTCGGCCTGAGGTGGAGAGCCGGATCGTGTGGTTCGTAAAGGAGGGTCGTCGGCGTCTCACGCATGGCAACCATCAGCAACCTATGCAACGACGACCTTGATATGCACGTCCACCTCCGGTGACCTCAATCTTGCAGTCGTCGGGCAAGGTGGTTAGCTGGGGTGGTCCTAATCTCCTAGGCGCCAACACATGAGAACGAGAGACGATTGAGCAGAGTATGGGATGTGGGAAATGGATTTATGGATAAATCGTTGAAAAAAATCTCCAGGCTGGTGACTTCTTTCCGAAAATATGGCCTGAGGTAGTGATTTTCTTCTTTCCTTCAAAATCCACAGGGCTCACAACTTCCTTCGTTCGTAAAAGAAAACCAGTGGGATTGGTGATTTCCTTCCTTCGATGGAGGTAACGAACAAACAAATGATCTACCTGCTACTGCCGTACATAATGCTTTCATAATGAGATTTGTTTTTGTCATGATTTAGATGTTAATTTTCTTAAAATCTATTTTCTTCTTCTTAAAATCTGTTATTTATGTTTCTAAAATAAATTGCACCAATGAGAGGGGTCAATTAATTTGGATAAGTTAGGTTAAAGTATGTTATTCCTTTCCTGAAAATCTGTTATTTTTTCTCAAAACAAATTGCAGTAACGAGAGGGATCAATTGATTTGAATAACTTAAAAAAGTTAGATCTGTGATTTATTATAGGGAAGAAGAAAAATCTTGATTTGTAATAAAAGAGTGAAGAAAAAAAATAAACCGATGAATCAGGGTGGGAGGAGGTGACGGTGGAGAGACGAAAAAAACCAAACGAAACTAAGAGGAAAGACAAAAAAAACCCAGTGAAATGCCGGTTACCAAATCTTCGATTAGAAGTAGAGATTTGTCAACGTGACTAGTAGTCTTAGTAAGAGGGGAGGCATTTTTTTGCGAAACTTTCATGGCTATTTGTTTACTTAGCGAGAGTTTTGGGTAGGAAATTGTTACCATCACCCAGATCTAGATCTGACGGTCCTGGGGTGTTCATCAGGATTAGGCTCACGCCGAACTTTTGTCAGATAGCATTTTCACTGAATTATTGTTGCATTCAATTGGGGCATGCGAGAATGTGTGTTACTTAAAAATTATTTGCAAACTGCAGGAAGCTACATAGTAACACAGAAACATTTGATCCAATAAATACTGTTATTACAAATAACACGAATTAAGGAAAGCGACAAATGAAAAGACAGAAAAACACAAACTTGAATTACGGCGGCATTCTCCTAGCAGGGCAGCAGGCCTATACGTTATTGCCTGGAAACTAAAATCCACGCGGATGATCGCTGTTGCTCCGGTTACTGGTCAGCATCGAACGGATCCTTCCAGAAGGGCACTCGGGTTCACTTGTCGTCGTCATCGTCGTTGTCGTCCGAGAGGCCGGCGATGCCCTCAGGCCCCGGGGCAGCCGCCGGTCCATCGGAGGGCCCCTCCGCGGGCGAGTCGGCGGCCGGCGCGTCGGCCGCGGGGGCGTCGGCGGCCTTCTCCTCCTTATCCTTCTTGGCCTTGGCCAACGGCGCGACGGCCAGGGCGACGAGGAGGAGCGTGGCGAGGATGAGGGCTGTGCGGCGGGCCATGGCTCAGCTGCGTCGACCGCTCTTCCTGGTGGTGGCGGCGGCGGCGGCGGTGGTGCTCCGCGTGGTGATATTTGGTTCGTTGCGGATGTGGTGTGGGGAGGGGCGTCGGGGCGGTCTTATGTAGCTGCCGGAGGTGGCTATTTCTGGGCGGGGCTGCCTGAACGTCGCGGCGCGCGTGGCTCTCGGCGGTGGCTACGGCATAGTGGTGGCGCGCGGTTGTAGCCAAGGGACGGGGACGGATTCAGATCCTGATCCAGCCGGTGGATGGATCTCCGCTCGTTTTTCTGACCGAAGTGCAAACTTGGTGTTTGTTGTTGACGTACGAGCATGTCTAAGTTGAACGGCTGGCCATTTGCATTCCAAAACAAAGTCCCCACTTGATATTTGTTATCTTTACTTTTTGTTTTTTCACGCTGTTTTGTCTTGCCAGGCCCACTCAACCCCGGCAACCTACTATTGGGCCTGGGCTATTGTCGTTATTACTGTCACTGGGTAACCTTTGTGGTTGTAAATTCTCACAAAGAAAAAAGGAATTTCATGTCGAAATAACTAATTGAGGAGGAGTTTCTAAAACAAAACTAATTAAGAAGGAACAATTATCTGAGGAGGGCTCGGGGGAATATCCTATTCACCACTCATTGTGTCAAATTGCCGGCGCTTTGCACAGGCAAGCGACCCAGCGGCGACGCAATGGGCTGGCCCAGTTTTGCTTCGCCAGCCAGTTTTGGAAACTTTTTAGGAGGTTCCCTGAACCGTTTTTTTATTGGTTTTTCTGTTTCGTTTTTCGTTTTCAGTTTTCGTTTCTTTTACTTCTTTATTTTATTTTTGTCTGTGTCTTCTTTTCCCATTTTTTCAAGGTTATTTTATCTTTTTTAAAATAAGTTCATGTTTGAAAATTGTTCTTAAAATTAGAAAAATGTTCTTGAATTTAAAAGAACTTCTATATTTCAAATACTATTCGTTTTTCAAAAACTATTCATAAATTCGAAAATTCGTTCGGACTTTAAAAACATGCTTGTTATTTTCAAAAAAATGTTTTTGTTTGCCAAAATAACGTTCTTGTTTTCGTTTTGATTTTTTTCCTTTCCTTTTTTGACTTTTTTCCTTTTCCCATTCCTTATGTTTGACATTTTCAAAAAAAGATCTGAATTTCAAAAAGCATTTCCGTGTATAACACTTTGTTCACAATTTTTATTTCAATATTAGGCCTTCAGAAAATAATCAGGAATTGCAAAAAACGTTCTTTCTTTCAAAATATGTTCATATTTTCAAAAAAGTTCGTGTTTCAAAAATTGTTCTCGTATTAAAAAATGCATGAATTTTTAAAAAGGTCTGTGTTTTGAAAAAACTCAGGGATTTAAGACATTGTTCATGTTTTCAACAAAAAGTCATGATTTAATAAAAAAATGTGTTCCGATGTTTTTCTCCTTTTCAATTTTTTTTCATGATTTTCATAAATGTTCGAGTTTAAAAAAATAGTTTCATTCTCAAACTTTGTTCACGGTTTTCATAAAAATATTTGTGTTTCAAAAAGTGTCCAGGAATTGAAAAATATATCTTTTTCAAATTTTGTTCACAATTTAAAATCATGAAAATAGTTTACGAAACTCTTAAACCAATTTGAAAACAACAATATTTTCTAAAATAGCTTTTTTTAAATCACGATTTTTTTTGAATTTTTGAATAATTTATGAAAGTTGAACAGTTATAAAATATGCAAACAGTTTTTGAATTTGCGAATAAAAAATAATAAGGGGAATATTTTTTGAGCTTTTAAACATTTTTTGCAATTTTGAAAAAATTGTAATTTTGAAGAACAAGAAAGAGAAGGAAAATGAATTAAAAAAAGTAAACTGAAATAAATAACAGAAAAAAATAATCAGAAAAAACGTTGCATTGCGCGCACGCCTGCTGGGCCGGCCCAGTCAGGGGGCGCCCTGTGCGAAGACCGGATTGGTTGCTGCAGTAAGCGGCAGAGAGGCGCTTCCGCGCTCGGCGTCTCAACGGTCACTCCCAGATGCCATCACTTGGTGCGTTCTCGGCTGTCGCCACGTGTTATGCTCTGGGTGTCCCTGTGAAATTTTTTTATTTTTATTTTTTCGCACGCGTTTTCGGCTTTTTAGACTTTTTTTTTGTTTTTTCGGCATTTTGGTTTTTCATCGGCCTTTCTTAGCTTTTGGACAAAATATTTTTATGCCAAAAATGCTATATTTTTTACTTTCTCGAGAGGCACGGATTTTCTATCATCGCGTGTCTCTCAGAAACAGAAAAAACACGTTATTTTTTCAAAGTTCATACTTCTTTCAAAGTTCATACTTCTTAATTACGAATTGAGAAGTACTTCTTTCAAAGTTCATTCCCACCTCCCTAGGTTGCAACCAATAGCGCACCACCTAAGAGTTTATTTTTCCGTAGATCCATTGATTCAAAATGTTTAATCTTTTAAATCATGCGTCCAAATTTTAAACCTTTTTGTCATTGAATTCCTAGCGTCGAGAACTTCAAAACTAGATGCCATGTGATAAGTTTTGTTGAACTTTTTGCATGAAAAAATTGGACGAAAAAACTAAACTGGGAGTACTTTATTATCCTTTTCTAAAGAAGCACGACTGTGCGTGTCGCAGAATCAAACCCGTGCCTTCACGAGAAGTAAACCCGTATATCTCGTGGAAGAAAATAATTAAAAAAGAGTTTTTTTTGTTTTCGAGAGGCACACTCATACCTTTCGTGGAAGCAAAACCATGCCTCTAAAAACAAAATGTTTTTTCGCTTCCGTGAGGCACATCTGTACCTCTCGCGAAAGGAAAGAAACATGTGTTTTTCGTTTCCAACAAGCACGGACGTGCCTCTCGCGGAAGCAAAAAAAGAAGTTTTTATGCGGAATTTTTGTTTCCTATTTTTTTTCCGAAAGCTAAGAAAGACTGGTAAAACCCGAAAAACCGAAAACCCGCCAAAAACCATCTACAAAGCAGAAAACATGCAAAAAAATAAGATATGAAGGAAGCGTCCAGTGTTTGACATGTGGCGGCGGCTGAGAACACGCCAAGTGGTGCGCTCTTAGCCCACCCGAAGTGTCCATTGGAGAGGCTCCCAAAGAAGCGCTCCTTCGTTAGTTGCTCCCATTTGCCGTTGTCGCGCAATGAAGCTCCTAGTCGGCACCTTAAGCGCCAGCTAGGAAAACCGGCGCCCATGTGCCCTGCAAACTGGGTCGGCCCGGTTTCAAGGCTGCCTTGCCGCTTGTCCCTCTCGTTGCCTTGTTCACTCGGTCACGGTTAACCAGTTGACTTGTGAATTGTTGCTAGATGAACAAGCCGGTGATCGTCGAATAAGACAGTCCGCAAGCTGTCCGTTTCCTTTAGGATGGCCGACCTAATCGATCCCCAATGGCACTACTGGAGGAATGCCTAGCGGTGGCGGGCTCAAAATGGCCATCGGTGGTGGGCAAGGCTCCTAGGGGTGCCCGCCACTACTACTTGTGAGTTGTGTTGGGTTTTTCCCTGAAGAGGAAGGGTGAAGCAATATAGTAGCGGTAATTATTTCTCTTAGTGAGAACTAAAGTTTATCGAATCGATAGGAGAATCAAGGAAAACTGTCGTCGTTAGCACCTACACACACAAAACGAAACACTTCGCCCAACGAGGGCACGAGGGTTGTCAATCCCCTTGAACTCGTTACTTGCAAAGATTATTTATGATATATATATATATATAAAGCAAAGCAAAGCAAATAAATAGTAAATAATTACAGGAAGGCTTTAGGTTTTTAGCAATATGATTAAATAGACCCGGGGGCATAGTTTTCACTAGAGGCTTCTTCTCGAAAGCAAACCATACGGTGGGTTGATAACCCACAAGTATAAGGGATCAATCGTAGTCCTTTCGATAAGTAAGAGTGTCAAACCCAATGAGGAGTAGAAGGAAATGATAAGCAGTTTTCAGCAAGGTATTCTCTGCAAGTGTTGTGAGTAACAGTAATAGATAGTTTTGCAGCAAGATAATTCGTAACAAGTGACAAGTAGCAATAGTAGCAAAGGTGCAGAAAGGTAGCCCAATCCTTTTTATAGCAAAGGAGATGCCTGAAAGTACTCTTACATTAAGCAAGCACTCCCTAGGAGACATGGGAATTTTTGTCTAGTCATGTTCATCATGTTGAGTTGATTCACGTTCGTTACTTGGATAATTTGATATGTGGGTGGACCAGTGCTAAGGTGTTGTTCTTACTTGAACAAGCAAACCACTTATGATTACCACCTCTCACAAGCAACCGCAACTACGAAAGAAGAATTAAGATTAATCTAACGATAGCATGAAACGTGTGGATCCAAATCAGACCCTTATGAAGTAACGCATAAACTAGGGTTTAAGCTTCTGTCACTTTGGCAACCCATCATCTACTTGTTACTCCACAATGCCTTCCCTTAGGCCCATAACATGGTGAAGTGTCATGTAGTCAATGTTCACACGACACCACTAAGCGAAGCAACAACATACACATCATCAAAATATCGAACAAATATCAACTTCACATGATTACTTATAACAAGACTTCTCCCATGTCCTCAAGAACAAAAGTAAATACTCACACGTCATCAACATGTTCAAGATCAGGGGTGTAATAATGGAGATCAAGGATCTGAACATAATATCTTCCACCAAGTAAACCAACAAGCATCAACTACGAGATGTAATCAACACTGCTAGTAACCCACATGTACCAATTTGGGGTTTTGAGACAAATATTGGATATAAGAGGTAAACTAGGGTTTGAGATGATATGGTGCTGGTGAAGATGTTGATGAAGATTTTTCCTCCCACGAAGGAGGAAGCATTGGTGATGACGATGGCTTTGGTCTCCCCTCTCCTGAATGAATGTTTCCCCGACAGAATCTCTCTGCCCAAGAGCGAAAGGGCCTCTGCCCTGGTTTTCGCCTCGAGACACTGGCGCTTCGTCCCGAAAGTATCTTCTTGATTTTTTGTTGGGTAAAACACACCATATAGGAGAAGAGGGGGGGTCAGAAGACCTGCTGGCCCACCAAAAGGAAACAAGGTGTGCCTAGGGGGTGGGCACACCCTGTTGGCTTGTGACAGTAGGTGGACCCCTCTGGTATATTTTTGGCCCAATAATTCTTATATATTCCATAAAAAATCCATGAAGTTTCAGGTCATTTGGAGCCCAGTGAATTTTGAGTCATTTTCTTGGTTTCTTGGTCCAAAATCCCAGTTTCCAGTGATTTCCTTCTTTGTGATGTACCTTGCATATTCAGAGAGAAAAAACATAAGAATTGTATCATAATGAGGAATAATGGACAAGAATAACCTAAATATCAATAATAATTCATGAATAAAAATGGATATTTCATGGGTAGACAAATTACTGTTGGTCAGTTGATAGAAAATCGCATATTTATGATGTTACTCACGTCTATGCTCATGTATATAGGCATAACATCCATTAACAAGTAGACCTAAACGATTCTGCATCTACCACTATTACTCCACTTAGAGAGCACTTCTATGCTTGCCTCTCTAGGAATTAAGTTCATACAAAAAAAGTAATGCTTGGAGCAAGGTGACATGGTGTAGACAAAGTAAAGCATCGTGTTGCACCCTACGTGGTTGCCCAATCAAGTTGTAGTGCGTAAGGCAAATGAGAAGTGGCGGCTCTATATTGATTTCACTGATCTTAATAAAGCTTGCTCGAAATATCCTTTTTCTTTGACACACATCGACCAGATTGTTGACTCCACTGCCGGTTGCGACCTCCTCTCTTTTCTTGATGCTTACTCTGGTTATCACCAAATCTTCATGGCCAAGGAAGATGAGGAAAAGACTGTGTTGGGGATATAACCCCGTGGTGAGACCCGCCCAGGTGGGGCCGGTTCATACCTGGCGGCTCATAACCTAGACCAAGGCAGATGGGCCTAGAGACGTGAGCCTAAGACATATGACGGTTTGCCAAGATGGGCTGGGGCGAAGCCCAGATGAGAGAAGGCATGAAGACCCAGGCGGTTTAAGCCGCCCGGAGACGGCTTTCCCAGGAAGGCAAGATGACATAGAGATAGAGTTGGATATGTTGTAAGAGTCAACATGAGACTTGTAACCCGTGGTCTTGGCCTCCTATATAAAGACAGAGACCCGAGGCAACTTAGACAGAAAGAATCAATCGAGAACTAGGTCAAGTGAACCCGCTCCCTTGTAATCGATACTCCAATCAATACAACACAAGCAGGACATGGGCTTTTACCTCCTCCCGAGAGGCCGAACCTGGGTAAAATCATGTCCTTCGTCCCAACCAACCCCTTTGAGCCCATCACCTTAGCGACGGACTCAAACGTAAGTCCTCAGACATCTGTCGTGATAGAACCACGACAGTTGGCGCCCACCGTGGGGCTAGCGCTCGGTGGTGTTGAGTTCTCAAAGGGCTCTCTCCCAGGGAACGAGGGGTACGTGGTCGGCCGGATGAACAAAAGCCGCCGTGGCCGGCTCTACATCGACGGCGCCGGTTGGGGCCCCGAGGCCGACTCTGTCGAGTACGGATTCCGGGTTCCATTTGGTGGGATCCACGTCTTCATCGGCAAGATCGGCGGATCTACACCCGGGCCGGACATCTGCACCAACATCGTTGAGTCGGCTCGGTGCGTGCAACCTGCCCGACACGTGCAACCCGCCCGGGCTAATCTGGGCCGAAAGCATGTCTTCATCGGCTTCACTCAGGGTATGGATCTTGAGGGGTCCATGTCACAGGAAACTCTCATCTGTTCGGAGGATGAATCTTCGAGCGGAGAGATGGAATCAATCTACCCGCTTCACGATGGTAGACTCGGGGGCTACGGCGAGCCTTACCCCGAGTCGGGGTATCATGAGTTGGAGGACTATGGGCCGCCGATGCATGCGGCCGTCTTCATAGTGGGTTTAGCACCAGGCACGAGCAGTACAGCCGCTGGGGCAGCCGGTTCAGGGGCTGACCCGCCGCCGGCTCAAGTTCTGCTAGATCTGATGAATGAGCTCACAGCCCTGATGGCAACTGAGGTCACGGTAGAGAATCAAGCCGCCCGGAACATAGAGATCACAAGGATAAGGGACCAGATGACTGAAGTCCAACAAGGGATCAGCGTGTTGAAAGCCCATATGGACGCAGAGGCAGAGCGCCTTAAGGTGAACGCTTTTCGCCTTGAGCTGGAGCAGCAATCTGCGGCAGCGGTTCAACGGATGAGATATCAGTCCCGCTTGCCGGAACAGTTCGAGGCCAGGAATCTTTTTAACACTCCGGGGGCGGGATGGACCGCGGAAGCACCAAAGTCGGTCGGCGGCTCGACAGCAGCACCCTAACCCGCCCCAACGGAACCAGCCCTCATCGATGGCTTTTACAACACCAGCGGGTCATTACTCAAAGCCGGCGGAGAACATGGTGGTAGCGGCAACCCAGCTCAGTACGATTCCTATCCTGGATGAGGCACCCTTCGCATAAGAGGTGCGGAACGCCATTGGATACATGCAAACAGCGATGGACCAGTAGGAGAAGTACATCTATAGCCGGAGCCGTGTGCACTCAACCCCCATCCCCAACCGCAGCTTCAGCCGGCGTTATGAGTCGCCGACGGTTTCTAGCAGTGACCGACACCAGAACCCGCCACGAGACGATCACGCGATTCTGGATGCTCAGGTTCTGGTGGACCGAGCAAGGGCACAGTGCGAGGCGGCGGCTCTGGCGGTGGCGGCGGCTCATCAAGAACCGACACCTTCTATCTCGGTAGGAGCAGGAGTAACCACCAGGGTTGTGGGAGTGTCGTGCTTGGCGCCGGCTTTATGGAATGAACGTCTGCCGAAGGATTTCAAGGGCCCTCGTAAGGTCCCAAATTACACTGCTGACCTGCCTCCGAAAGCGTGGATTGAAAGCTATGAGCTGGCGATGGAGATGTTAGACATCAATGACGCAGTATGTGCCAAGTATTTTATCATGATGCTAGATGGGCCGGCTCGTACGTGGTTGAAGGGCTTGCCACCCAACACCGTTAATTCCTAGGCCGAGTTAAAGGCGAAGTTCATCAAAAATTTCCAGGGAACGTGCAAGAAGCCCATGACGATTGTGGATTTGGATCATTATGTGCAGCAGGAGAATGAGTCGGCTCATCATTGGGTCCGATAGGTCTCAACCATCATCCACTCGTCTGAGCAGATTACGGCGGCTCGAGCAGTTTTGATTCTGGAGAAGAATTGCCACTTTATGCCTCTGAAGCAAAAGCTTGGCCGGCTCAAGCGCTCGTGTCAGGACATGGGGGAGCTCATGGCGGCTCTCACAAGTACGCTGACTCTGACGATACGAAGGATCCAGGCTTTGACGAGGAGAAGCCCAGTCAGAGCAAGAAGAGTAACAATGGCAAGGATCCGACAGGCAATGGCAAGCAGAGTAAAAGGAAGAACCCTGATGGCGGATCAGAATTGGTGGCCAACACCAGCACCGGGAACCATCGTGCTAAGGGCAACAGGAACTTCAGACAACCCTTTTTTTGACTATCAGACAACCCTTTAACAAGGGTAAAACTCCTTTTAACTTGGAGGAGATGCTCAATAAACCTTGTATAGAGCACAACCGGCCCGATAAGGTGGAAAATCACTCATGGATGAATTGCCACATTATGCAAAAGTTGCGAGGATTACAGTGTGCGGCAGCATAACAACAATGGCGGAGGCCCTCCAGGCGGCTCAGGGCCAGGCGGCTCAGGTGCCGGCTTGGGGTCAGGCGGTTTAGGATCCGGCTACCAGGACCAAGGAAGCCAAGGAGGGCATCATCAGCAAACCAATGGACATAATCAGTAGCAAAATAACCAGTCTAGGTATCAGAGTAATCCGAAGCAACTCAGCTCGGGCCAGTACCATGTTTTTACAACCAGCCTTAATAGGCGGGACCAGAAGTTGCGCAGGCGGGCGGTCAATGCTGTCACACCGGCTCTCCCATAGTATTTGAAGTGGTCGGAGTACGACATAACCTGGAGCAGAGAGGAGCACCCGCCGCGTGTTGACGACCCGGGACGGTTGGCATTGGTAGTTGCCCCCCAAGTTGGAGGATATGTGTTTACCAAGGTACTTATGGATGGTGGCAGCAGCATCAATATTTTATATTACGACACTTTCCGCTAGATGAAGTTTCTTGATAAGGATCTTAAGCCTTCCTCAACAGTCTTTCACGGTGTGGTGCCTGGCAAGTTAGCTTATCCAGTGGGGAGGATTTCTTTGGAAGTCGCCTTCGGTGATGAATACAACTACAGGGTAGAGACCTTGTGTTTTGAGGTGGTCAAGATCAAAAGTCCGTATCATGCTCTCTTTGGATGTCCGGCTTACGCTAAGTTCATGGCTAGGCCTTGTTATGTGTACTTGTAGCACAAGATGCCGGGTCTAAACGGAATGATTACAATGCACGGTGATCGAGAGACGGCTATTGAGTGTGAGGAAGGAGATGCAGCTTATGCAGAGTCAAGTTGCGCGGAAGCAGAGCTCAAGTTCTATAAGGAAAATGTTGACCCAGAGGACATGACTCCGCTCAAAAAACCCACCACAGAATCTGAGTCGCCCCTCAAGTTCTCGGCGGATGACACCAAGCTAGTGGATTTTACTCCAGGTGACTCATCACAGCAGTTTACTATTGGGGCCAATATGGATCCCAAAGGAAAGCACGCTCATCGAATTCATCCGTGAGAATCGGGACATCTTTGCATGGAAGCCTTCTGACATGCCGGGGGTACCGAGAGAGTTTTCTGAGCACCACCTTAATGTGGATCCTAAGTTTAAGACAGTTAAACAGTTTCTACGGCAGTTCAATGAAGAGAGGCACAAGGCCATTGGGGAAGAGGTGGCCGGCTCCTGGCGGCGGGTTTCATCGTTGAAGTGGTTCACCTAGAGTGGCTTGCTAACCCGGTACTAGTTCTTAAGAAGAACGACACATGGCATATGTGTGTGGATTACAGCGATCTTAATAAAGCCTGTCCGGCTGACCCGTTTGCTCTCCCCCGTATCGACCAGATCATGGATGCAACGGTGGGTTGTGAGAGTTTATGTTTCCTGGATGCTTATTCTGGCTATCATCAGATCAAGATGGCGGTCAAGGACCAAGAGAAGATGGATTTCATCACGTATTTTGGTGACTTCTACTATGTGTCTATGCCTTTTGGGCTCAAGAGTGCCCAGGCGACTTACCAGCGTTGTGTGCAGAACTGTCTTCACAGCCAAATTGGACGCAACATTCATGCATACGTGGATGACATTGTAATTTAATCCAAGAAGAAGGAGACTTTGCTTGATGACCTGAAGGAGACCTTTGACAACTTACGAGTCTACAAGATGATGCTTAACCCGGCTAAGTGTGTTTTCGGTGTTCCTGCAGTAAAGCTCTTGGGATTCCTAGTTTTCGAGCATGGCATTGAGGCTAATCCAGATAAGATCAAGGCTATTACTTCCCTATCTGAGCTGGCATGCATCAATGATGTTCAACGCCTAGCAAGACAGATCGCTGCGTTAAGCCAATTTATAAGCCGCCTTGGTGAGAAGGCCATCCCTTTGTACCAGATGATGAAAAAGACAGACAACTTTGTCTGGAGTGCGGCGACGGGTGAAGCATTTGAGGCCCTTAAGAGGCAGCTCATAGAGCCGCCAGTTTTAGCAGCTCCGATTGAGAAGGAACCTTTGCTCTTATACGTGGCGGCTAATAACAGGGCAGTCAGTATCCGGTTCAAAGGCCGGTTTATTACACCAGTGAAGTCTTGACAGAGTCCAAGCAGAGGTATCCACATTGGCAAAAGGTAGTATATGGGTGTTCGTGGCCAATCGTAAACTGAAGCATTACTTCCTAGGGCACCAGATCACAGTGGTTAGCTCTGCCCCATTGGGAGATATAGTTCAAAACAAAGAGGCCACCAGCAGGATTGCTAAGTGGGCATTGGAGCTTGGACCTCTTAATCTGAAATACGTGCCTCGCACGACGGTCAAGTCTCAAGCCCTGGTGGATTTCATAAACGACTGGACGGAGTGTTAGGCGCCCAAGGAAAAGCCAGATAACACATATTGGACAATCCACTTTGATGGATCCAGGCAGCTAGAAGGATCAGGGGCAGGGGTTGTCTTAACCTCCCCCAAAGGTGAAAAGTTCTGTTACATGTTGAGGTTGATGTTTCCTTGTACTAATAATGCAGCTGAGTACGAAGCTCTGCTTCATGGCCTCCGGGTGGCTAAGGAGATGAACCTAAGCCAGGTTAGGTGTCTCAGCGACTCAGACCTGGTGGCCCAGCAAGTTTCAGGCACTTGGGATTCCAAGGACCCACGGATAGCGGCTTATCGTCAGGAGGTGGATGTCATCGCTGGTCATTTCAAGGGTTATCAGGTGGATCATATTGATTGTCACAAGAACGAGGCGGCTGACGCCCTGTCAAGGCTGTGTTCTCAGTGTAAGCCGGTACCGCCTATTATTTTCTTAGATGTATTACATCACCCGTCAGTTAAGGTACCTTCAGAGGAAGACTTGGCCGTACCTGACCTGGAGGGGCAGCTGGTGGCGGCTCTACATGCTGTTCCTGATTGGACCGTGCCTTACTTGGCATACTTGACTCGCGGAGAGTTACCTGATAATGAATGTCTGGCCAGACAGATCACCAGGCGGTCTAAGTCTATGACAATAATCAATGGCGAGTTACGTAAGTGCAGCGTCACTGGCGTGTTTCAGCGTTGTGTCTCACCCGAAGAAGGCAAGGAAATCTTGAAAGAAATTCATGCTGGCGATTGTGGTCACCACGCCGGCTCAAAATCTCTGGTGGCCAAGGCTTTTCAACATGGCTTCTTCTGGCTGATGGCTCGTAAGGATGCAAAGGATTTGGTCCGCAAATGTGATGGATGTCAAAAGTTTGGCCGGCGTGCTCACGTCCCGTCTCAAGAGTTGCACATGATTCCAATTACTTGGCCGTTTGTAGTCTGGGGGCTTCATATGGTCGAGCCTTTCAAGAGATCCAAGGACAAGAAGACCCACCTCTTGGTGGCGGTGGACAAATTTACCAAGTGGGTAGAAGCTGAGCCGGTCAACAAGTGTGACACGGCTACGTCGGTTCATTTTATTAAGAAGTTGATATGCCTCTTCGGTTACCCTCACAGTATCATCACAGATAATGGTACGAACTTATCCAAGGGGGCTATGGGAGCGTTCTGTGAAAGTGAGCACATCCGACTTGATGTTTAGGCGGTGGCTCATCCACACTCAAATAGTCAGGTAGAATGTGCTAACCAGGAAATCTTGCGAGGTATCAAACCCTGGCTTATGGTTCCTTTGCAGCACACGCTGGGTTGTTGGGTAGAGGAGTTGTCGTCCGTCTTATGGAGCATTAGAACCACTCCCAATAGATCAATAGGTTATACACCTTTCTTCATGGTTTATGGCGTAGATGCCGTGTTACCAAGCGATATCCGTCATGACTCGCCACGGGTGGCGGATTATGTTGAGGAGGATAACAAAACAGCGTGCCAAGACACGTTGGATGCCTTAGAGGAAGAACGTGATCTGGCGGTGGCTCGATCGGCGATCTATCAACAAGACCCGCGTCGCTACCATAGCCGCAGAGTTAAGACCCGGATGTTTCAAGAAGGTGACTTAGTGTTGCGGTTGATTCAAGATTAGACAGAAGCACACAAGTTGTCCCCTCCATGGGAAGGGCCTTTCGTGGTCAGCAGAAATCTCAACAACGGGTCATATTACCTCATTGACGTCCGAGATGACTCAAGCACTTCTAGGCAGGAGACCCGTCGGCCGTGGAACATAGCACATCTATGGCCTTACTATACCTGAGTCATTGAGACTTCACATTGTACACCATCATTGTACATATCATATATATATGAATAAAGTTGGCATCCCTGCAAGCCGGGGCCTCTACTGTTTCACATATCTCAAACATGTGCAAAAAGGCCATCTAGGGGGCTTCTAACCCACCGGGTTTAGCTTATCACACCCTATTGGTTGGCTCTTAAGCCAAACCATTGATTTCGTCAACAAAGGTCGTCTATGGGGCTTCCAACCCACCGGCTTTAGCTTATCACACCCTATCGATCGGCTCTTAAGCCAAACAGTTGACTTTGTCAACAAAGGTCGTCTAGGGGGCTTCCAACCCGCCGGGTTTAGCTTATCACACCCTATCGGTTGGCTCTCAAGCCAAACAGTTGATTTCTTCAACAAAGGTCATTTGGGGGCTTCCATCCCACCGGGTTTAGCTTACATACCCTCTTGATCGGCTCTTAAGCCGTTAAACCTGCCCGTTTGCAACTTGCTACTCCACTAGGTGACCCGCCAAACTCTTACCAGTTAATCTCACTTAGAGACCCTGAGCCGGTTCAAAGAAATTGACGGCGAATCTCGTTAGAGACCCTGTACTAGTTAAGGTTAAACCGGCGGTTCTTGTCACGTGAGGCCTGGCTTACGGAAAGCAAGGATAAACTCTCTCATCTATTGCCGACTCTCCGCTATGTGGTCCGTTCGTACTCTTAGAAAGTCAATCTTTTAAAGACCCTGAACTATTTAAGGTTAAAACAACGGATTTATGTCACGTGAGAGGTAGTTTTTGAGCTACAAGGGTACTCATGCCCTGCCGTGTCTCTCTCTGGGACACTACACTTCCTATCAGTTAATCTCACCTAGAGACCCTGAGCCGTTCTAAAAAATTGACGGCCAATCTCGATAGAGACCCTGTACTGATTAGGAGTTTTAATTAGCGAGTCCACCCAGAAGAACTGGCACATGAGTTCAATTTTTTTTCAAAAATCAGGAAAGATATAATATCTCCGGGTTGTGTTGTTCTAAGCCTCCCTACTAAACAGTATGGAACATATTCTGTTCCCACAAGTTGGTTATCTCAAGAAGAGCCGCCACGACATCCGGTATGAGTTGAAGCACAAGGCGGACACATTATGTTAAAATAGTGTGATTTCCTATGTGCACGACGGCACAGTTCAGGCAAGACAAAGTTTTACTAAAAGGCCTATTACAATGCTCTCCACGGATCTCAAAAGCAATGACTTAAAGTTTTTTACATGCCCCAAAGTTTGGCGGGTCACGAAGGATGGATTATCCATGGCATTGTCAAATTGATCAGCTGGACGGCGGGTCACCCTGCGCCGGGTCTTCGACCTCCTCGATCTGGAGATTGTCCACGTCCCAGTTGCAGTTGGTTAAATCTTCAAAGGTTGCCTCTTCAAAGAGGGGAGACGGGTCAAGATTAGGAGCAAAGCATTGCTTACGACGTGCAGGAATTAAGTCTGTGGCCTCGAAAGTTGGGCCGTGCACTCGCTTGTTCTCGACATTGTAAGCTGCCTGATATGTTGACAGGTTCAATTCTTCTGCTAATACTGATGCAGGGACTCTGGAGGCGTTGATGCAACGAGCATAGTCGGCTTCTATGAACTCTGAGCCGTCGTCCTTCTTTGATGGAAAACCGTCCATCAGTTCTTCAGGAGTCAGCTCTGGGGCGAAGGCTAAAGCCCAGCTTATAGCCGCAATGGCTCCCTTTCTGGTGGATGATTTCTTGAGCTCCTGGACTTGCTTTGGAAGTGTGACAGCCCAAGTGTTGTCCCTACCTTTTATGGCATGTGTCTTGTAGTAACCTTGTTGCCATGAGCTTAATGAAATGATTTTACACCTTGTCATACCATGTCTTGTTTTTGCATTCATGCATCATGCATCATTATACATCATGCCATGCTTGTTTCTTATGTGACCTTGTGTGGTTGAGTGTGTCCTTGTGTTGTGTGATGTGGTTGGTTTATGTGTGGTGCACCTCCTTCTCTCCTCTCTCTTTTCCTTTTCAACAAAACTCAACCCCAATGCCCTTTATCCCCCATGTTATTTTATCAACAGATTTAACCTGCTTTAAAAATTGTTTAAAAATGTTCAAGTGTTAGCCTAAAATATTTGAGCATGTGTGTGTTGGTCTTTTGTTGTTTTGAGGTTTTATGTTTTGGGGTTTTAAAATAACCAGGGTCTGTTATTTTAAAACTATTAATATTACTTGCCTCAAAAATCCCCTAGTCTATTTATTTAAATAGTTCTCATATCCTTTTAGTCAAATATATTTTTGTCTTTTCAAAAACCCTGCTATTTTCCTCTGGGGTTTTCTCTTTTTCTAGCTGTTTTGTTAAATGGAAAACCCTATGTATTTCTTTTCCAGAGAGAGAGAGAGAGAGAAAGAGGTAGAGTGGGCCTTCCCTTCCCCCGCAGCCCAGCCCGCTCGAGGGAACGACAACCTACCCCGTCTGTCGCCTCCGTCAGAGAGTGCAGAGAGAGCGAGCGTCCGCCGTCCCCTTTTTCGCCGTCCATCGCCGTCAGCCCTGAGGGTATTTAAACCCCTTTGGCGATGTGCCTCCTCCGCTAGGGTTCCTCTCTCCCCTAGCGCTGCCGCAGCTCCCTTCTCCCTCTCCATTCCTCTTCCTCCTCTCTTCTTCCCCTCTATCAGGTAAGAATTCAGTGAGAGCAGAGAGCAGAGGTCGCCGCTCATCGGCGCTATCGTCCTCGCGCCTCCGGCGGGCCTCGTCATCGACGGCGATGGCGTGGGGCAAGGCACCGTCGTCCTCGATCCATCCCCTGTGCTAGGAGGCGTCCAGAGGTCGTCTTCTTCCTCCTCGCGGCTAGGTCGCTGCCGGTCTTCTTCCTCCTCATCGCCGCCGCGTCTTCGACTCTTCTTCCCCGTCGTTGCGATCAGGGTCGCCGTCGTCCTCCCCTAGGTGCGCAGTCGATGCGTAGTCCTCCTCCCCGTCTAGCCAGAGCTGTCGCGTCGTGTTCGTCGTCACTGCGCCCCTATTTGATCTCAGGGTGCTTTGTTGCCGGTGCCTCCTCCGCGTCTGAGTGCGGGAATGGAGTCCCTGTACTCCCCGCGTGCCCCGCGTCCTTCCTGTCGTTCCGCTAGTTCCGTAGATCGCCGGAGTTTCTCGCCGTAGTGCCGCTGTCGCCGTGGGTGTTCCGTGTTTCAGTTTCGTTAGGTTATGTGTGTGCGCGTGTATTAGAGCTGCGATGCCCTCCTCTAGTCAGATGCCGACGTGTAGCTGATGTCTACTACGCAACCTTCTCCTTGTAGACGTTGTTGAGCCTCCAAGTGCAGAGGTTTGTAGGACAGTAGCAATTTTCCCTTAAGTGGGTGACCTAAGGTTTATCAATCCACGGGAGGCGTAGGATGAAGATGGTATCTCTCAAGCAACCCTGCAACCAAATAACAAGGAGTCTCTTGTGTCCCCAACACACCCAATACAATGGTAAGTTGTATAGGTGCACTAGTTCAGCGAAGAGATGGTGATACAAGTGCAATATGGATAGTAGATATAGGTTTTTGTAATCTGAAAATATAAAAACAGCAAGGTAACTAACAGTAAAAGTGAGCACGAATGGTATTGCAATGCTTGGAAACAAGGCCTAGGGTTCATACTTTCACTAGTGGAAGTTCTCTCAACAATGATAACATAATCGGATCATATAACTAGCCCTCAACGTGCAACAAAGAGTCACTCCAAAGTAACTAATAGCGGAGAACAAACAAAGAGATTATTGTCGGGTACGAAACAACCACAAAGTTATTCTTTCTGATCGATCTATTCAAGAGTCCGTAGTAAAATAACACGAAGCTATTCTTTCCGTTCAATCTATCCTAGAGTTCGTACTAGAATAACACCTTAAGACACATATCAACCAAGACCCTAATGTCACCTAGATACTCCATTGTCACCTCAAGTATTCGTGGGCATGATTATACGATATGCATCACACAATCTCAGAATCATCTATTCAACCAACACATAGAACTTCAAAGAGTGCCCCGAAGTTTCTACCGGAGAGTCAAAACGTGTGCCAACCCCTATGCATAGGTTCCCGAGGTCACGGAACCCACAAGTTGATCACCAAAACATACATCAAGTACTCACATGAATATCCCATTGTCACCACAGATAGACACGTGCAAGACATACATCAAGTGTTCTTAAAGACTCAATCCGATAAGATAACTTCAAAGGCGAAACTCAATTCATTACAAGAAGGGAGAGGGGGAAGAACATCATAAGATCCAACTATAGTAGCAAAGCCTGCAGTACATCGAGATCAAGACATCTCAAGAACACGAGAGAGAGAGAGAGAGATCAAACACATACCTACTGGTACATACCCTCAGCCCTGAGGGTGAACTACTCCCTCCTCGTCATGAAGATCGCTGGGATGATGAAGATGGCCACCAGAGAAGGAGTCCCCCTCCGACAGGGTGCCGGAATGGGCTCCCGATTGGTTTTTTGTGGCTACAGAGGCTTGCGGCGGCGGAACTCCTGATCTAGGTTTATTTCTGGAGGTTTCTGTATTTATAAGACCAGATAGCGTCGAGAATAAGTCAGGAGGACCCATGAGGGAGTCACGATCCCCCCAGGTGCGCCCAGGGGTGGGTGGGCGCACCTCCCAGGCTCGTGGCTTCCTCGGGACTCCTCTCCGGTATCTTTTTCTTCTGGTATTTTTGATATTTTCCATAAAAAATCACGGCGAAAGTTTTATTCCGTTTGGACTCCGTTTGATATTCCTATCTGAAATAGTTCAAAAACACGGAAAAAACAGGAACTGGCACTGGGCTCTAGGTCAATAGGTTAGTCCCAAAAATAATATAAAATATCATATTCATGCATATAAAACATCCAAAGTTAATAATATAATAACATGGAACGATCAAAAATTATAGATACGTTGGAGACGTATCAAGCATCCCCAAGCTTAAGTCCTACTCGTCCTCGAGTAGGGAAGTGATAAAAACAGAATTTTTGATGTGGAATGCTACCTAGCATATTTATTCTTTTAATCTTCTTTATTGTGGCATGAAGGTTCAGATCCATAATATTCAAAACAAAAGTTTAATATTGACATGAAAACAATAATACTTCAAGCATACTAGCAAATTAATCATGAACTTTAGAAATAACATGGCCAAAGAAAGTTATCCCTACAAAATCATATAGTCTGGCTATGCTCCATCTTCCTCACACAATGAATCTAAATCATGAACAACCCCGATATTGGTCAAGCAATTGTTTTCACACTTTTACTTTTTCAAACTTTTTCAATTCTCATGCAATACATGAGCGTGAGCCATGAATATAGCACTATAAGTGGAATAGAATATGGTGGAGGTTGTGAGGCAAAAAGGAGGAGATGGTCACATTGACTTGGCGTATCAACGGGCTATGGAGATGCCCATTAATAGATATCAATGTGAGTGAGTAGGGATTGCCATGCGACGGATGCACTAGAGCTATAAGTGTATGAAATCTCAAAAAGAAACTAAGTGGGTGTGCATCCAACTCGCTTGCTCATGAAGACCAAGGGCAATTGGAGGAAGCCCATCATTGGAATATACAAGCCAAGTTCTATAATGAAAATTCCCACTAGTATATGAAAGTGACAATATATGAGACTCTCTATCATGAAGAACATGGTGCTACTTTGAAGCACAAGTGTGGTAAAGGATAGTAGCATTGTCCCTTCTCTCTTTTTCTCTCATTTTTTGTTTGGGATCTTTGGCCTCTTTTTTTCATTTTTTTGGTGGGCTCTTTGGCCTCTTTTATTTTATTTTTATTTTAAGTTCGGAGTCTCATCCCAACTTGTGAGGGAATCATAGCTTCCTTCCTTTCCTCACATGGGACAATGCTCTAATAATGATGATCATCACACTTTTATTTACTTACAACTCAATACTTAGAACAAAATATATGACTCTATATGAATGCCTCTGGCACTGTACCGGGATGTGCAATGACTCATGAGTGACATGTATGAAAGATATGAACGGTGGCTTTGCCACAAATACAATGTGAACTACATGATCATGCAAAGCAATATGACAATAATGGTGCGTGTCATAATAAACGAAACGGTGGAAGTTGCATGGCAATATATCTCGAAATGGCTATGGAAATGCCATGCTAGCTAGGTATGGTGGCTGTTTTGAGGAAGGATATATGGTGGGTGTGTGCACCGGCGAAAGTTGCGCGGTAGTAGAGAGGCTAGCAATGGTGGAAGGGTGAGAGTGCGTATAATCCATGGACTCAACATTAGTCATAAAGAACTCACATACTTATTGAAAAGGTTTTATTAGTTATCGAAACTAAGTGTTAGACGCATGCTCCTAGGGGAAGGGTTGGTTGGAGTTAACCATCGCGCAATCCCGACCGCCACACAAAGGATGACACTCAATAAAAACATCATGCTCCGACTTCTTAACATAGCGGTTCACCATATGTGCATGCTACGGGAATCACAAACTCTAACACAAGTATTTCTACCAATCCATAATTACTCACTAGCATGACTCTAATATCACCATCCTTATATCTCAAAACTATGTGCAAAGAATCAAACTTCTCATAGTATTCGATGCACTCTATATGAAAGTTTTTATTATATCCCTCTTGGATGCCCATCATATTAGGACTAGATTCATAACCTAAGCAAATTACCATGCTATTTAATACTCTCAAAATAATATAAGTGAAGCATGAGAGTTCAACTATTTCTATAAAATAAATTCATAGAAATGCTCTACAAAGATATAAGTAAAGCACTAGAGCAAAAGAAAAACTACTCCAAAAGATATAAGTGAAAATCTATGAGTAGTTGAATAACTATTTGGCTATGTGAAGACTCTCCCATATAATAATTTCATATCCTAAGTACCTTATTCAAAAAAATAAAATGACACTCCAAGGATAGCACGAATCATGTGAAGAAGCAAAAACTTAGGTTCAACCAATACTAACCGATAATTGTTGAAGAAGAAAGGTGGGATGCCAACCGGGGCATCCCTAGATGCTTGAGACTTCTTGCAATATGGATTGGGGTTCCTTGGGCATCCCCAATCTTGAGCTTTTGTGTCTCCTTAGTTTCTCTCATATGGCGGTTTCCAAAATCTTAAAAACTTCATCCACACAAAACTTAACAAGAACTCATGAGATAGGTTAGTATAAATCAATGCAAAACTATATCATCATATACTGTATAAAATCACTAAGATTATTATTTGACATTGCACACTAAATGCCTCTGCATATTTAAAACTCCCATCATCAGATGGAATCATTAAACAAGCAAACATATGCGAACAATGCAAACATAACAGCAATCTTCCTAAACAGAACAGTCTATGAAGAATGCAGCAAGATCCATACTTAATTAACTCCACAAAATATGAAAAAATTCCACTCTGTAGGTAATTTATAAGATCATACTGTGTCCAAATTTAAAGTTATTCTGACATACAGAAAATTCTAGGGAATTTTTGCACTACAAGCAAACTTTCTGTTTTGGAACAGCAACTCCTATACTTGCAAATTAAGCATGGTAAAGGCTATCCTTGACATTTTTATTGAACTAAATTATGAAAAAAATTAAAATTAATATAAATAAATTCAAGCAAGTACTAATAAAATAAAATGACGCTCCAAGCAAAACACATATCATGTGGTGAATAAAAATATAGCCCCGAGTAAAGTTATCGATGGATTGAAGACGAAAGAGGGGATGCCTTCCCGAGGCATCCCCAAGATTAGGCTCTTTGGTGTCCTTGAATATGTATTTGGATGCCTTGGTAATCCCCAATCTTAGGCTCTTTCCACCCCTTGTTCCTTTGTCCATCCGAACTTTACCCAAAACTTGAAAACTTCACAACACAAAACTTAACGGAACTTCGTGAGATGGGTTAGTATAATAAAGACAAATCATTCATTTTGGTACTACCAATACAAGATTCATAAATGTTCCCACACAATTCCTACTGCATCTTATCATTTCCACAATTTATATCACTTAATATAATCTATGTAAACACTAAAACAAGCAAACTATGCATTGAAAACAGAATCTGTCAAGAACATAACAGTCTCTAATGATCTGAATGATAACCATACTTCTGCACCTCCAAAAATTCTGAAACAATTATTAAAATTAAGGCAATTTTTATATCAATGATCATAACAAATAATCAACCTAAAATCACTCTCCGGATAGGAATTAAAAATAATTTCGTGAGCGCAAAGTTTCTGTCTTTTTCAGCATGATCAAACAACTATCACCCAAACTAATCATAAAGGCTTTACTTGGAACTTTATTGAAATAAAAGCTATAAAACATGATTAATACAGAAGCCTAATCATGTGAATGCCCAAAAACAGTAAGGATACATATTGGGTTGTCTTGCAACAATCACTTTTCTTTAATGCCTTTCAAGCTAGGCATGATGATTTCAATGATGCTCACATAAAAGATAATGATTGAAACATAAATGAAGCATCATGAAGCATATGACTAGCACATTTAAGTCTAACCCACTTCCTATGCATAGGGATTTTGTGAACAAACAACTTATTGGATCAAGAATCATCTAGCATAGGAAGGAAAAACAAGCATAGCTTCAAAACTTTCAACACATAGAGAGGAAACTTGACATTATTGCAATATGTAGAAGCATATGATCCTCTCTCATAATAATTTTCAATAGCATAATGAATTAATTAAATGATATAACCAGCACCTAAAGCATTCTTTTCATGATCTACAAGCATAGAAATTTTACTACTCTCCATATAAGCAAATTTATTCTCATGATTAATAGTGGGAGTATCGTAAAAGACTTGAGAACTACTAATTGTTTCCACATTAAAAGAGTGATGTTTAGCAAAAGGGTACTCATAATTGTGACAAGTTTTATCATCACTCTTCTTTATAGAATAAGTATCATCACAATAATCATCATAGATAGGAGGCATGCAATAATTATAGTAATTTGATCACTCAAAGTGGGGGGACTAAAAGGATCATCTTCATTTAACGTAGCATCCCCAAGCTTGGGACAAACATCAAGTGTAGCAAATATATTCTCAAACATGTCATTCTCGTCAAACATAGTATCCCCAAGCTTGTGGTTTTGCATATCATAGAAATAATCACTCTCATCATTAATAGTGCAATCACAATTAGCATCATGGATATTCAAATATTCATACTAACAACATTGAAATCATGCTCATCATTCACATATTTTATGCCAAGAATCCTATGTAATTCTTCTTCTAGCATTTGAGCACAATTTTCTTTTCCATCATTTTCATGAAAGACATTAAAAAGATGAAGCATATGAGGTAACCTTAATTCCTTTATTTTTGTTTTCTTTTAATAAACTAAACTAGTGATAAAACAAGAAACTAAAAGATTCGATTGCAAGATTTAAGATATAGCTTCAAGTGCTAACCTCCCCGGCAACGGCGCCAGAAAAGAGCTTGATGCCTACTATGCAACCTTCTCCTTGTAGACGTTGTTGAGCCTCCAAGTGCAGAGGTTTGTAGGACAGTAGCAACTTTCCCTTAAGTGGGTGACCTAAGGTTTATCAATCCGTGGGAGCCGTAGGATGAAGATGGTATCTCTCAAGAAACCCTGGAACCAAATAACAAAGAGTCTCTTGTGTCCCCAACACACCCAATACAATGGTAAGTTGTATAGGTGCACTAGTTCGGCGAACAGATGGTGATACAAGTGCAATATGGATAGTAGATATAGGTTTTTGTAATCTGAAAATATAAAAACATCAAGGTAACTAATAGTAAAAGTGAGCACGAACGATATTGCAATGCTTGGAAACAAGGCCTAGGGTTCATACTTTCACTAGTAGAAGTTCTCTCAACAATGATAACATAATCGGAACATATAACTAGCCCTCAACGTGCAACAAAGATTCACTCCAAAGTAACTAATAGTGGAGAAAAAACAAAGAGATTATTGTCGGGTACGAAACCACCACAAAGTTATTCTTTCTGATCGATATATTCAAGAGTCCGTAGTAAAATAACACGAAGCTATTCTTTCCGTTCAATCTATCCTAGAGTTTGTACTAGAATAACACCTTAAGACACATGTCAACCAAGACCCTAATGTCACCTAGATACTCCATTGTCACCTCAAGTATCCGTGGGCATGATTATACGATATGCATCACACAATCTCAGAATCATCTATTCAACCAACACATAGAACTTCAAAGAGTGCCCCGAAGTTTCTACCGGAGAGTCGAAACGTGTGACAACCCCTATGCATAGGTTTCCGAGGTCACGAAACCCGCAAGTTGATAACCAAAACATACATCAAGTACTCACATGAATATCCCATTGTCACCACAGATAGACACGTGCAAGACATACATCAAGTGTTCTTAAAGACTCAATCCGATAAGATAACTTCAAAGGGGAAACTCAATTCATTACAAGAAGGGAGAGGAGGAAGAACATCATAAGATCCAACTATAGTAGCAAAGCCCGCAGTACATCGAGATCAAGACATCTCAAGAACATGAGAGAGAGAGAGAGAGAGATCAAACACATAGCTACTGGTACATACCCTCAGCCCCGAGGGTGAACTACTCCCTCCTCGTCATGAAGATCGACGAGATGATGAAGATGGCCATCGGAGATGGATTCCCCCTCCGGCAGGGTGCCGAAATGGGCTCCCGATTGGTTTTTGGTGGCTACAGAGGCTTGCGGTGGCGGAACTCCCGATCTAGGTTTATTTCTGGAGGTTTCTGTATTTATAAAACCAAATGGTGTCGATAATAAGTCAGGATGACCCACGAGGGAGTCACGAGCCTGCTAGGCGCGCCCAGGGGGGTGTGCGCGCCTCCCAGGCTCGTGGCTTCCTCGGGACTCCTCTCCGGTATCTTTTTCTTCTGGTATTTTTGATATTTTCCATAAAAAATCACGACGAAAGTTTTATTCCGTTTGGACTCCGTTTGATATTCCTATCTGAAAAAGGTCAAAAACACGGAAAAAACAGGAACTGGCACTGGGCTCTAGGTCAATAGGTTAGTCCCAAAAATAATATAAAATAGCATATTCATGCATATAAAACATCCAAAGTTGATAATATAATAGCATGGAACGATAAAAAATTATAGATACGTTGGATACGTATCAGTAGCGCAGTGGTGTGGCTCGGGGAAATAGACCAGGTGGTCGAGTGTTCGAGCCCGAACCCCTCCCATCTTTTGTTTTATTTCCCCTCCTTTTTGTTTTATTTCTTTTGTTTTCTCCTTGCTTATATATATGCATGTATGTGTGTTTTTCTTTTCTGTATTATATATGAGTGTGTGTGTGTGGCTGATTGCACTTATGTGTGTGAGTGTATATGTGTGTAGGTGGTGTATGTGTAGGTGTGTTGCATGTATATGAGCATGTGTATGTATATGAGTGTGGTGTGAGTGCATGTGTGTGTGCACTTATGCTTGTGTATATGTGAGTGAGAGTGTGTGTCATATGCATATGCATATGCATATATGCCTTGTGCATATATGTGTGCATATGTGTGTGGATGAACACCCACACACACATGAGGATGTGTGTGAGTGTGTGTGCCCATGTGCACTTGTGCATGTGAGGTGGTGCGTATGTGCCATATACATTATGCATATATGGTGCATGTGAGTGTGTGTGTGGATGAACACCCCCTCATAGGGGGTATGTTCTTGAGTGATCTTATGCTCATATGCCCTTAGACATATGGAGCATGTGTGTGTATGCTTTTGTAGTGTGTGTGTGTAGAGTGTATGTGTGTGTGGGTGACAAGTGGGTCCTTTCCCCCACTTGTCATACCCTTTATTGGTATATGCATGTTTCATAGGATGGGTAGTTCATTTTCCATTTTAGCTAAGTTTCCAAATCTGGTTTTGTCTAAATTTGCTCATGTGCATTTTGAGTAAGTTTTAACTTATAAGAGTAGATGATAGTTTTGCTAGTATAGTTGTGCCATGATGCTTCACTTGTATATATGAGTATGACACATGATTTGGGGTATAAATAGCCAATGAATACATTGGTGCAATCAGATTTCACTTTTGAGCAAGTTTATAAAACTGTTATTTTCTGCTATGAAGCTACTTCGTCATTTTTGCATGATTTAATCCATGCTTGCTTTGGGGCATGTGCCAACATGGAAGTGCTAGTGTTTTGTGTCTATTATGCCATGGTATTTTTTTGACATGAGAATGACCCATGTAAATGGAAACTTGCTGCAAAGTAGCTAACTTGATGTTTCTGTTTTCACCATGCTAAATATTTCTAAGTCTGAGAATCTGCTGTTATTTTTACGCCATGAAGAGTGGTTGCCATCTTGTGATATGTTGAGAATTAGATCATGCTCAGTGCTAGTATTTTGAAGTAGATGTTGTCTACTATCACCCTGTTAAATTTCATGCCAAGAGGTGGTCTCTAATATATTTAACTTATGCTGTCAACATGCCACCAGATTAACTTAGATTCCAGAAAACTGTTATTTTCACGAAGTCCCAGAAATCTGTTTCATCTTGCCAACTTGTGAGCTTCATGCTTATTGATGTGTTCATCCTTTGCAGTTTGTGTAGTTGGATAAGTTGATGGGAATGTTATGTAGTATTTGTCAATACCTTGTTTGTGGATGTAGGATTCCTGTAGCTCAAGTTGTGGGCTGTGTAAGTTGCTATGTTGCTTTTTTGTGGCAGATTGTTTGTTTTATTGCTTTGTGACTTGTGGGAGCTATACTCCACGAAATTGCTTGATCTTTGGGTCTATTGTGGTTGTTTTTTCATTACCTAACCAGTGGATACCTTGGAATGCCAAGAATTAGCCCATGGCCTTGTTGTCTTGTGTTTTGCCTTCGTACCTTGTCGTGAGCGTATCGTGAGAACCGTAGCTCCGTTTCTTATGTTCTTCATATGCATTTTCATCGTTTTCACATGATGCATCCATATTTGCAAATTTCATGCATGTATAAATAAATTAACATAAGGTTCTGTCCAGATTCATTAATATCCAATTCTTGCATGTGAAACATGACTAGTTAGGATTGCCATGTTAAAACTCTTCACATAAGCATGCATCATTATTGTTTGTGCATTGCACCATGGTTGTTTGTTTATTCTTGCTGTTTCTTTTGGGTAGACGCAAACGTTGAACCTGAGTACAAAGAGCCAGGCGAGTACCACTACAAGGATCCCGCTACTTGTTCCACTGAAGAACCAACAGGCTAGATGATCGTACCCGGGTCCCGATACTATTTTTGCTTGCTAGTGTATCACTCTTATCGTTACAATTGAACTACATACCACTTGATATCAGCCTCCTAATTGCCATGATAGCCTCTAACCCTCCACATCCTAGCGAACCTTTGATTGGCTAAGTTACCACTGCTCAGCCCCTCTTATAGCGTTCTTAGTTGTAGGTTCAGGTTGTTCCATGTGATAACATGGAGTTGGCTATCAAAATATTATCTGTTATTTATTTTAATGCACATATATATCTTGGTATTGGTGGAAGGCTTGGACTTTTTCTAGGTGTTTTGTTCTGTTGTTACCGCCATAGTTTCTTGTTACCGGTGTTATGTTTTGCATACTTTGCACTCCTAACATGCTCGGGGTTGTTATGGGGACCCCCTTGTTTATTTGGTTGAGATAAAAACTTGTCTGGCAAGACCCAACATTGGTACTACATTTTCTTAATAACTTAATAAAATTTGCATAGGGCTTTGCAACCCCGTGGATAATTAATCAACCCCCGGGCCAGTGCTCCTCATGAGTGTTGGTCCAAACTGGAGCACTATTCGGGGCCAACCCAGGGCAACTTGAGAGATTTCTATCAGGCCTCCGTACGCGTAGCTTATCCGTCGTGTCCTGAGGACGAGATACACAGCTCTTATCGGGTTCGTCAACACGTCGGGAGGTCTTGCTGGATTTGTTTTACCTTTATCGAGTGTCTTGCGTGTGGACTCTGACTATATTTGGGTTATCTCGAGGTGTTGGAATTCCTTTGGAGTTACCTATGATGATCATGAGATCCGTGGTCGAGGCTATTCCCGCGGAGTGTGGTTATTTGTGATGGACTAGTTGGAGCACCCCTGCAGGGTTAAATCTTTTCGAGAAGCCGTGCCCGCGGTTATGTGGCAACTTGTATATTTGTTTAACACCCGGTTATAGTAAACTGGAAGTAAGCTCTAATAAAATACACCAACTGTGTGAGTAACCATGATCTTCTCTGCTCGTGAACTTGATCCGAGAGAGAACACGGTGGGGTTATGATTGACGTAAGTAAGTGTTCAGGATCTCATAGAGATCATTCTAGATTCGATCGCTCATCGTAGGCCACTCATATTTATCTTCATGTTTCGTAAGTTTAGCTACCATAAATGCTTAGTGCTGCTGCAAACTAAACACATACCACCATCCCTTCCTTTAAGCTTGAATAGTCTTGGTACCCGAGCGCTTGATTGTTGAGTCCTTGTGGCTCACAGATTACTACAACACTCCAGGTACAGGTACAGATGAGTTCATGCAGGATGATCTGACCCAGCTCCAGTGGGAATATGACGAGGAGAGAGGTAGGATGTACATGACTTATCCAGACGAGTAGGGGTCCATGGTCGTGATCTTTGGGATAGCGAGATAGTGTCATTTGCATCTGTTTTATCGTTTGATTTCGTCCATAGTCAAACCCTGACTTCATCTTGATGATTTGAACTCTATGTGGAATTGTAATTTACTATGTGGCGAGTGTAAGCCAACTTGTATTCTCATCCCTTCTGTAATGTATGATGCAATGATACTATACTTAAGAAACGACAAGATGTGCCTCTATCCCTTGCGAGGCCCTCGTGCCTTAATATGGATAGGCGCGCATCTTGGGCGTGACAAGTTGGTATTTAGAGCCATACGACCATAGGAGCCTTTGCTTGATCGAACTTGGCCGAGTTGAGTCTAGTAAAAATTATTTTAGAGTCTAGTTATATTGGAGAGTAGGATTCTTTTTACTCCTCTTCTATGCTCTCGTGAGGTATTTGACTTAGGAATTTTTATTCTACTCCTCTTCTCACTCAATTTTTTTTTAGGATCACGCGGGTATTTTGGAGTCTATATGATACCGATGTGATAGGGTTCTGTCTTGGTGCCTCCTGTCTGACTTGATTTCTTCTAGGGAGTCGAGCTCCAGGGAATGTTGGCACATCGTTATCATTTAGCTTCCTTGATATCTCAGGACGGAGAGTGTTCGGAATTTCTTCATTATTTGTCGTGGTGAGATAAGGTCGGAGTCACCCAGTACTGGGGAGGCGTCGGGGGTACCACCATGGTTTAGTATCGTTGTGAGTTCGAGGATTCGAGTTAGATGAATTTGCGAAAGCCTCTGGTTATGTGTTGAAGGATGGATACAGTTGGGGTGTAGGATTGCTAGTTGTGTGAGATATTTCCTCCTTGTATCCCCCACACCGAATTGCATAACCAGAAAGTTTTCGGAAGTTCTTAGGTGGGAAATCTTGTAGTTATCTAGGATCATCTTCTTCAGTTGTATGTGGGCATATACATTGTTCTGAGCAGTTAGCTCAATACTTTTGTGTTATTGCAACTGGCTTCTATTATCTGATGATGCTATCATAAACCGAAGAAGCATTCTTACTAATTTTTCAGTAGGAAGGTTGTGTTGTTATTTGTTCAATTTCTTTCAAGATTTTGAATTCATCTTATCATGAGGTGTTGATGCGTTTTGTACATCTTCAGGTTGGCTCCACCAACTCACAACAATCTGGGTCGTGGTGAGGAGCAGGCTGATGTTCCACCACCACCACCACCCTCGCCACCGCCACCTCCTCCTCTAGAAGCTTGGCAAGTTGTGATGGTCGCAACCAATGCGAACACTGAGATGTTGCTCAGGCTGTTGCAAGAATGGGAGCAGGGTCAGTAAGGTTTTCAAGGGAATTTTCAGAATCAACCTCAGTTTGTGATGCTCAATCAATTCCTTGCCAACCAGCCCAAGTCTTTCACCTGTTGTGAGCAGCCTTTTGATGCTGATGATTGGCTCCGTGATATGAGTAAGCATTTTGAGTGCAGCAATGTCAGGCTAGAGGACTTTGTCAGATTTGCATCGTTCCAACTCAAGGGCCAAACAGCTGATTGGTGGCAGCAGTACAAGGATTCCAGGGGAGAGCGTGTTGTTACTTAGGACGATTTGCGTCGTGACTTTAGGGCTCATTACATTCTGACAAGTTTTGTCGAGGAGATGAGTGAGAAGTTCAGGCACTTGAAGCAGGGAAGCAAGTCTGTCTATCAGTACAACGTCGAGTTCCAGAATCTAGCCCGCTATGCTAAGCAAGATGTTCTAGATGACAAGGCTATGATCTATCAGTTCAGAGGTGGTCTCAAGGATGAGCTTCTGCCAGGCCTAGTTCTTCAAGAGCCTCGTGAGTTTGGTCAGTTCTACAACATGGCTTTGAAGGTCGAGGCAACTTAGCTCAAGTTGGAGAACTCAAGAAAGCGTTCAAGGGATTCATATCTGTCTTCTTCCAGCTCTCAGATGGTTCCTAAGTAGCAGAAGTATTGGGTGCCAAATCCTCCTCTGTTTCGTCCTCCTCAGCAGTAGAAGTAGTTCGGTGGTCGTGGTTCTTCCCACCCACCCATCCCAGGATTTCAGCAGAGACCCTAGGCATCCAAGGCAGTTCTTGTTCCTCCTCCAGGCAATGTTCGTTCGCTTTCTGAGGTGACTTGTGCTACTTCTTGAGCTTGCGTTGGTTTTTCCCTTGAAGAGGAAAGGGTGATGCTGCAAAGTAGAGATAAGTATTTCCCTCAGTTTGAGAACCAAGATATCAATCCAGTAGGAGTATCAAGATGAGGCACCAAGGCACCTGCGCAAAAACAAACAAACTTGCACCCAACGCGATAAAGGGGTTGTCAATCCCTTTACGATTACTTGCAAGGTGAGATCTTATAGTGATAATAGGTAAATATAAATAAATAAATAAAAGTGCAGCAAGGTATTTTTGGTATTTTTGTATGTAGATCTGAATATATAATGTGTAAAATAGACCCGGGGGCCATAGTGTTCACTAGAGGCTTCTCTCATGATAGCAAGTATTACGGTGGGTGAACAAATTACTGTCGAGCAATTGATAGAATCGCGCAAAGTCATGACGATATCTAAGGCAATGATCATACATATAGGCATCACGTCCGAGACAAGTAGACCGATACTTTCTGCATCTACTACTATTACTCCACACATCGACCGCTTTCCAGCATGCATCTAGTGTATTAAGTTCATAACAAACAGAGTAACGCCTTAAGCAAGATGACATGATGTAGAGGGATAAATTCATGCAATATGATATAAACCCCATCTTTTTACCCTTGATGCCAACAACACTATGCGTGCCTCCCTACCCCTTCTGTCACTAGGTGAGGACACCACACGGTATGAACTCAAAACCAAGCACTTCTCCCATTGCAAGAATTATAGATCAAGTTGGCCAAACGGAACCAATAACTCGAAGAGACTTACAAGGATACAAAATCATGCATATAAGAAATCAGAGGAGACTCAAATAATATTCATAGATAATCTGATCATAAATCCACAATTCATCTGATCTCGACAAACACACCGCAAAAGAAAGTTACATCGGATAGATCTCCATGAAGATCATGGAGAACTTTGTATTTAAGATCCAAGAGAGAGAAGAAGCCATCTAGCTACTAGCTATGGACCCGAAGGTCTGTGGTGAACTACTCACGCATCATCGGAGAGGCAATGGTGTTGATGAAGAAGCCCTCCGTGTCTGAATCCCCCTCCGACAGGGCACCAGAACGGTCTCCAGATGGGATCTCACGGAAACAGAAGCTTGCGGCGGCGGAAAAGTATTTTCGTGGCTCTCTGTATCAGTTCTGGGATTTTAGGGAATTTATAGGCGAAAGAGGTAGGGAAAAGGAGGCACGAGGGGCCCACGAGCCTGCTAGGCATGCCCTCCCCCCTAGGGCGCGCCTAGGGGGCTCGTGGGCTCCTCCGTGGCCCTCTGCCTTGGTTCTCAAGTCTTCTGGATCTCTTCTGTCATGGAAAAAATCATTCCGAAGGTTTTATTCCGTTTGGACTCCGTTTAATATTCTTATCTAAAAAAGGTCAAAAGCACGGAAAAAACAAAAATTGGCACTGGGCACTGAGTTAATAAGTTAGTCCCAAAAATGATATAAAATAGCATATAAATGCTTATAAAACAACCCAAGTTGATAATATAATAGCATGGAACAATAAAAAATTATAGATACGTTGGAGACATATCAAGCATCCCCAAGCTTAACTCCTGCTCGTCCTCGAGTAGGGCAGTGATAAAGACCGAATTTTTGATGTGGAATGCTACCTAACATATTTGTTCTTTGTAACTTCTTTATTGTGGCATGAATGTTCAGATCCATAAGATTCAAAACAATAGCTTAATATTGACATGAAAACAATAATACTTCAAGCATACTAGCAAAGTAATCATGAACTTTTGAAATAACAAGGCCAAAGAAAGTTATCCCTACAAAATCATATAGTCTGGCTATGCTCCATCATCCTCACACAACGAATTTAAATCATGCACAACCCCGGTATTGGCCAAGTAATTGTTTTCGCACTCTTACTTTCTCAAACTTTTTCAACTCTCATGCAATACATTAGCGTGAGCCATGGATATAGCACTATAGGTGGAATAGAGTGTGGTAGAGGTTGTGAGGCAAAAAGGAGGAGATGGTCACATCGACTTGGCGTATCAATAGGTTATGGAGATGCCCATCAATAGATATCAATGTGAATGAGTAGGGATTGCCATGCAACGTATGCACTAGAGCTATAAGTGTATGAAAGCTCAAAAATAAAAACTAGTGGGTGTGCACCCAACTTGCTTGCTCACGAAGACCTAGGGCAATTTGAGGAAGCCCATCATTGGAATATACAAGCCAAGTTATATAATGAAAAATTCCACTAGCATATGAAATTGACAAAACAAGAGACTCTCTGTCATGAAGAACATGGTGCTATTTTGAAGCACAAGTTTGGAAAAAGATAGTAGCATTGTCCCTTCTCTCTTTTTCTCTCATTTTTTTTGTTCGGGCTCTTTGGCCTCTTTTTATTAGTGGGCGTCTTTGGCCTCTTTTATTATTTCCTCACATGGGACAATGCTCTAATAATGATGACCATCACACTTTTATTTACTTACAACTCGATACTTAGAACAATAATGACTCTATATGAAATGCCTCCGGCAGTGTACCAGGATGTGCAACGATCTAGCTTAGCGTATGACGTTGAAACATCTCGCTAGCTGTAGCGACCCGACCTGAAAGGTCGAATCTCCGGTGTTTCCGTAACATCCCAAGATCATGCTGGTACACACACGACACATCAATGTATATATCAAAGGGAAATCACACAGCATTACATTAATCGAAATCTCATATCGAGTCCTTTATTACAATAAAAATTACAATAAAGTGGCCGAAGGCCAACTCATGAGAATATCTAAATCTTGCGGAAGCGTCGAAAGTAGATGAGTCCATCCGACTCCAAGGGCATCTCACTGAGCATAGAACGCGTCCTCACTCCTGGTCGGAAAAGTACTCTGCAACATGATACGTTGCAGCCATGTAGGTCAGCATATGGAATATGCCGGCAAAGTCACAAGAGAGGGGTGAAAAGTTAAACATCTAGTCTATATGCATATATGGCAGGTGGGGGGTAAGTTTTTGCGTAAAGCCAAGTTTTTTCCTACATCAAGGGAGGGGTTAAGCAAAATATTACTAAGTTTGTTGATTAATGAGATGGTTCCTCCAACCAATTCTCATACCCAAAATTATTAAATACCCACATCATCATATTAATTGTGTTGAGAGTTCCGGAAGTTTCAATTCCTTTGGCTCAAGTCGTCCATGACCGTGGACACGGCTAATCGATTAGGTTTTGAATACTCTGCAGAGTTTTGCACACGTTCCCCACAAGATTTGGTCGCCTCCGTTTGATTTCTCGCACTTCAGGGTGTTTGAGAAACGGATGACCAAAAAATGGTCTTCCAAAGGGTTTCCCTGCGACTCTGTCGGTGCCCATCCTTTCCTACCGTTCTTCTACCTCTCGTAGCACCGCCTGTCCAGGGTCACCACGATATCCAACCAAGCCAAAGCCCATAATGACTTGTGGCTGTGCAGGTAAGCCTTGGGTTTTAAAGCATCCATCCATCTCTTTGTGCCTGGGTGGACCTTTCCACGTGAATACTGGCCATCTCCAGCATCACCTAGGCAAATCCACTGGTTTCTCCAGGGTGCCGTTCAACCGTCATCCACCCAGAGGTATGTTGAAAACTCGGAGTCTTAAATCTTGATCATTATGTAGGTCTTGAAATTATTAACTCTCTCAACTCTCATGAATCACACAACCAACTCCGTCTACTAATAGCATAGCAAAAGGTAAAACAACGTTTCTCGGGGCCAATGTGTCAAAGAGGTTGAGGGGGGGGGGTACCTACCACATGATACTACTACAATGTAACCAAGTTTCCAACTAACCTATCTTGCATGCAATTGGGGAGATGGTAGAACTAATGCATATAAAACATGGGTAAACATGGTCAAAGTGACTTGCCTGATTGATGATCTTCGTACGTGAGTGACTCTAAGTAACAAGCTTCGCACTCCGGATAATCTAACGAAGCAAACAAGCACTCAATAAGCATACAACAAAATATTGTAACTCACAAACATCAACCAAGAACTAGTAAACAATCAAGACAAAACAATGCACAAATCTCAAATAAGAAAACACACAAAGTTTTGTTTTCAAAAGGGTGAGGGATGAAAACAGTACTGACATAATGAAACCATTTGTATTATCTAAACATTAGTTGACAGAAAGAAAAAAAATATTTTATTTATAAACAGAATAAAATAAATTTAAGTTTGTTGGGAAAACTTTAGTAAAGTTTATAAAAGTTTTGATAAACACTATATGAATCAACTATAGTTATACTAACAAAAGAAATGAAAACTAAACTTATTACTTATTAGCAAAACATGTTCTTAACAGAAAAGAATTTACAAATAAACTTGTTTTAGGAAAACAGAATTAAATTATATAAAACTTGTTGAAAGGTTAACTATCATTAACTAGTTGTTTTAATCAAAATAAACCTATTTGAAAATAAGTGGTGATTCCTATGTTAAATAAAATTAAACTAAGCAAATATATATATTTATTAACAGTGAGTGAAAACACTAAATGTTTACTAACAGAACCTAATAAACAAATAAAACCAAATTCTAAAACAAACTAATTAAAATTGAGTTTATAAAACTATATTATAATACTAAGAAGATTCTGTTTTTGGTTAAAACATTAATCAAATATATCCTAAATATCTTCAAACTAAGCATGAAGGTAGTCCTAACTAATACCAAACAGTAGCAAAAAGTTTCATGTGAAAAACCATTTTCAAACTATAGTTATTCAGATTTGAAGATTTTTGAGCAAATTTGATTAAATTCAATTTTTATAGTTCAAATTTGAAAATTTAAAAGTACAGGGTGAAACTACATTAAAATTGTGAGCTATTGCAAAAAGAATCAACTCAAAACACTAAATAGACTAAAAGATATAAGCAAAACAAATTTTGAAAACATTCTGTTAACTAAATCAAAACTGAAAAAGAAATCTGATTTGCAACGGCCAGGGGGGGCTACGTGTCAGCATGTAAGTGGCTAAGGGGGTGTGCGCGCGAGGATTACGGGCGGGCGACCGGTCGGTAGAGGATACCGGTTCGGATTTAAATCCGTTCTAATCTAACTCGTTGATTAAAGATCCGACGGTCCAGGGAGCTTACGGAGAAAAGTCGCCGGCGTCGGAGGTCTCCGGCGAGTCCGGAAGTGGCGAAGACGATGGCGAGGTGCTCCGGTGGTCGAGGGAGGCAACGAAATGGTCCGGGCGACGGGGCTTGACGTCCGGCGTCGATTGGTGAGGTCGGAGGGGCGAGGGATGGACGGAGTCGCTGGCTACGATCGACGAGAGGTCCGGTGGTGGTGGGAACTCCGGCGAGGAATTGTGCAGCGCCTCGACGAGGGAGAGAAGGGGCTCGGGGGTGAATGGAGAGAGGAGAGGCAGCGCTATTTATAGAGGGTGCGGGGAGATGCGGGGGAGGAGAAAGGAGAGAGATCCGGTGGAGTAACTGCCGGCGACGAGGTCGGGCGAGAGGAAGAGGGCGACCGCGCGGGCGAAACTGTCGGTCGGGGTGGGGTCCAGTGTCAGCGAGAGGGGAAACTTCTGTTACGCGTCGGTCGGCCGACTTCTAGTTAATGCGCGAAATAACTGCCGTGGGCCGGCCCGTTTAATACAGTAACCGTTACCGTTTCTCCTTTAATAATTTTCCAGAGCGTTTCAAAAACATTTAAAGCATTCAAATAGTTTGTAAATATAGGGGTATTATATATCAAAATTAACATAATAATAAATGCTATTTAATGAACATTTCTATTCTGTCATTTGAACACTTTGAAAAAATATTATTTTCAAAAATTGACTAATTGTTTTTAAACCCTTTTTGCAAATATTTTCAAAATAACCCCTGGTTATTATTGTTCAAATATATCACCAATTAGTCCTTGGTGTGGAGTGTCATGTTCCTCCTCTCTTATTTGAACTTTTAACCAAAATTTCAAATAGGTGAAACAACTTAGGGAAAAGTAGAAAGAGCTTTCTGGAATTTTAGAAAAGGCATTTCAACAAACACATACATTCAAGCAATGATGCTGCTAGATGCATAGCTATAATCATAACATTCCAAAATAAAATTTTGGGATGTTAAAAACCTACCCACCTTAAGATGAATCTCGCCCTCGAGATTCGGGTTGGCTAGAAAATAGGTGCGGATGGTCTCTACGAAGATCTTCTTCGCGTTCCTAGGTGGCTTCTTCCTTAGTGTGGTGACTCCACAAAACCTTACAGAACTTGATTATCTTACTGTGGCTAACTCTGTTGGATGTCTCGAGTATCTTGACAGGCTTCTCCTCGTAGGTCAGATCATTGTCAAGCTGTATGGCCTCTAGGGGCACGGTGTCTCGAAAAGGGATGTCAGCCATCTCAGCATGGCATTTCTTTAGCTGGGAAACATGGAACACATTATGAACTTCGGATAATCCTTCCGGCAATTCCAGTTTGTATGCAACTTCTCCTCTATGTTCAAGAATTTTGTAGGGGCCTATGAATCTGGGTGCTAATTTTCCTTTAACACCAAATCTCTTGATTCCACGAAGCGGGGACACACGAAGATATGCTCTGTCTCCCACTTCATATGTCACTTCTTTACGTTTGTTGTCAGCATAACTCTTCTGTCGAGATTGAGCTATCTTGAGTCTGTCACGAATCAACCTGACTTTCTCTTCAGAATCTTGGATAAGGTCGGGACCAAAAAGTTGTCGGTCTCCAACACCATCCCACGTCAGTGGTGTTCTGCACCTCCTTCCGTATAAAGCTTCGAAAGGGGCCATCTTTAGACTGGTCTGATAACTGTTGTTGTACGAGAATTCTGCGTAAGGTAAGTTGTCATCCCAACTAGATCCATAATCTAGCGCACAAGCTCTCAACATGTCTTCCAGAATCTGGTTGACTCTCTCAGTCTGTCCATCTGTCTGCGGATGAAAGGCTGTACTGAACTCTAGCCTTGTACCCAAAGTTTCATGTAACTGATGCCAAAACTTTGAGGTAAACTGTGTTCCTCTATCTGACACGATACTCCTCGGAACTCCATGCAAACATACGATCCTGGTCATATATATCTTGGCTAGCTTAGCACTGGTATAAGTGGTCTTTACTGGAATGAAGTGAGCCACCTTGGTCAAGCGATCTACCACTACCCAGATGGAATCATAACCTGAACGGGTCCTGGGTAACCCTGTGATGAAGTCCATACCAAGCTTTTCCCATTTCCACTCGGGTATCGGCAAAGGTTGGAGTAACCCTGCTGGTTTCTGATGTTCTGCCTTTACTCGCTGACAAACATCACATATTGCAACATGTTCCGCAATATCTTTCTTCATACCTGTCCACCAATAATTTTCTTTCAAATCCAGATACATCTTGGTATTGCCTGGGTGTATCGAGTAAGGTGAATTGTGGGCTTCCTGAAGTATCAACTTCCTGAGCTCTAGATCATTGGGCACATAGATTCGGTTCTCAAACCACAAAGTTCCGTGTTCATCCTCACGAAAACCTTTAGCTTTACCATCTTCCATTCTCTGTTTAATCTCAGCTATCTCCTCGTCCGATTTCTGGGCTTCTCGAATTCTTTCGGTCAAGGTGGACTGAATTTCCAGTGTAGCAACATATCCTCTTGGAACTATCTCTAGCTTGAGCTCTCTGAGATCATCGACTAACTCCTGGGGTAATCCTCCCACTGTGAGTGTGTTCACATAAGTTTTCCGGCTCAAGGCATCGGCTACAACATTAGCCTTACCGGGATGGTAGTGTAATCTCATGTCATAGTCCTTGATTAACTCTAACCATCTCCTCTGTCTGAGGTTGAACTCTTTCTGCGTGAAAATATATTTCAGGCTCTTATGGTCGGTGTAAACATCACAACTATTTCCGATAAGAAAATGTCTCCAGGTCTTGAGTGCGTGCACTACGGCTGCTAATTCCAAGTCATGAGTGGCATAATTTAACTCATGAGGTCGTAGCTGTCTGGAAGCATAGGCTACAACTTTTCCATCCTGCATAAGTACTCCTCCAAGTCCTTGACGTGAAGCATCACAATAAACCTGGAAATCCTTCCGAATATTGGGCAAAATCAACACTGGGGCTGTGACCAAACGTTTCTTCAACTCCTGGAAACTGGCTTCACATTCCACAGTCCAAACATACTTGGATTCTTTCTTCAACAACTCTGTCATGGGCTTGGCAATCTTTGAGAAATTCTCAATGAATCTCCGGTAATATCCGGCAAGTCCGAGGAAACTGCGGATCTCCTTAACTGAGGTGGGTGACTTCCACTCGGTGACGGCTTCAACCTTAGCGGGGTCTATGGCTATTCCTTCCCCGGAAATAACATGTCCAAGGAATCTGACTTCCGTCAGCCAAAATTCGCATTTGCTGAACTTGGCATATAACTGATGCTCTCTTAGCTTCTCCAGAACTAAACGCAGATGTTCCTTGTGTTCTTCCTTGTTCTTGGAGAATATCAAAATGTCATCGATGAACACCATGACAAACTTGTCCAAATATTCCATAAACACTTTGTTCATCAAATTCATGAAGTAGGCAGGAGCATTAGTCAAACCAAAGGACATGACTGTATACTCGTACAAGCCATACCTTGTGGTGAAAGCTGTTTTGGGTATATCCTGTTCACGAATTTTCAACTGGTGATACCCTGATCGAAGATCGATCTTGGAGAATACTTTGGCGCCTACTAGCTGATCAAACAAATCATTAATCATCGGCAGAGGGTACTTGTTCTTGATAGTCACCTCGTTCAAGGCACGATAATCGACTACCATTCTCAAAGTTTTATCCTTCTTCTCCACCAAAAGAACTGGGGCTCCCCAAGGTGAAGAACTTGGGCGTATATAACCTTTGTCCAATAACTCCTTAATTTGCTTCTTGATTTCCAACAGATCATTTGCGGCCATCCGATAGGGTCTCTTGGAAATTGGTGCTGTCCCTGGCTGTAGCTCTATTAGGAACTCAATCTCCCTATCTGGTGGCATGCCTGGTAATTCTTCCAGAAATACATCCAGAAAATCTTTTACCACAGGTACTTCCTCCTGAACAACTCCTGAGAGGGCATTTAACCTAGCACTCATACGTGTGCGTCGGGATACATACTTAATCCTCTTATTCTCTGGGGTGGTGAGTGAAACAGACTTGCTGAGGCAATCAAGATTTCCTTCATACTTGGTCATCCAATCCATGCCTAGGATTACATCCAATCCCTGGGATTCTAAGACGATGAGGTCGGTGGGAAAAACATGGTTTCCTATATGAAGTTTCAAAGCATAGCATCCTATCCCTGCCATCATCATACCTCCTGGGGAATTGACCTTAATGGGCTGTCTAAGGGTTTTGGTGGGCAAACCATACTTATCCACAACTACCCTTGATATGAATGAATGAGTTGCACCGGAATCAAAAAGTACTGTAACTGGACGTGAATGCAATAAAAACTTACCAACCACAGTCTCGGGTTGATCATAGACTTCTTCCACGTCGAGATGGTTCACCTAGGCACGAGGAAAAGGGTTTGGCTTCTTGGCTGCGGAGTTGCCGTTTCCATTTCCCTACTTGTTCTGGGGACACTCAGTAGCATAGTGCCCTGTCTTCTGACACTTGAAACAGGTAATGTGACTCAGATCCTTCTGAGCAGGAGCGTGACGGTGCTGATTGTTGTTCCCATTGTCAGTCTTGAAGTTGCCATGGTTGGGACGGGCATTCCCATTTCCTCCATGGTTGTGGCTTCCATGGTTGTGCACAGCATGAGTGTGTCTTCCAAACTTACCGGTACCTGATCCGGTATTTCCTGAGTAGGGGGAGTAGCGGGGCTTATGATGAGCTCCAGAGTTAAACTTCCCCTGAGTGTACTTCCTCTTGCGGTTCTCAATCTGCTGCTATTTACCTTCCAGAATGAGTGCCTTATCCACCAGTTCTTGGTAGTTGTTGAAATTAGCCACTACCAGCTGCATGCTCAACTCATCGTTGAGTCCTTCCAGAAATTTCTCTTGCTTGGCCGCATCATCGGCCACGTCTCCTGGTGCATAACGTGCCAATGTGTTGAACTCTTCCACATATTGGGCCACGGAGCGATTACCCTGGCGCAAGTTGCGAAACTCGCGCTTCTTCAGACTCATGGCTCCAGCTGAAACATGTGCGGTGCGAAAAGCAAGCTTGAACTGCTCCCAAGTCACATATGCAATAGGATAAGTGGTGGTGTAATTCTCCCACCATGATGCTGCTGGTCCTTCCAGTTGATGTGCGGCAAATCGCACTTTCTCAGCGTCAGTGCATCCAGCGGTGATGAGCTCTCTCTCCATCTTGCGGAGCCAGTCATCTGCCACAATGGGCTCAGTGCTGCTGCTGAAAGTTGGAGGGTTCAACCTCAGAAAACAGGTGAGATTGTCAGTCTGGGGTGGATGGTGGTTGTTGTTGTTCTGGTTGTTGGTCTGATTCTGGATCAATAACTGCATCAGTGCATTCTGCTGCTGAAGGAGTTGCGTGAGTTCCGGCGGGAAAGTGAAGTCGGACTCACGTCGTGGAGGCATCTTGCTGTTTTCAGAGGGGTGATAATTAGAATAGAACAAGGGCCTAAAAGGAGAAATTCACTACCCATATGCAATGCAACAAACATATCACACCAAACACTCATTCATTTATTCAATCAATGTCAAACATCGGGAATACAAGTCTCAAACAAGCTAAACATCGACCTATGCTTTAACGACTAAAATAAAAGATACATTGGAGGGCATAACTAAGTTCTCCTCAAAAGTGCATAGTCGTAGGTCCTCCGGTGGTGCTTTCCTCATAGTCTTCATCGTCGCTGATGAAGGGTGCCATGTCTCCTTCGGGATGGAGGTTTTCACCCATGTCCATCTGTTCCTCCAGAGTGGCGATGCGTGCATTCTGCTCATCAATCCTCTCTAGGAAGTCCTTCACTTCATGCTCGTGTTCATAGTTGGCCTCTCGCAGATCAGCTTCAAGGTCCAGCTCGCGGTTCATCAGATTCTTGATAGTCTTCGTGTCAGTACGAACTCGAAGCTCCAGAGTCCTGATGTGAGTCTCCAGGGTCTGGATATAGGAAATAGTGGTGTCTGTAGTGGGAGGAGTTATGATGTTTCCATTGGCATCTCTGCGACAAACCACGCTGAGTCCTGGTGAAATGGTTCCACCTCTGTATTCCTCCTGAATACGTCCAAGGGCACGATGAATGGCCATGTCTCTCCCAAGTATCCAACTGGGTGCCACAAACTTGAAGTCGATGGGTTTCTTCCGATTCCCAAAGGTCTTCCCTGGGATGTGCACCTCGATACTGTAGCGTCCATCTTGTGGAAATGACATGATAGGAGTCCCGGAAATGACATGATAAGCATCCATCCATCTCTTTGTGCCTGGGTGGACCTTTCCACGTGAATACTGGCCATCTCCAGCATCACCTAGGCAAATCCACTGGTTTCTCCAGGGTGCCGTTCAACCGTCATCCACCCAGAGGTATGTTGAAAACTCGGAGTCTTAAATCTTGATCATTATGTAGGTCTTGAAATTATTAACTCTCTCAACTCTCATGAATCACACAACCAACTCCGTCTACTAATAGCATAGCAAAAGGTAAAACAACGTTTCCCGGGGCCAATGTGTCAAAGAGGTTGAGGGGGGGGGGGGTACCTACCACATGATACTACTACAATGTAACCAAGTTTCCAACTAACCTATCTTGCATGCAATTGGGGAGATGGTAGAACTAATGCATATAAAACATGGGTAAACATGGTCAAAGTGACTTGCCTGATTGATGATCTTCGTACGTGAGTGACTCTAAGTAACAAGCTTCGCACTCCGGATAATCTAACAAAGCAAACAAGCACTCAATAAGCATACAACAAAATATTGTAACTCACAAACATCAACCAAGAACTAGTAAACAATCAAGACAAAACAATGCACAAATCTCAAATAAGAAAACACACAAAGTTTTGTTTTCAAAAGGGTGAGGGATGAAAACAGTACTGACATAATGAAACCATTTGTATTATCTAAACATTAGTTGACAGAAAGAAAAAAATATTTTATTTATAAACAGAATAAAATAAATTTAAGTTTGTTGGGAAAACTTTAGTAAAGTTTATAAAAGTTTTGATAAACACTATATGAATCAACTATAGTTATACTAACAAAAGAAATGAAAACTAAACTTATTACTTATTAGCAAAACATGTTCTTAACAGAAAAGAATTTACAAATAAACTTGTTTTAGGAAAACAGAATTAAATTATATAAAACTTGTTGAAAGGTTAACTATCATTAACTAGTTGTTTTAATCAAAATAAACCTATTTGAAAATAAGTGGTGATTCCTATGTTAAATAAAATTAAACTAAGCAAATATATATATTTATTAACAGTGAGTGAAAACACTAAATGTTTACTAACAGAACCTAATAAACAAATAAAACCAAATTCTAAAACAAACTAATTAAAATTGAGTTTATAAAACTATATTATAATACTAAGCAGATTCTGTTTTTGGTTAAAACATTAATCAAATATATCCTAAATATCTTCAAACTAAGCATGAAGGTAGTCCTAACTAATACCAAACAGTAGCAAAAAGTTTCATGTGAAAAACCATTTTCAAACTCTAGTTATTCAGATTTGAAGATTTTTGAGCAAATTTGATTAAATTCAATTTTTATAGTTCAAATTTGAAAATTTAAAAGTACAGGGTGAAACTACATTAAAATTGTGAGCTATTGCAAAAAGAATCAACTCAAAACACTAAATAGACTAAAAGATATAAGCAAAACAAATTTTGAAAACATTCTGTTAACTAAAACAAAACTGAAAAAGAAAACTGATTTGCAACGGCCAGGGGGGGCTACGTGTCAGCATGTGAGTGGCTAAGGGGGTGTGCATGCGAGGATTACGGGCGGGCGACTGGTCGGTAGAGGATACCGGTTCGGATTTAAATCCGTTCTAATCTAACTCGTTGATTAAAGATCCGACGGTCCAGGGAGCTTACGGAGAAAAGTCGCCGGCGTCGGAGGTCTCCGGCGAGTCCGGAAGCGGCGAAGACGACGACGAGGTGCTCCGGTGGTCGAGGGAGGCAGCGAAATGGTCCGGGCGACGGGGCTTGACGTCCGGCGTCGATTGGTGAGGTCGGAGGGGCGAGGGATGGACGGAGTCGCTGGCTACGATCGACGAGAGGTCCGGTGGTGGTGGGAACTCCGGCGAGGAATTGTGCAGCGCCTCGGCGAGGGAGAGAAGGGGCTCGGGGGTGAATGGAGAGAGGAAAGGCAACGCTATTTATAGAGGGTGCGGGGAGATGCGGGGGAGGAGAAAGGAGAGAGATCCGGTGGAGTAACTGCCGGCGACGAGGTCGGGCGAGAGGAAGAGGGCGACCGCGCGGGCAAAACTGTCAGTCGGGGTGGGGTCCAGTGTCAGCGAGAGGGGAAACTTCTGTTACGCGTCGGTCGGCCGGCTTCTAGTTAATGCGCGAAATAACTGCCGTGGGCCGGCCCGTTTAATACAGTAACCGTTACCGTTTCTCCTTTAATAATTTTCCAGAGCGTTTCAAAAACATTTAAAGCATTCAAATAGTTTGTAAATATAGGGGTATTATATATCAAAATTAACATAATAATAAATGCTATTTAATGAACATTTCTATTCTGTCATTTGAACACTTTGAAAAAATATTATTTTCAAAAATTGACTAATTGTTTTTAAACCCTTTTTGCAAATATTTTCAAAATAACCCCTGGTTATTATTGTTCAAATATATCACCAATTAGTCCCTGGTGTGGAGTGTCATGTTCCTCCTCTCTTATTTGAACTTTTAACCAAAATTTCAAATAGGTGAAACAACTTAGGGAAAAGTAGAAAGAGCTTTCTGGAATTTTAGAAAAGGCATTTCAACAAACACATACATTCAAGCAATGATGCTGCTAGATGCATAGCTATAATCATAACATTCCAAAATAAAATTTTGGGATGTTACAAATCTACCCACCTTAAGATGAATCTCGCCCTCGAGATTCGGGTTGGCTAGAAAATAGGTGCGGATGGTCTCTACGAAGATTGCGCGGCACTAAAGAGGCTAGCAATGGTGGAAGGTCAAAGTGCATCTATACCATGGACTCACATTATTCATGAAGAACTCATATACTTATTGCAAAAGTTTTATTAGTAATCGAAACAAAGTGCTAAACGCATACTCTTAGGGGAAGGGTTGGTAGGAGTTAACCATCGCGCGATCCCGACCGCCACACAAAGGATGACAATCAATAAATCAATTATGCTCCGACTTCCTAACACAGCGGTTCACCATACGTGCATGCTACGGGAATCACTAACCTCAACACAAGTATTTCTCGATTCACAACACCCTACTATCATAACTCTAATATTATCACCTCCATATCTCAAAACTAATCGTGAGGAATCAAACTTCTCTTACTAATCAATGCACTTGAATATGAAAGTTTTTATTATATCCTCTCTGGATTCCTATCATAATTAGGACTAATTTCATAACACACGCCAACTACCAAGTTACTTAGAGAGAGCACTCTGAAAATGATATAAGTGAAGATCGAGAGTTTTTATTTCTACAAAATATGACACCGCCGTGCTCTACAAAGATTTAAGTGAAGCACTAGAGCAAAATTACCTAGCTCAAAAGATATAAGTGAAGCTCATGGGAGCGAAATTACCAAGCTCAAAAGATATAAGTGAAGCTCATGGGAGCGAAATTACCAAGCTCAAAAGATATAAGTGAAGCTCATGGGAGCGAAATTACCAAGCTCAAAAGATATAAGTGAAGCTCATGAGTATTCTAACAAATTCATGATGAGTGCATGTCCCTCTCAAAAGGTGTGCAGCAAGGATGATTGTGATAAAAAAAAAGCAAAGACTCTTATAATACGCGACGCTCCAAGCAAAACACATATCATGTGGTAAATAAAAATATAGCTCCAAGTAAAGTTACCGATGGATTGAAGACGAAAGAGAGGATGCCTTCCCGGGGCATCCCCAAGCTTAGGCTTTTTGGTGTCCTTGAATTTGGCTTGGGATGACTTGGGCATCCCCAAGCTTAGGCTCTTGCCACTCTTTATTCCATTGTCCATAAGAACATGACCCAAAACTTGAAAACTTCACAACACAAAACTTAAACAAAAACTCGTGATAGCATTAGCATAAGAAAACAAACCACCAACTTTTTAGGTACTGTACTAAACTTAATTTCCATTTATATTGATTTTATATTACTGTATTCTCACTTTTCCATGGCTCGTACCCCCGGATACTAACCATAGTTTCATCAAAATAAGCAATCAACACAACAAAAACAGAATCTGTCAAAACAGAACAGTCTGTAGAAATCTGTATATTTCGTATACCTCTGCTAACCCAAAAATTCTGAAAAACTTATGAAAATTAGTTCAATTTTCATATAAATCATCAGAAAAAAGAATCAACTCAAAAGCTCTTTCTGGATAGGAATTAAAAATAATTTTGTGAGCATAAAGTTTCTGTCTTTTTTCAGCATGATTAAACAACTATCACCAAAATTAATCATAAAGCTTCTACTTGGCACAAACACTAATTAAAACATAAAAAACACAATCATAACAGAATCATGATGGTTTGTACTCAACAAACAGAAAGTAAAAAGAAAAAATAAATCTATTCATTGGGTTGCCTCCCAACAAGCGCTATTGTTTAACGCCCTTAGCTAGGCGTAAGGCAATAGAATCAAGTATTGTCATATTCCTTTCTTTGGAAACAAGGGAAGACCTTTTTGTCAAGAGCATCTATCTTCCTGTTTTGTGAAAGTACATTACCATTTATAGTGGAAGAAAGATTAAGCACATTACGAAAATTCGTGTCTAAACCTTCATTTCTCTTATTGATTCATTTTGGTAGAAACAGATGAGGGCAGTGGTCTCATTTACTCCCTTGGGATGCCCAAATATAGCTTTCATTTTTTCATAAGTGTCAAAGGTATCTCCTATAAGGAAACCCTTATCAAATATAGAATCCAAGATTTGTTTAAACGAGTGGGGAAATCCTGCGTAAAAGCTTTTTAAGTATAACTCAATATGATAAGGAGGGATATGACTAGTTTGAATACTCAGCAGTCTGTCCCAAGCGTCTTTTAAGGATTCATTAAGTGAATAGTGAAAAAGTACAGGATCCCCATCATCAATATTATTGAAAGTATCTCTAGCAACCTCAGGGCATCTTCCCATAGACTCATTATTGGTGAGTTTGGGGAGGACAGAGAGGCTATCCAAGGCATTGAACCTAGGCTGAGTAATCTTGTGTTTGAATGATTCAGACATGGTGACTTAGCAAGTAGACAAGCACATGAGCAAATAGAAAGCAAGCGAAAGAAAAGGGCGAACGAAAGAGGCAAATAAATAAAGGCAAATATTTTTGTAAATTTTGTTTTAGAAGTGGGGGAGAGGAAAACGAGAGGCAAATGGCAAATAATGTAAATGCAAGAGATGAGTTTGTGATAGGTACTTGGTAGATATGCTTCACTTGAATACTCCCCGACAACAGCGCCAGAAATTCTTCCTGCTACTTCTTGAGCTTGCGTTGGTTTTTCCCTTGAAGAGGAAAGGGTGATTCAGCAAAGTAGAGATAAGTATTTCCCTTAGTTTGAGAACCAAGGTATCAATCCAGTAGGAGTATCAAGATGAGGCACCAAGGCACCTACGCAAAAACAAACAAACTTGCACCCAACGCGATAAAGGGGTTGTCAATCCCTTTACGATTACTTGCAAGGTGAGATCTGATAGTGATAATAGGTAAATATAAATAAATAAATAAAAGTGCAGCTAGGTATTTTTGTATGTAGATCTGAATATATAATGTGTAAAATAGACCCAGGGGCCATAGTGTGCACTAGAGGCTTCTCTCATGATAGCAAGTATTACGGTGGGTGAACAAATTACTGTCGAGCAATTGATAGAATTGCGCAAAGTCATGACGATATCTAAGGCAATGATCATACATATAGGCATCACGTCCGAGACAAGTAGACCGATACTTTCTGCATCTACTACTATTACTCCACACATCGACCGCTATCCAGCATGCATCTAGTGTATTAAGTTCATAACAAACGAAGTAATGCCTTAATCAAGATGACATGATGTAGAGGGATAAATTCATGCAATATGATATAAACCCCATCTTTTTACCCTTGATGGCAACAACACGATGCGTGCCTTGCTACCCCTTCTGTCACTAGGTGAGGACACCGCACGGTATGAACCCAAAACCAAGCACTTCTCCCATTGCAAGAATTATAGATCAAGTTGGCCAAACGAAACCCATAACTTGAAGAGACTTACAAGGATACGAAATCATGCATATAAGAAATCAGAGGAGACTCAAATAATATTCATAGATAATCTGATCATAAATCCACAATTCATCGAATCTCGACAAACACACCGCAAAAGAAAGTTACATCAGATAGATCTCCATGGAGATCATGGAGAACTTTGTATTGAATATCCAAGAGAGAGAAGAAGCCATCTAGATACTAGCTATGGACCCGAAGGTCTGTGGTGAACTACTCATGCATCATCGGAGAGGCAATGGTGTTGATGAAGAAGCCCTCCGTGTCCAAATCCCCCTCCGGCAGGGCACCAGAACGGTCTCCAGATGGGATCTCGCGGAAACAGAAGCTTGCGGCGGCGGAAAAGTATTTTCGTGGCTCTCTCTGTCGGTTCTGGGATTTTAGGGAATTTATAGGCGAAAGAGGTAGGGCAAAGGAGGCACGAGGGACCCACGAGCCTGCTAGGCGCACCCTCCCCCCTAGGGCACGCCTAGAGGGCTCGTGGCCTCCTCCGTGGCCCTTTGCCTTGGTTCTCAAGTCTTCTGGATCTCTTCTGCCGTGGAAAAAATCGTTCCAAAGGTTTTATTCTGTTTGGCTCCGTTTAATATTCTTATCTGAAAAAGGTCAAAAACACGGAAAAAACAGAAACTGGCACTGGGCACTAAGTTAATAAGTTAGTCCCAAAAATGATATAAAATAGCATATAAATGCATATAAAACATCCCAAGTTCATAATATAATAGCATGGAACACTCAAAAATTATAGATACGTTGGAGACGTATCAACTTGTCACAAGTGTGGCGAGAAGGGTCACTATGCAAACAAGTGCAACCAGCGGCGTCTTCCGCCCCCTCCTCCAGTCGGGCCTCCAGGAATGCTATGGTGAAGCATATTCCCAAGACCACAAGAGTTAATATGGTGAATGTAGCAGAGGCAGAGGATTCTTCTCAAGTGATCATGGGTAATCTCTCAGTTAATTATATTCCTGCAAAAGTATTATTTGATACTGGTGCATCGCATTCATTCATTTCTAGACCTTTTGCTTGGAAGCATGATTTGAATTCGATAGTCCTCCCTAGTCCTTTTTGGGTTGTGTCCCCAGGAAAATTGATGAGTTCAAATGTGGTGGTTCCGGATGTTTCCATCAAGATGGGCAATTATTCTTTTCTGGCTTCTACAATTGTTCTCGGTAGTTCTGACATTGATCTCACATTGGGCATGGACTTGCTGGCTATGAATAAGGCTTATGTTGATTGTCAAGCAAAAGAAGTCAAGCTAACTCATCCTTCAGAAGACATGATTATTTTCGCGGCTTGCGATGACGCAATCCGTCTCTTTGCTCGTAATGAGAAGGGTGAAATCTCGGCGATTTCTCAAATTTCGGTGGCGAATGAGTATGAAGATGTCTTTCCAGAAGAATTGCTAGGAATGCCTCCGCACCGGCCAGTCGAGTTCGTGATTGATCTCGAGCCCGGAACTGAACCGGTTTGCAAGCACCCTTATAAACTTGGCCCCGAAGAGCTAAAAGAGTTGAAGAAGCAGCTAGATGAGCAAGAACGCCTGGGTCTGATCAGACCAAGTTCTTCTCCATGGGGTTGTGGTGTTTTGTTTGTCAAGAAGAAAGATGACACAGATCGTCTTTGTGTCGACTATCGTCCATTGAACAAAAATACAATCATAAACAAGTACCCACTTCCCAACATCAATGAGTTGTTTGAACAACTGAAAGGTGCCAAGGTTTTCTCGAAGCTTGATCTTTGCATGGGGTATCATCAGATTCGCATTCGCGAAGAAGACATTCCTAAGACAGCTTTCAGGACGAGTTTTGGCTCTTATGAGTACACCGTCATGTCGTTTGGTCTTGCTAATGCTCCTCCAACCTTCTCAAGAATGATGAACTTCATTTTCTCTCCTTTCAAGAATGAGTTCGTCTTGGTCTATTTGGATGATATCCTTTTGTTCTCAGAGACAGAAGAAGAGCATGCTGAGCATCTCTGCCTTGTGCTTGACAAGTTAAGGGAGCATCAATTCTATGCCAAGTTTTCCAAGTGTGAGTTTTGGCTCAATGAAGTGGTGTACCTTGGGCATGTGATCTTTGCCAAGGGAACTAAAGTGCACCCTGAGAAAGTTGAGGCAATCCTGAAGTGGGAACCTCCTCAGAATGTGACGTAGTTTTGGAGTTTCCTCGGTCTTGCTAGTTATTGCAGAAGATTCATGGAGAACTTCTCTCAAATTGCTAAGCCTCTGTCCAATCTCCTCCAGAAGAGTGTCAAGTATGTTTTGTCTCCTGAGTGTGATGTGGCATTCAATACGCTCAAGCAGAGACTGACTTCAGCTCCAGTTCTTGTTCCTCCTGAGCAGTCAAATCCTTTCCAAGTATTCTATGATGCTTCTCTTCAAGGTCAGGGTGGTGTTCTCATGCAAGACAAGAAGATTGTTGCTTATACCTCGCGTCAGTTGAAGCCTGCCGAGAAGAACTACCCCACTCATGATCTTGAGTTGGCGGCAGTTGTGCATGCTCTAATGACTTGGAGGCATTTGTTGTTGGTTAGACCAGTTGAGGTGTACACCGATAACAGGAGCTTGAAGTACATTTTCACTCAACCCAATCTTAATCTTCGGCAGTCTCGTTGGGTGGAAATGCTTGAGGACTTCAATCCAAGCATTGAGTATACTCCTGGGAAAGCAAATGTCATTGCAGACGCGCTCAGCCATAAGCTGTACTGCAATAGTCTCATCTTGAAGCCTCTTCAACCCGAGCTCTGTGAAGCCTTCCGCAAGCTCAACCTTCAGATGATTCCGCAAGGATTTCTTGCCAATCTTCAAGTCTCTCTGACTCTGGAAGATCAGGTTCACCAAGCGCAGCTTCTTGACGCTATGGTGAAGAAAGTGAAGAAAGGTGTGGCCAAGGGCATTCCGAAGTATAAGTGCTTTTGAGTTGATGACAAAGACACCTTGTTCTTTGAGGACCGTCTTGTGGTTCCAAAAGGTGATCTCAGAAAGGTTATCATGGACGAAGCACACAATTCTCTTCTATCCATTCATCCAAGTAGTTCCAAGATGTATCAGGATCTCAAGCAAACCTTCTGGTGGACTCGCATGAAACGTGAAATTTCTCAGTTCGTGAACGAGTGTGATGTTTGTCGCAGAGTGAAGGCGGAGCATCAACGTCCAGCAGGTCTTCTTCAGCCTTTCCCTATCCGAGAGTGGAAATTCAATCATGTGGAGATGGATTTCGTCATTGGGTTTCCCAAGTTCAAGAGAGGCAACGATGCCATCTTTGTGGTTATCGACAAGCTGTCCAAAGTTGCTCATTTCCTACCAGTCAAAGAATCTATCTCGACAGCTCAGCTTGCAGAGTTGTATACGTCAAGGATAGTATCTTTGCACGGTCCTTTGGAGATTCTCTATGGCAGAAAGTGTCGTACCCCGCTTAACTAGTGTGAAACCGGTGAGTGTCAGATATTGGGCAATGACATGATCACTGAAGCAGAAGAAATGTGCCATGTCATTCGTGAGAACCTCGCAGCTCAGTCTTGACAAAAGAGCTATTACGATAGCAAACATCAGGATGTTTCCTTTCAAGTGGATGATCTAGTCTATCTCAAAGTCTCTCCCATGAAGGGCACTCAGCGGTTTGGAATTAAAGGGAACCTAGCTCCTCGTTTTGTTGGTCCTTTCAAAGTTGTTGGCAAGAAAGGTGGACTTGCATTTCAACTAGAGCTTCCTCCAAATTTCACAGACGTGCACGATGTCTTCCATGTTTCTTAGCTCCGGAGGTGCTTCAAGACTCCAGAGCGCACCATTGACCTCCAAGACATTGATCTCCAGGAAGACCTCTCTTATCATGAGCATCCAGTGGAAATTCTCAAAGAAACTGAGCGTAAGACTTGCAACAAGTCTATCAAGTTCCTCAAGGTGAAGTGGTCTCATCATTCTGACAAAGAAGCTACTTGGGAACGCGAGGACCTTCTCCGTTCCGAATTTCCAGAGTTCTTTCGTTCCTAGATCTCGGGTCAAGATCCTCCTGTAGTGTAGGAGAGTTGTGACAGCCCAAGTGATGTCCCTACCTTTTATGGCATGTGTCTTGTATGAACCTTTGTTGCCATGAGCTTAATGAAATGATTTTGCACCTTGTTATACCATGTCTTGTTTTTTCATTCATGCATCATGCATCATGTCATTCATCATGACATGCTTGTTTCTTATGTGACCTTGTGTGGTTGAGTGTGGCCTTGTGTTGTGTGATGTGGTTGGCTTATGTGTGGTGCACTGATACGTCTCCGTCGTATCTATAATTTTTGATTGTTTCATGCCAATATTCTACAACTTTCATATACTTTTGGAAACTTTTTACACTATTTTTGGGACTAACATATTGATCCAGTGCCTAGTGCCAGTTCCTGTTTGTTGCATGCTTTTTGTTTCACAAAATATCCATACCAAACGAAGTCCAAATGCAATAAAAAAAACCTGTGGGGACTTTTTTGGAATATTTATGATTTTTGGTAAGAAGAATCAACACGAAACGATGCCCGAGGGTGTCACAAGCCCAGGAGGCGCGCCTGGCAAGCTCATGACCAACCCTTAAGGCGGTTGGGGCCCTTCTTTCGCCGTAAGAAAGCTAATATATGGATCAAAATCGTGTTAAAAGGACACCTTAATCGGAGTTACGGATCTCTAGGAATTTAAGAAATGGTGAAAGGCCAGAATCTAGGAGCGCAGAAACAGAAGGGCACAGAGAGAGAGATCCAATCTCGGAGGGGCTCTCACCCCTCCGTCACCATGGAGACCATGGTCTAGAGGGGAAAACCTTCTCCCATCTAGGGAGTAGGTCAAGGAATAAGAAGAAGAATAAGGGGGGCTCTCTCCCCCTCTCTCCCGACAGCGCCGGAACGCCGCCCGGGACATCATCGTGTGACGACGATCTACACCAACACCTCTGTCATCTTCACCAACACCTCCATCACCTTCCCCCATCTATATTCAGCGGTCCACTCTCCCGCAACCCACTGTAACCTCTAATTGAACATGGTGCTTTATGCTTCATATTATTATCCAATGATGTATTGCCATCCTATGATGTCTGAGTAGATTTTCGTTGTCCTATCGGTGATTGATGAATTGCTATGATTGGTTTAAATTGCTTGTGGTTATGTTGCTGTCCTTTGGTGCCCATCATATGAGCGCGCACGTGGATCACACCATAAGGTTAGTTGTATGTTGATAGGAATATGTATTGGAGGGCAAGGGTGACAGAAGCTTCAGCCTAGCATAGAAATTGATGCATACGGGATTGAAGGGGGACCAATATATCTTATTGCTATGGTTGGGTTTTACCTTAATGAACGTTAGTAGTTGTGGATGCTTGCTAATAGTTTCAATCATAAGTGCATAGAATTCCAAGTAAGGGATGACATGCTAGCAGTGGCCTCTCCCACATAAAACTTGCTATCGGTCTAGTAACATAGTCAACTGCTTAGGGACAATTCCGCAACTCCTACCACCACTTTTCCACACTCGTTAAACTAACGTAATTGTTTCTTTATCTAAACAGCCCCTAGTTTTTATTTACATGTTCTTTATTATCTTGCAAACCTATCCTATCACACCTACAAAGTACTTCTAGTTTCATACTTGTTCTAGGTAAAGCGAACGTAAAGTGTGCGTAGAGTTGTATCGGTGGTCGATAGAACTTGAGGGAATATTTGTCCTACCTTTAGCTCCTCATTGGGTTCTACACTCTTACTTATAGAGAAAGGCTACAATTGATCCCCTATACTTGTGGGTTATCAAGACCTTTTTCTGGCGCCGTTGCCGGGGAGCAATAGCTTGGGGTGAATATTCTCATGTGTGCTTGTTTGGTTTATCACTAAGTAGATTTATTTTCTATTCTAAGTTGTTCTCTATCTTAAGTTATGGATATGGAACACGAAATACCAAAAAAATTAGGTGTACTTGCTACTCATAGAGATAGGGAACCTCCTAAAACCCTCGATGCTCGTTATGTGGAAAATATTATGCACTTCTTTAATAATCCTAAGAAAACCCCATTCAATTATATAATGGGAGACACATTGGATCAACGTGAATACTTTAGGGATTATCGCTTGACTAAAAAAGGGAAACTATTATGGGATCAAATTCATATGTTGAAATGGTATGCTTGGGATCTATTCTTGAGATATGATATTACTTGTTGCTCTAGCATGAAGGCTAAACACCTTCCCTTTTCTTGTAAATTTAAAGCTAATGAAACCTTGGCTTCTTATGCTAATGGTATATATGATTACTATGATGTGGAACAAATAGAAGAGTTTGTTGCTTTTATGGGTGCTTATGAAATTGAAGCTCTGTTTAAAAAGTGTGATGATAATGATGATGCTTTTTACCGATCTGAAAATTTGGTTATGCTTCGTTATTGTTATACTAATTATGAATATAATGCCCATATTTATCGATTTATGGAGAAATTCTCCGCTGCCCAAGAAGAGACTAATATTTTGCAGGAAACTATGGAAGAAGAAAATGTTGAAACTGTGAGCCCATTAGATGAAAAAGATGACGAGGAGAGCGAAGAACAAAAGGAGGAAGAGCGGACTAGATACCCATGCCCACCTTCTAATGAGAGTAACTCTTCAACTCATACATTGTTTAATTTCCCTTCGTGCTTACCGAAGGATGAATGCTATGTTGATTGCTATGATCCCTTAGATTCGTTTGAAATATCCCTTTTTTACGAACTTGATGCTTGCTATGCTTGTGGCCATGATGCCAATATGAATGATGCTTATGGAGATGAACTTGCTATAGTTCCTTATGTTAAACATGAACTTGTTGCTATTGCACCCACATATGATAGTCCTATTATCTTTTTGAATTCTCCCAACTACACTATATCGGAGAAGTTTGCTCTTATTAGGGATTACATTGATGGGTTGCCTTCTACTATCACACATGATGATTTTGATGAATATAATATGCATGTTCTTGCTGCTCCTACTTGCAATTATTATGATAGAGGAACTACATCTCCACCTCTCTATGTTTCCAATACGATAAAATTGCAAGAAACTGCTTATGCTATGTATTGGCCTTTACTTGATGTGCATGAATTGTTCTTTTATGACATGCCAATGCATAGGAAGAGAGTTAGACTTCGCCATTGCATGATATATGTTACCTTGTGCTCACTACTAAATTACAAATCATTGCTAATTAAAATTGGCTTTGATATACCTTGGGATCCGGGTGGATCCATTACTTGAGCACTTTATGCCTAGCTTAATGGCTTTAAAGAAAGTGCTGCCTGGGAGACAACCCAGAAGTTTTAGAGAGTCATTTATTTCTGTTGAGTAATTTTATATAGTTTAAAAACAAAAAAAATAGGGGAACTTAAAACTTTTTCAAAAAGAGAAGCGATTGAAAGGTGATGCATTGCGGAAGTGAGGGTCGACCTTGAACACTTGTGTTCATGCTCATGGAAACAATGTAGAATTTTTCATGGAACTTTCTCGCAAAAATAATTATCCCCTTGTAAAATTCCATTGTATTATAATAATAATGTGCCAAGTAAAGCCTTTATGATTAGTTTGGGTGATAGTTGTTTGATCATGCTGAAAAACACAAAAACTTTGCACTCACGAAATCATTTCTTATTTCTATACAGAGAGTGTTATTGAGTTGATTCTTTTTGCTGCTGATTTATATACAAATTTCCTTAATTATCATCATTTTTTCAGAATTTTTGGAAAACCAGAAGTATGGTATATGTTCAGATTACTACAGACTGTTCTGTTTTTTGACAGATTCTGTTTTCTATGCATTGTTCTCTTATTTTGATGAATCTATGGGTAGTATCGGGGGGTATGAACCATGGTGAAGTTGGATTACAGTAGATATAATGTTAATATGAATTTGGAATGAGTTCACAACAGTACTTAAAGTGGTGATTTACTTTATTATACTAACGAATCTCACAAAGGTTTTGTTGAGTTTTGTGTGATTGAAGTTTTCAAGTTTTGGGTGAGACCAGGATGGATGAAGGAATAAGGAGAGGCAAGAGCCTAAGATTGGGGATTCCTGAGGCACCCCAAGGTAATATTCAAGGAAGACTCAAGCGTCTAAGCTTGGGGATGCCCCAGAAGGCATCCCCTCTTTCGTCTACAATCTATCGGTAATTTTACTCGGAGCTATATTTTTATTCGTCACATGATATGTGCAAATGCTTGGAGAATATTTTGTGTTTATTTTAATTTTAATTTTATGCACCATGCTGGTATTAGATATTCCTTGGTTGATTTATAGAATGCTCTTTGCACTTCACTTATATCTTTTGAGTATGGCTTTATAGAATGCTTCATGTGCTTCACTTATATCATTTGAAGTTTGGATTGCCTGTTTCCCTACACATAGAAAACCGCCATTTGTAGAATGCACTTTTGCTTCACTTATATTTTTTACAGTGGGGTATATATTTTGTAGAAAGAATTAAACTCTCATGCTTCACTTATACCTATTTAAAGAGTTAACACGAGTTGGTCATTCACATGGTTAGTCATAAAATCCTACATAAAACTTGTACATCACTAAATATGATATGTTTGATTCCTTGCAATAGATTTGCGACATGAAGATGTGATATTAGAGTCATTCTAGTGAGTAATTGTGTATTCGTAGAAATACTTGTGTTAAGGTTTGTGATTCCCGTAGCATGCACGTATGGTGAACCGTTATGTGACGAAGTCGGGGCATGATTTATTTATTGATTGTCATCCTTTGTGTGGAGGTTGGGATCGCACGATGGTTAACTCCTACCAACCCTTCCCCTATGAACACGCGTGTACTACCTTGTTTTGATGACTAATAGACTTTTGCAATAAGTATGTGAGTTCTTTATGACTAATGTGGAGTCCATGGATTATACGCACTCTCACCCTTCCACCATTGCTAGCCTATCTAGTACCGCGCAACTTTCGTCGGTGCATTACACCCACCATATACCCTTCCTCAAAATAGCCACCATACCTACCTATTATGGCATTTCCATAGCCATTCCGAGATATATTGCCATGCAACTTCCATCGTTCCGTTTATTATGATACGCACCATCATTGTCATATTGCTTTGCATGATCGTAAGATAGCTAGCATGATGTTTTCATGGCTTATCCATTTTTTGATGTCATTGCTACGCTAGATCATTGCACATCCCGGTACACCACCAGGGGAATTCATATAGAGTCATATTTTGTTCTAAATATCGAGTTGTAAGTAAATAAAAGTGTGATGATCATCATTATTAGAGCATTGTCCCATGTGAGGAAGTAATAAAAAGTGGCCATAGAAGACCACCCAAAAAAAAGAGAAAAAATAAAAATAATAAAAAAATGAGAGAAAAGAGAGAAGGGACAATGCTACTATCCTTTACCACACTTGTGCTTCAAAGTAGCACCATGATCTTCATGATAGAGAGTCTCCTATATTGTCACTTTCATATACTAGTGGGAAATTTTCATTATAGAACTTGGCTTGTATATTCCAATGATGAGCTTCCTCAAATTGCCCTAGGTCTTCGTGAGCAAGCAAGTTGGATGCACACCCACTTAGTTTCTTTTTGAGCTTTCATACACTTATAGCTCTAGTGCATCCGTTACATGGCAATCCCTACTCACTCACATTGATATCTATTGATGGGCATCTCCATAGCCCGTTGATACGCCTAGTTGATGTGAGACTATCTCCTCCTTTTTGTCTTCTCCACAACCACCATATTCTCTTCCACGTATAGTGCTATGTCCATGGCTCATGCTCATGTACTGCGTGGAAGTTGAAAAAGTTTGAGAATACTAAAGTATGAAACAATTGCTTGGCTAAAACCGGGGTTGTGCATGATTTAATACCTTGTGTGGTGAAGATGGAGCATAGCCAGACCATATGATTTTGTAGGGATAACTTTCTTCGGCCATGTTATTTTGAGAAGACATGATTGCTTTATTAGTATGCTTGAAATATTATTGTCTTTACGTCAAATGATAGACTATTGCTTTGAATCACTCGTGTCTTAATATTCATGCCATGATTAGATTATATGATCAAGATTATGCTAGGTAGCATTCCACATCAAAAATTATCTTTTTTATTATTTACCTACTCGAGGACGAGCAGGAATTAAGCTTGGGGATGCTGATACGTCTCCGTCGTATCTATAATTTTTGATTGTTTCATGCCAATATTCTACAACTTTCATATACTTTTGGCAAATTTTTACACTATTTTTGGGACTAACATATTAATCCAGTGCCTAGTGTCAGTTCCTATTTGTTGCATGTTTTTTTTCATAGAATATCCATACCAAACGAAGTCCAAACGCAATAAAAAACCTACGCGGATTTTTCTGAATATTTATGATTTTTTGGAAGAAGAATCAACGCGAAACGATGCCCGAGGGGGTCACGAGCCCAGGAGTCGCGCCCTACCCCCAGGCACGCCTGGCAGGCTCGTGACCAACCCTTAAGGCGGTTGGGGCCCTTCTTTCGCCGCAAGAAAGCTAATATCCGGTTAAAAATCGTGTTAAAAGGAAACCTTAATCGGAGTTACGGATCTCCGGGGATTTAAGAAACGGTGAAAGGCCAGAATCTGGGAGCGCAGAAACAGAAGGGCACACAGAGAGAGATCCAATCTCGGAGGGGCTCTCGCCCCTCCATCGCCATGGAGACCATGGAACAGAGGGGAAACCCTTCTCCCATCTAGGGAGGAGGTCAAGGAAGAAGAATAAGAAGGGGGGCTCTCTCCCCCTCTCTCCCGGCGGCGCCGGAACGCCGCCCGGGACATCATCGTGTGACGACGATCTACACCAACACCTCCGTCATCTTCACCAACACCTCCATCACCTTCCCCCATCTGTATTCAGCGGTCCACTTTCCCGCAACCCGCTGTAACATCTACTTGAACATGGTGCTTTATGCTTCATATTATTATCCAATGATGTGTTGCCATCCTATGATGTCTGAGTAGATTTTCGTTGTCCTATCGGTGATTGATGAATTGCTATGATTGGTTTAAGATGCTTGTGGTTATGTTGCTGTCCTTTGGTTCCCATCATATGAGTGCGCGCGTGGATCACACCATAGGGTTAGTTGTATGTTGATAGGACTATGTATTGGAGGGCAAGGGTGACAGATGCTTCAGCCTAGCATAGAAATTGATGCATACGGGATTGAAGGGGGACCAATATATCTTAGTGCTATGGTTGAGTTTTACCGTAATGAATGTTAGTAGTTGCGGATGCTTGCTAATAGTTTCAATCATAAGTGCATAGAATTCCAAGTAAGGGATGACATGCTAGCAGTGGCCTCTCCCACATAAAACTTGCTATCGGTCTAGTAACATAGTCAATTTCTTAGGGACAATTCCGCAACTCCTACCACCACTTTTCCACACTCGTTAAACTAAGGTAATTGTTTCTTTATCTAAACAGTCCTTAGTTTTTATTTACGTGTTCTTTATTATCTTGCAAACCTATCCTATCACACCTACAAAGTACTTCTAGTTTCATACTTGTTCTAGGTAAAGCGAACGTAAAGTGTGCGTAGAATTGTATCGATGGTCGATAGAACTTGAGGGAATATTTGTCCTACGTTTAGCTCCTCGTTGGGTTCGACACTCTTACTTATCGAGAAAGGCTACAATTGATCCCCTATACTTGTGGGTTATTATGCACCTCCTTCTCTCCCCTCTCTTTTCCTTTTCAACAAAAACCCAACCCAATGCCCTTTATTCCCCATGTTATTTTATCAACAGATTTAACCTACTTTAAAAATTGTTTAAAAATGTTCAAGTGTTAGCCTAAAATATTTGAGCATGTGTGTGTTGGTCTTTTGTTGTTTTGAGATTTTACGTTTTGGGGTTTTAAAATAACCAGGGGCTGTTATTTTAAAACTATTTATATTACTTGCCTCAAAAATCCCCTAGTCTATTTATTTAAATAGTTCTCATATCCTTTTAGTCAAATATATTTTTGTCTTTTCAAAAACCATGCTATTTTCCTCTGGGGTTTTCTCTTTTTCTTGTTGTTTTGTTAAATGGAAAACCCTGTGTATTTCTTTTCCAGAGAGAGAGAGAGAGGTAGAGTGGGCCTTGCCTTCCCCCGTGGCCCAGCCCGCTCGAGGGAACGGCAACCTGTCCCTTCCGTCGTCTCCGTCAGAGAGTGCAGAGAGAGCGAGCGCCCGCCGTCCCCTTTTTCGCCGTCCTTCGCTGTCAGCACCGAGGGTATTTAAACCCACTCGGTGTGCGTGCCTCCTTCGCTAGGGTTCCTCTCTCCCCTCGCGCCGCCTCAGCTCCCTTCTCCCTCTCCATTCCTCTCCCTCCTCTCTTCTTCCCCTCTATCAGGTATAGTGAGAGCAGAGAGTTCAGAGAGCAGAGGTCGCCGCTCGTCGACACCATCGTCCTCGCGCCTCCGGCGGGCCTCGTCATCAGTGGCGATGGCATGCGGCAAGGTGCCATCGTCCTCGATCCATCCCCAGTGCTAGCAGGCGTTCGGAGGTCGTCTTCTTCCTCCTCACGGCCAAGTCACCACCGGTCTTCTTCCTCCTCATCGCCGCTACGTCTTCGACTCTTATTCCTCATCGTTGCGATCAGGGTCGCCGTCGTCCTCCCCTAGGTGAGCAGTCGATGCGCAGTGCTCCTTCCCTTCTAGCCAGAGTCGTCGCCGTCGTGTTCGTCGCCGCCACGCCCCTGTTCGAGCTCGAGGTGCTTTGTTGCCGATGCCTCCTCCGCGTCCGAGTGCGGGAATGGAGTCCCCGTACTCCCCACGTCCTTCCTGTCGCTCCGCTAGTGCCATAGATCGCCGGAGTTTCTTGCCATAGTGCCGCTGTCGCCGTGGTTGTTCTGTGTTTGAGTTTTGTCAGGTTATGTGTGTGCGCGTGTATTAGAGCTGAGATGCCCTCCTCTGGTCAGATGTCGATGTGTAGCACAATGGTGTGGCTCGGGGAAATCGACCAGGTAGTCGAGGGTTCGAGCCCGAACCCCTCGCCCCTTTTGTTTTATTTCCCCCCCTTTTTGTTTTATTTCTTTTGTTTTCTCCTTGCTATATATATGCATGTATGTGTGTTTTACTTTTCTGTATTATATGTGAGTGTGTGTATGTGGCTGATTGCGCTTATGTGTGTGAGTGTATATTTGTGTGTAGATGGTGTATGTGTAGGTGTGTTGCATGTATATGTGCATGTGTATGTATATGAGTGTGGTGTGAGTGCATGTGTGTGTGCACTTATGCTTGTGTGTATGTGAGTGAGAGTGTGTGTGAGTGTGTGTCATATGCATATGCATATGCATATATGCCTTGTGCATATATGTGTGCATATGTGTGTGGATGAACACCCCCACACACATGAGCATGTGTGTGAGTGTGTGTGCCCATGTGCACTTGTGCATGTGAGGTGGTGTGTATGTGCCATATGCATTATGCATATATGGTGCATGTGAGTGTGTGTGTGTGGATGAACACCCCCTCATAGGGGGTATGTTCTCGAGTGATCTTGTGCTCATATGCCCTTAGGCATATGGAGCATGTGTGTGTATGCTTTTGTAGTGTGTGTGTAGAGTGTATGTGTGTATGGGTGACAAGAGGGTCCTTTCCCCCACTTGTCATACCCTTTGTTGGTATATGCATGTTTTGTAGGATGGGTAGTTCATTTTCCATTTTAGCTAAGTTTCCAAATATGGTTTTGTCTATATTTGCTCATGTGCATTTTGAGTAAGTTTTAACTTATAAGAGTAGATGATAGTTCTGCTAGTATAGTTGTGCCATGATGCTTCCCTTGTATATATGAGTATGACACATGATTTTGGGGTAGAAAGAGCCAATGAATACATTGGTGCAATCAGATTTCAGTTTTGAGCGACTTTATAAGACTGTCATTTTCTGCTGTGATGCTAGTTTGTCATTTTTGCATGATTTAATCCATGCTTGCTTTGGGGCATGTGCCAACATGGAAGTGCTAGTGTTTTATGTCTATTATGCTATGGTATTTTTGTTTGACATGAGACTCACCCATGTAAGTGGGAAACTTGCTGCAAAGTAGCTAACTTTATGTTTCTGTTTTCACCATGCTAAATATTTCTGCCTGAGAATCTGCTGTTATTTTTATGCCATGAAGAGTGGTTGCCATCTTGTGATATGTTGAGAATTAGATCATGCTTAGTGCTAGTATTTTTCAAGTAGATGTTGTCTACTATCACCCTGTTAAATTTCATGCCAAGAGGTGGTTTGTAACCCATTTAACTTGTGCTATCAACATGCCACGAGATTAACTCAGATTCCAGAAAACTGTTATTTTCACTAAGTCCTAGAAATCTGTTTCATCTTGCCAACTGGTGAGCTTCGTGCTTATTGATGTGTGCCTCCTTTGTAGTTTGTGTAGTTGGATAAGTTGATGGGCATGTTATGTAGTTCTGTCAATACCTTGTCTGTGGCTGTAGGATTTCTATAGCTCAAGTTGTGGGTTGTGTAAGTTGCTATGTTGCTGTTTTGTGGCAGATTGTTTGTTTTATTGTTTTGTGACTTGTGGGACCTATACTCCATGGAATTGCTTGATATTTGGGTCTATTGTGGTTGGGTTTCCATTACCTAACAAGTGGCTACCTTGGAATGCCAAGAATTAGCCCATGGCCTTGTTGTCTTGTGTTTTGCCTTAGTACTTTGTCGTGAGTGTATCGTGAGAACCGTAGCTCCGTTTCTTACGTTCTTCATATGCATTTTCATCGTTTTCACATGATGCATCCATATTTGCCATGTTAATGCATGTCTAAATAACTTAACATACGGTTCTGTCCAGATTCATTAATATCCAATCCTTGCATGTGAAACATGACTAGTTAGGATTGCCATGTTAAAACTCTTCACTTAAGCATGCATCATTCATGTTTGTGCATTTGCACCGAACATTGAACCTAAGTACGAAGAGCCAGGCGAGTACCACTACGAGGATCCCACTACTTGTTCCACTGAAGAACCAACAGGCAAGATGATCATACCCGGATCCTGATACTATTTTTGCTTGCTAGTGTCTCGCTTTTATCATTAAAATTGCGCTACCTACCACTTGATATCATCCTCCTAATTGCCATGATAGCATGTAACCCTCCACATCCTACCGAACCTGTGATTGGCTAAGTTACCGCTGCTCAGCCCCTCTTATAGCGTTCTTAGTTGCAGGTTCAGGTTGTTCCATGTGATAACATGGATTTGGATATCACAATATTATCTGTTATTTAATTTAATGCACATATATATCTTGGTATTGGTTGAAGGCTTGGCCTTTTGCTAGGTGTTTTGTTCCGCTGTTACCGCCATAGTTTCTTGTTACCGGTGTTATGTTTTCCATACTTTGCGCTTCTAACATGCTCGCGGTTGTTATGGGGACCCCCTTGTTTATTCGGTTGAGATAAAAACTTGTCTGGCAACACCCAACATTGGTACTACATTTGCTTAATAACTTAATAAAATTTGCATAGGGCTTTGCAACCCCGTGGATAATTAATCAACCCCCGGACCAGTGCTCCTCACGAGTGTTGGTCCAAACTAGAGCACTGTGCGGGGCCAACCCAGGGCAACTTGGGAGATTTCTATCAGGCCTCTGTATGCGTAGCTTATCTGTCGTGTCCTGAGAATGAGATACACGGCTCTTATCGGGTTCGTCGACACATTGGGAGGTCTTGCTGGATTTGTTTTACCTTTATCGAGTGTCTTGCGTGTGGACTCTGACTTTCTTCGGGTTATCTCGAGGTGTTGGGATTCCTTTGGAGTTACCTATGATGATCACGAGATCCGTGGTCGACGCTATTCCCGCGGAGTGTGGTTATTTGTGATGGACTAGTTGGAGCACACCTGTAGGGTTAAATCTTTTCGAGAAGCCGTGCCCGCGGTTATGTGGCAACTTGTATATTTGTTTAACACCCGGTTATAGTAAACTTGAAGTAAACTCTAATAAAATACACGAGTGTTCAGGATCTCATAGAGATCATTATAGATTCGATCGCTCATCGTAAGCCACTCATATTTATCTTCATGTTTCGTAAGTTTAGCTACCATAAATTCTTAGTGCTGCTGTAAACTAAACACATACCACATCCCTTCCTTTAAGCTTGAATAGTCTCGGTACCCGGATGCTTGATTGCTGAGTCCTTGTGGCTCACAGATTACTACAACACTCCAGGAACAGATACAGATGAGTTCGTGCAGGATGATCTGACCCAGCTCCAGTGGGAATATGACGAGGAGAGAGGTAGGATGTACTTGACTTATCCAGCGAGTAGGGGTCCACGGTCGTGATCTTTGGGATAGCGAGATGGTGTCATTTGCATATGTTTTATCGTTTGGTTTTGTTCGTAGTCGGATCCTATCTTCATCTTCATGATTTGAACTCTGTGTGGAATTGTAATTTAGTATGTGGGAAGTATAAGCCAACTTGTATTCTCATCTCTTCTGTAATGTATGATGCAATGATACTATACTTGCGAACGACAAGATGCACCTCTATCCCTTGCGAGGCCCTCGTGCCTTAATATGGATAGGCACGCATCTTGGGCGTGACAGGTAGGGTGAACAACATTTTTATGACTCCCTTCATGGACTGGGGATACTCTCTTTCTTAAGAATCGCTTTGATGGTGCAGAGCGTTCCGTACTACAGCTGCTCTGATAGTGTATAGACGGCTTTCAGCGATAACAAGCTATCAGCGACGAGTTGACGACTCCTTAAACCTGCAGAAGACGGACTTTTGTTTATAAGCCGCTTGTATAAGTCTTCAAACAAAGATATTAGCTAAAGTCTTTAGTCTTTCCCTAATATTTCCCTATTTTTTTAATAATAAAGCGTCTATCGCTTCTGGTCGTCCGCCATCGCACCACTTTTGCAAGAAAGCCCTTCTGTTTCTGAGAAATCAACCCGCACTTCCTTCTTTAGTTGAAAAAAAAATCGTTTTGATTTTACAAAATCCCCCCTCCCTGCAGCGTCCTCTTATCCACGAAGTAGACGCCGCAACGCAGGTCATCGCCGGCTGGCGCTCCGCTGCCGGGTCAAGCCAGAAGGGAGCCGGTGCTCCTGTGGCACCGGTGGCCATAGGAGGGTCGCGGCTGCACGCCGTCTATGGCCGGAGGGAGGAGGCTCGGGCACGGCGTCGCTGCACTTGTGGGAGGCAGGCGCGGCGGTCGCCGGCGTTGGCGACTCCGGTGACTGGACGGCGGGCAGGGCAGCGTTGGAGACTCCGGTGACCGGACGGCGGTCAGGGCGGCGAGCTCCTGTTGAGGCAGGCCGCGGCTGCACGGAGCCGCCAATGGACGTCAGAGATGACCGGAGGGAGGAGGATCGAGGGGCTCGGTCACGGCGTCGCTGCGCTCGAGGGAGGCAGGCGCGGCTGTCGCCGGCGGTGGCGCCTCCGGTGACCGGACGACGGGTCGGGCGGCGAGCTCCTGTTGAGGCGGACACGGAGCCGACGATGCCTGGACACCTGCTCCTTCTCCTTCCCTGATGCCCGTAATTTCTCTGAACTGATGCTGCATCTCTCTTTCCCCACGTCCCTGCTGCTTCTCCTCGCTGCTACTGCCTCTCCTCTCTGCTCCTTGCTGCCTGTCGTTGTCCCATTTCTCCTAGCGCTGATGCTGCTGAACTTCTTCTGAAGCTCTTCTTTGCTGGCGGGGTCGAGGCAGAAGGGAGCCGGTGCTCCGGTGACCAGAGGCGGGTCGCGGCTGCGCTGTGCCTCCAATGTACGCCGAAGATGGCCGGAGGGAGGAGGCTCGAGGTCTCGGGCACGGCGTCGCTGCGCTCGCGGTGGGCAGGCGCGGGGCTGCGGGGAGCACGCGCCACCGTCACCTGTCCGCCGCTAGCCATGAGCACGCGCCACCGTCACCTATCCGCAAGCACGAGTCCTGTCCGTAAGCTTCTCAATCTCTGACTTCCCCGTGTCTGATTTGGACTGAAAAATTGTGACCGTGTTCTTCTCCAACACAGACCAAGGGAGTGCCCGACCAGGATTGGACTTTGCTCCAATAAGAAGGAAGGGTCCTCAACCGTAACCTCCATCAGGTTGTGTGCTTGGACCAGTAAATCCATCAAATCCCGAACTACTTGGACTAGAAAAGCATCATGTCGCTTTCGAGTTCGTTGGAGGTAGAAGAACAACCGGCGAGCCGTTCAATATCGCCAATGTTGTCTACAATAGAGGTATGTAGCCCCTTGAAAGCCAAATCAATGACAAGGACGATGAAATCAAGTTGCCCCTGTTCACGTCCCTGTTTCTTTGCCTGCCACCAAATTACGAACTTGTTCTTTTATTCAGTTTATAAGCAGACAACGTTTTTAGCAAAGTTTCAGTTTCTTGGTCTCCCAACACCAGATGTGGTCACCTGCTAAAACAAAGTAGAACAAATCTTGAAACAAATCTTGTTTTGAGAACTAATCAGAATATGAGAGAGCATTTGGTTTCATTGCCAACTAGCTCAGGTTGGCTTTTCTCAAAATCAGCTCTCCCGAGCTGAGAAGGTTTTTCTTGCCCCCCTGATGCTAGCTTGCCCACAAAATTTTGTTGTAGCAAACACATCTCCTAGCCTGGCAAGGCTATGACAATTTTTTTCCATCCATACGTATTCTGAATGATTGTATTTTTTCTTACCAAAGTAATGTACTGTACCTGTCAAGTTTAAGTTGTTACAGGCATTTGATTGCATCCCAGTTCTCAAAAGAGTTCGTGATAGGGTTCCAAAGCTTACCTTAGCCTAGAATTGGGAATTTTTAGAAGCTGCTGCTTCATCATGGAGATACAGGTTGTAGCCTGTAGGCATATGTAGTATCCACTTTTCTGTTGCCAAAATATCAATTATTAGTTCAAAAAATAAGTGACCTTCTCGGTCATGCGGTGAAATCATATATTGTTCAGTAAATCTTTTGAGCTACAGAAGTGGGCTGTGCTGGATATGTCCAGTTTTTACTGATATTACTTACTTTCTCATTCTAGAATTTTTAAGATGCACATTTATATTGTACTATAAGCATCCTAGCTTTGTCATCTTGTTAGTGAGCTAACTATGATGTACTAGCTCTGTTTCAACTGATTTCTGTGATAGTGTTTCTAACGGTTCGAGGTTTACCTTTTATTTTTGTTGTGACTGCAGAAAATAGATGACAAAACTGAACTTAACATTGCAGAGGATTTTGATAATCGACCTTCAAAAAGAGCAAAACATTTCTAAACCAGGTGTTCTGGAGCCATCACCTATGTCAACATCTACTCCTGTTTCTGAGTGTTTTGAATCGATTGTGCCGGAATCAGACATCCATATAGATCATGATCCATTACCATCAACTCCAGCCCCATCTAGCCGCTGAATAATTTCTGGCCAGAAACAAAACAACGGCCCGAGGCGTGTATTTTTTTACAAGAAATTCAAACTTCATGTTTGGCAAAAGAGGAAGCTCCGGCTTCTACAGATATCCTCTATAGATATCAATTATTATCTGCATTCATCTGGTTTATTTCTTTTATGATGGATGGTTGTGGCTGGAACTACAAATCCTGATTGAGATTTAGATGTAGAGGGTAAGAATGCCGACAAAGCATATAAGAATTTCAATAGGTTATGTATTGGATGGCAATCTTATTTTCAGGTTTGTTCAGAACTCAGCCACTTCGCTACAAGTGTGTGGTGTCCAATTTTTTGCCGACCACAAAGTATCTTAGACGGTTGGTGGTTCTTGCTGCGTAGTATTGTTGCTACTCCTGTTAATGGACATGTATCCGACAAATAATCCTACAGAGTACCTGAAATGTAGTTGTTGAGTAAATGTGTACAGTCATGCCATGTCCTCCCTACTCAATCGTCTGGACATCTTTTTTCTCCTTTGTTTAGCTTTACAGATTACCTTACTGAACTCACCATCTTTTAACCATAGAAGCATGGATGACCAGCATAGTTGATTGTTAGTTAATTATTTTTCCTACAAAAGGGCGCATCAATGACTTTGTGCATGCTTCCCGTTGCCTGGGCACTTGGTGAGATGCCTCTGTGATATTATTCTTCCAGATAAGCTTTATACATGTTTGCTACTCATGTCACAATGTCTATAATACATAACATATAAGTTAAATCACACTCAAAGCCAATGATTTTGTTCTTTTGGCCAGAGTCAACATATCAAGATTTTACCGGCATACATTATTTGAACACTTCTATAAATAGTCTATAATTATCTCATTTAGTTGCTACTGTTGTTCTCAACTCTGGATGCATTCGCATTGTCACATTTTTCCTTTGCTATTGTTGATAGCTTATACATTGTCGTTTAGTTTCGTGAGAAGTAAATGATGCCAATTGCAAAAGTTATTCGCTTTTCTTTGTCTTTTTCCTGTTTTCTCAAAAAAACATTTACTTGCAATTTAAATTCACATGTGTAATTGATTGCTACATTTTTAATCAAAGGAGTAACATCTCACCATTATCTTCTTCATCTCATCCAAGCCTAGCTTAGTGATGTTTGCCATCCTAAAGGGCCTGATATATGCATGCACTCTTGAGTTTCAGAAATAGGGAGTACTCCATGTAGAGAATAAGAGCTGACCAATGTGGAGGGGGTGGAGCAGATTGACAATTGAGATACCCAGTCTCTCATGCTTTATTCTTTGTCCAGTAGATGAAGTGAAACTAGACCATATGGTGGTTGATGCAGCAGAGTAGAAAGTGTAATGATAGCAGATCCAATTAGATTGGGTGGCCTCCGGCGTCCATGAGCCTGCCAAGCGACATGGCACACTGTTGGCACAGCTGCTCCATCCTTGAAATTCGCCATCAGTTGCTCATAGACCTACTATATAGGCAAGTACTATATATCTTTAAATTCCCGGCCTCACATGATTTGTATCCATGCATTATCTCTAATACCCTGTCCCAAATGTTGATGTTACATGCAAACTTTCTAAACCTAGATATGTTGCAAAGTGTATCGAAGTAAAATTTATGGACTAACCTTGTGCTCTTCCATCAAGTTTTATTACTTCAAATCTTCAATAGAGAACATTACAACAAAAAGCAACATATAATACTACTTTGTATAAGCCTGATGCCGTGCTGGCAAGGCTTATGCACTTTGAATTTCTTATGAACTATATTCGTGATAATGATCCTATATGCTTTGTTGTGTTAATGTAAACCTTTGTTGTGTTAATGCAGTGTCATTGTCATGACTGTGCTTCTTCGAATAATGTGACTTCTTGTGCATCCATGGTCACATTTTTCATTCTTTACTTTTTTTATACAAATACACGTTAATCTTCTCATGATTCTAACACAATCCCATTATTAAGCATTGTCAGTTTGCACGTCATCTTCTGGTAGCTACTTTTCGTTCTGTTAAGCTGCTTGGAAGTCAGCTTTGCATTAGGTATTTTTTATTATCTGTTCCCATACGTAGCTACTTTTTGTTGGATTAAGATGCTTGACAGGTCATATTGGCACCAAGACTTCTATTATCTGGTCCCATATCACATCCTTCAACATCTTTACGAACACTAGAACCTGTCATGAATAAATCATATTATCATCAGCGATTTGCAATTTCCGAACAAGTAGTATACAAAAGTGTACTTTGAGCAACATATGTACCAGATTTGTTACATGACTTATTGGATCAGATTTAAACAACATTGTTCACAAGGGGAAAATAGATGCAAAAATTTCTCTTTACTGTACCAACCTATATTGCATTGGAAATATTACGTACTTCTTTGCCATCAATTCTCCATTGCAATTAGTTTTGTAAGCACGAGGGTTCAGAATATCCTTCTTATCTATATACATTGTTAGTAGTAGATTCTACCCTTCTTATATGTTAAGTCATTGTGTTAGGTCAATGATATCTGAAAGAAAACACAATTATGGAAGTTTTTCGTGTGAGAGTATTCTGTATGTCTGGCATGAGAGTGACAAGTGCAGGACAGTGGCTAACACAATTGTGACCTTTCGTGTCAGAAAAGAAGTGTATGCTGATCAGCCACTATAACAGTATTGTAAGCCAGCAAAGTTTCATGTAGATCTGTCGTAATGAAGGCTGGCAAACAATATTCTAAGTAGCTGGAGCACTGAATATAACAAAAAATGAGAGGATGGCTGTTATAACGTAATTCATGGTATCATTCTCATGTATAATATCTTGAACCACTAAATCATTCATGGATATATTTTTATTATGTGTCCACTAACTCATTCATGGTTTTCCTGTAGAAAGAATTCTATGTATATAAAAAAATAGCACCAAAATTTGTAACTAAGGGCAGAAAGAAACTTACAAGTCAAAATAAGAAATATTTCTCACCTTGAAAATACTGTTGCTGCCCTGCTTTTTCTAATCATCACATTCTCTACCTCCCCCGAAACTTGAAATATATATGTACTACATGTATCAAAAATTCTACTCTATAATCCTCAAAGAATATTGACTGCAATAATATGTTTCGGTGTGAGATTAACTTCTCGGAAGTGAATTCTATTCACACACCAGAGCAAAGAGGGACTAACCAGTCAAAAATTATACCTGAGACCGTAATGCACAATTACCAATGCGCACCGGGGGAACAATATTTCCTAAGCCCAACACCAGCTGGCCCGCCACGGGCGCAGACTCGAGCACCAAATCACACAAAGAGGCATGACCTAATAAAGGCCACCGAGGAACTACAATAGGAGAAAGCTGCACCATCATCCATGTCGATGCCACACCACAAACCCGAACGGACGGCATCGATCCAGAACGGCGAGGCAACATGGCAAGGAGTCATCAGGGATTCACCACAATGATCTACGCCGGTGAGGAGCGGCGCCCGATACGGCAGCCAGTGGTGGCGTTTACAAAGGATAGTGAGATGGGGAACGGGAAGAGAGACACTGTGTACAGTTCGTCTCGCAATGATACCGTCTTTTTTAGGATCTATTATCTTCTGTTTTTTAAGAAGGAAATCTACTATTTGAACATTTCTCTAAAAAAACATTTTTTTAACAAATGATTTTTTTTGAAAATAATATTTTGTGTTCTGAGAGCGTGCGTGTTTGTGTAGGCCAAGTTCCTTGTGTTTGGGCCAACCCAAATAGTGAAAAAAAATACAAGTATAATATGTTTTTCAAAAGCCCAAAACATTATTTTCAAAAAAATCATCTGTTAAAAAATATTCCTTTTTAGAGAAATGTTCCGGTTTCGGTAAAACGTTTAGAACTCTTAAAAGGTGTTTCGATTTTTAAACTTTTATTAGAAATAAGAAGACAAAAATCCATGTTTAACCTTATCATGAAGGTTTTATAAAATTTTAATATTAAAAATGATGCACAATGACACATGAAGCATGTTGTGCCCCTTTTTTCGCCCGGTGCATAGCACGGGCATTTGTACTAGTACTTACCAAAGATAGCAGCAGACATCTTTGCAATATTGCGCTTCAGGGCGTGCAATTCATCGGATACCTCCATGAGCCGCTGATCAGCATCATCGACACGTTGAGCCAGGGTAGCTTTCTCCGTCTCAGCAGTTTTCTTGAAGACGACGAGATCAACTTTAGCTTTTACAAGCTCTTCGACTACAAGCTGACACTTCTCTTCTGATGCGCTCCTGGCGGCTTGCTGGGAGGCCAGATTTCTCTTCAAGCTGGTTAGTTCAGATTCGACATTGTTTAAAGCTTCCTGTGACAGACAAAAGGTAAAAGAAGGGTAAGTCGCCAGGATAGCATTTCGTTAGATGGTTAAGTTAACAAATATAATGCAAGTCTCAAGCAGATTGCAAGCAATATACTTGACACTTGGGGGCTAATGTCTATTTGCTCTCCAAGACTACAAGTAAGTTCTGGCTCATCTTTATCAAGTTAAGCCGACACTTGGGGGCTAATGTCTATTTTCTCTCCAAGACTACAAGTACGTTCTGGCTCACCTTTATCAAGTTAAGCCGGCACTTGGGGGCTACATTCGGCTCTTCGTTCAAATCTACAATAAAGTTTTGACTCATATTTGTCATAGATAAGCCGGCACTTGGGGGCTACATTCGTCTCTTCATCCAAATCTATAATAAAGTTCTGGCTCGTATTTGTCAAAGATAAGATGACACTTGGGGGCTACATTTGGCTCTTTACACAGGGAAGTTCGGCCCATTATTTCTATACTGACCCGAACATAGGGGGCTACAGTTGATCAACTACTGAAAACTGAGTACCAACTCAATATTTACATATTAAGCCGATACTTGGGGGCTATAGGTTAAGTGGTTTTGCTTAAGGCATGGATTGGAAGACCCAATTTACCATTAACAAATACTAAACCGACTCTTGGGGACTACATAAGGATATAAGGAAAGGAAAGAGTACCTCGTATTTTTCTTCATCAGGTTGACGAGCTTAAGTTCCATGTTCCGGCTCGTGGTGAGGCGGTTCAGATAACCGGCGTGCAGCTCGTCAGCACTTAACTTCTCCAACACGGGGAGCTCAAGGTCCAGCTTGTCAGAGGCTTCAGTTTTCTCAGTGTGCTTTGTCAACACACGAGGTTCAGGAGTTTGAAAGCCGGTCCCGGTGATGATGACATCTGGAATAATTGAATCGTCAGTGGCCGTTAAAGGGCTCGACGGTTTACAATTGGTCCTCGGAGGGCTCTGAGTGGCCGTCTCATGGGCCGCTGGCTCGGCAGAATGACGAGCGTCTTTGGGTGCATCCTTTGAGGCAGCAGAAGGATCAGCATGTGCAACCAGAGAGTCCGGTTTGGTAGCCTCCGGTTCTTTGGCAGTGGGGGCAGGGGTAGACCCGTCGGTTTTCTTCGTTTTGCTTGAGCCCTAAAAGCACAGAGAGTTATTATATAAAGGTCAAAGGATGACAAAAGATTGGATGCAAATATGAAAGCACGTACTCTGGGTTAATCTTCAGAGGTGGCAACTTGGTGGCCGTAGAGTCACCTGATGAAGGGGGTGATTCCTGAAAGCAATTAAAGCATTATAAAGATAGAGTAAAGTTGTAAGACAAGATTGACAAAATTAAGCCAAGTGAAACAAATACCTCAGCCGGCCGTTTCCGTTGAACCGGAGAGTGAGATAACCCGGCAGAGTTGCTGTTGCTTTTTCAAAAGAAAGTTGGGGTCTAAGTAAGCAAGAGGATGAGAAAATGGGACCTTTCGAATGACCCTCCGTATCTTCTATGGTGCACGATGTCCTGAGTCAGATGAAACATAAGTTATCTCAGGAACGTTGGCGTGGCTTATCTCCATTTCGTCATATGAATTATCATTGTCAATAAGGTGCATGAAGAGACGGCCAAGAGAGTCAAGTTCTACCTCTGAGTCGTCAGCCTCAGGCTGCTCTTGAGGTGCAGGCTTCTTGTTTCGGCCGACGGCCTTTTCCTTCGACTTCTTCAGAGGAGGAACGTATTTCTTTTTCCAGAAGCTAGAGTTAGCCTGGAATTAAAGCCGTCGAAAGAGGTTAACAGATTGCAAAACATACATGTATGGCTAACACAGAAGTCAAAAGATTGAGAGTCGTCCTTACATCTGGATCCAGGTTTGCCGCGCAGAAGGGTGGTAACCCAATGGTGCGAAAAGAATCTTGAGATTCATGGATAAGGCTCTTGACGGCAGCCACGATGTTGTCTTCTGACAACGTGGTAGGATTAAAGAAGAGGGGGTCGTTGGCCTCACCCGTATATTCACACATGAGGCGGCTTCTCCGGCTTAGAGGCATGACTAGCCAAGAGACCAAGCAACGGGTCAGATCAATCCCTGTCAGACCGTTGGCCATGAGGGCTTTGATTTTAGAATAAGCCGGAGCATATTTCGCCCGTTCAGAAGCTGACATCCGGTCAGGGAGTTTGATTGTAGCCTTGAGTCGGGACGGGCGATAACTCGGTAACAGATGCTCTCCTTTTGGACAGGTATCTTTGCAGTAAAACCAGGTTTTGTTCCAATCCTTAGGACGACTTGGCATACGAACAACCAGAAAGGCCATGTCCCGTCTTCTTTGAATGGAGATACCGTCGCGTTCCAAGCTTCGGCCGGCTGCTATTTCTGTCTGGCGGTTAGCATAGAACAACTCACGGAAGATATCAACTGACGACTCTTCTTGTAAGTAAACTTCACAGGGAATTTGGAAGTTGCACATGTTTGAGATGGAATTGGGTGCAATGTCTTGAGGACGCAGCTTGAAGAAGTGAAGAATGTATTGGAAGAATTTTGAGCCGGGCGGGCTGAAACCACGTATGAGGTGGTCTGCGAATACAACCCCTTCGCCCTCTTGGGGGATGGGTTTCTTTTCATTGCCTGGAACCCGCCAATAAATGATGTTTTTGGCCGGCAAGGTCCTAGCGCCTACGAAATCCTTTAGAAATTCTTCAGTAACGGCAGAGCCGACCCACTTATAGGAATTGGACGCACGAGGCATAATGGCGTCTTAAAAGCTGTGGAAAGTAACAGCGCGCGGTGAATTAGAAGGTGACAGACAACTAAGGGCGACTGATGAAATCTAAGTTCTACGAGGCAGAGCCGCCCGTGTAGTTCAGGGCGAAAGCCGGAAGTTTAATGGCGGGTTACGTTGCAGGGCAGTGGAGCAAAATACTGCTAAGTGTGGAAAACAGGATTCATATGTTGTCATTGCAGTAACAGATCTACAGACAGAGAAAAAACATATTTATTCTGAACCTAACAATGGATGGAGGAACTGGTGATATTCGCGGACGGTATAAGGAAGCTACTACCGATCTGACTTGAATTATTGATGATTTCCTATGGTTTACCGCGTTAGGGAGAGATTCATTACAAGGTTCATGGGGTATTATGTCGTTGAGCATTATGAGGAACTCGCGTTCTAAGCGGACTGAGGAACTCCATGGATTTACTACCCTAAACTATAGATCTAGGGGATGAAGAAGGATCTACCAGAGGAGATGCGACGGGCGCGGATGATGCTCTGGTCCGTTCAGGTCAATGCAGCAGCCTCGGGCGATGACGGCGCAGGAGATTCACCAGAGCGAGAGAGCTCGGGGGCAACGGCGTCGAGAGGAAGAAGAAGAGGCGCAGGTGGCAGAGGAAATGAGAAGGACTGTTCGCGGTCCTATTTAAGAGGCTAGAAAGAGGAAACGGGCGCAGGAATCTAGGCGACCGAAACTGACCGACCGAGACGGATGCCTCAATTTTCAGGCCATCGGTTTAATGATGAGAGATCCATTGTGGTTGTCAGGGAATCTTTTTGGCATATCCAATATGGTGTCACGGCGGTTTACATATCTTACTTTCAGGTGATGAAAGAGGGAGACTCGTCACCAAGCAAAATGGACGATTGACATGAGCAAGCTCAAATCAACCTGGGGCCTAATGTTGGGGATATAACCCCGTGGTGAGACCCGCCCAGGTGGGGCCGGGTCATACCTGGCGTCTCATAACCCAGACCAAGGCAGATGGGGCTAGAGACGTGAGCCTAAGACATATGACGGTTTGCCAAGATGGGCCGGGGCGAAGCCCAGATGAGAGAAGGCATGAAGACCCGAGCGGTTTAAGCCGCCCGGAGACGCCTTGCCCAGGAAGGCAAGATGACATAGAGATAGAGTCGGATATGTTGTAAGAGTCTGTATGAGACTTGTAAACCGTGGTCTTGGCCTCCTATATAAAGGCAGAGACCCGGGGAGACTTAGACAGAAAGGAATCAATCAAGAACTAGGTCAAGCGAACCCGCTCCCTTGTAATTGATACTCCAATCAATACAACACAAGCATGACATAGGCTTTTACCTCCTCCCGAGGGGCCAAACCTGGGTAAACTCGTGTCCTTCATCCCAACCAACCCCTTTGAGTCCATCACCTTAGTGATGGCCTCGAACGTAAGTCCTCGGACATCTGCCGTAATAAAACCACGACAGACTGCATTTATCGCTCCATGTGGCACATATTGTTTCAAGCGTATGCATTTCAGATTGAATAATACATGTTCAACATTTGCAAGGGTAGTCCAGATTGGTTTTGAGCCCCAGCTGCATAGGAATATGGAAGCATATATAGATGACATACTGGTCAAAACATGGGACAAAGCAACACTTATTCAAGATCTAGAAGAGACATTCGCAAATTTGCGTAAGACCAACTTGAAGCTCAACCTCGAGAAGTGCATGTTTGGTGTTCCATCCAGCAACCTTCTAGGGTTCTTTGCATCTCAATGAGGAATTGAAGCCAATCCTGACAAGATAAAGGCCATTGAGCAGTTGGAAGCACCAAAGCACGTCAAGGATATGCTGTGTCTTGCCGGTTGCATTGCCGCCCTAAGTAGATTAAACTCCAAGTCTACCAAACGTACCTTGCCATTTTTTAAATTTTTTAAAAAGGCAGGTCCCACGAAATTGAACCCTTGAAGAAGTACTTGTCCTCCACACCAACACTGGTGGCACCAAAACCACAAGAGTCGTTGCCACTGAGGGAGTCCTGGATTAAGGGGTCCTTGGATAGCCGAACTATTTCTTATGGGCCGGACTATATGGGCCGCAAGGTGAGCATTGGATGATCAAGGGCCCCGTCACCAGGGTGAAAGCTTCAAGGAGCCGTGGCGTGTCCTCCAAGTTGTCGACCGTAGATAGGCATGTTTCTTCCTTCGATATGCAACCGAGCATGTGTAAACCCTAGATACCCTCGGCGTCTATATAAGACGGAGGGTTTTAGATTGTAGACAACCCATCTAGGGTTTAGTTATTCGATCTCGAGGTAGATCAACTCTGTAACCCACATATAATCAATACAATCAAGCAGGACGTAGGGTATTACCTGCATAGGAGGGCCCGAACCTGGGTAAAACATCGTCTCCTTCGTTTCCGATTACCATCGATCCTACTCTCACAGTTCGGGACCCCCTACCCGAGATCTGCCGGTTTTGACACCGACATTGGTGCTTTCATTAAGAGTTCCGATGTGATCTCTAAAGGAATCGATGGATCACCTTGTCACAAGGAACGAGATCTGCATCCAGGGGATTCTAGCCCCCGATCAGACTCTCACAGGAGGTGACATCTTGTTGCACGCCGACCCCATCGACCACCTTGGTCGGATCGGAAACTTTTCCCTTGATCAGAGAATCAAGTTCGAAACCTTAGGATGTGTTTGGTAGCATTCCCAACCTAGCATGGTTGTTCTCCTCTAATGCATGCTGAGTGTAGACATGCTGAGTACATGCATTTGCTATTGTTTGGTAGCGATGTATGTGCTAAGACATGCTAAGTTGAGTCTCTGTTTGGCAGCTTGCATCCTTTTAGACATGTTGTACGGTACTATAGCAACCGGTACTTTCAAATAAATGAATAAAACATTTCAAAAATGTGAACAACTTTTTGAGAAAAAAATACATTTTTTTGAAAATCAAAATTGTAAAAAAATCCAAACATTTTTTGAAACATTTTTTGAAAGTTGAAAATCAAAATCAAAACTGTTGGGGTGTTCTCTCTTCATGCATGCTAAGAGGGTATTTGGGCTGAGGTCGTGCATGTTGAGGAGAGCCCGTGCATGCTACCAAACATCCAAAAGTGGGTCGAAGAGGGAACTTTTGAGCTCATGCACCCTCCATGCACTCTACCAATCACACCCTTAGAGTTCGTCGCTGATTCATGGGGAGAACTTGTCTTGAAGGAACCCTCGACCCTTGAGGAGGAGCCTGTAAGTCTCGATGCCTCGACGCCAAAGACATTGGGCCCTGCCTCCGATGGAGTCGTCACCCCCGGGTGGTCTAGAACGCCCAATCCGGCTGATGTGACCGGATCCACCATGGCTAGACGGAACCCGAATCCGCTTTCGCGCAGCTCCAAAACCGCCACACTGCATATCAACTCCACTCGCTTCAGCGTCACGCATCCTACCATCACCTCGTTTTTAAACGAGCTGTTCGATCGTATTGAGACCATGCGTATGTCAGATGACCAGGTTCCGGTCTATGACCTTCTCGGGATTAAACCCGACGAGAGGGAGATTCACGTCCCCACGATCACCCACCTAGTCGCTATCATCAAGTGTACGGTTGAGGTCTCGTCCCAACAACCGGAATTAAAAATGGTTTATACCCCGGTCTCCGATCATCGAGACTACATTTACAAACCGGATGCCGAAATTTTCCCCGGAGACGGACCATTATCGGACCCAGATCTATCACACAATTCGGAGTCCGTGATTCCGAACACACAATGTGGCGTGGAGTCAAATTTTTTCCCACCCACCACCCAAGTCGATCATCCTAGTATCACACCAAAGCCCATGTCTTCAGAATTATGGGATACTAAACAATTACCAGGAGTGTCAGTTCATCATTTTGGGGGTAGACTCCTACTGACTAGAAGCAGATAAAAAGGTCTTAGTGACCAAGAGATAATGGCAACCTTCAGTCGCAATTTCCATGATGAAGGGATTCTTAACGCCCTCGCTCGCCAACACATTCGTGACTTTGCTTAGCTATCCGATTTGGTACAAAATTATTATGCCATGGGAAGCGCTGGGCAAGCCGATCGGTTATTTTCGGAACCAACCTTCCCCGAACACCCTAGTGGGGATCGGAAAAACAGGATACCTCCAAAGCGGCCAACCAGATTCGAACCCACCGAAAAAAGAAACAGACACCTTACAGGGGTTAGTACCATCCTTGACGGACTATTGGATAAACCTTGCCCCATACATTCCGTATTGCTGAACACAAGCCCAACTCACAGCCTTAGCGCTTGCTAGGTCGTCAGGCAGGTCGTAAAAAGTGGTGATGCCATCCTTGAGGCGCTTCCGTCGAATAGGTGCTCCACATCATCACCGAATACAACGCCGAAGTCCTGACGGTCTACGAAATGTTCCCCTCGAGGAACAGGAGGAAAAGAGCTCTTAAAGAACTCGAACAAGTCTACCATGTGGTGCATGGGCAGACATACCCATTACCTTGGGAGAACTTGTAGGATCGCTAGAAGAGTGTCTAGAGGGGGGGGGGGGTGAATGGACTACTGGCAGGAATTTAAAACCTAACCTTTTCCCAAGTTAATTGGTTGGCAGATTTTAACAGTTTTAGCAAGTCTAGCAAGTCTAACATCCCTAAACATGCATGTCAACAAATATGGCAGCGGAAAGTAAAGACATTGCATATGAAGTAAAGAGATGAGATAGGAAGATGAAATGCAAAAGGAGACACAAAGATTTTTCCCGTGGTTCCGATAGGTGGTGCTATCGTACGTCCACGTTTATGGAGTCTTCAACCCACGGAGGGTAATGGTCGCGACAGTCCATGGAGGGCTCCACCCATAAGGGTCCATGAATTAGCAACCTTGACTATTCCATATGGCTTCCGTCCACGATGGACTAGCCTCACTATGGGTAGATCTTCACGAAGTAGGTGATCTCCTTTCCCTTACAAACTTCTTGGTTCACTCCACAACACGAAGTAGGAGGCTCCCGAGCGACACCTAACCACTCTAGGAGGAACCACCCTCCAAAAGGTAATAGGCTCAGTAATGACGATAAACTCCTTGCTCTTGTACTTCAAGATGATAGACTCTTCAACACACAATCACTCTCTCACAGATTTGGCTTTGTAGAAGAGATGGGATTGGTGGAAAGCAACTTGGGGAGGCTAGAAATCAAGATCCATATGGTTGGAGTGGAAGATCTTGATTTCAACACAAGGTGTTGGGGAATGTTGCATGGGAAACAAAAAATTTCTACACACACACACGATCTATCCATGGTGATGAGAATCTACGAGAGGGAGAGTGGATCTACATATCCTTGTAGATCGCTAAGCGGGAAGCGTTAAGAAATGCGGTTGATGTAGTCGAACGTCTTCACAATCCAAATCACCGAGCGTCCCGCAGTCCCATCACGATACGTCCTGCGATCCAATAACGATCTGTCCCGCGATCTCATCACGATCTGTCCCGCGATCCAATCACGAATCGTCTCGCGATCTTGATCACGGTCCTTCCGATCTAGCACCGAACGGACGGCACCTCCGCGTTCAACACACGTACAGCTTGATGACGATCTCTGCCTTTTTGATCCAGCTTGATGACGATCTCCACCTTCTGTGTCCCCACCGGGTACCCCGTCCCCGCTATGCGGCATACTTTGGATTCGCCGACCTCCAAGATTGTCTTGTCCCGAGTTTGAGGGCCAAGGTAGAAATACTTCCTTCATAGTTCAAAATGTGCCTCACATCCCAGGAAAATCTCGCAAAGGGCTATGAAGCCCGAGATGTGCAGGATAGACCCTAGGGTAAGGTGGTGGAGCTGGATTCCATATAATTCCTTCAATCCCCTCAAGAACGGGGGAATGGGAAACCCGAGGCCCCGCAAAAGAAAGGGCACGCAGCATACGCGTTCCTCCCTTTGAGGATTGGGGAAATTCTCCGTGAAAACTTCGTTGATGTAGGAGGATAAACCTGCGCGTGTCACCACCAGATCCGAAGAAGGGAGGTACCCTTGGGTCTCCAAATTTCACAGTCACAGGAGGGATACTGAGAAATTGGTCCAGTCCCCGGGACGGGAGCCATAGGGTCGCAAGGAAGAGCTGGGGGCGCTCGCCATGTTTTTCATGGTGACCTTCCGCTGGGTGTTTTTCCGATGGGGAGGTGGAGGATGTGGTTAAACCACGATTCTATTTGTTTAAATGGGTGATGCCTCCATTATGGAGGGGCAGTATTGTAGAAACATCACTGAACCACTCGTCTCCCCACGACGCATAAAAATCGAGGAACACGGGCGGTTATTATAATGGACCCGGATAGCTTGTGATGCTTGGGATTTCACCGATGACTCGTCGGTTGCCAAACAAGGAGTAAGGGACTCGCCTCGCATGCCGAAGATTATGACGCGCGAGGATTGTTAGGATATTCATCGGCATTGAAGGCTAGTCCAGGGGCTACTTAGGGAGTCCTGGATTAAGGGGTCCTCGGATAGCCGACCTATTTCTTATGGGCCAGACTGTAAGCCACAAGGTGAGCATTGGGTGATCAAGGGCCCCATTGCCAGGGTGAAAGCTTCAAGGAGCCGTGGCATGTCCACCAAGTTGTCGACCGTAGATATTCATGTTTCTTCCTTTGATATGCAACCAACCATGTGTAAACCCTAGATACCCTCGGGGTCTATATGAGCTGGAGGGTTTTAGATTGTAGACAGAAGACAACTCATCTAGGGTTTAGCTATTCGATCTCGAGGTAGATCAATTCTGTAACCCACATGTCATCAATACAATCAAGCAGGACGTAGGGTATTACCTGCATAGGTGGGCCCGAACCTGGGTAAAACATCGTCTCCTTCGTCTCCTGTTACCATCGATCCTAGTCTCATAGTTCGGGACCCCTTACCCAAGATCTGCCAGTTTTGACATCAACAACTGCTATATCTGGCGCCAACCAATCAAGTGGCTAAAGATACACTTGCGGTGGAGATGGAAGCGGAGGAAGAAGTGATAATAACTACAGAGCCACCAAACAGCTTGCCGAAATCTTTCCCCAGCAGACACAGGTGCCGACAAGTCAAGTTCATCATGGACATAACAACAAATCAACAAGTTGTGAAGAAGAAGGTGGTGCAGTGCCCAATGTACTTTGTAAATTTCCTTTTATAGGGGGCTAGATCAAGGTATTTTGGCATGCAAAAATTGCTTTTCGGCCTTCTCATGGCCTCGATAAATCTGCGCCATTACCTCCAAGCACACCGGATTACCGTCATCACTCGCTTTCCTATGCAACACATCATGAGGAACCCATAGGCCACCGGCAGCAGAGTGGAGTGGGCGTTGGAACTGTCAAGCTTCGACTTGAAGTTTGAAAGCATAACTACAATTCAGAGCAAAGCTTTGACGAAATTCATTGCAGAATGGACACCAACGCTAGACGAAGAAGTTCTAGAGTCAACCCTCCTCGGCAAGGAAACCACACAAGAATACTTTGATAAGGCTTTTTTGCTGCAAGGCACCGAACCAGTGTGGTGCTTCTCGCACACACCGGAGAGCACCTCAAGTATGTGGTTCAGATGCACTTTCCCTAGGAGGTATCAACCAATTACACTGCTAAATGTGAAGATCTAATTGCCGGAATGTGGATTGCAGTGGACCTTGGCATCATAAAGTTTATCATCCGAGGCGACTTGCAGCTTGTTGTGCGGCAAGTAAACAACAACTATTAGAGCCCCTCGATGGAAGCTTACGTGGATGAAGTGAGGAAGTTGGAAGAGCACTTTGACAGTCTACAAACAGAGCACATTCCTTGTGTAGATAACATCATTGCCGACGACCCGTCAAAACGTGCCGGTCATAAGCTACCTGTGGAACCATGGACTTTTGTGCTCCATCTGACTCAACCATATGTTACGCCATTGATGAGGTAGTACAAGAAAAGAGAAATCGGATCTGGCGATTACTTCCCTGTAGAGCTCCTAGCTGCTGGTAAAAAGGTTGTCGGAAATGACACAATGCTTCTGGTGAGTAGCAATCTCTGACAGGACCTCAGGTCTTTGCCGTCAAGACAAACACTCCCGCGACAGAAGAAATGCCTGTGGTCCTTGTCACCTAACCACATGCTCCGATATGGGCGCAACTGATTGTTCATTTCCTTCAAACAAGAGAACTTCCCGAAGAGCAAGAAGAAGCTGAGAAAGTAGCTAGTCAGTCAAGCATGTACTTGTTCGTGGATAACGTTTTGTACGAGAAGAGACCAAATGGGGGTGAAATTGAAGTTGTAAGTGCATCTAGTGCCACCGTTGTTTGGTTTTGGAGTATTGAAGACAAACGTGGTTGAGGGACTAATGTGTTTGTGAGAGTTCACAATTTAACATAGAGAGAAGTCATGGAGGAGATATAACTGTTGTCATTTTGGAGCAACCCACCTCGAATACATTTTTGGGCTACACTCCTCCTCACTAGAAACAAAATACGAGGTTCTAGTGACCAGTAGATAATGTCAACCTTTAACCGCAATTGTCATGACGAAGGGATCCTCAACGCCCTGGCTTGTCGGCACATTTGCGACTTCATCGAGTTGTCGGACTTGGTACAAAAATACTGTGCCATGGAGAGCACCTGGCAAGCCGAACGACTACTTTCGGAACCAACCTTTATCGAGTACCCTCGAGGAGATCGGAAAAAGAGGATACATCCCGAGCGGCTAGCCAAATTCGAACCCGCCGAAAAGATAAATAGACCGCTTACAGGGTCCAGAACTGTCCTTGATGGACTATTTGATAAACCATGCCCTATACATTCTGTATTGGTGAACACAAGCCCGGCTCATAGCCTTAGAGCTTGCTGGGTCATCAGGCAGGTTAGAAAGAGTGGTGAAGCCATCCTTGAGGCACTACTGCCCAACAGGCGCTCCACATCGCCACTAGAATACAATGTCGAAGTCCTGACGATCTACAAAACATTCCCCTCAAGGAACAGGAGGAAAAGAGCTCTTAGAGAACTCGAATAGGTCTATCATGTGGCAGCAACAAGTTCATGGGTAGATATACCCATCACCTTCGGAAATACTGACCAACCGCCATCTGTCCCGGTCATACACCGGCCGCACTGGTCTTAAACCCCATTGTCGATGGCTTCAGGCTACATAAGGTGCTAATGGATGGTGGTAGTGGTTTAAACCTTATCTACGAAGATACCCTAGAAAAAATGCAGTTCAACCGATCTTGCATCGAGCATAGCAGCACAACATTTCGGTGGATCATTCCTGGGAAAGAGGCATGTTGTTCAAGACGTATCACCCTGGACGCAGTGTTCGGCACGGCCGAAAACTACCGACCTGAAGAACTTCTCTTCCATATCATGCCCTTCCCCAGCGGCTACCACGCCCTGCTGGGGTGTGACACCTTCACAAAATTCTAGGCTATACCACACTACGGGTATATGGAGCTCTATATGTCAGGCCCAAACGGGGTAATCATAGCCGCTAGTGATCCTAATATAGCCCTCTGAGCTGAAAACAAAACAACAACGCTCGCCCTCGAGGAACTAGCTTAGACCTTCGCAGCAGAAGAACTGACCGCACTCCGGTCGATAGTAGACAAGGACGATGTGATCCTTAGCAAACGGCCCAAACCCATGTCCTTTAAACCTGCAGAAGAAATTGCTAAATTTCAGGTATACCCAACGGACCCCAATAAGACAACGTCCATTGGAGCTCAGCTTGACCCATGGTGGGCAAAGCACTGCAAGCATTCTTATAAGAAAATTGGGACATCTTTGCCTGGCATCCTCCTTATATGCCTGGCATCCCACGGCGGCTAGCAGAACATTGTCTGAGCGTCATCGCAGGCTGATACGTCCATTTTGCATCATGCTTTTATATTGATATTTATTGAATTATGGGTTGTTATTACACGTTATGGTACCATACTTATGCCTTTTTTCTCCTATTTTCCAAGGTTTACATGAAGAGGGAGAATGCCGGCAGCTGGAATTCTGGACTGGAAAAGGTGCAAATCTGAGAGACCTATTCTGCACATCTCCAAAAGTCCTGAAAAGTTACCGAGAATTGTTTTGGAATATATAAAAATTATTGGGCGAAACAAATACCAGAGGGGCCCCACCGGGAGGTCACAAGCCTGCCAGGCGTGGCCACCCCCCTGGCCATGCCTAGGTGGCTTGTGACCCACCTGGTAGGTCTCCGAGGCCCATCTTCTCCTATATGAAGGGTTTTGACCTGGAAAAAATCATAAGAGATCTTTCGAGGTGAAGCTCCGCTGTCTCGAGGCAGAACTTGGACAGAACCAATCTAGAGCTCCAGCGGAGCTGTTTTGCCGGGGAAACTTCTCTCCCGGAGGGGGAAACCAAAGCCATCGTCATCATCAATGTTCTTCTCATCGAGAGGGGTTAATCTCCATCAACATCTTCACCAGCACCATCTCCTCCCAAAACCCTATTTCATCTCTTCTATCCGAGCTTTGTCTCAAACCTCATATTAGTACCTATGGGTTGCTAGTAGTGTTGATTACTCCTTGTAGTTGATGCTAGTAGGTTTACTTGGTGAAAGATCATATGTTCAGATCCTTTATGATAATCAACACTCCTCTGATCATGAACATGAACATGCTTTGTGAGTAGTTACGTTTGTTTATGAGGACATGTGATAAGTCTTGTTATAAGTAATCATGTGAATTTGCTATCCGTTCGATATTTTGATGAGATGTATGTTGTCTCTCATCTAGTGGTGTTATGTGAACGTCCACTACATAACACTTCCCCATTACTTGGGCCTAGGGGAAGGCATTGGTAAGTAATAAGTAGATGATGGGTTGCTAGAGTGACAGAAGCTTAAACCCTAGTTTACGTGTTGCTTCATAAGGGGCTAATTTGGATCCATATGTTTCATGCTATGGTTAGATTTATCTTAATTCTTCTTTCATATTTGTGGATGCTTGCGGGAGAGGTTAATCATAAGTGTGTGGTTTGTCCAACTAAGTTCAGCACCCAAGCACCGGTCCACCCACATATCAAATTATCAAAGTAGCGAATGTGAATTAAATGAGCATGATGAAAACTAGCTTGACAGAAATTCCCATGTGTCCTCGGAGCGCTTCGCTTTATATAAGAGTTTTTCCAGGCCTGTCCTTTTCTATAAAAAGTATTGGGCTACCTTGCTGCACATTTTCTACACTTGTTACTTGTTACTCGTTACAAATTATCTTATCACAAAACTATCTATTACCGATAATTTCAGTGCTTGCATAGAATACCTTACTGAAAACCGCTTGTCACTTCCTTCTGCTCCTCATTGGGTTTGGCACTCTTACTTATCGAAAGGACTATGATAGATCCCCTATACTTGTGGGTCATCAAGACTCTTTTCTGGCACTGTTGCAGGGGAGTGAAGCGCCTTTGGTAAGTGGAATCTGGTAAGGAAAAAATTATATAGTGTGCTGAAATTTACTGTCACCTGTTACTATGGAAAGTAATCCTTTGAGGGGTTTGTTCGGGGTATCTTCACCTCAACCGGAAGCAAAGAGAGTTGCCCCTTGATACGTCTCCAACGTATCTACTTTTTCAAACTCTTTTGCCCTTGTTTTGGACTATAATTTGCATGATTTGAATGAAACTAACCCGGACTGATGCTGTTTTCAGCAGAACTACCATGGTGTGTTTTTTGTGCAGGAATAAAAGTTCTCGGAATGACCTAAAAACTTACGAGGATTTTTTGTGGAATATATAAAAAATACCGGAGAAAGAATCAACCGAAGAGGAGCTGCCAGTGGGCCACGAGCCCAGGAGGCGCCCCCCTAGCCGCGCCTGGTAGGCTCGTGGAGCCCACATGGCTCCTCCGACCTCATATCCAGCTCCATATAACCCTATTTGCCCAGAAAGAAATCAGAGAGAATAAATTATCGCGTTTTACGATATGGAGCGGCCGCCACCACCTGTTTTACCTCCGAAGGGCAGATCAGGAGTCCATTCTGGGCTCCGGAGAGTGGAAATCGAAGCCATCGTCATCACCAACCATCCTCCATCGCCAATTTGATGATGCTCTTCATCGTTCGTGAGTAATCTTATCATAGGCTTGTTGGACGGTGATGGGTTGGATGAGATCTATCATGTAATCGAGTTAGTTTTGATAGGGTTTGATCCCTAGTATCCACTACGTTCTAAGATTGATGTTGCTACTACTTTGCTATGCTTAATGCTTGTCACTAGGGCCCAAGTGCCATGATTTCAGATCTGAACCTACTATGTTTTCATCAATATATGTGTGTTCTTGATCCTATCTTGCAAGTTGTGGTCACCTACTATGTGTTATGACCAGGCAACCCCAGAGTGACAATAGCCGGAACCACTCCCGGAGATGACCATAGTATGAGGATTCCATGTATTCACCATATGTTAAGGCTTTGTTCCGGTTCTCTATTAAAAGGAGACCTTAATATCTCTTAGTTTCCAATAGGACCCCGCTGCCACGGGAGGGATGGACAAAAGATGTCATGCAAGTTCTTTTCCATAAGCACGTATGACTATATACGGAATACATGCCTACATTACATTGACGAACTGGAGCTAGTTACATATCACCCTATGTTATAACTGTTACATGATGAATGCCATCCTATATAACCATCCATCACCGATCCAATGCCTACGAGCTTTTCCTATACTGGTCCTTGCTTAGTTACTTTGCCGCTACTGCTGTCACACTTGCTACGCAAATCACTACTGCTACTGTCACCACTATTACTGTTACTACCATACAGCTTTGCTACTAAAACTTTGCTACAGATACTAAATCTTTCAGGTGTGGTTGAATTGACAACTCAACTGCTAATACTCGAGGATATTCTTTGGCTCCCCTTGTGTCGAATCAATAAATTTGGGTTGAATACTTTACCCACGAAAACTGTTGCGATCCCCTATACTTGTGGGTTATCAAGACCTTTTTCTGGCGCCATTGCCGGGGAGCATAGCTCTATTCTCTGAGTCACTTGGGATTTATATCTGTTGATCACTATGAAGAATTTGCGAGATCCACAAACTAAAGTTCTGCCATCGACTAGGAGGACAAGTAAGGAACTGCCATCTAGCTCTGCACTTGATTCACCTTCTGTTATGAGTAAATTTGTGATACCGCCACCTGCTATTAATTCTGATATGTCACCTGGGCTTGATGATGCTACTTCTGCTATACATGATAATTATGATGATGCTTTGCTTGTTAATGATATGCCACTTGGTGAATTTCTTGATGCACAATTTGCTAGAGTTACTACTGAATCAAATAATACTTCTAAAACTGATGAAATTATTGAAATGGAACCTGCTGTTACACCTGTTAGACCTAGCCCTCCTAAATATGAATTGCCTAATATACCTAAGGGTTATGTTACGGAAGGAGAGGTAGATGAAGACTTTCTTGCTTGTAAGGATAGCTATGATCTTGAGAATTTATTACGCAAGTGGAAAGAAAAATCTCTGAATGCTAGAATGAAATATAATCCTAAGTTTGCTACTTCACCTATCTTTGTTACTGATAACGATTATGAGTTCTCTGTCGATCCTGAGTTAATCACTTTGGTTGAATCTGATCCTTTTCATGGTTATGAATCTGAAACTGTTGTAGCACATCTTACTAAACTGAATGATATTGCCACCCTATTCACTAATGAGGAAAAATTTTGCTATTACTATATCCTTAAGTTGTTTCCTTTCTCAATAAAGGGTGATGCTAAAACTTGGTTTACTTCTCTTGCTCCTGGTTGTGTGCGTAGTCCCCAGGATATGGTATACTACTTCTCTAAGAAATATTTTCCTGCCCATAAGAAACAAGCTGCCTTGCAGGATATATATAACTTTGTCCAAATTGAAGAAGAGAGTCTCCCACAAGCTTGGGGGAGGCTTGTCTAGTTACTTAATGCTTTGCCTGGTCACCCTCTTAAGAAAAATGAAATACTTGATATCTTTTATAATGGACTAACCAATGCTTCTAGGGACCACCTAGATAGTTGTGATGGCCGTGTTTTCAGGGAACAAACTCTGGAACAAGCTGAAATTCTATTGAATAATATCTTGAGCAATGATAATGCTTGGACTATTCCCGAACCACCTCCAAAGCCAACTCCGAAGAAAAGAGGTATTCTATTCCTCAGTCCTGAAGATATGCAAGAAGCAAAGAAATCTATGCGAGAGAAAGGTATTAAATCTGAAGATGTTAAGAATCTGCCACCTATTGAAGAGATACTTGGTCTTGATAACCCTACATAGGTAGTAGAGGTAAATTCTCTTCGTAGATTCAATGAGAGTGATATCCCTTATGATAAACCTGCTAGCTTTTGCTTAGATGAATTTGACAACTTTGTTGCCAAACAACAAAGTTTTAATGATTATGTTAGCACACAACTGGAACAAAATACTCGTATAATTAATCATATAAGTGCTTTTGTGGATAGAAATGTTAATGATCTTAAGCTTATTGGTAAACATGCTTCTATGGTCACTACTCAAGTAGAGCAAGTGCTTAAGGCTCAAAATGACTTGCTTAATGAATTGAATGATAATTATGTTAAAGTTGTTACTAGAGGTGGTATAATGACTCAGGAACCTTTGTATCCTGAGGGCCATCCTAAGACAATTGAGCTAGATTCTCAAGGAATTAATACTGATGCACCTAGTTATCCTAGTAATAGGAAGAAAATGAAAGATGATAGGAACTTGCATGCTAGTAAACCTGTTGTTGTTACACCTGAGAATCCAAATGATATATCTATTTCTGATGCTGAGACACAATCTAGTGATGAACATGAGCCTAGTGATAATGTTGATAATGATGTTCATATTGATGCTCAACCTAGTAATGATAATGATGTGGAGATTGAACCTGCTATTGAACCTGATAACCCATAATCTAGGAACAAAAGATATGATAAGAGTGATTTTATTGCTAGGAAGCACAGTAAAGAAAAAGAACCATGGGTTCAGAAACCCATTCCCTTTCCTCCTAAGCCATCCAAGAAAAAGGATGATGAGGATTTTGAGCGCTTTGCTGAAATGATTAGACCTATCTTTTTGCAAATGCGTTTGACTGATATGCTTAAAATGTCCCCTTATGCTAAATATATGGAAGATATTGTGACAAATAAAAGAAATATACCTAATATTGAGATTTCCACCATGCTTGCTAATTACACTTTTAAGGGTGGGACTCCTAAGAAACTAGGTGATCCTGGAGTACCCACTATACATTGCTTCATTAAAGGAAATTATGTTAGAACTGCTTTATGTGATCTTGGAGTCGGTGTTAGTGTTATGCCTCTCTCTTTATATCGTAGACTTGAATTGGATAAGTTGACACCTACTAAAATTTCTTTGCAAATGACCGATAAATCAACTGCTTTACCTATCGGCATTTGCGAGGATGTGCCTGTTGTGGTTGCGAACGTTACTATCTTAACAGACTTTGTTATTCCTGATATTCCTGAGGATGATGCCATGGCAATCATCCTTGGAAGACCCTTTTTAAACACTGCAGGAGCTATTATTGATTGCAACAAAGGCAATGTCACTTTCCATGTCAATGGTAATGATCACACAAAGCACTTTCCGAAGAAACAATATCGGGTTCATTGCATATCTTCATCAATTATTATTGGAAGCTTTGAATTTCCTATACCTACTGTCAAGATGAGATATGATATACTTATTGTTGGGGATACGCATATCCCCATTGAGGTACCCTTGTGATTTTTCGAAAATTCTCCGGCTTCATGTGATTCGGAAAAAGTTTGTCAAGGAGACTTGATCAACCTCATTGATGGATTTCTTTTGATGACCATGAGATGGATGAATCTAGAAGTCACAATCTTTTGTTCCCAACTTTTACTTTCTATTATTTAGTAGAAAAATAATAAATATAGCATTATTTTCCTGTTTTATGCATTATTCGTCCAATAAAAAATGACCTGAAAATAAAAGTTCTTCAAATGCCCTGAAATTCAAGTATGATTTTTTCTGGAATATTTAAGAAATTCTGAGATAGATAACTAGTCAGGGGATGCACCAGTGGGCCACGAGCCCAAGAGGCGCGGCCACCCCCCTAGTCGCGCCTGGCAGGCTCGTGGGTCCCACGTGGCCCCCCTCCACTTATTCTAGCACCCATCTCCTTCTTCTACCTCCATACAAAAATCATCCCATAGCTCAAACCCGTGTTCTTCCTCATTTTTCTGCATTTTTCGATCTCCTTGTGCAAAGCCCCATTCACCAAATTGTTTTGGGGAATTATTCCTTGGTATGTGACTCCTCCATTGGTCCAATTAGTTTTTGTTCTAGTGCTTTATTCATTGCATATTATTGCTGCCTTGGTGACCCTGTTCTTGATCTTTGCATGTTAATTTTATTTGGTCCCAATTAGTTTTGATGCAAGATATGGCCTCTAGGCACTTGTAGGAGTAGTTGCTATGAGTTTTGTTAAGTTTTGTTCACTTTTATTTTGAGTCACTAAAAATTTCAGAATTATTTCAGAAAATGGAAAATGTTTAGGAAGAACTATCATGGTGGTTCCTCAAGCAAGAGGGGTCCTCGTCCCGCGATTCGGGAGCCCGATCCTTATCAGCCGAGGGACGCACCGGTGCAAGCATGTGAATGGCCTTCCGATGAATTCATGATTGATGCAGGTTTCAAGGACGAGTTTGATACATTTATTCGCAACGCCGGGCTCGTAGAATTCATCTCCAACAAATGTGAACTGTACACTATACTCATTGCCTCTTTTGTTCGTAGATTCAAATTTTCAGTTGGCCGTGACACATCCATACTGTTTGATCTTTATGATAAATCGTATACTATGGATTCATAGGATATTAATAGAATATGCAAGATACCTGATTGGGGTAGTCCCAATGAACCTCCTAAGTCCTCGGTTAGAGATTTTCTTTCTAGTATTACTGTCGGAGAGACTAGAGATATTACGCAGGCTACCATGGGGAGCATTCATTTTCCTGCCTTACATTATCTTTACCTCTTCGTAGGTAGATGCAGTAATGGTAAGCATGATCATAGCCACCTCTACGCACCTGACATCAGTATACTTGAGAGTGCAGTAACAGGTGATAGAAGTATTAACGTGGGAGCTATAATTGCTAGGAGATTAAATAACAATGCTAATGAAGGAGATTTCTTTGGTGGGATCTATGTCACTCGCCTAGCTACTTATCTTAAAATACCCATCCAGACTGGAGATCCCCCGCTTCACAGTGCCTTCCTTGATCGTGCTGCTATGATACGCTTCCAGTTCCTTGAGAGGAGCAATGAGTCCCTCCTATACTGGTTAATATTTAACCGACAACGTGTTTTTCATATTACCCTTCCTGCTCCTGCCTTCTTTGATTTTCAGAGTAAATGAAGATATTACATAACCAGAGAAGAGGCAGAGGAGTATGAGAGGGGGGGTGAAGGCTACTAGCCTCCGTGAGGCACCTATTCAGGCAGTAGCTGTCGCATCCCAGTACAACCCACATTATGATTTTGGATATCGTCCAGAGTACTCAGGAGCTGGTTACTTTCCTACTTGGGAGTAGACCAACTTAGGCCAAAAGCCTAAGCTTGGGGGAGTACGTGTTTCTCACCGACTTTATATTTGTGTTCACACATCCACTTTGGTAGTCGGTGTTCACACTTTTTCATTATATCATCCATGCTAGCTTATTTTCTTTTCTCGCATTCTTCTTGTGTGTTTGGTTAACTTGAGAAAACCCAAACAAAAATTAAAAATGAGAAAAAAAATTAGTTGTAACTTTATATTCTTGCATCTTTAGTAGTAACAAAAAAGAAAACCCAAAAAGATTTTTCCGTTCATCTTTTGCTTGTTGGGAGCTTTCCCGTGTAAATAGTTTTCCTTTTCTTTGGGTCAAGGTAGAAGACCACGATTAAAATGATTAGTGGCTCTCATATGCATTATTGTTTATCCGTCAAAGATCCATATTACTTTGTCTTCTCCTCTGAGTTTGCTTGCAGATTCCAGCTTAATCCAATGCACGAACACTCTTATTATCATTCACATCATTCGGTCGTGCAAGTGAAAGACAATAATGACGATATTTGATGAAGTGACTAAGCCTGGAAAAGCTGGTATGAACTCAACCTATTTTGTTTTTGTAAATATGACTAGCTCATCATTCCTAATTCAGCATTGTTATGAGAGAAACAAGTTTGCAATGACAACTTAGAGATCATAGTTTCTTATGCCATGCTTAATTAGCTGGGAGCTTATAATGGTTTGGCTTTGAGGCCAACATGAATTTTAAAATCACTATGATGTGTTATGATAGGATGGTATCCTCCTTTGAATGATTCAGGTGGCTTGACTTGGCACATGTTCACGCATGTAGTTAAAACAAAATCAACATAGCCTCCACAATATTCATGTTCATGGTGATTTATATCCCACTCATACTTGCACTCAATGTTGGTTAATCTCAATGCATGTTGATGACTGTTGTCGCTCTCTAGTTGGTCGCTTCCCAGTCTTTTGCTAGCCTTCACTTGTACTAAGCACGAATACTGCTTGTGCATCCACTTCCTAAACCCAAAATTGTTCCATATGAGTCCACCATACCTACCTATATGCGGTATTTACCTTCCGTTCCAAGTAAATTTGCATGTGCCATTCTCAAAACCTTCAAAACATAATCTGTTTTATGCCTGAACCGCTCATGTTGTGACAAGGGGCGGTCAGTATCTTCCATGCTAGGCGTGTTATCCTCGATATGTGTTTATTCACTATCACTCATGACAAAGGGGATGGTAATTGGAATGCCCAGTTCCATGCTCAAATTAAATAAAAATATAATTGCAAAGAAAACTCCCCCTAGATTGTTGTTGGTATGGACGGCACCCGAGGATTCGGCTAGTCGTGGAGTGTGATTGATCGGTGGTGGGGGAGTCAAAACTTTACTATTCTGTTTGGGAACCGCCTATAATACGTGTAGCATGGAAGATGGTGAAAACTCTTTGTTATCGCGTTGACAATGAAAGCATGCCACCCCAAAAATTATTTATCTCTGTTTTAAAAAAAAGCTTGAGCTCTGGCACCTTTGCGAATCAATGCTTCCCTCTGCGAAGGGCCTATCTATTTACGTCTCTGTTGAGTCATCCTCTTCTTATTAAAAGCACCAGCTAGAGAGCACCTCTGTCATTTGTATGCTTTGCTATTAATTGATATTGAGTATGACTATGACTGGATCTTCTTTGCCATGAATTACAATTTCTAGTCGGCCCTTGGTCTTTGAAGGTGATCTGCATTTATGTTTTGTGGTCTTAGAAAGGGCCAGCGGGATACCATCTATTCATATTGTATCATGATTGTTTTGATTGAAGTGTTGATGTTTGAAACTTATTATTATTACTCGCTAGTTAATTATGCCATTGATATGAGTACACCATGAGACCTGAATGTCATTGCTTATGTGGTTAGTTTACGATCTTGCTGAAAATCTGAATATGAGTTAGACATAATTACAACAACAATATCAAACAGAGTTTGTAAGACTTTTTCTTTTGTCTCTTTCAGTCTATCAACTGAATTGCTTGAGGACAAGCAAGGCTTTAAGCTTGGGGGAGTTGATACATCTCCAACGTATCTACTTTTCCAAACTCTTTCGCCCTTGTTTTGGACTCTAATTTGCATGATTTGAATGAAACTAACCCGGACTGACGCTGTTTTCAGCAGAACTACCATGGTGTTGTTTTTGTGCAGAAATAAAAGTTCTCGGAATGACCTAAAAACTTACAAGGATTTTTTGTGGAATATATAAAAAATACCGGAGAAAGAATCAACCGAAGAGGAGCTGCCAGTGGGCCACGAGCCCAGGAGGTGCCCCCTCGGGCCATGCCTAGCAGGCTCGTGGGGCCCACGTGGCTCCTCCGACCTCATCTCTAGCTCCATATAACCCTATTTGCCCAGAAAAAAATCAGAGAGAAGAAATCATCACGTTTTACGATATGGAGCCGCCGCCACCACCTTTTCTTCCTCCGGAGGGCAGATCTAGAGTTCGTTCTGGGCTCCGGAGAGTCGAAATCGAAGACATCGTCATCACCAACCATCCTCCATCGCCAATTTCATGATGCTCTTCATCGTTCATGAGTAATCTCTGTTGGGGAATGTTGCATGGGAAACAAAAAATTTCCTACGCACACGCAGATCTATCCATGGTGATGAGCATCTACGAGAGGGAGAGTGGATCTACGTACCCTTGTAGATCGTTAAGCGGGAAGCATTAAGTAATGGGGTTGGTGTAGTCGAATGTCTTTGCGATCCAAATCACCGTGCGTCCCATGATCCAATCACGATCTGTCCCGCGATCTGATCACGATCCGTCCCGCGAACTTGATCACGATCCGTCCCACGAACTTGATCACGATCCTACCAATCTAGCGACGAACGGACGTCACCTCCGCGTACAGCACACGTACAACTTGATGACAATCTCCGCCGTCTTGATACAGAAAGAGAGAGCGGAGAGGTAGAAGAGTTTGCTGGCAGCGTGACATCGCTCCGGCGATGGTGGTGGAGCAATTCCGGCAGGACTTCGCCTAAGCACTACAGAAATTCGATCTAGAGGAAAAACTATGCACTAGAGATTAGGGTTGCACGTGGCTGAAAATCAAGTGCAAAACCCTAGAAATCCACTAGTATATATAGGAGCAGAGGAGGAGAGGAGGCAGCCTTGGCCTCCAAGCCTTGGAGGCTTCGGCCGAAGGAGGTGGAGGAGGTGGAGGCCACCTCCAATCCTAGTAGGACTAGGATTCACCTTTTTTCCCACTTTTTTTCCACCTTTTCCTATTGGGTTTTCTTCTCTAGCCACATGGGCCTTGTGTGGGAGTTTCCACCAGCCCACTAAGGGCTGATATTCACTCTCCCACAGCCCATGAAGCCTCTTGGGTCGAAATACCCCTCCCGAAGGTCTCCCGGTACACTACCGGTAATCCCGGAACTTTTCCGACGACCAAAACATGACTTCTTATATATGAATCTTTACCTCCGGACCATTCCGAAGGTCCTCGTGACGTCCGGGATCTCATCCGGGACTCTGAACAAACTTCGGTAACCACCATACATAACCCTATACTACCGAAACATCACCAAACCTTAAGTGTGCAGACCCTGCAGGTTCGAGAACTATGTAGACATGACCGAGACACCTATATGGTCAATAACCAATGGCAGGACCTGGATGTCCACATTGGTTCCTACATATTCTATGAAGATCTTTATCGGTTGAACCTCTATGTCAAGGATTCAATTAATCTCATATGACGTTCCCTTTGTTCTTCGGTATGTTACTTGCCCGAGATTCAATCGTCGGTATCATCATACCTAGTTCAACTTCATTACCGGCAAGTCTCTTTACTCATTCCGTAATACAAGATCCTGCAACTAACACTTTAGTCACATTGCTTGCAAGGCTTATTATGATGTTGTATTACCGAGTGGGCCCCGAGATACCTCTCCGTTACACGGAGTAACAAATCCCAGTCTTGATCCATGCCAACTGAACAGACACCCTCGGAGATACCTGTAGAGCACCTTTATAGTCACCCAGTTACATTGCGGCATTTGATACACACAAGGCACTCCTCGTCCGTGAGTTGCATGATCTCATGGTCATAGGAACACATACTTGACATGCAGAAAACAGTGGCAAAAACTGACACGATCATATGCTACGTTTGTAGTTTCGGTCTTGTCCATCACATCATTCTCCTAATGATGTGATCCCGTTATCAAATGACATCTCATGTTAATGGCTAGGAAACCTTGACCATCTTTGATCAACGAGCTAGTTCACTAGAGGCATACTAGGGACAGTGTGTTTGTCTATTTACCCACACATGTAATGTGTTTCCAATAAATAAAATTATAGCATGGATAATAAACGATTATCATGAACAAGAAAATAAACACTTTATTTATTGCCTCTAGGGCATATGTCCAACAATCTCATCGTAGGCTTGTTGGATGGTGATGGGTTGGATGAGATCTATCATGTAATCGAGTTAGTTTTGATAGGGTTTGATCCCTAGTATCCACTATGTTCTAAGATTGATGTTGCTACTACTTTGCTATGCTTAATGCTTGTCACTAGGGCCCGAGTGCCATGATTTCAGATCTGAACCTATTATGTTTTCATCAATATATGTGTGTCTTGATCCTATCTTGCAAGTTGTAGTCACCTACTATGTGGTATGACCCAGCAACCCGGGAGTGACAATAGCCGGAACCACTCCCGGAGATGACCATAGTATGAGGATTCCATGTATTCACCATATGTTAAGGCTTTGTTCCGGTTCTCTATTAAAAGGAGACCTTAATATCTCTTAGTTTCCAATAGGACCCCGCTGCCACGGGAGGGATGGACAAAAGATGTCATGCAAGTTCTTTTCCATAAGCACGTATGACTATATACGGAATACATGCCTACATTACATTGACGGACTGGAGCTAGTTACATATCACCCTATGTTATAACTGTTACATGATGAATGCCATCCGACATAACCATCCATCACCAATCCAATGCCTACGAGCTTTTCCTATACTGGTCCTTGCTTAGTTACTTTGCCGCTACTGCTGTCACACTTGCTACGCAAATCACTACTGCTACTGTCACCACTATTACTGTTACTACCATACTGCTTTGCTACTAAAACTTTGATGTAGATACTAAATCTTTTAGGTGTGGTTGAATTGACAACTCAACTGCTAATACTCAAGGATATTCTTTGGCTCCCCTTGTATCAAATCAATAAATTTGGGTTGAATACTTTACCCTCGAAAACTTTTGCGATCCCCTATACTTGTGGGTTATCACCCCTCAACCTACTGAACCTACTAAAAATATTATTATGAAATTCTTTCGGGTATGATAGAGAAACTGCTAGCTAATCCTTATGCAGGGGATGGAACACTACATCCTGATTTGCATCTAATCTATGTGGATGAAGTTTCTGGATTATTTATGCTTGTAGGTCTGCCCGAGGATCATGTAAAGAAGAAGGCCTTTCCTTTATCTTTGAAGGAGAAGGCATTTACATGGTATAGGCTATGTGATGATATTGGATCATGGAGCTACAACCGATTGAAAATGGAATTTCATCAGAAGTTCTATCCTATGCATGTAGTTCATCGTGATCGGAATTATATTTATTATCTTTGGCCTCGTGAAGGAGAAAGAATCTCTCAAGCTCGGGGGAGGCTTAAGTCAATGTTATATTCATGCCCCAATCATGATCTCTCGAGTGAAATTATTATTCAGAATTTTTATGCTCGGCTTTCTCGTAATGATCAACCCATGCTCGATACTTCTTGTGTTGGTTCCAATATGAAGAAAGACATTGACGACAAATGGAATTTATTGGAAAGAATTAAACGCAACTCTAAAGATTGGGAACTCGAGGAAGGTAAGGAGTCAGGTATGAACCTTAAGTTTGATTGTGTTAAATCCTTCGTAGACACAGATGATTTTCGTGAATTTAGCACTAAATATGGACTTGACTCTTTGATAGTAGCTTCTTTATATGAATCTTTTTCTGCTCATGCTGATCTCCCTAAGGAGAAGTGTTTTAAATATCGTCCTCCCATTGAAGTGAAAGTAGTTGAACCTATTAAAGTTGAAGAAGAAACTATTAATTATAATGTTGATCATGTTATTCCTGCTGCTTATATTGAGAAACCACCTTTCCCTGTTAGAATAAAGGAACATGATAAACCTTCAACCGTGGTTCGTAAGAGCTATGTTAGAACACCTACGCCTCCTGAACAAATTAAATTTCAACCTAGTATTTCTATGGTTAAATATCTCTTGGTTGATAATACTGATGGGCATGTTATTCATTTCTCTGATGAAGCTGCTACAATTGCTAGACCTGATGCTAAAGATAAACATAGACCTATTGTTGACACGCCTGTAGTTTCTGTTAAAATAGGAGATCATTGTTATCATGGCTTATGTGATATGGGTCACAGTGTGAGTGCAATTCCCTTTACCTTATATAAAGAAATTATAAATGACATCACACCAGCCGAGTTAGAGGAAATTGATGTTACAATTAAGCTTGCTAATAGAGATACTATAGCACCAGTCATGATTGTTAGAGATGTTGAAGTATTGTGTGGGAAAATAAAATATGCTACTCATTTTCTTGTCCTTGGTTCCCAACAAGATGATTTTTGTCCAATTATATTTGGTAGACCTTTCTTGAATACTGTTAATCCAGGATAGATTGTGAGAAGGAAACTGTTACTGTAAGTTTTGGGGACACCTGTCATGAGTTTAATTTCTCTAAATTTTGTAGACAACCCCATGTTAAAGAATTGCCTAGTAAGGATGAAATTATTGGTCTTGCTTCTGTTGGTGTGCCACCTACTTATACCTTAGAACAATATTTGCTAGACCATGAAAACGATATGCATATGAATGAAAGGAATGAAATAGAAAAAAAATTCTTTGATAGGTGTCGTCGTTTTCTCATGAGGGGTCGCGCGGGATGGCAGATGCCATGGGGTGGCTTATCAAGGTGAGAGCGAGGCTGCCATGGAATATCCGGGACAGGTATGTGAATGGCACGCAGTGGTTTACCCAGGTTCAGGGATCTCCAAAGAGATAACACCCCTACTCCTGCATATCTGTATATCTGGTATATATCTGGCATATATCTGGTACAGAGTTGCTCCTGCAACTGTATTGGACCAAGAGCAATGGCAGAGTGCCTATTGTCTGGTATATGTCCCATATGTATGTGTGAGCTAGATAGCAAGTAGGCATGAGAGAGCTCCACCGTGAACGAGTGTGAATAAAAGAGTGAGTCGGAATGCTAGTGTCATGGCTCCCTTTTTATAGTAAAAAGGGGCATGGGTTGTGGCGTTGGTTGTAAGCTACATGGTAGCTTACAAACCAAGAAAATGTGTGACGTTGGGGCATATACTTTTGTCCCCTGGACACTTTATACAATAATTTCCAGGGACGAGTACATTGTAGATGACGTCGCCTACACTGCGTCCGACTGTTCGCCAACAGTGCGGGGCATGTCCGTCTCGTCCGCGCATGTCCGATGGGATGTCATAGTTGGCTCCAGGCTGCTGGCTAGCGGGCGCAACCGGCCGGTCATAGCAGCCGGCCACGGGCGTGAGTCGGAGCAGCCGGACCGGGCGGGCGTGCACCCTGTCCGAGTTGCTGTCTTTGAGGTACCCGGGGGGCATCCCCCCGATAGTATCCCCCGAGCCTTCGAGCGACTCGCAAAGTCAGGCGAAGGGTTTTTGTAGTCGCAGTTGTTGTTTTTGTGCAGGAGTTGTCGATGACGGTCTATTGTGGGTTGTGGGCAACGCGGCTTGCTTCTAGCGGGGGTGCGCCAACGCACCCGCTGGGTGTAGCCTTCGAGCCTTCGGGCGACTCGAAGAGTCGGGGGGAGGGTCTTTGCTATTGCTGAAGTAGACGCTGGCGTCGAGGAAACTGGGCGTGGATGCGGAGACCGCCAGCTGAAGGGCGCGAGGAGGTGCCGGGGGCGAACGCGGAGTGTGCCGGCTGATGGGCGTGGAGCCCTGCCGAGGGCGGATGTGGGGTCTGCTGGATGTCGAGCGCGGGGCGCTACCGGGCGCGGGTGTGTGGTCCATCGGCTGACGGACATGGAGCCCTGCCATAGGCAGACGCGGGGTCCGTCGGCTGATGGGCAAGGAGCCCTATCGAGGGCGGACGCGGGGTCCGCCGACTGTCGAGCATGAGGCAGTGCCGGGCACGAACGCGGGGTCCGCCGACTGATGGGCATGGAGCCCTGTCGAGGGCGGATGCGGGGTCCGTCGGCTGTCTAGCGTGGGGCGCTGCCGGGCGCGGGTGCGGGGTCCGCCGGCTAATGGGCATAGAGCCCTGCCGAAGACGGATGCGGCCTCTGCTGGCTGGCGAGCGCGAGGCACTGCCTGGCATGGATGGAGGGTCTACCGGCTGATGGGAGTGGAGCCCTGCCAAAGGCGGACACTAGGTCTGCCGACTGTCGAGCGCGCGGCGCTGTCGGGCGTGGACAGAGGGTCCGCTAGCTGATGGGCGTGGAGCCCTGCCGAAGGCGGACGCGAGTTCCGCCAGCTGTCGAGCGCGCGACGTTGCGAGACGCAGATGTAGGTTCCGTCTTCGTTCATATCTTCAAGGACACACCGACTTTATCAGATTCAAAATCTTCACAAAGTCTTCACAAAGTCTTCAAAGTCTTCACAAAGTCTTCAAAGTCTTCACAAAGTCTTCAGTTGAAGACATACATTTTTAGGGGTCGGTAATCTTCGGTTGTATCAACCTCCTCATCGACTTATAGAGCATGTGTACACTTACGAATGCATTAGTCTCTTAACTTATAAGTCTTCAACACACCAAAATCACTAAGGGGCACTAGATGCACTAACAATCTCCCCATTTTTGGTGTTTGATGACAAATAGGTTAAGTTTTCAACGGGGATTAAAGATATGGAATGTAAGTGTAGAGTATGAGGAAGTTGATTGCAAGATATAGATGAGCTCCCCCTGAAGATGTGCATATTTGAGGAATTTGCTTTGGACTGCAAATGCACAGGGCAGGTTAAAACATGAAGAACTCCCCCTATATCTTGTAATCCATTCACGCAGTTGAATATATGATAAGAAAAGTTTAAAAAATGCATGAAGAAGATGGGGTCTGACGAAATTCAGAATGCATGCATTAAGATACTTGAGGAATTAAACATGCGAGGAAATAGTTCAGAAGAGTCAGACCACCATCGGACTTAAGTTTACAACCCGATCAAAAGTATCAGAAGAACGAGAGTTGTAACTTAAAACAAAAACAACCCATTTATATAGACCCTCTTGAAGACTAACTCAAATTTTCTCCCCCTTTGTCATTGAAGACAAAAAGGGACGAAAATTGAGGACTAACGCCCTTGAAGAACTTCATCGTGTTGGTGAAGGAGCGTCAGCATTGTCGGGGTCGTTCGTTGAAGTAGGGCCCGCAACAGTATCTTCAGTGTCCTCAGCATCATCCATCTCGCGCGATGAAGAACATGAACTTGTGACCAGCTGAGGAACTTGGACTTTCTTGAACTTCTTCGGAGGTTGACGAGCCCAGTCAAAGTTTTCTTGAAGATTCAGCTCATCAAGTTCATCAGGAGGCAAGACAGCAGACATAGTGGCCCAAGTGCGCTTGAAGATTTCATGTGCATAATAGTGATTCTTGTTCACAGAGTTTTGAGTTACTATCATGTTATGACGAATAGCACCCAGCTGTCGCTTGACCCACTTGTGATTTCTGTCAACTTTTTGATGAAGACTGAGGAGAAGTTCTCGGTCAGTCATCACACAAGGGGCAGTGGCACGAGGCTTTGGAGCTGAGGCTTTTGCTATAGAGTCCTGAGTAACATAATCATCATTTGTTGAGTAGGAGGCAGCTTGACGAAACTGTCCATCCATAGGACGAGTTCCTTCATCAATGATGTCCTTGCCTTTTCCTTCAGCAATGGTACTCTTGAGGACTTCGATCGGTGGAAGGAATGCAAAGTGATTCTGAAAGTCAGCTTTGTAGGGAATTGAAGACTTGGACCTGATGAAATTCATAATCCATGGAGCCAAGATCTTCAATTCAAATGGAGCCATTGTAGATTGAGCGAGTGATCTCATGAAGAAATCATGGAAGTTGATGGGAATCCCATGGATAATGTTGAAAAGCACATTCTTCATGATTCCTTCAACTACTTCGTCTTCAGAATTATGCCCTTTCTAAGGACATATAGTGTGGGTGAGGATTCTGTATACGGTCCTTGGCACATATAAGAGGTCCTTTACAAGAAAGACGGTCCTCATAGGCTTTCCAGGTGCCAATTTCTTCATTAGCACATTCATCAGTTGATTCGGAAGTGGTGGATCATTGAATAGAAAACAAGATTCTTCTGCTGGAATTGGAAGAGGAACTGTTTGAAGCAATTCAGATGAAGTGGTTGTGTAGTGCTTTGATCTAGTCATCTAGTCTACCACCCAAGAGTTGATGTCTGAAGAATTTCCATTGATGAACAGGGTTGCATAGAACTGAAGAATTAGTTCCTTGTTCCAATCGCAGATATCAACGCAGAAGGGAAGTAAGTCTGCATCATATAAGACTTGAAGCACAGGTGTGTATGAGGGAATTGATTCCATGTCCACGTGAGGAATATGATGATGCTCAAATATCTTCTTCTTCTCACAGAGGACAGATGCATAGTAATTCATCTGAGAAGCAGTCCAGAACCGTGAGTGACCAACTCGAGCATTGTCATATGGGTTGGAACCTGAGAAGAACATGTGCTCGTTGAAAAAGTTGGATTTTATGAATGTGGGACGACCAGAGCCTTTGAATGGCATTCGCTGCACACGTTGCAGATTCGGCATGGCAGTCCCCTTGATTTCCTCAGGTATATGCGGAACAAGCTGAAGGGAAGGTTCCTCGGTTTCTAGAACTTCATCATCCATAGGAGCTGGATCTTCATCAGTAATGTGAACTTCCACATTTTCATCAGCTTCAGCAGCTGGAGCTTCATCAGTGATCTGGACATCAATGTCTTCATCAGCTGGAATGTCTTCAGGGTCTGGAAGATACAGAGGTTCAGAGTCTGTTTGTACATCCTCAGCTTGCACAGACAACTGAGGAATAATGGACAACGTAGTTGTCATTAGGGACGTGGGATGAGCAGTTTCCCAGAATTCATCATGGATGACAGGTGTGGTGCTACCAACATCAACTTCTTCATCCATGTCTTCAGCTGGAGCATTTTCTTCCTTGTACTGGAGTAGAAGTAATGGTTCTTGGGGAGGTGAAGAAATATCTTCGACCTCAATTTCGTCGTCCATCTGCTCTGTGGAAGCAGCAGAAAGGATATCATCATCTTCCGTGGGAATGGTGTATTCTACGCCATAGGGAACTATTTCCAGAGACGGTGCTGAGGAAATAGGAATGGCATCAATTGACATCGTTGAAGAACTTGTCAAAGTCTTCAATCTTTTCTCAGCAGGAGCTTCAGAGTCTGATGCCTTCCTTTTAAGAGATGTCTTCTTAGCAGCATCTTTTTCTTCAAGCGCAGCTAAATCTTCAGCTGGCCTCTCACTTTCCTCAGGCACAACAGTGGCAGTTGTCCTGGCAAGTTCATCAGTGAGCTGAGTTTCCTCAGCAGCACTAGTAGCATCTTCTAGTGCAGAAGCAGTGTCATCAGCAAGTGGGGCTTCTTCTGGTGCAGATTCCTCAACAGGGTGAGGAACTTCAGATGCAGATTCCTCAGCAGCTTGAGGAATTTCAGCAGTCGGAGGCTGAGGAGCAGTAGTACGAGCAGCAGTGGATGTGTTGTAATCCTTCACTGCAGCTTGAGCAACCTTGACGAATCTGTCTTTTGTTCCTTTCCATTCTTTGTCAAGTTTTTCTTGTTCTTCAGAGAGGTTGTGGATCTCGGACTGAATAGTGACAAGCTGTTTCGGAGTCAAATTCATCACATTGTCGCGCAGAAACTTCTCTTTGCATGCAATGTTTGCCTTGGCTCTCTTGGCTTTCTCTCTCTTCCACTTTTCTTCTGCGATGAAGTGTGTGAGGACATGGTCCATGTTGGGAGGCAAGAGGTGTTTGTGGATCCTCAAGCCAGATGTCGATGAAGTCTAGGATCGTCTTTGGATCCAACAGCAATGGAATTGAGTTGTCCTTGGCAGTGGCAGCCTTCAGCTGACTTTGTCTAATGATTCCTTCAAGCTCTTCATCATCAACATCATCTTCATCATCATTCTCAGCTCTTGAGGAAATTTTGACAATAGCCTTGCTAGAACTTGGTCGTAGACCTCGACCAGCAGCTTTCTTCAGCTTCCGTCCAGAGGGACTTGTTGAAGACTTTGTGTGAGAAGGGCTTGCAGAGCTCTTCAGCTTTCTTGAGAAACCCTCAGTCCTCTTGCATGTTGCCAAGTGTACTGGGGTTGAGGACTTTTTCACAGCTGCAGAAGACTGAGCAGCCACAGTTTCAGCAGCAGAGGCCTTAGACGATTGAGGCCTTTTAGCTTGAGGAATTTGCTATGATGACTTTGAGGATGAAGAAATTTGTTTCACAGCTGACTTCTTCAGCATTGATTTCTTCGGACCACTTGAGGATGCACTAGTGGCAGCAGTAGCAGAGTCCTCATTAAACTTCTTCACAACATCCTTGGCCTTCTTTGTCAGCTTGGCCTGCTGCTTTTCCCATAAGGAGGGAAAGTCCTCACCAGTCTTGAGACTAGTAGGATCAGCTATCTGATTTTTAGCAATGGGAGGCCTGCTGCAAGGAGGCTTCACAGCGAATTTCATCATGTACTTGGGAGTAACATAACGATATTCTCTCCACTCCTTAGCCCATCTCCGTTCAATCTTCTGCAGACGAATTTTCCTCTGTTTCGTTGTCTCCTTGCCATGAGTTTCTTCATCTGGCGTGCAATAGTCATCATAGATCTCATTAGGGATTTCAAAGGCTGTCTGCACATCGGGTTTCTTTCCTCCTTTCTGAGTTCTTTTGTCTGCCATTTTCTTCAAATGAGGATCTTGAACCTTGATGATTCTGAGGAGTTACACAGCTTTTCTTCAAGTAGCGCTGCAAATGAGTTAACTTGATGAGGACCTAGTGTTTCATTAGCAGACATATATGTACCTGTGAACAGAGTATAGGTGCGAGGAATTTGAAGAGGTCATATGCGTTCTCAGAAATTTTTGGAGAAAAAAAGGTTTGAGGAATTTGACCATGGACGTCTTGAGGAGTTTCACTAAGTGTTCTTTGTCTCAGGTTCCAGAGTTGTGCAAATTTGGAAATTCGCACAATTGAGGAATCTTAAAGAAAATCATTACTTAGGGAAAAACATCAAGTATGAGGAGATGTAAGGTGCTTGATAATTGAATCTATAACAAATAAACACCTTTTCAGGAATAGTAGAGTCAAATGAAGATCAAACCAAGGGCAGTAAAAATAAATTTTAATTACCCTGGTGAAGAACACGACGAACACTGAGGTGGAATGGGGAGTCTCGTCCGTTCAGATCTCCCACGCCCTAACTTGGCTGAGGGAGACAGCTACAGCGGCAGCGGGATGAAGACTTCCGCGGCCGGTGTGAGTACGGCGACGACGAGGTTGAGGCAGCGAAGCACTTCGTCACTGACGACGATGATTTCAGTGGCGGCGCTGGGGCAGGAGCTCGGGAGAGGTAGTAGAGGAGAGTAACCGATCTCACCTGTAGTGAAGGGGTATTTATAGAGAGAGTGGAAACGGATCCACCCCAGGATTTTGGACAGGTTTACCCCTGACTCTTGCTCTCCTTGCGCAGGTGTCACCCACGTTCTGAGCAGTGGAGATATGGGGGGGGGATCGTGGGTTATCCAGTCGCTGGAATAGGAACGGTTTGAGCAGGAACCGCCGAAATTTTTGGTAGAGTTTTAAAGTATCCATTCGCAAATTCTTCAGCTGTCAAGGACACAGTGAAGACTATGAACGAGTTTCAAAGTAGAACGCATGTGATGAATTTGTGAACAGACTTGGTTGAGTTTAGCATAGATGAGGTATAGGGTCCAATCACATTCACTTAGATGAAAATCAAACTTGAAGAATTTAGCAATAAGTGAATGCTGTTGAGGACATTGAAAACTCATAGATATATATAGTCAAATGAAGATAAGTCTCTCAAAGTTTTGAAGAATTTGAAAAGTTGAGGAATTTGAAAGTTGAAGAATTTGCAGAAATGATGACAATCCAATTTTGAAGAATCTCAACTTTTGGTTGGTGGCGTTACCCACCGTATAAGAATGATGATTTCAGACACCACGTACAATTGTCGTAGGGTTCTGAGAATCAGATTCTTCATTAACTTCTTCAGACTTAGAGAGTTATTCTTCATAGTTTTGAACAAAAACGTTACTTCGTGTGTTGCACATCTAAGTCATCAATTTTGCATAAGTGTTAGGATGTGTGTTCTTTTTCAAAGAACATTCGAAGATTCTAAGATATTTAGCTCACACCGCAACTTGCAAAATCTCTTTTCGTCAAAGGGATTTGTGAAGATATCAGCCAGTTGTTCTTCAGTGGGAATGTGGTTGATGGAGATGTCGCCCTTGAGTACATGATCTTGAAGAAAGTGATGACGAATCTCGATGTGCTTGGTCTTGGAGTGCTGAACTGGGTTGTATGCTATCTTGATGGCACTCTTGTTGTCATAGTACAGAGGCACATTCTTCAACTTGATGCCGTAGTCCTTGAGGGTTTGCTTCATCCATAGTAACTGAGCACAACACGAGCCAGCAGCAATGTACTCAGCTTCTGCAGTAGAGAGTGACATGCAGTTTTGCTTCTTCGAGGACCAACAGACTAATGATCATCCGAGGAAATGACAAGTGCCTGAGGTTGACTTGCGATCCACGCGATCTCCAGCATAGTCAGCATCAGAGTATCCGACGAGGTGAAGATTTGAGCCCTTGGGATACCATAATCCAAGCGTTGGTGTGTGAGCTAAGTATCGAAGAATATGTTTCACAGCCTTATGGTGTGATTCCCCCGGTGTTGCTTGGAATCAAGCACACATGCAAACACTTAGCATTATATCAGGCCTAGATGCACATAGATACAATAAAGAGCCAATCATGGAGCGGTATACCTTCTGATCAAAATCTTTACCATTTTCGCCAGTGCAGAGGTGTCCTTTTGAAGGCATTGGAGTTTTGACGCCTTTGCAGTCTTGCATGTCGAATTTCCTAAGAACATCTTTGAGGTATTTCTCTTGTGAGATGAAAATGCCATTGTCTTGCTGATGAATTTGAAGACCTAAGAAGAATTTCAATTCTCCCATCATAGACATTTGATATTCTTCACTCATCATATAGGCAAATTCATCACTGTAGCGTTTGGCAGTACATCCAAAGATAATATCATCAACATATATTTGACATATGAACAGTTCATTGTCATAGGATTTTGTGAAAAGAGTTGGGTCGAGTGAACCGGGTTTGAAGCCTTTCTTCATGAGAAAATCCTTCAGAGTGTCATACCACGCTCGTGGGGCCTGCTTGAGGCCATAGAGAGCTTTGTTGAGTCTGAAGACTTTGTCAGGATGCTTAGGATGTTCAAAACCTGGGGGTTGAGCAACATATACTTCTTCCTCAATCTTACCATTCAGGAATGCACTTTTCACATCCATTTGATATAAGATGATATTATGATGATTAGCATAAGCAAGTAGTCTGCGAATAGCTTCAAGTCTAGCAACAGGAGCAAAAGTTTCATCAAAGTCAATTCCTTCAACCTGTGTGTAGCCTTGAGATACAAGTTGAGCTTTATTCCTCACCACGAGGCTGTTTTCATCTTGCTTGTTGCGGTAGATCCACTTTGTACCTATGATGTTATGTTTGCGAGGATCTGGCCGCTTGACAAGTTCCCACACATTGTTGAGCTTGAATTGATGCAATTACTCTTGCATAGCTTGAATCCACTCTGGCTCCTTGAATGCTTCATCAACTTTGGTGGGCTCTATTATAGAGACAAAGGAAAAGTTCCCACAAAAGTTAGTTAAATGAGAAGCCCTAGAGCGTGTGAGAGGACCTGCTGCATTGATGTTGTCGATGATTTTGTCAATCTGAACTTCATTTGCCACTCTTGGATGTGCAGGTTGACTTGTCTGAGGACTTTCATCAGCACCATTTTCTTCAGGTATCTCTGCATGAGAGTCTTCACCAGCAGGGATGATTTCTTCAGTAGGAATAACATCTTCTGTTGCCTTCATCTTGATGGATTCCTCAGGAGACTGTTCATCTATCACAGAAGGCTGGTGCTCTCTTTGTGAGCCATTAGTTTCATCGAACCGCACATCTACAGTTTCAACAACCTTGTGGTGATAGGTGTTGAAGACTTTGTAGGTGTGCGAGTCCTTTCCATAACCAAGCATGAAACCTTCATGTGCTTTCGGTGCAAACTTAGAATTGTGGTGAGGATCTCTGATCCAACAATTTGCACCGAAGACTTTGAGATAACTTACATTGGGTTTATTGCCTGTCATGAGCTCGTATGAGGTTTTCTTGAAGAATTTGTGAAGATATACCCTGTTGATGATGTGGCATGCAGTGTCGATTGCTTCAAGCCAGAATCGGCGAGGAGTCTTGTATTCATCAAGCATGGTTCGGGCCATCTCGACGAGAGTCATGTTCTTTCTTTCCACGACGCCATTCTGCTGAGGAGTATAAGGGGCAGATAATTCATGAGTAATACCACATTCATCAAGATATTCATCAAGATTCGTGTTCTTGAACTCAGTCCCATTATCACTCCTGATATGCTTGATCTTGACGCCAAAGTTGGTAGAGGCTCTTGAAGCAAATCACCTGAAGACATCCTGTACTTCATTTTTGTACAGAATGATATGCACCCATGTGTAGCGAGAGTAATCATCTACAATGACGAATCCATACAGACTTGAAGCATTTGTTAGTACGGAATAGTGAGTGGGACCAAACAGATCCATATGAAGTAATTCAAAGGGACGCGTAGTGGTCATGATTGTCTACGAGGGATGCTTGGATCTGGTCATCTTTCCAGATTCACAAGCCCCACAAAGGTGATCCTTGAGGAATTTGACGCCTTCGATGCCAATGATATGCTTCTTCTTCACGAGCGTGTGCAAGTTCCTCATACCCGCATGAGCAAGTCGTCGATGCCACAGCCAACCTTCTAAGGACTTTGCAAGTAGGCATGTGGCAGGCTGAGGTCTTTTAGAGAAATCAACAATATACGAGTCTCCTCTCCTAAAGCCTTCGAAGACTTTGGAATTGTCAAATTCCATGATGACAACACAACGATATTTTCCAAATACCACAACCATATCGAGATCACAAAGCATTGAGACAGACATGAGGTTGAACCCAAGGGATTCGACAAGCATCACCTTATCCATGGTTCGGTCCTTTGAGATAGCAACCTTACCAAGTCCCAATACCTTGCTTTTTCCTTTGTCAGCATAGGTGATATGCTTCAGATGAGATGAAGCTAGTGGCAAATTCATCACAAGACTTTTGTCACCAGTCATGTGGTTTGTGCATCCACTATCGAGGTCCCACTCTGTAGCTTTTGGAGTATCATCCTGCAGATGAATTAGTAGAACTTACGAACTCATATGATTCAGAGTGAAGAATATGACATCAATTTTATCAGATAGAATTTCATCACACAATATAGCAAGCAAGTAGTGTGAGGACGTGCGAAATGAGGAATTCATTTCTACATGGTTAGCTTGCGTCCTTTCAAGCATTTCCTTAGGTCTCCAGCAAGTTCATTAGATATTCAAATTCATCTGGAGACCTGACCCCTGCAATAAACAATTAGTTCATTTTCTTCACCACCCACATCTCAAGGGGTGGCAAAGAGTTCATCATCCTGCGAGCACCATAAGAAGAGGGAGGCATTGAAGCAAGTGCGCTTCGTTTCACAGGTCGAGGGTTAGAGTATTCATATGAATAAGCAGAGAAATTCTTTGAGGATTTATGAACATAGTGGTTTGAAGAATGATGCATATATTCATAACTCTTAGGTTTTCCCTGCGAAACAGAAGCATTAGCACGAGAATGATGATTTTGACCATTTGAGGAATTTGGTCCACTTGAGGAATTTGATCTAGGGTTCCTATTCTTCAATGGTGGTGTCGTGAGGATATTCACTTTAAGATTTTGTAGGTAGCTCTTGGGAACCCAGATTTTCTTCAATGGAGAGCCATTCCTGCAGTTAGTTCCAACAAATCTAGCAAATACTTCACCTTTCTGATTTTTGAAGAATTTGAAGTTAGAGTCAAGTGACTCATCAGAGGAATATGGAGTTTCACATGTAAAGCCAGATAAAGTAGATGGATCTACAGGAGTGCCTTTTGCAGCAACCCATGAGGTTTTGGGATATTGCTCAGGTGTCCAGTATGAACCATCAGCGTTGAGTTTCCTCACAAAGGCAATACTCTCTTTCCTAGGGTTCCTGTTCAGAATCTGCTTTTTGAGGACATCGCAAAGGACTTGATGCCCTTTGAGACTTTTGTATATGCCTGTCACATACAATTCCTTCAACTTCCTTCAACCCTGCATTGTCATCAGTGATACTTGTGGTATCCTCGGATGAGGAATTTGAAACCACTGGAATAGTTAAAGAATTTGTAGTAATAGAAGCATTTGAACATTCAGGTGAAGAATTACCAGTTTCACGTTCGATGCATTTCAAACAAGGTGGGACAAATTCTTGCTGAGCGATACTGATCTGTTGAGCTAGTAAGGAATCGTTTTCCCTTTAGAGATCCTCATGTGACACCTTTAGTTTCTCAAGATCTTGCTTTCTCTAAAGAAATTCATAAGAAAGCTTCTCGTGATCGGCTAAGAGGTCATTATGATGACTCTGTAGGTTATCATACCTTGTCTGAAGACTTTTGAGATCGACAGACAAAGTTTGAGTATGATCCACTTCATGGTTTAACAGATCATCGCTTTTGTCTAGCATTTTCTGAAGCTTTTTAAGTGCACTTTGTTGTTTAGTGGCAAGCTTAACAAGTTTAGCATAGCTAGGTTTCACATATTCATCAGATTCACCTTCACTTGATTCAGAAGAGGAATGATGTTTTTGTACCTTTCAACCTTTTGCCATGAAGCAATAGGTGGGAGCGTAGTCATCATTGCTGACGTCGGAATCGTTGGTGCAGTCAGATTCATTAGCGTTGAAGATAGACTTGTTGACGAAAGCAGTAGCGAGAGCAAGGCTAGCAACACCAGTTTCTGATTCTTCTTCAGATTCTTCCTCTTCATCATATTCTTCAAATTCTTCCTCAAAATCCATTTCTTTGCCGATGAATGCTCGAGCCTTTCTGGAACCATTCTTCTTGTGTCTTGTGGACTTTGAAGATGAGGATTTTGCAGATGAGGAATTTGAAGATTTCTTCTTTTTGTTCGAGTCATCGGAACTATCATCTTTGTATTTCTTCTTCTTATTTGAGTATTTTTCCCATAGAGGACAGTCAGAGATATAGTGGCCTGGTTTCTTGCATCAATGACATGTTCTTTTCTTGTAATCTTCCAAGGAATCTGATTTCCTCAAACTACTTTTTGATGACTTTCCAAATCCGCCTTTTCTTGAGAACTTATGGAATTTCCTCACAAGCATAGCTAGTTCCTGACTTAGTTCTTCAGGATCTCCAAGGCTTATGTCAGAATCTTCTTCTTCAGATGAGGAAATTGCTTTTGCCTTCAGAGCACGAGATCTTCCATAGCTTGGTCCGTAGAGGTCTCTCTTGTCAGCTTGTTGGAATCCATGTGTATTGAGTCTTTCGAGAATATCAGCAGGATCAAGCGCTTTGTAATCTCCATGTTCTTCAATCATCAAAGCCAAAGTATCAAATGAGGAATCTAGTGAGCTTAGCAGTTTGTTCACCACTTCATGGTCAGTGATATCAGTGGCACCCAGTGCTTGAAGTTCATTGGAAATATCAGTGAGGCGATCAAACGTTGGTTGGACATTTTCATTGTCAAGCCTCTTGAAGCGGTTGAAGAGATTGCGAAGAACATCCACACGAGAGTCACGTTGAGTGGAGACACCTTCGTTCACCTTGGACAGCCTATCCCAGATAAGCTTCGCAGTCTCCAGAGCACTCACTCTGCCATACTGACCCTTGCTCAGATGGCCGCAGATGATATTCTTCGCTTGAGAGTCGAGTTGCTTGAATCTCTTCACATCAGCAGCTGAAACAGTGGGAGTGACATAGGGCACACCATTTTCCACAACGTACCACAGATCGTTGTCAATAGCTTCAAGATGCATACGTATCTTGTTCTTCCAGTAGGGGTAGTCCGTCCCATCAAAGGTAAGACAACCCGCAGAAACCTTGATCATACCTGCAGTCGACATAACTAAAACTCCAGGTGGTTAAACCAAAATCACACAGAGACAGGGAGTACTTGCTCTGATACCAATTGAAAGTGCATTATATCGACTAGAGGGGGGTGAATAGGCGATTTTTATAAATTCATCACTTGAGGAATTTCAACTTTGAGGAATTTTAAATGTGATGAATAACTAACAGCGGAATAAGTACTCACTACATGGAATACATAGCGACAACATACTCATCATGATGATATGAAACATGCACACATTATGAGTAGCATGATACAGGATAAGTAGTGATGAACAAGTTAACTTGAAGAATTTGAGGTGAGGAAATTGTGTAAGTCTTCAGTCAAATTCTTCAAACAGTGAAGATCAATTTCATCAACATGTGAACGAGGAATAAGGGGGTTGAGGAAATAGAACCAGGTAGCCTGATGAAGACAATGATTTGATGACCCAGTTCTAACTGCTGTGACAGTCGTACGTCTGGTTTGGAGTGGCCTGGTATTTAAACCGGAGGACACACAGTCATTACCGTATTCTCCTTGAGCTAAGGTGACACAGTCCTCGCCCAACACTCGTGGTAAGTCTTCAGGGCAAACTTCCAAAACCCTCACAAACTGCTCACCTGGCGATCCACAATTTACTGTTGGATGCTCTAGACCAAGGTCACTTCGTGCTCCCCAATTGACTGCAGGACACACTAGACCATGACGCCTAACCGTCTGGAGGATGCACAGTCCTCAAAGGTAACAAGCGTCGGTTCCACACAGGAATTTCTTCAGTGATGCTCAATCACTTTGGGTTGGTGGTTTGATTATGGGTTTTTCCTTACTTTCGGACAAAAGCCCTCGTAGGATGGGATGCTCTCAAATGACAAGTGTCAGTTCTCTCTCGGAGCAGCCAACCAGCTAGTGGTTGTGGGAGGTGGCTATTTATAGCCGGGCGCGCATCCCGACAAGATATGACATTAATGCCCCCAATGATATGACCGTTATGTGGATAGGAATGATTGGGGACAGCTGGTGCTAAGCACAGCAACGGTCGGATTTTCGAATAATGAAAGTCCTCAGACATATCACGTTCCTCACTTGTAGGCAATTCACACTGGCGAAATCCTAACTCCTCACCCAGAACAATTTCCTCAGAGACCAGAAGAACTTCGTCTCTGTCACTGAAGAACTTGACCGAGCCGGAAGAGATTTCCAAAAGCTTCACTCAATTGAATGTGTAGGTTGAGGTATTTGGAGTTGAGCATCAGTTGGAAATTTTCCTTAGTATTACCTCGGCCCCCTTTAACAGTACGGTGTTTCCTATGACTCAAGGAAAGGAAATGAAACTACGCATAGTCCTCGTTCATATCTTCAAGGACACACCGACTTTATCAGATTCAAAGTCTTCACAAAGTGTTCACAAAGTCTTCAAAGTCTTCAAAGTCTTCACAAAGTCTTCTGTTGAAGACATACATTTTTAGGGGTCGGTAATCTCCGGTTGTATCAACCTCCTCATCGACTTAAAGAGCATGTGTACACTTACGAACACATTAGTCTCTTAACCTATAAGTCTGCAACACACCAAAATCACTAAGGGGCACTAGATGCACTAACACCTGCCGCGAGTAGTCTCCGAGCCTCCGGGTGAGGAGGTTCCTCATGGAAACAACTATGCACAAGACGAGGTTAAGTTAGCGCAGATACAACAAATATTTGATTTTGGTAGTCCATGTTTATGTAGAGGGTACCGACTCGGTTTCGTCGGAACTCCCTTCAATCTTTTTCATGTGCTCTCTGCTCTTTGGCTTTTGCTCTTGCCAGCCAGACAGCCAAGAGCCGGTCTGTGGCTGAGGCGAAGAGTGGGCCGTGGAGGAGAGCGTACAGTACTCGGATTCTGAAAGCAGACTCGACCGAGCAGATACTCACAAATGAAATGACCGGGTTGCCCAAGCCGTTTTCTCCCGGCATGCTTTTCGCGTGGGGTAACCTCCAGCTCATGCTCTCGCTAGCCGGATAGACACGATGCGATCTGTAGCTGAGACAAAGAGTGGGCCTTTGGCACCATACACACTACTAAGTTGTCTTGTGGGAACTAACGTACCGGGACAAGCGGCCAGCTTCGAGCCGAGACTAGCTGGTGTCGGGGTGAACAATAAGGTAGCAGAATAAATGCGGAGATGGCCCCCGAGGGTCGCTCGGGGTTATTCATTTTGTGTGTTCGATACAAGGGTATGTGGGTCAGGGGCTCACATTGCTTTCACACAGACGAGGCGGAGGTTGACGAAGACAGCAGGCATGGCTTGGCACTTGCGGAGTGCGCTAGCACACCCGCTGGGTGTGGCCTTTGAGCCTCCGGGTTCTCGAAGGGGTTCCCGGCCAGTCGGACCCGACTGAATGGGCGTCAAGATGCTCAGGTGGCCAGAGCCGACCACACGTCGGAGGGGGCAGGTGGACCGGTCGGCCAGGTGGCGACGCAGGCCGGCCGGACGGCGACGCAGGCAGAGCGGGTCGTAGTTGGCCGTCGGAGTGGCGAAGCAGGTGGATGGACAGGAAAACTTTTTTTTTGGATGGCCAGCTGGCCTTTGACTTTTCCTTTTTCTGCTCGAGTGGGCAGCCGGTTGGCCCTTTCTCTTTGCAGCAACCGGCCACGCTCTCCACTGGGGGTGCACGGGGCGTAGGCGTCACCAGAACGTTGAGCCAGCTGGAGGAGGCAAGCTAGAGCCAGCCGCAGGCGGAGCGCGGCAAAGCCGGCAACCATATGCAGTATGCGGCACAGCTGGTCGCAACACGAATGGAGAAGGAGCAAAGGCTGGGAGCCATCGAGGCAAGCGTGGGCGTGGAGGCGGTGCGCGGGGGCGCGGCCGCAGGTGGCGGAGTCGGCAGGCTGGAGGAGTCGACGCTAGTGATTCGTGCGCTGGGAGGAGTGGAGGCCTGCGTGGCGAGGCAATGTAGGGGGGCGAGTGCTGGGCTCGTGGCCGATGAGCGATAGGGACGCGAGGTGATGTGTTCTCCTCGAGCCGACGGCCTGCGCCGGTGCACGCAGAGCTGACGCAGACTTGGCCGGCGGACGCCCGGAGCCGGCCGGCGTGCGGACAGAGTCAGAGGTAGACCTAGACCTGGCTGGTAACCAGAGTTGCGGATGTCCGGATCTGGCCGGCGCGCGGACAGAGCTGGAGGTGGGGGCAGAGGTGAGGCGCACGACCATGGGGGACGGCGCGAGGTGGCATAGGGGACCCAGCCCGCACGGGAGCCGGTGGGCGCACAACAGGAACCGGCAGGCATAGAGAAGGCCGGAGGGGTGGCTGCGAGGCTCAGCGTCGCAAGCGCTGGGGAACCGGCAGCCGGCAAGCCGGTCACGTACCGCGGGCGTGGGGGCGGAGCCGATCGGCGGCGAGCAGGCCGCACGGCGGGGGCGCGGGGGCAGAGCTGGCCGGGGGCTAGTGAGTGGCCTCGGTGATGTGAGAGCCGGCATGCGGCGACATACAGGTTGGGCCCAGTAAGCCGACGGCCGGGTGCCGAGGGAGGCGCGGTAGGAGGGCCGGCGTGCGGAGGGTAGCCAGCTATGGAGCCGGGCACAACGCTGGAGCGGCCGGCATGTTGAGGCGGAGTCGGCGGACCTAAGGCAAACCTTTGTGAGCCTACATGAGTACGATATATGACTCAATCCGGAGAAATGTGTATTTGGAGTTCCCACTGGTAAACTACTCGGATTCATCATTTCCCATAGAGGAATAGAAACGAATCCAGCTAAGATCCGCGCCCTATCAGAACTTGCAGTTCCCGCAGAGCTAAAGCATGTCCAGAGGTTGGCTGGTTGCGTGGCGGTGCTAAGCCGCTTTATCTCCCGCCTCGGTGAGAAGGCTTTACTACTCTGCAGATTGCTGAAATAGACAAACAATTTCGAATGGACCGATGAAGCAGCGGTTGCATTAGAAGAAATTAAAACACTGCTGGCAAGTAATCTCATACTCACAGCACCAGGCACTGGTGAACCCATGTTATTATACATATCAGCCAGCAACCAAGTCGTTAGCGCAGTGCTTGTCATCGAACAAGAGGAGGAGGGACACAAATTCCAGATAGAGAAGCCGGTCTATTACGTGTCAGAAGTACTAACGCAGTGCAAGTCCAGATACCTGCACTACCAGAAGATAACCTATACATTACTTATAGCATAACGAAAACTAAGACACTACTTTCAAGAGTGTTCGGTTACGGTGGCATCCGAAGTACCTCTGAACATATAATCAACAACAGGGACGCCACCGGCCGCATAGCCAAATTGAGTTCCTTCCTTTTGAAATTGACTACAATCCACGACGAGCTATAAAATCTCAGGTGCTGGCAGATTTCCTCGCTAGATGGACAGAGGCCAAGCTCCCCAGGGAATATAGTACATACTCACATTGGACGATGTACTTCGATAGATCCAAAACTTTGGCCAGACTGGGGGCTGGAGTTATTCTCACATCCCCCACAGGAGACAACATTCGATACGTGTTGTAGATCATGTATGCTGATTCCAATAATGCTGCCGAATACGAAGCACTATTGCATGGTCTTTGGACAGCAGCATCAATGGGCATACAACGGCTAGGTACAGGGAGACTCCAACTTGGCCATCTCCCAAATCAATGGTAAATTCGATGCCAAAAACCCGAAGATGGCGGCATACAGAAACACTGTCCTCAAGATATCCACATAGTTCGAGGGGCTAGAATTTCACCATGTCGCTAGAGACAACAACCAAGCCGCCGACATACTGGCCCACATGGGGTCCAAACATGACCCTGTCCCAAAAAAACACTTTCCTGCAACAGCACTTCAAGCCATCAGTGGTTTGGCAGGATGATAATAAGGGCACCGATCTCACCAGCGCGGAAGAGGTTGTTCCCCTATAAACGACCCAAACGACTAAATCATCAGCGGCTTCGTAATGGATGAAATGCCCTCGGCTCATGAGATTATGGCTATAATCACGCCATGGACTAAGCCCTTCCTTGCCTACCTTCTTTGCAAAGAACTTCCCGACGATTAGACAAAGGCGCGACGCATAGTTCGGCGATCCAAAGCCTATAAAGTCCACGAGGGTGAGTTATACAAGAGAAGCATCACCAGAGTACTACAGTGGTGCATATCTAAGGAAGAAGGATGACAACTCTTAGCCGAATTCCATGCAGGGATACACGACCATCACGTCGTGGCAGGCGCCTTAGTAAGCAAGGCCTTTCGGGCTGGTTTCTTCTGGCCCACTGCTCAAGAGGACGCCCAGTCACTTGTCAAGCATTGCGTGGGGTGTCAACTCTTCGCAAATCAAAGTCACATGCCGCCAACAACTCTTCAGACTATTCCAATTACCTAGCCCTTTGCGGTCTGGGGGATGGATATGGTCGGACCACTTAAAGAGGGGACCAAGAAGAACAAATACCTATTGATCATGGTTGAAAAAGTCACCAAATGGATAGAGGCAAAACCTGTCAAAGCAGCCAAGTTCGGACCAGTAATCAACTTTATATCCGGCATGGTACACTATTATGGCGTCTCGCACAGTATAATTACGAATAATGGATCCAACTTCACAGCCCAAGAGGTCAAAGACTGGTGCGCAAAAATGGACATCAAGCTCGATTACGCATCGGTGTATCACCCGCAGACCAATGGACAAGTCAAACGGGCAAACAGCCTCATCATGAGTGGTATTAAACCACGTTTGGTCCAGTCTATGCATGAGTCCGAATGCCATTGGGTAGAGGAGCTTAACTCCCTTCTGTGTGGCCTGCAGACCACCCCAAATAGATCAACGGGATACACACCGTTCTTCGTGGTCTACGGGGCAGAAGCAGTCCTCCCCTATGATATTATTCACGATGCACCAAGGGTGCGCATGTACGAGAAAAGGAGGCTGAGTTAGATCAGCAGGATGACCTAGACGCCTTAGAAGGAGAGCGCGACACAACCCGGGCTCGTTCTACTTTTTATCAATAGCAGGCCCGACACTATCAAAGTAGGGAGGTCTGGGCAAAAGCAAATAATGCAGGTGAACTCGTCTTACGGCTCCCAAAGAAGCAGAAGCATAAAATCAACCCCAAATGGGAGGGCCCCTTCATAATTGACGAAGTACTCATAGGAGGGGCTTACCATCTTCGAAACCCATCGGATAACCGCCTTGAACCAAACCCATGGAACGCAGCTCGTCTTCGGCACTTCGACGGATAGACCGACGTCGTCATACTATTTACCCTTTACTTCCTTTTCTTTCCTTTTTTATTTTTTCCTTTCCCTCCCACCTTGATTTTAACCAGGTTTGTATTATTTCTTTTTTCCCAAGTATATGTTCGGTTAAACCTTTCTTGTATTAATATTTTTGGCATACATCCTTAAATGTTAAATGCGAACACAACACCTGGGGGCTTCTTCTCGAAGCCAATAATTTTATATTCTACAGCTCAATTCACATTCATTGTGTTTGCACATTTCCCTTCCCGATTTTTAAGCCATTCTATGCATCAATTCAAACTAAGATTTTTGCCAAGCTAGGTTGCCTCCTCTTGTGTTTACCCTCTACGTTCTCGATTGTTCGGCTAGAGAGTAAAGGGAGCACCTCTGCGATTGTTATGACCGGGTTATCAGGATACGTACCTTAGACGGGTGAAGCCAAAAGCTAGCTATCTTAAGCAGAAAATTGGTCGGCTACGATGGAAACAACAAAAATTGTGATTGTTATTGCCATTATTATGGCTTCTTTTTTCCAAAAAGAGAAATTAGTCGCAACTAGCAGTATACGGCCTTATTATCTACGATTTCCGTAGTAGCCTAAAGAAAGGTATCGATAGAGGTACTATTTTCTTTGGAAGATGTTTCTTACGCTAAAATGTAATATAACATATCTCCTTGTGCATTTTTCTATCTGTTTGCACCAAATGGCCAGATTGCCTGGTTCCTTGAAGGAATTCTTTCCTAGCAAGGGATATTTCATAAGGAACACTTCAGAACTCTTAGCATGGGAGATCGAAGCCGATGGCCGGTAAAGATAGAGTTTACAGCTCAGACAGAGCAATTTTTTATTTGAAGTACGTAGTTACATAAAATCACTCATCTAGGTACTGGTCGAGATTGTCTATTAATGCATCTAGCGTGCAATCTTCCTGTGAGAGACGACCGGCGGGCATCACTTGGTCGTACACCAAATGAAGTGGCACTTCTTGCCCATCAGGCGACGCTGGCCCAACCCGAGCCATATGCTCGGGGTTAAGGCCAGTATACCGAGTCTTATTCATCGCCCATGCCTCTCGCGCCCCTCTCGGCAGGCCAATGTCTTCCATAACTCCAACCGACTTTGAGCTCCCTTGAACCGATCAACCACTTCATTCATCCCCTTCGGAGGTTGTTCGACGAGCCATAGAGATTTTAAAATGCTCTTCATGGCCTTCCGAGTCTGCTCATGAAGTGCGGACAGTTCCTTCAGAAGGCTTCCCCGGTAGGATCCAATCTCTTCTTCAGGTCGTCCAGTTAGGAGACCTATACATGAGACAAGGAATATCCGTTACACCTAATGTGTGAGAGGTATTCAAGGATACTATAATTGCACTTACTGAACATGACCCTCTGTGTTTCTTGGGTCTAGGCCAATTAAGCTTTGAAACTCTCGAGCTCTTCGGCCTCCTTATTGTTCTCCGCCTGGAGGCGTTTCTACTCTTCCAGGTTCGGTTAAAATGAAAGGCAGCGGCCCGCATGCTGGGACTCGGCGTACCTCTGAGATTCTCGGGCTGCATCTAAATATTTTTGCAACTGGACTATGGATTCAGCTGCTACAAAGTGCCCTTGCGTCAGCATGGGATTATATACAAACAACAGCAGACAAGATATACTCACCATTGGCCTCCCGGGTAAAATTCTTCACTTGATCAAGTTCGGCCTTCACGGTTTCCACCTGTGTTCGGCTTGCCTCCAATTCCTTTATCAATTTCTCGTTCTGCTGCCTTGAGGCCTGCATCGTGAGTAAAACAATATGCGGACCCTTAATTCGGTGGTTCTGAAAAATTTAAGGCTCGGGGGCTACTTGGGTTACATGTGGGTTCGGATTCATATAGTCGATCACTCACCTACAGGCTGGACGATATCAGTTTCATGGCTTCCCCGAACCCAGCTCGGGCAGCTCCGATGTGTGCATCAGCCGAGCGTAGAGCATTGAAATCTTGTTCGGAGAACACCGGGTGGCGCAGGGCTTCTCGTCGCCGCCGGTGATTCATAGCGCTCTCTACCTCAAATTTAGTAACTGAAATCGCATCCCCGGAGTCTACTACCTCTTGAGCTTGCGTTGGTTTTCCATTGAAGAGGAAAGGGTGATGCAGTGAAGTAGATAAGTATTTCCCTCAGTGGATGAGAACCAAGGTATCAATCCAATAGGAGGAACAAGCAAGTCGCCAATGGATGCACCTACACAAACAATCAAACTCTTGCACCCAACGCTATAAAGGGGTGGTAAATCCCTTCACGGTTATTTGCAAGGATTAGATCTAATAGAAATAGATGTAAATGAGAACATAAAGTAAAATTTAAATAAATTGGAGCAAGGTATTCTTGGTATTTTTGGTTTATAGATCTGAAAGTATACTATGGAAAGTAGACCCGGGGGCCATATGTTTCACTAGAGGGGCTTCTCCCTTGAAGACAAATATCATGGTGTGTAAACAAAATACTATCAAGAAATTGACACAAAAGAGAATAATCATGTAGTTATCCAAGGAAATGATCATGCATATAGGCATCACGTCCGTGTCAAGTAGACCGAAACGATTCTGCACCTACTACTATTACTCCACACATCGACCGACTCCTCCCTTCATCTAGAGTATTAAGTTCATGAAGAACAAAGTAACACATTAGGTATGATGACATGATGTAGAGGGATAAACTCAAGAAATATGATTAAAACCACATCATTTTACCCTTGATGGCAACAATACAATATGTGCCTTGCTATCCCTACTTTGTCCGGGTGAGGACAGCGCAAGATTGAACCCAAAACTAAGCACTTCTACCATTGCAAGAATTACCAATCTAGTTGTCCAAACCAAACCAATAACTCAAAGAGACTTGCAAACATATGAAATCCTTCATATAATTCAGAAAAAAAAATAATATTCATGGATAACCTGAACATAAACCCACAATTCATCAAATCTTGACAAACACACCGCAAAAGAGTATTACATCGGATAGATCTCCATGAAGATCATGAAGAACATGGTATTGAAGATCACAGAGAGAGAAGAAGTCATCTAGATACTAGCTATGGACCCGTAGGTCTGTGGTGGACTACTCACGCATCATTGGAGGGGCAATGGAGTTGATGTAGATGCCCTCCATTATCGAAATCCCCTTCGACAAATTACAGGAAAAGGCTCCAAGATTGGATCTCTCGGGAACGGAGGCTTCTATCGATGGAAAAGTATTTGCGTGGCTATTTTTAATATTAGGGGGATATTTGGGTATTTATAGGATGAAGATTAGGGTTAGGAGACCTACTAGGAGCTGGCAAGGCTGGCAGGCGCGGCTAGGGGGGTGGCCACGCCCCCTGGCTTCTGGCCTCCTGGCAAAGTCCCTGCCTAGCACTTCAATCCTGGTGGATCTCTTTCCTTCCAAAAAAATCATTCCAAAGATTTTATTCCGTTTGGATTCCATTTAATATTCCATATCTACAATACTCAAAAACGAGGAAAAACAAAAACTGGCACTAGGCTCTAGATTAATAGGTTAGTCCCAAAAATAATATAAAATAGCATATTAATGCATATAAAACATCGAAAACAGGTAATATAATAGCATGACACAATCAAAAATTATAGATACGTTGGAGACGTATCAACATCCCCAAGTTTAATTCCTGCTCGTCCTCGAGTAGGTAAATGTTAAAAACGGAATTTTTTATGTGGAGTGCAACCTAACATGTTTATCCATGTAATATTCTCTATTGTGGCATGAATATTTAGATCCATAAGACACAAAACAAAAGCTTAAAATTAACATAAAACAATAATATCTCAAGCATACTAGCAAAGCAATTGTATGTCTTCAAAATATAATGGCAAAAGAAAGTTATCCCTACAATATCATATAGTCTGGCTATGCTCCATCTTCCCCACACAAAGTATTTATATCATGCACAACCCCGATAACAAGTCAAGCAATTGTTTCACACTTTTTATGTTCTCAAACTTTTTCAACTCTCATGTAATACATGAGCGTGAGCCATGGATATAGCACTATAGGTGGAATAGAATATCGTGGAGGTTGTCAAGGAAAAGGAGAAGACAGTCTCACGCCAACTAGGCGTATCAACGGGCTATGGAGATGCCCATTACTAGATATCAATGTGATTGAGTAGGGATTGTCATGTAACCGATGCACTAAAACTATAAGTGTATGGATGCTCAAAAGGAAACTGAGTGGGTGTGCATCATGATGAAAAATTCCACTAGTTATATGGAAGTGACAAAATAGGAGACTCTCTATCATGAAGATCATGGTGCTACTTTGAAGCACAAGTGTGGAAAAAGATAGTAGCAATTGTCCCTTCTCTCTTTTCTCTCATTTTTTTGGTGGGCATCTAAGGCCTCTATTTTGGGGGGCTTCGGTGGCCTCTTTTATTTTTCATAAAGTTCGGAATCTCATCCCCACTTGTGAGGGAATGATAGTTTCCATCATCCTTTCCTCACATGCTAAAATTCTTTAATAACGATGGTCATCGCCCTTTCATTTACTTACAACTCAAAAAATTACAACTCAATACCTAGAACAAAATATGACTCTATATGAATGCAATATGAAAGTGATGGTGTGTGTCAAAAGGAAAACGGTGGAAGTTGCATGGAAATATATCTCGGAATGGCTATGGAATGCCCTAATAGGTAGGTATGGTGGCTATTTTGAGGAAAGATATATGGTGGCTGTTTTGAGGAAAGATATATGGTGTTTGTCTTGAGTAAGGTGGGTTTATCGCACCGGCAAAAGTTGCGCAGTACTAGAGAGGCTAGCAAAAGTGGAAAGGTGAGAGTGCATATAATCCATCGACTCAACATTAGTCATAAAGAACTCACATACTTATTGCAAAAGTCTATTAGTCATCGACGCATGATCCTAGGAGACAGGTTGGTAGGAGTCAACCATCGCGCGCTCCCGACCCTCACACAAAGGTCGACAATCTATAAACAAATCATGCTTCGACTTCCTTAGATAACGATCCACCATACGTGCATGCTACGACAATCACAAACCTTTACACAAGTATTTTTATCAATTCACAATTACTTACTAACATGACTTTAAACATTACAATCTTTATATCTCAAAACTTTATGCAAGGAATCAAGCTTCTCATAATACTCAATGCACTTAATATGGAAGTTTTTATTATATCCCTCTTGGATGCCTATTATATTAGTACTAAATTCATAACCTAGACCAATTACCATGATTTTTAGAGACACTCAAAATAACATAAGTGAGGTACCAGGGTTCAATTATTTCTATAAAACACAAACACCACCGTGCTCTAAAAAATATAAGTGAAGCACATAGAGCAAAATTGCCTATCTCAAAAGATATAAGTGCAGCACTTAGATTATTATAATAAATTCACCATTAATGTGTGTCTACCTCAAAATATGTATGCAGCAAGGATGATTGTGGCAAACTAAAAAGCGAAGACTCATATCATACAAGATGCTCCAAGCAAAACACATATCATGTGGTGAATAAAAATATAGCCTCAAGTAAATTTACCGATGGATTGAAGACGAAAGAGGGGATGCCTTAAGGGGCATCCCCAAGCTTAGGGTATTTGGCATCCTTGAATATGACTTCGGGTGCCTTGGGAATCCCGTACCTTAGACTCTTGCCACTCCTTATTCCATAGTCCATCAAATCTTTACCCAAAACTTGAAAACTTCACTACACAAAACTTAATAGAAAACTCATGAGATCCGTTAGTATAAGAAAATAAATCACCACTTTAGGTACTGTTTTGGACTCATTATTAATTTATATTGGTGTAATAACTACTGTATTCTAACTTCTCCAGGGTTCATACCCCCCGATACAACCCATAGATACATCAAAATAGGTAAACAACGCAAAGAAAACAGAATCTGTCAAAAATAGAACAGTCTGTAGCAATCTGAAAACTTCATATACTTATGTAACTCAAATAATTATGAAAAAAATATGAAAACCTGTTATATTTGTATATAAATCTTGTGTAAAAATTTCAGACTCATTCAACGCCCTGAAAAATCTAGAAAATTCTTGGACTGAGCGCAAAAGTTTCTTTTTTTCAGCAAGATCAAATCAATAACCACCATAGACCATCCCAAAGGTCTTACTTGGCTCAAACACTAATTAAAACACCAAAAAAGATTAATACAGAATTAATAATTTGGTAAACACTCAAAAACATAAGCAAAAACAGAACACAAAAATAAAATTGGGTTGCCGCCCTACAAGCGCTATTATTTAACGCCCCTAGCTAGGCAAAACGCGATAGATCTTGGTATTGTCATCTTTGGTATGCAATAAAAAAGTAGATCTCATAATAGTTTCATAAGGCAATATTAATTTATTTCTAGGAAAGTGTTCCATGCCTTTCCTTAATGGAAATTGGAATCGAATGTTTCCTTCTTTCATGTCAATAATGGCACCAATCGTTCTAAGGAAAGGTCTACGAAGAATAATATGACATGTTGTATTGCAATATATATCAAGAAAAATGCAATATACGGGCACATAATTCCTATTTTCAAAAATAATAACATCATTAATCCTTCCCATAGGTTTCTTAATAGTGAAATCTGCAAGATGCAAATTTAAAGAGCAATCATCAAGATCATGAAAACCTAGCACATCACATAAAGGTTTCAGAATGGCGGAAACACTAGCACAAAAATCACACAAAGCATGGCACTCATAATCTTTAATTTTAATCTTAATAGTAGGTTCCCACTCATCATGAAGCTTTCTAGGTATATAAACTTCTAACTCAAGTTTTTCTTCAAAGGATTTCATCATAGCATCAACGATATGTTTAGTAAAAGCCTTATTGTGATTATAAGCATCCGGAGAATTAATCATGGATTGCAACAAGGAAATACAATCAATCAAAGATCATCTATCATAATTAAAGTCCTTGAAATCCAAAAGTGTGGGTTCATTGCTATTTAAAGTTTTGACCTCTTCAATCCCACTTTTATCAATCTTAGCATTAAGATCTATAAACTCCGAATCATTGGGACGCCTTTTACCTAAAGTTGACTTATATACAGTCCCATATTTATCAAGATTTATATTGGAAAATAAAGATTCAATAGGAGTCACATCTATTACCTTGAGATCTTCATCATTTTTATCACGAGAACACACTTTTTCAAGCCATTCACGCTTAGCACGTATTCTAGCGGTTCTTTCCTTACTTTCATCAATAGAAATTCTCATAGCTTTTAAAGACTCGTTAATATCATGCTTGGGTGGAGTAGATCTAACATTCAAAGAATAAACCTCAAGTGAAATTCTATAAACATTCCTAGCCAAATCATCAATCTTGAGCAATTTTTCTTCAAACGTAGTGTTGAAAACCTTTTGCGAACCAATAAATTCTTTAACAATATTCTCAAGATCAGAGGGAATCTTATTATAATTTCCATAAGAATTTTTGTAGGAATTACCATAATTATTAGAGGAATTACTAGGACACGGCCTAGGGTTGAAACTACTTCTATACGCGTTATTACCAAAATTGTTCCTACAAACAATCTTCACATCCATAGATTCATTATTGTTTCCAATCAAAGAAGACAAAGGCATATAATTGGGATCAATAGGAGCACCCTTACTAGCAACCAAATTCATCAATTCATCCATCTTTTCACTCAAAGTATTTATTTCTTCAACAACATGCACTTTTTTACTAGTAGGGATCTTTCGGTATGCCATTGAGAGTAAATTGCCATAATATTATCTAGGAGTTTATTAGCTTTTCCTAATGTGATTTCCATAAAAGTACCACCTGCGGCTAAATCTAAAAGATTCCTAGATGCAAAATTCAATCCCGTATAAATTTTTTGTATAATCATCCATAAACTCAAACCATGTGCGGGGCAATTTCTAATCATTAATTCAATGCTCTCCCAAGATTCTGCAACATTCTCATGATCAAGTTTCTTAAAATTCATTATATAGTTCCTAAGGGAGATGATCTTAGCGGGTGGAAAGTACTTGGAAATAGAAGCATCTTTACACTTATTCCATGAATCAATACTATTTTTAGGCAAAGATAAAAAGCAAGTTTTAGCACGATCTCGTAATGAGAACGGAAGTAGCTTCAATTTAAAAATATCATTATCCACATCTTTCTTATTTTGCATATCACACAACTCAATGAAAGTATTTAGATGGGATGCGGCATCTTCACTAGGAAAGCCAGAAAAATGTTCTTTCATAACAAGATTCAGCAAAGCAACATTTATTTCATAAGATTCCGCACAAGTGGTGGGAGTAATAGGAGTACTAATAAAATCATATTATTAGTATTGGAAAAGTGACACAACTTGGTATTCTCAAACATCGTGACAAAGCAATCAATCAAGCACACAAGCAAGCAAAAGGCAAAAGAAAAGGCGAACGGGAGAAGGGCGATTAAAAAGGCGAATATTTTTGGTATTTTCTGAAAACCATTTTAGAAGTGGGGGAGAGGAAAACAAGAGGCAAATGGCAAATAATGTAAATGAAAGATATGAGTTTGTGATGGGTACTTGCTAGGCTTTATGTGTATACTCCTCGGCAATGGCGCCAGCAATCCTTCTTGCTACCTCTTGAGCTTTTGTTGGTTTCCCCTTGAAGAGGAAAGGGTGATGCAGCAAAGTAGATAAGTATTTCCCTCAGTTGATGAGAACCAAGGTATCAATCCAGTAGGAGGAACAAGCAAGTCACGAATGGATGCACCTACACAAACAACCAAACTCTTGCACCCAACGCAATAAAGGGGTTGTCAATCCCTTCACGGTTATTTGCAAAGATTAGATCTAACAGAGATAGATGTAAAAGCTTGCGGAAAGTAAAAGGTAAATAAATTGCAGCAAGGGATTTTTGGTGTTTTTGGTTTATAGATCTGAAAATATATTATGGAAAATAGACCCGGGGGGCATAGGTTTCACTAGAGGCTTCTTTCTTGAAGGAAAGTATCACAATGGGTAAACAAATTACTGTCAAGCAATAGATAGAATAGCGAATAATCATGAAGATATCCAAGGCAATGATTATAGATATAGGCATCATGTCCGTGTCAAGTAGACCGAAATGATTCTGCATCTACTACTATTACTCCACACCTCGACCGACTCCTCCCTGCATCTAGAGTATTAAGTTCATGAAGAATAGAGTAACGCATTAGGTAAGATGACATGATGTATAGGGATAAACTCAAGCAATATGATGAGAACCCCATCCTTTTACCCTTGATGGCAACAATACAATACGTGCCTCGCTACCCCTACTTTGTCACTGGGTGAGGACACCGCAAGATTGAACCCAAAACTAAGCATTTCTCCCATTGCAAGAATTACCAATCTAGTTGGCAAAACCAAACCCATAACTCTAAGAGACTTGCAAAGATATGAAATCATGCATATAAGAGTTCAGAAAAGACTCAAGTAATATTCATGGACAATCTTAACATAAACCCACTTCATCGGATCTTGACAAACACACCGCAAAAAGAGTATTACATCGGATAGATCTCCATGAAGATCATGAAGAACATGGTATTGAAGATCAAAGAGAGAGAAGAAGCCATCTAGATACTAGCTATGGACCCGTAGGTCTGTGGTGGACGACTCATGCATCATTGGAGGGGAAATGGAGTTGATGTAGATGCCCTCCATGATCGAAACCCCCTCTGACAAATTACCAGAAAAGGCTCTAAGATTGGATCTCAGCAACAGAGGATTCTGACAGCGGAAAAGTATTTGTGTTTCTCTTTTTGGTATTTGGGGAATATAATGGTATTTATAGGACGAAGATTAGGGTTAGGAGACTTGCCAGGAGGTGGCAAGCCTGCCAGGTGTAGTCAGGGGGGTGGTCGCGCCCCCTAGCTTGTGACCTCCTGGCAGAGTCCCTGCCTTGCACTCCAATCCTGGTGGATCTCTTTCCTTTTAGAAAAAATCATTCCGAAGATTTTATTCCGTTTGGACTCCATTTCATATTCCATATCTGTAATACTCAAAAACAAGGAAAAAATAGAAACTGGCACTAGGCTCTAGATTAATAGGTTAGTCCAAAAAATAATATAAAATAGCATATTAATGCATATAAAACATCCAAAACAGATAGTATAATAGCATGACACAATCAAAAATTATAGATACGTTGGAGACGTATCAGAGTCCTCAGGGGCCTGATTGACCACGGGGACCTCCGCGACGGGTTTAGCATGAGCAGAAAATATGGAATTGCGAGCATTGCCGGACACCCTCGCAACATCCTCGACAAAAGATGGTTGAACTCGTTGCCTGAGTATTCAGACATAAGATCTCTTGTGAGGCTCTATCGATCGTAATAATAAATTAAGAATCCGAACAAAGTACCTTTGAGATGAATGAGTGGTCGGGCTTGTCCCCACGACCGGCTCACTTGATGGATCCCTGTTGCTACTCGGTCCAGGCATTCCCACCGTAGTCGATGTTTGTCGCGCGGACCGACAACGCTTGGGAGCAGGAGCCAGCGCGTTTGGGTCGATGGAGGGTACTTGCCTTTTGCGGGACAACTTTTTCTTCTTCTTGCCTGTAGCAGGGGAAGGGAATGATTCGGAGTAATCGGCTATTTTAGCCACCTTGGAGCGGTCTAGGCTCTCCTGGTAGAAGACCCTGTGTTCAAACTCAATTGAAAGTTTCGGGTCGCCATGAAATCCTGGATCGTCGTCATGAGAATAGTTCTTGGGTTGCGGGCCAAACAGTTGACTATCTCGACAAAGCTCCTCCATTCATGTTCACACAGATTAAAGGCTTTGGTCAAAAAGGGACAAATATAAAACCCGAATTTAGGTCACAGAGCCGAAAATCTCACTCATTCGATGGGATTATGACTTGAGTAGCCCTCCTTGGTCGATGGTCGAACAAATTCTTCTTTCTCCCCTTTGTATAGGTCGGCACGTGTGGCTGCTAATGCTGCTTGATTGGCAGGGCCCAGCCGTTGGGAGCGAGGGGTGTCGCTTGTCCTCTTATAGCATCACAAGGGGTGTATTTTTAGCTAAAGGGGTTAAACACATCGGGTGATGGCAGCGGCCATCACGTCTATCATGGTCAACTTGTGATTAGCTAGTAGCCTCATGTTGGCAGCCAAGCATTGCACTTTGGCGCCGTCCTCCTAGGATGAGCTCTTCGGTCGCCAGTTGTACCTTTTCTTCAAGGGGGCGTCGGAGTATTCGGGCAAACCCCTTCGAGTTGGATCGAATAGGGGAAATTCCTCGATATAGAACCATTCTGAAGACCATTCTTCGGTGTCCCGGCTATGCAGCATATTTCGGCTCCTCCGACCTCTTGAATTGTCTTACTCCAAGTACGAGGGATGAGGCAGAAGTACTTCCTCCACAATTCAAAGTGTTCCTCGCAGCCCAGGAACATCTCGCAAAGGGCGATGAAGCCTGAGATATGCAGAATGGACCCAAGGGTGAGATGATGGAGCTGGATCCCATATAACTCCAATAATCCCCTCAAGAAAGGATGAATGGGGAACCCGAGACCCCGCAAGAGGAAGGGCACGAAGCGTACTCGCTCTCCCTTTTGAGGATTAGGGAAGTTTTCCCCGAAGGCTTCGGCATTGAAAGAAGTCAAACCGGCGCGGGTAACCACTAGATCCGAGGAAGGAAGATACCCTTGGGTCTCGAGGTTGTGCAGTCGAAGGAGGGATACGGAGGAGCTTGTCCGATCCCTGGGACAAGAGCCTTAAGGGCACGAGGAAGAGATGGGGGCGCTCGCCATGTTCCTGTGATGATCTCTCGTTCAAGGGTTTTTTCGATGGGGAGGAAGAAGAAGATGTGGCCTAGACCACGATTCAGCTTGTTTAAATGGGTGGTGCCTCCTTTGTGGGAGGGGCGGTCTTGTAAAAAGCTGTTGAACCGCTCGTCTCCCCTCGGCGCACGAGGATTGAGAAGCGCTGATAGTTATTACAATGGACCCTGCAAGTTCATGACGTTTGGGATTTCGCTTATGACAAGATGGTTGCTGAACAAGAAGGGATAGAGGGACTCGCCTCGCAAGCTGAAGACTTTGATGTGAAAGATTGTTCAGATATTATACCTCGCCATTGGAGGCTAGTCCAGGGGCTACTGAGGGAGTCCTGGTTTAAGGGGTCCTCGGATGGCCGACCTGTTTCTCATGGGCCGGACTATATGGGCCACTTGGTGAGCATTGGATTGATCAAAGGCCCCGTCGCCAGGGAGGAAGCTTCAGGAGTCTTGGCATGTCCTCAAAGTTTGAAAGAGTATATAGGCATGTTTTTCCCTTCAATGTGCAACCAACCATGTGTAAACCGTAGGTACCCTAGGGTTTTAGACTGTAAGGCAGAGATACTCGTCCAGGGTTTAGCTATTCGATCTTGAGGTAGATCAACTCTGTAACCTTCATACCATCAATATAATGAAGCAGGACGTAGGGTTTTATCTCCATAGGAGGGCCCGAACCTGGGTAAACATCGTCTCCTTCGTCCCCTGTTACCATCGATCCTAGTCTCACAGCTCGGGGGGCCCTACCCGAGATCCGCCAGTTTTGACACCGATAGACGGGCTTCCTCAAATTTTCCAGGTCTTCTTGAGCAAGCGAGTAGGATGCACACCCACTTAGTTTCTTTTTGAGCTTTCATACACCTATTTCTCTAGTGCATCCGTTGCATGGAAATCCCTACTCACCCACATTGGTATCTATTAATGGGCATCTCCATAGCCCATTGATATGCCTAGTTGATGTGAGACTATCTTCACCTTTTCCTCACAACCTCCAGCATAATCTATTCCACCTATAGTGCTATATCGATGGCTCACGCTCATGTATTGCATGAAAGTTGAAAAGTTTTGAGAACATAAAAGGTGTGAAACAATTTCTTGACTTGTCATTGCGGTTGTGCATGATCTAAATACTTTGTGTGGGGAAGATGGAGCATAGCCAGACCATATGATTTTGTAGGGATAACTTTCCTTTGCCATGTAATTTCAAAGAGACACGATTGCTTTGTTAGTATGCTTGAAGTATTATTGTTTTTATGTCAACATTAAGCTTTTGTTTTGAGTCTTATGGATCGGAACATTCATGCCACAATATCGAATATTACATGGATAAATATGTTAGGTAGCATTCCACATCAAAAATTCTGTTTTTATCATTTACCTACTCGAGGACGAGCAGGAATTAAGCTTGGGGATGATGATACGTCTCCAACGTATCTATAATTTTTTATTGTTCCATGCTATTATATTATCTGTTTTGGATGTTTTATATGCATTAAGATGCTATTTTATATTATTTTTGGGACTAACCTATCAACCTAGTGCCCAGTGTCAGTTTTTGTTTTTTTTCTTGTTTTTGAGTATTGCAGAAAAGGAATATCAAACGGAGTCCAAACGGAATAAAATTCTATGAATATTTTTATTGGAATAGAAGGAACCCAGAAGACTTGGAGAAGAGGCCAGAAGTCTACGGGTGGGCCACAAGCCACCTGGGCGTGCCCTAGGGGGGCGCCCCCTACCTTGTAGGCCCCCCGTAGCTCCTCCAACCCTAATTCTTCGCCTATAAATTCGGAAATATTCCCCCAATACGAAAGAGAAGCAAGAAAATACTTTTCCGCCACCGCAAGCCTCTGTTCCCGTGCGATCCAAATCTTGGAGCCTTTTCCGGTAATCTACCGGAGAGGGATTTGATCACGGAGGGCATCTACAACAACTCCATTGCCCTTTCCTGTTCTAGGGAAAACCAACACAATCTCAATAAGTAGCACACACACGAAGACGGAGGCTCCCAAGCGACACCTAACCAATCGAGGAGACACCACTCATCAAAACATAATAGATGTGGTAAAAATGATGAACTCCTTGCTCTTGTGCTTCAAAAGATAGTCTCCTGAACACACAATCACTCTCTCACATATTCGTCTTGGTAGAAGAGGTTGATTGGGTGGAAAGAAACTTGGGGAGGCTAGAAATCAAGATCCATATGGTTAGAGTGGAAGATCTTAATCTCAACACATGAGTAGGTGGTTCTCTCTCAGAAAAAAGGATGGGGCATGTGTTGGTCTATTTTGAGTGCTTCCTATACAAGTGAGAGGTAGGTGGAGGGGTATATATAGGCATCTCCAAAAATCCAACCATTACAACATTATTTCCCAACTTGGTGAAACCTAAGCAAAAAAAATCGATTGCACTGGCTAGTGCAAAATGTGACAACTTTTGGTGTTTCGATGAGACCAATATATAAATCTCGGTGGGAACGAATTGGTTGACCTGGGTAGTTTCCAAATCTTGGTGAGACCGATTTCCACAACTGATAAATTCTCATTCTTAGAAATAGGATACCATAGAGTCGGTCACTGATTTCGGTTTCACCGAAAATGAAAGTTGGTGTCACCGAGATCTTAGGCTTTGGCTTAGGATCTCTCTAGGGTAAAACTCGGTAGGGCCGATTTGGAAAACTTGGTGGCACCAAATTTGAGTGGTAGGGTTTAGATGGAGAATTTTGTGGGAGAAATTCATGTGTATTTTTGGTGTCTAACTTTAAGCACTTGAGCAACCACATCATCATACACACCTCATCCCCTTTTAATAGTATTGGATTTCCTATGACTCAAAAGTGATTTCTAACAAAATGTAAATGAAGAGTCTTGAAGCTTATTGCCAATAGATGTTCCTTGCATCTAGGGGATCTCCTCACAATCCTTTGGCAATCCATTCATTAAACATTACCTGATATATACTTGGTAGAATCATTAGTCCAATGAAATATATGTTGTTATTAATTACCAAAAGCACCTACGGAGAAGTTTTGCTTTCAGTCTCCCCTTTTTTGGTAATTGATGACAACATATAGATTAAAGCTTCGATAGGGATTAAACAATGAATAGCATCGTCGCTTTGAGAATTATGTGATAAGCAAGAGCTCCCCCTAAATTTTTACACTATTTAAAATTTGTGACTGAATGCAAATGCACAATCGACTAGGATCATGGGTAAATCTTCCCATGTCAGATACGACTTGGTGGTGCGCATAAATGAAATGAATGGATTAAAATACACATAACACCAAACAAGAGTGAATGATCATCATATAAGCATCACGTGGATAGGAAATAGTAGCATCATCAAGCAAAGCGTATGATCAAACAAGGCGGAGTTTTAAGAACAACCATATGATAAACCAAATGTTTTTGAAACAAAGAGAGCAAACAAAAGGCAAAATGCTCTCTCTCGAAGACTTATGATCTATACACTCCCCCTTTGGCAACAAGTTGCCAAAAAGTTCAAGGTATACAGCTAAGCGTCGCTCTGGGCTCTATCTCCTCCGATAGACGTGGAAGGAGTCGAAAGAACGGCGTTTGCGAATACTTCAGCTGATGTCCTCTGAGGTGGTGGAGTATATAGTGAAGGTTCTCATGGAGCTGATGGAGCTAATGCAGGTGCTGATGAAGAGGGTCTTAACTCTGGAGCTGGCACGGGAGGCGATCCGGCCTGTGTCCTGAACTGACTATGAGGCTAGAGACGAGGACTATCATCATCATCACTGGAGTTGGGGCTAGGCACTGCATCCACTTCTTTCTTCAATTCATTTACAGTGATGGTCAGCTCAGTCACCTTGTTGTTTAGAGCATGAAATTTTGTCTCCACTATTCTCTCAAGACTCTACTGGTTCTTGAGGATCTGAGACACATTCTTCTCTATCCCTTGGATAGTGCTGAAAACATAGGAAATTTGTGTTGGGGAACATCGCATGGGAAACAAAAAATTTCCAACGCACACACAAACCTATCCATGCTGATGAGAATCTACGAGAGGGAGAGTGGATCTACGTACCCTTGTAGATCGCTAAGCGGGAAGCGTTAAGAAACGCGGTTGGTGTAGTCGAACTTCTTCGCGATCCAAATCACCGAGCGTCCCGCGATCTAATCACGAACCATCCCGCGAACCAATCACGAACCGTCCCGCGATCTTGTCACGATCCGTCCCGCGATCCGATCACGAACGTCCCGTGTCCTTGATCACGATCCTTCCGATCTAGTACCGAACGGACGACACCTCCGCGTTCAGCACACGTGCAGCTTGATGATGATCTCCACCGTCTTGATCCAGCAAGAGGAGGTGGAGAGGAGGAAGAGTTCACCGGCAGTGTGATGGCGCTCCGGTGATGGTGGTGGAGTTATTCCTGCAGGGCTTTGCCTAAGCACCGTAGAAAACCGGTCTAGAGGAGAAACTATGCACTAGAGGTTAGGGTTGCACGTGGAAGAAGAAACTAGTGCAAAACCCTTGAAACCCTCTAGTATATATAGGAGGAGAGGAGGAGGAGAGACAGCCTTGGCCTCCAAGGCTAGCTTGGTTCGGCCGGCTGGGAGGGAGGAGTCCTCCTCCTTCTACTCCAAGTAGGATTAGGAATCCTTCCTTATATAGCCCCTTTTTGCCTTTTTCCACATTTTTCCTTTTTGTATTTTCTTCCCAGCCTCATGGGCTTTTTGTAGGACTTCCACCAGCCCACTAAGGGCTGGTATTAACCCTCCTACAGCCCATGTAGCCTCTTGGGTCGAAATACCCCTCCCGGAGGTCTCCCGGTACACTACCGGCACTCCCGGTACACTACCGATGAGCCCGAAACTTTTCCCGCGACCAAACTGGGACTTCCTATATATGAATTTTTATCTCCGAACCATTCCGAAGCTCCTTGTGACATTCGGGATCTCATCCGGGACTCCGAAAAACCTTCGGTCACCACCATACATAACTCTTCACTACCGAAACGTCACCAAACCTTAAGTGTGCAGACCCTGCGGGTTCGAGAACTATGTAGACATGACCGAGACACCTCTCCGGTCAATAACTAATGGCGGGACCTGGATGTCCACATTGGTTCCTACATATTCTACGAAGATCTTTATCGGTCGAACCTGTATGTCAAGGATTCAGTTAATCCCGTATAATGTTCCCTTTATTCTTTGGTATGTTACTTTCCCGAGATTCGATCGTCGGTATCTCCATACCTAGTTCAACCTCGTTACCGGCAAGTCTCTTTACTCATTCCATAATACAAGATCCCGTGGCTAACATATTAGTCACTTTGCTTGCAAGGCTTGTTGTGATGTTGCATTACCGAGTGGGGCCTGAGATACCTCTCCGTCACACAGGGTAACAAATCCCAGTCTTGATCCGTGCCAACTCAACAGACACCTTCGGAGATACCTGTAGTGCACCTTTATAGTAACCCAGTTACATTGTGACGTTTGATACACACAAAGCATCCCTCCGGTGTCAGTGAGTTGCATGATCTCATGGTCATAGGAACATATACTTGACATGCGGAAAACAGCAGCAATAAACTGACACGATCATAAGCTACGTTTGTAATTTGGGTCTTGTCCATCACATCATTCTCCCAATGATGTGATCCCGTTTTCAAATGACATCACATGCAAATGTCTAGGAAACCTTGACCATCTTTGATCAACGAGCTAGTTCACTAGAGGCATACTAGGGACACAGTGTTGTCTATTTACCCACACATGCAATGTGTTTCCAATCAATACAATTATAGCATGGATAATAAACGATTATCATGAACAAGGAAATATAATAATAAACACTTTATTTATTGCCTCTAGGGCATATTTCCAACAGTCTCCCACTTGCACTAGAGTCAATAATCTAGTTCACATCACTATGTGATTTACATGGTAATGAATCCAACACCCATACAGTTCTGGTGTTGATCATGTTTAGCCCTTGAAAGAGGTTTAGTCAACGGGTCTGCAACATTCAGATCCGTGTGCACTTTGCAAATATTTATGTCCTTCTCCTCGATGTAGAACCGTATGGAGTTGAAGTGTCACTTTATGTGTCTGGTCCTCTTGTGAAACCTTGGTTCCTTGGCTAGAGCAATGGCACCAGTGTTGTCACAGAACAGGTTTATTGGATTCAGTGCACTAGGCACTACTCCAAGATCCGTCATGAACTGTGTCATCCAGACACCTTCCTTTGCTGCCTCTGAGGCTGCGATGTACTCTGCTTCGCACGTAGAATCAGCTACCACGCTCTGCTTGGAACTGCACCAGCTTACCGCTCCCCCGTTAAGAATAAATACGTATCCGGTTTGCGACTTAGAGTCTTCCGGATCAGTGTCAAAGCTTGCATCGACGTAACCCTTTACGACGAGCTCTTCATCACCTCCATAAACGAGAAACATATCCTTAGTCCTTTTCAGGTACTTGAGGATATTCTTGACCGCTTGCCAGTGCTCCACTCCAGGATCACTTTGAAACCTTCCGGCCATACTTATGGCAAGGCTGACATCGGGTCTTGTGCACAGCATTGCATACATGATAGAGCCTATGGCTGAAGCATAGGGGATGACACTCATCTTTTCTTTATCTTCTGCAGTCACTGGGCATTGAGTCTTACTCAACTTCACACCTTGTAACACAGGCAAGAACCCTTTCTTGGACTGCTCCATTTTGAACTTCTTCAAAACTTTATCAAGGTATGTGCTCTGTGAAAGTGCTATTAAGCGTCTCGATCTATCTCTATAGATCTTAATGCCTGATATGAAAGTAGCTTCTCCTAGGTCCTTCATTGAAAAACTCTTATTCAAATATTCCTTCACGCTTTCCAGCGTTTCTATATTGTTTCCAGTCAGCAATATGTCATCCACATATAACACTAGAAACGCTATAGAGCTCCCACTCACTTTCTTGTAAATACAAGCTTCTCCATAAATTTGTATAAACCCAAACGCTTTGATCACCTCATCAAAGCGCTTATTCCAACTACGAGATGCTTGCACCAGTCCATAAATGGATCGCTGGAGTTTGCAAACTTTGTCAGCATTCTCTGGATCGACAAAACCTTCGGGTTGCATCATATACAACTCTTCCTCAAGGAAACCGTTGAGGAACGCCATTTTTACATCCATCTGCCAAATTTCATAGTCGAAATAAGCAGCTATTGCCAACATGATTCTGACAGACTTAAGCATCGCTACGGGTGAGAAAGTCCCATCGTAGTCAACTCCTTGAACTTGTGAAAAACCCTTTGCCACAAGTCGTGCTTTATAGACGGTGACATTACCGTTCGCGTTTGTCTTCTTCTTAAAGATCCATTTGTTCTGAATGGCCTTTCGCCCTTCAGGTAGTACTTCCAAAGTCCATACTTTGTTTTCATACATGGATCCCATCTCGGATTTCATGGCCTCTAACCATTTCTCGGAATCCGGGCCCATCACTACTCCTCCATAGCTCGTAGGTTCATTGTTGTCTAACAACATAACCTCCAAGACAGGGTTGCCGTACCACTCGGGAGTAGTACGCGTCCTTGTCGACCTACGAGGTTCAATAGTAGCTTGATCCGAAGCTTCATGATCATCATCATTAACTTCCTTTTCTACCGTCGTAGGTTCCACAAAAACATCTTCCTGTGTTGCGCTACTTTCTGGTTGAAGTAAAGGTTCAATAACCTCATCAAGCTCTATTTTCCTCCCACTCAATTCTTTTGAGAGAAACTCTTTCTCAAGAAATGTTCCGTTCTTTGCGACAAACACTTTGCCTTCAGATCTGAGATAGAAGGTATACCCGACTGTGTCTTTTGGGTATCCTATGAAGACGCATTTCTCCGCTTTGGGTTCCAGCTTTTCAGGCTGAAGCTTTTTGACATAAGCATCACATCCCCAAACTTTAAGAAACGACAACTTTGGCCTTTTGCCAAACCACAGTTCATATGGCATCGTCTGAACGGATTTTGATGGTGCCCTATTTAAAGTGAATGCAGCTGTCTCTAATGCATAACCCCAAAACGATAGTGGAAAATCGGCAAGAGACATCATAGAATGCACCATATCTAATAAGGTTCGATTACGATGTTCAGACACACCATTACGCTGTGGTGTTCCGGTCGGTGTCAATTGTGAAACAATTCCACATTGTCTTAAGTGACTGCCAAACTGATAACTCACATATTCACCTCCTCGATCAGATCGCGGAAATTTAATCTTCTTGTTACGATGATTCTCAACTTCACTCTGAAATTGCTTTAACTTTTCAAACGTTTCAGACTTGTGTTTCATCAAGTAAATATACCCATATCTACTCAAGTCATCAGTGAAGGTGAGAAAGTAATGATATCCACCACGCTCTGCAACATTCATTGGACCGCACACATCAGTATGTATGATTTCCAATAAGTCACTTGCCTGTTCCATTGTTCCAGAGAACGGCGTTTTAGTCATCTTGCCCATGAGGCATGGTTCACATGTGTCAAGTGATTCAAAATCAAGTGACTCCAAAAGTCCATCAGCATGGAGCTTCCTCATGCGTTTTACACCAATATGACCTAAACGGCAGTGCCACAAGAAAGTGCTACTATCATTATCAACTCTACATCTTTTGGCATCAATGTTATGAACATGTGTGTCATCACTATCAAGATTCAATATGAATAAACCCCTAACATTGGGTGCATGACCATAAAAGATATCACTCATATAAATAGAACAACCTTTATTCTCTGATTTAAATGAGTAACCGTCTCGCAATAAACAAGATCTAGATATAATGTTCATGCTCAACGTAGGCACTAAATAACAATTATTCAGGTTCATCACTAATCCTAATGGTAATCAAAGAGAGAGCATGCCGACGGCGATCACATCAACCTTGGAACCATTTCCCACGCGCATCGTCACTTCGTCCTTTGCCAGTCTTCGTTTATTCCGTAGTTCCTGCTTTGAGTTGCAAATGTGAGCAACCGAACCGGTATCAAATACCTAGGCACTACTACGAGAACTAGTAAGGTACACATCAATAACATGTATATCATATATACCTTGTTTGTCTTTGGCCGCCTTTTTGTCAGCCAGGTACTTGGGGCAGTTCCTCTTCCAGTGACCAGTTCCTTTGCAATGAAAGCACTCAGTTTCTGGCTTAGGTCCATGCTTAGGCTTCTTTGTAGGAGTAGCAACTGCTTTGCCATCCTTCTTGGTTTTACCCTTCTTGCCTTTGCCCTTGCCATTTTTCTTGAAACTAGTGGTTTTATTGACCATCAACACTTGATGTTCTTTCTGGATTTCAGACTGAGCGACTTTTAGCATCGCAAACAGCTCGGATGATGACTTGTTAATCCCGTGCATGTTATAGTTCATCACAAAGCTCTTGTAACTAGGTGGCAGTGATTGAAGAACTCTGTCAATGATCGCCTCTTGCGGAAGGGTAATTCTCAACTCAGCTAGACGGTTTGAATACCCAGACATTCTGAGTATATGCTCACTAATAGACCCGTTCTCCTCCATGTTGCAAGCATAGAACTTATCGGAGGTCTCATACCTCTCGATCCGGGCATTCTTCTGAAAAATAAACTTCAACTCCTGGAACATCTCATATGCTCCATGACGTTAAAAACGTCTTTGAAGTCCCGGTTCTAAGCCATAAAATATTGCGCACTAAACTATTGAGTAGTCTCCAGCACGAGCCTCCCAAGCGTTCTTAACGTCTTCGGAGGTCATGTCTTCTGGTTGGTCACCAAGCGGTGCATGAAGGACATATTGTTTCTGGGAAGCCGTGAGGATAATCCTCAGATTACGGGCCCAATCAACAAAGTTACTTCCATCATCTTTCAACTTAGCTTTCTCTAGGAACGCATTAAAATTCAGGGGTGCTACTGCGCGAGCCATTGATCTACAACATAAATATGCAAAGGTTACTTAGACTATTGTTCAAGATAATGAGTTTACTTAATCAAATTACTAAAGCTCCCACTCAAATTGACATCCCTCAGGTCATCTGAGTGTCACATGATCCAAATTCACCAACTCAAGTCCGATCATCACGTGAGTTAAGGTGGCTTCAATGGTGAACATCATTATGTTGATCATATCTACTATATGACTCATGTTCGACCTTTCGGTCTCTTGTGTTCTGAGGCCATGTCTGTACATGCTAGGCTCGTTAAGTTTAACCCGAGTGTTCTTCACATGCAAATCTGGCTTGCACCCGTTGTATGTGAACGTAGAGTCTATCACAACCGATCATCACGTGGTGTCTCGACACGACGAACTTTCGCAACGGTGCACACTCGGGGAGAACACAGTTTCATCTTGAAATTTAAGTGAGGGATCACCTTATAATGCTACCGCCGTACTAAGTAAAACAAGTTGCATAAAAGGATTAACATCTCATGCAATTCATAAGTGACATGATATGGCCATGAACTTGTGTTTAAGATCTCCATCTTCAAAACACCGGCATGATCTCCATCGTCACCGGCACAACACCATGATCTCCATCATCTTGATCTCCATCAATGTGCTGCCATTGGGGTTGTGACGCCAGCCCTACTTCTACTTCTATTGCTACCGCTTAGCGATAAAGTAAAGCATTACATAGCGCTTAATGATTGACACGCAGGTCATACAATAATTAAAGACAACCCTATGGCTCCTGCCGGTTGCCATACTCATCGATGTGCAAGTCGTGAAATTCTATACATCGCATGATCATCTCATACATCACATATATCACATCATGTAATTGGCCATATCACATCACAACATACCCTGCAAAGACAAGTTAGACGTCCTCTAATTGTTGTTGCAAGTTTTACATGGCTGCTACGGGTATCTAGCAAGAACAATTCTCACCTACGCATAAACCACAACGGTGATACACTAGTTTGCTTTTCAACCTTCTCAAGGACCGCCTTTGTCGAATCTGATCCAACTAAAGTAGGAGAAACTGACACCCGCTAGCCATCTTTTGCAACAAGTGCAGTTGAGGGAACCGGTCTCTCGTAAGCGTACGAGTAAGGTTGGTCCGGGCCGCTTCATCCCACAATACCGCTGAACCAAAACACGACCAAGGGAGGAAGCAATCTAAGCATCAACGCCCACAAACCTTTTGTGTTCTACTCGAGATCTCATCGAACCATCAACCTAGCTCATGATGCCATTGTTGGGGAACGTCACATGGGAAACAAAAAATTTCCTACGCACACGCAAACCTATCCATGGTGATGAGCATCTACGAGAGGGATAGTGGATCTACGTACCCTTGTAGATCGCTAAGCGGGAAGCGTTAAGAAACGCGGTTGGTGTAGTCGAACTTCTTCCCAATCCAAATCGCCGAGCGTCCCGCGATCTAATCACGAACCGTCCCGCGAACCAATCACGAACCGTCCCGCGATCTCGTCACAATCCGTCCCGTGATCCGATCACGAACGTCCCGTGGCCTTGATCACGATCCTTCGATCTAGTACCAAACGGATGGCACCTCCGCGTTCAGCACACGTGCAGCTTGATGACGGTCTCCACAGTCTTGATCCAGCAAGAGGAGGTGGAGAGGAGGAAGAGTTCACCGGCAGCGTGAGGGCGCTCCGGTGTGTTGGAAATATGCCCTAAAGGCAATAATAAATTAGTTATTATCATATTTCCTTGTTCATGATAATCGTTTATTATCCATGCTATAATTGTATTGATCGGAGACTTAAATGCATGTGTGGATACATAAACAAAACCATGTCCCTAGTATGCCTCTAATGGACTAGCTCGTTGATCAAAGGATGGTTAAGGTTTCCTAGCCATGGACATGAGATGTCATTTGATAACGGGATCACATCATTAGGAGAATGATGTGATGGACAAGACCCAAACTAGAAACGTAGCATATGATCGTGTCAGTTTATTGCTACTGTTTTCTGCATGTCAAGTATGAGTTTCTATGACCATGAGATCATGCAACTCACGGACATTGGAGGAGTGCCTTATGTGTATCAAACGTCGCAATGTAACTGGGTGACTATAAAGGTGCTCTAGAGGTATCTCCGATGGTGTCTGTCGAGTTGGCATGGATCGAGACTGGGATTTGTTACTCCGTGTGACGGAGAGGTATCTCGGGGCCCACTCGGTAATATAACATCACAATGAGCCTTGCAAGCAATGTGACTAATTGTTAGTTGCGGGATCTTGTATTACGGAATGAGTAAAGAGACTTGCCGGTAACGAGGTTGAACTAGGTATGGACATACCGACGATCGAATCTCGGGCAAGTAAGATACCGAAGAACAAAGGGAACGTCATACGGGATTAACTGAATCCTTGACATAGAGGTTCAACCGATAAAGATCTTCATAGAATATGTAGGAACCAGTGTGGACATCCAGGTCCCGCCATTGGTTATTGACCGTAGAGGTGTCTCGGTCATGTCTACATAGTTCTCGAACCCGCAGGGTCTGCACACTTAAGGTTTGGTGACGTTTCGGTAGTGTAGAGTTATGTATGGTGGTGACCGAAGTTTGTTTGGAGTCCCGGATGAGATCTTGGACATCACGAGGAGGTCCGTAATTGTCCGGAGGTAAAGATTCATATATAGGAAGTCCCGGTTTGGTCGCCGGAAAAGTTTCGGGCTCATCGGTAGTGTACCGGGAGTGCCGGTAGTGTATCGGGAGACCTCCGGGAGGGGTATTTCGACCCAAGAGGCTTCATGGTCTATGGGAGAGTATTAACCAGCCCTTAGTGTGCTGGTGGAATAGCCACACAAGGCCCATGTGGCTGAGCGAAGAATCCCAAAGGAAAAAGAGTGGAAAAAAGGCAAAAAAGGAAGAGTCCTACTCCTACTAGGAGTGGAGGAGGAGTAGGACACCTCCACCTTGGCCGGCCAACTCCTAGATGCCAAGAGCCTTGTGCCAAGGGCTCCCTCTCCTCTCCTCCTATATATACTGGTGGAATAGAAGGGTTTTACATAGATTTTACGGCCACGTGCTACCCGTTCCACCGGTGCTCCTCTAGATTGTATTTCTGCAGTGCTTAGGCGAAGCCCTGCCGGAATTGCTCCACCACCATCACCCGAGCGCCGTCACGCTGCTGGTGAACTCTCTCTCCCCTCCACCTCCTCTTGCTGGATCAAGACGGTGGAGATCGTCATCAAGCTGCACGTGTGCTGAACGCGGAGGTGCTATCCGTTCGGTGCTAGATCGGAAGGACCGTGATCGAGATCGCGAGACGGTTCGTGATGAGATCACAGAACAGATCGTGATGAGTTCGCGGGACAAATCGTGATCAAGATCGTGAGACGGATCATGATGAGATCGCAGGACGGATCGTGATGTGTTCACGGGACGGATCGTGATTGGATCGCGGGACGGATCGTGATGAGATCGCGGGACGCTCGGCGATTTGGATCGCGAAGATGTTCGACTACACCAACCGCGTTTCTTAACGCTTCCCGCTTAGCGATCTACAAGGGTACGTAGATTCACTCTCCCTCTCGTAGATGCTCATCACCATGGATAGGTTTGCGTGTGCGTAGGAAATTTTTTGTTTCCCATGCGACGTTCCCCAACAGTGGCATCATGAGCTAGGTTGATGGTTCGATGAGATCTCGAGTAGAACACAAAAGGTTTGTGGGCGTTGATGCTTAGATTGCTTCCTCCCATGGTCGTATTTTGGTTCAGCGGGATTGTGAGATGAAGCGGCCCGGACCAACATTACTCGTACGCTTACGAGAGACCGGTTCCCTTGACGCAACTTGTTGCCTAGATGGCTTGCGAGTGACAGTTTCTCTCACTTTAGTTGGATCGGATTCGACAAAGGCGGTCCTTGAGAAGGTTGAAAAGCAACTAGTGTATCACCGTTGTGGTTTTTGCGTAGGTGAGAATTGTTCTTGCTAGATACCCGTAGCAGCCACGTAAAACATGCAACAACAATTAGAGGACGTCTAACTTGTTTTTGCAGGGTATGTTGTGATATGATATGGCCAATTACATGATGTGATATATGTGATGTATGAGATGATCATGTGATGTATAGATTATCACGACTTGCATGTGGATGAATACGGCAACCGGCAGGAGCCATAGGGTTGTCTTTAATTATTGTATGACCTGCGTGTTAATCATTAAGCGCTATGTAATGCTTTACTTTATCGCTAAACGGTAGCAATAGTAGTAGAAGCATGCAGGGCATGACAACCCCCATGGCGACACGTTGATGGAGATCATGGTGTCATGCCGGTGACGATGGAGATCATGCCGGTGCTTTCTAGATGGAGATCAAAAGCACAAGTTCATGGCCATATCATGTCACTTATGATTTGCATGTGATGTTAATCCTTTTTATGCATCTTGTTTTGCTTAGGACGACGGTAGCATTATAAGGTGATCCCTCACTTAATTTCAAGATGAATTGTGTTCTCGCCGAGTGTGCACCGTTGCGAAAGTTCGTCGTGTTGAGACACCACATGATGATCGGGTGTGATAGACTCTACGTTCACATACAACGGGTGCAAGACGGTGTTGCACATGCAGAACACTCGGGTTAAACTTGACGAGCCTAGCATGTACAGACATGGCCTCGGAACACAAGAGACCGAAAGGTCGAACATGAGTCATATGGTAGATATGATCAACATGATGATGTTCACCATTGTAGCCACCTCAACTCATGTGATGATCGGACTTGAGTTGGTGAATTTGGATCATTTAGTCACTCGAATGATCGGAGGGATGTCAATTTGAGTGGGAGTTCTTAAGTAATATGATTAATTGTACTCATTATCGTGAACATAGTCAATTGTGTCTTTACAAATTATGTTGTAGATTACTAGCTCGCGCTGTAGCTCCCTTGTTTTTCTTAGAGAAATAGAGTTGAAAGATGATGGTAGCAATATTGCGGACTGGGTCCGTGATCTGAGGATTGTCCTCATTGCTGCACAGAAGTCTTATGTCCTTAATGCACCGCTCGGTGAGCCAACCCCTCTAGCGTCGTTTGTAGATGTTGTGAACATCTGAGAGGCACGTTCTGATGACTACTTGATAGTTTAGTGCGTCATGCATTACTGCTTAGAATTGAGGCTCCAGAACATTTTGAACTTCACAGAACATATGAGATGTTTCTAAGAGATGAAATTAGGATCTCAGGCTCATGCCCGTGTTGCGAGATATGAGATCTCCAACAACGCCTGCAAGGTGAAAGAGAATAGCTCAATCATTGAGCATGTACTCAGATTGTCTGGGTGCTACAATCGCTTGAATCAAGTGGGAGTTGATCTTCCAGATAAGATAGTGATTGACATAGTTATCCAAGTCACTGTCACTAAGCTATTAGAACTTGGTGATGAACTATAAATTTCCAGGGATAGAAATAATGATTCCTGAGCTGTTCGCGATGTTTTGACACCGCGAAGGTAGAAATCAAGAAGGAGCGTCAAGTGTTGATGGTTAATCAAACCACTAGTTTCGAGAAGGGCAAGAGCAAGGAGGGAAACTTCATGGATAGCAAGTCAGTTGTTGCTCCAGTGAAGCAACCCAAAGCTGAACTCAAACCCGAGACTAAGTGCTTCTGTTATGAGGTGAGCGGTCGCTGAAGCGGAACAACCCTAGATACTTGGTAGATAAGAAGGCTGGCAAGATCGACAGAAGTATATTTGATATACAAGTTATTGATGTGTACCTTGCTAGTACTCCTAGTAGCACCTGGGTATTGGATACCGGTTCGGTTGCTAAATGTTAGTAACTCGAAATAAAAGCTACAGAATAAATGGAGAACTAGCTAAGGGTGAGGTGACGATATGTGTTGGAAATGTTTCCAAGGTTGATGTGATCAACATCGCACGCTCTCTCTACCTTCAGGATTGGTGACGAACCTAAATAAATGTTATTTGGTGTTTTGCGTTGAGCATGGACATGATTAGATCATGTTTATTGCAAATACGGTTATTCATTTAAATTAGAGAATAATGGTTATTCTGTTTACATGAATAATACCTTCAATGGTCATGCACCCAGTGAGAATGGTTTGTTGATACCTTGATCGTAGTAATACACATGTTCATAACATTGATGTCAAAAGATACAAAGTTAAATAATGATAGTACCACATACTTGTGGCACTGCCGCAAAATGTCATATTGGTATAAAGCGCATGAAGAAACTCCATGCTGATGGATATTTAGACTCATTCGATTTCGAATCGGTTTAGACATGCGCCCCATGCCTCTTGGGCAAGATGACTAAAGGACCCCGTTGGATGGAGCGGGCAAGTGATTCATTGGAAATGATACATGTTGACGTATGCAATCTAGTGAGTCTTGTAGCGTGCAGTGGATATCATTATTTTCTTACCTTCACTGATGATTTGAGTAGATATAGTGTATATTTACTTAATGAAACACAAGTCTGAATCGTTTGAAAGGTTCAAGCAAATTCAGAGTGAAGTTTAAGATCATCGTGACAAGAAGATAAAATGACTATGATATGATCGTGGAGGTGAATATCTGAGTCACGAGTTTGGCATACAACTTAAGACAATGTGAAATTTGTTTCACAACTAACGCCACCTGGAACATCATAGTGTGATGGTGTGTTCGAACATCATAGTCATGCTCTATTGGATATGGTGCGTGCTATGATGTCTCTTATCGTTTTACTACTATAATTTTTGGGGTTATGCATTAGAGACAACTACATTCACTTTAAATAGGGCACCATCTAAATCCGTTGAGATGACACCGTGTGAATTATGGTTTGATAGAAACCTAAGCTGTCATTTCTTAATGTTTGGGGCTGCGACGCTTGTGTGGAAAATATTTTCACCTAATAAGCTCGAACCCAAAGTGGATAAATACATCTTCATAGAATACCCTAAGAACTGTTGGGTATACCTTCTATCTCAGATCCAAAGTACAAAGTCTTTTTTGCTAAAAAGGATCCTTTCTCGAGAAAAAGTTTCTCTCGAAAGAATTGAGTGGGAGGAAGATAGAACTTGATGAGGTTGTTAAACCTTTGTTCAACCAGAAGAGTAGCGCAGCGTAGAAAGATGTTTCTGTGAAGCCTACGTTAGTTGAAGAGGAAGTTAATGATGATGATCATGAAGCTTCAGGATCAAGTTACTATCGAACTTCGTAGGTCGACAAGGATGTGTACTGCTCCTAAGCAGTACGACAACCCTGTCTTCGAGGTCATGTTGTTGGACAACGATGAACCTACGAGTTATGGAGAAGCGATGATGGGCCCGGATTCCGACAAATGGTTGGAGGCCATGAAATCTGAGATAGGATCCATGTATGAAAACCAAGTATAGACTTTGGTAGACTTGCTCGTTGGACGGCAGGTCGTTGAGTACAAATGGATCTTTAAAATGAAGACAGACACTGAAGGTAAATGTCACCATTCGTAAAGCTCGACTTGTTGCAAAGTTGTTTGTGACAAGTTCAAGGAGTTGACTGCGATGAGACTTTCTCACTCGTAGCGATGCTAAAGTCTGTTGGAACTATGTTAGCAGTTGCTGCATTTTCAATTATGAAATCTGGCAGATGGATGTCAAAACATCGTTTCCTTAACGGTTCACTTGAGGAAAGGTTGTATGTGATACAACCAGAAGGTTTTGTCAGTCCTAAGGATGCTAAAAGGTGTGCAAGCTTCAGTGGTCCTTCTATGGATTGAAGCAAGCATCTCGGAGTAGGAATGTACGCTTTGATGAGGTGATCAAAAGTTTTGATGTTTATACAAAGTTTACGAGAAACTTGTATTTACAATAAAGTGAGTGGGAGCACTATAGAATTTCCGATAAGTATATGTGGATGACATATTGTTGATCAGAAATAATGTAGGATTTCTGGAGAGCATAAATGGTTGTTTGAAAAGTGATTTTCAAAGGAAGACCTGGATAAAGCTACCTAATAATTGAGCATCAAAATTTATAGAGATAGATCAAGATGCTTGATGAGACTTTCAATGAGTGCATACCTTGACAAGATTTTGAAAGAGTTCAAAATGGATCGGCCAGAGCAATAGTTCTCGTCTGATTTGTAAGGTGTGAAGTTGAGTTAGACTCAAAGCTCAACAATGGCAGAAGAAAGAGAAAGGACGAACATCGTCCCCTATGCCTTAGCCATAGGATTTGTACAGTATGCCATGTTGTGTACCGCACATGTGTGTGCCTTGGCATGAGTTCGTCACGGGGTACAAGAGTGAACCAGGAGTGGATCACTAGACAGCGGTCAAGATTATCCTCAGTAACTAAAATACTTAGGAGATGTTTCTTGATTATGGAGGTGATAAAGAGTTCGTCGTAAAGAGTTACGTCGATGCAAGCTTTAGCACCAATCTGGATGACTAGTAGTAGCAATCCGGATACATTTAGGGGAGAAGCCATTTGGAAGTAGTACCAAGTGGAGTGTGGTAGCAGTGTTTACGGTTTGACATAGAGATTTGCAAAGTACACACGGATCTGAATATCGCAGACCCGTTGACTATAAGACCTCTCTCACATGCAAAGCATGATCGAGCCTAGAACTCATTGGGTGTTAGATTCATATCAATGCGAATCACATGGTGATGTGAACTAGATTATTGACTCTAGTGCAAGTGGGAGACTGTTGGAAATATGCCCTAGAGGCAATAATAAATTAGTTATTATCATATTTCCTTGTTCATGATAATCGTTTATTATCCATGCTATAATTGTATTGATCGGAGACTTAAATACATGTGTGGATACATAGACAAAACCATGTCCCTAGTATGCCTCTAATGGACTAGCTCGTTGATCAAAGGATGGTTAAGGTTTCCTAGCCATGGACATGAGATGTCATTTGATAACGGGATCACATCATTAGGAGAATGATGTGACGGACAAGACCCAAACTACAAACGTAGCATATGGTCGTGTCAATTTATTGCTACTGTTTTCTGCATGTCAAGTATGTGTTTCTATGACCATGAGATCATGCAAATCACGGACATCGGAGGAGTGCCTTGTGTGTATCAAACATCGCAATGTAACTGGGTGACTATAAAGGTGCTCTACAGGTATCTTCGATGGTGTCTATTGAGTTGGCATGGCTCGAGACTGGGATTTGTTACTCCATGTGACGGAGAGGTATCTTGGGGCCCACTCGGTAATATAACATCACAATGAGCCTTGCAAGCAATGTGACTAATTGTTAGTTGCGGGATCTTGTATTACGGAACGAGTAAAGATACTTGCCGGTAACGAGGTTGAACTAGTTATGGAGATACCGATGATCGAATCTTGGGCAAGTAACATACCAAAGAACAAAGGGGACGTCATACGGGATTAACTGAATCCTTGACAAAGAGGTTCGACCGATAAAGATCTTCATAGAATATGTAGGAAACAATGTGGACATCCAGGTCCCGCCATTGGTTATTTACCTAGAGGTGTCTCGGTCATGTCTACATAGTTCTCGAACCCGCAGGGTCTGCACACTTAAGGTTTGGTGATGTTTCGGTAGTGTAGAGTTATGTATGGTGGTGACCGAAGTTTGTTCGGAGTCCCGGATGAGATCCCGGACGTCAAGAGGAGCTTCGGAATGGTCCGGAGGTAAAGATTCATATATAGGAAGTCCCAGTTTGGTCGCCGGAAAAGTTTCGGGCTCATCGGTAGTGTACCGGGAGTGCCGGTAGTGTACCGGGAGACCTCCGGGAGGGGTATTTCGACCCAAGAGGCTTCATGAGCTGTGGGAGAGTATTAACCAGCCCTTAGTGGGCTGGTGGAACAGCCACACAAGGCCCATGCGTCTGAGGGAAGAATCCCAAAGGAAAAAGAGTGGAAAAAGGCAAAAAAGGAAGAGTCCTACTCCTACTAGGAGTGGAGGAGTAGTCCACCTCCACCTTGGCCGGCCAACTCCTAGAGGCCAAGAGCCTTGCGCCAAGGGATGCCTCTCCTCTCCTCCTATATATACTGGTGCAATAGAAGGGTTTTGCACAGATTTTATGGCCACGTGCTACCCGTTCCACTGGTGCTCCTCTAGATTGGATTTCTGCAGTGCTTAGGCAAAGCCCTGCCAGAATTGCTCCAGCACCATCACCGGAGCGTCGACACGCTGCCGGTGAACTCTCTCTCCCCTCCACCTCCTCTTGCTGGATCAAGACGGTGGAGATCGACATCAAGCTGCACGTGTGCTGAACGTGGAGGTGCCGTCCGTTCGGCGCTAGATCGGAAGGACCGTGATCGAGATCGCGAGACGGTTCGTGATGAGATCGCGGAACAGATCGTGATGAGTTCGCGAGACAGATCGTGATCAAGATCGTGAGACTGATCGTGATGAGATCGCGGGATGGATTGTGATGTGTTCACGGGACGGGTCGTGATTGGATCGCGGGACGGATCGTGATGAGATCGCGGGACGCTCGGCGATTTGGATCGCGAAGATGTTTGACTATACCAACCGCGTTTCTTAATGCTTCCCGCTTAGCGATCTACAAGGGTACGTAGATCCACTCTCCCTCTCGTGGATGCTCATCACCATGTATAGGTTTGCGTGTGCGTAGGAAATTTTTTGTTTCCCATGCGATGTTCCCCAACATGGTGATGGTGGTGGAGTTATTCCTGCAGGGCTTTGCCTAAGCACCGCAGAAAACCGATCTAGAGGAGAAACTATGCACTGGAGGTTAGGGTGGCACGTGAAAGAAGAAACTAGTGCAAAACCCTTGAAACCCTCTAGTATATATAGGAGGAGAGGAGGAGGAGAGGCAGCCTTGGCCTCCAAGGCTAGCTTGGTTCGGCCGGCTAGGAGGGAGGAGTCCTCCTCCTTCTACTCCAAGTAGGATTAGGACTCCTTCCTTATATAGCCCCTTTTTGCCTTTTTCCACCTTTTTCCTTTTTGTATTTTCTTCCCAGCCTCGTGGGCTTTGTGTAGGACTTCCACCAGACCACTAAGGTCTGATATTCACCCTCCTACAGCCCATGTAGCCTCTTGGGTCGAAATACCCCTCCTGGAGGTCTCCCGGTACACTACCGGCACTCCCGGTACACTACCGATGAGCCCGAAACTTTTCCGGTGACCAAACTGGGACTTCCTATATATGAATCTTTACCTCCGGACCATTACGTAGCTCCTCGTGACGTCCGGGATCTCATCCGGGACTCCGAACAACCTTCGGTCACCATCGTACATAACTCTACACTACCGAAACGTCACCAAACCTTAAGTGTGCAGACCCTGCGGGTTCGAGAACTATGTAGACATGACCGAGACACCTCTCCGGTCAATAACCAATGGCGGGACCTGGATGTCCACATTGGTTCCTACATATTCTACGAAGATCTTTATCGGTCGAACCTCTGTGTCAAGGATTCAGTTAATCATGTATAACGTTCCCTTTGTTCTTCGGTATGTTACTTGCCCGAGATTCGATCGTCGATATCTCCATACCTAGTTCAACCTCGTTACCGGCAAGTCTCTTTACTCGTTCTGTAATGCAAGATCCCGTGGCTAACATATTAGTCACTTTGCTTGCAAGGCTTGTTGTGATGTTGCATTACCGAGTGGGCCCTGAGATACCTCTCCGTCACACGGAGTAACAAATCCCAGTCTTGATCCATGCCAACTCAACAGACACCTTCGGAGATACCTGTAGTGCACCTTTATAGTCACCCAGTTACGTTGCGACGTTTGATACACACAAAGCATCCCTCCGGTGTCAGTGAGTTGCATGATCTCATGGTCATAGGAACATATACTTGACATGCGGAAAACAACAGCAATAAACTGACACGATCATATGATACGTTTGTAATTTGGCTCTTGTCCATCACATCATTCTCCCAGTGATGTGATCCCATTATCAAATGACATCACATGCCAATGGCTAGGAAACCTTGACCATCTTTGATCAACGAGCTAGTTCACTAGAGGCATACTAGGGACACAGTGTTGCCTATTTACCCACTCATGCAATGTGTTTCCAATCAATACAATTATAGCATGGATAATAAACGATTATCATGAACAAGGAAATATAATAATAAACACTTTATTTATTGCCTCTAGGGCATATTTCCAACAATTTGATCACTCTTCGTCCTTGGAACTTGAGCACTAGTGGCTCTAGCCTCATCTACCCGGGCCTCTGCATGTGCTGCAACTCAAGTGGGATGACTAGGGTCCATCACTACAACGTTGTCCTCGAAATCTGGTGGGAGTGGCAGGTGTGGACCATCAAGTAGATAGAGGCTCTTTCCAAATTTGGAATTGATGAGCATATGGATATATGGAGCATATCCACAAGATTTCTTCTGGTCAGCAACAATCCTCTTGATTGTCTCCACAATCAAATCGATCACCCTAAACCCGATGAGGGTGTCTACATGGTGCAACATGTTGATGGAGTACCCCCTGATCATCTTGTCATCACTTGACTTTGGCATCAAGGTATGCCTCATAATAGTGTTGGTAGTGGGTAGTCCTTCTTGCAAGAAGTAGACAGAGCCAAACTTTTGAGCCTTCACATATGCTGTGGGGATAGGGTTGTACATATTGTTCATGGAATTGTGGTTCATCTTGGCCTCAGTATACACATCAATATATCCTTCCTGAATCTCCGAGGCTCCTAAGATGGTAGCCCATTCATCAATAGTAGACTGGTACCTAATGCCCTTAGTCATCCAAACAATCTTTCCATCAGGATAGAAGTGAGCTATGGAAATGACTAGTCATGTTAACCCGGGTTCTTTGACGTATGATTGCTGGCGACATATTCATATACGTGAGCCAAAAGACACAAATGGTCCTGGCCAAGGTAATGTGGAAGCCGTGGGGATTACCGTGCATGAGGCCGCAAAGTGATGTGATATGTTACAGGTTGGATTCATATGACCTAGGATCACGGTCCTAACAGCTTTGTAGAAGAAGTGACAAAAAATAGCACGGGCATTTCATCGAACACTTACCGGGCTGGTGAGTACCGTAGGGGCGGATGGTACGTGTGCACCGGAGGAGTCGGGGCGTGGAATGCCGTCGGAGGATAAGCGGCATGGTGCCCTGGTGTAGCGATGGAGGTAACAGAGTCATCGTGTTCCGGCAAGGGTGTGTCAAGGCAGACGGGGTGGTGGAACGGCGACGAAGGCAAAAGAGAAAATGGATGAAGAGAAAGAAGAGAGGATCGAGGCAGGGGCTTCGGAAGGGGTTTTGTTGAGGTTTCGGGTGGGTTGGGGTGTTAGAGCCCTAGGTGATTGTTGTCTGAACTACTATAAAGTCCGGACCGGTCAGATGCATGGATAAAGTCAACTGGACAGTGTAGTCCGAACGGTTAAGGGTCCGTTTTGGAGATGTCATAATGTCATAATGCCCCATATATTTCTTCCTGGACATATTTGGGCTTTGTCACATCAAGCCGCACAACACAGTGAGGGCTCGGTGTTGTCGTCGTACATGAGCGACCCATTGCTGCCTGACGACACGCGGCGGCGGCGTCGTGCAGTGTGATGGATGGGAGAGCAACTAGTTAGCGAGCGCTCCTTCGGGAGTTTTTTTTCTGGAAAAGCACTTTTTTCTTTCACGAGAGGCACGGTTTTGCTTTCGTAAGAGGCATGACCGTGCTTCTTAGAAACGAAAAAGAATGCATTTTTTGTTTTTTTTTCGTGAGAGGCATTGTTTTGCTTTCGCGAGAGGCATGCCCCTGCCTCTCGGAAACGGAAAAAAACATGTTTTCTATTTTTCTCTTCTGCAAGAGGCACGATAAACAAGAAAAAATATGTTTTTTTACGAGAGGCGGGTTTTTGCTTCCGCGAGAGGCACAGGTTTGCTTCCGCTAGATACACGGCCGTGCCTCTTCAAAACAAAAAAAATGTTTTTTCTTTCGCGATAGGCACGGTTTTTTTCGTTGGTTTTTGTTTTTAAAAAGAAATTGTCAAAACCTATCAACATGAGATCTAGTTTTGAAGATCTTGATGTGAGGAATCGAAAGAAGTCCACATAGCCCCCTCAGGTTTCAGGAGTAGTCTGCTTAACCCCCTCAACTAATAAACCGGGTATAACACCCCTAAACTTTAAAAAACCATTTAAAACACCCCATCAAGCGGTTTCCAGAGTAGTTTTGTCCACATGACCTGCAACCACATGTTTCACCGTGGACCGCCGGTCGAGCGCCGTCTTGGGCCGTGCTTCCTTGCCAGCAAAAACCCAGCAGCCATATGATGTTGCAGCTCGCATTCGCTCCCATCCCCGTAGCTCATGTCCCCACTTTGATCCCCATACTACTCGATTTTAGCCTACGGGGAGATTCAGGTGGCTGTCGACCTTTAGTACGGAACTCATTAATTTGTTAGCTACAAGTTTACAAGGCTGACTAAATAGTTAGAGCTTCATGTCAACGTTAAGAATTTGTTGGAGAAGCAATGCTCATCGGTTTTATACATGAAGACAAGACCAGACTCAATTGCAGACTTGCAGTCAGTTGGATCCTTGCTGCCGCACACGCACACTCTCGTGCATCGCCGACGCCATAGCCATTTTCACATTGTTGGCCTAGCTCAACGTCTGCAGGTACTCTCCGGCCGGTTGGTGACACGCGAGGATGCAGGGATGTTCCATTGCCAACTACCACAATGCAGCCACGCTATTACTCTAGGGGGACTGCTCTGCGCCGGTCGACCGGCGTGTTGCTCCGACGGTCCACTTGCATCGGATCTTAGCCTTTCGGTCATGCAAATCAGAAAAGCTGAACCCGCTTTCTCCGCTCGCATGGAATAGGCATTGGTTGACATGCGTCGTAGCTTTTTTCGTGACGACCAGCTTCTGCGAATGCTCCGTCCACCGTCAGAGCTTGCCATGGCTCCCTGCATCGCCGTTGCAAGTTGCAGTCTCCGTCCCGTCCAGTTTTTTCGTGACGAACGCCAGCCCCTTATCGGCCGTCTCCGTGCAACATGCAGCGGAGCTCCCGCCGCCCCGGCCCTCCCGGTCGAGCGGTCCTTCTCCCGTCGCCACCTCTCGTCGGCCGTCCTCGTCGCTGGTCGTCGTCCTCGCCATTGGTCACCGTCCTTGAAGCTTCTGCCGTTGTCGCTCGCCATCGTTGTCAAGAAAAGCTTCAACCATGAAAAAAAATTCAACCAGAGTCAAAAAAAGCTTTAACCGGCATCAAGAAAAGCTTCCACCGATGTGAAAAAATGTTTTGATAGGAATGGAAAAAAGCTTCAGCCATGCCAGAAAAGCTTCATTCGGCGTGAACGAAAGCTTCAACCGGTGTCAAGAAAAGCTTCAACCGCTGTAAAAAAAAAGTTTCGACCAGAATGGAAAAAAACTTCAAGCATGGCAGAAAAGCTTCATCCAGGGTGAAAAAAGCTTCAATCAGTATGAGAAAAAGCTTCAACCGGTATGAAAAAAAGCTTCAACCAAACACTGCAACCAGGGAAAAGTTGCAAACTTTCATAGGAAAAACTTCAACCGTATATGGAAAAAGTTTCAACCGGCTACCGACAATAGAAAAGTTGTGTTTGCAGTCCGCGATCACTTCACTCATCGCCATCACGCACCCGGGCCGCCACGGGTTTGCAACACATGAATATCTCCGTGGTAGCACTCCGTCGCCCCGGTTGCAATATCTTTCGTGGTCACATCGGTTCACCGCCGTCAGGCACATCGGCTGTCGGCGGAGTCCCATCAGGCAAGATGGGATCCGCCCGGTGGAGGCCTCGTCGGAGAAGCCGCGACGCTCGTCAGCAGCGACTGAGGTCACCAAGGGGAAGGGGAAGGGGGAGGAAGAAGAAGATAATGCAAAAAATAAAACTTAAAGGAAAACGCGGTGAGCCTAGACAAACGCTGGATCTACGGAATCAAACGTGAGCTACGCGACCGAACGTTTCAGTCGACGCGTTGGTGTAAAATGTTTCTCAAAAATGATTGGTTCCAGCAAAACCAAAAAATGAAGGTAGCAAAAAATGAACTGGTTGCAGCAAGATAAAAATTACTACCTCATGCAACTCCGGTAATTGCCGATTCCAACAAATTCACCTCCTAGTTCCAGCATTTGTCGCTCGCCGCTGGAGCCTTCAAGCACTGTAGCTCGCTGGTTCCAGCACTAGATGCCGCTGGTTCCAGCCATCGCCAAAACTGCTTCGAGCATGCGTTGTGTGCCCGATTCCGGCATCATCCCTGCTGGTTTCAACAAAAATGCGTCGGCTCCAGCACATGCCGTCAGTGGTTGCGCGCGAGTCCGACGCAACATGGCCGCCGTGAGGGGTGAGAGTGTGTAGGGGGAGCAGCTAGAAGCATGGGAAAGGAGACTCGATGTACTGGAGAGAGAAGGCTCTTGCAACCGTGTGGCTGAGAAAGAGAGAGACAAGGCGAAGGGAGCAAGGAATGAGTGCCTGAAATGTCTCCAAACGGGATAAGGATGTGAGGCGCGTGGAGCAACGGCAGCACGAATCGCTGCACGTGATCAGAAGGCACGCGTTCGACCGGCGCAGTGCGTAGGCCGGCGGTGCGGCGCGAAACGTTTCCCTTACTCTAGCTATTATTCGTCACTGCCACCAGTGACGGGAGCAGCATGAGCAGCACCAAGAGGCACTCCAAGACGCTTCATAGTAGGGGAGAGATTTGAGTCTCTGACAAATAGGCCCTATGTTCACCTCAGCCAGTTGACTCACGCCAGATTGCAAACCGCCTACTAAAACTGCTTATAGCATAGTGTGGGGGGTCATTTATCTGGTTTTGAAAACACGAGGGGGTGATATACCCGGTTTTCTAGTTGAGAGGGTTAAGTAGCTGATTACTGAAACTTCGGGAGGTTATGTGGACTTCTTTCGTGAGGAATCTAACAGTGAAAACGACTTAAGATTTAGACGTACAATTTAAGAGATAAAACATTTTGAAAATACGAATCTACGAATAAAAGGAAACTTCTCGGTTATGATAAATGGCATACATATAGTGTCACAACCTGAGAAGGTCACTAGTAGAAAACGACTCATTTGTTCCGGTTGCAGAGGCCCATTAGCCCCGGTTCTGGAACCGGGACTAAAGGGTCGGGATTAAATCTCAAAACCTTTGGTCCTGGTTTGCTTACGAACCGTGACAGAAGGAGCTTCACGTGGCCGCTGCGAGGAGCCCAGGCAGGAGGACCTTAAGTCCCGGTTGATAGCACCAATCGGGACCAAAAGGCATCCACGCGTCCGCATCTGGCAGGAGCTAGGTTTTTTTTAAAGGGGGATTTTTGAGGGTTAATTTAGGGGTTTCATATTGTGTTACCTAGCTAATAGAGGGAAGTGTCCTCTCTTTCTTCGTGCTTGGTCGGCGCTAGCTACTATAGAGAGAACTCGACACGCTAGCTAGTAAGCAAATGAAGGAACCATTAAGTACGCAAGATCGTCATGAACATATACAAAGATAAGTGATCGACCTTTCTTTCTCCGAGAGATTGGTTGAACAACAAGTTTTCGTATATCTATCTGACGCTACTAGCTACATATATACAATATAAGATCTCTTACAATCCCTAAGATCCAATCAAAAATCCACATGGTAGTCTCCGTCTTTAGGTATGCTGTGGTCAAGAAAGAATCCCGTCGGTTCCTCTTGAATTGCTCGTATGCGATCATGTGATAGCAGTTCATCCCGCATCTGCCAGATCTAATTTAAAGAAGGGGTCAATACATGCATATATATGAATAAAACTAAACACAATTGATGGTAATATATAAAATAAAATTGTGAATATTATTTACGTACTTCAAATTGTTTGTCAGAGAAGCCCCGCTCAGAGGTCGAGTGGCGAATGAACTCGCATACGTAGTATCCACATAAAACAGTCCCTTCTTTCCGGTACAAGCACTTTAAGAGAATAGAGTTCAATCAAACTGATAAGCAAGTATGGTAATGATATATTGATAAAAATTTGAATCAATTAGAGATGCGGGGAACTAGCTAGTACTACTTACTTTGGGGGTGCGTAAATCGCAACTCTTTGTTTAGACCGAGAACCTTTCGAGTGAACTTCTTCAAAACCCTGTCAGGCAAAGAAAATGATTACTTGATATCAGGAAATTAACGAAAGTTGCACGCCGATATGGTCCCGGTATTGACTGAACTTACTTCTTGAGCATTGCAATCATGTCTGCATAATTCTCGGGATCTTTACGTCTCGAGTCTAAGACAGTTACTAATGCCCCGTCAAGCTTAATGGATAGCAGAATAAAGTGGTCGTCTCGAGTCTAAGACAGTTACTAATGCCCCGTCAAGCTTAATGGATAGCAGAATAAAGTGGTAACTGCGCACGCATATATAACTCATCAATTACATTACTTAACCTCGAGTATGTGAAACCGAGTATACAGAGAAGACAACAACATTCACTTGAAGTTGTAAGGAAAGAATATTTCCCTTTTGTTTTGATGTATAAGGAACGACTTTAGCAAGTTCACGTGAGTCTCTTTGATTTCGTTTCGTACCGTCCATTCATTTACCGCATCTGGCTAATGAAGCAAACGTCGAAGATTCCTGCTTTTTTGCATTCGACGATCTTCAATCTGCATAATATAGTGAGGATAATTATATAAACATGCAATGAACGAGATGAGCTAGAGACTTAACTATAGAAGTAATACTTACAGACAGTAGGAAGTCATGAGTTATTTGTCGAGGGCCAGTTGATTGTATAACTGAAATAACTCCACAAATTCAATAGGCATCACGCTGAGTCCAATGAATTCATGCTCTGGTTTCACTGCCACTTACATAGTGTCTTTCTCAGACTCCCTACAGGTTTTCATGTACCACTCATGCAATTTCTACATCATCGTTGTTAGAGGAGGAGGATCAGTTTTGACGAGAGGCTTCCCGTGCACATATTTATATTGTTCTTTTGTTACCTCAGTCGTTTCAAAAATTACATCATCCCCCAAGTAATCACTAAGTTTGGTACCAGACAGTAGCACCGGATGATTAGCAATATCGCTAGATACCTTGAGCGGGGGGCACGATTGCTTCTCCTGTTCGCCGAGCTGGGGAATTGTTTTCCCACTTCTCCGTTCTTTGACTCTTGCAGCAGTAGAAGTACTTCCTGACCGCTACGCTTCATTATATGTCTTTATAATACAGCGGTCATAGTTTGATGGCAGCGGAGGTGGTGATGGTTGATAACCCACAAGTATAGGGGATCAATTGTAGCCTTTCTCGATAAGTAAGAGTGCCGAACCCAACAAGGAGCTAAAGGTAGGACAAATATTACCTCAAGTTCTATCGACCACCGATACAACTCTACGCACACTTTACGTTCGCTTTACCTAGAACAAGTATGAAACTAGAAGTACTTTGTAGGTGTGATAGGATAGGTTTGCAAGATAATAAAGAACAAGTAAATAAAAACTAGGGGCTGTTTAGATAAAGAAACAATTACGTTAGTTTAACGAGTGTGGAAAAGTAGTGGTAGGAGTTGCGGAATTCTCCCTAAGAAATTGACTATGTTACTAGACCGATAGCAAGTTTTATGTGGGAGAGGCCACTGCTAGCATGTCATCCCTTACTTGGAATTCTATGCACTTATGATTGGAACTATTAGCAAGAATCCACAACTACTAGCGTTCATTAAGGTAAAACCCAACCATAGCAATAAGATATATTGGTCCCCCTTCAATCTCGTATGCATCAATTTCTATGCTAGGCTGAAGCTTCTGTCACCCTTGCCCTCCAATACATAGTCCTATCAACATACAACTAACCCTATGGTGTGATCCACGCGCGCGCTCATATGATGGGCACCAAAGGACAGCAACATAACCACAAGCAATTTAAACCAATCATAGCAATTCATCAATCACCGATAGGACAACGAAAATCTACTCAGACATCATAGGATGGCAACACATCATTGGATAATAATATGAAGCATAAAGCACCATGTTCAAGTAGAGGGTACAGCGGGTTGCGGGAGAGTGGACCGCTTAATATAGATGGCGGAAGGTGATGGAGGTGTTGGTGAAGATGACGGAGGTGTTGGTGTAGATCGTCGTCACACGATGATGTCTCGGGCGGCGTTCCGGCGCCGCCAGGAGAGAGGGGGAGAGAGCCCCCCTTCTTCTTCTTATTCCTTGACCTCCTCCCTAGATGGGAGAAGGGTTTCCCCTCTGGTCCATGGTCTCCATGGCGACGGAGGGGCGAGAGCCCCTCCGAGATTGGATCTCTCTCTCTCTCTCTCTCTGCCCTTCTGTTTCTGCGCTCGCAGATTCTGGCCTTTCACCGTTTCTTAAATTCCTGGAGATCCGTAACTCCGATCGGGCTGAAATTTTGAGGGGATTTTCCTTATAAAAATATATTTCTTTCGGCGAAAGAAGGTCCCCAACCGCCTTAAGGGTTGGTCATGAGCCTTCCAGGCGCGCCTCGGGGGGTAGGGCGTGCCTCCTCGGCTCGTGACCCCCTCGGGCATCGTTGCACGTTGATTCTTCTTCCCAAAACTCATAAATATTCCAAAAAAAATCCCCGTAGGTTTTTTATTGTGTTTGGACTTCGTTTGGTATGGATATTCTACGAAACAAAAAACATGCAACAAACAGGAACTAGCACTAGGCACTGGATCAATATGTTAGTCCCAAAAATAGTATAGAAAGTTGCCAAAAGTATATGAAAGTTGTAGAATATTGGCATGAAACAATCAAAAATTATAGATACGACGAAGACGTATCAGCATCCCCAAGCTTAATTCCTGCTCGTCCTCAAGTAGGTAAATGATAAAAAAGATAATTTTTGATGTGGAATGCTACCTAGCATAATCTTGATCATATAATCTAATCATGGCATGAATATTAAGACACGAGTGATTCAAAGCAATAGTCTATCATTTGACATAAAGACAATAATATTTCAAGCATACTAATAAAGCAATCATGTCTTCTCAAAATAACATGGCCGAAGAAAGTTATCCCTACAAAATCATATGGTCTGGCTATGCTCCATCTTCATCACACAAGGTATTAAATCATGCACAACCCCGGTTTTAGCCAAGCAATTATTTCATTCTTTAGTATTCTCAAACTTTTTCAACTTTCACACAATACATGAGCGTAAGCCATGGACACAGCACTATAGGTGGAAGAGAACATGGTGGTTGTGGAGAACACAAAAAGGAGGAGATAGTCTCACATCAACTAGGCGTATCAATGGGCTATGGAGATGCCCATCAATAGATATCAATGTGAGTGAGTAGGGATTGCCATGCAACGGATGCACTAGAGCTATAAGTGTATGAAAGCTCAAAAAGAAACTAAGTGGGTGTGCATCCAACTTGCTTGCTCACGAAGACCTAGGGCAATTTGAGGAAGCCCATCATTGGAATATACAAGCCAAGTTCTATAATGAAAATTTCCCACTAGTATATGAAAGTGACAATATAGGAGACTCTCTATCATGAAGATCATGGTGCTACTTTGAAGCACAAGTGTGGTAAAGGATAGTAGCATTGTCCCTTCTCTCTTTTCTCTCATTTTTTTATTTTTTTTCCTTTTTTTGCGTGGGCTTCTATGGCCTCTTTTTTTATTTGGGATTCATTGGCCTCTTTTATTACTTCCTCACATGGGACAATGCTCTAATAATGATGATCATCACACTTTTATTTACTTACAACTCAATATTTAGAACAAAATATGACTCTATATGAATGCCCCTGGTGGTGTACCGGGATGTGCAATGATCTAGCGTAGCAATGACATCAAAAAACGGACAAGCCATGAAAACATCATGCTAGATATCTTACGATCATGTAAAGCAATATGACAATGATGGTGCGTGTCATAATAAACCGAACGATGGAAGTTGCATGGCAGTATATCTCGGAATGGCTATGGAAATGCCATAATAGGTAGGTATGGTGGCTGTTTTGAGGAAGGGTATATGGTGGGTGTAATGTACCGGCGAAAGTTGCGCGGTACTAGAGAGGCTAGCAATGGTGGAAGGGTGAGAGTGCATATAATCCATGGACTCCACATTAGTCATAAAGAACTCACATACTTATTGTTGGGGAACGTCGCATGGGAAACAAAAAATTTCCTACGCACACGCAGATCTATCCATGGTGATGAGCATCTATGAGAGGGAGGGTGGATCTACATCCCCTTGTAGATCGCTAAGCGGGAAGCGCTAAGAAACGCGGTTGGTGTAGTCGAACATCTTCACGATCCAAATCGCTGAGCGTCCTGCGATCTCATCACGATCCGTTGCGCGATCCAATCACGATCCGTCCCGTGAACTCATCACGATCCATCCCGCAATCTCATCACGATCCGTCTCACGATCTTGATCACGATCTGTCCCGCGAACTCATCACGATCTGTTCCGCGATCTCATCACGAACTGTCTCGCAATCTCGATCACGGTCCTTCCGACATGGCGCCGAACGGACGGCACCTCCGCGTTCAGCACACGTGCAGCTTGATGACGATCTCCGCCGTCTTGATCCAGCAAGAGGAGGTGGATAGGAGAGAGAGTTCACCGGCAGCATGACAGCGCTCCGGTGATGGTGGTGTAGCAATTCCGGCAGGGCTTCGCCTAAGCACTGGAGAAAACCGATCTAGAGGAGCACCGGTGGAACGGGTAGCACGTGGCCGTAAAAACTAGTGCAAAACCCTAAAATCCACCGGTATATATAAGAGGAGAGGAGGAGAGGATAGCGCAAGGGCCACAACTCCTATAGGAGTCGGCCGAACTGGGAGGTGGAGGAGGACTCTCCTCCTCCACTCCTAGTAGGACTAGGACTCTTCCTTTTTGCCTTTTTTTCCACCTTTTTCCTTTGAGTTTCTTTCTTCCAGCCACATGGGCCTATTGTGGTTGTTCCACCAGCCCACTAAGGGCTGGTTATTACTTTACCACTGCCCATGAAGCCTCTTGGGTCGAAATACCCCTCCCGGAGGTCTCCCGGTACACTACCGGCACTCCCGGTACACTACCGATGAGCCCGAAACTTTTCTGGCGACCGAATTGGGACTTCCTATATATGAATCTTTACCTCCGGACCATTCCAGAGCTCCTCGTGACGTTCGGTATCTCATCCGGGACTCCGAACAACCTTCGGTCACCACCATACATAACTCTACACTACCGAAACGTCACAAAACCTTAAGTGTGCAGACCCTGCGGGTTCGAGAACTATGTAGACATGACCGAGACACCTCTACGGTCAATAACCAATGGCGGGACCTGGATTTCCACATTGGTTCCTACATATTCTACGAAGATCTTTATCGGTCGAACCTCTATGTCAAGGATTCAGTTAATCCCGTATAATGTTCCCTTTATTCTTCGGTATGTTACTTTCCCGAGATTCGATCGTCGGTATCTCCATACCTAGTTCAACCTCGTTACCGGCAAGTCTCTTTACTCGTTCCGTAATACAAGATCCCGCAACTAACAATTAGTCACAGTGCTTGCAAGGCTCATTGTGATGTTGTATTACCTAGTGGGCCCTGAGATACCTCTCCGTCACACGGAGTAACAAATCCCAGTCTCGATCCATGCCAACTCAACAGACACCATCGGAGATACCTGTAGAGCACCTTTATAGTCACCCAGTTACGTTGCGACGTTTGATACACACAAGGCACTCCTCCGATATCCGTGAGTTGCATGATCTCATGGTCATAGGAACATATACTTGACATGTAGAAAACAGTAGCAGTAAACTGACATGATCATATGCTACGTTTGTAGTTTGGGTCTTATCCATCACATCATTCTCCTAATGATGTGATCCCATTATCAAATGACATCTCATGTCCATGGCTAGGAAACCTTAACCATCTTTTGATCAACGAGCTAGTCTATTAGAGGCATACTAGGGACATGATTTTGTCTATGTATCCACACATGCATCTAAGTCTCCAATCAATACAATTATAGCATGGATAATAAACGATTATCATGAACAAGGAAATATGATAATAACTAATTTAGTATTGCCTCTAGGGCATATTTCCAACAGTCTCCCACTTGCACTAGAGTCAATAATCTAGTTCACATCACCATGTTATTCGCATTATTATGAATCTAACACCCAATGAGTTCTAGGGATCGACCATGCTTTGCATGTGAGAGAGGTCTTATAGTCAACAAGTCTGCGATATTTAGATCCGTGTGTACTTTGCAAATCTCTATATCAAACCGTAAACACTGCTACCACACTCCACTTGGTACTACTTCGAAATGGCTGCTCCACTATATGTATCCAGATTGCTACTACTAGTCATCCGGATTGGTGCTAAAGCTTGCATCGACGTAACTCTTTACGACGAACTATTTATCACCTCCATAATCGAGAAACATCTCCTCAGTATTTTAGTTACTGAGGGTAATCTTGACCGCTGTCCAGTGATCCACTCCTGGTTCACTCTTGTACCCCTTGACGAACTCATGCCAAGGCACACACATGTGCGGTACACAACATGGCATACTATACAGAGCCTATGGCTAAGGCATAGGGGACGACGTTCGTCCTTTCTCTTTCTTCTGCTGTTGTCGAGCTTTGAGTCTCACTCAACTTCACACCTTACAAATCAGACGAGAACTATTTCTCTGGCTGATCCATTTTGAACTCTTTCAAAATCTTGTCAAGGTATGCACTCATTGAAAGTCTCATCAAGCATCTTGATCTATCTCTATAGATTTTGATGCTCAACAATTAGGTAGCTTTATCCAGGTCTTCCTTTGAAAAACACTTTTCAAACAACCATTTATGCTTTCCAGAAATCCTACATTATTTCTGATCAAAAATATGTCATCCACATATACTTATCAGAAATTCTATAGTGCTCCCACTCACTTTATTATAAATACAAGTTTCTCGTAAACTTTGTATAAACATCAAAACTTTGATCACCTCATCAAAGCGTACATTCCTACTCCGAGATGCTTGCTTCAGTCCATAGAAGGATCACTGAAGCTTGTACACCTTTTAGCATCCTTAGGACTGACAAAACCTTCTGGTTGTATCACATAAACCCTTTCCTCAAGCAAACCGTTAAGAAAACGATGGTTTGACATCCATCTGCCAAATTTCACAATTGAAAATGCAGCAACTACTAACATAATTCCAACAGACTTTAGCATCGCTACGAGTGAGAAAGTCTCATCGCAGTCAACTCCTTGAACTTGTCATAAACATCTTTGCAACTAGTCGAGCTTTACAAATGGTGACAATTACCATCAGCGTTTATCTTCATTTTAAAGATCCATTTGTACTCAACGACCTGCCGTCCAACGAGCAAGTCTACCAAAGTCTATACTTGGTTTTCATACATGGATCCTATCTCGGATTTCATGGTCTCCAACCATTTGTCGGAATCCGGGCCCATCATTGCTTCTCCATAGCTCGTAGGTTCATCGTTGTCCAACAACATGACCTCAAAGGCAGGGTTGTCGTATTTCTTAGGAGGAGTACACATCCTTGTCGACCTACGAAGTTTGATAGTAACTTGATCCTGATGCATCATGATCATCATCATTAACTTCCTCTTCAACTAACGTAGGCTTCACAGAAACATCTTTCTGCGCTGCGCTACTCTCTGGTTGAACAAAGGTTTAACAACCTCATCAAGTTCTATCTTCCTCCCACTCAATTCTTTCGAGAGAAACTTTTCCTCGAGAAAGGATTTGTTTTAGCAAAAAACACTTTGCACTTGGATCTGAGATAAAAGGTTCACCCAACTGTTCTTAGGGTATTCTATGAAGATGCATTTGTCCGCCTTTGGTTTGACCTCATTAGGTGAAAACATTTTCCACACAAGTGTCACCGCCCCAAACATTAAGAAATGATAGCTTAGGTTTCTATCAAACCATAATTCACACGGTGTCATCTCAACGGATTTAGATGGTGCCCTATTTAAAGCGAATGTAGTTGTCTCTAATGCATAATCCCAAATTATAGTAGTAAAATGATAAGAGACATCATAGCACGCACCATATCCAATAGAGCATGACTATGATGTTCGGACACACCATCACACTATGGTGTTCCAGGTGGCATTTAGTTGTGAAACAACTTTCACATTGTCTTAAGTTGTATGCCAAAGTCATAACTCAGATATTCACCTCCACGATCACATCGCAGACATCTTTATCTTCTTGTCATGATGATCTTTAAACTTCACTCTAAATTTGCTTGAACCTTTCAAATGATTCAGACTTGTGTTTCATTAAGTAAACATACACTATATCTACTCAAATCATCAGTGGAGGTAAGAAAATAATGATATCCACTGCAAGCTACAAGACTTACTGGATTGCATACATCAACATGTATCATTTCCAATGAATCACTTGCCCGCTCCATCCAACGGGGTTTTTAGTCATCTTGCCCAACAGGCATGGTTCGCATGTCTCAACCGATTCGAAATCGAATGAGTCCAAAGATCCATCAGCATGGAGTTTCTTCATGCGCTTTATACCAATATGACATTTAGCGGTAGTGCCACAAGTATGTGGTACTATCATTATTAACTTTGTATCTTTTGACATCAATGTTATGAACATGTGTATTACTATGATCAAGATTTCAACAAACCATTCTCACTGGGTGCATGACCATTGAAGGTATTATTCATGTAAACAGAATAACCATTATTCTCTAACTTAAATGAATAACCGTATTGCAATAAACATGATCTAATCATGTTCATGCTCAACGCAAAACACCAAATAACATTTATTTAGGTTCGTCACTAATCCTGAAGGTAGAGAGAGCGTGCGATGTTGATCGCATCAACCTTGGAAACATTTCCAACACATATCGTCACCTCACCCTTATCTAGTTCTCCGTTTATTCCGTAGCTTTTATTTCGAGTTACTAACATTTAGCAACCGAACCAGTATCCAATACCTAGGTGCTACTACGAGTACCAGCAAGGTACACATCAATAACACGTATATCAAATATACTTCTGTCGATGTTGCCAGCCTTCTTATCTACTAAGTATTTAGGGTTGTTCCGCTTCAGCGACCGCTCACCTCATAATAGAAGCACTTAGTCTCGGGTTTGAGTTCAACTTTGGGTTGCTTCACTGGAGCAGCAACTGACTTGCTATCCATGAAGTTTCCCTCCTTGCTCTTGCCCTTCTCGAAACCAGTGGTTTGATTAACCATCAACACTTGACGCTCCTTCTTGATTTCTACCTTCGCGGTGTCAAGCATCGCGATTATCTCAAGGATCATTATTTCTATCCCTGGCATTTTATAGTTCATCACCAAGTTCTAGTAGCTTTAGTGACAGTGACTTGGAGAACTATATCAATCACTATCTTCTCTGGAAGATCAACTCCCACTTGATTCAAGCGATTGTAGCACCCAGACAATCTGAGCACATGCTCAACGATTGAGCTATTCTCTTTCATCTTGCAGGCAAAGAATCTTGTTGGAGATCTCATATCTCGCAACACGGGCACGAGACTGAGATCCTAATTTCAGCTCTTAGAAACATCTTATATGTTCCGTGACGTCCAAAACGTTTTGGAGCCTCAATTCTAAGCCGTAATGCATGACGCACTAAACTATCAAGTAGTCATCAGAATGTGCATGTCAGATGTTCACAACATCTTACAGACGACGCTAGAGGGGTTGGCGCACCGAGCGGTGCATCAAGGACATAAGCCTTCTATTCAGCAATGAGGACAATCCTCAAATCACGGACCCAGTCCGCAATATTTCTACCATCATCTTTCAACTCTATTTCTCTAGGAACATATAAAAATTAAGGGAGCTACATCGCGAGCTAGTAATCTACAACATAATTTGCAAAGACATTATTGACTATGTTCATGATAATGAGTTCAATTAATCATATTACTTAAGAACTCCCACTCAAATTGACATCCCTCCGATCATTCGAGTGATACATGATCCAAATTCACCAACTCAAGTCCGATCCTCACATGAGTTGAGGTGGCTGCAATGGTGAACATCATCATGTTGATCATATCTACTATATGACTCATATTTGACCTTTCGGTCTCTTGTGTTCCGAGGCCATGTCTGTACATGCTAGGCTCGTCAAGTTTAACCCGTGTGTTCTGCATGTGCAACACTGGCTTGCACCCGTTGTATGTGAATGTAGAGTCTATCACACCCGATCATCACGTGGTGTCTCAACACGACGAACTTTCGCAACGGTGCACACTCGGGGAGAACACAATTTATCTTGAAATTAAGTGAGGGATCACCTTATAATGCTACCGTCGTCCTAAGCAAAACAAGGTGCATAAAAGGATTAACATCACATGCAAATCATAAGTGACATGATATGGCCATGAACTTGTTCTTTTGATCTCCATCTAGAAAGCACCGGCATGATCTCCATCGTCACCGGCATGACACCATGATCTCCATCATCTTGATCTCCATCAACGTGTCGCCATCGGGGTTGTCACGCACTGCATGCTTCTACTACTATTGCTACCATTTAGCGATAAATCAAAGCATTACATAGCGCTTAAGCACTGGAGAAAACCGATCTAGAGGAGCACCGGTGGAACGGGTAGCACGTGGCCGTAAAAACTAGTGCAAAACCCTAAAATCCACCGGTATATATAAGTGGAGAGGAGGAGAGGCTGGCGCAAGGGCCACAACTCCTATAGGAGTCGGCCGAACTGGGAGGTGGAGGAGGACTCTCCTCCTCCACTCCTAGTAGGACTAGGACTCTTCCTTTTTGCCTTTTTTTCCACCTTTTTCCTTTGGGTTTCTTTCTTCCAGCCACATGGGCCTATTGTGGTTGTTCCACCAGCCCACTAAGGGCTGTTTATTACTTTCCCACATCCCATGAAGACTCTTGGCTCGAAATACCCCTCCCGGAGGTCTCCGGGTACACTACCGGCACTCCCGGTACACTATCGATGAGCCCGAAACTTTTTCGGCGACCAAACTGGGACTTCCTATATATGAATATTTACCTCCGGACCATTCCGGAGCTTCTCGTGACGTCCGGGATCTCATACGGGACTCCGAACAACCTTCGGTCACCACCATACATAACTTTACAATACCGAAACGTCACCAAACCTTAAGTGTGCAGACCCTGCAGGTTCGAGAACTATGTGGACATGACCGAGACACCTCTACGGTTAATAACAATTGGTGGGACCTAGATGTCCACATTGGTTCCTACATATTCTAAGATCTTTATCGGTCGAATCTCTATGTCAAGGATTCAGTTAATCCCGTACGATGTTCCCTTTGTTCTTCGGTATGTTACTTGCCCGAGATTCGATCGTCGGTATCTCCATACCTATTTCAACCTCGTTACCGGAAAGTCTCTTTACCCATTCCGTAATGCAAGATCACGCAACTAACAAATAGTCACATTGATTGCAAGGCTCATTGTGATATTGTATTACCGAGTGGGCCCTGAGATACCTCTCCGTCACACGGAGTAACAAATCCCAGTCTCGATCCATGCCAACTCAACAAACACCATCGGAGATACCTGTAGAGCACCCTTATAGTCACCCAGTTACGTTGCGACGTTTGATACACACAAGGCACTCCTCCGATATCCGTGAGTTGCATGATCTCATGGTCATAGCAACATATACTTGACATGCAGAAAACAGTAGCAGTAAACTGACACGATCATATGCTACGTTTGTAGTTTGGGTCTTGTCCATCACATCATTCTCCTAATGATGTGATCCCGTTATCAAATGACATCTCATGTCCATGGCTAGGAAACCTTAACCATCTTTTGGTCAACGAGCTAGTCTATTAGAGGCATACTAGGGACATGATTTTGTCTATGTATCCACACATGCATCTAAGTCTCCAATCAATACAATTATAGCATGGATAATAAACGATTACCACGAACAAGGAAATATGATAATAACTAATTTATTATTGCCTCTTGGGCATATTTCCAACACTTATTGCAAAAGTCTATTAGTCATCGAAACAAGGTACTACACGCATGCTCCTAGGTGAAGGGTTGGTAGGAGTTAACCATCGCGTGATCTTGACCTCCACACAAAGGCTGACAATCAATAAATAAACCATGCTCCGACTTCGTCACATAACGGTTCACCACACGTGCATGCTACGGGAAGCACAAACCTTAACACAAGTATTTCTACGAATACAAAATTACTCACTAGCATTACTCTAATATCACATCTTCATGTCGCAAAACTATTGCAAGGAATCAAACATATCATATTCAGTGATCTACAAGTTTTATGTAGGATTTTATGACTAACCATGTGAATGACCAACTCCTGTTAACTCTCTAAATAGGTATAAGTGAAGCATGAGAGTTTAATCCTTTCTATAAAATATATGCCCCGCTCTAACAAATATAAGTGAAGCAAAAGAGCATTCTACAAATGGCGGTTTTCTATGTGTAGGGAAACATGCAATCCAAACTTCAAATGATATAAGTGAAGCACATGAAGCATTATATAAAGCCATACTCAAAAGATATAAGTGAAGTGCAAAGAGCATTCTATAAATCAACCAAGGACTATCTCATACCAGCATGGTGCATAAAAGAAAAAGGAAAAATAAACATAAAAGATGCTCCAAGCATTCGCACATATCATGTGACGAATAAAAATATAGCTCTGAGTAAAATTACCGATAGATTGTAGACCAAAGAGGGGATGCCTTCCAGGGCATCCCCAAGCTTAGATGCTTGAGTCTTCCTTTAATATTACCTTGGGGTGCCTCGGGCATCCCCAAGCTTAGGTTCTTGCCTCTCCTTATCCCTTCATCCATTGTGGTCTCACCCAAAACTTGAAAACTTCAATCACACAAAACTTAAACAGAAACTCGTGATAGCATTAGCATAAGAAAACAAACCACCAACTTTTTTAGATACTTTAGTAAACTTAATTTCCATTTAGATTGATGTTATATTACTGTATTCTCAATTTTCCATGGCTCTTAACCCCCGATACTAACCATAGTTTCATCAAAGTAAGCAATCAACACAACAAAAACAGAATCTGTCAAAAACAGAACAGTCTGTAGCAATCTGTATATTTCATTTAACTCTGGTAACCGAAAAATTCTTAAACAATTAGGAAAATTAGGAAAATTTGCATATCAATCAGAAGCAAAAATAATCAACTCAAAATCTCTATCTGGATAGGAATTAAAAATAATTTCGTGAGCACAAAGTTTTTGTCTTTTTCAGCATGATCAAACAACTATCACCCAAACTAATCATAAAGGCTTTACTTGGCACATTAGTTTTATAATACAATGGAATTGTACAAGGGGATAATTACTTTTGCAAGAAACTTCCATGAAAAATTCTACATTGTTTCCATGAGCATGAACACAAGTGTTCAAGGTCGACCCTCACTTCCGCAATGCATCACCTTTCAATCGCTTCTCTTTTTGAAAAAGTTTTAAGTTCCCCTCTATATGTTTTTTGTTTTTAAACTATATAAAAGCACTCAACAGAAATAAATGTCTCTCTAAAACTTCCGGGTTGTCTCCCAGGCAGCGCTTTCTTTAAATCCATTAAGCTAGGCATAAAGTGCTCAAGTAGTGGATCCACCCGGATCCCAAGGTATATCAAAGCCAATTTTAATTAACAATGATTTGTAATCTAGTAGTGAGCACAAGGTACCATATATCACGCAATGACTAAGTCTAAATCTCTTCCTATGCATTGGCATTTCATAAAAGAACAATTCATGCACATCAAGTAAAGGCCAATACATAGCATAAGCAGTTTCTTGTAATTTTATCGTATTGGAAACATAGAGAGGTGGAGATGTAGTTCCTCTCCCATAATAATTGCAAGTAGGAGCAGCAAGCACATGCATATTATATTCATCAAAATCATCATGTGTAATAGTAGAAGGCAACCCATTAATGTAATCCCTAATAAGAGTAAACTTCTCCGATATAGTGTAGTTGGGAGAATTCAAAAAGATAATAGGACTATCATATGTGGGTGCAATAGCAACAAGTTCATGTTTAACATAAGGAACTATAGCAAGTTCATCTCCATAAGCATCATTCATATTGGCATCATGGCCACAAGCATAGCAAGCATCAAGTTCGTAAAAGAGGGATATTTCAAACGAATCCAAGGGATCATAGCAATCAACATAGCATTCATCCTTCAGTAAGCACGAAGAGAAATTAAACAATGTATGATTTGAAGAGTTACTCTCATTAGAAGGTGGGCATGGGTAGCTAGTCCGCTCTTCCTCCTTTTGTTCTTCGCTCTCCTCGTCATCTTTTTCATCTAATGAGCTCACAGTTTCAGCATTTTCTTCTTCCATAGTTTCCTGCAAAATATTAGTCTCTTCTTGCGCGGCGGAGAATTTCTCCATAAATCGATAAATATGGGCATTATATTCATAATTAGTATAACAATAATGAAGCATAACAAAATTTTCAGATCGGTAAAAAGCATCATCATTATCATCATACCTTTTAAACAGAGCTTCAATTTCATAAGCACCCATAAAAGCAACAAACTCTTCTATTTGTTCCACATCATAGTAATCATATATACTATTAGCATAAGCCAAGGTTTCATTAGCATTAAATTTACAAGAAAAGGGAAGGTGTTTAGCCTTCATCCTAGAGCAATGCTACTTCTCGAGCTTGCGTTGGTATTTCCCTTGAAGAGGAAAGGGTGATGCAGCAAAGTAGAGATAAGTATTTCCCTCAGTTTGAGAACCAAGGTATCAATCCGGTAGTAGTATCAAGATGAGGAAACAAGGAATCTCCACAAACACAAACAAACTTGCACCCAACGCGATAAAGAGATTGTCAATCCCTTTATGGTTACTTGCAAGGTGAGATCTGATAGTGATAATAAGTATATGTAAATAAGTAAATAAAATTGCAGCAAGGTTTTTATGGTGTTTTAGTGTTTAGATTTGAATATGTAATGTGTAAAATAGACCCGGGGGCCATAGTGTTCACTAGAGGCTTCTCTCATGATAGCAAGTATTACGGTGGGTGAACAAATTACTGTTGAGCAATTGATAGAATAACGCAAAGTCATGACGATATCTACGGCATATATCATACATATAGGCACCACGTCCGAGACAAGTACACCGATACTTTCTACATCTACTACTATTACTCCACACATCGTCCGCTATCCAGCATGCATCTAGTGTATTAAGTTCATGATAAACGGAGTAACGCTTTAAGCAAGATGACATGATGTAGAGGGATAGATTCATGCAATATGATATAAACCCCATCTTTTTACCCTTGATGGCAACAACACGATGCGTGCCTCGCTACCCCTTCTGTCACTAGGTGAGGACACCGCACGGTATGAACCCAAAACCAAGCATTTCTCCTATTGCAAGAACTATAGATCAAGTTGGCCAAACGAAACCTATAACTCGAAGAGAATTACAAGGATACAAAATCATGCATATAAGAAATCAGAGGAGACTCAAATAATATTCATAGACAATCTGCTCACAAATTCACAATTCATCGGATCTCAACAAACACACCGCAAAAGAAGATTACATTAGATAGGTCACCATGAAGATCTTGGAGAACTTTGTAGTGAAGATCGAAGAGAGAGAAGAAGTCATCTAGCTACTAGCTATGGACCCGAAGGTCTGTGGTGAACTACTCACGCATCATCGGAGAGGCAATGGTGTTGATGAAGATGGCCACCGGCGATGAATTCCCCTCCGGCACGACGCCGGAACGGTCTCCCGATTGGTTTTTGGTGGCTTTGGAGGTATGCGGCGGCGGAACTTGCGATCTAGGTTTAATTCTGATGGTTTCCGTATTTATAAGACCGTTTGGCGTCGGGAACAAGTTGAGAGGCGCCACGAGGAGGCCACGATCCCCCTAGCCACGGCCAGGGGGCCGCGCCTCCTAGGCTCGTGGCTCCCTCGGGCTGCCTCTCCGGTATTTTTTCCTTCAGCTATTTTTGATATTTTCCATAAAAAATCACGGAGAAACTTTTATTCCATTTGGACTCCGTTTGATATTGCTATCTGAAAAAGGTCAAGAACACGGAAAAACAGGAACTGGCACTGGGCACTGGATTAATAAGTTAGTCCCAAAAATAATATAAAATAGCATATTCATGCATATAAAACATCCAAAGTTGATAATATAATAGCATGGAACAATCAAAAATTATAAGTATGTTGGAGACATATCAAGCATCCCCAAGCTTAACTCCTGCTCGTCCTCGAGTAGGGAAGTGATAAACAACGAATTTTTGATGTGGAATGCTACCTAACACATTTGTTTTATGTAATCTCTTTATTGTGGCATGAATGTTCAAATACGTAAGATTCAAAACAATAGTCTAATATTTACATGAAAACAATAATACTTCAAGTATAGAATAGCAAAGTAATCATGAACTTTCGAAATAACAAGGCAAAAGAAAGTTATCCCTACAAAATCATATAGTCTGGCTATGCTCCATCATCCCCACACAATGAATTTAAATCATGCACAACCCCGGTATTGGCCAAGTAATTATTTTTGCACTCTTATTTTTCAAACTTTTTCAACTCTCACGCAATACATGAGCGTGAGCCATGGATATAGCACTATAGGTGGAATAGAGTGTGGTGGAGGTTGTGAGGCAAAAAGGAGGAGATGGTCACATCGACTTGGTGTATCAATAGGCTATGGAGATGCCAATCAATAGATATCAATGTGAATGAGTAGGGATTGCCATGAAACAGATGCATTAGAGCTATAAGTGTATGAAAGCTCACAAATGAAAACTAGTGGGTGTGCACCCAACTTGCTTGCTCACGAAGACCTAGGGCAATTGAGGAATCCCATTACTGGAATATACAAGCCAAGTTATATAATGAAAAATTCCACTAGCATATGAAAGTGACAAAACAAGAGACTCTCTATCATGAAGATCATGGTGCTACTTTGAAGCACAAGTGTGGAAAAATATAGTAGCATTGTCCCTTCTCTATTTTTCTCTCATTTTTTTGTTTGGGCTCTTTGGACTCTCTTTTTTATTTTTTTTATTTGGTGGGCATCTTTGGCCTCTTTTATTTCCTCACATGGGAGAATGCTCTAATAATGATGATCATCACACTTTTATTTACTTACAACTCGATACTTAGAACAATAATGACTCTATATAAATGAAAGTGATGGCACATGTCATGAGACGGAACGGTGAAATTTGCATGGCAATATATCTCGGAATGGCTATGAAAATGCCATGATAGGTAGGTATGGTGGCTATTTTGAGGAAGGCATATGGTGGGTTTGTGCACCGGCGAAAGTTACGCGGCACTAGAGAGGGTGGCAATGGTGGAAGGTGAAAGTGCATCTATACCATGGACTCACATTAGTCATGAAGAACACATATACTTATTGCAAAAGTTTTATTAGTAATCGAAACAAAGTGCTAAACGCATACTCCTAGGGGAAGGGTTGGTACGAGTTAACCATCGCGCGATCCCGACCTCTACACAAAGGATGACAATCAATAAATCAATTATGCTCTGACTTCCTAACATAGCGGTTCACCATACGTGCATGCTACGGGAATCACTAACTTCATCACAAGTATTTCTAGATTCACAACACCCTACTAACATAACTCTAATATTACCCTATCCATATCTCAAAACTACTCGCGAGGAATCAAACTTATCTTACTAATCAATGCACTTGAATATGTAAGTTTTTATTATATCCTCTTTGGATGCCTATCATATTTGGGACTAATTTCATAACACACGCCAATTACCAAGTTACCTACAGATATCACTCTCAAAATGATATAAGTGAATATTCTAGAGTTTGTATTTCTACAAAATATGACACCGCCGTGCTCTACAAAGATTTAAGTGAAGCACTAGAGCAAAATTATCTAGCTCAAAAGATATAAGTAAAGCACATGTGAGAAAAATTACCAAACTCAAAAGATATAAGTGAAGCACATGGGAGCAAAATTACCAAGCTCAAAATATATAAGTGAAGCGCATGTGAGCAAAAATTACCAAGCTCAAAATATATAAGTGAAGCACGTGTGAGCTAAATTGCCTAACTCAAAAGATATAAGTGAAGCTCATTGAGTATTCTACCAAATTCACGATGAGTGCATGTCTCTCTCAAAAGGTGTGCAGCAAGGATTATTGTGACAAAACAGAAAGCAAAGACTCTTATAATACACGACGCTCCAAGCAAAACACATATCATGTGGTGAATAAAAATATAGCTCCAAGTAACGTTACCGATGGATTGAAGACGAAAGAGGGGATGCCTTCCCGGGGCATCCCCAAGCTTAGGCTTTTTGGTGTCATTGAATTTGGCTTGGGATGCCTTGGGAATCCCCAAGCTTAGGCTCTTGCCACTCTTTATTCCATTTTCCATAAGAAGATCACCCAAAACTTGAAAACTTCACAACACAAAACTTAAACAGAAACTCGTGATAGCATTAGCATAAGAAAAAACCACCAACTTTTTAAGTACTGTAGTAAACTTTAATTTCCATTCAGATTGATGTTATATTACTATATTCTCACTTATCCATGGCTCATACCCCCCCCCTCCCCCGGATACTACACATAGTTTCATCAAAATAAGCAATCAACACAACAAAAACAGAATCTGTCAAAAACAGAACAATCTGTAGCAATCTGTATATTTCCTTTACCTCTGTTAATACAAAAATTCTGAAACAATTATGAAAATTAGGGAAATTTTCATATCAATAAGAAGCAAAAAGAATCAACTCAAAATCTCTTTCTGGATAGGAATTATAAATAATTTCATGAGCACAAAGTTTCTATCTTTTTCCAGCATGGTTAAACAACTATCACAAAAACTAATCATAAAGGTTCTACTTGGCACAAATACTAATTAAAACATAAAAAACACGATCATAACATAATCTTTATGGTGTGTACTCAACAAAACAGAAAGTAAAAAGTAAAAATAAACCTATTCATTGGGTTGCCTCTCAACAAGCGCTATCGTTACGGCCCTAGCTAGGCATAACGATTTCAATGATGCTCACAATAAGAGTAGTAATCGAGATATGCAAAAGAGCGTCATGAATATAATGAAAAACACATTTAAGTCTAACCCACTTCCTATGCATAGGGATTTTGTGAGCAAACAATTTATGGGAACAAGAATCACTTAGCATAGGAAGGAAAAATAAGCATAACTTCAAAACGTTGAACACATAGAGAGGAAACTTGATATTATTGCAATATGTAAAAGCATATGTTCCTCTCTCATAGTAATTTTCAGTAACATAATGAAGGAATCTTACAATATAACTATCACACAAAGCATTCTTTTCATGATCAATTATAGTATAAGGGTCATCACCAAAACTTGGGGAACAAAAAACATCATCTTCATCAAAGCATCCCCAAGCTTGTAGTTTTGCATATCATTAGCATCATGGATATTCAGAGAATTCATACTAAAAACATGGCAATCATGCTTCTCATTCAAGGATATATCATGAATCACTTTATAATTTTCTTCTTTCAACACTTCATCAAAATTTTCAAATTCATGATTTTGAAACAAAACTCCATAGAGATAGTCAACTGCACTCAACTCACTAGCAAATTGTTCATAATAATTTGGTCTTTTTAAAAGATTAGCAAGTGGATGAGGATCCATATCAATAGATTTTTAGCAAGCGAAGATGCAAACAAATAGAAGACACATGGCAACACAAGCAAACATAGCAACAAAAGGCGAATGGAAGAAGAGCGAATAAAAACGAAAATCTTTTTGGTATTTTCGGAAAATCATTTTAGAAGTGGGGGAGAGGAAAATGAGAAGCAAATAGCAAATAATGTAAATGCAAGAGATGAGTTTGTGATAGGTACTTGTATATATGCTTCACTTGATTACTCCCCGGCAACGGCGCCAGAAATTCTTCCTGCTACTTCTCGAGCTTGCGTTGGTTTTTCCCTTGAAGAGGAAAGGGTGATGCAGCAAAGTAGAGATAAGTATTTCCCTCAGTTTGAGAACCAATGTATCAATCTAGTAGTAGTATCAAGATGAGGCAACAAGGAACCTGCACAAACACAAACACGATAAAGAGGTTGCCAATCCCTTTATGGTTACTTGCAAGGTGAGATCTGATAGTGATAATAAGTATATGTAAATAAGTAAATAAAATTGCAGCAACGCTTTTATGGTGTTTTAGTGTTTAGATTTGAATATGTAATGTGTAAAATAGACTCGAGGGCCATAGTGTTCACTAGAGGCTTCTCTCATGATAGCAAGTATTACGGTGGGTGAACAAATTACTGTTGAGCAATTGATAGAATAGCGCAAAGTCATGACGATATCTAAGGCAATGATCATACATATAGGCATCACGTCCGAGACAACTAGACCGGTACTTTCTGCATCTACTACTATTACTCCACACATCAACCGCTATCCAACATGCATCTAGTGTATTAAGTTCATGATAAACGGAGTAACGCTTTAAGCAAGATGACATGATGTAGAGGGATAGATTCATGCAATATGATATAAACCCCATCTTTTTACCCTTGATGGCAACAACACGATGCGTGCCTCGCTACCCCTTCTATCACTAGGTGAGGACACCGCACGGTATGAACCCAAAACCAAGCACTTCTCCTATTGCAAGATTTATAGATCAAGTTGGCCAAACGAAACCTATAACTCGAAGAGAATTACAAGGATACAAAATCATGCATATAAGAAATCAGAGGAGACTCAAATAATATTCATAGATAATCTGATCATAAATTCATAATTCATCGGATCTCAACAAACACACCGCAGAAGAAGATTACATCGGATAGATCACCATGAAGATCATGGAGAACTTTGTATTGAAGATAAAAGAGAGAGAGAGAAGAAGCCATCTAGCTACTAGCTATGGACCCGAAGGTCTGTGGTGAACTACTCACGCATCATCGGAGAGGCAATGGTGTTGATGAAGATGGCCACCGGCGATGAATTCCCCTCCGGTAGGACGCCGGAACGGTCTCCCGATTGGTTTTTGGTGGCTTTGGAGGTCTGCGGCGGCGGAACTTGCGATCTAGGTTTAATTCTAAGGGTTTCCGTATTTATAAGACCGTCTGGCGTCGGGAACAAGTCGAGAGGCGCCAGGAGGAGGCCACGAGCCCCCTAGCCGCGGCCGGGGGGGGGGCGCCTCCCAGGCTCGTGGCTCCCTCGGGCCGCCTCTCCGGTATTTTTTCCTTCAGCTATTTTGATATTTTCCATACAAAATCTCGGCGAAAGTTTTATTCCATTTGGACTCCGTTTGATATTCCTATCTGAAAAAGGTCAAAAACACGGAAAGAACAGGAGCTGGCACTCGGCACTGGATTAATAAGTTAGTCCCAAAAATAATATAAAATAGCATATTCATGTATATAAAACATCGAAAGTTGATAATATAATAGCATGGAACAATCAAAAATTATAGATATGTTGGAGACGTATCAAGCAACAAGTAATATCATATCTCAAGCATAGATCCCAAGCATACCATTTCAACATATGAATTTGATCCCGCATGGAAATACCGCATATAGGTAGGTATGGTGGACTCATAAGGAAAAACTTGGTTAAAGGATTTTGGATGCACAAGTAGTATTTCTACTTAGTACAAATGAAGCCTAGCAAATAGATTGGGAAGCAACCAAACCGAGGAACGAAAAATCACATAAGTGAGCATTGAGTCATAACTAACACGAATAATGCACCGCAAGTAGGATGTAACTTCATTGCATAACTATTGACTTTTGTGCATACATAGGTAATCACAAACCTTAACACCAATATTCTTACTAAGCATAATTACTCACTAACATGACTCACATATTACGATCATTGTGTTTCAAAACTATTACAAAGAATCAAGTTTAATTTGTCCCATGATCTTCATGAAAGTTTTTATTATATCCTACTTGGATATCTATCACTTTGGGACTAGATTCATGTATTGCCATTGTTTTTTCGACAAGCTCAAACAAATTTAAGTAAAGCACGTGAGCAAATGACAAGATACTCTCAAAGGATATGAGTAGATTAATGAGTAGTCAAACAATTAAGTAGCTATGTGAGTACACTCTATCCCTTAGTAAATATTTTAATATCTTAAGTAATTTATTCAAACAGCAAGCAAAAGAAAAATAGCACTCCAAGAATAGCACACATCATTCGACAAGCTCAACATAGGCTAACCGATAATTGTTGATGAAGAGAGGTGGGATGCGTAGCATCCCCAAGCTTAGATGCTTGAGAGCTCTTGAAATATTTACTTGGGGTGCCTTGGGCATCCTCAAGATTGAGATTTTTTATCTCGTTCAATCCTCTCATACCACAGTTTCACCTATTCTCAAAAACTTCATCCACACAAAACTCAAAAAGAACTCGTGAGATAGGTTAGTACACATAATAATAAATCAACTCTTTATGTACTGCCAAGACAAGTTGAATAATAATTTTAAAACATTAGGTACTGTATACTATCATTTCCATAATTTATATCTACCAGTATGGGCTATGGAAACTAAAGGATAAGTAGATAACAAAACTATGACAGCTATCTGTCCAAACAGGACAGTCTGTAGCAATTTATATAAACAGTGTACTTATGCAACTCAAACAATTACGAAAATTTAGGACATGCTATAAAATGTGTATTAACATACTGTGTCAAAATTTCAGAAACTTTTCGCATTCCAGTAAAATATGAAAATTCAAACACTACAGCCAAAGTTTCTGTTTTTACACAGCACTCATCAAAACATGCAATGCAAACATAAGAAAGGCAATTCTTGGAATTTTTTTATTGAAAAACATGATTATAAATAACACCTAACAGAAAGGAACAAAATATAATTATGATCCAAGCAAAGCACATATTATGTGACGAATAAAAATATAGCTCCAAGTAAGATATACCGATAGTGTTAAAGATGAAAGAGGGGATGCCTTCCGGGGCATCCCCAAGCTTAGATGCTTAAGTATTCCTTGTATATTACATTGGTGGTGGATTGGGCATCCCCAAGATTAGGTTCTTGTCACTCCTTGTTCTCCTCATATCATTGTCTCACCCAAAACTTGAAAACTTCAATCACACAAAACTTAACGGAACTTCGTGAGATGGGTTAGTGTAGTAAATATAAATCATTCACTTAGGTATTGTTAAGACAAGATTCATAATTGTTAACACATGTTACCTACTGTATCACATCATTCCCATAATTTATATTACTCAATATAAGCTATAGGAACACTTGAAACAAGCAAACTATGCATGCAAAACAGAATCTGTCAAAAAACAGAACAGTCTGTAAAGATCTGAATGATCACCAAACTTCCCTGACTCTAAAAATTCTAAAAAATTACCAAAACTCAATGAATTTGCATGTAAATGTTTTGTAAAAATTACAGAAAGTTTTGGTGCTCTAGTAAAATCAGATAATTCATATACTGGACGCAAAACTTTCTGTTTTTGCACAGAATCAAACAAGCAAGTATCCATACTATCCCAAAGGCTTTACTTGGCACTTTATTGAAATAAAAGTCACAAAACATGATTAATACAGTAGATTAATCATGTGAACACACACAAAAAGAAAGTAAAAGTGTTGGTTTGTCTCCCAACAAGCGCTTTTCTTTAATGCCTTTAAGCTAGGCATGATGATTTCAATGATGCTCGTATAGGAATAATAACTGAAACATGCAAAAGAGCATCATGAATCTCATGACAAGCACATTTAAGTCTAACCCACTTCCTATGCATAGGGATTTTGTGAGGAAACAATTTATGGGAGCAAGAATCATCTAGCATAGGAAGGGAAAAAAAGGCATATCTTCAAGAATTTGAACACATAGAGAGGAAACTTGATATTATTGCAATTCCTACAAGCATATGTTACTCCATCATAATAATTTTCAGTAGCATAATGAAGGAATTCCACAATATAACCAGCACATAAATCATTCTTTTCATGCTCTACAAGCATAGAAATTTTAGTACTCTCCTTATAAGCAATTTTCTTCTCGTTCATAATAGTGGGAGCAAACTCAACAAAATAACTATCATGAGATACTTGATTGACATAACCACTTTGAATATTAAAATCATGATGACAAGTTTCATGGTTGTCATTACTATTTATAGCATACGTGTCATCACAATAATCATCATAGATAGGAGGCATGTCATAATCATAATAGTTTTGCTCATCAAAACTTGGGGGGCTAAAAATATCTTCTTCGTCAAATATAGCATCCCCAAGCTTGTGGCTTTGCATATCATTAGCATCATGAATATTCAAAGAATTCATACTAACAATATTGAAATCATGCTCATCATACTAATATTTAGTGTCAAACATTTTAATAACTTCTTCTTCTAACACTTGAGCACAATTTTCCTTTCCATCATTTTCACGAAAGACATTAAAAAGATGAAGCATATGAGACAACCTCAATTCCATTTTCTTGTAGTTTTATTTTATAAAACCAAACTAGTGAAAAACAAGAAACAAAAAGATTTGATTGTAAGATCTAAAGATATACCTTCAAGCACTCACCTCCCCGGCAGCGGCGCCATAAAAGAGCTTGATGTCTACTACACAAGCTTCTTCTTCTAGACTTGTGTTGGGCCTCCAAGCGCATAGTTTTGTAGGACAGTAGCAGGTTTCCCTCAAGTGGGTGACATAAGGTTTATAAATCCATGAGAGGTGTAGGATGAAGATGGTCTGTCTCAAGCAACCCTGCAACCAAATAACAAAGAGTCTCTTGTGTCCCCAACACACCCAATACAATGGTAAATTGTATAGGTGCATTAGTTCGGCGAAGAGATGGTGATACAAGTGTAATATGGATGGTATATATAGGTTTTTGTAATCTGAAAATATAAAAACAACAAGGTAACAAATAGTAAACAGCGAGCAAAATGTTGTATAAATTCTTGGAAACAAGGCCTAGGGTCCATACTCTCACTAGTGCAATTTCTCTCAACAATACTAACATAGTTGAATCATATGTAAATCTCTCATGCGCGACAAAGAGTTCACTCCAAAGTCACAAATAGTGGAGAACAAACATAGAAATTATTGTAGGGTAGGAAACCACCTCAAAGTTATCTTTTCTGATCAATCTTATGAGCTATCCCTATAAGTGTCACGAACAGCCCTAGAGTTCGTACTAAGATAACACCTTAAGATACACATCAACCAAAACCCTAATGTCACCTAGATACTTCAATGTCACCACAAGCACCCATGGGATTGATTATACGATATGCATCACACAATTTCATATTCATTAATCCAACACAAAGAACTTCAAGGAGTGCCCCAAAGTTTCTACCGAAAAGTCAAGACAAAAACGTGTGCCAACCCCTATGCATAGATTCCCAAGGTCACGGAACCCGCAAGTTGATCACCAAAACATACATCAAGTGGATCAATAGAACATCCCATTGTCACCACAGATATCCCATCGCAAGACATACATGAAGTGTTCTCAAATCCTTAAAGACTCAATCCGATAAGTAAACTTCAAAGGGAAAACTCTATTCGTCACAACTAGATAAAGATGGGGAACACTCCATATGATTCATCTATATTAATAAAGCTCGTGGTACATCAAGATTGTGCCATTTCAAGAACACGAGAGAGAGATCAAAGACATAGCTACTGGTACATACACTCGGCCCCAAGGGTGAACTATTCCTTCCTCGTCATGGAGAGCGTCAGGATGATGAAGATGGCCTCCGGTGATGGTTCCCCCTCCGGCAGGGTGTCGGAACGGGCTCCCGATTGGTTTTTTGTGGCTATGGAGGTTTGCAGCGGCGGACCTCCCGATCTAGGTTCCGCGTTGGGGTTTCTGGAATATTTGACGATTTATAGAGCTGAGAGGGAGGTCGGTGGACTCCTGAGGGGCCCACAAGCCTGGTGGGCACGCCCAGGGGGTGGTCGTGCCCCTGAGGCTTGTGGCCTCCTCGGGAACTTTCTGACTTAATCTCCAAGTTGCATAAGTTCCTTTTGGTCCATAAAAAATCTCCATAATTTTTTATTCGTTTGGACTCCGTTTGATATTCCTTTTCTATAAAACTCAAAAACAAGGAAAAAACTGAAACTGGCACTAGGCTCTGGGTTAATAGGTTAGTCCCAAAAATAATATAAAGTTGTGCTGAAATGATTGTAAAACATCCAAGAATAATAATATAATAGCATGGAACAAGCAAAAATAATAGATACGTTGGAGACGTATCACGGCGACGGCGGCGGCGGTGGGCGGGCAGCCTGGCGGCGTCGATTTCGTCGGCGTCATTGGGGAGAGGTGAGAACTGAAAATTCCTAAGTGCTACTTATATACCCAGAGCATTGGTCCCGATTGGTGGCACCAACCGGGACCAATACACCCCTTTAGTCCCGGTTGGTGCCACCAACCGGGACCAAAGGTCCCTGTTGGTCCCGGTTGGCGGCACCAACCGGGACTAAATGGGTGTATTGGTCCTGGTTTGTGACACTAACCGGGACTAAAGGTCAGTTTCTAGCAGTCCAAAGGGTAGGAAACAGGGACCTTTGGTCCCCCTTGGTGGCACCAACCGGGACTAAGGGGGCGCATTGGTCCCGGTTGGTGCCACGAGCCGGGACCAAAGGGTGGTGCTGCCCGGGGCCAAATTTTTAGTCCCACGTCGCTAGCTGAGAGAACTCAAGAGTGGTTTATAAGCGTTGTTGCGCACACCCTCTCGAGCTGCTCTCAACTACAGGCTTCCGAGCCTAATCTGTCACTGCCTGTGGGCCTATTGGGCCTTCTGCGGGCCTCAATCCTGGCCCAACAAGCTGGTTGAGTTTCTAGTCGTATTTAGGCCGTGGTGGCCGAGTATGTGGCATTTTTCTAAAAAAATCCAGTTTTTTTGTTTTTTTTTGCTTATTTATTTTATTTTGTTCCTACTTATTGTTAGTGCCATTAGTTTTCAAATTTGAATAGTTTACATTTGAATTTTTTTAAATTTGTGTGAATCACTAATTTGTCAGTAACTTTACAAAAAAATAGAATTTTGAGTGATTCTTTTTCCTGCTATTTAATACTACTGTGTTTTATCATTATATTCAATTTGGTAAGTTTTAGGTTATTTTAAATGTCTCTTTTAATCAAAAACAGATTTGGTTATTTTACTTTGCTATTAAAGTTTCTATCAAAAAAATTCTTTATGAAAATTCTTTTATCTATTAATGTTTTGAACAAAAAATACTTTGATAATTTTAGTTGCATAAATTTTATATAATTTTAGTTTCAAAAATACTTGAGGTTTCCAAAAGCTTTTTAGTTGATTCCTTTTGCTATTAGAGTTTTATAAAAGCTTTTTAGTTGATTCTTTTTGCTATTGAAGAATATTATAGTTTTGTTTAGTTGATCATAACAGAATATTTTCATTGATTATTTTTAGTTCATTCTTTTGCTATTAGAGTTTCATAAAAGTTTTCTAGTTCATTCTTTTTTGCTATTAGTTCATTCTTTAAGCTAAATGACCCTAAAAGTGAAAAGCACTACAAATGAGCTTTGAAAAGGTTGAAAGTTGGCATGGTGTCATCATTTCACCCACATAGCATGTGCTAAAAATTTGAGAGGGTTGCGGCAAAACGGGATGCACCTCGTGTACAGAATGGACAATCTCTTTCAAAGTATCAGGGTTTCGGGCAAAAACCCATCTGTTACAAAGGGATTTCATTTTTTGAACTTATTTGAACTCCAGACTTTTTGTGTGTTCAAAATACACCATTCAAAGCCACATCATCAATTTTCAACCCTTTCTAATTTCCTTTGGTATTTTTCATGCATTTACTGATTTTTTGAGCTAAATGACCCTGAAATTGAAAAGCACTACAAATGAACTCTGAAAAGGTTGAAAGTTGGCATGGTATCATCATTTCACCCACATAGCATGTGCTAAAAAGTTGAGAGGGTTATGAAAAAAACTGGATGCACTTCGTGTACAAAATGGACAATATCTTTTGAAGTATCACGATTTCGGACGAAAACTCATCTCTTACAAAGGGATTTCATTTTTTGAACTTATTTGAACTCCGAGACTTTTTGTGTGTTCAAAATGCACCATTCAAAGCCACATCATCAATTTTCAACCATTTCTAACTTCATTTGGTATTTTTCATGCATTTACTGATTTTTTAGCTAAATGACCCCAAAATTGAAAAGCACTACAAATGAACTTTGAAAAGGTTGAAAGTTGGCATGGTATCATCATTTCACCCACATAGCATGTTATAAAAAGTTGAGAGGGTTACGGAAAAAACTGGATGCACTTCGTGTACAAAATGGACAATCTCTTTCGAAGTATGCAGGTTTCGGACGAAAACTCATGTGTTACAAAGGGATTTCATTTATTTGAACTCTAGACTTTTTGTGTGTTCAAAATGAACCATTCAAAGCCACATCATCAATTTTCAAACCTTTGTGACTTCATCTGGTATTTTTCATGCATTTACTGATTTTTTAAGCTAAATGACCCTGAAATTGAAAAGCACTACAAATGAACTTTGAAAAGGTTGAAAGTTGGCATGGTATCATCATTTCACCCACATGGAATGTTATAAAAATTTGAGAGGGTTACGGCAAAAAATGGATGCACTTTGTGTACAAAACGGACAATCTCTTTCGAAGTACCAGGGTTTCATACGAAAACTCATTTGTTACAAACGGCATTTCATTTCTTCACATGTAACTGCAATGATATAGTTGTGGAGAGAAAGTCTTCACTTTTTCTTCGCTTATGTCCTTTGCTTATTGCACCGTAACCATGGATAATCTTCATCGTTTAACAAGGTTCTTGGGTCAGCCTTGACTTTGAAGGGAGGAATTTCATGACACTTTTCATAATCTTCAGACATGTCTGTCTTGCCCTCCAATCCCACGATGTCACTTTTTCCTGAAAGAACTATGTGGCTCTTTGGCTCATCGTATGATGTATTTGCTTCCTTATCTTTTCTTTTTCTCGGTTTGGTAGACATGTCCTTCACATAGAAAACATGCGCCACATCATTGGCTGGGACAAATGGTTCGTCTATGTACCCAAGATTGTTCATATCCACTGTTGTCATTCCGTACTGTGGGTCTACCTGTACCCCGCCTCCTGATAGATTGACCCATTTGCACTAAAACAAAGGGACCTTGAAATCATGTCCATAGTCAAGTTCCCATATGTCCACTATGTAACCATAATATGTGTCATTTCCTCTATTGGTTGCTGCATCAAAGCGGACACCGCTATTTTGGTTGGTGCTCTTTTTATCTTGGGCGGTCGTGTAAAATGTATTCCCATTTATCTCGTACCCTTTGTAAGTCAATACAGTAGAAGATGGTCCCCTGGCCAATGAGTACAACTCATCAGAAACAGTGTTGCCACCCATGAGACGTGTTTGCAACCAATTGCTGAAAGTCCTGATGTGTTCATATGTAATCCAGTCATCACATTGCTCCGGGTGGTTGGAGCATAGAATATTCTTGTGTTCATCGACATACGAGGTCACCAAGGTAGAATTCTGTAGAACTGTGTAGTGTGCTTGAGACCAAGAATGCCCATCCCTACATATTATTGAGTCCGCTCCTAGCGTGCCTTTTCTAGTCAGTCTCCCCTCATGCCGCGATTAAGGGAGACCAATCTTCTTAAGGTCAGGAATGAAGTCAACACAAAACCCAATGACATCCTCTGTTTGATGGCCCATGGATATGTTTCTTCTGGCCTAGCGCGGTTACGAACATATTCTTTAAGACTCCCATGAACCTCTCAAAGGGGAACATGTTGTATAGAAATACAGTGCCCAGAACGACAATCTCGTCGACTAGATGAACTAGGACATGTGTCATGATATTGAAGAAGGATGGTGGGAACACCAGCTCGAAACTAACAAGACATTGCACCAAATCACTCCTTAACCTTGGCAGGATTTCTGGATCGATCACCTTCTGAGAGATTGCATTGAGGAATGCACATAGCTTCACAATGGCTAATCGAAGGTTTTCCGGTAGAAGCCCCCTCAATGCAACCGAAAGCAGTTGCGTCATAATCACGTGGCAGTCATGAGACTTTAGGTTCTGGAAATTTTTCTTTGCCATATTTATTATTCCCTTTATGTTCGATGAGAAGCCAGACGGGACCTTCATACTGAGCAGGCATTCAAAGAAGATTTCCTTCTCTTCTTTGGTAAGAGTGTAGCTGGCAGGACCTTCATACTGCTTTGGATGCATGCCATCTTTTTCATGCACATGTTGTTGTTCCTCCCGTGCCTCCGGTGTATCTTTTGTCTTCTCATACACTCCCAAGAAGGCTAGCAGGTTCACGCAAAGATTCTTTGAAACGTGCATCACGTCGATTGCAGATCGGACCTCTAGGTCTTTCCAATAGGGTAGGTCCCAAAATATAGATTTCTTCTTCCACATGGGTGCGCGTCTCGCATCGTTAGTCGGAACAGATAGTCCGCCAGGACCCTTTCCAAAGATTACTTATAAATCATTGACCATATCAAGTATGTGATCACCAGTACGGAGGGCGGGCTTCTTTCGGTGATCTGCCTCACCTTTGAAATGCTTTCCTTTCTTTCGACATTGATGGTTGGTCGGAAGAAATCGATGATGCCCCAAGTACACATTCTTCGTGCATTTATCCAAATATATACTATTTGTGTCATCTAAACAGTGTGTGCATGTGTGGTATCCCTAGTTTGTCTGTCCTGAAAGGTTACTAAGAGCAGGCCAATCATTGATGGTTACAAACAACAACACATGTAGGTCAAATTCCTCCTCTTCTTTCTCATCCCACACACGTACGTATACCTCTTCCATTCCATAGCTGTAAAAGTTCATCAACTAATGGCCTTAGATACACATCAATGTCATTGCCGGGTTGCTTAGGGCCTTGGATGAGCACTAACATCATAATGAACTTCCTCTTCATGCACAAACAAGGAGGAAGTTATACATACATAGAGTCACGGGCCATGTGCTATGCTTGCTGCTCTGCTCCCCAAAAGGATTAACGCCATCTGCACTTAAACCAAACCATACGTTCCTTGGGTCACCTATAAAGTCGCTCTGCTTTCTCTCGATCTTTCTCCACTGCGACCCGTCAGCGGGTGCTTTCAACTTCCCGTCTTTCTTACGGTCTTTTATGTGCCATTGCATCAACTCGGCATGCTTTTTTGTTTCTGAACAGATGTTTCGACCGTGGTATTATAGGAGCATACCACATCACCTTGGCAAGAACCCTCTTCTCGGTGCGCTGGCCCTCAACATCACCAGGGTCATCTCTTCTGATCTTATACCGCAATGCACCGCATACCGAGCATGCGTTCAAATCCTCGTATGCATCACGGTAGGGGATGCAGTCATTAGGGCATGCATGTATCTTCTGCACCTCCAATCCTAGAGGGCATAGAACCTTCTTTGCTTCGTACGTACTGCTGGGCAATTCGTTATCCTTTGGAAGCTTCTTCTTCATTATTTTTGGCAGCGAACTAAATCCCTTGTTAGATACACCATTGTCTACCTTCTATTGCAGCAATTCTTGTGTGGTACCGAGCTTTCTGTTGTCATCTTCGCAATTTGGATACAACCCTTTTTTGTGATCATCTAACATGCGATCGAACTTCAACTTCTCCCTTTCACTTTTGCATTCTCTCTGTGCATCAACAATGACCCGGCAAAGATCATCATAGGGCACATCGTCTGGTTCCTCTTGATCTTCAGCTTCCCTCATTGTAGCATCACCGTATTCAGGGGGCGGGTAGTTTTCATCATCCTCTTCTTCTTTGTTGTCTTCCATCATAACCCCTATTTCTCCGTGCTTGGTCCAAACATTATAGTGTGACATAAAATCCTTCTCAAGCAGGTGGAAGTGAAGGATTTTAGAGTTGGATAAATCCTTCATATTCTTACAGACAGTACATGGACAATGCATAAAACCATTCTGCTTGTTTGCCTCAGCCGCTTCGAGAAAATTATGCAGGCCCTTAATATACTCAGAGGTGTGTCAGTCACCGTATATCCATTACCGGTTCATCTGCGTGTGTTATATACTAAAATGTATTAAAATTATTACATCATATCATGAATAGAGAAGTGACCAAATTAATAAAAATTCATCATCACATTAAAGCCAAAGTACAGTAGTGACCAAAATAAATACATAACGTTCATACATAGTTCTCATTATTGAACAACATAATGTTCTCGAGAGCATCTAATTAAAACATACATTGAAACTATGTAAAAAAATTAAATGCAACAAAAAATGCGATCATAACTGCAACTAAGGTACCAATTGATCCAACGACATAATGATACCAAGCCTTAGTATGAATGACATATTTTCTAATCTTTTTAATCTTCAAGCGCATTGCATCCATCTTGATCTTGTGATCGTCGACGACATCGGCAACATGCAACTCCAACTTCATCTTCTCCTCTTCAACTCTTTGTAATTTTTCTTTCAAGTAATTGTTTTCTTTTTCAACCAAATTTAACTTCTCAACAATAATTTCTATGTTGGTTGGAATTTCCGATTCACATACCTCCTAGATTCAAAAATCTATGTCACGTTGGTCGGCATAATTATCATAAACACTAAATAAAACAAATAGTTATAAAAGATAATATATATCACATCTGAATCATAGACAGGAATAGGGCCGACGGAGGCAGATACCAAAACCATCACGCTATATAATAACAAACAATAATAAAAGTAAGAAAATTACACAAGTATCTATCTAAAACATACAAGTAAGAACTTTTTTCTTTTAGAAAGAAGATAAGAAGAAGAGGCTAACCACTATGGTGCCGACGCCGAGATGAGCGCGGGCGCTCGACGACTATCAGGACGGGGACGGGACAAGACGGACCGCCAAACCTAGACAAATCTTGAGGAAAATGAAGCTTGGACAAGGAGCTTCGAGAGGAGAAAGCTTAAGTGTGGCTCGGGCATTTCATCGAACACCTCATGTGCATATGAGGTGAGCTAGAGCATCACAAAGCTCTCCCACGGTCGACCAAAAAAAACAAAGCAGTGCACTGCTCTGCTCGCGGGCAGGGAGTATATATGGACCAACCATTGGTCCCGATTTGTGGCTGAAACCGGACTAAATGACACCATTTGGTTCCGGTTCCAGCCACAAACCGGGACAAATGGTTGTGGGCCAGGAGCGAGGCCCATTGTTTCTGGTTCGTGTCTGGAACCGGACCAATGGCCCACGAGGCCCGGCCGGCGCCCTGGCCTCACGAATCGGGACCGATACCCTCATGGGTCCCGGTTCATGAGTGAACCGGAATTAATGAAATTTCAGGCCTGAACCAAAGACATGTTTTCTACTAATGGGTGTGAATGATCTGCGAAAGGAGTATTCCTTAATTAGTGATTTCGGATAGTTTTTTTTTTGACAGTATGATTTCGGATAGATGGGACCAGGTCAATAGTCTCGCCTGATGACAGCACGGGCCCAGCCCAGATCAACAGAGGAGCGACCCGTCGTTGCTGTTTGACGACGCGCCGGCGCCGGTGCGGTGCGGTGCGATGGATGGGCCCAGCGTCAAGTTCTCTCCCACTGCCAGCACGGGCCCAGCCCAGATCAACGGCACAATCGACGGCGCCGACTTGAGCCGCCGGCTGTATGTGGCGACCTGCCCGCACCGCATTGGCCTCGGATCCGACTTCGCCGACTCCCGAACCCAAAACCCCATTCCTTCCCACAGACGGCGGCCCCCTTTCCATCAACCCAAAACCCCAGAGAGCACGAGCAGCGCGACGGCCGCCGTCGGCCTAGGGTTTGAGCCTTTGAGGTCGCCGGGCCGCCGCCGTCGGCCTAGGGTTTGAGCCTTTGAGGTCGCCGGGCCGCCGCCGCCGGCTGGTGCGCCGGTCGCCGCCTACCCTACCCTCCGCCTCTCCCTGGAGGCCTCATCTGCCGCCTGTCAGCACCCGTACGGCGGTGCCTCCCCACCCCTCCCCCACTTCGGCGGCGCCTTCCCACCCCTACCCCCTTCGGCGGCGCCTCCCCACTCCCTCCCCCCTTCGGCGGCGGGCGGCACGCGACGGGTCAGTGTATTCTCTCTCTCTCTGTCTGTCTCTCTCTCTCTCTCTCTCTGTGTGTGTCTCTCTCTGACCCCTACCTCGTCTCTGCAGGTGCCAGGTGAGCGGCCGCCGACCAGGACGCGACACCGGAGGCCATATCTGCTGGTAGAGCGGCCGTCGATCAGGACGACGCCGGCGGCAAGGACGAAGCCGACATCCAAAGTAAGCACTCTTGTATTTGCATGTTTGCAGAGAGCGTGATTGGTTTGTGTTGTCGCTCGGTATTAGTGTAGTAAAAAAATCAACAACAGTTGATATGTTTGGTACAATACAACACCCTTAATGTGAGATTAAGGGTGATGGTTCCAAGAGGCCATCGTATAAATAAGTCGAAATATTTTCTTACCAGTCCTTCATGTAGAATTCAGTCTTGATCCCCATGAAAACCAAGCGACTCAGCAATTGAATATTATACTTATAGTTGTCAACTGAAACTGTTGGAAAAACAATAATTAATCTGTACCCACTTATAGGCCATCGGTGTACAATGTACTTGTGGCATTGTGCTAGTGTAGATAAGGAAATCACTAAGCAAGAAACAGTATATACCATAGGAACCAACAAATCTAAAGAAAAAGTACAATACTCTTACCTTGATTATGTTATTATCGCCCCCATCTATTCTCTGTGCTGCATGTCACAAATTCGCTAGGGATGAAAACTGAAAGAACGCAGGATTTGGAATGGGCTACGCTGAAAGGAGAAACGGAACGGACTATTATCTTTTTTTAAACGTAAGGCTGTTCAGAACCACTAACGTGCCAGGATCGCTGAGCTGGATAGGTAGCATGTTTAGGAAAATACTCCCTCCGTCCCATATTACAAGACGTTTTTGCGAGCTAACATAGACAGAGGGAGTAGCAAATTACTGATAAACTGACGCCCTTGCTCATGCCCCAGAGTGATATTTGACTGAAAAGAGGAATACGATGTCCAACCGGAAGAGAAGCAGGCGAGCTGGAGGTGATCCACCTACCCCCGAGGAGCAGGAGGAGCAGGCCGAAAGGGACATCGAGGAGGCGGTGAAGCGACGTTTGAGTCGGGAGTTTAGCAATCTTCCGGGGCAGGGGAATAGGTGCAAACGCGCTTGGACAGAGGCAGGTTTGCGAGGTACCCTTGTGGCAGAGAGGCAGAAACACATTGAGGTGAGTTGTTTTATGCTTATTTCTGGCTACCAGTTTCTTGTTTCAGAATGACATCCTGTAAATCTTGCTGCTACCAGTGTAAAAAGCCTCACCTTGTTAAAGCCTTTATTTTGAACAGAGTCAAAGTCTTCAGAAGTTTGAGCTGAAAGTTGATTGTTCAGGAAAAGAATTCAAGGAATATATCAGGAAAAGAAGACTCCACATCAGAAAAGTTGCGTCATACAATTTCGGGGATAACATTGTAGCAACACCACCCGATGATATTGTAAGTGGGTTAGAATGCCTTTCTGTCTATGAACATGCTTTGTCTGCCCATGAGTTGTCTATATCTAAATGTCTTCATTGCAGGTTACCTTCAATATGACCGAACTAATGGAAGGTGACCCTTCGGTATCTGTATTGCAAATGCTATGCTGTGATTGGAGTGGTTATTTCACACTATTCCGAGAAACCCCAGATTACTCCCATGACCCTAAGAATAGATATCAGAAAGATGGTTTCTTAACATTTGCTGGCATGAAGAAAAAGATGCATTTCCCAGATATTTTTGGAACCATCACTGAGCTAGAACAGTATAATGAAGCTTACAAAGACGTGTAAGTCTACAAAACTTATTTACAGCAATATTCAGTCACATTGACACGTTTTAGTGTGTTTGTTCATCATTTTTACTCCGTAGTATGTAGTCCATATTGAAATATCCAAAACATCTTATATTTGTGAATGGTGGGGAAGTAGGGAATAACATGCCACGGTAGTGCTCATGACATTGTTCAACTTCTTTGATCCTCAATAAAGTAATGACATGAAGGCATGACGTGACTTCTGTTCATATTTTTCCTGACACTTGGTCAGTCCTCATGTATAATTCCATGTCAAATATTTAGTTGAGAATCTATATCAGCTGAGTTTAGCCACTTCCCTAGAGATACTGGCTGCTCCTGCTCAAAAAATTTATCAATAGGAATCTCTTGGCCTCTTGACCGAAGATACATGGCAATTGAGGCTTGCATGGAAAGCAGGCTACAGTATCTGTGCTTTAGGGTTGCTCATAGGTTTTGTAACCACGTGACGATGGATGAATCACAAATGCGCATGTGGTTTGGCGCATGGGTTGCGGGAAGGAATAACCTACGAGACCAATTTATGTGTAGCAACAGGTCCGACAATTTATGAGTGTAGTACCAAGGCCAATTAGCAATATGACGGTAGTACCAAGGCCCCAAAGTACATAGTAATATGCAGTTTATTAGGTAGGTGGTTGCTATTTCAACCCTTGCAAGCTTGGAACAATTAAGTGCCTGATCATGTGAAAAAATATTATAGCTGCTGCTCTGTTTTCACGAATTCTATCTGATCGTAATCATGTTCTGATCTCTAACTAGCAGAAGTTCATTGAGTTCTGATGTTATCCTTTGTTTCACAGGAAAATGGTTGAAATATTCAAGGGCTTTCTGAAGAAAATGAGCGACGGACTTAGGACGCTCAATGTGGACAGTCGCCGATTATTTGATCCTGACCTCGTTCCTTTGCTGAATCTGGCAATGTTCGTACTCGGAGAGTGCCCACGCTTCCCTGAAAGTGAGGACTTCATGGTTGCGAATTGCGACAGGCCCCTTACTCATTTGTCAAGGGTGACCCAGAGGCTGGATGAACTGATCCATGTATGGTCTTTTCTATCAAAACTGGCGTTCAAAATTTTCATCGCTATCGTAGAATTTGACATGCGTTTCCGTGAGTCTCGAGCTAGTTTTGATGAAGCCAGGAGGCTGATGCACACTGCACTTGGGAAAGGTAAGGCTACCCTGGAGCTGGATGACAACATAAATCTGAAAACCTTGCAGCTGGATTTTTGTGGAGCAGATGGAAATTTTAATCTGCGAACGTTGCTGGGAAGTTATCTTCGGGTGCTGAAGTGTGAAAAGGATGATATCATTAGGATCATCATGCGGACTAAACATAGAGTCACTAACATCCTGCATGAGTACCCCCACAAACCTGAAGAGCAAAACCTGAAAATGTTGTCGCCAGAGGAGAGGATTGCAGCAGAGAATACGAAGAATGAAAACGATGCTGAATACGAACGGTGGGGGGTTATCAGAGATGTGGATGGCTTGAAATTGCTAGATGTCCTTCTGAATGATTTGCCCATCGATGAGGTACAGTAACTCCAGAAGTTGAGATGAAGAGGAAGCTGTTTTGAGAAGGGTGATGACTAGTGGTGTGAAGATGCCAGAAGTCATTTTGTGGAGTTGAAAATGTATAGCTGATGCGGTAGTGTGTTTTGGCCCTAGTCTTGCTTGATGGGCGCTGAACATGTATATGAGTCTAGGTCTTGGCAGTTTACTAGTACATGTGAAGGTGCCAGAAGTCATTTTGTGGAGTTGAAAATGTATAGCTGATGCGGTTATGTGTTTTGGCCCTATTCTTGCTTGATGGGCGCTGAACTTGTATATGAATATAGATCTTGGCAGTTTACTACCTGTGAAGATGCCAGAAGTCATTTTGTGGAGTTGAAAATGTATAGTTGATGTGGTAATGTGTTTTGGCCCTAGTCTTGCTTGATGGGCGCTGAACTTGTATATGAATCTAGTAGATCTTGGCAGTTTACTAGTACCTGTGTAGTTGTCTTTTCGCTTTGGAACTCGGTTACTTGCCACCACTCACTTGTGTATGGGGTATGGCCATACCATTTTTGGTATGGTTTGCAATTCGGTTACTGCTTTTGTTTTGAACCTTATTCCGTTGATGAAGTGTGATGGAACCTGGCTCACAGTTGGGAGGCCTATGGAGAAAAATATTGCTGTGCAGTAATACTGTAATGTGTTTTGTTTTTACTTGCGTCATTATCCTGTGCAATATCTATAGATTGTCGATTCCCAGTTGGGAGCTTTGAGTAACGATTCTGGTAACCTTGTGCAACTCAAGTTGATGTAATGAAATGTTGAGAATTTGACATTGAAATCCCAGTCAGTCAAGTAGCTAGCTAGGCTGGAATGAAAATAAACTTGCAAGACCTCCTAGTCTGGAAGCACCTTGACCAAGGAAAGAAGACGAGTCGTTTCAATGTGACCACATGACTGTGCATGCATGGACTGTAACAGCCCAAGTGCACCCCTTGCCATATTTGTTATGTATCTCATGTGGACCTTTCATGTTTGTCACCATGTTTAGTGATAATAATATTTTTGCTTCATGTCATTCTTGCATCATGGCATCATAAGCATTCATCATCTTGTTTTGTGTGCCCCAAGGTTGTGTGTCATGTTGATGTGGGGGTTTGTTGCTTGGTGGTGCAAACTTGGGGCGGAGCCTAACCTCAATTCTATCAAACTATGCCATCTCTCTTTTATTCAATATTGCATCATGTGAAGAATTGCTTGCTGTTTTGCCTTACCCAAAAATGTTGCTCTTCCCCTAAATATTATGTTTGGTTTTGTTAAATAGATCTTGCCCAAGTTTGTTGCACCCTTGCCCCCCTTTCAAAAATAACAGCTCATTTAAATAAATTTTAGCGGACTAAATTGTTTGATCTAAAAATGGCAACTCCTTTTTTTAAAAATAGAGTACAATATTCTGGTTGCAAATCATATTTTTTCTTCCTCCTAAATTCCTTTCCAACTTGCCTGTTTTATTTTTCTTGTGTGATGGGTTTTAAATAAAAGAGGAGCCTTTTATCTGCGAGGGAGAGAGGAGACCAGTGAGTCGGCCTTGCTTGGCCTACCTAGTGCAGCCCAGCCTGCCTCCCAGCGCTGCACGCGTTCATCGTCGTTTGCCTGTACGGCGGTCATCCAGAGTGCCACGTCCCTGGCATCGTTGATTTGACGGCTGTCGGTGACTCCTAGCCCCTTTATATTGCGTCCCCCATGTAGCCCTAGCTCCCCGCATGCCATTCCTCCCCTCCTCTCGCATCGCCACCGCTCAGGTAGGCCGCCCCGCTCAAGTCGTCGCCCTGCCCGCCATGCTCTGGCCGACCGCGAGCTCATGCTCGGGGTAGTCTCTCCGCGTCGTCTCCGCCCCCCTGTCCGCATAGATCGGAGCCCCGGTGGTACCTACGTCTTCTTCCTCTACGCACGCGACACCAGCGACGCCGAAGCTCCGTCCCCGTCGCCATCTTCTTCTCTGTTCTCGGGACCGAGGTGCGCCGAAGTTCCGAGGGCTCTCGCATCGTATCCGTCCCGTCTTAGCCCGTCTCTCCATGTATTAGGTAGTTGAGGTAGTTCCTTCTCCCTCCCTGTTCATCCTCGTAGGCAGTAGCCCCTTGGGAATGTCGCTAGCTCGTCGCCGTTCGCGCTCCCTCGTTGCTCTGGCCAGAAAAGCGCAGTTTTGTTCTCTGAGTAGGAGTGGTTAATAGCAAGGGCTCGAGTGCTCGACTCAGACCCCTCGGTGCATGCCCGCGTGCGCCTCGGCCTTCCGCAGCCCCGCGCAGCCTCACTTCGCTCCCGATGCAAGCCATGGATTCCGCCATGAGCTGAGCGCTAGAGCTCTTCCTGCCTCGCGTAGTGCCGACCCTAGCTCCGCGTAGATGTTGGGATGGATCTCCCCTCCGTTCCCGCAGCCCCGTCGACGTTCGTAATCTTCGGTGGTCGCCGGAGTGGCCACCGTCGACGCCGTTGACCTTCGGTCGCGTAGAGTTGAAGATGGCCTGCCTCCGCTAGAGGTAAGGCCAAGAGGAGCAAACCCCCCTCACTATGTTCAGTAGCCTGTGTGTAGCGCAGTGGTAGGGTGCTGGGGCAATGACCAGCAGGTCGTGGGATCGAATGCCCCTCGCCCCTTTTATTTGTGTGTGTGTGTGTGTGCGCGCGCGCGCTGTGTGGGTTGTGGGGATCCCATGTGGCTGCGGCTGGGATCCCCGTGTGCATGCGTGTATGTGTGTGTGTGGTTGTGTGTGTGCCCTTGTGTGTGTGTGTGTGTGTGTGACCAATGGGTCCTGGCCCCACTTGTCATACCCACGGAGGGGCCCTGGCTCACTGCCAGGTGGGACCCCCCTCCTTTTTATTTAGTTATTTATTCTTTGTTTCCTCTGTTTTATCATGAATACCATTTCTGGTATATGTACATTTGTGGATATGGCCATTTTTTGACAATGTTCAACTAGGGTAATTTTTGACTTATAAGTGTTGGCATGTAATTTTTGAGCTAGGGTTTGGGAGTTTTTCAAAAGCAAAGATATGAGTGTGATATATGATTTTGGGGTAGAATTTCCCAAGGAACGCAATGGTGCTGTTTGTTTGGCCATTTGAGCAAGTTTTGCAAAATGTCATTTTGTTCCAATATGCCATTTTGTCATTTTTGTATGAATAAATCTATGCATGCTATGATATTTGTGTAAACATGTAAGTGGTAGAGTTTTGTGAGTATTCTGCCCTGGTACTTCTTTTGACATGATAAGCTTGCATGTAAGTGGGTTTCTTGCTCCAAATTAGCTAAGAAAATGTTGCTATTTTCAACATGCTAAATATTTCTAAGTCTTAGATGCTGTAATTATTTTTATGCCATGTTTAGTGGTTGCTACCAAGTGTTCTGTTGTGTTTTAGCTCAAGCTCAGTGCTAGTGTTTTGTAGTAGATATTGTCCTCTACCATCCTGTTAATTTTCATGCCATGACGTGGTCTCTAGCATCATTGTTTTATGCTGTCAAATTGCTATCAGGATAACTCAGATTCCAAAAAACTGTGATTTTCACTAAGTCTCTAGAATCTGTTTCACCATGCCATATTGTGAGCTTCATTGCTAGTGATCCATGCTACCTTTAAAGTTTGTGTAGTTGGATGATTTGTCAAAGATGTTATGTAGTTTCTGTACATACTTTGTTTTTGGTTGAAAACCTCCTGTAGCTCTAGATATTTGTTGTGCAAGTTGCTATGTTACTGTTTTGGACAGAATGTGTGTGGTGTTGTTTTGTGACTTGTGAGAGCTATGCTCCATTTTTTTTGCTTGATCTTTGACTCTATTGTGGGTGGTTTATCATTTCCTACCCAGTGGCTACCTTGAAACACCAAGGAATAGCCCATGGCCTTCCTTGTCTTGTATTTGTCTTCGTACTTTGTCGTGAGCGTAGCGTGAGAACCGTTACTCCGTTTACTACATTTTACATATGCATTTGCATTGATTTTGCATGAAGCATCCATATTTGCCATGATCATGCATGTCCAAACAACTTAACATGAGGTTCTGTCCAGAAATCTAATAACTTAACTATTGCATGAGAAACATGACTAGCTTAGGATTGCCATGTTAAATACTTCAAATGAATCATGCATCATCTTTTTGTGCATTGCACCTTGGTTGTTTGTTTATTTGGTGCTGTTTCTCTTTCGGTAGACGCGAGTGTTGAACCTGAGTACGAGGATCGAGGAGAGTACAACTACGAGGACCCAACTCTTTGTCCCTCTGAAGAACCAACAGGCAAGATGATCGCACCCAGATCCCGACACTATTTTTTTCTTTGCTAGATGTCTCGCTCTTATCGTTACATTTGCATTACCTACCACTTGAATGTCAAGCCTCCTACATTGCCATGATAGCCTCTAACCCCTCCACTACCTAGCAAACCTTGTTTGGCTAAGTTACCGCTGCTCAACCCCTCTTATAGCGTTCTTAGATGCAGGTGAAGGTTGTTTCCATGTGATAACATGGATGTCTAGAGATATCCCAATATTTTTTGCTATTTAATTTAATGCACATATATATATCTTGGTAAGGTGGAAGGCTTGGCCTTTTGCTCGGTGTTTTGTTCCACTTTCACCGCCATAGTTACTTGTTACCGGTGTTATGTTCCATATTCTGCGCTCCTAACATGATCGGGGTTGTTATGGGGACCCCCTTGATTATTCGTTTGAGATTAAAACTTGTTTGGCAAGACCCACCATTGGTACTATTTGCTTAACAACTTAATAAAAAATGCATAGGGCTTTGCAACCCCATGGATAATTAATCAACAACCCGGGCCAGTGCCCCTCACGAGTGTTGGTCCAATCCAGAGCAACTTATTAACGCTACCCGGGGAAACTCGGTGATTGGCGTGGTAACCGTCACTCATCCGTCGTGTCCTGAGAACGAGATACACAGCTCTTATCGGGTTCGTCAACACGTCGGGCGGTCTTGCTGGACTTGTTTTACCTTTCTTGAATGTCTTGCGTGAGGAACTCCAATCTTCTTCGGGCTATCTCGAGGTGTCGGTTTTCCTTTGGAATTACCTAGGAAGATCACGAGATCCATGGTCAAGGTTATTCCCGTGGCGTGTGGTTAATTTGTGATGGATTAGTTGGAGCACCCCTGCAGGGTTAAATCTTTCGGAAAGCTGTGCCCTCGGTTATGTGGAAACTTGGATATTTTGTTTAACACCCGGTTATAGCCAACTTGAAGTGAACTCTAATAAAATACACCAACTGTGTGTGTAACCGTGATGGTCTCTACTCGTGAACATGAACCGAGAGAGAACACGGTGGGGTTATGTTTGACGTAAGTTGGTGTTCAAGATGACTTAGTGATAGTGGTAGTTCTCGACCATCTTTCATAGAACACCATATTTACATTCATGTTCTCGTAGTATAGCCACCAAATACATGCTTAGTGCTTGCTGCAAACCCAACACTTACACCTTCCAAACCCAAAAGCTTACGTAGTTTTGGTACTCGGGTTACATGATTGCTGAGTTCTTGTGGCTCAGAGATTACAACAATACAGGTGCAGGTGTTGATGAGTATGTGCCAGAAGATGTGACTCAGCTCCAGTGGGAGTACGATGAAGAACGTGGTCGGATGTATGTCACGTACCCCAATGAGTAGAGAGGCCATGGTCGTGATCCTTGGGATAGCAAGGCAACTTTACATTGCTTCTTTTCTTCGTTTGTTTTTGTCTGTAGACGAACCCTGTCTTCTGTATGATGCTTGAATAATTGTGTGAACTTGTAATTTAGCTTGTGGCGAGTGTAAGATACCTCATATACCCATCTCTTCATACATGTATGCAATGTTTACTGCACTTGCGAAACGACGAGATGCGCCTCTATCCCTGTCGAGGTCCCTGTGCCTAAATAAGGATATGAGCGCATCTTGGGCGTTACAAGTTGGTATTCAGAGCCATACGACCACAGGAGACCTTTGCTTGATCGAACTTGGCCGAGTCGAGTCTAGTAAAAACTATTTTGAGTCTAGTTATATCAGAGAGTAGGTTTGTTTTACTCCTCTTCTATACTCTGGTGAGGTATCTGACTTAGGAATTTTGATTCTACTCCTCTTCTCGCTCAACTTTTTTAGGATCACGCGGGTTTTTGGAAACTATGTGATACAGATGTGACGGAGTTCTGTCTTGGTGCCTCCTGTCCGACTTGATTTCTTCCGGGGAGATGGCCGCGACTAACACGAATACTCAGGTGTTGCTTAGGCTGTTGCAAGAGAGAGACTAGGGACAACAAGGTTATCAAGGGAATTTCTAGAATCAACCTCAGTTCGCGACACTCAACCAGTTTCTTGCCAACCAGCCCAAGTCTTTCACCTGTTGTGAGCAGCCTTTTGATGCGGATGATTGGCTCCACGACATGAGCAAGCACTTCGAGTGCAATAATGTTAGACCAGATGACTATGTTAGGTTCGCGATGTTTTAGCTCAAGGGTCAGGCAACAGATTGGTGGCAGCAATACAAGGACTCTAGGGGTGATCGTGTTATCAGCTGGGATGATTTCTGTCGTGACTTCAAGGCCCATTACATTTCGACGAGCTTTGTCAAGGAGATGCGTCAGAAGTTCAGGCACCTGAAGCAGGGAAGCAAGTCTGTCTATCAGTACAACATCGAGTTCTAGAATCTGGCCTGCTATGCTAAACAAGATGTTCGTGATGACAAGTCCATAATTTATCAGTTCAGAGGTGGTCTCAAGGATGAACTTCTACCGGGTTTGGTCCTCCAAGAGCCTCGTGAGTTTGATCAGTTCTACAACATGGCATTGAAGGTCGAGGCAACTCAGCTGAAGTTGGAGAACTCAAGGAAGCGTTCGAGGGAATCCTACTCTTCTTCTTCCAGCTCTTAGATGGTTCCTAAGCAACAGAAGTATTGGGTTCCTCCTCCTCCTTTGTTTTGTCCCTCTCAGCAGCAGAGGCAGTTCGGTGGTCGTGGTTCTTCCCAACCACCCAACCTAGGTTATCAGCAGAGGCCTCAGGCACCCAAGTCAGCTAATGTTCCTCCTCCAGGCAACTTCCATCCGCTCCCAAAGGTTATTTGTCACAAGTGTGGTCAGAAGGGTCACTACTCAAACAAGTGCAACCAGCGGCGTCTTCCGCCTCCTCCTCCAGTCAGACCTCCAGGCAATGCTATGGTGAAGCATAATCCCAAGTCAGTAAGAGTGAGCATGGTGAACACAGCCGAAGCAGAGGATTCTTCTCAAGTGATCATGGGTAATCTCTCCGTTAATTCTATTCCCGCAAAAGTTTTGTTTGACACTGGTGCATCATAGTCATGCATTTCAAGGCCTTTTGTCGCTAAGCATGAGTTACCCGCAAAACATTTGGCAAGTCCTTTTCGTGTGTCTCTCCGGGCATGCGTATGAGTTCGCATATGATTGTGCCAGATGTTTTTGTCGGTATGGGCAGCTATTCCTTTCCGGCCTCTCCAATTGTTCTTGGCAATTCCGATATTGATCTCATTCTTGGCATGGATTTTCTGGCTATGAACAAGGCGTATGTTGATTGTCAAGGCAAATAAGTCAAATTGACTCATCCTTCAGAAGACGTAATCATTTTCGCAGCTCGTGATGACACGATTCGTCTCTTTACTCTTAACAAGAAGGGTGAAATCTCAGCCATTTCTCAGATTCCGGTGGTTTGTGAGTATGAAGATGTCTTTCCCGAAGAATTGCCAGGAATGACTCCGCACCGAGCAGTCGAGTTTGTGATTGATCTCGAACCTAGAACTGAACGGGTTTGCAAGCGTCCTTATAAGCTTGGCCCCAAAGAGCTGAAAGAATTAAAGAAGCAACTAGATGAACAAGAACATCTAGGTATGATCAGACTAAGTTCTGCTCCGTGGGGTTGTGGTGTTCTGTTTGTCAAGAAGAAGGATGGCACAGACCGACTTTGTGTCGATTACCATCCATTGAATAAAAAGACAATCAGAAACAAGTACCCACTTCCCAACATCAATGAGTTGTTTGAACAACTGAAAGATGTCAAGGTTTTCTCAAAGCTAGATCTTCGCATGGGCTATCATAAGATTCTCATCAGTGAAGAAGATATTCCAAAGACTGCTTTCAAGATGAGTTTTGGCTCTTATGAGTACACCGTCATGTCCTTTGGTCTCGCCAAATGCTCCTCCAACCTTCTCCAGGATGATGAACTTCGTATTCTCTCCTTTCAAGAAAGAGTTCGTCTTGGTGTATTTGGACGATATTCTCGTATTCTCGGAGATTGAAGAAGAACATGCAGAGCATCTCCGGCTTCTGCCTGGCAAGCTACAAGAGCATAGATTCTATGCTAAGTTCTCCAAGTGTGAGTCTTGGCTCAATGAAGTGGTCTACCTTGGACATGTGATCTCTGCTGAGGGCATTAAAGTGCACCCTGAGAAAGTTGAGGCAATCTTGAAGTGGGAGCCTCCTCAGAATGTCAAACAACTTCATAGCTTCCTCAGGCTTGCAAGTTACTGTAGAAGATTTGTGGAGAACTTATCTCAAATTTCTAAGCCTCTATCCAATCCTCCAGAAGAATGTCAAGTATGCTTGGTCCCTTGAGTGCGATGTGGCGTTCAATATGCTCAAGCAGAAACCGACTTCAGCTCCAGTTCTTGTTCCTCCCGAGCAATCAAAGTCTTTCCAAGTGTTCTATGATGCTTCACTTCAAGGTCTTGGTGGCATTCTCATCCAAGATAAGAAGATTGTTGCTTATACCTCGCGACAGTTGAAGCCTAGCAAGAATAACTACCTCACTCATGATCTTGAGTTGGCGATAGTTGTGCATGCTCTGATGACTTGGAGACATTTTTTGTTGGGTAGACCAGTTGAGGTGTACAATGATCACAAGAGCTTGAAGTACATTTTCACTCAACCCAATCTCAATCTTCGGCAGTATCATTGGGTGGAAATGATTGAGGACTTCAATCCAAGCATTGAGTATACACCTGGAAAAGAAAATGTCACTACAGACACACTCAGCTGAAAGGCATACTGCAACAGTCTTATCCTGAAGCCTCTTCAACCCAAGATTTGCGAAGCCTTCCACAATCTCAATCTCCAAATGATTCTGCAGGGATTTCTTGCAAATCTTCAGGTCTCTCCAACTCTAGAAGATCAGGTTCACCAAGCTAAACCTCTTGATGCTATGGTGAAGAAAGTGAAGAAAGGTGTGGCCAAGGCATTCCGAAGTATAAGTGCTTCCGTGTTGATGACAAAGATACCTTGTTCTTTGAGGACCATCTGGTGGTTCCAAAAGGTGATCTCAGGAAGGTTATCATGGATGAAGCATATAATTCTCTCCTATCCATTCATCCAGGCAGTTCCAAGATGTATCAGGACGTCAAGCAAACATTCTGGTGGACTCGCATGAAGCGTGAAATTGCTCAATTCGTAAACGAGTGTGATGTTTGTCGCAGAGTGAGGGCGGAACATCAATATCCAGCAGGTCTCCTTCAGCCTTTGCCTATTCCAGAGTGGAAATCCGGTCATTTGAGATGGATTTCTTCACTAGTTTTACTAAGTCCAAGAAGGGCAATGATGACATATTTGCGGTTATCGACAAGCTGACCAAAGTTGCCCACTTCCTTCCGGTCAAAGAGTCTATCTCGGCAGCTCAGCTGGTAGAGCTATACACGTCAAGGATAGTTTCTTTGCACGGTATTCCTCAGCTCATATCCACAGATCATGGAAGCCTCTTCACTTCCAAGTTCCGAGACTCCTTCGAGAATACTATGGGTACCAAGATCCGTTTCAGCACTGCATTCCATCCGCAGACTAGTGTTCAATTTGAGAGAGTCAATCAAATCCTCGAAGACATGCTCAGAGCCTGTGTTATTTCTTTTGGCATGAAATGGGAAGACTGCCTTCCATACGCCGAATTTTTATACAACAACAGCTTCCAGGCTAGTTCAGGCAAGGCCCCATTTGAGATTCTCTACGGTAGGAAGTTCCGTACCCCGCTCAATTGGTCTGAAACCGGAGAGCGTCAAATTCTAGGCAATGGCATGATCACTGAATTAGAAGAGATGTGTCGTGTCATTTGTGAGAATCTCAAAGCAGCTCAATCCCTCCAGAAGAGCTAGTTTGATAACAAACATCGTGACGTCTCCTTCCAAATCGATGATTTTGTCTATCTCGGAGTTTCTCCCATGAAGGTCACTCAACGTTTTGGAATCAAAGGGAAGCTAGCTCCTCGCTTTGTGGGTCCTTTAAAAATTGTGGGCAAGAGAGGTGACCTTGCCTATCAACTCGAGCTTCCTCCAAATTTCGCAAATGTGCATGATGTATTCCCTGTCTCTCAGCCGGAGGTGCTTCAAGACTCCCGAGTGTAGCATTGTCCTCAAAGACATTGATCGACAAGAAGACCTATCCTATCGTGAGCATCTAGTTGCTATTCTGGAAGAAACTGAGCGTAAGACTCGCAATAAGTCAATCAAGTTTCTCAAGGTGAAGTGGTCTCATCATTCCGACAAACAAGCTACTTGGGAACATGAGGATCTTCTCCATTCCGACTTTCCCGAGTTCTTTCGTTCTTAGATCTTGGGTCGAGATCCTCTTGTAGTGTGGGAGAGTTGTAACAGCCCAAGTGCAGCCCAACTTGCCTGTTTTATTTTTCTTGTGTGCTGGGTTTTAAATAAAAGAGGAGCCTTTTATCTGCGAGGAAGAGAGGAGACAAGTGAGTGGGCCTCGCTTGGCCCAGCTAGTGCAACCCAGCCTGCCTCCCAGTGGTGCATGCGTTCATCATCGTTTGCATGTACGGCGGTCACCAAGAGCGCCACCTCGCCGACATCGTTAATTTAACGGCCGTCGGTGACACCTGGCCCCTTTATATTGCGTCCCTCGCATAGCCCTAGCTCCCCGCATGCCATTCCTCCCCTCCTCTCGCATCGCCGTCGCTCAGGTAGCTCGCCCCGCGCAAGCCGTCGCCCTGCCCACCATGCTCCGGCTGACCACGAGCTCGTGCTCGGGGTAGTCTCTCGGTGTCGTCTCTGCCCCCCTGTCTGCGTAGATCGGAGCCCCGGTGGTACCTGCGTCTTCTTCCTCTACGCACGCGACGCCAGCGATGCCAAAGCTCCGCCCCATTACCATCTTCTTCTCTGTGCTCGGGACCGTGGTGCGCCGAAGTTCCGAGGGCTCTCGCATCGTCTCCGTCCCGTCTTCGCTCGTCTCTCGATGTCTTAGGTAGTCGAGGTAGTTCCTTCTCCCTCCCTGTTCATCCTCATAGGCAGTAGCCCCATGGGAATGTCGCTAGCTCATCGCCGTTCGCGCGCTCTCGTTGCTCTGGCCAGAAAGGCGCAATTTTGTTCTCCGAGTAGGAGTGGTTAATAGCAAGGGCTCGAGTGCTCGTCTTAGACCCCTAAGTGCATGCCCGCGTGCGTCCCGGCCTTCTGCAGCCCTACGCATCCTTGCTTCACTCCTGATGCATGCCATGGATTCCACCATGAGCTGAGCGCTGGAGCTCTTCCTCCCTCGCGTAGTGCCGACCCTAGCTCCGCGTAGATGTTGGGATGGATCTCCCCTCCGTTCCCACAGCCCCGCCGACGCTCGTAATCTCCGGTGGTCATCGGAGTGGCCACCGCTGACGCCGTTGACCTTCGGCTGCGCAGAGTTGAAGATGGCCCGCCTCCGCTGGAGGAGCAACCCCCACTATGTTCAGTAGCCTGTGTGTAGCGCAATGGTAGGAGCTGGGGTAACCACCAATAGGTCGTGGGATTGAATGCCCCTCGCCCCCTTTTGTGTGTGTGTGTGTGTGTGCTGTGTGGGATGTGGGGATCCCATGTGGCTACGGCTGGGATCCCCATGTGCATGCGTGTATCTGTGTGTGTGGTTGTGTGATTCCCGTGTGTGTGTATGACCAGTGGGTCCTGGCCCCACTTGTCATACCCACACAGGGTCCGTGGCTCACTACCAGGTGGACCCCCTCCTTTTTTTATTTATTCAATTTCCCCCTCTGTTTTAGCATTAATACCATTTCTAGTATATTTACATCTCTAGATATGGCCATTTTTTGAAAATGTTCAATTAGGGTAATTATTGACTTATAAGTGTTGGCATGTAATAGCTAGGGTTTGGGAGTTTTTCAAAAGCAAAGATATGGGTGTGATATATGATTTTGGGGTAGAATTTCCCAAGGAATGCAATGGTGCTGTTTGTTTGGCCATTTGAGCAAGTTTTGCAAAATGTCATTTTGTTCCAACGTGCCATTTTGTCATTTTTGTATGAATAAATCCACGCATGCTATGATATTTGTGTAAACATGTAAGTGGTAGAGTTTTGTGAGTATTATGCCCTGGTATTTTCTTTCGACATGATAAGCTTGCATGTAAGTGGGTTTTTGCTCCAAAGTAGCTAAGAAAATGTTGCTATTTTCAACATGCTAAATATTTTGAAGTCTCAGATGCTGAATTATTTTTATTCCATGTTTAGTGGATGCTACCAAGTGTTCTGTTGTGTTTTAGCTCAAGCTCAGTGCTAGTGTTTTGTGATAGATATTGTCCTGTACCATCCAGTTAATTTTCATGTCATGAGGTGGTCTCTAGCGTCATTGTTTTATGCTGTCAAATTGCTATCAGGATAACTCAGATTCCAGAAAACCGTGACTTCCACTAAGTCCCTAGAATATGTTTCACCATGCCATATTGTGAGCTTCATTGCTATTGATCCATGCTACCTTTAAAGTTTGTGTAGTTGGATGATTTGTCAAGCATGTTATGTAGTTTCTGTACATACTTTGTTTTTGGTTGAAAACCTCCTGTTGCTCTAGATACTTGTTGTGCAAGTTGCTATGTTACTGTTTTGAACAGAATGTGCGTGGTGTTGTTTTGTGACTTGTGAGAGATATGTTCCATTTTTTATTGATCTTTGACTCTATTGTGGATGGTTTTTCATTTTCTATCCAGTGGCTACCTTGGAACACCAAGGAATAGCCCATGGCCTTCCTTGTCTTGTATTTTGTCTTCGTACCTTGCCGTGAGCGTAGCGTGAGAACTGTTACTCCGTTTTGTACGTTTTACATATGAATTTGAATTTATTTTGCATGAAGCATCCATATTTGTCATGATCATGCATGTCCAAACAACTTAACATGTGGTTCTGTCTAGAATTCTAATAACATAACTAGTGCATGAGAAACATGACTAGCTTAGGATTGCCATGTTAAATACTTCAAATGAATCGTGCATCATCTTGTTTGTGCAATGCACCTTGGTTGTTTGTTTATTTGGTGCTGTTTCTCTTTGGGTTGACGCGAGTGTTGAACCTGAGTACGAGGATCCAGGAGAGTACAACTACGAGGACCCAACTCTTTGTCCCTTTGAAGAACCAACATGCAAGATGGTCGTACCCGGATCCTGACACTATTTTTGCTTTGATAGATGTCTCTCTCTTATAATTACACTTGCGTTACCTACCATTGTATGTCAAGCCTCCTACATTGCCATGACAGCCTCTAACCCCTCCACTACCTTGCAAACTTTGTTTGGCTAAGTTACCGCTGCTCAACCCCTCTTATAGCATTCATAGATGCAGGTGCAGGTTGTTTCCATGTGATAACATGGATGTCTGGAGATATCACAAAATTTTCTGATATTTAATTTAATGCACATATATATCTTGGTAAGGTGGAAGGCTTGGCCTTTTGCTCGGTGTTTTGTTCCACTGTCACCGTCATAGTTATTTGTTACCGGAGTTATGTTCCTTATTTTGCGCTCCTAACATGCTTGTGTTGGAAATATGCCCTAGAGGCAATAATAAATTAGTTATTATCATATTTCCTTGTTCATGATAATCGTTTATTATCCATGCTATAATTGTATTGATCGGGGACTTAGATGAATGTGTGGATACATAGACAAAACCATGTCCCTAGTATGCCTCTAATAGACTAGCTCGTTGATCAAAAGATGGTTAAGGTTTCCTAGCCATGGACATGAGATGTCATTTGATAACAGGATCACATCATTAGGAGAATGATGTGATGGACAAGACCCAAACTACAAACATAGCATATGATCGTGTCAGTTTCTTGCTACTGTTTTCTGCATGTCAAGTATATGTTCCTATGACCATGAGATCATGCAACTCACGGACATCGGAGGAGTGCCTTGTGTGTATCAAATGTCACAATGTAACTGGGTGACTATAAAGGTGCTCAACAGGTATCTCCGAGGGTGTCTGTTGAGTTGGCATGGATCAAGACTGGGACTTTTTACTCCGTGTGACAAAGAGGTATCTCAGGGCCCACTCGGTAATACAACATCAGAATGAGCCTTGCAAGCAATGTGACTAAGTGTTAGTCACGGGATCTTGTATGGAACGATTAAAGAGAATTGCCGGTAACAAGGTTGAACTAGGTATGGAGATACCGACGATTGAGTCTTGGGCAAGTAACATACCGAAGAACAAAGGGAACATCATACGGGATTAACTAAATCCTTGACATAGAGGTTCGACCGATAAAGATCTTAGTAGAATATGTAGGAACCAATATGGGCATCTAGGTCCCATTATTGGTTATTGACTGTAGAGGTGTCTCGGTCATGTCTACATAGTTCTCAAACCCACAAGGTCTGCACACTTAAGGTTTGGTGACGTTTCAGTAGTATAGAGTTATGTATGGTGGTGACCGAAGGTTTTTCGGAGTCCCGGATGAGATCCCGGACGTCACGAGGAGCTCCGGACTGGTCTGGAGGTAAAGATTCATACATAGTAAGTCCTGTTTTGGTCGCCGGAAAAGTTTCGGGCTCACCGGTAGTGTACCGAGAGTGCCGATAGTGTACCGGGAGACCATCGGGAGGGGTATTTCGACCCAAGAGGCTACATGGGCTGTGGGATAGTGAATACCAGCCTTAGTCGGCTGGTGGAAGTCCCACACAAGGCGCATGAGGCTGGGAAGAAAATCCCAAAAGGAAAAAGGTGGAAAAAGTGGAAAAAGGCAAAAATAGGGTGAATCCTAGTCCTACTAGGATTGGAGGTGGATTCCACCTCCTCCCCTAGGTTCGGCAGACTCCTCTAGGCTTGGCCTTTGGGACAGGCCTCCTCCTCTCTTCATCCTATATATACTGGTGGATTTTAGGGTTTTGGCACTAGAATTTCAGCTACGTGCTACCCGTTCCACCAGTGAAAAGTTTCTCCTCTAGATTGGATTTCTGCAGTGCTTAGGCGAAGCCCTGCCGGAATTGCTCCACCACCATTGCCTAAGCGCCGTCATGCTGCTGGAGAACTCTTCTACTCTCAGTTCCCTCTTGCTGGATCAAGAAGGCGGAGATCGTCATTAAGCTGCATGTGTGCTGAACGTGGAGGTGCCGTCCGTTTGGCGCTAGATCGGAAGGACCGTGATCAAGATCGCGAGACTGATCATGATGAGATCGCGGGATGGATCATGATGAGATCGCGGGACGGTCAGTATCTTCCATGCTAGGCGTGTTATCCTCGATACGTGTTTATTCACTATCTCTCACGAGAAGGGGGCCGATAATCGGAATGCCTAGTTCCATGCTCAAATCAAATAAAAATATAATTGCAAACAAAACTCCCCCTGGATTGTTGTTGGTGTGGACAGCACCCGAGGATTCGGCTAGTCGTGGAGTATGATTGATCGGTGTTGGGGGAGTCAAAACTTTACTATTTTGTTTGGGAACCGCCTATAATATGTGTAGCATGGAAGATGGTGAAAACTCTTGGTCATCGCGTTGACAATGAAAGCATGCCACCCCAAAATTATTTATCTCTGTTTTAAAAAGCTTGAGCTCTGGCACCTCTGCAAATCAATGCTTCCCTCTATGAAGGGCCTATCTATTTACCATTCTGTTGAGTCATCCTCTTCTTATTAAAAGCACTATCTAGAGAGCACCTCCGTCATTTGTATGCTTTGCTATTAATTCATATTGAGTATGACTATGACTGGATCTTCTTTGCCATGAATTACAATTTCTAGTCGGCCCTTGGTCTTTGAAGGTTCTCTGCAACATAGTTATTCATTTAAATTAGATAATAATGGTTATTCTGTTTACATGAATAATACCTTCAATGGTCATGCACCAAGTGAGAATGGTTTGTTGAATCTTGAACGTAGTAATGCACATGTTCATAACATTGATCCCAAAAGATACAAAGCTAATAATGATAGTACCACATACTTGTGGCACTGCCGCTAAATGTCACATTGGTATAAAGCGCATGAAGAAACTCCATGCAGATGGATCTTTAGACTCATTCGATTTCGAATCGGTTGAGACATGCGAACCATGCCTCTTGGCCAAGATGACTAAGGACCGCGTTTTCCGGATTGATGGAGCGGGCAAGTGGTTTATTGGAAATGATACATGTTGATGTATGTGATACGTATCCAACATATCTACTTTTCCAAACTCTTTTGCCCTTGTTTTGGACTCTAATTTGCATGATTTCAATGAAACTAACCCGGACTGACACTGTTTTCAGCAGAACTGCCATGGTGTTGTTTTTGTGCAGAAATAAAAGTTCTCGGAATGACTTGGAAACTTACGAGGATTTTTTATGGAACATATAAAAAATACCAGAGAAAGAATCAACTGAAGATACGCTGTCAGTGGGCCATGAGCCCTATAGGCGCTGTTGGGGAACGTCACATGGGAAACAAAATTTTTCCTATGCACACGCAAACCTATCCATGGTGATGAGCATCTACGAGAGGGAGAGTGGATCTACATACCCTTGTAGATCGCTAAGCGGGAAGCGTTAAGAAACGCGGTTGGTGTAGTCAAACATCTTCGCGATCCAAATCGCCGAGCGTCCCGCGATCACATCACGATCCATCCCACGATCTCATCACGATCGGTCTCACGATCTTGATCACGATTTTTCCTGCGAAATCATCACGATCCGTCCCGCGATCTCATCACGAACTGTCTCGCGATCTCGATCACGGTCCTTCCGATCTAGCGCCGAACGGACGGCACCTCCGCGTTCAGCACACGTGCAGCTTGATGACGATCTCCACCGTCTTGATCCATCAAGAGGAGGTGGAGAGGAGATAGAGTTCACCGACAGCATGACGGCGCTCCGGTGATGGTGGTGGAGTGATTCCGGCAGGGCTTCTCCTAAGCACTGCAGAAAACCGATCTAGAGGAGCACCGGTGGAACGGGTAGCACGTGGCCATATAATCTGTGCAAAAACCCTCTATTCCACCATTATATATAGGAGGGAGGGAGAGGAGGGCATAGCCTTGGACTCCAAGGCTTTTTGGTTCGGCCGAATTGGGAGGTGGAGGAGGACTCTCCTCCTCCACTCCTAGTAGGACTAGGACTCTTCCTTTTTTGCCTTTTTTCACCTTTTTCCTTTAGGACTTTTGCCTCCTGCGCCATGGGCCTTGTTGTGGCTGTTCCTCCAGACCACTAAGGGCTGGTTATCACTCTCCACAGCCCATGGACCCTCTGGTGTCGAAATAGCCCTCCCGGAGGTCCCCCGGTACACTACCGACACTCCCGGTACACTACCGGCACTCCCGGTACACTACCGATGAGCACAAAACTTTTCTGGCGACCAAACTGGGACTTCCTATATATAAATCTTTACCTCCGAACCATTCCGGAGCTTCTCATGACGTCCGGGATCTCATCCAGGACTCTGAACAACCTTCGATCACCACCATACATAACTCTACACTACCAAAACGTCACCAAACCTTAAGTGTGCAGACCCTGTGGGTTCGAGAACTATGTAGACATGACCGAGACACCTCTACGGTCAATAACCAATGGCGGGACCTGGATGTCCACATTCGTTCCTACATTTTCTACGAAGATCTTTATCGGTCGAACCTCTATGTCAAGGATTCAGTTAATCCCGTACGATGTTCCCTTTGTTCTTCGGTATGTTACTTGCCCGAGATTCGATCGTCGGTATCTCCATACCTAGTTCAACCTCGTTACCGGCAAGTCTCTTTACTCGTTCCGTAATACACGATCCCGCAACTAACAATTAGTCACATTGCTTGCAAGGCTCATTGTGATGTTGTATTACCGAGTGGGCCCCGAGATACCTCTCCGTCACATGGAGTAATAAATCCCAGTCTCGATCCATGCCAACTCAACAGACACCATCGGAGATACCTGTAGAGCACCTTTATAGTCACCCAGTTATGTTGCGACGTCTGATACACACAAGGCACTCCTTCGATATCCGTGAGTTGCATGATCTCGTGGTCATAGGAACACATACTTGACATGCGGAAAACAGTAGCAATAAACTGACACGATCATATGCTACGTTTGTACTTTGGGTCTTGTCCATCACATCATTCTCTTAATGATGTGACCCCGTTATCAAATGACATCTCATGTCCATGGCTAGGAAACTTTAACCATCTTCTGATCAACGAGCTAGTCTATTAGAGGCATACTAGGGACATGGTTTTGTCTATGTATCCACACATGCATCTAAGTCTCCGATCAATATAATTATAGCACGGATAATAAACGATTATCATGAACAAGGAAATATGATAATAACTAATTTATTATTACCTCTAGGGCATATTTCCAACAGGCGCCCCCTATGGCGCGCGTGGCAGGCTCGTGAGGCCCACGTGGCTCCTCCGACCTCATCTCCAACTCCATATAACCTCTCTCACCCAGGAAAAAAATCAGAGAGAAGAGTTCATCGAGTTTCACGATACGGAGCCGCCGCCACCGCCTGTTCTTCCTCGGGAGGGCAGATCTGGAGTCCGTTCTTGGCTCCGGAGAGGGGAAATTGACGCCGTCGTCATCATCAACCATCCTCCATCGCCAATTCCATGATGCTCTCCATCGTTTGTGAGTAATCTCATCGTAGGCTTGCTGGACGATGATGGGTTGGATGAGATCTATCATGTAATCGAGTTAGTTTTGATGGGGTTTGATCCGTAGTATCCACTATGTTCTAAGATTGATGTTGCTACTACTTTGCTATGCTTAATGCTTGTCACTGGGGCCCGAGTGCCATGATTACAGATATGAACCTATTATGTTTTGATCAATATATGTGTGTTCTTGATCCTATCTTGCGAGTTGTAGTCACATACTATGTGTTTTGACCCAGCAACCCCGGAGTGACAATAGCCGGAACCACTCCCGGAGATGACCATAGTATGAGGATTCCATGTATTCACCATGTGCTAATGCTTTTTTCCGGTTCTCTATTAAAAGGTGACCTTAATATCCCTTAGTTTCCATTAGGACCCCACTGCCACGGGAGGGATGGACAAAAGATGCCATGCAAGTTGTTTTCCATAAGCACGTATGACTATATACGGAATACATGCCTACATTACATTGACGAACTGGAGCTAGTTACATATCACCCTATGTTATAACCGTTACATGATGAATGCCATCCGACATAATTATCCATCATTGATCCAATGCCGACGAGCTTTTCCTATACTGGTCCTTGCTTAGTTACTTTACCGTTACTGCTGTCACACTTGCTATACCAATCACTACTGCTACTGTTACCATTCCGTTACTATCATACTGCTTTGCTACTAAAACTTTGCTGCAGATACTAAATCTTTCAGGTGTGGTTGAATTGACAACTCAACTGCTAATACTCGAGAGTATTCTGTGGCTCCCCTTGTGTCGAATCAATAAATTTGGGTTGAATACTCTACCCTCGAAAACTGTTGCTATCCCCTATACTTGTGGGTTATCAGTATGCAATCCAATGAGTCTTGTAGCGTGCGGTGGATATCGTTATTTTCTTACCTTCACTGATGATTTGAGTAGATATAGTGGATATTTACTTAAGGAAATAGAAGTCTGAATCGTTTGAAAGGTTCAAGCAAATTCAGAGTGAAGTTTAAGATCATCATGACAAGAAGATAAAAATGTCTGTGATGTGATCGTGGAGGTGAATATCTGAGTTACGAGTTTGGCATACAACTTTAGACAATGTGAAAGTTGTTTCACAACTCACGCCACCTGGAACACCATAGTGTGATGGTGTGTCTGAACGTCATAGTCGTGCTCTATTGGATATGGTGTGTGCTATGATGTCTCTTATCGTTTTGCTACTATAATTTTGGGGTTATGCAATAGAGACAACTACATTCACTTTAAATAGGGCACCATCTAAATCCGTTGAGATGACACCATGTGAATTATGGTTTGATAGAAACCTAAGCTGTCATTTCATAATGTTTGGGGCTGCGATGCTAGTGTGGAAACTGTTTTCACCTAATGAGGTCAAATCGAAATTGGATAAATGCATCTTCATAGAATACCCTAAGAACAGTTGGGTGAACCTTCTATCTCAGATCCAAGTGCAAAGTGTTTGTTGCTAAAATGGTCCTGTCTCGAGGAAAAGTTTCTCTCGAAAGAATTGAGTGGGAGGAAGATAGAACTTCATGAGGTTGCTGAACCTTTGTTTCAACCAGAGAGTAGCGCAGCGCAGAAAGATGTTTCTATGGAGCCTACATTAGTTGAAGAGGAAGTTAATGATGATGATCATGAAGCTTCGGATCAAAGTTACTATCGAACCTCGTAGGTCGACAAGGATGCGTACTAGTCCTAAGTGGTACGACAACCCTATGTTGGAAGTCATGTTGTTGGACAACGATGAACCTACGAGCTATGGAGAAGCGATGATGGGCCCGGATTCCGACAAATGGTTAGAGGCCATGAAATCCGAGAAAGGATCCATGTATGAAAACCAAGTATAGACTTTTGTAGACTTGCTCGTTGGACGACAGGTCGTCGAGTACAAATGGACCTTTAAGATGAAGACACACGCTGATGGTAAATGTCACCATTTATAAAGCTCGACATGTCGCAAAGAAGTTGACTATGATGAGATTTTCTCACTCGTAGCGATGCTAAAGTCTGTTGGAATTATGTTAGCAGTTTCTGCATTTTTCAATTATGAAATCTGCCAGATGGATGTCAAAACATCATTTCCTTAACGGTTTACTTGAGGAAAGGTTGTATGTGATACAACCAGAAGGTTTTGTCAGTCCTAAGGATGCAAAAAGGCCTGCAAGCTTTAGTGAGCCTTCTATGGACTGAAGCAAGCATCTCGGAGCTGGAATATACACTTTGATGAGGTGATCAAAGTGTTGCAGTTTATACAAAGTTTACGAGAAACTTGTTATAACATCCCAAACTTTGGAATGTTATAATAAATATTAGAATAATTGTTTGTTTGTTTGAGTGATTGAAAGTGAGTGAAATTTGAAACTTTTTGAAACTTTTGAAAGTTTAATGAGAGGGAATGAAATGACTTTCCCAAAACTTTCACTCTGCATTTTGATCACCAGGAATTCAAATTCATTCCATCACAAAACCCCAGAGTGAAGATGACATGACTCCTTCCATTTAAAGAAATGAAAAGGGATTTTGAAAATGGTTTGAATTCCCAATTTAAAAATATTTCAAATGCAGAAACTTTATGCAACTCAATGACTTTCATGAGAGGAGATAATATGACTTATCCAATTTATATGAAATATGAGTTGGGAGTTTAAAAGAATTTGAAAGTGCCTCTGAATTATTATTTTTGAGATCCATTTCATATTGGACCCTATTCAAATTCCATGCATCCAAACCCCTTGCAAAGAATTTTGAGTGGAGTAAAAGGACACTCCAAAGCCAGGGGGTTATTTGTGAAGTATTTGAACCGTAAAACCCATGGGGTTATTTGAAAAATATTTGCAAAAAGAAATAAATCCAATTGGGCATTTTCTGAAAAAACATTTTTAAAAAATATTTATTTTGGCCGTAGAAAAATGTCCATCTTCTTGCACTTATTCTCCTGATCATTTACATATATAGGACTTTAATTTGTGGATCTGATTTGATCGTCCAAATCATCTTTCCTGTCTCTATTTTTAAATAAAAGGAAACAAATCCCTTTAATAGGAAACGTACCGAGCCCATTAAGAAAGAATCGGCTCACGTCTTTATTAGCCAGATCTGAATCTCCTCCGGATCGACCACCCGATGCCTTTCCTTTCTCTCCCTCTATCTGACGCGTGGACCCACTATCCGACCAAATCCCGTCGCGGTCATCTCTTTCCTTTTCCCTCTCCTCTTTCCTTTCCGTCGCCGGCAAGATCGAATCCGCCGCGGATTTTCCTCCCTTTCCTTTCCCCGAGAACCTAGAGACCCCTATATAAACCCACAACCTCCCCTCTGTCCGATTTTGCCTGAAACTCCACGAACCCATCACCAGAGCCGCCACACCACCACCCTCGCCGGAGTAACCTCTCCACCCGAAGCTCCCCGAGCTCCTGCCCGTCGACTCCGTCACCCCCTCGCCTTTCCGACGCCACCAGCCATCCCCGGAGGATCCCCACCATCGATTGGAGGCCACACCATCGCCGGAGGACCGCCGGAACACCCCACGTCGACCATGCCGTCTCGGACCTCGCCGAAACTTTGCCGGAGCCGTCAAACCCACGGTGAGCCTCTCCACCCCCTCTCCACCGTAGGATCTAGATCGGACGCATAAGATTAGAAGTTTTAAATCCAGAAACGTTTTTCTTTAGGTTTCGGCCGTCCGCTAGTTAGCCACCGCAGGACACCCACCGTAGCCTATCAGAATCTGCCACGTGTACCCTCTGTCCGTTAGTATTAGTTTTTCTTTTTTCGGTTTTGTTTTAGAAAACAGAAATAGTTCTGATTTTGTTTTTGGTATATCTTTTATGTTTTTAGTTGTTTTAATTTGATTCCTTTTGCATTAGACCACAAATTTATTATAGTTTCTGTAGATATAAAGTTTGTCTATGTTTGAATATTTAATTTGAATTTAAACAGATTTCATTTAAATTTTGTTTTCTGAATATCTTGAGTTCTAAAATGAATTTTTGATTGATTCTTTTTCCTACTTGTTGCTAGTGACCTTAGTTATCATTAGTTAAAGTTTGAGAATTTTTTGAATAAATTTGATTAGGGTTTTAACTAGAAACAGAATCTGATTAGTTCCTATTAGTTTAATTAGTTGGAATTACTTTGTTTTATTTAGAAAATCTAATTTGATTTAACTTATGTTTAGATTTAGTTCTGTCGTTCTAACTTTAGGAAGTTACTTGCTGTTAACAAAAAAATAATTTGTGTAGTTTATTAAATTATTATTGTAGGAACCTACACTCTTTTTTACAAATAAGTATAGTTTATTAAAAACAAATTAGTTAGTAATAATTCTTTTCACCAAAGTTTTAAGTAACTAGATTCTGTTTTCAAATAAAGTTTTTAGTAATATTTTCTGTTAAGATATGTTTTGTTATAATAATTTAGTTTTGCTCTATTATAGGAAACTATATTCTTTATCATTAGGTGATGTTTTATAAAACAACTTAGTTTTAGTAGAAATCCTTTTCACAAAAGTTTTAGATGAATCAATTCTGTTTTGTAATATAGATTTTTATTAATTACTTTCTGTTAACTTAGTTGTTTCATAATTTGTTTTCTCTTAGTTTATGGTTGTGCTTGTAGTTAAGTTCATTAGGCAAACACTCATGTTGTTTAGGATGTTGTTTTCATAGTTTTACTTGTTCTTCAAAAATAATTCTTTTTGCTAGTAAAATATTTACTAAAACCCTTTTGTTATATTTTACCTTGTTTTGGTACTATTGAAAATAATTGTTTTAGGGGAAAACTACTTTAGTTGCTTTTATGAAAACTTTCTTGATTTTAACTTTTGTCTTAAGTATTTCCTTCATCAACCTTGTTGCTTTTGTTCTTGTGTTACCTTGTGATTTTTAGAATTGATTGCTAGTATGATTGCTTATGAATGCAATGTTTGCTATATAGATTTTCATAGGAGAGTGACGAATAGTCTATCAAGTTATTTCTGAGAGCGATCTTTATCTTCATCAACAGTACATGCAAGTTCACTTTGACCATCTATTTCATACCCATGTTTTTATTGCATGTAGTGACATCATTCAACACATCCCTCCCGTAGTGTTTCTTGTAGTTGAGTAGAATGCATGAGGTAGGAACCCACCACTGGTTACTAAAGCCCCGGGAACGTTAGTTACTCTTATGCTACGCTAAAGTAGACGGGGTTTGGTATGAGTGTTCGTGAGTGGTGTGAAGAAGGACTCTACGTCAAGACGACAACTTCATGAAGACATCTTCAAGTCCTGCATCTTCAAGACCTCAAGACTTCAAGACTCGAGAAGACAAGTTTTCAATACACACTACTGGGTGAAGGATGGTTGATTGGGCATCCCTGGAGAAACCAGTGGATGGCCGGGATGCATGGAGAAGCGCCATGACATCCTGCGGAAAGCTTCACCCAGACTCAAAGAGAAGGATGAATACTTCATGCCCGGAAGCTTACCTGTGTAGCCACAAGTCATTATGGGCTCTGGCTTGGTTGATCTTTGTTGTGACTCTGCTGGGCAGTGCTACGAGATGTAGTCGACGTTAGGATTGGATGGGCACTGTCGGACAGTCAGGGAAGCACTCTGAAAGACCAGGTTTCTTTCATCCTGTTCTCAAACACCAGGCAGTGCGAGGACTTACCAGGAGGGAAAGAATCTTGTGGGTAAAGTACACAACACTCTGCAGAGTTAAACCTAATCTATTAGCCGTGTCCCCGGTTACGGACAATTTGAGCTTCTAGACTTGGATCTATCTCTAAACTCTCAACACTGGACTGATAACTTAATTGTGGGCAACTTAAGATACTTGAGGGTATTGAGACATTGGTTGGCGGAACCATGTCATGATAGGTAACTCTATAGTGAAAATTCCTGATATTCCTTTGTTGTAGGAAAATAAAATTCAGCTTCTACGCAAAAACTCAGACACAGAGCCACAAAGCCTTTGGATATAGAATAGCCTTTATTCTTCTGTTCTATTATGGTGATCTTGCCAGTACATTCAATGTACTGACCTATATGGCTGCAATGTATCATGTTGCACATACTCTTCTACGACTGGTAAGAGTACGATTCAGGGTTACGGTCTACACTCAACCTGCCGTTGGTGTTATTGGGACTCCACTCCCGTTGACTGTATTCCGCTGCTATTTTAAGGTATATATCAGTTTTACGTTATTTACATGTGATTGGACTTTGATATATACATCGATGTACTGTGTGTGCCAGCATACTGATCCAGGGATGGCACAGAACACACAGAGGCTTGACTCGTTTTGAGTCGGGTCGCTACACTTGTATTTACAATAAAGTGAGTGGGAGCACTATAGAGTTTTTGATAAATATATGTGGATGACATATTGTTGATCGAAAATGATGTAGAATTTCTGGAAAGCATAAATGATTGTTTGAAACGTGATTTTCAAAGGAAGACCGAGATAAAAGATACCTAATTGTCGAGCATCAAGATCTATAGAGATAGATCAAGATGTTTTATGAGACTTTCAATGAGTACATACCCTGACAAGATTTTGAGAGAGATCAAAATGGATCAGTCAGAGAAAGAGTTCTCGCCTGATTTGTAAGGTGTGAAGTTGAGTGAGACTCAAAGCTTGACCATGGGAGAAGAAAGAGAAAGGACGAACATCATCCCCTATGCCTTAGCCATAGGCTCTGTATAGTAAGCCATTCTATGTACCACACCTGTGTGTGCCTTGCCATGAGTCGATCAAGGGGTACAAGAGTGATTGTAGCGACCCGACCTAAAAGGTCAAATCTCTGATGTTTCCGTACCATCCGAAGATCATGCTGGTACACACACGGTACATCAATGTATATATCAAAGGGAAATCACACAACATTTATTAATCGAAATCACATATCGAGTCCTTTATTACAATAGGAATTACAATAAAGTGGCTAAAGGCCAACTCATGAGATGAACTAAATCAAAGTCTTGTGGAAGCATCGAGGTAGTTGATTCCATCCTATTCCAAGGGCATCTCACCGAGCATAGAGCGTAATCCTCACTCCTGGTCAGAAAAGTACTCCGCAACATGATACGTTGCAGCCGTGTAGGTCAGCATATTGAATATGCTGACAAAGTCACCAAAGAGAAGGGGAGAAGGTAATCATCTATTCTATATGCAAGTATGGCAGTGGTGGTAAGTTTTGCGTAAAGCCAATTTTTCCTACAACAAGAGGGGAAAAGCAAAAGTTATTACTACATTGTTGGTTGATTAATGAGATTGTTCCGCCAACCAATTCTCATACCCATGTTATTAATAACCCTCATCAATATTGTACTGGGTGTTAAGAATTCCAAACAGTTCATTTCCTTTGGCTCAAGTTGTCCTTGACCGTGGACACGGCTAATCGATTAGGTTTGGGTACTCTGCAGAGTTTTGCACACGTTCCCCAGAAGATTTGATCGCCTTCGTTGGACTTCTTGCACTTTAGGGTGTTTGATAAATGGATGACCAAAACATGGTCTTCTAAAGGGTTTCTCCGAGACTACGCCGATGCCCATCCTGTCCTACCGTTCTTCTACATCTCGTAGCACCGACAGTTTAGGGTTGCCATAGTGTGCAACCAAGCCACAACCCATAATGACTTGTGGCTGTGCAGGTAAACCTTGGGTCTTGAAGCATCCATCCATCTCTTTGAGCCTGGGTGGACCTTTCCGCGTGAGCACTGGCACTTCCCCAACAACACCTAGGCTAACCACTGGATTCCCCAGGGCGCCGTTCAACCATCATCCACCCAGAGGTATGTTGAAAACTCGGGGTCTTGAAGTCTTGATCATCTTACAGGTCTTGAAATTATTACCTCACAAATCTCATGAATCTAACAACCAACCCCGTCTACTAATAGTATAGCAAAAGGAATCAACGTTTCCGGGGCCAAGTGTTAAGGGTTGAGGGGTGCCTACCACATGATACTACATCAAGTAACCAAGTTTCCAAATTACCTATTTGCATGCAATTGGGGAGATGGTAGAACTAATGCAATAAAACATGGTTGTACATGATCAAAGTGACTTGCCTTGCTGACGGTCCTCGTACTCGAGTGATTCTAGATAACAAGCTTCGCACTCCGAATGATGTAACGAAATCAAACAAGTGCACACCATAAGCATAAACACAAAAACAATTCACACAATTCAGCAAGGTTTAACATACAATACTAAAATCATTCAATAGTAACAATCAAGAGAAAGAAATCAAACAAAGTTTGACTCACAAATTTTTAGTGTCAATTTTTTTACTACTACTTAAGACAAACAACCAAGCAATAACTAGTAGAAAAGAAATAGTAAATTTTTTATTTTAGTAAACAGAATCAAATTCACTAAAACTTTTGTGTAAAGAAACACTACTAAAATTTTATAATTTATAAAATACTACTAAATGAAGATAACTAGAATTTTCCTACAACATTAGAGTAGGAAACAAAACAACATTATTATTATCATTAATATTATTATCATCATTTTACTTAGCAGAATAGAATTACTAAATTATTTATTAGAACACATAATTTAACCTTCTAATTAGTTGGTGAAAGTGCAACTAGATTGTTTTTAACAAAACTATACCTAATGGAAAGAATAAATATTTTCCTATAACAATAGAGTATAAAACTAAACAATCATTTTTACTATTTGCAAATAATGTCACCTAAATGTTTGGAATAACAAAACCTAATGAAAACTACTAACAAAAGTTATACTAATTCAGGTAAAAATAAATTAAAATTAAAATAACTAAACTATATTAAGAACTAAACAGATTTTGTTTTTGTCAAAAACTCTAATCAAATTTATTCTAAAAATTCTCAAACTATGTAGGATGATAGTTCTAACTAACACAAATCAGTGGCAAAAAGATTCACTCAATAATAAAATTTTAAACTCATGTTATACAGATTTTAGTAATTTAAGAAAATTCGGTTAGATTCAAATTTTAATGTTGAAATTTTAAATCTAAGCATACAGACGTAAACTACAACAAATTTGTGACCTAATGCAAAAATAATCAATTAAAAACACCAAATATTTTAAAAGAAATGATAAAAACAAAATCAGAAAACATTCTGTTTTATGAAATAGAAAAGAAAAAGAAAAATTGCTAACGATCGGACAGGGGCTACGTGGCATGCTGTGATTGGTCGAGAGGGCGTGCGTGTGAGAGCTTACGAGCGGACGACCGAGCCTTTGTGCGTACCGGTTCGGGCTTTTAGTGATCTACTCTAGATCGTTAGATCAGGATCCGACGGCTACGGCAAGGTGTGGTGACTTAGAACGGAGGGGGTCGGGGTTCCGGCGAGGTCGACGGCGGCTGGAGGTCGGTGGTGTCCGGGGGCGACGATGCGGTGATCGGGGGCGGCGTCCGAAGGCTTCAAACGACGGCGGTGAAGCTCCGGCGTCGATTGGCGGCGTCAGACGGGGTCGGGGGCGAGTGTGGCGACGGACACGAGCTCCGGGAGGTTCGATCGAGTGCCAAACTCTGGCGAGGTTGTGGAGCAGCGTTCCGGCGAGGGAGGAGGGGGTTTCGGGTGGGGAATGGAGAGCGGAGGGACGGGGCTACTTATAGGGGCGGTGCGGTGCCCGGGGGAGGCACGAGGGGCGTGATCCATGACGAAGGGATCTCCGGCGAGGGAGGAGGCGTGGGGAAGGGGACGAGCACGGTGTCTCTGCGGTCAGACGGTGGGTCCGGCGCTTCAGTGAGAGGCAGAGGCACGGTTAGCGCATCGGTGGCCGACCTGGAGCAGTTTCGGGTCTTAATGGCTGTGGGCCGGCCCGTTTGTCATAATTCCGTTTTATTAATTATTTCCAGAGCGTTTAAAACCCATTTAAAGCATTTGAAACATATCCAAGTATAGGAAATATATATATCAAAATGATAAGGAGAATTAATTCTATTTAATGAACATTTTTCCTCTGTCATATTGAATACTTTGAAAAATAATTATTTTCAGAAAAAGGCCTATTTGATTTTAAATCCTTTTGCAAATATTTTTCAAATGACCCCCTGGTTTTATTGTTCAAATATTTCACCAAGACGCCCCTAGTGTGGAGTGTCATGTTACTCCCCTCTTTTCTTTGAACTTTTCCAGAGGTTTTCCAATAGACGAAACAAAGAAATGAAAAAGATGAAAGTGGCCTTTTAGAATATCAAAGGAAGCACTTCAACCATTTCATTCATTCAAACAATGTGATGATGATGCATAGCTATATTTCATAATGTTCCAAAATGAAATTTTGGGATGTTACAAACCTACCCACCTTCAGATGAATCTCGCCCTCGAGATTCGGGTTGGCTAGAAAATAGGTGCGGGTGGTCTCTACGAAGATCTTCCTCACATTCCCAGGTGGATTCTTCCTTGGTGGGGTGACTCCACAGAACCTTACAGAACTTGATGATCTTGCTGCGGGTAACTCTATTGGCAGTCTCGAGGATTCTGACGGGCCTCTCCTCGTAGGTCAGGTCACTGTCAAGTTGTATGGCCTCTAGGGCACTGTGTCTCTCAAAGGGATATCAGCCATCTCAGCGTGGCATTTCTTCAACTGGGAAACATGGAAGACATCATGAACTCCGGACAATCCTTCCGGCAATTCCAGCTTATAGGCAACTTTGCCTCTATGTTCAGGAATTTTGTAGGGACCTATGAATCTGGGTGCTAACTTTCCTTTAACACCAAACCTCTTGATTCCTCGAAGTGGGGACACACGAAGGTATGCCCGGTCTCCTACTTCATAGGCCACTTCCTTGCGTTTGTTGTCAGTGTAGCTCTTCTGCCGGGACTGAGCTATCTTGAGTCGGTCACGAATCAACTTGACCTTCTCTTCAGAATCTCGGATAAGGTCGGGACCAAAAAGTTTTCGGTCTCCAACACCATCCCACATCAATGGTGTTCTACACCTCCTTCCGTATAAAGCTTCGAAAGGGTCCATCTTCAGACTGGTCTGAAAACTGTTGTTGTACGAGAACTCTGCATAGGGTAAGTTGTCATCCCAACTGGACCCATAGTCGAGGGCACAAGCTCTCAACATGTCCTCCAAAATCTGGTTGACTCTTTCAGTCTGTCCATCGGTCTGCGGATGAAAAGCTGTACTGAATTCCAGCCTTGTTCCCAAAGTTTCATGTAGCTGATGCCAAAACTTTGAGGTAAATTGGGTTCCTCTATCTGACACGATACTCCTCGGAACTCCATGCAGACACATGATCCTGGTCATATATATCTTAGCTAACTTAGCACTAGTATAGTTGGTCTTTACTGGGATGAAATGAGCCACCTTTGTCAAGCGATCGACCACTACCCAGATGGAATCATAACCGGAACAAGTCTTGGGTAATCCTGTGATGAAGTCCATACCAAGCTTATCCCATTTCCATTCGGGTATCGGCAAAGGTTGGAGTAACCCTGCTGGTTTCTGATGTTCCGCCTTTACTCGCTAGCAAACATCGCATATAGCGACATGTTCGGCAATATCCTTCTTCATCCCTGTCCACCAGTAACTTTCCTTCAAATCCAGATACATCTTGGTGTTGCCTAGGTGTATCGATTAAGGTGAATCGTGGGCTTCCTGAAGTATTAACTTCCGGAGCTCTGGGTCATTAGGCACATAGATTCGGTTCTCGAACCACAGTGTTCCTTGTTCATCCTCATGAAAACCTTTATCCTTTTCACCCTTCATTCTCTGTTTTATCTTTGTTATCTTCTTGTTCGGCTTCTGGGCTTCCCAAATTCTGTCGGTCAAGGTGGACTGGATTTCTAATGTGGCAACAAATCCTCTTGGAACTATCTCTAGCCGGAGTTCTCTGAGATCTTTGACTAACTCCTGGGGTAATCCTCCCGCTAGGAGTGTGTTCACATAACTCTTCCGGCTCAAGGCATCTGCTACAACATTTGCCTTTCCTGGATGGTAGTGTAATCTCATGTCATAGTCCTTGATTAACTCTAACCATCTCCTCTGTCTGAGGTTCAATTCCTTCTGCGTGAAGATATACTTCAGGATCCATTGATCAGTGTAAACATCACAACTGTTCCCGACAAGGAAATGTCTCCAAGTCTTGAGTGGATGCACTACGGCTGCTAACTCCAGATCATGGGTGGCATAGTTCAACTCATGGGGTCGTAGTTGCCTGGATGCATGTGCTACAACTTTACCCTCCTGCATGAGTACTCCTCCGAGTCCTTGACGTGATGCATCACAATAAACCTGGAAATCCTTCCGAATGTTTGGCAGGATCAACACTGGGGCTGTGACCAAACGTTTCTCCAACTCCTGGAAACTGGTCTCGCATTCCTCAGTCCAAATGTACTTAGACTCTTTCTTTAACAACGCTGTCATGGGCTTGGCAATTTTTGAGAAATTCTCAATGAACCTCCGGTAATATCCGTCAAGTCCAAGGAAACTACGAATCTCCTTAACTAAGGTGGGTGATTTCCACTCAGTGACTGCTTCAACCTTAGTGGGGTCCACAGCTGTTCCATCTCCGGAAATAATGTGTCCAAGGAATCTGACTTTCGTCAGCCAAAATTCGCATTTGCTGAACTTAGCATATAACTGATGTTCTCTATGCTTCTCAAGAACTAAACGCAAGTGTTCCTTGTGTTCTTCGTTCTCGAAGAATATCAAAATATCATCGAGGAACACCACGACAAACTTGTCCACGTATTCCATGAATATTTTGTTCATCAAACTCATGAAATAGGCAGGTGCATTTGTCAAACCAAATGACATGACGGTATACTCATACAAGCCATACCTTGTGGTGAAAGCTGTTTTGGGTATATCCTGTTCACGAATGTTCAACTGGTGATACCCTGATCGAAGATCGATCTTGGAGAACACTTTGGCTCCCACCAGTTGATCAAACAAGTCATTTATCATCGGTAGAGGGTACTTGTTCTTGATAGTGACCTCGTTCAATGCACGATAATCGACTACCATCCTCAAGGTTTTATCCTTCTTATCCACCAAAAGAACTAGGGCCCCCCAAGGTGATGAACTTGGGCGAATATACCCCTTGTCCAACAACTCCTTAATCTGCTTCTTGATTTCTACTAAATCATTTGCGGGCATCCTATAGGGTCTCTTGGAAATTGTGGCTGTTCCTGGCAGTAACTCTATCAGGAACTCAATTTCTCTATCTGGTGGCATGCCTGGTAATTCTGCTGGAAATACATGTGGAAAGTCTTTTACCACTGGTACTTCCTCCTGAACAACTCCTGTGAGAGCGTTCAACCGAGCACTCATCCGGGTGCGTCAGGATACATACTTAACCCTTTTGTTCTCTGGGGTGGTGAGCAAGATAGACTTGCTGGGGCAATCCAGGTTTCCTTCATACTTGGTCATCCAATCCATGCCTAGGATCACATCCAATCCCTGGGATTCTAAGACGATGAGGTCGGTGGGAAAAACGTGTTTTCCTATATTGAGTTTCAATGCGTGGCATCCTATACCTGCCAACATCATGCCTCCTGGGGAACTAACCTTAATGGGCTGACTAAGGGTTTTGGTGGGCAAACCATACTTTTCCACAACTACCCATGATATGAAAGAATGAGTCGCACCGGAATCAAAAACTACCGTAACTGAACGGGAGTTCAAAAGGAACTTACCAACCACAGTCTCTGGCTGGTCATAGACTTCCTCCACATCTAGGTGGTTCACTTGAGCCCGGGGAAAAGGGTTGGGCTTCTTGGCTGCTGAGTTGCCGTTAGTGTTGCCATTACCATTACCCGTCTTGTTCTGAGGGCAATCATTGGCATAGTGCCTGGTCTTCTGGCACTTGAAGCATGTGACATGGTTCAGATCCTTCTGAGCTGGGGCGGGACAGTGCTGGTTGCCATTCCCGTTTCCATTCCCATTCTTGGAGTTTCCATTGCTGGGACGATTATTCCCATTTCTTCCATGGTTGTGGCTTCCAAGGTTGTGCACGGCATGAGTGTGCCCTCCGTACTTTCCGGTTCCTGACCCGGTGTTCACGGAGTATGGGGAGTAGCGGGCTTCTGGTGAGCTCCGGAGTGAGACTTCCCCTGTGCATACTTCCTCTTGCGGTTCTCTATTTGCTGCTACTTCCCCTCCAAGATGAGGGCCTTGTCTACCAGCTCCTGGTAGTTGTTGAAAGTTGCTACGATCAATTGCACACTCAACTCATCGTTGAGTCCTTCCAGGAGCTTCTCCTGCTTGGCTGCATCGTTGGCCATGTCTCCTGGTACATAACGTGCCAACGTGCTGAATTCATCCACATAATGGGCCACGAAAAAACTTCCCTGGCGTAAGTTGCGAAACTCACGCTTCTTCAGACTCATGGCTCCAGCTGAGACATGAGCGGTGCAGAAAGCTAACTTGAACTGCTCCCAAGTCACATCCGCAATAGGGTATGTGGTGGAGTAATTGTCCTACCATGCAGCTGTGGGTCCCTCAAGTTGATGTGCGGCAAAGCGCACCTTTTCAGCATCAGTGCATCCAGAAGTGATGAGTTCTCTCTCCATGTTGCAGATCCAATCATCGGCCACAATGGGCTCAGTGCTTGGTTTTCGGTTCATACCGTGCGGTGTCCTCACGTAGTGATAGAAGGGGTAGCAAGGCACGCATCGTGTTGTTGCCATCAAGGGTAAAAAGATGGGGTTTATATCATATTGCATGAATCTATCCCTCTACATCATGTCATCTTGCTTAAAGCATTACTCCGTTTGTTATGAACTTAATACACTAGATGCATGCTGGATAACGGTCGATGTGTGGAGTAATAGTAGTAGATGTAGAAAGTATCAGTCTACTTGTCTCAGACGTGATGCCTATATGTATGATCATTGCCTTAGATATCGTCATGACTTTGCGTTATTCTATCAATTGCTCAACAGTAATTTGTTCACCCACCGTAATACTTGCTATCATGAGAGAAGCCTCTAGTGAACACTATGGCCCCCGGGTCTATTTTACATATTATATATTCAGATCTAAACACACAAAAAATAAAAATACCTTGCTGCAATTTTATTTACTTATTTATATTTATGTACTATCACTATCATATCTCACCTTGCAAGTAATCGTAAAGGGATTGACAACCTCTTTATCGTGTTGGGTGCAAGTTTGTTTGTGTTTGTGCAGGTTTCTTGGTGCCTCATCTTGATACTCCTATTGGATTGATACCTTGGTTCTCAAACTGAGGGAAATACTTATCTCTACATTGCTGCATCACCCTTTCCTCTTCAAGGGAAAAACCAACGCAAGCTCGAGAAGTAGCAGGAAGAATTTCTGGCGCCGTTGCCAGGGAGTATTCAAGTGAAGCATACTACCAAGTACCTATCGCAAACTCATCTCTTGCATTTACATTATTTTCCATTTGCCTCTCGTTTTCCTCCACCCCACTTCTAAACCAAAAATTTACAAAAATATTTGCCTTTTTTGTTCACCCTTTTCCTTCGCTTGCTTTCCGTTTGCTTGTGTGCTTGTTTGCTGGCTAAGTCACCATGTCTAAAAACACTAAAATGTGTGATTTCTCTACTAGTAATAACAATGATTTTATTGGTACTCCAATTGCTCCTGCCAATAGTGCGGAATCATATGAAATTAATGCTGCCTTGTTGAATCTTGTTATGAAAGAGTAATTGTCCGACCTTCCTAGTGAAGATGCCGCATCCCATCTTAATACCTTTATATAGTTATGTGATATGCAAAAGAAGAGAGATGTGGATAATGATATGATTAAATTGAAGCTATTCCCGTTCTCACTACAAGATCGAGCAAAAACTTGGTTTTCATCTTTACCTAAAAATAGTATTGATTCATGGAACAAGTGTAAAGATGCCTTTATTTCCAAGTATTTTCCACCTGCTAAGATTATCTCTCTCCGTAATGATATTATGAATTTTAAGCAACTAGATCATGAACTTGTTGCACAATCTTGGGAGAGAATGAAAATGATGATTAGAAATTGTCCTGCTCATGGTCTAAGTCTTTGGATGATTATACAATTTTTTTATGCTAGTTTGAATTTTGCTTCTAGAAATATCTTGGACTCCGCCTCCGGTGGAACTTTTATGGAAATCACACTAGGAGAAGCTACAAAACTCTTACATAATATCATGACAAAGTATTCTCAATGGCACACTGAAAGGTCGCCTACTAGTAAAAAAGTGCATGCTATAGAAGAAATCAACTCTTTGAGTACTAAGATTGATGAGTTAATGAAAATGTTTACTAGTAAAAGTGTTCCTCTAGATCCTAATGATATGCCTTTATCTTCCTTGACTGAGAGTAGCAATGGAACTTTGATGTTAATTTTGTTGGTAGGAATAATTTTGGTAACAACAATGCTTATAGAGGTAACTTTAATCCTAGGCCTTTTCCTAGTAATCCCTCTAATAATTTTGAAAATTCCTACAACAATTCTCATGGAAATTATAATAAAATAAACTCTTATCTTGAGATTAATATTAAGGAGTTTATTAATTTGCAAAAAAATTTCAATGCTTCCATAGCAGAAAAACTGCTTAAAATTGATGACTTGGCTTGGACTATTGATAGAATGTCTCTTGATATTGATCCTTTTAATTGAGATGTGTTCCTCCCAATATTAATATGGATGAAACTTTGAAAGCTATGCGTGTTTCTATAAATGAGAGTAAAGAAAGAATCGCCCAAATTTGTGCTAGACATGAATGGCTCAAAAAGGCGTGTTCTCGTGATGAGAATCATGAACATATTAAAGTGCTTGGTGTGACTCCTATTGAATCCTTGTTTTCTAATGCCAATCTTAATGATGATGGGTCTGGATGTGAATCCACTTTGGTTGAGAAACACCCCAATGATTCGGAGTCTATTTATCTTGATGCTAAAAACACTAAAAGTGGAGTAGAAGATATCAAAATTACTACTTTGGATCTCAAGGAATTTAATTATGATAGTTGCTCTTTGATTGAATGTATTTCTTTGATACAATCCATGCTAAACTCTCCACATGCTTATAGCCAAAATAAGGCTTTTACTAAACATATCATTGATGCTATGATGAAATCTCTTGTAGAGAAACTTGAGTTGGAAATATCTATTCCTAGAAAACTTCATGATGAGTGGGAACATACTATAAAAATCAAGATTTAAAATTATTAATGCCATGCTTTGTGTGATTTTGGTGCTAGTGTTTCCACAATTCCAAAATCTTTCTGTGATGTTCTAGGTTTCAATGACATTGATGAGTGCTCTCTTAATTTCCATCTTGCGGATTCTACTATTAAGAAACCTATGGGAAGGATCAATTATTTTATTATTATTGCAAATAGGAATTATGTGCCTGTATATTTCATTGTGCTTGATACTGATTGCACTCCGACATGCCCCATTATTCTTGGCAGACCTTTCCTTAGGACTATTGGTGCTGTTATTGATATGAAGGAAGGGAATATTAAATTTCAATTTCCATTAAAGAAGGGCATGGAACAATTTCCTAGAAAGAAAATGAAATGGCCTTTTGAATCCATTATGATAGCTACTTATGGTTTGAGCACTAAAGATGACAATACTAGATTCTATTGCCTTACGCCGAGCTAAGGGCGTTAAATGATAGCGCTTGTTGGGAGGCAAACCAATGAATAAATTTATTTATGTTTTTTACTTTCTGTTTTGTTGAGTCCAAACCATCATGATTCTGTTATGATTGTGTTTTTATGTTTTAATTAGTGTTTGTGCCAAGTAGAACCTTTATGATTAGTTTTGGTGATAGTTGTTTAATCACGCTGGAAAAAGACAGAAACTTTGTGCTCATGAAATTATTTTTAATTCCTATCCAGAAAGAGATTTTGAGTTTATTATTTTTTCTTCTGATTGATATGCAAATTTCACTAATTTTCATAATTTTTTCATAATTGTTATGTTAGCAGAGGTATACGAAATATACAGATTGCTACAGACTGTTCTGTTTTTGACAGATTCTGTTTTTTCTTGTGTTGATTGCTTATTTTGATGAAACTATGGTTAGTATCGGGGGGTAGAAGCCATGGAAAAGTGATAATACAGTAATATAACATCAATATAAATGGAAATTAAAGTTTACTACAGTACCTAAAAAGTTGGTGGTGTGTTTTCTTATGCTAATGCTATCACGAGTTCCTGTTTAAGTTTTGTGTTGTGAAATTTTCAAGTTTAGGGTGAGGTTCTTACGGACAATGGAATAAAGATTGGAAAGATCCTTAGATTGGGGATGACCAAGTCATCCCAAGCCAAATTCAAGGAAACCAAAAAGCCTAAGCTTGGGGATGCCCCGGGAAGGCATCCCCTCTTTCGTCTTCAATCCATCGCTAACGTTACTTGGAGCTATATTTTTATTCACCACAGGATATGTGTTTTGCTTGGAGCGTCGTGTATTATAGGAGTGTTTAATTTTTTATCACAATCATCCTTGCTGCACACCTTTTGAGAGAGACATTCACTCATCATGAATTTGTTAGAATACTCAATGAGCTTCACTTATATCTTTTTGAGTTAGGCAATTGAGCTCACATGTGCTTCACTTCTATCTTTTGAGCTTGGTAATTTTGCTCACATGTGCTTCACTTATATCTTTTGAGCTTTGTAATTTTTCTCACATGTGCTTCACTTATATGTTTTGAGCTTAGTAATTTTTCTCCCATGTGCTTCACTTATATATTTTGAGATTGGTAATTTTGCTCCCATGTGCTTCACTTATATCTTTTGAGCTAGATAATTTTGCGCTAGTTCTTCACTTAAATCTTTGTAGAGCACGGCAGTTTCATATTTTGTAGAAATAAATACTCTCGAATCTTCACTTATATCATTTGGAGAGTTCTCTCTCTAAGTAACTTGGTAATTGGCGTGTGTTATGAAATTAGTCCTAAATATGATAGGCATCCAAAGAGGATATAATACAAACTTTCATATTCAAGTGCATTGATTAGTAAGATAAGTTTGATTCCTCGCAATTAGTTTTGAGATATGGATATGGTAATATTAGATTTATGTTAGTAGGGTGTTGTGAATCTAGAAATACTTGTGTTGAAGTTAGTGATTCCCGTAGCATGCACGTATGGTGAACCGCTATGTTAGGAAGTTGGAGCATAATTGATTTATTGATTGTCATCCTTTGTGTGGCGGTCGGGATCACGCAATGGTTAAATCCTACCAATCCTTCCCCTAGGAGTATGCGTTTAGCACTCTATTTCGATTACTAATAAATTTTTTGCAATAAGTATATGAGTTCTTCATGACTAATGTGAGTCCATGGTATAGATGCACTTTCACCTTCCACCATTGCTACTCTCGCTAGTGCCGCGCAACTTTCGTCGGTGCACAAACCCACATATACCTTCCTCAAAACAGCCACCATACCTACCTATTATGGAATTTTCATAGACATTCCAAGATTTATTGCCATGCAACTTCCACCGTTCCGTCTCATGACATGTGCCATAAGTTTCATTCATATAGAGTCATTATTGTTCTAAGTATTGAGTTGTAAGTAAATAAAAGTGTGATGATCATCATTATTAGAGCATTGTCCCATGTGAGGAAATAAAAGAGGCCAAATATGCCCATCAAATAAATAATAATAATAATAATAAAAATAGGCCAAAGAGCACAAACAAAAAAATGAGAGCAAAAGAGAAGGGACAATGCTACTATCTTTTTTCACACTTGTGCTTCAAATAGCACCATGTTCTTCATGAAAGAGAGTCTCTTGTTTTGTCACTTTCATATGCTAGTGGGAATTTTCATTATATAACTTGGCTTGTATATTCCAATGATGGGCTTCCTCAAATTGCCCTAGGTCCTCGTGAGAAAGCAAGTTGGGTGCACACCCACTAGTTTCTATTTTTGAGCTTTCATACACTTATAGCTCTAGTGCATCCTTTCCATGGCAATCCCTACTCATTCACATTGATATCTATTGATGGGCATCTCCATAGCCTATTGATACGCCGAGTCGATGTGACCATCTCCTACTTTTTCACCTCAGAACCTCCACCACACTATATTCCACTTATAGTGCTATATCCATGGCTCACGCTCATGTATTGCGTGAGAGTTGAAAAAGTTTGAAAAACTAAGAGTGCAAAAACAATCACTTGATCAATACCGGGGTTGTGCATGATTTAAATTCATTGTGTGGGGATGATGGAGCATAGCCAGACTATATTATTTTGTAGGGATAACTTTCTTTGGCTTTGTTATTTCGAAAGTTCATGATTACTTTACTATTATACTTGAAGTATCATTGTTTTTGTGTCAATATTAAACTATTGTTTTGAATCTTATGGATCTGAACATTCATGCCACAATAAAGAAGTTACATAGAACAAATATTTTAGGTAGTATTCCACATAAAAAATTCCTTCCTTATCACTTCCCTACTCGAGGACGAGCAGGAGTTAAGCTTGGGGATGCTCGATACGTCTCCAACATATCTATAATTTTTGATTGTTCCATGCTATTATATTATCCACTTTGGATATTTTATATGCATGAATATGCTATTTTATATTGTTTTTGGGACTAACTTACTAATTCAGTGCCCAGTGCCAGTTCCTGTTTTTTTCCATGTTTTTGACCTTTTTCAGATAGGAATATCAAACGGAGTCCAAACGGAATAAAACTTTCGCCGTGATTTTTATGGAAAATATCAAAAATACCAGAAGGAAAAGATACCGGAGAGGTGGCCCGAGGGAGTCACGAGCCTGGGAGGTTGGCCCCCCCTAGGGCGTGGCTAGGTGGCTCGCGACCTCCTCCTGGCCCCGCTTGAATTTTCCCGATGCCATACGGTCTTATAAATAGAGAAACCTCCAGAACTAAACCCAGATCGCAAGTTCCGCTGCAGTAAGCCTCCATAGCCACCAAAAACCAATCGGGAGACCGTTCAGGCATCCTGCCGGAGGGAAATTCAGCTCCGGTGGCCATAGACCTGATGATGCGTGAGTAGTTCACCATAGACCTTTGGGTCCATAGATAGTATCTAGATGGCTTCTTCTCTCTCTTTGATCTTCAATACAAAGTTCTCCATGATCTTCATGGTGATCTATCCGATGTAATTCTCTTTTGCGGTGTGTTTGTTGAGATTCGATGAATTGTGGATTTATATATCTGATTATCTATGAATATTATTTGAGTCTCCTCTGATTTCTTATATGCATGATTTCGTATCCTTGTAACTCTCTTCGAGTTATGGGTTTCGTTTGGCCAACTTGATCTATAGTTCTTGCACTGGGAGAAGTGCTTGGTTTTGGGTTCATACCGTGCGGTGTCCTCACCTAGTGACAAAAAAGGTAGCAAGGCATGCATCTTGTTGTTGCCATCAAGGTTAAAAATATGGGGTTTATATGATATTTCATGAATCTATCCCACTACATCATGTCATCTTGCTTAAAGCGTTACTCCGTTTGTTTTGAACTTAATACACTAGATGTATGCTGTATAGCGGTCGATGTGTGGAGTAATAGTAGTAGATGCAGAAAGTATCGGTCTACTTGTCTCGGACATGATGCCTATATGTATGATCATTGCCTTAGATATCGCCACGACTTTGCGCGATTCTATCAATTGCTCAACAGTAATTTGTTCACCCACCATAATACTTGCTATCATGAGAGAAGCCTCTAGTGAACACTATGGCCCCCGGGTCTATTTTACATATTATATATTCAGATCTAAATACAAAAATACCAAAAATACCTTGCTGCAATTTTATTTACTAATTTATATTTATCTACTATCACTATCAGATCTCACCTTGCAAGTAATCGTAAAGGGATTGACAACCTCTTTATCTCGTTGGGTGCAAGTTTGTTTGTGTTTGTACAGGTTCCTTGGTGCCTCATCTTGATACTCCTACTGGATTGATACCTTGGTTCTCAAACTGAGGGAAATAATTATCTCTACTTTGCTGCATCACCCTTTCCACTTCAAGGGAAAAACCAACGCAAGCTCGAGAAGTAGCTGGGCCGCGTTGGGTGGTGTCGTTGTTCGATCGTTGGGCTGTGGTTTCGTTAGTCTGTCCCTTGCATTAAAAACCTGCGCGTGCCGCCAGGACAGAAGCCTGCTATGCATGCACCCAGCTAAGCCTTCCTGCATGCACCGATGCCACGATGCCACGATGCGCCGACTGAGCCTGCATGCACCGATGCGTCAGCCACGATGCACTGACCAAGCAGCTTTCTTTCATGCCGGCCGCCACGGATGCAGCGACGGTCACTGCCGCTGGTTCCTCTCTTCTAGCTAGGTGGCTACATATTTGTGGCTTGTGTAAAAAAAGAGAAGTGTTTATTGTGGCTGCATGCACTATGTAGTTACTAACTAGGGTACCCTACTAACAAAGCGAGCTCTCTAAGAAAACAATCAACAAATATGTAGTCCCAATATGTAGATAGGGCCAACAAGCCCATAGCACGATCACATAGTTCAAACTAGGAAGAACTTAATAATAGATTAGGTAGAAACTTAATAATAGAACTTAAGAAAAGGGCCAACAAGCCCATAACAACTCCAACATAGTTCAATTATAACTTAACATAACATAGACTAAAAACAAGATAGAGGGTTTAAAACCCTAGCCGCCGCCTTCTCCACCTCGCTCCTCCTCCGGGTGCCCTTTTCACTGCTCCTCCGGGGCATTGTCGATTGGGTACGAAAGAGTGTGCATGTGCGTCGTGGTGGGGAAGATGTTGGTGTAATCTGTGAACCTGTTGTGGGTGGTGAAAGTGATGAACTTGCAGCCACACCAAAACACCCGGCCGAGGAGGTAGAAGGCGTCGATTGTTTTGGTGAAGTGGGCAAGGAGAGCAACCACCACCCCGTTTGGGATTACCTCCTCGACGCGGAACATCGTTGGAGATCCCCACGGGAGGTGTCTGTAGCCGGCCCCGAGGAAGAACTCGATGAAGTTCCTTGCGGTCCTCCACCTTGATATCGCCCACACACATAGTGTGCGCTCAACGTACACGCCGGTCGGGTAGAGCCTCTCCGGCACGGTGGGTAGGAAGCAGTTGGTTGGTCCGGTGTACTGCATGGCTAAGGGACGTGCAGAAGAAGGAGAAGGGGGCGAAGAGCAAGAAGGGAAGATGTCAGAGGATGGGAGATGGATGAGGGATAGCAAAGGCAGAGGGTGGCTTAAATATAGCCGTAGTGCTATGTGTTATTTGGCCATGGCAATAACGGGGTCAAATGTGAAGTAGCCCATTTTCAAACCCACTGCAACATCGGGAGTGTACACGTGTGGGAAACGTAGGTTTGAAAAGAAGAAGAAAAAGAAGCTAATTGCACACATGGGAATCCGTGGTCATATATATTATATGAACAAATACGTCAAAAAATCCCAATAAATATACTATATGAACAAAAAGAAACAACTTTTGAATAGTTTGTGGCCATTTTGCATGATAAAATAAATTTGGCCCTTATAAATTTGGTCATTTTGCATTTGTATAGAAAAAAAGAACTAAATTTTCTATGCAATGTCAATTGTTGTGTAATGTCAAACGATGCGACCAAGAAACAGAGCCAGCCCGTTCACAAAAAACAGAGCAAAGGATGCAAAAAAATGACGCAATTCGACGGCCCAACCAGAGCTTGGTTTCCTTTTGGGCACAATAACAATTCGACGGACAGGATCTATTTTTTTGCGGAGTCATGGTGGGCGAGCAGCCGAGCACAACCAATAGGATCGCCTCTCACGGATTGCCCCACGATCCAATGATGCGGAGCTGTCCTTGTGATCCAACGACGCGGAGCCTGCTTGCAGCCTACCCACCGAATTCCTTCTAGAAGATCGCATCTGAGGGCTGTCGCTTGGCGCTAGGGTATGATCGGACGACTAGCGTTCGGAGCTAGGGTTAGGCGAAACCCCACGGGGTTTATAGGGGTTTTGAGCTGGTCAACAGGGTTTCGAAGTCTTTGACTGAGCATAACTAATTTAAAAAAATCGAAAAAATATGAAACCTTCGTCGTTCGTCGTTTTATAAGACACACCAACGAGGAAAAATACTAAAGTTTGTCTATGGTCATTTTCATGAAAAAACCCTAGCTGGCACGATCGAGGTCAAATGAGCACCATTAAGTTAAAAAAAATAAAAAAATAAAACCTACGCACAATGTTGTCTTATGTGACATGTTACCAAGCAAAAATCTTAAACTTGGTCTATGGTTATTTTCATGAGAAAACCTTCACACATATGAGCTATCACGTACAAGATTTCATAGAGTTCAAGGAGAGGAGGTAGGGTTACCTACACGATCTGAATTTTTTAAAAACTCAAAAAAATCACCAAAGCTTTATTTCAAAGTGAATAAGAAGGATCTGAACTTAGTTTTCCATTTTCATATTTTAAACGTGTTTTAATAGTTTTTATATGAAAGCATATTTTTTCAAAAGAAAATGTAAAAATATGAAGATTAATTCAAAAAATAGTGAGACTTCAAATCTACACTATATAGATTGAATAGGTGTTAATAAAAAACATTTGTCTCATTTAAAGTAGGTCCAAAAAAACTTGATTACAAATGTGCTCCAAATGAGCCCCAAATGGGCTATTTTTTTCTCTGTCATTGGAATATTTGATAAATGATGGACTATTTGCTCTTTTTTCTTATTCTTTGCAGCATGTCTGATCAGTGAAGCAACACTGAAACAACATGTGTGATCATTGCAGCACCTAAACTTTGAAAATAAACTCTAAAACAAATCATAGAAGACAAATTTAAAAACACACAAATAATAAATATAGATAGCCACATGCATATATAGAAGACCACATAGTACCATACCATCCATAGAACACATCCAGTTCACAAAAAAAGTTCCCAAACAACAAAACACATCCACATGCATATATAGAAGACTAGATAGTACCATACCATCCATACCATCCATAGAATACATCCATACCACATAGTACCGTATGATACCAGGCTTTGTTAGTTGGGAATGGGAGTCAGGACTTTCACGAGGGCAGCATGCTGGCCCCTGATCTTGTAGTCCTCGCCGTGTATGGCTACATGTTATGCATGAGCTAGAAGGTGAATGAAGAGGCCGGACTTTTGCTTTGCCTTGGTGGTGCAGTAGGGGCAGCGCCAAATTTGGTCTTGCTCTTGTATTAGTAATCATCTCCCTTGGCCCTGATCTTCTCCTCTTCCTTTGCTTTGAAGGACGCGAAGTTTCCCTCGTCCACATCCACATCTTCTCCAGAGATGTACTGCACACATGAATGAATTTAGATATATACATTATAGTTTCATATATACCATGTCAAAGGAACTAGGGTAAATGAACAATCTAAATTTGAAGCAAGCTTACCTCACACTCTATGTCGATCCAATACTCTGGATCGTACGGGCCTTGAAGTCAGTAAGGTCTGGCTTCCTCTTTTTCCCCAACCATCATCCTCCCAAATATACAATTACATCACATTGAAAATTTAAATATGCATTTTACATTGATCATAGGGCTAATATACTATGATCCTATTTGCATCTTCCATTGTCATGCACACACATTGAACAACAGAGCTAATATAAGTACATATTGTGGACAAATTTATATACTAATGAATCAAATAACTTCTTAATCAATGGATTCCATTTGTGCATATGACATTCAAAACCCCAATCTGAGTAGCTTTCAAAAACAAATCTAATAGAGACCCAATCTAATAAGCATACATGTCTGTAGCATTAAAAACCCAATCTGGGAGCATTAAAAAAAATCTAATAAGCATACATCTGTGTAGAATTGAAGCATAGATATCCCTATCTCTCACACAGATCTATCTAGCATTTTTGCAACGAATTTATCCAACAAACCCTAGTAAAAAAATCCCCATGCCCCCAATACAGAAAACCCTAGCGCATATGTCAAACCAACTACTCTAACCATCTCAACTACCGTATGAATAACAATCTAACCAATGCAACTAACTCTACAAGCTAATATCCTAAAGCAAGTGCAAATACCTCCTGCTCCTCGCCAGGCTGCGCATCAGGGGTATCGGGATGGACTACGCTGCTCAACGCCGTCACCTTCTACAGCGTTGAGGCGGAGCCCGCCACCTCCTTCTCCACATCTGTAGCGGTTGCAAGTTTCCCCGCACCGCCATGGATGCTACCAACGCCCTTCACTTCATCTGCGGTCACCATGCCCTGCAGCTCCACTACATCTTTGGCCGCTGCACCGGCATCACCACGAGCTACCGCCATCAGATAGATGGAGGCGATGAAGGTGAGGAAGAGGATGCGGTTGGGGAGAGCGAGACAATGCAGTGGAGGCAGTGGAGGAGAGCAAGACGACGCCGGTGGGGGAGAGGAAGATGATGCGACAGGGAGGGGATTTGGGGGGAAATGGTATGGGCGATGGAGGTGGTTTCCTCTCTTTATACGATGTGACGATTCGGGTAATGTCCCATGGACACATGCTACCCCATGACCCAGGTCAGTTGCATGTGCCCACGTATACGAATACCATTGTACGGTCAGCATACGAAACCACTATATGGGTAAACCGTCAAAGGTGGACTCGGCCCTACACGGCCCCACTCGTCAGAGTTAACGGTCAAAGGCATTGACCCGACAATGATGTCCATTGTAACCTGTTCTGAGGGTTTTGGGCAAGGGAGTGGGGAAAAGTGAGCAACAGTTAAGATCGTGGGGATGAATGAGTACAACTAACAAACTAGGGGCACAGAAATAAAAATCCCTTAGAATAAAAGGAGGACACGTGGCAATTTCCTTAGTGAGTTTTACTTGGAGTTGATCATGCGACTCCTTAAGAGAGGCATGAGCACACTTCAACGCCTTGTGAGATTGTCAAGTGTGTCAAGCTCAACCTTGAGTCGATCATGGCCAACCCCAAGTGCAATCTTTTCAGACTTGAGCACACGGTTAAGAACAATATCATGATCATAATCTTTATGTAATTTAGCAAGGTCATCATTTTATGACTCCTCAAGAGTCATATGAAGACATTGCTCTTCCTCAAGAGAAATAGATAGATCTACTATCTCGTTGGCATAATCACGACTATGGCCTCTCAACTCCTCAAGATATTCTTCTTGAGAATCAATAGTGTCATTGGCCTCACCAAGTTGTTCCAGGAGAGCAACGAAGTGCTTCTTGGATTCTCCCTTGAGTTTACACAAGAATTTGTCAAACTCATTTTTATTCTCTTTCGCCTCCTCATGTTCATCCACACAATCTAACAAAGACGGAGTGTCGAAAATAAAAGCCTTAATGTTTGAAGTTTTGGTGTTGGAGGTTACCTTGGTGATACCTTTAGCCATGAGGCACCTAGCAATGTGGTTCTCATTGGGGGCGTCGAAGAGTGACACCTTTGTTGAGGTAAAAGAAGTAATTGCCACAGATGCCATTGCCATTCCTTCATTGCTTGTGTCTTTGTCATCATCTCAGGCATACTCTTCTTGATCCACCAATACTTTGTGAGGAGCCTTCTTGGTGAAGTTGGTCTTGTTGGGGAAGGACTTGGCCTTATCTTTGCGAATGAGTTTGCCACCATTGTCTTCCCTCTTCTCATATGGGCAATCCACCACGAAGTGACTCACATTACCGCAGTTGTTGCACCTTCTCACACGTTGCTTGCCCTTTGACCCATTTGAGTTGTTCTTGGAGAAGTTGGGCCTTGTGTTTCTCTTGTTGCCCCAAAATTGACTGGACACAAGAGACATATGCTCATTATAAGCATATTTGGTGTCCTCGGGGAAACCCTCTTCTTCTTCTTCTTCTTCTTCCTCTTGACTGGCCTTGGCCTTCAAAGCAAGGTTGGGGAATGATTTCTTTGATCGTTGCACGCAAGCAAGAGCATTGTCAGCTGTCATGTTCAATATGTTCATTGCAATAAATTCATCCAACACATCAGCAGAATACAAGGTGTGAAATTCTGGCTTTGACGGATGACTGTGGACATGGCCTTGTTGTAGGGCATGATTGCCTTCAGAAACTTACGCTTGATCCAAGTATCATCCACATCCTTGCTGCCATGATATTTGAGGGTAACGGCGAGAGTAGTCACCCTTCTATAGAGCTCATGCAGTTCCTCATGCTATACCATTACAAACTCGTCTGACTCATAAAGGACAACTTCACAATTTGATCGTTGAATGCTTGAGCTGCCTTTGTACATGGGAACAATGTGTTCCCAACACTCTTTAGCAATAGTGAGGGGATGCATGTGAGGTAGGTCTTCAGTAGGAACAACAACTTGGAGTATGAACAAGGCAAAAGAATTTAGCTGTTTATCCGCTAGTTCTCTTGGAGTGAGGTTGCGTGGATCACAAGGGTAGTATCCTTCTTCAATGACTCTCATGAGATGAATTGACCTGTGATTTAAATGAGACTTGATACTGAAAACCCAATAGCAAAATCATTCTTAACAAGTTTAGGAGGAGGACCGTGATTAACCATATAAGGTGGGTGCACCGGTCCTCCATAGACCACGGGAGGGGGAACTGAGGCAAAGCTCCCCGACCCATTAATTTTTTGAGAACGATTATCCTTATCTTCACTAGCGCCCTCCTTACCGGAGTTGACATCCGATGTCGAGTTAGTGGGATTAACCACTTGCACCGCATCGGTGGGAAGTCTAAGATTATCAAGGAATTCTTTGAACATGGGTTTGAACTCGGCCGTCATGGAAGATTTGAGAGAGGACAAGGGCTCTTTCAAATCCCCGCGAGAGACCGTGTTCACTCCCACGGCCTCGGGAAGTTCTCCCACATGTTCCTCTTTGCCGACCATATTCTTTGGGTGGTGAAACCCTTAATAAAGAGACGTAGCTCTGAAACCAATTGAAAGGATCAATATGGTTTACTAGAGCGCGGGGGAGGGGGGATGAATAGGCAACTAACAATTTTTATCTCTTCTTTACAATTTAGGGTTAGCAACAAATAGGTTGGCTAGATATGCAACTAGGTGAGTAACCTATATGATGCTAATCAAAACAACAAGCTAAGCAAGCAAGATAAAGTAATAAACATAGCTTGCACAAAGTAAACATAAGGAGTAACCACAAGAGCAATCGATGGAGACGAGGATGTGTTACCGAAGTTCCTTCCCGATAAGCGGAAGTACATCTCCGTTGGAGCGGTGAGGAGGCACATTGCTCCCCAAGAAGCCACTAGGGCCACCGTATTCTCCTCACGCTCTCACACAATGCGAGATGCCGTGATTCCACTAGTGGTGCCCTTGAAGGCAGTAACCGGACCTTTACAAACAAGGTTGGGGCTCTCTCCACAACTTAATTGGAGGCTCCCAACGAAACCACGAAGTTTCACCACAATGGAATATGGCTTCGAGGTGACCTCTTCCGTCTAGGGTGCTCAAACACCCAAGAGTAACAAAATCCACACAAGGAACTATGGTGGAATCAATTTTCCTTTGGTGGAAGTGTGGATCTATATCTCCTCCTTCAATCCCTAGCAAGACAATAAGTTTGGGTGGCTAGAGAGAGAGATCGGGCAAGAAAGCTCAAGGGGCATCAATGGTGGAGAGGGAGAGGTAATAGATAAGAGAGAGATGGAAGAAGCACCTCCTTATATAGCCCCCCCTTTTCCAACCATTACAGCCAGTTCTACATGGGAGTGGTACAACCGGAGTGGTGAGCGGTACAACGGGTACAACCGGCCAACCATCGCCCAACCATGAGACCACACTAGAAGGTTGGCCTGTATGCAGTAGCCATACCTGTGCCTCGGACCAGAAAAAGTCCTAAGCGGCGCAACTTCTCGGGACCCTGGTTGTATCGGGATATATGAATATAGAGGTACAACCGGTCAGGGTCCACCCAAAATCTGGGGCACACCAGAACCATGCCCGGTTGTTGAAAGCACATTTGCTCCCTTGGTGTTTTTGGCAGTTTATAACACCATATATGTCATTGAACTAATGTTTCCATCAAGTTTGTTTTAGGAAAAGTTCAATGATGGGTTGGCAAAAAGATTGTGGGATACCCCAAGATGCATGGAAATGGATTGGCAAAGCTTCAAGCAAGAGGACTCTACATTTTATATTTGTGAGAAATCATTTTGAGTCCATAGGGAAGCCAATACTATTAAAAGGGGGTAAGGTTTTGTTGGTGAACAAAAAGCTCATACGTGCACAAGTAATACTCACCAAAGACACCCACAAACTCTCCCACCAAAGTATGCCTAAGCCAAACTCTCAAAATCGGTGCAACCAACATTCCACATTCGGTGCCACCGATTCCAAACCCTAGATAGACTCAGCAAAACCCTAGCCTTTCGGTACAACCGATACTGCTTTCTGTGCCACTGAGTTGGGTTGCCAAGTTTCTGTTACACAACTTCACAGTTTTGGTCCCTCCGAGTTTGTTGAATCGGCATCACCTAGATTGGGCATTCTGACCGTTGGTCACCTTATCGGTGCAACTGAGATTCCTATATCGGTCTCACCGAGATTCAAAAGTTGCCACCTTTTGGTCACTTCAGTACCACTGAGATTAACACATCGGTGTCACTGAGTTGGTCATTTTATGTGTAACAGTTGGATTTTTGGGGATGCCTATATATACCCCTCCACCACCACCTACTAGAGAGAGAAGCACTCAGAACAATTCCATACCTATCCTATCAGATTTTCTAAGAGAGAACCACCTACCCTTGTGTTGAGATCAAGACCTTCCACTCCAACCATATGGATCTTGATTTCTAGCCTCCCCAAGTTGCTTTCCACCAATCCCATCTATTCTACCAAGCCATATCTATGAGAGAGTGATTATGTGTTGAGGAGTCTATCATCTTGAAGCACAAGATCAAGGAGTTCATCGTCATTACCGATCCTATTACCTTTTGGAGGATGGTGCCTCCTAGATTGGTTAGGTGTCGCTTGGGAGCCTCCTACTTCGTGTTGTGGAGTGAACCAAGAAGTTTGTAAGGGCAAGAGCTCGCCTACTTCGTGATGATCTACCCCGAGTAAGGCTAGTCCTCCATGGACGTAGGCCGTCATGGTATAGTCAAGGTTGCTTCTTCATGGAACCCTCCCTGGGTAGAGCCCTTCGTGGACTCTCGCGACCGTTACCTTCCGTGGGTTGAAGACTCCATGAATGTGGATGTACGATAGCACCACCTATCGGAACCATAGGAGAAATCATCATGTCACCAATTGCGTTTGCTCTTCCTACCCTATCTTTACTTACATGTGCAATGTCTTTACTTTCTGCTACTATACTCTTAGACATGCATGTGTAGGGTGTACTTGACATACTATGAATGATAAAATTTGCCAAGAATTAAAATTGGTAAAAAGTAAATTTTTATTTAGTCAAGAGTCTAATCACCCCCTCCCACTAGACCTACTTTCGACCCACAAGTAGCATCAGAGCGTTGGTCTCCATTGCATAGGTCTCACAACCTAGGAGAGTATGGCAACTAGTGAGGGAAATTATCACCATAGAGGTTCGTACTTTGATGGCATTAATTTTTCTAGTTGGAAGCATAAAATGAAAATGCATTTGCTTGGTCATAACCCCGCCGTTTGGGCTGTTGTTTGTGTTGGCATGCATGGTGAATTCTTTGCGGAAGGAAGGGAACCTGATGGCGAAGCGACTGCGTATGAATTGAAGATAATGCAACTCAATGCTCAAGCATGTGACATTCACTTAAACTGTCTTTGCCCTGAAAAATTCAACAAGATCATACGTCTTGAGAATGCAAAAGAGATTTGGGATACTTGATTGATATGCATGAAGGTACAAAATCTGTAAGAGAATCCAAGTTGGATGTTCTTCAAAATCAACTTGACAAGTTTAAGATGAAGGATGCTGAAGGAGTCGCTGTTATGTACTCTAGGCTAGCTCTCATCACCAATGAGATTGTCGGCTTTGGAAGCAAAGAAATGACTAACAAATTCATCATCAAGAAGATACTTCGAGCTTTGGATTATCAATATGACACCGTTTGCACATTGATCCAAATGATGCCCAACTACTAAGATCTCAAGCCAACGGAAGTGATTGGTAGAATTGTTGCTCATGAGATGACACTCAAAGACAAGGAAGAGCTTCACCACAAGTCTAGCGGTGCTTACAAAGCCACAAGTGATGCTCCCGCTACCTCAAGTGACAACCTTGTCACAAATGGAGAGATAAGCCTCATGGTGAAGAAATTCAATAAGTTCTACAAGAATAGACGCAACGATCGAAGCTCCAACTCAAGATATGAAGAGAAGCATTCGCCAAGTCCTGATCGAAACTACTACATTTGTGGGAAGCCCGGACACTACTCTAATGAGTGCACGACTCCTTACAAACGAAGAGAAGACTCAACAAGAAGACAAAGCTCAAGAGATGATTCACTTCGAAGAGAGAGAAGGAGTAGAGATGATCATTATGAAGCCCTCAAGGAGAAGTAGGGACTCGGAGAAGAAGGACAATTACACCAAGATCTACTCAAGAAGGAAACATCAAGCTCATGTTGGTGAATGAGTTTCTGGCTCCGACTCCGACAACTATTCCGAGAGAAGCTGTCACTCCAACTCCGACTATAGTTAAGATGAAGGTGTTGCCGGAATTGCACTAGTGACTACCAACTCCTTGATCTATTTGATTCAAAAAATGAAGGGAGTGGAAGTTGCTTCATGTATAAAGGCCCCAAGGTATCACACCCGAGTATCTTGATTTCAATAGTGATGAAGATGACTTGTTAACTGAAGACGACTTGCTATTTGACAAATCTAGTGATGTTAGTCAAAATGAACTTGTTAGTACTCACTCTAGTGTAGATAAGTCGTGCGGTGATGATAAGTTGGAAATAGAATGACCAACTCTAGAACTAAAAAATCTTAAGTTAGCTCATGAGTCAATTCTAGAAGATCAAAGAGATCTTGTAAAGATACATGAGAAGCTACGCTTCGAGAAGCTCAATTTAGAGCAAGAGCATGCGTTCCTTAAAGATATCAATGGTGATCTTCGAACCAAGACTTCCTCTTATCTAGCCAAACGACTTCTCTTATCTACATTCATGCCACAAGTTAAGTCTAAGTAAGCTAGTAACAAAGGAAAGAAAGGTTCTTCAACTAGTAGCAATAAAAATGATAAATCCAATGATATTGCTTCTAGTAGTTCTCTTGATCCCACTAACTCTTCTCTTAGCCAAGTTACACTTGAGCAAGAAAATACACTCTTGAAAGGGATTATAGAGAAAGGTATCTACAAGAGTCTTAAAGGGGGCAAACAATTTGAGGAGACTGTATGCAAGCATGGAGGATACTGGAAGAACAGTGTTGTTGGCTACTTCAACACTAATGGAGTTGAATTGGAAGAAGGTCAATACCCCAATCCCAAGTTTGTTCCTCAAAAGGAGAAGTATGAAAATACTCTTCCCAAGGGAACAAAGTTGCAAGATGACCTTCCACCACAAGACACCAAGCTCAAGGACAAGAACAAGCTTCAAGATGACATTGACTCATATGAATATGAATCCCAAGGTTTGGTGAAGTGGGTTCCCAAGTCTCATACAAGCTCAACTTCTACAAGTGCTACTTCAACACCAAGGATTCCCATCAACTTGATGTGGGTCCCCAAGAAGAAGAACTAGAGAGTTCTTGAGGGGTGACTCCGCCAATGAAATTCACTCATATTAATTATTGGCAAGAACTAGTTGCAAACAACTTCAACATTATGCAATAGTTCAAGGAGTCACACTTTCCCTCAAAGGTAAGCAAGGGACAAGGTAATCAACAAATCAATGGACATCATCACATATGCTTTGCACTCCATATCCATAGATATCCTTGTATTTGTATCTTGTGTGTTGGGACTAACCCATGTAGGTGAGAAGAGTAATGAAAAAACAAGGATGCTCCCAACTCTTAGTGATCTTCACCAACTTTTAGCATCCACCACTAATTCACCAACATGAAGTCTTCTTTGAAAAAACCCAAGGTTAGTTTATCCCTCTTATGGGGGGAAGTCGTGTCAAGGGGGAGCTTTACTCTAAGACTTGAGTCAAATCATCTCATAAGAATGTGACAACATTAAATGCTTTATGTGAAAGTGGTAACCCAACTTGTGCTTAAAGGATGAGTATGACCTATGATCAAGTATTCTTACTTGGCTCCTAAGTCAATATACTCATATATGGATGACTCTGTCATTGACAAAGTGCTTGTTAGATGATATTGTATTTGTGCATGTTTACCATGATTTCATTTGACATCTTATTGTGTGAGCATGTTGGTCTGCATTTATTTTCTCATTCGAGGACATCCAATTGTTGCTATTTGGCTCTTGATTTTCTATTTTTAAAATTGGATGAACAAGGATGCCTAGGGCCACTTCTTTAGCTATCTATGTTTTCTCACCTCATACTATATTCATGTTGCATCACAAAATTTGAACAAGTGCTTTTCGGTCCCTCTGTGTGTGGAGCACTTGGAGTTCCGTATCGACAAGGAATGACCCTTAAAACATCCCAAGTGCATCTCGGTGGAACCAACCCAAAATGTCAGTCTCACTGAATGCCTAGGGTTGATCTGGTTTTCTATCTCGCTACTACCGATTCCATATTCTTGGTTACACCGAGTTACCCTGTCAGCTGACAGCTGAGAAACTCGGTGACACCGAAAATTTGGAATTAGCGTCACCGACAGTGACGGGTATATAATCGGTTGTAACATCCCAGAATTTCATTTTTGGAATGTAATGAAATATAGCTATGCATCATCATCACATTGTTTGAATGAATATTATTGTTGAAGTTCATGTGTTGAAATTCTGAAAGGCCACTTTCACTTTTCCATCCACTTGTTTCTATTATTTGAAAACCTCTGGAAATATTCAAAAAGAGAGGAGTAACATGACACTCCACACAAGGGGCATCTTGGTAAAATATTTGAACAATAAAACCAGGGGTTTATTTGAAAGTTTATCTCAAAAGAATTTAAAATCAATTAGGCATTTTCTAAAAATAATTTTTTAAAGTATTCATTTTGACAGAGGAAAAATGTTCATTAAATAGCATTTATTCCCCTGATCATTTTGATATATATATTCCCTATTGTTGGAAATGTTTTAAATGCCTTAAAGAGTTATAAATGCTTTCGAAAATAGAAAAAGGAAACGAATTAAAGCGTTTTAAATGAAAAACCGGCCGACCCACAACCTTTAAGTCCCGAAACCGCTCCGGATCGGCCACAGACGCTTAGATCCCGCCCCCACTCTCACTGACACGTGGGACCCACCATCTGATAGCGCCATCAGTGTGCTCGTCTTCCTCCTCGCGCCATCGACGTCGCCGGAGATCCCTCCTCCGCCGATCTCGCTCCCCTCTCCCTCTCCCGACCCCGCACCTGGCCTATAAAAGCCCCTACTCTCTTTGCATCCCGTTCCACTCCCGAGGCCCCTCTACCCTCGCTGGAACGCCACCGCACCACCTCGCCGGAGTTCGGACTCTACCCGACCCCCCAGAGCTCCTGGCCGTCGCCACACTCACCCCCACTCCCCTCCGACGCCACCAAAGTATGCCGGAGACTCACCGCTTCTGTTTGAAGCCTTCGGATGCTGCCCTCGACCATCGCAGCACCGTCCCCGAGCATCTCCGACTTCCGGCCGCCGTCGACATCACCGGAGCTCCAACCCCCTCCCCTGTAAGCCGCCACCTCCACCCGCAACCGTCAGATATATCAACACACCATATTAGAAGTTTTATAAAATGAACCGGTATGTGTTAAGTTTCGGTCGTCCGCTCGCTAGCTCCCGCACGCACACGGCCTCGGCAAATCACAGCATGCCACGTAGCCCCTAACCGCTCGATAATTATTTTCTTTTTCTGTTTTTGTTGTAGTAAACAGAGTGTTCTGTTTTTGTTTTTATTATATCTTTTAAAATATTTAGAGTTTTTGATTGATTCTTTTTGCATTAGGTCACAAATTTCATGTAGTTTCATCATGTGGTCTTAGATTTCAAATTTGAACTATAAAATTTGAATCTAACCAAATTTTCTTAAATTACTAAAATATGTATAACTAGAGTTTAAAAATATATTTTTGTATGAATCTTTTTGCCACTGGTTTTTATTAGTTAGACCTATCATCCTACATAGTTTGAGAGTTTTTAAGGTATTTTAAATTAGGGTTGTTAGTAAAAAAAGATTCTGTTTAGTTCTTCTTAGTGTTTATTTGAATTTGTTTTTATTTTAGTTTATTTTGATTTTGTTTTAAGTTAACTTTTTATTGTAGTTTCCTTAGTTCTATTGTTCAACATTAGGTGAATTATTTTCTTATAATAAAAATATTTTATTTTGTTTTGTGCTCCAGTGTAAATAGGAAAAACTTTGTTTCACCATTTGTATTGTTTAAAAAAATGCTTTGTAATAACTCTTTTTGCACAATTTTTTCTAATGAAATACTTTCTGTTTTCTAATAAAATTTTTTTATTTACTTTTCTGTTATCTAAATGGCTAGTTGTTGAAAACAAATTTTGTTTTGTTATGTCTTAGTAGAAAAATTTTTGACACCAAAATTTTAGAGTCTTCTACTTGAGTGTTTCTTCTATTGATTGTACTATTGTTTGTTGGTATTTGTTTACCTTGCCGTTGTGTGAATTGTATTGTGGTTATGCTTATTGTGTGCTTTTTTTGATTCGTTAGATCATCCGGAGTGCGAAGCTTGTTACCTAGAGTCACTTGAGTATGAGGATCATCAGCAAGGCAAGTCACTCTTATCATATTTACCCATGTTTTATTGCATTAGTTCTACCATCTCCCCAAATGCATGCAAACTAGGTAATTGGAAACTTGGTAACTTGTTGTAGTATCATGTGGTAGGATCCCCTCACCCCTTTGACACTTTGGCCCCGGGAAACGTTGATTCAGTTTTGCTATGCTATTAGTAGACGAGGTTGGTTGTGTGATTCATGAGAGTTGTGAGATAATAATTACAAGACCTACATAATGATCAAGACTTCAAGACTCTAAGTTTTCAACATACCTCTAGGTGGATGATGGTTGAACGGCGGCCTAGAGAAACCAGTGGGCATTGGATGGATGCTTCAAGACCCAAGGCTTACCTGCACAGCCACAAGCCATTATGGGCATTGGCTTGGTTGGATACTGTGGTGACCCTGGACAGGCGGTGCTACGAGATGTAGAAGAATGGTAGGAAAGGATGGGCACCGATAGAGTCTCAGGGAAACCCTTTAGAAGACCATGTTTTGCTCATTCGTTTCTCAAACACCCTGAAGTGCGAGAAATAAAATGAAGGCGATCAAATCTTATGGGGAACATGTGCAAAACTCTGCAGAGTACCCAAACCTAATCGATTAGTCGTGTCCACGGTCATGGACAACTTGAGCCGAAGGAACTGAAACTATCTGGAATTCTGAACACAAGAATTATATTGATGAGGGTATTAATGACAACTTGGGTATGAGAATTGGTTGGTGCAACCATCTCATTAATCAACCAACATAGTAGTAATAACTTTTGCTTACCCCTATCTTGTTGTAGGAAAATTGGATTTATGCAAAACTTACTACCCCACCTGCCATATTTGCATATAGAATAGCTGATTTACTTTTCACCCTCTCTTTTGTGACATTGCCGGCATATTCAATATGCTGACCTACACGGCTGCAACGTATCATGTTGTAGAGTACTTTTCCGACCAGGAGTGAGGATACGCTCTATGCTCGGTGAGATGCCCTTGGAGTCAGATGGACTCAACTACCTTTGAAGCTTCCGCAAGATTATTTTATATCATGAGTTGCCCTGCAGCCACTTTATTGTAATTCTTATTATAATAAAGGAGTCGATATGAGATTTCCATTAATTAATGTTGTGTGATTTCCCTTTTATATATACATTGATGTACCATGTGTGTACCAGCATGATCTTCGGATGGTACGGAAACACCGGAGATTCGACCTTTCAGGTCAGGTCGCTACAGAAATGGTATCAGAGCACACACTGACCGTAGGACGTAACCCCTAGGATTGGTAAAGCCTTAGGATCAATATTTCTTCTTTTGTGTTTAAAATCCTTATATTCTCATTTGCTCATTTCTGACTTCTCTCCGATTTATTTCAACTTTTCTAGATGGCCACCTTCGCCCCAGTTCGCTTCACGGAGTTTTGCCAGCCTGACGCTACCATGCCTTTTGGCAAAGAGCTGACATGGATCGTCAAGGATGTAAGGATTGCTCTACCAACCATCACCGGGACTGTGATCATGTCTTAACCACAAGACGATCGCTATAGGATCGAAGTGCACATTCTCGGAAGGACTTTTGATTATCGCACGGAGCCACTCGACTTCAAGTTTGTGGCACCCAGCTGGATTCTTGGTAGTTACATGGAAATTCACCGTGCCCTCAGACGTATTCAGGAGGAATACAGGGGTGGTCCCATTTCACCAGGAGTCAGCATGGTTTGTCGCAGGGATGTCAATGGAAATATCATAAACTCCCCCACTGAAGACTCCACCATTTGCTATATCCAGACTTTGGAGACTCGCATCAAGACTCTGGAGTTTTGGGTACGTGCTGACATGAAGACGATCAAGAGGCTGATGAACCGTGAGCTTGACCTTGAGGCTGACCTACGGGAAGCCAAGTACGAGCATGTGCATGAAGCGAAAGACTTCTTGGAGAGGATCGAGAAGCTGAACACTCGCATTGCAACTCTGGAGGAACAGCTGGACATGGGAGAAAATCTTCACCCAGAAGGAAACGTGGCTCCTTTGATTAGCAACGATGATGACTGTGAGGAGAGCACCACCGGAGGACCCACTACCATGTACTTCTGAGGAGAACTTTAGTCATGCCCCCCATGTATTTTTCATTTTCAACGTTCAAGTGTAGGTCGATGCTTAGCTTGATTTGAGATTTATATCTCGATGTTTGAACCTTGAGTTGAATAAATGAATGAGTGTTTGATGTGATATGTTTGTTGCATTGCATGAATTTTTTTTATAGGCCCTCGTTCTATTCTAATCCTCACCCCTCTAAAAACAGCAAGATGCCTCCTCGACGTGATCCCGAATTCACCGTTCCGCCGGAATTCACGCAACTCCTCCAGCAGCAGAACGCCCTGATGCAGTTGCTGATCCAGAATCAGAACAACAAGTAGAACAACAACCAAAACAACAACCATCCACCTCAGGGCGACAACCTCGCCCATTTTCTGAGGCTGAGACCACCAAGTTTCTCTTGCAGCACTGAGCCCATTGTGGCAGATGATTGGCTCTGCAAGATGGAGAGAGAACTCATCACCGCTGGATGCACCGAGGCTGAAAAGGTGCGCTTTGCCGCACATCAACTTGAGGGACCCGCAGCTGCATGGTGGGAGAACTACCCCACCACATACCCCATTGCTGATGTGACTTGGGAGCAGTTCAAGTTAGCTTTCCGCATCGCTCATGTCTCAGCTGGAGCCATGAGTTTGAAGAAGCGTGAGTTTCACAACTTACGCCAGGGAAGTCGCTCCGTGGCCCAGTATGTGGATGAATTCAGCATGTTGGCATGTTATGCACCAGGAGACGTGGCCAATGATGCAGCCAAGTAGGAGAAGTTCTTGGAAGGACTCAACGATGAGTTGAGCATGTCATTGATGGTAGCTACTTTCAACAACTACCGGGAGATGGTAGACAAGGCCCTCATCTTGGAGGGGAAGCAACAGCAAATCGAGAATCGCAAGAGGAAGTATTGAGAGGGGAAGTCTAACTCTGGAGCTCATCAGAAGCCCCGTTACTCCACGTACTCAGGAAATACTGGATCAGGGGCCGGTAAGTATGGAGGACACACTCACGCCGCGCACAACCATGGATGCCATAACCATGGAGGCAATGGGAATAATCGTCGCAACAATGGAAACTCCAAGAATGGGATTGGAAGTGGGAATGGCAACCAACACCGTCCCGCCCCAGCTCAGAAGAATCTGAACCATGTCACCTGCTTCGAGTGCCAGAAGATCGGGCACTGTGCCACTGATTGTCCTCAGAACAAGCCGGGAAATGGAAACGGCAACAACAACGGCAACTCAGCAACTAAGAAGCCCAACCCTTTTCCCCGTGCTCTGTGAACCACATTGATGTGGAGGAGGTCTATGATCAGCCCGAGACTGTGGTTGGTAAGTTTCTATTGAATTCACGTTCAGTTACGATACTTTTTGATTCCGGTGCAAATCATTCATTCATATCAAGGGTAGTTCTAGAAAAGTATGGTTTACCCACCAGAACCCTTAGTCAGCCCATTAAGGTTAGTTCCCCAGGAGGCATGATGATGGCAGGAATAGGATGCCACGCATTGAAATTCAATATAGGAAAACACGTTTTTCCCACCGACCTCATCGTCTTAGAGTCCCAGGGATTGGATGTAATCCTAGGCATGGATTGGATGACCAAGTATGAAGGAAACCTAGATTGCCCCAGCAAGTCTATTTTGCTCACCACCCCAGAGAACAATAGGATTAAGTATGTATCCCGACGCACACGGATGAGCGCTCTGTTAAATTCCCTCACAGGAGTCGTTCAGGAGGAAGTACCGGTGGTACAAGACTTTCCAGATGTATTCCCGGAAGAATTACCAGGCATGCCACCAGATAGAGAGATTGAGTTCCTGATAGAGTTACTGCCAGGAACAGCCCCAATTTCCAAGAGACCCTATCGGATGACTGCAAATGATTTAGTAGAAATCAAGAAGCAAATTAAGGAGTTATGGGACAAGGGGTATATTCTCCCAAGTTCTTCACCTTGGGCAGCCCCAGTTCTTTTGGTGGAGAAGAAAGATAAAACCTTGAGGATGGTAGTCGATTATCGTGCATTGAATGAGGTGACTATCAAGAAAAAGTACCCTCTGTCGAATGATTAATGACTTGTTTTTGATCAGCTAGTAGGATCCAAAGTGTTCTCCAAGATCGATCTTCGATCAGGGTATCACTAGTTGAAAATTCGTGAACAGGATATGCCCAAAACAACTTTCACCACAAGGTATGCTTGTATGAGTATACCGTCATGTCCTTTGGTTGACTAATGCTCCTGCCTATTTCATGAGCATGATGAACAAAGTGTTTATGGAATATCTGGACAAGTTTGTGGTGGTGTTTATCGATGATATATTGATATTCTCCAAGAGCGAGGAAGAACACAAGGAACACTTGCGTTTAGTTCTGGAGAAGCTGAGAGAGCATCAGTTATATGCCAAGTTCAGCAAATGTGAATTTTGGCTGACGGAAGTCGGATTCCTTGGAAACATTATTTCCGGAGATGGAATAGCAATGGACCCCGCTAAGGTTGAAGCAGTCACCGAGTGGAAGTCACCCACCTCATTTAAAGAGATCCACAGTTTGCTCGGACTTGCAGGATACTATCGGAGGTTTATTGAGAATTTCTCAAAGATTGCCAAGCCCATGACGGAGCTGTTGAAGAAAGAGTCTAAGTATATTTGGATTGCGGAATGTGAAGCTAGTTTCCACGAGTTGAAGAAACGTTTGGTGACAACTCCACTGTTGATCCTGCCAAATATTCGGAAGGATTTCCAGGTTTATTGTGATGCATCACGTCAAGGACTCGGAGGAGTACTCATGCAGGAGGGAAAAGTTGTAGCATTTGCATCCAGACAACTACGACCTCATGAGTTGAACTATGCCACCGATGATTTGGAGTTAGCAGCCGTAGTACACGCACTCAAGACTTGGAGACATTTCCTCATCGGGAACAGTTGTGACATTTACACTGATCATAAAAGCCCGAAGTATATCTTCACGCAGAAGGAGTTGAACCTCAGACATAGGCGATGGCTAGAGTTAATCAAGGACTATGACATGAGATTACACTACCATCGAGGAAAGGCAAATGTTGTAGAAGATGCCTTGAGCCGGAAGAGTTATGTGAACACACTCATAGCGGGAGGATCACCCAAGGAGTTAGCCGATGATCTTAGAGAGCTCCGACTAGAGATAGTTCCAAGAGGATATGTTGCCACACTAGAGATCTAGTCCACCTTGACCGAAAGAATTTGTGAAGCCCAGAAGTCAGACAAGGAGATAGCTGATATAAAGTAGAGAATGAAGGGTGGAACAGCTAAAGGTTTTCATGAGGATGAACAAGGAACTCTATGGTTCGAGAACCGAATCTATGTGCCTAATGACCCAGAGCTCAGGAAGTTGATACTTCAGGAAGCCCACGATTCACCTTACTCGATACACCCAGGCAACACCAAGATGTATCTGGATTTGAAGGAAAGTTACTGGTGGACAGGTATGAAGAAGGATATTTCCGAACATGTTGCTGTATGCGATGTTCGCTAGGGAGTAAAGGTGGAACATCAGAAACCAGCAGGGTTACTCCAACCTTTGCCGATACCTGAATGGAAATGGGATAAGCTTGGTATGGACTTCATCACAGGATTACCCAGGACCCGTTCCGGTTATGGTTCCATCTGGGTAGTGGTCAATTGCTTGACCAAGCTGGCTCATTTCATCCCAGTAATGACCACCTATACCAGTGCTAAGTTAGCCAAGATATATATGACTAGGATCGTGTGTCTGCATGGAGGTCTGAGGAGTATTGTGTCAGATAGAGGAACACAATTTTCCTCAAAGTTTTGGCATCAGCTACATGAAACTTTGGGTACGAGGCTGGAGTTCAGTACAGCTTTTCATTCGCAGACCGATGGACAGACTGAGAGACTCAACCAGATTCTGGAGGACATGTTGAGAGCTTGTGCGCTAGACTATGGGTCTAGTTGGGATGACAACTTACCCTACGCAGAGTTCTCGTACAACAATAGTTATCAGACCAGTCTGAAGATGGCCCCTTTCAAAGCTTTATACGGAAGGAGATGCATAACACCATTGATGTGGGATGGTATTGGCGATCGAAAACTTTTTGGTCCCGATCTTATCCGAGATTCTGAAGAGAAGGTCAAACTGATTCGTGACAAACTCAAGATAGCTCAATCCCGGCAGAAGAGCTATGCTGACAGCAAACGCAAGGAAGTGACGTATGAAGTAGGAGACCGAGCATACCTTCGTGTGTCCCCACTTCGAGGAATCAAGAGGTTTGGTCTTAAAGGAAAGTTAGCACCCAGATTCATAGGCCCCTACAAAATTCTTGAACGTAGAGGCGAAGTTGCATACAAGCTGGAATTGCCAGAAGGATTGTCCAGAGTTCATGATGTTTTCCATGTTTCCCAGCTGAAGAAATTCCATGCTGAGATGGCTGATATTCCTTTGATAGACACAGTGCCCCTAGAGGCCATACAACTTGACAGTGATCTGACTTACGAGGAGAAGCCCGTCAGGATCCTCGAGACTACCAATAGAGTTACCCGTAGCAGGATCATCAAGTTCTGTAAGGTTCTGTGGAGTCAGCACACCGAGGAAAAAGCCACCTGGGAATGCGAAGAAGATCTTCGTAGAGACCACCCACACCTATTTTCTAGCCAACCCGAATCTCGAGGGCGAGATTCATCTTAAGGTGGGTAGGTTTGTAACATACCAAAATTTCATTTTTGGAATGTTATGAAATATAGCTATACATCATCATCACATTGTTTGAATGAATAGAATTGTTGAAGTTCATCTGTTGAAATTCTGAAAGGCCACTTTCACTCTTTCATCCACTTGTTTCTATTATTTGAAATCCTCTGGAAATATTCAAAAAGAGAGGAGTAACATGACACTGCACACCAGGGGCATCTTGGTGAAATATTTGAACAATAAAACCAGGGGTTTATTTGAAAGTTTATCTCAAAAGAATTTAAAATCAATTAGGCATTTTCTGAAGAAAAAAAATTTAAAATATTCATTTTGATAGAGGAAAAATGTTCATTAAATAGCATTTACTCCCTTGATCATTTTGATATATATATATATTCCCTATTGTTGGAAATGTTTTAAATGCCTTAAAGAGTTTTAAATGCTTTGGAAAATAGAAAAAGGAAACGAATTAAAGCGTTTTAAATGAAAAAATGGCCGGCCCACAGCCTTTAATTCAAGAAACCTCTCCGGATCGGCCACCGACGCGCAGATCCCGCCCCCACTGTCACTGACACGTGGGACCCACCGTCCGACAGCGCCATCAGCGTGCTCGTCTCCCTCCTCGCGCGCATCGACGTCGCTGGAGATCCCTCCTTCGCGGATCTCACTCCCCTCTCCCTCTCCCGACCCCGCACCTGGCCTATAAAAGCCCCTGCTCTCTCCGCATCCCGTTCCACCCTCGAGCACCCCTCTACCCTCGCCGGAACGCCACCGCACCACCTCGCCAGAGTTCGGACTCCACCCGAACCCCCCCAGAGCTCCTGGCCATCGCCACACTCACCCCCACTCCCTTCCAACGCCACCAAAGTACGCCGGAGACTCACTGCCGCTGTTTGACGCCTTCGGACGCCGCCCTCGACCACCGCAGCACCGTCCCCGAGCATCTCCGACTTCCGACCACCGTCGACATCACCGGAGCTCCGACCCCCTCCCCTATAAGTCACCACCTCCACCCGCAACTGTCAGATCTTGGATCTACGTACCAGATTAGAAGTTTTATAAAACGAACCGGTACGTGTTAAGTTTCGGTCGTCCGCTCGTTAGCTCCCACACGCACACGGCCCCGGCAAATCACAGCATGCCACGTAGCTCCTAACGATCGATAATTATTTCTTTTTCTGTTTCTGTTTTAGTAAACAGATTGTGTTCTGTTTTTGTTTTTATTATATCTTTTAAAATATTTAGATTTTTTGATTGATTCTTTTTGCATTAGGTCACAAATTTCATTTAGTTTCATCCTGTAGTCTTAGATTTCAAATTTGAACTTTAAAATTTGAATCTAACCGAATTTTCTTAGATTACTAAAATCTGTATAACTAAAGTTTTAAAAAAATATTTTTGTATGAATCTTTTTGCCACTCGTTTATATTAGTTAGACCTATCATCCTACATAGTTTTGAGAATTTTTAAGATATTTTAAATTAGGGTTTTTAGTAAAAACAGATTCTGTTTAGTTCTTCTTAGTGTTTATTTGAATTTGTTTTTATTTTAGTTTATTTTGATTTTGTTTTAACTTAACTTTTTATTGTAATTTCTTTAGTTCTATTGTTCAACATTAGGTGAATTATTTTATTATAATAAAAATATTTTATTTTGTTTTGTGCTCTAGTTTAAATAGGAAAAACTTTGTTTCACCATTAGTATTGTTTAAAAAATGTTTTGTAGTAACTCTTTTTGCACAATTTTTTTAATGAAATACTTTCTGTTTTCTAATAAAAAATTTGTATTTACTTTTATCTTATCTAAATGGCTAGTTGTTCAAAACAAGTTTTGTTTTGTTATGTCTTAGTAGAAAAATTTTTGACACCAAAAATTTAGAGTCTTCTACTTGAGTGTTTCTTCTATTGATTGTACTATTGTTTGTTGGTATTTGTTTACCTTGCCGTTGTGTGAATTGTATTGTGGTTATGCTTATTGTGTGCTTTGTTTGATTCGTTAGATCATCCGAAGTGCGAAGCTTGTTACCTAGAGTCACTTGAGTATGAGGATCGTCAGCAAGGCAAGTCACTCTTATCATATTTACACATGTTTTTATTGCATTAGGTCTACCATCTCCCCAAATGCATGCAAAGTAGGTAATTGGAAACTTGGTTACTTGTTGTAGTATCATGTGGTAGGATCCCCTCACCCCATTGACACTTTGGCCCCAGGAAACGTTGATTCAATTTTGCTATGCTATTAGTAGACGGGGTTGGTTGTGTTATTCATGAGAGTTGTGAGATAATAATTACAAGACCTACATAATGATCAAGACTTCAAGACTCCGAGTTTTCAACATACCTCTGGGTGGATGATGGTTGAACGGCGCCCTGGAGAAACCAGTGGTTAGGCTAGGTGTTGCTGGAGAAGTGCCAGTATTTACGCGGAAAGATCCACACAGGCACAAAGAGATGGATGGATGCTTCAAGACCCAAGGCTTACCTGCACAGCCACAAGCCATTATGGGCTCTGGCTTGGTTGGATACTATGGTGACCATCGACAGGCGATGCTACGAGATGTAGAAGAATGGTAGGAAAGGATGGGCACCGACAGAGTCTCAGGGAAACCCTTTAGAAGACCATGTTTTGGTCATCCATTTGTCAAACACCCTGAAGTGCGAGAAATCAAACGGAGGTGGTCAAATCTTGTGGGGAACGCGTGCAAAACTCTGCAGAGTACCCAAACCTAATCGATTAGTCGTGTCCACGGTATTGGACAACTTGATCCAAAGGAACTGAAACTATCTGGAATTCTCAACACAAGAATTATATTGATGAGGGTATTAATGACAACTTGGGTATGAGAATTGGTTGGTGGAACCATCTCAATAATCAACCAACGTAGTAGTAATAACTTTTGCTTAGCCCCTCTCTTGTTGTAGGAAAATTGGCTTTATGCAGAACTTACTACCCCACCCACCATATTTGCATATAGAATAGATGATTACTTTTCACCGTCTCTTTTGTGACATTGCAGGCATATTCAATATGCTGACCTACACAGCTGCAACGTATCATGTTGCAGAGTACTTTTCCGACAGGAGTGAGGATACTCTCTATGCTCGGTGAGATGCCCTTGGAGTCAGATGGACTCAACTACCTTTGAAGCTTCTGCAAGATTAGTTTATCTCATGAGTTGACCTTCAGTCACTTTATTGTAATTCTTATTGTAATAAAGGACTCGATATGAGATTTTGATTAATTAATGCTGTGTGATGTCCCTTTGATATATACATCGATGTACCGTGTGTGTACTAGCATGATCTTGGGATGGTACGGAAACACCGGAGATTCGACCTTTCAGGTCAGGTCGCTACATCGGTGGTCCCAAAAGTTCAAAAATTCAATCTTCAAACATCAAGCCGCAAACCCTAAGCTGCCGTAGAAAGACCCCTTGGTTGCCTCCCTTGTCTTCCCGTGCTCCTCCGGTGCTGGAATCGCCGGCGTCGACGGAATCTTCGCCCCCATCACTGAATCTTGCGCATTAGAGTTTCTACACTATCTTGCCATAGTTTGAGATTATTCTATCCACAAGGAAAACTTAATAGTCTAGTGAATCGAGAAGTTATAGGTTTAGTGACGAGTATATGTACCTAGGGTAGGGTCCTAAACTGGGCCCACATACCCTTCCTAAGGACACTACCATAGAGGAGTTGAAGATCAAGCATGAACTTCCGAGTGTGTACTTGGAGGCGCCTAAAGGTCACTCGACAATACGTCACTCGGAAGCCCTCTTCCCACTCGGCGGTCACGTGACACTCAACATGCTTCGTTGCACTCGACACCAGGAGACTGGAAGCCGTTACAAAGAGCCCAACGGGCAGACGACGGTTTAATGGTCATTATAAGCCTTTATAGCATACGTTACCTGTAACGGCCATCTTTATACCCCACGATCAGCTCTTGACTGCAGGACAATTATGAGGGGTAGCAGACTCTATATAAGCCGCCCCTCCCCCTCCTGCACGAGGGTTAACGACACTGTTGTAATCTCCATATTCCACACAACATAAGCTTCTGAGCGTTGACACGTAGGGCTTTTACATCCACGAGAGGGGCCTGAACTCATACATCTATGTGTACACCCTCGCCGTAGCTAGGACTCTGCCCTGTCCATTTGTACCCATACCTTCTACTGTCAGACTTGTTCCCACGACAGTTGGCGCCCACCGTGGGGCTGGCGTCTAAGCGACTTCCGGCGAGGTTGCAATTTTCTTCTTCGAGCATGTCTTCCGGTGATGTTTTCGCTCTGGGCCGCGAGATCCATTTCGGCGCGCTCACCTTCATCGCCGACGATTCAGCATGGCTCACAGAGGTGCCTCTCGATATCGAGGCGCTCCCAATCCGCGGGGCCACGTACTTTCACGCGGGTCCCTACGGTGTGCTGCTGTGCCAGCCGTCGACCCCTTGTCGGTCGGCCCCTCTCGCTGTTCGCGGTCGAAAGCGGTCCGGCCGCTCACGACTCCAGCGTTGGGTTGAGCACGCAGCGGCACGCCGATCTTCTCCGCAGGTGGTAGCGCTCGAACCTGCCGAGTCCCTTCATGGCATACTCGAGTCGGATTCCGATCCGTCTGACGTGGCGTCCGAGTGCGAAAGCTGCGACCCCGCCGCAGAGGTCTTGATGGCGGGCTCTCATCAGAGTTCGCCGCCTGGTTTCGGCCATGGCAAGCGCGAGGCCAGAGGTCCATCGTTTGGGCGGCCACGTCGCGATGAGGAGTTCTTCCATACTCCCATCGTCGACACAACCGCTGAAGCCTAGGCCCTGGAGGCCATGCGCATTTGATTGGAAGAGCTCCAAGCGGAGATCGAGGTGCGTGCTCGTCAGCGTCCACCTCGTCCCAGTCGACACCAGCGAAAGCCTCACGACCATGTCAAGGTATACCGAACTCCCGTCCTGAACATTGCTGCGGCTGCGAAGATAGCAGATTCCATTCAGCCGTCCCGGTCAGAGGCCGGAAGGGGGTTGATTCAGATCAGAGCATTGCTAGATGCAGCGCAGCGTCAGAACTCAGCAGTTTCTCAGTCCCGTCACAAGATTCATAGCAATTCACCCAGGGCGGAAACCATTCAGTTGGCACACAGCCCTGGTTCACCCTTACAGCGTTGAAGTGAAGATCGCCGCGATGATCACCGTCGAGTGCCTTCTCCTCCGCGGAGTGGTCCGTACGTGCCCCGGCACCAGGGCGACAGGCGCTCTTTCGATGGTGAGCGAGATGCGGGTTTTGACGCCCGCACGTACCTTCTCCAGAAGAGGATTGACAGGAGCAGAGCACACAAAGATGGACCCGACCGAGATATTCCGAGTGGAAGCTCGGCCATGGTGTCAGGTCCCGAGTGCTTTAGCAGAGCTATACGTTCTGCAGAGATTACCCCCAATTTCAGGATGGCGGCGGGGATCGGAAAGTTTTCCGGTGAATCAAAGCTGGAGACCTGGTTAGATGACTACCGAGTGGCAGTGCAGATCAGCGGCGGGAACGACAACATCGCGATGAAGCACCTTCCCTTGATGCTAGATGGTCCGGCCCGTGCGTGGCTGAACCGTTTGGCTCCTTCCAGCATACATTGTTGGGAGGATCTCACTCAAGTGTTTTCCCGGACCTTCGAGGGCACGTGCAAGCGCCCTCCAGGTCTAGTTACCTTACAACACTGCGTCCAGAAGCCCAACGAAACCCTCAGAGATTACATACAGCGATGGTCCACTCTGCATCACACTATGGAGAATGTGTCGGAACACCAGGCCATTTGTGCTTTCAAGGCCGGTGTGAGATACAGGGAGCTCTACCTGAAGTTCGGGTGGACGGGTGATATTTCACTCGGCAAAATGATGGAAATCGCCACTCGATATGCCAATGGCGAGGAAGAAGACCGCCTCCGAAGTGGCAAAGGAAAAGCCGTCACTAATGAAGGCAATGGCAACAATCGCAAGCAGAAGCGGAAGGCCAAAGATCCAACACCGGTTGAGGCAGCAGTGCTGTCGAATCAGCCGAAGAACAAGGGCAAGGCCAAGGCGCAGTACACACCTAAGAAGGGGAAAGGTCAGCCAGGGGCTGACATTTTGGATCAGCCGTGTGTGATTCACACGAAGAAAGATGCCGAAGGCAATTTGATTTTGCCTAAGCATACCACTCGGCAGTGTCGGACCCTAATCCAGCAGTTCAAGGGCGATCAGTCGAGTGAGAAGTCTCCTGAAAAGGAAGACGAAGAAGAAGAAAAGGAAACATTCCCGGATGTCACCGCAACGCTGGTGATTTTGGGTGATGTCGAGAGCAAGAGCAAGTTGAAGGTCATAAATCGCGAGATCAATATGGCCGTGCCCGACACTCCAACTTACCTCAAGTGGTCTCAGTATGCCATCACATTCGACCAGAAAGACCATCCGGCGCGTGTGGCCACTCCTGGTCGCCAGGCTCTGGTAGTCGACCCAGTGCTGCACGGGACTCGGCTCAGAAAAGTCTCGATGGACGGTGGCAGTGGCTTGAATATCCTGTACGTGGACACTCTGAAAGGGATGGGCATTCCGATGTCTTGTTTGAGCGAGAGCAGCATGCAGTTCCACGGGGTCATCCCTGGAAAGAAGGCCAAGTCACTCGGCCAAATAGCCTTGGATGTCACATTCGGAGATAGCAAGAATTTCCGAAAAGAAAAATTAACTTTTGAAGTCGTTGATTTCAAGAGCGCTTACCATGCCATTCTAGGGCAACCCGCTTATGCACGTTTCATGGCACGTCCATGTTACATGTATCTTAAGCTAAAGATGCCAGGCCCTAAGGGCGTGATCACGATCGCCGGCAATCGGCAGCGGGCGGAGGAGTGCCTCCAGCAGGGCTCCAGAATCGATGACCATTAGATGGCCAGGGTGGAGCTTGAGGAGTACAAGAAGACCGCTGATCCCGCCGACTTGCTCCGCATGAAGAAACCGGCTTCCGAGTCGGCATTTCAGTCGGTAGGAGAAGTGAAGAAGGTGCACATTCACCCGACGGATCCCGATGCGGCCCCGACGAACATTTCCACAACACTCGACAACAAATAGGAAGGCGAGCTCATCCAGTTCCTCCGTGAGAATTGGGATATCTTTGCATGGAAGCCTGCTGACATGCCGGGGATTCCCAGAGAGCTGGCTGAGCACCGTTTGCGAGTGGATCCAAAAGTCAAGCCAGTTCGGGAGCGCTTGCGTCGATCCGCGAACGAGAAGCGCAAGGAGATCGGAGAGGAAGTGGCCCGTCTCTTGCATGTTGCCGAAAAAAGATAAGTCATTGCGCATGTGCATCGACTTCAAGAATCTCAGCAAGGTGTGCCCTAAAGACCATTTCCCGCTCCCTCGCATAGATCAAATTGTTGACTCGACAGCGGGGTGCGAGTGATTATCATTTTTAGATGCATACTCTGGGTACCATCAGATCCGTCTGTTTGGCCCCGATGAAATAAAAACAGCCTTCATCACCCCCTTCGGGTGCTTTTGTTACATCACCATGCCTTTTGGTCTCAACAACGCTGGGGCTACTTTCATGCACATGACTCAGAAATGCCTGATCGATCAAATCCCTCAGAATGTCGAGGCATACATGGATGACATAGTGGTCAAGTCGCACAAAGGTTCCGACCTGCTGACTGACCTGGCCGAGACATTCGCCAATCTGAGGCGATTCGACATAAAGCTGAATCCAGATAAGTGCACCTTTGGCGTCCCTGGTGGCAAGTTGCTCGGTTTTCTTGTTTCCGAGAAGGGAATTGATGTTAATCTAGAGAAGATCAGCGCTATCACCCGGATGAAGACCCCCGTGCGAGTGCACGACGTGCAAAAGCTCACTGGCTGCTTGGCGGCACTGAGTCGATTCATTTCCCGTCTTGGAGAGAAGGCTCTACCCTTATATCAGTTGATGAAGAAGTCTTACACTTTTGACTGGACTGATGAAGCCGAGGTAGCGTTTGTAGAGCTCAAAGCACTGCTTTCCTACCAGCCGGTATTGGCCGCTCCTTCGAGCAAAGAGCCCTTGCTCTTGTACATCGCGGCCACAAATCGGGTCGTCAGTACTGTGCTGACTGTCGAGCGAGAGGAGGAAGGAAAGCCGCTCAAAGTTCAGCGGCCAGTGTATTATGTCTCGGAAGTACTGTCCCCCTCAAAACAAAGATATCCACATTATCAGAAGCCGGTGTATGGTATTTACCTATCAGCGAAGAAGGTGGCTCATTACTTCCAAGATCATCAGATTATAGTCGTCAGCGATGCTCCCTTGTCAGAAATCTTCAACAATCGCGACGCTTCAGGTCGAGTGGCTAAATGGGCTATAGAGCTTGCTCATTTTGATATCAGATTCAAGGCCAAGAAAGCTATCAAGTCCCAAGCATTAGCAGATTTCATGGCCAAGTGGATCGAGCAGCAGCAGCCTGTCCCAGCTCATTCGGCGCATTGGACTATGTTCTTTGACGGATCTAAGATGCTGAATGGATCCGACGCTGGAGTCATGCTAATCTCTCCTAAAGACGACAAGCTCAGCTACGTCTTGCAGATTCACTTTGACTCCTCCAACAACGAGGCTGAATACGAAGCACTACTATATGGGTTGCGCATGGCCATATCACTCGGCGTAAAGCGCTTGATGATTTATGGCGATTCAGATCTGGTAGTAAATCAAGTTATGAAGGAGTGGGATGTCAGGAACCCCTCAATGACTGGGTATTGCAGCGCAGTCCGGAAGGTCGAGAAGAAATTCGAAGGCCTGGAACTCCACCATGTTCCCCGACTGAAAAACGAAGCAGCTGACGAGTTGTCCAAGATTGGTTCCACTCGCCGGGTTGCTCCTAGTGGTGTGTTCTTAGAGCATTTGCGTACATGAGGACTCCTTCCGTTCAGGAGGACCCCTTCACTGAAGAACCTCCACAAGCTCTGAGTTCCACTGACACGACTGAAGTTGATGTTCCTGCCGTGATCAACCTCGTCATGGAGATCCTGGTTATCATCCCCGACTAGACTGTGTCGTACATCGCGTACATTGTTAGACAGGAGCTCCCAGATGATGAGGCCGAGGCTCGACAGATCGTGTGCAGGTCCAAAGCTTACACTGTCATGGGAGATCAGTTGTTCTAAGAAAGTGTGACTGGCGTCACCCAATGCTGCATTTCACCCGAAGAAGGTCGAATGGTCTTGGAGGACATTCACTTGGGCACTTGTGGTCATCATGCTTCTTCAAGGGCAATAGTCGCCAAGGCGTAAAGACCTGGGTTTTATTGGCCTCGAGCTAATGAGATGGCCAAAGACATCGTGGATCACTACGATGGGTGCCAATTCTATGCAAACCTCTCGCACAAGCCAGCATCTGCCCTGAAGACTATCCCCCTCGCTTGGCCATTTGCAGTTTGGGGACTCGACATGGTCGGACCATTCCGGCCTGGAAAAGGAGGATTCACTCACTTGTTGGTTGTAGTCGACAAATTCACCAAGTGGATTGAGGCCAAACCCATCAAGAACTTGAATGCTCGAACTGATGTTACCTTTATGAGAGAGGTCATTATCCGGTACGGCATCCCGCATAGCATCATCACGGGCAATGGCACAAACTTCGATTTAGATGAGTTGAGGAGCTTTTGCAACTCCAAGGGCACCCGAGTGGCCTACGCCTCCATTGCTCATCCTCAGACCAACGGGCAAGTCGAGCGGGCTAATGGACTCATTCTGCAAGGATTGAAGCCCCGTATGATGCGTGATCTGGACCACACCGCTGGTGCCTGGGTGACCGAATTGCCATTTGTCTTGTGGGGGCTAAGGACAATGCCAAACCGGTCGACTGGACGAACTCCTTTCTTCCTTCTGTATGGAGCAGAAGCCATACTGCCGAGTGACCTGGCACACAATGCTCCCCGGGTGGAACTTTACAATGAAGCTGAAGCTGAGCAGGCAAGGCAAGATGGAGTAGATCTTCTGGAGGAGGAGCGCGAGATGGCTCTAATTAGAACTACTGCTTATCAGCAAGACCTGCGATGCTTCCATGCAAGAAATGTCAAGAGTAAAGCATTCCACGAAGGAGACCTGGTGCTCCGAGTGAATCAGCATCGTCCGCACAAGCTTGCCCCTGAATGGGAAGGCCCTTTCATAGTCACTAAGGTGCTGAACAACGGGGCTTACTTGTACAACCTCATGAAGCGGATGGACGAGCCACGAGCCTGGAATGCGGATTTACTTATACGTTTTTACACCTGAGACAAGAGTTTGCTGATGCAATAAGTTTATCTTTATCAATCCAATGCACGTTCTCACAACAAGTTTATCGACTCAAGTCATACAGACACGTCTTGGGAATACTCCGAGTGATGAGCAATCCTCACGCTCGGGGGCTTAGCTGCGAACATGTTTCGCCTGAGTTAAAATTCCTGTCGGGTGGGTAGCAGTCCATCCACTCGACAACTTAGCTACGAATCTACATTCTCCTAAGTCTAAAAACACTCTGAGTGATGAGCAAACTTCACACTCGGGGGGCTTAGCTGCGAACCGATATTCGCCTAAGTTCTAAAAAACACTCCGAGTGATGAGCAAGCCTCACACTCGGGGGCTTAGCTGCGGACCGATATTCGCCTAAGTTCTAAAAACACTCCGAGTGATGAGCAAGCCTCACACTCGAGGGCTTAGCTGCGGACCGATATTCGCCTAAGTTCTATAAAACACTCCGAGTGATGAGCAAACCTCACACTCAGGGGCTTAGCTGCGAACCGATATTTGTCGAAGTTCTAAAAAACACTCCAAGTGATGAGCAAACCTCACTCTCGGGGCCTTAGCTGCGAACCAATATTCGCCTAAGTTCTAAAAAACACTCCGAGTGATGAGCAAGCCTCACACTCGGGGGCTTAGCTGCGAACCGATATTCGCCTAAGTTCTAAAAAACACTCCGAGTGATGAGCAAACCTCACTCTCGGGGGCTTAGCTGCGAACATGCTTCGCCTAAGTTCAAACACGTTGAGCGAACAACAGTCCACCTACTCGACACCTTAGCTGCAAACTGATGTTTGCCTAAGTTCATAACACTACGAGTGATGAGCAAAACTCACTCTCGGGGGCTCAGCGGCAAACATGTTTTGCCCAAGCCAAATACGTCGAGCGGACGAAAGTCCAAACACTCGACAAGATCAAGCATCAGTCGAACGAAAGGTTGAAAAGCGAATTGAGATCAAATTGAAAAAGTTGAAACCACGGCAGATGTTCAAGCAAAAGTGCTCAGGCCTAAGGCCTGAATGAAGTCTCAAGGGATATAGATCCACTCGGCATACCGAGGCGAATTTAATTGTTTCTTTCTCTCTCTCAGAGATTAAGTTCTCAAGCGGACGAAGGGCTGGAAGGCTCGACGAAGGTGTCCAGGTCAATGCCATCGACAATCCTGGTGGCTGCTTCAATGAAGGTCTCCATGAAGTCCTCAAATTGTAGTTTCTTCGTGTTCACCACCTGGAGCTCCTTCAGCTTCTCCTCCTGCACCTCTCGGCAGTGCACCCTGACAAGGGACAAAGCCACGTCCGCTCCACAATGAGCCGCTGATTTCTTCCACGCTCTGACTCGACCAGGAAGTTCATTCAGTCGAGCCAAGATGGCGTCGAGGTCCAGCTGCGGAGTGTCTTCTGGACAGAGCTCCCTATCAATCCTCTCCATAACGGACTTGAGCCGACTGATATGATCCTGGACGCCTTGGAGCCTAAAGTTGAGCCCCAACATGTTCATCGCCACGACATCAGCCACGGGCGACTTGGTGGGGTCAAGGTTGGGCTCAATCTCTTCGGTCTCTTTCTTGAAGTCGCGGCAGAAGTCTGGAAGAAGGGATGGGGGGAAAATTCAGTCGACAATGAAAGAACTTACACAAGGCAGTCGGCAGAAAAACTCACCGTCAAGCATCAGATACATCTTCCTGGAGAACTCGCCTAAATGCCTTTCCAGGCCAGCGCTCTTTTTTTTAGCTTCTCAACCGTCTTGGCAAGGTCGGCGTTCTCCTGCTTCAGCTTCGCACTCGCGTCTTCAAGTTTCATCACGGCCTCCATCTTCCGGTCCGCGGCTTCCGCCTTCTCCTTGGCCGCCTGCTGAGCGGCAGCAAGCGCCTTGTCCTTCTCCTCCAGTGCCTTCTTCATGGAATCTAAAGAAACAACATTGTTGAGTCGCGCTTGGAGTCGGCGGTTCTCATCGCGCACGTCTGCTCGAGTGAAGATCCTCGGTTCAAAATGAGTCGAGTGAGGAAAGAGGTTCGGAATAATAGCGATCGTTACCTTCGAGAGTCTTCACCTCTTCACGAGCTCGCTCCAAGGCGTTATTGGCGACCGCCAGATCCACCTTCAACCTGTTCCGCTAATCCTCCAGCTCCTTATATTTCGCTCCCAGTTCGCAAGCCCGCTGCGGTCGACACAAGATGGAGTTGCAGTCAGCAATTGATAAGGTAGTCGATCGACTGAGCATGTTCAAGAAAGTTCAGAAAATAAAAGTCCACTCGACATGTCGAGTGGCTACACTTCAACGTCTTCGTCATTAAGACCACTGCCAGTGCAAGCACTCGACAGTGGCCTCGGGGACTACACCCAGTGGGTGCGCTAAATTCCACTCGACATGTCGAGTGGCTACACTTCAACGTCTTCGTCATTAAGACCACTGCCAGTGCAAGCACTCGACACTGGCCTCGGGGACTACACCTATGGGTGTGCTAAGAGCGCCCCCACTTGTTATGGAAACATTCGACAAGGTCTGCCCTGTCAGTACACTCGACCCGTCGAGTGCCGCCCTCCCTACTCTGCAAAGTTCAACCTGCCCTTATGCAGCGTCATATCATGGTTTGTAAATTATGTCCATGAAACCTGCCAGGCAGCAACAAAATGGTGTGGTTGCACGAAGCATGTATCATGTATACAACAAACATTAAGACCACTGCCAGTGCAAGCACTCGACAGTGGCCTCGGGGACTACACCCAGTGGATGCACTAAGAGCGCCCCCACTGAGACAGTTGACTCTCGATCCGTCGAGCAACTCGTCAGAAAAAATAAAAGTCCACTCGAGCATTTGGAAAGGTCTGCCCTGTCAGCACACTCGACCCGTCGAGTGGCGCCCTTCCTACTCTGCGAAGTGTAGTCTATCCTTATGCAGCGTCATATCATGGTTTGCCAATAATATCCATGAAACCTGCAAGGTAACCACGAAGTGGGGTGGTTCAAAGCAAAAATGTATCCTGTATACAATAACGCTAAGACCTCTACCGATGCAAGCACTCGACAGCGGCCTCGGGGACTACACCCAGTGGGTGCGCTAAGAGGGCCCCCACTGAGACAATTGACTCTCGTCTATCGAGCAACTTGTCAAGAAAAGTAAAATCCACAGCAATAGGATCTATTCGAGGAAAAGTACACTCTCTATAGCAGTCACCCAGTGGGTGCAAAGCAACAAAGAGAGGATGGAAATTTACTCGACAGCAGACTTATGATAGAACTTACTCGGACATTGGTGCGGAGCGCCGAGCTGACGCCAAACGCCAGATCGCTCGCTTCGAACACTTCGTTCTACTTCTACATCAACTGCTCCGCCTGAATCAGAGCTTCCTTTGCAGCCCCAGTTTGATCTTATGGGGTGCGATGCAGAGGGAAAGTTGTCACGGGGGGAGTCGACACAGTCGTTGGAGCAGTCGGGGCAGCCTCGACGGGTCCCATGGGAGTCGCCGTCACTACCGTCGAGATGGTGGGAGGAGCATGCGTCGGGAGCACAGCAGGTTCGACCAGATGCTGGGTCGAGCTGCCCGCCCCTAGGGAAGACTCCCCCGCCGAGCGCTGTGGAGCCTGCGCCGAAGAAGCTCTACGCGCGCGAGCATGCGGAGCGGCCTGCTGCTCCTCATTGTCTTCCAACTGGATAACTTCTGCAGCTACAATCGATAAATGTCAACGACCACATATAACAAGTCACGTATAGACAAGCCAACGGTTCACTTACCACGGTGAGAGGTGGCCGCGTCCATGGTGTCAATATCCATGGCGTCCCCGCCGTCCCTCTGAGGTGAGGTCACGGACGTCGCAACTCTGAAAAACCATGCAACATTCAATAAGCAGTACGAGACTTCAGTCGACAAAAACCTCCAGAGACAAGCTCTTACGCGGAGACGACCGGAACAGCCATCCTCATCCGAGGCAAGGCCTTGCGGGGTTTAGCGATAGTCGTCTTGGGCTGTTTGGTCGGCTTCTCACTCGGTTAAGCCATCGAAGGGAGGCTCCGCTTGGGGTTCTTGTCGCTGGGGCCTGGAGCCAGCTCCTCCGCGGCCGCGGGGTCGTGATGGGCCTTGATTCGAGCTTCATGCCAAGGGCGTACCTCGACTTCTTTCTCTTTGCCAAACTCCTCTGACTCGCTCTCGGAATCGGAGGAGCTGTCACCATCCACGCTCCCGCCGTCGCTCGCCACGCCTTCCTCTACGTGGTCCCCGTTGGGAATGGGCAAGTGCATGTTCGTCCACTCCTGAAAGGTTCAAATGGTCGTCAATCTACAAGACAGTGTTACACTCGACGATATTTCCGAATGAGTCGGCATAATGTCACTCACCAGGTTCCTGGGAGGACTGCTGGCGGAATACGGTTCGATCCTTTTCGCCCCCGCAGGGTTGTCGCAGGTGCCGGTGATGCTCTGGAGCCACTGCTCGACAACCCCCTAAGGAACCTCCTCGGGGTGCGCCCTGGTCATCTCGTCTGCGCCGGTGTAATGCCACATGGTGTGGTCCCTGGCTTGGAGGGGCTGTATGCGTCGACTCAGAAACGTCTCCAGTAGATCCAACCCCTTCACCCCTCCTCGGATCAACTGCACCACCGCCTCGACCAAGATTCCCACCTGGACGGCCTCTGCAGCTACTGTCTTCAGGGTCTTGGCGGCGGCAGGGCGATCCAACATGAAAGGGGGGAGACCAGTCGACATATTCGGCGACGCTGCGTCCTGGCAGTAGAACCAGGTCGACTGCCACCCCCGAATTGACTCGGGCAAGGTGATGGTAGGAAAGGAACTTCGTACTCTTTTCTGCACGCCAAGCCCCCTACACGTCTAGATAACTTGAGTCTTCCCGTCGTCCGAGTTGGCCTTCTTCATGGTCTGAGATCTGACCGTGAAGAGGTGCTTTAACAACCCCCAATGGGGAGAGACACCAAGGAAACACTCGCACAGGGTAACAAACGCGGACAAATATGTAATGGTGTTCGGCGGCACGTGATGCAGCTGTGCCCAAAGAAGTTCAAGAACACACGGAAGAACGGATGGGGAGGCGGAGAGAAACCCCTTTCTACATGGGAGAAAAGAAGTACCCGCTCTCCGTCGCGCGATGCAGGCTCGATCTCGCCCTTGGGGAGCCTGCACGCACCGTGGACTACAAGCATGTCGGCGACGAGGTCCTCGAGATCCTCGGCGATAACGATAGAAGGGAGAAAGTCCCCCTGTATCCAGCCCGCCGGCGCCGTGACCCGAGCGGTCGAGGGCTTCCTCCCCTTGCATGTCGAGGCGCCCCTCTTCGCCCACTCTAGCTTCTCGATGGCGTTCTTCGTCATCTTCGGGCGGCGGCTGTCGTCGCTGTAGAGCGAGAGGTAATGGTGGATGTAGGAGGCGGAGAAAGAAATGGGCGGAAGACTGCGGCGGATGCCATGCGGACCGAGCCGGGGGAGGCTTTATTGACCGTCGAGCGAGTCAATGAATAGGGGGCCCGCGAGATAACCGCACACGCCAACCGTGGGCAGTGCCCGATACGTGGCGAAATATCTGGCGCGAAGATCGAGGCGTCGTGTGAAATGTTTGTTGCCAAAATCAAGGCGTCATGTGCCCGCTCGCCCAAATCATGCCGTCATCTTTGCACGCTCACGCGCGCTGCCCAGATTTTCGTATCCCAAAGAATCCGGATCTGACAGACCAACCCGTCCTTTCTCAAGATGCCTTCGGTTCACTCAGTACAGGACAGATCCCAAATAGTCACTCGAACACTTTTGAGGCTGAATGGATCCCGGCGAACGAAGAAGAATCCAGTCGGCGTAAATTTCTCTGATACCTTGAATATCATTCGGAATGTTCTTCAGGACAAATACAAATAGACTTTGAAGGTCAAGATTCAATCGACATAAAGTTCATGGAAGCTCAAGACATTTCTCCGAGGATTAGAAGCTCCAGCTCAAGGTCGACTTCGAAATCTTCTTTTCCCATTCACACCCCGATACATTCGGGGGCTAATGACGAGTATATGTACCTAGGGTAGGGTCCTAAACAGGGCCCACATACCCTTCCCAAGGACACTACCATAGAGGAGTTGAAGATCAAGCATGAACTTCCGAGTGTGTACTTGGAGGCGCCTAAAGGTCACTCCATAGTACGTCACTCGGAAACCCTCTTCCCACTCGGCGGTCGCGTGACACTCGACATGCTTCGTTGCACTCGACGCCAGGAGACAGGAAGCAGTTACAAAGAGCCCAACGGGCAGATGGCGATTTAATGGTCATTATAAGCCTTTATAGCTACGTTACCTGTAACGGCCGTCTTTATACCCCACGATCAGCTCTTGACTGCAGGACAATTATGAGGGGTAGCAGACTCTATATAAGCCGCCGCTCCCCCTCCTGCACAAGGGTCAACGACACTGTTGTAATCTCCATATTCCACACGACATAAGCTTCCGAGCACTGAGACGTAGGGCTTTGACCTCCACGAGAGGGGCCTGAACTCATACATCTGTGTGTACACCCTCGCCGTAGCTAGGACTCTGCCCTCTCCATTCGTACCCGTACCTTCTACTGTCAGACTTGTTCCCACGACATTTAGTTTCCCGCGAAATTGCATCTCGGTGAATATCGAGTCAGAAAAATCGTTTCCACCGATTGCCTTTTTGTGCTAGTGAGGACAAAACTCGGTGAGACCGAGTGACAGTTTTCGGTCTGACCAAAACTGTTGCCAAGTTTCAGTTAAGGGTTTTGTGAGTCTCGGCAGCACCGAAATGGTTGACTCGGCGACACCGAAATGCAATTTGGTAGTGAACTACATCTATAATTTTTCTATTCAAACTTTCAAAAAATAGCTTCATTTTGTGATGACTTATCATATTCCACTCTACTATACTCTGTTCATAGGGTCAGATATGTTAGATGCTACGGATAGTCAGAATTGGCCTGAGCAGGGTGTTAACATGAGTTCAGGCACTAGACCTGAGACTAGTACATCTTCAGATCCAGGCATCCCCAGCTCCCATGGGTTGCCCAAGGCTACTACTAGGGCAAGGAAGAAGCTGAATTCAGATGAGGAAGATTCAGACTTTGTGCCAGAGGAGGTTCTTGCCAAGAAGCAAGAAAAAGAAGCCAAAAAATCAGCAAATGAGGCCACCTCTTATAGATGGGTGATTGCCAAAACTTATGCACCTCTTGACGCTATGAGAGCACATGAGAGTGACCGGGCTCCAATGACTCTTCACCTTCAGTCACCTCCTAAGAAAGCAGGAGGGAATAAGAGAGCTAGAAAGCGGATAGTTCATGTTGTTGGCAGGCCTACAACTATGTTTGAACATCCAGAGTAGGCAGTTGCTGCTGAAGAGGAGTTAGAGCCAGCTGCAAAGGCTCCTCCCAAGAAGAAGGCAAAGAAACTTCTAGCTGATGCTATGCCTAAATCAGGCACATCCAAGAACACAAAATCCAAGAAGGCTACTGCTATAAAGCCTAAGAGGACAACCAGGAAGATTCCAGCTTAAGAAATGAACAAGGGAACTACCTCCAGAGTTGAGGATGATGATGACTTTACAACCTTGATGAAGCTTAGACCAAACCTTCTAGTACATGATGTCAGCCACCTAGTTGCTTAAGATACGAAGAAGAGGAAGGACTCAGGTTTAAGGGCATGGAGAGAAATTGATCCATATGGCCAGAGGAGAACGACTGATGTTGACTACAAATTTTACACCAAGGAGTAGCAAGACTTCTATGAGACAGTTTTGCTAGACAAGAGCCCAGCAGTCAGTGACATGAGTTATGTAGACTGGAAATTCATTAAGGAGAATAAGGACTACTTTCCAGGTGTCCAAGACAATTTCCACTGCATTGCTCTGGATGAGTTTGTTGGCAGAGAATTTACTGCATGGAATGATGAGATGATCATGCAATTCTACTCCACTACACATTTCTATGGAGATGGTAGGATTCTATGGATGACAAAAGGAGCAAGATATGAGTCCACTGTTGATGAATGGGCTGCAATTCTAGGAGTCCCAGAGGTACAGGATGGTGACTTGGATGTCTACTCAGAATCCAAGGAGAGCCACAATGCTATGGACAATATGTACCATCTGATCCATGTTGCTAATGTGAAGTCTCACAAGCTAGGACCATCTACTTTCTTCAGGCTGGCCTCCGCACCATGAACACCATTCTGAGGTATACTTTGATGCCCAAGTTAGGAGATGACAAGATGATCCGAGGTTACTCCATCAACATGTTAACCCACCTTGACAGACGCACCAGGATCAGAGTCATGGACTTGATTGTTGAGACACTCAAGAGGGTTGCTGCAGATCAGAAGCGCTCTTGCTGCTATGCAACTTATATCCAGATGCTCATCAACTCCAAGTTGGAGAAGCACATATTTGCTCTAGATCGTCCCCATTTTCCCCTACAGCCAGATATCGAGGACAATGTTGTGGTGATGAATGCAAAACATCCCACATCTGCTGCAACTCAGGCAAAGGCAGTTAGAGGCACTAGTGCTCAAGTCCCTAGATCCATAAATGAGCAAATGTATCTATTGATGTCATCAGTTCAGGGCATGCAGAAAGACATTAAGTGGATTCTGGACAACCAAAATAGTCTTGTGAGGATCTTTGAAACGAGGATCAAGACCCTTAATGATAAGGTGGACATGCTGACTAAGATAGTCACAGAGCTTCAGAAGGAAGTTGACTCAGTGCACATTACTAAGGCTTCTTCTTATTCTGATGATGATGATGAGGAGGATGGATCACGTCTTAGGACAGGCACACAGTTTCCTACTCAGGCCAGATAAGCCACAGTGCCAGCTCCAGACTTGAGGCCCTCTTCATCAGCTCCTGCTGCTGTCACCTCAGCTCCTGCTCCATCAGCTCTAGTTCCTCTAGTATCCACTCCAGCTCCATCCATGACATCTACAGAGATCTTTGCCGACGCTATTCTCTCGACTCCTTCATCGACAACCGGAGGAGATCAACCCAAGAACGCTTAGACATATGCCTTTGAACTTTTTGGTAACTTGTTGCCAAAGGGGGAGAAGTGTATATAGATCTTTACGATTCGAGTGAGAGAGCTTTTTGGTGTTTATTGCTTTAAACAAATTGCTCTTGATTGCTTGTGATACATGTTCTTTGTGTTTGATCATACACTATTTGTGTGATACTACTAATTCCAATCATCTTAATGCTTTATGAGATGATCTTTCTACATTGCTTGATTGTGTTGTGCTATGATGTTCACACTAATTATTCTAGCACACCACCAAGATGTATGTGACATGGAAGAAGTGCCCCATGTACCTAACCGATTGTGCATTTGCATTCAAACGCAAATTCAAAATAATGCACAAATTTAGGGGGAGCTCTTGCTTATCACATACTTCTCAAAGCGACGATTATATTCATTGATTATATCATATGTCGAAGCTTTGATCTATATGTTGTCATCAGTTACCAAAAAGGGGGAGATGGAAAGCACATTTGCTCCCTTGGTGGTTTCGGTAATTTGAAACAACATATATGTCATTGAACTAATGTTTCCATCAAGTATGTTTCAAGAAAAGTTTAGTGATGGGTTGGCAAAAAGATTGTGGGATACCCCAAAATGCAAGGAAATGGATTGGCAAAGCTTCAAGCCAGAGGACTCTATATTTTATATTTGTGAGAAATCACTTTGAGTCCATAGGAAAGCCAATACTATTAAAAGGGGGTAAGATTTTGTTGGTGAACAAAAAGCTCATACGTGGACAAGTGATCCCTATATATATACCCCTCCACCACCACCTACTCGAGAAAGAAGCACTCAGAACCATTCCATACCTATCCTATCAGACTTTCCGAGAGATAACCACCTACCATTGTGTTGAGGTCAAGATCTTCCACTCCAACCATATGGATCTTGATTCCTAGCCTCCCCAAGTTGCTTTCCACCAATCCCATCTCTTCTACCAAGCCATATCTGTGAGAGAGTGATTGTGTGTTGAGGATTCTTTCATCTTGAAGCACAAGAGCAAGGAGTTCATCGTCATTATCGAGCCTATTACCTTTTGGAGAGTGGTGCCTCCTAGATTGGTTAGGTGTCGCTTGGGAGACCCCTACTTCGTGTTGTGGAGTGAACCAAGAAGTTTGTAAGGGCAAGGTCATCGCCTACTTCGTGAAGATCTACCCCGAGTAAGGCTAGTCCTCCATGGACATAGGCCGTCAACGTATAGTAAAGGTTGCTTCTTCGTGGAACCCTCCGTGGGTAGAGCCCTCCGTGGAATCTCACGACCGTTACCCTCTGTGGGTTGAAGACAACATGAACATGGATGTACGATAGCACCACCTATCGGAACCATGGGAAAAATCATCATGTCACCAATTGTGTTTGCTCTTACTACCCTTTGTTTACTTACATGTGCAATGTCATTACTTTCCGCGACTATACTGTTAGACATGCATGTGTAGGGTGTAGTTGACATATTATGAATGCTAAAATTTGCCAAGAATTAAAATTGGGAAAAAGTAAATTTTTATTTGGTCAAGTAGTCTAATCACCCCCCTCGTCCGATCCTAAAGTTGTAGCCCGATGCTGGGCCGGTTCAACCGCCCAGAGCTACCACATTGGGTCACCCAGCCTTTGGCGGTACTATAGCCCGGGGGGAGCAATACGACCGCTGGGGACCATTTGTGGAAGCACCCCAGGGTATCACCCCTAGAGTGGCAGTAGAACCGGAAGGTAAGAGCAAGCTGAGCATTTAGGTCGAGACCGCGAAATACCTGGAAGGTAACAAGGAAAAAGAGGCCTCTATCTCTATGATGTAGAGAAGTGAGTTGGGTGAAGATGGATATTTGAAAGAACTACTTCACCCAAGACTTCCCAATGTGGATTCCCTCTTAAAAGTAAGGGATCCCTACGACCAAAGAGAATAAACACGTAGAGAATGCCATCTTCGATATTTTCCGTTTGAAGGGTCCACCTAACCGTCTTGTGTTCCACATACAATCCCTGCATAACTTGACATACAGTTAGATCATAGTGAGTTATCATCATTGCCAAAACACCAAGGTAAGAGAATAACCTTACAATATGGAGTTTTCCCCTCTCTATGTTCTTGTGATGAACTGATTTTCCCTTTTATGTTTTCTTATCGGATTCAGTCTTTAATGGATTTGAGAACACTGGATGTATGTCTCGCGAAAGGATATCTGCGGTGACAATGGGATGTTCTGCTGATCCACTTGATGTATGTTTTGGTGATCAACTTGCGGGTTCCGTGAACTTTGGAATCTATTCAAAGGGGTTCGCACATGTTTTCGCCCTGACTCTCCAGTAGAAACTTTGGGGCACTCTTTCAAGTTCTTTGTGTTGGATTGAACATGATGAATCTGAAATTGTGTGGTACATATCGTATAATCAAGCCCATGGGTACTCGTGGTGACACTGGAGTATCTAGGTGACATTAGGGTTTTGGTTGATGTAACAGCCCGAGACCGACGCTCTAGAAGATTCCCCTTTTATTCCATTGTCATCTTGTGTTTCGTTTGGTTGTTGCATTAATCGTCGCATCATTCGCATCATGTTCATAGCATCAGCATTTTGTCAACATGAGTTTTCAAACTTGCATCCGTTCGTAGTCGCCAGTTCTCTTTGTCCTTGTTGTCGACCGTTTCGAGACCAACCACACATGCACGCAGCTGCGACCTCGATACAAAAATGTTTGGAAAGTATGTGAAAAATATTCTTGGATTGGGTCGAAGGTTGACGTGTGGTCTTGTTTTATTCTGGGTAGACCGCCTCCCAAATTGTGTTGCCATCGGAGGTCATCGGGTACCTCAATGGATGACTTCAGCAGTGCGGTCATCGGTTTATTCGTCGGTCGTCTTTCGGTGTTTTAAACTCATGTCACGGGCCACAATTCTTTCTCTCATCCTGTATCTCCACCACACGAGCCTGGTGGTTATCGCTGGTGGCTCATAGGGCAGAGACTACAGTGGCCACTACTTTGGTCGCCGCCTTCTCCACGATGGCTTCGTCTTTGGCATGTTGAAGCTCGGCCTTGAGCTTTTCGATCTATTTCGACGAAGCTGCAAAACGATAAAAGCTTATATAAAAGGAATCTGCATTGACAGTATTTGGGGGAAAGTATTCAAATTTAATTCGGAGTTACCCTATGCCTCATCGAACCTCTTGTTGAGGGCTTCCACCTCATCCTCGGAGCGCTTGAGCTTCCGATGTAGCTCGTCCAGCTCGGTGCTGTTTTTGGTCGCCACTAATAACGAAGCCTACATTACGCACACAATGCATACATCACATCGACACTCACTTCCCAAATTATAGATTTGACCCCTAAGTGAGTTTGTTTACCTGACCTAGGGCTCGGGGGCTGCCATGTATACAATACGAACAAATAAAAATCTTAGGAAAATATTGCACGACTTACTTGAAAGCCCGCAAGGAAACCTTTGAAGGCCTCCTTCAGTCTGTTGTCAATGGAATGGATGCTTTGTAGTACCGCACCCATAAGGGTGTAGTGATCCTTGGGGATGGAGGCGCTCGATAGATTCTCCTCCATGGCTGACCACCTGTTGGTCAGCGGTGTCGGGAATGATTGAATTTCCCAATCACCCACCAAGGATTGGACCGGTGCCTCTAGAGGCATAGTGCTCTCCGGAGATGTCCTTGGAGGGTACTGATTGTCCATTCGTCCGGCCTCCTTAGTGTCCGGGCCGGGCGTTGTGCCCTGGTCTTCGGCGGCCAAGGCGTTAGCCTCGGCCACGGTGCTTTCCCCCTCACCCCTTGTGTCTGCCTCCATTGGAGTAGGCTGGGACGACACCTCCACAACGTCCTTTGTGGCACCTGGAGTGGTGGGGTGCAAAACATCCCCGCTCTTCGCTAGTTCGGCGGGCAGGGTCTCCCCATCCGATACAACCTAGGTGGGGATAATTCGTGGGGGGCTATTGGACAAATAACCTGTGTGTTAGCAATCTCTGAATCTACTAGCTATAGATAGAAGGGTCTTCGGATCCTAACCTGGATGGAGGGGGCTTGACCCTTAGGATCCTTTGTGGAACCTCCTTGGGGTCTTCGAGTGCATAGCTCGAGTCCGAGCTGGCGTCGGACATGACCATCCGCACCCACCACGCCCTCTTCGAGGAAGGAGAACCTGCCTGCCCCAGGGCATCTGAAGACGCCGCTCTCTTCTTGGCACAGGGGAAATTGCCTCCCCCTCGCTCTCGGCCTCTTCCTCCTCTTCTTCCTCCTCTTCGGCCTCCTCCTAATTTGAGGAGGCGGGGGTGTCTTAGGATGCAGCATCAGGCTGGTCCTTGATGCGAAGGCCAGCCTGACCTGGTTTCTTCTTCTTCTCCTACTTCGTGGGAGCTTCGTAAGTCTTCTCCACGAGCATCCTGGCTAACAGCCCGGTCCTCTCGTCTTCGGGCTGAGGAGCCAAACTGCTGATGTTGATGGCTTTCTTCTGCCATCTCTGCCAGTATAGATTGGATAAATGGATGAAGGGATTCTCTGTGTAATAGAGCCAACCGAGTTGGGGAAAATAATACCCCAGAGTACGGTTTGGTGGCGTGCAGACCCTTGTCCTCCTCCTCGGATGGCCATCTCTTCATCGACTTGAAGAGCGCCTTCCACAGCTTCTCCCGTGTAGTGCGGAAGAGATTTTGGATTGTGGGGTCGGCTTTGAGTTTTCGATCCCACAGAGGAGTGTTCCAATGCTGGTAGGGGAGGATGCGTCTTTGGAGCATCACCTGGACCATATCGGCTAGCTTGATGCTCTCCTCGACCAGGGAGCGGAGGTGCTTCTGTAGGTCAATCACCACTTTGCCCGAACCCCAGGCCAGGGCCTTTTTGGCCATGAAGGCAGTCTGGTGGGGGGCGAATCTGAATGCAGCACCGGGGAGTTGGCCCTCCTCTTGTGGTTCGGTGACGTAAAACCACTCCTTTTGCCATCCTTTGATGGTGTCGATGAAGGTGCCCGACGACCACCCGACGTGGGCGAGCTTGTCGATGACTGCCCCACTGCAGTCCGCGTGCTTGCCTTCAACACGCTTGGGCTTGATATTGAAGACCTGCAGCTAGAGCCTGGAGTGCGGCTCGACCAGCAGGAAGGCCTCAGAGATGAGGATGAATGCCAAGATATGCATAATGGAGTTAGATGGGAGGTCATGGAAGCCGAGGCCGTAGAAGAACATTAAACCCCTAACAAAGGGGTGGAGTGGGAAGCACAACCCCCTGATGAAGTGGGGATGAACACCACCCTCCCGCCTGGCCTGGGGGTGCAGATCACTTGGCCCTCCTCCGCCGCACGGTGAGGAATGTCGGCGGGGAGGTAACCGACCTTCTTGAGGTCGAGGATGTCCTTGTTGGTGATCGTGGAAGTTCCCGCTGGCCATTGGAGCCGTCCATTACCGAGCTTGAAGATGGGGGGTGGAGAGACCTAGATCTGTGCTGTGGAGGCGCAAGAGAATGAGAGGTAGATAAGGTGAAAGCGCAAAAAATCTTTTGGGGTTTTCCTTCTCTTTTTATGAGGCCTGTCTATGTGGATTCCCCTCACTGCGTCGTGAATCCCTCCACTTCCCGAGACACACGAGTTGTTGCGTGCGCGTAGTTAAGTATATCCCATGTAAAATGGGACACTATCGGTATATTGATAGATCTTGATGATTAAAATGGACTCAAACGACGAATCGACTCTATGCAACTGGTTTGGCGGTCGTGGTGGGCTGTAGCCTTTCGTCAGAAAGGTCGTCAGAGGTCCGTTGTGTATCCCTTGACATTTGGGCTTCAAAGCCAATCAATTTAAGATATTCGGACAGTCCACTATACGGGAGACTAGTTTTCATCAAAGGCCGAACTACAATTCGGTAGGAAGGAACTAACCTCGCAAGCTGAAGATCCTGTTTGTGAAGCAGTCGAAGCTGAAGACCTTGGCATTAGAGGCAAGTTCGGGGGCTACTAAGGGAGTCCTAGATTAGGGAGTCCTCGGATGGCCGACCTATTGTTATGGGCTGGACTATGAGGGAGGCTCACCGAACATCGAAGGATTTGAAGGCCAAGGCTCTTAGATGGAAGCTTTGGGAAACAAGGCTTGCGCTCCATGTCTGATGTAATAGTTAGGCAAGTTTATCTCTTCGGCATGTAACCGACCATGTGTAAACCCTAGGCATCCTCGACATCTATATATGCTGGAGGGTTTTAGGGTATATAGGACAACTCATCTAGGGTTAGACATACGATCTCGAGGTAGATCAAATATTTAACCGCTTACACCATCAATACAATCAAGCAGGACATAGGGTATTACCTCCATTGGAGGGCCCAAACCTGGGCGAACCCGTGTCCGCTTCATCCCCTGTTACCGTCGGTTCTAGTCTCATAGTTTGGGACCCCCTACCCGAGATCCACCGGTTTTGACACCGATAGTAGGGGTCCTAAGCTAGGCTTCTTGGAGAGATGGTAACATGGACACATGATTTTACCCAGGTTTGGGATCTCTCAAGGAGATAATACCCTACATCCTGCTTTTGATTGTATTTTTATTGGGATAGTACTAACTACATGTATCTACTACGAGATTGTAGTAATGAATATGAGATTGCATTTTGACTAGCCTAGCCTCGGTTTATATAATACCAGAGGCCTAGGGTTTACAGGAGTCCTTGTCTTGTGCACCAAGTCTTGTGGAATCTCCCTTGTATGCATCATGGGCTGCCTGAAGTGGCCCATTAGTGAATTATCATGGGGGTCCTCGGCCTGACCCACTCATCGGGAGACAATGTGGTGAGTACCCCCTAGTCCAAAACATCATTAGTATCCCAAGGGCTCAGATCTTGATCTTATTGGAAATTCTGACTTGGACTATGCCGGTGATCATGTGGATCTCAAGTCAACATCAGGAAGTTGTCATTTCCTCGGACGATCCTTTGTCTGTTCGTCAGCGAAGAAGTAGAAGTTTGTATCACTATTTACTGCTGAAGCTAAGAACATTGATGTTGGTTCTTGTTGTGCTCAATTGCTATGGATGAAGCAAACCCTCAAGGACTACGACATCAACGCGAAGAAACTCCCTCTCTACTGTGACAATGAGAGTGCCATCAAAATTGCTCACAACCCAGTTCAACACTCGAAGACTAAGCACATTCAGATTCGTCATCATTTTCTTCGTGACCATGTGTTGAAGGGCAACATCTTCATTGACCATGTGAAGACTGAAGAACAACTAGTTGATATCTTCACAAAGCCCTTGGATGAAAACAGATTTTACAAGTTGCGGTGTGAGCTAAATATCTTAGAATCTTTGAATGTTCATTGAAAGGACACACATCCTAACACTCCTGCAAAATTGATGTCTTTCATGTGCAACAGACGAAGTAACGTGTTTCTTCAATCAATGAAGACTTACTCTCTAAGTGTGAAGAAATTAATGAAGAATTTGAATCTCAGAACCCTACGAAAATTGTACGCGGTGTCTGAAATCATCATTCTTATACGGTGGGTCACGCCACCAACCAGAGTTGAAAACTTTCAAGTTTGAGTTTTTCGTCATTTTGCAAATTCCTAAATTTTTTAAATTCTTCAAGTTTGCAAATTCCTAAAATCTTTGAATTCTTCAAACTTCACAACTGGAGTTCTTCATTAACTATGAATATATATATTTGAGTTTTCTATGTCCTCAGTATCATTCACTTATTGCTAATTCTACATGTTGATTTTCTTCTAAGTGAATGTGATCAGAACCGTCCCCCTCTATGCTAAACTCAACCCGGTCTGATCACAAATTACTCATATGCTTCCTACTTTGAAACCTGTTCAATGTCTTTACTGAGTCCTTGTTAGCTGAAGAATTTGCGAACAAAACTTTAAAATTTTCAACTTCAAAATTTTGGTGCTTGCCACTCAAACCGTTTTGATTCCCATGACTAGATAACCCACGACCCCCCTCCATCTCCACTTCTCAGTACGTGGGTGACACATGTTGCATGGAGAGAAAGGGTTAGGGGTATACCGGTCCAAAATCTTTGGACTAGTCAGTTTTCACTGCGGCTATAAATATACCCTCCCTTTCACTTGCTCGAGTTACTCCTCACTTCCATCTCTCTCGAGCCCACGACCTAGCACCACTGCTAACCTCATAGTCGATAGACAGGAAGAGCTTCGCTGCCTCGACCTACACACCGTCATACTCACATCGGCCATGGAAGTCTTCACTCCGTCGCCGTTGTAGTTGTCTCCCTCTACCAAGCTTTGTCATGGGAGATCCGGACTGACGAACTCCATTTCACCTCTCTATTCGTCGTTTTGTTCATCACTGGTAATTAAAATTAAAATTTACTACCGCGTTTGATTCATATAAATTTCTCAAAGTCTTCAAAAGGTGTTTCTTCCCCTACAATCCATTCATAAGAACACCGAAAACTCCTTTCCCTTGATTTATTTCTCTAAGTAATGATTTTCTTCAAAGGGGTCCTCAATTCTCTAGATCGTGAAAACTCCACAACTCTAAACCTAAGTCAAGAACACTTAGTGAAATTCTTCAAGACATCAATGGTCAAATTCCTCAAACTTGTTAATTTTTGCAAATTTCGGAGAACGCATATGACCTCTTCAAATTTTTCGCACCTATTCTCTTTTCACAGGTACAAAATGTCTGCTGATGAATCACTAGGTTCTCAACAACTTAAGCCATTTGTAGAGTTCCTTAATTTGCATACATCTTCAGAATCTTCAAAAGTTCATATTCCTCAACTGAAGAAAACGATTGAAGGGAAAAGATCTCAGAAAGGAGGGAAGAAGGCCGAACAGACCACTGCTTTTGAAATCCCAGAGGATATTTGTGTTGACTAATGCACACCTTATGAAGAAATATATGGCAAGGAATCCAAAGACAAATGCAAAATTCGCTTAGATAAGATTGAAAGGAGATGTGCAAAAGAATGGAAGGAGTACAGATATGCAACTCCAAAGTACATGAAGAAATTCACTGTTACTCCTTCCTTCTCAACACCCCCACTCGCTGAAGGTCAAGAAGCTCATCCCTCAAGCATCAGAAGAGGTGAGGAATTTCCCAGAGAATAGGCAAAACAACAAGTTAAGCTGGCAAAGCTTTCTAGGGAAGTTGTCACAATATTCAATGAAGACTCTGCTCCTGCCGCATCTGCTTCTACTAATGCGACCTCTGCCTCTGAAACAGCTTCAAAGAAGTTACCAAAGAAATTGGCCATGAAGTCAAAGTCTTCAACCTCAATGTTCTCATGGCCAAGTTCCTCAACATCAAAATCCTCATAGAAAATTCCTCGAGTAACTTCATCAAGGACTGCTGCAATGCCCTTAGTGGTTGCACAATCCTTAGCTACTGCTGCAAACTCCTCAACACCTATGCACCTTCCAACGTGTCGCCGGACTACCAGTTTTTGGATTGCTTCAAGGCATCTGCAACTTGCTCAGCCGAAGCAAATTCTTCAAGAAGTCCTTCTTTGCTAAAAGTGAAGGCAACAACTAGACGAGGAAAGGGGCCAAGTCTTCACAAGAAGCAAGTGGTCTGCCAAATTCCCTCAGAGTCTGAGGAATATCAAGCAAAAGATGAGAAACTTATTGAAATCATAAGAAACAAGTAGGAGAGACTGGTTCAGGAAAAGGGCACTCAAATTCCTCTCTTGCTGGATCCAATGACTGTGCTCAATTTCATTGATATATGGCACAAAGATCCTAATACTCCACTTGATGAGTTGAAGCTGCCTCCCGGTCCAAGCCATGTCCTGACTTCTTTCATTGGTGAATAAAAACGGAGATATGAAAAGGCTAAGCAAACCAAGAAGGCTTAGTATAAAAAGGAGTAGTTCATGAATAACAATGTTCTGACACTGACACCCGACCAACTGGTCGCTGTACAGAAGGAGATCAAAGACCTCGGTGATGAATCTGACCACTACTATGTTGATTGGAAAGGCTCCAAAGTCAGGTTTGTCAACATGGCTAACAAAGTCATCAAGGACCAGAACTGAAGGGTTGCAGCACGATCACAACCACAAATTCCTCAATCTGGAACATGTTCAAAGGAGAAGAAAGTCACACTTCCTTCTGCATCACAAGTGAAGAAAACAAAGGCCGTGGAGAAGGTAGCCACAAGGAAAAGGAAAGCATTAACTTCTTTAGAATCCTGAGTTCTCAAGAAAGTAAGGACCTTGCCAATTTCGTCAACCAAACCAATTGACGCTACTCATATTTATTCAGTACCATCATGAAATTGTCCCTTTTGGAGAGGAATATGTGGTTCTTGAGGACAATGAAGAAACTCAGTTTGTTGCTTCCTCAGAGCAGATTGATGAAAAAATAGAGGTGGAAGCAAATGCACCAACCCCTCTGGTATCATCACCTCAGCCTCAGTTGACTGTTGAAGAGGTTGTAGTCGAAGAAATTGATGAGGATGTGGATATTGGCAACACAACTCCACTTATGAATGATGAATATTGGGAGGCTGCACACCCCAATTCACCAATGACCACTCCTCTTACTCAAATTCCTTAGTCGCCGTCTTAGAATGAAGAAATTCAAACAAGGTCTGAAGGTATTGCCACTGCCCTCACGTCTATTCCTGAAGAAATTCTAGATGCATCAGTTGAAGAATTCATACCCAGACTGCACCTAAAGAAACTGCTGCTCAAGTTCCTCAGTCTGAAGAAACCGCTGCACAAGTTCCTTGGTCTAGAGAAGCTGCTATCATGCCAAGGGAAATTCTAGGTTGTTTCAAGCCAAATCTTTAGCTGAAACCAAAATTGTCATTCAAAGGCACAAAGCGCCCCAAATTTATCAAGGCAAATTTCTTCAATGAGCACATTTTCTTCAGAGGGCCAAATCCTTATGAATCTACAAGGGTCGGGCGCTCAAGGTTCTGGACTCCTTCATACATGAATTTCTATATTGTTGTCCTATTTGACAAACACAAAGTCTTCCACACTACTAGGAAAAGGGCTATAGATGATATGGCCACTAATGGCGCACCAAACTTGTGGTGCGCCACTACTATATAGTAATGGCGCACCATGAGTAGGTGCGCCATTAGTGTGGTAGACAATAATGGCGCACCAGGCCCACGGTGCGCCATTAGTAACATTTTTTTTCCAAAAATTCTAATGGCGCACTTGGAAGGAGTGCGCCATTACTAGTTTAACTAGTAATGGCGCACCGTCAGCCCTGTGCGCCACTACTATTTTTTTTTGCAAAACTACTAATGGCGCACCACAAGCTGGTGCGCCATTAGTAACAAGGGTTACTAATGGCGCATCTGTCTGTGGTGCGCCATTAGTAACCTGGGGCCAGCTAGATATTTTGGACAACCACACCTACACACTCACTTTCCCCACTTCATTCTCTCCACCTCCTCCTCCAAGCTTGTGTCGGCTGCCTCCTCCTCCTCACCTCATTTGCACCATAGATTCATCAAAATTAAATGGTTAAATTACCTTTTTTTCAGAGGTAAGTAAGGGGAAAGCTATCTTTATGTTGTAGATCTACTTTTTTTCTCCCTAGCTCGCTCCAACAACGTGCACATGCACTTTTTATGGCCTTGCTAGATCTATGTATGTTTGTGGTGTTGCATATGTTTGTGGTGTTGCATATATGTTTGTGTTTGCAGGTACCGGTATTTGAAATGCGATAGTTGCCAATATTTTGCTGGAATGTTGATTCATTTCTGTTTCGGCGAGAATTTTGGCACTATGCATTATTTTTGGTCCTATTTTTAGGGAAAGTCATGCCAAATTTTTTCTTGGTTCTAAAATATCGTTTTGCTCTACCCCGCAGGCGACCATGGTCCACATGATGACCGAAGGCATCGTGAATAGGTTTTTGAGCTCCACAAAGGCCGAGATGCTTCAAAAGAACGAGACGGAGATAAGATGTCCGTGTCGAAGATGCAAGCTGAATAGCCTTATTGCGGACCCGGATTCCGGGCAGGTGCGGGACCACCTGCTCTTGCATGGTTTCATGGATGGCTATCGGTGGCACGGTGATGAAGATGACTATGAAGTCGTCCATGGGGGTCGGGCAAGAAATGAGGAAGGGCAGCAAGACAACCACCGCGGCGAGGGCAGGCGAGAAGACGAAGAATCTCCAGGACATGATCATGACGGTGCTGTTGTACGCAGTCATCATGTAGAAGATGCTGAACATGATGATGAGGAAGATCAAGACGAAGGGCATGATCATGAAGATGAAGATGCCAGAGCAGACGACGATGGAGGCTGGGTGCAGGACCCTCATATTCAAGAGCTGCTTCTCAAGCAGACGGATAATGCAAGAGCTGCCGCCCGAGAGAAAGCCAAGCTGGATCAACTGGAGATAGACGCGGTTACTCCATTGTATGAAGGATGTAGGCCCGAGGATACCCGCCTGAAAGTAACGCTCATGGCTCCGGAGATGAAGCTAAAACACAAAATGACTGACGCGTGCTTCGACGAGATCATGTCATTCTGGCACGAACGTCTTCCCAAGGGGAACAAGTGCCCGACCAGTTTCGAGGAGGCGAAGAAAATCATGTGTCCTCTGGATTTACCGCACGTGAAATACCATGTGTGCATGAACAATTGCATCATTTATCGGGACGAGCACGCGGAGTCTACCATATGTCCGGTGTGCGGCGTCACTCGATACAAGAAGAGGAAGAAAGCTCCTCGAAAAGTGGTGTGGTACTTTCCGATCACTCCTCGTCTACAGTGGTATTTCGCGGACCCTAAGGTAATAAAGCTTCTGCGTTGGCACGCGGATAGGGAGGAGAAGAAGCGAGAAGATGACGCAAATGATCCGGAGATAAATAAAAAAGACAAGATGCTGAGTCACCCTAAGGATGCGAGCGAGTGGCAAGCATTGAACTTAGAACACCCAGAATTTGGGAACGATCCAAGGAACATCATGCTGGGCGCGAGCACCGATGGAGTCAATCCATTTGGCATCCAGAGAAGCACACATAGCACCTGGCCTGTGTTTGTGTGGATGTACAACCTTCCCCCCTGGTTGTGCATGAAGAGGAAGTACATTCACATGAGTATGCTAATTGAAGGGCCGAAACAACCAGGGAACGACATCAATTTGTATCTGGGGCTGCTGAAAGAGGAGCTAGACACGCTATGGAAAATGCCAGCCAATACGTGGGACGTCGCACAGAAAGAATATTTTCCTATGAGAGCCGCACTGCTCATGACGGTGCACGGCTATCTCGGTTGCGGATATGTCACGGGGCAGGTGGTCCACGGATTTTCTGGATGCGTTAGGTGCATGGATGACACAACGTATCTCCAGCTAGATAGAGATCCCGGGTCTTCGAAAACCATGTTCATGGGACATTTTAGGTGGCTTCGCGACGATGACTCATGGAGAAAACGCAAGGATCTATTCGATGGTGAAACTGAACCCCGAAGTTGCCCGCGTACGAGGAGCGACGAGGAAATAGACGAGCTATTGAAAAATTGGAAAGATTGCCCACTGCCGGGAAAGAAGCAAAAGGCGCCAGAGCTGGGAAAGAAGAGAAAGGCGCCAGAGCCGCTGCTGAAGGTATGGAAAACGAGGTCTGTTTTCTGGGACTTGCCGTACTGGAAGATCCACCGTGTGCCTCACAGCCTTGATGTCATGCATATCACGAAGAACGTGTGCAAGAGTCTGCTTGGTACCCTGCTCAACATGCCAGAGAGGACCAAAGATGGGCCGAAAGCAAGGGCACACTTGAAATCAATGGGCATCAGGGAGGAGCTTCACGCTAATGATGATGATGATGAGGCGAAGCAGGACACAAAAAGTCGTCGCAAAGGCAAAAAGGCCAAGAAGACCGGAAATGACTACCCTCCCGCGTGCTTCACTCTAAGTCGGGAGGAGATCGAGCAGTTTTTCACCTGCCTCGTAGGAATAAAACTTCCTTACGGTTACACGGGGAAGATAAGTAGATACCTAGACCAAACGAAGTAGAAGTTCAGCGGGATGAAGTCTCACGACTGTCACGTGCTGATGACGCAGATACTTCCAGTTGCAATCCGTGGGATCATGGACGCGCACGTCCGTGAAATGCTAGTTGGCCTATGCAACATTTTCGACGTCATCTCTCAGAAGTGGGTTGGCGTGAGGCAACTCAGAAGGCTACAGGAAGATATTTTGGTGATACTATGCGAGCTTGAGATGTACTTCCCGCCCGCATTCTTTGACGTTATGGTGCATCTGCTGGTCCATATCGTGGAGGATATCATCCAACTCGGGCCGACGTTCCTGCATAGCATGATGCCGTTCGAAAGGATGAATGGTGTCATCAAAGGATACGTTCGCAACATGTCACGTCCAGAGGGAAGCATAGCCAGGGGCTTTCTGACCGAAGAGTGCATCTCCTACTGCACGAATTATCTAGGCAGCGAGAACCCCGTTGTTCTGCCCGTCAACAGGCACCTCGGCAGGCTCGCTGGATGGGGTCACCGTGAGGGGCGCCGCGAAATGCATGTCGACTTCGAGGGTCGACTCGCCGACTTTGAAAGAGCAAACCTAGTCGCGCTACAACACATAGACGTGGTCGATCCTTGGGTGGTAGAGCACGAAACCTTTATTGAGAAGACGTACAATGACCGAGGCCAACAGAGGACGGACAGAGATATAATCAAATAGCACAACTCATGTTTCACGCGTTGGTTCAAGCAGAAGCTTCTGTCGTACCCTTTACATGAGGATTCTTCCGCGGAAGAACAACTCATATTCGCCTTGTCACAGGGCGCCGAGCACAACTTGATGACCTATGAGGTGTACGATATCAAGGGCTACACATTCTACACCGAGGACAAGGACATGAAGAGCGATGGTTATCAGAACTCCGGGGTAACGATGGAATCCTACACCGGTAACGACAAGGACAGATACTACGGAAGGATCGAGGAGATTTGGTTGCTGAGCTACGCTGGAGAGAAGGTCCCGATGTTCCGTGTCAGATGGGCCCAGAGCGTCCTAAAAGAAGACCGGTATTTCACCACCATGGTTATACCCGAAGCCAAATCCAAGACCGCGGGCGCAAACGTCACCGCGAAAAATGAGCCATGGGTACTGGCTTCCCAAGTGGACCAATGCTTCTTCATTATCGACCCGTCAAAGCCCAGTTGTGTTGTCGTGAGGAGAGGCAAAAGGAAGATCATCGGAATGGATGGAGTCGCCAATGAGCAAGACTTCGACAAGTACGGCGACCCAAAGATGGAACATGACGATGACGATGAAGTAGGAGCATACACCACAAGAAGAAGCAGGACCACCCTACCTAAAGGACGTCCGTTCCACAGAAGAACTCCGTTTGCGAAAAAGAAGGGCAAGAAGATTGTGAAGAGATAGCTAGCTAAGATCGATTGTATTTAAATCGTAGTCTTCATTTCTCGATTGTATTACATGGGCACTTTTTGAACTCGATCATGAATATTTTTAAATTTCATGGGCACTTTTTGAATTCATGAATATTTTTTCAAATTTGATCTCTATCCCCCTCCATCTCGATCACTATCCCCCTCCATCTCGATCTCGATCCCACCCGCACCCCCCCCGCTAGCTCCACCGCCGCCGACGACCCACCGCACCCTCCCCGGCCTGCTCCACCGCCGCCGAGCACCCCCATTTTCAAATAACAAATTTGATGATATTTTTTCATATTCATAAAAAAATTATTACTGTTTTTATAAAAAAATATTACTGTTCTTATAAAAATATATTAAAAAATAGCAACAAAAAACATTCTAATGGCGCACCATTCGGGGGTGCGCCATTGCTATCTAAAAAAAACATTCTAATGGCACACCGTTCGGGGGTGCGCCATTGCTATGTAAAAAAAACATTCTAATGGCGCACCGCTCGGGGGTGCGCCATTAGTAATCTTCCCCTATCTCTAACTCCCCCGATCCCTTCGTCCCTCCCTCTCGCTAGACGACCCACGACACCGCCACCCCCGCGCCCCCGTGCCCCCACCACTGCAGCTCCGCCATCGCCGACGCCTCCGCGACCTCGCCGTCGCCGATAGCCTCCCCGCGTCGGCCCCTACCCTACACCACCGCCGGCCTCCCCATGACGACCGCGGCCGCCGACCTCCCCACGACCAACCGAGGCATCCCTTCGACACCGCGGCCGCCGCCGACCCCGACCCCAACCCCGACCCTGACCCCTCCGGCGACCGGCCGCGCCCTCCCAGGTACCTCTCCTCCTTCCTCCTTCCTCCCTCTCCACCCTTCCTCCCCATTCCCTGCCCATGGGCGAGCACCCCTCCCATCCTGTACATTTGTTGTCTCTTTTATCCATTGCTGGAGAGGGAACCGATATTTGTGGTGAGTGAGCCCGTTATCATGTTGAAAGAAAGGTCTAGATGGGTCAACTTGGAGCAATTTCTTAGTGCATCAGGATTGAACCCCTGCAACTTGTTGTTGCCCAAATCAAGGTATTGCAGCCTATGAAGGCGGTTAAGTGTGGGCAAGTGACCAAAGAAGCCGTTTGAGGAGAGAATGAGTGTTGTGAGGAAGGTTAGATTTCCAAGAGAGGGAGCGATTTTGCCTTGCAAGGTTTGGCCGGTGAGGTTGAGCGCAGTGACACGCCCTGGGTGTGCCAGGCTACAGTTGACGCCCTTTCACATGCAATGGGGGATGCTACCGTTCCAAGAGCTTAAGGCTTGTGTTGGATCGTTGGTGGCGGCCTTGAAATCGAGCAAGCTGAGCATGTCCATGCTGTTATCAGCAGGGACTGTGGAGCAACGTGCATTGCGAACTCCACAGGAAATGAGGAGCAATGACAGTAGCATAAGCATGGCGAGTCTCCACGGTTGATTGGCAGACATATGCCCTCCGTTACCTGCAAAGTGTAAAGAATAAACATATTGTGTGTGTGTGTATATGTTCACTTATGCAGCTAGCTAGCTGAGTTGTGTGACCTTGATTTCATGAAGTACCGAAACAAATTACTGCTTGCTCGGCAATAAAGGGAAAATCCGACAGGAGGAGACCAAGTAAATAGGACACCTTAGCTTTGTAATGGTGGAGCCGGATCGCACAAGACGGCAGCCGTTCTTGTATGATTTTGCCGGGTGTTGTGGTGTGAAATGTGAGTTGGGATACTGGATGCTAAACTCAGAGGTCCCAGGGGTTTAAAAACACATTCATAGCGTCATCACATCTCATCTCAAATTTCCACGCCTTATCTTAAGCTTGACCACAGGTGCAGCCATGTCCTGGATCGGAGTCCGTCAAGCGCTACTTTTCAGCTTTCATCCTCCACCATTGGTGTCGCTGTTTGAGCTAATCCCCACAGGTCTACCCATTGTCCAGCTATATTCTTTTCCACCGGAACCGGCCACAAATCTTGTGCACCATATCGATACAGACAAACGTGCATCCATGTTGAACGGTTTACCGATCCAAGATTCACATTTTCAACAGCGTGATGGCCTATTCAGTTTTGTATTGCATGCTTATTCTATCATGTCTCTATAGTAAACTTGCTTCAAGTCAAGTAAACCACACAAGTCCTGGGGATTTTATAACCCTAGTCCAAAGTTCTTAGACAAGTACAGGAAGAGTATAAGTTAACTATTTGTTAGCTAAAAACTGTAGTTGACTCACCTGTCAATGAATTTTTAGTTAACTATTAACAGAGTATAGGTTAACTATTAACAGTAATCCATGATCAGCAACAGTTTCTTTCACTAATTTTCAGTTAACAGCAATCCATGAATTTTTTTCAGCTAAAACTATTGATTATTTTTTGTTGGGTGACCTATTAGATCTGGAATGGAAGCTCACATAAGTTGAGCTGATTTTTGTCCATATGAAAGCAGAGGACCATATGGTCTGTGGCCTTTTCATCCATATGAAAGTAGAGGCACATTGTGGTGCTAGTTTGCTGGGTTTTGTCTCCGACCATCGTGTCGTGATGATTTTGCAGGTACCCCGAGAGGCCCTTGAGTTTGCCGGAATGTCGATTAACTTCTGTTCCGGCAAATTCGGGTACTCCATATGTCCTATTTTCAGCAAAGGTCATGCTGAAATTTTCCGTGAATTTTAGCATGACTTTGCTAAAAATCTGACATATGGGGTACTTGCTACTAATGCATGGGCCGGGATATCTTAGTACTTAATTAAGTAGGATCAACTACCTCTTGTTTTATGCATGGGCCTCGGCGTCGACAAACCCTAAATGATAAAACCTTGGCTTTTAGGGTGCCTCGGTGTCGATAAGAACCTAAATGATGAAATCTTAGGCTTTTAGGGTGCCTCGGCGTCGACAATCCCTAAATGATAAAACCATGGCTTTTAGGGTGCCTCGGTGTCGATAAGAACCTAAATGATGAAAGCTTAGGCTTTTAGGGTGCCTCGGCGTTGACAAACCCTAAATGATAAAAGCTTAGCTTTTAGGATGCCTCGGTGTCGACAAACCCTAAATGATGAGACCATGATCTTGTTCCTTGACAATAACCAACTTTTTGACCATTTTTTTTCCTATTTAGAGCGAAACATGGCCCACAATGATGAGGCCCGCGGTTCGGGCGGCAAGCAATTCTGGGAGCTGTCCCAGGAGATGGAGGAACAACCTCACCTCTATGAGGACGCCGCTGAAGACACCGATCCTGACTACAGAACCCATAGTGGCGTCGGGGATGACACCACTGATGGTGCCGCCGAGGATGCCACCACTGATGGTGCCACCGAGGATGCCACCACTGATGATGGCAGCGCACACACAGATGGCAGCCAGCCGAAGAGGCAACGGAAGGACCGGCGCCCGAACGCGCTCCACACCGTCAAGGAGGAATTTACTCAAGTGGACTCCGACGGGCATCCAACGGAGCCCAAACATATAGTCAAGGGGTACTCGGTTCAGCTCGGGTGCATTCTCCGGAGCACCGTCTCGATCAACACCGAGAACCTAAGGCATAAGGACCAAGGGAATTTGCGCAACCTCCTCTTCCCAAAGCTGCACGAATGATACAATTTCCCTGCTGAATTTGAAAACACACGGCTCTCAGGGAATAAAGTGAACAGTGCCGCCCTCACGAGGATGAGCAAAGCCCTGTCTACTTGGAGAAGCGCGGTGAAGAGAATGATTGACAAAGGTGATAGTTATGAGAAGATCAAGGCGAAAAATCCTTCGATCAGCGAAGATGACTACAAGGAGTTCAAGATCAAGTGCGAGAGCAGTGCAACCTCCGAATCAAGTCAGTGGGGGAAAGAAATGAGGGAGTTGAACTTAGGGGAGCACAAACTCGGTCCCGGCGGTTACAGAGTGGCGGAGCCTATATGGGACAAGGAGGACACGGAGCATGCCGAGCAAGGCCTACCGCCCCGCTTCGAGAAATACAGTGACAAGCAGACCAGGAACTATGTCAGGGCCCGGTACAAGGAGGACCCGGTAACAAAGGAGCTTACCACGGATTCGAAGACCAGGGCGCTTGAGCTTGTTCTGGCAAAGGAGACTGAAAGCAGTAGCGCGGGGTCGTCTCAGAGCACCCCTTGGGACAGCACTCTAAATAGGGAGTTGAACGTAATGGAAAACAAGGATAAGCTCACTAAGCCGTCGTCAGCTGGTCATGTGGCTGGCAAAGGCTTGTCCACAAAATGGTCGTCATACTATAACTCTGGTGGGCGAAAGGAGAGAAAGACCAGCTCGGAAAGCCAGTCGCGCGAGGTTCAAGAACTCAAGGCACAAGTGGCGCAGATTCCGGAGATAGTCTCAGAGCAAGTGTGAGACCAACTGGGAGCGACGATCACCGCCATTATGCCTACCTTGGTTGAGGGGCTGCGGGGGTGGATTGCGGGCGGCCAACAGGGGCCGCCCCCGATTCCCATCTTCACGGCCAGCAACTCGCACAATGCGCAGGCGGTGCCATTGGTGGCTCCGGTGGCGGCGCCATTGGTGTCTCCGGCGGCGGCGGTATTGGTGTCTCCGACACCGGCATGGGCATTGGAGCTTAATGCACCCTGGTGTACGCCGGCCAGCACCTCGGTAGCAAGCGGCCCCTCCGTCAATTATACATCTGCCGTTGGCGGTGCCTCAACATTAGCTGAGCTCGACGCCATCATCACGGTAACTAATTAAGTCTCTCTGCTGAGAACTTCATCTCCTTGCCTTTGACTGGGCATCCCTGACGCCCTACATGTTTTCGCAGGGCGCCGCCGACGTTCCGTGCACTCTCCTGCACTTCGTGAACGATGAGTTGGTTGATGTCGCCAAGGGAAAAATCGTTCAACCGGGCAACCCCGTGTTCCACGGTAATCCGATGCCACCCACCGTGTATAGGGTTCAACTGGTTTGGGTGCTGCCAGGCTGCGATGAGTTGTTACCTCTGATTCGACCCGCCGGGGCCGACGAAGATGATCTGATGACCCTCAGCGCCTACCTAAGCTGGCCCCTGCTTTGGCCGAAGAGCCAGATTCGTTTGGGGGTGGGGGACACCACCCCAAATACAACACCTCTAGTCGTGCCGGCACCAAGCCATGGCAAGACCGCCGCAACGCTACCGGACATGCCGGACATCCCTATGGCACAGGATCCGAATATGCATATGGCATAGGATCCGGACGACGACGATGATACCGACGACGGTACATTTACCAACGTCGATAAGTACTTTGCCGAACATGGGTACGATGAAGAATTCTTGGGGCCTCCTTCTCAAGAACCCAACCCTACAAAAGACGATCGCGATCTAGCTGGTATCGCGGAGAAACCCAATTGCAACAGGCGTCATCTGGCGTTCAGTTCTCAGGAGATGCCTCCTGCTGCGGACTTCACCGAGCCTCAGATAGCCGAGGTGCGAAATATTATCAGCCCCAACGCACTCAAGAAGGCGGTCTATGAGCAGAACTCGTTTCCATTACAGCAGAAGAAGAAGGGACAGAAAAGAAAGAGCAACAAGGGTGCGAGCCAGCCGGCACCGAGTACGATCCGTGCTCAGGATGGGCCACCTTCACCTAAGGATATCTCGAGGAGGGTGCATGTGGCGGGTAGGCTGATGCTACCACCTAATATGCTCAATGCTGCAACCGATGCTATGCAGAGTCTCCATGACAGTGTTCTTTCTTTGGAGAAGCGGCGTCTCAGAGAGAATGACGTGGCATACTCGGTTTTCGTGGACAAGGTGCCAGAGGGCAAGGGCTTTGTGGATAACTCTGTCAGGGGTACGATCGTCCTGCGGTTTGATGACATCTTCGCTATGTTTAACCTTCATCCGCTGCACTACACCTTCGTTCGGCTTTTTTCGCTGAGTATGGAGATGCGGATCATTAGAGACAAGACCCCGGACATCGTGATAGTCGACCCCTTCTACATGCGTGCCAAGATCTTGGGCAGCACTGGGGACCGGCAAGTCGCGAGTTCTTACCTCGAAGGCGTCATTCTGGCAAACCCAGATAAGGATAACTTCCTCGTGCCTTACTTTCCCGAGTAAGTCGTCCCCTCAACCGCCCCGTAACATATGATTTCTTAGATTTTGATCATTTTTTTAACATTCCGTGTTTTGTGCAGTGACACACATTGCACACTCATCCTCTTAAGCCCGAAATATTCCATGGCCACGTATTTCGACTTGGACCGTCAGTCGAAGAAAGACTACACAAATGTCAAGAAAGTTCTTGATGATGTTCTCCCCGGCTACGCCAAATCTGGAGGCACCTTCACCAGGGAAGTTCGTAAGTACGGCAAGCATGTGTTCCCCCACAATACGACATTCCGCTGCGTCAAGCAGCCGCCTGGCGGTTAGAAGGATGCCTACTACGCCCTCCATCACATGTGGGCGATCGTACAGGACCATAATCACCTTATGCTACCAAATAATATCAAAGATTGGGCCGAGAACTTGTCGGCAATCCAGGACGCGGACATCAGGAAAGAATTCTTTCGCATCCATTCGGAGTTTGCGGAAATCATCCATCAAGATGTCCTTCGTACCTCGGGGCAGTTCAACCTCAGAAATCAACTGTCCAACCGTGAGATAGACACAACGCTACAAATGCAGGCTGACAACGCCCGCGATTTCATGACCATCACGAGAGACGGCAGCTTCATCCACGCTCCGGTCCCTTGAGTCGAGTCCAAAGTAGTGATGCTATGTGTAGTTCTGAAACATCGATTGGATCATGTTGTAATTAAACTTTAATGAACTTGTATGTCTCTTTGGTTTGGACAGTCGTTCATCTTAGATGCAATCGATGCTATTGATGTCTTGCTTTTCTCTTCCGATCCTTTTGTTGCATACTTATATATTGCTTATGTATTTTCCGTGAATTGCTACTAACGTTTTGTTTGGCTAGTGCATAGAGATGCCGTCTTATGTCGTGTACAAGGGTAAGGTTCCCGGAGTCTACGACGACTGGGAGGAGTGTCGGAGACCGGTTCACCGTTTCAACGGTTACAGTTACGAAGGGTACACCACTAGGGCAGAGGCGGAATCTAGATACGCACGCTATCTAGCGGGAGAGGGGAGGGAGCATTGGAGGAACCGGATGAACACCAGTTTCATCGGGATTATGCTCATCGTGATTACCGCAGCTCCCTTCTTTGTGATGGTAGTTTAGATGATCGATATCGACTTGTAATGTGAAGGCAAACTCGCTACTCGCGGTCTCAAGACATGTAATGTTCTATCTTTGTTCGGTCTTTTGAATTCGGAGACTAATATGATGATTTGTATTCGGAGACTAATCTTCTATTGTATTCAATGAATCTGTTGTTGCTGTGTGGTGTTGTCTAAATTCTGTCCAATAATATATTTTGTAACCTGTGAAACTATCAGAAAAGAAAAACAAAATAATTCCTAATATTCATACTAGTGGCGCACCACTCCAGACACTAATGGCGCACTGTAAAAATGACACTAATGGCACATCAGCCACTAGTGCGCCATTGGTATGCCAAAGCACATGGGTACATATGGCCCCTTGGGAGGCATGCTAATGGCGCAATGTGGGCTATACTAATGGCGCACGGCGTGGTGCGCCATTAGTACACCAGATTCTAATGGCGCACCAGGGGTGCGCCATTAGTATTTAATTCTAATGGCATGGTGCTAGTGGCGCACCACCAGTGCGTCATTAGTAGGCAAAAGTGGTGCGCCACTAGCATGCCTTTTCCTAGTAGTGCCAGCATCGTCAAATTCCTCATGTGGATGTGGAGACCATCCCATGCTTCACTCCAGTGCTCAACGTTCCACATGAAGCTAGACTGCTGGCTTTCTGCTCGGACATATGTGATTGGAATGAAGAGATAATTCTTCAATTCTACGCAACCTTGCACATTTCTGGTGAAGCTTCTGATGTTAACACATGGATCCTGGATGGGATATATGGAAAACACACTACACTACTCCAGCAACTGAATTGCTTCATGTTGTCCCAATTGCAATTACCTCAGAATGAGCAAGATGCATCTATGACAAACCTGAACAGCCAAATCACATGATGCAATTGCTGATGAAGCCTTTGACGCCAGGCAAACGTCCAAGGACCACCTTCTTAGTGAAGGATTTGCTATATGTGCTCAGGACCATTAAAAGTGCGTTATATCAACAAGAGGGGGCTGAATAGGCAATTTTTACAAATTCATCACTTGAGGAATTTCAACTTGAGGAATTTGAAATGTGATGCATAACTAGCAGCGGATTAAGTACTTAAGTGCGTGAGAAACCTAGCGACAGCATAGTCATCATGAAGAAATGAAACATGCACAGATTACAAGTAGCGTGATACATGATAGGCAGGTGAGGAACAAGGTAGTATGAAGAATTTGAGATGATGAAATTGTGAAAGTCTTTAGTCAAATTCTTCAAACAGTAACGATCAATTTCATCAACAAGTATTCGAAGAATAGAGGGGTTGAGGAAATAGAACCAGGTAGCTCGATGAAGACAATGGTTTGATGACCCAGTTCCAACTGCTATGATAGGCGTACGTTTGGTTTGGAGCGGCCTGGTATTTAAACCAGAGGACCCACTGTCCGAGGACACACAGTCCTTACTGTATTCTCCTTGAGCTAAGGTCACAAAGTCCTCGCCCAACACTCATGGTAAGTCTTTAGGGTAGACTTCCAAAACCCTCACAAACTGGTCACCCGGTGATCCACAATTTACTGCTGGATGCTCTAGACCAGGTCACTCTGTGATCCCCAATTGACTGTGGGATGGACTAGACCATGACGCCTAACCATCTGGAGGATACAAAGTCCTCAAAGGTAACAAGCGTTGATTCCACACAGGAACAATCTCTTCAGTGATGCCCAATCACTTTGGGTTTGGTGGTTTGGATTTGTGTTTTTCCTCACTTATGATTTTCTCTCAAAGTCCTGAGAGGATGGGTTTCTCTGAAATGAGAAGTGTTAGTTCTCTCCCAGAGCAGCCAACAAACTAGTGGTTGTGGGGGTGGCTATTTAGAGCCAGGGTGTAACCTGACATGATAAGACATAAATGACCCCAATGATATGACCGTTATGTGGATAAGATGATTGGGGATAGCTGGCGTTAAGCACAACAACAATCAGAATTTCGAACTATGAAAGTCCTCAGGCTTATCATGTTCCTCACTTGTAGGCAATTCACACTGGTGAAATCCTAACTCCTTAGTCAGATCAATTTCATCAGAGACCAGAAGAACATCACCTCTATCACTAAAGAACTTTACTGAACTGCAAGAGATTTCCAAAGGCTTCACTCGAAGGATTGGATAGGTTGAGGCTTTTGGAGTTGAGCATCAGCTAGAAATTTTTCTTAGTATTACCTCGGCCCCCTTTAACAGTACGTTGTTTCCTATGACTCAAATAAAGGAAATGAAACTACGAAAACAAAAGTCTTCGCGCTTCATAGTCCTCGTTCATATCTTCAAGCTCACACCAACTTCTTCAATTTAAAAGTCTTCAGGGAATACCAAAGTCTTCACCAAAGTCTTCAATTGAAGACATACATTTTTAGCGGGTCGGTAATATCCAAATATATCAAACTCCAGATCGACTTATAGAGCATCTGTACACTCACAAACACATTAGTTCCTTAACCTATAAGTCTTCAATACACCAAAATCACTAAGAGGCACTAGATGCACTTACAATCTCCCCTATTTGGTGATTGATGACAAATAGGTTAAGTTTTCAATGGGGATAATAACATGAAGTGTAAGTACTGAGTTTGAGGAATTTGATTGCAAGATATAGAAGAACTCCCTCTGAAGATATGCATATTTGAGGAATTTGTTTTGGACTACAAATTCACATGGCAGGTTAAAAACATGGATGACTCCCCCTATATCTTCTAATTCATACACGCATTTGAACATATGATATGAAGAATTTGAAATGAATGATGAAAATGGTGTTTGACGAAATTCAGCATGCATGCATTAAGGTGCTTGAGGAGATAAGCATGCGGAAAGCATTTCAAAAGAGTTAGACCACCATCAGACTTAAGTTTACAACTCAACCAACAAAAGCTTCGAAAAGAGCAAGAGTTGTAACTTAAACAAAAGTAGCCCATATAAAGAGACCTACTTGAAGACTAACTCAAATTTTCTCCCCCTTTGTGATCGAAGACCAAAAGGGACAAAAAAATGAGGACTAACGCCCCTTGAAGAACTTCATCTTGTTGGTGAGGAAGGAGCGCCAGCGGTGTCGGGGTCGTTTGTCGATTCAGGGCCTGGCGCAGTGTTGTTAATATCCTCAGCTCCATCTGTCTCACGCGATGAAGAATATGAACTTGTAACCAGCTGAGGAACTTGAAGCTTCTTGAATTTATTTTGAGGAGGATGAGACAAGTCAAAGTTTTGCTGAAAGTCCAGGTCCTTGAGTTCCTCAGGAGTCTTGAGATGTGCGAGAATAGCCCATGCACGATCAAAGATTTCATGGAGATAGTAGTGATTTCTCCTCATAGAGTTCTGCGTCACGGACATGTTTTGAACAATTGAAGCAAGGTGACGCTTCACCCACTTGTGATTGCGATGAACCTTCTGATGAAGTCTTATGAGAAGTTCAAGATTAGCTTCTACACAGAGGCTTTTGCAGCAGAGTTCTGGGTAGCAGTGTCATCATTGGTGGAGTAAGATGCAGCTTTGCGGAACTAACCATCTAGTGGACGAGTACCTTCATCAATGACATCTTTGCCTTTTCCTTCAACTAAGGCAATTGTGCTCTTGAGGACTTAAATCAGGGGGAAAAAGTCAAAGTGATTCTAGAAGTCCGCCTTGAAGGGAATTGAAGACCTTGATCTGATGAATTTGATGATCCATGGAGCATAAGGCTTCAGTTCAAATGGGGCTAATGCTACATTTGCCAATGTCCTCATGAAGAAATCATGATAGTTGATGGGAATTCCATGAATGATGTTGAATAGCATGTTCTTCATGATTCCCTCAACTTCTTCTTCTTCAGAGTTGTGACCCTTCTGAGGACAAAGGGTGTTGGTGAGGATGCGATAAACTATCCTGGGTACATAGAGAAAATCCTTCACTAGGAAGGTTTTCCTTTGAGGTTTTCCAGGAGCTCTGGTTTCATCAGCGCTTGCATCATATGGTTCGGCAGAGCAGGTTCATCAAACAGGCAGCGGGCTTCATCTGAGGGAATTGGAACTGGGACTAACCGAAGCAATTCAAAAGCGATGCAACATAATGGGTTGATCTAGTCATCCAATCCAAGACCCATGAGTTGATGTCAGAAGCATCACCTGTGATGTGCAGAGTAGCATAAAATTGAAGAATGAGCTCTTCATTCCAATCACACATATCCACTTAGAAGGGAAGAATTCCTGCATCATGAAGAACTGCGAGCACCGATGAGAAGGATGGGATTGTTTCAATATCCGCATGAGCAATTTCATGGTGCTTTAAGACTTTCTTCTTGTCAAATAGTACTGATACATAATAATTCATTTGTGTTGGAGTCTAAAATTTGGTGAGACCAGCCCTTGCTGAGTTATGGGGATTGGGTCCAGTCAAGAAAATGTGCTCATTGAAGAAATTGATTTTGATAAATTTGGGGCGCTTTGAGCCTTTGAATGGCATTCGTGGCTTTGGCTAAAGGTTTGTCTTGAAGTTTCCCACAATCTCCATAGGCGTGGGAGGAACTTCTTCAGACTGAGGAATTTGCGTAGCAGTTTCCTCGGTGGCAGTTGGAGCAGCAATTTCATCAGATGATGCAACTGGGATCTCTTTGTTAGCAAAGGCAGCAAAGTCATTAGATCCTAGTTCAATTTCTTTAGTCTGGGCTGGAGACTGAGGAATCTGTTGCAGAGGAGTGGTCATTGTGGAATTTGGGTGAGCAGTTTCCCAATATTCATCATTGACGACAGGTGTTGTGTTGCCAATGTCCACATCCTCATTAGTTTCTTCAACGCCAACTTCTTCAGTAGTCAACTGAGGCTGGGGCGATGATACTAGTGGAGTTGAAGCATTTGCTTCTAATTCAATTTCTTCATCAATCTACTCTGAGTTAGCAAAATATTGATCCTTTTCCTCATCATTGGGGATGATATAGTCAACACCAAATGGCACGATTTCATAGGCTGGCATGGAGTTGATAGGCGTTGCATCAATCGGTTTTGTTGAAGAACTACAAAACGTCTTCAATTTCTGTACAACTGAGGAATCTGAAGTTGATGCTTTTCTTTTTAGAGTAATCTTCTCCGCAACCTTGGTCTTCTTCACTTTTGATGCAAAAGGAAGGTTGATTGTCTTCACCTTTGATGATTTGGCTGTTTCAGTAGAAGGTGAAGGAGGTGTATTTTCTTCAGCCATGACTGATGCAGTCACCCTTATGGTATCAATTTCCTCAGGCATAGCAAAATCTTCAGCTGGCATATCAGTTTCGTTAGTAGCCTGAGTTTCTTTGGTTGCGGGAGCAGTTTCATCAGCAGGCTGAGCAGATTCATCAGTCTGAGGAATTTGTGGTTGCGATCGAGCTGCAACCCTGGAGTTATGGTCCTTAACAGCATCTTGGGCTGCCCTGACGAATCTCACTTTGGTGCCCTTCCATTCAGCATCATATTTTTCTTGTTCCTCATAGAGGCATCGAATTTTAGACTGAAATGTGATGAGTTGATTTGGGGTCAAATTCATCATCTTATTCCTCAGAATTTTCTTTTCGAGCCCTGTTCCTCTTACCTCTCTGAGTTTGATCGTTTTTCCATTTTTCCTCAGCAATAAAGTGGGTGAGGACATGGTCCACACCAAGAGCCGAGTTCAGTGAGGAAACTAGGGTGCTGGGATCCTCATGCCATATGTCTATGAAGCTGAGGATCATCTTGGGATCCAGCAGAAGTGGAACAAAGCTTCCTTTGGCTAATGCATCCTTTTGCTGACTTTCCCTTATGATTTCTTCCAGTTCTTCATCATCAGCTTCATCATCATCCTCAAATCCTAAGGGTACAGTCACTACAGCTTTGGTTGTCTGAGGACTTGGTCTTTGAACTCGTCTAGTAGTTTTCTTCAGTTTCAACATAGTAGGACTTGTTGAGGAATTTGCTTGAGCAGAGGGACTTGCAGAGATCTTTGAAGCAATTGAGTATACCTTTGTCCTCTGACAAGATGCTAGATGCACAAGAGTTGAGGACTTTGCGGCAGTATGAGAGGACTGTGCAGCTACTGAACCAGCGGCTAAGGCCTTTGAAGGCTGTGCTTGAGGAATCTGTTGTGATGATTTTGAAGTTGAAGAATTTGACTTCACAACAGATTTCTCCACCATAGTTTTATTCGGAGCACTTGAAGAGGATCCGGTAGCAGCAGCAAAGTCTTCGTTGAATTTCTTCACAGCCTCTTTTGCTTTCTTCGCTAGCTTGGCTTGCTGTTTTTCCCATTCATGAGGAAAGTCATTACCAGTCTTGAGACTAATTGGATCAGTTATTTAATTTGGAGCAAAGGGTGGCATGCTGCAAGCACTACTGGAATCCAATCATTTGCCATGTGCCAGGCCTTTGCCGTTTGCTGGCGAATGGCAAAGATGCTCTTTTGCCGTCAGCTACCGCAAAGCAGATGACAAAGAACTGGCGCATGGCAAAGGCCATGTTTGCCATGTGCTAGTCCTTTGCCGCCTGCGCTCAGATGGCAAAGAGACCAAGGGAAGACGACAAAGAGGCGAGGTGGGTCCCACTGGACCTTGGGCTTGGCCAGATCCAACAGAAGGGCTCTTTGCCATCCGTCAGGCCTTTGTTGTCGGCCGTGGTTATCTTTGCCGTCTTGGGGCCGACGTCAAAGGTGACGTGCCTATAACAGCCGTCCCCTGCCCCCACACTCCTCTCTCTCTCTCACTCTCAGCCTCCCCCACTCCACCCTCTCCCATCCCCTGCGACCGCCGCTGCCATCCCCCTCCCACCACCGCTCGACCGCCATGGCCGCCTTGGCACCCCCCTGCCGCCCGACGCCCCGGCGCCCCTGTCCCCCGCTGTTGCGCCGCCTCCGACGGCCTCCGCTCGTGCAACGTGCTCTGCCGCCCCTGCCCCTGGTCGCTAGGCCGGCACCGCCGCCGCCGCGCCCCCGGCCGCCACTACAGCCCCCGGTGTCCCCGCGCTGCCCCCGTCCACTGCCACCAACGTCACCCACCGCTGGTGAGTACCACTGTCAGCCACCCCTTTTTTCATTTTTTGGTTAGTTTGTTAGTTTATTTGGTTAGTTTTATTAGTTTATTAGGTTAGTTTTTTAGAATAATTAGGTTAATGTTATTAGTTTATTAAGTTATGTATTAGGTTAGTTAGTTAGGTTAGAAGAAAACATAAGAAAAGAAGAAGGAAAATTTGAAAAAGGTAAAAGGAAAAGAAGAAAAGAATAAGAATAAGAAGGAAAAGAAGAAGGAAAAGAAGAAGGAGGAGAAGAAGAAGAAGGAGAAGGAGAGGAGGCGGAGGAAAAAAAAGAAGAAGCAGCAAAAGAAGAGAGGAGGAGAAGAAGAAGAGGAAAAAGGGAAATAATAATAATAATAATAATAATAATAAGAAGAAGAAGAAGAAGAAGAGGAAGAAGAGGAAGAACAAGAACAAGAACAACAAGAAGAAGAAGAACAAGAAGAGAGGAGGAGGAGAAGGACAAGAATAAGAATAAGAAGAAGAAAAGGAAAAAAAGAAGAAGAGGAAGAAGAAGCAACTGACCCCCGACCCCCGACACCACTAACCCCGAACATCGATGCCATTGACCTCCGACCCTCAAGGCCACTGACCCCAGACCCTCAATGCCACTAACCCCCGAACCCTGATGTAAATTATGAGTTAGGTCATATATATATATATATTCCGATTCTAGTTGTTATGAAAAACATCATGTTGATCGAGTTTCATTTCAATGTGTAGTTGTTTCGTCGCTGCGAGGGTCTGTTGTTCGATGACCTCCCCGTGCATTTCACGAGCTCCCTTGCTGCATTCATTGGTGAGCACAAATGACATCTCCTCCCCCATCCTCCTTAATTTTTTTGCTCTATTCCGGTCTTCATGCCGATGAAACTTGCTAGCTATAGGTGACGAGGATATGTACCTAGGGTAGGGTCCTAGGCAAGGCCCACATACCCTACCTAAGGACACTACATGAGAGGACTTGAAGATCTAGCATGAACTTCCGAGTGGGTCCATAGAGATGTTCAAGGCCACTCGACAGATACCCACTCGGAGACTCCTTTTCTCACTCGGCACTCATGTGTCACTCGGAAGACCTCGCTTTCACACGACGCCAGAAGACCAGGAGCCATCATCAAGAGCCCAACGGGCAGATGTTGGTTCAAAGGTCATTAGTAGTTTTTATTACATACATGACCTGTAACGGCAGACTTTAATCCCACGATCGGACCCTTTGATGCAGGGTAATTATGAGGGGTAGCGAAATCTATATAAGCCGGCCCTACGCTCCTACACAAGGGTTTGCAACAATTGTAATCTCAATATTCCACACAACATAAGCTCCCGAGCACTGAGATGTAGGGCTGTTACATCCACGTGAGGGGCCTGAACTCATACATCTGTGTGTACACCCTCGCCGTAGCTAGGACTCTGCCCTCCCCCTTCGTACCCCTACCATCTACTATGAGGCTCATTCCCACGACAGTTGGCGCCCACCGTGGGGCAGGTGTCTAAGTGACTTCCGGTGAGGTTGCATTTTCCATCCTTCGACATGTCTTCCGGTGGTGTTTTTGCCTTGGGCCACAAGATCCGTTTCGGAGAGCTCACCTTCATCGCTGATGATTCGGCATGGATCCAGGAAGCGCCTCTCGATGTCGAGGCGCTCCCAGTCCGCGGGGCTGCGCAGTTCTGCACGAGTTCCTGCAGCGTGTTGCTGCGTCAGCCGTCGACTCCTTATGCGTCGGCTCCTCTTACTGTTCGTAGTCGCAAGCGGTCCGGCCGCTCATGACTTCAGCATTGAGTCGAACACGTGGCGGCACGTCAAACTTCTCTGTAGATTGCAGCGCTCGAGCCTACCGAGTCCCTTCATGGTGTGTTCGAGTCGGATTCCGATCCGTCCGACGTGCTTTCCGAGTTCGAAAGCTGCGATCCAGCAGCGCAGGTCTTGATGGCGGGCTCTCATCAGAGTTCACCGCCTGGCTTCGTCCATGGTAGGCGCGAGGCTGGAGGTCCATCGAAAGAGCAGCCGCGTCGGGAGGAGGAGGTTCTTCATACTCTCGTCGTCGGCATGACTGCCAAGGCCCAAGCTTTGGAAGCCGCGCACATTTGTTTGGAAGAGCTCCAAGCAGAGATTGACGAGCGTGCTCGCCAGCACCCGCCATGCCCTAGTCCACGTCATTGACAACTGTTTCCGACTGGATCTCATGACGACGTTGAGGTATACCGAACACCTGTGCTAAATGTTATTGCTGCTGCTAGGATGGAGGATTCCATTCAGCCGTCCCGGTTAGAGGCTGGAAGAGGGCTGATGCAGATCAGAGCACTGTTGGATGTAGCGCAGCGTCAAAATTCAGTAGTTTCTCAGTCCCATAACAGGATAGACAACAATTCACCCAAGGCAGAGACCGTACAGCCGGCACACATCCCTAGATCGCCCTTGCATCGTCGAGGCGGTGGTTTCCGTGAAGGGCAAGACAGAGATGAGTTTCGCCGCGAAGACCACGTCGAGTGCCCACTCCTCCGCGGAGTGGTCCGTACGCGCCCAGGCACCAGGACGATAGGCGCTCCTTCGGTGATGAGCCGGACACGAACTTTGATGCCTGCACCTACCTTGTTCAGAAGCGGATTGACAAGAGCAGAGCCTGTGGAGAAGGACATGACAGAGATGTTTCGAGTGGAGGCTCAGCCGTGGTGTCTGGTCCGGAGTGTTTCAGCAGAGCCATATGTTCTGTAGAGATCCCCCAACTTCAGAATGGCGGCGGGAATCAGAAAGTTTTCTGGCGAAACAAAGCCAGAGACATGGTTAGATGATTACCGAGTGGCTTTGCAAATTGGTGGCGGAAATGACAATGTTGCAATGAAGCACCTGCCCCTGATGTTAGATGCTCTAGCTCGAGCTTGGCTGAATCGTTTGACTCCCATCGTCGGCGTGACTACAGAGGCCCAAGCTTTGGAAGCCGCGCCCACTCGCTTGGAAGAGCTCCAGGCAGAGATTGACGAGCGCGATCTCCAGCGCCCGCCACGCCCTAGTCGACATCATCGGCAATTGTTTCCGATTGGATATCATGACGATGTTGAGGTATACCGAACTGCTGTGCTAAATGTTGCTGCTGCTGCTAGGATAACGGATTCCATTCAGCCGTCCCGGTCAGAAGCTGGAAGAGGGTTGATGCAGATCAGAGCGCTATTGGATGCGGCACAGCGTCAGAATTCAGTAGTGTCTCAGTCCCGTAAGACGATACACAACATTTCACCTGAGGCAAAGACTGTTCAGTCGGCACACAACCCTGGATCGCCGTTGCATCGTCGAGGCAGTGGTTTCCGTGAAGGGCAAGACAGAGATCAGTTTCACCGCGAAGACCACAGTCGAGTGGCCACTCCTCCGCGGAGTTGTTTGTAGGCGCCCAAGCGCCAGGATGACAGGCGCTCCTTCGGTGTTGAGCGGGACGCGGACTTTGACGCCCGCGCCTACCTTGTTCAGAAGCGGGTTGACAAGAGCAGAGCCTACGGAGAAGGACACGACAGAGATGTTCCGAGTGGAAGATCAGCCATGGTGTCTGGTCTCGAGTGTTTCAGCAGAGCCATACTTTCTGCAGAGAGCCCCCCAACTTTAGAATGACAGCAGGAATCGGAAAGTTTTCTGGCGAAACAAAGCCAGAGACTTGGTTAGATGATTACCGAGTGGTTGTGCAAATTGGTGACGGAAATGACAATGTTGCAATGCAGCACCTGCCCCTGATGTTAGATGGTCCAGCTCGGGCATGGCTGAATCATTTGACTCCCTCCAGCAAACATTGTTGGGAGGATCTTCCCCGAGTGTTTGTCCGAACATTTGAGGGCACTTGCAAGCGCCCGGCAGGTCTGATCGACTTACAACACTTCGTCTAGAAGCCCAATGAGACCTTAAGGGATTTTATTCAGCGATGGTCCACTCTGCATCATACGGTGCAGAATGTGTCGGAACACCAGGCTGTTTGTGCTTCCAAGTTCGGTGTGAGATACACAGAGCTATATCTGAAGTTTGGGTGGACGGGTTATGTTTTAGTAGGCAAGATGATGGAAATTGCCACTCGGTACGCCAATGGAGAAGAGGAAGACCACCTCCGTAGCGGCAAAGAAAAGGCAGTCGCCAATGAGGCTGGCGGCGGCAATAATCGGAAACAAAAGCGGAAGGCTGAAGATCTGGTTCAGGCAGAGGCAGCAGCACTGGCGACACGGTCGAAGAATAAGGGAAAGGTCAGTCAGGAACTGATATCATGGATCAGCCATGTGTAATACACACGAGGAACGATGCGGAAGGCAACCTAATTTTGCCCAAGCACACCACTCGACAGTGTCGAAACCTTATCCAGCAATTCAAGGGAGACCAGCCGAGTGAGAAATCTCCTGTGAAGGGAGATGAAGATGAGGAAAAGGAAACATTCCCGGATGTCACTGCTACACTGGTGATCTCTGCTGATGTCGAGAGCAAGAGTCGTCTGAAAGTCATCAACAGAGAAAGCAACATGGCTGTACCAGACACCCCCATCTACCTCAGATGGTCCCAATATGCTATCACATTCGACCAGACAGACCATCTTGCTAATGTGGCCACTCCCTATTGGCAGGCTCTGGTAGTTGATCCGGGGGTGCAGGGGACTCGACTTAGAAAGGTCCTCATGGACCGCGGCAGTGGCCTGAATATTCTCTATGCGAATACCCTGAAAGGGATGGGCATTTCGATGTCCCATCAGAGCAAGAGCAGCATGTAGTTTCACGGGGTCAGCCCAAGAAAGAAGGCCAAGCCACTCGGCCAGATAGCATTGTATGTGGCATTTGGAGATGACAAAATTTTCCAAAAAGAAAAGTTGAAATTTGAAGTCGTGGATTTCAAGAGTGCTTATCATGCCATTTTGGATCGACCCGCTTATGCATGTTTCATGGCCCAACCATGTTACGTGTATCTCAAGTTGAAAATGACAGTCCCAAAGGGCATGATCATGGTCACTGGCAATCGACAGCGGGCCGAAGGGTGCCTCCAGCAAGGCTCCAAGATCGCCGATCAACAGATGGCCATGGTTGAGCTGGAGGAGTACAAGAAAACCGCTGACCCTGCAGATTTTCTTTGTGCAAAGAAGCCGGCTTCCAAGTCAGCATTTCAGTCGGCAGGGGAAGTGAAGAAGGTGGACATCCACCCGGCGGATCCAACTGCTACCCCGACGAATATCTCAACAATACTTGATAGTAAATAGGAAGCCGAGCTCATCCGGTTCCTCCGTGAGAACTGGGACATCTTTGCATGGAAGCCTGTTGACATGCCGGGGATTCCCTGGGAGCTGGCTGAGCATCGTCTGCGAGTGGATCCGAAAGCCAAACCCATCAGGGAGCATTTGCGTCGCTCAGCGGCGGAGAAGCGCAAAGCAAACGGAGAAGAAGTTCATTCGGGAGATTTACCACTCCAAGTGGCTGTCGAATGTTGTGATGGTGCCAAAGAAACATAAGTTGTTGTGCATGTGCATTGAGTTCAAACATCTCATAAGGTGTGCCCAAAAGACCATTTTCTGCTCCCCGCATAGATCAAATTGTTGACTCGACAGCGAGGTGCGAGCATTTATCGTTTTTGGATGCTTATTCTGGGTACCATCAGTTTCGTCTGTATGGCCCGGACGAAATAAAGACAGCCTTCATCACCCCATTCGGGTGATTTTGGTACATCACCATGCCTTTTGGTCTCAAGAATGTCGGAGCTACTTTTATGCGCATGATTCAGAAATGTTTACTAGACCAGATTCCTCGGAATGTCGAGGCGTACATGGACGATATAGTGGTCAAGTCCCGCAAAGGTTCCAACCTGCTAGCTGACTTGGCCGAGACATTCTCCAATCTGAGGCGATTCGACATAAAGCTGAATCCGGCCAAATGTACTTTCGGTGTCCCTGGCGGCAAGTTGCTCGGTTTTCTCGTTTCCGAGAGGGGAATTGATGCCAACCCTGAGAAGATCAGCGCCATTACCCATATAAAGACTCCCGTGCGAGTGCACGACGTTCAGAAGCTCACAGGTTTCTTGGCAGCATTGAGTCGATTCATTTCTCGTCTTAGTGAGAAGGCTCTGCCCTTATATCAGTTGGTGAAGAAGTCCGACACGTTCGACTGGACTCCCGAAGCCGAAGCAGCGTTTATTGAGATCAAAGCCCTGCTCTCCACCCAGCCGGTGCTTGCCGCTCCTGTCAGCAAAGACCCCTTGCTCCTATACATCGCGGCCACAAATCAGGTCGTCAATACAGTGCTGACCGTCGAGAGAGAAGAGGAGGGTAAAGCCTATAAAGTCCAGCAGCCAGTGTATTATGTCTCGGAAGTATTGTCCCCCTCAAAGGAAAGATATCCACATTATCAGAAGATGGTTTATGGAATTTACCTATCAGCGAAGAAGGTGGCGCATTATTTCCAAGACCACTCGATTTTAGTCGTCAGTGATGCTCCCTTGTCCGAAATTTTCAATAATCGAGACACATCAGGTCGAGTGGCTAAATTGGCAATCGAGCTTGGACACTTTCACATCAGATCTGAGGCCAAGAAAGCAATCAAGTCCCAAGCATTGGCAGATTTCATGGCCGAGTGGATTGAGCAGAACAACCTATCCAAGTCCACCCGACGCATTGGACAATGTTCTTTGATGGCTCCAAAATGTTGAATGGGTCTGGTGCTGGTGTTGTCTTGATATCTCCCAGGGGCGACAAGCGTAGCTATGTCTTGCAAATTCACTTTGATTCTCCAACAATGAGGCAGAGTACAAAGCACTTTTGTATGGGTTGTGCATGGCTATCTCACTCGGCGTCAAGCTCCTGATGGTTTATGGCGACTCAGATTTGGTGGTGAATAAAGTGATGAAAGCGTGGGATGTTAGAAACCCCGCTATGTGTGGATACTGCAATGCAGTCCGGAAGTTGGAGAAGAAATTTGAAGTCCTCGAACTTCATCATGTTCCCCGACTGAAAAATCAAGAGGCCGATGAGCTGTCCAAGATTGGTTCCACTCGACGGCCTATCCCGAGTGGTGTGTTCTTGGAGCACTTGCACACTCCTTCGGTTCAAGAAGATCCCTTCACCGAAGAGCCCCCACAAACTTTGAGTTCCACTGACTCGACTGAATTAGATGTTCCTATTGTGATTCACCTGGTCATGGAAATTCTGGTTATCATTCCCGACTGGACTATGCCCCACATTGCCTACATCCTCAGAAAAGAGCTCGCTGAAGATGAAGCAGAGGCTCGACGTATTGTGCGCTGGTCCAAGGCTTTCACTGTGACGGGAGATCAGCTATTCAAAGAGAGTGTGACTGGTGTCACCCAGTGCTGTATTTCTCCTGAGGAAGGTCGGATGATTCTAGACGAGATTCACTTGGGAACTTGCGGCCACTATGCATCTTCAAGGACGATTGTCACTAAAGCATACCGAGCTGGTTTTTACTGGCTGCGAGCTAATGAGATGGCTAAAGACCTTGTCGATCATTGCGATGGTTGCCAGTTCTAAGCGAACCTTTCACACAAGACGGCGTCTTCTCTGAAGACAATTCCTCTCGCCTGGCCGTTTGCGGTTTGGGGACTCGACATGGTTGGCCCCTTTCGACCCGGAAACGGAGGATTCACCCACTTGTTTGTAGCAGTCGACAAATTCACCAAGTGGATTGAAGCCAAGCCCATCAAAAAGTTGAATTCCCGTACGGCGGTCACGTTCATGAGGGATATCATTATCCGATACGGCATCCCGCACAGCACCATCATAGACAACGGCACTAATTTTGACTCGGAAGAATTCAGGAACTTCTGTAATGTGGATAGCAATGCATTCACTCGACAACTTAGGTGCGAATCGACATTCGCCTAAGTTCAAAAATACTCCAAGTGATGAGCAATCCTCACACTCGGGGGCTTAGCCGCGAACATGTTTCTCCTAAGTTAAAAACCCTGTCGGGTGGATAGAAATCCATTCAGTCAACAACTTAGCTACGAATCGACATTCGCCTATGTTCAAAAATACTTCGAGTGATGAACAATCCTCACACTCGGAGGCTTAGCCGCAAACATGTTTCGCCTAAGTTAAAAACCTCGTTGGGTGGATAGTAATCCATGCACTCGACAACTTAGCTGTGAATCAACATTCGCCTAAGTTCAATCCTCTCATGAGCAATCCTCTCACTCGGGAGGTTGGCAGCAAAACACGTTTCGCCTAAGTTCAAAACAGATTCAGTCGAATAAACGATTGAAAGCCAAAACACAAATGAAATACAAAGGGTAAAACCGAGGATCAACGTTTCATACAGAAGCGAATGTGCTCAGGCCTAAGGCCTGAATGAAGTTTTAAGGGATACAAATCCACTCGGCATACCGAGGCAAATATAACTGTTTCTTCCAAAGATCAAGTTTTTTAAACGGGCGACGGACTGGCGGGCTCGACAAAAGTGTCCAAGTCGATGTCGACGGCGATTCTAGTGGCTGCCTCGATGAAGGTTTCCATGAAGTGCTCAAACTGGAGTTTCTTCATGTTTACCACCTGGAGCTCCTTCAGCTTCTCCTCCCTCACGTCTCTGCAATGGACCCTGACAAGTGATATCGCCACGTTGGCCCCGCGGTGAGTAGCAAATTTTTTCCAAGCTTGCACTCGACTAGAAAGTTCATTCAGGCGAGCCATTATAGAGTTAAGGTCGAGCTGAAGAGTGTCCTGGGGCCATAGCTCCTTGTCAATTATTTCCATGGCAGATTTCAGTCGAGCAATGTAGGCCTGGACGCCTTGGAGCCGGAAGTTGAGTCGCAGCATATTCATCGCCACTGCATCAGCAACTGGTGACTTGGTGGGGTCAAGATTGGGCTCAACCTCTTCTGTTTCCTTCTCAAAGTCGTGGTAGAATTCTATTGAAGAATGGAGAATAGGAAGAGAATTGGTGAACAACGACCCTCTAAATTTTTAAAAATGTCAGTCGCAAGAAACACTCACCATCGAGAAGAAGATACATCTTCCTCGAGAATTTGCCCAAATGCTTCTCCAGGCTATTGCTCCTCTTGGTCAGCTGCTCGGCCTTCTTGACAAGGTCTGTACACTCCTGCTTCAGCTTGGTGTTCTCCTCCTCCAGTTTCTTGGCAGTCGCCAGCTTCCGATCTGTAGCTTCAGTCTTGTCCTTGGACACTCGTTGAGCGTCAGCAAGCGCCTTGTCCTTATCCTCTAGCGCCTTCTTCATGGAATCTAAACAAACAATATTGTTGAGTCGCACTCGGAGTCGACGGTTTTCATTGCGTACGTCTGTTTGACTGAGAGCACTAGGTTCAAAACATGAAGCGTGAAGAGGAGAATGCAGAAAGTCAGCAGTAATTACCTCCCAAAGACTTCATCTTAGCACGCGCTCGCTCCAGAGCGTTGTTGGAGACCGCCAGATCCACTTGCAATCGGTTCCTTTCATCCTCCACATCCTTGTACTGCGTTCCCAGTTCGCAAGCCCTCTGGAACCAGCAAAAGACAGAAATTCAATCGGCAAGTGGTGCCTGAGACAGTTGACTGGGTATCGACCGCTGGCGAGTGACTATCTTGCAACCGTAGAACAACCTAAGAAGAATTCAAGCAGAAAGTCCACTCGACATGTCAAGTGGCCCTGGCGCTCCGCGTGCCGGAAACAAATTTAAAGCTATCTTATTAAGACCCTTGCCAATGCAAGCACTCGACAAAGGTCTCGGGGACTACATCCAGTGGGTGTGCTAAGAGCGCCCCCACTGAGACGGTTAACTCTCGATCTGTCGAGTAACTCGTCAGAAAAAAATCACTCTACATGTCGAGTGGCCCTAGTACCACGCGTACGACAAGTTTTGAAGCCTACTGTTTATCGTCTGCAATGAACAGTAGCCTCGAGGACTACACCAAGTGGGTGCACTTAGCGTGCCCCCACTGGTTATTAAAACATTCGACAAGGTCATCCCTGTCATGACACTTGATCCATCGAGTGACGCGCCTCCCTACTCTGTGAAGTTCAATCTATCCTTATGCAGCATCATATCATGGTTTGTCAATAATATCCATGAAACCTGCAAGGTAGCTACGTAGTGGTGTGGTACAAGGTGAAATGTATCCTATATACAATAAACTCTAAGCCCCCGCCGGTGCAAGCACTCGACAGCGGTCTCGAGGACTACACCCAGTGGGTGCACTTAGCATGCCCCCACTGGATCTGCCGATTCTTGATCAGTCGAGAGGCGGAAATATCCATCATGGGAATGTCCATCACTCTGAGAAGTGCAGTCTATCCTTACGCAACATCATATCATGGTTTGCCAATAATATCCATGAAACCTACAGAATAACTACAGAGTGGTGAGTTCGACAAGTTCTAAGACCCCTGCCGATGCAAGCAATCGACAACGGTCTCGGGGACTACACCCAGTGAGTGCGCTAAGAGCGCCCCACCGAGACGGTTAACTCTCGATCCGTCAAGTAACTCGTCAGAAAAAAATTCACTTGACATGTTGAGTGGCCCTAGTACCACACATACGACAAGTTTTCAAATATATACACTCGACATGTCGAGTGGCCCTAGTACCATGCGTACTATCATTCCCAATCCTAGTCGACTACGATCCGACCTATTCGAGTGAAGAAAGTCCAAACATTCTAGAGCAATCACCCAATGGGTGTACAATAGCCAAGAGAAGACAGGGATTCAATCAGAAATGTACTTACAATCAAACTTACTCGAACATTGGTGCGGAGGGCGGCGCTGACGTCGTAAGCCAGCTTGCTGGCCTCGTACTCCTCCTTGGTTCTAAGCATGATCTGCTCCGCCTGAATCATGGCCTCCTTCGCAGCTCCGGTCTGATCTTCCGGAATGCGATTCAGAGTGAAGATCATCACAGGCGGGACCGACGTGGTTGCTGGGGTAGCTGAGGCAGTCTGAGTGGGTCTTGATGGAGTTGGCGTCACAACGGTCGAGACAGATGGAGGAGCATGCGACAGAGGTGCTGTAGGTTTAGCTCTGAGTTGCGTCAAGCCGCCTATACCCTGGGAGAACTCCGCAGTTGAACGCCGTGGTGCCTGCGCTGATGAAGCTCTTCGGAAACAAGGGCGCGAAGTGTCCAGGTGCTCCTCCTCATCTTCCACCTGAATGACCTCTACAACAACAATCGACAATGTTAACATTTGCATGTGTCGAGTCCCGTTCGGATAAATCAACAACTTACTAACCTCTATGAGAGGTGGCTGCACCAGCAGTGTCAACATCCATTGCCTCCCCACCATCCCGATGACACGAGGACATGGACGTAGTAGCTTTGACAGATTGAACAATATTCGGTCGGATACAACTCAAGACTTCAGTCGACAGAAAAAATTCAGAAATAAATATATACGTGGAGATGATAGGTACGACCATCCTCATTTGGGGCAGAGCCTTGTGAGGTTTGGTGGTGGCTGGCTTGGGTTGCTTGGCCAGTCTCTCACTCGACTCAACAGCCGAAGGGCGACTCCGCTTTGGATTCTTCTCGCTAGGGCCCGGAGCCCTGTCCTCAACAGCTGTCGGATCCTGGCGGGCCTTGGTGCGGCCTTCTTGCCGAGGAGGTGACTCGACTTCTTCCTCTTTGCCCGAGTCTTCGTATTTGTCCTAGTGTTAGAGAGACCATCACCGTCCACGCTGCCACCCTCACTCACAACGCCATCTTCTACATGGTTCTCATTGGGAATGGGCGAGTGCATGTTCGTCCACTCCTACATGATTCAAGCAAGGGTCCAGTCTACAAGTCAATGTACCACTCGATAGTGTAAATACATTTGTCGACACCACACTACTCACCAGGTTCTTCGGCGGGTCTTCGGCCAAGTAAGGACGGATCCTCTTGGCTCCCAAACGATTGTCGCATGCCCCAGTGATGCTACGAAGCCACTGCTCGACAGTTTTCTGTCGAACCTCTTTTGGATGCATCCTGGTCGAGTCCTCAGGGACAGCGTAGTGCCACATGGTGTTATCTCTAGCTTGGAGCGGCTCAATGCGTCGACCGAGAAACGTCTCCAATAAGTCCATGCCTGTCACTCCACCCCGGATCAGTTGCACCACCGCTTCAACTAAGATACCCACTTGGACATGCTCCTCTTCGGTCATCCTCAAAGATTTGGGAACGTCTGGGCGGTCAGGTGTATAGGGGGAAGGCCAGCCGACATATTGGGAGATGTTGCATCTTTGCAATAGAACCAGGTCGACTGCCAGCCTCTAATGGACTCGGGAAACGTCATGGGAGGGAAGGAACTACGGGCTCTTTTCTGAACCCCTAATCCTCTGCACAGCTGAAGCACGTGAGTCTTCCCATCAATGGGGAGAGCTTTCTTCACGGTTTGGGATCTAACCATGAAGAGGTGCTTGAACAACCCCCAATGGGGAGAGCAACCCAGGAAACACTCGCACAAACTAACGAATGCAGACAAATAGGCGATGGTGTTCGGCGAGAGGTGGTGCAGTTGGGCGCCAAAAAAGTTTAGGAATCCCCAAAAGAACGGGTGGGGATGCATGGAGAATCATCTTTCGACATGGGAGAGAAGGAGAATCTACTCCCTACCGTGCGGCTCCGGCTCGCGCTCTTCCCACGGCAGCCTCCAGCTGCCATCCGCCATGAGCCCGTCGGCGACAAGGCCCTCCATGTCCTCGCGAATGACTATAGAGGGGAGAAAATCCCCCTGCATCCAACCTGCCGGCACAGTGAACCGAGCGGTCAAGGGTTCTTGCCCTTGAGCTTTGTCGTCCCATTCTTCGCCTTCTCCAGCTTCCCCGTCGCTTTCTTCAGCGCGGCGGCTCTCGTCGAGGAGGAACGAAGTGTGGCCTTGGGGGTAGAGGAGGCGGAGGAAAAGAGAGGAACACTAGCGGAGGTACTGTGCGAACCACGGGGCAGAAGGCTTTATACGCTACCGAGTGTCTCACTGACCAGTGGGCCCATGAGATCACCGCACACGCCAACCGCTGACGGCGCCCATTATGTGGCGATATGTCCGGCGCGGGAATCGAGGTGTTGTGCCTCCACTTTCCATGATCGTGGCGTCATCATCGCACGCGTGTGCTTCCCAAATTTTCGTATCCCCAAAAATCCGGGTCTGTCAGACCGTCCCGTCGCCTCCCAAGATACCTTCAGCTCACTCGGAGCAAAATAAGCGCTGAACATCCGCTCAGGCACTTTTAAGGCTGAATGGATCCGGGCCAACGGAGGAGAATTCAATCGGCACAAGTATCATTGAAGCCCTGAATATCATTCGGAAAGTTTTTCGTGTCGATCCTGAAGGGACGTTAATACCCAAAGTTCAATCGACGCAAGTTCCATGGAAACTCCAAATGTCATTCGGACGATTTGATGTAGTAACTCAAAGATTGACATTGATACCTCCTTCCACTACTCGAACCCCGATCCATTCGGGGGCTAATGACGAGGATATATACCTAGGCTAGGGTCCTAGGCAAGGCCCACATACCCTACCTAAGGACAGTACATGAGAGGACTGGAAGATCAAGCATGAACTTCCGAGTGGATCCCTGGAGACGTTCAAGACCACTCGACAGATACCCACTCGGAGACTCCTTTTGTCACTTGGCAGTCGCGTGTCACTCAGAAGACCTCACTTTCACTCGACGCTAGAAGACCAGGAGCCATCATCAAGAGCCCAACGGGCCGACGTTGGTTCAATGGTCATTAGTAGTTTTTATTACATATGTTACCAGTAACGGCACACTTTAATCCCACGACCGTACCCTTTGATGCGGGGTAATTATGAGGGGCAGCGAACTCTATATAAGCCGCCCCTCCCCTCCTACACAAGGGTTTGCAACCATTGTAATCTCAATATTCCACACAACATAAGCTCCCGAGCACTAAGACGTAGGGCTGTTACCTCCATGAGAGGGGCATGAACTCATACATCTGTGTGTACACCCTCGCCGTAGCTAGGACTGTGCCCTCTCCCTTCGTACCCCAACCATCTACTGTCAGGCTCGTTCCCACGGCAATAGGTGTCTTTAATCATCAGTATGCGTGACCAGTATGCGTCTCCCGTCCAAAAGGTTACATCTATAAATATGCATCCATTTGTATATTTATAACCGTGATTCTTTCGAAATTTTCAACGTTATCCATGGCAGCCCGAGTATGTGTAGATTGGGTTCATATTCCCATATGCTCTGCTCCGGATCCAATGCAGAATTTCATCAGTGCCTCCCTATTGTTCTCCGGGTACACATCCTCTCTGCTTATTGTTATCACAGCCCTAAAAATTGCTTGTATTAGTTGAATCATTGAGCACTCATTGCATCATGTTTAATTTCATCTAAACTTGAAATGGGGATGTAAATCCCTAGCACCTCATGGATTAAGCAAAACTCCAACAGCTGAGTTTGCAATGTTTCCAAATAGCCTTCAAAAATGTTCACCATTTTTGATAAATGTTGGAAACAACATACCAGGGTTCTTGAACTTCTAAATAATTTTTTTGTATTTTTTAATAAATCATGAATTCATGTGAAAATGATAATTAAATGACTAAAAATATTTTAATTTTTCCAGAAATGCTAAAACTTATTATGGGGCTTAGCAATATTATGGTTAGACCCCAAAATAAATTCTAGGGTTTTTGTCTTTAGGGTTTTTTCCCAAATATTTTAAACACGGAGCAAATAAATAGAAAACAAAAAAAATAGGAAAAATGAGTAAACCTGGCAACTTACCTTCATGTAGCCCAGCCAGCCCAACTGGCCCAATGTCCAGTCATCACTAACCTCTCGCCAGGAGGACGAGAGGGCGCGTGCCTGACGCACGAGGCCACGCGCCCGGGTCACCTTCTGCCTGCTAGCCTGGCTGGAGGAGGGGATGAGGACCCTAGAGCCGTCCTCATCGAGCCCATCCCTCTCCCTTCTCCTCCCCTCTCTGGTACTCCCCCTTGCCCTTGCCGCTTCCACCGCTAGTTGTTGAAGCTTCCCACCGCAGATTCGCCTGCTCTAGCTCTTCCACGACCTTGTCGTCGAGTCCAGATGAACCCCCATGAGCCCCTCTTCCACTCCCCTCTCTTCCTGCCGTCTCGGGCGCCCCTAGCTAGCATCCCCGTCGAATCCGAAGCTTCTCGCCGTGGGTGGGGATGTGGTTGTGGCTACAGCCACCACGGCCTGCTCTCGAGCTCGTCATCGTTCTCCGAGCGTTCCCAGGGTCCGATTGCACCCAGCATCTGGTCCTCCCGTGCCCTGTAGCCCCATTGTCCGAGGTCTGGCCGCTGCACTAATTATCACCGCCATCATTTTGGGCCTCCCTAGCTCGAGCTGATTGCACCGTTGGTCGCGCCCGATGACTAGCGTCGCATTGGGCCAAACCGCCGCTCATTTGGTCATTGGAGGGCGATTGCCGAGCACCTCCGCCGCATATGGCCTTGCCGGCGTTGAGCCGTCAGTGGGTTTCAACCCCCTAACCAGATTTGTCTTCTCCTGAGTCAATGGTAGGTGGGGCCAAACCCTGGCTTAATTAGGTCAAATAATTAATTTTGCTTAATTAACCTAATCACCCACTGACTAGTGAGCCCAGGCTGTTAATAGTTTTGATTAGGATTTAGCTAAACCTAATGAACCCCATGTGCCATTGACAGGTGGGTCCAGCCAGTCAGGTTTGACCCTAGCCAGCCCTGTTGACCTGTGATGTCACCCTGACGTAATGGTGATGTAGTAAAGTATTTCAACAATTAAAATAAATACTAAATGATTCATCTATTTCGGAAAATTCTTCAAATTTCTAAAAATCATAGAAAATAATCTATAGCTCAGATGAAAATAATTTATATATGAAAAATGATCAGAAAAATCCAATGAATCTGTTTAAGCCATGATCATGCATGTTTGAAAAAGTTAACACCACGAACTAGGACATTTTTTATTAGGGAAATATATGAGTTATCATTCGGAGTTGGAATTCAAACTTGTTTGAATTCCACTTCAACTAAGTTGGCTAATTATTCCTCTAGGTCAATTAAGTACCTTAATTTTTCATGTCATGCATCATGTTTGTCGAATTGCATTGAATGTATTCTTTTCTTGTTTGTCGGTGGTTGTTCCCCCTCGGTAGACGATGGTTCTGACATTGTGATCATTGGCATTGATGAAAACTCATTGTTCTCTTTAGAAGTGTTAGGAAAGTAAACCCCCTTGAGCATACTGATATGAACCCACTCTCTCACTCCTGCTCTCTTTTATTGCATTAGGAAAACCACGATTCAACTGTTATCTGTTCTCGGTAGTTGAACCCATTCCTTTGCATGACCTGTCTTTGCCACAGTAAATAGTTAAAACCACTTAACATGAGTAGCAACTACTTGAGCCTTGTTGTTCTTACTCGTCAATGCTTGCTTACTGTGGCTGTTATGCTTAGAGTCATGTCGTGTCGGGTCTGATCCATCTAGGCGAAGAATCGGAATGGCAATGTTCATGTCCTATTGTGTGAGAGCTATGTGTGTGAACATGTGGTAATGGTAGCGATGAGAGGCCATATTGGAGTACATGGAGGGTTTTCTCATTGTGACCGTCCTTAAGAACTGAGTTCTATGTATGTTATCCAAGAAAAGATACTACCACACATTGGGTTTCGGTAACTCGATCCCTCTCGGCTTATTATTAGCCTAGACCTCTATCCAGGAGTTGCAACTAGTTTCTGGTGTTTGTAGGAAAAGTGTTGGCGGTTGTGCATAGTGCTGGCCGATGGGGTGGACTGTGATGCGGTATAGGCACAGTGGCATGGTGTACCAAGTGGCACCCGAACGGTGGGCTTGGGAACCATGCGCACATCGTTTGAGGCCGTAGAGGCAACTTCGGCCGGACTTCCATGCGGGTTTAGTCTCAAATAGGCGATAAACCTGGACTACGGTCTTGTGTGATTGACAGTCGTGGCCGACTCCCTTGCCGGGCTTCCGCTTGAAGGTTGCCGAGGTGCCTTTTTCGTGCACATGGCAATAAGTGGCGAGAGCTTGTATGAAGAAGTATACCCCTGTAGGGTGAACTAATCTGTTCGAATAGCCACGTCCTCGGATATGGACTACTTGGAGAACTTATGTGGTTCATAGAAAACTTGAAGTGGATACTCTAAAATACGCAAGATAAGCGTGAGTGCTATGGATAGCCATCTCATACGGAGACGGGAGTGGATCCATAGTGGTGTATTGATTTGGTGAATATGTGGACTCATGTGCGCTATCGCACCTCAAAGAAAGCACATGTAGTCGTAGTACAGGTTAGCCAAGAGTCAAAGCTGGCTTGTTGCAATAAACTCCACAACCCCCTTCATTGATACTGATGCATATGTAGTTAGTTCTGATGTAAGTCTTGCTAAGTACCCTTGTACTCATGTTTCCTTAATTTATGTTTTTGAAGAGAAGACCTCAGTCTCATTAGTGTTATGTATGACGTGAAGTTTGATGTTGATTGGATTAGCTTGGCAATCCCAGACAGAGGTCTGGTTCTTTTGGTAGGGTCGTTGTAGCTTTTCAGGCTCCTCCATCCAGTTTTGTAGATGTCTGTACCTAGACATGTTTAACTTCCGCTTGTTTGTTTGAATGCTCTGAATGTTGAGTCTTGTGACCCATGCTTGTAACATCTTATTGTCTTGGCTCTTTCGAGCCTTCTACATAAATGTTGTAATGTTGTTTGGTTATGTTGTGATGTCATAGTTGTATCTATGCATATCGAGCATGTTGTGCGTACGTGTGATGTGCAACGGTATGTATGGGATTCGACACCTAGTTGTGTGCCTTTAGTAGTACTCTTTACGGGGAAATGCCCCTTTGTGCTTCCACCGATCTATGGTAGCTTGTTACTGCTTTGGACACATTCATTGACCGGTGTGTATCCTTCTTTGCTACTTTGTCTGTCCCTTCGGGGAAATGTCTCGCGGTGTAATGGAGTCCCTGTAGCCTGCTATGACTCGTCTACGTGCAGTGATGACATTTATGTCCCACGGTGTAATGGAGTCCTTGTAGCTTGCTATGACTCGTCTACACACGCTAGAGTTCGACACCTGCATTGCTGGATTACGTAAGCCTATCCCTATACGGATGTGCCACTTGGGTTCTACGACTAGTCATGTCGGCCCGGGTTCTTTAACATTTGAATGCTAGCGACACATTCACATACATGAGTCAAAACACGCAAATGGTCCCAGCCAAGGTAAGGTGGCCGCCGTGGAGATAACCGTGCATGAGACCGCAAAGCGATGTGATGTGTTGCAGGCTGGATTCTTATGGCTTAGGATCGGCGTCCCAATAACTTTGGTATCAGAACTTGATTGCCTGTAGGATTACCAAGCCAAACTGGTCGATGTTGAGTCTAGAACTGCTTTAGTTATATCAAGGAATTGATTGTGGAAGGGAACGTAAGGCTCTTTTTACTCCTTTCCTCGTGTCATTCTAATTCTGAGTCACCCACTTCTTTTCTTTGGGGTTTAAGAACTAGGCCTTCTCATCTATCTATTAGGAGGACTAGTTACTATGCTAGAGACCTATAGGAAAGTTGTTGCCTTCCTGGATCAGTGTCTCCATAAGAATTCATTGTCATGTTGTTGATTTTCTTGTGCAGGTTGCCTCATATTTCATGCCCGTACAGCCGTTATGCTCTCCATGTTATCCAGGGTTTCTAAATTATCTGATGCAATTGCAAAACTCTTTCATCTTGAGTCAATGTCTTTCAGGCCAGACAAAGCACACTAATTGTTGAGTTGAGGTACCCTATTACCTCGATGTGTATGATGAAGGTGTTTAGGAAACCATGTTGTTTCAGTGAACCACCCATGATGCTACTTAGTTAGTAGGTACTCCATTTCTGGGTTTCCGAATCCATGGATCATTGTGCTCACTCCCGTTGATAGTATTTGCTCATTCCTTTAGGATATTAGTAACCTTGTTATAGTCCTCAAGGTTCATGGTATATCATTCTTCCAATACCATGAATCAGTTATGGCAGAAGTTCCGCGTGAAAGAAAGATCACAACATGAGTGCTCTTGATGAGTTCTCCATCCCATAGTTGTGACTCTGCCAATTCTTCATTTCTGCATGGATTAGCTGGAAGAAACATGTTGAACTCCGTTTGACGTATTCAATCCAAGCATCTACGACTCAAGAAAAATCAGGTCCTCTTGAGTTGTCCTTCTTCAATTGTATTCTGACCTTTATCTATCAATGGATAGTCAATAGTATGTTATGCCTTGTGTTATCGATGTCGAGTATTCTTGTGGTCTGTCAAGCCATTCTATTGTAGAATGACTAGGAGAAGCAAACTCTCGTACCTCATCCATTTCTTGGATTGGGTCAAAGTAGTTGTATTCCGTAGATCAAAATTCCAATTCAGCTTTTGCTCTGTTCTACCTTGAGGTATTACCCTCTTCATGTCAAGATTATCATGAGAACTGCACTCCCTCTTATGAAATCTTGATGTAGTGATACTTCTCGCCATCATGATTCATTCCCCGGTCTCTATGTTGTTTGCAACCAGAATACAAACAAGAGAACTGTGATCTTCGAAATCAATACTCCTAGCAACTTTCTTGCTTGGTCGTTAATGGACAATAATATCACTCTTGGTGTGATGGTCATTGAATTGTCATACTAAGATTGATCGTGCTACCTAGTCCATTTTCTACGGTGCACTTTTCGATCGATGAGTTAGGATTGTGTCAATCCTTCACTTTTTTGATCGTATCATCTTGCCTTGAAAAACAAGATTGTTCTCGAGCGTGATAACATATCGGTGGATCGTGATTTTACGAATATCTTTTTGGAAGTATTACCTAGGTGTTCCTTGACCGTTATGTTGAGTTCATGATCAAGATGGATTTTCTATAAACCATCCCTTCTCCAAGAATCTGTGTTTGATACCCCGAACTATTTGGTTCAGCTAAACAACAACTTGCAGAGTTGGAAGATAAAAGCTTTGCCTGACTTACTTAATTCCAAAGGGATATCTTGTGTGGGTGTTGAAGGAAGATGATATCTTGTGTGGCCCAATGTGTGGGTGTTGTGGTAGGGTAATGCTCGATGAAAGTGTCAACGGAAAAGTACCGGAGGCTTCCCTCCGAGAGGGGGAATACTACAACATATGATAAAACTGTTGGGGAACGTCGCATGGGAAACAAAAAAATTTCCTACGCACATGCAAACCTATCCATGGTGATGAGCATCTATGAGAGGGAGAGTGGATCTACGTACCCTTGTAGATCGCTAAGCGGGAAGCGTTAAGAAACGCGGTTGGTGTAGTCGAACTTCTTCGCGATCCAAATCGCCAAGCGTCCCGCGATCCAATCACGAACCGTCCCGCGAACACATCATGATCCGTCCCGCGAACTCATCACGATCCGTCTCACGATCTTGATCACGATCTGTCCCACGAACTCATCACGATTCGTTCCATGATCACATCACGAAACGTCTCGCGATCTCGATCACGGTCCTTCCGATCTAGCGCCGAACGGACGGCACCTCCGCGTTCAGCACACGTGCAGCTTGATGACGATCTCCACCGTATCGATCCAGCGAGAGGAGGTGGAGAGAAGAGAGAGTTCACCGGCAGCGTGACGGCGCTTCGGTGATGGTGGTGGAGAAATTCCGGCAGGGCTTTGCCTAAGCGCTGCAGAAAACCGATCTAGAGGAGAAACTATGCACCGGTGTAACGGGTAGCACGTGGCCGGAAATTCTGTCCAAAAACCACCCAATCCACTAGTATATATAGGAGGATAGGAGAGGAGAGGAAGCCAAGGCCTTTGGGTCGGCCGAAATAGGAGGTGGGAAGCAATCCTACTTCACCTCCAATCCTAGTTGGAGTAGGATTGCCTCCTATTGGCTGATTTTCCACTTTTTGCTTTAGGACTTTCTCTCCTGCGCCATGGGCCTTTGTGGTTGTTTTCCCAGCCCAATAAGGGCTGGTTATTATTATCCCACAGCCCATGGACCTCTTGGGGTCGAAATACCGCTCCCGGAGGCCTCCCGGTACACTACCGGCACTCCCGGTACACTACTGGCACTCCCGGTACACTACCGATGAGCCCGAAACTTTTCCAGAAACTAAACTGGGACTTCCTATATATGAATCTTTACCTACGGACCATTCCGGAGGTCCTCGTGACGTCCGGGATCTCATCCGGGACTCCGAACAAACTTCGGTCACCACCATACATAACTCTACACTACTGAAACGTCACCGAACCTTAAGTGTGCAGACCCTGCGGCTTCGAGAACTATGTAGACATGACCGAGACACCTCTACGGTCAATAACCAATGGCGGGACCTATACATACACATTGGTTCCTACATATTCTACGAAGATCTTTATCGGTCGAACCTCTATGTCAAGGATTTAGTTAATCCCGTATAACGTTCCCTTTGTTCTTCGGTATGTTACTTGCCCGAGATTCGATCGTCGGTATCTCCATACCTAGTTCAACCTCGTTACTGGCAAGTCTCTTTACTCGTTCCGTAATACAAGATCCCGTGACTAACACTTAGCCACATTGCTTGCAAGGCTTGTTGTGATGTTGTATTACCGAGTGGGACCTGAGATACCTCTCCGTCACATGGAGTAACAAATCCCAGTCTCGATCCATGCCAACTCAACAGACACCATCGGAGATACCTGTAGAGCACCTTTATAGTCACCCAGTTACGTTGCAACGTTTGATACACAAGGCACTCCTCCGATATCCGTGAGTTGCATGATCTCATGGTCATAGGAACATATACTTGACATGCAGAAAACAGTAGCAATAAACTGACACGATCATATGCTATGTTTGTAGTTTGGGTCTTATCCATCACATCATTCTCCTAATGATGTGATCCCGTTATCAAATGACATCTCATGTCCATGGCTAGGAAACCTTAACCATCCTTTGATCAACGAGCTAGTCCATTAGAGGCATACTAGGGACATGGTTTTGTCTATGTATCCACACATGCATTTAAGTCTCTGATCAATACAATTATAGCATGGATAATAAACGATTATCATGAACAAGGAAATATGATAATAACTAATTTATTATTGCCTCTAGGGCATATTTCCAACAGTCTCCCACTTGCACTAGAGTCAATAATCTAGTTCACATCACCATGTGATTCGCATTGTTATGAATCTAACACCCAATGAGTTCTGGGGCTCGATCATGCTTTGCATGTGAGAGAGGTCTTATAGTCAACGGATCTGCGATATTCAGATCCGTGTGTACTTTGCAAATCTCTATGTAAAACCGTAAACACTGCTACCACACTCCACTTGGTACTATTTCCAAATGGCTGCTCCACTATACGTATCCAGATTGCTACTACTAGTCATCTGGATAGGTGTTAAAGCTTGCATCGACGTAACTCTTTACGACGAACTCTTTATCACCTCCATAATCGAGAAACATCTCCTCAGTCTCTTAGTTACTGAGGATAATCTTGACCGTTGTCTAATGATCCACTCCTGGTTCACTCTTGTACCGCCTGACGGACTCATGGCAAGGCAAACACAGGTGCGGTACACAGCATGGCATAATATAGAGCATATGGCTAAGGCATAGGGGACGACGTTCGTCCTTTCTCTTTCTTCTGCCGTTGTCGAGCTTTGAGTCTCACTCAACTTTCACACCTTACAAATCAGGCGAGAACTCTTTCTCTGACTGATCCATTTTGAACTCTTTCAAAATCTTGTCAAGGTATGCACTCATTGAAAGTCTCATCGAGCATCTTGATCTATCTCCATAGATTTTGATGCTCAACAATTAGGTAGCTTCATCCAGGTCTTCCTTTGAAAATCACTTTCCAAATGACCGTTTTATGCTTTCCAGAAACTCTACATTATTTCTGATCAACAATATGTCATCCACATATACTTATCAAAAATTCTATAGTGCTCCCACTCACTTTATTGCAAATACAAGTTTCTCGTAAACTTTGTATAAACATCAAAACTTTGATCACCTCATCAAAGCGTATATTCCAACTCCGAGATGCTTGCTTCAATCCATGGAAGGATCACCGAAGCTTGCACACCTTTTAGCATCCTTTAGGCCTGACAAAACCTTCTGGTTGTATCACATACTACCTTTCCTCAAGTAAACTGTTAAGGAAACGATGTTTTGACATCCATCTGCCAGATTTCATAATTGAAAACACAGCAACTGCTAACATAATTCCAACAGACTTTAGCACCACTACGAGTGAGAAAGTCTCATCGTAGTCAACTCCTTGAACTAGTCACAAACATCTTTGCAACAAGTCGAGCTTTACAAATAGTGACATTCACCATGATGGATGTCTTCATTTTAAAGATCCATTTGTACTCAACGACCTGCCGTCCAACGAGCAAGTCTAATAAAGTCTACACTTGGTTTTCATACATGGATCCTATCTCGGATTTCATGGCCTCTAACCATTTGTCGGAATCCGGGCCCATCATCGCTTCTCCATAGCTCATAGGTTCATCGTTGTCCAACAACATGATCTCCAAGACAGAGTTGTCGTACCACTTAGGAGCAGTACACATCCTTGTCGACCTACGAAGTTCGATAGTAACTTGATCCTGAAGCTTCATGATCATCATCATTAACTTCCTCTTCAACTAACGTAGGCTTCACAGAAACATCTTTTTGCTCTGCGCTACTCTCTGGTTGAACAAAGGTTTAACAACCTCATCAAGTTCTATCTTCCTCCCACTCAATTCTTTCGAGAGAAACATTTCCTCGAGAAAGGATCCATTTAAGCAACAAACACTTTGCACTAGGATCTGAGATTGAAGGTTCACCCAACTGATCTTAGGGTATTCTATGAAGATGCAATTTGTCCGCCTTGGGTTCGACCTCATTAGGTGAAAACGTTTTCCACACAAGTGTCACATCCCCAAATATTAAGAAATGACAGCTTAGGTTTCTATCAAACCATAATTCACACGGTGTCATCTCAACGGATTTAGATGATGCCCTATTTAAAGTGAATGTAGTTGTATCTAATGCATAACCCAAAAAATTATAGTAGTAAAACGATAAGAGACATCATAGCACGCACCATGTCCAATAGAGCATAACTATGATGTTCGGACACACCATCACACTATGGTGTTCCAGGTGGCGTTTAGTTGTGAAACAACTTTCACATTGTCTTAAGTTGTATGCCAAACTCGTGACTCAGATATTCACCTCCACGATCATATCGCAGTCATTTTTATCTTCTTGTCACGATGATCTTTAAACTTCACTCTGAATTTGCTTGAACCTTTCAAACGATTCAGACTTGTGTTTCATTCAGTAAATATACACTATATCTACTCAAATCATCAGTGAAGGTAAGAAAATAACGATATCCACTTCACGCTACAAGACTCACTAGATTGCATACATCAACATGTATAATTTCCAATGAATCACTTGCCCGCTCCATCCAACAGGGTCCTTTAGTCATCTTGCCCAAGAGGCATGGTTCGCATGTCTCAACCGATTCGAAATCGAATGAGTCCAAATATCCATCAGCATGGAGTTTCTACATGCGCTTTATACCAATATGACATTTAGCAGCAGTGCCACAAGTATGTGGTACTATCATTATTAACTTTGTATCTTTTGACATCAATGTTATGAACATGTGTAATACTATGATCAAGATTTCAACAAACCATTCTCACTGGGTGCATGACCATTGAAGATATTATTCATGTAAACAGAATAACCATTATTCTCTAACTTAAATGAATAACCGTATTGCAATAAACATGATCTAATCATGTTCATGCTCAACGCAAAACACCAAATAACATTTATTTAGGTTCGTCACTAATCCTGAAGGTAGATAGAGCGTGCGATGTTGATCACATCAACCTTGGAAACACTTCCAACACATATCGTCACCTCACCCTTAGCTAGTTCTCCGTTTATTCCGTAGCTTTTATTTCGAGTTACTAACATTTAGCAACCGAACCGGTATCCAATACCCAGGTGCTACTAAGAGTACTAGCAAGGTACACATTAGTAACTCGTATATCAAATATACTTCTATCAATGTTGCCAGCCTTCTTATCTACCAAGTATCTAGGGTTGTTCCGCTTCAGCGACCGCTCACCTCATAACAAGCACTTAGTCTCGGGTTTGAGTTCAACTTTGGGTTGCTTCACTGGAGCAGCAACTGACTTGCTATCCATGAAGTTTCCCTCCTTGCTCTTGCCCTTCTCAAAACTAGTGGTTTGATTAACCATCAACACTTGACGCTCCTTCTTGATTTCTACCTTCGCGGTGTCAAACATCGCGAATAGCTCAGGGATCAACATTTCTTTCCCTGGCATTTTATAGTTCATCACCAAGTTCTAGTAGCTCAGTGACAGTGACTTGGAGAACTACATCAATCACTATCTTATCTGGAAGATCAACTCCCACTCGATTCTAGCGATTGTAGTACCCAGACAGTCTGAGCACATGCTCAACGATTGAGCTATTCTCTTTCATCTTGCAGGCAAAGAATCTCGTTGGAGATCCTATATCTTGCAACTCGGGCACGAGCTTGAGATCACAATCTCAGCTCTTAGAACATCTCATATGTTCCGTGACGTTCAAAACATTTTGGAGCCTCAATTCTAAGCCGTAATGCATGACGCACTAAACTATCAAGTAGTCATCGAAACGTGTCTGTCAGATGTTCATAACATCTACAAACGACGCTAGATGGGGTGGCGCACCGAGCGGTGCATTAAGGACATAAGCCTTCTGTGCAGCAATGAGGACAATCCTCAGATCACAGACCCAGTCCGCAATTTTGCTACCAACATCTTTCAACTCTTTTTCTCTAGGAACATATAAAAATACAAGGGAGCTACAACGCGATCTAGTAATCTACAACATAATTTGCAAAGACACTTTGACTATGTTCATGATAATGAGTTCAATTAATCATATTACTTAAGAACTCCCACTCAAATTGACATCCCTCGGGTCATTCGAGTGATACATGATCCAAATTGACCAACTCAAGTCCGATCATCACGTCAGTTAAGGTGGCTTCAATGGTGAACATCATTATGTTGATCATATCCACTATATGACTCATGCTCGACCTTTCGGTCTCTTGTGTTCCGAGGCCATGTCTGTACATGCTAGGCTCATCAACTTTAACCCGAGTGTTCTGCGCGTGCAAATCTGGCTTGCACCCGTTGTATGTGAACGTAGAGTCTATCACACCCGATCATCACGTGGTGTCTCAACACGACGAACTTTCGCAACGGTGCACACTCGGGGAGAACACAGTTCATCTTGAAATTCAAGTGAGGGATAACCTGATAATGCTACCGCCGTACTAAGCAAAACAAGGTGCATAAAAGGATTAACATCTCATGCAATTCATAAGTGACACGATATGGCCATGAACTTGTGTTTAAGATCTCCATCTTCAAAACACCGTCATGATCTCCATCGTCACCGGCACAACACCATGATCTCCATCATCTTGATCTCCATCAATGTGTTGCCACTGGGGTTGTGGCACCAGCCCTGCTTCTACTTCTATTTCTACTGCTTAGCGATAAAGTAAAGAATTACATAGCGCTTAATGATTGACACGCAGGTCATACAATAATTAAAGACAACCCTATGGCTCCTGCCAGCTGCCGTACTCAACGACATGCAAGTCGTGAAATTCTATACATCACATGATCATCTCATACACCACATATATCTCATCATGTAATTGGCCATATCACATCACAACATACCCTGCAAAAACAAGTTAGACGTCCTCTAATTGTTGTTGCATGTTTTACGTGGCTGCTACGGGTATCTAGCAAGAACGATTCTCACCTACGCATAAACCACAACGGTGATACATAGATTGCTTTTAAACCTTCTCAAGGACCGCCTTTGTCGAATCCGATCCAACTAAAGTGAGAGAAACTGTCACCCACAAGCCATCTAAGCAACAAGTTGCGTCGAGGGAACCGGTCTCTCGTAAGCGTACGAGTAATGTTGGTCCGGGCTGCTTCATCTCACAATCCCACTGAACCAAAATCCAACCAAAGGAGGAAGCAATCTAAGCATCAACGCCCACAAACCTTTTGTGTTCTACTCGAGATCTCATCGAACCATCAACCTAGCTCATGATGCCACTGTTGGGGAACGTCGCATGGGAAACAAAAATATTTCCTATGCACACGCAAACCTATCCATGGTGATGAGCATCTATGAGAGGGAGAGTGGATCTACGTACCCTTGTAGATCGCTAAGCGGGAAGCATTAAGAAACGTGGTTGGTGTAGTCGAACTTCTTCGCGATCCAAATCGCCAAGCGTCCCGCGATCCAATCACGAACCGTCCCGCGAACACATCATGATCCGTCCCGTGAACTCATCACGATCCGTCTCACGATCTTGATCACGATCTGTCCCATGAACTCATCACGATTCGTTCCGTGATCACATCACGAACCGTCTCGCGATCTCGATCACGGTCCTTCCGATCTAGCGCCGAACGGACGGCACCTCCGCGTTCAGCACACGTGCAGCTTGATGACGATCTCCACCGTATCGATCCAGCGAGAGGAGGTGGAGAGAAGAGAGAGTTCACCAGCATCATGACGGCGCTTCAGTGATGGTGGTGGAGCAATTCCAGCAGGGCTTTGCCTAAGCGCTGTAGAAAATCGATCTAGAGGAGAAACTATGCACCGATGTAATGGGTAGCACGTGGCCGGAAATTCTGTCCAAAAACCACCCAATCCACTAGTATATATAGGAGGAGAGGAGAGGAGAGGCAGCCAAGGCCTTTGGGTCGGCCGAAATAGGAGGTGGGAAGCAATCCTACTTCACCTCCAATCCTAGTTGGAGTAGGATTGCCTCCTATTGGCTGATTTTCCACTTTTTGCTTTAGGACTTTCTCTCCTGCGCCATGCGCCTTTGTGGTTGTTTTCCCAGCCCACTAAGGGCTGGTTATTATTATCCCACAGCCCATGGACCTCTTGGGGTCGAAATACCCCTCCCGGAGGCCTCCCGGTACACTACCGGCACTCCCCGTACACTACTAGCACTCCCGGTACACTACCAATGAGCCCGAAACTTTTCCGAAATCCAAACTGGGGCTTCCTATATATGAGTCTTTACCTCCGGACCATTCCGGAGCTCCTCGCGACGTCCGGGATCTCATCCGGGACTCCGAACAAACTTCGGTCACCACCATACATAACTCTACACTACCGAAACGTCACCGAACATTAAGTGTGCAGACCCTGCGGGTTCGAGAACTATGTAGACATGACCGAGACACCTCTACGGTCAATAACCAATGGCGGGACCTGGACGTACACATTGGTTCCTACATATTCTACGAAGATCTTTATCGGTCGAACCTCTATGTCAAGGATTTAGTTAATCCCGTATAACGTTCCCTTTGTTCTTCGGTATGTTACTTGCCCGAGATTCGATCGTCGGTATCTCCATACCTAGTTCAACCTCGTTACTGGCAAGTCTCTTTACTCGTTCCGTAATACAAGATCCCATGACTAACACTTAGCCACATTGCTTGTTGTGATGTTGTATTACCGAGTGGGCCCTGAGATACCTCTCCGTCACACAGAGTAACAAATCCCAGTCTCGATCCATGCCAACTCAACAGACACCATCGGAGATACCTGTAGAGCACCTTTATAGTCACCCAGTTACGTTGCGACGTTTGATACACATAAGGCACTCCTCCGATATCCGTGAGTTGCATGATCTCATGGTCATAGGAACATATACTTGACATGCAGAAAACAGTAGCAATAAACTGACACGATCATATGCTATCTGTGTAGTTTGGGTCTTATCCATCACATCATTCTCCTAATGATGTGATCCCGTTATCAAATGACATCTCATGTCCATGGCTAGGAAACCTTAACCATCCTTTGATCAACGAGCTAGTCCATTAGAGGCATACTAGCGACATGGTTTTGTCTATGTATCCACACATGCATTTAAGTCTCCGATCAATACAATTATAGCATGGATAATAAACGATTATCATGAACAAGGAAATATGATAATAACTAATTTATTATTGCCTCTAGGGCATATTTCCAACAAAAACATGATGGATGTAAAGTGCTATATGACATGCAATGAAAATGGTTTCTTGACATAGTCAAAGGGCTGCTTGCCTGGCTTAGCAATGTCTTCGAGGTCTTCACACGCTTCTCATCCACCTCCGAGCACTCCGTATATCTCGTCAACTACCGCTGGAAACAACCGTAATAAGCAACACAACAAGCAGAGAAATAAAGGTGCTCTATAATTAGGAGTTTTATTTTTCTAGGACACCTCTGGTCCCAAGAAAAATAACCGAGGAGGTTTCATTGGATGTGGATCAAGGGGGGATTTTTGAATGGTGGGAATGATGGAAATAATGATCCTATAAGATGTCAAGAGAAAATATTTCTATAAAAATGAGTGGATGGACCCAACAATTAGGGCATGATTTTAGAAACATGAGGAAAGTGGTTTCACTGGACTTGGAGTTGGGATGAATTTTCTAGAGATTTTCAAAGTGGGTCACATATGAAATAATGGCCCAATAATTGACATGGCAGAATAAATGTAAGGAAAAAATTTCACCACTTAGTCCATGAATTTAGATACACCTAGAATTATGAATCACTCCAATTGGAGCTATAATGAATGCTCCAAGGATTTTACAAGTGGGGCATTCAAAATTCGAATTCAAATTTGAATTTGAATCCTACACAAAAGTTTGCAGGAAAATTGTGTAATGCACATATTTGGATAGTTCAAGATTTTAGGAGTTTACAGAAATTTGAATCACTAAATTTGGAGCAAAAATGAATTTATTAAGCATTTACTAGTCTCTGTGGAGAAAGAAAATAGGAAAAAAAAGCTATTTACCAGATTGCGCTAAAATGCGCACAGGGCGCTGGATAGCCAACTTGGCCGGCCCAGTGGCTTAGTCGGGCTGGAGGGAGGGCCACGTCGAAGGCGCACCCAGGGGAATACGCCTTCCCCTGGCAAAGACGTGCCCAGCGTCCCCGCCTCCACTTAAGCCGCGGGCCCGGCGGCTGGCTCGCTGACGGGAGGGCCCCGCCTGTCGGGTTCATCGTCCTCCTCCCGCGCCCTCATGCACGGCCGCGGAGAGCGGTGAACCCCGGTGGCGATTGCCGACGACTCCGTCAACTACTTGAGTCGCCCGGCCTACCGGCATGCTCAGGGGACCGAGGCGGTCCCCCTCATGCTGTTCATGGATGCAGAGGGGCTCTGGGCTGAGCAGGGCCTCGGCCGCAATGGAGACCGGCGGCGGCCATGGGGGGATCCGATGACTCCGACATGGGGGAAAGGGTTTGAAGTGGGGGGTCAGGCCCCTGAGGTCTTGGAGAAGCCGAGGGAGGAGAAAAGGAGGCCGGGGGCGCTCTGTGCCGGCCGGATGGCAGCGACCCGCGGCGGCGTTGCTCCGGCTCAGGTCGAGCACGCAGAACGGGGAAAAGGAGATGGGAGGTCTAGGGGTTCGATAGAGGGAGAGAGGAAGCAAGAGAAGAGCCGAGAGGATCTCGGGGTGGCCTTAAATATCCAGGGAGCTGGCGCACCGTGGAACGAGGTCCGGCGAGGTCGTGGTCGTTGCTAGAGCTCACAGGGGCAGGCTCAGGCATGTCCATGGTCTTCGTGGACTTGGTCCCGGACCAGGGAAGGAAAGAGAGGGAGCGGGGGAGGACCAGGTCCTTGCGTGTGCGAGCGTCCCAATTGGTGCGCTCGGGCGGCCGGTGCGCATGCGAGCGGACGCCAGCAGAGGGGAAGAGAGGAGGGTGGATAGGGCCGTGGCATGTCCCGGACCTTGAGGGCCTCGGCTGGCGCGCGGGGGAGGCCCGAGGTGGCCAGAGGACGCGAGGTCAGTGCTTGGATGCTCTGCCATGTGCTCCAGAGCATGCTTTTGGCCGGCATGGGCGCGTCCTGACACACTCTAGCATGCCCACTTGCGTCTCCCAGCTGCAAGAGGGAGTAAAATATTGAGAAAGCACATTGGATGCTCTAGGAGATGGCCAGAAGAAAGGAGAGGCTGAGAGAGTGGGAGAAAATGGCTGTCCAAGGGGTGCAAATTGGGTTTTTACCCCCTCAATGATGGAGCTAGCTGTTGGTATTTCTCCTGGAGGTGCTGGGGGTCTACGTGGAGCTGTGGTAAAAAATTGGGGCCAAGGGTAAAAGGTTAGGAGGTGAAAAAGCTAGATTTACATATCCACCAGAAGGTGTTTGATGGGCTTTTGGGCAATAAGATGCTTCTCCCTTGCAGAGATACCTACCAAGGTCAAAGACTAGGTGAAAATGAGATGCTCCACCAAATTTGAGCTTAATGAGAAAAAGTTGATAATGTGGATTAGGTGAACCCTAGAATTTGGCAGAATCATATTCTTATAGATCCAATGATGCTAGGCTTTAACCCTTGATGCACCACTTAGTGTAGCATAATCATTTGGTCATTAGAGCATGCCCAAAAAGTTTGAGGCCAAGTGGAGACACTTCACAATGCAAAGTTGCTCAAATTTTATTCTGGACAGAAATGGTTTTGGGTTGATTTGATGAAGCAACCCGACTTGGCTTGGGATGAAACTTTGCAAGATCATCACCCATGATGGTGTTGACTTGGTAGAATTTTCCTGGAATTTATTGAGAATATTTCCTATAAAAACATTCAAAAAGTTTGATCTGAACAGAAGGAGTTTTGACGGGTTTTGCCCATGATCTGATCATGCCCTTGTGTTGAAACTCATATATATGAGAAATATATGTCCACTGAGTTTCTCTAAATTTTCTCAAATATTTTCAAAGCATCTAAATGAGTTTTTTCCTATAAAAGACCATTTTTGGCCTTAAGAGAAAGCCTTTAAATAAAATATGACAATAATCTTTTAAAATAATATTTTTTGGTTTTGGAAAGTTATATATATATATAGTAGGTTCCAAATAAAGCATTTGGGGAAAAAGAATCCACCCAATTTGAGGATTTGTAGTACAAACCTCAGTTCAGGGGTTTAAATAAACTTAAATTGAATAAATCCTTTGTGGTAAAAATAAATCTTGATAAAAATAGTTTAGAGTACTATTCACATGGCATGATCATTGGGCAAGAAGTTTGGGTCAAGGAGGATGAAGATGGAGAGGAGTATAACCTAAGAGTGCCAATCACAAACACCCAAGCAATCAACCAAGCATTCATTCAAACAAGCATGCACTCAAAAAGTTTTAGTTGGTTCCAAATTTTATGAACTAAATCATAACAATGTGCTACAAACACAGGGTGTGACAGAACAGTTCCCAAGAATTATAATATTAGTCTCACTATAACCGGAAAAGTGATGTTGTGGCTAACACACCTGTTGGAAGACCTATTACTATAATACCTTATATCATCAACCTTAGCCGCTTCCCCATGAGGTTTTCATATGACTTATTCAGAAGTTATTCCTCATGGACCCTTTGAGATCCCAAAGTCTGACCTTTTTACTTGATGTTCTAGATACCAAACGTTACCTATAAATGGCTTACGCTATTTCATCAAGGAGAACATTAGAAGCAGAGTGCTAAATGTCTCTCGGTCGATCATCCAGATTTTGCTTCCTTGGGATAGCTAAGGTGAAATATGAGAAAGTGTTGTATTCCTTTGCATCTACATCCTCCATCATTATTCATCTTCATAGTATGAGGTGTTGCCAGGATCCTTGGCACGGATGTTGGTAAAAACCCTGATGAATATGGAAATGCTCAAGTCCTTGAGAGCACGCTCGCACACTGGGTTATACTCTCGGTATTAATTGGAATGTGCCTTCCGTTGTAAAGTTGTTTCATAACTCTAGTTTCCCTCCGATCTGAGTATGCCATTCATTGAATTTCTTCCAACAATCGTTTCTGAATTGCCTTAGGTTGTCATAAATAATTTTAGTGATTCTTGGATCAAAAGTAATTCTTTCTTCCACTTAAGGGATAATGCTACGAGTCACCTTCTCTAAGGTGCCCGCTATGGTATAAAGGGCAATTAACTCCTTGCTACTTTCAAACCTCTTCACCGTCTACTTTAGCGTGGAATTGTTGACTACCAATTGAACCTCCGTCATCTACCTCATTCATTGTTCTCGACATGTGTTTTGTGTCCCAGCTCGAGAGATGTTATGATGTCTCATTCCATGAGTTGGTCATGTGTCGCTCGATCTTCGTAAATATTGATTCTTGTAGAGCTGTCTATCCATGTTGTCTTTCTGTTGGATGAAGATCCCAAAGTCAAAGATGTCAAGATCATCACAACGCAATGGATCAATAGCTATGAGGAGGGCATGTGGACCAAGGAGGTTGTGGTAGTTAGTGTCCCCTCTGTTCTCTTACCCTACGCTTGAATCTCGGGACGAGATTTTTGTTTAGTGGGGGTGAGTTGTCACAACCCTAGAAATTGCTTGTATTAGTTGCAGCATTGAGCACTCATTGCATCATATTTAATTTAATCTGAACTTTCAATGGGGATGTCAAACCCTAGAACCTCATGGATTAAACAAAACTCCAACAGCTAAATTTTCAATGTTTCCAAATGGCCTTCAAAAATGTTCACCATTTCTAGTAAATATTGGAAACAACATACCGGGTTGCTGAACTTCTAAATAATTATTTTGTATTTTTTAATAAATCATGAATGCATGTGAAAATGATAATTAAATGACTATAAATATTTAAAAATTTCTAGAAATGCTGAAACTTATTATCAAGCTTAGCAATATTATGGTTAGACCGCAAAATAAATTCCAGGGTTTTTGTCTTTAGGGTTTTTGCCCAAATATTTTAAACACAGAGCAAATAAAAAGAAAAAATAGGAAAAAGGAGCAAACCTAGCGACTTACCTTCGTTTAGCCCAGCCGGCCCTACTGGCCCAATGGCCAGTCGTCACTGACCTCTCGCCAGGAGAAGGCGCGTGCCCGACGCGCGAGGCCACGCGCTAGGGTCACCTACTGCCTGCTAGCTTGGCTAGAGGAGGGGATGAGGACCCTAGAGCCGTCCGCATCGAGCCCACCCCTCTCCCTTCTCCTCCCCTCTCTAGTTCTCCCCCTCACCCTTGCCTCTTCCATCGTTGGTTGCTGAAGCTTCCCGCCGCCGATTCGCTTGCTCCAGCTCTTCCCCGACCTCGTCGTCGACTCCAGACAAACCCCCGTGAGCCCCTGTTCCTCGCACCTCTCTTCTTGTTATCTTGGGAGACCCTAGCTAGCATCCCCGTCGAAGCCGAAGCTTCTCGCCACCGATGGGAATGTGGCCGTGGCTACACCAACCACGGCCTGCTCTCGACCTCGTCACCGTGCTCCGAGCGTTCCTAGGGTCCGATTGCACCCAACATCTGGTCCTCCCATGCCCTATAGCCCCATTTACGTCGGTGCCCGAGCTCTGGCCACCGCACAAGTTGTCGCCGCCATCATTTTAGACATCCCCAGCTCGAGCTCATTGCACCATCGGATGCACCCGACGACTAGCGTTGCATTGGGCCAAACTGCCACTCATTTGGTCATTGAAGGGCGATGTCCGAGCACCTCCGCCGCATCTGGCCTTGCCGGCATTGAGCCGTCGGTGGGTTTGACCCCTGCCCATATTTGACTTCTCCGGGGCAATGGAAGGTGGGGCCATCCCCTGGCTTAATTAGGTCAAATAATTAATTTTGCTTAATTAACCTAATCACCCACTGACTAGTTGGCCCAACATGTGAATGGTTTTTATTAGGATTTAGCTAAACCTAATTAACCCCAAGTGCCATTGATAGGTGGGTCCAGTCAGTCAGGTTTGACCCTGGCCGGCCCTGTTGACCTGTGATGTCACCCTGACGTAATGGTGATGTAGTAAAGTATTTCAACAATTAAAATAAATACTACATGATTTATTTATTTTTGAAAATGCTTAAAACTTCTAAAAATCATAGAAAATAGTCTGTAGCTCAGATGAAAATAATTTATATATGAAAAATGATCAAAAAATCCAGTGAATCTGTTTATGCCATGATCATGCATGTTTGAACAAGTTAACGCCACCAAGTAGTACATTTTGTGATTAGGGCAATATATGAATTATCATTTGGAGTTGGAATTAGAACTTGTTTGAATTCCACTTCAACTAACTTGGCTAATTATACCTCTAGGTCAATTCAGTACCTTAATTTGTCATGTCATGCATCATGTTTGTCACATTGCATTGAATGTACTCCTTTCTTGTTTGCCGGTGGTTGTTCCCCCTCGGTAGACGATGGTTCCCACATTGTGATCATTGGCATTTATGAAGAATCATTGTCATCTACAGAAGTGTCAGGCAAGCAAACCCCCTTGAGCATACGGATAAGAACCCACTCTCTCACTCCTACTCTCTTTTATTGCATTACAACAATCACGATTCAACTGTTATCTATTCTCGGTAGTTGAACCCATTCATTTGCATGACCTGTATTTGCCATAGTAAATAGTTGAAACCACTTAGCATGAGTAGCAACTGTTTGAGACTTGTTGTGCTTACTCATCAATGCTTTCTTATTGTGACTGCTATGCTTAGAGTCGTGTCGTGTTGGGTCTGATCCATCTAGGCGATGAATCAGGATGGCAATGTTCATGTCCTACTATGTGAGAGCTAAGTGTGTGAACATGATTTGGTAAAGGTAGCGATGAGAGGCCATGTAGGAGTACATGGCGGGTTGTCTCATTGGGACCGTCCTTAAGAACTGAGTTATGTGTATGTTATCCAAGACAAGATACTACCACACATTGAGTTCTGGTAACTTGACCCCTCTCGGCTTATTAATCTCCTAGACCTCTATCTAGGAGTTGCAACTAGTTTCTGGTGTTTGTAGGAAAAGTGTTGGTCGTCGTGCATAGTGCTACCCGACGGGGTGGACTGTGATGCAGTAGAGGCACAGTGGCCCGGTGTACCAAGTGGTACCCGAACGGTGTGCTTGGGAACCCTACGCACATCGTTTGAGGCCATAGCGGAAACTTCGGCCGGACTTCCATGCGGGTTCAGTCTCAAATAGGTGATAAACCTGGACTAGGGTCTTGTGTGATTGATGGTCATGGCTGACTCCCTCGCTGGGCTACCGCTTCAAGGTTGCCGAGGTGCCTTTTTCGTGCACATGGTGATAAGTGGCGAGAGCGTGTGTGAAGAAGTATACCCCTGCAGGGTGAAATAATCTGTTCGAAGATCCGCGTCCTTGGATATCGACTACTTGGAGAACTTATGTGGTTCAGAGAAAACTTGTAGTGGAAACTCTAAAATATGCAAGATAAGCATGAGTGCTATGGATAGCCTTCTCATAGGGAGACAAGAGTGGATCCATAGTGGTGTATCTATTTGGTGAATACGTGGAATCGTGTGCGCTATCCCACCTCAAAGAAAGCAATTGTAGTCGTAGTACAAGTTAGCCAAGAGTCAAAGATGGCTTGCTGCAATAAACTCCACAACCCCCTTCATTTATACTGATGCATATGTAGTTAGTTCTGATGTAAGTCTTGCTGAGTACCCTTGTACTCACGTTTGCTAAATTTATGTTTTTGAAGAGGAGGCATCAGTCTCATTAGTGGTACTTACGACGTGAAGTTTGATGTTGACCAGATTAGCTTGGGAATCCCAGACAGAGATCTGGTTACTTTGGTAGGGTCGTTGTAGCTTTTTAGGCTCCTCCAGCCAATTTTGTAGATGCCTGTACCCAGACATGTTTAACTTCGGCTTGTTTGTTTGAATGTTCTGAATGTTGGGTCTTGTGACCCCTGCTTGTAACATCTTATTGTGTTGGCTCTTCTGAGCCTTCTAAATAGATGTTGTAATGTTATTTGGTTATGTTGTGATGCCATAGTTGTATATATGCATATCGGGCATGTCGTGCATACGTGTGATGTGCAATGGTATGTGTGGGATTCGATGCCTAGTTGTGGGCCTTTAGTAGTACTCTTTACGGGGAAATGCCTCTTTGTGCTTCCACCGAGCCTTGGTAGCTTGCTACTGCTCCGGACTCATTGATTGACCAACGTGTATCCTTCTTTGTTGTTATGTCTGTCCCTTCGTGGAAATGTCTTGCGGTGTAATGGAGTCGCTGTAGCCTGCTATGACCTGTCCACGTGCAGTGATGACATTTATGTCCCACAACATAATGGAGTCCTTGTAGATGGCTATGACTCGTCTACACACGCTAGAGATTGACACCTGCATTGTTGGGTTACGTATACCTGTCCCTGTAAGGATGTGCCACTTGAGTTCTACGACTAGTCATGTTGGCCCGGGTTCTTAGACATTTGAATGCTAATGACACATTCACATACGTGAGTCAAAAGACGCAGATGGTCCCGGCCCAGGTAAGGTGGCAGCCATGGAGATAACTGCGCGTGAGACCGCAAAGCGATGTGATGTGTTACATGCTAGATTCTTATGGCTTAGGATTGGGGTCCTGACAATTGTCGAGACGTGTATCAGGAGAACAGCGGGGAGGTGCTACCGAAATTCTGCACCGGATCTGGAGCAGAGCATGGGAAAATGAACCCAATCTAAACATACTCGGGTGGGATTAGGACCTATCTCTACCTATTAGCATGTAGGTTGCATGGAGGTAATAAAACTAACAAACTTGATTACCATATGAATATAGATGATGAATTATATATATATATATTTCTTGTGTGTTCAGTAGGTAAGCAAGGTGAGTGACCGTGCTTGGATGTAGACTGGTCACCCTAGTCAGAAAGAGATGATCAATGAATGGTTAACAAAAACCAGGATTTTTTTGAGAGCCGCATTTGCAAATGGCTTGCAAAAAACATGGTGCCCGTGTCCCAAATGCGACAACATTAAAAGCCAGACAGAGTTTGAAATGGGTAAACACCTATAGAAGTGTGGTTTTATGCCTAATTATACGGTGTGGACTTTTCATGGTGAGTCTGACCAACGTCCCAGAGCTGAGGTGGTTCGTCGTCGCATCGACGAGCATGGTACCAGGATCGAAGACATGGTGCAAGACTTCGATGATGCTCGGGATTCAGACGATGAGATGGAGTAATCTGCAAAGGCCTTCTCCACGAGCACAGTAAACTTTGTCAGCTGGATGCCATCGCGCAAGTAATGGCTCTGAAGGCTCAATTCAACCTAGGCAGAGACTGCTACGATGTAATGATGATGATATTTCGACGCTTTCTACCCAAAGGCCATGTACTGCCTGCAAACCTGTACCAGTCAGACAAAATCCTCCGTGTACTTAAGATGCCCTATGAGAAGATACATGCCTGTGAGAATGGATGTGCCTTATTTAGGCATGAGTATGAGGCCTTGAACCATTGCCCCATTTGCCATTCTTCTAGGTATATTGTGGTAGACAATGGTATGGGTCAGAAGATTCAGACCAAAATCCCCATTGATGTTTTTCGGTATCTACCAATCGTACCAAGACTTCAACGTCTTTTCATGGTCGAAGAGACAGCCAGACAGATGACATGGCACAAATTGGGCAAAAGAACCGAACTAGATGCAGATGGGATCAAGATGTTGGTACACACTTCAGATGCTTCTGCGTGGAAGCACTTCGATGTATTACATACAGATAAATCGATAGATCCAATGTATCCTCGAGTTGCCATCAACACAGATGGGTTCAATGTGTATGGTATGACGACAGCACAATACAGTTGTTGTCCTGTATTTGTCATTCCACTCAATCTCCCCCTGGAGAGATTATGAAAAGAAAGAACATTTTCCTGACGTTGATAATTCCAGGGCCCAAATATCCAGGGAAGAATATGAATGTGTACATGCAGCCGCTTAAGGATGAATTGCAAGAAGCCTGGGATAATGGGATCAAGACATACGACGCCGCTACCAAAAAGAACTTAAAAATGCATGTGTGGTACATGTACTCGATGCATGACTATCTGGCGTATGCACTATTCGTTGGTTGGTGTGTGCATGGAAGGTTCGTGTGCCCCACATGCAAGGAAGCTCTTCAGTTCCATTGGCTACAGGCGGGTCACAAGTTTTCTTGCTTTGACATGCATAGACAGTTCCTGGATCCTGACCATAAGTTCAGAAAAGACAAGAAGAGTTTCATCAAAGGTAGAGTTGTCAAAAACACTGCACCACCTGCGTTGATAGGCAAACAGAACCTTGATCATTTAAACGCTCTTGAGCCTGAGCCTTTGCGTCCAATATATTTCAAAGGGTATAATACGGAACACGTCTGGACTCATAACTCATGCTTATGGGATCTGCCTTATTTCAAAGACCTCATTTTCCCACACAACATCGACATGATGCACACTAAAAAGAATATGGCCAAGGACATTTTTGGTACGTTGTTCGGCATAAAGGGGAAGTCAAAGGATAATCCTAAGGCTAGAATCAACTAGGAGGCTCTATGTGATAGACTATTACAAAACTTGTGACAACGGAAAGGAAAGCAAAGCGTAGCGAAGCCAAAGGCATGGTTCAATCTTGGAAGGCCAGCTATGAGGGAAATACTATTGTGGGTGAAAATGCGGTTGATATTCCCCGATGGGTATGCTGTGAATCTAAAAAGGGGAGCGAGTCTTGAAAAATTGAAAATATTTGGTCTCAAGAGTCATGATTGGCACATATGTCTTGAGTGGGTAATGTCGGTGATGTTGCGTGGCTTTATCCCTGAGGATGAATGGCTAGTGTTGTCAGAGCTGAGCTATTTCTTCCATTTTCTTTGTGCGAAAGAACTACTGCCTGGCGTGCTAGATGAAATGGAAGAGTTGACGCCGGAGTTTATCTGCAAATTAGAAAGGATCTTTCCACTGGGCTTCTTTAATCCAATGCAACATTTGATTTTCCATCTCCCGACTGAGGCAAGACTGGGGGCCAGTTCAAAATCGATGGTGCTTCTCAACTTAGAGGATGCAGAAGATGCTTCAAGCTAAATGAAAAAATTAATGTAGAGTTGAAGCATCAATGTCCAAGGCATCCATTACTGAGGAGGCGGCAAACTTCATGACAGGACACTACAAAGCCAAAAATCATCATTTGCACAACCCGAAGCCTTGGTAGAATGATGGCGAGCCTAAAAAAGGCGATCCAACCTCAGCCTATTCAAAGGGAAGCTCGCACCAGCCAGTGCTTCGAAAGGGTAATTGTTGGATGTCGAAGAATGGTGGACCATTTCATTGTATATCTTGAACAACCTAATAGAAGTGTGGCTGTACATCGAGTAAGTTCTCGGTAAATTATTTTTCTGCAACTTCTAATTCCATTGAACTGCTCTTATTCCCGGATATTTTATATAGTTGATACATCGCCGAATTATCAGATGGAGCGGTCATCGAAAATGATTCTGTCGAAGAGTAGGAGCTTCTGGCAAAGCATGGAGGCGACTATCCCGGTTTCATCTCTTGGTTCAAACAAAGGGTAATTAATTACCATTAGTGGACGATTAGACTTCTTGGTCTAATTTGTCCCTAATGCATCCATTCTTCGGTATTAAACTTGTAGGCTGATGCAGAGTCTATGACGCCAAGTTGAGACATGTCGCTAATGGTTTAAACTATATATAAGCTCCGTTCATTTGACAAATACGACATCAACGGGTATTGCTTTCGTACCTTTGGCAAAGAGCTATCTATGCCCGACGTAAATACTACAAATTGTTGTGTCTCTGCTATCGACGAAGGAGGTGCCGAGTATTATGGAAGAGTTGAAGCAATTGATGACCTTCTATTCTATGGTGAAAACCCACCAACCGTCGTAGTCTTCAAATGTTACTGGTTTCAGCCGAAGGAGACTAGAAGGACTCATGAACATATAGGGCTAGTCAAAATCAACCAAAGCACCCATTTAGATGTTCCCGATGTCTATATTACGGCTCAATAGGCGACACAAGTTTTCTATGTATCGTGGGCCTGCCAAACTGATCCAAATCGGAAAGGTTGGGATGTCGTTTATGAAGTGCTGCCAAGTTTGAGACCACCTACCCTCAATGAAGAGGATTACGAACCTCACATTAACCCAGACACATCTAAAGGAGAGTTCTTCCAAGAAACACATATGTCCAAAAAACATTTCAAGAACCGCTCTACTTCAACCCAGAACATTGAAGTAGACAGCAAAAGTAGACACACATGTGCCGGAACAGGAAGAGCCGGAAGAAGAAGTGGTTACTACTGCGGATGACCTGTCACTTATTGACCGATTACATAATGGAGGACTTCCACAAGATCTTCCCGATAGTGATGATGATGCTACATTTATTGATGATAGTGATGATCATGATGCATTTATCGATCCCGAAGCATATATAGATGATCAAGATTATTATTAGTTCATGTCAGGAATTCAACAATTATTATATACATATATTAAAAAAATTAGGACTCATGTTGGTATTTATGATGATGATACACTTAAATTATATACATTTTATTACTCATGTTGGTATTTATGTTGTACTAATTCATTTACTCTTTGTCATGGCAGGTGTTGAAAGATGGTGGGAAAGGGTCAAGAGCACTCCGAGGCCCCTTCTTCGCCGGCGGGTGGTGGGATGGTTACTCCCATTCCTGCCCCGTCTCTTCGGAGAGCGTTGCTCTCTACTTTGCATGGAGTGCCACTTCTTCGATGATCGCGGACCCCGTGAGAGGACGTCGACCCCCACGAAGAAGAGAGCTACTAAAGGTACACATGGCCGGGGGAGAGGTAGGGTGGCTGCCACGTGTCGGGGGGATTACCCCCGGGTAGGCTAAAGGAGACGACTCAACATTTTAAAGCATCGGGGAAGCCACCCCGGTATGCCAAGACCAACAAGACAAACGAAGAAGTAAGCTGACGACACTGTAGCTGGCCGGCTCCACTTGGCTGGCTCCTCCTGAAGGCACTATAGTTGGCCGGCTCCACTTGGCCGGCTGCTCCAGAAGGCACTATAGCTAGCTGGCTCCTCTTGGCCGGCTCCTCCTGACGGCACTGTAGCTGGCCGGCTCCTCCTGACAGCACTGTAGCTGGCCGGCTCCTCTTGGACGGCTCCTCCCGATGGCACTATAGCAGCCGGATCCTCCTGGCGACACTGTAGCTGGCCGGCTCCCCCTGGCGGACCACTTTAGCTGACTACACTGTGGCTGACGGGCTACAGAGCCTGCCACCCTGCTACAGACGGGCACTATTGGCTAATAGTGCCCCGCTATGCATCCTCACGCATCATGTCACCCTGCGCTCCAATGGTGGCGCACTGTAGCCTGCATCACTTGTCATGGGCCTCCCCTTGTCCCATGGGCCTCCCTTTATAGGAGGCACCAGGGGAGCCACACACACACGAACACTCACAAGAGCTCCTCCCATCTCTCTCCCTCTCACTCATGCCCACGCATGCATACATGGAAGGCAAGGAAGGGAGCAGCCAGCTCCCTCTTCCTCCTCTAATACAGCTCCAGGAGCAACCATGTACCAGATTATTCCACAGATATATAGACATGCAGGATTAGGGGTATTATCTCTCCAGAGAGCCCCGAACCTGGGTAAACCACTGCATGCTATTCGCATACCCATCCCGGATCATCCACGACAGCCTTGCTCTCACCTCCATAAGCCACCCCATGGCATCTGTCGTCTCTCGTGACCCCCCGTCAGAAAACGACGACAATTGGCGCCCACCGTGGGGCATGGCTGCTCCTAGAACCGCGTTCCGGGCGGGACCATCTTCGTCACCATCGTCATGATGTCGCAGTCGCCTCTTTGGCCGTGCTCGAGGGCTCGACGTCAGCTCGCCCCCGGGGCAGCCATGCGAGGTGGCACGCTTTCGTCGTCGCCCTCACCATCTTCATCACAACCACCGTGGTGCCGCTCCCGCGTCCCTTCGTCCGCGTTCGGCCTCGACACGCTTGCCTCACGGACCGCTTCGCCAACCCCGCACACGCTGTCGCCGGCGACTCGCGGGCATGACGGGCGCCGTCGCATCCTCCTCGTGCTGACGCTGCTCCTAAGTGTTGAAGTTGCGTCGGCAAGCTGTCGTGCCTCCGTGCAGGCTCGTGTCAGCACCTGCGGCGTAGCAACAGCTGTTACGGCCGCTGCTCGACCCGTCATCTTTCTCGTCGCTCCCCACCTTCGGCTGCAGTTCCGCCCCTACGCAGGCGCCCGGGGAGCATGGTTTTCCCTGTCCACCCGTGCCTAGCTAGCTAGCTAGCAAGGCCAATGGATTGGCTACGTACATGCTAGCTTGCTAGCCTGGCTGGCATGCGTCGCCGCCGTTCACTGCACCAGCGCTGTTGCTCCATCATTGCGCAACCGTGGCCCGCGCCGAGTGCTCCTCTCCACCGCGGACCGTCACGCTCTTCCCCAACCATGCTCATGTGTTCACGACCTGGCCCCGCCGCCCCGCTGCTCCTGCTGCGCATGCGGCTGCTCCCGAGCGCCTGCAGCGGCAGTCTCAAGTCCTGCTTCGCCTTCAGCCGGCTTCTCCGTCTCCTCCTCGAGTCGTGGCAAGCTCGGCCTCCACCACTGCAACTCCCGAGCGCCTTCGCGACCATGCCTCCACTACGGGCCGCCCCACTCCCCGGCCGGCTTCGCGCGTCACCGACCGCCTCGCTGAACAACAACCTTGCCAACTGGCCGCTGCCCTGCTGCGACGTCCGCGGGTCAGCTAGGCCGCGCCGGCTCCCCGCGTCGTACTCTCGTATGCATGCATACCTTGATGGGGCCAACAGTGCATCCAATGGCTGGCATGTGAGCTAGCTTGCTCTACCCTCGTATCCACTCTGGCCGGTTGTGTGCATCCCTGGCCGGCTCTCACGCTAGCGCATGCCTTGTCCGCCTACCTACAGACGCCCGCTGTTGGCCGGCGCCTACCTTGTCCGCCTGTGCATCCGCGTGCATGCATCTCTCAACCGGCTGTGTACACATGCATACGAGAGGGCACAAGGAGAATATAAAAGAACAGGTGGCTACGTCGGCTGCATCGTGCCACCAGCCGCGGTGGCCCTTGACCAGCATGTCGTGGTCCCGTCTACGCCGGTCTCCTCCCGAGCGCCTCCATCTCTGGCCGCGCGGCTCCTCATCACCACTCCTGCGCTGTCCCGGCCTCGTGCCTGTCCGGCTCCGCCGTGCGCCTGCGCTCCCCCTCTGTTCCTCCCCTGCCGTGCCCCTGCGACGACAGTTGGCGCCCCTGGATGCCTCCACAGCCACATGTGGCTCTGCCGGCCCCACCTCAGCACGCATACGTCGCCCCGCCGTGCTGGCCGCTCCTGTGTTGTGCTCCGTCCAGCTGCTTTGGCCTCTCCACGCCGGCCCCTGCGCCTGGCCGGCTGACCGCCAGGCGCTGGTTCATCCGCCGCTCCGTGCCGGCTCCCGTGCTCGACGGTGGTCTTGAGGGCCCTCGACGCTCGGGTTGGAAGAAAGGAGCTCCGGCTTGATCAGCTTCACCGCCACCTCGACTCCCCATGCAAAGCCAGGATGAAGGGCACGCGTGAGCCTCCCAACCAGGAGCACGATTTCCTCCACCGCGCCTGGGAGCGCGGTTTTCGTCCGCGACGCCCGCGCGGTCGCATGCCTCCTTCCGTTGCTGGGACCCCGGCCTCCCGCGGTGCTCCGTGCACACGGCTTGCCGTCCCGACTCCTTCCCGAGCTCCTTCGCGGCTCCACCCTCATGTCGCGCCGTTGGACATGCGCTACCCTAGTGCGCGACCGCGCCGACTCCACCCGCTTCATCGCGCCCACCCGCACGCCTAGCACCGTGTCCGGCTCCGCCCTACGATGGCTCCGTCGCGCCTCCCTCTGCGCTCTTCCTGGCTCGGCTCCACGCCGCCTCAGCTGGCTCCCCATGTGCCGCCACCCTTGGCTGGGTTCGACTCCTGTCGCGCTCGCCTTCTCCGCTCATGCACGCGCGCGTCGTGCCTGCTCTGCGCGGCTGCCGGCTCCACCTCGCCTCCGCCTCCACGCACCCGCATCGTGTCGGCCGGGTCCCACCCGCCGACTCACCGTCCATCCGACTGCGAGCACAACCGCCCCGCGTTGGTTACGCCACTCCGCCTCCTCGCACACGCCGGTTCGGCACCGGTCCGGCCGCCCGCCGGCTCGGTTGGCTTCCCCCGGCGCGCCGCTGCCGTCTTCCGTATGGCTCTCGCAGCTCTGTGTGGCTGGTTGCCCATGCGGGGCAAGTGCTGAGGGGGTCAGGCTGGTGTGCTATGAGCCGGGAGAAAGGGAGACATATTTGCATGCATGCATGCATGCATGTGAGTGGTAGTGCGTGGCCGGTGGGGCCGGCAGACACAAAAAAAAGACGAAGAAGAAAACGACTGCCGGGATTCCCTTCGAACATCCGGAGGCACGAAGGCTACACCCAGCGGGTGTGTCGCCGTGCTCCACAAGCGCCAAGCCACGCTGGCTATCTCCAACAGCAACTGTCTCGCCTACGCGAAAAACAATGAATCTCCTCGCTCGGAGGCTACTCTAGCAGCGCCCCGCGCGCACCAGCCGGCGGACCCCGTGTCCGCCCTCGGCAGCACTTCGCACGCACCAGCCGGCGGACCCGCGTCCGCCCTCTGCAGCGCCTCGTGCGCATCAGCCGGCGGACCCCGCGTCCACCTTCGACAGCGCCCTCGGGCACATCAGCCGGCGGACCTCGCGTCCGCCCTCGTGTACAACAGCCGGCGGACCTCGCGTCCGCCCTCGGCAGCACCCCGTGCTCAATAGCCGGTGGACCCTGTGTCCGCCCTCGGTAGCACCTCGTGTGCAACAGCCAGCGGACCCCGCGTTCGCCCTCGGCAGTGCCTCGCGCTCATCAACCGGCGGACCCCGCATCCGCACCCGGTAGGCCCCCGCGCCCATCAGCCGGCGGAATCCGTGTCCGTGCCCAGCGGCGTCTCGCGCTCGACAGCCGGCGAACCCCAAGTCTGCGCCCCGCAGCGCCTTGCGCGCGTCAGCAGGACCACGTCGGCTACAAACCACGCTGACCGACATCAACAAAACGGCTTCTCCGGCACCAAAAAGCAATGTGAGATCTCTTCGCGCATACCCCAAACGTCCCTCGGGGGCCATCTTGACATTTATTGTACAAACTTACTGTTCACCCCGGTGCCAGCTAGTCTCGGCCCGGGGCTGGCCGCTTGGCCCGATACGTTCGTTCCCACGAGACGGCTTAGTACCGAGCATGCGACCAAAGGCCCACTCTTCGTCTCTGCAATAGACCGCACCACGACTGCCCGGCTAGCAGGAGCAAAAGTTGGAGGTCGCCACACACGAAAGGCATCCGGGGAGAAAACGGCTTGGGCGAATTGGTCGTTTCTTCTATGAGTTTCTACTCGGTCGAGTCTGCTCCCAGAGTCCGAGTATTGTACGCTCCATTCCGCGGCCCACTCTTCGTCTCAACTACAGACTGGCTCCCGGTTGTCCAGCTAGCAAGAGCAAATGCCAAAGAACGGAAGGAACATGAAAAAGGCTTAAGGGAGCTTGGGCGAAAACCGACTCGACACCCTTTGCATAAAGCTCATGCACTACCAAAATCAAATATTTCATATATCTGTGCCGACTTAACCTTGTTTTTTGCACCATCATCCATTAGGAGCCTCCTCGCCTAGAGGCTCGGAGGCTACTCTTCGGCGGGCCTCCACGCCAGTCAGCCAGTGGACTCCCCGTCCGAGTCCGGCAGCGCCTTCGCGCTCGACAGCCGGCGGACCTCACGTCCGCCTTCGGTAGGGCTCCACGCCCATCAATCGGCAGACCTCGCGTCCGCCTTCGGCAGGGCTCCACGCCCATCAGCCGGCGGACCTCACGTCCGCCTTCGGCAGGGCTCCGCGCCCATCAGCGGGCGAACCCCGCATCCGCCTTAGGCAGGGCTCCGCGCCCATCAGCCGGGGGACCCCGCGTCCGCATTCGGCAGGGCTCCGCGCCCATCAGCCGGCGGACCCCGCGTCCGCATTTGGCAAGGCTCCACGCCCATCAGCTGGAGGACCCCGTGTCCGCCTTCAGTAGGGCTCCGCGCCCATTAGCCGGCGGACCCCGCGTCTGCCTTCGGCAGGGCACCGCGTCCATCAGCCATCGGACCCCGCGCCCGCCTTCGGCAGGGCTCCGCGCCCATCAGCCAGCGGACCCCGCGTCCGCCTTCGGCAGGGTTCCATGCCCATCAGCCGGCGGACCTCTCGTCCGGCTTCGGTAGGGCTCCGCGCCCACCAGTCGGCGGACCCCGCGTCCGCCTTCGGCAGGGCTCCGCGCCCACCAGTCGGCGGACCCCGTGTCCGCCTTCGGCAGGGCTCCGCTCCTATCAGCCGGTGGACCCTGCGTCCGCACTCGGCAGGGCTGCGCGCCCATCAGCCGGTGGACTCTCCATCTGGGCCCGGCAACGCCTCGCACCCTTCAGTCGGCGGATCACGCATCTGCGCCCGAAGTCCTCAACACCACCGTCCACTTCAGCAACGGCAAAGACCCTTAGCCTGACTCGGCGAGTCGCCCGGAGGCTCGGAGGCTACACCCAGCAGGTGCGCTAGCACACCCCCGGTGGAAACCACTGGCCAGCGGACCCCACGTCCACGCCCGGCGTCCTCGACGCCATCGTCTACTTCATCAATATCAAAAACTCTCCGCCCGAATCCTCGAGTCGCCTGGAGGCTCGGAGGCTACACCCAGCGGGTGGGCTAGCGTGCCCCCGCTGGAAGAAAGCCGCGTCATCCCCAACCCGCGATCGACCGTCATCGACAACTTCTGCAACAACAACAACAATGACAACAACTACGAAAACCCTCCGCCCGAAACTGCGAGTCAGCCGAAGGCTCAGAGGCTACTATCGGGGGGATTACCCCAGGGTAGGCTCAAGGAGATGACTCAACAATTTAAAGCATCAGGGAAGCTACCCCGGTATGCCAAGACCAACAAGACAAACGAAGAAGTAAGCTGACGACACTATAGCTAACGACACTGTAGCTGGCCGGCTCCACTTGGCCGGCTCCTCCTGACGGCACTATAGCTGGCCGGCTCCACTTGGCCGCCTCCTCCTGATGGCAATGTAGCTGGCGGGCTCCTCTTGGCCGGCTCCTCATGACGGCACTGCAGCTGGCCGGCTCCTCTTGGCCAGCTCCTCTCGGCTGGCTCCTCCTGACGGCACTATACCTGGTCTGCTCCTCCCGACGGCACTGTAGCAGCCGGCTCCTCTTGGCGACACTATAGCTGGGCGGCTCCCCCTGGCCAACCACTGTAGCGGACTACACTGTGGCTGACGGGCTGTAGAGCCTGCCACCCTGCTACAGATGGGAACTATTGGCCAATAGTGACCCGCTATGCATCCTGACGCGTCGTGTCACCCTGCGCTCCAATAGTGGTGCACTGTAGCCTACATCACTTGTCATTTCCAATAGTGGATAGCTGACTGATGGGCCACCGCTTGTCCCCTGGGCCTCCCTGTATAAGAGGCACCAGGGGAGCCACACACACACGAACACTCACGGGAGCTCCTCCGATCTCTCTCCCTCTCACTCATGCCCACGCATGCATACATGGAAGGCAAGGAAGAGAGCAGCCAGCTCCCTCTTCCTTCTCTAATACAGCTCCAGGAGCAACCATGTACCAGATTATTCCACAGATATACAGACATTCAGGAGTAGGGGTATTATCTCTCCGGAGAGCCCCAAACCTGGGTTAACCACCGCGTGCTATTCGCATACCCGTCCCGGATCATCCACGGCAGCCTTGCTCTCACCTCCATAAGCCACCCCATGGCATCTGCCGTCTCTCGTGACCCTCGTGAGAAAACGACGACACGACGCCTTCCTCGCCGCCACCCCCTAGCTGATTCAACTAAAGACATGACTGCTAGTGTGGACCCGTCTGAGGTGGAGGCTACACGGACTCCGGCTCACGAGCCCCAGGTCGACGAGACTCATGTCCCAGATGCTTCTTTCTAGGAGATTTCGGAGCAAAGCAGGGATGAGGGTACGTCCCAAGATACCCAGTGGGATACCTGGCCTGATCTGGGTCAGCTAGAGCCATCTGGCCATGCTGATAGCGACGAGGAGCTTGGTGAGGGGGCCACCGTCTACCAGGATGGTAGTACGGGGCTCCCGCCCATGCCGGCGACCCGCGAGCAGAGGTGGTCAATTCAGACAAGTGGGGACAAGTAAGTTCATTTACTCTTATTTAACATTTTGCCTTCATGTTTTCTCAAATATCTAATGTGTTGGCTTTAATTTGCCATACTGGAGGGGTTGGATTGTTGCAAGGGTGTCCGCAAGCCCAACAGCGTCCTTGGTGTGCATTGCTGGCAAAACTTCTCGGGGTTTGCTAAGTTTCCTAGTCGGGGTCGAGAGGTAGGAATGATCTGGGAGCACTACTTGGGTGCCCCAGCCCCACCGGAGGTGGATATCGAAGGTGCTTAGTGACACACGATGGCCGACATGGTGATCAGACAGTTTTGGGTAATTTCTCCTTTACAAAATTAAAAATCAGCAATAGCTAGTTATTGTACTAATCAGTGTTGTCTCATTTGCAGACCTTCTACAGGTGTGAGGAGGGATACGAGGAGGCCGCAGCAAAGGTTATCGAAACCGAATGCCGCCACCTACTTCAAAACTGGCGGCATGAGGCTCGGGTGCAGGCCGTTTGAGATTACTACGCCTCGCGGCATATTAGGAAGGGAAAGGGGAAGTGCCGTGATTCTAAGATGGAGAAGGAGCATTACATGAAGGTAATTACATATTATTAAGGCCTTGTAGTTAGTGTCCTTGATTTGATTCTTACGCATAGTGCTCAAATTTTTGTTTATTAACTTAGATGCCACCGAGATGTTGTGTGGATAATATGGATTTTTGGGAGGACCTGGTGTATCAGTGTTGCTCCAGAAAGTGGGAGGCCAGCCACAACACTGCCAAGGGTATGCGTGGCAAAATGGTTGGTGTGCCACACCATCAAGGGAGGGTCAACTTAAATGAGTTTGGTGAGAATTGGATATGTGGTTTGCTTCATGACTCGTTGTCAGGGGGATTACCCCCGGGTAGGCTCAAGGACACGACTCAAGATTTTAAAACATCAGAGGACCCACCCCCGGTATGCCCAGCTCAACAAGATAAAAGAAGAAGTGAGCTGATGACACTGTAGCTGTCCGGCTCGGCAGCCACAAGTCCGGCTCGGCAGCCTCCACCCGTATGGCTCGGCAGCCTACATCTTTCCGGCTCGGCAGCCTCCATCCGTCTGGCTCGGCAGACTCCTGTCCGGCTCAGAAGCCTCCATCCATCCGGCTGGGCAGCCTCCCGTTCGGGTCGGCAGCCTCCACCCGTCCGGCTCGGCAGCCTCCCGTCTGGCTCGACAGCCTCCACTCGTCCCGCTCAGCAGCCTCCACCCGTCCCGCTCGGCAGCCTCCATCTGTCTAGATCCAAGGCCTCCATCCGTCCAGCTCCGCAGCCTCCACCCATCCAGCTTGGCAGCCTCCACATGTCCGGCTCGGCAGCCTCCACCCATCTGACTCCCCCCATGTGGCTCGTCTAGTCCGGCTCCTCCTGTCCAGCTCCAACTATACGGATGTGCCCTGACAAAGTCAGTTCTCGACGTCCCATCGGACACACGCAGACCAGATAGCCTTATCTCATGGTAGCGCGCTATTGGCGAGCAAGAGCACACTATACGCACATCATGTAGTGCTCTGTACAGTCTAACTTGCCCCTGGGTACTGATTTATAAAGTACACATGGCGATAGACATAGCTTACTCCACAAGCTACATGTGGCTTAACTTCTAAGCTACCCAAGGTAGCTTACACCTCAAGCTGCTTGGGATGTAAGCTACCCACTATGGCTTACATCCCAACCTACCCATCCATGCCTATATAAAGGCCCCCTCTCACTGTCCCAAGGGGGCGAGCTTACCTCACATCCTCTCATCCCCACTCTCACACTAATGTATGAGGCAAGAAGCCTCGTGGCTCTCCTCCCCAAAAAGCTCCTGGAGCAACCATGTACCAAATGTACTGCATATATACAGACATGCAGGAGTAGGTGTATTATCTCTCCGGAGAGCCCCAAACCTGGGTAAAACACTGCGTGCCATTCTCATACCCGTCCCGGATCATCCACCGCAGCCTTGCCCTCACCTCGATAAGCCACCCCATGGCATCTGCCGTATCGCGTGACCCCCCGTGAGAATACGACGCCAGTTGGTTCCCACCATGGGGCCTGCTGCTATTGGAACTGTGGTCCGGGTGGGACCCTCTTCGTCATCACCGTCGTGGCGTCGCTGCTATCTTTCCGGGGGCTCGACTCCAACTCTCCCCCGGGGCGAATGAATTCGATGCCGCATCCTCGTTGTCAATCTCGTCATCACCCCCGGGGGCTCGACTCCAACTCGCCCCAGGGGAGAATGCGTGCGATGCTGAGTCCTTGCTGCCGGTCTCATCATCACCACCGCGTTGTCGCCACTATCTTTCCGGGGGCTCGACTCCAACTCGCCCCCTGGGGCAAATGCGAGCGACACCGCGTCGTCGCTGCCGGTCTCGTCGTCGCCGCCACGACATCGCTACTATCTTGCCGAGGGCTCGACTCCGACTCGCCCTCGGGACGAATGTGTGCGACGCCGCGTCCTCACTACCGGTCTCATCGCCGCTATCTTTCCAGTGGCTTGACTCCAACTCGCCCTCGGGACGAATGCGTACACGTCGTGTGCTCGCTGCCGGTCTCATCGCCGCTATCTTTCCGGGGGCTCAATTCCAACTCGCCCCCGGGACGAATGCATGCGGTGCCGCATCCTTGCTGCCGGTCTCATGTCACCGCCATGAAATCGCCGCTATCTTTCCGGGAGATCGACTTCAACACGCCCCCGGGACGGACATGTGGGACCGCACGTCCCCTACGTCGGCCTCACCCACCTCCAGTTCACTCTAACGCACCGCCGACCGCACGGGACGGCACATCTACGCCGTCTCACCCATCACGGCTCTTGCGTTGCTCCGCCCGTGCTCGGCCTCATTGCCCTTGCACTCACGGCCCCGTCCTCGGTCGTCTCCCTGACCGTCGGCTAGGGCCACATCTCGGCCACACCGCCGCGCGCGGTTTTACTGGCCCTCAACATCCATGCACAACAGTGAGACACCTGTGGGTGGACAAGGGTGGCCCGACCACCAGTTGGCAGCTCTATGGCCGCCTGTCCGCGCCCGGAGGACCACGTCGCCACTCCTGCGTCTTCCCTCCCGGCGCACATGCGCTCCACCTCGCTGCTCCGTCCATCACCAACGAGCACGCCACCTCCATGACCGCTCGGCCCCGCACACCACGGCCCTCCTCGGCCCTCGTTGCCGCTCCGGTCTGTGCCTCCACAAGACGACTGGTCCGTCACTTCGCGCTCGTCCGCCCGCGCCACCGGGGTTGCCCCATGGCTGCCCTGCGCCGACTGGCGGGTCTTCATCAATGTCATCGTCGTCTATCCCGAGGACGGCCTCATCATCTCCAGACGGCCCTGCAGGCCTGGCTTCCCCCACCTAGCTGGCCCTGTGGCCGGCTCCCCGCACTGCCCGACCGCCCTCCAACTGCGCCCCCGCTACGGCCTGCGGACTCCCGGCTGGCCTCCAACCGCGTCTGCTCCTCACACGCATGCCCGCACCCGCCCGCCTGCTGCAACTGCCCTGTCGCGTGCTCGCCCCACGCCGGCGCCCCTTCTCGTCCATGCGGCCACTCCCGAGCCGCCATGGCCTAGCCGCCTGCCGGCTCCGCCACTCTTGCCGGCTCCCCGCGCCCGAACCTGTTGTCGGCTCCCCGTGTCGCCTCGATGCCCTCTGGCTGCGCCCCTGCTCCGGCCGGCGGCCTCCCGGCTGGCCTCCAACCGTGCCTGCTCCTCTTGCGCATGGCCGCTCATGCCTGCCTACTGCGGCCGCCCTCGCGCGCGTCCGCGCCCGCGTCGGTGCCCCGCCTCGTGCATACGGCACCTCCAAGCTCCCCGCTCTTTGCCGACTCTGGCTCTCCTCCCGTCGCCTGGCCATCTTCTCGCCGCCCTCCGGCTCACCTCTCGTCGTCCGGCCGCTGTCCCCTTGCCCTCCGGCTTGCCTCTCGTCGCCCGGCCGCCGTCTCACCGCCCTTAGGCTCGCCTCCCGTTACCCGGCCGCCGTCTTCCCACCCTCCTGCTCGCCCACCGTCGCCCGCCTGCCGGAGGCCGGCTGCCCACATGAGGGCGGAATGAGGGAGCTTGCTAGAAAGTGGGAAAAGTAAAAAATGCAAAGGTGAAGCCGGCTGCGCAAAAGAGAGAGAGAGACAAAGAGAGAGAGAGAGAGAGGATGAAGACAAAGAAGAAAATGTTTGCCGGGGACCCCTTCAAGCACCCTGAGGCTCGAAGGCCACACCTAGTGGGTGCGCCGGCGCGCTCGGTAAGCGCCAAGCCCCACGGGCTATCTCCAACAACAACCGTCTCGCCTACATGAAAATCAATGAACCTCCTCGCCCGGAGGCTACTCCAGCCAGCGCCTTGCGCTCAACAGCCGGCAGACCCCGCGTCCGCCCTTGGCAGCTCCTCGCGGACTTCAGCCTGCGGACCCCGCATCCGCCCTCGGCAGCGTCTCGCACACACCAGCCGGCGGACCCCACGTCCGCCCTCAGCAGCACCTCACGCACATCAGCAGGAGGACCCTGTGTCCGACCTTAGCGGTGCCTCGCGCCTTCCAGCCGCGAGACCCCGTGTCCGCCCTTGGCAGCGCCTCGCGCACATCAGCCGAAGGACCCCGCATCCACCCTCAGCGGCACCTCGTACCTTTCAGCCGGCGGACCCTACGTCCTCCCTCGGCAGCACCTCACGCATACCAGCCGGCAGACCCCGTGTCCGCCCTCGGTGGCACCCCGTGCTCACCAGCCGACAGACCCCGCATTCGCCCTCGACAGCACCTCGCGCACATCAGCCGGAGGACCCCGTGTCCGCCCGCGGTAGCGCCTCGCGCATTGATAACCCACAAGTATAGGGGATCGCAACTGTTTTTGAGGGTATAGTATTCAACACAAGTTTATTGATTCGACACAAGGGGAGCCAAATAATATCCTCAAGTATTAGCAGTTGAGTTGTCAATTCAACCACACCTGCAAGATTTAGTATCTGCAGCAAAGTTTTAGTAGCAAAGTAGTATGATAGTAACAAGTAGTAGTGATTTGTGTAGCAAGTGTGACAGCAGTAGCAGTAAAGTAATTAATCAAAGACCAATATAGAAAAAGCTCGTAGGCATTGGATCGGTGATGGATGATTATGACGGATGATATTCATCATGTAATAGTTATAACATAGGGTGATATGTAACTAGCTCCACTTCGTCAATGTAATGTAGGCATGTATTCCGTATATAGTCATACGTGCTTATGGAAAAGAACTTGCATGACATCTTTTGTCCATCCCTCCCGTGGCAGCGGGGTCCTATTGGAAACTAAGACATATTAAGGTCTCCTTTCAATAGAGAACCAGAACAAAGCATTAACACATGGTGAATACATGCAATCTTCATACTATGGTCATCTCCGGGAGCGGTTCCGGCTATTGTCACTCCGGTGTTGCCGGGTCATAACACATAGTAGGTGACTACAACTTGCAAAATAGGATCAAGAACACACATATATTGATGAAAACATAATAGGTATAGATATGAAATCATGGCACTCGGGCCGTAATGACAAGCATTGAGCATAGCAAAGCAGTAGCAACATCAATCTTAGAACATAGTGGATACTAGGGATCAAACGCTATCAAAACTAACTCGATTACATGATAGATCTCATCGAACCCATCACCGTCCAGCAAGCCTATGATAAGATTACTCACGAACGATGAAGAGCATCATGAAATTGGCGATGGAGGATGGTTGGTGATAACGATGGCTTCGATTTCCACTCTCCGGAGCCCAAAACGGACTCTAGATCTGCCCTCCGGAGGAAGACCAGGTGGTGGCGGCGGCTCCATATCGTAAAACGCGATGATTTCTTCTCTCTGATTTTTTTGGGCAAATAGGGTTATATGGAGCTGAAGATGAGGTCGGAGGAGCCACGTGGGCCCCACGAGCCTGCTAGGCGCGGCTAGGGGGGCGCCTCCTGGGCTCGTGGCCAACTGGCAGCTCCTCTTCGTTGATTCTTTCTCTGGTATTTTTTATATATTCCACAAAAAATCCTCGTAAGTTTTCAGGTCATTCCGAGAACTTCTATTTCTGCACAAAAACAACACCATGGTAGTTCGCTGAAAACAACGTCAGTCCGGGTTAGTTTCATTCAAATCATTGAAATTAGAGTCCAAAACAGGGGCAAAAGAGTTGGAGAAGTAGATACGTTTGAGACGTATCAACTCCCCCAAGCTTAAAGCCTTGCTTGCCCTCAAGCAATTCAGTTGATAAACTGAAAGAGACAAAAAAAACTTTGACAAACTCTGCTTGATCTTGTTGTTGTAATTATGTCTAACTCATATTCAGATTTTTAGCATGATCATAAACTAACCACATAAGCAACGACATTCAGGTCTCATGGTGTACTCATATCAATGGCATAATTAACTAGCGAGTAATAATAATAAGTTTCAAACGTCAACACTTCAATCAAAACAATCATGATACAATATGAATAGATGGTATCCCGCTGGCCCTTTTTGAGACCGCAAAACATAAATGCAGAGCACCTTCAAAGACCAAGGGCCGACTAGAAATTGTAATTCATGGCAAAGAAGATCCAGTCATAGTCATACTCAATATCAATTAATAGAAAAGCATACAAATGGCGGAGGTGCTCTCTAGCTGGTGTTTTTAATAAGAGGATGACTCAACACGAACATAAATAGATAGGCCCTTTGCAGAGGGAAGCATTGATTCACAGAGGTGTGCTTTATTGGGGTGGCATGCTTTCATTGTCAACGCGATAACAAAGAGTTTTCACCATCTTCCATGCTACACATATTATAGGCGCTTCCCAAACAGAATAGTAAAGTTTTGACTCCCCCACCACCGATCAATCACACTCCACGACAAGCCGAGTCCTTGGGTGTCGTCCATACCAACAACAATCCAGGGGGAGTTTTGTTTGCACTTGTATTTTTATTTGATTTGAGCATGGAACTGGGCATTCCGATTACCGGCCCCTTTCTCGTGAGTGATAGTGAATAAACACATTTCGAGGATAACACGCGTAGCATGGAATATACTAACCGCCCCTTGTCACAACATGAGCAGTTCAGGCATAAAACAGATTATTATTTGAAGGTTTAGAGAATGGCACATGCAAATTTACTTGGAACGGCAGGTAGATACCACCTATAGGTAGGTACGGTGGACTCGGATGGAACAACTTTGGGTTTAGGGAGTGGATGCACAAGTAGTATTCCCTCTTAGCACAAGCGAAGGCTAACAAAAGACTGGGAAGCGACCAACTAAAGAGCGACAACAGTCATTAACATGCATTGAGATTAACCGACATTGAGTGCAAGTATGAGTAGGATATAAATCACCATGAACATGAATATCGTGGAGGCTATGTTGATTTTGTTTCAACTACATGCGTGAACATGTGCCAAGTCAAGCCACTTGAATCATTCAAATGAGGATACCATCCTATCATACTACATCACAATCATTTTAAAATTCGTGTTGGCGTCCAAGACAAACCATTATAAGCTCCTAGCAAATTAAGCATGGCATAAGAAACTATGATCCCTAAGTTGTCATTGCAAAATGTTTCTCTCATAACAATGCTGAATTAGGAACGATGAGCTAGTCATATTTACAAAAACAAAATAGGTCGAGTTCATACCAGCTTTTCCAGACTCAATCACTTCATCATGTATCGTCATTATTGCCTTTCACTTGCACGACCGAATGATGTGAATAATAATAATAGTGTTCGTGCATAGGACTAAGCTGGAATCTGCAAGCAAACTCAGAGGAGAAGACAAAGTAATATAGCTCTTTGATGGATAAACAATAATGCATATGAGAGCCACTAATCATTTTAATCATGGTCTTCTACCTCGACCCAAAGAAAATGAAAACTATTTACACGGGAAAGCTCCCAACAAGCAAAAGAAGAACGGGAAATCTTTGTGGGTTTTCTTTTTAGTTACTAATAAGCATGCAAGAATATAAAGTTACAACTAATTTTTTTTGTTTTTTAATTTTTTAATTATTTTTTTGGATTTTCTCAAGTTAACCAAACACACAAGAGGAATGCGAGAAAGGAAAATAAGCTAGCATGGATGATATAATGAAGAAGTGTGAATACTGACTATCAAAGTGAATGTGTGAACATGAATATAAAGTCGGTGAGAAACATGTACTCCCCCAATCTTAGGTTTTTGGCCTAAGTTGGTCTACTCCCAAGGAGGAAAGTAACCAGCTCCTGGGTACTCCGGGCAATATCCAAAATCATAATGTGGGTTGTACTGGGACGTGGCAGCTATCGCCTGAATAGCTGCCTCACGGAGGCTAGCAGCCTTCACCTCCCTCTCATACTCCTCTACCTCTTCTCTGGTTATGTAATATATTTGTTTACTCTAAAAATCCAAGAAGGCAAGAGCAGGAAGGGTAATTTGAAAAACACGTTGTCGGTTAAATATTAACCGGTATAGGAGGGACTCATTGCTCCTCTCGAGGAACTGGAAGCGTATCATAGCAGCACAATCAAGGAAAGAATTATGAAGCGGGGGATCTCTAGTCTGGATGGGTATTTTAAAATAACTAGCTAGGCAAGTGGCATAGATCCCACCAAAAAATCTCCTTCATTAGCATTGTTATTTAGTCTCCTAGCAATTATAGCTCCCATGTTAAAACTTCTATCACCTGTTACTGCACTCTTAAGTATACTGATGTCAGGTGCGCAGAGGTGGATATGATCACGCTTACCATTAATGCATCTAACTATGAAGAGGGCAAAATAATGTAAGGCAGGGAAATGAATGTTCCCCATGGTAGCCTACGTAATATCTCTAGTCTCTCCAACAGTTATACTGGAAAGAAAATCTCTAACCGAGGACATAGGAGGTTCATTGGGACTACCCCAATCAGGTTCTTCCTAAACATTTTCCTTTTTTGAAATAATTCTGAAATTTTTAGTGACTCAAAATAAAAGGAAACAAAACTTAACAAAACCCATAGCAACTACTCCTACAAGTGCCTAGAGGTCATATCTTGCATCAAGACTACTTGGGACCAAATAAACTTAACATGCAAAGCTCAAGAAGAGGGTCACCAAGGCAGCAATAATATGCAATCAATAAAGCACTAGAAAAAAAACTAATTAGACCAATGGAGGAGTCACATACCAAGGAACAATTCCTCAAAACAGTTTGGTGAATGGGACTTTGCACAAGGAGATCGAAAAATGCATCAAAATGAGCAAGAACACGGGTTTGAGCTGTGGGATGATTTTTTCTGCAGGTAGAAGAAGGAGATGGGTGCTGGAATAAGTGGAGGGGGGCACGTGGGACCCACGAGCCTGCCAGGCGTGGCCAGGGGGTAGCCATGCCTCCTGGGCTCGTGGCCCACTGGTGCATCCCCCTGACTAGTTATCTATCTGAGATATTCTTAAATATTCCAGAAAAAATCATACTTGAATTTCAGGGCATTTGAAGAACTTTTATATTCAGGTCAATTTTTTTATTGGACAAATAATGCACAAAACAGGAAAATAATTCTATTTTTATTATTTTTCTACTAAGTAACAGAAAGTAAAAGTTGGGAACAGAAGACTGTGACTTCTAGATTCATCCATCTCATGGTCATCAAAAGAAATCCATCAATGAGTTTGATCAAGTCTCCTTGCCCAACTTTTTTCGAATCACATGAAACCGGAGAATTTTTGAAAAATCACTAGGGTACCTCAATGGGGATATGCATATCCCCAAAAATAAGTATATCATATCTCATGTTGACAGTAGGTATAGGAAATTCAAAGCTTCTAATAATAATCGATGAAGGTTTCTCAATAGAATTTATGCAATGAACCCGATATTGTTTCTTCGGAAAGTGCACCGTGTGCTCATTACCGTTGACATGGAAAGTGACATTGCCTTTGTTGCAATCAATAATAGCTCCTCCAGTGTTTAAAAAGGGTCTTCCAAGGATGATTGCCATGGCATCATCCTCGGGAATATCAAGAATAACAAAGTCCGTTAAGATAGTAACGTTCGCAACCACAACAGGCACGTCCTCCCGAATGCCGATAGGTAAAGCAGTTGATTTATCGGCCATTTGCAAAGAAATTTCAGTAGGTGTCAACTTATCCAATTCAAGTCTTTGATATAAAGAGAGAAGCATAACACTAACACCGGCTCCAAGATCACATAAAACAGTTCTAACATAATTTCCTTTAATGGAGCAAGGTATAGTGGGTACTCCAGGATCACCTAATTTCTTAGGAGTCCCACCCTTAAAAGTGTAATTAGCAAGCATGGTGGAAATCTCAATATCAGGTATCTTTCTTTTATTTGTCACAATATCTTTCATATATTTAGCATAGGGAGACATTTCAAGCATATCAGTCAAACGCATTTGCAAAAAGATAGGTCTAATCATTTCAGCAAAGCGCTCAAAATCCTCATCATTCTTTTTCTTGGATGGCTTAGGAGGAAAGGGCATGGGTTTCTGCACCCATGGTTCTCTTTCTTTACCGTGCTTCCTATCAATAAAATCACTCTTATCATATCTTTTGTTCCTAGGTTGTGGGTTATCAGGTTCAATAGCAGGTTCAATCTCCACCTCATTATCATTACTAGGTTGAGCAAAAATATGAACATCATCATCAACATTATCACTAGGCTCATGTTCATCACCATATTGTGTCTTAGCATCAAAAATAGATATATCATTTGGATTCTCAGGTGTAACAACAACAGGTTTACTAGCATGCAAGTTCCTATCATCTTTCTTTTTCTTCCTATTACCATGATGACTAGGTGCATCAGTGTTAATTCCTTGAGAATCTTCCTGAATTCTCTTAGAATGGCCCTCGGGATACAAAGGTTCCTGAGTCATTCTGCCACCTATAGTAACAACTTTAACGGAATTATAATTCAATTAATTAAGCAAGTCATTTTGAGCCTTAAGAACTTGCTCTACTTGAGTAGTGACCATAGAAGCATGTTCACCAATAAGATTAAGATCATTAACATTTCTATCCACACAGGCACTTATATGATTAATCATACGAGGATTTTTTTTCTAGTTGTCTACTAACATAATCATTAAAACTTTGTTGTTTGGCAACAAAGTTGTCAAAATCATCCAAGCATAAGCTAGTAGGTTTATAATAAGGGATATCACTCTCATTGAATGTACGAAGAGAATTTACCTCTACTACCTGTGTCGGGTTATCAAGACCATGTATCTCTTCAATAGGTGGTAGATTCTTAACATCTTCAGATTTAATACCTTTCTCTCGCATAGATTTCTTGGCTTCTTGCATATCTTCAGGACTAGGGAATAGAATACCTCTTTTCTTCGGAGTTGGCTTCAGAGGTGGTTCGGGAATAGTCCAAGCATTATCATTGCTCAAGATATTATTCAATAGAATTTCAGCTTGTTCCACAGTTCGTTCCCTGAAAACACAGCCAGCACAACTATCTAGATGGTCCCTAGAAGCATTGGTTAGTCCATCATAAAAGATATCACGTATTTCATTTTTCTTAAGAGGGTGATCAGGCAAAGCATTAAGTAACCGGACGAGCCTCCCCCAAGCTTGTGGGAGACTCTCTTCTTCAATTTGCACAAAGTTATATATATATCCTGCAAGGCAGCTTGTTTCTTATGGGCAGCAAAATATTTCTCAGAGAAGTAGTATACCATATCCTGGGGACTTCGCACACAACTAGGAGCAAGAGAAGTAAACCAAGTTTTAGCATCACCCTTTAGTGAGAAAGGAAACAACTTAAGGATATAGTAATAGTGATTTTTTTCCTCATTAGTGAATAGGGTGGCAATATCATTCAGTTTAGTAAGATGTGCTACAACAGTTTCAGATTCATAACAATGAAAAGGATCAGATTCAGCCAAAGTGATTAACTCAGGATCGATAGAGAACACATAATCCTTATGAGTAACAAAGATAGGTGAAGTAGCAAACTTAGGATCATATTTCATTCTAGCATTCAGAGATTTTTCTTTCCACTTGAGTAATAAATTCTCAAGATCATAGCTATCCTTACAGGCAAGAAAGTCTTCAGCTACCTCTGCTTCCATAACATAACCCTTTGGTATATTAGGCAATTCATATTTAGGAGGGCTAGGACAAACAGGTGTAACAACAGGTTCCATTTCAATAATTGCATTAGTTTCAGAAATATTATTTGATTCAGTAGTAACTCTAGCAATTTGTGCATCAAGAAATTCACCAAGTGCCATATCATTACGAAGCAAAGCATCGTCATAATTATCATGTATAGCAAAAGTAGCATCATCAAGCACAGGCGACATATCAGAATTAATAGCAGGTGGCGGTGTCACAAATTTACTCATAACAGAAGGTGAATCAAGTGCAGAGCTAGATGGCAGTTCCTTAACTGTCCTCGTAGTTGAGGGCAGAACTTTAGTTTTTGGATCTCGCGAATTCTTCATAGTGATCAACAGATGTAAATCCCAGGTGACTCGGAGAATAGAGCTATGCTCCCCAGCAACGGCACCAGAAAAAGGTCTTGATAACCCACAAGTATAGGGGATCGCAACAGTTTTCGAGGGTATAGTATTCAACCCAAATTTATTGATTCGACACAAGGGGAGCCAAAGAATATCCTCGAGTATTAGCAGTTGAGTTGTCAATTCAACCACACTTGAAAGATTTAGTATCTGCAGCAAAGTTTTAGTAGCGAAGTAGTATGATAGTAAAAAGCAGTAGTGATTTGTGTAGCAACTGTGATAGCAGTAGCGGTAAAGTAATTAAGCAAAGACAAATATAGGAAAAGCTCGTAGGCATTGGATCTGTGATTGATGATTATGATGGATGATATTCATCATGTAACAATTATAACATAGGGTGATATGTAACTAGCTCCACTTCGTCAATGTAATGTAGGCATGTATTCCGTATATAGTCATACGTGCTTATGGAAAAGAACTTGCATGACATCTTTTGTCCATCCCTCCCGTGGCAGCGGGGTCCAATTGCAAACTAAGAGATATCAAGGTCTCCTTTTAATAGAGAAACGGAACAAAGAATTAACACATGGTGAATACATGGAATCCTCATACTATGGTCATCTCCGGGAGTGGTTCCGGCTATTGTCACTCTGGGGTTGCCGGGTCATAACACATAGTAGGTGACTACAACTTGCAAAATAGGATCAAGAACACGCATATATTAATGAAAAAATAATAGGTTCAGATCTGAAATCATGGCACTTGGGCCCTAGTGACAAGCATTGAGCATAGCAAAGTGGTAGCAACATCAATCTTAGAACATAGTGGATACTAGGGATCAAACCCTATAAAAACTAACTCAATTACATGATAGATCTCATCCAACCCATCACCGTCCACCAAGCCTACAATGATATTAGTCACGAACGATGAAGAGCATCATGAAATTAGCGATGGAGGACGGTTGGTGATGACGATAGCTTTGATTTCCACTCTCTGGAGCCCAGAACAAACTCCAGATCTGCCTTCCGGAGGAAGACCAGGTGGTGGCGGTGGCTCCGTATTGTAAAACGCGATGATTTCTTCTATCTGATTTTTTCTGGGCAAATAGGGTTATATGGAGCTGGAGATGAGGACAGAGGAGCCACGTGGGCCCCATGAGCCTGCCAGGCGCGGCCAGGGGGGCGCCTCCTGGGCTCGTGGCCCACTGGCAGCTCCTCTTCGGTTGATTCTTTCTCCGGTATTTCTTATATATTCAACAAAAAATTCTCGTAAGTTTTCAGGTCATTCCGAGAACTTTTATTTCTGCACAAAAACAACACCATCGTAGTTCTGCTGAAAACAGCGTCAGTCCGGGTTAGTTTCATTCAAATGATGCAAATTAGAGTCCAAAACAAGGGCAAAAGAGTTTGGAAAAGTAGATACGTTGGAGACATATCAGGCACATCAGACGGAGGACCCCGCGTCCGCCCTCGGCGACGCCTCGCACCCTTCAGCCGGCGGATCCCCGCGTCCGCCCTCGGCACACCAGCCATCGGACCCCATGTCTGCCCTCGGCGGCACCCTGTGCTCACCAGCTGGCGGACCCCGCGTCCGCCCTCGGCAGTGACTTATGCACATTAGCCGGAGGACCCCGCGTCTGCTCTCGGCGGTGCCTCGCACCCTCCAGCCGGTGGACCCAGCGTTCACCCTCGGTAGCGCCTCGCACACAACAGCCGGAGGACCCCGCGTCTGCCCTCGGCGGTGCCTCGCACCCTCTAGCCGGTGGACCCAGCGTTCACCCTCGGTAGCGCCTCGCACACAACAGCCGGCCGGCGGACCCCGTGTCCGCCCTCGGCAGTGCCTCGCGCACACCAGTTGGTGGACTCCGTGTACGCCCTCGGTGGCACCCCGTGCTCAACAGCCGGCAGATCCCGCATCCACCTTCGGCAGCGCCCTCGCGCTTATCAGCCGGCGGACCCCGCGTCCGTCATCGGCGGCACCCCGTTCTCAACAACTGGTGGACCCCGCGCCCGCCTTCGTCAGTGCCCTCGCGCTCGACAGTCGGCTAACCCCGCGTCCGCCTTCGGCAGGGCTCCATGCCCAAAAGCCGGCAGACCCTCCATCCTTGCTTGCTAGCGCCTCGCGCTCGATAGCCGGTTGACCCCGCGTCCGCCTTCGACAGGGCTCCATGCCCACAAGCTAGCGGACCCTTCGTCCATGCCCGCAACGCCTCGTGCTAGATAGATGGTGGATCCCGTGTCCGCCTTCGGCAGGGCTCCACGCCCCACCAGCCGGTGGATCCTCCGTCCACGCCCAGTAGCGCCTCGCGCTCGATAGCCGACGGACCCCACATCCGTCCTGGGCAGGGCTCCACCCCACCAGCCGGCGGACCCTCCGTCCGCCTTCGGCAGCGCCCTCACACTCATCAGCAGGCGAACCCCATGTCCACCCTCGGCAGCACCCCGTGCTCTTTAGATGGCGAACCCAACGTCCGCCCTCGGCAGCGCCTCGTGCACACAAACCGACAGACCCCGTGTCCGCACTCGGAAGCGCCTCGTGCACACCAGCCGGCGGACCCCGCGTCCGACCTCGGCAGCGCCTCGTGCACACAAACCGACGGACCCCACGTCTACCCGACCCGGCGTTCTCCCTCGGCAGCGCCTCGCGCACACCAGCCGGCGGACCCCGCGTCTGCGCCCAGCAGCGCCTCGCTCTCAATAGCCGGCGGAACCAGCGTCCGCTCTCGACAGCGCCTTGTGCTCGATAGCTGGCGAACCCCAAGTCCGCGCCCGGCAGCGCGTCGCGCTCAACAGCCGGCAGACCCCGCGTCTGCACCCAAAAGCGCCTCGTGCCCATCAGCAAGCGGGCCCCAAATCAGCGCCCGGCAGCACCCCACGCGTGTCAACAGGACCACATCGGCTACAAGCCATGTTGGCCGACATCGACTAAACCGCCTCGCAGACACCAAAGCAATGTGAGGTCTCCACCCACACAACCCGAGCGACTCTCGGGGGCCATCTCCGCATTTATTCTGCAGCTTTACTATTCGCCCTGGCCCAGGGTTGGCCGCCTAGCTCGATACGTTCATTCCCACTGGACGGCCTAGTAGCGTGCACGGGACCAATGGCCCACTCTTTGTCTCAGCTACAGACTGCACCATGGTCGTCCGACTAGCGAGAGAAAAACCTGGAGGTCACCATATGCGAAAAGCATCCAGGGAGAAAACGGCTTGGGCGACGCGGTCGTTTCATTTATGAGTATCTACTCAGTCGAGTCTGCTCCGAGGTTCCGAGTACAGTTCGCTCCAGTCCGCGGCCCACTCTTCGTCTCAACTACAGACCGGCTCCCGGCTATCTGGCTAGCAAGAGAAAAAGCCAAAGAGCGGAGCGAACATGAAAAAGACTTAGGGGGGCTCGGACGAAACCGTGTCAGCACCCTCTGCTCCAACTTGCACCTACCAAAATCAAATATTTGATATATCTGTGCCAACCTAACCTTGTCTTTTGCATGACCATTTCCATGAGGAACCTCATCGCCCGGAGGCTTGGAGGCTACTCTTGGCAGGGCACCGCGCTCGACAGCCGACAAACCCCGCATCGGTCTGCCGCAGGGCTCCACGCCCATCAGCCGGCAGACCCTGTGCCCATGCCCGGCAGCGCCTCGCGCTCGACAGCCGGCGGACCCCGCGTCCGCCTTCGGCAGGGCTCCACACCCACAAGTTGGCGAACCCTCCGTCCGTGCCCGGCAGCGCCTCCCGCTTCCCACGCTCGGCGACGCCTCGCGCTCGATAGCTGGCGGACCCCGCGTCCGCCTTCGGCAGGGTTCCACGCCCATAAGCTGGCAGACCATGCGTCCACACCAGGCAGCGCCTCGTGCTCGATAGCCGGCAGACCCTGCGTCTGCCTTTGACAGGGCTCCACGCCCACAAGCCGGCGGACCTTCCGCCCGCGCCCGGCAGTGCATCGCGCTCGACAGCCGGCAGACCTCGTGTCCACCCTCGGCAAGGCTCTGCACCCAACAGCTGGTGGACCCCGTCCGCCTTCGGCAGCGCCTCGCGCCCTTCAGTCGGCGAACTCCGCGTCCACGCCCGGCATCCTCAACGCCACCGTCTACTTCAGCAATGGCAAAGACCCTCCGCCCGACTCATCGAGTCGCCCGAAGGCTCGGAGGCTACACCCAGCGGGTTAGCTGGCGCGCCCCCACTGGAAACCGCTATGTGGCGGACTCCGCGTCCATGCCCGGCATCCTTGATGCCACCGTCTACTTCAGCAACAACAAAGACCCTCCGCCCTACTCGTTGAGTCACCAGGAGTCTACACCGAGCGGGTGCACTTTCGCGCCCCCGCTGGAAGCAAGCCGCATCGTCCCTAACCCGTGATCAACCGTCATCGACAACTTCTACAACAACAACTCCACCGGCATAAACCATCCTACTAACTCTATAAGTCGGCCGGAGGCTCGGAGGCTACTGTCGGGGGGATTACCCCCGGGTAGGCTCAAGGAGACGACTCAACATTTTAAAACATCAGGGGACCCAGCCCCGGTATGCCAAAGCCCAACAAGATAAATGAAGAAGTGAGTTGACGACACTGTAGCTGTCCGGCTCGGCAGACACTCGTCCGGCTCGGCAGCCTCCCGTCCGGCTCGGCAACCTCCACCCTTCCAGCTCGGTAGCCTCCCATCTAGCTCGTCAGCCTCCATATGTCCAGCTGGACAACCTCCATCCGTCCAGCTCGGCAGTCTCCCGTCCGGCTTGGCAGCCTCACGTCTAGCTCGGTAGCCTCCACCCATTCGGCTCGGCAGCCACCCGTCTGGCTCGACAGCCTCCCGTCCGGCTCGACAACCTCTACCTGTCCGGCTCGACAGCCTCTCGTCCGGCGCGGCAGCCTCTCGTCCGGCTCGGGAGCCTCCACCTGTCTGGCTCGGCAGTCTCCATCTCTTCGGATCGGTAGCCTCCATCCGTCCGGCTTGGCTACCTCCACCCACCCGGCTCGGCAGCCTCCACCCGTCCGGCTCGGCAGCCTCCACCCGTCCGGCTCAAAAGCCTCCACATGTTCGGCTCCCCTGTGCAGCTCCTCCAGTCTGGCTCCTCCTGTCCGGCTATGCCCTGACAAAGTTAGTTCTCGACGTCCAATCGGGCACACGCGGACCACATGGCCTTATCTCGTGGCGGCGCCTATTAGTGAGCACGAGCACACTGTACACGCGTCATGTAGTGCTCTCTACAGTGTAACCTGCCCCCTGGGTACTAGATTATAAAGAACACCTGGGGATAGACAGAGCTTAGTCCACAAGCTACATGTGGCTTGACTTGTAAGCTACCCAAGGTAGCTTACACCTCAAGCTGCTTGGGATGTAAGCTACCCACTATGGCTTACATACCAAGCTACCCATCCATGCCTATATAAAGGCCCCCTCTCACTCTCCCAAGGGGGCGATCTTGCCTCACATCCTCTCATCCCCACTCCCACACTCTCATGTATGAGGCAAGAAGCCTCATGGCTCTCCTCCCCAAATAGCTCCAAGAGCAATCATGTACCAAATGTACCACATATATACAGACATGCAGGAGTAAAGGTATTATCTCTCTGGAGAGCCCCGAACCTGGGTAAAACACTGCGTGCCATTCGCATACCCGTCCCGGATCATCCACGGCAGCCTTGCCCTCACCTCAATAAGCCACCCCATGGCATTTGCCGTCTCGCGTGACCTCACGTGAGAAAACGACGACACTCATGCAATTCATTTTTAATGCTAGCTTTAGCCCTTTACAATAACTTCCCCTCTCTCTCTCTTTTAGGCGCGTCACAATAAGACAGAGGTGCCAAAGATGTACGACCACTATGTGATGGCCCATACTTCCTCGTACAAGAAGGTCAAGGCATTCTCTGAGTCTGACCTCAATCATCCTGAAAACTTCACCAACATATCCTCCCACCACAAGCTCATGAAGTACAAAGATCAAAGGAAGGCGAGGAAAGGGGAGGTCTTTAACCCGAGCCAGGGGCCTATTGATCCAGAGCTGGTGATGATAGCTGGCAATGGGATGCCCCATGGCTCGATCGCCATTAGAGACGGCCTTATACGTTGTCCTAGCACTCTCCGGCAGATAAAGGCACGCCAAACGAGCTCCTGTCTTGAGATGACACCTCGTCCACGGCCAGTCGAGCTCGACATCGAGGTGAGTTTAATGGACTCAACTACCTTTCCGCATTATGTTGTGTGTGCCAACCAATATGATTACAATGCTAACAATGAATTGTCTTGCAGGCTGCTATTCTGAAAGAGAGAGAGGCAATGCAGACGCTTTTGGCGGTGAAGGATAAGGAGATGAAGGAGTTGGAGGAGAGGACAACTGCGTTGATGGTGGCGGAGAGGGCATGAAACGATGAGTCTAACAGGTCCATGTACGAGCTCTTCATGGTAGTTTCTTCTTCATATTTGTCAAATCTTGCATTTTAATGTTCGTTTCATTAATAAATAAAAAGTTTGACTTGCCGAAACCAAATGTACAGTCTATGTGCGAGAAGACTGGCCACGCCCCTCTCGCGATGCCAGTCATTAACATGGCGGGGACGGTGAGTTTCATTTCAATGCAGTGATCTTTTGAGTGTCATCATGCTAACAACACATTGCAAATGATGTTTGGTGCAGAATATCTCCCAGAACACATCGCACGAACCTTCTCCAGGTGAGCCTTCTCCAGGTGAAATAAGCCAGATCCATCGTGCTTCACCTCCGTGCTGACGAGAATGGTATGTTTTTCTGGTGTTTTGCTTAACAACCGCATAATGATGGTTACTTACCTTACCTTAGCTCCAAAATGACATATTTTACCCAAGTTAGCTCTAGAATGACCTATACTTAGCTTAATTTCCTCCTAAATGACATAATACGCTTAGGTAGCTCCAAACTTGCATAACAAGCTTAGTTAGCTCCAAAATGACCTATGCTACCCAAGTTAGCTATAAAATGATCTATAATTAGCTTAGTTAGCTTCAAAATGGCATAATAAGCATAGATATCTCCTACATGACCTATTTTCACCAAAGTTAGCTCTAAATGACATATATTTAGCTTAGTTTCCTCCAAAATGGCATAGTAAGCTGAATTAGCTCCTAAATTGCATATTTTATCAAATATGTCCTATACTTAGCTTAGTTCTCTCCTAAATGACACAATGAGCTTACCTAGCTCCAAAATGGCCTATTTTACCTAGCTTAGCTATTAAATGACCTACTCTTAGCTTACTGCTACTTCTCGAGCTTGCGTTGGTTTTTCTCTTGAAGAGGAAGGGTGATGCAGCAAAGTAGAAATAAGTATTTCCCTCAGTTTGAGAACCAAGGTATCAATCTAGTAGGAGTATCAAGATGAGGCACCAAGGAACCTGCACAAACACAAAACAAACTTGCACCCAACGTGATAGAGAGGTTGTCAATCCCTTTACGAATACTTGCAAGGTGAGATCTGATAGTGATAGTAGATAAATATAAATAAGTAAATAAAATTGCAGCAAGGCATTTTTGGTGTTTTTGTATTTATATCTGAATATATAAAATGTAAAATAGACCCGGGGGCCATAGGGTTCACTAGAGGCTTCTCTCATGATAGCAAGTATTACGATGGGTGAACAAATTACTGTTGAGAATTTGATAGAATCGCGCAAAGTCATGATGATATCTAAGGCAATGATCATACACATAGGCATCACGTCCAAGACAAGTAGACCGATACTTTCTGCTCTACTACTATTACTCCACACATCGACCACTATCCAGCATGCATCTAGTGTATTAAGTTCATAACAAACAGAGTAACGGTTTAAGCAAGATGACATCATGTAGAGAGATAGATTCATGCAATATGATATAAACCCCATCTTTTTACCCTTGATGGCAACAACACGATGCATGCCTTGCTACCTCTTCTGTCACTAGGTGAGGACAACGCACGGTATGAACCCAAAACCAAGCACTTCTCCCATTGCAAGAACTATAGATCAAGTTGGCCAAACGAAACCCATAACTCGAAGAGAATTACAAGGATATGAAATCATGCATATAAGAAATCAGAGGAGACTCAAATAATATTCATAGATAATCTGATCATAAATCCACAATTCATCAGATCTCAACAAACACACCGCAAAAGAGAATTACATCAGATAGATCACCATGAAGATCATGGAGAACTTTGTATTGAAGATCAAAGAGAGAGAAGAAGCCATCTAGCTACTAGCTATGGACCCGAAGGTCTATGGTGAACTACTCACGCATCATCGGAGAGGCAATGGTGTTGATGAAGATGGCCACCGGAGATGAATTCCCCTCTAGCAGGATGCCGGAACGGTCTCCCGATTGGTTTTTGGTGGCTACGGAGGCTTGCGGCGGCGGAACTTGCGATCTAGGTTGAGTTCTGGAGGTTTCCATATTTATAAGACCAGGTGGCATCAGGAACAAGTCGAGAGGGGCCACGAGGAGGTCAGGAGCCCTCTAGGCGCGCCAGGGCGGAGGCCGCGCCTCCCAGGCTCGTGACTCCCTCGGGCCGCCTCTCCGGTATCTTTTCCTTCTGTTATTTTTGATATTTTCCATAAAAAATCACGGCGAAAGTTTTATGGCGTTTGGACTCCGTTTGATATTCCTATCTGACAAAGGTTAAAAACACGGAAAAGACAAGAACTGGCACTGGGCACTGAATTAATAAGTTAGTCCCAAAAATAATATAAAATAGCATATTCATGCATATAAAACATCCAAAGTTGATAATATAATATCATGGAACAATCAAAAATTACAGATATGTTGGAGACGTATCACTTACTTAGCTCCAAAATGGCATAATAATCATAGTTAGCTCCTAAGTGACCTATTTTTACCTAAGTTAGCTCTAAAATGACACATAGTTAGCTTAGTTTCCTCCTAAATGACGTAGTAAGCTAAATTAGCTCCAAAATGGCCTATTTTATCAAAAATGACCTATACTTTGCTTAGTTAGCTCCAAAATGACATAATAAGCTTACCTACCTCCAAAATGGCCTATTTTACCTTGCTTAGCTATTAAATGACCTATACTTAGTTTACTTAGCTCCAAAATGGCATAATAAGCATAGTTAGCTGCTAAGTGACCTATTTTTACCTAAGTTGGATCAAAATTGACATATAGTTAGCTTAGTTTCCTCCTAAATGACGTAGTAAGGTAAATTACCTCCAAAATGGCCTATTTATAAAAAATGACCTATACTTCACTTAGTTAGCTCCAAAATGGCATAATAAGCTTAGCTAGCTCCAAAATGACCTATTTTACCAAAGTTAGCTATTAAATGACCTATAATTAGCTTACTTAGCTTCAAAATGGCATAATAACCATAGTTAGCTCCTAAAGGACCTATTTTTACCTTCTCTTCTTCATCTAGTCTTCTACTAATTTTGGAGCTTCCCATTTTGCATATTACATTCACTTCACGGAAGTTTGAATTGATGGAGTGCTTGGGTTACTTGTATTTTTTAATTTGTATCGATGAACAATGTGACACTTGATGCATATTTATATGAAACTATGTATGTATGTATGAAACTATTGTAATATGGTTGGGTATGGATGAAACTTTCATTATATGTATGGATGAAACTTATTTGAATATGGTTATCAGTATGGCATTGCTATGAAAATTGCTGTGAAAATTGTTTTAATAAAAATTAAAAAAAGTAAAATGCCCATACTCTTTGCCGTCGGTGGGCTCACGGCAAAGTGGTCCCCTGGGCAGACGATGAAGGGGGATCACAAGGGGCAAATGGCCTTACTCTTTGCCGTCGGCCCACCGACGGCAAAGAGGGCGCAAGGCCGACGACAAAGGGGGGCCAAGGCCGACGGCAAAGGAGGGGCCGAAGGCCAACGACAAACGGTGACCCCAGGGGCGAAGGGCCTTAGCATTTGTCATACACCCACCGATGGCAAAGGGGGCATAAGGCCGACGGCAAAGGGAGCGGACGACAAAGAACTGTCGTTAACACATGATGGCCGTAGCCCCTGGGTATGTCATCCAACCTCTTTGTCGTCCGCTCCCCCATGGCAGAGATTCTTTGCCGTACGTGGTCCTAAGGCGGACGAGAAAGGACCAATTTACTGGGGTTTTCTTTCCCGGAATTTTTGCCGTCTGCTGACGGGCGGCAAAGGCCTTTATTGTCTAGGGACCTACCCTGTGCCGTCAGCCGTGGCTGACGGCAAATTACCTGATTCCTATAGTGAGGGGGGTTTAACTGCGAATTTGATCAAATACTTGGGAGTGACATAGTGATATTGTTTCCACTCCTTTGCCCATCTCCTCTCAATTTTTTGAAAGTGAAATTTTCTTTGCTTGGTTGTTTCTTCGCCATGAATTTCTTCATCTGGCGTGTAATATTCCTCATACAAGTCTTAGGGTATCTCATAAGCAGTCTGCACATCCGGTTTCTTTCCACCATTCTGTGGCTTCTTCCCATCAGCCATTTTCTTCGGCTGAGGATTTTGATCTCTTGAAGATTCTAAAGAAGTGCACAGTCTTTCCTCAAGAAATGCTGCAAATGAGTTAAGTTGATGAGAACCTAGTGATTCATCAACGGACATGTTTGTACCTATGAACAGAGTATAGGTGCAAGGAATTTGAAGAGTTCATATGCGTTCTCAGAAGTTTTTCAATAACAACAAGTCAGAGGAATTTGACCATGCATGTTTTGAGGATTTTCACCAAGTGTTATTTGTCTTAGGTTCTAGAGTTGTGCAAATTTTGAGGATTCACACAATTGAGGAATCTTGAAGAAAATTATAACTTAGGAAAGAACATCAAGGGTATGAACATGTAAGGTGCGTTAGGATGTGATTCTTGAGGAATAAACACCTTCGAGAAGATTGAGGAAAACTTGAACATCAAACAAGGGCAGTAAAAATAGATTTTATTTACCCTGATGAAGAACATGACGAACTATGATAGGAAATTGAGGAAGTTTGTCCGTCCAGATCTCCCACGCTCTAGCTTGGCAGAGGGAGACAGCTACAACGGCGGCGGGGTGAAGACTTCTGCGGCCGATGTGAGTACGACGATAGCGAGGTTGAGGCGGTGAAGCTCTTCCACACCGGCGGCGATGATTTTAGCGGCGACGCTGGGTTTGAGATCAGGAGAGAGTAGGAGTGAGGAGAAACCGAGCATAGTGTAAGGGAAGGGGTATTTATAGCGGAGGTGAAAACCAAACTGTCTGAAGATTTTGCACAAGATTGCCCCTGACCCTTGTTCTCCACGTGACATGTGTCACCCACGAATTGAGTAGTGGTGATAGAGGGGGATCGGGGGTTATCCTATCGTGAGAATCGGAACAGTTTGAGCGGGAAACGCCGAAAAGTTTGGTAGTGAAAATTTTAAAGTTTCTGTTCGCAAATTCTTCAGCTATCAAGGACACAATGAAGACTTTGAACGAGTTTCAAAGTAGAACACATATGAAGAATTTGTAAACAGACTGGGTTGAGTTTAGCAAAGAGGGGGAAAGGGTCCGATCACATTCACTTAGATGAAAGTCAACTTGAAGAATTAGCTATAAGTGAATGCTGTTGAGGACATTGAAAACTCAAATATATATGTATATAGTCAATGAAGAACATGAGTTTCATGGGTTGAAGAATTTGAGAAGTTGATGAATTTGAGAAGTTGATGAATTTGCAAACTTGAGGAATTTGAAAATTTGAAGAATTTGCAAAATGAGGAAAAACTCAACTTTGAAGAATTTCAACTATGGTTGGTGGCGTGAACCACCGTATAAGAATGTTGACTTCAGACACCGTGTACAATTGTCGTAGGGTTCTGAGAATCAAATTCTTCATTAATTTCTTCACACGTAGAGGGTTATTCTTCATTGATTGAAGAAAAACGTTACTTTGTGTGTTGCACATCTAAGTGATCAATTTTGCATAAGTGTTAGGATGTGTGTCCTTTTTCAAAGAACATTCGAAGATTCTAAGATATTTAGCTCACACCGCAACTTGCAAAATCTCAGTTCATCCAAGGGCTTTGTGAAGATGCCGGCCGGTTGTTTTTAGTAGGGATGTGGTCGATGGAGATGTCACCCTTGAGTACATGATCTCGAAGAAAGTGACGACGAATCTGGATTTGCTTTGTCTTGGAATGCTGAACTGGGTTGTAAGCAATCTTGATGGCACTCTCGTTGTCAAAGTAGAGAGGCACATTTTTCAACTTTATGCCATAGTCCTTAAGGGTTTGCTTCATCCATAGCAACTGAGCGCAACATGAACCAGTAGCAATGTACTCATCTTCAGCTGTAGATAGTGACACACAGTTCTGCTTCTTCGAGGACCAACAGACTAAGGATCGTCCGAGGAAATGACATGTGCCTGAGGTTGACTTGCAATCCATGCTATCTCTAGCATAGTCAGCATCAGAGTATCCGACGAGGTGAAGATTTGAACCCTTGGGATACCATAATCCAAGTGTTGGTGTGTGAGCTAAGTATCGAAGAAGATGTTTCACAGCCTTATGCTGTGATTCCTTAGGTGTTTCTTGGAATCGGGCACACATGCAAACACTCAGCATAATATCAGGCCTAGATGTGCATAGATACAATAAAGAACCTATCATGGAGCGATATACCTTCTGATCAAAATCTTTACCATTTTCATCAGTGCAGAGGTGGATTTTTGAAGGCATTGGGGTTTTGACGCTATTGCAATCTTGCATGTCGAATTTCCTTAGAACATCCTTGAGGTGTTTCTCTTGAGATATGAATATGCCATTCTCTTGCTGACGAATTTGAAGACCTAAAAAGAATTTCAACTCTGCCATCATAGAAATTTGATATTCTTCACTCATTATATAGGAAAATTCATCACTATAACGTTTCTCAGTACAACCAAAGATAATATCGTCTACTTATATTTGACATGTGAATAGTTCACTGTCATAGGATTTTGTGAAAAGAGTTGGGTCGAGTGAAATGGGTTTGAAGCCTTTCTTCATGAGGAACTCCTTCATAGTGTCGTACCACGCCCGAGGGGCCTACTTGTGGCCATAGAGCGCCTTGTTGAGTCTGAAGACTTTGTCAGGATGCTTAGGGTCTTCAAAACCTAGGGGTTGAGCAACATATACTTATTCCTCAAGCTTACCATTAAAGAATGCACTTTTCACATCCATTTAATATAAGACGATATCATGATGGTTAGCATAAGCAAGAAATATGCAAATAGCTTCAAGTCTAGCAACAGGTGCAAAGGATTCATCAAAGTCAATTCCTTCAACCTGTGTGTATCCTTGAGCTACAAGACGAGCCTTATTTCTTACCACAAGGCCATTTTAATTTTCCTTGTTGCGGTAGATCCACTTGGTACCTATGATGTTATGCTTGCGACGATCTGGCCGCTTGACAAGTTCCCACACGTTGTTGAGCTTGGATTGATGCAATTCCTCTTCCATAGCTTGAATCCACTCAGGCTCCTTGAATGCTTCATCAACTTTGGTGGGCTCTATGATTGAGACAAAAGCAAACTGCCCACACAAGTTAGTCAAATGCGAAGCTCTAGATCGAGTGAGGGGACCTGGTGCATTGATGTCATTGATGATTTTGTCAATCTACACTTCATTTGCAACTCTTGGGTGAGCAGGTTGACGTGGCTGACGATTTTCATCAGCACCATTTTTTAGGTGTGTCAGCATGAATGTCTTCATTCGTTGGAATGACTTCCTTAGTGGGTATGACGTCTTCAGAAGCCTTCAACTTAGTGTCTTCCTTAGGAAACTGTTCATCTAGCACAGAAGGCAGGTGCTCTCTTTGCGAGCCGTCGGTTTCATCGAACCGCACATCTACAGTTTCAACAACCTTGTGGTGGTAGGTGTTGAAGACTCTATAGGTGTGCGAGTCCTTTCCGTATCCAAGCATAAAACCTTCATGTGCTTTCGATGCAAATTTAGAACTATGGTGAGGATCTCTAATCCATCATTTTGCACCAAAGACTTTGAGATAACTTACATTGAGTTTCTTGCCAGTCATAAGTTCATACGAAGTCTTCTTGAAGAATTTGTGAAGATATACCCTGTTGATGATGTGGCATGTAGTATCAATTGCCTCAGGCTAGAAGCAATGAGGACTATTGTATTCATCAAGTATGGTACGAGCCATCTCAACAAGAGTCCTGTTTTTGCGCTCCACGACATCATTCTGCTGAGGAGTATATGGGGCAGATAACTCATGAGTAATACAAAGTTCATTAAGATATTCATCAAGATTGGTGTTCTTGAACTCAGTCCCATTATCACTCCTGGTATGCTTGATCTTGACGCTGAAGTACGTGGAGGCCCTTGAAGAAAATCATCTAAAGTCATACTGCACTGAGACAAACATAAGGTTCCATGAAGTACGTGGAATTTTCAGATTCCATGATGACAACACAACGATATCTTCCAAATACGACAACCATATGAAGATCACAATGCATTGAGACAAACATAAGGTTGAACCCGAGGGATTCGACTAACATCACCTTATCCATGGTTCGGTCCTTTGAGATTGCAACCTTACCTAGACCCAATACCTTGATTTTTTAGTTTTTCTGTGTAGGTGATATTCTTCGGATGAGATGGAGCAAGTGGCAAATTCATCAGTAGATTCTTGTCAGCTGTCATGTGGTTTGTGCATCCACTATCAAGGACCCACTCAGTAGCTTTTGGAGGTTCATCCTGTAGATGAATTAGTACAACTTATGAACTCATATGCTTCAGAGTGAAGAATATGACATCAATTTCATCTGACATAATTTCATCACACAAGATAGTAAGCAGGTAGTGTAAGGACGTGAGAAATGATGAATTCATTTCTACATGGTTAGCTTGCTTTCTTTCAAGCATTTCCTCGGGTCTCCAGCAAATTCATCAGACGTTCAAGTTCATTTGGAGACCTGACCTTACATAAGAAATTAGTTCAATTTCTTCACCACCCACATCTGGAGGGGTGGCAAAGAGTTCATCATTCTACGAGCACCATAAGAGAAGGGAGGCATTCAAGCAAGTGTGCTTCGTTTCACAGGACGAGGGTTAGAGTACTTATATGAATAAGCAGAGAAATTCTTCAAGGACTTATGAACATAATGATTTGAAGAATAATGCATATATTCAGAACTCTTAGATTTTTCCCGTGAAACAGATTTATTAGCATGAGAATGATATTTTTGACCATTTGAGGAATTTGGTCCAAGTGAAGACTTTGGTCCATATGAGAAATTTGATCTGGGGTTCCTGTTCTTCATGAGTGGTGTCGTGAGGACATTCACTTGAAGATTTTGTAGGTAGCTCTTGGGAATCCAGATTTTCTTCATAGGAGAGTCGTTCCTACAGTTAGTTCCAACAAATTTGGCAAATACTTCACCTTTATGATTTTTGAAGAATTTTTAGTTGGAGTCAAATGACTCATATGAGGAATATGAAGTTTCACAAGAGAAGCCAGATAAAGTGGATGAATCTACAGGAGCTCCTTTCGCAGCAACCCATGAGGTTTTGGGGTACTGCTCAAGCGTCTAGTAGGATCCATCAGCGTTGAGTTTCCTCTCAAAGGCAATACCCTCTTTCCTAGGGTTCCTGTTTAGAATCTGCTTTTTGAGGACAACGCAAAGGGTTTGGTTCCCTTTGAGACTTTTGTACATGCCTGTCACATGCAATTCCTTCAACCCTGCATTTTCGTTAGAGATACTTGTGGTATCCTCAGATGAGGAATTTGTGACCACGAAAATAGTTGAAGAATTTGCAGCAATAGAAGCATTTGAACATTCAGGTGAAGAATTAGCAGTTTCACGTTCGATGCATTTCAAACAAGGTGGAACAAATTCTTCCTGAGCGATACTGATCTATTGAGCCATTAAGGAATCATTTTCCCTTTGGAGATCCTCATATGACACCCTTAGTTTCTCAAGATCTTGCTTTCTTTGAAGAAATTCATAAGAAAGATTCTCATGATCGGCTAAGAGAGCATTATGATGACTCTGAAGGTTATCACACTTTGTCTGAAGACTTTTGAGATCGTTAGACAAAGTTTGAGTCCCATCCACTTCCTCATTCAATAGATCATCACTTTTGTCTAGCATTTTCTGAAGCTTTTCAAGTGCAGTTTGGTGCCTAGTAGCAATATTAGCAAGTTTGGCATAGCTAGGTTTCACATATTCATCAAATTCACCATCACTTGATTTAGAGGAGGAGTGATGCCTACGTACCTTGGAACCTTTAGCCATGAAGCAATAGGTGGGACAGTAATCATCATTGCTGACGTCAGAGTCATTGGAGTAGTCATTTTCTTCATCATTGAAGATGGACTTGCTAACGAAAGCAGTAGCAAGAGTGAGGCTAGCGACACCAGATTCAGATTCCACCTCAAATTCTTCCTCTTCTTCATATTATTCAGATTCTACTTCTGAGTCCATTTCCTTGCAAATGAAAGCCCGAGCCTTTCTGGAACAGTTATTCTTGTGCATTGATGACTTTGAAGATGAGGAATTTGCAAATGAGGACTTTGAAGATTTATTCTTTTTTTTCGAGTCATCAGAACTGTCGTCCTTGTACTTCTTATTTTTGTTTGATTCTTTTTCCCAGAGAGGACAGTCAGAGATGAAGTGACCAGATTTCTTGCATTTGTGACAAGTTCTTTTCTTGTAGGCATCTAAGGAATCTGATTTCCTCAAACAAATTTTTGATGACTTTCCAAATCCACCTCTCCTTGAGAACTTCTGGAATTTTCGCATGAGCATTGCCAGCTCCTGACTTAGTTCTTCAGGATCACCAAGGCTACTATCAGAATCTTCGCCTTCGGATGAGGAAATTGCTTTTGCCTTCAGAGAAAGAGATCTTCCATAGCTTGGCCCATAGAGGTCTCTCTTCTCAGCTTGTTGGAATTCATGAGTATTGAGCCTCTCAAGAATATCAGCATGATCAAGTGACTTGTAGTCTCCACGTTCTTTAATCATCAAAGCCAAAGTATCGAATGAGGACTCAAGAGATCTTAGCAGTTTCTTCACCACCTCATGGTCGGTGATATCAGTAGCAACTAGTGCTTGAAGCTCATTGGAGATATCAGTGACATGATCAAAAGTTTGCAAAACATTTTCATTGTCGAGTCTCTTGAATCGGTGGAAGAGACTGCGAAGAACGTCAACATGAGAGTCACGTTGAGTGGAAACACCTTCGTTTACTTTGCACAACCTATCCCAGATAAGCTTAGTAAACTCCAAAGCACTCACTCTGCCATACTGACCCTTGCTCAAATGGCCACAGATCATATTATTCGCTTGAGAATCGAGTTGCTTGAATTTCTTTGTATCAGCGGCAGTGACAGTCGGATAAATGCGGGGAACACCATTTTCCACAACATACTAAAGATCGTTGTCAATAGCCTCAAGATGCATGCGCATCTTGTTCTTCCAATATGGGTAATCCGTCCCATCGAAGGTAGGACACCCTGCGGAAACCTTGATCATACCTGTAGTTGACATAACTAGAACTCCAGGTGGTTAAACCAAAATCATACAGGACAAGGGAGTACCTTGCTCTGATACCAATTCAAACTGCGTTATATAGACTAGAGGAGGGTGAATAGGCGATTTTTACAAATTCATCACTTTAGGGATTTTAACTTGAGAAATTTGAAATGTGATGAATAACTAGCAGCGGATTAAGTACTTAAGTGCATGAGAAACCTAGCGACAACATAGTCATCATGAAGAAATGAAACATGCATAGATTACAAGTAGCATGATACAGGATAAACAGGTGAGGAACAAGGTAGTATGAAGAATTTGATATGAGGAAATTCTGAAAGTCTTCGGTCAAATTCTTCAAACAGTAACAATCAATTTCATCAACAAGTATTCGAGGAATAGAGAGGTTGAGGAAATAGAACTAGGTAGCTCGATGAAGACAATGGTTTGATGACCCAGTTCCAACTATTGTGACAGTCATACGTCTGGTTTGGAGCAGCCTAGTATTTAAACCAGAGGACACACAGTCCTTACCGTATTCTCCTTGAGCTAAGGTAATGAAGTCCTCGCCCAACACTCATGGTAAGTCTTCAGGGTAGACTTCCGAAACGCTCACAAACTGGTTACTCGGCGATCCACAATTTACTGTTGGTTGCTCTAGACCAAGGTCACTTCGTGATCCCCAATTGACTGCAGGATGCACTAGACCATGACGCCTAACCTTCTGGAGGATACAAACTCCTCAATGGTAACAAGTGTTGGTTCCACACAGGAACAATCTCTTCAGTGATACTCAATCACTTTCTGTTTGGTGGTTTGGATTTGTGTTTTTCCTCACTGATGATTTTCTCTCAAAGTCCTCGGAGGATGGGTTGCTCTCAAATGACAAGTGTCAGTTCTCTCTCGGAGTAGCCAACCAACTAGTTGATGTGGGGGGTAGCTATTTATAGCCAGGGTGAAACCTGACATGATAAGACATAAATGCCCCCCAATGATATGATCGTTATGTGGATAACATGATTGGGGACAGCTGGCGCTAAGCACAACAATGGTCAGAATTTCAAACTATGAAAGTCCTCAGGCTTACCATGTTCCTCACTTGTAGGCAATTCGTACTCGCGAAATCCTAACTCCTCAGTCAGATCAATTTCATCAGAGACCAGAAGAACATCGTCTTTGTCACTTAAGAACTTGACTGAACTGCAAAAGATTTCCAAAGGCTTCACTCGAAGGATTGTATAGGTTGAGTCTTTTGGAGTTGAGCATCAGTTGGAAATTTTCCTTAGTATTACCTCATCCCCATTTAACAGTATGGTGTTTCCTTTTACTCGAAGAAAGGAAATGAAACTACGAAAACAAAAGTCTTCATGCTTCATAGTACTCGTTCATATCTTCAAGGTCACACCAACTTCTTCAATTTAAAAGTCTTTAGGGAATACCAAAGTCTTTAGCAAAGTCTTCACCAATGTCTTCACCAAAGTCTTTAGTTGAAGACATACATTGTTAGGGGTCGGTAATCTCCGAATATATCAAACTCCTCATCGACTTATAGGCATGTGTACACTCACAAACACATTAGTTCCTTAACATATAAATCTTCAATACACAAAAATCACTAAGAGGCACTAGATGCACTTACAACCATATACCGCATATTGACCAAAACCCTCATTCGAATCAAAGGCCACAACTCTAAGAAAGAAGAAGTTGTTGGCATCATGAAGAATCTGTTGTTCAACATCATTCATGGGATTGCTATAAATTATCATGATTTCTTCATGAGGACTTTGACAAATATAGTTGTGTCACCATTTGAGTTGAAGCTTTATGCTCCCTGGATCATGACATTCATCAGATCAAGGTCTTCAATTCCTTTTGAAGCTAACTTTCACAATCACTTCAGTTTTCTGCCTTCGATCGAACTCCTTAGGAAGGCATTTTCTTCATTTGAAGGAAAAGGTAAAGCTGTTGTTGACAAAGGCACTCGTCCATTGGATGGTCAATTTCGTAAGGCTACATCTTACTCCACCAATGATGACTCTGGCACCCAAGATTCTGCTGCAAAAGCCTCACCTCAAAATCCTCAAGCTTCTGCCCCTCGTGTGATGACCGATCGTGAGCTTCTCCTAAGTCTTCATCAAAAGGTTGATCACAATCACAATTGGGTAAAACATCAGTTTGGTTCAATTCTTCGAGATATGACTGTCACACCTAACTTTGTGAGGAAGAACCACTATTACCTTAATTAAGTCTTCGAGCAGACCTGGACTATTCTGTCTCATCTTAAAACGCCTGAAGAACTTGTCAAAATGGAATTTTAGCAGGACTTTGACTGGCCACATCTGCCAAATAAGAAATTCAAGAAGGTTCAAGTTCCTCAACTAGTTACTAGTTCTGTTTCTTCATAGCACTCAACGGATGAAGCTCAAGACCTTGATGATACTGCTGAAGGCCCTGCCCCACCAACTGACCCGGACAACGCTGGCACTCAGGCACCACCTTCAAGATGAAATTCTTTTTTTGAAAGGAAAACCTTAAGGAAGGCCCCCAAAGTGAGAATTGTTTTTAATAATAAGAACCCAAATTCGCGTCCATGAGGACTTGAACCTGGGTGGCTGGGTTGTACATCCACTCCACTAGCCAAGTGAGCTATGCTCTCACTTCTTAAGATGAAATTCTTCAGGGGTGTTAGCCCTCATTTTTCGTCCCTTTTGGTCACTTGATGACAAGGGGGGGGATTTGAGTTAGTCTTCAATTGGGTCTCTTTATATGGGCTATTTTTGTTTAAGTTACAACTCTCACTCTTCTGAAGTGTTTGTTGATTGAGTTGTAAACTTAAGTCTGATAGTGGTCTGTCACTTATGAACTACTTTCTACATGCTTCTTTCCTCAAGTACCTTAATGCACACATGTTGAACTTCATCAGACACCATTCTCCATCATGCATTTCAAATTCTTCTTATCATATGTAAAATGTGTGTATGGATTACAAGATATAGAGGGAGATCTCCAAGATTTTATCCTGCCATGTGCATTTGTACTCCAAAGCGAATTCCTCAAATATGCACATCTTAAGGGGGAGTTCATGTATATCTTGCAATCAAACTCCTCAAACTCACTACTTACACTTCATATGTTTATCCCCATTGAAAACTTAACCTATTTTTCATCAATCACCAAAAAGGGGGAGATGGTAAGTGCATCTAGTTCCCCTTAGTGATTTTGGTGTATTGAAGACTTATAGGTTAAGGGACTGATGTATTTGTGAGTGTACACACGCTCTATAAGTCGCTGAGGAGTTTGATATATACGAAAAATGTCGACACCTAAAAATGAATGTTTTTAGCTAAAGACTTTGGTATTCCCTAAAGACTTTGATATTTACCTAAATACTTTGAAAATGAAGAAATCGGTGTGACCTTGAAGATATTGATACAAGGACTATGAAGCGTGAAGACTTTTTTTTGTAGTTTCGTTTCCTTTCGTTGAGTCATAAGAAACACCGTACGGTTAAAGGGGGTCGAGGTAATACTAAGGAAAATTTCCAACTGATGCTCATCTCAAAAGCCTCAACATAACCAATCCTTTGAGTGAAGCCTTTGGAAATCTCTTATGGTTCAGTCAAGTTCTTCAGTGACAGAGAAAATGTTCTTCTCGTCTTTGAGGAAATTGGTCTAACTGAGGAGTTAGGATTTCGCTAGTGCAAATTGCCTACCATGAGGAATATGATAAGCCCTGAGTAATTTGACAGTTCAAATTCTGACCATTGTCGTGCTTTGCGCTAGCTGTCCAGATATTTTATCCACCTAATGGTCATATCATTGGGCGGCATTTATGTCTTATTATGTCGGGTTGCACCCTGGCTATGACTAGCCGCCCCCTTAACCACTAGCTGGTTGGCTGCTCTGAGAGAGAACTTGACACTTCTCATTTGGGAGCAACCCATCCTCCTAGGACTTTGAGTGAAAATCATTAGTGAGGAAAAACCCAAAACCCAGACAACCAAAACCCAAAGTGATTGAGAATCACCGAAGATATTGTTCCTATGTGGAACCGACGCTCTTTACCTTTGAAGACTGTGTATCTTCCAGATGGTTAGGCGTCATGGTCTAGAGCTTCCAGCGGTCAATTGTGGATCGCCAGGTGATCGAGTTTGTAAGGGTTTGGAAGTCTGCCCTGAAGACTTACCACGAGTGTTGGGCGAGGTCTGTGTGACTTTGGCTCAAGAAGAGTACAATAAGGACTGTGCTCCTAGGACTGTGTGTCCTTTGATTTTAATACCAACCACCTCTGAAGCAGAAGTACGAGTGTCACATCACTTGGAACTGGGTCATCAAACCATTGTCTTTGTCGATTCCTCAACCCTTCGATTTCCTCGAATACTTGTAGATGAAATTGATCATTACAGTTTGAAGAATTTGACTGAAGACTTTCTCAATTTCCTCATCTCAAATTCTTTAGTCACCTTGTTGTTCACCTGCTTATCCTGTTTACATGCTACTTATACTATGTGCATGTTTCAATTCATTACAATGACTATGCTACTGCTCTATCATGCATGCACTTGAGTACTTATTCCGCTGCTAGTAGTTCATCATGTTTAAAACTCCTCAAGTTGAAATTGCTCAGTGAGGAATTTGTAAAAACCGCCTATTCACCCCCCTCTCTACTTGATATAACACACTTTCTAGAAGGATCGGTTGGATATGTTTGTTTTAGCGGCTTGTATGGAATATTGCGATCCGCGACAGCAGAGGACGACCCACCAGCCTTATTGCTTACAAAAGCTTTGGCTCTACAATTTACAAACAAAGCATTGGATCAAGAGTAGGCATAAGTTATAGCCACAACAAAATGAAGCACAATTTTTAAGTAGAAACTTACCCATGATTGACAGTAAAGGCTAGAAGTTTAGTCACCTTGAGTCATCAGAAGAAGTAGGAGATTCTTGATAAAGTGAGTTCGGAGGACTCAGAGGCTGCTTAAACAAACTAGCATAAGGGCGAGAAGTAGTTGGGCTATGAGGCAACTGAACACGTCACCTACGAGCAGCCGACTCATGAGATAAACCAAGCTCCGTGTCTTGCGCTTTGATTGGCTGACTTGTTGAGATTTTTTTTTAAAGTTGGGATCTAAGTGAGCATCAGGATGAGAAAACTTAACTTCCCTGACGTCTCATCTTGGCTTCCTGGGGATACATGTTTCTGATGAGTTGGAGAAAATTGAAATTACCTCAACATCACCGACTTAACTAGTTTCGGTGTTGTCCTAATGAGAGGGCGCGTCAGCAAGCGAAACGAATAAACCACCAAGCGAGTCAAGTTCTACCTCAAATTCTTCCCCAAGAACGATTCATCAGTGAGGTCCTCTATGTGACCTGACGAAGCAGCATGAGCTTTGGGCATGACTTTACAGAAGTTAGAATCTGCCTCTATTAATATAAGCCCGATAATAAGTATGGCGGGCCAAAATAAGATTGACAAAGAAATTAAATGATATTCCAAGAAGTTAATGCCGAATGAACTATATTCTTCAGACAAAATGGAGCCATTCCGAAAATGCTACATTTTTCCTTCAAGTCAGAAAAGAATCTCCTAGTAGCTTTATTGATGGCCTCATCAGTCAAATCTTTTTTGCTGAAGCATTGAGCATCCTTTGACTCACCCGTATAAATGCACAATAATCGCCTCTTGCGCTGACGTCTTGGACTCGCCATTTTATCCAACACCCGATCAAGTCAATTCCAGTGAGTCCATGAGAAGTCAGAGCCATTAACGTTGTGCGTACACGCGTCAACATGTCTCTCTCTTCATCAATCGGCCAACCTAGGAGGTCAATATTCCCACCAAGTCGTTCCAATCAGAAACCCGACAAAGGATTCTGCCCCTGCAGGGGTAGTGTTTCTACAATAAAACCAAGTTCTGTTCCATCCTTTTGAATGACTCGCCAATTTTGGCTTGGGAAAGGGGATGTTCTTACTCTTCTGAATATATATGCCACCAAGTTCCACACTGGCGCCATGTTTTGTTTTAGTTTGGCGGTTCAGATAGAAAAATTCCCTAAAGGGGATCACAAACGGCTCGATCTTGAGATAAACCTCAAATAATACTTGAAATTGATAGATATTGGTCACAGATTTGGGACCAATATCCTGAGGCCTGAGATTGAAAAGGTGTAAAAGGTCCCTAAATAATTTTGGACCAGGCGGTCTATAGCCTCTACGTAAATGATCAGAAAAGATGACGACGTCTCGTGTTTCAGGTTGAGGATGAGGTTCTTCTTTAGATGCTCGCCATCTGATGACATTTTGAGCCGGAAAAAGACCTTGACTCACTAAGCTGTCAACGGTGAGTGTTGATTCCTAATATCTGACCCAACCACTGATTTTGTTGTTCTTAAGGGCAACGGCATCTTATAGATCATTTGTAAGCAAGAACAAGAAAATGAAACGGTGTGTATTTCAAGTCACCAACATGAGGTAAAATAGATAAGTCGACATATCAATGGGTGGTTTAAGAAATGAGGATTTTAGCAATAGACTAATATTTGCATAAAATAAGGATAAGCTGGCCAAGTATGAGTCGGTATGATCGAGTAAGCCAGAAAAATAATCGGAAAAGAAGGACCAACGCGAGCCAACCTACACATAAGCCGACAAGAAAGTGACATAGGAGTTCAACACTTCGAGACATTTTTATGTTGAAAACAACTTTCGAAAACGATTGGAAGATCAATCAGATCTAAATAAGCGCACAAAAATAAGGAAAACATACCCTAGCTCGCGGAAGAATCGAAACTGAAACATTCATCAGGTATTATCGGTGGGATATTTGAGAAAAATACAAGGCGAAGATCAAGCTCGAACTATATATACTAGAGGATTACGGGGTCTACGGATCTACAACTATCGTTTGATGAACAGGATGAACAAACTATGAACACTGAAGAACTAGACAAACCCTAATGGGGAGAGGAGAAGTATCAAATTTTGACGACAAGAATGAGAAGTTGACCATGGCTGTGCATGAGCTCCGGTGATGGTCGTGGCATGGCCTGGTCGTTTGGTTCAGGCTCCGGTTCCAATGGGCTCGAGTGACGTTCGAGACGTCGAGGAAGAAGAAGAAGTAAAAAAGTGAAAGATGGGGCCCTCGGGTCTATTTATAAGGAGATAGGAGCCGAAGCGGCACCGTAAAAAGTTGAACGAACACGGTAATTTTGTGGTTCAGACTCCGCCTGGATGTTCTTCCCGGACCGGATATGGCATTGTTTTCAAAAAAGATTTGTTTTGATGACCTAGGGCGGCAATGGTCAACGGGATGATGGCATACAAGTGTTAACTGGAAAACACTAAGTCCCGAATGAGGGAGGATAATCTGGTAGAAAAGTTCACCCAGACAAAAATGGGGGCGGGTTTATCATTCAGATTGAAGTGTTCCATGGAGTTTAACATGGATAAATCCAAATTAAACTAGCGGCTAATGTTGGGGATGTGCCCCATGGATATGACCCGCCCAAAATGTAACCTGGAATTGTCAGGCAGCCCATGATGAAGATTCTTACCAGAAGCATAAAGCTCATATAGGTAACTCGTAGTAAGGCCGGCTCATGGGACATTGCCTAGTGTGCCGGCTTACGAAAAAGACATGACTATTACTTTGCTTAAGGAGCAAGATGAGTAGATATAATTATATTGGGTCACGATTCATACTACAACCCGGAGTCCATTGTAACCTCGAGGCCTCGACCTATGTATAAAGGTGACCCCCTCAGGTAGAGAGGACAGGCAAGGAAGAAACCATTGAGAGCTAGGTTAGCGATTCCGCACCTTTCTAATAGAGATCATCATCAATATAAACAAAGCGGGACGTAGGCTTTTACCTCCATCGGAGTGGCCAAACCTGGGTAAACCCTTGTCTCTCGTTCCCGATCAAGCCCATGCAAGTCGCCACCTAGTTGCGATGGCCTCACACCTAAGTTCTCTTGCGAGGACATCTGTCATGACAAAACCACGAGAGTTGGTGCCCACCGTGGGGCTCAAACGCACATCCCTCCTACATTGAGCGATCTCCACAAGCTCGCACGTGATCGGATTGATCACTCGCCCACCCTTGATCTGCCCCATCTTTGACGTGCGACCGACCTGGTCCGTCGGTTGTGTGTGCCTCCACAAGTCCTGTGAAGACTGTCCCCAAGTATCGTGTGCCCCTCCAATGTTCGAGCAATGGGATGCCATTATGTCGCCCCATTGGGCCGTAGCGCCGCCACGCTGTCGTTCTCTCCGTGGCTACATCGACTCACGTGTTCATGTTTTGTCGCCCCTTTGGGGCATAGCATCGTGGCACGCGGTCCATGCCACCGCATAGAGGTCATCCCCATGGTGGCACCGACCCATGCGCTACTGCCGTGGAGCCCATCGGGTCATAGCGTTGCAGCACACGGTCGATGTCGCCGCCTTGTGGTCTTCCCCGTCGTCGCCCCAACCGCAACCTACCTCGACGTTGCCTTTGGGCCGTAGCACCGTGGCATGCAGTCCATTCCGACGTCCCCGCGTGTCTACTTAAACGTGGTATGTGTCGTGCCACCTCTCTAGGAACGGGAACACCGACGTCCATGCATGGTCTTCATCACTTTATTGGGTTCTTCCTCGCCTAGTTAGAGCATCGCCGCCATGCTCCTGACATAGCCGCGGCCGCCATCTCCTCAGACCGTCGCCATCGCTCTTTGTCCACCATCATAGCCAATGTCGCCTTCTACCTCTTCGTCTTCCCCCGTTGCTAGCAACACCGACACCCGCCTTCGTCCATGACAAGTCCTTGGGTCTGGCAAGCCTGGGACGGCACCTCGTCAACATTGACTTTGTCCATATACACATGCCCGGTGCTTGCAACACTGACATGTGCCTTCATCCACAACGTGTCCCCAGGCTTAGAAAACATGACGTGATGCCTCGTCAACACGTCCTCTTCCCGGTACAGCACTAGCTCTGCACCACTATGCCTATTACTAACATGGTGCCTCCATGTGCCCACGACTCTATGGCCACGTGTCGGTTACCCTTAATGAAATCACTTTTATGACGCACCATCTATAATCATGATAAATGGCACATTGTCATGGAACACTTTCACGACAACACATGATGAGGACATCAATACTATTTTTGCACCTAGAACCCCTGTCGCTCTACAAACTGGACCAATTACTAGAGCTCGTGCACGCCATTTAAATTACCGGGTACTTTTATTTCTTGGTAAATATAATGTTCTTGAGTATATGATGCTGCCTAAATTCGATACATTTGTTTTGATTAGTAATGAAGGGCCTAACACGGACAAGAGGGATGAATACTAGAGCAGGATCAAGCACGGAGATGAAGGCGCGCAAAGGGAACCAGAACGACATTTCTAATGCAGATTTCAACACTTTGAAGTCTCCTTGATAAGCTACAAGGACATGGACAAAATATACAAGATGCCCTTTCACACATTTCGTCCATGGTTTATTCTAGGTGCCTCGCCAGCTTACTTTTGGGCCAGGCCCATGTAATTTCTAAATACAACTTCCTAGGATGGTTATAGAGTCCGTATTTTAGGGGCAAAGACTCAAGAGGTGTTTTAGTCCCACCTTGTCAAGGGTGGACGAAATGCCCTCCCTTTCCCCTCTAAAGACAACCCTTAAGGCACCGTTTAGATTAAAAGTTCGCCATAGCTGCAACTTTGTGTACGTCATTTGTGTTCTATCACCAGACCAAGATATCACAAAACCCCACTTTCTTCAAGAAAGATTTCCTCTTATATGCACAATATCCAGATTGCAATTTCAAATTCTTGCTTGTTCTTCGTTTGCGTGGAGGAAATAGACATTCGTGGTCAGGTTGATTGTGCCCTGGCATGGTCAATAACCTCGGGGAGTTGGTTTAGTGATTGCTAAGGCGCGACGTCCTCACACGTTCGTAGTCGGATCGTCAATGTATACTCCACCAAAAACGATAGTTACTATATCATCAAAATATGGGACACCTTCGCCTCAATCAAGTGGTATCAAATTTCCAGGTTGCTCGGTGAGATTTACCAGTTTTTCTTAGTTTAGATCACATATGTTCTTCATAACTATTGTCCATGAAAAAGCCACAAAAAATTAGGGTTAGATCATCATCTCCGTACAAATCTGAGCCATTGCATAATCTTTTAAATGTTTTTTCTTTGTTGAATTTGAGGTTGCAATGCCATATTGAGTTGCAGGTCTTAGTGCCTGGTCCCTTAGATTTTCGAGTTCTGTCCACGGGGTGTGATGATGCCACCGCGCCATTGTTCCCACCGTTGCCATATACCATCATGGAATATCCGCTGCCTATCCGAGTTCATATACACTACCACCATCACCCCAATCCAAGTCAATCTCCATCAAAGATTCGGTAGCAGTTCGTGTTCACCACCCCTTCATATCTCCACCACCAGTCCGAGTTTCACCAGATTCGTCATCGCATAGTCCCTAGTCCGGATCTAGTGTTTGTTGCTTTCTTATCGATTTCCAGATCATGCCATACTATGTGTCATGATCAAGTCGGACACCCCAACTGATAGCCACAAGTATAGGGGATCGCAACAGTTTTCGAGGGTAGAGTATTCAACCCAAATTTATTGATTCAACACAAGAGGAGCCAAATAATATCCCCAGTATTCGCAGTTGAGTTGTCAATTCAACCACACTTGAAAACTTAGTATCTTCAACAAAGTATTTAGTATCAAAGTAGTAGGGAAGTAATGGTAATGATGGTAATAGTAACAGTAGCCGTTTTGTAGTGATTTTAAGAGTAACAACATAAAAATAACTTAGCAAAGATAAATATGTGGAAAGCTCGTAGGCAATGAATCGATGATGGATAATTATGTCGGATGGCATTCATCATGCAATAGTTATAAGATAGGGTGACACGAAACTAGCTCCAATTCATCAATGTAATGTAGGCATGTATTCCATATGCAGTCATACGTGCTTATGGAGAAGAACTTGCATAACATCTTTTGTCCTACCCTCCTATGGCAGCGGGATCCTAATGGAAACTAAGGGATATTAGGGCCTCCTTTTAATAGAGAACCGAACCAAAGCATTAGCACTTAGTGAATACATGCACTCCTCAAACTACGGTAATCACTGGTAAGAATCCCAGTTATTGTCACCCTGGGGGATGCGGATCATAACTCGTAATAGGTGTCTATAACTTGCAAGGTAGGATCAGGAACACATATATATTCATGAAAACATTATAGGTTCAGATCTGAAATCATGGCACTCGGGCCCTAGTGACAAGCATTAAGCATAGCAAAGTCATAGCAACATCAATCTCAGAACATAGTGGATACTAGGGATCAAACCCTAACAAAACTAACTCGATTACATGTGAAATCTCATCCAACCCATCACGAATGGCGAAGAGCATCATGGAATTGATGATGAAGGATGGTCGGTGATGACGATGGTGTCGATTTCCCCTCTTCGGAGCCCAAAACAGAATTTAGATCTGGTCTCCCGAGGAAGAACACGAGGTGGCGGCGGCTCCGTATCGTGAAATGCGATGAACTCTTATCCATGATTTTTTCTCTGCGAGTAGGAATAAATAGGAGTGTAATTGATGTCGGTGGAGCAGCAATGGCCCCACAAGCATGCTAGGCGCGACCAGGGGGTGGCCGCACCCTAAAGGCTTGTGACCTGTGGGTGGCCCCCCTCCGATTGATTCTTTTGCCAGTATTTTTATTAAATCTGAAATATTCTCTATAAATTTTCAGGTCAATCCAAGAACTTTTATTTCTGCACAAAAAAACACCAAGGCAATTCTTCTGAAAACAGCGTCGGTCCGGGTTCGTTCCATTCAAATCATGCAAATTAGAGTCCAAAACAAGGGCAAAAGAGTTTGGAAAAGTAGACACGATGGAGACGTATCAACTCCGCCAAGCTTAACCCATTGCTTTTCCTCTAGCAATTCAGTTGATAAACTGAAAGTGATAAAGAAAAACTTTTTTAAACTTTGTTTGATCTTGTTGTTGTAAATATGTCTAACTGATGTTTAGATTTTCAGCAAAGATCATGGACTAAGCACGTTCAGAGTTACATTTAGATCTCACATTTACTCATATCAATGACATAATCAACTAGCGATCAATAATAATAACTCTCAGATGACAACACTTTCACCAAAACAATCATGATACAATATGACAAAATGGTACCTCGCTAACCCTCTCTGAGACCGCGAAACATAAATGCAGATCACCTCCAAAGAACAATGACTGACTAGACATTGTAATTCACGTTGAAAGAGATCCAGTCATGCTCATACTCAATATCAATTAATAGCAAAGCATACAAATGACGGTGGTGCTCTCTAACTGGTGCCTTTTATAAGAATGGAATGACTCAACAACAAAGAAAATGGAAAGGCCCTTCGCAGAGGGAAGCATTGATTTGCAGAGGTGCAAGAGCTCGAGTTTTGAAAACAGACATAAGTTATGATTTTGAGCGGTATGCTTTCATTGCTCACATAACTACCAAGAGGTTTTCAACATCTTCCATTTTAGATACATTATAGGCGGTTCCCAGACAGAATGGTAAAGTTATTAGTCCCCCTCCACCAATCAATCACACTCCACGGTGAGCCGAATCCACGGGTACCGTCCATACAAACATAGTCTTGGGGCATTTTGTTTAATTGTATTTTTCTTTTATTTTGAGAATGGAACTGGGCATCCTGATTACCAGACACTTTCTCGTGAATGATAGTGAATCAACACATATCGTGAGAATAATCCACCTAGCATGGAAGATACTCATAACCCCCAATCGCCACATGAGCGATTTGGGCATACAAAACAGAATGTTTATTTGAAGATTTAGAGTTTGGCACATGCAAATTTACTTGGGACAGCAGGTAAATACCGCATATAGGTAGGTATGGTGGACTCATATGGAACAACTTTGGGTTTGAGGAATTGGATGCACAAGCAGTATTCCTACTTAGTACAAGTGAAGGCTAGCAAAAGACTAGGCAGCATCCAACTAGAGAGCGACACAGTCATCAACATGCTTTGAGATTAACCAACATTGAATGCAAGCATGAGTAGGATATAAATCACTATGAACATAAATATTGTAGAGGCTATGTTTATTTTGTTTCAACTACATGCATGAACATGTGCCAAGTCGAGCCACTTGAATCATTCGAAGGAGGATACCATCCCATCATACTACAACACAACCATTTTAATATGCATGTTGGCACCCAAGACAAACCATTATCCACTCTTACCAAATTAAGCTTGGCATGAGTAACTATACTCTCTAATTTTCATTGCAGATATGTTTCATCCATAATGAACTGAATTCGAGATGATGAGCTAATCATATTTACAAAAGCAAGATAGGTCGATTTCATACCAGCTTTTCTCCATCTCGATCTTTTCATCAAATATCGTCATTATTGCCTTTCACTTGCATGACCGAATGGTGTAGATAATAATAAGAGCGCACGTGCATTGGACGAAGCTAGAATCTGTCGGTGCACTAGAGCTTTTGGGCGATCTAGTGCCCCTTTACTCATGCAGGGGCAGTAACCACCCTAGCGGCAGGGCCCAGCGAAGACTTACCAAGCATCAGCACATAAGACTCAAGACCACCGGCAAGACCTTGCCGGGAGGGTCATACAGGCTCCATGCCCCCGACAAGGCAAGGTCCCAGCAAGGTGAGGCCCCGGCAAGCACCATAGCACACAGGATAGGTGTCGATCCCCCTAGAGGCGTGTCGTGGCCTCGACGTTGGAGGGAGCTAAGCGGCGCCCATGGGACATCCCCCGTCCCGTCCCACTGACGTACTGAGGCCCCTAATGGTGCATTTAATGCTCTTGTCCTACTTTGTTAGGTTAGGTATGATAGCACTGTAGCAGCACTATGCACCCCGTGTGCGCACTCTACACCATTGTTCGGATCCCCTTAAGTGTAAAAGGAGGCCTAGGACGTTACAGAAGAGGACTTTTGGACTCTTTGGCTTTTGAGCTTTCGGACAGTTAGGCAGTTAGACCACGAGAGCCCAACAGTTAGACAACTGGAGGTTCCCAAGCTCACGTAGCAGCCGTTCATTGCGCTCCTGTAGCTCGAACCCTAGAACACGATCAATACAACCAAGCAGGAGTAGGGTTTTATGCATCCGTGCGGCGCAAACCTGGGTAGAAACTCCCCGCGCACGGCTCACCAGGCCGGCTCTTTGTGACTTCTTGCCCCCCGATCGAACCGAAAGGGGCCCCCGCGGTCCCATAGGTGTTCATTCGCCATGACATCATTGGCGCGCCAGGTAGGAGCCGCGCTCGAGTGGTGCGAACCTGTCCTGGTGATTCGCGCCCTAGCCTCATCATCACCATGGACCCCAAGAAGAAGGGCCTGACAGCAGTTGGCTCATCCGCATCCGCCATTCCTATATCTCCACGGACAAGGGATGGTGTAGACGCGGGTGGAGGAGGAGGAGGCGGAGGTTCCGAACTTCCGCGGCGCTCTAGTGACCAAGACCAAGTAGTTGGCGACGCTCGCCACAGAGACACTCATGGCGGCGATGGGAACCCCCATGCCCCTGGGTCTCATGATGGAGCAGTACCGCCTGTGGGTGGTACGGTGAACACCGGGGGTGGAAGAGTGTCTTCTAGGGCACCCCCGCCGGCGCCTTCGCCGTGACCTTCTCAGGACACGCGCGGAGAGCCGCTTCACGGCGCCCGCAGTTCTCAGTGTCCCCACGGAAAAGCTCCAGCGCATCATTCCAAAGATGCGTGGGACTAGCATGCAAGCAGGAGTGGCATTCCGATGTGGGACCACGGAAGTGCTCCTTCTAACACGTTTAGGAGTCACAGTACCTCGCGTTCCTCGTGCTACTCGATGTCGTCCATGGCGGAGGAAGCAATGGCACGAGAACATCTACTCCTAAACTCCCCCCTACTGAGGAGAAGCTCAACGAATGGAGAGCCACCATTCAGAGCCTCCTCAGCCTCGCAGACAAGCTTCGGCCTTCGGGTCTGCCTCAGACCAGTGGTGAAGTGCCCAGAGTCAGCGCAACCTCGACACACTCTCCTTTGCGACGATATCGTCGGTCGCGGACCTGATGGACTAATGCGCATGACGGTTACTCAACGGCTTCGTCTGACCCACAAACGTACCGTGATCAGCGCCATGTTCTTCAGGAACGTGGCAAGGAAGATGCCCGAACCATGATCGAACGGGGATGAGAAACGTGCCTCTAGTCAGACAAGCACGTGAGACCCAGTGTAGACAAGTCCGCGCCGGGGTACCCTGTCAGCCTACCTTACGAGGCGGGCAGTCCAGCATTTACTCCTGAGCTGTGGAAAGTCCAGTGGCCAAACACCCGCACGTTCAAACCGAAAGTCCGAGAAACGTACGGCGGCAAGACCCATCCGTCAGAGTTCCTGAGCGTCTACACTACACCATTGCGGTGCAGGCTGTTGGGGACCGCGACGACAAGATATTGGCCAACTACTTCCCGTTGGTGCTTAAGCCCAACATCAAGTCATGGCTAATGCACTTGCCAGAGAGGTTCATTGCCTCCTGGTCGGACCTATGTCACGAGTTCGTTGGCGCCTTCATCGGGGGTCATCTAGCTCCTGGTTAGGAGAGCGACCTACACATCATCCCCAGAAGGAAGGCGAAACTCTACGCAAGTACATCCAGAGGTTCAGCTGTGTGCACCACAACATCCCAGACGTTCACCCTACCGCTATTATCAGCGCATTCCATCAGAACTTGCGCAACTGCAAGATGCGGGAAAAGCTAGCAATGAACAGAGTCAGGGACGTCGCCGAGCTTTACGCTTTCGTATACAAGTGCACTCAGGCTGAAGAAGGGAGAAGACTCCCCGGCGAAGATGCCGGCACGGAAGTCGGCTCTGAGGACGAAGACAACACTACCCCAGCAAAGAAGGGTCGGCGGCGGAACAAGAAGCGCAAGGGCAAGACCGTGCAAGCCGTCGAAGGATCCGGCAACCCCAGTGCCGCCAAGAAAGACAAGGTCGACGACCTCGGCAACAATGATGCTGGTTGTGCCTCCTACCATGCCCTGGCGGCCGCCGGCAAGCCAGAAGACTCCGGCAAGCAGTATTGCAAGATCCATTGCACCAAAGGCCACGACCTCTAGGATTGCCGACAAGTTGAGCAGCTTGCCGATAAGCAGAGGGCTGAATATGAAAGGCGCTACAAGGAGAAGGGTCATTATGGTGCTGAGGGATCCGGCAAGAAGCGTGTAGGATGAGGAGGTCGCCATGGCAAGCCCAAGCAATTGAAGGATCGGCCCACCCGCGACCGCGACAAGCAAGAGGGAGATGATGATGACGTTGAAGAGGACGACGAGACCAGTGAGCATGAGTTTCAGAAGGCAATGGAGGTGATGTGCATAGAAGGAGGAGCCTTGTCACATTCCTCTCACCACCAACTTAAACAGTGGGCACGAGGTTAATCCAGCAGAACCCTCTATCGGTGCACAGAAACCTCTGAAATGGTCCAACACTCCTATCATCTTTGACGCCGAGGACCACCCTAATCGCATAACTGCGGTCGGGTGCCTGTCGTTGTTAGTCTCGCGAAAAATCCGCAACCTCAAGGTGACGAAGATGTTAGTCGGCAATGGGGTCAGCCTGAACCTGATCTCTACCGATGTCATTTGAAGGCTATAGATTCCCGACGAAGATCTCGAGCCGACAGGTGCTTCCTAAGGGGTCAATTCAGGAAGGACTCAGCCGAAAGGCAAGGTCATTCTACCGATGACATTCGGCAATGATATCAACTTCGGAACGGAAAGCCGAAAGGTAAGGCACTTGCTCCTGCCGCTGAAGCTCCCGAGGGGAATAAGACCGGCAAGGCCTCTGGTGCACATTCCATCAAGCGTGCCTCTTTGGAGTGTTGCGCTACTTATATGATGTGCCAGCGAGCCCCACCGGCATGAGAAAGAAGTCCAAGATAGATCCACCAGAAACCAACAAGGTGCCCACTAAGGAGGATGGCACGGGGGGAACTTTCACCACAAGTTCCACCCTTGACGACAAATAGGAAAGTGCGCTCGTCACCTTCCTATGGGCGAATGTCAATGTGTTTGCATGGCAACCATCTGATATGCCCGTTCTTCCCAGGAAGGTGATTGACCACCACCTTGTCGTATGACCACACGCGTGGCCCATCAACCAGAAGGTTCAGAAGCAAGCTTTGGAGCGGCAATAGTTTATTGCCGAAGAGATCAAGAAGTTAGAGGCAGCTAGTCTGATTAGAGGAGTACTCCACCATACGTGGTTAGCCAATCCAGTCGTAATGCGCAAGGCGAATGGGAAGTGGAGGCTATGCATTATTTTACAGACATCAACAAGACCTACCCCAAAGACCATTTTCCCTTGCCGCCCATCGACCAGATTGTGGACTCCATCGCCGGCTGCAAACTGTTGTCTTTCCTTGTGGAGTGTTGCACTGGTGGCCGAAAGAGAAGTTGAGGAAGAAGCAGCGGCAACAGCAGGGACACCAAGCTATGAGCCAATACAGTCTCCGGCAAGGTCTGGTGCCGGCAAGGAAGGATCTGTGCCATTGAAAGAGATAGTTCAGAAGAAGAAAGTGGTGCAGCGACTAGTCTATTTTGTTAGCTCCTTGTTGTAGGGGGATAGATCAAGGTATTCTGGCATGCAAAAGCTTCTCTTTGGCCTTCTTATGGCCTCGAGGAAGCTGCACCATTACTCCCAAGCACATGAGATCACCGTTGTCACTCGCTTCCCGTTACAGCGGATATTGAGGAACCCACAAGCTACTGGCAGGATTGTGGAGTAGGCTCTGGAACTATCAAGCTTCGGTCTTAAGTTTCACAGCACTTCGACCATTTAGAGCAGGGCCTTGGCGGAGTTCCTTGCAGAATGGACCCCAACGCTTGATGAAGAGATTCTGGAGTCAACTCTCCCCGGCAAGGAGACTGATCGAGAATGGATCATATATTTCGATGGAGCTTTCTCGTTGCAAGGCGCTGGTGCCGGAGTGATGCTTGTCGCACCAACCGGAGAGCACCTCAGATATGTGATCCAGATGCACTTTCCCCAGGAGGGACCAATGTACAACACTACTATGTATGAAGGGCTGCTTGCCGGTCTCAGGATCGCGGCGGACCTTGGGATCAAGAAACTTATTGTCAGGGGTGATTCTTAACTTGTCATCAGGCAAGTAAACAAAGATTAGCAGGGAGAAGTGGGAAAGTTACTAAGCTTATGTAGATGAAGTGGGAAAGTTGGGAGAGTGTTTTGACGGCCTACAAATGGACCACGTTCCACGTGCAGAGAACAATGTTGCCGATGGCCTGTCAAAATGTGATGCCCTTAAGTTACCTATGGAACCAGGAGCTTTCGTGCTAACTGACTCAACCCTCCGTGACGCCGTCAACTCGACAAGAGAAGAGAAGGAAGTTATGTTTCGGCAAGTATTTCCTAGCAGAGCTCTCTGAAGCCACCGGCGAGAGAGTTGCCCAAGAGAAGAACAGGCTTGCCGGTGAATACTATGCTTCGGTAGGGCCATCGGCTCTTGTTGCAGAAGAGTATGCTCCCGCCAGGCTTGCCAGGGTGCAACAAACTCTGGCAGGCCCTTAGGCCCTTGCCGTCGAGGCAAATGCTCCCCTGACAGAAGATACGCCTTTAGTCCTTGTTGTCGAGCCCTAGGCTCCATCATGGGCATATATAGCATCTTCTCCAATTCCTTCAGACAGGAGAACTCCTTGAGGAGCAAGAGGAAGTGGAGAAAGTAGCTTGCCGGTCTCATATGTACCAGTTCATGGATAACATCCTATATAGAAAGATACTGAACGACGTGAAACTCAAGTGCATAGATACATGGTGGAATATGTGGCTCCCACATATGACCAAGAGAAATTACCGGAAAGGCATTCCGGCAAGGTTTCTTTTGTCCCACTACCCTCTAGGATGTCACTACATTAGTAACCCAAGTGTTAAGCCTGCTAGTTTCATTCGAAGAAACTAAATCAACCAACTCAAGCCCTTCAAACAATCCCTCCCTCCTGGCCATTTTCGGTCTGGGGGCTCGACATCTTGGGTCCCTTTCCCCGTGCTGCCAAGGGCTTTGAATACTTGTACGTGGTGATCGAACGGTTCACAAAGTGGCCGGAAGTGGAAGCACTGAGGATGGTGCCAGCGCAGTCAGCCGTCAGATTCTTTAAGGAACTAGTTTGCCGCTTTGGTGTTCCCAACAGAATCATCATTGACAATGGCACACAGTTCACGAGCCACACCTTCATGCAGTATGTCCAAGACCTTGGTAGCAAAATCGTTTTTGCTTCCATTGCCCACCCAAGGAGCAGCAGCGAAGCAGAGAGGGATAATGCTGAAGTGTTACGAGGTCTCAAGACAAGAACTTTCGATAGGCTGCACAAGTGCGGAAGAAACTGGACTGATGAGTTGTTGGTGGTTCTTTGGTCAATCAGGACGACACCAAATCGATCTACTGGCCAGACACCCTTCTCCCTTGTCTATGGGGTAGAGGCAGTGCTCCCCACGGTACTCATATATGGGTCGCCTCGAGTGCTCACTTATGATGAGCTCTAGCAAGAGCAGTTGCGGCAAGACGAAGCGACACTCCTTGGGAAGACTGTCTTTAGGCTACTATGAGAGTTGCACGCCACCAGCAAGCCTTGTGCCGCTACCATAGCCGTAGGGTCAATGCCAGAAGTCTTGAGGAAGGTGACCTTGTTCTTCGGCAAGTTCAGTCCTCCAAGAATCCAAACAAGTTGATGGCGAAGTGGGAAGGCCCTTATCAGGTAGTACGAGTCACTAGGCCTGGCACAATCCGCCTGGAGACCGAGGATGGCATTCCGGTGAGCAATTCCTGGAACATCAAGAATCTTCAAAAGTTCTACCCATGAGGCACGGTTGCCAGGCCAGCCCGGACAACCACCTTTTGTACAAGTCTTGCCGCTGAAGCATGTAATGCTTGGTACAAAGCCTGGCTCAGACCCTGTGCGTAGATAAATAAAGATAAGTGTTCTGCAATCCTGTTCGATTCTCATGTTTACTTATGTGCATGTTTATCTGAAGTGTTGCATTGCCTCTTAATTGCGGCAAGGACTAACGGACCACCAAGGTTCCATACCCATATTTTCTCTTCTTTGTTTTTCTAAAAGGACAGAAGGATCCCTCGCGTGTAGCTTTGCTGGGGGGAAGGATGGTATAGATACCTATGAGCGCGACGTCCCAAAAAAAGTTGCCAAAACGAGAAAGTCAACAAAAATATATGTTGCGAAAACCCTATGTGAATCCTTGCAGAAAGTTATTTTCCTTGAGGGATTTTCACGTCTGTATGGAAAACCTGCACGCATGGGAAACTTGCCACGTTTGGATGCGCCCTCACTGTGTTCAGGACCACTCAATGGCTTAAGTGGCTTTGCCCGCGCTCCTTGTTTCGTTTCGAATCTGCTAAACAATCTAAGTGACGGCGCTCGCGCCCTTATCCCATTTTCGAGTAAGGTCGGCGCCTTGAACGGCCGCACCAAGGACGCCAAGGTGTATTGCCAGCGAAAGCACTGCCAGTAAGCTGCTAAGGACCCGTTCCTCAAAGCGCTCGTGGTAGGGCTACACACACTGGCAAGATCCTTCCAGAAAGGGTGTAGGGAAAATTCCATACATAGAATTGGCTTAACAAGTAAGATAACATAGAAATCATCCCAGACATAGATAGCCTTACATCGGCCTTGCCGAGACTTTAACACAAATTAAATAGTTCTGGATATGTGCAATGATGGGGAGTGGGGCAACTAATCTCAGCGGTCGCCCTCGACCCGCTTGACCTGACTCACCCGCTCGACGATGGGCGCAACAAGTTCTTTGAGCGCCTGGACATCAACACCCTTCAGAAAATGGTCAAGGACGTTGTCAAGATTGAGGCCGGGATTCTTGTATGCCACCTTGACGAGCACCTTGCAGAGGACAGCCTAGCAAAGCCTGCGCAATTCATCGACCAGGTGGGCCGCCCGGTCAGAATGGAGCTGCTCCAAGGCCTCGAGCAGGCTGTCGAAGAACTTGGTCACCTTGGCGCTTGTAGGGACCCTGTCGTTAGGAGAATACGATGGCCCCTCTAGGGCGATGGCAGACAAGATTTCGGCAAGCTTCCCCATGACGTCGACAAGCTTCTCGGTCCAAACTTCCACCCCACGCACAACGTCCTTGTGGGAGACGGCGGCGCTCTCGACAAGATGCTTCTCATCATGGAGCTCCTTGGCTAGAGCCTTCTGCCGAGTATTGGTGGCCTCGAGAGTCCCAGTCAGTGTGGCCAGCTTCAAGGTCAGGTCGTCGATGGACTTGTTGGCCACGGAGAGCTGCTTAGCCCTGTCGAAAGCGGCGACTTGCACCTCCATCAGACTGGCAGCGGCTTTGTTCCGCTCAGCCTCGAGTGACGAGATGCTACTTCTCGAGCACGCGTTCGTTTCCCGTGAAGAGGAATGGTTTGATGCAGAAAAGTAGATAAGTATTTCCCTCAGTATTTGAGAACCAAGGTATAAATCCTGTAGGAGATACAAGCAAGTCACCAATAGATGTACCAACACAAAGAATCAAACTCTTGCACCCAACGTTGTAAAGGGGTTGTCAATCCCTTCATGGTTACTTGCAAGGATGAGATCTGATGGAGATAGATATAATAGGATGCTTGAACGGAAAGTAAAACTAAAATTAAAAATAAGGCAGCAAGTATTTTTGGTATTTTTGGTTTTAGATCTGAAAGTATAATATGTAAAATAGATCCGAGGACCATAGGCTTTACTAGATGGCTTCTCTCATGATGGCAAGTATTACAGTGGGTGAACAAGTTACTTCCGAGCAATTGATAGAAAAATGAGTAATTATGAAGATATCCAAGGCAATGATTATGCATATAGGCATCACGTCCATGACAAGTGGACCGAAACGATTTTGCATCTACAACTATTACTCCACACATCGACTGACTCCTGCCTGCATCTAGAATATTAAGTTCATGAAGAACATAGTAACGTATTGAGTAAGATGACATAATGTAGAGGATAAACTCAAGCAATATGATGAAACCCCCATCTTTTTAGCCTTGATGGCAACAATACAATACATGCCTCGCTACCCCTACTTTATGACTGGGTGAGGACACCGCAAGATTGAACCCAAAACTAAGCACTTCTCCCATTGCCAGAATTACCAATCTTGTTGGCCAAATCAAATCAATAACTCGAAGAGACTTGCAAAGATATGAAATCATGCATATAAGAATTTAGGAAAGACTCAAATAATATTCATGGATAATCTGAACATAAACCCACAATTCATCGGATCTTGACAAACACACCGCAAAAGAGTATTACATCGGATAGATCTCAATGAAGATCATGAAGAACATGGTACTGAGAAGCAAAGAGAGGTAAGAAGACATCTTGCTACTAGATATGGACCCGTAGGTCTGTGGTGAACTACTCACGCATAATTAGAGAGGCAATGGAGTTGATGTAGATGCCCTCCGTGATCGAATCCCCTCCGGCAGATTACTGGAAAAGGCTCCAAGATTGGATCTCTCAGGAACGGAGGCTTCTGGAGGCGGAAAAGTGTTTTCATGGTCCGTTGTTATAATGATGGAATATTTGGTAATCTATAGGCCAAAGATTAGGGTTAGGGGAGCTGTCGTGGGCCCACACAAGCCTGCCCGACGCGACCTACCCCCTGGCCACGCCCCTAGGGCTTGTGGCCCCACGGTGGCTCCTCTACCTTAGTTCTCAAGTCTCGTAGTTTCCTTTCATTCTAGAAAAAAGCATTCCAAAGGTTTTATTCCGTTTGGACCTCGATTAATACTCATCTACGAAACTCAAAAACAAGGAGAAAACATAAACTGGCACTAGGCTCTAGATTAATAGGTTAGTCCCAAAAATAATATAAAATAGCATATTAATGCATATAAACATCCAAAACAATTAATATAATAGCATGGAACAACCAGTAATTATAGAGACGTTGGAGACGTATCAACATCCCCAAGCTTAATTTATGCTCGTCCTCGAGTAGGTAAATGGTAAAAACAGATTTTTTGATGTGGAATGCTACCTAAATATTTATCCATGTAATATTCTTTATTTTGGCATGAATATTCGGATCCATAACATTCAAAACAATAGTCTAATATTGACATAAAAACAATAACGCTTCGAGCACACCAACAAGGTAGTCGTGTCCTTTCGAAATAACATGGCCTTAGAAAGTTATCCCTACAAAATCATATGGTCTGGCTATGCTCCATCTTCCCCACACAAAGTATCTACGTCATGCACAAACCCGATGAACAAGTCAAGCAATTGTTTCACACTTTTGGTGTTCTCAAACCTTTTCAACTCTCACGCAATAGATGAGCATGAGCCATGGATGTAGCATCATAGGTGGAATAGAATATGGAGGAGGTACAAGGGAAAAAGGAGAAGATAGTCTCACATCAACTAGGCATATCAATGGGTTATGGAGATGACCGTCAATAGATATCAATGTGAGTGAGTGGGGATTGGCATGCAACAATTGCACTTAGAGCATAAGTGTATGAAATCTCAAAAAGAAAACTAAGTGGTCGTGGATAATGAATATCCACTAGTCTATGAAAGTGACAAAATAGGAGACTCGCTATTATGAAGATCATGGTGCTACTTTGAAGCACAAGTGTGGAAAAAGGTAGTAGCAATTTTCCCTTCTCTCTTTCTCTCATATATATATATATATAGATATATATTGGTGGGCTTCTTTAGCCTGGCCTCTTTTATTTTTTGTAATGTCCAGATACTGATCCCAACTTGTGAGGGAGTCATAGCCTCCATCATCCCTTTCTCTCATGGGACAATGCTCTATTAATGAAAATCATCACACTTTAGTTTACTTATAACTCAAAGAAAAAGAAATTACAACTCGATTCCTATGGAAAATGTGACTCTATATGCAATATGAAGTGATGATGCAAGTAATAGAAAAACTACATGGTGGAAGTTGCATGGCAATATATCTCGGAATGGATATGGAAATGCCATAATAGGTAGGTATGGTGGCTGTTTTGAGGTTTATATGGTGGATGTTTTGAGGAAGGAGGGTTTGGTGTATCGGTGAAAGTTGTGCGGTACTAGAGAGGCTAGCAAAGGTGGAAGGGTGAGAGTGCGTATAATCCATGGACTCAACATTAGACATAAAGAACTCATATACTTATTGCTATTAGTTATCAAACAAAGAACTAGACGCATGCTCCTAGTGGAGAGGTTGGTAAGAGTAAACCATCGTGCGCTCCCGACCCTTACACAAATGTCGACAATCATTAAACAAATTATGCTCTGACTTTGTTACATAACAGTTCACCATACGTGCATGCTACGGGAATCACAAGCTTTAACACACGTATCTCTTCCAATTCACAACTACTAACTAGTATGACTCTCATATTACCATCCCTTTTATCTCAAAACTATATGCAAGGAATCAAACTTCTCATAGTTTTTAATGCACTCAATATGAAAGTTTTTATTATATCCCTCTTGGATGCCCATTGTATTAGGACTAAATTCATAACCTAAACAAATTACCATGTTGTTTTAATAAACACTCAAAATAATATAAGTGAGGAACGAGAGTTCAATAATTTCTATAAAATATAAAACCACCATGCTCTATAAAGATATAAGTGAAGCACTAGAGCAACATTGCCTATCTCAAAATATATAAGTGAAGCACATAGAGTATTCTAACAAATTCACGATTTAGCATGTCTCTCTCAAAAGATATGTGCAGCAAGAATGATTATGAAAAAATGAAAAGAAAAGACCCATATCATAAAAGACGCTCCAAGAAAAACAAATATCATGTGGTGAATAAAAATATAGCCTCAAGTAAATTTACCGATGGATTAAAGACGAAAGAGGGGATGCCTTACGGAATATCCCCAAGCTTAGGCTTTTTGGTATCCTTGAATATGACTTGGGGTGCCTTGGGAATCCCCAATATTAGGCTCTTGCCACTTTTTATTCTATAGTCCATCAAATCTTCACACAAAACTTGAAAAATTCACAACACAAAACTCAACATAAAACTCATGAGATCCGTTAGTATAAAAAGATAAATCACCACTTTAGGTACTGTTGTGAACTACTTATTTAGTTGTATTGGTGTAATACCTACTTTATTATAACTTTTCCATGACTCATACTGTAACACCCCAAGTTTTATTTTGGATTTTACCAAAATATTTGATCTATTTTGAGGAGGTTATTTGAATTTTTCAAAAAAAAGAGACCTTCCTCTAAAAACTCTTTTGATGACTGACCTCTTATTGGAACCTTTTTAACCTTGAACTTATGGTCTTGAGAGTCCTCTCAACATGTGTTGGTCCAACACAAAGACTCTCTAAATACTTTGACCATTTCTCATCAAAAAGAATTTATATGGATTTGGGTTTATTTCTCCCTAGTCAAGATTGTCTTATTCAAACCTCTTGCCATGCCTTGCTTTGCAAGTTTTCTTCTCCAAACCCTTTTCCCTACCTTGAAGTGAAGTCTTGCATCTTATTCCAGCAAGATTTATTCCATCTCAGATTTTTATCCAAATTGTTTTTCTCAAAACAATTTTCCAGCATTTATTTTGGACCCTTGTGATTTACAAAGGAACCGCTAGTTCCCTTTGAGCATTAATCCCAAATAAATTCCTATGGCTAGTCCTTTGAACCCTCAACTAAGATCCATCAAGAGCTGCTGGTTCACAGTTCAAATATTTCAAAATTTGAACACTACAAGTTTGGACCAGGTTTGCTATTTTTGATGAAATTCATCTTTTTCTTTCACCAAAAATTCTGAGTAAATTCGTGGAGTCTTTGGATGCATCAAGAGACCTTCCCTCCAAGTCTCAGCCCCAGGAAAATTTTCCACGTGGGTCAAACCATTTGCTCAAGCAGATGGAGAACACTATTCCTGTCAGGTTCAGAAAGTTCAGTGTCATTTTCTTCAGTCAGTGCTCTGTTCGTCAGTTAGCAGCGTCAATCTCGCCAGTAATTCCCCTGGCGGCTTGATCCCCTATTCCTCCTTCTTATCTAGAGTTGTACGGGCTGCTGGCACCTTCCTCTGGTCGCTGGTGAGCTGGCAAGGGCTCAGCTCCCCCGTGAGCAACGACAGCAATGGCCGCTGCGGGCGTCAGAGAGCTCAGCAAGGAGCAACGCCGTTCAGCACCGCCCGCACCACCTCGTGCCTCCGCGTGGTCGTCCTCTTCGCTGGTACGCACCGCAGAACCGTCGTCGTGGCCTGGGATGCACAGTGCGTGCCCTCTACCGCCGACGTGCCCGCAAGCTCCGTTCTGTCGAACCATGGAGTGCCGCCCAAGATAGCTCCAACTCAAGACAAAAATGGAGTCGGCAGACCAATCCGAAGCTGCCCCATCGCCCTACCCCTCCGTCCAATCTCCTCTTCTCCGTTATTGCCCGCCGAAGTTATCCCGTTCTCGGCAACCGATTTGGGATGGCTATAAATTGATGCCCCCACGGTCATTTTCAAACCCAGCACCACTCCTTCTCCACACAAGAGCCCCGACCAGCCAGCAGGAGGCCTCGGGAGGATCATCTTCCTCAGCTCCGACCGCCTCCGTCCGCTTCGGCAGTCGGCAAAATTCCCTCTGTGTAGAGCTTCTCCCCCGCTCATCCTTGGTCTGTAACCTTCTGGTCCACCAGCTCGCCTAACCCGTGCATCGGTTCGGTGCTTGCAGCCTCCTCCGATGAGATCCATCATCGCCTGGAGCTGCCATCCGCCGGAGAGGAAGGGGCCGTCACTTTGGTGCACTCGGACGCCTCTTTCCACCGCCCTCCGATGCGGAAGGATCCCCTGAGCACGCCGGTATGCTCCTTTTCCCCGGTCACGCAATGGATCGCCGCCAGCGAACACCACAAGCTTCTAGCGCTGGTGAGCTCTGTTTCTTTGTCAAACCCGACGATTGGGACCCCCTCGTCAGCCACTCTTCTTTCCTGAACCATTTTGGTTGGGAAGCGCCTTCGGGCAAAATCTGTTTTCTCTGCGGGCTGGCGTACTTTGGACCGAACCGTTTTTTGTTTTAGCAGTCTACCCCCTCGGCAATCTCTGTTTTATTACAGACTAGTCTCTGGGTTTGATTTGCTTATAACTTGAAAAAAATGGTTTTGAGATGATTCTTTTTCTGTCACCTCTATATTTCTGTCTAGTTTTTTATAATATTTATTTGGAAAATATTTGGAACACTTTTTATGCACACACGATATTTACGTGAGTATTCGATATTTTTGTATAACGTAGATACCGAGGGAGGTGACGGTGCCGTCAACTTCGCCGAGCTAGACTCCGACTACTCCGAACCAGGAAAGCATGTTTGAACTTTTGATGTCATGAGTGTTTTTCATGTTTGCTTGAAATGGTTGTTCTCATGGCATGTTATATGAGCATGTGATACATGTTATATTTCATGCATGACAAGTTGCAAGTAAGCTATAAACTTGATGTGTTAGACAACCTAGACATGTGGTGGCATGATAGGTTGTTGGCTGGTATTGTTGGAGCATGCCAGTATTACCTAAGAAACTGTTTAAATCCAGTGTTGACATAGATCGAGTCTTGTCCCCGTTCACCTTTCGCTTTCGTGCTGCCACATGCTTTCAGAAAGGAATACGGTTTAGTAAGTTGCAAACCTCTTTCCATGTACACACCAAATAGAGGGGACGGGATGAGGGTTCCATGGCCCTGGATTAAAGCGCGTCACCCGGTCAGGGGGCATGGGTGTTTCCGGTTGGGACCGAGAGGGGGGCACCCCTTAGAGCGCGCGATATAAATTCGATCCAATGCTATTCGAGGTAGTGGCCTCCCCGTCTCAAAGTTTTCTTGAACGTTACCTAGGGTGATACCTGGCTTCGGGATGTGGAATGGGTGTGTACTGGATTGGTGTGTTTTCTTCTAAAACACAATAGACGAAACTAGTCCTTTGTGACTACTGAAATCCGTTGGCTGTGGGTAAAGAGTACAACCTCTGGAGAGTCAGAACTATTCAAGTAGCCATGTCCACGGTCAAGGACATTGGTTGACAGGTCAAGTGTCGGTCTCAATGTCAGTCTTTGGAGAACCAATATGTTAAATATCAATAGAAAACATGGTAGAACATTATTTCTGTGGATGGACTAACCCGTTGCTTACTTTCGATATAAGCCCTTTATGAGATGTCGCTCAGACGTCCGACTGTGGCATTCTTGTTATTTATTTTCAATATAAGCCCTTTATGAGATGTCGCTCAGACGTCCGACAATGGCATTCTTGTTATTTATTTTCAATATAAGCCCTTTATGAGATGTCCCCCAGATATCCGACTGTGGCATTCTTGTTATTTATTTTCAATATAAGCCCTTTATGAGATGTCGCTCAGACGTCTGACTGTGGCATTCTTGTCATTTACTTTGGATATAAGCCCTTTATGTGATGTCCCTCACACGTCCGACTGTGGCATGTACTGCTATTTACTTTTCAGTATAAGCCCTTTATGTGGTGTTGCTCAGACGCCCGACTGCGGCAAGCTATTTACTTTTTCACCTTTCGAGGCATTGCTTCAAACACTCGATCGGCCTTCTCTTGTTTTATAGGGATTTCGGGAGGACTACCGCCCGGCTTCCTTTTATTTACCTTTTACTATGCAGAGGTAATGCCTGTGTGTGTATTACTTTTCTACTCTTGTGCATCATGATTGCATTTGTTATATCTCTTGTTCTAACTGTCTTGCGAGTACATTCAAAGTACTCACCTGGCTTGTTGATTTGGCCAGATGTTGATGAAGGCGATCTTATGGATGAAGAGTTTGATAGCGAGTCTGACGCCTAGAGGAGTCCCAGTCAGTCTTCCACGATCCTGGAGTTGGTCACTGTATTATATATGCTTCTGCTACCCAAATAAATCATTAAGCCTCACTCCGACGCTTGATGAGTGTGAGATACTGGAGTCTTGTCACCCACATCACTATGACATACCCACCACCGCTTTCTTTCTACGAGTCAATAGTATGCCACCACTTCCATTATGACATATCCGCCTTTATGTCTAATATGTGCGTGCTTGTAATAAGTTGTTGAGCAACCTCTGCTCAACCTTGTGTATATTTAGTGCTACTGGACTTCTGTATCGAGGATTTGTCTATCAGTGAGAAGGATTTTCTGCACTGGTCTAACTAAAGGGGCGATTTTTCAACAAATATTTTTATTGAAAAACCAGTCCTGACAACCTTGGTATCAGAGCCAGGCTGACTGTAGGAAACCACTAGGTGCGACCGCTAATCGGTTATTAGCGAATTAGTGCTATTTTAGCATTTTGCATATTGTAGCAATTTTTCTGTTAGTCATCATAAATTTATGATTTGACTATCTGAAAAAAATTATACTTATGTAAATGGCTGGCCGCGACTACGAATCTCTGGTGTTCGTCAATGTGCCTGAGGGGTTCATCAAGCTCCTCTCCTCTATCGCCAAGATCGCAATCAGGCCATTGACTCGTCCAGAGTTCACACTCTACCAACACAAGCTCAGCGATAGCATGTCCATGCATCAGGCCGTGGTGAAGTTTAAGGGAGGGCGTTTTGAGTCTTGCCACTTCCATTTCATTGGAAGGCCATGCCTACGGAGAGGCATGCTATGCAGATAGCTGCCCGGGAGGCAATTGCTCGTCTCCGGGATGCTCTTCCTGCAATAAAGGCTCGTCGCTACCGCTACCTCCCATGCCACGTACCATACACTTGTCACTATGCATTTTCCTGCACTAGGGGAGAACGTGATGACGCTATTGAGATGCTTGTTGAGTATCTCAAGGCCCTTGAGGCAGCCTTTGATAATCTCGTGGATGACTTTGTGGCTGCTCGTATGGACTCAGTACAGGGTTGTGTCGCCAACAGGAAGGAGTTACTCCATGCAGCACCACCACTGTCGTACGTCACGTCTAGAGGCTCTTATTCCCCGCCTACCTTAGCCACTGCTCGGCGCCTGCCTACTATGAAGGAGTTTGACAGTGTTATTGCTCCTAGTCCAGTTAGTGTTGCACCCCTGCCTCACCCGTTCTAGCTCCACAGCCCAACGCTTCACATCTAGAGCCTATTAAGGAAGAGGAAGAGGTTGAGTCTTCTGCGCCTCTGGCACTCACCCTCGGTAGGCCGAAGGAGGTCTTCACCATCTCCGACTGAGTGCGCCAAGCGGCAATGTGATGTATCTACTTGTATGATATGTTTATATGTACATAGGCTTACTGAGAAGTAGTCTGTTTGCGCATCATGTAGGAACTCGGAGAAGTGCACTATCCTAAATAACTTGTCAGGAATGTGTACGCGCATCCTGAGTGATGTACTGTATAATTATGGATTGCTTGTAAGATATGTGCTGAGCAGTCCTTCTCCTTGCGCAATCAAATATTTTCTTGGAAAATCTTGGAGCATTTGAATTTCTGCCTTTGCAAATTTGTTTATTTATTGCCACACAGATTTTCTCATGTGTTTTGCGAAAATGCCCCAGAGTGGAAAATGCCTCGTCCCTGGACTCGTTCCATGCCATGTCCGCTAGAAGAAAACCATGATACACAGACAGGTAAAAATTTCTCATAGGGACAGTCAAGTCAACAAGACAACAAAGCAGCATTTTCTCAAGTATGCCGACTTTATGAACAAAGCCAGCAACACCATCAGGAAATGATGAGTCGTATTATCAACATGTGGAATCAGCGCGAGCCCTACCCACAGCACTCCAAATTCTCTTAACTGCAAAAGACACGTCCACCAACTTTCTCTCACACTGATAAACCTCTTGAGGCTGATGATTGGCTTCGAGATATTGAAAGGAAGTTGATTATTGCACAATGTTCGCACCATGAGAAGGTACTCTATGCACCTCACTATCTCACTGGAGCAGCTGCATCGTGGTGGGAAAACTTCCTACACATGCACCCCAATGATAAAAACATCACCTGGGAGGAATTTAAGGAGAATTTTCATGGGGCGCACATTCCCAGAAGCATTATGAAGATTAAGAAAAGAGAATTGGATGACCTCAAGCAAAGGAGTATGACAGTGACTGAGTACAATAGTCAGTTTACTCAGTTGTCTCGCTATGCAAATGAAGAGCGCATGTCTGAGGATAAAAAGATGGAAACAAATTTGGACGGCTTAGCACCAGCACTAAAATGTCAGTTTATCATTCATACTTTTCTAGATTTCAAGACACTTGTGGACAAGGCCATTATGCTAGAAAATGAACGCCACAGCTTGGATGATATTCACAAGCGCAAAAGGGACAAGACTGCAAACTTCCGCAACGACAAGAACAAGAATGAATTCAAGAAAAATGGGGTGAACAAAACCTTCACATATACACCTCGCCCAAATAAGAATTTTCATGCAAGTGACAAGAACTTTACATATCACCCCGGCGTTACCTGCTTCGCCGGTGGAGAAGAAAGGCACTATGCCAAGCAGTGCCCAAAGCCAAGGAATTCGGCTCCAAAGCCGAACAACAATGGAAATAATTCAGCTCCCAAGCGCAACAAGTTCAACCCCAACAACAACCACAGGAAGGGTCACGTGAACCATGTGACCAAGGATGGGGCACAGAATGCTCCAGATATCGTACTCGGTACGTTTCCTGTCAACACCATACCTGCCACAGTTTTGTTTGATTCGGGAGCTTCTAAATCGTTCATTTCACAGAAATTTGCTTTGCAAAATAATTTTTTGATTCTCCCTTTGGAAAATTCGATGACTATCAAGTCCTCCGGGATCAAGCAGATCACTCAAAGTTACTGCCAAGGTGTGATTATCGAGATTGAGGGACTGAAATTTTGGGTGAATCTCATTGTATTGGAAAATAAGGGATTGGATGTTATTCTCGGAATGGATTGGCTGACAACTAATAAAGGTTTTATTGATTGCTACAATCGGACCGTGATTCTTACCCATCATCACAGGGAAACAATAAAAGTTGCAGCACATGAAAGACCAATATCACTCCGACCAAGATTGAACAAAGTGGATATTTCTGAATTAAGTAATGTTCCAGTGGTGTGTGAATTTCCTGACGTATTTCCCAAAGAGCTACCAGGTATGCCACCAGACAGGGAAATAGAGTTCATCATTGAATTAGCACCTGGCACCACTCCCATTTACAAGAAACCTTACAGAATGGCACCATCCGAGTTGGTAGAATTGAAGAAGCAAATAAAAGAATTATTGGAAAAAGGTTATATTAGACCCAGCTCATCACCATGGGGTTCACCAGTATTATTTGCCAAGAAAAGGGATCGAACCCTGAGATTATGTATAGACTACCGAGCACTCAACACGGTCACCATCAAAAATAAATATCCGTTGCCACGGATAAATTATTTATTTGACCAGCTCGGTCAAGTCAAGGTCTTCTCAAAAATTGATTTAAGGTCGGGATATCACCAATTAAAAATACAGACAAAGATATCCCTAAAACAGCATTCACCTCCAGATATGAGTTGTATGAATTTACAGTGATGTCGTTTGGCCAAACGAATGCCCCCCATATTTTATCCATCTCATGAGCAAAGTGTTTATGAAGTTTATGGACAAATTTGTTGTGGTGTTTATTGATGATATTTTAGTATATTCCAAAACACTGGAAGAACATGTTGAACATCTCAGAATGGTATTGGGAGAATTGAGGAAACATCAGTTGTACACAAATTCAGCAAATCTGAATTCCGGTTAAAATAAGTTGGTTTTCTAGGCCACGTCCTCACCAGAGAAGGAATTGTCGTGGATCCTGAAAAAGTCAAAGCTGTGCTTGACTGGAAACAACCAGCCAATATAACAGATATACGAAGTTTTCTTGGGATGGCGGGATATTACAGAAGACTTATAGAGGGATTTTCCACCATAGCAAAACCTATGACTCAGCTACTCAAGAAAGATAAGAAATTTGAGTGGACTGAGGCATGTGAGAAGAGTTTCCAAGAGTTTAAGAAAAGATTAATGACAGCCCCCTTATTAATCGTGTCGGACATACACAATTTTTTTGAAATATATTGTAACGCATCTAGGAAAGGTCTTGGATGCGTATTAATGCAAGAAGGCAAAGTAGTCGCCTATGCTTCCAGGCAACTACGTCGGCATGAAGAAAACTATCCCACTCATGATTTGGAATTAGCAGCAGTTATTCATGCACTCAAGGAATGGAGGCACTTTCTTCTTGGGAACCGTTGTGAAATATATACAGACCATAAAAGTGTCAAATATATTTTCGCACAGCCAGAGCTCAATTTACGACAGCGACGCTGGTTGGAATTAGTGAAAGACTATGATGTTGGTATCCACTACCATCCAGGCAAGGCAAATGTCGTAGCAGATGCTCTTAGCAGAAACCCAAGCTTAAGCAACGGTAGCTTGCAAAATTTAAGACCGGAATTTCAGCAGGAATTTGCCAAGCTTAACATGGCTTTAGTCACTGAAGGTACTGTGGCAAATTTAGAAATTCAGCCCACCCTAATGGAGAAAATCAAAGAAGCCCAACATGGACATCCTAGCATCGAAGGCATCAAAAGAAAACTAAGTATGGGCAAGGCCTTAGAATTCGTCATAGATGACCAGGGAATATTATGGTACAGAGATAGGCTTTGTGTACCAGATATAGGGGGCCTGAAGCAACAAATTTTAACCGAAGCTCACACCGCTCCATATACCATACACCCAGGAGGAACTAAAATGTACAAGGACATTCAGGAATTTTTTTGGTGGCATGGTATGAAAAGAGATATAGCCACGTTTATTGCAAGCTGTGATTCATGTCAACGTATTAAAGCCGAGCACGAAAAACTAGCAGGACTATTACAACCAAACAAGATACCTGAGTGGAAATGGGACAATATAGGAATGGATTTTATTGTCGGATTACCTCGGTCACAACATGGGAATGATGCCATATGGGTCATCACCGACAGGCTAACCAAACTGGCACATTTTATTCCATTAAAGACAACTCACACAACTCAAAAGCTTGCTTGGCTCTACCTTGCATGCATTATTTGTCTACATGGAGTTCCAAAGACCATAATCTCCGACAGAGGCCCTCAGTTCATCTCTAGATTTTGGGATCACCTACAACAAGCGCTGGGAACTCAGCTAGTATTCAACACAACCTACCACCCTCAGACGGGAGGACAGACTGAACAGGTGAACCAAATTTTAGAAGACATGCTAAGAGCATGTGTTCTAACCTATGGCACTAGTTGGGAAGAAAGCTTACCATATGCCGAGTTCTCGTACAACAACAGTTATCAAGCTAGTCTGCAAATGGCACCTTTTGAAGCCTTGTATGGACGAAGATGCCGTACTCCACTAAATTGGTCAGAGGCTGGGGACAGCCGTATCTTCGGTGCAGACATGCTCAAGGAAGATGAGGAAAAGGTTAAATTAATCAGGGAACGATTCAAAACAACCCAGAACCGACAAAAGAGTTATCATGATCAAAGGCATCGTGAAGTCAGTTTTGAACCAGGTGATTATGTATACCTGCGAGTAACCCTGATGAGGGGCCTACAGAGATTCAAAGTCAAGGGAAAGCTGGCACCACGATTTATTCGACCCTTCTGTGTTGTTGCACGAAGAAGCACAGTGGCCTACCAGCTCGACCTCCCTGAAGAACTGCCAGACGTGAATGATGTGTTCCACATCTCACAGTTCAGGAAATGCATGAGCAACCCCAAGAAGCACGTATCGCATGAGGACATTGACGTTCAACCAGACCTTACGTACAGGGAGTGTCCAATCAAAATTTTGGAAGAGTCAGAAAGAAGAACCCGACAGAAGACAATAAAATTTTTCAAGGTTTAGTGGAGCAATCACACTTAGGATGAGGCAACATGGGAAAGAGAAGATTTTCTGCGGGAAGAGCACCCACACCTATTTGAGGATCACCTGAAATCTCGGGGACGAGATTTTTCCTAAGGGGGTAGGTGTTGTAACACCCCAAAGTTTTATTTTGGGTTTTAACAGAATATTTGATTTATTTTGAGGAGGTTATTTGAATTTTTCAAAAAAAAATACTTCCTCTAAAAATTCTTCTGATGACTGACCTCTTATTGGAACCTTTTTAACCTTGAACTTCTCGTCTTGAGAGTCCTCTCAACATGTGTTGGTCCAACACAAAGACTCTCTAAATACTTTGACCATTTCTCATTAAAAAGAATTTATTTGGATTTGGGTTTATTTCTCCCTAGTCAAGATTGTCTTATTCAAACCTCTTGCCATGCCTTGCTTTGCAAGTTTTCTTCTCCAAACCCTTTTCCCTACCTTGAAGTGAAGTCTTGCATCTTATTCCAGCAAGATTTATTCCATCTCAGATTTTTATCCAAATTGTTTTTCTCAAAACAATTTTCCAGCAATTATTTTGGACCCTTGTGATTTACAAAGGAACCGCTAGTTCCCTTTGATCATTAATCCCAAATAAATTCCTATGGCTAGTCCTTTGAACCCTCAACCAAGATCCATCAAGATCTGCTGGTTCATAGTTCAAATATTTCAAAATTTGAACACTACAAGTTTGGACCAGATTTGCTATTTTTGATGAATTTCAACTTTTTCATTCTCCAAAAATTCTGAGTAAATTCGTGGATTCTCCAAGTCTCAGCCCCAGGAAAATTTTCCACATGGGTCAAACCATTTGATCGAGCAGATGGAGAACACTATTCCTATCAGGTTCAGAAAGTTCAGTGTCATTTTCTTCAGTCAGTGCTCTGTTCGTCAGTTGGCAGCGTCAACCTCGCCAGTAACTCCCCTGGCGGCTTGCTCCCCTGTTCCTCCTTCTTATCCAGAGTTGTACGGGCGGTTGGCACCTTCCTCTGGTCGCCGGTGAGCTCGCAAGGGCTCAGCTCCCCCGTGAGCCATGGCAGCAATGGCCGCTGCGGGCGTCAGAGAGCTCAGCGAGGAGCAACACCGTTCAGCACCGCCCGCACCACCCCGTGCCTCCGCGTGGTCGTGCTCTTCGCTGGTACGCACCGCAGAACCGTCGTCGTGGCCTGGGATGCACAGTGCGCGCCCTCTGCCGCCGACGTGCCCACAAGCTCCGTTCCATCGAACCATGGAGTGCCGCCCAAGATAGCTCCAATTCAAGACAAAAATGGAGTCGGCAGACCAATCCGAAGCTGCCCCGTCGCCCTGACCCTCAGTCCGATGTCCTCTTCTCCGTTATTGCCCGCCGGAGTTATCCCGTTCTCGGCAAACGACTCAGGATGGCTATAAATTGATGCCCCCGCGCTCATTTTCGACCCAGCACCACTCCTTCTCCGCACCAGAGCCCCGACCAGCCAGCAGGAGGCCTCGGGAGGATCTTCTTCCTCAGCTCCGACCGCCTCCGTCCGCTTTGGTAGCCAGCAAAATTCCCTCTGTGCAGAGCTTCACCCCCGCTCATCCTTGGTCTATAACCTTCTTGTCCACCACCTCGTCTAACCCGTGCATCGGTTCGGTGCTTGCAGCCTCCTCCGGCGAGATCCATTATCGCCTGAAGCTGCCGTCCGCCGGAGAGGAAGGGGCGGTCACTGTGGTGCACTCCGACGCCTGTTTCCACCACCCTCAGACGCGGAAGGATCCCCTGAGCACGTCGGTACGCTCCTTTTCCCCGGTCACGCAGTGGATCGCCGCCGACGAACACCGCAAGCTTCTGGTGCCTGCGAGCTATGTTTCTTTTTCAAACCCGAAGAGTGGGACCCCCTCGTCAGCCACTCTTCTTTCCTGAACCGTTTTGTTTGGGAAGCACCTTCGGGCAAAATCTGTTTTCTCTGCGGGATGGCGTACTTTGGAGCGAACCGTTTTCTGTTTTAGCAGTCTACCCCCTAGGCAATTTCTGTTTTATTACAGACTAGTCCCTAGGTTTGATTTTCTTATAACTTTTAAAGAAAAAATGGTTTTGAGCTATTTCCTTTTCTGTCACCTCTATTTTTCTGTCTATTTTTTTATAATATTTTTTTGGAAAATATTTGGAACACTTTTTATGCACACATGGTATTTACGTTAGTATTCAATATTTTGATGTGATGAGTGTTTTTCATGTTTGCTTGAAATGGTTGTTCTCATGGCATGTTATATGAGCATATGATACATGTTACATTTCATGCATGACAAGTTGTAAGTAAGCTATAAACTTGATGTGTTAGACAAGCTAGTCATTTGGTGGCATGATAGCTTGTTGGCTGGTATTGTTGGAGCATGCTAGTATTACCTAAGAAACAATTTAACTCCAGTGTTGAAATAGATCGAGTCTTGTCCCCGTTCACCTTTTGTTTTTGTGCTACCACATCCTTTCAAAAAGGAATACGGTTTAGTAAGTTGCAAACCTCTTTCCATGTACACACCAAATAGAGGGGCCGAGATGAGGGTTCCATGGCCCTGGATTAAAGCCCGTCACCCGGTCAGGGGGCATGGGTGTTTTCGGTTGGGACTGAGAGGGGGGCACCCCTTAGAGCGCGCGATATAAATTCGATCCCATGCTATTCAAGGTAGTGGCCTCCCCATCTCAAATTTTTCTTGAACATTGCCTAGAGTGATACCTAGCTTCGGGATGTGGAATGGGTGTGTACTGGATTGGTGTGTTTTCTTCTAAAACACCGTAGACAGAACTAGTCCTTTGTGACTACTGAAATCCGTTGGCTGTGGGTAAAGAGTACAACCTTTGCAGAGTCAAAACTATTCGAGTAGCCATGTCCATGGTCAAGGACATTGGTTGAGAGGTAAACTGTCGTTCTCAGTGTCAGTCTCTAGAGAACCAATATGTTAAATATCAATAGAAAACTCGGTTGAACATTATTGCTGTGGATGGACTAACCCGTTGCTTACTTTTGATATAAGCACTTTATGAGATGTCGCTCAGATGTCCGACTGTGGCATTCTTGTTATTTATTTTCAATATAAGCCCTTTATGAGATGTCGCTCAGACGTCCGACTGTGGCATTCTTGTTATTTATTTCCAATATAAGCCCTTTACGATATGTCGCTCAGACGTCCGACTGTGGCATTCTTGTTATTTATTTTCAATATAAGCCCTTTATGAGATGTCGCTCAGACGTTCGACTGTGGCATTCTTGTCATTTACTTTCGATATAAGCCCTTTATGTGATGTCGCTCAGATGCCCGATTGTGGCATGTACTGCTATTTACTTTTCAGTATAAGCCCTTTATGTGGTGTCGCTCAGACGCCCGACTGCGGCAAGCTGTTTACTTTTCACATTTCGAGGCGTCGCTTCAGACACCCGGTCGGCCTTCTCTAATTTTATAGGGATTTCGGATGGACTACCCCCCGGCTTCCTTTTATTTACCTTTTACTATGCAAAGTTAATGCCTATGTGTGAATTACTTTTCTGCTCTTGTGCATCATGATTGCATCTGTTATATCTCTTGTTCTGACTGTCTTACGAGTATATTCAAAGTACTCACCCGGCTTGTTGATTTGGCCAGATGTTGATGAAGGCAATCTTATGGATGAAGAATTTGATAGCGAGTCTGATGCCTAGAGGAGTCCCAGTCAGTCTTCCGCGATCCTGGAGTTGGTCACTGCATTATATACGCTTCCGCTACCCAAGTAAATCATCAAGCCTCACTCCGACGCTTGATGAGTGTGAGATACTGGAGTCTTGTCACCCACATCACTGTGACATACCCACCACCGCTTTCTTTTTGCGAGTCAATAGAATTCCACCACTTCCACTGTGACATATCCGCCTTCATATATAATATGGGCGTGCTTGTAATAAGTTGTTGAGCAACCTTTGCTCAACCTTGTGTAATATTTAGTGCTACTCGACTTCTGTATCGAGGATTTGTCTATCAGTGAGAAGGATTTTCTGCACAGGTCTGACTAAAGGGGCAATTTTTCAATAAATATTTTTCTTGAAAAACCGGTCCTGACACATACCCCACGATACGACCCATAGATACATGAAAATAAGCAAACAACACAAAAAAACAGAATATGTCAAAAACAGAATAGTCTGTCCCAATCTGTCAACTTCGAATACTTCTGGACCACTAAAAATTCTTACAAATTAGGAAAATCTTGGAAATTTGTATATAATTTTTTTTTCAAAATTTCAGATCAATTAGACGCTCTGAAAATTTTATAAAATTCCTGGACTGAGCGCAAAAGTTTCTGTTTTTAAGCAAGATCAAATCAACAACTAACATAGATCACCCCCAAGGTTTTACTTGGCTCAAACACTAATAAAAACACAAAAACACAATTTCTAAAGAATTAATAATGTGCCAAAAACACTAAAACAGAATCAAAAAGCATAAAGCAGAATAAAATTGGATTGCCTCCCAACAAGCGCTATTGTTTAACACCCCTAGCTAGGCAAAACACAATAGATCTAGGTATTGTCATCTTTGGTATGCAATCCAAAAGAAGATATCATAATAGATTCATAAGGAAATCTTATTTTATGTATAGGAAATTGCTCCATGCCTTTACTTAATGGAGATTGCAATCTAATATTTCCTTCTTTCATGTCAATAATTGCACCAATCGTTCTAAGGAAACGTCTACCAAGAATAATAGGACATGTAAGATTGCATTCTATATCAAGAATAATGAAATCTACGGGAACATGTTTCCTATTTGCAACAATAGTAATATCATGAACCACATGGAAAGTATATTTAAGTCTAACCCACATCCTACACATAGGGATTTTGTGAGCAAACAAATTATGGGAACAAAATCAACTACCATAGGAAGGCAAAACAAGCATAACTTCCAAACTTTGAACACATAGAGAGGAAACTTCATATTATTGCAATATGTAAAAGCATATGTTCCTCTCTCATAGTAATTTTAAGCAACATCATGAAGGAATCTCACAATATAACTATCACCCAAAGCATTGTTTTCATGATCAATTATAGCATATGTGTCATCACCAAAACTTGGGGAAGAAAAAATATCATCTTCATCAGGCATAGCATCCCCAAGCTTGTGGTTTTGCATATCATTAGCATCATGGACATTCAAAGAATTCACACTAACAACATGGCAATCATGTTTTTCATTCAAGGAGATATCATGAATCACTTTATAATTTTCTTGTTTCAACACTTCATCAAAATTTTCATGATGTTCAAGCAAAACTTCATAGAGATAATCAAGTGCACTCAACTCACTAGCAATTGGTTCATCATAATTTGGTCTTTTGAAAAGATTAGCAAGTGGATGAGGATCCATATAGATAGATTTTTAGCAAGCGAAGATGCAAGAAAATAGAAGGCACGTGGTAACACAAGCAAACGAAAGGCAAACGAAAGAAAGGCGGATAAAAAGGCAAATATTTTTGGTATTTATTGAAAATCGTTTTAGAAGTGGGGGAGAGGAAAACAAGAGGCAAATGGCAAATAAGGTAAATGCAAGAGATGAGTTTGTGATGCGTACTTGGTAGGCTTGATGTAGATCTCCCCGCAACCAAACCAGAAATTGGCAAATTGAAGAGAGAGTTCTTATCTTGACTTGCTATTTATCTCCCCAACAATGGCTCCAGAAATCCTTCTTGCTACTTCTCGAGCATGCGTTGGTTTCCCATGACGAGGAACGGTTTGATGCAGCAAAGTAGATAAGTACTTCCCTCAGATTTTGAGAACCACGGTATCAATCAAGTAGGAGATACAAGCGAGTCACCAATAGATGTACCTACACAAATAATCAAACTCTTGCACCCAACACTATAAAGGGGTTGTCAATCCATTCACGGTTACTTGCAAGGATGAGATCTAATAGAGATAGATATAATAGGGTGCTTGAACGGAAAATAAAACTAAAAGTAAAAGTAAGGCAGCAGGTATTTTAGGTATTTTTGGTTTTAGATCTGAAAGTATAATATGGAAAACAGACCCGGGGGCCATAGGTTTCACTAGATGGCTTTTCTCATGATGGCAAGTATTACGGTGGGTGAAAAAATTATTTTCGAGCAATTGATAGAAAAGCAAAAAATTATGAAGATATACAAGGCAATGATTATGCATATAGGCATCACGTCCGTGACAAGTGGACTGAAACGATTCTGCATCTACTACTATTACTCCACACATCGACCGACTCCTACCTGCATCTAGAGTATTAAGTTAATGAAGAACAGAGTAACGCATTACGTAAGATGACATGATGTAGAGGGATAAAATCAAGCAATATGATGACAAACCCATTTTTTTACCCTTGATGGCAATAATACAATACGTGCCTCGCTACCCTTACTTTGTCACTGGGTGAGGACACAACAAGATTGAACCCAAAACTAAGCACTTCTCCCATTGCAAGAATTACCAATCTACTTGGACAAACCAAACCAATAACTTGAAGAGACTTGCAAAGATATGAAATCATGCATATAATAATTTAGGAAAGACTCAAATAATATTCATGGATAATCTGAACATAAACCCACAATTCATCAGATCTCGACAAACACACCGCAAAAGAGTATTACATCAGATAGATCTCCATGAAGATCATGAAGATCATGGTATTGAGAAGCAAAGAGAGAGAAGAAGCCATGTAGCTACTAGCTATGGACCCGTAGGTCTATGGTGAAATACTCACGCATCATCGGAGGCACAATGGAGTTGATGTAGATGCACTCCGTGATCGAATCCCCCTCTGGCAAATTACCGGAAAAGGCTCCAAGATTGGATCTCTCGGGAACGAAGGCTTCTGGCAGCGGAAAAGTGTTTTCTTGGCTCGTTCTGATCACGATGGAATATTTGGGAATTTATAGGATGAAGATTAGGGTTAGGGGAGCTGTGGTGGGCCCACAAGCCTGCCCGGTGCGGCCTACCCCCTGGACGGGCCCCTAGGGCTCTTGGCCCCATGGTGGCTCCTCTGCCTTGGTTCTCAAGTCTCGTAGTTTCCTTTCATTCCAGAAAAAATCATTCCGAGGGTTTTATTCTGTTTGGACTCCGTTTAATATTCCTTATCCAAGAAACTTAAAAAGAAGGAAAAAACATAAACTAGCACTAGGCTCTAGATTAATAGGTTAGTCCCCAAAATTAATATAAAATAGCATATTAATGCTTATAAAACATCCAAAATAGATAATATAATAGCATCAAACAATCAAATATTATAGATACGTTGGAGACATATCACGAGACCTTTGCGCCTTCATCTTAAAGGGCCACCTCAAGTTCCTTCAACCTCCCCAGCAGCGAGCTGTTGGCGGTCTCCGCAGCCTCGGAAATAGGGTGGCTATATCATCAATAAATAGGGTGGCTATGTCATTCAATTTAGTGAGATGTGCCACAATAGTTTCCAATTCATAGCCATGGAAAGGATCATATTCAACTAAAGTATTTAACTCAGGATCAACAGAGAATTCATAATCCTTATCAGTAACAAAGATAGGTGAAGTAGCAAACTTAGGATCATATTTCATTCTAGCATTCAAAGATTTTTCTTTCCACTTGGATAGCAATTTCTTAAGATCATCTCTATCCTTACAAGAAAGAAAGTCCCTAGCTACCTCTCCTTCCATAATGTAACTCTCGGGAATATCAGGCAATTCATATCTAGGAGAGCTAGGTCTAGCAGATCTCTCAAAATGTTCAGCTTCAATAATTTCATCAGTCTCAGAAGTATCATAATTTTCAGCATTGACTCTAGCAATTTGTTCATCGAGAAATTCAACAAGTGGCACAGTATTATCAAGCAAAGTATCATCATAAGGATCATGCATAGCAGAAGTGGCACCATGAATTACTTGTGACATATTTAGAATTACAAGCAGGTGGTGGTGTCGCAAACATACTCATAACAGAAGGTGAATCAAGTGCACAGCTAGATGGCAGTTCCTTACCTCCCCTCGTAGTAGATGGATAGATCTTGGTTTTTGGATCTTTCAGATTCTTCATAGTGATCAACAGATATAAATCCAAAGTGACTCGGATAATAGAGCTATGCTCCCCGGCAACGACGCCAAAAAAAGGTCTTCATAACCCACAAGTATAGGGGATCGCAACCGTTTTTGAGGGTATAGTATTCAAACAAAATTTATTGATTCGACACAAGGGGAGTCAAAGAATATTCTCGAGTATTCGCAACCGAGTTGTCAATTCAAACACAACTGAAAGACTTAGTATCTGCAGCAAAGTATTTAGTAGCAAAGTAGTATGGAAGTAACGGTAACGACGACAAAAGTAACAGTAGCAGTTTTGTAGTGATTGTAATAGTAGCAACAGAAAAGTAACTTAGCAAAGATCAATATGTGGAAAGCTCATAGGCAGTGGATCGGTGATGGATAATTATGTCAGATTGCATTCATCATGAAACAGTTATACATAGGGTGACAGAGAACTAGCTCCAATTCATCAATGGAATGTAGGCATGTATTCCATATATAATCATACATGCTTATGGAAAAGAACTTACATGCCATCTTTTGTCCTACCCTCCTGTGGCAGCGGGGTCCTAATGGAAACTAAGGGATATTAAGGCCTCCTTATAATAGGGAACCGGACCAAAGCATTAGCACTTAGTGAATACATGAACTCCTCAAACTATGATAATCACGGGAAAGAATTCTAGTTATTGTCACCCTGGGGAATGTGTATCATAACTCGCAATTGGTGTCTATAACTTGCAAGGTAGGATCAAGAACACATATATATTCATGAAAACATAATAGGTTCAGATCTGAAATCATGGCACTCGGGCCCTAGTGACAAGCATTAAGAATGGCAAAGTCATAGCAGCATCAATTTTACAACATAGTGGATACTAGGGATCAAACCCTAACAATACTAACTCGATTAAATGATAAATATCATCCAACCCATCACCATCCAGCAAGCCTACAATGGGATTACTCCCAAACGATGGAGAGCATCATGGAATTAGTGATGAAGGATGGTTGGTGATGACGATGGTGTCGATTTCCCCTCTCCGAAGCCCAAAACGGACTCCAGATCTAGTCTCCCGAGGAAGAACAAAAGGTGGTGGCGGCTTCGTATTGTGAAACATGATGAACTCTTCTCCTTGATTTTTTCTCCGTGAATAGGAATAAATAGGAGTGGAATTGAGGTCGGTGGAGCAGAAGGGGCCCCACAAGCCTGCTAGGTGCGGCCAGGGGGGTTGGCGCACCCTGCATGCTTGTGACCTATGGGTGGCCCCCTATGGTTGATTCTTTCGCAAGTATTTTTATTAAATCCAAAAATATTCTTCGTAAATTTTCAGGTCAATCCGAGAACTTTTATTTCTACACAAAAATAACACCAAGGCAATTCTGCTCAAAACAACGTCAATCCGGGTTAGTTCCATTCATATCATGCAAATTAGAGTCCAAAACAAGGGCAAAATAGTTTGGAAAATTAGATACGATGGAGACGTATTACCAACTTTCGTGTTGCCACTAGTAGATAAATAGGTCTAGTTCAAAAAAACTAAGTCTGCAAATTTTGGCTAGGCAGTTTTTAAACCATTTGGACACTTTTTCGGAAAAAAATGTTGTCGAGCAAAAAAAAGTTGAAAATAGATTTTGTGTGCTTCTCCCTTGTTTGATGTGTCACGTCATGATTTTTTTAGTGTTGTAGGCTCGCTTCTCTAGTGTGGCCTAGCCTAGGACCAGCACAATACTGTTGTTGAGCATTTATTCAACTTTGCATCCGTGATTTGATTATTGCTGACCCTTTTGCTATCATATTAGAAGCCAACTCAAATCCACATGCATCTATGTCTTGTGTTTGGTACCACCTAGCAATCGCTCTATCCAAGCTTTGAGGGTTTTTGACTAAAACAGTTGTTGATCACCACCTGTTGATGGGTAAGAACTGGTAAGGATTTAACATTTGCTTGCGGATTTGTGACACACCACCACCAGTGCCTAGTAGTCTGTAGGTTCATATGCTTTTTTGTTCCTATGGTTGCTAACCATGACAGGATCACAAGCCTATGAGATAGACCGGGCGAGCATGACAAACAAAGAGATCCATGATAAATTTAAATAAATCATGTTGAACATGGAGAAGCTAGATGGTTTGGAGAATACGTTTGACACCAATATGGACGCCAAGTTCAATGAGGTGATTGCACATCGACCACCACCAACATCAACTATCGTACCTATGCAACAACAACATCAATGTCGCCCGAATTTCTCGGGACAAACACAACATTTGCCTATCGAGCAAGACCAAAATTCTTGTGTAGTTGCTACTGTTGTTACTGTTATTGAGTAGAATGACAACTACGATGGTGATTACGACAATGAGGGAGAGGTTGCTCAAATCAGAACTAGGGGAAACCGCTAGCACAAGCACCAGGTCGTCCACGTGGATCCAATCGCAACTATAGGGCTACATCACCCCCTCAGGTATGGAAGCATGAACATCTCCCTAAACTTAAATTGAATGTTCTAACATTTGAGGGTAGATACATTCCTGATGTTAGAAATAGAACAATGTTTTTACATGCTTGCAATTTCCCGAGGATAGACATGTTGTTGTTGTTTGTGCATTCACTAGTTTTGCTTGTGTTTGGTGGTCTGGACACATGATAATATTCCAAGTACTTGGAATGCTTTGTAAACTTCTATGCGTAATCATTGGGTTCCACCATATTATCAACGTGGATTACTTCAAAATTTGCAGCATTTAAGAAAAGGAAAAAATATGTAGAAGAATATTATCAGAAATTACAAACTAACATGATTAAATGTTGTATTATTGAGGAGAATGAAGCTATGCTTGCAAATTTTATGGGTGGATTAAATAGATAGATTTAGACTATTTTAGAGTATAACACTATCACTCATTTATTCTATCTTTCTTGCAAAGTTGAACGTGAAGTGCAGGATCGACATGCATTGGCGAGAACTAATTTTTCTCAAAGTCGATCTTCATCATGGACACCATGTACATCCTTCCTACCTCTTGAGCTTGTGTTGGTTTTCCCTTGAAGAGGAAAGGGTGATGCAGCAAAGTAGATAAGTATTTCCCTCATTGTAGGAAACCAAGGTATCAATCCAGTAGGAGGAACAAGCAAGTTACCAATGGATGCACCTACACAAACAATGAAACTCTTGCACCCAATGCTATAAAGGGGTTGTTTGCAAGGATTAGATCCCATAGAGATAGATGTAAATGAGAACGGGAAGTCAAAGGTAAATAAATGGCAGCAAAGTATTTTTGGTATTTTTGGTTTATAGATCTGAAAATATATTACGGAAAATATACCCAAGGGCCATAGGTTTCACTAGAGGCTTCTCTCTTGAAGGCAAATATCATGGTGGGTAAACAAATTACTGTCAAGCAATTGATAGAAAGGCGAATAATCATGTAGTTATCCAAGGTAATGATCATGCATATAGCCATCACGTGTATATCAAGTAGACCGAAACGATTTTGCATCTACTACTATTAATCCACACATCGACCGACTCCTGCCTGCATCTAGAGTATTAAGATCATGAAGCACAGAGTAATGCATTAAGAAAGATGACATGACGTAGAGGGATAAACTCAAGAAATCTGATGAAACCCCCATCTTCTTACCCTTGATGGCAACAATTCAATACGTGCCTCACTATCCCTACTAAGTAACTGGGTGGGGACACTTCAAGATTGAACCCAAAACCAAGCACTTCTCCCATTGCTAGAATTACCAATCTAGTTGGCCAAACCAAACCGATAACTCGAAGAGACTTACAAGGATATGAAATCATGCAAATAAGAATTCAGAAGAGATTAAAATCAATCCATGGATAATCTGAACATAAACTCACAATTCGGCGGATCTTGACAAACACCCAGCAAAAGAGGATTACATCGGATAGATCTCCATGTAGATCATGAAGAACATGGTATTGAAGATCAAAGAGAGAGAAGAATCCATCTAGCTACTAGATATGGACACGTAGGTATGTGGTGGACTACTCACGCATCATCGGAGGGGCAATGGAGTTGATGTAGATGCCATCCGTGATCGTAACTAATTGTGACAGATTACCGGAAAAGGCTCCAAGATTGGATCTCTAGGGAACGGAGGCTTCTCTCGGGCAGAAAAGTATTTGTGTGGCTATTTTTGGTGTTGGGCGAATATTTGGGAATTTATAGGCCGATAATTAGGGTTAGAAGACCTTCCGAGAGACGACAAGTCTCGTAGGCGTGGCCAGGGGACCCGCGCCTAGCAGGCTTGTGGCTCCCTGGCAGCTCTCCTGCCGTGTACTCCTAGCCTGGTTGATTTGTTTCCTTCGAGAAAAATTCCTTCCGAAGGTTTTATTCCGTTTGGACTCCGTTTAATATTCCATATCTGCAAAACTCAAAAACAAGGAAAAAACAAAAACTTGCACTAGGCTATAGATTAATAGGTTAGTCCCAAAAATAATATAAAATAGCGTAGCAATGCACAAAGAACATCGAAAACAGATAATATAATAGCATGCCATCATAAAAAATCGTAGATATGTTCGAGACGTATGAGCATCCCAAAGCTTAATTCCTACTCGTCCTCGAGTAGATAAATGATAAAAAGCAAAGTTTTGTTGTGGAGTGCTACCTAACATATTTATCCATGTAATATTATTTATTGTGGATTTTTATTTCTATGCCCTTGGTCCCTTAGCTCTACTCATTCATCCCCACGCTCTTAACTTTTTCTCACTTTTCCCCACTCCCTTGCCCAAAGCCCTCAGAACAAGGTACAATGGACGTTGTCATCGGGTCAGTGCCTCTGACCTTTAACTCTAACGAGTGGGGCCGCTCCCACGCATGCAGCTGACCATGGTCATGGAGTAGCACGTGTCCATGGGACTTGCCTGAAACGTCCCATCGTATAAAGAGGGGGAACCACCTTCCGACGCATCGCCCCTACCATTTCCCCCAAATCCCCTCCCTGTCGCATCGTCTTCCTCTCTCCCACCGCGTCGTCTTGCTTTCCTCCACTGCCTCCACCGCACCGTCTCGCTCTCCCCCACCGCAACCTCTTCCTCACCTTCATCGAATCCATCTGTCTGATGGCGGACGCTCGTGGTGATGCCGGAGCAGCAACCGGAGATCTAGTAGTGGAGCTGCAAGGCACGGTGACCACGGATTAAGTGAAGGACGTTGGCGGCGTCCATGGCGGTGCGGGGAAACACGCAACCATTACGGATGTGGAGAAGGAGGTGGCGGGCTCTGCCTCGGTGCTGCTAGAGTTGAAGGTGATGGCGTCGAGCGATACACTCCATCACGATGCGTAGCCTAGAGAGGAGTAGGAGGTATTTGCACTTGCTTGTTAGTTCCAATATTTAGCTTGTAGAGTTAGTTGCATTGGTTAGATTATGATTTGTATGGTAGTACAGATGGTTAGAGTAGTTGGTTTGGCGGATGGACCGGGGTTTTCTATATGAGGGGATTGGGGTTTTTGTACTAGGGTTTTTTGGATTACATTCTTTTCCAAAATGCTAGAAACATTTGTATGAGAGATAGGGATCTCTGTGCTTCAATGCTAAACAGATGTATGCTTATTATATTTTGTTTTTAATGCTCACATGTTGGGATTTTTAATGCTACAGACATGTATGCTTATTAGATTGGGTCTCTATTAGATTTGTTTTTGAATGCTACTCGGATTGGGGTTTTGAATGTCATATGCCCAAATGGAATCCATTGATTAAGAAGCTATTTGATTCATTAGTATATAAATCTGTCCACAATATGTACTTATATTAGCTCTATTGTTCAATGTGTGTGCATGACAATGGAAGAAGCAAATAGGATCATAGTATATTAGCCCTATGATAAATGTAAAATGCATATCTAAATTTTCAATGGGATGTAATTGTATATTCAGGAGGATGATGGTTGGGGGAAAAAGAGGAAGCTGTACCTTACTGATTTCAAGGACCCGTACGACCTAGGGTATTGGAACGACGAAGAATGTGAGGTAAGCTTGCTTGAAATTGAGATTGTTCATTTACCCTAGTTCCTTTGACTTGGTGTATATGAAAATATAATGTATATATCTAAATTCATTCGTGTGTGTAGTACATCTCTGGAGAAGATGTGGATGTGGACGAGGGAAACTTCGCGTCCTTCAAAGAGAAGGAAGAGGAGAAGATCATAGCCAAGGGAGATGATTACTACTACAAGAGCAGCACCAAAATTTGGCGCTGCCCCTACTGCACCACCAAGGCAAAGCCAAAGTCTGGGCCGCTTCGTTCACCTTCTAGCTCATGCAGAAGATGTAGTCATCCACGGCGAGGACTATAAGATCAAGGGCCAACATGCTTCCCTCACAAAAGTCCTGACTCCCATTCCCAACTAATTGATGATGTGATGATGTATTTTAATGTGAAATTTGTGCGTTTGATTGTTTGGCAACTTTGTTTGTGAACTAGATGTGTTCTATGGATGGTATGGTACTATGTGGTCTTATATATATGCATGTGGCTATCTATATTGCTTATTTGTGTGTTTTTAAATTTGTCTACTATAATTTGTTTCAGTGTTTATTTTCAAAGTTTAAGTGCTGCAATGATCACACATGTTGTTTCAGTGTTGCTTCACTGATCAGACATGCCGCAAAGAATAAGAAAAAGAGCAAATAGTCCATCATTTATCAAATATTCCAATGACAGAGAAAAAACAACATTTGAATGAAGATGTAAAGTTTTTTGTAATAAAAGAGTACAAAAGTTATTTGTCTCATGTTTTATAATGAAATGCATGCTTTTTCCCACCAGCATGTCTCATTATCTGATGTTTTGAACTGGCATTCGACAGGACAGTAGAAATTCAACAAAATGCAAAAAAAAACCTTGGCAAACTATCTATGTTTGTGTAGGAGATCATGTGTGCAAAATTTGAGGTGATTTAGAGGAGGTCATAGAAATTTGAATTTGAGAAATGTGCTCCAAATGAGTTCCCAAGCTAGGGTAAACAACCCATTTGTAATAAAGTTTTTTCGGACCTACTCTAAATGAGCCAAATGTTTTTATTAATACCTATTCAATCTATATAGTGTAGATTTGAAGTCTCACTGTTTTTTGAATTAATCTTCATATTTTTTACATTTTCTTTTGAAAAAATATGCTTAAATATAAAAACTATTAAAAACATGTTTAAAATATGAAAATGGAAAACTAAGTTCAGATCCTTCTTATTCACTTTGAAATAAAGCTTTGGTGATTTTTTGATTTTTTAAAACATTTCAGACCCTGTAGGTAACCCTACCTCCTCTCCTTGAACTCTATGAAATCTTGTACGTGATAGCTCATATGTGTGAAGGTTTTCTCATGAAAATGACCATAGACCAAGTTTAATATTTTTTACTTGGTAACATGTCACATAATACAACATTGTGCGCAGGTTTTGTATTTTTTGATTTTTTTAAATTAATGTTGCTCATTTGAACTCGATCGTGCCAACTAGGTTTTTTTTCATGAAAATGACCATAGACCAAGTTTAGTATTTTTCCTCGTTAGTGTGTCTTATTAAATGACGAACAACGAAGGTTTCATGTTTTTTAGATTTTTTTAAATTAGTTATGCTCAGTCAAAACCTTTGAAACTCCGTTGACCAGCTCAAAACCCCTCTAAACCCCGTAGGGTTTCGCCTAACCCTAGCTCCAAACGTCAGCCGTCCGATCATACCCTAGCGCCAAGCGATAGCCCTCAGATGTGGTCTTCTAGAAGGAATTTGGTGGGCAGGCTGTGTGCAGGCTCCGCGTCATTGGATCACGTGACGGCTCCGCATCGTTGGATCGTGGGGCAATCCACGAGAGGCGATCCTATTGGTTGTGCTCGGCTGTTCGCCCAGCACTGACTCCGCGAAAAAAATGGATCCTATCCGTCGAATTGTTATTGGGCCCAAAAGGAAACCAAGCTCTGGTTGGGCCGTCAAATTGCATCATTTTTTTGCATCGTTTGCTCTGTTTTTTGTGAACGTGTTAGGTTTGTTTCTTGGTTGCATCATTTGACATTACACAACAATTGACATTGCAAAGAAAATTTAGTTCTTTTTGTTCTATACAAATGCGAAATGACCAAATTTATAAGGACCAAATTTATTTTTATCATGCAAAATGTCCACAAACTATTCAAAAATTATTCATATAGTTTATTTTTTTGGATTTTTTGACGTATTTGTTCATATAATATATATGACCATGGATTCCCACGCGTGCAATTAGCTTCTTTTTCTTTTTCTTTTCAAACCACCATTTCCCACGCATGTACACTCCTGATGCTGCGGTGGGTTTGAAAATGGGCTACTTCACATTTGACCCCGTTATTGCCACGGCCAAATAACACATGGCACTACGGCTATTTAAACCACCCTCTGCCCCTACCATTACTCATCCATCTACCATCCTTTGCCATATGCCCTTCTTGCTCTTCGCCCCTTCTCCTTCTTCTGCACATTCCTCAGCCATGCAGTACACCAGACCAACCTACCGCTTCCCACCCACCGTGCCGGAGAGGCTCTACCCTACCGGCGTGTATGTTGAGCGCACATTGCGTGTGTGGGCGATATCAAGGTGGAGGACCGCAAGGAACTTCACCGAGTTCTTCCTTGGGGCCGGCTATAGACACCTCCAACGGGGATCTCCAACGATGTTCTGCGTTGAGGAGGTCATCCAAAACAGTGTGGTGGTTGCTCTCCTTGCCCACTTCACCAACACAATCGACGCCTTCTACCTCCTCGCCCGGGTGTTTTGGTGTGGCTGCGAGTTCATCGCTTTCACCACCCACAACAGGTTCACGGATTACACCAACATCTTCCCCACCGCGATGCGCATGCACACTCTTCTGTACCCAATCGACAATGCCCCGGAGGAGCAGTGAAAAGGGCGCCTGGAGGAGGAGCGAGGTGGAGAAGGTGGCGGCTAGGGTTCTAAACCGTCTATCTTTTTTAGTCTATGTTATGTTAAGTTGTAATTGAATTATGTTGGAGTTGTTATGGGCTTGTTGGCCCTTTTCTTAAGTTATATTATTAAGGTTTCTATCTATTCTATTATCAAGTTCTTCCTAGTTTGAACTATGTGATCGTGTTATGGGCTTGTTGGCCCTATCTACATATTGGGACTACATATTTTTTGATTGTTTTCTTAGAGAGCTCGCTTTGTTAGTAGGGTACCCTTGTTAGTAACCATCTAGTGCATGCAGCCACAATGAACACTTCTCTTTTTTTACACAAGCCACAAATATGTAGCCACCTACCTAGAAGAAAGGAACCAGTGGCAATGACCGTCGCTGCTTCCGTGGCAGCTGGCGTGCAAGAAAGCTTCTCGGTCAGTACATCATGGCGGATGCATCGGTGCATGCAGGCTCGGTCGGCGCATCGTGGCATCGTGGCATCAGTGCATGCAGGCTCGATCGATGCATGCAGGCAAGCTTTGCTAGGTGCATGCATAGCTGGCTTTTGTCCTGGTGGCGTGCGCAGGCGTTTAATGCAAGGTACGGCCCAACGAAACCACGGCCCAACGGTCGAACAACGACACCACCCAACTCAGCCCCACTTGTCAGGTCCAATGGATGACACAGTCCAGCACGACCCCACTCGTGAGAGTTAACTGTCAAGCCTTTGACCCGATGGCAATGTCCGTTGTGACTAGTAGGTTTTCTGGCAAGGGAGTGGGGAAAATTGAGCAAAATTTAAGAGTGCGGGGATGAATGAGTAGAGCTAACGAACAAGGGGCACAGATGTAAAAAACCCTATTTATTGTGGCATGAATATTCAGATCCGTAAGACTCAAAAGAAAAGCTTAATATTAGGGATGAAAATGGAGCGGAAACGGACGGAACTTAGTTCTACCACATTTATTTTCATATTTTTTTGTAGAAGCGGAAACAAATACGAAAACCCCGTAAGTGAATAAAAAACCCGATACTATCGGAAACCGACACGGAGCGAATACAAAGCGGAAAAAGAAACCTAACTGGTCATTGGCTGGAACTTTAAACTGCTTGAATCATAGAGAAAAATGCACGAAAACAAAGAAATTTAATAAATTGTTAACATGACTACATAATAATATGACTATGTTGCAACTTAGCGTAGTATTGTAATAGTACATGACAATTGCATATAGGATCGAGTTGAGTACATGTGTGGTACCAGAAGAGATTCATACTACTCATGTCGCTCACCATGTGTTGTTTTGTGGTTGGGCTACAAAGTAGCCATAGGCCTATAGTAAAAAATGGAAATTCCATATTCACGGAAACGGAAAGTCCCGTTTCCATGTCTATTCCACTAGAAAACACCATTCCATTTTTGTTTTCATTTCTGTACAAAAAAATCCATTTCCACTTCCGTTTTGCAAATTTCCATTTCCATTTCCATATTTCCTCTCCGTTTCCATTTTTCCTGCAGAAAAACAAAAAGTTTCCGCTCCATTTTCATCCCTACTTAATATTGATATAAAAACAATAACGTTTCAAGCATACTAGCAAAGTAATTATATCTCTTCAAAATATAATGGCAAAACAAAGTTATCCCTACAATATCATATGATCTGGCTATGCTCAATCTTCCCCACACAAAGTATTTATATCATGCACAACCCCGATGGAAAGTCAAGAAATTGTTTTCACACCTTCATTTTCTCAAACTTTCTCAACTCTCACACAATACATGAGCTTGAGCCATGGATATAGCACTATAGGTGGAATAGAATATGGTGGAGGTTGTCATGGAAAGGGAGAAGATAGTCTCACATCAACTAAGTGTATCAACGGGCTATGGAGATGCCCATTAATAGATATCAATGTGGGTGAGTAAAGATTGCCATGCAACAGATGCACTAGAACTATAAGTGTATGAAAGCTCAAAAAGGAACTAAGTGGACGTGCATCACAAAGAAAAATTCCACTAGCTATATGAAAGTGACAAAATAGGAGACTCTCTATTATGAATATCATGGTGCTACTTTGAAGCACAAGTGTGGGAAAAGGTAGTAGCAATGTACCTTCTCTCTTTTCTCTTGTTTTTTTACTGGTGGGCATCTAAGACCTCTTTTATTATATATTTTTTATTTGGGCTTCACTGGCCTCTTTTATTTTTTCATGAAGTCCGGAATCTCATCCCCACTCGTGAGGGAATCATAGCTTCCACCATCCTTTCCTCACATTGGACATGCTCTAATAATGATAATCATCACACTTTTATTTACCTACAACTCAAAAGAAAATTACAACTCAATACCTATGACAAAATATGACTTTATATGCAATATGGAAGTGATGGTGCATGTCATAAAAGGAAACGGTGGAAGTTGCATGGCAATATATCTCGAATGGCTATGGAAATGCCATAATAGGTAGGTATGGTGGATGTTTTGAGGAAAGAAATATGGTGGCTGTTTTGAGGAAGGTATATGGTGGCTATTTTGAGGAAGGCGTTTGTTGTACCGGCAAAAGTTGTGCGGTACTAGAGAGGCTAGCAGAGGTGAAAGGGTGAGTGTGCGTATAATCCATGGACTCAACATTAGTCATAAATAACTCATATACTTATTGCAAAAGTCTATCAGTCATTGAAGCAAAGTATTAAATGCATGCTCCTAGGGAAGATGTTGGTAGGAGTTAACCATCGTGCGCTCCCGACCCTAACACAATGGTCGACAATCTATAAACATTCATGCTTCGACTTCCTTACATAATGGTTCACCATACGTGCATGCTACGGGAATCACAAACCTTTGCACAAGTATTTTTACCAAACCACAATTACTTCCGAACATGACTCTTAACATTACCATCTTTATATCTCAAAACTTTATGCAAGGAATCAAACTTCTCATAAATACTCAGTGCACTTAATATGGAAGTTTTTATTATATCCCTATTGGATGCTGATCATATTAGGACTAAATTCATAACCTAGACCAATTACCATGCTGTTTAGAGACTCTCAAAATAGTATAAGTGAGGTACAAGAGTTCAAGTATTTCTATAAAACACAAACACCACCGTGCTCTATTAGATATAAGTGAAGCACATAAAGCAAAATTGCCTAACTCAAAAGATATAAGTGAAGCACATAGAGCATTCTAATAAATTCATGATTCAGCGTGTCCTTCTCAAAACTGTGTGCAACAAGGATGATTGTGGCAAAATAACAATAAAATACTCATATCATACAAGACACTCCAAGTAAAACAAATATCATGTGGTGAATAAAAATATAGCCCCAAGTAAATTTACCGATGGATTGAAGACGAAAGACGGGATGCCTTCCGGAGCATCCCCAAGCTTAGGCTCTTTGTCATCCTTGAATATAACTTAGGGTGCCTTGGTCATCACCAATCTTAGGCTCTTGCCACTACTTATTCCTTAGTCCATCAAATCTTTACCCAAAACTTGAAAACTTCCCAACACAAAACTTAACAGAAAACTCGTGAGATCCGTTAGTATAAGAAAATAAATCACCACTTTAGGTACTATTGTGAACTCATTATTTATTTATATTGGTGTTATACCTACTTTATTCCAACTTCTCCATGGTTCATACCTCATGACACAACCCATAGATTCATCAAAATAGGCAACCAACTCAAAGAAAACAGAATCTAATAAAAGCAGAACAGTCTATAGAAATACGACAACTTCGTATACTTCCGCAACTCGAAAAATTATGAAACATTAGGAAAACCTTGGAAATTTATATACCAATCTTGTGTAAAAATTCCAGACTCATTAGACTCTTTGAAAAAGATAGAAAATTCCTTGCTGAGCGCAAAAGTTTCTGTTTTTCAGCAAGACCAAATCAACAACTACCATAGATCACCCCAAAGGTTTTACTTGGATCAAACACTAATTAAAACACCAAAACACAATTATTGTAGAAGTAATAATGTGGGGAACACTCAAAAACATAAGCAAAAATAGAACATGAAAATAAAATTGGGTTGCCTCCCAACAAGCTCTATTTTTTAACGCCCTTGGCTAGGCAAAATGCAAAAGATCTAGGTATTGTCATCTTTGGTATTAGCAACTTTTGTGGGGACCTTCTCAAATCCAGGGGGTTCTTCCCTTTTTCCCACATTTGAGGAGGAAGTATCCATCTTAATATCCAAAATGTCCAAACTCTTATTACAAAGGGTAAGGAAAGTATTCAAGCGATTGAGGTTCCCATTGATATGTTTAAGGGGTTCGTGATATTGTTGTAACTCGACCAAGTGCTTATGTAAGGCACCCAATTTTCCGAGAACTTGAACACCCTCCTGTGAGTAATCAAACCCCTTTTTTGGTGGAGGAACCCCAAAAATCCCTTCCAAACCTTCATAAGCGGATTCGCATCTAGCTCAATAAAATTTTCTTTTGAGGCAATCTGTGATGCAAAGTGAATCCAATGTAAAAATTTCTAGGCAACACTTTTGCATCTCCTTTTAGATTGGAAATATGATAAAATTCCATTTGCATATACTAGGCATCTTTCAAACTTTCCCCTTGTTTTTGTTTGAAGTAAAGAACTTCAAAATCTGGTGACAAAGCGGACATAGTAATGCTAGTCATAGTACCAAGAAGATCTTGCAGGAAAAGAAGGAAAAACGAAATAAGGGCGAACAAAAAGTCGATTCTTTTTGGTATTTTCTGAAAATCGTTTTAGAAGTGGGGAGAGGAAAACGAGAGGAAAATGGAAAATAATGTAAATGCAAGAGATGATTTTGTGATGAGTACTTGGTAGGCTTGATGTAGATCTCCCTAGAAACACTGCCAGAAATTGATAAGTTGGCGGAAGAAATCTTATCTTGACTAGCTATGTATCCTCCCCGGCAACGGTCCCATAAATCCTTCTTGCTACCTCTTGAGCTTGCGTTGGTTTTCCCTTGAAGAGGAATGGGTGATGCGGCGAAGTAGATAAGTATTTTCCTTAGTTGTTGACAACCAAGGTATCAATCCAGTAGGAGGAACAAGAAAGTTACCACTGGATGCACCTACACAAACAATCAAACTCTTGCACCCAACGCCATAAAGGGGTTGTCAATCCATTCACGGTTATTTGTAAGGATTAGATCCGATAGAGATAGATGTAAACGAGACAGAAAGTAAAAGGTAAATAAATTGCAGCCAAGTATTTTTGGTATATTTCGTTTATAGATTTGAAAATATATTATGGAAAGTTGACCCGGGGCCATAGGTTTCACTAGAGGCTTCTCTCTTGAAGGCTAATATCATGGTGGGTAAAGAAATTACTATCAAGAAATTGGTAGAAAATCAAATAATCATGTAGTTATCCAAGCAATGATCATGCATATAGGCATCACATTGTATCAAGTAGACCGAAACGATTCTGCATCTACTACTATTACTCCACACATCGACCGACTCTTGCTTGCATCTAGAGTATTAAGTTCATGAAGAACAGAGTAACGCATTAAGAAAGATGACATGGTGTAGAGGGATAAACTCAAGAAATATGATGAAAACCCCATCTTGTTAGCCTTGATTTCAACAATACAATACGCGCCTCGCTACCCCAACTATGTCACTGGGTGAGGACATCGCAAGATTGAACTCAAAACCAAGCACTTCTCCCAATGCAAGAATTACCAATCTAGTTGGCCAAACCAAACCGATAACTCGAAGAGGCTTACAAGGATATGAAATCATGCAAATAAAAATTCATAAGAGATTCAAATAAGATTCATGGATAATCTGAACATAAACTCACAATTCATCGGATCTTGACAAACACACAGCAAAAGAGGATTACATCGGATAGATCTTCATGAAGATCATGAAGAACATGTTATTGAAGATCAAAGAGAGAGAAGAGGCCATCTAGCTGCTAGCTATGGATCCGTAGGTCTGTGGTGGACATCTCACGCATCATCGGAGGGGCAATGGAGTTGATGTAGATGCCTTCCGTGATCGAAACACCCTCCAGTACATTACCAAAAAAGGTTCCAAGATTGCATATCTCGGGAACGGAGGCTTCTGTCGGCGGAAAATTATTTGCGTGGCTCTTTTTGGAGTTGGGAGACCTGCCGGAAGACGACAAGCCTACTAGGCTTAGCCAGGGGGCGCGCCTAGCAGGCTTGTGGCTCCTTGGTAGCTCTCCTGTCGTGCACTCCAAGCCTGGTTGATTTGTTTCCTTCCAGAAAAATTCCTTCCAAAGGTTTTATTCCGTTTGGACTCCGTTTAATATTCTATATCTGCAGAACTCAAAAACAAGGAAAAACACAAACTAGCACTAGTCTCAAGATTACTGGATTAGTCCCAAAAATAATATAAAATAGCGTAATAATGCATATAAAACATCCAAAATAGATAACATGATGTCCTAAAAAATTATAGATACGTTGGAGACGTATCAATCCTTTATTTCCACAAGTCTTTGTCAGATTTTGAACTCCGCAAAAACCAAAGAGGTTTGAACACAGAGGCTAGTGCGAAGATCTCCACAGCTCCGGCCTCAAGCTCACCGCTCGACAACCTAGCCCGACGAACATACTCGATCACTGGGAAGAAGATCAGCACACGAGGATTTACCCAGGTTCGGGCCGCTGCGAAGCGTAAAACCCAACTACTGCCTCTGGTGGATTTTCTCACGAGGAGGTTTGTGGATGAACTAGTACAGTGGCGAGCAGCCTCGCGAGGGCGCTTGAGTGGTGTTCTTTGTCCCTCCTTCTACAGAGCAGCCTAGCCTCTATTTATAATGGCATGGGTCCGCTTCCCTTATCGCAATGGCAGGAAGGGATACCACAATGGTCAAATTTGAAGGGGGACAAGAAGTACACTCTTATCCTGACGAAAGGTGGTCTTTGCCTGCAAAGTAGCCGGTGGTGATGCAGAGGTGGGCTCGGCGATGACGTCCATCCTGCGGGGCTCGTGGCCTTGGTCTCGTTGCACTAGAAAGGAATCCTTTGGGCTGATTTGGCAACTTGCTTACGTCCTTGCCTTCTTTGCACCAAAGCGGAAGCTACCACTTTTGCGTGCGCTGGTGCACGCATGGCCCGCCTTGCGTCATCCTTGTCCTCCCGAGGCTGGCGCTTCATAGAGATCTTCGCCACTCAGGAGGGGGCCTGGGGATGCTTCCTCCCTCCTAGGGTTTTGGCACCATCATCCTCGTGAGGGTAGGACCCTTGCGAGGGCCTTGTCTTGAGGGGGGGCATGCTGGGTTGTGCTTGGCTTTTGAGGTGGGCCACGCCCTGGCCCATAGGCCCGTAGGTCTGGGGAACCCCATTCCCAGAATGCCGACTACAGCCCCCAGGACCAAGGCGTTCTTGGGTTGGCTTGGGGCGAAGCCAAAGAAGCCAACCTGAGCGTCACGGGCCCAAATCGCATGCGGGCCCGTCCTGGTGTGTGGCGCTTGATGAGGCGCAAACGCTTTCACTCCTCGAAGGCTTCGGGAACCGCCCCAAGTCAAACTGATGCGAGGCCTGTGTGTCGTGCCAACCAGCATTTCCCTTCCTTGAATGCGACTGTTTCCTTGAGTCTTTACCTCTCGGGCCACGTGGATGTGACCCGACGAGGGCAGATGAAGCAACATGGACCAGGGTTGCATGCCGACCGAGCCTGCCATGTGCGCCCGAGGAGCGCATAACGCATCCACTCCTCTCGGTGCCTCGACGACCGCTCCGTATCACCAACAAACGGCGCTCATCGTAGGGCTTTCATTGCCTCGGATGGGGATGGGAGCCAGTTGGCCTCCACCTGGTTATAAATGAGCCGAGGGGAAGAAGCCCCCAACCCATTCCTACTTCTTGCTCCCCCGTCTTCTTCCTCCGTCTCCTTGGTCATGACGTTGATGAGAAGGTTTTCTACTACTGGGAAGGGGAAGGTCTTCCCAGAGGGGCAGAGCCACAGCCTCCTAAGAGGGGACAGAGCTGTGCTCGCAAGTATGCCGAGACATTGACAGCGGTGACACATGGGTTGTTACCTCCATTAGCGCAGCCGGAGGCGGTCGGCGCGGTGGCCGTGGCCGAGGAGGGAGGCCCATAGTGGGTGCTCAGCCACCGCGCCCACTAGCCCGCATGCCTGATGTCGGCGAGTAGTTCCTGGTGCTGGTGGAGAGGCCGGCGATCGCCTGGCTGCAGCTTCCACGCTCCTTCATTGAGACATTGCAGGTTACCGAGCCTGCAGGTCTATGGCTACAGGCTGATGGTTGTTGTAGCAGTGCTCTATGGGTGGAGGTCGAAATTACCCCCGCTGGCCACTGACGGCGTTCTGGGAATGGGGGTACCCAGGCCTGCCTGTCTACAGCCCAGGGCATGGCCCACTTCATCAACCAAACACGGTCAAGCGTGGCCTCACTCAAGACAAGGCCCTCACGAGGGCCTTAGGATCGTGAGGAGGAACAGCGTCAGGACCGGAAAGGGATGGGCCTCCTCAGGCCCCCTCCGGAGCAGTAGAGATCTCCATGCAAGGGCCAGCCTCGGGAGTCAAGGGTGACGCAAGGAAGGACAGGCGGGCGCCAGCGCGCCAGGCGGTGCAGTTTCCCCTTTGCTGCAAAAGGAGCAGGGACGTACGCGGGTTCCCAAAGCACCCTCCAAAAGGTTTCCATTAAAGTGTAACAAGACTACAACCACCCGCCCCGCAGGCCAGATGTCATCGCTGAGCCCAACCCTGCATTGTCGACAACTACTTTGCAGGCGAAGACCGACTTTGGGCAGGGCGGGCACGTTCCCCTGTCCCCCTTCAAAATTGGCCATTGTGGGATCCGTTCCTGCCATTGCGATAAGGGAAGAGGACCCGAGCCACCACTATATATAGAGGGTAAGCTGCACCGTAGAGAGGGATCTAATCCATTCCACCACTCATCCATCACTGAGCTACAGAGGGCCTCGAACACCACGAAGGGAGCCCTCGTGAGGCTCTAAAACACTATACTAGTTCATTCACACCGCCTCCTCGAGAGGTAATCCACCAAAGCAGGAGTAGGGTATTACGCTTCGCAATGGCCCAAACCTAGGTAAACTGTCGTGTTCATCCTCTTCCTCGTCATCGTGCGAGTTCATTGATGTGTTCGGCGAGTAGTGAGCAAGGTTGGGAGAGGCTGTTGGGGATCTTCGCACACGCTCCTCTGTTCGAATATTAAGGGTTTTGCGGAGCCCAAAATCCAACAATTGGCGCGCCAGGTAGGGGGCGTGTCGGAGTCTTCCTCAATCCAAGACCTTCTCCCACCTCGTCTTTCCGATGTCTGACGCCCACCGAGCCCGAGCTGAGCGCCGGGCCACCAGTATTGCTCAGACGGCGCTTGTGGGCCGTGCTGGTGCGCGCAGGTCGCCCTTGCCTATGGAGAACGCCACCACAGGCCCCGACGCCCATGAGCAACTGGAATCCTCACAGCCGGTCACCGCGCAGCACGACGGCCACACAGACACTCCGTCGATCGTCCCAGCTTCTGAGTCGTCCTTCCATACTCGGCTTGGGCCGGTGAGCGTCCAAGGAACGCTTGCCATGGCTAACGAGCTGCTTCACTACCGCCCCGCCCCTGACTGCTTTGATGACTGGCTTCAGCGCATCATGGAGCTCATCAGCGCTGCCGGCAATGCTTCGGCCCTCTCCTACTCGCTTTGACCCCATCCGTCCCTAGCGAACGACATGACGCACGATGCGCAGCCTCCACCTTCATAACGTGACGTTGACGAGGAGCCCAAGCAGGAAGCACGCCCCCGTGACCGGTCTCGCGAACCACAGGCAAGGCTGGGAGATGAGGGAAGTTGCCAGGTGGTTCCCCGGCTGCGCATTGACGTGCGTGCATTCCCCGCACTGCCGACCCAGCTCCGCGACCGGGTACCACTCCAGGAGGCTCCACAGGAGCGTCAAGACCAGAGCCCTCATGCACACGCAGCGCCCGTCGAGCCGGTGGGGTGCCTCGCCATCGCCTCAGATCTCTACCCAACCGGCTGGCCTTGCAAGTTCAAGCTTGACCTGCCCCCTCGCTACGACGGCACCCCAGATCCAGTCGAGTTCATACAGCTCTACTCCTTGAGAATCTGGGCGGCCGGAGGAGACGACAAGGTCATGGCGTGTTGGTTCCCCATGGCGCTCAAGGGTGGCACGCTCTCCTGGCTCTTCAACCTCCCGGAGGCATGTATCACCTCCTGGGATGGCCTGCGCAAATGCTTCGTTGCCAACTCCCAAGGCACCCGCGACCGCGTGCCCACCGTGACTAACCTGCGGCGAATCAAGCAGCAGGATGGGGAGTCCCTGCACAAGTTTATACAACGCTTCACAACCACGCGCCTCAAGATCCCGAGGGCTTCCGACGAAGCCATCATCTCAGCAGTCACCGACGGAGTCACAAACCTTAAGATGAAGTAGGAGCTCACCATGAATGACGAACTGTGCTTCGCCCTAGAGAAGTTCAATTTGGCGAGCAAGTGCGGCAAGGGAGAGGAGGGCCGCCTTTCGCTCCGCAGGCCTCCGGCAACAGAGCAAGAAGAAAAGAAGACCAAGGCAAAGGAGGCAAAGCGTAAGGCCCCAACGGTGCTTGCGGCCGAACCTGAGGTGAAGCGCAACCAGGGTGATGAACAGCCCCTAGGGGGAAGATCCACCTGCATCTTCCATGGCACCAACAACCAAGACACTGCCGATTGCCAGGAATTCGGGCTGGTGCGCATCGAGCACTTCAGCAGGCGCCCCAAACGAGCTGACCGAGGCTTCGGACGCGGCGGTGGCTGCAGTGGAGGCAGCTAGGACAACTAGGAACCTCGCCAAGGGTGGAGCGATGAGCCCAAGGAGGACCGCTGGCGCGATCAGGGTTGAGATGATCTCTGGCGTGACCAGCCTCGTGAGGACCATTGGCGCGATGACCCTCCGGAGGGGTCGCGACGCGACCAACCTCGCGAGGTTTGCCCTCGTGAGGTCGGCCTACTACCACTACCACCTCCACCCAGAAGGAAGGAAGAGGACAGGCAGGATGATGGGGCTGGGGGCTTCTAGTGGATCAGGGCCGTGGCTTGTATCCTGGGCGGCGCCCAGGCCCCCTCATCAAACCGTGGCTTGAAGCAATTCGCATGGGAGGTGAATGCCACTCTCCCGAAGCATGAAGCAATGCGCCCCCTCAATTGGTCCCAGAACGCCATCACCTTCGACTCAAGGGACCAGCTTAGGTGCTCGTCCATGGCTGGCAAGCTCCCCATGATGTGCACTCCAACCATCAGCAACGTCCCCGTCACTAAGACCCTCATCAACAGCGGAGCGGGGCTCAACGTCCTCTCCATCGAGACACTCCATGTGTCGTACGAATGGCTCATGCCGACCAAGCCTTTCTCAGGGGTCACAGACGGATCAACCGTACCCATCGGGCATGTGCGTCTGCCTGTCACCTTTGGTGGGTGCAAGAACTGGCACACCGAGATCATTGTCTTTGACGTCACGCACATCCACCTTCCGTACAATGCGATCCTTGGGTACCCGGCCCTCGCCAAGTTCATGGCAGTGACCTACCACGGCTACAACATCCTCAAGATGCGAGGGAGTGGCGGCATCATCACCATTCCTTGCGACGAAAAGGATGTTGTCTGCACCCTCGAGCGTGCTTACCGCGCCATGGCGACCGAACGCTCGGACGACGAGGAGGACGCCCTGCCCCATGGGGACCCACGTAAGAAGAAGAAGAAGCAGATCACTTCCATGGGGCGTCCAGGGGCCTCAAGCTCTGCACCCTGGGATGGGGCCCCACCCCCATCGCATAGGAAGGCGCGCTCGACGCCACTCTTGGGTCGGGCCCGAGGGCTACCACCCAGGGAGCTTCGTACTCGGCTAGCGAGACAAGAGAGGCGCTCGAGCACAACCAGAAGGCGCGACCTGACGCGTGTCGGCCCGATCCGGGAGCACAGCACAAGGCGCCGAGCTCATAAGAGTCCGTCATTAGAGCGATTGAAGAGCTTAGAGAAGCACAGGTCGTGCAAGGTGGGGGCTTCCCAGCACCACCAATCACAACCGCCATCATTAGCACGGTCGACCGGCCATGCGTCTGCATTAACGCGCTCGTGATTAATAGTGTTACGGCCTAGGGCCCTTTCTGGCCAGCGCGTGCCTATGTTTGCATGCCCTTCAGGCTGGGGAACGCATGCGTCACGTACCATTGCCATTACCAAGCCATGCTCATGCCTTTCCTAGCGAGGCATGACAAGGAGTTGGAGGACACGCTCGGACCAGGCAAAGGTTCCGAGCCTTGGGAGATGACAGACCCATGAAGGTCACGCTCGTGGAGGTGAGAGATCAGGCTATGATGGCATCTTCGACTCTTCTGTGGCATGGCCACCAGGTAATTTTTTGGTTTACTCTGTTTGAGGGTGCCCGCTGGGCCGCATTGTGCTTAGGTGATCAGGGCACACCTTTGTAGTCACCTCGTTTATGCGTATTTCAATAGTTTCTGATGTATCTAGTCTGTTTTCTAACGTTTTACCATGCTTGCATGGCTCCTTGCCGGAGTGAATGTGCCACACCACCCTCTCTGAGTTGGTGTTTTGCAAGGGGTTGTGCGCTACGGCCCTTCCCGGGGCATCCCAGAATTGGAATGCCAGGCCATGTTGCCTCAGGGACTTACACCTTTTGGCGGTCGATCCCCGCTCGGGGCTTCGACCGCAGCGCGGTGCCTCGGAACGGAGTTTCGGGAGGCCCCACGGCCTCGTGAGGCAGCAGCATATAGGGTGGAATGGGGGTCGCTCGAGCGTCAAAGGGGGCTCCTGAGCATCGCCCCTCAGGAGCATTACCAGTCACATAGCCATTCGCCCCCTTGGTGTCGTCCTTGGTGATCCGGTCGGCATCAAGGGCGTCGGGGCCTTGCCCCTTAGTTGTGTCATTGGTTTCCGGTCATATACTGCGGTGGTAGGCAAATGTGCGGGACTGGGACCTGCAGATGTAGAGCCGCTTGAACATCAAAGGGGGCTCCTCAGGAGCCTCACTGGTCATAATGCCACTTGACCTTCTAATGTCGTCCTTGGTTTCCGGTCGGCGTCAGGACTGCCGAGGCCTCGCCCCGTGAAGTGTGTCCTGGTTTCCGGTCATACCAAACGGAGGTGGGGAAATGTGCTGGACCGGGACTTGTAGACATAGAGTGCGAAAAGGACTCCCAACCTACCTCACTTAAGAAGAAGAAGTCAACAGGGCTTTGGACGACCCCATCTACAAGAAGACTCAAGCGCAGACCGTCTTTGAGGTAGGGACCTCATGAGGCCAAAGAGCCCTTGTGAGCTCCCAGATACACCTCCCAGTTCTTTCGTGCCAGCCACGCGTACGAACTCAATGGGTTGTACACGCTCGGGGGCCCCGAGGATGCGTAGGGGTCCCTTTCCATGCAATGTGGCATTCACAGCCTAGTGCTGGCAAAGAAGTCAACACGGTCCACCAATGACTATGCCCATGCAATGTGGAAGCCACTGGCCCGTGCTGGCGGTCAACACGGTCCACCAATGCATATGCCCACGCCATGTGTAAGCCACAGCCCCGTGCATGCGATCAACACGGTCCCCCAATGACTATGCCCACGCAATGTGGAAGCCACAACTCCATGATGGCGGTCAACATGGCCCTCCAATGGATATGCCCACGCAATGTGGAAGCCCCACGCCCCAAGCGGGGGATAAACATCTGAAGGCGCCCCCAACGGCTGCATCCAACCTCAGGAAGGTCCCTAGCGGCCCCCATTCTCGCTGCGTTCCCCGGAGATGCACGTGGGAGGGGGTTGTACGGGAGCTTCTGCCAGTCCAAGATTGGTACATGCCACCTTCCTAGGTTTGCCGGACCTAGTCTCCATGCACCCATCTCCGGAAAAGCTGGTGAGGAAAGGTATGGGAGCTGCTCGTACGCCAAGGGGGACTCCTAAGCATCACTCAGGATCCTAGCTGGACTCGTAGCCCCTAGCCCCTTGGACTGTCTTTGGTGATTCGGTCGGCCCAACGGTGGTTGAGGTATGCATGGGCCAGGCCCTGTCGACGCGAAGCTCGAAGCGCTCAAAAAACTACTCAAAACCCTTTAGGAGGACGCTAGGGCTCACACGTCAAGGGGTACTCCTGTGCATCGCGACTCAGGAGCCTAACTGGACTCGTAGCCCCTCACCCCTTGGATCATCCTTGGTGATCCGGTCGGCCCAACGGCGGTTGAGGTGTGCGCAGGACGGGACCTGCTGATGCAGAGCGCTAAAGGTGTTCGAAAGTTTCAAGTTAACCTAGTCTACGATGTGTCCCCTTCATGAGGGCTGCTCGCACGTCAAGGGGGACTCCTGAGCATCGTGACTCTAGAGCCTAACTGGATCCGTAGCCCCTCACGCCTTGGACCGTCCTTGGTGATCTGGCCGGCCCAACGGTGGTTGAGGTATGCATGGGCCGGGCCATGCCGACGTAGAGCATCACAGCAAGCAAGAAGGAAACAAGGCGAAGAGAGCAATCACACAGTCTGTCACAACCCTAGATTAATGCTTGTAAATAGTGCTTTGGCATTCATGTCATCATGTTCTTTTCCTAGAAACTTGAAATGGGGATGATCAAACCCTAACATAAATAAAATTCAAATAGCTTAAACTTAAAAATAATTTCATTATATCCAAAATGCTCTTGAAAAATGTTCCCCCCTTTTGATAAATGTTGGAAACAACATATCAGGGGTGAACTATATTATCAGAACTATTTTTGCAAATTTAATAAATCAGAAAATTTCTGAAAACACTAATAAAGCACTATAAATATTTTAGTTGCTTCATATTTTCTGAAAGTTTTTTCTGGAGTTTGGAAATATTCCAAATATATCCTAGAAATATTTTCAGGAATTTTGGCTTTACACTTTTTGCCCAAACAAATAAAGAAAAAGTAGGAAATAGAAAAACAGAAACAATAAAAAATAGGAGAAATTGTAACACCCCCAAAAAATTAATCATGTTTTACTAATTAAATTTTTTGCGAGGAAATTAAATTTTTATTTTCTGGATCATCTGTTGATTTGAGGATCACTTCTTTGTTCTGAGTTGTGGAGTTTTCCCTCTTAGTAGAAACTTTTCTAAAATAATTGTTGGACTTGAATAGCTCCTTAAGAACAATTCTTTGTTTCTATATTTGATCTGTGGAGATATTTCTATAATTATTTTTCCTGAGCTTTGATTATTCTAAAATGGTTTCTCATAATTTTTACAGCTTCTTTTGCAATACAACCATTTGATATCTTCATTTAAAAATTATACAAAAATTCTTAGATGACACGTGATGTTTCTACATCAGTTTTATGCAAAAACCTCTCTTAGTCATTTGGAGATTTTGAGCTTTATCTCAAGTTTTCAAATCTGGTCCAATTTGTAGTTTGCACTACAACCAATTTAAATATTACTTTAAAAATTTCATAATAATTTGGAGATGTTAGTAGAAGTATATAATTCAATTTTATGTAGACAAACAGCCTTATGTTTTGGAAAATTTGAGCAAACCATCCTCATATTCATTTTGGCCTAGTTTGGTACTTTCTACTACAACACTATTTTATTTTGCTCTAATTGCAATGAGATTTTTCCTGCTTGTACTACACACTACCAAATTCTTAAGTCCAAGAGTTTATACCCATTGCAATAGTGTAACACCATGCAGTAGTGCCCTATAGTTTCTGTCCAGAAATGGTTTTTTGAGAATCTTGCACTAACAACTTTTTTGTTTTGACAAACTAAACTTTCCATTATTGTATGCATCTAAAGAGGGCATTATCTAGTAATTTTGGTGGCTAGCAAAGACTTCTAGGTGACCTGGGCATTCTGTCAGACACCTGTTGTGCATGACCAGTTTTGGCATGATTCTAGGATTGCATTAGGAACCCCCTTACCAGGCCTAAACATCATGTATTATAGACTTGCATTAGCCAAGAGAATTACCCTAGTAGTTTGCATGTGCATTATAGCTTGCTGGCTAGGCCTGACATTTTATCGAGCACGTGGAAGGCATGCCGAGAGCACGAGCAGAGCGTGCGTTTTGCACGCGCGCGCAACCGAGCCGCCGTGTCTCGACTTTTCCCCCTCGTGTAGAGTCACGACCCTCGTCCCCTCCTAGGTGCCAAAGCCTCCCCCACGGGCCATGCAGCGCTGCCGTGAGAGGCCATTGGCGGCTAACCTGCGGCCATGTCCTTCCTCTGCCATGGCCGGCGCCGCCCGAGCCACACCAGCACGCCAACTAATCCACTTGAACAGTGCAAGCTCATCCGCGAGCTTGTCCGCTAGCGCCAGTCGCCGCCACGTCGCCTCCAACGACAGTAGTGAGCAGACCTGCGATCTTATCCCTGGACGTTGACGTTCTTATCCTAGGAGCCACGGACCGATCTCGCCTACCTATATAAGCCCCCCCATTGAGCTCTAGTCCACCCAAGCCGCCCGAAGGCATTCCCATTTGAACCCCCGAGACCACCAGATGAACTGGGGAGCTCAGCTCCCTTGTCTCCGGTCAGTTCGGCCGCCGCCGCACTCCGGCAAGATTCATCATGACCGGGGGCCTCCCTCATGTCTCCCCGACACCGTTAGATTTCCCTATACCCCGTAGAGCCACCCCACCTCCCAGCGTCAAATGGGAGTCACCCTGGGACGAAGCCCCAACCGGCCAGTTAACCACCGTCCGCCTCGGAGCTTGCCGCCGGCGAACCAACCTCCCCTCCGGCCATGTGCACCACCGGTAGGATCGCCCTAGAGCGGTGGATCCATTTCCCCCGCGGAAGGCTCCTAGGAACCGTCATCCGCCGGCGGGGATCGCCGGACCTCCGCCCTCGCTCGGCCGCAAGTGAAAGGAGAAGGGTGACTAGTCAAATATGACCAGTGGACCCGAGTGCCCCAGCAGTCAGTGACCCCGGCTCGATTGAAGCGTTTTAAGTGGAAGTGTATTCCTCCAAATACGCTTTCATTGGAGAAAAGTGTAAGTACTGCCGAACCGTTTTCTTTTTTGTTATGTATTTAAAAACAGGGTTTGGACCCTTACTTTGACTGGTTATATCTTTTATACCACAATTGCAAATAAATTGATTCTTTTTCTGTTGACACTCAAATTTCATATGTTTTTTTTTCATATTTATTTGAAATTTTTCCAAGACAACTTTTTGTGCTGTTTTTGAATTGTGTGTTAATTAGAGTATATTTTCAAATAGGAATTTGGAGTGAAGATAAAATTTTGGAGTGCACCTCATATACATACACATTGAAGGCAAGCACTCTGAACCCTGGTATAATATTTGGTGTGTGTTGTTTTGAAGTGGCTAGAACCCCAAGTTGACTTGAAGTATGCGTTATTTCATGAGATAATGTGATCATGTTAATTTACAAGTGCATGATGAAAATTCCTTGCTGTTGGAATTGATATGCTTCAGACAGTAGTCACCGTCGTATGTCGTTCATGCCTACCGGGAGGAAACGGGAGAAGTCTCTATCTCGAGTAGACACGAGATTAGTGCTGACATCTCGTTGAAGCGAGAATGGTCAGTAAGGCATGAAAGGGTATGATGAGTGGTGATTCTATCTAATGTCGTAAAATATGTTTGTTGTACTAACCATTTAGAGAATACAAAACCTCCTGAGTCGACCATAGATCGAGTCTTGTGCCAGTAACCCCCATACTTGCTTCGTACTACCACTTGCCCCTACAACAGGTAGGGTACGGTTCAGTAAGTTTTCAACCCCTTTCTTAGCACAGACCATATAGAGAGACCATAGTGAAAGATACCAGTGGCCCCTGGTAGGCAGGTCGCTTGGTCCGAGGGCATGGGTGTTTCCGGTTGGAGCCGAGGGGGTAGCTCACATTGTTTGTGCGCGTTATAAATTTTGTGATCCCATGCTAATCGAGGTCAATATAGCCTCCCCACTTAGAGTTTTTCTTAATGAGTTCCATGGGTGACTCCAGGCAACGGTAAGTTAAGCTAGTGTGTGCAGGTCAGGTGTGTTTTCAATTCAAAGACCGTAAGCGGAATCAGTCCCAATGGACTAAAGGAATCCATTACTCGTGGGTAAAGAGTACACCCTCTGCAGAGTTTATATCTATTTGAATATCCGTGTACGCTGTTAAGGACTACAGTCTGGGATGAGTCAAGTGTCGGTCTTAGTGTCCGTCTTCGAAGGAAAACTTCTATACCGGAATATTGATCATGATGAGTGATGAATGATGGTTATGGTTATTATTATAGTATACTAATCATTTATATTGTTTTGAATTATTGAGTATCCTTGGGAAGGTTCTACCTCCTAGATAGTCATTATGATTATTATATAAGCCCTTTATGTGGCATCGCTTAGACACCCGACTGTGGCATGCTTGTTATTTATTTTCCTTATAAGCCCTTTATGTGGCGTCGCTCAGACGCCCGACTTTAGCATGCTTGTTATTTATTTGCCTTATAAGCCCTTTTATGTGGCGTTGATCAGACGCCCGACTGTGGCATGCTTATTATTTATTTTTCCTTATAAGCCCTTTATGTGGCGTCGCTCAAACGCCCGACTAAGGCATGCCTTATATTTTTATCCTTTCGAGGCATCACTTCAGACACCCGATCGGTTTATTTTCATTCTCTGATTACTTATTCATGTCTAACATGAATGACCTAATTGCGTGCATAAGGAATTTTATTTTGTGACTAACTAAGTGATCGAGGAATATTTCAATGCACGATTATCACTTACTATGTTATGCTCGTTTTCATAATGTTTGCGAGTACATTCAAAGTACTCACTGGCTTGTCCCTGGCTATTGTCTTGGCCAGACTATGCATGTGGAGAGGAGCATTATTATGACAACCACGGAACCTAGGCATCGAAGATTGCAGCCACGCGAAGATAGGAGTTAATCAGGTGATAACCCACAAGTATAGGGAATCGCAATAGTATTCGAGGGTAGAGTATTCAACCCAGATTTATTGATTCGAAACCAGGGGAGCCAAAGAATATCCTCGAGTATTAGCAGTTCAGTTTTCAATTCTACCACACCTGAAAGATTTAATATCTGCAGCAAAGTGTTTAGTAGCAAAGTAATATGATAGTGACAGTAACAGTAGCAGCAGTAGCAGTAGTGATTTGTGTAGCAAGTGTAACAAAAGTAGCGATAAATTAACGTAGCAAAGACAAGTATAGGAAAAGCTCGTAGGCATTGGATCGGTGATGGATAATTTTGTTGGATAGCATTTATCATGTAACAGTTATAACATAAGGTGATATGTAACTAGCTCCAGTTCGTCAATGTAATGTAGGGATGTGATCCGTATATAGTCATACGTGCTTATGGAAAAGAACTTGCATGACATCTTTCGTCCATCCCTCCCATGGCAGCGGGGTCCTAATGGAAACTAAGGGATATTAAGGTCTCCTTTTAATAGAGTACCGGAAGAAAGCATTAGCAAATGGTGAATACATGGAATCCTCATACTATAGTCATCTCCGGGAGTGGTTCTGGCTATTGTCACTCCGTGGTTGCCGGGTCATAACAGATAGTAGGTGACTACAACTTGCAAGATAGGATCAAGAACACACATATATTGATGAAAACATAACATATTTAGATCTGAAATCATGGCACTCGGGCCCTAGTGACAAGCATTAAGCATAGCAAAGTAGTAGTAACATCAATCTTAGAACATAGTGGATACTAGGGATCAAAACCAATCAAAACTAACTTGATTACACGATAGATCTCATCCAACCCCTCACCCTGCAGCAAGCCTACGATGAGATTACTCACGAACGATGGAGAGCATCATGAAATTGGCAATGGAGGATGGTTGATGATGACGATGGCTTCGATTTCCCCTCTCCGAAGCCCAAAACGGATTCCAGATCTGCCCTCCCGAGGAAGAACAGGTGGTCGCGGCGGCCCCGTATCGTAAAACGCGATTATTTCTTCTCCTTGATTTTTTCTGGGACAAATAGGGTTATATGGAACTGGACAGGAGGTTGGAGGGGCCACGTGGGCCCCACGAGCCTGCCAGGCGCGGCTCCTGGGCTCGTGGCCCACTGGCTCCTCCCCTCCAGTTGATTCTTTCGCCAGTATTTTTTATATATTCCACAAAAATTCCTCGGCAATTTTTAGGTCATTCCGAGAACTTTTATTTCTTCACAAAAACAACACCATGGCAGTTCTGTTGAAAACAACGTCAGTCCGGGTTAGTTTCATTCAAATCATGAAAATTAGAGTCCAAAACAAGGGCAAAAGAGTTTGGAAAAGTACATACGTTGGAGACGTATCAACTCCCCCAAGCTTAAAGCCTTACTTGTCCTCAAGCAATTCAGTTGATAAACTGAAAGAGACCAAAGAAAAACTTTTACAAACTCTGTTTGATCTTGTTGTTATAATTATGTCTAACTCATATTCAGATTTTCAACAAGATCATAAGCTAAACACATAAGCAATGACATTCAAGTCTCTCGATAACCTCATATCAATGGCATAATTAACTAGTGAGAAATAATAACAAGTTTCAAATGTCAACACTTCAATCAAAACAATCATGATACAATATGAATAGATGGTATCTCGCTAGCCCTTTTTGAAACCGTAAAACATAAATGCAGAGCATCTTCAAAGTCCAAGGATTGACTAGAAGTTGTAATTCATGGCAAAGAAGATCCAGTCATAATCGTACTCAATATCAATTAATAGCAAAGCATACAAATGACGGAGGTGCTCTCTAGCTGGTGCTTTTAATAAGAAGAGGATGACTCAATAGAAATGTAAATAGATAGGCCCTTCGCAGAGGGAAGCATTGATTTGCAGAGGTGCCAGAGCTCAAGCTTTTTAAAACGGATATAGATAATTTTTGGGGTGGCATGCTTTCATTGTCAACGCGATAACAAAGAGTTTTCACCATCTTCCATGCTACACGTATTATAGGCGGTGCCCAAACAGAATAGTAATGTTTTGACTCCCCCAACCACCAATCAATCACATTCCACGGCTAGCCGAATCATCGGGTGCCGTCCATACCAACAACAATCCTGGGGGAGTTTTGTTTGCAATTATATTTTTATTTGACTTGAACATGGAACTGGGCATTCCGATTACCGACTCCTTTCTCATGAGTGATAGTGAGTAAACACATATTGAGGATAACACGCCTAGCATGGAAGATACTGACCGCCCCTTGTCACAACATGGGCGGTTCAGGCATAAAACAGGTTATTATTTGAAGGTTTAGGGAAAGGCACATGCAAATTTACTTGGAACGACAGGTAAATACCGCATATAGGTAGGTATGGTGGACTCGTATGGAACAACTTTGGTTTAGGAAATGGATGCACAAGCAGTATTCCCACTTAGTACAAGTGAAGGCTACCAAAAGACTGGGCAGCGACCAACTAGAGAGCGACAACAGTCATAAACATGCATTGAGATTAACCAACATTGAGTGCAAGCATGAGTAGGATATAAATCACCATGAATATGAATATCGTGAAGGCTATGTTGATTTTGTTTCAACTACATGCATGAACATGTGCCAAGTCAAACCACTTGAATCATTCAAAGGAGGATACCATCCTATCATACTACATCACAACCATTTTAAAATTCATGTTGGCATCCAAGACAAACCATTATAAGCTCCTAGCTAATTAAGCATGGCATAAGAAACTATGATCTCTAAGTTGTCATTGCAAACATGTTTCTCTCATAACAATGCTGAATTAGGAACGATGAGCTAGTCATATTTACGAAAACAAAATAGATCGAGTTCATACCAGCTTTTCCAGACTCAGTCACTTCATCATATATCGTCATTATTGCCTTTCACTTGCACGACCGAATGATGTGACTAATAATAAGAGTGTTCGTGCATTGGACTAAGCTAGAATCTGCAAGCAAACTCAGAGGAGAAGACAAAGTAATATAGCTCTTTGACGAATAAACAATAATGCTTATGAGAGCCACTAATCATTTTAATCATGGTCTTCTACCTCGACCCAAAGAAAAAGAAAACTATTTACACGGGAAAGCTCCCAACAAGAAAAAGAAGAACGGGAAATGTTTTTGGGTTTTCTCATCTTAATTACTACTAAGCATGCAAGAATGTAAAGTTACAACTATTTTTTTTGTTTTTCTCATTTTTAATTTTTTTGGGTTTTCTCAAGTTAATAAAACACACAAGAAGAATGCGAGAAAGTAAAAGGAAAATAAACTAGTATGGGTGATATAATGAAACAGTGTGAACGCCAACTATCAAAGTGAATGTGTGAACTGGAATATAAAGTCGGTGAGAAACACGTACTCCCCAAGCTTAGGCTTTTGGCCTAAGTTGGTCTACTCCCAAGGAGGAAAGTAACCGGCTCCGGGGTACTCTGGAGCGTACTGAGGATGCCACTGCCGGGTAAGCTCCTCCGGCTCCCACGGATAAACTGGCGTCTGGTACTCGACTGATGGCTCGGGCACGGGCCCCTGAGGCGGTGCCATGCCCCAGTATGCGTAGATGTCTGAGGGTATAATGGTGTACCTGCCTAGATGAAGGTTGAACAAAGAAGGAGCAAGCAAGGTAATGAACTCACGAGTACGCTGACTAAATACCAAGTTATAAATTAGCCTCCCATTATCATTCTTATCAAGAAAATCATGGTGAACCATGCTATCATAATCGAAATATCCCTCTGGAAGAAGCATCTCTCCCTCCTCATGCAGCCTAGCAGGTATCCCAAAATGTCTAGCTAGTTGAGTAGCATAGATACATCCATACACTGTGCCCTTGGAACGGTTCGTGTCCAATCGTCGGGCAACAATAGCGCCCAAACTATATGTTCTATCATTACGTAAAGGTGAGCGTAAGACTGCAAGATCTGGGGAACTAAGACCCCTGGCCTTTCCACGGCCAATCAAACATTTTCCTATAAATAAAGAAAAATAGCCAAGAACAGGAAAATGCACACTGACAATTCTAGCACCAGACACCCCTCTCTCCTCTCCTACGGCAATGGTATCAATGAAAGCCTCCAAATCCCGTTGGTGAGGTTCATGAATATCCCCAACATAGGGTAACTTGCAAACATTGCAAAAATCCTGAAGTGACATGCACTTGGGGATATCATATAACTTGAACTCAACCATAGGAGGACTCTTCCTCGGAGAGAAATTAAAGCTTTGCACGAAAGTATTAGTGAGGAGGAGGTATTGTGGACACTTATCTTCAACAAACGCAGTAAGGCTGGCGTTCTCCACCAAGTAATAAAAATCCTTATGAAGTCCGGCAGCATGCAAGAATATATCGCTTGGCCACTCGCATGCTCGAACTTCTGCAACTCGGGGAACTGGATACTTGGGTTTCTTCTTCTCATTTTCATATTCCTTGGGGTTTTCTCGCATGCAAGAAAAATTCTCGGGGAACTTGCATGCAAGAAACCTCGTCCTAATTCTCTTTCTTTTTCTGAAAAATTCTGAAATTTTTAGTGATTCAAAATAAACGTGAATAAAACTTAACAAAACTCATAGCAACTACTCCTACAAGTGCCTATAGGCCATATCTTGCATCAAAACTACTTGGGACCAAATAAAATTAACATGCAAAGCTCAAGAACAGGGTCATCATGGCAGCAATACTATGCAATGAATAAAGCACTAGAACAAAAACTAATTGGACCAATGGAGGAGTCACATACCAAGGAACAATTCCCCAAAAAAGTTTGGTGAATGGGACTTTGCACAAGGAGATCGAAAAATGCAGCAAAATGAGCAAGAACACGGGTTTGAGCTGTGGAATGATTTTTTCTGGAGGAATAAGAAGAAGATGGGGGCTGGAATAAGTGGAGGGGGCCACGTGGGCCCCACGAGCCTGCCAGGCGCGGCTAGGGGGGTGGTCGCACCTCCTGGGCTCGTGGCCCACTGGTGCATCCCCTTGACTAGTTATTTATTTCAAAAATTCTTAAATATTCTAGAAAAAATCATAATAGAATTTCAGGGCATTTGAAGAACTTTTAGTTTTAGGTCATTTTTTTATTGGACGGATAATGCAGAAAATAGGAAAATAATGCTACATTTATTATTTTTCTACTAAATAACAGAAATTAAAAGTTGAGAATAGAAGGTTGTGACTTCTAGATTCATCCATCTCATGGTCATCAAAAGAAATCCATCAATGAGGTTGATCAAGTCTCCTTAACTAACTTTTTTCGAAGCAAATGAAACCGGAGAATCTTCGAAAAATCACTAGGTTACCTCAATGGGGATATGCATGTCCCCAACAATAAGTATATCATATCTCATCTTGAAAGTAGGTAAAGGAATTTCAAAGCTTCCGACAATAATGGATGAAGACCTTTCAATAGGGTTTATGCAATGAATCTGATATTGTTTGTTCGAAAAGTGCACTGTGTGCTCATTACCATTGACATGGAAAGTAACTTTGCCTTTGTTGCAATTAATAACAGCTCCTGCAGTGTTTAAAAAGGGTCTTCCAAGGATGATTGCCATGGCATCATCCTCGGGAATATCAAGGATAACAAAGTCTGTTAAGATAGTAATGTTTGCAACCACAAGAGGCACATCCTCGCAAATGCCGATAGGTAAAGTAGTTGATTTGTCGGGCATTTGCAAAGAAATTTCTGTAGGTGTCAACTTATCTAATTCAAGTCTACGATATAAAGAAAGGGGAATAACACTAACACCGGCTCCAAGATCACATAAAGCAGTTCTAACATAGTTTCCTTTATTGGAGCAAGGTATAGTGGGTACTCCGGGATCACCTAGTTTCTTAGGAGTCCCACCCTTAAAAGTGTAATTAGAAAGCATGGTGGAAATCTCAATATGAGGTATCTTTCTTTTATTTGTCACAATATATTTCATGTATTTAGCATAAGGAGACATTTTAAGCATACCAGTCAAACGCATTTGCAAAAAGATAGCTCTAATCATTTCAACAAAGCGCTCAAAATCCTCATCATCCTTTTTCTTGGATGGTTTGCGAGGAAAGGGCATGGGTTTCTGAACCCATGGTTCTCTTTCTTTATCGTGCTTTTTAGCAATAAAATCACTCTTAGCATATCTTTTATTCTTAGATTGTGGGTTATCAGGATCACTAGCAGGTTCAATTTCCACATCATTATCATTACTAGGTTGAGCATCAATATGAGCATCATTATCAATATTATCACTAGGCTCATGTTCATCACTAGATTGTGTCTCAGCATCAGAAATAGATATATCATTTTGATTCTCAGGTGTAACAGAAACAGGTTTACTAGCATGCAAGTTCCTATAATCTTTCTTTTTCTTCCTATTACCAGGATGAGTAGGTGCATCAGTATTAATTCCTTGAGGATCTTGCTCAATTCTTTTGGGGTGGCCCTCAGGATACAAAGGTTCCTGGGTCATTCTACCACCTCTAGTAACAACTTTAACAGAATTATCATTCAATTCATTAAGCAAGTCGTTTTGAGCCTTAAGTACTTGCTTTACTTGAGTAGTGACCATAGAAGCATGTTTACTAATGAGCTTAAGATCATTGACATTTCTATCAGCACAAGCACTTATATGATTAATCATACGAGCATTTCATTCCAGTTGTCTGCTAACATAATCATTAAAATTTGTTGTTTGACAACAAAGTTATCAAATTCATCTAAACATAAGTTAGCAGGTTTATCATAAGGAATATCACTCTCATTGAATCTACGGAGAGAATTTACCTCTATTACCTATGTCGGGTTATCAAGACCATGTATCTCTTCAATAGGTGGTAGATTCTTAACATTTTCAGATTTAAAACCTTTCTCTCGCATATATTTCTTGGCTTCTTGCATATCTTCAGGACTGAGGAATAGAATACGTCTTTTCTTCGGAGTTGGCTTTGGAGGTGGTTCAGGAATAGTCCAAGCATTATCATTGATCAAGATATTATTTAATAGAATTTTAGCTTGTTCCATAGTTCGTTCCCTGAAAACACAACCAGCACAACTATCTAGGTGGTCCCTAGAAGCATTGGTTTGTGCATTATAAAAGATATCAAGTATTTCATTTTTCTTAACGGACCTAAGTTGCCACGTGTGCCATCCATGCCCTTTGCCGTCCGCTGGCAGACGACAAAGATGCAAATGTCTTTGCCGTCCGCCAGCAGATGGCAAATCGCCCTTTACCATGGCTTATTCAGCCAGACGGTTGGCCGTCTGCTGGCAGACGACAAGGCCTTTGCCTTCCAGGATGCCTGCCTTTGCCGTCCGGGATGGCTGACGGCAAAGTGCCTGATTCCTGTAGTGCATCATCACTCATTCCCCGATCTCTGTGTTGTTTGTACCCAGAATACCAACAAGTGAATCATGATGTGTGCAATCAATACTCCTAGCAACTTTGTTGCTTGATATTTAATGGGCAATAATTTCATTCTTGGTGTGTTGGTTATTGAATCACCACTCTAGAGATTGATCGTGCTACCTAGTCCATTTTTCATGGTGCACTTTTTGATCAATGGGTTAGGATTGTGTTAATCATTCGCTCTGTTGATCGTATGATCTTGCCCTAAAAAGCAAGATTGCTCTCGAGCTTAATAACATATTGGTGGTTCGTGATTTTCCGAATATCTTCTCGGATGTATCACCAGGTTGTATCCTGACCGTTATGTTGAGTTCATGATCAAGATGGTTTTTCTATAAACCACCTTTCTCCAAGAATCTGTGTTGGATACCCTGAACTAGTTGGTTAAGCTAAACAACAACTTGGAGAGTTGAAAGATAAAAGCTTGATCTAACTTAGCTCATGTCAAAGGGATATCTTTGTGTTTTTGTGCTTGTGTGTGTAAAAGAAAGATGATATGTTGATAGGTTGATCCTTGTGATCAATTGTTATATTTGTTGTCTTATCCAATCTTTGATTTGAGTTTGGGCTATCGTCAAATCGAAATCAGAACCAAAGATCTTCCTAATGTTGTTCTTTACTCGTGGATATATCCTCGAGCATACACCGTTATATCTTTCGGTCTGACCAAGGCTATCACCTTGTTCTCATAGTTGTGGACTTCCATCCATAGGGATACCTTGATGAATTGTTGTTGAGCCCTTCGACAAAAAAATTCATGTGTTCCATGATTCATGATGAACATAAAGCTAGCATCGGAAACTTTGTAGGCATGTCCTCATGTTCCGTTCGTGAAGTATATGTTAGGTGTAAGAAGTGACTCCCTCTTAGTTCATGTGCATTAGATGCAAGTTGTCACCGTGAATTCGAAGAAAGTTATCTTCCTTCCTTTGGAATCATCTCAAGTCAAAAATGCATGTGCAAAGTATGCTATGGTTTGATAGGCTGCCCCCTCCATTCCATATGTATTACCTAGAATCCCAAGCCACTGATTGACTTGTTCAAAGAAAAGAAGTTAGGTGCTACTCCTGAAGGTACCAGGCGGACTTGCACCCACCTTTGTTATCCACAATGATGGTTTCTAACCCTAACTTGGTAGTGTTTTGTTGTAAAACCATGTTGTAGCGACCCGACCTTAAAGGTCGAATCTCCGGTGTTTCCGTACCATCCCACGATCATGCTGGTACACACATGGTACATCAATGTATATATCAAAGGGAAATCACACAGCATTATATTAATCGAAATCTCATATCGAGTCCTTTATTACAATAACAATTACAATAAAGTGGCTAAAAGCCAACTCATGAGAATATCTAAATCTTGCGGAAGCGTCGAAGGTAGATGAGTCCATCTGACTCCAAGGGCATCTCACTGAGCGTAGAGCGTATCCTCACTCCTGGTCAGAAAAGTACTCTGCAACATGATACGTTGCAGCCGTGTAGGTCAGCATATGGAATATGCCGGCAAAGTCACAAGAGGGGGTGAGAATATAATCTTCTAATCTGTATGCAAATATGGCAGGTGGAGTAGTAAGCTTTTGCGTAAAGCCAAGTTTTTCCTACATCAAGAGAGGTCTAAGCAAAATTATTACTAATTTGGTTGGTTAATGAGATGGTTCCACCAACCAATTCTCATACCCAAGTTATTAATACACACATAATCATATTACTTGTGTTGAGAGTTCCGGAAGTTTCAGTTCCTTTGGCTCAAGTCGTCCATGACCGTGGACACGGCTAATCAATTAGGTTTGAGTACTCTCCAGAGTTTTGCACACGTTCCCCACAAGATTTGGTCGCCTCTGTTTGTTTTCTCGCACTTCAGGGTGTTTGAGAAACGGATGACCAAAACATGGTCTTCCAAAGGGTTTCCCTACGACTCTGTCGGTGCCCATCCTTTCCTACCGTTCTTCTACATCTCGTAGCACCACCTGTCCAGGGTTACCACGATATCCAACCAAGCTAGAGCCCATAATGACTTGTGGCTGTGCAGGTAAGCCTTAGGTCTTGAAGCACCCATCCATCTCTTTGTGCCTGGGTGGATCTTTCCGCGTGAATACTGGCCATCTCCAGCATCACCTAGGCAAATCTACTGGTTTCTCCAGGGTGCCGTTCAACCATCATCCACCCAGAGGTATGTTGAAAACTCAGAGTCTTGAAATCTTGATCATTATGTAGGTCTTGAAATTATTAACTCTCTCAACTCTCATGAATCACACAACCAACCCCGTCTACTAATAGCATAGCAAAAGTAAAATAGCGTTTCCCGGGGCCAATGTTGTCAAAGGGGGTTGAGGAGGTACCTACCACATGATACTACAACAATGTAACCAAGTTTCCAACTAACCTATCTAGCATGCAATTCGGGAAATGGTACAACTAATGCATATAAAACATGGGTAAACATGATCAAAGTGACTTGCCTGATTGATGATCTTCATACGTGAGTGACTCTAAGTAACAAGCTTCGCACTCCGGATAATCTAACGAAGCAAACAAGAGCACTCAAATAAGCATACAACAAAATATTGTAACTCAGAACCATCAACCAAGAACTAGTAAACAATCAAGACAAAACAATGCACAAATCACAAGTAAGAAAAACACACCAAGTTTTCTTTACTAAGAGATGATTGATAAAACACTACTAACAATAATAAAACTATTTTGTAATAACAAAACAATTGTTGACAGCAAGGAAACAATAAAAATATTTTATTAATAACAGAATTGAATCAATTTAAGTTTGTTGGGAAAACTTTAGTAAAGTTTGTAAAAGTTTTGATAAACACTATATGAAACAACTATATTTTTACTAACAAAAGAGCAAAACAAAACTTATTATTTATTGACAAAACATGTTCTTAACAGAAAAGAATTTACAAATAAACTTGTCTTAGAAAACAGAATTAGATTATATAAGACTTTGTTTGAAAGCAAAACTATTACTAACTAGTTGTTTTAATCAAATTAAACCTATTTGAAAAAAAAGTTGTGATTCCTATATTAACAAAGAAATAAACTAAACAATTTTATATTTTTATTAACAATAAGTAAAACTCGAAATGTTTAATCAACAGAACCTACTAAACAAATTAAAACTAAATCTAAGTTAAACTAACTAAAACTAAGTAAATAAAACTATACTATAATGCTAGGCAGATTCTGTTTATAGCTAAAACACTAAAAATAATCATCCTAAAAATCCCCAAACTAAACATGGTCATAGTACTAACCAATATCAAACAGTAGCAAAAATATTCATATCAAAATCTATTTTCAAACTCTAGTTATTCAGATTTGAATATTTTGAGAAAATTTGATTCAATTCAAAATTTATAGTTCAAATTTGAAATTTAAAAGTACAGGGTGGAACTACATGAAAAATGTGAGCTATAGCAAAAAGAATCAACTCAAAACATTAAACAGATTAAAAGTTATAGGTAAAACAATTTCATAATAGTTTCTGTTAACTAAAACAAAATCAGAAAAAGGAAAAATTTACTGGTCGGCCAGGGGTGACGTGGCGACCTGTGAGTGGTTGGCTAGAGGTGGTTCGAGCGGACGGCCATACCGTAGAGAAAAACGTTTCGGGCTTAAAGGGGTTCTAATCCTAGCCGTGGATTTTAGATCCGAGGGGTGGAGATGGATCCGATGAATTAGCGGAGAGAGAGAGGATCTCCGGCGAAGGTGACGGCGGCCGGTGGTCGAGGACGTTGCCGGAGGGGTCCCCGGTGGTCGAGAGAGGCAGCGAAGGGTTTCAGACGACGGCGGGCAAGGTCCGGCGTCGAACGGAGGGGTCGGAGAGGCGAGGAGACGTCCAAGGCGACGCGCACGTGGGGAGAGAGCTTCGGTGGTCAGAGCAGCTCCGGCGAGGAATTTGGCAGTGCCTCGGCGAGGGAGAGAGGGGGCTCGGGGGGGGGGAATGGAGAGAGGAGGGGCAGCGCTACTTATAGGCTGCTCGGGGGTGCGGGGAGGAGAGAGGAGAGAGATCCGGGGGGGAAAGAAACTGCCGGCGACGTGGTCGGGCGAGAGGAAGAAGGCGACCGCGCGGGCGAACAGTCAGTCGGGGTGGGTCCCAGTGTTAGAGAGAGAGGGAGCGAGGACTGCACGTCGGTCGGCCGACTCGTATTAATTTCGCGAGTAACTGTCGTGGGCCGGCCCGTTTAATACAAAAACCGTTACTCTTTTTATTAACCAGAGTAGTAAAACGTCTTTAAAAGCATTCAAAACACTTTTAGAAATAGGAGTATTATATATCAAAATTAACAGAATAATAAATTCCATTTATTGAACATTTTTATTCTGTCAGTTGAACAATTTGAAAAAAATAATATTTTCAGAAATTGCCTAATTGTTTTTAAATCCTTTTTGCAAATATTTTCAAAATAACCCCTGGTTATTTTTGTTCAAATAGATCACCAAATGGGTCCTGGTGTGGAGTGGCATGTTCCTCCTCTCTTATTTGAACTTTTTACCAAGATTTCAAATAGGTGAATGCAACACATTGAAAGTAGAAAGGGCTTTCCAAAATTTAGAAAGAACATTTCAACAATACATGTATTCAAGCAATGATGTAGATAGATGCATAGCTAAGTTTCATAAGATTCCAAAATGGAATTTTGGGATGTTACAAACCTACCCACCTTAAGATGAATCTCGCCCTCGAGATTCGGGTTGGCTAGAAAATAGGTGCTTTGGCATTCTTGTCATCATGCTCTTTTCCTGGAAACTTGAAATGGGGATGATCAAACTCTAACACATATACAATTCAAATAGGTTAAACATAAAAATAATTTCATTTTATCAGAAATGCTCTTAAAAATGTTTGCCGTTATTGATAAATAATGGAAACAACATATCAGGGGTGAACTATATTATGTGAACTATTTTTGCAAATTTAATAAATCAGCAAATTTCTGAAAATCACTAATAAAGCACTATAAATATTTTAGTTGCTTCAAATTTTCTGAAACTTTTTGTGGAGTTTGGAAATATTCCAAATATATCCCACAAATATTTTCAGGAATTTTGGTTTTATAGTTTGTCCCAAACAAAATTATACAAAAAGCAGGATATAGAAAAACATAAATAATATAAAAAAATAGGACAAACCTTGCCTGGGCTTAATTACCTGGAGTTCTGGCCCAGCCCACCAGCAACATGCCAGTCGTCTCCTAGCTCGCGTCGGGAGGACGAGCGTGTGGCCGAAGCACGGAAGCACGCGTCCGCGCCGCCTCCTGCCCGTCTGCCTGCCTGTGCGAGGGGATAGGGCTCCCTAGAGCCGTCTGGCTCGGGCGATCTCCCTCGCCATTCTCCCTCCCTCTCCCTCTACTCCTCCTTGCCTCCCGACGGCCACGGCCGCCGCTGCTCGCAACCACCACGGCCACCGGCCCCCTCGAGCCCCTCTAGCGAGACCAACCGCTCTGCCTTGACGCTCTGTTCTTCTCCGACCAATAAAGAATCACTAGGAGCCCTGCCTTGCCGCCATCTCCATCGTCTTCCACCTCAGGCCCCGGAGCTCGCCGCCGTCGATTCGCAGGCCTTCGGTCGTTTCCGAGCCTGCTGACCACTGAGATGCGATCCCTATGAGCCTCTCTTCCTCTCTCCTCTCTTCCTGCCGTCTCGTGCACCCCCTAGCTAGCATCCCCGTCGAAGCCGAAGCTTCTCGCCACCTATGGCGATGTAGCCATGGCCATCATGCTACCGTGCTCGCCATCATGCTCCAAGCACTTCCAGGGAGCCGTAGGTTCCATTAGATGGGCTCCCTATGCCCTGGAGCCCGTGCCATTGGACCCGTGCGGGCGCCGCCGCAGTTGTGGTCACCGGCGAGCCCTTCTGCATTCCTAGGTCCTTCCACGGGTTCCCCTGGATGCACACGGGTGAGGGCTACACCTTGGTGCCATCAACGCTCTAGCCCAATGCCGCTAGCGCGTTTCTAGCGTGTCACTGCCGCCCCAGATGGTCACTGGCGACATCCCTCTGGCATGCTGACGTGGCCACCATTAGTGTCTAATGACCCCATTAGTTAACCCGCTAATAACCCCCTAACCACTGACAGTGGGCCCCAGGGTGGTCAAACCTCTGGTCAAATCGGGGATTAACCCCGTGACACTGACGTGTGGGTCTGGGCCGTCACGTTTGACCTGGACTGGCCCGGTTTACCTGATGACGTCACTATGATGCAATGTTGACGCGGTATATGTTCTGGAATTAAAATAAATCCTAAACGATTTATAATATTTCAGAAAATGTTTAAAACTTCCAAAAATGATAGAAATTCAACCATAGCTCAGATGAAAATAATTTATATATGAAAAATGATCGGAAAAATCCAATGTATCTATTTATGCCATGATCATGCATGTTTAAGCAAGTTAACATTACCAACTAGGACATTTCAGGATTAGGATAAAGTGATAAATAGCGTTGAAGTTGGAATTAGCATATATTTGAATTCCACTTCACTTAATATGAATGTCTATTGCACTATGTCAATTCAATGCTTTAACATGCCATAGCATACATCATGTTTGTTGCATTACATTGAATGTGTTCATTTCTCTGTTTGTCGGTGTTGTTCCTTCTCGGTAGACGATGGTTCTGATGATGTGATCGTTGACACTAATGAAGAGAGGTAATATCTTCAGGACTATTAGGCAAGCAAACCTCCTTGATCATACTGATATGAAGCCAATCTCTAGCTCCTGCTCTCTTTTACTGCTTTAGGACAACAACGATTCAACTGTTACCTGTTCTTGGTAGTTGAACCCATTCCTTTGCATGACCTGTCCTTGTCACAGTAAATAGTTGAAACCACTTAGCATGACTGACATCTGTTTGTGCTTACTCATCCAGCCTTGCTTACTTACTGTGCCTGCTATGCTTAGAGTCATATTGTGTCGGGTCTCATCCATCTGGGTGATGAATCGGAATGGCGGTGTTCATGTCCGACTGTGTGAGAGCTAAGTGTATGAACACGGTTTTGTAAAGGTAGTGATGAGATGACTTGTAGGAGTACATGGCGGGTTGACTCATTAGGACCATCCTTAAGAACTGATTTATGTGTATGTTATCCAAGACAAGATACTACCACACATTGGGATACTTAATTGACCCTCTCGACTTATTGGTCGCCTAGATCTTTGTCCAGGAGTTGCAACTATTTCTGGTGTTTGTAGGAAAAGTGTTGGCGCCCGTGCTTAGCGCTGCCCGACGGGGTGGGCTTCGACACGGTATATGCACAGTGGCACGGTGTACCAAGTGGCCCTCGGATGGTGGGATTGGGAACCCTGCGCACATCGTTTGAGGCCGTAGTGGAAACTTCGGCAGGACTTCCGTGCGGGTGCAGTCTCAAATAGGCGATAAACTTGGACTAGGGTCTTGTGTTATTGGCGGTCGTGGCCGACTCCCTCGCCGGGCTTCTGCTTGAAGGTTGACGAGGTGCCTTTGTTTATGTGCACATGGCGATATGTGACGAGAGTGCGTGTGAAGAAGTACACCCCTGCAGGGTTATGAATCTGTTCGAATAGCCGCGTCCTCGGATATGGACTACTTGGAGAACTTATGTGGTTCATCGACAACTTGAAGTGGATACTCTAAAATGTGCAAGATAAGTGTGAGTGCTATGGACGACATTCTCATAGGGAGATGGGAGAGGATCCATGGTGGTGTATTGATTGGTGAATATGTGGACTCGTGTGCGCTATCCCACCTCAAAGATACTACTTGTTGTCGTAGTACAAGTTAGCCAAGAGTCAAAGCTGGCTTGCTGCAATAAACTCCACGACCCCTTCATTGATACTAATGCATATATAGCTACTTCTGATGTAAGTCTTTCTGAGTACCTTTGTACTCATGTTTTCTTAATTTATGTTTTTGCACAGGAGACGCCAGTCTCATTAGTGGTACATATGACATGAAGTTCGATGTTGACCGGGTTAGCTTGGGAAACCCAGATAGAGTTATGGTTCCTTTGGTAGGGTCATTGTAGCTTTTTAGGCTCCTTGAGCCATTTTTTAAGATGTAAGTACCCAGACATGTTTAACTTCCACTTGTTTGTTTGAATGCTCTCAATGTTGGGTCTTGTGCCCCCTGTTTGTAACATCTTACTATGTTGGCTCTTCCAATCCTTCTTAATAAATGTTGTGATGTTGTATGGTTATGTTGTGATGCCATAGTTGTATCTATGCATATCAGGCATGTCGTGCGTACATGTGACGTGCAATGGTATGTATGTGATTCGACACCTAGTTGTGTGCCTTTAGTAGTACTCTTTACGGGGAAATGCCTCTTTGTGCTTCCATCGAGCCTTGGTAGCTTGCTACTACTCCGGACACATTGATTGACCGACATGTATCCTTTTTTGTTGATGTGTTTGTCCCTTTGGGGAAATGTCTCCATGTAGCCTGCTATGACTCGTCTACGTGCAGTGATGGCATTTATGTCCCATGGCGTAATAGAGTCCTTGTAGCTTGCTATGACTCGTCTACACACGCTAGTGATCGACACCTGAATTGCTGGGTTACGTATGCCTGTCCCTGTATGGATGTGCCACTTGGGTTCTACGACTAGTCATGTCGACCCAGGTTCTCTGTCATTTAATTGCTAGTGAGACATTCACATACGTGAGTCAAAAGACGCAAATGGTCCCGGCCCAAGTAAGGTGGTAGCCGTGGACATAACTGTGCGTGAGGCCACAAAGTGATGTCCTGTGTTATAGGTTGAGTTCTTATGCCTTGGGATCGGGATCCCGACACAGCCAAACAGTTATTACAAGCATTAAAAGTTTTTGCGAACACAAGCAAGTTTGACGCCTTCGTGAGGCACGATGCACATTGCTGGAAAGGAGCAGGGGAGAGGAGTCTGGAGGAACCACCGCCAGTACTCATCTCGTCCTTGGGGGACTCGTCGTCGACATCGCCGGTGTTGTCTTCCTCGCCGCCAGCCCCAGTAGCATCCAGAGGCGGAGAAACCGTGACAGGGTGAACCTCTTCACCAGCGCCTCTTCGGCGCCTGTCACCACCACCGCAGTGTTGACGCGGGCCTCAGGGGCGACCAGGTGGATCTAGGAGTCGAAGTCAAACCGTGGCTCGTGAAGATGGAGATGGCTGAAGACGCGTGTCGCGGCCTCAGAAAAGAAATCATGGCACATTCTCTCTAGAACCCTCTCCACCATGAGAATGGCGCCCTCCAGCGCCTCGACGAGCTTTGAGGTGAGCACTGCAAAGCCGCTCTCTAGAGCCGCCAGGGGCTCCGTGAACCTGTCCCGGCAAAGGGTATGGAGAGCTCGGCAAAGATTGAGCTCGATGGATGGGGAGGCGCTTAGATCCATGGACTTTTTCTCCTCAGCCGCGACAAGAGTTTTCTTCCAGGTGTCAAGAAGGGCCTTCTCTGAAGCAATTTCCTCCCTCTCCACATCAAGGTGCACGCTCTCCGTGTCCTGGCGGATTGCCACCTGGGACAGCTTAGAGTCCCGAATGGCAAGCTTGGCCTCACGGGCCTTGAGGTCTTCAGCCCACTAATGAAGCTGCCCCACAAGCTTGGCCTGATCCTCATGGAAGGCCTTCGGACAGGCTTCTACCTCTTTGCGATGCTTGACACCAGATGCCGCCTCAATCAGCGCCTCTACGCAGGCTGCCCGGGCGGCTGCGGCTTCCTTCTTGCTCTGTGCCGCGGCAGCCTTAGCCTGACCCCAAGCCGCCATAACGGAGGCGATGACCTAGAGCCTTCCTGAAAGGAGCTCTAGGCGCCCACTCGCGAGGCAATCGTCGGCACCCCTGAGGACCCATGGACTTGATCCAGAGCAGCGAAGGCCCCGTCTAGGATGTCGTGGCCACATGCTGGAGGCATCAAGGGCCCCTTTAGAGGAGTCCCCTGCGCAATCGTAGGGGGCAACCCCGGTGAGGCAATGATGCGAGGAGCAAGTGGCTCCGGAGGCTGCTCTTCGACCAAGGATACGGAAGAGTTGGCGAGCGGCTGTCCTCAGGGGCAGGAGCGACCACACCTGCAGGCATTGGGGGCTCAGGGGGCTTCGCGATGATGACCAGGAGGGCTGCCTCGTGAGCCCCCTCGCCTTCGGCAATAGGCGACAACGTGTCAGCGGGGGCAGGGGGCACGTCGAAAGTAGCTTTCGGCTTAATGCCCACCTTCTTCCTTCTCTTCTTCAGTATAGCGGCATCCATGGTCACAAAGCAAACAAAGGACATCAATGCACAAGCCATAGGTGTGTGAGCCAAGCCAAGCCGGACAACTTACTCCTCAATATCGACCCACTTCCTCTTCCTCTCCAATCCAGCACCGACGGAGGCGCCCAAGCCTCCGGTGGGGGCACCGCCACATGGGGGAGCAGGGGTGCTGCCGTGGGGGAAGCCGCCGAAGGGATCACCATGGCCCCCGCGTCGCCCGCAAGTTGTGGTCGGGGTGAGGGCAAGGCCGTCACTTCGACCGCCTTGCCTCGAGAGGCAAGACACACCGGAGCAGACTCCACTTCACTCCTCTAGGGAGTCGACACATAGGCATACCGCGTGCACGAGGGGTTGGCCCAAGCCCTCTTGGGGCCTCGACGACGCGAGAGGAGTCCGCAGAAGCTTCACCAACATCGTCGTCATCCTCAAGCTCGCGCAGAAGGGTGCCCTGCGACGGGGGAGATGCCCCTACCAGGCCTTTGGTGGCAGTCTTCTCCGAGTCTTACCCGCACAAGGTGTCGCCAGAGGATGCCATCACCGAGGAACTGAGACCCTCTACAGGGAAAAGCCCAAATTCGTTGAAGACAGGCATCGCGGCAACCAGATCGACCCCGTCGTCACGGCAGTACAGGGGGACCTAGGCCTCAGGGAGGCCGTCAGGGTCGCCGTGGAGCAGGGTCGCCACGGCCCTGCTCAATTCTTCGAAGCTAATGCATGCGGACCAAAGCTTAAGATTGTTGTTGTTGCCCTGATAGTCCCACAAGGGCCTAGAATGGGCCTGGAGGGGCGCCAGGAAATCCTTCACTATCATTCCCCTAGTCAGCTTCCTGGCGATGATATCGTAGGAGAAGCACTCCAAGACGGGTTCGGCCCAGGGGTCAGAAAGCTTCTCGAAGCCCCATGCAGAGGTCATCTCTAGCAGTTCTGGCACATCGAACCAAGGGTTGGCGCTCTTGAGATCCATCAGGACCCAGCGGTGCCTGAAGTTCTCCACCTTCTTCCCGGCATTCAAGAGCATGTTGCTGCTCTGGACCGCGACAAAGGAGACACACACTGACCATTGAGCGTCGTCGTGCAAACGCAAGCTGAAGAAATGGCGGAAGAGGGCCACCGAAGGCCGCACGCCCATGAAGGCCTTGCAGTACAAGGCAAAGACGGACAGGAGCAAGATGGAGTTAGATTGGAGATGAAGGGCATGAATCCCGTAGTGGTCGAGGATGGCGGTGAAGAACGTGGAAAAGGGCGAGACGAGCCCGACAAAGACGCTACAGAGGAAGAAGGGGTAGTCCGCTTTGCACGAGGGCAGTTTCGCCGATGAGTTGCCCCATATCAAGGTCCGCCCCTGCTTGTTGGACCCATCCGCCGACCATGGGAGCACTGGGAGGAGGTCCTTGTCCTTGGCAATGGTAGATCCCGAGAGTGCAGGCGAGAATGGGGCGGGGGCAGAGCCCTGTGCCTCTGGCTTTTACTCGTCGGCGGGCACCATCGAGAAGCTCGCGGGACCAAGGCAGCAAGGAGAAGGATGGAGCGGCACCGGATCTAGGGGTCTGCCTGCTAGAGATGGATACCTAAAGCAAGAGCATGTTCACAAGAAAGGGAAGAATTAATAGCCTAGCACTAGAAGTCAGGCTCTTGTCGATTCGAGTGGAGGCTGAAGGGGCGAAGGACGCCCGACATCAACTGCGCGATCCGCGCCAAGCCTAGCCCGTAGGCATTTGGGGCCCGAGGCGCTTCGGTCCGTCCTGGAGGCTTCGCCCAAAATCCAGCTCGAGCGCGCCTTGGGCCCAGGGGCTACTATTGGCGGTCTGGGAATGGGGGTACCTAGACCTGCCTGCCTACGGGCCAAGGCATGGCCCACTTCATCAACCAAACACGGTCGGGCATCGCCTCACTCAAGAAAAGGCCCTCGCGATGGCCCTAGGATCGCGAGGAGGAAGAACGTCAGGACCGGAAAGGGATGGGCAACCTCAGGACCCCTACGGATCGGAGGAGATCTCCATGCAAGGCCCGTCCTCGGGAGTCAAGGGTAACGCAAGGAAAGAAAGGTGGGTGCCAGCGTGCCAGGCGGTGCAGTTTCCTGTTTGGTGCAAAAGGAGCAGGATTGTATGCGGGTTCCCAAAGCCCCCCCAAGGTTTCCATTCCGGTGTAACAAGACCGCAACCACATGCCCCGCAGGGAGGATGTCATTGTTGAGCCCATCCATGCGCCATCGACAGCTACTTTGCAGGCGAAGACCGCCTTTGGGTAGGGCAGGCACCAATACATCTCCAATATACCTATAATTTATGAAGTATTCATGCCATGTTCACAATAATTCTATATGATTTTGGTATGACTTAATTAGAACTAACCCTGACTGACACTATTTTCAGCAAAACTACCATGGTGTCATTTTTTGTTAAGAAATAAAAGTTCTTAGAATGGGTTGAAAATTTTTGTGGACAAAAAGAGACCCCCCGAAGCATTAGAGCTGAGCCAGAAGAGCCACAAGGAGGCAACAAGCATGCCAGGTGCGGCCAGGTGAGTGCCGCGCCTAGCAGGCTTGTGACACCCTCATGGGCCCCCTTAACATGAGATCAACGCCAAAAATTCCTATAAATCCAGAAAGCACCAAAAAGAAACCTAGATCGGGAGTTCCGTCGCCGCACACCTCCAGAGCCACGAAAAACCAATCTTGGCCCTCTCCGGCACCCTGCCGGAGGGGTTCACCATGACCGAAGGCCATATTCATCGTCTCGGGGGGTCCATCAACACCATGGAGGCCAAGGACCAAAGGGGGAATCTCTCCCCACAAAGGGGGGAGAACCTCTCTCTCGCTCCCGATGGTGCCGGAATGCGATCGAGGGAACCATCATTGTGGTGATCGTCTTCATCAACATCACCTTTTCATCACCATCCTCATCTCCTTTTAGCGGTCCACTCTCCCGCACCCTGTTGTAATCACCTACTTGAACATGGTACTTTATGCTACATATTATGATCCAATGATGTGTTTGTTGGAAGTATGCCCTAGAGGCAATAATAAATTAGTTATTATCATATTTCCTTGTTCATGATAATCGTTTATTATCCATGCTATAATTGTATTGATCGGAGACTTAAATGCATGTGTGGATACATAGACAAAACCATGTCCCTAGTATGCCTCTAATGGACTAGCTCGTTGATCAAAGGATGGTTAAGGTTTCCTAGCCATGGACATGAGATGTCATTTGATAACGGGATCACATCATTAGGAGAATGATGTGATGGATAAGACCCAAACTACAAACATAGCATATGATCGTGTCAGTTTATTGCTACTGTTTTCTGCATGTCAAGTATATGTTCCTATGACCATGAGATCATGCAACTCACGGATATCGGAGGAGTGCCTTGTGTGTATCAAACGTCGCAACGTAACTGGGTGACTATAAAGGTGCTCTACAGGTATCTCCGATGGTGTTTGTTGAGTTGGCATGGATCGAGACTGGGATTTGTTACTCCGTGTGACGGAGAGGTATCTCAGGGCCCACTCGGTAATACAACATCACAACAAGCCTTGCAAGCAATGTGGCTAAGTGTTAGTCATGGGATCTTGTATTACAGAACGAGTAAAGAGACTTGCCAGTAACGAGGTTGAACTAGCTATGGAGATACCGACGATCGAATCTCAGGCAAGTAACATACCGAAGAACAAAGGGAACGTTATACGGGATTAACTGAATCCTTGACATAGAGGTTCGATCAATAAAGATCTTCATAGAATATGTAGGAACCAATGTGGACGTCCAGGTCCCGCCATTGGTTATTGACCGTAGAGGTGTCTCGGTCATGTCTACATAGTTCTCGAACCCGCAGGGTCTGCACACTTAAGGTTCGGTGACGTTTCGGTAGTGTAGAGTTATGTATGGTGGTGACCGAGGGTCGTTCGGAGTCCCGGATAAGATCCCGGACATCACGAGGAGCTCCGGAAAGGTCCGGAGGTAAAGATTCATATATTGGATGTCCTAGTTTGGTCGCCGGAAAAGTTTCGGGCTCATCGGTAGTGTACCGGGAGTATCGGTAGTGTACCGGGAGTATCGATAGTGTACCGGGAGTGCCGGTAGTGTACCGGGGGACCTCCGGGAGGGGTGTTTCGACCCCAAGAGGTCCATGGGCTGTGGGATAATAATAACCAGCCCTTAGTGGGCTAGGAAAAGAGCCACAAAGGCCCATGGCGCAGGAGAGAAAGTCCTAAAGCAAAAAGTGGAAAATCAACCAATAGGAGGCAATCCTACTCCAACTAGGATTGGAGGTGAAGTAGGATTGCTCCCACCTCCTATTTCGGCCGACCCAAAGGACTTGTCTGCCTATCCTCTCCTCTCCTCCTATATATACTAGTGGATTGGGTGATTTTTCGACAGAATTTCCGGCCACGTCTTACCCGTTACACCGGTGCATAGTTTCTCCTCTAGATCGGTTTTCTGCAGCGCTTAGGCGAAGCCCTGCCAGAATTCCTACACCACCATCACCGGAGTGCCATCACACTGCCGGTGAACTCTCTCTCCTCTCCACCTCATCTCACTGGATCGAGACGGTGGAGATCGTCATCAAGCTGCACGTGTGCTGAACGCGGAGGTGCCGTCCGTTCGGCGCTCGATCGGAACGACCGTGATCGAGATCGCGAGACAGTTCGTGATGTGATCACGGAATGGATCGTGATGAGTTCACGGGACAGATCGTGATCATGATCGTGAGACGGATCGTGATGAGTTCGCGGGACGGATCATGATGTGTTCGCGGGACGGTTCGTGATTGGATCGCGGGACGCTCGGCGATTTGGATCGCAAAGAAGTTCGACTACACGAACCGCGTTTCTTAATGCTTCCCGCCTAGCGATCTACAAGGGTACGTAGATCCACTCTCCGTCTCGTAGATGCTCATCACCATAGATAGGTTTGCGTGTGCGTAGGAAATTTTTTGCTTCCCATGTGACGTTCCCCAACAGTGGCATCATGAGCTAGGTTGATGGTTCGATGAGATCTCGAGTAGAACACAAAAGGTTTGTGGGCATTGATGCTTAGATTGCTTCCTCCCTTGGTCGTATTTTGGTTCAGCGGGATTGTGAGATGAAGCGGCCCGGACCAACATTACTCGTACGCTTACGAGAGACCGATTCCCTCGACGCAACTTGTTGCCTAGATGGCTTGCGGGTGACAGTTTCTCTCACTTTAGTTGGATCAGATTCGACAAAAGGCGGTCCTTGAGAAGGTTTAAAAGCAAACTAGTGTATCACCGTTGTGGTTTATTCGTAGGTGAGAATTGTTCTTTCTAGATACCCGTAACAGCCACGTAAAACATGCAACAACAATTAGAGGACGTCTAACTTGTTTTTGCAGGGTATGTTGTGATATGATATGGCCAATTACATGATGTGATATATGTGATGTATGAGATGATCATGTGATGTATAGATTATCACGACTTGCATGTCGATGAATACGGCAACCAGCAGGAGCCATAGGGTTGTCTTTAATTATTGTATGACCTGCATGTCAATCATTAAGCGCTATGTAATGCTTTACTTTATCGCTAAGCAGTAGCAATAGAAGTAGAAGCAGGGCTGGTGCCACAACCCCAATGGAAAAACATTGATGGAGATCAAGATGATGGAGATCATGGTGTTGTGCCGGTGACGATGGAGATCATGCCGGTGTTTCGAAGATGGAGATCTTAAACACAAGTTCATGGCTATATCATGTCACTTATGAATTGCATGAGATGTTAATCCTTTTATGCACCTTGTTTTGCTTAGTACGGCGGTAGCATTATAAGGTGATCCCTCACTTGAATTTCGAGATGAATTGTGTTCTCCCCGAGTGTGCACCGATGCGAAAGTTCGTCGTGTTGAGACACCACGTGATGATCGGGTGTGATAGACTCTACGTTCACATACAACGGGTGCAAGCCAGATTTGCACGCACAGAACACTCGGGTTAAACTTGACGAGCCTAGCATGTACAGACATGGCCTCTGAACACGAGAGACCGAAAGGTCGAACATGAGTCATATAGTAGATATGATCAACATGATGATGTTCACCATTGCAGCCACCTCAACTCACGTGATGATCGGACTTGAGTTGGTGAATTTGGATCATGTATCACTCGAATGATCAAAGGGATGTCAATTTGAGTGGGAGTTCTTAAGTAATATGATTAATTGAACTCATTATCATGAACATAGTCAAAGTGTCTTTGCAAATTATGTTGTAGATTACTAGCTCACGCTGTAGCTCCCTTGTAGTTTTATATGTTCCTAGAGAAATAGAATTGAAAGATGTTGGTAGCAAAATTGCGGACTGGGTCCGTGATCTGAGGATTGTCCTCATTGCTGCACAGAAGGCTTATGTCCTTAATGCACCGCTCGGTGCGCCACCCCATCTAGCGTCGTCTGTAGATGTTGTGAACATCTGACAGGCACGTTTCGATGACTACTTGATAGTGTGTCATGCATTATGGCTTAGAATTGAGGCTCCGAAACATTTTGAACGTCACGGAACATATTCGATGTTCTAAGAGCTGAGATTGTGATCTCAGGCTCGTGCCCGAGTTGCGAGATATAGGATCTCCAATGAGATTCTTTGCCTGGAAGATGAAAGAGAATAGCTCAAGCGTTGAGCATGTGCTCAGACTGTCTGGGTACTACAATCGCTTGAATCGAGTGGGAGTTGATCTTCCAGATAAGATAGTGATTGATGTAGTTCTCCAAGTCACTGTCACTGAGTTACTAGAACTTGGTGATGAACTATAAAATGCCAGGGAAAGAAATGTTGATCCCTGAGCTGTTCGCGATGTTTGACACCGCGAAGGTAGAAATCAATAAGGAGCGTCAAGTGTTGATGGTTAATCAAACCACTAGTTTCAAGAAGGGCAAGAGCAAGGAGGGAAACTTCATGGATAGCAAGTCAGTTGCTGCTCCAGTGAAGCAATCCAAAGTTGAACTCAAACCCCAGACTAAGTGCTTCTGTTATGAGGTGAGCGGTCGCTGAAGCGGAACAACCCTAGATACTTGGTAGATAAGAAGGCTGGCAACATTGATAGAAGTATATTTGATATACGAGTTACTAATGTGTACCTTGCTAGTACTCTTAGTAGCACCTGGGTGTTGGATACCGGTTCGGTTGCTAAATGTTAGTAACTCGAAATAAAAGCTACGGAATAAACGGAGAACTAGCTAAGGGTGAGGTGTAGATATGTGTTGGAAGTGTTTCCAAGGTTGATGTGATCAACATCGCACGCTCTCTCTACCTTCAGGATTAGTGACGAACCTAAATAAATGTTATTTGGTGTTTTGCGTTTAGCATGAACATGATTAGATCATGTTTATTGCAATACGATTATTCATTTAAGTTAGAGAATAATGGTTATTCTGTTTACATGAATAATACCTTCAATGGTCATGCACCTAGTGAGAATGGTTTGTTGAAATCTTGATCGTAGTATTACACATGTTCATAACATTGATGTCAAAAGATACAAAGTTAATAATGATAGTACCACATACTTGTGGCACTGCCGCTAAATGTCATATTGGTATAAAGCGCATGTAGAAACTCCATGCTGATGGATATTTGGACTCATTCGATTTCGAATCGGTTGAGACATGCGAACCATGCCTCTTGGGCAAGATGACTAAAGGACCCCGTTGGATGGAGCGGGCAAGTGATTCATTGAAATGATACATGTTGATGTATACAATCTAGTGTGTCTTATAGCGTGCAGTGGATATCATTATTTTCTTACCTTCACTGATGATTTGAGTAGCTATAGTGTATATTTACTTAATGAAACACAAGTTTGAATCGTTTGAATGGTTCAAGCAAATTCAGAGTGAAGTTTAAAGATCATCGTGACAAGAAGATAAAAGTGACCGTGATATGATCGTGGAGGTGAATATCTGAGTTACGAGTTTGGAATACAACTTAAGACAATGTGAAATTTGTTTCACAACTAACGCCACCTAGAACACCATAGTGTGATGGTGTGTCCGAACATCATAGTCATGCCCTATTGATATAGTGCATACTGTGATGTCTCTTGTCGTTTTACTACTATAATTTGGGGTTATGCATTAGAGACAACTGCATTCACTTTAAATAGGGCACCATCTAAATCCGTTGAGATGACACCATATGAATTATGGTTTGATAGAAACCTAAGCTGTCATTTCTTAATACTTGGGGCTGCGGCACTTGTGTGAAAAATGTTTTCACCTAATGAGGTCCAACCCAAGGCGGACAAATGCATCTTCATAGAATACCCTAAGATCAGTTGGGTGAACCTTCTATCTCAGATCCAAGTGCAAAGTGTTTGTTACTAAAACGGATCCTTTCTCGAGGAAAGGTTTCTCTCGAAAGAATTGAGTGGGAGGAAGATAGAACTTGATGAGGTTGTTAAACCTTTGTTCAACCAGAGAGTAGCGCAGCGCACAAAGATGTTTCTGTGAAGCCTACGTTAGTTGAAGAAGAAGTTAATGATGATGATCATGAAGCTTCAGGATCAAGTTACTATCGAACTTCGTGGGTCGACAAGGATGTGTACTGCTCCTAAGCGGTACGACAACCCTGTCTTCGAGGTCATGTTGTTGGACAACGATGAACCTACGAGCTATGGAGAAGCGATGGTGGGCCCGGATTCCAACAAATGGTTGGAGGCCATGAAATCCTAGATAGGATCCATGTATGGAAAACCAAGTATAGACTTTGGTAGACTTTCTCGTTGGACGGCAGGTCATTGAGTACAAATGGATCTTTAAAATGAAGACAGACACTGATGGTGAATGTCACTATTTGTAAAGCTCGACTTGTTGCAAAGTTGTTTGTGACAAGTTCAAGGAGTTGACTCCGATGAGGCTTTCTCACTCGTAGCGATGCTAAAAGTCTGTTGGAATTATGTTAGCAGTTGCTGCATTTTCAATTATGAAATCTGGCAGATGGATGTCAAAACATCGTTTCCTTAACGGTTTACTTAAGGAAAGGTTGTATGTGATACAACCAGAAGGTTTTGTCAGTCCTAATGATGCTAAAAGATGAGCAAGCTTCAGTGATCCTTCTATGGACTGAAGCAAGCATCTCAGAGTTGGAATATACACTTTGATGAGGTGATCAAAGTTTTTTGTAGTTTATACAACGTTTACGAGAAACTTGTATTTGCAATAAAGTGAGTGGGAGCACTATAGAGTTTCTGAGAAGTATATGTGGTTGACATATTGTTGATCGGAAATAATGTAGAATTTCTGGAAGGCATAAAAGGTTGTTTGAAAATTGTTTTTCAAAGGAAGACCTAGATAAAGCTACCTAATTGTTGAGCATCGAAATCTATAGAGATAGATCAAGATGCTTGATGAGACTTTCAATGAGTGCATACCTTGACAAGATTTTGAAAGAGTTCAAAATGGATCAGCTAGAGAAATAGTTCTCGTCTGATTTGTAAGGTGTGAAGTTGAGTGAGACTCAAAGCTTGACAACGGCATAAGAAAGAGAAAGGACGAACGTCGTCACCTATGCCTTAGCCATAGGCTCTATATTATGCCATGTTGTGTACCGCACCTATGTGTGCCTTGCCATGAGTCTGTCAAGGGGTACAAGAGAGGTCCAGGAGTGGATCACTGGAAAGCGGTCGGAATTATCCTTAGTAACCAGAGGACTAAGGGAATGTTTCTTGATTATGGAGGTGATAAAGAGTTCGTCGTAAAGAGTTACGTCGATGCAAGCTATAACACCTATTCGGATGACTCGTAGTAGCAATCTGGATACGTATAGTGGAGCAGACATTTGGAAATAGTACCAAGTGGAGTGTGGTAGTAGTGTTTACGGTTTGACATAGAGATTTGCAAAGTACACATGGATCTGAATATCGCAGACCCATTGACTATAAGTCCTCTCTCACATGCAAAGCATGATCGAGCCCTAGAACTCATTGGGTGTTAGATTCATAACAATGCGAATCACATGGTGATGTGAACTAGATTATTGACTCTAGTGCAAGTGGGAGACTGTTCGAAATATGCCCTAGAGGCAATAATAAATTAGTTATTATCATATTTCCTTGTTCATGATAATCGTTTATTATCCATGCTATAATTGTATTGATCGGAGACTTAAATGCATGTGTGGATACATAGACAAAACCATGTCCCTAGTATGCCTCTAATGGACTAGCTCGTTGATCAAAGGATGGTTAAGGTTTCCTAGCCATGGACATGAGATGTCATTTGATAACGGGATCACATCATTAGGAGAATGATGTGATGGATAAGACCCAAACTACAAACATAGCATATGATCGTGTCACTTTATTGCTACTGTTTTCTGCATGTCAAGCATATGTTCCTATGACCATGAGATCATGCAACTCACGGATATCGGAGGAGCGCCTTGTGTGTATCAAACGTCGCAATGTAATTGGGTGACTATAAAGGTGCTCTACAGGTATCTCCGATGGTGTTTGTTGAGTTGGCATGGATCGAGACTGGGATTTGTTACTCCGTGTGACGGAGAGGTATCTTAGGGCCCACTCGGTAATACAACATCACAACAAGCCTTGCAAGCAATGTGGCTAAGTGTTAGTCATGGGATCTTGTATTACGGAACGAGTAAAGAGACTTGCCAGTAACAAGGTTGAACTAGGTATGGAGATACCGATGATCGAATCTCAGGCAAGTAACATACCGAAGAACAAAGGGAACGTTATATGGGATTAACTGAATCCTTGACATAGAGGTTCGACCGATAAAGATCTTCATAGAATATGTAGGAACCAATGTGGACATCCAGGTCCCGCCATTGGTTATTGACCATAGAGGTGTCTCGGTCATGTCTACATAGTTCTCGAACCCGCAGGGTCTGCACACTTAAGGTTCGGTGACGTTTCGGTAGTGTAGAGTTATGTATGGTGGTGACCGAAGGTTGTTAGGAGTCCCGTATGAGATCCCGGACGTCACGAGGAAATCCGGAATGGTTCGGAGGTAAAGATTCATATATTGGATGTCCCAGTTTGGTCGCCGGAAAAGTTTCGGGCTCATCGATAGTGTACCGGGAGTATCGGTAGTGTACCGGGAGTGCCGGTAGTGTACCGGGGGACCTCCGGGAGGGGTGTTTCGACCCCAAGAGGTCCATGGGCTGTGGGATAATAATAACCACCCCTTAGTGGGCTGGGAAAACGGCCACAAAGGCCCATGGCGCAGGAGAGAAAGTCCTAAAGCAAAAAGTGGAAAAATCAGCCAATAGGAGGCAATCCTACTCCAACTAGGATTGGAGGTGAAGTAGGATTGCTCCCACCTCCTATTTCGGCAGACCCAAAGGACTTGGCTGCCTCTCCTCTCCTCTCCTCCTATATATACTAGTGGATTGGGTGGTTTTTGGACAGAATTTCCGGCCACGTGCTACCCGTTACACCGGTGCATAGTTTCTCCTCTAGATCGGTTTTCTGCAGCGCTTAGGCGAAGCCCTGCCGGAATTCCTACACCACCATCACCGGAGTGCCGTCATGCTGCCGGTGAACTCTCTCTCCTCTCCACCTCATCTCACTGGATCGAGACGGTGGAGATCGTCATCAAGCTGCACGTGTGCTGAACGCGGAGGTGCCGTCCGTTCGGCGCTAGATCGGAAGGACCGTGATCGAGATCGCGAGACGGTTTGTGATGTGATCACGGAACGGATCGTGATGAGTTCACGGGACAGATCGTGATCAAGATAGTGAGATGGATCGTGATGAGTTCGCGGGACGGATCATGATGTGTTCGCGGGACGGTTCGTGATTGGATCGTGGGACGCTCGGCGATTTGGATCGGGAAGAAGTTCGACTACACCAACCGCGTTTCTTAACGCTTCCCGCTTAGCAATCTACAAGGGTACGTAGATCCACTCTCCCTCTCATAGATGCTCATCACCATGGATAGGTTTGCGTGTGCGTAGGAAATTTTTTGTTTCCCATGCGACGTTCCCCAACAGTGTTGCCATCCTATGATGTTTTGAGTAGATTACTTTTGTCCTTTGGATTGTTTGATGATCTAGATTGGTTTGAGTTGTACGTTTATTTTGGTGCTGTCCTATGGTGCCTTCCATGTCACGCACGTGTGAAGGATTCCCGCTTTAGGGTGTTGCAATACGTTCATGATTCGCTTATAGTGGGTTGCTTGATTGACAAAAGTATAAACCCGAGTAACGGGGGTGTTGCGTATGGGATAAATGGGACATGATGCTTTAATGCTATGGTTGGGTTTTACCTTAATGATCTTTAGTAGTTGTGGATGCTTGATAGAGTTCCAATCATAAGTGCATATGATCCAACTAGAGAAAGTATGTTAGCTTATGCCTCTCCCTCATAGAAAATAGCAATGATGATTTCCAATCTTGTTAACAATTGCCTAGGATAATTCTGCACACTGACCCATCGTTATTCCACACTCACTATTTGTAATATATTGTAATATTATGATAACAGCACCTATATTTATATTTTTGTTCTCTAATATCATGCAAATCTATCCTCTTCATACCCACAACGTAGTTTTATTTCTTGCTTCTAGATGGAAGTAAACAGTCGGTGTACATAGAGTCGTATCAACGGCAGACAGGACTTGAGAGAATATTGATCTTACCTTTATCTCCTTGTGGGTTTGACACTCCATACTTATCACTTCCACCTTTGGAAATTGCTATGATGATTCCTTGCACTTGGGGATTATCAAGCTCTTTTCTGGCGCCGTTGTCGGGGAGCAATAGCTTGGGCTTGATATTCTTGTGTTTGCTTGTTTGCTTTCTTCACTATATAGATTTTGTTTTTCCTTTTTGATTTCTTTATTTGTGGGTGAAAAACAAATAAAAATAAAAATACAAAAATAGTTACTTGCGTCTTATGCCTAAGAAGTTTTTCAAATAGAGAAGTGATTGGAAGGTTGTGCATTGGAGAAGTGAGGGTCGACCTTGAACATGTGTGTTCATGCTCATGGAAACAATGTAGAATATTTCATGGAATCTTCCAAAATATAATTATCCCTTTATATATATCCATTGTACTATAAAAATAATGTGCCAAGATTTGCTTTTAGGACGGTTAGATTGCTTGTTTGGTGTGTGCAGTGCAAAATCAGAAACTTTTGTTGTAGTGCGTGAATTTATATTTTTTACTGGAAATTCAAAAGTTTCTGAAATTTTAAAAAAATACTGCTATGCAAAGTTTTTAATTTTTCCTAAGTTTTAAGAATTTTTTGAGTTACAGAAGAATACGAAGTTTCCAGATTACCACAGACTGTCCTGTTTTTGACAGATTTTGTTTTCCATGCATTGTTCTCTTATTTTGATGAATCTATGGCTTGTATCGCGGGGTATGAACCATGGTGAAGTTGTAATACATTAGATATAATGGTAATATGAATTTGGAATGAGTTCACAACAGTACTTAAAGTAGTATTTTTCTTTATTATACTAACGGATCTCACGAGGGTTTGTGTGAATGAAGTATTCAAAGATCGAGGAGGTGTCAATATAAGAAGAATACGGAGAGACAAGATTTAAAGATTGGGGATTACCAAGGAACCCCAAGTAAACATTTCAAGGATACTCAAGCATCTAAGCTTGGGGATGCCCCAGAAGGCATCCCATCTTTATTCTTCAACAATTATCGGTATACCTCGGTTTTTGTTGTGTTCACATGATATGCTTCTTTAGTGTATTTCTCTTCTTTTATGCACCCTTCTAGTATGAGTTAGTCCTCCATTGATTTGTAGAATGCTTCATACTCTTCACTTAAATCTTTTGAGTATGGCTTTGTAGAATGCTCTTTGCGCTTCACTTAAATCTTTTAAGTAAGGATTTATAGAATGCCTTTTGTGCTTCACTTATATATTTTTAGCTTGGATATTGGTTAATTAATTTTAGAATTCTCTATGAACTTCACTTATATATTTTAGGATATGAATAAAATGATTATCGTAATTTGGCTTTGAAGAGTATCATTGAAATATCATGCCTAGCTAAAAAGGCATTAAAGAGAAGCACTTGTTATGAGACAACCCAACACTTTTACTTTATGTTTTGATGTGTTCACATCATTAATCTACGGTATTGATCATGTTTTGTGCCTTTTATTTCAATAAAGTGCCAAATAAAGCCTTTGGGATAGTGTGGATACTTGCTTGTTTGATTCTGTGCAAAAACAAAAAGTTTTGCGTCCAATATATGAATGATCCGATTTTACTGGAGAGTTAAGAAACTGAAATTTTTACACAACATTTCTATGAAAATTCTGTGATATGTCATAATTTTTCATAATGTTTAGATTTAGGGAAGTTTGGGGATCATTCAGATCTTTACAAACTGTTCTGTTTTTGACAGATTGTGTTTTGGATGCATAGTTTGCTTGTTTCATGTGTTCCTATAGCTTATATTGAGTAATACAAATTTTTGGAATTATGTAGTACATTAGTTATCATGTGGAATAATTGTGAATCTTGTCTTGACAGTACCTATGTGAATGATTTATTTCTACTACACTAACCCTTCTCAGAAAGTTCCTTTAAGTTTTGTGTGATTGAAGTTTTCAAGTTTGGGGTGAGACACCGATATGAGGACAATAAGGAGTGACAAGAACCTAAGCTTGGGGATTCCCAAGGCACCCCAAGGTAATATTTAAGGAAGACTCAAGCGTCTAAGCTTGGGGATGCCCCGGAAGGCATCCCCTCTTTCGTCTTCAACACTATCGGTATATCTTACTTGGAGCTATATTTTTATTCGTCACATAATATGAGTTTTGCTTGGATCATCATTTTATTTTGTTTTTACCTATTAGGTATTATTTATAATCTTGTTTTCCAAAAAAACATATTCCAATAATTGCATTAGGATGCTTGCATTGCATGTTTTGATGTGTGCTGTGTAAAAACAGAAACTTTTTCTGTAGTGTTTGAATTTTCATATATTACTGGAATGTGGAAAGTTTCTGAATTTTTTACAGTGTTTTCATATAAATTCCTTATCATTTACTAAATGGTCATAATTTTTTTAGAGTTACAAAGGTACACTGGTTTAATAAATTACTATAGATTGTTCTGTTTAGACAGATTGTTGTCATAGTTTTGTTATCTACTTATCCTATAGTTTCCTTACCCTATATTGGTAAATATAAATTGTGGAAATGATAGTATATAGTAAATAATGTTTAAAATTATTGTGCAACTTGTCTTGGCAGTACAAGAAGTGTTGATTTGTTCTTATGGGTACTAACCTATCTCACGAGTTCTTTTTGAGTTTTGTGTGGATGAAGTTTTTGAGAATACGTGAATCCAGGATATGAGAGGATTAACAAGATAAAAAAGCTCAATCTTGGGCATGCCAAAGGCACCCCAAGAAAATATTTCAAGAATTCTCAAGTATCTAAGCTTGGGGATGCTACGCATCCCCCCTCCCTTCATCAAAAATTATCGGTTAGCCTATGTCGAGCCTGAATTTTTATTTGTTCACATGATGCATGCTATTCTTGGAGTGATATGTTAATTTTATTTGATCTTTCAATAAAATAATTGGATCCGAAATTTTGAATAAGAGATATTCCTCACATGGCCATTTAACTAATTGACTATGCAATGATCTTCACTTATATCTTTTTGGAGTAGTTTGTCATTCACTCTCGTGCTTCACTTATATCATATGAGTAAATGGTTGATTGGATTGAGTATCAAAAATACGAAATTAAAAATTCTTAATATACTTATCCAATGGGTAGTAATGACTTCACACATAAGTATAGGTGGTGAATGATGACCCACAAGTATAGGGGATCACAACAGTTTTCGAGGGTAGAGTATTCAACCCAAATTTATTGATTCGACACAAGGGGAGCCAAATAATATTCTCGAGTATTAGCAGCTATGTTGTCAATTCAACCACACTTGAAAGACTTAATATCTATAGCAAAGTGTTCAGTAGCAAAGTAATATGGTAGTAACGGTAATGGTGGCAAAGTGATAGTAGCAGATTTGTATTTGTTATAACAGTAGCAACGGAAAAGTAACTGGACAAAGATCAATATATGGAAAGCTTGTAGGCAATGGATCAGTGATGGATACTTATGTTGGATGGCATTCATCATGCAACAGTTATACCATAGGGCGACAAGGGGTAGTCGCGGCTAGGGGCTGGTCGCGGCTAGCAGGCTTGTGGCCTGCTGGTGGCCCCCTCTAGTTAATTCTTGTGCCAGTATTTTTTATTAATTAAAAAAATATTCTCCGTAAATTTTCAGGATGATCCGAGAACTTCTATTTCTACACAAAAATAACACCATGGCAATTCTGCTGAAAACTGCGTCAATCCGGGTTAGTTCCATTCAAATCATGCAAATTAGAGTCCAAAACAAGGGCAAAAGAGTTTGGAAAAGTAGATACACTGGAGATGTATCAACTCCCCCCAAGCTTAAACCTTTGCTTGTCCTCAAGCAATTCAGTTGATAAACTGAAAGTGATAAAGAAAAACTTTTACAAACTCTATTTGATCTTGCTCTTGTAAATATGTCTCACTTATGTACAGATTTTCAGCAAAGATTATAGACTAACCACATTCACAATAACATTTAGGTCTCAATTTTCTCATGTCAATGGCATAACCAACTAGCAAGAAATAATAACAAGTCTTGGATGAAAACAATTTATCAAAAAAATCATGATATAATATGACATACTGGTATCTCGCTAGCCCTTTGTGAGACGGCAAAACATAAATGCAGAGCACCTCTGGAGAACAAGGACTGACTAAACACTGTAATTCACGGTGAGAGAGATCCAGTCATGCTCATACTCAACATCAATTAATAGCAAGGCAGACAAATGACAATGGTGCTCCCTAACTGGTGCCTTTTATAAGAGGATGATGACTCAACATTAAAGTAAATAGATAAGCCCTTCACAGAGGGAAGCATTGATTTGCAGAGGTGCCAGAGCTCAAGCTTTTAAAACAGAGATACGTAATGATTTTGGAGCGGTATGCTTCTGTTTCTCGCATAACGACCAAGAGATTTTCAATATCTTCCATGCTAGTTACATTATAGGCAGTTCCCAAGCAGAATGGTAAAGTTTTTACTCCCCCTCCACCAATCAGTCACACTCCACGGTGGGCCAATATCATGGGTATCATCCATACAAACACATTCTTGGGGGAGTTTAGTTTAATTGTATTCTCCTTTTTATATCAAGCATGGAACTGGGCATCCCGATTACCAGTCACTTTCTCGTGAATGATAGTATATCAATACATATCGTGAGAATAACCCACCTAGCATGGAAGATACTGACAACCACCAGTCGTCACATGAGCAATTTGGGAATACAAAACAGAAGGTTTATTTGAAGGTTTAAAGTTTAGCACATGCAAATTTACTTGGAACAGCAGGTAAATACCGCATATAGGTAGATATGGTGGACTCATATGGAACAACTTTGGGTTTATTGAGATGAATGCACAAGCAGTATTCCTACTTAGTACAAGTGAAGGCTAGCAAAAGATTGGGGAGCGACAAACTAGAGAGCGACACAGTCATCAACATGCCTTAAGATTAACCAACATAAAATGTAAGCATGAGTAGGATATAATACACTATGAACATAAATATCTTGGAGGCTATGTTGATTTGTTTCAACTACATGCGTGAACATGTGCCAAGTCAAGCCACTTGAATCATCCAAGGAGGATACCATTCTATCATACTATATCACAACCATTTTAATGCGCATGTTGGCAACCAAGACGAACCTTTATCCACTCTTAGCTAATTAAGCATGGCATGAATAACTATAATCTCTAATTGTTATAGAAAACATGTTCAACCCATAATGTACTGAATTTGGAACGATGAGCTAATCATATTTAGAAAAGCAAGATAGGTTGAGTTCATATACCAGCTTTTCTCCATCTCAGTATTTTCATCAAATATCATCATTATTGCCTTTCACTTGCACAACTGAATGATGTGAATAATAATAAGAGTGCAAGTGCATTGGACTAAGCTGGAATCTGCAAACAATAAACCAAAGGAGAAGATAGGGCAATATGGGCTCATTGTAATATAAACAATAACGCATATGAGAGCCACTCAACACGTCATCGTGGTCTTCTCCTTACGACCAAAATAAAAGAAAGGAAAATTATTTACACGGGAAAGCTCCCAACAAGAAAAAAGAAGAATGAGAAATCTTTTGGGGTTTTCTCTTCAATGCTACAACTAAGCAACTAGGAAATAAACCTAGAACTATTTTTTTTATTTTTCTCAAAGTTAACTAAACACACTAGAAGAAAGCAAAACAAGAATATAAACTACCACGGGTAGTACAATGAAAAAGTATGAAAACCAACAACTGAAATAAGTGTGTGAACATGAATGTAATGTCAGTGAGAAATACATACTCCCCCAAGCTTAAGCCTTTGGCCTAAATTGGTCTAGGGCCATGGATGGAAATAATCTTCTCAGGGGTACTCCGGAGGACACTGAGGGTTCCACTGATTAGCGATCTCTTGTTGCTCCCACTGAAAAACTGGGGTCTGATATGGATCCGGAGTCGGTGCTAGCTTAGGTGCTGGGGGTTGCTCCAAACCCCAATACTGGTAGATGTCATCGGGCATGATAGTGTACCTACCTGAATGAATATCGAACAAAGAAGAAGCAAGCAGAGTAATAATCTCACAAGTACCCTGACTAAATACTAAATTGTAAAGTAGTCTCCTATCATCATTCTTCTCAATAAAATCATGGGCTACCATACGGTCATAATCTAAAAACTTCGTGGGTATCATCTTTTCATCTTTCTCATGAAGCCTAATGGGTATCTCAAAATGTTTAGCTAAACGAGATGCATAGATACCTCCGAATATGGGTCCCTTCGAAAGGTTGGTGTTAAACCGTTGGGCCACCATACAGCCCGGACTAAAAGTTCTATCAACAAGTAAAGCATGGCGCAAAATAGCGAGGGCAGGAGCACTAAGGCTACTGCTCTCCCAGCGACCAACTAAACATCTTCCCGCAAATAATGAATAACAACATAGCACAGGAAAATGTAAACTAGCTGCTCTTGCCTTTGACACGCCTCTCTCTTCTCCTACGGTGACTAAGGCAATAAAAGCTTCCATGTCTCGAGGACGTGGTTCCCTGATGCTTCCCTCATAGAATATCTTGCAAACTTTGCAAAAATCATAAAGATACATTTTCATAGGCACATAATATAAATGAAATTCTACCGTAGGAGGTTCATCCCTAGGATGAAAGTGAAAATTTTGCACAAAGGTATTAGTGAGCAAGAGGTACTGGTCACACTTATCATTGAGGAAGTCGGTGATGCCTGCATTCTCGACCAAATAATATATATCTTCATATATTCCAGCCTCCCTCAAGAATGTGTCACATGGTCTGATTTCTGCGACGCGAGGAAGATTGTATTTGGGTTTCTCCTTCATTCTAGTCTCATCTCCCTTAGAACCCCGTCTTTAAGATCCTCTTAGCAACATTCTCAACATTTTTGAAAAAAATTGAAATTTTTAGTGAGTGAAAATAAAGGTGCACAAAACTCAACAAAACTCATAACAACTACTCCCTCAAGTGCCTAGAGACCATATCATGCATCAAAACTACTTGGGACCATAAAAAATCGACATGAAAGCTCAAGAACAAGGTCACCATAGCAGATTTTTTTTAATATATAAGGCACTAGAACAAAAACTAATTGGACCATTGGAGGAGTCACATACCGGTGAGCAATCCCCTAAAACAGTTTTGCAAATGGGGCTTTGACAAAGGAGATCGAAAATGGTAGCAAGATGAGCTAGAACACGGGATTGAGCAATGGTGGGATTTTTTCTAGGGAAAGATGAAGCAAATGGGTGCTAGAATAATTGGAGGGGGGCACGTGGGACACACAAGCTTGCTAGGCGCGGCCAGGGGGTAGCCGCGCCCTGCAGGCTTGTGGTACACTGGTGCAGCCCCTGATGCATTCTCAGTGCCAAAAATTCTGAAATATTCCTGAAAAAATCACACTAAATTTTCAGGGGATTGTGGAAACTTTTCTTTTCAAGTCATTTTCATATTGCACGGAAAACTCAGAAAACAGAAAAATAGTAGCATTTTTACTTAATTTCATCTAGGTAATAGAAAGTAAAAGTTAGGTGCCAGAAGTTGTGCTTTCTAAATTGATCCATCTCATGATCGTCAAAAGGAATCCATCAATAAGGTTGATCAAGTCTTATCAACGAACTTATTTCGAATGACATGAAATCTAAGAATTTTCGAATAACACTAAGTTACCTCAATGGGGATATGCATTTCCCAACCAATAAGTATATCATATTTCTTCTTGCTAGTAGGAAGAGGGAACTCAAAGTCTCTAATAATTATTGTTAGAATTTTTTCAATAGATTTGATACTATGAACTTGAGGTTGTATCTTTGGAAAGTGTACTGTATGCTCATTACAATTAATGTGAAAAGTGACATTGCCCTTGTTGCAATCAATAACAACCTTGCAGTATTCAAGAAGGGTCTATGAAGGATGATCGACATACTGTCATCCTCAGGATTATCAACAATAACAAAGTCTGTCAAGATAGTAGCATTTGCAACTACAACAAGTACATCCTAACAAACACAGATAGGTAGAGAAGTTGATTTATCAGCCATTTGCAAAGAGATTTCAGTTGGTGTCAACTTATTCAAATCAAGTCTACGGTATAAAGAGAAAGGCATAACACTAACACCAGCTCCAAGATCACATAAAGAAGTTTTAACATAATTTCCTTTAATAGAGCATGGTATAGTAGGTACTCCGGGATCTCCTAGTTTCTTAGGTATTCCACCTTTAAAAGTATAATTAGCAAGCATGGTAGAAATCTTAGCTTGCGGTATGTTCCTTTTATTTGTCACAATATCTTTCATATACTTAGCATAAGGAGACATTTTCAAAATATTGGTCAAGCGCATACATAAAAAGACAGGTCTAAGCATTTCAGCAAAGCGCTCAAAGTCCTCATCATCCTTTTTCTTGGATGGTTTAGGAGGAAGGGCATGGGTTTCTGAACCCGTGGTTCTCTTTCTCTAGCGTGTTTCCTAGCAATGAAGTCTCTTTTATCAAAACTTTTATTCTTAGGTTGTGTGTTATCAAGATCATCGGCAGGTTCAATCTCCACATCATTATCATTACTAGGTTGAGCATCAACATGAACATCATTATTAATGTTATCACTAGGCTCATGTTCATCACTAGATTGTGTCTCAGCATCAAAAATAGAAATATCATTTGGATTCTCAAACATATCTATAACAGGTTCACTAGCAGCACACAAAGTACTATCATCATTCATTTTCCTACTCTTATTGGAAGGAATAGGTGCATCAGTATTAACTCTCTAGGAATCTTGCTCAATTCTCCGAGGATGGCCCTCATGATACAAAGGTTCCTGAGTCATTCTACCACCTCTAGTAACAACTTTAACAGAATGATCATTGTCTTTACTATTCATCTCATTAAGCAAATCATTTTGATCCTTAATCACTTGTTCTACTTGAGTGGTTACCATGGAAGCATGTTTACTAATAAGCTTAAGATCATTGACAGTTCTACTCAAATAATCACCCAGGCGATCAAGCATATAGGCATTATGTTTCAATTGTCTACTAACATAGGCATTGAAATTTTCTTGCTTCATAATAAAATTATCAAATTCATCCAAGTATTGGCTAGCAGGCTTATTATAAGGGATATCTCTTTCATCAAATCTTCTGAGAGAATTCACCTCTACTACCTGTGTCAGGTTATTAAGACCATGTATTTCTTCAATAAGTGGTAGATTCTTAACATCTTTAGCTTTAATACCCTTTTCTTTCATATATTTCTTTTCCTCTTGCATATCTTCAGGACTGAGGAATAGAATACCTCTTTTCTTCGGAGTTGGCTTTGGAGGTGGTTTAGGAATAGCCCAATAATTATCATTGCTCAACATATTATTCAATAGTAATTCAGCTTGTTCAACAGTTCGTTCCCTGAAAACACAAGTAGGACAACTATCTAGGTAGTCCCTAGAAGCATCATTTAGTCCATTATAAAATATATCAAGTATTTCAGTTTTCTTGAGAGGATGATCAGGCAAAGAATTAAGTAATTTGAGAAGCCTCCCCCCAAGCTTGTGGGAGACTCTCTTCTTCAATTTGCACGAAGTTAAATATTTCCTGCAAGGCAGCTTGTTTCTTATGGGCAGGAAAATATTTTTCACAGAAGTAATAAACCATGTCCTGGGGACTATGCACACAACCAGGAGCAAGAGAATTAAACCATTTCTTAGCATCTCCCTTTAATGAGAAAGGAAACAACTTAAGAATATAGTAATAGCGAATTTTTTCCTCATGAGTAAATAGGGTGGCTATATCATTCAATTTGGTAAGATGTGCCACAACAGTTTTAGATTCATAACCATGGAAAGGATTAGATTCAACCAAAGTAATTAACTCTGTATCAACAGATAATTCATAATCCTTATCAGTAACAAAGATGGGTGAAGTATCAAACTTAGGATCATATTGCATTCTGGCATTCAGAGATTTTTTTTCCTTCCACTTGCGAAGCAATTTCTTAAGATCATCTCTATCCTAACAAGCAAAAAAGTCCCTAGACACCTCTCCTTACATAACATAACCCTCAGTTATATCAGGCAATTCATATCTAGGAGAGCTAGGTGTAGCAGGTGAATCATAGTGTTCAATTTCAATAATTTCATCAGATTCAGAAATATTATCAGTTTCAGCATTGGCTCTAGCAATTTGTTCATCAAGAAATTCGTCCATTGGCACAATATCATCAAGCAAATTATCATAAGCATCATGCATATAAGAAGTAGCATCATCAATTACTTGCGACAGATCAGAATTACTAGCATGTGGTGGTGTCACAAACTTACTCATAACATAAGGTGAATCAAGTGCGGAACTAGATGACAGTTCCTTACCTCCCCTCGTAGTAGAGGGATAGATCTTGGTTTTTGGAACTTTCAGATTCTTCATAGTGATGAACAGATATATATATCGCAAGTGACTCAGACAATAAAGCTACGCTCCCTGGCAATAGCGCCAGAAAAAGGTCTTGATAACCCACAAGTATAGGGGATCGCAATAGTTTTTGAGGGTAGAGTATTCAACCCAAATTTATTGATTCGACAAAAGGGGAGCCGAAGAATATTCTCGAGTATTAGTTGTTGAGTTTTCAATTCAACCACACCTGAAAGATTTAATATCTGCAGAAAATTGTTTAGTAGCAAAGTAATATGGTAGTAACGGTAACGGTGGCAAAGTGATAGTAGCAGATTTGTAGTGATTGTAACAGTAGCAACGGAAAAGTAACTGAACAAAGATTAATAGATGGAAAGATCATAGGCAATGGATCAGTGATGGATAATTATGTCGGATGGCATTCATCATGCAACAGTTATAACATAGGGTGACACAGAACTACCTCCAATTCATCAATGTAATGTGGGCATCTATTCCATATATAGTCATATGTGCTTATGGAAAAGAACTTGCATGACATCTTTTGTCCTACCCTCCCATGGCAGCAGGGTCCTATTGGAAACTAAGGGATATTAATGCCTCCATTTAATTGAGAACCGGACCAAAGCATTAGCACTTAGTGAATACATAACTCCTCAAACTACGGTAATCGCCGGAAAGAATCCCAGTTATTGAAACCCTGGGGGATGCGGATCATAACTCGTAATAGGTGTCTACAACTTGCAAGATAGGATCAAGAACACACATATATTCATGAAAATATAATAGGTTCAGATATGAAATCATGGCACTCGGGCCCTAGTGACAAGCATTAAGCAGAACACTTTTAGTTCCAAAATATTCTCCATAAATTTTCAGGACAATCCGAGAACTTTTATTTCCGCACAAAAATAACACCAAGGCAATTCTGTTGAAAACAGCGTCAGTCCGGGTTAGTTCCATTCAAGTCATGCAAATTAGAGTCCAAAACAAGGGGAAAGAGTTGGGAAAACTAGATACGTTGGAGACGTATCAATGAAATTTTTTGCAAGTTATCGAACACCGCATTGGTCACTTGAACAATTCATGAAAGAATATTGAAGGAAGAGAGACTTCACATATAAATATACTATCTTGGACATCTTCTATGATTGTGAATACCCATTAATTATTTTCAAACTTGAGAAATTAGTTGAAGTTGGACAAGGAAGACAACGTAATGAGTTATGCTTGGGTATATTTTTATAGTAGTTATATTGTTTTGGATCATCCAACATGTGGTGCTTACTTCCACCTCATACTAGCCAAAGCTTCCGCACCAAGTAGAAATACTACTTGTGCATCCAAACACCCTTAAACCAGTTTTGCCGTGACAGTCCACTATACCTACCAATGGATTGAATAAGATCCTTCAAGTAAGTTGTCATCAGTGCAAAAAGCAATAAAATTTTCTCCCAAATATGTAATATCTTTTATTGTAAGGGAAAATAAGCGTTGTATGAGTTTGTGATGGAAAAGAAATAAAAGTGACGGATTGCATAATAAAGGTTGCTATCACAAAGGGCAATACAACATGACGTTCCTTTGCATTAAGAGTTTGCACATCCAAAAACAAAAGGCGCATGACAACCTATGCTTCCCTCTATGAAGGGTCTATCTATTATTTTCTAGTACTTACCTTTATACAAGAGTCATGGTGATCTTCACCACTTCCTATATTTTGCCTTTTTCACTCGGGAAGCATCATGTGGTGGGGAAAGATCCAAGCATATATAACCATCCAAATATATTTGATCATGAATCATTATCTTTGACAATTATCTATATGATAAATAAGTTGGGAGGTGAAACTCTAAGCCCCTATCTTTCTTTCTGTTCAATGGATGTCATTTGCTCTAGAAATATGCTTTGAGACTTAGCAATCATGGAAGACTATATGATAGTTGAGTATGTGGAATTTTCTAAATCAAAGTTCTTACATAGAACCTTCCTAAAAATAGGATGAATTGCAATTGTTTGGTCACTGAAATCATACTTGTTAGTTTTCAAGAAACTTTATGGTCTATACTTTAACATGTGAATAGCTTGTTACTTCATCATGAGAAGTTTTATGAGATGAGCTACTATTTATGATATATAATGAATCTAGAAAAAGTGAATGGAATTATCATTGATCAAACTTGTGCACTAGCTAGCATTCACACTTCATAAATTATTTATTTTATCATTTACCTACTCGAGGACGAGCAGGAATTAAGCTTGGGGATGCTGATATGGCTCCAACGTATCTATAATTTATGAAGTATTCATGCCATGTTTACAATAATTCTATATGATTTTGGTATGATTTAATTAGAACTAACTCGGACTGACGTTGTTTTCAGCAGAGCTACCATGGTGTCATTTTTTGTGCAGAAATAAAAGTTCTCGGAATGGGTTAAAAAATTAGTATGATTTTTTATCGACCAAAAGAGACCCCCGAAGCATCGGGGCTAGGCCAGAAGAGCCACGAGGAGGCGACAAGCCTGCCAGGCGCGGCTAGGGGGTGGTCGCGCCTAGCAGGCTTCTGACTCCCTTGTGGCCCCCTTGACATGAGATCAACGCCAAAAATTCCTATAAATCCAGAAAGCACTAAAAATAAACCTAGATCGGGAGTTCCGCTGCCGCACACCTCCAGAGCCACGAAATACCAATCTTGGCCCTCTCCGGCACCCTACCAGAGGGGTCACCATCACCGGAGGCCATCATCATCGTCCTAGAGGGGCCATCAACACCATGGAGGCCAAGGACAAAGGGTGAACCTCTGCCCACAGTGTGGGAGAACCTCTCTCTATCTCCCGGTGGTGCCGGAGTGCCAGCGGTGGAACCATCGCCGCGGTAATTGTCTTCATCAACATCACCTTCTTCATCACCATCCTCATCTCCTTTTAGCGGTCCACTCTCCCGCACCCCATTGTAATCACCTACTTTAACATGGTGCTTTATGCTACATATTATGATCCAATGATGTGTTGCCATCCTATGATGTTTTGAGTAGATTACTTTTGTCCTTTGGGTTGATTGATGATCTAGATTGGTTTGAGTTGTATGTTTAAATTCGTGCTGACCTATGGTGCCTTCCGTGCCGCGCACGTGTGAAGGATTCCCGTTGTAGGGTGTTGCAATACGTTCATGATTTTCTTATAGAGGGTTGCTTGAGTGACAGAAGCATAAACCCAAGTAAGGGGGTTGTTGCGTATGGGATAAAGGGGACTTGATGCTTTAATGCTATGGTTGGTTTTTACCTTAATGATCTTTAGTAGTTGCGGATGCTTGCTAGAGTTCTAATCATAAGTGTATATGATCCAAGTAGAGAAAGTATGTTAGCTTGTGTCTCTCCCTCATATAAAATTGCAATAATGATTACCGATCTTGTTAACAATTTCCTAGGACAATTCCGCAAACCGACCCATCATTATTCCATACTCGCTATTTGTAATATATTGTAATATTATGATAACAACACCTATATTTATATTTTAGTTCTTCGATATCATGCAAAGCTATCCTCTTCATACCCACAACATAGTTTCATTTCTCGCTTCTAGATGGAAGCAAACGTTAGGTGTACGTAGAGTCGTATCGGTGGCAGATAGGACTTGAGAGAATATTGATCTTACCTTTAGGTCCTTGTGGGTTCGACACTCCATACTTATCCCTTCCACCTTTGGAAATTGCTACGATGATTCCTTGCACTTGCGGATTATCAGGCACATACCACTTGTAGGATCGAAAGTAGTGCTAGAGGGGGGTGATTAGACTACTTGACCAAATAAAAATCTACTTTTTCCCAATTTTAATTCTTGGCAGATTTTAGCATTCATAGTATGTCAAGTACACCCTACACATGCATGTCTAAAAGTATAGCAGCGGAAAGTAAAGACAAGCATCTAAGTAAAGAGAGGGTAGGAAGATCAAACGCAATTGGTGACACGATGATTTTTCCCGTGGTTCTGATAGGTGGCGCTATCGTACATCCACGTTCATGGAGTCCTCAACCCATGGACGGTAACGATCGAGAGAGTCCACGGAGGGCTCTACCCACGGAGGGTTCCACGAAGAAGCAACCTTGACTATACCATGATGGCCTACTTCCACGGAGGACTAGCCAAACTCGGGGCAGATCTTCACAAAGTAGGCAATCTCCTTGACCTTACAAACTTCTTGGTTCACTCCACAACATGAAGTAGGAGGCTTCCAAGCAACACCTAACCAATCTAGGAGGCACCACCCTCCAAAAGGTAATAGGCTCGATAGTGTTGATGAGCTCCTTGCTCTTGTGCTTCAAGATGAACTCCTTTCTCTTATGCTTCAAGACGATAGACTCCTCATCACACAATCACTCTCTCACAGATTTGGCTTGGTAGAAGAGATTGATTGGGTGGAAAGCCACTTGGGGAGGCTAGAGATCAAGTTTCATATGGTAGGAATGGAATGCTATGATCTCAACACATGAGTAGGTGGCTCTCTGTGGGGACCCCGACTCATAAGTCGTGGTCACCAAATGCACGTGTACAGTGATCCCAGAGATCAATGCTCACTGAAAACACAGAAGCCGAATAACAAGAGTCTTACATCCACATTTAGCGTCTTACACAAATAAAGAGCATGAAGGTCTGGTCGTACATAGATAGGGCCACATTGGCCAAACACTTAAACTCAACAAGAAGCGGAAATCTTGACTGAAAGCGTGAACCCATGCCATCTGCCTTAAACCTATAGGCATTCTGACTGGGAAGAGTCCTAGTTCGCATGTTCATCACCAATCAACTCTTCAACGTACTCCTGTTCTTCCATGCCTGCCAATTAAATAACCAGTGGCAATCCAATGAGTACATTGAATGTACTCAAGGCAACCCAAGTTGTGGAACAAGGCATAACAATGCATGATATAGCACTCATAGGTATTTTGCAGAAAGCTAATTTTGAATGCAATGACATGATCAATTAACTAGGTAAGCCTGCATTAACCATTAGTAAATATCCATGGAAACAAGCTATAGATATCATCATGATCAGGGGGTTGAACATCTCATGCTCAATCATCATGTCAGATCGTCTGATTTATCTCAAGTGTCATCTCTGTGCCATCCACACACGCACACACACCCAGTTTGCGAAAAACATCTAGACGTAGTTTAAGAAGGACCTCCAACTGTCCATGATCGCGGACACGGCTATTCAAATAGTTTTACTCTCTCCAGAGGTTGCGCGCTTTACCCTCAAGACTCTGGGAACTTCTGTGTCATCCACGACTTGCGGTATATTACGTACCCAAGGTAATTACCCGAACAATGCCTTTCCCATGGTGATACTAAACGAAGAGTATACTCGTTGGTGCCATCCCCCATGATTGTACATCACACGTATCATCCATGAGGGCACGCAACGGTGTGCCCGGTGTGTGTAAAGACAACACATGGCCTTTCCACTTCCGGGACGACCCCGTCTCAAGAGTGATCACTTCACTCTCGCCACTAGTAATGCGGGCTCCCTGCTAGCACCAACCATAGTAATCGACAAAGCCCCATCCCATAAGGGGTATCGTGGTCGCACATGTCAGGTTGGGATGGTCAGCAGACCTTAAATATAATCCGTTATCAAAAACACACACTCACTTGCTCTGGTACACCACTTCTTTCTCAAGTGGTTACCCAACTCATCATCATCTCCTTCGAGCATTAGTGGCACCCGACAGGGTTTTTCAAAAGTCTTTGAAATCATCCTTTCTTTCCATCACTATGCATAAATCCCAAACAAACTTGCGTAGGATCTACTAGCATCCTATCTACACCCGCCCGCATAATCCTCATAAGGTGGTAGGGTCATGCATGATACAAGTGTCAATGGTAAAAGTGTCGAAAGAAACCCATCGAAGTGATCACTACTCCAAATGATCAAGTATAACGAAAGTAAAGTGGTATATGACATGCAATGAAAATGGTTTCTTAACATGGTCAAAGGCTGCTTGCCTGGCTCAACAAAGTCTTCGGGGCCTTCAAAGTCTTCGGGTCCAACTCCCTCGTCAATAGCGCAATCTATCATCGCGATAAATAGCGATATAAATAAGCATCACACAAAAATAGAGCACACAACCTAATATTAAAAATGCAACCCTATTATGATAAATACCAAAAATCATACTAAAAAATTTGTTTAAGATTTTGTTATGAAATTTTTTTTTGAAACTATTTAACACAGGCAAAAAGATGCCTAATTTGGGTTTAAAAAACAATATATAGAAGGTTTTAAAAAATTTACTTAGAAGGCACTATTAATTTCTAGGGAATATTCTAAAAATTTAGGTGAAAAAAATCATTATCATAGGATTTATATTCTGGCCCGTGGAATTTTTGGAAAATAGGGGGAAAATTAAAAAGGAAAAAGGCATTGTGCCCTCTCGGGCCAAAAGCACCATAGCCGAGCCGGCCCAAAGGGGAGCCGGCCCAGGGTGAGATGCCGCGCGCAGCAGGTTTATTTTAAAACCTGTCCGCGGGCTCAACCTGGCAACGAGAGGGGGAAGAGTGAGGGTATGATAGGTGGGCCCCACCTGTCATCCCTTACCTCGCGACAGGGAGCAAAGGGGGCTCATCGGTGGGGACTCAGGACACGGAGATTCAAGCGAAGGGCACCGATGCACTCAGGGGCTTTCCATGCGTTGGTGGGTGGTCGAGGAGGTCGCCGAGGCTGAGGGAATCGCTGGTGAGGGGGAAACCCGCACGTTGGCGAGGGTTTAGCACGGGTTCGAGCTCCCGACCACGGGGACGAGGGGGCTGGGCACGTGAGAGTGGCTGAGGGGAGGAGGGAGCAAGAGGAGAGCAGCGGAAGCTCAGGGTGGGGGCTTTATAGGTTGGTGCTAGTGTGCCGAGGGTGTGGTGCGCCGGCGAGGACGGGGGCGTCGCCAAGGGCCACAGGGACGCCCCGGGCCATGTCTGCGGTGGTCATGGACTCGATCCGCGCCCGCGGATAGGAGAAGGGTAGCCAGGGGGACCAGAGGTGTGCGCGTGCGAGCTCGGCCATTGGGGCATAGAGCGGGTGCCGTGCGCGAGCCACAGGGGACAGCAGAGAAGGAGGGAGTAGGGGCCCGACCTCCTCCCGCGTTGCGGATGTCAAGGGGCGGCAGGGGGACATGCTCCCACATCCCCAGGCTATCGGGTGGCTCGGGATGGGTGCACCTACAGTGCGGACATGCACTATAGCATGCTCTAGAGCATGCCTTTGGCATGCCGTGGCATGCCTACGTGCTCTGACGCGCTCCTACATGTCCATAAGCTTTTGGATGTTCTGGAGATGCTTTAGGAGCTAGGGGAGGCTAGGAGAAAAATAAATGGGGAGGGGGAGGGTAGAAATGATGCTGCCATGGTGAAACAGAGGGGTAATTGTGGGTTTTGCCTCACTTACCCAATGAACCTTGGCCAGAGAAATTTACTGGGGGTGAAAAGCAATACTAGATAGCTATGGTAAAATTTGGAGTCCAGGGAAATAGTAAAAGTGGTGAAAACAGTAACTTTACCATTTCACCAGAAGGTGTTTGATGGGTGTTTGGGCAAGATAAATTCAACCAGTTACTATGATGTTCAACAGGATCAACTGGTGGGTAAAAATGAGATGGGTCACCAAATTTGAGCTCAGATGGGCAAAGTTGACAATGGAAACTTTGTGAACCCTAGAAACTAACAGAATCAGGTTTCTGTAGATCTAGTTATGCTAAGCTATTACCCTTGATTCAACACTTAGTGTAGCATCATTGTTTGGTGATTATAACATATCCACAAAGTTTGGGGTCAAAGGAAGTAACTTCACAATGTATAGTTGTTCAAATTCGAATCTAGACAGGGAGGGTTTTGGGATGGTTTAATGAATCAAATCAACTTGGATTGAGATGAAACTTTGCAAGATTATCACCTATGATAGTGTTGGCTTGCTGGAATTTTCCTGAATTTATTGAGAATATTTCTTGTAGAAATATTTCGAAAGCTTGATTTGGACAGAAAGGGTTTAGAGGGGTTTTGCCCATGATTTGAACATGCCCATGTCTTGAAACTCATATATATGGAAAATATATGTCCACTGAGTTTCCCTAAAGTTTCTCAAATATTTTGAAATCATTTAAATATTTTTTCCCTATGAAAAACCATTTCTGGTCTTAAGAAAAAGCCTTTAAATAAAATATAAGAATAATCTTTAAAATTCATATTTGGTGGTTTTGGAAAGTCTTATATATAGTAGGTTTGAAGTAAAGCCTTTGGTGAAGAAGGATGCACCCAGTTTGAGGACTTGAAGTGCAAACCTCATTTGAGGGGGGTTTTGAAAACCTTATTTGAATAAATCCTTTTTGGTCAAAATAAAATTTGATAAAAATAGTTTTGGGCACTATTCACATGGAATGATCATTGGTCAAGAATTTTGGGTCAAGGAAGATGAATATGAAGAGGGATAGAATCTAAGAGTGCCACATAACACAATCAACAAGCAACAATTCAAACAAGCACAAGCATTGAAAAAGTGTTAATTGGATCCAAATTATATAAATCCAAACATGACATGGTGATATAAACATAGGGTGTGACAGATCTACCCCCTTACAAGAATCTCGTCCCCGAGATTTGTTGGCTAAGCGCTAAAAATATAAGGGAACTCAGATCTAAGATAGTCTTCACGCTCCGAGGTTGCTTTGGCTTTAGTGTGGTTGCTCCATCGGACCTTGAAGTACTTTATGGTAGTGCTTTGGGTGCAACATTCTGCCTCATCCAAAATGCGGTCTGGCCTCTCACGATAAGTGAGGTGTGGCTGAAGATCGATGGCCTTATGGTGGATGTCCTTGTAGAGGTCGGGGTAGTTGGGAACTTGCCGACACCTTCGGAGTTGTGACACATGAAAGACATTGTGCACATCCTCTAGCTCGGAAGGTAGATCTAGCTGATAGGCAACTTCTCCTCGTCTTGCGGTGACCTTGTAGGGGCCGATATATCAAGGTGCAAGCTTTCCTTTGACGTGGAAATGCTTGGTTCCTTTAAGAGGTGTGACTTGAAGCTAAACATAATCTCCGACTTTGAGGTTTAGTTCTCGGCGGTGGGAGTCAGCGTGGCTCTTCTATCTTGCCTTGGCGGTCTCAAGGCGCTCTCGGACGAGTTGAACTTGCTCTTATGCCTCGCGGAGGATGTCTGATCCGAAGACTAACCCTTCTCAGGTGTCTGACCAGTTGAGGGGAGTAAGACACTTGCGTCCATACAACACCTCAAATGGTGCCATCTGAAGACTCGACTGATAGATGTTGTTGTTGGAGAACTCAGCAAATGGCAGACAATCTTCCCATTTGGCTCCATAATCCAAGACACAAGCATGGAGCATGTCTTCGAGTATATGTATTACTTGTTTTGTTTGCCCACCGGCCTGGGGGTGTTAAGCAGTGCTGAAGGAGAGCTTAGTTCCCACAGCTTCTTAAAAAATCTTCAAGAATCTCGAGGTGAACTGGGTGCCTCAATCTGATACGATCTCCCTAGGAACTCCGTGAAGGCTCACGATACGCTCAATGTAGAGGCTGGCTAGCTTGTTACCGTCATAGGTGGTCTTGACGGGAATGAAATTGGCTACTTTGGTCAAGTGCTCGACAATGACCCAAATAGAGTCATCTCCCTTGCTTGACCTTGGTAAACTGGTGATGAGATCCATCCCAACTTTGTCCCACTTCCATTCAGGCACTTCGATAGGTTGCACTAGCCTAGCGGGTCACTGGTGCTTAGCCTTGACTCTCTGGCATATGTCACATGTAGCAACGAACGTGCCTATCTCCCGTTTCATGCCATGCCACTAAAATGTAGCCTTGAGGTCTTGATACATATTGGTTCCTCCAGGATGGATGGAATATGGAGTGTCGTGAGCTTCTTGCAAGATCAAGTTCTTGAGCTCCTCTTTGTTGGGTACGCAGATGCGATTCCTGAACCATACAACTCCTTGTTCATCCACTAAGAATCCTCGGGACTTGCCTGCCTTGATCTTCCTCTTGATGCCTTCAATGCTCTCGTGTCCCTTATGAGATTCCTTGATATCATCCATCAAGGTAGGCTTTGCTTCGAGGTTGGCGAGGAATCCGGGTGCAACTAGTTCCAAGACGAAGCTTTCAAGCTCTTCATACAGGGCGGGTAGCCTTTCCTTAATCATAGCATTCAAGGAACAAGCCTTTTTGCTTAAGGCGTCTGCTACCACATTGGCCTTTCCGGGGTGGTATTGAGCATTGAGGTCATAATCCTTGATCAACTCCAACCATCTTCGCTGACTCATGTTCAATTCCCTGTGAGTGAAAATATACTTCAAACTCTTGTGGTCTGTTTATATATCACATCGCTTCCCCAGAAGGTAATGTCTCCATGTATTCAAGGCATGAACCACAGTTGCCAACTAGAGATCATGAGTAGCATAGTTCTCTTCATGAGGGCGTAGATGTCTGGATAGATATGCTACAACTCTGCCTTCTTGCATCGAACACCTCCAAGCCCGGTTCTTGATTCATCACAGTATATCACAAACTCCTTGTGAATATCAGGGGTGGCCAAAACTGGTGTTGTGGTTAACCTCTTCTTGAGCTCCTGGAAGCTTTCCACGCACTTAGTTGTCCATTCAAACATCTTGTCCATCTTCGAAAGATGGGTCATGGGTCGGGTAATGCTCGAGAACCCTTCCACGAACTTAGGGTAATATCATGCGAGTCCGAGGAAGCACCTGACTTCCTTCATGGTGGTTGGGGTTTGCCATTCAGTCACGGCTTCAATCTTGGGAGGATGCACCTATAATCCTTCTGCAGTCAACACATGACCCAAGAATCCAACTCCATGCCGCCAGAATTCACACTTGTTGAACTTGGCAGAAAGCTGGTGTTCTCGAAGCTTATCTAGGACCAATCTCAAGTGTTTCTCATGCTCTTCTTCTGACTTTGAGAAGACGAGTATGTCATCAATGAATACGACAACGAACTTGTCCAAGTACTCCATGAAGACTTTATTCATGAGGTACATGAAGTAGCCAGGGGCATTGGTTAACCCGAATGACCTGACCGTGTACTCATACAAGCCATACCGGGTTGCAAATGCCGTTTACGGAATGTCTTGGGGTCTGATCTTCAGCTGATAGTACCCGGACCTGAGGTCGATCTTGGATAACACCTTGGCTCCATTCAACTGATCAAATAGGTCTTCAATCTTGGGGAGGAGTAATTGTTCTTTATTGTGACCTCATTGAGAGAACGGTAATCGACACAGAGCCTGATAATTCTGTCCCTCTTTGACACAAATAGAACAGGTGATCCCCAAGGAGAGGCACTAGGGCGCATGAATCCTTTTCTGAGTTGCTCTGCTAGTTGCTTCTTCAGTTTAGCCAACTCTTCGGATCCCATCCTGTAGGCCTTCTTATAGATGGGCCTTGATCTGGGCATAGGCTCAATGATGAACACAATGTCGCGGTCCGGAGGTATTGCGGGCAGCTCATTAGGAAATACATCTGGGTACTCACATACCACTGGCACTTGATCCAACTCAATTCCTGATAGATAGTTAGCCTGAGGGCCTTGAGTGGAGGTAGGGTTGGCAACATACTTGACTTCCACTCCTCGGCTATTGGTCATGGTGAAAATCCTCTTGGCACGATCTAACAAGCCTTGGTGCTTGGTCAACCAATTCATGCCAAGGATGACGTCCAAGCCTGGTGAATCTAGAACTATAAGGTCTGCTAGGAAGTCTACCCCATTGATGTTAATTTCCACTCCTTTACAACCTATCCCAGACTTCATAATTGATCCCGGGGTTTGTATCAACATATGACTACCCAGGGGTGTAGGTTTCATGCCTCTCTAATGCAAACTTTTGGGTGACAAAAGAATGTGAAGCTCTACAATCAAACAGTACTGTTGTTGGGGTTGAGTTGACAAGGAACATACCCAGTATGACGTCCGGGTCTTCCTGGGCTTCCTCTGCGGTGACGTGATTCACACGACCCTTGCCATTGTTGGGTTGGTTGCGGGGAGCGGGGTTCCTTGGGGCTGCTCCACGGCCTTGACCTTGAGTTGGAGCATTGGGTCACGGTGCATCGGGCTTCTTGTTGGGGAAAACCTTAGAGATGTGTCCAGACTGACCACATCCAAAACAAGTGACTTGCCTAGGGTTGTTGTTGTAGTTCCTGCCACCAGTGTTGTTATTGGGGTTGTTGTAAGCTAGCCTGGGATTGGCATACTGCTAAGGCTGGTAGCTCGGACGAGGCATAGGAGGTCTAGCCTGTTGCGGCTGATTGGTCGGCTTAGCTAGGGCTGGCTACCAGGGCGAGGCTGCTGAATGCTAGAGCTACCCTTGCAAGTGTCCTCTATGGCACGACGCTTGTCTTCCAGCATGAGGGCCTTGTTCACCAGGTCGCAGAAGGTACAACAGTCGCAGACGATGAGCTGAAACTGCAGGGTCTGTTGAAGTCCTTCCATGAAGCACTCCTTCTTCGTAGCCTCCGTGTTGACATCTTTAGGTGCATACCTTGATAGTAGGTTGACCTTCTGCAGATATTCCTTGACAGAGCCACTTCCTTGATTTAGCGCTCGGAATTCTCTCTTCCTGATAGCCATGATCCCAGAAGGAATGTGGGCGGTGCGGAATCCTTCCTTGAAGTCATTCCAAGTGATCACACGCTCACCTTGCATGACCTTGAATCTATCCCACCAAGCTCGGGCAGTATGTAACATCCCAAAATTCCATTTTGGAATGTTATGATTATAGCTATGCATCTAGCAGCATCATTGCTTGATTTTATGTGATAGTTGAAATGTCTCTTCTGAATTCCAGAAAGTCCTTTCTACTTTTCCCTATGCTGCTTTCCCTATTTGAAATTTTGGTTAAATGTTCAAAATAAGAGAGGAGTAACATGACACTCCACACCAGGGTCAAATTGGTGAATTATTTGAACAAAAATAACTAGGAGTTATTTTGAAAATATTTGCAAAAAGGATTTAAAAACAATTAGGCAATTTCTGAAAATAATATTTTTTTAAATTGTTCAAATAACAGAATAGAAATGTTCATTTAATAGAATTTATTATTCTGTTAATTTTGATATATAATACCCCTATATTTAGAGACGATTTGAATGCTTTAAATATATTTGAATGTCTCTGGAAAATTATTAAAAAGAAACGGTAACCGTTTCCGGTATTAAACGGGCCGGCCCACGACAGTTACTCGCGTATTAATTAGAAGCCGGCCGACCGAGCGCAGTAACGCCTCCCTCTCTCTCTGACGCTGGGCCCCACCCGACCGCCCGAAATCCCCGCGTCGGTCATCTTCAACGCGCGCGCGCCGGCGCCGGCGAAATCCCTCTCGCCGGATCTCCCGTACCCCTTCCATCCCGAACCCCCTCTCCAGGCTATATAAGAGCCCCGGCACCCCGCATCCATTCCCCACCCCGAGACCTCTTCCCAGTCGCCAGACCGTCACAGATCTCTCGCCGGAGTCGACACCACCACCGGATCTCCCCATCGCCATTGCCGACGACTCCGACCTCCCCTCCCCTTTCTGACACCACCAACCGGCGGAGGAGGACCACCGCCACCGTCCGGACTTTTTCGACGTCGCCAACGACCATCAGAGACGCATCCCCGAGCATCTCCGACCACCGGCCGGCTTCACCACTCGCCGGAGATCCCCTCCCCCACCGGTAAGTCGCCGTCGTCACTCCCCTCCCTCCGATTCGAATCCGACGGCCCCGATTAGAAGTCACTTAAAACCGAACCAGTATCCTCCTAGCATCGGTCATCCGCCCGTAACCATCTAACGCCCGCGCTACCCAGCCAGTAGGATCGCGCCACGTCACCCCCTGGCCGACCGGTAGAATTTCACCTTTTTCTGATTTTTATTTAGAAAACAGAACCTATTCTAATTTTGTTTTAGCTATATCTTTTAATCTATTTAGTGTTTTAAGTTGATTCTTTTTGCATTAGTTCACATTTTTCATGTAGTTTCACCCTGTACTTTCAAATTTCAAATTTGAACTATAAAATTTGAATTGAATCAAATTTGCTTAAAATCTTCAAATCTGAATAACTAGAGTTTGAAAATAGATTTTGATATGAATCTTTTTGCTACTGTTTGGTATTAGTTAGGACTACCTTCATGTTTAGTTTGAGGATTTTCAAGATATATTTGATTAGTATTTTAACAAAAAACAGAATCTGTATAGTATTATAATATAGTTTTATAAACTCAATTTTGATTAGTTTGATTTAGAATTTTGTTTTATTCGTTTATTAGGTTCTGTTAGTAAACATTTAGTGTTTTCACTTAATGTTAATAAAAATATAAATTTGCTTAGTTTAATTTTAATTAACATAGGAATCAAAATTTCTTTTCAATTAGGCTTAATTTGACTAAAACAACTAACTAGTAATAGTTTTGCTTTCAAACAAAGTTTTGTATATTTTGATTCTGTTTTCTAAGACAGATTTCATTGTAAATTATTTTCTGTTAAGAACATGTTTTAATAATAAATAATAAGTTTAGTTTTTCATTCTTTTGTTAATATAACTATAGTTGATTCATATAGTGTTTGTCAAAACTTTTACAAACTTTACTAAAGTTTTCCCAACAAAATTAAATTGATTTTGTTTTGTTTAATATTAAAATATTCTATTGTTGCCTTGCTATCAACAATTGTCTTGTTATTTCAAAATAGTTTTATTATGTAGTAGTGTTTTCATCATCTCCTTTGGAAAACAAAACCTTGTGTGTTTTACTTGCTAGAGACTTTTGTGCATTGTTTGCCTTGATTGTTTAGTACTTCTTTGCTGAATGTTATGAGTACTTATTTTGGTTGTATGCTTATTTGAATGATTGTTTCTTTCGTTAGATTATTCGGAGTGCGAAGCTTGTTACTTAGAGTCACTCACGTACGAAGATCATCAATCAGGCAAGTCACCTTGATCATACTTTTACCCATGTTTTATATGCATTAGTTCTACCATCTCCCCAATTGCATGCAAGATAGGTTAGTTGGAAACTTGGTTACATTGTAATAGTATCATGTGGTAGGTACCCCTCCTCAACCCTCTTTGACAACTTTGGCCCCGGGAAACGTTGTTTTACTTTTGCTATGCTATTAGTAGACGGGGTTGGTTGTGTGATTCATGAGAGTTGAGAAAGTTAATAATTTCAAGACCTACATAATGATCAAGATTTCAAGACTCCAAGTTTTCAACATACCTCTGGGTCGATGATGGTTGAACGGCGCCCTGGTGAAACCAGTGGTTAGCCTAGGTGATGCTGGAGATGGCCAGTATTCACGCGGAAAGGTCCACCCAGGCACAAAGAGATGGATGGATGCTTTAAAACCCAAGGCTTACCTGCACAGCCACAAGTCATTATGGGCTCTGGCTTGGTTGGATATCGTGGTGACCCTGGACAGGCGGTGCTACGAGAGGTAGAAGAACGGTAGGAAAGGATGGGCACCGTCAGAGTCGCAGGGAAACCCTTTGGAAGACCATGTTTTGGTCATCCGTTTCTCAAACACCCTGAAGTGCGAGAAATCAAACGGAGGCGACCAAATCTTGTGGGGAACGTGTGCAAAACTCTGCAGAGTACAAAACCTAATCGATTAGCCGTGTCCACGGTCATGGACGACTTGAGCCAAAGGAATTGGAACTTTCGGAACTCTCAACACAATTAAAATGATGATGTGGGTATTAATAATTTTGGGTATGAGAATTGGTTGGTGGGACCATCTCATTAATCAACCAACTTAGTAATATTTTTCTTAACCCTTCTTTTGATGTAGGAAAAACTTGGCTTTACGCAAAAACTTACCACCCCACTTGCCATATATGCATATAGACTAGATGCTTACCTTTTCACCCTTCTCTTGTGACTTTGCCGGCATATTCCATATGCTGACCTACATGGCTGCAACGTAACATGTTGCAGAGTATTTTTCCGACCTGGAGTGAGGACACGTTCAATGCTCAGTGAGATGCCCTTGGAGTCAGATGGACTCACCTACTTTCGACGCTTCCGCAAGACTTAGTTATTCTCATGAGTTGGCCTATTGGCCACTTTATTGTAATTTTTATTGTAATAAAGGACTCGATATGAGATTTCGATTAATATAATGCTGTGTGATTTACCTTTGATATATACATTGATGTACCGTGTGTGTACCAGCATGATCTTGGGATGGTACGGAAACACCGGAGACTTGACCTTCCAGGTCGGGTCGCTACAGAAATGGTATCAGAGCACACGCTGACCGTAGGACGTAACCTCTAGGATTGGAAAGCCTTAGGATTGTTTCTCTTTGTCTTTAAATATCTTATACTCTCATCTATTCGTTTCTGATTCCTCTCCGATTATTTCAAAATTTATAGATGGCCACCTTCATCCCTGTGTTGATCACGGAGTTTTGCCAGCCTGACGCAACGATGCCCTTTGGTAAGGAGCTGATGACGATCGTCAAGGACGTAAGGATTGCTTTGCCGAGCATCACCGGGATTCCTATCATGTCATTTCCCCAAGATGGACGCTACAGGATCGAGGTGCATATCCCAGGGAAGACTTTTGGGAACCGGAAGGAACCCATTGACCTCAAGTTCGTGGCACCCAGTTGGATACTTGGAAGAGACATGGCCATTCATCGTGCCCTTGGACGTATTCAGGAGGAATACAGAGGTGGAACCATTTCACCAGGACTCAGCGTGGTTTGTCGTAGAGATGCCAACGGAAACATCATAACTCCTCCCACTGTAGACACCACTATTTCCTATATCCAGACCCTGGAGACTCACATCAGGACTCTGGAGCTTCGAGTTCGTGCTGATACGAAGACAATCAAGAATCTGATGAACCGCGAGCTGGACCTTGAAGCTGATCTACGAGAGGCCAACTATGAACACGAGCATGAAGTGAAGGACTTCCTAGAGAGGATTGATGAGCAGAATGCACGCATCGCCACTCTGGAGGAGCATCTAGACATGGGAGAAAACCTTCACCCCGAAGGAGACATGGCACCCTTCATCAGCGACGATGAAGACTATGAGGAAAGTACCACCGGAGGACCTACGACTATGCACTTCTGAGACAAAACATTAGTTATACCCTCCAATGTATCTTTTATTTTAGTCGTTAAAGCGTAGGTCGATGCTTAGTTGTTTGAGGTTTGTATTCTCGATGTTTGACATTGATTGAATAAATGAATGAGTGTTTGGTGTGATATGGTTGCGCATTGCATATGGGTAGTGAATTTCTTCTAGACCTTTGTTCTATTCTAATTCTCATCCCTCTGAAAACAGCAAGATGCCTCCACGACGTGAGACCGACTTCACTTTCCCACCAGAACTCACTCAACTCCTTCAGCAGCAGAATGCACTGATGCAGTTATTGATTCAGAATCAGACCAACAACAATCAGAACAACAATAACCACCACCATCCACCCCAGTCTGACAATCTCACCCGTTTTCTGAGGTTGAACCCTCCAACTTTCTCCAGCAGCACTGAGCCCATTGTGGCAGATGACTGGCTCCGTAATATAGAGAGAGAACTTGTCACCGCTGGATGCACTGACGCTGAGAAAGTGCGATTTGCCGCACATCAACTGGAAGGACCAGCAGCTTCATGGTGGGAGAATTACACCACCACTTATCCTATTGCAGAAGTGACTTGGGAGCAGTTCAAGCTTACTTTCCGCACCGCTCATGTTTCAGCTGGAGCCATGAGTCTGAAGAAGCGCGAGTTTCGCAATTTGCGCCAGGGTAATCGCTCTGTGGCCCAATATGTGGAAGAGTTCAGCATGTTGGCCCATTATGCCCCAGGAGATGTGGCCGATGATGCAGCCAAGCAAGAAAAGTTTTTGGAAGGACTCAACGACGAGTTGAGCATACAGCTGGTAGTGGCTAATTTCAACAACTACCAAGAGCTGGTGGACAAGGCCCTTATTCTGGAGGGTAAACAACAGCAGATTGAGAACCGCAAGCGGAAGTACACTCAGGGGAAGTTCAACTCTGGAACTCATCAGAAGCCCCGCTACTCCCCGTACTCAGGGAATACCGGATCAGGAAACAGTAAGTTTGGAAAGCACACTCATGCTATGCACAGCCATGGAGGTCACCATCATGGAGGAAATGGGAACAACCGTCCCAACCATGGCAATTTCAAGAGTGACAATGGGAATGGGAACAACAACCAGCACCGTCAAGTTCCTGCTCAGAAGGATCTGAGTCACATCACCTGTTTCAAGTGCCAGAAGACAGGGCACTATGCTATTGAGTGTCCCCAGAGCAAGCAAGGCAGTGGAAACGGCAACAACAATGGCAACTCCGCAGCCAAGAAGCCAAACCCTTTTCCTCGTGCCCAGGTGAACCACCTCGACGTGGAAGAAGTCTATGATCAACCCGAGACTGTGGTTGGTAAGTTTTTATTGCATTCACGTCCTGTTACAGTACTTTTTGATTCTGGTGCAACTCATTCATTCATATCAAGGGTAGTTGTGGATAAATATGGTTTGCCCACCAAAACCCTTAGTCAGCCCATTCAGGTCAGTTCCTCAGGAGGTATGATGATGGCAGGGATAGGATGCCATGCCTTGAAACTCAATATAGGAAACCATGTTTTTCCCACCGACCTCATCGTCTTAGAGTCACAAGGATTGGATGTAATCCTAGGCATGGATTGGATGACCAAGTATGAAGGAAATCTTGATTGCCCTAGCAAATCTGTTTCACTCACCACCCCGGAGAACAAGAGGATTAAGTATGTATCCCGACGCACACGTATGAGTGTTAGGTTAAATGCCCTCACAGGAGTTGTTCAGGAGGAAGTACCTATGGTAAAAGATTATTTGGATGTATTTCCGGAAGAATTACCAGGCATGCCACCAGATAGGGAGATTGAGTTCCTAATAGAGCTACAGCCAGGGACAGCCCCAATTTCCAAGAGACCCTATCGGATGCCCGCAAATGATCTGTTGGAAATCAAGAAGCAAATTAAGGAGTTATTGGACAAAGGTTATATTCGCCCAAGTTCTTCACCTTGGGGAGCCCCAGTTCTTTTGGTGGAGAAGAAGGATAAAACCTTGAGAATGGTAGTCGATTATCGTGCCTTGAACGAGGTGACTATCAAGAACAAGTACCCTCTGCCGATGATTAATGATTTGTTTGATCAGCTCGTAGGAGCCAAAGTATTCTCCAAGATCGATCTTCGATCAGGGTATCACCAGTTGAAAATTCGTGAACAGGATATACCCAAAACAGCTTTCACCACGAGGTATGGCTTGTATGAGTATACGGTCATGTCTTTTGGATTGACTAATGCTCCTGCCTACTTCATGAATTTGATGAACAAAGTATTCATGGAATACCTAGACAAGTTTGTTGTGGTGTTCATCGATGACATTCTGATATTCTCCAAGAACGAGGAAGAGCATAAGGAACATCTGCCTTTACTTCTGGAGAAGCTGAGAGAGCATCAACTATATGCCAAGTTCAGCAAATGTGAATTTTGGCTGACGGAAGTCGGATTCCTTGGACATGTTATTTCCGAAGATGGAATAGCAGTGGACCCTGCTAAGGTTGAAGCCGTCACCGAGTGGAAGTCCCCTACCTCAGTTAAGGAGATCCGCAGTTTCCTCGGACTTGCCGGTTATTATCGGAGATTCATTAAGAATTTCTCGAAGATTGCCAAGCCCATGACAGAGTTGTTGAAGAAAGAATCCAAGTATGTTTGGACCGAGGAATGTGAAACCAGTTTCCAAGAGTTAAAGAAACGTTTGGTCACAGCCCCAGTGTTGATTTTTCCCAATATTCGGAAGGATTTCCAGGTTTATTGTGATGCTTCACGTCAAGGACTTGGAGGAGTACTCATTCAAGATGGAAAGGTTGTAGCTTATGCATCCAGACAACTACGACCTCATGAGTTGAATTATGCCACGCATGATTTGGAACTAGCAGCCGTAGTGCACGCACTCAAGACTTGGAGACATTTCCTTATCGGAAATAGTTGTGATGTTTACACCGACCATAAGAGCCTGAAATATATTTTCACTCAGAAAGAGTTGAACCTCAGACAGAGGAGATGGTTAGAGTTAATCAAGGACTATGACATGAGATTACACTACCATCCAGGTAAGGCTAATGTTGTAGCCGATGCCTTGAGTCGGAAAACTTATGTGAACACACTCACAGCGGGAGGATTACCCCAAGAGTTAGTCGATGATCTCAGAGAGCTCAAGCTAGAGATAGTTCCAAGAGGATATGTTGGTACACTGGAAATTCAGTCCACCTTGACCGAAAAAATTCATGAAGCCCAGAAATCGGACAAGGAGATAGCTGAGATTAAATAGAGAATGGAAGATGGTAAAGCTAAAGGTTTTCGTGAGGATGAACACGGAACTTTGTGGTTTGAGAACCGAATCTATGTGCCCAATGAACCAGAGCTCAGGAAGTTGATACTTCAGGAAGCCCATGATTCACCTTACTCGATACACCCAGGCAATACCAAGATGTATCTGGATTTAAAGGAAAGTTATTGGTGGACAGGTATGAAGAAAGATGTTGCGGAACATGTTGCAATATGTGATGTTTGTCAGAGAGTAAAGGCAGAACATCAGAAACCAGCAGGGTTACTCCAACCTTTGCAGATACCCGAGTGGAAATGGGAAAAGCTTGGTATGGATTTCATCACAGGATTGCCCAGGACCCGTTCAGGTTATGATTCTATCTGGGTAGTGGTTGATCGCTTGACCAAGGTGGCTCATTTCATCCCGGTAAAGACCACCTATACCAGTGCTAAGCTAGCCAAGATATATATGACCAGGATCGTATGTCTGCATGGAGTTCCGAGGAGTATCGTGTCAGATAGAGGAACACATTTTACCTCAAAGTTTTGGCATCAGTTACATGAAACTTTGGGTACAAGGCTAGAGTTTAGTACAGCTTTTCATCCGCAGACAGATGGACAGACTGAGAGAGTCAACCAGATTCTGGAAGATATGTTGAGAGCTTGTGCGCTAGATTATGGATCTAGTTGGGACGATAACTTACCTTACGCAGAATTCTCATACAACAACAGTTATCAGACGAGTCTGAAGATGGCCCCTTTCGAAGCTTTATACGGAAGGAGGTGCAGAACACCACTGACGTGGGATGGTGTTGGAGACCGACAACTTTTTGGTCCCGACCTTATCCGAGATTCTGAAGAGAAAGTCAAGTTGATACGTGACAGACTCAAGATAGCTCAATCTCGACAGAAGAGTTATGCTGACAGCAAACGTAAAGAAGTGACATATGAAGTGGGAGACCGAGCATATATTCGTGTATCCCCGCTTCAAGGAACCAAGAGATTTGGTGTTAAAGGAAAATTAGCACCCAGATTTATAGGCCCCTACAAAATTCTTGAACGTAGAGGCGAAGTTGCTTACAAACTGGAATTGCCGGAAGGATTATCCGAAGTTCATGATGTGTTCCATGTGTCCCAGCTGAAGAAATGTCATACAGAGATGGCTGATATCCCTTTGAGAGATACAGTGCCCCTAGAGGCCATACAGCTTGAAAGTGATCTGACTTACGAGGAGAAGCCTATCAAGATCCTCGAGACATCCAACCGAGTTACCCGCAGCAAGATTATCAAGTTCTGTAAAGTTTTGTGGAGTCACCATAACAAGGAAGAAGCCACCTGGGAACGCGAAGAAGATCTTCGTAGAGACCATCCGCACCTATTTTCTAGCCAACCCGAATCTCGAGGGCGAGATTCATCTTAAGGTGGGTAGGTTTGTAACATCCCAAAATTCCATTTTGGAATGTTATGATTATAGCTATGCATCTAGCAGCATCATTGCTTGATTTTATGTGATAGTTGAAATGTCTCTTCTGAATTCCAGAAAGTCCTTTCTACTTTTCCCTATGCTGCTTTCCCTATTTGAAATTTTGGTTAAATGTTCACAATAAGAGAGGAGTAACATGACACTCCACACCAGGGTTAAATTGGTGAATTATTTGAACAAAAATAACCAGGAGTTATTTTGAAAATATTTGCAAAAAGGATTTAAAAACAATTAGGCAATTTCTGAAAATAATATTTTTTTAAAGTGTTCAAATGACAGAATAGAAATGTTCATTTAATAGCATTTATTATTCTTTTAATTTTGATATATAATACCCCTATATTTAGAGACGATTTGAATGCTTTAAATGTATTTGAATGTCTCTGGAAAATTATTAAAAAGAAACGGTAACCGTTTCCGGTATTAAACGGGCCGGCCCACGACAGTTACTCGCGTATTAATTAGAAGCCGGCCGACCGAGCGCAGTAACGCCTCCCTCTCTCTCTGACGCTGGGCCCCACCCGACCGCACGAAATCCCCGCGTCGGTCCTCTTCAACGCGCGCGCGCCGGCGCCGGCGAAATCCCTCTCGCCGGATCTCCCGTACCCCTTCCATCCCGAACCCCCTCTCCAGGCTATATAAGAGCCCCGGCACCCCGCATCCATTCCCCACCCCGAGACCTCTTCCCAGTCGCCAGACCGTTACAGATCTCTCGCCGGAGTCGACACCACCACCGGATCTCCCCATCGCCATTGCCGACGACTCCGACCTCCCCTCCCCTTTCTGACACCACCAACCGGCGGAGGAGGACCACCGCCACCGTCCGGACTTTTTCGACGTCGCCAACGACCATCAGAGACGCATCCCCGAGCATCTCCGACCACCGGCCGGCTTCACCACTCGCCGAAGATCCCCTCCCCCACCGGTAAGTCGCCGTCGTCACTCCCCTCCCTCCGATTCGAATCCGACGGCCCCGATTAGAAGTCACTTAAAACCGAACCGGTATCCTCCTAGCATCGGTCGTCCGCCCGTAACCATCTAACGCCCGCGCTAGCCAGCCAGTAGGATCGCGCCACGTCACCCCCTGGCCGACCGGTAGAAGTTCACCTTTTTCTGATTTTTATTTAGAAAACAGAACCTATTCTAATTTTGTTTTAGCTATATCTTTTAATCTATTTAGTGTTTTAAGTTGATTCTTTTTGCATTAGTTCACATTTTTCATGTAGTTTCACCCTGTACTTTCAAATTTCAAATTTGAACTATAAAATTTGAATTGAATCAAATTTTCTTAAAATCTTCAAATCTGAATAACTAGAGTTTGAAAATAGATTTTGATATGAATCTTTTTGCTACTGTTTGGTATTAGTTAGGACTACCTTCATGTTTAGTTTGAGGATTTTCAGGATATATTTGATTAGTGTTTTAACCAAAAACAGAATCTGTATAGTATTATAATATAGTTTTATAAACGCAATTTTGATTAGTTTGATTTAGAATTTGGTTTTATTTGTTTATTAGGTTCTGTTAGTAAACATTTAGTGTTTTCACTTAATGTTAATAAAAATATAAATTTGCTTAGTTTAATTTTAATTAACATAGGAATCAAAATTTCTTTTCAATTAGGCTTAATTTGACTAAAACAACTAACTAGTAATAGTTTTGCTTTCAAACAAAGTTTTGTATATTTTGATTCTGTTTTCTAAGACAGATTTAATTATAAATTATTTTCTGTTAAGAACATGTTTTACTAATAAATAATAAGTTTAGTTTTTCATTCTTTTGTTAATATAACTATAGTTGATTCATATAGTGTTTGTCAAAACTTTTACAAACTTTACTAAAGTTTTCCCAACAAAATTAAATTGATTTTGTTTTGTTTAATATTAAAATATTCTATTGTAGCCTTGCTATCAACAATTGTCTTGTTATTTCAAAATAGTTTTATTATGTAGTAGTGTTTTCATCATCTCCTTTGGAAAACAAAACCTTGTGTGTTTTACTTGCTAGAGACTTTTGTGCATTGTTTGCCTTGATTGTTTAGTACTTCTTTGCTGAATGTTATGAGTACTTATTTTGGTTGTATGCTTATTTGAATGATTGTTTGTTTCGTTAGATTATTCGGAGTGCGAAGCTTGTTACTTAGAGTCACTCACGTACGAAGATCATCAATCAGGCAAGTCACCTTGATCATACTTTTACCCATGTTTTATATGCATTAGTTCTACCATCTCCCCAATTGCATGCAAGATAGGTTAGTTGGAAATTTGGTTACATTGTAATAGTATCATGTGGTAGGTACCCCTCCTCAACCCTCTTTGACAACTTTGGCCCCGGGAAACGTTGTTTTACTTTTGCTATGCTATTAGTAGACGGGGTTGGTTGTGTGATTCATGAGAGTTGAGAAAGTTAATAATTTCAAGACCTACATAATGATCAAGATTTCAAGACTCCAAGTTTTCAACATACCTCTGGGTGGATGATGGTTGAACGGCGCCCTGGTGAAACCAGTGGTTAGCCTAGGTGATGCTGGAGATGGCCAGTATTCACGCGGAAAGGTCCACCCAGGCACAAAGAGATGGATGGATGCTTTAAAACCCAAGGCTTACCTGCACAGCCACAAGTCATTATGGGCTCTGGCTTGGTTGGATATCGTGGTGACCCTAGACAGGCAGTGCTACGAGAGGTAGACGAACGGTAGGAAAGGATGGGCACCGTCAGAGTCGCAGGGAAACCCTTTGGAAGACCATGTTTTGGTCATCCGTTTCTCAAACACCCTGAAGTGCGAGAAATCAAACAGAGGCGACCAAATCTTGTGGGGAACGTGTGCAAAACTCTGCAGAGTACAAAACCTAATCGATTAGCCGTGTCCACGGTCATGGACGACTTGAGCCAAAGGAATTGGAACTTCCGGAACTCTCAACACAATTAAAATGATGATGTGGGTATTAATAATTTTGGGTATGAGAATTGGTTGGTGGGACCATCTCATTAATCAACCAACTTAGTAATATTTTTCTTAACCCTTCTTTTGATGTAGGAAAAACTTGGCTTTACGCAAAAACTTACCACCCCACTTGCCATATATGCATATAGACTAGATGCTTACCTTTTCACCCTTCTCTTGTGACTTTGCCGGCATATTCCATATGCTGACCTACATGGCTGCAACGTAACATGTTGCAGAGTATTTTTCCGACCAGGAGTGAGGACACGTTCTATGCTCACTGAGATGCCCTTGGAGTCAGATGGACTCACCTACTTTCGACGCTTCCGCAAGACTTAGTTATTCTCATGAGTTGGCCTTTTGGCCACTTTATTGTAATTTTTATTGTAATAAAGGACTCGATATGAGATTTCGATTAATATAATGCTGTGTGATTTACCTTTGATATATACATTGATGTACCGTGTGTGTACCAGCATGATCTTGGGATGGTACGGAAACACCGGAGACTTGACCTTCCAGGTCGGGTCGCTACACAGTACCTCCGAGGTAGTGAGAGGCATAAAGCACCTTCTCACGGTCCTCATTGCAATGGACCAGTGCAAGGAGGTCCTCGATGGTGCAGATCCAGTCGTCAGCATCCAAAGGTTCAACAGTCTCGGTGAAGGTTGGGGAGAATTCTTCATGAATTCAGACAGTGTGGAGCGGCCATTGTCGTTCCTACCTTGCTGCTAGTTGTTCACAAGGGCCTGAGCCATCTGCTGAATAGCAGCATTGTTGTCTTGGCGTTCCTCCCAGAGAACTTGGAGAAACTAAGCTATGCTCATGTTCTCCGGTGGAGGTGCTGGCGGGGGAATGTCGCCTTGTGGCTGCTCCTGGTGTCCTCCAGCGTGAGCAGTCCCACCAGCTCCCTATTGCTGGCTTGAGTTGCTGGCTTCAGGATTGGCGAAGGAGCTGGTGCGGGTAGCAGTCACCATCCTGTTTGGAGCAGCCAAGTCAAACAACTAGGACAGATGAGGGGAAAAGCAGCAATGGAAAAGCGCGCCTAAGGGGGTTGGTCGAGTGCAAGTGTGGTAAAACAAAGATCGAAAGACCAACATATATTAAGATAGACGATGTAGCCGCCTACATGTTGCCTATGGAAAAAGCGCGACTTGCATTGGAACCCAAACAACAAAACAATCAACAGGGACACAATGTTTCATATGAACCAATACACGGACTCGATTTCGCATGAGGGGTACATGACTGATCCTACCCTAGGGGTTCTCGGACTCAAATGGTGGAGTGCTCGGTCTCGTAGTTACGCTCCTCTGGGTCTTCCTCCTGTTCGTCATCTGTACATGCATCATTCCTAGTTGAAGGGGTCGGGGAACAAGGAGGTCCATCCAAATGACGCTTTGCTGGCGGGTCGGTGAAGAGCTCACGGTACTCCTTCGCACTCATACGATGACGACGTGTGGGTGCTTCTCTAGCTAGGGGTACTCCTCCTCTGTAAGCGATAGCTGGTCATCCCTCGGAGGTTCCATCCTTCTTGATCTTGTGTGGCTTCGTCTTGGTTTGACAAAGTAGCTCTCGGTTGTGGTGGAATTCCTCGCGGAGTTCATGGACTCCTTAATCAGGTTGTGAACCAGACTATTGGCAGATAGGCTGAAGTAGGTGTGGAACCTGAGCGGTGTGCCCTCCTTGGATGGAATCAGTGCCCAACTCTCGCCAAGATCATCCATCCTGAAAGGAAGGTAGTGAGTAGTCGGCTCATCAGCCATCTCTGGAATGATGTATCGCATGTGCAGAAGTGCCTTGCATGGAGCTGACTCGACTGCGAGTATCATGGTCTCCATCTATGGTCCTTCAAAGAACCAACTGGTCGGGGAGTCGTTTGCCTTCATGACCACATCCACGTGGTACTCCTTCATGACGGCATCGACCCAGTGCTCATGGTTGAGGAAAACGGGTGGTTGGTGAAACTGGCACTTCTCCAAGCTATCCCAAAGGAGTAAGGGAAAGTTGGATGCCAGGAAGGCTTCGGGTACAACAGCCATCTACGAAGGTTTGAAGGGAGGAGAGTCAGCAAAGTGTTGTGTGAAGAATAGAAGAGGTAAATACTACATAATTCCTAAGTATAGGTGCTAGGTGTAGTTTTGAAAACGGTTTTATCCTAACTAACATCCATGCTAACTAAGGGCTTCCTACAGTCAGGATGGCTCTGATACCAGCTCTATGGGGACCCCGACTCATAAGTCATGGTCACCGAATGCAGGTGTACAGTGATCCCAGAGATCAATGCTCACTGAAGACACATAAGCTGAATAACAAGAGTCTTACATCCACATTTAGTGTCTTACACAAATAAAGACCATGAAGGTCTAGTCTTACATAGATAGGGCCACATTGGCCAAACACTTAAACTCAACAAGCAGCGGAAATCTTAATCGAAAGCGTGAACTGCTACTTCTAATGCTTGCATTGGTTTTTCCCTTGAAGAGGAAAGGGTGATGCAGCAAAGTAGAGATAAGTATTTCCCTCAGTTTGAGAACCAAGGTATCAATCCAGTAGGAGTATCAAGATGAGGCACCAAGAAACCAGCACAAACACAAACAAACTTGCACCCAATGCGAAAAAGAGGTTGCCAATCCCTTTATGATTACTTGCAAGGTGAGATCTTATAGTGATAGTAGATGAACATAAATAAGTAAATAAAATTGCAGCAAGGTATTTTTTGTGTTTTTGAGTTTAGATCTGAATATATAATATGTAAAATAGACCCGGGAGCCATAGTGTTCACTAGAGGCTTCCCTCATGATAGCAAGTATTATGGTGGGTGAACAAATTACTGTTGAGCAATTGATAGAATAGCGCAAAGTCATGACGATATCTAAGGCAATGATCATACATATAGGCATCACGTCTGAGACAAGTAGACCAATAATTTCTCCATCTACTACTATTACTCCACACATCGACCGATATCAAGCATGTAGCTAGTGTATTTAGTTCATAAGAAACGGATTAACACTTTAAGCAAGATGACATGATGTAGAGGGATATATTCATGCAATATGATATAAACCCCATCTTTTTACCCTTGATGGCAACAACATGATGCGTGCCTCGCTACCCCTTCTTTTACTAGGTGAGGACACCGCACAGTATGAACCCAAAACACGCACTTCTCCCATTGCAAGAACTATAGATCAAGTTGACCAAACGAAACCCATAACTCGAAGAGAATTACAAGGATACGAAATCATGCATATAAGAAACCAGAGGAGACTCAAATAATATTCATAGATAATCTGATCATAAATCCACAATTCATAGGATCTCAACAAACACACCGCAAAAGAAGATTTCATCGGATAGATCACCATGAAGAACATGGAGAACTTTGTATTGAAGATCAAAGAGAGAGAAGAAGCCATCTAGATGCTAGCTATGGACCCGAAGGTCTGTGGTGAACTACTCACGCATCATCGGAGAGGCAATGGTGTTGATGAAGATGGCCATCGTAGATGAATTCCCCTCCGGCAGGATGCCGGAACGGTCTCCCGATTGGTTTTTGGTGTCTACGGAGGCTTGCGGTGGCGCAACTTGCGATCTAGGTTTAGTTCTGCGGGTTTCAATATTTATAAGACCGTATGGCGTAGGGAACAAGTAAAGAGGTGCCACGAGGAGGTCACGAGCCCCCTAGCCGTGGCCAGGGGGCCCGCGCCTCCCAGGCTCGTGACTCCCTCGGGCTGCCCCTCCGGTATCTTTTCCTTCTGCTATTTTTGATATTTTCCATAAAAAATCACGGCAAAAGTTTTATTTCGTTTGGACTCCGTTTGATATTCCTATCTGAAAAAGGTCAAAAACACGGAAAAAAGAGGAATTGGCACTGGGCACTGAATTAATAAGTTAGTCCCAAAAATAATATAAAATAGCATATTCATTCATATAAAACAGCCAAAGTTTATAATATAATATCATGGAACAATACAAAATTATAGATATGTTGGAGACGTATCAAGCATCCCCAAGCTTAACTCCTGCTCGTCCTCGAGTAGGGAAGTGATAAAGAACGAATTTTTGATGTGGAATGCTACCTAACATATTTGTTTTATGTAATCTCTTTATTGTGTCATGAATGTTTAGATCCATAAGATTCAAAACAATAGTTTAATATTGACATGAAAACAATAATACTTCAAGTGTAATAGCAAAGTAATCATGAACTTTCAAAATAACAAGGCCAAAGAAAGTTATCCCTACAAAATCATATAGTCTGGCTATGCTCCGTCATCCCCACACAACGAATTTAAATCATGCACAACCCTGGTATTGATCAAGTAATTGTTTTCGCACTCTTATTTTTTCAAACTTTTTCAACTCTCACGCAATACATGAGCGTGAACCATGGATATAGCACTATAAGTGGAATAGAGTGTGGTGGAGGTTGTAAGGCAAAAAGGAGGAGATGGTCACATCGACTCGGCGTATCAATAGGCTATTGAGATGCCCATCAATAGATATCAATGTGAACTAGTAGCGATTGCCATGGAACGGATGCACTAGAGCTATAAGTGTATGAAAGCTCAAAAATAGAAACTAGTGGGTGTGCCACCCAACTTGCTTGCTCACGAAGACCTAGGGCAATTTGAGGACGCCCATCATGGAATATACAAGCCAAGTTACATAATGAAAATTTCCACTAGCATATGAAAGTGACAAAACAAGAGACTCTCTGTCATGAAGAACATGGATGCTACTTTGAAGCACAAGTGTGGAAAAAGATAGTAGCATTGTCCCTTCTCTCTTTTTCTCTCATTTTTTGTTTAGGCTCTTTGGCCTCTTTTTATTTTTTTATTTTTTTATTTGGTGGGCATCTTTGGCCTCTTTTATTCCCTCACATGGGACAATGCTCTAATAATGATGATCATCACACTTTTATTTACTTACAACTCGATACTTAGAACAATAATGACTCTATATGAATGAAAGTGGTGGCACATGTCATGAGACGGAACGGTGGAAGTTGCATGGCAATATATCTCGGAAGGACTATGAAAATGCCATAATAGGTAGGTATAGTGGCTGTTTTGAGGAAGGCATATGGTGGGTTTGTGCACCGGCGAAATTTGCGTGGCACTAGAGAGGGTAGCAATGGTGGAAGGTGAAAGTGCATCTATACCATGGACTCACATTAGTCATGAAGAACTCATATACTTATTACAAAAGTTTTATAAGTAATCGAAACAAAGTGCTAAACGCATACTCCTAGGGGAAGGGTTTGTAGGAGTTAACCATCATGCGATCCTGACCTCCACACAAAGGATGACAATCAATAAATCAAGTATGCTCCGACTTCCTAACATAGCGGTTCACCATACGTGCATGCTACGGGAATCACTAACTTCAACACAAGTATTTCTAGATTCACAACACCCTACTAACATAACTCTAATATTTCCATATCCATATCTCAAAACTAATTGCGAGGAATCAAATTTATCTTACTAATCAACGCACTTGAATATGAAAGTTTTTATTATATCCTCTTTGGATGCCTATCATATTTAGGACTAATTTCATAACACACTCCAATTACCAAGTTACTTAGAGAGAGCACTCTCAAAATGATATAAGTGAAGATTCGAGAGTTCTTATTTCTACAAAATATGACACCGCCATGCTCTACAAATAATTAAGTGAAGCACTAGAGCAAAATTATCTAGCTCAAAAGATATAAGTGAAGCACATGGGAGCAAAATTACCAATCACAAAAGATATAAGTGAAGCACATGTGAGAAAAATTACTAATATCAAAAGATATAATTGAAGACATGGGAGCAAAATTACTAAGCTCAAAATATATAAGTGAAGCACATGTGAGCAAAATTACCAAGCTCAGAAGATATAAGTGAAGCACGTGTGAGCAAAATTACCAATCTCAAAAGATATAAGTGAAGCACATGGGAGCAAAATCACTAAGCTCAAAAGAAATAAGTGAAGCACATGTGAGAAAAATTACTAAGCTCAAAATATATAAGTTAAGCACATGTGAGTAAAATTACCAAGCTCAAAAGATATAAGTGAAGCACGTGTGAGCTAAATTGCCTAACTCAAAAGATATAAGTGAAGCTCATTGAGTATTCTAAAAAATTCATGATGAGTGCATGTCTCTCTCAGGAGGTGTGCAGCAAGGATGATTGTGATAAAACAAAAAGCAAAGACTCCTATAATATATGACGCTCCAAGCAAAACACATGTCATGTGGTGAATAAAAATATAGCTCCAAGTAACGTTGCCGATGGATTGAAGACGAAAGAGGGCATGCCTTCCCAGGGCATCCCCAAGCTTAGGATTTTTGGTGTCCTTGAATTTGGCTTGGGATGACTTTGGCATCCCCAAGCTTAGGCTCTTTCCACTCTTTATTCCATTTTCCATAAGAACATCACCCAAAACTTAAAAACTTCACAACACAAAACTTAAACAAAAACTCGTGATAGCATTAGCATAAGAAAACAAACCACCAACTTTTTAGGTACTGTAGTAAACTTTAATTTCCATTTATATTGATGTTATATTACTGTATTCTCACTTCTCCATGACTCGTACCCCCCGATACTAACCATAGTTTCATCAAAATAAGCAATCAACACAACAAAAAACAGAATCAGTCAAAAACAGAACAGTCTGTAGAAATCTGTATATTTCGTATACCTCTGGTAACTAAAAAATTCTGAAAAAACTATTAAAATCAGGGAAATTTTCATATAAATAAGAAGGAAAAATAATCAAATCAAAATCTCTTTCTGGATAGGAATGAAAAATAATTTTGTGAGCACAAATTATCTATCTTTTTTCAGCGTGATTAAACAACTATCACCAAAACTAATCATAAAGGTTCTACTTGGCAAAAACACTAATTAAAACATAAAAAACACAATCATAACAGAATCATAATGGTGTGGACTGAAAAAAACAGAATGTAAAAAGCAAAAATAAACCTATTCATTGGGTTGCCTCCCAACAAGCGCTATTGTTTAACGGCCTTAGCTAGGCATAAGACAAAAGAATCAAGTATTGTCATATTCTTTTCTTTGGAAACAAGGGGAGACCTTCTTGTCGAGAGCATCTATATTCGTATTTTGTGAAAGCACATGACCATTTATAGCGGAAGAAAGATTAAGAACATTGTGAAAGTTCGTGTCTAAACTAGCCTTCATTTCTTTCATTGATTCATTTTGGTAGAAACATATGAGGGCAGTGGTCTCATTTTCTCCCTTGGGATGCCCAAATATAGCTTTCATTTTTCATGAGTGTCAAAGGTATCTCCTACAAGGAAAACCTTATCAAATATAGAATGCAATATTTGTTTAAACGAGTGGGGCAACCCGGCGTAAAAGCTTTTTAAGTATAATTCAATATGATAAGGAGGGACATGACTAGTTTGAATCTTCAGTAGTCTGTCCCAAGCGTCTATTAAGGACTCATTAAGTGAAGTGAAAAAGTACAAGATCCCCATCATCAATCTTCCCATGGACTAATTATTTGTGAGTTTGGGGATGACAAAGGGGCTATCCCAGGCATTAAACCTAGGCAAAGTAATCTTGTGTTTGAATCATTCAGACATGATGACTTAGCAAGCAGACAAGCACACGAGCAAACAAAAAGCAAGTGAAAGAAAAGGGCGAACAAAAAATGCAAATATTTTTGTAAATTTTTGTTTTAGAAATGGGGGAGAGGAAAATGAGAGGCAAATGGCAAATAATGTAAATGCAAGAGATGACTTTGCGATAGGTACTTGGTAGATGTGCTTCACTTGAATACTCCCCGGCAACGGTGCAAGAAATTGTTCCTGCTACTTCTCGAGCTTGCGTTGGTTTTTCCTTGAAGAGGAAAGGGTGATGCAACAAAGTAGAGATAAGTATTTCCCTTAGTTTGAGAACCAAGGTATCAATCCAGTAGGAGTATCAAGATGAGGCACCAAGAAACCTGAACAAACACAAACAAACTTGCACCCAACGCGATAAAGAGGTTGGCAATCCCTTTACGATTACTTGCAAGGTGAGATCTGATAGTGATAGTAGATGAATATAAATGAGTAAATAAAGTTTCAGCAAGGTACTTTGGTGTTTTTGTGTTTACATCTGAATATATAATATGTACAATAGACCCGGGGGCCATAGTGTTCACTAGAGGCTTCATTCATGATAGCAAGTATTACGGTGGTGAACAAATTACAGTTGAGCAATTGATAGAATAGCGCAAAGTCATGAAGATATCTAAGGAAATGATCATACATATAGGCATCACGTCCGACACAAGTAGACCCATACTTTCTGCATCTACTACTATTACTGCACACATCGACCGCTATCTAGCATGCATCTAGTGTATTAAGTTCATAAGAAACGGAGTAACGCTTTAAGCAAGATGACATGATGTAGAGGGATAGATTCATGCAATATGATATAAACCCCATATTTTTACCCTTGATGGCAACAACACGATGCGTGCCTTGCTACCCCTTCTGTCACTAGGTGAGGACACCGCACGGTAGGAACCCAAAACCAAGCACTTCTCCCATTGCAAGAACTATAGATCAAGTTGGCCAAACGAAACCCATAACTCGAAGAGAATTACAAGGATACGAAATCATGCATATAAGAAATCAGAGGAGACTTAAATAATATTCATATATAATCTGATCATCAATCCACAATTCATTGGATCTCAACAAACATACCGCAAAAGAAGATTTCATCGGATAGATCACCATGAAGATCATGGAGAACTTTGTATTGAAGATCGAAGATAGAGAATAAGCCATCTAGATACTAGCTATGGACCCGACGGTCTATGGTGAACAACTCACGCATCATCGGAGAGGCAATGGTGTTGATGAAGATGGCCACCGTAGATGAATTCCCCTCCGGCAGGATGCCGGAACGGTCTCCCGATTGGTTTTTGGTGGCTGCGGAGGCTTGCGGCGGCGGAACTTGTGATCTAGGTTTAGTTCTGCATGTTTCAGTATTTTTAAGACCGTATGGCGTCGGGAACAAGTAAAGAGGTGCCACGAGGTCACGAGCCCCCTAGCCGTGGCCAGGGGGCCCGCGCCTCCCATGCTCGTGACTCCCTCGGGCCGCCTCTCCCGTATCTTTTCCTTCTGCTATTTTTGATATGTTCCATAAAAATCATGGCGAAAGTTTTATTCCGTTTGGACTCCATTTGATATTCCTATCTGAAAAAGGTCAAAAACACGAAAGAAACTTGAACTGGCACAGGGCACTGAATTAATAAGTTAGTTCCAAAAATAATATAAAATAGCATATTCATGCATATAAAACATCCAAAGTTGATAATATAATAGCATGGAACAATCAAATATTATAGATATGTTGGAGACGTAACATGAACCCATGCCATCTGCCTTAAACCTACATGCATTCTGACTGTGAAGCGTCCTAGTTCGTATGTTCGTCAACAACGAACTCTTCAACGTACTCCTGTTCTTCCATGCCTGGCCAATTAAACGACTAGTGGCAAGCCAATGAGTACTTTGAATGTACTCACAAGCAACCCAAGTTGTGGAACAGGGCATAACAATGGCCTATATAGCACTAATAGTTATTTTGCAGAAAGCTAATTTTTAATGCAATGACATGATCAAGTAACTAGGTAAGCATGCATTAACCTTTGGTAAGTATCCATGGAAACAAGCTATAGATATCATCATGATCAGGGGGTTGGACATCTCATTCTCAATCATCATGTCAGATCGTCTAACTTATCTCAAGTGTCATCTCTATGCCATCCACACATGCACACACACACCAAGTTTGCGAAAAACATCTGGACATAGTTTAAGAAGGACCTCTAACTGTCCATGACCATGGACATGACTATTCGAATTTGCAGAGGTTGCGTGCTTTACCCACAAGACTCTGGGAACTTCCGTGTCATCCACGACTCGTGGTATATTACGTACCCGAGGTAAGTACCCGAACAATGCCTTTCCCATGGTGATACTAAACAAAGAGTCCACTCGTTGGTTCCATCCCCAATGATGTACATCACATGTATTATCCATGAGGGCATGCAATGGTGTGCCCGGTGCCTGTAAAGACAACGCATGGACTTTCCACTTCCAGGAGAACCTCGTCTCGAGTGACCACTTCACTCTCGCCACTAGTAATGCGGGCTCCCTGCTAGCACCAACCATAGTAATCGACAAAGCCCAGTCCCATAAGGGGTATCGTGTTCGCAAATGTAAGGTTGGAATGGTCAGCAGACCTTAAATATAATCCGTTTTTGAAAACACACACTCACTTGCTCCAGTACACCACTTCTTTCTCAAGTGGTTACCCAACTCATCATCATCTCCCTCGGGCATTAGTGGCACCCGACGGGTTTTTTGAAAAGTCTTTGAAATCATCCTTTCTTTCCATCACTATGCATAAATCCCAAACCCACTTCCGTAGCATCTACTAGCATCCTATCTACACCCACCCGCATAACCCTCATAAGGTGGTAGGGTCATGCATGATGCAAGTGTCAATGGTAAAAGTGTCGGAAGCAACCCATCGAACTGGTCACTACTGCACATGATCAAGTATAACAAAAGTAAAGTGCTATATGACATGCAATGAAAATGGTTTATTAACATGGTCAAAGGGCTGCTTGCCTGGCTCAACAAAGTCTTCGGAGTCTTCAAAGTCTTTGGGTCCAACTCCCTCGTCAATAGCGCAATCTATCATCGCGATAAGTAGCGATAAAAATAAGCATCACATAAAAATAGATCACACAAGCTAATATTAAAAATGTTTCCCTATTCTAATAAATACAAAAATCATACTAAAAATATTGGTTTAAGATTTTGTTACGAAAAACACTTTTGAAACTATTTAACAGAGGCAAAAAGATGCCTAATTTTGGTTTGAAAATAAAACAGTATATAGAAGATTTTCAAAAATTTACACAAATTTAATTCTAGGGAATATTCTTAGAATTTAGGTGGAAAAATCATTGCCATAGGATTTGTATTCTGGCCTGTGGAATTTTTGGAAAACAGGAGAAAAAGAAAAAAGGAAAAAGGCATTGTGCCCTCTTGGGCCAAAAGCACCGTAGCTGAGCCGGCCCTGGGTGAGACGCCGCGTGCGGCAGGTTTATTTTTACACCTTCCCACGGGCCCAACAAGGCAGCGAGAGGGGGAAGGGTGAGGGTATGACAGGTGGGCCCCACCTATCATCCCTCACCTCACGACAGGGAGCAAAGGGGGCTCACCGGCTATGGCTCAGGCCACGGCGGCTCAAGCGGAGGGCACCGACACGCTCAGTGGCTTCCCGCGCGTCGATGGGTGGTCGAGGCGGTCGCCGGGGCTAAGGGAATCGCCGGTGAGGGGGAAACCCGCACGGCGGCGAGGGTTTGGTTGGGTTCGAGCTCTCGACAACGGGGACGAGGGGGCTGGGCCCAGGACAGTGGCTGAGGGGTGGAGGGAGCGAGAGGAGAGCAGCAGGAGCTCGGGGTGGGGGCTTTATAGGTGGGCGTCAGTGTACCAAGGGCGTGGTGCACCGTCGAGGACGGGGGCGTCGCCACGGGCCATAGGGGTGCCCCGGGCCGTGTCTACGGTGGTCGTGGACTCGGTCCACGACCGCGGACAGGAGAAGGGCAGCCAAGGGGGGCGGAGGTGCACGCGTGTGAGTTCGGCCATTGGGGTATTCGGCCGGTGCCGTGCGCGAGCCACATGGGACAGCAAAGGAGGAGGGAGGAGGGGCCCGACCTCCTGGCATGTTGCAGACGTTGAGGGGCGGCCGAGGGAGATGCTCCCGCATCCCCAGGCTGTCGGGTGGCTCGGGATTGGTGCAGCTATATTATGGACATGTGTTGGGGAACGCGACAGAAAACAAAAATTTCCGGTATAGAGAGCATGCCCAGAACCACTATGGAGACTGCATACAAGGTTTGATCTGATCCGTACCGACTCGAAGCGCAACGGTAGAAGAGTCGGTGGAGATCGTTGGTGCAGATCCCCGCAGCTAGGATTTTACATCTTCCCAACCGCGAGGATGTACTCCCTCGTCGGACAGCTCTTCGGGAGGCGGTCAGACAGTCCCCCGGACGATGTCCCGGACAACACTTCGTGAGGACCCTCGAAACTCGAACGGAGACTCGGACAGCCCTTCGGGAGGACACTCGAAACTCGAACGGAGACTCGGACAGCCCTTTGGGAGGACACACGAATAGCCCCTCGGGCAAAAGATCGGAACTACGACCTCTTTACGGGGTTGCACACATACGGTGTGATCTATCCGGCAGGGCTTCGCCGTCCAGAACTAGTTCCTGCCGGAACCCAGACAACCTTTCGGCTCTACGAAACTATTTCGCTAGGAGGGAGAGAAGAAGCCAGATCATTGCAATGGCACTTGTATGTGAGAAGGAGTGAGTTTTTGGGCGGCCTCCTCACCCCTATTTATAGGGTGAGAGACTATGGTAAAAATACCAAAATGCCCTCAAATATTTTCACTATTCATAATAGTGATTCCACTATTCATAAATAGTGTTTCCCACTATTCACAATAGTGTTTTCCACTATTTCGTAATAGTGTTTTCACTAGTCATGAGATATTTTCTCCCAATTGTGTTTCCCACTATTCATAATAGTGTTTCCACTATTCACGAGATATTTTCTCCCGAAAAGCAGTTTCACTATTCACGACGACATTTTTCAGCGTCCGTTCGAACTAAAAATATTTATGTGGGCTTAGAACATTTCTAGCACCCACTAAAATAATTTTCAAAGCGATCCGGAACAATTCCGGATTAGTGATTTTCATCTGCAAAATGCATCTGAAGCAGTTCCGATAGCTCCGGAACATCTCCCGTTTTTCTTTCAGAAAATTCCCAGAAGTTTCTAGAATGATTCTAGCACCCTCCAAGAAGTATCAGGCATGTACCGAAACCAATTTGACTTAATGGTATCCCCTGAAACAACTTTTCAGTTTTACCGAAACTGTTCCGATGTTCTCTCTACGGAACTTTTCCACTGTCTGAAACTTTTTCGTGTCCGAAACTTTTTCGGTGATTTTCTCTCAGACTCCCTGTCTAGTATTCAGCAGATAGATGACCCTTAAGCATGTGACCCTATAGGTTCGGTGAAGCATAGACATGACCCGGAACCCCTTCCGATTAATGATCAACATCGGAGCCGTGGACACCCATATTGACCCCTATACCCACACGAATGAATATTCGAGTGAACCTCCAGTTGTCGTGTGCGATTCATGTTGCTTCATGATATGTTACAAATACCCAAGGTGAGATATGTTGGCATCCCCGTGGATCAACAACTTGTCCACTATGCCAGTTACCTCGTTACCGGTATTGTTCTCTTTTCTCGTTCCCGTGTTCCGACATCCCCATGATCAAATCACAAAAGGTCTAGCCAGATGATGATGGATGCCGTAACACCGAGAGGGCCCAGAGATATCTCTCCATCGTCGGAGGAGCAAATCCCATTCTTGAGCTATCAAGTTACTTGACATACTTTTCCATGAACCCGTAAGCCGCCGTAATAGCCACCCATTTACGGATGACGTTTAACAAGCATGAAGAAACTCGATACTCTCATGGTGTAAGGAATTATGCAAACATAAACCATCTCTGTGTTATTAACCATTAACTTGTGACGAATGTATCTCATAGCATAACATCAATTCGGATCGATTCAACAAAGTGTTCTACCAACATCGTGCCCTCAAAATTGCCGGCATAGCCATGCCCATGATCAGGAAAATATGATCATCATGCAATAGTTGAGCCAGTCTTAGAGGCAAGACTAGGAATACAATTTACCATTTATTATACCACACGTGCACATGAGTTTCCCTCCAAGCCTTGTGGATATTGAAGACTCGAGAATCATTGCAGTTATAGCATGGATCATAAACATTCAACACATACTTGGAGATACAAAAGTAACTGTTATTAGTGCCTCTAGGGCATATCTCCTACAGACTCCCACTTGCACTAAGGTCATAATCCAGTTACATGGCTTCCCTAACACCAGTGGCTATCCGGTGTTGCGCATGCTTTGCTCGTGGTAGAGGCTTTGTCATTGGGTCTGACGCATTCAGATCTGTGTGAACTTTGCGTACTTTCACTAAACCTTCTTTGACTTGATGTCGAATGAGTTTATATTTGTGTTGAATATGCATTGTCTTATGGTGCGAACATGGCTCGCCACTATTATCACAATAGATCTCCACCGGGTCAAGAGCACTTGGAACCACACCAAGGTCTTCAAGAAATTGCTTGATACCAATAGCTTGCTCGGAGGCTTCAGAAGCAGCAACATATTCTGCCTCCGTCGTAGAATCCGCCACAGTCTTTTGTTTGGAACTTTTCCAATCAACTGTGTCGTCGTTCAATATGAAAACGTAGCCAGATTGAGATTTGAAGTCATCTGGGTCAGTCATGAAGCCTGCATCAGTGTAACAACTTACAATGAGCTCTTCATCACCTCCGTACACAAGGAGTAAATCCTTGGTCCTTCTGAGGTACTTAAGAATACCCTTGACTGCGGCCCAGTGTTCCAATCCTGGATCACCTTGGTACCGGCTGCTAAGACTTAGCGCATAGGAAACATCCGGTCTTGTACATAGCATGGCATACATAATAGAACCAATTACCTAAGAATATGGAATATCATTCATTTGTACTCACTCATCGAGGGTCCGAGGACTCTAATTCTTTCAAAGCACCATGCCAGGTGACATGGGGAGTAGGCCTTTCTTGGAGTTCTCCATGTTGAACCTTTTCAACACCTTGTCAATGTACGTGCTTTGGCTAAGCGCTATCAAGCGTCTTGATCTATCTCTATAGATCCTGATACCCAATACATATGCCGCTTCACCTAAGTCTTTCATTGAAAAACTCCTTTTCAATGAGTCTTTTATTTCGCTAAGAAAATTCACATCATTTCCAATCAAAAATATGTCATCCACATACAAGATTAGAAATGCTTTTGCGCTCCCACTAAACTTCTTGTAAACACAAGATTCTTCATCATTCCTGATGAAGCCAAACTCTTTGACCACTTCATCAAAACGAATGTTCCAGCTCCTCGATGCTTGCTTCAGACCATAAATGGCTTTCTGAAGCTTACATACCTTTCCAGCATTCTTAGGATCGACAAAACCTTCTGGATGTATCATGTATACATCCTGTTCAAGTTTTCCATTTAGGAAAGCCGTTTTGACATCCATCTGCCATATTTCATAATCGAAATAAGCAGCAATTGCTAGTAATATCCGAACAGACCTAAGCATAGCTACGGGCGAGAAAGTCTCGCCGTAGTCCACTCCTGGAACTTGCGTGAACCCTTTCGCGACAAGTCTAGCTTTGTAGATAGTAATGTTACCATCCGCGTCCGTCTTTCTTTTGAAAATCCATTTACATCCAATGGGTTTTACACCATCTGGAGGTTCTTCCAAGTTCTAAACTTGGTTTTCGTACATGGATTCCATTTCGGATCTCATGGCCTTGTGCCATTCCCTTGAGCTAGGCCCCGCCATCGCTTTCTTGTAGTGCGCAGGATCATCGTTTTCAAGAATGAAGATTTCGTTATGAAACCACTCAGGTGGCTGGATAGCCCTACCTGATCTGCGCGGTTCAGTTACAACATTGTCTGAAGTTTCGGCATCACCTGCGACAACTTCTGGCCCAGTTGTAGGGATAATTTGCGGAATTACTTCCGGTTCCTTAGCCATATCAACGGTGGCCGAAGATTCACTAATCTCATTAAGTTGTACTGTCCTCCCACTAGCTTCTTTACCGAGAAACTCTTTCTCAAGAAAGACTCCGCCTTTAGCCACAAACACTTTGTGCTCGGAGGGTAGGTAGAAGGAATACCCAACAGTGCTTGTTGGATAACCTACAAAGTAACATTTGTCTAATCTAGGATCGAGTTTGGTAGGCTGTAAATGGATTTACGTATGCCTCACAACCCCAAATTTTAAGATGCGACACACAAGGTTTCTTCCCATGCCACATCTCATGTGGTGTCGTTTTAACAGACTTAGACGATCCTTTGTTCAGTGTGTGAGCGGCAGTTTCTAGTGCATGACCCCAAAAAGATATCGGTAGATCTGTAAGAGACATCATCAACCTTACCATGTCTAACAGGGTTCGGTTACATCGTTCCGACACTCCGTTTCTCTATGGAGTTCCGGGAGGCGTAAGCTGTGAAACATTCCACGATCACTCAGATGTTGGACAAACTCGTGACTAAGATATTCGCCTCCGCAATCAGACCGCAGAAACTTAATCTTTTTGTTACGATGATTTTCTACCTCATTTTGAAATTCTTTGAACTTTTCAAATGTTTCCGACTTATTCTTCATCAAGTAGATATATCCATACCTACTTAAATCATCAGTAAAAGTTACGAAGTAGAAATACCCATCCGGCGCGACTATGCTCATTGGACCACATACATCACTATGTATTATTTCCAATAATTCACTCGCCCATTCAGGATGACCCGTGAACGGCGTGTTGGTCATTTTTTCCATCAAGCAAGCCTCACATGTGTCAAATGATTCAAAATCAAAAGACGGTAAAACTCCATCTTTATGGAGTCTTTGCGTGCGTTGCTTTCCGATGTGGCCAAGCCGACAGTGCCACATGAAAGTGGTAGTGGTATCAGACTTTTTAAGGCGTTTAGCATTCACGTTAAAGACATCATTTTTTACTTTCAAGATTTAGTATGAAAGGCCCCCAACAATAGGTGCAAATCCATAAAACATATCCTTACAATAAAGTGAACAACCATTGTTCTCAGACTTCTAGGAGTACCCATCGTGTACTAAACATGATCCAAAGATAATGTTTCTACACAACAACAGAACAAAATAATAGTTACTAAGTTCCAAAATAAATCCTGAAGGGAGACGTAGAGGCATAATGCCGATGGCTTGAGTGGCGATCCCAGCGCCGTTCCCGACACGCATCACGACTTCATTCTTTCCCAGCTTGCGCACCTTTTGAAGCCCCTGTATCGAGTTGCAAATGTGAGCAACCAATCCGGTATCAAATACCCAAGACTTAGAATTTTCGCTAGCAAGCGAAACGTCAATGAAATTAACTTGTATAACAATTATACCTTTTCTGGTTTTCCCGGACTTCTTATCTTCCAGATACTTCTTGCAGTTTCTCTTCCAGTGACCTGTGCCCTTGCAGTAGAAGCACTCAGTTTCATTCTTGGCTCCGCCCTTAGATTTGCGTTGGAAATCGGTCTTATCGGCGCCCTTGCCCTTCTTTGGCTTGCCTTTCTTTTTGAAACTGGCAGTTTTATTCACAAGCAACACTTGCTTGCGATTTTTTTGCAGTCCTCCTTCACCAGTTTTTAGCATGGCAAGCACCTCATTTGCTATTTTGTCCATCCCATTCATGTTGTAGTTCATGATAAAACCTCCATAAGACGGGAGGAGTGAACCTAGCAACAAGTCCATAACATGCTCTTCTGGAAGTGGGAATTCCAGGATTTTAAGCCTTTCAGCATAGCCAATCATATTGACTACGTGTTCGCCAACTAAACTGCCCTCAGCCATCTTGGTCTCCGCCATCATTTTCATGATGTCAAAACGTTCAGACTGTGCATTAAACTTGTAAAAAGCATACAGATCTTTGATCATATCAAAGGAGTTATGGAATTCAAAACATTTTTGAAGCTCTAAACTCATGCAAGACAACATGAGGACTGCACTAGGTTGTAATCATCATCCTTAGTGACCCAGACATTTTGTATGTTTGCCGCAGCAGTTGCCGCCGGTTTAGGAGGAAGAGGTCCGTCAAGCACGTACACTTTCTTAGCACCCCTGAGAACAATCCTCAGGGTACGGACCCAGTCCGCATAGTTGATTCCATTCGCAGCTAACTTCTCTTTCTCTAACATCGGGCCTAAGTTGAACGCGCTATTGCGAGCCATTTGATCTACAACGGAAAACACAAATTCACTTAGACTTTGTTCATAATGATATTTGCATTAGTGAATTTTTATTCCAAGGTGCGCTCCCACTCAAATCAATAACTCTCAAAATTTATTATGAGTGATTCAAGACCCAGACTTCAATTCATCATCATAGAATCATCATCTCATGACGGGAATTTTAATCGGTAGGCTAACTTGCCGATCACATCTCCATGTGACTCTTGTTCGTCATTCGATGCGTCTGTTCCGAAATCATGACTTTCATGCCTGAACGTCAAGACAACCAAGTGATATTGCTGTGAGGTCTTTACTCACCCGCCTCACATAGCCCTAATCGTTCGTACCCATGCATCCATGGCACACCCCGAAAAGTTAGGTGCCGTGATGGTGCTACACTTGGGAGAACACTAACTACTTGATATTTTTGTGAGAGATCACCCTAATAAAAAGCGACTACCGCGCAATCAAGAAGGGTGCAACATAAGGGATAAACATCTTAGGCAATTCATAATTAGCATGATATGGTATAGCCCCTTCTGACGGAGAAGTCAAGTATTTCTTCGTCTTCCACATTCGCGTCGGTGTTCACCTTTGCGAAGATTGCCACCACCTTGTCGACGCACTAGATAATATTGCTATCTCTATAGCTAATAAAATAAGCGCATTACGTAAGGTTGACACGCATGTCATTAAAGTGCAATCATATGGCTCCAGCCATCATGCCGAATCATGAAATGCAGGTCATGTTAATTACACCATATAGCCATCTCGTACATAATCAAAATTGAATATGAGCTTTGCTATACCAAATCTTATGCAAACCATCCTGCAAAACCAAGTTAGACGCCTCTAATCGGTTTATACAAAATTTTATTTTACGTGGCTTCTAAGGTTATGACTCAAACCGCAGCTACCAACGTTTATCATCAAGTATGATAATTCAAGTTGCTAGATTAAGTTTCCAGGATGTATGAAAGACAAGATGATAAAATCTCGAGCCCCATACTAAACTTCGCCATACGCGTGACCCCCGTGCAGATCATATCTGCATTGCCCTTTCGTCTGCAAAACATCCATCTTTCTTTTGACTATGGTGGAACCCAAAGAACTGTTAGCACTTCGTTGACCTGTCAATCAGCATACTCAGGAGCAGCATGAAAGGATCGCGGATTGCTAGAACTTTGTATGATTCCACCATTCCGTCAAGATATGGGCTAGGCAAATTCACGGGAAGCAACAGGAACATCGGGTAACAGATTTCATCTGCTACCCACACAAATAATTTTCAGCAATAGATCTCATCTACTACAAAATTATACTATGCAATACCCATACATCTCACGTATTCCAGATCATAACATGCATCTACTCATAGCCTGGCTCTTGATGGCACTATTGGGGAACGTGACAGAAAACAAAAAGTTCCGGTATAGCGAGCACGCCCAGGACCACTATGGAGACTGCATACAAGGTTTGATCTGATCCGTACCGACTCAAAGCGCAGCAGTAGAAGAGTCGGTGGAGAACGTTGGTGCAGATCCCCGCAGCTAGGATTTTACAACCTCCCAACCGCGAGGATGTACTCCCTCGTTGGACAGCCCTCCGGGAGGCGGTCGGATAGTCCCCCAGACGATGTCGCAGACAGCCCTTCTGGAGAACCCTCGAAACTCGAACGGAGACTCGGACAGCCCTTCGGGAGGACACTCGAAACTTGAACGAAGACTCGGACAGCCCTTCAGGAGGACAGACGAACAGCCCCTCGGGCAAAAGATCGAAACTACGACCTCTCTACGGGATTGCACACATACGGTGTGATCTATCCGGCAGGGCTTCGCCGTCCAGAACTAGTTCCTGCCGGAACCCAAACAGCCTTTCGGCTCTACGAAACTATTTCGCTGGGAGGGAGAGAAGAAGCCAGATCATTGCAATGGCACTTGTATGTGAGAAGGAGTGAATTTTTGGGCTGCCTCCTCACCCCTATTTATAGGGTGAGAGACTATGGTAAAAATACCAAAATGCCCTCAGATTTTTTCACTATTCATAATAGTGATTCCACTATCCATAAATAGTGTTTCCCACTATTCCGTAATAGTGTTTTCACTAGTCATTAGATATTTTCTCCCAATAGTGTTTCCCGCTATTCATAATAGTGTTTCCACTATTCACGGGATATTTTCTCCCAAAAAGCACTTTCACTATTCACGACGACATTTTTCAGCGTCCATTCGAACTGAAAATATTTATGTGGGCTTAGAACATTTCCAGCACCCACTAAAATAATTTTCAATGTGATTTGGGACAATTCCGGATTAGTGATTTTCATCTGCGAAATGCATCTGAAGCAGTTCCGGAACATCTCCCGTTTTTCTTACGGAAAATTCCCAGAAGTTTCCAGAATGATTCTGGCACCCTCCAAGAATTATCAGGCATGTGCCGAAACCAATTTGACTTAATGGTATCCCCTGAAACAACTTTTCAGTTTTACCGAAACTGTTCCGGTGTTCTCTCTGCGGAACTTTTCCGCCATCCGAAACTTTTTCGGTGTCCGAAACTTTTTCGATGATTTTCTCTCAGACTCCCTGTCTAGTATTCAACAGATAGATGACCCTTAAGCGTGTGACCCTATAGGTTCGGTGAAGCATAGACATGACCCGGAAGCCCTTCCGATCAATGATCAACATCGGAGCCGTGGACACCCATATTGACCCCTATACTCACACGAATGAATATTCGAGTGAACCTCAAGCTGTCGTGTGCTATTCCTGTTGCTTCATGATATCTTACAAATACCCAAGGTGAGACATGTTGGCATCCCCATGGATCAACAACTTGTCCACTATGCCAGTTACCTCGTTACCGGTATTGTTCTCTTTTCTCGTTCCCGTGCTCCGGCATCCCCGTGATCAAATCACAAAAGTTCTGGCTAGACGATGATGGATGCCGTAACAGCGAGAGGGCCCAGAGATATCACTCCATCGTCGGAGGAGAAAATCCCATTATTGAGCTATCAAGTTACTTGCCATACTTTTCCATGAACCCGTAAGCCACCGTAATAGCCACCCATTTACGGATGACGTTTAACAAACCTCAAAGTTCATGAAGCAAGCATGAAGAAACTCGATACTCTCATGGTCTAAGGAATTATGCAAACGTAAACCATCTCTGTGTTATTAACCATTAACTTGTGACGACTGTATCTCATAGCATAACATCAATTCAGATCGATTCAACACAAGTGTTCTACCAACATCGTGCCCTCAAAATTGCCGGCATAGCCATGCCCATGATCAGGAAAACAGGATCATCATGCAATACTTGAGCCAGTCTTAGAGGCAAGACTAGAAATACAATTTACCGTTTATTATACCACACGTGCACATGAGTTTCCCTCCAAGCCTCATGGATATTGCAGACTCGAGAATCATTGTAGTTATAGCATGGAGCATAAACATTCGTTACATACTTGGAGATACAAAAGTAACTGTTATTACTGCCTCTAGGGCGTATCTCCTAAAACATGCACTTTAGCATGCTTCAGAGCATGCCTTTGGCATGGGGTGGCTTGCTTGCGTGCTCTGGATGTGCTCCTGCGTCCATACGCTTTTGGATGTTTTGGAGATGTTCTAGGAGCTAGGGGAGGCTAGGATAAAAAGAAATTCGGGAGGGGAGAGGGTAGAAATGATGCTGCCATGGTGAAACAAAGGGGTAAATGTGGGTTTTGCCTCACTTACCCAATGAACCTTGGCCAGAGAAATTTACTGGGGGTGAAAAGCTATACTAGATAGCTCTGGTAAAAATTTGAGTCAAGGGAAATAGTAAAAGTGGTGAAAACAGTAACTTTACCATTTCACCAGAAGGTTTTTCATGGGTGTTTGAGAAACATAAATTCACCCACTTACTGTGATATTCAACAGGATCAACTGGTGGGTAAAAATGAGATGGATCACCAAATTTGAGCTCAAATAGGTAAAGTTCACAATGGGAACTTTGTGAACCCTAGAAACTTACAGAATCATGTTTCTGTAGATATAGTTATGCTTAGCTAATATCCTTGATGCAGCACTCAGTGTATCATCATTATTTAGCGATTAGAACATATCCAGAATGTTTGAGGTCAAGGGAAGAAACTTCACAATGTATAGTTGTTCAAATTTGAATCTAGACAGGGAGGGTTTGGGGATGGTTTGATGAAACAAATCAACTTGGATTGAGATGAAACTTTTCAACATTATAACCTATGATATTGTTGGATTGCTAGAATTTTACTGGAATTTATTGAGAATATTTATTATAGAAATATTTCAAAAGCTTGATTTGGCCAAAAAGGGTTTAGAGGGTTTTTGCCCATGATTTGAACATTCCCATGTGTTGAAACTCATATATATATAATATAAGTCCAATGAGTTTCCCTAAATTTTGTCAAATATTTTGAAAGCATTTAAATATTTTTCCCAATTAAAAATCATTTCTGGTCTTAAGAAAAATCCTTTAAATAAAATATAAGAATAATCTTTAAAATTAATATTTTGTGGTGTTGGAAAGCCTTATATATAGTAGGTTTGAAGTAAAGCCTTTGGCGAAGAAGGATCCACCCAATATGAGGACTTGTAGTGTAAACCCCATTTCAGGGTTTTTTCAAAACCTTAGTTGAATAAATACTTTTTGGTAAAAATAAAATTTGATAAAAATATTTTTGGGCACTATTCACATGGCATGATCATTGTGCAAGAGGTTTGGGTCAAGGATGATGAATATGAAGAGGGTTAAAATCTAAGAGTTCCACATACCACAATCAACAAGCAAACTAGCAACAATTAAAACAAGCACAAGCATTGAAAAAGTTTTAATTCGCTCCATATTTAATAAATACAAACATGACAAGGTGATACAAACACAGGGTGTGACACTCTCTCTTAGAAAATCAGTAGGTGTGAGTGGGGAACAATTCTGAGTGCTTCTCTTCCGAGTGAGTGGTGGTGGAGGGGTATATATAGGCATCCCCAAAAATCCACCCGTTACACACAAAATGACCAACTCGGTGACACCGATGTGTTAATCTTGGTTGCACCGAAGTGAACAAAAGGTGGCAACTTTTGAATCTCGATGAGACCAATATAGGAATCTCGGTTGCACCTATAAGGCGACTAACGGTTAGATTACCAAATCTCGGTGATGCCGATACAACAATATCGGAGGGATCACAATTTCAAACTTGCATTACAAAAAGTTGGTAGCCTAACTCGGTGGCACAGAATGCAGAATCGGTTGCACCAAAGAGTTAGAGTTTGGCTGGGTCTATATAGAGTTTGGAATCAGTGGCACTGAGTGGAATGTGTTGGTTTCACCAATTTTGAGTATCTAGTTGTGGACAAATTTTTGTGGAACAGCTTGTGGGTGTATGTAACATCCCAAAATTTATTTTGGAATGTTATGAAATATAGCTATGCATCATCATCACATTGTTTGAATGAATAGAATTGTTGAAGTTCATCTGTTGAAATTCTGAAAGGCCACTTTCATTTTTCCATTTTCTTGTTTCTCTTTTTTGAAAAACCTCTGGAAATATTCAAAAAAAAGAGGAGTAACATGACACTCCACACCAGGGTGAGATATTTCTCCCTCCTCGCGCCATCAACGTCGCCGGAGATCCCTCCTCCGCTGATCTCGCTCCTCTCTCCCTCTCCTGACCCTGCATCTGGCCTATAAAATCCCCTACCTTCTCCGCTCTCTGTTCCAACACCGAGCGCCCCTGCCCTTGCCCACAAACGCCACCGCTCCACCTTGCCAGAGTTCGGTCAACGACCAAAGATCTCCGAGCACGAGGCCAATCGTCCCCAGCCTCGTCCGACGCCACCATTCGACGCCGGAGCTTCGCTGCTGTCGCCTGAGAACTTCGGATGCCACCCCGACCACCGCACGACCATCTCCAACCACCTCTGACCTCCGGCCGCCGTCGACCTCACTCTCTAATCCACCGCACACGCCCGTAGCCGTCAGATCTAGATCCAACGCGCCAGATTAGAAGGATTAAAATGCCGAAACGTTTTCTTCTAAGTTTTGGTCGTATGCCCACAAACACCCACGCACATGCGCTAGCAACCAATAGGAAGCCGCCACATAGCCCCTGTCCATTCGCTAGGAATTTTTTCTTTTTCTGTTTCTGTTTTAGAAAACATAATGTGTTCTGTTTTTGTTTTTTATTATATCTTTTAAAATATTTAGAGTTTTTGATTGATTCTTTGTCCAACATGTCACAAATTACATGTAGTTTATATCTGTAGACTTAGATTTCAAATTTGAACTTATAAATTTAAATTTTGTTAAAATTGAGAAAATCACTAAAACTTGAATAACTTGAGTTTAGAAATTTATTTTTTAGTGATTCTTTTTGCCACTGTGTTGTATTAGTTAGGTTTATCATCCAACACTCTTTGAATTTTTTTAGGATAGTTTAGATTAGGGTTTTTAGCAAAAACAGATTCTGTTTAGTTCTTCTTAGTGTTTAATTGAATTGATTTTATTTTAGCTTATTTTGATTTTTTTAGTTTAATTTTTTATTGTAGTTTATTTAGTTCTGTTTTTCAACATTAGGTGAATTATTTTGATAATAAAAATATTGTTTATTTTTTTGTGCTCTAGTTTAAATAGGTAAACTCTGTTTCACCATTAGTATTGTTTATAAAAAATATATTTTATAGTAATCCTTTTGCACAAATGTTTTTTGTAATGAAATATTTTCTGTTTTCTAATAAAGTTTTGTATTTATTATATGTTGTCTAAATGGCAAAATATTCAAAAACAAATTTTGTTTTGTTATGCCTTAGTATAAAATTTTGACACCAAAATTCTAGAGTCTTCTACTTTGAGTGATTCTTCCTTTTGATTGTGCTATTGTTTGTTGAAGTATTGTTTACCTTGTTGTAGTGTGAATTGGATTGTGGTTATGCTTATTGTGTGCTTTGTTTGATTCGTTAGATCATCCGGAGTGCGAAGCTTCTTATCTAGAGTCACTTGAGTACGAGGATCGTCAGCAAGGCAAGTCACTTTGATCATATTTACCCATGTTTTTATTGCATTAGTTCTACCATATCCCCAATTGCATGCAAAGTAGGTTATTGGAAAATTGGTTACTTGTTGTAGTATCATGTGGTAGGATCCCCTCAACCCTTTGACACCTTGGCCCGAGGAAACGTTGATTTAATTTTGCTATGCTATTAGTAGACGGGGTTGGTTGTGTGAATCATGAGAGTTGAGAGGTAATAATTAAAATACCTACAAGATGATCAAGACTTCAAGACTCCGATGTTTTCAACATACCTCTGGGTGGATGATGGTTGAACGGCGCCCTGGAGAAGCAAGTGGTTAGCCTAGGTGTTGCTGGAGAAGTGCCAGTATTCACGCAGAAAGGTCCACCCACACACAAAGAGATGGATGGATGCTTCAAGACCCAAGGCTTACCAGCACAGCCACAAGCCATTATGGGCTATGGCTTGGTTGGATACTGTGGTAACCCTGGACAGGCGGTGCTACGAGATGTAGAATAATGGTAGGAAAGGATGGGCACCAACAGAGTCTCAGGGAAACCCCTTTAGAAGACCATATTTTGATCATCCGTTTCTCAAACACCCCTAATGTGCGAGAAATCCAACGGAGGTGATCAAATCTTGTGGGGAACATGTGCAAAACTCTGCAGAGTACCCAAACCTAATCGATTAGTCATGTCCACGGTCATGGACAATTTGAACCAAAGGAACTGAAACTATCTGGAATTCTCAACACAAAGAATTGCATTTGATGTGGGTATTAATGAGAACTTGGGTGTGAGAATTGGTTGGTGGAACCATCTCATTAATCAACCAACATTGTAGTAATAACTTTTGTTTTGCCCTCTCTTGTTGTTGGAAAAATTGGCTTTATGCAAAACTTACTACCCCACCTGCCATATTTGCATATAGATTAGATGGTTACTTTTTCACCCCTCTCTTTTGTGACATTGCCGGCATATTCAATATGCTGACCTACACGGCTGCAATGTATCATGTTGCAGAGTACTTTTCCGACTAGGAGTGAGGATACGCTCTATGCTCGGTGAGATGCCCTTGGAGTCAGATGGACTCGACTACCTTTGAAGCTTCCACAAGACTTTGGTTTAGGTATTCTCATGAGTTGGCCTTCTGCCACTATATTGTAATCATTATTGTAATAAAGAACTCGATATGAGATTTCGATTAATAACGCTGTGTGATTTCCCTTTGATATAGACATTGATGTACCGTGTGTGTAGCAACATGATCTTGGGATGGTATGGAAACACCGGAGATTCGACCTTTCAGGTCGGGTCGCTAAATGGTATCAGAGCACACGCTGGCCGTAGGACGTAACCTCTAGGATTGGAAAAGCCTTAGGATCATATCCTTTTCTTTTCAAAGTCTTATATTCTCATCTGATCATTTTCTGACTTCTCTCCGATTTATTTCAACATTTCTAGATGGCCACTTTCGTCCCAGTTCGCTTCATAGAGTTTTGCCAGCGTGACGCTACCATGCCTTTTGGCAAAGAGCTGACACGGATCGTCAAGGACGTAAAGATTGCTCTGCAAACCATCACACGGGACTGCGATCACGTCTTACCCCCAAGACGATCGCTACAGGATCGAAGTGCTTCTTCTAAATTGAAAGGAGCCCTGTTCCCGCGCTGATACGGCCTGTATCGTCCGGTCGTCTTAGGAGCGTTCTGTCCTGTGTTGGTGTTTGCTAGCAACTCTGACCCGCCATCAGCGTTCTTTCGCCTGTTATAATTCCCATTGTTCGCAAAGTTCTTGCCTTGATTGTTCTTTTTTCCTTATTTGCTTTCTCCTCATATGAGCCTTGATCCTTGGTGTTATCCGAATCAGCATACTTTGTTAAGGCTATCATGAGCTCCCCCATATCTTGACACATACACTTGAGTCGGCCAAGCTTCTATTTTAGTGGAATAAAATGGCAGTTCTTTTCCAGGATAAGCACTGCCTGAGACGCCGTGATCTGCTCTGAAGAATGAATAATAGTTGACACCCGCCGGACCCAATGATGAGCCGACTCATTCTCTTGTTGAACACAATGATCCAGGTCCACGATGGTCATAGGCTTCTTGCATGTCCCTTGGAAATTCTTAATAAACTTTGCCCTTAACTCAGCCCAGGAACTTATCTTGTTGGGTGGCAAGCCCTTCAACCACGTGCGAGCCAGACCCTCGAGCATCATGATAAAGTACTTCCCACACACCGCCTTACTGACGTCCAACATCTCCATGGCCAGCTTGTAGCTCTCCACCCAAGCCTCCGGAGGGAGATCCGCTGTGTAATTCGGAACCTTCCGAGGTCCCTTGAAATCTTTTAGTAACCTCTCGCTTCGCAGTGCCGGGGTTAAGCACGGAACTCCCACGGCCCTAGCACTACCAACGGCTCGGGCTACCACTGGTACAGAGTGTCCATGATCCGGATGAATCATCGTCGCCTCTTCTTCTCGCCTGTTCCTTGCCCTGTCCACGAGGGCCTGTGCTTCTAAAGCTGCTCGTCCATCTTCTGGCCCATGATGCGGACCACTGCTGGAAACCGCCGGCGACTCATAGCGCCGGCTGAAACTTCGACTATGGAGAGGGTTAGAGTGGACCCGGCTCTGGTTGTGAGTGTATTTCTCCTGTTGAGCGACGGCTGTCTATAAATATCCAATACCATTCCGTACCTCCTCCGCAAAGGGTGCCTCATCTGGGATATGAATTGTCCCAAGCCGGGTACCCGCCGCCACCATATTTTCGGCCGGGTTAGATTAATGACCTGCCGGCATTGCGAACCCTCCAGGTTGGGCCGTGTGAGCCACTACTCGCCCTTCCTCAGGGGCAGCTGCCGCTTTCCCAGAGCCGGGAGTGTTGAAAAAATTCCTTGCTTCATAACGCTCTAGCAAACGAGATTGATGCCTCCTGCGGTGCACAGCCGCCGCAGATACTTGTTCTAACCCCAAATGGAAAGCATCGGCCTTGAGTCGTGCTGCCTCTGCCTACATCTGGTCCTTCAGCTCAGCTATCCTCTGACGCTCCTCGGCCATCCTGCCCTTGATCCTTGCGATCTCCATATTCCGAGCCGCTTGATTGTCCGGTGTGACCTCCGCAGCCATCAAAGCCTCGAGCTCGTCCATCAACTCTACAAGACCCTGAGCCAGCGGCGGTGGAGGCGGGTAGCTCCTTACCCGGCCGCTCCTGGCCCTGCCATGAACACCGCCTCATGAACCAGCAGCCCAAGATCACCTGACGCGCGGCGGTCTGACTCGAGGCAAGCGTTGTCGTAGCCCTCAAGGCCACCATTGCTGAGCCGGTACACTTATTCTGTTTCCCCACTTGAGAACTCATCTTTGGAGTGCACAAGAGTTCCTTGAGATCCGTAAGCTTCCAGATCCATACCTTGAGTAAAACCCAGAAAGACATGCTCCTGAGCCAGATTGACACGGGCTGGGCATACCTTACGTGTAGGTTGGAGACGTCGAGCCGGCTCGACGATGTTGGTGCAGATGTTCGGCCTGGGTGTAGATCCGTCGATCCTTGTGATGAAAACCTGGATCCCGCCGAACGGAACCCAAAAGCCATACTCCACAGATGTAGCATCAAGCCACCAACCGGCATCGTCGATGTATAGCCGGCCACGGCAACTCTTGCTCATCCTTCCAACTACGTATCCCTTGAGCCCTGGAAGGGAGCCCTTTGAGAACTGAACACCACCAAGCGCAAGCCCCACGGTGGGCGCCAACTATCGTGGATTTATCATGGTAGATGTCCGGATTACCGAACTTGAGTTCGGAGCTGTCGCCATAGTAGTGGACTCAAAGGGGTTGATCGGGACAAAGGACACGAGTTTACCCAGGTTCGGCCCCTCAAGTCGAGGTAAAAGCCTACGTCATGCTTGTGTTGTTATTGCTTGTTGTGTCGATTACAAGGGGCTAAAAGCTTGACCTAGCTATTGATAACCTGTCCTCTAAGTCGCCCCGGGTCTGCCTTTATATAACAGGTCAGGACCGTCGGGTCTTACAATTGTTTAACTGAATCATGTTTACATCTCCGAGTCTATCTCTATCTCCTCGTCCAAGTCATCCTTGAGACGTCTTACACGTCCTGGTATTTCTCATCCGGGCCGTCGTCCGGCCCACGTCAAGAGCCGCCTATCATCCCATGCCTCTAGTTGGTGGCTTCCCTCTTGGGCCGGCTCATGAATCAACAGTATCAGCCGGAGCTTCCAAGCCGGGTCATATTATGGGGTTATATCCCCAACAATCTTCCCTGTGGGAATTGTTAGAGATGTTGAAGTATTGTGTGGTAAAACTAAATATCCTACTGATTTTCTCGCTCTTGCTACTACACAAGATAGCTTTTGTCCCATCATATTTGGTAGACCTTTTCTCAATACTATTAATGCTCAAATTGATTGTGAGAAACAAACTGTTACTGTTGGCTTCGGAGGTGTGTCGCATGAATTTAATTTTTCTAAGTTTAGTAGACAACCTCATGAAAAAGAATTGTCTAGTAAGGATGAAAGTATTGCTCTTACTTCTATTGTTGTGCCTCCTACTGATCCTTTAGAGCAATACTTGCTTGAACATGACAATGATATGCATATGGATGAGAGGAATGAGATAGATAGAGTTATATTCGAACAACGTCCTATCCTTAAGAATAATTTGCCTGTTAAATTACTTGGAGATCCACATCCACCAAAGGGTCATCCTGTGTTTGAGCTTAAACAATTACCTGATGCTCTTAAGTATGCTTATCTTGATGAAAAAAAGATATATCCTATTATTATTAGTGCTAACCTTTCAGAGCATGAAGAAAAGAAATTATTGAAAACTCTGAGGAAGCACCGTGCTGCTATTGGATATACTCTTGATGATCTTAAAGGCATTAGTCCCACTTTATGCTAGCATAAAATTAAAACTGATCCTGATTCCAAACCAGTTGCCGATCCTCAACGAAGACTGAATCCTAAGATGAAAGAGGTGGTAAGAAAAGAAATACTAAAGCTCCTGGAAGCAGGTATTATTTACCCTGTGGCTTATAGTGATTGGGTAAGTCCGGTGCATTGTGTCCCTAATAAGGGAGGTATTACCGTTGTTCCTAATGATAAAGATGAATTGATCCCATAAAGAATTGTTACTGGCTATAGGATGGTAATTTATTTTAGGAAATTAAATAAAGCTACTAAGAAAGATGATTACCCTCTACCTTTCATTGATCAAATGCTAGAAAGATTGTCTAAACATACACACTTTTGCTTTCTAGATGGTTATTCTGGTTTCTCCCAAATACTTGTTTCACAATCTGATCAGGAGAAAACCACTTTTACTTGCCCTTTCAATACCTTTGCTTATAGACGTATGCCTTTTGGTTTATGAAATGCACCTGCTACCTTTCAAATATGTATGATGGCTATATTCTCTGACTTTTGTGAAAAGATTGTTGAGGTTTTCATGGATGATTTCTCCGTTTACGGATCTTCTTTTGATGATTGCTTGAGCAACCTTGATCGAGTTTTGCAGGGATGTGAAGATACTAACCTTGTCTTGAATTGGGAGAAGTGCCACTTTATGGTTAATGAAGGCATTGTCTTGGGACATTAAATTTCTGAAAGAGGTATTGAAGTTGATAAGGCTAAAGTTGATGCCATTGAGAAAATGCCATGCCCTACAAACGTTAAAGGTATAAGAAGTTTCCTTGGTCATGCTAGTTTCTATAGAAGGTTCATTAAAGACTTTTCTAAGATTTCTAGGCCTCTCACCAATCTCTTGCAAAAAGATATTCCATTTGTTTTTTATGATGATTGTGAAGAAGCATTTGAAATACTGAAGAAAGCCTTGATAACTGCACCTATTGTTCAACCACCTAATTCGAACCTACCTTTTGAAATTATGTGTGATGCTAGTGATTATGCTGTTGGTGCTGTCCTAGGACAAAGAGTTGATAAGAAATTAAATGTTATTCATTATTCTAGTAAAACTCTAGACAGTGCCCAAAGAAATTATGCTACTACTGAAAAAGAATTTTTAGCAGTTGTGTTTGCATGTGATAAGTTCAGACCTTATATTGTTGATTCTGAAGTTACTATTCACACTGATCATGCTGCTATTAAATATCTCATGGAAAAGAGGGATGCTAAACCTAGACTTAATAGAGGGGTTCTCTTGCTACAAGAATTTGATTTGCATATCGTTGATAGGAAGGGTGCTGAGAACCCCGTAGCAGATAACTTGTCTAGGTTAGAGAATGTTCTTGATGACCCACAACTTATTGATGATAGCTTTCCTGATGAACAATTGAATGTTATCAATGCTTCATGCAGTACACCATGGTATGATGATTATGCTAATTATATTGTTTCTAAATATATACCACCTAGTTTCACGTAACAAAAAAAGAAAAAGTTCTTTTATGATTTGAGACATTACTTTTGGGACGATCCTCGCCTGTATAAAGAAGGATTAGGTGGTGTTATTAGATGTTGTGTACCTGAGCATGAACAGGGACAGATCCTATAGAAGTGCCACTCCGAGGATTAAGGAGGACACCATGCTGGAGATAGAACTGCACACAAGGTATTGCAATCCGGTTTTTATTGGCCTACTCTCTTTAAGGATGCTCGTAAGTTTGTCTTGCCTTGTAATGAATGTCAAAGAATAGGTAATATTAGTAAACGTAGGAAATGCCTATGAATTCTTCACTTCTTATTGAACCATTTGATGTTTGGGGTTTTGATTATATGGGACCTTTTCCAGAGTCCAATGGGTATACACATATTTTAGTTGTTGTTGATTAAGTTACTAAGTGGGTAGAAGCTATTCCAACTAGTAGTGCTGATCATAACACCTCTATTAAGATGCTTAAAGAAGTTATTTTCCCTAGATTTGGAGTCCCTAGATATTTAATGACTGATGGTGGTTCACATTTTATTCATGGTGCTTTTCGTAAAATGCTTGCTAAGTTTGATGTCAAGCATAGAATTGCATCTCCTTATCATCCTCAGTCTAGTGGTCAACTAGAATTGGGTAATAGAGAAATTAAACTAATTTTGCAAAAGACTGTTAATAGGTCTAGAAAGAATTGGTCTAAGAAACTTGACGGTGCACTGTGGGCTTATAGAACTGCTTATAAGAATCCCATGGGCATGTCTCCCTATAAAATAGTTTACGGTAAAGCATTTCATTTACCTCTTGAGCTAGAGCATAAGGCTTATTGGAAAATCAAAGAGCTCAACTTTGATTTCAAACTTGCTGGTGAGAAGAGGTTATTTTTTATTAGCTCACTCGATGAATGGAGAACTCAGGCATATGAAAATGCTAAGTTGTTTAAAGAGAAAGTTAAGAGGTGGCATGATAAAAGGATACACAAACGTGAGTTCAATGTAGGTGATTTTGTCTTGCTATACAATTCTCGTTTAAGATTTTTTGCAGGTAAACTTCTCTCTAAATGGGAAGGTCCTCACATTGTCGAGGAAGTATATCGTTCCGGTGCCATCAAAATCAACCAGGCAGAAGGCACTTTTCCAAGAGTTGTGAATGGGCAAAGGATCAAGCATTATATCTCAGGTACTCCCGTAAATGTAGAAAGCAATATAATTAATACCATAACCCCGGAGGAGTACATAAGGGAGGTTTATCAGCCTGTTTCAGACTCCGAAAAGAAAGAGGTATGTGATACGATAAGCAAACCGACTCCAAAACTTTTCCAATAGCAAATTTTCTTAGTTTTGGAATATTTAAAAAATTACAAAAATTTAAGGTAGTCCGGCAAGCGCACCAGGAGGCCACGAGCCTGCCAGGCGAGGGCCCACCCCCTGGCCATGCCTGGGGGGCTCGTGAGCTCCTCGTGTGCTTCCCGGACCCCGTTTTCTTGTGGAACACTCCTTATTGTCGGTAAAAATGCATTATATAACTTCCCGAAAGGTCTGACCCTCGTATCACGCAAATATCCTCTGTTTTGTTTCGAGCTAGATCGCCATGACGTCCACCAAGGTCTCAAAGGACAAGTTCTTTGAGAAGGTCATCAACCCCTACCTCGCAGAGGTGCTGCAACACCCTCAAACCATTGAGATGCGTGAGGGGGTGCTGCACATCCGTGACGTTGAGGGGCCCAAGAAGACCGGAAGTGTGGAGACGAGGCTCAAAGTAATGGAGCAGCAAGTCTTCAAGTGCCAAGGGATGGTGGAACGTGGACTCAACGCCAACCACATGCTGATTACGGAGTTCACCAACAAGCACAAGATCGACGCCAAGGACATCAGGGAACATCTTTTCAAGCTCTATTATAAAATTGATCATCTCCAAGCCCATAGCTACGACCTGCAAATCCAGAACTGTGAGTATGAGTATAGATTTAAAGCAATACGGTTGGCTGCAGATTTGAGGATCCTGGATACTCGATCATCTTTCCATGATGGAGAACCTATGCCTTGGAAGACGGAGGATCAACCCCGGGCTTCAGCAACTCCACCACCATCACCTCTGAAGGAAGACAATTAAACACACAGGTATGGGAACTCCCCTTGGCTTGTGCCAAGCTTGAGGGAGTTGCCCCGGTATCGTATCACCATCACATCTTTTGCATTTACCTTTATATTAGTTCGACCTTTTGGTAATATCTCTATCTATTAGAATAAAGTTTTTAGTATGATCTAGGCTTGAGTTTTGCTTTGTGTTACACCTAATGTAATCAAGTTCGTGAGTTATAATAAAGAGTATTTTAGTTAAGGGCTTTGCTTCTTGCCATGATCTAAAGAAAATAATAATTAGAGAACAAAAGCATGAAAGATCATGTGATAATCTTATGGGAAGTGATGACTTCACATATAAAAAGAATGTGATTGAAACTTGTTGAGGGTAGACAAATGTAGACCTTGGTCATTGTCGTAATTAATAGGAAGTGATAAAGAAAGAGAGCTTCACATATAAATATATCATCTTTGACACCATCTATGATTGTGAACACTCATTAAACTATTACATGCTAAGAAGTAGATGTTGGGCAAGGAAGACAAAATAATGAATCATGTTTGCCTGGTTCCGAACGATGTTATATGATTATGGATCCTTTAGCATGTGATGCTTGCTTCCACCTCATATTAGCCAAAAATTCCGCACTAAGTAGAGATACTACTTGTGCATCCACAAAACCCTCAACCCAGTTTTGCCATGAGAGTCCACCATACCTACCTATGGATTGAATAAGATCCTTCAAGTAAGTTGTCATCTGTGCAAGCAATAAAAAATTGCTCCCTAAATATGTATGATCTATTAGTGTGTGGAAAATAAGCTTTGTACGAACCTGTGATGAGGAAGACATAAAAGCGACAGACTGCATAATAAAGTTCTTTATCACAGGAGGCAATATAAAGTGACGTTCTTTCACATTAAAAGATCACACATCCAAAAACCTTAAAAGCGCATGACAACCTCTTCTTCCCTCTGCGAAGGGCCTATCTTGTACCTTTACTTTTCATCCTTAAAAAAGTCATGGTGATTCTCACCAATTCCTTATTTTGCCATCATCTTGGCAAGCGTCATGTGCTAGGGAAAGATATATATTCATATATAAACTTGGAAGTAAGTAATCATGAATTATTATTGTTGACATTGCCCTTGAGGTAAAGAGTTGGGAGGCGAAACTATAAGCCCCTATCTTTCTCTGTGTCCAACTGAAACTTTGATCTCGTGAGTACCGCGTGAGTTCTAGCAATTGTAGAAGACTAAAAGATGATTGAGTACGTGGATTTTCTTTACAAAGCTCTTATTTGACTCTTTCCGATGTTATGATAAATTGCAATTGATTCAATGACTAAAGACTATTGGTTATTAATTCTCAATAAGATTCTTGATGCATGCTTTACATTGTGACTGAATTGTCACTTTACCATAAGGGATTATATGACGATATTACTGTTCTAAATATGATCGTGATGCCTGCATGTCCGTATTTTATTTTATTGACACCTCTATCTCTAATCATATGGGCATATTTATCGATCTTGGTTTCCGCTTGAGGACAAGCAAGGTCTAACCTTGGGGGAGTTGATACGTCCATTTTGCATCATGCTGTTCTAGTGGGGAAACTTCTCTCCCGGAGAGGGAAATCATCGCCATTGTCATCACCAACACTCCTCTCGTCGGAGGGGACTCATCTCCATCAACATCTTCATCAGCACCATCTCATCTCCAAACCCTATTTCATCTCTCGTACCCAATCTCCGTGTCGCAACTCCGATTGGTACTTGTAAGGTTGCTAGTAGTATTAATTGCTTATTGTAGTTGATGCTAGTTGGTTTATTTGGTGGAAGATCATATGTTCAGATCCTTAATGATATTCAATACCCCTCTGATCATGAACATAATCATGCTTTGTGAGTAGTTATTTTTGTTCCTGAGGACATGGGATAAGTCTTGTTAATAGTAGTCATGTGAATTTGGTATTCATTCGATATTTTGATGCGTTGTATGTTGTCTCTCCTCTAGTGGTGTTATGTGAATATCGACTACATGACACTTCACCATTATTTGGGCCTAGAGGAAGGCATTGGGATGTAATAAGTAGATGATGGGTTGCTAGAGTGACAAAAGCTTAAACCCTACTTTATGTGTTGCGTACTAAGGGGTTGATTTGGATCCACTAGCTTAATGCTATGGTTAGACTTTGTCTTAATTCTTCTTTCGTAGTTGCGGATGCTTGCGATAGGGGTTAATCATAAGTGGGCTGTTTTTCCAAGTAAGGACAGCACCCAAGCACCGGTCCACCCACATATCAAAGTATCAAAGTAGCGAACGCGAATCATATGAACATGATGAAAAATAGCTTGACAGTAATTCCCATGTGTCCTCGGGAGCACTTTACTTATATAAGAGTTTGTTCAGGCTTGCCCCTTGCTACAAAAGGGATTGGGACATATTGCTGCACCTTTGTTACTATTGTTACTTGCTACACGTTACAAATTATCTTTTCATACAACTATCTGTTACCGACTATTTCAGTGCTTATAGAGAATACCTTACTGAAAACCGCTTATCATTTCCTTCTGCTCCTCGTTGGGTTCGACACACTTACTTATCGAAAGGACTACGATAGATCCCCTATACTTGTGGGTCATCAAGACTTACGTGTAGCATGGAAGATGTTGAAAACTCTTTGTTATCGCGTTGACAATGAAAGCATGCCACCCCAAAAATTATCTATCTCTGTTTTAAAAAGCTTGAGCTCTGGCACCTCTGCGAATCAATGCTTCCCTCTGCGAAGGGCCTATCTATTTACATTTCTGTTGAGTCATCCTCTTCTTATTAAAAGCACAAGCTAGAGAGCACCTCCATCATTTGTATGCTTTGCTATTAATTGATATTGAGTATGACTATGACTGGATCTTCTTTGCCATGAATTACAATTTCTAGTCAGCCTTTGGTCTTTGAAGGTGCTCTGCATTTATGTTTTGCAGTCTCAGAAAGGGCTAGCGAGATACCATCTATTCATATTGTATCATGATTGTTTTGATTGAAGTGTTGAAGTTTGAAACTTGTTATTATTGCTCGCTAGTTAATTATGCCATTGATACGAGTATACCGAGAGACCTGAATATCTTTGCTTATGTGTTTAGCTTATGATCTTGCTGAAAATCTGAATATGAGTTAGACATAATTATAACAACAAGATCAAACAGAGTTTGTAAAAGTTTTTATTTTGTCTCTTTCAGTTTATCAACTGAATTGCTTGAGGACAAGCAAGGCTTTAAGCTTGGGGGAGTTGATATGTCTCCAACGTATCTACTTTTCCAAACTCTTTTGCCCTTGTTTTGGACTCAAATTTGCATGATTTGAATGAAACTAACCTAGACTGACGTTGTTTTCAGCCTAACTACCATGGTGTTGTTTTTGTGCAGAAATAAAAGTTCTCGGGATGACCTGAAAATTGATGAGGAATTTTTGTGGAATATATAAAAGAATACCGGCGAAAGGATCAACCAGAGGGGAGGAGCCAGTGGGCCACGAGCCCAGGATCCGTACCCCCCCCCTAGGCCGCGCCTGGCAGGCTCGTGGGGCCCACGTGGCCCCTCGGACCTCCTCTCCAGTTCCATATAACCCTATTCGTCCTAGAAAAAATCAAGGAGAAGAAATAATTGCGTTTTACGATACGGAGCCGCCACCACCACCTGTTCTTCCTCTGGAGGGCAGATCTGGAGTCCGTTTTGGGCTCCGAAGAGTGAAAATCAAAGCCATCGTCATCATCAACCATCCTCCATCGCCAATTTCATGATGCTCTTCATCGTTTGTGAGTAATCTTGTCGTAGGCTTGCTGGACGGTGATGAGTTGGATGAGATCTATCATGTAATCGAGTTAGTTTTGATATGGTTTGATCCCTAGTACCCACTATGTTCTAAGATTGATGTTGCTACTACTTTGCTATGCTTAATTCTTGTCACTAGGGCCCGAGTGCCATGATTTCAGATCTGAACCTATTATGGTTTCATCAATATATTTGTGTTCTTGATCCTATTTTGCAAGTTGTAGTCACCTACTATGTGTTATGACCCGGCAACCCCGGAGTGACAATAGCCGGAACCACTCCCGGAGATGACCATAGTATGAGGATTCCATGTATTCCCCATGTGTTAATTCTTTGTTCCGTTACTCTATTAAAAGGAGACCTTAATATCCCTTAGTTTCCATTAGGATCCCGCTGCCATGGGAGGAATGGACGAAAGATGTCATGCAAGTTCTTTTCCATAAGCATGTATGACTATATACGGAATACATGCCTACATTACATTAACGAACTGGATCTAGTTACAGATCACCCTATGTTATAACTATTACATGATGAATATCATCCGTCATAATCATCCATCACCAATCCAATGCCTACGAGCTTTTCCTATACTAGTCCTTGCTTAGTTACTTTTCCGCTACTTCTATCACACTTGATACACAAATCACTACTGCTACTATTACCGCTATTACTATTACTATCATATTACTTTGCTACTAAAACTTTGCTGCAGATACTAAATCTTTCAGGTGTGGTTGAATTGACAACTCAACTGCTAATACTCGAGAATATTCTTTGGCTCCCCTTGTGTCGAATCAATAAATTTGGGTCGAAAAATACCCTCGAAAAATTTGGATTGAATCAATCAATTTTGAAATGTTATGACATATAGCTATGCATCATCATCACATTGCTTGAATGAATAGAATGGTTGAAGTGCTTCCTTTGAAATTCTAAAAGGTCACTTTCATCTTTTCCTTTATTTGTTTCACCTATTTGAAAACCTCTAGAAAAGTTCAAAGAAAAGAGGGGAGTAACATGACACTCCACACCAGGGGCATCTTGGTGAAATATTTGTACAATATAACCAGGGGGTTATTTGAAAAAAATGCAAAAGGATTTAAAATCAAATAGGCAATTTCTAAAATTTTTTTTTTAAAGTATTCAATATGACAGAGGAAAAATGTTCATTAAATAGCATTAATTCTCTTGATCATTTTGATATATATATTTCCTATGTTTGGAAATGTGTTGAATGCTTTAAATGTGTTTTTAGAACTCCGGAAATAAAAAAGGAAATGGATTTATTAGAAACGGGCTGGCCCACAGCCATTAAGACCCGAAACTACTCCAGGTCGGCCACCGACGCGCTAACAGCGCGCCCCACCCTCACTGACGCGTCGGACCCACCGTCCGACCGCGGCGTCCCTTCGCTCGTCCCCTTCCCCGCACCTTCAACCTCGCCGGAGATCCCCCCGCCGTGGATCACACCCCTCATGCCCTCCCCAACCACCGCACCGCTCCTATATAAAGCCCCGACCCTCCGCTCTCCGTTCCCCACCCGAAACCCCCTCCTCCCTCGCCAGAACGCTGCCCCACGACCTCGCCGGAGTTCGGACGCCGACCAAACCTCCCCAAGCTCGTGCCCCTCGCCACACTCACCCCCAGCCCCCTTCGACGCCACGAAAAAACGACGGAGCTTCGCCGTCGTCGCCTAAGCGCCTCGGACGCCGCCCCTGACCACCTCTGACCACCAGCCGCCGTCGACCTCGCCAGAGACCTCGACCCCTCCTCTGTAAGCCACCACCTCCACCCGTAGCCGTCGGATCCGCAGTCAACGATCGAGATTAGATCCATTTAATAAACAAATTGCTATCCTCTACAAATCGGCCGTCTGCTCGCTAGCTCACGCATGCACGCCCTCGCGGCCAATCACAGCATGCCACGTAGGCCCTGTCCGTTCGTTAGGATGTTTTTCTTTTTCTTTTCTATTTTAGAAAACAGAATGTATTCTGTTTTTGTTTTTATCATATCCTTTAAAATATTTGGTGTTTTTAGTTGATTCTTTTTGCATTAGGTCAAAAATTTGTTGTAGTTTATGTATGTATGCTTAGATTTCAAATTCGACCTTTAAAATTTGAATCTAACCAAATTTACTTAAATTACTAAAACCTGTATAAGATGAGTTTAAAAATTTATTTTTGAGTGAATCTTTTTTGCCACTGATTTGTATTAGTTAGAAGTATCATCCTACATAGTTTGAGAAATTTTACAATAAATTTGATTAGGGTTTCTAACAAAAATAGAATCTGTTTAGTTCTTAATGTAGTTTAGTTATTCTAGTTTTAATTTAATTTGAACCTGAATTAGTTTAACTTTTGTTAATAGCTTTCATTAGGTTCTGTTGATCCAAACATTTAGGTGACATTACTTGCTAATAATAAGAATAATTGTTTAGTTTTATACCCTATTGTTATAGGAAATCTTTATTTCTTTTCATTAGGTAGAATTTTATAAAAACAATTTAGTTTCACTTTCACAAACTATTTAGATGATTAAATTAGGTTTTCTAATAAATAATTTTAGTAATTTTATTCTGTTAAGTAATATGATAATAATAATATTAGTGATAATAATAATGTTGTCTTGTTTCTTACTCCAAAGTTATAGGAAAATTCTAGTTATTTTCATTTAGTAGTGTTTTATAAATTATAAAATTTTAGTAGTTTTTCTTTACACAAAAGTTTTAGTGAATTTGATTCTGTTTACTAAAATTTTATTTTTACTATTTCTTTTCTACTAACTATTGCTTGGTTAACAAGAATAGTTTGTTTGTCTTTAAGTAGTAGTAACTTTGACAATAAATATTTGTGAGTCAAATGTTTGCTTTGATTCATTTCTCTTGATTGTTATTATTGAATGGTTTTAGTATGGTTTGTTTAACCTTACTGAATTGTGTGAAATATATTGTGTTTATGCTTATGGTGTGCTCTTGTTTGATTCGTTAGATCATTCGGAGTGCGAAGCTTGTTATCTAGAATCACTCGAGTACGAGGACCGTCAGCAAGGCAAGTCACTTTGATCATGCCAACCATGTTTTATTGCATTAGTTCTACCATCTCCCCAATTGCATGCAAAGTAGGTAATTTGGAAAGTTTGTTACTTGATGTAGTATCATGTGGTAGGCACACCTCAAGCTTTGACACTTGGCCCCAGGAACGTTGATTTCTTTTGCTATGCTATTAGTAAACGGGGTTGGTTGTGTGATTCATGAGAGTTGTGAGGTAATAATTTCAAGACCTACAAGATGATCAAGACTACAAGACTCCGAGTTTTCAACATACATCTGGGTGGATGATGGTTGAACGACACCCTGGGGAAGCTAGTGGTTAGCCTAGGTGTTGTTGGGGAAGTGCCAGTATTCACGCGGAAAGGTCCACCCAGGCACAAAGAGATGGATGGATGCTTCAAGACCCAAGGCTTACCTGCACAGTCACAAGTCATTATGGGCTATGGCTTGGTTGGATACGGTGGCAACCCTGGACTGTCGGTGCTACGAGATGTAGAAGAACGGTAGGAAAGGATGGGCACCGGCGTAGTCTCAGGAAAACCCTTTAGAATACCATGTTTTGGTCATCCGTTTCTCAAACACCCGGAAGTGCGAGAAATCCAACGGAGGCGAGCAAATCTTGTGGGGAACGTGTGCAAAACTCTGTAGAGTACCCAAACCTAATCGATTAGCCGTGTCCACGGTCATGGACAACTTGAGCCAAAGGAAATGAACTATCTGGAATTCTCAACACCAAGTACTATATTGATGTGGGTAATAATAATTTGGGTATGAGAATTGGTTGGCGGAACCATCTCATGATTCAACCAACATTGTAGTAATAACTTTTGCTTTGCCCCCTCTTGTTGTAGGAAAAATTGGCTTTACGCAAAACTTACCACCCCCTGCCATATTTTGCATATAGAATAGAAGATTACCTTCTCCCCTTTCTCTTTGGTGACTTTGCCAGCATATTCAATATGCTGACCTACACGGCTGCAACGTATCATGTTGTAGAGTACTTTTCCAACCAGGAGTGAGGATTACGCTCTACGCTCGGTGAGATGCCCTTGGAGTCGGATGGACTCAACTACCTCGATGCTACCGCAAGACTTTGATTTAGTTTATCTCATGAGTTGGCCTTCACCCACTTTATTGTAATTCTTATTGTAATAAAGGACTCGATATGAGATTTCGATTAATTAATGTTGTGTGATTTCCCTTTAATATATACTTTGATGTACCCAGTGTGTACCAGCATGATCTTGGGATGGTACGGAAACACCGGAGATTCGACCTTTTCAGGTCGGGTCACTACAGAAACGGTATCAGAGCACACGCTGACCATAGGACGTAACCTCTAGGATTGGAAAAGCCTGAGGATAAATTTTTCTCTCTTTTATTTAAAATCCTTATTCTCTCATCTGCTCACTTCTGACTTATCTCTGATTTTTTTCCAACTTTTTCTAGATGGCCACCTTCGCCCTAGTTCGCTTCACAGAGTTTTGCCAGCCTGACGCTACCATGACTTTTGGCAAGGAGCTGATACGGATCGTCAAGGACTTAAGGATTGCTCTGCCAATCATCACCAGGAATGCGATCATGTCTTACCCTCAAGACGATCGTTACCGGATCGAAGTGCATATTCCCGAAAGCACTTTTGGTTATCGCACTGAGCCTCTCGACTTCAAGTTTGTGGCACCCAGGTGGATTCTTGGGAGGAACATGGCGATACACCGTTCCCTCGGACGTATTCAAGAGGAATACAGGGGTGGTCCCATTTCACCAGGAGTCAGCATGGTTTGTCGCAGGGATGTCAATGGAAATATCATAACCACCTCCACTGAAGACTCCGACATTTCCTATATCCAGACCTTGGAGACTCACATCAGGACTCTGGAGCTTCAGGTATGTGCTGACACGAAGACGATCAAGAAGCTGATGAACCACGAGCTTGACCTCAAGGCTGACCTACGGGAAGCCAAGTACGAGCATGAGCATGAAGCAAAGGATCTCTTGAAGAGGATCGGAAGCTGAACACACGCATTGCAACTCTGGAGGAATAGCTGGACATGGGAGAAAACCTTCACCCAGAAGTAGATGAGGTTCCTTTGGTCAGCAACGATGATGACTATGAGGAGAGCACCACCGGAGAACCCACGACCATGTACTTCTAAGGAGAACCTTAGTCATGCCCCCCATGTATCGTTCATTTTTCAACGTTAAAGCGTAGGTCGATGCTTAGTTCGATTTGAGATTTGTATCTCGATGTTGTAACCTTGAGTTGAATAAATGAATGAGTGTTTGGTGTGATATGTTTGCTGCATTGCATATGGGTAGTGAATTTTCTTCTAGGCCCTTGTTCTATTCTAATTCTCATCCCTCTGAAAACAGCAAGATGCCTCCTCGACTTGAACCCGAATTCACCTTTCCTCTGGAATTCACTCAACTCCTCCAGCAGCAGAATGCCCTAATGCAACTGTTGATCCAGAATCAGACCAACAATCAGAACCACAATCAGAACAACACCCACCACAACAACCCTCCACCTCAGGGTGACAACCTCACCCGTTTTCTGAGGCTAAGACCACCAACCTTCTCTAGCAGCACTGAGTCCATTGTGGCAGATGATTGGCTCCGCAAGATGGAGAGAGAACTCATCACTACGGGATGCACTAATGCTGAAAAGGTGCGTTTTGCCGCACATCAACTTGAGGGACCCGCAGCTGCATGGTGGGAGAATTACTCCACCACATACCCCATTGCGGATGTGACTTGGGAGCAGTTCAAGTAAGCTTTCCGCACCGCTCATGTCTCAGCTGGAGCCATGAGTCTGAAGAAGCGTGAGTTTTGCAACTTACGCCAGGGAAGTCGTTTTGTGGCCCAGTATGTGGATGAATTCAGCACGTTGGCACGTTATGTACAGGAGACGTGGCCAACGATGCAACCAAACAAGAGAAGTTCTTGGAAGGACTCAACGACGAGTTGAGCGTAAAACTGATGGTAGCTACCTTCAACAACTACCAGGAGCTGGTAGAACAGGCCCTCATCTTGGATGGGAAGCAACAGCAAATCAAGAACCGCAAGAGGAAGTATGCACAGGGGAAGTCTCACTCAGGAGCCCATCAGAAGCCCCGCTACTCCCCATACTCCGAGAATACTGGATCAGGAACCGGTAAGTACAGAGGACACACTCATGTCGTGCACAACCATGGAGGCCACAACCATGGAAGCCACAACCATGGAGGCAATGGGAATAATCGTCCCAGCAATGGAAACTCCAAGAATGGGAATGGAAACGGGAATGGCAACCAGCACCATCCCGACCCAGCTCAAAAGGATCTGAACCATGTCACCTGCTTCAAGTGCCAGAAGGCCGGGCACTATGCCAATGATTGCCCTCAGAACAAGACGGGAAATGGAAATGGCAACAATAACGGCAACTCAGCATCCAAGAATCCCAACACTTTTCCCTGTGCTCAAGTGAACCACATTGATGTGGAGGAAGTCTATGACCAGCCACAAACTGTGGTTGGTAAGTTCCTTTTGAACTCCCGTTCAGTTACGGTACTTTTTGATTCCGGTGCAACTCATTCATTCATATCAAGGGTAGTTTTGGAAAAGTACAGTTTGCCCACCAGAACCCTTAGTGAGCCCATTAAGGTTAGTTCCCCAGGAGGCATGATGTTGGCAGGTATAGGATGCCACGCATTGAAACTCAATAAGGAAAACATGTTTGGCTGACATAAGTCGGATTCCTTGGACACATTATTTCCGGAGATGGAATAGCTGTGGACCCCGCTAAGGTTGAAGCAGTCACCGAGTGGAAATCACCCAGCCCAGTTAAGGAGATCCGCAGTTTCCTCGGACTTGCCGGATATTACCGGAGGTTCATTGATAATTTCTCAAAGATTGCCAAGCCCATGACGACGTTGTTGAAGAAAGAGTCTAAGTATATTTGCACTGAGGAATGTGAGACCAGTTTCCAGGAGTTGAAGAAACGTTTGGTCACATCCCCAGTGTTGATCATGCCAGACATTCGGAAGTATTTCCATGTTTATTGTGATGCATCACGTAAAGGACTCGGAGGAGTACTCATGTAGGAGGGAAAAGTTGTAGCATATGCATCCAGACAACTACGACCCCATGAGTTGAACTATGTAACCCATGATCTGGAGATAGCAGCCATAGTTCACGCACTAAAGACTTGGAGACATCTCCTCGTCAGGAACAGTTGTGATGTTTACACTGATCACAAGAGCCTGAAGTATATCTTCATGCAGAAGGAATTGAACCTCAGACAGAGGAGATGGCTAGAGTTAATCAAGGACTATGACATGAGATTACACTACCATCCAGGAAAGGCAAATGTTGTAGCAGATGCCTTGAGCCGGAAGAGTTATGTAAACACACTCATAGCGGGAGGATTACCCCAGGAGTAGGTCGATGATCTCAGAGAGCTCCGGCTAGAGATAGTTCCAAGAGGATATGTTGCCACACTAGAAATCTAGTCCACCTTGACCGAAAGAAATCGGGAAGCCCAGAAGTCGGACAAGGAGATAGCTGAGATAAAACAGAGAATGAAGGGTGGAAAGGGTAAAGGTTTTCGTGAGGATGAACAAGGAACACTCTGGTTCGAGAACCGAATCTATGTGCCTAATAACCCAGAGCTCAGGAAGTTGATACTTGAAGAAGCCCACGATTCACCTTACTCAATAGACCCAAGCAACACCAAGATGTATCTGGATTTGAGGGAGAGTTACTGGTGGACAGGGATGAAGAAGGATATTGCCGAATATTGTTGCTGTATGCGATGTTTGCCAGGGAGTAAAGGCGGAACATCAGAAACCAGTAGGGTTACTCCAACCTTTGCCGATACCCGAATGGAAATGGGATAAGCTTGGTATGGACTTCATCAAAGGATTACCCAGGACCCGTTCTGGTTATGATTCCATCTGGGTATTGGTCGATCGCTTGACCAAGGTGGCTCATTTTATTCCAGTGAAAACCACCTATACCAGTGCTAAGTTAGCTAAGATATATATGACCAGGATCGTGTGTCAGCATGGAGTTTCTAGGAGTATCGTGTCAGATAGAGGAACCCAATTTACCTTAAAGTTTTGGCATCAGCTACATGAAACTTTGGGAACGAAGCTAGAATTCAGTACAACTTTTCATCTGTAGACCGATGGACAGACTGAAAGAGTCAACCAGATTCTGGAGGACATGTTGAGAGCTTGTGCGCTAGACTATGGGTCTAGTTGGGATGACAGTTTACCCTATGCAGAGTTCTCATACAACAGCAGTTATCAGACCAGTCTGAAGATGGCCCCTTTCGAAGCTTTATACGGAAGGAGGTGTAGAACACCATTGATGTGGGATGGTGTTGGAGATCGAAAACTTTTTGGTCCCGACCTTATCCGAGATTCTGAAGAGAAGGTCATGTTGATTCGTGACAGACTCAAGATAGCTCAATCCCGGCAGAAGAGCTATGCTGACAACAAACACAAGGAAGTGACTTATGAAGTAGGAGACCAAGCATACCTTCGTGTGTCCCCACTTCGAGGAATCAATAGGTTTGGTGTTAAAGGAAAGTTAGCACCCAGATTCATAGGCCCCTAAAAAATTCATGAACGTAGAGGCGAAGTTGCCTATAAGCTGGAATTGCCAAAAGGATTGTCCGGAGTTCATGATGTCTTCCATGTTTCCCAGTTGAAGCAATGCCACCCTGAGATGGCTGATACCCCTTTGAGAGACACAGTGCCCCTAGAGGCCATACAACTTAACAGTAACCTGACCTACAAGGAGAAGGCCGTCAGAATCCTCGAGATTGCCGACAGAGTTACCCGTAGCAGGATCATCAAGTTTTGTAAAGTTCTGTAGAGTCACCACACCGAGGAAGAAGCCACCTGGGAACGTGAAGAAGATCTTCGTAGAGACCACCCGCACCTATTTTCTAGCCAACCCGAATCTCGAGGGCGAGATTCATCTTAAGGTGGGTAGGTTTGTAACATCCAAAAATTTCATTTTGGAATGTTATGAAATATAGCTATGCATCATCATCACATTGCTTGAATGAATAGAATGGTTGAAGTGCTTCCCTTGAAATTCTGAAAGGTCGCTTTCATCTTTTCCTTTATTTGTTTCACCTATTTGAAAACCTCTAGAAAAGTTCAAAGAAAAGAGGGGAGTAACATGACACTCCACACTAGGGGCATCTTGGTGAAATAGTTGAACAATAAAACCAGGGGGTTATTTGAATTTTTTTTTGCAAAAGGATTTAAAATCAAATAGGCAATTTATAAAAATATTATTTTTAAAGTATTCAATATGATAGAGGAGAAATGTTCATTAAATAGCATTAATTCTCCTGATCATTTTGATATATATATTTCCTATGTTTGGAAATGATTTGAATGCTTTAAATACGTTTTAAAAGCTCTAGAAATAAAAAAGTAAATGGATTTATTAGAAACGGGCCGGCCCACAGCCATTAAGACCCGAAACTACTCTGGGTCGGCCATCGACGCTCTAACAGCGCGCCCCACCCTCACTGACGCGTCGGACCCACCATCCCACCGCGGCGTCCTTGCGCTCGTCCCCTTCCCCGCGCCTCTGACCTCGCTGGAGATCCCTCCGCCGCGGATCACGACCCTTGTGCCCTCCCAAACCACCGCACCGCTCCTATATAAAGCCCCGACCCTCCTCTCTCCGTTCCCCACCCGAAACACCCTCCTCCCTCGCCGGAATGCAGCCCCACGACCTCGCCGGAGTTCGGACGCCGACCGAACCTCCCCAAACTCGTGCCCCTCGCCAAACTCACCCCCAGCCCCCTCTGACGCCACCAAATGATGCCGGAGCTTCGTCGTCGTCGCCTGAGCACCTCGGACATCGCCCCCGACCACCTCCGACCACCGGCCGCCGTCGACCACGTCGGAGACCTCGACCCCTCCTCTGTAAGCTGCCACCTCCACCCGTAGCCGTCGGATCCGCAGTCAACGATCGAGATTACATCCATTTAATAAACGAACCGGTATCCCCTACAAATCGGCCGTCTGCTCACTAGCTCACGCACGCACGCCCTCGCGGCCAATCACAGCATGCCACGTAGGCCCTGTCCGATCGTTAGGATGTTTTTCTTTTTCTTTTCTGTTTTAGAAAACAAAATGTATTCTGTTTTTGTTTTTATCATATCCTTTAAAATATTTAGTGTTTTTAGTTGATTCTTTTTGCATTAGGTCACAAACTTGTTGTAGTTTATGTGTGTATGCTTAGATTTCAAATTTGAACTTTAAAATTTGAATCTAACCGAATTTTCTTAAATTACTAAAATCTGTATAACATGAGTTTAAAATTTTATTTTCGAGTGAATCTTTTTGCCACTGATTTGTATTAGTTAGAACTATCATCCTACATAGTATGAGAATTTTTAGGATAAATTTGATTTGGGATTTTACCAAAAATAGAATTTGTTTAGTTCTTAATGTAGTTTAGTTATTTTAATTTTAATTTAATTTGAACTTGAATTAGTTTAACTTTTGTTACTAGTTTTCATTAGGTTCTGTTGATCCAAACATTTAGGTGACATTACTTGCTAATAATAAGAATAATTGTTTAGTTTTATACCCTATTGTTATAGGAAATCTTTATTTCTTTTCATTAGGTAGAGTTTTATAAAAACAATTTAGTTTCACTTTCACAAACTATTTAGATGATTAATTTAGGTTTTCTAATAAATAATTTTAGTAATTCTATTTTGTTAAGTAATATGATAATAATAATATTAGTTATAATAATAATGTTGTTTTGTTTCCTACTCCAAAGTTATAGGAAAATTCTAGTTATTTTCATTTAGTAGTGTTTTATAAATTATAAAATTTTAGTACTTTTTCTTTACACAAAAGTTTTAGTGAATTTGATTCTGTTTACTAAAATTTTATTTTTACAATTTATTTTCTACTAACTATTGCTTGGTTAACTAAAATAGTTTGTTTGTCTTTAAGTAGTAGTAATTTTGACACTAAAAATTTGTGAGTCAAATGTTTGCTTTGATTCCTTTCTCTTGATTGTTACTATTGAATGGTTTTAGTATGGTTTGTTTAACCTTACTGAATTGTGTGAATTGTATTGTGTTTATGCTTATGGTGTGCTCTTGTTTGATTCGTTAGATTATTCGGAGTGCGAAGCTTGTTATCTAGAATCACTCGAGTACGAGGACCGTCAGCAAGGCAAGTTACTTTGATCTTGTCCAACCATGTTTTATTGCATTAGTTCTACCATCTCCCCAATTGCTTGCAAAGTAGGTTATTTGGAAACTTGGTTACTTGATGTAGTATCATGTGGTAGGCACACCTCAACCTTTGACACTTCGCCCCGGGAACGTTGATTTCTTTTGCTATGCTATTAGTAGACGGGGTAGGTCGTGTGATTCATGAGAGTTGTGAGGTAATACTTTCAAGACCTGCAAGATGATCAAGACTTCAAGACTTCGAGTTTTCAACATACCTCTGGGTGGATGATGGTTGAACAACACCCTCGGGAAGCCAGTGGTTAGCCTAGGTGTTGCTGTGGAAGTGCCAGTATTCACGCGGAAAGGTCCACCCAGGCACAAAGAGATGGATGGATGCTTCAAGACCCAAGGCTTACCTGCACAGTCACAAGTCATTATGGGCTATGGCTTGGTTGAATACTATGGCATCCCTGGACTGTCGATGCAACGAGATGTAGAAGAACGGTAGGAAAGGATGGGCACCGGCGTTGTCTCAGGGAAACCCTTTAGAAGACCATGTTTTGGTCATCCGTTTCTCAAACACCCGGAAGTGCGAGAAATCCAACGGAGGCAATCAAATCTTGTGGGGAACGTGTGCAAAACTCTGCAGAGTACCCAAACCTAATCGATTAGCCGTGTCCACGGTCATGGACAACTTGAACCAAAGGAAATGAACTATATGGAATTCTCAACACCAAGTACTATATTTATGTGGGTAATAATAATTTGGGTATGAGAATTGGTTGGCGAAACCATCTCATCAATCAACCAACATTGTAGTAATAACTTTTGCTTTGCCCCCTCTTGTTGTAGGAAAAATTGGCTTTACGCAAAACTTACCACCCCCTGCCATATTTTGCATATAGAATAGAAGATTACCTTCTCCCCTTTCTCTTTGGTGACTTTGCCAGCATATTCAATATGCTGGCCTACACAGCTGCAATGTATCATGTTGCAGAGTACTTTTCCGACCAGGAGTGAGGATTACGCTCTACGCTCGGTGAGATGCCCTTGGAGTCGGATGGACTCAACTACCTTGATGCTTCCGCAAGACTTTGATTTAGTTTATCTCATGAGTTGGCCTTCACCCACTTTATTGTAATTCTTATTGTAATAGAGGACTCAATATGAGATTTCGATTAATTAATGCTATGTGATTTCCCTTTGATATATACATTGATGTATCGTGTGTGTACCAGCATGATCTTGGGATGGTACGGAAACACCGGAGATTTGACCTTTTCAGGTCAGGACGCTACACTATACTTGTGGGTTATCAAGACCTTTTTCTGGCTACTTCTCTACAACGTCACCAAAAGTTGGCTAGTTGATAGGAGAATTCTTGTCTTGCGTTGGTTTTTCCCTTGAAGAGGAAAGGGTGATGGAGCAAGGTAGCGGTAAGTATTTCCCTTAGTTTGAGAACCAAGGTATCAGTCCAGTAGGAGTAACAAGATGAGGCCACAAAGAACCTGCACAAACACAGACAAACTTGCACCCAACGCGATAAAGAGGTTGTCAATCCCTTTACGATTGCCTGCAAGGTGAGATCTTATAATGGTAATAGGTGAATGTAAATAAGTAAATAAGATTGCAGCAAAGTAATTTTAGTATTTTCGTGTTTAGATGTAAATATATTATGTGTAAAATAGACTCGAGGGCCATAGTGTTCACTAGAGGCTTCTCTCATGAAAGCAAGTATTACGGTGGGTGAACAAATAACTGTTGAGCAATTGATAGAATAGCGCAAAGTCATGACGATATCTAAGGCAATCATCATACATATAGGCATCACGTCTGAGACAAGTAGACCGATAATTTCTGCATCTACTACTATTACTCCACACATCGACCGCTATCTAGCATGCATCTAGTGTATCAAGTTCATGATAAACGGAGTAACGCTTTAAGCAAGATGACATGATGTAGAGGGATAGATTCATGCAATATGATATAAACCCCATCTTTTTACCCTTGATGGCAACCACACGATGCGTGCCTCGCTACCCCTTCTGTCACTAGGTGAGGACACCGCACGGTATAGATCCAAAACCAAGCACTTCTCCCATTGCAAGAACTATAGATCAAGTTGGCCAAACGAAATCCATAACTCGAAGAGAATTACAAGGATATGAAATCATGCATATAAGAAATCAGAGGAGACTCAAATAATATTCATAGGTAATCTGATCATAAATCCAAAATTCATCGGATCTCAACAAACACACCGCACAAGAAGATTACATCGGATAGATCACCATGAAGATCATGGAGAACTTTGTATTAAAGATCAAAGAGAGAGAAGAATCCATCTAGCTACTAGCTATGGACCCGAAGGTCTGAGGTGAACTACTCACACATCATCGGAGAGGCAATGGTGTCGATGAAGATGGCCACCGGCGATGAATTCCCCACCGGCAGGATGCCGGAACGGTCTCGCGATTGGTTTTTGGTGGCTCTCGAGGTCTGCGGCGGCGGAACTTGCGATCTAGGTTTAGTTCTGGGGGTTTTGGTATTTATAAGACCGTATGGATCCGGGAACACATCAAGAGGCGCCGCGTGGAGGTCACGAGCCCCCTAGCCGCGGCCAGGGGGGCCACGCCTCCTAGGCTCGTGACTCCCTCGGGCCGCCTCTCTGGTATCTTTTTCTTTAGATATTTTTGATATTTTCCATAAAAAATCACGGCGAAAGTTTTATTCCGTTTGGACTCCGTTTGGTATTCCTATCTGAAAAAGGTCAAAAACACGGAAAAAACAGGAACTGGCACTGGGCACTGGATTAATAAGTTAGTCCCAAAAATAATATAAAATAGCATATTCATGCATAGAAAACATCCAAAGTTGATAATATAACAACATGGAACAATAAAAAATTATAGATATGTTGGAGACGTATCAAGCATCCCCAAGCTTAACTCCTGCTCGTCCTCGAGTAGGGAAGTGATAAAGAACGAATTTTTGATGTGGAATGCTACCCATCATATTTGTTTCATGTAATCTCTTTATTGTGTCATGAATGTTCAGATCCGTAAGATTCAAAACAATAGTTTAATATTGACATGAAAACAATAATACTTCAAGCATAATAGCAAAGTAATCATGAACTTTCGAAATAACAAGGCAAAAGAAAGTTATGCCTACAAAAACATATAGTCTGGCTATGCTCCATCAGCCCCACATAACAAATTTAAATCATGAACAACCCCGGTATTGGCCAAGTAATTGTTTTTGCACTCTTATTTTTTCAAACTTTTTCAACTCTCACTCAATACATGAGCGTGAGCCATGGATATAGCACTATAGGTGGAATAGAGTGTGGTGGAGGTTGTGAGGCAAAAAAGGAGGAGATGGTCACATTGACTCGGCATATCAATAGGCTATGAGATGCCCATCAATAGATATCAAAGTGAATGATTAGGGATTGCCATGTAACGAATGCACTAGAGCTATAAGTGTATGAAAGCTCACAAATGAAAACTAGTGGGTGTGCACCCAACTTGCTTGCTCACGAAGACCTAGGGCAATTTGAGGAATCCCATTATTGGAATATACAAGCCAAGTTATATAATGAAAATTTCCACTAGAATATGAAAGTGACAAAACAAGAGACTCTCTTTCATGAAGATCATGGTGCTACTTTGAAGCACAAGTGTGGAAAACGATAGTATCATTGTCCCTTCTCTCTTTTTCTCTCAGTTTTTTGGGCTCTTTGGCCTCTTTTTATTTGGTGGGAATCTTTGGCCTCTTTTATTTCCTCACATGGGACAATGCTCTAATAATGATGATCATCACACTTTATTTACTTACAACTCGATACTTAGAACAATAACGACTTCTATATAAATGAAAGTGATGGCACATGTCATGAGACCAAACGGTGGAAGTTGCATGGCAATGTATCTCAGAATGGCTATGAAAATGCCATAATAGGTAGGTATTGTGGCTGTTTTGAGGAAGGCATATGGTGGGTTTGTGCACCGGCGAAAGTTGCGCGGCACTAGAGAGGGTAGCAATGGTGGAAAGTGAAAGTGCATCTATACCATGGACTCACATTAGTCATGAAGAACTCATATACTTATTGAAAAAGTTTATTAGTAATAGAAACAAAGTGGTAAACCATACTCCTAGGGGAAGGGTTGGTAGGCGTTAACCATGGCGCGATCCCGACCTCTACACAAAGGATGACAATCAATAAATCAATTATGCTCCGACTTCCTAACATAGCGGTTCACCATACGTGCATGCTACGGGAATCACTAACTTCAACACAAGTATTTTTAGATTCACAACACCCTACTAACATAACTCTAATATTACCATATCCATATCTCAAAACTAGATGCGAGGAATCAAACTTATCTTACTAATCAATGCACTTGAATATGAAAGTTTTTATTATATCCTCTTTGGATGCCTATCATATTTAGGACTAATTTTATAACACAGGCCAATTACCAAGTTACTTAGGGAGATCACTCTCAAAATGATATAAGTGAAGACTCGAGAGTTTGTATTTCCACAAAATATGACACCGTCGTGCTCTACAAAGATTTAAGTGAAGCACTAGGGGAAAATTATCTAGCTCAAAAGATATAAGTGAAGCACGTGTGTGCAAAATTACCAATCTCAAAAGATATAAGTGAAGCACATGGGAGAAAAATTACTAAGCTCAAGATATATAAGTGAAGCACATGTTAGCAAAATTTCCATGCTCAAAAGATATAAGTGAAGCACATGTGAGCAAAATAGCCTAAGTCAAAAGATATAAGTGAAGCTCATTGAGTATTCTATCAAATTCACGATGAGTGCGTGTCTCTCTCAAAAGGTGTGAAGCAAGGATGATTGTGACAAAACATAAAGCAAAGATTCTTATAATACACGATGCTCCAAGGAAAACACATATCATGTGGTGAATAAAAATATAGCTCCAAGTAACGTTACCGATGGATTGAAGACGAAAGAGGGGATGTCTTCCCGGGGCATCCCCAAGCTTAGGATTTTTGGTGTCCTCGAATTTGGCTTGGGGTGCCTTGGGCATCCCTAGTCTTAGGATCTTGTCACTCTTTATTCCATTGTCCGTAAGAACATCACCCAAAACTTGAAAAATTCACAACACAAAACTTAAACAGAAACTCGTGATAGCATTAGCATAAGAAAACAAAACACCAACTTTTTAGGTACTGTAGTAAACTTTAATTTCCATTTATATTGATGTTATATTACTGTATTATCACTTCCCCATGGCTCGTACCCCCGATACTACCCATAGTTTCATCAAAATAAGCAATCAACACAACAAAAACAGAATCTGTCAAAAACAGAAGAGTCTGTAGAAATCTGTATATTTCAGATACCTAATTAACTGAAAAATTCTGAAAAAAATATGAAAATTAGGGAAATTTGCATATAAATCATACTCAAAAAGAATCAACTCAAAATCTCTTTATGGACAGAAATGAAAAATAATTTCGTGAGCAAATGGTTTCTGTCTTTTTCCAGCATGACTAAACAACTATCACCAAAACTAATCATAAAGGTTCTACTTGTCACAAATACTAATTAAAACATAAAAAATACAATCATAAAAGAATCATTATGGTGTTAAATCAACAAAACAGAAAGTAAAAGATCAAAAATAAAGCTATTCATTGGGTTGCCTCCCAACAAGCGCTATTGTTTAACGCCCTTAGCTTGGCATAAGGCAATAGAATCAAGTATGAGCATCTTTAGTGTTCAAACCATAAGTATCTCTCATAATAGATTCATAAGGCAATTTTATTCTATTTCTAGGAAAATTTCCCATGCCCTTCTTCAATGGAAATTGAAATTTAATATTCCCTTCCTTCATATCAATAACCGCACCAATAGTCCTAAGGAAAGGTCTACCAAGACTAATGGGACATGTAGGATTGCAATCAATATCAAGAACAATGAAATCTACGGGCACATAATTCCTATTTGCAATAATAAGAACATCATTAATCCTTCCCATAGGTTTCCTAATAGTAGAATCCGCAAGATGCAAATTAAGAGAGCACTCATCAATCTCATTGAAACCTAGAACATCACATAAAGATTTTGGAATTGTGGAAACACTAGCACCCAAATAACACAAAGCATGGAATTCATAATTTTTCATATTGATTTTTATAGTAGCTTCCTGCTCATCATGACGTTTTCTAGGAATAGATATTTCCAACTCAAGTTTCTCTTCAAGAGATTTCATCATAGCATCAACGATATGTTCAGTAAAAGCCTTATTTTGGCTATAGGCATGTGGAGAGTTTAACATGGATTGCATCAAGGAAATATATTCAATCAAAGAGCAGCTATCATAATTAAATTCCTTGAGATCCAAAGTAATAGTTTCATCAAAATTCAAAGTTTTGACATCTTCTACTCCACTTTTAGTATTTTTAGCATCAAGATAAATAGACTCTGAATCATTGGGGTGTTTCTCAACTAAAGTGGATTCACATCCAGCTCCATCATAATTAAGATTGACATTAGAAAACAAGGATTCAATAGGAGTCACATCAAGCACTTTAAGATCTTCATGATTCTCATCACATATTTCAGGTTTAGCAACCATTTTATTTACCAAAGTAGCTTGTTTATAAGATATCTGGCCTACCAATTTTTCAAGATGAGCAAATTGAGAATTTCATGCAAGGAATTATTTGGCCATATCATATACTTCTTTATTAATATATGTCATAAAAGAATTTTGCTCCCTTAGCTCTCTACGAAAGAAACTATTATGATCAAACTGTGTAGACATGAAGCTTTTGACACTAGTTTCAATTTCTTCCAACCTTTTATAGTAAGCATCATAATCTTTTGGTTGGCCCATGAGGATGAATAAGATAGCAAGCGAAAGAAAAGGGCAAATAAAGAAAGGCAAATATTTTAATAATTTTTGGTTTTTATAAGTTGGGGAGAGGAAAACGAGAGGCAAATGGAAAATAATGTAAATGCAAGAGATGCGTTTGTGATAGTTACTTGTAGATATGCTTCACTTGAATACTCCCCGGCAACGGTGCCAAAAATTGGCAAGTTGACGGGAGAGATATTGTCTTGACTTGCTATGCTTCACTTGAATACTCCCCGGCAACGGCGCCAGAAATTCTTCCTGCTACTTCTCTACAACGTCACCAAAAGTTGGCTAGTTGATAGGAGAATTCTGGTCTTGCGTTGGTTTTTCCCTTGAAGAGAAAAGGGTTATGCAGCAAGTAGTAGTAAGTATTTCCCTTAGTTTGAGAACCAAGGTATCAATCCAGTAGGAGTAACAAGATGAGGCCACAAAGAACCTGCACACACACAAACAAACTTGCACCCAACGCGATAAACAGGTTGTCAATCCCTTTACGATTGCTTGCAAGGTGACATCTGATAATGGTAATAGGTGAATGTAAATAAGTAAATAAGATTGCAGCAAAGTATTTTTAGTATTTTCGATTTTAGATCTGAATATATTTTGGGTAAAATAGACTCAGGGGCCATAGTGTTCACTAGAGGCTTCTCTCATGAAAGCAAGTATAATGGTGGGTGAACAAATTATTGTTGAGCAATTGATAGAATAGCGCAAAGTCATGACAATATCTAAGGCAATCATCATACATATAGTCATCACATCCGAGACAAGTAGACCGATACTTTCTGCATCTACTACTATTACTCCACACATCGACCGCTATCCAACATGCATCTAGTGTATTAAGTTCATGATAAATGGAGTAACGCTTTAAGCAAAATGGCATGATGTAGAGGGATAGATTTATGCAATATGATATAAACCCCATCTTTTTACCCTTGATGGCAACAACATGATGAGTGCCTCGCTACCCCTTCTGTCACTAGGTGAGGACACCGCACGGTATGAACCCAAAACCAAGCACTTCTCCCATTGCAAGAAATATAGATCAAGTTGGCCAAACGAAACCCATAACTCGAAGAGAATTACAAGGATATGAAATCATGCATATAAAAAATAAGAGGAGACTCAAATAATATTCGTAGATAATCTGATCATAAATCCACAATTCATCGGATCTCAACAAACACACCGCACAAGAAGATTACATCGGATAGATCACCATGAAGATCATGGAGAACCTTGTATTGAAGATCAAAGAGAGAGAAGAAGCCATCTAGCTACTAGCTATGGACCCGAAGGTCTGAGGTGAACTACTCACGCATCATCGGAGAGGCAATGGTGCTGATGAAGATGGCCAACGGCGATGAATTCACCTCCGGCAGGATGCCGGAATGGTCTCCCGATTGGTGTTTGGTGGCTCTGGAGGTCTGCGGCGGCGAAACTTGCGATCTAGGTTTAGTTCTGGGGGGTTTGGTATTTATAAGACCGTTAGGAGTGGGGAACCCGTCAAGAGGCGCATGAGGAGGTCACGAGGGGGCGCGCCTCCCAGGCTCGTGACTCCCTTGGGCCGCCTCTCCGGTATCTTTTTCTTCAGATATTTTTGATATTTTCCATAAAAAATCACGGCAAAAGTTTTATTCCGTTCGAACTTCGTTTGATATTCCTATCTGGAAAAGGTCAAAAACACGGAAAAAAATAGGAACTGGCACTAGGCACTGGATGAATAAGTTAGTCCCAAAAATAATATAAAATAACATATTCATGCATAGAAAACATCCAAAGTTGATAATATAACAGCATGGAACAATCAAAAATTATAGATATGTTGAACATTTGTAGTTGCGGATGCTTGCTAATAGTTCCAATCATAAGTGCATAGAATTCAGAGTAAGGGATGACATGCTAGCAGTGGCCTCTCCCACATAAAACTTGATATCGGTCTAGTAACATAGTCAATTGCTTAGGGACAATTCCTCAACTCCTACCACCACTTTTCCACACTTGTTAAACTAAAGTAATTGTTTCTTTATCTAAACTGCCCCTAGTTTTTATTTACGTGTTCTTTATTATCTTGCAAATCTATGCTATCACACCTACAAAGTACTTCTAGTTTCATACTTGTTCTAGGTAAAGCGAACGTAAAGTGTGCATAGAGTTGTATCAGTGGTCTATAGAACTTGAGGGAATATTTGTCCTACCTTTAGCTCCTCGTTCGGTTCGACACTCTTACTTATCGAGAAAAGGCTACAATTGATCGCCTATACTTGTGGGTTATCAAGACCTTTTTCTGGCGCCGTTGCCGGGGAGAGATAGTGTGGGGTGAATATTCTCGTGTGTGCTTGTTTGCTTTATCACTATCTATAATTTTTGATTGTTCCATGCTGTTATATTATCAAGTTTGGATGTTTTCTATGCATGAATATGCTATTTCATATTATTTTTGGGACTAACTTATTAATCCAGTGCCCAGTGCCAGTTCCTGTTTTTCCGTGTTTTTGACCTTTTTTAGATAGGAATATCAAACGGAGTCCAGATGGAATAACAATCTTGCCATGATTTTTTATGAAAAATATCAAAAATATCTGAAGAAAAAGATACTAGAGAGGTGGCCCGAGGGAGTCATGAGCCTAGGAGGCGCGGGCCCCCCTGGCTGTGGCTAGGGGCCTCGTGACCTCCTCGTGGCGCCTCTTGACGTGTTCCCGACTCCAGACGGTCTTATAAATACCAAAACCTCTAGAACTAAACGTAGATCGCAAGTTCTGCTGTCGCAGACCTCCAGAGCCACCAAAAACCAATCGGGAGACCGTTCCGGCATCCTGCCGGAGGGGAATTCATCGCCGGTGTCCATCTTCATCAACACCATTGCCTCTCCAATGATGCGTGAGTAGTTCACCACAGACCTTTGGGACCATAGCTAGTAGCTAGATGGCTTCTTCTCTTTGTTTGATCTTAAATACAAAGTTCTCCATGATCTTCATGGTGATCTATCCGATGTAATCTTCTTGTGCGGTGTGTTTGTTGAGATCCGATGAATTGTGGATTTATGATCAGATTATCTATGAATATTATTTAAGTCTCCTCTGATTTCTTATGTGCAAGATTTCGTATCCTTGTAATTCTCTTTGAGTTATGGGTTCTGTTTGGCCAACTTGATCTATAGTTCTTGCAATGGGAGAAGTGCTTGGTTTTGGGTTCATACCGTGCGGTGTCCTCACCTAGTGACAGAAGGGGTAGCGAGGCACGCATCGTGTTGTTGCCATCAAGGGTAAAAAGATGGGGTTTATATCATATTCCATGAATCTATCCCTCTACATCATGTCATCTTGCTTAAAGAATTACTCCATTTATCATGAACTTAATACACCAGATGCATGCTGGATAGCGGTCGATGTGTGGAGTAATAGTAGGAGATGCAGAAAGTATCGGTCTACTTATCTCGGACATGATGCCTATATGTACGATCATTGCCTTAGATATCATCATGACTTTGCGTGATTCTATCAATTGCTCAACAGTAATTTGTTAACCCATCGTAATACTTGCTATCATGAGAGAAGCCTCTAGTGAACACTATGGCCCCCGGGTCTATTTTACACATAATATATTCAGATCTAAACATAAAAATACTGAAAATACTTTGCTGAAACTTTATTTACTTATTTACATTCATCTATTACCATTATCAGATCTGACCTTGCAAGCAATCGTAAAGGGATTGACAACCTCTTTATCGCGTTGGGTGCAAGTTTGTTTGTGTTTGTGCAGGTTCCTTGTTGCTCCATCTTGATACTCCTACTGGATTGATACCTTGGTACTCAAACTGAGGGAAATACTTAACGCTACCTTGCTGCATCACCCTTTCCTCTTCAAGGGAAAAACCAACACAAGACAAGAATTCTCACGTCAACTTGTCAATTTCTGGCACCGTTGCTGAGAAGTAGCAGGAAGAACCTAGTCGTTGAACCAGATCTTATGGGTTGTATCAAAAGAATCTAGGGCTATGACAGTGAAGTCGAAAGGATTAAATACTATCTGGCGGAAGGTAAACCCTCATGTTTCACCGTTGTTGTTGATGGTGATGTATACTTCAAGGGATGCTTATTCGTTCCGACCAAAAGGCAGAACCTGAATATGACTGATAGAATACTGAAAGAGTCCCATGATACTCCATTGTCTATTCATCCGGGTAGTACCAAGATGTACCGAGACATCCGTGAAATGTTCTGGTGGTCAAATATGAAACAAGACATTGCTCACTATGTTTCAGAATGCGACACTTGTCGTCGTACCAAAGCGGGGCATCAGAAGCCTGCTGGAACTCTACAACCTATTTATATTCCTGAATGGAAATGGGATCATGTTGAAATGGACTTTGTCACTAGTTTTCCCAGGTCACAAAAGGGTAATGACGCTATTCTTGTCTTCATTAACCGGTTGTCCAAAGTTGCACACTTTCAATCTGTCAAGGAAACTATTACTGCTAGTCAGCTAGCAGATGTTTACATGTCCAGAGTTTTTTCCATCCATGGTATTGTTGGAAATATTCCCTAGAGGCAATAATAAATTGGTTACTATCATATTTCCTTGTTCCTGATAATCGTTTATTATCCATGCTATAATTGTATTGATCGTAGACTTAAATGAATGTGTCGATACATAGACAAAACCATGTCCCTAATATGCCTCTAATGGACTAGCTCGTTGATCAAAGGATGGTTAAGGTTTCCTAGCCATGGACATGAGATGTCATTTGATAACGGGATCATATCATTAGGAGAATGATGTGATGGACAAGACCCAAACTACAAACATAGCATATGACCGTGTCAGTTTATTGCTACTGTTTTTTGCATGTCAAGTATGTGTTTCTATGACCATGAGATCATGCAACTCACGGATATCGAAGGAGTGCCTTGGGTGTATCAAACGTCGAAACGTAACTGGGTGACTATAAAGGTGCTCTACAGGTATCTCCGATGGTGTCTGTTGAGTTTTCATGTATCAAAACTGGGATTTGTTACTCTGTGTGACGGAGAGGTATCTCAGGGCCCACTCGGCAATACAACACCACAACAAGCCTTGCAAGCAATGTGGCTAAGTGTTAGTCACGGTATCTTGTATTACGGAACGAGTAAAGATACTTTCCAGTAACGAGGTTGAACTAGGTATGGAGATACCGACGATCGAATCTCGGGCAAGTAACATACCGAAGAACAAAGGGAACGTTATACGGGATTAACTGACTCCTTGACATAGAGGTTCGACCGATAAATATCTTCGTAGAATATGTAGGAACCAATAGTTGGAAATATGACCTAGAGGCAATAATAAATTAGTTATTATCATATTTCCTTGTTCATGATAATCGTTTATTATCCATGCTATAATTTTATTGATCGGAGACTTAAATGCATGTGTGGATACATAGACAAAACCATGTCCCTAGTATGCCTCTGATAGACTAGCTCGTTGATCAAAAGATGGTTAATGTTTCCTAGCCATGGACATGAGATGTCATTTGATAACAGGATCACATCATTAGGAGAATGATGTG